>CM062363.1:18985000-23985000 GCA_031216115.1 Senna siamea | reverse complement strand
CCCAGAGTAATAGCCTTGCAATGCTCCATTGGATTAGACTCTATGGTGCTAGGAAGCATCCCTTGTTGTCTCTCAACCAACACCTTAGAAATCTGGCCTATCTAGTTCTTTAAGTTCTAAATGGAGGCTTGATGGTTTCTAAGTGTTGTGTTTGTTTGTTAGAACTTGCTCTCTGAAGTGGACACAAACTTCATGATCAATTCCTCTAGATTAGGCTTCTTCTCCTGCCCTTGAGGAAATTGATTTAGAAGCGACTTCTTTGTTAGGGTTCTTCTTTGGTGCAGCTCTTTGAAAACTTGGTAAACCCTGGTTATTAGTGTTTCTCCATCCAAAATTTGGATGATTCCTCCACCCAAGGTTGTACGTGTTGCTATATGGATTGTTCTGTTGTCTTAGAGCATTCCCCATGTAATCTACTTGTTCAAAATCAAAAGAACCACTATGAGAAGAAAATGAAAAGAGGGGTTAGCAAACATACCTCTCGCATTATAATTGACACCATAATACAGGCCACTATAGAACTCGCAGCTTAGCTGTGCTACCTGTACTGGCATCTAGAGTTAGTCGATCTTCTTAGCCAAAAGCTCCACTTGAGCTACCAAGGTTGACATAGAGTCTGACTGGTTGACCACCCTTTGACGTCCTAGCTTATCCCTTGAAGATTACCACTAACAATTTTTCATGGCCATTTCCTCTATTAAATTCTATGCCTGTTCAGGGGTTTTATTGCTTAATGTAGCCCCTGTTGCCACATTCACCATCTGTCATGTGGCTGTATTTAAACCACTATGAAAAGTTTGAACCTGCATCCACACTCAGCAAGTCTTTATACCTCTCCCATGCATCATACATACTCTCATTAGCCATCTGCACAAAAGAAGAAATGTCATTATGCATTTTTGCATTCTTAGTTGGTGGAAAATATTTGTACAAAAACTTTTTAGTTAAAGTCTCCCAAGTATTGATAGAGTTATGTGGTAGGGATTGCATCTCTTAGCTCTGTCTCTCAAGGAAAATGGAAACAATCTAAGCCAAATGGCATCATCAGTAGTTCCATTAATCTTGAAAGTGTCACATATCTCCAAGAAATTGGCTATGTGAGCATTTAGGTCTTCACTGGGCATCCCTACAAATTGTACCATTTGCTGCACCATTTGGATCATATTTGGCTTGATCACAAAATTGTTAGCTACTATTGTAAGCCTAGTAATGCACATCTGTGTCCCTTCCAATGAAGGTCTAGCGAACACATACATCGTTCGGTTGGCTTCATCATTGTTATTTGCAGCCACCATCTTTGGTGATGTAGGATCAGGGATCTCAATTGGCTCCTCCTCCAATACCTTAACTGGCACCTCCTCCTGACGATGGTGTGCACAAGTCCATAACAGTCGTTCTGGATCGGACAGAGGGTCTATAGGTACAGGATTGGAACTCCTGGTTATAAACTACCTAAATCTAATAATAGCAAAACAACCCACCAACTAGATCAAAGAGTAATAAACCAAAACAAAAGAAAAAGATAGATAAAAGCCAACAACAGAAACAAAAACAAAACAAATAAAAACCCACTCAAATAGCAAAATAATTAATCCAAAAATAAAATAAAATAAACAAAGGAAAAAATGAAACTACTAAAAGCCAATAACTGAATGAAGAGAAAGACACTATGATATGTCTTATTTTACACAATTTTACCTAATATTTTATGTCCATTTTATATGTATTTATTGTGTATTTTTATTCTAGGAATCACCTAAATGTGTATTTTATTGTATTTCAGGCTTTTTATCAATCTATCATCAGCAAACGAGACTTTTCTGGAGTTAAAACGGCTATTTTGGGTCAGTTGGGCCATTTTCCTCTTATTGGGCCAAGCCAAAGCCCTTAATGAGCCTTTGGGGCATGAGCCCAAGGAAGGAGGCCGAGCAGCGTGCAAAAAGAGAGTTTTGGAAGCTTGGAACAGTGATTTAGGAGGAGGCTGGAACAGTAAAAAACACACACACCCTTCACGAAACCAGAGCGCAATCGAGGGACCCACGACTCGCCTGATCGGTGCTTTGCGGTGGCGTGACCCCACCTCGGCAGTAGGAGACGACGGAGAACCCACCACCACCACCCATTACCATCGGACAACAGTAAAACGGCGAGAAAGATGCGCGAACCAAGAGGAAAAACTGCTCTACATCGCGGCGTTTTGCGGCTTTTTTCAACCGACCCACCGCCCACCGATGCTTCCTGTAGCTTCAGGCAGCCTAGTCGCACCTCCCGACGAACCATCAGCCACCGTAACGCGACGGATTGCGTAACCCGAGATAGACCCGAGTGACGCGACCCGGCCGTGTTTCGTGACCCATCCAGCGTCGTTTGCGTTGTAGGCCACCGGAAATCATCCCTCCGTCGTGCGACGCCCCTCCTGCAACCTTCCGTCGCAACTCCGGTGATTTTTAGAGCTATTTCCGATCGGGTATCCGTGACCCACGACCCGACCCGATTGTGAGCCATTGGACAACTTTAAAATTGCAATTTTTGGTCATTTTTTAGCAACTTTCTGGCGACTATTCTGCATTGTTTGATCTATTTCTCAGGAGAAGAGGGACGTATATCATTTTTACATTGCTTTTCTCTCTGAATTGTGGATTTTCTGAATTGTTGGATGATGCTTATGTGTAACTAAATTTGTAAAACCCAGTGGGTCCTGAACTATGTTGGTAGCTTGAATTTACTTTCCGTGGGTGGTTGAACATTGATTCTGTGATCTCCATTACTGTTATGAATGACTGTGTATGTTTTTATTGGCAAGACTTTGCACTGAAAGCTCTTTAGATTTCTCTTAATAATCGACAGATTTTAATTAAAATTGGACACCTAATTGTAGCGGACAATTTGTTATCACTTAGAACTAAGGTTAATAAATTGCTGGATTAAGAAGTAACGACTCTTAATAGTAGTGAACTGGATCGATAATGCTAATCTAAAATTAACCAGTACGAAGAACCAGCCAGTGGTAGATTTTAGGCTTAAGAAATTCATTGAGACCGACAGAGAATTTGAA
Organism: Senna siamea; assembly: GCA_031216115.1. Taxonomy (NCBI): domain Eukaryota; kingdom Viridiplantae; phylum Streptophyta; class Magnoliopsida; order Fabales; family Fabaceae; genus Senna; species Senna siamea. The sequence continues at coordinate 23,981,945 of CM062363.1, read as the reverse complement.
TTTGCATTATAATTCACTCAAAAGTAGCAGAATCAGAGCCAGTGGTATATTAGATAGGGGCGTTACATTAAGTGGTATCAGAACACAGCTACCTGGGTTAGGAACGGGGTAGAATTCATCAAGTAAGGGACTAGTTCAGATTAGTCGGCTATACCTAGGTGGTTAGCTAACTTGTATTGTGTTTTGAACTTGGTGAATGGAGTATTAGGTTTGGGAAGATGGAAGCTCTTATTGATATTATATGTTATCTACTTAATAATCTGTTATTGAGCCTAATCACCTCGGTAATACTTATTTTGCAGATTGGCAGCATGACACCAGTACGGAGAGGTAAACCACAGACCCGAGATGCTGGGGTAGATGTGAATGAAATTATGTAGACCATGCGAGACATGGCAGACGCTATGAGAGCCCAAGCTACAATCACAACTGAGGCGCTCTGCCAGGCCCAAACAGACTGAAGCGAAGAGACCCAGATAGGGGCAGAACAAGTGAGGATCCAAGCAGATGGATACTGGTCTAATTTACAGAGAGCTAGGCTTCCCATTTTTAATGGTTTGGCGAATTCAAAGAAGGTCGAAGAGTGGGTGGTTCAAAAAATGGAAGAACTGTTTGAAGTACTAGGGACCACAAAGCCGCAGAAGGTTACCTTCACCGCTTACCAGCTAAAAGGGGAGGCAAAACATTGGTGGAGAGGGACAAAGCAACTGATGGAGGCGCAAAGGACCCCGATCACCTGGGAATGGGAAGGCTTAAGAGATGCATTCCTAGAGAAGTACTTCCCTTAGAGCAAGCAGAATGCGAAGGAGGGGGAATTCATGCAGATCAAGCATGGAGGTAAGCCCTTCGAAGAACATCTAGCCAAGTTCGCATAATTGTCCAAGTTCTCTTCGTACTTAAAGTGGAGACCTGACGGAGCATGGAAGGCCATGCACCTAGAGAACAGCTTGGACCCGAAGATGTACCACAAGGTGGCCGCACAAGAGATCAGGGACTACCCGACGCTAGTAAATAAGTGTAAAATTACCTTCAGGTCCTTGGTCGTACTACAAAAGAAGAAACAAAAGGCTAATTTTCTTAAGAGAAAGAGCCTAACCGGATTCAATAGAGTTTGAGACGGGAAGTTTCAGAAGAACTATATTGGGAGGAGACCGGTGAATACTTCAGCTGCCCAAACGACCTGCTCAAAGTACAGGAAAAACTACGGAGATAGGCTATGTATAATGGGGCAGAATATATGCTATTGGTGCGAGAAGCCAGGGCACATCTCTCGAGTCTGTCCGACATTGAAGAAGTCGGAGGAACCCGAAGGCCTTTTACCAAGGGAAGGGTATATACCCTAAAGGGGAAAGAGGTGGCCCAGTCTGAAGATTTGTTGAAAGGTACGTGCTTTATTCATGATATTCCTTTAATTGTGTTGTATGATTTTGGCACCACCCATTCATTCATCTCAATAGACTGTGTTCAGAAACTAAAACTACCCACAACCACCTTACCTTATGATCTTTCCACAGTATTACCCACCAATGAACACTTGTCTACATCCTTGATTTGCTTAAACTATTCCATTGTAATTGCAAACAGAACCTTCATTGTAAACCTTATCTGTTTACCCATGATTGAACTAGATGTCATCCTTGGTATGGACTGGCTCTCTTCGAACAATGTTATCTTGGACTACTTAGCTAAGTCTGTGACTTTCATAGACACTAGGCCAATAAATATGGGGATATAGAGGAAAAACCAGAGGATGGGTTTCTTAGGTTCCTCGGAGGTAGAAAGTCAGCAAAAGTTAAAGACCATACCTGTGGTCAATGAATTTCTAGATGTGTTTCTAGAAGACATTACTAGTCTCCCCTCAAAAAGAGAAATAGAGTTTTCCATAGACCTAGTTCCTAGGGTAGGGCCAATTTTCATGGCACCCTCTAGGATGTCCCTGATGGAGTTAAAGGAGTTGAAGGAGCAGATAGAGGACCTCTTAGCAAAACAATTCATTAGACCCAGTGTGTCATCTTAGGGAGCTCCTGTGCTATTTGTTAAGAAGAAGGACAAGAGTATAAGGATATGCATAGATTATAGACAACTGAATAAGGTAACAATAAAGAATAAGTATCCTCTCCTTAAGATCGATAACCTATTATACCAACTGAGAGGGGCCACTATCTTTTCCAAGATTGATTTAAGGTTGGGGTATCATCAAATCAGGGTTAGGAAAGAGGACATACCTAAGACCACCTTTAGGACTAGGTATAGGCACTATGAATTCCTCGTAATACCCTTTGGACTGACAAATGCCCCAGCTATTTTCATGGATTACATTAATTGCATCTTTAGACCTTACCTTGATCAATTTGTAGTGGTGTTTATCGATGACATATTAATGTATTCTAGGGATAGATGGGAGCATGAACAGCATCTAAGGACGGTGCTACAAATACTCAAGGAGAAGTAGCTGTATGCCAAGCTAGAAAAGTGTGAGTTTTGGTTGCAAGAAGTCAAATTCCTAAGGCATGTGATATCTGATAAGGGAGTGTCTATAGATCCTAGTAATACAAAAGTAGTAGTGAACTAGGAAAGACCCACTACTGTGACTGAAATTAGGAGTTTTCTAGGCTTAGCAAGCTGCTATAGGAGGTTCATTCAAGGATTTTTGGAAATAGCGATGCTAATGACCAAGTTAACCTAGAAGGATGTTTCATTTTTGTGGGACACAAAGTGTGAACAAAGCTTCCAAACCCTGAAGGAGAAGTTGACCACTGCACCCGTGTTAATTATCCCTGACCCTTTAGAAAAGTTTGAGTGATAATGTGATGCATCTAAGAAGGGGTTAGGACGTGTACTGATGCAAAGAGGGCGAGTAGTGGCCTATGCTTCTAAGTAGCTAAGGCTGCATGAGAGAAACTATCCTACCCATGATCTGGAGTTAGCAGCAATAGTATTTGCCTTAAAGATTTGGAGAAACTACCTGTATGGGTCTAGGTTTGAGGTATTTAGTGACCATAAAAGTCTCAAATACCTCTTTGACCAAAAGGAATTAAACATGAGACAGAGAAGGTGGATGGAGTTTTTAAGGATTATGATTTTGAGTTAAAGTACCATCCAGGAAAGGCAAGGCAGATGCCTTAAGAAGGAAGTCTCTCCATGTAGCCCGACTGATGGTGAGTGAGATGGATTTAATCGAGAAATTTAGGAACATGAGGTTATCCACTTTGGTGTTACCGAATAAGATCTGCCTTATTGAGATGAGGATTGAGAACACCCTTAAGGCCCAAATCTTAAAAGCCCAGAAAGAGGACGAATTCCTAGGATACCTAAAGGATTCAAAGAAGTTCACAAGGGAGGTTGACGAGATGGTAACTTTCTAGGGTAAGATGTATGTCCCTAAGATAGGAGAACTAAGGAAGAAGATTTTAGAGGAGGCTCACAAAAGTAAGTACAGTGTTCATCCTAGAGCCATGAAGATGTGTCAAGACTTAAAGGAGAAGTTCTAGTGGCCAAGAATGAAGAAGAATATAGCAGAACATGTAGCTAGGTGCCTTGTGTGTCAGCAAGTCAAGATCGAACGTCAGAAGCCTGCTGGGTTATTACAACCTTTGGATATCCTTGAGTGGAAATGGGACAAGATTTCTATGGATTTCATGCTAAGACTACCTAGAAATTAATCAGGGAATGATGCTATTTGGGTCATAGTGGATAGGTTAACCAAGTCCACCCACTTTCTCCCTATTAGGATTAACTACTCCTTGGATAGACTAGCATAGTTATATATTCAGGAGATAATGAGACTTTATGGGATACAAATAGGGATCCCAGGTTCACCTCTAGGTTTTGGAGAGCCCTGCAAGAAGCCTTTGGAACCAGGCTGAATTTTAGTATAGCGTATCATCCTTAAACAGATGGGAAAACGAAGAGGACCATTTAGACTTTAGAGGATATGCTTAGGGCTTGTGTCTTATAGTACTAGGGGAACTGAGAAAAGAGTTTACCACTAATTGAGTTCTCCTACAATAATAGTTTCCACTCTAGTATAGGCATGGCACCCTATGAGGCCTTGTATGGGAGGAAATGTAGGTCACCGTTGTGTTGATATGAAGTGGGTGAGAGGTAGTTGTTAGGCCCTGAGTTAATGCAATGGATAACTGATTAGATTAAAATAATCAGAGAGAAAATAGTAAAGGCTCAGGACAGGCAAAAGAGCTATGCTGACAAGAGGAGAAGGCCCTTAGAATTCGAGGAAGGAAGTCATGCTTTTCTGAAAGTGTCCCTGAATATTGGGATTGGTAGAGCTATGAAATCTAGAAAGCTGAGTCCTAGATACATTGGACCTTTCTAAATATTGAAGAGAGTGATTCCATCAACATACCAAATAGCCTTACCTCTAAACCTGTCCAACCTTCACAATGTTTTCTATGTCTCCCAACTCTGCAAGTACATACCCGATCCCTCCCATATACTCGATGCTAGTACTATGCAATTAAAGGATAATCTGACTTATCAGCCAAAACCTATTCAAATCATTAGTATTGAGGTCATCCTTCGTAAGGGTCTTGTGAGACCCGACGGCACCACAGGAGGCTACTTGGGAGAGGAAGGAGGACATGCACAAGACCCATCCAGAATTATTCTCATGAGGTATGTATGAATTTCGAGGACAAAATTATTTTAAGGAGGGAGAATGTAATAACCTGATTTTTAAAATAAATTAAATTGGCTAAAATAAATTTATAATTTTTTTTGTAATTGAATTAAGGAAATTTTTCTAAGCTTGTAGCTAAAATTTGAGAATTTTTCAGAATTAAATTATATCTAATATCAGGATTTTGATCTACCCTGACAAATTTTACAGATAATTTTGAGAAGCTTATGATAGTTAAAAATTTCCAAATCCCTTCCATATCATCCTAAATTCTTCCTTAGATTGGAGAAATGTATTCGAAATTTAGATAGGGTAAAATGAGAAAATACCAAAATGCCTCTAGATACCCTAAATATTCAAATTTCTCTCATTTCCTCCCATTTTTCCCTCTCTCACACAGCATTTCCCTCTCTTTTCCTCTCCTCGCGTGGGTCACCCTCGTCCACCACCTTTACCATGCCTGTCCGTCGTCTGACAATCACTGCCGGAAGGTTCAGCAACACAACCCGACGCTGCAGCAAGCCACCGCAGTGACCAACGGCCACCACAACCGTCGAAAAATGGCATTTTTCCTTCCCGCCATGATTTCAAGGCCCTATCACAATCTCCAACGTCTGACGTCATCCGGCCACACCGCCACCACCATTGGGTAGCCTGAGCTACCAGCTTCCTCCGCCAACTTCCACCTTCTGGAACGCCGCCGCCATGCGCTTGGAACAGAGGAAAATAGTTTCATCTAACCGCACACTTCTTCGTCAAAAAGCATCATCAAAACTACCGTGTTTCACTGAACGGACATAGGATCCGGCATCCTCAAGTTGTGGGCTACATTTTGGTGTATTTTTTGACCCCAGCCGCTGTGCGTTGCCATGCGCCATCACCAGAACTATTGGAAAATAGCAAAAATCAAATTTTGAGCTTTCAGAACCTCTAGTGTAATTTAAAATACCCCAATTTCATGATTTCCTATAGATTTTGTGTCTGAATGTGCCTTAATGATTAGACCGAAGTGAAAATTTTGCATTTTATTGTAGGGAAGTAAGAATTAAAAGGAAGAAAGGTGTAAAAGGAGATAAAAGGAAAGGAAAAGATCACTTCCTTCTAGTCATCCTTAAGGTAGGTTAACAATTGAGATTGTTTTCTATGTTTTAGTTGATGCAACCAACATGGTTTACAAGCTTTCTTAAGAACATAATTGTGTACCTACATTCTTGACAAAATGTATATATGTTTGCTGGCATGATGGTTTATTGAAATGTTGATGGATGAGATAGCACGAGTATGTTGTTGGAAAAAGAATAGAGTTGCATGGTATTAAATTCAAGTGGACCACAAAGGAAGGAAACTCTACCATTTAAGGGTGTTAGTAAAGAATGAAGGAAGGAAATGAAATTGCCAAATTAATAAATCTCCTTAGGCCAACTCCATGGAATTTATTCTGGTAATTTACAAGCAATGTACCTTAGTATTATTTTTCTAAAAAAAAAAGAAATTTATTCTTGAAGTTTATAAGAGATGCACATCAATGTAATTTTTTAAGAAAAGAGAAATTTATTCTTGAGTTTATTAACATTCTATAAGAAATGTGCATTGATATTAATTTTCAAGAAAGGGAAATTACTCCGAGAGTTATTAGAATTTTTATAAGAAATGCACGTTAGAATATATTTCCAAGAAAGGAGAAATCATTCTTGAAAATACAAGAATTTTTATAAGAATTATATACTAAAGTTTTTTTAAAGAAAAGCGAAAGTATTCTCAAAAATATTAGTATTGTCACAAGAAATGTACATTTATAGTAATTTCCAAAGAAAGGGAAAATCCTTCATGAAATTAATAAAATTTTATGAGAAGAGTACATTGATATTAATTTCAAAGAAAGGGACATTTATTGTTAAAATTTTTGAATTTTAAGGAGATGTACACTAGTATTATTATTCAATAAAAGGAAAAGTTCCCCTGAGAATTGTTAAAGAATTATAAAGGTGGCCAAGTGTCCACGTGGTCCCCAAGTGTGCACAATTACCCTAGGTGGTAGCTCAATGTCCACGTAGTGCCCAAGTGTGCACAATGATCCTAGAAAGGTGGTCAAGTGTCCACGTAGTGCCCAAGTATCCTTGAAAGGTGGCCAAGTGTGCACAAGAGATTTTTATAAAGGTGGCTAAGTGTCCACATAGTGCCCAAGTGTGCATAACTATTATATAAAAGTAAATTTTAAGAATGATAAGCTAAAATAGTTTTGCTAATTTTATGATAACATGTTTAATAGCATGTAAAGATATTTCACTTGAAAAGGATATTATCACATCGACATTTAAATTGATCACACATTGCTGCCAATTTAATTTATGAATTATGCTATGTTTTATTTTTTTTTCAAGAATGTAGAATTAAATGTTTTGGTGCTTGCACCCTGATACATATTAGTTTTTTTTAAACATCCTAATTGTTAAGCTATTGGGAAACTTGCGTTTCTCATTATATGCTAATATATATCAGTTACGGACGCATAGCAAGCTGGGAGATCAAGTTCTTTCTTGAGTTTAAGAAATGTTGTACCCCCTATTTTTGGGTCCTAGTTCAGATACAGCTAGGATTATTCTTCTAGCAGTAGTCCTAATATATAGTTTGGAACGGACAGGGGAAGGGATAGGTGAAGGACCGTTCTGTTTTGGAAATTTGTAAAGGAAGTCTGAGTGACAGGATTGTTGTCTCCTGACTTCTTATGGATAGGTGCTTCGCATATCTTGATATATGCTTACTGTAATGTAATGGACATTATTGGACTCTTATTATTTGAATTGTATTGACAAATGCTCCAGCTATTTTTATGGATTACATTAATTATATCTTTAGACCCTACCTTGATCAGTTCGTGGTAGTGTTTATTGATGACATTCTTGTATATTCTAGGAGTAGTGTCTAGCATAAACATCATCTCAGGATTATGCTACAGTTACTTAGAGAGAAGAAATTATATGATAAACTTGAAAAGTGTGAGTTATGGTTGAAAGAGGTAAAATTCTTAGGTCATGTAGTCATTAGAGAGGGTGTAGCAGTAGATCCAAGTAAGACAGAAGTAGTTGTTGGTTGGGAGAGACCCACAACAGTGACCAAAATTTGTAGTTTTCTCTGATTAGCCGGTTATTATAAGAGATTTATTCAAGGGTTTTCACAGGTAGCATTGACTTTGACTAAATTGACTAGGAAAGATGTTCCATTTACGTGGGATGCCAAATGTGAGCATAGTTTCCAAAATTTAAAAGAAAAAATAACCATTACACTTGACTTAATCATTCCAGATCCATTAGAAAATTTTTAAGTGTATTGTGAAGCATCCAAGAAGGGCCAAGGGTGTGTCTTGATGCAGAACAAAAAAGTTGTAGAATATGTGTTTAGGCAACTGAGGTGTTATAAGCAGAATTATCCAACCCATGACCTGGAATTAGCAACCATAGTGTTTACCTCAAAAATTTGGAGACATTACCTCTATGGAGCTAGATTTGAGGTATTTAGTAACCACAAAAGTCTCAAATACCTTTTTAACCAAAAAGAGTTGAATATGAGGCAGAGGAAATGGATGGAATTTATTAAAAATTATGATTTTGAACTAAAGTAACATCATGTGAAGACAAATATAGTGGCAGATGCTCTAAGTTAGAAATCCCTTCATGTAGCTCACATGATGGTGAATGAAATGAACCTAATTGAGAAGTTTAGGAATTTGAGTTTGTCCACTCTGGTGTTGCTAGATAGGCTGTACTTGAGTGAAATGACAATTGAGAGTCATCTCAGAACTCAAATCCTAGAAGCTCAACGTGAAGATGAATTTTTGAACTCTTTAAAAGACTCAAAGGAATTCAAGAAAGAAGCAGATGGGGTAGTAACTTTCCAAAATAGGTTATATATCCCAGAATTAGGAGAATTAAGGAATAAAATCTTGTAAGAAGCCCATAAGAGCAACTATACTGTTCATCCTAGTGCCACTAAAAATACAGAGATTTGAAAGAAAATTTTTGATGGCCAGGTATGAAAAAGCACATAGCTGAGTATGTTGCTAAATTCCTAGTGTGCCAACAGGTGAAGATTGAACATCAGAAACCTGTAGGAACATTACTACCTCTAAAGATTCCTAAATGGGAATTGGAGTGAATTTCCATGGATTTTATAGTTAGTCTACCTAGAACCTAGTTAGGAAATAATGCAATCTGGGTGATTGTAGATAGATTAACTAAGTCTGCACATTTCCTACTTATAAAAATAAAATTTTCATTAGATAGGTTGGCCTAATTGTACATACAAGAAATAGTGAGACTCTACGGAGTACTCACTAGTATTGTATCTGATAGAGATCCTAGATTCACTTCTAGATTCTGAAAAGCCTTACAAGATGCATTTGGGACTAAGTTGAATTTTAGTACTACTTATCACCCACAAACTGATGGGCAGACTGAAAGGACTATCTAAACTTTAGAAGATATGCCTAGAGCTTGAACATTAGAGCAAAAGGGAAGTTGGGATAAAATTTTACCCCTAGTAGAATTTTCTTATAATAATAGTTTCCACTCTTGTATAGGAATGGTTCCATATGAAGCCTTATACGGGAGAAAGTGTAAATCCCTATTATGTTGGCTTGAGGTGGGGGAAAGAAAAATTTTAAGGCCAAAATTAGTTCAACTAACTACTAATCAAATAAAGATGATTAGGGAAAAGATGGCTAAGGCCCAAGATAGATAGAAAGTTATGCTAATAAGAGGAGGAGACCACTAAAATTTGTAGAAAGGGAACATATTTTCCTTAAAGTGTCTCCAGTTACTGGTATTGGTAAGGCTATTAAGTTTAGGAAATTGAATCCTAGATACATTAGACCATACTAGATTCTAAAATGAATTGGTTCATCTTCTTATCAAATAGCATTACTTCCATTTTTGTCCAATCTCCACAATGTTTTTCACGTTTCTCAACTTCATAAATATATTCCTGATTGGTCACATATTCTCGATGTCATTATAGTACAATTAAAAGATAATTTGACTTACCATCCTAGACCTTTAAGAATTATTGGTACTGAGGTCAAGTAGTTGAGGAACATGACTATTCCACTAGTAAAGGTATTGTGGGATCAATCCTCACCACGAGAGGCAACTTAAGAGAAAGAAGAGGAGATGAGAAGCTTTCCAAAAGTTTTTAAATAGGTATGTACAAATTTCAAGGACAAAATTTTTAAAAGGAGGAGAGAATTGTAACAACTGCTCCTTCCATATATGAAAGATGATTGTTAGTTTTAAAATAAATTACATGCTTGTGATTTTTGCATTAGACTGCATGTAATTGCATTAGAGTAAAGGAATAGATTGAAAAGAAAAGAGAGGGGACTTGAATGAAAGGAAAAAGGTTAAGTAGACGAAGTTTTGTAAACTTTCCGTAATTGAGGGTAGCATACTGTAATTTTAGTTGAGAAAATTACTATAGCTACCAGGATTTTGAAAATTGTTGCCAATGGTTAAAGGGCAAAATGGTAATTTGGCATGTGGTCGGAGAAATTATCATTTTGAGCTAGATGATCAAGAATTATGATCAGAATTGGCAATTCCAGGACTGTGTATAAAAAGGGCCAAATTATATAACCTTCATCCTTCACTTTGCATTTAGAATTATAGAGAGAGAGAGTGAGGGATATTTTAGAGAGAGAAAGTGGGAATTTACAAAGAAAGTAGCATTTTTACAGTGAATCGAGGGAAGAAGTTCATATTTGAGTAATCTAGGAGTTCATCTGATAATTTTACACCATCTTTTACACAAAATAAGGTAGCAAAATAACCTATTCCCTCTAGTTTTGAATTACTGTTCACATTGATGAAAGTGATGATTTTGATGTTATTTAAAGTAAGAGAGAGATTAAAACTACATTCTTGATGTTTTTAAATGCTATGGGGTGTTTTAAACTGCATGAATATTACGCATGCTGAAATCAGATTATGAAAAATGGTTTTTAGCTATTGAATGAGAATAAGGTTTAATCTAATATTTGAGTAAGATTAAATGGTAGTTTGGGCTATTTTTATGTGTATAATGATGCTAATATGATGGTATTGAGTTGTTAATTATAAAAAAAGGTCTAACAACTCATTCTTGGATCAAAGTTTTGGTCAACTGTGAGTCTTAAAAATAGAGCATAATGTAGCAGTCGACTTATAGCCCTTACTAGTCGACTGTTGTGTTCTTCGGTTGCCTGAAAAGGCATACAGAGTGCTAGCAGCTGACTGCCAGGAGACTGGAAGTAGATTACCGTGCTCATATTTTTTGGAAATTTACCAATGATAGAGCAGTCGACTTGAGTGCTAGTAGCCATCGGGTTTGGAAAATTTTGAGATAGCGAGCTGTAAGTCAACTGCCAGGAAGGTGGAAGTTGATTGGCAGGCCTCTATTTTGGAAAAATGAACTCAATGACCTAGTTTAAAGCATGTTTAGCCCATATCTTCAGTCAAATAAGGGATTGAAACCTAGAATGTGTAATAGGTAACAAGAGGGTTGAGAATGAAAGAAAAAGAGCAAGAAAGAGATTTGATAAGTGAAAAGGAATGAGCATGAGAATTACCAGAGAAATGAGAAAGTATTCCTAGTTTATAGATAGTCATAGATAGGTACATATTAAGTGACCAGTTGTTGGTATAGGACAACGATTGGGGCACTCCACAGCTAAATTAAATGGTTTGGACAACACCTTGGTGGTTATTAATTTTAAGTTAATGAATTCCCCTATGGCCAATTAAAGGATTCACATACTTAAAGTTAGACAAAACCATGGTATGAGCCGAATTACCCTAGGCTATATGCTTGTGAATAGAATTTTGGGGAAATGATCAGTTAAGAATAGTAATCCCAAATATACAGGGAGGGATCTGCCAGAGAGGTGGCCAGGGACCCTGTGGTTCTTGAAGGCGAGGAATGATCTGTCAAAGTGGTGGACAGAGACCCTTGTGGAGGTGTTGTGGATGGATGTACTTGGATCCACTAGGGGATGCTCCAGAATGTACGTATTGTAGATATGCACTACTGGATTATGAATATATTGCAGTTCAGAATTGCAGGTAGTTGTGGACTACAAGAGACTCACCTGAAAGTGAGGATTTTATGTGAGGAGTTGTTCGCTTGGCAGCTCTCCTAATTTCTCTTGGTATGATCTTTTGATGATCACGATTTGGTGTTGGCCATAACAACATACTCTGATTTCCTTTTGTATGCTCTTGTTTCTATGTGATGCCCTGTTACCATTATGATGTGATATATATATCCTGTGTGATGAATATGTAGTATGATATAACCTGTTTGATGGATATAAAATATAATCTGATAATATATATATAGCTGAATGAATATGTAATGAATTTATATTGCATGCATGGTATGATCATAAGATGATATAACTGTATGATTCGTGCATTGTATCCTAATAAGCATAATGTTTTATTTTATGAAAATAAGAGTGTAGTGCTTTTCTTATAAGTACGGTGGTACAGGCCAGGGTATTTTAAAAAGGTAGGTTGTTTATTTCTACTGAGATTCATTCTCATTTAAAGTACTAGTTTCTATCAGATGCCTGAATATCAAGTGTTGCTGGAGATAGAAGTGAAAATGATGGAAATACTCTTTTTAGGATATTTCCTAGTGATTAAAGAATTATGGGTCATTTTCATGTTTGAAGTACCTCCTACACCCTAAGTACATGGAGTGTTAGGTGCTGTATAGTGTTTTGACAAGCCCGATACCCTGAATCCTTATTAATCTTTTGGAAAAGGATCAGGATGATGATTTTTGGATGTACATAGATAGGGCATAAATGTATTAGGATACGTGAGCTAGGAATTCACTAATAGTATTTTGTTAAATGGGTATGAGTGACAATCTTGTAGTCTCCTTACCCTAGTTGACACATTCACATATCTATAGGTATAGTCTTATGTGTGACACTTGTAAATATTATAAATGAACTATGCATGTGAATGTAAAAATATATGTTTTTGATATGTTTTCCTTTAATTATTTTCAGCTGCGATCTTGCATGTGAGCATCCCGAGTGTAGAATTCCCAAACTAGCAGCACTTAATTAATTAACTTCATAAAAGTTAAAAATTTAAAATTTTTTGGGTAAAGGTAATAGTAACTCACTAATCCTATATTATATTCTATTATTTAATTAACTAAAAAGAAAAGGATCAGAATGATGATTTTTGGATGTACATAGAGAGGGCATATATTTATTAGGATATGTGAGCTAGGAATCTACTAGCAGTCTTTTATTAAATGGGTATGAGTGACAAGCTTGTTGTCTCCTTACCTTAGTTGACACACTCACATATCCATAGATATATGCCTGATAGGTGACACTTGTAAATATTATAAATGAACTATGCATGTGAATGTAAAATTATATATGTTATTGATATGTTTTGCTTTAATTATTTTCAGCTGTGATCTTGCGTGTGAGCATCCTAAGTGTAGAATTCCCAAACTAGTAGCACTTAATTAATTAACTTCATAAAAGTTAAAAATTTAAAATTTCTCAGATAAAGGTAGTAGTAACTCACTAATCCTATATTATATTTTATTATTTAATTAACTAAAAAGAACTATAGGATTGGGGGTGTTACACCTATACTCTATGGAATTCTTGAAGTATGTTCCTGAGGAAATTTTCAGTTTATAGAATGTCTCCCTTAGAATTGGATGAACAAAAAGTATAGATAAAATATCTCTTAGGAAAATAATCCATCGGGCCTAATTCTTTGCCATGGGAAGTACCTGCATTGTTTGTGAAAATAAGGATGGAAGTCTAAGATTATGTATAGATTGCAAACAACTGACTAAGGTAACGGTAAAGAATAAGTTTCCCCTCCCTAGGATAGATGACTTATTAAACCAATCTGGAGAAGTTGTTATGTTCTCTAAGATTTATTTGAGGTTGGGGTACTATCCAATTGAAATTAAAGTGGAAGATGTGCCTAAGACTATATTCAGAACTAGATATGGGCATTGAGTTTTTAGTGATGCCATTTGAATAACGAATGCTCTAGCTATCTTTAGGGATTATATGAGTTGCATCTTTAGACCCTACCTTAATTAATTTGTGGTAATGTTTATTGATGATATTCTTAGGTATTCTAAAGATAGAAAAGAGCATGCACAACATTAAAAGACTATGCTACAAACGCTTAAAGAAAAGTAGTTGTATGTCAACTTGAAGAAATATGAATTCTATTTATAAAAGGTGAAGTTTTAGGACATACAATTACCAAGGAGGGAATTTCTATAAATCTTAGTAAGACCAAAGCAATAGTAAATTGGAACAGACTTGCTACAATAACTGAAGTCTATAGTTTCCTTGGGTCGGCGATACTATCTTTATGGGTTTAAGTTTGAGATATTTAGTGATTATAAAGTCTTAAGTATCTCTTTGATTAGAAAGAGTTAAACATGAGGCAAAGGAGATGGATGGAATTTCTTAAGGATTATAATTTTGAATTGAAATACAATCCAAGAGAGGTAAACATAGTGGCAGACGCCTGAAGTAGAAAATCTCTCCTTATGGCTTCATTAATAGTCAGTGAAATGAGCCTAATAGAGAAAAATTTAGAACCTTAAGCCTGTCCACTTTAGTAGTACTAAATAAGATGTGTTTGAGGGAGCTAAGAATTGAAATTACCCTTAGAACTTAGATTTTAGAAATTCAAAAGAAAATGAATTCCTAAAATCTTTAAAAGATTCAATGGAAGTCAAGGAGGAAATTGGTGGCTTGGTAATCTTCCACAATAGAATGTATGTTCCTAAATCAGAAAGATTAAGGAACATAATATTATAGGTAACCTACAAGAGTGACTACACTATTCATCCTAGAGCCACAAAGATGTATCAAGATCTAAAAGAAAATTTTAATAGCCTAGTATAAAAAGGCAAATAGCTGAGTATGTTGCTAAATACTAAACATGCCAACAGGTATAGATAGTGCATTAGAAAACTACTGGGCTGTTACAACCTTTAGATATCCAAACATGGAAATAGGATAAAGTTTTAGTAGACTTTATGGTGGGGTTGCTCAAGATACAATCAGGAAAGGATGTTATTCAGGTTATAGTGGATAGATTAATGGAATCTACACATTTCCTTCTAATAAAAATGAATTTCTCATTAGATAAATTGGGTTAAATATATGTCCAAGAAAATGTAAGACTCTATGGTATATTTTTTAAGCATTATAATTGATAGAGACCCTAGGTTTACTTCTAAATTTTGGAAGGCACTACAAGAAGTTTTCGGTACTAGATTAAATTTCAATACTACTTACCACCTTTAGACTGATTGGCAGACTGAAAGAACTATATAAACCCTAAAAGTTAGGCTTAGAGCATATATATTGGAATTGGAATTGGAACTTGCCTTTAGTAAAATTTACTTACAATAAAGTGTAGGGATGGTGCCTTATGAGGCTTTATATGGAAGAAAGTGTAGATCACCATAATACTGGTCTAAAGTAGGGAAGAGACAATTGTTGGAGCCTAAATTGGTACAACCAACCACGGATCAAATTGAAATGATCAGAGAAAAGATGGAAAAGGCCCCAAAATAGGCAAAAGAGTATGGGAACTTAAGGAAGGAGACCATGTATTTCTCAAAATCTCCCAAGTTATTGGTGTTGGTAGGGGTGTAAAGCTAAGAAAACCAAGTCCTAGATATATATTGGATTATTTAAAATTTTGAAAAGTATTGACCTATTTATTTATCAATTAGCCTTACCACCCTCATTACCAAGCCTTTGAAATGTGTTCCATGTGGCGAAATACAATAGGTATATTCTAGATCCTTCACATGTTCCTGACACTAGTATAATTAAAGGATAATTTAACGTACTAGCCTAAGTCTTGACAAATCATTGGTACTGGTACTAAAATTAAACAATTAAGGAACAAGATTACTCTATTAGTGAACGTATTATGGGATCGGACATCACCTCAAGAGGCGACATGGGAAAAAGAGGAAGATATGCAGAAGAAATTTTTAGAACTCTTAATGTAACGATATCTTCAATTTTGAAACACCCTTATCTAATATTACAAAGTCTCAAATGTAAATAGATAAGGTTCATACATTATTCTTAACCTTGATTATTTATTAACAATGTCTGAGCATTCATACCATCACAATATTATTTATATTAATTAGGTTTGGGTTCTTTTTCTCAAATCAAAACTCATAAGCATAGCGAAAATAAATTATAATGCATTGGAGATAAAGTCATAAAACATTACATAGACTTTCATAAGTGTTACAACATTGCATCTATTTGAGAACTGTCAAAACTCATCCTAGGGGTCAGGAGACAACATCTCTATCACTTAAACCCTTAGGCTATAAAATATTCTTAATAAAAGAACCTTCTTTAAAGCCATTTGCATCTTTCCCAAAAATTGCTAAATATCTGCATCTGATACATATCAACACACAAATGAGAAAACTAGTTTCTCAGTAGCTTAACAATTCAACATTTTGAATCTTATTGATATGCACCACTGTGCAAGTACAAAAAACCATTTCTTATACATTCCATTTTTTTTAATAATTAATCTCTTCCATGTAAATACATTGGTAAGAATTGTATAATTAATTGGTATGTCAATGTGATAAAGATGGCTATTCTCATTTTAATTATAATTCATTTTCAAGGAAAGCATACATATAACAATTGAAATAGTCAAGGATCACCTTTATATTTTTCATTCTTAATGCTTATCTTACCTGAGAGAGTAAAGCACATTTGGTCACCCTGCACGAAATGTGGACACTTGGCCACTTTTGTAAGAATTGTGAACACTTGGTCACATTGTGGACTCTTGGCCACTTTCATAAGATTAGTGAACACTTGGTCACTTATACATACACATAGAAATTTCAATTCTTCCCATTTTTATCCTTGCAATCTTCTTTGCATTTAGCCATCATAAGGTACATTCTAATGCATTCATAATTCACATAGTGATTCGATCACCAAGGTTAAAACAAGACATTGGTTTTGGTCCCCATGCAAAAGAAATAAAAGTTAAGATTTCTAATGTTACATTTTTACCTATCTCATCTTTTCTATGGTTTAACCCTAATGGTATCATGAATTAAAATTTCTATGATACTTTTTCCCATATTCCTAATATGTAACCATGTAAATTTATAATTTGTTCTACTTACTTTCCTGGTTTATGTTACATACTAAATTTAAAGTGACATGTATTTATTTATTCTTACTTTCTAATAGTCATATGGATCTTTACTAGCTAAAACTAAATTCCTATACCTTAATGTATTATAATTTCTCTCTTTTCTTTAGTCAACCGAATTGCCATCTTTCTTAAACCATTTTCAGCAAGCAAATTTACATCTTACAAAAGCCATTTTCAAGGTAAGCCAACAAGAGAAACACTATAATTTAACACTAAATTCTAACTAGTAATCTTCATTTAGGTGCCTATTACTTAACACATATTTTAACCATCCAAGACTATACAAGTTCAGCACTATCCTATGCTAGAACTTTCCATTATATATGCTAAAATTTTCCAATGATAGTTCTTTCCTAGAAATGATAACATACACTTTATCACATCTACAACATCACCACCTTATCATACCAACTTAGCCAATGGAAGCATTGCATCTTAAGGAATGTAGAGTTAGAAAATTTGATTCCATGAAACTTTAAATCATGCTACATAATTTAAATCATGAAATCAAGAGTTAGTGCGAAATCATATTAATTCCCTTTTTCTTGCCCTTTGGCCAAGACTATGTATCACTTTGTGAACGAAATTTTGCTAAATTTTAGCTCATACATATGGCTAGTATTTCGATCATAAGCTAGCGAGAAAGAGAGAATTGATGTTTTGATGAAACTCTTCCATTTACCTTTTTCTTGTGATTTGGCCAAGAGCATCTTGAAGTATGTTTCTATGAAAATTATCTATATATGTATTTATGGTTTTGGCCAAGACAAGAGAAATAGGTAGTGATATTTATAATGGTTTACTTGAAATATTATTTTCCATAATCATGAAATCCTAACTTTGAAGATGTATTCTAACAATAGAGAAAAGATATATTTATGTATATATATATAATAGAGAAAGAAATATTTATATGTATACATAAACATATTGAAAGTAAAATAAAATGAAAATGGTGAAGGAAAGGATTTTTAGTTCACCTTTGTTTATGATGAAACCCTTGAGTTTTTGATATGTCTATGTTTGTGTAATAAAATGGGAATTTATGTATTTATGTTTGCTTAATGGAAAAGATGGAAGAAAGGGAAACAATGGTTATAAACTCTTTTAATTCCTTCTAATTTTTGCATATGGCCAAGAGCTTGAGGAAAGTTTTGCATCAATGAGATTCTTGTAAGTGTTTCTCTCTTAGGCCATAGGGGACTTCTTGTTTAACTTATAGGATCATATCCCAGTACGCTATTCACTAAAGTATATACTAGGATGATTTGGCTCACACTATGGTTGTACCTAACTCTAAGTACATGTCTACTTTAATGCCTTGAAAATTGCACTAACTTAGAGTTCGCAAACATCACGACATTTTCAAAACTATTTAAGTTCAAGTGGATGCTTAACCATCCTAATTCATGACACAATCGTGGAATGCCCAACAACCTTAATACTTTTTCCCTTTTCAATTTGGTCTTTAGTCACACTTTATCTAAATTTTCATTTCTTGCAACTAAGTCCCTGTACTAATGCAACTAATGCAACATACACAAGCATTTAATTTGCAATTAATAAACATCTCTTAATCATATTAGGAGCGAAATTTACATTTCTCCCCTCTTTTAAAATAATTTCATCCTTGAAATTAGAATGTATCTATTCAAACAACTCTGGGTACGACTTCCTTATGTCCTCTTCCTTTTCCCACGTCAACTCTTAGGGAGATGACTAATCCCATAAAACCTTAACCAGAGGGACAACCTTGTTCCTCAATTACTTGACCTCATTCCCGATGATTCTTAAAGGTTTTGGATGGTAAGTTAAATTTTCCTTTAATTATACTATACTAGCTATTTGGTAGGTCATGGATATATTTTCAAAGTTGTGAAACATGAAAAACATTATGGAGATTTTACATAAATGGATGTAAGGCTATTTGGTAGAGTGACTGATCAACTTTCCTCAAAATTTAAAATGGTCTTATAAATCTAGGATTTATCTTTTTGAAATTTATGGCTCTACCTATACTAGTGACCAACGATACTCTAAGGAAAACATGATCCCCTTCATTAAATTCTACTTATCTCCTTCTCTTGTTAGCATATTTCTTTTGTCAATATTGAGCTCTAGCCATCTTATCCCTGATCATCTAGATTTGGTTTGTATTTTGTTGAAACAACTCTAGTTCGAGCAATTGTCTTTCCCCTACCTCAAACCAACATAAAGGCGATCTACACTTCCTCCCATACAAAGCTTCATAGGGTGCCATCCCTATGCTCGAATGGAAACTATTATTGTAAGAGAATTCTATCAATGCTAGGCTTTGATCCCTACTCCCCTTATGCTCCAAGGCACACGTGTAACATCCGCTCCAAATATGATTAAAGAGATGCTTGTTAATTTTCAATTTAATTCTAGTGCTTGTGTATATTGCATTAATTTCATATAGTTGTATTAGCATTAGGGCTTAATTGAAAGAAAATAAATGAAGGTTTGACAAGAGGTGTCTTGGGACTCAAGTGGAAAGGAAAGGTGAGTGATTCTAAGAGTGAAAAATAGCTCAGGAACCAAAGAGCAATTACCCAAACTTCCTTAAACCTTAGTTGAACCCTAAACCTTCCACTCACTTCAAACCTTTAGAATTTATAGAGAGAGAAGCTAAAGGGTGGGTAGAGAGAGAGGCGATCTAGGGCAAAGGAGGAGGATTTTTGTTAAAGGAAGAGCAGATCCAAGGCTGGAAATTAGTTCTACAGCAAGGGGAGAGCCTTCTTAGCACATCAAACACACACATTTGCAAGGAATTAGGGTAACAATCCATCTTAAACCCCCCTCTTTTCTAAAATGTTGAATGTTGCTAAATAGACATGATTTTTGAATGTTTGAACTAAGTTTGGGGTTAAACCTACATTCTATATGTTTTCTAGTATTGTTAGATGCTATTTTTGCTGACATGTTATGCTCATATGTGCTTAATAGACATGGTGCATTCAAGGAAAACTACTACTATTGGGGTAGTCGACTTTCATGTTCTTGGAAACCCAAAAGTGCATACGGAGGCTTAGCAACCGACTGCCAGCTTCTTAGTAGTTGAATTTCAAGACCAAGTTTGCACTAAGCAGTCGATTGGCCATCCTTGCAGTTAATTGTTGTGCCCTTATTTTGCTAGGATGCATTCCAGTAAGCAACCAGTTGACTGCTAACTTGCTAGCAGCTGATTGGTAGCTTATTGTCATGCACCTAAGGATTACAGACACCACCAACCAACTGCTAGGCTTCAAGCAGCCGACTGGCAGCCCTCTAACTTGCGAAATGAGATTTTTAATGGTAATTGAGCTTAGTAATTCTTCATACTAGTTTGATGAAGGGCTCACAACATAGGTAGGCAAGGAAACTAAGATTTTTAGGTAATGTGCAAACGGTAGAGTCATTTTTCACTTGGATGAGAATGGTGCTTGTGATAGTGATGCTAAGGGAGCGAAAAGACATCAAAAAGGGAAGAGTGAAGTATTCTAAGCATATGGTTTAGTGGTAGATAGGCTCATGATTTGAGTGACTGATTGTCAGTATAGGAAGACCATTGGCATTCCATAGTTGTGTCACAATTGAGGATGGTTAAACCACCACTTAAATGTAGATGATTTTGAAAACACCGTGATGGTTGCGAACCCTAAGTTAGTGTACTCCTCTAAAGGCCATTAAGAGAACACATATTTAAGGTTAAAGCATAACCTTGGATATGAGTCGAATCACCCTAGTGTATATGTTAGAGAATAGTGTATTGGGAGTATGATCCACCTCAGAGGAATGGTGGTCACCCTATAGTCTCATGATTCGTAGAAGCGAAGAGGATCAGGTCTATAGGGTGATCCACCTCAAAGGAATAGTGGTGACCCCATAGCCTCATGATCTGTGAAAGTGGAGAGGATATGGTCTGGTCGAAGGAATACAATGATCTCTTGAGTTATTGAGATTGTACAAGTGGGGACGCCTCATATGTACTAGAGCAGTATTTTACTGTAGTGGCGCAGTAGTCACTGGGATAGCTCATTCATGTATGTAGTGGTACGTGGAGTTGTTGCTAGGCAACACTCCCGATAACTCATATGACTTGATTGTTTTCTCCTGCTCAAAAGGCATGTCAATGCCCTAGAAAAATGTTTTATGAGGAAAATGATGATGAATGAACTTCCCATGTCTTAAAGTTGATATGTCTTAAATGTACATTTATATGTATCAGTACATAACATGATTAAATCCCATTGGTAAATACTATATTTTATGATGAGAAATAATGTAGAGCTTTTTCGTGTAAGCACGGTGGTACAAGTCAGTGGATTTTGAAACAGTGTGCATTGCTACTGAGATTCATTTCTCACCTTAGTGCTGGTGTGTATCAAATGTGTAGGTCTCGTGGCTGAAGAGGAGGTAACCGGGGAAGAAGTACCCACTAAGGGGTACATGAAATTGATTAACTTATTTTGGGATAGTATAGGCACATGCTAACATTGTACTAGTCCTTATGATTTTTGGAAATGCTAGTATATAATATATCTTGTATAGCCTATCTTAATTGGGATGTATATGAACTAATGTTTAGACTAGCAAATGGGATCATGAGTGGCAGGATTGTTGTCTCTATGCCTAATAGTTATTTAACTATATTTAACTAAGAATGCATGTTTATGTATAGATACTTTAGGTGTATTTTATATATTCTATTCCACTGCGAGAGTGAGTGAAGCTTGAGAGTAGAGACTCGACCCAAGATGCACTCGACCAAATCAAATTATAAAAAGTTGAACATTACTTGGGTAAAGGTAATGGTAACACACCGTTATTATATAACTATACTTTATATCTTTTAATTAATTACAAAGGAATCATGGATAAGGGTGTGTTACTAGAGGTGTTACAACATGACCTCAGCATATCCTATAAATTTTAGATAATCCTCTTCGTTTATCCATCCGTTTAAGAATGATAAGTGGTACTCAAACTTAACCTAGAACCAAAAGATTCTTGAAAGGCTCTCCAAAATCTAGAGGTAAATGTACGGTCTCTATCTGAGACAATGCTAATAAGGATCCCATGAAGTCTCACTATCTCCTAAATATACAAAAAGGCTAGTTTGTCCAAGGAGAAATTGATCTTAATGGGTAGGAAATGTTTAGACTTAGTTAATCAGTCTACTATCACCCAAATAGCATCATTTCATGATTGTGTCCTGGGTAAACCTACTAAAAAGTCCATAGAAACCTTATCCCACTTCCACTCAGGGATATCAAGAGGTTGCAACAACCCAGCAAGTTTCTGATGTTCAATCTCCACCTGTTGACACTATAACACCCCTTATCTTGACTTAACAACGTCATAAAATTTAATAAGATAAGTGGTTACATTATTCTTTACCTTTAATCTCATTAATCTGCCTGAGTATATAAATCCATCATTTATTTATTATTTGATTAGGTTTGGGTTCTTTTGCTCAGGTAAGCATACTTCTGCACAGTGAAAATAAAATTTCATACATCACTGTGAAATTAATAAAAACTTTTCATATTATATATATAAATTATCTAATACATAATCCAGGATATATGAAGTACCCATTCAGAAGGAGTAAGGAGACAACAAGTTTGTCACTCAAACTCCTTTTACAAAATACTATTGATGGACAGATCCTTCACATATCCTATCTCATGTATGTGCCCTTCTCCCCTTTATATACATCCAAAAAATAGGAATCCTAATTCTAACCCAAAAAGAACATACAGAATTGGGACAAAAATAAAAGGGCTACAAGTACATATCTATATCTATTGTCTAGGTACACAAATCATTTAGGGGGAATTTCTATAATAGACCTAATATAGATATCCTTTAATATGGTAAAAGTTCCTAAGAAAGGAACTTCTATTGTTGCAACTTCAATCTCCATAATGAGACAATACCTAAGCATATGATACATGCCAATACAATAGTGAGAAATAATTTTCCAGTAGCTAAACAACCATTTTCTTTCAAATAACTGATATGTACCATTGTACGAATACAAAAAAATTCCTACATTCCATTTAGTTCAAAACTCTTTTCAATCAATTCCATGGGTATGCTATATGTGAAACATGTGTGTATACATCTATGAATATGACATACGCAATATGTGATATCATGAATGGAATATATGGTAAGATGTCAACATTCCACTTACATTAACCATGCACATTTATTTATCATAAACAATCACAATATCATACTCAGCTTAAAGCCATCTTTTAGGATCATACTTACTGAACCACTAGGGTGACTCATTATAGTGCCGTGGAGTCTTACCTGTCATCAGGTTATTACCACTAAAGTGACTTAATATAGTGTCATAGAGTCTTACTACTAAGGTATCATGTGATGCTATTACATACACCTCAAGGGGGATATAAAACTGTCATGCTCTACCCTTTATTGGTGACCTTTAGGAGGACATATAGTGTCGTGGTCCTTTCCTTCAAGTAACTTTTATTGTATTTCTCATTATCTCTAAGGGAAGGTATAATAGTGTCGTGCTCTTGCCCCTAGGATAATTTTCATAACTTTGATATGTTCACCTCAAGGGGGATATAAAAGTGCCATGCTCCACCCTTTATTGGTGACTTTTCATGCCTTTTCTTTTACAATTGCAAAGAGCATTTCAAGCCATTCATTCACATTCATACCACTTTGAACGTATTCTCATTAATGGTATAATGCATACAATTTATCATTCACATCTAATCATGTCATCAATTTTCCCCATTTCACTTAGTTTAGGCCATTTTAGAAGGCACCTTAGGCTGCTTTCTATTAACACATAAGTTTAGCCATTCAAGGGAAAAATGTATCTAACATTCAGCCAAGGCAAGAAAAGTATGAAGGATTGGTATTTCCAAGCTATTTGGTTCATTGCTAGCATTCTTTTTACTATTTAGAAATTATGGCAACATTTTCCATAATTATGCATAACACTGTCTCACACCTCAAAATAGATAAGTGCACATTAAGCCTTTCTTCTACACACTTTTCTAGCCCATTTTTCATGCCAAAAATGACAATGCACCTAATCTTACAACTACACATTCTTAAGCACACTTTTAAAGTGAAATGGTAAAACTTTAAAATGGAACATTTGCCAAAAACATAAAAATACCATAATTTTTTCTCTCCTCCTTTCTTATGAAAAAACTTATAAGATTTTCTAGTTATTTTTCAAGTGGATTTCAATACCATTGTCATGGATGCTCTCAGCCAAGAAGGTTATGGTACACTTTCATGGTTAATGGTGAAATTAGAAAATGGAAAAAGTGTAAAGACATTAGCCTAGCCAAATTTTCTCTCTCTTACCAATTTATGACAAGTTCTTCCACTCTTGTTCAACACACTTTCAAGACAATTTTAGCACCCTCACCATGACATGCTCTCGGCTAAATGGAGAAAAGCATGGAAATGAAGTTGTTTCACCATTTTTCTTACGAGACAATCATATTCAAGTAGATCTTATGCAAAAATACTATTTTCTCACTCTAATACACACCATTTTCAGCCATGATAACCATTAGGTTTTTTCAAGAGTTAAGTTCCAATCTTGAGAAATTGCAAACTCTTATGTTTTCAAGCATTTCAACATGTCCATATTCATAAACACAATAAGATTTCAACATATACACACCCCATTCAAGTAAATCTTCCATAAGAATGTAGAGAGAAAAAACCCCAACCTTCTTGCAAGTTTAAGAACACTTTAATCAAACCACAAAACAAGAAAATAAGGGTTTAGGCATGTTTAGCTACCTTGAAAATGCAAGAATGGTGAGATTTCCTAGTTGGTTTGTCTTGTAATCCTTCTTCTCCAAGCTTGAAAGTGTTTTGGCTAGCCCCCTCCTCTCCTCTCTTGTTTGACAATTTCAGCATCTAAGGGAAGAAGACCTAAATTAGGGTTTTGATGAAATTACCAACATGCCTTTGGTGTAAAATGACCAATTTACCCTTACTACTTCTCCGTTTCAAGAATGGCATTCACTCTCCTTAGGATTGTAATTTTGTGGAATTTCCTTAGGCTAGGACAATTCTGCCCTTATAATTTTCAAAATTCCAGATTTGCCCCTCATCCTTTTGGAAAATTACCATTATGTCCCTAAAAAAATTACCATTTTACCCTTTATGTCCACATGGCCAATTTAACCCCATTTTTCACCCTTTTCGTGTTTAATGGGAAAATTTTCCTTAAATAAAGTTTCATAAGACTTATTTTTATGAAATTACTCATTTACCCTTCTTTGGTAAAATTATCATTTTGCCCTTAAGGCAAATTTACCATTTTGCCCTTTATGCCAATACAATTATATTTACCCTTATTCTTTCTCTTTTTTTTTTAAAAAAAATAAAGACTAAAGAATTTCCAATACTATTTCCATTAAATATTAGGTAAAATTAAAATTTTCTATCTTATGAAAAATTACTAATATGCCCTTAGGCTAAAATTACAACTTTTCCCTTTTAAGTGAAAATTACCATTTTGCCATCAAAATGGACATAATCACTTCACACATTCAATTCTTCTTCTCTCTTAAATGAAAATAATAAAAGTCCTTAAATGTAATTCCATGAAATAAGAAAATAAAATTTATTTTCTCCTTTATGATAAAATTACTATTTTACCCTTCTGTACTAAATTTCCAATTTTGCTCTTTTATGACAAAAGTGATTCTATCTTGATAAAAATGTCCATTCTATCTCTTTAATGAACCATCCTTATCATCACATAAATAATAATGATAATAATGCCATGATAAAATACAAAGTATTAGAGGCGGATGTTACAGACACACTAAGCATTTAGCAACATACTCAGCAATGTGCTTTTTCATGCTTGGCCACCAAAATCTTCCCTTTAAGTTTTGATACATCTTTGTGGCACCAGGGTGAATGGTATAGTCACTTTTATGGGCTTTCTCTAAGATTTTCTCCCTCAATTCTCCTAGACTCGGGATATAAACCCTATTTTGGAAGGTCATTAGCCCATTGACCTCCTCATGGAATTCCTTTGGTTCCTTTAGGGACTTCAAGAATTTATCTTCCCTTTAGGCCTCTAGGATTTGAGTCCTAAGGTCACTCTCAATCTATAATTCACCTAGACATATTCTATTTGGTAGCATCAATGCGAATAAGCTCAAATTTCTGAAACTTTCAATTCAGATCATCTCACTCACCATCATTTGAGCTATATAGAGGGATTTCCTACTCAGGGCATCTGCTACAACATTAGCTTTGCCTATATGGTATTTCAACTGAAAACGTAATCCTTAATGAATTCCATCCACCTTCTCTACCTCATGTTTAACTCCTCCTGATCAAAAAGGTACTTGAAACTTTTGTAGTCACTAAATACCTCAAACTTAGACCCATAAAGATAGTGTCTCTACATCTTCAAGGCAAACATTATGGCCACTAGTTCTCGGTCATGTGTAGGGAAATTTATCTCATGAGGCCTTAATTGTCTAGAAGCATGGGCCACTACTTTTCCTTCTTGCATCAAGACACACCCTAGACCCTTCTTAGATGCATTGCAGTATAGCTCAAACTTATCCAAAGGATTTGTGATTATCAGTATGGGTGCAGTGGTTAACCTTTCCTTCAAGGTCTGGAAACTATGTTCGGATTTGGAACCCTATACAAATGGGACATCCTTTTGAGTTAGTTTACTTATGAGCATCACTAATTGCGAAAACCCTTAGATAGACCTCCAATAGTAACTGGCTAATCTGAGGAAACTATGGATTTCAGTCATCGTTGTTGGTCTCTCCCAATGAACCACTACTTCAGTCTTACTAAGATCTACTGCTACCCTATCCTTGGTAATCATATACCCTAGGAACCTCACCTCCTCTAGCCAAAACTCACATCTCTCAAGTTTAAAGTACAACTAGTTCTCCTAAGCATCTACAACATAATCCTAAGGTGTTGTTCATGCTCTTGCCTATTTCTAGAATACACAAGAATATCATCGTTGAACACTACTACAAACTAATCAAGGTAGGGTCTAAAGATGTGATTCATGTAATCCATAAAAATAGCTAAGGCATTTGTTAAACCAAATGGCAGTATAAGAAATTTATAATGCCCATACCTAGTCCTAAAAGAGATCTTAGGGATATCCTCACTTCTAACTCTGATTTGATGATACCTCTACCTCAAATCAATCTTAGAAAGTACAGTTGTGTCTCTCAGTTGGTCTAACAGGTTATCAATCCTAGGGAGTTGATATTTGTTTTTCACGATCACTTTATTCAACTACCTATAGTCTATGTACATTCTCATACTTCCATCCTTTTTCTTCACAAATAACACCAATGCTCCCCATGATGAAGCACTAGGTCTAATGAATTGCTTCTCAAGAAGATCTTTTATTTGAACCTCTAATTCACTTAGCTCTAGGAGATACATCCTATATGGTGCTATAGAGATTGGTTCTACCCTAGGATCTATAACACCCTTACCTAGTATTACAATTCCTCCAATGTAACCAGATAAGCTCAGTACATTATTCTTAACCTTAATTATTCATTTACAATGTCTGAGCATTTATACCATTAAGTATCATTATAGTGGATTAGGTTCGGGTTCTTTTGCTCAGGTAACCATACTTTATGCATAGCAGAATTAAGATTTCATACATCATAGCAGAATTTGTAAAACTTTCATATTACAAATAATAAATGTTTGTTACATCCTTCTGTGAACATACACTAGGATACATGAAGTACCCATCCATAAGGAGTTAGGAGACAACAAGCCTGTCACTTAAACTCCTTTTACAAAATAAAAGAAATGAACAGGTTCTTCACATATCCTTTCCTAGTAATTTCCCTTTTTCCTTTACTATATACAACCAAAAATAATAGTCTTAATTCTAATCCAAAAAAAATATATAGAATTAGGACTCAAAATGAAGGATTACAGAAAATGCTCTTATCAAAAGGACTTCCTCTAATGCTACTTTCACCTTTCTCAAAATTGCTAAATGTAACGCCCCTATCTAGTATTACCATTAATTCAAATATAAATAGATGGGTCTGGTACATTATCCTTATCCTTTATTTAATTAATATCTGAGCAATTATATCATTCAATTATATTAAGTAGATTAGGTTCGAGATCTTTTGCTCAGAATAAACTCGTATGCACAGTGGAATAAAATAAATACTATACCACACAGTGAAAATTTGTGAAAATTTTAAACTTGCACGTAATTGAAATAGTACCAGTCTAGTAATGTCCATTACATACTGATAGACATGTACCCAGATATACGAAGTACCCGTCCCTTGGAAGTCAGGAGAAAACAGGTCTGTTACTTAGACTCCCATACAAATTAAGGATGGATCGGTCCTTTATATATCTGTTTCCCCTGTATACCCTAAATACATCTCATGTATACAGTCAAAATAATGTCCTATTCTAAATCAGATCTACCTAGGACCCAAAGTAGGGATTACAAAATCTCACATAAGCAAAAGATTGCTACTCCTCGACCCTACTACGCGTTCAGATATGATGCATATTAGCATGTCAATGAGAAACACAAGTTTTCCCAGTAGATTAACAATTTTGGGTTTTAAAAATCAAATAATATGTATCAAGGTGCAAGCACCAAAGCATTCAATCTACATTCTTGATTTTTAAAACATAATGTTACACATAAATGTAAACCAGCAAGCGTTGCATGATAAATTTAAAAGTTAACAAAAAATTAGATAACTCCTTTTTCAAGTGACACGTATTCTCATAAAATTACATGTGTTATTATGGTATTATCAGTGCGCTTATGCATTTAATTCTTACTCTTACTGTTACGGATTAAATGAACGTCTTTTGGGTGTTACGTGAACACTAGGTCACGAGTATAGAGAACCTTCGGCCACACCTTGCTAGATCACTGGTGTGGAGCACTTTTGGCCACAGGTCATAAATCGTGGACATTCGGTCACGTATATAAAATCGTCAGAACACTAGATCACAGGTATGGAGCACCTTCAGCCACACCTTTCTAGGTCACCCATGTGGAGCACCTTTGGCCACACCTTGTAATTCGTAGACACTCGGCCACGTATATGAATTCATTATGAATGCTAGGTCATGGGCATGGAGCACCTTCGACCACACCTCACTAAGTCACCGATGTAGAGCATCTTCAGCCACACCTCAAAATTCGTGAATACTTCTATGTTTTTCCTATGTTTGTTGTCTTTCCTTTCCTTTGGCACACATTACTCATTTGTCATATTTATTTATGACAAATTGGCCTAAATCAATCTAATTCTTCATTTTTGAATAATATATTTCAATTATAAATCCTTAATAATTTTTAAGGAAAATTTTCCATGATTTGGCCCAAGGAAAAATTGAAGAGAATTTCATATCTTATCATTTTAATTTTTCTCTTTTCTAACCTTTAAATCATATTATTGAAAAGAGGAAATTTCTTTTCCACAATAATAATGTTTATCATTATTAATCAACATCATTCAACCTTGCTAACCACCATTTCCCACAACAAAAGTCATCATTACTTAGCCATAAATTTCCCATAATTATGGTCATCATTAATTAGCCTTAATTTTTTCCCAATAATATTCATCATTAATTGGTCTTAAAGTTAACCATAACAACAATATTCATCACTAATATAGTCAATTATTTTCCCATAATCATATGCATCATTATTAATAATCATAAGTTTTTCCCATCACTTTGGGTATGGTCTTCTCTCTTACATGTGTTACACTTACTAACATTAATTTCATTATGAAAATCACAAGTCTACTTTAATATTAAGAGTAGTAATCCAAGCAACCTAATCATTGAAATGAGCTCTTATTCTAAGTTATTTCATGATCTTAATAAAAACACATTTTAGGTTTAAGAACCATCTCCTAGATTTATCAAGCAAGCTAAGTCATTTGTTATTTCTAAATAAAAAATGTAGACAAGGACTCTAACCCTATGGTAGCAAAATCATTAAACATGTATACTAGATCATGGAACTAGAATCTAATGAATTGCTAACCTATCTCAAAAGGAAACCAACGTGGATTGTCTTGGGTTTTCTCTTAAATTTTCTTTGCTACTTTTCTCTTTGGTTTCTTTCTTTCTTGGCTAATTTACTCCCCCCTCTCTTCACCGAATGTGGATGTGGTTTTTCCTATTATGAAGCTGTCCCTTTCCAAATGCTCTTTCATGTGAAGTGTTAACTCCCTCTCTTTCTTGGCTAAGTCACGTAATCTTCCTTCTCCACAAAAGTCGTACGGCTTCAAGAGTGCATTGAGCGTTGTATTCTTTTCCTTTCCTCACCGAATACCTATTTTATTTGGTGGTCCCAAGCATCTCACGTTGGCATTCTAATTCATTTGCCATACACACTCTATTCGGTGGCATAGTACACAGACAAGGGGAAAGGCAAGGGCCACACGAAAATGGGAAGCTACTTCTTTCTCTTATATATATATATATATTTTAATGCTTTCCTTTCCACATTTCTATGTTACCGTGCACACTTACCTATATATATATGTTTTTACCAATCGTTTACTTCACCTATTGCACGTGCTTGTCCAATGGTTGCTAGCTCTTCTCTCTTCTAAATTCCCATTACCCCTTGCCATCACTGAATGTGCTTTTTATATTATATAGATGTGAAGCTATTTCCCTCACATGCACACACATTTTCAATCACTTTCTCATTTAATTATTTGGTTAGGAAAAGAAGAAAGGGGAAGGCACAATTCAACATCTCTATTTCCATTCTCAGTCACATGGAACAAAAGTAATGCAAGGAAAGGAAATTAAGTATTTCATGGTTCTTCCCTCTCTCTTCCATCTTGCCGCTTTATGGGGTCCATATACATATATATATTTAAGTGTGATGCTTTTCTTTAATTTTTCAATTGTCCTTACTGAGTATAAATTTTGAGGTGCTTGATTTAAATTTTCTTTCCTTCCTTTCACCTCAAGCACCTCAATTTTATGCAATGTCATTATTTCCAATATTTATTCTAAATATTACATCACAAGTAATCGGGCACAGTTCATGGCAATTTATCTGATTAAATCATAAATCTAATCATGTTTGTAAGAACGTGGGGTGTTACACTAAACGTCAGCATCTAATACAAATTAGCATATAAATGAGAAAACAAGTTTCCCAGTAAACTTAACAATTCTATATTTTAAAATATACTAATATGTACCAGTGTGCAAGCACACAAAAACATTTTCATCTGCATTCATGTTATTTAAAATATAGTCTCATTCACATATACTGATTGGCAAGCATTACATGATTATTTGAAATGTCAATGTGATAAAGGTGGATATTCTCATTTGAAGTATAACATCTTTTCATGGGATCATACATGTTAGAGAAACTGAAATAGACAATGATTAGTTATACATTTCATTCTTAAAACTTACCTTACCTCAAAGTGTGAAGCACCTTCGGTCACACTTCAAGGAATGTGGACACTTGGCCACCTTTGTAAGAATTGTGATCACTTGGTCACATTTATAAAATAATTGTGATCACTAGGTCACAAGTGTGAAGCACCTTCGGTCACACTTCAAGAAACGTGGATACTTGGCCACCTTTATAAAATAATTGTGAACACTTGGTCACATTAATTTACATCAAACTCATCCAATTAATTAAGGGAACATTAATTTAAAATTAATCAAGAGAATATAGGGTGTTACACAATCAACCCTCATTTCTTTTATACAAAAGACAATTTTTTAATTGTCTTACGTATAAGCCTTAAAAAATTATACCACATAAATATCACTATATTTAGAATTAAAATATAGGCTTATAAAAATCTCTAATACCCATTTAGTATCTAAGTTTATAAAAATAAAGTAGCATACCAATCTAATACACATTTAGTATCTAAGTTTATAGAATTAAAGAGGCCCCTTTAAGTTGTAGTAAAAAGGAAGGTAGAATTTGGAAAAAAGAAAAAGTTGTCATTTCAAATTACCCACAGTCCAGGTTATGGTGATATACATTATAGAATTGTTTGGTAGAAAAGTAAATATAAAATGCATAAAGCAACCACAATATTTTGGTTCATAAAGAAAAATATTAAGTGTTTAGATTTTATAGTAACTCAAGGAATAATGAAACCATGTTTTATTAGATTAAAAAGCTTCCATGGTTATACTTGTACCTTGAATGGGAAAAACATTAATCAAAGAGGATAAAAAAAGATATATGTAGATAATGTGACCACCATAGGATTTTAAACACTAAAGGTTAATCTACACTTATAGTAGTCATATGATTCAACCAAGCTTAGAAAAAAAAAATTAAAAGGATATTATACACATCTTTTTTTTTCTTGGTCAAACATTACACATATCAAATCAATTTCCTTTTGTAAAGCTTGTATAAGGCTTGAATGACACTAATACCTCTATATTCTTTAGTACATAAAGAGCCTGTTCTCCTCATAGATTTGTTTGAATGATTTCCTTTAACTATCAATTGAAAAAAGATTTCTTTAACTGTTCCTCAAATAATAGTCCTTTACCAAACTCCTTTATTGGAATTTGGAACTTGGAAGTAAAACCAAATGAACCAAACACAATAACTTGTATTTTAAAGCTAAGGCTATGGTCTTTGTAGGCTTAAGACTTTGATGAACTATGTCACACTCCATGGGGTAATGGAAAAAGTGAAGCCCACAAACAATAAAGATTCATATTTATGGTGAAATCATATTAGTAAACCTTTTTGTCAAAACAAGAAGATCCATATACAAAGAAAAAAGTAGCATTAACATAAATATAAATATATATGGTTAATCGAATTCGTTAATTAGCGGTAAAAAAATCTTAGAATATCTGTAATAAAAACTAACCTTATCTAAAGCAAGATGATTCTTGTTTGAGCGAAAGACAGAATACTGTAACTCCCCAATCCTACAGTTCCTTTTTATTATTTAAATTATATAATATAATATATTATAAGATTGGTGAATTACTACTACCTCTACCTGAGTAAAATTTTAAATTTTTACCAATTTAAATAATTAAGTACTACTAGATTGGGTTACTACACTCAGGTTTTCACACGTTACGCAACAGAAAAATTAAAATAAACATATATACATTCACTCACATACATATTTAGTTATATATATATATTAGTTACTTGTCGAGACATACACTTATAGATATGTGAGTTTACAAAAATTAGTCAACTAAGGTAAGGAGGAAACAATCTTGCCACTCATATCCTCATGTTACTCACATATCTTTATGCATATATGTCTTCATATTTTTCTCATATCAAAATACCTATCTACATGCCAAAATATTCAAAATATTCTCCCCTATCCGTTCATAATGGTGAGGGAACTTCCACAACTATTAATACCCATAATTCCTTGATTATGGGGAAATACCCTAAGAAGGGTACTTCTATATACTCCACCTCCATCTCTAGTAGTACTTGGTATCTAGGAATCTAATACAAGCCAAAATTTTTAATGAAAACAAATCTTAGTAGCAATAACAACCAATTTATAAAATTGCTAGTTTGTACCACCGTATTCATACAAAATTACTACATTCTTCTCATCATCATACAAAATATCATAGCTATTTGGGTTACCATGCATGAAGATAATCATATAACATACGGGTAAATGCATGCACATTTCATTCCATATCCATCACATAGGATATATTCATAAAATATAATCAAATTATACCAAAAAAATGATTAAATTCACCCAAAGAGCAATAAGGATACAAGAGCATTTCTCAGTGGCCTTAGCCAATAATCATCATATAATAAGAGAAATCAGGAGAGTCACCAAGCAAACAACTCCATTTATCAAAATCATGTACTAATAACTTTCTGATGGCATTCGCCCATTGGTAGTTCTTGACTATTGATATGTCTTATTTTACACAATTTTACCTAATATTTCTATCTATTTTATATGTATTTTGTGTATTTTTATTCTAAGAATCGCCTAAATTTGTATCTTATTGCATTTCAAGGTTTTTTCAAACTATCATCCTCAAACGAGGCTTTTCTGGAGTCAAAACACCCATTTTGGGCCTTTCAGGCATCCAATCCAGCTGGACCATGCAGTACACTAGTAATGGGCCTTTTGGGCATCCAATCCATGTTGGACTGGGTTAGGCATGGAGCGGCCTTGTGAAGCCCATAGGGAAAAGAGTCCGAGTGAGGAAAAGAGGAGGTTGCATCATCCTAGATCATGCGATTTTGGGGAAGAAGAGATCCGCGACAGAGAAGCTTGACTCCGATAGGGCACATGATTTTTGACTAGTAGTGGCAGCGAGAAGACCTTCGGTGACTAGGGGACGATGAGCGGGACACCACCATCAATGTGAGCCACTGAATCGCAACCGTCTGTGGCATTTTTGAGATTCATGGACCCGAGATAGCGACCCATTGGAGATTCATGGACCTTTTGGCATTTTCAATTTGGTTTACCATCAGCGATCGACCATCTGTCCTTCAGTAACTTACCCACGACCTTTCCATCTGATCTATGGCTACTGTCATCGATGTTTTTATTGGGTACTTGAGAACCTGATACTTAATTCGATTAAAATTTCAAGATCTGTTAATGTTTTTCATTGGGTTTCTGTAGTGCTTGACCATTTGTCGATCTCAGGTGAGCCGTCTGTGGTGTTCACCGGTTGTCTGGCCGTTTATTGGTGTTGTTTCTGTTGGGTAACTGCTAACCTGCGACCTGACCCATTTGTATCTCATAGAGCTTTCTAAACAGATTTGAAATTGATTTTTCCAGTCCTTTCTCGGTAGCTTTCCAGTGACTATTTTGTACTGTTTCGTCTGAAGTTTGAGAAAAGAGGGACGTAAATGATTTTTACTCTGTTATTTCTCTGAATTATGAATTTTTTGGATTGTTAGATTATGATTATGTGTGGATACACTTGTAAAACCCATTAGGGTTTTGAACTACGTTGGTACTTTGAGTTTAATTTGCATGGATAATTGAATATTGGTTATGTGATCTCCGCTACTTTTATGAATGAATGCTCATGTTTTCATTGACAAGACATTGTAATGAAAGCACTTTAGATTTCTTTTAGTAATCAATAGATTTTAATTGAAATTGGACACCTAATTGTAATAGACAATTTTTTATCACTTAGAACTAAGGTTAATAAATTATTGGATTAAGAAGTAACGACTCTTAATAGTAGTGAATTAGATCGATAATGCTTATCTAAAATTAACCATAAGGAAGAACCAACCAGTGGTAGGTTTGTAGGTCTAAGAAATTCATTGAGACTGATAGAGAATTTGAATTTAAATTAGAATTCACTCATAGGTAGCATAATCAGATTTAGTAATCCATCACCTTGTGTGTGTTTACCAACTAGTGTAAGTCCTCATTAGGTTTACTTTTCTGTCTTGATTGATTCCTCTTCTTTCCAATTATCGCTAACTAGTTATTATTGCATTTAACTTAGTTACTAGTTTAATTAGAACACAATCACTTTGAATCATAGGCTAGATAACAGAGAGCAAGTAGTAACTCTGGGCTTTTTCGTTCCCATGGGATATGAACTTGATACTCACATTGTACTAGACTGCATTAATAGGTTCACTGCCTTAGTTGTAGTTGCATCGGTAGCAGCATATCATATTCATGTACTATCTGGAGTATCCTCTAGTGGATCCAAGTACAAAAGAGTCCCTATTATAAGAGTCCACACGATATGAGTCCATACGATATGAGTACATATAATAAGAGTCCCCATTGTCTGAGATCAATGTCCCTTTTTTGGATAGTTCACATCTTAATACGCTATTCATAAGTATATACATTAGGGTGATTCAACTCATACTATAGTTATATGAAATTCTAATTATGTGACCCTTTAAATTAGCCATTAAGTTCACTAACTTAGAATTTACAACTATCATGGTGTTTTCGAAATATTCTATGATTCTAATAGTAATTCAACTGTGGAATATCTAATTACTGTCCCATATCAGAAATTAGTCATTCAATTATGAACCTATCTACTTTAACACATATACTAGGAATAAAATTCTCATTTCTCTTATACTTCTCTAGCTCTTTCCTTTCTAAATCTCATATGATTCTTTCTCTTTCTCATTTAATTTCAAAACCCTATGTTACTTTCTACATTTTAGATTTAAACCCTTTTTTTGAGTGGAGTTTTAGGCTAACTATACTTTAAACTAGGTCATTGAGTTTATATTCCACAACAAAGGGTAGCCAGTTGACTTACACACACTTGGCAGTCAACTTTCCACTCACTGCTCTATCATATTTTTCCAAACTGAGGGCTACCAGTTGATTTCCATGACCTTGATAGTTGGCTGCTACGTTCTTGGAAAAATTCTAGGAAAATAATAGCACGACAGTCAATTTCCAAAAGCTAGCAGTCGACTGCTAAGGCTCTGGTTGCATTTCTGGGCAACTCAAGAACACGACAGTCAATTGCTAAAAGCTACCAGTCGACTGTTATGTTATACACTATTTTTCAACTCATGGTTGACCCAGATTTTAGCCTCAAAAACTTGTTTATAAACATGTTTTAATATTCATGAACTCAAAACCAATATGTAAGCATTATCTCTCACATAAAAACAGCCCAAAACACCATTTATTCTCACTCAAATCTAGGATTTAATCTTATTTTCATCTATAGGGAAAAACTCATTTTTCATAATCTTATTTAAGCATGCATAAGTATATTCATGCAATTTAAAACACCCAATAGCATTTGAAAATATCAAGAATGTAGTTTTAATCCCTTTTTCTCTTCAAACAACTTTAAAATCATGAAATTTAGTCACATAAACAGTAAATTTGAAATAAAAGGGATTGGGTTGTTCTGCTACCTTACTTCCTTTCTTGTAAGTTAATTATTGTGTTAGATGCCTTCCTAACCACTTTTCTGAATTCAAATCTAGCTAGAAGTGGAGATTTGATTCTTTCCCCTTCAATTTCTGTCTCTACTCGATTTCTCTTTCTCTCTCTAGATTTTTTGAAGTTCTAGATAGAAATGATGCCTCTAATATTTTCACTTATTTATAGGTGGTCAGAAAATTACAACTCTAATCCTAATTGTCGATCATTTGGATCAAAATAGTAAGTTTTCAACTATATACATAATTATGATTATGCCCCTAAACCATTGGTGAGGAATTTCGAAAATCTATCGACTATAGTAAATCTTTTGGCTAAAATTACGTTTTCTATACTTCACCCTTTTCCTTTTGCACTTTAGTCCTTGTCTAATTTTGAGTTAATTTCTTGCTCCTATTTAGTCTAATTTCTGTACTAATATAACTATATGCAGTCTAATGTAACATACACAAACAATTCATTTATTTAATAATTAACAAACATCTCTTTTACAATAATTAGGAGCGGATGTTACAAATAACACAAGACTTATGTGGATCAAATGCAAAGGAATGGAAGGAAGAAGAGAGCTTGTGGTCAGTAATTCAATATGGCATCCAAATTAATATATATCATCAACCTTATGATTATTCTTTTATTTCAACATATCTAAATAACAAAACTTCTAAACTTAGAATTTTACATCAGCATAGATATAAAGAAAATAAAGTGATGAGCCACTAAACAGTCTTTTGAGGTTTATTACTTTTAAACAGTAAAGGCTTTGTTTGAATAGCAAATAATGTTGTTTCAAACTAGTCCTAAATTGATAATGCCAAAGACCAATGAAAGAGCAACCACATTTTCCAAACTCATTTTAAAATGTAAAAGTGGTTCTAAATAAGAATGGAAACAACCCACACTTTCATTGCTTAAAGAAGTGTGTTAGCATGCTAAAATGCACTAAGAAGATCATCAAAGTGATTGAAACATTTTAAACATTTCAAATGTCCAAATCAAAATTTTAGTATGATAAATTACTCTTAGAAGCAATGAAAGCAAGCTTGAATTTGCCCCAATACACAACTTTTTTCAAAATAAAATTTTAGCATCCCAAAATGTTTCCAAAAGATAATGAAGATAAGTGCGAATGAACTTCAGCATGCAAGGGATCCAAATCAAAATTTTAACATGCTAAAACACTATTAGATAGGTAGAAAAATCATATTGAAATCAAACCCAATTTTCAAGCTATCTAAATAAGTTCTTGACACATAAAAGAGATTATTTAAAACCCCAAATGCATTGTTAAAAAAACTTAAACAACAATAAGGACTTTAGCACACTTTAATTCACCATTTTCAGAATGAATTTGAAGGAAAAAAATTAGGCCAACAACTAACACTTTAAATCACCATACTGGTGCTAGCAAGATGATTTTGCGATATAGGTTTGGGAAAATTTTGGGATTCTTTTTTAAAGTTATGAATAAATTAATGGCAAAATTTTCAAATTTCATAATTTTAAAAAAAAATTTGACCAATTCTTTGTCCATCACAAAACTGTCACAAAATTTATATAAATAGTGACAAATGCTAGTCTTTCACAAATATCCATTAGTAAATTTGTTTTTTCTAGTAGTGTTTGTCAATCTCTCTACCACATTGTTGGAATTAAATTGCTTACTTTATTAGTAAAAGTAACTTGGTTACTTTACATACATATTTTCCAATCTCTCTACCACATAGTTGGAATTAAATTGCTTACTTTATTAGCAAAAGTAAGACATAGAAATTTGAATTTTTTTTATTGCATTCTAAACTTCCTAGAGGACCACAAATGTAAATGCCAAAAAATATGCTTTTTTCCTGATCCCATGTGTAACTATAGTATGTGGACCACTTTATGCCTCCATCAGTATATAAATAGAAATGAGAGAAGGAGTAATCTTAACTAACATTTTGAGACGATGCCCAAGGAGCACTGTAAATGACCTGTTCTGCGGAGCACTGCTAATCAAGTGACTACCTTCACCCACTGAGGAAGAATGCAAGCATATTCGCACTTAGTGGCTTACCGTGAAGCAACATCAACAATCTTCTCAAGCACTATGAACCATTGTACAACATCATCAATAACTCATTAGGGCTAGTATTGCAAACCTCACAATTGAAATCATGACAACAACATTAGTTGGACAAAATGCAGTAGATTTAAACCCTAAATGCAAAGTTTGTCTCCTTAAATGCATCATTTTAGGTGTTTCTTTTTCACATTTTCTATACACCTAAGTCCATGTCAGATTGCGGGTAAATCCACATTAGATTACAAGTAAATCAACGTCATATTGCTGTTAACATCTATCTAGTGTTTTGGTTTAAAGGACCAAAATGATTGGGTGTTAAACTTTCAAGGACCAGATTGACGTGACATTTTATCTTTTGAGGTCTAAATTGATATAACTCCTATCTTTTAGAGACTAAATCATTAATTTACTCGTCTTTTTTTTTTTTTGCTTGATCTATTGAGGGAGTGTCTATCCTTCACTATTTAATATGACATGATAACAAAAATCATTTTGCTTTTATTAAATAAAAAAGTCATGTTACTTCATAAAGCCTTTTATTTCCCCTTTTAACATTATTGTTGAAACTTCCTTTTCATTCTATATTTTCAATAGACAAATTTGTGGCACTGCATCTTTAGAAGAACGGAAAAACACTTACCATGCGTATTTAATTCATAGAAAAAGGAATTAAAAAATGGTTCTCTTATTGCCTATTTCCCTCATTTAGCATATGGAATGATTAAATATTCGACCAAAGAAACGAAAATATCAAAGATATTGAACTTTTTATATGTCAACGAACAAAACACCTTGTAAGCACTAAGCATGTTGTCGAAAGAAGACTTCAGAGGTTGGATAGAAGGAAAAAAATTTGGTTCGGAGATGATGGTATACGGTATAATATGTAATGTAATATTTTTCGTTTGTGTATTTGAAAAGAAAAATAAATTTGAAAGAAAAATGACTCTATTTTTCAGTTTCAAGTCACTAGTTCCTATTTTACTATGTACAAATGAGTCCTCTCTCAAGAATGATCGTAGTTGCATCTTATCATGGTAGCTTGTTCCCTCTACCATATCTAACATGTTTTCTTAAGATTAAATAATATATTCTCACGGTTTATTATATAATTTAAAATA
Source organism: Senna siamea (assembly GCA_031216115.1). NCBI lineage: Eukaryota > Viridiplantae > Streptophyta > Magnoliopsida > Fabales > Fabaceae > Senna > Senna siamea. The sequence goes on along the minus strand of CM062363.1, from coordinate 23,941,872 downwards.
AAAATAATAAAATATATGATGTGTGAGGAGACAGTAGAAAAAAATAAAAATGGTGAAAAACTACCATAGAAGAGTGAAAATGTGTATACTTATTATTGAATGGATAAAAAGTAAAAAAGTCCCCTTAATCTTAAGGTAATGTGCAAGCAACCCCATAAACTATAAGTTTTGATCAATAATCCTCTAAACTTTCATTTAAGTACAGAAAACTCTTACATTATAATTAACATATAAAAAATTAATTTTATTACCATATCAGAAAATAAAAAACATATAGGCAGGGATATTTTTGTCCTTTGAATAAACATTCAAATTACTAAAATATCCTAAAGTCCCTGAAATTGTCTAAAAACGGAATTACGGTAAGCCACTGGACAATACTTGAGAAAACTCAAAAACACAATTACACAAACCCGTTATGCATCTGTTACTTATGGTTATGCAACGGACAATACTTTAGAAAAACTTAAAAATGCAAATCCATTACGCTTTGCCACTTCTCACAACGAATCACTAATTCACGTTTTTCTTGCCCCTCTGCAAGTATATCTACCTAATTGGGCACTGTAAACGTTTACCTTCCATTATTTACGAACAAATCACTGCAAAACCCCCTTTTTCTCACTCACACTCTCAGAAAGATGAACCCTTTACATTGCTTTCACAAAAAAGAGGGTGAGCAAAACCATTCTCATTTCCCTCTTACCGGTTCTAACTTACAAGGCTTTTTTATGCTTTGCTTACTGTAAATCCGTTCTTAGGCAATCTCAGGGGTTCAGGGTATTTTATTTGAATATTTTAATCATTTGGATGTTTGTTCAAATGACAAAACTATCCTTGCTAATCGTGCTTTATTTTTTGATATGGCAACAAAGTTATTATTTTTTAAATGATAATAATATTATAGGAGTTTTTCGTACTTAAATAAAAGTTTAGGGGGTTATTGATCCCAACTTATAGTTTAGGTAGTTTCTTGCACATTACCCTAAGTTTAATTAAGAGGATTCTTTGTGTTTTACCCCTTTTTAATTTATTATTGTAAAATATAGTTATATTATATTTAAAAATTAAAAAAATTGGCATATTGCATGAAAAGACTTGGGTATTATTTATACAAAAGCCAAAAGAAATATTAACTTAAAAATTCTCGATAAGTTATTCAAATCTGACTCGCTGATCTTTTGTCTTAAATCACACCTAACAATTTCAGTTTTAATTAATCCAACCCTTCTCAATTCTTCTTTCGAAGTACGTCAATAAGTGATGACATTAAATATGACACTAACATATAAAACTCCATTAACTAAGTTTCTTTCGTTTCATATGAAAATTATATAATTATCATCAACCAGTCAACTTACTCCACATGCATAATCCCTTGCAAGTTTCGTAGGAGTGACTCCTTCGATCACATTATTTAATTTTCTTTTTGCTCGCACACATGAAACGAACCTAACTATTATTTTGTTTGTTGTGGGTCAAGATATATATATATATATATATATATAGCACTCCCGTCATGGGTTCCCCCCAGTTGTTCGTGTTAAATAGGGAAACGTAACCTTGGTGGTTCATGCACTGAATTCATCTCCTTGTTCAACAGTCCCTAATGGATTGAGACTGCCTTTCGCTTTCCATATAATTGTTGAGTGGAGTTCCCATTTTTATTCTTGATACTTGTCAAAATTCTGAGACATGTCAAATGGTCCTCCTCACCCATTTAGCTGAAGTTTTTCTTTGAATAAATTATGCTAATTTTGCCTAAATTATGCTAATTTTGCCTAAATTATATTTCTTAACTTTAAAAATCATATTTCACTTCCAAACGTTTGATATATTGTAAAACATTTTTAAGCAATTCATATTTTGTTAAAAAAGTTAATTTTGTGCACATATATATATATATGCATATAATTTTTATTATAATAATAAAAATTAAATAGTTAAGTTAATGTTGAGATCTATTATGACAGTTATTTTATTTTTAATATAACATTAATAATTAATTGTTAATATCAAGCTCTAATATAAAATTTATAATTTTATTCTTAATATGACAGTAAAAATAATTAAATATTTTTAACCTTTGTAGAGGATATATATTATACAGAAACGCACTACAACATTTTAGGTCTTTGGCAACACTTATCATAGCAACAGCAGAAAAACTGTTGCTTAAACAAGAAATAGGCAATGATTTTGCAACGCTACAAATAGTATCCTTTAGACAATAATTTGCAAGCAACAATCAATAACCCTTGCCATTGTTTAAATAAGAGACATTTTAAACCATTGCCTTTGTCTTCTCATTTAGGCAACGTTTTTTTATGTGGCACATAACAAATAGTTTTTGTTACACATAAAAAACGTTCCCAATATTTAAATTTTGTATTTTCGACAAATAAAAACCGTTCCCTATAAGTTTTTCCCCCAATATCTTTTGCACCAAATGTCTCGGTTGTTTCCCTCCCATTTCTATTATTTTAAGACATGATTTTTTCAAGTTTATTTTTTTCCCAATGTCTTTTACTCTCATGCTTCATTTGCCTCTAACTCTCATTCACTATGCACACGCCCAGGTGTAACGTCCTTATCTTTACATTACTCTTCATAAAATGTAATAAGATAAGTAAGTCATATAACACCCTTTATCCTATGGTTCCTTTTAGAGATTTTAAAAGCTATAATATGAAAATAATTGTCAGAGTGTTGGTGTTACTATTACTTCTACCCGAGCAAATTTTAAACTTTTTACCAAGTTAACTAATTGAGTGCATTTGGGTTAGTCTCAACTCTCGGGTTCTCTCAATATCACAGCGGAATAAATATATATAGCATACACCTTGATTAACTATACATAGACATGCATTCTTAATTAAATATAATCAATTAACTATTGGGCATGGAGGCAACAATCCTGCCACTCATAACCCCATTAATTAGTCTATTCATCAATCTAATCTAATTCATATACAAATAAGTTAGAATAGGCTATATAGAATAATCCTACACTAGCCCTTCTCAAAATATCATGAAGGCTAGCTCAACCTTACCATGTACTTATACTATGCAAATTAAACAGTCTATATGCCTAAATTGGACACTTCTTCATACTTTAACTTTGTCTCCAACCTAAGGGGACCTACACATCTAGTACATGACAACACTATCGTGAGAAATGAATCTCAGTAGCAATACAACTAGTCATAAAATCTGTTGACCTGTACCATCGTGCTCGCACAAAAAAACTCTAAATTCTTTCATAAAACATATCACATACTATTGGGATGCAATGAGTGTAGCATTTAATCATGTTATGTACTTATATGTATGCATGTGCATTTAGAACATATCAACTTTAAAATATGGGATGTGTATTCATCATCATTCTTATCATAAAACATTTCTTATAAAACACATGTGGGATAGTAAACATATCATCATTTCTTTTCCATAGCATATGAGCAGTACATAAAACACCCTAAGAGTAATCAGGAGAGTCACCCAGCAACAACTCCACGCACCATTGTCTATATGAATGAGCGCATGTCTATTTAGCCATGCCTTAACTTTTGTACATTTTGAGGCATCCCCTAGTGGATCCAAGTACTATAATGGTCCCTGGCCCTTTTCGATAGATCATCCCTGACCAGTGGGATTCCTCCCTTTCATCCTAAACGGCTCTGGTATATTCTTATGGGATCATCATCAACTCTACCTGGATCATATCCTCTGTGCTTTTAGGCGGATCATAATACTATAAAATCACCACCATTCCTTCGAGGTGGATCACACTCCCAGTACGCTATTCTCTACATATACTTTAAGGTGAATCAGCCTATACCCATGGTTATGCTTAACTATAAGTATGTGTTTCTCATATGGCCTTTGGGAGATGACACTAACTTAAAATTTGCAACCATCACGGTGTTTTTGAAATCATCTAAGTTCAAGTGGATGTTTAACCATCCTAATTTATGGCACAACCATGGAATACCCAACAACCGTCCCATATCGACAATCGGTCACTTAATCATGAGCTTATCTACCCTAAGGCATACATTTAGAATACTTTTGTCTTTCCTTCTTTGTGTTTCTTGCTCTCTCTTCCTTTCACTATTCCAAGGGTATCATCACCCAAAACTCCTAGTTTCCTTGCTTACCTATGTTGTGGGCCCTTAATTAAGTTAATATGAAGAATTACTAAGCTCAATTATCATTAAAAACCTCCTTTCGCAAGTTAGAGGACTGACAGTCGATCGCTGGAAGGCTAGCAATCAGCTAGTGGCTCTCTGTATTCTTCAGTTGCCAAACAGCAAGCTAGCAGCTAGCTGGTGGCTTTCTGGAATATGTTCTGGGTAAAAATATGAGCACAACAGTCAACTGCTAAGACAGCCAGTCGACTGCTCAGTGCAAACCTGGGCTCGACAGTTGACTACTAGGAACCTAGCAGTCGGCTGTAAAGCCTCTATCTACACTTTTAGGTTTCCAAGAGCATGACAGTCGATTGCAAGGATGGCTAGTTGACTGCTTAGTGTAGATCCGGGCCCGCCAGTCAACTACTATGCTCTGTTGCAGTTCAGAAAATATGATTTTGAGAATACCCAGTCCAGAATGCATTCCATTTTCAGTTCTAAACATATGAGCTTAATTCTCATATAACAAAATTTACCTTTCATTAAACATTTCTCATCCATTAGCTCAAACATGGTATATTCAAGGAAAACTAGCCTATATCTCTAGATGAACACAACCCAGCCTTTCTAATCTATTACAAGCATATATATGAGTATGCATTCAGCAACACAAAATCCCATAAAAGTAGAAAAGTATACAGAATGTAGGTTTAACCCTAATATCAGTTCAACATGTAAAAATCCATATTTTCCAACAATAGTAACATTTCAGAAAAAGATAAGGGTTTAGGATGGATTGCTACCTTGATTTCTGCGAAATGTGTGTGTTTGATGTGTTAGAAATGATCTTCCCTTGCTATTGGGCTAATTCGTAGCCTTAAATCTGCTTCTTCCTCAACAAAATTCCCTCCTCAAGCCCTAGCTTGCCCCTTTCTCTCTCTACCCACCCCCTTCAAATTCTCTCTCTAAAATCTGGTATGGTGGAAGTGTGTGGGGGTTTTGGTTGTAGCTAAGGTTTATGAGAAAGTTAAGAAATTTCATTCTAATCCCTGGCCACTTTGTAGTTTTAGTCTCTATATATTTTCCCTTTTCACTTAGGTCCTTAGCCTTACTCTCAACTAAGGAATTGTAATTCTTTCAAGTTGGTCCCTATACTAATACAACTATATGCACCAATGCAACATAAACAATCATTAAACATCAAATTAGCAATTATAAAACATCTTTTTAATCATAATTAGAGCAGATGTTACAAGTCACACTTATCTTTACCTTATTATTTTCAAGAATTGGCCTGAGCATTAAATCCATCAATAATTTTTTAATTGATTAGGTTTGGGTTCTTTTGCTCAAGATATCATACTTTAGCACAACGAAAAATAAAAATCCATACATCACAATGGAATTTGTAAAATATTATACAAGCATATATACATATACATATATATACATATATATATCATTTACACTGTTTGATATACATGCTAGGATATGTGAAGTGTTCATTTATAGGGTAAGGAGGCAACAAGCCTGCCACTCAAACCCTTTCCAAAAAGAATCCTACTAGTGGATAAATTCTTCATATATTCTATTTCATATGTATGTCCTTTTTCTATTATTACAGCCAAAAGAATAGTAGTCCTAATTCTACCTCAAAAAGAACATATTGAGAATTAGGACAAAAAGGGCTACAATTACATAATTATATATACTCCTTAAGTCTGCTAGTCCGTTGTAGGGATCTCAAATATTGCTACAATCTAAATGTCCTTCAGAACTGTAAAGGCTCCTAAGAACGGAACCGTTACCTGTAACGACCCTCTAATACGACGTACGCGATGCTATATCTGATTAGCGGAAGCATATGGGTTGATTTACATAGTTATTCCTGATGTGGGAATGTCAGGGGATCGCTACTGGTTGAGCGTAACCCAAATAGACTTCCCATTTTCCATTCGGATTTCATTCAACCCTAATTCACACGCAGCTAAACTAATTATACATACATACATCATAAATTACTCTGGAATGAAATCTAAAACTCGTATATACATCACATTATGCATTCACATACATTCTGACTTAAATTCACAAGTTTACAACGGTAAACCCTACCAAAAATTTGGTAGAGTTTCCTCTGTATTTTGATCATAGCCAAAATACAATAATCACCTGTTCACAATCATACAGCCAGTCCAACAACAACAGTAAACATAATGACAGAAATCCATATACAGCAACGTCAATCCCATAACTACAGTCACATAAAACACTTGATTTATACATGTATAGTTAATCCAATCACTACAAAAAATATAGAAGACAGAACCCAATATACAGCAATGTCATTAAAGTATATATACAAGACGATTCAAGTCTAAGCTAAGTCATTCTCCTGTTTATCACCACGGCATCATCAGCTATCGTTTGGGTTCCTGTCCCTTTCCCTGTTCATCTGAGTAAACAACCTGATGAGATATAAAATCCCAGTAGAATAATTTACAGTTCAAATATACTTAAAAAATTGGCTGAATACTCACCGGTGCGAACACCGAAATCAGTTCAAAAATAGTGAAATACCTTATCGTTAAAATCGTTTTATTACATGAAAATTGCGGCAATTAATCGAAATCATAAAATCCATTTCTTTTAAAAATAAATACTTAAAATGAAATAAAATCCCATGCCCAGTGTATCTAAATCCACGTTGGCTACAAATCTGCTGTAACCAGGTCTAAATCGTCGTCTTCTAATTGCACGTCATCCAGAGAGAATACCTCTCTTATCGTTGGGTGTGATCCGTAACACCAATCACCCAAATCAAGCCTATATTGTGAGTGTGATCCGTAACACCAATCACTCACTCAAGGACCGGGTGAGAATCAACATCTAGGGCGTCCCCTAGCATGTGAACATACGCCAATTCTCATCCTCATATAATCTATTTGAACTCACATGCTCACGGTCGGCTATTCCTCAGGGTTCTAGGGTATTACGCCTAAATCACAACGTTTCCCCGTGTAGGCTATCCCCCCTTATACTCCTTAAACCTTTCTTAGGGTCGTCCTGATTTATCGCGTGATCCCTAACCCAATACAGGCTAAATCTGATAAAATAATCTCGTTTAAAAAACTCCCTGTACTAGGGATACTTAACGGTCGTCCCATACCGGCTATCAAGTATCCAACCCTAAGTAAATCCATCCTAAGGGCATCTAAAGTTGATAAACACAGTGTCTAACATGCAATTAGGGTTTTCAGCACACAGACATGCAATTTATCCCATCGAAAGTAGCACGTAAATCCATGCAAATCATCTAAATCATTCAGGTATCCACTAGGTCAAATCTAGGGTTCGGGAAGCGTAAATTATCCTACCTGGTCTCCTGTTGCTCCAAATCGCTTCAAAACTTCACGTAATCTCGATTTTAGAGTCCAATTAATTTCCTGGACATTAAATTAAATATTCAGGCTTGTCACGTCATCCGTTTTTCGATCCTAAGTCCGGTTACCCGAATACCTAGGTCAATTTATTGCCTAATTATGTTTGGATACTATTTCAGTCAGATATCAGTAGTTTTTGGGAAATCGGACCTTACCAATGGGATCAGATAGTGGAATTATGTGTCGGGGTGGTCTCGATTTCTCCCGATGCACGTCCAGAAGCTCTGGCACGGCGGCGCATGGCGGCGTATGGTGGCTCACAGCGGAGGGGTGCGATTTGCCTCGAAAATTACACCAGGGTGAAGCCCGCAAGTCCAGGAGTCCGAATATGGTGGTGGTGCGGCGGTTCACGGCCATTTGGATGGCATTTTTAGGCCACGAATATTCTCGCACGACGGACAGAGTTCCCTTAATCCGGGCGCGTCTGGCCTCCGTTCGACGTAGGTGAGCTAATGGAGGAAGTTGGCAGCTCAGGCTGCACGGTGGTGGGGGCGGTGACGGCTAACGGTGATGAACAGCGGTGATTTGAGCTGGTGAAGTTTTCGCGCGGTGGAGGAGAAAAGTGGCATTTTTCGGTGACGCTGGCGGCCGTTAGTGGCCGTGGGTGGTTGCTAGAGGTTGTGGGTGGTGAGGGCTATCGATTGGTGTGCTAGGTGGCGGCCCACGGTGGTTGTAGTGGCGATTCACGGTGGAGGAAGGAGGAGAGAGAGGAGAGAAAAAGTGAGGTGAGGAGAGAGAGAGGTTTGAGAGAAATAGAGAGAATTTGGGAAATTTAAAGCCTTCGGCAGCGATTTCGACTTTTCCCGGACCACCCGGGAATACTTTAGGGTGTCGGCATCCTTCCAGACATTGGCACGTGTTTTTATGTGAAGGTTTTGGTCTCCGTCAGTGAAATTGACACACGAAATGTCATCTGTCAGTTTTTGATCACTGAATTGAGTTTGTTTCCATTTGATCGTGTTTCTGACTTCGAACAACCTTCCGTTTCAAATCATTATCCTCGCAAGTTATGCCAAGCTTTTTTTGATTGGAATTTGCATCAAAAATCAGGTTTTATCTTGTTAAAATTCTTTCGGTTGTTACATTACCACTGCTACTTCTATTTCCATCACCACATTGTATCTAGGCATCTGTAGTAGCACTTTAGTGCCATCAATTTCTCCACTAGGGTGACTTTTTATTAGTGCTGTTAAGTCCACCACTAGGGTAACATGTAGTGCCATCATATACACCTTAAGGGGGGTTTTATTAGTGCCGCCATCCACCCTATCTTGGTGTCCACTAGGGGAGATTTTATTAGTGCTGTCATTTATCCTGTCTTAGTGTCCTTCAGGGGGAATATTATTAGCACCGTCATTCACCCCTTCAGGTGGCATCCATTGCCTTTCTTTTGCCTCTAGGGAGAGATTTTATTAGTGCTGTCATGTCACCCTTAGGGTAACATTCAATGCCTTTCATTTTGCCTCTAGGGAGAGAGTTTATTAGTGTTGTCATCTCACCCCTAGGGTAACATTTAGTACCTTCACATTCACCTTAAGGGGGATTTTATATGTGTCATCATCCACTCTATCTTGGTGACCTTCAATACCTTTCATTCCTCATTTATATATAATATTAAACTAGACATTCATAAATATATGAATTTATACACAATGTATCAATGGCACAAGACATGCAATTTATCATTCATATTTCATCATACACATCCTTCCTCTCCATTTCTCTTGATATTGACCATTTTAAAACACATTTTAATCTCTTTCTATTAGCATATAAATTCAGCCATCAAGGGAAATTAGGAAGGTACTCTTGGCCAAAGTGAGAAAAGAGTGGAAGCTAGGGATTTTCAAGTTATTTGTTCCCTTTCTTCCATCCTTTCTACTATTCAAGCATAATGGTGAAATTTCCTTCCATTGCTCATGGCACTTTTTCATGCTCAATGTGTGTATCTGTATGTATAGCCTTCATTTCCTCCATTTTCATGAATCATTTTTCATCCCATACATATATTTACACATACATCTTCACTTTCATAATAAAGACACATTTTAAGATGGTATTATAAGCATTTTCATGAAAATTTTAGCCATAACATCACATGGTGCTTTCGGCCACAGAGAGAAAAAGAGGAAAAAGTAAAGGGTTTCAATCCTTTGCTTACTTAGCTTCCATTTTCAAAATATACAAGATCAAAATAACATTTTACCTTTCATTTCCATGCAATTTCAAGCGATCTTCAACCATTTCAAAAATAGGGTTTTTCATGAAAATAAGTACCAATGTTGAAAAATTCCATTTTCTCAATATTTTCTTCATACAAACATTCCAATATTCACAAACACAACCATATTCTCATACAAGCAAAACCCAATAGAAAAACTAGTTATAAGGAATGTAGAGAGAGAAAATCCTAACTTTCATGAAACTTTAAAACATTTAAAACAATCCATAAAACATAAAAATAAGGGTTTAAGAATGTTTAGCTACCTTAAATTTGCAAGAAATGTGAAATTTCCTTGGTGTTTTCCCTTGGTTTTCTCCTTCCTCTTTGCATCTTCATCTTTCGGCCGACACCCTCCTTTCTCTTCTTCTTCGACTTCTTCCTCTCCTTTCATGAAGAAGAAGGCTAAATTAAGGTTTAGGTGAAATTACCAAAATGCCTTTAGTGTAAATGACTACTTTTCCCTCCTTACTTCTCCTTTCCAAGAATGGCATCCTCTCACCTTCAAATTGTAATTTCATGGAATTCTTATGGAACATGACCATTTTCCCTTCCACTCTAGGAAATTATCATTTTACCCTTCCGCTTTTCAAAAATTACCAATGTGTCCTTAAGTAAAATTACCATTTTACCCTTTTAAATTTTCAAAAATTACCAATTTGTCCTTGAGTAAAATTACCATTTTACCCTTTATCATAAAGGCTCTTTTTTGAAATTACTATTTTATCCTTCACTAGGTAAAATTACCATTTTGTCCTTAAGGCAAAATGGACATAATTATTTTTACCCTTATTCCTTCTCTTTTCTCAAATTAAAGGGTAAAAGCCTTCAAATACAATTTCATGAAGCACTTAAGTGAAAATTTGATGTTTCTTCTTTATGGTAAAATTACTATTTTGCCATCTTTGGTTAAATTTATAATTTTACCCTTATGGTAAGGTTAGTTATACTTTGATGAAAATGTCCATTATACCCTTATGGCTAACCATTCTTAACACCACATAAATAATAACATTTATGTAAATAATCAATAATAATAATAATAATAATAATAATAATAATAATATATCAAAAATATTGGAGGTGGGTGTTACACGAGGAATGCTCATTCATTTTACCTCATGTTGTACTATGTATCATCTCTGCAGAAATGGTGTAAAAGCTAGGTGCTCTGTCAAAATGTGTAATAGAAGCTAGGTGTGTGAAACCCTTTGTCATGCCTAATTTTTAAGATAAAAAAAAAATCAAGTTGGCAACAAATTTTAAAGAAAAATAAGAAAACTATAAAAAATTATTTTTGTAAACAATTTTTTGAGAATATAGTGGACAAGACTCAAATTTTAGAAAACTAGTTTCGAAGCAAAAGATCGGATCGGGAGTCTAATTGATTCCTAAGGAAGGTGTTAGGCATCCTAAGAAACTCTTTCAAAAGATGGTTACTCTAAATTAAACTTGTAAAATAAAGTGGCCTACAATTATTTTAATTACCCTAATACTTATTTCTTTTTATTTTATCTATTTAAATTTATATTCTTTTTTTAAAAAAATCTTTGAAAAATAAAACAAACTAAACAAATGGCTATTTGAGTCTTAATTAAAGCTAAACATGCAAAATATACGGGACAAAAACCAAGGAAAAGCTTGAGAGTAACCCCAATTTAAGAACTCAAACAACATCCATTTTTTATGCTAGAAAAGGATAAAATGAAACTAAACCATAGAATAGCCAAAATAATTCAAGCAAATGAAAATAAAATTATCTACAAGGAAGACTTAAACTAAGATAAGAGTCTAGGGCCTACATATCCAATGATTGGAATCAAAGTCTACGTGATTCGAGACTAAAAAACTAGTATTATTTGGTTGGTGTTTTTTTTAAATTACCATTTTTTGTGAAAAGAAAAAAATGTATAATAAATTAATTTCATAAACATTTTCTTTAGTAGAATTCTCACTTTATAGTTCCCTTCATTTTTATTTTTATTATTTGGAATTTGGAATTTTGATTTTGTAAGTAAAAGGGACAATATTTTTGGGTATTTCAAAGAAGTATTTAAGAAAAGGAATGAATTTATTTGCTTTTTTTTATTTTTTGTTAATTTTGGTGAAGAGAGCAAAGAATAGATGATTGACATGATTTCATAACCAAAACAATTTTAAATATTGGTATTTATGTTTTAGTTTGTAAACCCATATTAATATAATGTTCTTACTCTCTTCGTTTTGATTTTGGATATTTTTTTATGAAAATTAAGAAAAAGAAAGAGGTAAAAAGAAATAGACAATTTCTAACAAGAGTGGTGACAAATGTTAGTAACTTTATAGGTCAAATTTCATATCAAAACAAAACCTCAAAACACGTAAAAAATGTCCTATTGTTAGGGGCAGATTTGAAAAGTACCTGGCCCATATTTCTCACATAAGATTAAAGCCAAAACCAAAACCAAAAAGACGAAGTGTCAAAATGATGGCAACAAATTTAGACAACCTTTTGACTTAAATTCACATGCAAAACTAAGCCCGACAAATTCCAAGAACCCATGCAATAGCAGTAGAAATTTTTCTATAATTCAGCATTAAGCTCCTAATTAACTACTAAAGAAAATTTAAACTCATTGGACAGTAACGCCCCGTTAGATAGCTTGAGAACAACAATTTCATATGCAATAAATAGCCAAATGGGAACGCAAAAAATCCACAAGATAGCAGCACCTTCTAGACATCATTAGGCTCAAAATTCAGACATTCAAACAGGCCAAATTAATGTTAAAGACTAACGAGAGAGCAACCACGCGTTTTGAAAAACTTCTAAACTCATTTTTTCAAGCAAATTGAGTTTATCTCCTTTACTCAAAAATATCACAGCAAACAGCAACTTTACCACAAAAGTTTAACTTGACAACCCTCTTTAAGACACCAAAATATGGCTAAAAAATTTGGGCAGCAACTAGCATCTTTTCCACACATTTTTAATTTGAAAACTTACTTTATAACACCAAAACATGGCTAAAAACAAAAATTTGGGTAGCAACCAGAACCTTTACCAAACACATTTTAATTTGAAAACATGCTTTAAGATGCCAAAATATGGCTAAAAAAAAATATGGGCAGAAACTAGCATCTTTACCATTTTAAACATTCAAGACAATTCACAGTAGCAGCAAAAGAGCCAAAACACATTGTTCAGCATTCAACCCACTCCCTTAAAACCACTTTAACCATAAAAAATGACTTATATCAGAAAAAGGAGAGCATCAAGAATTTCAACCCATTCCTTACCAATTGAATTGCCCCAAAACAGATTCATACCAGAAAAGAGAGTTTCAAATGTATTATTTAGCATTGTAATCCATTCTCATCACTCAAGATTTGATGCATTTGGATGCGCAAAGAATTTTAGAATCCCTTATCCCAAGTGTAAAGTTCCCAAAAAACACTTAAAAAATCAATGGAATAATACCAACGTTATGTTTTAACTCTTCAGTGCCTTAGGAATACCAAAGTGAGCTTTGACATAATTGTACAGTATATGCCCACAACATAAGGTATATTTTAGCTAGAAAAGAAACCTTGAAACATCCAAACAAAAGCAAAAGAGAGACTTCAAATAACCATTACTAAAGCAATTAAATCCTAGTATTAAAATTGAAAAAAAAGTGAAATTGTGGCAGCCAAAATAGGATCCGCATTAATCATCATCATGGTTTTAAAATAATCACAACAGAACAAGGATGAAGCCATCCATGTTTCAATTTTATAAGAAGGAAATTATTCGACGTTCAACATTAAAAAATAGTGATAATTAAATGATGAACAACAAAAAAGTATGAAAAAAAATCATTAGTGATACGTTGCCAATGCAACTACACCTAAGGCAGTGAACCTATCAATGTAGTCTAATGCAATGGTAAGTATCAAGGTTGTATCCCATAGGAACGGGGAACACCCATAGTTACTTCTAGAAATAATCACATGATTTTCCACCCTCCTGGTAGTCAACTTACGGTTCACTGCCTTAAAATTTTCTAAACCCGAGGTCTACCAATTGACTGCTACAAGCCCGACAGTCGATTGTTCTATTATTGGCAATTTTCTAGAAAATATAAGCATGGCAGTCGACTTTCAGCCTCCTGGCAGTTGACTACTAGCACTCTGGATGCGTTTATGGGCAACTAAAGAGCACTATAGTCAACTAGTAAGGGCTACAAGTCGACTGATATGTTATGCTCTATTTTTCAAATCCTTCATTCACCTAAATTTTTTTCCAAGAACTAGTTTGTAATTCATTTTTGACCCTCATTAACTCAATACAGTGTGTAGCATTATTTATCACATAAAAATAGCCCAAACTACCATTTAATCTTACTCAAATCTTGGATTAAACCCCATATTCATTCAATAGGTAAAAATTCATTTTTCATAATCTAATTTCAGCATGCATAAGTATATTCATGCAGTTTAAAACACTCAATAGCATTCATAAGCATCAAGAATGTAGTTTTTCATCCCTCTTTTACTTTAGATAATAGAAAAATCTAACTTTCAACATATGCGCAGTAAATTCAAAATTAGAGGGAATATGTTGTTTTTTTACCTTATTTCCTTCTTGGCGAACTGATTATTGTGTTAGATGTCTTCCTAAATGCTTTTCTGGATTCATTCCTTGTTGAAAGTGGAGCTTTGATCTTTTCTCATTCACTTTCTCTCTCTACTCAGTTTCCTTTCTCTCTATAGATTTCATAATGCAAGGTGAGGAATGAGCTTCTGGAACTTGGCCCTATTTATAGGTAGTCTAGGAATTACCAATTTTGATCATAATTCTTGATCATTCAACTTAAAATGAGAATTTCTCTGGCCACATGCCAAATTACCATTTTTCCCCTAAACTATTGACGGCAGATTTCAAAATCCTGGTAGCTACAGTAAATCTTTTAGGTAATATTATGGTATGCTACCCTTAAACATGGAAAGTTTATAGAACTTCCTTCACTCAATCGTTTTCCTCTCATTCAAGTCCTCGATCTTTTCTTTTCAATTTAGTCCCTGACTCTAATGCAACTACATGTAATCTAATGTAACAAACATAAGCATTTAACTCATTTAAAATTAACAAAATATCTCTTAATAAATAGGAGGAGCATATGTTACATTTCTCCGCTCATTTTTAAAAATTTTGTCCTCAAAATTTGTACATACCTATTCAAAAATTTATAGATATGTTTTTCTCATATCATATTCCTTTTGCCATGTTGATTCTTATGGTGAGGATTGATCCCACAATACCTTTACCAATGGAATAGTCTTGTTCCTCAACTGCTTGACCCCAGTACCAATGATTCTTAAAGGTCTAGGATGATAAGTCAAATTATCTTTCAATTGTACTATACTGCATTAAGAATATCTAAAGAATTGGAAATATATTTACGAAGTTGAGAAACATGAAAACATTGTGGAGATTGGACAAAAATGGAGGCAATGCTATTTGATAAGCGCATGAACCAATTCTTTTTAGAATTTAGTATGGTCCAATGTATCTAGGATTTAGTTTCCTAGACTTAATAGCCCTATGAATACAAGTAACTAGAGACACTTTAAGGAAAACATAGTCTCCTTCTGCAAATTCTAGTGGTCTCCTCTTCTTATCAACGTAACTTCTCTGTCGATCTTAGGCCTTAGCCATTTTTTCCCTGATCATCTTTATTTGATCAGTAGTTTGTTGAACTAATTCTGGCCCTAAAATTTTTCTTTCTCCCACCTCAAACCAACATAATGGTGATCTACACTTTCTCCGGTATAAGGCTTCATATGGAGCCATTCCTATACTGGAGTGAAAACTATTGTTATAAGAAAATTCTAATAAAGGTAAAATTTTATCCTAATTCCCTTTCTGTTCTAATGTAGAAGTGGTAAGCATATCTTCTAAAGTTTGGATGGTTCTTTTAGTTTGCCCATCAATTTGTGGGTGATAAGCAATACTGAAATTCAACTTAGTCCCAAATGCCTCTTGCAAGGCTTTCCAAAATCTAGAAATAAACCTAGGATCTCTATCAGATACTATACTAATGGGTACTCTGTAGAGTCTCACTATTTCTTGTATGTACAATTGGGCCAACCTATCCAATGAAAATTTTATTTTGATAGGTAGGAAATGTGCAGATTTAGTTAATCTGTCTATAATCACCTAGATTGCATCATTTCCTAATTGGGTTCTAGGCAAACCTACCACAAAATCCATGGAAATTTTCTCCCATTTCCATTTAGGAATCTCTAGAGGTTGTAATGTTCCTGCAGGTTTCTGATGTTCAATCTTCACCTGTTAGCATACTAGGCATTTAGCAACATACTTAGCTATGTGTTTTTTCATACCTGGCCACCAAAAAATTTTCTTCAGGTCTTGATACATCTTAGTGGCACCAGGATTAATAGTATAGTTGCTCTTATGGGCTTCCTGTAAGATTTTATTCCTTAATTCTCCTTATTCTAGGATATATAACCTATTTTGGAAGGTTAATACCTTATCTGCTTCTTTCTTGAATTGCTTTAAGTATTTTAAGGACTTCAAGAATTCATCTTCCCCTTGAGCTTCTACGATTTGAGTCTTAAGATTATTCTCAATTATCATTCCACTCATGTATAGCCTATCTAGCAACACCAGAGTGGTCAAACTCAAATTCCTAAACTTCTCAATCAAGTTCATTTCACTCACCATCATGTGAGTTACATGAAGGGATTTCCTGCTCAGAGCATCGGCCACTACGTTTGCCTTCCCTAGATGGTACTTCAGTTCAAAGTCATAATTTTTAATAAATTACATCTATTTCCTTTACCTCATATTTAACTATTTTTGATTAAAAAGGTATTTGAGACTTTTGTGGTCACTAAATACCTCAAATCTAGCTCCCTAGGGAGTGGCTATTTATTCTTTATAGTTACCTTGTTCAACTGCCTATAATCTATACATAATCTTAGGGTTCCATCTTTCTTTCTCACAAATAACACTGGTGGCCACTATGGCGAAGCATTGGGTCTTACAAATTATTTCTCTAAGAAATC
Source organism: Senna siamea (assembly GCA_031216115.1). Classification (NCBI taxonomy): domain Eukaryota; kingdom Viridiplantae; phylum Streptophyta; class Magnoliopsida; order Fabales; family Fabaceae; genus Senna; species Senna siamea. Next base: position 23,925,019 of record CM062363.1, on the reverse strand, counting down.
CTCTATCTACACCTTTAATTCTGTCAATTCTAAAGGAGACATCCTATAAGGGGCTATAGAGATTGGTCTCGTTCTAGGAATAAACTCTATAGAGAACTCTATCTCTCTTTCAGGTGGAAGACTTAAGATTTCCTTGAGAAAGACATTTGGAAAAGTCATTTACTATTGGGATGGTACTAAGTTTATGCTGAATCTCAACCTTAGAAGAACATAGAAAATGCATTCTCTCATTCCTTTCCTCAATACTCCTATTCACTAGTAAGGCATCTATAAAAGTCACAGACTTTTCTGAACAATCAAAGACTACATTGTTTACAAAAAACCAATTCATCCCAAGAATAATGTCCAAATCCACCAAAGGTAAACAAATCAAATCAACAACAAAAGATCTGTTCTCAACAACCTTAGAGTAATTCAAGCAAACTAAAGAAGTAAAAATATCCTCTCCAACTAGAATAAAAATAGATAATTGATAATGTAGACTAATCACAGGCAAATTTAATCTCTCCACACATTCCAATGAAATGAAAGAATGAGTGGCACTAGTATCAAACTATACAATTAAAAATATATCACTTATTAAACATCTACCTTTCATTAAACCATCAAACTGGGCCACTTCCTTGCCCTTGAGGGTATATAGACTCTTCTAGTAATAGGAGGTCTAGTGGTGTCACACTGTTTCCTCCACTTTAGGCAATCCCTGTGAAAATGTCCCTATTTTCACAATTAAAATAGATGCCTTATGGCATTTGTTGGACTTTATAAGGTTAACCATGAATCTTTCCACACTTAGGACAAACATTAGGCATCGCTTGTTTCATCATTGGCCTCTTCCCTCTCTGAGTTCTTTCATTCTTATTGTCCCTTCCTCTAAGGAATTCAGACTGATTCCTTTTGAGGAAGTTAGTTCTCTACCTTTATTTTTTTGTATCATCTAGGTTCTAAGAAACTATGCGACACTTGTTTACTAACATAGCAAAGTTTCTAATTTCAAACAGAGCAACAACATTCTTTAACTCTGATCTCAACCCAGCTTCCAAATGCATAACTTTCCATGCCTCATTTGGATGAAGTGCTAAATAAGGAAAGAACTTAGACAACTCTTCAAATTTAGCTAATTAGTCCTTAAAAGTCATAATACCCTGTTTCAACTGTCTGAACTCAATTTCTTTCTGGTTCCTTACATTCTCAAGGAAGTATTTTTCCAAGTACACTCTTTTAAATGATTCCCAGGTAATCTGGGTTCCTTGGGATTCCAATAATTGTCTAGCCCCTATCCACTAATACTCTGCCTCTCCAATGAGCATATAGGTGGCGAATAATACTTTTTGCTCATCTGTATTCCTTTGGAGTTCAAATAGTTTCTCCATCTCTTAAAGCCATTCTTCAGCTGCTTGTAGGTTAAACTCAAGGAAGGAAGCTTATTTTTTTAAAATTCAGGCAGCCATTATAAGCTTAGTTTCCCACTTGTCCACCTTTAGGATTCGGGTTGTGATTCACAGGCTTATTCTCTTGAAATTGTCAGAATGCTTCAGTAGTAGCTACAGCTTGTTGAGTAGCAATGTAGCCTATTGGGTGGCAGTAGTAGCCTGCTCCCTCATGGCTTCTACTATTCCCACCAGAGTCTGCATAACCCCAGACAAGCTACCCTTATTCTCCTTTTCCTTGCCAGTATTCTTCCTAGGTGGGGCCATATTTCACTTTACAAAACAAATATTACCAAGGTGAGTCTCAATAATATAATATTTATAAGAGATCATATGGCACCAATAAGAAATATTGTCTACCCAAACCTAACACTTCATTCCCCAAGTCAAGACATAATACAAGTCAGTGAACTGTCTAAATGCAGCTACTAATGTAACGCCCTTATCTAGTATTACAACTTCTCTGATGTAAACAGATAAGTCTGGTACATTATTCTTATCCTTGTATTATTAGCGTCTGAGCACTTATACGATTAGATTTCATTATTATGGATTATTTTTGGGTTCTTTTTCTTAGATCAAATATCATATAACATAGCAAGAATTTAAAACTTACAAAGATTAAATGTATAATAATGAATGTCCATTACATCTTTCAAAGAATATAGTCTATAATATATAAAGTACCCATCCATAAGGAGTCAGAAAACAACAATCCTGTCACTCAAACTCCTTTTACAAATAATTGGGCTAAATAGGTCCTTCACATATCCCCTCCTTAGTCATTTCTTATTCCCCTTTTTAGATACATATGCATAGGCAAAATAATGGTCCTAATTCTAATCCCAAAATACTTATAGAATCAGGACCCCAAAATAAATGGCTACAAAAAAAAATTCTTCTTTTAACCAAAAAGAACTACTGACTTCCCTGGCCCTGCTAAGCGTCTGCATCTAATACATATTAGCATATAAATGAGAAACACAAGTTTCCCAGTAGCTTAACAATTTAGGTTTTGGAAATAAACTAATATGTATCAAGGTGCAAGCACCAAAATGTTTACTTTCTACATTCTTGATATTAAAAACATAGCATTATGCATAAATACAAACAGGCAAGCATTGCATGATAAATTTAGATGTCAATGTAAAAAATTAGATATCCTTTTTTAAAGTGAAACATATTCTCAAAGAATTACTCATGTTATTATAGAATTAAACAAAAATTGCTTATCTATTAAATTCTTACACTTACCGTTATAGATTAATTGAGCACCCTGGGGTGTTATGTGGACACTAGGCCACCCTTATGAAATCATCTTGAATACTAGGTCACGGGTATAAAGCACCTTCGGCCACACCTCACTAGGTCACACTTGTGGAGCACCTTCAGCCACACCTTATAATTTTTGGATGCTCGGCCACTTATATAAAGTCATCGTAAACACCAGGTCATGGGTATGGAGCACCTTTGGCCACACCTCACCTTCGACCGCACCTCATAATTCGTGGATGCTCAGTGTAACGCCCCTATCTAGTATTATCATTAATTCTGATATAAATAGATAGGTTCGATACATTATCCTTATCCTTTATTTAATTATTGTTTGAGAATTTATACCATTAAATTATATTAAGCGAATTAGGTTCAGGATCTTTTTCTCAGAATAAAACTCATATGCGCAGCGAAATAAAGAAATACTATACTACATAGTGAAAATGGCGAAAATTCAAACTTTTAGGTAATTCAAATAATATAATGTCCATTACATGCTAATAGACATGTCCCCGGATATATGAAGTACCCATCAATCAAAAGTCAGGAGACAATAGGTCTGTCACTCAGGCTCCCTTACAAATTAAGGATAAACCGGTCCTTCACATATCCGTCCCCTAGGGTATCCCATATACATCTCATGTATATAATTAAAATAGATGTCCTATTCTAAGCCAAATGTACCTAGGACCCAAAATAAGGGTTACAAAAATCTCACCTAAATCAAAAAGAACTGTTACCTCTCAACCCTGTACGCATCTGGATCTAATACATATTAGCACATGGATGCAAAACACAAGTTTCCTAGTAGCTTAACAATTCAAGGTTTAGAAATTAACTAATATGTATCGGGGTGCAAGCACCAAAATATTTTATTCTACATTCTTGATATTGAGACATAACATTCTTCACAAACACAATAGGCGAGCATTGCCTGATAAATTTAGAGATCAATAGGAAAATCAAATACCCCTTTTTCAAGTGAAACATATTATTATAAAATTACATATATTATTGTGAAATTAAACAGAGTGTTTATGCATTAAATTCCTACTCCTACCTTAATGGATTAAGTATATGCTCTGGGGTGTTATGTGGCCACTAAGCCACCTTTATGAGATTATTGTGGACACTAGGTCACGGGCGTGGAGCACCTTCGGCTACACCTCTCTAGGTCACTAGTGTGGAGCACCTTCAGCCACACCTCATAAATTGTAAATACTCGGCCACGTATATAGGGCAGTCATAAGCACTAGGTCATGGGCATAGAGCACCTTCAGCCACACCTCGTCAGGCCTTTCATGTGGAGCATCTTCTGCCACACCTCATAATTTGTGGACACTCGACCACGTTTATGAGTAATCATGAGCACCAGGTCATAGGCATAAAGCACCTTCGGCCACGCCTCACTAGGCTGCCTATGTGGAGCACCTTTGGTCACACCTCGTAATTCATGGACACTCAGCCACGTGTATAGAGTAGTTGCGAGCACTAGGTCATGGGCATAGAGCACCTTCGGCCACGCCTCACTAGGTCGCCTTTGTAGAGCACCTTCAGCCACACCTCATAATTTATGGACACTCGGCCACGTGTATAGAGTAGTTGTGAGCATTAGGTCATGGGCATGGAGTACCTTCAACCATGCCTCACTAGGCAGCCTGTGTGGAGCACCTTCGACCAGACAATACCTTTTAGTCATATTTATTTAAGACCAATTTTTCCTAAATCAATCTAATTCTCTATTTTAAATAATATGTTTCAATTATAAACCTTGATAATTTTTAGGGGAGAATTTTCTTGATTTTAGCCTAAAGAAAATTCAAGAGAATTTCATATTTTATCATTTAAATTTTACTCTTTCCATTCTTTAACTCATATTATTGAAATGGGGTAATTCCTTTTCCATAACAATAATGTCCATCATTATTAGCCATGATTTTTCCATAATAACATTATTCAACATTACTAACCATAATTTTCCACAATAATGGTCATCATTATCCAGCCATAAATTTCTATAATAATGTTTATCATTAATTAGTCTTAATTTTTTTCCAATTAACTCACTATAAAGTTTAACCATAAGAACAATATTCATCCTTGCTAGCCATAATTTTCTATCACCCTATTCAACACTAACTAGCCATAAACTAGCCATAATTCTCCCATAACAATGGTAATCATTCACTAACCCTAGAATTTTGAATAAAATATTCATCATTTATCTAGCCAAACATTTTCCATAACTGTGTGTATCATCCTTATTAGTCATGAATTTTCCCTATTAGTTTGGTTTAAAGTCTCCTTCCTTACATATGTTACATTTATTAACATTAATCTCATCATGGAAATCACAAGTCTACTTCAATATTAAGAGTAGTAAGCCAAGCAACCCAAACCATTGAAATGATCCCTTATTCTAGGTTCTCTCATGATCTTAAGAAAATAACATTTTAAGTTTAAGCATTAACCACCTCCTAGATTTATAATGCAAGCTAAGTCATATGTTATTCCTAAATCAAGAATGTAGACAAGTGTTCAAGCCTCATGGAAGCAAAATCATTAAATATGCATACTAGGTCATGGAACTAGAATAAAGTGTTAACCTACCTTTATGGTAAGCTAGAAAGAATGATCTTGGCCCTTCCTTTGGTCTCCTTCTACACCTTGTTTCTTTTACTCTCTCTTTTTCCCTTCTTCTCTTCTCTTCTTTTTCTCTTTTTTCTCTCTTATTTCACATGTGGTTATGTGTGTATTTCAATTCTAATTCCCTCATGTACAACACTCATTCGGATAAAGAGAGGTTATTCTCCAAGCTATGAAATGCTCTCTCCTCCTCTCTTGCCACATGTGAGTATGTGGGAGTGTTACCATTCAAAATTTTTTTCCAATGCTCTTCTCCCTTTTGCATATAAGCCATGTCTTCAAGCCAAGTACACCCATTCACCTAATGTATGTTTGTTTAAGTAAATCTCACACCTTTGCCTTTAGCCACTCGGTCACACCATGCATACCTCCCCTCCATTCTACGTAAGGCTATCTATATGCATCTATGTAACCCCTTTCACGTGGTGGCATCAAGGAAGACAAGGGATGGACTCATGCTAGCTCTTTCCTTCTCTTGCACGTTAGCCCCCTTCCACAAGCAACTATAATTGTCAAAAATTTTTCACTCTTGCTTTCCTTTTACTCCACTAATTGTTCATATGTATGCATATTTGTTTAATATTAAATAGATATCCAATTGTGGCATCCCTTCTTCCAATTGCACGTGTATCCTCTTCCTTGACTAGCAATATTAAATAATTCATGCTGCCATTTTCTTACAAGAAAATTCTGCACCTTATTTATATATATTTATATATATTTGCTTGCACTAAGTGTACTTGCAAATACACTTTTCCTTTGCTTGCAATCTTGGTAATTCTTTTCCTTGCAAGTTTAAGTTATCTACTCTCATAAGCAACTAAGTTCATATGTTGCATAAAAAATTATGCACCTATTTTCTTCTTTTCCTAACCATAATTTCCTACTTCATTGTGCTTCTCATGTGCAACAATCCAAAAAAAATTCTACACCTATTCTCTTCTTTTCCTAATTATAATTTCCTACTTCACGTGTACTTCTCATGTGCAACAATCTAATAAAAAATTCTGCACCTAGTGGGTTACTTGTTGCATACACATATATAACCAATTTTCATCCTCTTTCCTATTTTTCTTTGGTCCCACTCTAGGCACATGTTTTGCCTTTCATTTCCTAGTGCACGTGAAACTCACACACACACATATTTTTTTGGTGTTTCATCCTTCTTTCCTCTCCCTTTCATGTGGCTTTAAATTTTTTTCATGCAATAAAATAGGATTTCCAATCCCTTCTCTCATGTAAGATGCATGCATGGCACACACACATGCATATATTTAAATTGTTGCATCCTATATTTCTTCTCTCTTGGTACTTAGGCTAGGTAACTAAAAAGGAAAATAAGGAAGTAAATTAAGAACCTAATTCTCATGCAAGCTTACCTTTTAATATAACCATTTTGGCCCATTAAATTATGCAAGCAAAATTTGCCCCTCCTTAAGCTAATTCATTTAATTAATTATGAAGCAAGCAATTCATACTAATCATTAAATGACACCATTAATTTCATCCATTTACTTAAGGAACATTAATTTAGGCTAATTAAATTATGGGGTGTTACACTCGGCCACATATATAAAGTCATCGTGAACACTAGGCCATGGGTATAGAGCACCTTCGGCCACACCTCACTAGGTCACACATGTGGAGCACCTTCGGCCACACCTCATAATTCATGGTCGCTCGGCCACGTATATAAAGTCATCGTGAACACTAGGCCATGGGTCTAGAGCACCTTTGGCCACACCTCACTAGGTCACACATGTGGATGAGTACCTTCGGCCACACCTCGTAATTCATGAACACTCAACCACGTATACAAAGTCATCGTGAACACTAGGTTACACTTTTACTAAATGACACTATGCATGAAATTTCTTATAGTGTCTTATTACATTTAAATTAGGTAATCATGACTTTGACAATTTATTTTATTATTATTTTTTTTTATCATTTTGCTATCCCTTGCATTTAGCCCTATGAGGCACATTGTTATGCACTCCCATTTGCCATGGTCATTCGGCCACCATAAGATACACCAATCAAATCTAGAACCTTTCATGATACATTGCCATATTTTCCTTTCTCTTTTAGTTTAAATCAAATTAAAATCTCCCTTACACAATTTCCAGTAAAGAATTCTTACCTTGCTAAGGCCATTTCTGGTTTGGTAAATTAACTAGGAGGATGTCAAATGTTCATCTCATGTTAATTAGATCTCCTTTCTCTATTATTATATCCATAACTTAGCATATTTATTGATCTTACAAGGGTACAATTTTTCCACATTATCTTAGGTTAAAGCTTCCTTTTTATACCTGTTACATTTACCAACAATAATTTTATCATGGAAATCACAAATATACTCCAATACCACGAGACATAAACCATGCAACACATTCCATTTTAGTAATCTCTTATTCTAGGTTCTTTAATAAAATAAAGAAAAGAACAATATTAATTCTTACACATCAACCACCTCATTTATTTATCATGCAAGCTTAGTCAAGTGACATTCATATTTCAAGAATGTAGACAAGTACTCAAGTTCCATGAAAGCTAAAAAAAAATCATAATGCAAATACTCTAGGTTATGGAACAAAATTAATGAATTGCTAACCTACCTCAAGGATGACTCACAAGTAGACTTTTCTTAGCTTCCTTTGACTCTTTTCTTTACTTCTTCCTTGTTTTTTTTGCTTCCTTTGCTTTTCTTCTTGATCCCCTTCACTCTTATTCTTCACTAGTTTTGTGTTCTCACATGCTCTCCCACTCAAAATGCTGCCCCAAGACTTTTTGTAATTTTTCTTTTTCTCACCCTCACACCACTCTATCCCTTTTTGGATGCTATACGTGTGCTCTATATATAACTCACTTGTATTCTCTTGTTTCCTAGCCTTTCATGTGTGTGTGATGCATATGTCCAAATGCAACTCTCAATTACACTTTTCTCTTGGCTTGGGTGGCGTGTGCATGCATCCATGCATTAAAGTTAAAATTTCTAATTCCACTTCCTCATGCCACTTTCCTTTTTCCTTTTTCCTTGCGTGTGCATGCATCCATATTAGAATTAAGTTTGCAAATCCATTCCCTCATGTCTTTGGTCAAGATGGTGTTTTGTCCCCTCTTTACTCTTGATTCTTTCCATTATCCATGAGTCCAACGTGTAGTTTATTGAGTTTTCTTCGTCCCAATTTCACGCTGCACTTCCTTCCTTTTTCCTTTACTTTGCTGTGTAGGAGCATGAAAAATTTTGCACCCTTTTGCTTTACTTGCTGAATGCCTTCATGTGTTTCATTAATTCCCTCCTTTCTCTCTTCTACCGTGTGGATGGCATAAAAATTTTGCACTTTATACTTTCTTACTTGCAACTTTGGTAATTCTTTTCTTTCTTTTTTCCCTAATTCTCATGGTTGCACTAAGTGTACTTGCAAGTACACTTTTCTTTTCTTGCAAGTTGCCTCAACCCATTGCCTATCATGCCACCTTCCTTTCTTCTCTAATTTAAATTTCCATTGGGCAACGCAAGGATGCTACAGTTTTCTTTCCTTCTTCTCATTAGTTAGTGCCGTGGGATCCTATGAGTTTAATTAAATAGTCACAAAGCGCATGTTAGGTATTTAATTCCTATGTAGAGTCTCCACTCAGTCACCTTGATTTAAATAATGAGAGAGGGAAATGTGATGCTTGTTGGTCAATTAAAAAGGGACGAAGGGGAAAAATGCAAGCAACTAAGTTTTAATGTAACCACCTCCCTCACATTCTCAGTCAAGGCATTGGAAAGGGATGGATGGGAGTTTAAGAGAAAGTGTAAAAAGTAGTCAATTTCCCTTTTTCCTCCTTATATGTCACGGTCCCTCTTTACCAATGCACACATAAATATTTTTTTAATGGAAGTTAAGCTCTTCTCCTAATTTCCTTTGCCGTTTACATATATATATTTTAAATGCTATGCATTCCTTTCACTTCTCAATGGTCATAACCATGTGGGTATATATATATTTAAAACTCCTTTTTGCTTTTGTTTTACTCCATCGAATGTATATGCATATGTACACATATTTTATTGGAGTTAACCTCTTTTCTTTCCCTTCTCACTTCTATGTTGCCATGAATGGAAGTGTATTTAGTTTTCCCAAGGCCCAATTCACTTATGTGTATTTTATTACACTCACTCTTTTCCCTTGGCAATTTGGCTAGGAAAGGGAGGAAGGAAAATGAAATCAAGCACCTTAAGCACCTTAAGAAATTGGAAGTGTCACCCTTTAGAATATGTATTCTAAATATTAAATCATACAAATAATTTTATCTAATTAATTAAGGAACATTAATTTAGACTAATCAAAATTATAGGGTGTTACAAATAACCTGCATTAGTCTCTATTTTAGGAATCTACACTTCACTACTAAGTCAGCTATGTATTAACTGTGGTAACAGTGCTCTGATACTAACTTGGTGTAACACCCGCAATCCTATGGTTCCTTTTAGTTGTTTATATAATATATTATAGGATTGGTGAGTTCCTACTACCTCTACCCGAGTAAATTTTTTTTAACTTTTACCAAGTTAAATAATTAAGTGATACTAGTTTGGGAGTTCTACACTTGGGATTCTCATGTAATATCGCAGCAGAAATAATTAAAATAAACCATATAGATAAAATATATTTATATATATATTCATTCACATACATGATCCATTTACATTCATTAGAGTTTTTTGTGCAATAGACATACACCTATGGATATGTGAGAGTGTCAGCTAGGGTAAGGAGACAACAAGCATGTCACTTATACCCATTTAACAAAGACTGCTAGTAGATACCTATCTCACATATCTTAATACATATATTCCCTCAATTTATACACGAAAATTCACCATCCTGATCCTTTCCAAAAATGATAATAAGGATTCAGGGTATTAGGTATGTCCAAAAACACACTACATAGAACCTATACATCATGCAACTAAGGTGTAGGAGGAATTTTTACTACAAAAATAATCCACATTTCCTTCACATCTGGGAAATACCCTAAGAATGGTATTTCCACTACCTCTACTTCCATCTCTTGCAACACTTGATATCTAGGCATCTTTTACAAACCATTACTTCACATGAGAATGAATAAGTAGAAATAAACAACCTGTAACGCCCTTATCTAGTGTTGTAATTAATTTCGATATAAAGAGATAGGTTTAATACATTATCCTTATCCTTTATTTAATTAATGTCTGAGCAATTATACCATTGAATTGTATTAAAAGAATTAAGTTTCGGATCTTTTTGCTTAGATTAAAACTCATGTGCACAGTGGAATAAAGAAATACTATACTACACAGCAGAAATGTAAACTTTCATGTAATTCAAATAATATAATGTCCATTACATGCTGATAAACATGTCCCCAGATATACGAAGTACCCGTCCATCGAATGTCAAGAGACAACAGGTTTGTCACTCAGACTCCCTTACAAATTAAGGATAAACCGATCCTTCACATATCCGTTCCCCAGGATACCCCATATACATCTCATGTATATAGTCAAAATAAATTTTCTATCCTAAATCAAATGTATCTAGGACCCAAAATAGGGGTTACAAAAATCTCACCTAAATTAAAAAGAACTGCTACCTCTCGGCCCTGCTACGCGTCCGAATTTGATACATATTAGCACATGGATGAGAAACACAAGTTTTCCAATAGCTTAACAATTCAGGGTTTAGAAGTTAATTAATATGCATCAGGGTGCAAGCACCAAAACATTTTATTCTACATTCCTGATGTTAACACATAATGTTATTCATAATGTAAACAGGCAAGCACTGCATGATAAATTTAGAGGTCAATGGGAAACTAGATAACTTCTTTTTCAAGTGACACATATTCTCATAAAATTACATGTGTTATTGTAGAATTAATGGAGTGCTTATGTGTTTAATTCTTACTCTTACCATTATGGATTAACTAAACGCTCTTGGGGTGTTACGTGGACACTAAGCCACCCTTATGAAATCATCGTGAACACTAGGTCACGGGTATGGAGCACCTTCGGCCACGCCTCCCTAAGTCACCCATTTAGAGCACCTTCGACCATACCTCGTAAATCATGGACACTCGGCCACGTATATAGATTTATCGTGAACTCTAAGTCACGGGCATGAGCACCTTCGGCCACACCTCATAATTCATAGACATTGGCCATGTATATAGATTCATCATGAACTCTAGGTCACAGGCATGGAGCACCTTCAGCCACGCCTCCCTAGGTCACCCGTGTGGATCATCTTCGGCCACACCTGGTAATTTGTGGACACTTGGCCATGTATATAGATTCATCATGAACTCTAGGTCACAGGCATGGAGCACCTTCGGCCATGCCTCCCTAGGTCACCTGTGTGGAGCACCTTCGGTCACACCTCGTAATTCATGTACCTTTCTATAATTTCCCTTGTCAATAGTGTTTCCATTTTTCTATTGGTGTATAATTCCTCTTTATCATATTTATTTATGACAATTCTTTGCCTAAATTAATTTAATTCTCCATTCATAAATATCATATTTCCCTTATAAAATTTTACTAATGTTTAACGAACAATTTCTATGATTTGGGCGTAAGGAAACTCAAAGGAATTTCATGTTTTATCATTTAATTCTTTTCTCTTTCCATTCCTTAAATAATACTTTTAAAATGGTAGAATTTCTTTCCTAAACTAAGCCCCATTAATTAGCCAACACTTTTCTAACAATGTTCATCATTCATTATCCATGATTTTTTTTTTCATGACAACATTCACCATTAATTAGCCATAATTTCCCCATAACAATGGTCATCATTAATTATCCTTACATTAATAGTAATCATATTCATCATTAATCTAGCTAAACATTTTCCCATAATCATGTGTATCATTGTTACTATCCATAAGTTTTCCCACATCAATTTGGGTTAGAGTTTCCTTTCTTAAGCATATTTCATTTTCTAACAATAATTTTTATTATGGAAATCACAAGTCTATTCCATTGCTAGGAGTCATAAACTAAACAACCCATGCCATTACCATGCTCACTTGTTCTAGGCTCTTTCATGATTTAAGAAAACAACTTTATTAATTTTTAAGTCTCAATTCCCTCGTATTTATAATGCAAGCTAGTCAAGGGTCACTCTTCTATCAAGAATGTAGACAAGTATTCAAGTTCCATGGAAGCAAAATCATCATACATGCACACTAGATCATGGAACTAGAATTTAAGAATTGTTAACCTACCTTGATGGTGAACCAAGTTGGATTTTCCCTTGAGCTCCCCCTTGTTCTTTCCCTTTTCGACCAATCTATCTCTTCCCTTCGTCCCAAGCTTTTGTTTAAGTGAATACTAGGCCTCATGTCACTCTCCTTGTCCCTTTAGGATGCACATCCAATTGTGTGATGAGTGTAGGACCAAATGAGAGTCTTAACCCCGTTTTTCTTTATGTTTAGGTGGCATGTGCTTACCAAAATAAAATTTCCAACTTCCATTTCCTCACATTCAGTCAAGGCTGCACGATCCCTCTCTCTCTTTCTCCTCTCTTTCATGTTAGCTCCCCATTTCTTCTTCACATGTGTGTGTGTCTTTCCTTGAGTGGGACGTTGCCCCTTTTTCCTTCTTTTTTTGTGTGTATAATTCCCTTTTTTCTAGTTTGTGGGAGGCATAGAAGTGCTGCACATGGTACTTTCTTTCTTGCAAACTTAGATAACTCTTTTGTTAATTCCTTTCTTCCCTTTTTCCTAATTTCCATGGCTGCACTATGTGTACTTGTAAGTACACTTTTCTTGCCTTTTAAGCTACCTCATCTCATTAGACACACCGCCCTCCTTTAACATTCATTTCATTTTGCATTCGGCCAAGCTAGGGAATGTGGGACGCTACACTTACTCCTTTCTTTTTGATGGAGTTGTCGTGTGCATGTATACTTCTTTATAAAAATAAAGCTCTAAAATCCCTTGATCTTTCATGCATTCTCCCTTTCCTTTCCTATTCAACTGTGTACACTTGCTTCATTGTCACGCCATCCTCTTCCTTAATTATAATCCTTAGTAATTCATGCTGCCAGCTTTTTTTTCTTATTATATGTTTAGTTTTACATAAAAAGAACTCTACACCTTGTACCTCCTTGCTTGCAAATATGGCAACCTTTTATTTTGCTTGTTGCTTTTCTTCTTTCCTTTCCCAATTCATGTAAACCATGCATGCAATTCATACAAATATTTTTTCCCTCCTTCCACCCATTTGCACGTGAAAGCCATACAAGTCCATAATTCATGACACCCCTTTTTATTTCTTTGTTTTATTTACATTTTCATAATCTTACATGCCATCAAGTGCTGCCTTTTATCCCTTGCTATTCTCCCATTACCCATTGGCCATTTGAACTTAAGGCTAAGGGAATACTAGCCCTCTTCTCCCTTCTCCTTTTGGTCATGTAGGTCACACACACATATATATTTATATATCTATTTATGCTTTTAAAAGTTCACATGCTCCCCCAATTTCACATGTGGGTTTTGAAATTGCCATACAATATTTCTTCCCCTTTGCACGTGTAGATTTTAGGTGCATCATGGGTTTGCTTTTCTCTTAGCACTTAGGCTAGGAGAAATAATTGAATTAAGTACCTAATTTATGCAAGATTATCTTTTTAGCATACCCTTTTTGAGCCATTGAATTATGCAAGCAAGTTCTCCCTACTTTATGCTAACTTATCTAATTAATTATGAGGTATTTAATTTATAGCTAATCATTAAATGATATCAATAATCCCATCTTATTTAAGAAATATTAATTTAGACTAATAAAAATTATGGGGTGTTACACAACCTATCTTTAAAAATACACTGGCCTGTACCACTGTACTTACACGAAAAACACTACATTCTTCTTATCATAAAACAAAACATTATGCTTATTAGGGTGCAATGCATGAATTATACAATTATATCATCTCATAATCATACTATGCATGCAATATAAAATCATCACATATCTATTCAGCTGGATATAAATATTATTATTAGATTGTATTTCATATCCATCAAACAGGATATATCATACCACATATCCATCACATAGGATATATATTACATCATAATGGTAATAGGGCATCACATAGAAACAAGAGCATACACAAGGAAATTAAAGCATATTCTCATAGCCAACGCCAAATCATAATCATTATAAGATCATACTAAGAGAAATTAGGAGAGTCTCCAATCGAACAACTCCTCACATAAAATCCTTACTGTTAGGTGAGTATCTTGTAGTTTGCGACTATCCGCAGTTCTCAACTGCAATATATTCATAATCTGGCAGTCCTTGACTGCAATATATGCACATACTGAAGCTTCTCCCAGTGGATCCAAGTACATCCATCCAACACACCCCCACGAGGGTCTCTGTCCACCGCTTTGATAGATCATTCCCCACCTCTAAGAACTATAAGATCCCTGCCCACCTCTCTGGCAAATCCTTCCCCATATATCTAGGATTACTATTCTCAATAAATCATTTCCCGAAAACATTATTCACAAGTCTATAGACTAAGTTGATTCGGTTCATACCATGGTTATGTATAATTTTAAGTACGTGAATCCTTTAATTGGCCATAATGGAATTCACTAACTTAAAATTAATAACCACCACGGTGGTTTCAAAACCATTTAATTTATCCATGAAGTGCCCCAATTGTTGTCCCATACCAATAACTGGTCACTTTATATGTACCTATCTACCACTATCCATAAACTAAGAATACATTCTCATTTCTCTGGTAATTTTTGTGCTCATTCCTTTTCAATTATCACATCATTCTTGCTCTTTTTCTTTCATTCTCAACCCTCTTGTTACGCATTATACATTCTAGGTTTAAATCCCTTGTTTGAGTGAAGTTTAGGCTAAACATGCTTCAAACTATGTCGCTGAGTTCATTTTTCCAAAAAAGAGGCCTACCAGTCAACTTCCACCCTCTTAGCAGTCGACTTGCAGCTCAATGCCTCAAATTTTTTTAAAACCGAGGGCTACCAGTCGACTGTTACAAGCCCGATAGTCGACTGTTCTATTCTTGGAAAATTTTTGGAAAATATGAGCACAAAAGTCGACTTCTAACCTCTTGGCAGTCGACTGCTAGCACTCTGGATGCATTTTTGGGCAACTAAAGAGCACGATAGTCGACTAGTAAGGGCTGCAAGTCGACTGCTATGTTATGCTCTATTTTTCAAATCCTTTATTGACCTAAATTTTTGCCCAAAAACCAGTTTGTAATTCATCTTTGACCCTCATTAACTCAATACTAGTGTGTAACACCCCATGTTCTTTCAATTATATTTAAATTTATGTTTTCTTAATTAATTAGATAAATTGCCATAAAGTGTGGTAAATTGCTTGTGTCATTTAATGATTAGAATAAAGGTGATAAAGATAATGTTGCCAAAAATTGCAGAGCTTGATTAATGTTCCTTGTTAGTAGCCTAAATTCCAAGAAGAGAAGTGTATGGCAATTGAGTAGATGCACGTGGAATTGATGGAGGATGTGAGTTTTTCTTTTGTATATATATATCACTACATGGCCAAGAGGAAAAGAGGGGAGAGGCAAGTAAGTGTGTGTGTGGCAAATGTATAGCAATTAAATATACAAATAAATCCACACATGCATTTAGGAGGAGAAATTTGTGATATCCTTCCCTTCCTTCCTTACATGACCAAATGGACAAAGGAAAAGGGTGCAAAAATTTTTCTAAAGTAAATACACATTTAGGAAGGAACACTACTCAAGTGTAGTTTGCTTGTAGGGGTACCTAATGTGCAAGGAATGAGATTACCAAAATTGCAAGCAAGAAAGTACAAGGTGTCTAGGGAATAATAATAAACAAAAATAAAGAGGAAGAGTAACTAAATGACAATAGGCAAGAGAGAAAAGGGAATTGAAATTTCATACACACTTACACGCATGGCATGGCATTTAAGGAGAAATTGGTGAGCTTGTGTGAAGAAGAAGGGTTTACATGCAAAGGGGGAGTTAAACCTATTCATGTAGCAAGTTAGAGGAGAGAGTGCAAATTTAAATTAAGTAAAATGTATGTGGGTGTGTGCACGATGAGGTGAGGAGTGCAGAATTTTAGAGGTAGACATACCAAGGTGAGCGTACAGTGAAGGTGCAAGCTTACATGGGAAATGGCGTGTACTTTGGTGCACGTGTGGCTGCAATAAAAGGAGAATAGACAAAAGGGAATGGAATTTGGGAAGTTGTATTTTAATATCAAAGCATACTCACGCACAGCAATAGGAGAAAAAGAAAGGAAGAAGAAGAGTGCAGAGTGTAAAGCAAGGTGGCATGAATGACTGGGTTAGGATGAGATTGCTAGCAATATAAGGTGTACTTACAAGTACACATGTAGCAGCTATGGAAGGATGACAAGAAGAGGGAAGTGCAGTGTGATTTTCTCCCTTCTTCCCTCCCATTAGTGTGACCGAATAGCCAAAGAAGAAAGGTTGCAAAAATTTTTCTAAGTTAGGAACACGTGCACCAAGCTTCAATAGGATGAAGATAAAATTAAGAAGAGAAAAGAAAAGTGCAGCCATGAGGGATGGCATGACAAGAGGGGATAAGCTAAACTTGCAAGCAAAGGAAATTGTACTTGAAAGTACACATATGGCATAAGCAATGAACATTAGCAATAAACAAAAAGAAAAGAAAAAGGGAGAAGGTGCAGCATGAATGTTGGAATGGGCAGCACTTAGAAGAAAGAAATTAAAAGATAAAAAATGAGAAAGGAAGAGAGAGCTTGCGTGACCAAGTGGACCAAGGAAATTATGCTCACAAGCACACCACAATAATCAATGAAACATGCCACCTAAGCAAAGAAGAAAAAAAAGGAGGCATTGTGATTTTCATTTTAACATACGTGCATCACACCCACATGGCAAGAGAGAAAGAGAAAAGAGAAGGGGAGAGGGAGCAGCGTGAGTTTGAGAGAAAGCACAGAAGAGTTGTGTGAAGAGTAAAAGAGCCAAGAGGACCAAGGAAAGAAGAGGCAAGGAAGAAAGGGAAAGAGTCAAAAGAATCCAAGACAATTCCACTTGTGTTCATCCTTGAGGTAAGTTAGCAAATTTTAAATTTTTGTTCCATGGTTTAATTTATATTCAACATGTTTTTACAAGCCTTCATGAGACATTATTTTCTTTCCTACATCCTTGATGATATGAATGCCATGTTGTCCAAGCTTGTATGATAAATTGGTTATGTGTTAGATGTGATGAAGTAGGTGTTGCCACTTTCGTGATAAGGATTGTTGTGGGTAAATTTCAGCTTGCACAACGAAAAACTTAAGAATGAGATAGGCTGAAATATGGTACTTTTTGATGGTTAATATATATGTGAAGTTATGGACATTTAAATAGGGGATTATAGCTAGAATGTAGTTTTGAAAGGTTAATGTTTCTTGTTGGTATGCCAAACCCGAAAAAGACTCCTTGCAGGATATGAATTTGCTTGTCTAAAATTGTCTAAGTTAGATTACAATTCGGTGGCTAAGGGAAATAATGAAAGAATGATCAATTAAAATATAGCAATTGGAATATAGAACAGTTGACTTGGACCAATGGAGATCCACATTACCAATGGGATGTAAGAATTAAATATGTGTAGCCAACATTTTAGCATGTAAATTGAACCCAAAGATAAGTAGAAAAAAAGGGGGAAACATGTCCATTTGCACATTGAAGTGAATTTTCGAAGAAGTTAATATTTAATTGTGTTTTATGGATATATTAGAAATTAAATAAAATAAGATTGGTGAAATAATATGAAGTGTTCACCTAGCATCCTTTTGTGCATTGTTTAGATGAGGGAATATGTATTGATTATGGAAAAGAGATTATACCATTTTAATGGTATTATTTAAAGAATAGAAAAAGGAAAATTTAAATCGTAAGATATTCAATTTTCTTGAGTTCCCTTAGGCCAAAGTCATGAAATTCTCCTTTGAAAATTATTAAAATTTAATAAGAAAATTATATTATTATTATTATCTTTTTTTCAAGAATGGAGAATTAAACTAATTGAGGCAACATTGTCATACATAAATATGACAAAGAGTTTAAAAAGGAATAACAAATTTTCCATATACGAACAATTCCAATATGACAACGTTAACATACACAAGAAATTTTATAAAGGTGGCCAAGTGTCCACAAGTGCTAAATGTGCACAATCAATTTATAAAAGTATGTTTTAAGAATGAAATGCACAAGTGATTTTTTTTTTTGTGATTACATGAATAATCCCATAAAAAGATGTTTTATTTAATAGAGAATATTTACTTAATCACTCTGACATTTCCAATAATCATGTCATGTAACGCCCTTATTTAGTATTACAATCCCTTCGATGTAAACAGATAAGTTTGGTACATTATTCTTATCCTTTTATTATTAAGTCTAATCAGTTATACCATTAAGTCTCATTTAAGTAGATTAGGTTCGGGATTCTTTTGCTCAGATTAAATCTCGTATGCACAGCGGAATTAAAAGGCTATACTACACAATGAAAATTTAAAACTTGTATATTATAACTGATAAATGTCCAATAATAAATGTTTATTACATCCTTTAGAGAATATATTCTGGGATATATGAAGTACCCATCCGTAAGGAGTCAGGAGACAACAATCCTGCCACTCAAACTCCTTTTACAAATACAAGACGAATAGGTCCTTCACATATCCCTTTCCTAGTAATTTCCTGTTCCCCTTTCATATGCACAGGCAAAATAATAGTCCTAGTTCTAATCCCAACATACATCTAGAATCAGGACCCAAAAATAAGAGGTTACAAAATAAAATTGCTTTTGACCATAAAGAACTTCTATCTTCCTCGGCACTGCTAAGTGTCCGCATCTGATACATATTAGCATATAAATGAGAAACACAAGTTTCCCAGTAGCTTAACAATTCAGAGTTTAAAAATCAACTAATATGTATCAGGGTGCAAGCACCAAAATTTTTACTTCTACATTCTTGGTATTTAAAACATAGCATTATTCATAAACACAAATTGACAAGCATTGTATAATTATTGGAAATGTCAATGTGGTAAAATAATATTCTTTTCCAGTAAAACATCTTTGCATGCTATTAACATGTTATCACAAAATGAACAAAATCATTTATGCCTATCATTCTTAAAACTTACCTTTATACATTAGTTGTGCACACTTGGGCACTACGTGGACTCTTGGCCACATTTATAAAATAATCGTGCACACTTGGACACTTTGTGGACACTTGGCCACCTTTATAAATAATTGTGAACACTTGGGCACTATGTGGACACTTGGCCACCTTTATAAAATTTCTTGTGCACACTTGGGCACTTTATGGAAACTTGGCCACCTTTATAAAATTTCTTGTGCACACTTGGGCACTACATGGACACTTGGCCACCTTTATAAAATAATTGTGCACACTTGGGCACTATGTAGACACTTGACCACCTTTATGAATATGGAAAACTTTTTATCCCTTTTTAAACTCTTCCTCATATTTATTTGTGACAATGTTGCCTAACTCAATTTAATTCTCCATTTTTGAAAAATAATAATGCTATAAGTCTCTTATAAAATTTTAATAAATTTCAAGGAGGAATTTCATGGTTTTAGCCTAAGGGAAATCTAGAAAATTAAATATTTTACAATTTAAATTTCCTTTTCTATACTTTAAATAATACCATTAAAATGGTATGATCCCTTTTTCCATAATCAACACATTTTCCCTCATCTAAACTTTGCACAAGAGGATGCTAGATGAACACTTTCTATTATTTCACGAACCTTATCTTATTTAATTTCTAATATATCCATAAGACACAATTAAACATTAATTCTTCAAAAATTTCTTCAATGTGCAAATGGACATATTTTTCCTTTCCATTGGAATATTTGTACATCACTTGATTTTGAATAGTTATGGCAAATCCTCACACTATCAATTTAACAAAATTATTTCCATCCCTTCTATTATTTTAGCCTTGTCTAATGCCTTACTTTACATAGAAAATTCCTAATGAATTTCCTTCCCTTTCTTTCATGGCCAATTTTAACACCAATTACAAACTAAAAATTTAACATCAATTTTGTGTAAACTCTCTTCTTCCATTCGGCCAAAAATGGGAGTTCATAGATAAAAATGGTTTTCAAACTCATACTTCCATTTCTATCATATTCAACCATAGCTCATCATACAATTATCATTAACTAACCATAATTCTTCCATAAACAACAATATTCATTTCATCCCATCAACCAAAATCCCAATCTATCATACATGCTTACCCAACACAACAATCATTTTATCAAGAATGTAGGGAAAAAAATAATGTTCCATGGAAGTTGTAAAAGCATGGTGATGGCATACACTAAAACATGGAACATAAATTTAGAAATTGTTAACCTACCTCAAAGGTGGAATCAATTGGAGTGGTCTTAACCCTTCCTTGCTTCTTATTTTCTCTGTTAAACTCCCCCTCCCAAAAGCTTTTCTTTCGTGTTTTGATCCAATGTACGTGCTGCACTTTCTCTTCTTTCCAAAGCCTTAGTATTTCCTCTCTCCCTCATGCCACTATCTCCCTCTCTTGTTAGATCCCTTTGATGTGTAGGTACTTATGTTTTATAAAATTCCCTTCACCTTGTGTATGTTACCAATTTTGATAAAGATAGGACGCTACCTTACTCCCTCTTCTTTTCTCCTTTTGCTTGGTTTAGTTGTCTTATGCTACATGTGTACCCTTAGGTCTACTTCCTTGCAATCCTTGTTTTGGCTACTTGGCCACGTCAATGGAAAGGAGAGAGGGAAACCATGCAGCTCCATTTCCCATGCTACTCTCTCCTCCTCTTGCGCCGTGTGTGTGTAAGTATGTAATAAAAAATTTAATAGCTACAGGAGTACTTTCAAGTACAACCCACCTTGCTTGCTAGTTACGTAATCCTACTGGGGCAAGAAAGATGGAATGTTACACACCTTTTTCCTTGGTTAGGATTATCATTCTTTAATATTCATGCTGCCATTTTTCTTCCAACCTCTTTTCTCCCTTTTCTCACTTCAATTCATCTTTTTCCCTTGTTTAAGGTGGATCGTTTCCTTCATCATACTTGATTATTGTCATAATTGTACTTTCAACTACAATTTACTTCCCTAATAGGAAGAGAGGAGGTAACCACGCTACACTTCCCTTTCCTTTAATTATTGTTGGTCAATTTCCATAAGGGTTCTTTTAAGTAAAATTTATGCTTCCTTGCAAGCTTAAATTAACCACTTGCTTATGCCAAAGGGGAAGGAGAAGAAAGCCACATATTGCAAGCTACACCCTAGCTTTCTTGCAAGTTGGTATCATTTTTCCCACTCAGTTACCTTCAAGGAAGGGAAAGAAGTCACGGAAGCTTCCCACTTCCTCCCTAAATGCCATGCCATGCATGTAAATTTTCGTGTATGAAATTCCATTTTCCTTTTCTCTCTTGCTCATGGTCATTCGAGTAATGGGAGGTTACCCTTCATCCTTAGTTTTTTTATTATTATTCCCTAGAGGCCTTGTATTTTCTTGCTTGCAAATTTGGTAATTCCTTTCCTTGCACGTTAGTTACACCCCACAAGCAACCTCACTTGTATGTTAAATTTAAAAATTTCTGTACTCTTTCTTTTTACTTGTTGTATACATTTACCTATAATTAATTCCCCCTTACAAATAAGCCATGGTCTTCATGCAAAACTCATGCTTTTAGCATTATGCAAGCATGTCTACTTCCCCTTCTTGGTGGCACCAAGAGAGGGAAAGAAGGGATTTGCATGAACCACCATCTCACGTGATAACCTCCCTATGCAAGGTATATTTTTTTACATCCTAATTCCCTACATCTAGTTCCACATTCACCTCCATCGTACACCTTCACTTGTGCATGTTACAAAAAAAAATTTGCACCTTTAGCCCCTTCAATATACATATTTCAATGCTACACTTCTTCCCTTTCCCCATTTGCATGTGTAGATATATATATGTATTTGTAGTTTGCTTTTCTTCTTGGCAATTAAGCTAGGTGAAAGGAAGGATAGGGAATTAAATTAAACCCCTAAATTTTTATGCAATATTATCCTTTAGAACATACACACAGTTTTCTAGCCATTAAATTATGCAAGCAATTCACCACACTTTATGGTAACTCATCTAATTAAATATGAAACATTTAATTTGTAACTAATTAAGAGAATACAGTGTGTTACATGTCATGCTTGCCAATTTATATTTGTAATAAAGTCTATGTTTTAAATACCAAGTGTAACGACCCCCTAATAAAACATACGCGATTCTTATCTGATTAGCGGAAGCATATAGGTTGGTTTACATAGTTATTCCCGATGTGGGAATGTCAAGGGATTGCTACTGGTTGAACATAACCCAAATAGACTTCCCGTTGTCCATTCGGATTCCGTTCAAACCTAATTCACACGCAGCTAAACTAAATATACATGTATACATCACATACAACTCTGGAATGAAATCTAAAACTCATATAGACATCACATCATACATTCATATACATTCCAACTCAAATTCACAAGTTTACAGCGGTAAACCCTACCAAAAATCCGGCAGAGTTTCCTCTGTATTTCAAACTTACCCAAAATACAATAATCACCTGTTTACAATTATACAGCCAATCCAACAACAACAGAAAACATAAATGACAGAAACCAATATACAGCAACGTCATCAACATATAAACAATAAAATTCAAGCCTAGACTAAGCTTCTCATCTATCTGTCATCAAATCATCGTCCAGCTATCATCTAGGTTCCTGTCTCTGTCCATGTTCATTTGAGTAAACAACCTGGTGAGATATAAAATCCCAGTAGAATAATTTACAGTTCAAATATAATTCAAAATTTGGCTGAATACTCAAGGGTGCGAACACAGAAATCATCTTCCCGAAATCAGTTTGAAAATAGTGAAATACCTTATCTTTAAAATCATTTTATTAAATGAAAATTTCGCCAGATAGTCAAAATCATAAAAATCCATTTCTTTTAAAATTGATACTCGAAATCAGATAAAATCCCATGCCCGGTGTATCTAAATCCACGTTGTCTACAAATCCGCTATAACCAAGTCTATATCGTCATCTAATTGCACATCATCTAGAGAGAATACCTCTCTTATCGTTGGGTGTGATCCGTAACACCAATCACCTGAATCAAGCCTACATTGTGAGTGTGATCCGTAACACCAATCACTCACTCAAGGACTGGGTGAGAATCAACATCTACGGTGTCCCCTAGCATGTGCACATACGCCAATTCTCATCCTCATATAGTCTATTCGAACTCACATGCTCACGGTCGGCTATTCCTCAGGGTTCTAGGGTATTACGCCTAAATCATAACATTTCCCTATCTAGGTTATCCCCCCTTATACTCCTTAAACCTTTCTTAGGGTCGTCCTGATTTAGCGCGAGATCCCTAACCCAGTACAGGCTAAATCAAGTAAAAACAATGTCAATTAAAAGCTCCTTGTACTCGGGATACTTAATGGCCGTCCCATACTAGCTATCTAAACTCGATAAACAAAGCGTCTAACATGCAATTAGGGTTTTCAGCACATAGGCATGCAATTTATTTCATCGAAAGCAGCATGTAAATCTATGGAAATCATCTAAATTTTTCAGGTATCCACTAGGTCAAATCTAAGGTTTGGGAAGCGTAAATTATCCTACCTAGTCTCCTGTCGCTCCAAATAGATTCATAACTTCACGTAATCTCGGTTTTTGAGCCCAATTAATTTCCTGGACATTAAGTTGAATATTCAGGCTTGTCACGTCATCTGTTTAACAATTCTAAGTCCCGTTGCCCTAATACCTAGGTCAATTTATTGCCTAATTACGTTCGGCAGCTATTTCAATCAGATATCATCAGTTTTTGGGAAATCATACCTTACCAATGTGATCGGATGATGGAATTCTATCTCGAGGTGATCTCGATTTCTCCCGATGCACATCCAGAAACTCCGGCACGGTGACGTAGAGCGGCGCACGGCGGCGTAGGGTGGCGCACGGCGGAGAGGTGCGGTTTGCCTCAAAAATTACACCACGGTGAAGCCCGCAAGTCTAGGAGTCCGAATATGGTGGTGGAGTGGCGGTTCACGGCCATTTGGATGGCATTTTTTAGCCACAAAAATCGACACACGGCGGATGAAAAAATCCTCGATCCGGGCCCGTCGGGCCTCCGTTCGACATCGGTAAGCTGATAGAGGAAGCTGGCAGCTCAGGCTACACGATGGTGGGGGCGGTGACGGCCAACGGTGGCGGACGGCGGTGATCTGAGCTGGCAAAGTTTTCACGCGGTGGAGGAGAAAAGTGGCATTTTTCGGCGGCGTTGGTGGCCGTTGGTGGCCGTGGGTGGTTGCTAGAGGTTGTGGGTGACGAGGGCTGTTGATTGGTGTGCCAGATGGCAGCCCACGGTGGCTGTGGTGGTGGTGCACGGTGGAGGAAGGAGGAGAGAGAGGAGAGAGAAAGTATGGTGAGGAGAGAGAGAGGTTTAAGAGAAATGGAGGGAATCTGGGAAATTTAAAGCCTTCGGGGGAGATTCTGACTTTTCCCGGGCCACCTGGGGATACTTTAGGGTTTCGGCTTCCTTCCAGACGTTGACACATGTTTCTATGCGAAGGTTTTACCCTCCGTCTGAGAAATTGATGCACGAAACGTTGTCTATCAGTTCCTGATAGTCGGATTGCATTTCCTTCCATCCGCTCATGTTTTTAACTTCGAACAACCTTCTGTTGCAAATCCTCATCCTCAAAATACGTGCCAACCTTAGTTTAAAATAAATTAGGGTTAAAAATTTGATTTTATCCTTTAAAAACTCTTTCGGTTCTTACACCGAGAATGTAAATGAAAGTGTTTTTGGTGCTTGCACCCTAGTGCATGTTAGTGAGTTTTTAAACCCTGAATTGTTAAGCTATTGGGAAACTTGTGTTTCTCATTTATATGCTATTATGTACCAGATGCTGATGCTTAGCAAAGCTGGGGAAGATAAGAGTTCTTTTTGTTTAATTTTTTTTTGTAAATCCTTATTTTGTGGTCTTAATCCTAGATATATTTTGGGTAGGACTAGAACTATTATTTTAGCTATGTATATGATAGAGAAATGGGAAATTGTTGGGAAAAGGATATGTAAAGGACCTATTCATCCCCATTATTTGTAAGGGAGTCTGAGTGACAGGATTGTTGTCTCTTGACTCCTTATGGACAAGTACTTCATATATCCTAGTATATGGTCTCAGAAAGATGTACTAGACATTCATTATTGAACACTGATTATTTGTATTGCATGAAGTTTTATGATTTCTGTTGTGCTAAATGAAATTTTAATTTTCGTTATGCATAAGGTATGATTATCTGAGCAAAAGAACCTAAACCTAATGCACTTTAATAGAACTTAATGGAATAAATGCTTAGATGTTAATAATAAAAGGATAAGAGTAATGTACCAAACTTATCTAATTACATCAGAGGAATTGTAATACTAGATAAAGGCGTTACACAGTGTGCAAGCATCATTCAACACATAAAATCTATCCAAACTACCATTTAATCTTAGTCAAATCTTGGATTAAACCCTATACTCATTCAATACATAAAAACTCATTTTTCATAATTTTAATTCAACATGTATAAGTATATTCATGCAGTTTAAAACACCAAATAACATTCATAAATGTAACGCCTTTATCTAGTATACTAATCCTCCAAAGTAAATAGATAAGTTCGATACATTACTCTTAACCTTAATTATTCATTTGCAATGTCTGAGCATTGATACCATTAAGTATTATTATTATTGATTATATTCGGGTTCTTTTGCTCAGATAATCATACTTTATGCACAACAAAAATTAAATTTAATCTATCACAGTGGAATTTAGAAAAACTTACATATAATACAAATACTAAATATCCAATAATGAATGTCTATTACATTCTTTTGTGATCATATACCAGGATATATGAAGTACCCGTCCATAAGGAGTCAGGAGACAACAAGCATGTTACTCATACTCCTTTTACAAAATACTGGGGATAAACCAGTCCTTCACATATCCCTTCCTTGTAATTTCCCGTTTCCCTTTACTATACACAGCCAAAATAATAACCTTAATTCTAATCCCAAAACAAGATTTATACTAGGAACCCCAAATGAAAGACTAAAATTCTCTTAACAAAAGAATGTCCTCTAATGCTCCCAGTAGCTTAACAATTCATTATTTTAAAATAAACTAATATGTATCAGGGTGCAAGCACCAAAAATATTTTCATCTACATTCTAGTTATTTAAAATACAGTCTCATTTATATATATATACATCAATTAGCAAGCATTGTATGATTATTTAAAATGCCAATGTCATAAAAGTAGATATTCCCTTTTAAGTAAAATATTTTTTCATAGGACACATGTTAAAACTGGAATAGACAATAATCATTTATGCATTTCATTCTTAAAGCTTACCTTATCTCAAATTGTGGACACTTGGCCACCTTTGTAAATTAATTGTGCACACTTGGGCACATTGTAGACACTTGGCCACCTTTATAAATTAATGGTGCACACTTGGGCACTTTGTGGACACATGGCCACCTTGGTAAATTAATTGTCCACACTAGGGCACTTTATGGACACTCGACCACCTTGATAAATTAATTGTGCACACTTGGCCACTTTGTGGACACTTAGCCACCTTGATAAATTAATTATGAACACTTGGACACTTTATGGACACTTGGCCATCTTGATAAATTAATTATGCACACTTGGCCATCTTGGTAAATTAATTGTGCACACTTGGGCACTATGTGGACACTTGGCCACCTTGGTAAATTAATTATGTTGCAATTATCTATTGTTATGTGGTCTTAAATTAGCCATCCATAATCTTTTAAATTTTTTCAACATAAGAACATTAATGACATAAATTGGAATAAATTGCAATCACCCTTCCTTAACTCTAACTTTCTCATTTTCCCTTGATTTTAGCCATTGTAAGACATATTATAAGTCATTATTATTTGCATATGCATTCAGCTACTAAGGCTAAAATGGGGGATTGTGTTTGGCTATAAGGATAAGTTAATGATCCCTAAGGTTTTTCATGCCACATTATCAAATTTTCCCTACCTTTCTATTATTTACACTTAATGAGGACATACATTAAATTCTAGGATACTTTCCTCCACATTTTATTGGTGTAGCCATTGCCATTAATAATTTATTCCCCTTGCTTTATTGGTTCATGCTACACACTAAATTTTTAAGGTTACACACCTATTTAATTTTGCACATTCTAATAGTAATGTGGGCTTTATTATGTGCAAAAAGGTGAAATGATTAGCTAGACTTTAATTAACCATATTTCCTTTCTTTCTCTTGACCAATACCGAAGTGTAACTTCTCCTAAACAAATTTTCATCAAGCCATTCATACCAAGATAACAAGAGCAAAGTCATAAATTATAAACAAAATTCTAGCTGGCAACCTTCATTTTGACATCTCTAACTTAGAACTCATACTAGTCATGCAAAAATACAAAATTTCAGCACTATCTTATGTGAGAGCTTTCTATCATGCATGCTGAATTTTTCTTGCAACCCTAATTCTTCCATAAACAACAATATCCATTTTAGCACATCAACCAACATACCAATTTATCGTACAAGCTTAGCCAACATGACATCCATTTCGCCAAGAATGTAGAAAGGAAAATCATGTTCCATGAAAGCTTGGAAAAGTATGGTGAATATGTACTAAACCATGGAACAAAATTAAAAGAATTGCTAACCTACCTCAAGGATGAACTAGGATGAGATTATCTTGAGTTTTTCTCTTCACCAAACCAAAATGTGTTTGTGTTTTTTCCCAATTGTGAAGCTGCTCTCTCCCTCCCTTGCCAATGCACCTTTGCTCTCTCTCTCTCTCTTGTATGTGTTTTAATCGACTCTAAGGGAATGCCACACCCCATTCTCCTCTTTTATTATTATTATTTATTTATTTTCTTTAAGGCCTTATGTGTAATTCTAGTGTAGCCCCATTTTCCTTGAAGTTTTGCATCTTATCCAACATTCACGCTGCTCTCCCTCTCTCTTGCCGTATCCATATGAAATTTCCCCTCTTGTACGTTACCTAATCCCTTGTATTTGGGTGCTACACGTGTATTCTAGGTACAATTCACATTGCTTGCCATTTTATCTTACCATTTAGCTACATGAAATGCTGCCCTCCTTCGCATTCTTAATTATTATTTAATAGCCATACATGCTCCTTAAGTACAATTCACCTTAATGGAAATCTTTCATTAGTAGATTAACCACTCAGCCATGTTAAATGAAAAGAGGAAGGAGAGTAATGCAAGGCACCCTTACACATAGGCTGCACCCTCTACGTGAGACTCATGTTTTAGCATTTTACTTGTATAAGTAAATCCATCACTCAGTGGCGCCAAAAGGAAGGAAGAAAGGGATTCACTCAAGGCATATGACCATGCACTACCATGTCTCGACATCCTACATGCTTATGTGAATTCCTTTTACTTCATGCAAGGGCCAACCTTTTATGCATGCAACTTCATCCCTTGGTAGCCTTGTACACAGACAAAGAGAATGAAAGAAGGTAGGCAAGTTCCACACGCCTCTTTCCTCTCTCTCTCTTCTCAATTTCTATGGTCTTATGGTTACATGAAAGTTACGTTCTTCCTCCTATTCTCACTTTTATCTTTACCAAATGGAAACATTATTTTAATTAGTATAAAAATAAATCCCCCTACACTCACTCTTGATTCCACGAATGCAAGTATTTATATATTTATTGGAGGTTGAATTCTTTTCTTTTCCTTCCTAGTTCACGTGATGCTTAAGTGGCAGAATCAAAGGAAATAAAGAAGGGAAATTAAGCACCTTACTTACACCTAATCCCCTCTTGCTTTTATGTTACTCCACTGAATGCATGTGCATCTATATATATATATATTTAATGGATGCTAACTCTTTTCCTTCCCTTCATCAATTGCACGTGCATGTATATTTAATTTTTCATACTCTTCTCTCCTTTGGTGATTCGGTTAGGAAAAAGAAAGAAAATATGAAATTAAATTAAACACCTTAATTCCACACGTTCCCTTTTTATGAACATTCCATACTACTTAATACCTAGGTTCATTCTTTCCCTTGTGAAATTTATTCTTCATTACATCATTAGAACAATTACATCACATTTTATGGTAACTCATCTAATTAATTAAGGAAACATTAATTTAAATATAACCAAGAGAATATGGGATGTTACATTTCTCCCCTCCTAAAAAAATAATTTCATCCTCGAAATTTATACATACCTCATGGGAATAATTCTGGATACTCTCAGCGCATATCCTCCTCTCTTTCCCAGGTGGCTTCTGTGGCAATTTGTGATCCCACAAGATCTTCACCAGGGGAATAGCTTTATTCCATAGGGTCTTGACCTCAATGTCGATAATTTGTAAAGGTTTTGGTTGATATGTTAGATTATCCTTTAATTGCAGAGTACTGACATCAAGTATATGGGAAGGATTAGGTATGTATTTTCTGAGCTGGGATATATGGAAGACATTATGAAGGTTTGAAAAGTGTAAAGGTAAGGCTATCTGGTATGCTGATGAACCCACTCTCTTCAATATTTAGAAAGGTCCAATATATCTAGGACTTAGCTTTCTAGATTTCATAGCTCTACCAATACCAGTAGTTAGGGATACCTTTAAAAAAACATGGTTCCCTTCCTCAAATTCTAAGGTTCTTCTTCTTTTATTAGCATAGCTCTTTTATCTGTCCTAATACTTGGCCATTTTCTCCCTGATCATTTTAATTTGATCAGTTGTTTATTACACTAACTTAAGTCTTAACAGTTGCCTCTCACCCACTTCATACCAATATAATGGAGACCTACACTTACTCCTATATAGGGCTTCATAGGGTGCCATACCTATGCTAGATGGAAACTATTGTTGTAAGAAAATTCAATCAATGGTAGACTCCCATCCTAGTTTCCTCAATACTCTAAAACACAAGTCCTAAGCATATCCTCTAAGGTCTGAATGGTTCTCTCCATCTGTCCATCTGCTTGAGGATGATATGTTATACTGAAACTTAATCTAGTCCCAAAAGCTTCCTGCAGAGCTTTTTAAAATCTAGAGGTAAATATGGGATCCCTATCTGAGACGATGCTAATGGGTACACAATAAAGCCTTACTATCTCCTAAATATATAGTTATGCTAATTTATCCAAGGAGTAGTTAATCTTAATGGATAGGAATTGAGTAGACTTAGTTAACCTATCCACTATTACCCAAATAGCATTATTCCCTGATTGGGTTCTAGGTAGACCTACCATAAAATCTATTGAAATCTTGTCCCACTTCTACTCAGGAATGTCTAAGGGCTACAATAACCCAGTAGGTTTCTGGTGCTCAATCTTTACCTGTTGACATACTAGGCACTTAGCTACGTGCTCCGCTATCTGCTTCTTCATACCTAGCCACCAAAACCTCTCCTTCAAGTCTTAATAGATCTTAGTGGCTCCAGGATGAATAATGTACTTACTTTGGTGAGCTTCATCTAATATCTTATCCCTCAGTTCACCAGCCTTAGGAACATAAATTCTATTCTGAAAGGTTACCATTCCATATGCCTCTCTTAGGAATTCCTTCGAATCCTTTAAAGACTCCAAGAATTCATCACCCTTCTGAGCTTCTAAGATTTAGGCCCTAAGAATGTTCTCAATCCTTAATTCACTTAGACAGATTTTCTTTAGTAACACTAGAGTAAACAATCTTATGTTCCTAAACTTCTCTATTAAGCCCATCTCACTCACTATCAATCGAGCTACATGGAGAGACTTCCTACTTAATACATCTACTACAATGTTTGCCTTGCCTGGATGGTACTTCAATTCAAAATCATAATCCTTAATGAATTCCATCCACCTCCTTTGTCTCATATTCAACTCCTTTTGGTAAAAAAGGTACTTGAGACTTTTATGGTTACTAAATACCTCAAACCTAGACCCGTAGAGGTAGTGTCTCCAAATCTTCAAGGCAAATACTATAACTGCCAACTCTAGGTCATGGGTGGGATAGTTTCTCTCATGCGGTCTTAGTATAATTCAAACTTCTCTAAAGGGTCGAGGATAATTAAAACAAGTGCAGTGGTCAACTTCTCCTTTAAAATTTGGAAACTTGTTCACATTTTGTGTCCCATACAAATGGAACATCCTTCTGGGTTAACTTGGTCATAGGCATCGCTATTTGCAAAAATCCCAGTATGAACCATCTATAGTATCCTGCTAAACCCAAGAAAGTCCTGATTTCAGTCACAATAGTGCGTCAATCCCAGTTTATTACCACTTCAGTCTTACTGGGATCCACTTCCACTCCTACATTAAAAATCACATGCCCTAAAAATTTTACTTCCTCTAACCAAAATTCACACTTCTCTAACTTAGCATATAGTTGCTTCTCCCTAAGGATTTATAGCATTATCATGAGGTGTTGTTCATGCTCCTATCTATTTTTAGAATACACTAATATGTTATTAATAAACACTACTATGAACTGATAGAGGTAGGGTCTAAAGATGCGATTCATGTAGTCTATAAAAATAGTTGGAGAATTTGTCAGGCCAAAAGGCATCACCAAGAATTCATAATTTCTATACCTAGTCCTAAAGGCAGTCTTTAGTATGTCCTCATTCCTAACCCTGATTTAATGATACCCCGATCTCAAATTAATCTTAGAAAAGATAGTGGCCTCTCTCAATTGGTCTAACAGGTCATCGATTCTAGAGAGAGGATACTTATTCTTCATAGTCACCTTATTCAATTGCTTATAATCTATACACATCCTCATGCTCCCATCCTTCTTCTTGACAAATAACACGGGTGACCCCCATATGACACACTGGGTCTGATAAATTGTTTTGATAAGAGGTCCTCTATTTATACCTTCAATTCAATTAACTACATTGGGGACATCCTATAAGGTGCTATGGAAATTGGTCCTACCCCAAGGACTAACTCTATGAAAAACTCTATTTCTCTCTCTGGTGAGAGACTTGTAATCTCTTCTAGGAATACATTAGGAATTTCCTTGACTACAATAATGGTTTCTAGCTTTTGTTAACTTTCCTAGGGTCATTGTGCACACTAGGGCACTATGTCGACACTTGGCCACCACCTAGGGTCATTGTGCACACTTGGGCACTAGGTGGACAATTGCCCATCTTTGAAATTCCTTGTCAATTTCCAAGGGAAATTCTCTTTTCTTGAAAATTAATACTAGTGTACATCTCTTTAAAATTTTAATTTCTTCAAGAGTAAATTCTCTTTTCTTGAAAATTCCTATCAATATGCATTTTGTAACAACGGGAAAGATTCGAAAGAGTTTTTAAAGGATTTTAAAAGATAAAACTTGATTTTAACCCTAATCCCAATCAAACGAAGACTGACACGTATTTTGAGGATAATGAAGGGACACAGAAGGTCGTTTGAAGCCAGAAACACAATCAGACAGAAAGAAATGTAATCCGGCGATCAGAAACTGACGGAAGGAGTTCCATACGTCACTTTCATTGACAGAGGCCAAGAATTTCACATAGAAATGCGTGCCAACGTCTGGAAGGATGCCGACACCCTAAAACATCCTCGGGTGGCTTGGGAAAAGTCAGAATCGCCCCTGGAGGCTTTAAATTACACGAACTCCTGCCATTTCTCTCATTTCACTCTCTCTCCTCACCACACACTCTCTCTCCTCTCTCTTTTCTCTCTCCACTTTCCTCTACCGTGATCGGCCGCCACAGCCACCGTGGACCGCCACCAAGGGTACCAACCAACAGCCCTCACTGCCCACAACCACCAGCAACCAACCACGGCCACCAACGGCCGCCGGAGCCGCCGGAAAAATGCCGTTTTTCCCCTCCATCACGCGAAACTTCCCCAGCTTGAATCGCCGCCGTCCGTCGCTGTTGACCCTCACCGCTCTACCACCGTAGCCTCGAGCCGCCACCGCCTCCGAGTTCGGCCGTCGAAAGGAGGCCGGACGCGCTCGGATAGAGGTAAAACGCCGTCCGCCATGTGAGAAGTTTCGTGGCCAGAAAACACCGCTCAAACGGCCGTGAACCGCCGTGCCACCACCGTATTCAGACTCCTGGGCTTGCGGGCTTCACCGTGGTGTGATTTTCGAGGCAAACTGCACCTCGCCAGACACCGTGCGCTTGTATGTGCCGCCGTGTGCCGTCGTACCGCCGCCGTCTTTGGAGCTTCTGGATGTGCATCCCAAGAAACCGAGACCACCGTGACGTAGAATTCCATCATCCGAGCACAGTGGTAAGGTTCGTTTTCCCAAAAACTAATGTTATATGACTGAAATGACTGCCGAACATAATTAAGCAACTAATTAACCTAGGAAACTGTGTAACTGAGTTTAGGATTGAAAAACGGATGACGTGACAAGTTTAAATATTCCATTTAATGTCCAGGGAATTAATTGGGCTCAGAAACTGAGATTTCGTGGAGTCCTGACTTGAGTTGGAGCGACTAGACACCAGGTAGGATAATTTACACTTCTCGAACCCTAGAATTGATTTAGTGAATACCTGAATGATTTAGATGACTTGCATGGAATTACGTGCTACTTTCAATGGGATAAATTGCATGCCTGTGTGCTGAAAACCCTAATTGCATGTTAGACACCTTGTTTATCGAGTTTAGATGCCTTTAGGACGGATTTACTTAGGGTTGGGTACTTGATAGCCGTTATGGGATGGCCGTTAAGTATTCCTCGTATAGGAAACTTTTAAACGAAACTATTTTTATCAGATTTAGCCTGTATTGAGTTAGGGATTATGCGTTAAACCAGGACGGCCCTAAGAAAGGTTTAGGGAGTATAAGGGTGGATAACCTACACGGGGAAATGTTGTGATTTAGGCGTAATACCCTAGAACCCTGAGGAATAGCCAACCGAGTGCATGTGAGTTTGAATAGACTATATGAGGATGAGAATTGGCGTATGTGCACATGCTAGGGGACGCCCTAGATGTTGATTCTCACCCGGTCCTTGAGTGAGTGATTGGTGTTACGAATCACACTCACAATATAGGCTTGATTCGGGTGATTGGTGTAACGGATCACACCCAACGATAAGAGAGGTATTCTCTCTAGACTACGTGCAATTAGAAGATGATTTAGATTCGGTTACGACGGATTTGTAACCAACATGGATTGAGATACACAGGGCATGGGATTTCATTTGATTTTTTGATGACTGATTTTTAAAGAAAGTGATTTTTTGATTTCGAATACTTGCCGCAATTTCCATGTGATTAAACGATTTTAAAGATAAGGTGTTCCCTTTGTTGAATCGATTTCGGGAAGACGAATTTGGTGTTCACACCGCTGGGTATTCAACTGGTTTTCAAATGATAATTGATTTGTAAATTATTCTACTGGGATTCATATCTCATTAGGTTGTTTACTCAGATGAACAGTGACGAGCGGGAGCCAGGCGATATGGCGACTTGAGGATAGAAGGAGAATGATTAGCTTAGGCTTGAATCATTTGTATATATACCTGATGATACTGTTATTTCTCGGATTCTGTTTATTATGAATTCTGTATGGATTGGACTGAATGTACATATAACGTTTCAGATAGTATGCATGGATTGTAGTGATGAATTGATGTTGCTGTGTATGGATTTATATTGGTTATGTTTATTACTGTTGCGGGACTGGCTGTTGATGTTTAAACAGGTGATTCTGTAGTTGGGATATGATCGAATTACAAAGGAAACTCTGCTGGATTTTCGGTAGAATTTACCGCTGTGAACTTATGGATTTGAATTGAAATGTGTATGAACGTATGACATGACATGCATATGAGTTTTATATTTCATCCCAGAGTTATTATTGATGATGTACATATGTGTATTTAGTCAGCTGCGTGTGTATCAGGGTTGAACGGAATCCGAATGGATAACGGAGAATCTATTTGGGTTACGCTCAACCCGTAGCGATCCCCTGACGTTCCCACATAGGGAATAATCATTTAGAATACCCCATATGCTTCCGCTAATCAGATAAGCATCACGTATGACGTATTAGGGGGTCGTTACACATTTCTTATGAAAATCCTAATGTGCTTTAATAAAAATTTCTTCTTCTTCTTCTTTTCTTTTTGGAAATTAATTCCAGGGTACATTTTCTCTAAAAATTCTAATAATTCCAAGAATAATTTCTCCTTTCTTAAAAATTAATTCTTAATGTACATTCCTCATAAAATATTAATATCTTTAAGAATAAATTCTCCTTTCTTGGTAATTAATATTAACGTACACACATTTTTTTCTAAAATTCTAATATTTTTAATAATAATTTCTTCTTTCCTAGAAATTAATTCTAATGCAAATTTTCCCTAAAAATTCTAACATGAACATTTTAAATATAATTTCTCCTTCTGGAAAATTAATTTCTTATGTACATTTTTTTTAAGGATTCTAGCCTTTTCAGAATACTTACTCTCCTTACAAAAAGAATCTAAGTTTTCTCTTGTGACATAAAAAATAATTTCCCTGCTTTGAATCAAAATCATAGTGCATAGCTTATAAATTCCAAGAATGAATATCATGGACTTGGTCTAGGGAGTTTTATTCATTTGGCAATTACATTTCATTTCTTTTTGTTCTTTACTTAATACACTTAAAAAGGTTAGGATTCTTTCTTTGTGGTCATCATAAAGTTACATCATCCAACCCTAATCCTTTTTTGAACAACATATTCATGCTATCTCATCCATCAACCTTTCATTGAACCACACATGCTAGTCAACATGCATACATTTAGGTCAAGAATGTAGGGACAACTTAAATTCCATGGAAAACTTAAACATAAATATTGGATTACATAACTAGAACAGAGAACAAAAGAATAGATTGTTAACCTACCTCTTTGATGCCCTAAGATGGTTTGCTTGGCTTTCTCTTGATTCTTTGCTTCTTTTACTTTTCTTCTTGACCACCTTTGCTTCTTCCTCTTTAAGCTTTGGTGTTTCTCACCCCAAACTCACATTCTCTCCCCCTTTTCTCTCTTTTTCACGTATGTATGTGTAGTTTGCTATGTTGCAAGGTCTCTCTTCCTTTTCTCCCTTTTTTCCCCTTCACTTCACGTGTGGTTTGCTGTATAAAATTCAAATTTTCAATTCCCTCTTGTCTCTTTCTTAGGTGGCATGTCATGCATAAAGTCATTCTAAGTTCCTTAAGATTTATGCCACTCACACCCTCTTTCCTTCTTCCTTCACGTGTGGGTATGGCATGAATTTCTCATTCAAGAAAGTTTCCACTCTTTTGACTTTTGCTTAGGTGGCATATCATATAAAAAAAAATAAAACAAATTTAAGTCTATCTTCCCTCATTTCACTCCACATCTCCCTTTTCCTTCTTAGTTATTATTGGATATCATTCTTGTCCAATGGTCTTTATGGGTGGCTCCTAATGCATACCTTCCTCCTTTCATTTCTTGACTTGTTCATCCCACACTCACGCTGCACATGTCTTTTTTTCCTACATGAAAATTCTGCACTCTTTATATTTATGTATATATATATTTTCTTGCACTACTTGTACACTTTGCCTTTGCTTGCACTCTTGGTAATTCCGTTCCTACAAGTTTAGGTTATCTATTCTTACAAGCAACTAAATTCACATGTTGTATAAAAAAAATTTTGCACCTTGTGTCTTCTGTTCCTAACCAAAATTTCCTACCTCCATGTGCTTCTCATGTGCAACAATCCACTAAAAAATTCTGCACCTATTTGGTTTTTTTTGATGCCTTCATTTGTGGTTAATTAAATTCACTTCATGCACACTTACACAATAAAATTCTGCACTTAATTGGTTTTGCTTGCTACCTTCATTTGTTGTTAATTAAATTCCCTCCATGCATACTTACACAATAAAATTCTACACTTAATTGGTTTTGCTTGCTGCCTTGGTATTTCTTTTCCTTGCAAGTTTAGATTACCTACTTTCACAAGCAACTAATTTATATGCTTCATAAAAAAATTCTGCACCTTTATTTAATTGTTTCCCTTAATTCACATGTTCCATCTCCATTTTTCTATTCTCTCTTTTCCTTCCAAACACACATGTACCCTCCCTTACATGCAAGGTGGAAATTCAACTTCTCTTCCTTCTTTGTATTGTCCATTGGTCCCACACAAGATGCATGAAATTTCTTTCCTCCCTAGTTCACGTGTGACTTGGAGTTCCCATGCATGAAATATAATTTCTACTCCGTTCTTTCATGTAGGATACATGCAAGGTACACACATGCATATATTTAAATTGTTGCATCATATATTGCTTCTCTCTTGGTAATTAGGCTAGGTAACTAAAAAGGAAAATAAAGAATTAAATTGAGCACTAAATTTTCATGCAAGCTTACCTTTTAATATAACCATTTTGGCCCATTAAATTATGCAAGAAAATTTTCCCCTCCTTAAGTTAATTCATCTAATTGATTATGAAGCAAGCAATCCATACTAATCATTAAATGTCACAATTAATTCCATCCATTCAATTAGAGGACATTAATTTAGACTAATTAAAATTATGGGGTGTTACACGGTCCAACCTCCACCGACTTGAGTTCTTATTTGTTCAGCCTTATTCTGTGTATCCTCACTTCGATCGCTCTAGACTTGGCAGAGTACTTCAGCTGTGACTGCAGCCTATTCTGTCATGGCCTCAACCATACCCCTTATTTTCTGTATCATCTCATTCACATCCACCTCCGTATTTTGGGCCAGCGATCTGCTTCTCCGTGTCGATGCCATATGGTCACTCTACAAAACAAGTATTACCGAGGTAATCAGTCTTAATAATAGATTATTAAGCAGATAACATATAACACCAAAGGAGATCCTATCTTTCCAAACCTAATACTTCATTCCTCAAGTTCAAAATAAGATACAAGTTAGCCAACCCCCTAGGTTCAGCCAACTAACCTGAACTAATCCTTCCTTGAGGAATTCTACCCCTTTTTTATGCTAGGTAGCTGTGCTCTGATACCAACCTAATGTAATGCCCTTATCTAGTATACTACTCCTCCTAAGTAAACAGATAAGTTCGGTATATTACTCTTAACCTTAATTATTCATTTGCAACGTTTGAGCATTGATACCATTAAGTATTATTATCATGGATTAGGTTTGAGTTCTTTTGCTCAGATAACCATACTTTATGCACAGCAAAAATTAAATTCAATCTATCACAGCAGAATTTAGAAAACTTACATATAATACAAATAATAAATATCCAATAATGAATGTCCATTACATTCTTCTGTAATCATATACCAGGATATATGAAGTACCTGTCCATAAAGAGTCAAGAGATAACAAGTCTGTCACTCAGACTCCTTTTACAAGATACTAAGGATCAACCGGTCCTTCACATATCCCTTCCTTGTAATTTCCTGTTTCTCTTTACTATATGTAGCCAAAATAATAGCCCTAATACTAATCCCAAAACAAGATTTAGAATAGGACCCCCAAATGAAAGACTAAAATGCTCCTAACAAAAGAATGTCCTCTAATGCTACTTCCATCCTTCTCTGAGGTTGTTAAACATCTTTATTTGATACATATTAGCATATGAATGAGAAAACAAGTCTCCTAGAAGCTTAACAATTCATTATATAAAATGAACTAATATGTACTAGGGTGCAAGCACCATAAATATTTTCATCTACATTCTAGTTATTTAAGACACAGTCTCATTTATATATATGTATTCATCAACTGGCAAGCATTGCATGATTATTTGAAATGTCAATGTGATAAAAGTAGATATTCCATTTTAAGTAAAACATTTTTTCATGGGACACATTTTAAGACTAGAATAAACAATAATCATTTATGCATTTCATTCTTAAAACTTACCTTATCTCAAATTGTTGACACTTGGCCACCTTTGTAAATTAATTGTCCACACTTGGGCATGTTGTGGACACTTAGATGCCTTTATAAATTAATGGTGCACACTTGGGCACTTTGTGGACACTTAGCCACCTTGGTAAATTAATTGTGCACACTTGGGCACTTTGTGGACACTCAGCCACCTTGATAAATTAATTGTGCACACTTGGACACTTTGTGAACACTCAGCCACCTTGATAAATTAATTGTGAACACTTGGGCACTATGTAGACATTTGACCACCTTGGTAAATTAATTGTACACACTTGGGCACTATGTGGACACTTGGCCACCTTGGTAAATTAATTGTGCACACTTGGGCACTATGTGGACACTTGGCTACCTTGGTAAATTAATTATGTTGCAATTGTCTATTGGTATGTGGTCTTAAATTAGCCATCCATAATCTCTTAAATTTTTTCAACATAACAACATTAATGGCATAAATTGGAATAAATTGCAATCACCCTTCCTTAACTCTAACTTTCTCATTTTCCCTTGATTTTAGCCATTATAAGACATATTATAAGTCATTATTATTTGCATATGCATTCGGCTACTAGGGCCAAAATGGGGGATTGTGTTCGGCCATGAGGATAAGTTAATAATCCCTATGGCTTTTCATGCTACACTGTCAAAATTTCCCCACCTTTCTATTCTTTACACTTAATGAGATCATGCATTAAATTCTACGATACTTTCTTCCACATTTAATTGGTGTAGCCATTGCCATTAATAATTTATTCCCCTTGCTTTATTGGTTCATGCTACACACTAAATTTTTAAGGTTACACACCTATTTAATTTCACACATTCTAATAATAATGTGGGCTTTATTATGTGCAAAAAGGTGAAACAATTAGCTAGACTTTAATAAACCTTATTTCCTTTCTTTCTCAACCGAAGTTTAACTTCTCTTAAACAAATTTTCATCAAGCCATTCATACCAAGACAACAAGAGAAATGTCATAAATTGTAAACAAAATTCTAGCTAGCAACCTTCATTTTGATGTCTCTAACTTAGAACTCATACTAGTCATGCAAAAATACAAAATTTTAGCACTATCTTATGTGAGAGCTTTCTATCATGCATGCTAAATTTTTCTTGCAACCCTAATTCTTCCATAAACAACAATATCCATTTTAGCACATCAACCAACATACCAATTAAAGGGTATTGAATGAAGCCAACATTCGCTCACCTTACCATAGTGCAAGTGGATATGATCTATAAACCATAGAGAGGTGCAATGATATATAACCCACGGAGAGCCACAATGACCTCCATCTAGTAGTATGGTCATTTAAAAAATGGCTAGGGGATGCCCTAAAGGTAAAAGCTAGCTAACCTATATAGAAGAAAGAGCTCATACAATGTTTTTTGGATGACTGTTTGATGAAAGTTGTTCTAGGAATGGCAATGGAGAGCCATGTGGGAATTGTTTTGTGAATGGCCATGAAGAGCAATATGGAATTGTTTTGTGATTGGCCATGAGAGCCATTTGATGGAAATTTTTTTCCATGGGAGTTATTCCTAATTTTTATAATATGAAATGTCCATATTACTATATTTCGATGATATAAATCATGAATATATCTAGTAATTCCCACTTAATGATATATTTGACATGACATAAATAGTAGTTGCATATTATCCAGTAAACTTGTATTTGTGTTTTGCAATGAGTGTAAATGCAAAGAGTTTTTTGTGTTCTTCATAGTTGTTACCACCAATGGTAATTTTAAACATGATTTCTTTTGATTAATGAGATTTATGTCTCACTAGTGCGTTGATGTCTCTAGATTCCTAGGTATTCAGTTACCGTTAAGGTAGAGATCAACGTAGTTTATGTGCCAGGAATAGGATATTATATAAGAATTGGAGATATTATGATATATATTGAAGATGCACTACCGCCCTTAGTGGGTTAGAGTGGGAACAGATAGAACCATATTTTTGGATGTTCTACCATCCCTGGCTTGTATGAGAAGGCCCTAGGGAATTTGTATGTATGTATAATAAATAGAGGGTGGAACCTACTTGAACTATGTAGATAAGTTTACCAACTTTGTATAAAGCAATAGGTATCCCATAATGGGTTTTGGGTGATCTTGAGGAATGATGACACCATTTTTCAAAGTTCTCACCTAATATTTTGAGAACCATGTACATATGTGTATAGATTTCACATAGGAATATATGTAATAGTATCTTAGCTTTTTATACTTTCACTACAATATACATTCATAATATATGAATATATTGAGTGAGAATCCTGAGTGTAACCTTAAACCTAAGAATAAATTAATTAAGGATTATGGGAATTAATCTAAAATTAAACTCGAGTAGAAAAGAAAAGATATGTCATAGTGCAATATCTCTATTGGACTAGTGTGTATTGTACTTGTTGTTTGGTGTGTTACAAATTTTCGTATCAAACCAATGGCTCTGATTTAGGTAGTATTCCTCATAAGAAGGTTAGGTTTAGACTGTTTGACTGACCTAGATAGTTTACTAGTTTTTATCTAGCTTTATGTAAGGAATGGAGTTTAGGTATGGGTACCTGGTGTTATGTGGTATACTATGTTTTCCTTGCTGGATATTATATTATTGATACTGATCACCTCAGTGATATTTGTTTTGTAGAAGGAAACAATGGCACCACATAGAAGTAATGCCGAAAATGTCCCTAGGAATAAGTCTAGTGGGGAGGATGGAGTTATGCAAACTTTCCACAATATGGCAGAGCCCATGAGACATCAAGCGGACACCACTACTCAACTGTTGCAACATCTATAGGAA
Organism: Senna siamea; assembly: GCA_031216115.1. Classification (NCBI taxonomy): domain Eukaryota; kingdom Viridiplantae; phylum Streptophyta; class Magnoliopsida; order Fabales; family Fabaceae; genus Senna; species Senna siamea. The sequence continues at coordinate 23,882,746 of CM062363.1, read as the reverse complement.
GAAAGGAACCATGTGCCTCAACTTAAAGTAGTATAAGGGAATGACAACCACAAGGCTTGGTTAGAATTTCAAAAGGCCAAGGCTAAGACCTTTAAGGGTGATTATGATCCCAACTTGGCTAATGAGTGGATAAAAGGGATGGAGAAAATTTTCAAGGTTTTTTGGAATATTGATGTACAAAAGGTAGAATTTGGCACCTATATGCTAGATGTAACGCCCATAATACCCCCTTACCTTATGGTTCCTTTTAGTTCTCTAAAAGATATAATATGTATATTATAATAGTAGTATGTTTCTTTTACATCTACCGGAGAATATTTAAAACTTTTTACAAGTTAATTATTTGAGTGAGGTTAGGGTCGGGTCTCTACCCTCGGGTTTACACTGAATCTCATAGTAGAATAAAATAATATGATACATAAGTTACTCTAGCTAAATATATATAGACATCATGCATAAATACTTTCATAATTAACATAGAATAACTGTTGGGGCATGGAGAGAACATCCCTGTCACTCATGAACCCCATCCAAGTGTTCACTAACTAATCTAGTCAATTTCTATGATCCTACATATGCTATAGGCTATACATGAAATAAATTATGCTAACACTTCCAAAAATCATGAAGGTTAGCTCATTAAAGTAAAAGCCTAAGCTATTCAGCTGTACTTCCTCAAAATACCCATGGAGGGTACCTCTCCTCAGGATACCTCCATTTCCACCTGGTACCTATACATCTGATACATGTTAGCATTCATGTAAGAACCAAATCTCTGTAGCAAGCAAACCTATTTAAAAATCTAATGACTTGTACCATGGTAATTACACAAAAATACTCTGCATTCCTCATCTCAAATTCAAAACATAACATGTACTATCAGGATGCAATGAATGAATTATGTTGTCATGGTTTGTGCTTGAGTGTATGCAGGTACTTTAATATATGTGAAATTAAATCATCATGGGATGTCATCTTAATCTCATGCTTTATCATAAAACTTTCATCTAATACATTCCATATGGTAACATCAACATATTCTTCTTTAAAAACATGAATAGGAATTAAACATATAATGAGTCATCGAGAGTGTTGCTCGGCGACTACCTCCACGTACCACTTAATACCTATATACATAACTTAATTTTGAGATTATTTAGCCACCATACATTTTTGTACTATCTGGAGCATCCCATAGTGGATCCAAGTACCGTGTGGTCACTGCCCTTACCGCAGATCATTCTATATATAGCGGGAATTTACTTCCCTTCCTACCCTATAGGGACTGCCTATGATAGTGGTCACTGCCCTTACTGCAGATCATTCCATATACACCAGAAATTACTTATGGGATCATATCCTAGTACGTTATTCACTAAGGTATACACTAAGATGATTCGGCTCATGCCATGATTATGCCTAACTCTAAGTACGTGTTAACTTTAATGGCCTTGAAAATTGCACTAACTTAGAGTTTGTAACCATCACAGTGTTTTTAAAAACTATCTAAATTTAAGTGGATGTTTAACCATCCTAATTCATGGTACAACCGTGGAACTCCCAAGGCCGTCCCATACCAACCATTGGTCACTCAATCATGAGCCTATCTATCCTAATACATACCCTAGGAATACTCCCCTCCTTTTCTTTTCTATGGATTCCTTTCTTTTTCTTTCTCTATCACAAGGATATCCATGTCTAATGTGATTCCTACAAGGACCATCATGTCCAAGTAAGTTATAAGTTGATTGTTACCTATTACCATTACATCCCAAGATTTAATCTTGTGTTTGGGTGGGGTTTTTGTCTAATTCTCCATTGAAATCAAGGCATAGAGTCTATTTTCTTTTATTCTGGGCTAGCAATTGGTTGTTAGGTCTCTGTCTAAACTAGGAAGCTAACCCTAGAGTAGCTAGTCGACTGTTATAGGCTTGGCAATCAACTAGTAGCTTATTGTGAGCCCTACAGTTGGCTGCTAAGGTCTAGCAATCAGCTGATGCATTTTAGGTACATTTTCTGCGCAACAAAGAACACAGCAGTCCACTTCCAAGGTCTGGCATTTGGCTGCTAGTGCTTTGTACTACGTAAAAACATTTAATATATCTATATTTTTAGCCTCAAACCATAGTTACAACTCATGCCAAAGATTTATGAACTCAATGCTATCATCTAGGCATCATTTAACATCAATAAACAGCCCACATTTCCATTATATTTCACCTAACACAAAGATTAAACCCTACTTTCACACGCAAGGTAAAACTCCATTTTCAGACATCATTTACAAGCATACAAGCACATTCATTCAGCAAGCAATACCCAATAGACATCTAAAACATAGAGAATGCAGGTTTTAAACCCCAATATAAATTAAACATTCATAAACATCATTGTCTATTAACAGTAAAAATTTCAGGAAAGTGGGGTTTTTAGGTTTTGCTACTACCTTGGATTTTCCTTATAATGGACGTGTATTTGATGCTTAGATGACACTTTCCTAATAGTAAAGCACTTCCTTAGCTTCAAATCTAGCCTTTTCTTTAGAAAATCTTCTCCCCTTTGCCATATCTCAGTATTTTCTCTTTCTACTTGCCCTTTTCTCTCTTTAGAAAATTTCTAAGGTTTGAGTTGTGTGTGCTAGGGTTAAGGTTTCTGAAGTTTAACTTTCCCTATTTGCAATCTAGGCCTTGGCCATTTTATGCATTTACCTAGCTGAACTTTTCCCTTTTCACTTAGGTCCTTGGTCACACCTTAATTCAACTTTTATCCTTTTCAATTTAGTCCCTGTACTAATACAACTATATGCAATTAATGCAACATACACAAGCATTTAAATTTAAATTAACAACTAACAAACATCACTTAATCACATTAGGTGTAGATGTTACATTTCTCCCCTCCTTTAAAATAATTTCATCCTCGAAATTAGAACATACTTATTCGAACAACTCTGGATAGGACTTCCTCATTTCCTCTTCCTTTTCCCATGTCACCTCTTATAGGGATGACTGATCCCACAACACCTTAACTAAAGGAATAACCTTTTTCTTGAATTGCTTGACCTCATTCTCGATGATTTGCAAAGGTTTTGGATGATAAGTTAAATTTTCTTTTAATTGTACTATACTGGCATCAAGAATGTGTGATGGGTCATGGATATACTTTCGAAGTTGTGAGACATGGAAAACATTATAAAGATTTGATAGAAATAGAGGTAGGGTTAATTGGTAGGTTGACTGACCAATTCTTCTCAAAATTTGGGATGGCCCAATAAATTTGGGATTTAACTTTCTGAACTTAATGGCTCTACCTATACCAGTGACCGGTGATACCTTAAGGAAAAAATTATCCCCTTCATCGAATTCTAGTGGTCTCCTTCTTTTGTCAACATTTCTTTTGCCTATCCTGAACTCTAGCCATTTTATCCCTGATCATTCTGATATGGTCTGTAGTTTGCTAAACCAATTTTGGCTTGAGCAATTTTCTTTCCCCTACCTCAAACCAACATAAAGGTGATCTACACTTCCTTCCAGACAAAGCTTTATAGGGTGTTATTCTGATGCTAGAATGAACATTGTTGTTATATGAGAATTCTATCAATCCTAGGCTTTGGTCCTAACCCCCCTTATACTCCAAGGTACATGACCTAAGCATAGCCTCTAAAGTCTGGATGGTCCTCTCGGTTTGTCCATCTGTTTAAGAATGATAAGCAGTACTCAGGCTTAACCTAGTACCAAAAGCTTCTTGAAAGGCTCTCTAAAATCTAGAGGTAATTCTAGGGTCTCTATTTGAGACAATGCTAGTAGGGATCCCATGAAGTCTTGCTATCTCCTGAATGTACAATCGAGCAAGCTTGTCCAAGGAGAAATTAATCTTAATAGATAGGAAATGTGTAGATTTAGTTAATTGGTCTACTATCACCCAAATAGCATCATTTCCTGATTGTGTCCTGGGTAAACCTACCACAAAATCTATAGATATCTAATCCCATTTCCATTTAGGAATATCAAGAGGTTGCAACATGCCAGCAGGTTTCTAATGTTCAATCTTCATCTGTTGACACACTAAGCACTTAGCAACATACTCATCAATGTGCTTCTTCATGCCTGGCCACCAAAACCTTCCCTTCAAGTCTTGATACATCTTAGTGGCACCATAATGAACAGTATAATTGCTTCTATAGGCTTCCTCTAAGATTTTCTCCCTCTATTCCCCTAGACTCAAGACATAAACCCTGCTCTGGAAGGTTATTAACCCATCAGTCTTTTTCTGGAATTCCTTTGGGTCCTTTAGGGACTTTAAGAATTCATCCTCTTGTTGGGCCTCTAGGATCTGAGTCCTAAGGTCATTCTCAATCTACAATTCACTAGACATATTCTATCTGGTAGCATCGATGCGAATAAGCTTAAATTGCTAAAATTTTCTATTAAACTCATCTCACTCACCATCGTCTGAGCTATGTGGAGGGATTTCCTACTCAAGGCATTCACCACAACATTGGCTTTGCCTGGATGGTATTTCACCTCAGAGTCATAATCCTTAATGAACTCCTTCTATCTCCTCTATCTTATTTTTAGCTCCTTCTGATCAAAAAGATACTTGAGACTTTTGTGGTCACTAAATATCTCAAACCTAGAGCCATAAAGGTCCAAATCTTTAAGGCAAACACTATGGCCACTAGTTCTAGGTCATGAGTAGGCTAATTAGACTCACGAGGCCTTAACTATCAAGAAGCATAGGCAACTTCCTTCCCCTTTTGCGTCAAGACACACCCTTGACCTTTTTTGGATGCATCACAATATAGCTCAAACTTACCTAGAGGATTCGGGATAACTAATATAGGTGTAGTGGTTAACCTCTTGTTCAAGGTTTGGAAACTATGTTCACATTTGGAATCCGATACAAATGGAACATCCTTGCAAGTTAGTTTGGTCATTGGCATTGCTAATTGTTAAAACCCTTGGATAAACCTTCTGTAGTAACTGGCTAATATGAGGAAGCTATAGATTTCAGTCATCGTTGTAGGTCTCTCCTAATGAACCACTACTTTAGTCTTATTAGGATCTACTACTACCCTATCCTTGGAAATCACATGTCCTAGGAACCTTACTTCCTCTAACCAGAATTCACACTTCTCAAGTTTGGCATATAGCTGGCTCTCTCTAAGCACTTGTAGCACAATCTTAAGGTGTCGCTCATGCTCTTCTCTTCCTAGAATACAGAAGAATATCTTCAATAAAAACTACCACGAACTGATAAAGATAGGGTCTAAAGATCCGATTCATATAATCTATGAAAATGGTTGGAGCATTGGTCAGACTAAATGGCATTACAAGAAACCATAATGCCCATACCTAATCCTAAAAGCGGCCTTAGGTATATCCTTACTTCTTACTCTGATTTAATGGTACCCCGACCTCAAATCAATCTTAGAAAACACAGCTACTCCTCTCAATTGGTCCAGTAGGTCATTAATCCTAGGGAGTGGATATTTATTTTTTGCGGTCACTTTATTCAACTGCCTATAGTCTATGCACATTTTCATGCTTTCATCCTTTTTCTTCACAAATAACACTGGTGCTACCCCATGATGAAGCACTGGGCCTAATGAACTGTTTTTCTAGGAGGTCTTCTATTTCAACTTTTAATTCACTCAATTTTAAGGGAGACATCTTATACATTGCTATAGAGATTGGTCCCGCCCTGGGAACTAACTCTATAAAGAACTCTACTTCTCTTTTTGGGGGAAGACTAGAGATCTCTTTAGGAAAGACTTTAGGAAACTCTCTAACTATAGGGACACCATCTAGGTCATGCTGACTCTCAACCTCAAAAGAACACAGAAAACATAGTCTTTGGATATTTTTCTCAACACCCCTATTCACAGGTATAGTATCCATAAAAGTCACAGATTTCTCAAAATAGTTTATGACCACTTTATTGAAAGATAGCCAGTCCATTCTAAGAATAACATCCAAATTAGTCAAAGGCAGACAAATAAGATCAACACTGAAAGGTCTATTCTCAACAATAATAGGGCGGTTTAAACAAGTCAAGGAAGTTAAAACTTTCTCTCCAATAGGGATAGCAACAGTAATCTCACAAGTAAATTCAATTTCTTCACACATTCACATGAAATAAAAGAATGGGTAACACCAGAGTCAAATAATAAAATTAAAGATATTACATTTATAAAACACTCACCCTTTACCAAATCATCAGTTTTGGCTACTTCCTTGCCCTTGACAGTGTAGACCTTCCCCCTGGTTAGAGGCTTTGGGGCCTCAATTGACTTCTTCCCCAACAGGCATTCCTTGATGAAGTGCTCCGGCTTACTGCACTTGTAGCAAACATTCTGACCTGACAAATAAAGCCTACTCCCATGGTTCTTCCCACATTTGGGACAATTGTCTAAAGCAGCTTGCCTAACTATGGGCTTTTTCCCAGACTAGGCTTTACCAAGCGGGCTCTCCCTCCCCTTGGCAAAATTTGGTCGTGATTTCCTCTTAATGGGGATGAACTCTTTCTTACCCTTCCCAGTATCTACTAGGCTCTTTGAAACTATATGGCACTTTTTAGCTAAGATGGCATAGTTTCTTATCTCTAACGGAGCCACAATGCTCCTCAATTTTGGATTCAACTCGGCCTGTAAGTGACCTTCCATGCTTCATCCTGCCTCAACCAAAAATAGAAGAACTTGGAGAACTCCTCAAACTTTTCTAGGTAATTATCAAAGACATAGAGCCCTGTCTTATATTCATAAATTCTATCTCCTTCTCATTCCTTGTGCTCTGGGGGAAGTATTTCTCCAAGAATACCTCCTTCAATGAATCCCAAGTGATTTAGACTCCTTGGGCCTCCATTAACTACTAAGCCCCTTTCCACTAGTGCTTAACCTCTCCAGCCAGCATGCAAGTGGAGAACTAAACCTTTTGGGCCTTTGTACTGCCCAAAACTACAAACAACTTTTCCATCTCCACTAGTCACTCCTCTACCAGCCTTGAGTTAAACTCACCTCTAAAGGAAGGAGGTTTGGCTTTCTGAAACTCAGACCACCCCTTATAGGTCTAATCCCTCATTAGTCCTCCCTCAAGGTTAGGGTTTCAGTTCACATTTCGATCCTCCTACATCTGTCGGAGTACCTCAGTTGTAGTAACTGCCTATTGAGTGGCATCAATTGCCTGTTGGGTCGCAGAAGCGGCCTATTCCCTCATAGCCTCTACCATCCCTATTAAGGTTTGCATCACCCCAACTAGATTCATTTCTCCATCCTTGTCCCTTGTACCATTTCTCCTGGGAGGTGCTATACTTTACTCTTCAAAACAGATATTACTGAGGTGATCAATCTTAATAACAAACATTTATAAGAGAATATATGACTCCAACAGGAAACATTATACACCCCAACCTAGCACTCCATTCCCCAAGTCAAAACATAGCATAAGTACTCAACTGCCATGGCTTAGCTAACTAACCTGTAGTAGTCTCTATCCTGAGGAATCTATACTACCTAATTAGCACTTATCATTACTGAGTTAGCTATATGCCAACTGTGGTAGCCATGCTCTGATACCAACTAAATGTAACACCCATAACACTTCCTTTGCCTATCGTTCCTTTTAGTTCTGTAAAAGATATAATATGCATAATATAATTGTAGTGTGTTACTGTTATCTACCCGAGAAAATTGAAAACCTTTTACAAGTTAATTATTTGAGTGAGGTTAAGGTCAGGTCTCTACTCTCAGGTTTACACTCCATCTCGTAGCAGAATAAAATAATATGATACATAAGTTACTTTGGCTATATATATACAAGCATCATGCATAAATACTTTCATAATTAATATAGAATAACTATTGGGGTATGGAGACAACATCCCTATAACTCATGATCCCCATTCAAGTGTTCACTAATTAATCTAGTCAATTTCTATAATCTTACATATGTTATAGGCTATACATGAAATAAATTATGCTAACACTTCCAAAAATCATGAAGGCTAGCTCATTAAAGTAAAAACTTAAGCTATTTAGCTGTACTTCCTCAAAATACCCATGGAGGGTACCTCTCCTCAAGTTACCTCCATTTCCAGCCGGTACCTACACATCTAATACATGCCAACATTCATGTGAGAATTGAATCTCAGTAGCAGGCAAACCTATGTAAAAATATTCTAACTTATACTATCGTAATTACATAGAAATAATTTGCATTCCTCATCTCAAATTCAAAACATAACATGTACTACCAGGATGCAATGCATGAATTATACTATCATGGTTTGTGCTTGAGTGTATGCATGTACTTTAATATATGTGAAATTAAATTATCATGGGATGTCATCTTAATCTCATGCTTTATCATAAAACTTTCATCTAATATATTCCATATGGTAACATCAACATATTCTTCTTTAAAAACATAAACAGGAATCAAACATATAATGAGAGTTATTGGGAGTGCCACCCGGCAAATACCTCTATGTACCACTTAATACCCACATACATAACTTAATTTTGTGATTATTCAACCACCATACATTTTTGTACTATTTAGAGTGTCCCTTAGTGGATCCAAATACCGCATGGTCACTACCCTTACCGTAGATCATTCCATATAGAGAAAGAATTTACTTCCCTTTCTACCCCGTAGGGACTGCCAATGATAGTGGTCACTGCCCTTACCGTAGATTATTCCATATACAGCAAGAATTACTTACCTTCCTACCCTATAGGGGATTACTTATTTAACTTATGGGATCATATCCCAGTATAGTATTCACTAAGGTATACACTAGGATGATTCGGCTCACGCCATGATTATGCCTAACTCTAAGTACGTATCTACTTTAATGGCCTTGAAAATTACACTAACTTAGAGTTTGCAACCATCACGACATTTTCAAAAACTATCTAAATTTAAGTGGATGTTTAACCATCCTAATTTGTGGTATAGTCGTAGAACTCCTAAGGCCGTCCCTTACCAACCATTGGTTACTTAATTATGAGCCTATCTATCCTAATACATACCCTAAGAATACTTCCCTCCTTTTCTTTTCTATGAATTCCTTTCTTCTTCTTTCTCTATCACAAGGATCTCCATGTCTAATGTGATTCTTACAAGGACCATTAAGTCTGAGTAAGTCATAAGTTGATTGTTACCTGTTACCATTACATCCCAAGATTCAATCTTGTGTTTAAGTGGGGTTTTGGGATAGTTCTCCATCAAAATCAAAGCATATAGTCCATTTTCTTTTATTTTGGGTTGGCAGTTGGCTGCCCTTGAGTTGCCAATCAGCTACTAACTCTCTATCTAAAATGGAAAGCCAACCCGAGAGAAGCCATTCGATTGTTATAGGCCTGGAAGTCAATTGGTAGCTCTTTATGAGCCCAACAGCCAACCATTAAGGTCTGGCAATCGGCTGATACGTTTTGTCTAAAATGGGAAGCCAACCCAAGAGCAGCTAATCAACTATTAATTAGTGTAATTCATCAATGAACTTAGTGCCAATGATTTATGAACTCAGTGCTATCATCTAGGAATCATTTAACATCAATAAATAGCCCATATTTCCATTACATTTCACCCAACACAAATATTAAACCCCATTTTTGCACTCAAGAAAAAACTCCATTTTTAGACATCATTTACAAGCATACAAGCACATTCATTCAGCAAGCTATACCCAATAGACATCTAAAACATAGAGAATGTAGGTTTTAAACCCCAATACAACTTAAAACATTAATAAACATCATTTTCAATTAAGAGCAAACATTTCATGAAAGTGGGGTTTCGATTTTGCTACTACCTTGGATTTTCCTTGTAATGGACATGTATTTGATGCTTAGATGACACTTTCCCAATACTAAAACACTTCCTTAGCTTCAAATCTGGCCTTTACTTCAAAAAATCTTCTCCCCTTTGCCCTATCTTAGTATTTTCTCTCTTTACACGCCCTTCTTTCTCTTTTTAGAAAATTTATGAGGTTTGAGTTGTGTGTGCTAGGGTTAGGGTTTCTGAAGTTTAACTTTCCTTATCTTCAATCTAGTCCTTGGCCATTTCATGCATTTACCTAGCTGAACTTTCCCCTTTTCACTTAAGTCCTTGGTTACACCTTAATTTAGCTTCTATCCCTTTCAATTTAGTCCCTATACTAATGCAACTATATGCAATTAATGTAACATACACAAGCATTTAAATTTAAATTAATAACTAACAAACATCTCTTAATCACATTAGGAGCGAATGTTACACTAGAAAATGAGGCAGAGTACTAGTGTAAGGAAGCCCAACAACTCTTAGAGGCCCAAAATACCCCTTTAACCTAGGATAATTTTATGGTAGCCTTCTTTAAGAAATATTTCCTATTAAGTTTAAGGAATGAGAGAGAGGTTGAGTTTATGCAACTTAAACAGAGCAGAAAGTCTTTTAAGGAATTCCTAGCTCAATTTAAAGAGCTATCCAAATTTTCTTCTTATTTTAGGTATCAACCAAATGCAGCCTGGAAGTCCATGCACCTAGAGGCAAGGCTAGATTTCAAAATGATGAAAGCAATTTCCCCACTAGACATTTGTGATTATGCTACCTTAGTAAATAAGTTTCAGATTATGGCAAGAAATTTGGAAGAAGAAAAGAAGAATAAGAAACCTACCTTAATTTTTAATAAAAGACTTAGCAATTTCCCACCTCATAGAAACCTAAATTTCAAAGGAATAATGAAGGGAAGAAATTGATAATGACACAGCCGACCCCCTACTCCATGCCAAAAATGTGGGAAGTATCATGGGAATAGACCTTGTTCAGTGACCCAACTTGTATGCTAAAAATTGTGGTAAGCCAAGGAACTTAGCCAAAAATTGTTTTAAAACAAAGAAAACCAATGATAGACCTCGACCCCTGACATAAGGCAGAGTATACATGATGAACGTTAAGGAGGTGTCAGAATTTTATGATGAACTTAAGGGTAAGTGTAAGATAGATGGTAAATCTTTAATTGCATTATTTGATTCTAGTGCATCACACTCCGTTGTATCTGCTAAACTTGTGAAGGATCTGGATTTTCCTGTGACTTCACTTCCTTATGATTTAAATGTTTCCACCCTGTGGGAGACCATGCTGTTGCCTCTCAAGTTTGTTTAAATTTCCTAGTTATTGTTGAGTACTGATCCTTTCTCATTGATTTTATTTGCTTGCCTATGTCTGATATGGATATTATATTTGTGATGAATTGGTTATCTGATAATGATGTGGTCCTATATTATAGTAATAGATTAGTGACTTTTACAGATACCATTACTATTATAGGGATACTGAAAGCAAGAAATAGAAATTGGGTTTTCTAGCATCTTCTGAGGTATAACTATTAAGTAAACTTGACCAAATCCCAGTTAGAGTTTCTTGATGTATTTCTAGTAGACGTCTTTAGTTAACCCTTAGAGAGAGAAATTAAATTCTCTATTGATTTGGTTCCTAGTATGGTGCCTATGTCAATAACACCGTATAGGGTGTCTCCTGAAGAGTTAAGGGAACTTAAAACTCAAATAGAGGTTCTCATGTCTAAGTGATTCATTAAATCTAGTGCATCACCATGGGGAGCACTAGTTTTATTTTGTTAAGAAAAAGGATGGTAGCTTGAGAATGTGTATAGATTATAGGAAGTTAAACTGAGTAATAGTGAAAAATAAATAACCATTGCCTTGGATAAATGATTTTTTGGATAAACTTGGAGGAGTAATAGTATTCTACAAGATTGACTTGAGATCAGGGTATCATTAGATTAGGGTAAGAGAGGAGGAAATTTCAAAGATAACCTTTAAAACTAGATATGGATACTTTGAATTCAGAGTGACACCATTTGGTTTGACCAATGCTCTAGCTATTTTCATAGATTACATGAATTGCATATTTAGACCCTAGCTTGACAAATTGTTGTGGTGTTTATTTATTATATTCTTATATATTCTAGGAATAGAGAAGAACATAAAGAGTACCTTAGCATTATACTCCAAATATTGAGAGAAAATTACTTGTATGCCAAGTTAGAGAAATGTGATTTCTGGCTTGAGGAGGTGAAATTTTTAGGGCATGTCATAACTAAGAATGGGTAGCTGTAGACCCTAGTAAAACAGAAGCAATGGTAAGTGGGAGACACCTAAGATAGTGATAGAGATTTGTAGTTTCATAGGTTTGGCAAGATACTACCGTAGATTTGTTCAGGGGTTTTCCCAAATAGAATTACCATTAACCAAGCTGATCTGAAAGGATATGCCTTTCGTGTGGTCTAAAGAGTTCGAAAGGAGCTTTCAAACTCTTAAGGAAAGACTCACAATCACTCTTGTGTTAGTTGTAACATCCGCTCCAATTATGATTAAAGAGATGTTTGATGATTGTTAGTTTGATGTTTAATGCTTGTGTATGTTGTATTAGTGCATATAGTTGCATTAGCCTAGTGATGTGTTCGATTCTATACAAAATTTCTTGATGTGAATTGTCCATTTTGTGAGCATTTTTTTGTGTAATTTTGTTATTAAAATCACTTAAGTTTGCTTTATTTTTGTTTTCAGGCATTTTATCGAGTCTTCGTCAGCAAATGAAGTAATTTGGATTGAAGGAAAATCCAAACATCGTGCAAGAGGAGCTCCATTGTGCAAAAGGCTGAAGTGAACAGTAAAAATATATATATATATAAAAAAAGGAAGAAAAAGAAGAGAGGTCCATCGTGAAATGGAGGGGAGAGGAGTGAATAGGAAAGGGGAAGACTCATCACGCGAGAGGAGTGAATAGTGAAGCGTGAAGACCCATCAAGCGAGGGTAGTGAACAGTGCACCACCGCCACCGAGGGAGGCCGACCAACGACCGAAAAGGCTTCGCGCACGGTCCTCCACCGTCTTGGTCGTCCGCGCCACCCATTCCAGCCGTCCGTAACGCGAAGAAGCCTCGCGACTCGTGAGAGGATCCGGTCATTTTTTGGAGTTGCTTCCGTCGCCGTTGGTCCACGACGCCACTGGAAAATGACTCTCCGTCGACCAGTGCCCCCACCGCGATCGTCCGCCCCAGTTCAGGCCGTCGATTTGGGCGTTTTTCAGCGGGTACCCGTTTGGCTCGCAACTCGACCCGTTTGGCTCGCAACCCGACCCGTTTGACTAGGATCCAACCCATTGACCCGTGTAGCTTTTGGACAGCACTGGATTTGAATTCTCTGGTGAATTTCTGGCAGTTTTTTAGGGAGATTCGAGTGGTTTTCTAGCAACCAATCCGTGCAGTAATCATTGGGCAATTGAGAAGATAGGGGCGTGCTTAATTTATACTGTTTTTATCTCCTGTATAATTGATTGCTTGATGAATTTTCTGATGGATTGCCTGCTATTGGATTGTGTGCTATATGTAAATATGTGTGGCTGAAACTAAAAAAAATTCATTGGGGTCCCTAACTGTGTTGGATTGCTGTTTAAATTTGCATGGATGTTGAATTTAATGTGTGATCTCCGTTACAATTATGAATGTATGTGTTAGCGTTATTTACGAGACATCGTGATAATGTTAATTAGATTCCTTTTTGAGATCGACAGATGATAATTGGAATTGGAAAACTAACTGTAATGGACAATTTGTTATCGCTTAGAACTAAGGTTAATAAATTGCTGGATTAAGACGTAACGACTCTTAATAGTGGTGAATTAGAAAGATAATGCTGATTTAAAATTTGCCATTAGGAAGAACCAGCCAGTGGTGGATTTTAAGTTTAAGAAATTCATTGAGATCGACAGAGAATTTGAATTTGCATTGGAATTCACTCACAGGTAACATAGTTAAATTCAGTAATCCATTATCCTTCGTGTGTTTGCCAACCAGTGTAGGTTCCCTGATGGATTTGCATTTCTTGCCTCCGTGTATTTTCTTCTATTTCTTGTCGCTGTTAGTTTATTATTGCTTATAGTTAGACGTTAGTTTAGATAAAAATTAATCATTTTAATTGCTAGGCTAGATAACAGAGAACAAGTAGTAAATCTGGGCTTTCCCGTTCCCAAGGAATACGACCTTGATACTCACCATTGCACTAGGCTGCATCGATAGGTTCACTACCTTAGGTGTTGTTGCTAGATAGCATTGGCAGCACGCATCACTTAGGGACTAAATTGAAAGGAAATACATGAAGGCTTAGCAAGAGGTGGTTAGGGACTTAATTAAAAAGGAAAAGATGAGCGAGTCTAAAAGTGCAAAAGAGCTTAGGGACTAGATAGCAATTTCCAAAACCTCTCTTAAACCCTAACTGAAGCCCTAAACCCTCTTATAATGCCCAAACTTTAGAAACTTAGAGAGAGAGAGATCAAGGGTGAGTAGAGAGAGAGAGAGCTAGGACAAGAGGGAGAGGAAGAATTTCTGAAGGGAGAGGCGAATTTGAGGCTGGGAATTCATCCTATAGCAAGGGGAGAGTCATCCTAGCATACTAAACACACACATTTGCAAGGAATCAATGTAGCAATCCATCCTAAACCCCATCTTTTTCTGAAATGCTACTATTGTTGGAAATTGTGGATGTTTTTTACATGTTTGAACTGAGATTGGGGTTAAACCTACATTCTGTATGCTTTTCTACTTTTATAGGATGTTATGTTACTGAATGTATGCTCATATATGTGCTTGCAATGGCTTGGAAGGGTTGAGTTGTGTTCATCTAGATATATAGACTAGATTTCCTTGAATATACTATGTTTAAGCTAATGAACAAGAAATTTTTAATGAAAAGTAAAGTTTTTTGTATGGGAATTAAGCTCAATGTTTAGATTTGAAAATAAAATGCATACTGGACTGGGTTTTATCAAAATCATGTTTTCGAATCGCAATGAGCATAGTAGCCGACTACTGCGAGGGCGATCGTGCCGTGTTCTTGGAAAACCAAAAGTGCAGACAGAGGCTTAGCTGCTGACTGCCAGACACATAGAAGTCGACTGTCGGGCTCGGGTCTGCACTAAACAGTTGACTGGCCATCCTCGCAGTCGAATGTTGTGTTCTTGGAAACCCAGAAGTGTAGACAAAGGCTCAGCAACCGACTGCCAGGTTCCTAGTAGTCGACTGTCAAGCTCGGGTTTGCACTGAGCAGTCGATTGGCAGTCCTAGCAGTCGACTGTCGTGCTTATATTTTTACCCAGAACGCATTCCAGAAAACCACCAGCGTGTTGGCAGCCGACCGCTAGCTTATTGATTAGCACCAGAGGATTATAGAGAGCCACCAACCGACTGCTAGCCTTACAGTAGTTGACTGGCAACCCTCTAACTTGCGAAATGAGGTTTTTAATGGCAATTGAGCTTAGTAATTCTTCATACTAACTTAAATGAGGGCTCACAACATGGGGTAAGCAAGGAAACTAGGAGTTTTGGGTAATGTGCAAGGATAGAGTCAGTTTTCACTTGGATGAGAATGGTCCTTGTGATAGTGATACAAAAGGGAGCGGAGAGACATCAAAAAGGAAGAGTGAAGTATCTTAGGCATATACACTAGTGGTAGATAGGCTCATGAGTCGAGTAACCGATTGTCGGTATGGGACAGCCATTGGCATTCCATGGTTGTGCCATGTATTAGGATGGTTAAATATCCACTTGACATAGATGACTTCGAAAACACCATAATGGTTGCGAACCCTAAGTTAGTGTGTCTTCCAAGGGCCATAAAGAAACACATACTTTGGGTTAAAGCATAACCATAGGCATAAGCCGAATCACCCTAGTGTATATGTTAAAGAATAGCGTACCGAGAGCGTGATCCACTGGAAAAGGGGTGGTGATTCCATAGCCTCATGATCCGTGAAAGCGGAGAGGATAGGACCTATACATAGGTTTTATAGTGATCCCATGAGTTATTGAGATTGTACGTTGGATCTGGTTGGGGGACGCCTCGATAGTACTATGCAGTAAAGTTACCGTAGTGGCACAGTTAGTCACCAGGATAGCTCAACTACTGTAGTGGCGCAGTTAGTCACCAGGATAGCTCATTCATGTATGTAGTGGTACGTGGAATTTTTGCTGGGTGACACTCCCGATAGCTCGTATGTTTTTATTGTTTCTTTCTGCTCATATGTACCATCAAAAGGCATATTTATTACCCTATGGAAAATCTTTTATGATGAAAATGATGATGAATGCACTTCCCATTTTTTTAAAGATGATATGTTTTGAAGAATATGCAAATGTATGAGTACATAACATGATTAAATGCTACATGCACTGCATCCCAATAGTATGTGATATGTTTTATGAAAGAATGTACAATTTTTCGTGTGAGCACGGTGGTACAGGTCAACAGATTTTGTAACAGGTTGCATTGCTACTAAGATTCAATTCTCACGTTATTGTTGGCATGTATCAGATGTGTAGGTCCCGGGCTGGAGGAAGGTAAAGTAGGAAGAAGTATACATTCTAAGTATACAAACTGTTTAATTTGAATAGCTTAAGTACATGATAGGATTGAGTTAGCCTCCATGATATTTTGAGAAAGGCTAGTGTAGAATTATGTTGTATAGCTTATTCTAAATTTTCTGTATAGGCATTAGGCTGGATTGACGGATAGATAAAATTGATGGGGTTATGAGTGGCAAGATTGTTGCCTCTATGCCTAATAGTTAACTGACTATAGTTAATTAGAAATGCATGTTTATGTATAGTTAATCCAGGTTATTCTATGTATATTTATTCTGCTGCAATGTTAAGAGGATCCAAGAGTACAGACTAACCCATATGGCCTTTAATTAACCAACTTGGTAAAAGTTTTAATTGGACTCGGGTAGAGGTAATAGTAACATTAATACTCTGATAATTATTTTCATATTATATCTTTTTAAATACCTAAAAGGAACCATAGGCTCAAGGGGTGTTACATTAGTAATTCCTAACCCCTTAAGATCCTTTGAAGTATACATCGATGCTTCTAAGAAAGAGCTAGGTTGTGTACTTATGCAAGAAAAGAGGGTAGTTACCTATGCTTCTAAACAATTAAAACCTTATAAGGAGAATTATCTTACTCATGATTTGGAATTAGTTGCCACAGTGTTTGCCTTGAAGAATGGTGACATTATCTTTATGGTACAAAGTTTAAGGTATTTAGTGACCACAAAAGTCTCAAATATCTCTTCAATTAGAAAGAATTAAATATGAGGTAGAGAAGGTGGATGGAATTTCTTAAGAACTATAAGTTTGAACTTAAATACCACCCAGGCAAAGCAAATTTGGTTGTAGATGCCTTGAATAAGAAATCCTTGCATGTAGCTCACATGATGGTGAATGAACTGAAACTGATAGAGAAGTTTAGGGATTTAAATCTGTCCACATCAGTGTTTCCTTATGGGATTTGCCTAAATAATTTGAAGATAAATTATGATCTTAGGGCTCAAATCCTTAAAGCTCAATTAGGTTATAAGTTCTTGAAGTACTTAAAAGACATGAAGGAATTCAATAAAGCTACTTATGAGGTAGTACAGTTTCATAATAGGATTTATGTCCTAGATAATGAGAATGTAAGGACTAGAATCCTAGAGGATGCTCATAAAACTGATTACATCAGGACTTGAAGTCTATATATTGGTGGCCAGGTATAAAGAAGGAAATTGTTGAACTTTTTTCTAAGTGCTTAGTGTGTCAGCAAGTCAAGATAGAACATCAAAAACATATTGGCATCTTACAGCCATTAGACATCCCTGAATGGAAATGAGATAAAGTAACAATGGATTTTGTAATAGGTTTACCAAGGATTCAATCATGCCATGATGCAATTTGGGTAATCATGAATCAATTAACCAAATCTGCATATTTTCTTCCTATTAAGATAAACTACTCCTTGGATAAGCTAGCTCAGTTGTATATCTAATAGACAGTTAGGTTACATGGTATCCCTACTTATATTGTGTCAAAAAGAAATCTAAGGTTCACTTCTAGATTTAACAGAGCATTGCAAGAATGGTTCAGTACAAAATTAAACTTTAGTACTGCTTATCCTCCTCAAACCGATGGCCAATATGAGAGAACCATTCAAACCCTAGAAGATATGCTGATGGCTTGTGCACTAGAGCAGAAAGGTAGTTAGTGTAACATCTACTTCTAATATGAATAAGAGATGTTTGTTAGTTGTTAATGTAAGTTTAATACTTGTGTATGTTGCATTCATTGCATATAGTTTCATTAGTGTAGGGACTTAGTTTAAAGGAACAAAAGCTGAGTTGAGATGTGCCTAAGGACTAAATCAAAAAGGGAAAGTTTAGCTAGGCCAAAGTCATAAAATGGCCAAGGGCAAGAATGCAATTAGTGGGAGTTACTAATTCAGGAAGCCTAAAACCTAAAAACACAATTCCAACTTCAGCATTTTCTAGAAAGAGAAAGAGAAGGGCGAGTAGAGAGATAAAGAGGCTAAACTAAGGCAAGAGTAGAGGATAAGCTTAAAGGAAGGGTAATTTAAGGCTAGGTAAAATGTTGTATAGCAAGGAAAGGACCATTTTAACACATTGTCTATGCACATTCTTCAGGAAAATCAAGGTAGCAACTTAACCTAACCCCATTTCTAAAATGTTTACTTTTACTATGAATGATTTAAGCTATGTTTGGGGTTTAAAACCCTACATTCTCTATATTTTTGACTTATATTGGGTGTTACTTACTAAATGGTCATACTCATTTATGCTTGTAATTGATTGTGAAAGTGGGCTTATGCCTTATGTGCAAAAATACGATTAAATCTTAGTATTGAATGATGTTAATATGAGTTTGGGTTGTTTATAAGTGTTATATGATGTTTAAATGCTAGTGATGAGTTCATGGCTTGTGAAAATGGTTTGGAAACATGTTTTTGGGGCAAAACTGTAAATGTAGCAGTAATTTTTAAAGTAGACAAGATGGTAGTAGCTGACTGTCAGCCCTGGAAGTCGACTGCTGTGTTCTTCGTCTACCCAAGAACCATCATAGAACACTAACAGCTGACTGCCCTCGTTTAGCAGTCGATTTTCAAGTCTAATTTTTCCTAGAAATGCCTCATAGAAAGCTAGCAGTCGACTACCAAGCCTTTAGCAGCTGACTGGTAACTCTCAACAAAGCCAGAGTAAAAGAGGCAGCAAGCTAGCAACCCATTGTCAACATGGGATCAGTCGACTGCCAGCCCACTATTTCAGAAAAGGAACTCAACAGCTTATTGTGAGAGGATATTAACCCAAAATCTCACTTAAACTAAGGATCTAAACCTAGGTGTAATGGGTAACATGCAAGATGTAAGGTCACGTGTCAATAGGATGAGAGGATCCTGGTGATAGTGATACAAAGAGAGTAGAAAAACATGAGAAAGGAAAGAGTGAAGTATTCTAAGCGTATGCATTAGTGGTAGATAGGCTCATGATCGAGTAACCGATTGATGGTATGGGACAGCCATTAGGTATCCATGGTTTTGCCATGAATTAGGATGGTTAAACATCCACTTGAATATAGATGATTTTGAAAAAATTGTGATGGTTGCAAACTCTAAGTTAGTGTCCTCTTCCAAAGGCCATTTAAGAAACACGTACTTAAGGTTAAGCCTAGCCATGGACTTGAGCCGAATCACCCTAGTATTTATGTTAGAGAATAGCATACTGGGAGTGTGATCCATCAAAAAGGGATGGTGATTCCATAGTCCCATGATATGCGAAAGCAGAGTGAAGAGGACTTATCAAGAGTCTGACAGTGACCCCATGAGTGATAACCAGTCTCGTTTGAGGAAGGGAGATGAGTTGGGTAGAGTTGACAATGATCTCGCTAGTTAGGAGATAATACTTGAATTCAGCTGAGAGACACCTCAAATAGTAGAAAAAGTAATGAGTGGCAGAATAGTCATGAACTCATGCATGTATGTAGTGGTACGTGGAGTTTTTTGCTGGGCAATGCTTCTAAAAATTGGTATATTATGTTTGTTTCTCCTGCTCATATGTTAAACGTAAATTCATGTTTATTACCCCATGGAATTTTTGATATGAAAGTTATGATGAAAATGATGATGAATGGACATCCTATGTTGTAAAGTTTATGTTTTAAATGTACATGCATAAATATGAGCACATGACATAAAAGTATGCTTCATGCACTGCATCTCAATAGTATGTATCACATTTTCATGATGAAAAGGAATGTAAAGACTTTTAGTATAAGTACAATGGTATAAGTCAGTAGTTTTCAAATTAGGTTGCACTACTACTAAAATTAAATTCTCGCATAAATGCTAGCGTGTACAAGATGTGTAGGCCCCTAGTTGGAGATAAAGGTAACTTGAAAAGAGGTACTATTTTTGGGGTACAATGAATGTTTATTTTGGATAGCACAGGTATATATTCATCTTGTACTAGACTTTATGATTTTTGAGGAGCATTAGTACAGATTCTCTCTTGTATAGCCTATATTAACTTAGATGTATATGAATTAACTAGTAATTAGCAATAGACAAATTGATGAGGTCATGAGTGGTAGGGATGTTGCCTCCATGCCCAATAGTTATTTAATAATGATTAATAGATTTAGTATGCATTTTTGTGCATAGTTCTTTAGAGTAAATTATGTATATATATATATACATGATGGGATATTTCGCTACGAGTCTCAAGTGAGAACTCGAGTGTAGAACCTGACCTAAACAACACTCAATTAATCAACTTGGTACAAAGTTAAAATTTACTCAGGTAGAAGTAATAGTAACACACCATTATTATGATATTTACATATTATATTCTTTAAATTAATATAAAAGGAACTATAGGCTAAAGGTGTTACATTTTGTTGGTATCAGAGCATAGCTACCATGGTTAGCACATAGGTGACTCGGTAGTAAGGGTAGATTCCTTAAGATTAAGACTACTACAAGTTAGTTAGTTGAGCCTAGGCAGTTGATTACTTGTGTTATGTTTTGACTTAAGGACTGGAGTGCTAGGTTTAGGTGTGTACAATATTTCCTGTAGAGCCATATATTCTCTTATAAATATTCTATAAACGAGACTGATCACCTCAATAATGTTTTTTTTAAGAGTAAGGTATAGCGCCACCCAAGAGAAATGGTACACGAGATAAAGATGGTGATGTGGACTTAAGTAGGGTTATGCAAACCCTAATGGGGATGTTAAAGGCCACAAAGGAACAGGTTGTTATTACCACCTAACAAGCAGCTACTACAGTTGAAGTACTATGGCAAATGCAGGAGGATCGAAATGTAAACTGTAACCTTAACCTCGAGGGTGAATTTCAAAAAGCCAAGCCTCTTCCTTTAGAGGTGAGTTTGACCCAAAGGTGGTAGAGGAGTGGTTGGCAGAAATGGAAAAGTTGTTTGTTGTTTTGGGGAGTATAAAGGCCCAAAAGATTTAATTCTCTACTTACATGTTGGCTAGAGAGGGCGAGCATTGGTGGAAAGGGGCCAAGCTTTTAATAGAGGCTCAGGGACTCCAGATCACTTGGAATTCTTTTAAGGAGGTGTTTCTGGAGAAGTACTTTCCCCAGAGTGCGAGAAACAATAAGGAAGTAGAGTTTATAAATATTAAACAAGGCAATATGTCTTTTGATGACTACTTGGCAAATTTTGAGGAGCTGTCTAAGTTCTCCTCCTATCTTTAGTTAAGACAGGATGAACCATGGAAGGCCATGCACTTACAGGCTAGGCTGAATTCGGAGCTAAAGAATGTTGTGGCTCCGTTAGAGATACAGAATTATGCCACCTTGGCTAATAAATGCCACATAGTTTCAAGGAACTTGGCAGAGACTGAGAAGGGGAAGAAAAAGTCAAACCCTCTTAAGAGGAAATCACAGTCGAGTTTTTCCAAAGGAAAGAAGAGTAAGTTTGATAAAGCCCAGTCAAGGAAGAAGCCCATGGTCACCAGTTAACTGCTATATAGAAAGCTTGGACCCGACAATTGACTGATAGGGTTACCAGTTGACTAGTAAGTCTTTGTTTGCATTTCTGGGTTTCTCAAGAACACAATAGTTGGCTAATATATGCTATCAGTCGGCTATTATATCCTGCACCAGTTCTGAAAATAACATTTTTGAAATTACCCAACCCAAATTACATTCCATTTCATGTTTAAAAATTTATGAGCTTAATTTCCATGCCAAACATCATTTTCCTCTAAACATTTCTCACTATTATGCTCAAACATCATGCTTCCAAGGAAAACTATCATATTCTACTAGATAGACAACAACCCAAATTTTCAATCACTTACAAGCATAAACAAGAACAACCATTCAGTAAGCATCAACTAATAGAAGTTAAAGACATAGATTGTAGGTTTAAACCCTAAACATAATTCAAATCATTCATGGACAACATTTTTTAGCAAAAGTAAACATTTCAAATATAAGGTTAGATTGAGTTGCTACCTAGATTTTTGTGAAAAATATACTGGATTTAGTGTTCAAATGCTTCTTCCCTTGCTGTAAAACATTTTCCCTAGCCTTAAACCACCCTTCCTCCAAGCTTATCCTCTCTACTTGCCCTAGTTTATCCTCTTTCTCTCTCTCTACTTGCCCTTCTCTATCTCTCTCTAAGAAAAATGCTTAAGTGTGAGTTGTGCTAGGGTTTTAGAGTTTCTAAATTTTTAAGTCTAACTATTTACATTCCAGCCCTTGGGCAACTTTATGACTTGGCCTAACTAAACTTTCCCTTTTCAATTTAGTCCTTAGCCACATCTTAACTCAACTTTTGTTCTTTTCAACTAAGTCCCTGTACTAATGCTACTATATGTAATTGATGCAACATACACAAGCATTAAACTTAAATTGAAAACTAACAAGCATCTCTTATTCATATTAGGAGCAGATGTTACAATTGGAACCCTAATTGCAAGAAATAATTAATTTTTACTTAGAGATAAGGTTAATTAATTTTAGATTAAGAAGTAATGATCTTACGATTCTTAATAGTGGTGGATTAGAATAATAAGGCAGATCTAAAATCAATCATTAAGAAGAAATCCTAGTGGTAGAATTTTAGGTTTAAAAGTTCAGCTATCTCGAGAGAGGAGTTGGATTTAATTTAGAATACATTCATGGGTATCAAAATCAATTCAATAGTTCATTATCAGTTTTGTTTGCCAACTAGTATAGGTCCCTTTTGGGTTGCTTTTCTTGTCTTGTTTTAATTCCTTTTCTTCGTTCATTTTCATTGCTCTTTTTACAATTGCTTTTAATTGTTAGTCTAGTAGAAATCAATCACTCTTCTTACTAGGCTAGATAATAAAGAACAAAGAGAAGGTATAGGCTTTCTCATTCTTGTGGGATATAGCCTTGATACTCACCATTGCACTAGACTGCATCGATAGGTTCAATGCCTTAGGTGTAGTTGCATTGGTAGCGCATCAAGTTTTTGGTGCCATTACCGGGGACGTTTAATGAGAAAACTAGAATGAAATTGTTATTTGTTACTTTAACCATTTTTATTTGTTTTATTTTAGTTTTAGTTTTATTATTTTTCTTTTTTATTTTACTATATTTTATTTTTCTTTGTGATACTTTTGTTTTGATTTTTGATTTTTATTTTATTTTATTAAATTTTCCTTAATTTTCTTTATTTTAATTTATTTTATCTCATTCTAATATTTTATTTTGTTTTGTTTCACTTTTGTTTTATTTTGTTTATTTTATTTTACTTTTGTTTTTATTGTTCTTTTTTTTATTTTTTTTATTTTTTTTCTTCTATTTTATTTTATCACATTTTATTTTATTTTTATTTTACTTTTGATTATCCATTATTTTTTTTTATTTTGTTTTTTCTTTTGATTAATTATCCTTCTATTCAGTTGTTGGGTTATTTTGCCGTTGTGTGGTTCTAGATGCTAGTACAAGTAGCACAATTTGGCTATGAGTTCTGTGGTGGCCTACATTATGGTGTATACTATAATGCAGGAGGTATCTTTGCTACACTTTTCACTTCTTCCTTTTCTTCTAATTTTGGTTCGGTTAATTTTGAACAGGTAGATTATATGGGGAATGCCCTAAGATAGCAAAAAAATCGTTACAGAAACACATACAACCCTGGGTAGAGGAGCCATCCAAATTTCAATTGGAGAAATAACAACACCTAGGGTCTACTAGGTTTTCAGTGGCTGTACCAACAGCAACCCTAACAACAAACTACTCTAAATCAATTTCCTCAAGGGAAAGAGACGAAGCCTAGTTTGGAGGAATTGATCATGAAGTTTGTGTCCACTATAGAGAGTAGTATCCAGCAGATGGACATAACCCTTAGAAATCAGCCTCCTTTTAAAACATAGAGAATAAGCTAAGCCTAGTTTTGGTGTGCTAAGAGGTGTTGAAATGAGATTTTTTTTCGTACATAGTTACGATATTGGAAATAAGGCTAGAGTGTTAAAGTGTCGTCGATTTTCATATTGTTGAAATATTGGAATTATGGCACACATTACAATGCTTTTTTTTTCCTCTTGTTCATTTCCATTTTTATTGGACTTTACCATGGCATACCCTTTCTCACTCAATTATTTTTCATGTTTACCATGGGGAGCCATTTGGGAGAGCACTTGAGACCGAAATGGATAAGGCTATAGCTATACTAAAGGATACTTGGGAAGCTGGAAATTCTCCTTATGTTTTTTACGCTTATTTTGTTATGTTCACCTTTCTTTGATTCATTTTTTATTTTATTTTAATTTTATAAATAACTATGTTAGGATATATATAAAATTGTTCCCTTTAGTAACGTCTAACAACCCCCTAGATCATACATACATTCCTCTATCAGAGTAGCGAAAGCATACAAAGTTTTGAATAATTTTTTTATTTTTTCCATGTCAAGGAACATCAGAGGGTCGCTACTGGTTGAGTGTAACCCAAATAGACTCTTCTCACAATCCATTCAGATTCCACTCAACCCTGAATCCTATGCAGCATTTTTATTATCACATCGCAAATCATAACATGCTCTAGAATATAAATTCTAACAACCATTCAAATATAATTGAGATATACTATTTCAAAGTACTAAACCATTCATACATCAGTCAGTAAAAACTATAATCTATCAAGTTCATTTTAAAACAAATCCATTCTCCCAAACCATCTTTCTACTGAAAATTTGGCAGAGTTTTTCTTAAAAATCAGACGTTTCCCTTTCATACAATCAGTCCAAACCATAAATACAGCCAGAAAATTTATCAATAAAATCAAAAATCAACAATATAGATATATATACACAAATTCAAGTCTAATTCTATGCCACAACGTTGTCCTGATATCCTTCTTCTGCCTAGCTATCTCCTAGCCATTCCCTGTTCCTGTTCATCTAAGAAAACAACTTCATGAGATGGTTAAATCCCAGTAGAGAAATTTACAATTAAACATTAATAAAATAGTTGGATGCTTAGCTGTGACAAAGCACAGAAAATATCTCCCCAATTCGATTTAAACGCATGTGAATTACTAAATACTTTAAAATTTAAAAGGTATGGGAAATCAATGCAAAATAATATAACAAGCATATTATCTTTATTTTGAAAAATTTTACTGAAAATTTTACTTAAAATCATGCCTGAGGATTTTCATATACTCATCTGTCACAAGTCTCATGTGACTATTCATTCTTCATTTCAAGTTACATGCCGTTTTAACAGAAAACATGGTTTTTGGTTAGGTATGATCCATAACACCAATCACCCGAAAACAAGCATATATTGTGAGTGTGATCCGTAACACCAATCATGCACTCAAGGACCAAGTGAGAATCAACATCCAAGGCATCCCCCAGCATGTGCATAAATGCTAATTCTCATCCTCATACAGTCTATATAGAAATACATACACATAACCGACCAATACTCAAGGTTATAAGATATTATACTTAAACCACAACATTACCCCATATAGGTTATCCCCCCTTATACGCCTTAAACCTTTCATAGGGTTGTCCTGATTTAACGAATAATCCCTAACAAATGCAAACCAATTTATTTAAAATTAATTCAATTTGCAAAAATCGTCTGTATAGGGGATAGTCAACGGTTGTCCCATACCAGTTATTGAATACCCACCTTAAGTTAGTTTGTTCCTATGGCATATAATTCCAATAGCCAAATTTATCAAACATCCAACAAACATTCTCAATACATAGGTATTCGTATATACTCATATATATTTTCAGCATACATTCCCATTAAATTCAATTATACTTAAAATAGTCATTCACAACGTCAATTTAAAGTTCAGGAGAGTGTAAATTACTCTACCTTTTACCGTTTGCTCCTATTCAGGCTGGGATTTTTCTTTTTCCTCGGCAATTGGTCCCAATTAGTTTCTTGAGGAAATAATTCAATTCTTAAGCAGGTTTTCCTTTCAGTTATGCTTTCCTATGTTAATTTATCTAATTTCTGCGTCGATCTAATCCTTAAACATGTTTAGAGTCAATTTCGATAGGAAAACACCAAATTGGAGTATTTTAAATTGTACTAGGGGTTTCAGAACCTCAAAATTTGATTCCGATAACTTTTTAGCAACTCTGACAACAGCGCACGACGAAGCACGATCATGGTGGCTCACAATGGCGCATGGTAGCTGGGGTAAAAAAATACTCTAAAAATTAGCCCGCAACTCGAAGATGCCGAATTTGGGGTTAGTTCGGCGAAACACAATGGTTTAACCGTGATTTTTTGGCGAAGAATGCGGCAGTGGTCCGAGCTATTTTTCCTTCGTTCACGGTGCTTGGCGGCAGCGTTTCACTGGCTAGTAGCTGGCAGAGGAAGCTGGCAGTTCAGGCTAGCTGATGGTGGTGGCGGTGTGGTCTGACAGAGGAGATCACGATGAGCCTTCAAAATCATGACGGAAGGAAATGCGGCTGTTTCTGACCATTGTGGTGTCCATTAGCGGTCAAGAATGGCAGCTGGAGGTCGGCGGTGATGAGCTGCACCGATGGCGAGGTCCGGTGGTAGCACAACATGGTAGTTCTGACGGCTGGACGGTGGCGTGCGAAGGTGAGAGGGAGAAGAGAGAGAAATAGTGCGAAGGATAAAGAGAGGAAAGGAAAAATGAGAGGAAAATGTGAGGTTTTGGGATTTTGTGGCCTCCAAGGGCATTTGGTCTTTTCCCTGCTTTGCCCAGGATAAATTTTGGATGCATTCTTTGATCTAGGCAAGAATATAGGCCCATATGGAAGGAATTTGAAAATCTTTTGAGGATTTTAAGCCTTCCAAAATATCTGCTAAATTCTTGAAACCAGATCAAGTTTTCTTTGTCAGATAAGATTTTTACTCCAAAACATTCTCAAATTTTAATTGAAAGTTCAGAAAAATATTCTTAATTCAATTCTAACAAAATTTAAATTTATTTTACCCAATTTAATTTATTTTTAAAAGTTGGATTATTACATAATTCCCATAAGAACTTATTATTATCATGAGACGGGGAGGCAACTGACCTCCTAAGAGATGGAATGTCGATCCTAACCTCTAGACATAAGCACTCGTCTCATTGTATGCAATTGCTCAATAATGCTGGTAGAAATAGGACTTAAAAAAATACTATAATGTATTTCATGCTTAATTCACGCACTTGTGTGAATTACATTTGTATGCACTTCGTGCTTATGGGTTCCAATAGTCTAATTTTATCCCAAAACTAGGAAATTGAATTTTATTATCCTTTTTATCATGTTCCATAAAAAAAATAGAAGAAATTTTTATTGTATTTTATTTTCCCCAAATATTTTTCAAAATATCAAAAATGTTTTCATTTTACTTATAAAACTAAAAGGGCTAAAAATATCCTTTTTATCTTCTCTTAAAATTAGAATTTTACTTAGAATAAATAAATTTTTCTTTTTAAGATTTTTAATAAAAATAAATCAATTATTTTCTTTCCTCAAGTGATTTTCAAAATAGCCAAAAAATTATTGTCCCTCTTACCTACAAAATAAAAAATCCAAAAACATATTTTTCAAATAATTCCATTTGAACTTTTCAAGTTCTTTAGAAATTAGAACTTCACTTAGAATTAAATAAATTTTCTAAAATTACAAAAAAAAAATGAAAAGAGGAAAAATTAAGGAGAGAAAGAAGGACAAAAAGGACTTTTAAAAATAAAGTCAAACAACTCATTCAAGTTCATTTTCTTTTGACATCATTTTATGCCTTTTTTTCTTACTTTCTGAAAATATCAATTAAAATCAATCAACGTATCTAGGTTTTTAACCCTTGAATTATGTGGAGTTTGATTCCCATAAGAGGTATTTTGGCCTTAGGATACTTCTCCTAGGTCAAATCTAATCTTCTTACATTTTATGCACTTACATATTGTAACGACCCCCTAATACGACATATACAATCCTCATCTGATTAGCGGAAGCATATGGGTTATTCTAAATGATTATTCCCTATGTGGGAACGTCAAGGGATCGCTACTGGTTGAGCGTAACCCAAATAGACTTTCTGTTGTCCATTCAAATTCCGTTCAACCCTAATTCACACGCAGCTAACTAATTATACATGCATACATCACAAATTACTCTGGAATGAAATCTAAAACTTATATACACGTCACGTTATACATTCATACATATTCCGAATTAAATCCATAAATTTACAGCGGTAAACCCTACCAAAAATTCGGCAGAGTTTCCTCTGTATTTCGATCATGTCCAAAATACAAAGAATCACCTGTTTATATTTACACAGCCAGTCCAACAACAGCAATAAACATAATTCACAGAATCCATAAAAATAGCGTCAATCCCATCAATACAATCAATATAAAACACCTGATTTATACATGTACAACCGATCCAATTCATACAGAAAACATAAAGAACAGAACCCAATATACAGCGACATCATCAAAGCATATATATACAAGCCGATTCAAGCCTAAGCTAAGTCATTCTCCTGTCTATCACAACGGCATCATCGTCTATCATCTGGGTTCCTGTCCCTGTCCCTGTTCATCTGAGTAAACAACCTAATGAGATATAAAATCCTAGTAGAATAATTTACAAATTCAAATATCATTCAAAAATTGGTTGAATACCCAGCGGTGCTGACATCAAAATCTTCTTCCCGAAATTAGTTCGAAAACAGTGAAATACCTTATCTTTAAAATCGTTTTATTACATGGAAATCACAGCAATTAATCGAAATCATAAAATCAATTTCTTTGAGAATCAATCATCAAAATCAAGTAAAATTCCATGCCTGGTGTATCTAAATCCACGTTGGTCACAAATTCGGTGTAACCAAGTCTAAATCATCATCTAATTGCACGTCGTCTATAGAGAATACCTCTCTTATCATTGGGTGTGATCTGTAACACCAATCACTCGAATCAAGCCTATATTGTGAGTGTGATCCGTAACACCAATCACTCACTCCAGGACCGGGTGAGAATCAACATCTAGGGCGTCCCCTAGCATGTGCACATACGCCAATTCTCATCCTCATACAGTCTATTCGAACTTACATGCTCTCGGTCGGCTATTCCTCAGGGTTCTAGGGTATTACGCCTAAATCACAACGTTTTCCCATGTAGGTTATCCCCCCTTATACTCCTTAAATATTTCTTAGGGTCGTCCTGGTTTAACGCGTAATCCCTAACTCAGTACAGGCTAAAAATGATAAAAATAATCTCGTTTAAAAGCTCCCTGTACTAGGGATACTTAACGTGTAACGACCCCCTAATACGTCATACGCGATGCTCGTCTGATTAGCGGAAGCATATGTGGCATTCTGAATGTTTATTCCCTATGTGGGAACGTCAGGGGATCGCTACTGGTTGAGCGTAACCCAAATAGATTCTCCGTTATCCATTCAGATTCCGTTCAACCCTGATTCACACGCAGCTAACTAAATACAAATACATATTTCATCAATAATAACTCTGGAATGAAATCTAAAACTGATATACATGTCTCATTATACCTTCATACACATTTCAATTCAATTCAAATCCATAAGTTTACGGCTGTAAGTTCTACCGAAAATTCGGCAGAGTTTCCTCTGTAATTTGGTCATATCCCAAGTACAGAATCACCTGTTTAAAACGTAACAACCAGTCCAATAACAAAGATAACGCACTAATATAAATCCATACACCGTAACATTAATTCATCGCTACAATCCATACATACCGCTCAAACGTCATATATACATTCAGCCTAGTCCATACATAAGTTACAAGAAACAAAATCTGATAATTAATAGTGTCATCAAAGTATATGTACAGACGATTCAAGCCTAAGCTAAATAATCCTCTGTCTATCCTCACGTCAGCCTCTATAATCGCCTGGCTCTCGCCCTCGTCCCTCGTTCATCTGAGTACACAACCTAATGAGATATGAATCCAAGAGAATAATTTACAATTTAAATATCATTCAAAACCAGTTGAATACTCAGTGAACACCGAAATCGTCTTCCAAATCGATTAAAACAATGGAATACCTTATCTTTAAAATCGTTTAAACACATGGAAATTGCGGCAATATATCACAACTGAAATCTGCTTCTTTTAAAATCACCATAAAAATCAAATGAAATCCCATGCCCTGTGTATCTCAATCCACGTTGGTTACAAATCCATCAGAATCAATCTAAATCATCTTCTAATTGCACGTAGTCTAGAGAGAATACCTCTCTTATCGTTGGGTGTGATCCGTAACACCAATCACCCGAATCAAGCCTATATTGTGAGTGTGATCCGTAACACCAATCACTCACTCAAGGACCGGGTGAGAATTAACATCTAGGGCGTCCCCTAGCATGTGCACATACGCCATTTCTCATCCTCATACAGTCTATTCGAACTCACATGCACTCGGTCGGCTATTCCTCAGGGTTCTAGGGTATCACGCCTAAATCACAACGATTCCCCGTAGGTTATCCACCCTTATACTCCCTAAACCTTTCTTAGGGTCGTCCTGGTTTAACGCGCAATCCCTAACTCAGTACAGGTTAAATCTGATAAAAATAGTTTCGTTTGAAAGCTTCCTGTACGAGGGATACTTAACGGCCGTCCCATACCGGCTATCAAGTACCCAACCCTAAGTAAATCCGCCCTAAAGGCATCTAAACTCGATAAACAAGGTGTCTAACATGCAATTAGGGTTTTCAAAGACACAGGCATGCAATTTTATCCCATCGAAGCAAAGACGCAATTCCATACAAATCGCCTAAATCGCTTAGGTATTCACTAAATCAATTCTAGGTTCTGAAGTGTAAATTATCCTACCTGGTCTCCTGGCCGCTTCAATTCAAATCAAGACTCTGTGAAATCTCGGTTTCAAGCCCAATTAATTCCCTGGACATGAAATTGAATATTTAGATTCGTCACGTCATCCAATTTTCAATCCTAAACCCGACATACGCTTACCTAGGTTAATTAATTGCCTAATTACGTTCGGCTGACCATTTCAATCATATAACATCGTTTTGGGAAAACGGACCTTACCATCGTGCTCGGATTATGGAATTCTACGTCCGGTGATCTCGCCGGGATGCACGCCCAGGAACTCCAAGACGGCGGCGATGGCGCACTACGGCATCTGCGGCGGCGCACGACGGTGAGGTGCGGTTTGTCTCGAAAATCACACCACGGTGAAGCCCGTGAAGCTCAAGAGTCCGAATACGGTGGTGGCACGGCGGTTCACGGCCGTTTGAACGGTGTTTTCTGGCCACGAAGAGTCTCGCACGGCGGACGGTGTTTGCCTCGATCCGGCGCGTCCGGCCTCCTTCGACGGCCTGAGCCATCGGAGCGGTGGCGGCTCGGGCTACACGGTGATGGGGGCGGTGACGGCCAACGGCGTCGGACGGCGCAAGATCGGGCCGGGAAATTTCGCGCGATGGAGGAAAACGGCGCTTTCCTGCGTCTCCGGCGGCCGTTGGTGGCGATGGTTGGTGCCGGTGGTTGCGGGCGATGAGGGTCGGTTGGTACCCTTGGTGGCGCCCACGGTGGTCGTGGTGGCCGCTCACGGTGGAGGAAGGTGGAGAGAGAAAAGAGAGAAGAGAGAGAGTGGTGAGGAGAGAGAGTGAAATGGGAGAAATGGCGGGCTTTCGCGTAATTTAAAGCCTCGAGGGCGATCCCGACTTTTCCCAGGCCACCCGGGGATCTTTTAGGGTGTCGGCATCCCTCCAGACGTTGGCACGCATTTCCATGCGAAAGTCTTGGCCTCCGTCAACGAAAGTGACGCACGAAACTCCTTCCGTCGGTTCGATCGTGGGATTACATTTCTTTCTCGTTTGATCGTGTTTACGCTTCAAGCGACCTATGTGTCAAGTCATTATCCTCAAAATACGTGTCGCTTCGTTTGATTGGGATTAGGGTTAAAATCAAGTTTTATCTTTTAAAATTCTTTAAAAATTCTTTCGAATCTTTCCCGTTGTTACATTCTCCCCCCCTTAAAGAAATTTTGTCCCCAAAATTCATACACATGCTTGATTCACGGATATCTTTGTCTCATTTCATCTTCTTTCTCCCACGTCATTTCCTGCGATGCGACATCCTGCCAAAGTACCTTAACTAAAGGGATCATTTTACTTCGAAGCTGTTTAGTCTTATAGTCAAGGATTTGAACAGGAGTAGATTCATAAGTCAAATTTTCCTTTAATATTATCGGTTGATTCTCTAATACATGCGCAGGATCTGGGACATATTTACGAAGTTGGGAGACGTGGAAAACATCATGTAGGTTGGACAAATGGGGAGGTAACGCAATTTGGTAGGCAACAGGACCGACTCTTTGTAAAATTTGGAATGGTCCTAGGAATCTAGGACTTAGCTTCTTAGTTCTTATCTGTCTACCAATACCCGTGGTGGGGGACACTCTCAGAAATACGTGATCTCCCTCGTTAAATTCCAAAGGCCTTCTTCTCTTGTTAGCATAAGATTCTTGCCTCTGTTGGGCAGCTCTCATCTTTCTCCTGATCATTTTAATTTGATCAGTGGTTTCTTGCACCATTTCAGGTCCCAACAATACACTTTCCCCCATCTCTACCCAACTTAAAGGTGACTTACAACTCCTTCCATACAGAGCCTCATACGGTGCCATGCCAATGGTAGAGTGATAACTGTTATTGTATGCAAACTCTATCAACGGCAGGTGTTTATCCCAACTTCCTTTCTATTCAAGCACACACGCCCTCAACATGTCTTCTAGGGTTTGAATAGTCCTCTCAGACTGCCCGTCAGTCTGAGGATGGTAGGCTGTGCTAAATTTAAGCTGGGTTCCTAAGGCTTCTTTGTAGGGATTGCCAAAATCTCAAGTAAACCTAGGGTCTCGATCAGATACTATACCTGACGGTATTCCATGTAGTCTTACAATTTCCCTAAGGTATACTTCGGCTAATTTCTCCATGGAGTAACGCACCTTAACAGCAAAAGTGTGCAGACTTGGTCAACCTATCCACTATCACCCAAATGGCATCAAATCCTGTTTGGTGTTCTAGGTAATCCAACCACGAAATCCATAGTGATTTGATCCCATTTCCTCTCTGGTATCTCCAATGGCTTAAGTAGCCCGCTGGTTTCGATGCTCTATCTTAACCTCGTTGACAAGTCAAACAGGCATTCACGTAATCCGTGATATCTTTCCGCATACCAGGCCACCAAAAATTTCTCTTTAAATCTCGATACATCTTGGAAATACCGGTGGATAGTGTAATGGCTTCGTGAGCTTCGCTAACACTTTTTCCTTTAATTCTTGATGGTTTGGGATTACTATTCTCTTTCTAAACATTAAAACTCCATCAGTGCTAATCCAAGTCGGGTTGGTGCATATACCTCCAAGGATTCATCCTCGAGTTGGGCTTGTTTAATTAATTCTCTCAGTTCGCAGGTTATCAAAAAGTCACTCATCACTAATCTTTGCGGAAATGAGATTACGTTGAGGCTAAGGTTCCCAAAATCTCCAAGTAATCTCATCTCACTAATCATTAAACCGCTAGTTGTAGTGACTTTCGGCTAATGCATCTACCACAACATTTGCTTTCCTGCATGATATTTCAATTCAAAATCAAAGTCTTTCAAGTATTCTACCCACCTACGCTGCCTCATATTTAATTCCTTCTGATCAAACAAATACCTAAGGCTCTTATGATCACTATATACCTCGAATACCGCGCCATACAGGTAATGTCTCCAAATCTTTAGGGCAAACACAACTACAGCCTAATTCTAAGTCATGGGTGGGATAGTTCTCCTCTGCAGGTTTCAATTGTCGCGATGCATAAGCCACAACTTTCCCATCCTGCATCAAAACACAACCTAGGCCTCTCAAAGATGCATCTGTATACAGAAAGGGTTCTAGGGTTTCTAATAATTAGTACAGAGCGGTGGTCAATTTCTCTTCAGAATCCAAAACCGGTCTCACACCGCTCGCTCCATTCAAAGTCTACCCTTTCCGAAGTTAATCGGTCAATGGCACGACTATCTGTGAAAATCCTTGAATGAATTTCCGATAATAACCGCCAAACCCAAGAAACTCCTAATCTCGGTGACCATTCTAGGTCGATCCCAATCTATCTTGCTTCAATTTTCTTTGGGTCGACCGCTATTCCTTTCCCATTTACCACATGTCCTAAAAATTTCACTTCTTCTAACCAAAACTCACATTTCTCCAGCTTTGCATACAGTTATTTCTCTTCCAAAGATCTCGTAACACCGTGTTAAGATGCTGGGCATGCTCTTCGTGAGTCTTGGAATATACTAAGATATCGTCAATGAACACCACAACAAATTGATCTAAATAGGGCCTGAAAATTCTGTTCATATAATCCATAAAGACAGCGGGTGCATTCGTCAATCCAAACGGCATCACTAAAAACTCGTAATGGCCGTATCTTGTCCTGAATGCTGTCTTGGGAATATCCTCCTCTCTAACCCTAATCTGGTGGTATCCTGACCTTAAATCTATCTTAGAAAATACAGTCGCGCTTTGCAACTGATCAAACAAATCGTCAATACGTGGCAATGGGTATTTGTTCTTAATGGTCACCTTATTCAATTGTCGGTAATCAATACACAGTCTTAAACTCCCGTCTTTCTTCTTTACGAATAAGACCGGAGCTCCCCATGGTGATACACTTGGCCTAACGAACCCCTTCTCCAACATGTCTTCGATTTGGACTTTTAATTCTCTTAATTCTGCAAGGGCCATACGATATGGGGTCATAGCTATTGGACCCGCTCCCGGAATTAGGTCAATGGTGAATTCTATCTCCCTAGGTGGTGGCAGCTTACAAATTTCCAAAGGAAATACCTCAGAAAGTCGCTAACAATCGGGATTTGACTTAATCTATCCCGCATTCTACCTCAGAGAGATTGAGGGACATATCACCTATCTCACAAGCTCTGTCATTACCACGCACAGGTACGTTATCTAGATAAGTAATTGTCCCTTCGGAACAATTCAACAAGACCCGATTCCTAGTCAACCAATCCATTCCCAAAATAACGTCGATCACGACAATGGTATACACACTAAGTCCACAAGAAATAAGGTATCTTCAATGGTTAAAGGGCAATTTAGGCATATTCGTGGGGACATAGTGGCTTCTCCCAAGGGTGTGGATATGTATAGGTCACAGGGCAAGGTTTGAACAGGTAATCTCATTCGTTCTACGCATGCATCAGCAATAAAGGAGTGCGTAGCACCCGAATCAAACAATACTATCAAAGAAAAATTATAAATTTTACCTCTACCCCGCATCAAGCCCGAGGACCCGTCGACGTTGGCGGCATTCATGGTAAAACTCTCCTGGAGCTTGTGGTCTTCGGCTACCGATGTCGGCCGATTCCGTGCAAGGGCGATGATCGGCCATGTGTCCCGTGCCTCCACATCTATAACACCGAGGGGAGTCCGATGCCGCCAGGTTGATTTGGATGTCTGGTACCACACTTCTGACAAAGAGTATTATCAGGTCGCCTCCCACTGCTACTAGAAGCCCCTGGTTGCGGTTTAAACATACCGCTTCTTACATTCATTTACGGCGCTTATGCTAGGTTCCTGTCTGTTGTGGTCATATTTTGAGCCTGTTGCATTCTAAATTCTTGCTCGAGTGCACTTATTCACCAGTGTGGCAAAGTCTCGAATCTCCAGGGTAGCCAACTGAGTCTTCATAGGTAGATCGAGGCCTTCTTCTAGTTGTTTCGCTTTCCAAGCCTCATCGTAATGCATTCGCAGGTAAGTAGAGTACCTTGATAATTCCTCAAACTGTTTCAGATACTCGTCAAACGGCCTGCCTCCCTGGGTGAGCTTCAGGAACTGAGCTTCCTTTGCTTGTTTCACGCTCTCAGGGATATACTGATCCATGAAGACTCTCTTGAAAGATTCCCAAGTCAGTGGGATGCCTCGGCTCTCCATCAATTCTTTGTGCATCCGTCCACCAAAGTTCACTTCGTCCTTCAAAGATATATGTTGCATATGTGACTTTACGTTCTTCGTCGTGACCGCAACAACCTGAAAATCTTTTTCAATTCCTTTTATCCAAGCTTCCACAAAGAAATGGTTCGGAGGCACCTGTGAACGGAGATGGACCTGCTCTCTGGAATTCAATCCATCCCTGATATAGTGGATTCACCTGTTGGGTGGCTCCGTCGTTTCTCGTCTGTCTATCATCCTGCTGCTGTCTCATTGCGTTGGCTTGGTAGTGGCCTGGTCTCTCATGGCATCGGCCATTAATCGATAGATTCCATCATCTCACGCATGTCAACCTCGCCTCCATGCTACCACTACCCGACGCACTGGCTTCGTGCCTTGGCCTTCCCTAGCCTACGTGTGGCGTCCTCGCTAGATTACGCCATGTTTATCCGATACGAAACAAACAGATCACACAGCAATAATTAACAGAAGTACATCAAAATCATTCCGTTCATTATCAATTCAAATCAGGTCCTATCATGCCAGAGTCAAATCAATCAAAATCCTAAAGCTGCAAGCCCGAAGATTTAAAGTCCTAAGTCCACTAAACCAGAAGATCCGACAAACAGGGCTCTGATACCATAATTGTAACGACCCCCTAATACGTCATACGCGATGCTCGTCTGATTAGCGGAAGCATATGTGGCATTCTGAATGTTTATTCCCTATGTGGGAACGTCAGGGGATCTTGCGGTTGGCGTAACCCAAATAGATTCTCCGTTATCCATTCAGATTCCGTTCAACCCTGATTCACACGCAGCTAACTAAATACACATACATATTTCATCAATAATAACTCTGGAATGAAATCTAAAACTGATATACATGTCTCATTATACCTTCATACACATTTCAATTCAATTCAAATCCATAAGTTTACGGCTGTAAGTTCTACCGAAAATTCGGCAGAGTTTCCTCTGTAATTTGGTCATATCCCAAGTACGTAATCACTGTTTAAAACGTGAACAACCAGTCCAATAACAAAGAAGAACGTACTAATATAAATCCATACACCGTAACATTAATTCATCGCTACAATCCATACATACTGTCTGAAACGTCATATATACATTCAGCCTAGTCCATACATAAGTTACAAGAAACAAAATCTGATAATTAATAGTGTCATCAAAGTATATGTACAAACGATTCAAGCCTAAGCTAAATAATCCTCTGTCTATCCTCACGTCAGCCTCGGCTATCGTGCAGGCTCCCGCTTTGTCACTGTTCATCAGTACACAACCTAATGAGATATGAATCCCAAGAGAATAATTTACAATTTAAATATCATTCAAAACCAGTTGAATACTCGGGCGAACACCGAAATCGTCTTCCGAAATCGGTTAAAACAAGTGGAATACCTTATCTTTAAAATCGTTTAAACACATGGAAATTGCGGCAATATATCACAATCTGAAATCTGCTTTTTAAAATCACCATAAAAATCAAATGAAATCCC
Organism: Senna siamea; assembly: GCA_031216115.1. Classification (NCBI taxonomy): domain Eukaryota; kingdom Viridiplantae; phylum Streptophyta; class Magnoliopsida; order Fabales; family Fabaceae; genus Senna; species Senna siamea. Next base: position 23,844,894 of record CM062363.1, on the reverse strand, counting down.
ATGCCCTGTGTATCTCAATCCACGTTGGTTACAAATCCACTGTAACTGAATCTAAATCATCTTCTAATTGCACGTAGTCTAGAGAGAATACCTCTCTTATCGTTGGGTGTGATCCGTAACACCAATCACCCGAATCAAGCCTATATTGTGAGTGTGATCCGTAACACCAATCACTCACTCAAGGACCGGGTGAGAATCAACATCTAGGCGCCCCTAGCATGTGCACATACGCCATTTCTCATCCTCATACAGCCTATTCGAACTCACATGCACTCTGGTCGCTATTCCTCAGGGTTCTAGGGTATCACGCCTAAATCACAACGTTTCCCCGTGTAGGTTATCCACCCTTATACTCCCTAAACCTTTCTTAGGGTCGTCCTGGTTTAACGCGCAATCCCTAACTAACTCGATGCAAAGTTAAATCGATAAAAATAGTTTCGTTTGAAAGCTTCTGCATTTAGGGATACTTAACTAGTCCCATACCGCTATCAAGTACCCAACCCTAAGTAAATCCGCCTAAAGGCATCTAAACTCGATAAACAAGGTGTCTAACATGCAATTAGGGTTTTCAAAGACACAGGCATGCAATTTTATCCCATCGAAAGCGACGCAATTCCATACAAATCGTCTAAATCGCTTAGGTATTCACTAAATCAATTCTAGGGTTCTGAAGTGTAAATTATCCTACCTGGTCTCCTGGCCGCTTCAATTCAAATCAGGACTCTGTGAAATCTCGGTTTCGAGCCCAATTAATTCCCTGGACATGAAATTGAATATTTAGATTCGCCACGTCATCCAATTTTCAATCCTAAACCCGACATACGATTACCTAGGTTAATTAATTGCCTAATTACGTTCGGCAGCCATTTCAATCATATAACATCGCTTTTGGGAAGCGGACCTTACCATCGTGTTCGGATTATGGAATTCTACGTCCGGTGATCTCGGTTTCCGGGATGCACGTCCAGAACTCCGACGCAAGACACCTGGCCGGCGCCGCGGTGCGGCGGCGCCGGCGGTGAGTGCGGTTTGTCTCGAAAATCACACCACGGTGAAGCCCGTAAGCTCAAGAGTCCGAATACGGTGGTGGCACGGCGGTTCGGCCCGTTTGAGCGGTGTTTTCGGCCCGCGAAGAGTCTCGCACGGTGGGCGGCGTTTTACCTCGATCCGGCGCGTCCGGCCTCCTTCGGCGGCCGAGCTCTGGAAGCGGTGGCGGCTCGGGCTACGATGGTAGAGCGGTGGCGGTCAACGGCGTCGGACGGCGGCGCATCGGTGAGAAATTTCGCGCGATGGAGGAAAACGGCGTTTTCCGGCGTCTCGGCGGCCGTTGGTGGCGGTGGTTGGTTCTTTGGTGGTTGGGGGCAGTGAGGGCTGTCGGTTGGTACCCTTGGTGGCGGCCCACGGTGGCTGTGGTGGCCGTTCACGGTGGAGGAAGGTGGAGAGAGAAAAGAGAGAAGAGAGAGAGTGTGGTGAGGAGAGAGAGTGAAATGGGAGAAATGGCGGGCTTTCGCGTAATTTAAAGCCTCTAGGGGCGATCCCGACTTTTCCTAGGCCACCCGGGGATCTTTTAGGGTGTCGGCATCCCTCCAGACGTTGGCACGCATTTCCATGCGAAAGTCTTGGCCTCCGTCAACGAAAGTGACGCACGAATCTCCTTCCGTCGCCGATTCGATCGCGGATTACATTTCTTCGTTTGATCGTGTTTACGGCTGGCGACCTTACGTGTCAAGTCATTATCCTCAAAATACGTGTCAGGCTTCGTTTGATTGGGATTAGGGTTAAAATCAAGTTTTATCTTTTAAAATTCTTTAAAAATTCTTTCGAATCTTTCCCGTTGTTACATTAGACGCCAGATATCGTGGTATACAATGAAGTCAGTCCATCCATGTCCCTCATATATATTGATGGGGCTCGATAACCCCACAGTACGCGTTAAATGGAACAGTCCAGCCGCCCACTTGCATATATTGTCCGCTTTGGTGGTTATCGAGCCACCTCACGGTTTTGTTCTTCCCCTTGTCGAGGGGGAAAACGCGTACGCAAGGGAGAGGTATCCACACCCTTATAAGGCATGCTTCGTTCCCCTCTCCAACCGATGTGGGACATCACAATCCACCCCCCTTAGGGAGCCCAGCGTCGCCGGCACACCGATCTGGGCCGACTCGATACCAATGGAACAGTCCAGCCGCCCACTTGCATATATTGTCCGCTTTGGTGGTTATCGAGCCACCTCACGGTTTTGTTCTTCCCCTTGTCGAGGGGGAAAATGCGTACGCAAGGGAGAGGTATCCACACCCTTATAAGGCATGCTTCGTTCCCCTCTCCAACCGATGTGGGACATCACATAACGGCCGTCCCATACCGGCTATCAAGTACCCAACCCTAAGTAAATCCATCCTAAAGGCATCTAAACTCGATAAAAAAGGTGACTAACATGAAATTAGGGTTTTCAGCACACAGGCATGCAATTTATCCCATCGAAAGCAGCACTTAAATCTATGCAAATTATCTAAATCAATCAGGTATCCACTAGGTCAAATTTAGGGTTCGGGAAGTGTAAATTATCCTACCTGGTCTCCGGTCGCTCCAAATCAAGTTAGGAATTCACGAAATCTTGATTTCTAAGCCCAATTAATTCCCTGGACATTAAATGGAATATTTAAACTTGTCACGTCATCCATTTTTCGATTCTAAAGCCGGTTACTCAAATTCCTAGGTTAATTTATTGCCTAATTACGTTCGGCGGCTATTTCAATCAGATATCATTAGTTTTTGGGAAATTGGACCTTACCAATGGGATCAGATGATGGAATTTTGTGTCAGGGTGGTCTCCGTTTCTCCCGATGCACGTCCAGAAGCTCCGGCACTGCGACGCACGGCGGCGTATGGTGGCGCACCGTGGAGGGGTGCAGTTTGCCTCGAAAATCACACCACGGTGAAGCCCGCAATTCCAGGAGTCCAAATCTGGTGGTGGCGCGGCGGTTCACGGCCGTTTGGACGGCATTTTCCAGGCACGAAAATTCTTGCACGGCAGACAAAGATTCCCTCGATCTGAGCACGTCCGGCCTCTGTTCGACGTCGGTGAGCTACTGGAGGAAGCTGGCAGCTCGGGCTACACAGTGGTGGGGGTGGTGTTGGTCAATGGCGATGGACGGCGGCGATCTGAGCTGGTGAAGTTTCGTGTGGTGGAGGGGAAAGATGGCATTTTTCCAGCGACTATGGCGGCCGTTGGTGGCCGTGGGTGGTTGCTGGAGGTTGTGGCCAGTGAGGGCTGTCGGTTGGTGTCCTTGGTGGCAGCCCACGGTGGCTGTGGTGGCAGTTCACGGTGGAGGAAGGAGGAGAGAGAGGAGAGAGAGTGTGTGGTGAGGAGAGAGAAAAATTTGAGAGAAATGGAGGGAATCTGTGAATTTAAAGCCTTCGGGGGCGATTCTGACTTCTCCCGAATCACTCGGGGATGATTTAGGGTGTCGACATCCTTCCAGATGTTGGCACGTGTTTCTATGCAAAGGTTTTGGCCTCCGTCAATGAAATTGATGCACGAAACTTCTTCCGTCAGTTTCTGATCGCCGGATTGCATTTCTTTCTGTTTGATCGTGTTTCTGACTTCGAACGACCTTCTGTGTCAAGTCATTATCATCGAAAGTCATGTCAGGCTTTGTTTGATTGGGATTAGGGTTAAAAATTTGATTTTATCCTTTAAAACTCTTTCAAAATGTTTTCGATTGTTACACATATTACTATTAGGGGTAATTTAAGGCATATGTGAATTAATTGTACATTTGTATTATCAGACTTTATGGAGTGTCTAACACCTCCACATGTACTAATTGTTGAACCCATCATTGTTTTCGTAGACCAAATTGTTTTTACAAAAATTTTTTTTCTAAAAGGACTTTTTTAACATTTCCTCTCAAAAATAAAATTTTAGTGGCGATTTCATATTTTAAACTGATTTTTGAAACTTTTTAAATCATTTTTGAAAATGTTTTGTGAAAACTTATTTTTCTTTCATTTGTCATTTGTGTCACATTTTCGATGTGACAGTGATAAAACTAATTAGAAACTAAGATAGAGTTGCAATTTACATAGGTGCTTTCCTTTCACCAAGTGGTTTTAGGGGTAAACTTAGAAAACTTTTGGGAGGAACTATAAAATTGTCATTTTTTAGGGTGCTAAAATGGAATTCCATTCCTATACTGGATATAACATGTGCTAGGGAGACTATTAACCAATCCACATCAAATTGCCTTGTCATACTTAACAAAGAGATTTAACTTATCTAGGTTTTTGGATTTATTTGGCAGATTTACAAAACTTATAAATTAAAACATCAACAACAAACCAAGCTTTTTCTCACTAAGTAAGGTTACCTATATGGATCGAGCGACAGTAACACATTCTATCTTTACTCATTTCTATAGTTAGGTTATTCATAGTTAAATTCATCATAATAGTTTTTTCTATTGTTTTCTTTTGTCTTCTCCTACCTCTAGTTATTTTTTTATCTTCCATCTAATTAATTCTTCGTTCAGGAGTAGTTAATAGTATCATCTGTATATGACCAAACCACCTAAAACGTATTTCTACGAACTTTTCTACGATAAGTGCTATCTCGATTTTCTCTCTAATGCACTCATTCCTAATCCTATCCTTCATAGTGTGACCACTCATCCAACGCAACATTATCATTTCTACAATATTAAACTTTTGCTCATGTTGATATTTTATCATCCAACATTCAATACCATACAATGATGCAGGTTTTATAGTTGTACAATAAATTTTTCCCTTAAACTTGAGTTATACTTTTCTATCACAAATAACATCTTAAGCTTTCCTTCATTTGATCAAGCTAGTTTGAACCCTATGATTTATATCACTTTCTATTTCTCCATTATGTTGTATTATCATTCCCAAATACTTAAAAATTATGATTTCTTGTATGAAATGATCTCTGAACTTCACCTCTACCCCTAGAATTAGTATCTATTTTACTGCATTTTGCTACGTCTTATATGAAACCTATATGTCTCTAAAGTTTGTCACCACCTCTCTAATTTTTCACTAACTTCTTCTTTGGAATCTCCAACAAGGATATTATCATTAGCAAAAAGCATACACTATGGTGCTACCTCTTGGATATGTTCAGTAGACACATCTAATACCAAGTTAAAAAGGTAAGGACTCAAAGCTGAGCCTCCTATAATCCTTTGTGGGTCTACCTTGTGTTGTCACAAAAGTGGTGGCCCAATCATACATGTCTTTGATTGTTCGAATATAAGCCACCCAAGCTCTTTTATTTTCTAAAGCCTTCCATAATAACTCTCTTAGTACTCTATCATAGGCCTTTTCTAAATCGATAAAAATCATATATAGATCTTTATGAAATCTTTGATATCTCTCCATCAATCTCCTTAATAAATATATCGCCTCTATGTTTGACCTCCCTAACATGAAACCAAATTGGTTCTTTGTAATTCGCATTTCCAACCTCAATCTCCACTCAATAATCTTCTCCTATAACTTCATAGTGTGACTTATAAGCTTGATCCCCCTATAATTTACACAATTTTTGTATATCACCCTTGTTCTTATACACTAGGATTAAAATACTTTTCCTCCATTCATTCAGCATCTCCTTAGATCTCAATATCAAATTAAACAACTCTATTAACCAACTTATCTCTTTTCTCCCTAAAGTCCTCCACACCTCAATGGGTATGTTATCAGGTCCTACTACTTTTAAATTGTTGAATTATTTGATAAAAACTATAATTGAGATCCTTTTCCTTAGTACTTAGCCTATCTGCATGACAAGTAGACAAGTTTTTTTCATTAAAAAATTTGTGAAAAAATTCTTCCATCTTTCTTGAATATCTTATTTCCTTACCATGATATTATCTTCTTCATCCTTAAAACATTTCACTTGATGTATGTCTCTTGTCTTTCTCCCCCTACTCTTAACAAGCTTGAATATTCTTCTCTTCCCACCTTTGGTTCCTAATTGATGTAAACCTTCATAAACTCTATGTCTTGCCTGTCATATTGTCTTAGCATTTTTTATTAGCTACTTTATACTGCTCCAAACTTATACTTCATACAAAACTTAACCCTTCATCCTTAATACAAGACTTACAAATTAATTAAAAAGACCTAAGTGCAATCACAACTAACAAAAAAAATCATATATACTTATTCGTATCACATTTCTAAATACTGATCTTTTGTTTTGTCTTTATTCATGTCAAATGGGTTTTAGAGTTCATACTTTGTATTTCATCGTCCGTAGCTTGAGGGCGAAAGCAAGAAAGAGGGTGTAAACTGTTCATAGGAAGCTGGGTTATTGACCCTTCAGATCCTCTCTATATCATACTTAAAATTATTACGAGATGATACATATTCAGAGAGAATACTTATTTTATTTGAAATTTTAATTTATATAGTTGAATATATATATATATTATAAGTAATGACATTGTTTATATTACAATTTTAATAATTTTCTGGTTAATTTTATTTATAAATGAAGATTATTTAAATTTTTTCTTAAAATAATTAACTTTATTAGAACAAGCTCAATGTACTACTATTGGTTTTTCACCAAAAGCAAAAATAACAATGCACCAAGTTACTAGGCGTTATTTAACAATAACAAAATTCTAAAAATTTTGCGAGAATAATCAAATTTGATATTTCATTAAATAAATAAACAAAAAATAATAATTATTAACTTTTTGTTTATATAATTAATGATTTTTTGTTTATATAAACTAATTAGAATTGTTAATTTTTGTTAAGAGATCTAAATCTTCTAATGCCTTATTGAAAGTAATTCAATTAGAAATACTGTGACACAATACTAATGTGAACAACTTTTTTAATAAAAATTTAAAACTTAATTCCCCATGTCTTGAGAGACTAATTCCTTCTATTAGACTAAAGTTCCGTTAGTATCTTCTAATGCCATATAACTATCACCATTAGTAATAGAGCTTTTTTTTTTGTACCTTTTTTTTCCCTCTCATGATCATTATTTCTCACGAGTCAATCATCCAAAATTGTTCATTTTTTTTAATGGATCAGCAGAGATGCAACATCAACTACGACTATATGCCGTAATAAAAAGAAAAAGAAAATTCCCGAGGGTACAACTGAATGTAAGAGGAAAAATATGGCTTTATAGAAACTATAAAAGAACTGAAGAAAATGGACGGGGAGATTCTTTGGCCAAGATTACCTTAACTGATAATTTTTATATACACTACAATATAAAAAGATAAGGGCATATGCCCAAATAAATAGAAGAAAATTAATTTAAGTGAAACGAGAAAGAGATAGGAGAGGGGTGCCTGCTTTGCTCATATTGATTCTTTGCTTCTCTAAGATTATGCTCAACGTAAAAAAACGTGTTAATGGAAAAATTGCCCTCCTACTTTTTCTGTGATTGGGAAACAGGTGAAGCAGCACTCTCTGCCTAACGAGTTGCTTGGCCAGAATATTTGTGTGTGCTACAAACATTATACCTTTTGTATACATTCTCACGGTTCTCCGACCACCATGTCTCTGCTTGGTGCTCCCCAAATCGTCTCCGGCTACGTATAAACTTATGATGTAAGACTTGAGTCCCTTTTTTTTTTTCATATTTGAAAGGTAACAAAATTTTATAAAGGTAATATAGTATGAAGATAGTTAAGGGAATGGCGACCAGCTATTATCATGACATCCGTTGAAGTGTATAATTCCCCATATTAAAATTAGTTATAGTATGTTTCATAATGAGAAGGGAAGGGAATGAATTGAAAAAGGGAAGGGAAAAAAAATAAGTAATAATTGATCTTTCAAAAATTCTTAATTTAAGATAATTAAAATTAATAAAAGAGAACGATTAAGAAGAGTTAGTACAAGATCTTTTAACTTTTTTTCTTTCAAAATTTAGAAATCCAAACAAAGAAAAAGTTTTAAAATTCTCCTCTTTTCCCTCCCCTTTCTCTCCATTCTCCTCAATCCAAATACACCCTTAGAGTTTGTTTGGAAATAAGGCGGGAAAGAGAAGGAAAAGAATTGAAGGAAAAAAAAAAGCAAAAGATTAAGTAATTATTTTTCTTCCTCTTATTTGGATCCTTCAAAATTTTTTAATAAAGGAAGAAGGTTAAAAAAGATTAACATAAAATTCTCTAATTCCTTCATTTCCAAAATTTTAAACAACAAACAAGAGAAAAGTTACCAAGTTTCCTTCCCTTTCCCTCCATTTTAAGACTTCAAGTTAGAATGGTTTACATGGTATCAAAGCCTCAATAATCAAATCATCACAAAGTTTGATCCTTGCCACCCAACTCCCTCTAGTTCTCTTGATTAAAAATTAAATTTCTGCGTAAGGTATAATAGACATATGCAATGTCCACCCCACACACTCAAAAGGACTTTCATGTAAAGAAACATGTTAGATATTATAATAAAATTATATCTAGACCTTAACTTACCGGCTTAAGTTTGAGTTAATGTGATTCTTAAATACATGTATATATTAATCCTAATCCCCATCACCACACTCTTCACTTTTCAATCAACATTGAGTTAATCTAACATTCGCCCATACATAATAGTAGAACCCGATGTACAAAACAAGGAAAAGTCAAAAAGTACCTGAAGCGCACTCATTTTAGATCTCGAATTCCATCCCGCAGGGCCATGAGAGTTATATACACACCAGGTTCATACTGTTCAATCCATTCTGCCTCAATTAGATTACTATTGGCAGTGTGTACAGCATCCATTGATCTCAAACCACTCTCACCATCTTGTGAAGGTCCCGTATCCCTGCTATTAACAGTATCCAACATGCTATGGTTGCTAATAAAAGTAACACCACCTTTTGGCAATTTAACATTTGGGTGCTCGTCAGTCCCATTGCAGGTCACATGTTGCTGGTTTTTCTGGTAAAGATTAGTTCCATAGGTTTCAGGCAGATTCCCCACAATTCTACTCAAAAAAGATAACTCAAGTCCTACAGAAGCCAAGCTAGAGCTACTAATTGACTCTGCTCGGGAATGATGCTCCCCATTTGAATCTGGACAGTAGAAGCCGTTTGACTCCAGACCATTTGGTAGGTAAGCTTGTCTAATGTTCTCAGCGTCATTAGCTCCAGGAGGAAGCCTCTCAACAAGATCTTTCAGATGAAAGCATGTGAAAGGATAATCAATTGAACAGTAATACCATATAAAAAAGCAAGAGGAGAGGGAATGGGGAATGGGGAATGTTCCACTTCGGAAAAGACAAGGGAGAGGTATGAAGCATCATTCAGACCTTTGTTAAGGTACATCCACAAAAATTGAATAATCAAATATGACGTACCATAATACAAAAACTGTTAGAATGAGCTTGTGTATTAGGCCTATCACCTATTCTGTTGGCCCATTTTATGATTGTAAATAAGACACCAGGGGATGTAACAAGATAGAAATCCCATTCAATTCTTTTTCCTCCCTTTCTTTTCTCTGACAACAATATGTACTTGGTGCGTGACTAACGCAATACAGGTGTTTTTGATATGTTATCAGTGATTTGAATTTTTCTGCTCCCTGATTTTGAAGGGTTTTTTGGTGTGGAATTTTTCATTTTTCTACTTGTGAAAATTGTTTGGTAGTGTGACATACTACTGATGGCCATGACATACCGTTTAGTAGTGTGGTATTTTGAAGTGTCTGATGTGATTGCTAAGACATCCAAACTAAAGAATGCTAAATGCGGATGGAACAAATTTCCTGGAGTTGACATATTTGGTTACCGTTGGTCTTAGAAACACTTGACAACAGACCAATGTTTTAAAAATCGAATCAATCATTGAACCAATCAAGATATTAATTCACGGTTCAATAGTTCAACTGTTATTGAATCGGTATTAATATTACATATTAATTTTAAATTATAATTAAGTATAATAATAAGCATTTTACATAAAAATAAAATAAATATAAAATATATCATATTATTTTAACAAATCAATAAACTATTTATCAATTTAAAAAAAAAAGTTATAATGTACAAACCATTGATTATCTTTTTTATTTTTCCTTCTTTTTTTCCTTATTTTTCTTAATTTTCTTTCCTATTCTACTTTTTCTTTGCCTTTTTTGTTACAAAAAGTTAAAAAACATATGAAAAAGACTATTTTTTAAAAATCGGTCCAACTAGTAAACTAGTCAATTTTGATTGGTTTAATCGGTTTTTGACTGATTTTCCCGATTGTTAACCTATTTTTTGCGAAATCAATTTTGTGGGCTGCTTAGACTGGAACCACGACTAGTTCACCGGTTTTTCGGTTGGACAAGCCGATCCAATTCGATTCTCTTAACAATGCAACAGACTATCCGTTGGATGAGAAGATAGCAGAACTATGGAAGTTGGAGAACAAGAGAGTTTTGGCTCTCCTAGTCAACTCCACATAGAAGAAATCAATACTTACACATTGTAAGATGGAGAAGGATGTTTGGGAATTTTTGGAGTTTGTATATGATAGATCCAAACTGAGTGTATTAGAGAGAAAGTTAGGATAGTACCTATCATAGATAAGTTAGTAGAATTGCATCTTAGATAGTTTGGTCATGTATAGAAGAGACCATTAGAGGCTCCTGTACGTAGAGTTGACCAGATGTAAGATAGCCTAATAATTAGAGGCAGGGAAAAACTAAAAAAAACAATAAGGAAACCTATTAGGTTGAACTTAAGTATTAATAACTTAATTATAGAAATGAGCAAAGATAGAACATATGGGCGTCACTTGATCCATATAGCCGACTCCACTAGAAAAAGACTTGGTTTGCTATTTTATATGGCAGATCCAACAATAATCTCAATTGTGTACCTTCTCACAAGATGTTTTGTCTAGGAAAATGGAAGAGGCCTTTAATGACCACTATCTTGATTATAAAAATAGAAATTATGCGTAGCAGCACAATTTTTTCGTTAAGTTGGTTATGGGGTATTGACTTATGATGTGATTCAGTAAGGAGGTTGATGATGGAACCCAAACATAAAAGCATAGAAATTATTTGAAAATATTGGGTTTAATGAATTCAAACACAAGAAACATAAGCAAATCACCACGATGGCAGAACTGCCTGTACACAGAAACAAAGATAAAATGAAGAAAATAAAAGTTCTACGAGGCCTTCAAGATGCCAGTTGTCTCCCAAGGTCATTCCATAATTTTTCCACGCCTTTTGCACACTCTTCACTCTTTATCAAGGTTTTCAAACCATGATTCAAATCGTGAATCATAAAGCTAATTTTTGAATCATGAATCATATCACAAATTGTATGATTCATGAACACAGTGAGAAATTGCTTGAAATATATCATATCAATGACTTAAATGTCTATAACAAACAAAATGATTAATATAATAATTTTAAACTAATAATTAACATAAAACTATAACACAAAGTTATAGTTGAAAGTCATAATAAGCTAATAAATAAAAAAAGCCCATAACTAACAAAGTCAAAGTTAATTATCTTCTAGTCCTATTTATCAAGACTAATGTCATCACTATCACTATCATCTTTGTCTTCATCTAACATGATTATTCTTTCATTGTCTTCCTGTTTGTTACCACCATCATCTCCAATGTCTTGTTTAGCATTATCTTGTTTCAAAATTCCTTTTCCTTTATCTTCTATTTGAATGTCTTTTCCTTTATCATTCTTTTTGGCATTGGCCTTCACAATAGCATTAAGATTTTGTAGACCTAAATATATAAATATATTATGAAGTAAGGGATTATATCAGAAAAAATAATTTAAGAACTAAAAGAAGATGTTAAAGATTCCAAGTGTAATATACCTCTCTTTCTCTTTTTATTAGGAGCTCCTTCATTAATGATGAAGCATTCTTGGACATCCATCCAAGAGCTCCCCCTCATTAGACGAGGCTCCTCTTGTTCAATAATCTGTTCATCATCGGATTCAACATCCAATAACAAAATAGGATCATATGTATCTCCTTTCTCATCCCTTAACTCTTTTCTAATCTCAAGTTGAAGATTGTATTTAACAAATACAAGAGCATTCAACCTTTGTTGTTCCATGCAGTTTCTTCTCAGTGTGATTCAGATTTAAGACACTTCAATTCCTCTCACACCCCGTAGCACTACAATAAAGACATAGGATGCAAATGGCAACTGATTGTAACTCTTTGTCCTCTTCTCTAAAACTATTCCACCATAAAGCTAGCAAAAATTAGTTATAAATAAAGACTTGGTTAATTCCTTAAATTAAATATAATTTTAAAAGAAATGAAGTAATAAACTATATAAAGAAATGAGCAATTACCAAGTTTCTTCTTATATCTAGTTGCAACTGCTAAGATATATCCAAAAAGTCTTGCTGCCTGGTTAAAATTTTCAATTTATGAATCAATTTTGACTCATCTCAATATTAGGACACATGGTATAAACCAATTTTCACCTCAAACTATGGGTTAAAGTTTGGTTCACAGTGGAACCTATAAAGTTATTATCATAGTGATAAAAGATTAAATTAAATTAAAGAAAAAAAAATTAATTAAAAGGCAGTCCAATGCACAAGGCTCCCACAAAGTGAGGTTTAGAAAGGGTCAAATGTACGTAGCCTTATCCCTACAAGCAAAGAGACTGTCTCAAGGATTTAAACTTGTGACCTCCAAGTAACATGGCAAAAACCTTACTATTGTTCCAAGGCTCACTCTCTAAAAGCAATTTTAATAAAATAATAAATTGTTTTTAAGAAAAATACTTACCTAAGGTTAAGGAAATATGTTGTTGCATGAAAAGGCGGAGTTGGTAGTCCCAAGGCTTGTCTATGATTTTCCACACTTATATCTTGCTTCCACATTATTAAAATTATTTGCTATTTGTTCTTTTGCTCTATCCATGGCCTCGTAAATTTATGTCATTATTGGCTTTGAATGAGTCTAAGAACATTGACAATATGAGACAAAATTCAAGCAATACGTTATGGATTTCCAAAACTTTGAATCAACCAAAATAATGTCTTCCACTACTTTTTAAAAAAATTTATTTGGCTTCAAGCCTAGAAGCATAGCTTGCTATTGTTGGCCTATAATTAACTCTTTACCATTGGAATAGCTTCTTTACAAATTTAGCACCCAAGTATGCTTATAAATAAAAGCTGTAATTCTTTTCTCTTTTCGATAGTATTATGGAATATCGTAAGGTTAGCAATGTCTTCAAGAATAAAATCAAGACGATGGGCTACAAAAGGTGACCAAAAGAGTTGCTTTTTTTAATCCATCAACTTATTACTAGAAAATATACAAAGAGTGAAGCACTATTTGCCACTAATTGAACCAAATTTTCTTCCCCAATTTCCATCACCATCAAATCAAGTAATTCAAACATTTTTTCGGCATCTTTAGTGAAATTACTAATATTAATAGATTTTATAAAAATGGTCCCTTTAGGACAATTAACAACAAAATTAGTCAAGGATCCCCCCTTTCCATCAGTCCATCCATCTTACATCAATGTACAAGTTTTCTTCCATTCAATATTACATTGATCCAAATTAGCATGGACAAGATCAATTTCTTTCTATAAGAGACCCTCACTTCGTGTTAAGTTGGTGGTTTATGTAGAATGAGAAATTTCTGTGTGTATTACAAGAGCAAAGTGTAGGGTATTTATACAAGAAGAAAGGACCTATTCTAGGAAACCATAATAAATACAATTAAATGAAAATCCCTAATGTCTAGCCTAAACTTTAGGCTAACTTCATTCTAATTGATATAATCTGATCCTAATTGATACACAACACTCCCCCTCAAGCTGGAGCGTATAAGTCATATGCACCAAGCTTGTTACATATATATTTTATCCGAGGGCATCTTAGAGACTTAGTGAATATATCTGCCAATTGATCATTTGAATTGACAAATCGAGTAACAAGACACCCAGATTGAATTTTTTCCCTAATAAAATGACAATCAATTTTAATATGTTTGGTCCTCTCATGGAACACAGGGTTTGAGGTAATGTGCATTGCTGCTTGGTTATCACAGACCAGCTCCATCTTTTCTGTGTTCCCAAATTGAATCTCCTGAAGAAGTTTCTTTAACCATAGTAGTTCACAAGTTGCTAAAGCCATAGCACGATTCTCCACTAGATCTTGCAACAACGTTTTGTTTCTTGCTTTTCGAAGAGATTAGGTTACCACCAATGAACACACAGTATCCTGACGTGGATCGCCTATCATCAGGTGAACCGCCCTAATCTGCATCAATAAAGCCAACAACCTGGGAGTTCCCCTTATCTTCATATAATAATCCTGGGCGTGGTGCTCCTTTAATATATCGAAGGATTCAAACAACTACATTCCAATGACTATCACATGGTGACTGTAAGAACTGGCTTACTATACTCACAGAAAAAGATAAATCTGGATGAGTGATGGTGAGATAATTAAGTTTCCCAATAAGTCTTCGATATCTTTCAAGATCTTCAATCAGTTCACCCTGTCCTGGATAGAGTTTGACATTTGGATCCATTGGAGTGTCAGCTAGTTTGCAATTTATCATGCCTGTCTCTTTTAATAGGTCAAGTGCATACTTTCGTTGTGAAATGGTAACACCAGTACTGGATTGGGCAACCTCAATTCCCAGAAAGTATTTAAGTTTCCCCAAATCTTTGGTTTGGAAGTGGTTACATAAATGTTGTTTGAGTTGGACAATGCCTAAATCATTATTGCCTGTAATAACAATGTCATCTACATAAACAACTAGATATATGCACTTGCCTTGTGATGTATGGTGAAAGAAGACTGAGTGATCAACTTCACTGCGAATCATTCCAAAATTTTGAACCACTGAACTAAACTGGCCAAACGAAGCTCTAGGTGATTGTTTGAGTCTGTAAAGAGAACGACGGAGTCGACATACTTTCCCAGACTCCCCTTGAGCAACAAAGCCAGGTGGTTGCTCTATATAGACTTCCTCTTCCAATTCACCATGAAGGAAGGCATTTTTAATGTCAAGTTGATAAAGTGGCCAATGATTTATAGCCATAATTGATAAGAAGACGCGAATTGAAGCAATTTTAGCAATGGGAGAGAAGGTATCACCATAATCTAAGCCAAAGATCTGAGTGTATCCTATTGCCACCAAATGGGCTTTTAGTCTTTCAACTTTACCATCCGGACCAACTTTAACCGCATATACCCATCGACAACCAACCAGAGATTTTCCAGGAGGGAGAGGAACCAAGTCCTATGTACCATTAGAATGCAAGGCAGTCATCTCATCAAGCATGGCTTGCCTCCAACCCGAATGTGCTAAAGCCTCACTAGTAGTCTTAGGAACATAAATAGAATCCAAAGAAGACAAAGGCATAATATGGAATAGATAAACGATGATAGCTCAAAAAATTATAAACAGGGTGAGGATTACGAGTGGAGCGAGTACCTTTACGAATGGCAATTGAAGGAGTAGTAGGCAAATGTAGGACCGAAGCAACGGGAAATTCGGACAAAGGTAGTGAGTCAGTAAGAGCATCTGTGGACTCAAGACGCAGGAAACGATGATAAGTCTGGAGAGGAGAACTGGGAGGACCTGTGGTGAAGCTTTTAAAGAAGCAAGGGAAGGAACAGGAAGGGTCACAGAGGTACTGTCAGGTATAGTAGACACAAAGAATGGAGAAGACTCAAAGAAACATCGTCGAGTGGTTGGACAATAACATCGATAGCCCTTTTGGAGACGAGCATATCTGAGGAAAACACACTTGATGGAGTTAGCAGCAAACTTATCTTGACCTGGGGTCAAATCATGAACAAAGCAGACACAACCAAAAACACGAAGAGGAAGATGATAAAGACGGTCATTGGGAAACAACAGAGAATGAGGAATTTGATCATTTAATACAGAAGAAGGCATGCAATTAATTAGATAACATTCAGTGAGAACGACATCACTCCAAAAAGAAGTAGGAACATTATGATGGATGAGTAAAGTACAAGTTGTTTCAATAAGATGATGATTCTTATATTCAGCTATCCCATTTTGTTGTGGAGTATAGGGACAAGAGGTTTGATGTAAAATTCCTTGAGAAGTCATAAATGTCTTAAAAGAGGTAGATAAATATTCTTTAGCATTATCAGAACGTAAGATAGAGACAGAGGTATTAAATTAAGTCTTTATTTCAGCACAAAAGTTTTGAAAAATGATAAATACCTCAGAACAAGTTTTCATCAAGTACAACAAAGTACAAAGAGAATAGTCATCAATGAAAGTTACAAAATATTAAAATCCAAAAGTAGAAGACACACGACTAGGACCCCAGACATCAGAGTGAACAAGTTGAAAAGGAAATGCAGACCTATTATTAAGACTAGTAGGAAAGGAACTACACGATTGTTTACCCAACTGATTGTGGATGAGAGATGGGGAGCAACTGAATGTGCATGCAACTAGAGATGTTGTATGCGAAAGATGGTATAAGCCTTGTGACTCACGTCCTATGCCGATCGTCTTCCCCGTACTCCAGTCCTAGACATAAACACCATTAGAAAAGGTAATGGAACATTTGTGAGAGTGAGTCAATTTACTAACAGAAATAAGATTGAATGGAGACTCAGGAACATAAAGGACAGAATCAACATATATGGAAGGAAGAATTTGGGCTTGCCCAATCCCTGTAGCAACAGTTTTAAAACCATTGGCCAAAGTTACTAAAGGAAGAGAAGAGGTACTAGAAAGATAAGAAAATATATTTTTATTACTAGAGATATGTTCAGAGGCACCCGAGTCAAGAACCCATGGTCCAATGTCAAGGGAACGGGTAAAGCAAGCAGTTACATTACCATTTTGATCAACCAAGGCAGCCACAGATGATTTTTTAGCTTGTTGGTACTGTAGATACTCGTTATAATCTTCACCAGTTAAATAGATAGACTGTGAAGAATGATTATTGGTCAATGATATGTCAAACTGAGAAACATTGACAGAACGAGATGGTCGACCATGGAGCACCTAGCAACGGTCTCGAGTATGTCCCAGATTATTGCAATGTGTACATTGAGGACGTTTGCGGCCACTACCACGCCCGCTTCCTCCACTTGGATTCTCTTTCTCACCAATTTGAGATATCAAGGCTGAAGAGTCAACAACTGAAGGAACAATATTACGGACAATTGGGGTCTATGATACAGAGATGCGCACCAAACGGGCAAGGACATCATCTAATGTGGGAATATTAGAACCTTCCAAAATTTGATCTCTAACTGCATCAAGTCAGGATGTAAATTGATTAGTGTTATAACCATAAAATTTTTTTCCCATTATGCTTCTTAATCAGAAGTTGAGGCTGTGGCAGGCATCAATGATCTAAACTCATGTTTGAGAACCTCAATTTTGCTCACATGTGATAGTATCCAAGTCCTGATGCTTGAGATTGACAAGATTAGATAAAACATCATAATAGCAGCAAATATCATTACTATATATTCAGGCTGCCTTGTTCCACACATCATAACATGTTTCATAAACTTGGTATGTCAGAAGTAATCGAGGGTCCAGAGAATGCCATAATAAGGAACAAAGTTGAGCATCAATTTTTATCCAATCTAGTCTATTCATTTCAGCTATATCAATGTCACGCTTAGTTAAATGTTCTAAATATCCTTGTATTTTAAACCATATTTAACCGATGCAAATTTCAAGATTTGTAATTGAATGCCCCATGCAATTTTTCAGAGGTAATGGTAAGTGTTCCACTAAGGGTGAAAAAAGTACCTGACTTAGCAGTATTCATCACTGTTTTTTTTTTGAAGGAAGCTCTACTTCTTGAAAATAGGAAGAGGACATTACAGCAACCACTAGAAATGAGAAGAGGGCAGCACAGCGATCACTACAATAGAAACAATGACAGTCGACGATGACAGAGGTGGCGTCCACGCCTGGCGTGGCAAAAACACGATTACGGTCGACGGGCGTGGCGGCGGCGTGGCGATACGTTAAAGCCACGGCCGATCGGAACCTTCTGAACACAGTGGTGGGGCGCGTTTCAAGAAAAGTTTGGGACGTGGTCGAGTAATGAGTGACCAGAATTGAAAAAGAATGGAAATGAAAGTGTTTGGGCTGGAAAGAAACACAGTCCAAAAGAAATGCTACTAGAGGATCACAGTAGGCTCTGATACCATGTATAATGAGAAATTTTTGTGTGTATTATAAGAACAAAGTGTAGGGTATTTATACAAGAAGAAAAGACCTATTCTAGGAAACCATAATAAATACAATTAAATGACAATCCCTAACGTCTAGCTTAAACTTTAGGCTAACTTCATTCTAATTGATATAATCTGATCCTAATTGATACACAAAAGTTTCAAACCTCCATCATATTCACTAATAGATTTCACCATATTAATATAAAATGAACTCTTTACCAAATTAAAGGGTAATGCATTATTGTATATGCATCTACAAATATCCCTAACCACTTCCCCCTTTTCCTTTAACTACAAAAGTATCTTTTATGGACCTTTTTCTTTTCTTTTCTTTTTTGTGTATCATGTTCTTGATTTCCTTTATTATCAAAGCACTCAATATCCCTCATCTAGCACTTGTTGACATAGAGCAACTTCCTTTTGTGTTCCAGCGAGATGATGTTTCATCCTAAATGCACCACCAAACATTATTTTGGAACAATAGCAATCAATCTGGTGAAACCCACTAGATAAAGACTAAAACTTGAAATTGCTTGATTAATATGAAAATCTTTAACTTTTATCTGGAATCCTTTTAGATCGTACCCTATAGCATCATTCATATATTTACTTTTCTTACTTCATTCTTAGTTAGGTTGAGTATAGGATTTCGGCTTCTTTTGGTGATAAAAATGATGTATCACTATCGATTATTTACGTTCAGGCAACATTTAACATGTAATTGAGTCTCAATAGGTATAGAATTATCCGAAGTAGTCTTTTTTCACATTATTTTTTTAGGAGTCGTGACTATAACAAAAAAGGACATCGAAGAGAATGAGGGAAGAAGACAATAATTTTTTGGTGAAAAAGTTTTGATAGCAATAGACTCCCTGTTAAAATTGTCAACTGGCAAAACAAATACTCAATAGAAGGGCATTGTGCTAATATAGCTCAATAGGCTTTGTTTAGCCTATTTACTAAGACTTTTATAACTTGCATCATGGCCTAGAAAAGTTCTTTAGAAAAATGCACTTTTTAGGTTATTTATATTCCACTTTTATTATAAAAAAAAGGTCGCAGGTTCTCCTTCTCTGATTACAAGGGCCTTCTTGATCAAGTTTCATGACTTGAGACTCGACACTAACTAGTCACGCAGAATCATCAAAAATCAACATGCAATTCTCGATTTCCAACTCGAATTGCACAATTCTGACCATTCTCTCAGAGATTTAGACCAACAAACAATGATTCTTGCAATGTGTATCGTTTGGCTGGTGAATCAAAAATGAATCATGCACGTCTAATGTGTATCATGCAATTTTAGTTACTATGCTCTTTATTAAGGATTCCTTAACTAACTAAAAACTTCTCTCAAGCACACGTCCTTCATCCCTCCTAACCAATACTAACCCTACCTTACAACCCATATCTTTCCTTTACCCTTTTCTTATATTTTCTAGCATATACGATAGGCCCATTATTACCCAACGCTCGAGGTGAGGATTAGAATTTGTTACCGATGGCCTCTTTCTAATATAGCATTGTTCTTGCTTCCCAAAGAATACAACCTAAAATCTATTGGACTCACATCCGCTCATCCAAATTCAAGTTTCAAGAATCATTGCAGAACTTGGATTCCTACTTGCTGAATTGTCTTCGCACCCTCCAGCTTATTATAATCATCCAAGTAATGTGCATAAAGGACACAATATAGCAAATTATGACTTATCTTCAGAATTCTCAAGGACTCAGAAGTAGGGTCCTTCTCAAAAACTTTAAGCATAATAAACAGCCCTTCAAAGGAACAGGAGGTTGTCAAAAGCAAAACACCTATGAACTCTTAGCTTCCTATCTCTTAAAACATGTATGGACCCTCTAGCATTTCTAGATTGTAAATCAAGAACTCCAAAAAATAAAATTCTTTTTGGAATGTCATTTGAATTCATTTATGTTGGACTCCACTTTCCAAGAAAGCTTCTCTCAACAATTATCTAATTTTGACCTCTTTCCTTGTTGTTGGACCAATAAAAGAGAGAAAGAAATGAGGGGGAAGGGAGAGTAGCAATATGAAAGAGGAATACTGAGAAGAAAAGAAAAGGAAGAAAGGAAGAATGGAGGAGAAAGTGAGCGAAATTTGAGTATTCTATTATGAAGATTCAAGACTCACTTACAATAACTGAGAGGGCTTTATATAGGGAGTCCAAGTCGAAACATAATAAAAATGTAACAACTGTTTCCAAAACAACAACAAAAGCAAGGGGCAATGTTCAAGACTATTATTATCTAGGCAATATTAATTCTTTTCTTTTTCCTAAAATAAGTCTTCTAAGGTTTTCCATCATTCTTACAATATGTGAAGCAAGTTGCTAAATGATAATGACTCTAACTTTCTAGCAGAAATCCTTGTCACTATCACTTGATTTGGATTAAAAGTAAAATGTTCTCTTGTAAATTCTACCATAGCAACATAGTATTTCTCTTAGAAGCAAAGCGGGGTCGACTATATGGATTACGTAATGCAAATGTATTCTATCTTTACTCATTTTTATAGTTAAATTATTAATTCTTAAGTCCAACCTAATAGTTTTACCTATTGTTTTCTGTGTTCTTCCTTTACCTGTAATTAATGGGCTATCTTCTCCTTAGTCAACTCTACATACAGGAGCCTCTAATGGTCTCCGCTATACATGACAAACCATTTAAGGCGCGTTTCTACTAACTTATCTACGATAGATGTTACCCTAACTTTCTCTATAATACACGCGTTCCTAATCCTGTTCTTCCTAGCATAACCGCTCATCTAACGCAACATTATCACTTGTGCAACACTGATCTTTTGCTCATATTGACATTTTATCTCCCAGCATTCAATTCTATATAACAATGAAGATCTTACAATTGTACGATAAAATTTGTTCTTAAGCTTAAGTGATACTTTTTTATCACAAATAAGACCTAAAGTCTTTATCCATTTTATCCACCCAGCTTGAATCTTATGATTTACGTTTAGAAAAAATAGGACCATCATCAAGGAAATCATCAAGAGGAACCATCGCTCCCAAAGACTCAATAGGTGGGTCTCTGTATATCAGCCAATCAGTGTCATCTTCAGCATTCATAGGAATGGGTTAGGAAGAGAAGAGATATCTGCTCTGAAAAGTTCACATCATTGGAGACCAAGTACTGATTCAGATCAGGAGGGTAGCACGTGTAACCCTTTTGTAAACTAGAATACCCCAAGAAGACACACCGTAAAGCCTTAGGATCCAGTTTAGTTAAATGAGGTCAAACATCATAGACATAGCAAGTACTACCAAAAATGTGAGGAGCAATATGAAACAATGGTTTATGTGGGAACAAAATAGTGTAAGGGATGTCACCATGCAAAACTGTGGAAGGCATCCGATTGATCAAAAAACATGCAATGGATATTGCATCAACCCAAAAAGGTTTAGGAACTTGTTTTTCAAACATGAGAGCCCGAGCGGTCTCTAGAAGATGTCTATTCTTCTGCTCAACAACCCCATTTTGGGCAAGAGTATCCACACAAGAGGTCTGGTGAAGAATCCCATGTTCAAACACAAATTTTTTAAAAGAATCTGAGACAAATTCCTTAGCATTGTCACTGCGTAAGATCCGTACAGGTACATGAAACTGGGTTTTTATTTCAGCAAAAAAAGCAGAGAAGTGGGAAAGTACTTCAGAACGATGTTTCATAAAATAAATCCAAGTCATGCGAGAGAAATCATCCACAAAAATAACAAAATACTTGAAACCAGATTTAGATGGAACAAGGTAAAGTCCCCAAATATCCGAATGAACTAATTCAAAAATAGAATCAGCTCGTTTATTTATTCTAGAACTTAAAGAACTACGATGGTGTTTCGAAAACTAACAAAATTCACACTCCAATGAAGATACATGACAAAATTGAGGACATAGTTGCTTTAATGTGGATAAAGATGGATGGCCCAACTGACAATGGTCTGTGGCACCGGAATCAATGACCCACTTGTTTAAAGAAGAGATAAGACATGTGTTACCTGACTCAACAAGTGTGGCAACTTGATTAGTCTCCTTAACGGATTCTTGAATTGAGAGAATTTAGCGTACTCATCAGCTGAGATGGTCACTATTTTCTCACCAGATGAACTTGAGGTGATGGCAATATTGGCTATTTGAGCTCTCTGATTACGATTTTGTAATTTCTTATAGTAACTTTTTGTATGCCCCAATTCCTTACAATAGTGACAAATGAGATTACTAGTGTCAAAGGGTTTGTTTGTTCCCTTATTACCATTCTTCCTTCCTGCATCACATCCTTCTCCTCCTTTAGCAACAAAGACACTGGCTTGTGGAGTAGAAGGGGTACTCTCAGTACGTAGCAACCTACTAAAGACTTCTTGAAGGGAACTAATGTCTGAGCTGGAGAGAATCTATGATTTAGCAATTTCAAATTTAGCAGGGAGTCCAGCCAAAAAACTCGTGATTGCCATCTGTTCTCGCTGGGGATGTTGGGTTTTAATGTCAGTGATGAGTGGTAAAAGGATATTTAATTCTCTATATGTTCTTTTAAAGTCCATAAAGTAGGCAGTGAGAGTTTTAGTCTCCTTCTCAACTCAATAGAAAGCCCTACACACTTCATACATGCGATTAATGTTCCCTTTACCAGAATACAAAAATTCCAAATACCTCATCAGTTATTTCACAAATTCACAGTGATTGGTAAGGCCAATGATATCATTCTCAATGGAATTCCTTAGTTGTAAAAATAATCGTGCATCATCCCTTAACCAAGTTTGTCTACTATTATCAGTCGGAGGTTCTTTTTCCAAGTGGTCATGAGCTTAGCCCTTGGGTTTGAATCTAAGTATGGCCCAAACCGAAAGTCAGCCCAATTTGCACCTGGCAGCCGCAATATGTACCAAAATCCAGCCCAGGCCCATGATCTGCATAGACCACCAGCAACGCGCACCAATTTTAGCACCAATCCAGGAAGATTTTCTAAGGGAAATGCTGCAGTACCTCCCACCAAATTCATAGCAATAATGGCAACTTCAAATCTCCCACAATTTTGGGATATTGAGCGGCAAAATAGGAGGGATAAGGGGCTATGCTACTGTTGTAATGAGAGATTTACTCCAGGGCATAGATGCAAAAATTATTCTCTCTCATTAATGGAAATTTATCCTAAAGAAACAGAAGCTCAAGCTGTCCAGGAGGAAGAAGAATTCAAAAATCAAGAGGGAATGGCTAAGATCTCCCTACAAGCCATTCTGGGCAAAACGACAGGAACAACAATGAAGCTTAAAGCCCAAGTGGCTAGCCGCGATGTATTGATCTTCATTGACAATGCTCCCTCTACTTTTGAAGCTGCAATGAATGATCTATTTAGACCATATCTTTGAAAATTCATCTTAGTATTTTTTTAAGATATTCTGGTTTATAGTCCTAATCTTCAACTCCATCAAGAGCATTTGCAAGTCACCTTAGAAACTCTTCGGCAACATTCTTATTTTGCCAACCCCAAGAAGTGCCTCTTTGGTCAATCAAGAGTGAATTTTCTGGGGCATGTTGTATCTTCTTTAGGAGTGGAAGTGGAACAAGATAAGATCAAAGCTGTCCTTCAGTGGCCTACTCCCACTACTGTCAAAGAATTACGAGGATTTCTCAAGCTTACTGGTTACTATAGGTGTTTTATACGCAACTATGGCATGTTAGCTCGTCCTCTCACCAAGCTCACCACGAAAAAATCTTTCCATTGGTCTAATAAGGCCAAGGCAGCATTTCAACATCTTAAGCAAATCCTTACATCAGATCTAGTATTACGCTTGCCAAAATCTGATATAGATTTTACAATTGAATTTGATGTCTCTTCAACAAGGGTTTGGCTTTTTCAAATAGATGCAAGTTGGCCTATGACAAGGAATTGTTAGCTTTAGTCTTGGCAAACAACATTGGAAACATTACTTGCTTGGGAGGCATTTCTTTGTAAAGTCCAATCATTGCAGCCTCAAATACCTCCTAAATCAACGGATCAACACTAATGAGCAGCAACGGTTATTGATGAAACTTCTTCCCTTTAATTTCACCATCAATTATAAGAAGCAAAAAGAAAATATAGGAGCTCATTCAATCTCTCGCCGCCCTCAACACGCTGATTTTCTTGCCTTAACCATCCCTATTTCACTAGATTTCCTTCAATTACAAGGTGACTTAAAGCAGGATCCATACACCTTGGCAATTATCACTTTGTTACAGCAACAGCAATCCACTTTCCCAGATTTCTCTTTGGTTGAAGGAAAATTATTTTTCAAGGAAAGCTTAGTCAATAACTCTTCCCTCCGACATTCCTTGTTAGAAGAAGCTCAATCTTCCCCTTTGGGTGGCCATAGTGGGTTCCTCAAAACACTTAAGAGGCTGAGTGTACACTTCTTTTGGCCTAATATGAAGCGAGATGTCAAACTCTTTGTGCAGCAATGCTTGGTTAGTCAACAAAACAAGTACCAAACTTTAGCAACCACCAGTCTTCTTCAACCCTTGCCTATTCCAAATCAGATTTAGGAAGATATATCTATGGATTTTATCACAAATTTGCCCAAATCCAATGGGTTTGATACCATCCTAATGGTAGTAGATCGATTGACCAAGTATTCACATTTCATCTCTCTCTCATCCTTATAAGGCAAAAATCATTGCAGTACTATTTGGCAAGGACATCATTCAACTTCGATATGCCTAAGTCTATTTGATCTGACCAAGATGCTCTTTTCTTGACTGCTTTTTGGCAGGAACTGTTCAAGCTCAGTAGAACCAAACTTTGCATGAGTTCAGCTTACCATCCTCAAACCGAAGGGACAACCGTTGTCTTGAGGCATACTGTCAGTTATTTAGGAGGAATATCTTTAGGGATAATTATCTTATCTTTAGGGATAATTATCTTATTTTAAATTAGAAGATTTTTAGGGAAAATGATTTGATTATATTTTGTATATATCCATAATTTCTAAGACTTAAGAGAGATTCTTGGGATCTTTAATTGTACATATATATCATTGTAACCTATTCAAAAAATAACACAACAGTTATTCAAAAAATAACATGGTATCAAAACCTAAGGCTTTTTTTCTGAAAATTTTCTGCTTCCTTCCACTGTGTCTCTGCAAAGGAATTTTTCTGCTATAACCCATTACTTTTCTTGGGTTCACTTTTGACTTTCTGTTCCCTTCTTTCCTTTTCTGGAAATCCCATCCATAATAAAGAATCAAGTTTGAACTCACCAGCACCAGCCCAATCACCAGCAATGTTGTCCCTACTTCAGAAAATTCTGCTATGAATCTCACTGGAAATTTACCCAATATCCAGATAGCCTATCACCTCAATGGAAAAACTATTTAAAAAGGTCACAACTAGTTTGAACATTCTTAAAGGAAAAGGAAAACTAAGCCACTTGTTGAGAATCAGACCAGCCAAGACAGATCCTAAATTTGTAGCATGGGATAAGGAAGACTCCATGGTTATGTCATGGCTATGGAACTCTATGAATCCTAAGATAAGTGACACTTGCATGTTTCTCGGTACTGCTACGAAGATTTGGGAGGCAATTAAACAGACATACTCCAAATTTAATGATGCGGCTTGTGTTTATGAGATCAAAGCTCAGATTTTAGCAACCAAACAAGGGGCACGTTCGGTGACTAAGTATTCCAACCTCTTGCAAAGTTTTTGGCAGGAGTTATACCATTAACAATGCATTAAAATGCATTGTGCAAAGGATGCTAGGATGTTAAAGTGCTTCATAGAGAAGGATCGAATCTATGAATTTCTTGCTGGCCTCAATGTAGAATTTGATGCTGTGAGAGTTCAAATTCTATGAAGAGAAGATCTTCCAACCTTGAATGAGTCCATTTCCATGATTAGAACTGAAGAAGGGAGAAGAAGTGTGATGCTTGAATCATGCCCAACAGCAATGGAAGGATTTGCACTGGTAGCAAAGTCCACAAATCTCAAAGAGATAAGTGTGACACAGGCTGCTAAAAATAACAAACAAAATCCTTTAACTAAACCACCAAATAGAGACTCTCTCTATTGCACATACTGTAAGAAACATCGTCATACAAAGGAGTGATGTTGGAAATTAAATGGCAGACCAAGCAATGAGACAATAAATGGAGAGAGACAGGGGTACTAGCTCTTAGATGGAGAATACAGAAGTATATCAAGGTGGAGTTCAGGAGTTTAACAAGGCAGATATTGAGAAGCTGAAAAACTTCCTAGAAACACTAGAGAAATCATCATCTACAAGTACCAATTCATGTTCATTGGTTTTTTCAAGTATTTCCTCCATCTCTTGTGCTTCTAGTGCCTCAAAAATAATTCTTCAAATATGTGGGTAATTGATTCAGGAGCAACAGATTACATGACACATTCCTCTAAACACTTTATCTCCTATACACCTCTTTCTAGCCATAAAAAGATAACTATAGCTGATGGATTTGTTGCTACAGTGGCTGGACTAGGAGACATTCAATTAAATAACTCTCTTATCCTAAAAGATGTCCTCTATGTTCCTAAATTATTTGCTAACTTGATTTCTGTGCAAAAACTCACCAAAGATTCTAAGTGCCAAGCTATCTTTTACCCTTCCTTTTGCATATTTCAAGAACAGAGCACGAAGAGGAAGATTGGACATGTTAGTGAGAGGAATGGTCTTTACTACTTGGATAATGAAAAAATGGACACTCAACTTGAGAACTCTCTTCCCACAACCCTTCTCTCTAAATCAGTCATGTCCAATAAAGAAAATATATGGCTTTATCGTCATCGTTTAGGTCATCCTTATTTTCTTATAATAAAGACAATTTTTCCATCCTTTTTTGATCAAATAAATGTTGAGTCTTTCCATTGTAATGACTATGAACTTGCAAAGCACAAACGTGCATATTTTCCAACAAACAATAAAAGAAGTCCTACATCTTTTTCTCTTATTCATAGTGATGTTTGGGGTCCCTCTCCTTTTCCTAATGTTTCTGGTGCAAAATGGTTTATATCTTTTATTGATGATTGTACAAGAGTCACTTGACTCTATTTATTAAAATGCAAGTTAGATGTTAGTATTAT
The DNA here is from genome assembly GCA_031216115.1 of Senna siamea. Lineage (NCBI taxonomy): Eukaryota > Viridiplantae > Streptophyta > Magnoliopsida > Fabales > Fabaceae > Senna > Senna siamea. The sequence continues at coordinate 23,817,580 of CM062363.1, read as the reverse complement.
TTTTCCAAATTTTTACATTATGATTAAAACTCAATTTGACACACCAATCAAAAGACTTCGTTCAGATAATGCCAAAGATTATTTCAATCAAACCCTTTCTAATTTCTTTCATGAGAAATGAATCATTCATAAATCTTCATGTGTTAACACTTCTCAACAAAATGGAGTTGCAGAAAGGAAGAATGGTCATTTGTTGAACATCACAAGAGCATTGCTCTTCCATAAAGATGTTCCTAAAAAATTTTAGGGGGAAGCTGTCCTAACTTCAACCTATCTATACAATATATTACCAACTAAAATTCTTAATTTCCAAGCACCAGTAAATTTACTTAAATAGTTCTATCCAAGTCTTAGTCTCTCAATCAATCTTGCCCCTAGAATTTTTGGAAGTACATCTTATGTTCATGTTCATTCTCAAAATAGAGGGAAACTTGATCCATGTGCTCTTCAATGTGTTTTTTTTTGCTACTCCTCCACACATAAAGGATACAAATGTTTCCACCCCCAACACAAATTCTTTGTGTCATCTGATGTTACATTTGATGAAAATGCAAACTTCTTTACTCAATCCTATCTTCAAGGGGAGAGTTTAAATGAAGATAGGGTAAGGGACTTATTCTTTCTTGACTTTCCTACTCAAATAGAACCTAAAACAGTCCCAAATTAGTCTTTAAAGCCTAAGGAGGTTTCAGGGAAAGAAACTCAACAACTCCAGGTATACTCTAGGAAAAGGCCTACCTCTCACCCACAGCATGTCCAAACCCCTACTCAAGCTACTATTCAAGTGATCCAAACAGACCCAAAACCAATAGAAACTATAGTAATCCCATCTGAATCTGACCTTAACCTACAAATTGAAAAAGGCCTTTGGGGACAAAGTGATTTAGAATTACCAATTGCCCTTAGAAAAGGTACAAGGACCTGTACACAGCACCCATTATATCTATTCATGACTTATCAGAATTAGTCAGAAAACTACAAAACCTTTCTCAAAAACCTCCATACCATTCCTATTCCCAAAAATCTAACCGAGGCATTAGGAGATGAGAAGTGGAGAAATGCTATGAAAATTGAGATGGATGCACTTGACAGAAATAGAGCATGGGAGCTAGTGGAGCTACCCAAAGATAAAAAACTAGTTGAGTGCCAATGGATATTCACAGTGAAATATAAATCTAATGATCCTGTTGAAAGATACAAGGCTAGTTTGGTTGCCAAGGTTTATACTCAAACCTATGGCGCAAATTACCTCAAAACCTTTGCACTAGTGGTGAAAATGAACACTGTCAGAATTTTACTTTCACTAGCTGCCAATTTTGGCTAGAACCTTCAACAATATGATGTTAAAAATGCCTTCCTCCATGGAGAATTAGAAGAGGAGATATACATGGAAGTTCCACCTAGTTTTGAATCTAAGGAAGGCTAGATATTTAAATTAAAAAAGGCTCTTTATGGGCTCAAACAGTCACCGAGGGCATGGTTTGGAAGATTCGCTAAAGTTACGACAAGATTAAGGTACAAGCAAAGTCAAGGAGACCACACATTGTTTGTAAAGCACTCGAAGCCAGGGGGAGTAACAGCACTATTAGTGTATGTGGATGATATCATAGTCACTGGAAATGATGAAAGAGAAATGCTAGAATTAAAGAATAGGTTGCTGCAAGAATTTGACATTAAGGAGCTTGGTAAGTTGAAATACTTCCTAGGAATTGAGGTTGCACACTCAAAACAAGGTATATTTATCTCACAACATAAATATGTGCTGGATTTATTGAAGGAAACAGGAAAAATCGACTGCAAACCAGTGGCCACCCCTATTGAGTTTAATCATGGGCTAAATGATGCACCAAATGATCTTGCAGTAGACAAGGGAACCTATCAAAGGCTGGTTGGTAGGTTAGTATACGTAACACATACAAGACCTGACATTGCCTTTGCTGTAAGTGTGGTAAGCCAATTTATGCATAACCCCAAGGAAGTACATCTCAAGACTGTGTACAGAATCCTATAGTACCTAAAAGGTAGTCCAGGAAGAGGAGTTTTGTTTACAAAAGGAGAAAAGATTACTTTGGAGGCTTACACAGATGCAAATTATGCAAGCTCACCGATAGACAAAAGATTAACTTCAGGGTACTGTACTTTTGTGGTAGCCAACCTGGTTTCATGGAAGAGGAAAAAGCAAAATGTTATGCAAGGTCAAGTGCAGAATCAGAGTTCAGATCTATGGCATTAGGAATCTGAGTTATTATGGTTGAAAATTTTTCTTGATAACTTAAGAATTAAGTGTGAAGGTCCTATGAGATTATACTGTGATAATAAGTCTGCAATCAGCATTGCACACAACCCAGTGCAGCATGACAAAACAAAACATGTAGAAGTTGATCGACACTTTATAAAAGAAAAGTTGGACAGTGGTCCAATATGCATGCCTTTCATCTCATCATAGGAGCAAATAGCTGATGTTTTGACAGAAGGGCTACCCAGCACAACCTTTGAAGGCTTTGTTAGCAAGTTGTGAATGAAAAATATCCATTCACCAACTTTAGGGTGAGTGTCAGTTATTTAGGAGGAATATCTTTAGGGATAATTATTTTGTTTTAAATTAGAGGATTTCTAAGGATAATGATTTGATTATATTTTGTATACATCCATAATTTCTAGGAATTAGGAGAGATTCTTGGGATCTTAATTGTATATATATGTCATTGTAAACTATTCATAAAATAACACAACAGTTATTCAGAAAATAACACATACTTACACTCCTTTGCACATGAACAGCCTTTTAGACTGTACAATGCACCAGCCACTTTTTTGTGGTGTATGATGTAAATCTTCCATGACATGATTGAGGAGTCTATGGAGGTATTTATGGATGACTTCTCAATTTTTGGTAACTCTTTCTCCTGCTATTTGCTTAATTTAGAACGTATACTTACAAGATGCATAGAAGAAAACTTAGTTCTTAATTGGGAAAAGTGTCACTTTATGGTGAGAGAGGGGATTGTTCTTGGGATAAGATATCACATGCAGGGATGGAGGTAAATAAGGCTAGGGTTGAGACCATATCAAAACTACCACCTCCTAGTTCTGTTAAGGCTGTTAGGAGTTTCTTAGGGCATGATGGTTTTTATAAGAGATTTATTAGAGATTTCTCTAAGATTTCTAGGCCTTTGCTTATCAAGGATGTACCTTTTTTGTTTGATACTGATTGTTTGCATGCATTTGAGTTACTAAAAGAACGACTAACATAGCCCCTATTATGGTTCCACCTAAGTGTGGGCTGCCTTTTAAACTAATGTGTGATGCTAGTGACTTTGCAGTTAGAGCTGTGTTAGGTCAGAGGATGCATAAAAAGTTCTAGCCAATTTATTATGCTAGCAAGACCTTGACTGATGCCTAGGAGTACTATACCACTACTGAAAAGGAGTTACTTGCAACGGTCTATGCTTTCGACAAATTTTGATGCTATTTGGTGATATCCAAGACTGTGGTTTATACATATCATTCAGCCTTTAGGTATTTGTTCGGTAAGCATGATGTTAAGCCTAGAATCATTAGATGGATTTTGCTCTTATAGGAATTTGATATAGAGATCAAGGATAAGAAGGGTGTAGATAACTTGGCTGCAGATCACCTATCAAGGTTGGAGAATCCAAACTTGAAGGCCATAAATGAGAGGGCCATTGAGGATAACTTCCCAGATGAGCATTTAGAGGTAGTTCAAGTATGTATTGATTCCCCTTGGTTTTGTGATTATGCTAACTATCTGGTGGCAAGGGTTTGACCAAAGAGTATGACTACTCAACAAAAGAAGAAATTCTTTTCTGAGTTAAAATACTACATTTGGGAAGATCCTTTTCTGTCTCGCATATGTGCAGACCAGGTAATCAGGCGATGTGTATATGGGAAGAAATCCACCAAATCTTGAAGCACTGCCATGAAGGACCAACGGAAGGCCACCAGGCTGCAAACCACACTAATAGGAAGGTACTTGAGGCAAGGTTCTACTGGCTAACCATATTCTAGGATGCTAGAGCATATGCCTAGGTTTGTGATGCTTATTAGAGGTTAGGTAATATCTCAGCCCGTGATGAAATGCCCCAAGCAAGTATACAAGTGGTTGAAATTTTTGATGTTTGGGGTATTAACTTTATGGGCCCTTTTCCTTCCTCATTTGGTAATAAGTATATTTTGGTAGCTATTAAGTATTTCTTTAAGTGTCCAGAGGCTCAAGCCTTCCCTACTAATGATGTTAAGGTAGTGACTAGGTTCCTTAAAAAATTGTTTGCTAGGTTTAGTACACCTAGGGCACAGATTAGTGATAAAGGGACCTATTTCTGTAGCTCCCAACTTGAGAAAGTACTTAAAAATTATGGGGTATCTCACAAGTTTCCAACACCCTATCACCCACAGACCAGTGGGCAAGTAGAGGTAACTAATAGGGGTTTAAAGATAATCTTAGAGAAAATTTTTGGGGTGAGTAGGAAAGATTAGGCATCCAAATTGGATGATGCATTGTGAACCTTTAGGATAGCCTATAGAACTTCTACTGGATTTACACCATATAGGCTAGCATATGGAAAGACTTATCATTTACCTGTTGAATTAGAACATAAAGCATTGTGGGCTCTTAAAACATGTAATTTTGATGTTAGTTCTACAGGTAAAGAGAGATTGTGGTAGCTGGATGAGCTAGAAGAATGGCGTCACCAATCTTATGGAAACTCATCGATTTACAAAGCTCCTACTAAGAAGTGGCATGACCAGAGGCTGTGTAGCTTTAAAGATTTTCAAGTGGGACATAGAGTATTACTTTATAACTCACGTTTTCATCTTTTTCCAAGAAAGCTTAGGAGTTAATGGTTAGGGCTATTTGTGGTAAATCAGGTCTTCCTCTATGGCAAAGTTAAAGTGCATCACCTTGACCAATGAGATTTCAAAGTGAATGGGCAGCGTCTAAAGCACTACTATGGAGACCCATTGGAGGTCGAGGAAAGAGTGCATATGGTGCTTTTCTTGAAAGAATGATCAAGGGAATGAGTCCAGCTAAAAGACTCTGACAACAAGAATCAATCTTTTCCTTTTTATTTTTATTATTTCCCTTTATTTTGTCTTTCTCATTCTTATGATGTACTTTAAGACTATTGGATTTGTTGTTTGTTTCTTCTTTACGTCTTTATTTAGTTTACTCCCTTTGCTGTACATTGAGGACAGTGTGTTCCTCAAGTGTGGGGTGGGTATCCATTGCCATTATTTTGATCATTTAGACTCTTTTCTGTTATTTTGGCTCTCTCTCTTAAGTTAATTTCAGATGGTTGTATGCTATATCTATGCTGATAGAGGATGTAGGATAAGATACTAGATATACTTGATTTATGATTGATTCTATACGCTTTAGTCTTTGATTGTCTTTTGAGCATGTATGATTCGGTTATGAATGGGTAGACATTGTTTCTCATAATGCATGTTAGAAAGCAGTATTAATGTCTAATGCATTTTTTACCACGGCCGGGTCATACCCATGTTGCTTGATTATCTTTCATATTGTTCAATTTTGATTTATAATGTTGATAATTCAGTTTGCATGCACTACTTGATTAGTAATTCATATGCAAATATTTGAGAACCATATGCAAATTTAGCCACACTTCAAATGTGAGATTTGAGCCTAAGATAAGCATTCATTATAAACATGGTCTGAATTTTTTTTTGTTGAGTGTGTATTTCACTTGATTGTGACTCTAGAACTTGCTCTATAATACTTGCTAAAGTTACATGAACTTTTGAATACCAGATGATTTGAGCAACTTAGGATGCACTATTTTTGGCCAAAAAGCCTACCGCATGTATCTTCCTTAGTTAACCACTATTGGGCCTTGACTTTTCCTTCATCACTTACATTTTACACCTCGTATTCCCTTTTTATACACTATCTTCTTTCTTCACCCCATTTGCTAAAATTTGTGTGATTTATTCTTTGTATAAGGATTAAAATGTATTACCTTAATTGGTTATAGTACACTAAGTTCTTTTTATCATTCTAGAAGCTCCCTTCAATCTAAAAGGGCAAGCATGCAGACTACATACAAAAAAAAAGAAGAAGAGAGGAGATAATAATAAGAGTAGTCTGTTTGTTGATATTGTATTTTCTGAGCATCACTAACTTCATTGAAAACTTAGTAAAAATTATTATGTTTAGCATTTGTTGCATTTAATCCTTTAATCCTTCATGTTGCTTAAATTACATGAATTTTTAGCATATATACCACTTTTACCCAAAAAAAAAAATTCTTCCCTACTTTCACCTTAACCTCATTACAACCCCGTTCCCTTGATTTTCATATTCAAAATTTTAGCAATAGCAGTGATAAGATTTATTAGCAAACATATAGTAGGCATATTCTTGTGAAGTTGCTTGAGGGATTTGTATCTTACCAATACACACTTTGAGTGATCTAAGAAATCTCTTAGAGGTATTGATTCTTAAATAATTAACATTGAATTGGTGGCTAAGTTGTGTATGAATTATTATTATCTCCATTTTGTGTCAAGATTTTTGCAATTTGATCTATGATTAAGTTCCACGGGGGATGTGTTAGGCATTATTAACTGTGAACTAGGTATGAACTTTGAGAAATTGTTGTTATTTGTTTGAGGACTAAGTTAGTGTTTGCTTAAGGACAAGCAAAGATTTAAGTGTAGGGTGATTGATATGTCTTATTTTGCACAAGCTTACCTAATATTTTCTGTCCATTTTTATGTGTATTTTTTGTATTTTTATTCTAAGAATCACCTAAATTTGTATCTTATTGCATTTAAGGCATTTTATCAATCTATTATCAGCAAATGAAGCTTTTTTAGAGTCAAACCGTCCAGTTTAAGTCATTTGGGCCTCTTTTCTCTTATCAGGCTGAACTATTGCCCTTATTGGGCCTTGAAAGTGTGTGAACCGTCCATGACAAACCCAATTCGTGACCTGTTTCACGTTTGGAGTTAATTCTGGCGTCATCCATCTCGTTGTCCACCAGAAGTCAGTCCTTCGTCGATCAGCACCCCCACTGCGACCTTCCATCCTCGCTCAGGTCGTCGTTGCAGCCATTTTTTGACAGGTACTCGAGACCCTAAGGATCTGACCTGTTGACCAAGCCCGCGACCCATTTTCCTGGACAGCTTTGGAATTTAATTTTCTGGCATTTTTCTAGCAACTTTCCGGCAAATATTCTGGACCATTCCATCCAACGTTCGAGAGAAGAGGGACGTATATAATTTTTACACTGTTATTTCTCTGAATTATGGATTTTCTGGACTGTTGGATGATGTTTATGTGTAACTAAACTTGAAAAACCCATTGGGGTTCTGAACTATGTTGGTAGCCTGAGTTTAATTTGCATGGATGATTAAATATTGGTTATGTGATCTTCGTTACTGTTATGAATGATTGTTTATGTTTTCATTGACAAGATGTTGTAATGGAAGCTCTTTAGATTTCTTTTAATAATCGACATATTTTAATTGAAATTGGACACCTAATTGTAACAGACAATTCATTATCACTTAGAACTAAGATTAATAAATTGTTGGATTAACAAGTAACGACTCTTAATAGTAGTGAATTAGACCGATAATGCTGATAAAAAATCAACCATTAGGAAAAACCAGCCAGTGGTAGATTTTAGGTTTAATAAATTCATTGAGACCGACAGAGAATTTGAATTTGAATTAGAATTCACTCACAGGTAGCAGCATCAGATTCAGTCATCCATTATCTTTCGTGTTTACTAACTAGTTTAGGTCCCATTAGGTTTGCTTTTCTGTCTTGATTAATTCCTCTTCCTGCCAATTATTCCTGACTAGTTATTATTGCATTTAACTTAGTTATTAGTTTAATTGGAACCCAATCACTTTGAATTGTAGGCTAGATAACAAAAAAAAAGTAGTAACTCTAGGCTTTCCGATTCTCGTGGGATACGACCTTGATACTCACCATTGCGCTAGGCTGCATCGATAGGTTCACTGCTTTAGGTGTAGTTGCTAGATAACATTGGCAGCACATAGCATCACTTGTCATTCTTAAAACTTACTTTTATATAATGGTTGTCCACACTCGGGCACTACATGGACACTTGGCCACCTTTATAAAATATCTTGTGCACACTTGGGCACTATATGGATACTTGGCCACCTTCCTAGGGTCATTGTGCACACCTGGGCACTATGTGGACACTTGGCCACCTCCTAGGGTCATTGTGTACACTTGGGCACTATATGGACACTTGGCAACCTTTGTAACTCCTTGTGCACACTTGGGCACATGTGGACACTTGGCCACCTTTAAAGTTCTTTATCAAGTTTCAAGGGAAATTTTTTTTCTCCTTTTTTTGAAAATAATATTAATGTACAATTCTTATAAAATTCTGATATTTTTAGGAATAAATTCTCCTTCCTTGGAAATTAATCTCAATGTACATTTCTTATGGGAATTCTAATATTTTCAATAATAATTTCTTCATTCTTGGAAATTAATTTCAATGCACATTTTTCTTTCTAAAACTTCTAATATTCTCAAAAATAATTTCTCCTTTCTTGAAAATTAATTTTTAATGTACATTTCTCATAAAATTCCAATATCTTGAAGAATAAATTCTCCTTTCTTGGGAATTAATATCAGGGTACATTTCTTATGAAAATTCTATAATAATTTCATCTTTCTTGGAATTAATTCAATTGTGCATCTTTCTAAAAAATTCCAATAATTTCACTAATAATTCATTCTTTCTTGGAAATTAATTATAATGTATATTTCTTACAAAAATTCTAGCATTTTAAAATATTTTCTTTTCTTGCAATAATAATCCTAATCTCCTCTTATGACTTCAAAAATAAATCCCCATATTTTGAATCAATATCATGGTGCAGAGCCTATAAATTCCAAGAATAAATTTCATGGACATGGCCTAGGGAGATTTGTTAATTTGGCAATTCAATTTCCTTCCTTTATTCTTTACTAACACCCTTAATTGGTAGGGTTTCATTCCTTTGTGGTCATCATGAATGTAACACCATGCAACCTTAATCCTTTTCCAACAACATACTCATGCTATCTCATCCATCAACATTTCAATAAACCACACATGCTATACAACATATATACATTTTGGTTAAGAATGTAGGGAGACAATTTATGTTCCATAGAAAGCAAAAAGAAATATGTTGGTTGCAAAAACTAAGCATGGAACAAAAATCTCAAATTGTTAACCTACCTTGCTTCCTTTGCTCTTTCCCTTTTTCGGTTAAGTTCCCTCTTTGACTTCTTCCCTTGCTTCTTCCTTTCTTGATCACCTTCCCTTCTTCTTCTTCAAACCCTTGGTGTTTCTCTCCACCTCACGCCCTCCTTCTCTCTTTTCTTTTTCTTCTTCATGTGAGAGGGTGATGTGTATGTCTAAATGAAGCCTCTCTTCTTTTCTCTTTTTCTCTCCTTTCACGTGAGGTTGTGTAGCACCTACGTTGCAAGCTCTCTCTTCCCCTTCTCCCTTTTTTTCCCTTCACGTGCGGTTTGTTGTATGCATGATAAATCAACTTTTCAACTCCCTTTTTGTCTCTTTCCTTTGGGTTACGTGTGTACCAAGAATACAATTCCAAATTTCAATTCTCTTTTCTTCCTTCACGTGTGGGCATGTAACGCCCTTATCTATGCTACATGAACAGCAAAATAAATGAAATTCTATGCTACACAGCGGAATTTAAATTTTCATACAATTCAATGAAACAAGTTCCTTAATGTCCATTATACTACAATAACATGTATCAGGATATGTTAAGCACCCGTCCATAGGAAGTCAGGAGACAACAATCCTGCCACTTAGACTCCCTTTACAATTTCCAAGATGGACCGGTCCTTCACTTATCCTTTCCCCTATTTCTTTCTTAATTACATCTCAGGTCCACTGCCAAAAGAATGATGTTAGATCTAAACTAAGTATGCCTAGACTAAGGCCAAAAATATGGGGTTACAAAAAATTTTCCTTAACCCAAAAAGGATTCGATCTCCCACCTCGGATATGCGTCCGCATCTGATACATATTAGCATAAAATAAGAAATGCAAGTTCCCCAGTAGCTTAACAACTTAGGTTTTAAACCAACTAATATTTATCAAGGTGCAAGCACCAAAATAATTAATTCTACATTCTTGAAATAATATACAACATAATAAATTGGCAAGCAATATATGGTCTATTAAAATATCAAATAAACATGTTGTGACATACATTACCATACATAGAAAATTATTTAGGCTTATCATTCTTAATCTTTTTTTTTGTTTTTTAACTGTGCACACTTGGGCACTTGGAGACACTTGGCCACACTTAAAACTCTTTGTGCACACTTGGGCACATGTGGACACTTGGCTTCCTTTAATATTCTTTGTGCACACTTGGGCACATGTGGACACTTGGCCACCTTTAATAATCATTGTGCACATTTGGGCACTATGTGGACACTTGGCCACCACTTAGGGTCATTGTGCACACTTGGGCACTAGGTGGGCACTTGGCTACCTTTAACATTTCTTTAATTATCCAGGGAAAATTTTCTTTTCTTGAAAATCATTATTAGTGTACATCCCCTTCAAAAATTCTAACAACCTCAAGGATAAAATTCCTTTTTCTTGGAAATTATCATTAATGTACTTCATTTGGAAATACTATTAATTTCAAGGATAATTCCCTCTTTCATGTAGTTTAATGTAAATATACATTTCTTATGGAAAATTTGATATTTAAGGAATAATTTCTATTTTTCTTAGAAGTAATTTCTAAGGTATATTTCTTATAAAATTCTAATAATTTCAATATTAATTTCTTTTTCTTGGAAATTAATTCCAATGCACATTTTCTTTCTAAAAATTCTAGTAGTTTCAATAATAATTTCTTTTTCTAGGAAATCAATTCCAATGTACCTTTTCTTTCTAAAAATTGTAGTAATTTCAATATTAATTTCTTTTTCTTGGAATTTAATTCCAACGTACATTTTCTTTCTAAAAATTCTAATAATTTCTTTTTCTTGGAAATTAATTCCAATGTACATTTTCTTTCTAAAAATTCTAATAACTTCCATGATAATTTCTTCTTTCTTCACATTATGTAATTTTCTTATGAAATTCTATTACCCTTAAGAATAAATTTTCCTTCCTTCATTAATAACAATACTATCAATTCTTATGGAAGTCTACCAAGTTCAAGAAGAATTTTGGCTTAAGGGAAAATCTTTAACTTCATCATAACAATTTTTTAGCATCTATTAGGCAGCAAAACCCCTTCTATATACAATCCTCATTTCATCACATCAACTTAACATACAAGCTTAGCCAATAAAGCATGCAGTTTATCAAGAATGTAGGACAATAACAACATGCTCCATGGAAGAATTATGCAAAACATGGTAGTTACTAAAACATGGAACATGAGTTTGTTGGAATTGTTAAACTACCTTACTTCCCTTGCTCTTCCCTTTTTCTTTTTATCACCTTTGTGTCTTCCTCCTTCCAAACCTTAGTGCTTCACGTGCTATCTCTCTTAATTTCTCTCCCAAGACTCTTGAAATCCTCTTTTCTTTTCTTTTTTTTCCTTTCTTCACATGTGGGTGTATGTGTAGGTTGCATGAAAAGTGAATTTTTTCCTCTCCCTTCCTTCCACGGATGAATGGGGTATAGTATACATGAAAATGAACTTCCCCCCCTTTTTTTTTCTTGGTAACGTGTCCTTGTTTCCAACATAAAAATTTTATGCCATTCCTAATTACTTTTTCCTCACTTCACGCCACCCCTTCATATTTGTACAGATATTTTTTTTTTCTTCACTTCATTCAGCTAAATGAATCCTATGGCTCACGTGGTTTTGGTGTTGCCTATTCATGCTCCCATGTGCATTTCCATTTTATTTTAGTTCCATTAAAAATCTACACCCCTTTCCTTTTGGTTACTCTATCACGCAAGAGGGAAAAAAAAGGAGTATCACATGTTGCAAGCTTCCATTCTTCCTTATGTTTGTTTAATTTTTACAACAACAAAAAATGCTGCACCTTGTACCTCCTTGCTTGCAATTGTGGAAACCCTTTTGTTTGTTGCTTCTCTTCTTTCCAGCCGTGTAGTGCACTCCAAAGTGCTGCACCTTCTTGCTTCTTTTTCTTAACCATATTCTCCACACACTCACGCAAGGTGGCACTAGTTTGGGGAAATTTACATGAAGCCTTCACATCACCTTCCCTTCCTCTCTTCTTAGGTTTCCATTCGGCCAAGGTGGAGGGGCAAAATGTTGCACCCATTTAATTTTTAACTACTCCCTTCTTTTGCATGTTAGCCTTCAACCATAAGCAATTATCTTCACATCCCAATAAAAATTCTGCACCCTTGTTGATGCATGCATATTTATTCATAAAAATTAATTCCTCTTCCTCCTTCCTATTGTCCCTTGGTCCCACTTAAGGTCCATGTATTTTCTTGCCTTCCTAATTCACGTGAGACTCATCCACATATATATTACTTTTGTGTTTCATCCTTCTTTCTCCTAGTTCATTCGTGGCTGAGACTTCATGTATGAAATTAAAATTTCCATTTGCTTCTTTCATGTGGGTTACATGCAAGGCACACACATGCATACATTTAAATTTTTGCATCCTATGTTGCTTCTTTCTTGGTACTTAGGCTAGGTAACTAAAAAGAAAATAAATAATTAATTCAAGCACCTAATTTTAATGCAAGCTTACTTTTTAATATAACCATTTTGTCCCATTAAATTATGAAAGCCAAATTTGCCCCTCCTTAAGCTAATTCATCTAATTAATTATGAAGCAAGCAATTCATACTAATTCATTAATGACATCATTAATTCCATCCATTTAATTAAAGACCATTAATTTAGGCTAATTAAAATTATGGGGTGTTACAGGGCATGGATACAATTTTTTTTATTTTCCTTCTCACTCACATAAATCATTCCTTGCATGCAAAACACACCCATGCATACTTAAAATTCTGCACTTCTCTCTTTCCAACAACACATGTGTTCCTTTCCCTTTAACTACTCCCTTCTTTCTTTTCCAACTTGTACGTACACATACATATACATATCTTAACTCCTTCCTTTTCCTTGCCGTGTAGGTGTGTGTGGGCATAGGAAATATAAAATTTTCCCATTTCTTTCTCCCTATACGTGAACCCCATTCTGCCTTCCTTGTCTCTTTTTTTCTTCCCTTTTTCCTTGGCCTTGGCTTGTGGGTGTAAGAAAATTGTGCACCTCTTACATTTAACTAATTCCCTTTTATTTGCTTGCAATTAATCTTCCTTCCTTACACGTTAGTTGCATCCCACAAGCAACAACATTTATATGTTGCATAAAATTTTTGCACCCTTTATATATATATTTTTATATTTTTCTTGCACTAAGTGTACTTACAAGTACACTTTTCCTTTGCTTGTAATATTGGCATTACTTGTAGTTTAAGTATAGTCCTCCTTACTTGTCAAATTGGTTTTACTTCTTCCCACTTTTCACATGTGCATTTCCTTGCAATTTCTATGTCCCTAGTCATGTGGTGCATGGAAAAATTCCGCACCTTCTTGGTTTTGCTTGCTGCCTTCATTTATTAAATTCCCTCCATGCATACTTAAACTAAACACAATAAAATTCTGTACCCTTTCCTTTTACCTCATGCAAGCCACATGTCTTGGTTTCTTTCTCCTTGCTGTATACCCATATACTCATTGTACATATATATATTTTAATGCTTTTAGTCTTCTTTCCTTTCCACTTCATGTGAGCTTGAAATTTTCATGCATAAAAATAGAATTTCCCTTCCCTTCTCTCACGTAGGATTCATGCAAGACACACTTATGCATATATATTTAAATTCTTCCCTTTCCCATACATGCTTAATATTCCCTACATGCACACACACATATGCACATATTTTAAATGTTGCATCTTATCTTTCTTTTCTCTTGGCACCTAGGCTAGGTGCCTCAAAAGGAGAAATAGAGAATTAACTTAAGCACCTAATTTTATGCAAGATTATCTTTTAATATCCCCATTTTGAGCCATGAAATTAGGTAAGCAAATTTACCCTTCTTTAAGCTAATTCGTCTAATTAATTACAAAGTATTTAGTTTATAACTAATCATTAAATGACACAAGTAATTACATCCCATTAATTAAAGAACTTCAATTTACACTAATTAAAATTATGGGGTGTTATAACCAATACCTCTAAGGGCACGGCCTAGGCTCCAACACGGCCATGCCACTTTTCACACTTGCCTATAAATATAAAGCATGCAAATCCATTCAAAAGAAGGCAAAAAAAGCACTCATGTAGCATCTCTTCTAGAACATGGCCACCAACACCTCCAAAGGCACGACCTAGGCTCTAACACCACCACACAACCATGTTAGAGCCTAAAGAAGTGCCACCCTTGTCTATAAATAGAAGGAGGCAGATGAAGAGAAGTGGGGGATTAGAGAGAGCAAAACTAAGAGCACAAGTGTGGTTTGGAGCGTGACAATCCTTTCCATTTTGTGGACCTTGGCACTTCAATTTGCTTATTTCTCTACACTGGTAACATCTATAGAGATTCAAACAAGAATTGAAGGAAGAGATTGAGAAGCATTAAGGGGCAACTAGGAGTATAATCAAGGAAAAGTTCAGAGCCATGACTATTCACCCAAAACTTGACAAATGAGGGTGTTTTTGTTTCCATTTTGTTATTCATCCCTTTTTATTATATTTCTTGTTGTTTTAGTCATGAACATGAGTAGCTAGATTGTTAGAACCCATTTGGGGTTCTTAAGCTATGTTGATATTTTGAGCTTAATGTGATTTAATTACAAATTAGATTGTGCGATCTTCCTTTAGTTCAGAATTAATACAATTTTCATTACGAGACATCATAGGGAAAACTATCTAGATTCCTCTCAAAAACTTGAACAGATGATGTTTGAAATTTTATACTAACTAAAGAGAATTATCAATCTTCACTTAGAGCTAGAGGTTAAATGACTGTTGGATTAAGAGGAATTCTTAATAGTAGTGAATTATAACTCTTATGCTGATCTAGGATCAATCATTAACTAGCCAATGAAAGATTATAGATTTTAGAAATCTATTGAGATCGAAAGAGAATTTAGATTTAATTTAGAATTCACTCACAGGTAGCACAGTCAATTTCATAATTCATAATCCTTTGTTTATAAATATCCCCTAGTTTAAGACCCCAGTGGGTTTGCTTTTCTTGACTTGATACTTTCCTTTCTCGATCAAGCGTTATCGATTTCCTTTATCAATTACTAAGACTTAGTTAAATTCCATCACTATTTATCTTAGGTTAAATAATAAGGAGTAAGTAGTAACTCTAGGCTTTCCCATTCCCATGGGATACAACCTTGGTACTCACCAATACGCTAGGCTACACTGACAGGTGCACTGTCTTAAGTTGTGGCTAAATATAGAGTATTGGCAGCACATCAAATTTTTGGCGTCGTTGCCAGGGATTCTTTTGTGAGAAAACTATAGTGAAATTAGGAATTGTTACTTTAGCCAATTTTTGTTTTTACTTATTCTTTTATTTTAGCAACTGGTGATCATTTACTTTTGCATTAATAATCTTTTGTTTAGTTCTTTGTTTAAATTAGTATTAGATTTCTAATATTCTTCAGTACTGTTGGTAGCTATGTATTATTCTTGGTATGGTGTAGTTTATGACCAGAAGTTCTGAACCTACACCTCTCGAACCTTTTACTGAACTTGAACATTCTTTAAGACGTTTAAGGGCTCGTTTACTTAAGGAAGAGCTAGTTCAGATTATTGTTCATACACCACAAGAGATGCCCAATAATAATAATGATTATTGTAACTAAACAATGTACGATTTTGCTAGACCATCATTAGAAGGAAAGCAAACATGCATTAGTCAGCTTATCATAGCGGCTAATAATTTTGAAATAAAGCCAAACATCATCCAAATGGTACAATAAACTATACAGTTTGTATGGTTGCCCAGTGAGGATCCTAATGCACATATCGCCAACTTCTTGGAGATATGTGACACCATTAAGATAAATGGAACCACCAATGATACCATTAGGCTTAGGTTGTTTCCATTCTCTCTAAGGGATAGGGCTAAGAGATGGTTGCAATCTCTCCCTCCAAATTCTATTACCACTTGAAATGCATTACTAGAAAATTTTCTATATAAGTACTTTTCTCCTGCTAAAACTGCATAGATGCGGAATAATATTTCTTCTTTTGTGCATATGCATGACGAAAGAATGTACGGTGCATGGGAGAGGTACAAGGACCTGCTAAGATGTTGCCAACACCATGGATTGCCCGTATGGATCCAAGTATAGACATTCTACAGTGGTGTGAACCTAGCCACTAGGTAGATGGTAAATGCAGTAGCAAGGGTTTCCCTGAATAGTAAAACCCCTAAGTAGGCACAAAATCTGATAGAGGAGATTGCCATGAACAATTACCAATGGCAATCCTCTAGAGATAAATCAGGAAAGCAGGGAGTGGCCTATCAATCAGATTCTACATCACTCTTGGAAGCTCAAAAGGAGCTTTTAGGCAAGGAAATAAACCAACTCCAGATGCCAGTACAAGCAGCACAGTCAAGTTACGAATTTTGTGGTGACCCAAATTATGGTGTGAACTATAATGCGGGAGGTATATTTGCAAACTCATCTACTACATTTTCTTCTAACTTGGGATTTTCTAACTTAGAATAGGTTAGATTACATGGCAACCACCCCAAGACAGCAGAATAACCTAAACAGCAATACATACAACCCTAGCTGGAGGAACCATCTTAATTTTAGGTGGAGGAACAAAAACAACAAGGGTCCACCAGGATTTTAGAGGTTGCACCAGCAATAGCCTTAGTAATAAGTTCCTCTAAATCAGTTCCCTCAAGGACAAGAAAAGAAGCCTAACCTTAAGGATTTATTGATTAAATTCATGTCCACTTCAGAGAATAGGCTACAACAATCAAACACAGCTCTTAGAAATCAATAGGCCTCAATTCAAAATTTTGAAAATCAAATGGGCCAGATTTCTAAGATGTTAATTGAAAGGCAGCCTGGCACACTCCCCAGCACCACCAAATCCAATCCAAAGGAGCACTGTAAAGCCATCGCTCTGAGATTTGGCAAGCAATTGACTGAACCTTTACCCTTGCCTTAGGACAATGAGAAAGCATCGAATGAACTAGTAAATGAAGAACCTGAATTGGCAAAAAGAGAACTAGTGCATGATAAGGATCAGAAAAGCCCAATGGCAAAATACCAGCCACCCATTCCATATCCTGCTAGATTAAAGCAGGAAAAGGTTGATTAGCAGTTTAGTAAGTCCCTAAACCTACTTAAACAACTGACGATTGTAACACCCTTGTCTAGTATTACAAGTCCTCTAATGTAAACAGATAAGTTTGATACATTATTCTTAACCTTATTAATTATTCATTTACAACATCTGAGCAGTTATACCATTAAGTATTTTTAAAGTAGATTAGGTTCAAGTTTTTTTGCTCAAATAACCATACTTTATGCACAGTGGAAATTAAATTCAATACATCATAGCAGAATTTATAAAACTTATATATAATAAAAATAATAAATGTCCAATAACAAATGTCTGTTACATCCTTCTGTGAACCTATACCAGGATATATAAAGTACCCATCTATAAGGAGTCAAGAGACAACAATCCTATCACTCAAACTCCTTTTACAAATAATAGGGATGAACAGGTCCTTCACATATCCTTTCCCTGGAAATTTTCCATTTCCCTTTACTATATACAGCCAAAATAATAGTCCTAACCCTTAATCCAAAAACCATATAGAGAATCAAGATCTGAAATAAAGGAATTCAAAATACTCTTAGCTACAGGGACTTCCATCTTTCTTCGGCAATGTTAAACGTTTGCATTTGATACATATTAGCATATAAGTGAGAAACACAGGTTTCCCAGTAGCTTAACAATTCATTATTTTATAATGAACCAATATGTACCAGGTTGTAAGCACCAAAACATTTTCATCTACATTATAGTCATTTAAAACACAGTCTCATATATATATATCAATTGGCAAGCATTGCATGATTAATTGAAATGTCAAGGTGATAAAAGTATATATTCTCTTTCAAGTAAAACATCTTTTCATGGGATCATACATGTTAAAACTAAAATGGACAATATTCATTTATACCTTCCATTCCTAAAACTTACCTTGCCTTAAAGTGTGAAGCACCTTTGGTCACACTTCAAGGAATGTGGGCACTTAGCCACCTTTATAAATCCATTATGAACACTTGGTTACATTGTGGACACTTGGCCACCTTATAATTTAATTGTGAATACTTGGTTATATTGTGGACACTTTGGCACCTTTATAATTTCATTGTGAACACTTGGTCACATTGTGGACACTTGGCTACCTTTATCATTGTGAACACTAGGTCACGGGTGTGAAGCAACTTCAGTTACACCTCACTAGGTCACATTGTAGACAATTAGCCACCTTTATAATTTAATTGTGAACACTTGGTCATATTGTGGACACTTGGCCACCTCTATAATTTAATTGTGAACCTTAATTCATCTTACTATTACCCTTCCAATTTCTCTTGAATTTAGCTATTGTATGCCACACTATAAGTCATTTACACTTAGTACATGGATTTGGTTACCAAGACTAAATGAGGGGTTGCTTTCGGCCATCATGAGAAAGGGGTGGAAGCTAAGGTTTTTTGTGTCCAAGTTTCAAATTCTTCCATTCTTTCTACATTTCAAGACTTATGATACCACTTATTAAAATTATTATAGTGCTTTCCCTCACATTCAAGTTAGTTATGTAATCCTTCTATTAACCATTTCTTTTTACTTATTTCACTGGCTCATTTTACATGCTACAAGTTATGATTACACTCCTTCCATCATTCTCACTTCTCAATATTACTAACATAAACATTTATCATGTGAAAAAAGGTAATCTATTTACTATAGGTTAATTCATCATTATGTCTCCTTCTTTCTCACCCAACCCAAAATGTAACCTTCCTCACACATTTTTTCGCAAGCCTTTCCATGCATTACAAAGGGTCACTCTCGGGTTTGGTAGGTTAACAAGGGTGATACCATAGTTTGAAGCCAACATCTAGATATATACTCACTTTAGGTATTTTTAACATAAAAACTACATTAACCATGCGAGAACATAAATTTTCTAGCATTATCTCAAGTTAGGGCTTTCTATCATATACTGTGAATTTTTCTTTCAACAGTAATCCTTCCATAAAACAATAATATCCATTTTAGTACGTTGACAAACATACCAATTTACCATACAAGCTTAGCAAACATAACATTCATACCATCAAGAATGTAGAGAAAAAAAAATTAATATTCCATGAAAGCTTGGAAAAACATATGAATATATATTAAACTATGGAAAAATTGAAAGGAATTGCTAACCTATCTCAAGGATGAACTAGGATAAGATTATCTTGGATTTCCTCTTGAATTCCCCCTTGCTTCTTTGCTCCTTTGCTCCTTTCTTTCTTGGCTAAATCACTCCCTCTCCCTTGACCGAATGTGTGTTTGTTTTTCTCAATTGTGAAGCTGCTCTCTCTCTCTCTCTCTTTCTAAATGCTCTTTCATGTCCCTCACAATTCAATTCATCTTTTCTATTTGGTTAAGGTGGCGTGTTCTCTTTTTCCATCCTTTATTATTGTTGTTTAATTGCCACATGTGTACTTTTAAGTACAATTTACATTTCCTTGCAATCTTGGGTTAGCCAGTCAGGCACGTTAATGGAAAGAAGGAGGGAAGTCACGCAACTTCATTCCTCACGCTGTACTCTCTCTTTTTTCCGTTGCCGTATTCGTCCCTCTATGGTTTAATGAAAACCCCTTTCTTGTAGGTTACCTCATCTCTTATTTTCGACTGTACATGTACTGAAGTACATTTTATTTTCCTTATACTCTTGCAATTGCCATTCGGTCACACCAAGGAAGGGAAGAAAGGAAAGTCACATAGTCCTCCTCCCTCACGCCAAACGTACGGCCATGCAAGGGATTCCTTAACCTCCTTTCTCGGCATGTTAAAGGCAACACAAAGGAAGAGAAGATAACTTGTATCACATGTTGGGTGTACCTTCCACACAAGTCTCTAGTCCTAGCATTTTACATGCATGTGAACTCCATCACTTGGTGCCGCCAAAGCTCTCAGTCATGTGGTATTGGAAGAGAAAATAAAGCAAAAAGGGAAGAAGAGGAGGAAGGCTACTCCCACACGTCTCTCTTTATCTCTCTTTTCTCAATTTCTATTGCCTTGTGGTTACATGAAAGTCACGTTCTTCTTCCTCTTCTCACTTTACCTTCACCCAATGAAAGCATTATTTTGATTAGTATATGAATAAAAAAAATCCCTCTCCACTCACTCTTGCTTCACCGAATACACGTGTATATATATATTTATGGAAGGTTAAATTCTTTCCTCCCCATTGCCGTGTGACATATAAAAATTCACATGCTTCTTTCTATTTTCCATTGGTTTCATGGTTACACTTCCCATTTGTCCTTGCTGTGCATGCATACATATATCTATTTTAAATTTGGTTTTCTCCTTTGGCAATTAGGCTAGACGAAAGGAAGAAAAATAAGGAATAAATTAAACACCTTAGCTTTCTCATGTTCCCTTTTTTATGAACATTCCATGCTACTTAATACCTAGGTTCATTCTTTCCCTTGTGACATTTGTTCTTCATTACATCACTAAAAAATTGCATCACATTTTATGGCAACTCATCTAATTAATTAGGGAAACATTAATTTAAAACCAATCAAGAGAATATGAGGTGTTACAATGATCAATCTTCCATTTGTTGAGCCATTTCGCAAATGCCTCGTTATGCAAAATTCTTAAAGGAGATCTTGAGCAACAAAAGAAGTTATAAGATTTTGGACTGGTAACCCTAAACGAGGAATGCTTAACAACCTTACAAAAAAAGTTGCCTATGAAAAAATATGACTTAGGAAGTTTCACCTTACCATGTGTCATTAGTGAACTCCCGATCAAGGATGCCTTAGTAGACTTAGGAGCTAGCATCAACTTAATGCCAACCAGCTTGTTTGATAAATTAGGACTGAGCAAACTAAAACCCACTAGGATGACCATACAATTAGCAGACATATTTGTCAAGTATCCTAGGGGTATAGTGGAAGATGTTCTTGTGAGAGTCAATACATTCATCTTTCTTGTAGACTTTATGGTAATGGACATGATAGGTGAAAGTAATATACCACTGATTTTAGGAACACCATTCCTTGAAACATTTAAAGCTCTTATAGATGTTTGCGATGGAAGGATGCAACTTAGAGTGGGGGATGAGACTATCACTTTTATTTTAGCAAAATCCATGAGGCAATCCATAGATCATGCTGATCTTATTTATTCAGTGGATGTCTTGGATGATGAAATCAAATCCTATCTATAGGAATTCCTCTTAAGCAACACTTCTCAAGAAACCTCGCAAGTAGAAGAAGACGGTTTGACCAATGAACAGGTGTTGCAAAAACTAATGTGCTTACTCGCTACTGACCCCAGTAACCTTTTAAATACTAAGCCTGATGAATTAACATATCATATATCCTCTATAGATAGGAAAGAGATGGAAGAAGTAAAACCTTCAATTGAGGACCCTCCAATCTTAGAATTGAAGGAATTACCTAAACATTTTAGTTATGCCTACTTAGATGAGTCGAAAAAGCTTTCGATAATCATAGTAGCAGATTTGACTCTTAAAGAGAGAGAAATGACTTTAGCCTCTCTTAGAAAGTACTCCCAAGTCGTTGCATATAAAATTTTAGACATCCTTGGGATAATAAAGAAAGAGGTGATTAAACTTCTCAATACAGGTTTCATCTACCTTATCTCTGACAGCTCCAGGGATAGTCCTATGCAGGTGGTTCCCAAGAAAGGAGGCACTACAGTAATAAAGAATGAGAAGGACAAGATTATACCTACAAGGATGGTAACAGGTTTTTGGGTTTGTATAGACTACAAAAAATTAAACGACGCAACCTAAAAATACCACTTTCCTCTTCTATTTATTGATCAGATGCTTGAACATTTGACAGGTCATATCTTCTACTGCTTCCTCGATGGTTTTTCAAGATAATTTTAAATACCTATTACTCTTGAAGACTAAGAGAAAACTACTTTTACCTACCCCTATGGAACATTTGCATATAGGAGGATGCCTTTTGGAGTGTGTAATGCACCAGCCACCTTTCAGTGGTGCATGATGGCAATCTTCCATGACATGATTGAGGAGTTAATGGAAGTATTCATGGATGACTTCTCATTTTTCGACAATTCCTTCACCCATTGTCTAAACAATTAGAAAGAATGTTGGCTCAATTTGTAGAGTTAAACTTAGTTCTGAATTAGGAGAAATGTCATTTTATAGTAAAAGAGGGAATTGTCTTAGGACATGAAATATTTCATGCAGGACTAGAGGTGGACAAAGCAAAAGTAAAAGTCATATCAAAATTACCACCTCCTAGCTCTATTAAAGAAATAAGGAGTTTTCTAGGACACGTCAGATTCTACAGGAGATTCATCAAAGACTTCTCCAAGATTGCCAGGCCTTTAACTCAATTGCTTATTAAGGATACACCATTTGTATTTGATGATAACTATGTACAAGCATTTGAGCTACTTAAAGAATGACTAACCATAGCCCTATCATGATCTCACCTGATTGGGGGCTACCTTTTGAGCTTATGTGCAATGCCAATGATTATGCAGTTGGAGCCATTTTTGGATAAAGAATTGAGAAGAAGTTCCAACCTATCTATTATGCCAACAAAACATTAACTAATGCCCAAGAGAACTACACCACCACTGAGAAAGGGCTACTTGCAGTAGTATATGCATTTGATAAATTTCATAGCTACTTGGTACTATCTAAGATTGTGGTTTACATGGATCATTCAGCTCTAAGGTATTTATTTGGAAAGAATAATGTGAAACCTAGGCTGATAAGATGGATTTTACTACTGCAAGAATTCGATATAGAAGTCATGTCAAGGGACAAGAAAGGTGTAAAAAATTTAGCTGCAGACCATTGTCAAGGTTAGAGAACCCAAACCTTGAAGCTCTAAACGAAAAAGCTATTAATGACAACTTCCCAGAGGAGCACTTAGAGGTAATGCAGGTATACATTGACCTCCCTTGGTTCTCAAATTACACTAACTACTTGGTTCCTAGAGTCTTACCAAAAGGTATGATAACTCAAAAAAATAAAAAAATTCCTTACTGAGCTAAAATACTATATTTGGGAAGACCCTTTCTTATTTCGAATTTGTGCAAACCAGGTAATCAGGCGATGTGTACACGGGGAAAAGATATGCCAAATCCTAAACCATTGCCATAAGAGACTGACATAAGGATATCAAGCAGCAAACCATACTGCTAGAAAGGTGTTAGAGGTAGGATTATACTGGCCAACTATATTCCAGGACGCATGAAAGTATGTCTAGGTGTGTGATGCATGTCAAAGGTCAAGTAACATCTGTCCAAAATGAGATGCCCCTAACTAGCATACATGTTTTTGAAATCTTTGATGTATGGTGTATCAATTTTATGGGACTCTTCCTCTCTTCCTATGGTAATAAATATATCTTGGTAGTAGTTGAATACTTTTCTAAGCGGCTGGAAGCTCAAGCCTTCCCCATTAATGATGCTAAGGTAGTAACCAAGTTCTAAAAGAAACTTTATGCTAGGTTTGGCATACCTAGGGCACTAATTAGTGATAGAGGAACCCACTTCTGTAACTACTGGCTGGAGAAAGTACTCAAATGCTATAGAGTATCCCATAGATTTGCTACACCCTATCACCCGCAAACTAGTGGGTAAGTAGAAGTAACCAATGAAGTGTTAAAAAGAATATTAGAAAGAATTATGGGGGTAAATAGGAAAGATTGGGCAACAAAGCTTGATGATGCATTGTGGGATTTTAAGATAGCCTATAGGACATCCACTGGGTTCACACCATATAAACACGTTTGTGGAAAAAACTTGCCATTTACCTATAGAATTAGAACATAGGGCACTATGGGCCCTTAAGACATGTAACCTAGATGTTGTGTATACAAGAAAAGAAAGACTATGGTAGCTAAATGAGTTGGAAGAATGGCGCCACCTGTAACATCTGCTCCTTTTATGCAGATGTTTATTGATTTTAAATGAATTAAATGTTTATGTTTGTTGCATTAGGCTGCATGTAGTTACATTAGGAAAAGAGTTTTAAGGGAAAAGAAAGAATAAGGACTAAATTGAAAATGAAAATGATATAGTGGGAAATGGTATGAATATCCAAAAATTTAGGGTAATAGGCCATAATTTTAGCCAAATGATTTACTGTAGTAACAAAATTCTAAAAATTTCCCACCAGTGAGTTAGGGATGAAATGGTCATTTAACATAAAGTTAGAAGAATTATCAATTTGGATCGAATGACTGAGAATTAGGAGTAGAATTGTAAGAGGTCGGATCATTTGTAAATATGTGAAGTCTCTAGAGCTCTTCATTTATACCCTGAGTTTAGAATCTTAGAGAGAGAGAGAGTTAGAAAGTTGTGAAGGAGAGCTGTTGGATAGATTTAAGCATTCCAAAAGCTAGGAAAACATACTAGAACACTTCACCTTCTTCAAATACCAAGTTTGAATCAGCAAAAAAGTAGCAAATCACTTATCTCCCTTATTTTTGAAATTACTGTTTATGGTTGAAAATTTTGAGTTTTATGATTTTAAATTGGAGGGAGATTAAAAACCTACATTCTTGGTGTTTTGGATTGCTATTGGATGTTTTAAACTGCTTGAATATATTTGTGAATGCATGAGTGAAAATATGAGAAATGGGTTTTTTCATGGTTTTCAAGAAAGGGTTTAAATCTAAGATTTGAGCATGAATAATCAGTGGTTTAGGCTATTTTTGAGTGGTAAATGAAGCTTTTATTCTGTTATTGAGTTTTCAATCATCAAAACTATTTTAAAAACATATTCTGGGGCTAAATTAATTGGTCAACAACGAGTTATAAAATAGAGCATAACATAGCAGTCGACTTGTAGGCTCTACTAGTCGACTGTCGTGCTCTTTAGTTGCTTAGAAATACATCCAAAATGCCAGTGTTCTTATTTTCTAGAAATTAGCTAAGAACAGAGCATTCGACTGTCAGGATCCTAGAAGTTAACTCATTGCTCACTGTTTGAAACATTTTTGGGACAGTAAGCTGGAAGTCGACTTGTAGCTCTCTGTTTTAGAAATTTTGACTCAATAACCTATTTTTATCCACAATTGGCCCAATACTTCACTCAAACATAGGATTTAATCTTGAATTGTAATGGGTAACATGAGAAATGAGAGGATTTGAGAAGTTATGAGAAGGAGAAGAAAACTAAGAGATTTTGATTGAGCATAAACCATAAATGAGAATAACTGCAAATGGTTGATCCACGAGAAGGGATGCATTTGGTTATACCGCGAGAAGGGATGCATTTGGTTTTTCATCGAGAAGGGATGCAATTGGTTATACCACGAGAATAGGG
Organism: Senna siamea; assembly: GCA_031216115.1. Classification (NCBI taxonomy): domain Eukaryota; kingdom Viridiplantae; phylum Streptophyta; class Magnoliopsida; order Fabales; family Fabaceae; genus Senna; species Senna siamea. The sequence continues at coordinate 23,791,910 of CM062363.1, read as the reverse complement.
GTAACTGGCTTTAATCCAGGAAAAGTTTTGCAGAAGGTTAACCATGAGAATAATTGTTGATGGATAACCTAAGAATAAATGCTGAAGGTTAACCTAAGAATAAATACTGACGGTGAAAAACACAAGAATATTGTAAGTGGCTCATGACCACAAGAGAATCTCATTTATGAATAGAAATTTGAAAGAATTACTGTGTGATGCTTTTGGCTATGGCCATATCAAATTGCATAATTTCTTTGCTTATGCCCTATATACTGATATGAGAATATGAGTTGTTATCATTACAATCTGAGAATACATCCTGTGTGATGAATATAAGTTAAAGCGTATGTGTAATCATAAGTGTATGCATGAAATAGTTGTTTAATACATTTACATTATTCAAATAGCATAATATTTTTAAAATATTCTGAACAAGAATGTGGTAGATTTTTGTATTCGTACGGTGGTACAAACAACTATTTTTACACGTAGGTGATTATTGCTACTGAGAAATAATTCTCATTAAAGTTGGTTTGTCTTAGATGCCTAGGTATTAGGTGCTGATAGAGATAGAGATAGAAGTAGTGGAGATACCCTTTTTGGGGTATTTTCTTGTGATCACTGGACTATGAGTCCTATTTGTATTTGAGTTACCACCCTTCACCTTACTGTTTGCATAACTAGGAATTTATATTATTTTGACATGCCTACTTCCCTGAATCCTTATTAGTATTTTGAAAGGACCAGGAGGATGATTTTGGTATAAGTAAGGAGGTCATATATGCATTAAGATATGTGAGATAGAGAATTTTTCTTAAAACAGGGTATGAGTGGCAGGCTTGTTATCTCGTTACCCTACTTAGACTCATATATCTATAGTTATATGTCTGACAAACACTACTGTTTATGTATATATGAATATTATCTACTGAATGTGAATGTAAATACCTCTATATCAATCTATTTCATTTAAATTACTTTATTTATTTTTATTACGTAACGTGTGAGAACTAGAGTGTAGTAACCCAAACTAGTGGCACTCAATTATTTAACTTAGAAAAAGTTAAAAAATACTTGGGTAAAGGTAGTTGTAAACTTACCAATCCTATATTACATTATTTAATTATCTGAAAGGAATATAGGGTTAGGGGTGTTACATTGAGTTGGTATTAGAGCACAGTTACCACAACTAGTTGAGTACTGGCTTGGTAACAAAATGTAGAATCCTCATGATAGAGACTAATATAGGTTAGTTAGCTAAATCTAGACTGTTCACTGACTTGTATTTTGTTTTGACTTAAGGAATAGAGTGCTAGGTTTGGGGTAGACAGTATTTCCTAAGGTGCCATATGATCTCTTAGAAATATTATGTTATTGAGACTGATCACCTCGATAATTTTTATTTTGTAAAGTGAAGTATGGCTCCACCTAAGAGGAATACTGGGAAGGATAAAGAAAGAGAAGGTAATATGGAGTAACTAGTGCAGGCCATGATGGGGCTAGCAGAGGCTATGAAGGAGCAGGTAGCTACTACTACTACCCATGCTATGAGAGAGTAGGCAACAGCTACTACTCATGTCCTTAGGCAATTTTGGGAATAGGGGAATAATTATAATAACCCTAATCCTTAAGAAGCACAAGCAGGAAACCCGATGTATCATGGATGGTCAGAATTCCAAAAAGAAAATCCTCCTTCTTTTAGGGGTGAGCTTGATCCAAAGGTGGCTGAGGAATGGTTGAAAAAGATGGAAAAATTATTTGTAGTTCTAGGTACAACTGATACTCAGAAGGTCTTATTTTCCACTTATATGCTGGATGAAGAGGCAGAATATTGGTGAAAGGGTGAAAAGTAACTAATGGAGGCTTAGGGAATCCAAATTACTTGGGATTCATTCAAGGAAGCATTTCTTGAAAAGTATTTTCCTCGGAATGAGAAAGAGATTGAGTTTATGCAGATTAAGCAGGGCAACATGACATTTGATGAATACTTAGAAAATTTTAAGGAATTATCTAAATTTTCCTCCTATTTGCGACTTTAACCAGATGAAGCATAGAAAGCAATATACTTAGAGGTTGGGTTGAGATCTAAGTTGAAAAATTTTGTAACTCCATTGGTAATACGAGACTATGCCACATTGGTAAACAAATGTCACATAGTTTCCAAGAATTTAGTAGAGACTGAGAAAGAAAAACAAAAAAGTAACTTCTTCAAATGGAAGCAACCAGGATTTTTCTCAAGTAGAGATGGTAGATTTGGTAGAGGCTGGGAAGGGAAAAGGCCTATGGTGAGACTGGTAATGTCTGATGTTTGTCCTAAATTCCATAAAAGTCATGAGGGACCCTGGAAATGGCTAACATGGTGTATGTTATAGATGTAGGAAAGAAGGACACTTTATCAAGGACTATCCACTGTGGAAAAGACAAGATGACACCACCAAACCTCTTACTACTAGAAGAGTCTATAAAGAAGTGGCTCAGTCCGATGATTTAATGAAAGGTAAATGTTTAATTAATGGTATATCTTTAATTGTATTATTTGATTTTGACGCTACTCAATCATTCATTTCATTAGAATGTGTGAAGAGATTAAATTTACCTGTGACTAGTTTACCTCATCCATTGTCTATTTCTATTCTAGATAGAGAGTAGGTTATTACTTCTTTAGCCTGCTTGAGTTGTTCCATTATTGTTAAGAACAGATCATTTGTTTTTGATCTGATTTGTTTACCTTTAGTAGATTTGGACATTATTCTTGGGATGAACTGGTTATCTACAAACAATGTAATCTTGGATTGTTTAGAAAAATTTGTGACTTTTGTAGATATCATATTGATAAATAGGAGTACTGAGGAGAAGAATGAGAGAATGAAATTTCTATTTGCTTCTGAGGTTAAAGTTCAACATAAATTTGATGTCATTCCTGTAGTGAGTGAATTTTCAGGTGTTTTCCCCAAGGAAATCTTAAGTCTTCCACTTTAGAGAGAGATAGAGTTCTCTATAGAATTGATTCTGGGAACGGGACCAATCTCTATAGCACCTTATAGAATGTCTCCCATAGAATTGGCAAAGCTAAAGGTACAGATAAAAGACTTATTGGAGAAACAATCCATTAGGCCTAGTGCTTCACCATAGGGAGCCCTAGTACTATTTGTGAAGAAGAAAGATGGAAGCTTAAGGTTATGTATAGATTATAGGCAACTGAATAGGGTAACAATAAAGAATAAGTACTCACTTCCTAGGATAGATGTTCTCTTGGATCAATTGAGAGGGGCTACTGTGTTTTTCAAAATTGATTTAAGGTCGGGATACCATCAAATTAGAGTGAGAAGAGAAGAAATACCTAAAATAGCCTTTAGAATTAGATATGGGCATTATGAATTTCTTGTAATGCCATTCGGATTAACGAATACTCTAGCTATTTTCATGGATTACATGAATCATATCTTTAGACCCTACCTAGATCAATTCGTGATAGTGTTTATTGATGACATTCTTGTATATTCTAAAAGTAGTGAAGAGCACGAACATCATCTTAGGATTGTGTTGCAGTTTCTTAGAGAGAAGCAATTGTATGCTAAACTTGAGAAGTGAGAATTCTAGTTGGAGGAGGTAAGATTCTTAGGTTATGTAATCACTAAAGATGGAGTAGCAGTAGATCCCAGTAAAACAGAGGCAATAGTTGGTTGGAAGTGACCTACCAAAGTGACGAAGATCTGTAGTTTTCTCAAATTAACTGGTTACTATAGGAGATTTATTCAAGGGTTTTCGCAGATAGCATTGCCTTCGACTAAATTGACTAGGAAAGACGTTCCATTTTTTTAGGATGCCAAATGTGAGCATATTTTCCAAACTTTGAAAGAAAAATTGACAACCACACCTGTCTTAATTATTCCTGATCCATTAGAAAATTTTAAAGTGTGTTGTGACTCATCCAAAAAGGGCCTAGGATGTGTCTTGATGCAAAATAGAAAAGTTGTGGCATATGCATCTAGGCAATTGAGACCCTATGAGAAGAATTATCCTACCCATGATCTTGAATTAGCAGCCATAGTGTTTGCCTTAAAGATTTAGAGACACTATCTCTATGGATCTAGATTTGAGGTATTTAGTGACTACAAAAGTCTAAAATACCTTTTTAATCAAAAAGAGTTAAACATGAGACAAAAAAGGTGGATGGAATTTATTAAAGACTGATTTTGAATTGAAGTACCATCCTGGAAAGGCAAACGTAGTGGTTGATGCTTTAAGTAGGAAATCTCTTCATGTAGCTCACATGATGGTGAGTGAAATGAATTTAACTGAGAAGTTTAGGAATTTGAGTTTGTCTACTCTAGTATTTCCAGATAGGTTATACCTGAATGAAATGAGAATTGAGAATAATCTTAAAACTCAAATCCTAGAAGCCTAAAGGGAAGATGAATTCTTAAAGTCCCTAAAAGATCCTAAAGAATTCAAGAAAGAAACCAATGGGTTAGTGACCTTTCAAACTAGGTTATATATCCCTGAATCAAGAACATTGAGGGATAAAATTTTAGAGGAAGGCCATAAGAGCAACTATACCATTCATCCTGGTGCCACTAAGATGTATCAAGATTTAAAGAAGAATTTCTGGTGGCTGAGCATGAAAAGGCACATAGCTAAGTATGTTGCAAAATGCCTAGTGTGCCAGCAAGTGAAGATTGAACATCAAAAACCTGCAGGAATGCTGCAACCTTTAGAAATTCCTGAACGAAAATGGGAGAAATTTTCCATGGATTTTGTAGTTGGCTTGCCTAGAACTCAATCAAAAAATGACGTAATTTGGGTGATTGTTGACATATTAACTAAATTAGCACATTTCTTGCCTATTAAAATAAATTCCTCATTTGATAAGTTGGCCCACTTGTATATACATGAAGTAGTAAGACTTCATGGAATACCTACTAGTATAGTATCAGATAGAGATCCTAGGTTTACTTCTAGATTCTGGGGAGCCTTGCAAGAAGCATTTGGTACTAAGTTGAATTTCAATACTACTTATCATCCTCAAACTGATGGGCAGACTGAAAGGACAATCCAGACATTAGAAGATATGCTTAGGGCTTGTACATTAGAAAAAAAAAGGAAATTAGGATAGAATTTTGCCTTTGATAGAGTTTTCCTGTAATAATAGTTTTCATACTAGTATAGGAATGGCTCCATATGAAGCCTTGTATGGAAGAAAATGTTGATCACCTTGTGTTGGTTTGAGGTGGGAGAGAGACAAATTTTAGGACCAAAATTAGTTCAACAGACGACTGATCAGATAAAAATGATCACGGAGAAAATGGCTAAGACCCAAGATAGACAGAGTTATGCTGATAAGAGGAGAAGGCCATTAGAATTTGCATAAGGAGACTATGTTTTTCTCAGAGTATCTCTAGTTACTGGTATTGGTAGAGCTATTAAGTCAAGAAAATTGAATCTTAGATACATTGGATTATACCAGATCTTGAAAAGAATAGGTTCATCCACTTATCAAATAGTTTTACCACCATTTTTGTCTAAACTCTATAATGTTTTTCATGTTTCTCAACTTCAAAAATATATCCCAAATTCATCTCATATTCTCGATCCCAGTACTTTACAATTGAAAGATAATTTAACTTATAATCCTAGACCTTTAAGAATCATTGGTACTGAAGTCAAACAATTGAGGAATAAGACAATTCCACTGGTAAAGGATTGTAGGATCAGTTATCGCCACAAGAAGCTACATGGGGAAAGAAGAAGATATGAGAAAAGTATATCCAGAGTTATTTCTTTAGGTACGTTTTAAATTTTTAGGACAAAATTTTTTAAAGGATAGGAGAAATGTAACATTCTCTCCTTCTATGCAAATATTTGTTGATTTTAAATGAATTAAATGTTTGTGTTTTTTGCATTAGGCTGCATATAGTTGCATTTGGAAAAGAGTTTTAAAGGAAAAGAAAGAATAATGACTAAATTGAAAATGAAAATGATATAGTGCGAAATGGTATGAATATCCAAAACTTTAAGGCAATAGGCCATAATTTTAGCCAAATGATTTACTGTAGCAACAAAATTCTAAAAATTTACTACAGTGAGTTAGGGACGAAATGGTCATTTAACATAAAGTTAGAAGAATTATCAATTTGGACCAAATGACCGAGAATTAGGAGTATAATTGCAAGTGGCTAGATCATCTATAAATAGGTGAAGTCTCCAAAGCTCTTCATTTGTACCCTGAGTTCAGAATCTTAAAGAGAGAGAGAATGAGCTAGAGAGAGAGAGTTAGGAAATTGTGAAGGAAGAGAGTTATTGGATAGATTTAAGCATTCCAGAAGCTAGGAAAACTTACCAGAACACTTCACCTTCATCAAATACCAAGTTTAAATTAGCAAAAAGGTAGCAAATCACCTATCTCCCTTATTTTTGAAAATACTATTTATGGCTGAAAATTCTGAGTTTTATGATTTTAAACTGGAGGGAGATTAAAAACCTACATTCTTGGTATTTTTTATTGCTATTGGATGTTTTAAACTGCTTGAATATACTTGTGAATGCATGAGTGCAAATATGAGAAATGGACTTTTTCATGGTTTTCAAGAAAGGGTTTAAATCTAAGATTTAAGCATGAATAATCGGTGGTTTGGGCTATTTTTGAGTGGTAAATGAAGCTTTTATGCTATTATTGATTTTTCAATCATCAAAACTATTTTAAAAACATATTCTTGGGCTAAATTAATTAGTTAACGATGAGTTTTAAAATAGAGCATAACGTAGCAGTCGACTTGTAGGCTCTACCAATCGACTGTCGTGCTCCTGAGTTGCCAAGAAACGCATCCAGAATGCTAGCAGTAGATTGCCAAAGGCTAGAAGTCGACCGTCGTGTTCTTATTTTCTAGAAATTAGCTAAGAACAGAGTAGTCGACTGTCAAGATCCTGGAAGTCAACTGATTACTCACTATTTGAAACATTTTTAGGACAGCAAGCTAGAAGTTGATTGCCAGAAGGCATAAAATTGAATTGTAGCTCTCTATTTTGGAAAATTTGACTCAATAACCTATTTTTATCCACAATTGGCCTAATACTTCGCTTAAACGTAGGATTTAATCTTGAATTGTAATGGGTAACATGAGAAATGAGAGGATTTGAGAAATTATGAGAAAGAGAAGAAAAATAAGAGATTTTAATTGAGCATAAACCATAAATGAGAATAACTACAAATGGTTGATCCGCAAGAAGGGATACATTTGGTTATACTACAAGAAGGGATGCATTTGGTTATTTCGCGATAAGGGATGCAATTGGTTATACCGCGAGAATAGCTGCAACTGGCTTTAATCCAGGAAAATTTTTGCATATGGTTAACCACGAGAATAATTTCTGATGGATAACTTGAGAATAAATGCTGACAGTGAAAATCATGAGAATGATTGCAGGTAGCTCATGACTGCAAGAGAATCTCATTTATGAATAGAAATTTGAAAGAATTAATGTATGATGCTTCTGACTATGGCCATATCAAATTGCATAATTTCTTTGCTTATGCTCTATATACTGATATGAGAATATGAGTTGTTACCATTACAATCTGAGAATACATCCTGTGTGATGAATATCAATTAAAGGGTATGTGTAATCATAAGTATATGCATGAAATAATTGTTTAATACATTTACATTATTCCAATAGCATAATATTTTAAAAAATTCTAAAAAGAATGTGACAGATTTCCGTATTCATACGGTGGTACAAACAACTATTTTTAAACACAAGTGATTATTTCTACTGAGAAATAATTCCCATTAAAGCTGGTTTGTATCAGATGCCTAGGCATTAGGTGCTGATGGAGATAAAGATAGAAGTAGTGGAGATACCCTTTCTGGGGTATTTTCTTGTGATCACTGGACTATGAGTCCTATTTGTATTTGAGTTACCACCCTCCACCTAACTGTTTGCATAACTAGGAATTTATAGTATTTTTACATGCCAACTTCCCTAAATCCTTATTAGTATTTTTAAAGGATCAGGAGGATGATTTTGGTATAAGTAAGGAGGTCATATATGCATTAAGATATGTGAGATAGATAATTTTGCTTAAAACAGGGTATGAGTGGCAGGCTTGTTGTCTCCTTACCCTGCTCAGGCTTACATATCTATAGGTATATGTCTGACACACACTACTGTTTATGTATATATGTATATCATGTACTGAATGTGAATGTAAATACGTTTATATCAATCTATTTCATTTAAATTACTTTATTTATTTCTGCTACATAACATGTGAGAACCCAGTGTAGTAACCCAAACTAGTGGCACTCAATTTTTAACTTAGAAAAGGTTAAAAACATACTCCGATAGAGGTAGTTGTAAACTCAATAATCCTATATTATATTATTTAATTATCTGAAAGGAATATAGGGTTAGGGGTGTTACACTACTAAGCATATGAGAACTCTTCCATCTATAAGGCTCGAACAAAGAAATGGCATCGCAAAAGGATACACAAGTCCAAGAACTTTCACATAGGCGATAGAGTACTTCTGTACAACTCACGTCTCTATTTCTCTCTAGGGAAGGTATGGAGCCGATGGTCAGGACCCTATACAGTCAGTCAGGTATTTCCCAATGGTGCCATTGAGATCTATAGGCTTGATCAGGGAAATTTCATGGTAAACGAGCACTGTCTCAAGCACTACCATGGAGACCCACTAGAGGTCCAAGTAATTTTCCTTCATAACATAGTAAATAAATGAGTCTAGTTAACAAACTCAGAAAAAAACAAATATCTTCCCTTTTTTTCTTTCTCTTTCACTTCTCAATTCAATTTATACGTCAATAAAATTCCTTAAAGTACTTGGAGAGATAAAGGGACTTTGTCTAGGGATTCTAGCTGAAATAAGGAAAGGATAAGGTCAAAGGATCATATAAAGTGATAAGCTATCATGATGCTTAAAAGTGATAACCTATCACTAGATTGAACCTGATAAACTATCACTCAAAAATCAAACTTACATGATAACCTATCACTAGAATATTCTCAAGTGATCATGAGAGCCTATCATAAGAGATAACTCTTTGTTTTAATTGACTCTTTAATTTCATAAAAGCATTTTTAAATTTCAAATTTTCCCTTATCATCTTAATCCTTTCAAAATTTCAAATTGTTAACAAAAAGAGTTATCCTTAGCTTTCAAAAATTTAAGGAAGGATGAAGGAATTTTGAATTCTTTAAGTCATCTTTAAACTTTTGAAAACTTTGATCCTTCATTTTGAAATTTTGAGAAAAATGAGGCAAGTTGAACTATTTCATCTTAAACTTTAAAAAATTAAAATTTGTTTAATTAAAGGGTTATCATTAAGCTTTCAAAAATTAAATATGAAGTCTTTCAAATTTTCCTTACCCTTAATTTTCAAAAATGTTAAGAAGATCAAAGCTCTTTTGAATTATTTCAAACCTTTGAAAAATTCCAAATTTAATTTTGAATTATCCATAATTTTTGAAAGTTAAGAAGGATAATATTTAAAATTTCAAAGCATTTTCAAAAATACCTTCTTGAAAGTTTTCAAAATTTGTTTAACTTATCCTTAGCATCCTTCAAACACTTTCAAAAATGCATGATCACTTTCAAATTCAAAGAGTTATCAAGAATCCATTTTAAAAGTTATTCAAAGAAATTCAAAAAGATATAGCTTATCCAAATTTCAAATTAATTATAGCCTATCTTCTCCTCCTCTTCACGTGTGGAATCCTTCTCCTACTAGGACACAGTTTGGCTTGCCTATATAAAACCTTTATACATGACACTCTCCCATCACTTGGTAAGCTTCAAACCTCCCTTACTCTCTTGTGTGGGTTTTCAGCCACTCTTAGACACAATTCATACATAAGTCTTCCTTCTCATCAAGTAATTCTTATCTCCTTTTCCTTTTCCATACTACATAATTTTCATAGCAATAAGAACTTCAAGATTCATTCTTCGATGATCACATAAATAAGATTCCTTGATTATTGCTTCTCTCCTATGCATATGAAATAAATTATTTCATAATAACTAGGATATTAAAAGAAACACTCTTTTCGAATCACATAAGAAAATTCTTTTATTATTTTCTTTAATGATTTATAGTAATTTAGAATTTAAAGAATCATCCTTATGTAAATAAATTCCTATTAAAGAACTCCACATATTCTTGAAAATAAAATAAAGATCATATCCAACTCTTTCCTTGGCGTAAATAAATCATCATCATCACGCCAGAACCAAGTAAGTTCTTTTTCTTTTCTTGAATTCATGAAAGTCTAGTAAAAGAACTTCACTTGTCTTGCAATTACTTTGAAAATTCAAATAAAATTTATAAAATTTTTCATAAATAAAATTAATAAAGGATCACATTACATATGCATGAAAAATTCATACTTAGGATTACATATCTTACTTTAAGCTAAAAAAAATGTTTAGCTAACATAAAATTTTCATAAAATTTATAAAATTAGTTAGACTTAGTTAGTTAAATTCCATCACTATTTGTCTTAGGTTAAATAACAAGGAGTAAGTAGTAAATCTAGGTTTTCCCGTTCCCGTGGGATACGACCTTGGTACACACCATTGTGCTAGGTTACACTGACAGGTGCACTACCTTAAGGTGTGGCTACATATAGAGCATTGGCAGCACATCAAGGCAAAACATGAATCCTAGTATTATAGAGAGTTTTTATAGGCTTAAGGTTAGGCTTAAATTGATTGATCTGTGTCCAAATAGGACAACTTAAGCCAAATATATGATTAATCCTAGTCTAACTAGGTTAATCCTTAAGCTTGGGCTTAAACTAATTATTCCTTTTCCAATTAGGTTAATTTAAGCCAAATATGTAATATAATATACTAAAGCCCAAAAGGAGACCATCTTAGTATTACTTTAATATTAAGATGCAAGATATAATTTAATATATATAGTTTATATATATATTATATTATATTAACCTCAATTCATCCCGTTCTTTTTTTGTGACCTTGTAGTTTCTTATTACATTGGCAGTGACAAAAAAAACCTTTTTCAATATCACAAATAGTGAGTAGCATCTATCAATATATCACTGCTACCCAAGTATAATAAGAATGTCTATGATTCTAAATCTATGACCAAAATCCTTATGTGATTTAATCCTTTTTGTATAGATATCTAGGTTGAACTCAAGGAATGGAAGATGTCATCCCCTTTTAAATTCAACTCATGTTTCTTGATCTGTGAGTGGAATAATTAATAACAAATAAATTAATATCACATATTGATCTATTTGAGCATTGCCATGAATTTCTTAGTCTCTTTTGAATCAAGGGGCCCATGGATATCTCACCTTCGAAGGAAGGACAAAATTCCATCCACATCATCCATATCCCCTTAAATGATAAGCGACATACCCAAATAATGCCTATTGGGTCACCCTATTAAAATGACTTTAAACAGTACCACAATATATAACTTATCATATAGGAATCATGGTGACTTCAGATCAAAGGATTGTATACTTCATGGTAACCGTGAGAAGTGCTTGTGACAATCAATAAGAATTCATGTAGTACTCTTGTAACACCTTATATTATCTTTAGTGGTTTTAAATTAATGTCCCCTTAATTAATTGAATGAATTTGCTTGTGTAACTTAGTGTTTAGGATAAATAAGAACACTTTTCTTGAGGTGTTTACATAAAAGCTTAGGTGCTTGATTTGATTTTTCTCCTCCTTAATTTAGCTAGCCAAATAGGTATCCCATGGAGTAGATTAAATTTTGTAAACCTATGGCAATAATAGAGAGAGAGACGTGTGATGTTAGTTTCTTCTTTCCTTCCTTAGCATTACTTTCAATATGACAAGAAGGGAAATTAAGGTTCTTGAATTATGCCTTTCTCTTTCTTCTTTTACTAACCAAATAGCTACATGAGAGGCTGATTTAAAAATACATATATATGCATGGCAAGGACAATTGGGAAAGGAAGCAAGAGTGCAGCCTTACGTGAAGTGAGAAAGGAAAGAAGAAGTGTAGTATTGAAATATATATAGTGATGTGGCTAAAGGTGTAGAATTTATTTCAGTAAAGAAAGGAAAAGAGTTAGCATCACATGAAAGAGGAAGAAAGACATGGATTTTTAAATATACCTATATAACCACATGGCTAGGAAAAATTAGGAAATGCAAGGAATGTATAGCAATTAAATATATATATGGAGACATACATGCATTCGGAAGCAAGAGTCGAAGAGAGGAGCTTAAAATTCTCTTCCTTATTCCTTTAATTCCACCGCCTAACCCTCACATGAACTAGGAAGAAAAAGAAAAATATATATATACACATAAGATAAGAGGCTTGCATGGAAGGACACTCGGCGTGTGATACAAGTTCCCTTCCCTTGTGAAGACTCACGTGTGCCTTGCATGGACAATGAGGCTTGCGTGAAGGAAGAAGCCTACATATAAGGGATGAAATTAAATATGCATATATGCATGCAGCATGCTAGGGGGATGGCTTCACAACTCCATAGAATAAAGAGTGCCATTTGGTAATGCCATGAAGCAAGAGAAATTGAGAAAAGGGAAAGAAAAGTGCAGCGTTCAAGGGCCTTGCGTGATCGTACTGCTAGCATGAGGAATGCAGCTTGCATGGACTCCCTTCTCCCTTTCCTTTAGTGTGACCAAGTGGGTAATGTAAGAGAGCAATGAATGAGTTGTACTTAATAATAATAATAATTAATACTAAGGAAAAGGAGTAGCATCCCATTTAACCATTAGATAGAAGAGAGAAATTGCATTTTCATATACAAGGAGAAGAGGGAGAGAAAAACGTGGAAAATAGGGCTGAACTAGAGGCACACGTAAGGGCATAAAGAAAAAATTAAATAATAATAATGAAAGATGAGAATGGGGTGTGGCATTCCCTTATAGTCGATTACAATGCATACAAGAGAGAGAGCAAAGAAAAGGTGCATTGGAAGAGAAGGAGTGAGTAGCTTCATAATTGAGAAAACACACATACATTTGGTCAAGGGAGAGAGTGATTTAGCCAAGAAAGAAATGAGCAAGGGAGCAAATAAACAAGGGAATTCAAGAGAAACACTAAGAGGCTTTCATCATTTTTGCACTACTTAAGGTAGGTTAGCAATTGTAACATCTGCTCTAATTATGATTAAAGAGATATTTGATAATTGCTAATTTGATGTTTAATGCTTTTGTATGTTGCATTGGTGCATATAGTTGCATTAGTATAGGGACCAAATTGAAAGAATTACAATTCCTTAGTTGAGAGTGAGGCTAAGGACCTAAGTGAAAAGGGAAAATATATGGAGACTAAAATTAGAAAGTGGCCAGGGATTAGAATGTAATTTCCTAACTTTCTCATAAACCTTAGCTGCAGCCAAAACCCCCACACACTTCCACTATACCAAATTTTAGAGAGAGAAGCTGAAGCGGGCGACTAGAGATAGAAAGGGGCAAGTTAGGGCTTAAAGAGGGAATTTTACTAAAGAAAGAGCATATTTTAGGCTAAGAATCAACCCAATAATAAGGGAGGATCATTTCAAACACATTAAACACACATTTTGCCAAGAATCAAGGTAGCAATCCATCATAAACCCCTATCTTTTTTTTGAAATGTTACTGTTGCTAGAAAATATGTATTTCTACATGTTTGAAATGAGATTGGGGTTAAACCTACATTTTGTATGATTTTCTACTTTTATGGGATGTTGTGTTGCTGAATGTATGCTCATATATGTGCTTGTAATGGATTGTGTTTATCTAGAGATATAGACTAGTTTTCCTTGAATGTACCATGTTTGAGCTAATAGATGAGAAATGTTTAATGAAAAGTAAAGTTTGTTGTATGGGAATTAAGTTCATATGTTTAGAATTGAAAATGGAATGCATTATGGACTGGGTATTATCAAAATCATGTTTTCTAAATTGTAGCAGAGCATAGCAGCCGACTGTTGTGGTCCTAAAAGACCCAGAAGTGTAGACAGAGGCTTAACAGGCGACTGCCAGATACCTACCAATCGACTGTCAGTCCCAGGTCTGCACTAAGTAGTTGACTATTGAGTTCCTGGAAAACTCAAAAGTGCAGAAAGAGGCTTAGCAACTGACTGCCAGGTTCTTAGTAGTCAACTGTCGAGCCCAGGTTTGCATTGAGCAGTCAACTGACTATCTTAGCAATTAATTTTCATACTCATATTTTTACCCAGAACGCTTTCTAGAAAGCTACCAGCTGCCTGTTAGCTTACTATTTGGCATCTGAAGAATACAGAGAGTCACCAGCCGCCTGCTAGCCTTCCAACAATCAATTGGCAGCCCTCCAACTTGTGAAAGGAGGTTTGTAATGACAATGGAGCTTAGTAATTCTTCATACTAACTTAATTAAGGGCTCAAAACATAGGTAAGCAAGGAAACTAGGAATTTTAGGTGATGATACCCTTGGGATAGTGAAAGAAAGAGAGAACAAAAAACACAAAGAGGGAAAGAGAAAAGTATTCTCAGTGTATGCCTTAGGGTAGATAGGCTCATGATCGAGTGACCGATTGTTGGTATGGGACGGCCGTTGGGCATTCCACAGTTGTGCCATAAATTAGGATGGTTAAACATCCACTTAAACTTAGATGATTTCGAAAATACCATGATGGTTGTGAACTTCAAGGTAGTGTCATCTCCCAAAGGCCATATGAGAAACACATTCTTAGAGTTAAGCATAGCCATAAGCATGGGCCGATTTACCCCATAGTATATGTAGAGAATAGCGTAACAGGAGTGTGATCCATCAGAAAGGGATGGTGATTCCATGGTATTATGATCCACCCAAAAGTAAAGAGGAAATGATCCAGGTAGAGTTGACAGTGATCCCATGAGAGTATACCAACCCCGTTTGGGACGAAAGGGAGGAATCCTACTAGTCAGGGATGATCTGTTGTAAAGGGCAGGGACCATTATGGTACTTGGATCCACTGGGGGATGCCTCAGAATGTACAAAAGGTTAAGGCATGGCTAAATAGACATGTGCTCATTCATATAGACAGTGATGCATGGATTTGTTGGTGGGCGACACTCCTGATTACTCTTAGGGTGTTTTATGTACTGCTCGCATGTTATGGAAATGAAATGATGTTATGTTTACTATCCCACATGTGTTTTATAAGAAATGTTTTATGATAAGAATTATGATGAATACACTTCCCATGTTTTAAAGTTGATATATTCTAAATGCACATGCATACATATGAGTACATAACATGATTAAATGCTACACTCATTGCATCCCAATAGTATATGATATGTTTTATGAAAGAATGTAGAGTTTCTTTCGTGCAAGTATGGTGGTATAGGTCAATGGATTTCGTAACTGGTTGTATTGCTACTGAGATTCATTTCTTACAATATTGTTGACATGTACCAAATGTGTAGGTCCCCTTGGGCTGGAGAAACAAGGTAAGGTATGAAGAAGTGTCCAATATGGGCATACAAATTGTTTAATTTGGATAGTATATGTACATGTTAGGATTGAGCTAGCCTTCATGATATTTTGAGAAGGGCTAGTGTAGGATTATTTTGTATAGCCTGTTCTAACTTATCTGTATAAGAACTAGGCTGAATTGATGAATAGACTAATTAATAGGGTTATGAGTGATAGGATTGTTGCCTCCATGCCAAATAGTTAACTAACTATATTTAATTAAGAATGTTTGTTTATGTATAGTTAATCCAGGTGTATTGAGAGAACCCAAGAGTAGAGACCAACCTAAATGCACTCAATTAATCAACTTGGTAAAAAGTTTAAAATTTTCTCGGGTAGAAGTAATAGTTACACAAAGACTGATAATTATTTTCATATTATAGTTTTTTAAAATCTCTAAAAGGAACCGTAGGATAGAGGGTGTTACAATAATTCTTGTAAATTGTTCCATGGTTTCATATATATCCCCAATGTTTTTTCAAGCTTTCATGGAATATTAATTTCTTCTCTACATTCTTGATGATATGAATGTTATGTTGGCTAAGCTTGCATGGTTAATTTGATGTACTAAAATGAAAATTTTGTAAGAGAAACTACCATTTCGATTTTGGGTATTAGAAGGGAAGAAAATATGGTTGATTAAGTTATAGTTAATTAGTTCATCTTTTACACATAAGAAGACCCCACATTATTACTAAAATGTAAAAATGGAGAAAGGTGTGTGAGTCTTAAAATCTAGTGTGTACCATGAACCAATAAAGCAAGGGGAATAAATTATTAATGTCAATGGCTACACCAATTAAATGAGGAAGAAAGTATCCTAGAATTTAATGCATGATCTCATTAAGTGTAAAGTATAGAAAGGTGGGGAAAATTTGAAAATTTGGCATGAAAAACCTTAGGGATTATTAACTTATCCTTATGGCCGAACATAATCTCCCATTTTAGCCCTAGTAGCCGAATGCATATGCAAATAATAATGAATTATAATGGCTAAAGTCAAGGGAAAATGAGAAAGTTAGAGTTAAAACAAGGGCAATTTCAATTTATTCCAATTTATGCCATTAATGTTCTTATGTTAAAAAAATTTAAGAGATTATGGATGGCTAATTTGAGACCAATAGTCAATTGTAACATAATTAATTTATCAAGGTAGCCAAGTGTCCACATCCCTTGAAGTGTGATCAATGGTGATTCACACTTTAAGGCAAGGTAAGTTTTAAGAATGAAGTGCATAAATGATTATTGTCCATTTTAGTGTTAACATGTATGATTCCATGAAAAGATACTTTACTTGAAAGAGAATATCTACTTTTATCACATTGACATTTTTCAATAATTATGCAATGCTTGTCAATTTGTATTTATGAATAAGGCTATGTTTTCAAATACCGAGAATGTAGATGAAAATGTTTTGGTGCTTGCGTCCTGGTACATATTAGTAGATTTTTAATGATGAATTGTTAAGCTACTGGAAAACCTGTTTTCTCACTTCTATTCTAATATGTATTAGATGCAGATGTTTAGCAATGTCAGGGCAAATGGAAGTCCCTATACTGAGACCATTTTTGTAGTCCTTTGTTTTGGAGTCCTAATTCTATGTAATGTTTTGGATTAGAGTTAGGACCATTATTTTTGGCTATAGATAGTAGTATAGGAAAGGGGGGCAATTATTGGGGAAAGGATATGTAAAAGACTGGTTCATCCCTATTATTTTAAAGGAATTTGAGTGACAGGCTTGTTGTCTCCTGACTCCCTATGGACGGGTACTTCATATATCCTGGTACATTTTTACAAAGGATGTAACAGACATTTATTAGACTGTTATTGTATGTAATATGAAAGTTTTAAATTCCGCTGTGATGTATGATATTTTATTTTTGCTATATGTATGAGATTTGATTTGAGCCAAGAACTCAAACCTAATCCACTTTACTAAAACTTAATGGTATCAATGCTCAGACATTGCAAATGAATAATTAAGGTTAAGAGCAATGTATCGAACTTATCTATTTACTTTGGAGGAGTAGTAATACTAGATAAGGGCGTTATAACTCTCACTGTGGGTCATTCCAATATATATGTTCTTTAACAAATATACCCATGTAATGACTTGACATCTCATATCCATGACTTTAGTTATTAATCAATGTACATGTTAGTCTTAATGTATTATTGATATCCCAGCTTGCAATAATACATGACTAGGGACCATTTTAATTAATAATAGTAAATTATTTTATGGATAGTTAATGTATTTAAATATGATGCGTAGATATATCAAAATATAATAACTAAAATTCTTTTATATTTAGCGTAATAAAATGTGCAGAGTCAATCATCTTATGATTTACCTTTAGGATATACACTAACAATCTACTATGTTGGTGCATCATTGTAATTATCAATTATCTATATATGACCTTATTTATACAAGAAGTTTTCACTAATATATATGTAGTAATGGAATTTTATGGTTTCAGAATATTTGGTATTAGATACAAACTCCTATGAAAGAGAAAAAGGGGACGATATGGTGAAAGGTGCTGATGTATGTAAGAGATTATTAGAGAAATCAATTAACAATATTTTCAAAAATATCACCATTGAATACACAACTTTTTTTGACTATGATAATCAATGAAACTATTTTATTATATTGTCAGTTCAGTTAATTAACTTATTCTTCATAAGTAATAATGTTAATTCAAGATTGGGTTAGATGGATAAAAAAATTTTATGTTTGTGACAAGTTCAAAACCATATGTATAGCAAACAAAATTTGCAACAGAAAAATATGTTGCTACCAATTCTTTTAGGTGGATCTTTAATATTAATGACTTTGGTTTTTAACTTTGAATCTAATTAAGCAAACATTAGAAAATTTTCATGCTTGTTTATATATGAAAAAATAAGATTTTTTCATTTTAAAAAGTCATCCACCATATACTGTAAGTTAACTCTTGAAATATCAAAGACAACAGTTTAAAGAACAAAATAATGTTTCTTCTATTCTTATGGTAATTGATTAATTTAAGAGAGTAAAGTGATAGTTTCTCTTGCGTGGCTACCATGTTGCAAATGAAGTCATTATTCATGAATGTTTTGATTAGTATTATGTAATTTGGAAGTAAATGTGATAATTTGTAATAAATAGTATGTTTAAATTTGTCATGGTATAATTTTTGCTTCTTTTTTTTGCTTGATTGATATTTTAAAGATGTATTTATATTTAAGATAAATATAATTTTCTTATGTTAGTTATTATATGTGACTATGAAATATTTTGCAGTGTTTTCACTAAAGAAAAAAATAAAAAGATTTTAATATTTTTAGGATGGATTTAAATATTTGATGTAATTATGTTTGATCATATTCTCATTACAAAAAGTACTGAATGTTGCATTTCAAAGATTACAAAAAAAATAAAGAATGAGTTGCCAAACTAATGTACTCTTGGCAATTCTTTTCATATAAATAAATTGAAAAGTCATATAAATTGCCAAACTAATGTACTCTTGGCAATTATTTTCATATAAATAAATTGAAAAGTCACATAAATTGCCAAACTAACGTACATGGATTCTATAAATGAAAGAATGAAGAAGGAAAAGCCCTTAAAATAGCCCATAATTACATAATCATTCAAAAGTCTAAATCTTTATATCTTATCCCTTGTAGTTGAAGAGGGATGAAATTTTGTGGAAGATTAATGTGTGGCACTCATTACAAAAACATCCATTTTTATGGTTTAAAGGAGTGGTATAAAAATTATAGTTTTTTCAAGAGATTACATTTTGCCTTTGCCTTTTGGTCCTCTTGCTTTTTTTAGTATGATATAGGCAATTGACATTTTATATTGAAGATAATGATAAAGTAAAAATGTAAATAGTTTAAATAATAAGCTTATTACCATAGTCATCTTATTTAAAATTACTATAGAACAAATGCATTCTTTCATTACATGAGTTTATAGAAGAATTTATGTTTATACTTATTAGGCTTGTTTTGATATTTAATGTGTGGCTTCTTGTCATGCCCTATTTTGATAGTCTTGTTTTGGTACTTCCTTTCATATGTTGTCCTAATGTTAAGGCTTGTAATAAAATTTCTATGTGTATAGAAACAAAGAAATGGATATACCTAAAAATTGACGATGGATGTACAATAGAGTGCTTCTTAGGCGAGTTGGATTTACTAATGCCTTTATGAATGGCGTTGAAAAGTTTTTGGATCATGCTTGTTAATTTTCAAATTATTTTTATAATGGAAAGATAAGTTGTCCTTGTGCAAAGTGTAAAAATAGGAGATTTGGTGATCTTGATGTTTTGAAGGTGTTGTATAGCCATGGATTTAAAGCTAACTATTTCCATTGGACCTCCCATGGGGAATAACTGCCAAAGGTCCCTCAAGTGATACCTTCACAAGTAAATGACCAAGACATCTTACAATGGGATTCTAGGGAACAATTTAATCAGTATGAGACAATGGTGATGGAAGTAGTTAGGCCATCCTTTCAACAAAATGTAGAGGAGTCTCCAAATGTTGATGCTCAAGATTTTTATGAAATGTTGTCTAGTTCACAAGCTCCTTTATGGTAGGGATCTTCTCATCAGTCTAAACTTTCACCAGAAGTAAGATTTCTTAGCATCAAGGCAGACTACAACCTCACAAAGTAATGTTATAATGCGATTGTTCAAAGGTCGAAAGAGATAATGCCAAGAGACAATCGAATGCCCATAAATTTCTATAGAACAAAGAAAATGGTGTCAAAATTAGGACACAATTATGAAAAAAATTGATTTTTGTCCTAATGGATGCATGCTTTATTACAAGGATGACTTGAATGAAACTAAATGCATGTTTTGTGGGAGTTTTAGGTATACAATAAGAAGAACTAGTCATAGTAGACATAGTTAGGTGATAAATAAGCAATTGTGGTTTTTACCAATAACTTATAGACTTTAAAGGATGTTTACTTCATCTATGATAGTTAAAGAAATGAGGTGGCATTATGATAACTATAACATCCTTATCTAGTATTACAACACCTCAAATGTAAAAAGATAAGTTCAGTACATTATTCTTAACCTTAATTATTCATTAATAACGTCTGATCATTCATACCATTGCAATATTATTAAAATTGATTAGGTTTGGGTTCCTTTGCTTAGATCATAACTTGTAAGCACAATGAAAATAAAATTGTCATATATCTAAAATAAGTTCATGGAGACATTAATTAGACATCATATCTTTTTCCCCAAATTAATACATTTGAGATTTGTGAAGAGACTTTTCACAAGGGTAGGGAGACAATAGGTATGTCACTCAAACCCCTATGATCCAAAATATTCCTAAGGTGGATATACTCTTCATAAGAACCTTCACCCATCCCACTTCAGTCTTTATGACAATGTTATACCTCGGCATCTAATACATATCAATACATAAATGAGAAAACAAGTTTCCCAATAGCTTAACAATTTAACATTTTAAAATTTATTGATATGTACCATTGTGCAAGCACAGAAAACAATTTCATCTACATTCCAATCATTTGAACCATAATCTCATTTATATATGCATATTGGCAAGCATTGTATAATTTATTGGTGTGTCAAGGTGACAAAGTGGATTTTCCCATTTTAAATATAACATTTTTTCATAGAAATCATATAAAGAACCTTACTAAAATTTATACCAGGGCATACATGTAGAAAACTGAATTAATAGATGATTGTTTTCTCCTTTCATTCTTAAAAATTACCTTGTCTTGAAGTGTGAAACACTTTCGATCATACTTCAAGAAATGTGGACACTTGGCCACCTTTATAAGAATAGTGAACACTTGGTCACATTGTGGATTTTTGGCCACTTTTAGAAAAGATTGTGTTGCAATTATCTATTTGTATGTGATCTTAGATTAGCCACCCATAATTTCATAAAATTTCAACATAAGAACATTAATGGCACATATATATACAAATAGAAACTACAATTCATCTTACTATCACCCTTCCAAATTCCCTTGAATTTAGCCATTATAAGGCACATCATAAGTCATTTGCACATAGCATATGGATTTAGCTACCAAGACTAAAATAGGAGATTACTTTTGGTTATGATGAGAAAGGGATGGAATCTAAGGTTTTTCATGTCAAATTTTCACATTCTTCCATCCTTTCTACATTACAAGTTTAGTGATGTAATGCCTTTATCTAATATTATAATGTCTCAAATGTAAATAGATAAGGTCGGTACATTATTCTTAACCTTGATTATTTATTAATAATGTCTGAGCACTCATACCATCACAATATTATTCAAATTAATTAAGTTTGGGTTCTTTTGCTCAGATCAAAAATTATAAGCACAAGAAAAATAAAATGTAATACATCGGAGATAAATTTATAAAACATTATATATCCTTTCATATTTCATAAGTGTTACAAATTTTGCATTTACTTGAGAATTTTCAAAACTTATCCTAGGGTTAGGAGACAACATCTCTGTCACTCAAACCCTTAGGCTACAAAATACTCTTAGTGAAGAACCTCCTTTAATGCCACTTCCATCTTTCCCAAAAAATTTCTAAATATCTGCATCTGATACATATCAGCACACAAATGAGAAAACTAGTTTCTCAGTAGCTTAACTATAATAACCGAGACTGATTTTAAAAGATAAAAATTGAGTTTTGACGCTAGTTTCATGTAAACTGAGTCTGGCATGAATTTTGAGGTTGACGACTGAAACTGAGAGGCTATTCAGAGTCAGAAATGCGATCGAATGAAAGGAAACGCGGCAGGCAATAAAAGACTGACAGACGAAGTTTTGGAATTCAGTTTCTAAGATTGAGGCCAAAACCTTTGCATGGGAACTCGTGCTCACGTCCAGATTGAAGGCGACGTCCCGAAGTTTCCCCAGGTGGTCCGGGGAAAGTCAGAATCGCCCCCTGGAGCTTTAAATTCCTCAAAACCCTACCATTTTCAACATTTCTCTCTCTCTCTCCTCACTTTATTTTCTCTCTCCTCTCTCTCTTCCTTCCTACTCCATGCGCCACCACCTGGGCCACCGTGGGCCACCCCACCTGACCTACCAACTGACAGTCCTCGCCACCCTCGACCACCAGTAGCCACCCAAGGCCACCAACGGCCACCAGAGTCCACGAAAAATGAAGTTTTTTCCCTCCGTCGGGTGAAATGTTTACCAGTTGAGATCACTGTCGTCGGCCACCGTTGACCATCACCGCCACCACCAGCGTGTAGGCTCACCGCCACTTCCTCCTCGCCTAAACCACCGAGCGAACCTCTACGCACACAGATCGACAGAATTTCCATCCATCGTGTGATGATCTTTGGGGCCAAAAAATGCCGTCCAAACGGCCGTGAACGTCGCGCCACCACCATATTCGGACTCCTCATCTTGAGGGCTTCACCGTTGTGTAATTTTTGAGGCCAACTACACCTTTTCGCCGTGCGCTGCTGTGTTTTACGGTGTGCCACTGCCAAAGAAGCCAGGAAGACACCCGAGAGACACTTGAGACTTCTCCGTGACAGATTACCACCATTCGGCAACCTCATTAAGGTCTGATTCACCGAAACCTAATGATTTTTGATTGAATTTACTACCGAACATGAATAGGAAATAAACCAACTTAGGAAATTGTGTAATCGGACTTAGGATCATAAAACGAATGACGTAATGAGCTTAAATATTCATTTAAATGTCTAGAGAATTAATTAGGCTCGAAATCCAAAGACACAAGTCCTAGATCGAATTTAGAGCAAACGAAAACCAGGTAGGATAATTTACGCTTCCCGAACGTTAGAATTGACTATGTGGATACCTAAACGCTTAGATTTAATTGCATGGATATGCGTGCTACTTTCGATGGATTAAATTGCATGCCTGTGTGTTGTAAATTCCATTTTCATGTTAGATGTTTTGTTTATCAAGTTTATATACCATTAAGATGGGTTTACTTAGGGTAGGGTACTTGATAGCCAGTATGGGTTGGCCGTTAAGTATCCCGAGTGCAGGGAGTTTTATAATGATATTGTTTTAACCAGATTTAGCCTGCACTGTGTTAGGGATCACGCGATAAATCAGGACGACCCTAAGAAAGGTTTAAGGAGTATAAGGGGGGATAGCCTACACGGGGAAACATTGTGATTTAGGCGTAATACCCTAGAGCCCTGAGGAATAGCCGACCGTGAGCATATGAGTTCGAATAGACTGTATGAGGATGAGAATTGGCGTATGTGCACAAGCTAGGGGATGCCCTAGATGTTGATTCTCATCCGGTCCTTGAGTGAGTGATTGGTGTTACGGATCACACTCACAACATAGGCGAGATTCGAGTGATTGGTGTTACAGATCACACCTAACGAGAAGAGATGTAAATTCTCTGGATGACGTGCAATTGGAGGATTTTAGATACGGTCACAATGATTTGTGGCCAATACAGATTTAGATACATCGGGCATGGGTTTTGATTCGCTTTTGATTACTGATTTTTAAAGAAACAAATTTTTAATGATTTTTAGAACTTGCCATGATTTTCATGTGATAAACTGATTTTTAAAGATAAGGTATTTCACAGATTTTGAACTGATTTTGGGAAGTTATTTTTGGTACTTGCACTGTTGAGTAATCAACCAGATTTCAAACTATATTGTAAATTATAAATTATTCTACTGGATTTCATAGCTCACTAGGTTTTTTACTCAAATGAACAGGACCAGGGACCTAAACACTAGCTGGGCAAGGCATTGGTGATAGACAGGAGAGCAGCGTAGTCTAGGCTTGAATGATGATGTATATATATGTATCCTATGGTTGTTGTACTATATTTTTTAATTATGATGTATTTTACTATTGAATGGATGTAATCTACTCTGTTAATGACTGGTTATACTATTGGATATGTTTGAAATACAGGGAAGACTCTGCCCGATTTTCGACAGGGTTTACCGCTGTAAACGTGTGTAATTAAGTTGGAATTTGCATAAATGAATTGTACGTTGTATGTATGGACTTTAGTTTATCATTCTAGAGTATCTTGTGATGGATACATGAAAAATTTGTATAGCTGCATGTGAATTAGGGTTGAACAGAATTCAAATGGACGACAAAATGTCTATTTGGGTTACGCTCAACCAGTAGCGATCCCCTGACATTCCCACATCGGGAATAACTATTTCTAAAACCTATATGCTTCTGCTAGGCAGATAGAGGATAGTATATTGTGAATTAGGGGGTCGTTACATTAACAATTCAACATTTTAAATCTTACTGACATATACCACTGTGCAAGCACAAAAAACAATTTCTTCTACATTCCATCATTCATTAATTAATCTATTTCATATGAATACATTGGTAAGGATTGTATAATTAATTGGTATGTAAATGTGATAAAGATAGTCATTCTCATTTCTATTGTAATTCTTTTTCAGGGAAAGCATACATATGACAATTGAAATAATCAATAATCATCTATATATCTTCCATTCTTAAAACTTACCTTGCTTGAGAATGTGAAGCACATTTGGTCACACTGCAAGAAATGCGGACACTTTGCCATTTTTATGAGAATTGTGAACACTTGGTAACATTGTGGACTCTTGGCCACTTTTATGAAGGTAGTGAACACTTGGTCACATGGTGGACTCTTGGCCACTTTTATGAAAATAGTGAACACTTGGTCACTTTCATATACACATAGCAGCTACAATTCCTCTCCTTATTATCATTTCAATCTCCTTTGCAATTAACCATCAAAAGGTACATTCTAATGCATTCATAGTTAGCATAGTGATTCGGCCACCAAGATTAAAATGAGACATTGGTTTTGGCCACCATGAAAAAGTAATCAAAATTAGGATTTTCATGTCACATTGTCATATTTTCCCATCCTTGTCATAATTTAAACTTAATGATATCATGCATTAATTTCTAGGGTACTTTCTCCGACATTTAATTTATGTAACTATTGCCATTACCAATTTGTTCTACTTACTTTCTTAGTTCATGCTACACACCAAATTTAAGGTTAGACACCTTTCTCAATTCTTACATTTCAATACTAATATGGGACTTTATTATGTACAAAAAGGTTAACCAATTTACTATACCTTAATTCACCATTTTTCTTTCTTTCTCTTGGCCAATCAAATTGTAATCTCCCTTACCCAATTCTCATCAAGCAATTTCCTATCTTACAAAGGCTATGTTTGAATTTGGTAAGACAACAAAAGCAATGTCATAATTTTGAACTAAATTTTAGCTAACCACCTTCATTTTGATGTCTATAACCTAAATTATATGTTACCCATAAAAGAATACAAAACTTCAGTATTATCATAAATTAGGGTTTTCCATTATACATGCTGAATTTTACCAACAATAGTTCTTCTATGAAAATAACAATATCCATTTTAGCATATCACCAAACAATTCCAATTTACCATACAAGTTTAGCCAAAGAGACATTCACATCTTCAAGAATGTAAAGAGAAAAACAATGTTCCATGAAAGCTTGGTAAAACATGGTGAATATATCTTAAATCATGAAACAAAATTAAGAGAATTGCTAAGCTACCTCAAGGATGCAAGGAAATGGAAGTGTCTTGGATTTCTCTTTGAATTTTATCTTACTCCTTTGCTTCTCCTGTAACATCCGCTCCTAATACTTGCATTTTTTTTTTTGATGATGTTGCTATTATATTTATTATTAGTACTATTGATGGGATGCTAAGGATGATTCATTAAGGAGAAAGAATGGACATTTTCATCAATATATGATCACTTTTATTATAAAAAGTGAAACTGGAAATTTGGTAAGGAAGGATGAAATAATAATACTTTTTACCGTGAAGGGGAAAGTTTATTTAATTCTCCTATTTTATGAAATCACATTAAAGGATTTCCATTATTTTTAGTTAAGAGAGAAGAAGAATCTGGCTACATAACTAATTATGTGCAATGGATTCCGAGAAGGGAAAAATCATTATTTTACCCTAAGGGCATATTAGTAATTTTACATAATGTAGAAAATCTAATCTTTATCTTAAATATTTCAAGAAAATAGAAATTAGAAATCCTTACCCAATTATGCTTAAAAGAAGAAAGAAAAAGGGGTGAAAATGATAACCTTGGCATAAAGGTCAAAAAGGTAATTTTACCTTAGGGATAAAATTGTAATTTTGCTAAAAGAAGAGTAAATTAGTAAGTTCACAAAAATAAGTTTTTTGAAATTTTATTTAAGTGATTTTTACACCATAAAGCCGAAAAGGGTGAAAAATAGAGCTAAAATGGTCATTTGGACTTAAATGGAAAAATGGCAA
Organism: Senna siamea; assembly: GCA_031216115.1. Taxonomy (NCBI): domain Eukaryota; kingdom Viridiplantae; phylum Streptophyta; class Magnoliopsida; order Fabales; family Fabaceae; genus Senna; species Senna siamea. The sequence goes on along the minus strand of CM062363.1, from coordinate 23,765,091 downwards.
TTTTCTTAAGGGCATATGTGCAAATTCTGAAAAGTTGAGGGACCATTATGTAATTTCAAAATATTAAAGGGCAGAAATGTCCCAGCCCATGGAAGTTGCACAAAATTACATTTCCAAGGAGAGTGAATGCCATTGATGAAAAAGAGAAGAAAAAGGAATAAAATGGGCATTTTAACACCAATGGCATTTTTGTAAATTACCTAAACCCTAAATTTTAGCCTTCTTCTTCCTTAAGGTGCTACAAATGTCGAAGAAGGGAGGATAAGAGAAGGCTGGCCAAATTGCTTCCTAGACTTGGAGAAGAAGATTTTCACACCAAAATAACTTGGAGATTCCACTTGTTTTACACTTTCAAGGTAGCTAAACATGCCTATGCCATTCTTTTCTTGTTTTATGGTGTGTTTATGGTGTTTTTAATCTTGCAAGAATGATGTCTTTTTCTCTCTCTACATTCATATGATTGATTTGCATGAATTGGTTTGAAATATGTTGAAAATTACATGTATTTATGGCTATATACATGTTGAAATGCTTGCAAACCTAAGACATGGCAAATTTTCATGGATGGAATCATAGTCCTGAAAAACCCTAACCTATACCAAGGCTGAAATAGTGGTTTTAAGAGTGAGAAAATGATGTTCTTGCATGGTTTTTTCTTGAATATGATTGTATTGTAAGTAAGATAGTGAGATAACTCCATTTTCTTGGTTTTTCCCTCTTTGGTCGAATGCTAGGTGATGTTATGGTGCTGAAATTTGGTTATAAAATATGTAAGAAAGGGTGAGAGAAAGTGTTATAAAATGGTAAGAGAGAGAAAATCTAGTTAGATTAATATTTAGGCATTTTTCTCAATTTCTAGCTTTAACATAAACCATGAAATTATGACATACCTATCTTGGCTGAATGGACTCATGTAAATGGTGCTGAAGTTTTGCTTGAAAATGGCTAGAAAACCTTGCCAAGTTTGTCATAAGAAAAGAGGAGAGAGAAAATTATGGTGCTTTGATGTTTTAGTAAAAGAACCATTTTAAAATTGTTACCATTTGACTTTGAAATTGTGCATAAACATGTAAAGTGGTAAGACAATATACATTGACAAATGGGCTAGAAAGATGTGTGAAAAAGGGGTTTATTATACACTTACAAGGAAATGAGGTGTGAGAAAGCATTGCCTATAATTATGGAAATGGTTACCATAATTCTTGGATGCAAAATTGAATGCTAGAAATGTACCAAATGGGTTAGAAATGCCAATCCTTCATGCTTATCTTGCCTTGGCCGAATGCTATGTAGAATTTTCCCTAGAATGGCTAAATTTATGTGTTAATTGAAAATAGCCAAAGGTGCCATCAAAATTGGCCTATGCTAAGTGAAAAGAGGGAAAATGATGTAATGGTCAAGAACGGATGGTAAACAGCATGCATTTTGCCATTGGTAGCAAGATGCCTAAATTCATGTGAAAGTGATTGAAAAGCGTAAAATTGCTTAATGTGGTTGTGAATGTCAAAGTGAAAGATCAAGGGAGGAATGATCTGGTGAATACCTCCTAAAACCAAAATCTTAAGGAGGAATGATCTAATGTATACCTTCTAAGAAAGCTACCTTGTGGGGAATGATCTAGTGTATACTCCCAAGGAATTCAATGCAGGAGGAATGATCTGGGGTATACCTCCTGAGAATACAATCATGTGGGAAGGAATGATTTGGTGTATACCTTCCAAGAATAAAACAATTATGAGATATTATGATTTGTATGGCATGAAATGTTCTATGCAAGTAAGATTAAAGTATTTAAATCTTAAAAGCTTGTTATTCATTTCATTCATGATACAACATGTTGCATATCTAATGTTTATAGATGCATACTCACATGTTTCACATATATCATACCCATAAATCTATATGAAAAGACTCTTTGGACAGAATTGAATATAGAGTTGTTTTCTATATTTGTACAGTGGTACATATCAGCTATTTTTAAAGAAATTGGTTTGTTTAGTTACTAGGAATATATTTCTCATTTTTGTGCTGATATGTATCAAATGCCTAGATATTGCTTAATATTGGAGATTGAGCTGGCCATGGTGGAAGTCCCCTTTTCAGGGACTTTCACTATCATAAAGGATATTTATGTTATATCTATCTTTGAATTTCCTCTTGAGTAAATTAGACACTTTAGCATGTAGTCATAGCCCTTTCTTTTTTGTCCTAATTCTCTATATTCTTTTTGGGGTTAGAATTGGGACTATCATTTTTGGCTATACATAGAGGGAAAAGGGCATATGTATAAGGATATTTGATGGACCTATTCATCCTTGATATTTTGAAAATAGAGTTTGAGTGACAGGCTTGTTGTCTCCTTACTCCTTATGGATAGGTACTTCCTATATCTTGGTATATGTATCCATAACGATGTACCAGATAGTTACTATATGTGTATATAATATAAAAGTTTTTTTTCTACTGTGATGCATGAAAATTTTCTATTCCGTTATGCCAAAGGATTTTTACCTGAGCAAAAGAACCCGAACCTAATTGCATAATAAATGGTGATGGATTAAATGCTCAGGAGAAATTAATGTAATTAAAGACTAAGAATAATGTAACCACTTATCTAAATCAGTATTATGACGTTATTAAGATAAGATAAGAGGTGTTACATATCCCACTTTTGGCCAAAACTAATTTCCTTCTTCTCTCACTGAATGTGTATGATTTTTCTAAAATGTCAAGCTGCTCTCTCTTTCACCAAATGCATGTGGTTTGTGTATTTTTTATAAATGATTATCAAGCTCTTCTTAGTGATGACTCTCATCGTGCATGTAACACCCCTTATCTTATCTTAGCAACGTTATAACACTTCTTTAGATAAGTGGTTACATTATCTTTAGCCTTTAATTACATTAACTCCTCCTGAGCATTCAATCCATCATGAATTTATTTTGCAATTAGGTATGGGCTCTTTTGCTCAAGTAAAAGATGCTTTAACACAGCTGAAGAAATGAATAAATCAATAAATAAAATACATACACCATAATAGAATATATAAAAGCTTTCCCACTATACATATATTTTCATAACTATCTGATACATTGTTTTGTGTACATATACTGGGATAGATGAAGTACCCATCCATAAGGAGTAAGGAGACAACAAGCTTGCCACTTATACTTCTTTACAAAATATCATGGGTGAATAGGTTCTTCACATATCCCTATACATATGCCCTTTTTCCTTTTATATACAGCCAAAAATTGTTAGTCCTAACTCCAACCCAAAAAAAACATGTAGGGTTAGGACCCTAAAATGCTCAGGCTATAGCTACATATTTAAGTACTTATCTACTCTAAAGGGAATTCGAAGACAGATGGACATGGCACTAGCTCAAAAGGATGTGAAGTGGGGAATAGAGATGACACTGGGTGAAAAAGATGCGAAGTGGAGGATGGAGATGGCAATGACTCAAAAGGATGTGGAGTAGGGGATGGAGATGGAGTAGGCACAGTTGAGGACTGTCCATGAGCTCTACAAGCTTTTTGCTTTAGTCTTCTCATGTTTACAACTTTCAAAAGATAAAAACAAATCAACAAAAAATTATAAAAGAACATATTTGTTTCAACAAAGAATTACTTGAAATATTCATATTGATAATCATAATGATAGTCTTAAATAAGTACCATATGGAATCTTATGTTCCCACCATTAAATACACAATATTTGATTCTTAACATTATTACTCACACTATCAACAACATCGATGACAAGAAACTCTTCTTCTTCAACTGCCTTTGCCAAAGGTATACTCTCAACATCATTAGAAAAAATCATTGCTAATTGTTGTTGTGGATATGGTTCATTTTAATGAACATTCTCTTCATCTCCCATATCGTACAAATCTCGTGGCTTTAAGTGAACAAGAATGCACCACTCTCTGTCCGATTCATCATTGACATAATACACCATTTGAGCTTCAAAAGCTTGAATATAAGGCTCATCATCTAAATGTGCACCAGTGTGAATTAATCGAGAGAAATTTATCAAATCAAACCCAAGGGCATTCTTTTTCATTCCCAGTGTTGTTGTTGTATTAGCCTATTTACATTTAAACATTATGACTATGAATCGACCATGATAATTTAACTCAATTATGTCAACCAGCTTTCCATAATAAGGAACACCTCTAAATATTGGTCGATTTCACTACTGCTTGCATAACTATTTGTACCAAATAAGCCAAATACCCCACTATTTTGTGTTTTCAACCCTTGTTCTCGAGCTATGGTACGAAATTTATAACCATGGACATTAAATGCACTAAATTGTCTAGCATGTGATAGTGTCCCTTTTGCTAGACATTTGATGTCCTTTGAATAAGCTCTACTTTCATCATTCGTAACCTACAATGAACACAATGATGCGTTAGAGTTTAAAGTTGTTAGATATAATAACTACAACAAAATAGGATACCACTCAATCGGCTATAAAACCATGAAGCAAACTCCCTGTGAATTGTCCTTTGAATAATTGAAGAAGAGTGAGTGCGATTTCTCAACCTTCTTCTCGTAATCTCCTTAAATTCTCTACATTTCATTAACAATTGAACAAATTAAGTTCAAAAGATTGAAAACATCTATAAAATTAACAAATCTACGAAATTACTTACTGGACAAATTGTTCTACATGGTTACATTTCATTAATACATGGTGATGAGCTTGATGTTTTTCCATATCCGTAAGCTTGACATATGAGTGACCTCCAACTGGTTTGCCAATTCGCGGGAAAATTGTTTCCACTTGAGATGATTCAACTTCATTTGGTTGATCATCAACACATCGAAGGCGATTAAATCTTGTCTCAATTCCATCTAAGTACCTTGAAGAAAATGTAAGGCACTCTTCAGCAATGTAACTTTCCGCTATAGAGCCTTCAGGATGTGCTTTATTTCACACGTAAGACTTCAACAATCCTAAGTACCTATAAGTTTGACATATACTTAATTAATACTTATTCCAATCATGACAAAGAAATCAGGAATTTTAAAACTGTGCTGAGAATTTTACCTTTCTATTGGATACATCCACCTGTAATGAACAAGCCCTCCACATTTGGCTTCACCAACTAAGTGAACAATCAGATGAACCATAACCATAAAGAAAAGTTAATTTCATAGAATTAAAACAATTAAATTCAGTTATTTTCTGACATATGCTTGATTAAGAATGAACCAACTTTATGTTATCCTTATGGAATATGGAGATTGCTTGTTTAAAGTGGCATGTATGGCATCCACTAACTAGCTAGCTAGTTGCCACTTTAAACTTGGGACTCAATTACATTCATTATCTTTACTATAAGCATTTTTTTAATTTTTAATTTTCTTGATTCCTCTTTGGTCTCAATTATTGAACAAAGCTAAGTGCTTCGTTCCACAAGACAAAAATAATAATAATAAAGCAAAGTGACCAACTATCTTTTACGCCCTCTATTATGTGTTGTAGATACAAATTAAAAATCCATGTTACAATGTTCCTAAAGGATGACCCATGTATTAGAGGACACTACCCTAATTAATGTCACATACTTCTATTCAAAATTTCCATATGTTTTTGCTTCGTCATATACTCTAGACAAACTTGTAGTTGTTGACACAAATATTATATCTTCATTTATTTAGTGTAATTATAATTCATCTCTCTCTTGTATTTTAAAATAAATTTATTATTTATTTTGTTATCACTTATTAATTATGATATTTTGTTTTTCTAAATTAAGAGAAAAACAAACTAAACTAATGATAAATGAAAACAAACAAATTAACACCACATTGACGTGCCAGAGAAAGAGAAAATAAACTAAACCAAAGATAAAAGGATTTAATCACTAAACAGAGAGCTACTGTCATTCTTTTACCACCAGAACAGAGAGCTTATGAAATAAATAACTATGGGCATGATGATGGGCAACACCAAAATAGAGAGAACCAAAATACAAAGATATCAAATAAGAGAACTACATGCAAAGTACTTCCATAACTTTCCCAAGATCTCTCCTTAATTTACCAAGTCTTCAATCGCTCATTCTCGAACCCACAAACAAATGTAAACCCACAAACTTTCAACAACCAATACGACAACCAGAAAACACCCATAAACAAATAGAAATCCAAAACCAACATTAAACCCTCCCATCAACTCGGAATCCATACACAGCTTGAACCCCACAAACAAATTGAACCCTAAATAGAAACCCTAACTGAATCGCAAACTTGAACCATGAAATGGAGAAACGATAACTCACCGAACAAGGATACTGTGCGAGTGAACGCGAAGGTCAAATGCAAAAATACGGCGCCTGTGCTTCGAACGCGAAGCTCGTAGGACCAGATTTCGCCACTGCTTCTTCGCGAGGAAAATGAGAGGAGAATGAAGGTTTTAGGCTCTTTATCGAAGCTAGCTTTGGGAGGGAAAAGACACGCCAGAACGAGGGAAATATTTCTGTGGCGCTTGTTTTGAAAATATAGCGGCGCTTTTAAGGCGCCGCTATAATAAAAAATGATTTTACGGTGCCTAATAAGCACTGCTAAATTAAGAAAAAAAATATATACGTTTTTTCAAACTTTAGGATGCTTTAGGTGCCACAAATCCAAGAAAAGGCGGCACAAAATGAAAAAATTTTGCGGCGCCTGATATGTCTTATTTTACACAATTTTACCTAATATTTTATGTCCATTTTATATGTATTTGTTGTGTATTTTTATTCTAGGAATCACCTAAATGTGTATTTTATTGCATTTCAGGCTTTTTATCAATCTATCATCAACAAACGAGACTTTTCTGGAGTTAAAGCAGCTATTTTGGGTCAGTTGGGCCATTTTTCTCTTATTGGGCCAAGCCAAAGCCCTTAATGGGCCTTTGGGGCATGAGCCCAAGAGAGGAGGCCGAGCAGCGTGCAAAAAGGAGAATTTGGAAGCTTGGAAGGGGGGAATAAAAAGGAAAGAGTAAACAGTAAAAAAGAAGGAGAGGAGAGCTCCATCGTGGAGGAGGAGGAGAAGAGAGAACGCGACCCACACCCATCTCGCAAACCACCCAGCAACCCAATCGTGTGAGACTGGTGAGCCACCACCGTCTCGGCCTTCTACGGTGCTCGTTCTCGGCGTCGGTAGCGGTGGAGATCCGCGAGAGAAGCGCGACCCGCTTGGGAACCCGATTGAGTTCGAAGCTTCCGCGCATTTCGGCCGTTCCATCGCGCCGTCCGCCTCCTGCAGCTTCAGGCAGCCTAGTCGCACCTTCCGACGGACCATCAGCCGCCGTAACGCGACGGATCGTGCAACCCGAGACACACCCGAGTGACGCGACCCGACAGCGTTTTGCGACCCGCCCAGCGTCACTTGCGTCGTAGGCCACCGAAATTCATCCCTCCGTCGTGTGGCGTCCCTCCTGTAACCTTGCACCGCTGCTCCGGTGGTCTTTGGAGCTATTTTCGTTCGGGTATCCGTGACCCACGATCCGACCCGTTTCTGACCCGACCCATTTGACCCGCTTTGTTGGACAGCATTGTACTTGATTTTTCAAGCATTTTTCTAGCAATTTTCCGGTGACTAATTCGTGCAGTAATCATCGAACAATTGAAAAGACAGGATTGCATAAATTTTTATTATTTTTAATTGCTGTTTAATTAACTATCTTATGGATTATCTGCTGTTGGATTGTGTGCTGTCGGTAAATATGTGTGGCTAGATTTGTAAAAATTCATTGGGGTCCCTAACTGTGTTGGATTGCTATTTAAATTTGCATGGATGTTGAATTTAATGTGTGATCTCCGTTATAATTATGAATGTATATGCTAGCGTTATTTACGAGACGTCGTGGTAATGTTAATTAGATTCCTTTTTGAGATCGACAAATGATAATTGGAATTGGAAAACTAACTGTAATGGACAATTTGTTATCGCTTAGAACTAAGGTTAATAAATTGTTGGATTAAGAAGTAACGACTCTTAATAGTAGTGAATTAGATAGATAATGCTGATTTAAAATTTGCCATTAGGAAGAACCAGCCAGTGGTGGATTTTAAGTTTAAGAAATTCATTGAGATCGACAGAGAATTTGAATTTGCATTGGAATTCACTCACAGGTAACATAGTTAAATTTAGTAATCCATTATCCTTCGTGTGTTTGCCAACCAGTGTAGGTTCCCTAATGGATTTGCATTTCTTGCCTCCGTGTATTTTCTTCTATTTCTTTTCACTGTTAGTTTATTATTGCTTATAGTTAGATGTTAGTTTAGATAAAAAAATTAATCATTTTAATTGTTAGGCTAGATAACAGAGAACAAGTAGTAACTCTGGGCTTTCCCGTTCCCAAGGAATATGACCTTGATACTCACCATTGCACTAAATTTGCATCGATAGGTTCACTGCCTTAGGTGTTGTTGCTAGATAGCATTGGCAGCAAGCATTAAGTTTTTGGCGCCGTTGCCGGGGACTTTTGGTGAAAACTAGAGTGAATTTGCTATCTGTTAATTTAGCCATTTTTTATTTGTTCTGTTTTGTTTTTGTTTCTGGTTAGTGTGTCTTTCTCTGCGTTCAACTATTAGTTTCATTTTGTCCTTTGTTTATTTTAGTTTATTTTATTTATTTGGATTATTTGTTTTATTATTTTAGTAGGTTTTTATTTGTTTCGTTATTGTTTCTGTTATTGAGTTTTATCTGTCTTGTTTTACTTTTGTTTTGGTTTATTACTTTTTGATCTGATTGGTGGACTGTTTCACTGTTATTGGATTCAGGTAGTTTATGACCAGGAGTTCTAATCCTGTACTTGTAGACCCTCTATCCGATCCAGAACGACTGTTGTGGACTCGTGCACACCGTCGTCAGGAGGAGGTGCCAGTTGAGATATTGGAGGAGGAACCAATTGAGATCCCTGACCCTACATCACCAAAGATGGCAGCTGCAAATAATAATGACGAAGCCAATAGAACGATGTATGAGTTTGCTAGACCTTCATTGGAAGGGACACAGACGTGCATTACTCGGCCTACAATAGCAGCTAACAATTTTGAAATCAAGCCAAATGTGATTCAGATGGTGCAACAAACGGTACAGTTTGGAGGATGCCCATGTAAGACCCTAATGCCCACATAGCTAACTTCTTGGAGATATGCGACACTTTCAAGATTAATGGAACCACTGATGATGCCATTCGACTTAGATTGTTTCCATTTTCCTTGAGAGATAGAGCAAAGAGATGGTTGCAATCCCTACCACCTAACTCCATCACTACTTGGGAGACTTTGGCTGAAAAGTTTTTGTACAAATATTTTCCACCTGCTAAGACTGCAAAACTACGTAATGACATTTCTTCTTTTGTGCAGATGGCTGATGAGAGTATGTATGATGCATGGGAGAGGTACAAGGACTTACTGAGGTGTTGCCCACATCATGGATTGCCTGTGTGGATGCAAGTGCAGACTTTCTATAGTGGTTTAAATACAGCCACAAGGCAGATGGTGGATGTGGCAGCAGGGGGTGCACTAAATAATAAAACCCCTGAACAGTACGTAGTTTAATAGAGGAAATGGCCATGAACAACTATCAGTGGCAATCCTCAAGGGATAGGCTAGGACGGCAGGGAGTGGTCAACCAGTCAGACTCTATATCAACCTTGGCAACTCAAGTGGAGCTTCTGGCTAAGAAGATTGACCAACTTCAGATGCCAGTGCATGCAAAGACTAAGTCAGCGAGTTACGTGGTGGCCCGCATTATGGTGTCAATTGTAATGCGGTAGGTATGTTTGCTAACCCCTCTTCTTCATTTTCTTCTCACAATGGTTCTTCCGATTTTGAGCAGTAGATTACATGGGAACGCCCGAGACAACAGAACAATCCATATAGTAGCACATACAACCCCGGGTGGAGGAATCATCCCAATTTTGGATGGAGAAGCACTAATAACCAGGGCCCACCAGGTTTTCTCCGGTTGCACCAACAAGAACCCTAGCGACAAAGTCGCTCCAAGTCAATTTCCGCAAGGGCAGGAGAAGAAGCCCAATCTAGAGGAATTGATGATGAAGTTTGTGTCTACTTCAGAGAGCAAATTCCACCACACAGCACTTAGAAACCAACAAGCCTCCATTCAAAACTTAGAGAATCAGATAGGCCAGATTTCTAAGGTGTTGGTGAAAAGACGACCAGGGACACTTCCTAGCACCACCGAGTCTAATCCAAGGGAGCATTGCAAGGCTATCACTCTAAGATCAGGTAAGCAAGTAGCTGGTCCTTTACCTTTACCTACTGATGATCATAATGATGTGCAGGATACAAGTGTCAATAAGGACCAAGGGCCTGAGGTAACTAAGCCGGTGCAAGTTGAGGGCAAGAAGAGCCCCATAAGAGAGTACCAGCCACCCATTCCATACCCGGCTAGACTGAAGCAGGAGAAAGTAGATCAACAGTTTGGTAAGTTTCTTGATCTATTTAAGCAGCTGAGGATTAACCTTCCTTTTGTTGAAGCCATTTCTCAGATGCCTCGCTATGCAAAGTTCTTGAAGGAAATACTGAGCAACAAGAGGAAACTAGAGGATTTGGGACTGGTGACATTGAATGAGGAGTGCTCAGCAATCTTACAAAACAAGCTACCTGTTAAGAGGCGTGATCCAGGGAGTTTTACCGTACCTTGTGTAATTGGTGATCTGTCTGTCATGGATGCTTTAGCTGATTTAGGAGCTAGCATAAATCTGATGCCCACTAGCTTGTTTGATAGATTGGGATTGGGTGAGCCAAAACCTACTAGGATGAACATACAATTAGCTGATAGAACTGTTAAATATCTTAGAGGTATAGTTGAAGATGTCCTTGTAAAGGTTGATAAATTTATATTTCCTGTGGATTTTGTTGTGATGGATATGGAGGGTGAGAGTAGCGTACCCTTGATTCTAGGTAGGCCTTTCCTTGCAACGTCTAGGGCTATTATAGATGTCTATGATGGGAAATTGAAACTTAGAGTAGGAGATGAAACTGTTACCTTTGACTTAGCTACCTCTAAGAGACAATCTTTAGATCATGATGATACTGTATATTCTGTGGATGTCTTGGATGATGTGGTTGAATCTGAATTGCAGGAATTTTTACTTGATGACCCTTTACAGGTGGCATTACAAGGAGAAGAGGATGAGTTGTCCAACGAGCAAGTGTTGGAACAACTAGCTCACTTGCTAGCTGTTGAGCCCAGCAACTTAACTGATTCTTTTGTTTCTCTTGACAGGTCAGAGGTGCAGAAGGTGAAACCTTCAATTGAGGACCCCCCAACCTTGGAATTGAAGGAGTTACCCAAACACTTAAGCTATGCCTATTTGGATGAGGCAGAGAAGCTGCCAGTAATTATAGCAGCTGACCTTACGCCTGAAGAGAGGGAGATGACTTTGACCTCTCTTAGGAAATACCCTAGGGCCTTTGCTTATAAGATGGCGGACATTCCTGGGATTAATCCTAGCTATTGTTCACACAAGATCCTGATGGAAGATAGCTATAGGCCAGTGGTGCAGCCACAGAGACGACTGAACCCAAACATGAAGGAAGTGGTGAAAAAGGAGGTAATTAAACTTCTTGATGCAGGTTTGATTTATCCTATCTCTGATAGCTCTTGGGTGAGTCCTGTGCAGGTTGTACCAAAGAAGGGTGGCATGACAGTGGTCAAGAATGATAAGGATGAACTCATACCCACTAGGACAGTGAATGAGTTTTGGGTTTGCATTGATTATAGGAGACTCAATGATGCAACGGAAAGACCATTTTCCTCTGCCTTTCATTGACCAGATGCTTGAACGTTTGGCAGGTCACATGTTTTATTGCTTTCTTGATGGTTTTTCAGGTTACTTTCATATTCCCATTGCACCTGAAGACCAAGAGAAGACCACCTTTACCTGCCCATATGGAACGTCACAGACAGTGAGGATGCCTTTTGGATTGTGCAATGCACCACCCACTTTTCAAATGGCATGATGGCAATCTTTCATGACATGATTGAGGAGTCTATGGAGGTATTTATGGATGACTTCTCGCTTTTGGTAACTCCTTCTCCCATGCTTGCTTAATTTAGAACGTATGCTTGCAAGATGTATAGAAGCAAACTTAGTTCTTAATTGGGAAAAATGTCACTTTATGGTGAGAGAGGGGATCGTTCTTGGGCATAAGATATCACATGCAGGGATGGAAGTGGATAAGGCTAAGGTTGAGACCATATCAAAACTACCACCCCCTAGTTCATTTAAGGCTGTTAGAAGCTTCTTAGGGCATGCTGGTTTTTATAGGAGATTTATTAGAGATTTCTCTAAGATTGCTAGGCCCTTAACTCAGTTGCTTGTCAAGGATGTACCTTTTGTTTTCGATACTGATTTTCTGCATGCATTTGAGTTACTAAAGGAACGACTAACCACAGCTCCTATTATGGTTTCACCTAAGTGGGGGCTGCCCTTTGAACTAATGTGTGATGCTAGTGACTTTGCAGTTGGAGCTGTGTTAGGTCAGAGGATTGATAAAAAGTTCTAGCTAATTTATTATGCTAGCAAGACCTTGAATGATGCCCAGGAGCACTATACCACTACTGAAAAGGAATTACTTGCAGTGGTCTATGCTTTCGACAAGTTTCGATGCTATTTGGTGCTATCCAAGACTGTGGTTTACACAAATCATTCAGCCTTGAAGTATTTGTTCGGTAAGCATGATGCTAAGCCTAGACTCATTAGATGGATTTTGCTCTTGCAGGATTTGATATTGAGATAAAAGATAAGAAGGGTGCGGAGAACCTGGCTGCAGATCACCTATCAAGGTTAGAGAATCCAAACTGGGAGGCCCTAGATGAGAGAGCCATTGATGATAACTTCCCAGATGAGCATTTGGAGACGGTTCAAGTATGTACTGATTCCCCTTGGTTTTGTGATTATGCTAACTATTTGGTGGCAAGGGTTTTACCAAAGGGTATGACTACCCAGCAAAAGAAGAAATTCTTTGCTGAGTTGAAATACTACATTTGGGAAGATCCTTTCTTGTTTCAGATTCTGTGAGACCAAGTAATTAGGCGATGCATACATGGGGAGGAAGTCCAAAGAAATCCTCAAGCTAATCGCCATGAAGGACCAACTGAGGCCACCAAGCCGCAAACCACACTACTAGGAAGGTGCTTGAAGCTGTGGTTCTACCGCCAACCATATTCCAGGATGCCGTGAGCATATGTCCAGGTTTACGATGCTTGTCAGAGGTCAGGTAACATCTCTGCCCGTGATGAAATGCCCCAAACGAGTATGCAAGTGGTTGAAATCTTTGATGTGTGGGGTATTGACTTCATGGGCCCGTTTCCTTCCTCATCTGGTAATAAGTATATACTTGTAGCTGTTGAGTATCTTTCCAAGTGGCCAGAAGCTCAAGCGTTCCCCACTAATGATGCCAGGGTGGTGACTAGGTTCCTAAAAAAATTGTTTGCTAGGTTTGGTACACCTAGGGCACTGATTAGTGATAGAGGGACCCATTTCTGTAGCTCCCAACTTGAGAAAGTACTAAAACATTACGGGGTATCTCATAGGTTTTCAACACCCTATCACCCACAGCATCAATGGACAAGTAGAGGTAACTAATAGGGGTTTAAAGAGAATCTTAGAGAAAACCGTAGGGGTGAGTAGGAAGGATTGGGCATCAAAATTGGATGATGCATTATGGGCCTTTAGGACAGCTTACAGAACTTCTACTGGATTTACACCTTATAGGCTAGTGTATGGAAAGACTTGTCATTTGCCTGTTGAATTGGAACACAGGGCACTTTGGGCCCTTAAAACATGCAATCTTGATGTTATTTCTGCAGGCAAAGAGAGGTTATGGCAGTTGGATGAGTTAGAAGAATGGCGCCACCAAGCTTATGAAAATTCTTCCATTTACAAAGCTCGAACCAAGAAGTGGCATGATCAAAGGCTGCGTGGCTCTAAGGATTTTCAGGTTGGAGATAGGGTATTACTGTATAACTCACGTCTTCGTCTTTTTCCAGGAAAGCTTAAGAGCTGATGGTCAGGACCATTTGTGATCAAGCAAGTCTTTCCCTATGGCACAGTGGAATTGCATCATCCTGACAAGGGAGATTTCAAAGTCAATGGCCACAGACTAAAGCATTACTATGGAGACCCATTGGAGGTCGAGGAGCGAGTGCATATGATGCTTTACCTGAAAGAATGATAGAAGGAGCGAGTCCAGCTAAAAGACTCGAAAAAAAAAAAAGCACTATTTTTTTTTTATTTTATCTGTGTTATTTTAATCTTGTCTTTTCTTTTTTTTTTTCTTTTCAATTTGTTGAGGTACATTAAAACTTTTAGATTTTCTGTGCTTGTTGCTGTGCTTTCTACTTTTATTTCTATGGTATCCCCTTTGGTATTAATCGAGGACAAGTGTGAACCTCAAGTGTGGGGTGGTGTGCCTTTATTATTTTGACTCATTTTCCCTCTACTAGTTCAGACGCATTTTGATGCTATTTTTTGCTGATGTTGTGTTGACAGTATATCTAAGACAGGATACTTGATTTTTGCTTGATTCTATACACTTAAGTCTTTGTTTATCCTTTGAGCATGTATGATTCAGTCATGAATGGGCAGACATTGTTTCTCATAGTTTATGTTAGAAAGCAGTTTTAATGCCTAATGTATTCTTGACCACGACTAGGTCATACCCATGTTGCTTGATTTTCTTTCATATTGTTCAATTTTGTTTTAGGATGTTGTTAATGCAGTTTGCATGCACTGCTTGATTAGTAATTCATATGGAAATATTTTAGAATCATATGCAATTCAGCCACACTTCAAATGTGAGATTTGAGCCTAAGATAAGCATTTATCACAAATATGCTTTGAATTCTTTTTGTTGAGTGTGTATTTCACTTGATTGTGTCTCTAGAACTTGCTCTGTAATACTTGTTGAAGTTACATAAACTTTTGAATATCAGATGATTTGGGCAACTTAAATTTTACACCTCATTTTTCCTTCCTCAGTTAGCACCGGAAAAATTGGATATTAGTGGCGCCTTCAGTGAGGCATCGCTAATGAAGCGCCGCAAACACATTCTTCTTTTGTAGTGATCGAAGGCTTCCATTCACTCCCTCTTACACTTTCGGTTAATATGAGACAAAAGGAATGATAGAAAGAAAGAAAGAGTATATTTGCCACACATTTCTTCCTCCTCTCTTCCTTTCTCCATCACTGAATCACTTTTATGATTACACTTTCCTTCTAATATTGCAAGCTCTTTGGTAAAAATTTACTTCACTTAATCAACATATCACCTTCCATCCTTCTTTACATCCTTCTCTCCACTCATTCTTATACTCATTCAGCTAGAATAAAACAAGAGAAACCCATACAATTTGGCATAAGCAGATGTAGCCTTAACTATTAAAATAACATTTGTAAAACCTTCTCTTCACTTACCATATGTATATATATTTTGATTCACTCTTTCTTTTAGTGATTTGGCTAGGCAACAAGGAAGGAAATAAGGAAAGAACTCAAGCATATTAAGTGTATCAAGCACCTGAATTACATCAAGCACCTCACTCTTCATGTAAGTACCTTAATTTTTATGTAATATTTCTTCCACCGAATGGCTTCTTTTATCTAATCATTATGAAATTTTCCTCATTCATTCTCATATATATTTATACAGCCAAGGTAAGACAAAAAGGGAATTCTTTCCTTTGTCCTCTTAATACACTTTAATGATAAGGAATGAAAAGAAAAGAGAGTGTACAAGTCCAACATGTCTCTTTTCTTTTCTTCCTTTCTTCATTACCGATCCACCTTTTAGTTTTCTTTCCATAGGTTATGGGTCTTTTGGTATAAGAAGTGATTAATTCATAATACTTCCTCCTTCATTCATACACTACACTTACACGTCTCTTTTATTTATCCTTTCTTTCCACATGCATCACCTTGTTTTCCTTCAATCCATGATCAATTACCTCTTGCAAGCTCCTTGTAACTTGAAAGAAAACACATTACTAGAAATTAAGTCTCCCTTCTACTTTTCTTTATACTTACTTTTCAATTTGGATAACACACAAAGAAAGAAGGTGTTCTCCCTTAGCATATTTATTCTAAACACTAAATCACACAAGTAGTTTCATCATACTTTATGGCAAACTCATCCAATTAATTAAGGAAACATTAATTTTTCTCACATTCACATTAGGCAACTATGCTAAATTTATGGTTACAAGTGATACCATATATTAAAATTGTTATGGTACTTTTTCTCACATTCACATTAGGCAACTATGCAATTATCCATTTCTTTTACTTATTTTCTTGGCTCATTTTACATGCTAAATTTATGGTTACACACATTTTATCATTCTTATATCTCAAGGACAATAACATGAAAATTTATCATATGAAAAAGGATAGACAAATTACCACTCATCCATTTATCATTATTTTCTCTCTTCTTTTACCAAAACCAAAATGGGACTTTTCCCACACATTTTTCAACAAGTCCTTCTATATGTCAAAAAGGGATGCTCTCAGGTTAGGTAGGTTAAAAAGGATTATGCCATGGTTTCAAGCCAAAATCTAGCTAGCATGCTTCCTTTAGGTGTTTTTAAAGTCAAACATACATTGTTCATTCAAGAACATGAAATTTCAACACTCTCATTCTAGGGTTTTTTATGATGCATGCTAAAATTTTTACAACAATCATTCTTTCATGGAAATAACAACATCCACATCATCACATCAACAAACACAACCAAATCATCATACAAGCTTAGCCAAAGAAAGGTTTGCATCTTAAGGAATGTAAAGATAGAAAGTTTATGTTTCATGAAAATTTTCAAATCATCATAAATATACCATAAATCATGAAACAAAAACTATAGAAATGTTAAGCTACCTTAAGAATGCAAGAAAAGTGAAAGTGTCTTGATGTTTTCCTTGATTTTGCCTTAGTTTCTTGTTTCTTCACCCTTTCAGCCAACCTTCTTCCCTCTCCTCCAAGTTCTTTCTCCTTCTTTATAAACTTTATTTCTTACTCTTAATTGATATCACTGAATGCATATATATTTATTTGAATAAATGCCAATCTTTTCTTCCTACTCACCATATGCATATATATTTAAATCAATTCCTTCTTTTGACTATTTGGTTAAACAAAAGGAAGAAAAGAAAAGAAAGAAGTCAAGGAAAAACATAAGAATTCATTCTTCCCATTAATTGTCTTTTATCTAAACTAAAGAAAGAAAAGTTAATTTTTGTATAAAAAAGACCACTTTACTTGCTTCATGACCGTGCCAAAATTATACTTTGCAATTACTTCATTTCATCTCCCGATCACATTAAAAATGAAAAGCAAAGAGGAGAAAAGAGAAAGCCATTGGAACACGTCTCCATTTCTCTCTCCCACCTCTTCATTGAATGAAAGTGGCTTTTCTCATTAAGTTAATAATTGTGAAATCTTCTCTCCATTCCCACTTGCACTCTCGGTCAAGGTAAGACAAAAGAAATGAAAGGAAAAGAAAGAACAAAAGTGCAACAGGTCTCTTTTCCCTTTCTTCTTTTCTTTATCACTGAGTCACTCTCACAATTTTTAACAAAGCTTCCTTTCCAAATGCTATAAGCCCTTTGGTGAAAGAAGAAATTAATTCAATTAAATAATACATCACTTTCCATTCTTCTTGCCCACTTCACCAAATGGAGTAACACTTTATTATTAAAGTTTAAGTTGTACAATTTTCTTTCCATTCACATGCTAGTTTCGATCAATGTAAGGTAAGAAGAAACCAATGTGAATTTAAAAAAAAAACTTCATTTTCCCTTTTATGGAAAAATTCATGCTACTTGATGACTATGTTCATTCTTCACTTTTAACATTTATTCTAAACACTACTTCACAAAAGCATTTTCATCACAATTTATGGCAAAATCATTCAAATAATTAAGGAAGTAATAATCTAGAAATCAAAAGAAAAAGTGGGTGTTACAATAACCATCGAGACATAGGTGTGTAATTCCACCTATCAAATAGAGAGGGGTGGAAAGTGTTTAATTAAACTTACCCCGAATTTTCCTTAGATCCACAGAATGTAAGGTTGGGGTTATGTGTTGATGGCTTTACACCCTATGGGCAATCTAGAAAAAACTATTCTTGTTGGCCTATTGTTATCACTTCGTATAACCTTCCACCTTGGATGTGCATAAAACTCTTAGACAAGGCAACCAACACCGAAGAGGGCAGTGAATTGGGTGTTTAAAAAAATTTTAGTTATTATCAAAAAAAAATTTTAAGAGGTGAGATTTTTAGGGCATGTTATAACCAAGAACAGGGTATTCATAGATCCTAGAAAAGTGGAAGTAGTAATGAAATGGGAGACTCCTAAGATTGTAATTGAGATTCGTAGTTTCTTAGGCTTGGCAGGATACTACTAAAGATTTATCCAAGGATTTTCCAAGATAGCTTTACCTTTAACCAAATTGACTTGAAAAGGATGTGCTTTTTGTGTGGTCCAAAGAGTGTGAACAGAGTTTTCAAAATCTTAAAGAGAAACTCGCCACAACTCATGTGTTAGTAATTTTTGACCCATTAAGATCCTTTGAAGTATACACTGATGCTTCTAAGAAAGGGCTATGATGTGTACTTATGAAGGGTAAGAGAGTAGTTGCCTATACTTCCAAACAATTAAGACCCCATGAGGAGAACTACCCTACTTATAATATAGAATTAGTAGCCATAGTATATGCCCTAAAGATTTGGAGACATTATCTTTATAGTGCAAAGTTTAAGGTATTTAGTGACCACAAAGGACTCAAATATCTCTTTAATCAAAAGGAATTAAACATGAGGCAGAGAAGGTGGCTGAAATTCCTTAAGGACTAAGAATTTGAGTTCAAATACCACTCAGGAAAAGAAAATGTGGTTGCAGATGCTTTGAGTAGGAAATCCCTACATATGGCTTACATGATGGTGAATGAGATGAAATTGATAGATAAGTCTAGATATTTAGATCTATCCATATCAACATTACCTGATAGAATATACATAAGTAATTGTGATCTTAGGGCTCAAATCCTTAAAACTCAATTAGATGATGAATTCTTGAAGTCCCAAAAAGACATGAAGGAATTCAACAAAGCTACTGATAGAGTAGTATAATTTTGAAATAGGATTTTTGTCCTTGATAGTGTGAACTTAGGGACCAAAATCATAGAAGAATCTCATAAGAGTGATTACACTATTCACCTTGGCACCACTAAAATCCAGATATTGGTGGCCAGGTATGGCAAGGGATATAGCAAAATTTATTGCTCAATGTCTAGTATGTTAGCAAGTGAAAATAGAACATCAAAAGCCGACTGGCATGCTACAACCCTTAGACTTCCTTGAATTGAAATGGGATAAAGTGACAAAGGATTTTGTAGTAGGTTTACTAAGGACTCAATCTGGTCATGATATAATTTAGTCAGTCGGTGCATGATGAGACAAATCTTCACATTTCCTTCCTATCAAGATAAACTATTCCTTGGACAAGCTAGCTCAACTATATATCCAAGAGATAGTTAAGTTACCCAGTATCCCTACCCATATTGTGTTGGATAGAGATCTGAGATTCACTTATAGGTTTTGGAGAGCATTGCAAGAATCATTTGGCATGAAACTAAAATTTAGTACTACATATCATCAAACCAATGTAACACCCCATGTTCTTACAAGCATATTTAAATTCATGATTTAATAAGATAAATTGCCATGAACTGTGTCCAATTTCTTGTGTGATGTAATAATTAGAATAAATATTGGAAAGGATGACATTGCATAAAATTGAGGTGCTTTAATGAATTTTGAGGTGCTTGAATTAAATTCCTTTACTTTCAATTGGTTAGCCGAATGGCCAAGGGAAAGAGTGGGTGAGAAAAACAAAATTAAAACCATGAAGCTACATGTGCATTTGGTGAAGGGGGTTTGGTAATTGATTAAGTAAGCCATTAGTAAAATAAATATATATACACATTTGTATGCAGCAAATTGGGAAGAGAGGAAATGCTTGGATAAGATTAAAGTGCTTGAAGTATTTCCCTTTTCTTCCTTTTGGCCAAATTGACTAACTTGCCCAAGTTAATAGATAAAATAAGCAAAAGAAAAATGGCATAAATACACATTTTTGCATATGGAATCCATTGCAAATTATTCCCTTAATTAATTTAGAGTAACCGAGTAAACATCTAATAAGGGAAATTAAATACACAATCGGTGAGGGAGGTGAAAGTGAGAGAGAATCTTGATGTGTAGGACGAGAAGGGGGACTTGAGGTAGCTAAACATGAAAGCTATCATAGGCAAGAGAATTAGAATTTTAAATTAGGATTTAAAGAAGCCCACGGCAACAACTCATAACAAGGAAGAACAATGCACCAACCATGAGAAAATAGAGAGGCCATTCGATGGAGGGACAAGGAGAGGTGAGAGAAGCCGAATATGGAATCACAACATATAGGAATTTGATATAAAAAAGAAAAGAAATTTCGTGCCAAACGATGTGTCTTGCATCCTTTGCATTCCTTCCTTTTAATGCCACCAAATGCTAAATTGCATATATATATATATATATATAACGTTGGCCTTTGTGTGAAGATAGTGGCCTACGTGCATTGGAGGGGGAGTAACCGTACATGTGCATGAAACAAATGAGCTTCACAATTCCATAATATAAATTATCATTCGGTGATGTCATAAGAAAGAGAAACACAGTGTGTAAAAGATGGTTATGTGGCCGAATGACTAAAGGAAAGAGTGCAACATTGTTTTCTTTAATTAACCAACATCTAAGGAGGCGTAAGGTGAGGGAAGGCAAGAGCAGCTCACGTTAAGGGGTACCTTGCATGTACCTCTCCCTTTCCTTTCCTTTGAGGTGGCTGAGTGGTTAATCCACTAATATAAGATTTTCATTAATGAGGTACTTGAGTGCATGCGTATCACTCTAAGTAAGGGAATAGGAAGTATGCAAGGGGGGATTGAATCAAAGAGAGCCTACAACAATAGCTTTTGGAAGGGAAAAAGCAACTTCATACTTTAGAAAAACATACACACACACACGTGAGGAAAGGAAAGAAAAGAAAAGAGGATTACAAGAGTCTTGGGAAAGCAATTGAGAGAGAGCATGTGAAGCACTAAAATTTTGAAGGAGGAAGAAACAAAGGTGATCAAAAGAAAAAGGAAAGAGCAAAGGAAGCAAGGTAGGTTAGCAATTTATTAAATTCTAGTTCCATGATCTAGTATGCATGTTTAATGATCTTGCTTCCATGGAACTTGAACCCTTGACTACATTCTTGATTTAGGAATAACACATGACTTAACTTGCATGATAAATCTAGGAGGTGGTTAATGTTATCTTCTTAAGATCATGAAAGAACTTAAAAGGAGAGATCATCTCAATGATTTGGGTTCCTTGGTTCACTACTCTTAATATTGAAGTGGACTTGTGAATTCCATGATGAAATTAATGTCAATAAATGTAATATATGTAAGAAAGAATACCTTACTCAAAATAATTGGAAAATTTATGATTATTAATAATGATGCATGCGATTATGGGAATTAATTGATTAGATTAGTGATGAATAGTATTCTCGTGGTCAAATTTAAGACTAATAATGATGACCAATGATATGGGGAAAATTATGGCTAAATTAATGGTAAATGTTGTCTTGGAAAAATCATGCTTAGTAATGATGAATAATGGTTTGTGGAAATTTATGAGCAATTAATGATGAACCTTATTATGGGAAATTTATGGCTAAGAAAATGATGACCATTATTGTGAGAAATTATGGTTAGTAATATTGAATAATATTGTTAGGGAAAATTCATGATTAATGATGAAAAACATCATTGTGATGGAAAAGGAAATTACCCCATTTCATTAATATGATTTAAAGAATGGAAAGAGTAAAATTTAAATGATAAAATATGAAATTCTATTGAATTTTTCCTTAGGCTAAAATCATGGAAATTTATTAAGGTTTTATAATCGAATATATTATTCAAAAGGGAGAATTAAATTGATTTAGGTAAAATTTGTCATATATAAATATGAAAAAGAGGGTAATGTGTGCCCATAGAAAAAAAAGGGGGAAAGGCAATTAACTTAGTAAAACAAAGACAGATTCACGAATTATGAGGTGTGGCTGAAGGTGCTCCACACTGGTAACCTAGTGAGGCATGGCCAAAGTTGCTCCATGCCCGTGACCTAGTGCTCACGATTACTCTATACACGTGGCTAAGTTTCCACAAATTACGAGGTATGGCCAAAGGTGCTCCACACGAGGGACTTAGAGAGGTGATGTCGAAGGTGATCCATACTCGTGACCTAGTTTCCACAGTGATCACATAAAGGTGGATTAGTAGCCCCATAACACCCCAAAGCGTGTAATTAATTTAATGCATAAGCACTCGGTTTAATTCTGC
The DNA here is from genome assembly GCA_031216115.1 of Senna siamea. Taxonomy (NCBI): domain Eukaryota; kingdom Viridiplantae; phylum Streptophyta; class Magnoliopsida; order Fabales; family Fabaceae; genus Senna; species Senna siamea. Next base: position 23,742,611 of record CM062363.1, on the reverse strand, counting down.
AATAACCCATGTAAATTTATGAGAATACGTGTCATTTGAAAAGAGTTATCTAATTTCTTGTTGACTTCTAAATTTATCATGCAATGCTTGCCTGTTTACATTTATGCATAACATTATGTTTTAATATCGAGAATGTAGATTAAAAGTTTTGGTGCTTGCACCTTGATACATATTAGTTGATTTCTAAACCCTGAGTTGTTAAGCTACTAGGAAACTTGTGTTTTTCATCTATGTGCTAATATGTATCAGATACGGACGTGTAGCTAGGCTGTAAGGTTTCAGCTCTTTTTGATTTAGTAAGATTTTTGGTAACCTCTGTGTTGGCTCCTAGATATATTCGATTTAGAATAGGACATTTATTTTAACTGTATGCATGAGATATATAGGTGGTATATAGGGGAAATAGATATGTGAAGGACCGATCTATCCTTAATTTATACCAAGGTCTAAGTGACAGATTTGTTGTCTCCTGACTTCGAGGGATAGGTACTTCATATATCTGAGCACATGTTTATCAGTATGTAATGGACATTATCAGACATGTATTAATTGAATTATACGAAAGTTTACACTTTCGTTGTGTAGTGTAGTATTTATTCTGCTGTGCATTCAAAATGTAATCTAAGCAAAGATCTCGAACCTAATCCACTTAATATAACTAAATGGTATAAATGCTCAGACATTAAATAAATAAAAGTTTAAGAATAATGTACCGAACCTATCTGTTTATATCTGAATTATTTCACTGTGAATTCAAGATGTAATCTGAGAAAAGATCCCGAACCTAATCCACTTAATATAATTAAATGGTATAAATGCTCAGACATTAAATAAATAAAATTTTAAGAATAATGTACCGAATCTATCTGTCTACATCAGAATTATTTGTAATGCTAGATAGGGGCATTACAACCAATTACCAGTTCGAGAGAACTATTCAAACCTTAGAAGACATGTTAAGGGCTTATGTACTAGAGTAGAAAGGTATTTGGGATAAAAATTCTCCTTCAGTGGAATTTGCTTATAATAACAGTTATTACTCTAGCATAGGAATGCCTCCACACAAAGCCTGTGTGGAAGAAAATGTAAATCTCCTATTTTCTAGTCTGATGTGGGTGAGAGACAAATTTTAGGCCCAGACCTTGTCTAGGAAATAATTGATCTAATCAAGATGATTAGAGAAAAGATGACTAAGTCTCAGGATAGGCAGAGAAGTTATGTTGATAAAGGAAGAAGACCCTTGAATTTGAGGAAGAAGAACATGTGTTTCTTTGAGTATCTCCTATCATAGGTCTTGGTAGGGCTATAAAGTGAAGAAAATTGAGTCCAAGAAATTTAGAACCATATCAGATTTTGAAAAGAATAGGTTCATTGCCATATCAAATAACTTTATCCCCATTTCTTTTGAACCTTCATTATGTCTTTCATGCCTCTCAACTTAGAAAATATGTGACCCTTTCATGAATTGGATGCCCAAGTAATGCAATTAAATGATAATCTAACTTGTCATCCAAAACCCATAAGGATCATCGATTTTAAAAACAAGCAACTAAGAAACAAGATCATTCCATTAGTGAAAGTGTAGTGGGATAAATCTTCATCTCATGAAGCTACATGGGAAAAGGAGGCAGATTTGAGGATAACCTATCTGTAGTTATTGGAATAGGTACGTTTCTAAAATTTTGAGTAAAAAATTTATTTTAGGGTGGAGAATTGTAACATCCTCCTAAGAAACTTAGTCTCTGAATGGAATTTAATTGAGTTAGAGACATGTTTGTTATAGAAGTGTGATGCAGAGAGCTAAAGAAGCTAATTATAGACTAATTAACTAAAAAACCAGGCCTAAATGAGGTCCGATTTAAGAGAAAATGAAGTTTTAAGGAAACTATATATTAGGGTAATTTAACCTAAAGGATAGATAAGGAATTAAAAATTAGGTAATCATAAATGGAACCCTGAAGGAATTAAAATATAAAAGTGGCATATAAGGGGAAAATACTTTTCTAGGATAGCTAAAATTCATTTTTAACCCTAAGGACTAATTAGTAATTATTTTTCTTAATTTTAATTAATTGCATTTTCTTCCCCATGTAAACCCATGTATAACTAAAGGAAAAAAGGGGAGAAGGAGCCTATATACACACTCACAAGAACTTGAAGGGAATTATTAAAACCACTAAATTCCAACTAGAAACAAATTGATCAAAGCATAGAATCTCAAAGGCAATCAAGAAAATCCTCCCTTTCTCCTTTGGGTGCAATAACCCATTCTTTTTCTAAGAAAACTCTGAAAATCTATGGTTTGAGTTGCATTAGGGAGATTTAAACTTGCATTCTTCAATTTGTATGATGGGTATATGGTTGTGAAGCATTCGTAGAGGCTAATCTATTCTAGAAATGAGATCTATGGTTGTGGGTTATGTTTCTTCTCTTCATAAGCATGCTTCTTATGGTAGGATTGATTTCTAGCTTAAAAGAAATGATTTTCTGATAGGCACATAATTATATAGTTTTATGTGATGATCTTTTACTTACATTAGAAGTATATTTTATCTATTTTATTCAAAATCACCCAAGTTTCCACTTTTTTTCCATGTTATCTAAGCTTTAGCCAGGTATAAAGCAGTTTTCAAGAAAAATGAACCAAAACCAAGTGTCTAAAGGCTCCAAGCACCTCAAACCCCACCTTGTAGCAAGGATAAGCATGAATTCTTCTAGAACACACCCTACCACATGGCCATGCTACCTTAGAACTTCTATAACATGCCCCTCCACATGTTTAAGACATGTTAACCTCCTACACGGCCATAACAACCAATTCTAACCAAAAGAAGGCCAAAAATGCACCATGGAGGCATCCCTTATAGAACATGATCACTAACACGATTATACCCATTTTTTAAGCTACCACATAGGTGTGCCCTTCTTCAAGCCACCACACGGCCTGTCCTATCCTAAAGACGCACCTCCCTTGGCTATAAATAGAATGAGGCACATAAAGAGAAAGGAATTTTTTCAGAGAGAGGAAACATGAGAATAAGGAATAGTTTGGATGTGACAATTCCTTTCCATTCGTTGGAGCTTGGCACTTCAATTCCTTGTATATCCACAAAGGTAAGAGCCATGGAGATTCATCCAAGACTTGAAGAAAAAGATTAATGAAGCATCAAGAGGCAAAAAGGGGTATAATTAAGGAGAAGTTCAGAGTCTAGATCATCCACCCAAAACTTGACAGATAAGGGTGTTATTGTTTCCATTTGCTTCTTCTTTCTCAACTATAAGTCTTGTTGTTTTATTCATGAACATAAGTAGCTAAACTGGTAGAACTCATTCAGGGTTCTTAAACAATGTTGATATGTTGGGTTTAATATGATTTGAATTATAAGTTTGATTATGTGATCTTCCTTTAGTTAAGATTTAACTCAATTTTCATTATGAGATGCCATAAGGGAAACTATCTAGATTCCTCTCAAAAACTCTAACCAATGATGTTTGTAATGCCCCTATATAGTATTACAATACTTCTGATGTAAACAGATAGGTTTGGTACATTATTCTTATCCTTTCATTTAATTAATGTCTGAGCAGTTATACCTTTAAATTTCATTAAGCGGATTAGGTTCGGGATCTTTTGCTCAGATTGAAAACTTATATGCACAGCGAAATAAAAGAAATACTAAACTACACAGGGAAAATTAAAACCTTCATGCAATTTAAACAAATACATGTCTAACATTATCAATTATAGTTTCGTAAACATGTACCAGAATATGTGAAGTACCCGCCTATAGGGAGTCAGGAAACAATAATCCTGTCACTCAGACCCCTTTACAAATTTCTACATTAGATCGGTCCTTCACATATCCCTTCCCTGGTTCTTACCCACTTACATCCCAAGTCTATTTCCAAAAGAATAATCCTAGTTTTAAACTAACTAAGTCTGGACTAGGACCCAAAAATAGGGGTTACAAAAATTTCTTTAACCCAAAAAGGACTTCTATCTCCCAACCCTGCTATGTGTCCGCATCTGATACATATTAGCACATAAATCAGAAACACAAGTTTCCCAGTAGCTTAACAATTCAGTTTCAAAAACAACTAATATGTATTAGGGTGCAAGCACCAAAATATTTAATTCTACATTCTCAAAATAAAATATAATATTGTGCATAAACATGGATTGGCAAGCAAGATATGATCAATTTAAATGTCAATGTGATAAAATAATGTTCATCTCAATTAAAACATCTTTGCATACTATAAAATGTATTATTACAAAATTAACAAAACCATTTATACTTGTCATTCTTAAAACTTACTTTTATATAATGGTTGTGCACACTTGGCATTACGTGCACACTTGGCCACCTTTGTAAAATCTCTTGTGCACACTTGGGCACTTGTGGACACTTGGCCACCTTTCTAGGTCATTGTGCACACTTAGGCACTATGTGGACACTTGGCCACCTTCCTAGGGTCATTGTGCACACTTGGGCACTATGTGGACACTTGGCCACCTTTAAAATTCTTGTCAATTATCAAGGAAAATTTTCTTATTTTTCTTCAAAAATAATACTAGGGTGCATTTCTTTAAATTTCTAATTTCGTCAAGAGTAAATTCCCTTTTCTTGGAAATTTGTATCCATGTACATCTCTTATGAAAATTTTGATATTTTCAATAATAATTCCTTCTTTCTTGGAAATCAATTCTAATGTACAATTCCTCTAAAAATTCTAATATTTCAAGAATAATTTCTCCTTAAAAATTAATTTTTTGTGTACATCTCTTATAAAATTCCAATATCTTTTAAAAATAAGTTCTCCTTTCTTGGGAATTATTATCAATGTATATTTCTTATGAAAATTGTAATATTTTCAGTAATAATTTCTTCTTTCTTTAAAAATTACATCTTTATGTATATTTCTTATAAAATTCTAATATCTCTAAGAATAAATTATCTTTTCTTGGGAATTAATATTTATGTACCTATCTTATAAAATTCTAACATTTCAAGAATAAATCTCCACTTCTTGAAAATTTATAATGTCATCTCTTAGAATAATTCCACTACGTTTATGAATAATTTCCTTTCTTGAATGATAATGATAATGTCATTTCTTATGGAAGTCTACCAAGTTCAAGAATAATTTTGGCTTAAGGGAAATTCTTTAACCCAATCGTAACAATATTTCAACATCAATTTAGTATCAAATCCCATCTTCTATTTGGCCAAAAAGGGAGTTCCATGGAAAAATAATGGTTCTCAAAATCATTCCTCCCTTTATGTCATACTCAAGCTAGTTCATTTTGAGCATGTTATCAATTATATATCACCTTTACATAATATCATACTCATTTCATCACATCAACTTAACATACAAGCTTAGCCAATAAAGCATGCATTTGATCATGAATGTAAGGCAATAACATCATATGCCATGGAAGACTTATGAAAACATGGTAGTTACACATACTAAAACATGGAACATGAGTTTGTTGGAATTGTTAACCTACCTCTAGTGATGCCAAAGGATGAAGTTGTATTGACTCTTCCTTTATCTTTTCCTTGCTCCTTTGTTTCCTTTCTTAATCAACTCCACTCCCCTCCTTGAATGATATTGTGTTTCATGTGCCCTCTCCCTCTCTCTTTTTCTTTTCTCTTTTTCTCCCCTTTCACGTGTGGTTGCATGAAAAATGAACTTTCAACTCCCTTTTTTTTCTTTTCCCTTCACATGTGTATACCTCCTTGTGAGACTCGAATTTTCAATTCCAATTCTCTTTCTCTCTTCACGTGTGGCATTGCATGAAATTCCTCACTCTTTTGTCTCTTGCTTAGGTGGCATGTCATGCATAAAATTTTTAAATCTCTTTTCCCTCACTTTCACGCCACATTTTCCTTTCTTCCTACTTTACGTGTGCTTTTTGGCATATATCTCCCACACTTTAAATTTCATTTCTCCTTTCTTTCTTCACGTGTGGGAATTGCTTGAATGTGAAAGAATTTTCAACTCCTATTGTCCCTCTTTCTTAGTATCATGCCATCACCTCCCCATCTCAATATTGTCCATTTCTTCTATCTTTCTCTTATCTTTGGCATGTGGGGGAGCAGAAAATTTTGCACCTTTTCCCTTTTTGTTTTTTTATAAGTTTTGGAGCTTCCTTGTGACACACAAGCTCATTTCCCTCACTAAAATTTTGCACTAAGTGTACTTGGTAGTACACCTTTCTTTCCTTGCAAGTTACCTTTCTCCCCTTGTTTACTCCATCTCTCCTTTTTTTCTCAAATCCAAATCTCTATTCAGCCAATAAGGGGGAAAAGGATGTTGCACTTTCTATATTTTTACTTATGTATATAACTAATTCCTTCTTGTTTGCAATTGGTGCTTCCTTCCCTTACAAGTTATTTACACTCCACAAGCAAATATATTCACATGTTGCATAAAATTTTTGCACTCCTTTTCCCTAGCCTATTCGGTCATGTAGGGAAGGAATATAAGAGAAAGAATGTGATGTGCATTAAGGACTCTTATCCTCCTCCATTTGCACACACACACACACATGCATATATAATTTTCTTTACAATAAAATTCTGCACTCCATGCTTAGTTATTTTTCTTTCTAAATTCTATTTCCATAACCTCACGCAAGATGGTATGATTTTGGGGCAATTTTCATGCTGCACACGTTTTGGGCAGCCTAGTTCAATTCCCATGTGGACTTACCATTGTATAGTGCCAAAGGAAGAAAGGAAAGGAAAGTACACAACCCACAACATGGCATTGTATAATTACATTTCAAATTATGCACCTATTGGGTTACTTGTTGCATACTTATATATGTTAGTACTTATATATGCATACTTATACAATAATTTCCATTCCTCTTTCTATTGTCCCTTGGTCGTATGCAAGATACCAATGTTAGTACTTTTTCTTCCTAGTTCACGTGTTCCTCCCTCAAGGTATGGCAAAAATTCTACACTTCTCTCTTTCTTTCCATTTCAATTCACGTGGGTCTCTATGTGTACATTTATTTTATTGTTGCATCCTTTGTGTATTTTCCCTCCTCACTCACGTGAATCACTCCTTGCATGAAAAACACACCCATGTATACTTAAAATTCTGCACTCTTGCTTTTCTTTTACTCCACGTTATGTGCATGTGATACATGTTTAATTGTGGCATCCTTTCCTCCAATGGCACGTGTACTTCTTATGCATAAGAAAAAATAGAATTCTATTCCCTTCTCTCACGTAGGATGCATGCAAAGCACACACATGCATTTAAATTCTTTCCTTTCCCATGCATGCTTAATTTTCTCCACACATGCACATATTTTAAATGTTGCATCCTATCTTGCTTTTTTCTTGGCACTTAGGCTAGGTTACTAAGACTAAGGGAAATAGAGAATTAATTTAAGCACCTAATTTGGCTAGAATGGATAGGTAATCTAAAATCCAATATATTACAAATTGAGAGCATACTTAATTTAAATACCAAAATCACGCAAGCAATTGTATCCAATTAATTAAAGAACATTAATTTAGACTAATTAAAATTATGAGGTGTTACAATGTTTGGAATTGGAAACTAACTAAAGAGAATAGTCAATTTTCACTCAAAACTAGAGGTTGATCGATAGCTGGATTAGGAGGAATTCCTAATAGTGGTGAATTAGAGCATTACTGCTGATCTAGTCTTGACCATTAGGAAGAACCAGCTAATGGAAAGTTATAGGTTTTAGAAATCCATCAAAACCAACCGAAAATATGGATTTATTGTAGAATTGACCCACAGGTAGCATAGTCAACTTTGTAATTCATAATTCTTCATTTACATGTCACCTAGTTTAGGACTCAAATGGGTTTTCTTTTCTAGAACTTGGTACTTTGCTTTCTTGAATAAGTAGCTCACTTTCCCTCCATAACTAGATTGTAATAGTTAGAATTAGTATAGTTTAAACCACCATTTATCATAAGTTAAATAACAACAAGTGAGTAGTAACTTTAGGCTTTCCCATTCTCGTGGGATACGACCTTGATACTCACCATTGCACTAGGCTACGCTGACAGGTGCACTGCCTTAAGGTGTGGCTGCATATAGAGCACTAATAGCTCATCAAGTTTTTGGCACCGTTGTCGGGGACTTTTGTGAGAAAACTAGAGTGAATTTAGGAATTTTTAATTTAACCATTATATTTTTTTCAATTCAGTTTTTAGTAGTTATTATTCTCAGAAATTCATCATTTAAGCTTTCTATTCAGTTACTTTTTGCTATTATTTCATTTCCCATGTTATTTTTAGTCTCGTGTAGTTTATGACCGAAAGCTTTGACCCCGCTCCTTGAGAACCTCTATCTGAACCTGAATGATATCTCAATAGTTTGAGGTCTCATTCACATCCTATTGAGGAAGAGCTAGTTTAGACTCTTTTTCATACTCAGCAATAGATGGACAATAATAATAACAATAATGATGGTAACCAGACAATGAATAATTTTGTGAGACCTTCATTAGAAGGAACACAAACATGCATTAATTGGCCTACCATCGCTACAAATAATTTTGAAATAAAGCCAAACATCATCCAAATGGTGCAAAAATCAGTATAGTTTGGAGGCTTGCTCAGTGAGGACCCAAACTCTCATATTGCCAACTTTTTGGAGATATGTGACACCTTTAAGATAAATGGAACCATCGATGATGTTATTAGGCTTAGGTTGTTTCCATTCTCCTTAAAGGATAAGGCCAAGAGATGGTTGCAATCTCTCCCTCCACATTCTATCACCACTTGGGATACATTGGCTAAATTTATTTTATAAAAGTACTTTCCTCCTACTAAAATTGTGCAAATGCACAATTATATTTCTTATTTTGTACAGATACATGATGAGAGCATGTATGATGTGTGGGAGAGGTACAAGGACTTACTAAGATGTTGCGCACACCATGGATTGCCCGTATGGATGCAAGTATAGACCTTTTACAGTGGACTAAACCCATCCACTAGGCAGATGGTAGATGCAGCAGTAAGGGGTTCTCTGAATAACTAAAACTCCTAAGCTAGCACAAAATCTAATAGAGGAAATGGCCATGAACAACTACCAATGGCAATCCTCTAGAGATAAATCTAGATGACAAGGAGTTTCCTATCAAGTAGACTCTACATCACTCTTAGCAACTCAAGTGGAGCTTTTGGCTAAGAAAATAGACTAACTCTAGATGGCGGTACAAGTAGCATAGTCAGGCTATAACTTTTGTGGTGGCCGCATTATGGTGTAAACTATAATTTAGGAAGTATGTTTGCTAATCCTTTTTCCTCCTTTTCTTTTAACTTAGGTTCTGCTGAAGGTGAATAGGTAAATTATATAGGAAATGCCCTAACAACAGAGTAACCCCTATAGTAACACATACAACCCTAGGTGGAGAAATCATCCAAATTTTAGTTGGAGAAATAACAATACCCAGGGCCTACAAGATTATCAATGGTTGAACCAGTAGCAACCCCAACAACAATCTACTCTAAATCAATTTCTTCAAGGGTAGAAGAAGAAGCCTACTCTAGAGGAATTGCTAAAAAAGTTTTTATGCACTTCTGAGAGTAGGTTCCAATATATGGACATAGCCCTTAGAAATCACCAGGCCTCCATTCAGAACTTGGAGAATCAGATAGCCTAGATTTCTAAGGTGTTGCCTGAAAGACAACTTGTAACACCCTCTATCCTACGACTCCTTTATTTATTTTTGAAAACTATGATATGAAAATAATTATCAGAGTGTTGGTGTTATTATTACCTCTACCCAAGCAAATTTTAAACTTTTTACCAAGTTGATTTATTGAGTGCATTTGGGTTGGTCTCTACTCTCGGGTTCTCTCAATATCGCAGCGGAATAAATACATATAGCATACACCTGGATTAACTATAGATAGACATGCATTCTTAATTAAATATAATTAATTAACCATTGGGCATGGAGGAAACAATCCTGCCACTCCTAACCCCATTAAATAGTCTATACAAAATAATCCTACACTGGCCTTTCTCAAAATATCATGAAGGCTAGCTCAATCCTAACATGTACTCATACTATCCTAAAATAAATAGTTTGTGTGCCTAGATAAGACACTTCTGCATACCTTACCTTCTTTCTCCAGCTCAAGTGGACCTATACATCTGGTACATGTCAACACTATTATGAGAAATGAATCTCAATAGCAATAGAACCAGTTACAAAATCTGTTAACCTGTACCACCGTGCTCGCGCGAAAAACCTCTACATTATTTCATAAAACATATAACATACTGTGGAATGACATGAGTGCAGAATTTAATCATGTTATATACTCATATGTATGCATGTCCATTTAGAACATATCAACTTTAAAACATGGGAAGTGTATTCATCATCATTATCATCATAAAGTATTTCTTATAAAACATATGTGGGATAGTAAACATAACATCATTTCCATAACATGCGAGCAATACATAAAACACCTTGAGAGTAATTGGGAGAGTCGTCGAGCAATAACTCCACGCACCACTGTCTATATGAATGAGCACATGTCTATTTAGCCATGCCTTAACCTTTTGTACATTTTGAGGCGTCCCTTAGTGGATCCAAGTACCGTAATGGTCCCTACCCCTTTCCGACATATCATCCCTGACCAGCGGGATTCCTCTTTTTTGTCCCAAACGGGGCTGTTATACTCTCATGGGATCATTGTCAACTCTACCCGAATTATTTCCTCTCCTCTTTTGGATGGATCATAACACTATGGAATCACCATCCTTTTTCGATGGATCACACTTTCAGTACTCTATTCTCTACATATACTATGAGGTGAATCAGCCCATGGTCATGGTTATGCCTAACTCTAAGTATGTGTTTCTCATACGGCCTTTTGGGAGATGACACTAACTTAAAGTTCGAAACCATCACGGTGTTTTCGAAATCATCTAAGTTCAAGTGGATGTTTAACCATCCCAATTTATAGCATAACCGTGGAATGCCCAGTGGCTATCTTATACTGACAATCGGTCACTCGATCATGAGCCTATCTACCCTGAGGCATACATTGAGAATACTTTCTTCTAATTACTAGATCCTATAGTAATTAGCAAGAGTGGCATTTTTGTAAATAAGTCAAATTTTAATTTAGCCTATTTCTTCTAATTACTAGAAATGTTGTGAAAGGTGGAGAAGAAGGAGAAGTGGCTGAATTGCATCTTGCCTTGGAGAAGAAGAAGCTTCCACCAAATCAACAAGGAAATCACACATATATTAGCTTTTCAAGGTAGATCCTATGCCATTAATTTCATGTTTTATGGTATGTTTATGGTGTTTTCAAACTTGTAAGCATGATGGCAATTTCTCTCTCTACATGTGTATGGTGGATTTGTATGCTTGGATATGAGATATGTTGGAAATAACTTGTGGTTATGATTATAGATATGTAAGAAAGGATGGAAACCCATGAAATGGTGAATTTGCATGGATGGAACTTGATTTTATTAAACCCTAATTGGTGTCAAGGCTGAGTTTGTGGTTGTTAGAGTGAGAAAATGGTATTTTTGTATGGATTTTGCATGGATATTTTTGTATTGCAAGCAAGGTGATGAAACAACTCCATTTTGCTTGTTTTTCTCACCTTGGCAGAATTACTAGTGTTATAAGAGTGCTGAATTTTTAGCCAAATTTTATGTTAGAAAGAGTGAGAGAAAGTACTAGAAAATGGTAAGAGAGAGAACATTTAATTAGATTTGCATTTAGGTACTTTTCTCGTTGTCTAGTTTCACAAGCAGCCAAGCAAGTCTGCTTTAGTCACCTTGGCCGAATGGATGCATATGAATAGTGCTGAATTTGCTCTTGAAAATGATTTAGAAACCACATAAGTTTAGTTCTAAGAAAGGAGGAGAGAGAAAATTATGGCAATTTATGTTTCAAGCAATGTTGCCAATTTAAAGTCTTACTTGTTCACCTTAAAAGGGTGCATAAAAATGTGAAATTGTGATATTAGATGTGTGATTATGTTTGGCATGAAAAATAAGCTAGAAAAGTATGAAAAAGAATGGTCTAAAGTACACTTACCTAATTTTTAGGTGTGAGAAAGTGTTAGGCATAATTATGGGAATTGTCACCATGATGTTCCATTAATGAGAGTAAGGCTAGAAATGTGCCAAAAGGGTTAGAAATACAAAGTATTCATGTTCATTCTACCTTGTCGAATACTATGTGAAATTTTCTCTAGAGTGGCTAGATTTATGAATGAGTTGGAAATAGCCTAAAGTGCCATCTAAATGGCCTATGTTAAGGGAAGAGAGACCAAAGATGCAAGGGTCAAGAATGAATGAATAATAGCATGCATTTTGCCATAAATAGTGAAATGTTTAAATTTTTGTAAAAGTGATTGAATGGCAAAGAATGCTTAATGTAATTGTGAAAGACAAGGTTAAAGCTTCCTTGTGGGGAATGATCTGGTGTATACTCCCAAGGAATTACATAAAGAGGAATGATCTGGTGAATACCTCCTGAGATTAAAAGCCTGTGAAGGAATGATCTAATGTATAACTTCTAGGGAAGTGCCCTAAGGGGAATGATTTGATGTAAACCCCAATAAATTGAAATGTAGGAGGAATGATCTTATGTATACCTCCAAAGAGCACAGTTAAGTAGGAAGGAATGATTTCATGTATACCTTCCCATAATTGAGTAATTATGAAATGTTATGTATGTATTGCATGAACGTGATTTATGTAATTATTATTATGGCATGTAAGCATTGAATGCTTGTAGCCTATTCCTTGAATGACCTAATTGAATGTGTATTTCATTTCTATAGCTACATCCACATATGTTTTCGTGATATGTCATATCCAAGTATCTATATGAGAATAGTTTTAAAAATTAACCGCATGTAGAGTGTTTTTTGTATTATTACAGTGGTACATGTCAGTTATTTTAAAATAAACTAGTTGTTTATCTATTGGGAATGTATTTCTCATTACTGAATTGATATGTATCAGATGGTTAGATATTGCATCATAATCGAGGTAGAGTTAGACATGGTGGAAATTCCTTTCTTAGGAGTTTTCACTATTATCAAGAATGTGTATGTTATCACTGTTTTTGAATTTCCTATAGAATAGATGAGTATGTAAATATATAGCTATAGTCCACCTTTTTGGAGTCCTAATTCTTCATTTATTTTTTTGGGTTTGGAATTAGGGCTGATATTTTGGCTGTACATAGAAAAAAAAAAGGGGGGGGCATATGTATAGGGATATGTGAAGGACATATTCACTCACGGTATTTTGTAGAGTATGAGTGGCAGACTTGTTGTCTCCTTACTCCTTATAGATGGGTACTTCATCTATCCCAGTGTATGTATACTAACTGATGTACTAAACAGTTGTATAATGTATATATATTAGAAAAGTTTTTATATAATCTGTTGTATCATTTAATATTTTATATTTCGTTGTGCCAAAGCATGTTACTTGAGCAAAAGAACCCAAACCTAATTGCATAACAAACAATGGATTGGATGCTCAGGAGAAATAAAGGTAATTAAAGACCAGAATTAATGTAACCACTTATCTAAATAAGCATTATGACGTTGTTAAGTTATGATAAGGGGTGTTACATTACACAGCTAGGGACACTCCCCAATGTCACAAAGTCTAATCGAAAGGAGCAATAGAATGCTATTATGTTAATATCAGGTAAGGAGGTATCTAGTCCTTCTCTATTGACTAATGATAATACTATTGCAAAAGATGTGCCAATCAGTAAGGAACCAGAACCTGAGGTAAGTAAGCTAGTTGAGGACAAAAAAAGTCTTGTAAGGGAGTGCCAGTCACCTATTACATACGTTGCTAGACTAAAGCAGGAAAAATTCTTTCATCAGTTCGGTAAGTATATTGATCCACTTGAACAGTTGAAAAGTAACAAATAGGAACCCAAGGATTTGGGATTAGAGACACTGAATAAGGAGTGCACAACAATTCTACATAACAAGCTGCCTATTAAGAGAAATTATCCAGGGAGTTTTTCTATACCTTATGTGATTGGTAAATTGCCTATTATAGATGCGCTAGCTGATCTAAGAGCTGGTGTAAATCTGATACCTGGTAGCCTTTTTGATAGACTAGGATTACGTAAGCCTAAACCTACTAGGATAGCTATACAATTAGCTGATCAAACTATTAAATATCCTATAGGTATAATTGAAAATGTACTGGTAAAAGTTGACAAGTTTATATTTCCTGTTGACTTTGTTGTGATGGACATGGAAAGTGAAATTAGCATAGTAGAGCTTTCCTTGCAACATTTAGAGCCCTAATAGATGTTTTTGATGGAAAGTTGACACTTAGAATAGATGATGAGACTATCCCTTTCAAATTAGATACTTCTCAACAATAATCCCTAAATTCTAATGATACTATACATTTTGTGGATGAGTTGGATGATATTGCTCACTCTTTACAGGGAGAATTACAAGAATTTTTGCTTACTAACCCTTTTCAGGCAGCATTGCAGGAAGATAAGGATGGGTTGTCTAACGAGCAAGTGTTGGAGCAACTAGCCTCTTTGCTAGCTAATGAGCCTAGTAGCCCCACTAACCTATCTGTTTCTGTTAACAGGTCAAAGGTCCAAGAGGTAAAACCTTTAATTAAGGACCTCCCAGTCCTAAAATCAAAGGAACCTCCCAAGCACCTTAGCTACAAATATGTGGAGGAAGTGAAGAAGCAGGTTGCAATCATAACAGTTGAATTAACACTAGATTAGAGGGAATTGACCTTACCCTCTTGCCAGAATCACCCATGGGCCCTTCCATTCAGAAGCCCTCCTCCTCCCCTAACTTCGCCTGTTAGGGCTGTAATTAAACTTCTGCTTTTCATTGTTCTCTTTTACTTTATTTTCATTAATATACGTTAAGGCTTTTTGTTTGTTTATGTTTTTCTGCCTTATCTATTTTCTTTTGCGATATCCCCTTTACATATATTAAGGGTAATATGACCCTTAAGTATGGGGTGGGTATCTCTTGTCAGATTTTATTTTTATTTTTCCTCTTGGGATACACCTTTGCTATACATTAAGGACAGTGTGTACGTAAAGTATGGGGTGACTCCTTCGTATATATTTTCTTTTTAACCTTATTTATTTTGATAATAATTCTATTTTTTAATCTTAATTTCAATCAATTTACTCCTTTCAAATAAGTATTTTACACTGATTCATAACATGGATAAAATATAGGACACACACACAAAAGCTAAAACTTTTTTTTTTATTAAAGACATTGGAGTATCTAAGTATGAACTTATGTCTCTATAACTTGATTTGTAATACTTGTCAAAGTTACATGAACGTTTAAATATCATAAATGATTTGGGCAACTTAGGATACACCATTATGAGCCAAAAAGCCTACCTTTTGTGTTTCCCTTAGTTGACTATTATTGAGCCTTGAAATATTCTTCATTATATACATCTTTACACCTTATATTCCACTTCTTACATTATCTTTCTCTAGCCCTTATATATTGGTACTTGTGTGGTTCGCTTTTCATCTTTGGATTAAAATGCATTACGATAATAAAAGATAGTCCATTAAGCTGTCTCATCATTTTGAGATACCTTCTCAATCCAAGACTAAATATTAGAAAGACTAGAAGACTACAAAAAGCAAAAAGAAAAAAATATGAAGAAGAGGAAAAGAAAAGAAAGGAAGAAAAGAAGAAAAGTAAAAGGAAAAAGAAAGCAAGAGAAAAATTGTATATATGATAAATATCAAAGCAACCTCTGTACTCTCTCAGAAAAGGGTATTCTCTGAACCAAGAAGATTAGTGAAAACTATGTTTACTACATTTAATCATTGGATTCTCCTTAGAACCACATGAGTTTCCAACATATCTATACCTCTTTTCTTCCCAAATTTTCTCCTATCTTTACCTTAAGCCCCATTACAACCCTGTCAAGACCCTTTGATCATGATATTCAATTTTTCACAAGTAGCGGAGATGAGATTTATAAGCAAGCATATGGAAGGCATTGTAACACCCCCATTTGCCTATGGTTCCTTTTAAGTGTTTAAAGGTATAATTTTTATAATTATCATAATAATGGTGTGTTACTATCACTTCTACCTTTAAACTTTTTACCAAGTTGATTAATTGAGTGCCATTTGGGTTAGTCTCTACTCTTAGGTTCTCTCAACATCACAGTGGAATTAATATATATATAATACACCTAGATTAACTATACATAAACATGCATTCTTAATTAAATATAATTAATTAACTATTGGGTATGGAGGCAACAATCCTGGCCCTCATAGCCCCATCAATTAGTCTATTCATCAATCCAGCCTAATTCCTATACAGATAAGTTAGAATAAGCCATTCAAAATAATCCTACACTAGCCTTTCTCAAAATATCATAAAGGCTAGCTCAATTTTACCATGTACTTATACTATTCAAATTAAGTAGTCTGTATGCCCGAAATGGCCCTCAATTTTACCATCTGATACGTGCCAACATTAAAATGAGAAATGAATCTTAGTGGGAATGCAACTCGTTATGAAATCTATTGACCTGTACCACTATGATGGCATGAAAAACTCTACATTCTTTCATAAAACATATCACATGCTATTGGGATGTAGTGCATGTAGCATTTAACCACGTTATATACTCATACATATACATATTCATCAAAACATATCATCTTTAGAACATCATCACTTTCATATAAAACATATGTGTGATAGTAAACATACCATTATTTCATTTCCCAAAGACAAGCTTAATTTCCATACAACAAACTTTACTTCTCTTGTTGTAGGATCAACCCCTAGCCTTAAATTACCCTTCCTTCCAACGTATCCTCTCCCTTTTGGCCTAGTTCAGCCTCTTTGTCTCTATACTCGCCCTTCTCTTTCTCTCTCTAAAAAATGTTGAAGATGAGATTATGTGAGGGTTTAGGGTTTCTAAATATTTGAGGCTAACTATTTACATTCTAGCCCTTGTCCCATTTTATGACTTTGGCCTCACTCAGTTTTCTCTTTTTTATTTAGTCCTAAGTCATGTTTTAACTCATCTTTCTTTCCTTTCAACTAGGTCTCTGTACTAATGAAACTATGTTCAACTAATGTAGCATACATAAGCATTAAAGTTAAATTAACAACTAACAAGCATCTCTTATTCATATTAGGAGCAGATGTTATGTTTCTCCCCTTCTTTAAAATAATTTCATCCTCAAAATTAAAATGTACTTATTTGAATAACTCTGGGTAGGACCTTCTCATGTCTTCTTCCTTTTCCCATGTCACCTCTTGTGGAGATGACTGATCCTATAAGACATTAACCAGAGGGATGTTCTTATTCCTTAATTTCTTGACCTCATTCCCGATGATCCTTAAGGGTTTTGATGATAAGTTAAATTTTATTTTAACTATATTATACTGGCATCAAGAATGTGTGATGGATCATGGATATATTTCTAAAGTTATAAGACATGGAAAACATTGTGAAGGTTCGATAAGAACAGGGGGTAAGGCTATCTGGTAGGCTGATTGACCAACTCTTATCAAAATTTGGAATGGCCCAATAAATCTAGGATTTAACTTTTTAGACTTTATAGCTCTACCTATACCAGTAACTGGTGATACCCTAAGGAAAACATGATCCCCTTCATCAAATTCTAGTGGTCTCCTTCTTTTGTCAACATACTTCTTTTGCCTATCTTGGGCCTTAACCATTTTATCCCTGATCATCCTAATTTCGTTGGTAGTTTGTTGTACCAACTCTGGTCTGAGCAATTATCTTTCCCTTACCTTAAACTAACACAGAAGTGATCCATACTTCCTCCCACACAAGGCTTCATAAGGTGTCATCCCTATTTTAGAATGGAAACTGTTATTGTAAGAGAATTTTATCAATGCTAGGCTTTGATCCCAACTCCCCTTATAATCCAAGGCACATGACCTCAGCATATCCTCTAACATTTGAATAGTCCTCTCTGCTTGTCCATCCATTTAAGGATGATAAGCGGTACTCAAACTTAACCTAGTACCAAAAGCTTCTTGGAAGACTCTCCAAAATCTAAAGATAAACCTAGGGTCTCTATTTGAGATAATGCTAGTAGGAACCCCATGAAGTTTCACTATCTCCTGAATATACAAACGGGCTAATTTTTCCAAGTAGAAAATGAACTTAATGGGTAGGAAATGTGCAGACTTAGTTAATTGGTCTACTATCACCTAGATAACATCATTTCTTGACTAAGTCCTGGGTAAACCTACCACAAAGTCTATCGAAATTTTATCCCACTTCCACTCAGGGACATTAAGAGGATACAACAATTCAACAGGTTTCTGATGTTCAATATTCATCTACTGACACACTAAGAACTTAGCAACATACTCAATGATGTGCTTTTTCATGCATAGCTACCAAAATCTTCCCTTCAAGTCTTGATACATCTTAGTGGAACTAGGGTGAATAGTATAGTTTCTCCACTCCTATAGGTTTTCTTTAATATTTTCTCCATCAATTCCTCTAAACTTAGGATATAGACCCTTTTCTGAAAGGTCATTAGCCCATCAACCGCCTTTCAAAATTCCTTTGGGTCCTTTAGGGACTTTAAGAATTCATCTTTCTTTTAGGCCTCTAGGATTTGAGTCCTAAGGTCACTCTCAATCCATAATTCACCTAGACAGATTCTATTTGGTAGCACTAACACAGATAAGCTCAAATTTATGAAATTTTCTATCAAACTCATCTCACTTACCATTATTTGAGCTATATGGAGGGATTTCCTACTTAAGGCATCTGCCACAACATTGGCTTTACCCAAATGGTATCTCAATTCAAAATCATAATCCTTGATGAATTCTATAACATCTACTCCAATTATGATTAAAGAGATGTTTGATAATTATTAATTTAATGTTTAATGCTTGTGTATGTTGCATTAGTGCATATAGTTGCATTAGCCTAGGGACTAAATTGAAAGGAAATACATGAAGGTTTAGCAAGAGGTGGCTAAGGACTCAATTAAAAAGGGAAAAGTAAGTGAGGCCAAGGTTGCAAAGTAGCTCAGGGCCTAAAATAGAATAACCTAAACTATCTTTAAATCCTAGTTGAAACCCTAAGCCCTACACACTTCCAACCTTCAGCATTTCTAGAAAGAGAAGCAAAAGGGCCGAGTAGAGAGAGAAAGGGGTGAGTTAAGGTAAAAGAGGGAGATTCTGAAGGCAAAAGAGTAGATTCAAGGTTAGGAATTAGTCCTACAGCAAGGGGATAGTCTTCCTAACACATTTACACACACATTTGCAAGAAATCAAGGTAACAATTCATCCTAAACCCTTATCTTTTCTGAAAAGTTTACAGTTGTTGGAAAAGTATGAATTTCTGAATGTTTAAACAGAGTTTGGAGTTAAAATTACATCTTGTACGCTTTTCTATTTCTATGGGACGTTGTGTTGCTGAATGTATACTCATATATGTTCTTGCAATGGATTGGAAGGCCTGGGTTGTGTTCATCCATGTTTGAGCTAATGGATGAGAAATTTTCAATGAGAAATAGAGTTTATTATATGGAAATTAAACTTATATGTTTAGAATTGAAAATGGAATGCATTATGGATTGGGTATTATCAAAATTATGTTTTATGAATTGCAGCAGAGTATAACAGCCGATTTTTAAGTAAAGGGTAGTCAACTATAATGTTCCTGAAAACCCACAAGTGCAAAAAAAGGCTTAGCAGTCGACTGCTAGATCCCTAGCAGTTGCACTGAGCAGTCAACTGTTAGGCCTGACTATCGTGCTCTTATTTTTGCCTAGGTTGCATTTCAGCAAGCAATTAGCCAGCTGCTAGCTCAAGCTTACTGTCTGGCACCTAAGGAATACAAAGAGCCACTAGTCGACTTCTAGCCTTCCAGCAGCCGACTGGCAACCCTCTAACTTGCGAAATGAGGTTTTTAATGGCAATTAAGTTTAGTAATTCTTCATACTAACTTGATTAAGGGCTCACAACATGGGTAAGAAAGGAAACTATAAGTTTTGGGTAATGTGCAAAGGATAGAGTCACCTTCCATTTGGATGAGAATGGTCCTTGTGATATTGATATAAAAGGGAGCTGAGAGACATCAAAAAAGAAGAGTGAAGTATCCTAGGCATATGCATTAGTGGTAGTTAGACTCATGAGTTGACTGACCGATTTTTGGTATGGGATGACTGTTGGCATTCCATGGTTGTTCCATGTATCAAGATGGTTAAACATTTACTTGAACATAAATGATTTTGAAAACACCGTGATGGTTGTAAACCCTAAGTTAGTGTGTCTTCTTAGGGTCACTAAAAAACACATACTTAAGGTTAAAGCATAACAATAGGCACGAGCTGAATCATCCTAGTGCATATGTTAGAAGATAGCGTACCGGGAGGGTGATCTTCCTTGAATGAATGGTGGTGACTCCATAGCTCCATGATCAGCAGAAGTAGAGAGGATAAGGTCAATAGGTAATCCACTTCGAAGGAATGGTGGTGACCTAAGGCCTCATGATCTATGGAAGTAGAGAGGATAGGATCTGTTCAAAGGAATACAGTGATCCCATGAGTTATTGAGAATGTACAAGTAGATCCAACTAGGGGACGCTTTAGATGTACTAGAGTAGTATTTTACTGTAGTGATGCAGTAGTTACTAGGATGGCTCATCCATGTATGTAGTGGTATGTTGAGTTGTTGCTGGGTGACACTCCCGATAGTTCATATGATGTGATTGTTTCCTCTTACACAAAAGGCATGTTAATACCTAAAAGAAATGTTTTATGATGAGAATGATGATGAATGCACTTCCCATGTTTTAAATATAATATATTTTGATGAATATGCATATGTATGAGTACACAACATGATTAAATGCTACATGCACTACATCCCAATAGTATGTGATATGTTTTATGAAAGAATGTAGAGTTTTTCATGCGAGCATGGTGGTACAGGTCAATGGATTTCATAATAGGTTGCATTGCTATTGATATTCATTTCTCATTTTAGTGTTGGCATGTATCAGATGCGTAGGTCCCCTTGGGCTGGAGAAGAAGGTAAAGTATGAAGAAGTGTCCAATCTGGGCATACAGACTGTTTAGTTTGAATTGTATAAGTACATGGTAGGATTGAGCTAGCCTTCATGGTATTTTGAGAAAGGCTAGTGTAGGATTATTTTGTATAGCTTATTCTAACTTATCTGTATAGGAATTAGGTTGGATTGATGAATAGACTAATTGATTGGGTTATAAGTGGCAGGATTGTTGCCTCTATGCCCAATAGTTAATTGACTATATTTAATTAAGAATGCATGTTTATGTATAGTTAATCAAGGTGTATTCTATATATATTTATTCAGCTGTAATGTTGAGAGAACTCGAGAATAGAGACCAACCCAAATGGCACTCAATTAATCAACTTGGTAAAAAGTTTAAAATTTACTTGGGTAGAAGTGATAGTAACACACCATTATTATGATAATTATATACATTATACCTTTAAACACTTAAAAGGAACCATAGGCTAATAGGGGTGTTACAAATTCCATCCATCTTCTTTGTCTCATGTTTAATTCTTTCTTATCAGAGAGGTACTTAAGACTTTTGTGGTCACTAAATATCTTAAACGTAAACCTATAAAGATAGTGTCTATAAATTTTCAAGGCAAACACTATGGTTGCTAATTCTAGGTCATGCGTGGAGTAATTTTCCTCATAAGGCCTTAATTGTCTAGAAGCATAGGCCACTATTTTGCCCTCTTGCATTAAGACACACCCTAGACCTTTCTTGGATGCATCGCAATATAGCTCAAACTTATCCCAAGGATTTGGGATAATTAATACATGTACAATGGTTAACCTTTCCTTCAAGGTTTGGAAATTATGTTCACATTTAGAATCCCACATAGATAGAACATCTTTCTGGGCCAATTTGGTCATTGGCATCGCTATTTGCAAAAACCCTTGGATAAACCTCTTGTAGTAACCAGTTAATTCAAGGAAACTATAGATTTCAGTCACCGTTGTAGGCCAATGAATCACTACTTCTGTCTTACTTGGATCTACTGCTACCCCATCTTTGGTAATCACTTTCCCTAAGAATCTCACTTCCTCTAACCAAAACTCATACCTCTCAAGTTTGGCATATATTTGTTTCTCTTTAAGAACTTGCAACACAATCCGGAGGTGTTGCTCATGTTCTTACCTATTTCTGGAATATACAAGAATATCATCAATGAACACTACCATGAACTGATCAAGGTAGGGTGTAAACATGCAATTAATGTAATCTATGAAAATAGCTAAAGCATTTTTCATACCAAATGGCATTGCAGAAAATTCATAATGCACATACCTAGTCCTAAAAGCAGTCTTGGTCTATCCTCACTTCTCACTCTAATTTGATGGTACCCTGACCTCAAATCAATCTTAGTAAAGACAGATGCTCCTCTTAGTTGATCTAACATGTTATTAATTCTAGGGAGGGGATATTTTTTTTCATGGTCACTTTATTCAACTACATATAATCTATACACATTCTCATACTTCCATCCTTTTTCTTCACAAATAACACCAGTGCTCCCTATGATGAAGCATTGGGTCTAATGAATTGCTTTTCTATGAGGTCTTCTATTTGTATTTTCAACTCACTTAGGTCTAAGGGAGACATCCTATAAGGTGCTATAGAGATCGGTCATGCTCTAGGAACTAACTCTATAGAGAATTATACTTCTTTCTCTACAGGAAGACTAAAGATCTCCTTGGGAAAGACATTAGGGAACTCTTTAACTATAGGGACACTATCAATCTTATGCTGACTCTCAACCTCAGAAGAACATAGGAAACATAATTGTTGGATCTTTTCCTCTGTACCCCTATTCATAAGTATAGTGTCCATAAAAGTCACAGACTTCTCAACACAATTTAGAACCACTTTATTAAAAGATAGCTAGTCCATCCCACGAATGACATCTAAATCCACCAAAGGTAGATAGAAAAGGTCAAAAATAAAAGGTTTTCTTTCAAAAATGATTGGGCAATTTAGGCAAGTTAAAGAAGTCAAAACATGTTTTCTGGCCGTAGTAGAAATGGATAACTCATATGGCAGTTTAGTTACTGGTAAGCTCAATCTTTCTACACATTCAAGAGAAATGAAGGAATGAGTGGCGAAAAAATCAAGTAGTACAATTAAGGAAACATTGTTTATAAAACATTGACCTTTAATTAAATCATCGGATTGGTCTACCTTTTTACCCTTGGGGTGTAGACTCTCCCCCTAGTTAGAGGCTTAGAGGCATTAAATGGTTTCTTCCACAATGATCACTCGTTGATGAAATGTCCCAACTTACTGCACTTGTAGCAAACATTCTGTCCCAGAAAACATGGCTTATCCTCATGATTTCTCCCACATTTAAGGTAGTTATCTAAAGCATTTTACCCAACCACGGGCTTCTTCCCTAAATGGGCTTTACTGAACTTACTCTCCTTTCCCTTGAAAAAATTCGGCTATGATTTCCTCTTAAGGGGGTTGAACTCTTTATTCCATTTCGTAGTCTCTATTAGGCCCCTTGAAACTATGAGACATTTATTCGCCAATATGGCATAGTTTCATATCTCTAACAGAGCCATAACACTTTTCAATTCCAGATTGAACCCAGCCTATAAGTTCGTGGCCTGTCTTGCCTCAACTACAAATAAGAGGGGAACTTGAACAGCTGCATAAATTTCACCAAGTAATCATCAAAAGATATAGTGCCCTGTCTAATCTTCATGAACTCTATCTCCTTCTCATTCCTCACACTTTGGGGAAAGTATTTCTCTAGGAATATCTCCTTGAAGGATTCCCAGGTTGTAACACCTCATTCGCGTGACTATCTTTATGTTATGTTTCCTTAATTAATTAGATGAGTTTGCCATAAAGTGTGATGAATTTGCTTGTGTAATTTAGTGCTTAGAATAAATAAGTTAAGGGAGAACACTTCCTTTTGGTAACCAAATTATAATGTGAGTGGGAGGAAAACACCACATAAAAATTGAGGTGCTTACA
Source organism: Senna siamea (assembly GCA_031216115.1). Taxonomy (NCBI): domain Eukaryota; kingdom Viridiplantae; phylum Streptophyta; class Magnoliopsida; order Fabales; family Fabaceae; genus Senna; species Senna siamea. Next base: position 23,718,508 of record CM062363.1, on the reverse strand, counting down.
TAAAGAATGAGGTGCTTACATTGCTTTAATTCTTTTCTTTTATTCCTTTTGATTCAACCAAATAGGTATCCTATGGATTAAATTAAATTATATAAACCTATGGCAATAATAAAGGAGAAGAAAGAAAGCTGATACACATATATAATTTAAGTGAAATGATTTCCATGGACTCGGAAAGAAATGAGAGAAGGAAGGGGAAAACAAGAGACATGTGATGTTAGTTTCTTCTTTCTTTCCCTTGCGTTATTTTCAATGTAACCGAGAATGGAAATTAATGTGCTTGAATTATGCCTTTCTCTTTCTTCTTTTCCTAACCGAATAGCTACATGAGAGATTGATTTAAAAACATATATACATGCAGTAATTGAGGGAAGTATCTTCACATCTATTTAATATAAAAATCCATTCAGTTATATCAAGGAATAATAGGAATTGAGAAGAGAGAGAAGAGCTAACATCCATTAAATATACACATATGCATTAAGTGGAGGAAATGAAAGGGAGAGAGAATCGTGACATGTAGGGAGAGAAAGGGGACTTGACTTAGCCAAACGTGAAAGCTATCAAGAATAGGCAAGAGAATTAGAATTTTTAATTAGACTTATAGAAACCCATGGCAACAACTAATGATAAGGAGGAAAGGAAAGTGTAGCATTCAAGTGTCCCTTGTGTGACCTTATGCCTTGCGTGAATTGGGAGGCTTGTGTGACTTTCCCTTCTTCCCTCCCTTTAACGTGATTGAGTGGTTAACATAAAATTGCAAGGAAAATGGGTTGTACTTAAGTACACATGTGGCTATTAAACAATCACAATTAAGAATAAGAAAGAGGTGTAACATCCCATTACCCAATTGGACTACATACAAGAGAGGGATTGCATTGAATTAAATGGGGATACGACAATAGCATTTGGGAAGAGGGAGAGAGCAGCTTAACATTTTAGAATGCACATAAACATTTGGTGAGAAAGGAAGGGAGGCCATCTTAGCAGAGAAGGAGAGGAGCAAGGGAGAAAGATAAGATTCAAGAAGGACACCAAGATACCTTCATCATTCTTGCACCCTTGGGTAGCTTAGCAATTCTCTTAATTTTGTTTAATGATTTAAGATAAACCCCTCTTGCTTTTAGCTTTCGTGGAACAATAACTCTTCCTCTACATTCTTGATGATATGAATGTCATGTTGGCTAAGTTTGTATGGTAATTTAGGTATGCTTGTTGATATGTTAAAGTAGATATCATTAACTTCATGAAAGAACCATGGTTAACAAAATTCAGTATGTATAATGGAAAATCTTGGTATAAGATAGTGCTAAAATTTGGTATTTTTATATGGCTAGTATGTACTTTAAATTATAAACTCTGAAATGAAGGTTGATAGCTAGAAATGGGTTCAAAACTATGACATTACTCTTGTGGATTTGTCAAACCGAGAGTGCCTTTTTAAAGTATGGAATTGCTTGCTGAAAAATGGTATAAAGAAGACTACCATTTGGTTTTGGCTAGGAAAAAGAAAGAGAATTTGGAAATTTAATGTAAAGTAAAGGGTTTACCATTTGTCACATAATAAGGGTCCACATTAATGTTGAAATGTAAGAATGGGGATTGTGTGTCACCTTAAGTTTGGTATACATAATAAGTCAAGAAAGTAAGTAGAACAAGTGCCACTAGTATGATTATGTAAATTTAGAGGTGATAGAAAATACCAAAATAATTTTTATACATAGTATCATAAAGTTTAAATTATGGCAAGGATGAGAAAATATGACAATGTGACATGAAAAATCCTAAGTTGACTATTTTTTTTATGGTGGCCGAAACCAATATCTTATTTTAATTTTGGTGGCCGAATCACTATACTAACTATGAATGCTAGGGAGATTGAAATGATAAAAATGAAAGGAATTGTAGTTGCTATGTGTATGTATAAGTAACCTAGTGTTGACAAATTTTCATAAAGATGGCTAAGAGTCCACAATGTGACCAAGTGTTCACAATTATTTTGTAAAGTTTCCAAGAGTCCACAAAGTGACCAAGTGTTCACAATTATTTTATAAAGTGGCCAAGAGTCCACAATGTGACCAAGTGTTCACAATTATTTTATAAAGTGGCCAAGAGTCCACAATGAGGACAATTGTTCACAATCCTTACTATAATGGCCAAGTGTCCACGCTCCTTGTGGTATGACCAAAGTGATTCACGTTTTCAAGCAAGGTAAGTTTTAAGAATGGAAGATATATAGATGATTATTGCCTATTTCAATTTTATATGTATGCTTTCTTTGGAAAAGAATTATAATTAAAATGAGCATAACCATCTTCATCACATTGACATACCAATTAATCATACAATGCTTACCAATGTGTTTACTTCAAAGAGATTAATTATTAAATAAGGAAATGTAGAAGAAATGGTTTTTCTATGCTTGCACACTGGTACATATTAGTAGATTTTAAAATGTTGAATTGTTAAGCTACTAGGAAAACTTGTTTTCTCATTTATATGCTAATATGTATCAGATACAGATGGATAGCATTGACATAGAGACTGTAGGGGTTGTGGGGAAAGGTTCCTTTTTGGACTATGTATTAATTGTTCATATGCAATGTAACCCTTTATTTAGTTCTGATTCTACGATTATATTCTTTTGGATGGAATTAGAATTGAAATTTTTGGTTGTGAATAGGAGAAAGGGCTATAGTTAAGTGAGGAGTATATCCATTTTAGGAATATTTTGGATCATAAGGGTTTGAGTGACAAACCTTTTGTCTCCCTACCCTTGTGAAAAGTCTCTTCACAAATCTCAAATGTGTTAGATTATGTAATACTTAGAAAAGGTATAAGATGTTTAAATAATGTCTCCATGAATGTATTTCAGATGTATGAAATTTTTACTTTCGCTGTGCTTATAAGTTTTGATCTAAGAAAAAGAACCCAAACCTAATTAACTTGAATAATACTTAATGGTATAAAGGCTTAGACGTTGTAAATGAATAATTAAGGCTAAGAATAATGTACCGAAATTGTCTGGTTACATAAGAGGAGTTGTAATATTAGATAAGGGTGTTACATTAAGTTGGTATCAGAGCACAGTTACTTAGGATAGCAAGGAGTAGAATTCCTCAAGGAAGGAACTAGTTTAGGTTAGTCAGTTGTACCTAGGCAGTTGATTGGCCTGTAATTTGTTATGACTTGAGGAATGGAGTATTAGGTTTGGGTAGATAGAAGCTCCTATTTGTGTTATATGTTATTTGCTTATTAAATTGTTATTAAGACTAATCACCTCGGTAATACTTGTTTTATAAAGTGACAGTATGGCAACCATAAGGAGAAGTGGATCACAGGCTTAAAATACTGAGGTAGACTTGAATGAGATGATACAGACAATGAAGGGTATGGCAAAGGCCATGAGAGTTCAAGTAGCAGCTTTCTCTCAGAAGGTTGTAGTTGCAGCTGAAGAACTCTGCCAGATCTAGACTGATCAGAGTGAAGATACTCAAAATGGGGCAGAACAGATGAGAACTCAAGTCAGTGGAGACTGGACTGACTTCCAAAGAGCCAGACCTCCTGCCTTTAATGGTGTGATGAATTCAAAGAAGGCTAAAGAATGGGTACAGAAGATGGAGGAATCATTTGATGTAATGAGGAGTGTTGAACCACAAAAAGTCTCCTTTACTGCATATCAGTTAAAAGGGAAGGCTAAATACTAGTGGAAGGGGATGAAGCAGTTGATAGAGGTTCAGGGGACCCAGGTCACTTGGCAGAATTTTAAGGATTCATTTTGGAGAAATATTTTCCCCAGATTGAGAGAAATGCTAAGGAAGGTGAATTTATGCAGATAAAACAAGGTGGTAGACCCTTCGAAGAACATCTAGCTAGGTTTGAAAATTATCAAAATTCTCTTCATACCTAAAGTGGAGACCACACGGGGTATGAAAAGCCATGAACTTAGAGAACAGTTTGGATCTAAAGCTGTATCATAAGGTGGCATCATAGGAGATCAGAGACTACCCAACCTTCACATAGCCTTTAGGTCTCTAACAGCACTGAAGAAGGGGAAGCAGGAATCTAGATTGTTCAAGAGAAAGAACCCATCTGGATTTAACCAGGGCCGAGATAGTAAGTTTTCAAGTAACCAGATAGGAAAGAGGCCAATAAATACCCCAATTTCTCAAAATAACTGTTCAAAATGTGAAAGAAATCTTGGAGATAGACCGTGTTTGATGGGACAGAACATGTATTATAAATGCGAGAAGCTAGGACATATCTCCAAAGCTTATCCTACCCTGAAGAAACCCGAGGAAACCACAAGACCTATTACCAAAGGAGGGTGCATACCTTAAAGGGTAAAGAAGTAGCCCAGTTCGAAGATCTGATGAAAGGTACGTGTTTTATTAATGATGTTCCTTTAATTATATTGTATGATTCTGGTGCCACCCATTCATTTGTTTCATTAAACTGTGTTCAAAAATTGAAATTGCCAACAACCAGCCTACCTTATGAACTTTCCATAGTAGTACCTACTGATGAACGTGTGATCACTTCATTTATTTTTTTGAACTGTTCCATTGTGATTGAAAACAAACCTTTCATTTTAGACCTCATTTGTTTACCCGTGATTGAATTGGATATCATCCATGGTATGGACTGACTCTCTTTTAATAATGTTGTTTTGGACTGTTTAGCTAAGTTTGTTAGTGACTTTCATAGATACTAAACCAGTAAGTATGGGGATTGACAGGAAAAATCAGAGAATGAGCTTCTTGTGTTCCTCAGAAGTGGAAAGTCAGCAAAAGTTAGAAAACATTCTTATGGTCAATGAATTTCTTGATGTGTTCCCATAAGAGATTACCAGTCTCCCACCAGAGAGAGAAATGGAGTTCTCATAGAGTTAGTCCTTGGGGAAGGACCAATTTCCATAGCACCTTATGGGATGTCCCCAATGGAATTAAATGAATTGAAGGTGCAAATAGAGTACCTCTTAGCAAAATAATTTATCAGACCCAGTGTGTCATCGTGGGGAGCACCTGTATTGTTTTTCAGGAAGAAGGATGGAAACATGAGGATGTGTATAGATTATAGGCAGCTGAATAAGGTGACTTTGAACAATAAATATCCTCTCCCTAGAATTGATGACCTGTTAGACCAATTGAGAGGGGCCACTATCTTTTCTAAAATTGACTTGAGATCATGGTATCATCAAATTAGAGTTAGAAATGAGGACATACCTAAGACAGCCTTTTGGACTAGGTATCAGCATTATGAATTTCTTATGATGCCCTTTGGCTTGACAAATACCCTAAATATTTTTATGGATTACATGAACCGCATCTTTAGACCCTACCTTGATCAGTTCGTAGTAGTGTTTATTGATGACATATTAGTGTATTCTACAAATAGATAGGAGCATGAACGACATCTTAGGATAGTGCTGCAAATAATTAGGGAGAAAAAACTATATGTTAAGTTAGAGAAGTGTGAATTTTGGCTGGAAGAAGTGAAATTCCTTGGGCATGTAATTTCTAAAGAGGGAGTGTCAGTAGACCCTAGCAAGACTAAAGCAGTAGTAAATTAGGAAAGGCTTACTATTATAACAGAAATTTATAGTTTTTTGGGTTTAGCAGGATACTGCAGACGGTTTATTTAGGGATTTTCGCAAATAGCAATGCCTATGACTAAACTAGCCCAGAAGGATGTTCCATTTGTGTGGGATACAAAATGTGAACAAAGTTTCTAAACTTTGAAGAGAAATTAACTATTGCACCTATGTTAGTTATCCCAGACCCTTTCGAAAAATTTGAATTATACTATGATGCATCTAAGAAAGGATTAGGATGCGTCCTGATGTAAGGAGAGAGAGTTGTAGCCTATGCTTCTAGGCAGTTAAGACCTCATGAGAGAAACTATCCTACCTATGACCTAGAGTTGGCAGCTATAGTATTTTCCTTGAAGATTTGGAGACATTATCTTTGTGGATCCAGATTTGAGGTATTTAGTGACCATAAAAGTCTCAAGTGCCTCTTTGATCAAAGAGAATTGAATATGAGGCAGAGGAGATGGATAGAATTCATTAAGGATTATGATTTTGAATTGAAGTACCATCCAGGTAAGGCAAACATTGTGGTAGATGCATTAAGTAAGAAGTCTCTCTATGTAGCTCAACTGATGGTGAGTGAAATGGGCTTAATAGAGAAATTTAGGAACATCAGTTTGTCTACTCTGGTGTTACCTAATAAAATCTACTTAAGTGAATTAAGAATTGAGAACACTCTTAAGGCTCAAATCTTAGAAGCTTAAAAGAGTGATGAATTCCTAGAGTCCCTAAAGGACTCAAAGGAGTTCATAAGTGAGGCTGATGGAATGGTAACATTCCATAATAGAATTTATGTTCCTAAGGTAGGTAAACTGAGGGATAAGATATTAGAGGAAGCTCACCAAAGTAAATATACTATTTATCCTGGAGCCACTAAGATGTATCAGGATTTGAAGGAGAGGTTCTGGTGGCCACGTATGAAGAAACATATAATGGAGCACGTAGCTAAGTGCCTAGTATGTCAGTAGGTAAAGATTGAGCACTAGAAACCTGTTGGGTTATTGCAACCATTAGACATTCCTAAGTGGAAGTGGGACAAAATTTCAATGAATTTTGTGGTAAGTTTACCTAGAACCCAATTAGGTAATGATGCTATTTGGGTCGTAATGGATAGATTAACTAAGTCTGCTCATTTCCTACCCATTAAGATTAACTACTCCTTGGATAAATTAGCATCAAGAGATAGTGAGACTTCATGGTGTACACATTAGCATCCCCAACTACTAGTATTGGTAGAGCTATGAAGTCTAGAAAGCTAAGTCCCAAATATATTGTACCTTTCTGAATATTGAAGAGAGTAGGTCTATTAGCATACCAGATAGCCTTACCACCATACTTGTCGAACCTTCATAATGTTTTCCATGTCTCCTAACTCAGAAAATACATAGTCCTTCACATATACTTGATGCCAGTACTCTACAATTAAAGGATAATCTAACATATCAGCCAAAGCCCTTACAAATTATCGGTACTGAGGTCAAGACCCTAAGGAATAAAACCATTCCCTTGGTAAAGATCTTGTGGGATCGAACATCACCACAGGAAACCACCTAGGAAAGAGATGAGGATATGAGAAGAGTGCATCAAGAATTATTTACACGAGGTATGTATAAATTTCAAGGATGAAATTATTTTCAAGGAGGGGAGAAATGTAACACCACATTTGTGTGACTATCTTTATGTTATGTTTCCTTAATTAATTAGATGAGTTTGCCATAAAGTGTGATGAATTGCTTGTGTAATTTAGTGCTTAGAATAAATAAGTTAAGGGAGAACACTTTTTTACTTGTGGTAACCGAATTATAATGTGAGTGGGAGGAAAACACCACATAAAAATTGAGGTGCTTACATAAAGAATGAGGTGCTTAAATTCTTTTCTTTTATTCCTTTTGATTCAACCAAATAGGCATCCCATGGATTAGATTAAATTATATAAACCTATGGCAATAATAAAGGAGAAGAAAGGAAGGTGATACACATATATAATTTAAGTGAAATGATTTCCCTTAACTCGGCAAGGAATGAGAGAAGGAAGGAAAAAAAAAGAGACGTGTGATGTTACTTTCTTCTTTCCTTCCCTAGCTTTATTTTCAATATGATCGAGAATGGAAATTAAGGTGCTTGAATTATGCCTTTCTCTTTCTTCTTTTCCTAACCGAATAGCTATATGAGAGATTAATTTAAAAACATATATATATGCAGTAATTGAGGGAAGTAGCTTCACATATATATAATATAAAAATCCATTCAGTTATATCAAGGAATAATAGGAATTGAGAAGAGAGAGAAGAGCTAACATCCATTAAATATACATATATGCATTCGGTGGAGGAAATGAAAGGGAGAGAGGATTGTGACATGTAAGGAGAGAAAGAGGACTTGACTTAGCCAAATGTTAAAGCTATCAAGACTAGGCAAGAGAATTAGAATTTTTAATTAGACTTATAGAAACCCATGGTAATAACTAATGAGAAGGAGGAAAGGAAAGTGTAGTATTCAAGTGTCCCTTGCGTGACTGTACGCCTTGCATGATGTGGGAGGCTTGTGTGACTTTCCCTTCTTCCCTCCCTTTAACGTGACTTAGTGGTTAACACAAAATTGCAAGGAAAATGGGCTGCACTTAAGTACACTTGTGGCTATTAAAAAATCACAATTAAGAATAAGAAAGAGGTGTAGCATCCCATTACCCGATTGGACTAAATACAAGAGAGGGATTGCGTTGAATTATATAGGGATATGACAATAGCATTTGGGAAGAGGGAGAGAGCAGCTTAACATTTTAGAATACACACAAACATTTAGTGAGAGAGGAAGAGAGGCTAGCTTAGCAGAGAAGGGGAGGAGCAAGGGATAAAGATAAGATTCAAGAGGAACACTAAGATACCCTCATCATTCGTACCCCCTTAAGGTAGCTTAGTAATTCTCTTAATTTTGTTTAGTGATTTAAGATAAACCCTTCTTGCTTTTAGCTTTCATGGAACAATAACTCTTCCTCTACATTTTTGATGATATGAATGTCATGTTGGCTAATCTTGTATGGTAATTTGGGTATGCTTGTTAATATGTTAAAGTAGATATCATTAACTTCATGAAAGAACCATGGTTAACAAAATTCAGAATGTATAATGGAAAATCTTGGTATAAGATAGTGCTGAAGTTTGGTACTTTTATATGGCTAGTATGTACTTTAAATTATAAACTCCGAAATGAAGGTTGATAGCTAGAAATGGGTTCAAAAATATGACATTGCTCATGTGGATTTGTCAAATCAAGAGTGCCTTTTTAAAGTATGCAATTGCTTGCCGAAAAATGGTATAAAGAAGACTACCATTCAGTTTTTCCTAAGAAAAAGATAGAGAATATAGTAATTTAATGTAAAGTAAAGAGTTTACCATTTGTCACATAATAAGGGTCCACATTAATGTTGAAATGTAAGAATGGGGATTGTGTGTCACCTTAAGTCTGGTATATTTAATAAGTCAAGAAAGTAAGTAGAACAAGTGCCAATAGTATGATTATGTAAATTTAGAGGTGATAGAAAATACCAAAATAATTTTTATACATAGTATCATAAAGTTTAAATTAACTTTGATCGCGACCGGATCATACCATTGTTGCCTAATTTTCAAATTGCTTAATTTTGATCTAGGATGTTGATAGTACAAATTGCATGCACTGCTTGATTGATAACTCATGAAATTTTTTTAAGAATCATATGAAACTTTGCCACACTTTAAATGTGAGATTTGAGCCTATTTTGAGCATTCATTACAATGATGTTCTTGATTTTGTTATTTGAGTGTGCATTTTGCTTGAATTATGCTTCTAGAACTTGCTTTGTGATGCTTATTGAGGTTATATAACTTGTTGAATATCAGGAAATGATTTGGGTAACTTAGGATACACTAGTTAGGCCAAAAAGCCTACCCTTTATGCTTCCCTTAGTTAGCCACTATTGAGCCTTGATATTTACTTCTCTGTTTACACCTTTTCACTTTATATTTTCTTTCTTTTCATTATCTTCTTTTTCACCTTATATATTGGAATTTGTGTGACCTACTCTTTATATTTGGATTAAAGTGCACAATCTAAATTGATGATAGTTTACTAAATCTTTTCTTTATTTTTGATACTCCCTTCTGTATCACCCCTGACCCTATATTCCTATTAGGATAATTAAATAATATAAGATGATATAATATAGGATTGATGAGTTTACAACTGCCTCTATCTGAGTACATTTTTAACTTGTTATATGTGAAATAATTGAGTGCCACTAGTTTGGGTTGCTACACTTAGGTTCCCACACGTTACACAGTAGAAATAATTAAAGAAATATAAATGAGATAGATTGATATAGGGATATTTACATTCACATTCAACTATATATGATATTTATACATACATAAACATTAGTGTATGCATATATATACCTATAGATATGTGAGCTTAAGTAGGGTAAGGAGACAACAAGCTTGTCATTCATACCCCATTTTAAACAAAATTTCCTATCTCACATATCTTAATACGTATACGCCCTCTTACTTACACCAAAATTATCCTCCTAATCCTTTCAAAATACTAATAAGGATTCAGGGAAATAGGCATGTCAAAATACTATACAATACCTAATACTTCATGCAGTCAGGGGGTGGGAGGAACTTCCTAGACATAGAAAACCCATAATTCTTTAATTATAGAAAAAAGCCCTAGAAATGGTATCTTAACCATTTCCACCTCGACCTCTAAGAAAATCTGGTACCTAGGCATCTAATACAAATCAGCATTTAATGAGAAAAGTTTCTCAGTAGAAAAAATCACCATAAATTTTAAAAATTTGCTGCTTTGTACCACCGTATTGATACAGGAATTAACCACATTCTTTAACAATAATTGAAATATTATGCTATTGGAATAATATCCATAAATATTATGCAGACATACTTATGAATACGTGTGCACATCATCAGATATTGATCACACAGGATATATTCTTAGATCGTAATGGTAGCAAATAATAGTCATATATTAACATAGAGATTAGCATAGAGTATAAACGAAAAAATCAAACAATTTGATATGGCCATAATTAGAAGCATCACAAAACAAATCTTTAAACATTTCCATTCATAAATGAGTTCTCTCATGATCATGAGCCACCTGCAATCAAGACATAGTAAGACTCCATATTACCAGATAGGATGTACCTGAGCGAAATGAAGATTGGATGAGCGAAATGAAGATTGGATGAGCGAAAATCTAGTATTACAGTAAAAATTTATTCAAGTCGTGTCTTCTCAAATGCCCAATAGCCACTGTATAGAATGATCATCAGAAAACCACCAAAATCTTACCACAAACTGCCAAAAAAATGCTACAAAATCAAATCCAAAGCTATCCAAAAGCTCCACGAATTGCGGGTCTGGTCAAAACGGGTCGAATCCCGAGTTCTCGAGTACCCAACGAAAAATGGTTGCAATGGTGGCCAGAGTTGAGGCGGAAGGTCACAGGTGAGGCATTGATTGATGGAAGAATGATTTTTGGTGGCAGCTTAGATAGACGACATCGGATGGGTTGTGAATCGCTCTTGGAACGTATCTCTCAAGTTCGTCTCGAGTCGGCCAATTTAGAGTACTACAATAGCCGGCAAGCTCTAGGAAGGTCGCGGCAGAGTTGCCTGAAGCTGGAGGAGCGACGACAGCTGGTGGGTTGGCCAAAAAACACTACGAAGAAGCTCGAGCTCGAAAGGGTCATGAACTGGGTCACGCGACTTCTCTCATGGATCTCTACTATTCTGGTGTGTTTTGGTGGCTTGCTTGGATGGTGGTGTCCCGCTCGTCATCCCCTGACACTGGAATGTCACCATGACCTGTGGAAAGCCTCCCAGATAGATCGCTTTCTTGAATCTCTCTCTCTCAATGGAAAATGCACAGGGTCTCAGGTATGCTGTGCTGTTCCAAGCTTCCTTCCCTTTTTCATCACAGGAGTTTGCTCTTTTTCTCTCCCAACCAGCCCGGTCCAAGGCCCAATAACCAAAATTGGCCTAAATGATCCATTTTTGGTGTTCTAAAGGCTATCCAGGCTTAAAATAGATCTGTTTACTGATGATGACTTGATAAAATGTTTGAAAATAAAAATAAAGCAAACTTAGGTGATTTTAAGAATAAAAATACCTAAAATGCTCATAAAATGGACAATTAACATCAAGAAAATATGTATAAAACAAGGAACATCATTCAACCTGAAAGACGGTAAAAGAGTGGCTAGCGGAGCTAGAAAAGTTATTTGCAATTCTAAGGAGTACGGAGGCCTAAAAGATCCAATTATCCATTTACATGATGGTTGGAAAGGCTGAGCACTGGTGAAAGGGGGCCAAGCAGTTAATGGAGGCACAAGGAGTCTAGATCACCTAGAAATCCTTCAAGGAGGTATTCTTGGAGAAATACTTCCCCCAGAGTGTGAGGAATGATAAAGAAGTAAAGTTCATAAAGATTGGACAGGGCTCCATATCCTTTGATTATTACCTGGAAAAATTTGAGGAGCTATCCAAATTCTTCTCCTATATGCAGTTGAGGCAAGATGAAGCATGGAAGGCTATGCACCTACAGGCTGGGTTGAATCCGAAGTTGAAGAATGTTGTGGCTCCTTTAGAGATACGAAACTATACCATATTGGCTAATAAATGTCGCATAGTTTCAAGGGGCCTAGCAGAGACTGAGAAGGGTAAGAAAGAGTTCAACCCCCTTAAGAGGAGGTCACAACAAGATTTCGCCAAGGGAAAGGAGAGCAAGTTTGATAAGGCCCAGTTAGGGAAGAAGCCCATATTTAGGCAGACTACTTCAGACAACTGCCCCCAATGTGGCAGAAATCATAGGAATAAGCCATGCTTTCTGGGACAGAATGTTTGCTTCAAGTGTGGTAAGCCAAGACATTTTATCAAGGATTGTCCACTGGGGAAGAAGGTAACTGAGGCCTCTAAGCCTTTGACTAGGGGGAGAGTCTACATCCTCAAGGATAAAGTGGTAGACCAATCCGATGATTCCATTAAAGGTAAATATTTTATAAATGATGTTTCTTTAATTGTACTATTTGATTCTGGCACCACTCATTCCTTCATTTCTCTTGAATTTGTGGAAAGATTGAGCTTACTTGTAATTGACCTATGAGTTTTCCATTTCTACTGTGGCTAGATAACATATTTTACCTTCTTTAACTTGCCTAAATTGCCCAATAATTGTTGAAAATAAACCTTTATATAATTGACCTCATCTGTCTACCTTTGGTGGATTTAGATGTCATTCTTGGGATGGATTGGCTATCTTTTAATAGTGGTCCTAAAATGTTTTGAGAAGTCTGTGATTTTTATGGACACTATACCTATGAATAAGGGTACAGAGGAAAATATCCAACGATTATGTATCCTATGTTCTTCTGAGGTTGAGAGTCAGTATAAGCTTGATAGTATCCCTATAGCTAGAGAATTCCCTGATGTCTTTCCTGAGGAGATCTCTAGTCTTCTACCTGAGAGAGAAGTAGAATTCTTTATAGAGTTAGTTCCTGGAGTAGGATCGATCTCTACAGCACCTTACAGGATGTCTCCCTTATAATTAAGTGAGTTGAAAATGCAAATAAAAGATCTCCTAGAAAAGCAATTCATTAGGCCTAGTGCTTCATCATGGGGAGCACCAGTGTTATTTGTGAAGAAAAAGTATGGAAGTATGAGAATGTGCATAGACTATAGCAATTGAACAAAGTGACAATGAAAAACAAATATTCCCTCCCTAAGATCAATGACTTGTTAGATCAGCTAAGACGAGCAACTATGTTTACTAAGATGGATTTGAGGTCGAGGTACCATCAAATCAAAGTGAGAAGTGAGTATATACCTAAGACCACTTTTAGGACTAGGTATGGGCATTATTAAGTTCTTGTAATGCCATTTGGTCTGACCAATACTCTAGCTATTTTCATGGATTATATGAATTGCATCTTTAGACCCTACCTTGATCAGTTCATGGTAGTGTTCATTGATGATATTCTTGTATATTCTAAAAAATGCCAGGAGCATGAAAAACACCTTAGGATTGTGTTGCAAGTGCTTAGAGAGAAACAATTGTATGCCAAACTTTAGAAGTGTGAGTTTTGGTTAAAGGACGTGAAATTCCTAGGCTATGTAAGATTAAGGCGGTTGTCCATTGGCAGAGACCTACAATGGTGACTGAAATCCATAGTCTCCTCAGACTAGCTGGTTACTATAGAAGTTTTATCCAAGTATTTTTGCAAATAGTAATGCCAATGACCAAGTTGACCAAGAAGGATGTTCCATTTATGTGGGATCCTAAAAGTGAACGTAGTTTCCAAATCTTGAAGGAAAGGTTGACCACTGAACCTATATTAATTATCGTAAATCCCCTTTAAAGGTTTGAGCTATATTATGATGCATCTAAGAAATGTCTTAGGTGTGTCTTAATGCAAGAGGGAAAAGTAGTGGCTTATGCTTCCAACTATAACACCTCATATTATCTTGATTAGTTTAAATTAATGTTCTCTTAATTAATTAGATGAGTTTGCTATAAAGCATGATGAATTTCTTGTGTAATTTAATAATTAAAATAAATATGCTAAAGGATAACACCTTCATCCCTTGTGGTAGCCAAATTATAATGTCAGTGGGAGGAAAATGCGTCTAAATCCTTTGATTGGTGCCTGCTTGGCATTTTTAGCGGTGATTTTTTCTGTTGCTAAAGTTTCTTGCAACAAAATTATTGCCATTGTAAATTAATTATTTAAACAAAAGTTATAGCAGCAATAATATTCGTTGCAATAATAAGCACACCTTAGCAACGAATAAAACTGCTGCTAAAAATGCCAAGCAGGCACCAAGCAAAGAATTACAGTAGAGGATCTAAAATCGAGGAAAACACCACATAAAAGTTTAGGTGCTTAAGGTGCTTAAAATCTTTCCTTTTATTCCTTTTTTATTCAACCGAATAGGCATCCCATGGAGTAGGTTAAATTATATAAACCTATGGCCATAGAAATAGAGAAGAGAGAAAGAGATAATATCCATTAAATGTACATATATGCATTCAGTGGAGGAAAGGAAAATGAGAGAGGAACGTGACATGTAAGTAGACAAAGGGAATTTGACTTACCCTCTAACTTTAATTGTGAAACTAGTGGAAATTAGGAAGAAGGATATGAATTGCTTTAATTAAACAGCAAGGACAATTGGGAATGGAAAAGAATTGTATAGTATTTAAATATAAATACATTAGCACTCGGTGAAGGAGATAAAAGTGAGAAGAGGGAGGAGAGTGTAGAATTTATTTTAAAAAATAAAATACACATGTGTAGGTGTACGGTGGAAGCCATTTAGGCACTTGATGAAGGGAATTAAAATATAAGATGCAAAACCACATGCCTTGCGTTGGGAGTAGTTTGCATGAATTCATTTCTTTCCTTCCCTTCGGCGCCACCAAGTGATGGGGTTGCATATGCATAAAACGTTGGTCTTTCGTGAAGTAAAAGGAATTCACATAGGCATATAGGATGCTAAGACATGGTAGCTTATGTGGCCGTACGTCTTGAGTGAATCCCTTTTCCTTCACTTCTTTTGGCTCCACCGAGTAAGGGATTTATTTATATAAGTAAAATGCTAATACATGAGTCTTGCGTGGAAGGTACAGCCTACGTGTAATGATGTCTTTCATGAACCTCTCCCCTTCCCTTTACTTTAACGTGGCTAAGTGGTTAATCCACTAACATAAGATTTCTTTAAAATGGCAAGCAATGTGAATTGTACATAGAGTACACGTGTAACACCCAAATGTAAGGGATTAGATAACATACAAGGGTAGGGATTTCATAAAACATAGATATAAACATACGACAAGGGAAAAAGGGAGAGCAATGTGAGAAATAAAGAAAACCCAAAAGCTTTAGTGAGGGGAGAAAGAGCTAAGTTGATCGAGAAAAGAAGAAGCAAGGAAGTGAGGGGAAAATTCAAAGGAAGAGCCAAGACCATTCCATTTGATTTCATCCTTGAGGTAGCTTAGCAATTCTTTTAATTTTGTTCCATGGTTCAGACAATAATCATCATGTTTTCGAAGCTTTCATGGAACATTAGCTTCATCTCTACATTCTTGAAGATGTGAATATCTCTTTGGCTAAGCTTGTATGGTAAATTGGATGTGCTAGAATGGATATTGTTTTTTTTATGGAAGGATTATTGTTGGAAAAATTCAGCATTCATAATGAAAACCCTAACTTAAGATAATGCTAGAAAATTTGCATTCTTGTATGGTTAACATATGTCATAAGTCATAGACACCAAGATAAAGATTGCTAGCTAGCATTTGATTAAGAGTTTGACATTTCCGTTGTTGTCTTGCCAAATTCAAAGGTGGCCTTTGTAGGGCTGGAAATTTTGCTATGAGAATTGTGTAAGGAATATTACTATTTGATTTTGAAATAAAATATGGTTAATTAAGGTATAGTTAATTAGTTCACATTTTTGCACATAATAAGTCCCCACATTATTATTAAAATGTAAAAATGGAGAAAAGTGTGTAAGCCTTAAATTTAGTGCGTAGCATGAACCAAGAAGGTAAGTAGAGTAAATGGTTAATGGCAATGGTTACACGAATTAAATGTGGGAGAAAGTACCCTAAAAATCAATGCATAATGTCATGAAGTTTAACTTATTGTAAGGATGGGAAAAATATAGCAATGTGACATGAAAAATCCTAAGTTTCTTTTTTGTGGTGGCCGAAACCCATATTTTATTTCAAATCTTGGTGGCCAAATCACTATACTAATAATGAATGCATTAGAATGTACCTTATGAGGGCTAAATGCAAGAGAGATTAAAATGACAAAAATAAAAGGAATTGTAGTTGCTATATGTATGTATATGTGACCAAGTGTTCACAATTATTTTATAAAGGTAGCTAAGTGTCCACAATTCCTAAAGTGTGACCGAAGGTGCTTCACACTTGTGACCTAGTGTTCATAACCATTGTATAAAGGTGGCCAAGCGTCCACAATTCCTAAAGTGTGATCGAAGGTGCTTCACACTTGTGACCTAGTGGGGTATGACCAAAGGTACTTCACACTCGTGACCTAGTGTTCACAACTATTGTATAAAGGTGGCTAAGTGTCCACAATTCTTAAGGTGCGACTGAAGGTGCTTCACACATGTGACCTATTGTTCACAATCATTTTATAAAGGTGGCCAAGTGTCCACATTTCTTGAAGTGAGACCGAAGGTGCTTCACACTTCAAGACAAGGTAAGTTTTAAGAATGAAATGTATAGCTAATCATTGTTATTTCAGTTTTTTAACATGTATGACTCATAAAAAGATGTTATACTTGAAATAAAAGTATCCACTTTTATCACATTGACATTCCAAATACTCATGCAATGGTTGCCATTTGGTTATATAGATGAGACTATGTTTTTAAAAGACTAGAATGTAGATGGAAAAAAAATTTTCTATACCTGCACACTGGTACATATTAGTATATTTTAAATGATGAATTGTTAAGCTACTAGGAAACTTGTTTTCTCATTTATATGCTAATATGTATCAAATACAAATGTTTAGCAATCTCGGGGGAAAGGATATGTGAAGGACTGGTTCATCCCTAGTATTTTGTAGAGGGAGTTTGAGTGACAGGCTTATTATCTCCTGATTCCTTATGGACCGGTACTTCATATATCCTGGTATATGTTTACAAAAGGATGTAACAAACATTTACTATTGGACATTTATTATTTGTTATATAAAAGTTGTATAAAATTTTAATTTCCGCTGTGCATAAAGTATGGTTATTTGAGCAAAAGATACCGAACCTAATCCACAATAATAATATTTAATGGTATGACTGCTCAGACATTGTAAATGAATAATTAAGGTTAAGAATGATGTATCGAACTTATCTGAATACATCGGAGGAGTTGTAATACTAGATAAGGGCATTACACAGACAACAAAGGCTCCATGAGAGTAATTATCCCACTCACGACCTAGAATTAGTAGCCATAGTATTTACCTTGAAAATTTAGAGACACTACCTTTATGGGTTTAGATTTGAGGTATTCAGTGACTACAAAAGTCTCAGTTACCTCTTTGATTAGAAAGAATTAAACATGAGATATAGAAGATGGCTGGAATTCATCAAGGACTTTGATTTTGAATTGAGATACCATCTAAGTAAGGCCAATGTTGTGGTAGATGCTCTAAGTAGGAAATCCCTCCATATAGCTTAGATGATGGTGAGTGTAATGAGATTGATAGAAAATTTCAGTAATCTGAGCCTATCCACATTGGTGCTGCCAGATAGAATATGTCTAAGTGAATTATGAATTAAGAGTGACCTTAGAACTTAGATCCTAGCGGCCCAAAAGGAAGAGGAATTCTTAAAGTCCCTGAAGGACTGAAAGGAATTTCATAAGGAGGCTGATGGGATAATGACCTTCTAGAATAGGGTTTATGTCCTGAGTTTAGGGGAATTTAGGGAAAAAATCCTAGAGGAAGCTCGTAGGAGCAACTATACTATTCATCCTAGTGCCACAAAGATGTATCAAGACTTGAAGGGAAGATTTTGGTGGCCAGGCATCAAAAAGCACATCGCTGAGTATATTGCTAAATGCTTAGTGTGTCAATAGATGAATACTAAACATCAGAAACTTGCTAGGCTGTTGCAACCTCTTGATATCCCTAAGTGGAAATGGGATAAGATTTCTATAGGCTTTGTGGTAGGTTTACCCAAGACTCAGTAAGGAAATGATGCTTTTTGGGTGATAGTAGACCGATTAACTAAGCCAACACATTTCCTACCTATTAAGATCAATTTCTCCTTGTACAAATTAGTTCATTTGTATATTCAAGAGATAGTGAGACTTCATGGGGTCCCTACTAGCATTTTCTCAAATAGAGACCCTAGGTTCACCTTTAATTTTTGGAGAGCCTTCCAAGAAGTTTTTGGTACTAGGTTAAGATTGAGTACCTCTTATCATCCTCAAATGGATAGACAAATAGAGAGGACTATTCAAACTTTAGAGGATATGCTCAGGTCATGTGCCTTGGAGTATAAGGGCAGTTGGGACCAAAGCTCAGCATTGATAGAATTCTCATACAATAATAGTTTCCATTCTAGCATAGGGATGGCACCCTATTAAGCCTTGTATAGGAGGAAGTGTAGATCACCTCTGTGTTAGTTTGAGGTAAGGGAAAGACAATTACTTAGACCAAAGTTGGTACAACAAACCAATGACCAAATTTGGATGATCAAGGATAAGACAACTAGGGCCCAAGATAGGCAAAAGAAGTATGCTAACAAAAGAAGGAGACCACTGGAGCACGATGAAGGGGATCAAGTTTTCTTTAGGGTATCGCCTATCATCAGTGTAGGTAGAGCTATAATGTCTACAAAGCTAATCTTAGATTTATTGGGCCATTCCAAATTTTGAAAAGAGTTGGTTAATCAGCCTATAAAATAGCTTTACCCTATTTGTAACACCCTCTATCCTACGGTTCCTTTAGTTATTTTAGGAACTATAATATGAAAATAATTATCAGAGTGTGAGTGTTACTATCACTTCTACTCGAGTAAATTTTAAACTTTTTACCAAGTGAATTAATTAACTGCCATTTGGGTTGGTCTCTACTCTCGGGTTCTCTCAATAACATAGCAGAATAAACACATATAGCATACACCTGAATTAACTATACATAGACATACATTCTTAACTAAATATAATCAATTAACTATTGGGTATAAAGGCAACAATCTTGCCACTCATAACCCTATTAAATAGTAAAATCATCAATCCAACCTAATTCATATATAGATAAGTTATAATAGCCTATACAAAATCATCCTACACTAGCCTTTCTCAAAATATCATGAAGGCTAGCTTAATCCTAACATGTACTTATACTATCCAAAATAAATAGTTTGTGTATCTAGATGGGACACTTCTGCATACCCTACCTTCTTTCTCCATCCCAAGGGAACCTACACATCTGGTACATGTCAACACTATTATGAGAAATGAATCTCAGTAGCAATACAACCAATTACAAAATCCATTAACCTGTACCACTGTGATCGCATGGAAAACCTCTACATTCTTTCATAGAATATATAACATGCAATGGGGATGCAATGAGTGAAGCATTTAATCATGGTATATACTCATATGTATGCATGTGCATTTAAAACATATCAACTTGTAAACATGGGAAGTGTATTCATCATCATTCTCATCATAAAGCTTTTTCTTATAAAACATATGTGGGATAGTAAGAATAACATCATTTCATTTTCATAACATGCGAGCAGTACATAAAACACCTTGAGAGTAATCGGGAGAGTCACCCAGCAACAACTCCATACATCACTACCTATATGAATGAGCTCATGTCTATTTATCCATGCCTTAACCTTTTGTACATTCTGAGGCATCCCCCAGTGGATCCAAGTACTATAATGGTCCCTGCCCCTTTCTGGCATATCATCCCTGACCAGCGGGATTTCTCCCTTTTGTCCCAAACGGAGCTGGTATACTCTCATAGGATCACTTTCAACTCTACCTGGATAATTTCTTCTTCACTTTTGGGTGGATCATAGCACTATGGAATCACCATCCCTTTTCCATGGATCACACTCCCGGTACACTATTCTCTACATATACTATAGGATGAATCAGCCCATGTTTATGGTTATGCCTAACTCTAAGTATGTGTTTCTCATATGGCCTTTGGGAGATGACACTAACTTAAAGTTCGCAACCATCACAGTGTTTTCGAAATCATGTAAGTTCAAGTGGATGTTTAACCATCCCAATTTATGGCACAAACATGGAATGCCCAATGGTCGTCCCATATCGACAATCGGTCACTCGATCATGAGCTTATCTACCCTAAGGCATACACTGAGAATACTTTCCTCTCTCCCTCTTTGTGTTTCCTCCTCTCTTTTCTTTCACTATCCCAAGGGTATCATCACCCAAAACTCCTAGTTTCCTTGCCTACCTATGGTGTGAGCCCTTAATTAAGTTAGTATGAATTACTAAGCTCAATTGCCATTAAAATCCTTATTTCGCAAGCTAGAGGGCTACCAGTCGACTATTGGAAGGCCAGCAGTCGGCTGGTGACTCTATGTAATCCTTTGGTGCCATTCAGTAAACACACTGGCAGCCGGCTGGTGGCTTTCTGGAATGCGTTCTGGGTAAAAATATGAGCATGATAGTCGACTGCTAGGACTGCCAATCGACTGCTAGGAACCTGGCAGTCGGCTGCTAATCCTCTGTTTGCACTTCTGGGTTTTCAAGAACACGACAGTCGACTGCGAGGATGGCCAATGGACTACTTAGTGTAGACCCAGGCCCGACAATTGACTGCTAGGTGTCTGGCAGTCGGTTGCTAAGCCTCTGTCTACACTTCTGGGTTTTCCAAGAACACAACGATTAGCGCCCTACTTAGCGATCAATTTGCTATGCTCAGTTCGATTTAGAAAACATGATTTTGATAGAACCCAGTCCAGAATGCATTCTATTTTCAATTCTAAATACATGAACTTAGTTCCTATACAACAATCTTTACTTTTCATTAAACATTTCCCATTCATTAGCTTAAACATGGTACAATCAAGGAAACTAGTCTATATCCCTAGATGAACATAACCCAACCCTTCCAATCCATTACAAGCACATATATGAGCATACATTCAGCAACACAACATCCCATAGAAATAGAAAAACATACAGAATGTAGGTTTTAACCCCAACTCAACTTAAAACATTCAAAATCACATTTTATCAGAAAAGTTCTGCACATTTCAAAAATGGGGTACAATCAAGGAAACTAATCTATATCCCTAGATGAACACAACCCAACCCTTCCAATCCATTACAAGCATATATATGAGCATACATTCAGTAACACAACATCCCATAGAAATAGAAAAACATACAGAATGTAGGTTTTAACCCCAACTCAACTTAAAACATTCAAAATCACATTTTATCAGAAAAGTTCTGCACATTTCAGAAATGGGGTTTAGGATGGATTGCTACCTTGATTCTTGCAAAATGTGTGTGGTTGATGTGTAAGGAGTGACTCTCCCCTTGCTATAGAATGAATTCCCAGCCTCAAATTCACCTCTCCCTTTAGAAATTCTTCCTCTCCCTCTCCCTCTTGCCCTAGCTCTCTCTCTCTCTCTCTACTTGTCCTTGATCTCTCTCTCTCTAAGTTTCTGAAGTTTGGGCATTATGGGAGGGTTTAGGGCTTTAGCTAGGGTTTAAGGGGAAGTTTGGGAAATTGCTCTTTGGTCCCTGGGCTGTTTTGCACTCTTGGCCTCACTTACTTTTTCCTTTTCAATTGAGTCCCTAACCACCTCTTACTAAACCCTCATTTATTTCCTTTCAATTTAGTCCCTAAGCTAATGCAACTACATGCATTAATGCAACATATACAAGCATTAAACATTAAATTAACAATTATTAAACATCTCTTTAATAATAATTAGAGCAGATGTTACACCATTCCTGTCGAACCTTCATAATATTTTCCATGTTTTGCAACTTTAGAAATAAAACCATGATCTATCACACATTCTCGATGCCAGTACAGTACAATTAAAATAAAATTTAACTTATCATCCAAAGCCTTTAAAAATCATCAAGAATGAGGTCAAGTAATTGAGGAACAAGGTTATCCCACTAGTTAGGTCTCGTGGGATTAGTCATCTCCACAAGAGGTGACATGGGAGAAGGAAGAGGATACGAGAAAGTCCCACCCAGAGTTGTTTGAATAGGTATGTTCTGATTTTGAGGACAAAATTATTTTAAAGGAGTGGAGAAATGTAACATTCACTCCTAATATGATTAAGAGATGCTTGTTAATTATTAATTTAGGTTTAATGCTTATGTATGTTGCATTAATTGCATATAGTTGCATTAGTGCAAAGACCTAGTTGAAAGGAAGGAAAGATGAGTTAAGAAATGACTCAGGACTAAATTAAAAATGGAAAACTGAGTAAGGCCAAAATCATAAAATGGGACAAGGACCAGAATGCAATTAGCTATACTCAAATATTCAAAAACCCTACACCCTCACACAATCCCATCTTCAGCATTTTTTAGAGAGAGAAAGAGAGGGCGAGTAGAGAAAGAGGTTGAATTAAGGCAAGAGGGAGAGGATAAGCTAGAAGGAAGGATGATTTGAGGCTAAGGATTGATCCTGCGGCTAGAGGAGGACCATTTGAACATAGTGTACAAGCACATTTTCAGGAAATCCAGGTAGCAACTCAAGCTAAACCCTATTTCTAGAATGTTCAACTCTTTATTTGAAAAATGTGATTTATGAATGTTTTGAGTTAAGTTTGGGGTTTAAACCTACATTCTCTATGTTTTTAACTATTATTGGGTGATTCTTACTAAATAGTTACACTCATTTATGCTTGTCATTGATTGTGAAAGAGGGCTTATGCCCTAAGTGTGAAATGTGGTTTGATCTTAGTTCAGTGTTAAGTTGATTTTTGGGTCTGTTATAATGCTTATACGATGTCTAGGTATTGGTGTTGAGTCCATCGCTTGAGAAACTAGTTTGAAAATGTTTTTAGAGCAAAAATCTAGATTTAACATTGAGTTTTATAGCAGATAGAATGACAGCAGCCAACTGCTAGACACTAGAAGTTGATTGTCGTGTTTTTCATTTTCCAAAAAATGTTTTTGAAGGCTAGCAGTTTATTGCCTTGCTCTGACAGTTGACTATTGAGCCCATTTTTTGCTAGCAGTCAACTGCCAAGCCTTAAGTAGCTGACTGGTAGGTCTCAGCCAAGACAGGGTAAAAAGGGCAGTGAGCTAGCAGCTAACTGGCAGCATGGAACTAGTCTACTACTAGCCCTATAACTTAGATAATGAACTTAATGACCTATTTTAAGAGATAAATAACCCAAAATCTCACTCAAAATAAGGATCTAAACTTGGGATGTAGCAGTTAACATGTAATATGTAAGATTAACATGTCACTAGGATAAGAGGATCTATGTGACAGTGAAATGAAGAAAGCGGAAAACATAAAGAAAGGAAAGAGGATAGTATTCTAGTGACTGACTTTCGGTGTGGTATGACTGTTGGGCATTCCACGATTGTGCCATGAATTAGGATGGTTAAACATCCACATGAACGTAGATGATTTTGAAAATGCCGTGGTGGTTGCGAACTTTAAGTTAGTGTCATCTTCTAAAGGCCATTTAAGAAACACATACTTAGAGTTATGCATAACCATGAATATGAGCTGAATAATCCTAGTCTATATGTTAGAGAATAGCATACCAGAGTGTAATCCATCAGAAAGGGATGGTGATTCGATAGCCCATGATCTACATAAGTAGAGTGGATGAGACCTGTCTAGAGTTGGATAGTGATCCCATGAGTTGACATAGCAACCTCGCAAGGAACAAAGGGGATATTCTCCCACTGGTCAAGAGTGATCTGTCAGAGTTGACAAGGACCTTATAGAGATTTATAATAGCCCTCTAAGGCATGAAAGGGATATCAACCCACAGTTCAAGGGATAATCTACAAAAAAGGCAATGACCATTAAGGGGTACTCGGATCTAGCTAGGGGATGCATCAGATAGTGCCAGTGGTAGAGTTGTCACAGATGTTGTTAAGTTAACTCATGCATGAATGAAGTGGTACATGGAGCTGTTCGTTGGTCAATGCTCCCAATAACTCATATGTTTGTTTCTTCTGCTCATATGTTATATGAAAATGTATGTTTGTTACCCCATGGATTGTTTTAGATGAAATTTATGTTGTAAATGATGATGAACACACATCCTATATTGAAAAGTTTATGTGTTTTAATTGTACATGCATAGATATGAGCACATGATATGAAATATGTTGCATGCACTCCATTCCAATAGCAAATGTATTATGTTTTTTTGATGAAAAGAATGTAGAGATTTTTTGTATGACTATGGTGGTATAGGTTAATAGTTTTCAAAGCAGGTTACATTGCTATTGAGATTAATTTCTCACATAAATACTGGCTTGTACTAGATTTGTAGGTCCCTGGCTAGAGATAAAGGTAACTTGGGGAGAAGTACCCATCATTGGGGTACATAGAAAGATTTATTTTGGATAGTATAGGCATATGTTCATTTGGTACTAGTCTTTATGATTTTTGAGAAAGGCTAGTGTAGATTATCTCTTGTATAGCTTATTATAACTTGGATGTATATGGATTAATTATCACTATCAATAGTCCATTTAATGGGGTTATGAGTGGTAGAGATGTTGCCTCCATACTCTAATAGTTAAATTATAGTCAACTAATGAGTAATTATGCATGTTTTTGTATAGTTATCTAGAGCATATGATATATATATTATTTTATAATTCCACTGCAATTATTGAGTGGGAACCCGAGTGTAGAACTCAACCCCAAATGGCACTCAATTAATAAACTTGGTCAAAAATTTAAATTTACTCGGGTAGAAGTAATAGTAACACACCATTATTATGATATTTGTATATGATAGTCCTTAATTAACTTAAAAGGCACCATAGACTGAAGGGGTGTTACAGGTGTTACAATCTTGGGGCCTTACCTATGTAATTTACCTATTCGCCACTAACAAAACCAATGTCAGAAGAGAATAAAGAAGAGTTAGCAAACATACCTCTCAAAGTACAATTGACACTATAATACAGGCCACCACAAAATTCGTAGCCTAACTGTGCTGCCTACACGGGTATCTAGAGTTGGTTGATTTTCTTAGCCTAAATCTCCACCTGAGCTGCCAAGAATGCTAGAGTCTGGTTGGTTGAACACTCTCTGTTGTCCATGTCTGTCTCTAGAGGATTGCCATTGATAATTATTCATGGCCATCTCCTCTATTAGATTCTATGCCTACTCAAGAGTCTTATTATTTAGAGCGCCCCTTGCTGCTGCATCCACCATCTACTTGGTGGCTGGGTTTAGACCACAATAAAAGGTCTATACTTGCATCTACATAGGTAGTCCATGGTGTGGACAACATCTTATTGGGTCTTTGTATCTCTCCCAAGCATCATACATGCTTTCATTATTCATCTACATGAAAGAAGAGATATTATTGCGCATCTATACAGTTTTAGTTGGAGGAAAGTATTTGTATAAAAAAATTTTTTGCCAAAGCATCCCGAGTGATGATAGAATTAGGAGGGAGGGATTACAACCACCTCTTGCCCCTATCTCTCAAAGAGAATGGAAATAACCTAAGCCTAATGGCATCATCAGTAGTCTCATTTATTTTGAAAGTATCACATATCTCTAAGAAATTGGCGATATATGCATTGGGATCCTCACTAGTCACCCTTTCAAACTGTACCTTTTGGATTATGTTTGGCTTTATTTTAAAATTATTGGTGCTATGGTAGGCCAACTGATGCACGTTTAAGTTCCTTCCAATGAAGGTCTAGCAAAATCGTATATTGTTCAGTTACCATCATCATTATTATTAGCCATCTCTGGTGGTGTATGAACAGTACTTTGAAATGGCTCTTCCTCAAGTAAAAAATCCCTCAAACATCTTAAAGAACGTTTAAGTTTGGATAAAGGTTCTAAAGGCACAGGCTCATAATTTCTAGTCATAAACTACACGAGACCAAAAATAACACATTAGCCTAATAAGCAAACGACAATAGAATAAGCAAAACCAAAGAACAAAATAAACCAAAATGAAACTAACAACTAGGGAAAAATTAACTAATCAAAAACAAGAGACCAACGAAAACAAAATCAACTAAAATCCTATAGATGAATGGAATAAAAAGGCAGATAAGCAAAAGCAAAACAAAACAAATAAAAGTAACTAAAGTAACAAGTTGCAATTTCGCTATATTTTTCACTAGTTGTTCCCCAACAACAGCGCCAAAAACTTGATGGACTGCCAATGCTCTAAATGCAGCTATACCTAAGGTAGTGAACCTATCGATATAGTCTAGTGCAATGGCGAGTATGAAGGCTATATCTCACAAGAACGGGAAAGCCTAGAGCTACTACTTGCTCCTTGTTATTTGGCCTAAAGTAAATGATAATAGATTCTAACTAATGTTAACTTTAAAACAAAGGACTAGCGACACTGATAAGCACACAATTATATAGTTTTCATTGAGGTTTTTCACTCACATCAGGAGCATTTTCTATGTGTTTGAATTAGAATTACCTAAGTTTTCACCTTGTTTTCATGTTATCCAAGCTCTAACTAGGTATAAAGCAGTTGTGAAACAAGATGAACCAATACCAAGTGTCTAAAAGCTCAAAGCACCTTAAAACACACCTTATAGCACAGCCAAGCGTGGAAGCTTCTACAACACGCCTTACCACGTAGCCATGCTACCCTAATGCTTCTAGAACACGCCCTTCCACAAGGGCATGCCACCTTGTGAACCATCCTACACAGGTATAGCATCCATATTCATCTAAAAGAAGGCTAAAAATACACCCTTATAGCATCTCTTTTAGAACACAACCACCAACACCTCCAAGGGCACGACCTAGGCTCCATCGTGGCCGTGCCACTTTTCACACCCCTGCATGGCCATGTTACCCCCTGTAACACTCCATCCTTGTCTATAACTAAGAGGGGGTGGATAAAGAGAAAGAGAGCGATTAGAGAGAACAGAACCAAGAGAACAAGAGTGGTCTAGAGGGTGACAATGATAATCCCTTCCATTATGTGGACCTTGACACTTCAATTTCCTTATCTCTCTATAAAGGTAACATCTGTGGAGATTCGACCAAGAATTAGGGGAAGAGACTGAGAAGCATCAAGAGGTAACTAGGGGCATAATCAAGGAGAAGTTTAGAGCCAAGACTATTCATCCAAAGCTCGACAGATGAGGATGTTTCTATTTCTATTTTGTTCTTCATCCCTTTTAATTATATTTCTTGTTGTTTCAATCATGAACATGAGTAGCTAGATTGGTAGAACCAATTTGGGGTTCTTAAGCTATGTTTATATTTTGATCTTAAAGTGATTGAATTATAAATTAGCTTGTGTGATCTTCCTTTAGTTAAGAACTAATTCAATTTACATTATGAGACGTCATAAGGAAGACTGTCTAGATTCCTCTCAAAAACTCAATAAATGATGTTTGGAATTGGAAACTAACTAAAGAGAACAGTAAATATTCACTTAGAGCTAGAGGTTAATTAATTGTTGGATTAAGAGGAATTCTTAATAGTGGTGAATTACAACACTAATGTTGATCTAGAATCAACCATTAGGAAGAACCAGCCAATAGGAGGTTATAGGTTTTAGAAATCCATTGAGGTTTTAGAATTCACTCACAAGTAGCACAATCAATTTCATAATTCAAGATTCTTTTTATAATATCATCTAGTTTAGGACCCTAGTGGGTTTACTCTTCTTGACTTGATACTTTCCTTTCCCGACCAAGTGTCATTGATTCCCTTTGTAATTAGTTATACTTAGTTAATTAAAATCCATCACTAATTGTCTTAGGTTAAATAATAAGGAGTAAGTAGTAACTCTAGGCTTTTCCGTTCCTATGGGATATGACCTTGCTACTCACCATTGAGATAGGCTATGCTGAAAGTGCACTGTAGTTTTGTATGGTCTTTTCTCCTCTCCAGTTTTGTTGGTTAAAAAGAAGGATGGAACCTGGCGATTTTCTGTGGACTATAGGGCCTTGAATGCACTTAAAATAAAGGGCAAATTTCTTATGCTCACCATTGATGAAATTCTAGATGAGTTTCATAGAGCAGCATATTTTTCAAAGCTAGATTTGAGAGCAGGTTATCATCAGATAAGAATGAAAGAGGAGGACATTTACAAGACAGCCTTCAGGACACAAGTAAGACATTATGAGTTCCTGGTGATGCCTTTTGGGTTGACCAATGCCTCAGAAACTGTTCAATCTATCATGAACAAGATTTTCCATAATCACCTGAGAAGATTTGTAGCTGTGGTTTTCTGATGATATTCTTGTTTATAGCAAGAAATTGGAGGATCATGTTGAACGTTTAACTACTGTATTAAAAGTACTAAGGAAGTACACACTCTTTGCCAAGCAATCAAAGTGTAGGTGGATGATATGTCTAGGATTATACAATTCTAATTCATGATTTCTATCTACATTATGAGCATTTCCTATGTGTTTCATTAAGAATTACCCAAGCTTTTATCCTTTTTCATGTCATCAACGTTTCAATCAACAGTAAAGCAGTTTTGAAGCAAAAAAGGGGCAAAAACAAGCATTGAGAGACTCAACACGGCTTGGAACACACCTATGTTGAAAAATCCTTCTAGAACATGCCCTCCACCATGCCCTTACTGCCTTCCTTCTAGAATACACTCTCAAGCATGACCATGGTGACCAAATCCTTCTAGAACATACCCTCCACCACACCCTTGCTACCTTTCCTTCTTGAACACACCCTCAAGCACGGCCATGGTGACCAGATCCTTCTAGAACACACCCTCCACCACGCCCTTGCTGCCTTGCTTCTAGAACACAATATCAACAAGGCCATGTTGGTCTCCACGCCAACATTGTATATATAAGGGGGATCAGACAAGGGGGGAGAAGTGTCTTGTATATACCATACCATGACCTTGGCAATCCAATATCCTTGTTCTCTGTAAAAGGTTACAACCATAGAGATTTAACAAGAATTGGAGTAAAAGATTGAGAAGAATCAAGAGGCAACTAGGAGTATAATAAAGTGAAGATCAGAACCAAGGCTATTCATCCAAAATTCAACAAAATATGGTGTACCTATTCCCACTTTGTTCTTTTTTTTTTTGTAATTATCTTTCTTGTTATTCTAATCACAAACATGAGTAGCTAGATTGGTAAAACCCATTGGGGTTCCTAAACTATCTTAGTAATTTTATATTAAATTACATGGATTATAAATTATATTATGTGATATTCTTTTAGTTAAGAATAATTGTTTAAGTTTTCATTATGAGACATTATAGGGAAGACTGTCTAGATTCCTTTCAAACACTCAATAGATGATGATTGGAATTCAAAACTAACAAAAAATAATAGTCAATCCTTTCTTAGAACTAAGGTTGATTGACTGCTGGATTAAGAACATTTCCTAATAATAGTGAATTAGAACACTAACGCTAATCTAGAATTAACCATTAGAAAGTACCAGCCAATGGAAGGTTATAGGTTTTAGAAATCCATTGAGACCAACAGAAAAATTTGATTTAATTTAGAATTGAGTGATAGGTAGCATAGTCAATTTAATAATTCATGATTCTTTGGGTATGCATCATCTAGTTCAAGACCCTAGTGGGTTTACTTTTCTTGACTTGGTAGTTCCCTTCTTGATCAAGTGTCTGATGTGTTACCAATGCTCTATATGTAGCCACACCTTAAGGTAGTGCACCTGTTAGCGTAGCCTAGTGCAATGGTGAGTACTAAGGTCGTACCCTATGGGAACGAGAAAGCCTCGAGTTACTACTTACTCCTTGTTATTTAACCTAAGACAATTAGTGATGGATTTTAACTAACTAAGTCTAACTAATTATAGAGGGAAACAATGATGCTTGGTCGAGAAAGGAAAGTATCAAGTCAAGAAGAGCAAACCCACTGGGGTCTTAAACTAGATGATATAATATGAGGAATCTTGAATTATGAAATTGATTATGCTACCTGTGAGTGAATGCTAAAGTAAATCCAAATTCTCTATTGATATCAATAGATTTCTAAAACATATAACCTCCCAATGGTTGGTTCTTCTTAATGGTTCATTATAGATCAGCATCAATGTTCTAATTCACTATTATTAAGAATTACTCTTAATCTAGTAGTCAATTAACCTCTAGTTCTAAGTGAAGATCACTATTCTCTTTAATTAGTTTCCAATTCCAAACATAATTTGTCAAGTTTTTGAGAGGAATCTTGATAGTCTTCCCTATGATGTCTCATAATGAAAATTAAATTAGTTCTTGATGATAAACACATAATTATACATATTTAATTGCTAAATTCCACTTTTTCTAGGGATATATTTTATGTGTTTTATGTATAATTGCCTGTGTTTCCACTTGTTTTCATGTTATCAAAGCTTTTCTCAGGTATAAAGCCATTTTGAAGAGAAATGAGCGAAACCAAGTGTCTAAAGCTCAAAGCACCTTAAAATACACCTTTTTGCATGGTCATGGAGGAAGTATTCTAGAACATACCCTACTACATGCCCATGCTGCCTTAAATATTCCATAACACACCTCTCCACATGCCAAAGACATATTATGCACCTTCCTACATGGCCAGAGCAACAATCTCCAACCAAGAAATGGCCAAAATCACATCACGGAGGGATGTCTTCTGGAACATGGCCTACAACACGGTCATGCCCTCCACTTAGGCTACCACATGGCCATGTCACTTTTTAGGCTACAACACGGCTGTGTGGAGGCCTAAGGAGGTGCCTCCCTTGCTTATAAATAGGAGAAGGTGCAAGGAGAGAAAGGCATCACTTCTAAGCGTCTAAGGAGAAGGAAACCAAGAGCACTTGGAATAGCTTAGAGTGTGACAATCCTTGCTCGTAGAGAGTCCATCAAGACTTGAAGGAAGAGATTGGGAAGTATCAAGAGGCAACTAGAAGCATAATCAAGCAAGGAGTCCAGAATCCAAACTAGTTATCCAAAACTCAACAGATGAGGATGTTTTAGTTTCCATTTTGTTCTTCTTCCTTTGATTTCATTCTTGTTGTTTTATTCATGAATATGAGTAGCTAGATTGGTAGAACCCAATTAGGGTTCTTAGACTATGTTAATACTTTGATTTGAATATGATTGGGTTATAAATTGAATTGTGTGATCTTCCTCTAGTTAAAGATTAATCAAGTTTTATTACAAGACATCGTAAGAAAAACTATCTAGATTCCTCTCAAATACTCTAACCAATGATGTTTGAAATTGGAAAACTAACTGGAGAGAATAGTTTATCTTCACTCGGACTAAGATGTTGATAATTGTTGGACCAGGAGGAACTCTTAAAAAGCCCTAATGCTGATCTAAATTTGACCCTTGGACATGAATAGCCAATGGAAGGCATAGGTCTTAGAAATGTACTAAAACTAACCAAAAATCTAGATTTGTTTTATACAGGTAGCACAATCAATTTTATAACTCATTATCTTTTGTTTACATATCATCTAGTCTAAGACCCCAATAGGTTTGCTTTTCTAGAACTTGGTAGTTTGCCATATTAAGACTTCCCTTACTTTCCCTCCAAAGTCAAGATAGTGATAATTAGATTTAGTTAATTACAAATACATCATCATTCTTCCTAGGCTAGATAATAACAATTAAGTAGTAACTCTAGGATTTCTTGTTCCCGAGGGATACGACCTTGACACTCACCATTGCGCTAGGCTACGCTGACAGGTGCACTGCCTTTAAGGAGTGGCTACATATAGTTCATTTATAGCACATCACTTAACTAAAGGAAGATTGCACAATCTAATTTATAATTCAATCACATTAAGATCAAAATATCAATATAGCTTAAGAACCCCAAATGGGTTCTACCAATCTAGCTACTCATGTTCATGATTAAAACAACAAGAAATATAATCCAATGGGATGAAGAATAAAATGGAAATAAAAACACCCTCATTTATCAAGTTTTGGGTGAATCATCTTGGCTCTGAACTTCTCCCTGATTATGCTCCTATTTGCCTCTTGATGCTTCTTAGTCTCTTCCTCTAATACTTGGTCGAATCTCCACTAATGTTACCTTTGTAAAGAGAAAAGGAAATTGAAGTGTCAAGGTCCACGGAATGGAAGGGATTGTCACCCTCTAAATCATGCTTGTGCTCTTTATTCCATTCTCTCTAATTACTCTCTTTCTCTTCGTCCGCCCCTTCTACTTATAGACAAGGGTGGCGTGTTGTAAGGGGTAACACGATCGTGTGGGGATATGGAAAGTGGCATGACTGTGGTGGAGCCTAAACCATGCCCTTAGAGGTGTTGGTGGTCGTGTTCTGGAAGAGATGCTACAAGGGTGTGTTTTTTGCCTTCTTTTGGATGAATTTAGATGCTATGGCGATAACACCCCCATTAGCCTATGGTTCCTTTTAATTGTTTAAAGGTATAATGTATATAATTGTCATAATAATGGTGTGTTACTATCACTTCCACCCGAGTAAATTTTAAACTCTTTAACAAGTTGATTAATTAAGTGCCATTTGGGTTAGTCTCTACTCTCGGGTTCTCTCAACATCACAGCAGAATATGTATAAATAGAATACACCTGGATTAACTATACATCAATATGTATTCTTAATTAAATATAGTCAATTAATGATTGGGTATGAAGGCAACAATCCTACCACTCATAACCCCATCAATCAGTCTATTCATCAATCTAGCATAATTCCTATACAAATATGTTAGAATAGGCTATACAAAATAATCCTACACTAGCCTTTCTCAAAATATCATGAAGGCTAGCTTCATTTTACCATGTACTTAAGCTATCCAAATTAAATAGTCTGTATGCCCAGATTGGACACTTCTGTATACTTTACCTTTACCTCCTACCCAAGGGGACCTATACATCTGGTACATGCCAAAACTATCATGAGAAATGAATCTCAGTAGTAATATAACCTGTTACAAAATCCATTGACTTGTACCACCGTGCTTGCATGGAAAAAAACTCTACATTCTTTCATAAAACATATCACATACTATTGGGATGTAATGCATGTAACATTTAATCATGTTGTGTACTCATACATATGCATATTCATCGAAACATATCATCTTTAAAACATGGGAAGTGCATTCATCATCATTCTCATCATAAAACATTTCTTATAAAACACATTTGTGATAGTAAACATGCCATCATTTCATTTTCATAACATATGAGTAGTACATAAAACACCCTAAGAGTAATTGGGAGAGTCGCCCAGTAACAACTCCATGCACCACTATCTATATGAATGAGCGCATGTCTAGTTAGCCATGCATTAAATTTTGTACATTCTGAGGCGTCCCCCAGTGGATCCAAGTACCTTAATGGTCCCCGCCCCTTACTGGCAGATCATCCCTAACTAGCAAGATTCCTCCCTTTCGTCCTAATTGGGGCTGGTATAACTCTCATGTGATCTGTAACATCTGCTCCAATTATGATTAAAGAGATGTTTGATAATTGTTAATTTAATTTTTAATGCATGTGTATATTGCATTAGTGCTTATAGTTGCATTAGCCTAGGGACTAAATTGAAAGGAAATGAATAAAGGTTTAGTAAAAGGTGGCTAGGGACTCAATTGAAAAGGGAAAAGATGAGGGAGTCTAAGAGTGCAAAATAGCTTAAGGACCAAATGGAAATTTCCTAGAATCCCTTAAACCCTAGCTGCAACCTTAAATCTTCTATGAACTTCAAATATTTAGCATTCTTAGAGAGAGAAGCAAGAGGGGCAAGTAGAGAGAGAAAGGGGCGAGTTAGGGCAAGGAGGGAGATTTTGCTGAAGGAAAGAGTGGATTGAAGCTAGAAATTAGTGCTACAGCAAGGAAGGGTCATTTCTAACACATCCAACACACAAATTTGCAAAGAATCAAGGTAGCAATCCATCTTAAACCCCTCTCTTTTCTAAAATATTTACTGTTGCTGGAAAATATGAATTTTTGAATGTTTGAACTAAGTTTCGGTTTAAACTTACATTTTGTATGCTTTTCTATTTCTATGGGATGTTGTGTTGCTAAATGTATGCTCATATATGTGCTTGAAATGGATTGGAAGGGCTGGCTTGTGTTTATCTAGAGATATAAACTAGTTTTACTTGAATGTACCATGTTTGAGCTAATGGATGAGAAATGTTTTATGAGAAGTAAAGTTTGTTGTATGGAAATTAAGTTCATGTGTTTAGAATTGAAAATGGAGTCCATCATAGACTAGATATTATCAAAATTATGTTTTTTGAATAGTAGTGGAGCATAGTAGCCGACTGCTAGGTATGGGGCAGTCGACTGCTGTGTTCTTGGAAAACCCAGAAATGTAGATAGAGGCTTAGTAGCCAACTGCCAGATTCCTAGCAATCAATTATCGAGCCCGAGTCTACACTAAGCAGTTGACTGGCCATCCTTGCAGTTGACTATCGTGCTCTTAGTAACCTAGAAGTGTAGTTAGAGGCTTAGCAGTAAACTGCCAGATTCCTAGCAGTCAACTATCGGGCCTAGGTTTGCACTAAGTAGTCGATTGGCCATCCTAGCAATCAACTGTCGTTCTTTTATTTTGCCCAGGACGCATTCCAGAAAGCCACCAATTGACTGCCAACCCACTGGCAGCCAACTTCTAGCTTGCTTTTTGGCACTTAAGGAATACAGAAAGCCACCAGTTGACTGTTAGCCTTCTAACAGTCGACTGGCAGCCCTCTCGCTTGCAAAATGAGGCTTTTAAGGGCAATTGATCTTGGTAATTCTCCATACTAACTTAATTAAGGGCTTATAACATCGATAAGCAATGAAACTAGGAGTTTTGGGTGATGAGACCCTTGTGATAGTAAAACAAAGAGAGAGCAGAAAATAAAAAATGGAAAGAGGAAAGTATTCTCATTGTATGCCTTAGGGTAGATAGGCTCATGATCGAGTGACCGATTGCCGATATGGGGCGGCCGTTGGGCATTCCACTGTTATGCCATAAATTGGGATGGTTAAACATCCACTTGAACTTAGATGATTTTGAAAACACCGTGGTGGTTGCAAACTTTAAGTTAATGTCATCTCCCAAGGGCCATATGAGCCGATTCACCTTAGAGTATATATAGCTGACTCAAGGCCATAATACTGAGGACTTAACTTTATATTAGCCTTCTTGCTAATGTATTTAGCTTATAAGGTCTAATTTTAAGGTAAACCCATTCCCCTTCTTCAAAATTCACTTCTCTTCTATGCTTATCAGCTTGCTTCTGTATTTGTGACTACGGACTTTCTAAATGCTCTTTCAACAAGGATAGAATATGATTTCATGACCTCATATGCTCATCCAGATCTTCAATGGCTGATTTAGGTTTTGTCATCTTAAACACCATTGAGGGGTCTCTCCCATAAAGGGCATTGAATGGAGTCATTCTAATGGAACGATTTTAGTTGGTATTAAACTATAATTTTGCCTACCTTAGCCATTTATGTAATAAACCAAAATTTTAAAATAATTAAATTGGGTGAATTTAATCAGGATTTTGTTAAAATTGAATCCGGTGTAATTTTCTGAGATTACGGTTGAAATCTGGGAATTTTTCGGAGTCAAAATCCGATCCGATAAAGGGAAACATAGCCCGATATTAAGAAATTGACAGATAAAGTCTCAGACTTCAGTTCCTTAAACAGAGGCCAAAATTCTTGCATGGGAACTCGTGCCCTTTCCTTTATCAAAGACAACATCCGAAAGTTTCCCCGGGTGAAGTGGCAAATGACCAAATTGCCCCTAGAGGCTTTAAACTCTAAAAAATTCCACATTTTCCCACCATTTCAACTTTTCCCTCTCTCTCCTCCTTTCACCACTGCGCGCGGCTAGCATCGCCACCCTGCGCCGCCACCTGACCCAACGGACGGACGCCACTGCTACTGGGAAAAGCTTCCCTTTCCCTTCCATCATGAATTTCTCCACCGTCTGACGCTGTCTGATGACATCACCCCCACCACTGGGAAGGCCGAGATGCCAGCTTCCTCCCTGGATCAAGGCCAAAAGCTTCTGCCATGCGTAAATCTTTGCCATAAAAAAATGCCACTTAAACAGCCGAGAACCACGAAACTAACCCCAGATTCGGCCTCCTCATCTTGCTGGCTTCATTATGGTGTAAATTTTGACCTTAACCGTATCTCTTCGTCATGCGCCACTGTGAGCCACCATGCGCCCCTGCCAAAGAAGCCAGAAATGGTCCATAATCAGATTGTCACCTTCCAAAACCCTCGATATGATCTAAATTATCCTAATCTAATGTTTTCTGATTGAATAGGTAATGGACTGAGACCTTAACTAAATTGCCCAGGAAACTAACTAGGCTTGAATTGCAAGGAAACAAGAAGCTCCGGATTAATTAAAAGAAAATGGTAAACAGATAGGTTAATTTACGCTCCCCTAATGTTAAATTGACACTGTGAATACCTAATTTGATTTAATTTGACTGCATGGGATTGATGCTGCTTTCAATAAGTATATCTGTATGCCTGTGTGCTGTAAATGCTTGTTGCATGTTAGAACAATTTGGCTATCGGATTTAGATGCCATAGGAACGAGTTGACTTAGGGTAGGGTACTTAATAGCCGGTATGGGATGACCATTAAGTATCTCGAATGCAGGGGATTTTATAAATGTACCGTTTTAATTAGATTTAGCCTGCATTTATTAGAGATTACGTGGTAAACTAGGACAACCCTATGAAAGGTTTAAGGAGTATAAGGGGGGATAACTTATAAGGGGAAGCATTGTGATTTAGGCATAATATCCTAAAACCCTGAGAACTAGTCGACTGTGTGCATGTGATTCTGAATAGACTGTATAAGGATGAGGATTGGCGTATATGCACATGCTAGGGGACGCCCTAGATATTGATTCTCATCCAATCCTTGAGTGAGTGATTGGTGTCACAGATCACACTCACAATATAGGCGTGATTTCAGGTGATTGGTGTTGTGGATCACACCTAACGATAAAAGACTGATTTTTGTAAAACGGCATGCAATTAGATAGATTCAGATACAATCACATAAGACTTGTGACGGATGTGAATGTGAAAACCACCGGGCAATGGATTTGATTTGGATTTTTATTAAAGATTTTCAAAAAAATAGATTTTTATACTCATTTGATTGATTGCCTCATTTTTTGTGCCATTTTAATGATTTTAAAAGACAAGGTCTTTCACTGATTTTCGAAATGAACACGGGGAGATGTTTTCGGTGCTTGTCACTATTGAGCATCCAACTATTTTTGAATTTAATTATTGTAAATTACTCTACTGTGATTTAACTATCTCATGAGGTTGTTTGCTCAGATGAACAGGAACAGAGGCCTAGGAGATAGCTGGGTGGAGACTGGATGACAGACAGATGATGTAGCGTAATTTAGGCTTGAATCTGTTATTGTATATATTTGTGTTAATGATTTTGTTGTTTTTGGGTTTTTATTGGATGTATTTACTGAATTTTTGGGCTGTTGTATTTGGGTAACGTCTGAGTTACAGGGGAAACTCTACTAGATTTTCGTCAAAAATAAATGACTGAATCTTAGATTTATGATGGGTTACATGTGAATGGATTGTGTATTATTGATTTATGGTTATTAGATTTGATATTCAAGAGCTTGTTATGATTGCATGTAAATTTAGAACAGCTACAGTGGACTTAGGGTTAAGTGGAATCTGAATAGATGGCGAAAAAGTCTATTTAGGTTACACTCAACTAGTAGCGATCCCTTGACATTCCTAGAACGAAAAAAGTGAAAAATTATTTTAAAAACCCATATGCTTCCTCTACTCAAATAGAGGATAGTGTATTGTGGATTAGGGGGTCATTACAATTTAAGCCAATGCCTCAGTTTCTCTCTTGTAAAGCAATGTAAATAAGACTTTAAACACCTATTAGTCACTCCAAACCCGAAGTAAATCACATTGATGTTCCTACTACCTTAAAAAACTCCTTTGAGAATTGGATAATGAAAATACAATCTCTATCTAACATAATGGTCTGGGGAAAATCATGCAGCCTTATAACTTCTTTAGTAAATAGAGTAGCCACATCTTTCGCAATATAAGGGTGGGAAAGTGGTATAAAATGAGCATATTTGGACAACCAATCCACCACCCACCATAATGGTATCGTTCCCATTGGATTTAGGCAGTCTAGGGATAAAATCCATGCTTATATCCTCTCAGATTTGTTATAGAATCAATAAGGGCTTAAGTAACCCAGCTAGACTCATAGCTAAGTACTTATTCTTTTGGCAAACAACACACTTAGCTATATAATCTTGGATGTCTTTCTTCATGCCTTCTAAAAAAATATTCACCAACCTTTTCTATGTTCTAAAATATCCCAAATGCCCTCTCATAGGTGAATTATAGAACTCCTCGAGTAGCAAAGGTATCCGAGAAGATCCCTTCAATATCACTAATCTTGCTTTATATAACAATTGCCTTTTTTTCATTGAATACCCTGTTGGTCCAACATTATTTGTGGTTAGTTTATGAATGATCTCTAAGATTTTTTAATTTTTGGTCAGCTCTAATTCCAAATCCTCGTAATCTTCAAGTTTTCATACTAAATAAGCTTTTAACTCAACCATTTCATCCCTCCTAGATGGTGCATCAGCTGCCTTGTTGGTATTCTCAAATTTTTATTGAATCTCAAACTTGAATCGCATAAGTTTTGAGACCCATTTTTGCTACTCTGTCCCCATCACTCACTGCTTCAAGAGAAAATTAAGGCTCTTCTGATCTTTCCTAATAATAAAAAGTTCTCCCAACAAGTAATGTCACCATTTATATATATATAACACAATAGCTGTAAGCTCTTTCTCATAGACCGAATTCTATTGATACCTTCTAGAAAAATCTTGGCTGAAATTTACAATCGGGCATCCCTTTTGCATTAAGATGAGCCCCATCCACATTCCTGAAGCATCAGCCTCCACTACAGAAGGGCATGTAAAGTATAGCATCGCTCAAACTGGAAGTAATGTCATGGCTTTCTTTAATTTCACAAAGGCTTCTTGAGCTTGAGAATCCAATGCAAAGGCATCATTTTCAAGCAATCATTTTAATGGAGCTACCATCTTGCCATAATCTTTCACAAATTTTTAGTAGTATCCGGTTAGTCCCAAAAACTTGTATAGTGACTTGAGATCCTTGGGTATTAGCCATTCTAACATGTTGTCAATTTTGAATGGATCCACTTGTACATCCTTTGACTGATATGATATACCCTAAATACTCAAGTTGGTCTTGGCTGAAGGAATATATATTTTTTTGTTTAATCACCAACTGATGCTTCCTTAGCTTCTCCAAATCCAACCTCCATTGAGATAGATGTTGTAACAACCAAAAAGATTTTAAAAGATAAAACCTAATTTTCGGCACTAATTATGATCCAACGAAGCATGGCACAAATTTTGAGGATGGTGATTCGAAGCAGAAGGTAGTTCGAAGTCAGAAACACGATCAAATGGAAAGAAACGCAATCCCGAGATAGGGAACAGATAGACGACATTTCATGCGTCAATTTCACTGACGGAGGCCAAAACCTTCGCATGGAAACATGTGCCAACGTCTGGCAAGAAACCGACACCCTAAAATATCCCTGGGTGGTCCGGGAAAAGTCAGAATCACCCCCGAAGGCTTTAAATTTCTTGGATTCCCTCCATTTCTCTCAAATCTCTCTCTCCTCACCACAATTTCTCTCTCCTCTCTCTCCTCCTTCCTCCACAGTGCACCGCCACCACAGCCACCGTGGGCCACCACCTGGCACACCGATCGACAGCCCTCACCATCCACAACCTCCAGCAACCACCCACGGCCACCAACGGCCGCCAGCACCGCCGAAAAACACCACTTTTGTCCTCCAACGCACGAAAACTTCGCCAGCTCAGATCACTGCCGTCCGTCACCGTTGGCCGTCACTGCCCCCACCACCGTGTAGCTTAAGCTGCCAGATTCCTCCGATAGCTCACTGACGTCGAATAGAGGCCGGACTTGCCCGGATCGAGGCAATCTCCGTCCGCTGTGAGTGAATTTTTGTGGCCAAAAAATGTCGTCCAAACGGCCGTGAACTGTCGCGCCACCACCATATTCGGACTCCTGGACTTGCGGGCTTCACCATGGTGTAATTTTTAAGGCAAACCGCACCCCTCCGCCGTGCGCCACCGTACATCGCCGTGCCAGAGTTTTTGGATGTGCATCGGGAGAAACCGAGACCACCCCGAGACAAAATTCCATCATCCGATCACATTGGTAAGGTCTGATTTCCCAAAAACTGATGATATCTTATTGAAATAGCTGCCAAACGTAATGAGGCAATAAATTGACCTAGGTATTAGGGCAACCGGACTTAGAATTGTTAAACGGATAATGTGACAAGTTTGAATATTCCATTTAATGTCTAGGAAATTAATTGGGCTCAGAAATCGAGATTTCGTGAAGTTCTGAATCAATTTGGAGTGACAGGAGACCAGGTAGGATAATTTACGCTTCCCGAACCCTAGATTTGACCTAGTGGATACCTCAATGATTTAGATGATTTGCATAGATTTACGTACTACTTTCGATGGAATAAATTGCATGCCTGTGTGCTGAAAACCCTAATTGAATGTTAGACGCTTTGTTTATCGAGTTTAGATGCCCTTAGGACGGATTTACTTAGGGTAGGGTACTTTATTGCCGGTATGGGACAGCCGTTAAGTATCCCGAGTACAGGGAGCTTTTAATTGATATTGTTTTTACCTGATTTAGCCTGTACTACGTTAGGGATCTCATGCTAAATCAGGACGACCCTAAGAAAGGTTTAAGGAGAATAAGGGGGGATAGCCTACATGGGGAAACGTTGTGATTTAGGCGTAATACCCTAAAACCTTGAGGAATAGCCGACCGTGAGCATGTGAGTTCGAATAGACTGTATGAGGATGAGAATTGGCGTATGTGCACATGCTAGGGGACGCCCTAGATGTTGATTCTCA
The DNA here is from genome assembly GCA_031216115.1 of Senna siamea. Lineage (NCBI taxonomy): Eukaryota > Viridiplantae > Streptophyta > Magnoliopsida > Fabales > Fabaceae > Senna > Senna siamea. The sequence continues at coordinate 23,677,179 of CM062363.1, read as the reverse complement.
CCGGGTCCTTGAGTGAGTGATTGGTGTTACGGATCACACTCACAATATAGGCTTGATTCGGGTGATTGGTGTTACGGATCACACCCAACGATAAGAGAGGTTTTCTCTCTTGATGACGTGCAATTAGATAACGATATGGACTTGGTTACAGCGGATTTGTAGCCAACATGGATTTAGATACACCGGGCATGAGATTTTATCTGATTTCGAGTATTGATTTTAAAATAAATGGATTTTTATGATTTTGAATAATTGCCGCAATTTCCATGTGATAAAACGATTTTAAAGATAAGGTATTTCACTGTTTTCGAACTGATTTCGGGAAGATGATTTCGGTGTTCGCACCGCTGAGTATTCAGCCAGTTTTTGAATTGTATTTGAATTATAAATTATTCTACTGGGATTTTATATCTCACCAGGTTGTTTACTCAGATGAACAGGGACACAGACAAGAACCCAGGCGATAGCTGATGATGCCTTGGTGATAAACAAGAGAATGACTTAGCTTAGGCTTGAATCGTCTTGTATATATACTTTGATGACGTTGTTGTATATTGGGTTTTGTCTTCTATGTTTTCTGTAGTGATTGGACTGACTGTACATGTATAAATAAGGTATTTTATGTTGACTGTAGTGATGGGATTGACGTTGCTGTATATGGATTTCTGTCATTTATGTTTACTATTGTTGTTGGACTGGCTGTATGATTGTAAACAGGTGATTATTGTATTTTGGGTATGCTCGAAATACAAAGGAAACTCTGCCGGATTTTCGGTAGGGTTTACCGTTGTAAACTTGTGAATTTAAGTTAGAATGTATATGAATGCATGATGTGATGTATATATGAGTTTTAGATTTCATTCCAAAGTAATTTATGATGTATGTATGTATAATTAGTAGTTGCGTGTGAATTAGGGTTGAACGGAATCCGAATGGACAACGGGAAGTCTATTTAGGTTACGCTCAACCAGTAGCGATCCCTTGACATTCCCACATCGGGAATAATTATGTAAATCAACCCATATGCTTCCGCTAATCAGATAAGCATCGCGTATGTTGTATTAGGGGGTCGTTACAAATGTGATGAGAAATTAACACTATAAATGAGAATATCATTAAATAAAATGAGAATAAATTTTCTGAGTTACTCACTAAAAGCTTTATTCATTAGTGACTGAAAAGTAAAAGGGGCAATGGTGAGCCCGAAAAGCATAACCAAGAACTCATAATGTTCCTTATGCGTTCTAAATGCTCATCACCTTCCTAGATCTGAATTTGATGATACGCAAACTTTAAACCAACTTTGAAAACATCATTGCTCCTCTCAACTTATCCAACAACCCATCTATGGCTAGAATTGGGAACTTATCCAGTACTGTGGTCTTCTTGAGAGCCTAGTAATCTAAGAAAAATCTCTAACTTCTATCCTTTTTCCTAACCAAAAGCATTGGGCTAGAGAAAAGACTACTGCTAGGTCGGATTATTCCTGCCAGTGCCATTTCCTTCACCATCCTTTTAATCTCATCCTTTTGCGAATGAGGATATTGATAAGGTCAAAAATTAGGGGGTTACCTTTTTTTATTTGATCTCAATGATGTGGTCTTTCACCCTTCTTAGAGGCAATTCCTTGGGCTATTCAAATAGCTCTAAAAATTCTTCTACCAATTCTATCACTTCACGTAATTATCAAACACTCCCTTTAGTAATGGTCACTATCAATTCTCCAAACTCTATCAAATATCCTTCTATCCTCCCTTCAATGTCCTTAGCATTGATTTAAGTGAAGCCAAAGCTTTGGTCAAGGATGAGTCCCCTTGTAAGCATATCTCTTGTTAGTTCAAGTTGAATCTCATTATTAGTTTTCACCAATCCACCTTCACCTTACCTAACGACTTCAGCCAAGTGACACATAGCACTACTTCAACCCCTCTTAATTCAAATGAGAAGAATGAATGGGTAATTCTGATTACAAGAAAATCTAACACCAAATTTGAGCATATGTCACTCTCATGTACCCGATATCCATTTCCAATCATGACCCCAAAATTTCTAGTCTTGCTTACTGGGATTTTAAGCTTTTGCACTACCACATTTAATACAAAGTTGTGTGATGTGCCATTGTCTATGAGCACTACCACTTCTTCTCCTTTAATTCTTCCTTTTAACTTCATCGTGTTGTTCGAAGAGATCCCTATAATGGAATTCAATGACAACTTTATAGACACTATCTCTTCTTTTTTAGTATTACCTTCCTCTCCTTTCCCATGCTCTCCTTTTATATTCTCTTCAATCTCATCATCCTTTGCCAACAATAAAACTTGTAGTTGGTGACTCTTTCATTGGTGATTTTGTCTGAACTTCTCATCACATCTAAAGCAGAGTCCTAATTCCCTTATCCCCTTCCATTCTACATCATAAATTTTTTATACTACCTTATGCCCTTGTTCGAAGAGGTTGAAGATGCTAGATTTATGTTCTTAGCACTAGCATCTATGGTTGCATCTGTTTTATTCTCCTCACCTTTTCCTTCTAGCATGCATATTAGGTTGCTAAGAGAGAAGGTCTTAGGCGGTTCAAGGTTGTTGGATACCCGAGATAAGATTGGCCTCATACTCTTACCCTAAGTTCCTATTTTGGCCCTACTATCTTAGCTTACTTGGGCCTATCTAAAATGATATTCCTCTCTTCTGTTTTATGGGGTTAGCCCATTAAGTTTTTTAAAGTGGTGATTGACCCATCTGAACCTTAGCTTGAATTTTCTTCTTCAGCCTATTCCTAAATACACCCATTAACATTTGTTTAATGGCATCTTTCAAATGGAGCGGATAGGACCTCGAACTCCTCTTTGTATTATGTTATTGAGCTCCTCTATTTCAAGGTTATCAAATGCTCATACCCATCTCTTTCCTATAAAGGGCGAAACTGCTCAATTAGTTCTATTTTAAAGGCTACCTAAGAAGACAACAGAGCTCTGGTTTGCATCCATTGGAACCAATTTAAAGCTTTGCCCTCCAAGAAAATCACAATAACATCCAACTTTTCCCCCTCACCAATACTATTCACCTGGAAATATCTCTCAACTTTAAAAATCTAGCCGATGGGGTCCTCTTCATTAAATAATGGAATTCTAATTTTTTGTACTTATTTCCTTCCTTCTTCTCTATCTGCCACTGCTTCCTACCTTAGCATTTGACACTATGGTGGCTATCTCGTATAGTGGTTATTCCTCACCCACAACACTTTTCCCTGAATGTCTGAGTGCTACCCTAATTTCTGCCATGGTGTTTCTCAATTCTTGAACATACTCAGTGTAATGACCCTTTAATCCACAATATACTATCCTTTATCTATCTAGAGGAAGCATACAAGTTTTAGAAATAGTTATTCCCGATGTGGGAATGTCAGGGGATCGGTACTGGTTGAGCGTAACCCAAATAGACTTTTCATCGTCCATTCGGATTCCGTTCAACCTTAATTCACATGCAGCTATACTAATTATACAAGCATTCATCATAAATTACTTTGGAATGAAAACTAAAATCCATACAGACAACATATCAGGCATTCATACAAATTCCAACTTAATTACATAGGTTACAGTGGTAAACCCTGACGAAAATCTGACAGAGTCTCCTCTGTATTTCCAACATATCCCAAAGTACAACAGTCATCCAATTTAGAAATATCCAGCCAGTCCAATAACAACAGAAAGCAGAAATTACAGAAAACCAATATACAATATCATCAGTAAAAATATATACAATGCCATTCAAGCCTAGACTAAGCTGCTCTTCTGTCTATCACCAAAGCATCGCCTAACTGGAGTCTACGTCCCTATTCCTGTTCATCTGAGTAAACAACTTGGTGAGATATAAAATCACTGTAGAATAATTCACAGTTCAAAATCTGGTTGAATACTCAGCGGTGCAAGCACCAAAAATAACTTCTCGAAATCAGTTCAAAATCTGTGAAATACCTTATCTTTAAAATCAATTTATCGCATGGAAATCACGGCAATTGCTCAAAATCATAAAAATACATTTCTTTGAAAATTAGTAATCAAAATCAGGTTAAATCCCATGCCCAGTGTATCTAAATCCATATAGGCCACAAGTCCTCTGCGACCAAATCTAAAATCATCCAATTGCACGTCGTTTAGAGAAATCTCATCTCTTATCGTTGGGTGTGATCCGTAACACCAATCACCCGAATCTCGCCTATGTTGTAGGTGTGATCCGTAACACCAATCACCCGAATCTCATCTCACTCAAGGACCGGGTGAGAATCAACATCTAGGGCATCCCCTAGCATGTGCACATACGCCAATTCTCATCCTCACACAGTCTATTCAAACTCACATGCACACGGTCGGCTATTCCTCATGGTTCTAGGGTATTACACCTAAATCACAATGTTTCCCCGTGTAGGCTATCCCCCTTTATACTCCTTAAACCTTTCATAGGGTCGTCCTGATTTATCGTGTGATCCCTAATGTAGTACAGGCTAAATCTGGTAAAAACAATATTAAGTACCCTACCCTAAGTAAACCCATCCTAATGGCATCTAAACTCGATAAACAATTCATCTAACATGAAAATGGGGTTTTTAACACACAGGCATGAAATTTAGTCCATCGAAAGTAGCACGTAAATCCATGCATTTAAATCTAATCGTTTAGGTATTCACTAGGTCAAATCTAGAACTCAGGAAACGTAAATCATCCTACCTAGTCTCCTACTGCTCCAAATCAATTCAGAACTTCTCGTAGTCTCGAATTCCAAGCTAAATCAATTCCCTGGATATTTAAATGAATATTCAAGCTCGTTACGTCGTTCTTTTTACAATCCTAAGTCCGATTACCCTATTACCTAGGTCAATTTATTTCCTATTCACGTTCGGCAGCTAATTCAATCAAAATTCATTAGTTTTAGGTGAATCAGACCTTACCAGTGTTGCCGGATGATGGAAATCTATCTCAGGGTGGTCTCAGTGTATATCCAGATTCTCTGGTATGGCGACGCATAGTGGAAGGGTGCGATTGTCCTCGAAATTCACACCATAGTGAAATCTGCAAGAAGAGGAGTTCGAATATGGTGGTGGCATGGTGGTTCACGGTCGTTTGGATGGCGTTTTCCAGCCACGAAGAACAATGCACAGCAGAGGGAAATTTCTTCGATCTGGGCGCGGCGATCTGGTGAAGGAAGTAGGCAACTCAGGCTACACGATGGTGGTGGCGGTGACGGCCAACACTGGCTGACGGCGGCGATCTCAGCCTGCAAAAATCTCACGCGAAGGAGGAGAATAATGGCATTTTTTGACGAGTTTAGCAGCTGTTGGTGGCCGTGGGTGGCTGCTGAAGGTCGAGGGTGGCGAGGGGAGTTGGTTGGTAGGCCAGGTGATGGCTCACGATAGCCCAAGTGGCGGTGCGCGGTGGAGGAGAAAAGAGAGAGATGAGAGAGAAAATAGAGTGAGGAGAGAGAGAGAAATGTGACAAATGGCGGGGTTTCGGGAAATTTAAAGCTTCCGGCGACAATTTTGACTTTTCTCAGATCACCCGAGGAAACTTCAAGATGTCAGCTTCCATCCAGACATTGGCATGAGTTCCCATGTAGTGATTTTGGCTTCCGTTTGTGAAATTGAAGTACAAAACTTCTTCTGTCAGTTCCTGATTGCCGGATCACGTTTCCTGTCATCAGATCGCGTATCTAACTCTGAACGGCGTTCTGTTTCAAACCGTTGTCCTCAAAAGTCATGCCAGGCTCCGCTTACATGAATTTATCATGAAAATCGAGTTTTATCTTTTAAAAATAGTTTCGATTATTACATTCTCCCCCCCTTAAGAGAAATTTTATCCCCAAAATTCTTACCTGTGAACAGCTTTGGGTATCGTTGCCTCATCTCTTCTTCTTTCTCCCACGTCATCTCCTGCAACGCTACATCCTGCTAAAGTACCTTAACTAAAGGGATTATTTTACTTCAGAGTTACTTAGCTTAAAGTCATGGATTTGTACAGGAGTAAATTCATAAGTCAAATTTTCTTTTAATATTATCGGTTGATTCCCTAATACATGCGCAGGATTTGGGACATATTTACGAAGTTGGGAGACATGATAAACATCATGTAGGTTGGACAAATGGGGAGCTAAGGTAATTTGGTAGGCAACAGGACTGACTCTTTGTAAGATTTGGAATGGTCTTAGGAATCTAAGGCTTAGTTTCTTGGTCCTTACTTGTCTACCGATAGCCGTGGTAGGGGACACTCTCAAAAATACATGCTCTCCCTCATTAAAATCTAAAGGCCTTCTTCTCTTGTTTGCATATGATTCCTGTCTCTACTGGGCAACTCTCATCTTTTCCTTGATCATTTTAATCTGATCAATGGTTTCTTGTAAAATTTTGGGTCCCAACAGTGCACTCTCCCTAATTTCTACCCAACTTAAGAGTGACTTACAACTCCTCCCATACAGAGCCTCATAAGGTGTCATATCGATGGTAGAGTAATAACTGTTATTGTATGCAAACTCTATCAACGGCAGGTGTTTATCCCCACTTCCTTTTTGCTCTAGCACACAAGCCCTTAACATGTCTTCTAGGGTTTGAATAGTCCTCTCAGACTGCCTGTCAGTCTGAGGATGATAGGCTATGCTAAATTTAAGTTGAGTTCCTAAGGCTTGCTGTAGGGATTGCAAGAATCTCAAAGTAAACCTAGGGTCTCTATTGGATACTACACCTGACAGTATTCCATGTAATCTCACGATTTGCCTAAGGTATACGTCAGCTAATTTCTCCATGGAGTAACGCATCTTAACAGGTAAAAAGTGCATAGATTTGGTTAATCTATCCACTATCACCCAAATGGCATCAAATCTAGCTGGTGACCTAGGCAATCGTACCATGAAATCCATGGTTATTTGATCCCATTTCCTCTCTGGTATCTCTAATGCTTTTAGTAGCCCTGTGGGTTTCTGATGTTCTATCTTAACCTGGTGACAAGTCAACAGGCATTCACGTAGTTTGTGATGTCCTTCTGCATACCAGGACATCAAAAGTTCCTCTTTAGATCCTAATACATCTTGGAAATACCTGGGTGAATAGTGCAATGGCTTCTATGGGCCTCTACTAACACTTTTTCCTTCAGCTCCTGATGGTTCAGAATCACTACCCTCTTCCTAAACATTAAGACTCCATCAGGTGCTAGTCCAAAATCAGGTTGGTTAGCATATACTTCCAAGGATTCATCCTCAAGTTGGGCTTTTCTAATCAGTTCTCTCAACTCACAGGTTATCAAGAAGTCACTCATCACTAATCTTTTTGAAAATGAGATTACATTGAGGTTGATGTTCCTAAAATCCTCAAGTAACCTCATCTCACCTATCATTAGGCTAGCTAATTGTAGTGACTTTCGGCTTAATGCATCCGCCACAACATTCGCTATCCCTGCATGATATTTCAATTCAAAATCAAAATCTTTCAGGTATTCTACCCACCTACGCTGCCTCATGTTCAATTCTTTTTGATCAAACAAATACCTATGGCTTCTTATGATCGCTATACACTTCGAATACTGTGCCATACAGGTAATGTCTCCAAATCTTTAGGGCAAACACAATGGCAGATAATTCTAAGTCATGGGTGGGGTAGTTTTCCTCTGTAGGTTTCAACTGTCACGATGCATAAGCCACAACTTTCCCATCCTGCATCAGGACGCAACTTAGGCCTTTCAGGGATGCATCTATATATACGGTAAAGGATTCTAGGGGTTTCGGAAGGATTAGTACAGGAGCAGTGGTTTATTTCTCTTTCAAAGTTTGAAAACTATTCTCACACTGCTTGCTCCATTCAAAATTTACCCCTTTTCGACTCAACCGGGTTAATGGCAAGGCTATCTGAGAAAATCCTTGAATGAATTTCCTATAATAGTCGGCCAAACCTAGGAAACTCCTAATCTCGGTGATCGTCCTAGGTCGACCCCAATCTAACACTGCTTTAATTTTCTTAGGGTCTATTGCTATTCCTTCCCCATTAACCATGTGTCCCAAGAATTTCACTTCTTCTAACCAAAATTCACGTTTCTCTAGCTTTTCATACAATTACTTCTCTTTCAGTATCTGTAGCACCGTGCTAAGATGCTAGGCATGCTCCTCATGAGTTTTGGAATAGACTAAGATATCATCGATGAACACCATTACAAACTAATCTAAGTAGGGTCTAAAGATCCTGTTCATATAATCCATAAAGACAGTTGGTGCGTTAGTCAATCCAAATGACATCACTAGAAACTCGTAGTGGTCGTATCTTGTTCTAAAAGCTGTTTTAGAGATATCCTCCTTTCTAACCCTAATCTGGTGGTATCCTGATCTTAAGTCTATCTTAGAAAACACAGTCGCACCTTACAACTGATCAAACAAGTCGTCAATACGTGGCAATGGGTATTTATTCTTAATGGTCACCTTGTTTAATTGCCGGTAATCAATACACAATCTCAAACTCCCGTCTTTCTTCTTTACGAATAAGACAGGAGCTCCTCATGGCGATACACTCAGCCTAATGAACCCCTTCTCCAACATATCCTCAATTTGGACCTTTAATTCCCTTAATTCCGCTGGGGCCATACGATATGGAGTCATGGCTATTAGGCCCGCGCCCAGAATTAGGTCAATGGTGAACTCTATCTCCCTAAGTGGTGGCAGTTTACTTACTTTCAAAGGAAATACCTCTGGAAAGTCACTAGCAATTGGGATTTGGCTTAGCCTATCCTGCAACTCTACCTCAGAGAGATTGAGGGACATATCACCTATCTCACAAGCCTTGTCACTCCCTCGCACAGGCATGTTATCTAAGTAAGTGATTGTCCTCTCGGAACAATTCAACAAGACCCGATTCCTAGTTAAGCAATCCATTCCTAAAATAATGTCGATCCCAGTCAATGGTATACACACTAGGTCCACAATGAACAAAGTATCCTCAATGGTTATGGGGCAATTCAGGCATATACGTGGGGACATAATGGCTTCTCTCAAGGGTGTGAATATGTATAGATCATAGGGCAGGGTTTAAACAGGTATTTTTATCCTCTCTACGGATGCATTAGCAATAAAGAAGTGCGTAGCACCCGAATCAAACAATACTATCAAAGGAAAATTGTAAATTTTACCTCTACCTGCATCAAGCCCGAAGACCTGTCGACATTAGCCGCATCCAGAGTGAAAACTCTCCCTGGAGCCTGTGGTCTTCGGCCACCGGATGTCTGCTGGCTCCCGCTAGAGGGGCAGTATCTGGCCATATGTCTTGTACCTCCACACCTGTAACACTGAAGTGGAGTTTAATGCCAGCAAGGCTGATTCGGATGTCTAGTCCCATATTTCGGACAGGTTGTATTATCAAGTCATCTTCCACTGCTGCTAAAAGCCCCTGGTTGCAGTTTAAACATACCGCCTCTCACATTGAGATTTCTGGTTGCTGGTTTTGGCCGGTTCCCTGTTCTCTGGATCATATTCTGAGCCTGTCTCTGCTCCAGGTTCTTACTCAGGATTCGGTACTTTTTTACCAGCGTGGCGAAGTCTCTAATCTCCAATTTGGCTAGCTGAGTCTTCATGGGTAAGTCTAGGCCTTCTTCTAATTGCTTTGCCTTCCAGGCCTCGTTATAGTGCATTCACAGGTAGGTGGAGTATCGAGATAATTCTTCAAATTGTTTCAAATACTCCTCAAATGGCCTGCCTCCTTGTGTGAGCTTCAGAAACTATGCTTCCTTAGATTGTTTGACGCTCTCAGGGATGTACTGCTCCATAAAGACTCTCTTGAAAGACTCCCAGGTGAGCGGGATACCTCTGCTTTCCATTAATTGCTGGGCACCTGTCCACCATAGTTCTGCTTCGCCCTTCAACATGTATGTTACATATGTAACCTTCTGCTCATCGTCACACTGCAACAATATGAAAATCTTTTCAATATCTTTCACCCAAGCTTCTACCGTAGATAGATTAGAGGCACCTACAAATGAGGATGGACCTGCTCTCTGAAACTCAATCCATCCCTGATACAATGGGTTAGCATGCTAGGTGGCTCCGTCATTTCTATTTTTCCTGTCTTCCTGCTGCTGTCTCATCGCATTAGCACTGGTAGTGGCTTGATTTCTCATCGCATTAGCCATCATCTGAATGGATTTCATCATGTCTCGTATGTCGATGTTAGTCTCCATGCTGCCACTACCCGAAGCACCCTGGTTCTTGTGCCTTGGCCTTCCTCTGGGCCTGCGAGTGCCATCCCTGCTAGATTCTGCCATATTTATCTGACACAGAAGACAAATAGATCAGTCATAATAGCAACAGTTATCAGAAAGGAATTAAATTCATTCCATTACTTATCAGTTCTAGATTAGATCCTAACATTCTAGAGTTACGTCAATCAAACCCTAAAGCAGTAAGCCCGAAGATTCACAATCCCTAGCCCACTAAACCAGAAGATTCGAAAAATTGGGCTTTGATACCATAATTGTAACGAACCCCTAATCTACAATATACTATCCTTTATCTATCTAGCAGAAGCATACGGGTTTTAGAAATAGTTATTCCCGATGTGGGAATGTCAGGGGATCGCTACTGGTTGAGCGTAACCTAAATAGACTTTCCGTCATCCATTCAGATTTCGTTTAACCCTAATTCACATGTAGCTATACTAATTATACAAACATTCATCATAAATTACTCTGGAATGAAAACTAAAATCCATACAGACAACATATCAGGCATTCATACAAATTCTAACTTAATTACATAGGTTATAGTGGTAAACCCTGACGAAAATCCGGCAGAGTCTCCTCTGTATTTCCAACATATCCCAAAGTACAACAGTCATCCAATTTAGAAATATCCAGCCAGTCCAACAACAACAGAAAGCAGAAATTACAGAAAACCAATATACAGTATCATTAGTAAAAATATATACAATGCCATTCAAGCCTAGACTAAGCTGCTCTTCTATCTATCACCAAAGCATCACCCAGCTAGTGTCTAGGTCCCTGTTCTTATTCATCTGAGTAAACAACCTGGTGAGATATAAAATCCCAATAGAATAATTTACAGTTCAAAATCTGGTTGAATACTCAGCGGTGCAAGCACCGAAAATAACTTCTCGAAATCAGTTCAAAATCTGTGAAATACCTTATCTTTAAAATCAATTTATCACATGGAAATCACGGCAATTGCTCAAAATCATAAAAATCCATTTCTTTGAAAATCAGTAATCAAAATAAGGTTAAATCCCATACCTAGTGTATCTAAATCCATATAGGCCACAAGTGCTCTGCGACCAAATCTAAAATCATCCAATTGCACGTCGTCTAGAGAAATCTCATCTCTTATCGTTGGGTGTGATCCATAACACCAATCACCTGAATCTCGCCTATGTTGTGAGTGTGATTCGTAACACCAATCACTCACTCAAGGACCGAGTGAGAATCAACATCTAGGGCGCCCCCTAGCATGTGCACATACACCAATTCTCATCCTCATACATTCTATTCAAACTCACATGCACACGGTCAGCTATTCCTCAGGGTTCTAGGGTATTACGCCTAAATCATAACGTTTCCCCGTGTAGGCTATCCCCCCTTATACTCCTTAAACCTTTCTTAGGGTCGTCCTGATTTATCGCGTGATCTCTAATGTGTACAGGCTAAATCTAGTAAAAATAATATCATTTAAAAACTCTGTACTCGGAATACTTAACGGCTATCCCATACCGGCTATTAGTAGCCTACCCTAAGTAAACCCGTCCTAATGGCATCTAAACTCGATAAATAATTCATCTAACATGCAAATGGGGTTTTCAGCACACAGGCATGCAATTTAGTCCATCGAAAGTAGTACGTAAATCCATGCAATTAAATCTAATTGTTTAGGTATTCACTAGGTCAAATCTAGAACTCGGGAAACGTAAATCATCCTACCTGGCTTCCTGTTGCTCCAAATCAATTCAGAACTTCTCGTAGTCTCGAATTCTGAGAAAAATCAATTCCCTGGACATTTAAATGAATATTCAAGCTTGTTACATCGTTTTTTTTTACAATCCTAAGTCCGATTACCCTATTACCTAGGTCAATTTATTTCCTATTCACGTTCGGCATCTAATTCAATCAAAATTCATTAGTTTTAGGTGAATCAAACCTTACCAGTTTTGCCGGATGATGGAAATCTGTCTCGGGGTGGTCTCGATGTCTCTCGATGTATATCTAGATTCTCTGACACAGCGGCGCATGGCGGCGCAGGCAGAGAGGTGCGCTTGTCCTCGAAATTCACACCACGGTGAAGCCCGCAAGATAAGGAGTCCGAATATGGTGGTGGCATTGTGGTTCACAGCCGTTTGGATGGCATTTTTTGACCACAAAGAATGACTCACGACGGAGGAAAATTTCTTCGATCCGGGCACGGCGATCTGATGGAGGAAGCTGGCAGCTCAGGCTACACGCTGGTGATGGCTAACGGTGGCTGACGGTGGTAATCTCAGCTGGCGAAAATCTCACACGACGGAGGAGAATAATGGCATTTTTCCAATTGCTTTTTCCCTACTTCATGCTACACCTCTTTCTTTCCTTCTTCACATGGGCCCTTGCATGAATTTCCCCTACAAGAATTCTCCAACTCTTTGGTCTCTTGCTTAGGTGGCATATCATGCATGAAACCTTTAGTTCTTCTCCCTCACTTTCATGCCACATCCCCCCTCCTCTCCTTAATTATTATTGTGATTATCCTTATTGTCCAGTGGTCTCCATGTGTAGCTCCTAATGTGTATTTCTCTTCTTGCCAACTTGGATTTTCTTATTCCTAAATTCACGTTGTACTTGCTTCCTTCTCCCTTTTCCTTGCGTGTGGGTGCACTCCCAATTCTTTCTTTCATTGCATTTTGTATTTGGTTAAAGAGCTGCATGTTTTTCCTCAACCTTCCTTTCCTTTATTTATTTATTGGTTGCATGTGTTTCTTCTCCCATATATATTTAATTTTCTTAAAGAAATTCTGCACTCTATTTATATATATATTTTCTTGTATCAAGTGTACTTGAAAGTACACTTTTCCTTTGCTTGCAATCTTGGTAATTCTTTTCCTTGCAAGTTTAGTTTATCTACTCTCACAAGAAACTAAATTCATATGTTACATAAAAAATTTTTGTACCTTTAAAATTCTTTTCTTATCCATGTTTCCATGTCTCACGTGTATTCCCATGCGCATATTCCACTTAGAAAAATTCTGCACCTCTGTTTAATTGTTTCCCCCCTTTCTTTCTTCATGGCCGTGTAGTGATACACCTATATTTGTAATAAAATTCTGCACCCTTTCCTTTTACCTCACACAAGCCACATGTTATGCATGTGTTTCTCTCATTTCTTTCCCCTAGTTAACGTGTGACTCCATGTGCTTACTTAATTAACATATATTTTTGGAATGCCTTTAGTCTTCTTTCCTTTCCACTTCAAGTGAGACTTGGAGTTTCCATGCATGAAAATATAATTTCCATTCCCTTCTTTCACGTAGGATACATGCAAGCACACACATGCATATATTTAAATTGTTGCATCCTACATTGCTTCTCTCTTGGTACTTAGGCTAGGTAACTCAAAAGGAAAATAAAGAATTAAATTAAGCACCTAATTTTCATGCAAGCTTACCTTTTAATATAACCATTTTGGCCCATTAAATTATGCAAGCAAAATTTGCCCCTCCTTAAGCTAATTCATCTAATGAATTATGAAGCAAGAAATTCATACTAATCATTAAATGACACCATTAATTCTATCCATTTAATTAAAGAATACTAATTTAGGCTAATTAAATTATAGGGTGTTATAGTAAACACATAGAGGATAATGGTCTATTAAATCTAATGATGCTACCTGTGAGTGAATTCTAAGTTAAATTCAATTTCCCTCTTGAGACAATTGAATTTCTAAATCTAAGAATCTACCACTGGAATCTCTTCCTAATGATTGATTTCAGATCAGCCTTATTGTTCTAATTCACCACTATTTAATCTAGCAATTAATTAACCTCATCTCTAAGTGAAAATTAATTGTTCTTTGTGATTATATTCCAATTTCAATTACATCTCTCGATCTCAAACAGAAATCTAATTAGCATTCACAATGGCGTCTCGTAATGAAAACTTAAATAATACATGCATAATCGCAAAGAAGATCGTAGCATCAGAATCAATATCCATACAAATTAAAATAGAATACCCACACAGTCAAGAACCCAATGAGTTTAACAAAATTAGCCACACATGACAAATATTTCCAACAGACAATCCAATAAATAATTCATTAGATAATTAATTAAATAGGAGATAATAAATAAATAAATTATACATAGTCTCTATTTTCTCAAATGCCCAACTATATTGTATGGAATGACCATCGAAAAACCACAGAAACTCGCCAAAAAATCACTAGAGCATCGCCTGAAAGGTAAACTACAAATCTGTCTAAAACAATAAACTCCACGGGTTGCTAATCGGATCCAACTTGTGGGTCAGCGGGTACCTGATGGATCTACACCCTTCCAGTCACTTGGATGGCGACGGATAATTGGGGACCATCGAGGACGCCACATGGATGGAAACCTGACAAAAAACACGAGCTGGGTCACAAAATGGAAAAACGGGTCAGTCTTGGGTCACGTCACCTCCATCGCATATCTTGCAGTTTGGGAAACAATTTAGCATGGGCAATGGTCAGACAAGCTCGTGGTGCAACTGAATGACAATAGACAGTGTAGAAACGGATGGATCGAGCCTCCTTGTATGGTTTACGAACTAGATCTTCATGCAGGTTTCTCTCCTTCTCACTTTACGGATGCTGGGAATGGACGCTGTAGATGGCCAAGATGGTGGAAGACTCTCCACGAAGCCTCTCTGGGTAGTTTCTTGGCCTCCCTCAACATCAGTTCTCTGTTGGCCTCCTTCTCTCTCGCGCACGGGTTGCTTCTGCTAAGAAGAAGAAGATGATTTGGGCTTCCTACTATTCCAAGTGTGCTGCCCCTCTTTCTCACACAGGTATGCTCTTTTTCTCTCCCAATCATCCTGGTCTAAGACCCAATTAGCTTGGTCGAAGGCCCAATAAACAAAATTGGCCCAAAGGATCCATTTTTGGTGTTTTAAAAGCTATCTAGGCTCAAAATTACTCTGTTTACTTATGATAACTTGATAAAATTCTTGAAATAAAAATAATGCAAACTTATGTGATATTAAGAATAAAATTACATAAAATGCTCATAAAATGGACAATTAACATCAAGAAAATATGTATAAAACAAGGCACATCAAATCACCCCGCACTTAAGCTTTTGCTTGTCCTCAAGCAAACACTAACTCAATCTTTAAACAAATAGTAATAGTTCCTCAAAAATCATATCTGATCCACAGTTAATAATACCTAACACATCCCAAGTGAAACTTAATTGTAAATCAAATTGCACAACCTTAACACAGGATGGAAATGATAACAACACATACACAGCTTAACCAGCGATTCAATCACAAAAATTTAAGAACTAAAGCTTCATAGGGATCACTCAAATCACTCAAAGTGTATAAGGGTAAAGCATAAATCTCTCAAGCTATTTCACAAGAATCTGCCCACTATATGCTTGCTCATAAATCTCATCTCTGTTACTATAAAAAATTGAATACCAAGATCAAAGGGTCTTGAAAAGGTTGTAATGTGGTTAAGATAAAGGTGAGGAAAAATTTTAGGAAGAGGTGACAGAAGTCATGCAATTTCAACATGGTGAATACTCAAAGGATTAAAAGTAGCAAAGCGCTAAACAAAGAAATTTTCACCTAGTTTTCAATGAAATAGGAGATGCTCAAGAAATAACATATCTAATCAATAAGATAATAAAGACAGCTTTTCAAAAATATATATTTTTTTGTTGTCTTTTTGTCTTTGTCTCTTATTATATATATATATTTGCAATCTTGCTAATAAATAGCTTTGGATTGAAGGGAGCATCTGAAGAAAATATTTGGTGGATTGTTACCAATCAAGACAGTGCATTTAATCCAAATATGAAGAGTAAATCACACAATTTCCAACATGTAAGGTGAAAAAGAAGATGATGTAGAGAAAAGTAATGTGAGATGTAAAGGTGCAAAAAGTGAAGGAAATGTCAAGGCTCAAAAGTGGCCAATAAGGAAAACACAAAGGGTAGGCTTTTTGGCCAAAAGAAGTGTATCCTAAGTTACCTAAATCAACTCCTGATATTCAAAAGTTCATGTAACTTCAACAAGCATTACAGATCAAGTTCTAGAGGCAAAATCAAGCAAAATGCACACTCAGACAAGAAATTCAAGAGTATACTTGTAATGAATTCTCAAAATAGGCTCAAATCTCATAGTTTGAGTGTGGTAAAATTACATATGGTTCTAAAAAAATTTTCCAATGAATTGTAAGTCAAGAAGTGCATGCAATTTGCATTATCAACATCCTAAATCAAAATTTTCACAATTTAAAAAATAATTAAGTACCACATATATAACCTGACCGGGGTGACTGGTATGACCCGACCGAGATGATACATTAAACATCACTATCTGTTTTCCAACATGAATTAAGGGAAATAATTTCTACCAAAAACTAAATTATAAATGCTTTAAAGACAAACAAAACTTAAGTGCATATAGTCAAGCAAAATCAAGTATCCTATCCTATATCTACTATTAGCATAAATACAACATCAGCAAAAAGTGGCATCAATATGCATTATCCTGAACTAATATCAAAAAAAGGAGTTAAATTAATAGAAGCACACCACCCCACACTTGAGCATTATACTGTCCTCAGTGTATAGAAAAAGGGTATCCCAAAAAAAAAGAAACAAAAAAATCAACAACATATACCCACCCCACACTTGAGGGTCATGCTGCCCTCAGTATACAGCCGAGTTGGTATCCCAAATTAACAATATAAAGCAACAAAAAACAGAAAATGCAATAGTCTTAAAGTTATTATTCATAAAAAATAAAATGAAATAAAATAAAATAAAATAAGTGATTAAGTTTTGTCCCAATCTGGAAAAAAAGGGAGAGGCAGAGGAATCTTGTAAAAGAGTGGCCTAAGATAGTCTCTGAGAGAGGCCAAAATGATATCCCCTGCAGTAGGGATCAAGTAACCTTCTCTAATCACTAACAGCTTCTCTATCCAATTCAGATACGAGTGTCCTAAATGCTTAGGTAATTCCTGAAATTTTAAGACTAAGGGGTCCTCAATTGAAGTTCCAACCTTCTACACTTATGACCTGTCAAAGGAAACAAGAGGATCAGTAGAGCTACAAGGATCAGTAGCCAGCAAATCAGCTAGTTGTTCCAACACTTGCTCATTGGACAACTTTTCCTTATCTCCATACAATGCTACCTACAAAGGGTTATTAAGCAAGAATTCCTGCAATTCAGACTCAATAACGTCATTTAAGACATCCACAGGATAAACAGGATCATCATGATCTAAAGAGTGTCTTGAAGAAGTTGCTGAGTCAAAATAAACCTTTTCCTATTTAGTCTAGAAGGGTATGGAATAGGTGGGCTATATTCCCTCATAGGACTCTTGTCCTCCATTTTCATTGGCCTACTTACTTCAAGCTCTGACTCTTTACTAACTGGCATATCCTATTTAATATTACAATCATTAGTCAATGGTAAAGGGCCAGATACTTGCTTACCAGATGTCGAAGTGGTTGCTTCACAATGCTCCCTTGGTTTGGACTCTATGGTGCTGGGGAGCATATCTAACTTTGTTTCAGCTAACATCTTAAAAATCTAGCTCTCTAAAGTGGACACTAACTTCATGATCATTTCCTCTAAATTATATTCATTCTCTTGCCTTTGAGGAAATTGATTTGGAGCAGTTTATTGTTGGGGTTACTGTAGGTACCACTATTGAAAATCAGGTGAATCATGGGTAGTGTTGTTCTTCCAGTTGAAATCTGTATAGCTCATCCATTTAGAGTTGTATGTATTGCTGCAAGGATCGTTTTGCTAACTTGGGGCATTCTCCATATAATTAACCTGTTCAAAATCAGCAAAAATAGTGTAAAGAGAAAAGAGAGAAGTGGAAGGGTTAGAAAACATACCTTCGGCATTACAGTGTCCACTATAATACGAGTCATCACAGAATTCACAACCAAATTATGCTACCTGTGCTGGCATTAGGGATTGGAAAATTTTCTTGATTACAAGACTGATAAAGAATCCATGATTATAAATTACCTGAAACCTACAACAGCGAAATAGCCCAACAACTACATCCAAGAGTAATAAATTGAAAAAACTAAACAAAATAGATAAAAATCAACAACAAAAACAAAAACAAAAAAAATAAAAATAAACTAAAATAGCAAATTAATTAATCCAAAATAAAAATAAAATAAACAAAAGATAAAATGAAACTAATATAAGCCAATAACTGAATGAAAAGAAAGACACAACTAAGCAGAAACAAAATCAAAACGGAACAAATAAAAGTGGCTAAAGTAACAAATACCAATTTCACTCTAGTTTTCACAAAAGGTCATTGGCAACGACGCCAAAAACTTGATGTGCTGCTACCAACGCAACTACACCTAAGGCAGTGAACCTATCAATGCAGCCTAGTGCAAAAGGTGAGTGTCAAGGTCATATCCCATGGGAACGAGAAAGCCCAGAGTTACTACTTGTTCTCTATTATCTAGCCAAACAATTAAAGTAATCGATTTTTAACTAAACTAATAATTAACTAAGTGCAATAAATAGTAACCAGTGACAATGCATGAAAGAGAATATACCGAGGCAAGAACAGTAAACCCATTGGGGACTTGTACTGGTTGGCAAACACATAAAGGATAATGGTCTATTAAATCTAATGATGCTACCTTTGAGTGAATTCTAAGTTAAATTCAATTTCCCTCTTGAGACAATTGGCTTTCTAAATCTAAGAATCTACCACTAGAATCTCTTCTTAATGATTGATTTCAGATCAGCCTTATGTTCTAATTCACCATTATTAAGAATAGCTACTCCTTAATCCAGTAATTAATTAACCTCATCTCTAAGTGAAAATTAATTGTTCTTTGCGATTAGATTCCAATTTCAATTATTATCTCTCGATCTCAAAAAGAAATCTAATTAGCATTCACAATGACGTCTCATAATGAAAACTTAAACAATACATGCATAATCGCAAAGAATATCACAGCATCAGAATCAATATCTATGCAAATTAAAATAGAATACCCACACTGTCAGGAACCCAACGAGTTTAACAAAATTAGCCACACATGACAAATATTTCCAACAAACAATCTAATAGACAATTCATCAGACAATTAATTAAATAGGAGATAAAATATAATAAAATTATACACAGTCCTTATTTTCTCGAATGCCCAATTATACTATATGGAATGACCATCGAAAAACCACCGAAACTCACAAAAAAATCACTAGAGCACCACCTGAAAAGTAAACTACAAATCTATCCAAAATAACAAACTCTACGGGTTGCTAATCAGATCCAGGTTGTGTGTCAACGGGTACCCCACAGATCTGCACCCTTCTGGTTACTTGGACGGTGGCAAACATTTGGGGAACACCTACGACGACACATGGACAATGAAAAGGGACAAAAACCTTACGAAAAACACCAGTTGGGTCACGAAATGGCAAAATGGGTCAGTCTCAGGTCGCGTCACCTTCGTCGTGTAACTGGTGGTTTAGGTGGTAATTTGACATGAGGTGCAGTCAGACAATCTCGTAGTGCAGCTGAACGATAGCAGATAGTGCAGAAACAGACAGATCAGGCCTCCTTGCTCGGTTTGCAAACTGCTTTACTTGGGTTTGTCTCTCGCTAACTTTACAAACGCTGCGAACGGCTAAGACAGTGGAAGACCATCGGTAGAGCCTCTCTGAGTAGCTGCTTGGCCTTCATCGGCGTTGATTCTCTCTCGGCCTCCCTATCTCTCACACATGGGTTGCTTTCGCAAAGAAGAAGAAGATGATTTAGGTCTACGACTATTCCAAGCGCGTTGCCCCCCTTTCTCACATGGGTCTACTCCTTTTCTCTCCTAATCAGCTTGATCCAAGGCCTAATTAGCCAGGTCCAAGGCCTAATGAACAAAATTGGCCCAAATGATCCATTTTTGGTGTTCTAAAGGCTCTCCAGGCTCAAAATTGCTCTATTTACTGATGATAACTTGATAAAATGCCTAAAAATTAAAATAATGCAAACTTAAATGATTTTAAGAATAAAATTACATAAAATACAAAAACTTGATGTGTGCTACTTGTGTAACTACACCTAAGGCAGTGAATCTATCGATGCAACCTAGTGCAAATGGTAAGTATCAAGGTCATATCCCACGGGAATGGGAAAGCCTAGAGTTACTACTTGTTCTTTGTTATCTAGCCTAACATTTAAAGTAATTGATTTTTAACTAAACTAATAATTAACTAAGTGCAATAAACATTAACTAGTGACAACACACGAAAGAGAATATACCAAGCCAAGAAAAGCAAACCCATTGGGGACCTGTACTGGTTGGCAAACACATAAAGGATAATGGTCTATTAAATCTAATAATGCTACCTATGAGTGAATTCTAAGTTAAATTCAATTTCCCTCTCGAGAAAATTAAATTCTAAATCTAAGAATCTACCACTAGATTGATTTCAGATCAGCCTTATCGTTCTAATTCACCACTATTAAGAATAACTACTCCTTAATCCAACAATTAATTAACCTTATCTCTAAGTGAAAATTAACTGTTCTTTGTGATTAGATTCCAATTTCAATTATCATCTCTCAATCTCAAAAAGAAATCTAATTAGCATTCACAATGACGTCTTGTAATGAAAACTTAAAAAATACCTATATAATCACAAAGAAGATCATAACATCAGAATCAATATCCATACAAAATAAAACAGAATAATCACACAGTCAGGAACCTAATGAGTTTAAAAAAATTAGCCACACATGACAAATATTTCCAACAGAAAATCCAATAGATAATTCATTAGAAAATTAATTAAATAGGAGATAAAAAAAATAAAATTATATACAATCCCTATTTTCTCAAATACCCAATTATATTGTACAAATGACTACAAATATTTCTAAAATAACAAACTCCACGAGTTGCTAATTGGATTCAAGTTGCGGGTCAATGGGTACCCCACGAATCTGCACCCTTCCGGTCACTCGAATGGCAGTGGATAGCTAGGGAACAACGAGGATGGCACACGGATGGCGTAAATGGATGAAAACCTAATGAAAAATATGAGCTGGGTAGTGAAATGGAAAAATGGGTCAGTCTTGGATCACGTCACCTCCGTCGCATATCTGGTAGTTTAGGCAATGATTAGACATGGGCGGTGGTCAGATAAGCTCGCGGTGTAGCGGAACGGCAGAAGATGGTGTAGAAATGGATGGACCGGGCCTCACTGAGTGGTTCATGAATCGAATCTTTATGCGGGTTTCTCTCCCGCTCGCTTTACAGATTCTGGGAACGGACATTGTGGACGGCTAAGACGATGAAAGATCGTCTACGGAGCCTCTCTGGGTAGCTACTCAACCTCTCTCTCTCGCGCACGAGTTACTTTCGTGAAGAAGAAGAAGAAGATTTGGGTCTACTACTGTTCCAAGCACGCTGCCCCCTTTTCACGTGAGTCTTCTCCTTTTCTCTCCCAATCAGTCTGGTCCAAAGCCCAATTAGCCAGGTCTAAGGTCCAATAAACAAAATTGGCCCAAATAATCCATTTGTGGTGTTCTAAAGGCTCTCCAGTCTTAAAATTGCTCCGTTTATTGATGATGACTTGATAAAATGCTTGAAAATAAAAATAATACAAACTTAGGTGATTTTAAGAATAAAATTACATAAAATGCTTATAAAATGAACAGTTAACATTAGGCAAATATGTATTAAACAAGGCACATCAATTACCCATTTTTCTACCTTGTTTTCATGTTATCCAAGCTTACACTAGGTATAAAGCATTTTGAAGTAAAATGGACCAAACCCAAGTTTCTAGAGGCTTAAAGTACCTTAAAATGCATCTTGTAACAAGGCCAAGCATGAAGTCTTCTAGAACACAACCTACTACATGACCATGCTACCTTAAAGCTTCTAGAACACACCCTTCCACACATTTAAGACATCTTTTTCACCTCTCTACAAGGCCATAACAACAATTTCCAACTAAAAGAAGGCCAGAAATGCACCATAGAGGCATACCTTCTAGAACACGACCTACAACATGGTCGTGTCCTTTCCTTAGGCTACCACACGACCATGCCATTTTCTAGGCTACTACACAGCCGTGTGGAAGCCTAGAGAGGTGCCTCCCTTGCCTATAAATAGGAGGAGGCGTAAGGAGAAAGGGCATCACTTCAAAGGCATTAAAGAGAGGAAAACCGAGAGCACCTGGAGTAGCTTGGGGTGTGACAATCCTTGCTAGTCTTTGGGGCTTAACACTTTAATTCTCTCGTCTCTTCACAAAGGTCACAAGCTGTGGAGATTCAATTAAGAATTGAAGGGAGAGATTGAGAAGCATCAAGAGGCAACTAGGAACATAATCGAGGAGGAGTTTAGAGTCAAGGCTATTCATCTAAAACTCGACTGATGAGCGTGTTTCTATCTCCATTTTGTTCTTCTTCCCTTATTATATTTCTTGTTGTTTTATTCATGAACATGAGTAGCTAGATTGGTAGAACTCAATTAGGGTTCTTAAACTATGTTGATATTCTGATTTTAATATGATTGAGTTATAAATTAGATTGTGTGATCTTCCTCTAGTTAAAGATTAATCAAGTTTTCATTACGAGACGTTGTAGGGAAAATTATCTAGATTCCTCTCAAATACTCTAATCGATGATGTTTAGAATTGGAAAACTAACTAGAGATAACAGTCGATCTTCGCTTGTACCTAAAGGTTGACGATTGCTGGATTAGAAGGAATTCCTAATAGTGGTGAAGTAGAGCACTACTGCTGATCTTTACTTGACCATTAGACACAAATAGCCAATGGAAGATATAGGTTTTAGAAATCTAGCAAAACCAACCAAAAATCTGGATTTGTTATAGAATTCACCCACAAGTAGCACAATCAATTTCATAATTCACTATCCTTTGTTTACATATCACCTAGTTTAGGACCCCAATGGGTTTTCTTTTCTAGAAACTTGATAATTTTCTATCTTAACGCTTGTCTCACTTTCTCTCTGTAGCTATAAGAGTAGTAGTTAGAATTAGTTTAATTAAAATCACTATTTGTCTCATGGGGTACGACCTTGATACTCGCCATTACACTAAGCTACAATGACAGGTGCACTGCCTTATGGTGTGGCTACGTATAGTTCATTGGTAGCACATCAATTTTTTGGCACCATTTTCGAGGACTTTAGTGAGAAAACTAGAGTGAAATTAGGAATTATTACTTTAGCCATTTTCTTGTGTTTCATTTAGTTATTTTTTGTAAATCTTTTATAATTTTTGTTTCTTTATCTTTTAAAATTATTAGCTATATATTGATCTATAATAGTTTATGACCAGAAGTTCTGACCATGCTCCTCGAGAACCTCTATTTGAACTTGAACGATATCTCAATTTGTGGAATAGCTAGTTTAGAATCCTGTTCATACTCAACAAGAGATGGCCAACAATAATAATTGTAACGCCCTTATCTAAGTGACAATTTCCCCAATGTAAACAGATAAGGTCAGTACATTATTCTTATCCTTTTATTATTAAGTCAAAGCAGTTATACCATTAAGTTTCATTAAAGTGGATTAGGTTCGAGATCTTTTACTCAGATTAAATCTCGTATGCACAACAGAATTAAAATGTTGTACTACACAGTGAAAATTTAAAACTTTTATATTACAACTAATAATGGTCCAATAATGTCTATTACATCCTTTGAAATCATGTACCAGGATATATGAAGTACCCATCCATCAACAGTCAGGAGACAAAAATCCTGTCACTCAGATCCCTTTATAAATAATGGGTAGGAACTGGTCTTTCACATATCCTTTTTCCCCAACAATAACCCGTCTCCCTTTTATATACATAGCTAAATGTTTGTCCTAATTCTAATCCAAAATATATCTAGAATAGGACCCAAAATAGGGGTTACAAAAAATTTTGCTTTTAACCAAAATGAAAATTCTAACTCTCTAGCCCTACTAATGTTTGCATCTGATACATATTAGCATATAAATGAGAAACACTAGTTTCCCAATAGCTTAACAATTCGGGGTTTAAAAATCAACTAATATGTATCAGGGTACAAGCACCAAAATATTTAATTCTAAATTCTTGGTATATATAAAAAAACACAACATTATTTATAAATACAAATTGGCAAGCATTGTATGATCAATTTAAATGTCAACGTGATAAAATAATATTCTTTCCAAGTAAAAAATCTTTGCATGCTATTAAACATGCTATCACAAAATTAACAAAACCATTTATGCTTATCATTCTTAAAACTTAATTTTATACATTAGTTGTGAACACTTGGGCACTATGTGGACACTTGGGCACTCATGGACACTTGGCCACCTTCTTTAAAATCTCTTGTGCACACTTAAGGACTTATGGACACTTGGACACCTTTATAACATCTCTTGTGCACACTTGGGCACTTGTGGACACTTGGCTACCTTTCTAAAATTATTGTGCATGCTTGGGAACTTGTGGACACTTGGCCACTTTTATAAATCTTTGTGCACACTTAGGCACTTGTGGACACTTGGCCACCTTTATAAAATCTATAACAAGTTTCGAGAGAAATTTTCCTTTTCTTGAAAAGTACAACTTCAAGAATAAAATCTAATAAGCTTCAAGAATAAATTCCCCTTTCTTGATAAATAATATTAAGGTGCATTTCTTATAAAATGCTAATAAACTTCAAAAATGAATTCCCCTTTCTTGAAAAATAATATTAATGGGCATTTCTTATAAAATGCTAATAAGCTTCAAGAATAAATTCTCCCTTTATTGAAAAATAATATTAATGTGCTTTCCTTATAAAATGCTAATAAACTTCAATAATAAATTCCCCTTTCTTGAAAAATAAAATTAAGATGCATTTCTTTTAAAATACTAATAAAATTCAAGAATGAATCCCCCTTTCTTGAAAAATAATATTAATGTGCATTTCTTATAAAATGCTAACAACCTTCAAGAATAAATTCCCCTTTCTTGAAATAACATTAATGTGCATTTCTTATAAAATGCTAATAAACTTCAAGAATAAATTCCATGGACTTGGCCTAAGGAAAATGGTTAATTTGCAATTGAAATTTTCCTCTTTTATTCCTTAACTAACACAATTAAAATGGTATAGTCTCCTTCCTCCATGGTCATTTTTCTCACCAATCACAACCAAACTCTCACAGCCCTTTAATGTAAAATTTCATCTTTTATTCAGCCAAAAAGAGTTTCATGGGGAATAATGGTTATCAAACTCATACATCCATTTCTATCATGACAATATCACTAACTATTTATAATCCTTACACAATAACAACAATCATTTCATCACATCAACCAACATCCCAATCAATCACACATGCTTAGCCAACATAACATGCATCTTATCAAGAATGTAGGAAGACAATCATGTTCCATGGAAAACTTGAAAAAAAAAACATGGTGGTTACGCCTACTAAAACATGGAGCATAATTTTAGAAATTGTTAACCTACCTTGATGATGACTAGAATGAAGTGATCTTAGCTCTTCCTTTGGATCTCCCTCTACACCTTGCTTCCTTTTTCTTTAACTAGATCCCTCTCTCCTTGCCTTGACCGAATGGGTGGGGGGTCTTCTCAATTATAGGCTGCTCTCTTATACTTTTCTTTCTTGTCGTGAAGGTGTGGTGTATATGTTCTAAGGTGTAGGATGCTCTCTCTCTCTTTTTTTCTTTCTTGCCGTGTGTTTGTTACATGTATCTAAAAAATGCAATCTCAAATCCTCTTTTCTCTTTGCTTAGGTGGCGTGTGCATGCATCCATGTATAAAAAAAATACAATATCCAATTCCTTTTATCCATTCTCCTTACATTGTAGCCACACATGCCATTTACATTTTCTTACACTCCTTGGTTTAGCTACTAGGACACGCCAATGGGAAAGAGGAAGGGAAGCACAAAATTTGGTCTTTCTTTATTCACGTGAACCTCACGCTGCACTCTTTCATTTTCCCTCATGTTTTTATTTCCTCCTTCCCCTTAGTTAATTATTATCATCATGCACAAAGAGTCTTACATGTAGCCCCTTCTTTCCTTGTGATTTTGTGTTTTACTCAATGTATGAGTCACATGTGTACTTTTAAATACCATTTACTTCCCCTGCACTCTTCCCTTGTCCACTTGCTCACACCAAAGGAGGGAAAGAAAGAGAAGAACCCATACAGCTCCATTCCTCATGTATGGCTCCTCCTTCCCTTACAATTCTTACTTGGCTTAAGAGAAATGGATGCCACCTTTATTTCTCTTAATGTTATTTCATGGCTGCACCTTTCCTCTTCTCCTCATCGTACCACATGCTTATGCATGTTTCTTTTGCTTCACACAAGGCCAAAGTATTAAATTATTTCCTTTCTCTATGCATGTTTAGACAAAAATTTTGCACCTTTTTGTTTTACTTGTTACATGCATTTATATATAATTAATTCCCTCCTTTCTCTCTTCTTCTAGCATGTGGAAGGCATAGAAAAATTTTACACCTTGTACTTTCTTGCTTGTAACTTTGGTAATTCCTTTCCTTGCAATCTTTGGTTTACTTCTTCCCCAAATTCACGCTGCATGCACATATATATTCAACTCCACCCTTGCACCCAAGTCACCCCTTTTCATATAGGACTTATGCATGCAAGGCACATACGTGAGTTTTTCCCCATCTTGGGCAAGTTGGAGGCAACATGAGGGAAGGGGGAAGACGTGTTTCACACATTTTTCTAGTCGTGTGGCTTATGTCTTTTAAGAGAAATAAAATGTTGCACTTTTTGTTTTCCTTTCTTAATTATATTTTCATAACCTTACTCCTCATTACACATGTGCATTCATATGTATATTTCATTGTTATACATTTTCCACACACACACCCCTACTCACCTCTCCCCTCTCCCATCTTTTCCTCTTGGTCGTGTAGTTTAACATATATATACACATGATTTAAAATTCACATGCTCCATTAATTTCACGTGTAGGTTTGCAATTACCATACACTTTTCTTCTTCCCAATTGCACATTTGCTTTAGAAAATTTTGCACTCTTACTTCCCTTTTACTCTACCAAATGTACATATAATATACATATATTTAATTGTTGCATCCCTTTTACTCTGCCAAATGTACATATAATTAAACACTTAATTTTATGCAAAATTATCTTTTAGCATACCCATTTTTTAGCCATTAAATTATGCGAGAAATTCACCCCACTTTATGATAACTCATCTAATTAATTATGAAACATTTAATTTATAACTAATCAAAGAATATGGGGTGTTACAATAACAATGATGGTAACTAAAAAATGTATGATTTTTCTAGACCTTCATTAGAAGGGACACAAATATGCATTAGTTAGCCTACCATAGCGGCCAATAATTTTGAAATTAAGCCAAACGTCATCCGAATGGTGCAACAATTAGTACAATTTGGAGGCTTGCCCAGTAAGGACCCTAACTCTCATATCACCAACTGTTTAGAGATATGTGACACCTTTAAGATAAATAAAACCACTGATGATGCCATTAGGCTTAGGTTGTAATATCCACTTCCTTGAACCTTATTTTTAGAAATTATTTTGGGAATCCTTCTTTAAAGGACCTAAATGAAATAATGAAATTGGGGTTAAAATAGGAGGGACTAAAGTGTAGTTTTCTTATTTTTGCTATGAGGTCCTTGAAGTATGGCTATTTCACCCTTTATTCTCATATATATGTCTCTTCACCAACACCAAAAGATGAAATCAAAACTCTAGGGAAGAAAAGAGGAAGAGAACCAGGTAAGAGGAGAAAAGAGGAGGAAATGAAGGGAAACTCGTCCATAGTTGGAGTTGAGGTGAGAACTCTTCTTTTATAGCTTGAGAATCATTAGAGCATCATTTAAGAGGTAGATTTCCTTTCTCCGAACCCATAATATGCTGAAATTTGAGGGAGAAAGTGAAAATAGGAAAAAAGGGCGCTTTTGGATTTTCGATGATTTTGAGTAAGAGAAACTGAGTTTGAGGTTTGTTGGAGGTTAGGAGATAAATTTTGAACTGAAATGCTAGGATTATTTACTTCCATTTAACAATTTCTGATTTAAACCAGATTTTTGTAAGTTAGGTTTTTCTTTCACTCGGTTTGCATGTTGGATTTTCTGAATAATTGATGTTTTAGACCTAAAAATTTATGGGTTTTGCATGGAAATGGTTAGGGATTAAGCTCATGCATTTTAAATTTGTTATAGACTAGAAATCTGGATTAAAATCTTCAAAAAATTGGCATTCCTAGACTATTAAAGAACAGAATAGTCGACTGTCAGAATGCACTAGTCAAGTGTTAGAATGCACCAGTCAACTGTCATGTTCTTGGAAAGCCTAGAATTTGCATCCAGAGGCAAGGCAGACAACTGCTAGATGTGTATCAGTCGACTATCGATCTCTTGTAAGCCCATAAGCGCACACAGAGGTGCAACAGTTGACTGCCAGGCATGTATAAGTTAACTGTTAAGCTACTGTCTTGCAGAGTTTAGCCTTCTAGAGAGCAATCAACCGATTGCCAGCCCCTTGACAACTGACTGGTAGCTCCTCTGATGTGAAAAGTGGTTTTAAAACATGAATTAAGCTTGGAAACCCCTGGTTTTGATTTGAGTAAGATTCAAAATATCATCATACATGGGAATTTCATGTGTTGAGTGATAAGTAACATAGAAATAACAAGGGAAATGGGAAATCGGAAGAAAACCTTAGTGAAACCTTAAGATATAGAATTGCATAAATGTATATTTGAGGAAAACTAGAGCATGAACTTAACCTATTACCTCAGGAAACAATTTTTGAGGATAATCTGAAGGTAAAAGAGGAAAATCTTGGTTAAAGAGGAGCAAACGGTAAAGGTAAAGTAATCTACACTCCATTGCATTAAAACAATGTTGTAAATTACTTGTTGTAAATGAGATTTCTGTATTGAAATGGGAAATGTGTGTGGAATTTAATTTGAGAATTGCATAAGGATAGAAATATTGCCTGTATAGAGATACTCTTTGCTAGTTTATGAGATTGGCTATTGTGTTATATACTCATAGGGACAGACGAAACTTGGGGTGGACATTTAATAGCTGGTATGGGATGGCCATTGAGTGTCCCTTATATAGACTACTCATTAGAATTTGCTTGTTTTCATCAAACTAGCCTATATTTGTTAGGGGTTACTCGTTAAACTAAGAAAACCCTATAAAGACTTAAGGAGTAAGGGTGGATGGTCTATACTGGGTGACATTTTAGTTTAAGTGTAATATCCTATAACCCTTGGTATTAGTCGACTATATGTATGTATTTACCGTATAATCAAGATTGAGGATGAGACTAGCAGTGTACACATTCTGGGGGATGCCCTGGAAGTTGTGACTTACCTATCCTTAAGTTGGTGATTGGTGTGACAGATCACACTCATAAAATAAGACCTTGTTTTCGGGTGATTGGTGTTATGGATCACACCCAATTGTTTTCGGGTGATTGGTGTTACGGATCACACCCAAGAAAAACCAAAATGTTTATATAAAAAGGCATGCATTGAGCTGATAATCACATGATAGGTGATTGTGCATCAACATAGATTTTTTATGCAAAATAAAAAGTTTACAAGCATTATTGAGAACAATTTTCTTCCAAATAAATTGATACGATACTCATAAATTTACATAATTTCCCATATTTGTTGGATTGAACTATTTGGTGATTCACACTTGTGTTAAAATTGATTTTGGGGAGATGTTTTCTGTGCTAGAGTTATTGTTGAACTTGCAACTATCTTTATGATTTTATAAACTGTAAATTGCTCTACTGGGATTTATATATCTCATTAAGTTGCTTGTTTAGATGAGGGAAATGTCATGGCTACAAAACAATGCTAGAAGAATTTCACAATGTTAAGCTAGATTTGATTGTAGGCCAACAATTATAAATGTATATATATATATAATACTGATGTTATTGTCATGTTAATGAATGTGAGTAAACTATTAGACATAGTATCAGGAAGTATGTATTTAGTTGTAAATCATATCCCAATTATTGTGAACAAATGTTTTAGACTATTATATATCATAGTATTGTATGGTTTGATGATGGTATTAGTTATGCTGCACAGGGAAGGTGGTTAAGTGGAATCTGAATGGACTAATGAGAGAGTCTATTTGAGTTATATTCAACTAGTAACAACCCTTTAGAATTCCCAAAATAGAAAAGCAAATTTTTTTTTTTAAGGTTCTTTATGGTTTCGCATGAAGTATACTGTGTTGTATGTTGGTTGCAGAAAAAAGGGTCGTTACATAGGTTGTTTCCTTTTTCCTTAAGGGATAGGGCCAAAAGATGGTTGCAATCCCTCCCCCCAAATTCTATCACCACTTGGGATGAGTTGGCAGAAAAATTTTATACAAGAACTTTCCTCCTGCTAAGACTATACAGATGCAAAATAATATTTCTTATTTTGTGTAGATGCATGATGAAAGTATGTACGATGCATGGGAGAGGTATAAGGACCTACTAAGATATTGCCTACACCATGGACTACTTGTATAGAAGCAAGTACAGACATTTTATAGTGGACTAAACCCAACCACTAGGCAGATGGTAGATGCAACAGCAAAGAGAGCTTTTAATAACAAAACCCCAGAGCAAGCACAAAATTTAATAGAGGAGATGGCCATAAACAACTACCAATGGCAATCCTCTAAAGAAAGATCAATACGGCAAGGAGTAACCCATCAAGCAGATGCTACATCGCTTTTGGTAGCTTAAGTAGAGCTCTTAACCAAGAAAATAGACCAACTCTAGATGCCAGTACAAGCAGCACAGCTAAGTTGTGAATTCTGTGGTGGCCCACATTATGGCACAAATTGTAATACAGGTAGTATGTTTGCAAATCCTTTAACTTCTCATTCATATAACTTTGGGTCTGCTAAATTAAAACAGTTAGATTACATAGGGACTGCCCCAAGACAATAAAACAACCCATATAGCAATACATGCAACCCCAGATGGAGGAACCATCCAAACTTTGGGTGGAAAAACAACAATAATTAGGGACCACCAGGATTTCAGAAGCTGCACCAACAGCAACCTCAACAAAATCCTCCTACCTAATTCTTTCAAGGATAAGAAAAGAAACCCAACCGTAAGGAACTGCTGATTAAATTCATATCCACTTCAGAGGAGAGACATCAATAGGTAGATAGAGATCTTAGAAATCAAAGGGACTCAATCCAAAATTTGGAAAATGAAATAGGTCAAATGTCTAAGATGTTGACTGAAAGTCAGCTAGGCATACTCCCGAGCACCACTAAATCCAATCTTAGGGAGCAATGCAAAGATATCACTCTGAGGTTAGGTAAGGAATTAACTACGCATTTACCCTTACCCAAGGATAGTGAAAAATGCCAACTGAACAAATTATTAAACAAACTAAGACCAGAACTAGTACTTGGTGAAAGGCAAAAAAACTCGGTGGTAAAATACCAGCCACCCATTCCTTATGCTACTAGACTAAAGTAGGAAAATATTGATCAACAATTTGGTAAGTTTCTAAACCGATTTAAACAACTAATGATCAATTTACCTTTTTTTCAAGCCATTTCGCAGATGGCTCATTATGCAAAGTTCTTAGAGGAGATTTTGAGCAACAAAAGGAAATTAGAAGATCTTAGGTTAGTAACCTTAAACGAGGAATGCTCATCCATTTTACAAAATAAGTTACCTACAAAGAAACGTGATCCAAAAAGCTTTACCGTGCCTTATGTAATTAGTGAACTCCCGATTAAGGATGCCTTAGCTGACTTGGGAGCTAGCATCAACTTAATGCCAACCAGCTTGTTTGATAAAATTGGGTTGAGTGAACCAAAACCCACTAGGATGCGCATACAATTGGCAAAAAAAACATTCAAGTATCTTAGGGGTATAGTGGAAGATGTACTTGTAAGAGTTGATAAATTCATCTTTCCCATAGACTTCGTGGTGATAGATATGATATGTGAAAGCAACATACCATTAATCTTAGGAAGACCATTCCTCACAACATCTAGAGCTCTTATAGATGTTTGCAATGGAAGGTTGCAACTCAGAGTAAGGGATGTGACAGTCACCTTCAACCTAGCCAACTCCATTTAACAATCCATAAACCATGATGATGTTGTTACTCAATAGATATCCTTGATGATAAAATAGAAGCATATTTACAAGAATTCCTATTGAGCGACTCTTCTCAAGAGATTTTACCTGAAGAAGAAGATGGTCAAACAAATGAACAGGTGTTGTAACAATTGTAAAGTTTATTAGATGCAGGGCCCAGTAACCCTGTCCCAGCTGAACCAGATGAAACTACACACCATATCCTTTCCATAGACAAGCTAGAAGAAAAAGAGGTAACACATTTAATTTAGGACCCTCTAGCCTTATAATTAAAAGAGTTACCTAAACATTTAAATTATGCCTACTTGGACAAGGAAGAGAAGCTGCCAGTAATAATAGCAATAGATTTAACTCCTAGAGAGAGGGAAATGACACTAGCCTCTCTCAGGAAGTACCCCCAAGATTTTGCATATAAAATCTCAGATATCCTTGGGATAAACCCTAATTATTGCTCTCACAAGATTTTAATGAAAGATAGTTATAAGCCAGTGGTATAGCCACAGAGACACCTAAACCCTAATAAGAAAGAGGTAGTGAAAAGGGAAGTGATTAAGCTTCTTGATGCAGGTTTGATCTACCCTATTTCTAACAGCTTCTAGGTTAGTCTTATGCAAGTAGTGCCAAAGAAAGGAGGCACTATGGTAATAAATAATGAGAAGGATGAGCTTATACCAAAAAGAACAGTAACAGGTTATCGAGTTTGTATAGACTAATGCAGATTAAATGACGTAACTCGAAAAGACCATTTTCCCCTTCCATTCATTGATCAAATGCTCGAGTGATTGGCAGGTAACATGTTTTACTGTTTCCTTGATGGTTTTTCAGGATACTTTCAGATACCTATTACTCTTAAGGATCAAGAGAAGACTACCTTTACCTGTTGCCCTTATGGAACATTTGCTTATAGGAGAATTCCCTTTGGATTGTGTAATGCACTTGCCGCTTTTCAAAGGTGCATGATGGAAATTTTTTATGATATGATTGAGGATTCAACGGAAGTGTTCATGGATGATTTTTTTTGTTTTTGGCAATTCCTTTACACATTTCCTAGCCAATTTAGAGTGAATGTTAGAACAATGTGTAGAGGCGAATTTAGTTCTAAACTGGGAAAAATGCCATTTATGGTAAAGGAAGGGATTATTTTAGGTCATAAAATATTTCATGAAGGACTTGAGGTAGATAAGGAAAAAATTGAAGTT
Organism: Senna siamea; assembly: GCA_031216115.1. NCBI lineage: Eukaryota > Viridiplantae > Streptophyta > Magnoliopsida > Fabales > Fabaceae > Senna > Senna siamea. Next base: position 23,643,554 of record CM062363.1, on the reverse strand, counting down.
ATATCAAAGCTTCTACCTCCTAGCTCTGTCAAAGCAATACAAAGTTTCCTAGAACACGCTGAATTTTATAGAATATTTATCAAGGACTTCTCCAAGATTGCTAGATCCATGACTAAGCTACTTGCCAAGGACAAAACCTTTGAATTTGATGACAATTGCATGCAAGCATTTGAGTTACTAAAGGAAAGATTGACCACCCTATTATGATATCACCTGATTGGGGACTACCTTTTGAACTTATATGTGACGCCAGTGACTATGTGGTTGGAGCAGCTCTAGACCAAAGAATTGAAAAGAAGTTCCAACCCATCTACTACTCCAGCAAGACATTGACTGGAGCCCAAAAGAATTAAACTACTACTAAAAAGGAACTACTTGCGGTGGTATATTCATTTGATAAGTTTTGGAGCTACTTGGTATTATCAAAGATCGTGGTCTAGATGGATCATTCAGCTCTGAGGTACTTATTTTGAAAATTAATGCTAAACCTAGACTAATCAAGTGAATATTATTGTTGTAAGAGTTTGACATAGAGGTCAAAGACAAGAAGGATGCAGAAAACTTAGCTACAAAACAGCTATCGATACTAGAGAACCCTAACCTCAAGGTTCTGGATGAAAAGGATATAAATGATAATTTTCCAGAAGAGCACTTAGAGGTAGTGCAGGTATACACTGACCTCCCTTGGTTCTCAGATTATGCTACCTATTTGATCGTTAAAGTCTTACCAAAGGATATGATAACTCAACAAAAGAAAAGGTTCTTTGCTGAGATGAAATATTACATTTGGGAAGACCCTTTTTATTTCAAATATGTGCAGATTAGGTAATTAGAAGGTGTACATGGGGAATAGATCAACTAGATCTGAAACTATTGCCATAGGAGACTAACAGGAGGGCACCAAGCAGCCAATTATATTGCCAAGAAGGTGTTAGAAGTAGGGTTTTATTGGCCAACTACATTCCAGGATGCTCAAAGTATGTCCAGGTTTGTGATGCATGCCAAAGGTCAGGTAACATCTCTACCCGAAATGAAATACCCTAAACTAGTATACATGTTGCAGAAATATTTAAAGTATGGGGTATAGATTTTATAGGACCTTTCCCTTCTTCCTATGGAAATAGATATATTCTAGTGGTAGTTGAATACTTCTCAAAGTGGTCGAAAGCTCAGGCTTTCCCCACCAATGATGCTGGAGTACTAACTAGGTTCCTAAAATGACTATTTGCTAGGTTTGGTACACCTAAGGCACTAATCAGTGATATAGGAACCCACTTCTGTAATTGCCAGTTAGATAAAGTACTCAAACACTACGAAGTAACCCATAGATTTGTTACACCCTATCACCCACAAACTAGTGGGCAAGTTGAAGTAACTAATAGGGGGTTAAAAAGAATTTTATAGAAAACTATGGGAATAAATAAAAAAGATTGGGCGACTAAGTTAAATAATGCATTATGGGATTTTAAGACAGCCTATAGAACATCCACTAGATTCACACCGTATATACTTGTGTATGGAAAATCCTGACATTTACCAATTGAACTACAACACAGGGCACTATAAGCCCTTAAGAAATGTAATTTTAATGTTATGTCTTCAAGAAAAGAAAGACTTTGGCAACTTAATGAGTTAGAAGAATGGCGACACCAAGCATATGAAAACTCCTCCATCTACAAAGATCGAACAAAGAAATGGCATGACAAAAGAATACGTGATTCCAAGACTTTTCAAGTGGGAGACAAGGTACTTTTGTATAACTCACTTCTCCATTATTTTCCCGAAAAACTAGGGAGCCGATGGTCAGGACCCTTTATAATCAAACATGTATTTCCCTATGGCGCCATTGAAATTCATGACCCTGATCAAGGAAATTTTAAGGTAAATGGGCATCATCTCAAGCATTATCATGGAAATTCTTTAGAAGATCAAGTAATACTCCTTCATAAACTAGTAACTAAATGAGTTCAGTTAGTTGACTCAGAAAAAAAATAAAAATATATATTTTTAATTATATTTTTCAAAATTTAGTTTAATAGTTAATAAATTTTCTCCCAACTTACTTGGATAAATAAAGGAAGTGTGCCTAAGAAAAAAAAAATTCCAGCTAAAAGGAGGAGAGGTTAGGATAAAAAGGTTTAAATTTAAATCATAAGCTATCATGATAAGCTACCTCAAATTCAAAGTTACCTTATTCTTTAATTTTTCAAAAATTGTATGAAAGGACTTTGAATTAATTAATGTTGCATCACTCTTAAATTTTGAAATGATAAATTCTTTTAAATCTTTCAAAGGTTATCCTTAGAATTATCTAAAATATTTTTTAGGATAATAACCTTAGGATCTTTTAAAAGAACATAATCACTTTTTTAAAAAAATTCAAAGAGCTAAAAATATATAATGGCATATCTAAGAAATTCAAATTCAAATCCATCCACTGTCTCACACGTGAAGATGAGCTCCCATTAGGAAAAGGAATTCCCGTGCCCATATAAGGAGGAAAATTCATGCACTCCCTCACAATTGGTAAGCACAAATTCTCATTTTCTCTCCTTACATTCTCAGCGCTCTCTCTCACACCTAGTCTTCATTCCAAGTAAGTGTGTCTTCTTCCTTTTCATAAAGCATTCAATAAAAATTGTTTTTACACTCTTTAAATTTTGCATTTTTTCATATATATTCAAAATTTCTGTGTTTATTCTTTTAAAATCCATGATTCCAAGTAAGTGCATTCATGATGCATTCCTTTCAAGATTCATTCTTTAATAATTTCTTTGTCAAGATGCATGCTTATTTGATTTCTTATATGTATGCAATCATCGTGTAATCATAGCTTTCAAGATTCATCCATCCATAAGCATAAAGAAATAAGATTTTAGGATCCTAAACAAGCACTTGTTATATGCAAAAATCTTGTTATGATTTCTTTTAGACAACACAACAAAATTTAGAAATTATAGAATCTTGTAGAGTTCTTTCATATTAATCCATTCTTTCTATGGTTTCTATGGTTTCTTGGTAGAATCTTGAATCTTTCTTTCTTTATAAATGGTCATGTATGATATTGTCTCTTGCCTTCATAAAGAACTTTAAAGAACCATTCTCTACTTAAATCTTGACAAAGACAACCCATTATTGAAAAATAAAGAATCATGTTATTGTTTCTTTCTTCATTCTTTTATAAAATAAATAATTATCATGCAAGAACCAAACAAGAATCTCATTTCTTTTCATGCATGCATCAAGATTTAACAATAGAATCTGTATCCTTTTATTTTCAAGAACATTTAAAAGGAAGCATTGCAATTACATTCAACAATTAAATTATGCTTTTTACACTTAAACTTCCAAACTAACTATTGTTTATCCAGGACCATGTTGAGCTCTTCATCATACAGTGTCACTTCAAAAAGAAGAGGGACATTCGAATCTAATTCTTAGGAATTTCACCCACTGCTAACATTTCACGAAGAAGAGCAAGAAGAGAAATACCAAGATTTCTGCTTCAAACTCATAGGAATTGAATGTTGCACCGTCTCTATTGGCTTGACTATAGAACAGACCATTCTGTTGGACACACCCCCGTATGCAAGGTTCTTTAGCATTAAAGAACCTACATACAGGGAACTGAAATTGGAATTCTATAGTACCTTCTACCTGAAGAAGCACATCACCGAGTGGAAGGAGCCGGACACTATTGCATTTCATTAGAAGGCACAGACTTTTACATGTCCATACCATACTTCAGGTGGCACCTAGGCGTATGGACTACAGAACAACTAAACAATATAGAGGATGTCTTTACACTCTGATAGTTACTTCCCACACTATGTGGAATCAAATAACTACTAGACCTAGCTGGTACACACCTAGTAGCGCTAAGTCAACGAACCTCCTAGACAGTCTAAGGTACTTTCATTGCATCTTAACTCATACTCTTATAGAATGAGCAGAGAAGTTCGATGAAGTAACTATGACAAACCTATTAATCCTATGGGTAATGCACCAGCACAGACAAGTAGATCTTAGGTATGTTTTAGGAACCCAAATCTCCACTTTCATTGGAGATGTGAGGCAAAGTATGATATGCTTTAGCCTCTACGTCACTTAGCTGGACAGGAAGCTCAGAGTTCTACATGAATATATCCACGATCTGACTTCAGCAGGACACACACTACCCATATATCCAGGAGTTTTACTTTTTTTTATTATTTTGTTTTTGCTTTACTTTGTTCTTACTTTGATCATCACATTTCACATTTCAAGTAAGTGTATCATGTAAAGTGCTATCTAATATGCATTCCAAAGTATATCATATTAGTGATTGTCATTTTCTTCATCATTGCTTTATAATTAAGTCATAACATGGATAAAATATAACACACAATTACAATCTTGCAAGTTAAACTCTTGTTTTCAATCCATATTAGACAATAAATGCATTTCATAGCTCATATAGAAAAAGAGTTTTATGGCACCTACATGCTCCCACATCTTGCACCATGTTCTACATTGCATACACTCTTAGTCGATAATATGGATAAGAAGACATGCATGCATTACATGAATGGCAATTTTATTGAAAATTTTAGGAACCTATAAATTCACACCCTATAAATGTGAGGATTTGAGCCAAGAGAGCATTCATTACAAACATGCTCTAAATTTTTCTTATAAAGGGTGCACTTCATTTTACTATGCTACTAGAACTTGCTTTGTAATAATTGTCAAAATTACATGGATTCTTGAATATCAGACATGATTTGGACAACTTGGGTTACATCACTGATAACCAAAAAGCCTACCCTATGTGTTTTCCTTAGTTGACCATCATTGAGCCTTGATATGTTCTTCATTATATACACCCTTACACCCCTTTTTTCCACTTCTTTTTACATTATCTTTCTTTACCACCCTATATGTTGGAATTTGTGTGGTCTACTTTGTACATCTAAATTAAAAATGTAGCACCTCAACAGATGATAAATCATTGAGTCTTCTATTTAGAGATACCTTCGTTCAAGGATATTATAATGCAAGACTGTCATGAAATAATTTAGAGAATAGAAAAAGAAAAGAAAAAGAAGGTAAAATAAATATATATATATATATAAGAAGTCTTTGTACTCTCTAGGGAAATGGTACTCTTTGAACTAAGAACTTAGTGAAGAACTATGTATACTGCATTCAATCCTTGGAACTTCATTGAATTACATGAGTATTCACATAAGTTTCTAGCATATCTGTTACCTTTCTTTCTTTCTAGATTCTTCTCCTACCTTTACTTTAAGCCCCATTACAACCTTGTCAAGACCCTTTGATCATGATATTCAAGTTTTTGCAAGTAGTGAAGATGAGATTTATAAGAAAGCATATAGAAAGCATGGTACTATGAAATTGCTTGAGAGATCTCACTTCACATATATACACTTTCGAACGACATTGAGTGATCTCTGTGAGGCAATGGTTCCTAATCAAACAATGAATTACGTATTGAGGAAATGTATTCAATCTAACCATCTCTGTTATTCGTGAAGGGCCTACAACACCAAGAATTATGGTTAAGATTCATGCAGCATCGAGTCACATAGACTATAGAGTACGTATTAACTATGAAAAGCTATTATTATTTCTTATGGGTCAGATGAAAGTTTGCTTGAGGACAAGCAACAGCTAAAGTGTGGGGTAATGTGATAGGCATATAATTATACATTTTTATTTGATAAATTCTACTCACTTTAGGAGCATATTTATGTTTTTTATGTATAATTACCCATGTTTCCACCTTTTTTTCATGTTATCCAAGCTTTCATTAGGTATAAAGTAGTTTTGAAGCAAAATGGACCAAAACCAAGTGTTTAAAGACTCAAAGTGCCTCAAAATGCATCTTATAGCAAGGCCAAGCATGAAGTCTTCTAGAACACACTCTACCACATGGCTATGCTGCCTTAAAGCTTCTAGAACATACCCTTCTGCACATATAAGACATCTTGTGCACCTCCTTACATGGACATAGCAATAATTTCCAACCAAAAGAAGGCTAAAAATGCACCATAGAGGAATACCTTCTAGAACATGGCCTACAACACGGTCGTGTCCCTTCCTTAGGCTACCACACGGCCATTCCATTTTCTAGGCTGCTACACGGCCATGTGGAAGCCTAGAGAGGTGCCTCCCTTACCTATAAATAAGAGGAGGCATAAGAAGAAAAGGCATCACTTCGAAAGCATTCAAGAGAGGAAAACTGAGAGCACCTAGAGTAGCTTAGAGCTTGACAATCCTTGCTAGTCTTTGGAGCTTAACACTTCAATTCTCTCATCTCTTCACAAAGATCACAAGCCATGGAGATTCAATCAAGAATTGAAGGAACAGATTGGGAAGCATCAAAAGGCAACTAGGAGCATAATCAAGGAGGAGTTCAGAGTCAAGGCTATTCATCCAAAACTCGATTGATGAGGGTGTTTTTGTCTCCATTTTGTTCTTCTTCCTTTATTATATTTCTTGTTTTTTTATTCATGAACATTAGTAGCTAGATTGGTAGAACCCAATTGCGGTTCTTAAACTATATTTTTATTCTTATTTTAATATGATTAAGTTATAAATTAGATTTTGTTATCTTCCTCTAGTTAAAGATTAATCAAGTTTTTATTATGAGACGTTGTAGGGAAAACTATCTAGATTCCTCTCAAATACTGTTATTGATGATGCTTACAATTGAAAAACTAACTAGAGATAACAGTTGATCTTTGCTCAGACTTAGAGGTTAACAACTGCTGGATTAGGAAGAATTCCTAATAATGCTAAAGTATAACACTATTGCTGATCTATACTTGACCATTGGACACAAATAGCCAATGGAAGGTATAAGTTTTAGAAATGCATCGAAACCAACCAAAAATCTGGACTTTTTATAGAATTCACCCACAAGTAGCATAATCAATTTCATAATTTACTATCCTTTGTTTAAATATCACCTAGTTTAGGACCCCAATAGGTTTGCTTTTCTAGAAACTTGATAATTTTCTATCTTAACACTTGCCTCACCTTCTCTCTGTAGCCATAGTAGTAGTAGTTAGAATTAGTTTAATTAAAATCACCATTTGTCTTAGGCTAGATAACAACAAGTAGTAACTATGGGCTTTCCCATTCCCGTGGGATACAACCTTTATACTCATCATTGCACTACAATACACTAACAGGTGCACTGCCTTAAGGTGTGGCTACATATAGTTCATTGGTAGCACATCAACCCTCATAGGGATGGTAGAGGCCATGAGGGAATAGGCTGCTGCTGCCATTTAGCAGGTTGCTACTGTAACCCAACAGACAACTACCACTACCACCCAACAGGTAGATGTAGGAGGATAGAAATGGGAACCACAACTCTAACCCTGAGGGGGAACCAATTAGGGATCAGGCCTACAAGGGGTAGTCTGAGTTTCAGAAAGCCAAAACTCATTCTTTCAGAGGTGAGTTTAACCTGAATCTGGCAGAAGAGTGGTTGGAAGATATGGAGAAGTTATTTGCAATTCTAGAGAGTACAGAGGCCCAGAAGGTGAAGTTCTCTATGTACATGCTGGTTGGAGAGGCCAAGCACTTGTGGAATGGGGCTAAGTAATTGATGGAGGCCTAAGTAGTCCAAATTACTTTGGATTCCTTCAAGGAGATATTCCTGGAGAAATACTTTCCCTAAAGCATAAGGAATGATAAAGAGATAGAATTCATGAAGATAAGACAAGGCAATATGTCCTTTGATGATTACCTGGCGAAGTTTAAGGAGGTATCTAAGTTTTCCTCTTATTTGCAAGTGAGGTAGGATGAAGTATGGAAGGCCATGCATCTATAGGTCAAGTTAAATCTAGAACTAAGAAGTGTTGTGGCCCCGTTAGAGAAAAAGAATTATGCTATCTTGGCTAACAAGTGTCGTATAGCCTTCAAGGGCCTAACAGAGACCGCCAAGGGGAAGAAAGAGTTTAATCCCCTCAAGAGAAATTTACCTCAGGACTTTGCTAAGGGAAAGGAAGGCCTGTTCGGTAAAGCATAATCTAGGAAGAAGCTTATGGTTGGGTAAGTTGCTTCTTATAGTTGGCCCAAGTGTGGGAAGTATTATGGAAATATGCCATGCTTGTTGGGCCAAATTGTCAGTTACAAATATAGGAAGCTAGGACACTTCATCAAAGAGTGCCCAATGTGGAAGAAGCCAAATGAGGCCCCTAAGCCTCTAGCTAGAGGGAGAATCTACACCCTCAAGGGCAAAGAGGTAGACCAATTTGATGATTCTATTAAAGGTCAGTGTTTTATAAACAATATTCCTTTAGTTGTACTGTTTGATTATGGCACCACTCATTCCTTTATTTCTTATGAATGTGTGGAAAGATTGATCTTACCTATAACCAATTGCCATATGAGTTATCCATTACTACTGTAGTTGGAAAATATGTTTTGACCTCTTTGACTTGTCTAAATTGCCCTATCATTGTTGAAAGTAAACCTTTTGCTATTGACCTTATCCGTCTGCCTTTGGTGGATTTAGATGTCATTCTTGGAATGGATTGGCTATCTTTTAATAAGGTAATCCTAAACTGTTTTGAGAAGTTTGTGACTTTTATGGACACTATACCTATGAATAGGGGTGAGGAGGAAAAGATTCAAAGATTGTGCTTCCTGTATTCTTCTGAGGTTGAGAGTCAGCATAAGATTGATAGCATCCCTATAGTTAGAAAATTCCCTGATGTCTTTCCCGAGGAGATTTCTAGCCTTCTACTAGAGAGAAGTAGAATTCTCTATAGAATTAGTCCTTGGGGCAGGACCAATCTCTATAGCAACTTATAGGATGTCTCCCTTAGAATTAAGTGAGTTAAAGGTGCAAATAGAAGACCTCCTAGAAAAGAAATTCATTAGACCCAGTGCTTCATTATAGAAAGCACCGATATTATTCATGAAGAAAAAGGATGGAAGTATGAGGATGTACATAGACTATAGGTAGTTGAATAAGGTGACAGTGAAAAACTAATGTGTCTTATTTTATACATATTTACTTGAAGTTATTTATCCATTTTATGAGCATTTTATGTAATTTTATTCTAAAAGTCACCTAAGTTTGCATAATTTTCATTTTCAGGCATTTTATCAAGTTATTATCTGCAAGCAGAGCAATTTTGGACTTAAATAACTTTTAGAGGACCCAAAATGGGCCATTTGGGCCAAGCCAAAGCCCTTAATGGGCCTTTAGGGCATGACCCAAGGGGTGAGTACATGTAATGGGGAGAAAAAAAAGGAGAGAACCATGTGATTAAGACCCGAGAAAAAGAGAAGTAGTGTGCATTTCTTTCATAAGAAAGGAGAGGACTCGAGAAGGGAGGCATGAAGCATGCGGTCAGTTTTAGGCAGAGCTTCGCGGCGACGCAACATAGTTCCAGGGATAGGGGACAACGAGCTAGACACCGCCATCATTCATAACCTTCAGAACCCTTCAGATCTGTGTGACTCGAGACCATGACCCATCCACGTTTGCGACTTCTCTGTGGTGTTTTTCATCAAATCCACCGCTTGTCGTATTTCCTTTCCTGGGATCTCTCTCGGTGATTTTCTAGCAATTTTTCCTATGAGATTCCAGTGGTTTCTTGGCAACCATTCTATATAGTGACCATTGGGCATTTAAGAAGACAAGGCTTGCATAAATTATACTATTATTATCTCTTGTTTAATTAATTGTCTAATGGATTATCTGTTGTTGGAATTTTCTGTTGTTATGTTTGGCTAAATTTGTAAAATCCATTTGGTTTCCTAACTATGTTGGTATTCTATTTTAATTTGTATGGATAATTGAATATTGATTATGTGATATCCTTTCCTTTTATGAATGAATGTTCAAGTTTTCATTGACAAGACATTGTAATGATAGCCTCTTAGATTTCTTTTAGTAATCGACAGATTTTAATTGAAATTGGACACCTAATTGTTATGGACAATTTGTTAGCACTTAGAACTAAGGTTAATAAATTGTTGGATTAAGAAATAACGACTCTTAATAGTAGTGGATTAGATCGATACTGCTGATCTAAAATTAACCATTAGGAAGAACCAGCCAGTGGTAGGTTCGTAGGTCTAAGAAATTCATTGAGACCGACAGAGAATTTAAATTTAAATTAGAATTCACTCATAGGTAGCATAGTTAGATTTAGTAATCCATTATCTTTTGTGTGTTTACGAACTAGTGTAGGTTCCCATTGGGTTTGCTTTTCTGTCTTGATTGATTCCTCTCCTTGCCAATTGTTGCATTTAACTTAGTCATTAGTTTAGTTAGAACTCAATCACTTTGAATCATAGGCTAGATAACAGAGAACAACTAGTAACTCTGGGCTTTCCTATTCCCGTGGGATACAACCTTGATACTCACCATTGCACTAAACTGCATTGATAGGTTCACTACCTTAGGTGTAGTTTGCATTAGCAACACATCAAAAAAAAATATCCCCTCTCTAATATTGATGACTTATTAGATCAATTAAAAGGAGTAGCTATTTTTACTAAGATCGATTTGAGGTCGGGGTACCATCAGATCAAAGTGAGAAGTGAGGATCTACCTAAGACTGATTTTAGGGTTAGGTATAGGCATTAAAAATTTCTTGTGATGCCATTTGGTTTGATGGATGCTCCATCTATTTTCATGGATTACATGAATCGCATCTTTAGACCCTACCTTGATCAGTTCATGGTAGTGTTCTTTGATGACATTCTTGTATATTCTAGGTGAGAGTATGAATAACACCTTAGGATTATGTTACAAGTGCTTAGAGAGAAATAGTTGTATGCCAAACTTGTGGAGTGTGAGTTTTGGTTAGAGGAAGTAAGGGTCCTAGGGCATGTGATTACCAAGGATGGGGTAGTAGTAGATCCAGTAAGACTGAAGTGGTGGTTCATTGGGAGAGATCTACAATGGTGACTGAAATCCATAGTTTCCTCAGATTAGCTGGTTACTATAGAAGGTTTATCCAAGGACTTTTTCAAATAGCGATTTCGATGACTGAGTTGACCAGGGATGATGTTCCATTTAGGTAAGACTCTGAATGCGAACATAGTTTCCAAACCTTAAAGGTATAGTTAACCATTGTACCAATGTTAATCATCCCAAATCCTTTGGAGTGGTTTGAGCTATACTACGATGCATCCAAGAAAGGTTTTGGATGTGTCTTGATGTAAGAGGGGAAAGTAGTGGCCTATGCTTCTAGACAATTAAGGCCTCATGAGAGTAATTACCCTACTCATAACCTATAATTAGCAGCTATAGTATTTGCTCTGAAAATTTGGAGACATTACCTTTATGGGTCTAGGTTTGAGGTATTTAGTGACCACAAAAGTCTCAGGTACCTCTTTAACCAGAAGGAATTAAACATGAAACAGAGGAGATGGATGGAGTTCATCAAAGACTATGATTTTGAGTTGAAATACCATCCAGGTAAAGCCAATGTTATGGCAGATGCCCTGAGTAGAAAATCCCTTCCATATAGCTCAAATGATGGTGAGCCAAATGAATTTGATAGAAAATTTTAGAAATTTGAGCTTATCCACATTAGTGCTACCAAATAGAATAAGTCTAGGTAAGTTATGGATTAAAAGTGACCTTAAGATTCAGATCCTAAAGCCCAAAGGGAGGATAAATTCTTGAAGTCCCTAAAGGACCAAAAAGAACTCCATAAAGAGGTCGATGGGCTAATGTGTAATAACCTGATTTAACAATAGATTAAATTAGATAAAATAAATTGAAATTTTATGGGAATTGATTTAAGAAAATTTTTCTGAGCTTGTAGTTTAAATTTGAGAATTTTTCAAAAATAAATTTTATCTACCTTCAGGAATTTAGTAGATATTTTTGGAAGGCTTAAAATCCTCAAATGATTTCCAAATCCCTTCCATATTGTCCTATATTCTTGCCCATATTAGAAAATGCATCCGAAATTCAGCTAAAGCAAAGTGAGGAAAGACCAAAATGCCCTTGGATGCCTAAATATTCAAATTTCTCTTATTTCCTCCCATTTTCCCTCTCTCTCGCACGATTTCTCTCTCTTTTTCCTCTCACCGCGCACATCATCCTCCTCTGCCACCTTCACCACATTCGTTTGTTGTTCAGCCGAGTTACCACTTCCCATCACTGTCGGAAGGTTCAATAGCTCAGCCGACATCGCAGCAAGCCACCGTAGCGAATAACGGCCACCACAACAGGCAAAAATAGCCACCTTTCCCCTTCCATCGTGAATTTAAAGACCAGCTTTGATTTTTGTTGTCCGTTGCCATCTAACCACACAGTCGCCACCAACAAGCTAGTCTGAGTTGCCTTCTTCCTCCGTCAGCTGCCAACCGACGAAAAACCACCACCACACACTTTGAACAAAGAAACATTTCGAAGCTCCATCCCATTTCACCGAAAAATCACGGTTAAACTGTCATTTTTTTCCAAACTGATCCTGAATCTGGCTTCCTCAAGCTTTGGGCTACATTTTAGACTAATTTTCTACGCTAGCCACCATTCGCCGCTATGCACCTCTGTGCTCCACCATGCATCGTTGATGAAGTTACTGGAAAGAAGTAGGGATCAAATTTTAAGCTTCCGAAACCTTTGGTATAATTTGAAATACTCTAATTTGATGTTTTCCTGTCAATTTTGTTTCCGAATATGTAGTAAGGATTAGTCTGAAGTAGAAAATAGGCAATTAATTGTAGGAAAGTATAACTAAAAGGAAACTTGCATAAGATTTGAATTGTTTCCTCAGGAAACTAGTTGTAAGAGTAACCTTCGAGGAAAAAAAAGGAAAACCTTGGTCTGAATAAGAGCAAAAGGTAAAAAGTAGAGTAATTTACACTCCTCTGACTTTTAACTGACATTGTGAATTACTGCTTTAAGTATGAATTGTATTGAATGGGAATGAGTGCTGAAAATAATTGATTTGCATGAGAATTTTACATGAGTATATAAGATTGCCTATGAATTGCGAATGCTTGTTGCATGTTTGCTAGAATTTGGCTATTGGGATTATATGCCATAGGGAAGGACTAACTTAGGGTGGATATGCAATAGCTAGTATGGGATGGTTGTTGAACATCCCCTATTGTAAATTAATTGATTTTATCTGAATTGGTATGCATCGGTTAAGGATTATTCATTAAACTAGGAAAACCCTATGAAAGGTTCAAGGAGTAAAGGGCAGATAACCTATATGGGGCAATGTTTTGGGTTAAGTATAATATCCTATAACCTTGAGTATTAGTTGACTATGCATATGTAATGCTATATAGACTGTATAAGGATGAGAATTAGTTATTGTGCACATGCTGAGGGATGCCCTAGATGTTGATTCTCACCTAGTCCTTGAGTGGGTGATTGGTGTTACGGATCACACTCACAATATAGGCATTATTTTTGGGTGATTAGTGTTACGGATCACACCTAACCAAAAACCATGTTTTCTGATAAAACGGCATGAAACTTGAGATGAAATGAATAATCACATGAGATGTGTAATAGATGCATATATAAGAATTTCAGGCATGACTTTCAATATGATTTTTGGATTAAAGATAATATACTCATTATATTGTTTGCATTGATTTCCCATATTCATTTTAAATTTAAAAGTATTTAGTAATTCACATGTATTTAAACCGATTTGGGGAGACATTTTGTGTGCCCCAGCACAGCTGAGTATGCAACTATTTTATAAATATTTAATTGTAAATTACTCTACTGGGATATAATCATCTCATTAAGTTGTTTGCTCAGATGATCAGGAATAGGAAATGCCTAAGAGATAGTTGGGCAAAAGAAGGATGTCAAGATATCCTTGGAGAATGATAACGTTGTGTTATGGATGTAGAATTTAGGCTTGAATATATATTTATGAATATGTATTGCTAATTTTTGGTTTTAATGATACATTTGCTAGGTTTAGTTGAATATTAGGCTATTGTAAAAAAAAAAAAAGGGAAATGTCCAATTTTTAGGGGAAAATCTGTCGAATTTTCAGTAGGAAATGTTTTGGGAGAATAGATGTATATAATGAATTTGATGAATTGTAGTTTTATTTACTAACGTATCAACAGATTTAGTACCATGAAATAGCATATCTCAATTGTATCTGAATGGTTGTTAGAATTTATATTCTAGAGTATGATATGGTTTATAATGTGATAATAGAAATGCTGCACAGGATTTAGGGTTGAGTGGAATTTGAATGGACTGTGAGAAGAGTCTATTTGGGTTACACTCAACCAGTAACAACTCTCTGACGTTCCCTAACATGGGAAAAGTGAAAAAAAATTTATTCAAAATTTTGTATGCTTTCGCTACTCTGATAAATGTATAGTATGAGTAAGTGGGTCATTACATAATGACCTTTTAAAATAGTATTTATATCCTGAGTTTAGAGGAATTGAGGGAGAAAATTTTAGAGGAAGCCCATAGGAGTAACTATACTGTTCATCCTGGTGCCACTAAAATGTATAAAGACTTGAAGGGAAGATTTTGGTGGCTAAGCATGAAAAAGCATATCAATGGGTATGTTGCTAAGTGCCTAGTGTGTCAACAAGTGAAGACTGAACGTTAGAAACCTACTGGATTGTTGCAACCCCTTGATATCCTTGAATGGAAGTAAGATAAGATATCTATGGACTTTGTGGTAGGTTTACCTAGGACTCAGTCAAGAAATGATGCTATTTGGGTGATAGTAGACCAATTAACCAAGTCTACACATTTCCTACCCATTAAGATCAATTTCTCCTTGGACAAGTTAGCTCGATTGTACATTCAAGAGATAGTGAGACTTTATGGAATCCCTACCAGCATTGTCTCAGATAGAGACCCTAGAATTACCTTTAGATTTTGGAGAGCCTTTCAAGAAGCTTTTGGTACTAGGTTAAGCCTGAGTACAGCCTATCATCCTCAAACGGATGGAAAAATCGAGAGGACTATCCAAACCTTAGAGGGAATTCTTAGGTCATGTGCCTTAAAGCACAGGAGGAGTTAAGACCAAAGCCTAGCATTGATAGAATTCTCATACAATAACAGTTTCCATTCTAACATAGGAATGACCCCCTATGAAGCTTTGTGTAGAAGGAAGTGTAGATCACCTCTATGTTGGTTTTAGGTAGGGGAAAGACAATTGCTCAGACCAAATTTAGTTCAATAAACTACAGACAAAATCAGGATGATCAGGGATAAGATGGCTAGAGCCCAAGATAGGAAAAAGAAATATGCCATCAAAAGAAGGAAACGACTAGAATTCGATGAAGGGGATTATGTTTTCCTTAAGGTATCACCTGTTACTGGTATAGGTAGGGCCATTAAGTCCAAAAAGTTACATCCAAGGTTTATTAGGCCATTCCAAATCCTAAGAAAAGTTAGTCAATCAGCATACCAAATAGCTTTACCTCCATTCTTATTGAACCTCCATAATATTTTTCATGTCTCACAACTTCAAAAATATATCCATAACCCATCCCATATTCTTGATGCCATTACAGTACAGTTAAAATAAAATTTAACTTATCACCAAAAACCTTTGAAAATCATCGGGAGTGAGGTCAAGCAATTGAGGAATAAGTTCATCCCTCTAGTTAAGGTTTTATGGGATCAGTCGACTCCACAAGAGGCAACATGGGAGAAGGAAAAGAACATGATTAAATCCCATCCAAAAATTTTCGAATAGGTATGTTCTAATTTCAAGGACGAAATTATTTTAAAGGAGGGGATAAATGTAACATCCGCTCTTAATGTGATTAAGAGATGTTTGATAATTGTTAATTTAATATCTAATTCTTGTGTATGTTGCATTAGTGTAGCGACCTAATTGAAAGGAATAAAATGCTCAGTTAAGAGTATGACCAAGGGCCCAAGTGAAAAGGGAAAAGTTTAGCTAGATAAATGCAAAAAGTGGGGCAAAGACTAGAATGCAAATAAGGGAAGTTATATTAAGAAGCCCTAAACCCTAGCCTCACATTTCCAGAACTTCAGCCATTTAGAGAGAGAGAGAAAGTGCAAAGTTAGTGCTAAGAAGGGAAGATTTTCTAAAGTAAAGGTTGATTTAAGGCTGGGATTCGATCCTATAGCAAGGAAGGATCATCTCTACACATCCTACACATAAATTTTAGCAAGGAATCAAGGTAGCAATCCATCCTTAACCCCATGTTCTGAAAAATGCAAAAGTTTTTTGTTAAGTTAAGTCTAGGGTTTTTAAACCTACATTCCCTATATTTTGACAACTATTGGGTAATGCTTTCTGATTTATAATGCTTATTTATTATAGTTGATGATTTTGAAAGTAGGCTCTTGCCCTAAGTCAAAAAATGTGGTTTGGGCTTAATTTGAGATATGTTAAGTTTTGGGCATGTTATGAATGTTAAAAGATGTTTAAATGTTGGCTTTGAGTTCATGGCTTGAGAAAATAGTTTGAGAACATGTTTTTAGGGCACGGCGACGCACGGCGGAGGGGTGCAGTTTGCCTCAAAAATCACACCACGGTGAAGCTCGCAAGTCCAGGAGTCCGAATACGGTGGTGGCGCGACGGTTCACGGCCGTTTGGGCGGCATTTTTTGACCACGAAGTTTCTCGCACGGCGGACAGAGTTTCCCTCGATCCGGGTGCGTCCGGCCTCCTTTCGACGGCGGTGAGCTACTAGAGGAAGATGGCATCTTGGGCTACACGGTGGTGGGGGCGGTGACGGTCAACAGCGACGGATGGTGGCGATCCGAGCTGGAGAAGTTTCGCGCGATGGAGGGGGAAAATAGCATTTTTCTGGCGGCTCCGGCGGCCGTTGGTGGCCGTGGTTGGTTGCTGGAGGTTATGGGCAGTGAGGGCTATCAGTTGGTGCCCTTGGTGGTGGCCCACGGTGGCTGTAGCGGCCGTTCACGGTGGAGGAAGGAGGAGAGAGAAAAGAGAGAGGAGAGAGAGTGTGTGGTGAGGAGAGAGAGAGAAATGAGCGAAATAGAGGGAATTCGTGTAATTTAAAGCCTCCGGGGGCGATTCTGACTTTTCCCATACCACCTGAGGATACTTTAGGGTGTCGGCATCCTTTCAGACGTCAGCACGCATTTCCATGCGAAAGTTTTGGCCTCCGTCAACAAAATCGACGCATGAAACTTCTTCCGTCAGTTTCTGATCACCGGATTGCATTTCTTTCTGTTTGATCGTGTTTCTGACTTCGAACAACCTTCTGTTTCGAATCACTATCCTCGAAAGTCATGCCAGGCTTCGTTTAAAAGGGGTTAGGGTTAAAATCAATTTTTTATCTTTTAAAATCCTTTCGGTTGTTACACCCACAAACGACCTTCCAAGACTTTATAAGCAACAAACCTAACCTAAATACCCATTTACACAAGTTTTTCATGGATTATTCACAAACCTACTATATCAAAAACCTAAAATTTTCCTAAAGCTTCCCTTATGCTTTCTCTCAATTTTCTCACTCCTAACATGTCATGAATGATGGATCTACAATATCCTATCTATCATAACCTAGCCCGAGCAAAAATAAAGCCTATAAAGATGTCTCATAAACACATAAAGGCATGAAAAGAGTTTCCTACCTTAGGGAAAGTATGAAGAACTTGTTAGGTTGTTGTTTTTCTTCCTTCTCCATAGGAAACTAGGTCTCCAACTAGATGAAGATGCTTCCCTCTCCCTTGTAGGTGTTGATTCTTGCCTTAGATTGAGGGTTTATAAGAAGTAAAAGGTGAAGGAGTTTCTCTCTCTACATTTCTTTCTTCCTCTCTCTAATTTCTTCCTTCCTCTCTTTAGTTTTCCCGTCTCCCTCTCTAGAACTCAAGTTTTTGCTTTATGAAAGGATGATGAACGTGTCAAAAGCTTGGAGGCATGAAGACTTAAAGAGAAGACTTAGAGGAGGGTTTAGATAAGTTGTGGTACATGGAGAGAATAAAGTTTTGTAGTAATTTAGTTAGAAAATTATAATTAATTGTGGTTTATATGGGAATTTGTTCTTAGTCAGGTATTTTTTTTTTACTTTTTTCAAAAATCCCTCGACCCTTATAAAACTCCCTGATTACTTTTTTATCAGTCTTTCAGCCTAACTGCTAATATTTCAATGAAATTCACATACAAGTAAATATTCATGAAATTAATAGGTTATAACTACTTTTAATTACACAAAATTTGACATTTAATCCCTTTGTCAAATTTTGGGATTTACATATGTCACCTCATATTATCATAGAAAGTTAAATTAATTCATTTAATTATATATTTAAGGAGCAGATATTACAGCTTTTCTTTCTCTCCCTACTCTTAGCAATCTTCAATATTCTTCTCTCACCATATTTGGTTCCTAAGTATTGATATAATCCTTCATAAGCTTTATTTCTTGTCTTTGATATTGTAGTAACCCAATTTTTTAAATAAATTTAGATTTTGTTGAAATTGAATTAAGAAAATTTTTCTGAACTTGTAGCTAAAGTTTGAGAACTTTTTGAAATTAAATTATATTTGATAGTAAGATTTTGATCTGCCCTGAGAAACTTTGTAGATAATTTTGAGAAGCTTGTAATCGTTTGAAAATTTTCAAATTCCTTCCATATCGTCCTAAATTCTTGCCTAAATCAAAAAACGCATCCAAAATTTTTCTAGGGCGAAATGACAAAAGACCAAAATGCCCTCAAGAAATTTAAGACCCATTATTCTCCATTTTCACTCTTTCCCACATGCACTCTCTCTCTCACACATGCTCTCATTTCCTTAAAAACTGCCTATCGTCATCCATCCACCGTCTGGTTGAGTTACTGCTGCTTGTCACTACCAAAAGGTTCAGCATCTTAGCTCGACGCCGCAGCAAGCCACCGCAATGACTGACGGCCGCCACAATAGTCAAAAAATGGCATTTTTCCCTCTAATCACGAAATCTAACCTTGGTCGCGATCTCCGCCATCTAACCACACCACTACCACTATTGGGTAGCCTGAGCTGCCAACTTCTTCTACTAGCTTCTAGCCAGTGAAGCGCCACCAACCCGCGCCTAGAATGGAGGAAAATAGTTCCATCGATCACACACTTCATCACCAAAAAATGCCATCAAAACCGTCGTGTTTCACTGAACGAACACCGGATCCAGCATCCTCGAGTTTTGGGACACATTTTAGTGTATTTTTGACCCCAGCCGCCGTGCGCCGTCGCCAAAATTGTTAAAAAATAGCAGAAATCAAATTTTAAGCTTCTAGAACCTCCGATATAATTTAAAATACCTTAATTTGATGTTTTCCTGTAGATTTTTTGTCCAAGTGTGCCTTAATGATTAGACCAAAGTGAAAATTTGGCATTTTATTATAGGGAAGTAAGAATTAAAAGGAAGCAAGGTGTAGAAGGAGATCAAAGGAAAGGCCAAGATCACTTCCTTCTAGTCATCCTCAAGGTAAGTTAACAATTTGAGATTTTGTTCCATGTTTTAGTTGATGCAATCAACATGTTTTACAATATTTCTTAGGAACATAATTGTGTACCTACATTCTTGACAAAATGTATGTCTATTGGCTAGCATGTGTGGTTTATTGAAATGTTGATGGATGAGATAGCATGAGTATGTTGTTGGAAAAAGAACAGAGTTGCATTGTGTTAAATTCAAGTGGACCACAAAGGAAGGAAACCCTACCATTTAAGGGTGTTAGTAAAGAATGAAGGAAGGAAATGGAATTGCCAAATTAATAAATCTCCCTAGGCGAAGTCCATGGAATTTATTCTGGTAATTTACAAGCAATGCACCTTAGTATTATTGTTAAAAAAAATGAGAATTTATTCTTGAAGTTTATAAGAGATGTATATCAATGTAATTTTTAAAGAAAATAGAAATTTATTCTTGAGTTTAGTAACATTCTATAAGAAATGTGCATTGATATTAATTTTCAAAAAGAGAAATTACTCCAGAAGTTATTAGAATTTTTATAAGAGATGCACGTTAGAATTTATTTCCAATAAGGAAGAAATTATTCTAGAAATATTAGAATTTTTAAAGAGAATGTACATTAGAATTTATTTCCAAGAAAGAAGAAAGTATTATTGAAAATATTAAACATTTCATAAGAAATGTACATTGATATGAATTTCCAAGAAAAGAGAATTTACTCTTGAAGAAATTAGAGTTTTAAAGAGATGTACATTAGTATTATTTTTCAAGAAAAAAAATTGACAAAGAATTTCAAAGGTGGCCAAGCATCCACACAGTGTCCTAGTGTGCACAATTACCCTAGGTGGTGGCCTAGTGTCCACATAGTGCCCAGGTGTGGACAATGACCCTAGGAAGGTGGCCAAGTGTCCATAGAGTGCCCAAGTGTGAACAATTACCATAGGTGGTGGCCCAGTGTTCACATAGTGCCCAAGTGTGCACAATGACCCTAAGAAGGTAGCCAAGTGTCCACAGAATGCCCCAGTGTGAACAAAGAATTTTAAAGGTGGCCAAGTGTCCACGAGTGCCCGAGTGTGCACAACTTTCATATCAAATATGTTTTAAGAATGATAAGCATAAATGTTTGGTTATTTTTATGATAGTGTGTTTTATCACATGCCAGATATCTTACTTGAAAGAATATTATTTTTATCTCATTGACATTTAAATTGATCATACATTACTTGCCAATTTATATTTATGAACAACACTATATTTTAATTTTAAGAATGTAGAGTTAAATATTTTGGTGCTTGCACCTTGATACATATTAGTTGTTTAAAAAACAAAACCCGAATTGTTAATCTACGGGGAAACTCGTGTTTCTCATTATTATGCTAATATGTATCAGATATGGATGCTTAGTAGGGCCAAGAGATAGAAGTTCCTTTTTAGTGTAAGGAAAATTTTGTAAACCCTATTTTTGGGTCCTAGTCCAAATAAAGCTAGGATTATTCTTCTCGCAGTAGTCCTAAGACGTAGTTCAAAAAGGACAGGGAAAGGGATAGGTGAAGGACCGGTTCATTTTGGAAATTTGTAAAGGAAGTCTGAGTGACAGGATTGTTGTCTCCTGACTTCCTATGGACGGGTGCTTCGCATATCCTGATATATGCTTACTGTAATGTAATGGACATTATTGGACTCTTATTATTTGAATTGTATGAAAGTTAATCTTTCATTGTGTAGTATAGAATTTCTGTTATTCCGCTATGCATGTAAGTTTTTAATCTGAGCAAAAGATCCTGAACCTAATCTGCTTGACATAATTTTAATTGTATAACTGCTTAGACATTAATTAAATAAAGGATAAAGATAATGTACCAAACCTATCTATTTATATTAGAATTAATGGAAATACTAGATACGGGTGTTACATTAAGTGATATCAGAGCACAACTACCTAGGTTAGGAACGGGGTAGAATTCCTCAATTAAGGGACTAGTTCAGGCTAGTCAGTTGTACCTAAGCGATTGGATAGCTTGTATTGTGTTTTAAACTTTGGGAATGGAGCATTAGGTTTGGGAAGATGGAAGCTCCTATTGATGTTATATTTTATTTGCTTAATAATCTGTTATAAAGCCTGATCACCTCGGTAATACTTGTTTTACAGATTGGCAGTATGACATCGGCATGGAGAGGTAGACCACAGACCCGAGATGTTGGAGTAGATGTGAATGAAATTATGTAGACCATGCGAGACATGGTGAATGCTATGAGACCCCAATCTACAGTCACAGCCGAGTCGCTCTGCCAGGCCTAAACAGAAAGGAGCGATGAAACCCAAACAAGGGCAGAGCAGGCGAGAACCCAAGCAAGTAGAGGCTGGTCCAATTTCCAGAGATCCAAGCCTCTCGTTTTCAATGGCTTAGCAAATTCAAAGAAGGCCGAAGAGTGGGTTCAGAAAATGGAAGAATTGTTTAAAGTACTGGGGACCACAGAGCAGCAGAAGGCCACCTTCGCCACCTACTAGCTGGAGGGAGAGGCGAAACATTTTTAGAGAGGGACGAAGCAACTGATGGAGGCCCAGGGGACCCTGATCACCTGGGAGAGCTTCAGAGATGCATTCCTAGAGAAGTACTTCTCCCAAAGCGAGCAGAATGCAAAGGAGGGGGAATTCATGCAGATCAAGAAGGGAGGCAAGCCATTTGAAGAACATCTATCCAGGTTCAAAGAATTGTCCAAGTTCTCTTCGTACCTAAAGTAGAGACCCGACGGAGCATGGAAGGCCATACACCTGGAGAATAGCTTGGACCTGGAGCTATACCTTGAGGTGGCCGCACAAGAGATCAAGGACTACCCGACGTTAGTAAATAAGTGCAGAATAACCTCCAGGTCCTTGGCTGCGCTACAAAAGAAGAAATAAAAGGCTGATTTCTTTAAGAGAAAGGGCCTAGTCAGATTCAACAGAGGTCAAGACAGGAAGTTTCAGAAGAACCAGATCGGGAGGATTTCAGTGAATACTTCAGCTACCCAGACTACCTGCTCGAAGTACGAGCAGAACCACAGAGATAGGCCATGTATAATGAGGCAGAATGTATGCTACCAGTGCGGGAAGCCAGGGCACATCTCCTGAGTCTATCCGACATTGAAGAAGCCGGAGGAACCCGCAAGGCCTTTTACCAAGGGAAGGGTATATACCCTAAAGGGGAAAGAGGTGGCCTAGTCTAAAGATTTATTGAAAGGTACGTGCTTTATTCATGATATTCCTTTAATTGTTGTATGATTCTAGTGCCACCTATTAATTCATCTCAATAGACTGTGTTCAGAAACTCAAAACTACCCACAACCGCCTTACCCTATGAGCTTCCATAGTAGTACCCACCAATGAACATGTGTCCACAACCTTGATTTGTTTGAACTGTTCCATTGTAATTGAAAACAGGACCTTTCTGGTAGACCTTATTTGTTTACCCATGATTGAACTAGATGTCATCCTTGGTATGGACTAGCTCTCTTCGAACAATGTTATCTTGAACTGCTTAGCTAAGACTGTAACTTTCATAGACACTAGGCTTGTAAATGTGGGGATAGAGAGGAAACACCAGAGGATGGGTTTCTTATGTTCCTTGGAGGTAGAAAGTCAGCAAAAGTTAGAAACCATACCTATGGTTAATGAATTTTTGGATGTGTTTCTGAAAGAAATTACTAGTCTCCCACCAGAAAGAGAAATAGAGTTTTCCATAGACCTAGTTCTTGGGGTAAGGCCAATTTCCATAGCACCCTATAAGATGTCCCCGATAGAGTTAAAGGAGTTGAAAGAGCAGATAGAGGACCTCTTAAAAAAATAATTCATTAGACCTAGTGTGTCATCTTAGGGAGTTCCTGTGCTATTTGTTAAGAAGAAGGAAGGGAGTATGAGGATGTGCATAGATTATAGACAGTTGAATAAGGTAACAATAAAGAATAAGTATCCTCTCCGTAGGATCAATGACCTATTAGAGCAACTGAGAGAGGCCACTATCTTTTCCAAGATTGATTTGAGGTTGGGGTATCATCAGATTAGGGTTAGGAAAGAGGACATACTTAAGACCGCCTTTAAGACTAGGTGTGGGCACTATGAATTTCTTGTAATGCCCTTTTGACTGACAAATGCCCTAGATATTTTCATAGATTACATGAATTGCATCTTTAGACCCTACCTCGACTAGTTTGTATTGGTGTTTATCGATGACATATTAGTGTATTCCAAGGATAGACGGGAGTATGAGAAACATCTAAGGATAGTACTGCAAATACTAAGGGAGAAGCAGCTGTATGCTAAGCTGGAAAAGTGCGAGTTTTGGTTAGAGGAAGTTAAGTTCCTAGGGCACGTGATTTTTGATAAGGGAGTATCTGTAGATCCTAGTAAGACTGAAGCAGTAGTTTAAAAAATTGAATTTTTAAAATAAATTAATTAGGCAAAATAAAGCTTAATTTTGTTAAAATTGAATTCAGCATAATTTTCGGAGCCTGCAGTTAAAATTTAGGAATTTTTCAAAGTCAAAATCCAATTTGATGGAGAAAAACACGGTCTGACATCAGGAAATCAGCAAATAAATTGGAAGGCTTTTAAATCCTTAAAAGAAGTCTGAATTCCTTCAATATGGGCCTATATTCTTGCCCAAATTAGAGAAGGCATCTAGAAATTACCCCGGGCGAAGTGGAAAAAGACCAAAATTCCCCTAGAGGCCTTAAAATTCTAAAACTCTATTTTCCCCTCTCATTTTCCCTTTTCTTTCTGTCTCTTCCCTACATTTTCTCTCCCTTATCTCTTCTCATTTTTGTGCCACCGTGTACCACCAGAAATGCCACCCTGTAGATCCAGCCACCGATGCAGTATAATGCCCTAGACATCCAGCCATCATCCCCGACTGCCAACGGATGCCACAACGGCTGAAAATAGCTCATTTTCCCCCAAACGAGATCTCCGCCGTTCGACGCCGCCCGGACACACTTCCACCACCATTGGGTAGCCTAAGTTGCTAGCTTCCTTTGCCAGCCTCCATCCGGTGGAGCACCACCGCCACGTGCCCTAAGCGGGAGAAAAATAATTTATCGTACATCACCATTTATCACCGAAAAATGCCATCCAAACGGCTATGTTTCACCAAAAGGACCCCAGATCTGGCATTCTCGAGTTATGAGCTACATTTTGGTATCTCTTCTGACCACAGCTGCCATTCGCCATCTTGTGCCACTGTGAGCCACTGTCCACCAACGTGCTCTACCATGCGCTGTCACTAGAGTTGCCAGAAAGTGGTTAGAATCAAATTTCCAGCTTCTAGAACCCCCAGTACAATTTAAAATGCCCTAATTTGATGTGTTCATACCGAAATTAGTCTTGAAAATGTTTAAGGACTAGACCAGCCTAGGAATTTGATAAACTCACGTAAGGAAGCCTAATTTAAAGAGAAACCCGCCTAAGAATTTCATTAATTTTCCTAGGAAACTAATTAGGATCAATTGCCAAGGAAATGGGAAATCTTGAACCGATTAGGAGCAAATGGTGAAAGGTAGAGTAATTTATGCTCCCCTAAACTTTAAATTGACATTGTGAATGCCTATTTAGAATAATTTTATTGCATGGGAATACATTCTGAGATATATGAGTATATATGTATGCCTGTGTGCTGAGAATGCTTGTTACATGTTTGATATGTTTGGCTATCGGATTTATATGCCATACGAACAGAATGACTTAAGGTAGGGTATTCAATAGCCGGTATAGGACGACCATTGAATATCCCTTATGCAGACTATTTTGTAAATGAATTATTTTTAATTAGATAAAGTCTGCGTTCATTAGGGATTATTCGTTAAACCAAGATGACGCTATGAAAGGTTTTAGGTGTATAAGGGGGGAATAACCTATACGGGGTAATGTTGTGGTTTAGGTATAATCTCCTATAACCTTGAGAATTGATCGGCTATGCTTATGTAGTTCTACGTAGACTGTATGAGGATGAGAATTAGTGTTTGTGCACATGCTAGGGGATGCCCTAGATATTGATTCTCACCCGGTCCTTGAGTGAGTAATTGGTGTTATGAATCACACTCACAATATAGGCATGTTTTCGGGTGATTGGTGTTACAGATCACACCCAACATAAAAATGATGTTTTCTGTAAAACGACATGCAATTGGAAAGAATAATGAATAGTCGCATGAGACTTGTGACTGATAAGTATATGAAAACCATGAGGCATGATTTTAAAGTAAGAATTTCAGTATAAGTTTTCAGAATAAAGATTTTATGCTCATTTTATCAGTCATTTGCATCTATTTCCCATGTGTTTTATATATTTTAAAGAATATGGTAATTCACATGCATTTAATTTGAATATGGGGAGATGTTTTATGTGTGTTGTCACAGCTGAGCATCCAACTATTTTAGAACTGTAAATGTAAATTTCTCTACTGGGATTTAACCATCTCATGAAGTTGTTTACTTATATGATCAGGAACAGGGAATTCCTAGGAGATAGTTGGGTAGAAGCAGGATAGCAGGATGACATTGTAGCTTAGTTAGGCTTGAATTGTGTATATGTATTTATCTGTGCTGTTGTTTTGATTTTTAATGGATTTTATTGGATGTAATTATGGATTTGGACTATTTTTATTTATGGGAAACGTCTAATTTTTAGGGAAAACTCTGCCAAATTTTTGGTAGAATGAATGCATTGAAGAATGGTTTGTTTTGAATTGAATTTGAATGGATTTAGTGTTCTGAAATTGTATGGTTATTAGCATTGATATTCCAGAGCATGTTATGGTTGGTATGTGAAAATCGAAATGCTGCATAGGATGTAGGGTTGAGTGGAATCTGAATGGACTGTGAGAAGAGTCTATTTGGGTTACACTCAACCAATAGCGACCCTCCGATGTTCCCTGATATGGGAAAAATGGAAAATTTATTTAAAACTTTATATGCTTCCGCTACTCTGATAAAGGTAAGTATATTATAAATTAGGGGGTTGTTACAATAGTGGTATCAGAGCCTAGTTTACTGATTGACTAGTTTAGTGGGTTATTGGTTATGAATTCTCAAGCTTGTAGCTTTAGGATTTTAAATTTGAATTGACTCTGGAATATCTTGGAATTGATTTGTAATTGAGATACTATGAATGAATCTAATACTACACTAATAACTGTTACTGTTAAAGGATAATTAATTCTTTTTCTATTTCAGTTAGCCATGGTAGATCCTAACAGAGACAGTACAAAGAGGCCAAGAGGAAGGCTGAGACACAAAAGCCAAGGGGCATCAGGAAGTAGTAGCATGGAGACCAATGTGGATATGTGGGACATAATGGATTCCATCAGAATGATGGCCGACGCCATGAGAGATCAGGCTACTACGAGTGCCAACATGATGCGACAACAACAGGAGGACCGTCAGAACAGAAATGACAAAAATAACCAAAATGTCAACCTAATGTATTAAGGTTGGATAGAATTCTAGAGGGCAAGGCCACCATCATTCTCAGGCACCTCTGATCCACTAACAGTTAAAGGATGGCTGAAGGAGATGGAGAAAATCTTCTGTCTGTTGCATAGTAATGATGAATAGAGAGTTACCTATGCGACATATATGCTTAAAGGAGAAACAGAATAGTGGTGTACTGGAGCCCAGCAGCTAATGGAGAGCAGAGGCATTCCACTCACTTGGGAGTCCTTCAAGAGGGTATTTGTGGACAAGTATTTTCTTGAGAGTGCAAGACAGGCTAAAGAAACATAATTCCTGCAACTTAGACAGAGGGGCAGACCATTTGAAGAATACTTGGCTAAATTTGAAGAATTGGCCAGATATTCCATATACCTGAGGATGCACTATGATGAAGCCTGGAAGGCAAGCCAACTAGAAGAAGGCTTAGATTTACCAATGATAACACAGATCGCCCCACACAAATCTTTATTTGGACTAGGACCCAAAAATATGGTAATTCACATGTGTTTTATGCTCATTTTATCAGTCATTTGCATCGATTTCCCATGTGTTTTATATATTTTAAAGAATACGGTAATTCACATGCATTTAATTTGAATATGGGGAGATGTTTTCTGTGCATTGTCACAGCTGAGAATCCAACTGTTTTAGAACTGTAAATGTAAATTTCTCTACTAGGATTTAACCATCTCATGAAGTTGTTTTCTCAGATGATTAGGAACAGGGAATGCCTAGGAGATAGCTGGGCAGAAGCAGGATAGCAGGATAACCTTACAGCTTAGTTAGGGTTGAATTGTGTATATGTATTTATCTGTACTGTTGTTTTGATTTTTGATGGATTTTACTGGATGTAATTATGGATTTGAGTTGTTTGTATTTATGGGAAACATCCAATTTTAGGGAAAACTCTATCGAATTTTTGGTAGAATGAATGAATTGAAGAATGGTTTATTTTCAATTGAATTTGAATGGATTTAGTGTTCTAAAATTGTATGGTTATTAGTATTGATATTCTAGAGCATGTTATGGTTGGTATGTGAAAATAAAAATGCTGCATAGGACGTAGGGTTGAGTGGAATCTGAATGGACTGTGAGAAGAGTCTATTTGGATTACACACAACCAGTAGTGACCCTCCGATGTTCCTTGACATGGGAAAAATGGAAAATTTATTTAAAACTTTATATGCTTCCGCTACTTTGATAGAGGTAAGTATATTATGAATTAGGGGTCGTTATAATAGTGAACTAGGAAAGACCTACTACAGTGTCCAAAATCAAGAGTTTTCTAGGCTTAGGAGGCTACCATAGGAGGTTCATTCAAGTATTTTCATACAAGTCTCTCCATGTAGCCCGACTGATGGTGAGTGAGATGGATTTAATCAAGAAATTTAGGAACATGAGGTTTTCCACTCTAGTGTTACCTAATAAGATCTGCCTGAGTGAGTTAAGGTTTGAGAAAACCCTTAGAGCCTAAATCCTAGAAGCCCAGGAGGAGGATCAATTCCTAGGGTCCCTAAAGGATTCGAAGGAGTTCATAAGGGAAGCTGATGGAATGGTAACCTTCTAGGGTAGGATGTATGTCCCTAAGACTAGAGAACTGAGGGAGAAGATTTTAGAGGAAGCTCACCAAAGTAAGTACAGTGTTCATCCTAAAGCCACCAAGATTTATCAGGACATAAAGGGGAGGTTCTGGTGGTCAGGAATGAAGAAGAATATAGCGGAGCATGTAGCTAGGTGCCTAGTATGCCAGGAGGTCAAGATTGAACATCAGAAGCTTACAATATTATTACAACCTTTGGATATCCCTGAGTGAAAATGGGATAAGATTTCTATGGATTTCATAGTAGGACTACCTAGAACCCAATCAGGGAATGATGATGCTATTTGGGTCATAGTGGATAGGTTAACCAAGTCTGTCCATTTTCTCCCTATTAGGATTAACTACTCCTTGGATAAACTAACACACCTATATATTCAGGAGATAATGAGACTTTGTGGGGTACCTATTAGCATTGTCTCGGATAGGAATCCCAGGTTCACCTCTAGGTTTTGAAGAGCCCTGCAAGAAGCCTTTGGAACTAGGCTGAATTTCAGTACAACATATCATCCTCAAACAGATGGGCAAATGGAGAAGACCATTCAGACTTTAGAGGATATGCTTAGGGCTTGTGTCTTAAAGTACCAGGGGAACTGGGAAAAAAGTTTGCCACTAATTGAGTTCTCCTACAATAATAGTTTCCACTCTAGTATAGGCATGACACCCTATGAGGCCCTGTGTGGGAGGAAATGTAGGTCACTATTGTGTTGGTACGAAGTGGGTGAGAGGCAGTTGTTAGGCCCTGAGTTAGTGCAACAGACAATTGATCAGATTAAAATGATCAGAGAGAAAATAGTAAAGGCTCAGGACAGGTAAAAGAGCTATGCTGACAAGAGGAGAAGACTCCTAGAATTTGAGGAAGGGAACCATGTTTTTCTGAAAGTATCCCCAACTACTGGGATCGGTAGAGCTATGAAGTCTTGGAAGTTAAATCCCAGATACATTAGACCTTTCTAGATATTGAAGAGAGTGAGTCCATCAGCATACCAAATAGCCTTACCCCTACATTTGTCTAACCTTCACAATGTTTTTCATGCCTCCCAGCTCATAAAATACATACTAGACCCCTCCCATATACTTAACGCTAGTACTTTGCAATTAAAGGATAATCTGACTTATCAGCCAAAACTTATTCAAATCATCGAAGCTGAGGTCAAGACCCTAAGGAATAAGGCCATCCCCCTGGTAAAGGTCTTGTGGGACCCGATGGCACCACAGGAGGCTACCTGGGAGAGGGAGGAGGACAAGCGCAAGACCCACCCAGAATTATTCTCATAAGGTATGTATGAATTTCGAGGATGAAATTATTTTAAAGGGGGAGAATGTAATAATCGATTTTTAAAATAAATTAAATTGGGTAAAATAAATTTAGATTTTATTGAAATTGAATTAAGGAAATATTTCTAAGCTTGTAACTAAAATTTGAAAATTTTTCGGAATTAAATTATATCTTATAGCAGGATTTTGGTCTGCCATGAGAAACTTTGCAAATAATTTTGAGAAGCTTATGATCTTTTGAAAATTTTCAAATTCCTTCCATATCATCTTAAATTCTTGCCTAAATTAGAAAACGCATATGAAATTTATCTAGGGTGATATGAAAAAAGATCAAAATGCCCTCAGGAAATTTAAAACCCATTATTCTCTATTTTTCCTCCCATTTTCACTTTTTCCCCCGTGCACTCTCCCTCTCTCACGCTCTCAAACTGCCCATTGTCTTCCGTCTACTATTCGGCTAAGTTACCGCTACCCGTCACTATAGAAAGGTTCAATAGCTCAGCCTGACACCGTAGCAAGCCATCGCAGCGATCAACGACCACCACAGCCACCGAAAAATAGCGTTTTCCCCTCCCGTCATGAAATCCAACCTTGGTCGCGATCTCCACCGTCCGATGCCATCCAACCACACCACTGCCACCGTTGGGTAGCCTAAGTTGCTAGCTTCCAGCCAGTGGAGCGCCACTCTCACGTGCCTGAAACGAAGGAAAACAGTTCCATCCCAAAAAATGCTATTAAAATTATCGTGTTTCATCGAACGAACACCTGATCCGACATCCTCAAGTTGTGAACCACATTTTGGTGTATTTTTTGACCCCAGCCAAAACTGCTAGAAAATAGTAGAAATCAAATTTTGAGCTTTCGGAACCTCCGATATAATTTAAAATACCCCAATTTGATGTTTTCCTATAGATTTTGTGTCCGAATGTGCCTTAATGATTAGACCGAAGTGAAAATTTGGCATTTTATTATAGGGAAGTAAGAATTAAAAGGAAGCAAGGTGTAGAAGGAGATCAAAGGAAAGGCCAAGATCACTTCCTTCTAGTCATCCTCAAGGTAAGTTAACAATTTGAGATTTTGTTCCATGTTTTAGTTGATGCAATCAACATGTTTTACAATATTTCTTAGGAACATAATTGTGTACCTACATTCTTGACAAAATGTATGTCTATTGGCTAGCATGTGTGGTTTATTGAAATGTTGATAGATGAGATAGCATGAGTATGTTGTTGGAAAAAGAACAGAGTTGCATTGTGTTAAATTCAAGTGGACCACAAAGGAAGGAAACCCTACCATTTAAGGGTGTTAGTAAAGAATGAAGGAAGGAAATGGAATTGCCAAATTAATAAATCTCCCTAGGCGAAGTCCATGGAATTTATTCTGGTAATTTACAAGCAATGCACCTTTGTATTATTGTTAAAAAAAATGGAAATTTATTCTTGAAGTTTATAAGAGGTGCATATTAATGTAATTTTTAAAGAAAAGAGAAATTTATTCATGAGTTTATTAACATTCTATAAGAAATGTGCATTGATATTAATTTTCAAGAAAGGGAAATTACTCCGAAAGTTATTAGAATTTTTATAAGAGATGCACATTAGAATTTGTTTCCAATAAGGGAGAAATTATTCTAGAAATATTAGAATTTTTAAAGAGAATGTATATTAGAATTTATTTCCAAGAAAGAAGAAAGTATTATTGAAAATATTAGACATTTCATAAGAAATGTACATTGATATGATTTTCCAAGAAAATAGAATTTACTCTTGAAGAAATTAGAGTTTTAAAGAGATGTACATTAGTATTATTTTTTAAGAAAAAGAAAAAATTTCCCTTGAAAAAAAAATTGACAAAGAATTTCAAAGGTGGCCAAGTGTCCACACAGTGCCCTAGTGTGCACAATTACCCTAGGTGATGGCCCAGTGTCCACATAGTGCCTAAGTGTGCACAATGACCCTAGGAAGGTGGCCAAGTGTCCACAGAGTGCCCAAGTGTGAACAATTACCCTAGGTGGTGGCCTAGTGTCCACATAGTGCCTAAGTGTGCACAATGACCCTAAGAAGGTGGGCAAGTGTCCACATAGTGCCCAAGTGTGCACAAAGAATTTTAAAGGTGGCCAAGTGTCCACGAGTGCTCGAGTGTGCACAACTTTTATATCAAATATGTTTTAAGAATGATAAGCATAAATGTTTTGTTAATTTTATGATAGTGTGTTTTATAACATGTAAGATGTCTTCCTTGAAAGAATATTACTTTTATCACATTGACATTTAAATTGATCATACATTGCTTACCAGTTTATATTTATGAACAACACTATATTTTAATTTCAAGAATGTAGAGTTAAATATTTTGGTGCTTGCACCCTGATACATATTAGTTGTTTAAAAAAAAACCCAAATTGTTAATCTACTGGGAAACTTGTGTTTCTCATTATTATGCTAATATGTATCATATACGGACGCTTAGCAGGGCCGGGAGATAGAAGTTCCTTTTTGGTCTAAGGAAAATTTTGTAACCCTTATTTTTGGGTCCTAGTCTAGATAAAGCTAGGATTATTCTTCTGGCAGTAGTCTTAAGACGTAGTTTGGAAAGGACAGGGGAAGGGATAGGTAAAGGATCAGTCCATTTTGGAAATTTGTAAAGGAAGTCTGAGTGACAGGATTGTTGTCTCCTGACTTCCTATGGACGGGTGCTTCGCATATCCTGATATATGCTTACTATAATGTAATGGACATTATTGGACTCTTATTATTTGAATTGTATGAAAGTTAATCTTTCGCTATGTAGTATAGAATTTTTGTTATTCCGTTGTGCATATAAGTTTTTAATCTGAGCAAAAGATCCTGAACCTAATCTACTTGATATAATTTTAATGGTATAACTGCTCAGACATTAATTAAATAAAGGATAAAGATAATGTACCAAACCTATATATTTATATCAGAATTAATGGTAATACTAGATAGGGGCGTTACTGATATTGCCTTCTTAATGTCTTTGTTAGCTACTTTATACTTCTCTAAATTTTCATTATCTTTACATTAGTATCATGCTTAACAGCACTCTCTTTTAACCTTAACCATATCTTGTACATTTACATCCCACCACAAAGGTTCTTTCCCCTTTGGTCGAAAACCTCCCAAATTACCCAATTTTTTTGTTGCGGCCTTCCTAATCCCTTCTTCCATAGTGTTCCATGTAGTTTGTATCTCCTTGTACTTCCCAAATTTCCTCTTTTAACACCTTTCTCTAGAAACTCCCACATGGTTTGCCTTTCAAATGCCACCACCTAATCCTCTTACTAGACCATATAAATAAATTATATGAAATGTACCGATAGATGAAACTCTAAAGGGAATAGCATTTAGCTCAAACATATTAGCACCCAAATGGTTCCATGATCCAAAATGACTAGGAGGTACAAGAAAATTAAGAATCTTGATCACATAATGCACCACATGATCCTAAATATACTATCCTTTGGCCTAAGTTTGTATCCTAAGTTAACTTTAAACAAAACAATTAACTTGCAAAATAGGTTTCCCATTTAATATCATCATTTGTAAAAAGACATGGTTTTTGGAGTTATTGTTAGATTTAACGTAATTCTTCACTCATATATATGACTAATTCAACTTGTTGAAGCTAGCTTTATGTGTGAGCCAAAAAAGCATTCATGGAATAAAATAAGAGCCTAAAACAAAAATTCCAAGAGCTAGAAGAAAATGAAAAGGGGAAAGAGAATGAAGCAGAATTATCTTAAGTGTATTAATCAAGATTAAAACACTAATTAAAGCTTGAAACTATTACATACAGATATCCCTTATTCCTAAATTAAGGGAATGAACCAAAAAAGTACAAAAAATAATGGGTTCAAGTGAATTTCCATATCTCTCCAAGATTAACTTATTAAAAAAATTCAATTCCAACCCAAAAATTTGAGAAAAGGAAAATCAAAGAATTTTAATACAAAAGAATTGATGTAACGACCCCCTTTATCATATCTTACATACATTTATATTAGAGTAAAAAGTTGGAAGCGTAAATTATTCCCAAAAAAAAATTGAAATCTACATCTTTTGCTTTTCCCACTTAGGGAACTCAGAGGCCATTACTGGTTGAGCGTAACCCAAATAGACTCTTCTTTTAATCCATTCAAATTCCACTCAACCACTTTCCTTGCACAGCATAACTACTACCATAATTCTTACCACATATACTCTGGAATACGAAATTCTAAAACATTCATACAGTACATCTCATTTCATCCTCAATAATTCCATTACACTAGTCTACATCCCAAGATATTCATCAAATCACAATACCATTATCATTCATATGTACAAACTATGGCCTACATGCCAATTCAACTCAAAACTTTACAATTCTTTTAGGATGCCCTGCGGCTCTAATATTCCTCTCCTGCCCATCTCACTTCTAGGCACATCCTAATCCTGGTCATCTGAACAAACAACTTAATGATTAACATAATAATCCCAGGAGAGTAATTTACAAGTTAAATATTTTCAAGACAGTTGTAAGTTCAGCTGTGTCTCTAGCACAAAAAGCATCTCCCCAAAAGTTAGATTTAATAAACATGTGAATCATCAAATGCTTTTGATTCAATAC
The DNA here is from genome assembly GCA_031216115.1 of Senna siamea. Lineage (NCBI taxonomy): Eukaryota > Viridiplantae > Streptophyta > Magnoliopsida > Fabales > Fabaceae > Senna > Senna siamea. The sequence goes on along the minus strand of CM062363.1, from coordinate 23,609,185 downwards.
ATATGTGAAATTCATAAAAATTCATAAAAGTATAGTATCATTTCATCAAGCAAAAACATAGCTTTCGATAATGCCTGTAAATTCCCTTTTCGCATAACAAATTCTATGTTAATACAAAAATACATAAACCTACATATTTTCAGAAATCAATATGCATATATCAAAAAATTATCATCTCTTTGCATGCCATTTCCATTTTTCAAAATCATTTTATTTTCATTGGGTGTGATCTGTAACACCAATCACCCGAAAATAGTGGGTGTGATCCGTAACACCAATCACTCAAAAAAATTGGGTGTGATCCATAATATCAATCACCCGTAATCATCCTATTTTGTGAGTATGATCCGTAACACCAATCACCCATTCAAGGATAAGTGAGAATCTAACTTCCAGGGCATCCCTAAGCATGTGCACATTGCTAGTCTCATCCTCCTTCCTGACTATACAGCAAATACATACACATAGTCGACTAATAGTTAGGGTTATAGAGTGTTACACTTAAACCAAAACATTTCCCAGTATAGACCATCCACCCTTTACTGCTTAAGTCTTTCATAGGGTTATCTTGGTTTAAAAGGGTAACCCCTAACAAATGCAAATAATTCAAGATGAAAATAGATATATTTATAAAGAAATCTACATAGGCAACACTCAATGACCATCTCATACCAGCCATTAAATGTTCACCCTAAATTTCATCCATCCTTATAAGTATATTACCCAATAGCCAATCCACAACTAGCAGTAAGAGTTTATTCCATACCTTTCAAACATACACAGGCAATATTTCTATACTCATATGAAAACTTTACATTTATCAAATTAATTTCATCGAACATTTCCCATTTCATAAAGTAAATTTCATTAAAATCAAGCAATTCACAATCACCATTAAAAAATAGGGGACTGTAGATTACTCTACCTTAACCATTTGTTCTTTTCCTGACCGAGGTCTTCCTCTTCCCTCTTCAATTTGTCCTTACAAATCACTTCCTGAGAAATAACTCAAGTCTTAAACTATTTATCTTTAAATATGTATTTATGCCACTAAGACTTAGTGTTTCAGTATAGGTTTTCTCTAGATTTCCTTTATAAAGTTCATTAACTTAATAACTTTCCCTTTTTTCCTTCCTATTTTCATGTTACCCATCACCTAACACATGTAATTTTCATGTATGATGACATTTTGAACCTTAATTCAGCAAAAACTAGGGTTACCAAGCGCAATTCATGTTTTAAAAGTCATTTTCCATCTCAGGGGGCCTACCAGTTGGCTGCCATGAAGCTTGCAGTCGATTGGTTGCTCTCTGGAGTGCTACCAGTCAACTGTCGTAAGGCTGGCGATCGACTAGTGGCTCTCTCAAATTCCTAGACTTGTGAGATAGTAGCTCGACAATCGACTAGTAAGAGGTTATTAGTCGATTGCAAATCTAGACCCGACAGTTGACTAGTGCATACTGGTAGTTGACTGTTGTGTCCCTGGTTAAAATCTTGGGTTTGCCAAGAACACGACAGTTGACTAGTGCATTGTAACAGTCCACTGTTACGTTCTACAATAGTTTAAAATCTCTAGTTTTCACAAAATCCCAGTCTATATTCCAACCCATTTCAATAAACCAAAAAATCTGAAAATGCCCAAACTTTGTTGTCTTCACTTTCTCTCTCAAATTTCAATAGATGGAGGAGTTATAAGTTCAGAAATTCATGCCTAAATAATGTTTATGATGTTTACTAAACTATAGATGAAGAGTTCTTACCTCAAATATGGCTATGGAATAATCCCACCTTGCTTCCCTTCCTTTTTCTCCTTTGCCCGCGTCGTTCCTTGTAACACACCATAATTTTAAGTAGTCAAAATTAATAATTCTTAAATTATATGGAATTATTGATGTTATTTAATGATTAGCTATAAATTAAATACCTAATAATTAATTAGATAAGTTAGCATAAAGTGGGGAGAATTTTTCTTGCATAATTCAATGGCTCAAAATGGGTATGCTAAAAAGATAATATTGCATAAATTAAGTGCTTAATTCAATTATTTCTCCTAGCCTAAGTGCTAAGAGAAAAGCAAAACCACAATGCACCTAAAATCTACACGTGTAAAGGGGAAGAAAGAGTGTATGACAATTGTAAAACCCACATGTGAAATTGAAGGAGCATGTAAACTTTTAAAAGCATAAATAGATATGTGTGTGTGTGTGTGTTAACCTACATAGCCAAAAGGAGAAGGGAGAAGAGGGTTAGTATTCCCTTAGCCTTAAGTTCAAATGGCCAATATATATATATTGCATGCATGGTTTACGTGAATTGGGAAAGGAAAGAAGAAAAGCAACATGCAAAATAAAAGGTTGCCACATTTGCAAGCAAAGAGGTACAAGGTGCAAAATTTTTTTATGTAAAACTAAACATACAATAAGAAAAAAAGGTTGGCAGCATGAATTACTAAGGATTATAATCAAGAAAGAGGATGGCATGACAATGAAGCAAGCACACATGCACACACGGAAAGGAAAGGGATAAAGGAAACAAGTATAGCGTCCCTTTTCTCTAAACTCAGTCGAATGGAAATTGGAATAAAGAAAGGAAGGAAAGGTGATGTGAATAAGGAAGTAAGGTGTTACTCTCTTCCCATCTCCCTCTTGCATGATCTAGTGGCTAACTTAGGCTAGCAAGGAAGTGCAAATTGTACTCTTATGGAAATTAAATAACATTAATGAAATAAATAAAGGAGGGTGCAACATCCATTTGTGATGACCGAATGAAAAAAATTGGAACAAGAAAAGGGAGCTGTGTGATCGAGTGCTTCACAGAATAGAGTGCAGAATTTCTTTAAGAAAATTAAACATATATGGGAGAAGAAACACATGCAACTAATAAATAAAGGAAAGGAAGGTTAAGGAAAAACGTGCAGACCTTTAGCCAAATACAAAATGCAATGAAAGAGAGAATTGGGAGTGCACCCACACAGTAAGGAAAAGGGAGAAGGAAGCAAGTACAACGTGACTTTAGGAATAAGAAAATCCAAGTTCGCAAGAAGAGAGATGCACATTATGAGCCACACATAGAGACCATTAGACAATAAGGATAATCGCAATAATAATTAAGAAGATGAGGGGGATATAGCGTGAAGTGGGGAAAAAGCAATTGGGAATGGCATGTAATTTTTCATGATGGGCATAAGAACATGTGACCAAGGGAAGAATAAGTGGGAATTTCACTTTTCATGCATACATACAACACTCACGCATGGAAGGAGAAGGGGGTTGAAAGCTCATTTTCCATGCAACCTACACATAACCACACATGAAAAAAGAGAAAGAGGAGAAAAAAAGAGAGAGGGAACATGAGTGAGTGTAACACCAAGGCTTGGAAGAGTGAAAGAACTAAGAGATCAAAGAAAGAAGAAGCAAGAACAAAGTCAAAGGAAGGGGAGCTAAGCATCCTAGTCATCTTTAAGGTAGGTTAGCAATTCATTAATTCTAGTTCCATGAATTAGTATACATGTTTAATGATTTTTCTTCCATGGGACTTGAATACTTGTCTACATTCTTGATTTAGGAGTAACACTTGATTGAGCTTGCATGATAAATATAGGAGGTGGTTAATGCTTAAAATTTAAAAATGTTATTTTCTTACAAGTATGAAAGAACTTAGAACAAGAGATCATTTCAATGGCTTGGGTTATTTGGCTTATAACTCTCAATATTAGAGTAGATTGAGATTTCCATGATGAAGTTAATGTTAGTAAATGTAACACATGTAAGAAAGAAGACCTTACCCAAAATAATGGGGAAAATTTATGATTATTAATAATGATGCACGTGATTATGGGAAATAATTAACTAGATTAGTGATGAATATTGTTGTTATGGTCAAACTTTATGGTTAATTAATAATGAATATTATTATGGGAAATTTATGGCTAGATAATGAAGACCATTGTGTGAAAAATTAAGGTTAATAAGGATGAACATCATTGTTATGGAAAAAGAATTACCCCATTTCAATGGAAAGAGTAAAATTTAAATGATAAAATCTGAAATTCTCTTGAGTTTTCCTTAGGCCAAATCATGGAAATTCTCCCTTGAAAATTATTAAGGTTTTATAATTGAAATGTATTATTTAAAATGGAGAATTAGATTGATTTAGGCAAATTTTGTAATAAATAAACATGACCAAAAGGTATTGTGTGCCAATAGAAAAAAAAAAGGATCGGCAACTAACATAGGAAAACATAGAAAGATCCACAAATTATGAGGTGTGGCCAAAGGTGCTCCACACGAGTGACCTAGTGAGGTGTGGTCGAAGGTGCTCCATACATGTGACCTAGAGTTCATGATGAATCTATATACATGGCCAAGTGTCCACGAATTATGAGGTGTGGCCGAAGGTGCTCCACATGAGTGACCTAGGGAGGTGTGGCCGAAGGTGATCCATACCTGTGATCTAGTGTCCCTGATGATTTTATATATGTGGTCAAGTGTCCACAATTTATGAGGTGTGGCCAAAGGTGCCCCACATAAGTGACCTAGAGAGGTGTGGCCGAAGGTGCTCCATACCTGTGACCTAGTGTTCATGTAACACCCTAGAACATTCAATTAATCCATAACGGTAAGAGTAAGAATTAAAGGCATAAGCGCTCTGATAATTCTGCAATAACACATGTAATTTTATGAGAATACGTGTCACTTGAGAAAGGGTTATCTAATTTTCTATTGACCTCTAAATTTATCATGCAGTACTTGCCTTTTTACATTTATACATGACATTATGCTTTAATATCAAGAATGTAGAATAAAATGTTTTGGTGCTTGCACCCTGATACATATTAGTTGATATTTTTAAATCCTGAATTGTTAAGCTACTGAAAAACTTGTGTTTCTCATCTATGTACTAATATGTATCAGATCTGAATGCGTAGCAGGGCCGAGAGGTAGCAGTTTCATTTTAGTCTAAGTGAGACTTTTGTAATCCCCTATTTTGGTCCTAGATATATCTGATTTAGAATAGGACATTTATTTTGACTATATACATAAGCTGTATATAGGGTATCTCAAGGGATGGATATGTGAAAGACCAATTCATCTTTATGACTTGTAAGGGAGTCTGAGTGACAGACCTGTTGTCTCCTGACTTCCGATGGACAGGTACTTCATATATCCGAGGACATGTCTATCAGCATGTAATTAATATTATCAAACATGTATTATTTAAATTATATGAAAGTTTAAATTTTTGCTATGTAGTGTAGTATTTATTCCGCTGTGCATACGAGATGTAATCTGAGCAAAAGATTCCGAACCTAATCTGCTTAATATAACTAAATGGTTTAACTACTCAGACATTGAATAAATAAAAGGTTAAGAATAATTTACCAAACCTATCTATTTACATCAGAATTAATTGTAATACTAGATAGGAGCGTTACATTCCTCACCTTCTCATATTAGGAATGCATTGGTAGGAGGGAAATGTTGCATTTGGAGGGATTAAAAGAAGTGGCACTGTGGGAAGCTTCAAAGACCATCTTGTAAAATGTGCAAATTACATTTTAGTCCTTCTTTTCATTTAATTCCCAATTTTCCTTATTTCATTTAAATCTTTGTAGGCAATTTCTAAAATTATCTTCAATAAATGATATTTTTAAGGAAACGGGTATTACAATCCTTCCCCCCTCCCTTAGAAGAATTTTGTCCTCAAAATTCATACTTGTAAATAGTTCTAGGTCATGTTGCCTCATTTCTTCTTCCTTCTCTCATGTCATCTCTTAGGTTGCTACATCTTGCTAAAGTACCTTAACCAAAGGGATTACTTTATTCTAGAGTTTCTTAGTCTTGAAATCAAGGATTTCAATAGGAGTATACTCATAAGTTAAATTTTCCTTTAATACTATGGGTTGATTCCCCAATACATGCATGGGATCTGGGACATATTTCTAGAGTTGCAAGACATGGAAGACGTCATGCAAGTTTGAAAGGTAGGGAGGTAGGGCAATTTGGTAGGTGACTGGATCAACCCTTTTCAGGATTTGGAATTATCCTAAGAATCATGGGCTTAATTTTCTTGTCTTATTTGTCTACCAATGCCCATGGTAGGTGACACTGTCAAAAAGACATGGTCTCTCTCCTAGAATTCCAAAGGCCTCCTTATCCTATTTGCATAGTTTTCCTATCTCTATTAGGCCACTCTCATCTTTTGCCTGATCATTTTGATTTGATTAATAGTTTCATGTATGATCTTGGTCCTAATATTGTACTCTCTCCCATTTCTACCTAACTCAGGGTGATCTACAGCTTCTTCCATACAGAGCAGCATATGGTGACATGCCTATAGGAGAGTGATAACTATTATTGTACGCAAACTCTATCAAAGGTAGGTACCTATCTCAACTTCCCTTTCGTTCTAGCACATATGCTCTCAACATATCTTTCAAATTTTGTATTGTCCTCTCAGACTATCCATCGGTCTGAGGATGATAAGCAGTGCTAAATTTCATTTGGGTTCCTAATGTTCTTTGTAGGGACTGCCAAAATCTAGATGCGAACCTAGGATCTCGGTCTGACACTATACTAGAAGGTATCCCATGTAATCTCACAATTTCCCTAAGGTATATTTGTACTAGCTTTTCCAGGGAATATTTGATCTTGATAAGTAAGAAATGAGCAGATTTAGTCAGCCTATCTACTATCACCTATATTGAATCATAACCAGTTGGGGTCCTAGGTAATCCTACCACAAAATCCATGGTTACCTAATCCCATTTCCCTTCTGGTATTTCTAGTGGTCACAACAGGCTAGCCGATTTTTGATGCTCTATCTTGACTTGCTAACAAGTAAGACAAGCCTTCACATACTTTGCAATATCCTTTCGCATACCTGACCACTAGAAATTTCTTCTTAACTCCTGATACATCTTAGAGATACCCAAGTGAATGGTATAGTGGCTACAATGGGCCTCTACTAACAATTTCTCCCATATTTCTTGATGTTTTGGGATCACTATATGATTTCTAAACATTATACCTCGTCAGTGGCTAACCCAAAATTTGGTTAGTTTGCATAGACTTCGACAGATTCATCTTCTTATTGGGCTTGTCTAATTTGTTCCCTTAAGTCACAATTATTTTGGAATTCACTCATCACTAACCTTCTCAAGAGTGGAATCACATTGAGGCTAAGATTCCTAAAGTCCTCAAGAATCTCATCTCATCTATCATAAGGCTAGCTACTTGTACGGACTTCCTACTCAGTGTATCTGCTACCACATTAGCTTTCCCTGCATGATACTTTAATTCAAAGTTAAAATCTTTCAGATATTTTACCCACCTCCTCTACCTCATGTTTAACTCTTTTTGATCAAATAAATACCTAAAGCTCTTATGATCGCTAAAAACCTCAAATTAAGCCCCATACAAATAATGTCTCCAAATTTGTAGGGCAATACCACTACTGTAATGTCTACTTCCATAAATTTTATTTTGAAGATAACTTTGGGAAAATTTCTCTAAGGACTTAAATGAAATAAGAAATTTGGGACATGAAATAAGAAGGGCTAAAATGTAGTTTTCACATTTTTGCTAAGAGAACCTTGAAGTTTCAGCCCTTTTACCTTTCCCTTCTCTTTTATGCACCTTTCCCTCTCATTCCAAAAGAAAGAACCAAAACTTCAGAGAAGAAGGAAAGGAAAGAAACCGAGAAAAAAAGGAAAAGGGAAGGAAATCAAAGTGGAAGCATCCAGTAGCTAGATTTCAGGTAAGAGATCCTTACTCATAGCTTAGTAAACATCTTGGACATCATTTAAGAGAAGATTTCTGTTCCTAAAAGGCATTAAATTTATTAAATTTGGGGGAGAAAATAGAAATAGCTAGGTTAGGGAATTTTCTAATTTATGGATTTATGGAGTAGAAAGACCGATCTTAAGGTAGCTTAAGGTTAGAAATATGTTTTTTAATTGAAATGTATGATCTTTAACTTCCATTTGGTAATTTTTAAGCTTAAATCAAAATTTTCACCTAGGTTTCACTATTCATCTGATTTGCATGTGTGGATTTGCTGTATGATTGATGTTTGAACAAAAAATTTACTGGTTTTTGGACGAAAATGGTTAAAATCTGGGCTCATGCATTTAAAAACTAAAATGGATTAGAAATATAGACTGGGATTTTATGAAAACTAGCGCTTTTGAACTATCAAAGAATAGGGTAATCGATTTCTAGCATGCATCAATCGACTATTGTGTTCTCGACAAACCCAGAATTTTAAATAAGGACACAGAAGTCGACTGATAACCTCTTACTATTTGACTGTCAAGCTACTATCTTGTCAGTCCTGGCATTCTAGAGAGCCACTAGCTGATTGCCAGCCTTGCAATAATTGACTAGCAGCCCTCCAGAGAGCAACTAGCCAACTGCTAGCTCTATAGCAGCTGACTAGCAGCCCTCTGACATGAGAAATGACTTTTAAAACATGACTTGAGCTTGGAAATCCTTAGCTTAGATTGGAATAAGGTTCAAACTACCATCATACATGGAATTTACATGGGTTCGGTGATAGGTAACATGAAACTAAGAAGAAAAAGGGAAATTTAGAGGAAAACCCATAGTGAAACACTAAGCCTTAAGTTCATAAATGCTTAATTGGAAGGAATTAGTATGAATTTAAGTTGTTTCCTTAGTAAGTGATTTGTAAGGACAAATCAGAAGTGAAGGAGGAAGACTTGGTCGGGAGAGGAGAAAACGGTTAAGGTAGTGTAATCTACACTCCCCTATCTTAAAATAATGTTGTGAATTGCTTGTGATAAGTAAACATTTTGATCGAAATGGGAAATATGTGATGAAATCGATTTGTGAAATGCAAAGTTTTCTTATGAGTATAGAAATATTTCCTGTATGTGTTAGAGATACTTGTTGCTGCTTGATGAGATTGGCTATTGGGTTATATGCTCACAGGGACGAATGAAACTTAGGGTGGATATTCAATGGTTGGTATGGGACGCTCGTTGAATATCTCTAATGCAGACTATTTTACAAAATCTATCTATTTTTATTTAGTTAGTTTGTATTTGTTAGGGGTTACTTGTTAAACCAAGACAACCTTACGAAAGACTTAAGGAGTAAAGGGTGGATGGTCTATACTGGGTGATATTTTGGTTTAAGTATAATACCCTATAACCCTTGGTATTAGTTGACTATGTGTATATATTTCTCGTATAGTCGATAAAGAGGATGAAACTAGTGATGTGCACATACGGGGGGATGCCCTGGAAGTTGGTACTCACCTATCCTTGAGTGGGTGATTGGTGTAATGGATCACACTCACAAAATAGGATGACATTTTCAGGTGATTAGTGTTATGGATCACACCCAAATGTTTTCGAGTGAGTGGTGTTACAGATCACACCTAACTAAAACCAAAATGAATTTGATAAAAACAGCATGCAATGAGATGATGATCATATGATATTGTGATATATGTAGGATGTGTGAATTTGCATTAACATGAGACTTATTGTGCAAAAGAAATTTATAGGCTTTCTTGAGAGAAATGATTTATAAATGAAATGATACTATACTCTTTTAAATTTACATAATTTCCTATATTTTTTTAATTCAAAGCATTTGGCAATTCACATAAGCTTAAGTTTATTTTTAGGGAGGTGTTTTCTATACTAGAGTCACAGTTGGACTTATAACTATTTTGAAACTGTTTATATTGTAAATTACTCTACTGGGATTTTTATATCTCATTAAGTTGTTTGTTCAAATAACCAGGACTAGGATATGCCTAGGAGTTAGCTGGGCATGAGAGAAATGTCAAGCTACAAGGCATGTTGGAAGGATTATACAGTTTTAAGTTGAATTAGCTTGTAGACTATGGTTTATACATATGACTGGTGACTGTATAATTAGTTGTATAATATTATGTGGGGTTGACTGATGAAATGTAAATATTAAGGTTGAGATGCAATTTCTAATAGAACCATGAATTAAGTAGTCGCTTTACTGTTAATTATATCTCAATTGATTCTGAATGGCTATGTTAGAATTATATATTCCAAAGTGTATGATTGTATGATTGGTGGTATTAGCTATGCTGCACAGGAAGGTGGTCGAGTGGAATTTGAATATACTAAAGTAAGAGTCTATTTGGGTTACACTCAACTAGTAACGGCCCTCCGGGTTTCCTAAAAGAGAAAAAGGAAAAATTATTGAGGTTATTTTGCACTTCCTTTAGTTTACTCTTATGTGTATCATTGTAAGATATGATAAAAGGGGGTTGTTACAACGGCAGCTAACTCTAAATCGTAGATAGGATAGTTTTCCTCTATAGGTTTGAGTTATCTGGATTCATAAGCAACTACTCTACTGGTTTGCATTAAGACACATCCTAAACCTTTCTTCGATGCATTTGTGTATACCTCAAAAGGCTTTTCGGGGTTTAGCATTACTAATACTGGAGTAGTAGTTAATTTTTCTTTCAATGTTCGGAAACTACGCTCACACCATTTACTCCACTCAAACTTAACACCTTTCCTGGTCAATCGGGTTAATGGCAAGGCTATTTGAAAAAATCCTTGAATGAATTTCCTACAATAACTTTCCAAAACTAAAAAACTCCTGACCTCCATGACTATTCTTGGCTAACTCCAATCTAATACAGCTTCAATTTCCTTAGGGTTTACCAAAATTCCTTTCCCGTTTACCACATAACCTAAAAATTTCATCTCTTCTAACTAAAACTCATATTTCTCCAACTTAGCACACAGTTATTTTTCCTCCAACATCTACAGCACCATACTAAGATGTTGTGCATGCTCTTCATGAGTCTTGGAATAGACTAAGATATCATCTATAAATACCACTACAAATTGATCCAAGTAAGGTCAAAAAATTTTGTTCATATAGTCTATAAAGACAACAGGAGCATTAGTCAATCCAAACAGCATCACCAAAAACTCATAGTAACCATACCTGCTGTTAAAAGTTGTCTTAGAAATATCTTTACTCCTAACCCTGATTTGGTGGTATCCTGACCTCAAGTCTATCTTGGAGAATATCGTGGCCCATTGCAATTGATCAAACAGGTCATTTATTCGGGGTAAAGGATACTTATTCTTAATGGTCACTTTATTTAGTTGCCGATAGTCTATACATAGCCTCAGGCTCCTATCTTTCTTCTTTACAAATAATATAGGAGTTCCCAATGGTGACACGCTCAACCTAATGAACCCCTTATCCAACATATCCTAGATTTGGACCTTTAACTCCTTCAGCTCTATTGGAGCCATCCTATAAGGTGTCATAGATATTGGGCCTGTACCAGGAATCAAGTCTATAGTAAACTTAATCTCTCTCAGTGGGGGTGGTCAGACTATCTCCGTAGGAAACACTTCTGGGAATTCCCTAACAACTGGAATTAAACTAAGCTTCTCTTAGAATTCCATTTGGGAAAAGTTAAGAAAGACATACTTTAATTAACACACTCTGTCACTCCTTCCCAATGGTAAGGCATCCAAATAAGTAATCATCTTTTCAAAACAATTTAGAAGAACTCGATTCCTAGACAACGATCCTTTAGTAGGCCATACCCAAAATGACATCGATCCCAGTCAATGGTAAACACATAAGGTCTACAATAAATCAATGGTCATCAATAGAAAGAGGACAGTTTAAACAAATTTGCGGGGACATCATAGACTCTCCCAAGGGTGTGGAAATAATTAAATCACATAGCATGGTTTAAGAAGGCAAGTTTATTCTCTTGATAAATGTATCAGATATAAAAAAGTGCATAGCACCCGAATCAAACAATATTATTAAGGGAAAATTATAAATCTTACCTCTACCCTACATTAGTCCTGGCAATTTGTTGACATTTTCTCTATCCAAAGTAAAGACCCTCCCTGAAGCTTGCAGTCTTGGCCTACCAGGATTCTGATTACTCCCACCAGTTGGACAATATCTAGCAGTATACCCATCTTTCTGCATTTATAGCATGTCACTGGTATTTGGTTCCAACAGGGTTAATTCTTATGCTTATTTCCACATTTTGGGCAATTTGCAGCATCGGGACGTCTATTACTGCTAGATGACCCTTGTTGTACTTTGAAGTTTCCCCTTTTTACATTTAGGTTCTTAGTGGGTTATTTATACTGATTAGCAACAAACCTCTAGTTTATATGCTGCTTCTCCTCTAGGCTTCTACTGAGGATGAGACACTTATTTACCAACACTGCAAAGTCCTTTATCTCCATTGGAGCTATCTGTGTCCTTATTTGTAAGTCCAAATTGGCCTCCAGTTGACTTGACTTCTAGGCTTCATCATAATGCAGTCTCAGATAGATGGAATATCTAGCCAGTTTTTCAAATTTAGCCAAATATTCTTCAAATGGCATGCCCCTTTTTCTGAGATGTAGGAACTTTGTTTCCTTTACCTGCCTCACACTCTCAGGGAAGTATTTCTCCAAGAAAATCCTTTTGAAGGACTCCCATGTGAATTGGGTGCCTCTACTCTTCATGAGTTGTTTGGCCTTGCTCCACTAGTTCTCTGCTTCACCCTTTAACGTATATGTTACATAAGTGACCCTTTGTTCATCCATGCTATCCAACAATTAAAAGATTTTCTCCATCTCCTTCAGCTACCCTTCCACTATTAGTGGCTCACATGTGCCCATAAATGCTAGTAGTCTGACCCTTTGAAACTCTAGCTAACCTTAGTACATATGATTATTAGTTTGATTATTCCCTTCATCAGGATTCTGGCAATTCTCCTGATATTGTCTCATCACGTTGGCACTAACGATAGCCTACTCTCTTACTACCTCTACCATCGTTCGAAAGGAATCCATCATATCTCTCATATCATCATCCCTGCTACTATTCCCCCATGACCTTCCTGTAATGCCTCTTCTAGTATTTGCCATAGGTTATTGATACAAAAAGGGAAACAGTTAGCCTTTAGTAACATCACCCAATTATGGCAATAAGGTTCTTCCTAATATCTCCACTATTCAATCATAATCCTAGATATTCCAGAGTCAAATAAATTCAATTCCTAAAGCTACCAACCTGGTCAAACATAAATTAGTATAACCTATAAGCCAATCCTAATCCTCAACCATTAACTAGGCAAACTTGTAATAGGGATTTGATACCACCTTTGTAATTACCCCCTTTATCATATATTACATACATCTATATTAAAGTAAAAATTTGGAAGTGTAAATTTTCCCAAAAAAAAACAAAATCAACATCTTTTGCTTTTCCCACTTAGGGAACTCAAAGGCCATTACTGGTTAAGTGTAATCCAAAGAGACTTTTCTTTTAGTCCATTCAAATTCCACTCAACCACTTTCCCTGCACAGCATAACTACTACCACAATTCATACCACATATACTCTGGAATATAGAATTCTAAAACATTCGTTCAGTACATCTCATTTCATCCTTGTGTAGTCTACATCCCAAAGTATTCATCAAATCACAATACCATTATCATTCATATGTACAAACGATGGCCTACATGCCAATTCAACTCAAAAATTTACAATTCTTCCTAGATGTCCTACGACTCTAACATTCCTCTCATACCCAACTAACTTCTAAGCATTCCTGATCCTGGTCATCTGAACAAACAACTTAATGAGATATAATAATCTCAGTAGAGTAATTTACAAGTTAAATATTTTCAAGACAGTTGTAAGTTCATCTATGTCTCTAGCATAAAAAATATCTCCCCAAAAGTCAGATTTAGTAAACATGTGAATCACTAGATGCTTTTGGTTCAATACATACGGGAAATTCATAACAATTCATAAAAGTATAGTATCATTTCATCATTCAAAAACATGGCTTTCAATAATGCCTGTAAATTCCCTTTTGCATAACAAATTCCATGTTAATGCAAAAATACATAAACCTACATATTTCCAGAAATCCATATGCATATATCACAATATCACAAAATTATCATCTCTTTGCATGCCGTTTCCATTTTTCAAATTCATTTTATTTTTTTTGGGTGTGATCTGTAACACCAATCATCGAAAAACAGTGGGTGTGATTCGTAACACCAATCACCCGAAAACACTGATTGTGATCCATAATATCAATTTTAACACCCTTATCTTTACATGCCAACATCATAATATGTAATAAGACAAGTGGTTACATTATTCTTTACCATATTCTGTAAAAATGAACCTAAGCATTAAATCCATTAATAATTAATTATTTGATTAGGTTTGGGTTCTTTTGCTCTGGTTAACATACTTCAGCACAGTGAAAATATAATTCCATATATTATAGTGAAATTTGTAAAACATTCCATAATTATATGTATATCATTTAATCTTCTGATACAAATCCCAGGAGATATTAAGTATTCATATATAGGGGTAAGGAGACAACAATCTTGTCACTCAAGCCCCTTTTTCTAAAAGAATAGTAGTCCTAATTCTATCTCAAAATACATATGGCAGAAATTAGGACTAAAAGTACTACATTACATAATTTTTATTTACTCCTTAAATTTTCTATTTCAGCGCATCACCATACTGGATCTATGGATCTGATACATACCAATAAAATAATGAGAAATAATTTCTCAATAGCTAAACAAACTGTACATTTTCAAAATAACTGGTATGTACCACTGTACGGATATAGAAAACATTTCTACATTCCATTTCTTTTTAAAATAGTTTTCATTTAATTCTATGGGCATGCTTTATGTGAAACATTTATGTGTGCATTTATGAATATGAGATTATCAACATGTCATGTCATGCTTCATTCACCATCAAAACACAAATGTATAAGCATTCATACATCATCTATCATCACATTAGTCATACTTTATCTATAATAACAATTGAGTGTCATTTATTCCTTACCACTAGGTTGACTTTTATTAGTGCCATTAAGTCCACCACTAGGGTATCATATAGTGCCATCATACACCTCAATGGGGATCTAATAGTGCCATTCTCCACCCTATCTTGGTGACCATCAGGGGGAATATTATTAGTGTCATCATTCACCCCTTCAAGAAACATTCATTGCCTTTCCTTTGCCTTTAGGGGAGATTTTATTAGTGTCATCATCTCACCACTAGGGTAACATTCATTACATTTTATTTTGCCTCTAGGGGAGATTTTATTATTGTCGTCATCTCACCACTAAGGTAACCTTCATTGCTTTTCATATTCACCTCAAGGGGGATTTTATTAGTACCATCATCCACTTATCTTGGTGACTTTCAATGTCTTTCCTTTCACAATTGCAAGTAGCATTTCAAGCCATTTAATCACATTCACATAACTTTGAACATATTCATGTCAATGGCATAATGCATGCAATTTATCATTCACATTTAATCGTTATATCATTTTTCTCATTTCACTTAACATAGGATACTTTAAAATACATATTAAGCTACTTTCAATTAACAAATAAATTTAGCTATCCAAGGGAAAAATATACATAGTATTTGGCTAAGGCAAGAAAAAGGTGATGAATTGGTATTTTCCAGCTATTTGTGTCATTTCTTCCATTCTTTTTACTATTTATGCATTATGGTAACATATTCAATAATTAAATAGAACAGTTTCTTACACCTCAAAATCGGCACGTGTACATTTAGCCTTTCTTTTCCACACTTTCCTAACTCATTTTTCATACCAAACATGAAGATGCACATAATCTTACATCTTCACATTTACAAGCACACTTTCAACGTTAAATGGTGAAACTAGAAAATGGTAAAAGTACAAAAACATCAACTTAACATAATTTTCTCTCTCTTACTAACTCATAACAATTTCTTCCACCATTTTTAGGCACTTTTTCAAGCTAACATTTTCACCAATATACATGGAAGCATTCAGCCAAGTGAGAAAGTAAGGGAAAATGGAATAGCATCATCATTTTGCTTTCAAGGCTTTCATATTCAAGTAGATCTCATGCAAAATCACCGTTTTCTCACTCTTTTCCATACCATTTCAACCATTTCAATAATTAGGGGTTTTCAAGAATTAGGTACCAATCATGGAAAATTCCAATCTCTTATGTTTTCAAGCATTTCAACATGTTCATATTCATAAACACAACAAGATTTCAACATAAGCAAAACCCATTCAAAGAAATCCACCATAAGAATGTAGAGAGAGAAATCCTAGGTTTCATGAAACATTAAAACACTTTAAGAATACCATAAAACATGAAACTAAGGCTTTAGGATTGTTAAGCTACATTAAAAATGCAAGAAAAGTGAAACTTCCTAAGTGTGTTGCCTTCTCCTCTTCCTCCAAGCTTGAAGATGTTTCGGACACACCCTTTCCTTTCTCTCTTGTTCGACTTCTTCTTCTCCTTAAGGAAGAAGATGACTTAAATTAAGGTTTAAGTGAAATTACCAAAATGCCCTTGGTGTTAAATGTCCATTTTACCCTTTATACTTCACTTTTTCAACAATGGAATTCTATCTCCTTATAATTGTAATTATATGAAACTTGTAACATCCGCTCCAATTATGATTAAAGAGATGTTTGATACTTGTTAATTTAGTGTTTAATGCTTGTGTATGTTGAATTAATCTCATATAGTTGCATTAGCCTAGGGACTTAAGTGAAAGAAATTAAATGAAGGTTTAGTAAGAGGTCATTAGGAACTCAATTGAAAAGGAAAAAGTAAGTGATTCCAAGTGTGCAAAATAGATGAGGGACCAAAAGGCAAATATGCAAACCTCTCTTAAACCCTAGTTGCAGCCAAAAGCCCCACACACTTTCACTATACCAAATTTTAAAGAGAGAAGCTAAAGGGGGCAGTTAGAGAGAAAAAGGGGCGAGCTAGGGCTTGAGGAGGGAATTTTACTAAGAAAGGAGCAAATTTAAGGCTAGGAATCAGCCCAATAGCAAGGGAGGATCATTTCAAACACGCATTTTGCCAAGAATCAAGGTAGCAATCCATCCTAAACCCTTATATTTTTCTGAAATGTTACTATTGCTGGAAAATATGGATTTCTACATATTTGAACAAAGATTGGGGTTAAACCTACATTCTATATGCTTTTCTACTTTTATGGGATATTGTGTTGCTAAATGTATGCTCATATATGTGCTTGTAATGGATTGGAAAGGCTGGGTTATGTTCATCTAGAGATATATACTAGTTTTCCTTGAATGTACCATGTTTGAGCTAATGGATGAGAAATGTTTAATGAAAAGTAAAGTTTGTTGTATGGGAATTAAGCTCATATGTTTAGAATTAAAAATGGAATGCATTCTGGACTGGGTATTATCAAAATCATATTTTCTGAACTACAGTAGAGCATAGCAGCCGATTGTTAAGTATGGGGCAGTCGATTGTTGTGTTCTTGGAAAACCCAAAAGTGTAGACAGAGGCTTAGCAGCCAACTACCAGATACCTAGCAGTTGACTGTCAGGCCTGGGTTTACACTAAGCAGTCGAATGGCCATCCTCACAGTTGATTGTCGTGTTCCTGGAAAACTTAGAAGTGTAGACAGAGGCTTAACGCCCGACTGCCAAGTTCCTAGCAGTTGACTATCGGGGCCAGGTTTGCTCTGAGCAGTCAACTGGCAGTCTTAACAGTCAACTGTCATGCTCATATTTTTACCCAGAATGCATTCTAGAAAGCCACTAGCCAACTACCACTAATAGCTTACTGTTTGGCACTCGAGGAATACAAAGAGCCACCAGTTGATTGTCATCCTTCCAGTAGTTGACTAGCAGCCCTCTAGCTTACGAAATGAGGTTTTTAATGGAAATTAGGCTTAGTAATTCTTCATACTAACTTAATTAAGGGCTCACAACATAGGTAAGCAGGGAAACTAGGAGTTTTAGGTAATGTGCAAAGGATAGAGTCAATTTTCACTTGGATGAGAATGGTCCTTCTGATAGTGATACAAAAGGGAGCGGAGAGACATCAAAAAGGAAGAGTGAAGTATCTTAGGCATTTGCACTCGTGGTAGATAGGCTTATAAGTCGAGTGATCGATTGTCGGTATGGGATGACCGTTGGCATTCCATGGTTGTGCCATGTATTAGGATGGTTAAACATCCACTTGAACATAGATAACTTTAAAAACACTGTGATGGTTGCGAACCCTAAGTTAGTGTGTCTTCCTAGGGCCATGAAGAAACGCATACTTAAGGTTAAAGCATAATTATAAGCATGAGCCAAATCACCCTAGTGTATATGGTAGAGAATAGCGTATCGGGAGTGTGATCCACTGGAAAAAGGGTGGTGATTCTATATCCTCATGATTTGTGAAAGCGGAAAGGATAAGACTTGTACATAGGTTTTACAGTGATCCTGTGAGTTATTGAGATTGTACGTTGGATCCGGCTGGGGGACGCCTCGGTAGTATTATGTAGTTAGTCACCAAGATAGGTCAAATACTATAGCGGTGCAGTTATTCACCAGGATAGCTCATTCATGTATGTAGTGGTATGTGGAGTAGTTGATGGGTGACACTCCCGATAGCTCGTATCTTATGATTGTTTTTTCCTGCTCAAAATTCATATTTATTACCCTATGGAAAATATTTTATGATGATGAATACACTTCCCGTATTTGAAGGATGATATGTTTTAAATGCACATGCAGACATATGAGTATATAACATGATTAAATTCTACACTCATTGCATGCCAATAGTATGTGATATGTTTCATGAAAGAATGTAGAATTTTTCATGCAAGCACTGTGGTATAGGCCAATGTATTTCGTAACTGGTTGTATTGCTACTGAGATTCAATTCTTACATTATTGTTACCAGGTATCAGATGTGTAAGTCTCGAGCTAGAGATAAGGTAAGGTAGGAGTAAGTGCCCAATGTGGGGTACACAAAAGCAACCATTTTGAGATAGAATAGGCACTTGTTTTATTTGTACTAGCTTTTATGATATTTTGGGAAAGGCAAGTAATGATCCATTTTGTATAGCCTAGTTAGACTTAAATGTAAATGAAGGGATGCTTAGATGAATTTATAGTGGCATAAGTGGTAGGATTGTTGCCTCTATGTCCAATAGTGAATTATCATATCTAATTGAGGATGCATGTTTATGTATAGTTAATCCAGGTGTATTCTATATATACTTATTTCGCTGCGATGTGAGAGAACCTGAGAGTAGAGACCAACCCAAATGGCACTCAATTAATCAACTTAGTAAAAAGTTTTAATTTGACTCAGGTAGAGGTAATAGTAACACCAATACTTTGATAATTATTTTTATATTATATCTTCTTAAATGTTTAAAAAGAACAATAGGATAGAGGGTGTTACAGAACTTCTATAGGTTAGGTGTAACATCCGCTCCTAATACTTGCATTTTGTGATAACGTTGTTATTATTATTATAGTTAGTATTAATTGTGAAGGGTTAAGGATGATTTATTAAGGAGTTAGAATGAACATTTTTATCATTATATTATCACTTTTGTGATAAAAGAATGAAATTGGAAATTTGGTAAGGAAGGGTAAAATGGTAATTTTACCATGAAGGGAATAATTAGTTTAATTCTCTTATTTCATGAAGTTATGTCAAAGGACTCTTATTATTTTCATTTAAGAGAGAAGAAGAATCTAGTTGTGCAAGAAATTACTTACATTGATGTTGAAAGACAATTTTCCCTAAAAAGGGTAAAATTGTAATTTCACACTATAGGTATGATGGCAATTTTATATGGTGTGAGAAAAATTTAGTTTTACCCTAAATATTCTACGAAGGTGGGAATTAGAAATTCTTACTCATTCTTGATCAAAAGAAGAAAGAAAGAGAGTGAAATGATAGTTTTAACATAAAGGGCAAAAAGGTAATTTTGCTTTAGGGGCAAAATTGTAATTTTGCTAAAATAAGGATAATTTAGTAAAAACATAAAAATAAGCTTTATGAAATTTTATTTGAGTGATTTTTACCTCTTAAAACTGAAAAGGGGTGAAAATGGTGTAACATCCACTCCAATTATTATTAAAGAGATATTTAATAATTATTAATTTGATGTTTAATGCTTGTGTATGTTGCATTAATGCATGTAGTTGCATTAGCTTAGGGACTAAATTGAAAGAAAATCAATGAGAGTTTAGTAAGAGGTGGTTAGGGATTCAATTGAAAAGGGAAAAGTAAGTGAGGCCAAGAGTGCAAAACAGCCTAGGAACCAAAGAGCAATTTCCCAAACTTCCTCTTAAACCCTAGATGAAGCCCTAAACCCTCTCATAATGCCCAAACTTCAGAAACTTAGAGAGAGAGAGAGAGAGAGGTCAAGGGCAAGTAGAGCGAGAAAGAGCTAGGGCAAGAGGGAGAGGAAGAATTTTTGAAGAGAAAGGCCAATTTGAGGCTGGGAATTTGTCCTATAGCAAGGGGAGAGTCATCCTAGCACACCAAACACACACATTTGCAAGGAATCAAGGTAGCAATCCATCCTAAACCCCATTTCTGAAATATACAGAACTTTTTTGATAAAATTTGATTTTGAATTTTTTAAGTTGAGTTAGGGTTAAAACCTACATTCTGTATTTTTTTCTATTTCTATAGGGTGTTGTGTTGCTAATTGTATGCTCATATATGTGCTTGTAATGGATTGGAAAGGCTGGGTTGTGTTCATCTACAGATATAGACTAGTTTTCCTTGATTTTACCATGTTTGAGCTAATGGATGGGAAATGTTTAATGAAAAGTAAAGTTTGTTGTATGGGAACTAAGCTCATGTATTTAGAATTGAAAATAAAGTGCATTCTGGACTGGGTATTATGAAAATCATGTTTTCTGAACTGCAGTGGAGCATAGCAGCCGACTGCTAAGTAGGGGCAGTCAACTACCGTGTTCCTGGAAAACCCAGTAAGTATAGATAGAGGCTTAGCAGCCAACTGCTAGGTTCTTAGCAATCAACTGTTGGGCCCAGGTTTTCACTGAGCAGTCGACTGGCAGTCCTAGCAATCGACTATCGTGCTCATATTTTTACCCAGAACGTATTCCATAAAGCCACCAGCCAGTTGCCAGTAGGCATAGAGGATTACAGAGAGCCACCAGTCGACTGCTAGCCTTCCAACAGTCGATTGACAACCCTCTAACTTGCGAAATAAGGTTTTTAATGGCAATTGAGCTTAGTAATTCTTCATACTAACTTAATTAAGGGCTCACAACATAGGTAAGCTAGGAAACTAGGAGTTTTGGGTGATGATACCCTTAGGATAATGAAAGAAAAGAGAGAAGAAAACACAAAGAGGGAGAGAGGAAAGTATTCTTAGTGTATGCCTTAGGGTAGATAGGCTCATGATCGAGTGATCGATTGTCGGTATGGGACGGCCGTTGGGAATTCCATGGTTGTGCCATAAATTGGGATGGTTAAACATCCACTTGAACTTAGATGATTTTGAAAACACCATGATGGTTGCGAACTTTAAGTTAGTGTCATCTCCCAAAGGCCATATAAGAAACACGTACTTAGAGTTAGGCATAACCATGACCATGGGTTGATTCACCCTATAGTATATGTAAAGGATAGCATACCGGGAGTATGATCCATTGGAAAGGGATGGTGATTCCATAGTATTATGATCCGCCCAAAATCAAAGAGGAAATGATCTGGGTAGAGTTGACGGTGAACCCATGAGAGTATACCACCCCCGTTTGGGACGAAAGGGAGGAATCCCGCTGGTCAAGGATGATCTGCCAAAAAGAGGCAGGGACCATTACTGTACTTGGATCCACTAGGGGACTCTTTAGAATGTACAAAAGGTTAATGCATGGCTAAATAGACATGCGGTCATTCATATAGATAGTGGTGCGTGGAGTTGTTGCTGGGTGACTCTCCCGAGTACTCTCAGGGTGTTTTATGTACTGCTCGCATGTTATGAAAATGAAATGATGTTATGCTTACTATCCCATATATGTTTTATAAGAAATGCTTTATGATGAGAATGATGATGAATACACTTCCCATGTTTACAAGTTGATATGCTTTAAATGCACATGCATACATATGAGTAGATACCATGATTAAATGCTTCACTCATTGCATCCCCATAGTATGTTATATGTTCTATGAAAGAATGTAGAGGTTTTTCGTGCGAGCACGGTGGTACAGGTTAACGAATTTTGTAACTAGTTGTATTGATACTGAGATTCATTTCTCACAATAGTGTTGACATGTACCAGATGTGTAGGTCCCCTTGGGATGGAGAAAGAAGGTAAGGTATGCAGAAGTGTCCCATCTAGGCACACAAACTGTTTATTTTGGATAGTATAAGTACATGTTAGGATTAAGCTAGCATTCATGATATTTTGAGAAAGGCTAGTGCAGGATTATTTTTTATAGCCTATTCTAACTTGTCTGTATATAAATCAGGCTGAATTGATGATTAGACTATTAAATGGGGCTATGAGTGGCAGGATTGTTGCCTCCATCCCAATAGTTAATTGATTATATTTAATTAAGAATGCATGTCTATGTATAGTTAATTCAAGTGTATGCTATATGTATTTATTCCGGTGCGATATTGAGAGAACCCAAAAGTAGAGACCAACCCAAATGTACTCGACAAATCAACTTGGTAAAAAGTTTAAAATTTACTCAGGTAAAAGTGATAGTAACACCAACACTCTGATAATTACTTTCATCTTAAAGTTTCTAAAATAACTAAAGGAACTGTAGGATAGAGGGTGTTACAAATGGAGCAAAAATAGCCAATTTGGACTTAATGGCAAAATGGCACTTTTCTTAGGGACTAAAATGTAATTTTCAAAAAGTTAAGGGACAACTATGCAATTTTGAAATTCTTGAAGGGCAGAACAGTCCCAGCCCATGGAAGTTGCATAAAATTACAATTGAAAGGAGAGACAATGCCATTGTTAAAAAAGAAAAGAAAAAGGAATGAAATGGACAAATTAGCACTAATGGCATTTTTGTAAATAATCAAAACCCTAAATTCAGCCTTCTTCTTCTCCCACATGCTAGAAGTGTCATGAAAGTGGTGGAGAAAGAGGGAGAGGCTGAATTGCTTGTCTACCTTAGAGAAGAAGAAGTTTTCATCAAAATAACTTGACACTTTTATTGGCTTTTCAAGGTAGCTAAACAATCCTATGCCATTATTTTCTTGTTCTATGGTGTGTTTATGGTATTTTCAAATTTGCAAGAATGATTGCTATTTCTCTCTCTACATGTTTATGGTGGATTTGCATATTTGGGTTTGAAATATGTTGGAAACAACTTGTGTTTGTGACTATAGACATCTTGGATTGTATGGAAACTCATGAAATGGTAAATTTTCATGGATGGAACTTTGATTTTGCCAAACCCTAACTTGTACCAAGGCTGAGTTTGTGTTTGTCAGAGTGAGAAAATGGTATTTTTGCATGGTTTTTTCATGAATGTTGTAGTATTGTAAGTAAAGTGATGAAACCACTCCATTTAGCTTAATTTCTCTTCTTGGCCGAATGCTAGGGTATGGAATGGTGATGAATTTTGGCAAAATTTCAAGTTAGAAAGAGTGAGAGAAAGTGTTAGAAAATGGTTTAGGTACTTTTTCCATTGTCTAGCTTCACAAGTACCCAAACAAATGTGCTTTAGTCACCTTGGCCGAATAAGTGCATATTAATGGTGCTGAATTTACTCTTGAAAAATGACTTAGAAACTATATAAGTTTAGTTCCAAGAAAGGAAGAGAGAGAAAATTATGGCAATTTATGTTTCAAGCAATGTTGTCAATTTAAAGTCTTACTTTTTCACTTTAAAAGTGTGCCTAAAAATGTGAAATTATGGGATTAGATGTGTGATCATGTTTGGCATGAAAAATAAGCTAGAAAAGCATGAAAAAGAATAGCCTAAAATGCACTTACCTAATTTTTAGGTGTGAGAAAGTGTTAGGCATAATTACAAGAATTGTCACCATAATGTTCCATTAATGAGAATAAGGCTAGAAATGTGCCAGAAGGGTTAGAAATGCAAAGTATTCATGTTCATTCTACCTTGGCCGAATACTATGTGAAATTTTCCCTAGAGTGGCTAGATTTATGAATTAGTTTGAAATAGCCTAAGGTGCCATCTAAATGGCCTATGCGAAGGGAAAAGAGACCAAAAGATGCAAGGGTCAAGAATGAATGAATAATAGCAGACATTTTTGCCATAAATAGTGAATGTTTAAATTCATGCAAAAGTGATTGAATGGCAAAGAATGCCTAATGTAATTGTGAAAGCCAAGGTTAAAGCTTCCTTATGGGGAATGATCTAGTGTAAACTCCCAAGGAATTAAATGAGGAGGAATGATCTAGTGAATACCTCCTGAGACTAAAAGCCTGTGAAGGAATGATCTAATGTATACCTTCTAGGGAAGTTCCCTTGAGGGGAATGATCTGGTGTAAACCCCCAAGGAATTGAAATGTAGGAGGAATGATCTGGTGTATACCTCTAAAGAGCACAGTTAAGTGGGAGGGAATGATCTTATGTATACCTTCCCAGAATTGAGTATTTATGAAATTTTATGTTATGTATTGCATGAACGTGATTTATGTGATTATGATTATGAAGTGTAAGCATTGAATGCTTGTAGTCCATTCTATGAATGATTTAATTGACTGTGTATTTCATGTCTATAGATGCATACACATATGTTTTCATAATAAGTTATACCCAAGTATCATATGAAAAGAGTTTTGAAATTAAATTGAATGTAGAGTTGTTTTCTGTATTATTACAGTGGTACATTTCAGTTGTTTTAAAATAAAATGGTTTGTTTATCTACTGGGAATGTATTTCTCATTATTGTACTGATATGTATCAGATAATTAGATATTGCATAGTAATGGAGTTTGAATTGGCCATAGTGGAAATTCCCTTTCTGGGAACTTTCACTATTGTCAAGGATGTTTATGTTATGACTATTTTTGAGTTCCCTATGGGTTAGTTAAGTACATAAATATATAGCTATAGCCCGACCTTTTTGGAGTCCTAATTCTACATGTTCTTTTTCGATTGGAATTAAGGCTGATATTTTTGGCTATACATGTAACAACCGAAAAGATTTGAAAGAGTTTTAAAGGATTTTAAAAGATAAAATTTGATTTTTGACGCTAATTTCCATCAAACGAAGCCTGGCACGACTTTTGAGGATAATGACTTGACACAGAAGGTCGTTCGAAGTCAGAAACATGATCAAACAGAAAGAAATGCAATCCAGCGATTAGAAACTGACGGAAGAAGTTTCGTGCATCAATTTCATTGACGGAGCCCAAAACCTTTGCATAGAAATGTGTGCCGACATCTAGAAGGATGCCGACACCCTAAAGCATCCCCGGGTGGTCCGGGAAAAGTTGGAATCATCCCCGGAGGCTTTAAATTACACGAATTCCCTCCATTTCTCTAATTTCTCTCTCTCTCCTCACCATATTTTCTCTCTCCTATCTCTCCTCCTTCCTCCACTGTGAACCGCCACCACAGCCACCGTGGGCCACCACCAACGACACCAATCGATAGCCCTCACTGCCCACAACCACCAGCAACCACCCATGGCCACCAACGGCCGCCAGAGTCGCCGAAAAAATGCCATCTTTCCCCTCCACCGCATGAAATTTCGCCAGTTCAGATCGCCGCCGTCCGTCGCTGTTGACCGTCACCGCCCCACCATCGTGTAGCCTGAGCTGCCAGCTTCCTCCAGTAGCTCACCGATGACAAACGGAGGCGGAACGCGCCAGGATCGAGGGAATCTCCGTCCGCCGTGCGAGAATCTTTGTGGCCGAAAAATGCCGTCCAAACGGCCGTGAACCACCGCGCCACCATCGTATTCAGACTCCTGTACTTGCGGGATTCACCGTGGTGTAATTTTCGAGGCAAACCGCACCCCTTCACCGTGCGCCACCGTACGCCGCTGTGCGCCGCCGTGCCGGAGTTTCTGGACGTGCATCGGGAGAAACTGAGACCACCCCGACGCAGAATTCCATCGTTCGAACCCATTGGTAAGGTCCGATTTCCCAAAAACTAATGGTATATGATTGAAATGGCTGCCGAACGTAATTAGGCAATAAATTGACCTAGGTATTAGCGTAACCAGATTTAGGATCGAAAAATGGATGACGTGATGAAGCTGAATATTTAATTTCATGTCCAGGAAATTAATTGGACCCAGAAACCGATATTTCGTGAAGTCCTGATTTGATTTGGAGCGACAGGAGACTAGGTAGGATAATTTATGCTTCCCGAACCCTAGATTTGAATTAGTGGATACCTAAATGATTTAAATGATTTGCATGGATTTACGTGCTACTTTCGATGGGATAAATTGCATGCCTGTGTGCTGAAAACCCTAATTGCATGTTAGAAAAGTTGTTTATTGAGTTTAGATACCTTTAGGACGGGTTTACTTAGGGTTGGGTACTTGATAGCCGGTATGGGACGGCCGTTAAGTATCCTTAGTACAAGGAGTTTTTAAATGAGATTATTTTTACCAGATTTGGCCTGTACTATGTTAGGGATTACGCGTTAAACCAGGACGACCCTAAGAAAGGTTTAGGGAGTATAAGGGTGGATAACCTACACGGGGAAACATTGTGATTTAGGCGTAATACCCTAGAACCCTGAGGAATAGCCGACCGAGTGCATGTGAGTTCGAATAGACTGTATGAGGATGAGAATTGGCGTATGTGCACATGCTAGGGGATGCCCTAGATGTTGATTCTCACCCTGTCCTTGAGTGAGATTGGTGTTACGGATCACACTCACAATATAGGCTTGATTCGGGTGATTGGTGTTACGGATCACACCCAACGATAAGAGAGATATTCTCTCTAGAAGACGTGCAATTAGATGATGATTTAGACTTGGTTACAGCGGATTTGTGACCAACGTGGATTTAGATACACCGGGCATGGGATTTTACTTGATTTCGATGAATGATTCTCAAAGAAATTGATTTTTATGATTTTGATTAATTGCCGCAATTTCCATGTAATAAAATGATTTTAAAGATAAGGTATTTCACTATTTTTGAACTGATTTCGGGAAGAAGATTTCAGTTTTCGCACCACTGGGTATTCAACCAATTTTTGAATGATATTCGAATTGTAAATTATTCTACTGGGATTTTATATCTCATTAGGTTTTTTATTCAGATGAACAGGGACAAGGACAGGAACCCAGACGATAGACGATAATGCCGTGGTGATAGACAGGAGAATAACTTAGCTTAGGCTTGAATCGGCTTGTATATATATATGCTTTGATGATGTTGCTGTATACTGGGTTCTGTTCTTTATGTTTTCTGTATGGATTTGATCGGTTGTACATGTATAAATCTGGTGTTTTATATTGACTGTATTGATGGGATTGACGCTGTTTTTATGGATTTCTGTGAATTATGTTTATTGTTGTTGTTAGACTGGCTGTGTAAATATAAACAGGTGATTCTTTGTATTTTGGACATGATCGAAATACAGAGGAAACTCTATCGGATTTTCGGTAGGGTTTACCGCTGTAATATATAGATTTAAGTCGGAATATGTATGTATGTATAACGTGACGTGTATATAAGTTTTAGATTTCATTCCAGAGTAAATTGTGATGCATACATGTATAATTAGTTAGCTGCGTGTGAATTAGGGTTGAACGAAATCCGAATGGACAACGGAAAGTCTATTTGGGTTACGTTCAACCAGTAGCGATCCCCTGACATTCCCACATAGGGAATAATCATTTAGAATAATCCATATGCTTCCGCTAATCAGATGAGGATTGTATATGTTGTATTAGGGGGTCGTTACAATACATAGAAAGAAAAAGGGCATATGTATAGGGATATGTGAAGGATCTATTCACCCACGATATTTTGTAAAAGGAGTATGAGTGGCATGCTTGTTGTCTCCTACTCCTTATGGATGAGTACTTCATCTATCCCAGTGTATGTATACAAAATGATATACTAAACAGTTATTATAATGTATATATATATCAGAAAATTTTTTATATATTCTATTGTAATGTTTAATATTTTATATTCTGCTGTGCCAAAGCATTTTACCTGAGCATAAGAACGCAAACCTAATTGCAAAACAAATATATAATGGATTAGATGCTCAGGAGATTTAAATATAATTAAAGACTAGAATTCATGTAACCACTTATCTGAAGAAGCAATATGATGTTGTTAAGATAAGATAAGAGGTGTTACATTAGGACCATTCTGCCCTTATGATTTTTGAAATTATAGTTTTGTCCCTCAACTTTTTAAGAAATTATCAATAAGTCCTTAATGAAATTACCATTTTTTACCCTTTGTGTCCAAATGGCCAATTTAACCTCATTTTTCATCCTTTTTGAGTTTAGTGGGCAAAAACTTCTTAAATAATGTTTCACAAAACTTCTTTTTACGAAATTACTAATTTACCCTTCTTTGGTAAAATTACCATTTTGCCTTTTATGTCAATATAATTATTTTTACCCTTATTCTTCCTCCTTTCTAAAATAAAAGGGTAAAGGTCTTCCAATACTATTTTCATGAAATATTTAGGTAAAATTTAATTTTCTTATCTCATAAAAAATTATCAATATATCCTTGGGACAAAATTATAACTTTGCCTTTTTAAGGAAAAATTACCATTTTGCCATCAAAGTAAGCATATTCACTTCCACGCTTAATTCTTCTTCTCTCTTAATTGAAAATGATAAAAGTCTTTAAATGTAATTCTATTAAATAATTAGAAAAAATCTATTTTCTCCTTTATAGTGAAATTACTATTTTGCCCTTTCTTTACAAAATTTTCAACTTCACCCTTTCATAGTAAAAGTGGCTCTATCTTGATGAAAATGTTCATTCTATCCCTTTTTTGAATCATTCTTATCATTACATAGATAAAAATATCTTAATGCTTAATTAATAATAACAATAATGTCATCATAAATCCCAAAGTATTAGAGGCGGATGTTACATCAATCACCTGTAATCATCCTATTTTGTGAGTGTGGTCTGTAACACCAATCACCCACTCAAGGATAAGTGAGAATTTAACTTCCAGGGCATCCCCCGGCATGTGCACACTACTAGTCTCATCCTCACACATAGTTGACTAATACGTAGGGTTATAGACTATTACACTTAAACCAAAACATTTCCCAGTATTGACCATCCACCCTTTACTCCTTAAGTCTTTCATAGGGTTGTCTTGGTTTAAAAGGGTAACCCCTAACAAATAAAGATCATTCAAGATTAAAATAGACATATTTATAAAGAAATCTACACAAGGAACACTCAATAATCGTCCTATACCAGCCATTAAATGTCTACCCTAAATTTCGTCCGTCCTTATGAGTATATAACCTAATAGCCAATCCATAACCAGCAGCAAGAGTTTATTCCATACCTTTCAAACATACACAGGCAATATTTCTATATTCATATAAAAACTTTACATTTATCAAATTAATTTCATCGAACACTTCCTATTTCATAAAAATCAAGCAATTCACAATCACCATTTCAAAATAGGGGAGTGTATATTACTCTACCTTAACCATTTGTTCTTTTCTTGACCAAGGTCTTCCTCTTCCCTCTTCAATTTGCCCTTACAAGTCAGTTCTTGAGAAATAACTCAAGTCTCAAACTATTTCTCTTTAAATATGCATTTATGCCACTAAGACTTAGTGTTTCAGTATAGGTTTTCTCTAGATTTCCTTTATAAAGTTTGGTAACTTAATAACTTTCCCCTTTTCCTTCCTATTTTCATGTATGATGACATTTTGAACCTCAATTCAGCCAAAAATAGGGTTTTCCAAGCTCAATTTGTGTTTTAAAAGTCATTTTCCATGTCAGGGAGGTTGCCAGTCATCTGCAATAGGGCTAGCAATCGGCTGGTTGCTCTTTGGATGGCTACCAGTCAACTATCATAAGGCTGGAAGTTAATTGATGGCTCTCTAGAATTCTTGGACTTGCAAGATAGTAGCTCGACAGTCGACTGTTAGGAGGTTATCAGTCGACTGCTAAGTGCAAAATTGGACCCAACAGTCGACTAGTGCATGCTGGCAGTCAACTGTTACGTTCTACAACAATTCAAAATCTCTGGTTTTCACAAAATCTCATTCCATATTCGAACCCATTTAAGTTTTAAAAGACATGAGCTTAGTTTCAAAACATTTTCCCCCAAATCCTAACCATTTTTAAGGCCAAATATCTATTATACATGTCAATTCACACATGTAAAATAAGGTAAACAATAAAACCTACCTTAGAAATCTAATTTTTAAGCCTAGAAAATGCTATATAGAAGTTAATGACCCTAGTATTTGCTTCAGAAACATTTTTCCTACTTCAAACAACCTCAAAATCAGCTCTTTTACTCAATAAACCCAAAAAATTCAAAAATGCCCTAACTTTGCTATCTTCACTTTCTCTCTCAAATTTCAGTGGATGGAGGAGTTCTAAGTATAGAAATTCATGCCTAAATAATATTTATAATGTTTACTAAACTATAGATGAAGAGTTCTTACCTCAAATTCGGCTATGGAATAATCCCACCTTGCTTCCCTTCCCTTTTCTCCTTTGCCTGTGCAGTTCCTCTCCTTCTCAGTATTAAGAATGCATTGGTATGAGGGAAATGTTACATTTGGAGGGGTAAAAAGAAGTGGCACGATGGGAAGCTTCAAGGACCATCTTGTAAAATGTGGAAATTGCATTTTAGTCCTTCTTTTCATTTAAGTTCCAATTTTCCTTATTTCATTTAAATCTTTGTAGGCAATTTCTAAAATTATCCTTAATAAATGATATTTTTAAGGAAACGAGTATTACAATTGAAGCCTAAACCAACTTAGAGGCACATTTTGTAACACCCCTTATCTTTAAATTACAGCTTTGTAAAATGTAATAAAATAAGTGGTCACATTATTTTTTACCTTTTTGTTTCATTAATTAGCCTGAGCCTTAAAATCCATCAAGAATTTATTATTACTTAGGTTTGGGCTCCTTTGCTCAGGTTATCATACTTTAGCACAGCAAAAATAAAATTCCATTAATTGTAGCAAAAATTATAAAAACTTAACCTATATATGTATATTTTTTACACTGTCTGATACATAATCAAGATATGTGAAGTAATCACTCAAAGGGATAAGGAAGCAACAAACCTGCCACTCAAACTCCCTTTTCAAAAGAATACTATTAATGGATAAATTCTTCACATATCCTATATAATACATTTGCCCTTTTCCATCATGTACATTCCAAAGAATAGTAGCTTTAATTATATTCTAAAAATAACATGTTGAGAATTAGAACAAAAGGGCTACAATTCCACAATTATAACTATTCCTTAAATTTACTAGTCTGTTGTGGGGATCTCAATTATTGCCATCATGCATCTGATACACACCAGTACAATAATAAGAAATAAATTCCCAATAGCTAAACAAACCATACAGTTTCAAAATATTGGCATGTACCACTATACAAATACAGAAAACATTTCTACATTCTAATTCTTTCAAAACAATTTCCATTCAATTCCATAAGCATGCTTTATATGAAACATATACATGTGCATTTGTGAACATGAAACTATAAACAATTCATGTCATGAACATAATACATGGCATCACATAGTCATGCTTCATTTATCCATAAAATACATCATTATGCATTCATACTTTTCGTATCAATAATAATAAATGGGTGCCATCAAATTCCTTACCACTAGGGTGACTTTTATTAGTGCCATTAAGTCATTACCAGTAGGATATCATATAGTAACATCACATACACCTCAAGGGGATCTATTAGTGTCATTCTCCATCCTTTCTTGGTTCTCTTTAAGGGAACATTAATAGTGCCATGGTTCACACTCTTCATGATCATTCATAGCCCTTTTACTTATCCTTAGGGAAAGGTATAAATAGTGTCGTTATCTCACCCTTAAGATAACATTCATAGTCTTTACATATTCACCTCAAGGGAGTTCTATAGTGCCTTTCTCCACCCTTTCTTGGTGTCATTCGATGCATTTCATTTCTCAATTGCATGTAATATCAAATTTGGCATTCATAATATATGAAATTGAAACATTTAGATATTAAAACCATAAATAGATGCAATTAACATTCACATCTCATTTTTTTATCATTTTTCCCATTCCTCTTGACATTGACCATTTTAAATCACATTTTAAACTTCTTTCCATTAGCACATGGATTCAGCCATCAAGGGAAAAATGGGGTGATGTTCTCGACCAAGGTGAGAGAGAGGTGGAAGCCAGGGATTTTTATGTCAATCTTTCCCATTTATCCATCATTTTCATCATTCAAGGACAATGGTACCATATACTTAAATTTTCATGATGCTTTTTCTTAAATTCAAAATGTGCATCTTTATGCTTAGCCTTTCTTTCTTCATTTTCATAACTCATTTACCATGCTAAACATATAGTTACACACTTTGTATCATTTTCACATTTTAAGCACACTTTCAAGATTGAATGGCATAACTAGAAAATGGTAAATTTGCCAAAATCATCAAAATAACATAATTTTCTCTTTCTTCCTCTCTCATGACCGAACACAAACATTTTTAGACATTTTTCAAGCAAATTCCAGCACCATTAAGCTTAGGTGCTTTCGGTCAAGTGAGAAAATGGGAGAAAATGGATGGGTTTCCATCCAACACTTACATAGCTTTCATTTTTAAGTAGTTCTCATGCAAAATCACCATTTTCTCTTTCATTTTCATACCATGTCAAAAGTTAGGGTTTTTCATGAAAATGGTACCATACATGCCAAAATTCAATCTTTCATGATTTCTAGCATACAAACATTGCCATACTCACAAACACAATAATATTTTCCATACAAGCATAGCCAAGTATACGAAGTAAGCATTATGGAATGTAGAGAAAGAAAACCCTAGGTTTCATGAACATAAAAATACTTTAATCTTTACATAAAATGTGAAACTAAGGTTATAAGATTGTTAAGCTACCTTAAAAATGCAAGAAAAGTAGAATCTCCCAAGTGGTTTCCTTGATTTTGCTCTTCCTCTTTCCCTTGTGAAGCTTTTGACCACACCCTCTCTTTTCTCCCTTGTTTGACTTCTTCTTCCCCTTAAGGAAGAAGATGACTTAAATTTAGGGTTCAAGTGAAATAACCAAAATGCCCTTGGTGCAAAATGACTATTTTACCCTTACTACTCTTTTTCAAGAATGGCATCCTATCTCTCTCAAATTGTAATTTTATGGAACTTTCATTGTAAATGACCACCTTGCCCTTTCAAATTTTGAATTTCCATTTTGCCCTTCAACTTTTTTAGAAATTACCTTTAGGTCCTTGGGTAAAATTATTATTTTACCCTTTATGCCTAAAATGGTCAATTTACTTTTATTTTCTTCTCTTTTCGGCCATAACACCAAAAATTCTCAAATAAAGTTTCATAAAGTCTCTTTTATGGAATTTATACTCCATCTCTCTTTAGATAAAATTACCATTTTTCCTTTAGGGTAAAAAATATAAGTTTGCCCTTCATGGCAACGTATTTATTTTTACCCTCATTTCATATCTTTTTCTAAGATAAGAGAGTAAAAGCCTTCAAATACCATTTCCTAAAATACTAAGATGAAATTATTATCTTTTCTTTCATAGTAAAATTACTATTTTGCCCTTTCTTTGGAAAATTTCAATTTTACCCCTTTATGGTAAAACTCGTGCTACCTGATGAAAATGTCCATTCTATCCCTTTTTTACATCATTCTTGACACCACATAACACACAAACATTTACATAAAGAATCATCATTAATAATAATAATAATATCAAACATATTGGAGGCGGGTGTTACACATTTACATCAAACAATTGTGTAATGTTAGTAGTATATGATTTTTCTAATTGTGTGATTAAATATAGGAAAAAAATAATAGTTTTATATGGAACAGAAATCTAACAAGAGGAAAAGAAAGGGGAACTCACAGTTAGGGCTCATGGCGTTGCTCGAGGTAGAGGGTCTTCTTTCTTGACAAAAGCAAGTGAAGTCATGGCAGAGGTGGGTCTTCTTACTCGGCAAAGGAAAGTGACATCACAACATTTCTTGATGGAGGAAGCTCATAACAAGTAGCTTAAGCAGAACGAAAATAGTAATGATGAAGGTGGGTCTTCTTTCTCGTCAGAGATAGGTGTGAAGGATTTAAGCATACTTGAAAATGACAGAAAAACACATAAGATGAACACTCATAACTATGTGAATCCCTAATTCACACGCAGCTAAACTAATTATACATACATACATTATATATTACTCTGGAATGAAATCTAATATCCATACATGTAGTATACAATCATTTAAATGATTATTCCAACTTAATTACATAGGTTTATAGTGGTAAACCCTACCAAAAATCTGGTAGAGTTTTTTCTGTATTTCAAACATATCCCAAATACAACAGTCATTTGATTTATACATATACAGTCAATCCAATAACCACAGCAGGCAAAAATTATAGAAAACTAATATATAACATCATCAGGAAAATATATACAATGCAATTCAAGCCTAGACTAAGCTTCTCTTCTGTCTATCACCAAGTCATCGTCTAGCCAACGTCTAGGTTCCTGTCCCTGTTCCTGTTCATCTGAGTAAACAACCTGGTGAGATATAAAATCCCAGTAGAATAATTTACAATTCAAATACAGTTCAAAATCTTGGTTGAATACTCAGCGGTGCGAGCACCGAAAATATATTACCGAAATCAGTTCGAAATCAATGAAATACCTTATCTTTAAAATCATTTTATCACATGGAAATCGTGGTAAATACTCAAAATCATAAAAATCCATTTCTTTGAAAATCAATAATCGAAATCAGGTTAAATACCATGCCCGGTGTATCTAAATCCATCTAGGCCATAAGTCCTCTGCGACCCAATCTAAATCGTCATCCAATTGTACGTCATCTAGAGAGATTACCTCTCTTATCGTTGGGTGTGATCCGTAACACCAATCGCCCGAATCTCGCCTATATTGTGAGTGTGATTCGTAACACCAATCACTCACTCAAGGACCGGGGGAGAATCAACATCTAGGGTGTCCCCTAGTATGTGCACATACGCCAATTCTCATCCTCATACAGTCTATTCAAACTCACATGCACACGGTTGGCTATTCCTCAGGGTTTTAGGGTATTACACCTAAATCACAACGTTTCTGCGTCTAGGTTATCCCCCCTTATACTCCTTAAACCTTTCTTAGGGTCATCCTGATTTATCGCATGATCCCTAAAGTAGTATAGGATAAATCTGGTAAAAACAATATCATTTGAAAACTCCTTGTACTCAGGGTACTTAACAGTCGTCCCATACCGGCTATCAAGTACCCTACCCTAAGTAAATCCATCCAAAGGGCATCTAAACTTGATAAACAAAACTTCTAACATGCAATTAGGATATCCAGCACACAAGCATGCAATTTAGTCCATCGAAAGCAGCAGGTAAATCCATGCAATTAAATCTAATCGTTTAGGTATTCACTAGGTTAAATCTAAAACTCGACAAGCGTAAATTATCCTACCTGGTCTCATGTTTCTCTGAATCAATTCAGAACTTCACGAAATCTCAATTTTCGAGCCAATTAAATTCCCAGTGTGGTCGAATGATGGAAATCTATCTCGGGGTGGTCTCGGTTCCTCCCGGTGTATGTCCAGATTCTACGGCATGGCGACACACGGCGGCGCATAGCGTAGGGGTGCGGTTGGCCTAGAAATTTACACCACGATGAAGCCCGCAAGATGAGGAGTCTGAATATGGTGGTGGCATGGCGGTTCAAAGCCGTTTGGATGATGTTTTTTGGCCCCGAAGATTTACGCACGGCAGACAAAAATTACCTCGATCTAGGCGCGTCAGACCTCCGTTCAACGTCAGCGAGCTGGTGAAGGAAGCTAAGAGCTCAGGCTACACGATGGTGGGGGCGGTGACGACCAACGGTGGCAGACGATGGTGATCTCAGCTGGCGAAGTTTTCACACGATGGAGGTGGAAAATGTCATTTTTCGATGGCGCTGCTGGCTGTTGGCGGCCGTGGGTGGTTGCTAGAAGTCGAGGGTGGCGAAGGGAGTCGATTGGTATGCTTGGTGGTGGCTCAGGTGGCGGTGCACGGTAGAGGAAGGAGGAGAGAGAAAGTGGAGTGAGTAGAGAGAGAGAATTTGGCCAAATGGCGGGGTTTCAGGAAATTTAAAGCTTCTGGGGGCGATTCTGAATTTTCCCGAATCACCCGGGGAAACTTCGAGATGTTGGCTTCCTTCTAGACATGGGCATGAGTTTCTATGCAGTGATTCTGGCCTTCGTCAGTGAAATTGAAGTACGAAACGTCGTCTGTCAGTTCAGATCGTTGGATCATGTTTCTTTCCATTCGCTTGTGTTTCTGACTTCGAATGACCTTCGTTTCAAATCATCATCCTCAAAAGTCGTGCTAGGCTTGGCTTATTGAATTTATCATGAAAATCGGGTTTTATCTTTTAAAAATAATTTCGGTTGTTACATTCTCCCCCCCTTAAAAGAAATTTTGTCCCCAAAATTCATACCTATGAACAGTTCTGGGTATCTTTGCCTCATCTCTTTTTCTTTCTCCCACGTCATCTCCTGCAATGCTACATCCTGCCAAAGTACCTGAACTAAAGGGATTATTTTACTTCGAAGTTGCTTAGTCTTAAAGTCAAGGATTTGTATAGGAGTAGATTCATAAGTCAAATTTTCCTTTAATATTATCGATTAATTCCCTAATACATGCGCAGGATCTGGGACATATTTACGAAGTTGAGAGACGTGGAAAATATCATGTAGGTTGGACAAATAGGGAGGTAAGGCAATTTGGTAGGCAACGGGACCGACTCTTTGTAAGATTTGGAATGGTCCTAGGAATCTAGGGCTTAGTTTCTTGGTCCTTACCTGTCTACCGATACCTGTGGTGGGGGACACTCTCAGAAATACGTGCTCTCCCTCATTAAATTCTAAAGGCCTTCTTCTCTTGTTTGCATATGATTCCTGCCTCTGTTGGGTAACTTTCATCTTTTCCCTAATAATTTTAATCTGATCAGTGGTTTCTTATACAATTTCGGGTGCCAACAGTGCACTCTCCCTCATTTCTACCCAACTTAAAGGTGACTTACAACTTCTCCCATATAGAGCCTCATAAGGTGCCATACCGATGGTAGAGTGATAACTGTTATTGTATGTAAACTCTATCAACGGTAGGTGTTTATCCCAACTTCCTTTCTGCTCAAGCACACAAGCCCTTAACATGTCTTCTAGGGTTTGAATAGTCCTCTCAGATTGCCCATCGTTCTGAGGATGATAGGCTGTGCTAAATTTAAGTTGGGTTCCTAAGGCTTGCTGTAGGGATTGCCAAAATCTCGAAGTAAACCTAAGGTCTCGATCGGATACTATACCTAACGGTATTCCATGCAATCTCACGATTTCCCTAAGGTATACTTCAGCTATTTTCTCCATAGAGTAACGCACCTTTACAGGTAAAAAGTGAGAAAATTTGGTCAACCTATCAACTATTACCCAAATGGCATCAAATCCTGCTGGTGTCCTAGGTAATCCGACTACGAAATCTATAGTGATTTGATCCCATTTTCTTTCTGGTATCTCCAATGGTTTTAGTAGCCCTGCGGGTTTTTTATGTTCTATCTTAACCTGTTGACAAGTCAAACAAGAATTCACGTAGTTTGTGATATCCTTCCGCATACCGGGCCACCAAAAGTTCCTCTTTAGGTCTTGATACATCTTGGAAATACCAGGGTGAATAGTGTAATGGCTTCTATGGGCCTTTGCTAACACTTTTTCCTTTAGCTCCTGATGGTTCAGAATCACTGTCCTCTTCCTAAACATTAAGACTCCATCAAATGCTAGTCCAAAATCAGGTTGGTCTGCGTATACTTCCAAGGATTCATCCTCAAGTTGGGCTTGTCTAATCAGTTCTCTCAACTCGCAGGTTATCAAAAATTCACTCATCACTAATCTTTGTGGAAACGAGATTACATTGAGGCTGAGATTCCTAAAATCCTCAAGTAACCTCATCTCACCAATCATTAAACTAGCTAGTTATAGTGACTTTCGGCTTAATGCATTAGCTACGACATTCGCTTTCCCTGCATGATATTTCAATTCAAAATCGAAGTCTTTCAGGTATTCTACCCACCTACGCTGCCTCATGTTTAATTCCTTTTGATCAAACAAATACCTAAGGCTCTTATGATCGCTATACACTTCAAATACGGCGCCATTCAGGTAATGTCTCTAAATCTTTAGGGAAAACACGATGGCAGCTAATTCTAAATCATGGGTGGGGTAGTTTTCTTCTGTAGGTTTCAATTACTGTGATGCATAAGCCAC
This sequence comes from Senna siamea, assembly GCA_031216115.1. NCBI lineage: Eukaryota > Viridiplantae > Streptophyta > Magnoliopsida > Fabales > Fabaceae > Senna > Senna siamea. Next base: position 23,570,822 of record CM062363.1, on the reverse strand, counting down.
AACTTTCCCATCCTGCATCAATACACAACCTAGGCCCCTCAGGGATGCATCTGTGTATACGGTAAAGGGTTCTAGGGGTTTCGAAATAATTAGTATAGGAGAAGTGGTCAATTTCTCTTTCAAAGTTTGAAAACTATTCTCACACTGTTCGCTCCATTCGAATTATACCCCTTTCCGAGTCAACCGGATTAATGGCAAGGCTATCTGAGAAAATCCTTGAATGAATTTCCTATAATAGCCGGCCAAAACCAGGAAACTCTTAATCTCGGTGACCGTTCTAGGTTGACCCTAATCTAATACTGCTTCAATTTTCTTTGGGTCTACCACTATCCCTTCCCCATTTACCACGTGTCCCATAAATTTCACTTCTTCTAACCAAAACTCACATTTCTCTAGCTTTGCATACAATTGGTTCTCTTTCAGTATCTGTAGCACTGTGCTAAGATGTTGGGCGTGCTCTTTGTGAGTCTTGGAATAGACTAAGATATCATCGATGAATACCACTACAAACTGATCTAAATAGGGTCTGAAGATTCTGTTCATATAGTCCATAAAAACAGCGGGTGCATTCGTCAATCCAAACGACATCACTAGAAACTCGTAGTGGCCGTATCTTGTTCTAAACGCTGTCTTCGAGATATCCTCCTCTCTAAACCTAATCTGGTGATATCCTGATCTTAAATCTATCTTAGAAAATATAGTCACGCCTTGCAACTGATCAAATAAGTCATCAATACGTGGTAATGGGTATTTATTCTTAATGGTCACCTTGTTTAATTGTCGGTAATCTATACACAATCTTAAACTCCCGTCTTTCTTCTTTACGAATAAGACCGAAGCTCCCCATGGTGATACGCTTGGCCTAATGAACCCTTTTTCCAAAATATCTTCGATTTGGACCTTTAATTCCCTTAATTTTGCTGGGGCCATACGATATGGGGTCATAGCTATTGGACCCATGCCTGGAATCAGGTCAATGGTGAATTCTATCTCCCTAGGTGGTGGTAGTCTACTTACTTCCAAAGGAAATACCTCCGGAAAGTCACTAGCAATTGGGATTTGGCTTAGTCTATCCTGCAACTCTACCTCAGAGAGATTGAGGGACATATCACCTATCTCACAAGCCCTGTCACTCCCACGCACAGGTACGTTATCTAGGTAAGTGATTGTCCTCTAGGAATAATTCAACAAGACTCGATTCCTAGTCAACCAATCCATTCCCAAAATGATGTCGATCCCAGTTAAGGGTATACACACTAGGTCCATAATGAATAAAGTATCTTCAATGGTTAAGGGGCAATTCAGGCATATTCGTGGGGACATAGTGGCTTCTCCCAAGGGTGTGGATATGTATAGGTCACAGGGCAGGGTTTGAATAGGTAGTTTTATTCTCTCTACGCATGCATCAGCAATAAAGGAGTGCATAGCACCTGAATCAAACAATACTATCAAAGAAAAATTATAGATTTTACCTCTACCCTGCATCAAGCCCAAAAACCTATCGACATTGGCAGCATTTAAAGTGAAAACTCTCCCTGAAGCCTGTGGTCTTTAGCTACCAGATGCCAGCTGATTCCCGGTGGAAGGGTAGTATCTGGCCATATGTCCTGTACCTCTATACCTGTAACACTGAAGTGGAGTCTGATGCCAGCATGGCTGATTCGGATGTCTAGTTTCACACTTCGGACAGGGTGTGTTGTCAGGCCGTCTTCCACTGCTACTAGAAGCCCCTGGTTGCGGTTTAAACATACCGCTTCTTACATTAAAATTTTTGGTTGCTGGTCTTAGCCAGTTCCCTATTCTCTGTGTCATATTCTAAGCCTGTCTCTGCTCCAAATTCTTTCTCAAGATTCGACACTTGTTTACCAGTGTGGTGAAGTCTCTAATCTCCAATGTGGCTAGCTGAGTCTTCATGGGTAAGTCTAGGCCTTCTTCTAATTGCTTTGCTTTCCAGGCCTCATCATAGTGTATTCGCAGGTAGGTGGAGTATCGTGATAATTCTTCAAATTGTTTCAAATACTCCTCAAATGGCCTGCCTCCCTGTGTGAGCTTCAGAAACTGTGCTTCCTTTGATTGCTTTACGCTCTTAGGGATGTACTGGTCCATAAAGACTCTCTTGAAAGACTCCCAGGTAAGCGAAATGCCTCTGCTTTCCATCAGTTGCTGGGCACCTGTCCACCAGAGTTCTGCTTCGCCTTTCAACATGTATGTTGCATATATAACTTTCTGCTCGTCGTCACACTGTAACAATCTGAAAATATTTTCAATATCTTGCACCCAGGCTTTTACAACAGCTGGATCGGAGGCACCTGCAAATGGAGATGGACCTGCTCTCTGAAACTCAATCCATCCCTGATACAATGGGTTAACATGCTGGGTGGCTCCATAATTTCTAGTTTTTCTGTCTTCCTGCTACTGTCTCATCACATTAGCACTGGTAGTGGCTTAATCTCTCATCGCATCAACAATCATACGGATAGATTCCATCATATCGCGCATGTCGACATCAGTCTCCATGCTACCACTACCCGAAGCACCCTGGTTCCTGTGCCTTGGCCTTCCTCTAGGCCTGCTGGCATCCCTGTTAGATTCTACCATAGCTATCTAACACAAAAGCAAATAGATCAATCATCATAGCAACAATTAATAGAAAGGCATTAAATTCATTCTGTTAATTATCATTTCAAAATCAGGTCCTAACATTCTAGAGTTAAATCAATCAAAACCCTAAAGCTTCAAGCCCGAAGATTCAAAGTCCCTAACCCACTAAACCAGACGATCTGAAAAACTAGGCTCTGATACCATAATTGTAACGACCCCCTAATACAACATACAAAATCCTTTATCTGATTAGCAGAAGCATATGGACTTTTCTAAATAGTTATTCCCGATGTAGGAATGTCAGGGGATCGCTGCTGGTTGAGCGTAACCCAAATAAACTTCCTGTTGTCCATTCGAATTTTGTTCAACCCTAATTCACACACAGCTAAACTAATTATACATACATACATCAAAATTTACTCTGGAATGAAATCTAATATCCATACATGCAGTATACAATCATTTAAATGATTATTCCAACTTAATTACATAGGTTTACAGTAGTAAACCCTACCGAAAATCTGGCAGAGTTTCCTCTGTATTTCGAATATATCCCAAATACAACAGTCATATGATTTATACATATACAGTCAATCCAATAACCACAGCAGGCAGAAATTACAGAAAACTAATATACAACATCATCAGGAAAATATATACAATGCAATTCAAGCCTAGACTAAGCTTCTCTTCTGTCTATCACCAAATCATTATCCAGCTAACGTCCAGGTTCCTGTCCCTATTCCTGTTCATCTGAGTAAACAACCTGGTGAGATATAAAATCCCAGTAGAATAATTTACAATTCAAATACAGTTCAAAATCTTGGTTGAATACTTAGCGGTGCAAGCACCAAAAATATCTTGCCGAAATCAGTTCGAAATATGTAAAATACCTTATCTTTAAAATCATTTTATCACATGAAAATCGCAGAAAATACTCAAAATCATAAAAATCCATTTCTATGAAAATCAATAATTGAAATCAGGTTAAATCCCATGCCCGGTGTATCTAAATCCATCTAAGCCACAAGTCCTCTGTGACCCAATCTAAATCGTCATCTAATTGCACGTCATCTAGAGAGATTACCCCTCTTATCGTTAGGTGTGATCCGTAACACCAATCGCCCGAATCTCGCCTATATTGTGAGTGTGATCTGTAACACCAATCACTCACTCAAAGACCAGGTGAGAATCAACATCTAGGGCGTCCCCTAGCATGTGCACATACGCCAATTCTCATCCTCATACAGTCTATTCGAACTCACATGCACACGGTCAGCTATTCCTCAAGGTTTTAAGGTATTACGCCTAAATCACAACGTTTCACCGTCTAGGTTATCCCCCCTTATACTTCTTAAACCTTTCTTAGGGTCGTCCTAATTTATCGCGTGATCCCTAACGCAATACAGGCTAAATCTGGTAAAAACAATATCATTTGAAAACTCTCTATACTCGGGACACTTAACGGCCATCCCATACCAGCTATCAAGTACCCTACCCTAAGTAAATTCGTCCTAAGGGCATCTAAACTCGATAATCAAAACGTCTAACATGCAATTAGGATATCCAGCACACAGGAATGAAATTTAGTTAATCGAAAGCAGCACGTAAATCCATGCAATTTAATCTAATTTTCCAGGTATGCACTAGGTCAAATCTAAAACTCGGGAAGCATAAATTATCCTACCTGGTCTCCTGTTGCTCTAAATTAATTCAAAACTTCACGAAATCACAATTTTCAAGCTAATTAAAATCCCAGTGGGTCGGATGATGGAAATCTATCTCGGGGTGGTCTCGGTTCCTCCTGATGTATGTCCGCACGGTGGAGGGGTGCAGTTGGCCTCAAAATTTACACCACGTCGAAGCCCTCAAGATGAGGAGTCTGAATATGGTGGTGGCACGACAGTTCACGGCCGTTTGGACGACATTTTTCGGCCCCAAAGATTTACGCACAGCAAATAGAAATTGCCTCGATCTGGGCACGTTGGACCTCCGTCCAACGTCGGCGAGCTGGTGGAGGAAGCTGGCAGCTCAAGCTACACGATGGTGGGGGCAGTGAAGGCCAACGGTGGCGGACGGCGGCGATCTCAGCTAGCAATGTTTTCGCATGATGGAGGTGGAAAACGTCATTTTTCGACGTATTTGCCGTTGGTCGCGTGGTGGTTCTTTGGAAGTCGAGGGTGGCAAAGGGAGTCAATTGGTATTCTTGGTGGTGGCTCACAATGGCTCAAGTGGCAGCGCGCGGTGGAGGAAGGAGTTGAGAGAGGAGAGAGAAAGTGGAGTGAGGAGAGAGAGAGAATGTGGCCAAATGGCAGGGTTTCGGGAAATTTAAAGCTTTCGGGGGCGATTCAGACTTTTCTCGGATCACCTGGGGAAACTTCGGGATGTCGGCTTCCTTCCAGATGTAGGCACTAGTTTCCATGCAGCGATTCTAGCCTCCGTCAGTGAAATTGAAGTATGCAACGTCGTCTGTCTGTTCTAGATCGTTAGATCGTGTTTCTTTCCATTCGCTTGTGTTTCTGACTTCGAATGACCTTCCGTTTCAAATCATTGTCCTCAAAAGTCGTGCCAAGCTTCTCTTACATGAATTTATCATGAAAATCGGGTTTTATCTTTTAAAAATGATTCTGATTGTTACACATATCCTCTTGATTAGTTTTAAATTAATGATTCTCTTAATTAATTGGATGAGTTTGATATAAATTATGATGGACTTGCTTGTGCAATTTAATGCTAAATAATAACTCCTTTTATCTTGTGTTAACCGAGAAAGTTAATGAATTGGAAAGGAAATTTTGTTGAAGTTAAATTAAAAAAAAAGGGACAATGACTTCGACCTTAAAAAAAGAAACGAAAGGAATGAAATGTAATAAATATTGACTTATTTTCCTTTAATTCAAACAAGAAGACAAGTGAGCAAAAAGATATTCATTTTTTTTATTATTCTTTTCCTAATTAAAATGATGCTTCCATTCGATGACTGTGGCATGTTACAATTCTATTTTAATGCTTCCAATTAGTGATCAAGATAGAAGAGACAAAGAAAGAGTGACGGAATGGTTTTGCCAATCAATAAGTAAAATAAACCAAGGAAAAAGTAGTTAAATATGTGGGTGTGTACGGTGAAGCAAGAGTGCATAATTTTTTAAATAAACATACATCTAGGTAAGCATACGATAAGGAAAATTGGAGATGAAAGAGAGAAGGAAGAGACATGTAATACAAGTTTCCTTCCCTTTCCCTTGCGTTACCTTCAACGTGACCGAGAATGGAGACTAACGTGTGCCTTGCATGAACCATGTGCTTTGCGTGAAGAGGTTTGCATGAATTCATTTCCTTCCTTTCCTTTGGCGCCATTGAGTGATGGAGTACACCTACATGCATAAGGCTAAGACATGAGGCTTGCGTGGAAGGTGCAGCTTACGCGAAATGGAAGCCTTGCGTGAACCTCCCTCCTTCCCTTCCTTGATGTGGCTGAGTGGAGCAAATGGTACAAGATTTCATGGAGAAATAGAGTGTACTTAAGTACACGTGTGGCTATAATATAAGGATAATTAAAAACAAAACTAAAAGGAGGCATAGCATCCCATTTAACCACTAGATAGAAGAGAGAAAATGCATTTTAATATACATGTATACAAGCATATGGCCTGTGCCTTGGGGGAGAGAGGAAGAGCAGCGTGAGTATTAGATAAAACACAAAAAGCTTTTGTGAGAGGGGAAGGAGCTAGCCGAGAGGGAGGAAAGCAAAGAGTCAAGGGGGAATTCAAAGGAAAAGCCAAGATAATCCCATTTTAGTTCATCCTTGAGGTAGCTTAGCAATTCTTGTAATTATGTTCCATGTTTTAGAATATATACATCATGTTTTTCCAAGCTCTCATGGAACATTAGTTTCCTCTCTACATTCTTGAAAATGTGAATGTCTCTTGGCTAAGCTTGTATGGTAAAATGGATGTGTTTGTTGATGTGCTAAAATGGATATTGTTATTACCATGAAATAACTATTTTTAGTAAAATTTAGCATGTATCATGGAAAGCTCTAACATAAGATAATGCTGAAATTTTGTATTTTTGCATGACTAGTATATGTTTTAAGTTATAAACATCAAAATGAAGGTTGCTAGCTAGAATTTGGTTTACAATTTATGACATTGCTCTTGTTAGCTTACCAAATTCGAAAGTGGCCTTTGTAAGGTATGAAATGGCTTGATAAAAATTGTGTAAGAGAGATTACACTTCGGTTTTTGCTAAGAGAAAGAAAGAAAATATGGGTAATTAAGGTATAATTAACTGGTTCACTTTTTGCATGTGATAAAGCTCACGTTATTATTAAAATGTAAAAATTTAGATAGGTGTGTAACCTTAAATTTAGTGTGTAGCATGAAACAAGAAGCAAGTGGAATAAATTATTAATGGAAGTGGTTACACAAATTATATGTGGAAGAAAGTACCCTAAAAATTAATGCATGATATCATTAGGTTTAAATTATAAAAAGAAGGGAAATTTTTGACAATGTGGCATGAAAACCTTAGGGAGTATTATCTTGTCATGATGGCCGAAACAATTGCTCATGTTAAATTGTAGTGACCAAATACATATGCAATGGTAGATGACTTATAAGGTATCTTATAATGGCTAAAGTCACAGGAAAATGAGAAACGTTATAGTTAGATGAATGGTGATTTGCAATATATTCCTATTTATGCCATTAATATTCTTATTCTAAAAAATTTATGAGATTATGGATGGCTAATTTAATACCACATAACAATAGACAATGGTAATACAATTATATTATAAAGGTGGCCAAGTGTCCACAATACTTAAGGTGTGACCAAAGGTACTTCACACTTGTGACCTAGTGAGGTGTGACTGAAGGTGCTTCACACTTGTGACCTCGTGTTCACAATTATAAAAGTGGCCAAGTGTCCATAATTCTTGAAGTGTGACCAAAGGTGCTTACACTTATGACCTAATGAGGTGTGACTGAAGGTGCTTCACACTTATGACCTAGTGTTCACAATTATTTTATAAAGGTGGCCAAGTGTCCACAATTCTTGAGGTGTGACCGAAGGTGCTTCACACTTGTGACCTAGTATTCACAATTATTTTATAACGGTGGCCAAGTGTCCATATTTCTTGAAGTGTGACCAAAGGTGCTTCACACTTTGAGACAAGGTAAGTTTTAAGAATGAAATGTATAGCTAATCATTGTTTATTTCAGTTTTTAACATGTATGATTCCATGAAAAGATGTTATACATGAAATCAAAATATCCAATTTCTTCACTTTGACATTCCAAATACTCATTCAATGCTTTCCCAATCAGTTATATAAATGAGACTATGTTTTAAAAGACTAGAATGTTGATGGAAAAATGTTTTTTTATAATTGCACACTGGTACATATTAAGTAGATTTTAAATGATGAATTGTTAAGCTACTGGGAAACTTTTTTTCTCATCTATATGCTAATATGTATCAAATCTAGATATTTGGCAATGTCAGGGAAGGACGGGAGTAGCATTAAAAGAAGTCCTTTTGTTAAGAGCATTTTTGTAGTCTTTCATTTTGGGTCCTGATTTTACATATTTTCTGTTTTTGGGATTAGAATTAGGACTATTATTTTTTTTTGTATATAGAAAAGGGAAAAGGGCATTAATTAGGGGAAGGATATATGAAGGATCAATTCTTCCCTAGTATTTTGTAAAAGGGGTTTAAGTGACAGGTTTATTGTCTCTTGACTCTTTATGGACGGGTACTTCAGATATCCTGGTATATGTTCACAGAAGGATGTAACAGAAATTTATTATTTGTAATATAAAAGTTTTATGAATTATGTTGTGATGTATGAAATTTTAATTTCTGCTGTGCATAAATTATGGTTATCTGAGCAAAAGAACCCGAACCTAATCCACGATAACAATACTTAATAGTATGAATGCTCAGACTTGTAAATGAATAATTAAGGTTAAGAATAATGGACCGAACGTATCTAGATACATCAGAAGAGTTTTAATATTAGATAAGGGCGTTACAAGTGTCATTAAGGCAATTTATTAATATTAAACATTAATATTCCAAAAATCTCCCACTTGGATAATATTAATCAATTTATTAACATGATCAAAGAATTCTCTCTTGTGTTTCCAGTTAATAATCTTGTAGGATGATTTCTTACTAACAACGAGCTATGAGTTGGGCTCTCTACCCAATGGGCTTGCAAGTAATCAATCCTATCAATAATTACTTACAATTAATTCATAGAACCAATCCATTCATGATTAAGTCAAAGTGTTTAAAAACTTTGAGTCAACACAAGATCACTAAATATGATAAGGAGACTAGTGATATAATAAAGTCTCAATACCTGAATGAAATTCTTAATGTATAGTTAAGATGATATACATAGAACAAATTCATTCATAATACAAGGTTTAGAAATGAGATAACACAAGATCACTGAATTCGATAGGAAAACTAGTGATATAATAAAGTCTCAATATCTAAACAAATGGAATACATAATGTATACTCATCAATCTAAACTCCCACTAGACCAAGGCTACACCAAAAGATTCTATCAAACTTCTAATCCATATTAGTTATGTGATTTTAAAAAACTCTTATGAGTAAGCCTTTGGTTAAAAAATTAGTTAGCATATGTTCACTAAAATTATGAACCAAACGAGTATAAGATTCAATAATCTTTTCTCTCTAACAATCAGGAACATCACTTCAAAGTGTTTAGTGAGACTAGAGTTCCTTCAAACTTTGATAAATGCATAAAGCAGAAGAACTATCACAATATGTGATTTGCGAATCAATAAGATGCATGCCATATATCAAATTCCTCAACCATACAACTCGATGACTAACCTCATAACAAGCGACATATTCTTCTTTTATAATTGTGGTAGTTATAATAGATTACTTGGCACTAGAACTTTTCCACAAAAAAATCCTCCAAACACTATAAAAATGTATCCAAACATAGAATTACAATCAAATAATACAATGTGCATAGTTTGAATTTAAATAGCCAGCAATCTCAAAAGGATTAGACTTTGAATAAGTCATCACGCAATGTTTTGTGCCCTAAAGGTACCTCATGACCTTCTTAGCAACTCTCTAATGGCCATGATCAGACTCAGATATACGCCAAGAACACTAATTGAAAAATAATGTCTAGACATGTACATACCTAAGCATACTTCCTATCTTTGGAATCCTGCTCTTGTTTTCTGTCATCTTTCTTCTTGTCTTTCTTACTTTCTTCCTCATTATTGGTCTTTATGCCTTTCTTAATGAGATAGATGTTCTCTTTGATAATGCACTTGTCTACATGTTCAAGAAGCTCAAAGAGAGTTGCAAGGCGATTGTCTGAGATTGAAAAATAGAAGGGCATAGCATGTAGCCCTTGCTTTATAGTATAGATTGCCAAGATGTCTTCGAGATTTGGGATATGAAGGGCTAGCATTTTGAATCTTGAAAGAAATATTTACAGAGTCATCCATAGTCTTCTTGCACTTCTTGCGGGTGGCAAAATACTTGAGGAACTCTTTCGAGAATTCATTAAAAGTTTCAATCAAGTTGATCGGCAATTGAGAAAACCACTATAGGGTTGGGCCCTTTAGTTTGCTAGAGAAAATGTAGCATTACTAAGAGTCGAGCATACTCAAGATGGACATGGCTTCTGTGTTGATGATGATTACTTGATTAATCGTAGTCGTTGGCATAAGAGGCAAGGGCTCTGAGGTAAAGGATACCCATACCATCCATAATAATAGAGAAGATATAGGTTATGCAGAGATAAGCTAGCTAGTTGGCTGACTGGGGTGGCAGATGTCGATGGAAAAGATGGAGGAATGGATGTTATTTTTTCTAGTAATGGTACGTTGGGAACAATAGGGGTTTGATACTGATTGAACCCAAGAGGCGGTGGTTTCCTAAACATCAGTGCTGGTTGTGGAAGTGGTGGTCTTAGCGGTGGTGGAATGGCCAAGACTAGATGTTGCAACAACATTAGCTTTGTTGGTTGTTGTAGAGTCTGACACAATGTAGGAAGTTCTTGACAGAGAGTTAAAACTTCTTCTTAAAGGTTGTTTACTTTTGTTCAGTGACTTGACTAAGGCAATTTGGAATCACTGGACCCACTCCTTTCCCTCTGGTACTCGACAGGGACAGAGTTGGTCGAAGGTGTGGTTGTCCTGTCGTTGATCACTTGATCATCTATTGAGAGTTATTAAATCATAGGCTTAGGCTAGGCAACATCTTATTATCCTCTACAGTGACAAGTGATATGAGGAATCCTTTATGGAGGGTTTGGTGCAGTTTTTGGTGAATCGAATGTAGCAAGAATTGAGCGTGTCTACATTTTGGTGGCTTCATTAGAAGAGAAATGAAGAGAATATGTGCAAAATATGGTAGAAAGAAACTTTCTGGTGGTCAAGGGAAGACCACGGTGGGCACCACTAATGTTCTCCAAAATGGATAAGAACATTGTAGATGATGGAAGACCTTAAAAAGGAATGCACAAAAAGAGAAGTCATTATTGATGCACCTTCCACAAGCCAATCAATAATGAATAAGAGAATACAAGTGAGAGAGTTTCGAGAGTGTTAAGATTATTGTATCTAATGAGGGGTAGTGACCATTTCTTATACAGCCTTTGAGTAAGAAAGTCTCTAGGAATTAGGTTAGGGTGATCACAGGGATCATCTCATTGGTGGACCAATCTAGATATACCAGAGACTAATATATATATGTATATATGAACATATATAACTATATATATTTATGTATATATTATTGTACGTATATGTATATACATATACATAAATAAATGTAAATATAAAATAATTATTTTGGTTGAATTTTTTAAATAAATCATAAGATTGGGTCAAGGTTAAGGTATAATTTTTTTAAAAAAATTACTTTTAATTATTCTTATAATAAAAATACATAAATAGTAAAAAATTGCATTGTAATTACATCTTTCCTTTTCTTTTAATTTTTCATAGTTTTAAAAATCAAACCGGACCAGCCAGTCGAACTAAAAAATTGGTGAACCAGCCATGGTACCAGTTCGAAATATATGCAAAATTAGAGTTGCGAAGAACTAGTCAAAGACTGGAAAAATTGGTCAAAAATTAGTAAAACCAATCAAAATCGACCATGGACGGTTCAAATCAGATAAGAAGAAGAAAAAGAAAAAGAGAAGGAGTGTAATACCCACCTCCTAGAAAATTTTATGATAATGGTAATGTTGGAATTTTTATAAGGATTTAAATGAAATAAGGATGTTGAGGTTATAATAGGAGGGACTAAAATGCAAATTTCTATTAATTGCAAGATGGTCCCTGAGGTTCCAATAAATTAACTTCTCTCCTCCCTTATATGAGCTCCTCCCCCTGGTGCCAAAACAAAGGACCGGACGTCCAGAAGGAGGAGGAAGAGGGAGAGAACTGGGTAGAAGGAAAAGGAAGGAGGAAAACAAGATTGAAGCATCTAAACACGGGTTTGAGGTAAGAATCCTTCTTTTAGACTATAGAGAATCACTTTAACATCATATAGGAATAGATTTCTACTGCAAAATGCTCCAAATATGTCAAAATCTGAGAAGGAAAATGAAAATAGAAAAACATAGGGCATTTCAAATTTTTCTTTGATTTGGACTAGATAAACTTATTTAGATGCTAGCTTGAGCTTAGGAATAGATTTCTAAACTAAAATGTAGAGACTTTCTGTTTCCATTTAGTAATTTTGAAGCTTAAACCATAATTTCTAAAGTTAGGTTTTATTCGACTCTGTTTACATGTGGATTTTCAAATTGGGTTGATGTTTTTGACTTAAAAATGTATGGGTTTTGTTCAAAAATGATTAGGGACTCAGCTCATATAATTTTTAGATGTTATGGACTGTTAATTTAGGTTACATTCTGTGAAAACTAGTATTTTGAGACTATCAAAGAACAGAACAGTTGACTGCCAGCATCCATAAGTCAACTGTTGTGTTCTTCGCAAACCCAGTATTGCACACACTGTAACACCCCTTATCTTATCTTACAACGTCATGAACATGTTTAGATAAGTGGTTACATTATTCTTTGCCTTTTATCTTATTAATTTTCCTGAGCATCTAATCCATCAGTAATTTAATATATGATTAGTTCTGGGTCCTTTCCTCAGGTTAACATACTTTATACACAGTGGAATTAAAATTTTATACATCACAGTAAAATTTCTAAAACTTTCATATTATATATAATGACTGTCTATTACATCTTTTTGTGAATATATACCAGGTTATATGAAGTATCCATCTATAAAGAATCAGGAGACAACAAGCCTGTCACTTAAACTCCTTTTACAAAATACTAGGGATGAACAGGTTCTTCACGTATCCTTTTGCCGGTAATTACCCTTTTTCCTTTACTATATACAGCCAAAATGACAGTCCTAATTCTAATCCAAAAATAATATATAGAATCGGGACCCAAAATGAGGGACTAAACAATTGCTCTTAACAAAAGGACTTCCTCTAATGTTACTTCCATCTTTCCCTGAAATTGCTAAACGTCTGCATCTGATACATATCAACACACAAATGAGAAAACTAATTTCTTAGTAGCTTAACAATTCAACAATTTAAAATCTACTAATATGTACCAATGTGCAAGCACAGAAAATATTTTCATCTACATTCCAGTTATTTAAAACATAGTCTCATTTATATGTATAGATTGGCAAGCATTGCATGATTATTTGGAATGTCGGTGTGATAAAGATGGTTATACATCATATTTTCAGTAAAAGCATACATATAACCATTAAAATAGCTAATGATCATCTATATATTCTCATTCTTAAAACTTACCTTGCCTCAAAGTGTGAAGCACCTTCGGTCACACTTCAAGGAATGTGGACTCTTGGCCACCTTTGTAAGACTTGTGAACACTTGGTCACATTGTGGACTCTTGGCCACTTTTATGAAAATAGTGAACACTTGGTCACTTATACATATACATAAAAACTAAAATTCCTCTCATTATTATCATTTCTATTTCCTTTGCATTTATCCATTACAAGGTACATTATAATGCATTCACAATTAGCATAGTGATTTGGCCATTGAAATTAAAATGAGACATTGGTTTCGGCTACCATGATAAGATAATAATCATTAAGGTTTTTCATGCCACATTGTCAAATTTTTTCCTTCTTTCTATAGTTTACACTTAATGGTACCATGCCTTAGAATTTCTAGGGTACTCTCTCCCACATTCCATATTTGTAATTATATCATTAGCAATTTATTTTACTTGTTTTCTTGATTCATGTTACATACTAAGTCTAAGGTTACACAAATTCTCAATTCTTACATTTAAATACGGGGTTCTTATTATGTGTAAAAGGGACAAACAATTACCATACCTTAATTTACCCTATATTCTTTCCTCCCCTTAGCCAAAACCGAATTGTACTCTCCCTTACCTAATCTTTATCAAACCATTTCCTACCTTACAAAAGTCACTTTCAAATTTGGTAAGACAACAAGAGCAATTTCAAAATTTTAAATCTAATTCTAGCTAGCAACCTTCATTTTGGTATTTATAACTTAAAATGCATACTAACTATACAAGAATACCAATATTTAACATTATCATAAGTTAGAGTCTTCCATTATACATGCTGAATTTTTCCAATAGTAGTTCTTCCATGGAAACAACAATATTTACTTTAACACACCACTAAACATAGACAAATTACCACACAGGCTTAGCCAACATGACATTCATATCTTCAAGAATGTAAAGAAAGAGTTATCGTTCCATGAAAGCTAAAAGCAAGAGGAGTTTATCTTAAATCATGAAACAAAATTAAGAGAATTACTAAGCTATCTCAAGGGTGCAAGAATGATGAAGGTATCTTGGTATCCCTCTTAGATTTTATCTTTCCCCCTTGCTTCTCCCCTTCTCAGCTAAGTTAGCTCTTTCCCTCCTCACGGAAGCTTGTGTGTTTTTCTCCAATGTTAAGTTGCTCTCCCCCCTTCCCCAAATGCTATTGCCGTAAGCCCCTTTAATCCAATGCCATCCCTCTCTTGTATGTAGTCTAATCGGGTAATGGAATGCTACACCTCTTTCTTATTCTTAATTGTGATTGTTTAATAGCCACACGTGTACTCAAGTACAATTCGCCTTAATGGAAATCTTGTATTAGTGGATTAACCACTTGGCCACATTAAGGGAGGGAAGGGGAGAGGTTCACCCAAGGTACCATTACGCATAAACTACACATTTCACACAACACCCACATTTAGCATTATGTATATACATGTAGCTCCATCACTCAATGGCTCTAAAAGAAAGGAAGGAAAGGGATTCACGCAAGACGTATGGCCACACAAGCTACATGGTTTGGCATTACAATTTAATTCATATATCTATTCCCTAAATGGCTTCCACCGTACACCCACATATATGTATATTAACTTAACTAAATTCTGCACTCTTACTTCACCGAATGCACGTGTATATATTTAATAGAGGTTAAATTATTTTCTCCCTTCTCACTTTCTATTGCCATGTGGGTTTTTATAAAATTCACATTCTTCTTCCTAATTTCCTTTGGTTTCACGGTTAAAGGTGGAGAATAAGTAGTCAATTTCCCTTTGTCTACTTACATGTCACATTCTCTCTTGCCTTCATTTCCTTCACCGAATGCCTATATATTTAATTGCTATACTCTTCTTTCATTTTCCAATTGTCCTTGCTGTGGGTTTATATAGCTTTACTTCACTCTTTCCTTTGGCAATTCGGCTAGATAAAAGGAAAAGAAAAATTAAATCAAGCACCTAAATTTTTATTTGGTGTTTCCGTCCCACTCACATTATAATTCAATTACCACAAGGAAGAAAGTGTTATCCTTTAACTTTTTTATTCTAAACACTAAATTAAATAAGTAAATTCACCATACTTTATAGCAAACTCATCCAATTAATTAAGGAAACACAACATAAAGGTATTCACAAGAAAAGGGGTGTTACACACAGCAACTTAGCCGTCGACTACCAAGCATGCACCAGTCAACTTTCCAGCCACTATGAAGCCCAGAATTGCACACAGAGGTGTGCCAGCCGACTGCAAGCATGCGACAGTCAACTGTTAAGTCCCTGTCTTGTAGAATTTAGCCTTCCAGAGAGCAATCAGCTAACTGTAACACCCCTTTAGCCTATGATTCTTTTTAGGTATTTAAAAAGATATCATATGAAAATAATTATTAGAGTATTGGTGCTACTATTACCTCTACCCGAGTCCAATTAAAACCTTTACCAAGTTGGTTAATTGAAGGCCATATGGGTTAGTCTCTACTCTCGGATCCTCTTAACATCGCAGCAGAATAAATATACATAGAATAACCTGGATTAACTATACATAAACATGCATTTCTAATTAAATATAGTCAGTTAACTATTGGGCATGGAGGCAACAATCCTGCCACTCATAACCCCATCAGTTTTATCTATCTTCCAATCCAGCCTAATGCATATGCAAATAATTTAGAATAAGCTATACAACATAATCCTACACTCGCCTTTCTCAAAATATCATGGAGGCTAGCTCAATATTATCATGTACTTAAGCTATTCAAATTAAACAGTTTGTATACTCGGAATTTATACTTCTTCCTACTTTACCTTCCTCCAGCCCGGGACCTACACATCTGATACATGCCAACAATAACGTGAGAATTGAATCTCAGTAGCAATGAAACCTGTTACAAAATTCGTTGACCTGTACCACCATGCTCACACGAAAAACTCTACATTCTTTCATAAAACATATCACATACTATTGGGATGCAGTGCATGTAGCATTTAATCATCTTATGTACTCATACATTTGCATATTCGTTAAAACATATCATCTTTAAAAACATGGGAAGTGCATTCATCATCATTTTCATCATAAAATATTTTTCATAGGGTAATAAATATGCCTTTTGATGGTACATATGAGAAGGAGGAAACAATCAAAACATATGAGCTATCGAGAGTGTCGCCCAAGAAAAACTACATATACCACTACATACATGAATGAACTATCCTAGTGACTAACTGCACCACTACAATAGTTGAGCTATCCTGGTGACTAACTGCACCACTACAGTAGTTGAGCTATCCTGGTGACTAACTGTGCCACTACGGTAACTCTACTGCATAGTACTACCAAGGCGTCCCCCAAGCGAATCTAACGTACAATCTCAATAACTCATGGGATCGCTGTAAAACCTATATACAGGTCTTATCCTCTCTGCTTTTGCAGATCATGAGGCTATGGAATCACCACCCCTTTTCCAGTGGATCACGCTCCTGGTACGCTATTCTTTAACATATACACTAGGGTGATTCGGCTAATGCCCATGGTTATGCTTTAACCTAAAGTATGCATTTCTTTATGGCCCTTGGAAGACATACTAACTTAGGGTTCGCCACCATCACGGTGTTTTCGAAGTCATTTATGTCAAGTGGATGTTTAACCATCCTCATACATGGCACAACTGTGGAATGCCAATGGTCATCCCATACCGATAATCGGTCACTCGACTCACGAGCCTATCTACCACTAGTGCATATGCCTAGGATACTTCATTCTTCCTTTTTTTATGTCTCTCTGCTCCCTTTTGTATCACTATCACAAGGATCATTCTCATCCAAGTGAAAAGTGACTCTATCCTTTGCACATTACCCAAAACTTCTAGTTTCCTAGATTACCCCTGTTGTGAGCCCTCATTTAAGTTAGTATGAAGAATTACTAAGCTCAATTACCATTAAAAACCTCATTTCGCAAGTTAGAGGGCTGCCAGTCGATTTTTGGAAGGCTAGTAGTCGACTGGTGGCTCTCTGTAATCCTCTGTGCCAATTAGTAAGCTAACATTTGGCTGCCATCGTGCTGGCAACTAGCTGTTGGCTTTTTGAAATGCGTTCTAGGTAAAAATATGAGCACGATAGTCATTTGCTAGAATTTGCGATCAAGCGCTCAGTCTGAGCAAACCGGGCTCGACAGTCGACTACTAGGAACTTGGCAGTCGGCTGCTAAGCCTCTGTCTGCACTTCTAGGTTTCCAAGAACACAACAGTCGACTACGAGGATGGCCAGTCGACTGCTTAGTGTAGACCCGGGCCCAATAGTCGACTGTTAGGTGTCTAGCAGTCAGCTGCTAAGCCTCTTTCTACACTTCTGGGTTTTCCAGGAACACGGTAGTCGATCGCCTCGCTAGCGATCAATGCTACGCTCCGCTATAGTTCAGAAAACATGATTTTGATAAAACCCAGTCTAGCATACATTCTATTTTCAAATCTAAACATATAAGCTTAATTCCCATACAACAAACTTTACTTTTCATTAAACATTTCTTGTTCATTAGCTCAAACACAGTACATTTAAGGAAATCTAGTTTATATATTTAGATGAACACAACCCAGCCCTTCCAATACATTGCAGCACACATATGAGCACACATTCAGTAGCACAACACCCCATAGAAATAGAAAAACATACAGAATGTAAGTTTTAACCCTAACTCAACTGAAAACATTCAAAATCACATTTTATCCAAAAAGTTTTACACATTTTAGAAATGGGGTTTAGGATGGATTGCTACCTTGATCCCTTACAAATGTGTGTGTTTGGTGTGCTAGGATGACTCTCCCCTTGCTATAGGATGAATTCCCAACCTCAAATTCGCCTCTCCCTTCAGAAATTCTTCCTCTCCCTCTTGTCCTAGCTCTTTCTCTCTCTACTCGCCCTTGATCTCTCTCTCTCTCTAAGTTTCTAAAGTTTGGGCATTATGGGAGGGCTTAGGGCTTCAAGTAGGGTTTAAAAGAGGTTTTGGAAATTGCTATCTAGTCCCTAAGCTCTTTTTCACTTTTAGACTTGCTCATCTTTCCCTTTTCAATTGAGTCCCTAGCCACCTCTTGTTAAGCCTTCATGTATTTCCTTTCAATTTATTCCCTAAGCTAATGCAACTATATGCACTAATGCAACATACACAAGCATTAAACATCAAATTAACAATCATGAAACATCTCTTTAATCATAATTAGAGCAAATGTTACACTAACTGTCAGCCCCTGACATGCGACTGGCAACTACCCTTATGTGGAAAAATGGTTTTAAATCATGATTAAAGCTTGGAAATCCCTAGTTTTGATTTGAATAAGGTTCAAACATCATCCTATACGAGAATTTCATAAGAGGAGTGGTAGAAAACCAAAGAAATGACAAGGAGAAAGGGGGAACTTAGAGAGAACCTTAGTAAAACCTTAAGATAGAAGTTGCATAAGTGCATAATAGATGGGAAATGGTGTGAGACTTAAATTGTTTGCCTCAAGAACCTGATTGTGGGCACAATCTTGAGGTAAAAGAGGAAAACCCTATTCAAAAGAGGAGCAAACAGTAAAAAGGTAGAGTCATCTACACTCCCCTGAATTTTAATTAATGATTGCAAATTTTTGTTTTAAGTATAATTTGTGAATTGAATGAGAATGATTGCTAAACATGATTGATTGACTTAAAATTTTCATATGAGTATAGAAAAAACTTGCCTGTGTATGAGATGCTCATTACATGTTTGCTAGATTTGGCTATTGGGTTATATGCCATAGTAACGGACTAGCTTAGGGTGGACATTCAATAGCTAGTATGGGATGGTCGTTGAATGTTCCCTATGCAGATTGTTTTATAAATTGATTATTTTATTTGAATTGGTCTACATTTTTTGGGAATTATTCTTTAAACCAGGACAACCCTATGGAAGGTTTAAGGAGTAAAGGGTGGATAGCCTATACGAGGTGATGTTGTGGTTTAAGCATCTATAACCTTGAGTATTAGTCGACTATGTGTACATATAGCCATATAGACTATATAAGGATGAGACTAGCAATGTCCACATGTTGGGGGATGCCCTGGAAGTTGGCTCTCGCTTTCCTTAAGTGGTTAATTGGTGTTACGGATCACACTCACAAAATAGGGCATTGTTTTTGCGTGATTGGTGTTACAGATCACACCCAACCAAAACCATGTTTTAGATAAAATGGCATGCAATTTGAGATGATTAATCACATGAGATGTGTGATAGAATTACATATGAAAATTTTCAAGCATGATTTTAAGTATGACTTTTCATATTCAAAGATACCATACTCATGATATGTTTTGCATTGATTTCCCATGTTTATTATAGTTTGAAAGTATTTAGTAATTCACTTGTTTTTGAACTAATTTGTGGGGAGATATTTTTTGTGCTTAAAACAGCTGAGTATGCAACTGATTTTGAATAATAAACTGTGAATTGCTCTATTGGGATTTATATATCTCATCAAGTTGTTTGCTCAGATGATCAGGAACAGGGGATGCCTAGGAGATAGCCAAGTATGAGAGTGGATGCCAAGGCTACCAAGCAATGCCAGAAGAATTGTATAGTACTAAGCTGGATTTGTAGTAAGCTTAAGGTTTTGTATACATATATTTAATGATGGATATCTGGGATTTGGAATTTATATACTGAATCTTATGAATTATAAATGAGATTGTGGATGTATGTATGGATTTAGTAATTATGGCATAGTATATCTTAATTGTCTCTATATGGCTGTTAGAATTTATATTCCAGAGTATTATGTGTTAATATATTGCGATATTAGAAATGCTGCACCGAACAGGTGGTTGAGTGGAATCTGAATGGATAGAGAGAAGAGTTTATTTGGGTTACACTCAACCAGTAGTGGTCCTCTGACGTTCCCTAAGTTGGGGAAGTGAAAAAAAAATTCACTATAAATTTCTATGCTTCTGTTAGCATATACTCTGAAGTATGTAAAGTAGGAAAGGGGGTCGTTATAAGGAGGAGATAGGCACCGTGCACAACTGAGAATGAGAAGAAGAAGAGGAGGGAGGGAGGGAGAGAGATGTGTATTGAGGAGAAAAAAAAGAATAGAAGGAAGAAAAGGCAAGGAGAAAAGAGGAAGAGAAGAAAGAAAAAGAAAGAGACGCAAGAACAGAGAGAAGAAAAAAGATATGAAGATGTGTGTAACGCCCTTATCTAGTATTACATCTCCTTCAACTATATCCAGACAAGTTCGATACATTACGCTTAACCTTAATTATTCATTTACGACATCTGAGCATTTATACCATTAAGTATAATTATTATGGATTAGGTTCACGTTTTTTGCTTAGTTAACCATACTTTATGCATAGCAAAAATTAAATTCAGTATATCACAGTAGAATTTATGAAACTTACATATAATACAAATAATAAATGTCCAATAATGAATGCCCATTACATTCTTCTGTGATCATATACCAGGATATATGAAGTACCCATCCATGAGGAGTCAGGAGACAACAAGCCTGTCACTCAAACTCCTTTTACAAATTATTGGGGATGAACCGATCCTTCATATATTCTTCCCCCAATGATTGCCCTTTTTCCCTTTTCTATATACAGCCAAAATAATAGTCCTAATTCTAATCCTAAAAATATACATAGAATCAGGACCCCAAAAATAAAGGAATACAAAATACTCCAAAAAAAAAGGGACTTCCATCTTCCCCGGCACTGCTAAATGTCTGCATCTGATACATATTAGCATATGTAACACCCCTTATCTTACCTCAACAACGTCATATTACTTCCTTAGATAAGTGGTTACATTAATTCTAGTCTTTAATTATATTTAAAATTCCCAAGCATCTAATCCATCATAGATTTATTTTGCAATTAGGTTGGGTTCTCATGCTCAGGTGAAATGCTTTGGCACAGCGGAATATAAAACACTAAACACTAAACACTATAGTAGATTACATATGAAAACTTTTCATATATGCATATACATATACATTATGATATCTATTTAGTACATCGTTTCATATACAGACACCGGGATAGATGAAGTACCCACCCTGAAGGAGTAAGGAGACAACAAGCCTATCACTCATACCCCTTTTTCAAAATCCCATGGGAGAATAGGTATATCCCTATACATATGCCCCTTTTTTTGTCTATATACAGCCAAAAATATTAGTCCTAATTCTAACTCCCCAAAAATGAAGAATTAGGACTCCAAAAAGTCGGGCTATAGCTATATATTTAAGTCCTCATCTACTCCATCGGGAATTCAAAAACGGTGATAACGTACACATTCTTGATAATAGTAAAGGTACCCAAGAAAGGAATATCCACTGTATCTAACTCCACTTCAATTACCATGCAATATCTAACCATCTGATACATATCAGTTTAGTAATGAGAATTGTATTCCTAGTAGATAAACAACCAGTTTATTTTAAAATGACTGACATGTACCACTGCAATAATGCAGAAAATACTTTACATGCAATTTAATTTCAAAACTCTTTTCATATACACTTGGATATGATTCATTATGGAAACATGTGTGGATGCAGCTATAGAAATGAAATACACATTAAATCAATGCATTCATGGAATAGGCTGTAAGCATTCAATGTTAAATATCATAATCATATTCGCATAAATCATATATTTGTAATGCATATCATAACATATAATAAACCTCAGCTTTTAGGAGATAGACACCAGATCATTCCCCCTGCCTCTTCTTCCTTGGGAGTATACACCAGATCATTCCCCACAAGGAAGCCTCTTTTTAGGAATGGATGCATCAAATCATTCCTCCTCATTTAATACCTTGGGAGTATACAAAAGATCATTCCCCCACAAGGTAACTTTCCTGGAAGGTAAACATTGAATCATTCCTCCCCTTCACAGGCCTCAGTTTTAGGGGTCATTCACTGGTTCGTCCCTCTTCTTCATTTCAATTCCCTGGGGCACATATCAATCATTTCCTACCAGGGAACCTTAACCTCGCATTTCACATTACATCAAGCAATTTCATGCCATTGTTTACCTTGCATTTCATATCACATCATGCATTTTCATGCTATTCTTTAACCTTTCGTTTCACATCACATCAAGCATTTTCATATTATACAAACATCTTTTACATAAATGTAAACATTCCATTGATAACAGCACAATAATGCCATGCAAACACTTTTACATAACATATGCCTATTCGGGTGGTACCTCAAGCCACTTCCAATGGACACATAAGATTGGCCATTCTAGGGAAAATGCCATATTACATTCGGCCAAGGCAAGAAAAATATGAGAATGTGGCACTTTTAACTCATTTGGTTCCTTTTTAGCATTATTCTCATCATCTAAGCATTTTGGCAACACTTTCAATAATTATGCCTAACATTTTCTCACACCTCAAATTTGTGTAAGTGTACTTTAAGTCATCCTTTTTCATGATTTTCTAACTCATTGTTCATATCAATGATGACCATACATCTAATCTCACAATTTCACATTTTTAGGCATACTTTTAAAGTGAAAAAGTAAGACTTTAAATTGACAACATTACTTAAGGTATAACTTGCGATGATTTTCTCTCTCTTCTTTTCTTAGAACTAGGCATATATAGTCTCTAAGTCAATTTTTTTAAGAACAATTTCAGCATCATTCATATGCATTCATTCGGCCAAGGTGACTAATGCACACTTATTTGGTTATTTGTGAAGCTAGAAAATAAGAGAAATACCCAAATGCAAAGTTAATTGAACTTTCTCTCTCTTACCATTTTCTAGCACTTTCTCTCACTAATTCTAACACAATTTTGCCAAAATTCAGCACCAACATTAACCCTAGCATTCGGCCAAAGTGAGAAAACAAGCAAAAGTGGAGTTGTTTCATCAATTCCCTTCCAACACAACAACATTCATGCAAAAACCATGCAAAATACCATTTTCTCACTCTAAAAAGCACAAATTCAGCATTTACCTAATTTAGGGTTTAGAAAAATCAATTTCCATTCATGAAACATTACCTTTTCATGAGTTTCCATACTTTCCAACATATCTATAGTCACAACCACAAGTGATTTCCAACATATTTCACATCCAAGTATGCGAATCTACCATACACATGTAGAGAGAGAAATTGCCACCTTTCTTACAATTTTGAAAACACCATAAATCTACCATGAAACATGAAAATAATTGCATGAGGTTGTTTATCTACCTTGAAAAGCCAATGGATATGTAATTCCCCTTTTAATTTGATGTAAGCTTCCTCTCCTCCAAGGCAAGATGAACTTCAGCCACCTCCTTCTTCTTCTCCCTTTCTCACGCCATTTCTAGTAGCTAGGAGAAGAAATAGGCTGAATTAAAGTTGGACTTATTTACAAAAATGCCATTCTTACAAATTTTGTCAATTTCATCCTTTTTCTTTTCTTTTTATAACAATGGCATTGTCTCTCCTTACCATTGTAATTTTATGCAACTTCCATGGGCTGGGACTGTTCTGCCCTTCCAAAATTTTGAAATTGCATAGTGGTCCCTCAACTTTTCAGAATTTGCATTTTAGTCCCTAAGAAAAGTGCACTTTTGCCATTAAGTCCAATTTGGCCATTTTTGCTTCCTTTTTCATTCTTTTCGGTTTCAAGGAGTAAAAATCACTTAAATAAAATTCCATAAGGCTCTTTTCCATGAATTTACCAATTTACTTTTATTTTAGCAAAATTACAATTTTGCCGCTAAGGAAAAATTACAATTTTGCCCCTAAGGCAAAATTACCTTTTTACCCTTTATGCTAAAACTATCATTTCACTCTCATTCTTTCTTCTTTTGATCAAGAATGAGTAAGGATTTCAAATTCCCAACTTAATAAAATATTTAGGGTAAAACTACACTTTTCTCACATCATATAAAATTACCATTATAACCATGATGTGAAATTACAATTTTACCCTTAGGGAAAATTGTCCTTTAATATTAACATAAGTAATTTCTTGCATAACTAGACTCTTCTTCCCTCTTAAATGAAAATAATAAGAGTCCTTTGTCATAACTTCATGAAATAAGAGAATTAACTAATTATTCATTTCATGGTAAAATTACCATTTTACCCTTCCTTACCAGATTTCCAATTTCATGCTTTTATCACAAAAGTGACTATAAAATGATAAAAGGGTTCATTATAACTCCTTACTAAATCATCCTTAACCCTTCACAATTAATAATAAAATAATAACAACAACAACATCATCATAAATTACAAGTGTTAGGAGCTCATGTTACATGCTGCATGTTAATGCTACTTTTTGCTGTTGCTGTATTTGCGCTGATAATAGATATAGGATAGGATACTTGATTTTTCTTGACTATATGCACTTAAGTTTTGTTTTTCTTTGAAGCATTTATAATTCAGTTTATGAATTGGCAAAAATTATTTCTCTTAATTCATGTTGGAAAACAATTATTGATGTTGTTTAATGCTTTATCTCATTCGGGTTATACTGGTCACCTTGGTCGAGTTACACAGGTGGTATTTAATTATTTTTCAAATTATGAAAATTTTGATTCAGGGTGTTGATAATGCAAATTACAGGCACCTCTTAACTTACAATTCAGTTGAAATTTCTTTTTAGAACCATATGCCATTGTACCATACTTCAAATGTGAGCTTTGAGCTTATTTTGACTATTCATTACAAGTATACTCTTGATTTTCTTGTTTGAGTGTGCAGTTTGCTTGATTTTGCCTCTAAAACTTGCTTTGTAAAACTTGTTGACGTTGCATGGATTTTTTGAATATTAGAAAATGATTTGGGCAACTTAGGATACACTATTTTTGGCCAAAAATCCTACCCTCTTTGTTTCCCTTAGTTGGCCACTTTTGAGCCTTGACATTTCCTTCACTTTTTGCATATGTGCACCTCACATTACTTTTCTCTATATTGTCTTCTTTTTCACCTTATATGTTAGAAATTGTGTGATTTACTCTTCATATTTGGATTAAATGCACTATCTTGATTGACAACATTCCACCAAGTATTTTCTTCAGATGCTCCCTTCAATCCAAAGTTGTTCATTAGCAAGACTGCAAAAATATATATATGAAAAAAAAAAGAAAAAAAATTGAAAAGCGGTCTTTAGTATCTTGTTTATTGGATATGTTATTCCTTGAGCATCTTCTATTTCGTTGAAAACTTGGTTAAAATTTTTGTGTTTAGCACTTTGTTGCTTTTAATCCTTTGAGTTTTCACCATATTGAAATTGCATGACTTCTAGCATATCTAGCACCTCTTCCCAAAATCTTTCCTCACCTTTACCTTAACCACATTACAACTTTGTCAAGACCCTCTGATCTTAGTATTCAATTCTTCACAGTATCAGAGATAAGATTTATGAGCAAGTATATGGTAGGTAGATTCTTGCGAAATAGCTTGAGGGATTTATGCTTTACCCTTATACACTTTGAGTGATTTGATTGATCCCTGTGAAGCTTTAGTTCTTAAATTTTTGTTATTGAATTGCAGGTTAAGTTATGTATGTGTTGTTACTATTTCCATCCTATGTTAAGGTTGTGCAATTTAATTTATAATTGAGTTTCACTTGGGATGTGTTAGGTATCATTAAATGTGGTTTAGATATGATTTTTTAGGAGCTATTACTGTTTGTTTAAAGACTGAGTTAGTGTTTTCTTGAGGACAAGAAAAAGCTTAAGTGTGGGGTGATTTGATGTGTCTTATTTTATACATAATTACTTGATGTTAATTATCCATTTTTTGAGCATTTTATGTAGTTTTATTCTTAAAATCACCTAAGTTTGCTTCATTTTCACTTTTAGGCATTTTATCAAGTCATAATCAGCAAACAGAGTAATTTTGAGCTTGGACAACTTTTAGAGCACTCAAAATAAGCTATTTGTGTAACATCTGCTCCTAACATTTGAGAGATATTTGTTAATTTTAGTTAATTGCTTGTGTATGTTGCATTTATATTATGTTAGCTTGCATATAAGCATGAGTGCAAGAAAAGGACTAAAATGAAAGGTGGAAGAGTTTAGGTATGACATTTACAATTTTGGCCAAACAATTTACTGTAGCAACAGAATTTTGAAAGCTTCCCGCCAGTGATCTAGGGACAAAGTGGTAATTTAACATATAGTTGGAAGAATTATCATTTTGAACCGAATGGTTAGGAATTAGAGTAGAATTGCAAAAGGGTCAAACTACCTATAAATAGGCCAATCCTTCAGACCCTTAATTTGGCATCCTGAGTTTTGAAATTCTAGAGAGAGAGTGTGGTTCTGTAGAGAGAGAAACTAAAGGAAAAAGATAGTGAATCTTATTTCTAGCAAGATTTGAAGTTAGAAAAGTGATTAGGAAGGCATCTACAACATCAATCAACATCTATACATTAGTTAAACACGGATTAAGGTAGCATAATAACCCAATCCCTTTATTTCAGAGTTTACTATTCATATTACTGAAATTTGTGAAATTGAACTTGTTTGAAAGAAAAAAGGGATTACAAAATACATTCTTATTGTTTTCAATCACTATTGGTGTTTTTAACCGATCAAAAGTACTTGTGCATGCTTAAGAATAGAGCAATTATACGACCCAGAAGTTGGTATCGGGCCTAACGATAAGCTAGCGATCAGCATCGGCACCTAGCGATCATGCCGACTCTCTGTTTGGAATTTTGAAAAATTAGACAGAATGCAATCAGTCGACTTGCAGTGTGATACCAATCGACTGCCACCTTTTGTGATGAAAAGATGAACTTAATGATATATTTGAATGTTATCTAGCCCAAAAACTAAATCCAAACTAGAGATTAAAATCAAATTACAAGCAAGGTAACATATACTTTGAATGTAAATGAGAAAGAGCATGAAAGTGATGAAAGTTAAAAGGAAAGAGCAAGAATGCATAAGAGAAATGAAAATTACATTCTTAATATATGTATTTGTGGTAGATAGGTTCATATCTGAATGACTGATTACTGTTATGGGACAGTGATCGGACATTCCGCGATTATCATAATAGTTGTAAATTGTAAGTTAGTGACTTAATGGCCAAAGTAAATGAAAAGTCACATACTTAGAATTTATAGAACTATAGTATGCACCGATTCATCTATATATATGTTTATGAATAGCATTTTGAGGACCCCAGTATGTACTTAATGTGTGGGACCCAGAGTTGGGAACCTTATGGTACTTGGATCCACTAGAGGACGCTCTAGAATGTACACAAATGTTATATGCAGTCGACGACTGTCAGGCATAAGTTGCCAGAGTACATATTCGAAAGTATGGAGTGGTGCATATGTTGCCCCTCCAGATTTCTCTTATTATGCAATCTTATGATGATGATTGGCAGAGGCCAACGAGAAGTGCTCTTATTTCCTTATTGCTCTTTATTTTATGATGAAAGTTATATGAATGATGCTATGTTACCGGTATTTTTTGATAAGTTTATGTGATGTATACTACGAGATGAACATATATAGTAAGCAATGCATGCAAGTATGAATGTTGAATGAAATGTTATGTAAGATAACCCAATAAATGTATTGTTTTATGAAAAAGAATGTAGAATTTCTGTAAAGATTTACGGTGGTACAACCTAGCTATTTTGAAAATGGTTATTAATGCTACTGAGATTTATTCTCATAAAAATGTTGGTTTGTATCAGATGCCTAGGTTCCAGATAGTACTAGAAGTGGAGGTGGAAGTGGTAGAGATACCCTTCCTAGGGTATTTTCCTGTGATTCATGAAGTATGGGTTGTGTATATATGGGAAGTTCCTCTCACACCTTAAGGATGTACACCTTGAAGAAGTAAAGTTCTAGGAAAGTTTTGATGTATAGGATAAGGGCATATATGTATTAGGATATGTGAGCTAGGAATCCACTAGCTAGTTTTGTTAAATGGGTATGAGTGACAGGCTTGTTGTCTCCTTACCCTAGCTAACACTGTCACATATCCATAGATATATGTCTAATGAATGATATGTATACACTGTAAATGAATGTTAATGTATATGAATATATGTATGTTATTTTAACTAAAATGTTTTTTTTCTGCTGTGTAACATGTGAGATCCTGAGTGTAGTAGCCCAAACCAATAATACTAATTACTTCATTTGATAAATGTTTAAAAATTGACTCGAGTAAGGGAAGTAGTAATTCACCAATCTTATAGTATATAGTTTATATTATTTAATTAACTTAAAAGGAACTGTAGGATTAGGGGGTTATAATTTGGACTAATTTTACTTATTGGGCCTTAGACCGGGCTAATTGGGACCTGGCTAATTAGGTCTTAGATCGGGCTGGAAAGAGGAGAAAAGGAGCTGAACTACATGGAAAACTGAAGCAGACCCGACCCACACGTTTTTGGATTAAATAGGAATTGTACAGTGTGTGAATTGGAAAAAAGAGTACCCAGACTCATGCACGAAGGAAAGGAACAGTGCATAAAGGAAGGAACCCATGTGTGTAGCGCATCATTTTGAAGGTCCAACTGGAGCTGCGTGACAGCGCAACCACTAGCCGGTGATAGGGAACGACGAGTGGGACACCGCCATTGCCTTCAGCCACGGGAACACTGCAAAATCACAAAGCTTTAGCGAGAAACTTGCACGACCCAATTGCTCGACCTGTCCAAGTTTAAGCTCCTTGGCATATTTTTTGGCCAGCCCACAGTCGCTATCATCCCTACAACCTCCAGAAACTCCTTTTCCACCTTCCCTCATCTCACCGGCCGCTGAAACACCCAGTATTGCGAGATCTGTAGACATACCCAATTCACAATCTGATTACGTTTAGAGCTAATTTCGTTGCCGTCCGTCCGAGCTGTCATCGGAACCCATCCCTGTAACCTTCAGCGACACACTAACAACCTTCTGCCAGCTCACCGGTTGCTGTAAAGCCTCGGATTAGAGATCCATGATGGACCTGAGAGGCACAACCCGATTGTGTTTCGTAACCCGTTTATGTTTTCCATCAAGTTTTCATCCGTTCCACCGTCCATGTGCCATCCTCAGTGTTCTACAATAGTCCACCGCTGTCCAACTGACCAGAAAGGTGCAGATCCGTCGGGTACTCGAGAACTTGGGATCTGACCTGTTTCTGACCCGACCTTTGACCCGTGGAGTATTGGACAACTTTGGGATTATTTTTTTTGTGTTTTTCTGGCAATTTTCTAATCCTTTTTCAGTGGTTTTTTGGTGGCTAATCTGTGTAGATACCATTGGGCAATTGAGAAGACAGGGGCGTGCATAATTTTTACTATTTTTATCTCTTGTATAATTGATTGTCTGATGAATTTTCTGATGGATTATCTATTTTTGGATTGTCTACTATCTATAAATATATGTGGCTAAATCCATTAGGGTCCTTGACTGTGTTGGATTGCTGTTTTAATTTTCATGGATAATTGAATA
This sequence comes from Senna siamea, assembly GCA_031216115.1. Classification (NCBI taxonomy): domain Eukaryota; kingdom Viridiplantae; phylum Streptophyta; class Magnoliopsida; order Fabales; family Fabaceae; genus Senna; species Senna siamea. The sequence goes on along the minus strand of CM062363.1, from coordinate 23,540,873 downwards.
TTGGTTTTGTGATCTTCGTTACTTTTATGAACGAATGCTCATGTTTTTCTTGATAAGACATTGTAATGAAAGCTAATTAGATTTCTTTTTGAGATCGAGAGATGATAATTGAAATTGGACACCTAATTTTAACAGACAATTAATTTTTGCTTAGAGATAAGATTAATTAATTGTTGGATTAAGGAGTAGCTATCCTTAATAATAGTGGATTAAGCCGATAATGCTTATTTAAAATTTACCATTAAGAAGAACCAGCCAATGGTAGATTTTAGGTTTAAGAATTTCATTGAGACCGGCAGAGAATTTGAATTAGAATTAGAATTCACTCACAGGTAGCATAGTCAGATTCAATAATCCATTATCCTTTATGTGTTTGCCAACCAGTATAAGTTCCCTAATGGATTTGCATTTCTTGCCTTCGTATACTTTCTTCCATTCCTTGTAGCTGGTATTTATTTATTGCATTTAATTAATTGTTAGTTTAGGTAAAATCAATCACTTTGACTTTTAGGCTAGATAACAGAGAACAAGTAGTAACTCTGGGCTTTCTCGTTCTCAAGGAATATGACCTTGATACTCACCATTGCACTAGGTTGCATCGATAAGTTCACTGCCTTAGGTGTAGTTACATAAGTAGCATTGGCAGCACACATCAGAGCATAACGTGGTAGTCAACTTGTAGGCTCTACCAGTCAACTGTCGTGCTCCTAAGTTCCCTAAAAACGTATCTAGAATGCTAGCAGTCGACTGCCAGGGGATGGAAGTCGACTGTCGAGGTCCTGGAAGTCGACTAATTACTCACTGTTTGAAACATTTTTGGGGCAGTAAGCTGGAAGTCGACTGCCAATAGGCTAGAAGTCGACTTGTAGCTCTATATTTTGGGAAATTTGACTAAATAACCTACTTTTAATCCACTTTAGCCCAATGTTTCACTCAAATGAAGGATTTAATCTTGAATTGTAATGGGTAACGTGAGAAATGAGCATGTTTGAGAAATTATGAGAAAGAGAAGAGAAATAAGAGATTTTGATTGAGCATAGACCATAAATGAGAATACCTGCAAATGGTTGAGCTGCAAGAATAGCTACAATTGGTTATATCGCGAGAAGGGATGCATTTGGTTATACAGCGAGAAGGGATGCAATTGGTTATACTGTGAGAATGGCTGAAATTGGCTTTAATCCAAGAAAAGTTTTGTAGATGATAAACCACGAGAATATTACTGACGGTTAACCACGAGAATAAATGCTGACGGTTAACCACGAGAATGAATGCAGATGATGAAAACCACGAGAATGGTTACAGGTGGCACATTACCATGAGGAAACTCATTTATGAATGGAAATATTTAAAGATTTATTTTGTGATGCTTTTGATTATAGCCATATCAAATTGCATGATTTCTTTGTTTATGCTCTATACACTGATATGAGAATATGAGTTATTACCATTACAATCTGAGAATGGATCTTGTGTGATGAGTATCTGTGAAGTACATGTGTAATCATAAGTATATGCATGAGATATTTGTGTAATCCATGTACATTGCTCTAATAGCATAATATTTTAAATTATTATGAAAAAGAATGTAATGGATTTATGCATCCGTACGGTGGTACAAAAAACTAATTCAAATATAGATGATTATTGCTACTGAGAAATATTTCTCATTAAAGCTTATTTGTATCAGATGCCTAGGTACTAGGTGCTGTTGGAGGTACAGATAGAAGTAGTGGAGGTACCCTTTCTGGGGTATTTTCCTGTGATTACTGGACTATGGGTCCTATTTGTAATTGAGTTACCACCTTTCCCTTGACTATCTGCATAACTAAGAATATATATTATTTTGACATGCCCATTTCTCTGAATCCTTCATAGTATTTTGAAAGGATCAGGAGAATGATTTTGGCATAAGTAAGAAGGGCATATATGTATTAAGATATGTGAGATCGAGAATTTTGCTTAAAACAAGGTATGAGTGGCAGGCTTATTGTCTCCTTACCCTGCTCAGGCTCACATATCTATAGGTATATGTCTGGCACACACTACTATTTATGTATGTATAAATATTATGTAGAGTTGAATGTGAATGAACGTGAATATCTCTATATCTATCTATTTCATTTAAATTCTTTTATTTATTTTCATTGTGTAACGTGTGAGAACCTGAGTGTAGTAACCCAAACTAGTGACACTCAACTATTCAACTTAGAAAATGTTAAAAATATACTCAGGTAGAGGCAATAGTAACCTCATCAATCCTATATTATATCACCTTATATTATTTAATTACCAAAAAGGAATATAAGGTTCGGGGTGTTACATTCAGCAACACAACATCCCATAGAAATACAAAAGCATAAAAAATGTAGGTTTAATCCCCAACTCAATTTAAACATTCAAAAATTTATACTTTTCCAACAACAGTAAAATTTTTAGAAAAGACAGGAGTTTAGGATGAATTGCTTCCTTGATTTATTGCTAAATGTGTGTTTGATGTGTTAAAAGGCTCTATCCTTGTTGTAGAACTAATTTCCAACTTCAAATCTGCCCTTTCCTTCAGCAAAACTACCCTCTTGTGACCTAACTCACCCCTTTCTCTCTCTAGCCACCCTCTTGATTCTCTCTCTAAAAATGATGAAAGTGGGAAGTGTATAAAAGGTTTAGGGTTCAGCTAAGGTTTAAGAGAAAGTTTGGGTATTTGCTCTTTGGTCCCTCATTTGTTTTGCACTCTGGGAATCACTCACTTTTGCCTTTTTAATTGAGTCCTTAACCACCTTTTACTAAACCTTTATTTATTTCCTTTCAATTTAGTCCATAGGCTAATGCAACTATATGCACTAATGCAACATATACAAGCATTAAAAATTAAATTAACAATTATCAAACATCTCTTTAATCATAATTAGAGTGGATGTTACACCTAATGCTCCCCAAATGAATCTTGATCATAATTCTATGATTGCAAACCTTCACAGATAACAAAAATAGCCAGATTATGTGTAATTCCTTAACAAGAAATTCATTGTTCATTTATGAACTAGTGCCTCATAGAGGTCACTCAATATCACTTAGAAGTGTATATAAGTGGAGTGAAATTTCTCAAACAACTTCATAAAATCATGTCTTCCACATGTTTGCTTATAAATCTCATCTCCGCTAATTGCAAAAAATTGAATATCATGATCAAATGGTCTTGACAGGGTTGTAATGAGGTTTAAGGTAAGGGTAGGAGAAGATTTTTGGAAGAAAAGGGGTATCGATATGTTGGATATTCATGCGGTCTAAGGAGACTCCAGAGATTGAATGCGATAAACGCAGTTCTCCCTAAGTTCTTAGTTTAGAGAGTCCCATATCCCAAGAAAGTATTGAGACTACTTTGATATTTAGCATATATATTTTTTCTTTTGTTTTGTTTTCTTTTTCTTTTCTTCTTTTGTTTTCTTTTTCTCTTCCTCAAAATTTTTGTTTTTTTTTTGGTTTTTGTTTTTTTGTAGTCTCGCAGTCTTCCTAATTTCAGTCTTGGATTGCAAGGGGTATCTTAGAATGAGAAGAAGACTTAGTGAACCATCATCTATTAATAGAATGTATTTTAATCTAGATGTGTGGTGCAAACCACACAAATTCTAACATATAGGGTGGTGAGGAAAGATAATGTTCAAAAAGCGGGAATATAGGGTGTAGGGGTGTATTTAATAAAGAAAATGTCCAGGCTTAATAATAGTCAACTAAGGAAACATATAGGGTAGGATTTTTGGCCAGCAATGGTGTAACCTAAGTTGCCCAAATCATTTTCGATATTCAAAAACTTATGTAACTTTGAAAAGTATTGCAAAGCAAGTTCTAGAGACATAGTAAAATGAGATACACACTTAACAAGAAGATTTAGAGCATGTTTGTATTGAATGCTCACTTAGGCTTAAATCCTTACATTTATAGGGTACGGTTTCATAGGGTTCCTAAAATTCTCAATTAAATTGTTAGTCAAGTAATGCATGCAAATATTCCTATCAATATCATCATTTAAGAGTTTATGCAATGCAAAACATGATTCAAGACATTAGAGTGTATAGGTGTCATAGAGCTATTGTTCTACATAAGCCATGAGATACAATTATTATTTATGTGAATTTAAGAAAGTTTTAACTTGCAGGAGTGTGTGTTTTCTACCTCCTATCCATGTTATGAATCAGTGTAACGCATTTATTTGAAAGGAACAAAATAATGAAGTTAAATAAAATCAAATGAAATGAAAGAAAGAATTAATAAAATAACTAAATTTTTTTTGAAATATTTAGGCAATAGATAAAGAGATATAAAATAGTTGAAGAGTATAATAAAATAAAAAGTGATGAAGAAAATTTTTTATTCGAGTTTATTAGGTAAAGTAGTTTTGATAGATTAAACAAAACTAAAGTTAAACTGAGTAGACTTAAAGGATCCACCCCATACTTAAGACAAACACTATCCTTAGTGTATAGCAAAATGGGGAGAACTCATTGACAAATTGAAAATAAACTGAAGTTGGTGGAAACGTTATTCATGTATTGTGATGGTGGGTTCAGAGGAGATGGTGGCACAAGGTCCTCGAAGTAAATTCCAAATTGTCTAAGTCAGCGAAGGAAGGTGGTAGTGCATCAACTAGCTGCTGGATGTAACACCCCAATCTCATAGCCGTTTCCCTTATAAAATTATATTGTTTACAGAATAAATCTTCTGGCTACCAAATTGGTATGTTATGTTCATTTTTATCCTTATTTATTACCTGAGTTTGATATTTAACCGCTATTTAATATTGGATTAGGTTTGGGTCTGTTTTACTCAGGTAGTCAACATTACACAGTGCAAGTCTATACAGTAAATATTACTCATAATATAATGGAAGTTAAAACGTCATTCATAAATATATATGTTCCTCGTACATAAAGTTTAGATTCACACATAGGGTAAAGAGGCAATAAGCCTTCCACTCATACTCGTTTTTACTTTAATTCCTACTAATGGATAGTTCTCCCATATATCTAGATATATATATGTCCTTTTCTCTACTATACACATCCAGAAATAAACATCACTCATACCTACTCTAAGAAGGGAACTTCCATTACTACTACAATGTAAATATTTAAATAGCTATAAAGAAACTCAACCACGAAATTTCAACAAATATATGTCAGCTTCGAGCCAAATCATCTAATGGGTCATCTGATACAGACCAGACATAATCATGAGAATTGCATTCTCAATAGTTAGACAATCCTTTTCTTTTTGAAAAAACTGGTATGTACCACCGTAGTGATATGGAAAACAGTTCTACATTCTTTCATTTTAAATCATCTTTTAAATCATCAATTAAATCTTACTTGGTTGTGCATATACATTTCATAAGAAGTATGGCATTCATATATGAATGTATAATGTGACAGTTCACCTTAAAAGTCACCAGTCAAAGCATCTCAGTATCATACTTTTTAAAATATATCCAGTTATAAATGCATTTCGAGTCAAAATAGGGAAAATATATTTATCATTCATAAGGAAAACATTGCCAGTCATAAGGAAAACTATTATCAATAATTGGCTAAAAGCCACAGTCAATGAAAGAGGAACTTAAGAGTATCAGGAGTGCCACCTAGTAGACTACTCCACGTACTACTACATACATGAGTGAGTTAATTTTATATCCAGCCCTAGTCATGTGACATTTCTTTCATTGGTATTATCTAAGGCATCCCTTAGTTGTTCTAAGTACCTATTCCAGTAAAATTCCAGTCAATGGTCACTGTCAAAAGACAGATCATTCCCCAGTCAATGGGATTTCTCCCTATAGCAGTCTAAAACTAACTCACGGGATCACCGTCATTAAACAAATCCTTTCCTCTCTACTTTGGGCGGATGATAGTGCTATGGAATCACCACCATTGTTCCAGTGGATCACATTCCCAATACGCTATTTCACATATATAGACTAGGATGATTCAGCTTATACCCATGATTTTGCTAAATTCTAAATAAATGTCTCCTTTTTATTCGTCATCTTAGGTTACACTAACTTAGAATTTTCCATCATCACTAATTTACACTCACACTTTGTGGAATGCCCAATTGTTGTCCCATACCAATAATTGGTCATTTGGTTACAAGCCTATCTATCCTAGAGCATACATTGGAAAAAAGACCTCTAAGTTCTCTTTCTTTCCAGTCTAAGTTTTCCTTTTTATTTTATGTTTTCCAATCCATTCTATGTTTTCCCTTTTGTTCTTTTCATTTCTAGTTTCTTTTCTTTTTATTCTTTTTCATGATACTAGACCTTTATTAAATTATAACCCTTATGTGTAAGTTAATCCTTTCATGGTTAAATTGTATGGATATGAAAGAATATATCTTATCTTATAGAAAATTTGATATTTAAATTGCCAAATTTCCATACTTTAACCACTCATTTTTCTTCCCTTGAAAATGGTTAGTATAATTTTTAATATTATACTTTACAATTACATTACAGAAATTTAAACCATTCCAAGGGGAATACAAGGGTGGTCTTGGACAGAAGGAGAAAGCAAGGGACAAGTGAAGTTTTCATGTTATAAATTCCCTTCCTTTCTTCTTTACAATTTTACTAATGCCTTTATATCACTTTTTCTTCCATTTCCATACAATTTCCATTTTCACTATCATTACACATTAAGGAGTTTTTGTGAACTTTTCATTCATTTATCACTATTCCACTTCATTTTACCTTCAATCTATCTATGTATACATATACTCATCTCTTTTTCTCACAATAGGCATATGTGAATACATAGATAAACTTTTCTTTCTTGTTGGCATACAAGTTAAAAATGAGGATTTCATAATTATGGTAAGCCATTCATCAAGGAAACCATTAAACTCATCATTTTCTCCTTCTCCTTTGCCTTGGCTTAAACCATGATACATATATAAATAAATTTTCCACAATTTCTTCTTCATGCTCTCGGCCAAGGCACCAAGAGTAGGCAAATGAGAGAGTTTCTTTACAACATTAATTTTCTTCCCTCTCTTACACTTATGACCGAAATACTAACATCAAATATAGGCAAAAATTAAACAAATTTTCCTTCACCAAATCATCACATGCTCTCAGCCAAAAGCAAAGGAAAAAGGGAATAAAGTGCTTTCACTCCAATCTTTTCCTTTATCCCATTTTCATCAATAAACAAGAATGGAAATACCATTTTTCCACCATAAAAATGATAATCCATCCTTTACATATTCAAATCCAACAAGAGAGTTTCATGGAAATGGTGAACTTAAATTCACAATATTACTATAAACCATTCAATTAACCATTTCAACACTCATAAGAACATCTATACAACAAAATAAGCATAACCAATAGATTTTTAAGCAAATAAGAATGTAGAGAGAGAAACCTCAAATTCATGTCAGCCATGGAAAATTCTCTAAACACATGAAAAATACCATAAAGGGTGTAGAATAGTCTAACTACCTTGATTTGCCAATGAAAGTGCCTTTTCCTTGGATTTTCCTTCACTTTATCTTCTTCTCCTTCTTTCTCCTTCTTCCTTCAAGTTCTCGGTCTTCTCCCCCTCTCCCTCACGTCAGTTTTGCATCCCTTGGAGAAGAAGAAGATGTGTAATAAAAAGTGATGGCAACATGACCATTTTGCCCTTGGTGGCAAAATGACTCATTTACCCCTTCAAATTCATCAAATAGCTGTGGTATTAGTGGGAGGGCATTATTGGAATTTTACAACATTTTTCTTGTCAAAATGACCATTTTTCCTTTTGGTAAAATTACCATTTTATCCCTAGTACAAATTTACCATTTTGCCCTTTATGGTAAAAAGACTATTTTACCCCTCACTATGCTTTATAATTTTGAAAAGTACTGTGGGACGAACTCCATGAGAATTGTCATGATGAAATGACCATTTTACTCCTAAGGTAAAAATTACTGTTTTACCCTTGAGTAAAATTGTCCATTTTTCTGTCGGATATTTTTCTAAAGTCATTATGACTTCTAGATATTTTTCTGGCATAATCATTACACATCATAAATGCGCTAAGATATTTTTCGACATTATTATTATGTGCCATAAATGTGTGAGACATTTTAGAGGCATAATGATTAATTTTCGTCTTTTAGTGAAACCTTTTTACTTTTCACTTTAGTCCTTGACTTTTTCTTTCCGTTTGGTCCCCTTCTCATTTTCAAAAATTTAGGGCAATTTAATTACAACCTTTTGGGCATAAAACTACTAAATTTTATAAATTTAAAATGTACCTAATAATAGGAAAAATGTGGACATTACACTGGATCTAGGAAGTCATCTAATCTAACTGCTAGATATATCTCTCTAATCTAGTTAAGATGTGGCTAAGAGTATTCTGGAGAGTATCCTAGCATTCTCTGATCTTTTGCTAAAATGCTTTAAATTTAGCAATATATTGTTGTTGAATATCTATAATTGGAGCTAAGTGGTCAAGTGAGGCATTGGTTTGGTCGATAGGCTTCTCTACTGTGGCAAGAATTTGTGGATCAATTCTTGCAAGTTCTGCACCATTTTCTGGAGCATTTCTCGAGTGCATGGTCTACATCTGGCTTACCAACCTATAGATTGAACCACTGTTATGGCTGCGAGATGTGTAGATCATCTGCATGTTCATCATCTATCTTAGACCTACTATCAGTATGCTTCCTACTAGAGTGAGATCACTAATGCAATCATCCAGGACACTTACCTTTCTTACTAGACGAGTAATGTATGGACCAAAGCATATTGTACTTTTCATGACATCTTCTATGAAAGTGGAGATTTGGTATGCTAAGATGTAACCAAGATCAACTTTCTTATGCTGATGCATGGATTAGAGAAGGAATAAGTCTGTCTGTATCACCACTCTAAAGCTATCTCCTCTGACTGTCAGAGTATAAACTAAGATGGAATGAAGGTACCTTAAACCATCAGGGAGACTAGTGGCCTTAGCTCTACTTACATTGTATTGGCTTGGTCTAATTTATAAAACCCCCAATTTCAAAGCCATATTTAAAATATTATTTATTGAAAAATCCTTCACTTAAGAAACTGGCGTGTTATATACACTTCTATCCTTTATTTCTTACCTGAGTTCTTTAAATATCCATTTATAGTATACATTTCATTAGGTTCGGATCCTACTCAGGTATCATATCAATTATTAATACAGCGGAAGTCTAATAATCATACACCATAATCCATAAAATTTCAGGATAGATTTAAACTTTTTCCTTTACATACATTTACATCCAGTTCAACGTGACAATGTTACATATACTGCAGGATATATGTAGTTTTCTTGCTTTCATAGGGTAAGGAGGCAACAAACCTGCCACTCATACCCTTTTTAACTATTTTTCATAAACCTGATACGTATGCCTTACATATCCATATACTTATATGTATTTCTAGCATAATATATATCATTCCATTTCTTGGGATGGGTAGCTAATCCCTTCTGTCTTGTAGTACCATAATGGTCCTAGTCATCTGATACATACCAGAAAATAATGAGAAAATAATTTCTCAGTAGCTATGCATTCCACATTTCATTTCTGAGCTATGGTATGTACCACCGTATGGGTACGAAAAACAATTTACATTCCTTATTCTTAAATTCCATTTCTAGGAAATGCTATAAATAAACCAGTCAGCTGTATAGGATGAAGTTTATGAGGTATATCAATAATATATCAGTTATAAAATAAAACAAGATCAATTTCACCACAATCATAGTTCACCATATACCGTTTAGTACCATAATTAGGAAAGTACATTCATTAAATTTCCATTCAGCCATAGATAATTTAGGAGAAACAACATTTACCATTCATGGAAAACTGCATTATTTATAAGGAAAATAAACATTCACATTTGGCTAAAAGCCATATTTTCAATTCAGAGAGACACAAGAGTATCGGAAGTATAGATTACTCCACATACTACAGCGTGCATGAATGAGATAGCCGCTCTATCAAGTGTGTGACAATTACGCCATCGTACATCCGAGGCGCCCTCGGTGGATCCGAGTACCCATTCACATTCGATGATCATGTCATAAAGACAGATCTAAGTGGGAATTTCTCCCAGGTTCACCAAACTAAGCTCATGGAATCACCGTTATTCACACGGATCATCTTCTCCCCGCTTTATGGGCGCTTATGATGCCATAGATCACCACAACCTACATTATGGATCATTTCCCAAGATGTTATTTCCTATATATGTCAACTAGGATGATTAGGCTTAATCCCATAATTTTGCCAAATTCTAAGTAAATGTCCCTGTTCAATTGGCCATCTAGGTTACACTAACTTAGAATTCACAATCATCACAGTATGAAATTCTTTCATTCCGAGCGGATGTATCACCATCCAAATTTATGATACAACCGTGGAATGTCCAACTGCCGTCCCATACCGACAATTGGTCACTCGGTTATAAGCCTATCTATCCTAGAACATATATTGGAATTACTTCCTCTATGTTTCTCTTTATTGAACATTCAAATATTTTCCTTCCATTCAATGTTTTCCAATACCATGCTATGTTTTTCCTTATCTATGTCATAAATCAATCCTTTTCTTTCCTCATTCATGATGATACTATCATTCTCACTTTCTAAAAAGAAAACCTTTAAATCTCAATAACAATTCCATTCTTGAATTTGTATAAAAGGAAGGTTCATTCTTGGTCAAGAGAAATCCTTAAGAAATTTAAGATTTTCATACTTAACAATTTCTATTTGTCACTCTTGCCATATAATAAGCAAAATAAATTTACTTTTCCTTCCCATTTACACTAAATTCCCATTTTCACATTTTATTGCATTTAAAGGGTTTCAAAGTTGAACCTTTTCCATTTCCTACTTATTATTCCATTTTCCCCCTTTCTCACCTAATTATACATACCCAAGGTGTGTATAATCATTTTCTCCCCACACTTAAACATGCACACAAATTGCTAGAATTGCCAAGATTGCACAAAATATTCATTAAAATTTAATTGCAACGTCATATTATTTCCTTTGTATACTTTGACCAACTTCATTACATTTTTGTACAAGATTTTCCATAAATATTTCTATGTCCTAAAATTGGTCAAGTAGGCTACATGAAATTTAATGGGATCATTTTGCATAAAAATAATTGCCAATTAATCTTGTTTCAACCAAGACACACACATAGAAATTTTAGCACACTTTCTTCACCAAAAACATGTATACTCTTGGTCAAGGTGGGATTTTTAGGCAAAATTGGGCATTTCAACCAATTGACAATTATTCTACCCTCCATTGGCCATAACTTGAATTACCAATAAGCTAATTTAAAACTTTTCAAACAATTTTCAAAATATCATTTTGCTAGCCATGGCCTAAAGAGGCATTTTGTGCAAAAATCATCATTTTTCATATAATCATTTCTTTAATCCCATTTTCATCATTTATAAACCATCAATCACCATTTATCCATAAGAATCAAGGCAAAACAAACAATTTGGCATGACATTCATGAATTTGGGGTTTTAGGGCAAATGAAAAAAAATTAGGAAATGAACATAAACACTTTCATAATTGAAATTAACCATCACAAACAACTCCATACTACTTTCTAAGCATTAATCCATAGAAATTTTGAGAATTTAAGAATGTAAACTTAAAAACATCACTATTCATGTACTGTTCATTCAGCCATGAAAATCTCAAAAGCTTGGAAAAATCCATTAAAACATGAAATAAGTGATGAAAGAATGCTAAGCTACCTTGATTTGCAATTTTTGGTGGATAAACCTTGAAGTTTCCTTGCTTTTTCTCCCTTTTCTCCCTTATGAAGCCTATGTTATTTCTCCCTTCCAAAAACCTTCACGTCGTCTTTGCTAAGGAGGAGAAGAAGAAGTAGTGTAACTTATTTAAATGGGCTAATATGACCATTTTGCCCTTGGTGGCAAAATGACCAAAATACCCTTCACTTTTTCCTTCTTAAAACCTTGACATGTAAGGGTATTTTAGAATTTTTAAAGTGTTTCTTTAGGTAAAATTTCCCTTATGTCCTTGTGATGAAATTACCTTTTTACCCTTGGTGTCAAAATTACCATTTTGCCCTTCATGGTAAAATGACCATTTTACCCCTCTTAAGTGCCGGACCAAATTTTTATTTTTTTTTTGAAAAATTTTGGAAAAATATTCTAGAGGCAAAATCATAATTTTCCAGATAAAAATTAGCCATTTTATCTGATAAATAAATATTTTATTCATATTTTCAGATAAAATTTTGACCATTTTGCCCCTAAATATTTTTCTTGCAGCATTCATGACATTGGCACCATTTTCAAACCCCATAACTGTGTGCCATAAATGTACCTCAATTTGCGTGCTTACTATTAGGATATTTTGTAAAACAAATTTCCTTTCATTTTAGTCCCTAATCATTTCCTTTCAGTTTAGTCCTTACTTTGTTTAAGGTAATACAAAATAATTTTTAGACTATTTTCAATGCATAAAAATATTTAGTCTAGGATTCTAAGACATACCTGATATCATAGAATTGAGGATATTACAATTCTCCCCTCCTTAAAAAATTTCGTACTCGAAATTTGCTATATCATCAATTGAATAGTTTAGGAAAATTATTTTGCATGTCCTCCTCTTTCTCCCATGTGGCCTCTTCATGCTGATTTACTTAATCCCATAACACTTTTACCAAAGGTATGGTCTTATTTCTCAAGTGTTTGACATCAGTACCAATGATTTGTATAGGTTTGGGTTGATAAGTTAAGTTTTCTTTTAACTGTATCATACTGGCGTCAAGAATATGGGATGGGTCGAAAATATATTTTCGGAGTTGTGACACATGGAATACATTATGTAAATTTGACAAGGAAGGTGGTAAAGCTATCTGATAGGCTGATGGACCAACTTTATTTAAAATTTGAAAAGGTCCAATGTACCTTGGACTCAACTTTCTGGATTTAATAGCTCTACCTATACCAGTTGGGGATACTTTTAAAAATACATGGTTCCCTTCGTCAAATTCCAATGGTCTCCTTCTTTTATCGGCATAACTTTTCTGTCTATCCTGAGCCTTGGCCATTTTCTCCCTAATCATCTTGATTTGGTCAGTGGTCTGTTGTACCAATTCTGGCCCTAATATCTGTCTTTCTCCTATTTCAAACTAGCAAACAGGTGATCTACATTTTCTGCCATACAAGGCCTCATAAGGTGCCATACCTATGCTGGAGTGATAACTATTATTATAGGAAAATTCTATCAAAGATAAATTCCTATCCCAGCCTCCTTTGCTCTAATGTACAGGCCCTAAGCATGTCCTCTAGAGTTTGAATGGTTCTTTCAGTCTGCCCATCAGTCTGAGGGTGATAAGCAGTACTGAAACTTAATTTAGTTCCAAAGGCTTCTTGTAACGCCTTCCAAAATCTAGAAGTGAACCTAGGGTCTCTATCTGAAACTATACTAGTAGGAATACCATGAAGTCTCACAATTTCTTGTATATATATCTGAGCTAATTTATCTAATGAGTAATTGATTTTGATTGGCAAGAAATGCGCAGATTTTGTTAATCTGTCTACTATAACCCAAATGGCGTCATTTCCTGATTGAGTTTTGGGTAAACCTACTACAAAGTCCATTGAAATCTTATCCCATTTCCATTCTGGGACTTCTACAGGTTGTAATAGTCCTGCAGGTTTCTGATGTTCTATCTTTACCTGCGGACATATGAGACATCTAGCAACATACTCGACTGTTTGCCTTTTCATACCAGGCCACCAAAAATTTTCTTTCAAATCTTGGTACATTTTTGTGGCTCCTGGATGAATTGTATAATTGCTCTTGTGTGCTTCTTCTAATATCACCTCTCTCAATCCTCCAGATTTAGGAATGTACAATCTATCATGGTAGGTCATTACCCCATCAACTTCTTTCTTAAATTCCTTAAGATCTTTCAGTGATTTAAGATATTCATCTTCTTTCTGGGCTTCCAATATCTGAGTTAAAAGTATTTTCAATTGTTAACTCACTCAGACAAATTTTATCTGGCAACACTATAGTGAACAAATTTAAGTTTCTAAACTTCTCTATCAGGCTCATTTCATTAACCATCATCTTAGCCATGTGTAGAGATTTTCTACTTAATGCATCTGCCACTACATTTGCCTTTCCAGGATGATATTTCAACTCAAAGTCATAATCTTTCAAAAATTCCATCCACCTTCTTTGCCTCATGTTCAACTCTTTTTGATCAAAAAGGTACTTAAGACTTTTATGGTCACTAAATACCTCAAATCTAGACCCATACAAATAATGCCGCCATATCTTTAAAGCAAATACTACCGCGGCCAATTCTAAGTCATGGGTAGGGTAGTTCTCTTCATGAGGTCTTAGCTGTCTTGAGGCATAGGCTATCACTCTTCTCTCTTGCATTAAGACACAGCCTAAACCTTTCTTAGATGCATCACAATATATCTCAAAAGGCCCTAAAGGATCAGCAATCCTTAATACTGGTGCAGTGGTCAATTTTTCTTTCAGGGTTTGAAAGCTATGTTCACATTTAGAATCCCATATAAATTGAACATTCTTCCTGGTCAACTTAGTTAAAGGTAAAGCTATCTTGGCCGGGTTATGCCAAGAAGAAGAAGAACAAAACACAAGCCTCATTTGGTTATGCCAAGAAGTAATGGGAAATGAAAAATGGATGAGTCATTTAGGCATCCTACTATTTCGGCCGAATTGAGAGTATGAAATGGTTAGTTTGCTAAAGGCATTGATAACAATAATATTAGGCACGTGTAAGCTTAGGAGGAAATGAAAGTAAGAGGGGAATGTAGATATATATATTTGGAGTGAGGCGGCAAAAAGAGAAAGAACATTGCAATAACTTCTCCCTTTTCTTTTCTCTAACCGCATGACCACATGAGATGCTAACTTAATATATATATATATGTGTGTGTACGGTGGGAGCCTTCACTAAGAGAGTGTGATAACCACTTGAAGAACGCTCCTTTTTTCACCCTTTTCGGCTTTTATGGTGTAAAAATCACTTAAATAAGATTTCATAGCACTTATGTTTGTGAATTTACTAATTTACCCCTATTTTAGCAAAATTACAATTTTGCCCTTAAGGCAAAATTACCTTTTTACCCTTTATGCCAATCTTATCATTTCACCCTTTTTCTTTCTTCTTTTGAGCATAAATGGGTAAGGATTTCTAATTTCTATTTCCTTGAAATATTTAGGATAAAAATTAGATTTCTACATTATATAAAATTAATAACATGCCCTTAAGGTGAAATTATGATTTTGTCCTTTTTTAGGGAAAATTGTCTTTTGGCATCCATTGCGCATAGTCACTTATATAACTAGATTCTTATTCTCTCTTAAATGAAAATAATAAAAATCCTTTAATGTGATTTCATGAAATAAAAGGACTAAATAAATTTTTCCCTTCATGGTAAAATTACCATTTTACCCTTCCTTACCAAATTTCCAATTTCATTTTTTTATAACAAAAGTGATTATATATTGATAAAAATGTCCATTTTATCTCCTTGATGTATCATCCTTAGCATCCCATAAATAATACTAATAATAACAATGTCATCATAAAATGCAAGTGTTAGGAGTGGATGTTACATCAAGCACCTCAAAATTTATTCAAAATATTACATCACACAAGCAATTGGACACAGTTCATGGCAATTTATCTGATTAAATCATGAATTTAAATATGCTTGTGGGAACACGGGGTGTTACAACATTCACATGGCTTTGTTTATTTGGCTTTTGGTCATATGCTACATGGTAGCATATCATTGGTGGACTAATCTAGATATATCATGGTCGATTGCCACAATAAGGAACTTCCTTTTTCCTTTGGCGACCAAGAAAGGACCTAGGATATCCATAACCTATATATTGAAGGGCCATAATTAGTGGATTTCCTTTTTCTCATTGGGTGAGAAATGTATAAAGTGGCTATTTTTTTACAGTAATCACATTTTTTCACCATTTTCTCAACATCCAACCTCTAGGTAGGCCAGTAGAATCCAAGTCGCAAGGCTTTTCTACGGAGTGCCCCTACTGATTGGTGGCATCCATAGATGCCCTCATGGAGCACTGGTGGAAGGGAGCCAGACTTCCTTCTTAGATGCATCACAATATATCTCAAAAGGCCCTAAAGGATTAGCAATCCTTAATACTGGTGCAGTGGTCAATTTTTCTTTCAGGGTTTGAAAGCTATGTTCACATTTAGAATCCCATATAAATTGAAAATTCTTCCTGGTCAACTTAGTTAAAGGTAAAGCTATCTGTGAAAATCCCTGAATAAACCTCCTGTAGTACCCTGCTAACCCAAGAAAACTACGAATCTCTGTTACTGTTGAGGCTTTCTCCCATTTTATCACTGCTTCAGTTTTACTAGGATCTACAGAAACTCCTTCTTTACTGATCACATGTCCCAAAAATTTCACTTCTTCTAACCAGAACTCACACTTTGACAATTTTGCATATAATCGTTTTTCTCTTAACACTTGTAATACCATCCTTAAATGTTGAGCATGCTCTTGTCTATTTTTGGAATACACAAGAATATCATCAATGAACACTACCACGAACTGATCTAGGTAGGGTCTAAAGATGCGATTCATATAATCCATGAAAATAGCTGGAGCATTAGTCAATCCAAATGGCATTACCAAAAATTCATAGTGTCCATATCTGGTTCGAAAAGCTGTCTTAGGGACATCCTCACTTCTCACTCTTATCTGGTGGTAACCTGACCTTAAGTCAATCTTAGAGAATATTGTGGCTCCTCTCAATTGATCTAACAGGTCATCTATCCTAGGAAGAGGATATTTATTCTTTATGGTTACTTTATTTAATTGTCTGTAATCTATACATAATCTTAGACTCCCATCCTTCTTTTTCACAAATAATACAGGTGCTCCCCACGGTGAAGAACTAGGCCTAATAAATTGTTTTTCCAACAAATCTTCTATCTGTACCTTCAATTCTTTCAGTTCTAATGGGGACATCCTATAAGGAGCTATAGAAATCGGTCCCATTCCAGGAATCACGTCTATAGAAAATTCTATTTCTCTTTCAGGTGGGAGACTAGAAATCTCATCTGGAAATACATCAGAAAATTCACAAACAATTGGAAGACTAGAAATGTCATCTTTGATTTTAGTCTCACGAAGAACATAGGAAACACATCCTCTGATTATTTTCATCAATTTTTTCCTTTACTGGCATAGTGTCTATAAAAATCACAGTTCTAGTTGAACAATCCAAAATAACATTATTCATTGAAAGCCAATTCATACCAAGTATGACATCTAAATCTACTAAAGGCAAGCAGATAAGATCAATCATAGAAGGTTTACTTTCAATCATAACAGGACAATTCACACAAACCAAAGAGGTTAAGACTTTTTCTCCATTTGGGGTGGACACTGACAATTCATAAGGTAAAACAGTCATAGGCAAACTCAATTGGTCCACACATTTCAAAGAAATAAAGGAATGGGTAGCGCCAGAGTCATATAATACAGTTAAAACAACATCTTTGATTAAACAGTTACCTTTAATCAAACCATCGGACTGAGCCACCTCTTTTCCCTTCAAAGTGAAAACCCTGCCTCTGGTGGTAGGTCTAGGATTCTCTGTTGGCTTGTTTTGTGTAGGGCACTCCTTTGCAAAATGCCCTGGTTTGCCACACTTGAAACATATGTTTTGTCCTAACCAGCAAGGCTTATTTCCGTGATTCTTACCACATTTAGGACAATTTGTAGATATGGGCATGTTTATAGGTTTCTTTCCTTTCTGGCCCCTTGCAAACTTACTCCCTTTGTTTGGCATGAACCCCTGTGTCATTTTCCTTTTAAAAGACTGGGATCCTTATTTTTCTTTATCCATCGCCGTCAATATCTCAGAAGATATACGGCATTTATTCACTAAAGTAGCAAAATCCCTAATTTCTTGGGATGCAACAGCATTTCTCAGTTCTAGATTCAGACTTCCTTCAAAATGCATTGCTTTCCAGGTCTCATCAGGTTTCAGCTTAAGATAAGAGGAAAATTTGGAAAGCTCCTCAAATTTAGCCAAGTGGTGTTCAAAAGATGAGTTACCTTGCTTAATTTGCATAAACTCTATCTCTTTTGCATTTCTCAGGTTTTGGGGAAAGTATTTCTCTAGGAATACTTCCTTAAAAGATTCCCATGTTGTGGATAGACTTATGAATGCGTTGGCCGAATACTATATGAAATTTTCTCTAGAGTGGATAGACTTATGAATGCGTTGGAAATAGCCTAAAGTGCCATCTAAATGGCTTATGTTAAGGGAAGAGAGACCAAAGATGCAACGGTCAAGAATGAATGAATAATAGCATGCATTTTACCATAAATAGTGAAATGTTTAAATTTATGTAAAAGTGATTGAATGGCAAAGAATGCTTAATGTAATCGTGAAAGACAAGGTTAAAGCTTCCTTGTGGGGAATGATTTGGTGTATACTCCTAAGGAATTAAATGAGGAGGAATGATCTGGTGAATACCTCCTGAGATTAAAAGCCTGTGAAGGAATGATCTAATGTATACCTTCCAGGGAAGTGCTGTAAGGGGAATGATCTGATGTAAACCCCAATAACTTGGAATGTGGGAGGAATGATCTTGTGTATACCTCCAAAGAGCACAGTTAAGTAGGAAGGAATGATTTCATGTATACCTTCCTAGAATTGAGTAATTATGAAATGTTATGTATGTATTGCATGAACGTGATTTATGTGATTATGATTATGGCATGTAAGCATTGAATGCATGTATACCTGGCCATTTGGACTTAAATGGCAAAATGGCAATTTCCTTAGGGGTATAATTGTAATTTTTGAAAAGTTGAGGGACCATTCTACAATTTCAAAATTCTTGAGGGGCAGAAATGTCTCAGCCCATGGAAGTTGCACAAAATTACATTTATAAGAAGAGTGAATGCCATCTATGAAAAGGTGAAGTAATAAGGGTAAATGGGACATTTTACACCAATGGCAATTTTGGTAATTTCACCAAAAACCCAAATTAAGTCTTCTTCCACCTTAGGATACTAGAATGGTCAAAGAAGAGAGGAGAAGAACGGGGCTGGCCGAATTGCTTTTTAGGCTTAGAGAAAAGGATTTTCAAACCAAAACAACTTGGAGATTCCACTTGTTTTGCATTTTCAAGGTAGCTAAACATGCTTATGCCATTATTTTCTTGTTTTATGGTGTGTTTATGGTGTTCTTACTCTTGCAAGAAGGATGGTCTTTCTCTCTCTGCATTCTTATGGTTGATTTGCATGAATTGGTTTGAAATATGTTGAAAACTACTTGTGTTTATGGCTATAGACATGTTAGAATGCTTGAAAACTTAAGAGATGGCAATTTTTCAAGGATGAGACCTTTATCTTGAAAAACCCTAACTTGTACCAAGACTGAAAATGGTGGTTTTAAGAGTGAGAAAATGATGTTATTGCATGGAATTTACATGAATATGAATGGATTGTAAGCAAGATGATGAGATAGCTTCATTTTCTTGCTTTTCCCTCTTTGGCCAAATGCCAGGTGTTGTTATTGTGCTGAAATTTGGTTAAAAATGGTGTAATAAAGAGTGAGAGAAAGTGTTATAAAAAGGTAAGAGAGAGAAAATCTAGTAATATTAATGTTTAGATACTTTTCCCATTTTCTAACTTCACCATTAACCAAAGAAGTGTGACTTACTCACCTTGGCCGAATGGATGTATGGAAATGATGCTGAAAATGCTCTTGAAAATGACCTAGAAACCATGTAAATTAAATCCCAAGAAAAGAGGAGAGAGAAAATTATGGTAATCTTATGTCTTTAGCAAAGGAACCAATTCAAAATTTTACCATTTCACTTTGAAAATGTGCATAAGCATGTGAAGTTGTAAGATAATATGCATTGACAAATTTAGCACCAAAAATGGGCTAGAAAGATGTGTGAAAGAAGGGTTTAATGTACACTTACAAGAAAATGAGGTGTGAGAAAACATTACCCATAATTATGGAAATGGTTACCATAATTCTTAAATGGTAAAAATAATGCTAGAAATGAACCAAATGGGTTAGAAATTCCAATCCTTCATGCTTATCTTGCCTTGGCCGAATGCTATGTAGAATTTTTCCTAAAATGGCTAAACTTATGTGTTAATTGAAAGTAGCCTAAGGTGCCAACCATAATGGCCTATGTCAAGTGAAATGAGGGAAAATGATGCCATGGTCAAGCATGAATGGTAAATAGCTTGTATTTTGCCATTGATAGAAAGATGTCCAAAATCATGTGAATATGATTGAATAACATAGAAATTCTTATTGTAATTGTGAAAGGCAAGGTTAAAACTCAAGGGAGGAATGATCTGGTGAATACCTCCTAAGACCAAAATCCTGAGGAGGAATGATCTAATGTATACCTCCTAAGAAAGCTACCTTGTGGGGAATGATTTGGTGTATACTCCCAAGGAATTAAGTGCAGGAGGAATGATCTAGTGTATACCTCATGAGAACACAATCATGTGGGAAGGAATGATCTCGTGTATACCTTCAAAGAGTAAAGCATATATGAGATATTATGATTTGTATTGCATGAATGTGTTCTTTATGAGCATGATTAAAATATGTAAACATTGAAAGCTTGTTATTCATTCCATTGATGATACCACATGTTGAATATCTCATGTTTATAGATGCATACACACATGTTTCACATATATCATACTCATAAATGTATATGAAAAGAATATTTGGAACTAAACTGATTGTAGAGCTATTTTCTATATTCGTACAGTGGTACATATTAACTATTTTTAAAGAAAATGGTTTGTTTAGTTATTGGGAATATATTTCTCATCGTGTGTTGATATGTATCAGATGCCTAGATACTACTTAATCATAGAGATTGAGCTAGCAACAGTGGAAGTTCCCTTTCTAAGGACTTTCACTATCATAAAGGATATTTATGTTATATCTATCTTTGAATTTCCTCCAGAGTAGTTAGGCATTTTAGTATGTATCCGTAACCTTTTTATTTTGGTCTTGATTCTACATGTTCTTTTTGGGTTAGATTGGAACTATTATTTTTTGGCTGTACATAGAGGGAAAAAAAGGGCACTTACTGGGAAAATGATATATGAAGGATCTATTCATCCTTAGTATTTGGGGAAGGAGTTTGAGTGACAGGCTTGTTGTCTCCTTACTCCTTTTGGATGGATACTTCATATATCCTAGTAAATGTATACTGAATGATGTATCAAACAATTTTATACATAATATGAAAGTTTTTTTTATATATATATTGTTGTGATGAATGAAACTTTGTATATTCTGCTGTGCCAAAGTATGTTTACCTGAGCAAAATAACTCGGACCTAATTGTATAATAAAATTTTGATGGATTAAATGCTCGAGAGAAATTAATGTGATTAAAGATTAAGAATAATGTAACCACTTATCTGAATAAGTATTATAATGTTGTTAAGATAAGATAAGGGGTGTTACACTTGAGGTGCTTGAGGTGCTTGAGATGCTTGAATTAATTTCCTTTAGCTAGACGAATGCACTAAAGGAGAGAGGGAGAAATAAAATATATTAGCATGCAACAATTAAGGGAAGTGGCTACATGTTAAAAAAAAAGAAGAAGAAGAAGAACAAAACACAAGCCTCATTTGGTTATGCCAAGAAGTAATGGGAAATGAAAAATGGATGAGTCATTTAGGCATCCTACTATTTCGGCCGAATTGAGAGTATGAAATGGTTAGTTTGCTAAAGGCATTGATAACAATAATATTAGGCACGTGTAAGCTTAGGAGGAAATGAAAGTAAGAGGGGAATGTAGATATATATATTTGGAGTGAGGCGGCAAAAAGAGAAAGAACATTGCAATAACTTCTCCCTTTTCTTTTCTCTAACCGCATGACCACATGAGATGCTAACTTAATATATATATATATATGTGTGTGTGTACGGTGGGAGCCTTCACTAAGAGAGTGTGATAACCACTTGAAGAACAATGCACCAACCACAAAGTAATACAGAGGTCATTAGGCATTCGGTGAAGGAAAATGAGAGGTGAGAGAAGCCGAATAGTAAATTAAAACACATGGGAATTTGATATAAAAATTTTCATGCCAAACCATACATCTTGCGTGCGTCCCTTGCTTTTCTTCCTTTTAACGCCACCAAATGCTAAATTGCATACATATAACGATGGCCTTGGCATGAAGATAGTGGCTTACGTGGATTGGAGGGGGTAACCGTACATGTGCATGCTACAAAGAGCCTCACAATTCCACAACATAAAATATCATTTGGTGATGTCACAAGGAAGAGAAATACAATGTGTAAAAGGAGGTTATATGGCCGAGTTTATGTGGGATACCTCCTGAGATTAAAAGCCTGTGAAGGCAATGTACCAGGTCAGAGCGGAGATGCAAACATGACTGATGTGATGCAAACTCTAATGGGAATGGCAGATGCTATGAGGGAACAAGCTGCTGCCACTAATAGACAAGCTGACGCCACAGCTGAAGTGGTAAGACAAAATAATGAGAAGAATATCCATGAAAATGTAGGAAATGAACAAGGAAGGAATCATGGAAATGGAGGCTGGTCTGAGTTTCAGAATGCAAAACCTCCTTCATTTAGAGGAAGTTATGATCCGAAGGTAGCTGAAGAGTGGCTAAGTGAGTTGGAGAAAATTTTTGCAGTACTTAAAAGTACAGAGGAACAGAAAGTTTCATATTCCATTTATATGCTAAAAGGTGAGGCAGAGCACTGGTGGAAGAGAAATACAATGTGTATTTCATGTGAAAGTATTTCTCTAGGAATACTTCCTTAAAAGATTCCCATGTAACTTGAATCTCTCTAGCTTCCATTAACTGTCTGGCTCCCTTCCACCAGTGCTCTGCCTCACCTTTTAGCATATAAATGGAATATGAAACTTTCTGCTCTCTCACCTTTTAAGTACTGCAAAAATTTTCTCCAACTCACTTAGCCACTCTTCAGCTACCTTCGGATCATAACTTCCTCTAAATGAAGGAGGGTTTGCATTCTCAAACTCGCACTCACCTCCATTTCCATGATTCCTTCCTTGTTCATTTCCTACATTTTCATGGATATTCTTCTCATTATTTTGTCTTACCACTTCAGCTGTGGCGTCAGCTTGTCTATTAGTGGCAGACCTTGTTCCCTCATAGCATCTCGCCATTCCCATTAGAGTTTGCATCACATCACCATGTTTGCATCTCCGCTCGACTGGTACATTGCTTCTCCTTTGGGTGCCATCACTATTCTACAAAACAAACATCATTGAGGTGATCAGTCTCAACAATATAATATTTAATAGAAAGTAAATGACATCCAACGGAGCTACTATCTTTCCAAACCTAATTCTCCATTCCTCAAGTCAAACACAATTACAAGTCACCAATCGCCTAGGTTCAGCCAGCTAACTTGAATCAGTCTATCCCCTGAGGAATCTACTCCTTTTCTACCTAGGAATCCGCTATGCTCTGATACCAACAAATATAACACCCCCAATTTCAAAGCCATATTTAAAATATTATTTATTGAAAAATCCTTCACTTAAGAAACCAAGCGTGTTATATACACTTCTATCCTTTATTTCTTACCTGAGTTCTTTAAATATCCATTTATAGTATACATTTCATTAGGTTCGGATCCTTACTCAGGTATCATATCAATTATTAATACAGCGGAAGTCTAATAATCATACACCATAATCTATAAAATTTCAGGATAAATTTAAACTTTTTCCTTTACATACATTTACATCCAGTTCAACGTGACAACGTTGTTACATATACTGCAGGATATATGTAGTTTTCTTGCTTCCATAGGGTAAGGAGGCAACAAACCTGCCACTCATACCCTTTTTAACTATTTTTCATAAACCTGATATGTATGCCTTACATATCCATTTACTTATATGTATTTCTAGCATAATATATATCATTCCATTTCTTGGGATGGGTAGCTAATCCCTTCTGTCTTGTAGTACCATAATGGTCCTAGTCATCTGATACATACCAGAAAATAATGAGAAAATAATTTCTCAGTAGCTATGCATTCCACATTTCATTTTTGAGCTATGGTATGTACCACCGTATGGGTACGGAAAACAATTTACATTCCTTATTCTTAAATTCCATCATTTCTAGGAAATGCTATAAATAAACCAGTCAGCTGTATAGGATGAAGTTTATGAGGTATATCAATAATATATTAGTTATAAAATAAAAACAGTATCAATTTCAGTCACAATCATAGTTCACCATATACCGTTTAGTACCATAATCAGGAAAGTACATTCATTAAATTTCCATTCAGCCATAGATAATTTAGGAGAAACAACATTTACCATTCATGGAAAACTGCATTATTTATAAGGAAAATAAACATTCACATTTGGCTAAAAGCCATATTTTCAATTCGAGAGACACAAGAGTATCTAAGTATAAATTACTCCACATACTACAAATGCATGAATGAGATAGCCGCTTATCAAGTGTGTGACAATTTCACATCGGTACATCCGAGGCGCCCTCGGTGGATCCGAGTATCCATTCACATTCAGTGATCATGTCATAAAGACAGATCTAAGTGGGAATTTCTCCCGTGGTTCACCAAACTAAGCTCATGGAATCACCGTTATTCACACGCATCATCTTCTCCCGCTTTATGGGCGTTCATGATGCCATAGATCACCACAACCTACATTATGGATCATTTCCCAGTATGCTATTTCCTATATATGTCAACTAGGATGATTAGGCTTAATCCCATAATTTTGCCAAATTCTAAGTAAATGTCCCCTGTTCAATTGTCCATCTAGGTTACACTAACTTAGAATTCACAATCATCACAGCGTTTTTAAATTCTTTCATTCCGAGCGGATGTTTCACCATCCAAATTTATGATACAACCGTGGAATGTCCAACTACCGTCCCATACCGACAATTGGTCACTCGGTTATAAGCCTATCTATCCTAGAACATATATTGGAATTACTTCCTCTATGTTTCTCTTTATTGAACATTCAAATATTTTCCTTCCATTCAATGTTTTCCAATACCACGCTATGTTTTTCCTTATCTATGTCATAAATCAATCCTTTTCTTTCCTCATTCATGATGATACTATCATTCTCACTTTCTAAAAAGAAAACCTTTAAATCTCAATAACAATTCCATTCTTGAATTTGTATAAAAAGGAAGGTTCATTCTTGGTCAAGAGAAATCCTTAAGAAATTTAAGATTTTCATACTTAACAATTTCTATTTGTCACTCTTGCCATATAATAAGCAAAATAAATTTACTTTTCCTTCCCATTTACACTAAATTCCCTTTTTCACATTTTCTTGCATTTAAAGGGTTTCAAAGTTGAACCTTTTCCATTTCCTACTTATTATTCCATTTTCCCCCTTTCTCACCTAATTATACATACCCAAGGTGTGTATAATCATTGTCTCTCCACACTTAAACATGCACACAAATTGCTAGAATTGCCAAGATTGCACAAAATATTCATTAAAATTTAATTGCAACGTCATATTATTTCCTTTGTATACTTTGACCAATTTCATTACATTTTTGTACAAGATTTTCCATAAATATTTCTATGTCCTAAAATTGGTCAAGTAGGCTACATGAAATTTAATGGGATCATTTTGCATAAAAATAATTGCCAATTAATCTTGTTTCAACCAAGACACACACATAGAAATTTTAGCACACTTTCTTCACCAAAAACATGTATACTCTTGGTCAAGGTGGGATTTTTAGGCAAAATTGGGCATTTCAACCAATTGACAATTATTCTACCCTCCATTGGCCATAACTTGAATTACCAATAAGCTAATTTAAAATTTTTCAAACAATTTTCAAAATATCATTTTGCTAGCCATGGCCTAAAGAGGCATTTTGTGCAAAAATCATCATTTTTCATATAATCATTTCTTTAATCCCATTTTCATCATCTATAAACCATCAATCACCATCTATCCATAACAATCAAGGCAAAACAAACAATTTGGCATGACATTCATGAATTTGGGGTTTTAGGGCAAATGAAAAAATTGGGAAATGAACATAAACACTTTCATAATTGAAATTAACCATCACAAACAACTCCATACTACTTTCTAAGCATTAATCCATAGAAATTTTGAGAATTTAAGAATGTAAACTTAAAAACATCACTATTCATGTACTGTTCATTCAGCCATGAAAATCTCAAAAGCTTGGAAAAATCCATTAAAACATGAAATAAGTGATGAAAGAATGCTAAGCTACCTTGATTTGCAATTTTTGGTGGATAAACCTTGAAGTTTCCTTGCTTTTTCTCCCTTTTCTCCCTTATGAAGCCTATGTTATTTCTCCCTTCCAAAAACCTTCACGTCGTCTTTGCTAAGGAGGAGAAGAAGAAGTAGTGTAACTTATTTAAATTGGCTAATATGACCATTTTGCCCTTGGTGGCAAAATGACCAAAATACCCTTCACTTTTTCCTTCTTAAAACCTTGACATGTAAGGGTATTTTAGAATTTTTAAAGTGTTTCTTTAGGTAAAATTTCCCTTATGTCCTTGTGATGAAATTACCTTTTTACCCTTGGTGTCAAAATTACCATTTTGCCCTTCATGGTAAAATGACCATTTTACTCCTCTTAAGTGCCGGACCAATTTTTTTTTTTTTTTTTGAAAAATTTTGGAAAAATATTCTAGAGGCAAAATCATAATTTTCCAGATAAAAATTAGCCATTTTATCTGATAAATAAATATTTTATTCATATTTTCAAATAAAATTTTGACCATTTTGCCCCTAAATATTTTTCTTGCAGCATTCATGACATTGGCACCATTTTCAAACCTCATAACTGTGTGCCATAAATGTACCTCAATTTGCGTGCTTACTATCAGGATATTTTGTAAAACAAATTTCCTTTCATTTTAGTCCCTAATCATTTCCTTTCAGTTTAGTCCTTACTTTGTTTAAGGTAATACAAAATAATTTTTAGACTATTTTCAATGCATAAAAATATTTAGTCTAGGATTCTAAGACATACCTGATATCATAGAATTGAGGATATTACATAATTGCTATCTAGTTTAACATAGTATGAGAGGTAGCTATTATCACATTAAGGCATCCTTTGTATGAACTTCCTTTTAGTTCCTATGTCATCCATAGGCCAAGATGCCATCCAAAGTGAGGTATGGACATAGAGAATTTTATACCTCCTAAACCTGTAATAACCTACTAACCCAAAGAAACTATAAATTTCAATCACCGTAGTTGGTCTTTCCCAATTCACTACTGCTTTAGTTTTCCTGGGATTTACTGAGATTCCATCCTTAGTAATCACGTGTCCTAAGAATTTCACTTCCTCCAACTAGAATTCACATTTTGTCAGTTTGGCATACAACTGCTTTTCCCTCACCAATTGCAGCACAATCCTTAAATGTTGAACATGCTCTTCCCTATTTTTAGAATATACAAGAATATCATCAATAAACACTACCACAAATTGATCAAGGTAGGGTCTAAAGATGTGATTCATGTAATCCATAAAAATAGCTGGAGCATTCATCATTCCAAATGGCATCACTAAAAATTCGTAATGCCCATATCTGGTTCTGAAGGTAGTTTTGGGTACATCTTTAGTTCTAACCCTAATTTGATGGTACCCTAACCTTAAATCAATCTTAGAGAATATTGTGGCTCCTCTCAGTTGATCTAATAGGTCATCTATCCTAGGGAGGGGATATTTATTCTTTATAGTCACCCAATTCAGTTGTCTGTAATCTATATACAACCTTAAGCCTCTATCCTTCTTTTTCACAAACAATACAGGTGCTTCCCATAGTGAAGAACTAGGTTTGATGAATTGTTTTCCTAACAGATCTTCTATTTGTACCTTTAGTTCTTTCAATTCTAAGGGAGACATCCTATAATGAGCTATAGAAATTGGTCATGTTCTAAGAATAAACTCTATATAAAACACACTTCTCTTTCAGGTGGAAGACTTGAAATTTCCTTGGGAAATACATCAGGGAATTCACAGACTATTGGAATATTAAAGAGGCTATGATGAACTTTAGTTTTGGTAGAACACAAGAAAGTCATTCTTTTATTCCTCTCCTCAGTCCCCCTATTTATAGGCAAGGTGTCTATAAAAGTCACAGACTTAGCTGAAAAATCTAAGATAACATTATTTGAAGAAAGCAAATCCACTCCAAGAATTACATCCAAGTCCATCAAAGGTAGGAAAATAAGATCAATAACAAAAGATTTGTTCTCAACCACAAGCGGACAATTTAAACAAACTAGGGAAGTCATAACTTGTTCTCCATTGGAAATGGAAACAAAAAATTCATAACATAAGTTAGACACAGGCAATTTCAACTTCTTCACACATTCCAAAGAAATAAAGGAGTAGGTGGCGCTAGAATCATACAGTATAATTATAGTTATATTATTAATTGAACACTTACCTTTCATCAAGTCATCAGATTACATCACTTCTTTACCCTTTAAAGTGTACACTCTTCCCCTAGTTGCAAACCTAGGGATCTCAGTTGGTGTCTTCTGTAACATCCTCTCCTAACACTTGTATCTTATGATGACGTTGTTGCCATTATCATTGTTAGCATTAATTGTGAAGGGTTAAAGATGATTTATTAAGGAGTTAGAATGAACATTTTTATCATTATATAATCACTTTTGTGATAAAAGAATGAAGTTGGAAATTTGGTAAGGAAGGGTAAAATGGTAATTTTACCATGAAATGAATAATTAGTTTAACTCTTTTATTTCATGAAGTTATGTTAAAGGACTCTTATTAATTTCATTTAAGAGAGAAGAAGAATCTAGTTATGCAATAAATTACTTACATTGATGTTGAAAGGCAATATTCTCTAAAAAGGGTAGAATTGTAATTTCACACTATGAGTATGATAGCTATTTTATATGAAGTGAGAAAAATTTAGTTTTTACCCTAAATATTCTATGAAGGTGGAAATTAGAAATCCTTACTCATTCTTGATCAAAAGAAGAAAGAAAGAAAGTGAAATGATAGTTTTAACATAAAGGGCAAAAAGGTAATTTTGCCTTAGGGGCAAAATTATAATTTTGCCAAAAATACAAGTAAATTAGTAAATTCATGGAAATGAGCCTTATGAAATTTTATTTAAGTAATTTTACTCCTTGAAGCCGGAAAGAATGAAAAGGGAGCAAAAATGGCCAATTTGGACTTAATGGCAAAAAGGCACTTTTATTAGGGACTAAAATGCAAATTCTAAAAAGTTGAGGGACCACTATGTAATTTCAAATTTATGGAAGGGCAGAACAGTCCCAGCCTATGGAAGTTGCATAAAATTACAATGGCAAGGAGAGACAATGCCGTTGTTAAAAAAAGAAAAGAAAAAGGATGAAATTGACAAATTAGCAAGAGTGGCATTTTTGTAAATAAGTCAAACTTTAATTCAGCTTATTTCTTCTCCTAATTACTAGAAATGTTGTGACAGGTGGAGAAGAAGGAGAAGTGGCCGAATTGCATCTTGACTTGGAGAAGAAGAAGCTTCCACCAAATTAACAAGGAAATCACACATTTATTAGCTTTTCAAGGTAGATAAACAATCCTATGCCATTAATTTCATGTTTTATGGTATGGTTATGGTGTTTTCAAACTTGTAGGCATGATGGCAATTTCTCTCTCTACATGTGTATGGTGGATTTGTATGCTTGAATATGAGATATGTTGGAAATAACTTGTGGTTATGATTATAGATATGTAAGAAAGCATGAAAACTCATGAAATGGTGAATTTGTATGGATGGAACTTGATTTTATTAAACCCTAATTGGTGTCAAGGCTGAGTTTGTGGTTGTTAGAGTGAGAAAATGGTATTTTTGCATGGATTTTTCATGAATTTGTTGTATTGCAAGCAAGGTGATGAAATAACTCCATTTTGCTTATTTTCTCGTCTTGGCCAAATTACTAGGGTTACAAGAGTGCTGAATTTTTGGCCAAATTCTATGTTAGAAAGAGTGAGAGAAAGTACTAGAAAATGGTAAGAGAGAGAAAGTCTAATTAGAATTCCATTTAGGTACTTTTCTCATTGTCTAGCTTCACAAGTAGCCAAGCAAATGTGCTTTAGTCACCTTGGCCGAATGGATGCATATGAATGATGCTAAATTTGCTCTTGAAAATGATTTAGAAACCATATAAGTTTAGTTCCAAGAAAGGAGGAGAGAGAAAAGTATGGCAATTTATGTTTCAAGAAATGTTGCCAATTTAAAGTCTTACTTTTTCACCTTGAAAGTATGCATAAAAAGGTGAAATTGTGATGTTAGATGTGTGATTATGTTTGGCATGAAAATAAGCTAGAAAAGTATGAAAAAGAATGGCCTAAAGTAAACTTACCTAATTTTTAGGTGTGAGAAAGTGTTAGGCATAATTATGGGAAGTGTTACCATAATGTTCCATTAATGAGAGTAAGGCTAGAAATGTGCCAAAAGGGTTAGGAATACAAAGTATTCATGTTCATTCTACCTTGGCCGAATACTATATGAAATTTTCTCTAGAGTGGATAGACTTATGAATGCGTTGGAAATAGCCTAAAGTGCCATCTAAATGGCTTATGTTAAGGGAAGAGAGACCAAAGATGCAACGGTCAAGAATGAATGAATAATAGCATGCATTTTACCATAAATAGTGAAATGTTTAAATTTATGTAAAAGTGATTGAATGGCAAAGAATGCTTAATGTAATCGTGAAAGACAAGGTTAAAGCTTCCTTGTGGGGAATGATTTGGTGTATACTCCTAAGGAATTAAATGAGGAGGAATGATCTGGTGAATACCTCCTGAGATTAAAAGCCTGTGAAGGAATGATCTAATGTATACCTTCTAGGGAAGTGCTGTAAGGGGAATGATCTGATGTAAACCCCAATAACTTGGAATGTGGGAGGAATGATCTTGTGTATACCTCCAAGGAGCACAGTTAAGTAGGAAGGAATGATTTCATGTATACCTTCCTAGAATTGAGTAATTATGAAATGTTATGTATGTATTGCATGAACGTGATTTATGTGATTATGATTATGGCATGTAAGCATTGAATGCTTGTAGCCTATTCCTTGAATGACCTAATTGAATGTGTATTTCATTTCTATAGCTACATCCACATATGTTTTCGTGATATGTCATATCCAAGTATCTATATGAGAATAGATTTGAAAATTTACCACATGTAAAGTGTTTTCTATATTATTACAATGGTATGTGTCAGTTATTTTAAAATAAACTAGTTGTTTATCTATTAGGAATGTATTTCTCATTACTGAACTGATATGTACCAGATGGTTAGATATTGCGTGGTAATCGAGGTGGAGTTGGACACGGTGGAAATTCCTTTCTTAGGAGTTTTCACTATTATCAAGAATCTGTATGTTATCACTATTTTTGAATTTCCTATAGAATAGATGAGTATGTAACTACATAGCTATAGCTCAACTTTTTGGAGTCCTAATTCTTCATTTATTTTTTTGAGTTTGGAATTAGGGCTTATATTTTTGGCTGTATATAGAAAAAAAAATGGGCATATGTATAGGGATATGTGAAGGACCTATTCACTCACGGTATTTTGTAAAGGAGTATGAGTGGCAGACTTGTTGTCTCCTTACTCCTTATGGATGGGTACTTCATCTATCCCAGTGAATATATACCAAATGATGTACTAAACAGTTGTATAATGTATGTATATTAGAAAAGTTTTTATATATTATGTTGTATTATTTAATATGTTATATTCCGCTGTGCTAAAGCATGTTACCTGAGCAAAAGAACCTAAACCTAATTGCATAACAAATTTATGATGGATTGGATGCTCAGGAGAAATAAAGGTAATCAAAGACTAGAATTAATGTAACCACTTATCTAAATAAGCGTTATGATGTTGTTAAGTTATGATAAGGGGTGTTACATCTTCCATATTAAGCACTCCTTAAGGAAATGTCCTAACTTACCACACTTGAAACAAACATTCTATCCCATTATGCATGCCCTATCACCATGATTCCTCCCACATCTCGTACAAGAACTAGATGTAGTCTGCTTCACCATTAGTCTCTTCCCTTTCTGATTCTTGGCAAATATATTTCCTCTACCTTTGATGAATCCAGGCTACATCTTTCTCTTGAGGAAGTGGGATTATTGCTTCCCTTTCTCCATTACCGCCAGAGTTCTTAAAGCAATGAAGCATTTGTTAACCAACATAGAAAAATCTTGAATCTCTTGGGAAGCAACAACATTCTGCAATTCTGGATTTAGGCTAGCCTCTTGATGCATCAATTTCCAGGACTCATCAGGCCTCCATTTCAAGTAAGAGGAAAATTAAGACAATTCCTCAAATCTGCCCAAGTGCTCATCATATGATAAATTCCCTTGCTTAATTTGCATAAACTCTACCTCCTTTGTATTTCTCACGATCTAAGGGTAGTACTTATCCACAAAAACTTCCTTAAAAGATTCCCAAGTGAGTTGGGCTCCTCGAGCTTCCATTAATTGCCTGGCTCCCTTCCATCAGTGTTCTACTTCTCCCATTAAGATATAAGTAAAAAAGGATACTTCTTGTTCATCAGTACTGCCAAGGATTGTAAATAACTTTTCTAATTCACTTATCCACTCTTTAGCTACCTTCAGGTCATATCCTCCTCTGAAGGCAGGAGGCTTAGCTTTTTGGAATTTAGACCATCCTCCATTGGCATGATTGCTTCCTTGTTCTCCTCCAAGGTTACCATTTACATTCTTATCCTCATGGACCTGCCATAATGCTTCTGTTGTAGCAGCAGCCTGTTGAGTGGTAACATCAACTTGTCTATTTGTGGCAGAAGCTTGTTTCCTCATAGCCTCTACCATACCCAGTAGGGCTTGTATAGTCTTAGTCATGTTTGCATTCCCATCTTGATTCTAAGCACTAATCCATCTAGTGGGTGCCATATTTTACTTTAAAAAACAAACACTATTGAGGTGATCATTCTTAATAACACAATAGTTAATAGAGAACATATGACATCCATAGGAGCTACCATCTTCCCAAACCTAATGCTTCATTCCTCAAGTCAAAGCAAATACAAGTCAGCCAACTACCTAGGTTCAACCAACTAACTTGAATCAGTCCCTTTCTTGAGGAATCTACCCCTTTCTCACCTAGGTCATTGTGCTCTGATACCAACTAATATAATACCTCAATCTTATAGCTTTTCTCTTTAGTAGTTCCTTACATAAGCCATTTAGCTACAATATTGGTATATTATCTTTACTTTTATCCTTGATTATTACCCAAGTATGATTACCATTCAATTTGTGATTAGGTTTGGGTTCCTTTACTTAGGTATTTATTTGTACATAACATAGCGAAAGCTTAATTAGTGAAATTGTAACATTCACTCCTCCTATTTATTAAGATGTATTTTGTTAACTTTAAATGAGATAAATGCTTGTGTATGTTACATTAGATTATATTTAGTTGCATTAGAATGAGGGACAAAATAGTAATTTGGCATGTGGTTAGAGAAATCATCATTTTGAGCTAAATGATCTAAAATTTAGATCAAAATTGTAATTGCCAAACCATCTATAAATAGGTAGAAATATCATAACCTTTCATTTGCTATCCAAAATTCAGAACCTAGAGAGAGAAAGAGAAGTCCTAGAGTAGAGAGTGGAGAATTAAGAAGGAAGTGGAATTTTAAAGTGATTTGAAGTAAGAAAGTTATAGCTGAGTAATCTAGGAATGCATTTGAGAATCTTGCTCTAGCTTTTACACAAAATGAGGTAGCAAACAACCTAATCCTCTTTATTTTGAAATTTATTGTGTATGTGCTGAAATTTATAATTTTCATGTAATTGAGCTAGAGAGGATGTTAAAACTATATTCTTGATGTTTTTGAATACTATTGGGTGTTTTAAACTGTGTGAATATACTTATGCGAGCTGAAATCAGATTATGAGAAATGGGTTTTTACTTATTGAAATCCAAGATTTAAGTGAGAATAAATGGTAGTTTGGGCTATTTTTATGTGGTAAATGGTGCTTACATACTAATGTTGAGTTAATGATTATCAGGGATAGCTTACAAACAAGTTTTTAATTTAAATTGTAGCCTTTATTAGTCGTCTATAGTGTTCTTCAGTTGCCTAATGATGTGTCCGATTCTATACAAAATTTCTTGATGTGAATTGTCCATTTTGTGAGCATTTTTTGTGTAATTTTGTTATTAAAATCACTTAAGTTTGCTTTATTTTTGTTTTCGAGCGCTTTATCAAGTTTTCACAAAGAACGAAGTAATTTGGAGTGAAGGAAAATCCAAACATCGTGCAAGAGGAGCTCCATTGTGCAAAAGGCTGAAGTGAACAGTAGAAAAAAATATATATATATTTATATATAAAATAAAAAAAAGGAAGAAAAAGAAGAGAGGGCCATCGTGAAAAAGAGGGGAAGACTCATCACGTGAGTGGAGTAAACAGTGAAGCGTGAAAAAACCCAATGAAGAGTGTGGAGAAAACAGTGAAGCGTGAAAAATACCCATCACGCGAGTGTGGAGAAAAGAGTGAAGCGTGAAAAACCCCAATGAGGAGAGTGGAGTGAACAGTGAAGTGAGAGAATACCCATCACGCGAGGTGGAGTGAACAGGAAGTGGGAAGAAATTTTTCACGCGAGGGGAGTGACTCGTGCACCACCGCCACCGAGGGAGGCCGACCAACGACCGAAGAGGCTTCGCGCACTGTCCTCCACCACCTTGGCTGTCTGAGGCGCTGTTCACGGCGTCCGTAGCGCGAGAGGAGGCTCGCGGCGCGAGAGAAGGCGCGCGACCCGTTCGTGTTTCTCGTCGGAATTTCGTACATTTCCACCATCCGTGCGTCGTCTCAGCTTGCCCCAGCCGTTCGCCGCCACCCAGCCGACCAGAAGGGAGCAGATGTGGAGCAGATCGGTCGGGTACCTTAGAGCTTGGGGTCCGACTCGTCCGACCCGACCCGTTTTGTTGGGCAGCCTTGTACTTCATTGTTTCCGGCATTTTCTGACAATCTTCTAGTCCCTTGTCAGTGGTTTTTCGGTGACCCTTTGGTAGAGACACCATTGGACAATTGAAAATACAGGATTGCATAAGTTTTTACTGTTTTTATCTACTGTATAATTGACTGTCTGATGGGTTGTTTGCTGTTGGATTGTGTTCTATATGTAAATATGTGTGGCTAGATTTGTAAAGTTCATTGGGGTCCCTAACTGTGTTGGATTCTTTGTTTAAATTTGCATGGATATTGAATTTAATGTGTGATCTCCATTACAATTATGAATGTATGTGTTAGCGTTATTTATGAGACATCGTGGTAATGTTAATTAGATTCCTTTTTGAGATCGACAGATGATAATTGGAATTGGAAAACTAACTGTAATGGACAATTTGTTATCGCTTAGAACTAAGGTTAATAAATTGCTGGATTAAGAAGTAACGACTCTTAATAGTGGTGAATTGGATAGATAATGCTAATTTAAAATTTGCCATTAGGAAGAACCAGCCAGTGGTGGATTTTAAGTTTAGGAAATTCATTGAGATCGATAGAGAATTTGAATTTGCATTGGAATTCACTCACAGGTAACATAGTTAAATTCAGTAATCCATTATCCTTCATGTGTTTGCCAACCGGTGTAGGTTCCCTGATGGATTTGCATTTCTTGCCTTCGTGTATTTTCTTCTATTTCTTGTCGCTGTTAGTTTATTATTGCTGATAGTTAGACGTTAGTTTAGATAAAAATTAATCATTTTAATTGCTAGGCTAGATAAAAGAGAACAAGTAGTAACTTTGGGCTTTCCCGTTCCCGAGGAATACGACCTTGATACTCACCATTGCACTAGGCTGCATCGATAGGTTCACTGCCTTAGGTGTTGTTGCTAGATAGCATTGGCAGCACGCATCACCTAAAAATGTGTACATAGTACTAGCAGTCGACTACCAGCCATTAGAAGTCGACTGTCATGCTCATATTTTCCAAAAAATAGCCAAAACAGAGCAATATACTGTCTAGTTTGAGGCAGTTGACTAGTAGCTCTTGGGTTTGGAAAAACTTGTCGAACTGTGAGGAGAAAGTTGACTGCCAGGTGGTGGAAGTCAATTGGTCGGTCTTTGTTTTGGAAAATGAACTCAATTATCTAGTTTAAAGTATAGTTAGCCCAAACTTCCACTCAAATGAGGGATTTAAATCTAAAATCAAGTAATGGGTAACAGAAAGGTTGAGAATGAAAGAAAAAGAGCAAGAATGATATGAAATTGAAAAGGAATGAGCATGAGAAATACAAGAGAAATGAGAAAGTATTCCTAGTACATGGATAGTGATAGATAGGCCCATGTCGAGTGACCGATTATCGA
Source organism: Senna siamea (assembly GCA_031216115.1). Lineage (NCBI taxonomy): Eukaryota > Viridiplantae > Streptophyta > Magnoliopsida > Fabales > Fabaceae > Senna > Senna siamea. The sequence goes on along the minus strand of CM062363.1, from coordinate 23,504,337 downwards.
TATGGGATGGCTATTGGGCATTCTGCAGTTGAACTAATTGGCTTTGAAAACACTATGATAGTTATTAATTTCAAGTTAGTGAACTCCCCTATGGCCAATTAAAGGAGTCACATACTTAAATTTGGACATGACCATAGTATGAGCCAAATCGCACTAGTATGTACTTGAGATAGTGTTTGGGGGAAATGATCTGTGTTTTATAGTAATCCAAGTTATATAGGGGAGGAATTACCAAAGAGGTGGGCATAGACCCTGGGGTTCTTGGCTATGGGGAATGATCTATCAGAGTGGTGGGCAGAGACCCTCGTGGGGGTGTTGTGGATGGATATATTTAAATCCACTAGGGGTTACTAAAAAATGTACATATTGCAATTATACACTATCAGATAAGTAGTCATGGACTACCAAAAACTCACCTAAGAGTGAGGGATTTTAACATAAGGAGTTGTTCGCTCGTCGATCTCCTGGTTTCTCTTGGGATCATCATGTAATGATCATGATTTGACATTGGCCATAAGAATATGCTCTAGATTCTTTGTTTATGTGTTTACATATGAATATAACCTTGTACCAATATGATTTGAAATACATCCTGTTGGATGGATATGTGATGATTTGTAATTGCATGCATAATATGAGTATGTGATATGAGATAACGTAACTATATAATTCATGCATGGCATCCTAATAGGCATAATATTTTATTTGATAATGAGAAGAATGTAGTGTTTTCCATATGATTACGGTGGTACAGACCAGTGGATTTTTAAGATAGTTTGTTATTGCTACTGAGATTTATTCTCATATAGAAATGCTGGTTTGTATCAGATGCCTAGATACCAAGTGCTGTTAGAGATGGAAGTGAAGATGGTGGAAATACCTTTCTTGGGGTGTTTTTCGGTAGTTAAAGAGTTTTAGATCATTTTTGTCTTAGAAATTCCTCCCACGCCCTAACTACATGAAGTCTCAAGGTTGTATAGTAAAATTTTGACATGTCCAATACCCTGAATCCTTATTAATATTTTTACAAGGATCACAAGGATAATTTCTGGTTGTACAAAAAAAGGGTTTTTATGTATTAGAGTATGTGAGATAGGAAACCACTGGCAATATTTTGTTAAATGTGAATGTAAACATATGTATATCTATATGTTTTATTTAAACATTTTAATTATTTTCCGCTGTGACATTACATGTGAGTATCCTGAGTGTAGAATTTTCAAACTAATGGCACTTAATTATTCAAATTGGTAAAAGTTAAAATTTACTCAGGTAGAGGTAATAGTAACTCACTAATCCTGTAGTATATTATATAACATTATTTAATTAACTAAAAGGAACCATAAGATTTGAGGTGTTACATAAATCACCATAATAATAATAAAAACACAACGAAAAATAAAGATCATTCATATATTCATTCAAAAAATATTTACAACGTCATACATATATTTTTGGATATGTGAAGTTCATTTAGTTCTTCAGGGTAAGGAGGCAACAAAGTTGCCACTCAGAACCTTTACAAAATTTACCTACTAGTGGATAAAACTTTCACATATCCGGATATATATGAGCTTCTCATTATATACATCAAAAAATGATTTATCCTAATTCTATTACAAAAACATATGAGAATCAAGATAAACAGGCTACAACCTAAGTAGTTACATATTTATCAAAAAACGGAGTCTACTCTTTATGCTTCTAAGGAGGAGGAGCCTCTAGAATTGCCAATACCCATATTCCTTGCAATACAGTGAACGACCATAAGAAGGGTATATCAACCACAACAACCTTCATTTCCAGTAATAAGGAGTACCTAGTCATCTGGCACACACCAAGATAATAATGAGAAATAATTCCCAATAGCTAGACAATCCATTTTAAGAAAACTCTGGTATGTACCACCATAGTGATACGAAAAACATTTCTACATTCTTTTCTTTACAATTCATTCTATTCTATTAGGATGCAACATATGGATCATATCTATATGGCATGTATTCATGAATATGCAAAATGACAGTTCACCATATATATCATTCATATAATACATCATTAGCTATTAAGTATCATGAATATTCATAAATAAGGAAAGCATTCATCATTCATAAGGAAAACATTCATTAGTCATTGGCTAAAATTCACATTCAATGTAAGAGAAACTTAAGAGTATCGAGAGAGTCACCCACTGAATTATTCCATGTACTACTACTTACATGAGTGAGATAATTTCTTTCCTTTCATGTGACAATTCTGCCACTAGTTTTATCTGAGGCATCCCTCAGTGGATCCAAGTGCCCATTCAATGGTCACTGCCCTTAGGCAGATCGATAACATTTCAAATTAAGCTCATGGGATCACTATCAACTCTACCCTAATCATTTTCTCTCTGTTTTTAGACAGATCCTTATGCTATGGAATCACCACCCCTTACTGGTAGATCACACTTATGAACTACAATCATGCGAAATCTTTCCCTTAGAATTTAATCAAACTCTCAGCCAACAACCAAGAAGAGAGAAATCAAGAGGTTTCAAACATTTCTACCCTTTTTCACATTTCCATCATCATACAAGCATGAAAACATTGTTATCCCTCTATATCCACGCCAAGGATAACCATACATATTTAATTCAACAAGAAGGGTTCCTCATGAGACATGGTGAAATAAACCATAAAATTTCAATATTCCATTCAAACAACCATTCTAGCAATCACAAACACATCTATACAACCATATAAGCAAAATCCAATAGATTTTCAAGCGTAAAAGAATGTAGAGTGAGAAACCCTTACTATTCATGATAGCCACAAAAATTTTCAATCATCCAAATGAATCCATAAAACATGAAATAGAAGGGTTAGGATTTTTTAGCTATCTTGAATTTGCAAGAAAAGTGGTATCTTCTTGGCTTTTCCTTCACTTTTCCTTTTTTTCTTCTTCGTCTCCTCCTCTCACTGTTCTCCCTTCTCTCCTTCTCCTGTCACTTTCTTTTCCTTTCCATGGAAGAAGACAGTTTGTTAGTCTTAAGGGAAATGAATGCTGAAACTGAATTGATAAGTATGCGATTTGTATATGAGTATAGAATTATTGCCTATGTGTGTTGAGATGCTCATTGCATGTTTTCTAGATTTGGCTATTGGGTTATATGCCATAGGGACAGACTAACTAAAGGTGGACATTCAATAGTAGGTATGGGACAGCCATTGAATGTTCCCTATGTAGACAATTTTATAAATTTGATCATTTTATCTGAATTAGTCTATATTTATTAGGTGTTACTCATTAAATCAAGACAACTCTATGAAATACTTAAGGAGTAAGGGAGGATGGTCTCTATAAGGTGACGTTTTGGTTAAAGTGTAATGTCCTATAACCCTTGGTATTAGTCGACTATGTGTATGTATTACCATATAGATTTTATAAGTATGAGACTAGCAATGTGTACATGTCAGGGGATGTCCTGGAAGTGGGTTCTTGCATGTCCTTGAGTGGGTGATTGGTATTACAGATCACACTCACAAAATTTAGACACTATTTTTGGGTGATTGGTGTTATGGATCATGCCCAACTAAAACCTGTAATTTGATAAAATGGCATGCAATTGAGAAGATGATCACATGAGATTTGTGATAGATATATATAAGTATGAGATTTATAGGCATGATTTAAAAGTATGATTTTTACTGATTTGAGATGTTATACTCATGTTTTTTTAAATTGATTTCCCATGTGTATTTTGAATTGAAAGTATTTATTAATTCATATGTATTTGAACTAATTTTTAAGGAGATGATTTCTATGCTTGACACAGCTGAACATATGACTATTTTTTTTTTAAAGTATTGAAATTTAAATTGCTATACTAGAATTTATATATCTTATCAAGTTATTTGTTCAGATGACCATGAACAGGGGATGCCTAGGAGATAGCTGGGTATGAGAGAGATGCCAAGGCTATAAGGAAATACTAGAAGAAGTCTATAGTACTAAGCTAGATTTATAGTAGGCTCAAGATTATGTATATATATTTAATGATGGATGTCTTGGATATAGAATTGTATAACAAACTTGATGAATTGTGAGTTAATCACTAATGTATGTATGGATTGAGTATTATGGCATAGTATATTTCAATTGTTTACTTGATGGATGGTAGAAATTTATATTTCAAATTAGTATGTGATGGTATAATGCGATAATGGATAAGCTACATAAGAAAAGTGGTTGAGTGGAATTTGAATGGATTGTGAGAAGAGTCTATTTGGGTTACACTCAACTAGTAGCGACCCTCTGATGTTCCCTGTAACACCCCTTATCTTATCTTAACAATGCCATATAACATGTTTAGATAAGTGGTTACATTATTATTTGCCTTTTATCTCATTAATTTTCTTGAGCATTTAATCCATCAGTATTTTAAATTTTTGATTAAGTTTGGGTTCTTCTGCTTAGTGTAGAATACTTTTGCACAACAAAAATAAAATTTCATACATCACAGCGAAATTTGTAAAACATTCCATAACTATATGCATATCATTAAAATCTTCTAAGACACATTCTAGGAAATATTAAGTGTTTATATATGCAAGGGTAAAGAGACAATAATCTAGTCACTCAAACCCCTTTTTCTAAAAGAACATTAGTCCTAATTCTGTCTCAAACTGCATATGGCAAAAATTAGTACTAAAAGAGCTACATTATATAATTTCTATTTACTCCTAACATATGCTAGTTTAGTGCATCATTACTTAGGTTCTATGTATCTTATACATATCAGGACAATAATGAGAAATATATTCCCAGTAGCTAATCAAACCATTTCTTTGAAATAACTAATATGTACCACTATACGAATACAGAAAACATTTCTACATTCTATTCAGCTCCAAAATTCTTTTCATACGGCTTTGTGGGTATGCTATATGTGAAACATATGTGTATGCATCTAAGAATATGAAATATGCAACATGTAATATCATTAATGGATTATATGGTAAGATTTCAACATTTCACATACATTAACAATTCACACTTATAACACATTCATATGTTATAAATAATCATAATATCTCCTCAATGTTTTATTCTTTAGAGGTATACAACAGATCATTCCTCCATAGGGTTTTATTCTTTGGAGGTATACACCAGATCATTCCTCCTTAAGGTTTAATTCTTTAGAGATATATGCCAGATCATTCCTCCTCAAGGTTTTATTCTTTAGAGGCATACACCAAATCATTCCTCCTCAAGGTTTTATTCTTTGGAGGTATACATCAGATCATTCCTTCTCAAGGGGGATATAAAAGTATTGTGCTCCACCCTTGGTTAGTAATTTTGCATGGTTTTCCTTTCTCAAATGCAAGAAGCATTCCTAAGCCATCAAAATCATATTCACATGATTTTTGAACATATTTCTATCAATGGCAAAATGCATTCAACATATTATTTACCTTTAATCATCTCATCATTTTCCCTTTTTCTCTTAGCTTAGGCCATTTTAAAATGTACCTTAGGCTACTTCTCATTAACATATAAATTTAGCCATTTAAGGGAAAAATCCATATAACATTTGGCCAAAGTAAGAAAAGCATGATGAATTGGCATTTCTAACCCATTTGGTTCATTTCTAGCATTATTTCTACTGTTTAGAATTATGGTAACAATTTTCATAATTATGCCTAACACTTTCTCACACCTCAAAATTAGGTAAGTGCACAATAAGCCTTCCTCTTTCATACTTTTATAGCTCATTTTTCATGCCCAATGTGACAATGCATATAATCTTACAACTTCACATTTTTAAGCACTCTTTTAAGGTGAAATGGTAAAATTTTACAATGGTATATTTGTTAAAAACATAAAATTACCAAAACTTTCTCTCTCCTCCTTTATTATAACTAAATTTATAAGGTTTTCTAACCATTTTCTATAACATCCTCTCCAATCATGATTAAAGAGATGTTTGATAATTGTTAATTTAATGTTTAATGCTTATGTATGTTGCATTAGTGCATAGAGTTGCATTAGCCTAAGGACTAAATTGAAAGGGAATACACAAAGGTTTAGTAAGAGGTAGCAAGCGACTCAATTGAAAAGAAAAAAATGAGGGAGTTCAAGAGTGCAAAATAGAAGAGGGACCAAAGAGCAAATACCCAAACTTCCTTAAACCAGAGCTGCAACCTTAAACCTCCACACAATTTTGACCCATCTGCATTTTAGAGAGAGAAGCAGAAGGGATAGGTAGAGAGAGAAAAGGGCGAGCTAAGACAAGAAAGGAGAGATTTTGCTAAAGGGACAGGGTGGATTGAAGCTAGAAATTAGTTCTAAAGCAAAGGAGGATCATTTCTAACACATCAAACACACACATTTTCAAGGAATCAAGTTAACAATCCATCCTAAACCCCTATCTTTTCTGAAATGTTTACTGTTGCTAGAAAATGTGAATTTCTAAATGTTTGAACTGAGATTGAGGTTAAACCTACATTCTGTATGCTTTTCTATTTCTATGGGATGTTGTATTGTTGAATGTGTAATGACCCCCTAATACAACATACGCAATGCTTATTTGATTAGCGGAAGCATATGGGTTGGTTTACATAGTTATTCCTGATGTGGGAATGTCAGGGGATCTCTACTGGTTGAGCGTAACCCAAATAGACTTCCCGTTGTCCATTCGGATTTCGTTCAACCCTAATTCACACGCAGCTAACTAATTATACATACATACATCATAAATTACTCTGAAATGAAATCTAAAATCCATATATACGTCACATCATGCATTCATATACATTCCAACTTAAATTCACAAGTTTACAGCGGGAAATTCTAACAAAAATCTGGCAAAGTTGCCTCTGTATTTTGAACATACCCAAAAATACAACAGTCACCTGTTTACAATTATACAGCCAGTCCAACAATAACAGAAAGCATAAATTTTACAGAGACCAATTATACAGCATTATCATCAGAATATATACAATGTGATTCAAGCCTAGACTAAGCTCCTCATCTATCTATCATCAAATCATCGTCCAGTTATCGTCTAGGTTCCTGTCCCTATCCCTGTTCATCTGAGTAAACAACCTGGTGAGATATAAAATCCCAGTAGAATAATTTACAGTTCAAATACAATTCAAAATTTGGTTGAATACTCAGCGGTGCGAACACCGAAATCATCTTCCCAAAATCAATTTGAAAACAGTGAAATACCTTGTCTTTAAAATCGTTTTATCACATGGAAATTGTGGCAATTAGTCAAAATCATACAAATCCATTTCTTTTAAAATCAATACTCAAAATTAGATAAAATCCCATGCCCGGTGTATCTAAATCTTCGTTGGCCACAAATCCATTGTGACCAAGTCTAAATCGTCATCTAATTGCACGTCATCAAGAGAGAATACCTCTCTTATCGTTGGGTGTGATCCGTAACACCAATCACCTGAATCTAGCCTATATTGTGAGTGTGACCTGTAACACCAATCACTCACTCAAGGACCGGGTGAGAATCAACATCTAGGGCATCCCTTAGCATGTGCACATACGCCAATTCTCATCCTCATACAGTCTATTCGAACTCACATGCTCACAGTCGGCTATTCCTCAGGGTTCTAGGGTATTACGCCTAAATCACAATGTTTCCCCGTGTAGGCTATCCCCCCTTATACTCCTTAAACCTTTCTTAGGGTCATCCTGATTTATCGCATGATCCCTAACGCAGTACAGGCCAAATCAGGTAAAAAAAATGTCAATTAAAAGCTTCCTGTACTCGAGATACTTAACAGCTGTCCCATACCAGCTATCAAGTACCCTGCCAGCTATCAAGTACCCTACTCTAAGTAAATCCATCCTAAGGGCATCTAAACTCGATAAACAAAACGTCTAACATGCAATTAGAATATCTAGCACATAGGCATACAATTTATTCCATCGAAAGTTGCACGTAAATCCATGCAATTAATCTAAAATGTTTAGGTATCCACAAGGTCAATTCTAACGTTCGGGAAGCATAAATTATCCTACCTGGTCTCCTGTCGCTCCAAATCGATTCAAAACTTCACGTAATCTCAATTTTTGAGCCCAATTAATTTCCTGGACATTAAATTGAATATTCAGGCTTGTCACGTCATCCGTTTAACAATTCTAAGTCTGGTTGCCCTAATACCTAGGTTAATTTATTGCTTAATTACGTTCGACAGCTATTTTAATCAGATATCATCTGTTTTTGGGAAATCAGACCTTACCAATGTGATCAAATGGTGGAATTCTGTCTCGGGGTGATCTCGGTTTCTCCTGGTGTATGTCCAAAAGCTTCGGCACGGCGACGCACAGTGGCGTACGACGGCGCATGGTAGAGGGGTGTAGCTTGCCTCAAAATTTACACCACGGTGAAGCCCGCAAGACCAGGAGTCTGAATATGGTGGTGGCACGGCGGTTCACGGCCATTTGGATGGCATTTGTCAGCCACGAAGGTTTACGCATAGCGGATGAAAATTACCTCGATCTGAGTGCGTTGGACCTCCGTTCGATGTCGACGAGTTGGTAGAGGAAGCTGGCAGCTCAGGCTACACGATGGTGGGGGCAGTGACGACCAATGATGGCGAATGGCGGCGATCTCAGCTGGTGAAGTTTTCGCACGATGGAGGTGGAAAACGGCATTTTTCGGCGGCGCTGGCGGCCGTTGATGGCCGTGGGTGGTTGTTGGAGGTTGTGGGTGGCAAAGGCTGTCGATTGGTATGCTAGGTGGCGGCCCACGGTGGCTGTGGTGGCGGCATACGGTGGAGGAAGGAGGAGAGAGAGGAGAGAGAAATTGAGGTAAGGAGAGAGAGAGATTTAAGAGAAATAGAGGGAATTCGAGAAATTTAAAGCCTCCGGGGGCAATTTCAACTTTTCCCGGACCACCCGGGGATACTTTAGGGTGTCGGTTTCCTTTCAAACATTGACACGTGTTTTCATGCAAAGGTTTTGGCCTCCGTCAGTGAAATTGATGCACTAAACGTCTTCTATCAGTTTCTGATCGTCGGATTGCGTTTCTTTCCATTCGATCGTGTTTCTGACTTCGAACAACCTTTTGTTTCGAATCACCATTATCGAAAGTCATGATGGGCTTCGTTTGATTGGAATTAGCGTCAAAAATTAGGTTTTATCTTTTAGAAAACTTTTCGATTGTTACAGAATGTATGCTCATATATGTGCTTGTAATGGATTGAAAGGGCTGGGTTGTGTTCATTTAGAGGTACCATTTTTGAGCTAATGGATGAGAAATGTTTAATGAGAAGTAAATTTTGTTGTATTAAAATTAAGCTCATGTATTTATAATTAAAAATAGGATGCATTATGAACTGGGTATTATCAAAATTATGTTTTCTGAACTGTAGCGGAGCATAGTAGCCGACTACTAGCTCACAACATGGGTAAGCAAGGAAACTAGAAGTTTTAGCAAGATGCAAAGGATAGAGTCACTATTCACTTGGATGAGAATGGTCCTTGTGATAGTGATACAAAAGGGAGCAGAGAGACATAAAAAAGAGAGAGTGAAGTATCTTAGGCATATGCATTAATGGTAGATAGGCTTATGAGTTGAGTGACCGATTGTCAATATGGGATGATTGTTGGCATTCCACGATTGTGCTATGTATTTGGATGGTTAAACATCCACTTGAACATAGATAATTTTGAAAACACCGTGATGGTTACGAACCCAAAGTTAGTATCTCTTCCAAAGGCCATTAAGAAACACATACTTAAAGTTACAGCATAACCATAGGCATAAGCCAAATCACCCTAGTGCATATGTTTGAAGATAGCGTACCGGGAGGGTGATCCTCCTCAAAGGAATGGTGGTGATTCCATAGCCTTATAATCTGCAGAAGCGGAGAGGATAAGGTCAAACGGGCGATCCACCTCGAAGGAATGCTGGTGATCCCCGGGCCTTATGATCCACAAAAGTAGAGAGGATATGATCTGTTCGAAAGAATATAGTGATCTTCAAAAGTGGATCCAACTGGGGGATGCCTCATATATAATAGAGCAGTATTTTACTGTGGTGATGTACTAGTCACAAGGATGGCTCATTCATGTATATAGTGGTACGTGGAGTTGTTGCTAGGCAACACTCCTAATAGCTCATATGATGTGATTGTTTTCTCCTACTCAAAAAGCATGTTAATACCCTAAGGAAATGTTTTATGATGAGAAGATGATGAATGCACTTCCTATGTTTTAAAGATGATATGTTTTGATGAATATGCATATATATGAGTACATAACATGATTAAATGCTACATGCACTACATCCCAATAGTATATGATATATTCTATGAAAGAATGTAGAGTTTTTCGTGCGAGCACGGTGGTACACGTCAATGGATTTCATAACAGGTTACATTGCTACTGAGATTCATTTCTCATTTTAGTGTTGGCATGTATTAAATGCATAGGTCCTTTTAGGCTGGAGAAGAAGGTAAAGCATGAAGAAGTGTACAATATGGGCATACAGACTGTTTAATTTGAACAGCTTAAATACATGGTAAAATAGAGCTAACCTTTATGATATTTTGAGAAAGGATAGTGTAGGATTATTTTGTATAGCCTATTCTAACTTATCTGTATAGGAATTAGGTTGGATTGTTGAATAGACTAATTGATAGGGTTATAAGTGGCAGGATTATTGCCTCTGTACCTATTGTTAATTGACTATATTTAATTAAGAATGCATTTTTAAGTACATGGTAAAATAGGGCTAGCCTTCATGATATTTTGAGAAAGGCTAGTGTAGGATTATTTTGTATAGCCTATTCTAACTTATCTGTATAGGAATTAGGCTGGGTTGTTGAATAGACTAATTGATGGGGTTATGAGTGGCAGGATTATTGCCTCCATACCTATTGTTAATTGACTATATTTAATTAAGAATGAATTTTTATGTATAGTTAATCCAGGTGTATTCTATGTATATATACTTATTTCACTGCGATGTTGAGAGAACCCGAGAGTAGAGACCAACCCAAATGGCACTCAGTTAAGAAAATGAAATTTCCACACTTAATAATTCGAACGTTTCTTAATATGCATGTTGAAATTTTCCATTAACCATTCCCTCATGAATTTAGCTACATCTACCACCACACATCAATAACCACAACAAATTCCATTCATCATACAAACATAGCCAATGGAAACATTACATCTTAAGGAATGTTGAGCTAGAGAATTTGATTCCATGAAGACTTTAAATCATACTACATGATTTAAATTATGAAATCAAAACATAGAATTGCTAAGCTACCTCAAGGATGAAATAAAATGGAATTGTCTTAGCTTTTCGTTTGAATTTTCCCTTACTCCTTTGCTTCTTTCCCTCTCGGCCAAGCTAGATCTTTCCCTCATCACGAAAGCTTTTGTTTTTCTTGCCAAGCTGCTCTCTTGTTTCACCGAATGCTTTTCTCCCTCCTAAGCTTGCATTTGTCTAGTTTTATTGTTATCAAGGCCTTTAACTGACCTAGCCACCTTATTCCCATTAATTCAGCCAAAGTGAGGGATCTTGCTAATGACTAACCCAAAGCAATTTCTATTGTGTCTTGGCATCACTAAATGAAATTTCTATATTATATAATTGTGAAGTTATTTTCCTCAATTGCTACATGCATATATATGTGTATATTTAATTCCACCATATCTAGTTCCTATTCGATTAACTCAAAAGCAAGTAAAACGAACAAGCACCTTGCTTAAAACAAGAAATTTTACCCTACACACATATTTGAATCACCTTTCTTTGTTTTCTTTTATCTATTTGGTTTAGCAAAAAAAAGGAAGAAAGAGAAATAATTAATCCAGTATCTCATTTACTACTCTCAATCATATTGAACATAAAACAAAGAGAAAGAAAGAAAGGAAACAAATGCCACACGCGTCTTGTTCTCCTTTTCACCTCTTCATAAAATAAATATATATATATTTGAATACCACACTTTCTCCCTTCCTCTCATTTATTGTTGCCGTATGTATCTATATGCATTAATCTACTCCATGTGGTGCTTATTCGGTTAAAACAAAAGAAGGGAATTTAAGCACCTCAATTTTAATGTAAGCACCTCAAGCACCTCAATTTCTTCTCTCATTCACCTTGAATTGCCAAAGCATATCACTTGCATTCTCGGTCAACACAAAGAAAAAGGAAATCAAGGAATGAAGGAAAGATTAAGAGTAAAATGCTACATATCTCCTTCCCTTTATTCTTTTCTTCTTTGCTGCTTCACTCTTACAACCTTGAAATCAAACTTCACTTCTAATGCACTTTTCACTCACATTCTAATTTGGTTAACACAAGAAAGAAGGTGTTCTCCTTTAGCATATTTATTCTAAATATTAAATTACACAAGCAAATTCATCATACTTTATAGCAAACTCATCCAATTAATTAAGGGAACATTAATTTAAAACTAATCAAGAGAATATAGGGTGTTACACACTTTGATGGCAAAATGGCAATTTTCCCTGAAAAGGGCCAAATTGTAATTTTACCCCAAGGGCATATTAGTAATTTTGCATAAGGTAGAAAATTTTAATTTTTAGCTAAATACTCCATGGAAATTGAATTTAGAAGTCTTTACCCATTTATTTTCAAAAAGAGAAAGAATAAGGTTAAATACTATGGTATTGGCATAAAGGGCAAAAAGGTAATTTTTCTCCAAGGGAAAAATGGTAATTTTTTCAAAATAACGGTAAATTAGTAATCTCACAAAAATAAGTTTTATGGAAATTTAAGTAATTTTTACCCATTAAATTCACAAAGGGTGAAAATGGGGTTAAAATGGCCATTTGGACATAAAGGGTAAAATGGTAATTTCCTTAGGAACATATTGGCAATTTTCCAAAAAGGTGAGGGGCAATTATAGAATTTCAAAATTCATAAGGGCAGAAATGTCCTAGCCTATGGAAGTTCCACAAAATTACAATCCTAAGGAGAGTAAATGCCATTCTTGAAAAAGAAAAGTAGTAAAGGTAAAATGGTCATTTTACACTAAAGGCATTTTGGTAATTTCACCTAAATACTAATTTAAGTCTTCTTCTACCTTGAGAAAGGAAAGAAGTCGTGCAAGAGGGGAGAAGAAAGGGGCTGGCTGAAACACTCACAAAGGAAGGTGATATAATGCGATAATAGATATGCTACATAAGAAAAGTCGTTGAATGGAATTTGAATAGATTGTGAAAAGAGTCTATTTGGGTTACACTTAACTAGTAGCGACCCTCTCATGTTTCCTAATATGGTAGAGTGAACAATTTGTTGTGATTTTCTATGCTTTTTCCAAGATATACTCTGTGATGTGTAAAGTAGAATAAAGGGGTCGTTACACTCATTCTTTTTGAATTCTCATATCATCTTGCTCTTTCTCTTTCATTTTCAACCCACATCCATTACACATTTGAGGTTAAAATCCCTTATTTGAGTAGAGTTTTAGGCTAATTACACTTTAAGCTAGGTCATTGATTTCATTTTCCAAAACAGACGCTGAACAGCCAACTTCCTGCCTCTGACAGTCAACTTTTCGATGACTGTCTAGTAAAATTTTCCAAAATTGAGGGCTACTAGTCAGCTGCCATAGACCTGACAGTCGACTGCTATGTTCTTGGGTAATTTTCTAGAAAAGATGAGCATGATAGTCAACTTCCAAAGGCTAGCATTTGTTTGCTAGAGCTTTATATGTGTTTATGGGGAACAGTAGAACACGATAGTCGACTTCCAAGAGCTGGCAGTTGGTTGCTATGTTATGCTTTTATTTTCAAATTGGCCATTGACCTAGAATTTTGCCCAAAAATTTGTTTGTAAACCCTCTTTGAAAATCATAAACTCAATACCAACATATAAGCATCATTTAACACATATAAATAGCCCCAACTACCGTTTAATCTCACCCAAATCTTGGATTCAACCTCATTTTCATCAATAGGTAAAAACCCATTTTTCATAATCTAATTTAGGCAAACATAAGTATATCCATGCTGTTTAAAACACCCAATAGCAGTTAAAAACATCAAGAATGTAGTTTTTAGCCTCCTATCTCATTTAAATAACATGAAAATCACAAATTTCAATATATGCATAGTAATTTCAAAATAGAGAGGATTAGGTTGCTCGCTACCTTGTTTTGTGCAAAAGCTAGATTGTAAATCTTAGATATCCTCTTAGATTCTTCTATTGCAAGAGTCTTGCTTCAAATTACTTTAAAAATTCCACTTCCTTCTTAATTCCTCACTTTCTCTCTCTAACTCTTCTTTCTCTCTCTACCAAGGCTAAATTCAAGGTGAAATGGGGAAGGTTTCTTATATTTTCACCTATTTATAGGTGGTCCATGGTCAACCCTTATCCGATGTCAAGGTCAAGCTTTAATCATCTGACCTCAATTAGCAACTTCCCTAGCCATATGGAAAACTACCATTTTGCCCTTGAAACCTTGGCGGCAAATTCAAAATTCTGTTAGCTACAGTAATCAGTATTTTGGCTAAAATTATAGTTTTCTACCCCTGAAGTATTGAAAGCCTATGTAACTTCCTTAACTAAACCTTTTCCTTTCATTCAAGTCCTTACTTTTTTTTTTCAATTTAGTCTTCCACTAATGCAACTACATTCAATCTAATGCAACCTGCACAAGCATTTCACTTATTTAATAACTAACAGATAAAACACCCCCATCTTATGACTTTCCTTTATAAATATTTGTTATTCAAACCATTTAGCTACAAGATTGACATGTTATCTTTACTTTCATCTTTAACTCGAGTATGATTTTAATTTCTATTTCATATTTTATTAGGCATGGGATCCATTACTCAGGTATTTCATTCATACATTGCACAACGGAAGATTAAATAAATATAAATACTGTTTTAGTAACAAAGCAGCAAAAAATAAATGCCATTCATATATTTCCATTCATTGAATATTTACAACATGATACATATATTTTTGGATATGTGAAGTTTTTTCAGTTCTTTAAGGTAAGGAGGCAACAAACTTGTCACTCAGACCCTTTACAAAATTTACCTACTAGTGGATAAAACTTTCACATTTCGGACATATATCCCATCTCACTATTTACATCCAAAAATAATTTATCCTAATTCTATTCCAAAAACCTATGATAATTAGGATAAAATGGGGTACATTCTACTTAATTACATATTTCCCAAAAAGAGACATAAATCTCACCCCCTCTAAAGAGAAGGGACTTCCATTACAGTCACTATATATAAATTTTGTATGATGGTGAAGGATCCTAGGAAGGGAATCTCTATTAAAGCCACCTCTACTTCCAGCCAAATCATGTACCTAGTCATCTGATACATACCAGATACAATTGTGAGAAATATTTTCTTAGTAGCTAGACAATCTACTTTTAAAAATATTCTGGTTTGTACCACTGTAGTGATACGGAAAATAGTTCTACATTCTTTACTTTAAAACATCATTTATTCTATTGGGATGAAACAAATAAATTACATATATATATATGGCAAGTAATTATGAATATCATCCCACACTTAAGCTTTTGCTTATCCTCAAGCAAACATTAACTCAGTCTTTAAACAAGTAGCAATAGTTCCTCAAAAATCATATCTAAACCACATTTAATGATACCTAACACATACTAAGTGAAAATCAATTATAAATCAAATTGCACAACCTTAATACAAGATAGAAATAATAACAACGCATACACAACTTAACCTATAATTCAATAACAAAAATTTAAGAACCAAAGCTTCGCAGGGATTGCTCAAATCACTCAAAGTGTATAAGGGAAAAGTACAAATTCCCAAGCTATTTTTTACAAGAATCTTCCTACTATATGTTTGCTCATAAATCTCATCTCTGTTGCTACGAAAAATTGAACACCAAGATCAAAAGGTCTTGACAAGGTTGTAATGTGGTTAAGATAAAGGTGAGGAAAGATTTTGGAAAGAAGTGATAGATATGCTAGAAGTCATGCAATTTCAATATGGTGAAGACTCAAAGGATTAAAAGCAGTAAAGTGCTAAACACAAAAATTTTCACCAAGTTTTCAATGAAATAGGAGATGCTCAAGGGATAACATATCCAATAAACAAGATAATAAAAACTGCTTTTCAAAAATATTTTATTTTCTTTTCTTTTCTTTTTGTCTCTTTTATATATGTATATATTTTCCAATCTTGCTAATAAACAACTTTGGATTGAAGGGAGCATATGAAGAAAATACTTGGTGGATTGTTACCAATCAATACAATGTATTTTAATCCAAACATGAAGAGTAAATCACACAATCACCAGCATATAAGGCAAAAAAGAAGATGATATAAAGAAAAGTAATGTGACGTGTAAAGGTGCAAAAAGTGAAGGAAATGTCAAGGCTCAAAAGTGGCCAACTAAGGGAAACATAGAGGGTAGGCTTTTTGGCCAAAAGTAATGTATCCTAAGTTGCCCAAATCATCTCCTGATATTCATCAGTTCATGCAACCTTAATAAGCATTATAGAGCAAGTTCTAAAGGCAAAATCAAGTAAAATGTACACTCAAACAAGAAAGTTAAGAGTCAAAATAGGCTCAAATCTCACATTTGGAGTGTGGTATAATTGCATACAGTTCTAAACAAAATTTCAACTGAATTGTAAGTCAAGCAGTGCATGCAAATTGCAATATCAACCTCCTAAATTAAAATTAAACAATTTGAAGAATAAGTGAGTACCACCGATGTGACCCGACCGAGATGGTGTGTTAGACATCACTAATTGCTTTTCAACAAAAATTAAGGGAAAACATTCCTGTCAATTCATAAACTGAATTATAAATGCTCCAAAGAAAAACAAAACTTAAGTGCATAACATCAAGAAAAAATCAAGTATCATACCTTATATACACTATCAAAATAAATACAGCATTAGCAATTTGCATCATCAAAATCATAGATACCCACTATACACTTGAGAAAGACACTGCCTTCAGTGTATAGCAAAGGGAATACCATAGAAATAAGAGCATAAAGCATAGCAATAAGCAAAGATAAACTACAAGTCTTAATGTACCTCAACAATATGAAAAAGAAGAAAAAAGACAAAAATAAAATAACACAAATAAAGTAGATAAATAAAAAAAAAACATTACTTCTTTTGTTCGAGTCTTTTAGCTGGACTCGTTCCTTCTATCACTCTTGCAGGTCAAGCACCATGTGCACTCATTCCTCGACCTCTGATAAGTCTCCATAGGAGTGCTTCAGTCGGTGCCCATTGACTTTGAAATCTCCTTTGTCAGGATGATGCACTTCCACTATGCCATAGGGAAAGACTTGCTTGACCATAAATGGTCCTGACCATCGGCTCTTAAGCTTTCTTGGAAAAAGATAAAGACGTGAGTTATAAAGTAATACCCTATCTCCAACCTGAAAATCTTTAAAGCAACGCAGCCTTTGATTATGCCACTTCTTGGTTTGAGCTTTGTAAATGAAAGAATTTCCATAAGCTTGGTGGCACCATTCTTCTAGCTCATTTAGCCACTATAAACCTCTCTTTACCTATAGAAATAACATCAAGACTGCATGTTTTAAGGGCCCAAAGTGCCCTGTGTTCTAATTTGACAAGCAAATAATAATTATTTCCATATACTAGCCTATATAGTCTAAATCCAGTAGAAGTTCTATAGGCTATCCTTAAGACCTATAATGCATCTCCAATTTGAATGCCTAATCCTTCCTACTCACCCCCATAGTTTTCTCTAAGATTCTCTTTAAACCCCTATAAGCTACCTCTACTTGCCCACTTGTAACACCCCCATTAGCCTATGGTTCCTTTTAAGTGTTTAAAGGTATAATGTATATAATTATCATAATAATGGTGTGTTGCTATCACTTCTACCCGAGTAAATTTTAAACTTTTTACCAAGTTAATTAATTGAGTGCCATTTGGGTTAGTCTCTAAGCTCGGGTTCTCCTAACATCATAGCAGAATAAATATATATAGAATGCACCTGGATTAACTATACATAAACATGCATTCTTAATTAAATAGAGTCAATTAACTATTGGGCATGGAGGCAACAATCCTGCCACTCATAACCCCATCAATTAGCCTATTCATCAATCCAACCTAATTCCTATACAGATAAATTAGAATAGGCTATACAAAATAATCTTACACTAGCCTTTCTCAAAATATCATGGAGGCTAGCTCTATTAAGCTATTCAAATTAAACAGTCTGCATGCTTGAAATGGATACTTCTTCATACTTTACCTCTTTCTCCTGCCCAAGGGAAGCTACATAGTTAGTACATGCCAACACTAAAATGAGAAATGAATCTCAGTAGCAATGTAACCTGTTGCAAAATCCATTGACCTGTACCACCGTGCTCGAACGAAAAAATCTACATTCTTTCATAAGACCTATCACATACTACTGGGATGTAGTGCATGTAGCATTTAATCGCGTTATATACTCATACAGATGCATATTCATTAAAATATATCATCTTTAAAATATGGAAATTTCATTCATCATCAATCTCATCATCATTACTTTCATATAAAACATATGTGTGATAGTAAACATGCCATCATTTCACTTTCATAACATATGAGCAGTACATAAAATACCCTAAGAGTAATTGGGAGAGTCACCTAGTAACAACTCCATACACCACTGTCTATATGAATGAGCGTATGACTATCTAGTCATGCCTTAACCTTTGTATATTCTAAGGTGTCCCTTAGTGGATCCAAGTACCTTAATGGTCCCTGCCCCTTTTTGACAGGTCATCCTTGACGAGCGGGATTCCTCCCTTTCATCCCAAATGGGGATGGTATAAACTCAAGGAATCACCGTCAGCTTTACTCAGATCATTTCCTCTTCACTTTTGGGTGGATCATAATACTATGGAAAAACCACCATTCCTTTGAGGTGGATCACACTCTCGGTACACTATTCTTTACATATACTCTAGGGTGAATCAACCTATACCTATGGTTATGCTTAACTCTAAGTATGTGTTTCTCATATGGCCTTTTGAGAGATGATACTAACTTAAAGTTCATAACCATCATGGTATTTTCAAAATCATCTAAGTTCAAGTGGGTGTTAAACCTTCCCAATTAATGGCATAATCGTGGAATGCCCAACGGTTGTCCCATACCGACAATTGGTCACTCGATCATAAGCCTATCTACCCGAAGGCATACACTGAGAATACTTTCCTCTTTTCCCTTTTTGTGTTTTTTTCTTTCTCTTTTTTCATCACCCAAAAATCCTAGTTTCCCTACTTACCTATGTTTTGAGCCTTTAATTAAGTTAGTGTGAATAATTACTAAGCTCAATTGCCATTAAAATATTTATTTCACAATTTAGAGGGCTGCCAGTCGATTGTTGAAAGGCTAGCAGTTGGTTGGTGGCTCTTTGTATTTCTTGAGTGCTAGAAAGTAAGCTAGCAGTCGGTTGCCAACCCAACTGGTTGCTTTCTACAATGTGTCCTGGGCAAAAATAAGAGCATAATAGTCGACTGTGAGGATGGTCAGTCGACTGCTTAATGCAAACCTAGGCCCAACAGTCGACTGCTAAGGATCTAGCAGTTAGCTGCTAAGACTCTGTCTGCACTTCTGGGTTTTCCTGGAACATGACAGTCGACTTCCCCATACGTAGCAGTTGACTATTATATTTCATTATAGTTTAGAAAACATGATTTTGATAATACCCAATCTAGAATACATTCCATTTTCAATTTTAAACACATAAGCTTAATTTCCATACAACAAACTTTACTTCTCATTAAACATTTCTCATCCATTAGCTCAAACATGGTACATTCCAGGAAAAGTAGTCTACATCTCTAGATGAAAATAACCCAACCCTTCCAATCAATTATAAGAACATATATGAGCATACATTCAGCAGCACAACATCCTATAGAAATGGAAAATCATACACAATGTAGGTTTAACCCTAAACTCAATTTAAACATTCAAAATTTCATACTTTCCTAACAACAGTAAACTTTTTAAAAAAAAGAGGGGTTTAGGATGAATTAATACCTTAATTTCCTGCAAATGTGTGTGTAGGATGTGTCAGAAAGACTATCCCCTTGTTGTATGACTAATTTCTAGACGCAAATATGTCCTTACTTAAGCAAAATCTCTCCTTTCTTGCCTTAGCTCGCCCTTTTCTCTCTGTACCCATCCCTTCTGCTACTTTCTCTAAAATGTAGGTGGGTGAAAGTGTAGGGTTTAGGGTTTAGTTAGGGTTTTGGGGTTTCTGAACATAAGTTTCCCTTATTTTTATTCTAGTCCCTGACCCACTTTGTGTATTTGGTCTCAACATATTTTCCCTTTTTACTTGAGTCTTTGGCCATACTCTTAAATCAAATTTCATTCCTTTCACTTAGGGCCCTAGGCTAATGCAACTATACGAGATGAATGCAACATACACAAGAATTACAATTAAATTAACAACTGACAAACATCACTTTAGTTATACTAGGAGCGGATGTTACACCACTGGTCTGTGGGTGATAGGGTGTTAAAAACTTGTGAGATACCCCATAATGTTTAAGTACTTTCTTAAGTTGGGAGCTACAGAAATGGGTCCCTCTATCACTAATCAATGCCCTAAGTGTACTAAACCTAGCAAACAATTTTTTAAGGAACCTAGTCATTACCCTGGCATCATTAGTGAGGAAAGCCAGAGCTTCTGGCCATTTGGAAAGATATCCAACAGCCACAGGGGTATACTTATTACTAGATGGGGAAGGAAAAGGGCCCATGAAGTCAATACCCCAAACATAAAAAATTTCAACCACTTGCATACTCGTTTGGGGCATTTCGTCACGGGCGAAGCTATTACCTGACCTTTAACAAGCATCACAAACCTAGACATATGCTCTAGCATCCTGTAATATGGTTGGCCAGTAAAACCCTGCTTCAAGCACCTTACTAGCAGTGTGTTTTGCAACTTGGTGGCCTTCCTATAACACCTCATGTTCTTGCAATTATATTTAAATTTATGATTTAATCAGATAAATGCTATAAATTGTATCCAATTTTTGTGTGATTTAATATTTAGAATACATATGCTTTCAATTTGTTAAGGTGTTTGATTTAGAATACCTCTCCATTTTAGCCGAATTGAGGAAGGGAAGAATAGTGTGGCATGGTACAAATATATAGATATGTACACGACTAGGAACATGGGGAATTGCAAGGAATGTATAGAAATAAACACACATAGAGGAAGGCACACGTGCAATTGGGAAGAAGGGATGCAATAATTAAATATATGTATATTATATGTACATTTGGTAGAGTAAAAGGGAAGCATGAGTGTAGAATTTTCTAAAGCACACGTGCAATTAGGAAGAAAAGAAAAGATATATGTGCAATACTAGCATATGTATCTTGCATAAGACCAAGGGACAATAGGAAGAAGGATAGGAACTTTTTTATACATATATATATAACCCTTCGGCTAGGAAGGCATGGAAATGCAAGGAATGTATGGCAATTGTATATGTATATAGATGCACACGTGAATTCGGGAGCAAGGGTGTAGAATGTGACCGAATTAATGTACATATAGGTGTACGGTGGAAGCACTAGGGAATAGAAATAGGAATTTAATAGTGAGACCAAACCAAGGAGCCTCACGTGTGTGCAAAAGGGGAGGGGGTGGCATGACCAAAGGGGAAAACAAAGTGCAGCATGCCACCTCAATCAAGGGAAAAAGAGAAGATAGAAATGAGTAAGAGAAAGGGTTGTACAGCCCTGCATCATGGACGGCTACGTGAGGGAGAAGATAACTTGAACTAGGGAAAGCAATGAAAGGAAACATACATAGAGATGTGGCTTGTGTTAGGGAGGTGGTTGGCATGAACTCATTTTCTCTTTCCTTGGTGACAACGCATGAAGAAAATAGGCATGCATGAAGGACAACACGTAAGCCTTGCCAAAACACATAGCCTTGTGTGGAGGTGAGAAGTGGCATGAAGTAAGTGTCTAACACTACAAGAAAAAGGACTTTCAGTGGCGACTTTTTGGTGGCGACAAAAAAACTCGTCGCTGAAAGTCTATTTATGGTGGCGATATTTTTTGTTGCCATTGATAAGTTTAGGTGGCGAAAAAATAAGTCGCCACAGAAAACCTTAAGTGGCGACAAATAAAGTGTCGCCACTAAAGGGTTGTGGTGGCGATATATAGTCGCCATAAAAATAAATCAATGGCGACAATTAAGTGGTCGCCACTAAAATGATTTAGTGGCAACATTTTTTGTCGCCACAAAAATTTTGCAGAGGCGATTTTCCTCATGTCGCAACTGTAAGTGGCTTTAGTGGCGAGGATATTTGTCGCCGCTAAAAAACTTCAGTGGCGAAAAATATGTCGTCACCACTGAAGCACTTTAAAATTAAATTAAATTAGTAAGGTGTGCGTTTGCGCAGCTCGAAGGCAGGACCCTTTGCAGACTTAACGTGCTAACCAACGCGCCAAGCAATCTTTTGAGTTATATATTTCATCATTTAATATATAATGAAGCGCGAAAAACATTCCAATATATTTCATCATTGTTCAGCTCATTCTCACAAATTTCCATCCCGCGCGCGCCTACGCTGCAGTTTCACTCTTACACAATGATAGCTAGCTGTGCGTTGTCGTCCACTCGTTGTCACTGTTGTCGGTTGGCGAGCTTCGCGTGTTGGGTAGTGCGCCATCCGTCACAAAAATGGCAGTCGTTCTCCGTACGTCGAACGTCTTTCATCGTGCTTGAACAACCACCGCGCGACGCGCGACGTCCTTGCCGTTCACCACCATTAACGGTTGTTTTGGGAAAAATCCAGTAGGCTTTCTCTTCCCTCTTGAACAACGTTCACTGTATTCATAGTCCTTTTGATGCTTGTGAGAAATGAATATATTTTTCATGTTGCTGAAACTCTGGATTTAGCTTGTGAAATATGGAAATTTTTTTGATTTTGTGTGAACTCTGGATTTAGCTTGTGGAAAATGGATTTTCTTTTTTACTTTGTTTAAACTTTGGATTTAGGTTGTGGAAAATGGAATTTCTTTTTTACTTTTTTTAAACTTTGGATTTAGGTTGTGGAGAATGGAAATTTTTTTGCATTTATTCTGAATAGGAAGGAATTAGAAGACCCCCATTTGCCTCTTGTATGTAGTTATACATTAATATTCTATAATTATAGTATATACTTTGGGTTAGTCTATTCAATATATATATTTATGAGATATGCTTTTTAATAATGTATATGTGTATATATATATTTTGGAAATAGAAAATTTGATTGAAGAACTTAATATTTAATATATATGCATAGTATACATTAATGCCTCCATAATAATTACTAGATCCATTAACTTAATGCAGACTTTTGAAAACACTGTAATTAATTACCACTTTGATGGCAAAATAATCCTTTTAATTTCATCAAAATTCTATATAATAATCCATGCATCCTGGGGGGTGTGTGTTTGTGTTTAGGTCATCATCCTTTTTAAGGGAAAAAATTAGTTTATAGATTATATTATTCAAATTTTCATCTCAAAATAACATATTTTTCATTGGCTACGTTTTTATATTTTGAGTAATTAAGTGTGTGCCTTTATTCATTGTCATTAGAATTGGTATATAACTAGCTAGTCACACATTCTAATTTACTCATTTACTTGGGAATGGATCTTCATGTTACATTGGTGTGACTTAGTCAAAATAAGTCTAATTGAAAAATAACAAAAAAATGGTAACTAGATGGTATTTTGCTAAATTGGTCGAACTTTTTTTTTCCCTTTTTAATGTTTGGATTGAAAATTTTAAGTTAGATTAAACTCTATACATTATGAATCTTAAAAGTAAAAATTTTATATAATTTTAGAATAACTGATATGATGGGTAAATAATATAAATGTTAAAATTATTATATGATTTGAATCTATATCATTTTCAGATATTTAATTGAATCGTATAATTTCAGAACTATCCAAGTGTATAGATTACTTTAGTTCACCTATCCTTAAACTTCCTAAAACTTAACAATATAATGAAATTTACATCACATTGATATGTAGGAAAAAGGAATGGATAAAAGTTGGCTAGAAATAAAAAATAGAGCGGATCCAACATATATACGAGGAATAGATGGATTTCTAGAATGGGCATACAATCAGTCAGGGGTGAATACTCTGATCCGATGTCCATGCAATAGGTGTAGAAACACAGAGTTTAAAGCCAGAAATATGGTGAGATTTGATTTATTGAAAAAAGGATTTTGGAATAGTTACAAAGTATGGGATTTACATGGAGAAGCCTTTGTAAGAACTCATAGCCCTAAACGTGACTGTCAAAGGGAAGATCACAATGATGTGATGGATGATATTAATAATCTGGTACATGATGCTTATGGTTTTGCAAATATGGAGGAAGTAAATCATGTTTCTAAGAACAATGAAGAACCAAATGTGCATGCAAAGAAATTCTTTGATTTATTAAAAGATGCGGAGACAGAACTTTATCCTGGATGTAATAAAGTGTCAAAGTTATCTTTCGTAGTAAAGTTACTCCACTTGAAGTGTCTTAACCATTGGACTAATAAATCTGTAGATGCGATTCTTGGCTTCTTCAAAGAAGTTCTTCCCGATGGGGCAGCTATACCTAATTCATACTATGAAGCCAAAAAGATTATTGGAGATTTAGGTTTGGATTATAGGAAAATAGATGCATGTGAAAATGATTGCATCTTATATTGGCGAGAGCATGCCAATGCAAATTCGTGTCCTGTATGTAAGAAGCCTAGATGGAAGTCAAGTGAACACCAAGGGAAGAAAGTAGTGAAAAAAATATTGCGTCATTTCCCAGTTAAACCTAGGTTGCAAAGGTTGTTCATGGCGAAACACACAGCTAAACAAATGAGGTGGCACAAGGAAAAACAAGTTGATGATGAAATTTTAAGACATCCTTCTGACTCCTTGGCTTGGAAATATTTTGACCAACAATACCCTGACTTCTCTAATGATCCCAAAAATGTTCGATTGGGCTTAGCAAGTGATGGGTTTCAACCTTTTGGAAATATGAGTGCTAATCATAGTATTTGGCCTGTTGTTCTTGTTCCATATAATCTTTCCCCTTGGGATTGCATGAAAGACCCATATTTTATTATGACACTCTTAATTCCAGGCCCTAAGTGTCCAGGCAATGACATAGATGTTTACTTACAACCAATGATTGAAGAGTTGAAAGAGTTATGGGAGGGAGGGGTAGAGACATATGATGCTTACTCACAATCTAATTTTATGTTGCGGGCAGCTGTGATGTGGACAATTAATGACTTCCTAGCATATGGAAACCTTTCTGGATGGTCAACTAAAGGTAAGCTTGCATGTCCTTGTTGCCATAAGGACACCCACTGTCTTTCTTTGCGAAACAAGCTATGCTACATGGGCCATCGTCATTTTTTACATACCACTCATCCATGGCGTCGAAATCGAAGGGCTTTTGATGGAAAAATGGAAAATGCCATGGCGCCTACTCCATTAACTGGTGATGAAGCACTTTACCAATTAGAAGAACTAAGAAACGTGACGTTTAGGAAAGGTCAGAAAAAAAAGCGTGACCAACCATCCACTTCTTATAATTGGACAAAGAAAAGTATATTCTTCCAATTGCCTTACTAGAAAAATCTGATGATACGACATAATCTTGATGTCATGCATATTGAGAGAAATTTGTCTAACAATATTGTATCAACAGTGATGAATATATATGGAAAGACAAAAGATACATTAAA
Organism: Senna siamea; assembly: GCA_031216115.1. Classification (NCBI taxonomy): domain Eukaryota; kingdom Viridiplantae; phylum Streptophyta; class Magnoliopsida; order Fabales; family Fabaceae; genus Senna; species Senna siamea. The sequence goes on along the minus strand of CM062363.1, from coordinate 23,478,529 downwards.
GAGTCAATATGATTTAGTGGATTTAGGTATAAGGCAAGGGTTACATCCAATTAAAGAGGGAGGAAATTTTTTGTTACCTGCAGCATGCTATGCGTTGTCTTCGGATGAGAAGTTAAAAGTTTGCAACTTCCTTTCTACTTTGAAGGTTCCTAATGCATTTTCCTCAAACATCTCACGATGTGTCAATGTGCGTGAAAGGAAAATATTTGGACTGAAGTGTCATGACCACCATGTCTTATTACAATATATATTTCCAGTTGCGATTCGTGGCCTTTTGCCCAAGGAAGTTTACGAAATAATTGTAGAATTAAGCAATTTTTTCAGGAATCTTTGCAGCAAGTCCTTGAAAGTTGAAGATCTCGATAAATTAGAGACCCAAATGGCAATAACTTTATGCAAAATGGAAACCATATTTCCACCATCATTTTTTGATGTCATGGTCCACTTACCCATTCACTTGGCTAGAGAGGCAAAGCTTGGTGGACCCGTGCAATACCGGTGGATGTATCCTATTGAGAGGTAATGCATTATATGTACTAGATAATTCATAATGTATTCATTTAATAACAGTCTATTATATTCTCCTTGTTTTCTGAATGTAGGTATCTACGAACTCTGAAATCATATGTTCGTAATAAGGCTCGTCCTGAAGGATCAATTGCAGAAGGATACTTGGCAGAAGAATGTCTAACCTTTTGCTCGTGATACTTGAAGAACGTCCCAACCAAGTTTAATAAACCAGCTAGGAATGACGATGGACCCCAGAAGAATTGTGAGCTGTCTATCTTTGAAGAAAGTGGTCAACCAATAAGGGGTTACAAAATAATTACGTTATCTCGTTCAGAGTTTAACCAAGCTTGTATGTATGTCCTTCAAAATTGTGAGGAGGTTTGGCCATTTATAGAGTAAGCTCACCTAGATACTTGTCTAATATAGAAAATTTTGAAGAAATATGTATGGAGTAAGTTCAATATCTTCTCTTGCAATAATATGTGTAGGGAATACCAAAAGGAGCTTGAGTTGCAGATATCAGCGAAAGACGAGAGGAGAAGCATGGAATTTCTAGACTGGTTTCATACACATGTATTGTTTTCTATAAACTTACGGTTCAATGCATTATATTTTAGAGGAAAAGTTTATTTTTTAGAAATGATTAAAGACTTCTTGTCTATGCAGGTTTTTGAGCTATCTAAACAACAATGTGTAAGTGAAGAGATCATAAGATTAGCTGTAGGCCCTCTTCAACAGGTGCATAGATATTCAATGTTTATGGTGAATGGATATAGATTTCACACGAAAGATCGTGCTTCAAGAAGAAAAACACAAAATAATGGAGTTCTTGTAAAGGGTGATGATTCAAACCCTGATAAGGAGTACTATGGTGTGTTAGATAATGTTTATGAATTTTCCTATGTTGGAGATAGGAAGGTCTACCTTTTCAAGTGTCATTGGTGGGATGTTGCTCACTTAGGCAAAGGATATAAAGTAGATAAGTATGGATTTGTCAGTGTTAATACTCAATGTCAGTTAAATACAAATGATCCATTTGTCTTGGCATTTCAAGCAGAACAGGTGTTTTATTTGGATGATATGATTGATCAAGGTTGGTTAGTTGTTGTGAAGAAAAATCCTCGAGACTTATTCAACATGCCTCAATATGACGGTGATGATGGTGATCTTGTGTTGCTGGATAAAGAAGCGTATCAGCAAATCGAGATTGAGTAATTAAATACTTCAATAGACAATGAAGTGCAAAATGACATTGTAGTTACTTTTGAACGAGTTGATGTTGATCCGCAATCCTTTAATCAAGCAAGCGATGAAGCACGAACAAATATGTGTACCTCTACTGACCTAGATTTCATTGATGACAATGCTATAGACTCTAGTGTAAGTGAAGAAAGTGAGGAAGAAGATTTAATAGATGACAACGACACACAAGACACAGAGGATTCAGAAGATTAACTAAATATTGTTATAACAATTGTGGTAATATAGATAAAAATTTGTTATGCTTTACATTCTTATGTCTAATCCAATCATAGATGTATTTTATTCTTTTTAACTTTATTTCTTAAATACATTGCAGAAGATGTCAGGTCTCATGCGAGGTCGAGGTGGAAGGGTTGTAAAAGTTGGTGCACGTCGAGGAAGACTTGAGAACCAAGGAGAAGTGAGTTCAGGCCGACGATTGTCGCCACCACGTGGTGATATAATCCCACAACACAGTACTCAGCTGAATGAAGATTCTCCGATGGGCCAAGCAGGACCAAGTCAACAGCTAAATGATGAATCTCCACCAGTCCAAGGATCAAGGAATATGAGTAGTTCAGGTTAATTTATCTTTATACATATTATTTAATAATATCTAGAAGCAAGATTAACTATTTTTCTTTTATTTATAGCTTCTTGCACCGCTAAGACTGGTAGAGGGAAATATAAGTCATTTGCGGTAGATATGAAGACAAAATTTGGGGGCAAGATTAAAATTGACATCCCTGATGATATAGAGAGAGTTGTGGGCCCTGAGGCTAGAGATATAGCCAACTACTGTGGATTTATAGTCAGAAAAACTGTCTCCTTCAGAGCTGGTAGATGGCAGAACATTTTTGCCACGTATGGACAAGCAATGTGGTTGAAAGTTAAGGTAATTAGTTACAAATAGGCATATAACTCCATACTTTTTTACTTTCTTCATAAGAAAAATATTTATCCACATTTCAGGAGAAGTTTGAGATTGGCAATGACAGAAGACAAATGGCAATGGAAAAATTTATCATCACTACTATGCAGCGACTATTCAGAGCATGGAAGACCCGTTTACACAAACATTACAACCACTTCAGCAACGATGAAGAGAGATTGGCTAATCGACCAACTGATGTTACACCTAAAGATTGGGAGTGGTTGATAGCTCATTACGGTTCAAATGAATTCAAGGTAATGTGGAATTATATGTTGTTTAAACTGTCTAAAATATAAGAGTTTTCATTCAGTTATCCAAGCTACGAGAGCTTCGTTCTTGTAGGCTGTTAGTGAAAGGAACAAGCAAAATAGGGCACAACAAATAACACGACATACATGTGGCCCTCGATCCTTTGCTGAGATAGAAGAATCTACGGTATGTGACTTTAAGTATTTAATTACGTAACCATAGTTACAATACATACATGTTTACAAGTGTTTTCTTTGTAGAGGAATCCTGAGACTGGAGAAAAGGCATCGGTTGATCGAGTGTGGGAGCTCCAGCACACTCGTAGAACAAAAGAAGGAGAAATTGTGTGGTCCGACCCAAAATCACAAGAAATTCATGTATATTAAAAATTTTAATTATCTTTTGAAGTTTAAGTGTCATTTCTTATGGCTATTATCATTGTTTGCATTAATGTAGGCACGCATTCAGGAGGTTATGTCTCAGCAACAGGAAATTGAGAACCCACTCACCGGAGATGAGATCTTGGCATCTGTACTTGGAGAGAGGTCAGGATTTGTTCATGGAAAAGGCTATGGAAAGAAGCCATCGACTAGGAAATCTCAGCAACAAATAAGTATGGAAGCTAGCATGTCATATGCAATTGAAAGTGTACGTGAGCAAATGCACATTAAGCTTGATAGGAAGCTCCAAGAGGAACGTGCTGAGCTTCAATCTCAAATGCAATCTGAGCTTAATAGGAAGCTCCAAGAGGAGCGTGCTGAGCTTCAATCTCAAATACAATCTGAGCTTAATAGGAAGCTCCAGGAGGAGCGTGCTGAGCTTCAATCTCAAATGCAAGCTGAGATTGACCAGAGGATCCAAGCACAGTTGGATGTAATAATGTCAAGACTTCAACAGGTAATGATGACTTTTGGTTTTCCTGTTTCCCTTTTTACATTGATTTATTGATGATACTGGGTTGGAATTCAATAGTTTGTGTACTTGGTGTTGACATTGGTTTGGCTGAAATTGGTTTGTGTATTTGGTGTTGACATTGTTTTGGCTGAAATTGGTTTGTGTACTTGGTGTTGACATTGTTTTGCCTACAATTGGTTTGTGTTTTTGGTGTTGACGTTATTTTGGCTGAAATTGGTTTGTGTACTTGGTGTTGATGTTGTTTTGGCTGAAATTGGCTTGTGTACTTGGTGTTGACGTTGTTTTGCCTAAAATTGGTTTGTATACTTGGTGTTGACGTTGTTTTATCTAAAATTAGTTTGTGTTTTTGGTGTTGACGTTGTTTTGGCTGAAATTGGTTTGTGTACTTGGTGTTGATGTTGTTTTGGCTGAAATTGGCTTGTGTACTTGGTGTTGACGTTGTTTTGCCTAAAATTGGTTTGTATACTTGGTGTTGACATTGTTTTGTCTAAAATTGGTTTGTTTTTTTGGTGTTGACATTGTTTTGGCTGAAATTGGTTTGTGTACTTGATGTTGACATTATTCTGGTTGAAATTTGCTATCAAAGTCTTCACATTGTTCTGGTTGTTCATTATCGCATAAGTTTTAGGATGGATTTGGTTTGTCATATGCCATAATTAGATGCTATCATGTTTCAATGATCATAATTGTAGTTGTTGACATGTTGTCTTGTCTCTATTTTAAACAGGGAAAAACTTTAGGAAGGAAGAATTAATGATGCTCAAAATATGTTTTATTTTTGTAACTATTGTAAATTATGTAATTATTGTAAATTATTGAATATAATGTGACAACAATGTAACACTATTTGTTTTTAATGTAATGTAATGGTATTTTCTCTCCCAAATTGAATTTGTATGCCTTCAGGAAATATAGAAATTGAATCTGTATGCCACAACAAATATAAAAATTTGGAAAAATTTGAATTAATTCATTATAAACATTCGGTGGTTACGAAATCTATTGCCACCAAAAGGCTTTCAGTGGCGACAAATGGGATTCTGTGGCGATAAATGTCGCCACAGAAGAAGCTTTTGTGGCGACACTTTACTTCGCCACAGAAAATGTTTTGTGGCGACAAATGATTCGCCACAAAAAAATTTCTGTGATGAAATAAACTGTCACCACAGAAAATCTTCTGTGGCGAAATAAAATGTCACCACAGAAAACCTTCTGTGGCAAAATTATTTGTCGCCACAGAAAATCTTCTGTGGCACAATTATTTGTCGCCACAGAAAATCTTCTGTAGCACAATTATTTGTCGCCACAGTAGGCTATTTCTGTGGCGACATTCATATCGCCACAGAAACAGCCTATTGTGGCGACTTTTTTAATTTTCTACCTCAACATCTGTGGCGATTTGTTTCAGCTTTTTGTGGCGACATTTTGTCGCCACTAATATGTATCAGTGGCGACTATGTTTTCTCGCCACTAAAAGTCATCAGTTGCGAAATTTTTAGTGGCGACCTTTGACGAAATTTTTGTCGCCACTAAAGAGATTTTGTGGCAACTTCTTGATCTTTAGTGGCGACAAAAGTCACCACTGAAGGCGAAATTTTTTGTAGTGTAAGGTAGAGTGCAAAGGAAGTAAATGGTACTTAAAAAGTACACATGTGACTAATACATTGAGTAAAACACAAGTTCCAAGGAAAAAGGAGGCTGCACGTGGGACTCTTTATTAATGGCAATAAAAATTAACTAAGGAGAAGGAGGAAACCGAATACATGAGGGAATGGAAATTTAATATTTTAAATGCAGAAATGTATTCACTCGGCAAGGGAGAAGGAGTGAGAAAAAAAATAATAAAATGAGGAAATAGGAAAGGATGCAATGTGAATGTGGGATAAGTAACACCAATGTTACAAGAAAGTGGGCTGCATATGATAAAGAGAGGAAGTGGCCCCCTTTTAGCCAAGAACAAGCACAAAAAGGGAGTGCAATGGAAATTTTATTTGTTTTAATGCATGGAAGCATGCACACGCCACCCAAACAAAGAAAAAAGAGGAGTAGAGAGTTTACATTTGGACAAATACATTCATACACACTTGGTCATGTCCCTAAAGGGAAGGAGAGAGAGCATGCAACATTAAAAAAAAAAAAGAACCACACACATACATGGCAAGGAAAAGAGAAGGAAAGGAGAGCAGCCCACATTTAGAGAAAGGCCCCTACCCATTCAGTCAAGGCAAGAAGAGGGGGATTTAGTCAAAGAAAAAGGAAGTAAGGTGTAGAAGGAGATCAAAGGAAGGGCCAATATCACTTTTTTCTAGTCATCCTTGAGGTAGGTTAACAATTTTAAGATTGTGTTCCATACTTTAGTATATGCAATCAACATGTTTTACAAGTTTTCTATGGAACATGATTGTCTTCCCTACATTCTTGATGAGATGCATGTTTTGTTGGCTAAGCATGTGTGATTGATTTGGGGATGTTGGTTGATGTGATGAAATGAATGATGTTATTATGTAAGGATTATGAATAGTTAGTGATATTGTTGTGCTAGAAATGGATGTATGAGTTTAAGAACCATTATTCCCTATGAAACTCTTTTTGGTCGAATAGAAGATGAAATTTTACATTAAAGAGGTGTGTGAGTTTGGTGGTGATTGGTGAGAAAAATGATCATAGACGAAGGAGACTATACCATTTTAATGGTGTTAGTTAAGGAAAAAAAGAGGGAAATTTGAAATGCAAATAACCAATTTCCTTAGGCCAAGTCCATGGAATTTATTCTTGAAGTTTATTGGAGTTTTATAAGGAATGTGCATTAATGTTCATTTCCAAGAAAGGGGAAATTATTCTTGAAGTTATTGGAATTTTATAAGATATGTGCATTAATATTAATTTCCAAGAAAGGGGAAATTATTCTTGAAGTTATTATAATTTTATAAGAAATGCACCTTAATATTAATTCCCAAGAAAGGGGAATTTATGCTTGAAATTATTAGAATTTTAAAAGAAATGCACCTGAATATTAATTTCCAAGAAAGGGGAATTTATTCTTAAAGTTATTATAATTTTATAAGGGATGTACATTAATACTATTTTTCAAGAAAGGAAAAGTTATTCTTGAAGTTTATTAGAATTTTAAAAAGATGTACACTAGTATTATTTTTCAAGAAAAGGAAAATTTCCCTTGAAACTTGTTAAAGATTTTATAAAGTTGGCCAAGTGTCCACAAGTGTCCAAGTGTGCACAAAGATTTATAAAGGTGGCCAAGTGTCCACATGGTGTCTAAGTGTGCACGAGAAATTGCGGACAAGATATTTTTATAAAGGTGGCCAAGTGTCCATATAGTGACCAAGTGTGCACAACTATTATATAAAATTAAGTTTTAAGAATGATAAGCATAAATGGTTTTGTTAATTTTATGACAACGTGTTTAATAGCATGCAAAGATTTTTTACTTGGAAAGAATATTATTTTATCACGTCAACATTTAAATTGATCATACAATGCTTGCCAATTTATATTTATGAATCATGCTGTGTTTTTTTATATATATATACGACCAGAATGTAGAATTAAATGTTTTGGTGCTTGCACCCTGATACATATTAGTTTATTTTCAAACTCTGAATTGTTAAGCTACTGGGAAACTTTTGTTTCTCATTTATATGCTAATATGTATTAGATGCAGATGCTTAACAGGGCTGGGGAGATAGAAGTTTTGTTTTGGTTAAAAGAAAAATTTTTGTAACCCTTATTTTGGATCCTATTCTAGATATACTTTGGGTTAGAATTAAGACTATTCTTTTGGTTGTGTATAGGAAATGTAAATGGGAAATTACTAGGGAAAGGATATGTGAAGGACCGATTTATTCCTAGTAATTTGTAAAGGGGTCTGAGTGACAAGATTGTTGTCTCCTGACTCCTGACGGCCAGGTACTTCATATATCCTGGTACATGTCTTTAAAGGATGTAATAGACACAATTAGACATTTATTAGTTGTAATGTAAAAGTTTTAAATTTCTACTGTGTAGTATAGCATTTTAAACTCCGCTGTGCATACGAGATTTAATCTGAGCAAAAGATCTCGAACCTAATCTGCTTTAAAGAAACTTAATAGCATAACTGCTCAAACTTAATAATTAAAAGATAAGAATAATGTACCAAACTTATTTGTTTACATTGGAGGAGTTGTAACACTAGATAAGGGCATTACACTCCCATTGGTCCTTCATGGCAATGCCTCAAAATTTGACAAATTTCCTCCCCATGTATGCATCACCAAATTACCTAGTCTGCATAAACACGAAATAGGAAAGGATCTTCCCAAATGTAGTACTTCAACTCAGCAAAGAATTTCTTCTTTTGTTGAGTAGTCATACCCTTTGGTAAAACCCTTGCAACCAGATAGTTAGCATAATCACAAAACTAAGGGGAATCAATATATACTTGAACTGCCTCCAAATGCTCATCTGGGAAGTTATCATCAATGGCTTTCTCATCCATAGCCTCCCAGTTTGGATTCTCTAGCCTTTATAGGTGATCTGTAGCCAAGTTCTTTACACCTTTCTTTTCCTTGATCTCAATATCAAATTCCTGTAAGAGTAAAATCCATCTAATGAGTCTAGGCTTAGCATTATGCTTACCAAAAAAATACTTCAAGGCTAAATGATTCGTGTAAACCATGGTCTTGGATAGCACCAAATAGCATCGAAACTTGTTGAAAGCATAGACCACTGCAAGCAACTCCTTTTCAGTAGTGGTATAGTGCTCTTGGGCATCAGTCAAGGTCTTGCTAGCATAATAAATTGGATGGAAATTTTTATCAATCCTCTGACCTAACACAGCTTCAACTACAAGTCACAACATCACACATTAGTTCAAAAGGCAGCCCCCACTTAGGTGGAACCATAATAGGGGTTGTGGTTAGTCGTTCCTTTAGTAACTCAAATGCATGCAAACAATCAGTATCAAACACAAAAGGTACATCCTTGACAAGCAACTGAGTTAAGGGCCTAGTAATCTTAGAGAAATCTCTAACAAATCTCCTATAAAAACTAGCATGCCCTAAGAAACTCCTAACAGCCTTAACAGAACTAGGGGGTGGTAGTTTTGATATAGTCTTAACCTTAGCCTTATCTACCTCCATCCTTGCATGTGATCTCTTATGTACAAGAACAATCCCCTCTCTCACCATAAAGTGATACTTTTCCTAATTAAGAACTAAGTTTGCTTCTATACATCATGCAAGCATACGCTCTAAATTAAGCAAACAATGAGAGAAAGAGTTACCAAAAACTAAGAAGTCATCCATAAAACCTCTGTAGACTCCTCGATCATGTCATGGGAGATCGCCACATGCACCGTTGAAAAGTAGCCAGTACATTTCATGGTCTAAAAGGCATCCTCTTGTAAGCGAACATCCTATATAGACAACTAAGATCGGCGCTGTCCATTGCCGTTGGCCGTCACTGCCCCCACCACCGTAGCTCGAGCCGCCACTTTCCTCCAAAGGCTCGACGTTGAATCGAGGCAATCTCTGTCTGCCGTGTGAGAATCTTTGTGGCCGAAAAATGCCATCCAAACGGCTGTGAACCGCCGTGCCACCACCATATTCGGACTCCTGGACTTGCGGGCTTCACCGTGGTGTAATTTTCGAGGCAAACCGCACCCCTCCGCCGTGCATCACTTTACACCGCCGTGCGCTGTCGTGCCGGAGTTTCTGGATGTGCATCAGGAGAAATCGAGACCACCCCGACACAGAATTCCATCATCCGATCACATTGGTAAGGTTTAATTTCCAAAAAACTGATGATATATGACTGAAATAGCTACCGAACGAAAATAGGCAATAAATTAACCTAGGTATTAGGGTAACCAGACTTAGGATCGAAAAACAGATGACGTGACAAGCCTGAATATTTAATTTAATGTCCAGGAAATTAATTGAGCTCAGAAATTGAGATTACGTGAAGTTCTGAATCGATTTGGAGCTACAGGAGACCAGGTAGGATAATTTACGCTTCCCGAACCCTAGATTTGACCTAGTGGATACCTGAATGATTTAGATGATTTACATGGATTTACATGCTACTTTCAATGTGATAAATTGCATGCCTGTGTGCTGAAAACCCTAATTGCGTGTTAGACATTTTTTTTATCGCGTTTAGATGCCCTTATGATGGATTTACTTAGGGTAGGGTACTTGATAGCCGGTATGGGACGGCCATTAAGTATCCCGAGTACAGGGAGCTTTTAATTGACATTTTTTTTACTAGATTTAGCCTGTACTGCGTTAGGGATTACGCGTTAAATCAGGACGACACTAAGAAAGGTTTAAGGAGTATAAGAGGGGATAGCCTACACGGGGAAATGTTGTGATTTAGGCGTAATACCCTATAACCCTGAGGAATAGCCGACCGTGAGCATGTGAGTTCGAATAGACTGTATGAGGATGAGAATTGGCGTATGTGCACATGCTAGGGGACGCCCTAGATGTTGATTCTCACCCGGTCCTTGAGTGAGTGATTGGTGTTACGGATCACAATCACAATATAGGCTTGATTCGGGTGATTGGTGTTACAGATCACACCCAACGATAAGAGAGGTATTCTCTCTAGATGACGTGCAATTAGATGACGATTTAGATTTGGTTACAGCGGATTTGTAGTCGACGTGGATTTAGATACACCGGGCATGGGATTTTATTTGATTTTGAGTAATGATTTTAAAAGAGATGGATTTTTATGACTTTGATTATCTGCCGCAATTTCCATGTAATAAAAAGATTTTAAAGATAAGGTATTTCACTATTTTCGAACTGATTTCGGGAAAATGATTTCGGTGTTCGCGCCGCTGAGTATTCAGCCAATTTTTGAAGTATATTTGAACTGTAAATTATTCCACTGGGATTTTATATCTCATTAGGTTGTTGTTTACTCAGATGAACAGGGACAGGGACAGGAACCCAGACAATAGATGATGATGCCGTGGTGATAAACATGAGAATGACTTAGCTTAGGCTTGAATCGTCTTGTGTATATACTTTGATGACGTTGTTGTATATTGGGTTCTGTCTTCTATGTTTTCTGTAGTGATCAGATTGATTGTACATATATAAATTAGGTGTTTTATGTTAATTGTAGTGATGGGATTGATGTTACTGTATATGGATTTCTGTCATTATGTTTACTGTTGTGGATGGACTGGTTGTGTAAGTGTACTTTGGGTATGTTCAAAATACAGAGGAAACTCTGCCAAATTTTTGATAGGGTTTACTGCTGTAAATTTGTGGATTTGAGTTGGAATATGTATGAATGTATGACGTGACGTGTATATGAGTTTTAGATTTCATTCCAGAGTAATTTATGGTGTATGTATAATTAGTTAGCTGTGTGTGACTTAGGGTTGAACGGAATCTGAATGGATAACGAGAAGTCTATTTGGGTTACGCTCAACCAGTAGCGATCCCCTGACATTCCACATCGGGAATAACTATGTAAATCAACCCATATGCTTCCGCTAATCAGATAAGCATCGTGTATATTGTATTAGGGGGTCGTTACAATTATGGTATCAAAGCCCTATTTGTCAGATCATCTGGTTTAGTGGGCTTAGGACTTTGAATCCTTGGGCTTGCAGCTTTAGGGTTTCGATTGATTTAACTCTGGAATGTTAGGACCTGATTTTGAATCGATAAGTAACGAAGTGAATTTAATGTATTTCTATTAACTGTTGCTGTATAACTGATCTGTTTACTTTCTGTGTCAGATAAGCATGGCAGAATCTAGTAGTGATGCCACCCGCAGGCCCAGAGGAAGGCCAAGGCACAGGAATCAAAGCGCTTCGGGTAGTGGTAGCATGGAGATTGATGTCGACATGCGTGACATGATGGAATCCATCCGATTAATGGCTAATGCGATGAGAGATCAGGCCACTACCAGTGCTAATGTAATGAGACAGCAGCAGGAAGACAGACAGACTAGAAAGGACAAAGCCACTCAACATGCAAACCCACTATATCAGGGATGGATCGAGTTTCAGAGAGCAGGTCCATCTCCATTTGCAGGTGCCTCCGATCCAGCTGTTTTAGAAGCTTGGGTGAAAGAAATTGAAAAGATTTTCAGATTGTTGCAGTGCGACGACGAGCAGAAAGTCACATATGCAACGTACATGTTGAAAGGCAAAGCAGAACTATGGTGGACAAATGCCCAGCAACTGATGGAGAGCCGAGGCATCCCACTTACTTGGGAGTCGTTCAAGAGAGTCTTTATAGATCAATACATCCCTGAGAGCGTGAAAAAATCAAAGGAAGTACAATTTCTAAAGCTCACATAGGGAGGCAGGCCATTTGACTAGTATCTGAAACAATTTGAAGAATTATCACGATACTCAACTTACCTGCGAATGCATTATGACGAGGCTTGGAAAGCAAAGCAACTAGAAGAAGGCCTAGATTTACCTATGAAGACTCAGTTAGCTACCCTAGAAATTCGAGACTTCGCCACACTAGTCAACAAGTGCCGAATTCTGAGCAAGAATCTAGAACAGAGACAGACTCAGAATATGACACAGCGAACAGGGAACCGGCCTAGACAAGCACCCAGAAACCTTAACGTGAGGAGCGGTATGTTTAAACCGCAACCAGGGGCTTCTAGTAGCAGTGGGAGGCGACCTGATAATAATCCCTGTCCGAAGTGTGGCACCAGACATCCGAATCAACCCTGATGGCATCAGACTCCACTTCAGTGTTACAGATGTGGAGGTACAGGACACATGGCCAGGTACTGCCCTTCCACCGGGAATCAACCGACATCCGATAGCCGGAGACCACAGGCTCCAGGGAGAGTTTTTACTATGAATGCTACCAATGTTGAAAGGTCTTCGGGCTTGATACAGGGTAAAGGTAAAATTTATAATTTTTCTTTGATAGTATTGTTTGATTCGGGTGCTATGCACTCCTTTATTGCTCATGCATGCGTAGGAAGAATAAGATTACCTGTTTAAACCATGCCCTGTGACCTATACATATCCACACCCTTGGGAGAAGCCACTATATCCCCACGAATATGCTTAAATTGCCCCTTAACCATTGAAGATAATTTATTCCTTGTGGACTTAGTGTGCATACCATTGTCTTTCAAATATTCTACCCACCTACGCTGCCTCATGTTTAATTCCTTCTGATCAAACAAATACCTAAGGCTCTTATGATCACTATATACCTCAAATACAGCACCATACAGGTAATGTCTCTAAATCTTTAAGGCAAACACGACGGCAGCTAATTTTAAGTCATGGGTGGGATAGTTTTCCTCTGCAGGTTTCAATTGTTGCAATGCGTAAATCAATACACAACTTAGGCCTCTCAAGGATGCATCTGTGTATACGGTAAAGGATTCTAGGGGTTTCGGGATAATTAGTACAGGGGCGGTGGTTAATTTCTCTTTCAAAATTTGAAAACTAGTCTCACACTGTTTGCTCCATTCAAAATCTACCCCTTTTCGAGTCAACCGGGTTAATGGCACAGTTATTTGTGAAAATCCTCGAATAAATTTTCGATAATAGCCGGCCAAACCCAGGAAACTACTAATCTCGGTGACTGTTCTAGGTCGATCCCAATCTAATACTGCTTCAATTTTCTTTGGGTCGACCGCTATCCCTTCCCATTAACCACGTGTCCTAAGAATTTCACTTCTTCTAACCAAAACTCATATTTCTCTAGCTTTGCATACAATTGCTTCTCTTCCAATATCTGTAGCACCGTGCTAAGATGGTGGACATGATCTTCGTGAGTCTTGGAATAGACTAAGATATCATCGATGAATACCACGACAAATTGATCTAAATAGGGTCTGAAAATCCTGTTCATATAATCCATAAAAATAGCGGGTGCATTCGTCAATCCAAACGGCATCACTAGAAACTCGTAGTGGCCGTATCTTGTCCTAAACGCTGTCTTAGGAATATCCTTCTCTCTAACCCTAATCTGGTGGTATCCTAATCTTAAATCTATCTTAGAAAATACAGTCGTGCCTTGCAACTGATCAAAAAAATCATCAATACGTGGCAATGGGTATTTATTCTTGATGGTCACCTTATTCAATTGTCGATAATCAATACACAGTCTTAAACTCCCGTCTTTCTTCTTTACGAATAAGACTGGAGCTCCCCATGGTGATACACTTGGCCTAATAAACCCCTTCTCTAACATATCTTCGATTTGGACCTTTAATTCTCTTAATTCTGCAGGGGCCATACGATATGGGGTCATGGCTATTGGACCTGCTCCTAGAATCAAGTCAATGGTGAATTCTATCTCCCTAGGTGGTGGCAGTTTACTTATTTCCAAAGGAAACACCTCGGGAAAGTCGCTAATGAGATTTGACTTAGTCTGTCCTGTAACTCTACCTCAGAGAGATTGAGGGATATATCACCTATCTCACAAGCCCGGTCACTCCCTCACATAGGCACGTTATCCAGATAAGTAATTGTCCCTTCAAAACAATTCAACAAGACCCGATTCCTAGTCAACCAATCCATTCCCAAAATAATGTTGATCCCTGACTTTGATTTTGAGTTGAAGTATCATGCAGGGAAAGCGAATGTTGTGGCTGATGCATTGAGCCAAAAGTCACTACAAGTAGCTAGTTTAATGATTGGTGAGATGAGGTTACTTGAGGATTTTGGAAATCTCAGTCTCAACGTAATCTCGTTTCTGCAAAGATTAGTGATGAGTGACCTTTTGATAACCTGCGAATTGAGAGAGTTGATTAGACAAGCCCAACTTGAGGATGAATCATTGGAAGTATACGCAGACCAACCCGACTTTGGACTAGCACCTGATGGAGTTTGATGTTTAGAAAGAGGTTAGTGATTCCGAACCATCAGGAGCTAAAGGAAAAAGTGTTAGTAGAAGCCCATAGAAGCCATTAAACTATTCACCTCAGTATTTCCAAGATGTATCAGGATTTAAAGAGGAATTTTTGGTGGCCCAGTATGCGAAAGGATATCACGAACTACGTGAATGCCTGTTTGACTTGTCAATAGGTTAAGATAGAACACCAGAAACCCGTAGGGCTACTCAAACCATTGGAGATACCAGAGAGGAAATGGGATCAGATCACTATGGATTTCGTGGTAGGATTACCTAGAACACCAGCAGGATTTGATGCCATTTGGGTGATAGTGGATCGGTTAACTAAATCTGCTCACTTTTTACCTATTAAGGTGCGTTACTCCATGGAGAAATTAGCCGAAGTATACCTTAGGGAAATTGTGAGATTGCATGGAATACCGTTAGGTATAGTATCTGATCAAGACCCTAGGTTTACTTCGAGATTCTGGCAATCCCTACAGCAAGCCTTAGGAACCCAACTTAAATTTAGCACAGCCTATCATCCTCGGTGACCAGGCGATCTGAGAGGACTATTCAAACCCTAGAAGACATGTTAAGGGCTTGTGTGCTTGAGCAGAAAGGAAGTTGGGATAAACACCTGCCATTGATAGAGTTTGCATACAACAACAGTTATCACTCTACCATCGGTATGGCACCGTATGAGGCTCTGTATGGGAGGAGTTGTAAGTCGCCTTTAAGTTGGGTATAGATGGGGGAGAGTGCACTGTTGGGACCCGAGATGGTACAAGAAACCACTAATCAAATTAAAATGATCAGGGAAAAGATGAGAATTTCCCAACAGAGGCAAGAATCCTATGCCAACAAGAGAAGGAGGCCTTTGGAATTTAACGAGGGAGATCACGTATTTCTGAGAGTGTCCCCCACCATGGGTATCGGTATACAGGTAAGGACCAAGAAACTAAGCCCTAGATTCGTAGGACCATTCCAAATTTTACAAAGAGTCGGTCTCATTGCCTACCAAATTGCTTTACCTCCCTATTTGTCCAACTTACATAATGTTTTCCACGTCTCCCAACTTTGTAAATATGTCCCAGATCCTGCGCATGTATTAGGGAATCAACCGATAATATTAAAGGAAAATTTGACTTATGAATCTACTCCTGTTCAAATCCTTGACTATAAGACTAAGCAACTTCGAAGTAAAATAATCCCTTTAGTTAAGGTACTTTGGCAGGATGTAGCATCGCAGGAGATCACGTGGGAGAAAGAAGAAGAGATAAGGCAAAGATACCTAGAACTATTTACAGGTATGAATTTTAGGGACAAAATTTCTTTTAAGGGGGGGGGGGAGAATGTAACAACCGAAAGGATTTTGAAAGAGTTTTAAAGGATAAAATCGAATTTTTAACCCTAATCCCTTTTAAACAAAGCTTGAAATGACTTTTGAGGATAATGATTCGAAACGAAAGGTTGCTCGAAGTCAGAAACACAATCAAATGGAAAGAAACGCAATCCGGCGATTAGAAACTGACAGAAGACATTTCGTGCATCAATTTCACTGACAGAGGCCAAAACATTCGCATGGAAATGCGTGATGACGTCTGGAAGGATGCTGACACCATAAAACATCCCCGGTGGTCCAGGAAAAGTCGGAATCGCCCCTGGAGGCTTTAAATTTCCTGAATTCCCTATATTTCTCTCAAACCTCTCTCTCTCCTCACCATATTTTCTCTCTCCTCTCTCTCCTCCTTCCTCCACCATGAACCACCAGTACAGCCACCATGGGCTGCCACCCAGCATACCAATCGACAGCCCTCACCACCCACAACCTCCAGCAACCACCCACGGCCACCAACGGCCGCCAGCATCGGCGGAAAATGCCACTTTTCTCCTCCATCGCACGAAAACTTCACCATCTCAGATCGCCGTCATCCGTCGCCGTTGGCTGTCACCGCCCCCACCACCGTGTAGCCTAAGCTGCCAGCTTCTTCTAGTAGCTCACCGACGTCGAAAGGAGGTCAGATGCACTCATATCGAGGTAATCTTCTTCTGCCGTGCGAGAATCTTCATGGCCAGAAAATGTCGTCCAAATAGGCGTGAACCGTCGTGCCACCACTATATTCGAACTCCTGGACTTGCGGGCTTCATCGTGGTGTAATTTTTGATGCAAACCACACCCCTCCACCGTGCGCCACCGTACACTGCCGTGCGCTGCCGTTCCAGAGTTTCTGGATGTGCATCGGGAGAAACCGAGACCACCCCGACATAGAATTCCATCATCCGATCATATTGGTAAGACTCGATTTCCCAAAAACTGATAATATTTGACTGAAATAGCTGCCGAACGTAAATAGGCAATAAATTGACCTAGGTGTTAGGGTAACCGGACTTAGGATCGAAAAATGGATGACGTGACAAGCCTGAATATTTAATTTAATGTCCAGGAAATTAATTGGGCTCAGAAATCGAGATTACATGAAGTTTTGAATCGATTTGGAGCTATAGGAGACCAGGTAGGATAATTTACGCTTCCCGAACCCTAGATTTGACCTAGTGGATACTTGAATGATTTAGATGATTTGCATGGATTTGCGTGCTACTTTCGATGGGATAAATTGCATGCCTATGTGCTGAAAACCCTAATTTCATGTTAGACATTTTGTTTATCGAGTTTAGATGCCCTTAGTACAGATTTACTTAGGGTAGGGTACTTGATAGCCGGTATGGGATGGCCGTTAAGTATCCCGAGTACAGGGAGCTTTTAATTGACATTGTTTTTATCAGATTTAGCCTGTACTGCGTTAGGGATTACGTGTTAAATTAGGACGACCCTAAGAAAGGTTTAAGGAGTATAAGGGGGGATAGCCTACACGGGGAAACGTTGTGATTTAGGCGTAATACCCTATAACCTTGAGGAATAGCCGACCGTGAGCATGTGAGTTTGAATAGACTGTATGAGGATGAGAATTGGCGTATGTGCACATGCTAGGGGACGCCCTAGATGTTGATTCTCACCCGGTCCTTGAGTGAGTGATTGGTGTTACGGATCACACTCACAATATAGGCTTGATTCGGGTGATTGGTGTTACGGATCACAACCAACGATAAGAGAGGTATTCTCTCTAGATGACGATTTAGATTTGGTTACAGCAGATTTGTAGCCAACGTGGATTTAGATACACCGGGCATGGGATTTTATTTGATTTTGAGTAATTATTTTAAAAGAAATGGATTTTTATGACTTTGATTATCTGCCGCAATGTCCATGTAATAAAATGATTTTAAAGATAAGGTATTTCACTGTTTTCGAACTAATTTCGGGAAAATGATTTCGGTGTTCGCACCGTTGAGTATTCAACCAATTTTTGAAGTATATTTGAACTGTAAATTATTTTACTGGGATTTTATATCTCTTTAGGTTGTTTACTCAGATGAACAGCGACAGGGACAGGGACAGGAACCCAAACGATAGATGATGATGCCGTGGTGATAAACAGGAGAATGACTTAGCTTAGGCTTGAATCGTCTTGTGTATATACTTTGATGACGTTGCTGTATATTGGGTTCTGTCTTCTATGTTTTTTGTAGTGATCAGATTGATTGTACATATATAAATCAGGTGTTTTATGTTGATTATAGTGATGGGATTGACGTTACTGTATATGGATTTCTGT
Source organism: Senna siamea (assembly GCA_031216115.1). Lineage (NCBI taxonomy): Eukaryota > Viridiplantae > Streptophyta > Magnoliopsida > Fabales > Fabaceae > Senna > Senna siamea. The sequence goes on along the minus strand of CM062363.1, from coordinate 23,460,158 downwards.
CATTATGTTTACTGTTGTGGATGGACTGGTTGTGTAATTGTAAACAGGTGATTATTGTACTTTGGGTATGTTCAAAATACAGAGGAAACTCTGTCAGATTTTCGGTAGGGTTTACCGATGTAAATTTGTGGATTTGAGTTAGAATGTGTATGAATGTTTGACGTGACGTGTATATGAGTTTTAGATTTCATTCCAGAGTAATTTATGATGTATGTATGTATAATTAGTTAGCTGCGTGTGACTTAGGGTTGAACAGAATCTGAATAGACAACGAGAAGTCTATTTAGGTTACGCTCAACCAGTAGCGAACCCCTGACATTCCCACATCAGGAATAACTATGTAAATCAACCCATATGCTTTCGCTAATCAGATAAGCATCGTGTATATCGTATTAGGGGGTCGTTACAATCTGTCTTGTGGCTATATTTAAACCACTGTAAAAAGTCTGCATCTACATCCATACGAGCAATACATGATATGGGCAACACCTTAGCAAGTGTTTGTACCTCTCCCATGCATTATACATACTCTCATTAGCCATTTGCACAAAAGAAGAAATGTCGTTACGCATTTTTGCAGTCTTAGCTGGTGAAAAATATTTGTATAAAAACTTTTCAACCAAAGTATCCTAAGTATTGATGGAGTTAGGTCGAAGGGATTGCATCCATCTCTTTACTCTCTCTCTCAAGGAAAATGAAAATAATCTAAGTCGAATGGCATCATCGGTAGTTCCATTAATCTTAAAAGTGTCACATATCTCTAAGAAATTGGCTATGTGAGCATTAGGGTCTTCATTGGGCATCCTTCCAAATTGTACATTTTGTTGCACCATCAGGATCACATTTGGCTTGATCTCAAAATTGTTAGCTACTATTGTAGGCCGAGTAATGCACGTCTATGTCCCTTCCAATGAAGATCTAGCAAACTTGTACATCGTTCGGTTGGCATCATCGTTGTTATTTGCAACCGCCATCTTTGTTGGTGTAGGATCAGGGATCTTAACTAGCTTTGCCTCTAATACCTCAACTAGCACCTCCTCCTGATGACGATGTGCACGAGTCTACCACTACAAAAATCTTCACTTTCAGTGAAGACAAAATTTGCCACTAAAAGCAGAAAAGTCGCCACTGAAATTCTTCAGTGGTGACATAATAATTGTCACTTGTCGCCACTGAAACTTCTGCAACTAAAGGTCTTTGGTGGTGACAAAAAAGTCGCCACTAAAAATACATATAGTGGTGACATTTGTCGCCACAGAAGTTGAAATTTAAAAGCCAAAAGTCGCCACAGAAACTTGGATTTAGTGACGACGAAAAATGTTACCACTGAAGCTCCTTTCAATCGCGACTTTTTTGTCACCACTGAATCCTTCTTCAGTGGCGACTTTTGTATGTTGCCACTGAAGCCCCTTTCTGTGGAGAATTTCTTAGGTCACCACTGAATCATCTGTACTGTACATTTATTTTGTTTTTGATATTTTTTTTATTTTTATATTTCTTGTGATATTAAGAGTATTACAAAAGAAAATTATAAAACAAAATACTATTATATTACACAAAAGTAATGTTACATTGTTGTCAACAATTATTAATATTACGATTATCAATAATGAAATAATTTATAATAATTACACAACTAATTAGAATAAAATATAAAACATTTAAAGCATCATTGTTGTGTAGAATTGTTGTTCCTTCTTGAATTTTGTCCCTGTTTAAAATAGAAATATTAATGATAAGTATGATTAGTCTCATGATAATAAAATTACAAGAGTAATAGATTATAGAAAAAAACATAATATATATTACCAACAAAAAACAAGACAATATGCACACTAAATACTAATTTATAAACTTGAATAATTAAAGTAACAATCTCTAACCTATTATATATGTGTTCCTTCCTTGAATTTCTTCTAATGGAACAAAATCATGAACAATATTGTCTAAGTTAACATTCATTTCAATCTCCTTGACTTTTGTTAAAAAAAATTTTTAGTCAAATAAATAAAAAGCTTGTATTCTAGTTCGCAGCTTGTATTCTAGTTCCCTGCTTAGGACATTATGATACTTTTGGAAGACTAAATAAACTTGACCCAGCTCAGAATTTCAGAATTATAAGGTTTTTTCTTCTTAAACAAAATAAAAAGAATCTTTTCAGTTTGGTCCTTAAAACTTTCCTAGTCTTGAAAGTAGTTCTTAAAGGTCTTAAAAGTCTCCTCAATTTATATGAGAGCCTCCATGTAACTCAATATCATAGAAAATACCAAAATTTATGGAATTTCAATTCATTATCCATAATTTTTAAAATTTACAGTTTAGTTCCTTTCTTCTCAAATAATGGTTTTGCACTTTTTTTCTCCCATTTTTCACTTCTATCCCATAATTTCCATTGTTTCTAACAACATATCAGATTTTTAGAGGCTGTAGCAATGGCCCAACAATTTAAAAAAATTTTAAATTAGTCCTAATTTCATAAAATGCCTCTAAATGGTCTTCTAAGCTTAGACTGAAGTATACAAAGCTTCCTTTGACTTTTTTTGGGCATTCTAAATGCTAAAATAAGTCTCATTACAACTATCAAATCAGAAATGAGAGGAAAGAAAAAGAAGCAAAGTTTATTCAAAATGTGCAAATCAAAGGAGCTCATTTTACTTGCTTTTTCCTCTATTTTTGAGTTCTCTAAGTGCTTTTTATTGTACTTTCTCTCTCTACATGTGGCTCTTTCTCTCTTCTACAATTTTTCAGTAAGAATGGAGATACAAGGCTCACTCAAACAAATGCAAAACATAAAATATATGAAAGAGTTTAACTACTCACCAATTTTCTAACAAAACCCCCAAACTTTGCCTTATTTTTGCAGCCTAAAAGGTCCAACCATTGGAACTTCGAGTTCCTCCATTCTATAGAAAATGAATGCTTTTTTATGTTTCCTGGACGACGGATGGCGGTGGGAATGGCCGGTGACTGATCAATGGCAACCTTAGTAAGTGGTGGTGGTGGTAGAAAGTGAACTTAAGTTGGAGAAGAAGGGAAAAGTGCAAGAAAGATGAAGGAAAAGAGGAAAAAGATGAAGATTCTAGAGAGAGAGAGAGGCATGAAATGAGTTCCAAATATGTGGGTTTCATTACTTAGGGAATTTATAGAAAGGAGGGAAAGAAAATAGAGAGGGGAGATAGGAAGGAATTTTAGAAAAAAAGGAGGGAATATGAAATTTATGGTGAAATGTGTTGAAAGGATAAGAAAAACAAAAAAATAGCTTCAAAATTTTTTCAGCCTTTTTTTTATGCATTAGTGGCGACATTTAAAAAGTTTCCACTAAAAATCTTCAGTGGCAATAAAATGTGTCGCCACTGGAGGTCTTTAATGGCAACACATTTTATCTCCACTGAAGAGCTTCAATGGTTGTAACACCCCATGTTTTTACAAGCATATTTAAATTCATGATTTAATCAGATAAATTACCATGAACTATGTCCATTTGCTTGTGTGATGTAATAATTATAATAAATATTGGAAAGGATGGCATTGCATAAAATTGAGGTGCTTCAATGAATTTTGAGGTGCTTGAGGTGTATGAATTAATTTTCTTTCCTTTCAATTGGTTAGCCGAATGGCCAAGGGAAAGAGTGGGTGAGAAAAATAAAATTAAAACCATGAAGCTACATGTGCATTAGGTGAAGGGGGTTTGGTAATTGATTAAGTAAGCCATTAGTAAAATAAATATATACAGATTTGTATGCAGCAAATTGTGAAGAGAGGAAGTGCTTGGATAAGATTAAAGTGCTTGAAGTATTTCCCTTTTCTTCCTTTTATCAAATCGACTAGCTTGCCCAAGTTAATAGATAAAATAAGAAAAATAAAAATGACATAAATACACATGTGTGCAAGTGAAACCTATTACAAATTATTCCCTCAATTAATTTAAGTAACCAAGTGGTATTGCCACACTAAAATTAATATAAAAGGTGAAGCAAGTGGCTATGAATAGGTAGGTGTATGGTGGCAAGAAGTAAAATTATGCAAAGCCACATGCCTTGCATGAAGGGTGGCATCCACGTGAAATAGTAGCTCACGTGAACCCATTTCCTTTCCTTTCCTTGGCTTCTTGTGACTCCACTGAATAGACAATGCATGGATTAGATTAAATTATATTTGGGGATATGGAAACACCAAAAGAAAGCAAGGGAGAGATTGTGGTACTCAAACATATATATATTGTGAGGAGGTGGAGGAAAGAAGGAGAGACGTGTAAGTGTAGTATTCCTTTCGTCCCTTTCTATTTTAATTCCTATATGACTGGGAATGAGGATTCGGGTGCTGGGATTTTTATAATTCCTTTCTTCTCTTCCTAACCGAATAACTATGAAGGATGGAAAAAAAAAATATATATATATAAGTGTGCAGAAACTAAGGGTTGTGGGTGCCACCAATTAATGGGATTAAAAAAATGCACAAATAAGTTTTCATGGAGAGAACCGTACGAGGTGCAGCTTGCATAAGAGATTTCTTTCTTCCTTCCTCTTTACGTGATGAGAAGGTGGGGGATGTAACACATGTCCTTAATACCTCGCATTCTTTAATGTCATCGTAATTATTATTAATTATGTGATGATGAGGATAGTTCATTAAAATGAAAGAATGGACATTTTCATCAAGATAGAGTCATTTTGTCATAGAAGAACGAAGTTGGGAAAAATCTAGTAAAGGAGGGCAAAATAATAATTTTATCATGGAAGGGAAAATTAATTTAATTTTATTATTTCATGAAATCATATTAAAGGACTCTTATTATTTTCATTTAAGAGACAAGAAGAATCTAGTTTTGTAAGAGATTACTTGCTTTTGATGTCAAAAAGGCAATTTTTCCTAAAAAGGGAAAAATTGTAACTTTACCATAAGGGTATAATAGTAATTTTACATAATGTAGAAATTATAGCTTTTACCTTAAATATTTCAAGGAAATAGAAATTAGAAACCCTTACCCATTCTTACTCAAAAGAAGAAAGAATAAGGATGAAAATGATAACATTGGCATAAAGGGCAAAAGGATAATTATGACTTAGGGGAAAAATCATAATTTTGCTAAGATAAGGGTAAATTAGTAAATTCACATATATAAGTTTTATGAAATCTTATTTAAGTGATTTTTACACATTAAAACTGAAAAGGGGTGAAAGATGGAGCTAAAATGGCCAATTGGACTTCAATGGCAAAATGGCAATTTCTTTAGGGACTTATTTGTAATTTCTAAAAAGTTGAGGGACCATTATATAATTTCAAAATTCTTGAGGGGAAAAAATGTTCTAGCCCATGGAAGTTCCTTAAAATTACATTCTTGAGGAGAGTGGATGCCATTCTTGAAAGAAAGAAGTAATAAGGGTAAATTAGTCATTTCACACTAAGGGCATTTTGGTAATTTTACCAAAACTCTAATTTAAGTCTTTTTCTTCCTTAAGGTGCTAGAAATGTCGAAGAAGGGAGAAGAAGAGAAGACTGGCCAAATTGCTTCCTAAGCTTGGAGGAAAGGATTTTCAAACCATAACAACTTGGAGATTTCACTTCTTTTGCATTTTCAAGGTAGCTAAACATGCCTATGCCATTCTTTTCTTGTTTTATGGTGTGTTTATGATGTTCTTACTCTTGCAAGAAGGATGGTATTTATCTCTCTACATTCTTATGGTTGATTTGCTTGAATGTGTAACGACCCCCTAATACGACATACGCGATGCTTATCTGATTAGCAGAAGCATATGGGTCTTTTACAAAGTTATTCCCGATGTGGAATGTCAGGGGATCGCTACTGGTTGAGCGTAACCCAAATAGACTTCCCCTTGTCCATTCGAATTCCGTTCAACCCTATTTCACAAGCAGCTAAGGTAATTATACATACATACATCATAAATTACTCTAGAACGAAATCTAAAACTCGTATATACATCGCATCATACATTCACATACATTCTGACTTAAATCCACCAGTTTACAGCAGTAAACCCTACCAAAAATTCGGCAGAGTTTCCTCTGTACTTCGAACATACCCAAATACAAGGATCACCTGTTTACAATCATACAGCCAGTCCATCAACAACATAAAACATAATAACAGAATTCCATATACAGCAACGTCAATTCCATCACTACAGTCAACGTAAAATACCTAATTTATACATGTACAATCAATCCAATCCATATAGAAAACATCAAAGACAGAACCCAATAACAGCAATGTCATCAAAGTATATATAAACAAACGATTCAAGCCTAAGCTAATTCATTCTCCTGTTTATCATCAAGGCCTCATCCGCAATCTTCTGGGTTCCTGTCCCTGTCCCTGTCCCTGTTCACCTGAGTAAACAACCTGATGAGATATAAAATCCCAGTAGAATAATTTACAATTCAAATATCATTCAAAAACTGGTTGAATACCCAGCAGTGTGAACACCGAAATCATCTTCCCGAAATCAGTTTGAAAACAGTGAAGTACCTTATCTTTAAAAATCATTTAATTTCATGAAAATCTGCTGCAAATAGTTAAAATCATAAAATCCATTTCTTTAAAAATCAATCATCAAAATCAAGTAAAATCCCATGCCCGGTGTATCTAAATCCACGTTGGTCACAAATCTGCTGTAAACAAGTTTAAATCATCATCTAATTGCACGTCTTCTAGAGAGAATACCTCTCTTATCGTTGGGTGTGATCCGTAACACCAATCACGCGAATCAAGCCTATATTGTGAGTGTGATCTGTAACACCAATCACTCACTCAAGGACTGGGTGAGAATCAACGTCTAGGGTGTCCCCTAGCATGTGCACATATGCCAATTCTCATCCTCATACAGTCTATTCGAACTCACATGCACTCGGTCGGCTATTCCTCAGGGTTCTAGGGTATTACGCATAAATCACAACGTTTCCCCGTGTAGGATATCCCCACTTATTCTCCTTAAACCTTTCTTAGGGTCGTCCTGGTTTAACGCGTAATCCTTAACTCATTACAAGCTAAATCTGATAAAAATAATCTCGTTTAAAAGCTCCCTATACTAGGGATACTTAACGGCCGTCCCATACCGGCTATCAAGTACCCAACCCTAAGTAAATCCATCCTAAAGGCATCTAAACTCGATAAAAAACACGTGTAACATGCAATTAGGGTTTTCAGCACACAGGCATGAAATTTATTCCATCGAAAGCAGCACAAAAATTCATGCAAATCATCTAAATCAATCGCATCCACTAGGTCAAATTAGGGTTCGGGAAGCGTAAATTATCCTACCTGGTCTCCTGTCACTCCAAATCAATTCAGAATCTCGCGAAGTCTCAGTTTCTGAGCCCAATTAATTTCCTGGACATTAAATGGAATATTTAAACTTGTCACGTCATCCGTTTAACAGTTCTAGGTCCGGTTGCCATAATACCTAGGTTAATTTATTTCCTAATTACGTTCGGCAGCTATTTCAGTCAGATATCATCAGTTTTTGGGAAATCAGACCTTACCAATGTGCTCGGATGATGGAATTCTGTGTCACGGTGGTCTCAGTTTCTCCCGATGCACGTCCAGAAGCTCCGGCACTACGGTGTATAGCGGCGTACGGTGGCGCACGACGGAGGGGTGCATTTTGCCTCAAAAATTACACCATGGTTAAGCTCGCAAGTCCAGGAGTCCGAATACGATGGTGGCACGGCGGTTCACGGCCGTTTATACGGCATTTTTCGGCCATGAAGATTCTCGTACGGTGGATGGAGATTCCCTCGATCCGGGCGCGTCCGGCCTCTGTTCATCGTCGGTGAGCTACTGCAAGAAGCTGGCAGCTCAGGCTACACGATGGTGGGGGCGGTGATGGTCAACGGCGAAGGACGGCAGCGATCTGAGCTGGCAAAGTTTTCGCCCGGTGGAGGAGAAAAGTGGCGTTTTTCGGCGACGTTGGCAGCCGTTGGTGGCCGTGGGTGGTTGCTGGAGGTTGTGGGTGGTGAGGGCTGTCGATTGGTATGCTGGTTGGCGGTCCATGGTGGCTGTAGCGGCGGTTCATGGTGGAGGAAGGAGGAGAGAGAGGAGAGAGAGAGTGTGGTGAGCAGAGAGAGAGATATGAGAGAAATGGAGGGAATCCGTGAAATTTAAAGCCTCCGAGGGTGATTCTGACTTTTCCCAGACCACGCGGGGATACTTTAGGGTGTCAGCATCCTTCCAGATATCGGCACGTGTTTCCATGCAAAGGTTCTGGCCTCCTTTAGTGAAATTGACGCACGAAACGTCTTTTGTCAGTTTCTTATCGCCGGATTGCATTTCTTTTTGTTTAATCGTGTTTCTGACTTCGAATAACCTTCAGTTGCAAATTCTCATCCTCGAAATACGTGCCATCCTCAGTTTAAAAGGAATTAGAGTTCAAATTTTTATTTTCCTCTTTAAAAACTCTTTCGTTTCGAATTACTATCCTCAAAAGTCGTGCCGAGCTTTGTTCAATTGGAATTTGCGTCGAAAATGAAGTTTTATCTTTTAAAAATCTTTCAAAATCCTTTCGGTTATTACAGAATGGATTTGAAATATGTTGGAAACTACTTGTGTTTATGGCTATAGACATGTTGAAATGCTTGAAAAGTAAAGAAATGGTAAATTTTCAAGAATAAAACCCTTGTCTTGAAAAGCCTTAACCTATACCAAGGCTGAAATGGTGTTTTAAAGAGTGAGAAAATGATGTTCTTGCATGGTTTTTTATTGAATATGGTTGTAGTGTAAGCAAGATGGTGATATAACTCCATTTTCTACGTTTTCTCTCTTTGGCCGAATGCTAGGTCTCTTATGGGTGCTGAAATTTGGTTAAAATTGTGTTAGAAAAAGTGAGAAAGTGTTACAAAATGGTAAGAGAGAGAAAATCTAGGTAGGTTAATGTTTAAGTACTTTTCCCATTTTCTAACTTCACTATAAACCATGGAAATGTGTCACACTTACCTTGGCTGAATGGACCCATGTAAATGGTGCTGAAATCTTACTTGAAAGTGGCTATAAAACCTTGCAAAATTTGTCATAAGAAAAGAGGAGAGAGAAAATTATGGTACTTTTATATTTTAGTAAAGGAAGCATTTCAAATTTCTTACCATTTCACTTTGAAATTGTGCATAACCATGTGAAATTGAAAAATAATATGCATTGACAAATTTAGCATGAAAAATGGACTAGAAAAAAAAAAGTGTGAAAAGAGGGTTTAATGTACACTTACAAGAAAAATGAGGTACAAGAAAACATTACCCATAATTATGGAAATGGTTACCATAATTTCTAATTGGTAGAAATAATGCTAGAAATGAACTAAATGGGTTAGAAATGTCAATCCTTCATGTCCATCTTGCCTTGGCCGAATGCTATGTAGAATTTCCCCTAGGATGGCTAAAATTATATGTTAATTGAAAGTAACCTAAGATGCCATCCAAAAATAGCCCATGCTAAGTGAAAGGATGGAAAAAGATGTAATGGTCAAGAATGAATAGTAATTAGTATACATTTTTCCATTGATAGAAAAATGTCCACAATCATGTGAAAATGATTGAATAGCATAAAAATGCTTAATGTATTTGTGAATGACAAAGTCAAAGATAAAGGGAGGAATGATCTGGTGAATACCTCCTTAGACTAAAATCATGAGGAGGAATGATCTGATGTATACCTCTCTAGCAAGCTACCTTATGGGGAATGACCTAATGTATACTCCCAAGGAATTAATTACAGGAGGAATGATCTGGTGTATACCTCAAGAGAACATGATTATGGGGAAGGGAATGATCTAGTGTATAGCTTTCCAAAATAAAGCATTATGTGATATTATGATTTGTATTGCAAGAATGTGTTCTATGTGAGCATGATTAAATTATGTGAATATTGAAAGTTTCTATCCACCCCATAAATTACATAACTTGTTGCATATCTCATGTTTATAGATGCATACACACATGTTTCACATATATCATACCCAAAGATCTATGGGAAAAGAATTTTGAAATTGAACTGAATGTAGAGTTATTTTCTATATTATTACAGTGGTACTTATCAATTGTTTTAAATAAAATAGTTTATTTAGCTACTGGGAATATATTTCTCATTATTGTGCTGATATGTATCAGATGCATAGAATCCGAATAATGATGCATCCTCTAGTAGATGTAAGGAGTAAATAGAGATTATGTAATGTAGCACCATTAGTCCTAATTTCTAACATTAGTATTTTGAGATAGAATTAGGACTACTGCTCTTTTCAAAAAAAAAAGGGTTTGAGTGACAGGATTATTGTCTCCTTACCCCTATAGATATGTATATATTTGATATTTCTAAGAATATGTATCAGAAGATTTAAATGGTATTTATTTAGTAATGGAATGTTTTATAATTTTTACTGTGATATATGAAATTCTATTTCTGCTGTGCATAAAGTATGTTTACCTGAGCAAAAGAACCTAGACCTAATTATGTACTAAATTACCGATGGATTAAATGCTCAGGCCATTTATTGAAAATAAAAAGGTAAAGAATAATGTAACCACTTATATGAATTTGTTATATGACATTGTTAAGATAAGATAAGGGGTGTTACAAGGGAAGAGTACAAGTAAAGGTAGTAGGACTTAATAATAATATTAAGGAGGAGAAAGAGCACCCTATTAACCAAATGGCAATACTCATGAGGGGAGTGAATGTCTAGTGGACACAGCAAGGAAGGAAGGGAATGTGCAGCTTGAATATGAGATAAGATGCAAAAATTCAAGGAAAAGGGAGGTTGCATTGGAATTTCACATGAGGATAGAGATTGTGAGGGATTAAGTAACACAAAACTTGCAAAAGAAGGGAGCTACACGTAAGGCTGCCAAATAATGATAATAATAATAGTTAAAAGAGGGATGGCAGCATACCATGAGGGGTTCGGACAATAGAAGAGGGAATGGAAATTCAATAGGTAACCTACACATACCCACACGCCACCTAAGCCAAGAAAAAAAAAGGGGGGATTGAGAGGTTTCAATAGACACACATGCAACAAACACATGTAAAGAGAGGAAGAGAAAAAGAGAAAAGGAAAGTGAGCAGCCATAACTGAGAGAAACTCCACCCATTAGGTCAAGGAAATAAGTGAAGGATTTAGACAAAGAAAAAGAAAGAAGTCAAAGCAAGGTAAGCAAGGTAAGCAAGGTAGGTTAACAATTTCAACAAACTCATGTTCCACGTTTTAGTAACTACCATGTTTTTCATAAGCATTCCATGGAGCATGATGTTTTTGCCCTACATTCTTGATACAATACATGCTTTATTGGCTAAGCTTGCATGTTAAGTTGATGTGATGAAATGAGGATTGTATATGTATAGGGGATATATAATTAATAACATGCTCATAATGAACTAGGCTTGAGTATGAGGTAAAGGGAGGAATGAAAAGAATTTCCCTTAAGCCAAAAATTCTTCTTGAACTTGGTAGACTTCCATAAGAATTAATATTATTGTTATTATTCAAGAAAGGAAAATTTATTCTTAAGGATAATGGAATTTTATAAGAAATATACATAAAGATGTGGTCTTTAAGAAAGAAGAAATTATTATGGAAATTATTAAAATTTTTCGAATGAAAATGTACATTGGAATTAATTTCCAAGAAAAAGGAAATTATTATTGAAATTATTAGAATTTTTAGAAAGAAAATGTACATTGGAATTAATTCCCAAGAAAAAGGAAATTATTATTGAAATTATTAGAATTTTTAGAAAGAAAATGTACATTGGAATTAATTTCCAAGAAAAATAAATTAATTTTGAAATTATTAGGATTTTTATAAGAAATGTACCTTAGAAATAAATGTCCAAGATAGGAGAAATTATTCTTTAAATATGAAAGTTTCATAAGAAATATACCTTAGAAATTATTTCTAAGAAAAATAGAAATTATTCCTTAAATATTGAAATTTCTCATAAGAAATGTATGTTTACATTACACTACAAGAAAGAGAGAATTATCCTTGAAATTAATAGCATTTCCAAATGAAGTACATTAATGATAATTTCTAAGAAAAAGGAATTTTATCCTTGAAGTTATTAAAATTTTAAAAGGGGTGTACACTAGTATTGATTTTCAAGAAAAGAAATTTTTCCCTTGATAATTGACAAAGAAATTTTAAAGGTGGCTAAGTGTCCACATGTGCCTAAGTGTACACAAAGAAATTTTAAAGTTGGCCAAGTGTCCACATATGCCCAAGTGTGCACAAAGAAATCCTCAAGGTGGCCAAGTGTCCACAGTGCCCAAGTGCACACAACCCATGAATAAAAGTAAATCGAGAATGATAAGCATAAAATGGATTTGATAATTGTATGATAATGCGTTTTATAGCATGCCAATATTTTTATGTGAAGGAATTAGTATTTGATTGCACTGGCATTTAAATTAATCATATATATATTTCTTGCCAATTTATATTTTTGAATTATGTTGTATTTTATTCCAATAATGTAGACTTAAACATTTTGGTGCTTGCACCCTGATACATATTATTTGGTTTAAAACTTGAGTTGTTAAGATACTAAGGAAGTTGCGTTTCTCATTATATGCTAATATGTATAAGATGCGAATGCATAGCTTGGGTGGCAGATTGAGTCCTTTTTGGGTTAAAGAAAATCTTTGTAATCCCATATTTTGAGGCCCTAGTCTAGACATACCTAGTTTAGATCTAGGATTATTCTTTTGGCAATGAACTTGAGATGTAATTAGGAAAGAAACAGGGGAAAGGATAGGTGAAGGACTAGTCCATCATGGAAATTGTAAAGGGAGTCTGAGTGACAAGATTGTTGTCTCCTGACTTCCTATGGATGGGTGCTTTGCATATCCTGATACATGTTACTGTAGTGTAATGGAACTTATTTCATTGAATTGTATTAAAGTTTAAATTCAGCTGTGTAGTATAGAATTTCTTTTATTTTGTTGTGCACGTAAGTTTATTTAATATGAGCGAATGATCCCGAACCTAATCTGCTTAATATAATTCAATGGTATAATTGCTCAGACTTTAATTAAATAAAGGATAAAGATAATGTACCAAACCTATGTATTTATATCAGAATTAATGGTAATACTAGATAGGGGTGTTACAGTGGCGATTTTGGCGACACAAAAAGTTGCCACTAAAAGAGGACTTTTAGTGGCAACTTTTTTTGTCGCCACTGAAAGTCATATTTTTTGTAGTGTACAACAATTGTTCTAGATCGGATAGAGGGTCTATAGGAACAGGATTGGAACTCCTAGTCATAAACTACCTAAATCCAACTAGATCAAAGAGTAATGATAAAAAGACACAAAAAATGAAAAACAGAATAAAAACAATGGAAAACTAACGAATAAAAACAAGACAAATAAAAATAACAGTTGAATAACAAAAGAGTTAATAAAAAACAAAAGACTAAATAGAGCTAATAAAAACTAATAACAAATCAAAAATAAAAGCAAAATAACACTAATGAAAGTGGCTAACTTAAAGAGCAAAATTAGTATTATTATATTTTTTTAAAAGGAAAAGCAAAACACGTAATGGGTTAAAATAAGAGAACAATTAAAATTGAAAGTGAACTAAATAGCTAGGGAAAAAGAAGTGAAAAGGAAAGAAAAGAAAAATGGCTAAATTAACATATAGCAAATTCAGTCTAGTTTTCTCAAAAAGCTCCATGGCAATAACACCAAAAACTTGATGTGCTTTACTTCTACCACTGCAACTACACCTAAGGCAATGAACCTATCGATACAGCCTAGTGCAATGGTAAGTATCAAGGTCGTATCCCATGAGAACAGGAAAGCCCAAAGTTACTACTTGTTTGCTGTTATCTAGCCTAAAAGTCAAACTGATTGATTTTAAACTAATAGTAATAATTAACTAAGAGTAATAAAATACCAGCGACAAGGAACAAAAGAGGATATACTAAGGCAAGAAAAGCAAACCCATTGGGGAACTTTATTGGTTGGAAAAAACATAAAGGATAATGATCTATTGAATCTAATGATGCTACCTGTGAGTGAATTCTAAGTTAAATTCAATTTCCTAATGATTGATTTCAGATTAACCTTATCGTTCTAATTCATCACTATTAAGAATAGATACTCCTTAATCCAACAATTAATTAACCTCATCTCTAAGTGAAAATTAACTATTCTCTGCTATTAGATACCAATTTCAATTATCATCTCTCGATCTCAAAAAGAAATCTAATTAGCATGCACAACAATGTCTCGTAATGAAAACTTAAACAATACATTCATAATCGCGAAGAAGATCACACCATCAAAATTAATATCTATACAAATTAAAACAGAATACCAACACAGTCAGGAACCCCAATAGAGTTTACAAATTTAGCCACACATATTTACAGGCAATTCCATCAAATAATCCATCAGATAATCCATCAAACAATCAATTATACAGGAGATAAAAATAGTAAAAATTATGCACGCCCCTGTCTTCTCAAATGCCCAATAGCAGCTGCACAGATTGGGCACTGGAAAACAACTGGAATCTTGCCAGAAAACTGCCAGCAATTCACCAAAAAATTCAACTTTAAATCTATCCAAAAGCTTTGTGGGTCGTGTAATGACCCCCTAATCCACAATATACTATCCTCTATCTGTCTAACAGAAGAATATGGGTTTTAGAAATAGTTATTCCTGATGTGGGAATATCAGGGGATCGCTACTGGTTAAGCGTAACCCAAATAGGCATTCCGTCACCCATTCAGATTCCATTTAACCCTAATTCACATGTAGCTATAATAATTATACATACATTCATCATAAAGTACTCTGGAATAAAAACTAAAATCTATACAGACAACATACAATCCATTAATACAAATTCTGACTTAATTACACAAGTTTACAGTGGTAAACCCTACCGAAAATTTGGCAGAGTTTCCTCTGTATTTCAAACATATCCCCATAGTACAAACAGTCAATCCAACAACAACAGAAAAGTAGAAATTATAGAATTCAATACAAAACCTCATTAGTATATATTTACATTACAATTAAAGCCTAGAACTACATTGCTCTTCTATCCATCATCAATACCTTGCTTAGCTAGCGTCTAGGTCCCTGTTCCTGTTCATCTGAGTAAACAACCTGGTGAGATATGAAATTCCAGTAGAATAATTTACAATTTATAATGCAGTTCAAAATCTGGTTGATCACTCAGCGATGCAAGCATCGAAAACAACTTCCCAAACTCAGTTCAAAATCCATGAAAATACCTTATCTTTATAAATCAATTTATCGCATGGAAATCATGACAATTGCTCAAAATCATAAAAATCTATTTCTTTGAAATTCAGCAATCAAAATCAGGTTAAATCCCATGCCCGGTGTATCTTAATCCATGTCGGCCACAAATCCTCTGCGACCGAATCTAAAATCATCCAATTGCACGTCATCTAGATAGTTTACATATCTTATCATTGGGTATGATCCGTAACACTAATCACCCGAATCTCGCCTATGTTGTGAGTGTGATCTGTAACACCAATCACTCACTCAAGGACCAGGTGAGAATCAACATCTAGGGCGTCCCCTAGCATGTGCACATACGCCAATTCTCATCCTCATACAGTCTATTCAAATTCACATGCACACGATCGACTATTCCTCAGGGTTCTAGGGTATTACGCCTAAATCACAACGTTTTCCCATGTAAGCTATCCCCCTTTATACTCCTTAAACCTTTTTTAGGGTCATCGTGATTTATCACGTGATCCCTAACGCAGTGCAGGCTAAATCTGGTAAAAAAAATATCATTTAAAAACTCCTTGCACTCGGAATACTTAACGGTCGTACCATACCGACTATCAAGTATCCTACCCTAAGTAAACCCGTCCTAATGGCATCTAAACTCGATAAACAAAGCATCTAACATGCAAATGGAATTCCCAGTACACATGCATACAATTTAGTCCATCGAAAGCAGCACGTAAGTCCATGCAATTAAGTCTAATCGTTCAGGTATTTACACAATCAATTTCAACATTTGGGAAGCATAAATTATCCTACCTGGTCTCCGTTTGCTCCAAATCAATCTGGAACTTCTCGTATCTTTGAATTTTGAGCCAAATCAATTCCCTGGACATTTACACGATTATTTGACCTCGTCACGTCATCAGTTCTACAGTCCTAAGTTTGATTACCCTATTTCCTAAGTTAGTTTATTTCCTATTCGCATTCGGCAGCTAATTCAATCAAAATTCATTAGGTTTAGGTGAATCGGACCTTACCGGGGTTGTCAGATCATGGAAATCTATCTCGAGGCAGTCTCAGTGTCTCTTGGGGGTCTTTTTAGATTCTCCAGCAACAGTGCACAATGGTGCACAGTGGCGAATGGCGGCGTAAGCGGAGGGTTGCGGTTGGCCTCGAAAATAACACCATGGTGAAGCCCTCAAGATGAGGAGTCTGAATATAGTAGTGGCACGGCGGTTCACGACCATTTGATGGCATTTTTTGGCCCCAAAGATTGACGCACAGCGGACGAAGTTTCTCTCAATCTGTGTGCGTGGAGGCTTCGTTCGATGGCTGCTAGGTAGGGGAGGAAGCTGGCAGCTCAGCCTACACGCTGGTGGTGGTAGTGACGGTCAAAGATGGCTGATAGCGGCAATCTCAACTAGCAAAGTTTTCACGCGACGTAGGGGAAAAGCTTCATTTTTCGGTGGCTCTGGTGGCCGTGGGTGGCTTCCTGAGGTTGAGGGTGGCGAGGGGTGTCGATTGGTAGGTCAAGTGGTAGCCCACGGTGGCCCAGGTGGTGGCGCATGGTGGAGAAAGGAGGAGAGAGAGGAAAGAGAAAATAGAGTGAGGAGAAAGAGAGAAATGTTGCAAATAGCGGGGTTTTGGGGAATTTAAAGCTTCTATGGGCGATTTCGGCTTTTCCCGGACCACTCGGTGAAACTTCAGGACGTTGTCATTCATTCGGACGTTAGCACAAGTTCCCATGCAGAGGTTTTGGCCTCCGTCTATGAAATTGAAGTCTAAAACTTTGTCTGTTAGTCTTTTATTGCTGTTCCGTGTTTCTTTCCATTAGATTGCGTTTCTTACTCCAAATCGCCTTTCGATTTCAACCATCGACCTCGAAAATCTGTGCCAAACTTAGTTTACATGAAATTAGCATCAAAATTCAATTTTTATCTTTGAAAGACAGCCTCAGTTATTACAGGTCGTGGGTTACAAAAAGGGTCTTGGGTCATGGATCTCGAGTACCCGATAAAAAATGGTTACAGGAGGGGATGGAGCTGAGGCGAGAGGTCGCAAGTGAGGCACCGAGTGATGGAGGGGCAATTTCTAGATACAGATAGGACGAACGATATCAAAAATAGCTACAAATGCAGACAGTTCATGGTCTCAGGTCCGTCAAGGATCTTGCAATCCAGGGCATTGTGGCAACCGAAGAGCTGGGGGAAGGTGGCGGATGAGCCACTAAAGGTTGCAGGGATGGTTACTGGCAGTGGGTCGGCCAAAAAAGGTTGTAAACAACCAAGATGTGGATGGGTCTTCTTCTCGGGTCACACGTCTTCTCTCACAAATCAGCTACTTTTCGGTAGCTATACACGGTGGTAGAGGCGGCTCGCCCGTCATCCCCTATTACCGGAGTAAAGTTGCACCATCGTTGAAGCTCTAGTTGGACGCTCTGTTTCACGCCAAGCTCTCAGGTCCTCTCCTCTCTCATGGGTCTCTCTCTTGCACAATGCCTCCTTTTTTCCCTTTCTTCCCACTGGTCTCTCCATTTTAGCCCGGTCTACCTGCTTTCAACTCGATCCAAGGCCCAATAAGGCTTTAACTTGGCCCAATAAGAAAAATTGGCCCAAATGGCTTATTTTGGGTGCTTTAAAGGTGGTCCAAGCTCGAAATTGCTCCATTTGCTGATGATGACTTAATAAAATGCCTAAAGAAAAGTAATGCAAACTTAGGTGATTTTTATAATAAAATTTCATAAAATGGACGATTAACATCAAGAAAATATGTATAAAATAAGGCACATCAATGAATCATGCTAGTTCTTCATGTTACTTCACCACATATTCCATTTCATTATCATGAACATAAATCATTTCCATTCATAAATAGGTGATATTCACCATTCATAAGGAAACATTTATTAGTCATAAGGAAAATATTTATCAATCATTAGCTAAAAGCCACAGTCAATGAAAGAGAGATTTAAGTGTATCGAGAGAGCTATCCAGTGGATTACTCGATGTACTACTATGTACATGAGTGAGATAATTTTCCTTTCTGGTCATGTGACAATTCTGTCACTGGTAGTATCTGAGGCATCCCCTAGTGGATCCAAGTATCCATTCCAGTCAATGGTCACTACCTTTAGGTAGATTGCTAACATATGAAAATTAAGCTCACGGGATTACTGTCACCTCACACAAATCATTTCCTCTCCACTTTCGGGCAGATCAGGATTCTATGGAATCACCACCCCTTATCGGTGGATCACATTCCTAGTACACTCTTTCCTACATATGGACTAGGATGATTTGGCCTATACCCATGATTATGCTAAATTCTAAGTAAATGTCTCCTTTTTATTATTGGCCACACAAGGTTACACTAACTTAGAATTTTCAACCATCACAGTGTTTTCTAAAATCTTTGTATCTAAGTTGATGTTTTACTATCCAAATTTATGACACAACTATGGAATGCCTAACGACCATCCCATACTGACAATTGGTCACTAGGCTACAAGCCTATCTATCCTAGAACATATAGTGGAATTACTTCATTTAAGTCCTCTTCCTTTCCAGTCTATGTTTTCCTTCCAGTCTATGTTTTCCTTCCCTTTCTATGTTTCCTTTTCATTTCTTTCATTGCTAATTTCCTTTCCTTTCAATCATTTTTCATGATATTATGCCCTCATTGCTAACTATAACCCTTATGTGTTTAATGACATTTTTCTTATGGAAAGTATGAACATGAAATGAAAGGCTATACATTCCCTTTTAACAATTTATAACATTCATTATTAAAATCCTAGGCCTTAGCCATCCACTTCTCTTTCTCTTGTAATTGGTCAACATAACATCTTTAACATTTTTCCTTATATTTACATTACCAAAAATTTAATTCATTTCAAGGGACTAAGGAGAGATGGTCTCGGCCAAGGGAGGAAAATAAAGAAAAAATGGGACTTTCATACCATATATTCTCTTTCTTCCACCCTTTTCATCATATAATCACAATTACATAAAGTCCCTTCCATTTCTATACAATTTCCATACTTCATTCTATTATGCATCAAAGGTTACAACATACTTTTAGGTGAACTAGTGACTCTTTCCTTCACCATTTCTTTTCCCTCTTATTGTAATTCACCTTTAAAATTAGGATTTCATGGTTATAGAAAGCAATTCATCAAAAAAAAATCCTTATACATCTCATTATTAATTTCTTTCTCTGTTGCCTTGGCCGAAATCATGAACACATATGAACCATTTTCACTCTAACAACCTTCACGAAGCTCTCGGCCAAGTCACAAGAAAAAGAGGAATAAGGGGGTTTCATCAAAACATCAATTTTCTCCCTCTCTCTTGCTTATAGCCGAAATAACCAACAAACCCATGGACTAAAATCATGCAAAATTCTCCATGTTGCCAAATCGGCCAAAGCAAGAAGAAAAGGAAAATGAAAGATTTTAACACCAATTCTTCCCTTTTTCCTAATTTCATCAATATACAAGCATGAAAACACTAATTCCTTACCATAACCATGCCAATCCTAACATTACATAATTAATCTAATCAAGAGGGCTTTTCATGAACATGATGAACCAAAACTACAAAGTTTCCATAATTCATTCAATCAACCATTCTAACACTCACAAATACATCCATGCAACCATACAAACACAACCTAATAGAAACTTAAGCATGAAAGAATGTAGAGTGAGAAACCTTCACTATTCATGAAAGCCATGGAAATTGGTCAAACACTTAAAAGAATCTATAAACCATGAAATCAAGGGTATATGATTGTTTAGCTACCTTGATTTAGCAATAGAAGTGGTTTTCTTTTGGCTTTTTCTTGAACTTTCCTTATTCTTCTTCTCCTCCCTATCACTTTCCATCACTTTCTTCTCTTTTGGCATGAAGAAGATGATTTCTCAATTAGGGAGGGGAAAATGACCATTTTGCCCTTTATGCCAAAATGATCATTTTACCTTTCTTTTTCCTTCATAATTTCGAAAAGTAGTGAGAGATGGACTCTATGAAATTTGTAATGATGTTTCTAAATGAAATGACTATTTTACCCCTAAGGTAAAAATTTCCATTTACCCTTGGGTGAAATTACCATTTTGTCCTTAGGGTAAAAATGACTATTTTTGCACTTACAATATTTTCCTAAGGTCATCATGGCCTTTAGATAGTTTTCCTAGATATTTTCTAGTGTAATCATTACATTTTAGATATTTTAGGCATCATGATTACGTGTATTAATGCACCTCAATTCTTGTGCCAAGTAATGATGACTTTTAGATATTTTTAAAGAACTTTTCACTTTAGTCCCTCTACGTTTCTTTCAATTTGGTCCCTCTCTCGTTTAAGAAAACTTAGCAAAATTTAAACAGATACATTTAGGTATGCAATTACTAAATTTAAGAATTTAGAACATACCTGAAAATATGAAAAGTGGATATTACAACAAACATCTCTCATAAATAGAAGGAGCAGATGTTACATTTCTCCCCTCCTTTAAAATAATTTTGTCCTTGAAATTAGAATGTACCTATTCGAATAACTCAAGGTAGGCCCTTCTCATGTCTTCTTCTTTCTTCCCAAGTGGCCTCTTGTGGTGATGATTGATCCCACAACATCTTCACCAGTGGAATCACTGTACTTCTTAACTGTTTCACCTTGATACCAATGATTCTTAAAGGTTTCGGATGATAAATTAAATTATCTTTCAATTGTATGGTATTGGTGTCAAGAATATAAGAAGGATCGAGAATATATTTCTGGAGTTGGGAAATATGAAAAACATTATAGAGATTGGACAAAAATAAGGGTAAAGCTATCTGGTATACGAATGAAACAATTCTTTTCAAAATTTGGCATGGTCCAATGTATCTAAGATTCAGCTTTCTTGACTTAATAACTCTACCTGTAACACCCCTTATCATAACTTAACAACGTCATAATGCTTATTTAGATAAGTGGTTACATTAATTCTATTCTTTAATTACCTTTATTTCTCCTAAGCATCCAATCCATCATAGATTTGTTATGCAATTAGGTTTGGGTTCTTTTGCTCAAGTAACATGCTTTGGCACAGCGGAATATAAAATATTAAATAATACAACAGAATATATAAAAACTTTTCTAATATACATACATTATACAACTGTTTAGTACATCAATTGGTATACATACACTGGGATAGATGAAGTACCCATCCATAAGGAGTAAGGAGACAACAAGTCTGCCACTCATACTCCTTTACAAAATACCGTGAGTGAATAGGTCCTTCACATATCCCTATACATATGCCCCTTTTTTTTCTATGTACAGCCAAAATATTAGCCCTAATTGCAAACCCAAAAATAAATGAAGAATTAGGACTCCAAAAAGTCAGGCTATAGCTATATATTTACGTACTCATCTATTCTATAGGAAATTCAAAAATAGTGATAACATACACATTATTGATAATAGTGAAAACTTCTAAGAAAGGAATTTCCACTGTGTCCAACTCCACCTCGATTACCATGCAATATCTAACCATCTGACACATCAGTTTAGTAATAAAAAATACATTCCCAGTAGATAAACAACCAGTTTATTTTAACGTAACTGACATGTACCACTGTAATAATATAGAAAATACTCTACATGCGGTTAATTTTCAAAACTATTCTCATATAGATACTTGGATATGACATATCATAAAAACATATGTGGATGTAGCTATAGAAATGAAATACACATTCAATTAGGTCATTCAAGGAATAGGCTACAAGCATTCAATGCTTACATGCCAAAATCATAATAACATAAATCACGTTCATGCAATACATACATAACATTTCATAATTACTCAATTTTGGGAAGGTATGCATGAAATCATTCCTTCTCACTTAACTGTGCTCTTTAGAGGCATACACAAGATCATTCCTCTCACATTTCAATTTATTGGGGTTTACATCAGATCATTCCCCTTAGGGCACTTCCCTGGAAGGTATACATTAGATCATTCCTTCACAGGCTTTTAATCTTAGGAGGTATTCACCAGATCATTCCTCCTTATTTAATTCCTTGGGAGTATAAACCAGATCATTCCCCACAAGGAAGCTTTAACCTTGTCTTTCACAATTACATTAAGCATTCTTTGCCATTCAATCACTTTTGTATAAATTTAAACATTTCACTATTTAAGGCAAAATGCATGCTATGATTCATTCATTCTTGACCCTTGCGTTTTGGTCTCTCTTCCCTTAACATAGGCCATTTAGATGGCACTTTAGGCTATTTCCAACTCATTCATAAATCTAGCCACTCTAGAGAAAATTTCATATAGTATTCGGCCAAGGTAGAATGAACATGAATACTTTGTATTTCCAACCCTTTTGGCACATTTCTAGCCTTACTCTCATTAATGGAACATCATGGTGACAATTCCCATAATTATGCCTAACACTTTCTCACACCTAAAATTAGGTAAGTTTACTTTAGTCCATTCTTTTTCATACTTTTCTAGCTTATTTTTGGTGCCAAACACAATCACACATCTAATATCACAATTTCACATTTTTATGCACACTTTTAAGGTGAACAAGTAAGACTTTAAATAGGCAACATTGCTTGAAACATAAATTGCCATAATTTTTTCTCTCCTCCTTTCTCGGAACTAAACTATATGGTTTCTAAATCATTTTCAAGAGCAAATTCAGCACCATTCATATGCATCCATTCGGCCAAGGTGACTAAAGCACATTTGCTTGGCTACTTGTGAAGCTAGACAATGAGAAAAGTACCTAAATGCAAATCTAATTAGACTTTCTCTCTCTTACCATTTTTTAGTACTTTCTCTCACTCTTTCTAACATAAAATTTGGCAAAAAATTCAGCACTCTTATAACCCTAGTAATTTGGCCAAGGTGAGAAAAACAAGCAAAAGGGAGTTGTTTCATCACCTTACTTGCAATACAACAATAATCATGCAAAATCCATGCAAAAATACCATTTTCTCACTCTAACAACCACAAAATCAGCCTTGACAACAATTAGGGTTTAATAAAATCAAGTTCCATCCATGCAAATTCACCATTTCATGGGTTTCCATGCTTTCTTACATATCTATAATCATAACCACAAGTTATTTCCAACATATCTCATATCCAAGCATACAAATCCACCATACACACGTAGAGATAGAAATTTCCATCATGCTTACAAGTTTGAAAACACCATAAACATACCATAAAACATGAAATTAATGGCATAGGATTGTTTATCTACCTTGAAAAGCTAATAGATGTGTGATTTCCTTATTGATTTGGTGGAAGCTTCTTCTTCTCCAAGGCAAGATGCAATTCAGCCACTTCTCCTTCTTCTCCACCTTTCACGACATTTCTAGTAATTAGGAGAAGAAATAGGTTGAATTAAAGTTTGAATTATTTACAAAAATACCACTCTTGCTAATTTGGCAATTTCATCCTTTTTCTTTTCTTTTTTAACAATGGCATTGTCTCTCCTTGCCATTGTAATTTTATGCAACTTCCATGGGCTGGGACTGTTCTGCCCTTTCAGATTTTCAAAATTGCATAGTGGTCCCTCAACTTTTCGGAATTTGCATTTTAGTCCCTAAGAAAAGTGCCTTTTTGCCATTAAGTCCAAATTGGCCATTTTTGCTCCCTTTTTCATTCTTTTCGGTTTCAAGGAGTAAAATTACTTAAATAAAATTTCATAAGGATCATTTCAATGAATTTACTAATTTACTTCTATTTTTGGTAAAATTACAATTTTGCCCCTAAGACAAAATTACCTTTTTGCCCTTTATGTTAAAACTATCATTTCACTCTCTTACTTTTTTCTTTTGATCAAGAATGAGTAAGGATTTCTAATTCCCACCTTCATAGAATATTTAGGGTAAAAACTAAATTTTTCTCACTTTATATAAAATAGCTATCATACTCATAGTGTAAAATTATAATTTTACCCTTTTTAGGGAAAATTGCCTTTCAACATCAATTAAGTAATTTCTTGCATAACTAGATTCTTCTTCTCTCTTAAATGAAAATAATAAGAGTCCTTTGACATAAATTCATGAAATAAAAGAATTAAACTAATTATTCATTTCATGGCAAAATTACCATTTTACCCTTCCTTACCAAATTTCTAACTTCATTCTTTTATCACAAAAGTGATTATATAATGATAAAAATGTTCATTCTAACTCCTTAATAATTCATCCTTAACCCTTCACAAATAATGCTAACAATAATAACAACAACAAAGTCATCATAAGATATAAATATTAGGAGCGGATGTTACACTACCATTACCAGTAACTAGAGATACTCTGAGGAAGAGATGATCCCCTTCAGTAAATTCTAATGGTCTTCTCCCTCTATCAACATAACCCTTTTGCCTATCCTGGGCCTTAGCCATCTTTTCCTTGATCATTTTTATCTTATCTATAGTTTTTTGCACTAGCTTGGGCCCTAGAAATTATCTTTCCCTTACTTTAAACTAACATAATGGTGACCTATGTAACGACCCCTCATTATATACATATATCAGAGTAAATTGGAAGCACAAGATTCTCTTAAAAATTTTTCCTTTTTCCTCTTTAGTACCAATTAGGCCATTACTAGTTGAGTGTAACCTAAATAGACTATTCTATTAATCCATTCAAATTTCACTCAACTGCTTCCTATGCACAGCATACCTAATATCACCATTTATATAATTATGTCCTCTAGAATATAAAATTCTAAACCATTCTTTTGTATACAATTGAGACATAATTTATAGTAATGCTACTGAAGTAATCTTACTATTAACTAATCTCATTTCAATACAAATATCTCCATTACATAATTCCATATCCTATAGTATTTATCCAAACAACCATATAGTTACCATTACATTCAGTTTATGGCCCATATGTCATTTTAAATTACCCTCTAAGAATCAAAATTTTACTACTCTTTGTAATATATGCTTTTCTATATCTCTAGGTATGTTCTAAATTCTTAAATTTAGCAATTTTATACCTAAATGATTGGATTTAAATTTCCCTAATAGAGACCAAATTGAAAGAAAAGTATAGGGACTAAAGTGAAAAGAGGAAAAGTTATTAAAATATCTAAAGCTCAATCATTACACCTCCAAAATATGTAGCGCATTTATCACCCGTAATTATGACGCTAGAAAATATCTAAAATACAATGATTATGCCAAAAAATATTTGAAGAAAATATCTAAAAGTCATGATGACTTTAGAAAATTATCCTAAGGACAAAATAGTCAATTTCACCCAAAGGTAAAATGGTAAATTCACCTAAGGGTAAAATAGCAATTTCACTTAGAAAATTCTTGATAATTTCCCTCAAGACCATCTCCCTACACATTTCAAAATTATGAATCAAGTGAGGGGTAAATTAGTCATTTTTGCATAAAGGGCAAAATGATAATTCTGCCACAAGAGTCAAATGGTTATTTTTACCATAGGGATAAAATAGTCATTTTACTTAGGAAATGTCATGACAATTCTTATGAAGCTATTCCATGACACTTTTTGGAATTAAGAAGCAAAATGAAGGGTAAAATGGTCATTTTTCCCTTTCATCTCCTTAAATTGCCAGTCTCCATTAGAAGTGGGAAAAAGTGACGACAAAGTGGGAAGGGAGAGAAGCCAAGAAGAAGAAGAGAAGAGAAAGGAAAGGAAAATGAAGGAAGAAGTACTTTTTTTAGAAAATCAAGGTAGCTTAACAATCCTGTACCCTTTATTTTATGATTCATGGTGCCTTTTACATATTTGAAGAATTTCCTTGGCTGCCATGAATTTGGGGCTTCTCTCTCTACATTCTTATATGCATGAAAATCTATTGGACTATGCTTATGATGTTGTATAGATGTATTTATGAGTGTTGTATGGATTGATTGTGTAACACCTACAACACCCTCTTTAGCCTATGGTTCCTTTTAGCTATTTAAAAGGTATAATATACAAATATTATAATAGTAGTGTGTTATTGTTACATATACCTGAGTAAATTTAAAACTTTCCATAAGTTAATTATTTGAGTGAGATTAGGGTCATGTCTTTACTATCGAGTTTACACTCAATCTTGTAGCAGAATAAAATAATATGATACATAAGTTATTCTGGCTCTATATATACAAGAATCATGCATAAATACTTTCATAATTAACATAAAATAACTATTAGGCCATGGAGACAACATCTCTATCACTCATGATTCCCATCCAAGTGTTTACTAATTAATCTAGTCAATTTCTATGATCCTACATATGTTATAGGCTATACATGAAATAAATTATGCTAACACTTCCAAAAATCATGAAGACTAGCTCATTAAAGTAAAATCCTAAGTTATTCAGATGTACTTCTTCAAAATACCCATGGAGGGTACCTCTCCTCATGTTACCTCCATTTCCAACCAGTACCTACACATCTGATACACGTTAGCAGTTGTGTGAGAATTGGATCTCAGTAGTAAGCAAACCTATTTTAAAATTTGCTGACTTGTACCACCATAATTATATGAAAAAAATACTATGCATTTCTCATCTCCAATTCAAAAATGGTAGGTATTATTAGGATGAAATGCATGAATTATGCTGTCATGGTTTGTGCTTGGGTGTATGCATGTACTTTAAAATATGTGAAATTAAATCATCATGGGATGTCATCTCGATCTCGTGCTTTATCATAAAACTTTCATCTCATACATTCTATATGGTAACATCAACACATTCTTCTTTAAAAACATGAACAAGAATCAAACATGTAATAAGAGTTATTGGGAGCGTCACCCAACAACTACCTCTATGTAACACTTCATGCCCACCGATATAACTTAACTCTATGACTATTCAGCCACCATATATTTTTCTTTGTACTATTTAGAGCATCCCTTAATGGATCCAAGTACCGTGTGGTCACAACCCTTACTGCAAATCACTCCATATACAGTGGGAATTTTCTCTATTTCTACCCCATAAGGGACTAAGTGTAATGTGGTCACTACCCTTACTGTAGATCATTCCATATATTGCAGGATTTACTTTCCTTTCTACCCCATAAGGGACTGCTTATTTAACTCTTGGGATCATTTCCTGGTATGCTATTCAGTAAAGTATATACTAGGATGATTCAGCTCATACCATGGTTATGCTTAACTCTAAGTATGTGTCCACTTTAATGGCCTTTAATATTGCACTAACTTAGAGTTCGCAACCATCACGACATTTTCAAAACTATCTAAGTTCAAGTGGATGTTTAACCATCCTAATTCAAGGTACAATCAAGGTACAATCAAGGAATGCCCAATGGCCGTCCTACATCGATAATCGGTCATTCAATCATAAGCCTATCTATCCTAATGCATACCCTGGGAATACTGCCCTCTTTGTTCTCTTCCATGGATTCTTTTCTTCTCTTTTCACTATCATAAGGATTGCCATGCCCATGTGATTTTTACAAGGACCACAATGTCCAAGTAAGCCTTAACTTGAATGCTACATGTTACTAGTACGTCCCAAGTTCCAATCTTGTGTTTAGGTAAGGTTTTGGGGCTAATTATTTATCAACATCAAGGTACAAAGTGCATTTCTTTTCATTTCAGGCTAGCAGTCGATTATCCCCTCACTAGCAGTCGGTTGCTAGCTCTCTGGCTAAAATGGGAAGCTAACCTGAGAGAAGCCAATCAATTGTTATAGGCTTGGCAGTCGACTAGTAGCTCACTTTGAGCCTGACAGTTGGCTGTTAAGGTCTGGCAGTCAGTTGATGCATTTTGTCTAAAATGGAAAGATAACCCAAGAGCAGCCAGTCAATTGTTATAGGCCTGAAAGTCGAATGGTAGCTCACTATGAGCTTGAAAATCGGATGCTAAGGTCTGGCAGTCAGCTGATGCATTCTGGGTATGTTTTTTGTGTAACAAAGAATATGACAGTCAACTTCCAGGGTATGGCAGTCGGCTGCTAGTTCTCTGTATTACGTAAAAACATCTGATATACCTAGATTTTTTTTCCCAAAAATGTAATCACAACTCATGCTAAAGGTTTATGGACCTAATGCCAATATCTACACATCCTTTACATCGCTAAACAACCCATATTCCAACTACATTTCACCCAACACATAGATTAAACTTCATTTTCACACTTAAGGCAAAACTCAACTTTCATGCATCATTTACAAGCATAACAAGCACACCCATTCAGCAAGCATTACCTAATATACATTTAAAATATAAAGAATGTAGGTTTTAACCCCAATACAACTTAAAAAATTCATAAACATCAATTTTCAATTAAGAACAACATTTCACAAAAGGGGGGTTTAGGTGTTGCTCTACCTCGGGTTTTCCTTGCAATGGACATGTATTTGATGCTCAAATGACACTCTTCTTCTGTAAAACACTTTTCTATGTTCAAATCTGGCCTTTCTTCAAGCCAAATGCCTTTCCCTTTTGCTCTAAGTCACCCTCTCTCTCTACTCATCCTTCTCCTTTCTTTAAGTTTGCTGAAGCTTGAGTAATATGAGCGTGTTTAGGGTTTATCTAGGGTTTAAATGCAATTTAGGTATTTACACTTTGGTCCTTGAGTCATTTTACAACCGTTGCTTGGCTGAAATTTCCTTTTTCAATAGGGTCTCTAGTCACCTCTTCACTTAGCTTTTATTTATTTTCAACTAGGTCCCTAAACTGATGCAACTATATGCAATTAATGTAACATACACAAGCATTAAACTTAAATTAACAACTAACAAACATCTCTTAATCATATTAGAAGTAGATGTTACATTTCTCCCCTTTTTTAAAATAATTTCGTCCATGAAATTAGAACGTACCTATTCAAACAACTATGGGTAGGACTTCCTCATGTCCTCTTTCTTCTCCCATATCGCTTCTTGGCGAGATGACCAATCCCATAACACCTTAACCAGAGGGATAACCTTGTTCCTCAATTGCTTGACCTAACTTTTGATGATTTGCAAAGGTTTTTGGATGATCAGTTGAATTTTCCTTTAAATGTAATAAACTAGCATCAAGAATGTGTGATAGGTCATGGATATACTTTCAAAGTTGTGAGACATGAAAAACATTATAGAGATTTGACAGAAATGCAAGTAAGGCTATTTGGTAGGCTAACTAACCAAATTTTCTCAAAATTTGAAATGGTCATATAAATCTTGGATTTAACTTTATGGACTTTATGGCTCTACTTATACCAGTAACAAGCGATACCCTAAGGAAAACATGATCCCCTTTATTAAATTCTAGTGGTTTCCTTCTCTTTTTTGTATATTTCTTCTGCCTATCTTGTGCCTTGGCCATCTTATCACTTATCATCTTGATTTGGTTTGCAGTTTACTAAACCAACTTTGGTCCAAGTAATTGTCTTTCCCCTACCTCAAACCAACACAAAGGTGATCTACACTTCCTCTCATACAAAGCTTCATAAGGTACCATCCCTATGTTAGAATGGAAACTCTTATTTTTTGTGAATTCTATCAATGCTAGGCTTTGGTCCCAACTCTCCTTATGCTCCAAGGCACATAACCTAAGCATATCTCCTAAAGTCTAGATAGTCCTCTTTGTTTGTCCATCTGATTGAGGATGATAGGCAATACTCAATTTAACCTCTTGAAAGGCTCTCCAAAATCTAGAGGTAAATCTATGGTCTCTATATAAGACAATGCTAGTAGGGATCCTATGAATTCTCACTATTTCCTGAATATACAAACGACCTAATTTATCCAAGGAGAATTTGATCTTAATGGGTAGGAAATGTGTAACTTAGTTAATCGATCTACTATCACCCAAATAGCATCAGACTGAGTCTTGGGTAATCTTACTACAAAGTCCATGGAAATCTTATCCCACTTTCACTTAGGGATATCTAGGGGTTGTAATAATCCAACAGGTTTCTAATGTTCGATCTTCACTTATTGACACACTTAGCACTTAGCGACATACTCAGCAATGTGCTTTTTCATGCCTGGCTACTGAAATCTCCCCTTCAAGTCCTAATACAACTTAGTGGCACTAGGGTGAATGGTATAACTACTCTTATAGGCTTCCTCTAAGATTTTCTCCCTCAATTCCCCTAGACTCAGGACATAGACCCTGTTTTGGAAGGTCATGATCTCATCAGCCTCCTTATGGAATTCCTTTGGGCCTTTAGGTACTTTAGGAATTTATCTTCCTTTTGGGCCTCTTGGATCTAAGTTCTAAGGTCACACTCAATCCACAATTCTCCTAGACATACTCTATCTGGTAGCACCAATGTGGATAAACTCATATTACTAAATTTTCTATCAAACTCATCTTTCCCACCATAATTTGAGCTGTGTGGAGGGATTTCCTACCCAGGGCATCTACCATAACATTGGCTTTTCCTGGATGGTATTTCAACTTAAAGTCATAGTCCTTGATGAACTCTATCCATCTCTTCTGTCTCATGTTTAACTCCTTCTAGTCAAAGAGGTACTTGAGACTTTTGTGGTCATTAAATACCTTAAATATAGATCCATAAAGGTAGTATATCCAAATCTTCAAGGCAAACACTATGGCCTCTAGTTATAGGTCATGAGTAGGGTAATTACTCTCATAAGGCCTTAATTGCCTAGAAGCACAGGCCACTACTTTCCCCTCTTACATCAAGACACACCCCAAACCTTTCTTCGATGCATCACAATATAGCTTAAACTTACCCTAAGGATTTGGGATAACTATTACAGCTACAGTGGTTAACCTCTCCTTCAAGGTTTTGAAACTATTTTTGCATTTGGAATCCCACACAAATGGAACATCCTTTCGAGTTAGTTTGGTCAATGGATTTGCTAATTGAGAAAACCCTTGGATAAACCTTCTGTAGTAACTAGTTAATTAGAGGAAACTACGGATTTTAGTTACCATTGTAAGTATCTCCTAATGAATCACTACCTTAGTCTTACTGGGATCTACTGCTACCCTATCCTTGGTAATCACATGCCCTAGGAACCTTACTTCCTCCAACCAAAACTCGCACTTCTCAAGCTTGGCGTACAATTGTTTCTCTCTAAGCACTTGTAACACAATCCTAAGGTGTTTTGTATGCTCTTGCCTATTTCTAGAATATACAAGAATATCATCGATGAACACTATCACGAATTGATCAAGGTAGGGTCTAAAGATACAATTCATATAATTTATGAAAATAGCTAGAGCATTCATCAAACCAAATGGCATTACAAGAAATTCATAATGCTCATACCTAGTCCTAAAAGCGGTCTTAGGTATATCATTACTTCTTACTCTGATTTGATGGTACCTCGACCTCAAATCAATCTTAGAAACACAATTGCTCCTCTCAGTTGGTCTAGTAGGTCATCAATCCTAGAGAGTGGATATTTGTTTTTCACGGTGTAACATCAACTCCTAGTATGATTAAAGGGATGTGTGCTAGTTGTTAATTTAATCTTAATGCTTGTGTATGTTGCTAGTGCATATAGTTGCATTAGCCTGGGAACTAAATTGAAAGGAAATACATGAAGATTTAGCAATAGGTGGTTAGGGACTCAATTTAAAAGGGAAAAAGTGAGTGCTCTAAAAGTGCAAAATAGCTTAGGGACCAAAGAGTAATTACCTAAATTTCTCTTAAACCTTAGCTAGAGCCCTAAATCCCCACACAATTCCACCCATCAGCATTTTAGAGAGAGAATCAGAAAGGGTGAGTAGAGAGAGAAAGGGATGAGTCAGGGCTAAATGAGGGAATTTTACTAAGGAAGGAGCATATTTGAGGCTAGAAATCCATCCTACAGAAAGGAAGGATCATTTCTACACATCAAATGCACACATTTCAGCAAGGAATCAAGGTAGCAATTCATCCTAAACCCTATTTCTAAAATATGCAGAAAAATTATTGATAAATGTGATTTTTGAAATGCTTTAAGTCAAGTTTCGATTTTTAAACCTATATTCTATGTGTTTTAACTGCTATTGGGTAATGTGTGCTGATTTACCTTGCTCGTTTATGCTTGTGAAGGATTTCTAAAGTTGGGGCTTTGCCCTAACTGAGAAAGATGTGGTTTGATCTTAGTTTAAACATGTTAAGCTATGTTATAGGCATTTTATGAAAAGAAATGATGTTTAAATGTTGGCACTAAGTTCATGATTTAACTAAATGATTTAGGAACATGTTTTTGGGGCCAAACTCTAGGTAAAACCATGATTTTTCAAGTAAATCGAGCGCTAGTAGCTGACTACCAGCCCTAGAAGTTGACTGTCGTGCTCATCCTCTGCCCAAAAAAATGTGACAGAACACTAGCAACTAACTGCCAGACCCCTAGAAGTTGATTTTTGTGTTCTTCATTTTCCAGAAAGTCTCCAGAAGGCCAACAACTGACTACCAAACCCTCGGAAGTTGACTGTTGAGGCTAGCAGCCGACTTCCAAGCCCTAGCATCTGACTAGTAGCTTTCGGCAAAAAGCAAAAATTTTATATAGTAAGCTAGCAGTCGACTGCCAAAAAGAGGAAAGTCGATTGCCAGTTCTCTAATGTGCGTAATGAGCTCAATTAGCCATTTTAAGAGGAAATTAGCCTAGATTTTCACTCAAACTAATGATTTAAACCAGGGATGTAGTGGGTAACATGCATAAGATAGAGTCACGAGTCACTTTGGTGATGAGACCCTTGTGATAGTGAAATAAAGAGAGAGAAAAAAACACAAAAGACGAAAGAGGAAAGTATTCTTAGTGCATGCCTTAGGGTAGATAGACTCATGATTAAGTGACCGATTGTCGGTATGGGATGACCATTAGGGATTCCATAGTTGTGCCATAAATTAGAATGGTTAAACATCGACTTGAACTTAGATGATTTTGAAAACACCATAATGGTTGTGAACTTTATGTTATTGTCATCTCCAAAGGCCACATGAGAAACACATACTTAGAGTTAAGCATAACCATGGGTATGAGCCGATTCACCCTAGATTATATGTAAAGAATAGCGTACCGAGAGTGTGATCCACCTTAGAGGAATGGTGGTGACCCAAAGTACTATAATCCGCATAATAGAGGAGAGGAAGTGATCCAAGTAGAGTTGATGGTGATCCCATGAGTTTATACCAGCCTTGCTTAGGACGAAAGGGAGGAAACCCCACTGGTCAGGGATGATTTGCCAGAAAGGGGGAAGGACCATTAAGGTACTTGGATTCACTGGGGGACATCTCAAAATGTACAAAAGTTATTGCATGACTAAATAATCATGCGCTCATTCATATAGACAGCAGTGCGTGATGTTGTTGCTGGTCGACTCTCCTGATTACTCTTAGGGTGTTTTATTTATTGCTCACATGTTATGAAATGAAAATGATGGCATGTTTACTATCCCACATATGTTTTATATGAAAGTGATGATAAATGGGAATCCCCTATTTGAAAGATGATATGGTTAAATGTACATGCATAAATCTGACCACATGATTGAAAGTATGTTGCATGCATTATACCCTAATAGTATATGATATGTATTATCTTTTATGATGAAAGAGTGTAGAGATTTTTTGTGAACACACGATGGTACAAGTTGGTAATTTTTAAAGACAGATTGCATTGCTACTGAGATTAATTTCTTACACTAGTATTAGCATGTATCATATTAGGATCCCTTATGCTAGAGGAGAAGGTAAAGTGGGAAGAAGTACCCACCATAGGGTACATGGAAATAGTTATTTTGAGATAGTATATGCATATGTTATTATTGTGCTGGTCTCTATGATACTTTGGGGAAGGCTGGTAAAGATTTACTTGTATAGCTTATATTAAATTAGTTGTATATGAATTAGTCTAAATTCATGGATAGACATTTTAGTGGAAATTGAGTGGCAGGATTATTGCCTCCATTTCCCAAATAGGTTAAGTTAAAGCTAATCAATGAGTATTTATGCATGTCTGTGTATAGCTATTTAGGATGAATTGTATATATATATGTGATCTAACATTCCACTACAAAAGTTATAAGAGCCTGAGTGTAGAACCTAACCCAAACGTTGCTCAACTAATCAATTAATCAACTGGGTGAAAAGTTTAAAATTTACTTGAGTAAAAGTAATAGTAACACACCATTACTAGGATAAATATATATTTTATACCTTTAAATACTTAAACAAAACCATAGGTTAAGGAGGTGTTACACATGGTCACTTTATTCAATTGCCTGTAGTCTATGCGCATTCTCATACTCCCATCCTTTTTCTTCACAAATAGCACTGATGCTCCCCATGATTAAGCATTGGGTCTAATCAATTATTTCTCTAGAAGGTCTTCTATTTAAACCTTTAATTCACTTAGCTCTAAGGGAGACATCCTATATGGTGCTATAGAGATTGGTTATGCCCTAAGAACTAACTCTATAGAGAACTCTACATCAATTTCTGGGGGAATACTAGAGATCTCTTTAGGAAAGACATCAAGAAACTCTTTAACTACAAGTACAACATCTAGATCATGTTGACTTTCAACGTCAGAAGAACACAAAAAACATAGTATTTGCATCTTTTCCACAATATACCTATTCACAAGTATAGCAAGCATAAAAGTCAAAAACTTCTCAAAACGGATTAGGACCACTTTATTAAAAGACAACTAGTCCATCCCAAGAATAACATCTAACTCAGTCAAAGGCAAATAAATAAGATCAACAACGAAAGGTCTATTCTCAACAATAATGAGGCAGTTTAAACAAGTCAAGGAAGTTAAAACTTACTCTCCACTAGGGATAGTGACAATAATCTCATAAGGTAAATGGGATAAAAATAAATTCAATTTCCTTACACATTCACATGAAATAAAAGAATGGGTAGTGCCAGAGTCAAAAAGTACAATTAAAGACATTCCATTTATAAAACACTTACCCTTCATCAAATCATTAGTTTCGGCTACTTCTTTGCCCTTGAGGGTGTAGACCCTCCCCCTGGTTAGAGGCTTTGGGGCCTCAGATGACTTCTTTCTCAATGGGCATTCCCTGATGAAGTGCCCCAGCTTACCGCACTTATAGCAAACATTTGACCTGATAAACAGGGCTTACTCCATGGTTTTACCCAAATTTAGGCAATTGTTTGAAGCATCTTGCCCAATTATGGGCTTTTTCTCAGACTATACTTTACCAGGCTGGCTCTCCCTCCCCTTGGAAAAATCTGGTTATGATTTTTGCTTAAGGGGGTTAAACTCTTTCTTCCCCTTACCAGTCTCTGTTAAGCTCTTTGAAGCTATGTGGCATTTGTTAGCTAAGATGGCATAGTTCCTTATCTTTAACAAGCCACAACGCTCCTTAATTCTGGATTCAACTTGACCTGTAAGTGTATGGCCTTCCATGCTTTATCCTACCTTAATCGTAAATATGAGAACTTGGAAAGCTCCTCAAACTTCACTAGGTAATCATCAAAAGATATAGAGGCCTATCTTATCTTCATAAATTCTATCTCCTTCTCTTTCCTTGTGCTCTAGGGGAAGTATTTCTCTAGGAATACCTCCTCAAAAGAATTCCAAGTGATTTAGACTCCTTGGGCCTCCATTAACTACTTTGCCCCTTTCTACCAGTGCTCGGCCTCTCTAGTCAGCATGTAAGTGGAAAACTAAACCTTCTGGGCCTTTGAACTCCTCAGAACTACAAAAAGCTTTTCCATCTTTGGTACCCACCCCTCCACTAGTTTCGAGTTAAACTTACCTTTAAAGGAAGGAGGATTGGATTTTTAGAACTCAGACCACCCCTTTTAAGTTTGATCCCTTATTGGTTCGCCCTAAGGGTTAAGGTTTCGATTCACATTCTGGTCCCCTGCATCTAACGGTGTAACACCCATAACACCCCCTTAACCTATAGTTCCATTTAGTTCTCTAAAAGATATAATATGTATATTATAATAGTAGTGTGTTCCTATTTTATCTACCCGATAAAATTTTAAACTTTTTACAAGTTAATTATTTGAGTGAGATTAGGGTTGGGTCTCTACTCTTGGGTTTACACTCAATCTCACAACGAAATAAAATAATATGATATATAATTTACTGTAGCTATATATATACAAGCATCATGCGTAAATACTTTCATAATTAACATAGAATAACTATTGGGGCATGGAAACAACATCCCTGCCACTCATGATCCCCATCCAAGTGTTCACTAATTAATCTAGTCAATTTTTATGATCCTACATATGCTATAGGCTATACATGAAATAAATTATGCTAACACTTCCAAAAATCATAAAGGCTAGCTCATTAAAGTAAAAGCCTAAGCTATTCAACTATACTTCCTTAAAATACCCATGGAGGGTACTTGTCCTCAGGTTACCTCAATTTCTAGCTGGTACCTACACATCTGATATAGCTAGCATTCATGTGATAATTGAATCTCAGTGACAAGTAAACCTGTTTAAAAATCTGCTGACTTGTACTACCGTAATTACACAAAAATACTCTGCATTCCCCATTTCAAATTAAAAACATGACTTGTACTATCGAGATGCAATGCATGAATTATGCTATCATGGGTTATGCTTGAGTGTATGCATGTACTTTAATATATGTGAAATTAAATCATCATAGGATGTCATCTTAATCTCATAATTTATCATAAAACTTTCATCTAATACATTCCATATGGTAACATCAACATATTCTTCTTTAAAAACATGAATAGAAATCAAACATATAATGAGAGTCATCGGGAGTGCCGCCTGGCAACTACCTCTATGTACCACTTAATACCTATATACATAACTTAACTTTATGACTATTCATCCACCATACATTTTGTACTTTTTGGAGAGTGCCCCAAAGGATCCAAATACAGTGTGGTCACTACCCTTACTACAGATCATTCCATATACAGCAGGAATTACTTCCCTTCCTACCCCATAGGGACTGCCTATGATAGTGGTCACCACCCTTACCGTAGATCATTCCATATACAGTAGGAATTACTTCCCTTCCTATCACATAGGGGACTGCTTATAAAGCTTATGGGATCATATCTTAGTATGCCATTCACTAAGTTATACACTTGGATGATTTGACTCATGCCATGGTTATGCCTCACTTTAAGTACGTGTCCAATTTGGTGGCCTTGAAAATTGCACTAACTTAGAGTTCACAACCATCACGACGTTTTCAAAATCTATCTAAATTTAAGTGGATGTTTTGTAACACCCCTTATCTTAGCTTAACAATGTCATATGTAATAAGATAAGTGGTTACATTATTCTTTACCTTTTTATCTCATTAATCTGCCTAAGAATATAAATCCATCATTAATTATTATTTCATTAGGTTTAGGTTCAGGTTCTTTTGCTTAGGTAAACATACTTCAGTACAGTGGAAATAAAATTTCATACATCACAACAGAATTCATAAAAACTTTTAATATCATATATATATAAATTGTGTAATACAGATTCCAAGATATATGAAGTACCCATTCATAGGGAGTAAGGAGATAATAAGCCTATCACTCAAACACCGTCGTTGGCTTCAGCCACTCGAACACCACGAATCAGTCGAGTTTCGACGACAGACCCACTGGACCCGAGAAGAAGATCCATCTATATTGCGACTGTTTTGCAGTGTTTTTTGATTGACCCATCGTTTGTGACCATTCTTCCAACTTTAGGCAACTCAACCGTAACCTTCCCTCATCTCTTTGGCCACCACAACACACTATATTAGAAGATTTGAGACGGACCCGAGACACAACTCGATTGGGATTTTGCAACCCATTCAATGTTTTTAATCTAATTTATAGCCAGAAATCATTCCTCCATCACTTGGCTCCTCGTCCATGACCTTCCGCCTCATCTCTAGTCGTCGTTGCAGCTATTTTTTGTCAGGTACCTGAGAACTCGAGATCTGACCTATTTGTAACCCGACCTGCTAAGGCTTCCATTGGGCAATCTGAAAATCTCACTTTTTTGGCAGTTTTTCAGTCCTTTTTCGATGGTTTTTTGACGACCATTCTATATGGTGACCATTGGGCATTTGAGAAGATAGGGCTTGCATAAATTCTATTATTTTTATCTTTTTTTAATTAATTGTTTGATGGATTATCTGCTGTTGGAATTGCCTATGGTTATGTGGCACTAAATTTGTAAAATCCATTGGGGTTGCTAACTGTGTTGGTACTTTGTTTTAATTTGTATGGATAATTAAATATTGATTATGTGATCTCCTCTCCTTTTATGAATGAATGTTCAATTTTTCATTGACAAGACACTGTAATGAAAGCCTCTTAGATTTCCTTTAGTAAT
Source organism: Senna siamea (assembly GCA_031216115.1). Classification (NCBI taxonomy): domain Eukaryota; kingdom Viridiplantae; phylum Streptophyta; class Magnoliopsida; order Fabales; family Fabaceae; genus Senna; species Senna siamea. Next base: position 23,421,627 of record CM062363.1, on the reverse strand, counting down.
CGATAGATTTTAATTAAAATTGGACATCTAATTGTAATGGACAATTTTTTATCGCTTAGAACTAAGGTTAATAAATTGTTGGATTAAGAAGTAACGACTCTTAAAAGTAGTGGATTAGACTGATAATGCTGATCTAAAATCAATCATTAGGAAGAACTAACCAGTGGTAGGTTTGTAGGTCTAAGAAATTCATTGAGACCGACAGATAATTTAAATTTAAATTAGAATTCACTCACAGGTAGCATAGTTAGATTCAGTAATCCATTATCATTTGTGTGTTTACCAACTAGTGTAGGTTCCCATTGTGTTTCCTTTTTTGTCTTGATTGATTCCTCTCCTTGCTAATTGTCACTGACCAGTGATTGTTGCATTTAACTTAGTCATTAGTTTAGTTAGAACCCAATCACTTTGAATCATAGGCTAGATAACAGAGAACAAGTCGTAACTCTACGCTTTCCCATTCCCGTGGGAAACAACCTTGATACTCAGCATTGCATTAGATTGTATTGATAGGTTCACTGCCTTAGGTGTAGTTGCATTGGTATCTATACCTAGTCCTAAAAGTAGTCTTAGGTATGTCCTCATCTTTTACCCTGATTTGATGGTACCCTGACCTCAAATCAATCTTAGAAAAGACAGTGGCTCCTCTCAGCTAGTCTAACAAGTCATTAATCCTAGGGAAGGGGTATTTGTTCTTCACAGTTACTTTATTTAACTATCTATAATCTATACACATTCTCACGCTTCCATCTTTTTTCTTCACAAATAACACCGGTGCTCCCTATGATGATGCACTAGGCTTAATGAATTGTTTCACTAAGAGGTCCTCTATCTGCACTTTCAACTCACTTAGCTCTATAGAAGACATTCTATAGGGAACTATAGAAATTGGTCCCATTCCAGGGACTAACTCTATAGAGAATTCTACTTCTCTCTCAAGTATAAGACTCAAAATTTCTTTTGGAAACACATCAGGAAATTCACACACTATATCACTTAGTTTATGTTGAATTTTGGTCTCTAAGGAACATAGAAAACTCATTCTTTGATTTTTCCTCTCAATTCCCCTATTTACTAGTTTAGTATCTATGAAGGTCACAAACATTGCTGAACAGTCCAAAATTACATTGTTAGAAGAGAGCCAATTCATTCTCAAAATAACATCCAAGTCAACCAAGGGTAGACATATAAGGTTCACAAGAAAATGTTTATTTTCAATCATAATAAGACAATTTAAACTGACAAATGAAGTCATAATAAGTTAATTAGTAGGGGTAGCTATAGACAATTCATAAGGTAAGCTAGACATGTGTAGGCTCAATTTCTAGGCACACTTTGATGAAACAAAAGAATGGGTGGTGCCAGAATCATACAATACAATTAAAGGAACATCATTAATAAAACATATACCTTTCATCAAATTCTCAGACTAGGCTACCTCTTTACCTTTAAGGGTATAAACCCTTCCCTTAGTGACTGGTCTTAGGGTCTCGACTGGCTTCTTTGGGAATGAACAGTCCTTAGCATTATGCCTTGTTTTTCCACACTTGAAGCAGATGTTTTATCCCTTCAAGCATGGTCTTTCTCCATGGTACAATTGGTGAGTTATCTGAGGAGGAAGAATCTATCTCCATAGTACAAAATGTATGTGGGTACTATTCAGCCACTATACATTTTTCCACACTTGAAGCAGATGTTTTGTCCCTTCAAGCATATGTTACAAAGCTATATACAAAGTCCCTAGCATTTCAAATAGTTGTCTGAGATGGCTATGGCATTAAAGGGACTTTTAGCTATTTGACCCTTCAAAAATTTATTGTCACGTCCCTTTCTTCAATGCCACCAGGGATCTAGAAGCAATATGACACTTGTTTACCAGGGTAGCATAGTCTTTGATTTCCTGGGATGCCACTCATGGTACAATTCAGGATCTAGAATATTTTCCAAATGCATGGCCTTCTATGCTCCATCTAGTCTCCATCTCAGATAGGAGGAAAATTTTGACAATTCCTCAAATTAAGCTAAGTGTTCCTCAAAAGGCCTGCCTCCATGCTTGATTTGCATGAATTCTCCTTCCTTGGAATTTCGTTCACTTTGAGGGAAATATTTGTTCAGGAAGGCTTCCTTAAATGCTTCCAAAGTAACCTGTCCTCCTCAATCTTCCATCACTTGCTTGGTTCCTTTCCACTAATATTTTGCTTCCCCTACTAACTAGTAGGTGTCAAAGGAAACTTTCTGGACATCCATGCTCCCTAATACCTTAAATAGTTCCTCCATTTTTTGTAGCCACTCCTCTGCTATTTTAAAGTCCAATTTACCTCTAAAAGTAAAGGGTCTTACCCTCTGAAACTTAGCCCATCCACTAAGGATTTGATTCCTTGTTCAATCATTCTCAGGTTGAGTGGTTTCACTCTTGTCAATTTGGATTTGACGGGGCAGTGGCTGCAGCTTGAGCTCTCATAGCTTCAGCCATCCCTCTCATTATCTAGATAAACTCAGCCAGATTCACTTTTTTATCCTTGTTCTGGTTACCACTTCTCCTATTTGGTGCCATAGTATTCTCTACAAAACAAACATCACTGAGGTGATCAGTCTCAATAACAAATTATCAAGCAGAGACTCTGTAACACCAATAGGAGCTACTATCTTCCCAAACCTAATGCTCCATTCCTCAAGTTCAAAATAATATACAAGTTAACCAACCGCCTAGGTACAACTAACTAACCTAAACTAGTCCCTTCCTTAAGGAATCTACCCATTTCTAACCTAGGAAACTGTGCTCTTATCCCACTTTAATGTAACACCCCTTATCTTGGCTTAACAATGTCATAAAATGTAATAAGATAAGTGGTTACATTATTCTTTACATTTTTATCTCATTAATCTACCTGAGCATATAAGTCCATCATTAATTATTATTGATTAGGTTTGGGCTCTTTTGCTCAGGTGAACATGCTTTATCAAGGCGGAAATAAAATTTCATATATCACAACGAAATTAATAAAAACTTTTTATATCATATATATATAAAATGTCTGATAAAGATTCCAAGATATATGAAGTACCCATTCATTAGGAGTAAGGAGACAACAAGCTTGTCACTCAAACTCCTTTTACAAAATACTATTGATGGATAGGTCCTTCACATATCCTATCTCAAGTATGTGCCCTTCTCCCCTTTATATACATCCAAAAAAATATGAGTCCTAATTTTAACCCAAAAAGAACATACAAAATTAGGATCAAAATAAAAGATCTACAAGTACATATCTAAATCTAGTATCTAAGTCTACAGATCATTTAGGGGGGATTTATATTATAGACATAATGTAAATATCCTTTAATATAGTAAAAGTCCCTAGGAAAGGAACTTCTACTGTGGCCACTTCAATCTCCATAATGAGACAGTAACTAGGCATCTGATACATACTAGTACAATAGTGAGAAATAATTTTCAGTAGTTAAACAAACCATTTTCTTTCAAATAACTGATATGCATCACTGTACGAATATAGAAAACATTACTACATTCCATTCAGTTCAAAAACCTTTTTAATCAATTCTATGGGTATGCTATACATGAAACATGTGTGTATGCATCTATGAATATGATATATGCACATGTTATGTCATTAATGAAATATATGATCAAATATTAACATTCCACATACATCAATGACTCACATTTATAAAGATTCATGTTTAGCAACTACCACAACATCATACTCTACTCAGAGCCATCTTTTGGTATCATTCTTGCTTGACCACTAGGGTGACTCATTATAGTGCCATAGAGTCTCACCACTAGGGTATCATTAAATGTCATCAAGTGATTACCACTAAGGTGACTCATTGTAGTGCCATTGAGTCTCACCACTTGGGTATTATATGATGCCATTACGTACACCTTAAGGGGGATCTAAAAGTGCCATACTCCACCCTTTATTGGTAACCTTTAGCAAGACATAGAAAGTGCCATGGTCCTTTCATTCAAGAAACATTCATGGCCTTTTTCATTGTCTCTAGGGGAAGATATAAAAGTGTCGTGCTCTTACCCCTAGGATAGCATTCATAACTTTGACATGTTCACCTTAAGGGGGATATAAAAGTGCCATGCTCCACCCTTCATTGGTGACTTTTCATGCCTTTTATTTCACAATTGCAAGGAGTATTTCAAGCCATTCAATCACATTCACATAACGTTGAACATATTCTCATCAATGGCATAATGCATGCAATTTATCATTCACATTTCATCATTTCATCATTTTTTCCCATTTCACTTAGCTTAGGCCATTTTAAAATGCACCTTAGGCTACTTTCCATTGACACATAAATTTAGCCATTCAAGGGGAAAATGTATATAGCATTCAGCCAAGGCAAGAAAAACATGAAGAATTGGTATTTCCAATCTATTTGGTTCATTTCTAGCATTAAACATTTTCCATAATTAAGTATAGCACTTTTTCATACCTTTTCATACTTTTCTAGCTTATTTTTCATGCCAAACATAATCACACATATAATATCACAATTTCACATTTTTATGCACACTTTTAAGGTGAACAATTAAGACTTTAAATTGGCAACATTGCTTGAAACATAAATTGCCATAATTTTCTCTCTCCTCCTTTCTTGGAACTAAACTTATATGGTTTCTAAATCATTTTCAAGAGCAAATTCAGCACCATTCATATCCATCCATTCGGCCAAGGTGACTAAAGCACACTTGCTTTTCTACTTGTGAAGCTAGACAACGAGAAAAGTACCTAAATGCAAATCTAATTAGACTTTCTCTCTCTTACCATTTTCTAGTACTTTCTCTCACTCTTTCTAACATAAAATTTGGCTAAAAATTCAGCACTCTTATAACCCTAGTAATTCGGCCAAGGTGACAAAAACAAGCAAAATGGAGTTGTTTCATCACATTGCTTACAATACAACAATATCCATGCAAAATCCATACAAAAATACCATTTTCTCACTCTAACAACCACAAACTCAGCCTTGACACCAATTAGGGTTTAATAAAATAAAGTTCCATCCATGAAAATTCACCATTTCATGGGTTTCCATTCTTTCTTACATATCTATAATCATAACCACAAGTTATTTCCAACATATCTCATATCCAAGCATACAAATCCACCATACACATGTAGAGAGAGAAATTGCCATCATGCTTACAAGTTTGAAAATACCATAAACATACCATAAAACATGAAATTAATGGCATAGGATTGTTTATCTACCTTGAAAAGCTAATAGATGTGTGATTTCCTTGTTGATTTGGTGGAAGCTTTTTCTTCTCCAAGGCAAGATGCAATTCAGCCACTTCTCCTTCTTCTCCACCTTTCACGACATTTCTAGTAATTAGGAGAAGAAATAGGCTGAATTAAAGTTTGACTTATTTACAAAAATGTCACTCTTGCTAATTTGTCAATTTCATCCTTTTTCTTTTCTTTTTTAACAATGGCATTGTCTCTCCTTGCCATTGTAATTTTATGCAACTTCCATGGGCTGGTACTGTTCTGCCCTTCTAGAAATTTCAAAATTGCATAGTGGTCCCTCAACTTTTTGAAATTTGCATTTTAGTCCCTAAGAAAAGTGCCTTTTTGCCATTAAGTCAAAATTGGCCATTTTTGCTCCCTTTTTCATTCTTTTCGGTTTCAAGGAGTAAAATTACTTAAATAAAATTTCATAAGGCTCATTTCCATGAATTTACTAATTTACTTCTATTTTTGAGAAAATTACAATTTTTCCCCTAAGGTAAAATTACCTTTTTGCCCTTTATGTTAAAACTATTATTTTACTCTCTTACTTTCTTCTTTTGATCAAGAATGAGTAAGGATTTCTAATTCCCACCTTCATAGAATATTTCGGGTAAAAACTAAATTTTTCTCACTTTAAATAAAATAGCTATCATACTCATAGTGTGAAATTACAATTTTACCCTTTTTAGGGAAAATTGCCTTTCAACATCAATGTAAGTAATTTCTTGCATAACTAGATTCTTCTTCTCTCTTAAATGAAAATAATAAAAGTCCTTTGACATAACTTCATGAAATAAAATAATTAAACTAATTATTTGTTTCATGGTAAAATTACCATTTTACCCTTCCTTACCAAATTTCCAACTTCATTCTTTTATCACAAAAGTGATTATATAATGATAAAAATGTTCATTCTAACTCCTTAATAATTCATCCTTAACCCTTCACAATTAATGCTAACAATGATAATAACAACAACGTCATCATAAGATACAAGTGTTAGGAGCGAATGTTACATTTCTCCCCTCCTTTAAAATAATTTCATCCTCGAAATTAATACGTACCTCATGTGAATAACTCTAGATAGGTACTCCTCATGTCTTCCTCCTTCTCCCAAGTAGCTTCTTGTGGCGATGTTTTGTCCCATAAGACCTTTACCAGGGGGATGGTTTTATTCCTTAGGTTCTTGACCTCAGTACTGATGATTTGTAAAGGTTTTGGCTTATATGTAAGATTATCCTTTAATTGTAATGTACTGGCGTCAAGAATGTGTGAGGGATCAGGAATATATTTTCTAAGCTAGGATACATGGAAAAAATTGTGCAGATTTGACAATGATGGTGGCAAGGCTATCCGGTATGCAGATGGACCAACCCTCTCTAAAATTTGGAAAGGTCCAAAGTATCTTGGACTTAGCTTTCTAGACCTTATAGCCCTACCAATCCCAATGGTTGGGGAGATTTTAAGGAAAACATGATCTCCCTCATCAAATTCCAGCGCCTCTTTCTCTTATTGGCATAACTCTTTTATCTGTCCTGAGCTTTTGCCATTTTCTCTATGATTATTTTAATTTGATCAGTCATCTGTTGCACTAACTTAGGTCCTAACAATTGTCTCTCGCCCACCTCATACCAACATAATGGGGATCTACATTTCTTTCCATATAAAGCTTCATAGGGTACCATATTAATACTGGAGTGTAAACTATTGTGGTAAGAGAATTCAATTAAGGGTAGACTTCTATCCCAATTTTCCTTATACTTTAGAACACAAGCCCTTAGCATATCTTCTAGAGTTTGAATTGTTCTCTTGGTTTGTCCATCAGTTTGAGGGTAATATGCTGTACCAAAATTCAATCTAGTTTCGAAGGCTTTTTGTAGGGCTTTCCAAAATCTAGAGGTAAATCTGGGATCTCTATCTGAAAATACTAATCGGTATACCATGCAATCTTACTATCTCCTGAATATATAGTTGAGCTAACCTATCCAAGGAGTAGTTAATCTTAATGGGTAGAAAGTGAGCAGACTTAGTTAATCTATCCATTATTACCCAAATAGCATCGTTTCCCGATTGGGTTCTAGGTAAGCCTACCACAAAATCCATTGAAATCTTATCCCATTTCCACTCATGAATATCTAATAACTGTAGTAAACCAACAGGTATCTGGTGTTCAATTTTCACCTGTTGACAAACTAAACACTTGGCCACATACTCTACTATGTGCTTTTTCATACTTGGCCACCAAAATCTTCCTTTCAAATCCTGATACATTTTAGTAGCCTCTGGATGAATGGTATATCTACTTTGATGAGCTTCTTCTAATGTCCTTTCTCTCAATTTGTTTACATTAGGAACATAAATTCTATGATGGAAAGTTACTAGTCCATCATCCTCTTTTATGAATTCCTTTGAGTCCCTTAGAGATTCTAAGAATCCATCATTCTTTTGAGCTTCTAAAATTTGAGTCCTAAGAGTGTTCTCAATTCTCAGTTCACTCAAATAGATTTTGTTTGGTAACACCAAGGTAGAAAAACTCATGTTCTTAAATTTCTCTATTAAACTCATCTCACTTACCATCATCTGAGCTACTTGAGAGACTTCCTACTTAGTGCATCTGCCACAATATTTGCCTTCCCTGGATGGTATTTCAATTCAAAATCATAGTCTTTAATGAATTCCATCCATCTCCTCTGTCTCATATTCAGTTCCTTCTGGTCAAAGAGGTACTTAAGACTTTTATGGTCACTAAATACCTCAAATCTTGACCCATAGAGATAATGTCTCCATATTTTCAAGGGAAAATTATGGCTGCTAATTCTAAGTCATGAGTAGGATAGTTTCTCTCATACGGTCTTAGTTGTTTGGAAGCATAAGCCACTACTCTCCCTTCCTACATCAAAACACACCTCAATCCTTTCTTAGAGGCATCACAGTATACTTCAAACTTTTCCAACAGATCTGGGATAATTAAGACAGGTGCAGTGGTTAATCTCTCCTTCAAAGTTTGAAACTATGCTCACATTTAGTGTCCCATAAAAATGGAACATCTTTCCAGGTCAGCTTATTCATTGGCATTGCTATTTGCGAAAACCCTTGAATGAACCATCTATAGTACCCTACTAAACCCAGGAAACTAGGAATTTCTGTTATAGTAGTAGGCCTGTCCCAATTCACTGCTGCTTCCGTTTTACTAGGATCTATTGACACTCCATCTTTAGAAATCACATGCCCCAAGAATTTCACTTCCTTCAACCAAAATTCACATTTTTCCAATTTAGCATATAGTTGCTTTTCTCTAAGGATTCCTAACACAATCTTAAGATGTTGTTCGTGCTCCTGCTAATCTCTAGAGTATACCAAAATATCATCAATAAATACTACCACAAACTGATCTAAATAAAGCCTAAAAATGCGATTCATATAATCCATAAAAATAGATAAAGCATTGGTCAGGCCAAATGGCATCATAAGGAACTCATAATGCCCATACCTAGTCCTAAAAGCAGTCTTAGGTATGTCCTCTTCTCTTACTCTAATTTGATGGTATCCAGATCTCAAATCAATCTTGGAGAAAATAGTGGCACCTCTCAAATGATCTAACAAATCATCAATCCTAGGGAGGGGGTACTTATTTTTCACTATTACCCTATTTAATTGTCTATAATCTATGCACATCTTTAGGCTACCATCTTTATTTTCACAAACAACATTAGAGCTCCCCATGATGAGGCATTAGATCTAATGAATCCTTTCTTTAGGAGGCCCTCTATTTGTACCTTTAGTTTACTCAATTCCACAGGAGACATCCTATACGGTGCAATGGAAATTTGTCCCATGCCAAGAACCAGCTCTATAGAAAATTATACTTCTCTCTTTGGTGGAAGACTCTCTATTTCCTCTGGAAACACGTTAGGAAATTCACACACCACTGATATATCATTTAATTTCTGTTAAATTTCAACTTCTGAGGAACATAGAAAACTCATTCTTTGATTTTTCCTCTCAATTCCCCTGTTTAGTGGTTTGGTATCTATAAAGGTCACAGACTTAGTTGAACAGTCCAAAATCACATTATTAAAAGAGAGCCAATCCATTCCCAGAATAACATCCAGATCCACCAAGGGTAAGAAAATAAGGTCTACAAGGAAATGTTTTCTTTCAATTACAACAGGATAATTTAAACAGACAATTAAAGTCACAACAGATGTATCAGTAAGAATTGTAACGACCCCCTAATATGTCATACGTGATGCTTATCTGATTAGCGGAAGCATATGGGGTATTCTAAATGATTATTCCCTATGTGAGAGCGTCAGGGGATCGCTACGGGTTGAGCGTAACCCAAATAGATTCTCCGTTATCCATTCGGATTCCGTTCAACCCTGATACACACGCAGCTGACTAAATACACATATGTACATCATCAATAATAACTCTGGGATGAAATATAAAACTCATATGCATGTCACGTCATACGTTCATACACATTTCAATTCAAATCCATAAGTTCACAGCGGTAAATTCTACCGAAAATCCGGCAGAGTTTCCTTTGTAATTCGATCATATCCCAACTACAGAATCAACTGTTTAAACATCAACAGCCAGTCCCGCAACAGTAATAAACATAACCAATATAAATCCATACACAGCAACATCAATTCATCACTACAATCCATGCATACTATCTGAAACGTTATATGTACATTCAGTCCAATCCATACAGAATTCATAATAAACAGAATCCGAGAAATAACAGTATCATCAGGTATATATACAAATGATTCAAGCCTAAGCTAATCATTCTCCGTCTATGCTCAAGTCAGCTTTGGCTATCGTCTGGGCTCCTGTCCCTGTCCCTGTTCATCTGAGTAAACAACCTAATGAGATATGAATCCCAGTAGAATAATTTACAAATCAATTATCATTCAAAAACCAGCTGAATACCCAGCGGTGCGAACACCAAAATCTTCTTCCCGAAATCAGTTCAAAAATAGTGAAATACCTTTTCTTTAAAATCGTTTAAACACATGGAAATTACGGCAATATATCACAATCATGAAATCCATTTCTTTTTAAAATCAGTTATCGAAATCAAGTGAAATCCCATGCCCTGTGTATCTCAATCCACGTTGGCTACAAATCCGTTGTAACTGAATCTAAATCATCTTCTAATTGCACGTAGTCTAGAGAGAATACCTCTCTTATCGTTAGGTGTGATCCGTTAAACCAATCACCCGAATCAAGCCTATATTGTGAGTGTGATCTGTAACACCAATCACTCACTCAAGGACCGGGTGAGAATCAACATCTAGGGCGTCCCCTAGCATGTGCACATACGCCAATTCTCATCCTCATATAGTCTATTCGAACTCACATGCAGTCGGTCGGCTATTCCTCAGGGTTCTAGGGTATCACGCCTAAATCATAACGTTTCCCCGTGTAGGTTATCCACCCTTATACTCCCTAAACCTTTCTTAGGGTCGTCCTGGTTTAACGCGTAATCCCTAACTCAGTACAGGCTAAATCTGATAAAAAATAATTTCGTTTAAAAGCTTCCTGTACGAGGAATACTTAACGGCCGTCCCATACCGGCTATCAAGTACCTAACCCTAAGTAAATCCGCCCTAAAGGCATCTAAACTCGATAAACAAGGTATCTAACATGCAATTAGGGTTTTCAGCACACAGGCATGCAATTTTATCCCATCGAAAGCAGCACGTAAATCCATGCAAGTCATCTAAATCTTTTAGGTATTCACTAAATCAATTCTAGGGTTCAGGAAGTGTAAATTATCCTACCTGGTCTCCGGTTGCTCCAAATCAATTCAGGACTCCACGAATTCTCAGTTTCTGAGCCCAATTAATTCCCTGGACATTAAATGGAATATTTAAACTTGTCACATCATCCGTTTTTCGATCCTAAATCCGGTTATGTTAAAACCTAGGTCAATTAATTGCCTAATTACGTTCGGCAGCCATTTTAGTCATATAACATTAGTTTTTGGGAAAACGGACCTTACCACTGTGCTCGGATGATAGAATTCTACGTCACGGTGGTCTCGTTTTCTCGGGATGCACGTCCAGAAGCTTCGGCACGGCGGCACACAGCGGTGCACCGCGGCGCAAGGCGAGGAGGTGCGGTTTGCCTCGAAAATCACACCACGGTGAAGCCTGCAAGCCCAGGAGTCCGAATACGTTGGTGGCATGGCGGTTCACGGCCGTTTGGGCGGTGTTTTCTGGCCACGAAACTTCTCGCAAGGCGGACGGTGTTTTGCCTCGATCCGGGCACGTCCGGCCTCGCTTCGGCTAGGCAGAAACTCTTTGGAAGCGGTGGCAGCTCGGGCTACACGGTGGTGGGGGCGGTGAGGGTCAACGGCGACGGACGGCAGCGATTCGAGTTGGGGAAGTTTCGCACGATGGAGGGGAAAAACGATGTTTTTTCGGCGGCTCCGGCGGCCGTTGGTGGCCGTGGTTGGTTGCTGGTGGTTGTAGGCAGTGAGGGCTGTCGGTTGGTACCCTTGGTGGCGGCCCACAGTGGCTGTGGCAGCCGTTCACGGTGGAGGAAAGTGGAGAGAGAAAAGAGATAGGAGAGAGAGAGTGTGGTGAGGAGAGAGAGTGGAATGAGAGAAATGGCGGGAGTTCGCGTAATTTAAAGCCTCCAGGGGCGATTCCGACTTTTCCCAGGCCACCCGGGGATCTTTTAGGGTGTCGGCATCCTTCCAGACGTTGGCACGCATTTCTGTGCGAAAGTCTTGGCCTCGTCAACGAAAGTGACGCACGAAACTCCTTCCGTCAGTTTCTGATTGTCGGATTACATTTCTTTCTGTTTGATTGTGTTTCTGGCTTCAAAGGACCTTCTATGTCCAGTCATTATCCTTGAAATACGTGTCAGTCTTCGTTTGATTGGGATTAGGGTTAAAATCAATTTTTATCTTTTAAAATCCTTTAAAAACTCTTTCGAATCTTTCCCGTTGTTACAGGAATAGCCACAAACAATTCATATGGTAAACTAGACATGGTTAGGCTCAATTTTTGGGCACATTCTATTGAAATAAAAGAATGGGTTGTGCCAGAATCATACAATACAATTAAAGGAATATCATTAATAAAACAAGTACCTTTCATTAAATCCTCGGATTGAGCCACTTCTTTACCTTTGAGGGTATACACCCTCCCTCTGGTAGTAGGTCTCTGGGCTTCAGCAGGCTTCTTGAGGAGTGGGTAATCTTTAGCAAAATGCCCTGGTTTCCCACATTTAAAACAGACATTTTCCCTCTCAAACAGAGTCCATCCCTATGATATCTTCTACATTTCTGACAATTTTCTGGGGTAGTGGTGACATTCGCTGGTCTTTTTCCTGTCTGCCCTTTAGTAAATTTGTTATCTCTTCCCCTACCAAACTTAAACGGTGCCTTTCTCTTAAAAGAGCCTGATTCTTGTTTACATCTTTTTAATGCAGCTAATAACTTGAGGCAATACGACATTTATTAACCAGGGTAGCGTAATCTCGAATCTCTTAGGAAGCTACCTGATGGTATATCCCTGGATCTAGACTATTCTCAAAATGCATAACTTTCCAAGTTTCATCTGGTTTCTATTGCAGATAGGAGGAGAACTTGGACAACTCCTCAAAATGAGCTAAGTGCTCTTCAAAGGGTCTGCCTTCCTGTTTAATCCTCAAAAATTTACTTTCCTTAGCATTTCTTTCATTTTGAGGGAAATATTTTTTTAGGAGGGCTTTCCTAAAATTTTCCCATGTGATCTGCACCTCTTGACTTTCCATCAGCTACCTGGTCCCCTTCCACCAATGCTTAGCTTCTCCTGCTAATTGGTACATAGTGAAAGAGACCTTTTGCCCTTCATTGCTTTCTAAAACCTCAAAAAGTTCTTCCATCTTTTGTAACCATTCCTCAGCTAATTGATGATTCAACTATCCCTTAAAAGTAGGGGTTCTAACCCTCTAAAATTTAGTTCATCCTCCTATAGTTTGGTTCCTTACCTGTTCATTTGTAGGTTGAGTAGCTTCACTCCTATCCGACTGCAACTATCGAAGTGCTTCAGCTATAATTGCAGCTTGAGCTCTCATAACTTCAGCCATCCCTCTCATTGTCTGCATCATCTCAAACACACTCACTTCATTATCCTAGCCCTAGTTTCCACTTCTCCTAGGTCTTTCCATTGTACTCTCTGCAAAATAAACATCACTAAGGTGATCAGTCTCAATAATAGATCATTAAGCAGAGAATTCATAACACCCTTAGGAGCTACTATCTTCCCAAACCTAATGCTTCATTCCTCAAGTTCAAAATAAAATACAAGTCAGTTAACCGCATAGGTACAGCCAACTAACCTAAACTAGTCCCTTCCTTGAGGAATCTACCCTTTTCTAACCTAGGTAGTTGTGCTCTGATACCAACTTTAATGTAACACCCCTTATCATAACTTAACAACTTCATAACGCTTATTTAGATAAGTGGTTACATTAATTCTAGTCTTTAATTACCTCCTGAGCATCCAATCCATGATAGATTTATTATGCAATTAGGTTTGGGTTCTTTTGCTCAGGTAACATGCTTTGGCACAACAAAATATAACATATTAAAGAATACAACAGAATATATAAAAACTTTTCTAATATACATACATTATACAACTATTTAGTACATCATTTGGTATACATACACTGGGATAAATGAAGTACCCATCCATAAGGAGTAAGGAGACAACAAGTCTGCCACTCATACTCCTTTACAAAATACCGTGAGTGAATAGGTCCTTCACATATCCCTATACATATGCCCTTTTTCTTTCTATATACAGCTAAAAATATCAGCCCTAATTCTAAACCCAAAAAAATAAACGAAGAATTAAGACTCCAAAAGGTTAAGCTATAGCTATATATATTTACATACTCATCTATTCTATAGGAAATTCATAAACAGTGATAACATATACATTCTTGATAATAGTGAAAACTCCTAAGAAAGGAATTTCCACCGTGTCCAACTCTACCTCGATTACCACGCAATATCTAACCATCTGATACATATTAGTTCAGTAATGAGAAATACATTCCCAGTAGATAAACAACCAGTTTATTTTAAAATAACTGACACATACTATTGTAATAATACAAAAAATACTTTACATGCAGTTAATTTTCAAAACTATTCTCATATAGATACTTGGATATGACATATCACGAAAACATATGTGGATGTAGCTATAGAAATGAAATACACATTCAATTAGGTCATTCAAGGAATAGGCTACAAGCATTCAATGCTTACATGCCATAATCATAATCCCATAAATCACATTCATGCAATACATATATAACATTTCATGATTACTCAATTCTGGGAAGGTATACATGAAATCATTCCTTCCTACTTAACTGTGCTCTTTGGAGGTATACACAAGATCATTCCTCCCACATTTCAATTTATTGGGGTTTACATCAGATCATTCCCCTTAGGGCACTTCCCTGGAAGGTATACATTAGATCATTCCTTCACAGGCTTTTAATCTCATGAGGTATTCACCAGATCATTCCTCCTTATTTAATTCCTTGGGAGTATACACCAGATCATTCCCCATAAGGAAGCTTTAACCTTGTCTTTCACAATTACATTAAGCATTCTTTGCCATTCAATCACTTTTGCATAAATTTAAACGTTTCACTATTTATGGCAAAATGCATGCTATCATTCATTCATTCTTGACCCTTGCATCTTTAGTCTCTCTTCCCTTAACATAGGCCATTTAGATGGCACTTTAGGCTATTTCCAACTCATTCATAAGTCTAGCCACTCTAGAGAAATTTTCACATATTATTCGGCCAAGGTAGAATGAACATGAATACTTTGTATTTCTAACCCTTTTGGCACTCATTAATGGAACATCATGGTGACAATTCCCATAATTATGCCTAACACTTTCTCACACCTAAAAATTAGGTAAGTGTACATTAGGTCATTCTTTTTCATACTTTTCTAGCTTATTTTTCATGCCAAACATAATCACACATCTAATATCACAATTTCACATTTTTATGCACACTTTTCTAGCTTGAAACATAAATTGCCATAATTTTCTCTCTCCTCCTTTCTTGGAACTAAACTTATATGGTTTCTAAATCATTTTCAAGAGCAAATTCAGCACCATTCATATCCATCCATTCGGCCAAGGTGACTAAAGCACACTTGCTTTTCTACTTGTGAAGCTAGACAACGAGAAAAGTACCTAAATGCAAATCTAATTAGACTTTCTCTCTCTTACCATTTTCTAGTACTTTCTCTCACTCTTTCTAACATAAAATTTGGCTAAAAATTCAGCACTCTTATAACCCTAGTAATTCGGCCAAGGTGACAAAAACAAGCAAAATGGAGTTGTTTCATCACATTGCTTACAATACAACAATATCCATGCAAAATCCATACAAAAATACCATTTTCTCACTCTAACAACCACAAACTCAGCCTTGACACCAATTAGGGTTTAATAAAATAAAGTTCCATCCATGAAAATTCACCATTTCATGGGTTTCCATTCTTTCTTACATATCTATAATCATAACCACAAGTTATTTCCAACATATCTCATATCCAAGCATACAAATCCTCCATACACATGTAGAGAGAGAAATTGCCATCATGCTTACAAGTTTGAAAACACCATAAACATACCATAAAACATGAAATTAATGGCATAGGATTGTTTATCTACCTTGAAAAGCTAATAGATGTGTGATTTCCTTGTTGATTTGGTGGAAGCTTCTTCTTCTCCAAGGCAAGATGCAATTCAGCCACTTCTCCTTCTTCTCCACCTTTCACGACATTTCTAGTAATTAGGAGAAGAAATAGACTGAATTAAATTTTTACTTATTTACAAAAATGCCACTCTTGCTAATTTGTCAATTTCATCCTTTTTCTTTTCTTTTTTAACAATGGCATTGTCTCTCCTTGCCATTGTAATTTTATGCAACTTCCATGGGCTGGGACTATTCTGCCCTTCTATAAATTTCAAAATTGCATAGTGGTCCCTAAACTTTTCAGAATTTGCATTTTAGTCCCTAAGAAAAGTTCCTTTTTGCCATTAAGTCCACATTGGCCATTTTTGCTCCCTTTTTCATTCTTTTCAGTTTCAAGAAGTAAAATTACTTAAATAAAATTTCATAAGTCTCATTTCCATGAATTTACTAATTTACTTCTATTTTTGGCAAAATTACAATTTTTCCCCTAAGGCAAAATTACCTTTTTGCCCTTTATGTTAAAACTATCATTTCACTCTCTTACTTTCTTCTTTTGATCAAGAATGAGTAAGGATTTCCAATTCCCACCTTCATAAAATATTTAGGGTAAAAACTAAATTTTTCTCACTTCATATAAAATAGCTATCATACTCATAGTGTGAAATTACAATTTTACCCTTTTTAGGGAAAATTACCTTTCAACATCAATGTAAGTAATTTCTTGCTTAACTAGATTCTTCTTCTCTCTTAAATGAAAATAATAAGAGTCCTTTGACATAACTTCATGAAATAAAATAATTAAACTAATTATTTATTTCATGGTAAAATCACCATTTTACCCTTCCTCACCAAATTTTCAACTTCATTCTTTTATCGCAAAAGTGATTATATAATGATAAAAATGTTCATTCTAACTCCTTAATAATTCATCCTTAACCCTTCACAATTAATGCTAACAATGATAATAACAACAATGTCATCATAAGATACAAGTGTTAGGAGCGGATGTTACATGACATATAGGAAGAAAAAGGAAAATTGACTTCTTCCTCTTCTTCACACTTAACAATAAAAACAATTAGAAGTAAAAAGGAGAAAATATGGATCTTATTCAATTTATATCACCATACGAAAGGAAGAAAAGAAAAGGAGAAGAGACGTGTGACATTTTGATTCTCAAATTTCTTTTCATTCCTTTTCATTATCTTGGCTGAGGATGCAATTGAGGTGCTTACATTAAGTTTAAGGTGCTTGACCATACTGCAATGACAATGAGAAGGAGAGAAGAAAGTAGTTGAACATCTAATAAAGAGTATATGTAAATGCATACAATACAATTGGTGAAGAGGTGGAAGAAGGAAAGAGAAACATGTGATAATAGCCTTCCTCCTTTTCTTTCCTTGCTTTTGTTTTCAAGGTGACCGAGAGATGAGAATTAAGATGCTTGAGACAATTAAGGTTCTTGAATCATTTTTCATTTTTTTTTCTTTTTGCAAAATCGAATAGCTTGCCAAATTAAATAGATAAAACAAATAAAATAAAAGTGGCTTAAATACATTGGTTTGCATAGTGAAATCCATTTCAATTTATTCCTTACATACTCTTGGGGTAACCACATAAACATTAAATGGGTGGAATTAAATATACATATATATGCATGCAACAATTGAGGGAAGTAGCTTCCCAATTATATAAGATAGAAAGCCATTTGGTGATGCCAAGAAATAATAGAAAATTTTGATTAGTCATTAGCAGCACCATTCACTCATTTTTGCTGAATTAAGGGGATAAGGTAGTTACGCGGTTAAAAGAAAGAAAGAAAAAGCATTTAGATACCACAATGAGAGGGAGAGTAGCTTGAAAACTTAAACAAAATGCAAACACATTCGGTGAGAAGAAAAAGGAAGCCAAAAGCCAAGAGGGATTCAAGGAGATACCAAGTAATTGCATCATTCTTGCATCCTTGAGGTAGCTTAGCAATTCCTTTATTTTGTTTCTTGGTTTAAAATGTATCCATCGTGTTTTTAATCTTCCTTGGAACACTAGCTTTCTCTTTACATTTTCAAGAAGTGAAAGTCTCTTTGGCTAAGCTTGCATGATAATTGAGGATTGTGTGTTGATGTGAGAAAATAAACATGGTTATTTTTATGAAAGAACTATGATTGGAACAACTTGGCATGTATAATGGAAAACTCTAAATTATGCTAATGGTGAAATTTGTATTATTGCATGGTTAGCATATATTTTAGGTTAGCATATATATATTCTTTGTAAGGTAGGGAATAGTTTGTTGAAAATTTAGTAAGGGAAATAGTCATTCAGTTTTGGCTAAGTTTGTGTAATGAAGTACCTTAGAATTAGAAGGTGTAGGAAGATTATTTTCTTAAATGGTCCATGTGTGCTGTTGAGTCTAAGTTACCTAAAGGAAGCATATTACTAGATATAACTTGAAATCGTGATATAACTCCCTTTAATCTAGGCAAATCAAGAGCATTTTTATTAGAATAATATCAAAGTGTTGCTGAAAATTTAGAATAAGAGTTACTTTTAGATTGGTAAAATAAAAATGTATAGTAAAATAAGAATGCAAAGATTATTGGATGTATGTGTATTTTATTATTTAGTAATATACTTAGATGCAAGAATGATAAAGTGTGAAAAACTATCAAGTGTAGCATGTAAAATAAGTCAATGACATAAGTAAAAAGAGATGAGTAATAAGATGGTAGTATGATTTGAGATATAAGGAAAGATATCCTATGAATGTTAAATTATAATACTATTAATCTTACAAGTTAGAAAGGATAGAAGAATAAGGGAATGGGATAAGTAAAACATTAGATTTCAGTCCTTTCCCATGATGGCCAAATGTAATATCTTATGTTATTTATGATAACCAAATCACTATGCTATGTACAAATGAATTATAAAGTGTCTTACTATAGCTAAGGTCAAGGGCAATAGAAAAATGAATTATGGTTTCTAATTGTATGTTTGAGTGACCAATTGTTCACAATTATTTTATAAAGTGGCCAAGAGTCCTCAATGTGACCGAGTGTTCACAATTATTTTATAAAGTTGCCAAGAGTCCACAATGTGACCAAGTGTTCACAATTCTTACCAAAGTGGCCAAGTGTCCATGTTTCTTGTGGTGTGATCAAATGTTCTTCACACTCTCAGGCAAGGTAAGTTTTAAGAATGAGAATATATAGATGATCATTAACTATTTCAATGGTTACATGTATGCTTTTGCCTAAAATATGATATATGAGAATGACCATCTTTATCATGTTGACATACTAAATAATCATGCAATGCTTGCCAATATGTATATGTGAATGAGACTATTTTTAGATGATTAGAATGTAGATGAAAATATTTTTTGTGCCTGCACACTGATACATATTAATAGGTCTTAAACATATGGAATTGTTGAGCTACTAGAAAACTTGTTTTCTCATTTATATGCTAATATGTATCAGATACAGAGGTATAGCATTGACATAGAGACTGAAAGGGGCATGGGTAGAGGTTTCTTTTTGAAGTATTTTGTATCATAAGAGTTTGAGTGACAGAGATGTTGTCTCTTGACCATGTGAAAAGTTCTGTAAAATTCTCAGTTAGATAAAATGATGTAATACTTACAAAGGATATGTAACACTGTATGAATATATTTCCACTGTCTAATAGTTTATTTTCATTGTGCTTATGAGTTTTGAGTCTAAGCAAAAGAACCCGAACCTAATCTAATTTAATAATATTATGATGGTATGAATGCTTAGATATTATAAATGAATAATTAAGGTTAAGAATGATGTACCGAACTTATCTGTTTACATCGGAGGAGTTGTAATACTAGATAAGGGTGTTACACGGCCAAAGAGAGAAAATCAACGAAATGAAGTTATTTCACCATTTTGCTTACAAGACTTTCATATTCAAGTAGCTCTCATGCAAAACCACCATTTTCTCACTCTTCTCCATACCATTTCAGCTATATTAAGAATTACGGCTTTTCAAGAGTTAAGCTCTAATCATGAAAATTTTCAATATCTTATGTTTTCAAGCATTTCAACGTGTCCATATTCATAAACACAATAAGATTTCAACATAAGCAAAGCCTATTCTAGAAAATCCACCATAAGAATGTAGAAAGAGAAAGCCCTAGGTTTCTTGAAACATTAAAACACTTTAAACATACCATAAAACATGAAACTAAGGCTTTAGTAATGTTTAGCTATCTTGAAAATGCAAGAAGTGTATGATCTTCCAAGTGTTCTAGCTTATTTTTCCACTTCTTTTTCCCTAGTGAGTGTTTTGGCCAACTTCTCTTCTCCCTCTATTGTTCAACTATTTCAGCGTCTAAAGAAAGAAGAAGACCTAAATTAGGGTTTTAGTGAAACTGCCATTATGTCTCTAAGGAAATTACCATTTTACTCTTTATGTCCAAATGACCAATTTAACCCCATTTTTCACCTTTTTTGAGTTTAATGGGAAAAAACTCCTTAAATAAATTTTTATAAATCTTATTTTTATGAAATTACTAATTTACCCTTCTTTGAAAAAATTACCATTTTGCCCTTTATGCCAATACTATTATATTTACCCTTATTCTTTCTCCTTCTTAAAATAAAAGGATAAAGACCTTCCAATTCTATTTCTATGAAGTATTTAGGTAAAAATTAAATTTTTCTATCTTATGAAAAATTACTAATATGCCGTTGGGGTAAAATTCCAACTTTGCCCCTTAAGGGAAAATTATCATTTTACCATCAACGTGGATATAATCACTTCACACTAAATTCTTCTTCTCTCTTAACTAATAATGGTACAAGTCCTTAATGTAATTCCATGAAATAAGAAAATGAAATTTATTTTCTCCTTTATAGGAAAATTACTATTTTTCCCTTCTTTACCAAATTTTCAATTTTGTCCTTTTATGACAAAAGTGGTTCCATCTTGATGAAAATGTCCATTCTATCCTTTTAATAAACCACCTTATCGTTACATAAATAATAACATCTACATGTTCAATCAATGATAACAATGATGTCATAATAAATCTCAAAGTAATAGAAGTGGATATTACACGTTTAACCATCCTAATTCATGGTACAATTGTGGAACTCCTAAAGCAATCTCATACCAACCATTGGTCACTCAATTTTGAGCCTATCTATCCCAATACACACCCTTGGAATACTCCTCTCTTTTTTTTTCCATGGATTCCTTTCTTTTTCTTTCTCTATCACAAGGATCACCATGTCCGATGTGATTCTTACAAGGACCATCATGTCCGAGTAAGTTATAACTTAATTGTTACCTATTACCATTACATCCAAAGATTCAATCTTGTGTTTAGGTAGGGTTTTAGGCTAATTCTTGATCAAAATCAAGGCATAGAGTCCATTTTATTTTACTTTGGGTTGGCAGTCGACTACCCATAAGCTAGTAGTTGGCTGCTAACTCTCTGTCTAAAATGGGAAGCCAACCCAAGAGTAGCTAGTCGACTTTACAGGCCTAGCAGTTGATGGGTAGCTAACTGTGAGCCCGATAATCGGCTACTAAGGTCTAGCAGTCAGCAGATGCGTTCTATCTAAAATAGGAAGCTAACCTGAGAGCAGTCAATCGACTGTTACAAGCCTGATAGTCAATTGGTAGCTCACTATGAGCTCGACAGTCATCTGCTAAGGTATGATAATCAGCTGATGCATTCTGTGTACGTTTTTTGAGTAACAAAGAACACGGCAGTCGACTTTTAGTATCTGGCAATCGGTTGTTATACTGTGTAAAAACATCTTATGTACCTAAATTTTGGGCCCCAAACTATAGTTACAACTCATGCTAAAGATTTATGAACTCAGTGTTATCATCTAGGCATCATTTAACATTAATAAATAGCTCACATTTCCATTACATTTCACCCAATACAAAGATTAAACCCTATTTTTGCACTCAAGGTAACACTCTATTTTTAGACATCATTTACAAGTGTACAAGCACATTCATTCAATAAGCAATACCCAATAGACATCTAAAACACAAAGAATGTAGGTTTTAAACCCCAATACAACTTAAAACATTCATAAACATCATTTTCATTTAAGAGCAAACATTTCATGAAAGTACGATTTAGGTTTTCCTGCTACCCTAGATTTTCCTTGCAACGGACGTGTATTTGATGCTTAAATGATACTTTCCCAACAATAAAACACTTCATTAGTTTCAAATTCAATCTTTCCTTCAGAAAATCTTCTATCCTTTACCCTATCTCAGTATTTTCTCTCTCTACTGCCCTTCTTTCTCTAGAAAATTTTTGAGGTTTGAGTTGTGTGTGCTAGGGTTAGGGTTTCTGAAGTTTAACTTTGCTTATTTACAATCTAGTCCTTGGCCATTTCATGCATTTACCTAGCTGAACTTTCCCTTTTTCACTTAGGTCATTAGTCCCACCTTAATTCAGCTTTTATCCCTTTCAATTTAGTTAATATACTAATGCAACTATATACAATTGATGCAACATACACAAGTATTTAAATTTAAATTAACAATTAACAAACATCTCTTAATCACATTAGGAGAGGATGTTACAACCGGAATACCTTAGCTGTAGTAGCTACCTGTTGAGTAGCAGAAGCTGTCTGTTGGGTGGCAGTAGCTGCCTATTCCCTTATGGCCCCTACCATTCCCATTAGGATTTATATAACCCTAGCTAAGTTTGCTTCACCATCTTTGTCCTATGTACTGTTTCTCTTGGAAGGTGTCATACTTTACTCTACAAAATAGATATTACAGAGGTGAATCGTCTTAATAACGAAACAGTTATAAGAGAATATATGGCTCCATAGGAAATACTGTATATCCCTAAACCTAGCACTCCAATCCCCAAGTCAAAAAATAACACAAGTAGTCAACTGCTTAGAGTCAGCTATTCAGTTGTACATCCTCAAAATACCCATGAAGGGTATCTCTCCTCAGGCTACCTTCATTTCCAGTTGGTACCTACACATCTGATACATGCCAGCATTTTCATGAGAATTGAATCTCAGTGGCAAGAAAACCTATTTTAAAATCTGCTGACTTGTACCACTATAATTATACAAAAATACTCTACATTTCTCATCTCAAATTCAAAATATGGTAGGTACTATCGAGATCCAATGCATGAATTATGTTGTCATTGTAACACCCCGAACCCTATATTCCTTTTAGGTGATTAAATAATATAAGGTGATATAATATAGGATTGATGAATTTATTACTACCTATACCCGAGAATATTTTTAAATTTTTCTAAGTTAAATAATTGAGTGCCACAAGTGGGTAACACTTGGGTTCTCACACATTACGTAGAAAAAATAAATAAAGTAATTTAAATGAAATAGATAGATATAGAGATATTCACATTCACATTTAACTTTACATAATAATTATACATACATAACTATAAGTGTGTGTAGACATATACCTATAGATATGCGAGCCTGAGCAAGGTAAGGAGAAAATAAGCCTACCACTCATACCCTGTTTTAAGCAAAATTCTCTATCTCACATATCGTAATACATATATGCCCTCCTTACTTACACCAAAATCATTCTCCTGATCCTTTCAAAATATTAATAAGGATTCAGGGAAGTAGGCATGTTGAAATACTATATACTCCTAGTTATGCATACAGTCAAGGGGAGGGTGATAACTCAATTACAAATAGGGCCCATAGTCTAGTAATCACAAGAAAATACCCCAGAAAAGGTATCTCTACTACCTCTATCTCTACCTCCAACATCACTTGATACCTAGGCATCTGATAAAAATCAACATTTAATGAGAAATATTTCCCAATAGCAATAATCACCTATTTTTAAAGAGCTGGTTCTAGAACACAGACACAATCCTTAAAAATCAGTAGGCCTTCATTTAGGACCTGGAATATCAAGCAGGCCAGATTATTAAGATGTTGGCTAAAACACAACTAGAGACGCTCCCCAGCACTATAGGTCCAAACCAAATGAGCATTGCGATGCTATCACTGCAATATCTGGTATGCAAGTATCTGGCCCTTTACCATTGACTGATGATTATACTATTGAACAGGATGTGCCAGTCAGTAAAGAGTTAGAGCCTGAGATAAGTGGGCCAGTGAAAATGGAGGACAAGAGTCCTATGGGGGAATATAACTCACCTATTCCATACCCTACTATTCTGATGCAGGAAAAGGTTTATTCTGACTTAGAAACTTCTTTAAGACACTCTTTAGATCATGATAATCCTCTTTATCCTGTGAATATCTTAGATGATGTTGTTAAGTCTGAATTGAAAGAATTCTTGCTTAATAACCCTTTACAGGTAGCATTGCAAAGACATGAGGATGAGTTGTTCGACAAGTAAGTGTTAGAACAACTAGCTGATTCTTTGACTCTTGAGCCTATGACTCTTGACCCTCTTTTTTCTTTTGACATGTCAAAAGTGCAGAAGGTTGGAACTTCAATTGAGGACTCCCTAGTCCTAAAATTTCAGGAAATGCCTAAGCACTTAGGACACTCGTATCTAAATGGGGCAAAGGAACTGTTAGTGATTAGAGAAGCTGACCTGATCCCTAATGAAGGGGATGTAATTTTGGCACCTCTCAAAGACCACCTCAAGCCACTTGTTTCTAAGATTCCTCCTTCTCTCCCGTTTCCACCAGAGCGGGACAAAACTTAAGCAATTTTCTTTTATTTTATTTCATTTTATTTTCTGCTAATAGTAATTTAAGACTATTTGATTTTATGTTTGTTTTTTATTTTTTTGTTTCCTTTAATTTTGGGATACCTTTGGCTGTACACTGAGGACAGTGTAATCCTTGAGTTTGGGGTGGTGTGCTTCTATTATTTTGACTCCTTTTTCCTCTGCTTGTTCAAGATGTTGCATATTGATGCTAATTTTTGTTGATGTTGTATTTGTGCTGATAGTAGATTTAGGACAGGATACTTGATTATGCTTGACTATATGCACTTAAGTTCTGTTTATCTTTGAAGCATTTATAATTCAGTTTATGAATTGGCAAAAATTGTATCTCTTAATTCATCTTGGAAAATAGTTAGTGATGTTTAATGCATCATCTCGGTCGGGTTATACCGGTCACCCCAGTCGGGTTATACAGGTGGTATTTAATTATTTTTCAAATTGTGAAAATTTTGATTTAGTGTGTTGATAATGCAAATTACATGCACCTCTTAACTTACAATTCAGTTGAAATTTTTTTTTAGAACCATATGTAATTTTACCACACTCCAAATTTGAGATTCAAGCCTATTTTGAGCATTCATTACAAGTATGCTCCTGAATTTCTTGTTTGAGTGTGCATTTTGCTTGATTTTGCCTCTAGAACTTGCTCTATGATGCTTGTTGAAGTTACATGGACTTTTCAATATCAGGAGATGATTTGGGTAACTTAGGATACATTACTTTTGGCCAAAAAGCCTACCCTCTGTGTTTCCCTTAGTTGGCTACTTTTGAACCTTGACATTTTCTTCACTTTTTGCACCTCTACACCTCACATTACTTTTCTTTATATCATCTTCTTTTTCGCCTTATATGCTGGAGATTATGTGATTTACTTTTCATGTTTGGATTAAAATGCACTGTATTGGTTGATAACATTCCACCAAGTATTTTCTTCGAATGCTACCTTCAATCCAAAGCTGTTCATTAGCAAGACTACAATATATATATATGAGAAAAAAGGAAAAAAAAGAGAAAAAATTTGGAAAAGCGGTCTTTAGTATCTTGTTTATTAGATATGTTATACCTTGAGCATCTCCTATTTCATTAAAAACTTAATGAAAATATCTATGTTTAGCACTTTGCTGCTTTTAATCCTTTGAGTCTTCACCATATTGAAATTGCATGAATTTTAGCATATCTATCACCTCTTCCCAAAATCTTTCCTCACCTTTATCTTAACCACCTTACAACCTTGTCAAGACCCTTTAATCTTGGTGTTCAATTGTTTGCAATAATAGAGATAAGATTTATGAGCAAGTATATGGTAGGAAAATTCTTGTAAAAATAGCTTGAGGGATTTGTGCTTTACCCTTATACACTTTAAGTGATCCCTGTGAAGCTTTGGTTCTTAAATTTTTGTTATTGAATTGCAAGTTAAGTTGTGTATGCGTTGTTATTATTTCCATCCTGTGTTAAGGTTGTGCAATTTGATTTATGATTGAGTTTCACTTGGGATGTGTTAGGTATCATTAAATGGCTTTTGGATCCCCTACTAGGCGCTCCCTACTAGGCCTTTTAGTAGTAGTTTTATCCGTCGCTAAAGTGTGTTTTAATATTATTGCAACAAATATTATTTCTTCTATAACTTTTATTGAAATAATTAATTTAACAAAAGTTATAGTGACAATAATATTTGTTGCAAAAAACTTTAGCAACGAAAAAAACCGCTAGTAAAATGCCCAAGAATACCAAGAAGGAAGCGTCGGCCAGGAATCAACGCCATTAAATGTGGTTCATATATGATTTTTTTTTAGGAACTATCGCTATTTTTTTAAAGATTGAGTTAGTGTTTGCTTGAGGACAAGCAAAAGCTTAAGTGTAGGATGATTTGATGTGTCTTATTTTATACATAATTGCTTAATGTGAATTGTCCATTTTATGAGCATTTTATGTAATTTTATTCTTAAAATCACCTAAGTTTGCTTTATTTTTATTTTCAAGCATTTTATCAAGTCACCATCATCAAATAGAGCAATTTTAAGCGTAGATAGCCTTTAGAGCACTCAAAATAGGCCATTTGGGCTAATTTTTCTTATTGGACCTTGGACCAGACTGATTGAGAGAAAAAGTGAGCTGACCCACGTGAAAAAGACCCAACCGCGTGAAAGACCTACTTGGATTGGCTTGGAATAGTGTGGAGCACGCTTTGGATTGGAGATTGGAATAATACACATCGTATACCCGAATTGAACCCATTCTTGCATGAGAGAAGGAGATAGTCAGAGCTTTTGCAGCATCCAACCAGAGCTCCGCAGTGGCGTGACCGCATGCCAATGACGGTGGATGACGAGTGGGACACCGCCATTTCCTTCAGCCACAGAAACGATGCAAAATTGCAGAGTTTTGGTGAGAGATCCAAACCAACCTGGTTTACAATCCGTTAGAATCTTGGCTTCTGCGTGGCATTTTCTGGCCAATCCACCAACCACCGTCACCCCTGTAACCTCCAGAAACTCTTCTGCCACCTTCCCTCAGCTCACCGGCTGCTGAAACACCTTGGATCGTGAGATCCGCCGACGGACCCGATTCATGATCTGGTTGCATTTCGAGCTGATTCCACCGCCATCCGTCCAAGATGCCACCGAAAACTGACACTCCATCACTCAACGCCTCCCCTGCGACCCTCTGCCTTAGCTCCAATTGCCATTGCTGCCTTATTCTGTCAGGTACCCAAGAACTCAGGATTCGACCTGGTTGACCCACGACCCGCGACCCATTTTTCTGGACAACTTTGGAGTTTTTTTTTTGGCATTTTTCTGACAAGATTTTTGTGGTTTTCTGGTGACCAATCCATGCAGTAATCATTGGGAATTTGAGAAGATAGGGGCGTGCATAATTTTCACTATTTTTATCTCCTGTATAATTGATTGTCTGATGAAATTTCTAATGGATTATCTGCTGTTAGATTGTCTGCTATTTGTACATATATGTGGCTGAATTTGTAAACTCCATTGGCGTCCCTAACTGTGTTGGTATTCCATCTAATCTATATGGATATTGATTTTAACGTTGTGATCTTCTTTGCGGTTATGCATATACTGTTTAAGTTTTCATTGCGAGACGTCGTTGTGAATGCTAATTAGATTTCTTTTTGAGATCAAGAAATGATAATTGAAATTGGAACCTAATCACAGAGAATAATTAATTTTTTCTTAGAAATGAGGTTAATTAATTGTTGGATTAAGGAGTAGCTATCCTTAATAGTGGTGAATTAGACCGATAAGGTTGATCTGAAATCAATCATTATGAAGAGATTCCAGTGGTAGATTCTTAGATTTAGAAATTTAATTTTCTCGAGAGGGAAATTGAATTTAACTTAGAATTCACTCATAGGTAGCATGTCAATTTTAGTAATCCATTATCCTTTATGTGTTTTCCAATCAGTATAGGCTTCCTGATGGATTTGCTTTTCTTGCCCCCGTATATTTTCTTTCGTTCCTTGTCACTGGTAGTTTATTGCACTTAGTTAATTATTAGGATTAATTAGAAACCAATCACTTTGACTTTTAGACCAGATAACAGAGAACAAGTAGTAACTCTGGGCTTTCCTGTTCCCGAGGAACACAACCTTGAAACTCACCATTGCACTAGGCTGCATCGATAGGTTCACTGCCTTAGGTGTAGTTGCTTAGTTAGCATTGGTAGCACACATCACTATTTATAGGTGATCCGGCCTCTTGCAATTCTACTCCTAATTCTCGACCATTCGATCTAAATTGATAATTCTTCCAACTTTATGTTAAATGACCATTTCATCCCTAACTACCTAGCAGGAAACTTTCAGAATTCTGTTGCTACAATAAATCATTTGGCTAAATTTATGGCCTATTACCTTAAAGTTTTGGAAATTCACACATCCATTCTCACCTCATCTTTTTCCTTTCAATTTAGTCCCTATTCTTTCTCTTTACTTAAATCTCTCATTCTAATGCATCTATATGCAATTTAATGCAATAAACACAAGCATTTAATTCATTTAAAATCAACAAACATCTTTTAATGCGTAGAAGGAGCAGATGTTACAGTCATAGTTTATGCTTGTGTGTATGCATGTACTTTAAAATATGTGAAATTAAATCATCTTAGAATGTCATCTCGATGTCATTCTTTATCATAGAACTTTCATCTCATACATTATACATGGTAACATCAACATATTCTCTTTAAAGACATGAACAGGAATCAAACAAATAATGAGAGTTATCGAGAGCGCCGCCCAATGACTACCCCCAAGTACCACTTCGTTCCCACCTACATAACTAAACTTTGTGACTATTTAGCCAGCATACATTTTTCTTTGTACTTTCTAGAGCGTCCTCTAGTGAATCCAAGAACTGTGTTGTCACTGCCCTTACTGCAAATCACTCCATATATAGCGGGAATTATCTCCCTTTCTACCCATAAGGGACTACGTGTGATGTGGTCATTGCCCTTACCGCAGATCATTCCATATATAGCGGGAATTACTTCCCTTTCTACCCCATGAGGGATTGCTTGTTTAACTCTTGGGATCATTTCCTAGTACACTATTTACTAAGGTATATACTAGGATGATTTGGCCCATACCATGGTTATGCTAACTCTAAGTACGTGTCCACTTTAATGGCCTTGAAAATTGTACTAACTTAGAGTTTGCAACCATCATAACATTTTCAAAAATATCTAAGTTCAAGTGGATGTTTAACCATCCTAATTCAATGTACAACTGTGGAATGCCCAATGGTCATACCATATCGACAATCGGTCATTCGATAATGAGCTTATCTATCCTAATGCATACCCTGGGAATACTCCCCTCATTTTTCTCTTCCATGGATTCCTTTCTTCTCTTCTCATTATTACAAGGATTTCTATGTCCCATGTGATTTTTACAAGGACCACAATGTCCAAGTAAGCCATAACTTGAATGTTACATGTTGCCAATACATCCCAAGTTCTAATCTTATGTTTTTGTGAGGTTTTGGGGCTAATTCTTTATCGACATCAAGGCATAGAGTGTATTGCTTTTCATTTCATTTGGCGATTAGCGCCCCTCGTGCTTGATTGGCTACTAGAACTCTGTCTAAAACGGGAAGTCAACCCGCGAGTAGTTAGTCAACTGTTACAAGCCTAGCAGTCGACCGGTAGCTCACTGTCAGCCCGACAATCAGCTACTAAGGTCTGGCAGTTGGCTAATGCATTCTGGGTACGATTTTTGGGTAACGAAGAACACGGTAATCAACTTTCAGGGTTTAGTAGTTGGCTACTAGTGCTCTATGCTATGTAAAAACATTTGATATGCCCAGATTTTTTACCCCAAAATGTAATCACAACTCATGCCAAAGGTTTATTGACCCAATGCCAACATCTACGCATCATTTAATTGCTAAACAGCCTGTATTCCAGCTACATTTCAACCAACACATAGATTAAACTTCATTTTCACACTTAAACTTAAATTAACAACTAATAAGCATCTATTAATTATATTAGGATCGGATGTTACAAATTGAATGATTTATGGAAAGATTGTGTATGTTGATTCACCATGTTCATTGTAACATCCACTCTAATTATGATTAAAGAGATGTTTGATAATTGTTAATTTTTTTAGTGCTTGTATATGTTGCATTAGTGCATATAGTTGCATTAGCCTAGGGCTAAATTGAAAGGAAATAAAAGAAGGTTTAGTAAGAGGTGGTTAAGGACTCAATTGACAAAGGAAAAGTTAGTGAGGCCAAGAGTACAAATAGCCCAGGGACCAAAGAGCAAATTCCCCCAAACTTCCTTAAACCCTAGTTGTAGCCCTAAAACTCCCACACACTTCCAAACCTTCAAATTTTAGAGAGAGAAGCAAGAGAGGCAAGTAGAGAGAGAAAGGGGCAAGTTAGGGCAAAGGAGGGAGATTTTGTTGAAGGAAATGGCTGATTGAAACTAGAAACTAGTTTTACAACAAAGGGGGATCATTTCTAACATATCAAGCACACACATTTGCAAGGAATCAAGGTAGCAATCCATCCTAAACCCCTATCTTTTTCTGGAATGTTACTGTTGCTGGAAAATATAGATTTCTACATGTTTGAACTAAGATTGGGGTTAAATCTACATTCTATATGCTTTTCTATTTCTATGGGATGTTGTGTTACTGAATGTATGCTCATATATGTGCTTGTAATGGATTGGAAGGGTTGGGTTGTGTTCATCTAGAGATATAGACTAGTTTTCCTTGAATATACCATGTTTGAGCTAATAGATGAGAAATGTTTAATGAAAAGTAAAGTTGGTTGTATGAGAATTAAGCTCATGTGTTTAGAATTGAAAATAGAATGCATTCTGGACTGGGTATTATCAAAATCATATTTTTTAAACTGTGATGAGAGCATAGCACCATTGCTAAGTATAGAAGGCGATTATTGTCATGTTCCTAAAAAACCCAGAAGTGTAGATAGAGGCTTAATAGCCGATTGTCAGATTCCTAGTAGTCGACTATCGGGCCCAGGTCTGCACTAAGCAATCGACTGGCCATCCTCTCATTCAACTGTCATATTCCTAGAAACTCAGAAGTGCAGACAGAGGCTTAGCAATCGACTGCCACATTCCTAGCAGTCGACTGTTGTGCTCATATTTTTGCCCAGAACGCATTCCAGAAAGCCACGGTCGGTGCCCGACGTTGGCGGTGATCGCTAGC
Organism: Senna siamea; assembly: GCA_031216115.1. Taxonomy (NCBI): domain Eukaryota; kingdom Viridiplantae; phylum Streptophyta; class Magnoliopsida; order Fabales; family Fabaceae; genus Senna; species Senna siamea. The sequence goes on along the minus strand of CM062363.1, from coordinate 23,390,171 downwards.
TCTTGTTTGGCACTCAAGGAATATAGAGAGCCACCAGCTGACTGCCAGCCTTCCAACAGTCGACTGCCAGCCCTCTAATTTGCGAGATGGGGTTTTTAATGGCAATTAAGCTTAGCAATTCATCATATTAACTTAATTAAGGGCTCACAACATGGGTAAGCAAGGAAACTAGGAGTTTGGGGTAATATGCAAAGGATAGAGTCACTTTTCACTTGGATAAGAATGGTCCTTGTGATAGTGATATAAAAGGGAGTGGAGAGACATCAAAAAGGAAGAGTAAAGTATCCTCGATATATGCACTAGTGGTAGATAAGCTCATAAGTCGAGTGACCGATTGTCGGTATGGGACAGCCGTTGGCATTCCACGGTTGTGCCATGTATTAGGATGGTTAAATATCTACTTGAACATAGATGACTTCAAAAATATTGTGATAGTTGTGAACCCTAAGTTAGTGTGTCTTCTAAGGGCCATGAAGAAACAAATACTTAAGGTTAAAGCATAACCATGGGTATGAGCTAAATAACCCTAGTGTATATGTTAGAGAATAGCATACCAAGAGCATGATCCACTAGAAAAGGAGTGGTGATTCCATAGCTTCATGATCTACGAAAGCAGATAGGATAGGACCTATGCAAAGGTTTTACGTTGATCCCGTGAGTTATTGATATTGTACATTGGATTCGGCTGGGGGATGCCTCAGTAGTACTATGCAGTAGAGTTATCGTAGTGGCGTAGTTAGTCACCAGGATAGCTCAACTACTGTAGTGGCGTAGTCAGTCACCAGGATAGCTCATTCATGTATGTAGTGGTACGTGGAGTTATTGCTGGGCGACACTCTCGATAGCTCGTATGTTTTGATTGTTTCCTCCTGCTCATATGTACCATCAAAAGGCATATTTATTACCTTATGGAAAATATTTTATGATGAAAATGATGATGAATGCACTTCCCATGTTTTAAAGTTGATATGTTTTAAATGAACATGCATACATATGAGTACATAACATGATTAAATGCTACACTCATCGACTCCTAATAGTATGGGATATGTTTTATTAAAGAATGTAGAGGTTTTTCAAGCAAGCACAGTGGTATAGTTCAATGAATTTCATAATTGGCTATATTGCCACTGAGATTCATTTCTCATGATAGTGTTGACATGTACTAGATGTGTAGGTCCCCTTGGGCTGGAGAAAGAAGGTAAGGTATGAAGAAGTATCCAATTTGGGCACACAAGCTATTTAGTTTGGATGGCATAAGTACATGTTAGGATTGAGTTGGCCTTCATGATATTTTGGGAAAGGCTAGTGTAGGATTATTTTGTATAGCCTGGTCTAACTTATCTGTATAGGAACTAGGATGAATTGATGAATAGACTAATTAATGGAGTTATGAGTGACAAGATTGTTGCCTCCATGCCTAATAGTTAATTAACTATATTTAATTAAGAATGCATGTTTATGTATAGTTAATCCGAGTGTATTCTATAGATATATATATGTGTGTGTATTTATTCTGCTACGATATTGAGAGAACCCGAGAGTAGAGACCAACCCAAATGCACTCAATTAATCAACTTGGTAAAAAGTTTAAAATTGGCTCGGGTAGAAGTAATAGTACCACCAACACTCTAATAATTATTTTCATATTATAGTTTTTAAAATTTCTAAAAGGAACTGTAGGATAGAGAATGTTACATTCATGAAGCCCTTCTTGTTGGATTTGGTTATGTAATGTTTGGATTGTCATGGTTATGGTCATAAAATGGTGTTTTTATGCTTAGTTATGGATGAAAATAGAAAGGAGGGAAGAGTTAGTGTAGAATCATATTGATTCCCTTTTTCTTCCTCTTTGGCCGAGAGTATGTATCACTTTGTGAATTTTGCTAAATTTTAGCTTATACACATGGCTAGTATTTCGGCTATAAGCTAGGGAGAAAGAGAGAATTGATGTTTTGATGAAACTCTTCCATTTACCTTTTTCTCATTTCTTGACTGAGAGCGTCTTCAAGTATGTTTTATGAAAATTTTTCATCTATGTACTTATGGTTTTAGCTAAGACAAGAGAAAAAGAGATAATGATACTTATAATGGGTTACTTGATAAATTACCTTTCCATAATCATGAAATCCTAACTTTGAATGTATATTCCAATAAGAGGGAAAAGATATATTTATGTATATGTATAGATATAATATGAGAAAAAAAATATTTATATGTATGCATAAATATATTTAAAGTAAAATTAAATGAATATGGTGAAGGAAAGGATTATTAGTTCACCTAAGTTTGTAATGAAACCCTTGATGTTTGATAGCATAAAGTGTGGAAATTTGTATGGAAATGGAAGGAAATTGATGTATTTTATGCTTGAATGATGTTAAGAATGGAAGAAAGTGAAGAAATGGCATAAAAGTCCCATTTTCTCTCACTTCCTTCCCTTGGACGAATTGGTAAAGAAAGGAAAATTTATGTATTTATGTTTGTATAATAAAAAGGAAATTCATGTATTTATATTTGTATGATGAAAAAGATGGAAGAAAGGGAAGTAATGGCTTGAAACTCTCTTGTTTCTTCTCTTTTTGGCATGTGGCCGAGAGCTTTAAGGTATACCATGGGAAAGTTTCACAAGAATTAATTCTCTGTGCATTTTTCTCTTAGGCCATAAGCAAGAAAAAGAGAGGAAATGATGTTTTAAAATGATATGTTTGAAATTCCCTCTCTCCCCTCATTTTCCTAGCTAGGCCAAGACCACCACTCATATTTCTATTGGATTGGTTAAATTTTTATTAGTATCATTGTGAAAGAAAAATGCTAAACCTTTATGTTAACCAATTCCAAGAGAAAAAGGAAGTGGGTAACTATGGCAAGAGACTTTTATGATGTATTTTATAAATTTTATGAAAGGAATGTATAACCTTCCATATTTATACAATTCAAGTTGAAAATGTTGTCAAACAAGAAAGGGTAATATTGTAAAAGCATAAGATAGGTATCATGAGAATGAAAATAAAGAAAGGGAAATAGGAATAGAGATAATAAGAGAAACTAGAGGAAGTGCCTTTAAAGTATGCTTTAGGATAGATGGACTTGTGATTGAGTCACCAATTATCAGTATGGGATGGTCGTTGGGTATTCCACGGTTGTATCATAAATTTGGATGGTAAAACATCCACTCGATTTAGAAAAAACTGTGATGGTTGCAAATTCTAAGTTAGTGTAACTTAATATGGCCAAATGAAAAAGGGACATTTACTTAGAATTTAGCATAACCATCTGCACAAGTCACATCATCTTAAAGTATATGTATAGGGTAGCATACCAGGAATGTGGTCTACCATTCAGCGGTGGTGATTACTTAGCATCATGATTCGCCCAAAAGCGAAGAGGAAATAATCTCTGCAGTTAGTAGAGATCTTGTGAGCTTAATTTTCATAAGATCTGTCGAAAGGCAGTGACCAGTAATGGTACTCGGATCCACTAGGGGACACCTTACATAGTACCAATGGCAAAATTATTACATAGGAGAAAATTATCTCACTCATGTAGGTAGTGGTACATGGAATAGTTCCCTGGGTGACTCTCTTGATACTCTTAATTTTCCCTTTTTAGAAAAATGGCATTAGCCATAATATTATAATTATTTTCCTTTTCCCTGATTTTATGATCTTTATGATCTTAGAATGATGCATGATACATATATTTACATATGTATATTCATGACACCTATGTTATGCTTCCATTATGAAATGATGTTATGAAATAATCTGAATGGTGAACTTTATCCTTATATTGAATCATATTACACTTTCATAAATACATGCCATCATATTACACTTTCTAATAGATTATATATGAATCATGTAGGTAGTGGTACATGGAGTAGTTCACTGGGTGACTCTCTTGATACTCTTAAGTTTCCCTTCTTAGAAAAATGGCATTATCCATAATATTATAATTATTTTCCTTTTCCCTAATTTTATGATCTTTATGATCTTAGAATGATGCATAATACATATATTTACATATGTATATTCATGACACCTATGTTATGCTTCCATTATGAAATGATGTTATGAAATAATCTGAATGGTGAACTTTATCCTTATATTGAATCATATTACACTTTCATAAATACATGCCATCATATTACACTTTCTAATAGATTATATATGAATCATGTAGGTAGTGGTACATGGAGTAGTTCACTGGGTGACTCTCTTGATACTCTTAAGTTTCCCTTCTTAGAAAAATGGCATTATCCATAATATTATAATTATTTTCCTTTTCCCTAATTTTATGATCTTTATGATCTTAGAATGATGCATAATACATATATTTACATATGTATATTCATGACACCTATGTTATGCTTCCATTATGAAATGATGTTATGAAATAATCTGAATGGTGAACTTTATCCTTATATTGAATCATATTACACTTTCATAAATACATGCCATCATATTACACTTTCTAATAGATTATATATGAATCATGTAGGTAGTGGTACATGGAGTAGTTCACTGGGTGACTCTCTTGATACTCTTAAGTTTCCCTTCTTAGAAAAATGGCATTAGCCATAATATTATAATTATTTTCCTTTTCCCTGATTTTATGATCTTTATGATCTTAGAATGATGCATGATACATATATTTACATATGTATATTCATGACACATATGTTATGCTTCCATTATGAAATGATGTTATGAAATAATTTGAATGGTGAACTTTATCCTTGTATTGAATCATATTACACTTTCATAAATACATGCCATCCTGATATATATATGAATCATACATGATATTCCAATAGATTATATGGTATTTTAAAGGAAGAATGTAGAACTTTTTCATATTGTTATAGTGGTACATCTAACAGGTTTTCAAAAGACTGGATTGTTTATTTACTGAGAATTTATTTCTCATAATTATCCTAGTATATATTAAATGACCAGGCATAGACTATCACTAGAGTTGCAAGGAAGATGGATTCTAGCAGCATGTAAAAGTTATGCATAGTAATAGCAAAATAATAACAAGGGTTTGAGTGGCAGGGTTGTTGCCTCCTTACCCTAAGTATTAATAAGAACTTTATGTATGAGGAATATATATATATGAATGGTGTTTTTAACTTCCACTGTACGGTTAGTAACTTTTATTGTGTATACTTTCGCTATGTAATGTATGTGAATACTTGAGTAAGGAACCCAAACCTAATCCAATATTAAATGGTAATTAACTATCAAACTCAGGTAATAAATAAGGATAGAAGTGAAAATAACATACTAATCTGATAGCCAGAGGATTTATACTGAAAACAATATATTTTAAAAGGACATGGCTATGAGATTGGGGTGTTATACTCCTCTAGGTTGCCTTGCAGCTCCAATACACATCCCAGGCCCAGCTAATTTTTAGCCATATCCTAACCCTGATCATGCGAACAAACAACTTAATGAGATACAATCATCCCAGTAAAGTAATTTACAGTTTACAATTTCATAAAAACAGTTGAAAGTTTAGCTATACCTATTTTGGTATAGAAAACCTCTCCCCTGTATCATATATATATAAGCATGTAAAGTGCATGTTATATTCCATCATCATTAAATATATGGGAATCTTTCATATTTCATTAAAGAACAGTTCATAAAATTTATATCAAAATCATAAGAGTATAGGACCATTGTTCTAGTTAAAATATCATTCTCATAATGCATGTAATTTTTATTTCAACATCATTTGCATAACAATACACATGTTATTGCAAACATCTCATAAATCTACACATTTTCAAAAATCAATATGCATACCATTTCAACAATATAAATCATAATCTCATTGCATGCTATTTTCCAAACTTAAACTATCATCACACTTCCTTTTATCCATGTGATGGTCACACTTCCTTTTATCCATGTGACTTAGATTGTTGTCATCATGGGGACCATAACTCCGGTGGTTATCAGACTTCCTTTTATCCATGTGACTAAGAATCTAACTTCTAGGGCGTCCCCCGGCATGTGCACATCATTAGTCTCATCCTTTTTCCTAACTATATAGCAATATATACAAATAGGTGACTAATACTTAGGGTTATAGAGTTTTACACTTAAACCAATCTATTTTTCCCGTTTATACTATCCTCCTTTTACTCCTTAAAGTCTTTCATAGGGTTGTATTAGTTTAAAGAGTAACCACTAACAAATATAGACCATTAAAGATAAAAGCAATTACATTTTACAAAGTAGTCTACATAAGGAACTCTTAATAATCGTCCCATACCAGCCATTAAATTTCCACCCTAAATTTCATCTACCCTACAGGCATATAACCTAATAGCCAATTCAAAACAAGCAGTAAAGATTCAATTCATGTAGGAAATTTTCCTCATACTCATATGATAGCTATTTACTAGTTCATAAATTTATTTCATCAAACATTTCCCATCTCATAAAATAAATTTCCATTTCAAAACAAGCAATTCACATCATCATTTAAAATTAGGAGAGTGTAGATTACTCAACCTTAACCATTTGTTCCTTTCTTGATCAAGGTCTTCCTCTTTCCTTTTTGACTTGTTCTCGCAAGTCACTTCCTAAGAGACAATCTAGATTTCACACTAGTCCTTCTCAAATGTGCATTTATTGTAACATGCTTTCTATGTAACCTAGGCTTAGAGTTTTACTATAGGGTAACTCTCTTCTTCCCTTACCTATTTTTGTGTTTATCACCCAATATATGAAATTATCATGTATGATTGAATTTTGAGCCTCATTCCAACCAACACTAGGGGTTTCCAAGCTCATTCCTCACTTTAAAAGTCATTTTTCATGTTGGAGGGTTGCTAGTTGGCTACCATGAAGCTAGCAGTCAGCTAGTTACTCTCTGGAGGGCTAGACTTTGCAAGACAGCAGGCTACCAGTCAGCTAATAAAAGACTATCAGTTGACTACTAGGCAGAAATTAGAGTCGACAGTTAACTAATAAAGTCACCAGTCTACTAATGCATCTTTGTATAAATTTTTAGGTTTGTCAAGAACACAATAGTCGACTGGTGCATGCTATCAGTTGGCTGCTATGTTCTTTGACAGTTTAAAAACTCAGATTTTCACAATTTCTAGTTTAGATTCCATTACTTTTCAAATTTAAAAGGTATGAGCTTAGTTTTTAACCATTTTCCCCCAAATTCTAACCATTTTCATGCTTAAATATCCCTCATAAAAGTCGATTAACACATCCAAAATGGGTGAATAGTAAAATCTAACTTTCCAAATATGATTCAAGCCTATAAAATACTTAATAAAAGTTAAAGACTCTAGCATTTTAGTTTAAAAACCTTTTCCTAACTCCCAGCAACCTCAAAATCATCATTTTAGGGCCAAGAAAACCAAGATTTCGAAAATAACCTAACTTGGAAATTTTTGCTATCCTAAGAGATTTCAGTGGATTTGATGGGTTTTAGGAGGAGCAATCTACTCCTAAATGATGGCTAAGATGTTTACTTACCTGTAGTGAAGATTTCTTATTGATATGTCTTATTTTACACAATTTTACCTAATATTTTATGTCCATTTTATATGTATTTTTGTGTATTTGTATTCTAGGAATCACCTAAATGTGTATCTTATTTCATTTCAAGCTTTTTATCAATCTATCATCAGCAAACGAGACTTTTCTAGAGTCAAAACAACCATTTTGGGTCATTTGGGCCATTTTTCTTTATTTGGGCGAGTAGCGTGCAAGTGTGGAAATTTTGGAGCTTGGAATAGTGAAAAATTGAGTGAAAAGAAGCATGGAAGAGGACCAAAACACACATACCCGTGAGCCATTATGAAAAAGGAGACCATGCACGCATAGTGTAAAAAATTTTTAGCATTGTACAGTACGTAGAAAAAAGACCCGAGCGCACACACGGAGGAGAACCCACGGCATATTGAAGACTCGAATGATGCGTCTGACTGGTGATCTGTGGCGACGCGACCTCACCCCAGCAGCAGGAGACGACGGGCAACCCACCACCACCACCCATTGCCGTCAGAAAGCAATAAAATGACCAGAAAAGGCACATAATTCAAGAGGAAAATTGCTCCATATCGCGGCGTTTTGTGGCATTTTTCGACCGACCCACAACCCACCGTCACTCCCTGCAGCTTCAGGCAACCCAGTCACACCTTCCGACCAGCCATCAGCCATCATAAGGCAACGGATTGCGTGACCCGAGACAGACCCGAGTGACGTGACTCGATCGTGTTTCACGACCCGTCCAGCATTGTCAGCTCTGTTGGCCGCCAGAAATAGTCCCTCCATCACGCGGTGCCTCTCCTGCAACCTTCCACTGTAGCGTCGGTGGTCCATGGAGCCATCTTCTATCTGGTATCCGCGACCCGCGACCTGCGACCCGACCCGATTGTGACCCATTGGATAGCTTGTAAATTGCATTTTCTAGTCCTTTTTTGGCAATTTTTCGGTGACTATTTTGCACTATTTCATCTGCCATTCAATAGAAGAGGGACGTACATAATTTTTACACTATTTTTCTCTCTGAATTGTGGATTTTCTGAACTTTTGGATGATGTTTATGTGTAACTAAAATTGTAAAATCCATTGGGTCCTGAACTATGTTGGTAGCCTGAATTTAATTTCCATGGATGGCTGAACATTGATTATATGATCTCTGTTACTGTTATGAATGACTGTTTATGTTCTCAGTGGTAAGACATTGTACTGGAAGTTGTTTACATTTCTCTTAATAATCGACAGATTTTAATTGAAATTAGACACCTAATTGTAACGAACAATTTGTTATTGTTTAAAACTAAGGTTAATAAATTACTGGATTAAGAAGTAACGACTCTTAATAGTAGTGAATTAGATTGATAATGCTGATCTAAAATTAATCATTAGGAAGAACCAGCCAATGGTAGATTTTAGGTTTAAGAAATTCATTGAGACTGACAGAGAATTTGAATTTGAATTAGAATTCACTCACAGGTAGCAGAATCAGATTCAGTCATCCATTATCTTTCATATTTACCAACTAGTTTTAGGTTCCCATTGGGTTTGCCTTTCTGTCTTGATTAATTCATCTTCCTGTCAATTAGCGCTAACTAGTTATTATTGCATTTAGCTTAGTTATTAGTTTAATTAGAACGAAAATCACTTTGAATTGTAGGCTAAATAACAGAGAACAAGTAGTAGCTCTGGGCTTTCCCATTCCCGAGAAATACAACCTTGATACTCACCATTGCACTAGGCTGCATCGATAGGTTCATTTCCTTAGGTTTTGTTGCTAGATAGCATTGGGAGCACGCATCACTTACCTCAAATCTGGTTATAAAAGACTTCCTATTGGTTTCCTTCTTGTTTTTCCTTTCTTCCCTTCTCTCTTGGAGTTTTTGCACTCGTATTGGTATGGAGGGAAGGAGCATGCTAAAGGAAGTTAAAGGGTTCAACTACTGAAATTTCAGGGACCTCCTTGCAAATAGGAAAAATTACTCTTTAATCCCTCTCACTTTAAGTACAAGTGTCTTGTTTCATTTAAGTTCTTAAAGTCAAATTCTAAGGTTATCCTTAATAATAAATTTTAAGGAAGTAGACATTACAATCCTCCCCCCTTAAAATAATTTTATCCTCAAAATTCATACTTGTAAACAATTCTAGTTAGTGTTGCCTCATCTCGTCTTCCTTCTCCCACGTCATATCCTAGTTTGCTACATCCTGCCAAAGCACCTTAATGAAAGGAATTACTTTATTCTAGAGTTTCTTAGTCTTGAAATCTAGGATCTTAACAAGAGTAAACTCATAAGTTAAATTTTCCTTTAATAATATGGGTTAATTCCCCAATACATGAGTGGAATTTGGGATATACTTTCTGAGTTGTGAGACATGGAAGACGTTATGCAATTTTGAAAGGTCGGCAACTAGATTGACTCTTTTCATGATCTAGAGTGGTCCTAAGAATCATGGACTTAATTTTCTTGTCTTTATTTGTCTACCAATACCTGTGATAGGTGACACTCTAAAAAACACATGGTATCCCTCATTGAACTCCAAAGGCCTTCTCCTCCTATTTGTATAGTTTTCTTGTCTCTGCTGGGCCACTCTCATCTTTTCCCTGATCATTTTTATTTGATCAGTAGTTTCCTACATGATTTCAAGTCCCAAAAATGTTATCTCCTTATCTCTATTGATAGGCACATAATTATACAATTTTAAATGATAATTTTTACCTGCATTAGGGGCATGTTTTATGTGTCTAATACAAAATTTCCATATTTTATATGTTATTGCAATGTTATCTAAGCTTTAACTAGGTATAAAGCAATTTTGAAGAAAAATGGACAAAAACCAAGTGTTTAAAGGCTCAAAGCACCTCAAAATGTACCTTTTAGCAAGGCCAAGCATGAAATCTTCTAGAACACACCCTACCACACAGCCATGCTGCCTTAGAACTTCTAGAACATGCCTCTCCAAACTTCAAAGACACCTTATGCACCTCCCTACATAGCCATAGTAACCATTTCCAACCAAGAGAAGGCCATAAACGCACCATGGAGGCATACCTTCTAGAACATAGCCTATAACAGGTCATGCCCCCTCTTTAGGCTACAACACAACCTTTTCCTTTTCTAGGCTACCACACAGTTGTGTCCTAGCCTAGAGACATGCCTTCCTTGCCTACAAATAGGAGGAGGCATAAGAACTTGAGGGGGCGACCATTCAGAGGATAACCGTGAGCATTAGGGTGGTTTGGAGCATGAAAATCCCTTCCATTCCTTGGAGCTTGGTGCTTCAATTCTCTTGTCTCTTCACAAAGGTACGAGCCATAAAGATTCATTCAAGACTTTAAGAAAGAGATTTGGAAGCATCAAGAGGTAACTAAGAGTATAATTAAGAAGGAGTTCAAGTCAAGACTACTCACCCAAAACTCAATAGATGAGGGTGTTTCTCTTTCCATTTTGATCTTCTTCCCTCGTTATTATAATTCTTGTTGTTTTATTCATGAACATGAGTATCTAAATTGGTAGTACCCAATTGGGTTCTTAAACTATGTTAATATTTTGATACTTAATGTGATTGAATTATAAATTAGATTGTGTGATCTTCTACTAGTTAAAGATTAATTTAGGTTTCATTATGAGACGTCATAGGGAAAAATATCTAGATTCCTCTAAAAAAACTCTAACTGATAATGTTTGGAATTGAAAAACTAACTAGAAAGAACAGTTGATCTTCGATCAAAACTAGAGGTTGACGATTGTTGGATTAGGAGAAATTCCTAATAGTGGTGAATTAGAATGTTATTGCTGATCTAGGCTTTACCATTAGGAAGAACCTGCTAATGGAAGGTTATAGGTTTTATAAATCCATCAAAACCAACCAAAAATCTAGATTTGTTATAGAATTCATCCACAAGTAGCATAATCAATTTCATAATTCATTATCCTTTGTTTGTATATCACCTAATTTAAGACCCCAATGGGTTTGCTTTTTTATAACTTGGTACTTCACTTTCTTCAAACATTTGTCTGGCCTTTCGTCCGTAGTTAGTTAGCAATAGTTAGAATTTAATCACCACTTTTCTTAAGTTAAATAATAACAAGTAAGTAGTAACTCTGGGCTTTTCTGTTCCCTTGGGATACGACCATGGTACTTACCATTGTGCTAGGCTACACCAATAGGTGCACTGCCTTAAGGTGTGGTTACATGTAGAGCATTAACAGCACATCAAGTTTTTGACGCCGTTGTGGGGGAACTTTTGTAAGAAAACTAGAGTGAATTCAGGAGTTTTTAATTTAACCATTATATTGTTTTCAATTCAGTTTTTAGCAATTATTAGTCTCATCAATTCATCATTTAAGTTTTCTATTCAATTACTTTTTACTGTTGATGTGCTTGCTACCTGTGCAACTACACCAAGGCAGTGAACTTATTGATGCAGCCTAGTGCAATGGTGAGTATCAAGGTGGTGTTCGACGGGAACGGGAAAGCCTAGAGTTACTACTTGTTTTCTGTTATCTAGACTATGATCTAAAGTGATTATGTTCTAATTAAACTAATGACTAAGTTAAATGCAATAATAACTAGTTAGCAATAATTGGCAAGAAGAGGAATCAATCAAGATAGAAAAGCAAACCTAATGGAGACCTACACTAGTTGGTAAACACAAAAGAAAATGAATGACTGAATCTGATTATGCTACCTATGAGTGAATCCTAATTTAAATTTAAATTCTCTATCATTCTTAATGAATTTCTTAAACCTAAAATCTAACATTAGATGGTTCTTCCTAATGGTTGATTTTAGATCAGCATTATCGGTCTAATTCACTACTATTAAGAGTTGTTAGTTCTTAATCAAACAATTTGTTAACCTTAGTTCTAAGTGATTACAAATTGTCCATTACAATTAGGTATCCAATTTCAATTAAAATCTGTCAATTACTAAAAGAAATCTAAAGAGCTTCCATTACAACGTCTTGTCAATGAAAACTTGCACATTCATTCATGAAAGGAACCAATATTTAATCATCCATGAAAATTAAACTTAGGATACCAACATAGTTCAGAAATGGGTTTTACAAGTTTAGTTACACATAAACATCATCCCACAGTCTAGAAAATCCACAATTTAGAGAAATAACAGAGCAAAAATCATATCCATCCCTCTTCTCTTGAACGTCGAATGGAATAGTGCAGAATAGTCACCAGAAAGCTGTCGAAAAAGGACCAAAAAAATTAATTTAAAAACTATCCAAAAATGGTTCGCGGGTCGCTGGTCAAAACTGGTCAGATATCAAGTTCTCGAGTACCCAATGGAAAATTACTACAATGGCAACTGAAGTTAAGGCGAAAGGTCGCAGACGAGGTGCCAAGCGACAGAGGGATGATTTTCGATGGCATCTCGGATGGCCAGCATGGGACGAGTTACAAATCGCTCCTAGATCGTGTCTCTCGGGTCGCAAATTGTTCTTAGATTGCATCTCTCGATTTTCTATCCAAGGTGTTGTGGTGGCCGGCGAGCTGGAGGAAGGTAGTGGGTGAGTCGCCGAAGTTTGGGCAGTCAATTGTTGGTGGTGGGTTGGCCAAAAAACGTCACAAAACAGCGTGTTCTCTCGGGTCACGAATGGGGTTGGTTCAGGTCTCTTGCTGAAACTCTACAATTTTGTAACGTTCCGGTGGCTGAAGCTGATGGTGGTGTCATGCTCGTCGTCCCTGTTACCAGCACACAATTGCATTATCGTGGAGCTCTAATTAGATGCTACAAAGTCTCTGGCTTTCCTTTCTGGAGAATGGGTTACTTCTCTCCTCGATCTACTACTATTCCCAGCTTCCTCTCCTTTTCTCACGCGGGTCTACTTGCTTTGTCACTATTCCAAGTCTGGTTCAAGGCCCAATAAGGCTCCATCTTGGCCTAATAAGTAAAATTAACCCAAATGGCCTATTTTGGGTGCTCTAAAGGCTGTCCAAGCTCGAAATTGCTCACTTTGATGATGATGACTTGATAAAATGCTTGAAATAAAAATAATGCAAAATTCACTGATTTTAAGAATAAAATTACATAAAATGGACAATTAACATCAGATAAATATGTATAAAATAAGGCACATCAAATCACCCCACACCTAAGCTTTTGCTTGTCCTCAAGTAAACACTAACTCAGTCTTTAAACAAATAGCAATAGTTCCTCAAAAATCATATCTAAACCACACTAAATAATACCTAACACATCCCAAGTGAAACTTAATTATAAATCAAATTGCACAACCTTAACACAAGATGGAAATAATGACAACGCATGTACAACTTAACCTGCAATTTAATAACAAAAATTTTAAAACCAAAGCTTCACAAAGATCACTCAAAGTGAATATGGGTAAAGTACAAATTCCTCAAGTTATTTCACAAGAATCTACCTACCATATGCTTGCCCATAATCTCACTCTACTACTGCGAAAAATTGAATACCAAGATCAAAGGGTCTTAACAAGGTTGTAATATAGGTCAGTTAAAGGTGAGGAACAATTTTGGGAAGAAGTGATAGATATGCTAGAACTCATGCAATTTCAACATGATGAAGACTCAGAGGATTAAAACCAACAAAGTGTTAAACACAAATTTTCACCAAGTTTTAAATGAGTCAAGGGATGCTTAAAGAGTAATTTATCCAAAATTCAAAGAGAATAATGACTGCTCTAATTTTATTTTATTTCATTTCATTTCATTTTTTTATCTTTTTTTATATATATTTTTGTAGTCTTGCTAATAAACAACTTTGGATTGAAGAGAGCATCTAAAGAAAAGACTTGGTGGATTGTTACCAATCAAGACAGTGCATTTTAATCCAAACATGAAGAGTAAATCACATAATTTCCAACATATAAGGTGAAAAAGAAGACAATGTAAAGAAAAGTAATGTGAGGTGTAAAGGTGCAAAAAGTGAAGAAAATGTCAAGGATCAAAACTAGCCAACTAAGGCAAATATAGAGGGTAGGCTTTTTGGCTAAAAGTAGTGTATCCTAAGTTGCCCAAATCATCTCCTGATACTCAAGAGTTCATGCAACCTCAACAAGCATTACAGAGCAAGTGCTAGAGGCAAAATCAAGCAAAATGCACACTCAAACAAGAAAGTCAAGAGTATACTTGTAAAGAATGCTCAAAATAGGCTCAAATCTCACATTTGAAGTGTGGTACAATTGTATATGGCTCTAAAAAAAATTTCAACTAAATTTTAAGTTTAGTAGTGCATGCAATTGCATTATCAACATACTAAATCAGAATTTTCACAATTTCAAAAATAATTCAGTACCACTTGTATAACTCGACCGGGTTGACTGATATAACCCTACCAAGGTGATGCATTAAACATCACTATCTGTTTTCCAACATGAATTAAGGGAAATAATTTCTGTCAATTCATAAAGTGAATTATAAATGCTTCAAAGACAAACAAAACTTGAGTGCATAGAGTCAAGAAAAATCAAGTATCTTGTCCCATATCCACTATTAGAATAAATACAACATCAACAAAAAGTAGCATCAATATGCAGTATCCTAAACCAAAAAAAGAAAAAGGGGTCAAAATAATAGAAGCACACCACCCCACACTTGAGGATTACACTATTCTCAGTGTACAGCAAAAGGGTATCCCAAAAGAAAAAGCGGCTACTAGAGTTCAGTCTACCCTAAAACTAATTGCTACATCCAAAATTTGTCCCAAAAACATGTTTTCAAACCATTTTCACAAGCCATGTACTCAACACCAACATTTAAACATCATATAGCACTTATAAACAACCCAAAACTTAACTTAACATCACTCAACACTAAGATCAACCCATATTTTCGCACTTAGGGCACAAGCCCACTTTCACAATCAATTACAAGCATAAATGAGCATGACCATTCAACAAGAAACACCCAATAGAAGTCTAAAACATAGAGAATGTAGGTTTAAACCCCAAACATAGTCTAAATCATTTTTATAAACAGCATTTTTTAGCAAAAGCAAACATTTTAGAAATGGGGTTAGGTTAAGTTGCTACTTGGATTTTCTGAGAAATATATATGTATGATGTGTTAAAATGGTCCTTCCTTTACTGTAAGGCCAATCCCTAACCTCAAATCCTTTCTTCCTTTAGCCAATCTCTTCCCATTTGCCCTAACTCACCACTTTCTCTCTCTACTTGCCCTTCTCCTTCTCTCTTTAGAAAAATACTAAACTTTAAGTTATGTGTGTTAGGGTTTAGGGTTTTTAAATTTTAAGTTTAGCCATTGGCACTCCTGCCCCTTCTCACTTATGACTTTAGCCTAACTAAACTTTTCCCTTTCAATTTAGTCCTTAGTCATACTTTAACTTAACTTTTGTTCCTTTCAACTAAGTCTCTGCATTAATGCAGCTATATGTAACTAATGTAACATACACAAGCATTAAACTTAAATTAACAACTAACAAACATCTCTTATTCATATTAGGAGTAGATGTTATAACATGTGAACTACATGGGCTTTGAACCCGAAAGGGGTATGTAGGCCTTAGGACCCTTTCCTAGGATAAGCCCTTGTTTGTTTAGTTTTCTATGTTTTGATTCCTTTGTTTCACTTTCCTATTTATGTTTCAAAAATAGAAAAAAAAAAGATAAACTAAAAATATATAAATGTTAAGGTAATTTAAATAATCATTAGGACACTTTATTTTATAAATTTAATTTAGAGTAACACATCCTTAGGATGGGTTTTCTAGGATGCTTAACATATTCCTTAAGAATCAATTAGATTTTCGAACATGATCTTTAGTTCAAGACTCATTTTTTAAAAATTTGAACTTTATCCACCATATTTTTGAAAATTGTTTTCAAAAATAATTTTTTAAATTTTTCTTAAAAATTTAGTAACAACTTTATTTTTTATAAAAATCATGACTGACAAATCACTGTGATGTGATAATTATCATAACTCACCCTCTTTTCTTCTAACCAAAAAATAAAAATCCTCTTTCTTGACTAATTTAGAGGTCATTCTACACAATTACCCAAAAAAGTTTCTTCATCTTTTAAGTTAAAGCATTGAAGTGAACAGAACGGAAAATGGGTTATATAATTTCATCTAACAAGTCAATTTACATTGATAGATCATTTTTCCTTACTCCTTAGCTCTTAATTAATCATTTTTAGTTTAGATGGATGAAAAAAAAAACTTTATATATTATTTGTGATAAAAAATATCACTCAAATTTATAAAAAAAAATTATTACACAATTATAAAACTCGTAATGTTATATAGTATTAAATGTTAAGAAATAAAAAATTAATATGAATAAAAATTTCATGTTATATTAGATAAATAGACACAGTATAAAAGACAATATTAAGAATGACTCATTCAAAAAAAATTGGGACAGGTGAAAAAGATAAGGGCTTTGTTGTTGTATCAAAAATATGAAATTCTCAAGAACGTTGAACCGCAAAAGTCAATACAGCTCATACATCATCCTGAAAGCGGTAAATTTGAACCTCCTTACCAATTATTTTAATTTCTTATTCCCATCCCAACAGCTTGCCCCAATATAACAAAATGTACAATCTACTTATTTATTACACTATCTTAGCTTCCTGCTACCACCAAAAAAGTGGAAAAGAGGCTAATACGTATTAGATTAGATATGGTTCAATGAGATTCAGCAGACTGAAAATGAGACCAGTATTCCTTCACAAGCTGCCCAAATAGTGATCCTTCTCTCTTCATCAAATTCATTGGCTCATCATACTCCACCAATTTTCCTGAAAATTACATTCAGAGAATTAAAAGAAATAAAAGAACCAAATGTAAATGATAGGGATCAAACCCAAGATTTCAAGTTTCTCTTCAATTTTAAAGATTGAGGCTCAGAAAGGTATCAGCTCAGTGGCATTAACATGTCATATTTTATTTGTTCACATTTTTATGCTACATAGCTCTCTTCTCAAGAAATCCTGTTTCGATTGGGTGTGAATGAAACCAATTAATGTGTCTGAAAAGTACACTACGCATTCAATGAGAATGGGAGATTAAGGGCAACTAATACTACTTACCATCACTGATGGAGAGAACCTTCGTGCAATCCATCACTGTTGGTATCCTGTGGGCCACTGTGATCACAGTACAATCTGCAAACTCACTCCTAATGGTTTTCTGCAGAATTAAATCAGTGGCATTATCAATAGATGCAGTTGCTTCATCAAGCACTAAAATTTGACTCTTCCTCAGAAGAACACGCCCCAAACAGAATAATTGCCTCTGTCCCATGCTCCAGTTTGAACCATCTTCCACAACTGCATAACAGTTTATTACTGGTCAATATAAAGAAACTGCATACCGAAGCATTACAAAGCTGGTTAGTATACCTGAAGAGTCTAAGCTTCCTTCTTTCTCTTGGACAGCTTCTCGCAATTGGCACTTCCCAAGGACCTTAAGAGGGAAAATATATTCAATCACACATTTTCTATGCAAAACAAAAAGGAACAAACAAACACTAACAGCTTCTTTACTATTTGGATTTTTTAAGAAACCAACTGGAAATAAAAATTTTGAAAGCACAGCTAATTAGTACCAAACGGGCACCTTTTCCTGTTATTAGCTCAGCCACATGCTTGAAAAGAACAAACAAGGTATTAGTATTACCTCCCATATCTCTTGATCAGAGTGTTGACATAGGGGATCCAAGTTATATCTAACTGTCCCATTAAAAAGGGTGGGATCTTGAGGTATGATCCCAAACCGTGACCTCAAGTCCCGGAGTCCAATAGTAGAAATATCTATGTCATCAACTTTAATCTTTCCGCCCACTGGCTCCACGAGACGGAACAAAGCACCTATAAGAGTAGACTTCCCACTACCAGTCCTGCCAACAATGCCAATCTTGTGCCCTCCTTCTAATGTGCATGTGATTCCTCGGAGTACAAGCGGTGCATCGGGCCTATATCTTATCTGTTTTAAGTATAAACAAGCAAAACGTGTACTTTAAGTTCAATTCCCATTTGTATGAACTTTGTGCCATAAACTTTAAAACAGGTAAAGAATAACAACTTACCTGCAAATCATTGATTTCTACTTTTCCCATAACTGGCCAATTCACAGGGGGACGATTACCTTCTATGATTTCCAGGGCCTCACTTGGTACATGCATGTATTGATTCAGCCTCTCTACTGATATTATATAATTTGCTAGAGTGCACTGGTTTTGAATTGAAAATACAAGGGAGGCGTTTAAAGAAAGGCCATAAGAAAGAGCCATGCCAATAAATCCTGAAATACCAGATTTTGCATAAGCTTGTTATAGTTTAAGGACAAAGAGAACAAAACGTTTAAAGAAAATAAAAACTTAAGTCTCACCAGAGGTGAAAGTCCCTTGTGGAAGCACCACCATGCAAAGCCCAGCAGATGCAAGAACGACTGCACTGATTGTTTCTAAACGTTGAATCAACCACTCATTTGCCGCAAAATTATGGAAGAAAGGAGCAGCATTGACATCAATTAAATCAAGGTTCTTGGTGAAAAAACGGTCTTCTTCCTCAAAAGCCCTTATTGTCACAGCTCCAGCAACAGATTCAGCTAGATGATTTGCTACAAAAGACCTTGTTGTGCCATTCATCCACATCAATTCTTTTGCAGAGGCAAAGTAGTATCTCTAGACAAAAAGCATTTCATATTAAGTTTTTTTTTTCCTCCAATTTCAAGTGTAGGAATAAGGATTGAAGCTAGACATGATGCACACATCAATTTTATTCGGTGCCACATAAGCTACTAGCTCATTCGTATTGCTTACTAAGCATATTTTCCAAATAGAAGACCCTGAATTGTCAAAGAAAAAGTTACCAAAACAAAGAGTCCTTGATACCAACATACAAATGATTGTCATATTTATGGAACCCAAGTGACTTGGGGAACTCCCCTCAAAAGCAAGTCACTTAAGTACTCCATCAAACATCTCATACTATTTGATGTGAGACTTGGGAAGCCCATACTATTCGACGTGAGACTTGGGTAACTCATACTACCTTAGAGACATTTCATACTATCCTTAGTCCCCATCACATATGAACATCAACATGTATTCCACAAGTTATTTGTAAGACATTGCAAAATGAGGATAACCATGAACTCAAAATAATTTTACATAGTATCAAATTAAGTGGTATAATTTTTTTATTCAACCATAAAGAATGAAACTATAAAGCAAAAGAATGCAATCCGCTTCTATTGGCACAATGCATGTAATAAGCAGTGACATTAACTATACAAACATTCAATAATTGATAGAAAAAGTTTCAAGGCCCAAAAATTTTCCAAAAAACACTGATATATGATTTACGCACATCATTTATTCATCTGTCAAACATCAGTACTGTGCTGTGCAATATTATGATATTGCTAATTGAAAAAATAAAATAAAATATAAAGCAGACACTTAAGTTTACTTAAGAATGTGTACATTACCTGGAGGCGAATTGCAATATAAACCATTGGTACAGAGACAAACAAGACGTGCCAAGTGACAACTGCTAAAACTGTAAGATTAGAATAACAATTCAGAGTGGCTCCAATAGTGAAAATAAGGGCAAATGGGACATCAAGATCAACAATGCTCAGATCAGATGTGACCTACACAAGGGAGTTATACTCAGATCAGTTCCATAACATTTCATTGCAATTGGTGTAATTATTTGATAAGCTTACCCTACTAAGTATCCTTCCCAAAGGTGTGGAGTCATAAAAAGACATTGGGGCACGAAAAAGGGAATTCAATAGCTGTGAAAACAAAGATGTTGAGGATTGAATACCCAAAGCAACTGCTGCAAGACTTCTCACCAACAAGAAAACTGTTGAAATAAGTCCAACCAACAAGTATACCACAATCAATTGCAATGTGCTAACATTGGGATTTTCGACATTAGCGGCCATCCATGAGTTCTGTGATATCTGACCAATCACAAATGCAAGGTGGGAAAGGACAGCAATTGAGAAGTATAGATATCCCTTGTTCTGATTCAGATACTGCAAGTAGGGCTTGAGCCCCATGTTTCCTGTTTCTCTTTCTTCCTGCTTAATTAACTGATCACCTTTTGATGCTTTAAACTGCTCCTCTACATAAGATTTACTAATCTCTCTAGCAGAATTTGCACGTGTCTTGGTAGAAGTAACATCTGGAAGCCTTTCAGAACCAGCTGTCTCCTTGTGAGCATTGACAAGATCCTGAAATTCCTTGCATGAGGACAGTAGATGGTGATAAGGAGCAGCTTCTAGGATTTCCCCATCAGACATCAGCTGTAAACCAAGAAACACTCCATCATTTTTTTGACAATAATGAAGTGAACAATGGCCGAACACTACGGATCAAATCTACATTATGTTCTATTGAGATAAATGCAGAGCAAAGAATAAACTACAGAAAAGAGGTCAAAAAACTTCTTTTACTGCATGATATAGATAACATATTTAGAACCAAGTAGATCATGAGTTCTCTCCAGTAAGTTTATGTTATTTATGAAGTTAAATAAAAACAATATAGTGGAAGATAAATAGTTATTTTTCTTCTTTAAACCTGTTCATTGCAATATAAGTGCTGAATAGAATTGATGTTAATTAGTCCAAAGATCTCAAGCTGAAGCCAGGGCTATTATACCAAATAGATTTAAGCAATATATAAAGTAGAAAAAAGAACAATTGTGACATCTAAAAGTAATTCACAGAGTTGTTGCAGTTTTTATTCAAACAAAAAGAAATAAATAAATAAAGCAGAATATCTTAAACAATTTCTTGTGCTTAAAGAAACTACCAAAATAGAATCAAACGCTGCAAGAAAATCAACTTGATGAGTCACAAGTAGGACTGTCTTTCCCGCAAGTGCCTCCATGACATAATCCTGCCAAATTAGAAGCCATCTTTCAATAAAAAATATCACAGAAGATCCAAATGCAGTATGTGGAGAAAGGAAACTGTGATTACATTAAACAAATTTGTGGCAGTGTGTGCATCAACAGCACTGAACGGATCATCCAAGAGATATATATCAGCATTCTGATAAAGAGCACGTGCAAGTTGAATCCTCTGCTTCTGACCTCCACTCAGGTTGACTCCTCTCTCCCCTATTTCTGTAAGATCACCATGGGGAAACAACTCAAGATCCTTCACTAAGGATGACCTTTCAAGTGTTTCTTGCAACCTTTGGGCATCCATGGCCGATCCAAACAATATATTCTCCCGTATTGTACCCGTCTGTATCCATGCTGTTTGAGAAACATAGGCAAACTTCCCATGAACTTCAATCTGTAATCCAGAAAAGACAATTAGATGCGATAAATAAAATAAGGTAAATGATATATAACTACTGGCATTAAAGCGAAGATGCCATCCAAAATAATAGCCAACAAAAGTATAGCTTTGAGAGTGCTTTATATTGCAAACAAGGAGTGAGAGCTCACAGTTCCACAAGTATTGGGAACCTCTCCAAGAATTGCAGCTAATAAAGTTGATTTGCCAGAGCCGACTTCTCCACAAATAGCCACTTTTTGCCCCAGTTTAATCTGTAGACTTATGTTTCTTAGAGTGGGCTTTGATACATTATCTTTCCATGAAAAGTCAGCCAACTTGATTTGAATAGACCCACTGAGAGTGCCACTTAAGCACATCCATCTGACATTTGCACTTTGCAGCTCTGGTGCCTCAAGGAACTTCACGATCCGAGCAAATGCTACTTTTGCTTGAATGACCACCCCAATAACATCAGGGATGGTTCTGATTGGATCTTGAACAAGGCGTAAAGTTGCCACAAAGGTGAAAACATTATTTGCATGTAAAGGAATTTTGAGGAAGTAACATGCCCCAAACGAAGCAGCAGAGACTAAAACAGGGGATGACCAGAAGAGAAAGGTGTTGTATGCCTTTCTTAACAGCACTGCAGATAACCATTTGAGCTCCACCTTCCTCAAGCTTTCTACAGCATTCTTAAAATGAGTTTCCCATGCATAAAGCTTTAGTACTTTCATATTCACAAGAGCCTCAGAACTTGCCTTCATTCTCTTGTCTTGTGCCAACATAAGTTTGCTCTGAAATTTATGCTGTAACTTTGCAAGTGGAGTATTGCAAAGCACAGTGAGAATTATCACCACCAAGGAAGCGATTGTTGCTCGGCCCACAGCATGGAAAAGAACTACGAATGCAATACACAGCTGGACGCTTGTTGTCCAAGTTTGGTGAAACCAATATGGGAATTCTCCAATTCTATAAGCATCTACTGTCACATAATTCATAATCTCTCCACTAGAATGCATCGACCTTGAAGCACTGGATAGCCTCAGTTGCTTCTTATATATGGCGGCAGTGAGCAAAGACCTAACTTTTAGACCAATGAGTCTACTACGGAAGTACCACTGCCTTTGTGATAGTGATTCTATGATTTTGGTAAAGAAAAGCGACATTGCCAATACATAACCTTCATATTTGAAACTCTCTTTACCCTCAGCAACCAATATGAAGGCATTTAGAAGTACCGGACCGGCAGACAAAGTGATTACCTTTAGCAATGCAAAAAACCCAGATATAAAAATATCTCTCCAGTGGCACAAAATTATTGTCCACAAAACGGAGGGCTGCGATGCTGGTTCTTTCTGTTTTTGTCTGTTCAATTGATCCAGAAACACCAAATAGCAACTTTCAGCTTTATCTGCCTCTCGCAACTTCGGGATATCTTCTTCCTGAAGTGTTTTCTCCTTACCCTTTTTCATCAATGGATTCAACCACCAAAATGACATTTTGCTGAAGAATCCAGCTACAGAAAATGGGGTTACGTGGTTAAGATGACTAGTTTCACCAAGGTCATTGGACTCACCATTTAAAGGGACATAAAGGTTTTCGTCGGCATTGCTGTCAGCGTCTTCATACTTATTATATCGCTTATAGGAGCATATGAGCAACAATATTGCTCCTAGAAAAGATAGAACATCTAAAGCTACCTTAAGAGACACTTCTCTGCCACTAATGACATAAGAAATGGAAAAAGCACAGAAAATACCAGAAATTAAGAAGACAAGAATAGAGAATAGCCTCAACCATGTTGTTGTAAGTTCTTTTAACCTAAGACTGACTGTTAAACCCACAATCAACCATGTGAACCCCTGAGAAAACTCTAGAAACCACCAATTGGTAGGAAAAGCCATGTGGGTTTTTCTCAACATCTCCTCTAAAACCCAAAAGCCTAAATACAAATGGACTAGCCCAAGACAGCCATTGGCTGTGGCAGAAACTAACTGCAAATTCGAAAACCTTTGTGCCTGGACAAGGCCATGAAATGTCTTCGATGATGACAATGACCTGTGTACCACTGTGAATAAGAGCATTATCAGCAGTAACACATCGAGGCAAATGATCAACAAATGATTGACACACGTTGAAGGATCTGTCAAAAGCACGAAATAATAGCTGCAAGGCTTTTCCCCACTTTCTGAACAACCAGATTCCCCACAAACGATGCCCCAAAAATCCTCCATCTTCTTTTTCTCTTCTCTTTGGTGCTCAAATCCTGAACCATAAAGGGAAACCAATAAAATTATGCCTTCACTATAAAAAGCGGAAAAAAAGTCTTAATTAAAGACAAAATGGGTCATCAACAACTTTTAATGAAGTAAATATAGACAACAATCACAATATGTGTGTGTGTGTATCTTAGATTGTGAACTGTATCTTCTTACAGTCAGGCCATTTCATAGTTCAAAACCAAGAGAAGGAAAAAAAAAAAAGAAGAAGAAGAAGAAAGAAAAACTGTGATGTAAGATTGAAAGTTTGTCAAAAAATAAAAATAAAAGAACTAGCATTCCACGCCAACTACACGAAGGAACATGTATATGATCGTGGCAAACACCAGAGAAACAAGGTTTTCAAAGACCTCTGTGACTCCGGGAAGCAAAACTCAGATACTTCTAATACATGCAAACCCACAAAAGAACCCGTTTTAGCATTAACTTGTTTGGTAGCTCCAATACTCACTGATTCACCCCAAGATACGTCGGTGAGACAACGAAAACATTACTTCTCATGTAAGTCGAAACAGAGAGAGAAATATATAGTAGAAATCTAGCAAGGAAGAGGGGGGAAAAAAAAAAGCAGAATAACAATAACCACACGGAACGTGAAATCATCGGCAGCCTCACACGTTGGACGGCGAACTATGTCAGGTGGCGTTTGTCTATGTGTAAACCATAATGCAGAGTTTATAATGAGTATGGGAAATACTTTTAAATTTAAAATGTGTATGAAAAATCAATGCAAACTAATATAATGAATATATTATTTTTAATTTAAAAAATTATGCTGAAAAGTATATTTAAAATCATGCCTAAAAATTTTTATATATTTATCAGTCACACATCTCATGTGATCATTTATTGTTTAATTCAAATTGCATGTCGTTTTAATTAAAAATATAATTTTTAGTTGAGTGTGATCTGTAACACTAATCACCTGGAAACAATGCCTATATTATGAGTGTGATCCGTAACACCAATCACCCTCTTAAGGACCGAGTGAGAATCAACATCTAGGACGTCTCTCAGCATGTATACAGAAAGCTAATTCTCATCCTCATACAGTCTATATAGAAATACATATACATAGCTGACCAATACTTAAAGTTATAGGATATTATACTTAAACTAAAATGTTACTCCGTATAGGTTATCCACCCCTTTACTCCTTGAAACTTCCATAGGGTTGTCTTGGTTTAAGAAATAATTCCTAACAGATGCAGACCAATTCAATTAAAATAAATCAATTTACAAAATCGTTTGCATAGGAGATATTTAATGATCGTCCTATATCAGCTATTGAATATCCACTCTAAGCTCGTCTGTCCCTATGGCATATAATCCCAATAGCCAAATTTTATCAAACATGAAACAAGTATTCTCAATATACAAGAAATCTTATAAAATCATATATATCGTTTTCATGTAAAATAATTATTCTTAGCACTCATTCCCATTCAATACAAATCATGCTTAAAACAACAATTCACAATGTCAATTAAAAGTCAGGGGAGTGTAAATTACTCTACCTTTTACCGTTTGCTCCTATATGGATCGAGGTTTTCCTTTTTCCTCAGAAATTGTTCTCCCAATTTGTTTCTTGAGGAAACAATTTAAATCTTAGGCGGGTTTCCTTTTAGTTATACTTTTCTACAATTAATTGCCTAATTCCTACGTCGGTCTAATCTTTATGACAGATTCGGAAACAAAATTGATAAGAAAACATCAAATTTGAGTATTTTAAATTATACCAGACATTTCGAAAGGTTGAAAATTAATTCCTGCATCCTTTCAGCTACTCCGACGATGACGCATGATAGAGCACGGCGGCGGATGGAGGCTCATAGTGGTGCACAAGGGGGGATGACAGTTGGCATCGAAACTTAGTCCAAAATGTAGCCCACAGCTCAAGGATGCTGGATCTGGGGTCGGTTCGGCGAAAAACGACGATTTAACTGCTATTTTTTGGCGAAAATGCGACAATGTTTTGAAATTGTTTCTCCTCGGTTCAAGTGCGTGGTGGCAGTTCTCACTAACTGGTAGTTGGCGAAGGAAGCTGGCAGCTCAGGCTAGCTGTTGGTGGCGGTGGTGTGGTCAGACGGCGATGGACGGTGGAGATCTAAGATAGTCTTTGAATTCATGACGGAGGGGAAATGCGACTATTTTTGGCCCCTGTAGTGGCCTTCAGTCGCTGCGGTGGCGTCGATCTGATCTGCTAAACCTTTTAGCAGTGACGGGTGGATGTAACTTAGCCGGACAGCAGATGAGCGTGGTGAAGGTGGTGCGCGCGCGAGAGAGAGAGAAAGAAAAGGGGAAATTGAGGAAAGTGAGGGAATTTTGAACATTTAAGGCATCCAGGGGCATTTTAGTCTTTTTTTACTTTGCCCTAGCTAAATTTTAGATGCATTTTTTGATTTAGACAAGAATATAGGACCATATGAAAAGGATTTGAAAATATTTTGAGAATTTTAAGCCTTCCAAAAATATATGCTAAATTCCTGAAGGCAGATAAAATTCTTTCCGTCAGATAAAATTTTTATTCTGAAAAAATCTCAAATTTAAACTATAAGCTCAGGAAAATATTATTAATTCAATGCCAACAAAATTTTAATTTATTATACCCAATTTAATTAATTTTAAATCGAGTTATTACAAAAAACGGCACAACTCCAAGGAGATTTACGTGGCCTAATTAATCCTTTATCAAGATATTCTTTTATTTCCTTTTTATAATATTATGAACTTTCTTTATTTATTTGAACCGGTCTAGCTTTAGTGGGTATTTTGCTTTCATTAAAAATTTTTTCATAGGGCAATTCTATTGTAAATGTCTTTCTTTTCCAGAAAGCATTAGGTACTTCAGCATAAACTTCTTTTGCAAATTGTTCTTCTGTTTGTTTAAATTTTTGCATTATACTAGGTTGTTTTAATTGTTCTTCTATTCTTCTATATTTTATTTCTTTCTTTAAATGTTTTATTTGATCTTTCTTATAAGTGATTTTTGTTATAAATTATGTTTCATATACTTCATGAATATCTTGAACTTGTTTTAATTTTATAAGAGAAATAAATTCAAATATATTATCTTTAGTTTTTATTCTTATATTAGAAACTTTAAAAGGATAAATTTGAGTTAGGAAAGGGGTTCCTAAAATCATATCTTGAATTATATTTTTAGTTAATATAAAGGTATTATTATAACATTTTCCTTTATTACATATTTTAACATTAGATAATTTAAATCTAACTTTTAAGCCTAAGTTATTTGCTGTAAATAATTTATGAGTAGTTTTTTTTATAGTATTGAGTTGGAATTAATCCTTCTCTTGTACAATTTAAGTCTACACCTGAATCTATTAAACCTTTAAAGGATTTATTAAAGTTTTTTCTTATTTTTAAAGGTATATTTACATGCCATTTTTGTTGAAAATTTATATTTTTAATTTCATCTTGTTCTACTATTTTTGAAGTGTTTTCTATTTTATTTCTAACTTCCTGTATTTGTAATTAAATATCTTGTATTAATTCTTTTTCTTTTAGCCTATTAATATCTTCTTTAATTTCTAATTTTAAATTATTTATTTCTCTTTGTAAATCATAAGTAGTAACTTTTTTTCTCTTGTTCTTTAACTTTTTTCAAAATTTTAGAGAAATCATATCCTTTAAATTCTAGTTCAGTTTTAAGAGGTTGTTCTTGTTCTAATATTAGATCTTTAATTTTTTTTTTCTAAATATTCATATCTTTTATTAGGATCTTCTATTTTATCTATTATTTCTAAAGCTATTTCAATTTTTATCATATTTAATTTATAAGAATATTCACAATTATCCAAATCATTATAATTATCTTCTTCTGATGAAGAAGAGTTAATTTCTTGATGTTGATAAATTCTTTCTTCTTTGTCTATTTCACTATCTTCAGAGTCCCGTTAATAATATTTTAGCTATTTGAGTTTTTAGATTTTCATCCATAAACCAATTCATTTATTTTTTGTTTTACTCTATAATGTTTCTTCATATGACCATACCGACCACATTTATAACATATTAAGTTTGATTTAGGTTTAAAAGATTTAGGCTGTTCTTTACTTATAGTTGGTTTTTTCTTAGAATTTTTGTATTTTTTAAATAGTTTTTCTTTTTATAGCTGGAGGAGGTTTAGGCCTATCATACCTATATTAGGCAAAAAAAAATTTTAATTCTTTTATCCCTTTAGCTTGGTTTCTTTTTATCCTATTTTCCAATTTTTGATCATTACATAATTCTAATCCAATATTTTTAATTATGGATATTATTCTTCTGTAAGTTAAGTCTCTAATAGGGGTATTAGGAAATTCTTGTTGTAGATGTTCCCTAACCTTATTAGTAAAAGTTAAGGGTAATCAGGCTATGACTTTTTCTTTCTAATAGCTTTCTCTATAATCTTCCCTAATTAATACCATAGTTATAAAATTATCTGCATGCCATCTAAAGTCTCCTAAGGTGGGACACTTCAAATTATGCAGTAGAACTAAAGTTCTATCATCAAGTAATTTAGTATCACTTATAAAATTTTGAATTATGGCTCAAATTAAGGTTTTTACCATTATTGGTATTCGATTTTCTCCTTCTATTTTGACACTAGTAAAAATAAAAGCTTTTTGTTCTGGGATTAAGTAATTATCCCACTAATCTTTTAAGGTTCTAGTAAATCCTACAATAATTAATTTTACAGTTTGTTCTTATGAATTTTTAGTTCTAAAGGTAAAAGCTACCATAGTCATTTCATTAGTTTTTCTAAGAATTTTATGGTCTAACATCCTATCAATATTCCATTATGAAATTCCATCTCCTGTATAGGAGGATGGATTATTTAATTCTCATTCTTCAAATTGGATATCTGGAAGAGTGGGCCGAGGATAATAATTTCTACTAGTAGAGAATCCTCTGGTAGATTTAGTGGGTAGACTACTACCTTTCCCTTTTATTTTTAGAATATCTTCCTTAAATTGTTGTTCTATTTCATCTATGTCTTTAGATATTTCTTCATTTTTTTAATGTACTTACTTTGCTAAATATTAATTGATCTAATTTTTTTATTTATTTCTTCTAAAGCTAAATTTTTTCTTTACCTAATTTAAAATTTTTTAATTCATTTTCTGTAAACTTAAAGGGTTTAGTTAATAAGTTTGCTAAACTTTAAGTAGATGCTATAGGGGGTTTGTTTATTTCTACAGGATTTATTACTTCATTTGCTGCTTGATGTAGTTATTGATTAGTATAATTTAATTGATGTTGAATAGTTCTAATGTCTTTTATATTAGCAAGTTCACTTAAATTTCTATTATCATTTATCATTTTCAAAGGTGAAGTTATTACTTCTTTATTTTGTTTTTTTGGAAATTTTATTTCTTCTAATGGGGGAATTTTTCCTATGATTTCTCTTATTTATGTTTTACATATTTTTTCAAAAGATTTTAATACGTTAATACTTAATTTTTCTAATTTATTTTGTTCAAACCATTCAAAATAAGGAATATTTTCTTATAATAATTCTAAAGTTTGGTAATATTCTTCCCTAAATAGTTTTAATTCTTCTTGAGAGAAGGTTTTAAAGAGCCATTCTCTTTTAGCTTTATTTTCTTCTCTTGAGAATTCTTCTCTAAGTAATTATTTATTTATTTCAAAGGTTTTTATAACATTTAACTGACTAAGATCAGATTTTGTTGGGGAATTATGAATCTAAGTTGACTCAAAATTTACAAATGGTGAACGTATTGATGGTGAATTTGAAGCTTCTGCTTTAACTTCAGGAATTGGTATTGTAGGATCTATCCTAATTCCCTTTAAGTATAATCCTTTTGGGATTGTAAAATTAGAATGATCTATAGGTCTTCTAGCCATACTAGAAGTCCTAGATTTTGGAATTCTTAAAGAGTTAGATCTTCCTAAAGGAGTGAAATCTACCTCTATGGCTACTGATTTATATTCTATTATTTCATCTAATACTATTGGTGGTGGCTTATTTAGGGTTAACAAACCTTCTAACCTCTATTTTAATCCACTAGTTATTTCATGATTTTTTAAGGTTTTGGATACTAAAGCATTTACCTTTTTAGGATTTACTAATAATAGGGTAGTTTCATCTTTAGGGGATATCAGTAAAGCTCATGGAGCTAACTGAGTTTTCATTACTTTATAGTATATTCCATATATTATAGTTATAGGAATGGAATTAGGATTCCATTCTTCATCTATCATTTTTATATCTAACAATATATTATATGATGTATTATGAAAATTAGATAAAGCTATTGAATAATTAGGATAATTATTAATATAAATACGACCATTATGCAAATTAGTCTCAAACAACGCTAATATTTGATTTTGAAAGCTTACAGGTCTATTTATCTCTTAATGTAGCAAATATTGGAGAATCTATTCCTTGCCTAAACAAAGGTTTTATAGTTATTTGAATAGATCTTATATGAAGATACTTATATTTTTTAATGTATTCGGTTATTAAGGATTTTGAAATTAAAGGAATAGTTTCATGAATTCTAGAAATATTTATTTCTTTTTTTTATAATTTTTATGACATATTCTCTTGAGAATAATTCTTTTATTGAAGTTTTATATATAGATGATATTTCTAACTTAGGTAAAGTCTACTTATTTAGTTGATCTTCTATTTCAGGTATTCTAAGTTTGTGATAAATTATGTTATTATTTACTTCCTTTTGCTCTCAATCTAATTCTTCTATCTTATCTTTTCCTTTATTAGACAACATTTTTATTATTTTGACATTAAGGCTAGCTAATTACTCTAGAACAGGACCACCAGGATAAACCAACGGTTTTACTACCCTAACCCTCGGGACTTACTACCTTGACCTCCTTTATCGACTAACCAACGTTCAAAGTAACGCCTCACTATACCCCTCTAAAGAAAATATTAAAATGTTTTCTAATATTGAAAAATTATGATAGAAAAATCAAACTTTGAACAATCAAAAATAAATATTAATACAAATTCAAGCACTAGGCTCTGATACCATTTATGATAGGATCATTGTACTTTATTTTGAAATTCAGCTCTATTTAAGAGATGAATTTTGCTTAGTAGAGGTAGAGTTCATTTTAGAGCTTATTTCCCTTTTCACTTCTCTCATACTCTTTGTAAACATTCCCTTGTAATCCTCTATCGATCTATAATCATCATCTCTATAAGTAAAACCATCATTTGAATTGATCTAGCTTTAGTTGGTATTTTACTTTCATTAAAATATTTTTATAGGGTAATTCTACTGTAAATGTCTTTCTTTTCTAGGAAGCATTAGGTGTTTCAGCACAAATTTCTTTTTACAAATTGTTCTTCTATTTGTTTAAAATTTTGAATTATACTAGGTTGTTTTAATTGTTCTTCTATTCTTTTATATTTTATTTCTTGCTTTAAATATTTTATTTGATCTTTCTTATAGGTGATTTTTTTTTATAAATTTTGTTTCATTTACTTCATGAAAATCTTGAACTTGTTTAATTTTATAGGAGAAATAAATTCAAATATATTATCTTTAGTTTTTATTCCTATATTAGAAACTTAAAAATGATAAATTTGAATTAGGAAAGAGGTTCCTAAACTCATATCCTCTATTATATTTTTAGTTAATATAAAGGTATTATTATAACATTTTCCTTTATTACATATTTTAGTAGAGGTAGAGTTCATTTTAGAGCTTATTTCCCTTTCCACTTCTCTCATACTCTTGTAAACATTCCCTTGTAATCTTCTATCCATCTATAACCATCATCTCTATAAGTACTTTAAAGTTTTATAAATAAATTCAGCTTTTCTTTTATAATTCTACTTTTACTTTTAAAAGTTCAGCTTTTCTTTTATAAATAAAGTTTTATTGCCCTAACCCTCAAGATTTATTATCTGGACCTCCCTTACTAGCTAACTAATGTTCAGAGTAATGCCTCACTATACCCCTCCGAAGAAAATATTAAAATGTTTTCTAATATTAAAAAATTATGATAGAAAAATAAACTTTGAACAATCAAAAATAAATATTAACACAAATTTAAGCACTAGGCTCTAATACTATTTACGATAGGATCGTTAATCAAAGTAAAAAAAAAATTGTAAAAGTAAAAGTAGAATTATAAAATACTTACAGAGATGATGGTTATAGATGAATAGATGATTACAAGAGAATGTTTACGAGAGTATGAGAAAAGTGGAAACACACACACATATATGCACGCGCGCACACACACACATATGCGCACGTGCGCACACACACATATATATATATTCAAATATATATACATATATATACTAATATACATATAAATATGTTTATTCATAATCTTCATACATAGGTAAATATATACATTCATACATTATAATTTTTAAGTGTATTTATTAGTTATAATAAAAAAGTTTATAAAAAATTTTATTATCCAAAAAAAAAATTTGAAATGTAAAAAGTATAAATTTTGAAAATTTAAATCCCAGGTTTTTAAAATTCCATAGAACTTAAAATTTTACAGTCCAAAAACAATTTTAGTGTTTTATTAAAGAATTTGCTGATTAATCCTTATAGAGCATTGATTAAAATAATATTGGATTGATTGGTAAAATACTTAGTTGATAAAAATTATGTTAATTTATTTTTGTGTTACTTACAATTTTATTCAAATTTTAATTAAATTGTTATGATTTAATAAATTTTTAATTTGGTCATTAATTTTTATTTTTTATTTAATATTTTGATTTTGACTTTTTGTTGAAATAATTTGTTAAATTTTGGTAATTTTTTAATTATATAATATTTTGATATTATAAATTTATTTATTTAAATTAAAATATTTATATTAGTTAATATAAATTATACTTTATTTATAGATGTAAATAATTTTTGCATATTTATTTATATTTTTATTAAAATAAATCATATATATATTTATAATGTAAAGATAGTATATCTTGAATATTAAAAAAATAATATAATTTTAATAAAAATTTGTTAATAGAAAATAAATTAAAATTTTGTTAAATTGTAAAGATTTAGTTATAAAATTATACATTATAAAAATTTCATTAAGAAATAAGTGAAATTATAAAAATCATAAAATTAATTTAATCTAAAATTTATAATTTTTATAATTTTTTAAATTTAAAATTATTAATTATTTTATCCACATTCTTAACAACGCCCTTATTAACAAAACACGTGTAATTGTCGAATGTGGATGACAACTGCACGTTGTTGCGGGGACATTTTTTGTTATCTTATTTTTGGATTTATTGTATACGGGGGAGATGGAAATGGCCAAAAGGCGAATTGGGATTTGAGTGGGGAAGGAAAAGAGAAACACTCAGTTAGAAGACTGATGGCAAGAGCGGTACGCATTCTGCAGAGAATTTGGAGAGTGTAGTCATCGCTTACGTCACGTATTTGACTCTTTGATCATGTGACATGTGGATCTTGTCGTCCCATGATTTTTATTTTAACCTGTTCGGCAATAAAAAAAGAGAGATTAGACGAAATTTAATATTTTAAAAATTAGACTTATTATTAAATTAATAAAAAGATTAATTTAAAATTTATTAATTTAATTATAATTAAATAATAATTGAATTAATATTAATATATATATTAATTTTATATTATAAATATAATTAAATAAATAATTTAAGATAAAAATTTTATATATTAAATTTATATTATAATATTATATATAAAATTAAAATAACTAAATATGTAAAGATTTTAAAATTTTTATTTAAATCATATCTAACTTAAGATAATTATTTATATTATATATATATATATAATGTAACCAATCTCTTTCTCACTCTAATATTTTAATATTCTTTCTTTTCTAATATCTTATCTTATTCTAAACTCTACCCTTATCCTATCCACTTTCATTTTTTAAATTTGCATCATACACACATTGTACACCCCATATTCTTTTGATTAATTTTAAACTAATGTTCCTTAATTTATTGAATGAGTTTGTTACCAAGAATGATGAACTTGCTTGAGTAATTTAGTGTTTGAAATAAATAAGTTTAGGGAAGACACTTTCTTCCTTGGATAACCGAATTATAATGTGAATGGGAGAAAAACACTACATAAAAGTTTAGGTGCTTGATACATTTAACATGCTTGAATTAATTTTCCCTTTTCTTAACCGAATTACCAAGGGAGAGAAGAGTATGACAAATTAAATATACATGCATGTGCAATTTATAACACCCCCAATTTCAAAGCCATATTTAAAATATTATTTATTGAAAAATCCTTCACTTAAGAAACTGGTGTATTATATACACTTCTATCCTTTATTTCTTACCTGAGTTCTTTAAATATCCATTTATAGTATACATTTCATTAGGTTCGGATCCTTACTCAGGTATCATATCAATTATCAATACAGCGGAAGTCTAATAACCATACACCATAATCCATAAAAATTCAGGATAAATTTAAACTTTTTCCTTTACATACATTTACATCCAGTTCAACGTGACAACGTTGTTACATATACTGCAGGATATATGTAGTTTTCTTACTTTCATAGGGTAAGGAGGCAACAAACCTGCCACTCATACCCTTTTTAACTATTTTTCATAAACCTGATATGTATGCCTTACATATCCATATACTTATATGTATTTCTAGCATAATATATATCATTCCATTTCTTGGGATGGGTAGCTAATCCCTTATGTCTTGTAGTACCATAATGGTCCTAGTCATCTGATACATACCAGAAAATAATGAGAAAATAATTTCTCAGTAGCTAAGCATTCCACATTTCATTTATGAGCTATGGTATGTACCACCGTATGGTTATGGAAAACAATTTACATTCCTTATTCTTAAATTCCATCATTTCTAAGAAATGCTATAAATAAACCAGTCAGATGTATAGGATGAAGTTTATGAGGTATATCAACAATATATCAGTTATAAAATAAAAACAGTATCAATTTCAGTCACAATCATAGTTCACCATATACCGTTTAGTACCATAATCAAGAAAGTACATTCATTAAATTTTCATTCAGCCATAGATAATTTAGGAGAAACAACATTTACCATTCATGGAAAACTGCATTATTTATAAGGAAAATAAACATTCATTTTTGGCTAAAAGCCATATTTTCAATTCAGAGAGACACAAGAGTATCGGAAGTATAAATTACTCCACATACTACAGCGTGCATGAATGAGATAGCCGCTCTATCAAGTGTGTGACAATTCTGCCACTGGTACATCTGAGGCGTCCCTCAGTGGATCCGAGTACCCATTCACATTCAGTGATCATGTCATAAAGACAAATCTAAGTGGGAATTTCTCCCAGGGTTCAGTCAAACTAAGCTCATGGAATCACTGTTATTCACACAGATCATCTTCTCCCCGCTTTATGGGCGGTTCATGATGCCATAGATCACCACAACCTACATTATGGATCATTTCCCAGTATGCTATTTCCTATATATATCAACTAGGATGATTAGGCTTAATCCCATAATTTTGCCAAATTCTAAGTAAATGTCCCCTGTTCAATTGGCCATCTAGGTTACACTAACTTAGAATTCACAATCATCACAGCGTTGTTGAAATTCTTTCATTCCGAGCGGATGTTTCACCATCCAAATTTATGATACAACCGTGGAATGTCCAACGGCCGTCCCATACCGACAATTGGTCACTCGGTTATAAGCCTATCTATCCTAGAACATATATTGGAATTACTTCCTCTATGTTTCTCTTTATTGAACATTTAAATATTTTCCTTCCATTCAATGTTTTCCAATACCATGCTATGTTTTTCCTTATCTATGTCATAAATCAATCCTTTTCTTTCCTCATTCATGATGATACTATCATTCTCACTTTCTAAAAAGAAAACCTTTAAATCTCAATAACAATTCCATTCTTGAATTTGTATAATAAGGAAGGTTCATTCTTGGTCAAGAGAAATCCTTAAGAAATTTAAGATTTTCATACTTAACAATTTCTATTTGTCACTCTTGCCATATAATAAGCAAAATAAATTTACTTTTCCTTCCCATTTACACTAAATTCCCTTTTTCACATTTTATTGCATTTAAAGGGTTTCAAAGTTGAACCTTTTCCATTTCCTACTTATTATTCCATTTTCCCCTTTCTCACCTAATTATCCATACCCAAGGTGTGTATAATCATTGTCTCCCTACACTTAAACATGCACACAAATTGCTAGAATTGCCAAGATTGCACAAAATATTCATTAAAATTTAATTGCAACGTCATATTATTTCCTTTGTATACTTTGACCAATTTCATTACATTTTTGTACAAGATTTTCCATAAATATTTCTATGTCCTAAAATTGGTCAAGTAGGCTACATGAAATTTAATGGGATCATTTTGCATAAAAATAATTGCCAATTAATCTTGTTTCAACCAAGACACACACATAGAAATTTTAGCACACTTTCTTCACCAAAAACATGTATACTCTTGGTCAAGATGGGATTTTTAGGCAAAATTGGGCATTTCAACCAATTGACAATTATTCTACCCTCCATTGGCCATAACTTGAATTACCAATAAGCTAATTTAAAATTTTTCAAACAATTTTCAAAATCTCATTTTGCTAGCCATGGCCTAAAGAGGCATTTTGTGCAAAAATCATCATTTTTCATATAATCATTTCTTTAATTCCATTTTCATCATCTATAAACCATCAATCACCATTTATCCATAAAAATCAAGGCAAAACAAACAATTTGGCATGACATTCATGAATTTGGGGTTTTAGGGCAAATGAAACAAAATTGGGAAATGAACATAAACACTTTCATAATTGAAATTAATCATCACAAACAACTCCATACTACTTTCTAAGCATTAATCCATAGAAATTTTGAGAATTTAAGAATGTAAAATTAAGAACATCCCTATTCATGTACTGTTCATTCAGCCATGAAAATCTCAAAAGCTTGGAAAAATCCATTAAAACATGAAATAAGTGATGGAAGAATGCTAAGCTACCTTGATTTGCAATTTTTGGTGTATAAACCTTGAAGTTTCCTTGCTTTTTCTCCCTTTTCTCCCTTATGAAGCCTATGGTATTTCTCCCTTCCAAAAGCCTTCACGTCGTCTTTGCTAAGGAGGAGAAGAAGAAGTAGTGTGACTTATTTAAATTGGCTAATATGACCATTTTGCCCTTGGTGGCAAAATGACCAAAATACCCTTCACCTTTTCCTTCTTAAAACCTTGACATGTAAGGGTATTTTAGAAATTTTAAAGTGTTTCTTTAGGTAAAATTTCCCTTATGTCCTTATGATGAAATTACCTTTTTACCTTTGGTGTCAAAATTACCATTTTGCCCTTCATGGTAAAATGACCATTTTACCCCTCTTAAGTGCCGAACCATTTTTTTTTTTTTTTGAAAAATTTTGGAAAAATATTCTAGAGGCAAAATCATAATTTTCCAAATAAAAATTAGCTATTTTATCTGATAAATAAATATTTTATTCTTATTTTCAGATAAAATTTTGACAGTTTTGCCCCTAAATATTTTTCTTGCAGCATTCATGACATTGCCACCATTTTCAAACCTCATACACGTGCGCCATAAATGCACCTCAATTTACGTGCTTACTATCAGGATATTTTATGAAACAAATTTCCTTTCATTTTAGTCCCTAATCATTTACTTTCAGTTTAGTCCTTCCTTTGTTTAAGGTAATATAAAATAATTTTTGGACTATTTTCCATGCATAAAAATATTGAGTCTAGGATTCTAATACATACCTGATATCATAGAATTGAGGATATTACACTTGGCACTTCAATTTCATTGTCCTTCCACAAAGGTAGCATCGATGGAGATTCAACCAGGAGTATAACTAAAGAGAAGTTCAAGAGCCAGGACTGGTCACCTAAAACTCGATAGATGAGGGTGTTCTTGTTTCCATTTTGTTCTTCATCCCTTTCAATTATATTTTTTGTTGTTTTATTCATGAATATGAGTAGCTAGATTGGTAAAAGTCATTTGGGGTTCCTAAACTATGTTGATATTTTGATTTTCAATGCAATTGAATTATAAATTAGATTGTGCAATATTCCTTTAGTTAAGAGTTAATTCAATTTTCATTACCAGACATCGTAGGAAAAACTATCTAGATTCCTCTCAAAAACCCAAAAAGATGATGTTTGTAATTGGAAACTAACTAAAGAGAACAATTAATCTTCGCTTGGAACTAGAGGTTGATTGATTGCTAGATTAGGAGGAATTCCTAATAATGGTGAATTAGAACACTAATGCTGATATAAAACTACCCATTAGGAAGAACCAGCTAATGGGAGGTTATAGGTTTTAGAAATCCATTGAGACTGACAAAGAATTTGGATTTAATCTAGAATTCACCCACAGGTAGCCTAGTCAATTTCATAATTCAAAATTCTTTGTATAATGTCATCTAGTTTAGGACCCTAAAGGGTTTGCTTTTTTGGACTTGATACTTTCCTTTCTCGATCAAGTTTCATGGATTCCCTCTGCTATTAGTTAGATTTAGTTAGTTAAAATCCTTCACTATTTTTCTTAGGTTAAATAACGAGTAAGTAGTAACTCTAGGCTTTCTTATTCCTATGGGATATAACCTTAGTACTCACCATTGCACTAGGCTACACTAACAGGTGCACTGCCTTAAGGTGTGGCTGCATATAAAGCATTGTCAGCACACCATTTGATCAAAAGGAGTTGAATATGAGGCAGAGAAGGTGGGTAATGTTTTTAAAGGATTTTCATTTTGAACTAAAGTATCATACAAGAAAAGCTAATGTTGTAGTCGATGCATTAAGTAGAAAGTCCCTGCAAGTAGCTTACTTTATGGTAAACGAGATGAAATTGCTTAAAGACTTTAGGGATCTTAGTCTCAATGTGATTTCACTCCCAAATAGGTTAGCAATGAGTGATTTTCAGATTGATTGTGAATTGAGGGAACAAGTTAGAAAAGCATAACAAGAGAATAAGTCTCTAGGAATCTATGCAGACTAACCAGATTTTGGTTTAGCCACTGATGGGGTATTGATGCCTAGGAACCAAATAGTGATTCCAAGCCATCAGGAGCTAAAGGATAAATTATTAGCAGAGGCACACCGTAGCCACTACATTATTCACCTAGGTATTTCTAAAATGTATCAATAGTTGAAAAGAAACTTTTAGTGGTCAAGAATGAAGAAGGACATCACAAAGTATGTGAATGCTTGTCTTACTTGACAGCAGGTAAAGATAGAGCATAAAAAACCAGCTAGGTTATTAAGACCACTAGAAATACTAAAAAGGAAATGGGATTAAATAACCATGGATTTCATGGTAGGATTACCTAGAACCCCAGTCGATTATGATTCCATTGATAGTGGATAGAATGACCAAATTTGCTCATTTCTTACCGATCAAGATCAGTTATTCCTTGGAAAACCTAGCCTAACTATACCTTAAGAAAATTGTGAGATTACATGGGGTACCATCTAGTATAGTGTTAGATAGAGATCCTAGATTTACATCCAGATTTTAGCAATCTTTACAAAGAGCATTAAGAACCAAACTAAAATTTAGCACTGCTTATCATCCTCAAACGGATGGATAGTCTGAGAGAACAATACAAACCCTAGAGGATATGTTGAGAGCATGTGTGCTAAAATAGGAGAGAGGTTGGGATAGGTACCTACTTTTAATAGAGTTCGCATTTAATAATAGTTCACTTTACTAGAGGTATCACACCATATGCTGCTTTGTATGGGAGGAGTTGTAAATCACCCTTGAATTGGGTATAAATGGGAGAAAGAACATTGTTGGGACCTGAAATCATGCAGGAAACTACAAATCAAATAAAAGTGATTAGGGAAAAGATAAGGGTTACCCTGCAGAGATAGGAAAACTATGCGAATAGGAGGAAAAGGCCTTTGGAATTCAATGAGGAAGACTGTGTTTTTTAGAGTATCACCTACCATGAGTATTAATATAAAAATAAAGACAAAGAAATTAAGTCCACGATTCTTAAGACCATTCCAGATCCTGAAAAGAGTTGGTCTAGTTGCCTACCAAATCGCCTTACCTCCTTATTTTTCAAATTTGCATGATGTATTCTATGTCTCGTAACTTTAAAAATATATTCTAGATCCCATGTATGTATTAGGGAATCAACCTATCATATTAAAGGAAAATTTAACTTATGAGTCTACTTCTGTTAAGATCTTAGATTTCAAGAATAAGTAACTCCGAAATAAAGTCATCCCTTTGGTCAAGGTACTTTGGAAGGATATAGCAAACTAGGAGATGACGTGGGAGAAAGAAGACAAGATGAGGCAACACTATCCAAAATTTTTTATAGGTATGAATTTTTAGGACAAAATTCTTTTAAGGGGGAAGGATTGTAATATTCACTTCCTTAAAATTTATTATTGAGGATAAATTGGTATGATGTAAATGAAATAAATGGCTAAATCCTAAAGCAAATCTTGGAAAGGATAATCTTAGAACTTTCTTCTTGCAAGGACTAAAATGAATAACTATTATGGGGCCACATGTGAAGGGAAAATAGTTGTTAAGTGCTCCAATGAGATTTATAGAACCAAAGGACTTAAAAGCAATTTCCATATTTTTTAAGATGATCTCTAGAACCTTCAACCAAGCCACTCCTTTTGACTCCTTCATCTGCACATTTCCCTTATATCAGCCCATTTCCACACTTGATAAGGAGAGAAAAAGAGATGGAGAAAGGAGAAAGGAGAAGAAAACCAAATTGAAAGCATCAAGTAGCTAGATTCTAGGTAATAAATCTTCATATATACTTATGAAAACATCTTAGCTTTCATTTAGAAGTAGCATACTCTTCCTACCACCCATCAAACATGCTGAAATCTTGTAAGATAGCAAAAATGACCATGTTAGGTTATTTTTGAAATCTGGGGTTTCTTGGCCTGAAATGATGATTTTGAGGTTTCTTGGAGTTAGAAAAGGGGTCTCTGAACCATAATGTTAAGGTCTTTAGCTTCCATTTAGTGTTTTATTATTCACCTATTTTGAAAGTGTAAATTGGTTTGTATGATTGATGTTTGAGCATGAAAATAGTTAGACATTGGGAGAAAATGGTTAGAAACTAAGCTCATACCTTTTAAATTTGAAAAGTAGTGGAATCTGGGCTAGATAATTGGGAAAATCCAATTTTTAAAACTGTTGAAGAACATAGAAGCCGACTGGCAGTATGCACCATTCAACTGTCATGTTCTTAACAAAACTAGAAATTCATTAAGAGATGCAGCAATTGAATGGTAGCCTTATCAGTCGACTATCAGGTCTAAGTTTTTGCCTAGTAGTCGACTGAGAGCCTTTTATCATCTGATTGGTATCCCACTATCTAGCAAAGTCCAGGATTCCAAGGAGCCACCAACCAACTGCTAGCTTTGTGACAGTCAACTGGCAGCCCTTCAAAGAGTAATAAGCCTACTGCTTACTTTATGGCAGCCAACTGATGGCCCTCTAACATGAAAAATGACTTTTAAAGTGAGGAATAAGCTTGGAAACCCCTTGTATTAGTTGGAATGAGGCTCAAAACGTCATCATACATAATAATTGCATATGTTAGGTGATGAGTGACATTAAAATAAGAAAGGAAAGAGGAGAGTTATTCTATAGTAAAACTCTAAGCCTAGGTTGCATAGAAAGCATATTGCTATAGATGTAAATTTGAGAAGGGCTGGTGTGAAATTTAAGTTATTTCTCAGGAAGTGACTTGTGAGATCAAGTTAAAAAGGAAAGAGGAAGACCTTGATCAAGAGAGGAACAAATGTTTAAGGTAGAGTAATCTACACTCCCCTAATTTAAAATGATGATGTGAATTTGCTTGCTTTAAAATGAAAATTTGTTTTATGAGATGGGAATTGTTTGATGAAATGAATTATGAACTAGTACAGGATTTCATATGAGTATGAGGAAAACTTTGCCCGTATATTTTGAGAAGCATGAAATAGACTCTTTGTTGCTTGTTTTGATTTGGCTATAGGGTTGTATGCTTATAGTGTAACATCCGCTCTTTTTGTATTCAGGAGATGTTTGTATATTTTAACTAACTTAAATTCTTGTGTTTGTTACATTAGGCTGCATGTAGTTGCATTAGAATGAGAGATTTAAGGGAAAGGAAAGAATAAGGACTAAATTAAAAATGAAAAAGATATAGTGGAAAATTATGTGAATACCCAAAACTTGAGGACAACAAACTATAATTTTAGCGAGAAGATATACTATAGCAACTAAAATTTTGAAAACTTCTAGCCAGTGAATTAGGGACAAAATGGTAATTTAACATAAGCCAGAGAAATTGTCATTTTGTACTAGATGATCAAAATTTTGAGTAGAATTTGAAGTTTCAAGAACACCTATAAATAGTTAAAGCCTTCAGAACACCTCATTGTGCAACTTCAATCCATAATCTAGAGAGAGAAAGAGAGAAATTGAGTTAGAGATAGAAAGAGTTGGAATTGTGAAGGAAGAAAACTGTTAAGGGGATTTAAACATTTCTAGAGCTAGGAAATCATCCTAAAACACTTTCCAAACATCAATCACCAAGTATAAATTAGCAAAAAGGTAACAAATTACCAATCTCTCTCATTTTCAATATATCACTATTTATAACTGAAAACTTTGATTTTTCTGTTGTTTAAGTTTAAGAGAGGTTAAAACCTACATTCTTAATTTTTTTTATGGCTATTGGATGTTTTAAAATGAATGA
Organism: Senna siamea; assembly: GCA_031216115.1. Taxonomy (NCBI): domain Eukaryota; kingdom Viridiplantae; phylum Streptophyta; class Magnoliopsida; order Fabales; family Fabaceae; genus Senna; species Senna siamea. The sequence continues at coordinate 23,347,321 of CM062363.1, read as the reverse complement.
ATATGCTTATGAATATCTGAATGCAAATATGAAAAAATGGGTTTGTCATGGTTTTTGAGAAAGCGTTTAAATCCAATATTTAAGCATAAGTAATCGACAGTTTGGGCTATTTTTTTGTGGTAAATGAAGCTCCTATGCTGTTATTGAGTTTTTAGTCATCGAAACTATTTTAAAAATATGTTCTTGGGCTAAAAAAATTGGTCAACTAAGAGTTTTAACATAGAGCATAACATAAAATCGACTTGTAGCCCTTACCAGTCGACTGTCATGCTCCTGGGTCACCCAGAAACTTGTCTAGAATGCTAGTAGCCAACTGCCAAGGGCCTGAAGTCAACTGTCGTGTTCTTATTTTCTAAAAATTTAGCCTAAAGCAGAGCAATTGACCATCGTGGTCCTATATTTTGACTAGTTGCTCTCTGTTTGAAATATTTTTAGGACAGTAAACTGGAAGCCAATTGCCAAGAGGCTGAAAGTCGACTTGTAACTCTCTGTTTTGGGAAATTTGACTCAATAACCTATTTTAAGCCACAATTAGCCCAACACTTTACTCTAATGTAGGATTTAAACATAAAATGTAATGGTTAGCATGAGATTTGAAAATGCTTGAGAATAAATGAGAAAGAAAAGAAAGACATGAGATTTTATGAGATGAGCGTAAACCATAAATAAGAGTAACTACAAATGGTTGATCCGCAAGAATAGCTACAAATGGTTATACTGTGAGAATAACTGCATTTGGTTATACCACGAGAATAGCTTCAATTAGTTATACCGCACGAATAGCTGCAATTGGTTATACCGCGAGAATAGCTACAACTGGCTGTAATCCAGGAAAATTTTTACAGATAGTTAACCACGAGAATTAATGCAGACAGTTAACCAAGAGAATGATTGCAGATGGTAAAAACCATGAGATTGATTGAAGGTGGCTCATGACCACGAGAGAACTCATTTATGAATGGAAATATTTAAAGATTTCTTTTGTGATGCTTTTGATTATGACCATATCAAATTGCTTAATTTCTTTTTTTATGCTCTATACTGATAGATGACTATTATATGCTGCCATTACGTTGTGAGAATATATCCTGTGTGACGGATATCTGATGACATGCGCATGTATTCATAAGTATGCCTATGTAACGTTTGTGTATATTATTCCAATAGCATAATATTTCAATTATTGTGAAAGAATGTGGTGGATTTTTGTATCAGTACGGTGGTACAAAGCAACAAATTTTAAAGTTTCTGGTGATTTTGCTACTAAGAAATATTTCTCATTAAATGCTGGTTTGTATCATATGCCTAGGTACCAGATTTTCTTAGAGGTCAAGGTGGAAATGGTTGAGATACCATTTCTAGGGCTTTTTCTTATAATTAAAGAATTATGGGTTATCTATGTTTGGGAAGTTCCTCCTACCCCCTGACTGCATAAAGTATTAGGTATTGTATAGTATTTTGACATGCCTATTTCCTTGAATCCTTATTAATATTTGGAAAGGATTAGGAGGGAAAATTTGGTGTAAGTAAGGAGGCCATATATGTATTAAGATATGTGAGATATAGGTAATTTTGCTTAAAACTGGGTATGAGTGGCAGGCTTGTTGTCTCATTATCCTGCTCAGGCTCACATATCTATAGGTATATGTTTGCACAAACTAGTATTTATATATATATAAATATCATGTACAGTTGAATGTGAATATAAATATTCCTATATCTATCTATCTCATTTAAATTTCTTTATTTATTTTCATTGCGTAACATGTGAGAACCTGAGTGTAGTAACCCAAACTAGTGGCACACAATTATTTAACTTAGAAAAGGTAAAAACGTACTTAGGTACAAGCAGTAGTAAACTTAGAAATCATATATTATATCACCTTATATTATTTAATTATCTAAAAGGAATATAGGGTTGGGGGTGTTACATTGAGTTGGTATCAGAGCACAGTTACCACAGCTAGTTAAGCACTAGCTCAGTAATAAAGGGTAGATTCCTCAAGATAGAGACTAATATAGGTTAGTTAGCTGAATCTAGATAGTTTACTAACTTGTATTGTATTTTGACTTGAGGAATGGAATGCTAGGTTTAGGGTAGACAGTGTTTCTTATTAGTGTCATATGATCTCTTAAAAATATTATGTTATTGGGACTGATCGCCTCAGTAATGTTTGTTTTGTAGAGTGAAGTATGGCTCCACATAAAAGGAATACTGGAAAGGGGAAAGAAGGAGAGGGTAATATGGAGAGACTGATACAGGTTATGATGGGAGTGGCAGAGGCTGTGAAGGAGTAGGTAGCTGCTACTACCCATGCTATGAGACAGCAGGCAGCTACTACTACTCATGTCATCAGGCAATTTTGGGAATAAGGGAATAACCATAATAACCCTAACCCTCAAGAAGGACAGGCTGAAAACCTAATATATCATGGTTGGTCAGAATTCCAAAAATAAAAAACCCCCTTCTTTTAGGGGACGAGTTTAACTCAAAGGTGGCTAAGGAACGGTTGAGAAAAATGGAGAAGTTGTTTGTAGTTCTTTATACAACTGATGTTCAGAAGGTCTTATTTTCTACCTATATGCTAGTTAGAGAGGCAGCATATTGGTAGAAGGGATTGAAGCAACTAATGGAAGCTTAGGGAATGCAGATTACCTGGGATTCATTTAAAGAAGCATTCCTTGGAAAGTATTTTCCTCAGAATGTGAGGAATGAGAAAGAAATTGAATTTATGCAGATTAAATAAGGCCACATGACATTTAATTATTACCTTGCTAAATTTGAGGAATTGTCTAAATTTTCTTCTTACTTGAGACTTCAACCAGATGAGGCATGGAAGGCAATAAATTTAGAGGTTGGATTGAGGTCTGAGTTGAAGAATGTTGTAACTCTGTTAGAAATCAGGAATTATGCCACATTAGCAAGTAAGTATCGCATAGTTTCTAAGAATCTGGTAGAGACTGAAAAAGAGAGACAAAAGAATAATTATCGCAACCGAAAGCAACCAGAATCTTTTGGAGGGAGAGATAATAAATTTGGTAGAGGCCCAAAAGGTAAAAGGCCAATATGGAGGCCAGTAATGCCAAATGTTTGCACTAAATGCCATGAAATTCATGAGGGACCCTGCTAATGGCTATAACCAAAGGTACAACATGATGTATATTGTAACCCCCCAATCTTATAGTTCCTTTTAAAGGTGATTTAAATAATATAAATAATATACTATAAGATTGGTGAATTACTACTTCCTTTACCTGAGTTAATTTTTAAACATTTATCAAATGAAGTAATTAGTATTATTGGTTTGGGCTACTACACTTAGGATCTCACACGTTACGCAGCGAAAACAAAACATATTAATTAAAATAACATACATGTGTATACATATATTCATATACACCAACATTCATTTACAGTGTATACATATCATTCATTAGACATATATCTATATAGAGATATGTGAGAGTGTTAGCTAGGGTAAGGAGACAACAAGCTTGTCACTCATACCCATTTAACAAAAATAGCTAGTAGATTCCTAGCTCACATATCTGAATACATATATGCCCTTATCCTATACATCAAAACTATTCTCCTGATCCTTTTACTAAAATATCACAAGGATTCAGGGTATGGGGTATACCAAAAACTTTTTACTCTAACACTTCATGTAATCAAGGTGGGAAAAGAACTTCCCATATGTATATGACCCATAGTTCCTTAATAATAGGGAAATACCCCAGATTTAAACCAACTCCATCTTTATCTCAAGGAGGATCTGTTATCTAGGCATCTAATACAAACCAGCATTTTTATGAGAATAAATCTTAGTAGCATTAATAACCATTTTTCAAAATAGCTAGTTTGTACCACCGTAAACTCATACGAAAATTCTACATTCTTTTTCATAAAATAATACATCTATTAAGTGATATGTATAATATTTCATTTAACATTCATACTTGCATGCATAAACTTAATTCATAGTACATATATCTCATCAATTCATCAAAACATATAGGTAACATAGAATCATTCATATAACTTTCATCATAACATAAAGAGCAATAAGGAAATAAGAGCACTTCTCATTGGCTTATGCCAATCATCATTATCATCATCATATAATTGTATAATAAGAGAAATCTGAAGGGGTAGCATGTGCACCACTCTATGTTTTCACATATGTACTGTGGCAACTTTGCCTGGCAGTCCTCGATTGCATATAACATTTATGTACATTTTGGAGCATCCTCTAGTGGATCTAAGTACCATAAGGTCCCCAACTCTGGGTTTCACACATTAAGTAGATACTGGGGTCCTCAAAATGCTATTCATAAACATATATATATGGGTGAATCGGTACATACTATAGTTTTGTAAATTCTAAGTATGTGACTTTTCATTTACTTTGGCCATTAAGTCACTAACTTACAATTTATGACTATCACGATATTCATGGAATGTCCAATTACTGTCCCATACCAGCAATTAGTCATTTAGATATGAACCTATCTACCACAAATACATATATTAAGAATGTAATTTTCATTTCTCTTATGCATTCTTGCTCTTTCCTTTTAACTTTCATCACTTTTATGCTTTCTCATTTACATTTAAAGTATATGTTACCTTGCTTGTAATTTAATTTTAATCTCTATTTTGGATTTAGTTTTTGGGCTAGATATCATTCAAATATATCATTAATTTCATCTTTTCATCATAAAAGGTGACAGTCGATTGATATCATGCTACAAGTTAACTGATTGCATTCTGTCCAGATCTTTGAAATTCCAAACAGAGAGCTGTTAGTCGACTGCTAATTGTCGGCAGTCGATTGCTAATTGTCGGCAATGATCGCTAGCTTCTTGTTGGGCTCGACAATGATCTTTGAGTCAAGACAGTTGGCTAATCTATTCTTGGGTTTCACATGCCTTCCTAACCGTGGAATTCATGCATATACATATGTTTAAACTCTTTCCTTTCCCATCCTTCTTCCTATTGTCCCTTGGTCTCATGCAAGATACTTATATTTTCTTTTCTTCATAGTTCATGTGTTCCTTTCCTCCCTCTCTTCAAGTGAAACTGTCCCTTGCATGCAAGACACACCTATGCATACTTATATTTATGTAGTACACACATGATTGGAGATCATCCTCACGTAAAACTTGCATTCCATGCAAGGTACAAGTGATTCCACTTTGCCACTTCATTGGATGGGTGTATATGTTTTATTCTTAAATGCTTTATTCTTCTTCCCTTTTCCTTTTTATCTTAGCCACGTGTAGATTTTATGTGCATCTTGGTTTGCTTTCCTCTTGGCACTTAGGCTAGGTGACACAAAAGAAGAAATAGATAGTTAAATTAAGCACCTAATTTTATGCAAGATTATCTTATAGTATACCCATTTTGAGTCATCAAATTATGCAAGCAAATTCTTTCCAATTTATGCTAACCTATCTAATTAATTATGGAGTATTTAATTTATAATCAATTATTAAATAACATAAGTAATTCCATCTAATTTAAAGGATTTTAATTTAGACTAATTAAAGTTATGGGGTGTTACACTTACCGTCGACTGTCGTGCTCCTGGGTTGCCTAGAAACTTGTCCAGAATGCTAGTAGCCGACTGCCAGGGGGCTGAAAGTCAGTTGTCATGTTCTTATTTTCTAAAAATTTATCCCAAAATAGAGCAGTTGACTATCAGGGTCCTGTAAGTCGACTGGTTGCTCTCTATTTGAAATATTTTTGGGATAGTAAGCTAGAAGTCAACTGCCAGGAGGCTAGAAGTCGACTTGTAGCTCTTTGTTTTGGGAAATTTAACTCAATAACCTCTTTTAAGCCACAATTAGCCCAACAATTTACTCCAATGCAAGATTTAAACCTAAGATGTAATGGTTAGCATGAGATTTGAAAATTCTTGACAATAAATGAGAAAGAAAAGAAAGACATGAGATTTTATGAGATGAGCATAAACCATAAATGAGAGTAACTGTAAATGGTGGATCTGCGAGAATAGCTGCAAATGGCTATGCTGTGAGAATAGCTGCATTTGGTTAAATTGAGAGAATAACTGCAATTAGTTATACCACAAGAATAGTTGCAACTGGCTGAAATCTAGGAAAAGTTTTTCAGATAGTTAACCACAAGAATTATTGCATACGGTTAACCACGAGAATGATTGTAGGTGGCTTATGACTACGAGAGAACTCATTTACAAATAAAAATGTTTAAAGATTTCTTTTGTGATGCTTTTGATTATGACCATATCAAATTGTTGAATTTCTTTATTTATGCTCTATACTGATAGATGACTATTATCTGCTGCTATTACGATATGAGAATATATCTTGTGTGATAGATATCTGATGATGTGCATATGTATTCATAAGTATGTCTATGTAAAATTTGTGTATATTATTCCAATAGCATAATATTTCAATTATTGTGAAAGAATGTAGTGGATTTTCCTATCAGTATGGTGGTACAAAGCAACAAATTTTAAAATTTCTATGGATTTTTGCTACTAAGAAATATTTCTTATTAAATGTTGGTTTGTATTAGATGCTTGGGTACTAAATTTTCTTGGAGGTCGAGGTGTAAATGGTTGAGATACGTTTTCTAGGGATTTTTCTTGTAATTAAAGAATTATGGGTTATTTATGTCGGGGAAGTTCCTCTCACCCTCTGACTGCATGAACTATTAGGTATTGTATAGTATTTTGACATGCCCATTTCCTTGTATCCTTATTAGTATTTTGAAAGGATCAGGAGGACAATTTTGGTGAAAGTAAGGAGGCCATATATGTATTAAGATATGTGAGATACGTAACTTTGCTTAAAACTGGGTATTAGTGGTAGGCTTGTTGTATCCTTACTCTGCTCAGGCTCACATATCTATAGGTATATGTCTGCACACACTAATGTGTATATATGTACAAATATCATGTACAATTGAATATGAATGTAAATATTTCTATATCTATCTATCTCATTTAAATTTATTTATTTATTTTTACTGCGTAACGTGTGAGAACCCGAGTGTATTAACCCAAACTAATGGCACTCAATTATTTAACTTAGAAAAAGTTAAAAATGTACTCGAGTACAGGCAATAGTAAACTCATTAATCCTATATTATATCACCTTATATTATTTAATTATCTAAAAGGAATATAGGGTTGGGGGTGTTACATATAGGACGACTGAAATTTGGGGTGGACATTTAATAACTAGTATGGAATGGTTATTAAGTGTTCCTTATACAAAATACTTTGTAAAATATAACTGTTTTCATCTTTAATGGTCTATATTTGTTAGAGATTACTCTTTAAACCAATACAACCCTATGAAAAGACTTTAAGGAGTAAAGATAGGATAGTCTAAACAGGGAAAACATTTTGGTTTAAGTGTAAAACTATATAACCCTAAATATTAGTCACCTATTTGTATATATTACTATATAGTCGGGAAAAGAATGAGACTAGCGATGTGTGCATGCCAGGGGATGCCCTGAAAGTTAGATTCTCAGTCACATGGATAAAAGAAAGTATGATAATCACCGAGAAGACTGTCCCCATGATAACAACAATCTCAGTCACATGGATAAGAGGAAGTGTGACCATCACATTGTAAATTACTTTACTAGGATAATTGTATCTCATTAAGTTATTTTTTTAGGTGATCAGGGCCAAGATATGCCTAGGAATTAGCTGGGCTTGAGATGTGTTGGAGCTGCAAAGCAACCTAAAAGAATTTGTAAACTCTGAAGTTTGCAGATAGGAAATTTGAAATGGCATGTAAGTGTACACGAAATGATGATCATATGGTTATTTTAATGAATGCCATAAAATGTAGAATTATGTAATAGAGATAACTATGTCGAGATACGATTAGTTAATTGAAAGTTAAGTTCAATAGTAGTACTATAAATTCTATCTTAATTGTTCATAAATGGATGTTTTAGAATTTTATATTCCAGAGTATATGATTGTATGAAATGCGGTATTAGGCATGCTGTGCATAGGAGGTGGTTGAGTGAAATTTGAATGGAATAATAAAAAAGTCTATTTGAGTTATACTCAACTAGTAACAACCCACTTGGTATCCCCGAGGAAAATGAAAAATTTTTTAAGAGAATTTTGCACTTCTAAATTTACTCTGATATATGTACATAAAGAGGGGTCGTTACATGTAATTACTAAAGATGTAGTAGTAGTAGACCCTAGTAAGAATGAAGCAATAGTGAATTAGGAGAGATCGACTATAGTGACTGAAATTTGTAGTTTTCTCGAATTAGCAAGTTGCTACAGGTGATTTATTCAAGGGTTTTCACAAATTACGCTACCTTTGATTAAATTGACTAGGAAGAATATTCCATTTGAATGGAATTCAAAATGTGAACTTAGTTTCCAGACCCTAAAGGAAAAACTAACTACTGCACCTATCTTAAGAATTCCTGATCCTTTAGAACATTTTGAATTGTATTACGATGCATCCAAGGAAGGCCTAGGATGTGTCCTAATGTAAAAAGGAAAGGTGATAGCGTATACCTCTAGATAATTGCGGCCTCATAAAGAAAACTACCGTACCCATGATGTAGAATTAGCTGATATAGTGTTTACCTTAACGATTTAGTGACACTATCTTTATGGATCTAAATTTGAGATATTTGGTGACCACAAAAGTCTTAAATATTTCTTTGGTCAAAAGAAGCTAAACATGATAGAAAGGAGATGAATAAAATTTCTTAAAGATTGTGATGTCAAATTAAAATACCATTCAAGAAAAGAAAATGTAGTGACAGACGCTTTCAATAGAAAATCTCTCCATATGGCTTAATTAATAGTTAGTGAAATGAGCCTAATAGAGAAATTTAAGAACTTAAGTCTGTCCACTCTAGTGATGCCAAATAAAATATATCTGAGTGAATTAAGAATTGAAAATACTCTCAAGAATCAAATTTTAGAGGCTCAGAGAGAAGATGAGTTCTTGAAATCCTTAAAGGATTCAAAGGAATTTAGGAAGGAAACTGTTGGGATGGTAACCTTCTAAAGTAGAATATATGTTCCAGAATTAAGAGGATTAAGAGAAAGGCAATTATAAGGACCTCAATTAGTGTAACAAAAAAGTGATCAAATTAAGATGATCAGAGAAAAGATGGCTAAGACCCAAGATAGGTAAAAGAATTATACTAATAAAAGGAGAACTTATCCAAAATCCTTTATATAGGTATACATTAATTTCAAGAACGAAATTATTTAAAGGGGAGAGAAATGTAATATCTGTCTTTTCATAGCATCAGGTATGTCATAAATCCTTAAATTTAGAAATTACATACCTAAATGTCCATATTTAAATTTCCCTAGGTTTTCCCAAAGTAGGGAGGGACTAAATTGAAAGAAAGTTATAGGGACTAGAATGGAAGGGAGAAAAGTTTAGAAAATATCTAAGTGTAATGATGATGTTAGCAAAATATCTGGACGTATTAATGATGGGTAATCATGATGTTTGAAAATATCTAAAAAGTAATGATTATTTTAGAAAAATATCTAGAAAAAATATCTAAAAGTCATTATTACCCTAGGAAAATATCCTAAGGGCAAAATGGTGATTTTTACTCAAGGGTAAAATGGTAATTTCACCCAAGGGTAAAATGGTGATTTTAACCTTAAGGGTAAAAATAGTAATTTCACTTAGAAACTCCATGACAATTTCCTTGAAGGCTATTTCCCTACACTTTTTGAAAATATGAGGTTGAATGGATGGTAAAATAGTCATTTTGGCATAAAAGGGCAAAATTGACATTTCACTCAAATGATTCATAAAATTACATGGAATGCCAAGCTCCCCCATATTTTTGAAAAAGAAGAGAAAGGAAGGATAAAATGGTCATTTCACACTAAGGGCATTTTTGTAATTTGTCATTAATCAATTAAAACTTCCATTTCCTCCATCGAAGAGAAGAGGTCGAGAAAAGAGAGAAAGAGAGAGGGAGGTCGTGAGGAAGAAGAAGAGCGGAAGAAGAGCGAAAGAAGAAGGAAGAAGGGGGAAAACCAAACTTAAACGCCAAATTCCTCCACTTTAGTATATGAAAACTCCATTTCCTTTATAAAAGGAAAGGAAGCACGAGAGTAAGGAAAAGGAAGAGGAAACTGTGAAGGAAGAAGGGAAGAAAGAGAAGGAAGAAGCCAAGAGTGAAGGTAGCTAAACAATCCTACCCCTTTTATTTCAAGTTTTATGGATTATTTTGCATGAAAGGAAATTTCTATGGTTTTCATGAAAAAGGGGATTTTCTTTCCACATTCTTTTATGATGTATTTGCTATTGGGTATTGATTGTATGATTGTTTTGGATGTATTTATGAATGTTTTAAATGTTATTGATATGAAAATTGTGAAGGAAAGGATTATTAGTTCACCTTGATTCATGTTGAAACCCTTGATGTTTGATAGCATAAAGTGTGGAAATTTGTATGGAAATGGAAGGAAATTGATGTATTTATGTTTGTATGATGTAAAGGGTGGAAGAAAGGGAAGAAATGACATGAAAGCCCCATTTTTCCCTCACTTTCTTCCCTTGGCCAAAATGGAGAAGAAAGGGAACTCATGTATTTATGTTTATATAATGAGAAAGATGGAAGAAAGGGAAGCAATGGGTTAAAACTCTCTTATTTTCCTCTCTTTTTGCATATGGCCGAGAGCTTAATGGACACCATGGGATAAAGTTTTGCATGACTTTAGTCCATGTGTATGTGTATTGCTTTGGCCATAAGCAAGAGAGAGAGAGAGAGAAATTGATATTATAATGGAACTCTCTTATTTTCCCTTTTCTTGTATGTTAGCCGAGAGCATCATGGAGAAAATTAGTATGAATAAAGTCTATGTGTATGTTTAATACTTCAGCCATAATGCAAGAAAGGGAGAGAAAATGATGTTTTAAAATGTTGTGCTTGAAATTCCCTCTCTTCTCTCATTTTCCTAGCTTGGCCAAGACCACCCTTCTTATTTCCCTTGAAATTGGCTTAGTGTTGTTAGTTTAATTGTGAAGGAAAAATGCTAAAATTTTATGTTAGCCTATTGCAAGAGGAAAAGAAGTGAGTGGCTATGGCAAAATACTTTAATGATGTATTATGGCAAAGAACTTTGATGATGCATATTATGAATTGCATAAGAGTAAACGAATGATCTCCCTTAGCCTAGAGCTCACCATTTCTCCTTGTGTTGGCCGAGACTTGGAAAGGGAATCTTAAAAGGAAATATGATGAATTTCTATTGTCCACATTCAAGAGAAAAATAGAAATGAGTGAGTATGGCAAGGGGTGATATGTGTTATGAATGTCATGAAAGGAATGTGTAACCTTCTATATCCATACAATCCTTCTTAGAAAGTGGTATTAAACGAGAAAGGGCAATTCTAGTAATTTGAGGAAGGTATCATGAAAATGAGAGTAAGGAAAGGGAAAACATTGAAAGAAAAGAAAGGAGAGAAACTAGAGGAAGTATCCTTAATGTATGCTTTAGGATAGATGGACTTATGACTGAGTGACCAATTGTCGGTATAGGACGGCCTTTGTAACGACCCCATTTCATAGCTCTTACATTCTTAGTATATAATATAGTGGAAGCATAAAAATATCCTCACAAATTTCTCCTTTCCCTTTCCCAAGATAGGGAAGTCAAAGGGCCGTTACTGGTTAAGTGTAACCCAAACAAACTCTCCTTCTAGTCTATTTAGATTTCACTCAACCTCCACTTTCTACGCAATATATCTAATATCACAATTCATACCATATGTACTCCGGAATATAAAAGTCTAACAATCATTCAAAGATAATTGAGATATACTATACAATCTTAGCATTTAAATCATTCATCCATCCACAATTTAAAACTCCATAAATTTCATTACACAAATCTACATCCCGAGATATTCATCATGAAGTAACACAATTATCTTTATATACATACAATTCAAACCTAAATATCAAATCCTAACTTAAAACTTCATAATTCTCCTAGGATGTCCCGTGGCATTAACACCCATCTTTTGCCTAGTTATCTCCTAGGCATACCCTATTCTTGGTCATTTGAACAAACAACTTCATGAGATAAGAAATCCCAGTAGAGTAATTTATAGATTTATTAATTCCAAATCAATTGTATGTTCACCTGTGGCTACAACACAGAAAATGTCTTCCAAAAAACCAATTTTTTAACACATAAGTGAATTACTAAATACTTTTGATATGATGAACATGGGAAAATCAAGTAAATTTATAAGATTATAGCAACTTCTCATTAAATCAAAATCATCATTTAAATAATACCTATAAATTCCATCTAGTCTATCATAATATCATGTGATCATCTTCTCAATGCATGTTGTTTTATCAAAATCATTTTGGTTTTAGTTGGGTGTAATCCATAACACCAATCTCCCGAAAACAGTCATCCTATTTTGTGAGTGTGATCCATCACACCAATCACCCACTCAAGGACAGGTGAGTACCAACTTCCAAGGCGTCCCTCAGTATGTGCACACTACTAGTCTCATCCTCAATCCTGACTATATGGAAAATACATACGAATAGTCGACTAATACCAAGGGTTATAGAGCATTACACTTAAACCAAAATGTCACCTAGTATAGATCATCCACCCTTTACTCCTCAAGTCTTCCATAGGGTTGTCTTGGTTTAATGAGTAATCCCTAACAACAAAAACCATTTAATATAAAATAGAAAGATTCATAAAGTAGTATGCATAAGGAACATTCAACGGCCATCCCATACCAGCTATTGAATGTCCACCCTAAGTTTTGTCTGTCCCTATGAGCATATAACCCAATAACCAATCTCATTAAGCAACAAAGGGCATCTTAATACATACAAGTAGTATTTTTTATATTCATATGAAACTTCACATTTATCAACTTAATTTTAGAAATCATTTCCCATTTTAATAAAGAAATCTCATTTAAATCAACAATTCACAATATCAGTTCAAAGATAGGAGAGTGTAGATTACTCTACCTTAACTTTTTGTTCCTTTCTAGACTAGGGTTCTCCTCTTTCCTCGAAAATTATCCTCATAATTAGTTTCCTAGGAAACAACTCAAGTCTCACGCAAATTTCCTTTCAATTATGCACTTATGAAACTAGGACTTAGTGTCTCCCTATGGATTTTTCTCTAATTTCCATTTTTCCTTCCTATTTCTATGTTGCCTATCACTCTTCACATGTAATTCTCATGTATGATGATATTTTGAACCTTATTCAAATCAAAACCAAGCATTTCCAAGCTCAATACATGTTTTAAAACCACTTTTCACATCAGGGGAGCTACCACTCAGCTACCAGGGGGTTGACAGTCAGCTGATTGCTCTCTGGAAGGCTGGACTCTGCAAGACAATAGCTCAATAGTTGACTGTTGCATGCCTAGCAGTTGACTGCTGCACCTCTATATGTGCTTCTTGTAACATTTAATCCAATTATGATTATAGAGACGCTTGTTAATTTTTAATTTAATTCAATTACTTGTGTATGTTACATTAATGACATATAGTTGCTTCAGTGTAGGGACTTAAGTGAAAGGAATGAAAGTTGAGTTAAAAATATGGCTAAGGACCTAAGTGAAAAGGGAAAATGTATAGAGACTAAAACTACAAAGTGGCTAGGGATTAGAATGTAATTTCCCAACTTTCTCTTAAGCCCTAACTGAACCCTAAGCTTCCCACACACTTCTAAACCTGTAGATTTTAGAGAGAGAAGCAGAGGGATGGGTAGAGGGAGAAAAGGACAAGCTAGGGCAAGAAAAGAGGGATTTTACTAAAGGAAAGGTGGATTTAAGGCTAGAAATTAGTTCTACAGCAAAGGGAGAACCTTCTAAACACATCTTACACACACATTTGGCAAGGAATTAAGGTAGCACTTCATCCTAAACCATATTTTTGAAAGATTCAAAAACTTTATTGATAAATGTGATTTTAAATGTTTGAAGTTAAATATAGAGTTTTAAACCTACATTATACTTGTTTTAACAGTTATTGGGTAATGTGTGCTAATTTACCTTGCTCATCTATGCTTGTGGATGATTGTGAAGTTGGGTTTTTGCCCTAAGTGAGAAAGATGTGGTTTGTGTAACATCCGCTCTAATTATTATTAAAGAGATGTTTGATAATTGTTAATTTGATGTTTAATGCTTGTGTATGTGGCATTGATGCATGTAGCTGCATTAGCTTAGGGATTAAATTGAAAGGAAATAAATGAGGGTTTAGTAAGAGGTGGTTAAGGACTCAATTGAAAAGGGAAAAGTAAGTGAGGCCAAGAGTGCAAAATAGCCCAAGGACCAAAGAGAAAATTCCCTAAACTTCCTAAAACCCTAGCTGCAGCCAAAACTCCCCCACACACTTCCAAACCTTCATATTTTAGAGAGAGAAGCGGAAGGGGCAAGTAGAGAGAGAAAGGGGCAAGTTAGGGCAAAGAAGGGAGATTTTGCTGAAGGAAAGGGTAAATTGAAGCTAGAAATTAGTTCTACAGCAAGGGGGAATCATTTCTAACACATCAAGCACACACATTTGCAAGAATCAAGGTAGCAATCCATCCTAAACCCCATCTTTTTCTGAAATGTTATGGTTGTTGGAAAATGTGGATTTTTACATGTTTGAAATGAGATTGGGATTAAACCTACATTCTGTATGCTTTTTTACTCTTATGGGATGTTGTGTTGCTGAATGTATGCTCAGATATATTCTTGTAATGGATTGGAAGGGCTGGGTTGTGTTCATCTAGGGATATAGACTAATTTTTCTTGAATGTACCATGTTTGAGCTAATGAACAAGAAATGTTTAATAATAAGTAAAATTTGTTGTATGGGAATTAAGCTCACATGTTTAGAAGTGAAAATAGAATGCATTCTGGAATGGGTTTTATCAAAATCATGTTTTCTGAATTGCAGCAGAGCATAGTAGTTGACTGCTAAGTAGGGGCAGTCAACTATCATGTTCTTGGAAAACCCAGAAGTGTAGACAGAGGCTTAGCAGTTGATTGCCAGATACCTAGCAGTCGACTGTCGGTCCTGGGTCTGCACTAAGCAGTCGACTGGCCATCCTCACAGTCAACTGTCATGTTGTTGGAAACCTAGAAGTGCAGACAGAGGCTTAGTAGCCGACTACCAAGTTCCTAGCAATCGACTGTCAGGCCAAGGTTTGAACTGAGCAGTCGACTAGCAGTCCTAGCAGTCAACTGTTGTGCTCATATTTTTACCTAGAATGCATTCCAGAAAGCCACTAGCCGGCTGCCACTGCTAGCTTACTGTCTGGTATTTAAGGATTACAGAGAGCCACCAGCCGATTACTAGCCTTCCAACAGTCGACTGGCAATGCTCTAACTTGCGAAATGAGGTTTTTAATGGTAATTGAGCTTAGTAATTCTTCATACTAACTTAATCAAGGGCTCATAACATAAGTAGGCAAGGAAACTAGGAGTTTTGGGTGATGAAACCCTTGGGATAGTGAAAGAAAAGAGAGCAGAAAAACACAAAGAGGGAGAGAGGAAAGTATTCTCAGTGTATGCCTTAGGGTAGATAGGCTCATGATCGAGTGACCGATTGTTGGTATGAGACGGCTATTGGGCATTCCACAGTTGTGCCATAAATTGGGATGGTTAAACATCCACTTGAACTTAGATGATTTTGAAAACACCATGATGCTTGCGAACTTTAAGTTAGTGTCATCTCCCAAAGGTTATATGAGAACCACATACTTAGAGTTGGGCATAACCATGACCATGGGCCGATTCACCCTATAGTATATGTATAGAATAGCGTACTGGGAGTATGATCCATCAAAAAGGGATGGTGATTCTATAGTATTATGATCCGCCTAAAAGCAGAGAGGAAATGATCTGGGTAGAGTTGACGGTAATCCCATGAGAGTATACCAGTCCCGTTTAGGACGAAAGGGAGGAATCCCGCTAGTTAGGGATGATTTGCCAAAAAGGGGTAGGGACCATTACGGTCCTTGGATCCACTGAGGGATGCCTCAAAATGTACAAAAGGTTAAGGCATGGCTAAATAGACATGCGCTCATTCATATAGAACTCTCCCGATTACTCTCCGGGGTGTTTTATGTACTGCTTGCATGTTATGGAAATGAAATGATGTTATGTTTACTATCCCACATGTGTTTTATAAGAAATGTTTTATGATGAGAATGATTATTAATACACTTCCCATGTTTTAAAGTTGATATGTTTTAAATGCACATGCATACATATAAGTATATAACATGATTAAATGCTTCACTCATTGCATCCCCATAGTATGTTATATGTTTTATGAAAGAATGTAGAGGTTTTTCGTGCGAGCACGGTGGTATAGGTTAACAGGTTTTATAACTAGTTGTATTGCTACTGAGATTTGTTTCTCACAATAGTGTTAACATGTACCAGATCTGTAGGTCCCCTTGAGCTGGAGAAAGAAGGTAAGGTATGCAGAAGTGTCCAATTTGGGCACACAAACTGTTTATGATTGGATAGTATAAGTACATGTTAGGATTGAGCTAACCTTCATGATATTTTGAGAAAGGCTAGTGTAGGATTATTTTGTATAGCCTATTCTAACTTATTTGTATATGAATTAGGCTGGATTGATGAATAGACTATTTACTGGGGTTATGACTGGCAGGATTGTTGCCTCCATGCCCAATAGTTAATTGATTATATTTAATTAAGAATGCATGTCTATGTATAGTTAATCCAGGTGTATGCTATACATATTTATTCCGCTGTGATTTTGAGAGAACCCGAGAGTAGAGACCAACCCAAATACACTCAATAAATCAACTTGGTAAAAAGTTTAAAATTTACTTGGGTAGAAGTGATAGTAACACCAACACTCTGATAATTATTTTCATATCATAGTTTTTTTAAAATAACCAAAGAAACTGTAGGATAGAGGGTGTTACATTTGTTGGTATCAGAGCCTGGCTGCCACAGTTAGCACATAGCTGACTCGGTAGCAAAAAATGCTAACTAGGTAGTATAGGTAGATTACTCAAGATAGAGACTATTACAGGTTAGTTAGCTGAGCCTAGGCAGTTGACTACTTGTATAATGTTTTGACTTGAGGAATGAAGTGTTTGGTTGGAATATACAGATTTCCTATGGAGCCATATATTCTCTTATAAATGTCTGTTATTGAGACTGATCACCTCAGTAATATCTATTTTGTAAAGTGAAGTATGGAGCCTCCCAAGAGAAACAGTACAAGGGACAAGGATGGAGAAGCAAATTTTACTGGGGTAATGCAGACCTTGATGGGAATGATGGAGGCCATGAGGGAACAGGCCGCTGCCACCCAATAGGCTACTACTGCCACACAACAGACGGTTACCACTGCTGAAGTGCTAAGGAAAATGTAAGAGGATAGGAATGTGAACAGAAACCCTATCCTTAAGGGAGAACCAGTGAGGGATCAGACCTACAAGGGATCGTTTGAGTTCTAGAAAGCCAAACCTCTGACCTTTAGGGGTGAGTTTAACTCGAAGCTTGCTGAAGAATGGCTGACTCAATTGGGGAAGATGTTTGTAATACTGGGAAATATGGATGCCTAAAAGGTATAGTTCTCCACCTACATGCTAGCTAGGGAGGCTAAGCACTAGTGGAAAAGGGCCAAGCAGTTAAAGAAGGCCCAAGAACAGACCAAGCGCTAGCAGCCGACTGCCACCCTAGAAGTCAACTATCATGTTGATCCTCTGCATAAAAACACAAGATAGAACACTAGCAGCCGACTGCTAGACCCCTGAAAGTTGACTGTCGAGGCTAGCAGCTGACTGCCCAACCCTAACAGTCGAATGGTAGCTCTCAACTAGAAGTAGAAATTTTAGACAGTAAGCTAGCAACTGACTACCAAAAAGAGGGAAGTTGAGTAGCAGCTCTCTAATATTGATAATGAGCTCAATTAACCATTTTAAGAGGAAATTAGCCTAAAATTTCACTCAAACTAAGGATTTAAACCATAGATGCAGTGGGTAACATGTCAGAGATAGAGTCACAAACCACTTGGGTGATGAGACCCTTGTGCTAGTGAAATAAAGAGAGAGAGCAGAAAGCACAAAAGAGGAAAGAGGAAAGTATTCTAAGTGTATGCCTTAGGGTAGATAAGCTCATAACCGAGTGACTGATTGCCGGTATAGGACGATCGTTAGGCATTCAATGTTTATGCCATAATTTGAGATGGTTAAACATCCACTTGAGCTTAGATGATTTTGAAAACACTTTGATGATTGCGAACTTTAAGTTAATGTCATCTCCCAAAGGCCATATGAGAAACACATACTTAGAGTTAAGCATAACCATGGGCATAGGACAATTCATCCTAGAGTATATATAGAGAATAGCATATTGGGAATGTGACTTATGAAAAAGGGATGGTGATTCCATAGTACTCTGATCCACCAAAAAGCAGAGAGGAAATAATCTAGGTAGAGTTGACAATGATCCCATGAGTTTAAACTAACCCTATTTTGGATAAAAGGGAGGAAACCTGCTGGTCAAGGATGATCTGTTGGAAGGGGTAGGGACCATTAAGATACTTAGATCCACTGAGGGACGTCTCAGAATGTTCAAAAGTTAAGGCATGAATAAATAGCCTTGCGCTCATTCATATAGACAGTTGTTTGTGGAGTTGTTGCTAGGCGACTCTCTTGATTACTCTTAAGATTTTTATGTACTACTCACATGTTATGAAAATGAAATGATGGCAAGTTTACTATCCCACATCTGTTTTATATGAAAGTGATGATGAATGGACATCCCCTATTTGAAAGATGATATGGTTAAATGTACATGCATAAATCTTAACACATGATTAAACGTATGCTTGCATGCATTATACTCTAATATTATATGCTATGTATTATGTTTTATGATGAAAGAATGTAGAAATTTTTTGTGTAAGTATAGTGGTACAAGCTGGTAATTTTGAAAGATAGGCTGCATTATTACTGAGATTAAGTTCTCACACGAGTGCTGGCATGTACTAAATGTGTAGGTTCCCTTGTGCTGGAGGAGAAGGTAAAGTGGGAAGAAATACCTACCATGGGGTGCATGGAAATAGTTATTTTGAAATAGTATAGGCATATGTTGCTATTGTGCTAGTCTTCATGATATTTTGAGAAAGCTAGTAAAGGATTATTTTGTATAGCCTATTCTGATTTATCTGTATAGGAATTAGGCTAAATTGATGATTAGATACTGTGGTGGAAATTGAGTGGCAGGATTGTTGCCTCCATTTTCCAAATAGGTTAAGTTAAAGCTAATCAATGGGTTTTTATGCATGTTTGTGTATAGCTATTTAGGATGAATTATGTATATATATATTTATGTGTGTGTGTGTGTGATCTATCGTTTCACTATAAAAGTTGTGAAAGCCCGAGTGTAGAACCCAACCCAAATGGTGCTCAACCAATTAATTAATGAACTTGGTAAAAAGTTTGAAATTTACTCAGGTAGATGTAACAATAACACACATTTAATATGATTCATATATATATATATATTAAACCTTTAAATCAACTAAGAGGAATTATAGGTCAAATAGGTCTTACATGAGACGTTACATTAGTTGGTATCAAAGCATAGCTATAACATTTAGCACATAACTGACTTGGTAGTGGTAAATGATAATTAGGTAGTATAGGTAGATTCGTCAAGATAGAGACTATTATAGGTTAGTTAGCTAAGCCTAGGCAGTTGACTACTTGTGTTATGTTTTAACTTGAGGAATGGAGTGCTAGGTTTGGGATTTACAGTATTTCCTATGGAGCCATATATTCTCTTATAAATGTCTGTTATTGAGATTGATCACCTCAGTAATATCTATTTTGTAGAGTAAACTATGGCACCTCCCAAGAGAAATGGTATAAGGGACAAGGATGGAGAAGCAAATTTGGCTGGGGTAATGCAAACCTTGATAGGGATGGTGGAGGCCATGAGGGAACAAGCCGCTGATGCCACCCAACAGGCTGCTGCTGCCACACAACAGGCAGCTTCAACTACTGAAGTACTAAGGCAGATGCAAGAGGATAGGAATGTAAACAGAAACCCTAACCCTGAGGGGAAACTATTGAGAGATCAGACCTAAAAGGGATGGTTCAAGTTTCAAAAAGCTAAACCTCTAACCTTTAGGGGTAAGTTTAACTCAAAGATTACAGAAGAGTGGTTAGTTGAGATGGAAAAATTATTTGCAGTTATGGGGAGTATAGAGGTCTAAAAGGTGCAGTTCTCCACCTACATGCTGGTGAGGGAGGCTGATCACTAGTAAAAAGGGGCTAAGCAGTTGCTGGAGGCCCAAGGAGTCCTAATTACTTGTAATTCCTTCAACAAGGTATTTCTGGAGAAGTATTTCCCCCAAAACATAAGGAATGATAAGGAAGTGCAGTTTATGAAGATAAGATAGGGCAACGTGTCCTTTAATGATTACTTGGCAAAGTTTGAGGAGCTCTTTAAGTTCTCCTCTTATCTACAGCTAAGGCAAGATGAAGCATGGAAGGCTATGCACTTATAGGGCAGGCTAAATCTAGAGTTAAAAATGGTTGTGTCTCCTATGGAGATAAAGAATTATGCCATGTTAGCAAATAAGTGTTGCATAGTGGTGAGAGGCCTAGCAGAGGCTGCTAAGGGGAGAAAGGAGTATAACCCCCTTAAGAGGAAAATGCCATAGGACCTTACTAGGGGAAAGAGATCCAAACTGGGAAGAAGCCCATGGGTGGGAAAACTACTTCGAATGGTTGCCCCAAGTACGAGAAGAATCATGGGAATAAACACTATTTGCTTAGACAAAACGTCTGCTACAAGTGTGGCAAGTTAGGACACTTTAGCAGGGAGTACCCATTATGAAAGAAACTAGCTAAGGCCTTTAAGCCTCTAACTAGAGGGAGAGTTTAAACTCTCAAGGGCAAAGAGGTGAACCAATTAGATGATTCCATCAAAGGTCAGTGTTAAAATGATATTCCTTTAATTGTATTATAAGATTTTGGCGCTCCTTATTCCTTCATTTCCCATGAATGTGTGGAAAGATTAAGTTTACCTGTAACCAAATTGCCATATAATCTATCTATTTCTACTGCGGCTAGAAAACATGTTTTGACTTCTTTAACTTACCTAAATTTCCTTATTACTATTGAAAGCATGACTTTTGTTGTTAACCTTATCTTTCTGCCTTTGGTGGATTTAGATGTTATTCTGTGAATGGATTGGTTGTCTTTTAATAAGGTAGTTCTAAATTGTTTTGAGAAGCCTGTGACTTTTATGGATACTATACCTGTGAACAGGGATACTGAGGAAAAGATTCAAAGATTATGTTTTTTGTGTTCTTCTGAGGTTAAGAGCAGCATAAGCTTGATAGTATGCCTATAGTTAGAGTTTCCTAACGTCTTTCTTGAAGAGGTCTCTAGTCTTCTACCAAAAAGAGAAGTAGAATTTTCCATTGAATTAGTTCTCGGAGTGGGACCAATTGATGCTTGCTGCCAATGCTATCTAGCAACAACACCTAAGGCAGTGAACCTATCGATGCAGCCTAGTGCAATGGTGAGAATCAAGGTCGTATTCCTCGGGAACAGGAAAGCCCAGAGCTACTATTTATTCTCTGTTATTTAGCCTACCAATTCAAAGTAATTTCGATTCTAATCAAACTAATAACTAAGCTAAATGCAATAATCACTAGTCAGCGCTAATTAACAAGAAGATGAATTAGTTGAGACAGAACAACAAACCCACTAGGAACCTAAACTAGTTGGTAAATACGAAAGATAATGGATGACTGAATCTGATTCTGCTACCTGTGAGTGAATTCTAATGAAAATTCAAATTCTCTGTCGGTCTCAATGAATTTCTTAAACCTAAAATCTACCACTGGCTGGTTCTTCCTACTGGTTAATTTTAGATTAGCATTATCGATCCAATTCACTTCTATTAAGAGTCGTTATTTCTTAATCCAGCAATTTATTAACCTTAGTTCTAAGCGATGACAAATTGTCCGCTACAATCAGGTGTCCAATTTCAATTAAAATCTGTCGATTATTAAGAGAAATCTAAAGAGCTTTCAATGCAACATCTTGCCAATGAAAACATAAACAGTCATTCATAACAATAACAGAGATCACTAAATCAATATTCAACCATCCATGGAAATTAAATTCAGTCTACCAACATAGTTCAGGACCCAATGCGTTTTGCCAATTTAGTTCCACATAAACATCATCCAAACAACCCAGAAAATCCACAATTCAAAGAGAAAAACCATATAGAATTTATATACGACCCTCTTCTCCTGAACAACAGATGAAACAGTGCAGAATAGTCACTAGAAAGCTACTGGAAAATGACCAGAAATTGCAATTTTGAAGCTGTCCAATGGGTCACAATCGGGTCGGGTCGTGGGTCACAGATACCCGACCGAAAATAACTCCAAAAACCACCGGAGCAGCGGCGGAAGGTTGCAGGAGGGGCGCCCCACGACGGAGGGATGATTTCCGGTGGCCTACGACGCAAGCGACGCTGGATGGGTCGCGAAACGCGGTCGGGTCGCGTCACTCGGGTCCGTCTCGGGTTACGCGATCCGTCGCGTTACGGCGGTCGATGGTTCTTTGGAAGGTGCGACTAGGCTGCCTGAAGCTGCAGGAGGCGTCGGTGGGTGGTGGGTCGGTCAAAAAACGCCGCAAAATGCCGCGATGTGGAGCAGTTTTTCCTCTCGGTTCGCGCATCTTTCTCGCCGTTCTGCTACTGTCCGACGACAATGGGTGGTGGTGGTGGGTTCTCCGTCGTCTCCTGCTGTCGAGCCGTGGGTCCCTCAATTGCGCTCGGGTTCGTGAAGGGTGTGTGTGTTTCTTACTGTTCCAACCTCCTCCAAATTCACTGTTCCAAGCTTCCAAAACTCTCTTTTTGCACACTGCTCGGCCTCCTCCCTTGGGCTCATGCCCTAAAGGCCCATTAAGGGCTTTGGCTTGGCCCAATAAGAGAAAAATGGCCCAACTGACCCAAAATAGCCGCTTTAACTCCAGAAAAGTCTCGTTTGCTGATGATAGATTGATAAAAAGCCTGAAATGCAATAAAATACACATTTAGGTGATTCCTAGAATAAAAATACACAACAAATACATATAAAATGGACATAAAATATTAGGTAAAATTGTGTAAAATAAGACATATCACCAATCTCTATAACACCTTATAAGATGTCTCCCCTAGAGCTAAATGAATTGAAAGTTCAAATAGAAAACCTCTTAGAAAAGCAGTTCATTAGGCCCAGTGCTTCATCATGGGGAGCACCAGTCTTGTTTGTGAAGAAAAAGGATGGAAGTATGAGAATGTGCATAAACTATAAGCAATTGAATAAAGTGGTTGTAAAAAATAAATACCCACTCCCTAGGATTGATGATTTATTGGACTAACTAAGAGGAGTAGCTATGTTTACTAAGGTTGATTTGAGGTCGGGATACCATTAAATCAGAGTAAGAAGTGAGGATATAGCTAAGACTACTTTTAGGACTAGGTATAGGCATTACGAATTTCTTATTATGCCATTTGGTCTAACGAATGCTCTAACTATTTCATGGATTGCATGAATCACATCTTTAAACCCTACCTTGATCAATTCGTGATAGTGTTCATTGATGATATTCTTGTATATTCTAGAAATAGGGAAGAGCATGAACAATACCTTAGGACAATATTGCAGATTCTTAGGGAGAGGCAGTTGTACATAAAACTAGAGAAATGTGAGTTTTGGTTAGATGAGGTGAGATTCCTAGGACATGTAATCACAAAGGATGGGGTAGTAGTAGATCCCAGTAAGACTAAAGCGATGGTGCATTGGGGGAGACCTACAATGGTGACTAAAATCTGTAGTTTCCAAGGATTAGCCAGTTACTATAGAAGGTTTATCCAAGGGTTTTTACAAATAATGATGCCAATGACTAAGTTGACCTAGAAGGATGTTTCATTTAGATGAGATTCTGAATGTGAACATGGTTTCCAAACCCTAAAGGAGAGACTAATCACTGTGCTAGTATTAATTATCCCAAACCCTTTGAAGAGATTTGAGCTATATTGTAATGCATCCAAGAAAAGTCTGGGATGTGTCTTAATGTAAGAGGGGAAAGTAGTAGCCTACGCTTCTAAACAGTTAAGGCCTCATGAGTGCAACTACCCTACTCATGACCTAGAACTAGCAGCCATAGTTTTTACCCTAAAAATTTAGAGACATTACCTTTATGGGTATAGGTTTAAGGTATTTAGGGATCATAAAAGTCTCAAGTACCTCTTTGATCAGAAGGAAGTACTTTGAGTTGGATGGAATTCATTAAGGATTATGACTTTGAGTTGAAATACCATCCAGGCAAGGCCAATGTTGTGATAAATGCCCTAACTAGAAAATCCCTCTATGTAGCCTAAATGGTGGTAAGCGAGATGAGTTTGATAGAAAATTTCAAAAATTTGAGCTTATCTGCAATAAGACTACCAGATAGAATATATCTAGGTGAGTTGTAAGTTAAGAGTAACCTTAGGACTTAGATCTTAGAGGACCAACGAGATGATGAATTCTTCAGGTCCCTAAAGAACCCAAAGGAATTCTAGAAGGATACTGATAGGGTAGTGACCTTCCAGAATAGGATTTATGTCCCAAGTATAGGGGAAATGAGAGAGAAAATTCTAGAGGAAGCCTATAAGAGTGACTACACTGTTCATCCTAGTGCCACCAAGATGTACCAAGATTTGAAGGGAAGGTTCTGGTGGCCAGGAATTAAAAAGCACATTGCTGAATATATTGCTAAGTGCTTAGTATGTCAATAGGTGAAGATTGAACATCAGAAACCTGCTAGATTGTTACAACCTCTTGATATCCCTGAATGGAAGTGTGATAAGATATCTATGGATTTTATGGTAGATTTACCTAGGACAAAGGTAGGAAATGATGCTATTTAGGTGATAGTAGACCAATTAACTAAGTCTGCCGATTTCTTACCCATTAAAATCAATTTCTCACTAAACAAATTAGCTCATTTATATATCCAGGATATAGTGAGACTGCATGGAATCCCTACTAGCATTGTCTCAAATAGAGACCCTAGATTTACCTCTAGATTTTGGAAAGCCTTCTAAGAAGCCTTTGGTACTAGGTTGAGCCTAAGTACTGCATATCATCCTCAAACAGACAAACAAATTGAGAGAACCATTTAAACTTTAGAGGATATGCTTAGGTTATGTGCCTTGGATTATAAGGGAAATTGGGATCAAAGTCTAGCATTGATAGAATTCTCATACAATAACAATTTTCATTCGAGCATTGGGATGAAACCTTATGAAGCCTTTTATGGGAGAAAGTGTAGATCACCTCTGTGTTGGTATGAGGTAGGGGAAAGATAGTTGCTCGGACCAGAGTTGGTTCAGCAAACCACAGAAAAGATCAGAATGATTAGGGATAAGATGGCTAGGGCACAACATAGACAAAAGAAGTATGCTGACAGAAGGAGCAGACCACTAGAATTCAATGAAGGGGATCATGTTTTCCTCAGGGTATCACTGGTTACTGGTATAGGTAGAGCCATTAAGACAAGAAAATTGAATCCAAGGTATATTGGGCCATTCCAAATCCTAAAAAAGTTTGTCGATCAGCATACCAAATAGCTTTACTCTCGTTCTTATCGAACCTCCATAACATTTTCCATGTCTCGTAACTTTAAAAGTATATCCATGACCCATCCCACATTCTTGATGCTAGTACAGTATGGTTAAAAGAAAATTTAACTTATCATCCAAAACCATTGAGCATAATTGGAAATGAGGTCAAGAAATTAAGGAACAAGGTCATCCCTATGGTTAAGGTTTTATGGGATCAGTCATCTCCACATGAGGCAACATGGGAG
Source organism: Senna siamea (assembly GCA_031216115.1). NCBI lineage: Eukaryota > Viridiplantae > Streptophyta > Magnoliopsida > Fabales > Fabaceae > Senna > Senna siamea. Next base: position 23,321,394 of record CM062363.1, on the reverse strand, counting down.
AAGGAAGAGGACATGATGAGATCCTACCCCAAATTATTTGAATAGGTACGTTTTAATTTCAAGGATGAAATTAGTTTAAAGTAGGGGAGAATGTAACATCCACTCTAATTATGATTAAAGATATGCTTGTTAATTTTTAATTTAATTCAATTGCTTGTGTATGTTGCATTAATTGCATATAGTTGCATTAGTGTTAGAACTTAAGTGAAAGGAATGAAAGTTGAGTTAAGAGTATGGCCAAGGACCTAAGTGAAAAGGGAAAATGTATGGAGACTAAAACTACAAAGTGGCCAAGGATTATAATGTAATTTCCTAACTTTCTCTTAACCCTAATTAAACCCTAAGCCTCACACACTTTTCCAAACCTTTAAATTTTAGAGAGAGAAGCAGAGGGACAGGTAGAGAGAGAAAGTGGCGAGATAAGGCAAGAAAGGAGGGATTTTACTGAAGCAAGGGTAAATTTGAGGCTAGAAATTAGTTATACAGTAAAGGTAGAACCTTCTAAACACATCTTACACACACATTTGGCATGGAATCAAGGTAGCAATTCATCCTAAACCCATTTTTGAAAGACGCAGAAGCTTTACTTCTGAATTTTATTTTAAATGTTTGAAGTTAAACCTGGGGATTTAAATCTCCATTCTACGTATTTTAACTACTATTGGGTAATGTGTGTTGATTTACCTTGCTCATTTATGCCTATGAATAGTTGTGAAGTTTGGTTTTTGCCCTAAGTGAGAAAGATGTGGTTTGATCTTAGTTTGAACATGTTAAGCTATGTTATGGGCCTTTTATGAACGAGAAATGATGTTTGAATGTTGGCATTGAGTTCATGATTTAAGTAAATGATTTAAGAACATGTTTTTAAGGCTAAACTTTGGGTAAAACCATGATTTTTTAATCAGATCGAGTGCTAACAACTGACTACCAGACCCTTCGAAGTTAATTTTTGTGTTCTTTGTTTTCAAGAAAGTTTCCAGAAGGCCAATAGTTAACTGCCAGACCCCTAAAAGTTGACTGTCGAGCCTAGTAGCCTACTGCTAAGCCCTAACATTTAACTGGTAGCTCTCAGCCAGAATCAAAAATTTTAGACAGTAAGTTACAGCCGACTGCTAGAAAGAAGGAAGTCGACTGCCAGCTCTCTGATATAGCTAATGAATTCAATTAACCATTTTAAGAGGAAATTAGCCTAGAATTTCACTCAAGCTAAGGATCTAAACCACTTAGGTGATGAGACCCTTGTGCTAGTGAAATAAAGAGAGAGAGAACAAAAAATACAAAAGAGGAAAGAGGAAAGTATTGTAAGTGTATGCCTTAGGGTAGATAAGCTTATGACCAAGTGACCGATTACTGATATCGGATGGCTCTTGGGCATTCCACGGTTGTGTCATAATTTGGAATGGTTAAACATCCACTTGAGCTTAGATGATTTTGAAAACACCTTGATAGTTGTAAACTTTAAGTTAGTGTCATCTCTCAAAGGCCATATGAGAAACACATACTTAGAGTTAAGCTTAACCATGAGTATGGGCCGATTCACCCTAGAGTATATGTAAAGAATAGTGTACCAAGAGTGTGATCCATCAAAAAGGGATGGTGATTCTATCGTACTATAATCCACCTAAAAGCGGAGAGGAAATGATTAAGGTAAAGTAGATGGTGATCCTATGACTTTAAACTAGTCCTGTTTGGGATGAAAGGGAGGAAATCCCGTTGGTCAGGGATGATCCTCTGGAAAAGGGCAGGGACCATTAAGGTACTTGGATCCACTAGAGGACGCCTCAAAATGTAAAAATGTTAAGGCATAACTAAATAGCCATGTGCTCATTCAGATAGATAGTGGTGCTTGGAGTTATTATTGGGCGACTCTCCCGATTACTCTTAGGGTGTTTTATGTACTGTTCACATGTTATGAAAATGAAATGATGGCATGTTTACTATCCCACATCTGTTTTATATGAAAGTGATGATCAATGGACATCCCTTATTTGAAAGATGATATGGTTAATTGTACATGCATAAATCTGAGCACATGATTAAAAGCATGCATGCATGCATTATACTCTAATAGTATATGCTATGTATTGTGTTTTATGATGAAAGAATGTAGAGATTTTTCGTGTAAGCATCATGGTACAACTTGGTAATTTTTAAAGGCCGGTTACATTGCTACTGAGATTAATTTCTCACATGAGTGCTGGCATGTACCAAATATATAGGTTCCCTTGTGCTGGAGGAGAAGGTAAAGTGGGAAGAAGTACCTACCATAGGGTTCATGGAAATAGTTATTTTGAAATAGTATACTAAGATGTTGTGCATGTTCTTCGTGAGTCTTGGAATAGACTAAGATGTCATCTATGAATACCATAACAAATTTATCCAAGTAAGGTTAAAAAATCCTTTTCATATAATCCATAAAGACAACAGGAGCATTGGTTAACTGAAACAACATCACTAGGAACTCATAATGACCATACGTAGTGCTAAACACTGTCTTAGGGATATCCTCATCCCTAATCTTGATTTGGTGGTATCTTGACCTTAAGTTTATTTTATAGAATATAGTAGCACCTTGCAATTGATCAAATAGGTTATCTATTCGAGGGTACTTATTTTTAATGGTCACCTTATTCAATTGCCAATAATCTATACATAACCTTAGGCTTCCATCCTTCTTCTTCATAAACAGGACAGAGGCTCCCTATAGTGACACACTTGGCCTAACAAACCCTTTTTCCAATAAAACCTCTATCTGAACCTTTAACTCCCTCAGTTCTAATGGAGCCATCCTGTATGGGATCATTAATATTGGGCTTATACCAAGACTCAAGTCTATAGTGAACTTGATCTCCCTCGATTAGGGTAACCTATTTATCTCTATGGGAAAAACTTTTGGGAAATCGCTAATGACAAGAACTAGACTTAGCCTTTCTTGCAATTATACCTGGGAAAAGTTTAGGGAGATGTCATTTACCTCACAAGCGTTGTCACTCCCACCTACCAATAAGGTATTCGTATAAGTAATAGTCTTTTCAGAACAGTTCAACAAAACCCGATTCCTAGATAAGCAATCCATCCCTAGAATGACATCGATTCCAATCAAGGGTAAGCACACAAGATCCATAATAAACAGGGTGTCATCCATGGAAAGAGGATAATTTAAGAAAATTTATGAGGATTTGGTAGTTTCTCCTAAAGGTGTGGAAATATGTAGTTCAAATGGCATGGTTTGAAAAGGTAAGTTTAATTTTTCCATGTATGCATTAAATATGAAAGAATGCATAGCAATCGAATTAAACAATCTTATCAAGGGAAAATTGTAAATCTTACCTTTACCTTGCATCAATCCCGGTAACATTAACTCTGTCCAAAGTAAAGACTCTCCTTGAATCTTACGATCTGGGCCTACCAGGATCTTGTGATCTAGAGTTTAACAAAATGCCCTGTGCCCCCACACTTGTAACAGGTGATCGATGTCTGATGCTAGAAGGGTTGATTTCCATGCTTCGTCTCACACTTTCAGGCAATTAGCAGCATCAAAGCGCCAGTTGGTGCTAGATGACCCTTGCTGTGCTTTGAAGTTTCCCCCCTTCACATTTAGATTCTTGGCAGGTTGTTTTTATCGGGCTTTAACTCTTTGATTCTTATTCTGCCTTTCATCTAGATTTTTACTAAGGATTCGAAATTTATTCACCAGCATCACGAAGTCCCTTATCTCCATTGGGGCTATCTGTGTTCTCATCTGCAAGTCCAACCCTGCCTCCAGTTGGCTTGATTTCCAAGCTTCATCATAATGTAGCCTCAAGTAAGTGGAATATCTCGCCAGCTCTTTAAATTTAGCCAGGTATTCTTCAAATGTCCTGCCCCTTTATTTGAGCTATAGAAATTCAGTTTCCTTGGCCTGCCTCACACTTTCAAGGAAGTATTTCTCTAGGAAAATCCTCTTAAAGGACTCTCATGTGAGTAGAGTGCCTCTGCTTTCACCAATGTTCTACTTCTTCTTTCAGCATATATGCTATATAAGTAACCCTTTGCTCATCCATACTATAAAGCAATTGGAAGATCTTCTCCATCTCCTTTATCCACCCTTCTACTACCATTGGCTTACATGTGCCCGAGGATGCTAGTGGTTTGCCCTTTGAAACTCTAACTAGCTTTGGTACATGTGATTATTGTTTCTATTATTCCCTTCATCATAGTTTTGGTAGTCCTCTTGATACTATCTCATCACATTAGCACTAGTGGAAGCCTGCTCTCTCATTGCTTCTGCCATCATTCGAAAGGAATCCATCATGTCCCTTATATCATCATCCTTACTACTACTCCCCGAGACCTTCCAACGATGCCTATTCTGGAGTTTTCCATAGCTTATTGATACAAAAAGGGAAACAGTTAGTTTTTGTAATAGCATTGGCCTTGGTCCTACGGTCATCCTAATATCATATTTATTAATCATAATCCTATATATTCTCGAGTCAGATAAATTAAATTCCTAACGCTGCGAACTTTGTTAGACATAAATCAATCCTAATCCTATACCAATAACCAGGAGAACTTGTAACTAGGCTTTAATACCAACTTGTAACGACCTTGTTTCATAGATCTTACATTCTTAGTATATAATATAACGGAAGTATAAAAATATCATAAAAAATTTCTCTTTTCCCTTTCCCAATATGGGAAAATCATAGGGCCGTTACTGGTTAAATGTAACCCAAATAGACTCTCCTTCTAGTCTATTAAGATTCCACTCAACCAACACTTTCTGTGCAACATATCTAATATCATAATTCATACCATATGTACTCTAGAACATAAAAGTCTAACAATCATTCAAAGACAATTGAGATATACTATACAGTCTTAGAATTTGAATCATTCATCCATCCACAATTTAAAACTCCATAAATTTCATTACACAAATCTACATCCCGAGATATTCATCATGAAGTAACACAATTATCTTTATATACATACAGTTCAAACGTAAATATCAAATCCCAACTTAAAACTTCACAATTCTCCTAGGATGTCCTGTGGCATTGGCACCTATCTTTTGCCTAGCTATCTCCTAGGCATACCCTGTTCCTGGTCATCTAAACAAACAACTTCACGAGATATGAAATCCCAGTAGAGTAATTTACAGATTTAATAATTCCAAATCAGTTGTATGTTTAGCTATGGCTACAGCACAGAAAACGTCTCCCCAAAAACCAATTTTTTAACACATAAGTGAATTACTAAATACTTTTGATACGATGAACATGAGAAAATCAAGAAAATTCATAAGAGTATAACATCTTCTCTTTAAATCAAAATCATCATTTAAATAATCTTGTAAATTCCATCTAGTCTATCACAATATCATGTGATCATCTTCCCAAGGCATGCCATTTTATGAAAATAATTTTGGTTTTAATTGGGTGTGATCCGTAACACCAATCACCCGAAAGTAGTTATCCTATTTTGTGAGTATAATCTGTCACACCAATCACCCACTCTAAGATAAGTGAGTACCAACTTTTAGGGCATCCCTCCGCATGTGCACACTGATAGTCTCATCCTCAATCCTGACTATATGGAAAATACATACGCATAGTCAACTAATGTAACACCCCTTATCTTATCTTAACAACGTTATATTACTTATTCAGATAAGTGGTTACATCAATTCTAGTCTTTAAGTATATTTAAATCTCTTAAGTGTAACACCCCTTATCTTATCTTAACAACATCATATTGCTTCTTCATATAAGTGGTTACATTAATTCTAGTCTTTAATTATATTTAAATCTCCTGAGCATCCAATCCATTATAGATTTGTTTTGCAATTAGGTTTGGGTTCTCATGCTCAGGTAAAATGCTTTGGCATAGCGGAATATAAAATATTAAACATTACAACAGAATATATAAAATTTTTTTGATATATATATACACATTATAATAATTGTTTAGTACATTGTTTTGTATACATACACTGGGATAGATGAAGTACCCATCCATAAGGAGTAAGGAGACAACAAGCCTGCCACTCATACTCCTTTTACAAAATATCGTGGGTGAATAGGTCTTTCATATATCCCTATACATAGGCCCTTTTTCTTTCTATGTATAGCCAAAAATATCAGCCCTAATTCCAACACAAAAAGAACATGTAGAATTAGGACTCCAAAAAGGTTGGGTTATAGCTACATATTTATGTACTTAACTATCCCATAGGGAACTCAAAAATAGTCATAACATAAACATCCTTGACAATAGTGAAAGTTCCCAGAAAGAGAATTTCCATTGTGGCCAATTCAACCTCCATTACTGCACAGTATCTAGTCATTTGATACATATTAGTACAGTAATGAGAAATACATTCCCAGTAGCTAAAAAAACCAATTTATTTTAAAACAACTGACATGTACCACTGTAATAATACAGAAAACAACTCTACATTCAATTTAATTTCAAAACTCTTTTCATATAGATACTTGGGTATGACTTATTATGAAAACATGTGTGTATGCATCTATAGAAATGAAATACACAATCAGTTAAGTCATTCATGGAATGGACTACAAGCATTCAATGCTTACACGTTATAATCATAATCAAATAAATCACCTTCATGCAATACATAACATAACATTTCATAAATACTCAATTCTAGGAAGGTATACATAAGATCATTCCCTCCCACTTAACTGTGCTCTTTAGAGGTATACACCAGACCATTCCTCCTACATTTCAATTCTTTGGAGATTTACACCAGATCATTCCTCTCAAGGAAACTTCCCTGGAAGGTATACATGAGATCATTCCTTCACAGGCTTTTAGTCTTAGGAGGTATTCACCAAATCATTCCTCCTCATTTAATTCCTTGGGAGTTTACACCAGATCATTCCCCAAAAGGAAGCTTTAACCTTGCCTTTCACAATTACATTAAGCATTCTTTGCCATTCAATCACTTTTGCATGAATTTAAAATTTTCACTATTTATGGAAAAAATGTATGCTATTATTCATTCCTTCTTGACCCTTGCATCTTTTGGTCTCTTTTCCCTTATCATAGGCCATTTAGATGGCACCTTAAGCTATTTATGACTCATTCATAAATCTAGCGACTCTAGGGAAAATTTCACATAGTATTCAACCAAGGTATAATGAACATGAATACTTTGCATTTCTAACCCTTTTGGCACATTTCTAGCCTCATTCTCATTAATGGAACATTATGGTGACAATTTCCATAATTATGCCTAACACTTTCTCACACCTAAAAATTAGGTAAGTGCATTTTAGGCTATTCTTTTTCATGCTTTTCTAGCTTATTTTTCATGCCAAACATGATCACACATCTAATCCCACAATTTCACATTTTTAGGCACACTTTTAAAGTGAAAAAGTAAGACTTTAAATTGGCAACATTGCTTGAAACATAAATTGCCATAATTTTCTCTCTCTTCCTTTCTTGAAACTAAAATTATATAGTTTCTAAGTCATTTTTCAAAAGTGAATTCAGCACCATTAATATGCACTTATTCGGCCAAGGTGACGACTAAAGCACATTTTTTTAGGTACTTGTGAAGCTAGACAATGGAAAAAGTACCTAAATGCAAATCTAACTAGACTTTCTCTCTCTTACCATTTTCTAACACTTTCTCTCACTCTTTCTAACATGAAATTTTGCCAAAATTCAGCACCATTCCAAACCCTAGCATTCGGCCAAGAGGAGAAATTAAGCTAAATGGAGTGGTTTCATCACTTTACTTACAATACCACAACATTCATGCAAAACCCATGCAAAAATACCATTTTCTCACTATAACAAACACAAAATCAGCCTTGGTACAAGTTAGGGTTTGGCAAAATCAAAGTTCCATCCATGAAAATTTACCATTTCATGAGTTTCCATACAATCCAAGATGTCTATAGTCACAAACACAAGTTGTTTCCAACATATTTCAAACCCAACTTGCAAATCCAACATAAACATGTAGAGAGAGAAATAGCCATCATTCTTGCAAATTTGAAAATACCATAAACACACCGTAAAATAAGAAAATAATGGCATAGGATTGTTTAGCTACCTTGAAAAGCCAATAAAACTGTGATTTCCAAGTTTTTTGGATGAAAACTTCTTCTTCTCCAAGGTAGACAAGGAATTCAGCCTCTCCCTCTTTCTCCACCACTTTCACGACACTTTTAGCATGTGGGAGAAGAAGAAGGCTGAATTTAGGGTTTAGATTATTTACAAAAATGCCATTAGTGCTAATTTGTCCATTTCATCCCTTTTTCTTTTCTTTTTTAACAATGGCATTGTCTCTCCTTTCAATTGTAATTTTATGGAACTTCCATGGGCTAGGGCTGTTCTGCCCTTCAAGAATTTTGAAATTTCGTAGTGGTCCCTTAAATTTTCAAAAATTGCATTTTAGTTGCTAAGAAAAGTGCCATTTTGCCATTAAGTCCAAATTGGCTCTTTTTGCTCCATTTTCACCCCTTTTCGATTTTAAGAGGTAAAAATCACTCAAATAAATTTCATAAAGCTTATTTTTATGTTTTTACTAAATTATCCTTATTTTAGCAAAATTACAATTTTGCCTTTAAAGAAAAATTACCTTTTTGTCCTTTATGTTAAAACTATCATTTCACTCTCTTTCTTTCTTCTTTTGATCAAGAATGAGTAAGGATTTCTAATTCCCACCTTCGTAGAATATTTAGGGTAAAACTAAATTTTTCTCACATTATATAAAATTGCTATCATACCCATAGTGTGAAATTACAATTTTACCCTTTTTAGGGAAAATTGTCTTTCAAGATCAATGTAAGTAATTTCTTGCACAACTAGATTCTTCTTCTCTTTTAAATGAAAATAATAAGAGTCCTTTGACATAACTTCATGAAATAAGAGAATTAAACTAATTATTCCTTTCATGGTAAAATTACCATTTTACCTTTCCTTACCAAATTTCCAATTTCATTCTTTTATCACAAAAGTGATAATATAATGATAAAAATGTTCATTCTAACTCCTTAATGAATCATCCTTAGCCATGGGATCCAAGTTTTGTACATTTTGAGGTGTACCCCAGTGGATCCAAGTACTATAATGATCCCTGCCCCTTTCTGGCAGATCATCCCTGACTAGCGGGATTTCTCTCTTTCGTCCCAAACGGGGCTAGTATACTCTCATGGGATCACCGTCAACTCTACTTGGATTACTTCCTCTCCAATTTTGGGTGGATCATAATACTATGGAATCACCATCCCTTTCCGATGGATCACACTCCTGGTACACTATTCTCTACATATACTATAGGGTGAGTCGGCCCATGGTCATGGTTTTGCTTAATTCTAAGTATGTGTTTCTCATATGGCCTTTGGGAGATGACATTAACTTAAAGTTTGCAACCATCATGGTGTTTTTGAAATCATCTAAGTTCAAGTGGATGTTTAACCATCCCAATTTATGGCACAACTGTGGAAAGCCCAACGGCCGTCCCATACCGACAATCAGTCACTCGATCATGAGCCTATCTACCCTAAGGCATACACTAAGAATACTTTCCTCTCTCCTTTTTTGTATTTTCTGCTCTCTTTTATTTCACTATCCCAAGGGTTTCATCACTTACAACTCCTAGTTTCCTTGTCTACCTATGTTGTGAGCCCTTAATTAAGTTAGTATGAAGAATTACTAAGCTCATTTGCCATCAAAAACTTCATTTCGCAATTAGAGGGCTGCCAGTCGATTGTTGGAAGGCTAGCAGTCGGCTGGTGGCTCTCTATAATCCTCTGGTGCCAATCAGTAAGCTATCAATCATCTGCTAGCGTGGTGGTAGTCGGCTGGCGGCTTTCTAGAAAGTGTTCTAGGTAAAAATATGAGCACGACAGTCAACTGCTATGACTTTTAGTTGACTGCTTAGTGCAAACCTGGGCCCGACAGTCGACTGCTAGGAACCTAGCAGTCAGCTGCTAAGCCTCTGTCTGTACTTTTGGGTTTCCAAGAACGTAACAGTCGACTATGAGGATGGCCAGTCGACTGCTTAGTGCAGACCCGAGCTTGACAGTCGACTGCTAAGTATTTGGCAATCAGCTACTAAGCCTCTGTCTACACTTCTAGGTTTTCTAAGAACACGACAGTCGACTGCCCCTACTTAGCAGTCGGTTGCTATGCTCCGCTACAGTTCAGAAAACATGATTTTGATAAAACCTAGTCCAGAATGCATCCACTTGGATATAATAATTTTTGAAAACACCATGATGGTGGTAAATTCTAAGTTAGTGTAACATAGTATGGCTAATGAAAAGGGACATTTACTTAAAATTTAGCATAACTATGTGCACAAGTCACATCATCCTAAATTATATGTATAGGATAGTGTAACATCCATAATTTAATTAGCTTAAATTAATGATTTTAATGGATAGAATTTATGGTGCCAGTTAATTAATTACTTGCTTGCTAATGAATTTAATGAATTGGCTTAAGGAAGGAAAATTTCACTTGAATAATTTAATGGCCCAAATTGTTTAGATTAAAAAGGTAAGTTACATAAGAATTTGATGCTTAATTTAACCCCTTATTTTGTTTTTTAGTTATCTAGCCTAAGTACCAAGGAAGGATCAAAATAAAATACAACTATTTAAGTATATGCATGAGTATGCTTTGCATGTGCCATGCATGAAAGAAAGGAAGGAGCATTAAATTTTTATGCATGGCAATCTTAATGCCACACGTGAAGTTACAAAGGGAAAGAGGCTAAAAGCATTCAATTTTTTTTTTATGCATGGCTTTCACGTGAACAAAGGGGAAAAAGCTAGCAAAAAAAGCCATTTTCCCTTATGCTAGGACACCACACGTGAAGTAGGAAGACTATTAGGTAAGTGCAGAATTTTTTTTATATAATAGGCATGCATAGAGCTTCACGAAAGAGAGAATAGAAAAATAAAAAAAAGGAAGCACCAAGGTTGCTTGTGAAAGTGGGAAATCTAAACTTGCAAAGGAAAGAAATGCTAAAGTTGGAAGAAAAAGAGTACAAGTGCATAATTTTTTAGGAAAATGAAAATAAAATACAATTAAATCGTCACCCAACCACATGCCACCTAAGTCAAGAAAGAAACAAGAGGGAATTAAAAACTTGGCTTCTATACTACAAACCAGACGTGAAGTTGAATGGGAACCTCATTTCCTTGTGTAACACCTCTATCCTATGGTTCCTTTAGTTATTTTAAAACTATAATATGAAAATAACTATCAGAGTATTGGTGTTACTATCACTTTTATCCAAGTAAATTTTAAACTTTTTACCAAGTTGATTTATTGAGTGCATTTGGGTTGGTCTCTACTCTCGGGTTCTCTTAATATCACAGTAGAATAAATACATATAGCATACACCTGGATTAACTATACATAGACATGCATTCTTAATTAAATATAATCAATTAACTATTGGGCATAGAGGCAACAATCCTGCTACTTATAACCCTATTGAATAGTCTATTCATCAATCCAGCCTAATTCATATACAAATAAGTTAGAATAGGCTATACAAAATAGTCTTACACTAGCCTTTCTCAAAATATCATGAAGGCTAGCTCAATCCTAACATGTACTTATACTATCCAATCATAAACAGTTTGTGTGCCCAGATTGGACACTTCTGCATACCTTACCTTCTTTCTCCAGCTCAAGGGTACCTACACATCTGGTATATGTCAACACTATTGTGAGAAATGAATCTCAGTAGCAATATAACCAGTTACAAAATTCGTTAACTTATACCATCATACTCGCACAAAAAACCTCTACATTCTTTCATAAAACATATAACATACTGTGGGGATGCAATGAGTGTAGCATTTAATCATGTTATATACTCATATGTATGCATATGCATTTAAAACATATCAACTTTAAAATATGGGAAGTGTATTCATCATCATTCTCATCATAAAACACATGTGGGATAGTAAACATAACATCATTTCATTTTAATAACATGTAAACGGTACATAAAACATCCTGAGAGTAATCGAGAGAGTTGCCCAGGAACAAATCTATGCACCACTTTCTATATGAATGAGCGCATGTCTATTTAGCCATGCCTTAACTTTTATACATTCTGAGGCGTCCCCCAGTGGATCCAAGTACCATAATGATCCCTGCCCCTTTCTGGCAGATCATCCCTGACTAGCGGGATTTCTCTCTTTCATCCCAAACGGGGCTAGTATGCTCTCATGGGATCACCGTCAACTCTACCTGGATTATTTCCTCTCCACTTTTGGGTGTATCATAATACTATGGAATCACCATCCCTTTCCGATGGATCACACTCCTGGTACACTATTCTCTACATATACTATAGGGTGAGTCAGCCCATGGTCATGGTTTTTCTTAAGTGGTGGTACACTATTCTCTACATATACTAAGTGGTGGTAGCCGACTGGCGGCTTTCTAGAAAGTGTTCTAGGTAAAAATATGAGCACGACAGTTAACTACTATGACTTTCAGTCGATTGCTTAGTGCAAACCTGGGCCCGACAGTCGACTGCTAGGAACCTAGCAGTCGGCTGCTAAGCCTCTGTCTGCACTTTTGGGTTTCCAAGAACACAATAGTCGACTGCGAGGATGGACAGTCGACTGCTTAGTGTAGACCCGGGCCCGACAATCAACTGCTAAGTATTTGGCAATTGGCTGCTAAGCCTCTGTCTACACTTCTAGGTTTTCCAAGAACACGACAGTCGACTGCCCATGCTTAGCAGTCGTTGCTATGCTCCGCTACAGTTCAGAAAACATGATTTTTATAAAACCCATTCCAGAATGCATTCTATTTTCACTTCTAAACATATGAGCTTAATTCTCATATAGCAAATTTTACTTTTCATTAAACATTTCTTGTTCATTAGCTCAAACATGGTACATTCAAGGAAAACTAGTCTATATCACTAGATGAACACAACCTAACCCTTCCAATCCATTACAAGCACATATATGACCATACATTCAGCAACACAACATCCTATAAAAGTAGAAAAGCATACAGAATGTAGGTTTAACCCCATATTAGTTCAAACATGTAAAAATTCACATTTTCTAACAATAGTAACATTTCAAAAAAAGATGGGGTTTAGGATGGATTGCTACCTTGATTCTTGCAAATGTGTGTGTTGAATATGTTAGAAATGATCCCCCCTTGCTATAGAACTAATTCCCATCTTCAATCTGCCCTTCTTTCAGCAAAAATCTCCCTCCTTTGCCCTAACTCACCCCTTTATTCTCTCTCCAAAATATGAAGGTTCGAAAGTGTGTGTTAGAGTCTTGGCTGAAGCTAGGATTTTAGAAAGTTTGGGGAATTTGCTCTTTGGTCCTTGGGCTATTTTGCATTCCTGGCCTCACTTACTTTTCCATTTACAATTGAGTCCTTAACTGCCTCTTACTAAACCCTTATTTATTTCCATTCAATTTAGTCCCTAAGCTAATGCAACTACATGCATTAATGCAACATACACAAGTATTAAACATTAAATTAATAATTATGAAAAATCTCTTTAATAATAATTGCAGTAGATGTTACACCTTGTGCAAAAGGGACATATACACGGCAAGAGTGGAGAAGAGACGCACACCCACACGTGAGGGAAGAAAGGAGGGAAGAAAGCAGTGTGAAGTGTACAACAAACCATTCAACAAGTGTAAAATTTTTGGTGCAAAAATTAGTTGCTTGTGGACTACATCTAACGTGTAAAGGAGGTAAAGTCCACATATAGCATAAAAAAAAAAAAGCAAACAAACCAACGAAAGGAAATGATATGGGAGAGGCACACGCCACCTAGGCTACAATGTATACGTAAAATAAGAATTTAGGAGGGAAGGAAATTTGGCGTGAAGAAGAGAAAAGGGAGAGACAGTATATAAATTTTAAACAAAAAATTAAGGAAAGGGAATTTAGAAATATTATGATGCATACACGCCACATAAGAGAGAAGTAAAAGAGTGGGTGATTTCTTGTGTGGAAGGCTCATGCGTGAAGAAAAAAAAAGGAGAAGCATTTCATTCATCTCATCTTAACTACACATGAACATGTGAAGAAAGGAAAACAAGGAGAAAAAAAGAGGAATCAAAGAAGAAGACAAGAAGGGGAAAAAAGAGAGCAAAGGAACCCAAGAGGTAGGTTAGCAATTCCTTTATTTTAGTTCCATGAGTTAGTCTATATGCTTCAAAATTTTGCCTCCATGGGACTAGGGTAGTTATCTTCATTCTTGATTTTGGGATAAAGCTTGATATAGTATGCATGATAAATATAGGAGTGGGCTAAGGTGAATGAAATCAATGGTGTTATTGAACATTTATGTTTGCTAATAAATTCATGTGATGATGGGAATTAATTGACTAAGTTAGTATTGGAAACTTATTGTTATGACCACTTATGAAACTAATTAATGATGAATACCATCATGAGAAATGTGGTTGTGAGGGTTCAAGATTAATAATGATCAGGGATAGGAGGAACATTATCATTGAAATTATAAAACTTTTTAGAAGGAAAATTATATGAGATTTAATTTCCAAGAAAAGTATAATTTTTATGGCTATTATTAGTATTTTTGGAAGAAATTATATGAGATTTAATGTCCTAGAAAAGTAGAATTTTTATGGCTATTGTTAGTATTTTTTGAAGGAAATTATATGATATTTAATTCCCTAAAAAAGTAGAATTTTTATGGCTATTGTTAGTATTTTTGGAAGGAAATTATATGATATTTAATTTCTTAGAAAAGTAGAATTTTATGGCTATTACTAGTATTTTAGAAGGAAATTATATTAGATCTAATTTTCCAGGAAAAGGAGAATTAGTATGGAAGTTATCGAACTTATTCGAAAATTTTGAGAAAATGTATCTTAGAAGTTATTCTAAGAAATAGCAACAATTCCTTAAATAGTGAATTTCTCATAAAACATGTATAATTACATTAAACCAGAAAGGAACAGAAGGAGAAAATTGTCCTGGGGACTAATAGTATTTTCAAGGAAGTACATAAATGGTAAAATCCAGGAAAAGAAACCTATCCCTGGATAAGTAAACAAAGGTGTTAGGTGACCCTGCACCTTATGGGGTCCCGAGGGTACACCAGTGACCTAGGGAGGTGTGGCCGAAGGTGCTCCATACCTGTGACATAACGTCCCACTGGTTTTATGTACGTGGCCGAGTGTCCACGATTCATGAGGTGTGGCCAAAAGGTGCTTTACACAGGAGACCTAACGAGGTGTGGCCGAAGGTGCTCTCTGCCTATGACCTAATGCTCACGATGATGCTATATACGTGGCCGAGAGTCCACGGTTTGTGAGGTGTGGTCGAAGATGCTCCACATGAGAGACCTAAAGAGGGATGGCCGAATGTGCTCCATCCCTGTGATGTGGTGTTCTAATGAATAAATGTGTGTGGCTGAGTGTTCACGAATTATGAGGTATGGCCGAAGATGCTCCACACCCGTGACCTAGTGTTCACGTAAAACGCATAAGAATTTGATGCTTAATTTAACCCCTTATTTTCTTTTTTACTTATCTATCCTAAGTACCAAGGGATGAGCAAAATAAAATACAACTATTTAAGTATATGCATGAGTATGCTTTGCATATTCCATGCATGAAAGAAAGGAAGGAGCATTAAATTTTTATGCATGGAAATCTTAATGCCACACGTGAAGTTGCAAAGGGAAAGGGCTAAAAGCATTCAATTTTTTTTTATGCATGGCTTTCACATGAAGAAGAGAAGGAGAAGTAAGATGGAATAAAATATATATAACCCCATATATGAAGGATCATGTGAACAAAGGGGAAAAAGCTAGCAAAAAAAACCACTTTCCCTTGTGCTAGGACACCACACGTGAAGTAGGAAGACTACTAGGTAAGTGCTGAATTTTTTTTTATATAATAGGCATGCATGGAGCTTCATGAAAGAGATAATAGAAAAAGAAAAAAAGGAAGCACCAAGGTTGCTTGTGGAAGTGGGAAATCTAAACTTGTAAGGGAAAGAAATGCCAAAGTTGGAAGTAAAAGAGTACAAGTGCAAAATTTTTTAGGAAAATGAAAATAAAATGCAATTAAATCGTCACCCAACCACATGCCACCTAAGCCAAGAAAGAGACAAGAGGGAATTGAAAACTTGGCTTCTATACTACAACCCACACGTGAAGAGGAATGGGAACCCTATTTCCTTGTGAAAAAGGAGACATATACACGGCAAGAGTGGAGAAGAGAAGCACACCCACACGTGATGGAAGAAAGAAGGGAAGAAAGGTGGCATGAACTGTGCAACAAACCATTCAACAAGTGCAAAAATTTTTGGTGCAAAAATTAGTTGCTTGTGGACTACATCTAACGTGTAAAGGAGGTAAAGTCCACATATAGCATAGACTAAAAAAAAAACCAAAAAAACCAACGAAAGGAAATGGGATGGGAAAGGCACAAGCCACCTAGGCTACAATGTATACGTAAAACAAGAATTTAAGAGCGAAGGAAATTTGGCGTGAAGGAGAAGAGAAAAGGGAGAGAGAGTATGCACTTTTTAAACAAAAAATTAAGGAAAGGGAATTTAGAAATATTATGATGCATACACTGCCACATAAGAGAGAAGTAAAAGAGTGGGTGATTTCTTATGTGGAAGGCTCACGCGTGAAGAGAAAAAAAAAGAGAAGCATTTCGTTGCTCTCATCTTACCTACACATGCACACTGAAGAAAGGAAAAAAAGCAAAAAAAAAGAGGAATCGGAGAAGAAGAAAAGAAGGGAAAAAGATAGAGCAAAGGAACCCAAGAGGTAGGTTAGCAATTGCTTTATTTTAGTTCCATGAGTTAGTCTACATGCTTCAAAATTTTTCTTCCATAGGACTAGGGTAGTTATCTTCATTCTTGATTTTGGGATAAATCTTGATATAGTATGCATGATAAATATAGGAGTGGGCTAAGGTGAATGAAATCAATGGTGTCATTGAACATTTATCTTTGCTAATAAATGCATGTGATGATGGGAATTAATTGACTAAGTTAGTATTGGAAACTTATTGTTATGACCACCTATGAAACTAATTACTGATGAATACCATCATGAGAAATGTGATTGTGAAGGTTTAAGATTAATAATGATCATGGATAGGGGGAACATTATCATTGAAATTATAAAACTTTTTAGAAGGAAAATTGTATGAGATTTAATTTCCAAGAAAAGTATAATTTTTATGGCTATTATTAGTATTTTTGGAAGAAATTATATGAGATTTAATTTCCTAGAAAAGTAGAATTTTTATGGCTATTGTTAGTATTTTTGGAAGGAAATTATATGAGATTTAATTTCTAAAAAAAGTATAATTTTTATGGCTATTATTAGTATTTTTGGAAGAAAATTATATGAGATTTAATTCCCTAGAAAAATAGAATTTTTATGGCTATTGTTAGTATTTTTGGAAGGAAATTATATGAGATTTAATTTCCTAGAAAAGTAGAATTTTATGGCTATTACTAGTATTTTAGAAGGAAATTATATTAGATCTAATTTTCCAGAAAAAGGAGAATTAGTATGGAAGTTATTGAACTTATTCGAAAATTTTGAGAAAATGTATCTTAGAAGTTATTCTAAGAAATAGCAACAATTCCTTAAATAGTGAATTTCCCATAAAACATGTATAATTACATTAAACCAAAAAGGAAGAGAAGGAGAAAATTATCCTGGGGACGAATAGTATTTTCAAGGAAGTACATAAATGGTAAAATCCAAGAAAAGAAACCTTTCCCTGGATAAGTAAAGAAAGGTGTAAGTTAACCCCGTGCCCTATGTGGTCCAGAGTGTACACTAGTGGCCTAGGGATGTAATAACCCTTATCATAACTTAACAACATCATAATGCTTATTTAGATAAGTGGTTCCATTAATTCTGGTCTTTAATTACCTTTATTTCTCCTAAGCATCCAATCCATCATTTTTTATGCAATTAGGTTTGGGTTCTTTTGTTCAGGTAACATGCTTTGGCACAGCGGAATATAAAACATTAAATAATACAACAGAATATATAAAAACTTTTCTAATTTATATACATTATACAACTGTTTAGTACATCAGTTGGTATACATACACTGGGATAGATGAAGTACCCATCCATAAGGAGTAAGAGACAACAAATCTGCCACTCATACTCCTTTACAAAATACCGTTAGTGAATAGGTCCTTCACATATCCCTATACATATGCCCCCCCTTTTTTTTCTATGTACAGCCAAAATATCAATCCTAATTCCAAACCCAAAAAAATAAACGAAGAATTAGGACTCTAAAAAGTTAGGCTGTAGCTATATATTTACATACTCATCTATTCTATAGGAAATTCAAAAACAGTGATAACATACACATTCTTGATAATAGTGAGAACTCCTAAGAAAGGAATTTTCATCGTGTCCAACTCCACCTCGATTACCATGCAATATCTAACCATCTGATACATATCAGTTCAGTAATGAGAAATACATTCCCAGTAGATAAACAACCAGTTTATTTTAAAATAACTGACATGTACCACTGTAATAATACAGAAAACACCCTACATGCAGTTAATTTTCAAAAATATTCTCATATAGATACTTGGATATGACATATCATGAAAACATATGTGGATGTAGCTATAGAAATGAAATACACATTCAATTAGGTCATTCAAGGAATAGGCTACAAGCATTCAATGCTTACATGCCATAATCATAATCACATAAATCATGTTCATACAATACATACATAACATTTCATAATTACTCAATTTTGGGAAGGTATACATGAAATCACTCCTTCCTACTTAACTGTGCTCTTTGGAGGTATACACAAGATCATTCCTCCTACATTTTAATTTATTGGGGTTTACATCAGATCATTCCCCTCAGGGCACTTCCCTGGAAGGTATACATTAGATCATTTCTTTACAGGCTTTTAATCTCAGGAGGTATTCACCAGATCATTCCTCTTTATGTAATTCCTTGGGAGTATACACCAAATCATTCCCCACATGGAAGCTTTAACCTTGTCTTTCACAATTACATTAAGCATTCTTTGCCATTCAATCACTTTTACATAAATTTAAACATTTCACTATTTATGGCAAAATGCATGCTATTATTCATTCATTCTTGACCTTTGCATCTTTGGTCTCTCTTCCCTTAACATAGGCCATTTAGATGGCACTTTAGGCTATTTCCAACTCATTCATAAATCTATCCACTCTAGAGAAAATTTCACATAGTATTCGGCCAAGGTAGAATGAACATGAATACTTTGTATTTCTAACCCTTTTGGCACATTTCTAGCCTTACTCTCATTAATGGAACATCATGGTGACAATTCCCATAATTATGCCTAACACTTTCTCACACCTAAAAATTAGGTAAGTGTACTTTAGGCCATTCTTTTTCATACTTTTCTAGCTTATTTTTCAAGCCAAACATAATCACACATCTAATCTCACAATTTCACATTTTTATGCACCCTTTTAAGGTGAACAAGTAAGACTTTAAATTGGCAACATTGCTTGAAACATAAATTGCCATAATTTTCTCTCTCCTTCTTTCTTGGAACTAAACTTATGTGGTTTCTAAATCATTTTCAAGAGCAAATTCAGCACCATTCATATGCATCCATTCGGCCAAGGTGACTAAAGCACACTTGCTTGGCTACTTGTGAAGCTAGACAACGAGAAAAGTACATAAATGCAAATCTAATTAAACTTTCTCTCTCTTACCCTTTTCTAGTACTTTCTCTCACTCTTTCTAACATAAAATTTGGCTAAAAATTCAGCACTCTTATAACCCTAGTAATTCCGCCAAGGTCAGAAAAATAAGCAAAATGGAGTTATTTCATCACCTTGCTTGCAATACAACAATATCCATGCAAAATCCATACAAAAATACCATTTTCTCACTTAACAACCACAAACTCAGCCTTGACACAACTTAGGGTTTAATAAAATCAAGTTCCATCCATGCAAATTCACCATTTCATGGGTTTCCATGCTTTCTTACATATCTATAATCATAACCACAAGTTATTTCCAACATATCTCATATCCAAGCATACAAATCCACCATACACATGTAGAGAGAGAAATTGCCATCATGCTTACAAGTTTGAAAACACCATAAACATACCATAAAACATGAAATTAATGGCATAGGATTGTTTATCTACCTTGAAAAGCTAATAAATGTGTGATTTCCTTGTTGATTTGGTGGAAGCTTCTTCTTTTCCAAGGCAAGATGCAATTCAGCCACTTCTCCTTCTTCTCCACCTTTCACAACATTTCTAGTAATTAGGAGAAGAAATAGGCTGAATTAAAGTTTGACTTATTTACAAAAATGCCACTCTTGCTAATTTGTCAATTTCATCCTTTTTCTTTTCTTTTTTAACAATGGCATTGTCTCTCCTTGCCATTGTAATTTTATGCAACTTCTATGGACTGGGACTGTTCTGCCCTTCCAAAATTTTGAAATTGCATAGTGGTCCCTCAAAATTTTTGAAATTTACATTTTAGTCCCTAAGAAAAGTTCCTTTTGCCATTAAGTCCAAATTGGCCATTTTTGCTCCCTTTTTCATTCTTTTCGGTTTCAAGGAGTAAAATTACTTAAATAAAATTTCATAAGGCTGATTTCCATGAATTTACTAATTTACTTCTATTTTTGGCAAAATTACCTTTTTGCCTTTTATGTTAAAACTATCATTTCACTCTCTTACTTTCTTCTTTTGATCAAGAATAAGTAAGGATTTCTAATTCCCACCTTCATAGAATATTTAGGGTAAAAACTAAAATTTTCTCACCTCATATAAGATTGCTATCATACTCAATGTGAAATTACAATTTTACCCCTTTTAGGGAAAATTTCCTTTCAACATCAATGTAAGTAATTTCTTGCATAACTAGATTCTTCTTCTCTCTTAAATGAAAATAATAAGAGTCCTTTGACATAACTTTATGAAATAAAAGAATTAAACTAATTATTCATTTCGTGGTAAAATTACCATTTTACCCTTCCTTACTAAATTTCTAACTTCATTCTTTTATCACAAAAGTGATTATATAATAATAAAAATGTTCATTCTAACTCCTTAATAATTCATCCTTAACCCTTCACAAGTAATGCTAATAATGATAATAACAACAATGTCATCATAAGATACATGTGTTAGGAGTGGATGTTACAAGGGAGGTGTGGCCGAATGTGCTCCATACCTATGACCTAACGTCCCGATGATTTTATATGCATGGCCTAGTATCCATGATTCACGAGGTGTGGCCAAAGGTTCTCTATGCCCATGACCTAGTGCTCGCGATGAAGCTATATACGTGGCCGAGTGTCCACGATTTATGAGGTGTGGTTGAAGGTGCTCCACACAAGAGACCTAGGGAGGGATGACCAAAGGTGCTCCATCCTTGTGATGTGGTGTTCTGATGAATAAATGTGTGTGGCCAAGTGTTCACGAATTACGAGGTGTGGCTGAAGGCGCTCCACACGGGTGACCTGGGGAGGTGTGGCCGAAGGTGCTCCACACCCATGACCTAGTGTTGACGTAAAATGCATAAGCACTCTGATATTTCTATAATAATACCGATAAGTTTATGAGGATATACGTTATGTGAAAAGAAATTATAAATTTTTTTCGACTTCTAAATTTATCATCTAGTACTTGCCCATTTATGATTATGTGTAATGTTATGCCTAATATCAAGAATGTAGATTAAATATTTTAGTGCTTGCACCCTGATACATATTAGATATTTTTCAAAATTTTGAATTGCTAAGCTACTGGGAGACTTGTATTTCTCACCTCTGTACTAATATGTTTCAGATACGGACACATAGTTGAGTCGCGGGATAGCTATTCCTTGCTCGAGTAAGATGTTTCGTAATCCCCTATTTTGGGTCCCACCCAGATTTGATTTAGGATAGGACATTATTTTGACTGTATATACGAGCTGTATTGGGGCATACAGGGGAAAACAGATATGTGAAGGACTGATCCCCTTTAATTTGTATGGGAGTCTGAGTGACAGGCCTATTTTCTCCTAACTTTCGAGGGATGAGTACTTCATATATCCGGGGAATACATTTAACAGCATGTAATAGAAAGTCCTAAATGTGTACTATGTGAATTCTTTGAAAAGTTTAAATTTCTGCAGTATAGTGTAGCTTTTTTATTCTGTTGTGCATGTAAGTTATTTTCTAAGCAAAAGATCCTGAACCTAATCAGTTTAATATAATTGAATGGTATAATTGCTCAGACATTAATCAAATAAATGATAAGGATAATGTACCAAACCTATCTATCGATATCGAAAGTAATAATAAGACTAGATAAGGGCATTACTGATAGCATACCAGGTATGTGATCCAACAGTAAGGGCTGGTGATTCCATGGCACCATGATCCGCTAAAAAAGCAGAGAGGAAATGATCTGTGTGAGATGATAGTGATCCTGTGAGCTTAATTTATAAAATAGAACCTCAACTAACCCCATTTAGGATGAAAGGGAGTAATCCCATTGGTAGAATTGATCTAAGAGATGGTTCATCAAGGTTAAACTAGCCCCATTAGGGATGAAAGAGAGTAATCCCGCTGGTGGGACTGGTCTAAGAGATGGTCCAATAAGGGGTACTTAGATCCATTGAGGGATGTCTCAGATAGTACCAGTGGCAGAATTGTCATATAATTAGTTAAATTAACTCACTCATGTAGGTAGTGGTACGTGGAGTAGTTCACTAGGTGACTCCTCCGATACACTTATATTTCTTTTCTTAAAAAAGTGGCATTATCCATAATGTTATAATTTTTTTCCTTTTCCTCTGATTTTATGATCTTTATGATCTTATAATGATGAATGAAACATGTATATATTCATGACACCTATGTTATGCTTTCATTATGAAATGATGTTATGAAATAATATAAATGGTGAACTTTATCCTTATATTAAAATATGTTAAGCTTTCATAAATACATGTCATACTGATATATATGAATCATGCATGATATCCCAATAGATTTTAATGTATTTTAAAGAAAAGAATGTAAAATGTTTTCCATATTATTATTGTGGTACATGCCAGATGTTTTCAAAAGAATGGATTGTTTGGCTACTGAGAATCTATTTCTAATAATTATCCTGGTATATATCAAATAACCAAGCACACCCTACAAATGGAGATAGAAGTAACATTGGTTGAAAATTCATGGTTTTTCAGGGGAATATAGGTTTTAGCAATATGTAAAAAATTGTATCCACTAGTAGGAACACTATTGATAAGGGTTTAAGTAGCAGGATTATTGCCTCCTTACCCTATGGATTGACTAAAATTACATGTATAAGGAATATAAATATATGTTAATGATGTTATATCTTCCATTGAGTTATTATTAATTATTGTTGTATAGTCTTATGATGTGCAATTTATGAATCAAGAATACCTAAGTAAAAGAACCCAAACCTAATCAATTATTAAACTAAAAATGGAATCACACTCAAGTAAAAAGTAAGGGTAACATACTAGTCTTATAGCAGGATTGGTTATTGTAACACCCCATAATCAGATTAGTCTAAATTAATGGTATTTAGGTAAAGGGATGGAATTAATGGTGTCATTAATTCCTTAATATTAATTTCTAGCTTACAAAATTGAATGGGTTAAGTAGTTATACTCAAGGTAAGTTTGCATAAATTTTTGTGTGCTTAAAACTAATGCTTGAATTTCCTTAGATTACCTAGCCTAGGTACTAAGAAAGAAGCAATGCAGGATGCATATGTTTAAACATATGCATGAGTATGCTATGCATGTGTTCTAAATGAGAGGAGGGAATAGAAATTTAATTGTTGCATGAAAAACAAGGAAGCCACGTAAAACAAAAAAAAGGGAAATGAAACTTTTAAATTCATGCATGAAACCTCCAAGCCACACATGATTTTGGAGAAAGAAGGATGAAAAATAATAGGTATATATATATATAGGTAAATAGGCCTCACGTAGAGTGGAAGACAAGGTGCATGTGTGTGTGTAGTTTGCGTGCATTCCACGTGAAGGGGGATGGAAATTGGGCAAAAGAGTATGCACATGGTAAGAGGAAGTTAAGATGCACATCCACACATGGGAGAAAGTGACGTGAAGTAGGCAACCATAGTGTAGAATTTTAGATTCAATTACAACAAGGAGAAGTTCACGTAAGGTAGGGGGAGCATGGTTGAGAAAAAGAGATTAAAAGGTGTAGCTTGATTTATGGAGTAGGAAAAAATATATATATATCCAAGTTAGCAAGAGAGGAAAGAGGTGCACACTAGGGACCACCTAGGGAGACAATTAGGCAATGAGGTGAATCACAACACTTATTGAGAAGAGGGGAAAAGAGAGAGAGACGTGACATAATTCCCTTGCTAGCTTTCATTCGGTGGGCTTACATGGACACATGAATCTTATTTTTGACCCTAGGGTAAAGTAGATAAAGGATAGGGAGAGAGATACCATTATATATATGTGTGGTGAATGGGAAAGGCAAGGAAGGTGCAGCACGTAAAAGAAAAAGGCTTCAATACCAAGGTACATGCATGTGAACCCACCTCTCTTTCCCTTTAGACGCCACCGAACAAAGCATATATATGTATAGTTAAAAGAAAAAAGGGGTTGCACATGTGAGCTACTGGAACCATACCTTCTACGTGCTGCCAAGAAGTGGCATGTTCTCCATTCTTTCCATTTTTATTCCAGTCGAGTGAGTGTGAGAAATGGCAAGCAAAGAGGATAGTACATGGACTCCACGTGTGACTAGGAAATGAATTTAACTAAGGTGTAAAATGGTGGGCCATCTTCCTTCATCCCAATGAATGCCACTCATGGAGGAGCTTGGGAATTAAAATATACACCCACGACATGATCTAAGGTGAGACAAAGAGGAGAAATTCACGTGAAGAAAGCATCTTGCGTATCCCTCTCATCTTCCTTTCCTTTGCTGTAGGTGAGTGGTCAATCCACTAATGCAACCTTCCTTTAGTTATGGTGGTACATACTAATAATAATAGAAGGGAACGAGAGAGGGGAGGTGAGCATGGGATCACTCAACGAAATGAGAAATATACAAGAGTGAGGAAGTGAGATAGCCAAGAAAGAAAGGAACAAGGGAAATTCAAGGGAAACACTAGAAGACTTTCATCACTTTTCCACCACTTGAGGTAGGTTAACCATTTATTTTTTTGTTCCATGTGTTAACTATGCAATCCGTGTCTATGTTTAAGTTTTCCATGGAACCTAGGTGATCCTCATATTCTTGATTTAAATGGTATGATTAATGCCTAGCATGTATGGGTAATAAATGGTTGATGAATAAAATGACATGAAGACATTATGAGCTATGAGTTAGGATTTAAAAATTTTGATATTCATTAGTGGAAATGTATAAGCTATACACCATAAAGTTAATTCAAAGTAGGGAAAACTATCTTGATGATACAATAAAAGGAAAATCTTAGGGTCATCACTTACACATTTAGGAAAAATGTATATTGGAGTAAATTCTTCCAAGAAAGAAAAACCTTATGTTAGCTAACATTTATTTTTGGAAAGGAATTATAGTAGAATTAAGTTTCCAAAGGAAAGGCAATTTTATTGTCATAACATTTATTTTTAGAAAGGAATATATAGTAGAATTAATTTCCAAAGGAAAGGCAAATTTAATTGTCATCATTGATTATTTTTAGAAAGGAATTATGGTGAAATTAAATTTTCTAAAGGAAAGGAAATTTTATTGTTATTATTAAATATTTCTAGGAAAGATTTATAGTGGAATTAATTTTCCCAAGGAAAGGCAATTTTATTGTCATAATTAATTACCTTAGAAAAGAATTGTAGTAGGACTAATTTTCTAAAAGAAAGACAAATTTTATGGTCATCATTGATTATGGTGAAATTAATTTTCTAAAGGAAAGGAAATTTTATTGTGATTTTTAGGAAGGATTTATGGTGGAATTAATTTTTAAAGGAAAGGCAATTTTATTGTCATAATTAATTATCTTTAGAAAGGAATTATAGTAGAGTTAATTTCTAAAGGAAAGGCAATTTTATTGTCATTATTAATTACTTTTAGAAAGGAATTGTATTGAAATTTTAGTTCCAAGAAAGGGGAAACCTATATTGCAAATTAGTAGGAAGAAAGACCTATTCCTGAATTAAACGACAACTCCACCTAAATACACTGATAAGAAATTCCCCAAAAAAAAAGTTTACTCCTAAAAGCTCATTAGAGATCATCGAGAAGGGGTCCATGCTTGTGACCTGATACCCATGATGACCCAATATACGTGGCCAGTGTCTACACATCACGAAGTGTGACCGAAGGTGCTTCACACAGGTAACCTAGCGAGGTGTGGCCAAAGGTGCTCCACACCAATGATCTAGTGTCCCGATAACCTAGTCTACATGGCTGAGTGTCCACGAATCATGAAGTGTGGCCGAAGGTGCTCCACATGGGTGACCTAGTGAGGTGTAGCCAAAGGTGCTCCACACCAATGATCTAGTGTCTAGATGACCTGGTCTACGTGGCCGAGAGTCTACGATTCAAGAGGTGTGGCCGAAGGTGCTCTACACAAGTGACCTAGGGAGGCGTGACCAAAGGTGCTCCATGCCCATGACCTAGGGTCCGCATATTATCCAAGAATGTTCGCCCAATCAATGACAGTAAAGAACGAAATGTTTAACCACTTTAGTAATCCTGCAAGGACACATGTTACTCTATAAGAATATGTATTCCTTATAATAGAGTCATTCTCATTTTCTATTAACTGTTATTATTATCATACAATGCTAGCCTGCTATTATTTATGAATATCTTCCCATTTTAATGTCGAGGATGTAGAATAAATGTTTCGGTGCTTGCACCCTGGTACATATTAGTTGATTTTAAACCCCGAATGGTTAAGCTATTGGGAAACGTGTGTTTCTCATCTATGTGCTAATATGTATCAGATACGGATGCGTAGTAGGGTCACATGGTTGCGATTCTTTTTGGCTAAGTACAATTTTGTAAACCCTTATTTTTGGGTCCTAGGTACATTTGTGCTAGAATAGGACAATTGATTTGATTGTATACATGAGTGGTTATAGGGATATCAGGGAAAACGGATATGTGAAGGACCGGTCCATCACTATTTTGTACAAGAGTCTGAGTGGCAGGCCTATTGTCTCCTGACTACTGAGGGACGGGTACTTCATATATCCAAGGACATGTACATCAGTATGTAATGATTATTCTCAGACTTGTATTATTTGAATCATATGGAAGACTATATTTCCACCGTGTAGTATAGAATTTCATTATTCCACTATGCATGTAAGATTTTATTTTTACCTGAGCAATAGATCCTGAACCTAATCCGTTTAACATGAATTGAATGGTATAACTGCTTAGACAATAATTAAACATAAAGGACAAGAATAATGTACCGAACCTATCTATTGATGTCGGAATGAACAATAAGTCTAGATAGGGGTGTTACAGTTATAAAATAAACATTAATGGAAATGGCTATAAGGTGTGGGTGTTATAAAGTCACTCTTAGACTATCAGGGTAAATCAACTTAGGGTTAACCACTATCAGGGTATTTTCTCCGTACTTTTTAGAATTAAATGGATGTTTTACCACCCTAGATTATCGTTCAACCATATCTTTCATTAAGAATTATTCTAACCATTTCTTTTAGATTTTTATTTTTTCTTTTTACCACCTCATTTTGTTGAAGAGTTCTTGGACAAGAAAAATTATGTTCAATTCCATTTTCTTCATAGAAATTTTCAAAGTGATTTTTTTCAAACTTTCTCCCATGGTCACTTCTAAATTTTACAATAGTTGATTCTCATTCATTTTGAATAATCTTGGATAATTTAACAAAGGATGAAAAAGCTTAATCTTTTTGAGAGAGAAATAAGGTCCAAGTAAATCTTGAAAAGTCATCCACAACAACAAGTACATAAAAGTGTCTTCCTATACTTCTTATTCTAGATGGACCAAAAAATTCTAAGTGGAGAAAACATAAAGGCTTAAAAGAAGAGACAATGTCTTTAGATTTGAAAGATGATTTAACTTGTTTTTCCTTTTGACAAGTATAACAGATTTTATCTCTTTCAAAGTTAATCTTAAGTAAGCCTATCACTAGATCTTTTTTAGCTAGTTTATCTAAAAGACTCATACTAACATGAGCTAATCTTTTATGTCAGACTCAACTATCATTATGGATGCTTATTAGACATTTTGAGTCTAAAGGATGTTCTTCATCTAAGTTAACTATGTACACATTGTTTATTCTTTGTCCTATCAGTATAATCTTATTGTTAGTTTTATTTTCTACAGTGCAATGACTTGAGTCAAAAATTACTTTGTTATTTTTGTCATATAGTTGACTAATACTTAAGAGATTGTGATTTAAACTTTCAACTAATAATGCATTGTCATTAGTAGTAGATGAATTCTTACCAACATTACCTTTTCTGATGATGCTTCCTTTCATCATCTCCTTAAAATGTGACTTTCCCTCCATCCATGGGTTGAAGAGAAATAAACTTGGATTTATCTCTAGTCATGTGTTTTGAGTAGCCACTATCCAAGTACCATTTGTTATTATTTGCCTTCAGACAAACCTGTAGAAAGATTTTTAACCTTTGTTCTTAGGTACCCAAATATTTTTAGGTCCTGGAGAGTTATTCATCCCTTTAAGAACTCACTTTTTCTTGTTTTCAAAAAGTCCATTTCTCTTGTAAGCACATGCATGAGAGTTATGAATTTTTTGACCAAAATGAAAACAAGTGGTATATGGACTACTTGATTGAATAGTTGGAACAAAGAAGTTTTTGCAATACGTTTGGCTTGTATTGGATTCATATCTTATACCAGCTTTGTTGAAAATACATCTTTGTTTTTCAAGACTTATATTCAAATTATCTCTTCCATTTGTAAATTTAGCTAGAGTGTTTGTTAAATCTTCTTTTTCAACTTTTAGCTTTCACACTTTTCACAAATATTGAAATTTACACAAATTTTAGGTTTCTCTAAGATGGAGATTTTCTGTTTTAAGGACAGGTTTTCTTATTTTAAAGAATTAATTTTCTTTTCAAAATTTAAAACTTTTCTTTTTGAAAAAGATAAAACTTTTGCAAGTGTTTCTTGCATCTTTAAGTATTGAGGACATTGTCAATTTATGTGTTTAATTTTTTTGCATTCATAGCAAGTTGGAGGTTCCTTGCTCTTATTGATGAGATAAAGGCCTTTTTCTTCTCTTTCTTCTTTTCAAGTGTTTCTTGCATCTTTAAGTATTGAGGACATTCTCATTTTATGTGTTTAATTTTTTTGCATTCATAGCAAGTTAGAGGTTCCTTGCTCTTAACTTGATTTCTTCTCAAAGTTTTATTCTTTCTATCATTAAAGAAATTTTTAAATTTTTTTACGAATAATTCAAAATTTTATTTATTTATCTTAATTTCTTTAAGGAGAGAATTTAAACTGTCATTATCATCATCTTCTTTTTCTATTAGCTGTGAAGAAATTACCTTAAGTGAAAGACTCTTCTTTTTGTCTTGCTCCTCACAGAGCATAAATTGTTACAATTTTGCTTCATGCTCTTGAAGGTTTCCAAAGAGAGCTGATACTGACTTTATAGACTCTCCTCTACTCTCTTCAATGGCTGTTACCTTTGGTTGCCATTCCATGGGGAGAGATCTCAAGACCTTGGCCATCAGCTCCTTTGTTGTGTAACTTTTACTTAGAGCAGCTAAATGATTCACAATGTGAGTAAATCATATTTGAATTTCTTTAATTTTTTTACCTTGTTTCATTTTGATCATTTCATATTGGTGAGTAAGTTAGTTTATTTTGATTTCTCTAACACCAAAGGTTCCTTTATGAGCAATTTCCAAGGTGTCTTACATTTTCTTTGCACTTTCATAGTTAGACACTTTAAATATTCATCCTGACTCAGTGCACTAGTGAGAATTAGCTTAGTCTTGACATTTAACTAAAATCTTCTTTTATCTATTTCAATCCATTCAATTTTGGGCTTTTTAATGGAGTGACCATTCTCTTCTTTACAAGGAATATAAGGTCCATCTTCAATTACTTCCCAAAGATCTACATCTACTGTTTCAAAAAATATTTTCATTCTGAGTTTATAAGAAATATAATTTTTTGCATTAAATCTTGAATGTTTGTTGATAGAAAGTCCTTTAGGTAACACATTACCACCAAATCCAGTCATGTTAACTCTTGAGACTCTTAAGTCTTTTTATCAAGAGTCAAGTTCTGATACCACTTGTTAGTAATGGTTGGCACCCAAGAGGAGGGATAAATTGGGTGTTATAAAATTTTGTTTTTGAAAACTTAGTGAACAGTTGAAGTAGATGTATAGAATAGTGATTTTAGTTTAAATAGCAAATGTAGAAAGTAGTTTAGTTAAGTTAACCCCAAAACAGAGCAACACAAAGTAATAACAGCAAGACAAAGTAATGGTAGTAAAGACAAGTAATAGTAGTAAGGTAAAGTTTTGAATCTAAAATCAAAAGATAACATGCAAAAATGTAAAGAACACATATTTATACTAGTTCAGCTTATCTAACAAAGTTTGCATCGAGTCCCCAAGCATAACTTAGAACTTTCACTATTATCACAAGTTTAAACAAGGCACTTGTGAGTCACTACAAATTTTTCTCACTTCTATTCTTTCAAGGAAAACCTTTTCCTTAATATCTCTTAATTTTCTAAATAAAAGAATTTGTTTCAGTTAAGGAACTCTCTCTCTTTTAGAGTAAATTTTACAAGTGAAAAACTATAGAGAATAATAACAACAAGAGCTCAAGAAGATTTTCAGAAAGTTGATTTAAAAGAATGCTTTTGGTTTTTCTGAGGCTTTCCTGAGACTGTATATATAGAATTTTTGCAAAAGAAAACGTTAAAAGTTCATTCATCAGCAAACCAGATTGTAACTCTGTAAAAAATAGCCATTTGTACTTCACCTAAATATCGCCTCTACACTCTATAAGTTGATCACTATAAGCTACCAGTTGACTTCCATGTTCTAAAATTTAAAATTTCACAGTGTAGACAGACAACAGTCCATTGTTCCTTCGATGGCAGTCAACTGGTGGCATTCTAGAAAATAATTTTTCAATACAGTATTGTGGCAGTTGGTTTACTTGTTGCCTACATTTATTTGTATATTAAATTCCCTTCATTCCCTTCTTTTACATAGGATGCATGCAAGAAACACACACACACGTCAATTCCTTTTCTTCCACGTTGGAAGCAATTCAAAGGAGGAGGACGTGTTTCACACATCTTCCTAACCGTGGAATTCATACATATACATATGTTTAAACTCTTTCCTTTCCCATCCTTCTTCCTATTGTCCCTTGGTCTCATGCAAGATACTTATATTTTCTTTTCTTCCTAGTTCACGTGTTCCTTTCCTCTGTCTCTTCACATGAAACCCTCCCTTGCATGCAAGACACACCCATGCATACTTATATTTATGTAGCACACACATGATTGGAGACTATCCTCACGTAAAACTTGCATTACATGCAAGGTACAAGTGGTTCCACTTTGCCACTTTATTGGATAGGTGTATATGTTTTATTCTTAAATGCTTTATTCTTCTTCCCTTTTCCTTTTTATCTTAGCCACGTGTAGATTTTATGTGCATCTTGGTTTGCTTTTCTCTTGGCACTTAGGCTAGGTGACTCAAAAGGAGAAATAGATAGTTAAATTAAGCACCTAATTTTATGCAAGAATATCTTTTAGTATACCCATTTTGAGCCATTAAATTATGCAAGCAAATTCGCCCCCTCTTTATGCTACTTCATCTAATTAATTACGAAGTATTTAACTTATAGATACTCATTAAATGACACCAATAATTTCATCCAATTTAAAGAATATTAATTTAGACTAATTAAAGTTTGGGGGTGTTACATTTCTCCCCTCTTTAAAAATAATTTTGTGAGTAAAATCATTCTTTTTGAGCTTATTTTTTAAGCAATTCTTTACAATATCTCTTTTCAATTGCATAATTCATTTCAATTTCCTTTCAAATTGTTTCCAATCTGATTCCACAAATTTTCTCATTCTATTTGGTGTGTTAAATCATATTCCAAAGACCAGTTGTGAGTCAAAATGTTCTGTTTAAGCTTACATGTTAACAAGCCTTTATAATATGTGTTTTTGATTTCATATTCCATTTCAATTTTGATTCAAATTATTTCGAATCTCATTCCATGACTTTTATCACTTTATTTGGCGTGTTAAATTATATTCTAAGGTCAGTTGTGAGAAAATTTTCTTATTAAGCTTACATGTTCACCAGGTATCTATAATATGTGTTGTCGATTTCATGTTCCATTTCAATTCAGATTCAAATAGTTTGAAATCTGGATCTACTAATTTTTTTGACTCTATTTGGTGTGTTAAATCATCTTCCAAGGATAGTCGCAAGTAAAAACATTTTATTATAATTTTCTTGTTCTCTAAGTCTTTATAATATGTGTCTTCGATTTGATATTTCATTTCGATTCTGATACAAATTGTTTCGAATCTCATTCTACTACTTTTCTCACATTATTTGGTGTGTTAAATGATATTCGAAAGCCAGTTGTGAGTAAACATGTTATATTCAAGCTTACTTGTTCACCAAGTCTCTATATTATGTGATTTTGGTTTTACATTCCATTTCAATTTTGATCCAAAATTTTTGGAATCTCTTTCCAGGATTTTTCTTACTCTATTTGGTGTTATGTCATATTCTAACGTCAGTTGAGAGTAAAAACATTCTACTTGAGCTAATCGGTTCAACAATTCTCTATAATATTTGGTTTTAGTTTACATTTCATTTCAATTTGATTCCAATTGTTTCAAATCTCAATACAAAACTTTTCTCACTCTATTTTGGTGTGTTAAATCATATTCCAAGGCTAGTTATGAGTAAAAATGTTCTTTTTGAGCATATTTGTTAACCAAGTTTTTATAATTTGTTTTTTGGTTGCTTAAGTCATTTCGATTTTGATTCAAATTTTTTTGAATCATATTTGACGACTTTTATCACTCTATTTAGCTTGTTAAATTATATTCTAAGGTCATTTGTGAGTAAAAATATTCTATTTAAGCTTACATGTTTACCAAGTATCTATAATATGTGTTTTCGGTTTCATGTTTGAAATTTGGTTCCATGAATTTTCTCACTCTATTTGGTGTGTTAAATCATCTTCCAAGGACAGTCGTGAGTAAAAACATTTTATTTTAATTTACTTGTTCACAAAGTCACTATAATATATGTTTTTAATTTCACATTCCATTTTAATTCAGAATTAAACTATTTTGAATCTCATTTCAAGAATTTTCTTGTAATATCCGCTTCCTTTGTAATGACCCCTTACCATAGCATATAATTTAGGATGCGTGATATGCTATAAAAAAATTTTTTCTTTCAAAATATACATCGTTCGAGGTCATTATTGGTTGAGTGTAATCCAAATAGCTGTCTCTATTTAGATTCCACTCAACCCTATACCTGTGCAGCTAATCTAATATCTCAAATCATCAAACAATACAGCCATTAACTTAATACAGCCATCAACTTACTCTAGAATATACATCTAGATTACCTTCTATACATTATATTCAAGATACTAATTACAGGATATAACACATAAACATTTACCACTATAGTACATAATGTCTCCAAATACAAATTCAGTAATTAATAAACATCATATTAAGGCCATTTAACCATTTACAACTAATGCACTAAGCTGCGTCATAACTTCTTGAACTCTCTGCAATTTTATGCAGTAAACATAGCCAAGCTAATTCCTGGCGCCATCACGGCCTTGATTGCCTGAACACACAACTTAATGAGACTTGAATTCTAGAAGAGTAATATACAATTTATTTAATTCAAAACAGTTGAATGTTCAGCTATATCCCCACCCGGGTATAGAAAAACTTCTCCCCAAACTCATTCACTAAACAAAATATGTGCATTGAAGATTCATTTATCAAAAATCAATAAACATGGGAAATAAAATGGCTATTCAGAAATTATAAATCAAAAATCATTCACTCAATCAAAGAGTATAAGTATTTATGAAAAACCATCTTTTTTCAAATGCCTGCAATCAAATGTTCATATCCATCGCATAACGCTACTACGTTACTACAAGGATTTCAGTAATCTCTACATGTATGCATAAAATCATATAAATAAATTTACAATTCATTGTCTGCTGTTTTCCAATCTCATTTTAAGATCACAGGGACTGTCCTCCCGGTGATTGTCACAGGACTGTCCTCCATGTGACTGAGATTGTTGCTATCACAAGGACCATCCTCCCGGTGATTGTCACAGGACCATCCTTCTTGTGACTGAGAGCCTAACATCGAAAGGGGCATCCCCAATCATGTGCACATTACCAATAAGTCTCATTTCTCTATGCCGACTACAAGGAAATGTATACATATAGGTGACTAATACTTTGGATCATAGGGCTTTACTCTTAAACCAATCCATTCTCTCGTATAGACTTTCCTCCTTTACTCCTTACAGTCTTTCATAGGGGTGTATTGGTTTAACGGGTAAACCCTAACATATACAGACCATTTTAGCATTCAAATAATAATAGTTCAAAAGAATATTTGAATATGGGATGCTTGACAACTGTCCCTTACCAGTTATCAAGTATCCATCCTAGGTTTTGTCTACACTATAAGTATACAATTCCAATAGTCCAATCAAAACAAGCAGTAAGGAATTTCAAGATATATTTCAAACACATGTAGGTATTTTCTTATACTCATCTAATCCAGAACACATTTCCCAGTACATGTTCGCAAACACAATCACAATTATCAATTCACATTAAACATTAATCAAAATACAGGGGAGTGTAAATTACTCTACCTTAAATCGAGATTTCCTTCACTTAACTTAAAATTCTTCTTCCTTTCCTTGAACAAATTCTTGAAGCTACCTCTGTACATTTTGATAACCAACGTTTAGAATTAAAACTTATTTTCAAAGCCTAAAGAAAATAAGTTTGCACTATAGTCCCTCATTTATCCTGAAGTTGGTTTTTAGCTGTAAAATTATCCAATTCACTCTATGATGCTTCTAGGAGGCTAAATAAACTTAATTCACTCAAAGGTTCTGAGTACATGGTTTACACTGCTTAAATAGACTATATCAGTCTTTTCAGTTTAGTCCTTAAACTTGAATTGAAACTTTTTCAACAATTTCCTTCCATTTCTCAATTTCATACATTCATACGAGTCCTAATTAAGTTAAGGATTACAGGGATGCATTAAATTTTGCAATTCTACCTCATACCAAACTTTTTCAAAATTTACAATTTAGTCCCTATTTTCAAATTTATGAATTTCATCATTCTTTTCCAATCTAACTCTTCCATTCATCCCTAATGGCATTATAAAAGGTAGAAATTGTAGAAAAAGCAATTAATTCAGAGTTTTTCGGTGTATACCGAAGATTTTGGAAATTTGAAATTTAGTCCCTACACCTTCCTTAGCTTTTTCTGGCAACTAGAGGTGGCGATAGCGGCAGCTGAGGCCACCGACAGCTTGGGGATGTTGCTGGGCAGCTTAAGCATTGATCACCAACAATTGAATGGTGCAGAAATAGCCGAATCAAAGAAGTACTTCGAAATCGCAATGGAGTAGAAAAATGCCATTTTCAACGGCTATGGCAATCCGGCAAGCTGCAGATGGCTTGCTGCGGTGTCAGGCGGAGTTGTTGCACCTTCCAGCAGTGACAGGCGGTGGTGCGGGGGCCGTTTGTGGCTGAATGGTGATGGGAAATTTTGATGAAGGGAAAGCACGAGAGAGAGAGAAAGGAGAAAGGATGTACGGGGAGGGAGGATAATTTGAGAGAAATGGAGAAAAAATGGATTTTAAATTACTTGAAGGCATTTTAGTCTTTTCTCACTTTGCCCTAGATAAATTTCGGATGTGTTTTTTGATTTAGGCAAGAATTTAGGATGATATAGAAGGAATTTGGAAAATTTTAAACTATCACAAGCCTCTCAAAATTATCTCCAAAGTTTCTCAAGGCAGATAAAAATCTCGCTATCAGATATAATTTAATTTCAAAAAATTCTCAAATTTTAGCTACAAGCTCAGAAAATTTTCCTTAATCACCTTCTAATAATATTTCAAGGTTTCCAAATATTTTATCCCAATTCTTTAAATAAATTTAAATTAGGTTATTACATTCTCTCCCCCTTAAAAAGAATTGTGTCCCCAAAATTCATACCTATGAATAACTCTAGATATTTTTTCCTCATCTCGTCTTCCTTCTCCCAAGTCACATCCTGGTTCACTATATCCTGCCAAAGAACCTTAACCAAAGGGATTACTTTATTTTAGAGTTGCTTAGTCTAGAAATCAAGGATCTTGACAGGGGTAGAATCATAAGTTAAATTTTCCTTTAATAATATAGGTTGATTCCCCATTACATGAGTGAGATCCAGAACATACTTTCTGAGTTGGGAAACATGGAAAATATTATGCAGGTTAGACAGGTAAGGAGGTAGGGCGATTTGATAAGTGATTGAGACGACTCTCTATAGGATCTAGAATGACCCTAAGAAACTAGGACTTAACTTTTTAGTCTTTATTTTCCTGCCTATGCCCGTGGTAGGGGATACTCTCAAAAAACACATGGTCCCCTTTATTGAACTCCAGAGGTCTCCTCCTTTTATTATCATAACTCTCCTGTCTCTCTTAGTATTATCATAACTCTCTTGTCTCTCTTGGGCAACCCTCATTTTCTCTCAAATTATCTTTATCTGTTCAGTGGTCTCCTAAACTATATTGGGTCCCAACAGTGTGCTTTCTCCCATCTCTACCCAACTTAGGGGTGATTTACAGATTCGTCTATACAAAGAAACATGTGGTGCCATACCTATTGTAGAGTGATAACTATTGTTATAAGCAAACTCTATCAAAGATAGGTACCTGTCCCAACTTCCTTTCTGTTCTAGCACACATGCTCTTAACATATCCTATAAGGTCTGTATTGTCCTTTCAGACTGTCCATCAGTCTAAGGATGGTATGCGGTGCTAAACCTCAGTTGGGTCCCTAATGCTATTTATAAGGATTGCCAAAATCTGGTGGTGAACCTAGGGTCTCGGTCGTACACTATGCTAGACAGTACCTCATGTAACCTCACTATTTCCTTAAGGTAAATCTGGGCTAACTTTTCTAAAGAATAGTTAATCCTAATTGGCAAAAAGTAAGCAGACTTGGTCAATCTGTCCACTATCACCCAATGGAATCATAACCAGCAGGTATCCTAGGTAATCCTACTACAAAATCCATGGTTATCAGATCCTATTTTCTTTTTGGTATTTCCAATGGCCTCAATAAACCTGTAGGGTTCTAGTGCTCTATCTTTACCTGCTGACAAGTAAGACAGGCATTCACATAATTGTAACATCTCTCCTCATACCCGGCCACCAGAAGTTTCTCTTTAACTCTTGATACATCTTTTAGAAATACCAGGGTGGATTTTATAGTGGCTATGATGAGCCTCTGCTAACAGCTTTTCTCTAAGTTCTTGATGGTTTGAGATTACTACCCTATTCCTAAACAATAATACCCCATCATCAGCTAACCCAAAATTAGGTTGATTCAAATAAATCTCTAAGGATTCATCCTCTAATTGGGCTTGTCTTATCTGTTCCCTCAAATTACAACTTATTTGGAAATCATTCATGGCTAACCTATTTGGCAGTGAGATTACATTGAGACTCAGATCCCTAAAGTCTTCAAGTAATCTCATCTCATTTATCATCATACAAGCCACCTGCAGGGGTTTCCTACTCAGTGCATCAGCTATAACATTTGCTTTCCCTGCATGATATTTCAACTTGAAATTAAAGTCTTTCAAATACTCTACGCACCTTCTCTGGCTCATGTTCAATTCTCTCTGATCAAATAAATACCTAAGGCTTTTATGATCACTATAAACCTCAAATCTTGTCCCATATAAATAGTGTCTTTAAATCTTCAAGGCAAAGATTGCGATAGCTAACTATAAGTCATAGGTGGGATAATTTTCCTTTGCAAGCTTCAATTACCTAGATGCATATGCTACTACCTTCCCAACCTGCATTAACACGCATCCTAAACCTTTCTTTGATGCGTCAGTATAAACCTCAAATGGTTCTGTGGGGTCTGGTATAATTAACACTGGATTGGTAGTCAATTTTTCCTTAAGGGTTTGGAAACTCTTCTTACATCTCTCGCTCCATCTAAACTCTACACCCTTCCTAGTTACTCGAGTCAATGGCAAAGCAATATGAGAAAATCCTTGTATGAATTTTCGATAATATCCTGCCAAACCCAAAAAGCTTATAATCTCAGTAACTGTGCTTGGCTGGTTTTAACATAACACAACCTCAATCTTTTTGGGATCCACCGAAATCCCTGCTGCACTCACTATATGACCTAAGAACTTGACCTCCTCTAACCAGAATTCACATTTCTCAAAATTTTCATACAACTGCTTCTCCTCTAATATTTGCAACACTATGCTAAGATGTTGTGCATGCTCTTGGGGAGTCTTAGAATAAATCAAAATGTCATCTATGAATACCACCACAAACTGATCCAAGTAAGGTTAGAAAATCCTGTTCATGTAGTCCATAAATACCACTGGGCATTGGTCAAGTTGAATGGCATCACTAAAAACTCATAGTGTCCATATTAGGTATTAAAAGCTATCTTAGGGATATCCTCCTCTCTAACCTTAAATTGGTGGTATCCTAACCTCAAATCCATCTTGGAGAACACAGTTGCTCCCTGTAATTGGTCAAACAAGTCATCTATTCTGGGTAGGGGGCATTTGTTCTTAATGGTCACTTTGTTCAATTGACAGTAATCTATGCATAATCTCATACTCCCATCTTTCTTTTTCACAAATAGCAACAGAGCTCCCCAAGGTAACGCACTGGGTCTAATAAACCCCTTCTTTAATAGGTCCTCTATCTAGACTTTCAATTTCCTAAGTTCTATAGGTGTCATCCTATAAGGTTAGATTGAGATTGGTCTGGTGCCTAGCACTAGGTCAATGGTGAATTTAATTTCCCTATGTGGGGGTAACCTCTCTATCTCTAAGGAAAACACTGTAGGAAAATCCCTTACTATAGGAATGGAGCTAAGCCTCTCTTAGAGTTCTCGTTGGGAACAATTCAGAAAAATTTCATTGACTTCACTAAGTCTATCACCCTTATCCATAGGCAAGGCATCCAGATAGACTACCTTCTTTTCAAAACAATTTAGAACAATCCTATTCTTTGACAGCTAATCCATTCCTAGTATCACATCAATCCCAGTCAAAGACAAGCATACCAGATCAACAACAAATAAGTGGTCATCAATGGATAGGGGGTAATTTAAACAGATTTGGGTAGAAATAGTTAATTTTCCCAAAGAAGTGGAAATGCACAAATTAAAAGGCATACCTTTAAAAGGTAAATCAAATTTTCCCACACATGTATTAGCTATAAAAGAGTGCATAGCACCCGAATCAAATAATACTATTACAGGAAAATCATTAATTTTACCTCTACCCTGTATCAGTCCTGGTGATTCCTCAACGTTTGCCCCATCCAAGGTAAAGACTCTCCTTAGAGCTTGTGGTCTTGGCCCTCCAGATCCACTAGGACCTTGTTGACTTCCATCAAATGGGCAAAATCTTGCAAAGTGCCCTATCTTCCCGTACTTGAAACAAGTCATGGGCACTCTGTATCTGCAAGGTTCATTTCCATGCTTGCTTCCACACTTGGGACAGTTAGTTATTTTCAGCCGTCTATTACCACTAGATGACCCTTGATGTGGCTTAAAGTTTCCTCCTTTGCCTTTGACATTTAAGTTCTTGATAGGTTATTTCTGTCAGGCAGTGAACCTCTGATTCATATGTTGCCTCTCCTCTAAACTAAAACTCAAAATCCTGCACTTGTTTATCAAAATTGCAAAATCTCATATTTCCATCGGGACTATTTGGTTCCTCATTTGCCAGTATAAGCCTGCCTTCAGCTGTCTTGCCTTCCAAACCTCATCTGGATACAGCCTCTGATATGTGGAATACCTGACTAACTCTTCAAACTGATGCAGATACTCCTTGAATGGCCTACCCCTCTGCTTTAGCTGTAGAAACTCTGTTTCCTTAGCCTGCTTGACATTCTTCGGGAAATACTTCTCTAGAAATGCTTGTTTAAATGTTTCCAATGTTAGCGAAATGCCTCTACTTTTTATTAGTGGCCTTGCACTACTCTACCATTTTTCTGCTTCATCCTTTAACATATAAGTGGCGTAGGTGACTTTTTGCTCATCAGTACTGTGGAGCACTTGAAAAATATTCTCTAATTATTTCAGCCATCCTTCAACTGCCATAGGTTCATATGTACCCTTAAACGATGGTGGTCCTACTTTCTGAAACTCCAACCAGCCTTGGTGCATATAATAGTCACCCTGTTCATTAGTTCTGTGACCATGTCCAGGATTAGGCCTTCCTTAGTTTTCCCTCACGAGGTTAGCACTAGCGATAGCCTGATCTTGCATTGCCTCAACCATCATTCTGAAGGAGTCTATCATTTCTCTCATTTCTTCATCTCTGTTACTCTTTCCTCTGGGCCTTCCTCTTGATCTCCTAGTAGCACCACTTCTTGTATTTTCCATGGCTTTCTGATACAAAAGAATCAAATAGACTTTTACCAACATCAATAAAACCATGGCAGCGAGTTTATCCCTAATATCTCAAATGTCAAATTTAAAGCCTATATATTCCAAAGTTTAAGATTTTAGAATTAAGAATTCCTAAAGCTGCAATTCAATCATCAACCTAACATCAATTTCATATTTCCCACAATTAATTAAAATTAGGCTCTAATACCAAATTGTAACGACCCCCTTACCATATCATATAATTTAGTAAGCATGAAATGCTATGAAAAATTTTTGCCTTCAAAATATACATTATTCGGGGCCATTACTGGTTGAGTGTAACCCAAATAGCCATCCCTATTTAGATTCCACTCAACCCCATACTGGCGTAGCTAATCTAATATCTCAAATCATCAAACAATACAACCATCAACTTACTCTGGAATATACATCGAGATTATCTTCCATACATTACATTCGAGATACTAATTACAGGATATAAAACATAAACATTTACCACTATAGTACATAATGTCTCCAAATACAAATTCACTAATTAATAAACATCATATTAAGGCCATTTAACCATTTACAGCTAATGCACTAAGTTGCGTCATAACTTCGTGATCTCTCTACAATTCTACACAGTAAACATAGCCAATTTCAAGCTAATTCCTGGTGCCATCATGCCTTTGATTGCCTGAACACACAACTTAATGAGACTTGAATCCCAGTAGAGTAATATACAATTTATTTAATTCAAAACAGTTGATTGTTCAGCTATACCCCCATCTAGGTATAGAAAAACCTCTCCCCAAATAAATTCACTAAACAAAATATGTGAATTGAAGCTTCATTTATCAAAAATCAATAAACATGGGAAATATAGTGGCTATTCAGAAATCATAAATTAAAAATCATTCACTCAATCAAAGAGTATAAGCATTTATGAAAAACCATAATTTTTCAAATGCCTGTAGTCAAATGTTCATATCCATCGCATAACGCTACTATGTTACTACAAGGATTTCATTCATCTGTACATATATGCATAAAATCATATAAATAAATTCACAATTCATTGTCTTCTATTTTCCAATCTCATTTTAAGATCACGGGGACTGTCCTCCCGGTGATTGTCACAGGACCGTCCTCCTTGTGACTGAGAGCCTAACATCAAAAAGGGCATCACCTATCATGTGCACATTACCAATAGGTCTCATTTCTCTATGCCGACTACAAGGCAATGTCTACATATAGGTGACTAATACTTAGGATCATAGGGCTTTACTCTTAAACTAATCGATTCTCCCACATAGACTCTCCTCCTTTACTCCTTACAGTCTTTTGTAGGGGTATATTGTTTTAATGGGTAAACCCTAACATATACAAACCATTTCAACATTCAAATAATAATAGTTCAAAAGCAGGTTTGGATATGGGATGCTTGACAAGCGTCCCATACTAGTTATCAAGTATCCATCCCAGGTTTCGTCTGCACTATAAGTATACAATTCCAATAGTCCAATCAAAACAAGCAGTAAGGAATTTCAAGATATATTTCAAACACATGCAGGTCATTTCTTATACTCATCTAATCCAACATACATTTCCTAGTACATGTTCGCAAATACAATCACAACAAATCAATTCACATTAAACATTAATCAAAATACAGGGGAGTGTAAATTACTCTACCTTAAATTGGGATTTCCTTCATTTAACTTAAAATTCTTCTTCCTTTCCTTGAAAAAATTCTTGAAGCTACCTCTGTACATTTTGATAATCAACGCTCAGAATTAAAACTTATTTTCAATGCCTAAAGACAATAAGTTTGTACTTTAGTCCCTCATTTATCCCGAAGTTGGTTTTTAGCTATAAAATTATCCAATTCACTCTATGATGCTTCTAGGAGGATAAATAAACTTAATTCACTCAAAGGTTTAGAATGTACATGGTTTACACTGCTTAAACAGACTATATTAGTCTTTTCAGTCTAGTCCTTAGACCTAAATCAAAACTTTTCCAACAATTTCCTTCCATTTCTCAATTCCATACATTCATACGAGTCCTAATTAAGTTAAGGATTACAGGGATGCATCAAATTTTGCAATTCTACTTCATACCAAACTTTTTCAAACTTTGCAATTTAGTCCCTATTTTCAAATTTATGAATTTCATCATTCTTTTCCAATCTAACTCTTCCATTTATCCCTAATGGCATTATAGAAGCTAGAAATTGTAGAAAAAGTGATTAATTCAGAGCTTTCAGTGTATACTAAAGATTTTAGAAATTTACAATTTAGTCCCTACACCTTCCTTAGCTTTTTTTGGTGATCGGCTTCAGCGATCAAGTACCGATCACCAGCAGTCGAACGATGTAAAAATAGCCAAATCAAATAAGTACTTCAGAATTGCGATGAAGGAGAAAAATGTCATTTTCGGCAATTGTGGTAGTCTGGCGAGCTGCAAACGGCTTGCTGCGATGTCAGGCGGAGCTGCTGCACCTTCTGCTGGCGAGGGATGGCAGTGAGATGGTCGTTTGGTGGTTGAACGGTGGTGGGCAATTTTGATGAAGGGAAAGCGTGAGAGAGTGGGAAAAGAGTGAAGATGCCCAAGGAGGGAGGAGATTTTGAGAGAAATAGAGAAAAAAATAGGTTTTAAATTTCCTGAGGGCATTTTGGTCTTTTCTCACTTCGCCCTAGATAAATTTCGGATGTGTTTTTCAATTTAGGCAAGAATTTAGGACGATATGGAAGGAATTTGAAAATTTTTAAACTATCACAAGCCTTTCAAAATTATCTGCAAAGTTTCTCAAGGTAGGTAAAAATCCTGCTATCAAATATAATTTAATTCCAAAAAATTCTCAAATTTTAGCTACAAGCTTAAAAAATTTTCCTTAATCACCTCCCAATAATATTTCAAGGTTTCCAAATATTTTATCCTAATTCTTTAAATAAATTTAAATTGGGTTATTGCATCCTTAAGATTTATTATTGAGAATAATTTTAGAATTTTCTTCAAGGATTAAATGAAACAAGGAACTTGGGGCAAAATGTGAAGGACTTAAAAGCAAGTTTTATATTTTTCTAAGAGGTTCCTAAAGTTTTTTTGTCCAAACCTTTTATCTCTTTCTCTATGCACCTTTCCTCTATACCAACACCAATTTTGAAGGCTGCACCTCTAGGAAGGAAAGGGAGAAAGGAAAACGGGTAAGGGAGAAGAAGAGGAGAAATCAAAGGGAAACTCTTCATAGCTGAATTCCAGGTAAGAAAATCCTTACCTACACTTAGGAAAACATCCTAGCTCTCTTTTAGAAGTGGTATATCCTTCCTACAAGCATCAAATTAGCTAAAATTAGGGAAGAATGCAAAGATAGAAAAGTTAGGGCATTTACGAATTTTCTGGATTTATGGAGTAGAAGGACCGATTTTGGGGTGGCTTGAGGTTAGAAATATGTTTCTTAATTGAAATGGATGATCTTTAACTTCCATTTAGTAATTTCTAAGCTTAAATTAGATTTTTCACCTAGGTTTCACTATTCATCTAATTTTCATGTGTGGATTTGTTGTATGATTGATGTTTGAACTTGAAATTTAATGGGTTTTGGACAAAATGGTTAAAATCTAGGTTCATGCATTTTAAAATTGAAATGGACTGGAATCTAGATTGGGATTTGGTGAAAACAAGCATTTTTGAATTGTTGAACAATAGGGCAGCTAACTGGCATTATGCATTAGTCAACTGTCATATTATTGACAAACCCAAAAACTAATATAGAGGCATAGCAATAGATTAGTAGCCTTATCAATTGACTGTCGGGTCCATATTTCTACCTAGCAGTCGAGTGGTAGCCTACTAACAATCGACTAACAGGCTACTGTCTTGTGAAACCTAAAATTCCATAGAGCCACCAGCTGACTGCAAACTTTGTGATGGTCGACTAGCAGCCCTCTAGAGAGCAACCAGCTATCTGCTAGCTTTATAGCAG
Organism: Senna siamea; assembly: GCA_031216115.1. NCBI lineage: Eukaryota > Viridiplantae > Streptophyta > Magnoliopsida > Fabales > Fabaceae > Senna > Senna siamea. The sequence continues at coordinate 23,276,636 of CM062363.1, read as the reverse complement.
CCGACTAGCAGCCCTCTGACATGAGAAATGACTTCTAAAACATGAATTGAGCTTGGAAATCCTTAGTTTTTACTGGAATAATGTTCAAACTGTCATCATACATGGAATTAAATGTGTTGAGGGATAGGTAACATGAAACTAGGAAGAAAAAAGGGAAATATAGAGGAAAACCCATAATGAGATGCTATGCCTAAATTGCATAATTAGAGGGAATTAGTATGAACTTAAGTTATTTTCCTTAGGAAGCGATTTGTAAGGACAAATCAAAAGTGAGAGAGGAAGAACCTGGTTAGAAGAAGAGCAAATGGTTAAGGTAGAGTAATATACACTCCCCTGTCTTAAAATAATGTTGTGAATTGCTTGTAGTAAGTAAACATTTTTTATCGAAATGGGAAATATGTGATGAAACCAATTTGTGAAATGCAAAGCTTTCTTATAAGTATAGAAATATTGCCTGTATGTGTTAGAGATACTCATTGCTGCTTGATGAGATTGGCTATTAGGTTATATGCTCATAGGTATAGAAGAAACTTAGGGTGGACATTCAATGGTTGGTATAGGACAGTTGTTGAATATTCCTAATACAAACTACTTTATAAAATTTATCTATTTTTATCTAATTGGTCTGTATTTTTTAGGGATTACTCATTAAACCAAGACAATCCTACAAAAGACTTAAGGACTAAAAGGTGGATGGTCTATACTGGGTAACATTTTGGTTTTAGTGTAATACCCTATAACCCTTAGTATTAGTCGACTATGTGTATGTATTTTTCGTATAGTCAAGAAAGAGGGATGAGACTAGCAATGTGCACATGTCGGGGGATACCCTAGAAGTTGGTACTCGCCTATCCTTGAGTAGGTGATTGGTGTGACAAATCACACTCACAAAATAGGATTGGTGTTATGGATTACAACTAACTATTTTCAGGTGATTGGTGTTATGGATCACACCATATTAAACCAAAATGAATTTTTTTTTAAAAATAGCATGCAATGAAATGATGATTATATGATATTGTGATATATGCAGGATATGTGAATTTGCATTAACATGGGATTTTTTGTGCAAAGGAAATTTACATGCTTTATTGATAGAAATGATTAATAAATGAAATGATACTATACTCTTATAAATTTACATAATTTCCCATATTGGTTGAATGTAAAACATTTGGTGATTCACATATAAGTTTAAGCTGCTTTTTGGAGAGGTGTTTTCTATGCTAGAGTCACAACCAGACTTACAATTGTTTTGAAACTTTTTATATTGTAAATTACTCTACTGGAATTTTTATATCTCATTAAGTTATTTGTTCAAATGACCAGGACTAGGATATGCCTAGGAGTTAGCGGGGCATGAGAGTGTAAAGCTACAAGGCATGCTAGAGGAATTATATAGTTTTAAGTTGTTGGCTTGTAGGCTATGGTTTGTGCATATAAATAGTGATTGTATAATTAGTTGTTTAATATTATGTGAGGTTGACTGATGAAATGTAAATATTGAGGTTGCGATGTAATTTCTGATTGGAAATATGAATTTAGTAGTCACTTTACTATTAATTATATCTTAATTGACTCTGAATGGCTGTGTTAGAATTATACATTCCATAGTGTATGATAGGATGATTGGTGGTATTAACTATGCTGCACAAGAAGGTGGTTGAGTGGAATTTGAATGGACTAAAGTAAGAGTATATTTGGGTTACACTCAACCAGTAACAGCCTTTTAGTTTTCCTAAATGGAAATAGGAAAAAATATTGAGGTTATTTACACTTCCTTTAGTTTACTCTGATGTGTATAATTGTAAGGTATGATAAAAGGGGGTCATTACATTTCTCGCCCTATTTCATGTGTTAATCATATTCTAAGGTTAGTTGTGAGTAAAATCATTCTATTTGAGCATTCATGTTCACCAGGTCGATATAATATGTCATTTTGGTTTTATGCTTTATTTCAATTCTAATTCAAATTGTTTTGAATCTCATTCCATGACTTTTCTCACATTATTTGGTGTGTTAAATCATATTCCAATGGCATTTGAGTACAATCGTTGTATTTTGAGCTTACTTGTTCATCAAATCTATAATATGTGATTTTGGTTTCATATTTCCTTTCAATTCTAATTAAAATTGTTTCGAATCTCATTCCATGACTTTTCTCGCATTATTTGGTGTGTAAAACCATATTCCAAGGCTAGTTATAAGTAAAAATGTTCTATTTGAGGTTACTTGTTCACCAAGTCTCTAGAAGATCTGTTTTCCATTTCATATTCCTTTTCAATTTGATGAAAGTTGTGTAATATCTGCCTCTAATATTTTTGATATATTATCATTATTATTATTATTAATGATTATTTATGTAGATGTTATTGTTTATGTAGTATCAAGAATGATTAACCATAAGAGTAGAATGTACAATTTCATCAAAGTAGAACTAACCTTACCATAAGAGTAAAATTGTAAATTATACCGAAAAAGGAAAAATGGTAATTTTACCTAGAGAGGGATAAAATACTAATTTCATAAAAGAGACTTTATGAAACTTTATTTGAGAAGTTTTTGCTTACCATTTTTGAAAGAGGAAAAGTGAGGGCAAAATGGTCATTTGGACATAAAGGGTAATATGGTAATTTTACTCAAGGGCAAATTGGTAATTTTTAAAAAATTAAAAGGGTAAAATGGTAATTTTTTAGAGTGGAAGGATAAAATGGTCATGTTCCATAAGAGTTACATGAAATTACAACTTGAAGGACAAAGGATGCCATTTTCGAAAATGAGAAGTAAGAAGGGTAAAATAGTCATTTTACACAAAGGGCATTTTGATAATTTTACCTAAACATAATTTAACCTTCTTCTTCAAGAAAAGAGAAGAAGAAATCAAAGAAGAGAGAAAGAAAGGGTGAGGCCGAGAAGATGAGAAGGTAAAGAGGAAGGAGAAACCAAGGGAAAACACCCAGAAAATTCCACATTTCTTGCAAATTTAAGGTAGCTAAACATTCCTAAACCCTTGATTTCATATTTTATGGATTTTTTTAAGCGTGTTAAAGTTTCATGAAAGTTAGGGTTTTCTCTCTCTACATTTCTTATGACTAGTTTTTCTATTGAGTTTTGCTTCTATGAAGATATAGTTGTGTTTATGAATATTGGGAAGTTTGCATGAATGAAATATTGAGAAAATGAAAATTTTCAAGAATGGTACTCATTTTCATGAAAAGTCCTAATTTTGAAATGGTTAAATATAGCTTGAAATTACATGGAAAAGAAAGGTAAAATGTGATTTTGAACTTGTATATTTTGAAAATGAAAGTTAAGGAAGCAAAGGATTAAAACCCCTTAATTTTCTCTCTTTTTCTCTTTGTGGCTGAGAGCACCATGTGATGTTATAGCTAAGATTTTCATCAAAATGCTCATGGATATGCGTATATGAAATGGTCATAAGTGAGAAAGAGTGAGAAAGTAAGGTTCATGATGTTACATTGGTAAATTTGCCTTTCATAGCCATGTAATCCAATCTTGAAATGTGTCTTTAATATGAAAGTGAAGATATATGTGTAAATATATGTATGGCATGGAAAATGAAGGAAATAAAGGCTATATGTATAGATACACATTGAGTACGAAAATGTGTCATGAGTAATGGAAGGAAATTTTAAAATTATGCTTAAATGGTAGAAAAGATGGAAGAAAGGAAATAAATAATATGAAAATCCCTAGCTTCCACTCTTTTCTTACCCTGGCCGAGTGCACCTCCCTATTTTTCCCATGATGGATGAATTTACATGTTAATGGGAAAGAGACTAAAATGTGTTTTAAAATGGCCAATATCAAGAGAAATGGAGAGGAAGGATGTATATGATGAAATGTGAATGATAATTGCTTGTAATATGCCATTGATACCTTTATGTTTAAATTCATATTTTCATGAATGTCTAGTTTGATATTACAAGAAAATGAGGAATGAAAGGTATTGAAGGTCACCAAGAAAGGATGGATGACAGTACTAATAAAATCTTTCTTGAGGTAAATATGATGGCACTAAATTCTACCTTAGGGTGAGATGACGACACTAATAAAATCTCCCCCTAGAGAAAGAATAAAAGGCATTGAATGTTATTATCCTAGGGGTGAGATGACAGAACTAATAAAATCTTCTCCTAGAAGTAGAAGAAAAGGCAATCAAAGCCACTTGTAGGGGTGAATGACGGCACTAATAATATTCTCCCTAAAGGTCATCAAGAAAGGGTGGATGACGACACTAATAAAATCCCCCTAGTGGATGTAAATTGATAGCACTATATGATACCCTAGTGGTAGACTTGATTGTAACATTCTTCCCTATTTCTATGGGAGATATTTTTTAATTTTAATTAATTTTTTGTGTATGTTGCATTAGACTGCATATAGTTGCATTAGTGCTAGAATTGGACTAGAAAAGAATGAAAAAATTGATTAGAAAATGGATAAGGACTAAATTGACAAGTGTAAAAGTTTAGGAATGAGAATTTCAATTTTGGGCAAAAGATGTATTGTTAGCCAACAGAATTTTGGAATTTCTCTCGCCAATGGTTCATGGGCAAAATGGTAATTATGAAAATAGCTTGAAACTTACCATTTTGAGGCTAAATGATTAGAGATTAGGATCAAATTGTCAATTTTGGGTCACCTATATAAGGCCGGAAGTCAGACCTCCTTATTACCTAAAATTTGGAACCACTTTTAGAGAGAGAAAGAGAAGTCGGGTATAGAGAAAAAGTAAGGGAGAAGAAGCTAAATCTCCATTGTCAGCAAGAGTTGAATCCATAAAAGTCTCTAAGAAGGCATCTAATACATTAATCAGCATCTAAACAAGAATTTAAGGTAGCAAAATAACCTAATCCCTTTTTATTTTTGAAGTTACTGCTCATATAACTGAACTTGATGATTTTGAAGTTGTTTGAAGGAAAAAGGGATTTAAGACTACATTCTTAATGGTTTTACTTACTATTGGGTGTTTTAAATTGGTTGAAGATACTTATGCATGTTTAAAATTTTGATTCTGAAAAGTGGGTTTTTTCTACTTGAATAAAAATGAGGTTTAAGCCCATATTTGAGTGAGATTAAAAGGTATTTTGGATTATTTTCACATGTTAAAAGATGCTTGGAAGTTTATCTTGAGTTTATAAATTTCAAAATAACTTTACAAACAAGTTTTTGGATAAAAATTTTGGTCAACGCCAAGTTTTAAAATAAAGCATAACATGGAAGGCGACTAGTGGCCTACAACATTCGACTGTCGTGTTCTTGAGCTACCTAGAAATGCATACAAAACTCTAGCAACAGACTGCTAGACCCTGGAAGTTGACTACCATGTTTTTAATTTTCCAAAACTTTTTCCAGAAGGCTAACAGCCAACTGCCATGTCCAAACAGTCGACTATCGACCCCAAAAATAAGCTAGTAGCTGACTACCAGACTTGTAGTAGGCGACTGATAACTCTCGGGTTTCAATTTTGAAAATTGGATAGAATGCTACCAGTCAACTGTCAATAGGGTACCAACGGAGTGCCAACTTTTTTGAGTGAATTATGAACTCAATGACATGTTTGAAAGGTATTTGGTCTAAAAACCAAATTCAAGTAAGGGATTTAAACCTAAAATACAAGAATGGTAATATGCACTTTAAATTTAAATGAAAAAGAGTAAAAGTATGATGAAATTGAGAAGGAAAGAGCAACAATGCATAAGAGAAATGAGAATTTTATTCTTAGTATATGTATTAGTGATAGATAGGCTCATAACTGAATGACTGATTACTGGTATGGGACGGTGATTAGACATTATGCAATTATCGTGATAGTTGTAAATTCTAAGTTAGTGACTTAATGGTGAAGTTAAATAAAAAGTCACATACTTAAGATTTCACATAACTATAGTATGCACCGAATCACACTAATGTATATACTTATCAATAGCATTTTGGGGACACTATTATGTACTCAATGTGTGGACTCAATGTAGGGACTTTATTATACTTGGATCCACTAGAGGATGCTCTAGAATGTACAAAAATATAATGTTGTAGTCGAGGACTGCCAATGGGCATATGTTGCCAAAAGTTATAAGTATATATTCGAAAGTGTGGAGTGACTCGCTTAACGACCCTCCTAATTTCTCTTATTATTGTTATTATATGATGATTATCATGATGATGGAGAAGGCCAATGAGAAATGCGATTATTTCCTTGCTGCTCTTTATATGAAGTTATATAAATGAAATTATGTTACCTATAGGGTTTGACTATTTTATGAGATATGCCCTATGTGGTGCATATAGAGTAAGTAATGCATGCAATTATCAGTATCAAATGTAAATTTTGTAAGGTCACCCAATAGGTATATTAATTGTATGATGATGAGAAGAATGTAAAATTTTTTGCAAGGGATTGTGGTTGTACAAACTAGTTGTTTTATAAATTGGTTATTATTGCTACTGAGATTTATTCTCATTAAAAATGCTGGTTTACATCAGATGCCTAGGTACTAGATATTACTAGAAGTAAAAGTTGAGTTGATAGAGACACCCTTCTTGGGGTATTTCCATGTTGTCAAGGAATTGTGGGTTATATATGTATGGGAAGTGCCCCCCACACCTTGAATGTATAAAGTTTTAGAAACATTTTAACATGCTCGATACCCTAAATCCTTGTTAAAATTTCGGAAAGGATCAAGATGATAGATTGTTTATGTATAGGATAAGAGCATATATGTATTAGGATATGTGAATTAGGAATTCACTAGTAGTCTTTTGTTAAACGGGTATGCGTGACATCTTTGTTGTCTCCTTACCCTAGTTAACAAATTTGTATACCAATAGATATATGTCCAATGTATGACACTTGTAATATTGTAAATGAATATGAATGTATCTATAAATGTATATGTGTTACATTTCCATTAATTCATTTTATTTTTCACTGCGTAACGTGTGAGAACTCTAGTGTAGTAGCCTAAACTAATAGTACTTAATCATTTCACTTGGTAAAAATTTAAAATTTGACTCGGGTGAAGAAAGTAGTAATTCACTAATCTTATAGTATTATTATATTAATTAAATAACTAAAAAGGAATTATAAGATTGGAGGGTTACATTGATAGCACTAATAAAAAGCCACCCTAGTGGTGGAATTGATGGCTTTATGATTGTTATCTTTTTGGTGAGGAATTGATGACACTAAAGTGCTACTGTAGGTATAAAAGGTATGAATGAAGTGATGTTGTATCTAATGACAGATTATGTATGAATGCTTGATGATGTATTATATTGATAAATGAAACATGACAATGTAATGCTATGTAGTCATGTTGTATCAAAAATTGAAATTACCTATGTCTAGCCTACCCTATGAATTTTTTATAGCAGTCCCTACTGATGAACATGTTTTGACTTCATTAATCTGTTTGAATTTCCCCATTGTCGTTCAAGATAAACCTTTCATTATTAACCTTATATGTTTACCCTTAGTGGATTTGGATGTTATCCTTGGAGTAGACTAGCTTTCTTCTGACAATGTGATCTTGGATTGTTTTGCAAAACATGTCACTTTCATAGACACCAAACTAGTAAATAAGAGAATTGAGAGGAAAAATCAAAGGATGAGTTTTTTATGTTCCTTAGAACTGGAGATTCAATAGAAGCTAGGTGATATCCTTATAGTTTGTGAGTTCCCTGATGTGTTCCCAAAAGAAATTTTGAATCTCCCACCTGAGAGAGAAGTAGAATTCTCTATAGAGTTAGTTCTTGGAATGAGACCAATCTCTATAACGCCCCATAGGATGTCTTCTTTAGAGCTAAGTGAGTTGAAAGTGCAAATAGAGGACCTCCTAGCAAAACAATTCATTAGGCTTAGTGCCTCATCATGGGGAGCACTAGTTTTGTTAGTAAAGAAGAAGGATGGAAGCATGAAAATGTGTTTAGATTATAGGCAGTTAAGTAGAGTAACTGTGAAGAACAAATACCCCCTCCCTAGAATTGATGACCTGTTAGACTAGTTGAGGGGAGCCACTGTCTTTTCTAAGATTGATTTGAGGTCAGGGTACCATCAAATCAAGGTGAGAGGTGAGGACATACCTAAGACTGCTTTTAGGACTAGGTATGGGCATTATGAATTTCTTGTAATGCCATTTAGTCTGACAAATGGTCCAGCCATTTTCATAGGTTACATGAATCACATCTTTAAACCCTATCTCGATCAGTTCATGCTACTGTTTATTAATGATATTCTTATATACTCTAGAAATAGACAAGAGCATAAGCAACACCTTGGGATAGTGTTTCAAATACTTAGGGAAAAATAACTGTATAATAAACTAGAAAAGTATGAGTCTTGGTTGGAAGAAGTGAGATTCCTAGGGCACGTGATCTCTAAAGATGGAGTGTTAGTGGATCCTAGTAAAATGAAAGTAGTGATAAATTAGGAAAGGCCTACTAATGTGACCAAAGTTTGTAGTTTTTTAGGGTTAGCAGTATATTATAGGCGATTTATTCAGGGGTTTTAACAAATAGTAATGCCAATGGCCAAGTTAACCTGGAAGGATGCTACATTTTTGTGGGACTCAAAATGTGAACAAATTTTCCAAACCTTGAAAGAGAGATTAACCACTGCACCTGTCTTAATCATCCCAGACCCTTTGGAAAAGTTTGAGATATACTGTGATACATCCAAGAAAGGTTTAGGGTGTGTCCTGATGCAAGGAGGAAGGGTAGTAGCCTATGCTTCTAGACATTTAAGGCCTCATGAGAGAAATTATCCTACTCATTACCTAGAGATGGCAACCATAGTATTTGCTTTGAAAATTTAGAGACACTACCTCTATAGATCTATATTTGAGGTATTTAGTGACCATAAAAGTCTCAAGTACCACTTTGATGAGAAGGAACTGAATATAAGACAGAGGAGATGGATGGAATTCATTAGGGATTATAATTTTGAATTAAAGTACCATCTAGGTAAGGAAAATATCGTGGCGTATGCTTTAAGTAGGAAGTCCCTCCATATAGTTCAAATGATGGTGAGTGTAATATCCGTAATATTTTTCTATTTTTAGGTATGTTTTAAATTTATAAATTTAGCAGTCTTATGTTTGAAAGATTGTAATTAAAATTACCTTAAATTTTCTAAAGGTAAAAAGGGACCAAACTGAAAGAAAAAGTCAGGGACTAAAGTAAAAAGAAGAAAGGTTCCACTAAAAGAAAAAAACATAATCATTACGCTTCCAAAATATGTTTTGCATTTATGATACGTCTTTTTGATGCCAGAAAAATATCTAAAACATAATGATTTCTCCTGAAAAAATCTGAAAGTCATAATGACTTTAGAAAAATATCTGAGGGCAGAATAGACAATTTTTACCCAAGGGTAAAATGGTAGTTTTGCCCAAGGGTAAAATAGTAGGGTAAAATTATCATTTTACTTAGAAAAATTATGATAAATTCCCTCAAGGATATTCCCCTATATTTTCAAAAATTATGGAAACAAGAAAAGAGGTAAAATAGTAATTTTGAAAAAAGGGCAAAATGGTAATTTTACACCTTAGGGGTAAAATTGTTATTTCATCGTGAAAACATTTATGGAATTTATATTATGTTATTTTCCAAAATTGTGAAAAAAGATGAAGGAAAAAGTGGAAAAAGTAAAGAAAAAGGACAATTTGGTCATTTGAGCATTAGGGGCAAAATGGTCTTTTTTCACCTAATTTAAAACTCACGGCTTCTTCCTCATTTAGGCTAGAGACAACAACGTGCAGGGGAGAGGAGAGGAAGATGTCCAGCTGAGAAGAGAAAAGGAGAAGAAGAGGATAAAGAGAAGGAAAAGCTAAGGCAACTTCACTCTGATTAATAAACCAAGGTAGCTCTACATTCCTATGCAATTGATTTTCATGTTTTGTGATGGTTTTCAAGCTTTTAGAACTCTCCCATGGCTGCCATGAACAGTACCCAAAATCTTTCTATGTTCATGAAATGCTAAAACTCTATTAGGATTTTTTTAAAATGTTTTATGGATACATATTTGAGTGTTGATTAAAATTGTTAAAGTGTTTATAACTAGTTTATAATTTTATCTCCATTTCCATGAAAAGCTCCAATTCTTGAATGATGATTTTATGATGATTGGGTTGTCATGATTTGGATGGATAAATGATGTTTTATGCCTAATTGATGATGAAAGTGGGATGGATGAGAAGTTTGTATGAAAATGAGTTTAACTCCCTTGACTTCCTTGCTTGGCCGAGAATAGGTGTGTGTAGAAAGGAAATTTTTGCATATTTTTGCCTATTCAATATACAATAATCTTGGTTATGTCCAATAAGGGAAAGAAAAATTTAGTATTTAATGAAATTGTATGTTTTCCCCAATTTCCCTTGCTTGGCCGAGTGTATCTTGTTGATGGGCAAAGGAAAATTTTGTTAAAATTCATTTAAAGTCTCTATTGGCATTTTGGTTATAAGCAAAGGATAAAGGGAAAATTAATTTGTAGTTAAAATCATCCCATTTGCTCACTTTTGGGTGCCTTGGCCGAGATTATATAGGAAAGTCTCATGGAAAAATTTTATAAATAATTAGTATGGTTTTGGTCAAGGTATGGAAGAAAAAGGAAAAGATGTAAACATGAATTGATTCATGTATAAATCCTCCTGATCATGAAAATCTTAGCATTTGAAATGTATAATCAGAAAAAAAAAAGTGGAGATGTATTTAGGGAAGATGTTTCTACTGTAATGACCCGATTAAAAAATTAAATAATTGTGCTAAAAATAATGGAAAACCCTGTAATATTATCAGGAAGTAATTAAGAATATTTTCTTGAGCTTGTAATTTAAATTTGAGAATTTTTCAGAATAAAAATTTTATCTGCCTTTAGGAACTTAGTAGATATTTTTAGCAGGCTTAGGATATTTGAAAGATTTTCAAATCCCTTCCATATTGTCCTATATTCTTGCCCAGATCATAAAAATGCATCCAAAATTTATCTAGGGCAAAGTGAGAAAAGACCAAAATGCCCCTAGATGCTATAAATGTCAAAATCTCCTTCATTCTCGTCCATTTTTCTTTCATCCCGCAAAAGTTCTCCCTTCCTTTCCTCTCACCATCGTGTGCCACCCTTTGTTGCCAGACCTGCCATACTGCACCATTGCTAGACCAGGCTGTAACACCCCTTATCTTATCTTAACAATGTTATAATACTCATTCAGATAAGTAGTTACATTATCTTTAGCCTTTAATTACATTAATTCCTCTTGAGCATTCAATCCATCATGAATTTATTTTGCAATTAGGTCTGGGTTTTTTTGCTCAGGTAAAAGATGCTTTGGCACCGCGAAATATAAAATATCAAACATTACAACAGAGTATATAAAAACTTTCTGATATACATACATTATAATAATTGTTTGGTACATCATTTTGTATACATATACTGGGATAGATGAAGTACCCATCCATAAGGAGTAAGGAGACAACAAGCCTGCCACTCATAATCCTTTACAAAATATCATAGGTGAATAGGTCCTTCACATATCCCTATACATATGCCCTTTTTCCTTTTATATCAGCCAAAAAAATTTCAATCCTAACTCCAACCCAAAAAGAACATGTAGGGTTAGGACCCCAAAATGATCGGCCTATAGCTACATATTTAAATACTTATCTACTCTAGAGGGAATTCGAAGATAGTTATAACATAAACATCCTTTACTATAGTGAAATTTCCCAGAAAGGGAATTTCTACTGTTGCCAGTTCAACCTCCATTATCAGGAAGTATCTAGGCATCTAATATATATGAGTCCAATAATGAGAAATACATTCCCAGTAGCTAAACAAACTAGTTTATTTTAAAACAACTAACATGTACCATTGTAATAATATAGAAAACAACTCTACATTCGGTTTAATTTCAAAACTCTTTTCATATAGATACTTGGGTATGGCATAATATGACATATGTGTATATACATCCATAGACATGAGATATGCAGCCAATTAAATCATTTATGGAATGGAATACAAGCATTCAATGCTTAAATATCATAATCACATTCACCTAATTCACATCTTTGCAATACACATCATAACATGTAATAAAAACTCAACTCTGGGAAGGTATACACGAGATCATTCCCTCCCATATAACTGTGCTTTTGGAGGTGTACATTAGATCATTCCTCCTGCATTTCAATTCCTTGGGGGTTTTACACCAGATCATTCCCCTTAAGGTAGCTTCCCTAGAAGGTATACATCAGATCATTCCTTCACAGGCTTTTAGTCTTAGGAAGTATTCACCAGATCATTCCTCCTTTGGTCTTTACTTTGACATTCACAATTACATCAAGCATTCTTTGCCATTCAATCACTTTTGCATGAATTTAGACATTTAACTATTTATGGCAAAAATGTATGCTATTATTCATTCCTTCTTGACCCTTGCATCTTTTGGTCTCTTTTCCCTTAACATAGGCCATTTAAATGGCACCTTAGGCTATTTCCAACTCATACATAAATTTAGCCACTCTAGGAAAAATTTCACATAGTATTCGCCCAAGGTACAATGAGCATGAATACTTTACATTTCTAACCATTTTGGCACATTTCTAGCCTTATTTCCATTAATTGAACATTGTGGTGACAATTCCCACAATTATGCCTAATACTTTCTCACACCTAAAAATTAGGTAATTGCACTTTAGGCTATTCTTTCCCATGCTTTTCTAGCCTATTTTTCATGCCAAACATGATCACACATCTAACCCCACAATTTCACATTATTAGGCACACTTTAAAAGTGAAATGGTAAGACTTTAAATTGGCAACATTGCTTGAAACATAAATTGTCATAATTTTCTCTCTCTTCCTTTTGTGGAACTAAACTTATATAGTTTCTAAGTCATTCCTCAAGAGCAACACAACATCATTCATATGTATCCATTTGGCCAAGGTGAATAAAACACACTTTTTTTGGTTACTTGTGAAATTAGAAAATGGAAAAAGTACCTAAATGTAAATGTAACTAGATTTTCTCTCTCTTACGATTTCCTAACACTTTCTCTCACTCTTTCTAACAACAAATTTTGCCAAAATTCAACACCATTCCAAACCCTAACATTCGGCCAAGAGGAGAAATCAAGCTAAATGGAGTGGTTTCATCACCTTACTTACAATACCACAACATTCATGAAAAAACCATGCAAAAATACCATTTTCTCACTCTTACAAACAAAAACTCAGCCTTGGTGCAAGTTAGGGTTTGGCAAAATCAAAGTTCCATATATGAAAATTTACCATTTCATGAGTTTCCATACATTCCAACATGTCTATAGTCATAAACACAAGTTGTTTCCAACATATTTCACACCCACTCAAGCAAATCAACCATAAGAATGTAGTGAGAGAAAAGCCACCTTTCTTACAAATTTAAGAATACCATAAACACACCATAAAATAAGAAAAGAATGGCATAGGTTTGTTTAGCTACCTTGAAAAGCCAATAAAAGTGTAATTTCCAAGTTGTTTTGGTGAGAACTTCTTCTTCTCCTTGCCTATGAAGCGATTCAGCCTCTCCCTCCTTCTCCACACTTTCACGACACTTCTAATATATGGGGGAAGAAGAAGGCTAAAATTTAGGATTTAAGTTATTTACGAAAATGCCATCAGTGTTAAAATGTCCAATTTTATGCAACTTCCATGATTTGGGACAGTTCTGCCCCTCAAGAATTTTAAATTTTTAGAGTGGTCTCGTAACTTTTTGGAAATTACAAATAAGCCCCTAGGAAAATTGCCATTTTTGCCATTAAGTCCAAATTGGCCATTCTTGCTCCATTTTTCCTTCTTTTCGGTTTTGATATGTAAAAACCACTTAAATAAAATTTCATAAAGTCTATTATTGTGAATTTACTAATTTACTCTTATTTTAGCAAAATTACCTTTTTACCCTTTATGCCAAAGATATCATTTCTACCCTTTTTCTTTCTTTCTTTAAGCATAAGTGGGTAAGGGTTTCCAATTCCTATTTTCCTAAAATACTTAAGGTAATAATTAAATTTTCTACATTATGTATAATTACTAATATGCCTTTAGGGTAAAATTACGATTTTGGCCTTCCTCAAGGAAATTGCTTTTTTGACCTCAAATGCAAATAATCTCTTACACCACTAGATTCTTCTTCTCTCTTAAATGAAAATAATAAGAATCCTTTGATATAAATAAGAGAATTAAATTATTTTTTCCCTTTATAGTAAAATTACTATTTTACCCTTTCTCACTAAATTTCAAATTTCATTCTTTTATCACAAAAGTGATTATATAATGATAAAAATGTCCATTTTGACTCCTTAATAAATCATCCTTAACATCCCACAAATAATACTAACCATAATAATAATAATAATAACATTATCATAAAATGCAAGTATTAGGAGTGGATGTTACACGGGCCATCTATGGTGCTCATTGTCGTTGACCTCCTGCTGCCATCCCTCGCAATCGACGGATACCACAGTGGCTGAAAACAGCCACTAATCCCTTTTCGTTGCGAATTCAAAGTCCAGCTTCGATCTCCATCGTCTGACCACATCGCCGCCACCAACAACTAGCCCAAGCTCCCCTCTTCCTCAACTAGTTGTCACCCGGCGAAGAACCGCTGCCATGCGCTGTAAACAGGGGAGAGATGCTTTGGATTGCCATCGTGTTTTCGGGCTACATTTTAGACTAATTTTTGACGCTAGCCACTGTCCACTGTCGTGCACCGCTAGAGTTGCTAGAAAGAAGCAAAGATCAAATTTTGAGCTTTTGAAACCTCCGGTATAATTTTAAATACTCCAATTTGATGTTTTCTTGTAGATTTTAATTCTGAATATGCCTTGATGATTAGACCGAGGTAGAAATTAGGCATTTAATTATAAGAAAGTGTAATTGAAAGGAAACTTGCATTAAAATTGAGTTATTTCCTCAGGAAATTAATTGTGAGAACAACCTCCAAGAAAAAAGGAAAACCCTAGTCCGAATAGGATCAAATAGTAAAAGGTAGAGTAATCTACAATTTCCTGACTTTTTACTGACGTTATGAATTACTGATTTGAGTATGAGAATGCTTGTGTATTGAGAATGCTTGTTGTATGTTTGCTAGACTTGGCTATTGGGATTATATGCCATAGGGACAAACTAACTTAAGGTGGATATTCAACAGTTGGTATGGGACGGTCATTGAATATCCCCTATGCAGACAGTTTGTAAATTGATTTATTTTATCTGAATTAGTCTGCATCTATTAGGAATTATTTATTAAACTAGGACAACCCTATGAAAGGTTCAAGGAGTAAAGGGTGGATAACCTATACGGGGCGATTTGTTGGTTTAATTATGATATCCTATAACCTTGAGTATTAGTCGACTATACGTATGTAGTGCTATATAGACTATATGAGGACACCTTAGATGTTGATTCTCACCCAGTCCTTAAGTGGGCGATTGGTGTTACGGATCACACTCATAATATAGGACGTTGTTTATAGGTAATTGGTGTTATGGATCACACCCAACCAAAACCATGTTTTCAGATAAAACAACATGTAACTTGAGATGAATAATGAATGATCACATGAGATGTGTGATAGATAAAATATATGAGAATTTTCAGGCATAATTTTAAGTACGATTTTCAATATGATTTTTTAGATTAAAGATAATATACTCATTATATTATTTTGCATTGATTTCCCATATTCATTTTAAATTTAAAATTATTTAGTAATTCACATGTATTTAAACCGTTTTGTGGGGGGACATTTTCTGTGCCTCGGCACACTTGAGTATTCAACTATTTTGTAAATATCTAATTGTAAATTGCTCTACTGGGATCTAATCATCTCATTAAGTTGTTTGCTCAGATGACCAGGAACAGGGAATGCCTAGAAGATAGCTAGGCAGAAGAAGGATGTCAGGACATCTTTGGAGAATGATAACATTGTGTTGTGGATGTAGAAATTAGGCTTGAATATATATTTATGAATCTATATTGCTAATTTTTGGATAAATTTTCTGGATTTTGTTGAATATTGGGTTGTTGTATAAAAGGGAAATTTCTAATTTTTAGGGGAAATTCTGCCAAATGTTTAGTAGGAAATGTTTTGGGAGAATAGATGTATATAATGAATTTGATGGATTGTAGTCTTATTTACTGATGTATGAATAGTTTGGTAGTATGATTTAGCATATCTCAATTGTATCTGAATGGTTGTTAGAATTTATATTCTCGAGTATGATATGGTTTATAATGTGATAATAAAAATGCTACACAGGATTTACGGTTGAGTGGAAATTGAATAGACTATGAGAAGAGTCTATTTGGGTTACACTCAACCAGTAGCGACTCTCTGAAGTTCCCTAACATGGGAAAAGAAAAAAAAATTATTTAGAATATTGTATGCTTTTGCTACTATGATAGATGAATGCATAGAATAATTTAGGGGGTCGTTACATCTATGGATTCATACAAGTTGTTATCGAAGAAAAGACACTTATATGTATGCATAGTCAAGTTGAAATTTAATGCAATGGAAATAGTATAGGAAAGTATTATAAGTTCACCTTAGGACCCTTAATATGAGATGAAATATAACATGGAAAATTGTATGGAAATGGAATGAAAATTATGAAATTACGTTATATAATGGCAAGAGTGGGAATTGGCAATTTAAAGTAAGAAATTATTAGTTTTCCCTTGGTTTCTACTCTTGGCCAAGAAAGTTACTCCCATTTCTATGCAATTTAGCCATGAAATTGTTATTTATAGATAAGGGTAATAGTTCATGAAAGGGAAGTATCATGATAAGTCAAAGAAATGAAAGGGAAAAATAGACAAAGAAAGGAAAACATAGAAATGTGAGAAAGAAGACTTAGAGAGGAAGTATTTCAAATATATATTCTAGGATAGACAAGCTTGTAACCAAGTAACCAATTGTCAGTATGGGACAACCATTGGGAATTCCACGATTTTGTCATAAATATGGGTGGTTAAACATCCACTTGAAATAAAGATTTTAGAAAAACACCGTGATGATTGGAAATTCTAAGTTAGTGTAACCTAAATGGCAAATAAAAAGGAGACATTTACTTATAATTTGGCATAATCATGGGTATAGGCTGAGTCATCCTAGACTACATATATAAGAAATAGCATACTGGAATAGGATCCACTGGTTAGGGGTGGTGATTCTATTACAACATGATCCGCCTTAAAAGTGGAGAGGGATCTGCGTAGTTAGCAGTGATCTCGTGAGCTTAATTTTCTAAAAATTTAAAGTAGTCCCCTATAAGGTAGAAAGGGAAGGGAAATTTTGCTGTATATAGGATGATTTGCGGTAAGGACAGTGACCACATGGTACTCGGATCCACTGAGGGATGCCTTAGATATTGCCAGTAGCAGAATTGTCACATAGAGAATAAAATTATCTCATTCATGTAAGTAGTAGTACGTGGAGTAGTTCACTGGGTGACTCTTTCGATACTTTTAGGTCTTTCTTTCATAGAGATGGATTTTAGCCAAGAAATGATTGTAGTTTTCATTATGATTGATATTTGTTTTCCTATGAATGATGAATGGTTTCCCTATATGTATTTATATTCATAATTGTTTTCTGTAATCATGATACTAAATGGTACATGTTGTAACAACCCCCTAATACATCATACGCGATGCTTATCTGATTATCGGAAGCATATGGGTTATTCTAAATGATTATTCCCTATGTGGGAACGTCAGGGGATCGCTACTGGTTGAGCGTAACCCAAATAGACTCTCTGTTGTCTATTCGGATTCCGTTCAACCCTAATTTACACGCAGCTAACTAACTATACATACATGCATCATAAATTTCTCTAGAATGAAATCTAAAACTCATATACACGTCGCGTCATACATTCATACACATTTCAATTCAAATCCATAAGTTTACAGCGGTAAATTCTACCAAAAATTCGGCAGAGTTCCCTCTGTATTTCGAACATTCCCAAAGTACAAAAATCACTTGTTACAATCATACAGCCAGTCCAACAACAGCAATAAACATAACTAACTTAAATCCATATACAGCAACGTCAATTCATCACTACAATCCATATACATTATCTGAAATATTACATATACATTCAATCCAATCCATACAGAAATCATAAGAGACAGAACCCAATAAACAACAACGTCATCAAAGTATATATATACAAAACGATTCAAGCCTAAACTAGGTCAATCTCTTATCTATCACCACAGCATCATCGTCTATCGTCTGAGTTCCTGTCCTTGTCCCTGTTCATCTGAGTAAACAACCTAATGAGATATGAATCCCAGTAGAATAATTTACAATTCGAATATCATTTGAAAACTGGTTGAATACTCAGCGGTGCGAACACCGAAATCAGTTCAAAAATAGTGAAATACCTTTTCTTTAAAAATCATTTAATTACATGGAAATCGCGGCAATATATCATAATCAGAAAATCTATTTCTTTTAAAATCAATCATCAAAATCAAGTAAAATCCCATGCCCTGTGTATCTCAATCCACGTTGGCTACAAATCCGCTGTAACCAAATCTAAATCATCTTCTAATTGCACGTAGTCTATAGAGAATACCTCTCTTATCGTTGGGTGTGATCCATAACACCAATCACCCGAATCAAGCCTATATTGTGAGTGTGATCTGTAACACCAATCACTCACTCAAGGACCGGGTGAGAATCAACATCTAGGGCGTCCCCTAGCATGTGCACATACGCCAATTCTCATCCTCATAAAGTCTATTCGAACTCACATGCACTCGGTCAGCTATTCCTCAAAGTTCTAGGGTATTACACCTAAATCACAACGTTTCCCCGTGTAGGTTATCCACCCTTATACTCCCTGAACCTTTCTTAGGGTTGTCCTGGTTTAATGTGTAATATCCTCAATTCTATGATATCAGGTATGTCTTAGAATCCTAGACTAAATATTTTTATGCATTGAAAATAGTCTAAAAATTATTTTGTATTACCTTAAACAAAGGAAGGACTAAACTGAAAGGAAATGATTAGGGACTAAAATGAAAGGAAATTTGTTTCACAAAATATCCTGATAGTAAGCACGCAAATTGAGGTACATTTATGGCACACAATTATGAGGTTTGAAAATGGTGCCAATGTCATGAATGCTACCAGAAAAATATTTAGGGGCAAAACGGTCAAAATTTTATCTGAAAATAAGAATAAAATATTTATTTATCAGATAAAATGACTAATTTTTATCTGGAAAATTATGATTTTGCCTCTAGAATATTTTTCCAAAATTTTTCAAAAAAAAAAAAAAAAAATTTGGTCCGGCACTTAAGAGGGGTAAAATGGTCATTTTACCATGAAGGGCAAAATGGTAATTTTGACACCAAGGGTAAAAAAGGTAATTTCATCACAAGGACATAAGGAAAATTTTACCTAAAGAAACACTTTAAAAATTCTAAAATACCCTTACATGTCAAGGTTTTAAGAAGGAAAGAGTGAAGGGTATTTTGGTCATTTTGCCACCAAGGGCAAAATGGTCATATTAGCCAATTTAAATAAGTTACACTACTTCTTCTTCTCCTCCTTAGCAAAGACGACGTGAAGGTTTTTGGAAGGGAGAAATAACATAGGCTTCATAAGGGAGAAAAGGGAGAAAAAGCAAGGAGACTTCAAGGTTTATCCACCAAAAATTGCAAATCAAGGTAGCTTAGCATTCTTTCATCACTTATTTCATGTTTTAATGGATTTTTCCAAGCTTTTGAGATTTTCATGGCTGAATGAACAGTACATGAATAGTGATGTTTTTAAGTTTACATTCTTAAATTCTCAAAATTTCTATGGATTAATGCTTAGAAAGTAGTATGGAGTTGTTTGTGATGGTTAATTTCAATTATGAAAGTGTTTATGTTCATTTCCCAATTTTGTTTCATTTGCCCTAAAACCCCAAATTCATGAATGTCATGCCAAATTGTTTTTTTTGCCTTGATTGTTATGGATAGATGGTGATTGATGGTTTATAGATGATGAAAATGGGATTAAAGAAATGATTATATGAAAAATGATGATTTTTGCACAAAATGCCTCTTTAGGCCATAGCTAGCAAAATGATATTTTGAAAATTGTTTGAAAAATTTTAAATTAGCTTATTGGTAATTCAAGTTATGGCCAATGGAGGGTAGAATAATTGTCAATTGGTTGAAATGCCCAATTTTGCCTAAAAATCCCACCTTGACCAAGAGTATACATGTTTTTGGTGAAGAAAGTGTGCTAAAATTTCTATGTGTGTGTCTTGGTTGAAACAAGATTAATTGGCAATTATTTTTATGCAAAATGATCCCATTAAATTTCATGTAGCCTACTTGACCAATTTTAGGACATAGAAATATTTATGGAAAATCTTGTACAAAAATGTAATGAAATTGGTCAAAGTATACAAAGGAAATAATATGACGTTGCAATTAAATTTTAATGAATATTTTGTGCAATCTTGGCAATTCTAGCAATTTGTGTGCATGTTTAAGTGTGGGAGACAATGATTATACACACCTTGGGTATGTATAATTAGGTGAGAAAGGGGAAAATGGAATAATAAGTAGGAAATGGAAAAGGTTCAACTTTGAAACCCTTTAAATGCAATAAAATGTGAAAAAGGGAATTTAGTGTAAATGGGAAGGAAAAGTAAAATTTATTTTGCTTATTATATGGCAAGAGTGACAAATAGAAATTGTTAAGTATGAAAATCTTAAATTTCTTAAGGATTTCTCTTGACCAAGAATGAACCTTCCTTTTTATACAAATTCAAGAATGGAATTGTTATTGAGATTTAAAGGTTTTCTTTAGAAAGTGAGAATGATAGTATCATCATGAATGAGGAAAGAAAAGGATTGATTTATGACATAGATAAGGAAAAACATAGCATGGTATTGGAAAACATTGAATGGAAGGAAAATATTTGAATGTTCAATAAAGAGAAACATAGAGGAAGTAATTCCAATATATGTTCTAGGATAGATAGGCTTATAACCGGAAGTGACCAATTGTCGGTATGGGACGGTAGTTGGACATTCCACGGTTGTATCATAAATTTGGATGGTGAAACATCCGCTCGGAATGAAAGAATTTAAAACGCTGTGATGATTGTGAATTCTAAGTTAGTGTAACCTAGATGGCCAATTGAGCAGGGGACATTTACTTAGAATTTGGCAAAATTATGGGATTAAGCCTAATCATCCTAGTTGACATATATAGGAAATAGCATCTTGGGAAATGATCCATAATGTAGGTTGTGGTGATCTATGGCATCATGAACCGCCCATAAAGCGGGGAGAAGATGATCTGTGTGAATAACAGTGATTCCATGAGCTTAGTTTGGTGAACCCTGGGAGAAATTCCCACTTAGATCTGTCTTTATGACATGATCACTGAATGTGAATGGGTACTCGGATCCACCGAGGGCGCCTCGGATGTACCATGGCGTAATTGTCACACACTTGATAGAGCGGCTATCTCATTCATGCACGCTGTAGTATGTGGAGTAATTTATACTTAGATACTCTTGTGTCTCTCTGAATTGAAAATATGGCTTTTAGCCAAATGTGAATGTTTATTTTCCTTATAAATAATGCGCTTTTCCATGAATGGTAAATGTTGTTTCTCCTAAATTATCTATGGCTGAATGGAAATTTAATGAATGTACTTTCACGATTATGGTACTAAGCGGTATATGGTGAACTATGATTGTGATTGAAATTGATCTGTTTTTATTTTATAAGCGATATATTATTGATATACCTCATAAACTTCATCCTATACAGCTGATTGGTTTATTTATAGCATTTCCTAGAAATGATGGAATTTAAGAATAAGGAATGTAAATTGTTTTCCGTACCCATACGGTGGTACATACCATAGCTCAGAAATGAAATGTGGAATGCGTAGCTACTGAGAAATTATTTTCTCATTATTTTCTGGTATGTATCAGATGACTAGGACCATTATGGTACTACAAGACAGAAGGGATTAGCTACCCATCCCAAGAAATGGAATGATATATATTATGCTAGAAATACATATAAGTATATGGATATGTAAGGCATACATATCGAGTTTATGAAAAATAGTTAAAAAGGGTATGAGTGGCAGGTTTGTTGCCTCCTTACCATATGAAAGCAAGAAAACTACATATATCCTGCAGTATATGTAACAACGTTGTCACGTTGAACTGGATGTAAATGTATGTAAAGGAAAAAGTTTAAATTTATCCTGAATTTTTATGGATTATGGTGTATGATTATTAGACTTCCGCTGTATTGATAATTGATATGATACCTGAGTAAGGATCCGAACCTAATGAAATGTATACTATAAATGGATATTTAAAGAACTCGGGTAAGAAATAAAGGATAGAAGTGTATATAACACGCCAATTTCTTAAGTGAAGGATTTTTCAATAAATAATATTTTAAATATGGCTTTGAAATTGGGGGTGTTATATTTGTTGGTATCAGAGCATAGCGGATTCCTAGGTAGAAAGGAGTAGATTCCTCGGGGATAGACTAATTCAAGTTAGTGGTGAACCTAGGCGGTTGGTGACTTGTAATTGTGTTTGACTTGAGGAATGGAGAATTAGGTTTGGAAAGATAGTAGCTCCGTTGGATGTCATTTACTTTCTATTAAATATTATATTGTTGAGACTGATCACCTCAATGATGTTTGTTTTGTAGAATAGTGATGGCACCCATAAGGAGAAGCAATGTACCAGTCGAGGCGGAGATGCAAACATGGTGATGTGATGCAAACTCTAATGGGAATGGCAGATGCTATGAGGGAACAAGTCGCTGCCACTAATAGACAAGCCGACGCCACGGTGAAGTGGTAAGACAAAATAATGAGAAGAATATCCATGAAAATGTAGGAAATGAACAGGAAGGAATCATGGAAATGGAGGTGGTCTGAGTTTGAGAATGCAAAACCTCCTTCATTTAGAGGAAGTTATGATCAGAAGGTAGTGAAGAGTGGCTAAGTGAGTTGGAGAAAATTTTTGCAAAGATTTAAAAGTACAGAGAGGAACAGAAAGTTTCATATTCCATTTATATGCTAAAAGGTGAGGCAGAGCACTGGTGGAAGGGAGCAGACAGTTAATGGAAGCTAGAGATTCAAGTTACATGGGAATCTTTTAAGGAAGTATTCTAGAGAAATACTTTCCCAAAACCCGAGAAATGCAAAAGAGATAGAGTTTATGCAAATTAAGCAAGGTAACTCATCTTTTGAACACCACTTGGCTAAATTTGAGGAGCTTTCCAAATTTTCCTCTTATCTTAAGTTTGAAATCGATGAGACACGGAAAGCAATGCATTTTGAAGGAAGTCTGAATCTAGAATCGAGAAATCTTTGTTGCATCCCAAGAAATTAGGGATTTTGCTACTTTAGTGAATAAATGCCGTATATCTTCTGAGATATTGACGGCGATGGATAAAGAAAAACAAGGATCCCAGTCTTTTAAAAGGAAAATGACACAGGGGTTCGTGCCAAACAAAGGGAGTAAGTTTGCAAGGGGCCAGAAAGGAAAGAAACCTATAAACATGCCCATATCTGCAAATTGTCCTAAATGTGGTAAGAATCACGGAAATAAGCCTTGCTGGTTAGGACAAAACATATGTTTCAAGTGTGGCAAACCAGGGCATTTTGCAAAGGAGTGCCCTACACAAAACAAGCCAACAGAGAATCCTAGACCTACCACCAGAGGCAGGGTTTTCACTTTGAAGGGAAAAGAGGTGGCTCAGTCCGATGGTCTGATTAAAGGTAACTGTTTAATCAAAGATGTTGTTTTAACTGTATTATATGACTCTGGCGCTACCCATTCCTTTATTTCTTTGAAATGTGTGGACCAATTGAGTTTGCCTATGACTATTTTACCTTATGAATTGTCAGTGTCCACCCCAAATGGAGAAAAAGTCTTAACCTCTTTGGTTTGTGTGAATTGTCTGTTATGATTGAAAGTAAACCTTTTATGATTGATCTTATCTCGCTTGCCTTTAGTAGATTTAGATGTCATACTTGGTATGAATTGGCTTTCAATGAATAATGTTATTTTGGATTGTTCAACTAGAACTGTGATTTTTATAGACACTATGCCAGTAAAGGGAAAAATTGATGAAAATAATCAGAGGATGTTTTTCCTATGTTCTTGAAGAGACTGAAAATCGGCATGACATTTCTAGTCTTCCAATTGTTTGTGAATTTTCGATGTATTTCCAGATGAGATTTCTTGTCTCCCACCGAAAGAGAAATAGAATTTTCTATAGACTTGATTCTGGAATGGGACCGATTTCTATAGCTCCTTATAGGATGTCCCCATTAGAAGCTGAAAGAATTGAAGGTACAGATAGAAGATTTGTTGGAAAAACAATTTATTAGGCCTAGTTCTTCACCGTGGGGAGCACTGTATTATTTGTGAAAAAGAAGGATGGGAGTCTAAGATTATGTATAGATTACAGACAATTAAATAAAGTAACCATAAAGAATAAATATCCTCTTCCTAGGATAGATGACTGTTAGATCAATTGAGAGGAGCCACAATATTCTCTAAGATTGACTTAAGGTCAGTTACCACCAGATAAGAGTGAGAAGTGAGGATGTCCCTAAGACTGACTTTTCGAACCAGATATGGACACTATGAATTTTTGGTAATGCCATTTGGATTGACTAATGCTCCAAATATTTTCATGGATTATATGAATCGCATCTTTAGACCCTACCTAGATCGGTTCGTGGTAGTGTTCATTGATGATATTCTTGTGTATTCCAAAAATAGACAAGAGCATGCTCAACATTTAAGGATGGTATTACAAGTGTTGAGAGAAAACGATTATATGCAAAATTGTCAAAGTGTGAGTTACGGTTAGAAGAAGTGAAATTTTGGGACATGTGATCAAGAAAGAAGGAGTTTCTGTAGATCCTAGTAAAGCTGAGCGATGATGAAATGGGAGAAACCCTCAACAAGAATGTAGATTCGTAGTTTTCTTGGGTTAGCGTGGTACTACAGAGGTTTATTCAGGGATTTTCACAGATAGCTTTACCTTTAACTAAGTTGACCAGGAAGAATGTTCAATTTATATGGGATTCTAAATGTGAACATAGCTTTCAAACCCTGAAAGAAAAATTGACCCTTGCACAAAGATTAAGGATCACTGATCCTTTAGGGCCTTTGAGATATATTGTGATGCATCTAAGAAAGGTTTAGGTGTGTCTTAATGCAAGAGAGAAGAGTGATAGCCTATGCCTCAAGACAATTTAAGACCTCATGAAGAGAACTACCCTACCCATGACTTAGAATTGGCGCGGTAGTATTTGCTTTAAAGATATGGCGGCATTATTTGTATGGGTCTAGATTTGAGGTATTTAGTGACCATAAAAGTCTTAAGTACCTTTTTGATCAGAAAGAGTTAAACATGAGGCAAAGAAGGTGGATGGAATTTTTGAAAGATTATGACTTTGAGTTGAAATATCATCCTGGAAAGGCAAATGTAGTGGCGGATGCATTAAGTAGAAAATCTCTACACATGGCTAAGATGATGGTTAATGAAATGAGCCTGATAGAGAAGTTTAGAAACTTAAATTTGTTCACTATAGTGTTGCCAGATAAAATTTGTCTGAGTGAGTTAACAATTGAAAATACTTTCAGAACTCAGATATTGGAAGCCCGAAAAGAAGATGAATATCTTAAATCACTGAAAGATCTTAAGGAATTTAAGAAAGAAGTTGATGGGGTAATGACCTACCATGATAGATTGTACATTCCTAAATCTGGAGGATTGAGAGAGGTGATATTAGAAGAAGCACACAAGAGCAATTATACAATTCATCCAGGAGCCACAAAAATGTACCAAGATTTGAAAGAAAATTTTTGGTGGCCTGGTATGAAAAGGCAAGCAGGAGTATGTTGCTAGATGTCTCATATGTCAGCAGGTAAAGATAGAACATCAGAAACCTGCAGGACTATTACAACCTCTAGAAGTCCCAGAATGGAAATGGGATAAGATTTCAATGGACTTTGTAGTAGGTTTACCCAAAACTCAATCAGGAAATGACGCCATTTGGGTTATAGTAGACAGATTAACAAAATCTGCGCATTTCTTGCCAATCAAAATCAATTACTCATTAGATAAATTAGCTCAGATATATATACAAGAAATTATAAGACTTCATGGTATTCCTACTAGTATAGTTTCAGATAGAGACCCTAGGTTCACTTCTAGATTTTGGAAGGCGTTACAAGAAGCCTTTGGAACTAAATTAAGTTTCAGTACTGCTTATCACCCTCAGACTGATGGGCAGACTGAAAGAACCATTCAAACTCTAGAGGACATGCTTAGGGCCTGTACATTAGAGCAAAAGGGGAGCTGGGATAGGAATTTATCTTTGATAGAATTTTCTTATAATAATAGTTATCACTCCAGCATAGGTATGGCACCTTATGAGGCCTTGTATGGCAGAAAATGTAGATCACCTGTTTGCTGGTTTGAAATAGGAGAAAGACAGATGTTAGGGCCAGAATTGGTACAACAGACCACTGACCAAATCAAGATGATTAGGGAGAAAATGGCCAAGGCTCAGGATAGACAGAAAAGTTATGCCGATAAAAGAAGGAGACCATTGGAATTTGACGAAGGAAACCATGTATTTTTAAAAGTATCCCCAACTGGTATAGGTAGAGCTATTAAATCCAGAAAGTTGAGTCCAAGGTACATTGGACCTTTTCAAATTTTAAATAAAGTTGGTCCATCAGCCTATCAGATAGCTTTACCACCTTCCTTGTCAAATTTACATGATGTATTCCATGTGTCACAACTCCGAAAGTATATTTTCGACCCATCCCATATTCTTGACGCCTTGATGTAATCTGATTAAAAGAAAACTTAACTTATCAACCTAAACCTATACAAATCATTGGTACTGATGTCAAACACTTGAGAAATAAGACCATACCTTTGGTAAAAGTGTTATGGGATTCGTCGTCGCCGCAAGAGGCCACATGGGAGAAAGAGGAGGACATGCAAAATAATTTTCCTGAACTATTCAATTGATGATATAGCAAATTTCGAGGACGAAATTTTTTAAGGAGGGGAGAATTGTAATATCCTCAATTCTATGATATCAGGTATGTCTTAGAATCCTAGACTAAATATTTTTATGCATTGAAAATAGTCTAAAAATTATTTTGTATTACCTTAAACAAAGGAAGGACTAAAGTGAAAGGAAATAATTAGGGACTAAAATGAAAGGAAATTTGTTTCACAAAATATCCTGATAGTAAGCACGTAAATTGAGGTACATTTATGGCACACAATTATGAGGTTTGAAAATGGTGCCAATGTCATGAATGCTACCAGAAAAATATTTAGGGGCAAAACGGTCAAAATTTTATCTGAAAATAAGAATAAAATATTTATTTATCAGATAAAATGACTAATTTTTATCTGGAAAATTATGATTTTGCCTCTAGAATATTTTTCCAAAATTTTTCAAAAAAAAAAAAAAAAAAAAATTTGGTCCGGCACTTAAGAGGGGTAAAATGGTCATTTTACCATGAAGGGCAAAATGGTAATTTTGACACCAAGGGTAAAAAGGTAATTTCATCACAAGGACATAAGGAAAATTTTACCTAAAGAAACACTTTAAAAATTCTAAAATACCCTTACATGTCAAGGTTTTAAGAAGGAAAGAGTGAAGGGTATTTTGGTCATTTTGCCACCAAGGGCAAAATGGTCATATTAGCCAATTTAAATAAGTTACACTACTTCTTCTTCTCCTCCTTAGCAAAGACGACGTGAAGGTTTTTGGAAGGGAGAAATAACATAGGCTTCATAAGGGAGAAAAGGGAGAAAAAGCAATGAGACTTCAAGGTTTATCCACCAAAAATTGCAAATCAAGGTAGCTTAGCATTCTTTCATCACTTATTTCATGTTTTAATGGATTTTCCAAGCTTTTGAGATTTTCATGGCTGAATGAACAGTACATGAATAGTGATGTTTTTAAGTTTACATTCTTAAATTCTCAAAATTTCTATGGATTAATGCTTAGAAAGTAGTATGGAGTTGTTTGTGATGGTTAATTTCAATTATGAAAGTGTTTATGTTCATTTCCCAATTTTGTTTCATTTGCCCTAAAACCCCAAATTCATGAATGTCATGCCAAATTGTTTGTTTTGCCTTGATTGTTATGGATAGATGGTGATTGATGGTTTATAGATGATGAAAATGGGATTAAAGAAATGATTATATGAAAAATGATGATTTTTGCACAAAATGCCTCTTTAGGCCATAGCTAGCAAAATGATATTTTGAAAATTGTTTGAAAAATTTTAAATTAGCTTATTGGTAATTCAAGTTATGGCCAATGGAGGGTAGAATAATTGTCAATTGGTTGAAATGCCCAATTTTGCCTAAAAATCCCACCTTGACCAAGAGTATACATGTTTTTGGTGAAGAAAGTGTGCTAAAATTTCTATGTGTGTGTCTTGGTTGAAACAAGATTAATTGGCAATTATTTTTATGCAAAATGATCCCATTAAATTTCATGTAGCCTACTTGACCAATTTTAGGACATAGAAATATTTATGGAAAATCTTGTACAAAAATGTAATGAAATTGGTCAAAGTATACAAAGGAAATAATATGACGTTGCAATTAAATTTTAATGAATATTTTGTGCAATCTTGGCAATTCTAGCAATTTGTGTGCATGTTTAAGTGTGGGGAGACAATGATTATACACACCTTGGGTATGTATAATTAGGTGAGAAAGGGGAAAATGGAATAATAAGTAGGAAATGGAAAAGGTTCAACTTTGAAACCCTTTAAATGCAATAAAATGTGAAAAAGGGAATTTAGTGTAAATGGGAAGGAAAAGTAAAATTTATTTTGCTTATTATATGGCAAGAGTGACAAATAGAAATTGTTAAGTATGAAAATCTTAAATTTCTTAAGGATTTCTCTTGACCAAGAATGAACCTTCCTTTTTATACAAATTCAAGAATGGAATTGTTATTGAGATTTAAAGGTTTTCTTTTTAGAAAGTGAGAATGATAGTATCATCATGAATGAGGAAAGAAAAGGATTGATTTATGACATAGATAAGGAAAAACATAGCATGGTATTGGAAAACATTGAATGGAAGGAAAATATTTGAATGTTCAATAAAGAGAAACATAGAGGAAGTAATTCCAATATATGTTCTAGGATAGATAGGCTTATAACCGAGTGACCAATTGTCGGTATGGGACGACTGTTGGACATTCCACGGTTGTATCATAAATTTGGATGGTGAAACATCCGCTCGGAATGAAAGAATTTCGAAAACGCTGTGATGATTGTGAATTCTAAGTTAGTGTAACCTAGATGGCCAATTGAACAGGGGACATTTACTTAGAATTTGGCAAAATTATGGGATTAAGCCTAATCATCCTAGTTGACATATATAGGAAATAGCATACCGGGAAATGATCCATAATGTAGGTTGTGGTGATCTATGGCATCATGAACCGCCCATAAAGCGGGGAGAAGATGATCTGTGTGAATAACAGTGATTCCATGAGCTTAGTTTGACTGAACCCTGGGAGAAATTCCCACTTAGATCTGTCTTTATGACATGATCACTGAATGTGAATGGGTACTCGGATCCACTGAGGGACGCCTCAGATGTACCAAAGGCGTAATTGTCACACACTTGATAGAGCGGCTATCTCATTCATGCACTGTAGTATGTGGAGTAATTTATACTTCCGATACTCTTGTGTCTCTCTGAATTGAAAATATGGCTTTTAGCCAAATGTGAATGTTTATTTTCCTTATAAATAATGCAATTTTCCATGAATGGTAAATGTTGTTTCTCCTAAATTATCTATGGCTGAATGGAAATTTAATGAATGTACTTTCACGATTATGGTACTAAACGGTATATGGTGAACTATGATTGTAGTGAAATTGATCTTGTTTTTATTTTATAAGCGATATATTATTGATATACCTCATAAACTTCATCCTATACAAATTGATTGGTTTATTTATAGCATTTCCTAGAAATGATGGAATTTAAGAATAAGGAATGTAAATTGTTTTCCGTACCCATACGGTGGTACATACCATAGCTCAGAAATGAAATGTGGAATGCGTAGCTACTGAGAAATTATTTTCTCATTATTTTCTAGTATGTATCAGATGACTAGGACCATTATGGTACTACAAGACGAAGGGATTAGCTACCCATCCCAAGAAATGGAATGATATATATTATGCTAGAAATACATATAAGTATATGGATATGTAAGGCATACATATCAGGTTTATGAAAAATAGTTAAAAAGGGTATGAGTGGCAGGTTTGTTGCCTCCTTACCATATGAAAGCAAGAAAACTACATATATCCTGCAGTATATGTAACAACGTTGTCACGTTGAACTGGATGTAAATGTATGTAAAGGAAAAAGTTTAAATTTATCCTGAATTTTTATGGATTATGGTGTATGATTATTAGACTTCCGCTGTATTGATAATTGATATGATACCTGAGTAAGGATCCGAACCTAATGAAATGTATACTATAAATGGATATTTAAAGAACTCAGGTAAGAAATAAAGGATAGAAGTGTATATAACACGCCAGTTTCTTAAGTGAAGGATTTTTCAATAAATAATATTTTAAATATGGCTTTGAAATTGGGGGTGTTATATAATGCGTAATCCCTAACTCAGTATAGGCTAAATCTGATAAAAATAATCTCGTTTAAAAGCTCCGTGTACTAGGAATACTTAACGGCCGTCCCATACCGGCTATCAAGTACTCAACCCTAAGTAAATCTGTCCTAAGGGCATCTAAACTCGATAAACAAGGTGTCTAACATGCAATTAGGGTTTTCAGCACACAGGCATGCAATTTATCCCATCGAAAGCAGCACGCAATCCATGCAAGATATCTAAATCAGTCAGGTATTCACTAAATCAATTCTAGGGTTCGGGAAGTGTAATTTATCCTACCTGGTCTCCAAATGCTCCAAATCACTTTAGAATTCCACGCAGTCTCGGTTTCTGAGCCCGATTAATTTCCTGGACATGAAATTAAATATTCAGATTTGTCACGTCATCCTTTTTTCGATCCTCAATCCAGTTACGCTAATACCTAGGTCAATTTATTGTCCATTTACGTTCGACAGCCATTTCAGTCATATACCATTATTTTTTGGGAAATCAGACCTTACCAATGTGTCCGGATGATGGAATTTTACGTCACGGTGGTCTCGGTTTCTCCCGATGCACGTCCAAAAGCTCCGGCACGGTGGCACACGGCGGCATACTGTGGAGGGGTGCGGTTTGCCTCGAAAATCATACCACGGTGAAGCCCGCAAGCCCAGGAGTCCGAATACGATGGTGGCGCGGAGGTTAACAGTAGTTTGGGAGGCATTTTCCGGCCACAAAGTTTCTCGCACGGCTGACGGCGTTTTCCTCGATCTAGGCGCATCCGGCCTCCTTTCGACGGCAGCGAGCTACTGGAGGAAGCTGGCAGCTCGGGCTACACGGTGGTGGGGGCGGTGACGGTCAACGGCAATGGACGACAGCGATCCGAGCTGGAGAAGTTTCGCGCGATGGAGGGGAAAAACAGCGTCTTTCCGGCGGCTCCGGCGGCCGTTGGTGGCCGTGGTTGGTTACTGGAGGTTGTGGGCAGTGAGGGCTGTCAGTTGGTGTCCTTGGTGGCGGCCCACGGTGGCTGTAGTGGCCGTTCACGGTGGAGGAAGGGGGAGAGAGAAAAGAGAGAAGAGAGAGAGAGTGTGGTGAGGAGAGAGAGTGAAATGAGAGAAATGGAGGGAATTCGTGTAATTTAAAGCCTCCAGGGACGATTCTAACTTTTCTCAGGCCACCCGGGGATGTTTTAGGGTGTCAGCATCCTTCCAGATGTTAGCACGTGTTTCCATGCAAAAGTTTTGACCTCCATCAATGAAATCGACGCACGAAACTTCTTCCGTCAGTTTCTGATCACCGAATTGCATTTCTTTCTGTTTGATCGTGTTTCTGGCTTCGAATAACCTTCTGTGTCAAGTTATTATCCTCAAAATTCGTGCCATGCTTCCTTTGATTGGGATTAGGGTTAAAAATTCAATTTTTATCCTTTAAACTCTTTTAAAATTCTTTAAAGCTCTTTCAAATCTTTCCCGTTGTTACACATGTGGTGAACTATCGATAAACTATCATAAAACATTGTCATATAGTATACTAATAAATGTATACCATATGCATAAAATAAAATTTATTCATGTAATCCCATAGAGTAAAAATGAAATTTTATTAAAGAATGTAGAAATGGTTTTTGTATCACTATGGTGGTACATACCAGTGTTCTTCAAAAAGAAAATGGAATGTATAGCTACTAAGAAATTATTTCTCACGGTTGTGTCTGGTATGTATTAGATGCCTAGGTATTTAGTTTGGCTAGAGTTCGAAGTATCCTACGTGGGCCTACCCTTCTTGGGCACGTTCACGGTCATTCAGGCCATCTACATGGTGTTTATAATAGAGGTCTATCCCTTGTAGGAGAGCATGGAAGTATAAATCTTTTTGGAAAAATGTAATTAGTAGAAATAACTCATTTATCCTTATCACTTATCTTTTTGGGAAATGGCATCAAGATAAGTCACTTTTTTATGTATATAAGGAATGAGCATATATATTAGGATATGTAAAGATTATCCATTAATAGAAATTTTGGTAAAAGGGTCTGAGTGGCAAGTTTGTTGCCTCCTTACCTTAGAAGTAGTATGAACTTGAATATCCTGAAATATATGTATTACATGATGTTGTAAATTATTGTAAATATTAATGAAAAGAAAATCATGTGAACGACATTTTATTTTACCACTGCATTATTACTTAATGAATATTTTAATTTACTTAGTCTTTCGCTGTGTAATGTATAAATTAAATGTCGAGTAATGAGTCATAAGCCTAATCCAATAATAAATGGAAATTTGAACAATTTTACTCAAAAAATAACAAAGGAATAAAGAAGAGGTAACACATTAACCTTATGGCTTAATGGTTATCAAGAAAGAAATATTTAAAAGGAAGCTATAAGGTTAGGGTGTTGCAGTGAGTGAGATGAATTTGATGGAGAAATTTATGAACATGAGTATGTCTATGCTAGTGTTACCTAACAAAATCTATTTAAGTGAGCTAAGAATTGAAAACACTGTTAGGACCCAAATCCTAGAAGCTCAAAATGATGATGAATTCCTAGAGTCTCTAAAGGACTCAAAGGAGTTCACGAAGGGGACTGATGGAATGGTAACTTTCCAAAATAGAATTTATGTTACTAGAGTTAGAGGACTGAGGGATATAATATTAAATGAGGCTCATCAAAGTAATTATACCATTCATCCTGGTGCTAATAAGATGTATTAGGATTTGAAGGAAAGGTTTTGGTGGCCAGGTATGAAAAAGCATACAGTAGAGCATGTAGCTAAGTGTCTAGTTAGTAGTTGAAGATTGGACATCATAAATCTGCTGGATTATTACAGCCATTAGATAGTCCTGAGTGGAAATGGGACTAAATTGCTATGGACTTTGTGATGGGTTTACCCAGAACCTAGTTAGGAAATGATACCATTTGGGTGATAGTGGATAGATTGGCTAAATCCACCCATTTCCTAACCATTAAGATCCATTTATCCTTAGATAGACTAGCTTAAC
Source organism: Senna siamea (assembly GCA_031216115.1). NCBI lineage: Eukaryota > Viridiplantae > Streptophyta > Magnoliopsida > Fabales > Fabaceae > Senna > Senna siamea. The sequence goes on along the minus strand of CM062363.1, from coordinate 23,242,844 downwards.
TATATATTCATGAGATAGTTAGACTTCATGGAGTACCCATCAACATTGTCTCAGATAAAGATCCCAGATTTACCTCTAGATTTTGGAAAGCCTTGCAATAAACTTTTGGTATTAGGATAAACTTTAGTATCACTTATCATCCTTAGACGGATGGACAGATGGAGAGGATAATTCAAACTTTAAAGGATATGCTTAGGGCTTGTGCCTTAGATGAGAGGATTTTCCTACAACAATAGTTTCCACTCTAGCATAAGTATAGCACCCTATGAAGCTCTGTATGGGAGAAAGTGTAGGTCTCCATTATGTTGGTATGAAGTAGGTGAGAGGAAACTGCTAGGACCTGAGCTGGTGCAACAAACAACTAATCAAATTAAGATGATCACAGAGAAGATAGCCAAAGCTTAAGATAGGCTAAAGAGCTATATCGATAAAAGGAGGAGGCCACTTGAATTTGATAAGGGAGATTATGTTTTTCTCAAAATCTCTCCAACTACTGGTATTGGTATGGCTATGAAATCTAAAAAGCTGAGTCCTAGATATAACACCCCTTATCTTATCTTAACAACATCAAAATACTGATTTAGACAAGTAGTTACATTTTTCTTAGCCTTTAATTACATTACTTTCTCTCGAGCATTTAATCCATCACCAATTTATTATGCAATTAGGTTCAGGTTCTTATGCTCTGGTAAATATCCTTTGGCACAACGGAATATAAAATTTTTATGCATCACAGTGGAAATAAAAAAAAAACTTTTTTATGATATACACATATAGTGATTGTCTGGTACATTGTTCTGGATACATACACTAGGATATAGGAAGTATGTATCGATAAGGAGTTAGGAGACAACAAGCCTATCACTCAAACTCCTTTTTCAAAATATCAAGGATGAATAAGTCCTTCACATATCCTTATACATATGCCCTTTTCCATCTATGTATAATCAAAAAATGATAGTCTCAATTCTAACCCCAAAAAGAATATAGAGAATCAGGACCAAAAAGAAATGGCTATAACTACATGCTAAAGTGTCTAATTTACTCCAGAGGAAATTCAAAGATAGATATAACATAAATATTCTTTATGATAGTGAAAGTCCCTAAAAAGGGAACTTCCACAGTAGCCAGCTCGATCTCTATTATTAAGTAGTATCTAGGCATCTGATACATATCAGTATAAAAATGAGAAATATATTTCCAGTAGCTAAACAAACCAGTTTATTTAAAACAACTGATATGTATCACTGTAATAATACAGAAAACAACTCTACATTCTGTTAAACTTCAAAATTCTTTTCATATAGATCCCTGGGTATGATATATGCGAAACATGTGTGTATGTATCTATAAACACGAGATATGCAATAAGTTATGTCATTCATGGAATAGATAACAGACTCTCAACATTCATCTTACATAGTCCACCTATATGCAATACAAATTATAGCCGCACATAAATACTTTATTTTGGAAAGGTATACATTAGATCATTCCCTTCCACATCATTGTATTCTCTGGAGGTTTACACCAGATCATTCCTCTTGTATTTTATCCCTTGGGAGTATACATTAGATCATTCCCCATAAGGTAACTTGCTAGGGAGGTATACATTAAATCATTCCTCCTTATAATTTTGGTCTCAGGAGGTATTCACCAGATCATTCCTCCTTTGATCTTTAGTTTTGCCATTCACAACCACATTAAGCAATTTTATGCTATTCAATCACTTTCACATGAATTAGACATCTTGCTATCAAAGGCAAAATGCATGTTATTTACTATTCATTCTTGACCACTACATCATTTTCCTCTTTTCACTTAGCATAGGCCAATTTTGATGGCAACTTAGTCTATTTTTAATTAACGCATAAATTTAGCCATTCTAGGGAAAATTCAACATAGCATTCGGCCAAGGCAAGATAAGCATGAAGGATTGGCATCTCTGACCCATTTGGTACATTTCTAGCATTATTGTTACCAATTAGGAATTATGGTAACTATTTCCATAATTATGGGTAATGTTTTCTCACACCTCTTTTTTCTTGTAAGTATATAATAACACCTCTTGCACTCATCTTTCTAGTCCATTTTTCATACTAAATTTTCCAATACATATTATTCTACGATTTTACATGGCTATGCACAATTTCAAAGTGAAATGGTAAGAAATGTGACAAAATTCCTTTACTAAAACATAAAAGTACCATAATTTTCTCTCTCATCTTTTCTTATGACTAATTTTTGCAAGGTTTTCTAGCCACTTTTCCATGAAATTTCAGTACCAATTACATGCATCCATTCAGCCAAGATGAGTAAGTCAGACATTCATGGTTAATGGTGAAGTTAGAGAATGGGAAAAGTGCTTAAACATTAACTTACCTCAATTTTCTCTCTCTTACCATTTTCTAACACTTTCTCACTTTTTCTAACACCATTTTAACCAAATTTCAGCACCCTTACTCAAGCAATGATTCGAACAAAGTGAAAAATACAAGGAAATGGAGTTATCTCACCATTTTGCTTACAACACAATCAAATTCAAGCAAATACCATGCAAAAACATTATTTTCTCACTTTATAAAATACCATTTCAGCCTTGGTATAATTAGGGTTTTTCAAGACAAAGGTTCCATCCATGAAAATTTGCCATCTCTTAGGTTTTCAAGCATTCCAACATGTATATAGCCATAAACACAAGCAGTTTTCAACATATTTCAAACCCATTCAAGAAAATCAATCATAAAAATGTAGAGAGAGAAAAAAGCCATCCTTCTTGCAAGATTAGAAACACCATAAACACATCATAAAACAAGAAAAGAATGGCATAGGCATGTTTAGCTACCTTGAAAGTGTAAAACAAGTGGAATCTCCAAGTTATTTTGGTGTGAAAATCTTCTTCTCCAAGCCTAGAAGCAATTCAGCCAGCCTTTTCTTCTCCTCCCTTCTTCGACATTTCTAGAACCTTAAGGAAGAAGAAGGCTGAAATTTAGGGTTTAGGTAATTTACAAAAATGCCATTGGTGTTAAAATATCCATTTTATCCCTTTTTCTTCTCTTTTTCATCAATGGCATTCACTCTCCTTGGAAATGTAATTTTGTGCAACTTCCATGGGTTGGGACTTTTCTGCCCTTTAAGAATTCAAAATTATAGAGTGGTCCCTCAACTTTTTGAAATTTGCACATATGCCCCTAAGAAAATTTTCATTTTACCATTTAAGTCCAAATGGCCATTTTAGCTCCATTTTCACCCTTTTTGGCTTTATTATGTTAAAATCACTCAAATAAGATTTCATAAAACTTATTTTTATGAAGTTACTAATTTACCCTTCTTTTAGAAAAATTACAATTTTGCCCCTAAGGAAAATTACCTTTTTGCCCTTTATGCCAAAGATATCATTTCCACCCTTTTTCTTTATTTTTTAAGCATAAATGGGTAAGGATTCTAATTTCTACTTTCTTAAAATATTTTAGGATAAAAATTAGATTTTCTACATTATGTAAAATTACTAATATACCCTTAGGATAAAATTAAGATTTTGCCCTTTTCGGCATCCCTTGCACATAATCACTTATGTAACCAGATTCTTCTTCTCTCTTAAATGAAAATAATGAAATGCCTTTAATGTGACTTCAAGAAATAAGAGAATTAAATAAAATTTTCCCTTCATGGTAAAATTACTATTTTACCCTTCCTTTCCAAATTTCTAATTTCATTCTTTTATTGCAAAAGTGATTTTATAATGATAAAAATGTCCATTCTAACTCCTTGATAAATCATCCTTAACATCCGACAAAGAATACTAACAATAATAATAATAACAACGTCATCAAAAAATGCAAGTGTTTAAAGGGATGTTACACTAGATACATTAGACCTTTTCAAATTTTGAAGAGAGTTGGTCCATCTACATACCAAATAGCCTTGCCACCACCATTTTCAAACCTCCATAATGTTTTTCATGGATCCTAGCTCAAAAAGTACATGCCTAATCCCTCACACATACTTGATGCTAGTATATTAGAATTAAAGGATAATCTAACTTATTAGCCAAAACCTTTAAAAATCTTCGATACTGAGGTCAAGAACCTAAGGAATAAAGTCATTTCCCTGGTGAAGGTCTTGTGGGATAAAACATCACCATAGGAAGCCACCTGGGAGAAAGAAGAAGATATAAGGAGAACTTACCCAAAATTATTCACATAAGGTATATATCAATTTTGAGGACAAAATTATTTTAAAAGAGGGAAGAAATGTAATATCTGCCTCTAATACTTTTGATATATTATTATTATTTTTGTTAATAATGATTATTTATATAGATGTTATTGTTTATATGGTGTCAAGAATGATTTACTATAAGGGTAGAATGGACATTTTCATCAAAGTAGAACTAACCATACCATAAGGGTAAAATTGTAAATTTTACCAAAAAGGGCAAAATATTAATTTTACCTAGAGAGTAAAAGTGAGGGTAAAATGGTCATTTAGACATAAAGGGTAATATAGTAATTTTACTCAAGGGTAAAATGGTAATTTTTGAGAGTGGAAGGGTAAAATGGTCATGTTCCATAAGAGTTCCATGAAATTACAACTTGAAGGAGAAAGGATGCCATTTTCGAAAATGAGAAGTAAGAAGGGTAAAATAGTCATTTTACACGAAGGGCATGTTGATAATTTTACCTAAACCTTAATTTAACCTTCTTCTTCATGAAAGTAGAAGAAGAAATCGAAGAAAAGAGGAAGAAAGGGTGAGGCCGAGAAGAGGTGAAGGCAAAGAGGAAGGAGAAACCAAGGGAAAACACCTAGGAAATTCCACATTTCGTGCAAATTTAAGGTAGCTAAACATTCCTAAACCGTTGATTTCAAGTTTTATGGATGGTTTTAAGTGTTTTAAAGTTTCATGAAAGTTAGGGTTTTCTCTCTCTACATTCCTTATGACTGGTTTTCCTATTGGGTTTTTCTTGTATGAAGATATAGTTGTGTTTATGAATATTGGAATGTTTTTCTGGATGAAATATTGAGAAAATTAATTTTTTCAAGAATAGTAATCATTTTCATGAAAAGCCCTAATTTTGAAGTGGTTAAAGATGACTTGAAATAGCATGGAAATGAAAGGTAAAATGTGATTCTGAACTTGTATATTTTGAAAATGGAAGCTAAGGAAGCAAAGATTGAAACCTTTAATTTTCTCTCTTTTTCTATTTGTGGCTGAGAGCACCATGTTGTGTTATAGCTAAGATTTTCATGAGAATGTTCATGTATATGTGTATATGAAATGGTTATGAGTGAGAAAGAGAGAGAAAGTAAGGTTCATGATGTTAGATTGGTAAATTTGCCTTTCATACTCATGTAATCCAATCTTGAAGTGTGTCTTTAATATAAAAGTGAAGATGTATGTGTAAATAGATGTATGGCATGGAAAATGAGCCATGAAAATGAAGGAAATGAAGGCTATACATATAGATACACACATTGAGTATGAAAAGTGCCATGACTAATGGAAGGAAATTTTACCATTATGCTTAAATGGTAGAATGTAACACCTCATAATTTTGATTAGTCTAAATTAATTTTTCCTCCATTAATTGAGTGACTTTGCTTATGTGATTTAATATTTAGAATAAATGTGCTAAAGGGTGACACATTCAATTCCTTGAGATGCATGCATAAAAGTTTGAGTGTTTGACTTTATCCTCTTCTGTAACACCCCTTATCTTATCTTAACAACATTATAATACTTATTCAAATAAGTGGTTACATTACCCTTAACCTTTAATTACATTAATTCCTCCTAAGCATTGAATCCATCATGAATTTATTTTGCAATTAGGTCTGGGTTCTTTTGCTCAGGTAAAAGATGCTTTGGCACAGCGGAATAAATAAATACATACACCACAATAGAATATATAAAAACTTTTCCATTATACATATATTTTCATAACTATCTGGTACATTGTTTTATATACATATACTAGGATAGATGAAGTACCCATCCCTAAGGAGTAAGGAGACAACAAGCCTGCCACTCATACTCCTTTGTTTCAAAATATCATGGAAGGATAAGTCTTCACATATCCTTATACGTGTGCCCTTTTCCCCTATGTACAGCCAAAAATGATAGTCTCGATTCTAACCCCAAAAAGACTATGTAGAATCAGGATTAAAAAGAAAGGGCTATGACTACATGCTTAAGTATCTAGTTTACTCCAGAGGGAACTCGAAGATAGATATAACATCAACATCCTTTACAATAGTGAAAGTCCCTAAAAAGGGAATTTCCACCATAGCCAATTCGATCTTCATTATATGACAGTATCTAGGCATCTGATACATATCAGTATAAAAATGAGAAATATATTCCCAGTAGCTAAACAAACCAATTTATTTAAAATAACTAATATGTACCACTTCAATAATACAGAAAACACCTCTATATTCAGTTAAAATTTCAAACTCTTTTCATATAGACCTTTGGGTATGACATATGTGAAACATATGTGTATGCAGCTATATACATGAGATATGCAGCAAATTATATCATTCATGGAATGAACAACAAGCTTTTAATGCTTAAATGTATAAATCATATTCACAAAAGTCACATCCATGCAATACAACTAATGGCCATACAAAAATACTTTACTTTGGAAAGGTATACACTAGATCATTCCCTTCCACATCATGATGTTCTTTGGAGGTTTACACCAGATCATTCCTCCTATATTTTATCCCTTGGGAGTATACATTAGATCATTCCCCACAAGGTAACTTACTAGGGAGGTATACAACAAATCATTCCTCCTCATAATTTTGGTCTTAAGAGGTATTCACCAGATCATTCCTCCTTGATCTTTAACTTTGGCATTCATAATTGCATTTAAGCATTTTCATGTTATTCAGTCACTTTCACATGAATTTAGACATCTTGCTATCAATAGCAAACATTTCATGCTACTTATTGTTCATTCTTGACCATTACATCATTTTTCCTCTTGTCACTTAGTACAGGCCAATTTTGATGGCACCTTAGGCTATTTTCAATTAACATGGAAATTTAGCCATTCTAGGGAAAATCACACATAGCATTCAGCCAAGGTAAGGGAATCATGGAAAAATGGCATTTTTAACTCATTTGGTTCATTTTTAGCCTTTTTCTTACCATTTAAATATTATTGTAACAATTCCCATAATTATGCCTAACCCTTTCTCACACCTAAAAATTAAGTCAATGCACTTTAAGTGATTCTTTCTCATGCTTTTCTAACTTATTGCTCATAACAAACATGGAAACATACCTAGCCCCACAATTTCACATTTTTAGGTACACTTTTAAGGTGAAATGGTAAGGCTTTAATTTGGTAAAATTAGCTAAAGCATGAAATTACCATAATTTTCTCTCTCTTCTTTTCTTAGAACTAAATTTATATGATTCCTAAGGCATCATTCAAGGGTAATTTCAGCACCATTTCTATGCAACCATTCAGGCAAGGTGAATAAGACACACTTTCTTGATTTATACTAAAGTTAGAAAATGAGAAAGATGCCTAAACATTAACCCACCTATATTTTCTCTCTCTTACCATTTCTTCACACCTTCTTACACTTTTTCTAGTACCTTTTTAACTAAATTCCGGCACCACCATAAACCCTAGCATTCGGCCAAAGAGAGAAAGTGAGCAAAATAAAGTTGTCTCATCATCTAGCTTGCCATATAACAATATTCATGCCAAAACCATACAAAAAACATTATTTTCTCACACTACACAACACCATTTCATCATTGGCATGGTTAGGGTTTTGTCAAAAACAAAGTTCCATACATGAAAAAATACTAACTCTTAGGTTTTCATACATTCCATCATGTTTATAGTCATAAACACAAGTTGTTTCCAACATATTTCACACCATAAAAGCAAGCAAATCAACCATAAGAATGTAGAGAGAGAAAAGCCACCTTTCTTACAAATTTAAGAATACCATAAACACACCAAAAAACAAGAAAAGAATGGCATAGTATTGTTTAGCTACCTTGAAAAGCCAATAAAAGTGTAATTTCCAAGTTGTTTTGGTGAGAAATTCTTCTTCTCCTAGCCTATGAAGCAATTCGGCGTCTCCCTCCTTCTCCACACTTTCACGACACTTCTAGCATATGGGAAAAGAAGAAGGCTGAAATTTAGGATTTAAGTTATTTATAAAAATGCCATTAGTGTTAAAATGTCCAATTTGTCCCTTTTTCTTCTCATTTTCAACAATGGCATTGTCTCTCCTTAGAAATGTAATTTTATGCAACTTCCATGAGCTGGGACTGTTCTGCCCCTCAAGAATTTTGAATTTGCAGAGTGGTCCCTCAACCTTTTGGAAATTGCAAATAAGCCCTTAGGAAAATTGTCATTTTTTCCATTAAGTCCAAATTGGCCATTCTTGCTCCATTTTTCCTTCTTTTCGGTTTTGATAAGTAAAAACCACTTAAATAAATTTTCATAAAGTCTATTATTGTGAATTTACTAATTTACCGTTATTTTAGCAAAATTACAATTTTGCCCCTAAGGCAAAATTACCTTTTTACCCTTTATGCCAAAGATATCATTGCTACCCTTTTTCTTTCTTTCTTTAAGCATAAGTGGGTAAGGGTTTCTAATTCCTATTTTCCTAAAATACTTAAGGTAACAATTAAATTTTCTACATTATGTAAAATTACTAATATGCCCTTAGGGTAAAATTATAATTTTACCCTTCCTCAAGGAAATTGCCTTTTGACATCAAATGCAAGTAATCTCTTACATAACTAGATTCTTCTTCTCTCTTAAATTAAAATAATGAGAAACCTTTGATATAAATAAGAGAATTAAATTATTTTTCCCCTTCATGGTAAAATTACTATCTTACCCTTCCTCACTAATTTTCTAATTTCATTCTTTTTATCACAAAAGTGATTATAAAATGATAAAAATGTCCATTCTAACTCCTTAATAAATCATCCTTAACATCTCACAAATAATACTAACAATAATAATAACGACGTCATCATAAAATGCAAGTATTAGGAGTGGATGTTACATCGTCCTCCTTTATTTAGCTAGCCGAATAAGCACCCCATGGAGTAGATTAAGGTATGTAAACTCAATTTATAATATATATATAATCACACAGCTAAGAACATGTGGAATTGCAAGTAATGTATAGCAATAAAATACGCATATGGAAGCACACGTGTATTTGGGAGGAGAGTGAGATTTTCTTGAGACAAAAGGAAGTGCAGAATTTTTTCTAACCAAGTACACCCACACAGCTAAGAAAGAAAAAGTGAGATACACGTTTCCTCCCTTTTCCCTTGTGTTGCCTCCAACGTGGGGGAAAACTCATGTATGCTTTAAGGAAGACTCACAAATTTATAAAAATGCTAATTGGGTAATGACACAAAGCAAGGGAAAAAGAGCCGTGTGTGTGTTGTGTGGAAGGAGTATTTCATAATCTCCTTCCCTTCCTTCCTTACGTGACCGAATAGACAAGGGAAAATGGTGCAAAATTATTGTTTGAAGGTACATGTGCAACCATAAGAATAACAAAAGATGAAGATAGAATATGAATTCCCTCCTCCTCTCCTTTAACTTGTCTAAGTAGCTATCCTAAGCTTGTAAGAAAGTGTAAATTGTAACTTAAAAGTACACCTATAACAAGTAAACAACAATAATTAAGGATAGAAAAGAAAAGGAAGTGCAGCCACCACCTAAGCCTCACGTGAACTAGGGAGAAAAGTAAAAGGAAACATGTATGGATATATGGCTTGTGTGAGGGAGGTGGCTTGCATGAATTCATTTCCTCCTTCCTTGGTGTTCTCACATAAAGAAAATAGGTATGAATAAAGGACAAAACATGATCGTTGCCAACCATGTAGCCGTGTGTGTAGGTGAGAAGTGGCGTAGGTGAGAATGCAAGAAAAGGGCATACCTAAAGTACACCTAGAGCAGCCATGAAATAATATTAAGGAAAATAAAGGTGGGCTATACTTGGAAAGTGCATGTGTAGCTAGGAAAGAATTCTAATTAAGAATGAGAAAAGCATGCAGCCTCACACTAACCGAATAAGACAAGAGAGAATGGCATTGAAGTTGCATTTTTAACATGCATGCATACAGCAAACTTCATTAAAAAAAGAAAAGAGCAAGTGCAGCATCCAATTTCATTTGATTTGGTTGAATAGATATTGCAATAAGACAAAGAAGGTAACATGAATTCCTTCCCCTTCTGGTGCGAAGTGTCTAAGGTAGAGTGCAAGGGAAGTAAAGTGTACTTAAAAGTACACATGTGGCATAAGTAATGTTAATTAATAATAAACAAAAATAATAGAGGAAAAGGGGGCTGCACTAAGGCTGCACCAAAATCACACATAGGACTAGTGGATAATAGGAATAGTTAAGAGTAAAGAGGAGAAGTAGCATCCCATGAATGACAAAATGCATGAGGTAAAGGAATTGGAAATTGTATTTTTAATACATGGATGCATGCACACATAACCTAAGCAAAGAGAAAAGAGGAATTGAGAGTTTGCATTTTGACATATATACATCACACACACATGGAAGTGTATCCTAAAGGGAGAGAGAGTGTGGTGTTTGTATTTGAACACACACAAAAGCTTGGGAGCAAGGAAAGAGCTAAGCTAGCTGAAAAAGGGAAAGAGCAAAGGGAGAACTCAAAGGGAAATCTAACTTAGTCTATCATCAAGGTATGTTAACAATTCCTAAAGTTTTGTCTCATGGTTTCATATGTATGCACCATGTTTTTACAAGCTTTCATGAGACATTAGTTCTTCCCTACATTCTTGAGATTATGAATATCTTGTTGGCTAGGTTTGTACGATAAATTGGTATGTTGGTTGATGTGATGAAATGAATATTGTTATTTATGTACGAATTATGGTTAGTTAATGACATTGTCATGATGCACTAGGGTAGAATATGATAGAAATGGATGTCAGATTTTTAAAACCATCGTTCCTCTATGAAACTCCCTTTTGGCCGAGTGGAAGATGAAAGTTTACACTAAATAGGTGTTGAATTTTAGTTGTGATTGGTGTTAAAAATTGACTATGGTTGAAAGAGATTACACCATGTAATGGGGTTATTTAAGGAATAGAAAAGGGAAATTTGAATTGCAAAATAGTCAATTTTCTTGAATTTCCCTTAGGCTAAGTTCATGAAACTCTTTCTTGAAACTTATTAGAATTTTGCAAGAGATTTATATTATTATTATTGTTCAAGAATGGAAATTCACTCTTGAAACTTATTAGAATTTTATAAGAGATTTATATTATTATTATTTTCAAGAATGGAGAATTAAATTGATTTAGACAACCTTGTCATAACTAAATATGACAAAGAGTTTTAAAAGGGATAAAAGGTTTATCATATACCCACAATTTCCAATTTGACAACGTTAACGTACACATAAGGGAAAGGGTTATATTTTAACCATAGTTATGGTATCTTGATATTAAAAGAGGGATATAGAAATGTGGTATCCCAATAAAAAGAGGAAACATAGGGAACAAAGGAAAACCTAGAAGGATACATAATGATGTTATAAAGGTGGCCAAGTGTCCACATAATGCCCAAGTGTGGACAATAATTTTATAAAGGTGACCAAGCGTCCACATAGTGCCCGAAGTGTGCATAATAATTTTATAAAGGTGGCCAAGTGTCCACATAGTGCCCAAGTGTGCACAATCAAGGTATAAAGGTAAGTTTTAAGAATGGAACGTATAAACCATGTCTGTTTAATTTCCTGATAACATGCATAATTTTATGAGAATATGTTTCACTTGAAAGAGGATATCTATTTTTATTACACTGACATCTAAATTTATCATTCAATGCTTGCCAATTTGTATTTATGAATAAGGTTATGTTTTCAAAAATTGAGAATGTAGGTGCAAATGTTTTGGTGCTTGCACCCTGGTACATATTAGTGAGTTTTTAAACCTTGAATTGTTAAGCTACTGGGAAACTTGTGTTTCTCATTTATATGCTATTATGTACCATATGCAAACGCTTAGGAAAGTGGGGAAGATAGGAGTTCTTTTTGTCCAAAGTTTTTTTGTAAATTCTTATTTTGGGGTCCTAATCCTAGATATATTTTTGGGTAGAATTAGGACTATTATTTTAGCTGTGTATATGAAAGAGAAATGGGAAATTGTTGGGAAAAGGATATGTGAAGGACCTGTTCATCCCCATTATTTGTAAGGGAGTCTGAGTAACAAGATTGTTGTCTCCTGACTCCTTATGGATGGGAACTTCATATATCCTAGTATATGGTCTCAGAAAGATGTACTGGACATTCATTATTGAACATTGATTATTTGTATTGAATAAAGATTATTTGTATTGCATGAAGTTTTATGATTTTCATTGTGCTAAATGAAATTTTAATTTCCACTGTGCGTAAGGTATGATTATCTCAGCAAAAGAACACAAACCTAATTTGCTTAATAAAACTTAATGGTATAAACGCTCAGATGTTAATAATAAAAGGATAGGAATAATGTTCTGAACTTATCTATTTACATCGGAGGAATTGTAACACTAGATAAGGGCGTTACATAAAAAGGATGGAAGAAAGGGAATAAATAGCATGAAAATTCCTAGCTTGTACTCTTTTCTCACCCTGGCAGAAAGAACCTCCCTTTTTTTTCCCTTGATGGCCAAATTCATATGTTAACAAGAAAGATACTAAAATGTGTTTTAAAATACTAAAATGTGTTTCAAAATGGCCAATATCAATAGAAATGGAGACGAAGGAAGTATATGATGTAATGTGAATGATAATTTATTGTATTGTTTCATTGATACCTTTACGTTTAAATTCATATGTTTGTGAATGTCTAGTTTGATATTACATGCAAATGAGGAATGAAAGGTATTGAAGGTCACTAAGAAAGGATGGATAACGACACTAATAAAATCCCCTTAAGGTGAATATAATGGCATTGAATGCTACCTTAGGGTGAGATAACAGAACTAATAAAATCTCCGCCTAGAGGCAGAATGAAAGGCATTGAATGTTATGCTAGGGGTGAGATGACGGCACTAATAAAATCTTCCCCTAGAGGCAAAAGAAAAGGCAATGAATGCCACTTGAAGGGGTGAATGACAGCACTAAAAATATTCCCCTTAAAGGTCACCAAGAAAGGGTGGATGATGACACTAATATAATCTCCCTTGAGGTGTATATGTCGGTACTACATGGTACCCTAGAGGTGGATTACGTTACTAATAAAAAGTCACCCTAGTGGTGGAATTTGTAATGCCCCTATCTAGTCTTATTGTTAATTCTAATATCCATAGATAGGTTCGGTACATTGTTCTTGCCATTTATGTTTAATTATTGTCTGATCAGTTATACCATTCAATTCATGTTCAACGGATTAGGTTCAGAATCTTTTGCTTAGATAAAAACAAAAAATTTACATGCACAGCGAAATAATGAAATTCTATACTACACGGTGAAAATACAGAATTTCATATGATTCAAATAATACAAGTCTGATAACATTCATTACATACTGATGTACATGTCTCCGGATATATGAAGTACTCGTCCCTCAGAAGTTAGGAGGCAACAGGCCTGCCACTTAGACTCCCATACAAAATAGTGATGGACCAGTCCTTCGCATATCCATTTCCCCAGTGTACCCCAAAACAACTCACGTATACAATCAAATCAGTTGTCCTATTCTAATTCGGATACATCAAGGATCCAAAAATAGGGGTTTCAAAAACCTTACTTGATCAAAGAGAACTGCTACCACGCGGCCCTGCTACGCGTCCGTATCTGATACATATTAGCACATATATGAGAAACACAAGTTTCCCAATAGCTTAGCAATTCATAGTTTAAAAAGAAACTAATATGTACCAAGGTACAAGCACCAAAACATTTAATCTACATCCTTGATTTTAGGCGTAATATTACACATAACTGTAAAATGACAATCATTGCATGATAAATTTATAAGTTAACAAAAATTAGATATCTTTTTCAAATAACACATATTCTCATAAGCTTACCAGTTTATTACGGAATTATCAGAGTGTTTATACATGTTACGTGAACTCTAGGTCACGGGTGTGGAGCACCTTCAGCCACACCTCCCTAAGTCACCCATGTGGAGCACCCTCGGCCACACCTCATAACCCGTGGACACTTAGCCATGTATATAGTATAATCGTGAGCGCTAGGTCGTGGGCATGGAGCACCTTCGGCCACGCCTCGCTAGGCCACCCGTGTCGAGCACCTTTGGCCACACCTTGTAAATCATGGACACTCAGCCACGTACATAAACTCATCGTGAACTCTAGGTCACGGGTATAGAGCACCTTTAGCCACACCTCACTAGGTCACTCGTGTGGAGCACCCTCGGCCACACCTCATAATCCGTGGACACTCAGCCACATATATAGCGTAATCGCGAGCACTAGGTTATGGGTATGGAGCACCTTCAGCCACACCTCATAAATCATGAACACTCGACCACCTTTAACCTTTCTTATGAAAATTTAATATTTAAGGAAAAATTTCTATTTTTCTTGGAAGCAATTTCTAAGGTCCATTTTCATTCTAATAATCTCAATATAAATTTTCTTTTCTGGGAGTTGATTTCCATATGCATTTCTTCCTAAGAAGTTCAATAGTTTCGAAATTTTTTTTTCTTTTCTCGGAAATGAATGCAAATGTGCATTCTTCCTTCCAAGATTTCAATAACTGCAATAATAATTCATAACAAATTTCCTTTGCTTAGAAATTAATTCTCACATAAATTTTCCTAGTAATTTCCTTTCCAAAAATACCAATAATAGCCATAAAATTCTATTTTTCTTGTAAATTAAATCTCATATAATTTAATAGCTATAAAATTTCTACTCTTCTTGGAAACTAAATCTTATATGATTTCCTTCCAAAATATCAATAATAGCCACAATAATTCTACTTTTCTTGAAATTTAATCTCACCTAAATTTCCTTCCAAAAATACTAACAATGGCCATAATAATTCTACTTTTCTTGGGAATTAAATCTCATATAATTTCCTTTGAAAAGTTTAATAATTTCCATGATCATGTTCCTCATAGCTATGATCATTATGAACCTTAAACCCTCACAATCACATTCCTCATAATGGTATTCATTATTAATGAGTTTCTTAGGTGGTCATGACAATAAATTTCCAACACTAACTTAGTCCATCTTATTTCATCATCACGTGCATTTATTTAGCAACATAAATGTTCAATAACATTATTAATTTCATTCAACTTAGCCAACTCCTAAATTTATCACGCATACAATATCAAGTTTTATCCTAAAATCAAGAATGAAGAAAATTACTCTAGTTTCATTGAAGCAACATTTTGAGACATATATGCTAACTTATGGAACAAAAACAAAGAAATTGCTAACCTACCTCAATGGTGACTAGTATGGGATGATCTTAGCCTTTCCTTGGTTCCTCTTTTGCCTTGTGTATATGACTAACTCGGCTATTCTTCCCTTCTCTCCTTCTTCTTTTCCTTTTCATACAAGTGGTGTGTGTGTATGGTTTAAGTGCTTCTCTCTTCCTTGCTAGAGCGCACGTCCAAATGTATGTGTGATGTGTAGGTTATACGAAATTCTTCTCCTCTTGGTTCACGTTTATGTGTTTGTAGGTGCATGGAAAAATTCTTAACCTTTCCTTTTTGTTCCCTAATCCACGTGTAGCCTCCTCTTTCATTATTTTTTGGTTTATTTTTATTCCACATGTAAGCTTTACTTCCCTTACACTCCATCTTGGTTGCTTGCTTCACGCCACCTCACCTTTCTTCCCTCATTTCCCATTTCCATTCGACTGGCTGGAAGGACGTGGGATGTTGAACTTAATTTCTCCTTGGATGGAGTTGCCGTGTAGCATGCATTCTTGCCTATTCTCCCTTTTTATTTCCCACATGCTCATGCATACATATATATATATAAATTCTGCACTTGTACTCCCTTATTGGCAACCTTGGTCTTGCCTTTCCTTGCAAGTTTAGATTGTCCAATTTCACAAGCTACCATAAAAAAAATTGCTACACTCTTTCCTACCTTGCGTGTGGTCCTATGCCACAATTTACATGGTTTTCTTTCCTTCATGGCTCACGTGTAGCTTAGAGGTTTCATGCATGAGTTTAGCATTCCCATCCCTTCCTTTCATATGGCTTCACCTATTTTTTCATGCAACAAAATTTTGCACTACCTAATGGCTTTCATACTTCACGTGTGGCGTCTTAGCACAAGGGAAAATGGCTTTGTTTGCTAGCTCTTCCCTTTTGTTCATGTGGCACTCATGTATATGTGTATATATATTTTATCCCACCTTACTTCTCCATTTCTTCTTCACGTGAAAACCATGAACATATATAAAAATTGAATTCCTTCATCCCTCTTAACCTCACGTGTGGCATTAAGATTTTCATGCGTCAAATTTAATGCTCCTTTCTTTGGTACTTAGGCTAGCTCACAAAAAGAAGATAAAGGGATAAATTAAGCATTAAATTCTTATGTAACTTATCTTTTAATCCAAACAATTTGGGCCATTAAATTATGCAAGTGGAATTTTCCTTTCTTAAGCCAATTGCTTGAATTCATTAGCAACAAGTAATTAATTAACTAGCACCATAAATTCTATTCACTAAGATCATTAATTTAAGATAATGAAATTATTGGTGTTAAAGAATTGATGGCTTTATCACTGTCAGCTTTTTGGTGAGGAATTGATGGCACTAAAATGCTACTGCAGGTATAAAAGGTATGAATGAAGTGGTGTTGTATCTGATGACAAATTGTGTATGAATGCTTGATGATATTTTTTATTGATAAATGAAGGATGACAATGTAATGCTATGTAGTTATGTTCATGACATGAATTATTAGTAGTTTCATATTCATAAATGCACATGCATATGTTTCATATAAAGCATGCCAATAAAATTGAACGGAAATGTATTTTGGAAGGAATGGAATGTAGAAATATTTTTTGTATACATACTATAACAACCAAAAATGTTTTTAAAAGATAAAACCTAATTTTCGACGCTAATTCCAATCAAACGAAGCCTGACACAACTTTCAAGGATGATAATTTGAAACGAAAGGTCGTTCGAAGTCAGAAACACGATTGAATGGAAAGAAACGCAACCCGGCGATCAGGAACTGACAGACAATGTTTTGTGCGTCAATTCCATAGACAAAAGACAAAATCATTGCATAGAAATGCGTGCCAACATCTAGAAGGAAATTGGCATCCCAAAGTATCCTCAAGTGGTCTGGGAAAAGTTGGAATTGCCCCCGAAGGTTTTAAATTTCCCAAAATCCCTATATTTCTCTTAAATCTCTCTCTCTCCTCACCTCACTTTCTCTCTCCTATCTCTCCTCCTTCCTCTATCGTGCGCCGCCACCACAGCCACTATGAACCACCACCTGGCCTATCAACCGATAGCCCTCGCCTCCCACAACCTCCAGTTACCACCCACAGCCACCAACGGCCGCCAGCGCTGCCAAAAAATGGCGTTTTCCTACCCCATCACGCGAAAACTTCACCAACTGAGATCACCGCCGTCTGCCACCATTGACCGTCACCACCCCCACCATCGTGTAGCCTGAGCTGCCAGCTTCCTCCACTAGCTCGCCAACGTCAAACGAAGGTCTGACGCACCCAGATCGAGGCATTTTCTATCCGCCGTGCGTAAACTTTCGTGGCCAAAAAATTCCATCCAAACGGTCGTGAACCGCCGTGCCACCACCATATTCGGACTCCTGGTCTTGCAGGCTTGACTGTGGTGTAAATTTCGACGTCAACCGCACCCCTCTACCTCGCACTACCGTATGCCACCGTGCGCTGCCGTGCGCCATTGTGCTGGAGCATCTGGATATACACTGGGAGAAACCGAGAGCACCCCAGATAGATTTCCATCATCCGATGACACTGGTAAGATTTGATTTCCCAAAAACTAATGAAATTTGATTGAATTAGCTGTTGAATGCAATTAGGAAATAAATTGACCTAGGTATTAGGGTAATCGAACTTAGGATCGTAAAAAGGATGACGTGACAAGCTTGAATATTCATTTAAATGTCCAGGGAATTTAATTGGCTCAAAAACTGAGACTACGAGACGTTCTGAACTGATTCAGAGCAACAAGAGACTAGGTAGGATGATTTACGCTTCCCAAGCCATAGATTTGACCTAGTGATTGCCTGAACGATTAGATTTCATTGCATGGAATTACATGCTACTTTCGATGGAATAAATTGCATGCCTATATGATGGATATCCTAATTGCATGTTAGACGTTTTGTTTATCGAGTTTAGATGCCCTTAGGATGGATTTACTTAGGGTAGGGTACTTGATAACCGGTATGGGACGACCGTTAAGTATCCCGAGTACAGGGAGTTTTTAAATGAAATTTTTTGTATCAGATTTAGCCTGTACTGCATTAGGGATCACGCGATAAATCAGGACGACCCTAAGAAAGGTTTAAGGAGTATAAGAGGGGATAGCCTACACGGGGAAACGTTATGATTTAGGCGTAATACCCTAGAACCCTGAGGAATAGCCGACTGTGAGCATGTGAGTTTGAATAGACTATATGAGGATGAGAATTGGCGTATGTGCACATGATAGGGGATGCCCTAGATGTTGATTCTCACCCGGTCCTTGAGTGAGTGATTAGTGTTACAGATCACACTCACAATATAGGCGAGATTCGGATGATTGGTATTACGGATCACACCCAACGATAAGAGAGGTATTCTCTCTAGATGACGTGCAATTAGATGACGATTTTAGATTTGGTCGCAGAGGACTTGTGGCCAAGATGGATTTAGATACACTGGGCATGGGATTTTACTTGATTTCGATTATTTGCCACAAATTTCCATGCGATAAAAATGATTTTAAAGATAAGGTATTTCACTAATTTTGAACTAATTTCGGGAAGATGATTTCGGTGTTCGCACCGCTGAGTATTCAACCAGATTTTAAACTATATTTGAACTGTAAATTATTCTAATGGGATTTTATATCTCACCAGGTTATTTACTCAGATGAACAGGGACAGGGACAGGAACCTAGACATTAGCTGACGATGCCTTGGTGATAAGCAGAAGAATGGCGTAGTCTAGGCTTGAATGCCATTATGTATATATTTTGATGATGATGATGTATATTTGTTTTCTGTAAATTATGGTTTCTGTTGTTATTGGACTGGCTGTATAATTGTAAACAGGTGACTGTTGTATTATGGATATGTTCGAAATACAGAGGAAACTCTGTCAGATTTTCGGTAGGGTTTACCGTTGTAAACTTGTGTAATTAAGTTGGATTTTTCATTTAATGATCGTATTCCGTATGTATGGATTTTAGTTTTCATTCCAGGGTAATTTATGATGTATGTATGTATAATTAGTATAGTTGCGTGTGAAATAGGGTCAAACGGAATCCGAATGGACAACGGGAATTCTATTTGGGTTACGCTCAACCAGTAACGATCCCCTGACGTTTCCACATCAGGAAAAACCATTGGAAAGACCCATATGCTTCCGCTATGTAACTTAGGATTGTGTATGTCGTATTAGGGGGTCATTACACATACAGTGGTACATGTCAGTTATTTTAAAAATGAATGGTTTATTTAGCTATTGGAAAATTATTTCTCATTATTGTACTAGTATATATCAGATGCTTAGATACAGTGTGGTGATAGAAATCGAAGTAGCCATGGTAGAGGTTTCCTTCTTAGTATCCTTTACAATTCTAAAGGATTTTGCATAATGGCATATTTAAGATCCCTGCAACAAACTTGCAAACTTAAGGAGTAGATATAATTATGTAGTGTAGCCCTTTTTGTCCTAATTTTCAATATGTTCCCTTTGGGGTAGAATTACAACTACTATTCTTTTGGTTGTACATAATAGAAAAGGGCACACACATGAAATAGGTTGTGTGAAGGACCTATCCACTAGTAGGATTCTTTTTGGAAAGGGGTTTGAGTGGCAGGTTAATTGCCTCCTTACCCCTATAGATGAATACTTCACATATCTTGGCGTGTGTATCAGACAGTGTAAATGATATACATATATATATCTTTGTGTGTGTGCAATGTTTTGCAAATTCTGCTGTGATGTATGGATTTTTATTTTTCTTTGTGCTAAAGTATGATATCCTAAGAAAAAGAGCATAAACCTAATCAAATAAAAAATTATTGATGGATTTAATGCATAGGCCAATTCTTGAAAATAATAAGGTAAAGATAAATGTGACTTACTTATCATATTACATTTTATGAAGTTGTAATGTAAAGATAAGGATGTTACAAATTGTCTTAAATCTCATTCCATGAATTTTGTTACTCTATTTGGTGTGTTAAGTCATATTTCAAGGCAAGTTGTGAGTAAAAATGTTCTATTTTAGCGTACTTGTTCACCAAGTCTACAGAAGATGTTTTTTCGACTTCATGTTCCATTTCAATTCTAATTCAAATTGTTTCAAATCTAGTTCCATTAATTTTCTCACTCTATATAGTGTGTTAAATCATCTTCCAAGGACAATCATGAGTAAAAAAATTTTATTTTAATTTACTTGTTCACTTAGTCTCTACAATATGTGTTTTTAATTTCATATTCCATTTCAATTCTCATTCAAATTGTTTCGAATTTCGTTCCATAACTTTCCTCACCCTATTTGGTGTGTTAAATCATCTTCCAAGGACAATCATGAGTAAAAACATTTTATTTTAATTTACTTGTTCACTTAGTCTCTATAATACGTGTTTTTAATTTCATATTCCATTTCAATTCTCATTAAAATTGTTTCGAATTTTTTTCCATGACTTTCCTCACCCTATTTGGTGTGTTGAATCATATTCTATGGTCAGTTGTGAGTAAAATCAATCAATTTGAGCATACTTGTTCACCAAGTCACTATAATATGCAATTTTAATTCATATTCATTTCAATTCAAATTCAAATTGTTTGTATCTCATTCCATGAGTTCTATCACTCTATTAGGCATGTTATATTATATTCTAAGGTCAGTTGTGTGTAAAAATGTTCCATTTAAGCTTACATATTCACTAAGTATCTATAATGTGTTTTTGGTTTAATTTTCCAATACAATTCAAATTCAAATTGTTTCAAAACTGGTTCTGTGAATTTTATTACTCTATTTGGTGTGTTAAATAATCTTTCCAAGATAGTCATGAGTAAAGCATTTTATTTTAATTTACTTGTTCACTAAGTCTCGATATGAGTTTACTGGTTCACCAAGTCTCTATAATATGTGTTTTCAGTTCACATTCCATTTCAATTTGATTCCAATTGTTTTGAATCTCAATACAAAACTTTTCTCACTCTATTTGGTGTGTTAAATCATATTCCAGGGCTAGTTATGAGTAAAAAGTTCTTTTTGAGCTTACTTGTTAACCAAGTCTTTATAATGTGTTTTAGGTTGCTTAATTTATTTCAATTCTATTTCAAAGTGTTTCCAATATCATTCCATGAATTTTCTCACTCTATTTGGTGTGTTAAATCATATTCCAAAGACTAGTCATGAGTCAAAATGTTCTGTTTAAACTAACATGTTCATCACGTCTCTATAATCTATATTTTTGATTTCATATTCCATTTCAATTCTGATTCACCTTATCTCAAATCTCTTTCCACAACTTTTATCACTCTATTTGGTGTGTTAAATTATATTCTAAGGTCAGTTGTGAGTAAAATTGTTCTATTTAAGCATACATGTTCACCAAGTGTAACATTCGCTCCTTCTATCTATTGAGAGATGTTTGTTAGTTGTTAAATAAATTAATTGCTTGTGTATGTTGCATCAGAATTAATTACATATAGCTGCATTAGAGTGAGGGACTAAATTCAAGAAGAAAAGAGCTAGGACTAAAATGAAATGGAAAAGGTTTAGTTAGGGAAGATACATAATCTTTTAATACTCCAGGGGTAGTCAGCCGTAATTTTAGCTAAAATGTTGATTACTGTAGCTAACATAAATTTGAAATTCTCGCAAAAAATTTAGCGACAAAATAGTAATTCTCCACATGGCTGGGAAAATTACTACTGAGGCTAAATGATCAAAATTTTAGAGAGAGAAATAGAGAGCATTTTAGAAAGAGAAAGTGAGAAATTAAGAAGGAAGAAGATCATAGAAGGAAGTTTGACATCCTAGAAGCAAGGATTACACACTAGCAAGCCTTTAAACAAACATTTACAAGATTCAAAACAACAAGGTAGCAAATAATCTAATTCTCTCATTTTTTAAAGTTTCTACATATTTATGAAATTTGTGATTTTAATGTTGTTTGAATAAGAGAGAAGTTAAAACCTACATTCCTTGTATTTATAACATCTATTAGGTTAATTATGCTAATTATATGTGCTTATGATGGCTTGTAATTGATTCTAAAAAATGGGTGTTACTGTTCACAAAAGTTGACTTAAGTTGAATCCATTGTGATGGATGGTTTTAAGCATTTTTTATGAAAGATATATGATAATTAAGTGTTAGAAAATAATCTCATCCTTTTCTAGACTTGAAATGGGTTAAAAATCTGGATTAGTAGTGTATCATAGCAGCTAAATGAAGCTTCAAGATCTTACTAGATGACTACCATGCTACCAGTAGATTATCATGTTCTTCATCTTTATATTTTTCCAGAAAATGCACGTATCCGTCGACTGATAGCACATGGCAGGTGATTGACGTGTTCTTCAGCTTCATATTTTTCCAGAAAACCCAAGTAATAGCCGACTGATAGCCTCTAGCAGCCGATTGTTGAGCCTTTAGTAACCGTTTACTCGTTGATAATAGCTCACCAGTGCACTGATACAAGGCTGGCGGTCGACTAATAGCATTCTGTTTGCTAGCAGCTAACTGATAAAAGCGTAACAACTGACTAATAGCATGTTGTTTTGATTTTTCAAGATTTTAACTCTATAATCCAGCTGCTATGAATTATAAATCAATTGGTAGGTGAAAAAAATATGATTTTTCATGGAGAAACTATTTTGAAAGAGACACCTAGCCTTTAAAATGAAGTCTCAAGAGTCTAGAAGGAGTTTGTGAGTCTAAGTTTTTTTTAAGGGTATGCTTAAGAAAGTCAACAAATATGTCATTATACAAGAAAAGTATGATTTTTGGGTAACATGTAACATGAGATTAAAAGGAAAAAGAGGAAAACGAAAAAGGGAAAAGAGTAAAGTATTTTAAGTGTCGACACTAATGGTAAATAGGCTCATAATTGAGTGACTGACTATTGGTATAGGATGGTTGTTAGGCATTCCATAGTTGAACCATAAATTTGGGATGGTAAAACATCCACTCAATCATAAATGATTTCAAAAACACCGTGACGTTTTCGAATTTTAAGTTAGTGAACTTCTATATGGCCAACCAAAGGAATCACATATTGTTAAGCATAACTGTAACATGATCCGATTCACACTAGAATATATGCTTGAGAATAGCATACTAGGAACATGACCCATCAATGAAGATGGTGATTCCATAGCCTCATAGTGATCTCGTGAATTATACCAACCCCTTTTGGGACGATCCTGCTGGTCAGGGATGATTTACAGGGATGGCAAGGACCACTGAGTGAGTTATACCAGCCCCATCTGGGACAAAAGCGACATAAATCCTATTGTTTAGGGATGGTTTACTGGGATGGCAGGGACTATTGAGTATTTGGATCTACTGAAGGACACCCTAGATAGTACATAGCAGTCGTAGACAACTAGCAGTCTAGGACCACAAGCCAACTTCAATCTCATTCATGAGAGCTTTTAGAGCACATGGAGTAGTTCATTGGATAACTTTTCCGATACCTGATATGATAATATGGCATTATCCATTATGATGTAATTGTTTTCTTGACTCATGTTATATTTGTGAATATAACCATGTTACCACAAATATATGATGAAATGACATGTTTTATATTGTGAACATCTGGTGAACCATAATTTTCCATGCATCCATAAGTATATACTATGAAATTATGATGGAATAGTGGTGTATATCATGCATGACATCCCAATAGATTGTATTTCTTAAATTGAGAAGGAAAATGGAATGTAGCGAATTTTCGTACAAGTTTGGTGGTACTTACCAGTAATTTTTTAAATAGATTGTTATGCTACTGATATTTATTGGGGTATTTCATGTTAATTAAAGAACTATGGGTGATCACAATAGTGGAAGTACCACCATCACCTCCACCCACTAGAGGGGTGGAATTCTAGGACCAGGAGTAGTGAAGTAGGTCATATATTTTGACATACTTGATACCCTGAATCCTTACTACTATTATTTTTGGAAAGATCAGGAGGATGATTTTTGATGTATAGGATAAGGGCATACATATATTAGGATATGTGAGATAGGAATCCACTAGCAGTCTTTGGTTAAATGGGTATGAGTGGTAGGTTTGTTGTCTCTTTACCCTAGTTGACACACTCACATATCCATAGGTATATATCTGATGAATCTGATGGATAATCATTGTAAATGAATTATGTATGTGAATGTAAATATATATATGTTTCATTTTAATTGTTTTAATTATTTTCCACTACGAAATTATGTGTGAGCATCCTGAGTGTAGAATTCCGAAACTAATGGAACTTAACTATTTAACATGATAAAAGTTAAAAATTTACTAGGGTAGAAGTAGTATTAACTCACCAATCCGGTACTATATTGTCTTACATTATTTAATTAATTAAAAGGAATCATAGGATTGGGAGTGTTACACCAAGTATCTACCATGTGTGTTTTCAATTTCATGTTCCATTTCAATTCAAATTCAAATTGTCTGAAATCTAGTTCCAGAAATTTTCTCACTCTATTTAGTGTGTTAAATCATCTTCCAGAGATAGTCAGTAGAAACATTTTATTTTAATTTACTTGTTCAGTAAGTCTCTATAATATGTGTTTTCAATTTCATATTCCATTTCAATTATGATTCAAATTGTTTCGAATCTCATTCCATGACTTTTCACACCTTATTTGCTATGTTAATCATATTCTAAGGTCAGTTGTGAGTAAAATCATTCAATATAAGCATACTTGTTTACTAGGTCACTACAATATGAGATTCCAATTTCATGTTTCATTTTAAATTATTTTGAATCTCATTCCATGACTATTCTCACATTATTTGGTGTGTTAAATCATATTCCAAGGGCATTTGTGAGTTAAAACATTTTATTTTGAGCTTACTTGCTCACCAAGTCTCTACAATAAGTAATTTTGGTTTCATATTCCATTTCAATTTTGATCAAAATTCTTTCGAATCTCATTCCATCACTTTTCTCACATTATTTGGTGTGTTAAATCATATTCCAAGGCTAGTTGTGAGTAAAAATGTTCTATTTGAGGTTACTTGTTCACCAAGTCTCTAAAAGGTGTGTTTTCGGTTTCATATTCCATTTTAATTCTAATCCAAATTGTCTTAAATCTCATTTTATATTTTTTCTTACTCTATTTGGTATGTTAAATTATATTTTAAGGCTAGTTGTGAGTAAAAACATTCTACATGAGCTTATTGGTTCACTAACTCTCTATAATATGTTTTTTTGATTTCATATTCCATTTCAATTTTGATGCAAATTCTTTCAAATCTCAGTCCTCGACTTTTCTCAATTGAGTAAAATCATTCAATCTGAGCATACTTGTTTACCAAGTCGCTAAAATAAGTGATTTTAGTTTCATATTCCATTTTAATTCTAATCCAAATTGTTTCAAATCTCATTCCATGACTTTTTTCACATTATTTGGTGTGTTAAATCATACTCTGAAGGCATTTATGACTAAAAATGTTTTATTTTGAGCTTACTTGTTTGCCAAGTCTCTATACTATGTGATTTTGGTTTCATAATCTGTTTCAATTCTAATCCACATTGTTTTGATTCTCATTCCACAACTTTTCTCACATTATTTGGTGTGTTAAATCATTTTCCAAGGCTAGTTACGACTAAAAATATTCTATTTGAACTTACTTCTTCAGCAATTCTCTAGAAGATGTTTTTTCTGTTTAATATTCCATTTCAATTTTGATCCAAATTGATTCAAATCTCATTCTATGAATTTTCTTACTCTATTTGGTTTGTTAAATCAAATTCTAAGGTTAGTCATGGGTAAAATCATTTTACATGAGCTTACTGGTTCATCAAGTCTCTATAAAATATGTTTGCAGTTCACATTCCATTTGTAACACCCCACAATTTAATTACCCTAAATTAATGTCCTTTAATTAAATGGATGGAATTAATTGTGTCATTTAATGATTAGTATGAATTACTTGCGTCATAATTAATTAAATGAATTGGCTTAAGGAGGGGCAAATTTTTGCTTCCATAATTTAATAGCCCAAAATCGTTATATTAAAAGGTAAGCTTGCATAAAAATTTGGTACTCAATTTAATTCTTTATTTTTCCTTTTGAGTTACCTGGCTTATGTACCAAGAGAGAAGCAATATAGAATGCAACAAATTAAATGCATGTGAGTGCCTTGCATGCCATACAAGTCTTGCATGCAAGAAAGGGTCTCACGTGAATTAGAAAGGCAAGGAAATACATGTATCTTAAGTGGGACCAAGGGACAATAGGAAGGAGGAAGGGAAATTAATTAATGAATAAATATGCATGCATCAACAAGGGTGCAGAATTTTATTAATCAAGAGGAGTTGTTTGTAGGGATGGCCACGTGTAAGGAGAGGAAATGGGAAAGGAAAGAGTCCAAAAATATAAATATATATATGTGTGTCTTGCATGCATCTCACATGAAGGGGAATGGGAATTCTACTTCTTTGTGTAAAGGAGTATGCACACGACAAGAGGTGAATAAGAAGCACACCCACACGTGAGGGAAGAAAAGAGGGAGGGAAGGTGGTGTGAAGTGTGCAATAAGTAATCCAATAGGTGCAGAATTTGTGTACAAATCTAGTTGCTTATGGGATACACCTAATGTGTAAGAGAAGGAAAATCAATTGCAAGCAACCAAAAGGCAAGTTAAATAGAAAAAGTGCTACAAAATTCTTTGTGTGGGACGTACACTTGGGTATGTGAGATGATAGGGGGAAAAGAGAAGGGTAGCATCCTTCTCCATGTGTGGCCGAGTATATAATGGAAAAAAAAAGAGAGAAAGAGGAAAGGCTAAGATGGCGTGAAAGGTAAGGAAAGGAGTGACTTGTAAGAAAAAAAATTAAATGGTACTTGAAAATACCTATATGGCATAAGCAATGTTAAGATAATAATAAAAAAAAAGACAAAGAAGAGAGATATGTGTGCTGCACTATAGCATCCATGGGAATGAAAATAGAATTCAATTGGTAACCTACATACACACCCACACGCCACCTAAGCCAAGAAAGAAAAAGGGGGGCAATTGATGTAACATCCACTCCAATTATTATTAAAGAGATGTTTGATAATTGTTAATTTGATGTTTAATGCTTGTGTATGTTGCATTAATGCATGTAGTTGCATTAGCTTAGGGACTAAATTGAAAGGAAATAAATGAGGGTTTAGTAAGAGGTGGTTAAAGACTCAATTGAAAAGGGAAAAGTAAGTGAGGCCAAGAGTGCAAAACAGCCTAGGGACCAAAAAGCAATTTCCCAAACTTTCCCTTAAACCCTAGCTGCAGCCAAAACTCCCACACACTTCCAAACCTTCAGATTTTAGAAAGAGAAGTAGAAAGGGCGAGTAGAGAGAGAAAAGGGCGAGCTAGGGCAAGAAAGGAGAGATTGTGCTAAAAGAAGGGCAGATTGAAGCTGGGAATTAGTTTTGCAGCAAGAGGAGACCATTTCTAACACATTCTACACTCACAATTGCAAGGAATCAAGGTAGCAATCCATCCTAAACACTATCTCTTTCTAAAATGTTACTATTGCGGGAAAATATGGATTTTCACATGTTTGAACTGAGATTAGGATTAAACCTACATTTTGTATGCTTTTATACTTTTATGGGATGTTGTGTTGCTGAATGTATGCTCATATATGTGCTTGTAATGGATTGGAAGGGCTAGGTTGTGTTTATCTAGAGATATAGAATAGATTTCCTTGAATGTCCTATGTTTGAGCTAATGAATGAGAAATGTTTAATGAAAAGTAAGGTTTGTTGTATGGGAATTAAGCTCATATGTTTAGAATTGAAAATAGAATGCATTCTGGACTAGGTAATATCAAAATCATGTTTTCTGAACTGCAGCGGAACATAGAAGCCGACTACTAAGTAGGGGCAGTCGACTGTCGTGTTCCTGGGAAACCCAGAAGTGTAGACAAAGGCTTAGCAGCCGACTGCCAGACACCTAGCAATCGACTATCGAGCCTGGGTCTGCACTAAGCAGTCGACTGGCCATCCTCGCAGTCGACTATCGTGTTCTTGGAAATGCAGAAGTGAAGACAGAGGCTTAGCAGCCGACTGCCAGGTTCCTAGCAGTCGACTGTAGGGCCTAGGTTTGCACTAAGCAGTCGACTGACTATCTTAGCAGTCAATTGTCGTGCTCATATTTTTACCCAGAACGCATTCCAGAAAGCCACCAACAGGCTGCCAGTGATTGTTAGCTTACTGTCTGGTATTTGAGGATTACAAAGAGCCACTAGCCGACTGCTAGCCTTCCAACAGTCGACTAGCAGCCCTCTAACTTGTGAAATGAGGTTTTTAATGGCAATTGAGCTTAGTAATTCTTCATACTAACTTAATTAAGGGCTCACAACATAGGTAGGCAAGGAAACTAGGAGTTTTGGGTGATATACCCTTAGGATAGTGAAAGAAAAGAGAGCAAAAAACACAAAGAGGGAGAGAGGAAAGTATTCTTAGTGTATGCCTTAGGGTAGATAGTATAACACCCCCAATTTCAAAGCCATATTTAAAATATTATTTATTGAAAAATCCTTCACTTAAGAAACTGGCGTGTTATATACACTTCTATCCTTTATTTCTTACCTGAGTTCTTTAAATATCCATTTATAGTATACATTTCATTAGGTTCGGATCCTTACTCAGGTATCATATCAATTATCAATACAGCGGAAGTCTAATAATCATACACCATAATCCATAAAAATTCAGGATAAATTTAAACTTTTTCCTTTACATACATTTACATCCAGTTCAACGTGACAACGTTGTTACATATACTGCAGGATATATGTAGTTTTCTTGCTTTCATATGGTAAGGAGGCAACAAACCTGCCACTCATACCCTTTTTAACTATTTTTCATAAACACCGATATGTATGCCTTACATATCCATATACTTATATGTATTTCTAGCATAATATATATCATTCCATTTCTTGGGATGGGTAGCTAATCCCTTCTGTCTTGTAGTACCATAATGGTCCTAGTCATCTGATACATACCAGAAAATAATGAGAAAATAATTTCTCAGTAGCTACGCATTCCACATTTCATTTCTGAGCTATGGTATGTACCACCGTATGGGTACGGAAAACAATTTACATTCCTTATTCTTAAATTCCATCATTTCTAGGGAATGCTATAAATAAACCAGTCAGCTGTATAGGATGAAGTTTATGAGGTATATCAATAATATATCAGTTATAAAATAAAAATAGTATCAATTTCAGTCACAATCATAGTTCACCATATACCGTTTAGCACCATAATCAGGAAAGTACATTCATTAAATTTCCATTCAGCCATAGATAATTTAGAAGAAACAACATTTACCATTCATGGAAAACTGCATTATTTATAAGGAAAATAAACATTCACATTTGGCTAAAAGCCATATTTTTAATTTAGAGAGACACAAGAGTATCGGAAGTATAAATTACTCCATATACTACAACGTGCATGAATGAGATAGCCGCTCTATCAAGTGTGTGAAAATTCTGCCACTGGTACATCTGAGGTGTCCCTCAGTGGATCCAAGTACCCATTCACATTCAATGATCATGTCATAAAGACAGATCTAAGTGGGAATTTCTCCCAGGTTTCAGTCAAACAAAACTCATGGAATCACTATTATTCACACAGATCATCTTCTTCTCGCTTTATGGGCGGTTCATGATGCCATAGATCACCACAACCTACATCATGGATCATTTCCAAGTATGCTATTTCCTATATATATCTACTAGGATGATTAGGCTTAATCCTATAATTTTGCCAAATTCTAAGTAAATGTCCCCTGTTCAATTGGCCATCTAGGTTACACTAACTTAGAATTCACAATCATCACAGCGTTTTCGAAATTCTTTCATTCCGAGTGGATGTTTCACCATCCAAATTTATGATACAACCGTGGAATGTCCAACGGCCGTCCCATACCGACAATTGGTCACTCGGTTATAAGCCTATCTATCTTAGAACATATATTGGAATTACTTCCTCTATGTTTCTCTTTATTGAACATTCAAATATTTTCCTTCCATTCAATGTTTTCCAATACCATGCTATGTTTTTCCTTATCTATGTCATAAATCAATCCTTTTCTTTCCTCATTCATGATGATACTATCATTCTCACTTTCTAAAAAGAAAACCTTTAAATCTCAATAACAATTCCATTCTTGAATTTGTATAAAAAGGAAGGTTCATTCTTGGTCAAGAGAAATCCTTAAGAAATTTAAGATTTTCATACTTAACAATTTCTATTTGTCACTCTTGCCATATAATAAGCAAAATAAATTTACTTTTCCTTCCCATTTACACTAAATTCCCTTTTTCACATTTTATTGCATTTAAAGGGTTTCAAAGTTGAACCTTTTCCATTTCCTACTTATTATTCCATTTTCCCCCTTTCTCACCTAATTATACATACCCAAGGTGTGTATAATCATTGTCTCCCCACACTTAAACATGCACACAAATTGCTAGAATTGCCAAGATTGCACAAAATATTCATTAAAATTTAATTGCAACGTCATATTATTTCCTTTGTATACTTTGACCAATTTCATTACATTTTTGTACAAGATTTTCCATAAATATTTCTATGTCCTAAAATTGGTCAAGTAGGCTACATGAAATTTAATGGGATCATTTTGCATAAAAATAATTGCCAATTAATCTTGTTTCAACCAAGACACACACATAGAAATTTTAGCACACTTTCTTCACCAAAAACATGTATACTCTTGGTCAAGGTGGGATTTTTAGGCAAAATTGGGCATTTCAACCAATTGACAATTATTCTACCCTCCATTGGCCATAACTTGAATTACCAATAAGCTAATTTAAAATTTTTCAAACAATTTTCAAAATATCATTTTGCTAGCCATGGCCTAAAGAGGCATTTTGTGCAAAAATCATCATTTTTCATATAATCATTTCTTTAATCCCATTTTCATCATCTATAAACCATCAATCACCATCTATCCATAACAATCAAGGCAAAACAAACAATTTGGCATGACATTCATGAATTTGGGGTTTTAGGGCAAATGAAACAAAATTGGGAAATGAACATAAACACTTTCATAATTGAAATTAACCATCACAAACAACTCCATACTACTTTCTAAGCATTAATCCATAGAAATTTTGAGAATTTAAGAATGTAAACTTAAAAACATCACTATTCATGTACTGTTCATTCAGCCATGAAAATCTCAAAAGCTTGGAAAAATCCATTAAAACATGAAATAAGTGATGAAAGAATGCTAAGCTACCTTGATTTGCAATTTTTGGTGGATAAACCTTGAAGTTTCCTTGCTTTTTCTCCCTTTTCTCCCTTATGAAGCCTATGTTATTTCTTCCCTCCAAAAACCTTCACGTCGTCTTTGCTAAGGAGGAGAAGAAGAAGTAGTGTAACTTATTTAAATTGGCTAATATGACCATTTTGCCCTTGGTGGCAAAATGACCAAAATACCCTTCACTTTTTCCTTCTTAAAACCTTGACATGTAAGGGTATTTTAGAAATTTTAAAGTGTTTCTTTAGGTAAAATTTCCCTTATGTCCTTGTGATGAAATTATCTTTTTACCCTTGGTGTCAAAATTACCATTTTGCCCTTCATGGTAAAATGACCATTTTACCCCTCTTAAGTGCCGGACCAAATTTTTTTTTTGAAAAATTTTGGAAAAATATTCTAGAGGCAAAATCATAATTTTCCAGATAAAAATTAGCCATTTTATCTGATAAATAAATATTTTATTCTTATTTTCAGATAAAATTTTGACCGTTTTGCCCCTAAATATTTTTCTGGTAGCATTCATGACATTGGCACCATTTTCAAACCTCATAACTGTGTGCCATAAATGTACCTCAATTTACGTGCTTACTATCAGGATATTTTGTGAAACAAATTTCCTTTCATTTTAGTCCCTAATCATTTCCTTTCAGTTTAGTCCTTACTTTGTTTAAGGTAATACAAAATAATTTTTGGACTATTTTCAATGCATAAAAATATTTAGTCTAGGATTCTAAGACATACCTGATATCATAGAATTGAGGATATTACAGATAGGCTCATGATCGATTGATCGATTATCGGTGTAACGACCCCTTAATACAACATACACAGTCTTCTATCTGTCTAATGGAAGCATATGGGTCTTTGAAATAGTTATTCCCGATGTGGGAATGTCAGGGGATCGCTACAGGTTGAGCGTAACCCAAATAGACTTCCCATTGTCCATTCGGATTCCGTTTAACCCTAATTCACATGCAGCTGTACTAATTATACATACATACATCATAAATTACTCTGGAATGAAAACTAAAATCCATATATACATCATATCATGCATTCATACAGATTCTAACTTAAATTCACAAGTTTACAGCAGTAAACCCTACCAGAAATTCGGCAGAGTTTCCTCTGTATTTTGAGCATATCCCAAAATACAATAGTCATCTTATTTACAAATATACAGCCAGTTCAATAACCACAGCAAGCAGAAATTACAGAACTAATATACAACATCATCAATAAACACATATATATACAATTCAAGCCTAGACTAAGCTTCTCTTCTGTCTATCACCAAGTCATCATCCAGCTAATGTCTAGGTTCCTGTCCCTGTTCCTGTCCATCTGAGTAAACAACCTGGTGAGATATAAAATCCCAGTAGAATAATTTACAGTTCAAATACAATTAAAAATCTGGTTGAATACTCGGCGGTGCGAGCACCGAAAATAACTTCCCAAAATTAGTTCAAAATCAGTGAAATACCTTATCTTAAAAATCCTTTTATCACATGGAAAACTGTGGCCAATACTCACAAATCATAAAGTCCATATCTTTAAAAAATCAGAAATCAATAATCAAATTAAATCCCATGCCGAGTGTATCTAAATCCATATAGGCCACAAGTCCGCTATGACCAAATGTAATTCGTTCAATTGCACGTCATTTAAAGAGATTACCTCTCTTATCGTTGGGTGTGATCCGTAACACCAATCACCCGAATCTCGCCTATATTGTGAGTGTGATCCGTAACACCAATCACTCACTCAAGGACCGGGTGAGAATCAACATCTAGGGCGTCCCCTAGCATGTGGACATACGCCAATTCTCATCATCATACAGTCTATTCGAACTCACATGCTCGCGGTCAGCTATTCCTCAAGGTTCTAGGGTATTACGCCTAAATCATAACGTTTCCCTGTGTAGGCCATCCCCCCTTATACTCCTTAAACCTTTCTTAGGGTCGTCCTGATTTATCGCGTGATCCCTAACGTAGTACAGGCTAAATCTGGTAAAAACAATATCATTTAAAAACTCCCTATACTCGGGATACCTAACGGTTGTCCCATACCGGCTATCAAGTACCCTACCCTAAGTAAATCTGTCTTAAGGGCATCTAAACTCGATAAACAAAACATCTAACATGCAATAGAAATATCCAATACACAAGCATGCAATTTAGTCCATCGAAAGCAGCACGTAAATCTATGTAATTAAATCTAATCGTTCAGGTATTCACTAGGTCAAATCTAAAACTCGAGAAGCGTAAATCATCCTACCTAGTCTCCTTTTACTCCGAATCAATTCAGAACTTCATGAAATCCCAAATTTCAAGCCAATTAAATTCCCTGGACATTTAAATGAATATTCAAGCTCGTCACGTCATCAGTTTTATGATTCTAAGTCCGATTATCCTAATTCCTAGGTCAATTTATTTCCTAATCGCATTCGACAGCTAATTCAATCAAAATTCATTAGTTTTTCGGGAATCGGACCTTACCAGTGTTGTCAGATGATGGAAATCTGTCCCGGGGTGGTCTCGGTGTCCTCCAGTGTATATCCAAATTCTCCGGCACGGCAGTACACGGTGGCATATGACAGCGTACGACGGCGCATGGCAGAGGGGTGTGGTGGCCTCGAAATTTACACCACAGTGAAGCCCGCAAGACAAGGAGTTCGAATATGGTGGTGGCGCGGCAGTTCAAGGCCGTTTGGACGACATTTTTTTGCCACAAAAAATGACGCACGGCAAATGAAAAATATCTAGATCAGGGTGCGTCGGACCTTCGTTCAACGTTGGTGAGCTGGTGGAGGAAGATGGCAGCTCAGGCTACACGTTGGTGATGGCGGTGATGGCCAATGGTGGCTGATGGCGGCGATCTCAGTTGGCAAATTTTTTGCGCAATGGAGGAGGAAAACGTCATTTTTCGGCGGCGCTAGCGACCGTTGGTGGCCGTGGGTGGCTGCAGGAGGTTGAGGGTGGCGAGGGGAGTCGATTGGTATGCCAGGTGGTGGCTCACAGTGGCTCAGGTGGCAGCGCATGGTGGAGGAAGGAGGAGAGAGAAAATAGAGTGAGGAGAGAGAGAGAATTGTGCCAAATAGCGGGGTTTCGGGAAATTTAAAGCTTTTGGGGACAACTCTGAGTCTTCCCGAACTAACCGGGGAAAATTTAGGATGTCAGCTTCCATCCAAACATTGCCATGAGTTCCCATGCAAAGCTTTTGGCCTCCGTCAGTGAAATTGAAGAACGAAATGTCGTCTGTCAGTTACTGATCACCGGATTGCTTTTCTTTCCATTCGATTGTGTTTTTGACTTCAAACGACCTTTCGTTTCAAATCGTCATCCTCGAAAGTCATGTCAGAATTCGCTTACATGAATTTATCATAAAAATTAGGTTTTATCTCTTTTTTTAAAAAAAAAATAGTTTCAGTTATTACAATCGGTATGGGACGGCCATTGGGAATTCCACGGTTGTGCCATAAATTGGGATGGTTAAACATCCACTTAAACTTAGATGATTTCCAAAACACCGTGATGGTTGTGAACTTTAAGTTAGTGCCATCTCCCAAAGGCCATATGAGAAACACATACTTAGAGTTAGGCATAACTATGACCATGGGCCGATTCACCCCATAGTATATGTAGAGGATAGCGTATCAGGAGTGTGATCCATCAAAAAGGGATGGTGATTCCATAGTATTATGATCCACCCAAAAGCAGAGAGGAAATGATTCGGGTAGAGTTGACGGTGATCCCATAAGAGTATACCAGCCCCGTTTGGGATGAAAGGGAGGAATCCCATTGGTCAGGGATGATTTGCCAAAAAGGGGCAGGGACCATTACAGTACTTGGATCCAGTGGGGGACGCCTCAGAATGTACAAAGTGTTAAGGCATGGCTAAATAGACATGTGCTCATTCATATAGACAGTGGTGCATGGATTTGTTGCTGAGCGACTCTCCCAACTACTCTCAGGGTGTTTTATGTACTACTCACATGTTATGGAAATGAAATGATGTTATGTTTACTATCCCACATATGTTTTATAAGAAATGCTTTATGATGAGAATGATGATGAATACACTTCCCATGTTTTAAAGTTGATACATTTTAAATGCACATGTATACATATGAGTATATAACATGATTAAATGCTACACTCATTGCATCCCTATAGTATTTTATATGTTTTATGAAAGAATGTAGAGGTTTATCGTGCGAGCACAATGGTACAGGTAAACGGATTTTGTAATTGGTTGTATTGCTACTGAGATTCATTTCTCACAATAGTGTTGACATGTATCAGATGTGTTAGTCCCCTTGGGCTAGAGAAAGAAGGTAAGGTTTGCAGAAGTGTCCATTCTGGGCACACAAATTGTTTATTTTGGATAGTATAAGTACATGTTAGGATTGAGCTAGTCTTTATGATATTTTGAGAAAGGCTAGTGTATGACTATTTTGTATAGCCTATTCTAACTTATCAGTATATGAATTAGGCTAGATTGATGAATAGACTATTTAATGAGGTTATGAGTGGCAGGATTGTTACCTCCATGCCCAATAGTTAATTGATTATATTTGATTTAGAATGCATGTCTATGTATAGTTAATCCAAGTGTACGCTATATGTATTTATTCCATTGCGATATTGAGAGAACCCGAGACTAGAGACCAACCCAAATGTACTCAATAAATCAACTTGGTAAAAAGTTTAAAATTTGCTCGGGTAGAGGTAATAGTAACACCAATACTCTGATAATTATTTTCGTACTATAGCTTTTAAATATCAAAAAGGAACCGTGGGATAGATAGTGTTACAATTGAGAGATTTCAATAGACACACATGCAACAAACACACGTAAAGAGAGGAAGAGAAAAAGAGAAAAGGAAAGTGAGCAGCCACAATTGAGAGAAACTCCATCCATTCGGTCAAGGGAAGAAGTGAAGGATTTAGACAACGAAAAAGAAAGAAGAAGCGAGAAAGAAGTCAAAGCAAGGGAAGCAAGGTAGGTTAATAATTCCAACAAACTCATGTTCCATGTTTTAGTAACTATCATGTTTTTCATAATCCTTCCATGGAGCATGATGTTATTTCCCTACATTCTTGATAAAATGCATGCTTTATTAGCTATGCTTGTATGTTAGGTTGATGTGATGAAATGAGGATTGTATATGTATAAGGGATATATAATTAATAACATGCTCATAATGAACTAGGCTTGAGTATGAGGTAAAGGGGAGGAATGATTTGAGAACCATTATTTCCAGGGAACTCCCTTTTTGGCCAAATAGAAGATGGGATTTGATGCTAAATGGATGTTGAAAAATTGTTATGATTAAGTTAAAGAATTTCCCTTAAGCCAAAATTCTTCTTGAACTTGGTAGACTTCCATAAGAATTAATATTATTGTTATCATTCAAGAAAGAAAAATTTATTCTTAGAGATAATGGAATTTCATAAGAAATATACATAAAGATTTGGTCTTTAAGAAAGAAGAAATTATTATTGGAAATATTAAAGTTCTCACAAGAAATATACACTAATAATAAGTTCCAAGAAGAGGAGAATTTATTCTTAGAGATATGGGAATTTTATAAGAGAGTTACATTAAAAATTAATTTTTAAGAAAGGAGAAACTATTCTTGAAAATATTAGAATTCTCTTGAAAATGTGTAGTAGAAGTAAATTCCAAGAAAGATGGAATTATTATTGAAATTATTAGAATTTTTAGAAAGAAAATGTACATTGGAATTAATTTTCAAGAAAAAGAAATTATTCTTCAAATTATTAGAATTTTATAAGAAATGTACCTTAGAAATAAATGCCCAAGATAGGAGAAATTATTTTTTAAATATGAAATTTTCATAAGAGATATACCTTAGAAATTATTTCTAAGAAAAGGAGAAATTATTCCTTAAATATTGAAATTTCCCATAAGAAATGTATGTTTACATTAAACTACAAGAAAGAGAGAATTATCCTTGAAATTAATAACATTTCCAAATGAAGTACATTAATGATAATTTCCAAGAAAAAGGAATTTTATCCTTGAATTTATTAAAATTTTAAAAAGGATGTACACTAGTAATGATTCGTAAGAAAAGAAAATTTTTCCTTGATAATTGACAAAGAAATTTTAAAGGTGGCCAAGTGTCCATATGTGCCCAAGTGTGCACAAAGAACTTCCAAAGGTGGCCAAGTGTCCTCGGTGCCCAAGTGTGCCCAACCTATGAATAAAAGTAAATCGAGAATGATAAGCATAAAATGGATTTGATAACTGTATGATAATGCATTTTTATAGCGTGCCAATATTTTTATTTGAAGGAATTAGTATTTCATTGCAATAGAATTTAAATTAATCATGTTTATATTGCTTACCAATTTATATTTTTGAATGATGCTGTATTTTATTCCAAGAATGTAGAATTAAATATTTTGGTGCTTGCACCCTGATACATATTAGCTGGTTTAAAACCTGAGTTGTTAAGCTACTGGAAACTTGCGTTTCTCATTATATGCTAATATGTATCAGATGCAGACGCATAGCCAGGCTGATAGATCGAGTCCTTTTTGGGTTAAAGAAAATTTTTGTAACCCCATATTTTTGGGCCCTAGTTTAGACATACTTAGTTTAGATCTAGGATTATTCTTTTAGCAGTAGACCTAAGATGTAATTAGGAAAGAATAGGGGAAGGGATAGGTGATGGATCGATTCGTCTTGGAAATTGTAAAGGGAGTCTAAGTGATAGGATTGTTGTCTCCTGACTTCCTAGGGATGGGTGCTTCGCATATCTTGATACATGTTTACTGTAATGTAATGGACATTATGGAACTTATTTCATTGAATTGTATAAAAGTTTAAATTTCATTGTGTAGCATAGAATTTCTTTTATTCCATTGTGCATGTAAGTTTTTTTTAATCTAAGCAAAATATCCCAAACCTAATCCACTTAGTATAATTCAATGGTATAACTGCTCAGATATTAATTAAATAAAGGATAAAGATAATGTACTGAACCTATCTGTTTATATCAAAATTAATGGTAATACTATATAGGGGTGTTACACCATTTCAATTTGATTCCAATTGTTTTGAATCTCAATACAAAACTTTTCTCACTCTATTTGGTGTGTTAAATCATATTCC
Source organism: Senna siamea (assembly GCA_031216115.1). Taxonomy (NCBI): domain Eukaryota; kingdom Viridiplantae; phylum Streptophyta; class Magnoliopsida; order Fabales; family Fabaceae; genus Senna; species Senna siamea. The sequence continues at coordinate 23,203,945 of CM062363.1, read as the reverse complement.
AAGGCTACTAGTGAGTAAAAATGTTCTTTTTCAGCTTATTTGTTAAGCAATTTTTTATAATATTTATTTTTGATTGCTTAACTCTTTTCAATTTTGTTTCAAATTGTTTCCAATGTCATTGCACAAATTTTATCACTTTATTTGGTTTGTTAAATCATATTCCAAAGACCAGTTGTGATTCAAAATGTTCTGCTAAAGCTTACATGTTCACCGAGTGTCTATAATCTATTTTTTTGATTTCATATTCCATTTTAATTCTGATTCAAATTGTTTCAAATCTCATTCCATGACTTTTGTCACTCTATCTAGCATGTTAAATTATATTTTAAGGTTAGTTGTGAGTAAAATTGCTCTATTTAAGCTTATGTGTTCACCAATTATCTATAATATGTGTTTTCAATTTCATGTTCCATGTCAATTCATATTCAAATTGTCTAACATCTAGTTCCACAAATTTTCTCACTCTATTTGGTGTGTTAAATCATCTTCTAAGGACAGTCGTGAGTAAAAACATTTTATTTTAATTTACTTGTTTAGTAAGCTTTATAATATGTGTTTTTGATTTCATATTCCATTTCAATTACGATCCAAATTGTTTCGAATCTCATTCCATGACTTTTCTCACCCTATTTGGTGTGTTAATCATATTCTAAGGTCAGTTGTGAGTAAAATCATTCAATATGTGCATACTTGTTCACCAGGTTACTATAATATCAGATTCTGGTTTCATGTTTCATTTTAATTCTGCTTCAAATTGTTTCAAATCTCATTCTATAACTTTTTCTAACACTATTTGCTCTATTAAATCATATTCCAAGGGCATTTGTTAGTACAAACATTCTATTTTGAGCTTACTTACTCACCAAGTCTCTATAATAAATGGTTTTGTTTCAAATTCATTTCAATTTTCATTGAAATTGTTTTGAATCTCATTCCACGTCATTACTTACATTATTTGGTGTGTTAAATCATATTCCAAGGCTAGTTGTGAGTAAAAATGTTCTATTTGAGGTTACTTGTTCACCAAGTCTCCAAAAGATGTGTTTTCGGTTTCATATTCCATTTCAATTTTGATCCAAATTGTCTTAAATCTCATTCTACAATTTTTCTTAATCTATGTAGCGTGTTAAATCTTATTCTGAGGCCGGTTATGAGTAAAAAAAATTCTACATGATCTTACTAGTTCGCTAAGTCTCTATAATATGTGTTTTCAATTTCATATTCCATTTCAATTCTGATTCAAATTCTATCAAATCTCAATCCTCGACTTTTCTCACCTTATTTGGTGTGTTAAATCATATTATAAGGTCAGTTGTGAGTAAAATCATTCAATTTGAGCATATTTGTTTACGAAGTGGCTAAAATAAGTGATTTCAGTTTCATATTCCATTTCAATTCTAATCCAAATTGTTTCAAATCTCATTCCATGAATTTTTTCACATTAGTTGGTGTGTTAAATCATATTCTGAAGGCATTTATAAGTAAAATTTTTTTATTTTGTGCTTACTTATTCGCCAAGTCTCTATAATATGTGATTTTGGTTTCATAATCTATTTCAGTTCTAATCCATATTGTTTCAAATCTCATTCCACAAATTTTTTCATATTATTTGATGTGTTAAATCATTTTCCAAGGCTAGTTGCGAGTAAAATGTTCCATATAAATTTACATGTTCACCATGTCTCTAGAAGATGTTTTTTCGATTTGATATTCCAGTTCAATTCTAATCCAAATTTTTTCGAATCTCATTCCATGAATTTTTTTGCTCTATTTGGTGTGTTATATCATATTCTATTGTTGGTCGTGGGTAAAAACATTCTACATGAGCTTACTGGTTCACCAAGTCTCTATAATATGTATTTTTAGTTCACATTCCACTTCAATTTGATTCCAATTGTTTTGAATCTTAATACAAAACTTTTGTCTCTCTATTTGGTGTGTTAAATCGTATTCCAAGGCTGCTTGTGCGTAAAAATGTTCTTTTTGAGCTTTTTTCTTAAGAAATTTTCTTCAATATTTTTTTTCAATTGCTTAATTCTTTTCAATGTTGTTTCAAATTGTTTCCAACTTCATTCCATGAAATTTCTCTCTTTATTTGGTGTGTTAAATTATATTCCAAAGACCAATTGTGAGTCAAAACATTCTGTTTAAGATTACACGTTCACTGAGTGTCTATAATCTGTGTTTTTGATTTCATATTCCATTTCAATTCTAATTCAAATTGTTTCGAATCTCATTCCATAACTTTTATCACTCTATTTGGTGTGTTAAATGATATTCTCAAGTTAGTGGTGAGTAAAATTTTTCTATTTAAGCTTACATGTTCACAATGTATCTATAATATGTGTTTTCATTTTTGTGTTCCATTTTAATTTATATTCAAATTGTCTGAAATCTAGTTCCAGGAATTTTCTCACTCTATTTGGTGTGTTCAATCATCTTCCAGGGAAAGTCGTGAGTAAAAACGTTTTATTTTAATTTACTTGTTAAGTAAGTCTTTATAATATGTGTTTTCGATTTCATATTCCATTTCAATTACGATCCAAATTGTTTCAAATCTCATTCCATGACTTTTATCACCCTATTTGGTGTGTTAATCATATTCTAAGGTTAGTTATGAGTAACGTAATTCAATATGAGCATACTTGTTCACCAGGTCACAATAAAATGAGATTCAGGTTTCATGTTTCATTTCAATTCTGACTCAAATTGTTTCAAATTTGTTTCCAAGACTTTTCTCTCATTATTTGGTGTGTTAAATTATATTCCAAAGTCATTTGCGAGTACAAACGTTTTATTTTGAGCTTGCTTGCTCACCAAGTCTCTATAATAAGTGATTTTGGTTTCATATTCCATTTCAATTTTGATTGAAATTGTCTCAAATCTCATTCCATGACTTTTCTCACATTATTTGGTGTGTTAAATCATATTCCAAGGCTAGTTATGAGTAAAAATGTTCTATTTGAGGTTACTTGTTCACCAATTCTCCAGAATATGTGTTTTTGGTTTCATATTCCATTCCAATTCTGATCCAAATTGTCTCAAATCTCATTCTATGATTTTTATTATTCCATTTAGTGTGTAAATCATATTCTAAGGCCAGTTGTGAGTAAAACCATTCTACATGAGCCTACTGGTTCACCAAGTCTCTATAATATGTGTTTTCAATTTCATATTCCATTTCAATACTGATTTAAATTCTTTCAAATCTCTTTCCTTGACTTTTCTCATCCTGTTTGGTGTGTTAAATCATACTCAAAGGTCATTTGTGTGTAAAATCATTCACTTTAAGCATACTTGTTCGCGAAGGGGTTATAATAAGTGATTTCAGTTTCATATTTCATTTCAATTTTGATCCAAATTGTTTCAAATCTCATTCCATGAATTTTTTTCACATTATTTGGTGTGTTAAATCTTATTCTCAAGGTATTTATGAGTAAAAATGTTTTATTTTGAGCTTAATTGTTTTCCAAGTCTCTATAATATGTGATTTTGGTTTCATATTCTGTTTTAATTCTAATCCATATTGTTACGAATCTCATTTCACAACTTTTTTCACATTATTTGATGTGTCCAATCATTTTCCAAGGCTAGTTGCAAATAACAATGTTCTATTTGCACTTACTTGTTCACCAAGTCTCTACAACATGCTTTTCTGGTTTGATATTCCATTTCAATTCTGATCCACATTGTTTCAAATATCATTCCATGAATTTTCTTACTCTATTTGTTATGTTAAATCATATTCTAAAGTTAGTCGTGGGTAAAAACATTCTACATGAGCTTATTGGTTCACCAAGTCTCTATAAAATGTGTTTTCAATTCACATTCCATTTCAATTTGATTCCAATTGTTTTAAATCTCAATACAAAACTTTTCTCACTCTATTTGGTGTGTTAAATCATATTCCAAGGCTGTTTATGAGCAAAAATGTTCTTTTTGAGATTATTTGTTAAGCAATTCTCTACAATATCTATTTTCGATTGCTTACTTATTTTCAATTTTGCTTCAAATTGTTTCCAATGTCATTCCAAGAATTTTCTCACTTTATTTGGTGTGTTAAATCATATTCCAAAGAATAGTTGAGTCAAAATGTTCTGTTTAAGCTTACATGTTCACTGAGTGTCTATAATGTGTTTTTGATTTCATATTCCATTTCAATTCTGATTCAAATTGTTTCGAATCTCATTCCACAACTTGTATCACTTTATTTGGCTTGTTAAATTATATTCTCAGGTTATTTGTGATTAAAATTGTTCTATTTAAGCTTACATGTTCACAAAGTATCTATAATATGCGTTTTCAGTTTTGTGTTCCATTTCAATTCAGATTTAAATTGTCTAAAATCTTGCTCCATAAATTTTCTCACTCTATTTGGTGTGTTAAATCATCTTCCAGGGACATTCGTGAGTAAAAACATTTTATTTTAATTTACTTGTTCAATAAGTCTTTATAATATGTGTTTTTGATTTCATATTCCATTTCCATTTTGATCCAAATTCTTTCAAATCTCATTCCATGACTTTTCTCACCCTATTTGGTGTGTTAATCATATTCTAAGATAAGTTGTGAGTAAAATCATTCAATATGAGCATACTTGTTCACTAGGTCGCTATAATAGGAGATTCTAATCTCATGTTTCATTTCAATTCTTATTCAAATTGTTTCGAATCTCATTCCATGACTTTTCGCACATTATTTTGTATGTTAAATCATATTCTGAGGGCATTTGTGCGTACAAACAATCTATTTCGAGCTTACTTCATCACCAAGTCTCTATAATAAGTGATTTTGGGTTCATATTCCACTTCAATTTTGATCAAAATTGTGTCGAATCTCATTCCATGACTTGTCTAACATTATTTGGTGTGTTAAATCATATTCCATGGCTAGTTGTGAGTAAAAAAGTTTTATTTGAGGTTACATGTTCACCAAGACTCCAAAAGATGTGTTTTCGATTTCATATTCTATTGTAATTTTGATCCAAATTGTCTTAAATCTCATCCTATGATTTTTCTTACTCCATTTAGTGTGTTAAATCGTATTCTAAGGCAGGTTGTGAGGAAAAACATTCTACATGAGCTTACTAGTTCATCAAGTCTCTATAATATGTGTTTTTGATTTCATATTCCATTTCAATTCTAATTCAAAATTCTTTCGAATCTTAATCCTTGACTTTTCTCATCCTATTTGTTTTGTTAAATCATACCCTAAGGTCAGTTGTGAGTAAAATCATTTAATTTGAGTATACTTGTTCACGAAGTGGCTATAATGATTTCAGTTTCATATTCCATTTCAATTTTGATCCAAATTGTTTCAAATCTCATTCAATGACTTTTTTCACATTATTTGGTGTGTTAAATCATATTCTTAAGGCATTTATGAGTAAAAATGTTTTATTTTGAGCTTACTTATTTGCCAAGTCTCTATAATATATGATTTTGGTTTCATATTCTGTTTCAATTCTAATCCATATTGTTTCGAATCTCATTCCACAACTTTTTGCACATTATTTTGTGTGTTAAATCATTTTCCAAGGCTTATTATGAGTAAAAATGTTCTATTTGAACTTACTTGTTCACCTAGTCTCCAGAAGATATTTTTTCAATTTTATATTCCACTTCTATTCTAATCCAAATTGTTTCAAATCTTATTCTATGAATTTTCTTACTCTAATTGGTGTGTTAAATCATATTCTAAGGTTAGTCGTGGGTAAAAGCATTTTACATGAGCTTATTGGTTCACCAAGTCTCTATAAAATGTGTTTTCAGTTCACATTCCATTTCAATTTGATTCCAATTGTTTTGAATCTCAATACAAAACTTTTCACACTCTATTTGGTGTGTTAAATCATATTCCAAGGCTATTTGTGAGCAAAAATGTTCTTTTTGAGATTATTTGTTAAGCAATTCTCTACAATATCTATTTCCAATTGCTTACTTATTTTGAATTTTGCTTCAAATTGTTTCCAATGTCATTCCATGAATTTTCTCACTTTATTTGGTGTTTTAAATCATATTCCGAAGACCAGTTGTGAATTAAAATGTTCTGTTTAAGCTTACATGTTCACCAAGTGTCTATAATGTGTTTTTTATTTCATATTTCTTTTCAATGCTGATTCAAATTGTTTCGAATCTCATACCACGAATTTTATCACTCTATTTGTCATGTGTTAAATTATATTCTAAGATTAATTGTGAGTAAAATTGTTCTATTTAAGCTTACATGTTCAAAAAGTAACTATAATATGCGTTTTCAGTTTCATGTTCCATTTCAATTCATATTCAAATTATCTGAAATCTGGTTCTACAAATTTTTTGACTCTATTTAGTGTGTTAAATCATCTGCCAAGGACAATCATGAGTAAAAACGATTTATTTTAATTTACTTGTTCAATAATTCTTTATAATATGTGGTTTCAATTTCATATTCCATTTCCATTTTGATCCAAATTGTTTCAAATCTCATTCCATGACTTTTCTCACCCTATTTGGTGTGTTAATCATATTCTATGGTTAGTTATGAATAAAATCATTTAATATGAGCATACTTATTCACCAGGTCACTATAATAGGAGATTCCAGTCTCATGTTTCATTTCAATTATGATTTAAATTGTTTCGAATCTCATTCTATGACTTTTCTCACATTATTTTGTAGGTTAAATCATATTCCAAGGGTAGTTATGAGTACAACCATTTTATTTTGAGCTTGCTTGCTCACAAAGTCTCTATAATAAGTGATTTTGGTTTCATATTCCATTTCAATTCTGATTCAAATTCTTTCAAATCTCATTCCTTTACTTTTCTCATCCTATTTGTTGTGTTAAATCACACTCTAAGGTCAGTTGTGAGTAAAATCATTCAATTTGAGCATACTTGTTCACGAAGTGGATATAATAAGTGATTTCATTTTCATATTCCATTTCAATTTTGATCCAAATTGTTTCAAATCTCATTCCATGACTTTTTTCACATTATTTGGTGTGTTAAATCATATTCTCAAGGCATTTATGAGTAAAAATGTTTTATTTTGAGCTTACTTGTTTGCCAAGTCTCTATAATATGTGATTTTGGTTTCATATTCTATTTCAATTCTAATCCATATTGTTTTGAATCTCATTCCACAACTTTTCTCACATTATTTCGTGTGTTAAAACATTTTCCAAGGCTTGTTACGAGTAAAAATGTTCTATTTGAACTTACTTGTTCACCAAGTCTCCAGAAGATGTTTTTTCAGTTTTATATTCCACTTCAATTCTGATCCAAATTGTTTCAAATATAATTCTATAAATTTTGTAACATCCGCTCCAATTATGATTAAAGAGATGTTTGATAATTGTTAATTTAATGTTTAATGGTTGTGTATGCTGCATTAGTGCATATAGTTGCATTAGCCTAGGGACTAAATTGAAAGGAAATACATGAAGGTTTAGCAAGAGGTAGCTGGGGACTCAATTGAAAAGGAAAAAATTAAGTGAGGCCAAGGTTGCAAAGTAGCTTAGGGATTAAAATTCAATAACCTAAACTATCCTTAAACCCTAGCTGAAACCTTAAACCCCACACACTTCCAACCTTTAGCATTTCTAAAGAGAGAAGCAGAAGAGGCACATAGAGAGAGAAAGAAGCAAGTTAGGGAAAAGGAAGGAGATTCTGAAGGCAAAAGAGTATATTCAAGGCTAAGAATTAGTCCTACAGCAAGGGGATAGTCTTCCTAACACATCCTACACACACATTTGCAAGGAATCAAGATAGCAATTTATCCTAAACCCCTCTCTTTTCGGAAAAGTTTACTGTTGTTGGAAAAGTATGAATTTCAAAATGTTTAAACTGAGTTTGGCGTTAAACCTACATTCTGTATGCTTTTTCTATTTCTATGGGATGTTGTGTTGCTGAATGTATGCTTATATATGTGCTTGTAATGGATTAGAAGGGCTGGGTTGTGTTCATCTAGAGATATAGACTAGTTTTCCTAGAATGTACCATGTTTGAGCTAATGGAGGAGAAATGTTCAATGATAAATAAATTTTTTCATATGGAAATCAAGCTCATGTGTTTGGAATTGAAAATGGAATGCATTCTAAATTGGATATTATTAAAATTATGTTTTCTGAACTACAACAAAGTATAGCAATCGACTACTAAGTATAGAGCAGTCGACTGTCGTGTTCCTGGAAACCAAGAAGTGCAGACAGAGGCTTAACAACCGACTGCCAGATTCCTAGCAGTCAACTATCAGGCCTGGGTTTGCACTAAGCAGTCGACTAGCTATCCTCACAGCCGGCTATCGTGCTCTTATTTTGCCCATGACGCATTCCAACAAGCAACTAGCCAGCTACCTACTAGCTTTCTATCTGGAACCCAAGGAATACAAAGAGACACTAGCCAACTGCTAGCCTTATAGCAGTTGATAGGTAGCCCTCTAACTTGCGAAATGAGGTTTTAAATGGCAATTGAGCTTAGTAATTCTTCATACTAACTTAATTAAGGGCTCACAACATGGTTAAGCAAGGAAATTAGGAGTTTTGGGTAATGTACAAAAGATAGAGTCACTTTTCACTTGGATGAAAATGGTCCTTGTAATAGTGATACAAAAGGGAATGGAGAGACATTAAAAAGAAAGAGTGAAGTATCCCAGGCATATGCATTAGTTGTGGATAGGCTCATGAGTTGAGTGACTGATTATCGATATGGGATGGCTGTTGGCATTCCACGGTTGTGCCATGTATTAGGATGGTTAAACATTCACTTGAATATAAATAATTTCAAAAAACACCATGATGGTTGCAAACCCTAAGTTAGTGTGTCTTCCAAGGGCCATTAAGAAACACATACTTAAGGTTAAGGCATAACCATAGGCATGAGCCAAATCACCTTAGTGCACATGTAAGAAGATAGCATACCAGGAGGGTGATCCACCTTGAAGGAATGGTGGTGACTCCATAGCCCCATGATCTGCAGAAGTGGATAGGATAAGGTCTAGCAGGTGATCCACCTCGAAGGAATGGTGGTGATCCCAAGGCCTCATAATTCGTGGAAGTAGAGAGCATAGGATCTGTTCGAAGGAATACTGTAACATCCGCTCTAATTATTATTAAAGATATGTTTGATAATTGTTAATTTGATGTTTAATGCTTGTGTATGTTGCATTAATACATATAATTGCATTAGCTTAGGGACTAAATTGAAAGGAAATAAATGAGGGCTTAGTAAGAGGTGATTAAGGACTCAATTGAAAAGGGAAAAGTAAGTGAGGCCAAGAGTGCAAAATAGCCCAGGGACTAAAGAGCAAATTCCCCAAACTTCCTAAAACCCTAGTTGTAGCCTTAAAACTCCCACACACTTCCAAACCTTTATATTTTAGAGAGAGAAGCAGAAGGGGAGAAAAGGGCGAGTTAGGGCAAAGGAGGGAGATTTTGTTAAAGGAAAGGGCTGATTGAAGCTAGAAATTAGTTCTACAGCAAGGAGGGATCATTCCTAACACATCAAACACACACATTTTGCAAGAATCAAGGTAGTAATCCATCTTAAACCCTATTTTTGAAATATGCAGAAAACATGCTGATAGATGCGATTTTAAATGTTTCAAGTTATGTTTGGGGTTAAACTTACATTCTGTATGTTTTTCTATTTCTATGGGATGTTGTGTTGCTGAATGTATGCTCATATATGTGCTTGTAATGGATTTGAAGGGCTGGGTTGTGTTCATCTAGAGATATAGACTAGTTTTCCTTGAATATACCATGTTTGAGCTAATGAATGGGAAATATTTAATGAAAAGTAAAGTTTACTGTATGAAAATTAAGCTCATGCATTTAGAATTGAAAATAGAATGCATTCTGGACTAGGTATTCTCAAAATTATGTTTTTTGAACTGTAGTGGAGCATAGCAGCCGACTGCTAAGTAAGGGCAGTTAACTGCCGTGTTCCTGGAAAACCCAAAAGTGTAGACAGAGGCTTAGTAGCCGACTACCAGGTTCCTAGCCATCGACTATCGGGCCTAGGTTTACACTGAGTAGTCAACTAGCAGTCCTAACAGTCGACTATCGTGCTCATATTTTTACCCAGAACGCATCCCAAAAAGCCACCAGTCGGCTGCCAGTTGATTAGCACCAAAGGATTACAAAGAGCCACCAGTCGATTACTATCCTTCCAGTAGTCAACTGGCAGCCCTCCAACTTGCGAAATAAGGTTTTTAATAGCGATTGAGCTTAGTAATTCTTCATACTAACTTAATTAAGGGCTCACAACATAGGTAGGCAAGGAAACTAGGAGTTTTGGGTGATGATACCCTTGGGATAGTGAAAGAAAAAGAGACTAGAAAACACAAAGAGGGAAAGAGGAAAGTATTCTCAGTGTATGCCTTAGGGTAGATAGGCTCATGATCGAGTGACCGATTGTCGGTATGGGACGGTCATTGGGCATTCCACGATTGTGCTATAGATTGGGATGGTTAAACATCCACTTGAACTTAGATGATTTCGAAAACACCATGATGGTTGCGAACTTTAAGTTAGTGTTATCTCCCAAAGGCCATATGAGAAACACATACTTAGAGTTAAGCATAACCATGACCATGGGCCAATTCACCCTATAGTATATGTAGAGAATAGCGTACCGGGAGTGTGATCCATTGGAAAGGGATGGTGATTCCATAGTATTATGATTTGCCTAAAAGCAGAGAGGAAATGATCCGAGTAAAGTTGATGGTGATCCCATGAGAGTATACCAGCCCTGTTTGGGACAAAAGGAAGGAATCCCATTGGTCAGAGATGATCTGCCAGAAAGGGGCAGGGACCATTATGGTACTTTGATCCACCGATGGACGCCTTAGAATGTACAAAAGGTTAAGGCATGACTAGATAGCCATGCACTCATTCATATAGACAGTGGTACGTGGAGTTGTTGCTGGGCAACTCTCCTGATTACTCTTAGGGTGTTTTATGTACTACTCGTATGTTATGTAAATGAAATTATGTTATGTTTACTATCCCACATATGTTTTATAAGAAATACTTTATGATGAGAATGATGATAAATACACTTCCCATGTTTTAAAGTTGATATGTTCTAAATGCATATGCATACATATGAGTACATAACATGATTAAATGCTTCACTCATTTCATCCCATAGTATGTTATATGTTTTATGAAGGAATGTAGAGGTTTTCTATACAAGGACGATGGTACAGGTTAATAGATTTTGCAACTGGTTGTATTGCTACTGAGATTCATTTCTCACAAAAGTGTTGACATATACCAGATGTGTAGGTTCCCTTGAGCTGGAGAAAGAAGGTAAGGTATGCAGAAGTATCCGATCTAGGCACACAAACTGTTTATTTTGGATAGTATAAGTACATGTTAAGATTGAGCTAGCCTTCATGATATTTTGAGAAAGGCTAGTGCAGGATTATTTTGTATAGCCTATTCTAACTTATCTGTATATGAATTAGGCAGATTAATGAATAGACTATTTAATGGGGTTATGAGTGGTAGGATTGTTGCCTCTATGCCCAATAGTTAATTGATTGTATTTAATTAAGAATGCATGTCTATGTATAGTTACTCCAGGTGTTTGCTATATGTATGCACTCAATTAATCAATTTGGTAAAAAGTTTAAAATTTACTTGGGTAAAAGTAATAGTAACACCAACACTCTGATAATTATTTTCATATTGTAGTTTTTAAAATAACTAAAAGGAACCATAGGATAAAGGGTGTTACAAATACGGTGATCCCATGAGTTATTAAGAATGAACAAGTGGATCCAACTAGGGGAAGCCTCAAATGTACTATAGTATTTTACTGTAGTGATGTAGTAGTTACCAGGATGGCTCATTCATGTATGTAGTGGTACGTGGAGTTGTTGCTGGGCGATACTCCCGATAACTTATATGATGTGATTGTTTTTCTCCTGCTCAAAAGGCATGTTAATACCCTAAAGAAATGTTTTATGATGAGAATGATGATGAATGCACTTCCCATGTTTTAAAGATAATATGTTTGATGAATATGCATATGTATGAGTACATAACATGATTAAATACCACATGCACTATATCCCAATAGTATGTGATATGTTTTATGAAAGAATGTAGAGGTTTCTATGCGAGCATGGTGGTACAGGTCAATGGATTTCGTAACAAGTTGCATTGTTACGGAGATTCATTTCTCATTTTAGTGTTGGCATGTATCAGATGTGTAGGTCCCCTTGGACTGGAGAAGAAGGTGAAGTATGAAGAAGTGTCCATTCCAGGCATGCAGATTGCTTAATTTGAATAGTATAAGTACATGGTAGAATTGAGCTAACCTTCATGATATTTTGAGAAAGGCTAGTGTAGGATTATTTTATATAGCCTATTCTAACTTATCTGTATAGGGATTAGGCTAGATTTATGAATAAAATAATTGATGGGGTTATAAGTGGCAAGATTGTTGCCTCTATGCCCAATAGTTAATTGATTATATTTAATTAAGAATGCATGTTTATGTAGAGTTAACTCAGGTGTATTATATATATATATTTATTCTGTTGCAATGTAAAGAGAGCCCGAGAGTAGAGGCCTAACCCAAGATGCACTCATTCAAATCGAATTGTAAAATGTTTTAAAATCACTGGGGTGGAAGGATAGTAACACACCAATACACATATATTATAACTATTAATAACTAAAAGGAACCATAGGCTAAGGGGGTGTTACAAATTTTGTTACTCTATTTGGTGTGTTAAATCATATTATAAGGTCCATCGTGGGTAACAAATTCTACATGAGCTTACTGGTTCACCAAGTCTCTGTAATATGTGTTTTCATTTCACATTCCATTTCAATTTGATTCCAATTGTTTTTAATCTCAATACAAAACTTTTCTCACTCTATTTGGTGTGTTGAATCATATTCCAAGGCTTGTTGTGAGTAAAAATGTTCTTTTTGAGCTTATTTGTTAAGAAATTCTCTACAATATCTATTTTTGATTTCTTAATTCTTTTAAATTTTGTTTTAAATTGTTTCCATGTCATTCCACAAATTTTCTCACTTTATTTGGTGTGTTAAATCATATTCCAAAGACCAGTTGTGAGTCAAAACATTCTGTTTAAGCTTACATGTTCACCAAGTGTCTATAATCTGTGTTTTTTATTTCATATTCCATTTCATTTTTTATCCAAGTTGTTTTGAATCTCATTCCACAACTTTTATCACCCTATTTGGTGTGTTAATCTTATTCTAAGGTTAGTTGTATGTAAAATCATTCAATTTGAGCATACTTGCTCACCAAGTTGCTATAATATATGGTTTCGGTTTCATCTTCAATTTCAATTATGATCCAAATTGTTTCAAATCTCATTAGATGACTTTTCTGACATTATTTGGTGTGTTAAATCATATTTTGAGGGCAATTCTAAGTAAAAATATTCTATTTTAAGCTTACTTGTTCACCAAGGCTCTCTAATACGTGATTTTAGCTTCATATTCCATTTCAATTCTGATCCAAATTGTTTTAAATCTCATTACAGGACTTTTTTTTCACATTATTTGGTGTCCTAAATCATATTCCAAGGCTAGTTGTGAGTAAAAATGTTCTATTTTAGCTGTTCACCAAGTTTCCAAAAGATGTGTTTTTGGTTTCATATTCCATTTTAATTCTGATCCAAGTTGTTTCATATCTGTTTCTGTAACACCCCCATTAGCCTATGGTTCCTTTTAAGTGTTTAAAGGTATAATGTATATAATTATCATAATAATGGTGTGTTACTATCACTTCTACTTGAGTGAATTTTAAACTTTTTTTACCAAGTTGATCAATTAAGTTCCATTTGGGTTAGTCTCTACTCTCGGGTTCTCTTAACATCGCAGCAAAATAAATAAATATATATGTATATAGAATAACCCTGGATTAACTATACACAGACATGCATTTTAATTAAATATAATTAGTTAACTATTAAGCATGGAGGCAACAATCCTGTCACTCATAACCCATTAATTAGTTTATTCATCAATCCAGCCTAATTCATATACAGATGAGTTAGAATAGGCTATAAAAAATAGTCCTACACTAGCCTTTCTTAAAATATCATGAAAGATAGCGTCATTCTACCATGTACTTAAGCTATCCAATATTAAATAGTTTATGTGCCCAGATTGGACACTTCTTCATACTTTACCTTTGTAACATCCACTCCTAAATTTTGAGAGATGTTTGTTAATTTTAGTTATTGCTTATGTATGTTTCATTTATGTTATGTTAGCTTGCATATAGTTGCATGAGTGCAAGAATTGGACTAGAAATGAGTGAGAAAATTGACTAGAATGAAGAAAAGGACTAAAACTGAAAAGTGAAAAAATTTAGGTATGACAATCACAATTTTGGCCAAAAGATTTACTGTAGCAATAAAATTTTGAAAGCTTCTTGCCAGTGAGCTAAGGACAAAATGGTAATTTAACATATAGTTAAAAGAATTATCATTTTAGGCCAAATGGTTAGGAATTGGGAGTAAAATTACAAAGGGCCGGATCACCTATGAATAGGTGAACACCTTAGAACCCTTCCATTTCTTCTTGAATCCTGAGTTTCTAGAGAGAGAAAGTATGGCCGAGTAGATAGAGAAACTAAAGGAGAAAGGCAGTGAATCTCATATTTAGCGAAAGTTAAAGTTAGAAAAGTGATTAGGAAGGCATCTACAGCATTAACCAACATCCAAACATCAGTTAAACACGAATCAAGGTAGCTTAATAACCCAATCCGTTTATTTTGGAGTTCACTGTTCATACTACTGAAATGTGTGAAATTAAACTTCTTTGAAAGAAAAAGGGATTTAAAACTACATTCTTATTATTTTTAATCACTATTGGGTATTTTAAACCAACTGAAAATACTTGTGCATGCTAAAAGTTATTTCTGAAAAATGGGTTTTTCAACTTGAACGAAAGTGAGTTTTAATCTCAAATTTGGACAAGATTATATGATGTTTTGGGCTATTTTCTTGTGTTAAATGTTGCTGAGAAGTTTATCTTGAGTTCATCAATTTTAAAATGGATTTAAAAACAAGTTTTTGGATTAAAAATTTGGGTCAACAATAATTTATAAAACAGAGCAAGACACATCAACCGACTGCCATGGTGTAACAATCGACTTTCGTGCTCTTGAGATGCCCAGAAACACATACAGAATGCTAGCAGTTGACTGTCGAGCACCTGGAAGTCGATTGTCATGTTCTTCATTTTCTAAAAATGCCCAAGAATAGAGCAGCCGACTGCCCCAACCCAATGATCATTGTCAGCCCAACGATAAGCTAGCAATGATCACAAGACCTAGCAATCGACTAGCGACTCTGTTTAGAATTTTAAAGATTTAGACAAAATGCAATCAGTCGACTTGTAGAGTGATACCAGTCGACTGCCACCTTTTGTGATGATAAGATGAACTTAATGATATATTTGAATGATATTTAGTCTAAAAAAATTAAATCTAAACTAGAGATTAAACTCAAATTACAAGCAAGGTAACATATACTTTGAATGTAAATGAGAAAGAGCATGAAAGTGATGAAAGTTAAAAGGAAAGAGCAAGAATGCATAAGAGAAATGAAAATTGTATTCTTAATATATGTATTTGTGGTAGATAGTTTCATATCTGAATGACTGATTGCTAGTATGGGATGGTGATCGGACATTCTGCGATTATCGTGATAATTGTAAATTGTAAGTTAGTGACTTAATGGCCAAAGTAAATGAAAAGTCACATACTTAGAATTTACAGAACTATAGTATGCACCGATTCACCCATATATATATATATGTTTATGAATAGCGTTTTGAGGACCCCAGTATGTACTTAATGTGTGAAACCCACAGATGGGGACCTTATTGTACTTGGATCCACTGGAGGACGCTCTAGAATGTACATAAATGTTATATGCAGTCGAGGACTGCCAAGCAAAGTTTCTATAGTACATATGTGAAAACATGGAGTGGTGCACATGTTGCCCCTCCAGATTTCTCTTATTATGCAATTATATAATGATGATGATGATGATTGGCAAAGGCTAATGAGAAGTTCTCTTATTTCCTTATTGCTCTTTATGTTATGATAAAAGTTACCTATATACTATGAGTTAAGTTTATGCATGCAAGTATGAATGTTTAATGAAATTTTATATAGGATAACCCAATAGATGTATTTTTTTATGAGAAAGAATGTAGAATTTCTGTATGAGTTTATGGTGGTACAAACTAGCTGTTTTGAAAAATGGTTATTAATGCTACTGAGATTTATTCTCATAAAAATGCTAGTTTGTATCAAATGCCTAGATACCAGATCCTCTTTGAGATAGAGATGGAGTTAGTTGAAATACCCTTCCTGAGGTATTTCCTTGTTATTAAGGAACTGTGGATCATATATGAATGAGAAGTTCTTTCCCTACCCTGATTACATGAGTATTAAAGTAGAAAGTTTTTTTGTATGCCCCATACCCTGAATCCTTGTGATATTCTGGTAAAAGGATCAGAAGAATAGTCTTAATGTACATGATAACGGTATATATGTATTAGGATATGTGAGTTAGAAATCCACTAGCTATTTTTGTTAAATGGGTATGAGTGACAGGTTTGTTGTCTCCTTACCCTAGATAACACTCTCACATATCCATAGATATATGTATAATGAATGATATGTATACACTGTAAATGAATGTTGATGTATATGAATATATGTATGCACATGTATGTTATTTTAAATAATATGTTTTAATTTTTGCTGCATAACATGTGAGATCCCGAGTGTAGTAACCCAAACCAATAGTACTAATTATGTCATTTGGTAAACAATTAAGAATTAACTAGGGTAAAGGAAGTAGCAATTCACCAATCTTATAGTATATTGTTTATATTATTTAAATCACTTTAAAAGGAACTGTAGGATTGGGGGGTTACAACCTTCACCTCCCACCCAAGGGGACCTACACATCTGGTACATGCCAACATTATCGTGAGAAATGAATCTCAGTAGCAATACAACCTTTTATGAAATCCATTGACCTTTACCACTGTGCTCGCACGGAAAAGCTTTACATTCTCTCATAAAACATATCACATGCTAATGGGATGTAATGCATGTAGCATTTAATCATATTGTGTACTCATACATAAGCATATTCATCAAAACATATTGTCTTTAAAGCATGGGGAGTGCATTCATCATCATTCTCATCATAAAACACTTCTCATAAAACACATGTGTGGTAGTAAACATGCCATAGTTTCACTTTCATAACATATGAGAAATACATAAAACACCCTAAGAGTAATCGGGAGAGTTGCCCATCAATAGCTCCACGCACCACTATCTATATGAATGAGCGCATGTCTATTTAGCCATGCCTTAACTTTTATACATTCTGAGGCATCCCCCAGTGGATTCAAGTACCTTAATGGTCCCTGTCCTTTTCCAGCAAATCATCCCTGACCAGTTGGATTCCTCCCTTTCATCCCAAACGGGGCTGGTATAACTATCATGGGATCACCGTCAACTCTACCTAGATTATTTCCTCTTCGCTTTTGGGCGGATCATAATACTATGGAATCACCAACATTCCTTCGAGGTGGATCACACTCTTCGTATGCTATTCTCTACATATACTTTAGGGTGAATCTACCATGCCCATGGTTATGCTTAACTCTAAGTATGTGTTTCTCATATGGCCCTTAGGGGATAACACTAACTTAAAGTTTGCAACCTTCACGGTGTTTTTGAAATCATCTAAGTTCAAGTTGATGTTTAACCATCCTAATTTATGGCACAACCGTGGAATGCCCAACAACCATCCCATACCGACAATTGATCATGAGCCTATCTACCCTAAGGCATACACTAAGAATACTTTTCTCTTTACCTCTTTGTGTTATGCTCTCTCTTTGTTTTACTATCACAAGGGTCTTATCACCAAAAACTTCTAGTTTCCTTGCTTAGTCGACTACTATGATGGCTAATCGATTGCTTAGTGTAAACCCGGGCCTGACAGTCAACTGCTAAGAATCTGGTAGTCGGCTGCTAATGTAACACCCATAAATTAATTAGCATAAATTGATGATAGAATTATGGTGTTAATAAATAAATTCCTTGTTGCTAATAAATTTAAGAATTTTCTTAAGGAAGGAAAATTTTTCTTACTTAATTTAATGGCCAAATTGCTTAACTTAAGAAGGCAAGGTACCTAGAATTTAATGCTTGATTTAAGCCTTAAATTCTTTTTTTATTTAGTCTAAATGCCAAGGATGGAGCATTAATTATTACATACACACATATGCATAGCTTTCACGTGAAGAAGAAGGAGAAATTGGATTAATACAATTTTATATATATACATGGCTCTCACGTAAGGTTGGGAAAGAGGAAGGAAACCAACAAAAATATATATAATACATTTGCCTACACATCACGCTACTTAGCCAAGAAAGGAAGGAAGAAAAAGTAATGCATGAAGCACATGTAAGGCTATGTGAAAGAGGGAAAGGAGAGAGTAAACTATATAGAAAATATATTTATATCTCAATGAGTCCCGCGTAGATTGGAAGGAAATTGCATGTGTATGGGTACATCTTACTTGCATCTCGCGAGAAAGGGGAAAGAATGCAAGACTATTTTGTGCCACATGGGAAATGGGTTGCTTGTTAAGGTGGATAAACCAAACTTGTAAGAAAAGGGAACACCAAGTGTGCAAGCAAAAGCCATATGTACTTGCAAGTACACTTTAGCCAAATAAAAAAAAAAAGGGAATACAAATATATATATGTGTGTGTACACCATACTGTGAGGGTACGTGAAATCCTTCCTTGAGGGATGATCAGATGAGGAAAAGGAGAAGAAATATAGAGAAGGGAAGGCAACACGTCATTTTTCTTACTTCCCTTTGGCATGTCCCACAAGTCGAATAGCCTAGGGAATAAGAAGAAGAAGCTGTACTTGGGGGACACTTGTAACATATTGAAGTCTCTAGCAAATGGACACACTCCCACGGCATAGGAGAAAGGAAATACCACTGCAGGAATCTTGCCTTCTTTCCCTTCTCCATGACGTGTTCCATGGACCAAGGAAGAAATTCAATGGTGTACATGACACATGGAGCAGCATGATGATGGAAAATAAAAATAATAACCTTTAAGGAAAAGGAGAAAGCGTGCTAGAAGATGCCTCACGTAGGGAAGGACGAAAAGAAACACATGAAAATAATAAACCAAATTTCCTTCCCTTGCTTGGACTCCATCACGTGGGGAATGGTATGCATGGCTTTCCTCCCTGCCTCCACCTAACGTGTCCAACTAGAGAACCAAGATTGCAAGAAATGTGTAGTGTACCCACAAGTACACGTGCAACCATGAAGGAAAGAATTAGAAAGAAAACAAAACAAAAAAAAAAGGAAAAGGAGAGGGAAGGCATGTAAGAATTGCCATTGTACACCACACCACATAAGCATAAGGAAAAGGAAGGGAAGACTCACATTTTTCCCATGTGCACCACACCTAATTGGATGTGCACCCTAGCAAGAAAGAGAGAACATCTAAACCCCCCACACACACCCATCTATTCGGGAGGAAAGGAAAAGAAAGGAAAGGTAACCAAATTGGCAAGACAAGGGAGTGAACAAGGAAGGGCTAAGCTCATTTTTCTTAGTCACCAAAGAGGTAGGTTGGCAATTACTTTTCTTTAGTTCCCTAAATTAGCATTCATGTTTCAAAATGTTGTCTCCATAGAACTAGAGAAATTTTCTTCATCCTTGATCCTAGGATGATGTTGTATGCATGATAAACTTAGGAGTGGGCTAAGTTGAATAAAATTAATGAGGTTATGGAACATTCATGTGGCTAAATAAATGCATGTGATGTTAAAATAAGATAGACTAAGTTAGTTTTGGAAATTATTACCATGACCACCTGAGAGATTCATTAATCATGAATACCATTATGAGAAATGTGAATGTGAGGGTTTATGGCAAATAATGATCATGAATAGGAGGGACATGATTATAGAAATTATTAAACTCTTAGAAGGAAATTAAATGAGATTTAAATTTCAAGAAAAGTAGAATTATTGTGGCCATTGTTTGTATTTTTGGGAAGGAAATTTATGTGAGCTTAAATTTCAAGAAAAGTGGAAAATATTATAGCCCTTACTATTATTTTGAAGGGAAAATTTATATGGGATTAGATCCTAAGAAAAATAGAAAATATTGTGACCATCCTTAATAATATGGAGGAAAATTTATGTAAGAGTGAATTTTAAGACAATTAGAAATTTTTATGTCCATAAGTAATATTCTTGGAGGGAAGATTATGTAAGAATAGATTCAAAAAAAAATGGGAGATATCATTCCCATAATTAATATTTTGAGAGGAAATTTCTTAAGAATAAATTCAAAGAAAAATAGGAGAATATTAAGTCCATAAACAATATTATAAATGGAAATTTTATGAAATATTAAATTCTAAGTAAATTAGAAATATGATGTCCATAAACAATATTATGGAAGGAAATTCATGTAATATTAAATTCTAAAGAAAATAGAAGATATTATGTCCATAAATAATATCATGGATGGAGATTTATGTGATATAAGATTCCAAGGAAAAATAGAAAATACTATGTTCATAAATAACATTATAAAAGGAGATTTATGAAATATTAAATCCTAAGGAAAATATAAAATGCTATAAATAATATTATGGATGGAAGTTTTCGTAAGATTAAATTCCAAGGAAAAATGCGAAAATCAAAGGGAGCTTTCGAATTTATCAGAAAGCATCACGAAAACGGAACCTCTCCTGGTTAATAAAAGGAAAATAAGGTTGACACCGCGCCATGCGGGGTTCCGAGTATCCACGTATTACGAGGTGTGGTCGGAGATGCTCCACACGAGTGGCCTAGGAAGGCATGGTCGAAGGTGCTCTATGCTTATGATCTAGCATTCGCGACCATACTGAGGCTGTGGCCGAGTGTCCACGCATTATGAGGTGTGGCCAGAGGTGCTCCACACGAGTGGCCTAGGGAGGTGTGGCCAAAGGTGCTGCACACGGGCAGCCTTTCGAGGAGCGGCCAAAGGTACTCTGTGCTCGGGACCTAGAGCTCTCAATCACACTATATATGTGGCCGAGTGTCCACGAATTTTGAGGCGTGGCCAAAGGTACTCCACACCTGTGACCTGGGGAGGTGTGGCCGAAGGTGCTCCACACCTGTGACCTAGTGTTCCCACAACATGTACGTACATTCTGATGACTTTGCGATAATAAATCGGTCCACTTAAGAAAATACTGGTCATGTGAAAAAGAACTTTTACGGTTGCTAATTACTAATTTATCATGCAATAATTGCCTATTTATAGATATGTACTTTACTCCTAAATCAAGGATTTAGTTTGAACGTTTTAGTGCTTGCACCCTAATACATGTTAGTTTCTTTTACACTATGAATTGTTAAGCTATTGGGAAACTCGTGTTTCTCACCCACGTGCTAATATGTATCAAATTCGGACGCGTAGCAGGGATGCGTGGTAGCAATATCTTTTTAATCAAGTAAGTTTTTGTAAGCCCCCATTTTTGGATCCTAGAAGTACTTGGATTAGAATAGGATAGCTAATTTGACTGTATATACGAGTGGTTCTGGGAATACTGGGAAA
The DNA here is from genome assembly GCA_031216115.1 of Senna siamea. Lineage (NCBI taxonomy): Eukaryota > Viridiplantae > Streptophyta > Magnoliopsida > Fabales > Fabaceae > Senna > Senna siamea. Next base: position 23,182,277 of record CM062363.1, on the reverse strand, counting down.
AACGAATATGTGAAGGACCGGTCCATTACTATTTGGTGCGGGAGTCTGAGTGGCAGGCCTGTTGTCTCTTAACTTTTGCAGGACAGGTACTTCATATATCCGGGGATTGATACATTAGTTGTAATGAATATTATTATTAGACTGGTATTGTTTGATTCATATGAAGGATTGTATTGTTATCGTGTAGCGTAGAGTTTTTATTGTTCCGTTGTGCATGTGAGTTTCATTTTTTTACCTGAGCATAAAGATGTCGAACCTAATTCGTTTAACATAAATTAAATAGTTAACTGATCAGACAATAATTAAAAGGACAAGAAGAATGTACCGAACCTATCTATTGACATTAAAATGAACAACAAGACTAGATAGGAGCATTACAACTAAGCCTCTATCTGCACTTCTGGGTTTCCAAGAGCATGACAGTCGACTGTGAGGATAGCCAATCAACTACTTAGTGAAGACCGAGGCCCAACAGTCGACTACTAGGAATCTGGCAGTCGGCTACTAAGCCTTTGTCTACACTTCTGGGTTTTCCAGGAACATGGCAGTCGACTGCCCCTACTTAGCAGTCGGCTACTATGCTCTGCTGTAGTTCAAAAAACATATTTTTGAGAATACCTAGTTTAGGATGCACTCCATTTTAAATTCTAAACACATGGGCTTAGTTTTCATACAATAAACTTTACTTCTCATAAAATATTGTTTATCCATTAGCTCAAATATGGTACATTCAAGGAAATCTAGTCTATACTTCTAGGTGAACACAACCCAGCCCTTCCCATCAATTTCAAGCACATATATGAGCATACATTCAGCAACACAACATCTCATAGAAATAGAAAAGCATACAGAATGTAGCTTTAACCCCAATCTCAGTTTAAACAGTTAGAAATTCATATTTTGCAGCAATAGTAAACTTTTCAGAAAATAAAGGGGTTTAGGATGGATTTCTACCTTGATTCCTTGCAAATGTGTGTGTTGGATGTGTTAGAAATGATCCTCCCTTACTATTAGACTAATTCCTAGCCTCAAATCTGCACCTTCCTCAGTAAAATTCCCTCCTCAAGCCCTATCTCTCCCCTTTCTCTCTTTAGCCGCCCCCTTCAACTTCTCTCTCTAAAATTTGGTGTGGTGGAAGTGTGTGGGGGTTTTGGCTGTAGCTAGGGTTTAAGGGATTTTGGCGAATTTACTATTTAGTCCTTGAGTCATTTGCACTCTTAGACTCCCTCATCTTTTCCCTTTTCAATTGAGTCCCTACCCACCTTTTACTGAATCTCTATTTATTTCCTTTCAATTTAGTCCCTAGGCTAATGCAACTATATGCACTAATGCATCATACACAAGCATTAAACATCAAATTAACAATTGTCAAACATCTCTTTAATCATAATTGGAGCGAATGTTACACTTTCCATGAAGTTTCTTACTCTATTTGGTGTGTTAAATCATCTTCCCAAGACAGTCGTGAGTAAAAATGTTTTATTTTAATTTACTTGTTCACTAAGTCTCTACATGAGCATACTGGTTCACTGAGTCTCTATAATATGTGTTTTCAGTTTCACATTCCATTTCAATTTGATTCCAATTGTTTTGAATCTCAGTACAAAATTTTTTTCACTATATTTGGTTTGTTAAATCATATTCTAGGGCTAGTTGTGAGTAGAAAGTTCTTTTTGAGCTTACTTGTTAACCAACTCTCTATAATATGTGTTTTTGGTTGCTTAATTTATTTCAATTATATTTCAAATTGTTTCCAATCTCATTCATCGAATTTTCTCACTCTGTTTGGTGTGTTAAATCATATTCCAAAGACCAGTCATGAATCAAAACATTCAGTTTAAGCTTACATGTTTGCTGAGTCTTTATAATCTATGTTTTTGATTTCATATTCCATTTCAATTCTGATTCAAATTATTTTAAATCTCATTCCACGACTGTTATCACTCTATTTGGCATGTTAAATTATATTCTAAGGTCATTTGTGAGTAAAATTGTTCTATTAAAGCTTACGTGTTCACCATATATCTATACTATGTGTTTTTGTTTCATGTGCCATTTCAATTTAGATTTAAATTGTCTAAAATCTGGTTCTATGAGTTTTCTCACTCTATTTGGTGTGTTAAATCTTCTTCCAGGGACAGTCATGAGTAAAAACGTTTTATTTTAATTTACTTGTTTAGTAAGTCTCTATAACATGTGTTTTCGATTTCATATTCCATTTAATTATGATTCAAATTGTTTTGAATCTCATTCCATGACTTTTCTCTCCTTATTTGGTGTGTCAAATCATATTCTATGGTTAATTGTGAGTAAAACATTCAATCTGAGCATATTTGTTCACCAAGTCGCTATAATATGTGATTTCGATTTCACATTTGAATTCAATTCTGATTCAAATTGTTTCAAATCTCATTCCACGACTTTTATCACTTTACTTGGCATGTTAAATTATATTCTAAGGTCAGTTATGAGTAAAAATGTTCTATTTAAGTTTACATGTTCACTAAGTACTTATAAAATGTTTTTTCGGTTTCATGTTCCATTTCAATTCACATTCAAATTGTTTGAAATCTGGTTCCACGAATTTTCTCACTCTATTTGGTGTGTTAAATCATCTTCTGAGGACAGTCGTGAGTAAAAAAATTTTATTTTAATTTACTTGTTTAGAAAGTCTCTATAATATGTGTTTTCAATTTCATATTCCATTTTAAGTTTGATTTAAATTGTTTCAAATCTCATTGCATGGCTTTTCTCACCCTACTTGGTGTGTTAAATCATATTTTAAGGTTAGTTGTGAGTAAAATCATTCAATTTGAGCATGCTTGTTTACCAAGTCACTATAATATGTGATTATGATTTCGTGTTCTATTTCAATTCTGATCCAAATTGTTTCAAATCGTATTCCACAACTTTTCTCACAATATTTGGTGTGTTAAATCATATTCCAATGGCATTTGTGACTAAAAAGTTATCTTTTGAGCTTACTTGTTTACCAAGTCTCTATCATATGTGATGTTGGTTTCATATTCTATTCAATTCTGATCAAATTGTTTCAAATCTTGTTCCATGAATTTCCTTACTCTATTTGGTGTGTTAAATCATATTCTAAGGCCAGTTGTGAGTAAAAACAATCTACATAAGCGTACTAGTTCACCGAGTCTCTATAATATGTGTTTCAGTTTCACATTTCATTTCAATTTGACTCCAATGGTTTCGAATCTCAATATAAAACTTTTCTTATAACATCTTTATCTTTATATTACAGCTTCATAAAATGTAATAAGATAAGTCACATTTATCTTTACCTTGTTATTTTCAAGAATTAGCCTGAGCATTAAATCCATCAATAATTTATTATTTGATTAGGTTATGGCTCTTTTGCTCAGGATATCATACTTTGGCACAGCGGAAAATAAAATCCACACATCACAACAGAATTTGTAAAACATTACATACATACACACACACACACATATGTCATTTACACTATCTAATACACACGCGGGGATATGTGAAGTATTCATGCATAGGGATAAGGAGGCAACAAACCTGTCACTCAAACCTCTTTCCAAAAAGAAGCCTACTAGTGAATAGATCCTTCACACATCCTATTTCATGTTCATGCCCTTTTTCTATTATGTACAACCAAAAGAATAGTAGTCCTAATTCTACCCCAAAAAGGACATATGGAAAATTAGGACAAAAAAGGCTACAACTACATAATTATATCTACTTCATAAGTTTGCTAGTTCGTTGCAGGGATCTCAAAAATTGCCCTTATGCAAATATCTTTCATAACCGTAAAGGCTCTTAAGAAAGGAACCTTTGCCACGGCTACTTTTATTTCCATCACCACACTGTATCTAGGCATCTAAAACATACCAGTACAATAATGAGAAATAATTTCTCAGTAGCTAAACAAGCCATTCATTTTCAAAATGACTAGCATGTTCCATTATACGGATACAAAAAACATTTCTACATTCCATTTCTTCCAAAATACATTTCCATTCAATTCTATTGGCATGCTTTATATGAAACATATGCATGTGCATTTATGAATATGAAACTACTAATAATTCATGTCATGAACATAACTACATGGCATTACAGTGTCATGTTTCATATATCAATAAAAAACATCACCAAGCATTCATACACAATCTGTTATCAGATACATCATCACTTCATTCATACCTTTTATACCTGCAGTGGCAATTTAGTGCCATCAATTCCTCACCAAAAAGGTGATAGTCATAAAGCCATCAATTCCACCACTAGGGTGACTTTTTATTAGTGCCGTCAAGTCCACCACTAGGGTATCCACTAAGGGGATTTTATTAGTGCCATCATCCACCACTAGGGTATCATATAGTGCTGTTATATACACCTCAAGGGGGATTTTATTAGTGCTATCATCCACCTTTTCTTGGTGACCTTTAGGGGGAATAGTGTTAGTGTCTTCATTCACCCCTTTAGCTGGCATTCATTGCCTTTTCTTTTGTCTCTAAGGGAAGATTTTATTAGTGCTGTCATTCACCCCTTCAGGTGGCACTCATTGCCTTTTCTTTTACCTCTAGGGGAAGATTTTATTAGTGTTGTCATCTTACCCCTAGGATAACATTCAATGCCTTTCATTCTGCCTCTAGGGGGAGATTTTATTAGTGTCATCATCTCACCCCTACGGTAGCATTCAATGCCATCTTATTCACCTCAAGGCGGCATTCAATCCTTTACTTCTTTAGCTTCCATTTTCAAAATATAGTTCTCACACGTTACGTGGCTAAAAATGGAATAAATTAATAAAATGAAGTATATATATATTCATAGATACACTCACATTCATTTACAATATTTATACATGATCCATCAAATATATACCCATAGATATGCGAGTGTGTTAACTAGGGTAAGAAGACAACAAGGCTGTCACTCATACCCATTTAACAAAATTGCTAGTGAATTCCTAGCTCATATATCCTAATACATATATGCCCTTATCCTATACATCCAAAAATCTATTCTCCTGATCATTTCCAAAAATTTAACAAGGATTCAGGGTATCGGGAAAGTCAAAATGTCTCTAAAACTTTACACATTCAAGGTGTAGGAGGAACTTCCCATGCATATATGACCCATAGTTCCATAACCACTCGAAAATACCCCAAGAAGGGTATCTCAGCCAAATCTATCTCCACTTCTATCATTATCTGGTACCCAGGCATCTAATACAAACTAGCATTTTTAATGAGAATAAATCTCAGTAGCAATAATTACCAGTTCATAAAATAGCTAGTTTGTACCACCATAATCCTTTATGGAAAATGCTACATTCTTCTTATCATCATACAATTGATACATCTATTTGGTTACCTTTCATAAATTACTTTCGATACTCATAATTGCATGCATTACTTACTCTATATGTACCACATAGGGAATATAACTCATAAAATAGTCAAACCATATAAGTAACATAATTTCATTTATATAAATTCATATAAAGAGTAGTAAGGAATTAAGAGCCTTTCTATTAGCCTTCACCATCATCATGATAATCATCATGTAATAACAATAATAAGAGAAATCAGGAGGGTCGTCAAGTGAGCCACTCCATACTTTCAAATATGTACTTATAACTTTTGGCAACATATGCCCATTGGCAGTCCTCGATTGCAACATCATATTTTTGTACATTCTAGATCATCCTCCAATGGATCCAAGTACCATATAGTCCCCACATTGAGTATATACTAGGGTCCTTAAAATTCTATTCATAAGTATATACATTAGGGTGATTCGATGCATACTATAGTTATGTGAAATCCTAAGTATGTGACTTTTTATTTAACTTGGCCATTAAGTCACTAACCTAGAATTTACAACTATCACGATAATCGAAAAATGTCTAATCACCATCCCATACCAGCAATCATTCATTCAATTATAAAACTATCTACTTCTAATACATATACTAAGAATACAATTTCTCATTTCTCTTATGCATTCTTGCTCTTTCCTTATCAATTTCATCATACTCTTGCTCTTTTTCATTTAAATTCAATATACATGTTACCCTTCTTGTATTCTAAATTTAAATCCCTTGCTTGAATTGGGTTTTTGGACCAAATACCTTACAAATAGGTCATTGAGTTCATAGTTCATTCACAGAAGCTGGCAGTCGGTTGATACCTGCGGACAGTCAGCTACATTCTGTCTAATTTTCAAAATTCAAATCTGAGAGCTATCATTCAACTGCTATAGGATTGGCAGTTTGCTACTAGCTTGCTGTTAGGCTCGACAATCGACTATTTGGACATAGTAGTCAGTTGTTGGCCTTTCTAGAAAAATGCTTAAGAAAAGGATGAACATGCACTGTTCATCGGATGAATTTTTTGGAAAATTTTAAACATGGTAGTCAACTTCTAGAGGCTAGCATTCGATTGCTCAAACTCTTTATAAATTTCTAGGCAACTCAAAAACACAACAGTCAACTGCTAGAGGCCACTAGTCAGCTGTTGGAGGCCACCAGTCAAATCTCACTCAAATCTGGGATTAAACCTCATTTTTATTTAAGTAGAAAAAACTCACTTTTCATAATCAATTTTAAGCATGCATAAGTATCTTCAACCGATTAAAAACACCCAATAGTAAGTAAAAACATTAAGAATGTAGTTTTAAATCTTTTTTTCCTTCAAACAACTTCAAAATCATCAAATTTAGTTATATGAACAGTAACTTTGAAAATAAAAAGGGATTGGTTATTTTGCTACCTTAAATGCTTTTTTGGACGCTGCTTAATGTACTGGATGCCTTCCTAGACACTTCTTTGGGTTTAGCTCTTGTTAAAAGTGAAGACTTAGCTTTCTTTCCCTCACTTTCTCTCTCTACCTGATTTCTCTTTCTCTCTCTAAAAGTGGTTATAAATTTTAGGTAATGAGGAACTATGCTTCTAGCCTTATATATAGGTGACCCAAACTTATAAATTTTGATCCTAATCTCTGATCATTCGACCTCAAAATAGTAAGTTTCAAATTATATATATAATTACCATTTTGTCCTTGAACCATTGGTGGGAGAATTCCAAAAATTAGTTGGCTACAATACTTCTTTTGGCCAAAATTGAAATTCTCATGCCTAAACTTTTTCACTTTTCATTTTTGTTCTCTTTCTAATCAATTCTCTCATCCTTTTCTAGTCCAATTTTGGCACTAATGCCACTATATGCAACTATATGTAGTCTAATGCAATATACATAAGCAATTAATTAAAATTAACAAACATCTCTTGTAGAAATAGGGGTGGATGTTATAAGACCAATAGGAAATACCTTCTACCCAAAACCTAGCACACCATTCCTCAAGTAAAAACATAAAACAAGTTAATCCACTGCCTAGGCTCAACTAAATAACCAGCATTAGTCTCTATCCTAAGGAATCTACCCATCACTATCGAGTCAGCTATGTGCTAACTATGGTAACCATGCTAAGTAGAGTAAAGAAGCTACAGACCTACCACTCATACTCCTCTGCTCATCTTACAAGCAGGTATTTTCTCACATATCTTATGTATATATATGCCCCTCTTTGTATATCAAAAATCCTCCTGACCCATTTCCAAAAAGATAATAAGGGATCAAGGTATCGAGCATCACATATTTACATATCAAAATAAAATACTACTAAACTAATCTTGCATGTCTATCCCTTTAGTAAGTGGGGGAGTAGGGGGTATATCCACCATTGAAATCATCCATACTTCCTTTATTATCATAAAATAACCCAAGATAGGTATGTCTACCCAGTCCACTTCCACTTCTAGCAGTATCTGGAACCTAGGCATCTAACACAAACTAGCATTTAATGAGAAACATTTCTCAATAGCAATAACAACCTATATTTTTAAACTACTAACTTGTACCACTGTACTATTAGGGATATACTCTACATTCTTTTCTCATTAGATAATACATTATAAATATTGGGATTATATGCATGAATTAAATAATCTTATCACATATACTTATGAATACACATGCATCTCATCACATATCCATCACACAAGATATATTCTCAAATTGTAATGGGTAAAGGATCACATTCTCATATCAATTCAGAGCATAAACAAGAAATTAATGCATATTGCTATAGCCATAAACAAAAGCATCATGAAAGAAATCTTTAAAAATTGTCATTCATAAATGAGTATTCTCATAGTCCTTAACCATCTACAATATTCTCGTGGTTTGTGACCAGTTGCAATATTCTCATGGTTTTTAATCATCTGCAATATTCTTGTGGTTCTGACCAGTTGCAGTATTCTCATGGTTTTTAAGGACCAACTGCAATATTCTCGTGGTCTAACCAGTTTCAGTTATTCTCGCGATTTAACCAGTTGCAATATTCTCATAGTCTTTAACCAGTTGCAATTATTCTCATTTATGGTTCATGCTCATCTCATTTTAAAATCTCATATTTCTCTTCTCTTTCTCATTCATTCTCATATCTTTCTCATGATTCTCAAATAACATGTTAACCATTACATTTCAGGTTTAAATCCCTCATTTGAGTGGAATTTTGGGCTAAAAATACTTCAAATTAGGTTGTTGAGTTCATTTTCCAAAATAGAGGTCTACCAGTCGACTTCCACCCTCCTAGCAATCGACTTGTAGCTTACTGTCCTAAAAATTTTCCAAACCCAAGGGCTACTAATCAACTGCTATAAGCCTGACGGTCGACTACTACGTTCTTGGCAATTTTTGGGAAAATAAGAGCATGGCAGTTGACTTCCACGAGCTGGCAATTGACTGCTAGTACTCTGGATGCGTTTCTAGGCAATCGAAGAACACGACAGTTGACTGATAGGAGCTATAAGTCTACTGCTACATTATACTATGTTTTTAAAATCTTCTGTTGACCCAGATTTTAGTCCAAGAACAAGTTTATAAACCCCTTATGATAATTAACAACTCAATACCAGTATATAAGCATCAATTTACACACAAAAACAACCCAAACCACCGTTTAATCACACTCAAATCTTGTATTAAACCTTATTCTCAAATATAATGAAAAACCCATTTTTTAGAATCCAATTTATGTATTCATAAGTACAATCATACAATTTAAAATACCTAATAGCAATAAAAAACATCAAGAATGTAGGTTTTACTTCCTCTCTAACTCAAACAGTATAAAATCAAAGTTTTCAGCACATGCATAGTAAAATTCAAAATTGAGAGGATTAGGTTGTTTGCTACCTTTTTGTTGATTTTAAACTTGTAAATAATGGTTTTTGAGTATGTTGGTGTGTTTCCCTAGCCTTAGGAATGCTCAGCTTCTTCCTATAATCCTTTTTCTTCACAATTTCTCACTTTCTCTCTCTAAGAACTACCTCTCTCTCTAAAATTTTTAGAGTTCAGATGCCAAATGAGAATCCTAGAGTTTGGCCTTATTTATAGGTGATCTAGGAATTGCAATCCTAATCTTAATTCTCAATCATTTGGTTTAAAATGATAGTTTCTCTGGCTATAAACTAAATTACCATTTTATCCCTAAACCATTGGCAGGAGATTTTTGAAAATCTGGTAGCTACAATAACTCTTTTGCCAAAAATTACAGTATGCTATCCCCAAATATGGAAAGCTTATATAGCTTACATACCTTTTCTTTTCACTTTAGTTCCCATTCTTATCTTTTCAATTTGGTCCCTCCTTCTAATGCAACTACATGTAATCTAATGCAACAAACACAAGCATTTAATTTATTTAAAATTAACAAAACATCTCTTAATAGATAGAAGGAGCGGATGTTACATGGTCTCTGACCATCTAACAGCCCAACGTCTACCTTGTATTATCTGGAGCATCCCTCAATGGATCCCAAGTACACTGTAGTCCCTATCCTCTTTGACATATCATCCTACACTTGCTTACTGGTCTCTGTCCTCTCTGATAGATCATCCTAAACTAGCGGGATTGATATCACTCTCGAATACCTCATTTCCCTTTCTTCCTATAAAGGGGTTAGTAGACTCACGAGATCACTGCCACCTCTGACAGATCAAGCCTACTTTGCCCTTGTGGATCATGAGGCTATGGAATCACCATTCCTTTCTAATGGATCATGTCCTAGCACGCTATTCACAAGCATATATTTTAGGGTGAATCGACTCATGCTATAGTTATGCCTAACTCTAAGTATGTGACTCTTTTGGTTGGCCATAGAGAAGTCCACTAACTTAGAATTCACAACCATCAACGTGTTTTTAAAATCATTTATAATTGAGTGGATTTCTAACCATCCCACTTTTATTGTTTGATCGTGGAATGCTCAACAACCATCCTATACCAATAGTCGGTCACCCAACCATAAGCCTATCTACCACTAATGCATACACTTGGAATACTTTACTCTTTTCTCTTTTACATTTCTCTCTTTTTCTTTTCAATCTCATGTTACATGTTACCCGAAAATTATACTTTTCTCGTATAACGACATTAGTGTTGACTTTCTTGAGCATAATCCTTAAAAGAATAGAAACTTGGACTCAAAAACTCGTTCTAGACTCTTAGGATTGAATTTTAAAGGTTAGGTAGCTCATTCAGAATAATTTCTCCATGAAAACCATATTTTCCCACCTACTTGATTTATATCTCATAGCAGTCAGATTATAGAGTTAAAATCTTGAAAAACCAAAAAAGTATGCTATTAGTTAGTTGTTAGCTCATAGAAAGCTATTAGTCGACTGCCATCCTTGTATCAGTCAGCTGGTGAGCTACTATCTACTAGTAATCGGTGACCGAAGGCCCAACAGTCGACTGTTAGAGGCTATCAGTCGGCTACTACCTAGGTTTTTTGGAAAATATGAAGTTGAAGAATGCAATAGTTAGCTGTCAAGAGCTATTAGTGTAACATCCACTCTTAATATAATTAAAGAGATGTTTGTTAGTCATTAATTTAATCATAATGCTTGCATATGTTGCATTAGTGCATATAGTTGCATTAGCATAAGGACTTAATTCAAAGAAAATAAATGAAGGCTTAACAAGAGGTTACTTATGACTCAATTGAAAAGGGAAAGGTGAGTGATTCCAAGAGTGCAAAATAGCTCAGGGACTAAAGAGTAATTTCCATAAACTTTCTTAAACCCTACCTGAACCTTAAACCTCCCACATACTTCCAACTTTCATCATTTTAGAGAGAGAAGCTGGAGGGTAGCTAGAGAGATAAAAGGGTGAGTTAGGGTGTAGAAGGGAATTTTACTGAAGGAAAGACAGATTTGAAGCTGGAAATTAGTTCTACAACAAGGGGAGAGCCTTCTAAACATAGCTTACACACACATTTGGCAAGGAATCTACATAGAAATTTATCCTAAACCTTATTTTTGAAATGTGCAGAAAACTTACTGATAAATGTGATCTTTGAAATGTTTTAAGTCGAGATGGGGTTCTTAAACCTACATTTTATATGTTTTAACTGCTATTGGGTAATGTGTGTTGATTTACCTTGCTCGTTTATGCTTATGAATGATTTTTGAAGTTGGGGTTTTGCCCTAAGTAAGAAAAATGTGATTTGATCTTAGTTTGAACATGTTAAGCTATGTTATGGTCATTTTATGAATGAGAAAATGATGTTTGAATGTTAGCACTGAGTTCATAATTTAAGTAAATGATTTAGGAACAGGTTTTTGGGGCCAAACTCTAGGTAAAACCATGATTTTTCAAGTGAATCGAGCACTAACAGCCAACTGCCAGCCTTGAAAGTCGACTGTCGAGCTCATCCTCTGCCCAAAAACATGTGACAGAACACTAGTAGCCGAATGCAAGACCCCTGAAAGTTGACTGTCATGTTCTACATTTTCCAAAAGTTTCTAAAAGGCCAGCAACCGACTGCCAGACCCCTGGAAGTCGCTTATCAAGGCTAGCAGCCGACTGCCAAGCCCTAGCAGCCAACTGGTAGCTTTCGACCAGAAGCAGAGATTTTAGAAAGTAAGCTAGCAGCCGACTAGCAGAGAGAGGAAAGTCGACTGCCAGCTCTCTGATGTGTGTAATGAGCTAAATTGACCATTTTAAGAGGAAATTAACCTAGATTTTCACTCAAACTAAGGATCTAAACCAAGGATGTAGTGGGTAATGTGCATAAGATAGAGTCACGAGTCACTTGGGTGATGAGAGCCTTGTAATAGTGAAATAAAGAGAGAGTAGAAAACAAAAAAGAGGAAAGTATTCTCAGTGTATGCCTTAGGATAGATAAGCTCATGATCGAGTGACCGATTGTCGGTATGGGACGGCCGTTCAGAATTCCACAGTATATTGGGATGGTTATACATCCACTTGAACTTAGATCATTTCAAAAACACCGTGATGGTTGCGAACTTTAAGTTAATGTCATCTCCCAAAGGCCACATGAGAAACACATACTTAGAGTTAGGCATAACCATGGGCATGAGCAGATTCACCCTAGAGTATATGTAGAGAATAGCATACCGAGAGTGTGATCTACCTTGGAAGAATGATGGTGACTCTATAGTACTATGATTCACCCAAAAGTGGAGAGAAAATGATTCGAGTAGAGTTAACGGTAATCCCATAAGTTTAAACCAGCCCCTTTTGGGACGAAAGGGTGGAAATTCCGCTGGTCAGGGATGATCTGCCAGAGAGGGGTAGGGACCATTAAGGTACTTGGATCCACTAGGGGATGCCTCAGAATGTACAAAAGTTAAGGCATAACTAAATAGCCATGCGCTCATTCATATATACAATGGTGCGTGGAGTTGTTGCTGAGCGACTCTCCCCGATTACTCTTAGAGTGTTTTATGTACTGCTCACATGTTATGAAAATGAAATGATGGCATGTTTACTATCCCACATATGTTTTATATGAAAGTAATGATAAGATTGATGATGAATGAACATCCCAAATTTGAAAGATGATATGTTTAAATGTACATGCATAAATCTGAGCACATGTCTGAAAGTATGATTGCATGCATTACACCCCAATAGTATATGCTATGTATTATGTTTAATGATGAAAGAATTTAGAGATTTTCCATGTGATCATGGTGGTACAGGCTGGTAATTTTTAAAGACAAGTTACATTGCTACTGAGATTAACTTCTCATACGAGTACTGGCATGTATCAGATATGAAGGTTCCCTTGGGCTGGAGAAGAAGGTAAAGTTTTGACATAGTATAGGCATATGTTATTATTGTACTAGTCTTCATGATTTTTTGGGAAAGGCTAGTAAAGATTTCTTCTTGTACAGCCTATATATATTTAGATGTAAATGATTTGACTAGATACTTTAATGGGGATTTGAGTGGCAGGGCTATTGTCTCCATTCCCCAATTAGTAAAATTTAAAACTAGTTAATGGGTATTTATGCATGTTTGTGTATAGCTATTTAGAGTAAATTATGTATATGTATCTAATCTAGTATTCCGTTGTGATGATATGTGAGCCAAGTGTAGATCCCAAGGCCAAAATGCACTAAATTAGTCAACTTGGTAAAAAGTTTAAAATTTACTCGGGTAGAAGTAATAGTAACACACCATTATTATGATAAATATATATTTTATACCTTTAAATGCTTAAAAGGAACCATAGGCTGAGGGGTGTTACAATCAATTAACTGATACGTGCATTTTTTGGAAAATATAAAGATGAAGAACATGGTAATTGGCTGATAGATGCGACATTTGGCTACTAAGCTCTTAAAACTTCGTTTTGCTACTATGAAGTACTACAAATCCAAATTTTACCTCATTTCCCGTCTAGACAAGCATGAGATTAGTTTCTAACACTTAATTATCATTTATCTTTCATCAAAATGCTCAAAATCATCCATCACAATGGATTCAACTCAAGTCAACTTTGGTGAACAGTACAACCTATTTTTCAAATCTAAAACAAGCAATCCTAAGTACATATAATCGGCACAAAACACCCAATAGATGTTAAAAATACAAGGAATGTAGGTTTTAACTTCTCTCTCTCATTCAAACCATAGTAAAATTACAAATTTCAGAAAGTAAATAGAAACTTTCAAAAGTGAGAGAATTAGATTGTTTGCTACCTTATTGATTGTTCAAAACACAGAATTGTTTGTTTGAAGATTTGCTAGTGTGTTCTTCTTGCCTCTGGAATATCAAACTCCTTCTTACAATCTTCTTCTTTAAAATTCTCTCTCTTTCTCTCTCTAAAATGCCCTCTTTCTCTCTCTAAGAAGTTTGAAAATTTGGTTATGGTGGAGGGTCTCATATTTTTGCATCTATTTATAGGTAGTTCTAGCGGTCAGAGAAACTACAACCCATATCTAATGTCTGAGTTAGGTTTTGATCATCTGGCCTCAAGTAACAATTTCCTCGGCCATATGAAAAATTACAATTTTGCCCTTAAAACTTTATTGAAAAATTTCAAATTTCTGTTAGTTACAGTAACCAGTATTTTGACTAAAATTATGGCTTAGTATCCCTGGAGTATCAAAAGCATGTGTATCTTCCCCAACTAAACTTTTTTCACTTTATTTCAGTCCCTGCTCTTTTCTTTTTAGTTTAATCCCTTCCTCTAATGCAACTATATGCAATTCATTCTAATGCAACATACACAAGCAATTAACTTATTTAATAATTAGCATACATCTCTTATAAATAGAAGGAGTGGATGTCACACCACTTATAGGTGAAGTGGTGGATCAATCCGAGTATACCAAGATGAATTAGTTTCATAAAATGACAAAAAAAAGGTATTTTGGCAAATTAAATCTGTGGCGTGTCTTTTCTGGGATTTTTACTTTTCAAATAGGAGGAAAGGTGAAAAAGCCGACCTTATGTGCTAAGTAAATCAATCAACAAGCAAAATGTGCACAATAATTAAACAAATGAATGGAGGGATAGCTTTGCAACGGGTTAGATAATTTTAGGAACTAAATCATGCATTCATTCATTCCAACCGATTAAGAGATTAATGTTTTGTAGGTGTATAAATTTGAGGATTAAGATTGATGTAATGAGATTAAGGTGTTTATTAATTTATTGCTAATATTTTCATTAGGGGAAATACATTGCCCTGATGTTATGAAAGAAAATATTGTGCCTTCTAGTTGTTCAGTTTTCGTAAATGTAACTAGCCAGTAGCCACAGATTAGCCAGTTTTCTGATTTTTCATTTTCAACAAAGCTCTCTTCTCTAGAAGATTTAGTGACCTCATACTCTAGGAAACTTGTATTCGACAAATTAAATAATTTAATTTCTTTCCTCACAAAGTAATTCATATATACACACCAACATATCACTATGCACACATAATAAATAAACATTGACTAAACCTCCAATACATACCAAATCAAAGCACACACCCAATAACATTTGAACGCCCGAATAAGAAATTAAACTAACAATTCAACATCAGTAAGAGCTGAGGATTTTAACGTTAGAAGCAACCAAGGAGTTTCTTTGGAGCCGTTCCAGTTGCCCTATATTTTGCAGCACTCTCTTCTGCCTTGAGAAGATCTTCCCCCTTCTTGGCCTCAATAATTGCTCTCTTTTCTTCAGCTTCCCTATGCAGCAGAGCTATTTTGTTCTTCATTTTCTCCGCATATTCTGCCTTTTTCTTCTCCAGTTGTTCCTACTCACATACGAACTCAAGTTTATTATCTTGTCTCTTGAATTTATAATCAGCAACATTAGGATTTTAAAAGCAGCAATAATCTTACTTCGATCTTTCTCAATTCAGCCTCTATTGCAGCTTTCTTACTGTTCTCCCATGCTGAAATGGCTGATAGCTTTTTGTGAGCTCTGCTTAACAATTTCATTTAGATTAGTATCCAAACCTTGTTAGGTAACATGAAAGAACCAAGCTTCCTGTTAAGATATATCATATTTGATGTCATAATATCCAACTAAATTAACAAGAGAAAAAAAAGTGGCAATTGTTTTTTATTGGATTTCCATAATTCAATGCAATAGTCATAGATACTTATGGAGCAGACTCATACTTGTTCTCTGCTTTTGATTTCTCACTTTCTTCCCATGCTTTGATTAGTGAAAGCCTCTTCTCTGTTGCAACTCTTGCCAGCACCGCATCTGAAGATAAATGAAGTTGTAATTGTATAGTCTGTAATGTTTAAGATATAAAGGACTGATAAACAGGATGTCAAATACAAGTAATAAAAATATTGCAAACCTCGGTTTACAGAACCCTCAGAGGGTTTCTCTTCTTCAGTAGTTTCAGAAGTCTCTGCAATAACCAAATTAACCACAGTAATTAAGGTCCATAACCATGATGATGAAAAATAACACTTTTGTTTTATGGAAAATATAATCCAATTTGTTATGGTTAGATTTGATTATGTTAAGAAATAAAAGCAAAAAGGAGAAAATTGTTATCAATACTTAATTGAGAGGAGATATTAATTCTGCTTGAGTAGTAAGCACGGAAAATTTGAAACTGTCTTTTTCAGGTTGAATGGTCAGATTTCTAGTTTGTTTTCCATGATTTAGCCTCACCGAACCAGATCCTAAAAAAGAACGAAGGGATAATAACGTGTTTAAATAGCAAACTACTGTATCACTGATTTAGTCTCCTATTCATCTAAGTACTGAGTAACAGAATCAAATATCCAGAAAATAGAACAAAATACTTGCCAGAACCAGAAAGAAAAATAAATATGACAAATTTAAACATCAAAATTGATTATATAACTGATTTTTTTTCTTTTATTAAAAAAATCTCTACTTTGAAAAAGGGTCAAGGGTAATCGATATCAATCATTTGAACGAACAAAGATAGCAAAAAAGCATAGAAAGAAAAGGGAAAAAGGGTGAACAAAAATCATTTTCTCTGCGTTTTCTCACCAACCAAACAGAATTTAAAATCCGAGAAGATTTGTATCATACTCTCAATAACAGTAAGAGCTTTGGACTCTTCAGGCTTGTCATCTGGAGAAGGCTGTGGAATTACAGATTTCTCCTCTGCCACATCCTTAGGAATCTCAAGAACAGGTTCAGGTGCAGGAGGGTGAGTTTCAGTCGGAGCCGGAGCAGGCGGAGGCTCCGATTGTGATTCGGACTCTACCTTTTTGGGCTCCTCCTCTGCCATATTCCTTTCTACGAATTAAAATACAGGAAAGAAAGACGTAAGGAAATTTTCACTAATTTAGGAAAGCTCAAAAGTGATATTGAAGAAGAGAGATATATAGGGGAGATAGTTGGGATATTATGGTTGGAGGAAGATGACTGTTAAAAGACAAATAGCAAAAGCTTGGCTAACAAAGATGGTAGGTACAAGTGGCCTCTTATGAGTTGGCACATTGACGCTTACTGTACCCAGCGAGGATGGAGGACAACACTATGTGCTTACAATTACAATTGAATAGATAGATGACTGGATAATCAAACCAAGTCTTCAATTACATTGTTACACGTGTACATCAGTCCTCTTTCTTCCTTTCCTTCTTCCATTTGTGTATGATTTTTTTCCATGAATGTTCCGTTATACGATGGAGCTTGATAGTGATACGAAAATTGAAAACAATGGAAGAGAATAGTTTTTCGTTTCATTTTAAGATGTGTTTGCCAACGAAGAAGGAAAAAAAAGAAAATTAAAAGGAAAGAAAATAAAAGAAAATAAAGGTTAAAAGCTTGTTTAGATGTTATTTTGTTTTTTAATTTTTTAGACTTATTTTATAAAATTATTTTTGAGAATTTATATTAATAATATTTTTATGTATTTATATACATATTATTAATGAAAAAATTTATTTTTTTATTTTAAAAAATTAGAGTTTAAAATATTTTTTAATTATTTTATTTTTTTATTCTTAAAACACAAATTCTATTTATTTATTTTATGAATTCAAACAAGTTTTTTATTTTTAAAAATAAAAAATAATTTTTAAAAACAACAATCAAACAAATTCTAAATAATAATTTTTTTAAGATCTTTTAAAATTTTTTAATTCAGAGTAATTAAGATTAATAAATTTAGAATATTAAGAGGGTTAAAACAAATTCATTAATTTTTTTGTTCTAAAATCTTAAAAATTAAACAAAGAGAAAATTGTAATTTTTTTAAAAAAATTCTTTTAAGTATAAAATTTTGATAGTGAAATACTTGAAGGAAAGCTTATTAATAATTCGCCCTCTCTCTTTATCTTTGTTTCTTTTTCTTTTTCTTCTCACTAATTAATGATATAAACAATATGATTAAATAAATTGAAGAAAGGTGTTATTTACCAACATCCTAAAGTATTGGTTAAAAAATATGATTAGTTGATAAAATATTTAATAATTTTAAATTTTAAAAAATTAATAAAAATTATAACTATTACTAATTAAATATTTTATTAACTATTCAAATTTAATCAGTATAAAATCCATAATTAGGTTAGATTAATATTTTAGAATCTTATTATTTTACTTGGCCTTTCATTTAAATTTTTTTACATCAAATTAATTATATAATTTTTAATTTATATTGTATGTCTAATAAATTAAACATGTCCTTGAAATAAATTTAAAGAATAAAATCAAAGTAATAAGTAAATTTGAGAGGCGAAAATATTAATTTAACCAAAATTTTATAAGTAATTATTACGTTAAGGTTAACATTTTTTTCTATAGTTATGCCAAATATACATATATGTTTCTTAAGTCACCAAATATATATATATATATATATATATATATGTTTCCTAAATAACTTTTAATAAATGAAAATAATTTTTTTTAAAAATAGCTATAATATGTTACTTAATGAGTTAGTATTGAGAAAATTGGCTGATGATATTAAACTAACATTAATTAGGTTATTATTGTTGAGACGCCTCTCAACCTAACCACTAATCAATATCTTCATTTTGATAATAGACTAATTTTTTTTGTTTTAATTTTTTTTCAATATCATCCCAATTTTCAAAAGCATTCAAATTAATAACAAAAATATTTGATCTGTCAATCATATAAGATTTTCTTAATAGTTATCTAATTTTTGACACAAACACAAAAAGGCATCTTTTTATCAACCTTTTTTTTAAAAAAAAAAAAGTATAGATGTCTACCGAAAAATATATAGATAAATATGTGTTAGCATTATTTTTAGAATAAGCATTTATTTGATAAAATTCATCTTTATATTATGTTATCTGATAATTTTTTAATCATGTGTTTAATAAGTCATTTAATTTTTTAATAATTTAAATATAACTAATAATTAAGATATTATTGTGAAATAATACATTTGAAATTAATTTTTTTAAAATAAATATCCTAAATATGTTTTTTTTTTTTAAAATATTCTTCTATTGATTGGCAATGTCACATCAATTTAGATCCAATGTATCCCTAATTCTTTACGGGCAGAAGAGTATTCCCGCCCTTCTTTCAGTTGTAAAAAATATTTATAACAAGATTCTTTAATTAAAAAAATAAAATATGTAAAATAATAATAATAATTTAAGATTTTTTATATAAATAAAAATTTAATGTGTTGAACTCTAAAAGACATTTATTTATTATTTAATAGTTAGGACTTTTGATAAAAATAAAAATGATTTTATTTATAAAGGTTCAAATCGTGGAGATTCTTTTTCTTTCATTTTGTGGTGACGACGGAATCTTCCATCTGGGGCCTGCCTCTGAAGTGTGAGGTGATTCCTTGTCTCTTTCACATTCAATCCTCACCAAGTAAATTAAAAAAAAAAAAAAAAACTGGCACCAAGTAAATCGGTTATTTCTTCTTGTAAGAATCTAATTATTTTTAGAGAAAATTAATCATTTTCTCCTTAAAAAATACACGTTATTTATTTTAATTTTTAAAAGATAATTTTTTTAATTTAATCTTTAAAAAATTAATTCTTAATCAATTTGATTATTTAATTAATAGTATAGATAGGAAATTAAATAATAATAATATTAATGGAGGTTAAATATTGAATTAAATTCTATTCAAGTAAAAAACATAAACAATACATTTTGATAATATATAATTTATAAAATAAAATACATTATATTTATAAATTATAGATAAAAATATTCAAAAAGTATATTTTTACACTATTTAATTTGTAAATAAATATAATGAGTTTTATTTTTTATTATTAAATAAGATATAACTTATCATTCAAAATCAGTTAGAATCTATTAATTTTACTATGAGTTAGCTTTCTATTCATTATATTAATCAAATAACCAAACTTATTGAAAATTAATCTTTTAAAAATTAAATTGAGATATTTTATTTTTTAAAAGTTAAATATTAATTTACTATTATTGTTATTATTGATGTTGTAACTCATAGTATCATTAGCGATATGTATGCAATCAATCTACCACCAAAAATCTATATTATTGGCTCCTCACAATTTGTCATCTATCTTAAAGTTTTATTTCTTCATTATTATTGACAAAAAGTAATATTCTTTGTGAAACATCCACTTGTTCTATTTATTGAGAGATGTTTGTTAGTTTTAAATGAGTTAAATGCTTGTATATGTTGCATTAGATTGTATGTAGTTGCATTATAATGAGAAATTAAATTTAAAAGAAGTGAGTGGGACCTAAATGAAATAAAAAAAAATTAGTGATGAAAGTTATGTAGCTTTTCAATACTCCAAGGTAGTAAATCGTAATTTTAGCCAAAAGATTTACTATAGCTACCAGATTTTTGAAACTTTTTACTGGTTCAGGAAAAAAATAGTAATTTGGCATATGGCCAGAGAAGTTATTATTTTGAGCTGAATGACCAAGAATTAAGACCAGAATTTCAATTTCTGGACCACCTATAAATAGGAAAAAATATCTAAACTCTCACCATATGCATCATAAACTTTAGATTTAGAGAGAGAGAGAAGAGCTAGAGAGAAAAAGTGAGGAATTAAGAAGGAAGAGAATTGTAGGTAGAAATTTGACGTACTTAAGGTAAGGATAACATACCAGTAAGCTTTCAAGCAAACTCTTACGTGCTTTAAATCAAGAAACAAGGTAGCAAATAATCTAATGATCTCTATTTCAAAATTTACTATTCATATACTGAAATTATGATTTTCATATTATTTAAACAAGATAGGAGAATATAAACTACATTCTTGATATTTTTAATTGCTATTGGGTGTTTTAAACTGCATAGATGTACTTATGTATGCTTAAATCAGATTTTGAAAAATGAGTTTTTACCTATTAATGAATATGAGGTTGAATACAAGATTTGAGTGAGATTAAACGGTAGTTTGGGCTATTTATGTGTTAAATGATGCTTACATGCTGGTGTTGAGTTGAGAACTATCAGAAATGGGTTGCAAACAAGTTATTGGGCAAAAATATGAGTCAACAGTAAGTTTGAAAAATAAAGTATAACATAGCAGCCGACTGCCAGCCTCTGGAAGTCGACTGTCATGTTCTTCATTTGCCCAGAAATGCATACCGAGCGCTAGCAGTCGACTGTTAGTCCTTGGAATCGATTGTCATGCTCATCTTTTCCAGAAAATTGCCAAGAACATAACAGTCAACTATTGGGCTACTGGCAATCAACTGTTAGCCCTCAGATTTGAGAAAATTGGCAAAACAGAGAGAAAAAAAGTCAATTTCCAGGTGGGTAGAAGTCAACTTGCTGGCCCCTGTTCTGGAATTTGTACTCAATGACCTCATTAGAAGCATAATTAGCCTAAAATTTCACTCAAATAAGGGATCTAGATCTGGAATGTGTAATGGGTAACATGAGGGTTGAGAATGAAAGAGAAAGAGCAAGAATGATATGAGAATTAAAAGGAATGAGCATGAGACATAAAAAAAAGAGATGAGAAAGTATTCCTAGTATATAAGTATGTGGTAGATAGGCTCATGTTGAGTGACCGATTGTCGGTATGGGATAGTCATTGGGTATTCCATTGTTGGACTAAATGATTTTGAAAAAATCATGATGGTTATTAATTTTAAGTTAGTGAACTCTCCTATGGCTAATTAAAGGAGTCACATACGTAAAATTAGACATAATTATGATATAAGCCGAATCACCCTAGTCTATATACTTGTGAATAGCATTTTGGAAAATGATCTGTTAAAGACAGTAATCCTCGTATGTGTAACCCCCAATCCTATAGTCATTTTTAGTTTTTCAATTTTTTTAATTAATATAATAATACTATAAGATTAGTGAATTACTACTTCCTTTACCCAAGTCAAATTTTTAATTTTTACTAAGTAAAATAATTAAGTACTATTAGTCTGAACTACTACACTCGAGTTCTCACACGTTACGCAACGAAAACTAGAATAAATTAATAAAATGAAATACATATATATATTTGTAGATGCATTCACATTCATTTACAATATTCATATGTATCATCCATCAGACATATACCCATAGATATGTGAGTGTGTTAACTAGGTTAAGGAGACAACAAACCTGTCACTCATGCCCATTTAACAAAATTGCTAGTGAATTCCTAGCTCACATATCCTAATACATATATGCCCTTAACCTATACATAAAAAATCTATCCTCTTGATCCATTCTAAAAATTTAACAAGGATTTAAGGTATCGAGCATGTCAAAATATCTCTAAAACTTTACACATTCAAGGTGTAAGAGCAACTTCTCATACATATATGACCCATAGTTCTATAACCACTCGAAAATATCCCAAGAAGGGTATCTCCGCCAAATCTATCTCCACTTCTATCATTATCTAGTACCTAGGCATCTGATACAAACTAGCATTTTTAATGAGAATAAATCTCAGTAGCAATAATAACCAGTTTATAAAATAGCTAGTTTGTACCACCATAATCATTTACAAAAAATGCTACATTCTTCTTATCGTCATACAATTGATATATCTATTGGGTTACTTTTCATAAATTACTTTTGATACTCATAATTGCATGCATTACTTACTCTATATGTACCACACGGGGCATATATCTCATAAAATAGTCAAACCATATAGGTAACATAATTTCATTTATATAACTTTATATAAAGAGCAATAAGGAATTAAGAGCCTTTCTCATTGGCCTTCGCCATCATCATGATAATCATCATGTAATAACAATAATAATAAGAGAAATCAAGAGGTTCATTGAGCAAACCACTCCATACTTTCGAATATGTACTTGTAACTTTTGGCAACATATGCCTACTGGCAGTCCTCGACTACAACATCAAATTTGTGTACATTTTGGAGTGTCCTCCAGTGGATCCAAGTACCATAAAGTCCCCACATTGAGACCACACATTGAGTACATATTGGGGTCCTTAAGATGCTATTCACAAGCATATACATTAAGGTGATTCGATATATACTGCAACACCCCTTATCTTATCTTAACAACATTTTAATACTCATTCAGATAAGTGGTTACATTGTCCTTAGTCTTTAATTTCATTAAATTTTTGTTTCTTGAGCATTTAATCCATTAAAAATTTATTATGCAATTAGGTCTAGGTTCTTTTGCTCAGGTAAACATGCTTTGGCACAGCGGAATAAAAATACATACACCACAATAGAATATATAAAAAATTTTCCACTATACATATATTATCATTACTATTTGGTACATTGTTTTGTATACATATACTAGCATAAATAAAGTACCCATCCTTAAGGAGTAAGGAGACAACAAGCTTGCCACTCATACTCCTTTTACAAAATATCATAGAGGAATAGGTTCTTGACATATCCCCATACATATGCCCCTTTTTCCCTCTATGTACATCCAAAAATGATAGTCCTAATTCCAACCCAAAAAGAACATGTAGAATTAAGACCCCAAAATGATAAGGCTACAGTTACATACTAAAGTGCCTATCTACTCCAAAGGGAATTCAAAGATAGATATAACATAAACGTCCTTTATAATAGTGAAAGTTCCTAAAAAGGGAATTTCCACTGCAGCCAATTCGATCTCCATTATAAGATAATATCTAAGCATCTAATACATATCAGTATAATAATGAGAAATATATTCCTAGTAGTTAAACAAACCAATTTATTTTAAATAACTAATATGTACCACTGTAATAATACAGAAAATACCTCTACATTCAATTAAAATTTCAAACTCTTTTCATATAGACCTTTGGGTATGATATATGTGAAACATGTGTGATGCATCTATAGACATGAGATATGCAGCAAATTATGTGATTCATAGAATGGACAACAAGCTTTCAATGCTTATATGTCTAAATCATATTCACAAAAGTCACATTCATGCAATACAACTTATGGCTACACAGAAATACTTTACTTTGGAAAGTTATACACCAGATCATTCCCTTCGACATCATTATATTCTTTAGAGGTTTACACCAGATCATTCCTCTTACATTTTATCCCTTGGGAGTATACATTAGATCATTCCCCATAAGGTAATTACTAAGGAGGTATACATCAGATCATTCCTCCTCATAATTTTGGTCTCAAGAGGTATTCACCAGATCATTCCTCCTTTGATCTTTAGCTTTGCCATTCACAACCACATTAAGAAATTTTACGCTATTCAGTCACTTTCACATGAATTTAGACATCTTGCTACCAATGGCAAAAATATCATGCTTTACTTGTTCACCAAGTCTACCCAAAATGTGTTTTCAAGTTTATATTTCATTTCAATACTGATTCAACTTGTTTAGAATGTCATTCCCAAATCTCCTAGCTCTAATTGGGATTTTAATTAGTATTCCTAAGGCTAATGATAAAGCAAAAATTCTATTTAAGCTTACTAGTTCACTAAGTCTCTCTAAAATTTATTTTTGACTTCCAATTCTATTTCAATTATGATTCAATTTGTTTCGATTCTCCATCCGAAACTTTTCTTACTCGAATTGGCATGTTAAACCACTTTCTAAGACAGATGAACAATAAAAATGTTCTATTCATGCTTACTTGTTCACCAAGTCTACCCAAAATGTGTTTTCAACTTTATCTTTTATTTCAATTCCATTTTAACTTGTTTAGAATGTCATTCCAAAATCTCCTAGCTCTAATTGGGATTTTAATTATATTTCTAAGGCTAATTATGAAGCAAACATTCTATTTAAGCTTACTTGTTCACTAAGTCTCTCTAAAATTTGTTTTTGACTACCAATTCTATTTCAATTATGATTCAATTTGTTTCGATTCTCCGTCCATAGCTTTTCTAACTTGATTTAGCATGTTAAACCACTTTCTAAGACAGATGAATAATAAAAATGTTCTATTCATGCTTACTTGTTCACCAAGTTTAGCCAACATGTGTTTTCAAGTTTATTTTGCATTTCAATACCAATTCAACTTGTTTAGAATGTCATTCCCAAATCTCCTAGCTCTAATTGGGATTTTAATTAGTATTCCTAAGGCTAATGATGAAGCAAATATTCTATTTAAGCTTACTTGTTCACTAAGTCTCTCTAAAATTTATTTTTGACTTCCAATTCTATTTCAATTATGATTTAATTTGTTTCGATTCTCCATCCATAGCTTTTTTTACTCGATTTGGCATGTTAAACCACTTTCCTTGACAGATGATGAAGAAAAATTTTCTATTCATGCTTACTTGTTCACCAAGTTTACCCAAAATGTGTTTTCAACTTTATATTTCATTTCTATTCCAATTCAACTTGTTTAGAATGTCATTCCCAAACCTCCTAGCTCTAATTGGGATTCTAATTCGTATTTCTAAGGCTAATGATCAAGCAAACATTCTATTTAAGCTTACTTGTTCACTAAGTCTCTCTAAAATTTATTTTTGACTTCTAATTCAATTTCAATTATGATTCAATTTATTTCGATTCTCCATCCATAGCTTTTTTTACTCGATTTGGCATGTTAAACCACTTTCCTTGACAGATGATGAAGAAAAATGTTCTATTCATGCTTACTTGTTCACCAAGTTTACCCAAAATTTGTTTTCAACTTTATATTTCATTTCTATTCCAATTCAACTTGTTTAGAATGTCATTCCCAAACCTCCTAGCTCTAATTGGGATTCTAATTCGTATTTCTAAGGCTAATGATGAAGCAAACATTCTATTTAAGCTTACTTGTTCACTAAGTCTCTCTAAAATTTGCTTTTGACTTCCAATTCTATTTCAATTATGATTCAATTTGTTTCGATTCTCCATCCATAACTTTTCTTACTCAATTTGGCATGTTAAACCACTTTCTAAGACAGATGAATAATAAAAATGTTCTATTCATGCTTACTTGTGCACCAAGTCTACCCAACATGTGTTTTCAAGTTTATGTTGCATTTCAATTTTGATTCAACTTGTTTAGAATGTCATTCCCAAATCTCCTAGCTCTAATTGGGATTTTAATTCGTATTCCTGAGGCTAATGATGAAGCAAACATTCTATTTAATCTCACTTGTTTACTAAGTCTCTCTAAAATTTATTTTTGACTTCCAATTCATTTTCAATTTGTTTCAAGTCTCCATCTGTAGCGTTTCTTAGTTGAATTGGCATGTTAAACAACTTTCCAAGACAGATGATTAGGAAAAATTTTCTATTTATGCTTACTTGTTCACCAGGTCTGCTCAAAAAGTGTTTTCAAGTTTATATTTTATTTCAATTCCAATTCAAATTGTTTCGAATGTCATTCCAAAATCTCCTAGCTCTAATTGGGATGTTTATTCGTATTACTAAGGCTAATGATGAAGCAAACATTTTATTTAACCTTACTTGTTCACTAAGTCACTCTAAAATTTGTTTTTAACTTCCAATTTTATTTCAATTATGATTCAATTTGTTTCGATTCTCCATCCATAGATTTTTTTACTCGATTTGGCATGTTAAACCACTTTCCTTGACAGATGATGAAGAAAAATGTTCTATTCATGCTTACTTGTTCACCAAGTTTAACTAAAATGTGTTATCAACTTTATATTGCATTTCAATACCGATTCAAATTGTTTAGAATGTCATTCCAAAATCTCCTAGCTCTAATTGGGATTTTAATTAGTATTCCTAAGGCTAATGATGAAGCAAACATTCTATTTAAGCTTACTTGTTCACTAAGTCTCTCTAAAATTTATTTTTGACTTCCAATTCTATTTCAATTTGTTTCGATTCTCCATCCGAAGCTTTTCTTACTCGAATTGGCATGTTAAACCACTTTCTAAGACATGAATAATAAAAATGTTCTATTCATGCTTACTTGTTCACCAAGTCTACCCAAAATGTGTTTTCAACTTTATATTTCATTTCAATTCCGATTCAACTTATTTAGAATGTCATTCCCAAATCTCCTAGCTCTAATTCGGATTTTAATTCATATTTCTAAGGCTAATTATGAAGAAAACATTCTATTTAAGCTTACTTGTTCAGTAAGTCTCTCTAAAATTTGTTTTTGACTTCCAATTCTATTTCAATTATGATTCAATTTGTTTCGATTCTCCAAGCATAGCTTTTCTTACACGATTTGCATGTTAAACCACTTTCTAAGACAGATGAATAATAAAAATGTTCTATTCATGCTTACTTGTTCACCAAGTCTACCCAACATGTGTTTGCAAGTTTATGTTGCATTTCAATTTTGATTCAACTTGTTTAGAATGTCATTCCCAAATCTCCTAGCTCTAATTGGGATTTTAATTCGTATTCCTGAGGCTAATGATGAAGCAAACATTCTATTTAATCTTACTTGTTTACTAAGTCTCTCTAAAATTTATTTTTGACTTCCAATTCATTTTCAATTTGTTTCAAGTCTCCATCTGTAGCGTTTCTTAGTCGAATTGGCATGTTAAACAACTTTCCAAGACAGATGATTAGGAAAAATGTTCTATTTATACTTACTTGTTCAGCAAGTTTGCCCAAAATGTGTTATCAAGTTTATATTTTATTTGAATTCCAATTCACCTTGTTTCGAATGTCATTCCAAAATCTCCTAGCTCTAATTGGGAGGTTTAATCGTATTCCTAAGGCTAATGATGAAGCAAACATTTTATTTAAGCGTACTTGTTCACTAAGTCACTCTAAAAATTGTTTTTAACTTCCAATTCTATTTCAATTATGATTCAATTTTTTTCGATTCTGCATCCATAGCTTTTCTTACTTGATTTGGCATGTTAAACCACTTTCCTTGACAGATTATGAAGAAAAATGTTCTATTCATGCTTACTTGTTCACCAAGTCTAACCAAAATGTGCTTTCAACTTTATATTTCATTTCTATTCCAATTTAACTTGTTTAGAATGTTATTCCTAAATCTCCAAGCTCAAATTTGGATTTTAATTCGTATTTCTAAGGCTAATGATGAAGCAAACATTCTATTTAAGCTTACTTGTGCACTAAGTCTCTCTAAAATTTATTTTTGACTTCTGATTTTATGTCAATTATGATTCAATTTTTTTCGATTCTCCATCCATAGCTTTTCTTACTCGATTTGGCATGTTAAACCACGTTCGTTGACAGATGATGAAGAAAAATGTTTTATTCATGTTTACTTGTTCACCAAGTCTACCCAACATGTGTTTTCAAGTTTATATTGCATTTCAATTCTGATTCAAGTTGTTTAGAACGTCATTCCCAAATCTCCTAGCTCTAACTGGGATTTTAATTCTTGTTCTTGAGGCTAATGATGAAGTAAACATTCTATTTAATCTTACTTGTTTACTAAGTCTCTCTAAAATTTATTTTTGACTTCCAATTGATTTTCAATTTGTTTCAAGTCTCCATCTGTAGCATTTCTTAGTCGATTGGCATGTTAAACAACTTTCCAAGATAGATGATTAGGAAAAATGTCCTATTTATGCTTACTTTTCAGCAGGTTTGCCCATAATGTGTTTTCAAGTTTATATTTTATTTCAATTCCAATTCAACTTGTTTCGAATGTCATTCCAAAATCTCCTAGCTCTAATTGGGATGTTTAATCGTATTCCGAAAGCTAATGATGAAGCAAATAATTTATTTAAGCTTACATGTTCACTAAGTCACTCTAAAATTTATTTTTAACTTCTAATTCTATTTCAATTATGATTCAATTTGTTTCAATTCTCCATCAATATCTTTTCTTACTCGATTTGGCATGTTAAACCACTTTCTAAGACAGATGAACAATAAAAATGTTCTATTCATGCTTACTTGTTCACCAAGTCTACCCAAAATGTGTTTTCAAGTTTATATTTCATTTAATTTCTGATTCAAATTGTTTAGAATGTCATTCCCAAATCTCCTAACTCTAATTGGGATTTTAATTCGTATTTCTAAGACTAATGATCAAGCAAACATTCTTTTTAAGCTTACTTGTTCACTAAGTCACTCTAAAATTTGTTTTTGACTTCCAATTCTATTTCAATTATGATTCAATTTGTTTCGATTCTCCATCCATAGCTTTTCTTACTCGATTTGGCATGTTAAACCACTTTCCTTGACAGATGATGAAGAAAAATGTTTTATTCATGTTTACTTGTTCACCAAGTCTACCCAACATGTGTTTTCAAGTTTATATTACATTTCAATTCTGATTCAACTTGGTTAGAACGTCATTCCCAAATCTCCTAGCTCTAATTGGGATTTTAATTTGTATTCCGGAGGCTAATGATGAAGCAAACATTCTATTTAAACTTAATTTTTTACTAAGTCTCTCTAAATTTTATTTTTGACTTCCAATTCATTTTCAATTTTTTTCAAGTCTCCATCTGTAGCGTTTCTTAGTCGATTTGGAATGTTAAACAACTTTCCAAGACAGATGATTAGGAAAAATGTTCTATTTATGCTTACTTGTTTAGTAGGTTTGCCCAAAATGTGTTTTCAAGTTTATATTTTATTTCAATTCCAATTCAACTTGTTCTGAATGTCATTCCAAAATATCCTAGCTCTAATTGGGATGTTTAATCGTATTCCTAAGGCTAATGATGAAGCAAACATTTTAAGCGTACTTGTTCACTAAGTCACTATAAAATTTCTTTTTAACTTCCAATTCTATTTCAATTATGATTCAATTTGTTTCGATTCTCCATCCATAGATTTTCTTACTCGATTTGGCATGTTAAACCACTTTCCTTAACAAATGATGAAGAAAAATGTTTTATTCATGCTTAGTTGTTCACCAAGTCTAACCAAAATGTGCTTTCAACTTTATATTTCATTTCTATTCCAATTCAACTTGTTTAGAATGTTATTCCTAAATCTCCTAGCTCAAATTTGGGTTTTAATTCGTATTTCTAAGGCTAATGATGAAGCAAACATTCTTTTTAAGCTTACATGTTCACTAAGTCTCTATAAAATTTGTTTTTTACTTCCAATTATATTTCAATTATGAATCAATTTGTTTCGATTCTCCATCCGAAGCTTTTCTTACTCGAATTGGCATGTTAAACCACTTTCTAAGACAGATGAACAATAAAAATGTTCTATTCATGCTTACTTGTTCACCAAGTCTATCCAAAATGTGTTTTCAGGTTTATATTTCATTTCAATTATGATTCAATTTGTTTCAATTCTCCATCCATAGCTTTTCTTACTTAATTTGGCATGTTAAACCACTTTCCTTGACAGATGATGAAGAAAAATGTTTTATTCATGTTTAGTTATTCACCAAGTTTACCCAACATGTGCTTTCAAGTTTATATTGCATTTCAATTCTGATTCAACTTGTTTAGAACGTTATTGCCAAATCTCCTAGCTCTAATTAGGATTTTAATTCGTATTCCTGAGGCTAATGATGAAGCAAACATTCTATTTAATCTTACTTTTTTACTAAGTCTATCTAACACTTATTATTGACTTCCAATTCATTCTCAATTTGTTTCAAGTCTCCATCTGTAGCGTTTCTTAGTCGAATTGGCATGTTAAACAACTTTCCAAGACAGATGATTACGAAAAATGTTCTATTTATGCTTACTTGTTCAGCAAGTTTGCCCAAAATGTGTTTTCAAGTTTATATTTTATTTCAATTCCAATTCAACTTGCTTCAAATGTCATTCCAAAATCTCCTACCTCTAATTGGCAGGTTTAATCGTATTCCTAAGGCTAATGATGAAGCAAACATTTTATTTAAGCGTACTTGTTCACAAAGTCACTCTAAAATTAGTTTTTAACTTCCAATTCTATTTCAAATATGATTCAATTTGTTTGGATTATCCATCCATAGCTTTTCTTACTCGATTTGGCATGTTAAACCACTTTCCTTGACAGATGATGAAGAAAAAAGTTCTATTCATGCTTACTTGTTCACCAAGTGTAACCAAAATTTGTTTTCAAGTTTATATTACATTTCAATTCTGATTCAACTTGTTTAGAACGTTATTCCCAAATCTCCTAGCTCTAATTAGGATTTTAATTCGTATTCCTGAGGCTACTGATGAAGCAAACATTCTATTTAATCTTACTTTTTTACTAAGTCTCTCTAAAATTTATTATTGACTTCCAATTCATTCTCAATTTGTTTCAAGTCTCCATCTGTAGCGTTTCTTAGTCGAATTGGCATGTTAAACAACTTTCCAAGACAGATGATTACGAAAAATGTTCTATTTATGCTTACTTGTTCAGCAGGTTTGCCCAAAATGTGTTTTCAAGTTTATATTTTATTTCAATTCCAATTCAACTTGCTTCAAATGTCATTCCAAAATCTCCTAGCTCTAATTGGCAGGTTTAATCGTATTCCTAAGGCTAATGATGAAGCAAACATTTTATTTAAGCGTACTTGTTCACAAAGTCACTCTAAAATTTGTTTTTAACTTCCTATTCTCTTTCAATTATGATTCAATTTGTTTCGATTCTCCATCCATAGCTTTTCTTACTCGATTTGGCATGTTAAACCACTTTCCTTGACAGATGATGAAGAAAAATGTTTTATTCATGTTTACTTCTTCCCTAAGTCTACCCAACATGTGTTTCCAAGTTTATATTGCATTTCAATTCTGATTCGACTTGTTTAGAATGTCATTCCCAAATCTCCTAGCTCTAATTGGGATATTAATTTGTATTCCTGAGGCTAAAGATGAAGCAAACATTCTATTTAATTTTATTGTTTTACTAAGTCTCCTAAAATTTATTTGTGATTTCTAATTCATTTTCAATTTGTTTCAAGTCATCATCTGTAGCGTTTCTTTGTCGAATTGGCATGTTAAACCACTTTCCAAGACAAATGATTAGGAAAAATGTTCTATTTATGCTTACCTGTTTAGCAGGTTTGCCCAAAATGTGTTTTCAAGTCTATATTTTATTTCAATTCCAATTCAATTTGTTTCGAATGTCATTCCAAAATCTCCTAACTCTCATTAGGATGTTTAATCGTATTCCTAAGGCTAATGATGAAGGAAAAATTTTATTTAAGCTTACTTGTTTACTAAGTCTCTCTAAAATTTGTTTTTAATTTCCAATTCTATTTCAATTATGATTCAATTTGTTTCGATTATCCATCCATAGCTTTTCTTACTCGATTTGTCATGTTAAACCACTTTCATTGACAAATGATGAACAAAAATGTTCTATTCATGCTTACTTGTTCACCAAGTCTAACCAAAATGTGTTTTCAACTTTATATTTCATTTCTATTCCAATTCAACTTGTTTAGAATTTCATTCCCAAATCTCCTAGCTCTAATTGGGATTTTAATTCGTATTCCTAAGGCTAATGATGGAGCAAACATTCTATGTAAGCTTTCTTGTTCACTAAGTCTCCCTAAAATTTGTTTTTGACTTCCAATTCTATTTCAATTATGATTCAATTTGTTTCGATTCTCCATCCATAGCTTTTCTAACTTGATTTGGCATGTTAAACCACTTTTCTTGACATATGATGAAGAAAAATGTTCTATTCATGCTCACTTGTTCACCAAGTCTAACCAAAATGTGTTTTCAAGTTTATATTTCATTTCAATTCCAATTCAACTTGTTTAGAATGTCATTCCCAAATCTCCTAGCTCTAATTGGGATTTTAATTTGTGTTTCTAAGGCTAATGATGAAGCAAACATTCTATTTAAGCTTACTTGTTCACTAAGTCTCTCTAAAATTTATTTTTGACTTCCAATTCTATTTCAATTATGATTCAATTTTTTTCTCAGTCCATAGCTTTTCTTACTCGAGTTGGCATGTGAAACCACTTTCCTTGACAGATGATGAAGAAAAATGTTCTATTCATGCTCACTTGTTCACCAAGTCTAACCAAAATGTATTTTCAAGTTTATATTTTATTTCAATTCCAATTCAACTTGTTTAGAATGTCATTCCCAAATCTCCTAGCTCTAATTGGGATTTTAATTCGTATTCCTAAGGCTAATGATGAAGCAAACATTCTATTTAAGCTTACTCGTTTACTAAGTCTCTCTAAAATTTATTTTTGACTTCCAATTCATTTTCAATTTGTTTTAAGTCTCCATCTGTAGCGTTTCTTAGTCGAATTGGCATGTTAAACCACTTTCCAAGATAGATGATTAGGAAAAATGTTCTATTTTTGCTTACTTGTTCACTAAGTCTCTCTAAAATTTGTTTTTGACTTCCAATTCTATTTCAATTATGATTCAATTTGTTTCGGTTCTCCATCCATAGCTTTTCTTACTCGATTTGGCATGTTAAACCACTTTCTAAGACAGATGAACAATAAAAATGTTCTATTCATGCTTACTTGTTCACCAGGTCTGCCCAAAATGTGTTTTCAAGTTTATATTTTATTTCAATTCCAATTCAACTTGTTTCAAATGTCATTCCAAAATCTCCTATCTCTAATTGGGATGTTTATTCGTATTACTAAGGCTAATGATGAAGCAAACATTTTATTGTTCACTCTTGACCATAATTGACCATGATATCATTTTCCCTCTTATCACTTAACATAGGCCAATTTTGATGGCACCTTAGGCTATTTTCAATTAACATAGAAATTTAGCCATTCTAGGGAAAATTATATATAGCATTCAGCCAAGGCAAGACAAGCATGAAGGATTGGCATTTCTAACCCATTTGGTGCATTTCTAGCATTAATTTCACCAATTAAACATTATGGTAACAATTTCTATAATTATGCTTAACCCTTTCTTATACCTAAAAAATAGGTGAGTACACTTTAGGCCATCCTTTCTCATATTTTTCTAGCTCATTATTCATACCAAACAAGACAATACACCTAACCTCACAAATTCACATGTTTATACACACTTTTTAGGTGAAATGGTAAGGCCTTGAATTGGTAAAATGGCTAAAGCATAGAATTACCATAACTTTCTCTCTCTTCCTTTCTTGGAACTTAATTTATAGGGTTTCTAGGCCACTTTTAAGCAAAATTTCAGCACCACTTACATACATCAATTTGGCAAAGATAAGTAAGTCACACATTCATAATTAATGGTGAAATTAGAAAATGGGAAAAAATGTTTAAACACTAACTTATCTAGATTTTCTCTCTCTTACCATTTTTTAACACTTTTTCACACTTCTTCTAACACCAATTTAACCAAATTTCACCAAATTTTAGCACCCATACACAAGCAATAATTCAGCCAAAGTGAAGAATGCGAGGAAATGGAGTTATTTCACCATCTAGCTTACAACATAACCATATTCAAGAGAAAACCACTCAAAGACATCATTTTCTCACTCTATACTATACCATTTCAACCTTGGTATAGGTTAGGGTTTTGCAAGACTATGGTTCCATCCATGAAAATTCACCATCTCTTAGGTATTCAAGCTTTCCAACATGTATATAGCCATAAACACAAGTAGTTTTCAACATATTTCAAACCCAATCATGCAAATCAACCATAAGAATGTAGAGAGAGAAAAAGCCATCATTATTGCAAGATTGAAAACACCATAAACACACCATAAAACAAGAAAAGAATGGCATAGGCATGTTTAGCTACCTTGAAAGTGTAAAACCAATGGAATCTCCAAGTTGTTTTGGTAGGTTTTCTCTTCTCTTCTTCCCTTGGAAAGCTTCGGCCAGCACCCTTGTTTCTCCTCTCTTCTTCGACACTTCTAGCACATGGAGGAAGAAGAAGGCTGAAATTTAGAGTTTAGGTTTTTTACAAAAATGTCATTGATGTTAAAATGTCCATTTTGTCCATTTTGTCCCTTTTTCTTCTCTTCTTCAACAATGGCATTGTCTCTCCTTAGTAATGTAATTTTATGTAACTTCCATGGGCTGGGACATTTCTACCCCTCAAGAGTTTCAAAATTGCAGAGTGGTCCCTCAATTTTTCAAAATTTGCACATATACCCCTAAGAAAATGGTCATTTTGCCATTTAAGTCCAAATGGCCATTTTTACTTCCTTTTTCACCCTTTTTGGCTTTATTGTGTTAAAATCACTCAAATAAGATTTCATAAAACTTATTTTTGTGAATTTACTAATTTACCCTTCTTTTAGAAAAATTACAATTTTGCTCCTAAGGCAAAATTACCTTTTTACCCTTTATGCCAAGGTTACCATTTTCACCTTTTTTCTTCCTTCTTGTGAGCATAAATGGGTAAGGATTCCAAATTTCTATTTTCTTGAAATATTTGAGGTAAAAACTAAATTTTCTACATTATGTAAATTACTAATATGCCCTTAGGGTGAAATTACAATTTTGCCATTCTCAGGGAAATTTGCCTTCTTGACATCAAAAGCACGTAATCACTTATATAACTAGATTATTCTTCTCTCTTAAATGAAAATAAGAAGAGTCCTTTGATATAATTTCATGAAATAAGAGAATTAAATAATTTTTCCCTTCATGGTAAAATTACTATTTTACCCTTCCTTACCAAATTTCCAATTTCATTCTTTTATCACAAAAGTGATTATATAATGATAAAAATGTCCATTCTAACTCCTTGATTAATCATCCTTAACACTCCACAAATAATACTAACAATAATAATAGTAACAACGTCATCATAAAAATGCTAGTGTTTGAGCAGATGTTACATATACTATAGTTATGTGAAATCCTAAGTATGTGACTTTTTATTTGATTTTTCCATTAAGTCACTAACTTAGAATTTATAACTATCATGATAATCGTAGAATGTTTAATCACCATCCCATACCAACAATCAGTCATTCAGTTATGAACCTATCTATCGCTAATACATATACTAAGAATACAATTTCTCATTTCTCTTATGCATTCTTGCTCTTTCCTTATCAATTTCATCATACTCTTTATCTTTTTCATTTAAATTCAATATACATGTTACCCTTCTCATATTCTAGGTTTAAATCCCTTACTTGAATTGGGTTTTTGGACCAAATACCTTTTAAATTGTCATTGAGTTCATAATTCACTCAAAGAAGCTAGTAGTCAACTAATACCCTGCTGAAAGTCAACTGTTAGCATTCTGTCAAATTTTCAAAATGTAAACTTGAGAGCTACCAGTCGACTGCTACGGGTTGGCAATCAGTTTCTAGCTTAATGTTGGGCTTGACAGTCAACTGTTTGGACACGGTAGTCGACTGTTGGCTTTTCTGGAAAAATTCTTAAGAAAAGGATGAACATGCACTATTCATCAGATGAATTTTTTAGAAAATTTTAAACATAGCAGTCAACTCCTAGAGGCTAGCAGTCGACTGCTCAAACTTTATAAATTTCTGGGCAACTCAAGCACATGACAATCGACTGTTGAAGGCCACTAGTCGGCTGCTACGTTATGCTTTGTTTTAAATCTTGCCATTGACACTAAATTTTTATCCAAAAATTTGTTTGTAAAGCTATTTTTAAGTTCATGAACTCAAGATAAACTTCCAAGCATCATTTTCCACATAAAAATAGTCCAAAACACCATTTAATCTCACTTAAATCCAGGATTAAACCTCATTTTTGTTCAAGTAGAAAATCCCACTTTTCAGAATCAATTTTAAGCATGCATAGGTATCTTTAACCAACTAAAAACACCCAATAGTAAGTAAAAACATTAAGAATGTATTCCCTTTTTCCTTCAAACAACTTCAAAATCATCAAATTCAGTTATATGAACAGTGACTTCAAAAATAAAAAGGGATTGGTTATTTTGCTACCTTAAATGCTTGTTTAGATGCTGATTAATGTATTGGATGCATTCTTAGACACTCCTCTGGGTTAACTCTTGTTGAAAGTGAAGATTCTTCTTCTTCTCCCTTACTTTCTCTCTCTACCCAACTGCTCTTTCTCTCTAGAAGTGGTTCTAAATTTTGGGTAATGAGGAACTCTACTTCTAGCCTTATATATAGGCAACCCAAACTTACAATTTTGATCCTAATCTCTGATCATATGACTTTAAAATGGTAAGTTTCAAACTTATATATAATTATCATTTTTCCCTTAAACCACTGGTGGGAGAATTCCAAAAATCAATTGGCTGCAATACTTATTTTGGCTAAAATTAAAATTCTCTTACCTAAACTTTTCCACTTTCATTTTAGTCCCTCTCATCTTTTTAATCAATTCTCTCATCCTTTTCTAGTCCAATTTTGGCACTAATGCCATTATATGCAA
Source organism: Senna siamea (assembly GCA_031216115.1). Lineage (NCBI taxonomy): Eukaryota > Viridiplantae > Streptophyta > Magnoliopsida > Fabales > Fabaceae > Senna > Senna siamea. Next base: position 23,144,894 of record CM062363.1, on the reverse strand, counting down.
CATTCACAAGAAATTAATTAAAATTAACAAACATCTCATAGAAATAAGGGCATATGTTACATTTCTCTCCTCCTTCTAATAAATTTTTTCCTCGAAATTTATACGTACCTACATAAAAATTTTTGAAAATTTTCTTCTCATCTCCTCTTCTTTTTCCCAGGTTACCTCTTGTGGTGATAACCGATCCTGTAATATCTTTACTAAGGGAATAGTCTTATTTCTCAATTGTTTAGTCTCAGTGCCAATAATCATCAAAGGTCTTGGTGTATAAGTCAAATTATCCTTCAATTGTACCGTACTAGCATTAAGAATATGTGAAGGATCGGGAAGATATTTTTCAAAGTTGAGAAACATGAAATACATTGTGGAGATTAGATAGAAATGGGGGCAAAGAAATTTGATAATCAAATGAACTGATCTTTTTCAGGATTTGAAAAGGTCCAATGTATCTCAGGTTCAACTTCCTGGACTTAATAGCCTTACCAATACTGGTAATAAGGGAGACTTTTAGGAAAACACAATCCCCTTCAACAAATTCTAATGGCTTTCTCCTCTTATCAACATAACTTTTCTGCCTATCTTGGGCCTTAGCTATCTTTTCTTTGATCATCTTAATTTGATCTATAGTTTGTTGAACTAATTCAAGTCCCAGTAGTTGTCTCTCCCCTACCTCAAACCAACAAAAGGGTGACCTACATTTTCTTCCATACAAGGCTTCATAAGGAGTCATCCCTATGTTGCAGTGAAAACTATTATTATAAGAAAATTTTATCAGGGGTAAATTTCTATCTTAATTCCCCTTTTGATCTAATGTACATGCCCTAAGCATGTCTTCTAGAGTTTGAATAGTTCTTTCAGTTTGCCCATCAATTTGTGGATGATAAGCAATACTAAAACTAAGTTTAGTACCAAAAGCCTCTTGCAAGGCTTTCCAGAATCTAGAAGTAAACCTAGGTCTCTATCAAATACTATATTAGTGGGAACCCCATGGAGTCTCACTATTTCTTCTATATATAATTAGGCCAACTTATTTAATAAAAAATTTATTTTGATAGGTAGGAAATGTGTAGATTTAGTTAATCTGTCTACAATCACCTCAATTGTATCATTTCCTAATTGAGTTCTAGGTAATCTATAGAAATCTTATCTTATTTCCATTTAGGGATTTCAAGAGGTTTTAGTAATCTTACAGGCTTCTAATGTTTAATCTTTACCTGTTGTCATACTAAACATCGAGCAATATACTCAGCTATGTGCTTCTTTATACTTGGCCACCAAAACATCTTTTTCAAATCTTGATACATCTTTGCGATACTAGGATGAATAGTATAGTTGCTCTTATGGGCTTCTTCTATAATTATGTCCCTCAATCCTCATGACTCTGGAACATAAATCCTATCTTGGAAGGTTATTACCCTATCAATACCTTTCTTGAATTCTCTTAGGTCCTTTAGGGACTTTAAGAACTCGTCTTCCCTTTAAGCCTCTAATATCTGAGTTTTAAAATTGTTCTCAATTTTTATTTCACTCAGATATACCCTATCTGGTAGCACCAATGGGGATAGGCTCATATTTCTAAATTTCTCTATTAGGCTCATTTCATCCACCATCATGTGAGCTACATGAAGGGATTTCCTACTTAGAGCATCGGCCACTACGTGGGCCTTCCTTGGATAGTACTTTAATTCAAAATTATAATCCTTTAAAAATTCTATCCATCTTCTTTGTCTTATGTTTAATTCTTTTTGGTCAAAGAGATATTTAAGACTTTTATGGTCACTAAATACCTCAAATCTCGACCCATATAAATAGTGTCTCCATATCTTCAAGGAAAACGCTATAGCTACTAACTCTAAGTCATAAGTAGGGTAATTTTATTTATGAGATCTTAATTGTCTAGAGGCATATGCTACTACTCTTCCATTTTGCATTAAGGTACATCCTCGACCCTTTTTGGACACATCACAATATAACTTAAAATTTCCTAATGGATCAGGAATAGTCAGAACAGATGTCGTAGTCAGTTATTCTTTTAACACTTGGAAACTATGTTCACATTTAGGATTCCACACAAATGGAACATCTTTTCTAGTTAATTTAGTCAAAGGCAATGCTATTTGTGAAAATCCTTGAATAAATCTCCTATAGTAACCGACTAATCCAAGGAAACTACGGATCTTAGTCACTGTTGTGGGTCTCTCCCAAACAACCATTGCTTCTGTCTTACCAAGATCTAATGCTATTCCATCTTTTGAAATTACATAGCCTAAGAATTTTATCTTACTAGGATCTACTGCTATTTCATCTTTTGAAATTACATGACCTAAGAATTTCACCTTTTTTAGCTAGAACTCACACTTCTCAAGTTTAGCATACAATTGCTTTTCTTTAAGCAACTGCAATACAATCCTAAGATGGTGTTCATGCTCTTCACTAATTTTAGAATACACAAGAATGTCATTAATAAACACTACCATAAACTGATCAAGGTAGGGTCTAAAGATACAATTCATGTAATTCATAAAAATAGCTAGAGCATTAGTTAATCCGAATGGCATTATAAGAAATTCATAATGCCTATATCTGGTTCTAAAGGTTCTATTAGGTATGTCTTCTGTTCTCACTTTGATTTAATGGTACCTCAATCTCAAATCAATTTTTGAAACACAGTAGTCCCTCTTAGCTGGTCCAATAGATCATCTATTCTAGAGAGTGGGTATTTATTCTTTATAGTTACCCTGCTCAATTGCCTATAGTCTATACACAATCTTAAACTTCCATCTTTCTTCTTTACAAACAAAACCGATGCTTCCCAAGGTGAAGCACTGAGCCTAATAAACTGTCTTAATAAAAGATCTTCTATTTGTAACTTCAATTCATTCAACTCTAAGGGAGACATTCTATAAGGCGCTATAGAAATTAGTCCTGTACCAGGAATTAGTTCTATAGAAAATTCTATTTCTCTCTCACGTGGAAGACTTGAAATTTTATCGGGAAAGACATCTAAGAATTCATAAACTACAAGAATAACATTAAGTTTATGTTGAAATTCAATCTCAGAAGAACACGGAAAACTCATTCCTTGGATCTCTTCCTCAATTTTCCTATTTATAGGCATGACATCTACAAAAGTCATAGACTTCTTAGAACAATCCAAGACTACATTTTAATGGACAACGAATCCATCCCGAAAATAATATCCAATTCCACCAAAGGCAAACAAATAAGGTCAATAATGAAAGGTTTATTTTCAACCACAAGGAAACAGTTTAAATGTAACACCCTTTGTTCTCTTGATTTTTTTAAAATTATTGTTTCCTTAATTAATAGGATGAGTTTGCCATAAAGTGTGATGAAATTGCTTTGGTGATGTAGTGTTTAGAATAAATATGTTAAGAGTGAACAACTTTCTTTCTTGTTTTAGCCGAATTAAGATGTAAGTATAAAGAGAATTAGAAGTGAGGCTTGATTTATATTAATGTGTTTTCTTCCAAGTCACCAAGGAACTTGCAAGAAGGAAATAAAAATTGGCTAAAGGAAGATAATGTGATGCGTGAAGAAATAAAGGAGAAATGAATTTGCCAAGTAAGGTGCTTGATTTAATCCTTTCCTTTTCTTCCTTTTGCCTAGCCGAATCACCAAAAGAAAGAGTTAATTTAATATATATATATGCATATGGTAAGTGGAGAGAGAGTTTGAAATTTATTTAAATATATATGGGTGTGCACGGTGAGAACCATTAGGAGGAGCTTGGCATTTATTCAAAAACAATACATAGGCTTAGGCATTCAGTGAAGGAAATGAAAGTAAAGGGGAATCGAGACATGTAGGAAGAAAAAGGGAATTTGACTTCTTCTTTTTCACATTTTGTAATACCCCTATCTAGTATTATCATTAATTCTGATATAAACAAATAGGTTCGGTACATTATCTTTATCCTTTATTTAATTAAAGTCTGAGCAGTTATACCATTAAATTATATTAAGCGAATTAAGTTCGGGATCTTTCACTCAGATTAAATAAACTTACATGCACATTGGAATAAAAGAAATTCTATGATACATTATGGAATTTAAACTTTCATATAATTCAATGAAATTAGTTTCCATTACATTACAGTAAACATGTATTAGGATATGCGAAGCACCTGTCCATAGGAAGTCAAGAGACAACAATCCTATCACTTAGACTCCCTTTACAAATTTCCAAGATGGACTGATCCTTCACCTATCCCTTCCCCTGTTATTTCCTAAATACATCTTAGGACTCCTGCCAAAAGAATAATCCTAGATCTAAATGGAGTATATCTAGACTAGGACCCAAAAATAGGGGTTAAAAAATTTCTTAACCCAAAAGAACTCGAACTCCCAGCTTGGCTATGCATTCGCGTTTGATACATATTAGCATATAATGAGAAATGCAAGTTTCCCAATAGCTTAACAATTCGGTTTAAAAACAACTAGTATGTATCAGGGTGCAAGCACCAAAATAATTAATTCTAAATTCTTGAAATAAAATACCGCATAATTCATAATATAACTGGAAAACAATATATGATCAATTAAAATGTCAATAGGATGAAAATAACATACTTGCAAATAATCATGCTATGACTTACATTATCATAACATTAACAAATTATTTAGGCTTATCCTTCTTAAATTTTCTGTGTACTTTAGCTGTGTACTCTTAGGCACTCATGGACACTTGGCCACCTTTAAAATTCTTTGTGGACACTTGGCCACCTTTAAAATTCTTTGTGCAAACTTGGGAACATGTGGACACTTGGCCACCTTTAATATTCTTTGTGCACACTTGGACACATGTGGACACTTGCCCACCTTCCTAGGGCCATTGTGCACACTTGGGCACTATATGGACACTTGGCCACCTTCCTAGGGTAATTGTGCATACTTGGGCACTATGTGGACACTTGGCCACCACCTAGGGTCATTGTGTACACTTAGGCACTAGGTGGGCACTTGACCACCTTTAACATTTCTTTAATTATCCAAGGAAAATTTTATTTTCCTGAGCATCATTATTAGTGTACATCCCCTTTAAAATTCTAATGACTTCAAGGATAAAATTTCCTTTTTCTTGGAATTTACCATTAATGTACTTCATTTGGAAATGCTATTAATTTCAAGAATAATTTTCTCTTTCTTATAGTTTAATGTAATTATACATTTCTTATGGGAAATTCAATATTTAAGGAATAATTTCTATTTTCCTTAGAAATAATTTCTAAGGTATATTTTCTTATAAAATTCTCATAATTTCAATATTAATTTCTTTTCTTGGAAATTAATTTCCATGTATATTCTCTTTCTAATAATTTCAATAATAATTTCCCTTTCTTGGAATAAATTCCAATGTACATTTTCTTTCTAAAAATTTTAATAATTTCCATAATAATTTCTTTTTCTTGGAAAATTAATTTCAATGTATAATTTCTTTCTAAAAATTCTAATAATTTCCATAATAATTTCTTTTTCTTGGAAAATTAATTTCCAATGTACAATTTCTTTCTAAAAATTCTATTCTTTTTAGAATACTTACTCTCCTTACAAAAATAATCTAAGTTTTCTCTTGTGACATCAAAAGTAATTTCCCATGCCTTGAATCAAATCATAGTGCATAGCTTATAAATTCCAAGAATTACTATCATGGACTTGGCTGAGGGAGTCATTCATTTGGCAATTCCATTTCCTTTATTTTTGTTCTTTACTTAATACACTGAAAAGATTAGGGTTACTTTCCTTTATGGTCAACATAAATTTTAATCCTAATCCATAATCCCATAACCTCCTCATTCTATCCCATCCATCAACAATTCAATAACCACACGTGCTAGCTAAAAACATACATTTAAATCAAGAATGTAGAGACAACCTAAGTTCCATGGAAAGCTTGAATATAGACATTGGATTGCATAGCTAGAACATGGAACAAAAGTTTGAATTGTTAACGTACCTCAAGGATGAAGCCAACGTGGATTGTCTTGGGTTTTCTCTTGAATTCCCTTTGCTACTTTGCTCCTTGGTTCCTTTCTTGCCTTATGTATCTTACCAATTCAGCTAGTCTTCCTTTTTCCCCTTTCTCTTTTCCTTTCCTTTCGAGTAGGCGTGTGTGTGTATGGGTTAAGTGCTCTCCCTTTCTTTTTCCTTTTGGATTTTAGTATTAGGTGCCACATGTGCATCTCAATTAGCTCTCCTTCCCTTTGCTAGGTGTTCACGCCACTTCACTTCTTTTTAATTTTTCTTTTTCTTTCCTTCCCCTTGTGAACTTGTTCCATGGCTATATCAACATGTTGCATTCTCTCTCTTTTCTCCTCTTCTAAATAATTATTGTGATTAACCTCATTACCTAATGGTCCCCATGGGTGGTTCCTAATGTGCATCTCTTCTCTTCCTTTCTGTAATAACCCAAATTTTTAAAATAAATTAATTGGGTAAATTAAACCTTGATTTAGTTAAAATCAAATTTGACTAATTTTCTGAGTCTACGGTCGAAATTTGAGAATTTTTCAGAGTTGAAATCTGATCTGATGGAGAAAAAATCAGCCCGACATTAGGAAATCAGCAGATGAATCGTCAGGCTTTAAATCTTAGAAAGGAGTATGAATTTCTCCCATGCAGGCCCGTATCCTTGCCCAGGTCGAAGAAAGCATCCAAAAATTTCCCCGGGAAAAGTGGCAAAAGACTAAAATGCCCCTGGAGGTCTTAAAATTTCAAAAACTCCATTTTCCCTCTTTTCTCTCTCTCTCTTCTCTCTATTTTCTCATCCTTCTCTCCTCAACTTCACGCCATCGTGCATGGCTAAAACATCACCTTGCGACATCATCGGGCCCTGCCATCGGTGTAGCTTGATGTCGCCGACTTCTAGTTGCCGTTCTTGATTGCCGATAGCCACCACAGTGGCTGAAAATAGCATTCATTCCCCTCCATTGCGATTTCCCGTCTCCATCAAGATCTCCGCCATCTGGTGACACCACCACCCCTGTTGGAAAGCCTAAGCTGCCATCTTCCTCTGACAACTTCAAGCCGGTGGAATGCCGCCGCCACACGCCTAGAACGGGGGAAAAATCGTCTGCCGTGTGTCAACCTTCATCATCAAAAAATGCCATCCAAACGGCCGTGTTTCGCCGAACGGACACCAGATCCAACCTCCTTGAGTTTTGGGCTACATCCTGGTGTATTTTTCAACCCCAGCCGCCGTCATTCATCGTGCACCATCGTCGAAGCTGCTAGAAAATCACAATTTAGATCTCGAGTCCCTAGAGCCTCTGGTATAATTGAAAATACCCTAATTTGATGTTTTCCAGTAGTTTTTGTGCCGATTGTTCCTTAATGATTAAACCAAAGCAAAAACTTGGTATTATTGTAGGGAAATAATAATTTAAAGGAAGCGAGGTATAGAAAGAGATCAAAGGAAGGCTAAGATCAGCTTTTCTAGTCATTCTGCAGGTAGTTTGACAATTCTAAAAAATAATGTCCCATGATTGCGTATGTGTATGTCTATTTTTGCTAGCCTTGATGGGAAATTATTGTAGATTTACATTCTTGATATTATTCATGTTCACTGGCCAAAATCATGGAAATAGAGTTAAATTAAATTAGGTAAATAAGAGTCATAGCTAAAGGTGATAACGATATATTGTGCATTGACAAAAAGGAAAAGAAAGGAAACATAATTGATAAGGGAAAACATAGATAGGTACACAATTTACAATGTGTGGCCAGAGATGATCCACACAGGGGACCTAGCAAGGTGTGGCCGAAGGTGCTCCATGCCTATGACCTAGTGTTTGCGATTACGCTATGCACGTGGCCGAAGGTGCTCCATGCCCATAACCTAATGTTCGTAATTACGCTGTGCACGTGGCCGAGTGACCACGATTTACAATGTGTGGCTAGAGGTGATCCACACGGGTGACTTAGTGAGGTGTGGCTGAAGGTGCTCGATGCCCATGACCTAGCGTTCACGATTATGCTATGTATATGGTCAAGTGACCACGATTTATGATGTGTGGCCAAAGGTGCCACACACGGGCGACCTAGAAAGGTATGGTCGAAGGTGCTCCATGCCCATGACTTGTGTTCGCAAGTACGCTATATATGTGTGGCTGAGTGTCCAAGGATTACGAGGTGTGGCCAAAGGTGCTCCACATGGGTGGCCTAGTGAGGTGTGGCCAGAGGTGCTCCATACCTATGAACTAGGGATCACGGTGATTTCATAAAGGTGGCCTAGTGTACACATAACACCCCAAGCGCTCAATTAACTTAGATTGATAACTGTAAAAGCTAATACATAAGTAAATTGCGTAATACTGTGATAACATGTATAATTTTATTTAGATATGTCCATTTGAAAGAGAATACCTGATTTTTTGTTAACATCTAAATTATCATGTAATGCTTGCCTGTTTTCATTTACAGTTAACGTTATGTTTTATTATCAAGAATGTAAATTAAAAATGTTTTGGTGCTTACACCCTGGTACATATTAGTTATTTTTAAAATCAAATTGTTAAGCTACTGAGAAACTTGTTTTTCTCATTACCATGCTAATATGTATCAGATGCAGACACATAGCCAGAGCAGGAGGTAGCTGTCACATTATGATTTAAGGAGATTTTTGTAACCCTATTTCAGGTCCTAGTTCAGATTTCTTTGGTTTAGAACTAGGGTTATTCTTTTAGACAGCAGATATAGGATATATGAAGGACTGGTCCATCCTTGAAATTCTTAAAAGGGTCTGAGGGACAGGATTGTTGTCTCCTGACTTCCTATAGACGGGTACTTCACATATCCTGACACGTGTTTACAGAAATGTAATGGACACTATTGATTATGTATTTAATTAAATTACATGGATTCTTTAATTCCGCTGGGTAGTTATTATTTTTTGATCTATTTTGCTGTGCATGTAAGTGTTAATCTGAGCAAAAGATCTCGAACCTAATCCGCTTAAATTAATTCAATGGTATAACTGCTTAGACATTAATTAAATAAAGGATAAAGATAATGTACCGAACCTATTTATTTATATCAGAGTTAACAATAAGACTAGATAAGGGCATTACATTACGTGGTATCAGAGCACAGTTACCTAGGTTAGGAATGGGGTAGAATTCCTCAGGTAACGGACTAGTTCAGGTTAGTCAACTATACCTAGGCGGTTGACTAGCTTGTATTTTGTTTTGAACTTGAGGAATGGAGTATTAGGTTTGGGAAGATAGAAGCTCCTGTTAGTGTTATACGTTACCTGCTTAATCAATTGTTATTGAGCCTGATTACCTTAGTAATACTTGATTTGTAGAATGACGTTATGGCATCAACATGGAGAATCAGATCACAAGCCTAAAACATGGAAGTGGCTTTGAATGTGGTTAAGGGGACCATGAGATAAATGGCGAAAGCTACGAGAGCCCAAGCTGCAGTTATAGCCGAAGCACTCCATCAGGCCTAGACTGATCAGCGTGAAGATACTTAGAATGAGACTGAACTGATGAGAACTCAAGTCAGGGGGAGGTTGGATTGAATTCCAAAGCATCAGACCTCCTGTCCTTACTAGTGTGATGAACCCAAGAAGGCGAAAGAAGAGGTATAGAAGATGGAGGAGTTGTTTAGAGTACTGGGTAGCGATGAGAGTAGACAGTCTCCTTGTAACACCCTCTATCCTACGGTTCTTTTAGTTATTCTAAAAATTATAATATGAAAATAATTATTAGAGTGTTAGTGTTACTGTTATTTCTACCTGAGCCCATTTTAAACTTTTTACCAAGTTGATTAATTGAGTGCATTTGGGTTGGTCTCTACTCTCGGGTTCTCTCAATATCACAGAAGAATAAATACATATAATGTACACTTGAAGTAACTATACATAGACATGCATTCTTAATTAAATATAATCAATTAACTATTGGGCATGAAGGCAACAATCCTACCACTCATAACCCTATTAAATAGTCTAATCATCAATCAAGCCTAATTCATATACAGATAAGTTAGAATAGGCTATACAAAATAATCCTACACTAACCTTTCTTAAAATATCATAAAGGCTAGCTTAATCCTAACATGTACTTATACTATCCCAAAATAAACAGTTTGTATGCCCAGATTGGACACTTCTGCATACCTTACCTTCTTTCTCTAGCGCAAAGGGCCTACACATCTAGTACATGTCAATACTATTGTGAGAAATGAATCTCAGTAGCAATACAACCAGTTACAAAATTCATTAACTTGTACCACCGTGCTCGCACGGAAACCTCTACATTCTTTCATAAAACATATAACATACTATGGGGATGCAATGAGTGTGGCATTTAATCATGTTATATACTCATATGTATGCATGTGCATTTAAAACATATCAACTTTAAAACATGGGAAGTGCATTCATCATCATTTTCATTGTAAAACATTTTCCATAGGGTAATAAATATGCCTTTTGATGGTACATATGAGCATGAGGAAACAATCAGAACATACGAGCTATCGGGAGTGTCGCCTAGCAACGACTCCACGTACCACTATATATATATGAATGAGCTATCTTGGTGACTAACTGTGCCACTATAGTAGTTGAGCTATCCTGGTGATTAACTGCGCCACTACGGTAACTCTACTGTATAGTACTACCGAGGCGTCCCCCAGTCGGATCTAACGTACAATCTCAATAACTCACGGGATCACTGTAAAACCTTTGCACAGGTCTTATCCTCTCCGCTTTCATGGATCATGAGGCTATGGAATCACCACCCCTTTTCCAGTGGATCACGCTCCCGATACGCTATTCTCTAATATATACACTAGGGTGATTCAGTTCATACCCATGGTTATACTTTAACCATAAGTATGTGTTTCTTCATGGCCCTTGAAAGACACACTAACTTAGGGTTCACAACCATCATGGTATTTTTGAAGTCATCTATCTTTAAGTGAATGTTTAACCATCCTAATATGTGGCACAACTGTGGAATGCCAACGACCATCCTATACTAGCAATCGGTCACTCGACTTATGAGGCTATCTACCACTAGTGCATATACTGAGGATACTTCACTCTTCCTTTTTGATGTCTCTCCACTCCCTTTTATATCACTATCACAAGGACCATTCTCATCCAAGTGAAAAGTGACTCTACCCTTTACACATTACCCAAAACTCCTAGTTTCCTTGCTTACCCATGTTGTGAGCCCTTAATTAAGTTAATATGAAGAATTGTTAAGCTCAGTTGCCATTAAAAACCTCATTTCGCAAACTAGAGGGTTGACAGTCGATTGTTGGAAGGCTGGCAGTCTGCTGGTGGTTCTCTGTATTCCTCGAGTTCTAAACAGCAAGCTAGCAGTCTGCTGCCAGCACGCTGGCAGCCGACTGGTGGCTTTATGGAATGCGTTCTAGGTAAAAATATAATAATGACAGTCGACTGCTCAGTGCAAACCTGTAGGTTTAACCCTAATCTCAGTTCAAACATGTAAAAATTCACATTTTCCAACAATAGTAACATTTCAGAAAAAGATGGGGTTTAGGATGGATTGCTACCTTGATTCTTAGCGAAATGTGTGTGTTTGATGTGTTAAAAATGATCCTCCCTTGCTATTGGATTGATTCCTAGCCTCAAATCTGCTTCTTTCTCAGTAAAATTCCCTCCTTAAGCCCTAGCTCACCCTTTTCTCTCTCTAGTCGCCCCCTTCAGCTTCTCTCTCTAAAATTTGGTACGGTAGAAGTGTGTGTGGGTTTTGGCTATAGCTAGGGTTTAAGAGAGGTTTACATATTTGCCCTTTGGCCCCTCATCTATTTTGCACTCTTGGAATCACTTACTTTTCCCTTTTCAATTGAGTCTCTAACCACCTCTTACTAAACCTTCATTTAATTCCTTTCAATTTTGTCCCTAGGCTAATGCAACTATATGCACTAATGCAACATACACAAGCATTAAACATTAAATTAACAAGTATCAAACATCTCTTTAATCATAATTAGAGCGGATGTTACACTCCTTTGCTGCGTATCAGCTAGAAAGAGAGGCTAAGTATGGGTGGAAGGGTTTATGCCCTCGAAGGTGAAGAAGCAACTAGTCTAAGGATTTCATAAAAGATTGTGTCCAAAGGTTGAAGTTACTGGTGACTAGTTTATCTTGGCTATTGTCTATAGTAGTTCTAATTGATGAACATGTGTTCAACATCATGAATTTGTTTATGTTAGAATTTATAAAAGATATCATGGTGTATTCTAAGAAAAGACAGGAGTGAGAACACTTAGCCTGAAAATGGTCCAATAGGGAATTAGACTATAGGTTGGTGGACTGAATTTTAAAGGGGCTAATTGAATTCACCATTGATCTAGTGCTTGGCACTGAACTGATCTCCATATCGCCTGATAGCATGGCACCCATAGAATTAAGGGAATTGAAAGTGCAAATAGAGTACCTCTTAAAAAGGGGTTTATTAGATTCAATGTGTCACCTAGGGAATCTCTTGTTTTATCTATGAAAAAGATGGAAGAAAGAGACTATTCCTAGGATTACCGTCAGCTGAACAAAGTGACCATTAAGAACAAATACCCCTACCCAGAATAGATGACATTCTGATCTATTATAGGACTCCTGAAGAGCATGCACAACATCTTGGGATGGTGTTGCAGATATTGAAGGAGAAATAGTTGTGTGCGAAATTGGAGAAACGTGAATTCTATTAGAGAAGGTCAAGTTCTTAAGTCATGAAGAAAATGCAGCAGGGATTTTAGTAGATCCCAAAACGATTGAGGCTGTGTTAAGTTGAAAATGGCCAAGCACAGTTACATAGATTAAGAGCTTTCTGGGTTGGTAAGCTATTATCGGAAGTCCATACAAATATTTTCCCGGATCGCTTTACCATTAGCCCGATTAACTAGGAAGGATGTAGAATTTAGATAAAACGAGGAATGTGAAAGGAGTTTCCAAACTCTTAAGGAGAAATTGATTAACACTTCAGGGTTAGTTATCATAGACCTTGTTGTATGACATTCTATCCTAATCATTGTCTTTCAGGATCTTTTGACAAGACAAACTATTGGTAGAGGAAGCGTATCTAATGAGCTATATTTGTTGGATTCAGTTGATGCATCACTATCACTAGCTCATGCATGCTTTGCAATTTTGTCTCATTTTCACTTTGTGAAGTAGAATCTAGCACCTCTCCTTGTAAAACAACGTTGGAATATTGTTGAAGCTTTGGGAACTATGGATGAATATGTCCCAATTCTCCATAATTATGGCATGTTGGTAGTCCTCTACCTCCATTACGACCACCACATCTGCCCCTCTAACCATTGTCACCATTTTGACCCTCACGATAACTACCAGAACTACCACCTTGACTGCTCCCATTATGGTTTTGAGCAACTAAGGTAAACTTCTCATTGGTATCTGTTATTTCTAATTTGCCTTCACCACAAGAGGCATTTAAAACCTGAGTAAAAGCATCCTTCAAGTTATCCACCTCCTTATTAGACAATATTTGTGATCGAATCACATCATACTCTGAACCAAGACTTGATAACCAATGCAAGGAAAAAAAAATTATATTATGCAAAGCAATCATCTCGTTCAAAAGTATTACAACTCATAAGAGAGCATAGTCCCTCACATGACTCTTTATATTTAAGGTAGTAAGCCATCAGTGGCCTCTTTTGTTGTCCAGATCGATAAATATCTTGAGATAGCATAAACATGAATAAGATTATTACTTGACCCCAAAAAATCGTTTGAGGTACATTGACACATCAAAGAAAGGTTTAAGATGCGTATTAATGCAGGCTGGGAAGGTAATAACCTATGCATCTAGGAAAATGAAGCCTACAAAGGAGAAACTATCCCACCCATGACTTAGAGTTAGCTGCCGTAGTGTTTGCCTTACACATTTGGAGACACCAGCTAGACAGGGCAAGATTGGAGGTTCATAGTGATTGTAAAAGTTTTAGGTACCTATTTAATTAGAGAGAACTAGATATGAGGCAAAGAAGATGGTTAGAGTATTTAGAAGACTTTAACTTTGAGCCAAAATATCATGCAAGGAAAATAAATGTTGTAATGGATGCATTGAGTAGGAAACCCCTGTAGGTAGCTTGTCTGATGATCGATGAGATGAGATTACTGGAGGACTTTAGGGATCTGAGTCTCAATGTAATTTCATCGCCCAATTAGATTAGCCATGAGTGATTTCCAAATAAGCTGTGATTTGAGGGAACATGTAAGATAAGCACAGTTAGAGGATGAATCCTTAGAGATTTATTTGAATCAACCTGATTTTAGGTTAACTCTAATGGAGTACTGATGTTTAGGAAAAGCATAGAAATTCCAAACCATCGGGACTAAAGGAGAAAGTGTTAACAGAGGCTCATTGAAGCTACTATACCATTATTGAGGTATTTCTAAAATGTATCAAGATTTGATAAGCAACTTGTGGTGGCCAGGTACACAAAAGGATATCACAAATTATATGAATGCCTATCTTACTTGATAGCAAGTAAAGATTAAGCACCAGAACCCTAAGAGTTTATGGAGACCACTGGGGAATACCAGAAAGGAAATGGGATTAGATAACCATAGACTTTATAGTGGGATTACCTAGAACACTAGCTGGTTATGATTCCATTTGGGTAATAGTGGATAGATTGACCAAGTCTGCTCACTTTCTACTTATTAAGATTAGGTATTCCATGGATAAACTAGCCTAAGTCTATGTTAGGGAGATTGTGAGACTATACAGGGTACCATCAGGTATAGTACCGTATCGAGACCTTAGGTTTACCTCAAGATTTTGACAACCCCTACAGTAGGCATTAGGGACCCAACCGAGGTTTAACACCGCATACCATCCTCAGACCGATAGACAGTCTGAGAGGACAATACAGAAGATATGTTAAGGGATTGTATGCTAGAACATAAAAGAACTGAGATAAATACCTCCCTACTTATCAAACTTGCATGATGTATTCCACGTTTTGCAACTCTGTGAAAATGTCCAAAATTTACGCCTGTCCAAATCCTCGACTTTAGGACTAAACGACTCCAGAATAAAGTGATCCCTTTAGTTAAGGTACTTTGGCAGGATGTAGCATCACGGGAGATGATGTGGGAAAAGGAGGACGAGATGAGGCAACGTTACCTAGAATTGTTTACAAGTATGAAATTTCAAGGACAAAATTATTTTAAAGAGGGGAGAATGTAATAACTAAAATTTTTAAAATAAATTAATTGGGTAAATTAAACCTTGATTTTTCTTAAATCGAATTTGACATAATTTTCTGAGTCTACGGACAAAATTTGGGAATTTTTCAGAGTTAAAATCTGATTTGACGGAGAAAAACTCGACCCAGCGTTAGGAAATCAGCAGATGAATCGACAAGCTTTAAATCCTGGAAAGGAGTATTTGTTTCTCCCATGCGAGCCCGTATCCTTGCCCAGGTCGAAGAAGGCATCTAGAAATTTCCTCGGGCAAAGTGGCAAAAGACCAAAATGCCTCTAGAGGCCTTAAAATTTCAAAAACTCTATTTTTTCCCACCATTTTCCCCTTTTCTCTCTCTCACCTCTCTCCATTTTCTCCTTCTTCTCTCCTCCACTTCACGCCACCATGCACGGCCGGAACGTCGCCCTGCACTATTGTCGGGCCCTACCACCAGTGCAGCTCGACACCGCTGACTTCCAACTGTCGTTCCCAATCACCGACGGCCACCACAGTAGCCAAAAATAGCGTGCATTCCCCTTCATCACAATTTTCCTTCTCCGTCGAGATCTCTGTCGTCCGATGCCGTCCGATGACATCGTCGCCACCATTGGGAAGCCTGAGCTGCCAGCTTCCTCTAACAGCTTTCAGCTAGTGGAATGCCGCCGCCACGTGCCTGGAATAGGGGAAAAATCTTCCGTCGTGCATCAACCTTCATTGCCGAAAAACGTCATCCAAATAGCCGTGTTTCGCCGAATGGACACCAGATCCGACCTTCTCCAGTTTTGGGCTACATATAGGTGTATTTTTTGAGCGGATTAGGTTCAAGATCTTTTGCTCAGATTAAAACATTACATGCACAACGGAATAAAAGAAATTCTATGCTACACAGTGAAATTTAAACTTTCATATAATTCAGTGAAATAAGTTCCATAATATCCATTACATTATAGTAAACATGTATTAGGATATGCGAAGCACTCGTCCACAGGAAGTTAAGAGACAACAATCCTATCACTCAGACTCCCTTTACAAATTTCCAAGATGGACCGGTCTTTCATCTACCCCTTCCCTTGATCTTTTCTAATTACATCTCAGGTCTACTGCCAAAAGAATAATCCTAGATCTAAATGGAGTATGTCTAGACTAAGACCCCAAAAAAAGGGTTACAAAAATTTCTTAAACCAAAAAGAACTCAAACTCCCAGCCTGGTTATGCATCTGCATCTGATACATATTAGCACATAATGAGAAACACAAGTTTCCCAGTAGCTTAACAATTCGGGTTTTAAAAAATACTAATATGTATTAGGGTGCAAGCACCAAAATAATTAATTCTAAATTCTTGGAATAAAATATAGTATAATTCAAAAATATAATTGGCAAGCAATATATGGTCCATTAAAATGTCAATAGAATATGACTAATATATTGTCAAATAAAACATGCTGTGACATACATTACCATATATTAACAAATTATTTAGGCTTATCATTCTTAAATTTTCTTTGTATTTTAACTGTGCACACTTGGGCACTATGTGGACACTTGGCCACCTTCCTAGGGTCATTGTGCACACTTGGGCACTAGGTGGGCACTTGACCACCTTTAACATTTCTTTAATTATCCAGGGAAAATTTTCTTTTCTTGAGAATCATTATTGGTGTACATCCCCTTTAAAATTCTAATAATTTCTTTTTCTTGGAAAATTAATTCCAATGTACATTTTCTTTCTAAAAATTCTAATAATTTCCATAATAATTTCTTTTTCTTGGAAATTAATTCCAATGTACATTTTCTTTCTAAAAACTCTAATAATTTCTTTTTCTTGGAAAATTAATTCCAATGTACATTTTCTTTCTAAAAACTCTAATAATTTTCATAAAAATTTCTTTTTCTTGGAAATTAATTATAATGCACAATTTCTCCAAAAATTATAACATTAACTTTCCAAATATAATTTCTCCTTCTAGAAAATTAATTTCTTATGTACATTTTCTTTGTCAAAGGATTCTAGCCTTTTTAGAATACTTACTCCCCTTACAAGAATAATCTAAGTTTTCTCTTGTGGCATCAAAATAATTTCCCATGCCTTGAATCAAAATCATGGTGCATAGCTTATAAATTCCAAGAATGAATATCATGGACTTGGCCTAGGGAGTTTTATTCATTTGGCGATTACATTTCCTTTCTTTTTGTTCTTTACTTAGTACACTTAAAAGGTTAGGGTTCTTTCTTTGTGGTCATCATGAAGTTACATCATCCAACCCTAGTCCTTTTTCTAACATGTTCATGCTATCTCATCCATCAACCTTCCATTGAACCACACATGCTAGTCATATACATACATTTAGGTCAAGAATGTAAGGACAACTTAAGTTCCATGGAAAACTTAAACATAAATATTGGGTTGCATAACTAGAATATGGAACAAAAGCTTAGATTTTTAACCTACCTCTTTGATGCCCTAAGATGGTTTTTCTTGTCTTTCCCTTGATTCTTTGCTTCTTTTACTTTTTCTTCTTGACCACCTTTGCTTCTTCCTCTTCAAGCTTTGGTGTCTCTCCCCTTTTCTCTCTTTTTCACGTGTATGTGTATGTGTAGTTTTGTATGTTGTAAGGTCTCTCTTCCTTTTCTCCCTTCTTTCCTCTTCACTTCATGTGTGGTTTGAAGTATAAAAGTCAAATTTTCAATTTCCTATTGTCTCTTTCTTGGCTTAGGTGGCATGTGGGTGTGTGTAGGTTCCAATTGCATTCTATTTTCATTTTCCTAAAAGAAAATTCTGCACTTGTACTCTCTTGCTTGCAACCTTGGTAATTGTTTTCCTTGCAAGTTTGGGTTACCTATTCTTACAAGCAACTAAATTTATATTGTTGCATAAAAAATTTCTACTCCTTTTGTCTTCTTTTCCTCACCATAATCTCCTTCTTCACCTGGGGTTCCATGTGCAACAAGTCAAATAAAAATTCTGCACCTTTAAAATTCTTCCTCCTTGCCATGTTTTCATGCCTCACATGTTCCCATGTGCATATTTCACTTAGAAAAATTCTGCACTTAATTGTTTTTGCTTGCCACCTTCATTTGTTGTTAATTAAATTCCCTCCATGCATACTTACACAATAAAATTCTGCACTTAATTGGTTTTGCTTTCTACCTTGATATTTCTTTTCCTTGCAAGTTTAGATTACTTACTTTCACAAGCAACTAATTTATATTCTTAAAAATTCTGCACCTTTATTTAATTGTTCCCATACCTCACGTGTGTCCTCAAGTGCATGTCCCAAAAATTCTGCACCACTTTTCCCTAGCTTATTCGGTTATGTGAGAAAGGAGGGATGAATGCATTCTTGCTTGGGAATTAAGGGCTGCACCTTTTGGCTCCTTTTCCTACCTTACGTGTGGTCCCATGCAACAATTCACTTAAAATTCTGCACCATTATTTTATTTGTAGCATGCTTATGAAGTTAATTTCCCATCCTCCTTTGTATTATCCATTGGTCCCACACACAAGATACATGCAATTTCTTTCCTTAGTTCACATGTGACTTGGAGGCTTCATGCATGAAATTCTAATTTCCATTCCCCCCCTTTCACGTGGCTTTACTTGTTTCCATGCAATAAAAATTCTGCACTCCTTGCATCATGATACCCACTCTCCCTTACTTCCATTAGACTCCACCTAATGCATATGTGTATCTATATTTATTTAATGGGTGCTAACTCCTTTTCTTTGCAACTTCACGTGTGACTTGGAATTGCCATGCATAAAATAAAATTTCCATTCCCTTCTTTCATGCAAGATACATGCAAGGCACACTCATGCATATATTTAATAGTTGCATCTTATTTCGCTTCTCCCTTGGTACTTAGGCTAGGTAACTCAAAAAGGAAAATAAGGAATTAAATTAAGGACCAAATTTTCATGCAAACTTACCTTTTAATATAACCATTTTGGGCCATTAAATTATGCAAGAAAAATTTTTCTTTCCTTAAGCTAATTCATCTAATTAATTAGCAAGTAAGCAATTCATACTAATTAATTAAATGACACCATTAATTCCATCCATTTAATTAAAGACCATTAATTTAGGCTAATTAAATTATGGGGTGTTACAGGTTCTAAATTTTAGGTAATGAGGGACTCTAGCTTCTGGCCATATATAGGCGATGAAATTTTGATCCTAATCTTTGATCATTCAGCCTCAAAATGGTAAGTTTCAAACTATATATATAATTACCATTTTGTCCTTGAACCCTTGGCGGGAGAATTCTAAAAATCTATTGGCTACAGTAATTCTTTTGGCCAAAATTGAAATTCTCATACCTAAACTTTTTCACTTTTCATTTTAGTCCCTCTCCTCTTTCTAATTAATTCTCTCATCCTTTTCTAGTCCAATTCTGGCACTAATGCCACTATATGCAGTCTAATGCATCATACACAAGTAATTAATTAAAATTAACAAACATATCTCATAAAAATAGGCATAGATGTTACAAAAAGTTACTACTTAATCCTTGTTATTTAACCTAACACAAATAGTGATGAGGGTTAACTACTAAGTCTAACTAATGGCAGAGAGAATCAAGTATGCTTGATCAAGAAAGAAGAATATCAAGTCAAGAAGGGCAAACCCACTGGGGTCCTAAACTAAGTGATATACAACCAAAAGATTATGAATTATGAAATTGATTTTGCCACCTGTGCGTGAATTTTGAAGTAAATCCAAAGTCTCTATCAATCTCAATGGATTTCTAGAACCTATAACCTCTTATTGGTTGGTTCTTCCTAATGGGTGATTTTAGATTAACCTTAGAGTTCTAATTCACTACTATTAGGAATTCCTTCTAGTCCAGCAATCGGTCAGCCTCTAGTTCCAAGCGAAGATTGACTGTTCTCTTTAGTTGGTTTTCAATTCCAAACATCATCAGTTAGAGTTTTTGAGAGGAATCTAGATAGTTTTCCCTACTACGTGTCGTAATGAAAACTAGATTAAGTCTTAAACTAATGGAAGATCACACAATCTAATTTATAATTCAATCTCTTTAAACTCAAAATATCAACATAGCTTAAGAACCCCATATGGGCTCTACCAGTCTAGCTAATGATGTTCATGAATAAAACAACAAGAAATGTAATTGAAAAAGATGAACAACAAAAAGGAAATGGAAACACCCTCATCTGTCGAGTTTTGGGTGAATAGTCTTGGCTCTGAACTTTTTCTTGATTATGTTTCTAGTTGCCTCTTGATGTCTTTCAATCTCTTCCTTCAATGCTTCTTGAATCTCCATGGCTGTTGCCTTTATAGAGAGACAAGGAAATTAAAGAATCAAGGCCTAAGAGAGGAAAGGAATTGTCACACTTCCAAACCACTCTTGTGCTCTTAGTTTTGCTCTCCCTTTATTTTTCTTCTTTCTTCATCCATCCCCTCCTATTTATAGGAAAGGGTTCTGCCTCTTTGGGCTAAGACACGACCCTGTGGTGGCTTGTAGAATGGCACGACTGTGTGGTAGCCTAGAAAAGGGGCACAATTGTGTTGGTGACCGTGTCCTGGAAGAGAGGCTTCCATGGTGTGTTTATGGCCTTCTTTCAGTTGGCATTGCTTGCTATGGCTATGTCGAAGGGTGCATAAGGTGTCTTGAACGTGTGGAGAGGCATGTTCTAGAAGCTTTAAGGCAGCATGGCCATGTGCAAGGGTGTGTTCTAGAAGCCTCTATAACATCCACTCCTAATGTAATTAAGAGATGTTTGTTAGTTGTTAATTTAAATTTAAATTCTTGTGTACGTTGCATTAATTACATATATTTGCATTAGTACAAGGAATAAATTGAAAGGGATAAAAGCTGAATTAAGGTGTGACCAAGGACCTAATTAAAAAGGGAAATTTTAGCTAAGAAAAGGTTGCAAAATTGACTCAATAACCAAAATGCAAATACCTAAACTGGACTTAAACCCTAGCTGAACCCTAAACAATCTCATATTACTCAAGCTTCAGCAAACTTAGAGAAGAAGAAGGGCAAGTAGAGAGAGAGAGGATGGCTTAGGGCAAGAGAGTAAGGCATTAGCCTTGAAGGAAGGCTGGATTTGAAGCTAGAGAAGTGTTTTATAGTTGGGGAAATGTTATCTAAGCATCAAATACATGTCCATTGCAAGGAAAATCCAAGGTAGCATCAAAACCTAAACCCTACTTTCATGAAATGTTTGCTCTTAACTAAAAATGATGTTTATGAATGTTTTAAGTTGTATTAGGGTTTAAAACTTGTATTCTCTATGTTTTAGATGTCTATTGGGTATTGCTTGCTGAATGAATGTGCTTGTATGCTTGTAAATGATGTCTGAAAATGATGTTTTGCCTTGAGTTCGAAATGGGGGTTTAATGTGAAATGTAATGGAAATGTAGGCTGTTTATTGATGTTAAATGATGCCTAGATGATATCACTGAGTTCATAAATCTTTGGCATGAGTTGTAACTATAGTTTAGGGCCAAAAATCTAGGTATATTAGATGTTTTTATGCAGTACAGAGCACTATCGACCGACTGCCAGACCTTGAAAGTCGACTATCGTGTTTTCATTACCCAGAAAATGTACCCAGAATGCATCAGCTGACTGCCAGACTTAGCAGCTGGCTGTCGGGCTCATAGTGAGCTACCAATCGACTTCTAGGCATATAAAAGTCAACTGGCTGCTCTCGGGTTAGCTTCCTATTTTAGATAGAATGCATCAGCCGACTGCTAGACCTTAGCAGCCAACTGTTGGGCTCACGATGAGCTACCAGTCAACTTCCAGGCTTATAACAGTCGACTAGCTGCTCTCGGGTTAGTTTCCCATTTTAGATAGAGAGCTAGCAGCTAACTGTCAGCTTAAGGGCACTTGACTGCCAACCCAAAATAAAAGAAAATGGACTCTAAGCCTTGATTTCAATGGAGAATAGCCCAAAACTCCACCCAAACACAAGATTAAATCTTGGCATGTAATGGTAACAGGTAACAATCAAGTTATGACTTACTCAGACATGATGGTCCTTATGTGAATCACATTGGACATGACGATCCTTGTGATAGAGAAAGAAAAAGAAAGGAATCCATGGTAAAGAAGAAGAGGGTATTATTCCTAGGTATGTATTAAGATAGATAGGCTCATGATTGAGTAAACAATGGTTCATTTTTGACGGCCTTGGGAGTTCCACGGTTGTACCATGAATTAGGATGGTTAAACATCCACTTAAATTTAGATAGTTTTTGAAAACGCCATGAAGGTTTCGAACTCTAAGTTAGTGCAATTTTCAAGGCCACTAAAGTGGACACGTACTTAAAGTTAGGCATAACCATGGTGTGAGCCGAATCATTCTAGTGTATACCTTAGTGAATAGCATATCAGGATATGATCCCATAAGCTAAAAAAGTAGCCCCCTATGGGGTAGGAAGGGAAGAAATTCTCTTTATATATGGAATGATCTATGGTACGGGCAGTGACGACTATCATAGGTAGTCCTTACGAGGTAGGAAGGGAAGTAAATTCCTGTTATATATGGAATGATCTGCGGTAAGGGTAGTGACCACACAATACTTGGATCCACTGGGGGATGCTCTAGATAGTATAAAAATGTATGGTGGTTAAATAGTCACAAAGTTATGTATATGGGTATTAAGTGGTACGAGGAGGTAGTCACCGGGCAGCACTCCTCGATGACTCTCATTATATGTTTGATACCTGTTCATGCTTTAAAAGAAGAATATGCTGATGTTACCATATGGAATGTTTTAGATAAAAGTTTTATGGTAAAGCATGTAATTAAGATGACATCCCAATGATGATTTAATTTCACATATATTAAAGTACATGCATACACTCAAGCATAAACCATAACAGCATAATTCATGCATTGCATCCCAATAGTACATGTCATGTTTTGATTTTGAGATGAGAAATGCAAAGTATTTTCATGTAATTATGGTGATATAAGTCAACAAATTTTAAAATAGGTTTGCTTGCTATTGAGATTCAATTCTCACACAAATGCTGGCATGTATCAGATGTATAGGTACTGACTGAAAATGGAGGTAACCTGAGGAGAGGTACCCACCATGGGTATTTTGAGGAAGTACAATTGAATAGCATAGGCTTTTACGTTAATAAGCTAGCCTTCATGATTTTTGGAAGTGTTAGCATAATTTATTTCATGTATAGCCTATAGCATATGTAAGATCATAGAAATTAACTAGATTAATTAGTGAACACTTGGATAGGGATCATGAGTGACAAGGATGTTGTCTCCATGCCCCAATAGTTATTCTATGTCAATTATGAAAGTATTTACGCATGATGTTTATATGTATATATAGTCAGGGTAACTTATATATCATACTATTTTATTCCTCTGTGAGATTGAGTGTAAACCCGAAAGTAGAGACCCAACCCTAACCTCACTCAAATAATTAACTTGTAAAAATTTTAAAATTTGCTCGGTTAGATGTAACAATAACACACTACTATTATAATATACATATTATATCTTCTAGAGAACTAAAAGGAACCATAGGCTAAGGGTTTTTTACGGGCGTTATAGCCTCCATGCTTGCCCTTACTAAAAGATACGTTTTAAGTGCTTTGAGCCTTTAGACACTTGGTTTTAGTCCATTTTGCTTCAAAACTGCTTTGTGTAACCCCTCAATCCTACAATTCCTTTTTAATGGATTTAAATATTATAAACAATATACTATAAAATTAGTGAATTACTACTTCCTTTACCCAAGTCAATTTTTAATTTTTATCAAGTGAACTAAAAAGTATTATTGGTTTAGGCTACTACACTTGGGATTTCACACGTTACGTAGCAAAAATTAAAAACATATTAGTTAAAATAACATACATGTGCATACATATATTCATATACATCAACATTCGTTTACAGGGTATACATATCATTCATTAGACATATATCTATAGATATGTGAGAGTGTTAGCTATGGTAAGGAGAAAACAAGCTTGTCACTCATACCCATTTAACTAAAATAGCTAGTGGATTTCTAGCTCACATATCCTAATACATATATGCCTTTATCTTATACATCAAAACTATTCTCCCGATCCTTTTACCAAAGTATCACTAGGATTCAGGGTATAGGGTATACCAAAAACTTTCCTAAAACTTTACATTCTCAAGGTGTGGGAGGAACTTCCCATATATACACAACCCACACTTCATGAATCACAGGAAAATACCCTAGGAAGGGTATCTCCACCACTTCCACCTCTACTTCTTGCACTATCTGGAACCTAGGCATCTGATACAAACCAGCATTTTTATGAGAATAAATCTCAGTAGCATTAATAACCATTTTTCAAAACAGCTAGTTTGTACCACCTTAAACTCATACAAAAATTCTACATTCTTTTTCATAAAACAATACATCTATTGGGTTATCCTGTATAACATTTCATTTAACATTCATACTTGCATGCATAAACTTAACTCATAGTATATATCTCATCAATTCATCAAAATATATAGGTAACATAGCATCATTCATATAACTTTCATCATAATATAAAGAGCAATAAGGAAATAAGAGCACTTCTCATTGGCCTCTGCCAATCATCATCATCATCATCATCATATAATTGCATAATAAGAGAATTCTGGAGGGGTAACATGTGTAGCACTCCATGTTTTCGCATATGTACTATGGCAACTCTGTCTGGCAGTCCTTGACTGCATATCACATTTGTGTACATTCTGGAGCATCCTCCAGTGGATCCAAGTACAATAAGGTTCCCAACTCTGGGTTCCACACATTAAGTACATACTGGGGTCCTCAAAATACTATTCATAAACATATATATATGGGTGAATCAGTGTATACTATAGTTCTCTAAATTCTAAGTATGTGACTTTTCATTTATTTTGGCCATTAAGTCACTAACTTACAATTTACAACTATCAAGTTAATCGTGGAATGTCCAATCACCATCCCATACCAGCAATTAGTCATTCAGATATGAACCTATCTAGTACAAATACATATTTTAAGAATATAATTTTCATTTCTCTTATGCATTCTTGCTCTTTCCTTTTTAACTTTTATCACTTTCATGCTCTTTCTCATTTACATTCAAAGTATATGTTACCTTACTTGTAATTTGAGTTTAATCTCTAGTTTGGATTTAGTTTTTGGGCTAGATATCATTCAAATATGTCATTAAGTTCATCTTTTCATCACAAAAGGTGGCAGTTGACTGATATCATGCTGCATGTTGACTGATTGCATTCTATCTAGATCTTTAAAATTCTTACTGTTGGGCCCGACAGTCGACTGCTGGGTCAAGGCAATTGGCTGCTTTGTTCTTGGGTGTTTTTGGGAAAATGAAGAACATGGCAGTTGACTTTCAGGTGCCTGAAAAGTCGACTGCTAGCATTTTGTATATGTTTCTAGGCACATTAAGATCACGACAGTGGACTGCTGCACCATGGCAGTCGGCTGCTGCGTCTTACTTTTTTTTATGAATTGCTGTTGACCCAAATTTTCAATCCAAAAACTTTTTTTTAAACCCATTTTGAAATTGATGAACTCAAGAAAAACTCCTTATCAACCTTTAACACAAGAAAATAGCCTAAAACATCATATAATCTTGTAGAAATTTGAGATTAAAACTCATTTTTGCTCAAGCTGAAAAACCCATTTTTCAGAAACAATATTTAGCATGCACAAGTATTTTCAATCGGCTAAAAATACCCAATAGTGATTAAAAATATTAAGAATGTAGTTTTAAATTCCTTTTTCTTTCAAACAAGTTCAATTTTGCGAATTTCAGTAGTATAAACAGTAAACTTCGAAATAAAGGGATTGGCTTATTATGCTACCTTAATTTGTGTTTAAATGATGTTTGAATGATGATTTATGCTGTAGATTCCGTCTAAATCAATTTTCTAACTTCAAATCTTGCTAGAATTGAAATTCACTACCTTTCTCCTTTAGCTTCTCTCTCTACTTATCCACTCTCTCTAGAAATGGAAACTTGAGTTGTGGAATGAAGGAGTCTGACTCCTATCCCTATTTATATGACAATCCAATACTTACATTGATTCACAATTTCTGATCATTTGGCTTCAAATTGGTAAATTTCAAACTATATAGGAAATTTCCATTTTGTCCCTAGCTCATTGGTGAGAGAATTACAAAATTCTATTAACTATAGTAATTTTTTTGGCCAAAATTGCGATTGTCCTACCTAAACTTTTCCACTTTTCAGTTTAGTCCTTTTCTTTATTCTAATCAATTTTCTCACTCATTTCTAGTCCAATTCTTGCACTCATGCAACTATATGCAAGCTAACCATAACATAAATGCAACATACACAAGAAATTAACTAAAATTAACAAACATCTCTCAAAATTTAGGAGTGGATGTCCTTTTCTTCATTCTAGTCAATTTTCTCACTCATTTCTAGTGCAATTCTTGCACTCATGCAACTATATGCAAGCTAACATAACATAAATGCAACATACATAAGCAATTAACTAAAATTAACAGACATCTCTCAAAATTTAGGAGTGGATGTTACACTTTGCACTTGGTTAAAGCTTAGATAACCTATAAACAAGGTGGAAACTTCGGTAATTTTGAATCAAACACATAAAACATGCTTCTGATTCAAGTAAAAATTATCAATTAAAATTGTACAATTATGTGCCTAACAAAATGTTGGTTTGTATCAGATGCGTAAGTACCAGGTGCTATTGGAGACGAAAGTAGAAATAGTGAAAGTACCCTTCTTGGGGTATTTCCTAATGGTTAAGGAACTGTGGATTATTTTTGTATTAGAAGTTCCTCCTACACAATGGTTGCATGAAGTTATAGGGTTTGTATAGTAAATTTTTGACATGCCCGATACCCTGATTCCTTATTGTTATTTTGGGAAGGATTAGGATGGTGATTTTTGGTGTATAAAATGAGGACATATATGCATTAGGATATGTGAGATAGGTATCCACTAGTAGGATTTTTTAAAAATGGGTATGAGTGACAAGTTTGTTGTCTTCTTACCCTAATTGACAAATCTCACATATCTATAGGTATATATCTGGTGGATAGAAATCACAACTATTGCAATTGAATGATGTATATATTATGAATGTGAATGTATATGTATATATATTTTCTTCCATTATATTTTCGTTATGTTATGTGAGTGAATCTAGAGTGTAGAAACCCCAAATCAATAGCACTTAATTATTTAACTTGGTAAAAGTTAAAAAATTTACTCGGGTAGAGGCATTAGTAACTTGCTAATCCTGTAGTATATTGTATTATATTATTATTTAACTAACTAAAAAGAACCATAAGGATTGGGGCGTTACACTTTGACTAATATGAAAGCTTTTATTTTTTGGTACGCACTAAAAAGAAAAAATTTTGAACAAACTAGAAAATATTTGCATAAAAAAATAAAAGTAAAAATCTTGCCTTTAGGAACAAGTTGAAAAAAAAAATTCTTCAAAATTATAATCTCTACAAGAGAAACTTGTATAAGAAATACATTCATAATTTTACTAAAATGAAATAAAATCAAGCTTTTCCAATTACTAAAACCAATACTGGTTCTACAAGAGAATTGAACCAACGTCAGTTCTGTAATACTGAATTAGTACTACTTCTATAGCAAAATCGAACTGGTGCTAATTGTACAATAGAACAAAATAGGTGTTGGTCCTATAGCAGAACTGAACCAATGCTGGTCTTGCAACAAAATTGAATCGGTGGCGGTTCTTCAGCAAAGCCAAACCAGTGTAAGTTCTGCACGACAATCGAACCATTGTTGCTTCAATAGTAGAATTGACCCAATGCTGGTTTTGCAATAGAAACATAACAGTGATGGTTATGTAACAAAAATGAGCAAATGCTAGTTTTATAGTAGAAATGAAATAATGGTGATTTTGCAGCAAAATAAAACCAATATTAGTTCTCCAAAAGAAATGAATTAGGGCTAGGGATTTGCCTTTTTTTTTAATGATTTTTATGGCACCTGGTCAACCATATCTCAAATTTCCAAAGCTTCCTTGATGAAATGGGAGATATAGCTTTGGAGTGTCTCATTCTTTTATTGTGAGAAGCCGAATAGGTCATCTAATGATTTCTTGCACACTTTACTGATGGAAAAGTGTTTAAGGAATTTGTCAAATATCTCGTTAAAAGAGCTGATGGAATTTTCTAGAAGAAGAGAGTACCATTGTAGGATAGGACCCGTAAGTGAGCTACAGAATAGGTAGTAATGTTGGTCATTCATCATGCTAAGAATGGACTTGGTGGAGCTAAACATTTTGATGTGGTCCTAAGGGTCTTTCTCATTGTCATATGACTTGATTTCTATAGGGATATATGTGTTCATTATTGCCAAGACAAAGGATGGCTACCATTCTTAGTGAGGCCTGACAAAATAACTTTTAGTAGGGAGGATTGTAGTTGTTCAGTAGGCATTCGATAGCCGCAGTAGCTTGGCGAGGCATATGGCAGCTGGCTGTACCATTTGTAATAAAGATATGAGTTAGTGGTTTGGGCACCAGGGCATACTAGAGGATCAACTAGGGGACAAACTAGTGGAGTTGACATTACTAAGGGTTGATTGATGGGCACTACTACGAAGGAGGTGACAAGAGTTAGGGGAACACCTGAATGTGGCTAATTCTGCAAGAGTTGTGTTTGGGTGAATGTCAACACCCATTGGAGGTAGATCAGACACATTGGCAGTGCTAAATGTAACGCCCCAATCCTATAGTTCCTTTTAGTTACTTAAATAATATCATACAATATGCTACAAGATTGGTGAGTTACTACTACCTTTACCCGAGTAAATTTTTAACTTTTACCAAGTTAAATAATTAAGTGCTATTGATTTGGAATTTCTATACTCGAGTTCTTACACGTAACGTAGCGAAAATAATTGAAATAATATATAGATATACATACATTCACATTCATATACATAATTATTTTAAAATAATTATAACTTTTGTACACCAAATATATACTTATAGATATGTGAGATTTGTCAACTAGGGTAAGGAGGCAACAATCCTGCCACTCATACCCATTTAACACAAAGTCTATTAGTGGATACCTATCTAACATATCTCAGTACATATATGCCCTCATTTTGTATACCAAAAATTATCCTCTTGATCTCTTCCAAAAATAGTAATAAGGAATCAGGGTATCGAGCATGTCAAAAATTTACTATACAAACCCTAAACCTCATGCAGTCAGGGTGTAAGAGGAACTTCTAATACAAAAATAATCTAAAGTTCCTTAACCACTGGGAAATACCCCAAGAAGGGTATCTCTGCTATCTCTACTTCTATCTCCAGCAGTACCTGGTACCTAGGCATCTGATGCAAACCAGCATTTTTATGAGAATAATTTCTCAGTGGCAATAACAACCTATTTTTCAAACTGCTGATTTGTACCACTATTCTATTATGGAAATACAATGCATTCTCTTTATCATCAAATAATGTATCATGTCCATTGGGATGCCATGTATGAATTATATAAATTTCATACTTATGAATGCAATTACAACTCATCACATATCCATCACATAGGATATAGCATCAAATTATATCACATATCCATCATACAGGATATTTCATCAAATTATAATGGTAACAGGGTTATATTCACATATAGACAAGAGTATAAACAAGGAATTCAGAGCATGTTATCATGGCCTCTACCAAATCATGATTATAACAAGAGCAATTAGGAGAGCCACCAAGCAAACAACTCCTCATATTAAACTCTCACTCACAGGAGAGTTTCTTGTAGTCTATAACTACTTATCTAGTAGTTTGCGACTGCAATTCTATGTAAATTCTGGAGCATCCTATAGTGGATCCAAGTACAACCATCCACAACACCCCCACAAGTGTCCCTGCCCACCTCTTCGATAGTTCATCCCTTATCTCTGAGTCCAACAAGGTCTTTACCCACCTCTTTAGTAGTTACTTCCTTGTATCACCATTAAAAGAGAGTCCCTTCTCACCTCTCTAGCAGCTTCTCCCCTGTATATAAAATATTACTATTTTCAATAGATCATCTCCCAAAATGCTATTCACAGTATATAAACTAGGATGATTTGGCTTATACCACAGTTATGTCTAAGTTTAAGTATGTGACTCCTTTAACTGGCCATAGGGGAGTTCACTAACTTAAAATTAGTAGCCATCATGGTGTTTTTGAAATCATTTAGTTTAGTCATGGAATTCCCAACGGCCATCCCGTACCAACAATTGGTCACTCGACATGAGCCTATCTACTACTATCCATACATTAGGAATACTTTCTCATTTCTCTTTTATGTCGCATGCTTATTCTTTTCAAATTCTTATATCATTCTTACTCTTTCTCTTTCATTCTCAACCCACATGTTACTCATTACACATTTTAGGTTTTGATCCCTTGTTTGAGTGGAGTTTTAGGCTAATTATGCTTTCAATGAGGTAATTGAGTTCATATTCCCAAACAAGGGCCAACAAGTCGACTCCACTCTCATGGCAGTCAAATTTTTGCTCACTGCCCTATGAAAATTTTCAAATTTGAGGGTTACCAGTCGGTTGCCATGGGCTTGATAGTAGTCAACTTCCAAGGGCTAGCAATCGGCTGCTAGGGCTCGATGTGTAACATCCACTCCTCCTATTTATTGAGGGATGTATGTTTGTTCTTAAATAAGTTAAATGTTTGTGTATTTACATTAGATTGCATGTAGTTGCATCAGAATGAGGGAATAAATTGAAAAGAAAAGAGTAGGGACTTAAATGAAATAAAATGTAATTTTAGCCAAAAGAATTACTATAGCTATCAAAATTTTGAATATGCCTGCTAATGGTTCTAAGGTAAAATGGTAATTTAGCTGGTGACTAGAGAAATTATCATTTGTAGTTGAATGACCCAGAATTTAGATCAGAATTGCAATCTCCACACCACCTATAAATAAAGCCAAGTCCCAAAAGCCCTATTTCTCACCTTACATTCTAGAATTTAGACAGAGAAAGGGGAACCGAGTCGAGAGAGAAAGTGAAGAAGAACAGATCAAATCTCTACCTCCAACAGGAGTTGAATCCATAAAAGTGTTTAAGAAGGCATCTAACATAATAATCAACTCACTAACAAGGAATTGACGTAGCAAAATAACTTAATCCCTTTTTATTTCAAAGTTACTATTCATGTGACTGAATATCTAGATTTTGAATTAGTTTGAGGGGAAAAAGGGATTAAAACTACATTCTTAATGTTTTTGATTGCTATTGGATGTTTTACATAGCATGAATATATTTACACATGTCCAAATCAAGTTATAAAAATGGGTTTTTGACCATGGACAAAAATGAGTTTAAATCCAAGATTTGAGTGAGATTGAATGGTATTTTGGACTATTTTTATGGGTTTAAAGATGCCTAGAAGTTACTATTGAGTTCATAAATTTCAAAATGGGTTTATAAACAAGATTTTGGGGCAAAAATTAGGGTTAATCGTGAGTCAAAAAATAGAGCATAATGTAATAGTTGACTGGTGGCTTGAAGCAATCGACTGTTGTGTTCTTGGGTTTCCCAGAAATGTATATCGAGTGCTAGTGGTCGACTGCTAGTTTGTGGAAGACGACTGCCATGCTCATATTTTCCAAAAAATGCCAAGAACAGAGCATCCTATAGTGCCCTTATCTAGTATTACAATTCCTCCGATGTAATTAGATAAGTTTGGTACATTATTCTTATCCTTTTCTTTATAGCGTCTGAGCATTTATTCCATTAAGTGTTATTATTGCAGATTAAGTTTAGGTTCTTTTTCTCAGATAATCATACCTTATGCACAACAAAAATTAAAAATTTCATTTAGCACAGCAAAAATCATAAAACTTACATATAATACAAATAATTAGTGTTCAATAATGAATGGCCATTACATCTTTTCTGAGAACATATGCTAGGATATATGAAGTACCTGTCCATAAAGAATCAGGAGACAACAATCCTATCACTCAAATTCCTTTTACAATAATAGGACAAATAGGTCCTTCACATATCCTTTCCCTAGCAATTTCCTGTATTCCTTTCATGTACACAATCAAAATAATAGTCCTAATTCTAACCCAAAATATATCTAGAATCATGCCCCCAAAATAAGGAATTACAAAAAATTTTGACCAAAAAGAACTCCCATCTTCCTTGACGCTGCTAAATGTCTGTATCTGACACATATTAGCATATGAATAAGAAACAAAAGTTTCCCAATAGCTTAACAATTCATTATTAAAAAACTACTAATATGTACTAGGGTGCAAGCACTAAAAACACTTTCATCTACATTCTTGGTATTTCAAACATAGTCTTTATCGTAAATATAAATTGGCAAGCATGACATGATTATTGGAAATGTTAGGGTGATAAAATAGATATTCTCTATTAAGTAAACATATTTTTTTGGAATTATGCATGCCATCATAAATAATTAAATAAAATCATTTGTGCATTTCATTCTTAAAACTTACCTTTGAAAATTGATTGTGTGCACTTGGGCACTTTGTGAATACTTGGCCACATTATAAAATTCATTGTGTATACTTGGGCACCTTTCAAAAATTCATTGTGCACACTTGGGCACTTATGGACACTTGGCCACCTTTATGGAAATTCATCGTGCATACTTGGGCACTTATGGACACTTGGCCACCTTTAAAAATTCATTGGGCACACTTGGGCACTTGTAGACATTTGGCCACCTTTATAAAATTCATTGTGCACACTTGGGCACTTGTGGACACTTGGCCACCTTTCAGAAATTCATTATGCACACTTGGGAACTTGTAGACACTTGGCCACCTTTATGAAAATTCATTGTGCATACTTGGGCACTTGTGGACACTTAGCCACCTTTAAAAATTCATTGTGGACACTTGGGCACTTATGGACACTTGGCCACCTTTATAAAATTCATTGTGTTCCAATTGTCTATTAGTATGTGCTCTTAAATTAACCATCCATAATCTCTTAAATTTTTAACATGAGAACACTAATGACATAAATAGGATAAATTGCATTTATCCTTCATTTAATTCTAACTTTCTCATTTTCCCTTGACTTTAGCTATTAAAACATTTTATAAGTCATTTTCATTAGCTTATGCATTCAACTATTAAGAAAAAAGGGAAAATTATGCTCGGCTGTGAGGTTATAACCATATTCCCTAAGGTTTTACATGCCACATGATCAAAGTTCTCCCACTTTTCTATAAGTTACACTTAGCGAGGTCATGCCTTAAATCCTAGGGTGCTTTCTTAGTTCATACAACATGCAAATTTAAGGTTACCTCCCCTTCTCAAAGTATTATATTGCAATGTTAAAGTGAATCTTTATTTGCCACATTTTCTCTAACTTAATCTATCATAATTTCTTTCTTTCCCTTAGCCAAACCGAATTGAAATCTTGACTTAAACAATCTTTAGCAAGCAAATTCATATCTTGCAAAAAAGCCCATTCGGTTTTAGTATACCACAAGAAAACCTTAGAGTTTGAAAACTACATTCTATCTAGAATCCCTTAATTAAGTGTCTATAACTTCACACATGTATTAAACATTCAAGAATGTAATATTTCAGCCCTATCTCATGCTATAATTTTTTAATTATGCAAGTTGAAATTTACCAAAAATAAATTTTTTCATGAAAATGGCAACATATGCTTTATCATATCCACAATATAACCAATTTATCATACAAGCTTGGCCAACATAACATTCATTTCATCAAGCATGTAGGAAGGAAAATAATGTCCCATGAAAGCTAAAAAAAAATATGTCGATTATATATTACTCCATGAGACATAATTTTAAGACACAATTTTTTTCCTCTCCTCCCAATTTTCCTAGCCATGTGGTTATATGGACACACTTAAAAAATCCATCTTCTTCTTCCTATTTGACGTGATGCTAGCTCTCTTTTTCTTTTTTTATTGAGATAACTTATGCACTTTTGCATTAACTATTTTCTTTTCTTAATTTTTCAAGGTTGCATGTCCTTTCCTTTCTCACTTCACTTAAGACTTATATTTCATGCAAGACACACGTGGGGCTCCCTTCTTGAGCGTGTTGGAGGCACACAAGGGAGGAGGAGAAGGCTACTCCCACATACACATGTGTATTTTTATATATATTTAATTACTACACCTTCCTTGCATTTTCCAATGTTCCTAGCCGTGTGGTTGTATATGTATATATCAAGGCCACACTCCTCTCCATTGCTTCCATTACACTCCATCAAAGGCAAATGTGTTTTTATATATATATATATTTAAATGTTTTATTCTTCTTTCCTTTCCCCTTGTCTTAGCTATGTGGGTATATATATATAAAGTAATTAAAAACTCCTAATCTTCACCAATTGGACGTGTATGCATTTTTTTGAATTGGCTATACTCTTTTCTCTTTTAGTGCTTCGGTTATTAGAAAGGAAATTAATGCAAGCATGTTAAATGTATCAAGCACCTCAACAAGAAGTGTTCTTATTTATTCTAAACACTAAGCTACACAAGCAAATTCATGCAATTAATTGAGGAAACATTAGTTTAGACTAATCAAGAAAATATGGGGTGTTACACTAATAATGGTCTCTCTCCCACCTCATACCAACACAAAGGGGATCTACACTTTCTCCCATACAAGGCTTCATATGATGCCATCCCTATACTACAGTGGTAGCTATTATTATGGGAGAATTCTATTAATGGCACACTTTTTTCCCAATTCCCTTTGTACTCCAAAGTACAGGCCCTAAGAATGTCTTTTAGAGTTTGGATGGTCCTTTCTATCTACCCATCAGTTTGGGGATGGTAAGCAGTACTGAAATTTAGCCTAATACCAAAAGCTTCTTGTAAAGCTCTCCAGAATCTAGAGGTAAATTGGGGATCTCAATCCAAAGCAATACAGCAGGAGTTCCATACAGTCTCACTATCTCCTGAATATATATTTAGGCTAATCTATCTAAGGAGAAATTGATTCTGATAGGTAGGAAATGTGTTGATTTGGTTAATCTATCCACAATTACCCAGATAACATCTTTCCCTGACTGAGCCTTAAGCAATCCCACTACAAAATCCATTAAGATCTTATCACATTTCCACTTAGGAATGTCTAGTGATTGTAGTAACCCTGCAAGTTTTGATGTTCAATTTTAACTTGCTGGCACACTAGACATTTGGCTACATACTCTGCTATATTTTTCTTCATGTCTGGCCACCAAAACCTTCTCTTAAGATCTCAATACATCTTAGTGGCTCCAGGATGGATAGTATACTTGCTTTGGTGAGTCTCTTCCAATATGATTTCTCTCAATGCCCCCATTTTAGGAACATATATCTTATGTTGGAATGTTACTACTCCATCATTCTCTTTTATGAATTCTTTGGAATCCTTTAGGGATTTAAGAAATTCATCATCCTTTTAAGCTTCAAGAATTTAAGCTCTAAGGGTATTCTTAATTTTTAGCTCACTTAAATAGACTCTGTTTGATAACACTAGCATAGACAATCTTAGGTTCCTAAACTTCTCTATTAATTTCATTTTGCTTACCATCAGTTGAGCAACATGGAGAGACTTCCTACTCAGTGCATCAACCACAATGTTTGCCTTGCCTGGATAGTACTTCAATTCAAAGTCATGATCCTTAATGAATTCCATCTACCTCCTTTGCCTCATATTCAACTCCTTTTAGTCAAAGAGGTATTTGAGACTGTTATGGTCACTAAATACCTTAAACCTAGACCCATATAGGTAGTGTCTCTAAATCTTCAAGGCAAATACTATGACTGCTAACTCTAGGTCATGGGTAGGATAGTTTCTCTCATGTGATTTTAACTGCCTAGAGGCATAGGCTATAACTCGCCCTCCTTGCATCAGTAACATCCCAACCCTTTCTTAGATGCATCACAATACAACTCAAATTTCTCCAAAGGGTCAAGGATAATCAAAATGGGTGTAGTGGTCAATTTTTCCTTCAGGGTTTGGAAGCTTTGTTCACATTTTGTGTCCCACAAAAATGGAACATCCTTCCAGGTCAACTTGGTCATAGGCATCGCTATTTGCAAAAATCACTAAATAAATCATCTATAGTATCTTGTTAAACTTAGAAAACTCCTAATTTCTATCACAATAGTAGGTCTTTCCGAGTTTACTACTGCTTCAGTCTTACTAGGATCCACTAACACTCCCTTATCAGAAATCACATGCCCTAGGAACTTCACTTCTTTCAACCAAAATTTGCACTTTTCTAGCTTAGCATACAACTACTTTTAACTGAGTGTTTTGCAACACTATCTTGAGGTGTTTTTCGTGCTTCTTTCTATTCTTGGAATACACTAATATGTCATCAATAAACATACTACGAACTAATCGAGATAAGGTCTAAAGATGCGGTTCATGTAGTCCATGAAAATAGCTGTAGCATTTGTAAGGCCAAAAGGCACAAGAAATTCATAATACCCATACCTAGTCCTAAAGGCAGTCTTAGGTATGTCCTCATTCCTAACCCTAATTTGATGATACCCCGATCTCAAAGCAATCTCAGAAATGATTATGGCCCCTCTTAATTGGTCTAATAGGTTATCGATTCTAGGGAGTGGGTACTTATTCTTCACAGTTACCTTATTTAGTTGCCTATAGTCTATACACATCCTCATACTCCCATCCTTCTTCTTGACAAACAACACCGGTACTCCCCAAGATGACACATTGGGTCTGATAAATTGTTTTGCTAATAGGTCATCTATCTACACCTTCAATTCATTTAATTCCATCGAGGATATCCAATAGGGTGCTATGGAAATTGGCCTTGCCCCAAGAACTAAGTTTATGGAAAACTCTATCTCTCTCTATGGTGGGAGACTTGTAATCTCCTCTGGGAACACATATGAAAATTCATCGACTACAGGGATGGTTTCTAGCTTCTGATAACTTTCCACTTTTGAGGAACACAAGAAACCTATTCTCTGGTTTTTCCTCTCAATCCCCATACCTACTGGTCTAGTATCTATGAAGGTCACAGACTTAGCTAAACAATTTAAGATGACATTATTTGAAGAGAGCCAGTCCATACTAAGGATGACATCTAGTTTAATCATGGGTAAGCAGATAAGGTTTACAATAAAGGTTCTATTTTCAACCACAATAGAACAGTTCAAGTAAACCAAGGAAGTGAACACATGTTCATTAGTGGGTACTACTATGGAAAGTTCATAATGCAGGGTAGTTTTTGGTAATTTCAATTTTTGAACACAGTCTAATGAAATAAAGTAATGGGTGGCTCTAGAATTATATAATACAATTAAAGGAACATAATTAATAAAGCATGTACCTTTCATCAAATCCTTAGACTGGGCCACCTCTTTACCTTTTAGGTATACACCCTTCCCTTGGTAAGGGGTCTTGTGGGTTCCTCTGGTTTCTTTAGGGTAGGACAAACCCGAGAGATGTGCCCTTGCTTCCCATATCTTTAACACACATTCCGACCTATCAGACACGGTCTATCTTTATGGTTCTGCCCATACTTCAAGCAGTTACTCTAGGAAGTCAAAACTTTCATAGGCCTTTTTTCGGTCTGATTCCCTGGGAACTTACTGTCACAGCCCTTGTTGAATTTGGATGGGTTCTTTCTCTTAAGGAACCCTGCTTCTGCCTCCCTTTCTTCAGTGCTACTAGGGACCTGGAGGCTATTTTGCATTTGTTCACCAAGGTGGGATAGTACCTGATCTCCTGGGATGCCACCTCATGGTATAGTTCGGGCATGCCCCGTTTGGCCTCCACTTCAGGTAGGATGAGAATTCTGACAACTCTTCGAACCTGGCTAGATGCTCCTCAAACGGCCTGCTACCCTGTTTAATCTGCATAAATTCCCCCTCCTTCACATTCCTCTGAGTATAGGGAAAATACTTCTCTAGGAAGGCATTCTTGAAGTTCTCCCAAGTGATTTGAGTTCCCTAGGCTTCCATCAATTGCTTCATCCCTTTCCACCAGTATTTCGCCTCCCTTTCCAGTTGGTAGGCGGCGTAGGAGACTTTCTGTGGCTTAGTGCTCCCTAATACTTCAAATAACTCCTCCATATTTTTTACCCATTCTTCCACCTTCTTCGAGTTCATCACCCTAGTAAAGACAGGAGGTTTGGCTATTTGGAATTTGGTCCAGCCTCTACCGGCTTGGGTTATCATTTGTTCGGCCCTATTTTGCGTATCTTCACTCCGATCGGTCTAGGCCTAATAAAGTGCTTTGGCTGTGACTGTAGCCTAGACTCTCATAGCTTCAGCTATATCCCTCATGGTCTACATAACTTTATTCAAATCTACTTCTGGGTTTTGGGCTTATGATCTGCTTCTCCATGTCGATGCTATATTGTCACTTTACAAAACAAGTATTACCGAGGTGATCAGGCTTAATAACAAATGATTAAGAAGGTAACAAATAACACAAATAGGAGCTTCCATCTTCCCAAACCTAATACTCTATTCCTCAAGTTCAAAACAAAATACAAGTTAGCTGACCGCCTTGGTATAGCCAACTAACCTGAACTAGTCCCTTCCTTGAGGAATTCTACCCCATTTATATCCTAGGTAGCTGTGCTCTGATACCAACTTAATGTAACGCCCTTGTTTAGTATTACAATTCCTCCGATGTAATCAGATAAGTTTGGTACATTATTCTTATCCTTTTCTTTACAGTGTCTAAGCATTTATTCCATTAAGAGTTAGTACTACAGATTAAGTTCAAGTTCCTTTTCTTAGATAATCATAACTTATGCACAGTGAAAATTAAAAATTTCATTTAGCAAGGCGTAAATCATAAAACTTACATATAATACAAATAATCAGTGTTCAATAATGAATGTCCATTACATCTTTCTGAGAACATATGCTAAGATATATGAAGTACCCATCCATAAGGAATCAGGAGACAATGATCCTGTCATTCAAACTCCTTTTACAATAATAGGACGAACAGGTCCTTCACATATCCTTTCCCCAGCAATTTCCCGTATTCCTTTCATGTACACAGTCAAAATAATAGTCCTAATCCTAACCCAAAATATATCTAGAGTCAGGACCCCAAAATAAGGAATTACAAAAAATTTTGACCAAAAAG
Organism: Senna siamea; assembly: GCA_031216115.1. Taxonomy (NCBI): domain Eukaryota; kingdom Viridiplantae; phylum Streptophyta; class Magnoliopsida; order Fabales; family Fabaceae; genus Senna; species Senna siamea. The sequence goes on along the minus strand of CM062363.1, from coordinate 23,105,505 downwards.
AACTCCTATCTTCCCCAGCACTTCTAAACGTCCACATCTGATACATACTAGCATATGAATGAGAACACAAGTTTTCCGGTAGCTTAACAATTCAATATTAAAAAACTACTAATATGTACTAGGGTGCAAGCACCAAAAACACTTTCATCTACATTCTTGGTATTTCAAACATAGTCTTCATCATAAATATAAATTGGCAAGCATGACATGATTATTATAAATGTCAAGTTGATAAAATAGATATTCTCTATTAATTAAACATCTTTTTATGGAATTATGCAAGCCATCATAAAAAATTAAATAAAATCATTTGTGCATTTCATTCTTAAAACTTAACTTTGAAAATTGATCGTGCGCACTTGGGCACTTTGTGGACACTTGGCCACCTTATAAAATTCATTGTGCACACTTGGCCACCTTATAAAATTTATTGTGCACACTTGGCCGCCTTTATAAAATTCATTGTGCACACTTGGGCACTTATGGACACTTGGCCATCTTTAAGAATTCATTGTGCACACTTGGGCACTTGTGGATACTTGGCCACCTTTATGGAAATTCATTGTACACACTTGGGTACTTGTGGACACTTGGCCACCTTTAAAAATTCATGGTGCACACTTGGGCACTTATGGACACTTGGCCTCCTTTCTAAAATTCATTGTGTTCCAATTATCTATCAGTATGTGGTCTTAAATTAACCATCCATAAATAGGTTAAATTGCATTCATCCTTCATTTAATTCTAACTTTCTCATTTTCCTTTGACTTTAGCCATTAAAACATTTTATAAGTCATTTTCATTACCTTATGCATTCGGCTACTAGGAAAAAAGGGAAAATTATGCTTGGACATGAGGTTATAACCATATTCCCTAAGGTTTTACATGCAACATGATCAAAGTTCTCCTACTTTTCTATAAGTTACACTTAGCGAGTTCATGCCTTAAATTCTAGGGTGCTTTCTTGGTTCATACAACATGCAAATTTAAGGTTACCTCCCCTTCTCAAGGTATTATATTGCAATGTTAAAGTGAATCTTTATTTGCCACATTTTCTCTAGCTTAATCTATCATAATTTCTTTCTTTCCCTTAGCCAAACCAAATTGAAATTTTGACTTAAACAATCTTTAGCAAGAAAATTCATATCTCGCATAAAAAGCCCATTTGGTTTTAGTATACCACAAGAAAACCTTAGAGTTTGAAAACTACATTCTATCTAGAATCCCTTAATTAAGTGTCTATAACACATGTATTAACCATTCAAGAATGCAATATTTCATCCTTATCTCATGCTAGAATTTTTTTAATTATGCAAGCTGAAATTTACCAAAAATAATTATTTTCATGAAAATGGCAACATACGCTTTATCATATCCACAACATAACCAATTTATCATACAAGCTTGGCCAACACAACATTCATTTCATCAAGAATGTAGGAAGGAAAATAATGTCCCATGAAAGCTAAAAAAAAATATGTCAATTATATATTACTCCATGAGACACAATTTTAAGAAATTGTTAACCTACCTCAATGATGAACTAGGATGAGATTAGCTTAGCTTCCTCTTTGACTTTCTCCCTTTACCTCTTCCTTGCTCATTTGCTCCTTTCTCTCTTAACTAATTCTCCCCCTCTCCCTTAATCGAACGTGAGTGTATATGTCTCCTCAATTGTGGGCTGCTCTCTTCCTCAAAATGTTCTCTCTCTTTCTTTATTTTCTTAGCTAATAGGCATCACATGTAGTTTAGGTGCAGCCCCCTTTTGCACATTACTCTCTCTTTCTCTTCTTGCCGTGTGTATGTATGCATCCATATATTAAAAAAATACATTTTCCAATTCCATTCTCATGCATTTTGTCATTCGGTCAATGGGATGCTACTTCTCCTCTTTACTCTTAATTATTCTTATTATCCAATAGCCCTACGTGTGGTTTTGATGCAAACTTAGTACAACCCATTTCCTCTATTATTTTTTTTTATTATTATTACTATGTACACCCATTTACTTGCACTCTTCCATTTTCCACTTGTCATGCTACCCCTCCCCCTTTATCCTTTTTATCTAATTGCCACATGTGTACTTTTAAGTGCACCTTACTTTCCTTAGTTACTTGAGCATGCCAAGGGGGGAAAGAGAAAGGAATTCACGCTAGCTTCCCCCCTTCTCATCACATTTTCTATTCAGCCAAAGAGTATGGGATGCCACCTTCATTTTCCTTAATATTATTTCATGGCTGCTCTAAGTGTACTTTAAGTACAATTTGCATTTCATTGCAAGCTTAGTTTAGCTACTTCGACACATTAAAGGAGAGGAGGAGGGAAGTCATATTCTATCTTCATCTTTTGTTATTCTTATTTAAGTATGGCTACACGTGTACCTCCTAAAATTTATGTTTGGTTTAGAAAAATCCTGCACCCTTTTTCCTTTGTCCATTCAGTTACATAAGGAAGGAAGGGAAGGAGATCACAAATTACTCCTCTCACATGCACCCACATATAGCCCTTTTTCTCTTGCTTGTGTATTACCTAATTGGCATTTTTATATTATGAATTTGTGAGGCTTCCTTGCTACATATACATTCATACACTTAACTCTACCCTTGTGCCCAAGTCATACCCTTCAAATAAGACTCATGCATGCAAGGCATACGTGAGTTTTCCCCACGTTGGAGGTAACACAAGGGGAGGGGGAGGAAACATCTATCTCACGTTTTTCTTCCTTAGCCGTGTGGGTGTACTTGGTTAAATAAATTCTGCACTTCCCTTTGTCTCAAGAAAATCTCACTCTCCTCCCAAATACACGTGTGTATTTATATGTATATTTAATTGCTATTCATTCCTTGCATTTCCAAATGTTCTTAGCCGTGTGGTTGTAGATATATATATTTAAACACTTTATTCTTCTTTCCTTGCCCCTTGTCTTAGCCGTGTGGGTATATATATAAAATAATCAAAGACTTACATTCTTCACCAATTAGATGTGCATGCATTTCTTTAAATTGGCTACACTCCTTTCTCCTTTAGTGCTTCATTTAGTAAAAGGAAATTAGTGCAAGCATGTTAAATGTATCAAGCATTTCAAACAAGAGAGTGTTATTATTTATTCTAAACACTAAGCTACACGAGCAATTAATTGAGGAGACATTAGTTTAGGTATAATTGCAAGAATATAGGGTGTTACACATCTAATTGCTAGGCCCTTAGAAGTAGACTGGTAGCTCTCGAGTTGAGAAATTTTAAAGATGACAAAGAGCAAACAACCTACTAATGGCTAGTAATAGTTGACTGGAACTATTCTATAATTGATGGTGAACTTAATGGTAGGTTTCGAAGATAATTAGCCTAAAAATCCACTCAAACAAGGGATTTGAACCTGAATTGTGTAGGTTAACTTGAGATTTGAAAGTGAATGAGAAAGAGCAAGTATAACATGTGTTTTGGAAAGGAAAGAGCTTGAGAAATAAATAAGGGAAGTGAGAATTGTATTCCTAGTATATAGATTAATGGTAGACAGGTTCATACTTGAATGACTAATTGCCAGTATGGGATGGTGATTAGGTATTCCATGGTCAGGTTATCAATTAATTTGAAAATACCATGATAGTTATGAATTCTAAGTTAATGAACTTAATGGCCAATTTAAAGAGTCATATACTTAGAATTTCAAATAATTTTATACTTGTGAATAGCGTGATGAAATATGATCCATCTAAGGTATATGGTGATCATATAGAGTTATAGCCTCATGGTCCGCAAGCGTAGAGTACCGATGAACTATCCAAGGTGCAGTAGACTCGTGTGTTGAGATATACCAGTCTTATTTTGGGTGGAAAGGGAGAGTGAGATATCAGAGGTGATGTTAACCCCACTGGTTTAGGGATGATCTGCTGGATAGAGGGTGTGGCAAAGACCATATGGGATGGTCTACCTAACAGGAGGGTGGTAGGGACCACAATGAGTGTGGCAGAGACCACCTTGTGTACTTGGATATACCTGGGGATGCTCCCAGATAGTACATGGTAGTTGAAGTGAACCACGAGTAAAGTAAAATAAGAGAAAAGAAAAGAATAATTATTTATGAGTGCTAAACTTAATGCATGAAGTTGTTCGATTGGCGACTCTCTTAATCTTTCTTATTATATGTGATTATTATGATTTTGGTTAGGGCCATTGAGAAATGCTTTGATTTCCTTATTGCTCTATATGTGAGAATATTTTTATGTGAAAATGATCATGTTACCATTGTAATCTGATAATTTATCTGCTATGATAGATATGAGGTGAAATGTATATGCATTCATAAGTATGAGATATAATGACATTCATGCATAGTATCCCAATAGCCATGATATTTTATATGATAATGAGAAAAGAATGTAGAGTATTTTTCATATGAGTACAATGATACAAGATAGCAGAGTTTTAAAGAAACTGGTTACTATTGCTAATGAGATTTATTATTATTAAAGAAATGCCGGTTTATATCAAATGCTTAGGTATCAGGTGCTTTTGGATATTGAGGTGGAGTATGTGGATATACCCTTTTTGGGGTATTTTCCTATTATTACGGAACTTTGGGTACTTATAGTTGTATAGATTGCCCTAGTATTTTAAATTAAGAAGATAAGGGATGATACTTTTGGCATGTAAATAGATATTTTTCTATAAGAAAAGTAAAAAGGCATATAAGTATGAAGAAATGTGAGGAAAAGGATATGAGTTACTGGATTGTTGCCTCCTTACCTTAGTTGACTAGTTTTTTTGTAATCTCACATATCTATAAGTATATGTCTTGATAGGTAATTGATGTATAGATATATATAACTAATCATGTATGTGAATGAGTATGTATATATATGTATGTTCTATTTCATTTATTTCTATTGCGTAATGTGTGAGAACTCGAGTGTAGTGACTCGAACTAATGGCATACAATTATATATATTGACTTGGGTAGAGGTAGTGGTAATTCACCAATCTTATAGTATATTGTATTATATTTTTTAAATAAATGAAATGGATCGTAGGATTAAGGGGTTACATTTAGTTGGTATCAGAACATGGCTACCACGGTTAGCATATGGTTGACTCGGTAGTGATAAATGATAATTAGTTAGTAAGGGTAGATTCCTCAGGATAGAGACTAATCAGGGTAGTGAGCTAAGCCATGGTAGTTGATTATCTTGTACTGTGTTTTGACTTGAGGAATGAAGTGTTAGGTTTGAGTAGATAGTATTTCTTATTGGTGCCATATGATATTTTATAAATGTTATGTTGATCACCTCAGTAATATTGTTTTGTAGAGTAAAATATGGCTCCACATAGGAAGAATACTGAAAAGGAAAAGGAAAGTGAGGTTGGCCTGACTAGAGTGATGCAAGCTATGATGGGTGTAGCAGAGGCCATGAGAGAGTAGACTGCTGTTGTTACAAAAGTCCTCATGCAATTCTGGGAACAGGGGAATAACAATCATCCTAACCTTAATCCTCAAGAAGGACAAGCAGGGAATCTGATGTATCATGGTTGGTTAGACTTTCAAAAGTTGAATTATCCTTCCTTTAGGGGTGAGTTCAACCCCAAAATAGTAGAGGAATGGCTGATGGAAATAGAGAAGCTTCTTATGCTCTTTGGGAACATTGATCCCCAAAAAGTTTTATTTTCCACATTTATGCTAGATAGGGAGGCTGAACACTAGTGGAGAGGAGCTAAACAACTAATGGAGGCTTAAGGAACCTAAATTACCTGGGAATCATTTAAGAAGGTATTTTTGGAAGAGTATTTTCCTCAAAATATGAGGAATGAAAAAGAAAAAGCCTTTATGTAGATAAAACAGGGTAATCTACCTTTTGATGACTATCTGGCAAAATTTTAAGAGTTGTCTAAGTTCTCTTCTTATTTACAACTTCGACTGGAAGAGGCATGGAAGTCCATGCATCTGGAAACAGTGTTAAGGGTAGATTTGAAAAATGTTGTAGCCCCGATGGAAATAAAAATTTTTGCCATATTGGTAAATAAATGTTGAATAGTTACCTAAAATTTGGCAGATGCCGAGGAAGAGAAATAGAAATTTAACTTCTTTAAGAGGAAACAACCCAGATCCTTTAGAGGAAGAGTTTACAGATATGACAAAGGTTAGGGAGGAAAAAGGCCAATAATGAGGCCAGCAATGCCCGATGTCAGTCTATAACACCCCTTATCTTTACTTAGCAACGTTACATATTATAATCAGATAAGTGGTTACATTACTCTTTACCTTTTCATCTCAATAAGTTGCCTGAGTATTTAATCCATCAGTAAATTTAATATGCAATTAGGTTTGGGTTCTTTTGCTAAGGTAAACATACTTTTGCACAGTGAAAATAAAATCTCATACATCATAGCGGAATTCATAAAACTTCATATTATGTAAGTATAATAACTATCTATTACATCATTCAGTATACATATACTAGGATATATGAAATACCCTTCCATAAGGAGTAAGGAGACAACAAACCTGTCAGTCAAACTCCTTTTTCGAAAAGAACAGTAGTCCTAATTTTATTTCAGAATACAGATGGTAGAAATTAAGAATAAAAGTGCTACATTATTAATTTCTATCTACTGTTACATCTGCTAGTCCAGTGCATCATTACTCGGGTTGTAACGACCCCCTAATACTACATACGTGATGCTTATCTGATTAGCAGAAGCATATGGGTTGATTTACATAGTTATTCCTGATGTGGGAATGTTAGGGGATCACTACTGGTTGAGCGTAACCCAAATAGACTTCCCGTTGTCCATTCGGATTCCGTTCAACCCTAATTCACACGCAGCTAACTAATTATACATACATACATAATAAATTACTCTGGAATGAAATTTAAAATCTGTATATACATCACATCATGTAGTCATATACATTCCAACTTAAATTCACAAGTTTACAGCAGTGAACCCTACCGAAAATCCAACAGACTTTCCTCTGTATTTTGATCATACCTAAATACAACAAGTACCTGATTTATACATATACACTCAATCCAATCACTACAGAAATCATAAATAACAGAAACCAATATACAGCAACGTCATTAAAGTATATATACAAGACGATTCAAGCCCAAGCTATGTCATTCTCCTGTTTATCACCAAGGCATCAGCTATCGTCTGGGTTCCTGTCCCTGTCCCTGTTCATCTGAGTAAACAACCTGATGAGATATAAAATCCTAGTAGAATAATTTATAGTTCAAATATGATTCAAAAATTGGCAGAATACTCAGCGGTGCAAACACCGAAATCATCTTCCCGAAATCAGTTCGAAAACAATGAAATACCTTATCTTTAAAATCGTTTTATCACATGGAAATCGCGGCAATTAATCGAAATCATAAAATCCATTTCTTTGAAAATCAATAATCAAAATCAGGTAAAATCTCATGCCCGGTGTATCTAAATCCATCTAGGCCACAAGTCCTCTGTGACCCAATCTAAAATCGTCATCTAATTGTACGTCATCTAGAGCGAAAACCTCTCTTATCGTTGGGTGTGATCCGTAACACCAATCACCCGAATCTAGCCTATATTGTGAGTGTGATCCGTAACACCAATCACTTACTCAAGGACCAGGTGAGAATCAACATCTAGGGCGTCCCCTAGCATGTGCACATACGCCAATTCTCATCCTCATACAGTCTATTTGAACTCATATGCACACGGTCGGCTATTCCTCAGGGTTCTAGGGTATTACGCCTAAATCATAACGTTTCCCCGTGTAGGCTATCCCCCCTTATACTCCTTAAACCTTTCTTAGGGTCGTCCTAATTTATCGCGTGATCCCTAACATAGTACAGGCTAAATCTGATAAAAAACAATCTCATTTAAAAATTCCCTACACTCGGGATACTTAACGGTCGTCCCATACAGGATATCAAGTACCCTACCCTAAGTAAATCTGTCCTAAGGGCATCTAAACTTGATAAACAAAGCGTCTAACATGCAATTAGGGTTTTCAGCACACAGGCATGTAATTTAATCCATCGAAAGTAGCATGTAAATCTATGCAAATTATCTAAATCATTCAGGTATCCACTAGGTCAAATCTAGGGTTCAGGAAGCGTAAATTATCCTACCTGGTATCCTGGCGCTCTAAATTGATTCAGGACTTTACGTAATCTCGATTTCTAAGCCCAATTAATTTCCTAGACATTAAATTAAATATTCAGGCTTGTCGCGTCATCCGTTTAACAATTCTAAGTCTGGTTGCTCTGATACCTAGGTCAATTTATTGCCTAATTACGTTCAACAGCTATTTCAATCAGATATCATCAGTTTTTGGGAAATCGGACCTTACCAATGTGATTGGATGATGGAATTCTGTCTCGGTTTCTCCCGATGCATGTCCAGAAACTCTGGCACGGCGGCGCACGGTGGTGTACAATGGCACATGGCGGAGGGGTGCGGTTTGCCTCGAAAATTACACTATGGTGAAGCCCGCAAGTCCAGGAGCCCGAATATGGTGGTGATGCGACGGTTCACGACCGTTTGGATGGCATTTTTCGGCCACAAAGATTCACGCACGGCAAACGAAGATTGCCTCGATCCAGGTGCGTCTAGCCTCCGTTTGACGTCAGTGAGCTACTGGGGGAAGCTGGCAGCTCAGGCTACATGGTGGCGGGGGCGGTGATGGCCAACGGTGACGGACGGCGGCAATCTGAGCTGGCAAATTTTTCGCGTGGTGGAGGAGAAAAGTGGCATTTTCCGGCTGCGCTGGTGACCGTTGGTGGCCGTGGGTGGTTACTGGAGGTTGTGGGTGGCGAGGGCTGTCGATTGGTGTGCCAGGTGGCGGCCCATGGTGGCTGTAGTGGCGGTGCACGGTGGAGGAAGGAGGAGAGAGAGGAGAGAGAAAGTGTGGTGAGGAGAGAGAGAGATTTGAGAGAAATGAAGGGAATCTGGGAAATTTAAAGCCTCCGAGGGCGATTCTGACTTTTCCCGGACCACCCGGGGATACTTTAGGGTGTCGGCATCCTTCCATACATTGGCACGCATTTCCATGTGAAGGTTTTGGCCTCCGTCAGTGAAATTGACGCACGAAACGTCTTTTTTCAGTTTCTAATCGTCGGATTGCATTTCCTTCCATTCGCTCGTGTTTCTGACTTTGAAAGACCTTCCATTTCGACTCACTATCCTTGAAAGTCGTGCCAGGCTTTGTTTGATTGGAATTATCATCGAAAATCAGGTTTTATCTTTTAAAATCCTTTCAGTTGTTACACAGGTTCTATGCATCTGATACATATCAGCACAATAATGAGAAATATATTTCTAGTAGCTAAACAAACCATTTTCTTTAAAAATAGATGATATGTACCACTGTACAAATACAGATAATAACTCTACATTTAGTTCAGTTCCAAATAGTCTTTTCATACAAATCTATGGGTATGATATATGTGAAACATGTGTGTATGCATCTATAAACATGAGATATGCAACATGTGTTATCATCAATGGAATAAATAACAAACTTTCAATGTTCACATACTTTAACCATTCGCACATAGAACACATTCATGCAATACAAATCATAATATCTCATACATGCTTTACTCTTGGGAGGTATACACCAGATCATTCCTCCACATGATTGTATTCTCTAGAGGTATACAACAAATCATTCCTCCTGAACTTAATTCCTTGGGAGTATACACCATATCATTCCCCACAAGGTATCATTCTTGGGACGTTTACACAAGATCATTCCTTCTCAAAATTCTAGTCTTTAGAGGTATTCACCAAATTATTCCTCCCTTTAGCTTTGACCTTGCCTTTCACAAGTACAATAAGCATTTCTATGCTAATCAATCATATTCAAATGACTTTGGACATTTTTCTATCAATGGTAAAATGTATACTATTCATCATCCATTCTGGACCATTTCATTATTTTCCCCTCTTTTCATTTAGTATAAGCCATTTTAGATGGCACCTTAGGCTACTTTCAATCAACATATAAGTTTATCCATTCTAGGGAAAACTTTGTATAGTATTCGGCCAAGGCAAGGAAAACATGAGAAAATGGCATTTCTAACTCATTTGGTTCATTTCTAGCCTTTTTCTTACCATTTAAACATTATGGTAACAATTCCCATAATTATGCCTAACACTTTCTCACACCTCAAAATTTGGTAAGTGTACTTTAGGCCATCCTTTTTCCCATTTTTCTAGCTCACTTTCCATGCCAAATGTGACAATGCACATAATCTTACAACTTCACATTTTATGCACACTTTTAAGGTGAAATGGTAAGGCTTTAAAATAGTACATTTGCTAGAAACATAAAATACCATAACTTTCTCTCTCCACCTTTCTTATAACTAAACTTATAAAGTTTTCTAGCTATTTTTCCCATGAAATATCAGCACCATTTACATGTATCCATTTGGCCAAGGTGAGTAATTCACACTTTTTTGGTTAATGGTGAAATTAGAAAATGGGAAAAGTGCCTAAACATTAATCTAACTAGATTTTCTCTCTCTTACCATTTTATAACACTTTCTCTCACTCTTTCTATCACCATTTTTAACCAAATTTCAGCACCAATACAAGACCTAGCATTCGGCCAAAGAGGGAAAAACAAGAAAATGAGGTTATCTCACGATCTTGCTTACAATACAACCATATTCAAGTAAATCCCATGCAAGAACAACATTTTCTCACTCTTAGAAACACCATTTCAGCCTTGGTACAAGTTAGGTTTTTTTAAGACAAAGGTTCCATTCATGAAAATTTACCATCTCTTAAGTTTTCAAGCATTTCAACATGTCTATAGCCATAAACACAAGTAGATTTTAACATATTTCAAACTCATTCAATCAAATCAACCATAAAAATGTTGAGAGAGAAATACCATCCTTATTGCAAGAGTAAGAGCACTTTAAAAACACCATAAAATAAGAAAAGAATGGCATAAGCATGTTTATCTACCTTGAAAATGCAAGAAATGTTGAATTTCCCAAGTGTTTTGCCTTGTTTTTGCACTTCTTCTTCTCCTCCTTGTATATTTCGGTCCAGCCTCTCTACTGCCTCTCTTACACGACCTCTTTCCCCTCTTAAGGTTGAAGATGACTTAAATTAGGGTTTAGGTAAATTACAAAAGTGCCATTAGTGTTAAAATGTCCATTTTATCCCTTTTTCTTCTCTTTTTCAACAATGGCATTCTCCCTCCTTGGAAATGTAATTTTGTGCAACTTCCATGGGTTGGGACCTTTTTGCCCCTCAAGAATTTCAAAATTGCATAATGGTCCCTAAAATTTTCAAAAATTACAAATATACCCCTAAGGAAATTTCTATTTTGCCATTCAAGTCCAAATGGCCATTTTAGCTCCATTTTTTTTTACCCTTTTTAGCTTTATTATGTAAAAATCACTTAAATAAGATTTCATAAAACTTATTTTTGTGAATTTACTAATCTACCCTTCTTTTAAAAAAATTACAATTTTGCCCCTAAGGCAAAATTACCTTTTTGCCCTTTATGCCAATGTTATCATTTTCACCCTTTTTCTTTCTTCTTTTGAGCATAAATAGGTAAGGATTTCTAATTTCTATTTCCTTGAAATATTCAAGATAAAAATTAGATTTTTCTACATTATGTAAAATTACTAATATGCCCTTAGAATGAAATTTACGATTTTGCCCTTTTTAGGGGAAATTACCTTTTTGGCATCCATTGCACATAATCACTTACATAACTAAATCCTTCTTCTCTCTTAAATGGAAGTGATAAAAGTCCTTTAATGTGATTTCATGAAATAAGAAAATTAAATTAATTTTTCCTTTCATGGTAAAATTACTGTTTTAACCTTCCTTACCAAATTTCCAATTTCATTCTTTTTTGACCAAAGTGATTATATGTTGATGAAAATGTCCATTCTATCTCCTTGATGAATTATCCTTAGCATCCCATGAATAATACTAACAATGATAATAATAACAATGTCATCATAAAATGCAAATGTTAGGAGCGGGTGTTACATTGTCTAATAAGAAGAAAGAATTATAGTAGGCCTTGCAAACCCTGTAGAATAATTGTTATAAGTGTGGGAAATCAGGTTATTTTATAAGAAATTACCCAGAATGGAAGAAACCAGTTGAATCCACAAGACCTACAACTATTGAGAGAGTTTATACTCTCAAGGGAAAGGAAGTAGCTCAGTCCAATGATTTGATGAAAGGTAAATGTTTAATAAATGATGTATCCTTAATTGTACTGTATGATTCTGGTGCCACTCATTCTTTGATTTTCTTTTGAATGTGTGGAAAGATTGAGTCTACCTTTATCTAAATTACCCTATGAGGTATTTGTTTCTGCTACTGTGGGAAAGCAGGTTTTGACTTCTTTGGCCTGCTTAAATTGCCCAATTGTTATTGAGAATAAGCCTTTTATTGTGGATCTTATTTGCTTACCTTTAATCAATCTAGATATTGTTCTTGGGATGAATTTGTTATCCCTGAATAATGTAATCCTGGATTGTTCTGAAAATCTATGACTTTTATAAATACCATACATGTTAATAGGAAAACTGAGAAAGAGATCCAAAGAAGTAGTTTTATGTTTTTTTCTGAAATTGAAATTCAGCATAAACTTAGTTTTATCCCTTTAGTTTATGAATTTTCAGATGTATTTCCTTAAGAAATTTTAAGTCTTCCCCTTGAAAGAGAGATAGAGTTTTTTTATAGAATTAATTCTTGGTACAGGAATTTTTATAGCACCTTATAGCACCAATTTTTATAGCACCTTAGGGAAAAAATTCATTAGACCTAGCACTTCACCATGGGGGGCAACAATCTTATTTGTGAAAAAGAAAGGTGGGAGTTTGAGATTATGTATAGATTATAAGCAAGTAAATAGAGTAACTGTAAAGAATAAATACCCATTCCCTAGAATAGATGAACTATTGGACCAATTAAGAAGAGTTACCATATTCTGCAAGATTGATTTGAGGTCAGGGCACCATCAAATCAAAGTGAGAACAAAGGATATACCTAAGATATCCTTTAGAACCAGATATGGGCATTATGAATTTCTTTAATGCCATTTGGATTGATCAATGCACCAGCTATTTTTATGGATTACATGAATTGTATCTTTAGAACCTACCTTGATCAATTCATGGTAGTGTTTGTAGATGACATTCTTGTATATTATAAGAGTAACAAAGAACATGAGCAATATCTTAGGATTGTGCTACAATTTCTTAAGGAAAAGCAATTGTATGCCAAACTAGAGAAGTGAAAATTCTGGTTAGAAGAAGCGAAATTATTAGGTCATGTAATCATAAGAAATGGATTAATAGTAGATCCTAGTAAGACAAAAGCTATAGTTAGTTGGGAGAAACCTACAACAGTGATAGAAATCTAGAGTTTTCTTGGATTAGCAGGGTGTTATAGAAGATTTATTCAAGGGTTTTTGCAAATCAACTAGGAAAGATGTTCCATTTGTGTGGGATTCCAAATGTGAACATAGTTTTCAAACTTTAAAGGAAAAGCTTACCACAACACCTGTCTTAACTATTCCCAATCCCTTTGGAAATTTTGAACTGTATTACAACGAATCCAGGAAGGACCTAGGTTATATCTTGATGTAAAGTGGGAGGGTAGTAACGTATACCTCTAGATAGTTAAGAATTCATGAAGAAAACTATCCTGCCCATTACTTAGAATTAGCAGCTATAGTGTTTGCCTTGAAGATTTGGAAACACTACTTGTATGGGTCTAGGTTTAAGGTATTTAGTGACCACAAAAGTCTTAAATACCTTTTCAATCAAAAGGAGTTGAATATGAGGCAGAGAAGATGGATGGAATTTATTAAGGACTATGACTTTGAATTAAAATACCATCCAGGGATGGAAAATGTAGTGGTGGATGCCTTGAGTAGGAAATCCCTCCACATTTGAGTTTGTCTACTCTAAAATTGTCAAATAGGATATGCTTGAGTGAGATAAGAATTGAGAATAAGTTTATAACTCAAATCCTAGAAGCTCAAGGGGAAGATGAATTCTTAAAGTCCCTAAAGGACCTTAAGGAATTCAAGAAAGAAGTTGATGGGGTGATAACCTTCCAGAATAGGTTGTATATCCCAGAATTTGAAGGATTAAGGGATCAAATATTATAGGAAGCCCATAAGAACAAATATATGGTTCATCCTGGTGCCACTAAGATGTATCAAGATTTGAGAGAAAATTTTTGTTAGCCATGTATGAAAAGACACATAACTAAGTATGTTGCTAAATGCATAATATGCCAGCAGGTGAAAATTGAACATCAGAAACCTGAGGGGTTGTTGCAACATCCAGAGATTCCTGAATGGAAATGAGAGAAAATTTCCTTAGACTTTGTAGTTTGTTTGCCTAGAACTCTATCAAGAAATTATACAATCTGGGTAATTGTAGACAGATTAATTAAATATGCACATTTTCTACCCATTAAAATAAATTTGTCATCAGATAAGTTGGCCCAATTATATAAACAAGAAATAGTGAGACTCTATGGAGTTTTGATGTGTCTTATTTTATACATATTTTCTTGATGTTAATGGTCCATTTTATGAGCATTTTATGTATTTTTATTCTTAAAATCACCTAAGTTTACATTATTTTTATTTTCAAGAATTTTATCAAGTCATCATCAGTAAAGGAGCAATTTCAAGCTTGGATAGCGTTTAAAGAACCCAAAATAGGCCATGTGGGCTAATTTTACTTATTGGGCCAAGCTGAAGCCTTAATGGGCCTTGGATCAGGTTGGGAATAGTGAAAAGCAAAGGAACCCACATGAAGATCTGGAACAATTTGAAAGAAACAGCTTGGAATAGTGTTTGGGGTGTGCATCGCATAAGACTTGAGAGCAGCATCGCACGAGGGAGAAAACCCAAAGCATTGCATGAATGGAGGTGGTTCTAGGTGGACTCCACGATGGCGCAACTTTAGTCTGACCACAGGGGATGACCGGCAAGCCACTACCACCGTGCATAGCTGCCAGAAAATAGCAGATCTGTGAGAGAAGATGCGCGACCCGAGAGGAAGTCCCTTCCACATCGCGACTATCTGCAGCATTTTCTAGGTGACCCAATGTCCGTTGTCGCTTTTTGTAACTTTAGACAACCTAACTACAACCTCCCTCAGCTTGTCCATCACTACAATGCCTCGAATTGCGAGATCCATGACAAACCCGAGACCACGACCTATCCACGTTTGGAGCTGCTTTCGACATCTTCCATCTGATTTGCCGCCCTCCGTCGCTCGGCGCCTTGCCTACAACCTTCCACCTCAACTCCAACTGCCATTGCATCTATTTTTGGTTGGGTACCCAAGAACCCTAGAATCTGACCCATTTTTTGACCCGCGACCTGTGAAGCTTTAGACAGCTTTGGATTTGATTTTTTTGGTATTTTCTAGTAGTTTTTAGATGAGATTTTAGTGGTTTTTTTGTGACCAATCCATGAAGCTACTTTTTGGCACTTGAGAAGGTAGGGAAAATTTTTACTATTTTTATCTCTATATAATTGATTGTCTGATGGATTATCTGATGGAATTGATTGTAAATATGTGTAGCTAAATTTGTAAACTCCATTAGGGTTCTTAACTATGGTGGTATTCTATTTTAATTCGTATGCATATTGATTCTGATGCTGTGATCTTTTTTGCAATTATGCATGTATTGTTTAAGTTTTCATTATGAGACATCATTGTGAATGCTAATTAGATTTCTTTTTGGGATCGAGAGATGATAATTGAAAGAGATGATCTGAAATTAATCATTAGGAAGAGATTCCAGTGGTAGAATCTTAGATTTAGAAATTTAATTGTCTCGAAAGGGAAATTGAATTTAACTTAGAATTCACTCACAGGTAGCATCATTAGATTCAACAGACCATTATCCTTTATGTGTTTGCCAACCAGTACAGGTCCCTAATGGGGTTGCTTTTCTTGCCACGATATATTCTCTTTCGTTCCTTGTCGCTGGTTATTGTTTATTGCATTTAATTAATTATTAGTTTAGTTAAAAAAATCAATCACTTCAATTGTTAGGCTAGATAATATAGAACAAGTAGTAACTCTAGGCTTTCCTGTTCCTGAGGAATACGACCTTGATACTCACCTTTGCACTAGGCTGCATTGATAGGTTCACTTCCTTAGGTGTAGTTGCATAGGTAGCAACACATCAAGTTTCATTTTGTCTTTATTTTATTTTATTTTATTTTGGATTAATTATTTTGCTATTTTTGTTAGTTTTTATCTATTTTTTTTTGTTTTGGTTTATTACTCTTTGATTTAGTTGTTGGGTTATTTTGCTGTTGTTAGATTCAGGTAGTTTATGACCAGGAGTTCCAATCCTGTACCTGTAGACCCTCTGTCTGATCTAAAATGATTGTTGTGGACTCGTACACACTGCCATCAAGAGGAGGTGCCAATTGAGGTATTAGAGGAGGAGCCAGTTGAGATTCTTGATCCTACATCACCAAAGATGGCGGCTACAAATAACAATGATAATGCCAACCGAAAAATGTACAAGTTCGCTAGACCTCCATTGGAAGGGACACAGACGTGCATTACTCAGCCTACAATAGTAGCTAACAATTTTGAGATCAAGCCAAATGTGATCCAAATGGTGTAGCAAACTGTATAATTTAGAGGGATGCCCAATGAAGACTCTAATGCTCACATAGCCAATGTAACATCCGCTCTAATTATGATTAAAGAGATGCTTGATAATTGTTAATTTGATGTTTAATGTTTGTGTATGTTGCATTAGTACATATAGTTGCATTAGTATAGGGATCAACTTGAACAAAAAACAATTCCTTAGTTAAGAGTGAGGCTAAAGACCTAAGTGAAAAGGGAAAATACATAAAGACTAAAACTACAAAGTGTCCAAGGATTAGAATGTAATATCCTAAATTTTTCTTAAACCCTAGCTGAAGCCCTAAACTCCCACACACTTCCAAACCTTTAAATTTTAGAGAGAGAAATAAAGGAATGGGTAGAGAGAGAAAATGACGAGCTAGGGCAAGAAAGGAGAGATTTTGTTGAGGAAAGACTATATATGAAGCTAGAAATCAGCCCTACAGGAAGGGGGGATTATTCTTAACACATTAAACACACACATTAGCAAGGAATCAATGTAGCAATCCATCCTAAACCCCTCTCTTTTACTGAAATGTTTACTGTTGCAAAAAATATGGATTTTTACATGATTGAATTGAGAATGTGGTTAAACATACATTCTGTATGCCTTTTCTATTTCTGTAGGATGTTTTGTTGCTGAATGTATGCTCATATATATGCATGTAATGGATTGGAAAGGCTAGGTTCTGTTCATTTAGAGATATAGACTAGTTTTCCTTGAGTGTACCATGTTTGAGCTAATTAATGAGAAATGTTTAATGAGAAGTAAAGTTTGTTGTATGAAAATTAAGCTTATGTATTTAGAATAGAAAATGGAATGCATTCTGGGCTGGGTACTATCAAAATCATGTTTTCTGAACTGTAGCAAAGCATAATAGCCGACTGCTATGTATAGGGCAATCGACTGTCATGTTCCTAAAAAATCCAGAAGTGCAGACAGAGGATTAGTAGCTGACTACCAGATTCCTAGCAGTTGACTGTTGGGCCTGAGTTTACACTAAGTAGTAAACTAGCCATCCTAGCAGTCAACTGTCGTGCTCTGATTTTTGCTCATGACGCATTCCAAAAAGCGACTAGCCGACTGCTAGCCTACTGGTAGCTGACTGCTAGCTTACAGTCTGGCGCCTGAGGGATACAAAGAGCCACTAGCGGACTGCTAGCCTTCCAACAATTGACTAGTAGCCCTCTAGCTTGTGAAATTAGGTTTTTAATGGCAATTATGCTTAGTAATTCATCATACTAACTTAATTAAGGGCTCACAATGTAGGTAAGCAAGGAAACTAAGAGTTTCAGGTAATGAAACCCTTGTGATAGTGAAACAAAGAGAGAGCAGAAAACACAAAAAGGGAAAGAGGAAAGGTATTCTCAGTGTATGCCTTAGGGTAGATAGGCTCATGATCGAATGACCGAGTGTCGATATGGGACGACTGTTGGGCATTCAACAGTTATGCCATAAATTAGGATGGTTAAACATCCACTTGAACTTAGATGATTTCAAAATCACCGTGATGGTTGCAAACTTTAAGTTAGTGTCATCTTCCAAAGGCCATATGAGAAACACATACTCAGAGTTAAGCATAACCATGGGCTCATTATAGAGTATATGTAGAGAATAGCGTACCGAGAGTATGATCCATTGGAAAGGGATGGTGATTCCATATTATTATGATCTGTCTAAAAGCAGAGAGGAAATGATTCGAGTGGAGTTGACGGTTATCCCATGAGAGTATACCAACCTCATTTGGGACGAAAGGGAGGAATCACGCTAGTCAGGGATGATCTGCTATAAAGGGGTAGGGACCATTAAGGTATTTGGATCCACTAGGGGATGCCTCAAAATGTACAAAAGTTAAGGCATAGCTAAATAGACATGCGATCATTCATATAGACAGTGGTGCGTGGAGTTGTTGCTGGGCGACTCTCTTGATTACTCTTAGGGTGTTTTATGTACTGCTCATATGTTATGGAATGAAATGATGGCATGTTTACTATCACACATGTGTTTTATAAGAAATGTTTTATGATGAGAATGATGATGAATGCACTTCCCATGTTTAAAAGATGATATGTTTTGATGAATATGCATATGTATGAGTACATACCACGATTAAATGCTACATGCACCACATTCCAATAGTATTTGATATGTTTTATGAAAGAATGTAGAGTTTTCCCATGCGAGCACGGTGGTAGAGGTCAATGGATTTTGTAATAGGTTGCATTGCTATTGAGATTTAATTCTCATGTTATTGTTGGCATGTATCAAATGTGTAGGTCTCAAGCTGGAGAGAAGGTAAAGTAGGAGTAAGTACCCACTGTGGGGTATAAAGCAACCATTTTGAGATAGAATAGGCACTTGTTTTATTTGTACTAGCTTTCATGATATTTTGGGAAAGGCTAGTAATGGTCCATATTGTATAGCCTAGTTAGACGTAGATGTGAACGAAGGGATGCTTAGATGAAATTATAGTACCATAAGTGGCAGGATTGTTGCCTTCATGTCCAATAGTTAACTAATTATTTTTAATTAAAATGCATGTCTATGTATAGTTAATCCAAGGTTATTATATTTATTTATTTATTTATTTCACTGTGAAGTTAAGAGAACCCGAGAGTAGAGACCAACCCTAATGGCACTTAATTAATCAACTTGGTAAAAAGTTTAAAATTTACTCAGGTAGAAGTGATTGTAACACACCATTATTATGATAATTATATACATTATACCTTTAAACACTTAAAAGGAACCATAGGCTAATGGGGGTGTTACAGCCATCTTCTTGGAGATATGTGACACTTTCAAGATTAATGGAACTGCTGATGATGCCATTCGTCTTGGATTGTTTCTATTTTCCTTGAGAGATAGAGCAAAGAGATAGCTGTAATCCTTACCACTTACCTCTATCAATACTTGGGATACTTTGGTTGAAAAGTTTTTGTACAAATATTTTCTACCAACTAAGACTGCAAAATACATAACGGCATTTCTTCTTTTGTGCAGATGGCTAATGAGAGAATGTATGATGCATGGGATAGGTATACAGACTTGCTGAGGTGTTACCCTCATCATGGATTGCCTATATGGATGCAAGTGCAGAGTTTTTACAGTGGTTTTAATATAGCCACAAGGCAGATGGTGGATGTGGTAGTAGAGGGTGCATTAAATAATAAAACCCTTGAACAGGGGTAGAATTTAATAGAGAAAATGGCCATGAACAACTATCAGTGGCAATCCTTAAGGGAGAGGCTGGGACGGTAGGGAGTGGTTAACTAGTCAGACTCTATATCAACCTTGGCAGCTCAAGTGGAGCTTATGGCCAAGAAGATCGACCAACTCCAGATGCCAATGCAGGTAGCACAGTCAAGCTATGAGTTATGTGGTGGCTTGCATTATGGTGTTAATTGTAATGCGGGAGGTATGTTTGCTAACCTCTCTTCTTCATTTTCTTCTTCTAGTGGTTCTTCTGATTTTGAACAGGTAGATTACATGGGGAATGCCTCAAGACAACAGAATAACCCTTATAGCAACACCAAATTTTGGATGGAGAAACGCTAATAATTAGGGTCCACCAGGTTTTTAGCAATTGCACCAGCAGCACGCTACTCCAAATCAATTTCCTCAAGGGAAGGAGAAGAAGCCCAATCTAGAGGAATTGATCATAAAGTTTGTGTCTACTTCAAAGAGTAAGTTGCAGCAGACAAACACAACCCTTATAAACCAGTAGGCCTCCATTCAGAACTTAGAGAACCAGATAGGCCAGATTTTAATGTGTTGGCTGAGAAACAGCTAGGGACGCTTCCCAGCACCACAGAGTCTAATCTAAGGGAGCATTGCAAGGTTTTTACTTTGAGATCAGGCAAGCAAGTATCTAGTCCTTTATTTTTACCGGATGATGATAATACTTATATGTAGGATGCAATAGTCAATAAAGACCCAAAGCCTGAGGTAACTAAGCCGACACAAGTTAAGGGTAAGAAGAGCCCTGTAAGAGAGTACCATCCACCCATTCCATACCCTGTTAGACTGAAGCAAGACAAGGTTAATCAGTAGTTTGGTAAGTTTCTTGATCTATTTAAATAACTGAGGATTAATCTTCCTTTTGTTGAAGCCATTTCACAAATGCCTCGCTGTGTGAAGTTTTTGAAGGAAATACTGAGCAACAAGAGGAAACTGGAGGATTTGAGGCTAGTGACAATGAATGAGGAGTGCTCAGCAATCCTATAAAATAAGCTTTTTATTAAGAGGCGTGATCCAGGGAGTTTTACTATACCTTTTGTAATTGGTGAACTGTTTGTCATGGATGCTTTAGCTGATCTAGGAGCTAGCATAAATTTGATGCCTACTAGCTTGTTTGATAGATTAGGATTGAGTGAGCCAAAACCTACTAGGATGAATATACAATTGGCTGATATAACTGTTAAATATCCTAGAGGTATAGTTGAAGATATACTTGTAAAGGTTGATAAATTCATCTTTCCTATTGATTTTTTTGTGATGGATATAGAGGGTGAGAGTAGCATACCTTTGATTCTAGGTAGGCCTTTCCTTACAACATCTAGGGCTATTATAGATGTCTGTGATGGGAATTTGAAACTTAAAGTAGGGGATGAGACTGTTACTTTTGACTTAGCTACCTCTAAGAGATAATCTTTAGATCATGATGATAATGTATATTCTATGGATGTCTTGGATGATATGGTTTAGTTTAAATTGCAAGAATTTTTACTTGATGACCTTTTACAGGTGGCATTACAAGAAGATGAGGATGAGTTATCCAACAAGCAAGTGTTAGAATAACTAGCTCATTTGCTGGCTATTGAGCATAGCAACTCTATTGACCCTTTATTTCTCTTGACAAGTCAAAGGTGTAGAAGGTGAAACCTTCAATTGAGGACCCCCCGGCCTTGGAATTGAAGGAATTACCTAAGCACTAAAGCTACGCCTATTTAGATGAGGCAGAGAAGCTGCTAGTAATTATAGCAGCTAACTTGACACCTGAGGAGAGGGAGATAACTTTGACCTCTCTTAGGAAATACCCTAGGGCCTTCGCTTACAAGATGGCAGACATTCTTGGGATTAATCCCAGCTATTGTTCACACAAGATCCTAATGGAGAATAACTATAAGCCAATGGTACAACCACAGAGATGGTTGAACCCAAACATGAAAGAAGTGGTGAAAAAGGAGGTAATTAAACTTCTTGATGTAGGTTTGATTTATCCTATTTCTGATAGCTCTTGGGTGAGCCCTATGCAAGTTGTACCAAAGAAGGGTGGCATGACAGTTGTCAAAAATGAGAAGAATGAGCTAATACCTACTAGGACAGTAATAGGTTTTCAGGTTTACATTGATTATAGGAGGCTCAATGATGCTACCTATAACACCCCTTATCTTACCTTAACAATGTCATATAATATGATAAAATAAGTGGTTACATTATTCTTTACCTTTTTATCGCATTAATTTGCCTGAGCATTTAATCCATCAGTAATTTAATATTGGATTAGGTTCGAGTTCTTCTGATCAAGTGAACATACTTTTGCACAGTGAAAATAAAATTTCATACACCACAACAGAATTTATAAAACTTTCAAATTATATATGATAACTATCTATTACATAATTCCGTATACATATACCAGAATATCTGAAGTACATATCCAAAAGGAGTAAGGAGACAACAAGCCTATCACTCATACTCCTTTTACAAAATACTGTGGATGAATAGGTTCTTCACATATCCTTTCCCCTGTAATTGCCCTTTTTCCCTTTTCTATATACAGCCAAAAATAGCAATCCTAATTCTAACCCAAAAAGAACATATAAAATCAGGACCAAAATAAAGGACTACACATACATAATTAAAGTGCCCAGTTTACTCTGAGGAAAGTTCTATAATAGACATAATATATATTTCTTTCAATATGGTGAAAGTCCCTAAGAAGGGGACCTCCACTGTTGGTACTTCGATCTCCAAAATCAGAAAATATCTAGGCATCTGATACATATTAATACAATAATGAGAAATATATTCCCAGTAGCTAAACAAACCATTTTTATAAAATAACTGATACGTATCACTGTATGAATACAAGAAACATTTCTACATTATATTCAGTTCCAAA
Organism: Senna siamea; assembly: GCA_031216115.1. Lineage (NCBI taxonomy): Eukaryota > Viridiplantae > Streptophyta > Magnoliopsida > Fabales > Fabaceae > Senna > Senna siamea. The sequence goes on along the minus strand of CM062363.1, from coordinate 23,082,716 downwards.
ATTCTTTTCAGACAGTTTGATAGGTATTTCATATGTGAAACATGCGTGCATGCATCTATGAACACAAGATATGCAACATATGAGATCATTAATGGAATATATGGTAAAAATTTCAATGTTCATATACATTAACAATTTTTAACACTTATATTACATTTATGCATTATAATTAATCATAATATCCTCTCAATACTTTATTCTTTTGAGGTATACACTGGATCATTCCTCTATAGGGTTGTATTTTTTGGAGGTATACACTAGATCTTTCCTCCTTAAAGCTTAATTCCTTGGGAGTATGCACCAGATCATTCCCTACAAGATGTTATTCTTAGGAGCTATACACCAGATCATTCCTCCTTAGGATTTTAATCTTCGAAGGTATTCACCAGATGATTCCTCTTCATCGTTTTAGTCTTGCCTTTCTCAAACGCAACAAGCATTTCTATGTCATTCAATCATATTCACATGATTTTGAATATATTTCTATCAATGGCAAAAATGCATGCTATTTATCATCCATAATTAATCATTTCATCATTTCTCCTCATTTCACTTAGCATAGGGCATTTTGGAATGCACTTTAGGCTACTTTCTATTAATATGTAAACTGAGCCATTTAAGGAAAATTTCATATCACATTCGGCCAAGGCAAGAAAATCATGAGAAATTGGCATTTCTAACCCATTTGGTTCATTTCTAGCATTATTCCTATCATTTGAACATTATGGTAACAATTTCCATAATTATGCCTAACACTTTCTCACACCTCAAAATTAGGTAAGTGCACTTTAGGCCATCCTTTTTCATACTTCAATAGCTTATTTTTCATGTCAAATATGACAATGCACATAACCTTACAACTTCACATTTTTAAGCACACTTTTAAGGTGAAATGGTAAAATTTTGAAATGGTACTTTGGCTAAAACATAAAAATACCATAACTTTCTCACCATTTGCTAGCCATTTTCAAATGAATTTTCAGCACCATTTGCATGGATCCATTCGGCTAAGATGGGTAAGTCACACTTTCATGGTTAATGGTGAAGTTAGAAAATAGGAAAAGTGTCAAGACATTAGCCTAACCAAATGTTCTCTCTCTTACTAATTTATATCAAGTTCTTTCACAATTTCTAGACACATTCCAAACCAATTTCAGCACCCTCACAAAGGAAAAAATTCTTTCTTGAGTTGAAATACTACATTTGGGAGGATCCTTTCCTGTTTCGTGTTTATGCAGACCAGGTAATTCGACAATGTATACATAGGGAGGAAATTCACCAAATTTTGAGGCATTACCATGAAGGACCAACAGGAGGTCACCAAGCTACAAAACCACATTGCTAAGAAGGTGCTCGAAGTAAGGTTCTACTGGCCAACCATATTCCAAGATGCCAAAGCATATGTCCAGGTTTGTGATGCTTGTCAGAGGTCAATTAATATCTCTACCCATGATGAAATGCCCCAAACAAATTTGCAAGTGATTGAACTTTTTGATGTTTAGGGTATTGACTTTATAGGCCCTTTTCCTTCCTCATCTGGTAATAAGTATATCCTTGTGGCTATTGAGTATCTTTCCAAGTGGCCAAAAGCTCAGGCGTTCCCCACTAATGATGCCAGGGTAGTGACTAGGTTCTTAAAAAAGTTGTTTGCTAGGTTTGGTACACCTAGGGCACTAATTAGTGATAGAGGGAGCAGTTTTTATAGCTCTCAACTTGAGAAAGTACTTAAACATTATAGGGTATCTCACAGGTTTTCAATACCCTATCACCCGTAGACTAGTGGGAAAGTAGAGGTAACTAATAGGGGTTTAAAGAGAATCTTAGAGAAAACTATGGGGGTGAGTAGGAAAGACTTGTCATTTTCCTATCGAATTAGAACACAGGGCACTTTGGGCCCTTAAAACATGCAATCTTGATGTTATTTCTGCAGGTAAAGAGAGGTTACGACAGCTAAATGAGCTAGAAGAATGGTGCCACCAAGCTTATGGAAATTCTTCCATTTACAAAGCTCGAACCAAGAAGTGGAATGATCAAAGGCTGAGTGGCTTTAAAGATTTTTAGGTTAGAGATAGGGTATTACTTTATAACTCATGTCTTCATTTTTTTTCCAGGAAAGCTTAAGAGGCGATGGTCAAGACCATTTGTGGTTAAGCAAATCTTTCCCTATGGCACATTATAATTCCATCATCCTGACAAAGGAAATTTCAAATTCAATGGGCACTGACTGAAGCACTACTATGGAGACTTATCGGAGGTCGAGGAACGAGTGCACATGGTGTTTTGCCTGCAAGAGTGATAGAAGGAATTATTCCAAATAAAAGACTTAAACAAAAAGAAGTAGTTTTTTTTATTTATTATTTATCCACTTTATTTCTGTTATTTTATTTTTTTCTATTTTCTTCTTTTTCATATTGTTGAGGTACATTAACACGTTTAGATTATCTTTGCTTATTGCTGCACTTTATGCTCTTATTTTTGTGGTATTCCCTTTGCTGTACACTAAGGGCAATGCTTTTCTCAAGTGTGTGTGGGTATCTATGATTTTGATGCTGCAGATTGCTGATGCTGTATTTATTTTGATAGTGGATATAGGGTATGCTACTTGATTTTTTCTTGATGTTATGCACTTAAGTTTGTTTGTCTCTAGAGCATTTATAATTCAGTTTATGAATTGACAGGAATGGTTCCCTTAATTTGTGTTGAAAAATAATTAGTGATATCTAATGAATCATCTCGGCCAGGTCATATCAGTGTTACTTAGTTATTCTTCAAATTGTTTAATTTAATTTAGGATATTGATATTGCAATTCGCATGCACTGCTTGACTTACAATTCAGTCAAAATATTGTTTAAAACCATATGCAATTGTACCACACTCTAAATGTGAGATTTGAGCCAATTTTGATTCCTGACTTTCTTGTTTGAGTGTGCATTTTGCTTGATTTTGCCTTTAGAACTTGCTCTGTAATGCTTATTAAGGTTGCATGAACTTTTGAATATCAGGAGATGATTTGGGCAACTTAGGATATAAAACTTTTGGCCAAAAAGCCTACCCTTTGTGTTTCCCTTAGTTGGCCACTTTTGAGCCTTGACATTTGCTTTACTTTTTGCACCTTTACACCTCACATTACTTTTCTTTATATCGTCTTCTTTTTTGCCTTATATGTAGGAGATTGTGTGATTTACTCTTTATGTTTGGATTAAAATGCACTATTTTGATTAGTAACAATCCACCAAGTATTTTCTTTAGATGCTCCCTTCAATCCAAAGCTGTTTATTAGCAAGATTGCAAAAATATATATAAAGAAAAAAAAAGAGACAAAAAGAAAAGAAAAGAAAAGAAAATATTTTTAAAAAGCGGTCTTTATTATCTCGTTTATTAGATATGTTATTCCTTGAGCATCTCCTATTTTAGTGAAAACTTGGTAAAAAATTTTGTGTTTAGCACTTTGATACTTTTAATCCTTTGAGTCTTCACCATATTGAAATTGCATGACTTCTAGCATATCTATCACCTCTTCCCAAAATCTTTCCTCACCTTTATCTTAACTGCATTACAACCTTTCCAAGACCCTTTAATCTTGGTGTTCAATTTTTCATAGTAACAGAGATGAGATTTATGAGCAAGCATATAGTAGGCAGATTCTTGTAAAAATAGCTTAAGGGATTTGTACTTTGCCCTTATACACTTTGAGTGATTTGAGTGATCCCTGCGAAGCTTTGGTTGTTAAATTGTTGTTATTGAATTGCAAGTTAAGTTGTGTATGCGTTGTTATTATTTCTATCTTGTATTAAGGTTGTGCAATTTGATTTATAATTGATTTTCTATTAGGATGTGTTAGGTATGATTAAATGTGGTTTAGATATGATTTTTGAGGAACTATTGCTATTTGTTTAAAGACTGAGTTAGTGTTTGCTGCAGGACAAGCAAGAGCTTAAGTGTGGGGTGATTTGATGTGTCTTATTTTATACATATTTCCTTGATGTTAATAGTCCATTTTATGTATTTTTATTCTTAAAATCACCAAAGTTTACATTATTTTTATTTTCAGGAATTTTATCAAGTCATTATTAGCAAACGAAGCAATTTCAGGCCTGGATAGTGTTTAGAACACCCAAAATAGGTCATGTGGGCCAATTTTACTTATTGGGCCAAGCTGAAGCCTTAATGAGCCTTGGACCGGGTTGGGAATAGTGAAAAGAAAAGGAAGCTGCGTGAGGATCTAGAATAATTTGAAAGAAACAACTTGGAACAGTGTTTGGGGTGTGCATCATGTAAGACTTGAGAGCAGTATCGCGTGAGGGAGAAGACCTGAAGCATCGCATGAACGGAGGTGGTTCTAGGTGGAGTCCATGGCAGTGCGACTTCACTTCGACCACAGGGGACGACAAGCGAGCCATCACCGCCATGGATAGCTGCCGGAAAGCAGCAGATTCACGAGAGAAGATGCACGACCTGAGAGGAAGAACCATCTACATCGCGACTATCTGTGGCATTTTTTAGGTGACCTACCGTCTGCTGTTGCTCCTTGTAACTTTAAGAAACCCAACCGCAACCTCTCCCAACTTGCTGGTAACTGAAATGCCTCAAATCGCGAGATTCGTGATGGACCCGAGACCACGACCCGTCCGCATTTGGAGTTTCTTCTGACGTCTTCCTTTCGATTTGTCACCAGAAACTGCCTCTCCATTGCTCGAAGCCTTGCTTGTGATCTTCTGCCTTAGCTCAGGCCACCGTTGTAGCTATTTTTTGTCACTCAAAAACCCGAGGATCTGACCTATTTTCTGACTCGCAACCCGTGGAGCTTTGGACAGCTTTGGATTTGATTTTTTTTATGTTTTTCTGGCAATTTTTTGGTGAGATTTCTGTGATTTTCTCGCAACCAATCCTTGTAGCTACTGTTGGGCACTTGAAAAGACAGGGGCATGCATAATTTTTACTATTTTTATCTTTGTATAATTGATTGTCTGATGGATTGTCTAACGACTTCTTTGATGGAATTGACTGTAAATATGTGTGCCTGAATTTGTAAACTCCATTGGGGTTCCTGACTGTGTTGGTATTCTATTTTAATTCGTATAGATATTGATTCTGATGCTGTGATCTTCTTTGCAATTATGCATGTATTATTTAAGTTTTCATTACGAGACATCATTGTAAATGCTAATTAGATTTCTTTTTGAGATCGAGAGATGATAATTGAAATTGGAATCTAATTGCAGAGAATAGTTAATTTTGCACTTAGAGATGAGGTTAATTAATTTTTAGATTAACGAGTAGCTATTCTTAATAGTGGTGAATTAGAATGATAAGGCTAATCTGAAATCAATCATTAAGAAGAGATTCCAGTGGTAGATTCTTAGATTTAGAAATTTAATTGTCTCGAGAGGGAAATTGAATTTAACTTAGAATTCACTCACAGGTAGTATCATTAGATTCAATAGACCATTATCCTTTATGTGTTTGCCAACTAGTACAAATCCCCAATGGGGTTGCTTTTCTTGCCTTGGTATATTCTCTTTCGTTCCTTGTCGTTGGTTATTGTTTATTGCACTTAATTAATTATTAGTTTAGTTAAAAAAATCAATCACTCTAATTGTTAGGCTAGATAACAGAGAACAAGTAATAACTTTGGGCTTTCCCGTTCTTGAGGAATATGACCTTGATACTCACCTTTGCACTAGGCTGCATTGATAGGTTCACTGCCTTAGGTGTAGTTGCATAGGTAGCAGCATATCAAGTTCCCACTAATATAGTATTTGATAGAGGCCCTAGGTTTACTTCTACATTTTGGAGAGCCTTGCAAGAGGCCTTTAGCACAAAACTTAGTTTCAGTATTGTTTATCATCCACAAATTGATGGGCAGATTGAAGAACCATACAAACTCTGGAAGATATACTTAAGGCATGTAAAATAGAGAAGAAGGGAAATTGCGATAGAAATTTACCTTTGATAGAATTTGTAACACCCCCATTAGCCTATGGTTCCTTTTAAGTGTTTAAAGGTATAATGTATATAATTATCATAATAATGGTGTGTTACTATCACTTCTACCCGAGTGAATTTCAAACTTTTTACCAAGTTGATTAATTAAGTTCCATTTGGGTTGGTCTCTACTCTCGAGTTCTCTCAACATCACAGCGGAATAAATATATATATGTATATACAATAACCCTAGATTAACTATACATGGACATGCATTTTAATTAAATATAACTAGTTAACTATTAGGCATAGAGGCAACAATCCTGCCACTCATAACTCATCAATTAGTCTATTCATCAATCTAGCCTAATTCATATATAGATAAGTTAGAATAGGCTATACAAAATAGTCCTACACTAGCCTTTCTCAAAATATCATGAAGGCTAGCTTCATTCTACCATGTACTTAAGCTATCCAATATTAAATAGTCTGTGTGCCCAGATTAGACACTTCTTCATACTTTACCTTCACATCCCCCTAAAGGGACCTACACATCTGGTATATGCCAACACTACTGTGAGAAATGAATCTCAGTAGCAATACAACCTATTACGAAATCCATTGATCTATACCACCATGCTCACACAAAAAAACTCTACATTCTCTCATAAAACATATCACATGCTAATGGGATGTAATGCATGTGGCATTTAATCATATTGTGTACTCATACATAAGCATATTCATCAAAACATATCATCTTTAAAGAAGGGGAGTGCATTCATCATCATTCTCATCATAAACATTTCTCATAAAATATATGTGTGATAGTAAACATGCCATAATTTCATTTTCATAACATATGAGCAGTACATAAAACACCCTAAGAGTAAACGGGAGAGTCACCTAGTAACAACTCCACGCACCACTATCTATATGAATGAGCGCATGTCTATTTAGCCATGCTTTAACTTTTGTACATTCTAAGGTGTCCCCCAGTGGATCCAAGTACCTTAATGGTCCCTGCCCCTTTCTGGCAAATCATCCCTGACCAGTGGGATTCATCCTTTTCTTCCCAAATGGGGATGGTTTAACTCTCATGGGATCACCATCAACTCTACTCGGATCATTTCCTCTCCGCTTTTGGGTGGATCATAATACTATAGAATAACCACCATTCCTTCGAGGTGGATCACACTCCCAGTACACTATTCTTTATATATACTCTCGAGTGAATCGGCCCATGCTTATGGTTATTCTTAAATCTAAGTATGTGTTTCTCATATGGCCCTTGAGAGATAACACTAACTTAAAGTTCGTAACCATCACAGTGTTTTTGAAATCATCTAAGTTCAAGTGGATGTTTAACCATCCCAATTTATGGCACAACCGTGGAATGCCTAACGGCCACCCCATATTGACGATCGGTCACTTGATCATGAGCCTATCTACCCTAAGGCATACATTGAGAATACTTTACTCTTTCCCTTTTTATGTTTTCTGCTCTCTCTTTTTTTTACTATCACAAGGGTCTCATTACCCAAAGCTCCTAGTTTCCTTGCTTTTCTATGTTGTGAGCCCTTAATTAAGTTAGTATAGAGAAGTACCAAGCTCAATTGCCATTAAAAACTTCATTTTTCAAGCTAGAGGGCTGCCAATCAACTGTTGGAAGGCCAACAATTGACTGGTAGCTCTCTATATTCCTCAAGTGCCAAACAACAAGCTAGCGTTGGCAACCAGCTGATAGCTTTTTGGAATATGTCTTGGGCAAAATAAAAGCATGACAGTCGACTGCTTAATGCAAACCCGGGCCCCATAGTCAACTGCTAGGAATCTGGTAGTCGGCTGTTAAGCCTCTGTCTGCACTTCTGGGTTCCCAAAAGCATGATAGTCGACTGCGAGGATGGCCAATCGACTGCTTAGTGTAGACCCGAGCCCGATAGTTGACTACTAGGAATCTGGCAGTCAGCTACTAAGCCTCTATCTACTCTTCTGGATTTTCTAGGAACATGGCAGTTAACTGCCCATACTTAGCAGTCGACTGCTATGCTCCGCTATAGTTTAAAAAACATAATTTTGAGAATACCTAATCCATAATGCACTCAATTTTTAATTTTAAACACAAGGGCTTATTTTTCATACAACAAACTTTACTTCTCATAAAACATTTTTCATCCATTAGCTTAAACATGGTACATTTAAGGAAATCTAGTCTATACCTCTAGGTAAACACAACCTAACCCTTCCCATCAATTTTAATCACATATATAAGCATACATTCAGCAACATATCATCCCATGGAAATAGAAAAGCATACAGAATGTAGGTTTAACCCCAATCTCAGTTCAAATAATTAGAAATTCATATTTTGCAGCAACAGTAAACTTTTCAGAAAAGAAAGAGGTTTAGGATGGATTGCTACCTTGATTCCTTGTAAATGTGTGTGTTGGATGTGTTAGAAATGATCCTCCCTTGCTATTGGATTGATTCTTAGCCTCAAATCTGCTTCTTCCTTAGTAAAATTCCCTCCTCAAGCCCTAGCTCGCCCCCTTCTCTCTCTAGCTACCCCCTTCAACTTCTCTATCTAAAATCTGGTATGTTGGAAGTGTGTAGGGGTTTTGGCTACAACTAGGGTTTAAGAGAGGTTTGGGTATTTGCCCTTTGGTCCCTCATATATTTTGCACTCTTAGAGTCCCTCATCTTTTCTCTTTTCAATTAAGTCCCTAGCTACCTCTTACTAAATCTTTATATATTTCCTTTCAATTTAGTCCCTAGGCTAATGCAACTATATGCACTAATGCAACATACACAAGCATTAAACATCAAATTAACAATTATCAAACATCTCTTTAATAATAATTGGAGCAGATGCTACAGGATTTGCTTATAATAATAGTTTCCATTCCATAGTAAGGATGGCTCCTTATAAGCCTTATATGGAAGGAAGTGTCAGTCACCTTTATGTTGGTTCGAGATAGGGGAAATAAAATTATTAGGGCCTAAGTTAGTGCAAAAAACGATAGATCAAATTACAATGATCAGAGAAAGGATGGCTAAGGCCCAGGATAGATAGAAAATTTATGCTAATAAGAGGAGAAGACCACTAAAATTTAAAGAAAAGGATCATGTATTCCTCAGGGTTTCCCCAATTACTGGTATTGGTAAGGCTATTAAGTCTAAAAAATTAAATCTTAGATACATTGGACCCTATCAAATCTTAAAGAGAATTGGTTTATCTGCTCACTAGATTGCTTTAACCCTATTTTTGTCTAATCCCCAACATGTATTTCATATTTCTCAACTCCGTAAATATCTTCTTGACCCTTCACATATTCTTAATGCTAGTACGGTACAATTGAAATATAATTTGACTTATAATCTAGAACCTTTAAAAATCATTGGTATTGAGTCAAGCAATTGAGAAATAAAACTATTTCCTTAGTGAACATATTATGGAATCAATCATCTCTACAAGAAGCAACCTAGGAGAAAGAACAAGAAATTTTTAAATAGGTACATATAAATTTTAAGGATGAAATTTCTTGAAAAGGAATAGGGAAATGTAACATTTGCTCCTTTTATTTATTGAGGGATGTAAGTTTGTTCTTAAATAAGTTAAATGCTTGTGTATATTACATTAGATTGCATGTAGTTGCATTAGAATGAGGGACTAAAGTGAAAAGAAAATAGTGGAGACTTAAATGAAATAAAAAGGTTTAATGTAGAAGATTATGTAGGCTTTCAAATATTCCAAGGTAGTAAACTGTAATTTTAGCCAAAAGAGTTACTATAGCTACCAGAATTTTGAATTTTCCTGCTAATGGTTTAGGGGTAAAATGGTAATTTGGCAGGTGACTAGAGAAATTATCATTTGGAGTTGAATGATCTAGAATTTGGATCAGAATTGCAATCCTCGGACCACCTATAAATAGAGGTAAGTCCCAAAAGCCCCATTTCTCACCTTACATTCCAAAATTTGGAGAGAGAAAGTAAAGAAGAAAAGATTAAATCTCCACTTCTAGCAAGAGTTGAATCCAGAAAAGTATTTAGGAAGGCATCTAACATAATAATCAACTCACTAGCAAGGAATTAATGTAGGAAAATAACCTAATCCCTTTTTTTTGAAGTTACTGTTTATGTGACTGAATTTCTAGATTTTAAAGTGGTTTAAAGGGAAAAAGGGATTAAAACTACATTCTTAACGTTTTTTGTTGCTATTGGATGTTTTACACAGCATGAATATACTTATGTATGTCTAAATCAAATTATGAAAAATGGGTTTTTGTCTATGGACAAAAATGAGTTTAAATCCAAGATTTGAGTGAGATTGAATGGTATTTTGGGTTGTTTTTATGGGTTTAATGATGCCTAGAAGTAATTATTGATTTCATGAATTTCAAAATAGGTTTATAAATAATTTTTTAGAGTAAAAATTTGGGTCAACCGTGAGTCAAAAAATAAAGCATAACATAACAGCCAACTGGTGGCTTGAAGCAGTCGACTATCGCATTCTTGGGTTACCCAGAAACATATAACGGGCACTAGCAGTTGACTACCAGTTTGTGGAAGTCGACTTCCATGCTCATATTTTCCAAAAAGGGCCAAGAACAAAGTAACCAACTGCCAAACCCCTAGTAGTTAACTAGTAGCTCTTGAGTTGAGAAATTTTAAGGATGACAAAGAGGAAACAGTCGACTGATGGCCAATAATAGTCGACTAGTACTTTTCTGTAATGGATGGTGAACTCAATGGTAGGTTTAGAAGATAATTAGCCCAAAACTCCACTCAAACAAGGAATTTGAACCTAAATTGTAGAGGGTAACCTAAGATTTGAAAGTGAACGAGAAAGATCAAGTATGACATGTGTTTTGAAAAGGAAAGAGCATGAGAAGTAAATAAGAGAAGTGAGAATTGTATTCCTAGTATATAGATTAATGGTAGATAGGTTCATACTTGAATAACTAATTGCCAATATGGGATGGTGATTAGGTGTTCCACGGTCAGGTTATCAATTAATTTGAAATTTTTTTGATAGTTGTAAATTCTAAGTTAATGAGATTAATAGCCAATTTAAAGAGTCATATACTTAGAATTTCACACACTAATAGTATGAGCTGAATCACCCTAATTTATATACTTGTGAATAGAATGATGAAATATGATCCATCTGAGGTAGATGGTGATCATATAGAGTTATAGCCTCATAGTCCCCGAGTGCACAGTTCTAATGAACTGTCCGAGGTGGTAGTAAACTCGTGTTGAGATATACCAGTCCCATTTTGGGTGAAAAGGGAGAGTAAGATATCAAAGGTGATATCAATCCCGCTAATGTAGGGATGATCTATCGGATAGAGGGTGTGGCAGGGACCATATAGGATGATCCACCTGACAGGGGTTATGGCAGGAACCACAATGAGTGTGGCAGAAACCACCTTGAATACTTGGATCCACCTGGGAACGCTACCAGATAGTACATGGTAGTTGAAGTGAACCATAAGTAAAGTAAAATAAGAGAAAAGAAAATAATAATTATTCATGAGTGCTAACTTAATGCATGGAGTTTTTCGCTTGGCGACTCTCCTAATCTCTCTTATTATACTGTGATGATTATGATTTTGACTAGGGCTACTAATAAATGCTCTGATTTCCTTATTGCTCTATATGTGAGAATATTTTTATGTGAAAATGATCATGTTACCATTGTAATATGATAATTTATCTGGTATGATAGATATAAGGTGAAATGTACATGCTTTCATAAGTATGAGATATGATGACACTCATGCATAGCATCCTATAGCCATGATATTTTATATGATAATGAGAAAATAATGTAGAGTATTTTCGTATGAGTACGGTGGTACAAGCTAGAAAAGTTTTAAAGAAAATGGTTGTTATTGCTACTGAGATTTATTGTCATTAAAGAAATGCTAGTTTGTATCAGATGCCTAGGTATTAGGTGCTTTTGGAGATTGAGGTAGAGTATGTGGATATACCCTTTTTAGGGTATTTTCCTATTATTACGAAACTTTGGGTACTTATAATTGTAGAGATTCTCTAGTATTGTAAATTAATAAGATAGGGGATGATACTTTTGGCATGTAAATAGATATTTTGCTATAAGAAAAGTAAAAAGGCATATAAGTATGAAGATATGTGAGGAAAAGGGTATAAGTGGCAAGATTGTTGCCTCCTTACCTTAGTTGACTAGTTTTTTTGTAATCTCACATATCTATAAGTATATATGTCTTGATAGGTAACTGATGTATAGATATATATAACTAATCATGTATGTGAATGAGTATGTATATATATGTATGTTCTATTTCATTTATTTCTGCTGCATAACGTGTGAGAACTCAAGTGTAGTGACTCGAACTAATGGCATACAATTATATATATAACTCTAGTAAAAAGTAAAAAATTGACTTAGGTAGAGGTAGTGGTAATTCACCAATATTATAGTATATTGTATTATATTATTTAAATAAATAAAATAGACTGTAAGATTGGGGGGTTACACAGTGTGCATTTTTAGGCAACCTAAGAACATGACAGTCGACTTCTAAGAGTCGAGAGTTAGCTTCTATGGTATACTCTATTTTTCAAATTGGATATTGACCTAAATTTTTGCCTAAGAACTTGTTTGTAACCTATTTATGATAATCATCAACTCAATACCAATATATAAGCATCATTTAACACATATAAATAGCCAAAATTACCTTTTAATGTCACTCAAATCTTGGATTCAACCTCATATTCATCAATAAGTAAAAACCCATTTTTTTCATAATCTGATTTAAGCATACATAAGTACATCCATGTGGTTTAAAACACCTAATAGCAATTAAAAACATTACAAATGTAGTTTTTAATATCCTATCTTGTTTGAATAACATGAAAATCATAATTTTAGTGCATGAATAGTAAATTTCGAAAGAGAGAGGGTTTAGTTGTTTGCTACCTTATTTTGTGTAAAAGTTAGAGTATTAATCTGATATGTCCTTCTAAATTCCTCTACTGTAAGCTTCTAGCTCTCAATCACTCTAAAAATTCCACTTCCTTCTCACTTCCTCTTTTTCTCTCTCTAAAACTTCTTTCTCTCTCTAACTTCTAGAATTTTGGGTGAAATATGAGACTTTTGAAGTTTGGCCCTATTTATAGATGGTCTAGAAATTCCAATTCTGATCTTAATTCTTAATCGTTTGACTCAAAATAATAATTTCTTCGACCATATGCTAAATTACCATTTTGCCCTTGAACCATTGGTAGGAAGTTTCTAAAATTTGGTAGCTACAGTAACTCTTTTGGCTAAATTTATGGTTTACTACCTCTAGAGTATTGAAAGTCTATATAACTTTCCTCACTAAACCTTTTCTTTCATTCAAGTCCCCACTTTTTTCCTTTTAGTTTTAGTCCCTCTTTCTAATACAACTATATGTAATCTAATGTAGCAAATACAAGCATTTAACTTATTTAAAACTAACAAACATCTCTCATAGATAGAAGGAGTGGGTGTTACACCAAAGGGAGTAATAACCGGTGCAACTAATCGATTAAGGGCCAAATTGACTATGGCTAGTAATATAGTGGAAGGCTGTGAGCAATGGTAGGTAGGGTCGAGGTATGGGTACTCGAACTGCTATTGAAGTTGGGCTTATTCTTACTACATAAGCAAGATTTCTTGGTAGAGATATTGGGTATTATGGGTTGGTAGTTGAACATCGTTACTGGATTCACTAGCTTCACAAGGATGGGGTGTAAGCTAATGTTGATTATCATCTATATGATCCTCAACAACATTACTATAAGAGTTTTGTCTAGTGTGGCAAGGAATGGGTATAGTGGTTTCTTCATTAGTGCCTCCCTTACCTCGGTGAGTGTAGGCAATGGTAGTAACTAAGTGAGAAGTAAAGGTAGGGATGGTGAAAACAGTGTTGAATGCATTGGAAATGCAAGAATTGGAATCTTTGAATTAAGAAGATGGTTGAAAGGTCAAAAAAGCAATTAGAGTACAACCATGGTGGGTGCTAATATTGTTTTAGACACTGAAGCAGATCCAAAACTTTTGCTTGAACTCATTTAGTTTGCACAAAAAGCAAGAACCAAGGAACACAAAAGGGAGTTTGGCCTCCAAGTTGTACCTCCTATGGCTAAGTCAACAAGAAGGCTTAGAGAGAGTAGGAGAAAGCTTGAGAGCTTAAAGTGTTAACATACCTAGGTACGAGGTAGAAACCTCATATATATAGGTTTTTTGGGCTAATGTTGGCATAGGGATGTCTAGGTCTTATTTAAGCGATCACCACTTACTCAAGGGAGACCCTTTACAAGGTGCTCGGGCATGATGTAGGGCAATTCCAAGGGTTAATCATTCCTTAGATCATTATATTCCAATAATATTTCAAGGGAACACCAAAACAAGAAAGTTATGAACATGATACCTAACAAATAAATGGTAACAAAGAGGACAATGACATCATTTGAAATATCTAGCCGAATGATATTTGAACCTTTTAAGATGTCTTGTCAAATTTTATCATATCGTAAAATTACCATTAAGTGAATAACGATAATATTACTTAGGCCCCATATTATCATTTTTGAATGGCCAAAAATAAATGTTACAATTTCTAAAAATCCATTCAAAAAAACCAAAGATTTTCATATTCTAAGTGAACTAGTAGCTTGTGCAATTTCAAAATACCAACAATGATGGAATAACAAAAAAGTTGTTTTTTTCGTCCATTAAAAGAAGGCAAAATATGTAAATACATGGAGCATTTAGAGATAATCTTCCTATCAATTTTAGACATATTTTTTTTTAGTTTGTTTTCGACTAAGTCCTAAATCCCTTTCTACCTAAATTTTCATTAATGTTACCACGTACACTTGATGCTCACATTATATTAATATTCATTGATTCCCACAATTTTGTAATATTATGTGAGAGAAAAAAAAGTTAACTACTATATAACTCTTGCACCAATTTGAAAAGTAAAAGTCATAGATATGATAATTTTCTTTTCATAAATTTTTTAATAAAATTTTGATGAATCTAGTAGATGAAAAAGGTAATTAGATGTTGCCCTTTTTGTCTTTTTGTGGATGATTGCCTTACTTTACAAGTATTTTTCTTTTCTTTAGAATAAAGGGATTTAAACCCAAAAAAAAAAAAACACAACAAAAACAATAAAAATTAATCTGACACCACTCTTAAGTAGAGATTATTCAAGTGGTTTTATTATGGTATGGGAGACCCTTGACGTTACAAAAACCCCTCAACCTTCCAAAGTTTGCTTTTAAACTTTGTGCATTTGTCTTATTTTTATATGTGTTTTTTCTTGTTTCACAAAACATATCTCAAGCATATATATATGTATATATTGATATGTATATATAAGGAGGGATAAATTAATACTAAAATCAATCAAAATTATTGTTAATATATATTAAATAATTTTTATAGGACTTATTTTTCACTAAATCCACTATTAAATTTAAAGTTTTAGTCATAAATATTATATAAAAAATTTGGCAATCAATCCAATATTATTTGATACCACATCACATTATAAAGTTAGCATTCAAAAAAACATAAATTTGAAAATTCTTGTAAGTAGAAATATAAATAGAAAATTATTTTTTGGAGGACTATGTACCCTCATTCAAAATCATTAATAGGGATGAGCATTAGTTTGATTTGGATCAATTTTGGCCATTTGACCAATCGAATCAACTATATTGGATGACTGATTGTAACATCCCACTGAGTAGCTAAAATGCATGTGTTTGGTATTGATTGGTGTTTAAAGCTAGACATGCCAATCTCGAAGAGATTGGATGAAAAATCAGACTAAAACACTATTCGGTTTGTGAGAAATAGGAGTTTAAGGATGAGTGGCATAATTAGGTGATTTGAATATAACGAGTGTCACATTAAGGGAAAATTTTGCCCAGGAATAAATAATATAACAAAAAAAAGAGGGAAATAAGATTTTAAGGAAAATTAAAACTAAGAGTGGCACCAAGGGATGAAATATCCTACAAGCTTATTGTAAACCTCCAATCCTACAATTCCTTTCAAAGTGATTTAAATAATATAAACAATATACTATAAGATTGGTGAATTACTACTTCCTTTACCTGAGTCAATTTTTAATTATTTATCAAGTGAATTAAAAGTATTATTGGTTTGGGCTACTACACTCAGGATCTCACACGTTACGCAATGAAAATAAAAATATATTAGTTAAAATAACATACATGTGCATACAGATATTCATAGACGTCAACATTCATTTATGGTGTATACATATCATTCATTAGACATATATCTATAGATATGTGAAAGTGTTAGAAAGGGTAAGGAGACAACAAGCATGTCACTCATACCCATTTAACAAAAATAGCTAGTGGATTCCTAACTCACATATCCTAATACATATATGCCCTTATCCTATACATCAAAACTATTTTCCTAGTCCTTTTATCAAAATATCACAAGGATTCAGGGTATGGGGCATACAAAAAACTTTTTACTCTAATACTTCATGTAATCAAGGAGGGGAAAGAACTTCCCATACATATATGATCCACAGTTCCTTAATAACAAGGAAATACCCCAGAAAGGGTATTTCAACTAACTCCATCTCTATCTCAAGAAGGATCTGGTATCTAGGCATCTGATACAAACAAGCATTTTTATGAGAATAAATCCCAATAGCAATAATAACTATTTTTCAAAATAGCTAGTTTGTACCACCATAAACTTATACAAAAATTCTACATTTTTTTCATAAAAAAATACATCTATTGGGTTATCCTGTATAACATTTCATTTAACATTCATACTTGCATGCATAAACTTAAATCATAGTACATATCTCATCAATTCATCAAAATATATAGGTAACATAGCATCATTCATATAAGTTTCATCATAACATAAAGAGCAATAAGGAAATAAGAGCACTTCTCGTTGGCCTCTGCCAATCATCATCATAATCATCATCATATAATTGCATAATAAGAGAAATCTGAAGGGGCAACATGTGCACCACTCCATGTTTTTGCATATGTACTGTGGCAACTCTGCCTGGTAGTCCTTGACTACATATAACATTTGCGTACATTTTAGAGCGTCCTCTAGTGGATCCGAGTACCATAAGGTCCCTAACTCTGGGTCCCACACTTTAAGTACATACTAGGGTCTTCAAAACGTTATTCATAAACACATATATATATGGGTGAATCGGTGCATACTATAGTTCTGTAAATTCTAAGTATGTGACTTTTCATTTACTTTGGTCATTAAGTCACTAACTTACAATTTAAAACTATCACGATAATCGTGAAACGTCCAATCATCGTCCCATACTATCAATTAGTCATTTAGATATGAACCTATCTACCACAAATGCATATATTAAGAATACAATTTTCATTTCTCTTATGCATTCTTGCTCTTTCCTTTTAACTTTCATCACTTTCATGTGCTTTCTCATTTACATTCAAAGTATATGTTACCTTGCTTGTAAGTTAAGTTTAATCTCTAGTTTGGATTTAGTTTTTGGGCTAGATATCATTCAAATATATCATTAAGTTCATCTTTTCATCTAGCAATTGTGATCATTGGTATCACGCTACAAGTCGACTGATTGCATTCTGTCTAAATTTTCAAAATTTCAAACAAAGCTATCAGTCGACTGCTAGGTGCCAACAGTCGACTGCTAGCTTATTGTTGGACCTGACAGTCAACTGCTAGCTTACTGTTAGGCTTGACAGTCGACTGCTGGGTCGGGGCAGTCGGCTACTCTGTTCTTAGGCATTTCTAGAAAAATGAAGAACACGGCAGTCGACTTTTAAGTGCTTAGCAGTCAACTACTAGCATTCTATATACAATTCTTGGCATCTCAAGAGCACGACAGTCGACTGTTGCACCATGGCAGTCGGCTGCTGCATCTTGCTCTGGTTTATAAATTACTGTTGACCCAAATTTTCAATCCAACAACTTATTTTTCAATCCATTTTAAAATTGATGAACTCAAGATAAACTTCTTAGCAACATTTAACACAATAAAATAGCCCAAAACATCATATAATCTTGTCAAAATCTGAGATTAAAACTCATTTTCATTCAAGCTGAATAACCCATTTTTTAGAAATGATTTTTAGCATGGACAAGTATTTTCAATCAGTTAAAAATACCCAATAGTGACTAAAAATAGTAAGAATGTAGTTTTAAATCCCTTTTTCTTTCAAACAAGTTTAATTTCACAAATTTCAGTAGTATGAACATTAAACTGCGAAATAAAGGGATTGGGTTATTATGCTACCTTAATCTGCCTTAACTGATGTTTAGATGCTGGTTAATGCTATAGATGCCTTCCTAATCACTTTTTTAACTTCAACTTTTGCTAAATATGAGATTCACTACCTTTCTCCTTAAGTTTCTCTCTCTACTTAGCCACACTCTCTCTCTTTAGAAACTCAGGATTCAAGATGAAATGGAAGGGTTCTGAGGTGTTCACCTATTTATAAGTGATCCGACCCTTTATAATTTTACTCCCACCAAAATGATAATTCTTCCAACCATATGTTAAATTTCCATTTTTTCCCTAGCTCACTGGCGGGAAGCTTTCAAAATTCTATTGGCTATAGTAATTCTTTTGGCTAAAATTGTGATTGTCATACCTAAAATTTTTCACTTCTCAGTTTAGTCATTTTCTTTATTCTAGTCATTTTTCTCACTCATTTCTAGCCCAATTCTTGCACTCATGCAATTATATGCAAGCTAATATAACATAAATGCAACATATACAAGCAATTAACTAAAATTAACAAACATCTCTCAAAATTTAGGAACGGATGTTACATTATTAAATTGCAAATTGGCTCATAGGACCTTTTGGCAATTACTTCCAAAAGGTTGGTCAAAAGCTTCCTAAGGAAGTAGTGTAACGTATATATATGGTAATTAAGGAGAAAGAGGCTTTAGAATTTATAGAAAGAAGTTGAACTTAGAGAGAGAGAGACATTCTAGGAAGAGATAGTGATTGGGAAGGAGGAAATATGGGAAGGAAGCTTAAGGACCCAAATTAGTAACCATCTAGACTCATTTCTAGAGTAGATCAACACACTAAATTGTTAGGAAAACAAGGTAATCAAGTGGAAATCTTATTTTCTCTCTTTAAACTATGAAACCCATTCTTCCAATTTGGGTAAATGTATGAGTTTGTGCTTTTAATGATTTTGAGAGAGATTTAAACTTGCATTCTATGTCCTGTATGATTGATTTATTCTCCTTCATTTTCTCTTTCCTCTAAGAATTTTCATGAATTGATTTGGATTATTTCTAGCTTGAAAGGTCATGGAATCCAAGCATATTTTTGACCTAGTTGTAGGAAATAAGTCCAAGAATTTATCTATGACTTAAAATCCTGTGAAACTAAATGTTTTAAAGTGATTTAAGATCCAAAAGAGTTGTTTGAACGCAAAGAAATGTCATGGGTGACCCCTGTGATGTGTGCTTTGCTTCTACCAATGCAACTACACCTAAGGTAGTGAACCTATCGATGTAGCCTAGTGCAATGGTGAGTATCAAGGTTGTATCCCATGGGAACGAGAAAGCCCAGAGTTACTACTTGTTTTATGTTATCTAGCCTAAAAGTCAAAGTGATTGTTTTTTAGCTAATACTAATAATTAACTAAGTGCAGTAAACTAGCAGCGACAAGGAACGAAAGAAAATATACCGAGACAAGAAAAGCAAACCCACCGGGGACCCATACTGGTTGGAAAACACATAAAGGACAATAGTCTATTAAATCTCATGATGCTACCTATGAGTGAATTCTAAATTAAATTAAATTTCCCTCTCCAGACAATTAAATTTCTAAATCTAAGAATCAACCACTGGCTGGTTCTTCCTAATGGTAAATTTTAAATCAACATTATCGGTCTAATTCATCACTATTAAGAAATAACTTTTAGCTACTCTTAATCCAGCAATTAATTAACCTTAGCTCTAAGTGATAATTAATTATTCCTTACAATTAGTTTTCCAATCACAATTATTATCCGTCGATCTCAACAAGGAATCTAATTAGCATTATCACGACATCTCATAAATAAAACTAATACATACATTCATAATTGTAAAGAAGATCACACAACTAAATTCAACATCCATGCAATTAAAAAAACAATCCAACACAGTCAAGAACCCCAATAGATTTTACAAATCTAGCCACACATAACAACAGCAGACAATTCCAACAGTAGATAATCTATCAGAAAATTAATTAAATAGCAGATAAAAATAGTAAAAATTTATGCAATCCCTGTCTTCTCAAATGCCCAACAGTAGTTATACGGATTGGCTGTCAAAAACCACTGGAATCTCGCTAGAAAATTGCCATAAATTTGTAAAAAAAATTAACTTTAAATCTCTCCAAAAGCTCTATGAGTCGCAGGTCACAAAACGGGTCCTAGGTCACGGATCTCGGGTACATGACAAAAACATCTGTAATGGTGGCTGAAGCTGAGGGTGAAGGTCATGGACAAGGCACTGAGCAACGAAAAGGTAGTTTTTGGCAGTAGACTGGACAGACGATGTCAGAAACAGCTACAAATGCGGAAGGGTTGTGGTCTCTAGTCCATCGCAAATCTCACGATCTAGGGCGTTGTGGTAGCTAGCGAGTTGGGGGAAGGTGGCGGATGAGCAGCCGAAGGTTGCAGGGACAATTGCTGGCAGTGGGTCAGTCGAAAAATGTCACAGAATAGCACATTTTCTCTCAGGTATCGCGGGTTGCTCATCAAAACTCCACATTTTTTGCGATTTTCCAGTGGCTGAATCGGACGACAGTGTCCCGTTCATCATCCCCTGTCACCGTCACGCCGCCGCAAAGCTTCGGTTGGAAGCTTCAAAATCCAGTCATCTCTTTCTCACAAGCGCATGGTCCGTTTTTCTCTTCTCTCGAGTCTACTCACTTTTTTACTGTTCCAAGCTTTTTCTTTCCTTTCCTCACGGGTTGCTCACCTTTTTTCCAATTACACACTACTCTCAGCTCGGCCCAAGGCCCAATAAGACTTTAGCTTGGCCTAATAAGTAAAATTGGCCCAAATGGCCTAATTTGGGTGCTCTAAAGGCTGTCTAGGCTCAAAATTGCTCTGTTTATTGATGATGACTTGATAAAATGCCTAAAAATAAACATGATGCAAACTTAGGTGATTTTAAGAATAAAATTACATAAAATGGACAATTAACATCAAGTAAATATGTATAAAATAAGATACATCACCCTACCATGTAGAAGACGACTACAGAGTTTTTCCTTGTAGGTAAAGTTGGCAAGTGTTGTCCCATTAGGCAAACCCTTAGGGGTGACCCATTAAGAAATCCTGAATGGTAGGCCAAGAAGTGTACAAGAGTGAACTTTACAGACAAACCTATACAGGTAGACCAATAGATTAGTCTTGATAGGGTCCATTAGAACAAATGTTTATAGGCAATCCTTGTGGGTGAACCTTTGTGTACAAACTCATGGCAAGTTTTATAGGTGATCTTGATAGGCAAACATCTATGGGCGAACTTATGGTGAGTTTTATAGATGAACCCTTGTGGTTGAACTTGTGTGAGTGAACCCTTGTAGGCAAGTCTCTTCAAGCGAACCTTCATGGGCGAGCTCCTATAGGTAAACCTTCGTGGGAGAATCCTTATGGTTAAACTGATATAGGCAAACCTGATAATCAATAGCCTTATTTTTGGAAAAAATAGACTCTTTCCTCTCCCAAACACTATGGAAAAGCCAGGAACTCACCCAAATCATATAGTAACACATCTAAGAAGTAATATGAGACAAGAATGAGAAGAAAATAACTAGACAAGAAGAGTTAAAGATACTTGTAATGCCCCTATCTAGTATTACTCTTAATTCTGATATAAATAGATAGGTTAGGTACATTATCTTTATCCTTTATTTAATTAATGTCTGAGCAATTATACCATTAAATTAATTTAAGCGGATTAGGTTCAGGATCTTTTGCTCAGATTAAAAACTTACATGCACATCGGAATAACAGAAATTCTATACCACACCACAAAAGATTAAACTTTCATACAATTCAAATAATAAGAGTCCAATAATGTCCATTACATTTCTATATATATATATACCAGGATATATGAGGTACCCATCTGTCAGGAGTCAAGAGACAACAATCCTATCACTCAGCCCCCTTTTAAAAATTACTAGGATGGACCAGTTCTTCACATATCCTTTTCCCAGTTCTTTCCAATTTACATCCCATGCCTATAGTAAAAAGAATAATCCTAATTGTAAACTAAACATATCTGGACTAAGACCTAAAAATAGGGGTTACAACATTTCTTAAGCCTAAGAAAGAACTTAATCTCCCATCTAGCTATGAGTCCGCATCTGATACACATTAGCATAATAATGAGAAACACAAGTTTCCCAGTAGATTAACAACTTAATTTTTAAAAATAACTAATATGTATCAGGGTGCAAGCACCAAAATATTTAACTCTACATTCTTGAAAATAAAATATCACATTGTTCATAAATGTAAACTGGTAAGCAATGTATGATCAATTTAAATGTCAATGAGATAGAAATAGTATTCTTTCAAGTAAGACATCTGGCGTGTTATAAAACACACTATCATAAAATTAACAAAGAATTTATGCTTATCATCCTTAAAACATACTTTCATATCAAAGTTGTGCACACTCGGGCACCGTGGGCAATTAGCCACCTTCAAAATTCTTTGTGCACACTTGGGCACTATGTGGTCCTATGGTCATTATGCACACTAAGGCACTACGTGGACACTGGGTGACCACCAAGGGTAATTGTGTACACTTGGACACTCTGTGGACACTCGGCTACCTTTATAAAAATCTTTAACAAATCTCTGGGAAATTTTCCTTTTATTGAAAAATAATACTAGTGTACATCTCTTTTTTCTTAAAATTCTACATAATTTAAGAATAATTTTCCCTTTCTTGGGATTTTGAAATTAATGTATACTTCTCATAAGAATTCTATTATTTTCATGATTGATTTCCCCTTTCTTTGGAAATTATTACAAATGTACCTTTCTTGTAAAAATACTAACATTTTCGAGAGTAACTTCTCTTTCCTTGGAATTTAACTTTAACATACCATTCTTATAAAAATTCTAGTAATTTCAAGACTAATTTCTCCTTTCTTGAAAATTAATTCCAATATACATTTCTTACAAAAACTTTAATATTTTCAGGGGTAATTTCTCCTCTCTTGAAATTTAATTTTCTCATATAATTTTATCAATTTCAAAAATAATTTCCTTCCTTGAAAATAATAAGAATATCCTTTCTTATAAACTTCTACCGACTTAAAAAAAATTTTCTTTCTTCCAATAATAAATTCCCATATTTTTGAGAAATAATACTAAGGTGCATCGCTTATAAATCACAAGAATAAATTCCATGGACTCGGCCTAGGGAGATTTATTAGATTGGCAATTCAATTTCCTTCCTTTATTCTCTATTAACACCATTAAATGGTAGGGTTTCCTTCTTTCAGATTGAATTTAACACCATGCAACGCTATTCTTTTACCAACAACATACCCGTGCTATCTCATCTATCAACATTTCAATAAACCACACAAACCAGCCAACAGACATACATTTTGTCAAGAATGCAGGTACACCATTATGTTCCTAAGAAAACTTGTAAAACATGTTGGTTGCATCAATTAAAACATGGAACATAATCTCAATTTTTTAACCTACCTTGCTTCCTTTCTCTTTGACTAAATCTCTCTATTCTTCTTAGTACATTTCCAGGCCATTTTTCCTCGACAATTGATCCCAAGTAGTTTCCTAAGGAAATAATTCAAATCTTAGATGGGTTCTTTCTTTTAATTAGGCTTTCCTACATCAATTTATTAAATTCATAATTCGGCTTAATTCTTAAACATTTTTGGGGTAAATTGGAATATTTTAAATTGTACCGAGGGTTTCAGTAGCTTAAATTTTACTTTTGGCAGCTTTCCAGCAATTTGGCGACAACGCATGATGGAGCACGACAGCGGACGGTGGCTCAAGGTGGTACACAGCGACGGACGACAACTGGGGTCAAAAAATACACCAAAATGTAGCCCGTAACTCAAGGATGTTGGATTCGGGGTCCATTTAGCGAAACACGACCATTTAGACAGCGTTTTCCAACGACGAAGGCGGCTGAGCATGATTGACGCTAAGCAGAGGAAGATGATTGACGCTGTTTAGAGATGATGGCAGAGTGCTGAGCATGAACGTCGACGGTGGTTAAGCTTCAAATGTGTCCTACGCCGTGAAGAGTTAAAGATTGAAGAAGAGGATTAGAGGAATTGGTCTATATGTGAACTAAAGGGAAAAGTGTTTAGAGTTAGGGTTTATTTTGTTTAATTTTTTAATATATTTAAATTTTAATTAATATATAAAATATAATAAATAAATAAAATAAAAAATATAATAATTCAATCGGTTCAGTTTGAATGAAAATATGAGCCATCTAGTAATCGAACCAAACCAATCGGTTTTGAGAGAATTTCATCCAATCAAGTAGTCAGTTTTGGTCAAATAAATTTAGATTGGTTTGGTTTCGATCTTCTCATCTCTAATTAATAATCATAATTATCTCTAACTTATTTACTTACTTTCTTAAAGACAAGTCATTTTTGTTAATTTAACAATCAAAAATACTATTTTTAAGAATCACCAAACAAAAATTGCTTTGTTAAATACTAGTAAAAGTGCTTATTAAATAATTTTGGATCAAACAAGAATACTTCTCTTTTGCAAAATATTTTCTAAAACTCTTTGAAATGGAATCATTTCAAAATAAAGTAAAAATATAGATTTTCACCAAATAAGCTAGTCCCTTGAACTTTTTTGTGGGGATCAAAATAGTCCTTCTATTAAGTAAAGAAGGTTCACAAGTGAGTAACAACATCAACTTGTCAATAAGTCTTCAGTAATCAAAACAATACCATTTTTCATAGGTTAAATTTTAGTATCTCACAATACTTGCAAATAAATTATGAAATGAACATGTTGATTAGAATAACATATTTTAATTAAAATTTTTTTAAAAAAAAACTATATTGTGAAATAAAGTAAAATTTAAAAGACTAAATTTCAAGACTTCATTGTTATTATTATTGCTATTATTATTATTATTATTATTATTATTATTATTATTTGTAAAGAGAGGCTTCATATGTATAAAATAGTAATTTATTTTTTTAATTTGAAGAAAAAATCACATTTTATGTCATTAAAATTTATATCTGTAACATCCATCTCTAATACTTTGTATTTTATCATGGCATTATTATTATTATTATTATTATTATTATTATTATTATTATTATTTATGTGATGATAAGAATGGTTCATTAAAGAGATATAATGGACATTTTTATCAAGATATAACCATTTATCATAAAAGGGTAAAAATTAGAAATTTTGATAAAGAAGGGCAAAATAGTAATTTTACTATAAGGGAGAAAATAAATCTTAATCTAATTATTTCATGGAATTACATTTAAGGACTTTTACCCTTTTCATTTAAGAGAGAAGAAGAATTTAGTATATGGAGTAATTATGTCCACTTTGATGGAAAAATGGCAATTTTTCCTAAAACGGGCAAAGTTGTAATTTTTTTCCAAGGGCATATTAGTAGCTTTCATAAGATAGGAGAATTTAATTTTTAACTAAATATTTCATGGAAATAGTATTGGAAGACCTTTAACCTTTTATTTTAGAAAGGAGGAAGAATAAGGGTAAAAATAATAGTATTGGCATAAAGGGAAAAATGGTAATTTTTTCTTAGAGGTAAAATGATAATTTTACCAAAGAAGGGTAAATTAGTAATTTCATAAAAATAAGTTTTATGAAACTTTATTTAAGGAGTTTTTGCCTACTAAACTCGAAAAGGATAAAAAAAATAGGGTTAAATTGGCCATTTGGACATAAAGAGTAAAATGGTAATTTCCTTAGGGACATAGTGGTAATTTCCCAAAAAGTTGAAGGGTAAAACTATCATTTCAAAAAGTATAAGGACATAATGGTCATAGCCTATAGAAGTTTCATAAAATTACAATTTTAAGGGGAGAGGATGCCATTCTTGAAAGAGAGAAGTTGTAAGGGTAAAATGGTCATTTTACACAAGGGAATTTTGGTAATTTCACCAAAACCATAATTTAAGTCTTCTTCTTCCTTTAGAAGAGGAAGAAGTCGAACAAAAGGAGGAGAAGAGGGGCTGGCCGAATCCATTGCCAAGGAAGGAGAACACAACACTTGGAAGATTACACCTTTCCTACATTTTCAAGGTAACTAAACATGCCTAAAGCCTTATTTTCTTATTTTATGGTATGTTTAAGGTGTTTTAAGGTTTCAAGAAACTTAAGGCTTTGTCTCTCTACATTATTATGGTGATTTTCTTGAATAGGTTTTGCTTATGTTGAAATCTAGTTGTGTTTATGAATATGAACATGTTGAAATGCTTGAAAACATAAGAGATTGAAAATTTTCATGATTGGTAACTAGTTCTTGAAAAACCCTAACTCTTGAAATGCTTGAAATGGTATGAAAAAGAGTGAGAAAATGGTGATTTTGTATGAGACCTACATGAATATGAAAGTCTTGAAAGCAAAATGATGAAACTATACCATCTCCTTTCACTTTCCTCCTTGACCGAATTGTTCCCTTGTGTGATGGTGCTGAAATTTGTTTGAGAAATGTTTAATAATGCTTATATGCTTGAATATGAGAAGGGAGGAGAGAGAAAATTATGTTATCTTGATGATTTTGCAAGTTTACCACTTTGTAACCATACTTATTAGCTTTTAAAATGTACTTGTGAATGTAAAGATGTAAAATTATGTGCATTCTCAAGTTTGGCATGAAAAATGAGTTTGGAAAGTATGGAAAAGAAAGGATAAAAGTACAAGTGCATATTTTGAGGTGTGAGAAAGTGTTATGTTTAATTCTTGAAAATGTTACCATAATTCCTAAATGGTAAAAAGAATGAGAGAAATGAAACAAATGGCTTGAAAATACCAATTATTCACCTTTTTCTTGCCTTGGCCGAATGCTATGCACACTTTTCCCTTGAATGGCTAAAATTATGTGTTAATGGTAGGAGGTTTAAATGGGTGAAAAATGGCACTATGTATTCCCCTTAACAATTACTTATCAAAGGGTGAAAAAAGGTACTATGTATCCCCTCAAGGTATATGCAATGACACTAGTAAAAGTCAACTTAGTGGTAATAAATTGATGGCATCAATGTGTTATTACCAATATGAAAAGAACGAATGCATAATGATGTATTTTATGGATTAATGAAGCATAACTATGTAATGTCATAAATTATGTTCATAACATGAAATTTTTTTAGATTTAAATTCACAAATGCATATGTTTATATTTCATATAAAGCATGCCCTTATAATTACATGGAGATTATTTTGAAATGAAAATATAGAAATATTTTTCTATATTCGTACAATTATTTGGAATGGAGATTATTTTGAAATGCCCTTATAATTGGTACATATCAGTTATTTGAAATATAAATGGCTTGTTTAGCTATTGAGAAATTATTTCTCATTATTGTACTGATATGTATTAGATGCCTTGATATAGTGTTTGGATGGAGATCGAAGTGGCCACCATAGAGGTTTGATTTTGTGGGAACCTTTATAGTATTAAAGGATATATATATATTTGTTGTCTTTGAAATTCCTACTATAGGAACTTAAACTTATAAATGAGTATGAATATGTAGCTATAGCCCTGTTGGTTCTAATTCTATAAATATATTCTTTTTGGATAGAATTAGAACCACTATTCTTTTTGGTTGTATATAACGAAAAAGGACATTTTTCTAGAAGATGATATGTGAAGAATCTATCCACTAGTAGGAGTCTTTTGGAAAAAGAGGGTACGAGTAACAAGCTTGTTGTCTCCTTACCCATAGAAAAAGTTCTTCACATATCCTAGTTTATGTAAGATACAGTAACAATATAATTAATAGTATATATATATGTTTATGATATATTTTATTTATTCCACTGTGATGAATATAATTTTAATTTCGTTGTGTTGAAGTTTGTTGACCTGAGCAAAGGAACCAAACCTAATCAAATATTAAATTATTGATGGATTAAATGCTCAAGCAGATTTATAAGATAATACGAAAAAGATAAATGTGACACACCTATCTATTTACAATTTATGACATTGTAAAGTAAAGATAAGGCTGTTACAATATTGATTTTTTCATTCTTAACTTTTTTTTAACGATCAATTTTGTTCATAAAGTCTCAAATTACAATTGATTTTGTCCCACAAATTAATAACGAAAAATGGTGGTTGACATATAACATTATGTCCACAAAGTTAATATGAGTCAACATTTTATTTTTTGTCTAAAATTTTAACATTACGTCAAATGTCATATCATCATTTTCTTTAGTAATTTGGACAACATTAGACCATGGGACGAAATCGATTAAAATTTAAAACTTTTAGAAACGAAATTAAAAATTAATATAAAATTTAGGGATATAAAAAGTACTTTTGACTAATGTCAAATATAATATAAAATAATAATTATTAGATTTTAAAATAATAAATAGTAAATTACTGTTTTGGTCGTTGAGACGTAACTTATCTCAATTTAGTCATAGAATTATAAAAATATCTAATTTAATTTTTTAAAAATATACATCATGTCTTAATTTTGTTCCTATGTTATTTGTTGTCAATTAAAACTAACAATTTTACTGACGTGACATGATGAAAAATAATATGATTGTTAAATGTTATGTCAAGAATCATATTTTTTAATAAAAAAAAAAGTAAATAGAGGTTGAAACGTAGGAAACCCAATGTTCTTGGATTGTCTGATAACACGAGGGCGGAACACAGCTTTGGAGGGACATTTGAAGAACGCGATTTAGGGTATTATATCTATAATGCCCCTATCTAGTCTTATTGTTCATTCCAATATCAATAGATAAATTCGATACATTACTCTTGTCCTTTATGTTTAATTATTGTCTGAGCAGTTATACCATTCAATGTATATTAAACGGATTAGGTTCAGGATCTTTTGCTCAGATAAAAAAAAAATTCATGCACAGTGGAATAATGAAATTCTATACTACACGGTGAAAATATAGAATTTCATATGATTCAAATAATACAAGTCTGATTACATACTGATGTACATGTCCTTGGATATATGAAGTACTCGTCCCTCAAAAGTCAGGAGGAAACAGGCCTGCCACTCAGACTCTCATAAAAAATAGTGATGGACCGGTCCTTCGCATATCCGTTGTCCTATTCTAAATCAGATACATCAAGGATCCAAAACTGGGGGTTTCAAAAACCTTACTTGATCAAAGGGAACTACTACCACGTGGCCCTGCTACGCATCCATATCTCAGACATATTAGCACATATATAAGAAACACAAGTTTCCTAGTAGCTTAGCAATTCATAGTTTAAAAAGAAATTAATATGTACCAGGGTGTAAGCATCAAAACATTCAATCTACATTCTTGATTTCAAGCGTAATATTACACATAAATGTAAACTTACAATCATTGCATGATAAATTTAGAAGTTAACAAAAATTAGATATCTTTTTCAAATAACACATATTCTCATAAGCTTACCCGTTTATTACAGAATTATTAGAGCGTTTATGCGTGTTACGTGAACACTAGGACACGGGTGTGAAGCACTTTCGGCCACACCTCTCTAGGTCACCCGTGTGGAGCACCTTTGTCTACACCTCATAATTCGTGGTCCCTCGGCCACGTATATAGCGTAGTCAATAGTGTAACGGCCCCCTAATACAACATACACAGTCTTCTATTTGTCTAGCGAAAGCATATGGGTCTTTGAAATGGTTATTCCCGATATGGGAATGTCAGGGGATCACTACAAGTTGAGCGTAACCCAAATAGACTTCCCATTGTCCATTCGGATTTCGTTCAACCCTAATTCACATGCAACTATACTAATTATACATACATACATCATAAATTACTTTGGAATGAAAATTACAATCCATATATACATTATACAAGCCTTCATACAAATTCTAACTTAATTTCACAAGTTTATAGCGGTAAACCCTACCGAAAATCTGACAGAGTTTCCTCTGTATTTCGAGTATTTCCCAAATAAAATAGTCATCCAGTTTATACATATACAGCAAGTCCAATAGCAACAGAAAACATAAATGAAAGAAGACCAATATACAACAACATCAGTATAAATATATACAATGCAATTCAAGCCTAGACTAAGCTGTTCTTCTGTCTATCATCAAAGCATCGCCCAGCTAACGGCTAGGTTCCTATCCCTGTTCCTGTTCATCTAAGTAAACAACCTGGTGAGATATAAAATCCTAGTAGAATAATTTACAGGCCAAATACAATTAAAAATCTGGTTGAATACTCAACGGTGCGAGCATCGAAAATAACTTCCCGAAATCAGTTTGAAATCAGTGAAATACCTTATATTTAAAATCATTTTATCACATGGAAATTGCCGTAATTACTTAAAATCATAAAAATCCATTTCTTTGAAAATCAGTAATCAAAATTAGGTTAAATTCCATGCCCAGTGTATCTAAATCCATATAGGCCACAAGTCCTCTGCGACCAAATCTAAATCATCATCCAATTGCACGACATCTAGAGAGATTACCTCTTTTATCGTTGGGTGTGATCCATAACACCAATCACTCAAATCTCGCCTATATTGTAAGTGTGATCCGTAACACCGATCACTCACTTAATGACCGGGTGAGAATCAACATCTAGGGCGTCCCCTAGCATGTGCACATATCCCAATTCTCATCCTCATACAGTCTATTCGAACTCACATGCACACGATCGGCTATTCCTCAGGGTTCTAGGGTATTACGCCTAAATCACAATGTTTCCCCGTGTAGGCTATCCCCCCTTATACTCCTTAAACCTTTCTTAGGGTCGTCCTGATTTATCGCGTGATCCCTAACGCAGTATAGGCTAAATCTGGTAAAAAAAATATCGTTAAAAACTCCCTGTACTCGGGATACTTAACGGCCGTCCCATACTGGCTATCAAGTACCCTGCCCTAAGTAAATCCATCCTAAGTACATGTAAACTCGATAAAAAAAACATTTAACATGTAATTGGGATATCCAGTACACAGGCATGCAATTTAGTCCATCGAAAGCAGCACATAAATCCATGCAATTAAATCTAATCGTTCAGGTAATCACTAGGTTAAATCTAGAACTCGAGAAGCGTAAATCATCCTACCTAGTCTCCTGTTGCTCCGAATCAATTCAAAACTTCACGAAATCCTGAATTTCGAGCCAATTATATTCCCTAGACATTTAAATGAATATTCAAGCTCGTCACATCATCCGTTTTATGATTCTAAGTCCGATTATCCTAATTCCAAGGTCAATTTATTTCCTAATCGCATTCGGCAGCTAATTCAATCAAAATTCATTATTTTTTAGGGAATCGAACCTTACCAGTGTTGTCAAATCATGGAATTCTGTCCTGGGGTGGTCTCGGTGTCTCTCGATGTATATTTAGATTCTCCCACACGGTGATGCACGGCGGCATATGGCAGCGCACGGCAGAGGGGTGGGGTTGGCCTAGAAATTTACACCACAGTGAAGCCCGCAAGACGAGGAGTCTGAATATGGTGGTGGCACGGCGGTTCACGTCCGTTTGGATGGCATTTTTAGGCCACAAAAAATGACGCATGGCGGACAAAAAATGTCTCGATCCGGGAGCGTCGGACCTCTGTTCAACGTCAACAAGCTGGTGGAGGAAGCTGGCAGCTCAGGCTACACGCTGGTGGTGGCGGTGATGGCCAACGGTGGCAGATGGCGACGATCTCAATTGGCGAAGTTTTCACGCGATGGAGGAGGAAAACAGTGTTTTTCGACGGCGTTGGCGGCCATTGGTGGCCGTAGGTGGCTGCTGGAGGTCGAGGGTGGCGAGGGGAGTCCATTGGTATACCTGGTGGTGGCTCACGGTGGCTCAGGTGGCAGCGCACGGTGGAGGAAGGAGGAGAGAGAGGAGAGAGAAAATAGAGTGAGGAGAGAGAGAGAATTGTGACAAATGGGGGGGTTTCAGGAAATTTAAAGCTTTTGGGGGCGATTCTGACTTTTCTCGGACCACCCGGGAAAACTTCAAGATGTCAGCTTCCCTCCAGAAATTGGCACGAGTTTCTATGCAAATATTTTGGCCTCTGTTTGTGTAACGACCCCCTAATACAACATATACAATCCTCATCTGATTAGCGGAAGCATATGGGTTATTCTAAATGATTATTCCCTATGTGGGACCGTCAGGGGATCGCTACTGGTTGAACGTAACCCAAATAGACTTTCCGTTGTCCATTCAGATTCCGTTCAACCCTAATTCACACGCAGCTAACTAATTATACATGCATGCATCACAAATTTCTCCGGAATGAAATCTAAAACTTATATACACGTCACGTTATACATTTATACGTATTCTGACTTAAATCCATATATTACAGCGGTAAACCCTATCAAAAATCTGACAGAGTTTCCTCTGTATTTCGATCATGTCCAAAATAAAAAGAATCACCTGTTTATATTGACACAGCCAGTCCAACAACAGCAATAAACATAATTCACAGAAATCCATAAAAACAACGTCAATCCCATCAATACAGTCAATATAAAACACCAGATTTATACATGTACAACCGATCCAATTCATACAGAAAACATAAAGAACAGAACCCAATATACAGCAACATCATCAAAGCATATATATACAAGCCGATTCAAGCCTAAGCTAAGTCATTCTCCTGTCTATCACCACGGCATCATCGTCTATCGTCTAGGTTCCTGTCCCTGTCCCTGTTCATCTGAGTAAACAACCTAATGAGATATGAAATCCCAATAGAATAATTTACAATTCAAATATCATTCGAAAACTGGTTGAATACCCAGCGGTGCGAATACCGAAATCATAATTTCCATTTCTTTTTAAAATCAATCGTCAAAATCAAGTAAAATCCCATGCCCGGTGTATCTACGTCCACGTTGGTCACAAATCTACTGTAACCAAATATGAATCATCATCTAATTGTACGTAGTCTAGAGAGAATACCTCTCTTATCATTGGGTGTGATCCGTAACACCAATCACCCGAATCAAGCCTATATTGTGAGTGTGATCCATAACACCAATCACTCACTCAAGGACCGAGTGAGAATCAACATCTAGGGTGTCCCCTAGCATGTGCACATACGCCAATTCTCATCCTCATACAGTCTATTCGAACTCACATGCACTCAGTCAGCTATTCCTCAGGGTTCTAGGGTATTACGCCTAAATCACAACGTTTCCCCGTGTAGGTTATCCACCCTTATACTCCCTAAACCTTTCTTAGGGTCGTCCTGGTTTAACGCGTAATCCCTAACATAGTACAGGCCAAATCTGGTAAAAATAATCTCATTTAAAAACTCCCTGTATTAGGGATACTTAACGGCCGTCCCATACCAGCTATCAAGTACCCAACCCTAAGTAAACCCGTCCTAAAGGCATCTAAACTCGATAAACAACTTGTCTAACATGCAATTAGGGTTTTCATCACACAGGCATGCAATTTATCCCATCGAAAGTATCACGCAAATCCATGCAAATCATTTAAATCATTCAGGTATCCATTAAGTCAAATCTAGGGTTCGGGAAGCGTAAATTATCCTACCTGGTCTTCTGTCGCTCCAAATCAATTTCAAAACTCACGAAGTCTCGATTTCTGAGCCCAATTAATTTCCTGGACAAGAAATTAAATATTCAGGCTTGTCACGTCATCCATTTTTCGATCCTAAATCCGGTTACGCTAATACCTAGGTCAATTTATTGCCTAATTACGTTCGGCAGCCATTTCAGTCATATACCATTAGTTTTTGGGAAATCAGACCTTACCAATAGGATCGGACGATGGAATTCTGCGTCGGGGTGGTCTCGGTTTCTCCCGATGCACGTCTAGAAGCTCCGGCACAGCGGCGCACGGTGGCCTACGGTGGCGCACGGTAGAGGGGTGCGGTTTGCCTCAAAAATTACACCACGGTGAAGCCCGCAAGTCCAGGAGTCTGAATACGGTGGTGGCATGGTAGTTCACGGCCGTTTGGACGGCATTTTCTGTCCACAAAGATTCTCGTACGGTGGACGGAGATTCCCTCGATTCGGGTGCTTTCGGCCTCCTTTCGTCGTCGGTGAGCTACTGGAGGAACCTGGCAGCTTAGGCTACACGGTGGTGGGGGCGGTGATGGTCAACAGCGACGGACGGCGACGATCTGAACTGGCAAAATTTCACGCGGTGGAGGGGAAAGATGGCATTTTTTCGGTGACTCTGGCGGCCGTGGGTGGTTGCTGGAGGTTGTGGGCAGTGAGGGCTGTCGGTTAGTGTCCTTGGTGGCGGCCCACGGTGGCTGTGGTGGCGGTTCACGGTGGAGGAAGGAGGAGAGAGAGGAGAGAGAAAATATGGTGAGGAGAGAGAGAGAAATGAGAGAAATAGAGGGAATTCGTGTAATTTAAAGCCTCCGGGGACGATTCTGACTTTTCCCGGACCACCTGGGGATGATTTAGGGTGTCGGCATCCTTCCAGACGTCAGCACGTGTTTCCATGCAAAGGTTTTGGCCTCCTTCAATGAAATTGATGCATGAAACTTCTTCCGTCAGTTTCTGATCGCCGGATTGCATTTCTTTCCGTTTGATCGTGTTTCTGACTTCGAACGACCTTTTGTGTCAAGTCATTATCCTCGAAAGTCGTGCCAGGCT
This sequence comes from Senna siamea, assembly GCA_031216115.1. NCBI lineage: Eukaryota > Viridiplantae > Streptophyta > Magnoliopsida > Fabales > Fabaceae > Senna > Senna siamea. Next base: position 23,047,880 of record CM062363.1, on the reverse strand, counting down.
TCGTTTGATGGAAATTAGTGTCAAAAATCAAATTTTATCTTTCAAATCTTTTCGGTTGTTACAGTTTGCAAAATCGAAGCACGAAACTTCGTCTGTCAGTTCCTAATCGCCGGATTGCGTTTCTTTCCATTCGATTGTGTTTCTGACTTCAAATCACTTTTCGAGTTCAACCATCACCTCGAAATATGTGCCAACCTCAGTGTAAATGGAATTAACATCAAAAATTTGATTTTATCTTTCAAAAATAGTTCCAGTTATTACAGCTAGCACTAGGTCATAGGCATAGAGCACCTTCGGCCACGCCTCGCTAGGGCGCCCGTGTGGAGCACCTTTGCCTATACCTTGTAAATCGTAGACACTCGGCCACGTACATAGAATCATCGTGAGCTTTAGGTCACAGGTATGGAGCACCTTCGGCCACACCTCACTAGGTTACTCGTGTGGAGCACCTTTGGCCACACCTCATAATCTGTGGATACTCGGCCACGTATATAGCGTAATTGCGAGCACTAGGTCTTGGGTATGGAGCACCTTCATCTACACCTCGCTAGGTAGCCCGTGTGGAGTACCTTTGGCCACACCTCGTAAATCGTGGACATTCAGCCATATACATAAAAGCATGGTGAACACTAGGTCACAAGCATGGAGCACCTTTACCCATGCCTCACTAGGTCACTAGTGCATGCTTAGGAAATATGTGGACACTGGCCACCTTTAATCTTTCTTATGAAAATTTTGTATTTAAGGAAAAATTTCTATTTCTCTTAGAAATAATTTCTAAGGTTCATTTCGTTCTAATAATCTCCATATTAATTTCCTTCTTTGGGAGTTGATTTCCATATACATTTTCTTCCTAAGAAGTTCGAGTACCTTCAATAATAATTTTTCTTTTCTCGAAAGTGAATACAAATGTGCATTCTGTCTCCCAAGATTTCAACAACTTCCATGATAATTTCCCTTGTTTGGAAACTAATACCCATGCATATTCTCTTTCTAAAATGCTAGCATACAAATTTTCTCTTGTTTGGAATTTGTTATTTTGCACATTCTATTTTTAGAAGTTCTAATAATTTCCCTAATAATTTCCTTTGCTTGGAAGTAAATTCCAATATGTCTAATTACTCTCATGATAATTTCCTTGACTTAGAAATAAATTCCCTTACATATTTTTCTTCTAAAAATCCTAATAATTTTCCTAAAATATTCTTTGCTTGGAAAATTAATTCTAATATACATATATAAATATTTTATTTTATTATTATTATATTTTTCTTCTAAAAATCCTAATAATTTCCATCATAATGTTTTTTTCCTATACATGTCATCCTTATTGGTTCCAAACCACCAAAATTAAATTTATCATGATAGTGTTTATCACTACTTAATCTCATAGTTGATCTTAACACTAATTTCAAATATCAACCTAGTCATGTTTTTCCTATATTCCCATACATTACTATTAACGATCGTGAAAGTTTAATAACCCCATTAATCTCATTATGGAATTAACAAGTTTGTCGCAAGATTAAGATTAATAAATCAAGCTATTTAAACAATGAGATAAATTTCAAATTCTAAGTCCTCTTATGATCTTAAGAAAACATTAGTTTAGAGGTTAGTATTAGCTACCTTCTATCTTTATCATGCATGCTCAATCAAGTTTATTCTAAATCAAGAATGTAGTTGGATACTCTAGTCCCATGGAAATTAAATTTATGAAACATGTATACTACCTCGTGGAACTAAAATAATTGAATTGCAAACCTACCTTACAAGGAACCCAATGTAGCTTGTCTTGATTCTCTCTTGAATTTCCTTTGCTATCTTACTTTTTGGCTCCTTTCTTCCTTGGCTAATTCACCTTCTCTCTCTCACCGAATGGGCTGCTCTCTCTTTTGTATATTTTCCTCTCTGACAAGGTAACCGACGCCCCTTTTTCTTTTTTTTCTTTGTGTAAATGACATGCTATTACCACTTTCTACTTTTCATTCTTGTCCTTCCCTAATCCCACGTGTATTCAAGCATCAACATTTCCTTGCATCCTCACATTAACCATTCGGTCACACCACTCTACTCTCTTTCTCTTTTTTTTTCTTTTCCCTCTTGTGAATTTCGCACGTGACTATTTCCAAGGTTGTCTTCTCTCTTTTTCTTCTATTATCTATAGGTTATGTGCATGAACTTCACACTTCCATTTCCTCACGCCAGCCCTTCGTCCATGTGGCTTAATTCCTAACAAAATAAAATTTGCACCCCCTCTCCTCTTTGGCTACTCGATCACGCAAGGATGCCACGTTTTTGGCAAGTTGTCATCTCTTTCTTTGGGGTTTGCTTAATCTCTTCTTTCTCTTTCTTTTCTTTCAAAATAATGTTGCACCTTGTACCCTTTGACTTGTAATTGTGGCAATCTCTTCTTAGTTTTTGCTTTTCCATTTCCTTAGTCGTGTAGTGCACTCCAAAGTGCTACACTTTCTTTCTTCTTTTCTTTCTTATCTTCCCCATTCCCTCACGCCAAGTGGGCACCACTTTGGGAATTATATGCAACCTTCACGTCGTGTCCCTTCCTCACTCCTTCCCTTAGTTTTTGTGGCATGCATTTGTCTAGAGTGTAATCCCTTTTTGCAAGTAACCCCTACCCTTCACGTAAAGCTCCTAATTCTAACATTGTGCATGCATTCCTAATTCTTCTCCTAGGTGGCGCCGAGAGCAAGAAGGAAAAAAAAAAGGAAGCATGTCACCTCCAATATAGCCTTTTGTCCTATATATATATCATTATTTTTGTCACACAATTCTACATTATTATGCATGCATTTTGATCCATAGGTCAATTCCCCTTCATCACGTGTAGCATTAAGATTTCCATGTATAAAATTAAACGCTCCTTCCTTTGGTACTTAGGCTAGATAGCAAAAGAAAATAAGGGGTTAAATTAAGAATTAATTTCTTATGTAACTTGCCTTTTTAATCTAAATAATTTGTCCATTAAATTATGCAAGTGACTCCCTTAAGAAAATTCTTAAATTTATTAGCAACAAGAAATTAATTTATGAGTACCATAATTCTATCCATTGAAATCATTAAATTAAGCTACTTAAATTATGGGTGTTACAATATCAGCGCAGCTTTAGTTTTTCATCAACGCAAAATCTGATCAACCCATCAATGCTCTGTATTTTAAACTCACCATCCTTAGAGATTTCTATGTGATAATCTATTAATTAGCAAATATATTATGATGCTTAGTAAGGATTGTGATGAGTAAATCAATGATTAGGGTCTTACTAGTTTGGAAACTCTAATTTTGCCAGTAGTGCCTTTGTTTCTGAATAATTCAGAATGCAAAGAAGATGGAAGGGGTGATTGAATTTGGATGGGTGATTATTTTGGATTAGTTTTAATCTCCATTGTGTATCATGAATTGATTCTATGTTGATTTACTATTATTTTTTTAATAAAAGTTGTTTTCTTGCCTCTGATGGGAATTTGAACTTGTTATTTTGATTTATTTTCTTTAGATTATAGTTATTTTGATTTTAGAATGATCATGAATCAACTTTGCCTTCCCTTGAAATTTTGACCAAAATTTCAAGACTCTAATTATTGTCATATGGAATCCATGTTGCTGGTTTTAAATTTTAAGGCATTTCGCACTCTAATGAAGGTTAGTTGTTGGGATATCTAGTTTCTAATTTGGGTTGGCCATTCTCCCATATTACACTGGAGTTTTGGAAATACTTTTATGTGTTTTGGTGATTGATAAGTTAATAAGAACAAGAGTTTGTTGTTGCTTGCATTGGTTTTGGAAAATTAGATAAGTTGGAAGAAAAATTTTAGTATATGGATTGAAATTTCAAAATGTATTTGATTAAATGAGGTTGCCACCATGTCTAATGAAGTAGAAAAATTTGTTATTTGCACTATTTTTTGACTTATTTTGTAACGACCCCCTAAAGCATGCTATACATTTATCTATCAGAATAGCAGAAGTATACAATATTCTGAATAAAATTTTCACTTTTCCCATGTTAGGGAACGTCAGAGGGTCACTACTAGTTAAGTGTAACCCAAATAGACTCTTCTCACAGTCCATTCAAATTCCACTCAACCTTAAATCCTGTGCAACATTTCTATTATCACATTATAAACCATATTATACGCTGGAATATAAATTCTAATAATCATTCTTATACAATTGAGATCATACTACTAATTTCATTCATACCTATCTGTTATACAAATCTACTCTCAAGAACGTTCCCTACCAAAAATTTGGCAGAGTTTTCCCTAAAAACAGGACATTTCTCCACTTATACAACAGCCCAAATCAACATCTAAATCTAGAAATCTTATCAATATAACCAAAAGTAAAAAATACTTATTCATATATACTAATTCAAACATAATTCCAAATCTACATCACAGCTTTATAATTCTCCAAGGATGTCCTGACATCCCTCTTCTGCCCAACTATCTCCTAGGCATCCTCTGTTCCTAGTCATCTGAGCAAACAACTTCATGAGATTATTAGATCCCAATAAAACAATTTAAAATTAAATACTTACAAAATAGTTGAATACTCAACTGTGATGAGGCACAAAAAACGTCTCCCCAAAAATCAGTTTAAACACATGTGAATTTCCAGATACTTTTAAACTTATAATAAACATGGAAAATCAATTCAAAACAATATCATGAGTATAGCATCATTAACATGAAAAATCATACTTAAAATCATGCCTAAAATTTCTCATATATTAATCTATCACACATCTCATGTGATTATTCATCTTAAGTTACATGTCGTTTTATTTGAAAACATGGTTTTGGTTGGGTGTGATCCATAACACCAATAACTCGAAAACAACGTCCTATTTTGTGAGTGTGATCCGTAACACCAATCACCCACTCAAAGACTGGTGAGAGCCAACATCTAGGACATCCCCCGATATGTGCACATTACTAGTCTCATCCGCATATAGTATATATGGCAATACATACACATAGTCGACCAATACTCAAGGTAGGAAATCATACTTAAACCAAAACATCGCCTCGTATAGGTTATCCACCCTTACTCCTCAAAACTTTCATAAGGTTGTCCTGGTTTAATGAATAATTCCTAACAAATTCAAACCAATTCAAATAAAATAAATCAATTTATAAAATAGTCTACATAAGGGATATTCAACGGTCGTCACATACCAGCTATTGAATATCCACCTTAAGTTAGTCCATTATTGTGGCATATAACCCAATAGTCATATCTAGCAAACATGCAACGAGTAACTCAATACGCAGGTAAGTCTTTTCTATACTTATATATAAATCTCAAGTTAATCAATCATTTTCAGCAATCATTCCCATTCAATATGCAAATCACACTTAAAACAGTAACTCATAATCATCAGTTAAAAGTCAAGGGAGTGTAGATTACTCTACCTTTTACCGTTTGCTCCTATTCAGACCAGGATTTTTATTTTTCCTTTAAGGCTGTCCTCAAAAATCGTTTCCTAAGGAAACCATTCAAGTCTTACACAGATTTCTGTTCAATCATAATTCCTTACAATTTAATTCCTATTTTCTAATTCCATTAATTCATCAAGGACTCATTAGAGATCGAAATTCACAGAAAATATTAATTTGGAGTATTTTAATTCATACAGAAAGTTTTGGAAATCAAAATTCATGATGTCTTTTCCAAGCTACTGATGGCGAAGCACAATGACACACAATGGTGCACAGCGGCGATCAGTGGTTGACGGCCAAAATTGGTCCAAAATGCAACCCGAAGCACGAGGATGACGGATCCAAAATCAGTACAAAAAAAATTAGTGGTTTAACCTTAATTTTTTGGTAAAACACAGAACTGTGTGACAGGATGTTTTCTCTTTAATTAGAGTGCGTGGCGGCGATTCTTCTCCAATTGACAACTGATGAAGAAAGAGGACAACCTGGGCTAGCTGTCAATAGTGGAAATGTAGCTAGAGGAGGTAGTTTCACGACTGAACAGAGGCACAATCATAGATGGATGTGCGGTTACTGCGGTGGCTGTTGACGATGGGGGATGGCAGCAGATGCTCGACGACGATGAGCGACACAGTCTAGTGGTGGCGCGACGATGAGCGGTGGTCTGAAGGAAGAAGCCGTGCAGTTTGAGAGGGAAGGGAGAGGGAGTCGCGAAGGAGAAGGAAAATGGGGAGAAAAGAAGAAAATTTAGAATTTTAGGGCATCTAGGGGTATTTTGGTCTTTTCTTACTTTACCCTAGATAAATTTTGGATGCATTTTCTAATTCAAGCAAGAATATGGGATAATATAGAAGGAATTTTGGAATTTTTAAGGTATCATAGGCCTTCTAAAATTATCTGCTAAATTCCTCAAGGCAAATAAAATTTTATTGTTAAATAAAATTTTCTTTCAAAAAGTTCCTTAATTTAAGCCATGGACTCAAAATAATTTACCTAATCACTTCACAATAATATTTTGATATTTTCAAAAAACTTTTATGCCAGTTATTGAATTAATTTTTTTAATTAGGTTATTACACATTCAGTCATAACATGGAATTAGGATTTGCACCCTAGTACATATTAGTTATTTTTTTAAAACCCTAAATTGTTAAGCTACTGGGAAACTTGTGTTTCTCATCTATGTGCTAATATGTATTAGATACGAACGCATAGCAAGGTCACAAGGTAGTAGTTCTTTTTGATTAAGTAAGATTTTTGTAATCCCTATTCTGGGTCCTAGATATATTCGATTTAGAATAGGACAATTATCTTGACTGTATACATGAGATGTATATGGAGTATACAGGGGGAACGAATATGTGAAGGACCAGTCTATCCTTACTTTGTACAGGAGTCTAAGTGAAAGACCTGTTGTCTCCTGACTTCTGAGGGACGGGTACTTCATATATCCGGGAACATTTTTTTCAGTATGTAATGGACATTATTAGACTTGTACTATTTGAATTACATGGAAGTCTATAATTTTACTCTATAGTATAGTATTTCTTTATTTCACTGTGCATGTAAGTTTTTTAAGCTAAGAAAAAAGACTCGAACCTAATCCTCTTAATATAAATAAATGGTATAATTGCTCAAAGATTAATTAAATAAAAGGATAAGAATAATGTACCAAACCTATCTAGTTGTATCGGAGGAATTGTAATACTAGATAGGGGAATTACAGAGGACGCCTCAGAATGTACAAAAGTTAAGGCATGACTAAATAGGCATGCGCTCATTCATGTAGACAGTGGTGCATAGAGTTGTGCTGGGCAACTCTCCCGATTACTCTTAAGGTATTTTACGTACTGCTCGTATGTTATGAAAATAAAATGATGGCATGCCCACTTATGTTTTATATAAAAATGATGTTGAGATTGATGATGAAAGAGCTTCCCATGTTTTAAAGATGATATGTTTTGATGAATATGTATATGTATGTGTATATAACATGATTAAATGTTCCATGCACTACATCCCAATAGTATGTGACATATTTTATGAAAGAATGTAGAGTTTCTTGTGCGAGCAAGGTGGTACAGGTCAATGGATTTCGTAACAGGCTGCCTTACTACTGAGATTCATTTCTCATTTTAGTGTTGTCATGTATCAAATGCGTAAGTCCCCCTTGGGCTGGAGAAGAAGGTAAAGTATGAAGAAGTGTCCAATTCAGGCACACAGACTGTTTAGTTTGAATAACATAAGTACATGGTAGGATTGAGCTATCCTTCATGGTATTTTGAGAAAGGCTAGTGTAAGATTTTTTTATATAGCCTATTCTAACTTATTTGTATAGGGATTAGGCTGGATTGATGAATAGACTAATTGATAGGGCTATGAGTGGCAGGATTTTTACCTCCATGCCCAATATTTAATTGATTATATTTAATTAAGAATGCATGTTTATGTATAGTTAATCCAAGTGTATTCTATATATATTTATTCCACTACGATGTTAAGAGAACTCGAGAGTGAAGACCAACCCAAATGGCACTCAATTAATCAACTTGGTAAAATTTTTAAAATTTTCATGGCTAGAAGTGATAGTAATATAGCATTATTATGATAATTATATGCATTATACCTTTGAACACTTAAAAAGGAACCATAGCCTAATAGGGGTATTACATTGTTGGCATCAGAGCATGGCTGCCACGATGGGCACATAGCTGACTTGGTAGCAGTAAAGGCTAATTTGGTAGTAAGGGTAGATTCCTCAGGATAGAGAGTATTACAAATTAGTTAGCTGAGCCTAGGTAGTTGACTACTTGTGTTTTGTTTTGACTTGAGGAATGGAGTGCTAGGTTTGGGGAATTTACTGTGTTTCCTATGAAGCCATATATTCTCTGATAAATATTTTGTTAATGAGACTGATCACCTCAATAATGTTTTTTTTAAATATTTTAGAAATTGCTATCTAGTCCCTAAGCTCTTTTGCACTTTTATACTCGCTCATCTTTCTCTTTTCAATTGAGTCCCTAGCCACCTCTTGCTAAGCCTTCATGTATTTCCTTTCAATTTAGTCCCTAAGCTAAGGAAACTATATGCACTAATGTAACATACACATGCATTAAACATCAAATTAACAATCATCAAACATCTCTTTATCAAACATCTCTTTAATCATAATTAGAGCGGATGTTACAACCATCAAATTAGAGTAAGAGGTGAAGATATACTTAAGATCGCTTTTAGGACTAGGTATGGGCATTATAAGTTTCTTGTAATGCTATTTGGTCTAATGAATGCTTCTGCTATTTTAATGTATTACATGAATCGCATCTTTAGACCCTACCTTGATCAGTTCATAGTAGTGTTCATTGATTATATTCTTGTATATTCTAGAAATAGGGAAGAGTATGAACAACACTTTAGAATTGTGTTGCAAGTACTTAGGGAGAGGTAGTTGTATTCAAAACTAGAGAAATGTGAGTTTTGGTTATATGAGGTAAGGTTCCTAGGTCATGTGATCACCCAGGATGGGTTAGCAGTGGATCCTAGTAAGACTAAAGTTGTGGTTTATTGGGAGAGACCTACAACGATAACTGAAATATACAAGAATGTCATCAATAAACACTGCCACCAAATGATCAAGGTAGAGTTTAAAGATACGATTCATGTAATCTGTGAAAATAGCTAGAGCATTTGTAAATCCAAATGGCATTACAAGAAATTCATAATGTCGAAATCTAGTTCTAAAGGTTGTCTTAGGTATGTCTTCTGTTCTTACTCTAATTTGATGATACCCCAATCTCAAATCAATTTTTAAAAACACCGTAGCCCCTCTCAATTAATCCAATAAAACGTCTATTCTAAAGAGTAGGTATTTATTCTTCACAATTACTTTGTTCAACTACCTACAATCTATACACATCCTTAAGCTTGCATCTTTCTTTTTCACAAACAACACTGTGCCCTTCATGGCGAAGCACTAGGTCTTACAAACTGTTTCTCTAAGAGATCCACTATCTGCACCTTTAATTCTATCAATTCTAAAGGAGACATCGTATAAGGTCCTATAGAGATCGGTCTCATTCTAGGAATCAACTCTGTAGAGAACTCTATCTCTCTCTCAGGTGAAGACTTAAGATTTCCTCGGGAAAGACATCTGGGAAGTCATTTACTACTAGGATGGAACTAAGTTTATGCTGAATCTCAACCTTAGAAGAGCATAGAAAATGCATTCTCTCATCCCTTTCCACAATAATCCTATTCACTGGTAAGGCATCTATAAAAGTCACAGACCTTTCTGAAAAGTCCAAGACTACATTGTTTACAAAGAACCAGTTCTTCTTAAGAATAATTTCCAAATCCACCAAAGGTAAACAAATTATATCAACAACAAAAGATCTGTTTTCAACAACAATTGGAAAATTCAAGTAGGCTAAAAAAGTTAAAACCTGCTCTCCAGCTGGAATAAAAATAGACAATTGATAAAGTAAACTAATCACAAGCAAATTTAATCTCTCCACACTTTCTAATGATATGAAAGAATGAGTGGCATGAGAATCAAATAGTACAATTAAAGATACATCATTTATTAAACATTTACCTTTCATTAAATCATCAGACTGGGTCACTTCCTTGCCCTTAAGGGTATAAAATCTTCTAGTAGTAGAAGGTCTAGTGGTGTCACCCTGTTTCCTCCACTCTGGACAATCCCTTTGAAAATGTCTCTATTTTCCATAATTAAAACAGATGCCTTGTTGTGTTTGCTAGGTTTTACATGGTCCATTATAACTCTTTCCGCACTTATAATAGACATTAGCCATCGCTTGTTTCATCATTGGCCTCTTCCCTCTCTGAGTTCCTTCATTCTGGTTGTCCCTTCCTCTAAGGAATCCAGATTACTTCCTTTTGAGGAAGTTAGTTCTCTGCCTTTCTTTTTCAGCATCAACTAGGTTCTGAGAAATTATACGACACTTTTTTACTAACATAGCAAAGTTTCTGATTTCAACCAAAGCAACAACATTCTTTAACTCCGATCTCAACCCAGCTTCCTAATGCATGTCTTTCTAGGTATCATCTAGATGAAGTGCCAAATAAGGAGAGAACTTAGACAACTCTTCAAATTTAGCTAAGCAGTCCTCAAAAGTCATACTACCCTGTTTTAACTATTTGAACTCAATTTCTTTTTGGTTCCTCACATTCTTAAGGAATTTTTTTTCTAAATACACTCTTTTAAATGATTCCTAAGTAATTTGGTTCCTTAGGATTCCAATAATTGTCTAGCCCCTAATATTCTGCCTCTCTAATGAGCCTATAGGTGGCGAACAATAATTATTGTTCATCTGTATTTCCTAGGACTTTAAATAGTTTCTCCATCTCTCAAAGCCATTCTTCAACTGCTTGCGGGTTAAACTCACCCGTAAAGGAAGGAGGTTTATTTCTCTAAAATTTAGGCCAACCATTAGAAGCTTGGTTTTCCACTTGTCCAACCTTAGGGTTTGGATTGAGATTCACAAGCCTATTCTCTTGAAATTGTTGAGTACCAGCAACAGCCTGTTAGGTGGCAACAGCAGCCTGCTCCTTCACGGCTTCTACCATTCCCACCAGAATCTGCATAACCCCAGCCAAACTACCTTCATTCTCCTTTTCCTTACAATTATTCTTCCTATCTGGGGTCTACAAAACAAACATTACCGAGGTGATCAGTCTCAATAACATAATATTTATAAGAGATCATATGGCACCAACAAGAAATACTTTCTACCTAAACCTAGCACTTCATTCCTCAAGTTAAAACATAATGCAAGTTAGTGAACTATCTAAACTTAGCTACTAACCTGCATTAGTCTGTCCTAAGGAATCTACCCTTCACTACCAAGTCAGCTATATGCTAACTGTGGTAGTAGTGCTCTGATACCAACTCAGTGTAACACCCCCAATCTTATGGTTCCTTTTAATTAATTAAATAATATAATATAATATACAAGATTGGTGAGTTACTACTACCTCTACCTGAGTAAATTTTTAACTTTTACCAAGTTAAATAATTAACTGCTACTAGTTTGGGAATTCTAAACTCGGGATTCTCACATATTATCGCAGTGGAAATAATTAAAGTAAAACATATAGATAAAATATATATACATATATTTTCATTCACATACATGATCCATTTACATTCATTATAGTTTTTGTGTAACAGACATATTCCTATAGATATCTGAGAGTGTCAACTAGGGTAAGGAGACAACAAGCTTGTCACTCATATCTATTTAACAAAGATCGCTATTGGATACCTATCTAACATATCTTAATACATAAATGCCCTCAATTTATACACCAAAATTCACCATCCTGATCCTTTCCAAAAATGATAATAAGGATTCATGGTATTGGGTATGTCCAAAAACACACTAATAGAACCTATACATCATGCAACTAAGGTGTAGGAGGAATTTCTACTACAAAAATAATCCACAATTCCTTCACAAATGGGAAATACCCTAAGAATGGTATTTCCACTACCTCCACTTCCACCTCTAGCAAGACCTAGTACCTAAGCATCTGATACAAACCAGCACTTCACATGAGGATGAATCTCAGTAGCAATAAACAACTTGTCTTTTAAAATACACTGGCCTGTACCACCATACTCATACAAAAAACACTACATTCTTCTTATCATAAAATAAAACATTATGCTTATTGGTATACAATGCATGAATTATACGGTTATATCATCTTATAATCATACTATGCATGCAATATAAAATCATCACACATCCATTTAGCTAGATATAAATATTATCAAATTACATTTCATATTCATTAAACAGGATATATCATATCACATATCCATCACACTAGATATATATCACATAGAAATAAGAGCATAAACAAGGAAATCAAAGCATATTCTCATGGCCACCACCAAATCATGATCATCATAAGATCATAACAAGAGAAATCAGGAGAGTCATCGAGCAAACAACTCTTCATATATAACCCGCACTCATAGGTGAGTATCTCATAGTCTGTGACTACCCGCAGTTCTCAACTACAATATATTCATAATCTGACAGTCCTTGACTACAATATATGTACATTTTGGAGTGTCCCCCATTGGATCTAAGTACATCCATCCACAACACCCCTATGAGGGTCTCTGTCCATCGCTCTAACAGATTATTCCCTACCTCCAACAACCATAAGGCCTTTACCCACCTCTCTAGTAGATCCTTCCCCATATATTCAGGATTACTATTCTTAACATATCATTTCCCTAAAAACACTATTCATAAGTATATATACTAAGGTGATTCGACTTATACCATGGTTATATATAACTTTAAGAACGTGAATCCTTTAATTAGCCATAGGGAAATTTAGTAACTTACAATTAATAACCACCATAGTATTTTCAACAACCATTTAATTTATCCATGGAGTGCCCTAATTGTTATCCCATACCAACAATTAGTCACTCAATATGTACTTATCTACCACTATCCATACACTGGGAATACTTTCTCATTTCTCTAGTAATTATTATGCTCATTACTTTCAATTATCACATTATTCTTGCTCTTTTTCTTTCATTCTCAACCCTCTTGTTACCCATTATACATTATAGGTTTAAATCCCTTATTTAAGTGAAGTTTTGGGCTAAGTATGCTTCAAACTTAGTCATTGAATTTATTTTTCCAAAACAGACGCCTACCATTCGACTTCCACCTTATTGGCAGTTGACTTGCAGCTCATTGCCTCAAAATATTCCAAACCTGAGGGTTGCCAGTTGATTGGCCCAAGCCCGACAGTTGGCTGCTTTGTTTTTGGCAAATTTCTAAAATATATGAGCACGACAGTTAACTTCTAGCCTCGTAGTAGTCAACTGCTAACATTCTGGATGCATTTCTGGACAACTATAGAGCACAACAATCGACTAGTAAGGGCTACAAGTCAACTGCCACATTATACTCTAATTTTTAAATCCTCCATTGACCCAAAATTTTGCCCAAGAACTAGTTTGTAATTCATTTTTGACCCTCATTAACTCAATACAGTGTGCAAGCATCATTTATCACAAAAAAAGCTCAAATACCATTTAATCTTACTCAAATCCTATATTTATTCAATAGGTAAAAACCCAATTTTCATAATTTGATTTCAACATGCATAAGTATATTCATGCAGTTTAAAATACCTAATAGCATTCATATATGTTAAGAATGTAGTTTTGAATCCTTTTTTTACTTCAAATAATAGAAAAATCTCATTTTTAGCATATTCACATTAATTTTGAAATTAGAGGGAATAGGTTGTTTTGCTACCTTATTTCGTGTAACAGCTAGTGTAAAATTACCAGATAAACTCTTAGATTGCTTAGCCACTAACCTCTTACCTCGATTCACTGTAAAAATGTCACTTCCTTTGTAAATTCCCACTTTCTCTCTCTAAAATGTCCTTCACTCTCTCTCTAGAATTCTAAAGTGAAGATGAGGAAATGGAGCTTTTAAGTTTTAGCTTTATTTATAAGTGGTCCGGAAATTGTCGTTTTGATCTTAATTCTTGATCATTCAGCTCAAAATAGCAAATTCCCCAATCACATGCCAAATTATCATTTTGTCCTTGAACCATTGGTGGAAAATTTCAAAATCCTAGTAGCTACAATAAATCTTTTGGCTAATATTATGGTATGCTACCCTTAATTATGGAAAGTTTATAGAGCTTCCTCCACTCAACCTTTTTCCTCTCATTCAAGTCCCAGATCTTTTCTTTTCAATTTAGTTCTTGACTCTAATGCAACTACATGCTATCTAATGCAAGAAACACAAGCATTTAACTTATTTAAAATTAACAAAACATTTCTTAATAAATAGGAGGAGTGGATGTTACAAGTATAATCTAGAATTATATTATTCAGTATTTCTCTCTTCTCTATTTTATTTTGATTGAATTCCAATTAGCTGAAGGTTACTCTGATAGATTGTAACATTAGTGCTCTTATTGATAGGGTCACGATAGTCAAAGGAACTTGCAATCAGGAGGTTTGATCGAATGTCCAAGAACTATATCGCATGGTGCAGATGAATGAAGAACGAGTAAGTGCTTGGCATATGAGGAATAAGGATTGAATGATAGAGATAGATCAAAGATTAGAAAATGTGGAAAACATGTTATGTGAGTTGACTGTACACATCAGAGGAAAGTCAGTAGCAGCATGGGGTCCAATAGGCCAAACTTATGTTTCGCCATATTCATCTAATTCTTGGGCTGAAAGTGATCATACAGAACTTAGGGAATATTTCTTGGCGGGAATATGAAGGTGAAGATTCCACACTATGATGGCAACGGATGAGAATTGCTTCTCTACATTTAAAGGGTCCAGCTTACTCATGGTACAAATGGACAGTACAAAATGGAGGAGTGCAGACATGGAAAGAATTTCTCAAAGCCATAAGAGTCACATTTAGGAAGTCACTATATGAAGATCTTAAAGCAGCAGTCAAAGAGCTAAAGAAAACAGGGATGGTGGATGATTATTAAGCAGCTTTCGAACTATTATCTACACAAGTCACTGTACTACCAGAACCATAGTTGATTAGTTTTTCCATTTCTGAATTAGAAGAATACCTAAAATGTGAGTTGTAACTAGCTCAACCAACAACCTATCATCATGCAATCTCATTGACCAAGCTACATGAGCAGAAATAGCTGAAGCTGAAAAGTACATTCAAACCAGTAAGAAAACTGCCCATTCCTAACTACTCTAAGCCTTTTGGCAATGCATCATACATTACACCCAATATAACTCCTAGAAGTGGATGGAGTGGGGGAAACAAGGGAGGAAGTGTAGCATCTCAGACCATAGTGAATGGACTAGAAAGAAATCCACAACCTCAGAACACTGCTGCTTGTCAAAATACCAATTTCAAACGTTGACCATAGCTGAGATTAAGGTGCAAAGGTAAAAGGGCTTGTGTTACTACTATGATGAGAAATACTCTTAAATTGTAACACCGCTCATTCTCCATTCTCTTGAATATTTTGTTATGCTTCCTTAAGTAATTGGATGAGTTTGCCATACAGTATAATGAAATTGATTTAGTGGTATAGAGAATAAAGATGTTGAAAGTGAACACCTTTATTTCTTGTCTAACTAAATTGAGATACAAGTATAAGGAGAAGTAGAAGTGAGACTCAATTTATAGTAATGTGTTATCTTCTAAGTTACAAGGATCTTACAAAAGATAATTGATAATTTAATAATCGATTAAAAGAAAAGAAAATGAATGGAGAGAAAGAAGTATGCAATGTATGGTATATGCATCGTATTCGGTAGAGAAAATTAGAAAGGAGAATGGAAAGGTAATATGCTAAGTGTAGTAAATCTTTTTTTTAAGAAGCTTGTAACATTGAAAACAAAATGAAATTAAAAGAAGAGATTCAGTGTTGGAGAAAAGAAGAAAGAAGAAAAAGACGTGTGACACTTTCATTCTTAAGTTTCCCTTTTATTCTTTTTGTCTTACTTTAACTGTAGACATATATATGAATGAATGAGGAAAATTTCATCATCATGGTTAAAAAGGAGGAGCCATTCTATGGAGGAAATATTAGGGAGGTGCTTATGTAACACCCCTATCTAGTGTTACTATTCATTCGATGCTAACAGATAGGTTCGGTACATTATTCTTATCCTTTTATTTAATTAATTTCTAAGCAATTGTACCATTAAGTATCATTAAGCGGATTAGGTTTGGGATCTTTTTCTCATATTAAAACTCATATGCACAGCAGAATAAAGGAAACTCTATACTACATAGCGAAAATTTAAACTTTCATGTAATTCAAATAAATACATGTCCAATAATGTCCATTACATTTCTGTCAAGCATGTACCCGGATATATGAAGTACCCGTCTATAAGAAGTCAAGAGACAATAGGCCTGTCACTCAAACTCCCTTATAAATTGCTAATGATGGACCGGTCCTTCACATATTCCATCCCAAGGATTCCTATGTACATCTCATCTATACAGCCAAAAGAATAATCCTAAGTCTATACCACAATATGTCTAGACTAAGACCCAAAATAGGGGTTACAAAAAAAAAAATTTTTTAAACCCAAAAGAACTTCTATCTCTTGGCCCTACTAAGTGTCCACATCTGATACATATTATATAATTAGAAACACAAGTTTCTCAATAGCTTAACAATTTGGGTTTAAAATCAACTAATATGTATCATGGTGCAAGCACCAAAATATTTAATTCTACATTCTTGGAATAAAAACATAGAATCATGCATAAACATAAATTGGCAAGCAATGTATGATCAATTTAAATGTCAATGTGATAAAAATAATATTCTTTCAAGTAAAACATCATACATGCTATAAAATACGTTATCATAAAAATCACGAAACTATTTTAGCTTATCATTCTTAAAATTTACTTTTATATAATAGTTGTGCACACTTGGGCACTATGTGGACACTTGGCCACCTTTATAAAAATCTCTTGTGCTCACTTTGGCACTTGTGCACACTTGGCCACTGTTTTAGGGTCATTGTGCATACTCGGGCACTATGTGGATACTTGGCCACCTTCCTAGGGTCATTGTGCACACTTGGGCACATGTGGACACTTTGCCACCTTTAAAATTCTTTGTCAATTTTCAAGGGAAATTTTCTTTTTCTTGAATAATAATACTAGTGCACCTCTCTTTAAAATTCTAATTTCTTCAAGAGTAAATCCCCTTTTCTTGGAAATTCATATCAATGTTCATTTCTTATGAAATTCTAATATTTTCAATAATAATTTCTTCTTTCTTCGAAATTAATTCTAATGTACACTTTTTTTTCTAAAAATTCTAATATTTTCAAAAAGAATATCTCCTTTCTTGAAAATTAAATTTTATGTACATTTCTTGTAAAATTCCAATATCTTTAAGAATAAATTCTCCTTTTTTAGGAATTAATATTTATGTACCTGTCTTATAAAATTCTAACATTTCAAGAACAAATTTCCCCATTTTGAGAAATATTAATGTCATCTCTTAGAAAAATTCTACTAGGTTCAAGAATAATTTCCTTTCTTGAATAATAATCATAATATCATTTCTTATGAAAGTCTACCAAGTTCAAGAATAATTTTGGCTTAAGGGAAATTCTTTAACCCAATCATAACAATAGTTCAACATCAATTTAGTATCAAATCTCATGTTCTATTCGGCCAAAAAGGAGTTCTATGGGAAAAATAATGGTTCTCAAAATCATACCTCCCTTCAAGCCTAGTTCATTATGAGCATGTTATTAACTATATATCACTTTTACATAATACAATACTCATTTCATCAAATCAACTTATCATACAAGCTTAGCCAGTAAAGCATGCATTTTATCAAGAATGTAGAGAAATAACATCATGCTCTATGGAAGACTTATGAAAATATGGTAGTTACACATACTAAAATATAGAACATGATTTTGGTGGAATTGTTAACCTACCTCTTTGGTGCCTTAAGATGGACCTAGATTGTCTCTTTCTTTAACTTTTCCTCTACACTTTGCTTCCTTCTTCTTTGACTAAATCTCTCCTCTTTCTTGACCGTGTGTGAGTGGCTATGTCCCCTTAATTGTGGCTACTTCTCCTTTGCTTCCCACTTTTCATGTAAGTGTGTGCGTAGGTCAAATTGTTGAATGCTCTCTCCTCTTCCCTTTTCTCTTTCTCTCCCTTTTTCCTTTTCTCTTTTCTTGCTTGCGAGAGGGTGGGGTGTGTGTAGGACAAAATGAGAGTCTTAATTCACTTTTTCTTTATGCTTAGGTGGTGTGTGTGTTGTATGTATCTCCCACAGAAGAAATTTCAATTCTCTTTCCTTCTTCATGTGTGGGTATTGCATGAAATGAAAATAGAATTCCCACTCTTTTGTTTCTTCCTTAGGTAACGTGTGCTTGTTTCCATCATAAAAATTACATACCATTCCCAATTACTTTTACCCCGCTTCATGCTACACCTTCTTTATTTCTTTCTTCACGTGTGCCTTTGCATGTATTTCTCACACAAGAAATTTCAATTCCCTTTTCTCCCTTCACATGTGGGTCTTGCATGAAATTCCCAACTCTTTTGTCCCTTGCTTAGGTGGCATGTGCATGCATTCATAAAAATGCAATTCCCACTCATTCATGCTATCTTTCATCTACACTTATTGTTTATGCCAGCTCACTTTTATTGAACACAATTATATAAAACAATTGGGAGTTTGCATGTGGCTTAAGTGCTCCCTTATATTCCCTTGCAACTTTGTGTTTTCTTAGCTATATTCACGCTAGACCCTTTTCATTTTTTCATTTTCTATCGTGTAATGCTGAATGCTTTTCTCCTTTCTTTCTTCTTCTAGCGTGTGGAGGATACCAAAATTCTGCACCTTGTACCTCCTTGCTTGCACATATGGCAACCCTTTTTGTTTATTGCTTCTTCTCTTTTTCCTAATTTCCATGGCTGCAGTAAGTATACTTGGAAGTACACCTTTCTTTACTTGCAAGGTGCCTTTTTCCCCCATTGTCAAGCCGCCTTTCATTCCTTTCTTATATCCATTTCCATTCGTCCAAGATAAGGGAAGGACGGTGCATTTTTTTCTCCTTCATGTCTTCATGGCTGTGGGGTTCATGCATATGTATATTTTTGCAATAAAATTCTGCACTTTTTCTTTGTGCACGCGCAAGTATATATATATTTAAATAAATTCTGCACTCACCTCAATTTTGTCTTCCCCTCCGAGTGCATAAGTAACATATATATATATTTTCTTTTCCTTCTTAGTGCAAGTGATGCTTAGGTGGTGAAATCAAGGGAATAAAGAAAGGAAATTAAGTACTTCGCTCACACCAAATTCCCTCTTGCTTTTATACTACCCCACCAATTGCATGTGCTTTTCTATATTTAATGGATGTTAGCTCCTTTCCTTTCCCAACTGCACGTGTGTCTCTATGTGTAAACTTAATTACCATATATTTTGCCACTCCCCTCCTCCTTTTGGCCGAGTAGGTATATATATATATATACCTATATTTTTAAGCTCACCACCTCCATCAACTCCATGTGTGCATGCATTCTTGAAGTCTAATTGTGTGAACCTATATATTTATTTGTTGCACTCTCCTTTCTTTTTCCAATTTGCACGTGCACACCCACACATGTATATATATATACTTGTGGAATACCTTATTTCTCATTTCTTTCCCTTGTATTAGCCGTGTCGTATATATGCATTTTGACTTGCATTTATTTTGGCACTTAAGCTAGGTGGCTCAAAAGGAAAAATAAAGAATTAACTTACACACTTAATTTTAGGCAAGATTATCTTTTAGCATACTCCCCAATTTTTGAGCCATTAAATTATGCAAGCAAATTTGCCCCATTTTATGATAATTCATTAATTAATTATGAAGCATGGAATTTATACTAATCATTAAATAATACAATTAATTCCACCCAATGTAAAGGATATTAATTTAGACTAATTAAAGTTATGGGGTGTTACAGCTTACATTAAAATTAAGGTGCTTGATACACTTACTAAAGATTTGCACCGTAAAGACCCTTAGAAGGAGCTTGGCAATTGGTAAAGTTTAAGCAATTGGTAAAGAAGAATTGTGACATGTAAGAAGAAAAAGGGAAATTGACTACTTCTTCTTACACTTTTCCTCGTAAACTTCCATCCACCCCTTTTTATTTTCTTGACCGAGAATAAAAGGGAGGTTCTTACATTAAGATTTAGGTGCTTGAATTCTTTTCTTTTATTCCTTTTCAATTCCACTAACGAGGCATCACATGGACTAAATTAAATTATATTAATGCATAGTGCTAAAATGTATATCTTGAGTAAATTTCTTTTCTTCTCTCCCTTTTAAGTAACTAAGTGGTTGATATATATATGTGTACAAGATTGCAAGGAAAGTGGATTTTATTTAATTACACGTGTCTTTGGTGGTGACAAGGAATAATAGAAAAGGGAAATTCAATAAATTTAGCATTGCTTATCATTCCCAGACCGATGGACAGTTTGAAAGAACAATGCAAAACCTGGAAGACATGTTGAGAGCATGTGTGCTAGAACAGGAAGGAAGTTAGAATAGGTACCTACGTTTGATAGAGTTTACATACAATAACAATTATTACTCTACTATAGGTATGACACTATATGCTGCTTTGTATGGGAAGATTTGTAAGTTGCCCTTAAGTTAGGTAGAAATATGGGAGAGAGCATTATTGGGGCTAGAGATCATACAATAAACTATTGATCAAATCAAAATGATCAGGAAAAAGATGAGAGTTACCCAACAGAGATAGGAAAACTACGCCAATAAGAGGAGAAGGCCTTTGGAATTCGATGAGGAGATCATGTCTTTTTGAGAGTGTCACCTACCACAGGTATTGGCAAGCAAATAAAAATAAAGAAATTAAGCCCACAATTCTTAGAATCATTTCAAATCCTAAAGAGAGTCGATCCAGTCACCTACCAAACCGCCTTACCTTCTTACCTCTCAAATTTCTATGACATCTTCCACGTCTCGTAACTTCGAAAAAATGTCCCAGATCCCATGCATGTATTGGGGAATCAGTGTATTAAAGAAAAATTTAACTTATGAGTCTACTCCTATTGAGATCCTAGATTTCAAGACTAAGTAACTCCGGAATAAAGTAATTCCTTTGGTTAAGGTACTTTGGTAGGATGTAGCAACCCAGGAGCTGACGTGGGAGAAGGAAGATGAGATGAGGCAGCATTATCCCAAATTATTTACAGGTATGAATTTTGAGGACAAAATTCTTTTAAGGAGGGGTGGATTGTAATATCTACTCCCTTTAAATTTATAGTTGAGGATAATCTTAGAATTTTATTTCAAGAATTTAAATGAACAAGGAGCTCAGAGATAAAAGGAGAAGGACTAAAGAGTAAATTTTCCTATTTACTAAGAGGTCCCTAAAGTTTTAACCTTTTTCCTCCCTCTTATATGTCTTTCCCTTCCATACCAAAAGAAAGAGTAGAAGCTTCAGGAAAGAAAGGAAAGAAGGAAATCAAGTTGGAAGCCTCAAGTAGCTGGATTCCAGGTAAGCAATCCTTATTTCTAGCTTCGTAAACATCCTAAGCATCATTTAGGAGTAGATTACTACACTTAGAACCCCTCAAATTTTTTAAAATTTTAAGATTTACAAAATTGGAAAATTTTTCTTTTTCTTCAAGAATTTTTGATTTTCTAGTGTGAAATGAGGATTTTGAAGATTCTTAGAGATAGGAAAAGGTTTCTGAACCATAAAACTGGAATCCTTAACTTCCATTTAGCATTTTCTAGGCTTGAATTAGAATTTTCAACTTAGGTTTTACTGTTCACTTGAGATGCATGTGAAAATTTGCTTGTATGATTGATGTTTAAGCTCGAAAATGGTTGGGTTTTGGGGGAAAATGGTTAGAAACTAAGATTATACCTTTTAATCTAAAAAAATTACTGGATTTTGGGCTGAATGATTTCAAAAATCTATGATTTTTAAGCTATCACAAAACATAATAGTCGACTACCAATATGCATTAGTTGACTTTTGTGTTCTTGATAAACCCATAAACTGATACAAAGGTACAAAAGTTGACTAGTAGCCTCATCAATTGACTGTTGAGTCTATATTTTTGCCTAGCAATCTACTGCTAGCCTTATAATAGTTGACTAGCAGGCTACTGTCTTATAAAACCCAAAATTTTCAAAGAGCCACCAGCCAACTGCTACCTTTATGACAGTCAACTAGTAGCCCTTCAAAGAGCAACCAGTCAACTACTAGCTTCCTAGCAACCGACTGGTAGCCCTTTGATATGAAAAATGACTTCTAAAATAAGAATTGAGCTTAAAAACCCCTAGTGTTAGTCGGATTGTGGCTAAAATATCATCAGACATGAGGATTTCATATGTTGAGTGATGAGTGAAAACAAAATAGGAAAGGAAAGAGGAGAGTTACCTCATAGTGAAACCTTAAGCCTATGATGCATAGAAAGCAGGATATAATAAATGCATAATTGTGAAGTACTAGTGTGAAATCTAGATTTGTTTCTCAAGAAGTGATTTATGAGACAAGTACCAAGAGGGAAGACGGAGCCTTGATCAAGTAAAGAACAAATGGCTAAGGTAGAGTAATCTACACTCCCCTAATTTTGAAATAATGATATGAATTGTTTGCTTTGAAATGAGAAATTTATTTTATGAAATGGGAATTTATTTGATGAAATGAAATTTGAGATAGTATGTGATTTTCACATGAGTATAGAGAATTTTCTTGTGTATGTTGAATAACATGAAATGGACTCTTTACTGCTTGTTTTAAGTTTGGAAATTTGGTTGTATGCTTATAAGGACAGATGAAATTTAGGGTGGACATTTAATGGCTAGTATGGGACAGCCATTAGGTGTTCCCTATGCAGACTACTTTATAAAATGTAATTGTTTTTAACTTGAAAGCAGGGGAGAGGTTTTATGTACCATGAAGGGTACAACTGAACTTTGAACTATTTTTCTAAAATTATAAATATGTAAATTACTCTATTGGGATAACTATATCTCATTAAGTTGTTTGTTTAGATGATCAGGGCCAAGCTATGCCTAAAGATTAGTTAGGATTGAGATATGATTTAGAGCCACAATACAACCTAGAAGAGCTATAGATATTGGATCCATAGACAGGGAATTTGAATCGGCATGTAGGCTAGGAAGTGTATATTTAATAACTACTTATATGGTTGTTTTGATGGATGCCGTAAGATGTAATTTATTAACAGATAGTTAAATGCAGTAGCATTATTTTAAAAGTCATATCTCAATTGTTTATAAATGGATATCTTAGAATTTTACATTTCAGAGCATATGGTTGTATGAATTGTGGTATTAGATGTGCTGTGCATAGAGATGGTTGAGTAAAACTTGACTGGACTAATAGCAGAGTCTATTTTGGTTATACTCAACTGGTAATGACCAAACTATTATTGAAAAAGAAAAATTTTGTGTAAAGAATTCCACGCTTCATAATAACTCTAATGTGTGCATGTAGATCTTAGGGGTCATTACAAGAACTGCCAAGAGAAGGGCAGGGACCTTGGGTTTCAGTGATAAGGGATGTAGTAACATGGAGAAGGGTAGGGACCCTGGGTTTCAATGATGCAATCAAGGACTGTCGAATTATAAACAAATTGTAGTTGAGAACTGCGAGTAGTCATGGACTACGAGAAACTCACCTGAGAGTGAGGGTTTATATGAGGAGTTGTTCGCATAGTGACTCTCCAAATTTCTCTTGGTATTATCTTGTGATGATCATGATTTGACATTAGCCCTGAAATGCTTTGATTCCTTGTTTATGCTCTTGTCTATCTATACGTGATTATAACCCTGTTACCATTATGAAGTGACGTATATATATCCTGTTTGACGAATATGTGATATAATGTGACATAATCTAATAACATATGTATATCTAGTATGATGGGTAATGTGATGATTGCATAAGTATAAGTATGAGATGTGTAACACCCCTTATCTTATTTTAACAACGTCATATTGCTTCTTCAGATAAATGGTTACATTAATTCTAGTCTTTAATTTTATTTATATCTCCTGAGCATCCAATCCATTATAGATTTATTTTTCAATTAGGTTTGGGTTCTCATGCTCAGGTAAAATACTTTGGCACAGCAGAATATAAAAAAATAAACATTACAACAGGATATATAAAAACTTTTCTGATATATATATATACATTATGATAATTGTTTAGTACATCATTTGTATACATACACTGGGATAGATGAAGTACTCATCCATAAGGAGTAAGGAGACAACAAGCCTACCACTCATACTCCTTTTACAAAATATCATGGGTGAATAGGTCCTTCACATATCCCTATACATATGCCCTTTTTTTCTATATACAGCCAAAAATATTAGCCTCAATTCCAACCTAAAAAGAACATGTAGAATTAGGACTCCAAAAGGTCGGGCTATAGCTATATATTTATGTACTTATCTATTCCATAGGAAACTCAAAAATAGTGATAACATAAACATTTTTTATAATAGTGAAAGTTCCCAAAAATGGAATTTCCACTATGTTCAACTCCACCTCGATTATCATGCAATATCTAGTCATCTGATACATATCAGTTCAGGAATGAGAAATACATTCCCAATAGATAAACAACCAGTTTATTTTAAGACAACTGACATGTACCACTATAATCATACAGAAAACACTCTACATGTAGTTTAATTTTAAAACTCTTTTCATATAGATAATTGGATGCAACTTATCATGAAAACATATGTGGATGCAGCTATAGAAATGAAATACACAGTCAATTAAGTTATCATGGAATGGACTACAAGCATTCAATGCTTACATGTCATAATCATAATCACATAAATCACATTCACGCCATACATAACATAACATTTCATAAATACTCAATTTTGGGAAGGTATACATAAGATCATTCCCTCCCACTTAATTGTGCTCTTTGGAGGTATACACCAGATCATTCCTCCTACATTTCAATTCCTTGGGGGTTTACACCATATCATTCCCCTCAAGGTAACTTCCCTGAAAGGTATACATCAGATCATTCCTTTACAGGCTTTTAGTCTCAAGAGGTATTCACCAGATCATTCCTCCTCATTTAATTCCTTGGGACTTTACACCAGATCATTCCCCAAAAGGAGGCTTTTCTTAGGAGGTATACACTAGATCATTCCTCCTTATTTCATTCCTTGGGAGTATACACTAGATCATTCCCCAAAACTAATCTCTAACCTTGCCTTTCACAATTACATTAAGCATTTCTATGCTATTCAATCATATTCACATGATTTTGGACATTTTTCTACCAATGGCAAAATATACTATTTACCATTCATTCTTGATCATTACATCATTTTCCTTCTTTTCCCATAACATAGGCCAATTTAGATGGCACTTTATGCTACTCTCAATTGACATACAAGTTTAGTCATTCTAGGGAAAATCCTATATTGCATTCGGCCAAGGCAAGGAAATCATGAGAACATGGCATTTCTAACTCATTTGATTCCTTTCTAGCATCATTCTCACCATTTAAACATTTTGGCAACAATTCCAATAATTATACCTAACACTTTCTCACACCTCAAAATTGTGTAAGTGCCCTTTAAGCCATCCTTTTTCATATTTTGCTAACTCATTATTCATACCAATGATGGCAATACATTTAATCCCACAACTTTACATTTTTGTGCACACTTTTAAGGTGAAATGGTAAGGCTTCAAATTGGACAATTTACTAAAGCATAAAATTTACCATAAATTTCTCTCTCCTCTTTCCTTATGATGACCTTTACAAGGCTTTCTAACCATTTGCAAGAAAAAATTTCAACACCAATCACATGAACTCATTCGGCGAAAATAGGTATATCGCATTCCCATAGTTTATGGTGAAACTAGAAAATAAGATGTCTAAACATTAATCTAATTAGACTTTCTCTCTCTTATCATTTTCTCACTCTTTATAGCACACTTTCTAGCCTAGAATTTTGCCAAAATTCAGCACCATTATTGCCCTAACAATTCGGCCAAGGTGAGAAAACAAGCAAAATGGAGTTGTTTCATCACTTTGCTTATAATACAATGATATTAATGCAAAAACATCATTTTCTCACTCTTACAAACACAAACTCAGCCTTAACACAAGTTAGGGTTTGGCAAAATCAAAGTTCCATCCATGAAAATTTACCATTTCATGAGTTTCCATGCTTTCTTACATGTCTATAGTCATAACCACAAGTTGTTTCCAACATATTTCACATCCAAGCATGCAAATCCACCATAAACATGTAGAGAGAGAAAGAGCCATCATTCTTGAAAATTTGAAAACACCATAAACATACCATAAAACAAGAAAATAATGGCATAGGATTGTTTATCTACCTTGAAAAGTTAATATATGTGTGATTTCCTAGTTATTTTGATGAAAGCTTCTTCTTCTCCAAGGTAGATATGCAATTCAGCCTCTTCCTCTTCCTCTCCACCTTTCACGATACTTCTAGTATGTGGGAGAAGAAGAAGGCTGAATTTAAGGTTTGAATTATTTACAAAAATGTCATTCTTGCTAAATTGTCCATTTCATCCTTTTTCTTTTCTTTTTTAACAATGGCATTGTCTCTCCTTGCAATTGTAATTTTATGCAACTTCCATGGGCTGGTACTGTTCTGCCCTTCAATAATTTCAAAATTGCATAGTGGTCCCTCAACTTATTGGAAATTACATTTTAGTCCCTAAGAAAAGTGCCTTTTTGCCATTAAGTCCAAATTGGCCATTTTTGCTCCATTTTTCACTCTTTTCGATTTCAAGGAGTAAAAATCACTTAAATAAAATTTCATAAGGCTCATTTTCATAAATTTACTAATTTACTCTTATTTTAGAAAAATTACAATTTTTCCCCTAAGGCAAAATTACCTTTTTTCCCTTTATGTTAAAACTATCATTTCACTCTCTTTCTTTCTTCTTTTGATCAAGAATGAGTAAGGATTTCTAATTCCCACCTTCATAGAATATTTAGGGTAAAAACTAAATTTTTCTCACATCATATAAAATTGCTATCATAACCATAGTGTGAAATTACAATTTTACCCTTTTTAGGGAAAATTGTCTTTCAACATCAATGTAAGTAATTTCTTGCATAACTAGATTCTTCTTCTCTCTTAAATGAAAATAATAAGAGTCCTTTGACATAACTTCATGAAATAAAAGAATTAAACTAATTATTCATTTTATGATAAAATTACCATTTTACCCTTCCTTACCAAATTTCTAATTTCATTCTTTTATCACAAAAGTGATAAGATAATGATAAAAATGTTCATTCTAACTCCTTAATCAATCATCCTTAACCCTCCACAATTAACACTAACCATAATAATAATAACAATGTTATCGTAAAATGCAAGTATTAGGAGCGGATGTTACAAGATGCGAGATATAACTGTATGATTCATGTATAGTATCCCAATAAATTTAATTTATCATTTACTCTAAAAGAATGTAGTGTTTTTTGTATAATTATGGTGGTACAGACCAATGAATTTTTAAAGATAGGTTGTTATTGCTACTGGGATTTATTCTCATATGAAATACTAGTTTGTATCATATGCTTAGGTACCAAATGCTACTAAAGGTGAAAGTGGAGCTAGTGGAAATACCCTTTCTAGGATATTTCCCTATCATTAAGGAAATATGGGTTATATATGCATTGGAAGATCTTCTTACAACCTGATTGCATGAAGTCTTAGGAATGTATAGTAGAATTTTGATATACCAAGTACCTTGAATCCTTATTAATATTTTTGGAAGGATCAAGAGAATGATTTTTGGTATAGAGGATAAGAGCATATATGCATTAGGATATGTGAGCTAGGAGTACACTAATAGTCTTTTGAAAAAGGGATATGAGTGATAATTTTGTTGTCTTTTTACCCTAGTTGACATACTCACATATCCATAGGTACATGTCTGATGGGTGACACTTGTAAATACTATAAATGGATTATGTATGTGGATGCATATGTGTGTGTTTGTGTATATTATTTCAATTTTTTTAATTAATTTTTCGCTATGATGTTACGTGTAAGTATCCAGAGTGTAAAATTTCCAAAATAATGGCACCTAACTAATTAACTTGGTAACAATAAAAAAAATTACTTAAGTAGAGGTAGTAGTAACTCACCACCTGTATATTATATTATTAAATGACTAAAAGGAATCATAGGATTAGGGGTATTACAAACCCTAAATCAAAACTTAACTAATTAATGATCCTAGGTAATTATTAAAAATGAACTTGGGTGTTATAATCATGTGACAAGATAGTGACACAATGCCTCTATGGATTAGTGTATGTATAGTACCTACAGAGGTGGGGTGTTACATTCTTTCCCAGAAAAGACTTTTCTTTTTCTTCAGTAAGAGGTTTATGGTGAAGATTTGCATCTAGACTCAACAGACTACAAGAAAAATTTCTAACAATGAGGAAGACTTGAGAAGACTTAATCTTTAGAGAGGATTGAGTGGTGTGTTACCTCTCCTTGTATGTCTATTTGTTCTTATATTTGAATATTTGTTTTCTGTGAACTTTGGATTGTAAATTTTTACTAGTTTAGTTAGTGCATTGTGAGGTATGTTGCCTCTCTAGGTATTCTTACACTGTTTCTTATGAGAAGGCTTGTTCTGATCTAATCTATTTATTACCTTGCAATATCATCTGAATGTATAGCCTTAGTGTCTCTCTCTCTATGAAATGAAATATTAATTTGATAAAAAAAACGAACAAAAAAATATTTTCCACCTCTAAAATTACTATTGTTGTAAAAGTCAAAGTTGTGTAAAATGTAAGGAAAAAAATGTTTTTCAACTAGTTAGGAAAATCATAAAAAAAGGTTAAATTCAATAAAATTTGTAGATAACTAGTTATGGGTTCTTAAATGATCCGAATCCCTGATTTGTTTCAAGACGAGGTCTCTGGCCCTATTAATATTCATAAAACAGAGATATAAATGTTCCTCTAATTCATCCAACTGATCACTTAAACTGCATTGGCTTTTCTTCATTAACCGCGCCACTTCACCATTGGCTTGAAACTGATCCTCCTTTCTTTCTACCCAAAATTTAATAATGTTTTTCATGTGCTCCATCTCATCATTTAGCCGAGCCATGAGCTGACTTATTGTCTCCAAGTCCTTGTTCAATATATAAGTCCCTTTGGTAGCTGCATCAAGTTGATTTGTCACCCTACCTAGCTTCTTTTCCGAAGCCATGTCCATTGAAGCCACTATAAATCCAGGGACAGCCACAAGCAAGGCAAAACCGTGAGCTAAAACAACCATAATTAGCGAAGCCGTTATTGTCACTAGAAAGAAAGCCGAGCCACATTTTAACTTAGCTATTAATTGAAGCTTGGCTCGCACCTTGTCACGCCTTAATTCAAGCCGTTTAAGCATGTCACAACATTGGGATTGAGTTGCTCGAACCCGACACAGAGACGGCCTAGATGAGGCAAACGTGCTTATGGAATTGGAGAATTCGATTAAATGGGTCATCACCATAGAGAAATTGGAGACTTGGTTGCTTGCAAGAGATTGAAGAATGGTCATAAGGGATTGATATTTGACACGTATACGATCTATGTCCTTTAAGAGAAGACTACAAAGTAGAGAGGCATTAGCAGTCTGGGTGAAGTATTCAGATAGGAGACAATGGATCATGGATGGTTGATGGGTTAAGACTTGAGTGACAGTGGCTTGATCTGGATCTAACAGATGTTCCGCAAACAAACGGTAGGAAGGGAGCCGAGCCGCTGTGGTAGAATCAGCTGTAAAACCAAAGGTGGATTTCGCGTTGGAGTAAGTGACTACACGTGTCCAAAAGTCTATGTATGATGCGGTGCGGAAGCCATTTGCATATTCCTCACACACGTCCACATCAATTTGATGGTTTTGATCATTAGGGTTATACACTGAAAAAAAAAAACAAAATAATTATATGCTTGTTAATTAATTGATCAATAACTATTCTCTCAAAAGAATAATTAACTTCCATAAAAGAAATAAATTTGCATGCATTTATTTACCAAAAACTTTAGAAAATTCAAAATCATTGAAAATAAACATGATTATTTATTTATTTATACCTAAGGCATACACAAGAACTTCTAATTTATTCACATTTTTAAAGAACTATTGGTCACTTTTTTCTTCTTTTTTAGTAAAAGTATGTTTTTTTCCTTTGCTTTTGTGCTTAGAATCACTTTCGTCATACATGTTTCATTTGTGTCAATTTTATCTTATATATTTTTAATTTAAGTCAATTTTATTCCAAAAATTTAACATTGTCATAATAATTAAGAAAATAATTTGAATTAGTTAAACAAGTGGCAAATCTAAGTGGGATTTTTTTTTTATTTCTACTTGAATATCAAACTTACCCCAAATAAAAAAATTTCGATCTTCAAAGCTGAATAAAATGGTATGTGATGTAGGGCTGACTTTACAGAGATAGAAGATAATGTGCTGAAGGTTTCATATATTAAGCTGTGAAAGAGAATTTTTTTTTTTAACGATAAATCTAAAATCCAAATAGAAAAAAAATAGTTTACTTGAACGATATGGGTCGTATGTTTGGTTGACTCAAATTATTTTATTAATTATTTTGATGGTGCTAACTTTAGGACAAAATTAACACACAAAAAAAAACATATAAAACGAAATTAATTCTAAACACAAATGTGAGAAATGAAAAATTACTTTTCTCTTTTTCCTTTTTTAAAAGTGGAGCATATCTGTTGTTGGTGACAACAGTTGTTTATTTCAAATTAAATATCTACCCAATTGCAATGGCAACTATTGATGATTAATTATCATATATTTATCTATTTTTTCTGGTAATAGAATCTGCGAAAAAATGTTATATCCTTTAGCTTTCTTTTTAGAGTTTTAGGTGCTAGCTCAATTGCTGATAAAACTAAAAAAAGTCGAGAGGAAAGTTTCAAAAAAAATGCACATACCAAAACATGAAAATAGCTTTTTCATCCTCCCATAAAGTTTATTCGTCATCCTGTTTATATATCCCAAGTGTGAACCTGCAATTTCGGAATAGAAAAGAAAATAAAGTAATAATATAGTAATTAATTAAAGGGGGTAAAAAGGGAAAAAGAAGAAGAGTAAAGGGGAGATGCCATTGCCAACCTTTCTGACAACCTTGATGAATGGAACCTCTCTTGCTTGAAATCTTGTTGTGAGCAAAGGAATTAATGGAGATAATGAAGTGGGCGTCCTTTAGAATTTCTGGGTACCCTTCCCTTTTGTATGTATAAATAAATATATACAGAAGAGTCAGTATCCTTTATGAATGCAAAGCTATTTCATTTGCCCTTGCTTGTAAGGAAGACTTGATTATGAGAATCAAATAATGCATTTTCGTTGGACCTTGTAGTGTACGCGAGGAGTAACGTTTAAGGACGTTTTGGAAGGAAAATCCAGAATTCTCTTCTCTTATAGCAATATGTTATGTAGCTTTGAAGGCAAAAGAAACGACGGAAAAATTGTCAACACGCGCGGTTCAGTTTTTAACAAATTACTGACTTTTTACGTTTAGTTTGGAGAATAAGAGCTACGCATAACATTTTGGTATATCAACTTAAATATAAAATTTAATTTCTCTGAATTATTATAGAAAATAAAAAATTACATATTACATAAACTTATATTGAAAAAGGTATAGAATTGTTAGATAATATTTTGTCTATATTTTTCTTACTTTTTCTACATGATTCTCTCACTAGCAATTTTTTCTTCCAAATTTCAAATTATCAAAAGAGAGTTTTAAATACCATGCCACATTTGAATTTTTTTGGGAGAGGAAAAATAGAAGAAAAGAAAAAAAGTTGAAAAAAATATTTGATGTTTTTTTATTTAAATTCAAATTTAACTTTTTGTTATTTCTCTTTTTCTCACTCTATTCAATTTAAACATCTTATAATGAAAAAATTATGAAATTTTATTATAAACTTCAAAAAGTCAATTATGCAGTGCCAATGTAGACAGTATGTAATATCTATATTTTTTCTATTTTCAAGTATACTTTAAATTTATAAATTTGGCAGTTTCATGCACAAAGATTTTAATTAAAATTGCCCTAAAATTTTGAAAATAAGAAAAGGGACCAAATTAAAAGAAACAGTCAGAGACTAAAATGAAAAGGAGAAAAGTTTTACTAAAAGACAAAATATAATCATTACGTCTCTAAAATATTTCGCGTATTTATGGTATGTCATTATGATGTCAAAAAAAATTCGAAATATAATAATTTCACCTAAAAAATATTTGAAAAGTCTTAATGACTTTAGAAAAATATTCGAGGGTAAAATAGACAATTTTTACCCAAGGGCAAAATGGTAATTACACCCAAGGGAAAAATGGTAATTACACCCAAGGATAAAATGATAATTTCACCCAAGGATAAAATAGTAATTTTACCACAAAGGTAAAGTTTTCATTTTTACTTAAAAAAATTATAATAAATTCCCTCAAGGACAATCCCCTACATTTTTAAAAATTATGGAAGCAAGTAAAGGGATAAAATAGTTATTTTTCCATAAAGGGCAAAATGATAATTTTACACTAAGGACAAAATGATAATTTTATACTAAGGGTAAAATGGTAATTTTACCAAAAAGACAACATAGTCATTCTAACAAGAAAAATTTTGTAAAATCTCAAGAATACCCTCTCACTAACTTCACGCCCAATTCAAGGAAATTGAAGGGTAAATGGGTCATTTTACCACAAGGGCAAAATGGTCATTTTGCTACCCTTCTTAAACTAACACGCCTTCTTCCTCCAAAAGAGAGGAAAAACGACGTGAAGAAGGAATGGAGGAAAGGGAAAGCCGAGAGGGAGAAAGGAGAAGGAGAAGAAGAAGAAGAGAAGGAAAATTCAAGAAAAAGCCATTTCCATTACCAAATCAAGGTAGCTTGACATCCCTACATCATTATTTCCATGGTTTATGTTGATTTTCAAGCTTTTAGAACTCTGCCACAGCTGCCAGGAATAGTGATGTTCATCTCTCTACATTCTTGAAATGTCTAAATTTCTATTGGGATTTGTTTAGAATGTTGTATGGATGCATTTTTTAGTGTTGATTGAAATAATTAAAGTGTTTATGACAAGTTTGAAGTTTTACTTTCCATTTCCATGAAAATCCCAAATTCATGAAAAGTGATGGTAGGGTGCATGGATGATCATGATTTTGTTAGGTAAATTGTATTTTATGACTAATTATGGATGAAAATGGGATAAATGAAAGGTATGTATGAAAATCATATTGATTCTCACTTTTCCCCTTTTTGGCCATGGGTGTCTCTTTGCAAGAATGGAGATTTTGTTTAAATTTTTGCCTAGTTAATATGCTATTGTCTTGATTATGGTCAAAGAAGGGAAGGAGAATTAATGTATGATGACATTACAAAATTGTTCCCTATTTCTCCAACTTGGCCGAGAGCATTCTATATGCTTAGGGAAATTTGTTTAAATTTTTCCAATTAGTTATGCTAGCATTTTGGTCAAAAGCAGGGGAGGAGGGAAAAATTTGAATTGTTAAAAATTGTTCCATTTTCTCCATTTTAGTTATCTTGGTCGAGAGCATGAAGGAACTTTTATGGAAAATTGTTTATAAATCATTATCATGGTTTTGGCCAAGGTGTAAAAGAAAAGAAAGTAGTCAATATTGATAAATGATCTAATATACAATTTACATAATCATGACATCCTAGCATTTAAAATGTATAGCTATGGTTGGGGAAAATTGTATGTATATGCCTATGAGTGCATTATAAGAAATAGAATACTTATAGGTATGCATGGCTATGCTAAGAATGAAATGGAAATGTATGACAAGAGAAAATCTTAAAAATTTCACCTTAGGACCCTTAATGTATAATGGAAGGAGATTTAGGAATTGTATAGAAATGGAAGGGGAGATTATGTAAGTATGTTTATGTAATGGCAAGGGAGGAAGATAGAATATTTAAAGTGAGAAATTCTTATTTTTCCCTTGAATCCTTCCATTAGGCCGAGAATGTACCCTTCCATATCTAAGCAATCCTAGTTATGAAATTATTAGCAATATACATAAGGGTTATAGTTTTGTAAAATATAATATCATGATAAGCTAAAGGAATAGAAAGGGAAACATGGATATGAAAAGTAAAACCTAGAAAGAGAGGAAAACATAAAAGAAAAGAGGATTAGATGAAGTATTTCCAATATATATTCTAGGATAGACAAGATTGTAACCGAGTGACCAATTGTCGGAATGGGATGACCGTTGGAAATTCCACGGTTATGCCATAAATATGGATGGTTAAACATCCACTCGGAATAAAGATTTTAGAAAACACCATGATGATTACAAATTCTAAGTTAGTGTAGCCTAGAAATGGCCAATAGAAAGGAGACATTTACTTATAATTTAGCATAATCATGGGTACAAGCCAAATCATCCTAGTCTATATATATAGGAAATAGGGTACTCGGAATGTGATCCTTTGGAAAAGTTGTGATGATTTCATAGCATCATGATCCCCCAAAAAGCAGGAGGAAATGATTTGTGTAAAATGACAGTGATCCCGTGAGTCTAATTTATAAAATGAAAACCTTAAACCAGTCCCGTTTAGGACAAAGGGAATAATCCTGTTGGTAAGAGACAGATCACTAAAGTTAAACCAGTCTTGTTGGGAGGAAGGGAATAATCTTGCTAGTATAATTAGTCTAAAAGGCGATTCACTAAATTTAAACCAGTACCATTTGGGAGGAAGGGAGTAATCCCACTGGTAGAATTGATCTAGGAAGCGATTCATTAAATTTAAACTAGTTCTGCTTAGGAGAAAGGGAGTAATTGTAATATCCTCAATTCTATGATATCAGGTATGTCTTAGAATCCTAGACTCAATATTTTATGCATGGAAAATAGTCCAAAAAATTATTTTATATTACCTTAAATAAACGAAGGACTAAACTGAAAGGAAATGATTAGGGACTAAAATGAAAGGAAATTTGTTTCAGAAAATATCCTGATAGGAAGCATGCAAATTAAGGTGCATTTATGGCGCACATTTATTAGGTTTGAAAATGGTGCCAATGTCATGAATGCTGCAAGAAAAATATTTAGGGGCAAAATGGTCAAAATTTTATCTGAAAATAAGAATAAAATATTTATTTATCAGATAAAATGGTTAATTTTTATCTGGAAAATTATGAAATTGCCTCTAGAATATTTTTCCAAAATTTTTCAAAAAAAAAAAAATTTGGTTCGGCACTTAAGAGGGGTAAAATGGTAATTTTGACACCAAAGGTAAAAAGGTAATTTCATCAGAAGGACATAAGGGGAATTTTACCTAAAGAAACACTTTAAAATTCCTAAAATACCCTTACATGTCAAGGTTTTAAGAAGGAAAAAGTGAAGGGTATTTTGGTCATTTTTCCACCAAGGGTAAAATGGTCATATTAGCCATTTTAAATAAGTCACACTACTTCTTCTTCTCCTCCTTAGCAAAGATGACGTGAAGGCTTTTGGAAGGAAGAAATACCATAGGCTTCATAAGGGAGAAAAGGGAGAAAAAGCAAGGAAACTTCAAGGTTTATCCACCAAAAATTGTAAATCAAGGTAGCTTAGCATTCTTCCATCACTTATTTCATGTTTTAATGGATTCTTCCAAGCTTTTGAGATTTTCATGGCTGAATGAACAGTACATGAATAGTGATGTTCTTAAGTTTACATTCTTAAATTCTCAAAATTTCTATGGATTAATGCTTAGAAAATAGTATGAAGTTGTTTGTGATGGTTAATTTCAATTAGGAAAGTGTTTATGTTCATTTCCCAATTTTGTTTCATTTGCCCTAAAACCCCCAAATTCATGAATGTCATGCCAAATTGTTTGTTTTGCCTTGATTGTTATGGATAAATGGTGATTGATGGTTTATAGATGATGAAAATGGGATTAAAGGAATGATTATATGAAAAATGATGATTTTTGCACAAAACTCCTCTTTAGGCCATGGCTAGAAAAATGAGAATTGGAAAATTGTTTGAAAAATTTTAAAGTAGCTTATTGGTAATTCAAGTTATGGCCAATGGAGGATAAAATAGATGTCAATTGGTTGAAAGGCCCAATTTTGCCTAAAAATCCCATCTTGACCAAGAGTATGCAAGTTTTTGATGAAGGAAATGTGCTAAAATTTTTGTGTGTGTGTCTTGGTTGAAGCAAGATTAATGGGCAATTATTTTTATGCAAAATGATCCCATTAAATTCCATGTAACCTACTTGACCAATTTTAGGACATGGAAATATTTATGGAAAATTTTTGTATAAAAATGTAATAAAATTGGTCAAAGTATACAAAGGAAATAATATGATGTTGCAATTAAATTTTAATAAATATTTTGTGCAATCTTGGCAATTCTAGCAATTTGTGTGCATGCTTAAGTGTGGGGAGACAATGATTATACACACCTTGGGTATGTATAATTAGGTGAGAAAGGGGGAAAATGGAATAATAATTAGGAAATGGAAAAGATTCAACTTTGAAACCCTTTAAATGCAATAAAATATGAAAAAGGGAATTTAGTGTAAATGGGAAGGAAAAGTAAATTCATTTTTGCTTATTATATGGCAAGAGTGACAAATAGAAATTTTTAGGTATGAAAATCTTAAATTTCTTAAGGATTTTTCTTGACCAAGAATGAACCTTCCTTTTTATATAAATTCAAGAATGGAATTGTTATTGAGATTTAAAGGTTTTCTTTTTAGAAAGTGAGAATGATAGTATCATCATGAATGAGGAAAGAAAAGGATTGATTTATGACATAGATAAGAAAAAACATAGCATGGTATTGGAAAACATTGAATGGAAGGAAAATATTTGAATGTTCAATAAAGAGAAACACAGAGGAAGTAATTCCAATATATGTTTTAGGGTAGATAGGCTTGTAACCGAGTGACCAATTTTCGGTATGGGACGTGTAACGACCCCCTAATACGACGTACGTGATGCTGTATCTGATTAGCGGAAGCATATAGGTCTTTTTAAGTAGTTGTTCCCGATGTGGGAATGTCAGGGGATCGCTACTGGTTAAGCGTAACCCAAATAGACTTCCCGTTGTCCATTCAGATTCCGTTTAACCCTAATTCACACGCAGCTAACTAGTTATACATACATACATCATAAATTACTCTGGAATGAAATCTAAAACTCGTATATACGTCACATCATGCATTCATATACATTCCAACTTAAATTCATCAGTTTACAGCGGTAAACCCTACCAAAAATCTGGCAAAGTTTCCTCTGTATTTTGAACATACCCAAAATGCAATAATCACCTGTTTACATTTACACAGCCAGTCCAACAACAACAGTAAACATAAATAACAGAATCCATATACAGCAACGTCAATTCCATCACTACAATCAACATACAACACCTAATTTATACATGTACAGTTAATCCAATCACTATAGAAAATATAGAAGACAAAACCCAATATACAGCAATGTCATCAAAGTATATATACAAGACGATTCAAGCCTAAGCTAAGTCATTCTCCTGCTTATCACCACGGCATCATCATCTGTTGTCTGGATTCCTGTCCCTGTCCCTGTTCATCTGAGTAAACAACCTAATGAGATATAAAATCCTAGTAGAATAATTTACAATTCAAATATCATTCGAAAACTGGTTGAATACCCAGCGGTGCGAACACCGAAATCATCTTCCCGAAATCAGTTCGAAAACAGTGAAATACCTTATCTTTAAAAATCGTTTAATTACATGGAAATCGCAACAATTAATCGAAATCATAAAATCCATTTATTTGAAAATCAATCATCAAGATCAAGTAAAATCCCATGCTCGGTGTATCTAAGTCCACGTTGGTCACAAATCCACTGTAACCAAGTCCAAATCATCATCTAATTGCACGTCGTCTAGAGAGAATACCTCTCTTATTGTTGGGTGTGATCCGTAACACCAATCACCCAAATCAAGCCTATATTATGAGTGTGATCCGTAACACCAATCACTCACTCAAGGACCGGGTGAGAATCAACATCTAGGGCGTCCCCTAGCATGTGCACATACGCCAATTCTCATCCTCATATAGTCCTTTAGAACTCACATGCACTCGGTCGGCTATTCCTCAGGGTTCTAGGGTATTACGCCTAACTCACAACGTTTCCCCGTGTAGGCTATCCCCCCTTATACTCCTTAAACCTTTCTTAGGGTCGTCCTGGTTTAACGCGTAATCCCTAACGCAGTACAGGCCAAATCAGGTAAAAATGATATCAATTAAAAGCTCCCTGTACTTGGGATACTTAACGGCCGTCCCATACCGGCTATCAAGTATCCAACCCTAAGTAAATCCGTCCTAAGGGCATCAAAACTCGATAAACAAAGTGTCTAACATGCAATTAGGGTTTTCAGCACACAGGCATGCAATTTATTCCATCGAAAGTAGCACGTAAATCTATGCAAATCATCTAAATCAATCAGGTATCCACTAGGTCAAATCTAGGGTTCGGGAAGCGTAAATTATCCTACCTGGTCTTCTGTCACTCCAAACCACTTCAGAACTTCACGTAATCTCAGTTTCTGAGCCCAATTAATTTCCTGGACATTAAATTAAATATTCAGGCTTGTCACGTCATCCATTTTTCGATCTTAAGTCCGGTTACCCTAATACCTAGGTCAATTTATTTCCTATTTACGTTCGGTAGCTATTTCAGTCAGATATCATCAGTTTTTGGGAAATTGAACCTTACCAATGTGATCGGATGATGGAATTCTATGTCGGGGTGGTCTCGATTTCTCACGATGCACGTCCAGAAACTCCGGTACGGCGATGTACGGTGGCGCACGGCAGAGGGGTGCGGTTTGCCTCAAAAATTACACCACGATGAAGCCCGCAAGTCCAGGAGTCTGAATATGGTGGTGGCACGGCGGTTCACGGCTGTTTGGACGGCATTTTCTGGCCATGAAGATTCTTGCATGGCGGACAGAGATTACCTCGATCCGAGCGCATCCGGCCTCCGTTCGACGTCGGCAAGCTACTGGAGGAAGCTGGCAGCTCAGGCTACACGGTGGTGGGGGTGGTGACGGCCAACGGCGACGGACGGCGGTGATCTGAGCTGGTGAAGTTTTCGCGGGGTGGAGGAGAAAAGTGGCATTTTCCAGCGACGCTAGCGGCCGTTGGTGGCCGTGGGTGGTTGCTGGAGGTTGTGGGTGGTGAGGGCTATCGATTGGTATGCTGGGTGGCAATCCATGGTGGCTGTAGTGAAAGTTCATGGTAGAGGAAGGAGGAGAGAGAGGAGAGAGAAAATATGGTGAGGAGAGAGAGAGGTTTGAGAGAAATAGAGGGAATTCAAGAAATTTAAAGCCTTCGGGGGCAATTCTGACTTTTCCCGGACCACCCGGGGGTACTTTAAGGTGTTGGCATCCTTCCAGTCATTGACACGCATTTCTATGCAAAGGTTTTGGCCTCTGTTAGTGAAATTGACGTACGAAACATCTTCTGTCAGTTTTTGATCCCCGGATTGCATTTCTTTCCGTTTAATCGTGTTTCTGACTTCAAACAACCTTCCGTTTCAAATCACTATCCTCGAAAGTCATGCCAGGTTTCGTTTAAAAGGGATTAGGGTTAAAAATTCAATTTTATCCTTTAAAACTCTTTGAAAATCCTTTCGGTTGTTACAGGACGGCCGTTGGACATTCCACGGTTGTATCATAAATTTGAATGGTGAAACATCCGCTCGAAATGAAAGAATTTTGAAAACGATGTGTGATTGTGAATTCTAAGTTAATGTAACCTAGATGGCCAATTGAATAAGGGACATTTACTTAGAATTTGGCAAAATTATGGGATTAAGCCTAATCATCCTAGTTGATATATATAGGAAATAGCATACTGGTAAATGATCCATGATGTAGGTTGTGATGATCTATGGCATCATTAACCGCCCATAAAGCGGGGAGAAGATAATCTATGTGAATAACAGTGATTCTATGAGCTTAGTTTGACTGAACCCTGGGAGAAATTCTCACTTAGATCTGTCTTTATGACATGATCATTGAATGTGAATGGGTACTCGGATCCACTGAGGGACGCCTCAGATGTACCAATGGCAGAATTGTCACACACTTGATAGAGCGGCTATCTCATTCATGCACGCTGTAGTATGTGGAGTAATTTATACTTTCGATACTCTTGTGTCTCTTTGAATTGAAAATATGGGTTTTAGCCAAATATGAATGTTTATTTTCCTTATAAATAATACAATTTTCCATGAATGGTAAATGTTGTTTCTCCTAAATTATCTATGGCTGAATGGAAATTTAATGAATGTACTTTCCTGATTATGGTACTAAACGGTATATGGTGAACTATGATTGTGACTGAAATTGATACTATTTTTACTTTATAACTGATATATTACTGATATACCTCATAAACTTCATCCTATACATCTGACTGGTTTATTTATAGCATTTCCTAGAAATGATGGAATTTAAGAATAAGGAATGTAAATTATTTTCCGTACCCATACGGTGGTACATACCATAGCTCAGAAATGAAATGTGGAATGCGTAGCTACTGAGAAATTATTTTTTGGTATGTATCAGATGACTAGGACCATTATGGTACTACAAGACAGAAGGGATTAGCTATCCATCCCAAGAAATGGAATAATATATATTATGCTAGAAATACAAATAAGTATATGGATATGTAAGGCATACATATCAGGTTTATGAAAAATAGTTAAAAAGGGTGTGAGTGGCAGGTTTGTTGCCTATTTACCCTAGGAAAACAAGAAAACTACATATATCCTACAGTATATGTAACAACGTTGTAACGTTGAACTGGATGTAAATGTATGTAAAGGAAAAAGTTTAAATTTATCCTGAATTTTTATGGATTATGGTGTATTATTATTATACTTCTGCTGTATTGATAATTGAATGTGATACCTAAGTAAGGATCCGAACCTAATGAAATGTATACTATAAATGGATATTTAAAGAACTCAGGTAAGAAATAAAGGATAGAAGTGTATATAACACACTAGTTTCTTAAGTAAAGAATTTTTTAATAAATAATATTTTAAATATGGCTATAAAATTGAGGGTGTTATAGTAATCCTGCTGGTAGGATTAGTCTAAGAGACGATCCAATAAAGGGTACTTGGATCCACTGAGGAATGCCTCAGATAGTGTCAATGATAGAATGGTTTCACATTGACTAGAAATAAATTAACTCACTCATGTAAGTAGTAGTACGTGGAGTGTAATATCCATTCCCTTAAAATTTAATATTGAGAATAATCTTAGAATTTCTTCAAGGACTTAAATGAGACAAGAAAATTGGAGTTAAAAAGAAAGAAGGAAGTGTAATTTTCACATTATTGCAAGATGGCCCCTGAAGCTCCAATCATGCAACTCTTTTAGACTCCCTTATATGCATTCCTTCCCTCCCTATCAACACATTCTAACATATTAGAAGGAGAGGAAAGCCACGGGCAAAGGAGAAAAGGGAAGGGAAGCAAAGTGGAATTCTTCCATTGCCAAATTTGAGGTAAGAATTCTTTATCTATAACTCAGTAAACACCCTAAGCATCATTTAGGAGTAGATTATTGCACTTAAAACCCATCAAATTTTTTGAAATGTTAGGATTAGCCAAAAATGGAGAAATTTCCCTTTTCTTCAGGATTTTTGATTTTTTGGTGTGAAATAAGGATTTTGAAGATGCTTGGAGATAGGAAAAGGTTTCTGAACTATAATGTTGGAATCCTTAACTTTCATTTAGCATTTTCTAGGCTTGCATTAGAATTTTTAAGTTAGGTTTTACTGTTCACCCAATTTGCATGTGAATATTGGTTTGTATGATTGATATTTGAGCATGAAAATTGTTAGGATTTAGGGGGAAAATTGTTAGAAACTAAGCTCATACCTTTTAAAATTGAAATGGGCTGGAATTTGGATTGGGAAATTGTGAAAAAACCAGAGTTTTTGAGCCATCATAGAACATAACAGCTGACTGTTAGCATGCACCAGTCAACTATCATGTTCTTGAAAAACCCATAAACTAATACAGAGGTGTAGCAATTGACTGGTAGCCTTATTAGTCGACTGTTAGGTCTATATTTTTGCCTAGCAGTCGACTAGCAACCTTCTAGCAATTGACTGGTAGCCTTCTTTTATCAGTCAATTGGCAGGCTACTATCTTGCAAAGTCCAGGATTCAAGAGAGCCACCAGCCGACTGCCAACATTTTAACAGTCAACTGGCAGCCCTTTAGAAAGCAACTAGTCGACTGCTAGCTCTATGGCAACTGACTGACAGCCCTCTAACATGAAAAATGATTTCTAAACCAAAAATTGATGTTGGAAACCCTTATTTTTGGCTAGAATGAGGCTCACAATGTCATCATACATGAAAATTTCATATATTGGGTAATAAGTAACATGAAAATAGAAAGGGAAAGGGAAAGTTTGCTAAGTTATCAAATTTTACAACGAAAATTTTGAGGAATCCCATAGTAAAACCTTAAGCCTAAGTTGCATTAGATAGCATATTGTCATGAGGCATATTTGATAAGAATTAGGGTAAAATTTGAGGATTTTTCATAGGAAGTGAAGGAGGTGACTTGTGAGATCAAGTCCAAAAGGAAAAGGTAGACCTTGGTTAGGAAAGGAATAAACAATTAAGGTAGAGTAATCTATACTCCCTTAATTTAAAAATAATGATGTGAATTGCTTGCTTTGAAATGAGAAATTTATTTTATGACATGGGAATTTTTTTGATGAAATGAAATTTTGAGGTAGTATATGATTTTCATATGAGTATAGAGAATTGGCTTGTGAATGTTGAAAAGCATGAAATAGACTCTTTGCTACTTGTTTTAAATTTGGCTATTAGGTTGTATGCTTATAAGGACAAATGAAATTTGGGGTGGACATGTAATGGCTGGTATAGGATAGTCATTAGGTGTTCCTTATGTAGAATACTTTATAAAATGTAACTATTTTCAACTTGAAAGGTTTGTATTTGTTAGAGATTACTCATTAAACCAATACAACCTTATGGAAGACTTTAAGGAGTAAAAACAGGATAGTCTAGATGGGGAAAACATATTGATTTAAGTGTAAAGCTCTATAACCCTAAGTATGAGTCTCCTGTTTGTATATATTGCTGTATAGTTGAGTAAAGAATGAGATTGGCGATTTGCACATGTTAGAGGACACCTTAGAAGTTAGATTCTCATGTCACATGGATAAAAGGAAGTGTGACAATATCACGTGGATAAAAGGAAGCATGATAATCACTGAGAGGATGGTCCTCATGCTAACAACAATCCTAGTCACATAGATAAAAGGAGTGTGACCATCACATGGATAAAAGGAAGTGTGATGATAGCTTGGGATTGGAAAATAGCATGCAATGAGATAATGATTTACAAGGTTGTGATAGCATGCATATTAATTTTTGGAAATATGCAGGATTATGTGCTATTTGCATTAATATGGAACTTGTTATGCAATTGAGGTTTAAAATCAAATAACAGGCACTATGAATATGATATTTTCAAAATACAATCCTATACTATATGATTATGATATGAACTTTGTGAAGCATGGCTTTAATGAAAACATGTTAATTAGCATGTGTTTGATGAAATTTGGATATAGATTTTGCAATTCACTTGTATGTTGGTGTGATACAGGGGAGTGGTATTCTGTACCATAAAGGGTACAACTGAATTTTCAACTATTTTATGAAGTTATAAATATATAAATTACTCTATTGGGATAACCATATCT
Source organism: Senna siamea (assembly GCA_031216115.1). Classification (NCBI taxonomy): domain Eukaryota; kingdom Viridiplantae; phylum Streptophyta; class Magnoliopsida; order Fabales; family Fabaceae; genus Senna; species Senna siamea. The sequence continues at coordinate 23,003,941 of CM062363.1, read as the reverse complement.
CATTAAGTTGTTTATTCAGATGATCAAGGCCAGGCTATGCCTAAAGATTAGTTGAGCTTGAGATATGATTTGGAGTCACAATACAACCTAGAAGAGCTATAGATCTCGGATCCTTAGATAGGGAATTTGAATCAGCATGTAGGGCAAGAAGTGTATATGTAATGAATACTTATATGGTTATTTTGATGGATACGGTAAGATGTAATCTATTAACGGATAGTTAAATACAGTGTATCATGTTAGAGGTCATGTCTCAATTTTTTATAAATGGATATCTTAGAATTTTATATTCTAGAGGATGTGGTTGTATGAATTATGGTATTAGACAAGCTGTGCATAAGAGGTAGTTGAGTGGAACCTGAATACCATGATAGGATTCTATTTGGGTTGCACTCAACTAGTAACAACCCAACCATTATTGAAAAAGAAAAAATTCAAGTGAGAATCCCACGCTTCATGATAACTCTAATGTGTGCATGAAGGTATTAAAGGTCGTTACATGGAGTAATTCACTGGGTGACTCTCCTAAAACTCTTAAGTTTTCCTTTCACAGAGTTATGGCTTTTAGCCAAAGATTGATCACTTTTTTACTTATAATTGATATCTATTTTCCTATGAATGATAAATAGTTTCCCTATATATATTTATATCTAGAAATGTTTTTCCTATAATCATGATACTGAATAGTATATATATGGTGAACTGTCATAATAAATTATAATATAATATACTCATTGATGCAAGCCATACACATTAAAGAAAGCTATATCTAAATTCCAATAAAACGAATTTTATTTTAAAATAAAGAATGTAGAACTGTGTTTTGTATCACTAAAAGCCAAAGATTTGTTTTCAAGTTTATTTTCTAACTCGAATTGGCATGTTTTCAACTTTATATTTCATTTCAATTTCAATTGAACTTATTTTGAATGTCATTCCCAAATCTTCTAGCTTTAATTGGGATGTTAATTAGCATTCCTAAGGCAAATGATGAAGCAAACATTCTATTTAAGATTACTTGTTCACTAAGTCTCTCCAAAATTTGTTTTTGACTTTCCATTCTTTTTCAATTATGATTCAATTTGATTCAAATCTCCATCCATAGCTTTTCTAACTCGAATTGGCATGTTACATCACTTTCCAAGATAGATGAACAATAAAAATGTTCTATTCATGCCTACTTGTTCACCAAGTCTACCCAAAAAGTGTTTTGAAGTTTATGTTTCATTTTAATTCCGATTGAACTTGTTTTGAATGTCATTCCCAAATCTTCTAGCTGTAATTGGGATGTTAATTCGCATTCCTAAGGCTAATGATGAAGCAAAAATTCTATTTAAGCTTACTTTTTCACTAAGTCTCTCTAAAATTTATTTTTGACTTCCAATCATGTTTAATTATGATTCAATTTGTTTCAAATCTTCATCCGCAGCTTTTCTTACTTGAATTGGCATGTTAAACCACTTTTCAAGACAGATAACCAAGAAAAATTTTCTATTCATGCTTACTTGTAAAACAAGTCTACAAAAGATGTGTTTTCAAGCTTATATTTCATTTCAATTCCAATTCAACTTGTTTCGATAGTCACTCCCAAATCTTCTAGCTATAAGTGGGATGTTAATTCACATTCCTAAGCCTAACGATGAAGCAAACATTCTATTTAAGCTGACTTGTTGACTAAGTCTCTCTAAAATAAGTTTTTGACTTCTATTTCTTTGTCAATTACGATTCAATTTGTTTCAAATCTCCATCCGTAGCTTTTGTAACTCAAATTGGCAAGTTAAATCACTTTCCAAGATAGGCGAATAATAAAATTGATCTATTCATGCTTACTTGTAAACCAAGTCTACTAAAGATGTGTTTTCAAGCTTATATTTCATTGCAATTCCAATTTAACTTGTTTCAAATGTCACTCCCAAATCTTCTAGCTATAAGTGGGATGTTAATTCGCATTCCTAAGCCTAACGATGAAGCAAACATTCTATATAAGCTTACTTGTTGACTAAGTCTCTCTAAAATAAGTTTTTGACTTCTATTTCTTGTTCAATTATGATTCAATTTGTTTCAAATCTCCATCCGTAGCTTTTGAAACTCGTATTGGCAAGTTAAATCACTTTCCAAGATAGATGAACAATAAAAATGTTCTATTCATGCTTACTTGTAAACTAAGTCTACCAAAGATGTGTTTTCAAGTTTATATTTCATTTCAATTCCGATTCAACTTGTTTCGAATGTCATTCCCAAATTTTCTAGCTGTATTTGGGATGTTAATTCGCATTTCTAAGGTGATTGATGAAGCGAACATTCAATTTAAGCGTAATTGTTCACTAAGTCTCTCTAAAATTTGTTTTTGACTTCAAATTATTTTTCAATTATGATTCAATTTGTTTCGAATCCCCAACTGTAGCTTTTCTTACTCGAATTGGCAAGTTAAACCACTTTCCAAGACATATGAACAATAAAAATGTTCTATTCATGCTTACTTGTTCACCAAGTCTGCCAAAGATGTGTTTTCAAGTTTATATTTCATTTCAATTCTGATTCAACTTGTTTCGAATGTCATTCCAAATTTTTCTAGCTCTAAATGGGATGTTAATTCGCATTCCTAAGGCTAATGATGAAGCAAACATTCTATTTAAGCTTACTTGTTCACTAAGTCTCTCTAAAATAAATTTTTGACTTCCATTTCTTTTTTAATTACGATTCAATTTGTTTCAAATGTCCATGCGTAGCTTTTCTAACTCGAATTGGAAAGTTAAATCAGTTTCCAAGATAGAGGAATCGTAAAATTGTTCTATTCATGCTTACTTGTAAACCAAGTCTACTAAAGATGTGTTTTCAAGCTTGTATTTCATTTCAATTCCAATTCAACTTGTTTCGAATGTCACTCCCAAATCTTCTAGCTATAAGTGGGATGTTAATTCGCATTCCTAAGGCTAATGATGAAGCAAACATTCTATTTATGCTGAATTGTTGAGTAAGTCTTTCTAAAACAAGTTTTTCACTTCCATTTCTTATTCAATTACGATTCAATTTGTTTCAAATCTCCATCCGTAGCTTTTGTAACTCGAATTGGCTAGTTAAATAACTTTCCAAGATAGATGAATAATAAAATTGCTCTATTCATGCTTACTTGTAAACCAAGTCTACCAAAGATGTGTTTTCAAGTTTATATTTCATTTCTATTCCGGTTCAACTTGTTTCGAATGTCATTCCCAAATCTTCTAGCTGTATTTGGGATGTTAATTCGCATTTCTGAGGTTATTGATGAAGTAAACATTCTATTTAAGCTTACTTGTTCACTCTGTCTCTCTAAAATTTGTTTTTGACTTCCAATTTTTTTTCAATTATGATTCAATTTGTTTCGAATCCCCATCTGTAGCTTTTCTTACTCAAATTGGCATGTTAAACCACTTTCCAAGATAGATGAACAATAACAATGTTCTATTCATGCTTACTTGTAAACTAAGTCGACCAAAGATGTGTTTTCAAGTTTATATTTCATTTCAATTTTGATTGAACTTGTTTCAAATGTTATTCCCAAATCTTCTAGTTGTAAGTGGGATGTTAATTAGCATTCCTAAGGCTATTGATGAAGCAAACATTCTATTTAAGCATACCTGTTCACTAAGTCTCCCTAAAATCAGTTTTTAACTTCCAATTCTTTTTCAATTATGATTCAATTTGTTTCAAACCTCCATCCATAGCTTTTCTAACTCGGTTTAGCATGTTAAATCACTTTCCAAGACAGATGAACAATAAAAATGTTCTATTCATGATTACTTGTACACCAAGTCTACCAAAGATGTGTTTTCAAGTTAATATTTCATTTCAATTCCGATTCAACTTGTTTCGAATGTTATTCTCAAATTTTCTAGCTGTAATTGGGATGTTAATTCGCATTCCTAAGGCTATTGATGAAGCAAACATTCTATTTAAGCCTAATTGTTCACTAAGTATCCCTAAAATCAGTTTTTAACTACCAATTCTTTTTTAATTTCGATTCAATTTGTTTCAAATCTCCATGCGTAGCTTTTCTAACTCGAATTGGCACGTTAAATCACTTTCCAAGATAGATGAATAAGAAAATTGCTCTATTCATGCTTACTTGTTAACGAAGTCTACCAAAGATGTGTTTTCAAGTTTATAATTCATTTCAATTCTGATTCAACTTGTTTCGAATGTCATTCCCAAATCTTCTAGCTGTAAGTGGGATGTTAATTCGCATTCCTAAGGCTATTGATGAAGCAAACATTCTATTTAAGCGTACTTGTTTCCTAAGTCTCCCTAAAATCTATTTTTGACGTCCAATTCTTTTTCAATTACGATTCAATTTGTTTCAAATCTCCATCCGTAGCTTTTCTAACTCGAATTGGCATGTTAAATCACTTTGCAAGACAGATTAACAATAAAAAACTTCTTTTCATGCTTACTTGTAAACCAAGTCTACCAAAGATGTGTTTTCAAGTTTATATTTCATTTCAATTCTGGTTCAACTTGTTTCGAATGTCATTCCCAAATCTTCTAGCGGTATTTGGGATGTTAATTTGCATTTCTAAATTCCCAAATCTTCTAGCTGTATTTGAGATGTTAATTCGCATTTCTAAGGTTGTTGATGAAGCAAACATTCTACTTAAGCTTACTTGTTGACTAAGTCTCTCTAAAATAAGTCTTTGACTTCAAATTATTTTTCAATTACGATTCAATTTGTTTCAAATCTCCATCTGTAGCTTTTGTAACTCGAATTCGCAAGTTAAATCACTTTCCAAGATAGATGAATAGTAAAATTGTTCTATTCATGCTTACTAGTAAACGAAGTCTAGTAAAGATGTGTGTTCAAGTTTATATTTCAAGTCAATTCCAATTCAACTGGTTTTGAATGTCATTCCCAAATCCTCTAGCTCTAATTAGGATGTTAATTCGCATTTCTAAGGCCAATGATGAAGCAAACAATCTATTTAAGCTTACTTGTTCACCAAGTCTCTCTAAAATCAATTTTCGACATCCAATTCTTTTTCAATTATGATTCAATTTGTTTCAAATCTCCATCCGTAGCTTTTCTAACTCGAATTGGCATGTTAAATCACTTTCCAAGACAGATGAACAATAAAAATGTTCTATTCATGATTTCTTGTAAACCAAGTCTACCAAAGATGTGTTTTCAAGTTTATATTTCATTTCAGTTCCGGTTCAAATTGTTTCGAATGTCATTCCCAAATTTTCTAGCTGTATTTGGGATGTTAATTCGCATTTCTAAGGTTATTGATGAAGCAAACATTCTATTTAAACTTACTTGTTCACTAAGTCTCCCTAAAATCAGTTTTTGACTTCCAATTGTTTTTCAATTATGATTTAGTTTGTTTCGAATCCCCATCTATAGCTTTTCTTACTCGAATTGGCATGTTGAACCACTTTCCAAGACATATGAACAATAAAAATGTTCTATTCATGCTTACTTATTCACCAAGTCTACTAAATATGTGTTTTAAATTTTATATTTCATTTCAATTCCGATTCAACTTGTCTCGAATTTCATTCCAAATTTTTCTAGCTCTAATTGGGATGTGAATTCGCATTGCTAATGCTAATGATGAACAAAATATTCTATATAAGCTTACTTGTTGACTAAGTCTCTCTAAAATAAGTTTTTGACTTCCATTTCTTTTCCAATTACGATTCAATTTGTTTCAAATCTCCATCCGTAGCTTTTGTAACTCGAATTGCCAAGTGAAATCACTTTCCAAGAGAGATGAACAATAAAATTGTTCTATTCATGCTTACTTGTAAACCAAGTATACCAAAGATGTGTTTCAAGTTTATATTTCATTTCAATTTTGATTCAACTTGTTTCGAATGTTATTCCCAACCTTCTAGCTATAAGTGGGATGTTAATTCGCATTCCTAAGGCTATTGATGAAGCAAACATTCTATTTAATGCTACTTGTTCACTAAGTCTCCCTAAAATCAGTTTTTGACTTCCAATTCTTTTTCAATTATGATTCAATTTGTTTCAAATCTCCATCTGTAGCTTTTCTAACTCGAATTGGCATGTTAAATCACTTTCCAAGACAGATGAACAATAAAAATGTTCTATTCATGCTTACTTGTAAACCAAGTCTACCAGAGATGTGTTTTCAACTTTATATTTCATTTCATTTCCGGTCAACTTGTTTCGAATGTCATTCCCAAATCTTCTAGCTGTATTAGGGATGTTAATTCGCATTTCTAAGGTTTTTGATGAAGCAAACATTCTATTTAAGCTTAATTGTTCACTAAGTCTCTCTAAAATTTGTTTTTGACTTCCAATTATTTTTCAGTTATGATTCAGTTTGTTTCGAATCCCCATCTGTAGCTTTTCTTACTCGAATTGGCATGTTAAACCACATTCCAAGACAGATGAACAATAAAATTGTTCTATTCATGCTTACTTGTAAACCAATTCTACCGAAGATGTGTTTTCAAGTTTATATTTCATTTCAATTCTGATTCAACTTGTTTCGAATGTTATTCCCAACCTTCTAGCTGTAAGTGGGATGTTAATTCGCATTCCTAAGGCTATTGATGAAGCAAACATTCTATTTAATGCTACTTGTTCACTAAGTCTCCCTAAAATCAGTTTTTGACTTCCAATTCTTTTTCAATTATGATTCAATTTGTTTCAAATCTCCATCCGTAGCTTTTGTAACTCGAATTGGCAAGTTAAATCACTTTCCAAGACAGATGAACAATAAAAATGTTCTATTCATGCTTACTTGAAAACCAATTCTACCAAAGATGTGTTTTCAAGTTTATATGTCATTTCAATTCTGATTCAACTTGTTTTGAATGTTATTCCCAAATCTTCTACCTGTAAGTGGGATGTTTATTCGCATTCCTAAGGTTATTGATGAAGCAAACATTCTATTTAAGCTTACTTGTTCACTAAGTCTCCCTAAAATCAATTTTTGACGTCCAATTCTTTTTCAATTATGATTCAATTTGTTTCAAATCTCCATACGTAGCTTTTCTAACTCGAATTGGCATGTTCAATCACTTTTCAAGACAGTTGAACAATAAAAATATTCTATTCATGCTTACTTGTTCACCAAGTCTACCAAAGATGTGTGTTCATGTTTATATGTCATTTCAATTCTGATTCAACTTGTTTCGAATGTTATTCCCAAATATTCTGGCTGTAAGTGGGAGGTTAATTCGCATTCCTAAGGCTATTGATAAAGCAAACATTCTATTTAAGCTTAGTTGTTCACTAAGTCTCTCTAAAATCAGTTTTTGACTTCGAATTCTTTTTGAATTATGATTCAATTGGTTTTAAATCTCCTTCCGTAACTTTTCTAACTCGAATTGGCATGTTAAATGACTTTCCCAGACAGATGAACAATAAAAATGTTCTATTCATGCTTACTTGTTCACCAAGTCTACCAAAGATGTGTGTTCAAGTTTATATGTCATTTTAATTCTGATTCAACTTGTTTCGAATGTTATTCCCAAATCTTCTAGCTGTTAGTGGGATGTTAATTCGCATTCCTAAGGCTATTGATGAAGCAAACATTCTATTTAAGCATAGTTGTTCACTAAGTCTCTCTAAAATTAGTTTTTGACTTCAGATTCTTTTTGAATTATGATTCAATTTGTTTCAAATCTCCATACGTAGCTTTTCTAACTCGAATTGGCATGTTCAATCACTTTTCAAGACAGTTGAACAATAAAAATATTCTATTCATGCTTACTTGTTCACCAAGTCTACCAAAGATGTGTGTTCATGTTTATATGTCATTTCAATTCTGATTCAACTTGTTTCGAATGTTATTCCCAAATCTTCTAGTTGTTAGTGGGATGTTAATTCGCATTCCTAAGGTTATTGATGAAGCAAACATTCTATTTAAGCTTACTTATTCACTAAGTCTCTCTAAAATCAGTTTTTGACTTCCAATTCTTTTTGAATTATGATTCAATTTGTTTCAAATCTCCATCCGTAACTTTTGTAACTCGAATTGGCAAGTTAAATCACTTTCCAAGACAGATGAACAATAAAAATGTTCTATTCATGCTTACTTGAAAACCAATTCTACCAAAGATGTGTTTTCAAGTTTATATGTCATTTCAATTCTGATTCAACTTGTTTTGAATGTTATTCCCAAATCTTCTACCTGTAAGTGGGATGTTTATTCGCATTCCTAAGGTTATTGATGAAGCAAACATTCTATTTAAGCTTACTTGTTCACTAAGTCTCCCTAAAATCAATTTTTGACGTCCAATTCTTTTTCAATTATGATTCAATTTGTTTCAAATATCCATACGTAGCTTTTCTAACTCGAATTGGCATGTTCAATCACTTTTCAAGACAGTTGAACAATAAAAATATTCTATTCATGCTTACTTGTTCACCAAGTCTACCAAAGATGTGTGTTCATGTTTATATGTCATTTCAATTCTGATTCAACTTGTTTCGAATGTTATTCCCAAATATTCTGGCTGTAAGTGGGAGGTTAATTCGCATTCCTAAGGCTATTGATAAAGCAAACATTCTATTTAAGCTTAGTTGTTCACTAAGTCTCTCTAAAATCAGTTTTTGACTTCGAATTCTTTTTGAATTATGATTCAATTGGTTTTAAATCTCCTTCCGTAACTTTTCTAACTCGAATTGGCATGTTAAATGACTTTCCCAGACAGATGAATAATAAAAATGTTCTATTCATGCTTACTTGTTCACCAAGTCTACCAAAGATGTGTGTTCAAGTTTATATGTCATTTTAATTCTGATTCAACTTGTTTCGAATGTTATTCCCAAATCTTCTAGCTGTTAGTGGGATGTTAATTCGCATTCCTAAGGCTATTGATGAAGCAAACATTCTATTTAAGCATAGTTGTTCACTAAGTCTCTCTAAAATTAGTTTTTGACTTCAGATTCTTTTTGAATTATGATTCAATTTGTTTCAAATCTCCATACGTAGCTTTTCTAACTCGAATTGGCATGTTCAATCACTTTTCAAGACAGTTGAACAATAAAAATATTCTATTCATGCTTACTTGTTCACCAAGTCTACCAAAGATGTGTGTTCATGTTTATATGTCATTTCAATTCTGATTCAACTTGTTTCGAATGTTATTCCCAAATCTTCTAGTTGTTAGTGGGATGTTAATTCGCATTCCTAAGGTTATTGATGAAGCAAACATTCTATTTAAGCTTACTTATTCACTAAGTCTCTCTAAAATCAGTTTTTGACTTCCAATTCTTTTTGAATTATGATTCAATTTGTTTCAAATCTCCATCCGTAGCTTTTCTAACTCGAATTGGCATGTTAAATCACTTTCCAAGACAGATGAACAATAAAAATGTTCTATTCATGCTTACTTGCAAACCAAGTCTACCAAATTTGTGTTTTCAAGTTTATATTTCATTTCATTTCCGGTCAACTTGTTTTGAATGTCATTCCGAAATCTTCTAGCTGTATTTGGGATGTTAATTCGCATTTCTAAGGTTTTTGATGAAGCAAACATTCTATGAAAGCTTAATTGTTCACTAACTCTCTCTAAAATTTGTTTTTGACTTCCAATTATTTTTCAATTATGATTCAGTTTGTTTCGAATCCCCATCTGTAGCTTTTCTTACTCGTATTGGCATGTTAAACCACTTTCCAAGACAAATGAACAATAAAAATGTTCTATTCATGCTTACTTGTTCACCAAGTCTACCAAAGATGTGTGTTCATGTTTATATGTCATTTCAATTCTGATTCAACTTGTTTCGAATGTTATTCCCAAATCTTCTAGTTGTTAGTGGGATGTTAATTCGCATTCCTAAGGTTATTGATGAAGCAAACATTCTATTTAAGCTTACTTATTCACTAAGTCTCTCTAAAATCAGTTTTTGACTTCCAATTCTTTTTGAATTATGATTCAATTTGTTTCAAATCTCCATCCGTAGCTTTTCTAACTCGAATTGGCATGTTAAACCACTTTCCAAGACAAATGAACAATAAAAATGTTCTATTCATGCTTACTTGTTCACCAAGTCTACCAAAGATGTGTTTTCAATTTTATAGTTCATTTCAATTCTGATTCAACTTGTTTCGAATGCCATTCCTAATTTTTCTGGATCTAATTGGGATGTTAATTCACATTCCTAAGGCTAATGATGAAGCAAATACTCTCTATAAGCTTACTTATTGACTAACTCTCTCTAAAATAAGTTTTTGACTTCCATTTCTTTTTTAATTACGATTCAATTTGTGTCAAATCTCCATGTGTAGCTTTTGTAACTCGAATTGGCAAGTTAAATCAGTTTCCAAGATAGATGAATAGTAAAATTATTATATTCTTGCTTACTTGTAAACCAAGTCTAGTAAAGATGTGATTTCAAGTTTGTAATTCATTTCAATTCCAATTGAACTTGTTTCGAATGTCATTCCCAAATCTTCTAGCTGTAAGTGGGAGGTTAATTCGCATTCCTAAGGCTATTGATGAAGCAAAGATTCTATTTAATCTTACTTCTTCACTAAGTCTCTCTAAAATAAGTTTTTAACTTCCATTTCTTTTTCAATTACGATTCAATTTGTTTAAAATCTCCATCCGTAACTTTTCTAACTCGACTTGGCATGTTAAATGACTTTCCAAGACAGATGAACAATAAAAATGGTCTTTTCATGCTTACTTGTAAACCAATTCTACCAAACATGTGTTTTCAAGTTTACATTTCATTTCAATTCTGATTCAACTTGTTTCGAATGTTATTCCCAAATCTTCTGGCTGTAAGTGGGATGTTAATTCGCATTCCTAAGGCTATTGATGAAGCAAACATTCTATTTAAGCTTACTTGTTCACTAAGTCTCCCTAAAATCAATTTTTGACGTCCAATTCTTTTTCAATTATGATTCAATTTGTTTCAAATCTCCATACGTAGCTTTTCTAACTCGAATTGGCATGTTCAATCACTTTTCAAGACAGTTGAACAATAAAAATGTTCTATTCATGCATACTTGTTCACCAAGTCTACCAAAGATGTGTGTTCATGTTTATATGTCATTTCAATTCTGATTCAACTTGTTTCGAATGTTATTCCCAAATCTTCTAGCTGTTAGTGGGATGTTAATTCGCATTCCTAAGGTTATTGATGAAGCAAACATTCTATTTAAGCTTACTTGTTCACTAAGTCTCTCTAAAATCAGTTTTTGACTTCCAATTCTTTTTCAATTATGATTCAATTTGTTTCAAATCTCCATCCGTAGCTTTTCTTACTCGTATTGGCATCTTAAACCACTTTCCAAGACAGATGAACAATAAAAATGTTCTATTCATGCTTACTTGTTCACCAAGTCTACCAAAGATGTGTTTTCAATTTTATAGTTCATTTCAATTCTGATTCAACTTGTTTCGAATGTCATTCCTAATTTTTCTGGATCTAATTGGGATGTTAATTCACATTCCTAAGGCTAATGATGAAGCAAATACTCTCTATAAGCTTACTTATTGACTAACTCTCTCTAAAATAAGTTTTTGACTTCCATTTCTTTTTTAATTACGATTCAATTTGTGTCAAATCTCCATGTGTAGCTTTTCTAACTCAAATTGGCAAATTAAATCAGTTTCCAAGATAGATGAATAGTAAAATTATTATATTCTTGCTTACTTGTAAACCAAGTCTACTAAAGATGTGTTTTCAAGTTTGTAATTCATTTCAATTCCAATTGAACTTGTTTCGAATGTCATTCCCAAATCTTCTAGCGGTAAGTGGGAGGTTAATTCGCATTCCTAAGGCTATTGATGAAGCAAATATTCTATTTAAGCTTACTTGTTCACTAAGTCTCCCTAAAATCAGTTTTTGACTTCCAATTCTTTTTCAATTATGATTCAATTTGTTTCAAATCTCCATCCGTAGCTTTTCTTACTCGTATTGGCATCTTAAACCACTTTCCAAGACAGATGAACAATAAAAATGTTCTATTCATTCTTACTTGTTTACCAAGTCTACCAAAGATGTGTTTTCAATTTTATAGTTCATTTCAATTCTGATTCAACTTGTTTCGAATGTCATTCCTAATTTTTCTGGATCTAATTGGGATGTTAATTCACATTCCTAAGGATAATGATGAAGTAAATACTCTCTATAAGCTTACTTATTGACTAACTCTCTCTAAAATAAGTTTTTGACTTACATTTCTTTTTTAATTACAATTCAATTTGTGTCAAATCTCCATGTGTAGCTTTTGTAACTCGAATTGGCAAGTTAAATCAGTTTCCAAGATAGATGAATAGTAAAATTATTATATTCTTGCTTACTTGTAAACCAAGTCTACTAAAGATGTGTTTTCAAGTTTGTAATTCATTTCAATTCCAATTGAACTTGTTTCGAATGTCATTCCTAAATCTTCTTGCTGTAAGTGGGAGGTTAATTCGCATTCCTAAGGCTATTGATGAAGCAAATATTCTATTTAAGCTTACTTGTTCACTAAGTCTCCCTAAAATCAGTTTTTGACTTTCAATTCTTTTTGAATTATGATTCAATTTGTTTCAAATCTCCATCCGTAGCTTTTGTAACTCGAATTGGCAAGTTAAATCACTTTCCAGGATAAATGAACAGTAAAATTGTTCTATTCATGCTTACTTGTAAACCAATTCTACCAAAGATGTGTTTTCAAGTTTATATTTCATTTCAATTCTGATTCAACTTGTTTCGAATGTTATTCCCAAATCTTCTAGCTGTAAGTGGGAAGTTAATTCACATTCCTAATGCTATTGATGAATCAGATATTCTATTTAAGCTTAGTCGTTCACTAACTCCCAATTCTTTTTCAATTATGATTCAATTTGTTTAAAATCTCCATACGTCGCTTTTCTAACTCGAATTGGCATGTTAAATCACTTTTCAAGACTGTAGAACAATAAAAATGTGCTATTCATGCTTACTTGTTCACCAAGTCTACCAAAGATGTGTTTTCAAGTTTATATTTCATTTCAATTCCGATTCAACTTGTTTCAAATGTCATTCCCAAATCCTCTAGCTCTAATTGGGATGTTCATTCGCATTCCTAAGGCTATTGATAAAGCAAACATTCTATTTAAGCTTACTTGTTCACTAAGTCTCCCTAAAATCAGTTTTTGACTTCCAATTCTTTTTCAATTATGATTCAATTTGTTTCAAATCTCCATACGTAGCTTTTCTAACTCAAATTCGCATGTTAAATCACTTTTCAAGAAAGTTGAACAATAAAATGTTCTATTCATGCTTACTTGTTCACCAAGTCTACCAAAGATATGTGTTCAAGTTTATATGTCATTTTAATTGTGATTCAACTTGTTTCGAATGTTATTCCCAAATCTTCTAGCTGTTAGTGGGATGTTAATTCGCATTCCTAAGGTTATTGTTGAAGCAAACATTCTATTTAAGCATAGTTGTTCACTAAGTCTCTCTAAAATCAGTTTTTGACTTCAGATTCTTTTTGAATTATGATTCAATTTGTTTCAAATCTCCATCCGTAGCTTTTCTAACTCGAATTGGCATGTTAAATGACTTTCCAAGACAGATCAACAATAAAAATATTCTATTCATGCTTACTTGTAAACCAATTCTACCAAACATGTGTTTTCAAGTTTAAATTTCATTTCAATTCTGATTCAACTTGTTTCGAATGTTATTCCCAAATCTTCTGGCTATAAGTGGGATGTTAATTCACATTCCTAAGGCTATTGATGAAGCAAACATTCTATTTCAGCTTACTTGTTCACTAAGTCTCCCTAAAATCAATTTTTGACGTCCAATTCTTTTTCAATTATGATTCAATTTGTTTCAAATCTCCATACGTAGCTTTTATAACTCGAATTGGCTTGTTCAATCACTTTTCAAGACAGTTGAACAATAAAAATGTTCTATTCATGCTTACTTGTTCACCAAGTCTACCAAAGATTTGTGTTCATGTTTATATGTCATTTCAATTCTGATTCAACTTGTTTCGAATGTTACTCCCAAATCTTCTAGCTGTTAGTGGGATGTTAATTCGCATTCCTAAGGTTATTGATGAAGCAAACATTCCATTTAGGCTTACTTGTTCACTAAGTCTCTCTAAAATCAGTTTTTGACTTCCAATTCTTTTTCAATTATGATTCAATTTGTTTCAAATCTCCATCCGTAGCTTTTCTAACTCGAATTGGCATGTTAAATGACTTTCCAAGACAGATGAACATTAAAAATGTTCTATTCATGCTTAGTTGTAAACCAATTCTACCAAACATTTGTTTTCAAGTTTATATTTCATTTCAATTCTGATTCAACTTGTTTCGAATGTTATTCCCAAATCTTCTGGCTGTAAGTGGGAGGTTAATTCGCATTCCTAAGGCTATTGATAAAGCAAACATTCTATTTAAGCTTAGTTGTTCACTAAGTCTCCCTAAAATCAGTTTTTGACTTCGAATTCTTTTTGAATTATGATTCAATTTGTTTTAAATCTCCATCCGTAACTTTTCTAACTCGAATTGGCATGTTAAATGACTTTCCCAGACAGATGAACAATAAAAATGTTCTATTCAAGCTTACTTGGTCACCAAGTCTACCAAAGATGTGTTTTCAAGTTTATATGTCATTTCAATTCTGATTCAACTTGTTTTGAATGTTATTCCCAAATCTTCTACCTGTAAATGGGATGTTTATTCGCATTCCTAAGGTTATTGATGAAGCAAACATTCTATTTAAGCTTACTTGTTCACTAAGTGTCCCTAAAATCAGTTTTTGACTTCAAATTCTTTTTGAATTATGATTCAATTTGTTTCACATCTCCATACGTAGCTTTTCTAACTCCAATTGGCATGTTAAATCACTTTTCAAGACAGTTAAACAATTAAAATGTTCTATTCATGCTTACTTGTTCACCAAGTCTATCAAAGATGTGTGTTCAAGTTTATATTTCTTTTCAATTCCAATTCAACTTGTTTCGAATGTCATTCATAAATCCTTTAGCTCTAATTTGGATGTTAATTCGCATTCCTAAGGTTATTGATGAAGCAAACATTCTATTTAAGCATACTTGTTCACTAAGTCTCCCTAAAATCAGTTTTTGACTTCCAATTCTTTTTCAATTGTGATTCAATTTGTTTGAAATCTCCATCCGTAGCTTTTCAAACTCGAATTGGCATGCTAAATGACTTTTCAAGATAGATGAACATTAAAAATGTTCTATTCATGCTTAGTTGTAAACCAATTCTACCAAACATTAGTTTTCAAGTTTATATTTCATTTCAATTCTGATTCAACTTGTTGCGAATGTTATTCCCAAATCTTCTGGCTGTAAGTGGGATGTTAATTCGCATTCCTAAGGCTATTGATGAAACAAACATTCTATTTTAGCTTACTTGCATACTAAGTCTCCCTAAAATCAATTTTTGACTTCCAATTCTTTTTCAATTATGATTCAATTTGTTTCAAATCTCCATACATAGCTTTTCTAAGTCGAATTGGCATGTTAAACCACTTTTCAAGACAGTTGAACAATAAAAATGTTATATTCATGCTTACTTGTTCACCAAGTCTACCAAAGATGTGTTTTCATGTTTATATTTCATTTCAATTCTGATTCAACTTGTTTCCAATGTGATTCCCAAATCCTTTAGCTCTAATTAGGATGTTAATTCGCATTTCTAAGGCTAATGATGAAGCAAATATTCTCTATAAGTTTACTTGTTCACTAAGTCTCTCTAAAATAAGTTTTTGACTTCCATTTGTTTTTCAATTACGATTCAATTTGTTTCAAATCTCCATTCCTAGCTTTTCTAACTCGAATTGGAAAGTTAAATCAGTTTCCAAGATAGATGAATAGTAAAGTTATTCTCTTCATGCTTACTTGTAAACCAAGTCTACTAAAGATGTGTTTTCAAGTTTATAATTCATTTCAATTCCTGTTCAACTTGTTTCGAATGTCATTCCCAAATCTTCTAACTGCATTTGGGACGTTAATTCGCATTTCTAAGGTTACTGATGAAGCAAACATTCTATTTAAGCTTACTTGTTCACTAAGTCTCCCTAAAATTAGTTTTTCACTTCCAATTCTTTTTCAATTATGATTCAATTTGTTTCAAATCTCCATCCATAGCTTTTCTAACTCAAATTGGCATGTTAAATGACTTTCCAAGACAGATGAATAATAAAAATGTTCTATTCATGCTTACTTGTTCACCAAGTCTACCAAAGATGTGTTTTCATGTTTATATTTCATTTCAATTCCGATTCAACTTGTTTCCAATGTGATTCCCAAATCCTTTAGCTCTAATTGGGATGTTAATTCGCATTCCTAAGGCTAATGATGAAGCAAATATTCTCTATAAGTTTACTTGTCTACTAAGTCTCTCTAAAATAAGTTTTTGACTTCCATTTCTTTTTTAATTACGATTCAATTAGTTTCAAATCTCCATGCCTAGCTTTTCTAACTCGAATTGGCAAGTTAAATCAGTTTCCAAGATAGATGAATAGTAAAATTATTCTATTCTTGCTTACTTGTAAACCAAGTCTACTAAAGATGTGTTTTCAAGTTAATAATTCATTTCAATTCCTTTTCAATTTGTTTCGAATGTCATTCCCAAATCTTATAGCTACATTTGGGACGTTAATTCGCATTTCTAAGGTTACTGATGCAGCAAACATTCTTTTTCAGCCTACTTGTTCACTAAGTCTCCCTAAAATCAGTTTTTGACATGCAATTCTTTTTCAATTATGATTCAATTTGTTTCAAATCTCCATCCGTAGCTTTTCTAACTCGAATTGGCACGTTAAATGACTTTTCAAGATAGATGAACAATAAAAATGTTCTATTCATGCTTACTTGAAAACCAATTCTACCAAAGATGTGTTTTCAAGTTTATATTTCATTTAGATTCTGATTCAACTTGTTTCGAATGTCATTCCCGAATCTTTTAGCTGTAAGTGGGAGGTTAATTCGCATTCTTAAGGCTATAGATAAAGCAAACATTCTATTTAAGCTTACTTGTTCACTAAGTCTCCCTAAAATCAATTTTTGACTTCCAATTCTTTGTCCATTATGATTCAATTTGTTTCAAATCTCCATACGTAGCTTTTCTAAGTCGAATTGGCATGTTAAGCCACTTTTCAAGACAGTTGAACAATAAAAATGTTCCATTCATGCTTACTTGTTCACCAAGTCTACCAAATATGTGTTTTCATGTTTATATTTCATTTCAATTCCAATTTAACTTATTTCGAATGTCATTCCCGAATCTTCTAGCTGTAAGTGGGAGGTTAAGTCCCATTCCTAAGGCTATTGATGAGGCAAAGATTATATTTAAGTTTACTTGTTCACTAAGTCTCTCTAAAATAAATTTTTGACTTCCATTTCTTTTTCAATTACGATTCAATTTGTTTCAAATCTCCACTCGTAGCTTTTGTAACTCAAATTGGCAATTTAAATAAGCTTCCACGATAAAGAACAATAAAATTGTTCTATTCATGCTTACTTGTAAACCAAGTTTAAAAAGATGTGTTTTCAAGTTTATAATTCATTTTAATTCCAATTTAACTTGTTTCGAATGTCATTCCCGAATCTTTTAGCTGTAAGTGGGAGGTTAATTCGCATTCCTAAGGCTATTGATAAAGCAAACATTCTATTTAAGCTTACTTGTTCACTAAGTCTCCCTAAAATCAATTTTTGACTTCCAATTCTTTTTCAATTATGATTCAATTTCTTTGAAATCTCCATCTGTAGCTTTTCTAACTCGAATTGGCATGTTAAATCACTTTCCAAGACAGATGAACAAGAAAAATGTTCTATTCATGCTTACATGGTCACCAAGTCTACCAAAGATGTGTTTTAAAGTTTATATGTCATTTCAATTCTGATTCAACTTGTTTCGAATGTTATTCCCAAATCTTCTAGCTGTAAGTGGGATGTTAGTTCGCAATCCTAAGGCTATTGATGAAGCAAACATTCTATTTAAGCTTACTTGTTCACTAAGTCTCCCTAAAATCAATTTTTGACTTCCAATTCTTTGTCCATTATGATTCAATTTGTTTGAAATCTCCATACGTAGCTTTTCTAAGTCGAATTGGCATGTTAAACCACTTTTCAAGACAGTTGAACAATAAAAATGTTATATTCATGCTTACTTGTTCACCAAGTCTACCAAAGATGTGTTTTCATGTTTATATTTCATTTCAATTCCGATTCAACTTGTTTCCAATGTGATTCCCAAATCCTTTAGCTCTAATTGGGATGTTAATTCGCATTCCTAAGGCTAATGATGAAGAAAATATTCTCTATAAGTTTACTTGTTGACTAAGTCTCTCTAAAATAAGTTTTTGACTTCCATTTATTTTTTAATTACGATTCAATTTGTTTCAAATCTCCATGCGTAGCTTTTCTAACTCGAATTGGAAAGTTAAATCAGTTTCTAAGATAGATGAATAGTAAAGTTATTCTATTCATGCTTACTTGTAAACCAAGTCTACTAAAGATGTGTTTTCAAGTTTATAATTCATTTCAATTCCTGTTCAACTTGTTTCGAATGTCATTCCCAAATCTTCTAACTTCATTTAGGACGTTAATTCGCATTTCTAAGGTTACTGATGAAGCAAACATTCTATTTAAGCTTACTTGTTCACTAAGTCTCCCTAAAATCAGTTTTTGACTTCCAATTCTTTTTCAATTATGATTCAATTTGTTTCAAATCTCCATCCGTAGCTTTTGTAACTCGAATTGGCATGTTAAGCCACTTTTCAAGACAGTTGAACAATAAAAATGTTCTATTCATGCTTACTTGTTCACCAAGTCTACCAAAGATGTATTTTCATGTTTATATTTCATTTCGATTCTGATTCAACTTGTTTCGAATGTTATTCCCAAATCTTCTAGCTGTAAGTGGGATGTTAATTTGCATTCCTAAGGCTATTGATGAAGCAAACATTCTATTTAAGCTTACTTGTTCACTAAGTCTATCTAAAATAAATTTTTTACTTCCAATTCTTTTTCAATTACAATTCAATTTGTTTCAAATCTCCATCCGTAGCTTTTGTAACTCGAATTGGCAAGTTAAATAACTTTCCAGGGTAAATGAACAATAAAATTGTTCTATTCATGCTTACTTGTAAACCAATTCTACCAAAGATGTGTTTTCAAGTTTATATTTCATTTCAATTCTGATTCAACTTGTTTCGAATGTCATTCCCAAATCTTCTAACTTCATTTGGGACGTTAATTCGCATTTCTAAGGTTACTGATGAAGCAAACATTCTATTTAAGCTTACTTGTTCACTAAGTCTCCCTAAAATCAGTTTTTGACTTCCAATTCTTTTTCAATTATGATTCAATTTGTTTCAAATCTCCATCCATAGCTTTTCTAACTCAAATTGGCATGTTAAATGACTTTCCAAGACAGATGAACAATAAAAATGTTCTATTCATGCTTACTTGTTCACCAAGTCTACCAAAGATGTGTTTTCATGTTTATATTTCATTTCAATTCCGATTCAACTTGTTTCCAATGTGATTCCCAAATCCTTTAGCTCTAATTGGGATGCTAATTTGCATTCCTAAGGCTAATGATGAAGCAAATATTCTCTATAAGTTTACTTGTTGACTAAGTCTCTCTAAAATAAGTTTTTGACTTCCATTTCTTTTTTAATTACGATTCAATTTGTTTCAAATCTCCATGCCTAGCTTTTCTAACTCGAATTGGCAAGTTAAATCAGTTTCCAAGATAGATGAATAGTAAAATTATTCTATTCATGGTTACTTGTAAACCTAGTCTACTAAAGATGTGTTTTGAAGTTTATAATTAATTTCAATTCCTGTTCAACTTGTTTCGAATGTCATTCCCAAATCTTCTAGATGCATTTGGGACGTTAATTCGCATTTCTAAGGTTACTGATGAAGCAAACATTCTATTTAAGCTTACTTGTTCACTAAGTCTCCCTAAAATCAGTTTTTGACTTCCAATTCTTTTTCAATTATGATTCAATTTCTTTCAAATCTCCATCCGTAGCTTTTGTAACTCGAATTGGCATGTTAAATGACTTTTCAAGACAGATGAACAATAAAAATGTTCTATTCATGCTTACTTGAAAACCAATTCTACGAAAGATGTGTTTTCAAGTTTCTATTTCATTTCGATTCTGATTCAACTTGTTTCGAATGTTATTCCCAAATCTTCTAGCTGTAAGTGGGATGTTAATTTGCATTCCTAAGGCTATTGATGAAGCAAACATTCTATTTAAGCTTACTTGTTCACTAAGTCTATCTAAAATAAATTTTTTACTTCCAATTCTTTTTCAATTACAATTCAATTTGTTTCAAATCTCCATCCGTAGCTTTTGTAACTCGAATTGGCAAGTTAAATAACTTTCCAGGGTAAATGAACAATAAAATTGTTCTATTCATGCTTACTTGTAAACCAATTCTACCAAAGATGTGTTTTCAAGTTTATATTTCATTTCAATTCTGATTCAACTTGTTTCGAATGTCATTCCCAAATCTTCTAACTTCATTTGGGACGTTAATTCGCATTTCTAAGGTTACTGATGAAGCAAACATTCTATTTAAGCTTACTTGTTCACTAAGTCTCCCTAAAATCAGTTTTTGACTTCCAATTCTTTTTCAATTATGATTCAATTTGTTTCAAATCTCCATCCATAGCTTTTCTAACTCAAATTGGCATGTTAAATGACTTTCCAAGACAGATGAACAATAAAAATGTTCTATTCATGCTTACTTGTTCACCAAGTCTACCAAAGATGTGTTTTCATGTTTATATTTCATTTCAATTCCGATTCAACTTGTTTCCAATGTGATTCCCAAATCCTTTAGCTCTAATTGGGATGCTAATTTGCATTCCTAAGGCTAATGATGAAGCAAATATTCTCTATAAGTTTACTTGTTGACTAAGTCTCTCTAAAATAAGTTTTTGACTTCCATTTCTTTTTTAATTACGATTCAATTTGTTTCAAATCTCCATGCCTAGCTTTTCTAACTCGAATTGGCAAGTTAAATCAGTTTCCAAGATAGATGAATAGTAAAATTATTCTATTCATGGTTACTTGTAAACCTAGTCTACTAAAGATGTGTTTTGAAGTTTATAATTAATTTCAATTCCTGTTCAACTTGTTTCGAATGTCATTCCCAAATCTTCTAGATGCATTTGGGACGTTAATTCGCATTTCTAAGGTTACTGATGAAGCAAACATTCTATTTAAGCTTACTTGTTCACTAAGTCTCCCTAAAATCAGTTTTTCACTTCCAATTCTTTTTCAATTATGATTCAATTTCTTTCAAATCTCCATCCGTAGCTTTTGTAACTCGAATTGGCATGTTAAATGACTTTTCAAGACAGATGAACAATAAAAATGTTCTATTCATGCTTACTTGAAAACCAATTCTACGAAAGATGTGTGTTCAAGTTTCTATTTCATTTCGATTCTGATTCAACTTGTTTCGAATGTTATTCCCAAATCTTCTAGCTGTAAGTGGGATGTTAATTTGCATTCCTAAGGCTATTGATGAAGCAAACATTCTATTTAAGCTTACTTGTTCACTAAGTCTCTCTAAAATAAATTTTTTACTTCCACTTCTTTTTCAATTACAATTCAATTTGTTTCAAATCTCCATCCGTAGCTTTTGTAACTCGAATTGGCAAGTTAAATAACTTTCCAGGGTAAATGAACAATAAAATTGTTCTATTCATGCTTACTTGTAAACCAATTCTACCAAAGATGTGTTTTCAAGTTTATATTTTGATTTCAATTCTGATTCAACTTGTTTCGAATGTTATTCCCAAATATTCTAGCTACAAGTGGGATGTTAGTTCGCATTCCTAAGGCTATTGATGAAGCAAACATTCTATTTAAGCTTACTTGTTCACTAAGTCTCCCTAAAATCAGTTTTTGACTTCCAATTCTTTTTCAATTATGATTCAATTTGTTTCAAATCTCCATCCATAGCTTTTCTAACTCAAATTGGCATGTTAAATGACTTTCCAAGACAGATGAACAATAAAAATGTTCTATTCATGCTTACTTGTTCACCAAGTCTACCAAAGATGTGTTTTCATGTTTATATTTCATTTCAATTCCGATTCAACTTGTTTCCAATGTGATTCCCAAATCCTTTAGCTCTAATTGGGATGTTAATTCGCATTCCTAAGGCTAATGATGAAGCAAATATTCTCTATAAGTTTACTTGTCTACTAAGTCTCTCTAAAATAAGTTTTTGACTTCCATTTCTTTTTTAATTACGATTCAATTAGTTTCAAATCTCCATGCCTAGCTTTTCTAACTCGAATTGGCAAGTTAAATCAGTTTCCAAGATAGATGAATAGTAAAATTATTCTTTTCTTGCTTACTTGTAAACCAAGTCTACTAAAGATGTGTTTTCAAGTTAATAATTCATTTCAATTCCTTTTCAATTTGTTTTGAATGTCATTCCCAAATCTTATAGCTACATTTGGGACGTTAATTCGCATTTCTAAGGTTACTGATGCAGCAAACATTCTTTTTAAGCTTACTTGTTCACTAAGTCTTCCTAAAATCAGTTTTTGACTTGCAATTATTTTTCAATTATGATTCAATTTGTTTCAAATCTCCATCCGTAGCTTTTCTAACTCGAATTGGCACGTTAAATGACTTTTCAAGATAGATGAACAATAAAAATGTTCTATTCATGCTTACTTGAAAACCAATTCTACCAAAGATGTGTTTTCAAGTTTATATTTCATTTAGATTCTCATTCAACTTGTTTCGAATGTCATTCCCGAATCTTTTAGCTGTAAGTGGGAGGTTAATTCGCATTCTTAAGGCTATAGATAAAGCAAACATTCTATTTAAGCTTACTTGTTCACTAAGTCTCCCTAAAATAAATTTTTGACTTCCAATTATTTTTCAATTATGATTCAATTTGTTTGAAATCTCCATCTGTAGCTTTTCTAACTCGAATTGGCATGTTAAATCACTTTCCAAGACAGATGAACAATAAAAATGTTCTATTTATGCTTACTTGAAAACCAATTCTACCAAAGATGTGTTTTCATGTTCATATTTCATTTCACTTCTGATTCAACTTGTTTCCAATGTGATTCCCAAATCCTTTAGCTCTAATTGGGATGTTAATTCGCATTCCTAAGGCTAATGATGAAGCAAATATTCTCTATAAGTTTACTTGTTGACTAAGTCTCTCTAAAATAAGTTTTTGACTTCCATTTATATTTTAATTACGATTCAATTTGTTTCAAATCTCCATGCGTAGCTTTTCTAACTCGAATTGGAAAGTTAAATCAGTTTCCAAGATAGATGAATAGTAAAGTTATTCTATTCATGCTTACTTGTAAACCAAGTCTACTAAAGATGTGTTTTCAAGTTTATAATTCATTTCAATTCCTGTTCAACTTGTTTCGAATGTCATTCCCAAATCTTCTAACTTCATTTGGGACGTTAATTCGCATTTCTAAGGTTACTGACGAAGCAAACATTCTATTTAAGCTTACTTGTTCACTAAGTCTCCCTAAAATCAGTTTTTGACTTCCAATTCTTTGTCCATTATGATTTAATTTGTTTCAAATCTCCATACGTAGCTTTTCTAAGTCGAATTGGCATGTTAAGCCACTTTTCAAGACAGTTGAACAATAAAAATGTTCTATTCATGCTTACTTGTTCACCAAGTCTACCAAAGATGTATTTTCATGTTTATATTTCATTTCAATTCCAATTTAACTTGTTTCGAATGTCCTTCCCGAATCTTTTAGCTGTAAGTGGGAGGTTAAGTCGCATTCCTAAGGATATTGATGAGGCACACATTATATTTAAGCTTACTTGTTCACTAAGTCTCTCTAAAATAAATTTTTGACTTCCATTTCTTTTTCAATTACGATTCAATTTGTTTCAAATCTCCATTCGTAGCTTTTGTAATTCAAATTGGCAATTTAAATAAGCTTCCAGGATAAAGAACAATAAAATTGTTCTATTCATGCTTACTTGTAAACCAAGTTTAAAAAGATGTGTTTTCAAGTTTATAATTCATTTCAATTCCAATTTAACTTGTTTTGAATGTCATTCCCGAATCTTTTAGCTGTAAGTGGGAGGTTAATTCGCATTCCTAAGGCTATTAATAAAGCAAACATTCTATTTAAGCTTACTTGTTCACTAAGTCTCCCTAAAATCAATTTTTGACTTCCAATTCTTTTTCAATTATGATTCAATTTTTTTGAAATCTCCATCTGTAGCTTTTCTAACTCGAATTGGCATGTTAAATCACTTTCCAAGACAGATGAACAAGAAAAATGTTCTATTCATGCTTACTTGGTCACCAAGTCTACCAAAGAAGTGTTTTCAAGTTTATATGTCATTTCAATTCTGATTCAACTTGTTTCGAATGTCATTCCCAAATCTTCTAGCTATAAGTGGGATGTTAGTTCGCATTCCTAAGGCTATTGATGAAGCAAACATTCTATTTAAGCTTACTCGTTCAGAATGTCTCCCTAAAATCAGTTTTTGACTTCCAATTCTTTCTCCATTATGATTCAATTTGTTTTAAATCTCCATACGTAGCTTTTCTAAGTCGAATTGGCATGTTAAGCCACTTTTCAAGACATTTGAACAATAAAAATGTTCTATTCATGCTTACTTGTTCACCAAGTCTACCAAAGATGTGTTTTTATGTTTATATTTCATTTCAATTCCGATTCAACTTGTTTTAAATGTTATTCCCAAATCTTCCAACTGTAATTGGAATGTTAATTCACATTCCTATGCATAACATTGAAGCAAAAATTCTGTTTAAGCTGACTGGTTCACTAAGTCTCTCTAAAATTTGTTTTTGACTTCCAATTCTTTTTCAATTATAATTTCATTTGTTTCAAATCTCCATCCTTAGCTTTTCTTACTCGAATTGGCATGCTAAACCACTTTCCAAGACAGATGATCAAGAAAAATGTTCTATTCATGCTTACTTGATCACCAAGTCTACAAAAAACTTGTTTTCAGGTTTATATTTCATTTCCATTCCGATTGAACTTGTATCCAAAGTCATTCCAAAATCTTCTAGCTATAATTGGGATGTTGATCCGCATTCCTAAGGCAAATGACGAAGCAAACATTCTATTTAAGATTACTTTTTCACCAAGTCTCTCTAAAATTTCTTTATGACATCCAATTCTTTGTCAATTAGATTCAATTAGATTCAAATCACCATCCCGCAGCTTTTCTGACACGAATTGGCATGTTAAATCACTTTCCAAGACAGATGAATAATAAAAATGTTCTATTCATGCCTACTTTTTCACCGACTCTACCCAAAATGTGTGTCCAATTTTATATTTCATTTCAATTCCGATTGAACTTGCTTCCGATGTCATTCCCAAATCTTCTAGCTGTAATTGGGATGTTAATCTGCATTCCTTAGGGTAATGATGAAGCAAAAATTCTATTTAAGCTTACTTCTTCACTAAGTCTCTCTAAAATTTTTTTTTGAGTTCAAATTCTTTTTGAATTATAATTCAATTTGATTCAAATCCCCATCCGTAGCTTTTCCAACTCGAATTGGCATGATAAATCGCTTTCCAAGATAGATGAACAATAAAAATGTTCTATTTATGCCTACTCGTTCACCGAGTCTACCCAAAAGGTGTTTTAAAGTTTATATTTCATTTCAATTCCGATTGAACTTCTGTCCAATATCATTCCCAAATCTTCTAGCTGTAATTGGAATGTTAATTTGCATTCCTAAGCCTAATATTGAGCAAATACTCTATTTAAGCTTACTTGTTCACTAAGTGTCTCTAAAATTTTTTTGACGTCTAATACTTTTTCAATTATAATTTAATTTGTTTCAAATCTCCATCCATAGATTTTCTTACTTGAATTGGCATGTTAAACCACTTTCCAAGACTGATGACCAAGAAAGATGTTCTATTCATGCTTACTTGATCACCAAGTCTACTAAAAGTTTGTTTTCAAGTTTATATTTCATTTCTATTCCAATTGAACCTGTTTCCAATGTCATTCCCAAATCTTCTAACTTTAATTAGGATGTTAATCCGCATTCCTAAGGCTAATGACGAAGCAAACATTCTATTTAAGCTTACTTCTTCACTAAGTCTCTCTAAAATTTGTTTTTGACTTCTAATTATTTTTGAATTATGATTCAATTTGATTCAAATCTCCATCCGTAGCTTTTCCAACTCGAATTGGCATGATAAATCGCTTTCCTATATAGATGAACAATAAAAATGTTCTATTCATGCCTACTTGTTCACCAAGTCTACCCAAAAGGTGTTTTAAAGTTTATATTTCATCTCAATTCTGATTGAACATTTTTCCAATGTCAATCCCAAATCTTCTAGCTGCAATTGGGATGTTAATCTGCATTCCTAAGGCTAATGGTGAAGCAAACATTCTATTTAAGCTTACTGGTTCACTAAGTCTCTCTAAAATTTGTTTTTGACTTCCAATTCATTTTCAATTATGATTCAAATCGCCATCCGTAGCTTTTCTTACTCGGATTGGCATGTGAAATCGCTTTCCAAGATAGATGAACAATAAATATGTTCTAGTCATGCCTACTTGTTCACCAAGTTTACCCAAAAGGTATTTTAAAGTTTATATTTCATTTCAATTCCGATTGAACTTGTTTCCAATGTCATTCCCAAATCTTCTAGCTGTAATTGGAATGTTAATCTGCATTCCTAAAGCTAATGGTGAAACAAACATTCTAGTTAAGCTTACTCATTCACTAAGTCTCTCTAAAATTTGGTTTTGACTTCCAATTCATTATCAATTATAATTTAATTTGTTTCAAATCTCAATCCATAGCTTTTCTTACTCGAATTGGCAAATTAAACCACTTTCCAAGACTGATGACCAAGAAAAATGTTCTATTCATGCTTACTTGATCACCAAGTCTACTAAAAATTTCTTTTCAAGTTTATATTTCATTTCTATTCCAATTGAACTTGTTTCCAATGTCATTTCCAAATCTTCTAGTTGTAACTAGGACGTTAATCTGCATTGCTAAGGCTAATGGTGAAGCAAACATTCTATTTAACCTTAAAGGTTCACTAAGTCTCTCTAAATTTTTTTTTGACTTCTAATTATTTTTCAATTATGATTGAATTTGTTTCAAATCTCTATTCGTAGCTTTTCTAACTCAAATTGGCATGTTAAATCACTTTCCAAGACAGATGAACAATAAAAATGTTCTACCTATGCCTACTTGTTCACCACGTCTACCCAAAAGTTATTTTAAAGTTTATATTTCATTTCAATTCTGATTGAACATGTTTCCAATGTCATTTCCAAATCTTCTAGCTGTAATTGGGATGATAATCTGCATTCCTAAGGCTAATGATGAAGCAAACATTCTATTTAAGCTTACCCTTTCACTAAGTTGCTCAAAGATTTGCTTTTGACTTCCAATTCATTTTCAATTATTTTAATTCAAATCTCCATCCGTAGCTTTTCTAACTCGAATTGGCATGATAAATTGCTATCTAACATAGATGAACCATAAAAATGTTCTATTCATGCCTATTTGTTCACCAAGTCTACCCAAAAGGTGTTTAAAGTTTATATTTCATTTCAATTTTGATTCAACATGTTTCCAATGTCATTCCTAAATCTTCTAGCTGTAATTGGGACGTTAATCTGCATTCCTAAGGCTTATGATGAGGCAAACATTCTATTTAACCTGCATTCTTAAGGCTAACGATGAAGCAAACATTCTATTTAAGCTTAATCGTTCATTAAGTCTCTCTAAAAATTTTTTTTTGAGTTCCAATTCATTTTCAATTATGATTCAATTTGAGTCAAATCTCCAACCGTCGCTTTTCTTACTCGAATTGGCATGTTAATTCACTTTCCAAGACAGATGAACAGTAAAAATGTTCTATTCATGCCTACTTGTTCACCAAGTCTACCCAAAAGGTGTTTTAAAGTTTGTATTTCATTTCAATTCCGATTGAACTTTTTTCCAATGTCATCCCCCAATCTTCTAGCTGTAATTAGGATGCTAATCCGCATTCCTATGGCTAATGGTGAAGCAAACATTCTATTTAAGCTTACTCGTTCCCTAAGTCTCTCTAAAATTTGCTTTTGACTTCCAATTCATTTTCAATTATGATTCAATTTGATTCAAATCTCCATCCGTAGCTTTTCTAACTCAAAAGCGCATGTTAAATCTCTTTCCAAGATATATGAACAATAAAAATGTTCTATTCATGCCTACATGTTCACCAAGTCTACCCAAAAGGTGTTTTAAAGTTTATATTTCATTTCAATTCTGATTGAAATTGTTTCCAATGTCATTCCCAAATCTTCTAACTATAATTGGGATGTTAATCCGCATTCCTAAGGCTAATGGTGAAGCAAACATTCTATTTAAGCTTACTGGTTCACTAAGTCTCTCGAAAATTTATTTTTGAGTTGCAATTCATTTTCAATTATGATTCAATTTGATTCAAATCTCCATCTGTAGCTTTTCTCACTCGAAAGGGCATGTTAAATCGCTTTCCAAGATACATGAACAATAAAAATGTTCTATTCATGACTACATGTTCACCAAGTCTACCCAAAAGGTGTTTGAAAGTTTATATTTCATTTCAATTCCGATTGAACTTGTTTCCAATGTCATTCCCAAATCTTCTAACTATAATTGGGATGTTAATCCGCATTCCTAAGGCTAATGATGAAGCAAAGATTCTGTTTAACCTTACTCGTTCACTAAGTCTCTTTAAAATTTGTTTTTGACTTCCAATTCATTTTCAATTATGATTCAATTTGTTTCAAATCTCTATTCGTAGCTTTTTTTACGCGAATTGGCATGTTAAATCACTTTCCAAGATAGATGAACAATAAAAATGTTCTATTCATGCCTACTTGTTCACCAAGTCTACCCAAAAGGTGTTTTAAAGTTTATATTTCATTTCAATTCCGATTCAACTTGTTTCCAATGTCATTCCCAAATCTTCTAGCTCTAATTGGGATGTTAATCCGCATTCCTAAGCCTAACATTGAAGCAAACATTCTATTGACGCTTACTGGTTCACTAAGTCTCTCTAAAATTTGTTTTTGACTACCAATTCTTTTTCAACTATAATTTAATTTGTTTCAAATCTACATCCGTAGCTTTTTTTACTCGAATTGGCATGTTAAACCACTTTCCAAGACAGATGATTAAGAAAAATGTCCTATGCATGCTTATATGAGTACTAAGTCTACTAAAAATTTGTTTTCAAGTTTATATTTTATTTTAATTCCAATTGAACTTGTTTCCAATGTCATTGCCAAATCTTCTAGCTGTAATTGGGTTGTTAATCCGCATTCCTAAGCCTAACATTGAAGCAAACATTCTATTGAAGCTTACTAGTTCACTAAGTGTCTCTAAAATTTCTTTTTGACTTCCAATTCTTTTTCAACCATAATTTAATTTCTTTCAAATCTCCATCCGTAGCTTTTTTTACTCGAATTGGCATGTTAAATCACTTTCCAAGACAGATGATCAAGAAAAATGTCCTATGCATGCTTACATGATCACTAAGTCTACTAAAAATTTGTTTCCAAGTTTATATTTTATTTCAATTCCAATTGAACTTGTTTCCAATGTCATTTCCAAATGTTCTAGCTGTAATTGGAATGTTAATTCACATTCCTAAGCCTAATATTGAAGCAAACATTCTTTTTAAGCTTACTTGGTCACTAAGTCTCTCTAAAATTTGTTTTCGCCTTCTAATTCTTTTTCAATTATAATTTAATTTGTTTCAAATCTCCATCCGTAGGTTTTCTTACTCGAATTGGCATGTTAAATCGCTTTCCAAGAAAGATGAACAATAAAAATGTTCTATTCATGCCTACTTGTTCACTAAGTCTACCCAAAAGGTGTTTTTAAGTTTTTATTTCCTTTCAATTCTGATTCAACTTGTTTCCAATGTCATTCCCAAATCTTCTAGCTGTAATTGGGATGTTCATCCGCATTCCTAAGGCTAATGATGAAGCAAACATTCTATTTAAGCTTACTGGTTCACTAAGTCTCCCTAAAATCTGTGTTTGACTTATAATTCTTTTTCAATTATGATTCAATTTCTTTCAAAACTCTATTTGTAGGTTTTCTTACTCAAATTGGCATGTTAAATCACTTTCCAAGACAGATAAACAACAAATATGTTGTATTCATGCCTACTTGTTCAACAAGTCTACCTAAAATGTGTTTTAAAGTTTATATTTCTTTTCAATTCTGATTGAACTTGTTTCCAATGTCATTCCCAAATCTTCTAGCTGTGATTGGGATGTTAATCCGCGTTCCTAAGGCTAAAGATGAAGCAAACATTCTATTTAAGATTACTCGTTCACTAAGTCTCTCTAAAATTTGTTTTTGACTTCCAATTCATTTTCAATTATGATTCAATTTGTTTCAAATCTCTATTCGTAGCTTTTTTTACGCGAATTGGCATGTTAAATCACTTTCCAAGATAGATGAATAATAAAAATGTTCTATTCATGCCTACTTGTTCACCAAGTCTACCCAAAAGGTGTTTTAAAGTTTATATTTCATTTCAATTCCAATTGAACTTGTTTCCAATGTCATTCCCAAATCTTCTAGCTCTAATTGGGATGTTAATCCGCATTCCTAAGCCTAACATTGAAGCAAACATTCTATTGAAGCTTACTGGTTCACTGAGTCTCTCTAAAATTTGTTTTTGACTACCAATTCTTTTTCAACTATAATTTAATTTGTTTCAAATCTACATCCGTAGCTTTTTTTACTCGAATTGGCATGTTAAACCACTTTCCAAGACAGATGATCAAGAAAAATGTCCTATGCATGCTTACATGATCAATAAGTCTACTAAAAATTTGTTTTCAAGTTTATATTTTATTTCAATTCCAATTGAACTTGTTTCCAATGTCATTTCCAAATCTTCTAGCTGTAATTGGAATGTTAATTCACATTCCTAAGCCTAATATTGAAGCAAACATTCTTTTTAAGCTTACTTGGTCACTAAGTCTCTCTAAAATTTGTTTTCGCCTTCCAATTCTTTTTCAACTATAATTTAATTTGTTTCAAATCTCGATCCGTAGCTCTTCTTACTCAAATTGGCATGTTAAATCGCTTTCCAAGAAAGATGAACAATAAAAATGTTCTATTCATGCCTACTTGTTCACTAAGTCTACCCAAAAGGTGTTTTTAAGTTTTTATTTCCTTTCAATTCTGATTCAACTTGTTTCCAATGTCATTCCCAAATCTTCTAGCTGTAATTGGGATGTTAATCCGCATTCCTAAGGCTAATGATAAAGCAAACATTCTATTTAAGCTTACTGGTTCACTAAGTCTCCCTAAAATCTGTATTTTACTTATAATTCTTTGTCAATTATGATTCAATTTCTTTCAAAACTCTATTCGTAGGTTTTCTTACTCGAATTGGCATGTTAAATCACTTTCCAAGACAGATAAAAAACAAAAATGTTGTATTCATCCCTACTTGTTCAACAAGTCTACCCAAAATGTGTTTTAAATTTTATATTTCATTTCAATACTGATTGAACTTGTTTCCAATGTCATTCCCAAATCTTCTAGCTGTGATTGGGATGTTAATCCGCATTCCTAAGGCTAATGATGAAGCAAACATTCTATTTAAGATTACTCGTTCACTAAGTCTCTCTAAAATTTGTTTTTGACTTCCAATTCATTTTCAATTATGATTCAATTTGTTTCAAATCTCTATTCGTAGCTTTTCTTACAGGAATTTGCATGTTAAATCACTTTCCAAGATACATGAACAATAAAAATGTTCCATTCATGCCTACTTGTTCACTAAGTCTACCCAAAAGGTGTTTTTAGGTTTTTTTTTTCTTTTCAATTCTGATTCAACTTGTTTCCAATGTCATTCCCAAATCTTCTAGCTGTAATTGGGATGTTAATCCGCATTCCTAAGGCTAATGATGAAGCAAACATTCTATTTAAGCTTACTGGTTCCCTAAGTCTCCCTAAAATCTGTGTTTGACTTATAATTCTTTTTTAATTATGATTCAATTTCTTTCAAAACTCTATTTGTAGGTTTTCTTACACGAATTGGCATGTTAAATCACTTTCCAAGACAGATAAACAACAAAAATGTTGTATTCATGCCTACTTGTTCACCAAGTCTACCCAAAATGTGTTTTAAAGTTTATATTTCATTTCAATTCTGATTGAACTTGTTTCCAATGTCATTCCCAAATCTTCTAGCTATGATTGGGATGTTAATCCGCATTCCTAAGGCTAAAGATGAAGCAAACATTCTATTTAAGATTACTCGTTCACTAAGTCTCTCTAAAATTTGTTTTTGACTTCCAATTCATTTTCAATTATGATTCAATTTGTTTCAAATCTCTATTCGTAGCTTTTTTTACGCGAATTGGCATGTTAAATCACTTTCCAAGACAGATAAACATTAAAAATGTTGTATTCATGCCTACTTGTTCAACAAGTCTACCCAAAATGTGTTTTAAAGTTTATATTTTATTTCAATTCCAATTGAACTTGTTTCCAATGTCATTCCTAAATCTTCTAGCTATAATTGGAATGTTAATTCACATTCCTAAGCCTAATATTGAAGCAAACATTATTTTTAAGCTTACTTGTTCACTAAGTCTCTCTAAAATTTGTTTTCGCCTTCGAATTCTTTTTCAATTATAATTTAATTTGTTTCAAATCCCCATCCGTAGCTTTTCTTACTCGAATTGGCATGTTAAATAGCTTTCCAAGATAGATGAACAATAAAAATGTTCTATTCATGACTACATGTTCACCAAGTCTACCCAAAAGGTGTTTTAAATTTTATATTTCGTTTCAATTCCGATTGAACTTGTTTCCAATGTCATTCCCAAATCTTCTAACTATAATTGGGATGTTAATTCGCATTCCTAAGGCTAATGATGAAGCAAACATTCTATTTAACCTTACTCGTTCACTAAGTCTCTCTAAAATTTGTTTTTGACTTCCAATTCATTTTCAATTATGATTCAATTTGTTTCAAATCTCTATTCGTAGCTTTTCTTATGCGAATTGGCATGTTAAATCACTTTCCAAGATAGATGAACAATAAAAATGTTCTATTCATGCCTACTTGTTCACCAAGTCTACCCAAAAGCTATTTTAAAGTTTATATTTCATTTCAATTCTGATTGAACTTGTTTTCAATGTCATTCCCAAATCTTCTAGCTGTAATTGGGATGTTAATCTGCATTCCAAAGCCTAACATTGAAGCAAACATTCTGTTGAAGCTTACTGGTTCACTAAGACTGTCCAAAATTTGTTTTTGACCTCCAATTCTTTTTCAATTATAATTTAATTTGTTTCAAATCTCCATCCATAGCTTTTTTTACTCGAATTGGCAAGTTAAACCACTTTCCAAGACAGATGATCAAGAAAAATGTCCTATGCATGCTTACTTGATCACTAAGTCTACTAAAAATTTGTTTTCAAGTTCATATTTTATTTCAATTCCAATTGAACTTGTTTCCAATGTCATTCCCAAATCTTCTAGCTATAATTGGAATGTTAATTCGCATTCCTAAGCCTAATATTGAAGCAAACATTCTTTTTAAGCTTGTTCACTAAGTCTCTCTAAAATTTGTTTTCGACTTCGAATTCTTTTTCAATTATAATTTAATTTGTTTCAAATCTCCATCCGTAGCTTTTCTTACTCGAATTGGCATGTTAAATAGCTTTCCAAGATAGATGAACAATAAAAATGTTCTGTTCATGACTACATGTTCACCAAGTCTACCCAAAATGTGTTTTAAAGTTTATATTTCATTTCAATTCCGATTGAACTTGTTTCCAATGTCATTCCCAAATCTTCTAACTATAATTGGGATGTTAATCCGCATTCCTAAGGCTAATGGTGAAGCAAACATTCTATTTAAGCTTACTGGTACACTAAGTCTCTCTAACATTTGTTTTTGAATTCCAATTCTTCTTCAAGTATGATTCAATTTGATTCAAATCTCCATCTGTAGCTTTTTCTAACTCGAAAGGGCATGTTAAATCGCTTTCGAAGATACATGAACAATAAAAATGTTCTATTCATGACTACATGTTCACCAAGTCTACCCAAAAGGTGTTTTAAAGTTTATATTTCATTTCAATTCCGATTGAACTTGTTTCCAATGTCATTCCCAAATCTTCTAACTATCATTGGGATGTTAATCCGCATTCCTAAGCCTAATATTGAAGCAAACATTCTTTTTAAGCTTACTTGTTCACTAAGTCTCTCTAAAATTTGTTTTCGCCTTCGAATTCTTTTTCAATTATAATTAAATTTCTTTCAAATCTCCATCCGTAGCTTTTCTTACTTGAATTGGCATGTTAAATAGCTTTCCAAGATACATGAACAATAAAAATGTTCTGTTCATGACTACATGTTCACCAAGTCTACCCAAAATGTGTTTTAAAGTTTATATTTCATTTCAATTCCGATTGAACTTGTTTCCAATGTCATTCCCAAATCTTCTAACTATAATTGGGATGTTAATCCGCATTCCTAAGGCTAATGGTGAAGCAAACATTCTATTTAAGCTTACTGGTACACTAAGTCTCTCTAACATTTGTTTTTGACTTCCAATTCTTCTTCAAGTATGATTCAATTTGATTCAAATCTTCATCTGTAGCTTTTTCTAACTCGAAAGGGCATGTTAAATCGCTTTCGAAGATACATGAACAATAAAAATGTTCTATTCATGACTACATGTTCACCAAGTCTACCCAAAAGGTGTTTTAAAGTTTATATTTCATTTCAATTCCGATTGAACTTGTTTACAATGTCATTCCCAAATCTTCTAACTATCATTGGGATGTTAATCCGCATTCCTAAGGCTAATGATGAAACAAACATTGTATTTAACCTTACTCATTCAGTAAGTCTCCATAAAATCTGTTTTTGACTTATAATTCTTTTTCAATTATGATTCAATTTGTTCAAATCTCTATTCGTAGCTTTTCTTACTTGAAATGGCATGTTAAGTCACTTTCCAAGACAGATAAACAACAAAAATGTTGTATTCATGCTTACTTGTTCAACAAGTCTACCCAAAATGTGTTTTAAAGTTTATATTTCATTTCAATTCTGATTGAACTTGTTTCCATTGTCATTCCCAAATCTTCTAGCTGTGAGTGGGATGTTAATCCGCATTCCTAAGGCTAAAGATGAAGTAAACATTCTATTTAAGATTACTCGTTCACTAACTCTCTCTAAAATTTGTTTTTGACTTCCAATTCATTTTCAATTATGATTCAATTTGTTTCAAATCTCTATTCGTTGCTTTTCTTACATGAATTGGCATGTTAAATCACTTTCCAAGATAGATGAAAAATAAAATTGTTCTATTCATGCCTACTTGTTCACCAAGTCTACCCAAAAGGTGTTTTAAAGTTTATATTTCATTTCAATTCCGATTGAACTTGTTTCCAATGTCTTTCCCAAATCTTCTAGCTGTAATTGGGATGTTAATCCGCATTCCTAAGCCTAACAATGAAGAAAACATTCTATGGAAGCTTACTGGTTCACTAAGTCTCTCTAAAATTAGTTTTTGACTTCCAATTCTTTTTCAATTATAATTTAATTTGTTTCAAATCTCCATCCGTAGCTTTTTTTACTCGAATTGGCATGTTAAACCACTTTCCAAGACAAATGATCAAGAAAAATGTCCTATGCATGCTTACTTGATTACCAAGTCTACTAAAAATTTGTTTTCAAGTTTATATTTCATTTCAATTCCAATTGAACTTGTTTCCAATGTCATTCCCAAATCCTCTAGCTGTAATTGGGATGTGAATCCGCATTCCTAAGGCAAATGATGAAGCAAACATTCTATTTAAGCTTACTGGTTCACTAAGTCTCCCTAAAATCTATTTTTGACTTCTAATTCTTGTTCAATTATGATTCAATTTCTTTCAAATCTCTATTCGTAGCATTTCTTACTCGAATTGGCATGTTAAATCACTTTCCAAGACAGATGAACAATAAAAATGTTTTATTCATGCCTACTTATTTAACAAGTCTACCCAAAATGTGTTTTAAAGTTTATATTTCAGTTCAATTCCAATTGAACTTGTTTCCAATGTCATTCCCAAATATTCTAGCTGTAATTAGAATGTTAATTCGCATTCCCAAGCCTAATATTGAAGCAAACATTCTTTTTAAGCTTACTTGTTCACTAAGTCTCTCTAAAATTTGTTTTCGCCTTCAAATTCTCTTTCAATTATAATTTAATTTGTTTCAAATCTCCATCTGTAGCTTTTCTTACTCGAATTGGCATGTTAAATAGCTTTCCAAGATAGATAAACAATAAAAATGTTCTGTTCATGCCTACTTGTTCACCAAATCTACCCAAAAGGTGTTTTAAAGTTTTTATTTCCTTTCAATTCTGATTGAACTTGTTTCCAATGTCATTCACAAATCTTATAGCTGTAATTGGAATGTTAATTCGCATTCCTAAGCCTAATATTGAAGCAAACATTCTATTTAAGCTTACTGGTTCACTAAGTCTCCCTAAAATTTGTTTTTGACTTCTAATTCTTTTTCAATTATCATTCAATTTGTTTCAAATCTCTATTCGTATCTTTTCTTACTCGAATAGCATGTTAAATCAATTTCCTAGACAGATAAACAATAAAAATGTTGTCTTCATGCCTACTTGTTCAATAAGTCTACCCAAAATGTGTTTTAAAGTTTATATTTCATTTCAATTCTGATTGAACTTGTTTCCAATGTCATTCCCAAATCTTCTAGCTCTAATTGGCATGTTAATCCACATTCCTAAGGATAATGATGAAGCAAACATTCTATTTAACTTACTGGTTCACTAAGTCTCTCTAAAATTTGTTTTTAACTTCCAATTCATGTTCAATTATGATTCAATTTGATTTAAATCTCCATCCGTAGCTTTTCTTACTCGAATTGGCATGTTAAATCGCTTTCCAAGATAGACGAACAATAAAAATGTTCTATTTATGCCTACTTGTTCACCAAGTCTACCCAAAAGGTGTTTTAAATTTTTTATTTCCTTTCAATTCTGATTGAACTTGTTTCCAATGCCATTCCCAAATCTTCTAGCTGTAATTTAGATGTTAATTCGCATACCGAAGCTTAATGTTGCATCAAACATTCTATTAAATCTTACTTGTCAAATAAATGTCACTAAAATTTGTTTTTGAGTTCTAATTCTTTTTCAATTATGACTTAATTTGTTTCGAATCTCCATCAGTAGCTTTTCTAATTCGAATTGGCATGTTAAATCACTTTCCAAGACAGATGAACAATAAAATGTTCTATTCAAGCTTACTTCTTCACAAGTCTACCCAAAATGTGTTTTCAACATTATATTTCATTTCAATTCCGATTGAACTTGTGCCGAATGTGATTCCCAAATCTTCTAGCTCTAATTGAGATGTTAATTCGCAATCCTAAGGCAAATGATTAAGCAAACATTCTATTTAAGCTTACTTGTTCACTAACACTCTATAAGATTTTTTTTGACTTCCAATTCATTTTCAATTATGATTCAATTTGTTTCAAATCTCGATCCATAGCTTTTCTTTCTCGAATTCGCAAGTTAAATTACTTTCCAAGACAGATGATCAAGAAAAATGTTCTATTCATGCCTACTTGTTCACCAAGTCTATCCAAAATGTGTTTTCAATGTTATATTTCATTTCAATTCCGACTCAACTTGTTTCGAAAGTCTTTCCCAAATCTTCTAGCTGTAATTGAGATGTTAATTCGCATACCGAAGCTTAATGATGAATCAAACATTCTATTAAATCTTACTTGTGAAATAAGTGTCACTAAAATTTGTTTTTGACTTCTAATTATTTTTCAATTATGATTCAATTTGTTTCGAATCTCCACTAGTACGTTTTAAAACTCAAATTGGCATGTTAAATCACTTTCCAAGACAGATGAACAATAAAAATGTTCTATTCATGCCTACATGTGCACTAAGTCTACCCAAAATGTGTTTTCAATGTTATATTTCATTTCAGTTCCGACTCAACTTGTTTCAAAAGTCATTCCCGAATCTTCTAGCTGTAATTTAGATGTTAATTCGCATAACGAAGCTTAATGATGAATCAAACACTCTATTAAATCTTACTTGTCAAATAAGTGTCACAAAAATTTGTTTTTGACTTCTAATTATTTTTCAATTATGACTCAATTTGTTTCGAATCTCCATCAGTAGCTTTTCTAATCTGAATTGGCATGTTAAATCACTTTCCAAGACAGATGAACAATAAAATTATTCTATTCATGCTTACTTGTTGACCAAGTCTACCTAAAATGTGTTTTCAAGTTTATCATTCATTTCAATTCTGATTAAACTTGTTTCGAATAACATTCCCAAATCTTCTACCTCTCATTGGGATGTTAATTCGCATACCGAAGCTTAATGATGAATCAAACACTCTATTAAATCTTACTTGTCAAATAAGTGTCACAAAAATTTGTTTTTGACTTCTAATTATTTTTCAATTATGACTCAATTTGTTTCGAATCTCCATCAGTAGCTTTTCTAATTTGAATTGGCATGTTAAATCACTTTCCAAGACAGATGAACAATAAAATTATTCTATTCATGCTTACTTGTTGACCAAGTCTACCCAAAATGTGTTTTCAATGTTATATTTCATTTCAATTCCGACTCAACTTGTTTCAAAAGCCATTCCCAAATATTCTACCTCTCATTGGGATGTTAATTCACATTCCTAAGGCGAATGATGAAGCAAACATTCTATCAAAGCTTACTTGTCAACTAAGTCTCTCTAAAATTTTTTTTTGACTTCCAATTCTTTTTCAATTATGACTCAATTTGTTTCGAATCTCCATCAGTAGCTTTTCTAACTCGAATTGGCATGTTAAATTACTTTCCAAGATAGATGAACAATAAAAATGTTCTATTCATACTAACTTTTTCACCAGTCCACCCAAAATGTGTTTTCAATATTATATTTCTTTTCAATTTCGATTGAACTTGTTTCGACTGTCATTCCCAACTCTTCTAGCTCTGATTGTGATATTAATTCACATTCCTAAGGCATATGATGAAGAAAACATTCTATTTAAGCTTACATGTTCACTAAGTCTCTCTAAAATTAATTTTTGACCTGCAATTCATTTTCAATTATGATTCAATTTGTTTCAAATCTCGATCCACAGCTTTTCTTTCTCGAATTCACATGTTAAATCACTTTCCAAGACAGATGAACAATAAAAATGTTCTATTCATGCCTACATGTGCACCAAGTCTACCCAAAATGTGTTTTCAATGTTATATTTCATTTCAGTTCCGACTCAACTTGTTTCGAAAGTCTTTCCCGAATCTTCTAGCTGTAATTGAGATGTTAATTCGCATACCGAAGCTTAATGATGAATCAAACATTCTATTAAATCTTACTTGTCAAATAAGTGTCACAAAAATTTGTTTTTGACTTCTAATTATTTTTCAATCATGACTCAATTTGTTTCGAATCTCCATCAATTGCTTTTCTAATTCGAATTGGCATGTTAAATCACTTTCCAAGACAGATGAACAATAAAAATGTTCTATTCGTGCCTACTTGTACACCAAGTCTACCCAAAATGTGTTTTCAATGTTATATTTCATTTCAATTCCGACTCAACTTGTTTCGAAAGTCAATCCCAAATCTTCTTGCTGTAATTGAGATGTTAATTCGCATACCGAAGCTTAATGATGAATCAAACATTCTATTAAATCTT
The DNA here is from genome assembly GCA_031216115.1 of Senna siamea. Classification (NCBI taxonomy): domain Eukaryota; kingdom Viridiplantae; phylum Streptophyta; class Magnoliopsida; order Fabales; family Fabaceae; genus Senna; species Senna siamea. Next base: position 22,964,221 of record CM062363.1, on the reverse strand, counting down.
ACTTGTCAAATAAGTGTCACTAAAATTTGGTTTTGACTTCTAATTATTTTTCAATTATGACTCAATTTGTTTCGAATCTCCATCAGTAGCTTTTCTAACTCGAACTGGCATGTTAAATCACTTTCCAAGGCAGATGAACAATAAAATCATTCTATTCATGCTTACTTTTTCACCAGTCTACCCAAAATGTGTTTTCAATATTATATTTCTTTTCAATTCCGATTGAACTTGTTTTGACGGTCATTCCCAACTTTTCTAGCTCTGATTGCGATATTAATTCACATTCCTAAGGCATATGATGAAGAAAACATTCTATTGAAGCTTACATGTTCACTAAGTCTCTCTACAATTAATTTTTGACCTCCAATTCATTTTCAATTATGATTCAATTTGTTTCAAATCTCGATCCATACCTTTTCTTTCTCGAATTCGCAAGTTAAATTACTTTCCAAGACAGATGATCAAGAAAAATGTTCTATTCATGCCTACTTGTTCACCAAGTCTATCCAAAATGTGTTTTCAATGTTATATTTCATTTCAATTCCGACTCAACTTGTTTCGAAAGTCTTTCCCAAATCGTGTAGCTGTAATTGAGATGTTAATTCGCATACCGAAGCTTAATGATGAATCAAACATTCTATTAAATCTTACTTGTCAAATAAGTGTCACAAAAATTGGTTTTTGACTTCTAATTATTTTTCAATTGACTCAATTTGTTTCGAATCTCCATCAGTTGCTTTTCTAATTCGAATTGGCATGTTAAATCACTTTACAAGACAGATGAACAATAAAATCGTTCTATTCATGCTTACTTGTTGACCAAGCCTACCCAAAATGTGTTTTCAATGTTATATTTCATTTCAATTCCGATTGAACTTGTGTTGAATGTGATTCCTAAATCTTCTAGCTCTAATTAAGACGTTAATTCGCAATCCTAAGGGAAATGATAAAGCAAACATTCTATTTAAGCTTACTTGTTCACTAAGTCTCTGTAAGATTTTTTTTTGACTTCCAATTCTTTTTCAATTATGATTCAATTTGTTTCGAATCTCCACCAGTACCTTTTCTAACACAAATTGGCATGTTAAATTACTTTCCAAGACAAATGAACAGTAAAAATGTTCTAATCATGCCTACTTGTTCACCAAGTCTACCCAAAATATGTTTTCAATGTCATATTTCATTTCAATTCCGACTCAACTTGTTTCAAAAGCCATTCCCAAATATTCTAGGTGTAATTGAGATGTTAATTCGCATACTGAAGCTTAATGATGAATCAAAAATTCTATTAAATCTTACTTGTCAAATAAGTGTCACTAAAATTGGTTTTTGACTTCTAATTATTTTTCAATTATGACTCAATTTGTTTCGAATCTCTATCAGTAGCTTTTCTAATTCGAATTGGCATGTTAAATCACTTTCCAAGACAGATGATCAAGAAAAATGTTCTCTTCATGCTGACTTATTCACCAAGTCCACCCAAAATGTATTTTCAATGTTATATTTCATTTCAATTTCGATTGAACTTGTTTCGAATATCATTCCCAACTCTTCTAGCTCTAATTGGGATGTTAATTCACATTCCTAAGCCAAATGATAAAGCAACCATTCTATCAAAGCTTACTTGTCAACTAAGTCTCTCTAAAATTTGTTTTTGACTTCCAATTCTTTTTCAATTATGACTCAATTTATTTCGAATCTCCATCAGTTGCTTTTCTAATTCGAATTGGCATGTTAAATCACTTTCCAAGATAGATGAACAATAAAATGTTCTATTCAAGCTTACTTCTTCACAAGTCTACCCAAAATGTGTTTTCAATGTTATATTTCATTTCAATTCCGATTGAACTTGTGTTGAATGTGATTCCTAAATCTTCTAGCTCTAATTAAGACGTTAATTCGCAATCCTAAGGGAAATGATAAAGCAAACATTCTATTTAAGCTTACTTGTTCACTAAGTCTCTGTAAGATTTTTTTTTGACTTCCAATTCTTTTTCAATTATGATTCAATTTGTTTCGAATCTCCACCAGTACCTTTTCTAACACAAATTGGCATGTTAAATTACTTTCCAAGACAAATGAACAGTAAAAATGTTCTAATCATGCCTACTTGTTCACCAAGTCTACCCAAAATATGTTTTCAATGTCATATTTCATTTCAATTCCGACTCAACTTGTTTCGAAAGCCATTCCCAAATATTCTAGGTGTAATTGAGATGTTAATTCGCATACTGAAGCTTAATGATGAATCAAAAATTCTATTAAATCTTACTTGTCAAATAAGTGTCACTAAAATTGGTTTTTGACTTCTAATTATTTTTCAATTATGACTCAATTTGTTTCGAATCTCCATCAGTTGCTTTTCTAATTCGAATTGGCATGTTAAATCACTTTCCAAGACAGATGAACAATAAAATGTTCTATTCAAGCTTACTTCTTCACAAGTCTACCCAAAATGTGTTTTCAATGTTATATTTCATTTCAATTCCGATTGAACTTGTGTTGAATGTGATTCCTAAATCTTCTAGCTCTAATTAAGACGCTAATTCGCAATCCTAAGGGAAATGATAAAGCAAACATTCTATTTAAGCTTACTTGTTCACTAAGTCTCTGTAAGATTTTTTTTTGACTTCCAATTCTTTTTCAATTATGATTCAATTTGTTTCGAATCTCCACCAGTACCTTTTCTAACACAAATTGGCATGTTAAATTACTTTCCAAGACAAATGAACAGTAAAAATGTTCTAATCATGCCTACTTGTTCACCAAGTCTACCCAAAATATGTTTTCAATGTCATATTTCATTTCAATTCCGACTCAACTTGTTTCAAAAGCCATTCCCAAATATTCTAGGTGTAATTGAGATGTTAATTCGCATACTGAAGCTTAATGATGAATCAAAAATTCTATTAAATCTTACTTGTCAAATAAGTGTCACTAAAATTGGTTTTGACTTCTAATTATTTTTCAATTATGACTCAATTTGTTTGAATCTCTATCAAGAGCTTTTCTAATTCGAATTGGCATGTTAAATCACTTTCCAAGACAGATGATCAAGAAAAATGTTCTCTTCATGCTGACTTATTCACCAAGTCCACCCAAAATGTATTTTCAATGTTATATTTCATTTCAATTTCGATTGAACTTGTTTCGAATATCATTCCCAACTCTTCTAGCTCTAATTGGGATGTTAATTCACATTCCTAAGCCGAATGATAAAGCAACCATTCTATCAAAGCTTACTTGTCAACTAAGTCTCTCTAAAATTTGTTTTTGACTTCCAATTCTTTTTCAATTATGACTCAATTTATTTCGAATCTCCATCAGTTGCTTTTCTAATTCGAATTGGCATGTTAAATCACTTTCCAAGATAGATGAACAATAAAATGTTCTATTCAAGCTTACTTCTTCACAAGTCTACCCAAAATGTGTTTTCAATGTTATATTTCATTTCAATTCCGATTGAACTTGTGTTGAATGTGATTCCTAAATCTTCTAGCTCTAATTAAGACGCTAATTCGCAATCCTAAGGGAAATGATAAAGCAAACATTCTATTTAAGCTTACTTGTTCACTAAGTCTCTGTAAGATTTTTTTTTGACTTCCAATTCTTTTTCAATTATGATTCAATTTGTTTCGAATCTCCAGTACCTTTTCTAACACAAATTGGCATGTTAAATTACTTTCCAAGACAAATGAACAGTAAAAATGTTCTAATCATGCCTACTTGTTCACCAAGTCTACCCAAAATATGTTTTCAATGTCATATTTCATTTCAATTCCGACTCAACTTGTTTCGAAGCCATTCCCAAATATTCTAGGTGTAATTGAGATGTTAATTCGCATTCCTAAGCTTAATGATGAATCAAAAATTCTATTAAATCTTACTTGTCAAATAAGTGTCACTAAAATTGGTTTTTGACTTCTAATTATTTTTCAATTATGACTCAATTTGTTTCGAATCTCTATCAGTAGCTTTTCTAATTCGAATTGGCATGTTAAATCACTTTCCAAGACAGATGAACAATAAAATGTTCTATTCAAGCTTACTTCTTCACAAGTCTACCCAAAATGTGTTTTCAATGTTATATTTCATTTCAATTCCGATTGAACTTGTGTAGAATGTGATTCCTAAATCTTCTAGCTCTAATTAAGACGTTAATTCGCAATCCTAAGGGAAATGATAAAGCAAACATTCTATTTAAGCTTACTTGTTCACTAAGTCTCTGTAAGATTTCGTTTTTGACTTCCAATTCTTGTTCAATTATGATTCAATTTGTTTCGAATCTCCACCAGTACCTTTTCTAACACAAATTGGCATGTTAAATTACTTTCCAAGACAAATGAACAGTAAAAATGTTCTAATCATGCCTACTTGTTCACCAAGTCTACCCAAAATATGTTTTCAATGTCATATTTCATTTCAATTCCGACTCAACTTGTTTCGAAAGCCATTCCCAAATATTCTAGGTGTAATTGAGATGTTAATTCGCATACTGAAGCTTAATGATGAATCAAAAATTCTATTAAATCTTACTTGTCAAATAAGTGTCACTAAAATTGGTTTTTGACTTCTAATTATTTTTCAATTATGACTCAATTTGTTTCGAATCTCTATCAGTAGCTTTTCTAATTCGAATTGGCATGTTAAATCACTTTCCAAGACAGATGATCAAGAAAAATGTTCTCTTCATGCTGACTTATTCACCAAGTCCACCCAAAATGTATTTTCAATGTTATATTTCATTTCAATTTCGATTGAACTTGTTTCGAATATCATTCCCAACTCTTCTAGCTCTAATTGGGATGTTAATTCACATTCCTAAGCCGAATGATAAAGCAACCATTCTATCAAAGCTTACTTGTCAACTAAGTCTCTCTAAAATTTGTTTTTGACTTCCAATTCTTTTTCAATTATGACTCAATTTATTTCGAATCTCCATCGCTTGCTTTTCTAATTCGAATTGGCATGTTAAATCACTTTCCAAGATAGATGAACAATAAAATGTTCTATTCAAGCTTACTTCTTCACAAGTCTACCCAAAATGTGTTTTCAATGTTATATTTCATTTCAATTCCGATTGAACTTGTGTTGAATGTGATTCCTAAATCTTCTAGCTCTAATTAAGACGCTAATTCGCAATCCTAAGGGAAATGATAAAGCAAACATTCTATTTAAGCTTACTTGTTCACTAAGTCTCTGTAAGATTTTTTTTTGACTTCCAATTCTTTTTCAATTATGATTCAATTTGTTTCGAATCTCCACCAGTACCTTTTCTAACACAAATTGGCATGTTAAATTACTTTCCAAGACAAATGAACAGTAAAAATGTTCTAATCATGCCTACTTGTTCACCAAGTCTACCCAAAATATGTTTTCAATGTCATATTTCATTTCAATTCCGACTCAACTTGTTTCGAAAGCCATTCCCAAATATTCTAGGTGTAATTGAGATGTTAATTCGCATACTGAAGCTTAATGATGAATCAAAAATTCTATTAAATCTTACTTGTCAAATAAGTGTCACTAAAATTGGTTTTTGACTTCTAATTATTTTTCAATTATGACTCAATTTGTTTCGAATCTCCATCAGTTGCTTTTCTAATTCGAATTGGCATGTTAAATCACTTTCCAAGACAGATGAACAATAAAATGTTCTATTCAAGCTTACTTCTTCACAAGTCTACCCAAAATGTGTTTTCAATGTTATATTTCATTTCAATTCCGATTGAACTTGTGTTGAATGTGATTCCTAAATCTTCTAGCTCTAATTAAGACGCTAATTCGCAATCCTAAGGGAAATGATAAAGCAAACATTCTATTTAAGCTTACTTGTTCACTAAGTCTCTGTAAGATTTTTTTTTGACTTCCAATTCTTTTTCAATTATGATTCAATTTGTTTCGAATCTCCACCAGTACCTTTTCTAACACAAATTGGCATGTTAAATTACTTTCCAAGACAAATGAACAGTAAAAATGTTCTAATCATGCCTACTTGTTCACCAAGTCTACCCAAAATATGTTTTCAATGTCATATTTCATTTCAATTCCGACTCAACTTGTTTCAAAAGCCATTCCCAAATATTCTAGGTGTAATTGAGATGTTAATTCGCATACTGAAGCTTAATGATGAATCAAAAATTCTATTAAATCTTACTTGTCAAATAAGTGTCACTAAAATTGGTTTTTGACTTCTAATTATTTTTCAATTATGACTCAATTTGTTTCGAATCTCCATCAGTTGCTTTTCTAATTCGAATTGGCATGTTAAATCACTTTCCAAGACAGATGAACAATAAAATGTTCTATTCAAGCTTACTTCTTCACAAGTCTACCCAAAATGTGTTTTCAATGTTATATTTCATTTCAATTCCGATTGAACTTGTGTTGAATGTGATTCCTAAATCTTCTAGCTCTAATTAAGACTTTAATTCGCAATCCTAAGGGAAATGATAAAGCAAACATTCTATTTAAGCTTACTTGTTCACTAAGTCTCTGTAAGATTTTTTTTTGACTTCCAATTCTTTTTCAATTATGATTCAATTTGTTTCGAATCTCCACCAGTACCTTTTCTAACACAAATTGGCATGTTAAATTACTTTCCAAGACAAATGAACAGTAAAAATGTTCTAATCATGCCTACTTGTTCACCAAGTCTACCCAAAATATGTTTTCAATGTCATATTTCATTTCAATTCCGACTCAACTTGTTTCAAAAGCCATTCCCAAATATTCTAGGTGTAATTGAGATGTTAATTCGCATACTGAAGCTTAATGATGAATCAAAAATTCTATTAAATCTTACTTGTCAAATAAGTGTCACTAAAATTGGTTTTTGACTTCTAACTATTTTTCAATTATGACTCAATTTGTTTCGAATCTCTATCAGTAGCTTTTCTAATTCGAATTGGCATGTTAAATCACTTTCCAAGACAGATGATCAAGAAAAATGTTCTCTTCATGCTGACTTGTTCACCAAGTCCACCCAAAATGTATTTTCAATGTTATATTTCATTTCAATTTCGATTGAACTTGTTTCGAATATCATTCCCAACTCTTCTAGCTCTAATTGGGATGATAATTCACATTCCTAAGCCGAATGATAAAGCAACCATTCTATCAAAGCTTACTTGTCAACTAAGTCTCTCTAAAATTTGTTTTTGACTTCCAATTCTTTTTCAATTATGACTCAATTTATTTCGAATCTCCATCAGTTGCTTTTCTAATTCGAATTGGCATGTTAAATCACTTTCCAAGACAGATGAACAATAAAATGTTCTATTCAAGCTTACTTTTTCACAAGTCTACCCAAAATGTGTTTTCAATGTTATATTTCATTTCAATTCCGATTGAACTTGTGTTGAATGTGATTCCTAAATCTTCTAGCTCTAATTAAGATGCTTAATTCGCAATCCTAAGGGAAATGATAAAGCAAACATTCTATTTAAGCTTACTTGTTCACTAAGTCTCTGTAAGATTTTTTTTTGACTTCCAATTCTTTTTCAATTATGATTCAATTTGTTTCGAATCTCCACCAGTACCTTTTCTAACACAAATTGGCATGTTAAATTACTTTCCAAGACAAATGAACAATAAAATGTTCTAATCATGCCTACTTGTTCACCAAGTCTACCCAAAATATGTTTTCAATGTCATATTTCATTTCAATTCCGACTCAACTTGTTTAGAAGCCATTCCCAAATATTCTAGGTGTAATTGAGATGTTAATTAGCATTCAAGGCTTAATGATGAATCAAAAATTCTATTAAATCTTACTTGTCAAATAAGTGTCACTAAAATTGGTTTTTGACTTCTAATTATTTTTCAATTATGACTCAATTTGTTTCGAATCTCTATCAGTAGCTTTTCTAATTCGAATTGGCATGTTAAATCACTTTCCAAGACAGATGATCAAGAAAAATGTTCTCTTCATGCTGACTTATTCACCAAGTCCACCCAAAATGTATTTTCAATGTTATATTTCATTTCAATTTCGATTGAACTTGTTTCGAATATCATTCCCAACTCTTCTAGCTCTAATTGGGATGTTAATTCACATTCCTAAGCCGAATGATAAAGCAACCATTCTATCAAAGCTTACTTGTCAACTAAGTCTCTCTAAAATTTGTTTTTGACTTCCAATTCTTTTACAATTATGACTCAATTTATTTCGAATCTCCATCAGTTGCTTTTCTAATTCGAATTGGCATGTTAAATCACTTTCCAAGATAGATGAACAATAAAATGTTCTATTCAAGCTTACTTCTTCACAAGTCTACCCAAAATGTGTTTTCAATGTTATATTTCATTTCAATTCCGATTGAACTTGTGTTGAATGTGATTCCTAAATCTTCTAGCTCTAATTAAGACGTTAATTCGCAATCCTAAGGGAAATGAGGAAGCAAACATTCTATTTAAGCCTACTGGTTCACTAAGTCTCTCTAAGATTTGTTTTTGACTTCCAATTCTTTTTCAATTATGATTCAACTTGTTTCGAATCTCCACCAGTACCTTTTCTAACACAAATTGGCATGTTAAATTACTTTCCAAGACAAATGAACAGTAAAAATGTTCTAATCATGCCTACTTGTTCACCAAGTCTACCCAAAATATGTTTTCAATGTCATATTTCATTTCAATTCCGACTCAACTTGTTTGAAGCCATTCCCAAATATTCTAGGTGTAATTGAGATGTTAATTCATACTGAAGCTTAATGATGAATCAAAAATTCTATTAAATCTTACTTGTCAAATAAGTGTCACTAAAATTGGTTTTTGACTTCTAATTATTTTTCAATTATGACTCAATTTGTTTCGAATCTCCATCAGTTGCTTTTCTAATTCGAATTGGCATGTTAAATCACTTTCCAAGACAGATGAACAATAAAATGTTCTATTCAAGCTTACTTCTTCACAAGTCTACCCAAAATGTGTTTTCAATGTTATATTTCATTTCAATTTCGATTAAAATTGTGTCGAATGTGATTCCCAAGTCTTCTAGCTCTAATTGAGATGTTAATTCGCATTCCTAAGGCAAATGAGGAAGCAAACATTCTATTTAAGCTTACTTGTTCACTAAGTCTCTGTAAGATTTTTTTTTGACTTCCAATTCTTTTTCAATTATGATTCAATTTGTTTCGAATCTCCACCAGTACCTTTTCTAACACAAATTGGCATGTTAAATTACTTTCCAAGACAAATGAACAGTAAAAATGTTCTAATCATGCCTACTTGTTCACCAAGTCTACCCAAAATATGTTTTCAATGTCATATTTCATTTCAATTCCGACTCAACTTGTTTCAAAAGCCATTCCCAAATATTCTAGGTGTAATTGAGATGTTAATTCGCATACTGAAGCTTAATGATGAATCAAAAATTCTATTAAATCTTACTTGTCAAATAAGTGTCACTAAAATTGGTTTTTGACTTCTAATTATTTTTCAATTATGACTCAATTTGTTTCGAATCTCTATCAGTAGCTTTTCTAATTCGAATTGGCATGTTAAATCACTTTCCAAGACAGATGATCAAGAAAAATGTTCTCTTCATGCTGACTTGTTCACCAAGTCTACCCAAAATGTATTTTCAAGTTTATATTTCATTTCAATTTCGATTGAACTTGTTTCGAATATCATTCCCAACTCTTCTAGCTCTAATTGGGATGATAATTCACATTCCTAAGCCGAATGATAAAGCAACCATTCTATCAAAGCTTACTTGTCAACTAAGTCTCTCTAAAATTTGTTTTTAACTTCCAATTCTTTTTCAATTATGACTCAATTTATTTCGAATCTCCATCAGTACCTTTTCTAATTCGAATTGGCATGTTAAATCACTTTCCAAGACAGATGAACAATAAAATGTTCTATTCAAGCTTACTTTTTCACAAGTCTACCCAAAATGTGTTTTCAATGTTATATTTCATTTCAATTCCGATTGAACTTGTGTTGAATGTGATTCCTAAATCTTCTAGCTCTAATTAAGACGTTAATTCGCAATCCTAAGGGAAATGATAAAGCAAACATTCTATTTAAGCTTACTTGTTCACTAAGTCTCTGTAAGATTTTTTTTTGACTTCCAATTCTTTTTCAATTATGATTCAATTTGTTTCGAATCTCCACCAGTACCTTTTCTAACACAAATTGGCATGTTAAATTACTTTCCAAGACAAATGAACAGTAAAAATGTTCTAATCATGCCTACTTGTTCACCAAGTCTATCCAAAATGTGTTTTCAATGTTATATTTCATTTCAATTCCGACTCAACTTGTTTCAAAAGCCATTCCCAAATATTCTAGGTGTAATTGAGATGTTAATTCGCATACTGAAGCTTAATGATGAATCAAAAATTCTATTAAATCTTACTTGTCAAATAAGTGTCACTAAAATTTGTTTTTGACTTCTAATTATTTTTCAATTATGACTCAATTTGTTTCGAATCTCTATCAGTAGCTTTTCTAATTCGAATTGGCATGTTAAATCACTTTCCAAGACAGATGATCAAGAAAAATGTTCTCTTCATGCTGACTTATTCACCAAGTCCACCCAAAATGTATTTTCAATGTTATATTTCATTTCAATTTCGATTGAACTTGTTTCGAATATCATTCCCAACTCTTCTAGCTCTAATTGGGATGTTAATTCACATTCCTAAGCCAAATGATAAAGCAACCATTCTATCAAAGCTTACTTGTCAACTAAGTCTCTCTAAAATTTGTTTTTGACTTCCAATTCTTTTTCAATTATGATTCAATTTCTTTGAATCTCCATCAGTTGCTTTTCTAATTCGAATTGGCATGTTAAATCAATTTCCAAGATAGATGAACAATAAAATGTTCTATTCAAGCTTACTTCTTCACAAGTCTACCCAAAATGTGTTTTCAATGTTATATTTCATTTCAATTCCGATTGAACTTGTGTTGAATGTGATTCCTAAATCTTCTAGCTCTAATTAAGACGTTAATTCGCAATCCTAAGGGAAATGATAAAGCAAACATTCTATTTAAGCTTACTTGTTCACTAAGTCTCTCAGAAATTTATTTTTAACTTCCAATTCTTTTTCAATTATGATTCAATTTGTTTCGAATCTCCATCCAAAGCCTTTCTATCTCGAATTGGCATGTTAAATTACTTTCCAAGACAAATGAACAGTAAAAATGTTCTAATCATGCCTACTTGTTCACCAAGTCTACCCAAAATATGTTTTCAATGTCATATTTCATTTCAATTCCGACTCAACTTGTTTCAAAAGCCATTCCCAAATCGTGTAGCTGTAATTGAGATGTTAATTCGCATACCGAAGCTTAATGATGAATCAAACATTCTATTAAATCTTACTTGTCAAATAAGTGTCACTAAAATTTGTTTTTGACTTCTAATTATTTTTCAATTATGACTCAATTTGTTTCGAATCTCTATCAGTAGCTTTTCTAATTCGAATTGGCATGTTAAATCACTTTCCAAGACAGATGATCAAGAAAAATGTTCTCTTCATGCTGACTTATTCACCAAGTCCACCCAAAATGTATTTTCAATGTTATATTTCATTTCAATTTCGATTGAACTTGTTTCGAATATCATTCCCAACTCTTCTAGCTCTAATTGGGATGTTAATTCACATTCCTAAGCCAAATGATAAAGCAACCATTCTATCAAAGCTTACTTGTCAACTAAGTCTCTCTAAAATTTGTTTTTGACTTCCAATTCTTTTTCAATTATGACTCAATTTATTTCGAATCTCCATCAGTACCTTTTCTAATTCGAATTGGCATGTTAAATCACTTTCCAAGACAGATGAACAATAAAATGTTCTATTCAAGCTTACTTCTTCACAAGTCTACCCAAAATGTGTTTTCAATGTTATATTTCATTTCAATTCCGATTGAACTTGTGTAGAATGTGATTCCTAAATCTTCTAGCTCTAATTAAGACGTTAATTCGCAATCCTAAGGGAAATGATAAAGCAAACATTCTATTTAAGCTTACTTGTTCACTAAGTCTCGCTAAAATTTGATTTTGACTTCCAATTCTTTTTCAATTATGATTCAATTTGTTTCGAATCTCCACCAGTACCTTTTCTAACACAAATTGGCATGTTAAATTACTTTCCAAGACAAATGAACAGTAAAAATGTTCTAATCATGCCTACTTGTTCACCAAGTCTACCCAAAATATGTTTTCAATGTCATATTTCATTTCAATTCCGACTCAACTTGTTTCGAAAGCCATTCCCAAATATTCTAGGTGTAATTGAGATGTTAATTCCCATACTGAAGCTTAATGATGAATCAAAAATTCTATTAAATCTTACTTGTCAAATAAGTGTCACTAAAATTGGTTTTTGACTTCTAATTATTTTTCAATTATGACTCAATTTGTTTTGAATCTCCATCAGTAGCTTTTCTAATTCGAATTGGCATGTTAAATCACTTTCCAAGGCAGATGAACAATAAAATAATTCTATTCATGCTTACTTTTTCACCAGTCTACCCAAAATGTGTTTTCAATATTATATTTCATTTCAATTCCAATTGAACTTGTTTCGATTGTCTTTCCCAACTCTTCTAGCTCTAATTACGATGTTAATTCACATTCCTAAGGCATATGATGAAGAAAAAATTCTATTGAAGCTTACATGTTCACTAAGTCTCTCTACAATTAATTTTTGACCTCCAATTCATTTTCAATTATGATTTAATTTGTTTCAAATCTCGATCCATAGCTTTTCTTTCTCGAATTCGCAAGTTAATCACTTTCCAAGGCAGATGATCAAGAAAAATGTTCTATTCATGCCTACTTGTTCACCAAGTCTATCCAAAATGTGTTTTCAATGTTATATTTAATTTCAATTCTGACTCAACTTGTTTCGAAAGCCTTTCCCAAATCTTCTAGATGTAATTGAGATGTTAATTCGCATACCGAAGCTTAATGATGAATCAAACATTCTATTAAATCTTACTTGTCAAATAAGTGTCACAAAAATTGGTTTTTGACTTCTAATTATTTTTCAATTGACTCAATTTGTTTCGAATCTCCATCAGTTGCTTTTCTAATTCGAATTGGCATGTTAAATCACTTTACAAGACAGATGAACAATAAAATCGTTCTATTCATGCTTACTTGTTCACCAAGTCTACCCAAAATGTGTTTTCAATGTTATATTTCATTTCAATTCCGATTGAACTTGTGTAGAATGTGATTCCTAAATCTTCTAGCTCTAATTAAGATTTTAATGTATTCCTAAGGGAAATGATAAAGCAAACATTCTATTTAAGCTTACTTGTTGACTAAGTCTCTCTAAAATTTTTTTTTTGACTTCCAATTCTTTTTCAATTATGATTCAATTTGTTTCGAATCTCCACCAGTACCTTTTCTAACACAAATTGGCATGTTAAATTACTTTCCAAGACAAATGAACAGTAAAAATGTTCTATTCATGCGCACTTGTTCGCCAAGTCTACCCAAAATGTGTTTTCATGTTTATATTTCATTTCAATTCCAATTCAACTTCTTTAGAATGTCATTCCCAAATCTTATAGCCCTAATTGGGATGTTAATTCGCATTCCTAAGGGTAATAATGAAGCAAATATTATATTAAATCTTACTTGTCAAATAAGGCTCTCTAAAATTTTTTTTTGACTTCTAATTATTTTTCAATTATGAATCAATTTGTTTCGAATCTCCATCAGTAGCTTCTCTAATTCGAATTGGCATGTTAAATAACTTTCCAAGACAGATGAACAATAAACAAGTTCTATTCATGCATACTTATTCACCAAGTCTACCCAAAATGTGTTTTCATGTTTATATTTCATTTCAATTCCAATTCAACTTCTTTAGAATGTCATTCCGAAATCTTCTAGCTCTAATTGGGATGTTAATTCGCATTCCAAAGGTTAATGGTAAAGCAAACATTCTATTAAATCTTACTTGTCAAATAAGGGTCTCTAAAATTTGTTTTTGACTTCTAATTCTTTTTCAATTATGACTTAATTCGATTCGAATCTCCATCAGTAGCTTTTCTAATTCGAATTGGCATCTTAAATCACTTTCCAAGATAGATGAACAATAAATGTTCTATTCATGCTTACTTGTTCACCAAGTCTACCCAAAATGTGTTTGCAAGTTTATATTTCATTTCAATTCGAATTTAACTTGTTTAGAATTTCATTCCCAACTCTTCTAGCTCTGATTGCGATATTAATTCGCATTCCTATGGCATATGATGAAGAAAACATTCTATTTAAGCTTACTTATTCACTAAGTCTCTCTAAAATTAATTTTTAACTTCCAATTCATTTTCAATTATGATTCAATTTGTTTCAAATCTCCATCCATAGCTTTTCTTACTTGATTAGGCATGTTAAAACACCTTCCAAGACAAATGGTCAAGAAAAATGTTCCATTCATGCTCACTTGTTCACTAAGCCAGCCTAAAATGTGTTTTCAAGTTTATATTTCTTTTTAATTCCGATTGAACTTGTTTCGAATGTGATTCCCAAATCTTCTTGCTCTAATTGAGATGTTAATTCGCATTCCTAAGGCAAATGAGGAAGCAAACATTCTATTTAAGCCTACTGGTTCACTAAGTCTCTCTAAAATTTGTTTTTGACTTCTAATTGAGTTTCAATTATGATTCAATTTGTTTGAAATCTCCATTCGTAGCTTTTCTTACTCGAATTGGCATGTTAAACCACTTTCCAAGACAGATGGTCAAGAAAATTGTTCTCTTCATGCTGTCTTATTCACCAAGTCCACCTAAAATGTGTTTTCAAGTTTATATTTCATTTCAATTCCGATTGAACTTGTTTCGAATGCCATTCCCAAATCTTTTAGTTGTAATTGGGATGTTAATTCGCATTCCTAAGGCTAATGATGAAGCAAACGTTCTGTTTAAGCTTACTTGTTGACTAAGTCTCTCTAAAATTTTTTTTTTGACTTCCAATTCTTTTTCAATTGCGATTCAATTTGTTTCAAATCTCGATCCATAGCTTTTCTTACTCGAATTCGCAAGTTAAATCACTTTCCAAGACAGATGAACAATAAAAATGTTCTATTCATGGTTACTTGTTCACCAAGTCTACCCAAAATGTGTTTTCAAGTTTATATTTCATTTCAATTCCGATTGAACTTGTTTCGAATGTCATCCCCAACTCTTCTTGCTCTAATTGGGATGTTAATTCGCATTCCAAAGGCAAATGATGAAGCAAACATTCTATCAAAGATTACTTGTCAACTAAGTCTCTTTAAAATTTATTTTTCAGTTCCAATTCTTTTTCAATTATGACTCAATTTGTTTCGAATCTCCATTAGTACCTTTTCTAATTCAAATTGACATGTTAAATCACTTTCCAAGATAGATGAACACTAAAAATTTTCTATTCATGCTTACTTGTTCACCAAGTCTACCCAAAATGTGTTTTCAATATTATATTTCATTTCAACTCCGATTGAACTTGTTTCGACTCTCATTCCCAACACTTCTAGCTCTGATTGCGATATTAATTCGCATTCCTAAGGCTAATTATGAAGAAAACATTCTATTTAAGCATACTTGTTCACTAAGTCTCTCTAAAATTTGTTTTTGACTTCCAATTCATTTTCTATTATGATTCAATTTGATTCAAATCTCCATCCGTATCTTTTCTTACTCGAATTGGCATGTTAAACAACTTTCCAGGATAGATGATCATGAAAAATGTTGTCTTCATGCTAACTTGTTCACCAAGTCTACCCAAAAAGTGTTTTCAAGTTTATATTTCATTTCAATTTCGATTAAAATTGTGTCGAATGTGATTCCCAAGTCTTCTAGCTCTAATTGAGATATTAATTTGCAATCCTAAGGCAAATGATGAAGCAACCACTCTATTTAAGCTTACTTGTTCACTAAGTCTCTCTAAGATTTGTTTTTGACTTCCAATTCTTTTTCAATTATGACTCAATTTGTTTCGAATCTCCACCAGTACCTTTTCTAACTCAAATTGGCATGTTAAATGACTTTCCAAGACAAATGAACACTAAAAATGTTCTGTTTAGGCTTACTTTTCCACCAAGTCTACCAAAGACATGTTTTCAAGTTTATATTTCGTTTCACCTCCGATTTAACTTTCTTCGAATATCATTCCCAAATCTTCTAGCTCCAATTGGCATGTTAATTCACATTCCTAAGGGTAATGATGAAGCAAACATTCTATTAAATCTTACTTGTCAACTAAGTCTCTACAAAAAATGTTTTTCACTTCCAATTCTTTTTCAATTATGACTCAATTTTTTTCTAATCTCCATTAGTAGCTTTTCTAACTCGAATTCGCATGTTAAATCACTTTCGAAGACAGATGAATAATAAAAATGTTCTATTAATGCTTACTTGTTCACCAAGTTTACCCAAAATGTGTTTTCAAGTTTATATTTCATTTCAATTCCGATTGAATTTTTTTCGAATGTCATTCTCAAATCTTCTAGTTGTAATTAGGGTGTTAATTCGCATTCCGAAGGTTAAAGATGAAGCAAACATTCTATTAAAACTTACTTGTCAACTAAGTCTCTCTAAAATTTGTTTTTGATTTCTAATTATTTTTCAATTAAGATTCAATTTGTTTCGAATCTCCATCAGTAGCTTTTCTAACTCGAATTGGCATGTTAAGTCACTTTCCAAGATAGATGAACAATAAAAATGTTCTATTCATGCTTACTTATTCACCAAGTCTAACCAAAATATGTTTTCAAGTTTATATTTCATTTCAATTCCAATTAAAATTGTTTAGAACGTCATTCCCAAATCCCCTTGCGCTAATTGGGATTTTAATTCATATTTTTAAGGCTAATCATGAAGCAGACATTCTATTTAAGGTTACTTGTTCACTAACTCTCTCTAAAATTTGTTTTTGACTTCTAATTCTATTTCAATTATGATTCAACTTGTTTCGATTCTCCATCCACAGCTTTTCTTACTCGATTTGGCATGTTAAACCACTTTCCAAGACAGATGAACAATAAAAATGTTCTATTCATGCTTACTTGTTCACCAAGTCTAACCAAAATGTGTTTTCAAGTTTATATTTCATTTCAATTCCAATTCAACTTGTTTAGAATGTCATTCCCAAATCTCCTAGCTCTAATTGGGATTTTAATTCGTATTCCTAAGGCTAATGATGAAGCAAACATTCTATTTAAGCTTACTTGTTCACTAAGTCTCTCTAAAATTTGTTTTTGACTTCCAATTCTATTTCAATTATGATTCAATTTGTTTCGATTCTCCATCCATAGCTTTTCTTACTCGAATTGGCATGTTAAACCACTTTCCAAGACAGATGAACAATAAAAATGTTCTATTCATGCTTACTTGTTCACCAGGTCTAACCAAAATGTGTTTTCAACTTTATATTTCATTTCAATTCCGATTCAACTCGTTTAGAATGTCATTCCCAAATCTCCTAGCTCTAATTTGGATTTTAATTCGTATTCCTAAGTCTAATGATGAAGCAAACATTCTATTTAAGCTTACTTGTTCACTAAGTCTCTCTAAAATTTGTTTTTGACTTCCAATTCTATTTCAATTATGATTCAATTTGTTTCGATTCTCCATCCATAGCTTTTCTTACTCGAATTGGCATGTTAAACCACTTTCCAAGACAGATGAACAACAAAAATGTTCAATTCATGCCTACTTGTTCACCAAGTCTAACCAAAATGTGTTTTCAACTTTATATTTCATTTCAATTCCAATTCAACTTGTTTAGAATGTCATTCCCAAATCTCCTAGCTCTAATTTGGATTTTAATTCGTATTCCTAAGGCCAATGATGAAGCAAACATTCTATTTAAGCATACTTGTTCACTAAGTCTCTCTAAAATTTGTTTTTGACTTCCAATTCTATTTGAATTATGATTCAATTTGTTTCGATTCTCCATCCATACCTTTTCTTACTCGAATTGGCATGTTAAACCACTTTCCAAGACAGATGAACAATAAAAATGTTCAATTCATGCTTACTTGTTCACCAAGTCTAACCAAAATGTGTTTGAAAGTTTATATTTCATTTCAATTCCAATTCAACTTGTTTAGAATGTCATTCCCAAATCTCCTAGCTCTAATTTGGATTTTAATTCTTATTCCTAAGGCCAATGATGAAGCAAACATTCTATTTAAGCTTACTTGTTCACTAAGTCTCTCTAAAATTTGTTTTTGACTTCCAATTCTATTTCAATTATGATTCATTTGTTTCGATTCTCCATCCATAGCTTTTCTTACTCGAATTGGCATGTTAAACCACTTTCCAAGACAGATGAACAATAAAAATGTTCTATTCATGTTTACTTGTTCACCAAGTCTAACCAAAATGTGTTTGAAAGTTTATATTTCATTTCAATTCCAATTCAACTTGTTTAGAATGTCATTCCCAAATCTCCTAGCTCTAATTTGGATTTTAATTCGTATTCCTAAGTCTAATGATGAAGCAAACATTCTATTTAAGCTTACTTGTTCACTAAGTCTCTCTAAAATTTGTTTTTGACTTCCAATTCTATCTTAATTATGATTCAATTTGTTTCGATTCTCCATCCAAAGCTTTTCTTACTCGAATTGGCATGTTCAACCACTTTACAAGACAGATGAACAATCAAAATGTTCTATTCATGCTTACTTGTTCACCAAGTCTGACCAAAATGTGTTTGAAAGTTTATATTTCATTTCAATTCCAATTCAACTTGTTTATAATGTCATTCCCAAATCTCCTAGCTCTAATTTGGATTTTAATTCGTATTCCTAAGTCTAATAATGAAGAAAACATTCTATTTAAGCTTACATGTTCACTAAGTCTCTCTAAAATTTGTTTTTGACTTCCAATTCTATTTCAATTATGATTCAATTTGTTTCGATTCTCCATCCGAAGCTTTTCTTACTCGAATTGGCATGTTAAACCACTTTCCAAGACAGATGAACAATAAAAATGTTCTATTCATGTTTACTTGTTCACCAAGTCTAACCAAAATGTGTTTGAAAGTTTATATTTCATTTCAATTCCAATTCAACTTGTTTAGAATGTCATTCCCAAATCTCCAAGCTCTAATTTGGATTTTAATTCGTATTCCTAAGGCCAATGATGAAGCAAACATTCTATTTAAGCATACTTGTTCACTAAGTCTCTCTAAAATTTGTTTTTGACTTCCAATTCTATTTCAATTATGATTCATTTGTTTCGATTCTCCATCCATAGGTTTTCTTACTCGAATTGGCATGTTAAACCAATTTCCAAGACAGGTGAACAATAAAAATGTTCTATTCATGCTTACTTGTTCACCAAGTCTAACCAAAATGTGTTTGAAAGTTTATATTTCATTTCAATTCCAATTCAACTTGTTTAGAATGTCATTCCCAAATCTCCTAGCTCTAATTTGGATTTTAATTCGTATTCCTAAGGCCAATGATGAAGCAAACATTCTATTTAAGCATACTTGTTCACTAAGTCTCTCTAAAATTTGTTTTTGACTTCCAATTCTATTTGAATTATGATTCAATTTGTTTCGATTCTCCATCCGAAGCTTTTCTTACTCGAATTGGCATGTTAAACCACTTTCCAAGACAGATGAACAATAAAAATGTTCTATTCATGTTTACTTGTTCACCAAGTCTAACCAAAATGTGTTTGAAAGTTTATATTTCATTTCAATTCCAATTCAACTTGTTTAGAATGTCATTCCCAAATCTCCTAGCTCTAATTTGGATTTTAATTCTTATTCCTAAGGCCAATGATGAAGCAAACATTCTATTTAAGCATACTTGTTCACTAAGTCTCTCTAAAATTTGTTTTTGACTTCCAATTCTATTTCAATTATGATTCAATTTGTTTCGATTCTCCATCCATAGGTTTTCTTACTCGAATTGGCATGTTAAACCACTTTCCAAGACAGATGAACAACAAAAATGTTCAATTCATGCCTACTTGTTCACCAGGTCTAACCAAAATGTGTTTTCAACTTTATATTTCATTTCAATTCCGATTCAACTTGTTTAGAATGTCATTCCCAAATCTCCTAGCTCTAATTTGGATTTTAATTCGTATTCCTAAGGCCAATGATGAAGCAAACATTCTATTTAAGCATACTTGTTCACTTAGTCTCTCTAAAATTTGTTTTTGACTTCCAATTCTATTTCAATTATGATTCAATTTGTTTCGATTCTCCATCCATAGCTTTTCTTACTCGAATTGGCATGTTAAACCACTTTCCAAGACAGATGAACAATAAAAATGTTCTATTCATGCTTACTTGTTCACCAAGTCTAACCAAAATGTGTTTGAAAGTTTATATTTCATTTCAATTCCAATTCAACTTGTTTAGAATGTCATTCCCAAATCTCCTAGCTCTAATTTGGATTTTAATTCGTATTCCTAAGGCCAATGATGAAGCAAACATTCTATTTAAGCATACTTGTTCACTAAGTCTCTCTAAAATTTGTTTTTGACTTCCAATTCTATTTCAATTATGATTCAATTTGTTTCGATTCTCCATCCATAGCTTTTCTTACTCGAATTGGCATGTTAAACCACTTTCCAAGACAGATGAACAATAAAAATGTTCTATTCATGCTTACTTGTTCACCAAGTCTAACCAAAATGTGTTTGAAAGTTTATATTTCATTTCAATTCCAATTCAACTTGTTTAGAATGTCATTCCCAAATCTCCTAGCTCTAATTTGGATTTTAATTCGTATTCCTAAGGCCAATGATGAAGCAAACATTCTATTTAAGCATACTTGTTCACTAAGTCTCTCTAAAATTTGTTTTTGACTTCCAATTCTATTTCAATTATGATTCAATTTGTTTCGATTCTCCATCCATAGCTTTTCTTACTCGAATTGGCATGTTAAACCACTTTCCAAGACAGATGAACAATAAAAATGTTCTATTCATGCTTACTTGTTCACCAAGTCTGACCAAAATGTGTTTGAAGGTTTATATTTCATTTCAATTCGACTTCAACTTGTTTAGAATGTCATTCCCAAATCTCCTAGCTCTAATTTGGATTTTAATTCGTATTCCTAAGGCCAATGATGAAGCAAACATTCTATTTAAGCATACTTGTTCACTAAGTCTCTCTAAAATTTGTTTTTGACTTCCAATTCTATTTCAATTATGATTCAATTTGTTTCGATTCTCCATCCGAAGCTTTTCTTACTCGAATTGGCATGTTAAACCACTTTCCAAGACAGATGAACAATAAAAATGTTCTATTCATGTTTACTTGTTCACCAAGTCTAACCAAAATGTGTTTGAAAGTTTATATTTCATTTCAATTCCAATTCAACTTGTTTAGAATGTCATTCCCAAATCTCTTAGCTCTAATTTGGATTTTAATTCGTATTCCTAAGGCTAATGATGAAGCAAACATTCTATTTAAGCATACTTGTTCACTTAGTCTCTCTAAAATTTGTTTTTGACTTCCAATTCTATTTCAATTATGATTCAATTTGTTTCGATTCTCCATCCAAAGCTTTTCTTACTCGAATTGGCATGTTAAACCACTTTCCAAGACAGATGAACAATAAAAATGTTCTATTCATGCTTACTTGTTCACCAAGTCTGACCAAAATGTGTTTGAAAGTTTATATTTCATTTCAATTCCAATTCAACTTGTTTAGAATGTCATTCCCAAATCTCCTAGCTCTAATTTGGATTTTAATTCGTATTCCTAAGGCCAAAGATGAAGCAAACATTCTATTTAAGCATACTTGTTCACTAAGTCTCTCTAAAATTTGTTTTTGACTTCCAATTCTATCTTAATTATGATTCAATTTATTTCGATTCTCCATCCAAAGCTTTTCTTACTCGAATTGGCATGTTCAACCACTTTACAAGAAAGATGAACAATCAAAATGTTCTATTCATGCTTACTTGTTCACCAAGTCTGACCAAAATGTGTTTGAAAGTTTATATTTCATTTCAATTCCAATTCAACTTGTTTAGAATGTCATTCCCAAATCTCCTAGCTCTAATTGGGATTTTAATTATTATTCCTAATGCCAATGATGAAGCAAACATTCTATTTAAGCATACTTGTTCACTAAGTCACTCTAAAATTTGTTTTTGACTTCCAATTCCATTTCAATTATGATTCAATTTGTTTCGATTCTCCATCCAAAGCTTTTCTTACTCAAATTGGCATGTTCAACAACTTTACAAGACAGATGAACAATAAAAATGTTCTATTCATGCTTACTTGTTCACCAAGTCTAACCAAAATGTGTTTGAAAGTTTATATTTCATTTCAATTCCAATTCAACTTGTTTAGAATGTCATTCCCAAATCTCCTAGCTCTAATTTGGATTTTAATTCGTATTCCTAAGGCTAATGATGAAGCAAACATTCTATTTAAGCATACTTGTTCACTTAGTCTCTCTAAAATTTTTTTTGACTTCCAATTCTATTTCAGTTATGATTCAATTTGTTTCGATTCTCCATCCAAAGCTTTTCTTACTCGAATTGGCATGTTAAACCACTTTCCAAGACAGATGAACAATAAAAATGTTCTATTCATGTTTACTTGTTCACCAAGTCTAACCAAAATGTGTTTGAAAGTTTATATTTCATTTCAATTCCAATTCAACTTGTTTAGAATGTCATTCCCAAATCTCCTAGCTCTAATTTGGATTTTAATTCGTATTCCTAAGGCCAATGATGAAGCAAACATTCTATTTAAGCATACTTGTTCACTTAGTCTCTCTAAAATTTGTTTTTGACTTCCAATTCTATTTCAATTATGATTCAATTTGTTTCGATTCTCCATCCAAAGCTTTTCTTACTCGAATTGGCATGTTAAACCACTTTCCAAGACAGATGAACAATAAAAATGTTCTATTCATGTTTACTTGTTCACCAAGTCTAACCAAAATGTGTTTGAAAGTTTATATTTCATTTCAATTCCAATTCAACTTGTTTAGAATGTCATTCCCAAATCTCCTAGCTCTAATTTGGATTTTAATTCGTATTCCTAAGTCTAATGATGAAGCAAACATTCTATTTAAGCTTACTTGTTCACTTAGTCTCTCTAAAATTTGTTTTTGACTTCCAATTCTATTTCAGTTATGATTCAATTTGTTTCGATTCTCCATCCATAGGTTTTCTTACTCGAATTGGCATGTTAAACCACTTTCCAAGACAGATGAACAATAAAAATGTTCTATTCATGTTTACTTGTTCACCAAGTCTAACCAAAATGTGTTTGAAAGTTTATATTTCATTTCAATTCCAATTCAACTTGTTTAGAATGTCATTCCCAAATCTCCTAGCTCTAATTGGGATTTTAATTATTATTCCTAATGCCAATGATGAAGCAAACATTCTATTTAAGCATACTTGTTCACTTAGTCTCTCTAAAATTTGTTTTTGACTTCCAATTCTATTTGAATTATGATTCAATTTGTTTCGATTCTCCATCCGAAGCTTTTCTTACTCGAATTGGCATGTTAAACCACTTTCCAAGACAGATGAACAATAAAAATGTTCTATTCATGTTTACTTGTTCACCAAGTCTAACCAAAATGTGTTTGAAAGTTTATATTTCATTTCAATTCCAATTCAACTTGTTTAGAATGTCATTCCCAAATCTCCTAGCTCTAATTTGGATTTTAATTCTTATTCCTAAGGCCAATGATGAAGCAAACATTCTATTTAAGCATACTTGTTCACTTAGTCTCTCTAAAATTTGTTTTTGACTTCCAATTCTATTTCAATTATGATTCAATTTGTTTCGAATCTCCATCCATAGCCTTTCTTACTCGAATTGGCATGTTAAACCACTTTCCAAGACAGATGAACAATAAAAATGTTCTATTCATGCTTACTTGTTCACCAAGTCTAACCAAAATGTGTTTGAAAGTTTATATTTCATTTCAATTCCAATTCAACTTGTTTAGAATGTCATTCCCAAATCTCCTAGCTCTAATTTGGATTTTAATTCGTATTCCTAAGTCTAATGATGAAGCAAACATTCTATTTAAGCTTACTTGTTCACTTAGTCTCTCTAAAATTTGTTTTTGACTTCCAATTCTATTTCAGTTATGATTCAATTTGTTTCGATTCTCCATCTGAAGCTTTTCTTACTCGAATTGGCATGTTAAACCACTTTCCAAGACAGATGAACAATAAAAATGTTCTATTCATGTTTACTTGTTCACCAAGTCTAACCAAAATGTGTTTGAAAGTTTATATTTCATTTCAATTCCAATTCAACTTGTTTAGAATGTCATTCCCAAATCTCCTAGCTCTAATTTGGATTTTAATTCGTATTCCTAAGGCCAATGATGAAGCAAACATTCTATTTAAGCATACTTGTTCACTTAGTCTCTCTAAAATTTTTTTTGACTTCCAATTCTATTTCAATTATGATTCAATTTGTTTCGATTCTCTATCCAAAGCTTTTCGTACTCGAATTGGCATGTTAAACCACTTTCCAAGACAGATGAACAATAAAAATGTTCTATTCATGCTTACTTGTTCACCAAGTCTGACCAAAATGTGTTTGAAAGTTTATATTTCATTTCAATTCCAATTCAACTTGTTTAGAATGTCATTCCCAAATCTCCTAGCTCTAATTTGGATTTTAATTCGTATTCCTAAGGCCAATGATGAAGCAAACATTCTATTTAAGCATACTTGTTCACTTAGTCTCTCTAAAATTTGTTTTTAACTTCCAATTCTATTTCAATTATGATTCAATTTGTTTCGATTCTCCATCAATAGCTTTTCTTACTCGAATTGGCATGTTAAACCACTTTCCAAGACATATGAACAATAAAAATGTTCTATTCATGCTTACTTGTTCACCAAGTCTAACCAAAATGTGTTTGAAAGTTTATATTTCATTTCAATTCCAATTCAACTTGTTTAGAATGTCATTCCCAAATCTCCTAGCTCTAATTTGGATTTTAATTCGTATTCCTAAGGCCAATGATGAAGCAAACATTCTATTTAAGCATACTTGTTCACTTAGTCTCTCTAAAATTTGTTTTTGACTTCCAATTCTATTTGAATTATGATTCAATTCGTTTCGATTCTCCATCCGAAGCTTTTCTTACTCGAATTGGCATGTTAAAACACTTTCCAAGATAGATGAACAATAAAAATGTTCAAATCATGTTTACTTGTTCACCAAGTCTAACCAAAATGTGTTTGAAAGTTTATATTTCATTTCAAATGCAATTCAACTTGTTTAGAATGTCATTCCCAAATCTCCTAGCTCTAATTTGGATTTTAATTCGTATTCCTAAGGCCAATGATGAAGCAAACATTCTATTTAAGCATACTTGTTCACTTAGTCTCTGTAAAATTTGTTTTTGACTTCCAATTCTATTTCAATTATGATTAAATTTTTGTTTGATTCTCTATCCGAAGCTTTTTGTACTCGAATTGGCATGTTAAACCACTTTCCAAGACATATGAGCAATAAAAATGTTCTATTCATGTTTACTTGTTCACCAAGTCTAACCAAAATGTGTTTGAAAGTTTATATTTCATTTCAATTCCAATTCAACTTGTTTAGAATGTCATTCCCAAATCTCCTAGCTCTAATTTGGATTTTAATTCGTATTCCTAAGGCCAATGATGAAGCAAACATTCTATTTAAGCATACTTGTTAACTAAGTCTCTCTAAAATTTGTTTTTGACTTCCAATTCTATTTCAATTATGATTCAATTTGTTTCGATTCTCCATCCATAGTCTTTCTTACTCGAATTGGCATGTTAAACCACTTTCCAAGACAGATGAACAATAAAAATGTTCTATTCATGTTTACTTGTTCACCAAGTCTAACCAAAATGTGTTTGAAAGTTTATATTTCATTTCAATTCCAATTCAACTTGTTTAGAATGTCATTCCCAAATCTCCTAGCTCTAATTTGGATTTTAATTCGTATTCCTAAGGCCAATGATGAAGCAAACATTCTATTTAAGCATACTTGTTCACTTAGTCTCTCTAAAATTTGTTTTTGATGTCCAATTCTATTTCAATTATGATTCAATTTGTTTTAAGTCTCCATCCATAGCCTTTCTTACTCGAATTGGCATGTTAAACCACTTTCCAAGACAGATGAACAATAAAAATGTTCAATTCATGCTTACTTGTTCACCAAGTCTAACCAAAATGTGTTTGAAAGTTTATATTTCATTTCAATTCCAATTCAACTTGTTTAGAATGTCATTCCCAAATCTCCTAGCTCTAATTTGGATTTTAATTCGTATTCCTAAGGCCAATGATGAAGCAAACATTCTATTTAAGCATACTTGTTCACTTAGTCTCTCTAAAATTTGTTTTTGACTTCCAATTCTATTTCAATTATGATTCAATTTGTTTCGATTCTCCATCCAAAGCTTTTCTTACTCGAATTGGCATGTTAAACCACTTTCCAAGACAGATGAACAATAAAAATGTTCTATTCATGCTTACTTGTTCACCAAGTCTAACCAAAATGTGTTTGAAAGTTTATATTTCATTTCAATTCCAATTCAACTTGTTTAGAATGTCATTCCCAAATCTCCAAGCTCTAATTTGGATTTTAATTCGTATTCCTAAGGCTAATGATGAAGCAAACATTCTATTTAAGCATACTTGTTCACTTAGTCTCTCTAAAATTTGTTTTTGACTTCCAATTCTATTTCAATTATGATTCAATTTGTTTCGAATCTCCATCCATAGCCTTTCTTACTCGAATTGGCATGTTAAACCACTTTCCAAGACAGATGAACAATAAAAATGTTCTATTCATGTTTACTTGTTCACCAAGTCTAACCAAAATGTGTTTGAAAGTTTATATTTCATTTCAATTCCAATTCAACTTGTTTAGAATGTCATTCCCAAATCTCCTAGCTCTAATTTGGATTTTAATTCGTATTCCTAAGGCCAATGATGAAGCAAACATTCTATTTAAGCATACTTGTTCACTTAGTCTCTCTAAAATTTTTTTTGACTTCCAATTCTATTTCAGTTATGATTCAATTTGTTTTGATTCTCCATCCATAGTCTTTCTTACTCGAATTGGCATGTTAAACCACTTTCCAAGACAGATGAACAATAAAAATGTTCTATTCATGTTTACTTGTTCACCAAGTCTAAACAAAATGTGTTTGAAAGTTTATATTTCATTTCAATTCCAATTCAACTTGTTTAGAATGTCATTCCCAAATCTCCTAGCTCTAATTTGGATTTTAATTCGTATTCCTAAGGCCAATGATGAAGCAAACATTCTATTTAAGCATACTTGTTCACTTAGTCTCTCTAAAATTTGTTTTTGACTTCCAATTCTATTTCAATTATGATTCAATTTGTTTTGGATTCTCCATCTGAAGCTTTTCTTACTCGAATTGGCATGTTAAACCACTTTCCAAGACAGATGAACAATAAAAATGTTCTATTCATGTTTACTTGTTCACCAAGTCTAACCAAAATGTGTTTGAAAGTTTATATTTCATTTCAATTCCAATTCAACTTGTTTAGAATGTCATTCCCAAATCTCCTAGCTCTAATTTGGATTTTAATTCGTATTCCTAAGGCCAATGATGAAGCAAACATTCTATTTAAGCATACTTGTTCACTTAGTCTCTCTAAAATTTGTTTTTGACTTCCAATTCTATTTCAATTATGATTCAATTTGTTTGATTCTCCATCAATAGCTTTTCTTACTCGAATTGGCATGTTAAACCACTTTCCAAGACAGATGAACAATAAAAATGTTCTATTCATGTTTACTTGTTCACCAAGTCTAACCAAAATGTGTTTGAAAGTTTATATTTCATTTCAATTCCAATTCAACTTGTTTAGAATGTCATTCCCAAATCTCCTAGCTCTAATTTGGATTTTAATTCGTATTCCTAAGGCCAATGATGAAGCAAACATTCTATTTAAGCATACTTGTTCACTTAGTCTCTCTAAAATTTGTTTTTGACTTCCAATTCTATTTCAATTATGATTCAATTTGTTTCGATTCTCCATCCGAAGCTTTTCTTACTCGAATTGGCATGTTAAACCACTTTCCAAGACAGATGAACAATAAAAATGTTCTATTCATGTTTACTTGTTCACCAAGTCTAACCAAAATGTGTTTGAAAGTTTATATTTCCTTTCAATTCCAATTCAACTTGTTTATAATGTCATTCCCAAATCTCCTAGCTCTAATTTGGATTTTAATTCGTATTCCTAAGTCTAATAATGAAGAAAACATTCTATTTAAGCATACTTGTTCACTTAGTGTCTCTAAAATTTGTTTTTGACTTCCAATTCTATTTCAATTATGATTCAATTTGTTTGGATTCTCCATCCGAAGCTTTTCTTACTCGAATTGGCATGTTAAACCACTTTCCAAGACAGATGAACAATAAAAATGTTCTATTCATGTTTACTTGTTCACCAAGTCTAACCAAAATGTGTTTGAAAGTTTATATTTCATTTCAATTCCAATTCAACTTGTTTAGAATGTCATTCCCAAATCTCCAAGCTCTAATTTGGATTTTAATTCGTATTCCTAAGGCCAATGATGAAGCAAACATTCTATTTAAGCATACTTGTTCACTTAGTGTCTCTAAAATTTGTTCTTGACTTCCAATTCTATTTCAGTTATGATTCATTTGTTTTGATTCTCCATCCATAGGTTTTCTTTCTCGAATTGGCATGTTAAACCAATTTCCAAGACAGATGATGAACAATAAAAATGTTCAATTCATGCTTACTTGTTCACCAAGTCTAACCAAAATGTGTTTGAAAGTTTATATTTCATTTCAATTCCAATTCAACTTGTTTAGAATGTCATTCCCAAATCTCCTAGCTCTAATTTGGATTTTAATTCGTATTCCTAAGGCCAATGATGAAGCAAACATTCTATTTAAGCATACTTGTTCACTTAGTCTCTCTAAAATTATTTTTGACTTCCAATTCTATTTCAGTTATGATTCAATTTGTTTCAATTCTCCATCCGAAGCTTTTCTTACTCGAATTGGCATGTTAAACCACTTTCCAAGACAGATGAACAATAAAAATGTTCTATTCATGTTTACTTGTTCACCAAGTCTAACCAAAATGTGTTTGAAAGTTTATATTTCATTTCAATTCCAATTCAACTTGTTTAGAATGTCATTCCCAAATCTCCAAGCTCTAATTTGGATTTTAATTCTTATTCCTAAGGCCAAAGATGAAGCAAACATTCTATTTAAGCATACTTGTTCACTAAGTCTCTCTAAAATTTGTTTTTGATTTCCAATTCTATTTGAATTATGATTCAATTTGTTTCAATTCTCCATCCGAAGCTTTTCTTACTCGAATTGGCATGTTAAACAACTTTCCAAGGCAGATGAACAATAAAAATGTTCTATTCATGTTTACTTGTTCACCAAGTCTAACCAAAATGTGTTTGAAAGTTTATATTTCATTTCAATTCCAATTCAACTTGTTTAGAATGTCATTCCCAAATCTCCTAGCTCTAATTTGGATTTTAATTCTTATTCCTAAGGCCAAAGATGAAGCAAACATTCTATTTAAGCATACTTGTTCACTTAGTCTCTCTAAAATTTGTTTTTGACTTCCAATTCTACTTTAGTTATGATTCAATTTGTTTCGATTCTCCATCCAAAGCTTTTCTTACTCGAATTGGCATGTTAAACCACTTTCCAAGACAGATGAACAATAAAAATGTTCTATTCATGTTTACTTGTTCACCAAGTCTAACCAAAATGTGTTTGAAAGTTTATATTTCCTTTCAATTCCAATTCAACTTGTTTATAATGTCATTCCCAAATCTCCTAGCTCTAATTTGGATTTTAATTCGTATTCCTAAGTCTAATAATGAAGAAAACATTCTATTTAAGCATACTTGTTCACTTAGTGTCTCTAAAATTTGTTTTTGACTTCCAATTCTATTTCAGTTATGATTCAATTTGTTTCGATTCTCCATCCGAAGCTTTTCTTACTCGAATTGGCATGTTAAACCACTTTCCAAGACAGATGAACAATAAAAATGTTCTATTCATGTTTACTTGTTCACCAAGTCTAACCAAAATGTGTTTGAAAGTTTATATTTCCTTTCAATTCCAATTCAACTTGTTTATAATGTCATTCCCAAATCTCCTAGCTCTAATTTGGATTTTAATTCGTATTCCTAAGGCCAAAGATGAAGCAAACATTCTATTTAAGCATACTTGTTCACTTAGTGTCTCTAAAATTTGTTTTTGACTTCCAATTCTATTTCAATTATGATTCAATTTGTTTCGATTCTCCATCCATAGCTTTTCTTACTCGAATTGGCATGTTAAACCAATTTCCTTGACAGATGATGAAGAAAAATATGTTATTCATACTTACTTGTTCACCAAGTCTAACCAAAATGTGTTTGAAAGTTTATATTTCATTTCAATTCCAATTCAACTTGTTTAGAATGTCATTCCCAAATCTCCTAGCTCTAATTTGGATTTTAATTCGTATTCCTAAGGCCAATGATGAAGCAAACATTCTATTTAAGCATACTTGTTCACTTAGTCTCTCTAAAATTTGTTTTTGACTTCTAATTCTTTTTCAGTTATCATTCAATTTTTTTCGATTCTCCATTTGAAGCTTTTCCTCCTCGATTTGGCATGATAAACCACTTTGCAAGACGGATGAACAATAAAAATGTTCTATTCATGTTTACTTGTTCACCAAGTCTAACCAAAATGTGTTTGAAAGTTTATATTTCATTTCAATTCCAATTCAACTTGTTTAGAATGTCATTCCCAAATCTCCTAGCTCTAATTTGGATTTTAATTCTTATTCCTAAGGCCAATGATGAAGCAAACATTCTATTTAAGCATACTTGTTCACTTAGTCTCTCTAAAATTTGTTTTTGACTTCCAATTCTATTTCAGTTATGATTCAATTTGTTCGATTCTCCATCCAAAGCTTTTCTTACTCGAATTGGCATGTTAAACCACTTTCCAAGACAGATGAACAATAAAAATGTTCTATTCATGCTTACTTGTTCACCAAGTCTAACCAAAATGTGTTTGAAAGTTTATATTTCATTTCAATTCCAATTCAACTTGTTTAGAATGTCATTCCCAAATCTCCTAGCTCTAATTTGGATTTTAATTCGTATTCCTAAGGCCAATGATGAAGCAAACATTCTATTTAAGCATACTTGTTCACTTAGTCTCTCTAAAATTTGGTTTTGACTTCCAATTCTATTTCAATTATGATTCAATTTGTTTCGATTCTCCATCCAAAGCTTTTCTTACTCGAATTGGCATGTTAAACCACTTTCCAAGACAGATGAACAATAAAAATGTTCAATTCATGCTTACTTGTTCACCAAGTCTAACCAAAATGTGTTTGAAAGTTTATATTTCCTTTCAATTCCAATTCAACTTGTTTATAATGTCATTCCCAAATCTCCTAGCTCTAATTTGGATTTTAATTCGTATTCCTAAGGCCAATGATGAAGCAAACATTCTATTTAAGCATACTTGTTCACTTAGTCTCTCTAAAATTTTTTTTGACTTCCAATTCTATTTCAGTTATGATTCAATTTTATTTGATACTCTATCCGAAGCTTTTCTTACTCGAATTGGCATGTTAAACCACTTTCCAAGACAGATGAACAATAAAAATGTTCTATTCATGTTTACTTGTTCACCAAGTCTAACCAAAATGTGTTTGAAAGTTTATATTTCATTTCAATTCCAATTCAACTTGTTTAGAATGTCATTCCCAAATCTCCTAGCTCTAATTTGGATTTTAATTCGTATTCCTAA
This sequence comes from Senna siamea, assembly GCA_031216115.1. Classification (NCBI taxonomy): domain Eukaryota; kingdom Viridiplantae; phylum Streptophyta; class Magnoliopsida; order Fabales; family Fabaceae; genus Senna; species Senna siamea. The sequence goes on along the minus strand of CM062363.1, from coordinate 22,932,457 downwards.
GGCCAATGATGAAGCAAACATTCTATTTAAGCATACTTGTTCACTTAGTCTCTCTAAAATTTGTTTTTGACTTCCAATTCCATTTCAATTATGATTCAATTTGTTCTGATTTGTCCATCCATAGCTTTTCTTATTCGATTTCGCATGTTAAACCACTTTCCAAGACAGATGAACAATAAAAATGTTCTATTCATGTTTACTTGTTCACCAAGTCTAACCAAAATGTGTTTGAAAGTTTATATTTCATTTCAATTCCAATTCAACTTGTTTAGAATGTCATTCACAAATCTCCTAGCTCTAATTTGGATTTTAATTGTTATTCCTAACGCCAATGATGATGCAAACATTCTATTTAAGCATACTTGTTCACTTAGTCTCTCTAAAATTTGTTTTTGACTTCCAATTCTATTTCAATTATGATTCAATTTGTTTCGAATCTCCATCCATAGCCTTTCTTACTCGAATTGGCATGTTAAACCACTTTCCAAGACAGATGAACAATAAAAATGTTCTATTCATGTTTACTTGTTCACCAAGTCTAACCAAAATGTGTTTGAAAGTTTATATTTCATTTCAATTCCAATTCAACTTGTTTAGAATGTCATTCCCAAATCTCCTAGCTCTAATTTGGATTTTAATTCTTATTCCTAAGGCCAATGATGAAGCAAACATTCTATTTAAGCATACTTGTTCACTTAGTCTCTCTAAAATTTGTTTTTGACTTCCAATTCTATTTCAATTATGATTCAATTTGTTTTGATTCTCCATCCGAAGATTTTCTTACTCGAATTGGCATGTTAAACCACTTTCCAAGACAGATGAACAATAAAAATGTTCTATTCATGCTTACTTGTTCACCAAGTCTAACCAAAATGTGTTTGAAAGTTTATATTTCATTTCAATTCCAATTCAACTTGTTTAGAATGTCATTCCCAAATCTCCTAGCTCTAATTTGGATTTTAATTCGTATTCCTAAGGCCAATGATGAAGCAAACATTCTATTTAAGCATACTTGTTCACTTAGTCTCTCTAAAATTTGTGTTTGACTTCCAATTCTATTTCAATTATTATTCAATTTGTTTTGATTCACCATCCGAAGCTTTTCTTACTCGAATTGGCATGTTAAACCACTTTCCAAGACAGATGAACAATAAAAATGTTCTATTCATGTTTACTTGTTCACCAAGTCTAACCAAAATGTGTTTGAAAGTTTATATTTCATTTCAATTCCAATTCAACTTGTTTAGAATGTCATTCCCAAATCTCCAAGCTCTAATTTGGATTTTAATTCTTATTCCTAAGGCCAATGATGAAGCAAACATTCTATTTAAGCATACTTGTTCACTTAGTCTCTCTAAAATTTGTTTTTGACTTCCAATTCTATTTGAATTATGATTCAATTTGTTTCGATTCTCCATCTGTAGCTTTTCTTACTCGAATTGGCATGTTAAACCACTTTCCAAGACAGATGAACAATAAAAATGTTCTATTCATGTTTACTTGTTCACCAAGTCTAACCAAAATGTGTTTGAAAGTTTATATTTCATTTCAATTCCAATTCAACTTGTTTAGAATGTCATTCCCAAATCTCCTAGCTCTAATTTGGATTTTAATTCTTATTCCTAAGGCCAATGATGAAGCAAACATTCTATTTAAGCATACTTGTTCACTTAGTCTCTCTAAAATTTGTTTTGATTTCCAATTCTATTTGAATTATGATTCAATTTTTTTCGATTCTCTATCCGAAGCCTTTCTTACTCGAATTGGCATGTTAAACCACTTTCCAAGACAGATGAACAATAAAAATGTTCTATTCATGCTTACTTGTTCACCAAGTCTAACCAAAATGTGTTTGAAAGTTTATATTTCATTTCAATTCCAATTCAACTTGTTTAGAATGTCATTCCCAAATCTCCTAGCTCTAATTTGGATTTTAATTCTTATTCCTAAGGCCAATGATGAAGCAAACATTCTATTTAAGCATACTTGTTCACTTAGTCTCTGTAAAATTTGTTTTGATTTCCAATTCTATTTGAATTATGATTCAATTTTTTTTGATTCTCTATCCGAAGCTTTTCGTACTCGAATTGGCATGTTAAACCACTTTCCAAGACAGATGAACAATAAAAATGTTCTATTCATGTTTACTTGTTCACCAAGTCTAACCAAAATGTGTTTGAAAGTTTATATTTCATTTCAATTCCAATTCAACTTGTTTAGAATGTCATTCCCAAATCTCCTAGCTCTAATTTGGATTTTAATTCGTATTCCTAAGGCCAATGATGAAGCAAACATTCTATTTAAGCATACTTGTTCACTTAGTCTCTCTAAAATTTTTTTTGACTTCCAATTCTATTTCAATTATGATTCAATTTGTTTCGATTCTCCATCCAAAGCTTTTCTTACTCGAATTGGCATGTTCAACCACTTTACAAGACAGATGAACAATCAAAATGTTCTATTCATGCTTACTTGTTCACCAAGTCTGACCAAAATGTGTTTGAAAGTTTATATTTCATTTCAATTCCAATTCAACTTGTTTAGAATGTCATTCCCAAATCTCTTAGCTCTAATTTGGATTTTAATTCATATTCCTAAGGCCAATGATGAAGCAAACATTCTATTTAAGAATACTTGTTCACTTAGTCTCTCTAAAATTTGTTTTTGACTTCCAATTCTATTTCAATTATGATTCAATTTGTTTTGATTCTCCATCCGAAGCTTTTCTTACTCGAATTGGCATGTTAAACCACTTTCCAAGACAGATGAACAATAAAAATGTTCTATTCATGTTTACTTGTTCACCAAGTCTAACCAAAATGTGTTTGAAAGTTTATATTTCATTTCAATTCCAATTCAACTTGTTTAGAATGTCATTCCCAAATCTCCTAGCTCTAATTTGGATTTTAATTTGTATTCCTAAGGCCAATGATGAAGCAAACATTCTATTTAAGCATACTTGTTCACTTAGTCACTCTAAAATGTTTTTTTGACTTCCAATTCTATTTCAATTACGATACAATTTGTTTGGATGCTCCATTCGAAGCTTTTCTTACTCGAATTGGCATGTTAAACCACTTTCCAAGACAGATGACCAATAAAAATGTTCTATTCATGTTTCGTTATTCACCAAGTCTAACCAAAATGTGTTTGAAAGTTTATATTTCATTTCAATTCCAATTCAACTTGTTTAGAATGTCATTCCCAAATCTCCTAGCTCTAATTTGGATTTTAATTCTTATTCCTAAGGCCAATGATGAAGCAAACATTCTATTTAAGCATACTTGTTCACTTAGTCTCTCTAAAATTTGTTTTTGACTTCCAATTCCATTTCAATTATGATTCATTTGTTTCGATTCTCCATACATAGCTTTTCCTACTCGATTTGGCATGTTAAACCAATTTCCTTCACAGATGATGAACAATAAAAATGTTCTATTCATGTTTACTTGTTCACCAAGTCTAACCAAAATGTGTTTGAAAGTTTATATTTCATTTCAATTCCAATTCAACTTGTTTAGAATGTCATTCCCAAATCTCCTAGCTCTAATTTGGATTTTAATTCGTATTCCTAAGGCCAATGATGAAGCAAACATTCTATTTAAGCATACTTGTTCACTTAGTCTCTCTAAAATTTGTGTTTGACTTCCAATTCTATTTCAGTTATGATTCAATTTGTTTTGATTCACCATCCGAAGCTTTTCTTACTCGAATTGGCATGTTAAACCACTTTCCAAGACAGATGAACAATAAAAATGTTCTATTCATGTTTACTTGTTCACCAAGTCTAACCAAAATGTGTTTGAAAGTTTATATTTCATTTCAATTCCAATTCAACTTGTTTAGAATGTCATTCCCAAATCTCCTAGCTCTAATTTGGATTTTAATTCGTATTCCTAAGGCCAATGATGAAGCAAACATTCTATTTAAGCATACTTGTTCACTTAGTCTCTCTAAAATTTTTTTTTGACTTCCAATTCTATTTCAATTTTGATTCAATTTGTTTCGATTCTCTATCCGAAGCTTTTCGTACTTGAATTGGCATGTTAAACCACTTTCTAAAACGGATGAACAATAAAAGTGTTCTATTCATGTTTACTTGTTCACCAAGTCTAACCAAAATGTGTTTGAAAGTTTATATTTCATTTCAATTCCAATTCAACTTGTTTAGAATGTCATTCCCAAATCTCCTAGCTCTAATTTGGATTTTAATTCGTATTCCTAAGGCCAATGATGAAGCAAACATTCTATTTAAGCATACTTGTTCACTTAGTCTCTCTAAAATTTCTTTTTGACTTCCAATTCTATTTCAATTATGATTCAATTTGTTTCGATTCTCCATCTGAAGCTTTTCTTACTCGAATTGGCATGTTAAACCACTTTCCAAGACAGATGAACAATAAAAATGTTCTATTCATGTTTACTTGTTCACCAAGTCTAACCAAAATGTGTTTGAAAGTTTATATTTCATTTCAATTCCAATTCAACTTGTTTAGAATGTCATTCCCAAATCTCCTAGCTCTAATTTGGATTTTAATTCGTATTCCTAAGGCCAATGATGAAGCAAACATTCTATTTAAGCATACTTGTTCACTTAGTCTCTCTAAAATTTTTTTTGACTTCCAATTCTATTTCAATTATGATTCAATTTGTTTCGATTCTCCATCCATAGCTTTTCTTACTCGAATTGGCATGTTAAACCACTTTCCAAGACAGATGAACAATAAAAATGTTCTATTCATGTTTACTTGTTCACCAAGTCTAACCAAAATGTGTTTGAAAGTTTATATTTCATTTCAATTCCAATTCAACTTGTTTAGAATGTCATTCCCAAATCTCCTAGCTCTAATTTGGATTTTAATTCGTATTCCTAAGGCCAATGATGAAGCAAACATTCTATTTAAGCATACTTGTTCACTTAGTCTCTCTAAAATTTGTTTTTGAATTCCAATTCTATTTCAATTATGATTCAATTTGTTTTGATTCTCCATCCAAAGATTTTCTTACTCGAATTGGCATGTTAAACCACTTTCCAAGACAGATGAACAATAAAAATGTTCTATTCATGTTTACTTGTTCACCAAGTCTAACCAAAATGTGTTTGAAAGTTTATATTTCATTTCAATTCCAATTCAACTTGTTTAGAATGTCATTCCCAAATCTCCTTGCTCTAATTTGGATTTTAATTCGTATTACTAAGGCCAATGATGAAGCAAACATTCTAGTTAAGCATACTTGTTCACTTAGTCTCTCTAAGATTTGTTTTGTACTTCCAATTCTACTTTAGTTATGATTCAATTTGTTTCGATTCTCCATCCAAAGCTTTTCTTACTCGAATTGGCATGTTAAACCACTTTCCAAGACAGATGAACAATAAAATGTTCTATTCATGTTTACTTGTTCACCAAGTCTAACCAAAATGTGTTTGAAAGTTTATATTTCATTTCAATTCCAATTCAACTTGTTTAGAATGTCATTCCCAAATCTCCTAGCTCTAATTTGGATTTTAATTCTTATTCCTAAGGCCAATGATGAAGCAAACATTCTATTTAAGCATACTTGTTCACTTAGTCTCTCTAAAATTTGTTTTTGACTTCCAATTCTATTTCAATTATGATTCAATTTGTTTGATTCTCCATCCAAGCTTTTCTTTCTCGAATTGGCATGTTAAACCACTTTCCAAGACAGATGAACAATAAAAATGTTCTATTCATGCTTACTTGTTCACCAAGTCTAACCAAAATGTGTTTGAAAGTTTATATTTCATTTCAATTCCAATTCAACTTGTTTAGAATGTCATTCCCAAATCTCCTAGCTCTAATTTGGATTTTAATTCGTATTCCTAAGGCCAATGATGAAGCAAACATTCTATTTAAGCATACTTGTTCACTTAGTCTCTCTAAAATTATATTTGACTTCCAATTCTATTTCAATTATGATTCAATTTGTTTCGATTCTCCATCCGAAGCTTTTCTTACTCGAATTGGCATGTTAAACCACTTTCCAGGACAGATGACCAATAAAAATGTTCTATTCATGTTTACTTGTTCACCAAGTCTAACCAAAATGTGTTTGAAAGTTTATATTTTATTTCAATTCCAATTCAACTTGTTTAGAATGTCATTCCCAAATCTTCTAGCTCTAATTTGGATTTTACTTCTTATTCCTAAGGCCAATTATGAAGCAAACATTCTATTTAAGCATACTTGTTCACTTAGTCTCTCTAAAATTTGTTTTTGACTTCCAATTCTAATTCCATTATGATTCAATTTATTTCGATTCTCCATACATAGCTTTTCATACTCGAATTGACATGTTAAACCACTTTCCAGGACAGATGACCAATAAAAATGTTCTATTCATGTTTACTTGTTCACCAAGTCTAACCAAAATGTGTTTGAAAGTTTATATTTCATTTCAATTCCAATTCAACTTGTTTAGAATGTCATTCCCAAATCTCCTAGCTCTAATTTGGATTTTAATTCTTATTCCTAAGGCCAATGATGAAGCAAACATTCTATTTAAGCATACTTGTTCACTTAGTCTCTCTAAAATTTGTTTTTGACTTCCAATTCTATTTCAATTATGATTCAATTTGTTTCAATTCTCCATCCGAAGCTTTTCTTACTCGAATTGGCATGTTAAACCACTTTCCAAGACAGATGAACAATAAAAATGTTCTATTCATGTTTACTTGTTCACCAAGTCTAACCAAAATGTGTTTGAAAGTTTATATTTCATTTCAATTCCAATTCAACTTGTTTAGAATGTCATTCCCAAATCTCCTAGCTCTAATTTGGATTTTAATTCGTATTCCTAAGGCCAATGATGAAGCAAACATTCTATTTAAGCATACTTATTCACCAAGTCTCTCAAAAATTTGTTTTTGACTGCCAATTCTATTTCAATTATGATTCAATTTGTTTTGATTCTCCATCCATAGCTTTTTTTACTCGATTTGGCATGTTAAACCACTTTCCAGACGGATGAACAATAAAAATGTTCTATTCATGTTTACTTGTTCACCAAGTCTAACCAAAATGTGTTTGAAAGTTTATATTTCATTTCAATTCCAATTCAACTTGTTTAGAATGTCATTCCCAAATCTCCTAGCTCTAATTTGGATTTTAATTCGTATTCCTAAGGCCAATGATGAAGCAAACATTCTATTTAAGCATACTTGTTCACTTAGTCTCTCTAAAATTTGTTTTTGACTTCAATTCTATTTCAATTATGATTCAATTTGTTTCGATTCTCTATCCGAAGCTTTTCGTACTCGACTTGGCATGTTAAACCACTTTACAAGACAGATGAACAATAAAAATGTTCTATTCATGCTTACTTGTTCACCAAGTCTAACCAAAATGTGTTTGAAAGTTTATATTTCATTTCAATTCCAATTCAACTTGTTTAGAATGTCATTCCCAAATCTCCTAGCTCTAATTTGGATTTTAATTCGTATTCCTAAGGCCAATGATGAAGCAAACATTCTATTTAAGCATACTTGTTCACTTAGTCTCTCTAAAATTTGTTTTTGAATTCCAATTCTATTTCAATTATGATTCATTTGTTTCGATTCTCCATCCATAGGTTTTCTTACTCGAATTGGCATGTTAAACCACTTTCCAAGACAGATGAACAATAAAAATGTTCTATTCATGTTTACTTGTTCACCAAGTCTAACCAAAATGTGTTTGAAAGTTTATATTTCATTTCAATTCCAATTCAACTTGTTTAGAATGTCATTCCCAAATCTCCTAGCTCTAATTTGGATTTTAATTCGTATTCCTAAGGCCAATGATGAAGCAAACATTCTATTTAAGCATACTTGTTCACTTAGTCTCTCTAAAATTTGAATTTGACTTCTAATTCTATTTCATTTATGATTCAATTTGTTTTGGATTCTCCATCTGAAGCTTTTCTTACTCGAATTGGCATGTTAAACCACTTTCCAAGACAGATGAACAATAAAAATGTTCTATTCATGTTTACTTGTTCACCAAGTCTAACCAAAATGTGTTTGAAAGTTTATATTTCATTTCAATTCCAATTCAACTTGTTTAGAATGTCATTCCCAAATCTCCTAGCTCTAATTTGGATTTTAATTCGTATTCCTAAGGCCAATGATGAAGCAAACATTCTATTTAAGCATACTTGTTCACTTAGTCTCTCTAAAATTTGTTTTTGACTTCCAATTCTATTTCAATTATGATTCAATTTGTTTTGATTCTCCATCCGAAGCTTTTCTTACTCGAATTGGCATGTTAAACCACTTTCCAAGACAGATGAACAATAAAAATGTTCTATTCATGCTTACTTGTTCACCAAGTCTAACCAAAATGTGTTTGAAAGTTTATATTTCATTTCAATTCCAATTCAACTTGTTTAGAATGTCATTCCCAAATCTCCTAGCTCTAATTTGGATTTTAATTCTTATTCCTAAGGCCAATGATGAAGCAAACATTCTATTTAAGCATACTTGTTCACTTAGTCTCTCTAAAATTATTTTTGACTTCCAATTCTAGTTGAGTTATGATTCAATTTGTTTCAATTCTCCATCCGAAGCTTTTCTTACTCGAATTGGCATGTTAAACCACTTTCCAAGACAGATGAACAATAAAAATGTTCTATTCATGCTTACTTGTTCACCAAGTCTAACCAAAATGTGTTTGAAAGTTTATATTTCATTTCAATTCCAATTCAACTTGTTTAGAATCTCATTCCCAAATCTCCTAGCTCTATTTTGGATTTTAATTCGTATTCCTAAGGCCAATGATGAAGCAAACATTCTATTTAAGCATACTTGTTCACTTAGTCTCTCTAAAATTTTTTTTGACTTCCAATTCTATTTCAATTATGATTCAATTTGTTTCGATTCTCCATCCAAAGCTTTTCTTACTCGAATTGGCATGTTAAACCACTTTCCAAGACAGATGAACAATAAAAATGTTCTATTCATGTTTACTTGTTCACCAAGTCTAACCAAAATGTGTTTGAAAGTTTATATTTCATTTCAATTCCAATTCAACTTGTTTAGAATGTCATTCCCAAATCTCCTAGCTCTAATTTGGATTTTAATTCGTATTCCTAAGGCCAATGATGAAGCAAACATTCTATTTAAGCATACTTGTTCACTTAGTCTCTCTAAAATTTTTTTTTGACTTCCAATTCTATTTCAATTATGATTCAATTTGTTTCGATTCTCCATCTGAAGCTTTTCTTACTCGAATTGGCATGTTAAACCACTTTCCAAGATAGATGAACAATAAAAATGTTCTATTCATGTTTACTTGTTCACCAAGTCTAACCAAAATGTGTTTGAAAGTTTATATTTCATTTCAATTCCAAGTCAACTTGTTTAGAATGTCATTCCCAAATCTCCTAGCTCTAATTTGGATTTTAATTCGTATTCCTAAGGCCAATGATGAAGCAAACATTCTATTTAAGCATACTTGTTCACTTAGTCTCTCTAAAATTTGTGTTTGACTTCCAATTCTATTTTAGTTATGATTCAATTTGTTTTGATTCACCATCCGAAGCTTTTCTTACTCGAATTGGCATGTTAAACCACTTTCCAAGATAGATGAACAATAAAAGTGTTCTATTCATGCTTACTTGTTCACCAAGTCTAACCAAAATGTGTTTGATAGTTTATATTTCATTTCAATTCCAATTCAACTTGTTTAGAATGTCATTCCCAAATCTCCAAGCTCTAATTTGGATTTTAATTCGTATTCCTAAGGCCAATGATGAAGCAAACATTCTATTTAAGCATACTTGTTCACTTAGTCACTCTAAAATGTTTTTTTGACTTCCAATTCTATCTTAATTATGATTCAATTTGTTTCGATTCTCCATCCAAAGCTTTTCTTACTCGAATTGGCATGTTAAACCACTTTCCAAGACAGATGATCAATAAAAATGTTCTATTCATGCTTACTTGTTCACCAAGTCTGACCAAAATGTGTTTGAAAGTTTATATTTCATTTCAATTCCAATTCAACTTGTTTAGAATGTCATTCCCAAATCTCCTTGCTCTAATTTGGATTTTAATTCGTATTCCTAAGGCCAATGATGAAGCAAACATTCTATTTAAGCATACTTGTTCACTAAGTCTCTCTAAAATTTGTTTTTGACTTCCAATTCTATTTCAATTATGATTCAATTTGTTTCGATTCTCCATCCGAAGCTTTTCTTACTCGAATTGGCATGTTATACCACTTTCCAAGACAGATGAACAATAAAAATGTTCTATTCATGTTTTGTTGTTCACCAAGTCTAACCAAAATGAGTTTGAAAGTTTATATTGCATTTCAATTGCAATTCAACTTGTTTAGAATGTCATTCCCAAATCTCCTAGCTCTAATCTGGTTTTTAATTCTTATTCCTAAGGCCAATGATATAGCAAACATTCTTTTTAAGCATACTTGTTCACGAAGTCTCTCTAAAATTTGTTTTTGAATTCCAATTCTATTTCAATTATGATTCATTTGTTTCGATTCTCCATCCATAGGTTTTCTTACTCGAATTGGCATGTTAAACCAATTTCCTTGACAGATGATAAAGAAAAATATGTTATTCATACTTACTTGTTCACCAAGTCTAACCAAAATGTGTTCGAATGTTTATATTTCATTTCAATTCCAATTCAACTTGTTTAGAATGTCATTCCCAAATCTCCTTGCTCTAATTTGGATTTTAATTCGTATTCCTAAGGCCAATGATATAGCAAACATTCTATTTAAGCATACTTGTTCACTAAGTCTCTCTAAAATTTGTTTTTGACTTCCAATTCTATCTTAATTATGATTCAATTTGTTTCGATTCTCCATCCAAAGCTTTTCTTACTCGAATTGGCATGTTAAACCACTTTCCAAGACAGATGAACAATAAAAATGTTCAATTCATGTTTACTTGTTCACCAAGTCTAACCAAAATGTGTTTGAAAGTTTATATTTCATTTCAATTCCAATTCAACTTGTTTAGAATGTCATTCCCAAATCTCCTAGCTCTAATTTGGATTTTAATTCGTATTCCTAAGTCTAATGATGAAGCAAACATTCTATTTAAGCTTACTTGTTCACTAAGTCTCTCTAAAATTTGTTTTTGACTTCCAATTCTATTTCAATTATGATTCAATTTGTTTCGATTCTCCATCCATAGCTTTTCTTACTCGAATTGGCATGTTAAACCACTTTCCAAGACAGATGAACAATAAAAATGTTCTATTCATGCTTACTTGTTCACCAAGTCTACCCAAAATGTGTTTTCAAGTTTATATTTCATTTCAATTCCAATTCAACTTGTTTAGAATGTCATTCCCAAATCTCCTAGCTCTAATTTGGATTTTAATTCGTATTCCTAAGGCCAATGATATAGCAAACATTCTATTTAAGCATACTTGTTCACTAAGTCTCTCTAAAATTTGTTTTTGACTTCCAATTCTATCTTAATTATGATTCAATTTATTTCGATTCTCCATCCATATCATTTCTTACTCGAATTGGCATGTTAAACCACTTTCCAAGACAGATGAACAATAAAAATGTTCTATTCATGCTTACTTGTTCACCAAGTCTAACCAAAATGTGTTTGAAAGTTTATATTTCATTTCAATTCCAATTCAACTTGTTTATAATGTCATTCCCAAATCTCCTAGCTCTAATTTGGATTTTAATTCGTATTCCTAAGTCTAATAATGAAGAAAACATTCTATTTAAGCTTACATGTTCACTAAGTCTCTCTAAAATTTGTTTTTGACTTCCAATTCTATTTCAATTATGATTCAATTTGTTTCGATTCTCCATCCGAAGCTTTTCTTACTCGAATTGGCATGTTAAACCACTTTCCAAGATAGATGAACAATAAAAATGTTCTATTCATGCTTACTTGTTCACCAAGTCTAACCAAAATGTGTTTTCAAGTTTATATTTCATTTCAATTCCAATTCAACTTGTTTAGAATGTCATTCCCAAATCTCCTAGCTCTAATTTGGATTTTAATTCGTATTCCTAAGGCCAATGATGATGAAGCAAACATTCTATTTAAGCTTACTTGTTCACTAAGTCTCTCTAAAATTTGTTTTTGACTTCCAATTCTATTTCAATTATGATTCAATTTGTTTCGATTCTCCATCCATAGCTTTCCTTACTCGAATTGGCATGTTAAACCACTTTCCAAGACAGATGAACAACAAAAATGTTCAATTCATGCCTACTTGTTCACCAGGTCTAACCAAAATGTGTTTTCAACTTTATATTTCATTTCAATTCCGATTCAACTCGTTTAGAATGTCATTCCCAAATCTCCTAGCTCTAATTTGGATTTTAATTCGTATTCCTAAGGCCAATGATGAAGCAAACATTCTATTTAAGCTTACTTGTTCACTAAGTCTCTCTAAAATTTGTTTTTGACTTCCAATTCTATTTCAATTATGATTCAATTTGTTTCGATTCTCCATCCATAGCTTCTTTTACCCTAATTGGCTTGTTAACGCACTTTCCAAGACAGATGAACAATAAAAATGTTCTATTCATGCTTACTTGTTCACCAAGTCTAACCAAAATGTGTTTTCAAGTTTATATTTCATTTCAATTCCAATTCAACTTGTTTAGAATGTCATTCCCAAATCTCCTAGCTCTAATTTGGATTTTAATTCGTATTCCTAAGTCTAATAATGAAGAAAACATTCTATTTAAGCTTACTTGTTCACTAAGTCTCTCTAAAATTTATTTTTGACTTCCAATTCTATTTCAATTATGATTCAATTTGTTTCGATCCTCCATCCATAGCTTTTCTTACTCGATTTGGCACGTTAAACCACTTTCCAAGATAGATGAACAATAAAAATGTTCTATTCATGCTTACTTGTTCACCAAGTCTACCCAAAATGTGTTTTCAAGTTTATATTTCATTTCAATTCCGATTCAACTTGTTTAGAATGTCATTCCCAAATCTCCTAGCTCTAATTGGGATTTTAATACGTATTCCTAAGGCAATAGATGAAGCAAACATTCTATTTAAGCTTACTTGTTCACTAAGTCTCTCTAAAATTTGTTTTTGACTTCCAATTCTATTTCAATTATGATTCAATTTGTTTCGATTCTCCATCCATAGCTTTTCTTACTCGAATTGGCATGTTAAACCACTTTCCAAGACAGATGAACAATAAAAATGTTCTATTCATGCTTACTTGTTCACCAAGTCTACCCAAAATGTGTTTTCAAGTTTATATTTCATTTCAATTCCAATTCAACTTGTTTAGAATGTCATTCCCAAATCTCCTAGCTCTAATTGGGATTTTAATTCGTATTCCTAAGGCCAATGATGAAGCAAACATTCTATTTAAGCTTACTTGTTCACTAAGTCTCTCTAAAATTTGTTTTTGACTTCCAATTCTATTTCAATTATGATTCAATTTGTTTCGATTCTCCATCCGTAGCTTTTCTTACTTGATTTGGCATGTTAAACCACTTTCCAAGATAGATGAACAATAAAAATGTTCTATTCATGCTTACTTGTTCACCAAGTCTAACCAAAATGTGTTTTCAAGTTTATATTTCATTTCAATTCCAATTCAACTTGTTTAGAATGTCATTCCCAAATCTCCTAGCTCTAATTGGGATTTTAATTCGTATTTCTAAGGCTAATAATGAAGCAAACATTCTATTTAAGCTTACTTGTTCCCTACGTCTCTCAAAAATTTGTTTTTGACATCCAATTCTATTTCAATTATGATTCAATTTGTTTCGATTCTCCATCCATAGCTTTTCTTACTAGAATTGGCTTCTTAAAGCACTTTCCAAGATAGATGAACAATCAAAATGTTCTTTTCATGCTCACTTGTTGACCAAGTCTAACCAAAATGTGTTTTCAAGTTTATCTTTCATTTCAATTCCAATTCAACTTGTTTAGAATGTCATTCCCAAATCTCCTAGCTCTAATTGGGATTTTAATTCGTATTCCTAAGGCCAATGATGAAGCAAACATTCTATTTAAGCTTACTTGTTCACTAAGTCTCTCTAAAATTTGTTTTTGACTTCCAATTCTATTTCAATTATGATTCAATTTGTTTCGATTCTCCATCCATAGCTTTTCTTACTAGAATTGGCTTGTTAAAGCACTTTCCAAGATAGATGAACAATAAAAATGTTCTATTCATGCTTACTTGTTCACCAAGTCTACCCAAAATGTGTTTTCAACTTTATATTTCATTTCAATTCCAATTCAACTTGTTTAGAATGTCATTCCCAAATCTCCTAGCTCTAATTGGGATTTTAATTCGTATTCCTAAGGCTAATGATGAAGCAAACATTCTATTTAAGCTTACTTGTTCACTAAGTCTCTCTAAAATTTGTTTTTGACTTCCAATTCTATTTCAATTATGATTCAATTTGTTTCGATTCTCCATCCAAAGCTTTTCTTACTCGAATTGGCATGTTCAACCACTTTACAAGACAGATGAACAATCAAAATGTTCTATTCATGCTTACTTGTTCACCAAGTCTACCCAAAATGTGTTTTCAAGTTTATATTTCATTTCAATTCCAATTCAACTTGTTTAGAATGTCATTCCCAAATCTCCTAGCTCTAATTTGGATTTTAATTCGTATTCCTAAGTCTAATAATGAAGAAAACATTCTATTTAAGCTTACATGTTCACTAAGTCTCTCTAAAATTTGTTTTTGACTTCCAATTCTATTTCAATTATGATTCAATTTGTTTCGATTCTCCATCCATAGCTTTTCTTACTAGAATTGGCATGTTAAACCACTTTCCAAGATAGATGAACAATCAAAATGTTCTATTCATGCTTACTTGTTCACCAAGTCTAACCAAAATGTGTTTGAAAGTTTATATTTCATTTCAATTCCAATTCAACTTGTTTAGAATGTCATTCCCAAATCTCCTAGCTCTAATTGGGATTTTAATTCGTATTCCTAAGGCATTAGATGAAGCAAACATTCTATTTAAGCTTACTTGTTCACTAAGTCTCTCTAAAATTTGTTTTTGACTTCCAATTCTATTGCAATTATGATTCAATTTGTTTCGATTCTCCATCCATAGCTTTTCTTACTAAAAATGGCTTGTTAAAGCACTTTCCAAGATAGATGAACAATCAAAATGTTCTATTCATGCTTACTTGTTCACCAAGTCTAACCAAAATGTGTTT
This sequence comes from Senna siamea, assembly GCA_031216115.1. Classification (NCBI taxonomy): domain Eukaryota; kingdom Viridiplantae; phylum Streptophyta; class Magnoliopsida; order Fabales; family Fabaceae; genus Senna; species Senna siamea. The sequence goes on along the minus strand of CM062363.1, from coordinate 22,917,285 downwards.
TCAACTTTATATTTCATTTCAATACCGATTCAACTTGTTTAGAATGTCATTCCCAAATCTCCTAGCTCTAATTGGGACTTTAATTCGTATTCCTAAGGCATTAGATGAAGCAAACATTCTATTTAAGCTTACTTGTTCACTAAGTCTCTCTAAAATTTGTTTTTGACTTCCAATTCTATTGCAATTATGATTCAATTTGTTTCGATTCTCCATCCATAGCTTTTCTTACTAGAATTGGCTTGTTAAAGCACTTTCCAAGATAGATGAACAATCAAAATGTTCTATTCATGCTTACTTGTTCACCAAGTCTACCCAAAATGTGTTTTCAACTTTATATTTCATTTCAATTCCGATTCAACTTGTTTAGAATGTCATTCCCAAATCTCCTAGCTCTAATTTGGATTTTAATTCGTATTCCTAAGGCCAATGATGAAGCAAACATTCTATTTAAGCTTCGTTGTTCACTAAGTCTCCCTAAAATTTATTTTTGACTTCCAATTCTATTTCAATTATGATTCAATTTGTTTCGATCCTCCATCCATAGCTTTCCTTACTCGATTTGGCATGTTAAACCACTTTCCAAGACAGATGAACAATAAAAATGTTCTATTCATGCTTACTTGTTCACCAAGTCTAACCAAAATGTGTTTTCAAGTTTATATTTCATTTCAATTCCAATTCAACTTGTTTAGAATGCCATTCCGAAATCTCCTAGCTCTAATTCGGACTTTAATTCGCATTCCTAAGGCATTAGATGAAGTAAACATTCTATTTAAGCTTAGTTGTTCACTAAGTCTCCCTAAAATTTGTTTTTGACTTCCACTTCTATTTCAATTATGATTCAATATGTTTCGATTCTCCATCCATAGCTTTTCTTACTAGAATTGGCTTGTTAAAGCACTTTCCAAGATAGATGAACAATAAAAATGTTCTATTCATGCTTACTTGTTCACCAAGTCTACCCAAAATGTGTTTTCAACTTTATATTTCATTTCAATATCGATTCAACCTGTTTAGAATGTCATTCCCAAATCTCCTAGCTCTAATTGGGATTTTAATTAACATACCTAAGGCAAATAATGAAGCAAACATTCTATTTAAGCTTACTTGTTCACTAAGTCTCTCTAAAATTTGTTTTTGGCCTCCAATTCTATTTCAATTATGATTCAATTTGTTTTGATTCTCCATCCATAGCTTTTCTTACTCGAAATGGCATGTTAAACCACTTTCCAAGATAGATGAACAATAAAAATGATCTATTCATGCTTACTTGTTCACCAAGTCTACCCAAAATGTGTTTTCAACTTTATATTTCATTTCAATTCCGATTCAACTCGTTTAGAATGTCATTCCCAAATCTCCTAGCTCTAATTTGGATTTTAATTCTTATTCCTAAGGCCAAAGATGAAGCAAACATTCTATTTAAGCTTACTTGTTCACTAAGTCTCTCTAAAATTTGTTTTTGACTTCCAATTCTATTTCAATTATGATTCAATTTGTTTCGATTCTCCATCCATAGCCTTTCTTACTCGAATTGGCATGTTAAACCACTTTCCAAGATAGATGAACAACAAAAATGTTCAATTCATGCCTACTTGTTCACCAGGTCTAACCAAAATGTGTTTTCAACTTTATATTTCATTTCAATTCCAATTCAACTTGTTTAGAATGTCATTCCCAAATCTCCTAGCTCTAATTGGGACTTTAATTCGTATTCCTAAGGCATTAGATGAAGCAAACATTCTATTTAAGCTTAATTGTTCACTAAGTCTCCCTAAAATTTGTTTTTGACTTCCAATTCTATTTCAATTATGATTCAATTTGTTTCGATTCTCCATCCATAGCTTTTCTTACTAGAATTGGCTTCTTAAAGCACTTTCCAAGATAGATGAACAATAAAAATGTTCTATTCATGCTTACTTGTTCACCAAGTCTACCCAAAATGTGTTTTCAAGTTTATATTTCATTTCAATTCCAATTCAACTTGTTTAGAATGTCATTCCCAAATCTCCTAGCTCTAATTGGGATTTTAATTCGTATTCCTAAGGCTAATGATGAAGCAAACATTCTATTTAAGCTTACTTGTTCACTAAGTCTCTCTAAAATTTGTTTTTGACTTCCAATTCTATTTCAATTATGATTCAATTTGTTTCGAGCCTCCATCCATAGCTTTTCTTACTTGATTTAGCATGTTAACGCACTTTCCAAGACAGATGAACAATAAAAATGTTCTATTCATGCTTACTTGTTCACCAAGTCTACCCAAAATGTGTTTTCAACTTTATATTTCATTTCAATTCCAATTCAACTTGTTTAGAATGTCATTCCCAAATCTCCTAGCTCTAATTGGGATTTTAATTCGTATTCCTAAGGATATTGATGAACCAAACATTCTATTTAAGCTTACTTGTCCACTGAGTCTGTCTAAAATTTTTTTTTGACTTCCAATTCTATTTCAATTATGATTGAACTTTTTTCGATTCTCTATCCGAAGCTTTTCCTACTAGAATTGGCTTGTTAAAGCACTTTCCAAGATAGATGAACAATAAAAATGTTCTATTCATGCTTACTTGTTCACCAAGTCTACCCAAAATGTGTTTTCAAGTTTATATTTCATTTCAATTCCAATTCAACTTGTTTAGAATGTCATTCCCAAATCTCCTAGCTCTAATTGGGATTTTAATTCGTATTCCTAAGGCTAATGATGAAGCAAACATTCTATTTAAGCTTACTTGTTCACTAAGTCTCTCTAAAATTTGTTTTTGACTTCCAATTCTATTTCAATTATGATTCAATTTGTTTCGATTCTCCATCCATAGCTTTTCTTACTAGAATTGGCTTCTTAAACCATTTTCCAAGATAGATGAACAATCAAAATGTTCTATTCATGCTTACTTGTTCACCAAGTCTACCCAAAATGTGTTTTCAACTTTATATTTCATTTCAATTCCGATTCAACTTGTTTAGAATGTCATTCCCAAATCTCCTAGCTCTAATTGGGATTTTAATTCGTATTCCTAAGGCTAATGATGAAGCAAACATTCTATTTAAGCTTACTTGTTCACTAAGTCACTCTAAAATTTGTTTTTGACTTCCAATTCTATTTCAATTATGATTCAATTTGTTTCGATTCTCCATCCATATCATTTCTTACTCGAATTGGCATGTTAAACCACATTCCAAGATAGATGAACAATAAAAATGTTCTATTCATGCTTACTTGTTCACCAAGTCTACCCAAAATGTGTCTTCAAGTTTATATTTCATTTCAAGTCCAATTCAACTTGTTTAGAATGTCATTCCCAAATCTCCTAGCTCTAATTGAGATTTTAATTTGTATTTCTAAGGCTAATGATGAAGCAATCATTCTATTTAAGCTTACTTCTTCACTAAGTCTCTCTAAAATTTGTTTTTGACTTCAAATTCTATTTCAATTATGATTCAATTTGTTTCGATTCTCCATCCATATCATTTCTTACTCGAATTGGCATGTTAAACCACATTCCAAGATAGATGAACAATAAAAATGTTCTATTCATGCTTACTTGTTCACCAAGTCTACCCAAAATGTGTTTTCAACTTTATATTTCATTTCAATTCCGATTCAACTCGTTTAGAATGTCATTCCCAAATCTCCTAGCTCTAATTTGGATTTTAATTCGTATTCCTAAGGCTAATGATAAAGCAAACATTCTATTTAAGCTTACTTGTTCACTAAGTCACTCTAAAATTTGTTTTTGACTTCTAATTCAATTTAAATTGTGATTCAATTTGTTTCGATTCTCCATCCATAGGTTTTCTTACTCGAATTGGCATGTTAAACCACTTTCCAAGACAGATGAACAACAAAAATGTTCAATTCATGCCTACTTGTTCACCAGGTCTAACCAAAATGTGTTTTCAACTTTATATTTCATTTCAATTCCAATTCAACTTGTTTAGAATGTCATTCCCAAATCTCCTAGCTCTAATTTGGATTTTAATTAGTATTCCTAAGGCTAATGATGAAGGAAACATTCTATTTAAGCTTACTTATTCACCAAGTCTCTCAAAAATTTGTTTTTGACTGCCAATTCTATTTCAATTATGATTCAATTTGTTTTGAATCTCCATCCATAGCCTTTCTTACTCGAATTGGCATGTTAAACCACTTTCCAAGACAGATGAACAACAAAAATGTTCAATTCATGCCTACTTGTTCACCAGGTCTAACCAAAATGTGTTTTCAACTTTATATTTCATTTCAATTCCGATTCAACTCGTTTAGAATGTCATTCCCAAATCTCCTAGCTCTAATTTGGATTCTAATTCTTATTCCTAAGGCCAAAGATGAAGCAAACATTCTATTTAAGCTTACTTGTTCACTAAGTCTCTCTAAAATTTGTTTTTGACTTCCAATTCTATTTCAATTATGATTCAATTTGTTTCGATTCTCCATCCAAAGCTTTTCTTACTCGAATTGGCATGTTAAACCACTTTCCAAGACAGATGAACAATCAAAATGTTCTATTCATGCTTACTTGTTCACCAAGTCTACCCAAAATGTGTTTTCAAGTTTATATTTCATTTCAATTCCAATTCAACTTGTTTAGAATGTCATTCCCAAATATCCTAGCTCTCATTGGGATTTTAATTCATATTTCTAAGGCTAATGATGAAGCAAACATTCTATTTAAGCTTACTTGTTCACTAAGTCTCTCTAAAATTTGTTTTTGACTTCCAATTCTATTTCAATTATGATTCAATTTGTTTCGATTCTCCATCCATAGCTTTTATTTCTCGAATTGGCTTGTTAAACCACTTTCCAAGACAGATGAACAATAAAAATGTTCTATTCATGCTTACTTGTTCACCAAGTCTACCCAAAATGTGTTTTCAAGTTTATATTTCATTTCAATTCCAATTCAACTTGTTTAGAATGTCATTCCCAAATCTCCTAGCTCTAATTGGGACTTTAATTCGTATTCCTAAGGCATTAGATGAAGCAAACATTCTATTTAAGCTTACTTGTTCACTAAGTCTCTCTAAAATTTGTTTTTGACTTCCAATTCTATTGCAATTATGATTCAATTTGTTTCGATTCTCCATCCATAGCTTTTCTTACTAGAATTGGCTTGTTAAAGCACTTTCCAAGATAGATGAACAATCAAAATGTTCTATTCATGCTTACTTGTTCACCAAGTCTACCCAAAATGTGTTTTCAACTTTATATTTCATTTCAATACCGATTCAACTTGTTTAGAATGTCATTCCCAAATCTCCTAGCTCTAATTGGGACTTTAATTCGTATTCCTAAGGCATTAGATGAAGCAAACATTCTATTTAAGCTTAATTGCTCACTAAGTCTCCGTAAAATTTGTTTTTGACTTCCAATTCTATTTCAATTATGATTCAATTTGTTTCGATTCTCCATCCATAGCTTTTCTTACTAGAATTGGCTTGTTAAAGCACTTTCCAAGATAGATGAACAATAAAAATGTTCTATTCATGCTTACTTGTTCACCAAGTCTACCCAAAATGTGTTTTCAACTTTATATTTCATTTCAATTCCAATTCAACTTGTTTAGAATGTCATTCCCAAATCTCCTAGCTCTAATTGGGACTTTAATTCGTATTCCTAAGGCATTAGATGAAGCAAACATTCTATTTAAGCTTACTTGTTCACTAAGTCTCTCTAAAATTTGTTTTTGACTTCCAATTCTATTGCAATTATGATTCAATTTGTTTCGATTCTCCATCCATAGCTTTTCTTACTAGAATTGGCTTGTTAAAGCACTTTCCAAGATAGATGAACAATCAAAATGTTCTATTCATGCTTACTTGTTCACCAAGTCTACCCAAAATGTGTTTTCAACTTTATATTTCATTTCAATTCCAATTCAACTTGTTTAGAATGTCATTCCCAAATCTCCTAGCTCTAATTGGGACTTTAATTCGTATTTCTAAGGCTAATGATGAAGCAAACATTCTATTTAAGCTTAATTGCTCACTAAGTCTCCGTAAAATTTGTTTTTGACTTCCAATTCTATTTCAATTATGATTCAATTTGTTTCGATTCTCCATCCATAGCTTTTCTTACTAGAATTGGCTTCTTAAAGCACTTTCCAAGATAGATGAACAATCAAAATGTTCTATTCATGCTTACTTGTTCACCAAGTCTACCCAAAATGTGTTTTCAACTTTATATTTCATTTCAATACCGATTCAACTTGTTTAGAATGTCATTCCCAAATCTCCTAGCTCTAATTGGGACTTTAATTCGTATTTCTAAGGCTAATGATGAAGCAAACATTCTATTTAAGCTTACTTGTTCACTAAGTCTCTCTAAAATTTGTTTTTGACTTCCAATTCTATTGCAATTATGATTCAATTTGTTTCGATTCTCCATCCATAGCTTTTCTTACTAGAATTGGCTTGTTAAAGCACTTTCCAAGATAGATGAACAATCAAAATGTTCTATTCATGCTTACTTGTTCACCAAGTCTACCCAAAATGTGTTTTCAACTTTATATTTCATTTCAATACCAATTCAACTTCTTTAGAATGCCATTCCCAAATCTCCTAGCTCTAATTCGGACTTTAATTCGTATTTCTTTGGCATTAGATGAAGCAAACATTCTATTTAAGCTTACTTGTTCACTAAGTCTCTCTAAAATTTGTTTTTGACTTCCAATTCTATTGCAATTATGATTCAATTTGTTTCGATTCTCCATCCATAGCTTTTCTTACTCGATTTGGCATGTTAAACCACTTTCCAAGATAGAAGAACAATAAAAATTTTCAATTCATGCTTACTTGTTCACCAGGTCTAACCAAAATGTGTTTTCAACTTTATATTTCATTTCAATACCGATTCAACTTGTTTAGAATGTCATTCCTAAATCTCCTAGCTCTAATTGGGACTTTAATTTGTATTTGTAAGGCCAATGATGAAGCAAACATTCTATTTAAGCTTAGTTGTTCACTAAGTCTCTCTAAAATTTGTTTTTGACTTCCAATTCTATTTCAATTATGATTCAATTTGTTTCGATTCTCCATCCAAAGCTTTTCTTACTCGAATTGGCATGTTAAACCACTTTCCAAGATAGATGAACAATAAAAATTTTCAATTCATGCTTACTTGTTCACCAAGTCTAACCAAAATGTGTTTGCAGGTTTATATTTCATTTCAATTCCAATTCAACTTGTTTAGAATGTCATTCCCAAATCTCCTAGCTCTCGTTGGGACTTTAATTTGTATTCCTATGGCTAATGATGAAGCAAACATTCTATTTAAGCTTACTTGTTCACTAAGTCTCTCTAAAATTTGTTTTTGACTTCCAATTCTATTGCAATTATGATTCAATTTGTTTCGATTCTCCATCCATAGCTTTTCTTACTAGAATTGGCTTGTTAAAGCACTTTCCAAGATAGATGAACAATCAAAATGTTCAATTCATGCCTACTTGTTCACCAGGTCTAACCAAAATGTGTTTTCAACTTTATATTTCATTTCAATTCCGATTCAACTCGTTTAGAATGTCATTCCCAAATCTCCTAGCTCTAATTTGGATTCTAATTCGTATTTCTAAGGCTAATGATGAAGCAAACATTCTATTTAAGCTTACTTGTTCACTAAGTCTCTCTAAAATTTGTTTTTGACTTCCAATTCTATTGCAATTATGATTCAATTTGTTTCGATTCTCCATCCAAAGCTTTTCTTACTCGAATTGGCATGTTAAACCACTTTCCAAGACAGATGAACAACAAAAATGTTCAATTCATGCCTACTTGTTCACCAGGTCTAACCAAAATGTGTTTTCAACTTTATATTTCATTTCAATTCCGATTCAACTCGTTTAGAATGTCATTCCCAAATCTCCTAGCTCTAATTGGGATTTTAATTCGTATTCCTAAGGCTAATGATGAAGCAAACATTCTATTTAAGCTTACTTGTTCACTAAGTCACTCTAAAATTTGTTTTTGACTTCCAATTCTATTTCAATTATGATTCAATTTGTTTCGAATCTCCATCCATAGCCTTTCTTACTCGAATTGGCATGTTAAACCACTTTCCAAGATAGATGAACAACAAAAATGTTCAATTCATGCTTACTTGTTCACCAAGTCTAACCAAAATGTGTTTGCAAGTTTATATTTCATTTCAATTCCAATTCAACTTGTTTAGAATGTCATTCCCAAATCTCCTAGCTCTAATTGAGACTTTAATTCGTATTCCTAAGGCATTAGATGAAGCAAACATTCTATTTAAGCATACTTGTTCACTTAGTCTCTCTAAAATTTGTTTTTGACTTCCAATTCTATTTCAATTATGATTCAATTTGTTTCGATTCTCCATCCATAGCTTTTCTTACTCGAATTGGCATGTTAAACCACTTTCCAAGACAGATGAACAACAAAAATGTTCAATTCATGCCTACTTGTTCACCAGGTCTAACCAAAATGTGTTTTCAACTTTATATTTCATTTCAATTCCGATTCAACTCGTTTAGAATGTCATTCCCAAATCTCCTAGCTCTAATTTGGATTTTAATTCTTATTCCTAAGGCCAAAGATGAAGCAAACATTCTATTTAAGCATACTTGTTCACTAAGTCACTCTAAAATTTGTTTTTGACTTCCAATTCCATTTCAATTATGATTCAATTTGTTTCGATTCTCCATCCATAGCTTTTCTTACTAGAATTGGCTTCTTAAAGCACTTTCCAAGATAGATGAGAACAATCAAAATGTTCTTTTCATGCTCACTTGTTCACCAAGTCTAACCAAAATGTGTTTTCAAGTTTATATTTCATTTCAATTCCAATTCAACTTGTTTAGAATGTCATTCCCAAATCTCCTAGCTCTAATTTGGATTTTAATTCGTATTCCTAAGTCTAATGATGAAGCAAACATTCTATTTAAGCTTACTTGTTCACTAAGTCTCTCTAAAATTTGTTTTTGACTTCCAATTCTATTGCAATTATGATTCAATTTGTTTCGATTCTCCATCCATAGCTTTTCTTACTAGAATTGGCTTGTTAAAGCACTTTCCAAGATAGATGAACAATCAAAATGTTCTATTCATGCTTACTTGTTCACCAAGTCTACCCAAAATGTGTTTTCAACTTTATATTTCATTTCAATTCCAATTCAACTTGTTTAGAATGTCATTCCCAAATCTCCTAGCTCTAATTGGGACTTTAATTCGTATTCCTAAGGCATTAGATGAAGCAAACATTCTATTTAAGCTTACTTGTTCACTAAGTCTCTCTAAAATTTGTTTTTGACTTCCAATTCTATTGCAATTATGATTCAATTTGTTTCGATTCTCCATCCATAACTTTCCTTGCTCGATTTGGCATGTTAAACCACTTTCGTTGACAGATGATGAAGAAGAATGTTCTTTTCATGTCACTTGTTGACCAAGTCTAACCAAAATGTGTTTTCAACTTTATATTTCATTTCAATACCGATTCAACTTGTTTAGAATGTCATTCCCAAATCTCCTAGCTCTAATTGGGACTTTAATTCGTATTTCTAAGGCTAATGATGAAGCAAACATTCTATTTAAGCTTACTTGTTCACTAAGTCTCTCTAAAATTTGTTTTTGACTTCCAATTCTATTGCAATTATGATTCAATTTGTTTCGATTCTCCATCCATAGCTTTTCTTACTAGAATTGGCTTCTTAAAGCACTTTCCAAGATAGATGAACAATCAAAATGTTCTATTCATGCTTACTTGTTCACCAAGTCTACCCAAAATGTGTTTTCAACTTTATATTTCATTTCAATACCGATTCAACTTGTTTAGAATGTCATTCCCAAATCTCCTAGCTCTAATTGGGACTTTAATTCGTATTCCTAAGGCATTAGATGAAGCAAACATTCTATTTAAGCTTACTTGTTCACTAAGTCTCTCTAAAATTTGTTTTTGACTTCCAATTCTATTGCAATTATGATTCAATTTGTTTCGATTCTCCATCCATAGCTTTTCTTACTAGAATTGGCTTCTTAAAGCACTTTCCAAGATAGATGATGAAGAAAAATGTTCTTTTCATGCTCACTTGTTGACCAAGTCTAACCAAAATGTGTTTTCAAGTTTATATTTCATTTCAATTCCAATTCAACTTGTTTAGAATGTCATTCCCAAATCTCCTAGCTCTAATTGGGACTTTAATTCGTATTCCTATGGCTAATGATGAAGCAAACATTCTATTTAAGCTTACTTGTTCACTAAGTCTCTCTAAAATTTGTTTTTGACTTCCAATTCTATTTCAATTATGATTCAATTTGTTTCGATTCTCCATCCATAGCTTTTCTTACTCGATTTGGCATGTTAAACCACTTTCGTTGACAGATGATGAAGAAAAATGTTCTATTCATGCTCACTTGTTCACCAAGTCTACCCAAAATGTGTTTTCAACTTTATATTTCATTTCAATTCCGATTCAACTTGTTTAGAATGTCATTCCCAAATCTCCTAGCTCTAATTGGGATTTTAATTCGTATTCCTAAGGCTAATGATGAAGCAAACATTCTATTTAAGCTTACTTGTTCACTAAGTCTCTCTAAAATTTGTTTTTGACTTCCAATTCTATTTCAATTATGATTCAATTTGTTTCGATTCTCCATCCATAGCTTTTCTTACTCGAATTGGCATGTTAAACCAATTTCCTTGACAGATGATGAAGAAAAATGTTCTATTCATGCTTACTTGTTCACCAAGTCTAACCAAAATGTGTTTTCAAGTTTATATTTCATTTCAATTCCAATTCAACTTGTTTAGAATGTCATTCCCAAATCTCCTAGCTCTAATTTGGATTTTAATTCGTATTCCTAAGGCTAATGATGAAGCAAACATTCTATTTAAGCTTACTTGTTCACTAAGTCTCTCTAAAATTTGTTTTTGACTTCCAATTCTATTTCAATTATGATTCAATTTGTTTCGATTCTCCATCCATATCTTTTCTTACGCGAATTGACATGTTAAACCAAGTTCCTTGATAGATGATGAAGAAAAATATTCTATTCATGCTTACTTGTTCACCAAGTCTACCCAAAATGTGTTTTCAACTTTATATTTCATTTCAATACCGATTCAACTTGTTTAGAATGTCATTCCCAAATCTCCTAGCTCTAATTGGGACTTTAATTCGTATTCCTAAGGCATTAGATGAAGCAAACATTCTATTTAAGCTTACTTGTTCACTAAGTCTCTCTAAAATTTGTTTTTGACTTCCAATTCTATTTCAATTATGATACAATTTGTTTCGATCCTCTAGCCATAGCCTTTCTTACACGATTTGGCATGTTAAACCGCTTTCGTTGACAGATGATGAAAAAAAATGTTCTATTCATGCTTACTTGTTCACCAAGTCTAACCAAAATGTGTTTTCAACTTTATATTTCATTTCAATATCGATTCAACTTGTTTAGAATGTCATTCCCAAATCTCCTAGCTCTAATTGGGACTTTAATTCGTATTCCTAAGGCATTAGATGAAGCAAACATTCTATTTAAGCTTACTTGTTCACTAAGTCTCTCTAAAATTTGTTTTTGACTTCCAATTCTATTGCAATTATGATTCAATTTGTTTCGATTCTCCATCCATAGCTTTTCTTACTAGAATTGGCTTGTTAAAGCACTTTCCAAGATAGATGAACAATCAAAATGTTCTATTCATGCTTACTTGTTCACCAAGTCTACCCAAAATGTGTTTTCAACTTTATATTTCATTTCAATACCGATTCAACTTGTTTAGAATGTCATTCCCAAATCTCCTAGCTCTAATTGGGACTTTAATTCGTATTTCTAAGGCTAATGATGAAGCAAACATTCTATTTAAGCTTACTTGTTCACTAAGTCTCTCTAAAATTTATTTTTGACTTCCAATTCTATTTCAATTATGATTCAATTTGTTTCGATCCTCCATCCATAGCTTTCCTTACTCGATTTGGCATGTTAAACCACTTTCGTTGACAGATGATGAAGAAAAATGTTCTTTTCATGCTCACTTGTTGACCAAGTCTAACCAAAATGTGTTTTCAAGTTTATATTTCATTTCAATTCCAATTCAACTTGTTTAGAATGTCATTCCCAAATCTCCTAGCTCTAATTGGGACTTTAATTCGTATTCCTAAGGCATTAGATGAAGCAAACATTCTATTTAAGCTTACTTGTTCACTAAGTCTCTCTAAAATTTGTTTTTGACTTCCAATTCTATTTCAATTATGATTCAATTTGTTTCAAATCTCAATCCATACCTCTTCTTACTCGAATTGGCATGTTAAACCACTTTCCAAGAAAAATGATGAAGAAAAATGTGTTATTGATGCTTACTTGCTACCCATGTCTACCCAAAATGTGTTTTCAAGTTTATATTTCATTTCAATTTCGATTGAACTTGTTTAGAATGTCATTCCCAAATCTCCTAGCTCTAATTGGGACTTTAATTCGTATTCCTAAGGCTAATGATGAAGCAAACATTCTATTTAAGCTTACTTGTTCACTAAGTCTCTCTAAAATTTGTTTTTGACTTCCAATTCTATTGCAATTATGATTCAATTTGTTTCGATTCTCCATCCATAGCTTTTCTTACTAGAATTGGCTTCTTAAAGCACTTTCCAAGATAGATGATGAAGAAAAATGTTCTATTCATGCTTACTTGTTCACCAAGTCTACCCAAAATGTGTTTTCAACTTTATATTTCATTTCAATACCGATTCAACTTGTTTAGAATGTCATTCCCAAATCTCCTAGCTCTAATTGGGACTTTAATTCGTATTTCTAAGGCTAATGATGAAGCAAACATTCTATTTAAGCTTACTTGTTCACTAAGTCTCTCTAAAATTTGTTTTTGACTTCCAATTCTATTGCAATTATGATTCAATTTGTTTCGATTCTCCATCCATAGCTTTTCTTACTAGAATTGGCTTCTTAAAGCACTTTCCAAGATAGATGAACAATCAAAATGTTCTTTTCATGCTCACTTGTTGACCAAGTCTAACCAAAATGTGTTTTCAAGTTTATATTTCATTTCAATACCGATTCAACTTGTTTAGAATGTCATTCCCAAATCTCCTAGCTCTAATTGGGACTTTAATTCGTATTCCTAAGGCATTAGATGAAGCAAACATTCTATTTAAGCTTACTTGTTCACTAAGTCTCTCTAAAATTTGTTTTTGACTTCCAATTCTATTTCAATTATGATTCAATTTGTTTCGATTCTCCATCCATAGCTTTTCTTCCTCGAATTGTCTTGTTAAACCACTTTCGTTGACAGATGATGAAGAAAAATGTTCTATTCATGCTTACTTGTTCACCAAGTCTACCCAAAATGTGTTTTCAACTTTATATTTCATTTCAATACCGATTCAACTTGTTTAGAATGTCATTCCCAAATCTCCTAGCTCTAATTGGGACTTTAATTTGTATTTCTAAGGCTAATGATGAAGCAAACATTCTATTTAAGCTTACTTGTTCACTAAGTCTCTCTAAAATTTGTTTTTGACTTCCAATTCTATTGCAATTATGATTCAATTTGTTTCGATTCTCCATCCATAGCTTTTCTTACTAGAATTGGCTTCTTAAAGCACTTTCCAAGATAGATGAACAATCAAAATGTTCTATTCATGCTTACTTGTTCACCAAGTCTACCCAAAATGTGTTTTCAACTTTATATTTCATTTCAATATCGATTCAACTTGTTTAGAATGTCATTCCCAAATCTCCTAGCTCTAATTGGGACTTTAATTCGTATTCCTAAGGCATTAGATGAAGCAAACATTCTATTTAAGCTTACTTGTTCACTAAGTCTCTCTAAAATTTGTTTTTGACTTCCAATTCTATTGCAATTATGATTCAATTTGTTTCGATTCTCCATCCATAGCTTTTCTTACTAGAATTGGCTTGTTAAAGCACTTTCCAAGATAGATGATGAAGAAGAATGTTCTTTTCATGTCACTTGTTGACCAAGTCTAACCAAAATGTGTTTTCAAGTTTATATTTCATTTCAATTCCAATTCAACTTGTTTAGAATGTCATTCCCAAATCTCCTAGCTCTAATTGGGACTTTAATTCGTATTCCTAAGGCATTAGATGAAGCAAACATTCTATTTAAGCTTACTTGTTCACTAAGTCTCTCTAAAATTTGTTTTTGACTTCCAATTCTATTTCAATTATGATTCAATTTGTTTCGATTCTCCATCCATAGCTTTTCTTACTCGATTTGGCATGTTAAAGCACTTTCCAAGATAGATAGATGAACAATCAAAATGTTCTATTCATGCTTACTTGTTCACCAAGTCTACCCAAAATGTGTTTTCAACTTTATATTTCATTTCAATACCGATTCAACTTGTTTAGAATGTCATTCCCAAATCTCCTAGCTCTAATTGGGATTTTAATTCGTATTTCTAAGGCTAATGATGAAGCAAACATTCTATTTAAGCTTACTTGTTCACTAAGTCTCTCTAAAATTTGTCTTTGACTTCCAATTATATTACAATTTTTATTCAATTGGTTTCAATTCTCCAACCGAAGCTTTTCCTACTCGAATTGGCTTGTCAAACAAATTTCCAAGACAGATGAACAATCAAAATGTTCTATTCATGCTTACTAGTTCACCAAGTCTACCCAAAATGTGTTTTCACTTTATATTTCATTTCAATACCGATTCAACTTGTTTAGAGTGTCATTCCCAAATCTCCTAGCTCTAATTGGGACTTTAAATCTATTTCTAAGGCTAATGATGAAGCAAACATTCTAGTTAAGCTTACTTGTTCACTAAGTCTCTCTAAAATTTGTTTATGACTTCCAATTCTATTGCAATTATGATTCAATTTGTTTCGATTCTCCATCCACAGCTTTTCTTACTAGAATTGGCTTGTTAAAGCACTTTCCAAGACAGATGATCAGGAAAAATGTTCTATTCATGCTCACTTGTTCACCAAGTCTAACCAAAATGTGTTTTCAACTTTATATTTCATTTCAATTCCAATTCAACTTGTTTAGAATGTCATTCCCAAATCTCCTAGCTCTAATTGGGACTTTAATTCGTATTCCTAAGGCATTAGATGAAGCAAACATTCTAGTTAAGCTTACTTGTTCACTAAGTCTCTCTAAAATTTGTTTTTGACTTCCAATTCTATTTCAATTATGATTCAATTTGTTTCGATTCTCCATCCATAGCTTTTCTTACTAGAATTGGCTTGTTAAAGCACTTTCCAAGATAGATGATGAAGAAAAATGTTCAATTCATGCCTACTTGTTCACCAGGTCTAACCAAAATGTGTTTTCAACTTTATATTTCATTTCAATTCCGATTCAACTCGTTTAGAATGTCATTCCCAAATCTCCTAGCTCTAATTGGGACTTTAATTCGTATTCCTAAGGCATTAGATGAAGCAAACATTCTATTTAAGCTTACTTGTTCACTAAGTCTCTCTAAAATTTGTTTTTGACTTCCAATTCTATTTCAATTATGATTCAATTTGTTTCGATTCTCCATCCATAGCTTTTCTTCCTCGAATTGGCTTGTTAAACCACTTTCCAAGACAGATGAACAATAAAAATGTTCTATTCATGCTTACTTGTTCACCAAGTCTAACGAAAATGTGTTTTCAATTTTATATTTCATTTCAATTCCAATTCAACTTCTTTAGAATGTCATTCCCAAATCTCCTAGCTCTCATTGGGATTTTAATTCGTATTTCTATGGCTAATCATGAAGCAAACATTCTATTTAAGGTTACTTGTTCACTAACTCTCTCTAAAATTTGTTTTTGACTTCCAATTCTATTTCAATTATGATTCAATTTGTTTCGATTCTCCATCAGTAGCTTTTCTTACGCGAATTGGCATGTTAAAACACTTTCGTTGACAGATGATGAATAAAAATGTTCTATTCATGCTCATTTGTTCACCAAGTCTAACCAAAATGTGTTTTCAATTTTATATTTCATTTCAATTCCAATTCAACTTGTTTAGAATGTCATTCCCAAATATCCTTGCTCTCATTGGGATTTTAATTCGTATTTCTAAGGCTAGTCATGAAGAAAACATTCTATTTAAGGTTACTTGTTCATTAACTCTCTCTCAAATTTGTTTTTGACTTCCAATTCTATTTCAATTATGATTCAATTTGTTTCGATTCTCCATCCATAGCTTTTCTTCCTCGAATTGGCTTGTTAAACCAATTTCCTTGACAGATGATGAAGAAAAATGTTCTATTCATGCTTACTTGTTCACCAAGTCTAACCAAAATGTGTTTTCAAGTTTATATTTCATTTCAATTCCAATTCAACTTGTTTAGAATGTCATTCCCAAATCTCCTAGCTCTAATTCGGACTTTAATTCGTATTCCTAATTCTAATGATGAAGCAAACATTCTATTTAAGCTTACTTGTTCACTAAGTCTCTCAAAAATTTGTTTTTGACTTCCAATTCTATTTCAATTATGATTCAATTTGTTTCGATTCTCCATCCATAGCTTTTCTTACATGATTTGGCATGTTAAACCACTTTCCTTGACAGATGATGAACAATCAAAATGTTCTATTCATGCTTACTTGTTCACCAAGTCTACCCAAAATGTGTTTTCAACTTTATATTTCATTTCAATATCGATTCAACTTGTTTAGAATGTCATTCCCAAATCTCCTAGCTCTAATTGGGACTTTAATTCGTATTCCTAAGGCATTAGATGAAGCAAACATTCTATTTAAGCTTACTTGTTCACTAAGTCTCTCTAAAATTTGTTTTTGACTTCCAATTCTATTGCAATTATGATTCAATTTGTTTCGATTCTCCATCCATAGCTTTTCTTACTAGAATTGGCTTGTTAAAGCACTTTCCAAGACAGATGAACAATAAAAATGTTCTATTCATGCTTACTTGTTCACCAAGTCTAACCAAAATGTGTTTGAAAGTTTATATTTCATTTCAATTCCAATTCAACTTGTTTAGAATGTCATTCCCAAATCTCCTAGCTCTAATTGGGACTTTAATTCGTATTTCTAAGGCTAATGATGAAGCAAACATTCTATTTAAGCTTACTTGTTCACTAAGTCTCTCTAAAATTTGTTTTTGACTTCCAATTCTATTTCAATTATGATTCAATTTGTTTCGATTCTCCATCCATAGCTTTTCTTACTCGATTTGGCATGTTAAACCACTTTCGTTGACAGATGATGAAGAAAAATGTTCTATTCATGCTCACTTGTTCACCAAGTCTACCCAAAATGTGTTTTCAACTTTATATTTCATTTCAATTCCAATTCAACTTGTTTAGAATGTCATTCCCAAATCTCCTAGCTCTAATTGGGATTTTAATTCGTATTACTAAGGCTTGTGATGAAGCAAACATTCTATTTAAGCTTACTTGTTCACTAAGTCTCTCTAAAATTTGTTTTTGACTTCCAATTCTATTTCAATTATGATTCAATTTGTTTCGATTCTCCATCCATAGCTTTTCTTACTCGATTTGGCATGTTAAACCACTTTCCTTGACAGATGATGAAGAAAAATGTCCTTTTGATGCTCACTTGTTCACCAAGTCTAACCAAAATGTGTTTTCAACTTGATATTTCCTTTCAATTCCGATTCAACTTGTTTAGAATGTCATTCCCAAATCTCCTAGCCCTAATTGGGATTTTAATTCGTATTACTAAGGCTTGTGATGAAGCAAACATTCTATTTAATCTTACTTGTCCACTAAGTCTCTCTAAAATTTGTTTTTGACTTCCAATTCTATTTCAATTTTGATTCAATTTGTTTCGATTCTCCATCCATAGCTTTTCTTACTCGAATTGGCATGTTAAACCAATTTCCTTGACAGATGATGAAGAAAAATGCTCTATTCATGCTTACTTGTTCACCAAGTCTACCCAAAATGTGTTTTCAAGTTTATATTTCATTTCAATTCCAATTCAACTTGTTTAGAATGTCATTCCCAAATCTCCTAGCTCTAATTTGGAATTTAATTCGTATTTGTAAGGCTAATGATGAAGCAAACATTCTATTTAAGCTTACTTGTTCACTAAGTCACTCTAAAATTTGTTTTTGACTTCCAATTCTATTTCAATTATGATTCAATTTGTTTCGATTCTCCATCCACAGCTTTTCTTACTCGATTTGGCATGTTAAAACACTTTCGTTGACAGATGATGAATAAAAATGTTCTATTCATGCTCACTTATTCACCAAGTCTAACCAAAATGTGTTTTCAACTTTATATTTCATTTCAATTCCGATTCAACTTGTTTAGAATGTCATTCCCAAATCTCCTAGCTCTAATTGGGATTTTAATTAGTATTACTAAGGCTAGTGATGAAGCAAACATTCTATTTAATCTTACTTGTCCACTAAGTCTCTCTAAAATTTGTTTTTGACTTCCAATTCTATTTCAATTATGATTCAATTTGTTTCGATTCTCCATCCATAGCTTTTCTTCCTCGAATTGGCTTGTTAAACCACTTTCCAAGACAGATGAACAATAAAAATGTTCTATTCATGCTTACTTGTTCACCAAGTCTAACCAAAATGTGTTTGAAAGTTTATATTTCATTTCAATTCCAATTCAACTTGTTTAGAATGTCATTCCCAAATCTCCTAGCTCTAATTTGGAATTTAATTCGTATTCCTAAGGCTAATGATGAAGCAAACATTCTATTTAAGCTTACTTGTTCACTAAGTCTCTCAAAAATTTGTTTTAGACTTCCAATTCTATTTCAATTATGATTCAATTTGTTTCGATTCTCCATCCATAGCTTTTCTTACTCGATTTGGCATGTTAAACCAATTTCCTTGACAGATGATGAAGAAAAATATGTTATTCATACTTACTTGTTCACCAAGTCTAACCAAAATGTGTTTTCAACTTGATATTTCCTTTCAATTCCGATTCAACTTGTTTAGAATGTCATTCCCAAATCTCCTAGCCCTAATTGGGATTTTAATTCGTATTACTAAGGCTAGTGATGAAGCAAACATTCTATTTAATCTTACTTGTCCACTAAGTCTCTCTAAAATTTGTTTTTGACATCCAATTCTATTTCAATTTTGATTCAATTTGATTCGATTCTCCCTCCGAAGGTTTTCTTACTCGAATCAGCGTGTTAAACCAATTTCCTTGACAGATGATGAAGAAAAATGTTCTATTCATGCTTACTTGTTCACCAAGTCTAACCAAAATGTGTTTGAAAGTTTATATTTCATTTCAATTCCAATTCAACTTGTTTAGAATGTCATTCCCAAATCTCCTAGCTCTAATTTGGAATTTAATTCGTATTCCTAAGGCTAATGATGAAGCAAACATTCTATTTAAGCTTACTTGTTCACTAAGTCACTCTAAAAATTGTTTTTGACTTCCAATTCAATTTCAATTATGATTCAATTGGTTTCGATTCTCCATCCATAGCTTTTCTTACTCGATTTGGCATGTTAACCCACTTTCGTTGACAGATGATGAATAAAAATGTTCTATTCATGCTTACTTGTTCACCAAGTCTAACCAAAATGTGTTTTCAACTTTATATTTCATTTCAATTGCGATTCAACTTGTTTAGAATGTCATTCCCAAATCTCCTAGCCCTAATTGGGATTTTAATTAGTATTACTAAGGCTAGTGATGAAGCAAACATTCTATTTAATCTTACTTGTCCACTAAGTCTCTCTAAAATTTATTTTTGACTTCCAATTCTATTTCAATTATGATTCAATTGGATTCGATTCTCCCTCCGAAGGTTTTCTTACTCGAATTGGCGTGTTAAACCAATTTCCTTGACAGATGATGAAGAAAAATGTTCTATTCATGCTTACTTGTTCACCAAGTCTAACCAAAATGTGTTTGAAAGTTTATATTTCATTTCAATTCCAATTCAACTTGTTTAGAATGTCATTCCCAAATCTCCTAGCTCTAATTTGGAATTTAATTCGTATTCCTAAGGCTAATGATGAAGCAAACATTCTATTTAAGCTTACTTGTTCACTAAGTCACTCTAAAAATTGTTTTTGACTTCCAATTCAATTTCAATTATGATTTAATTTGTTTCAATTTTCTATCCATAGCTTTTATTACTCGAATTGGCATGTTAACCCAATTTCCATGACAGATGATGAAGAAAAATGTTCTTTTGATGCTCACTTGTTCACCAAGTCTAACCAAAATGTGTTTTCAACTTTATATTTCATTTCAATTGCGATTCAACTTGTTTAGAATGTCATTCCCAAATCTCCTAGCCCTAATTGGGATTTTAATTAGTATTACTAAGGCTAGTGATGAAGCAAACATTCTATTTAATCTTACTTGTCCACTAAGTCTCTCTAAAATTTGTTTTTGACTTCCAATTCTATTTCAATTATGATTCAATTGGATTCGATTCTCCCTCCGAAGGTTTTCTTACTCGAATTGGCGTGTTAAACCAATTTCCTTGACAGATGATGAAGAAAAATGTTCTATTCATGCTTACTTGTTCACCAAGTCTAACCAAAATGTGTTTGAAAGTTTATATTTCATTTCAATTCCAATTCAACTTGTTTAGAATGTCATTACCAAATCTCCTAGCTCTAATTTAGATTTTAATTCGTATTCCTAAGGCTAATGATGAAGCAAACATTCTATTTAAGCTTACTTGTTCACTAAGTCTCTCAAAAATTTGTTTTTGACTTCCAATTCAGTTTAAATTATGATTTAATTTGTTTCGATTCTCCATCCACAGCTTTCCCAGGAACATAGCAGGTGACTGCCCCATACTTAACAATCAACAGCTATGCTCCACTACAGTTGGGACAACATGATTTTGATAGTACCCAGTCCAGAATGCATTCCATTTTCAATTCTAAACATATGAGCTTAATTCCCATACAACAAACTTTACTTTTCATTAAACATTTCTCATCCATTAGCTTAAACATGTTACATTCAAGGAAAACTAGTCTATATATCTATATGAACATAACCCAGCCCTTTCAATCCATTACAAGCACATATATGAGCATACATTCAGCAACGCAACATCCCATAAAAGTAGAAAAGCATAAAAAATGTAAGTTTAACCCTAATCTCAGTTCAAACATGTAGAAATCCATATTTTCTAGCAACAGTAACATTTCAGAAAAAGATAGGGGTTTAGGATGGATTGCTACCTGGATTCCTACAAAATGTGTGTGTTTGATGTGTTAGAAATAATCCTCCCTTGCTATTGGGCTGATTTCTAGCCTTAAATCTGCTCCTTCCTCAGTAAAATTCCCTCCTCAAGCCCTATCTCGCTCTTTTCTCTCTCTAGCCACCCCCTTTAGCTTCTCTCTCTAAAATCTGATATGGCGGAAGTGTATGGGCGTTTTGGCTGCAGCTAGGGTTTATGAGAAAGTTAGGAAATTGCATTCTAATCCCTGGCTACTTTATAGTTTTAGTCTCTATATATTTTCCCTTTTTACTTAGGTCCTTAGCCTCACTCTCAAGTAAGGAATTGTAATTCTTTCAAGTTGGTCCCTATACTAATGCAACTATATGCACTAATGCAACATACATAAGCATTAAACATCAAATTAGCAATTATCAAACATCTCTTTAATCATAATTGGAGCGGATATTGCAAACTCCACATACCACTACGTTCATGCATGAGTGCGTGACTATTCAGCCATGCCTTAACTTTTGTACATTCTGAGGCATCCCTCAGTGGATCCAAGTACCATAATGGTCCCTACCCCCTTCTGACAGATCATCCCTAATGATGTGCTACTACCAATGCAACTACACCTAAGGCAGTGAACCTATCCATGCAACTTAGTGCAATGGTGAGTATCAAGGTTATATCCCATAAGAATGAGAAAGCCTAGAGTTACTACTTGTTGTTTGTTATCTAGCCTATGATTCAAAGTGATTGGGTTCTAACTAAACTAATGACTAAGTTAAATGCAACAATAACTGGTCAGCGACAATTGGCAAGGAGAGGAATTAATCAAGACAGAAAAGCAAACCCAATGAGAAACTACACTAGTTAGTAAACACAAAAAGATAATGGATTACTGAATCTGACTATGCTACCTGTGAGTGAATTCTAATTTAAATTCAAATTCTCTATCGGTCTCAATGAATTTCTTAGACCTATAAACCTACCACTAGCTAGTTCTTCCTAATGGTTGATTTTAGATAAGCATTATCGGTCTAATCCACTACTATTAAGAGTCGTTACTTCTTAATCAAACAATTTATTAACCTTAGTTCAAGTTATAACAAATTGTCTATTACAATTAGGTGTCCAATTTCATTTAAAATCTATCGATTACTAAAGGAAATCTAAGAGGCTTTCATTACAATGTCTTGTCAATGAAAACTTGAACATTCATTCATAAAAGGAAAGGAGATCATATAATCAATATTCAATTATCCATACAAATTAAAACAAAATACCAACATAGTCAGGAACCCCAATGGATTTTACAAATTTAGCCACATAAAACAACAAAAAATTCCAGTAGCAGATAATCCATCAGATAATTAATTAAACAGGAGATAAAAATAATAAAATTTATGCAAGACCCGTCTTCTCAAATGCCAAATGGTCACTGTATAGAATGGTCGCTAGAAAACCACCGAAAAAGAACCGAAAGACTGCCAAAAAAGTGAGATTTTTGAACTGCCCAATGGAAGCCTTCATGGGTCAAGTTGAAAAATGGGTCGGATGTCGAGTTCTCGGGTACCCAATAGAAAATGGTTGCAACAGCGATCGGAGAGCAGGCGAAAGGTCGCAAACAAGGCATCAAACGACAGAAGAGTGATTTTCGGTAGTAGCTCAGACGGACAACGTCAGATGGGTTGCGAAATTACAACCAAATTGCGTCTCAGGTCTATCTCGGATCTTTTGATCTGGTGTGTTGTGGTGGCTGGCGAGCTGAGATAAGGTCTCGGTTAAGTTTCCTGAAGTTAGAGGAACGACCATGGATAATGGGTCGGCCGAAAAATGCCACAAAATGGCCATGATGTGGACAAATATTTCTCTTGAGTCGCACAGGTGTATTGCCAAAACTCCATGGTTTTGTGACGTTCCAGTGGCTAAAATTGATGGCAATGTCCTACTCATTGTCTCCCATCACCATCATGTTATCGCGCCGCTTAGAATCACCATTTCACGCCTCAAGTTCTTAGCTCCCTGTCTCACACAATGTATGGGTCTCCCCTTTAAAACATGTGGCTTCCTCCTTCAAAATGCAATGCACGCTCAGCCCAATAAGCAAAATTAGCCCAAATAGCCTATTTTGGGTGCTCTAAAAGCTCTCCAGGCTTAAAATTGCTTTGTTTGCTGATGATGACTTGATGAAATGCATGGAAATAAAAATGATGGAACTTAGGTGATTTTTAGAATAAAATTACATAAAATTCTCATAAAATGGGCAATTAACATCAAGTAAATCAGTATAAAATAAGACACATCATCTGACCAGTGGGATTACCTCCCTTTCATCCCAAACGAGGCAGGAATAAACTCATGGGATCATTGTACACTCTACCCAGATCATTTCCTCTCCGCCTTTGTGGATCATGAGCCTATAAAATCACCAGCCTCTTCTAATGGATCACACTCTCGATACGCTATTCTCTAACATATGTACTAAGGTGATTTGGCTCATACCCATGGCTATGCTTAACCCTAAGTATGTGTTTCTTGAATGGTCTTTCGAAGATGACACTAACTTAGAGTTTGCAACCATCACTGTGTTTTCAAAATCATCTAAGTTTAAGTGGATGTTTAACCATCCTAATTCATGGCAAAACCATGGAATGCCCAACGACAGTCCCATATCGACAATCAGTCACTCGATCATGAGCCTATCTACCACTAATGCATACGGTTAGAATACTTTCCTCTTTCCTCTCTTATGGTTTCTACTCTCTTTATTTCATTATCACAAGGATCCTCTCATCTTAGTGACTCGTGACTCTATGTCTTGTATGTTTTCCACTACATTCCAGGTTTAGATCCTTAGTTTGAATGAGATTTTGGGATATTTACCTCTTAAAATGGTCATTGAGCTTATTATCTAAGTTAGAGGTCTGGTAGTCAACTGGTCTCATACTGTTAATTAGCTACTAGCTCATTGCCCTTTTTAACCTATCTTGGTCAAGAGCTATTAGTCGGTTGCCAAAGGCTTAGCAGTTAACTGCTAGTGAAAAAAGGGCTTGACAGTCGACTACTAGAGTGGGGCAGTTGGCTACTAGCCTTCAATAACATTTTCTGGAAAATAAGGAACATAACAATTGAATTTCAGTGTTTTATAGTTGGCTGCTAACGTTCAAAATAGTTTTTGGGTAGATGAAGAACATGGCAGTTGACTTCCAAGGGCTGGCAGTGTAACACCCTTTATCCTACGGTTCCTTTTAGAGATTTTAAAAACTATAATATGAAAGTAATTATCAAAGTGTTGGTGTTACTATTACTTCTACTCGAGCAAATTTTAAAATTTTTACCAAATTGATTAATTAAGTGCATTTGGTTTGGTCTCTACTCTTGGGTTATCTCAATATCGCAACAGAATAAATACATATAGCATACACTTGGATTAACTATACATAGACATGCATTCTTAATTAAATATAATCAATTAACTATTGGGCATGGAGGCAATAATCCTGTCACTCATAACCCCATTAATTAGTCTATTCATCAATCCAGTCTAATTCATATACAGATAAGTTAGAATAGGTTATACAAAATAATCCTACACTAGTCTTTCTCAAAATATTATGAAGGCTAGCTCAATCCTAACATGTACTTATACTATCCAAACTAAACAGTTTTTGTGCCTAGATTGGACACTTCTTCATACCTTACCTTCTTTCTCCAGCTCAAGGGACCTACACATATGGTACATGCCAATACTATTGTGAGAAATGAATCTCAGTAGCAATACAACCAGTTACGAAATCCATTGACCTGTACCACTGTTCTCACACAGATGAAATGAAACTCTACATTCTTTCATAAAACATATTGCATACTATTGGGATGAAATGAGCGTAGCATTTAATCATGTTATGTACTCATATGTATGCACGTGCATTTAAAACATATTAACTTTAAAACATGGGAAGTGTATTCATCATCATTCTTATCATAAAACATTTCTTATAAAACACATGCGAGATAGTAAACATAACATCATTTCATTTCTATAACATACGAACAATACATAAAACACCCTAAGAGTAATCGGGAGAGTTGCCCAATAACAACTCCACACACCATTGTCTATATAAATGAGCTCATGTCTATTTAGCCATGCCTTAACCTTTGTACATTCTGAAGCGTCCCCCAGTGGATCAAGTACCTTAATGGTCCCTGCCCCTTTCTTGTAGATCATCCCTGACCACCGAGATTCCTCCCTTTCGTCCCAAACAGGGCTGGTATAACTCTTATGGGATCACCATCAACTCTATCTGGATCAATTCTTCTTTGTTTTTGGGTGGATCATAATACTATGGAATCACCACCATTCCTTCGAGGTGGATCACACTCCCGGTACGCTATTCTCTATATATACTATGGGGTGAATCGGCCCATGGTCATGGTTATGCTTAACTCTAAGTATATGTTTCTCATATGGCCTTTGGGAGATGACACTAACTTAAAGTTCACAACCATCACAGTGTTTTTGAAATCATCCAAGTTTAAGTGGATGTTTAATCATCCCAATTTATAGCACAACCATGGAATGCCCAACGGTTATCCCATACTGACAATCGGTCACTTGATCAAGAGCCTATCTACCCTAAGGCATACACTGAGAATACTTTCCTCTTTCCCTCTTTGTGTTTTTTACTCTCTCTTTCTTTCACTATCCCAAGGGTATCATTACCCAAAACTCCTAGTTTCCTTGCTTACTTATGTTGTGAGCCCTTAATTAAGTTAGTATGAAGAATTACTAAAGGGATGCGCTAGCAGCCGATTGGTGGCTTTCTAGATTTTGTTCTGGGTCAAAATATAAGCATGACATTCAACTGCTAAGATAGCCAGTAGACTGCTCATTGCAAACCTGGGCCCGATGGTTAATTGCTAGGAACCTGGCAGTTGTCTGCTAAGCCTCTATCTGTACTTTTGGGTTTCCAAGAGCACGATAATCAACTACGAGGATAGCCAGTCGACTGCTTAGTGTAGACCTAGGCCCGACAGTTGACTTCTAGGTATCTGGCAATCAGCTGCTAAGCCTCTGTCTACACTTCTGGGTTTTCTAGGAACACAGCAGTCGACTGCCTCATACTTAACAATTGGCTGCTATCTTCGCAGCAGTTCAAAAAACATGATTTTGATAATACCCAGTCCATAATGCATTCCATTTTCAATTCTAAACATATGAGCTTAATTCTTATACAACAAACTTTACTTATCATTAAAAATTTCTCATCCATTAGCTCAAACATGGTACATTCAAGGAAAACTAGTCTGTATCTCTAGATGAACACAACCCAGCCCTTTCAATCCATTACAAGCGCATATATGAGCATACATTCAGCAAAACTTCCCATAAAAGTAGAAAAGCATAAAAAATGTAGGTTTAACCCCAATCTCAGTTAAAACATGTAAAAATTCATATTCTCCAGCAACAGTAACATTTCAAAAAATGATAGGGGTTTAGGATGGATTGTTACCTTGATTCTTGGCGAAATGTGTGTGTTTGATGTGTTAGAAATGATCCTCCCTTGCTATTAGACTGATTCCTAGCCTTAAATCTGCTCCTTTCTCAATAAAATTCTGTCCTCAAGCCCTAGCTCGCCCCTTTCTCTCTCTAAAATCTGGTATGGTGAAAGTGTGTGAGGGTTTTGGCTGCAGCTAGGGTTTATGAGAAAATTAGGAAATTGCATTCTAATCCCTAGCCACTTTGTAGTTTTAGTCTCCATATATTTTTCCTGTTCACTTAGGTTCTTAGCCTCACTCTCAACTAAGGAAGTGTAATTTTTTCAAGTTGGTCCTTACACTAATGCAACTATATGCACCAGTGCAACATACACAAGCATTAAATATCAAATTAGCAATTATCAAACATCTCTTTAATCATAATTGGAGCAATATTACAGGCAGTTGGCTGCTGGCATTCTATCTGCTATAAAACTCATTGCTAAACCTAGAGTTTTACTCCAAAATCATGTTTTTAAACTAATTTCTCAAACTATGAATTGAATAACAATGTTTAGACATTATATAGCCTTTATAACAGACCTAAAACTCAACTTAATAGCACTTTAAACTAAGATCAAAGCACATTTTCACCCTTAGGTCATAAGCCTACTTTCACAATCAATGGAAAGCATAAATGAGCATAACTATTCAGCAAGCATCACCCAATAACAGTTAAAAACATAGAGAATGCAGGTTTAAATCCCAAACTTATCTCAAAACTTTCATAAAGACATTTTTCCAACAAAATCAAACATTTCAGAAATGGGGTTTAGGTTGAGTTACTACTTGGATCTCCTGAAGAAACGTGTGTGTATAAGGCGTTAAGATAGTTCTTCTCTTGCTATAGGATCAATCCATAGCCTCAAAGTCATCTTTCCCTTAGCAAATCTCTCCTCTTTTCTTGAACTCACCTCTTTCTCTCTCTACTCGCCCTTCTCTTTCTCTATCTAGAAATTTGCTGAAGTTGAAATTATGTTTTTAGTGTTTAGGGTTTCTAAATTATCAACACTAACAAATTGCACTCTGTCCTTGTCCTTTTTGTGACTTTAGCCTAGCTACTCTTTCCCTTTTCAATTTGGTCCTTAGTTATGTTTTAACTCAGCTTTCTTCCCTTTCAACTAGGTCTCTGCACTAATGCAACTATATGCAATTAATGCAACATACACATGCATTAAACTTAAATTAATAACTAACAAGCACCTCTTAATCACATTAGGAGCAGATGTTACAATGTCCATAGTGTAATGTAGCAATCCAAGAAGTAAAGTTGAATGAAATTTACAAATTTTATGTTACATTATGTTATATTGAAAGATATATGTGAGTGAGATATATTCCAAAAAATTAACGATTGGTATTAGAGCTCCTTTACATCTTACGAGCTTGTGGAAATTCATACAAAAGAGGTAATCTTTGAGTGTCTTAACTTGCTATGGCAAATTCCTCTAGCATTTCTCTTCCTTCAGTTCCATATTTTTTGATGAAAATTATGATTTTAGGGTAATTAAAATGGCTAATGATTTAAGGAATATAGTTAAGAATGGTTATGAGGCTCCAACTCAAGAAAAATAACTCTACTAAAGAGAAAAAATGAAAGGGATAATGCATCGAAAAATGTAAATGCATTATATTTTTTATAATATGTTATGCCTATGTTATAGATGTAGAAAGGCCAATAAGCTTATAAAACCATGATGACAACAAGGAGCAAGAAGAAGGCCCAGATTGCTCTAATAGCAAAAGCCTAGATGATGTCATCCTCCCAAATGGATGGATGATTATGCTATGAACTAGTAGAGGACATGTGAAGGTATTACTAGGGTAGTTGAGGAACTTGATGGAGCTTAGAGGATGAGAAGAGGTGAGGACCAGCTAAGGGAATCTGCTACATATATGGATGGCATTATGTTTGTTTTTTTTAAGCTATTGAATGAAATAAGTCTTGTGACTTGGAGTTTCTCCTTAATAAAAAAGGAGCTGCATTAGCACGTTAGCACTACCAGTTAGAATTTTCTTGAGTGAATAAAAGATAGATTGTGATCTCAAGGCTTCAATCTTAAAATCTCAACAAGATGATGAATTTTTGAAATCTCAAAAGGACATAAAGGAATTCAATAAAGCATCATATAGGGTAGTACAATTCCAAAACAGGATTTATGTCCTTGATAGTGAGGAGTTAAGGACTAGAATCTTAGAGGAAACCCATAAGAGCAAATATGTAGTACATCTCGATTCTACTAAGATGTAACACAAACTGAAATCTAGGTATTTATTGGGTTTCAAATCTGAGAAATATAAATTTTTGATGTGCTTTATTTTATATATATTTTTCCTGAGGTTAATTGTCCATTTCATGAGCATTTTGTGGGTTTTATCTTCAGAATTACCTAAACTTGTATTCCTTTTTCATTTCAAGAGCTATACCAAGACATCATCAAAAGAAAGCCATTTTGGAGGCCTAAATAGCCTAGAAACATGGAAAGTTGGCCTTGAAGCAATCCATGGACCTTAAAAAAACTCATGGGCCTTGAAGCACGACCACATTGAACTTATGCAAAGTGGGCCATGTGAGTATTTTAAGAGAGAAAATGAGAAAAGTCCAGAAGAAGAGAGGAAGCCATGATTTTCACTTATCGTGATCTTACTTGGATGATCATCTTTGTAGAAGCTATCATCTTTCTAGAAAGATCATCATATTTGAAGGGATTTTTGACTTATCATGATCTGTTTTGAAAAACCTACCATTCCTCTCACCCACTCATCTTTTAACTTATTCGTTATTTTATCTTATTCTACCCTCTCTTTTGAAAAACCATAGAATCCTTCTTGGCCAAGGATTCTCTTTGAAGATGGCTAGCTTTTCTTTAAAAACCTAATCTTGTTCGTGACAAGAGTGTGGAATAATCTTGGAAGAAACTGTGACTTTGCAGAGTGGATTTTCATCAAGAGAAAATCACATTGAGTACTTGAAGATTGAAGAAGGTGGCGTTTCATCCTTGATTTGACAAAAGAAAAAGGGTGTACATGTTTTCTTTCCTTTCTCTCTTCTTGAATTTAAGTTTGATGATTTTTGTACCCATTAACATGAGTAGCTAGACTTGTAAAACCCATTGGGGTTCCTTACTAGGTTGGCATTTTGCTTTAAATTTGTATGAAAATTGGATTTGATTTTTAAACTTTCTTGCACTTATGAATGAATGCTAAATTTTCTTTACAAGACGTTGTATATAATATTATTTAGATTTCTTTTAGTTGCATCGAGAGGTCTTAATTGAAATTGGAACCCTAATTGCAAGAAACAGTTGATTTTCACTTAAAGATGAGGTAAATTAATTGTCAGATCAAGAACTCGCAACTCTTAATAGTGATGAATTAGAACGATAATGCTAACCTAAAATCAATCATTAGGAAGATATTTTAGTGATAGGTTCATAGGTTTAGAAATTCAATTATCTTGAGAAAGAAATTGAGTTTAATTGAGAATTCATTCATGGGTTTCAAAATTAAGTCAATAGTTCATTATCTTGTGTGTTTGCCAACTAGTATAGGTCCCCATTGGGTTTTCTTTTCTTATCTTGATTGAATTTCTCTCTACTCCATTATTGCTAATCTATGACAAGTTATTCTTAACCATTAGTTTAAAATCAATTCACTCTTCTTTTTAGGCTAGATAACAAAGAACAAAAAGTAGGTCTAGGCTTTCCCATTTTCGAGGGATACGACCTTGATACTCACCACTACACTAGACTACATCAATAGGTTCACTACCTTAGGTGTAGGTGCATTGGCAGCGTATCAATTTTGTACTTTATTAAATTGATTTGTGGATAGTGAGAGTAGGATAAATCCCATAAAGACTAAAGATTTACTTTTGTTTTCAATAACCAAATGCACAAAAGAAAGAAACTAATAGAAAATAAATTGGGGGGCTGTTTGATGTGATTCAAGTAAACTAAAAATGCAAGTAATGTTAATGAAAAAGAACCTAGCCAAGGAGTGTTATCATCCAACATCATCAAGAGTTGTTTATCGAAATAAATTAGCATTCACATTGTAATATGTTGGGTATAGAAATTATACACCAATCGCCAAGTCTCTTCCTAAATTAGTGAGTCAAGAAACTTTCGTTAACAACCATAATTCATTAGTAACCTAGAACATGTATCTAGATTTAACCAATAAACAACATTATTGTTTTGAAGTGACAAACTACCAACATTGATTAACTCAATGGAATGTCCTATTGAATTTAAATTAGATTTCTATTTCCCTTAATATAAAGAAAAGCATAACATATGTCTTTAATACATCAATTGCTACCTAAATCAACTGTATTGAACAATTACAATTTTAGTAAAATCGAATAGCAAGAAAATCATCAAGTTTACAAACAGCTGGTCACATTGTCTATCTACTTAAATGAAGTTCAGATTTAAAAATCTAAAAAATAGAAAATACTACAAGATGAAGATGAGAAAATAAAGTCCAATTCCCTAATCTCACAACTCAGAAAATGTTGGAATCTAAATTCCCTGGCTAGAAAAGAAAACTCAGTCACTCATGGTTGGAGGAAAGAGCCCAATGCTATCTAGGTTTGAAACTTTAACTCTATCCACTCCTTGGAGAAGAAAAGGCTCTTTTTCGGGAGAGAGGATGAAGGAGAAGAAGGAAATCTGAAGCTGTGAAGATGCACTAGCTTCTTTGTGTGAGTAGAACCTTTTTGGTGTGGAATACACCTCTTTGTAACTTTTGTGGTTCTAGAAATACATGAGTCTCTTTTTGTCCAGGAGAGAGAATATTACTAAAAGTGTTGAGGTGGACTTTTTAAACTTAGTCGTGCCCACAGGAGTCTTTTGTGTAATTAGGTTTTCCCTATGTGTAAGTTGTGCCCACGGGAGGTGTAATGTGCTCCTAAGTATCTTAGCATCTGAATGAAATTTAATTGAGTTAGAGTCATGTTTGTCATGGAAATATGATACAGAGAGCTAGATAAGCTAATTATAGATTGATTGATTAAAAAACCAAGCCGAAATAAGGTTTAGTTTAAAAGAAAATGAAGTTTTAAGGAAAGGGTATATTTGGGTAATTTAACCCAAAGGATAAATAAGGAATTAAAAATTAAGTAATAAAAATTGGAACTCAGAGGGAATTAAAATATGAAAGTGGCACATAAGGGGAAAAACTTTTCTAGGATAGCTAAAATTCATTTTTGACCCTAGGGACTAATTAGAAATTATTTTTCTTGATTTTAATTAATTGCATTTTCTTCCTAATGTAAAACTATGCATAACAAAAGGAAAAGGGGAGAATGAGCCATATACACACTCACAAGAACTTCACCTAGAGAGGGAAAGAGTGGAAGTAGTAAGAGAAAGTAGAGGAATCTTAAGAACAAGGAGTATATATGAACTAAAGCCTGAAGGGAATTGTTAGAACTACAAATTCAAACCAAAAACAACTTGATCAATGCACAAATCTTAAAGGTAATTAAGAAAATCATTCCTTTCTCCTTTGGGTGCAATAAACCATTCTCTTTCTAAAGAAAACTCTAAAAAATCTATGGTTTGAGCTAAGTTAGGAAGATTTAAACTTGCAGTATTCAACTTGTATGCTAGATATATGCTTATGAAGCCTTGCTAGAGACTAACCTATGCTAGAAATGGGATTTATGGTTTTTGGGCTATGTTTTTCTCTTCATGTGCATGCTTCTTATGGTAAGGTTGATTCCTAGCTTAAAAGAAATGAGTTTTCATTGTATAATGGTGTTTTGGGAAGAAGAAAGGAGATTATGATTGACTCTAGATAAGCATGAAAAATTTCCTCTAATTTTACTTTTAACTTAATTGAATATACATGTTAGAATCAGAAGCACTGCACTTGTAACAACGGGAAAGATTCGAAAGAGTTTTTAAAGAATTTTAAAAGATAAAACTTGATTTTAACCCTAATCCCAATCAAACGAATCCTGGCACGTATTTCGAGGATAGTGACTTGACACAGAAGGTCGTTTGAAGCCAGAAACACAATCAAACAGAAAGAAATGCAATCCGGCGATCAGAAACTAACGGAAGGAGTTTCGTGCATCACTTTCATCGACGGAGGCCAAGACTTTTGCATGGAAATGTGTGCCAACGTCTGGAAGGATGCCGACACCCTAAAAGATCCCCGGGTGGCCTGGGAAAAGTCGGGATCGCCCCTGGAGGCTTTAAATTACGCGAAAGCCCGCCATTTCTCCCATTTCACTCTCTCTCCTCACCACACTCTCTCTCTTCTCTCTTTTCTCTCTCCACCTTCCTCCACCATGAACGGCCACCACAGCCACCGTGGGCCGCCACCAAGGGTACCAACCGACAGCCCTCACTGCCCACAACCACCAGCAACCAACCACCGCCACCAACGGCCGCCGGAGACGCCGAAAATACGCCGTTTTTCCCCTCCATCGCGCGAAATTTCCCCAGCCCGATGCGCCGCCGTCCGACGCCGTGGACCCTCACCGCCCCCACCACCGTGTAGCCCGAGCTGCCAGCTGCCTCCAGTAGCTTGGCGCCGTCGAAAGGAGGCCGGACGTGCCCGGATCGAGGTAAAACGCCATCCGCCGTGCGAGACTCTTCGTGGCCGAAAAACACCGTCCAAACGGCCGTGAACCGCCGTGCCACCACCGTATTCGGACTCCTGAGCTTACGGGCTTCACCGTGGTGTAATTTTCGAGAGAAACCGCACCTCACCGCCGTACGCCGCCGTGCACCGCCGTGTGCCGCCGTGCCGGAGTTCCTGGACGTGCATCCCGAGAAACTGAGATCACCGGGACGTAGAATTCCATAATCCGAGCACAGTGGTAAGGTCCGTTTTCCCAAAAACTGATGTTATATGATTGAAATGGCTGCCGAACGTAATTAGGCAATTAATTAACCTAGGTAACTGTGTAACCGAGTTTAGGATTGGAAATTGGATGACGTGACGAATCTAAATATTCAATTTCATGTCCAGGGAATTAATTGGGCTCAGAAACCGAGATTTCGCAAAGTCCTGACTTGAATTGAAGCGACCGGAGACCAGGTAGGATAATTTACACTTCCCGAACCCTAGAATTGATTTAGTGAATACCTAACTGATTTAGACGACTTGTATGGAATTGCGTGCTGCTTTCGATGGGATAAAATTGCATGCACGTGTCTTTGAAAACCCTAATTGCATGTTAGACACCTTGTTTATCGAGTTTAGATGCCTTTAGGATGGATTTACTTAGGGTTGGGTACTTGATAGCCGGTATGGGACGGCCGTTAAGTATTCCTCGTACAGGAAGTTTTTAAACGAAACTATTTTTATCAGATTTAGCCTGTACTGAGTTAGGGATTGCGCATTAAACCAGGACGACCCTAAGAAAGGTTTAAGGAGTATAAGGGTGGATAACCTACACGGGGAAACGTTGTGATTTAGGCGTGATACCCTAGAACCCTGAGGAATAGCCGACCGAGTGCATGTGAGTTGAATAGATCGTATGAGGATGAGAATTGGCGTATGTGCACATGCTAGGGGACGCCCTAGATGTTGATTCTCACCCGGTCCTTGAGTGAGTGATTGGTGTTACGGATCACACTCACAATATAGGCTTGATTCGGGTGATTGGTGTTACGGATCACACCCAACGATAAGAGAGGTATTCTCTCTAGACTACGTGCAATTAGAAGATGATTTAGATTCGATTCTGATGGATTTGTAACCAACGTGGATTGAGATACACAGGCATGGGATTTCATTTGATTTTTATGGTGATTTTAAAAGAAACGGATTTCTGATTGTGATATATTGCCGCAATTTCCATGTGTTTAAACGATTTTAAAGATAAGGTATTCCACTGTTTTCGAACTGATTTCGGGAAGACGATTTCGGTGTTCGCACCGCTGAGTATTCAACTGATTTTTGAATGATATTTAAATTGTAAATTATTCTACTGGGATTCATATCTCATTAGGTTGTGTACTCTGAAGAACAGGGACGGGCGAGAGCCAGGACGATAGCCGGCGACTTGAGGATGTAGAGGATTATTTAGCTTAAAGGCTTGAATCGTTTGTACATATACTTTGATGACACCGTTAATTATCGATTCTCGCTTCTTGTAACTTATGTATGGACTAGGCTGAATGTATATATGACGTTTCAGACAGTATGTATGGATTGTAGCGATGAATTAATGTTACGGTGTATGGATTTATATTAGTATGTTTACTGCTGTTGTTGGACTGGTTGTTACGTTTTAAACAGTGATTCTGCATTGGGATATGACCAAATTACGAGGAAACTCGGATTTTTGGTAGAACTTATACCGTAAACTTATGGATTTGAATTGAAATGTGTATGAATGTATAATGAGACATGTATATCGCTTTTAGATTTCATTCCGCAGTTATTATTGATGATATATGTATGTGTATTTAGTTAGTTTGCGTGTGAATCGAGGGTTGAACGGAATCAATGGATAACGGAGAATCTATTTGGAGTTACGCCAACCAAGAGCGATCCCCTGACGTTCCCACATAGGGAATAAACATTCAGAATGCCACATAT
The DNA here is from genome assembly GCA_031216115.1 of Senna siamea. NCBI lineage: Eukaryota > Viridiplantae > Streptophyta > Magnoliopsida > Fabales > Fabaceae > Senna > Senna siamea. The sequence continues at coordinate 22,882,063 of CM062363.1, read as the reverse complement.
GCTTCCGCTAATCAGACGAGCATCGCGTATGACGTATTAGGGGGTCGTTACAATTATGGTATCAGAGCCGGGGCCCAGATCGGTGTGCCAGCGAGGACGCTGGGCTCCCTAAGGGGGGTGGATTGTAATGTCCCACATCGGTTGGAGAGGGGAACGAAGCATGCCTTATAAGGGTGTGGATACCTCTCCCTTGTGGACGCGTTTTCCCCCTCGACAAGGGGAAGAACAAAACCGTGAGGTGGCTCGATAACCACCAAAGCGGACAATATCTACAAGTGGGCGGCTGGACTGTTACATTGGTATCAGAGCCCTGTTTGTCGGATCTTCTGGTTTAGTGGACTTAGGACTTTAAATCTTTGGGCTTGCAGCTTTAGGATTTTGATTGATTTGAGTCTGGCATGATAGGACCTGATTTGAATTGATAATGAACGGAATGATTTTGATGTACTTCTGTTAATTATTGCTGTGTGACTGATCTGTTTGTTTCTGTATCAGATAAACATGGCAGAATCTAGCAGGGACGCCACACGTAGGCCTAGGGGAAGGCCAAGGCACAGAAGCCAGGGTACGTCAGGTAGTGGTAGCATGGAGACTGAGGTTGACATGCGTGAGATGATGGAATCTATCAGATTAATGGCCGATGCCATGAGAGACCAGGCCACTACCAGTGCCAATGCAATGAGACAGCAGCAGGACGATGAGCCATGACGAGAAACGGCGAGCCACCCAACAGGTGAATCCACTATATCGTGGATGGATTGAATTCCAGAGAGCAGTCCATCTCTGCTCACAGTGCCTCTGAACCATTCTTTGTGGAAGCTTGGATAAAAGGAATTGAAAAGATTTTCGAGGTTGTTGCGGGCGACGAAGAACGTAAAGTCACATATGCAACATATATGCTGAAGGGCGAAGCTGAACTTTGGTAGACAGATGCCGAGCAACTGATGGAGAGCCGAGGCATTCCACTGACTTGGGAATCTTTCAAGAGAGTTTTCATGGAACAATATATCCCTGAGAGCGTGAAACAAGCAAAGGAAGCCGCAGTTCACGAAACTCACCCAGGAGGCGGCCGTTTGACGAGTATCTCAAAGGGGTTTGAGGAATTATCAAGGTACTCTACTTACCTGCGAATGCATTACGATGAGGCTTGGAAAGCAAAACAACTAGAAGAAGGCCTCGATCTACCTATGAAGACTCAGTTGGCTACCCTGGAGATTCGAGACTTTGCCACACTGGTGAATAAGTGCACTCGAGCAAGAATTTAGAAGCAAACAGGCTCGTAATATGACACAGCGTCAGGAACCGGCCCGCATAAGCGCCAAATCTGAATGTAAGAAGTGGTATGTTTAAACCGCAACCAGGGGCTTCTAGTAGCAGTGGGAGGCGACCTGATAATACTCTTTGTCAGAAGTGTGGTACCAGACATCCAAATCAACCCTGCTGGCCTCAGACTCCCCTCCGGTGTTATAGATGTGGAGGCACAGGACACATGGCCAGATACTGCCCTTCCACGGGGAATCAACCGACATCCGTAGCCAAGACCACAAGCTCCAGGGAGAGTTTTTACCATGAATGCTGCCAACGTCAACAGGTCCTCGGGCTTGATGCAGGGTAGAGGTAAAATTTATAATTTTTCTTTGATAGTATTGTTTGATTCGGGTGCTACGCACTCCTTTATTGCTGATGCATGCGTAGAACGAATGAGATTACCTGTTCAAACCTTGCCCTGTGACCTATATATATCCACACCCTTGGGAGAAGCCACTATGTCCCCACGAATATGCCTAAATTGCCCTTTAACCATTGAAGATACCTTGTTTCTTGTGGACTTAGTGTGTATACCATTGTCAGGGATCGACGTTATTTTGGGAATGGATTGGTTGACTAGGAATCGGGTCTTGTTGAAGTGTTTCGAAGGGACAATTACTTATCTAGATAACGTGCCTGTGCGTGGTAATGACAGAGCTTGTGAGATAGGTGATATGTCCCTCAATCTCTCTGAGGTAGAATTACAGGATAGATTAAGTCAAATCCCAATTGTTAGTAACTTTCCGGAGGTATTTCCTTTGGAAATTTGTAAGCTGCCACCACCTAGAGAGATAGAATTCACCATTGACCTAATTCCGGGAGCGAGTCCAATAGCTATGACCCCGTATTGTATGGCCCCCGCAGAATTGAGAGAATTAAAAGTCCAAATCGAAGACATGTTGGAGAAGGGGTTCGTTAGGCCAAGTGTATCACCATGGGGAGCTCCGGTCTTATTCGTAAAGAAGAAAGACGGGAGTTTAAGACTGTGTATTGATTACCGACAATTGAATAAGGTGACCATTAAGAACAAATACCCATTGCCACGTATTGATGATTTGTTTGATCAGTTGCAAGGCGATTGTATTTTCTAAGATAGATTTAAGGTCAGGATACCACCAGATTAGGGTTAGAGAGGAGGATATTCCCAAGACAGCATTCAGGACAAGATACGGCCATTACGAGTTTTTAGTGATGCCGTTTGGATTGACGAATGCACCATTGTCTTTATGGATTATATGAACAGAATTTTCAGGCCCTATTTAGATCAATTTGTTGTGGTATTCATTGACGATATCTTAGTATATTCCAAGACTCACGAAGAGCATGCCCAAAGATCTTAACACGGTGTTTCTGAGATCTTTGGAAGAGAAACAATCGTATGCAAAGTCGAGAAATGTGAGTTTTGGTTAGAAGAAGTGAAATTTTTAGGACATGTGGTAAATGGAAAAGGGATAGCGGTCGACCCAAAGAAAATTGAAGCAGTATTAGATTGGGATCGACCTAGAACGGTCACCGAGATTAGGAGTTTCTTGGGTTTGGCCGGTTATTATCGGAAATTCATTCAAGGATTTTCACAGATAGCTGTGCCATTGACCCGGTTAACTCGGAAAGGGGTAGACTTTGAATGGAGCGAACGGTGTGAGACTAGTTTCCAGATTCTGAAAGAGAAATTGACCACCGCTCCTGTACTAATTATTCCGAAACCCCTAGAACCCTTTACTGTATACACAGATGCATCTTTGAGAGGCCTAGGTTGTGTTTTGATGCAGGATGGGAAAGTTGTGGCTTATGCATCGCGACAATTGAAATCTGCAGAGGAGAACTATCCCACCCATGACTTAGAATTAGCTGCCGTTGTGTTTGCCCTAAAGATTTAGAGACATTACCTGTATGGCGCGGTATTCGAGGTATATAGTGATCATAAGAGCCTTAGGTATTTGTTTGATCAGAAGGAATTAAATATGAGGCAGCGTAGGTGGGTAGAATACTTCAAAGACTTTGATTTTGAATTGAAATATCATGCAGGGAAAGCAAATGTTGTGGCCGATGCATTAAGCCGAAAGTCACTACAACTAGCCAGTTTAATGATTAGTGAGATGAGATTACTTGAGGATTTTGGGAACCTTAGCCTCAACGTAATCTCATTTCCGCAAAGATTAGTGATGAGTGACTTTTTGATAACCTGCGAACTGAGAGAATTAATTAAACAAGCCCAACTTGAGGATGAATCCTTGGAGGTATATGCAGACCAACCCGACTTTGGATTAGCACCTGATGGAGTTTTAATGTTTAGAAAGAGAATAGTAATCCCAAACCATCAAGAATTAAAGGAAAAAGTGTTAGCAGAAGCTCACAGAAGTCATTACACTATCCACCCCGGTATTTCCAAGATGTACCAGGATTTAAAGAGAAATTTTTGGTGGCCTGGTATGCGGAAAGATATCACGGATTACGTGAATGCCTGTTTGACTTGTCAACAGGTTAAGATAGAGCATCGAAACCAGCAGGGCTACTTAAGCCATTGGAGATACCAGAGAGGAAATGGGATCAAATCACTATGGATTTCGTGGTTGGATTACCTAGAACACCAGCAGGATTTGATGCCATTTGGGTGATAGTGGATAGGTTGACTAAGTCTGCACACTTTTTGCCTGTTAAGGTGCGTTACTCCATGGAGAAATTAGCCGAAGTATACCTTAGGGAAATTGTAAGATTACATGGAATACCGTCAGGTATAGTATCTGATCGAGACCCTAGGTTTACTTCGAGATTTTGGCAATCCCTACAAAGAAGCCTTAGGAACCCAGCTTAAATTTAGCACAGCCTATCATCCTCAGACTGACGGACAGTCTGAGAGGACTATTCAAACCCTAGAAGACATGTTGAGGGCGTGTGTGCTTGAACAGAAAGGAAGTTGGGATAAACACCTGCCGTTGATAGAGTTTGCATACAATAACAGTTATCACTCTACCATCGGCATGGCACCGTATGAGGCTCTGTATGGGAGGAGTTGTAAGTCACCTTTAAGTTGGGTAGAGAGGGGGGAAAGTGCATTGTTGGGACCCGAGATGGTACAAGAAACCACTGATCAAATTAAAATGATCAGGGAAAAGATGAGAGCTGCCCAACAGAGGCAAGAATCTTATGCTAACAAGAGAAGAAGGCCTTTGGAATTTAACGAGGGAGATCACGTATTTCTGAGAGTGTCCCCCACCACGGGTATTGGTAGACAGATAAGGACTAAGAAACTAAGTCCTAGATTCCTAGGACCATTCCAAATTTTACAAAGAGTCGGTCCCGTTGCCTACCAAATTGCTTTACCTCCCCATTTGTCCAACTTACATGATGTTTTCCATGTCTCCCAACTTCGTAAATATGTCCCAGATCCTGCGCATGTATTAGAGAATCAACCGATAATATTAAAGGAAAATTTGACTTATGAATCTACTCCTGTTCAGATCCTTGACTATAAGACTAAACAGCTTTGAAGTAAAATGATCCCTTTAGTTAAGGTACTTTGGCAGGATGTCGCATCGCAGGAAATGACGTGGGAGAAAGAAGATGAAATGAGACAAAGATATCCAGAACTGTTTACAGGTATGAATTTTGGGGACAAAATTTCTTTTAAGGGGGGGAGAATGTAACAACGGGAAAGATTCGAAAGAGTTTTTAAAGAATTTTAAAAGATAAAACTTGATTTTAACCCTAATCCCAATCAAACGAATCTTGGCACGTATTTCGAGGATAGTGACTTGACACAGAAGGTCGTTTGAAGCCAGAAACACAATCAAACAGAAAGAAATGCAATCCGGCGATCAGAAACTAACGGAAGGAGTTTCGTGCGTCACTTTCATCGACGGAGGCCAAGACTTTTGCATAGAAATGCGTGCCAACGTCTGGAAGGATGCCGACACCCTAAAAGATCCCCGGGTGGCCTGGGAAAAGTCGGGATCGCCCCTGGAGGCTTTAAATTACGCGAAAGCCCGCCATTTCTCCCATTTCACTCTCTCCTCACCACACTCTCTCTCTTCTCTCTTTTCTCTCCACCTTCCTCCACCGTGAACGGCCACCACAGCCACCGTGGGCCGCCACCAAGGGTACCAACCGACACCATCGCTTCACAACCACCAAAGAACCAACCACCGCCACCAACGGCCGCCGGAGACGCCAGAAAAACGCCGTTTTTCCCCTCCATCGCGAAATTTCTCACTGACGCGCGGGCCGTCCGACGCCGTGGACCTCACCGCTCTACCACCGTAGCCCGAGCCGCCACCGCTCCAAAGAGTTTCTGGCCGCCGAAGCGAGGCCGACGCCCGGATCGAGGCAAAACGCCATCCGCCGTGCGAGACTCTTCGTGGCCAGAAAACACCGTCCAAACGGCCGTGAACCGCCGTGCCACCACCGTATTCGGACTCCTGAGCTTACGGGCTTCACCGTGGTGTAATTTTCGAGAGAAACCGCACCTCACCGCCGTGCGCCGCCGTGCACCGCCGTGCGCCGCCGTGTGCCGCCGTGCCGGAGTTCCTGGACGTGCATCCCGAGAAACTGAGATCACCGGGACGTAGAATTCCATAATCCGAGCACAGTGGTAAGGTCCGTTTTCCCAAAAACTGATGTTATATGATTGAAATGGCTGTCGAACGTAATTAGGAAATTAATTAACCTAGGTAACTGTGTAACCGGGTTTAGGATTGGAAATTGGATGACGTGACGAATCTAAATATTCAATTTCATATCCAGGGAATTAATTGGGCTCAGAAACCGAGATTTCGCAAAGTCCTGACTTGAATTGAAGCGACCGGAGACCAGGTAGGATAATTTACACTTCCCGAACCCTAGAATTGATTTAGTGAATACCTAACTGATTTAGACGACTTGTATGGAATTGCGTGTTGCTTTCGATGGGATAAAATTGCATGCACGGTGTCTTTGAAAACCCTAATTGCATGTTAGACACCTTGTTTATCGAGTTTAGATGCCTTTAGGACGGATTTACTTAGGGTTGGGTACTTGATAGCTGGTATGGGACAAGATTAAGTATTCCTCGTACAGGAAGTTTTTAAACGAAACTATTTTTATCAGATTTAGCCTGTACCGAGTTAGGGATTGCGCGTTAAACCAGGACGACCCTAAGAAAGGTTTAAGGAGTATAAGGGTGGATAACCTACACGGGGAAACGTTGTGATTTAGGCGTGATACCCTAGAACCCTGAGGAATAGCCGACCGAGTGCATGTGAGTTCGAATAGACTGTATGAGGATGAGAATTGGCGTATGTGCACATGCTAGGGGACGCCCTAGATGTTGATTCTCACCCGGTCCTTGAGTGAGTGATTGGTGTTACGGATCACACTCACAATATAGGCTTGATTCGGGTGATTGGTGTTACGGATCACACCCAACGATAAGAGAGGTATTCTCTCTAGACTACGTGCAATTAGAAGATGATTTAGATTGATTCTGATGGATTTGTAACCAACGTGGATTGAGATACAGGGCATGGGATTTCATTTGATTTTTATGGTCGATTTTAAAAGAAACGGATTTCTGATTGTGATATATTGCCGCAATTTCCATGTGTTTAAACGATTTTAAAGATAAGGTATTCCACTTGTTTTGAATCGATTTCGGAAGACGATTTCGGTGTTCGCACCGCTGAGTATTCAACTGGTTTTTGAATGATATTTAAATTGTAAATTATTCTACTGGGATTCATATCTCATTAGGTTGTGTACTCAGATGAACAGGACGAGCGGGGAGCCAGGCGATAGCCGGCGACTTGAGGATAGACAGAGGATTATTTAGCTTAGGCTTGAATCGTTTGTACATATACTTTGATGACACTGTTAATTATCAGATTATATTTCTTGTAACTTATGTATGGACTAGGCTGAATGTATATATGACGTTTCAGACAGTATGTATGGATTGTAGCGATGAATTAATGTTACGGTGTATGGATTTATATTAGTATGTTTACTGCTGTTGTTGGACTGGTTGTTACGTTTTAAACAGGTGATTCTGTACTTGGGATATGACCAAATTACAGAGGAAACTCTGCCGGATTTTTGGTAGAACTTACAGCCATAAACTTATGGATTTGAATTGAAATGTGTATGAATGTATAATGAGACATGTATATCAGTTTTAGATTTCATTCCAGAGTTATTATTGATGATATATGTATGTGTATTTAGTTAGCTGCGTGTGAATCAGGGTTGAACGGAATCTGAATGGATAACGGAGAATCTATTTGGGTTACGCTCAACCAGTAGCGATCCCCTGACGTTCCCACATAGGGAATAAACATTCAGAATGCCACATATGCTTTCGCTAATCAGACGAGCATCGCGTATGACGTATTAGGGGGTCGTTACAGCACTCAAGGAAACAAAACTAATAGGTGCTTATTTTGATCAAATGACTTAGAAACATGAATTACTTGGGAAACTGATAGTTAAAATCCTATGCTTCAAGGTACAAGCATGACCAAGTGCAGTCAACTTGATTTAAAAGTCAAAATTTAGACTTACCAAAAACTATCTATTACCAAGATCAGGAAAAGAAATTCAACAAAAACAAAAAATTTTAGGATTCAACTCTTCATATGTCATCTCTTTTAACCAGAAAACATCTTCCAATCAAGAAATATTCAACCAATATCCAATGAAGCAAATATATCTAGTAAAAATACATATCATCCTACTCTAACCAGTAAAGATATATTTAGCAAGTATTTTAGATTGACATATTATCTAGCATGCATTACCAACAAATATCATTAGAAGATATATTCACAATCTCAATATTCAGCAAGTATATCAAATAAATCCAACAAGAGTATTCAGTAAAGTGTTCAGCAAAAATCACCACTTTAATAGAAATTTTAGTAAACATCTTCAACAATTATCATCCTATCCATACTTAAACATTGCATTTTCCTCAATGCAATCATAAATAATAAAAATACAAAAGTAAAGGGAGAAAGGAAACTTCCCTGAAGTGGTGATACTTGCTCTTTGTTTCATGTCTTGTGATTTTGAGACCCTCAAGAGTGGGTTTTGCTTCATTTTGAGATGGAAGTGAGTATAAAAATGACATAGAGGTAAACTAAATTAAGAAAAATAGAAAAATTAAGCAATATAAACAAAATGTAAAGTAAAATTAAAATGGGAAAGAAAGCAAACAAAAAATGAAATTAATGATGAAAATGGAAATGTGAAGTGAAGTGTATGACAAAAATGAAGATACAAAATAAATTGAAATAAAATGGAAGAATGAAATAGTCAAAATAATGATAATGTAGATGAAAGTGGCTATGAAAAAAAAAATGAAAATGAAGCAATCATGAAAAACCAAAATTGAAAATAGAATAAAATGAGAACAATGGTTATGCAAAATTGAAAATGGAAGACAAAGTGAATCAAAATGGAAGTCTAAAAGAAGAAAAATCCAATCACAAAGCAAATTAAAAATAATAAGAATGTATGAAATGGAATAAGAAGAAAAAAATGTAAAATAATAAGATAAAAATGAAATTAACAATGGAGAGTAGAGGAAGATTAAATTAACGACTAGTAGGAGGTTGTGAGAAAAGATTGTGAGACAAAAACTTGATGAAAGAAGAGAGAAAATGAACAGAATTAGACCTGATGGCAGACCATTTAGAAAATGTTACGGCTAAATCAAAAAGTGAACAAAAATACGACCAAGATGGCGAATAGAAGATAGATGTGATGGTGGCAAATTGGCGTGGTGTGATGAAAACTTTATTAGATTAAGAAGGAAGTGGAGGCTAGGTGCCCTAGCCTATGTTTCATTTAAATTCTCATTTATTTTTTATTAATATATATTAATAGGTGTTTTACTACCTCCTGACCAAGACAATATTTAACTCTTACCAAGTTAAGTGCAATTAATTGAGCTAGGTTTAGGTCTCTACATTCGGGTTCTCACATGTTGTAATGTCGTAGTGAAATTTAAATAAATAGCTAAAATAAAATATGCCATACATGCATGTCATATATATATGTTAATATCCTTCTCTTAGACATATACATGAGAATATGTGACCCTTGGACATACATTTACTTTTATCCATGAAGGCAGAAGGCCACAGATCTATCACTCAGCCTATGACTCTAAAATCCCAACTACCGAGTGGTCATAATCACATGTTTGTACATTTATATATCTATCCTTTGCTATTTACCACAAAAGAACAACCATGGGTTACTTTAAAATTTATATATATAGGACCCTAGTCAAGGATAGAACTACCTAATATACTATATATCATATCATATATATAAGCATAAGGCTACTACTAGTTGGGTGGCTACTGGTCAGGTGTAAGAATGACTATAAAAGGCACCAAAGGGGGCATCTCTAACACAAGGAAGACCAATACATCTTGAATGACTATGATCAGTACCATGAATGAGACCTCAATGGTGGCTATCTCAATCTCTAGCAACACATGGTAATGAGGCACCTAGACACTTTAGCGAAAAAAATCAGATTGATAATCTCAATAGTCAAATCACCTATTTTGAAACCACTGATGGTACTAGCTGTACACATACAGAAATCTATACATTCTTCACAATTCCATTCACGTAGATAACAGTCTATTGAATGCAATGTGTGCTCATGACATGTACTCATTGATGCATGTATAGTTAAATATTCATGAAACTTTCATCACATGTTCATACTCTTATGAAAATCATCATCATAAAACATTTCTTCAAAAATATTATGACATGATTATAACTTAATCAAATCATTAGGGAAAACATATGATCTCGGGACTCATGCCCCTTTTTAGGCCTCAAGCCCCATGTCTGGTCTCATTAAACATAGAGAGCACTTCTTAAAGGTGTTGCTTAGCTTTCACCTTACATACCCCCTGAGCTTTACATGAATGAGTACTCTTGGCCTTAAGCCCTTGTGGTATCTAAGCACTCTACATTCTGAGGTGTCTCCTAGTGGATCTAAGTATATACACATATGGATCACCACCCTTTACTGATGGATATTATCTTACTCACAAGATCACTACTCTAAGTGTAGATCACATCTAATTTATCCTTGATGGATTATGATACGTAACCAAAGTGAAAAGGAGAAAAGTTTATTAAAATATTAAGTGTCATCATGACTTTACATGCAAATCGAGGCGCATTTATTACGCATAATCATGACACTGAAAAATATCTAGATATTTCTAAAAAGTAATGATTACTTTAGAAAATATTTAGATAAAATATCTAAAAAGTAATGATTACCTTTAGAAAATATCTAAGGGTAAAATGGTAATTTACCACTAGGGATAAAATAGTAATTTTACCAAAAGGATAAAATTGTCATTTTGGCAAAAGGAAAATTTTAAAATTCCAAGAAAATCCCTCCCTTCATCTCACGGCTTTTTCATGGAAATTTAAGAGTATTTTAGTCATTTTACCACTAAGGGCAAAATGGTCATTTGCCACCAAAAATAAGTCACGTCTTCTTCTCCATTTTTGGCAAAACCGATGTGAAGGATAGGTGAGAGAGAAAGCCGTGAAGTTGAAGAAGCAAGGAGGAAGGATTCAAGTGAATGAAACAACCAAGAAAGTCCATTTCCATTGCAAAATTGAGGTAGTTAGACATCCCCTTACTTTTTTTTTTTTGGATGAAGTGTTTTTCAAGCTTTTATCCTCCATTAATGGCTGCCATGAATAGTAGAAAAAATTTTCTACAATCTTGTTCTGCTTGATTTTCTATTGGAAAAGTGTTTAAAGTGTGGTATGGATGCATTTTTAAATGTTATTTGAATGGATTAAAGTATTATGGAGATTTTGAGAATTCTCCTTCCATTTTCATGAAAACCTTGTTTTTCATGAAAGTAACCTTATAATGCATGGATTGTCATGAATTCATGGGGTAAAAGATGTTTTGTAGCTATTTGAGGATGAAAATAGAATAAATAGCATGATTAGAAAAAAACTAGTGAATTTTCCCTAAATTCTCTTACTTAGCCGAGAAAGTGTATAGATGTAAGAATGGGGAAAATTTGTTTGGAATTGATTTAATAATGATGATAAGGATTCAGACATGAGAAAAGAAGGAAGGAAAAGTGATGTTTTATTACAATCTTATTGGTTTCCCTTTTCTTTTCATTTGGCCGAGAATGACATGGTGAGTGGGAAGAGAAATTGTGAATTTATTTTGTTTTATAATGACATACATGTTTGGTTATGACATGGAAGAAGAAGGAAAAATGTTATTTAAATGAAATCATGTTGTCTTTTCCTTTTTCCTTCCATTTGACCTAGAAGTCAATATAATGGGATAAAAGAAAATTTGTTTAATTTTGCCAGTTTATTTTGCTAGCTCTCTTTTTCAAGTAATGGGAAATAGAAAAATTTATACTTTGTTGAATTTATCCTATTTTCTTAATTTTGGGTATTTTTCCTGAGACAAAAAGGCATTTCTATGAAAATTTTATTGTGTTTATTTTAATCTTGGGCAAAATATGATGAAAAGGAGAAAGAAGATATTAAGAAATTACCCATTATGTAAATTACTATTATCATGACATCCTCATATTAAGAATGTATAGTATGAAAGGAAGGATATATATATGTAGGCATTTATGTAAATTATTTTGAAAGAAAAGATATTTAGAAATGCATATATGGTTATAACGAAATGATATGAAAAAAGAAAACATGGCAAGTTCACCTTAGAACCCTTACTGTGAGATAAATAGAATATGGAAAGTATGTGGAAAAGAATGAAAAGTTTAGGGATGAAAAGCCAAAGGATTTACTGTAGCAACAGAATTTTGAAAGCTTCCTGCCAGTGAGCTAGGGATAAAATGGAAATTTAATATATCGTTGGAAGAATTATCATTTTGGGCTGAATGGTCGGGAATTAGGAGTAAAATTGCAAGGGGTCGGATCACCTATAAATAAGTGAACACCTCAGAACTCTTCCATTTCATCTTGAATTCTGAGTTTCTAGAGAGAGAAAGTGTGGACAAGCTAGAGAGAGAAGCTAAAGGAAAAAGGTAGTAAATCTCATTTCTAGCAAGATTTAAGGTCAGAAAAGAGATTAGGAAGGCATCTACAGCATTAACCAGCATCCAAACAGCATTTAAACACGAATTAAGGTAGCATAATAACCCAATCCCTTTATTTCAAAGTTTACTGTTTATACTACTAAAATTTGTGAAATTGAACTTTTTTGAAAGAAAAAGGGATTACAAACTACATTCTTATTTTTAATCACTATTGGGTGTTTTTAACCGATTGAAAATACTTGTGCATGCTTAAAATTTCTTCTGAAAAATGGGTTTTTCAATTTGAACGAAAATGAGTTTGAATCTCATATTTGGATAAGATTACATGATGTTTTGGGCTTCTTTCTTGTGTTAAATGTTGCTAAGGCGTTTATCTTGAGTTCATCAATTTCAAAATGGGTTTAGAAACAAGTTTTTGGATTGAAAATTTGGGTCAACGACAATTTATAAAATAGAGCAAGACACAACAGCCGACTACCATGGTGCAGCAGTTGACTATCGTGCTCTTGATATGCCCAAAATTGTATACAGAATGCTAGCAGTCGATTGTCAAGTACTTGGAAGTCGATTGCCACATTCTTCATTTTTCTAGAAATGCCCAAGAAAAGAGCAGCCGACTACCCCGACTTAGCAATCAATTGTCGGGCTCAACAGTAAGCTAGAAGTCAACTGCCGGCACCTAGTAGTTGACTGATAACTCTCTATTTGGCATTTTGAAAATCTGGACATAATGCAATGAGTCGACTTGCAGCGTGATACCAGTCGACTTCGACCTTTTGTGATGAAAAGATGAACTTAATGATATATTTGAATGATATCTAGCCCAAAAACTAAATCCAAACTAGAGATTAAACTCAAATTACAAATAAGGTAACATATACTTTGAACGTAAATGAGAAAGAGCATAAGAGTGATGAAAGTTAAAAGGAAAGAGTAAGAATGCTTAAGAGAAATGAAAATTGTATTCTTAATATATGTATTTGTGGTAGATAGGTTTATATCTGAATGACTGATTGCTGGTATGGGATGGTGATTGGACATTCCGCGATTATCGTGGTAGTTGTAAATTGTAAGTTGTGACTTAATGGCCAAAGTAAATGAAAAGTTACATACTTAAAATTTACAGAACTATAGTATGCACCGATTCACCCATATATATAAGTTTATGAATAACGTTTTGAAGACCCCAGTATGCACTTAATTTGTGGGACCCAGAGTTGGGAACCTTATGGTACTTGGATCTACTAGAGGACGCTCTAGAATGTACACAAATGTTATATGTAGTTGAGGACTGCTAGGCAGAGTTGCCACAGTACATATGCGAAAACATGGAGTGGTGCACATGTTGACCCTCCAGATTTTTCTTATTATGCAATTATATGATGATAATTATGATGATGATTGGCAGAAGCCAATGAGAAGTGCTCTTATTTCTTTATTTCTCTTTATGTTATGATAAAAGTTATATGAATGATGCTATGTTACCTATATGTTTTGATAAATTGATGAGACATATACTATGAGTTAAGTTTATGCATGCCAGTATGACTCTTTAATGAAATGTTGTACAGGATAACCCAATAGATGTATGAGTTTTTTTTATGAAAAAGAATGTAGAATTTTCGTATGAGTTTACGATAGTACAAACTAGCTGTTTTGAAAAATGGTTATTAATGCTACTGAGATTTCTTCTCATAAAAATCCTGGTTTGTATTAGATGTTTAGATACCATATACTTCTTGAGAAAGAGATAGAGTTAGTTGAAATACCCTTCCTGGGGTATTTCCCTATTATTAAGGATCTGTGGATCATATATGTATGGGAATTTCTTCCCCTACCCTGATTATATGAAGTATTAGGATAGAAAGTTTTTGGTATGCCCTATACCTTGAATCCTTGTAATATTTTTGTTAAAAGGATTAGGAGAATAGTTTTGATGTATAGGATAAGGGCATATATATATTAGGATATGTGAGCTGGGAATCCACTAGCCATTTTTGTTAAATAGGTATGAGTGAAGGCTTGTTGTCTCCTTACCCTAGATAACACTCTCACATATCCATGATATATGTCTAATTAATGATATGTATACAGTGTGAATCAATGTTGATCTATATAAATATATGTATACACACGTATGTTATTTTAACTAATATGTTTTTAATTTTCGCTGCATAACGTATGAGATCCCGAGTGTAGTAGCCTAAACCAATAATACTAATTATGTCATTTGGTAAACAATTAAGAATTGACTCGGGTAAGGGAAGTAGTAATTCACTAATCTTATAGTATATAGTTTATATTATTTAAATCACTTTAAAAGGAACTATAGAATTGGGGGGTTACATTGAGTTGGTATTAGAGCACTACTACCATGACTAGTTAGAACTGGCTCAGTAGTGAAAGGGTAGATTCCTCAAGATAGAGACTAATGCAGGGTAGTTAGCTGAGCCATGGCAGTTGACTGGCTTGTATTATGTTTTGGCTTGAGGAATGAAGTATTAGGTTTGGGTAGATGATATTTCTGATTGGTGCCATATGATCTCTTATAAATAATATGTTATTGAAACTGATCACCTCGATAATATTTATTTTGTAGAGTGAATTATAGCCCCACCTAGGAGAAATACTGGGAAGGAAAAGGAAGGTGTGACCAATATGGAAAGAGTAATGCAAGTCATGATAGGAGTGGCAGAGGCTATGAGGGAACAGGTTGTTGCTGCTGCCCAACAGGTTATAGTCGCTACTCAACAAGCTACAGCTACGGTTGAAGCACTTAGACAATTTCAAGATAATAGACCTATGAATCCCAACCCGAATCCTGATGTTGGACAAGTGAGAAACCAAGCCTATAACGGTTGGTATGAATTTCAGAGAAATAATCCTCCTTCCTTTAGGGGTGAGTTTAACCGATAGGCAACTAAAGAATGGTTGCGAGAGATGGAAAAATTGTTCGAGGTCGTAGGGAATATGGATGAACAAAAGGTATTGTTTGCTACTCACATTCTTGTTGGGGAAGAAAAATATTGGTGGAGAGGAGCGAAACAATTACTGGTAGCTCAAGGGACCCAGATCACCTGGGAAGTTTCTAAAATAGTGTATCTGGAAAAGTATTTCCCTGAGAATGTGAGAAATCAGAAAGAAATTGAATTCATGTAGTTAAAGTAGGGCAATATGAATTTTGAGGGGTATTTTTCAAAATTTGAGGCACTGTCTAAATTTTATTCTTATTTGGAGCATCATCCAAATGAGACATGGAAAGCATTGCATCTAGAAGTTGGGTTGAGATCGGAGCTAAAGATTGTTGTTGCTCTGTTTGAAATTAGAAACTTTGCTATATTAGTGAACAAGTGTCGCATTGTTTCTCAGAACCTAGCTGAAATAGAGAAACAAAGACAAAGAGCTAATTTCTTTAAAAGGAAACAACCGGGATCCTTCAGAGGAAGGGATATTAGAAATGAGGGAAACCAGAAGGGGAAGAAAACTGTAGTGAGACAGGCAATACCTAATGCTTATCCAAAGTGTGGAAAAATCCATGACGGACCTTGTAGATTCCATTCGGGTGTGTGTTTTGTAAATGTGGACAACTGGGTCACTTCATGAAAGATTTCCTTGAGTGGAAGAAGTCGATTGAGCCCATAAGACCTCCTACCATGGGAAGAGTTTATACTCTCAAAGGTAAAAGATGTGGTTCATTCTGATGATCTGATAAAAGGTAAATGTTTGATAAATGGTGTATCTTTAATTGTACTGTATGATTCTGGTGCCACTCATTCTTTCATTTCCTATGAATGTGTGGAAAGATTGAATTTACCTTTATTTAAATTGCCCCATGAGTTTTCTATTTCTATTGTCGCAAGAGAGCAGGTATTAACTTATTTAGCCTGCTTAAATTGTCCCCTTGTTGTTAAGAATAAGCCTTTCATTGTTGACCTCATTTGTTTACCTTTGGTGGGATTGGATATTATTCTTGGGATGGATCAGTTGTCTGTGAACAATGTGGTCTTGGATTGTTCTAAGAAATCTGTGACTTTTATAGATGCCATGCCAGTAGTTAGGAAAATTGAGGAAGAGATCCAAGGAACTAGTTTTATGTGTTCTTCTAATGTTGAACATCAGCATAAAATTAATGTTATTCCTATATTTTATGAATTTCCAAATGTCGTTCCCAATGAAATTTCAAGTCTTTCACCTGAAAGAGAGATAGAATTTTCTATAAAATTAATTCCTGGAATGGGACCAATTTCTATAGCGCCTTATAGAATGTCTCCCTAAGAGTTAACTGAATTGAAGGTACAGATAGAGGATCTTTTGGGGAAACAGTTTATTAGGCCCAATGCTTCACCTTAGGGAGCACCGGTTCTATTTGTAAAGAAGAAGGATAGAAGTATGAGGTTATGTATAGACTATAAACAACTAAACCGGGTAACTGTGAAGAACAAATACCCACTTCCTAGGATAGATGATCTTTTAGATCAATTGAGAGGAGCTACTGTATTTTCTAAAATTGATCTGAGGTTAGGGTAGCATCAGATCAGAGTGAGAACAGAAGACATACCTAAGACAGCCTTTAGAACCAGATATAGGCATTATGAATTTTTGGTAATGCCATTTGGATTAACGAATGCTCCAGCTATTTTTATGGATTACATGAATCGTATCTTTAGACCCTACCTAGATTAGTTCATGGTAGTGTTTATTGATGAAATTCTTGCATATTTTAAGAGTATTGAAGAGCATGAACATCATCTTAGAATTGTATTACAGTTGCTTAGGGAAAAGCAATTGTATGCAAAATTAGAAAAATGTGAATTCTAGTTAGAAGAGGTGAAATTCTTAGGTCATGTAATCATTAGAGATGAAGTAACAGTATATCCCAGTAAAATAGAAGCTGTAATTAGTTGGGAGAGACCCACAACAGTGACTGAAATTCAAAGTTTTCTTAGATTAACAGGGTATTATAGGAGATTCATTCAAGGATTTTCGCAAATTGCATTGCCCTAGACTAGATTGACTAGGAAAGATATTCCTTTTTTGTGGGATCACAAATGTGAAGATAGTTTTCAAATTTTTAAAGAAAGGTTAACCACAACACTTGTCTTAATAATCCCTGATCACTTAGGAAATTTTGAATTGTATTGTGATGCATCTAAGAAGGGCCTAGGATGTGCCTTGATGCAAAATGGGAGAGTTGTTGCATATGCCTCTAGACAATTAAGGCCTCATGAAGAAAATTACCCTACCCATGATTTAAAATTAGCAGCTATAGTGTTTGCTTTAAAAATCTGGTGACACTATTTGTATGGGTTGAGGTTTGAGATATTTAGTGACCATAAAAGTCTCAAATATCTCTTTGACCAAAAAGAATTAAACATAAGGCAAAGAAGATGGATGAAATTCTTAAAGGATTATGATTTTGAATTAAAGTACCATTTAGGAAAAGCTAATGTAGTGGCAGATGCACTAAGTCAAAAATCTTTCCACATGGCTCAACTAATGATAAATGAAATGAGCCTGATAGAGAAATTTAGAAATATGAGCCTATCCACACTAGTGTTACAAGATAGGATATATCTGAGTGAGTTAAAAATAGAGAATAACCTTAGAACTCAGGTATTAGAAGCTTAAAGAGAGGATGAATTCTTAAAGTCCCTAAAAGACCCAAAAGAATTCAAAAGAGGTGTTGATGGGGTAGTAATTTTTCAAGATAGGATTTATATCCCAAATTTAAGAGGATTGAGGGATATAATTATAGAAGAAGCCTCTAAGAGCAACTATACTATTCATCCTGGTACTACCAAGATGTATCAAGATTTGAAAAAGAAATTTTACTAGCCAGGTATGAAGAAGCAAATAGCTGAGTATGTTGCTAGATGCCTAATGTGCCAGCAGGTGAAAATGGAACATCAGAAACCTGATGGACTATTACAACATCTTGAAATCCTTGAATGGAAATGAGATAAAATTTCTATAGATTTTGTTGTAGGTTTACCAAAAACTCAATTAGGAAATGATGCAATATGGGTGATTGTGGACAGATTAACTAAATCTGCACATTTCCTACCCATCAAAATAAACATCTCGTTAGATAAGTTAGCCCAATTGTATATACGAGAAATAGTAAGACTCCACGAAGTTCTTACTAATATAGTATCTGATAGAGACCTTAGGTTTACTTCTAGATTCTAGAAAGCCTTACAGGAGGCTTTTGGTACTAAAATTAATTTCAGTACTGCTTATCATCCACAAAATGATGGGCAGACTAAAAGAACTATTCAGACTCTAGAAGCTATGCTTAGAGCATGTACATTAGAGCAAAAAGGGAATTGGGATAGAAATTTACCTCTAGTGGAATTTGCCTACAATAATAGTTTTCACTCCAGCATAGGTATAACTCCTTATGAAGCCTTGTATGGAAGAAAATGTAGATCACCTTTGTGATGGTTTGAAGTGGGGGAGAGACAATTATTAGGGCCAAAGTTAGTTTAACAAACCACAGATCAAATTAAGATGATTAAAGAAAAGATGTCTAAAGCCCAATATAGGCAGAAGAGTTATGCTGATAAAAGGAGAAGACCACTAGAATTTCATGAAGGAGATCACGTTTTCCTTAAAATTTATTGTATTACTGGTATTGGCAAGGCTATTAAGTCTAGAAAGTTGAGCCCAAGATACATTGGACCTTTCCAGATCTTGAAAAAGGTTGGCCAATCTGCTTATCGAATTGCCTTACCCCCATTTCTATCTAATCTCCACGATGTGTTTTATATCTCTCAACTTCGAAAATATCTTCTTGATCCTTCACATATTCTTGATGCTATAATAGTAAAATTGAAAGATAATTTAACTTATAATCCTAGATCTTTAAGAATTATTGGTAATGAAGTCAAACAATTGAGAAATAAGACAATTCCACTGATAAAGGTATTATGGGATTACTCATTGCCCCAAGAAGCTACATGGGAGAAGGAAGTTGATATGAGAAAAGTGTATCTAGAGTTATTTGTATAGGTACGTATAAATTTTGAGGACGAAATTTCTTAAAAGGAGGGGACAAATGTAACATCCGCTCTTAAATTTTGAGAGATGTTTGTTAATTTTAGTTGATTGATTTTGTATGTTGCATTTATGTTATGTTAGCTTGAATATAGTTGCATGAGTACAAGAGTTGGACTAGAAATGAGTGAGAAAATTGACTAGAATGAAGAAAAGGACTAAACAGAAAAGTGAAAAAGTTTAGGGATGAAAATTACAATTTTAGCCAAAGGATTTACTGTAGAAACAGAATTTTGAAAGCTTCCCGCCAGTGAGCTAGGGACAAAATGGAAATTTAACACATCATTGGAAGAATTATCATTTTGGGCCGAATGGTCGGGAATTGGGAGTAAAATTACAAGGGGTCGGATCACCTATAAATAGGTGAACACCTCATAACCCTTCCATTTCATCTTGAATTCTGAGTTTCTTGAGAGAGAGTGTGGACGAGCTACAGAGAGAAGCTGAAGGAAAAAGGAAGTAGATCTCATTTCTAGCAAGATTTAAGGTCAGAAAAGAGATTAGGAATGTAACCCCCCAATCCTACAGTTACTTTTAAGTTAATTAAATAATATAAACTATATACTATAAGATTGGTGAATTACTACTTCCCTTACCCGAGTTAATTCTTAATTGTTTACCAAATGAAATATTTATTATTATTGGTTTGGGCTACTACACTCAGGATCTCACACATTATGCAGAAAAAATAAAAACATATTAGTTAAAATAACATAAATGTGCATACATATATTCATATACATCAACATTCATTTACAGTGTGTACATATCTTTCATTAAACACATATCTATGGCTATGTGAGAGTGTTAGTTAGGGTAAGGAGACAACAAGCCTATCACTCATACCCATTTAACAAAAATAGCTAGTGGATTTCTAGCTCACATATTCTAATACATATATGTCCTTATCTTATACATCAAAACTATTCTCCTGATCCTTTTACCAAAATATCAAGGATTCAGGGTATGGGGCATATCAAAAAAGTTTCCTAGAACATTACATCCTCGAGGTGTAGGACAAACTTCCCATATATACACAACCCACACTTCATGAATCACTGGAAAATACTCTAGGAAGGGTATCCACCACTTCCACCTCCACTTCTAGTACTATCTGGAACCTAGGCATCTGATACAAACTGGCATTTTTATGAGAATAAATCTCAGTAGCATTAATAACCATTTTTCAAAATAGCCAGTTTGTACCACCGTAAACTCATACAAAAATTCTACATTCTTTTTCACAAAACAATACATATATTGGGTGATCTTGTATAACATTTCATTTAACATTCATACTTGCATGCATTGCTTACTTTATATGTTCAGCTCGTAGTATACATCACATAAACTCATCAAAACATATAGGTAACATATCATCATTCATATAACTTTCATCATAAAATAAAGAGCAATAAGGAAATAAGAGTACTTCTCATTGGCCTCTGCCAATCATCATCATATGATTGTATAATAAGTGAAATCTGGAAGGCCAACATATGCAACATTTCATCATCATAATTATCATCATATGATTGTAAAATAAGAGAAATCTAGAGGGGAAACATATGCTCCACTCTATACTTTCGAATATGTACTCTGGCAACTTATGCATGGCAGTCCTTGACTCTGGCAACTTATGCCTATCAATCCTCGACTGCATATAACATTGCGTAGATTCTGGAGCATCCTCCAATGGATCCAAGTACCACAAGGTTCCCAACTTTGAGTCCCACACATTAAGTACATATTGGGGTCCTCAAAACGCAATTCATAAATATATATGTGGGTGAATCGGTGCATACTATAGTTCTGTAAATTCTAAGTACGTGACTTTTCATTTACTTTAGCCATTAAGTTACTAACTTACAATTTACAACTATCACGATAATCGCGGAATTTCTGATCACCATCCCATACTAGCAATCAGTCATTCAGATATGAACTATATACCATAAATACATATATTAAGAATACAATTTTCATTTCTCTTATGCATTCTTGCTTTTTCCTTTTAACTTTCATCACTTTCATGCTCTTTCTTGTTCACATTCAAGTATATGTTACCTTGCTTATAATTTGAGTTTAATCTATAGTTTGGATTTAGTTTTTGGGCTAGATATCATTCAAATACATCATTAAGTTCATCTTTTCATCACAAAAGGTAGCAGTTGACTAGTATCATGCTGCAAGTTGACTGATTGCATTCTGTCTAAATTTTCAAAATTTCAAACAGAGAGCTGGCAGTCGACTAATAGGTGTCGGCAATCAATTGCTAGCTTACTGTTTGGCCCAACAGTCAACTTCTAGGTTGGGGCAATCGGCTACTCTGTTCTTGGGCATTTTTGGAAAAATGAAGAACGTGGAAGTCGACTTCCAAGTGCCCGACAGTCGACTGCTAGCATTCTGTATATGATTTTGGGCATCTCAAGAGCACGACATTCGACTGCTTTATCGGGGTAGTCGGCTGCTGCGTCTTTCTCTGTTTTGTAAATTGCATTGACCTAAAATTTCAATCCAAAAACTTGTTTCTAAACCCATTTTGAAATTGATGAACTTACAATAAACCTCTCAGCAACATTTAGAACAAGAAACCAGCCCAAAACATTATGTAATCTTGTCCAAATCTAAGATTAAAACTCATTTTCGTTCAAGCTGAAAAACCCAATTTTCAAAAATCATTTTAATCATGCACAAGTATTTTCAATCAGTTAAAAACACCCAATAGTGATTAAAAACAATTACAATGTAGTTTTCAATCCCTTTTTCTTTTAAACAAGTTCAATTTTACAATTTTCAGTAAGATGAACAGTAAACTCTGAAATAAAGGGATTGGGTTATTATGCTACCTTTTGCTAGTTTTTAATCAGTGGTTGTTGATTGGGAAGTGTCCTTGAGTGATTCCCTAGCTACTAGAATGCTTAAATCTAAGCAACAAGGTTATTTGCTCACAATTCCTTCTCCTTCTCTCTCTAGCTCATCCACTCTCTCTCTCTCTCTAAAATTCAGACTTTCAGGAAGCAATTGAAGGGTTTGAAGGATTGGCCTATTTATAGGCAGTCTGGCCCTTTGCAATTTCACTCTTAATTTTCGACCATTCAGTCTAAGATGATAATTCTTCCAATTATATGTTAATTTACCATTTTTTTCCTAGCTCACTGGCGGGAAGCTTTCAAAATTCTGTTGCTGCAATAAATCTTTTGGCCAAAATTACAATTGCCATACCTAAATTCTTTCACTTTTCAGTTTAGTCCTTTTCTTCATTCTAGTCAAATTTCTCACTCATTTCTAGTCCACTTCTTGCACTCATTCAACTATATGCAAGCTAATATAACATAAATGCAACATACACAAGCAATTAATTAAAATTAACAAACGTCTCTCAAATTTTAAGAGTGGATGTTACAAGGAAGGCATCTCCAGCATTAACCAGCATCCAAACAGCATTTAAACACGGATTGAGGTAGCATAATAACCTAATCCCTTTATTTCGAAGTTTATTGTTCATACTACTGAAATTTGTCAAATTGAACTTGTTTGAAAGAAAAAGGGATTACAAACTACATTCTTATTATTTTTGATCACTATTGGGTGTTTTTAACCGATTGAAAATACTTGTACATGCTTGAAATTTCTTCTGAAAAATGGGTTTTCCAGTTTGAATGAAAATGAGTTTTAATCTCACATTTGGATAAGATTACATGATGTTTTGGGCTGTTTTCTTGTGTTAAATGTTGCTAAGGAGTTTATCTTGAGTTATCAATTTCAAAAAGGGGTTTAGAAACAAGTTTTTAGATTGAAAATTTGGGTCAACGGCAATTTATAAAACAGAGCAAGATGCAGTAGCCGACTGCCATGGTGCAGCAGTCGATTGTTGTGCTCTTGAGATTCCTAGAATCATATACAGAATGCTAGCAATCGACTGCCGAGTACATGGAAGTTGACTGCTGCGGTCTTCATTTTTCTAGAAATGCCCAAGAACAAATCACCGATCGCCTCGACCCAAAGAGTCGATCGTTTGCCTAATAGTAAGCTAGCAAATAATCGCTAGGCACCTAGCAATGATCAATGCTCTTTGTTTAGAATTTTGAAAATTTGGACAGAATGCAATGAGTCAACTTACAGCGTGATACCAGTCAACTGCGACCTTTTGTGATGAAAAGATGAACTTAATGATATATTTGAATGATATCTAGCAACTAAATCCAAACTAGAGATTAAACTCAAATTACAAGGTAACATATACTTTGAATGTAAATGAGAAAGAGCATGAGAGTGATGAAAGTTAAATGGAAAGAGCAAGAATGCATAAGAGAAATGAAAATTGTATTCTTAATATATGTATTTGTTGTAGATAGGTTCATATCTAAACGACTAATTGCTGGTATGGGACGGTGATTGGAAATTCTGCGATTATCGTGATAGTTGTAAATTGTAAGTTAGTGACTTAATGGCCAAAGTAAATAAAAATTCTCATACTTAGAATTTACAGAAAATAAAGAATTATATCTAACTACTGAGAATTTACAGAAAATTCACATACTTATATGGTGAACTTACATGATATACTATTGTAGTTTTTACTCTTAAATGCATGCCATACACATTGATGAATTATATCTTGAGTTCCAATAGAAATAAATGTATTTGAAAATAAAGAATATAGAATGAATTTTTGTATCACTATGGTTGTACATACCAGTGTTTTAAAAGAAAATAGAATGTCTAACTACTGAGAATTTATTTCTTACTATAATAAATGGTGTGTATTAGATGACAAGATATCTAATTTAGCTTGAGGTTGACATAGCATTGGTGAAAATACCTTGGTTGGGCCCCTTGACCTATGTGCAGAACATATATGTAGTGCATGTAATGGAGGTTCCTCCTATATAAAGGAGCCAAACTGTCTATCTTTTGATACTAGATGTAAATAGCTAGAATATAGCCTTCTTGTCCTGATTACATATATGTTTTAAGAAAGATTCAGGATGAGTAATTTTTGGTTGTACATAATAATAAGTGTAACATGTAACCCCCCAATGCTATAGTTCCTTTTAAGTTAATTAAATAATATAAACTATATACTATAAGATTGTGAATTACTACTTCCCTTACCCAAGTCAATTCTTAATTGTTTACCAAATGACATAATTAGTATTATTGGTTTGGGCTACTACACTCAGGATCTCACACATTACGTAGCGGAAATAAAAAACATATTAGTTAAAATAACATACATGTGCATAAATATATTCATATACATAAAAATTCATTTATAGTGTATGCATTTCATTCATTAGACATATATCTATGGATATGTGAGAGTGTTAGCTAGGGTAAGGACACCACAAGCCTGTCACTCATACCCATTTAACAAAATAGCTACTGGATTCCTAGCCCACATATTCTAATACATATATGCCCTTATCCTATACATCAAAACTATTCTCCTGATCCTTTTACCAAAATATCACAAGGATTCAGGGTATGGGGCATACCAAAAACTTTCCTAGAACTTTACATCCTCAAGGTGTAGGGAGAACTTCCCATATATATACAACCCACACTTCATGAATCACAGGAAAATACCCTAGGAAGAGTATCTCCACCACTTCCACCTCCACTTCTAGTACTATCTGGAACCTAGGCATCTAATACAAACTAGCATTTTTATGAGAATAAATTCTAGTAGCATTAATAACCATTTTTCAAAATAGCCAGTTTGTACCACCGTAAACTCATACAAAAATTCTACATTCTTTTTCATGAAACAATACATCTATTGGGTGATCCTGTATAACATTTCATTTAACATTCATACTTGCATGCATTGCTCACTTTATATGTTCATCTCGTAGTATACATCGCATAAACTCATCACAACATATAGGTAACAAAGCATCGTTCATATAACTTTCATCATAAAATAAAGAACAATAAGGAAATAAGAGCACTTCTCATTAGCTTCTGCCAATCATCATACATTGGCCTCTGCCAATCATCATCATAATCATCATCATATAATTGCATAATAAGAGAAATCTTGAGGGGCAACATGTGCACCACTCCATGTTTTTGCATATGTACTATGGAAACTCTGCCTGGCAGTCCTCGACTGCATATAACATTGTGTACATTTTGGAGCGTCCTCCAATGGATCCAAGTACCATAAGGTTCCCAACTCCAGGTCCCACACATTAAGTACATACTGGGGTCCTCAAAACGTTATTCATAAACATATATATGGGTGAATCGGTGCATACTATAGTTCTACAAATTCTAAGTATGTGAGTTTTCATTTACTTTGGCCATTAAGTCACTAACTTACAATTCACAACTATCACGATAATTGCAGAATGTCCGATCACCGTCCCATACTAGCAATCAGTCATTTAGATATGAGCCTATCTACCACAAATAATATATTGAGAATACAATTTTCATTTCTCTTATGCATTCTTGCTCTTTCCTTTTAACTTTCATCACTTTCATGCTCTTTCTTGTTCACATTCAACGTATATGTTACCTTGCTTATATAATTTGAGTTTAATCTCCCGTTTGGATTTAGTTTTTAGGCTAAATATCATTCAAATACATCATTAAGTTCATCTTTTCATCACAAAAGGTGGTAGTCAACTAGTATCTTGCTGCAAGTTGACTGATTGCATTATGTATAAATTTTCAAAATTCCAAATAGAGAGTTGACAGTTGGCTGCTAGGTGCCGACAGTCAACTGCTAGCTTACTGTTTGGCCCAATAGTCGACTGTTGGGTTGAGGCAGTTCGCTACTCTGTTCCTGGGCATTTATGGAAAAATGAAGAATGCGGTAATCAACTTCCATGTGCTCGGCAGTCAACTGCTAGCATTCTGTATATGATTTTGGGCATCTCAAGAGCACGACAGTTGATTGCTACACCGGGGTAGTCGACTGCTGCGTCGTGTTCTATTTTGTAAATTGTCGTTGACCCAAAAGTTTAATCCAGAAATTTGTTTCTAAATCCATTTTGAAATTAATGAACTCAAGATAAACTCCTTAGTGACATTTAACCCAAGAAAATAGCCCAAAACATCATGTAATCTTGTCCAAAACTAAGATTAAAACTCATTTTCGTTCAAACTGAAAAATCCATTTTTCAGAAATCATTTTAAGCATGCACAAGAATTTTCAATCAGTTAAAAACACCCAATAATTATTAAAAACAATAAGAATGTAGTTTTCAATCCCTTTTTCTTTTAAAAAATTTCAATTTCACAAATTTCAGTAATATGAACAGTAAACTCCGAAATAAAGGGATTGGGTTATTATGCTACCTTAATCTGCATTTAAACAACGTTTGGATGCTGGTTAACGTTGCTGATGCCTTCCTAATCTCTTTTCTGACTTAAATCTTGCTAGAAATGAGATTACTGCCTTTTTCCTTCAGCTTGTTCTCTAGCTTGTCCACACTTTCTCTCTCTAAAAACTTAGGATTCAAGATGAAATGGAAGGGTTCTGAGGCGTTCACCTATTTATAGGTGATCTGGTACTTTGTATTTTTACTCCCAATTTTTGATCATTCGGCCCAAATTAATAATTCTTCCAACTATATGTTAAATTACTATTTTGTCCCTAGCTCACTGGTGGGAAGCTTTCAAAATTTTGTTGCTACAGTAAATCCTTTGGCTAAAATTGCAGTTGTGATACCTAAACTCTTGCACCTTTCATTTTAGTCCTTTTCTTCATTCTAGTTAAATTTCTCACTCATTTCTAATCCAATTCTTGCACTCATGCAACTATATGCAAGCTAACATAATATAAATGCAACATACACAAGCAATTAATTAAAATTAACAAACATCTCTCAAAATTTTAGGAGCAGATGTTACATAACAACCCCAGCCCTATATTTCTTTTTAGATAATTAAATAATATAAGGTGATATAATATAGGATTGGTGAGTTTACTACTGCCTCTACCCGAGTACATTTTTAACTTTTTTTATGTTGAATAATTGAGTGCCACTAGTTTGGGTTGATACACTCGGGATCTCAATAGTTGACCCAGCTCCTTATTGTTTGAAGAAACCCTTTACTTCAATTGGTATTTTTTCACGAAAAGCAAATGTGAGATAATAAATCCAGTCCTTCTCACACATTACGCAGTAAAAATAAATAGAAAAATTTAAATAAGATAGATAGATATAGGGATATTTACATTCACATTTAACTTTACATAATATTTATACATACATAAACATTATTGTGTGCAGACATAAACCTATAGATATGTGAACCTAAGCAGGGTAAGGGGACAACAAGCCTATCACTTATACCCAGTTTTAAGCAAAATTACGTATCTCACATATCTTAATAAATATATGCCCTCTTTACTTACACCAAAATTTTCTTCCTGATCCTTTCAAAGTACTAATAAGGATTCAGGGAAATGAACATGTCAAAATACTATACAATACCTAATACTTCATGTAGTTAAGGGGTGGGAGGAACTTCCCTTACATATACAATCCATATTTCTTTAATAACTGGAAAATACCCCAGAAAAGGGTATCTCTACTATCTCCACTTCCACCTTTAGCATGATCTAAAATCTAGGCATATGATACAAGTTAGCATTTAGTGAGAAAAGTTTTTCAATAGCAAGAATCACTAGAAATAATAAAATTTGTTGCTTTGTACCACCGTACTGATACGAAAATCCACTACATTCTTTCACAATAATTGAAATATTATGCTATTGGAATAATATCCATAAATATTATACAGATATACTTATGAATACGTATGCACATCATCAAATATTTGTCACAGAATCTATTCTTAGATCGTAATGGCAGCAGATAAGAATTATATATTAATATAGAGATCAGTATAGAGCATAAGCAAAGAAATCAAGCAATTTGATATGGCCATAATCAAAAACATCACAAAAGAAATCTTTAAATATTTTCATTCATAAATGAGTTCTCTCATGGTCATAAGCCACCTGCAATCATTCTTGTGGTTTTCACTGTCTACAACCATTCTCTTGGTTAACTGTTTGCATTAATTCTCGTGGTTAATCGTCTACAATAATTCTTATGGTTAATTATCTGCAAAAAGTTTCCTGGATTATAGCCAATTGTAGCTATTCTCGTGGTATAACCAATTGCAGATATTCTCGTGGATCAACCATTTGCAGTTACTCTAATTTATAATTTATGCTTATCTCATAAAATCTCATGTTTCTCTTTTTTTTTATCATTTATTCTCAAGCATTTCCAATTCCCATGCTAACCATTATATTTTAGGTTTAAATCCTACATTTGAGTGAAGTATTGGGCTAATTGCAGCTCAAAATAGGTTATTGAGTCATTTCCCAAAATAGAGAGCTACAAGTCAACTTCCAGCCTCCTGGCAGTCGACTTTTAGCTTACTGTTTAATGCCCTTATCTAGTATTACAAGTTCTCTGATGTAAATAGATAAGTTCGGTATATTATTCTTAACCTCAATTATTCATTTACAATGTCTAAGCAATTATACCCTTAAGTATTATTGAAGTGGAATAGGTTCGGGTTCTTTTGCTCAGATAATCATACTTTATGCACTGCAGAAATGAAAATTTCATACATCATAGCGAAATTTATAAAACTTTTATATTACAAATAATAAATGTCCAATAATAAATGTCTTTTACATCCTTCTGTGAACATATACCAGGATATATGAAGTACCCGTCCATAAGGAGTAAGGAGACAACAAGCCTGTTACTCAAACTCCTTTTACAAAATACTGGGGATGAACCGGTCCTTCACATATCCTTTCACCAATGATTATCCTTTTTTCCTTTTCTATATACAGCCAAAATAATAGTCCTAATTCTAGTCCAAAAACATATATAGAATCTGGACCCAAAATAAAGGAATAAAAATGCTCTTAACAAAAGAGGCTTCCATCTTTCCCCGGCACTGCTAAACGTCTGCATCTGATACATATTAGTATATAAATGAGAAACACAAGTTTCCCAGTAGCTTAACAATTCATTACATAGTTTCATTCACATATACAGATTTGGCAAGCAGTGCATGATTATTTGAAAGGTCAATGTGATAAAAGTGGATATTCTCATTTCAAGTATAACATCTTTTCATGGGATCATGTATGTTAAAACTAAAATAAAAAATGATCAGTTATGTATTTCATTCTTAAAACTTACCTTATCTCAAAGTATGAAGCACCTTCGGTCACACCTCAAGAATTTTGGACACTTAACCACCTTTATAAAATAATTGTGAACATTAGGTCCCAAGTGTGGAGAACCTTCGGCCACACCTCACTAGGTCACATGTGTGAAGCACCTTTAGCCACAGCTCAAGAATTGTAGATACTTGGCCACCTTTATCATGGTGTGAACTCTAGTTCACAGGTGTGAAGCACCTTCGGTCACACCTTACTAGGTCACATGTGTGGAGAACCTTCGGCCACACCTTAAGAATTATGAACACTTCGCCACCTTTATCATTGTGAACACTAGGTCATAGGTGTGAAGCACCTTCGGTCACACCTCATCAAGTTACATTGTGGATACTTGGCTACCTTTATAAATTAATTGCAACCATGATTCATTATGCTTTATAATCCATTTACACTTAGCATGATGGTTCGGCCACTAGAATTTAAAATAAGCCATTGGTTTCGGCCACCATGATAGGATAATAATTCTTAAGGTCTTTTATGCCACATTGTCAAAATTTTCCCTTTTTTCTATGTTTTAAACTTAATGTCACCATGCCTTAAAATTTCTAGGATAGTTTCTCCCACCTTCCCCTTTTTTGTAGTTATATCATTGGTAATTTATTTTACTTATTTTCTTGACTCATGTTACATACTAAGTCTAAGGCCACACAAAGTCTCCATTCTTACACTTCAATACCAAGGTGGGTTCTTATTATGTGTGAAAAGGATAAACCATTGTCCATATGTTAATTTATCATTATATTCTCTTTCTTTCTTAACCAAACTAAAATGTAACCTTCCTCACACATTTTTTAACAAGCTTTTCCATGCATTACAAAGGTCACTCTCGAGTTTGATCGGTTAACACAGGTGATGCCATGGTTTTAACCAACATCTAGATAGTACACTCTCTTTAGGTATTTTTAACATAAGGCCTACATTAATCATGCAATGACATAAAGTTTTGCCACTTTCTTATTCTAGGTTTTTGCATGATGAATGCTGAAATTTTTGTGACAACCATTCTCTCATGGAAATAAACAACATCCACATCATCACATCAACAAATACAACAAATCCTCATGCAAGCTTAGCCAAAGAAAAATTCACATATTCAATAATGTAGAGAGGAAACTAATGTTCCATAAAAGCTTGGAAAAACATGTTGAACATATTCTAAACCATGGAACAAAATTAAAGAATTGCTAAGCTACCTTAAGGATGAAGAAAAATGGAATTATCTTGGATTCTCCTTTAAATTTCCCTTTACTCTTTTGCTTCCTCCTTTCTTGGCCAAGTGGCTCCTTCCCCTTCACCAAATAGGTTTGTGGTTTGTTTAAATTTTTCCCAAGCTACTCTCCCTTTCCCTCTTGCCATATGCATGTATGTATCCATATGAAATTCCCCTCTTGAAAGTTATCTAATCGGCTCCATAGTTTGTTACTCCTCTTCCTTAGTCTTAATTATTATTATTAAGTATAACCCATTCCTTGCACTCTTACACTACCCACTTGGTCATGCTAAAGGAAAGGAAAAAGGGAGTTCATACAAGCTGCACTCCTCACGCCAGTTGTACGGTCACTCAAGGCCCTTGAACGCTGCACTTTCCTTTCCTCTTCTCAATTCCTCTTTTTTCGTGGCATTACCGAATGGCATTCTTTATTTTATGGAGTTGTGAAGATGTCTCCCTCACTTGCTGCATGCATATATATATTTAACTCCCCCCATTGTGCGGAAGCTTCATACTTACACGTAAGACTCATGCTTCATGCAAGGCACACATGAATCTTCATTCTCGGGCATGTTAGAGGCAATACAAGGGAAAAGAAGGAAAACTTGCATCACACAATGAATCCACCTTCCACACAAGCCTCTCATCCTATACATATATTTTTTCTTTTTCTTCCTAGTTCACGTGATGCTTAGGTGGTGGAATCAAAGGAATAAAAGAAGAGAATTTAAACACCGTTCTTGCACTCTTGCTTCACCATACACACACACATATTTAACTATTTTTTCCTTTGTTTATTGAAATAAATTCTACACTCTTGCATTAGCCACTTTCCTTTTGTATATTTTATCTATTTAATTGGTAAGCTATTTGGTTAGGATGAGGAAAAAGGAATGATAGGAAGAAGGAAAGAGTGAAATTCCCATACGTTTCTCCCTCTTCCCTCCTACCTTGCCACTTCACTAGATATGCATATATATATATTCCAATGCTACACACTTCTTTCCTTTCCCAATTTCATGTGTATATATATTCTTAATTTAGTTTTTTCCTTTGGTAATTAGGCTAGATAAGGGAATAAAAGAAAATTTTAAATTAAGCACCTCAAGCACCTTAAGCTCCTAAATTTTTATGTGGTGTTTTCCTCCCACTCACATTATAATTCGGTTGCCACAAGGAATGAAGGTGTTATCCTTTAGCATATTTATTCTAGATATTAAATCACACTAGCAAATTCATCATAATTTGTAGAAAACTCATCTAATTAATTAATGAAATGTTCATTTAAAACCAATCAAGAGAATATGGGGTGTTACATACTATCCTAAAAATCTTTCAAACAGAGAGCAACTATTTAACTTCTAGGACCCTGACAGTCGACTGCTCTGTTATGGGCTAATTTCTATAAAATAAAAACACAACAGTTGACTTTTAGCCCCTGGCAGTCGATTGCTAGCATTCTGGACAAGTTTTTGGGCAACTTAGGAGCATGACAATCGACTGGTAAGGTTTACAAGTCAACTGCTACGTTATGCTCTAATTTAAAACTTGTAGTTGACCAATTTTCTTAGCCCAAGAACATGTTTTTAATACGATTTTGCTTATTAAAAACTTAATAATAGTATAGGAGCTTCATTTATCACACAAAAACAACCTAAACCATCAATTACTCACGCTCAAATCTTGGATTTAAACTCTTTCTCGAAAACCATGGAAAATCCATTTTTCAGATTTGCATTCAAACATTCATAAGCATATTCATGCATTTCAAAACATCCAATAGCCATAAAAAATACTAAGAATATAGGTTTTAACCTCCCAGAACTTAAACAACAGAAAAATCAAAGCTTTCAGTTATAAACAGTGATATTTCAAAAATGAGAGAGATTCGTGATTTGCTACCTTGTTGCTGCTTTAAACTTGGTATTTGATGATTGTGAAGTGTTCTAGGATGTTTTCCTAACTCCCAAAATTCTTAAATATGCTCAATAGTCTTGTTTGCTCACAATTCCTTCTCTTTCTCTCTCTAGAATTTTAAAACTCAGGATGCCAAATGGGAGTTCTGAATTTTCACCTATTTATAGGTGATCCAGTCCTTTGCAATTCTACTCCTAATTCCCAACCATTCGGCCCAAAATGATAATTTTTCTAACTATATGTTAAATTACCATTTTGTGCCAAGCTCACTAGCAGGAAGTTTCAAAATTCTATTACTACAGTAACTCTTTCGGCTAAATTTACGGCCTATTGCCTAAAGTTTTAGGAATTCACACATCTATCCTCACTTTATCATTTTCCTTTCAATTTGGTCCCTATTCCTTCATTTCCCTTAAAAATATTATTCTAACTTATTTTAATACATCTATATGCTATTTAATGCAACACACACAATCATTTAATTCATTTAAAAATCAAAAAACATTTCTTAATGCGTAGAATGAGCGGATGTTACAATAAGGGCATATATATTTGGATATGTGAAAGTAATGGCAGATGATGAATATTTCGTAAGGGGTTTAAGTGGCAGGTTTGTTGCCTCCTTACCCTGGAATATTGTGAACACTTAACATATCTAGAAATATATGTATGACGTTGTAACTGTTGTATGGTAATATATGAATGACATTTCTAGTGTACGAATGTTTTTAGTATTTAGTTTCAGTTGCGATTATACAAATGAGTAAGAAACTTGAGTACCGAGTCCCAAACCTAATGCAATAAATTACAAAGTTAATAATTTTACTCAAGTTATAAGTAAGGATAAAATAAAAATAATATCCCAGTCTTGTGGTAAATCAATTATTGAGTAAATATTCATATAAAAAGCTATAAGATTGGGGTGTTATATTTACCACCCCATAGTCATGGCTTAACCATGGAATACCCAATGGCTGTTTATTCTGACTATTAGTCACTCAATCTGGAGCCTATTTATCGCTAATGCATACACTAGGAATACTTTCTTAATTTTTCATGAGCTCTCATATTCTTTTCCCTCTTGATTCATGTTACATGTTGTTTGATTCCCTTCTTATAATTAGAATGGTTGATTAAGCCTTAAATTTGAAATTAGGGGTCTACCAGGTGTAAATTCTTGTTTAGGAGCCTACTAGTTGACTTCTAGGATCTTAGCGGTCAGCTAGTAGCTTTCCGTATAAAATAGGGCTTTCTAACCTGAGTAGGCAGTCGATTTCCAGGAGCCTAGTGGTCAAATTCTAGGCTTATGTGTTAGATTTCTTTCAAGTTAGGACCTCAATAATCGACTTCTAGGAACCTAGCAATTGATTGTTAGGTTTCTAGCATTTTCAGGCAGAGCGAATAACACGATAGTTGACTTCCAAGAGCTTAGCAGTCAGCTCTTACATTCTGTCATGCTTTGAAAAAGTTTATTTTTACTCATACTCATCCTATATGTCAGCCCAATATCTTGACTAATGATCTAATCTTGGTCCCCTCAACCCCTAAGAGGTTCCTAATGTAGAAAACAAGTTTCTTAGCTCAATTACCCTCAAATCCAAAACTTTTCTCATTCTTTTAGCATGGACAATACCTTAAATCTTAGATTTACCATACAAAAAATCATAAAAATAATAAACAAGCATTCAACATCCAATAAAAGTTAATAAATTGGAGGATGTAAGTTTTAATCCCTCATTTTACTCATAAATCATCAAAAATGGCATTTTATGCATATTGAATAGTACCATGAGAAAAATATAGGGAAAACAGAGATTTGAATATCTTAGGAGGTGAAATGAGTGCTGATTCTTGTCCAGAAGTGTTGTAGGATGATTTTGGGTGCCTTTCCTATCCTTAACCAAGCCTTCCAAGATTTAAATCTTTGTTTCTCTCTCTGAACCTGGACTTCTCTCTCTATTTGAACTAGACAATGGTTCCATCTCTTCCTTTCTCTTCTCCACACTATATATAAGGGTGGTAGGTAAGGAATGGGGGAAAATATGATGAGAGAAAGGAAAGGAAGTAATCTCTACTGCTTAGTCCTTAAGCTTATACGTCAGGCCTTCTAATATGAGTGAAATGTGATATTACCTTATTGCCCTTGCAATATTGGCAGGTAAGTTTCAAATTTTAGTTTGCTACAATAACCTCCCTTGGCTAAATTCTTAAATCTGCCATTAATTATCTTTCTGTGTTTCACTTTAGTCTTTGCACCAAATACATAAAATTTAGCGAAAACCAAAGGGTAGTGGTTACTTAAAGACGGGGGTTACACTAGGGTTTATGAAGGCATCGAGGGGAGGCACAGGCTTGGGAGAAGAGAGATATGGTTAGGATGAGAGTGGGACCAAAGTGAAAATGAAAAGACAAAGTAAAAATTGGTTAAAATGACAAAAGCATTCGAACTCTTAATATAAAGAAGGCCACTCTCATTTTTTTTATTTTTACTGAAATACTCCATTGAAGGCCTAAATGAGCTTTTACTGGCCCATAAACACGCATCTTCCCATTGCAAGGCTGGTCAACTTGGCTGAAGGTAGAAGATGTCCCTAATGAGTTGTGCCTATGGGTGCTATCTTAAAAATAAAACAAAATTAAAATAAAATTAATCTAAAATTGAAAATAAAGATAAAAATGCTAATTAAAGGAAAATAAAGATAAGAATGCTAAGTTGAAAAGGAAAAAAAATTAAATTGTCATATTAAAGCACCATTTCAAACATGGCACATCCAATAAAGCAAGAAAAAATTATCTATTTTTGTGTAACCATAATGTAGCAGCCTCTATCCTACGGTTCCTTTTAGTTATTTTAAAAACTATAATATGAAAATAATTATCAGTGTCGGTGTTACTATCACTTCTACCCTAGCAAATTTTAAACTTTTTACCAAGTTGATTAATTGAGTCATTTGGTTTGGTCTCTACTCTCGAGTTCTCTCAATATCACAGCGAATTAAATATATATATCTATAGAATACACCTGGATTAACTATACATAAACAAGCATTCTTAATTAAATATAATTAGTTAACTATTGGGTATGAGGGCAACAATCCTGCCACTCATAACCCTATTAATTAGTCTATTCATCCATTTAGCCTAGTTCCTATACAGATAAGTTAGAACAGGCTATAAAAAATAATCCTATACTAGCCTTTCTCAAAATATCATGAAGGCTAGCTCAATTCTACCATGTACTTATACTATGCAAATTAAACAATCTATATGCCTAAATTGGACACTTCTTCATACTTTACCTTCGTCTCCAGCCCAAGGGGACCTACACATCTGGTACATACCAACACTATTGTGAGAAATGAATCTCAGTAGCAATACAACCAGTTACGAAATTCATTTACCTATACCACCGTGCTCGCACGGAAAAACACTATATTCTTTCATAAAACATATCGCATACTATTGGGATGAAATTAGTGTAGAATTTAATCATGTTATGTACTCATATGTATGCATATGCATTTAAAACATATCAAATTTAAAACATGGGAAGTGTATTCAACATGATTCTCATCATAAAACATTTCTTATAAAACACATGTGGGATAGCAAACATAAGATCATTTCATTTCCATAACATGCGGGTAGTACATAAAACACCCTAAGAGTAATCGGGAGAGTTGCCCAGCAACAACTTTGTAACCCCCCAATCCTACAGTTCTTTTTAAGTTGATTAAATAATATACTATAAGATTGGTAAATTACTACTTCCCTTACCTGAGTCAATTCTTAATTATTTATCAAGTGAATAAAAAGTATTATTGGTTTGGGCTACTACACTCAGAATCTCACATGTTACGCAGCAAAAATTAAAACATCTTAGTTAAAATAACATACATATGCATACATATATTCATATACATCAATATTCATTCATTTACAGTGTATACATATCATTCATTAGACATATATCTATGGATATGTGAGAGTGTTATCTAGGGTAAGGATACAACAAGCCTGTCACTTATACCCATTTAACAAAAAT
This sequence comes from Senna siamea, assembly GCA_031216115.1. Lineage (NCBI taxonomy): Eukaryota > Viridiplantae > Streptophyta > Magnoliopsida > Fabales > Fabaceae > Senna > Senna siamea. The sequence goes on along the minus strand of CM062363.1, from coordinate 22,845,224 downwards.
AACTAGTGGATTCCTAGCTCACATATATGCCCTTATCCTACACATCAAAACTATTCTCTTGATCCTTTTACCAAAATATCACAAGGATTCAGGGTATGGGACATATCAAAACTTTCCTAGAACTTTACATCCTCAAGGTGTGGGAGGAACTTCCCATATATATACCACCCATACTTCATGAATCACAGGAAAATACCCTAGGAAGGGTATCTCCATCACTTCCACCTCCACTTCTAGTACTATCTAGAACCTAGGCATCTGATACAAACCAGCATTTTTATAAGAATACATCTCAGTAGCATTAATAACCAGTTTTCAAAATAGCTAGTTTGTACCACCGTAAACTAATACAAAAATTCTACATTCTTTTTCATGAAAAAATACATCTATTAGGTGATTCTGTGTAACATTCCATTTAACTTTCATACTTGCATGCATAAACTTAACTTATAGTATATATCTCATCAATTCATCAAAACATATAGGTAACATAGCATCATTCATATAACTTTCATCATAACATAAAAAGCAATAAGGAAATAAGAGCACTTCTCATTGGCCTATGCCAATCATCATCATAATTATCATCATATAATTGCATATTAAGAGAAATCTGGAGGGGCAACGTGTGCACCACTCCATATTTTCGCATATGTACTGTGGCAACTTTGCCTGGCAGTCCTCGACTGCATATAATATTTGTGTACATTTTGGAGCGTCCTCTAGTGGATCCAAGTACCATAAGGTTCCCAACTCTGGGTCCCACACATTAAGTACATACTGGGGTCCTCAAAACGCTATTCATAAACATATATATGGGTGAATTGGTGCATACTATAGTTCTGTAAATTCTAAGTATGTGACTTTTCATTTACATTAGCCATTAAGTCACTAACTTACAATTTACAACTATCACAATAATCGCGGAATGTCCGATCATCGTCCCATACCAACAATCAGTCATTCAGATATGAATCGATCTACCAAAAATACATATATTAAGGATACAATTTCCATTTCTCTTATGCATTCTTGCTCTTTCCTTTTAACTTTCATCACTTTCATGCTCTTTCTCATTTAGATTCAAAGTATATGTTACCTTGCTTGTAATTTGAGTTTAATCTCTAGTTTGGATATAGTTTTTAGGCTAGATATCATTCAAATATATCATTAAGTTCATATTTTCATTACAAAATGTGGCAATCGACTGGTATCACACTACAAGTCGACTGATTGCATTTTGTTCAAATTTTCAAAATTCCAAACAGAGATCTATCAGTCGACTGCTAGGTGCCGGCAGTCGACTACTAGCTTACTGTTAGGCCAGACAGTCTACTGTTGGGTTAGGGCAGTTGGCTGCTCTGTTCTTGGGCACTTCTAGAAAAATGAAGAACACGGTAGTCGACTGTTAGCATTCTGTATACGATTCTAGTTATCTCAAGAGCATGACAGTCGACTGTTACACCGGGGCAGTCAACTACTGCGTCTTGCTCTATTTTGTAAATTGTCGTTGACCTAAATTTTCAATCCACAAACTTGTTTCTAAACCCATTTTGAAATTGATGAACTCAAGATAAACTCCTTAACAACATTTAACTCAAGAAAATAGCCCAAAACATCATGTAATCCTATCCAAATCTAAGATTAAAACTCATTTTCGTTCAAACTGAAAAACCCATTTTTCAGAAGAAATTTTAATCATGCACAAGTATTTTTAATCAGTTAAAAACACCCAATAGTGATTAAAAATAATAAGAATGTAGTTTTTAATCCTTTTTTCTTTCAAACAAGTTTAATTTCACAAATTTCAGCAAGATGAACAGTAAACTCTGAAATAAAGGGATTGGGTTATTATGCTACCTTTATCCATGTTTAACAGATGTATAAATGCTTATTGATGCTGTAAATGCCTTCCTAATCACTTTTCTGACCTTAAATCTTGCTAGAAATGAGATTTACTACCTTTTTCCTTCAGTTTCTCTCTCTAGCTCGTCCACACTTTCTCGCTCTAAAATTAGAAGTCTGCACTTGGTATGAAGGAGTCTGACTCCTGCCTCTATTTATATGACAATCTGACACTTGCATGGATTCACAATTTCTGATCATTTGGCCTTAATTTGGTAAATTTCAAACTATATGAGAAATTTCCATTTTATCCCTAACCCATTGGTGGCAGAATTTCAAAATTCTATTGCTACAGTAAATCCTTTAGCCAAAATTGCGATTGTCATACCTAAACTCTTCCACCTTTCATTTTAGTTCTTTTCTTCATTCTAGTCAAATTTCTCACTCATTTCTGGTCTAATTCTTACACTCATGCAACTATATGCAAGCTAACATAACATAAATGCAACATACACAAGAAATTAACTAAAATTAACAAACATCTTTCAAAATTTAGGAGCGGAGGCTACATTTCTCCCCTCCTTTTAAGAAATTTCGTCCTCAAAATTTATATGTACCTATACAAATAACTCTAAAATTTCTTCTCATATCATCTTCCTTCTCCCACATAGCTTCTTGGGGTGATAACTAATCCCACAATACCTTTACCAGTGGAATTGTCTTGTTTCTTAATTGTTTAGTCTCAGTGCCACTAATCTTTAAAGGTCTTGTTGTATAAGTGAAATTATCCTTTAATTGTACTGTTCTGTCATCGAGAATATGTGAAGGATCGGGAAGATATTTTCGAAGCTGAGAGATATGAAACACATCATGGAGATTAGATAGAAATGGGGGTAAAGCAATTTGATAAGCAGATTGGCCAACCTTTTTCAATATTTGGAAAGGTTCAATGTATCTTGGGCTCAACTTTCTAGACTTAATAGCCTTGCTAATACCAGTAATAGGAGAAATTCTAAGGAAAACATAGTCTCTTTCATCAAATTCTAGAGGTCTTCTCCTTTTATCAGCATAACTTTTCTGCCTATCTTGGGCCTTGGCCATCTTTTCTTTAATCATCTTAATTTGATATGTGGTTTGTTGAACTAACTCTAGCCTTAGTAGTTGTCTCTCCCCTACCTCAAACTAGCACAAAGGTGATCTACATTTTCTTCCATACAAGGCTTCATAAGGAGCCATCCTTATGCTGGAGTGAAAGCTATTATTGTAGGCAAATTCCACTAAAGGTAAATTTCTATCCCAATTCCCTTTTTGCTCTAATGTACATGCTCTAAGCATATCTTCTAAAGTTTGAATAGTTCTTTTAGTTTGCCCATCAGTTTATGGATGATAAGCAATGCTAAAGCTAAGTTTAGTACTAAAAGCCTCCTGCAAGGCTTTCTAGAATCTAGAAGTAAATCTAGGATCTCTATCAGATACTATATTAGTAGGAACTCCGTGGAGTCTTACTATTTCTCGTATATACAATTGGGCCAACTTATCTAATGAGAAATTTATTTTGATGGGTAGGAAATGTGCAGATTTAGTTAATCTGTCCACAATCACCCAGATTGCATCATTTCCTAATTGAGTTTTTGGTAAACCCACTATAAAATCCATAGACATCTTATCCCATTTCTATTCAGAGATTTCGAGAGGTTATAATAGTCCTGCAGGTTTCTGATGTTCAATTTTCACCTGCTATCAGAGAGCTATCAGTCGACTGTTGGGTCGGGGTAGTCGACTGCTCTTTTCTTAGGCGCTTCTGGAAAAATGAAGAACACGGCAGTCAACTTCCAAGTACCCGACAGTCGACTGCTAGCATTCTGTATACGATTCTGGGTATCTCAATAGCATGACAGTCAACTGCTACACCGGGGCAGTTGGCTACTGCATCTTGCTCTATTTTGTAAATTGGCATTGACCCAAATTTTTAATCCAAAAACTTGTTTCTAAACCCATTTTGAAATTGATGAACTCAAGATAAACTCCTTAACAACATTTAACATAGGAAAATAGCCCAAAACATCATGTAATCCTGTCTAAATCTAAGATTAAAACTCATTTTCGTTCAAACTGAAAAACCCATTTTTCAGAAGAAATTTTAAGCGTGCACAAGTATTTTTAATTAGTTAAAAACACCCAATACTGATTAAAAATAATAAGAATGTAGTTTGTAATCCCTTTTTCTTTCAAACAAGTTCAATTTCACAAATTTCAACAAGATGAACAGTAAACTCCTAAATAAAGGTATTGGGTTATTATGCTACCTTAATCCATGTTTAACTGATGTATAGATGCTGATTGATGCTGTAGATGCCTTCCGAATCACTTTTCTAACCTTAAATCTTGCTAGAAATGAGATTTACTGCCCTTTTCCTTTAACTTCTCTCTCTAACTCATCTATAATCTCTCTCTAGAATTGGAAGTCTGCACTTGGTATGAAGGAGTTTGACTCTTGCCCCTATTTATATGACAATCTGAAACTTGCATGGATACATAATTTCTGATCATTTAGCCTCAATTTGGTAAATTTCAAACTATATGAGAAATTTTCATTTTATCCCTAACCCATTGGCGGGGAAATTACAAAAGTCTATTAACTACAGTAATTATTTTGGCCAAAATTGCAATTGTCATACCTAAACTCTTCCACCTTTCATTTTAGTCCTTTTCTTCATTCTAGTCAAATTTCTCACTCATTTCTAGTCTAATTCCTGGCATGGGACCAATTTCTATAGTGCCTTATAGAAATGTCTCCCTTAGAGCTAACAGAATTGAAGGTGCAGATAGAGGATCTTTTGGGAAAATAGTTTATTAGGCCTAATGCTTCACCTTGGGGAGCACTAGTTCTGTTTGTAAAGAAGAAAGATGAAAGTATGAGATTATGTATAGATTAGACAACTGAACCGGGTAACTGTGAAGAATAAATACCCAGTTCCTAGGATAGATGATTTGTTAGATCAATTGAGAAGAGCTACTGTGTTTTCCAAAATTGATTTGAGGTCAAGGTACCATCAAATCAGAGTGAGAATAGAAGACATACCTAAGACAGCCTTTAGAACTAGATATGGGCATTATGAATTCCTGGTAATGCCATTTGGATTAACAAATGCTCCAACTATTTTTATGGATTACATAAATCATATCTTTAGACCATACCTAGATCAATTTGTGGTAGTGTTTATTGATGATATTCTTGTATATTCTAAGAGTAGTGAAGAGCATGAACATCATCTTAGAATTGTATTACATTTACTTAGGGAAAATTAATTGTATGCAAAATTAGAAAAATGTGAATTCTGGTTGAAAGAGGTGAAATTCTTAGGTCATGTAATCACTAGAGATGAAGTAACAGTAAATCCCAGTAAGATAAAAGCTGTAATTAATTAGGAGAGACCCACAACTGTGACTAAAATTCAGAGTTTTCTTGGATTAGCAGGGTATTGTAGGAGATTCATTCAAGGGTTTTTCGCAAATTGCATTGCCCTTAACTAGACTGACTAGGAAAGATATTCCATTTGTGTGGGATCACAAATGTGAAGATAGTTTTCAAATTTTAAAAGAAAGGTTGACCACAACACCTGTCTTAATAATCCCTGATTCCTTAGGAAATTTTGAATTGTAATGTGATGTATCCAAGAAGGGCCTAAGATGAGTCTTGATGCAGAATGGGAGAGTTGACACATATACCTCTAGACAATTAAGGCCTCATGAAGAAATTTACCCTACCCATGATTTAGAATTAGTAGCCATAGTGTTTGCTTTAAAAATCTGGCGACACTATTTGTATGGGTCAAGGTTTGAGGTATTTAGTGACCACAAAAGTCTCAAATATCTCTTTGACCAAAAATAATTAAACATAAGGCAAAGAAGATGGATGGAATTCTTAAAGGATTATGATTTTGAATTAAAGTACCATCCAGGAAAAGCCAATGTAGTGGCAAATGCACTAAGTCAGAAATCTCTCCACATGGCTCAACTAATGATAAATGAAATGAGCCTGATAGAGAAATTTAGAAATCTGAGCCTATCCACACTAGTGTTACAAGATAGGATATATTTGAGTGAATTGAAAATTGAGAATAACCTTAAAACTCAAATATTAGAAGCTCAAAGAGAGGATGAATTCTTAAAGTCCCTAAAGGACTCAAAGGAATTCAAAAGAGGTGCCGATAAGGTAGTAACTTTTCAAGATAGAATTTATATCCCAAACTCAGGAGGACTGAGGGATATAATTCTAGAAGAAGCCCATAAGAGCAACTATACTATTCATCCTGGTACTACAAAGATGTATCAAGAGTTGAAAAAGAAATTTTGGTGGCTAGGTATGAAGAAACAAATAGCTAAGTATGTTGCTAGATGCCTAGTATGCCAACAAGTAAAAATTGAACATTAAAAACCTGCAGGACTACTACAACCTCTTGAAATACCTGAATGGAAATGGGATAAAATTTCCATGGATTTTGTTATAGGTTTACTAAAAACTCAATTAGGAAATGATGCAATATGGGTGATTATAGACAGATTAACTAAATTTGCACATTTCCTACCCATCAAAATAAATTTCTCATTAGATAAGTTAGCCCAATTGTATATACAAGAAATAGTAAAACTCCACGGAGTTCCTACTAATATAGTATCTAATAGAGACCCTAGATTTACTTCTAGATTCTGGAAAGCCTTGCAAGAGGCTTTTGGTACTAAACTTAGTTTCAGTATTGCTTATCACTCACAAACTGATGGGCAGACTGAAAGAACTATTTAGACTCTAGAAGATATGCTTAGAGCATGTACATTAGAGCAAAAAGGCAATTGGGATATAAATTTACATTTAGTGGAATTTGCCTACAATAATAGTTTTCACTCCAACATAAGGATGGCTCCTTATGAATCCTTGTATGGAAGAAAATGTAGATCACCTTTATGCTGGTTTAAAGTGGGGGAGAGATAACTATTAGGGCCAGAGTTAGTTCAACAAACCACAAATCAAATTAAAATGATTAAAGAAAAGATGGCTAAGGCCCAAGATAGGTAGAAAAGTTATGCTGATAAAAGGAGAAGGCCACTAGAATTTGATGAAAGAGACCATTTTTTCCTTAGAATTTCTCCTATTACTAGTATTGGCAGGGCTATTAAGTCCAAAAAGTTGAGCCCAAGATACATTAGACCTTTCTAGATTCTGAAAAAGGTCGGCCAATCTACTTATCAAATTCCTTTACCCCCATTTCTATCTAATCTTCATAATGTGTTTCATATTTTTTCAGCTTCGTAAATATCTTCCCGATCCTTCACATATTCTTGATGCCAGAATAGTATAATTAAAAGACAATTTAACTTATAATCCTAGACCTTTAAGAATCATTGGGACTGAAGTCAAACAATTGAGAAACAAGATAATTTCACTAGTAAAGGTATTATAAGATCAGTTATCGCCCCAAGAAGCTACATGAGAGAAGGAAGATGATATGATAAAAGTGTATCCAGAGTTATTTGTATAGGTATGTATAAATTTTGAGGATGAAATTTCTTAAAATGAGGGGAGAAATCTAACATCTGCTCCTAAATTTTAAGAGATTTTTGTTAATTTTGGTTAATTTCTTGTGTATGTTGCATTTATGTTATGTTAGCTTGAATATATTTACATGAGTGCAAGAATTGGACTAGAAATGAGTGAGAAATTTGACTAGAATGAAGAAAAGGACTAAAATGAAAGGTGGAAGAGTTTAGGTATGACAACCACAATTTTGGCCAAAGGATTTACTATAGCAATAGAATTTTGAAAGCTTCCCACCAGTGAGCTAGGGACAAAATGGTAATTTAACATATAGTTGCAAGAATTATCATTTTGGACCGAATGGTTCAGAATTAGGAGTAGAATTGCAAAAGGGTCGAACTACTTATAAATAGGCCAATCCTTTAGACCCTTTGTAAAACCCCCAACCTTATATTCCTTTTAGTTAATAAAATAATATCAAGTAATATAATATAAGATGGGTGAGTTACTACTATGTCTACCCGAGTACATTTTTAACTTTTTCTAAGTTCAATAGTTGAGTGCCACTAGTTTGGGTTATTACACTCGGGTTCTCACACGTTATGCAGTAGAAATCAAGAAGTAATTTAAATGAAATAGATGGAGATTATAACATCCGGTCCTTTTACGCCTTAAAGAGATGGTTGTTAATTTTTAATGAATCAAATGCTTGTGTTTGTTGCATTAGGCTGCATGTAGTTGCATTAGAATAAGAGATTTAAGGAAAAGGAAAGAATAGGGGCCAAATTGAAAGGAAAAAGAAAAAGTGAGGATAGAGATGTGAAATTCCCAAACCTCAGGGCAATAGGCCATAATTTTAGTCAAATGATTTACTGCAGCAACAAAATTCTGAAAAATTTCCTGCCAAGAAGTTAGGGACAAAATGGTCATTTAACATAAAGTTGGAAGAATTACCAATTTAGGCCAAATGATGAGGAATTAGAAGCAGAATTTCAAAGAGCCGAATCACCTATAAATAGGTGAAGCCTTCAGAGCTCTTCATTTGCATCCTGAAGTTTGAACTTTAGAGAGAGAGAGAGAGGACGAGCTAGAGAGAGAAAGAGAAGAAATTATGAAGGAAGTAAACTGTTAGACGAAATTAAGTCTTCCTGGAGTTAAGAAAACTTACCAGAACATTTGTCAACCATCAAATACCGATTGGAAATCAACAAAAAGGTAGAAAATTACCTATCTCCCTTATTTTTTGAAATTACTATTTATGGCTGAAAATTCTGAGTTTCATGATTTTAAACTGAAGGAGGTTAAAAACCTACATTCTTAGTGTTTTTGATTGCTATTGGATGTTTTAAAATGCTTGAATATACTTATGAATGCATAAATGTAAATCTGAGAAATGGGTTTTTTTGGTTTTTGAGAAAGAGTTTAAATCCAAGATTTAAGCAAGAATAATCAGTGGTTTGGGCTGTTTTCTTGTGGTAAATGATGCTCTTGTGCTGTTATTTAGTTTTAAAGCATCAAAACCATTTTAAAAACCTATTCTTGGTGTAAAAATCTGGGTCAACGGGCTTTTGAAAAATAGAGCATAACGTAGCAGTCGACTTGTAGGCCCTACCAGTCGACTGTCGTGCTCTTGAGTTTCCCAGAATTGTATCTAGAATGCTAGTAGTCGACTGCCAGGGGTTAGAAGTCGACTGTTGTGTTCTTATTTTCTAGAAATTAGCCAAGAACAGAGCAGTCGACTGTCGGGGTCCTAGAAGTTGACTGATTGCTCATTGTTTGAAACATTTTTGGGGTTGCAAGCTAGAAGTCGACTGCCAGGAGGCTGGAAGTCGACTATAGCTCTCTGTTTTGGGAAAATAGACTCAATAACCTCTTTTTGTACACAATTAGCCCAATAGTTCGCTCAAATGTAGGATTTAATCTTGACTGGTAATGGGTAACATGAGAAATGTGTAGCTTGAGAAATCATGAGAAAAAGAAGAGAAACATGAGAATTTTAATGAGTATAAACCATAAATGAGAATGATTGCAAATGGTTGATCCGCAAGAATGGATGTATTTGGTTATATCACGAGAATGGATGCATTTGGTTATTCCACGAGAATGGATGCATTTGGTTATTCCATGAGAATGGATGTAATTGGTTATACCGCGAGAATAGCTACAACTGGCTTTAATCCAGGAAAAGTTTTGCAAACGGTTAACCTAAGAATAATTGCTAATGGATAACCTGAGAATAAATGCTGACGGTTAACCTGAGAATAAATGTTGATGGTGAAACCCAAGAATGATTGCAGGTGGCTCATGACCAAGAGAAAACTCATTTATGAATGAAAATGTTTTTAAGAATTCTTTTATGATGCTTTTGATTTTGGCTATATCAAATTGCATGAGTTCTTTGTCTATGCTCTATACTCTATGCTTTATACTGATATGAGAATATGATGCGTTACCATCACAATGTGAGAAGATATCATGTGTGATGAATATTTGTTGAGGTACAAAGATATTCATAAGTATATGCATGAAATATTTATATCATCTATGTACATTTCTCAAATAGCATAATGTTTGAATTATTATGAAGAGGAATGTAGTGGATTTTCGTACCCGTACGATGGTACAAGTCAGCAGTATTTAAATTATAGGTGATTATTGCTACTAAGAAATATTTCTCATTAAAGCTGATTTGTATTAGAGGCCTAGGTACCAGGTGCTGATGGAGATAGAAATAGAAGGAGTAGAGTCTATTTGTATTTAAGTCACCACCTTTCCCTTGACTGTATACATAACTAGGATTTTATAGTATTTAGATATGCCATATAGATAAGGAAGGTATATATGTATTAAGATATGTGAGATGGAGAGTTTTACTTAAAACAGGGTATGAGGGGCAGGCTTGTTGTCTCCTTACCCTGCTCAGGCTCGCATATCTATAGATATATGTCTGGCACACCCTATTGTATATGTATGTATAAATATTATGTACAATTGAGTGTGAATGTGAATATCTCTATATCTATCTATTTCATTTAAATTACTTTATTTATTTATGCTGCATAACGTGTGAGAACCCGAGTGTAGTAACCCAAACTAGTGGCACTCAACTATTTAACTTAGAAAAAGTTAAAAATATACTCGGGTAGAGGTAGTATTAATTCACCAATGCTATATTATATTATCTTATTACCTAAAAGGAATATAGGTTTGGGGGTGTTATAGAGATAGAGATATTCACATTCACATTCAACTATACATAATCTTTATACGTACATAACAATAGTGTGTGTCAGACATATACCTATAGATATGTTAGCCTGAGCAGGGTAAGGGAACAATAAGCCTGCCTCTCATATCCTATTTTTAAACAAAATATCCTATATGATATATCTTAATACATATATGCCTTTCTTACTTACATTACATCAAAAGTCATTCTCTTGATCCCTCTAAAAGATATATAAGAATTCAGGATATGAGCATATCAAAAACCTATGATATATTCCTAATTATGCATACCATCAAGGGGAATGAATTTCCCACACATATACAATCTATATTTCTTTAACTACCAGGAAAAGCCCTAGAAATGGTATCTCTATTATTTCCACCTCGACCTCTAGGAAAATCTGGTACCTAGGCATCTGATACAAACCATCTTAAATGAGAAAGATTTCTTAGTAGCAATAATCACCCGTATTTAAAGATAGCTGCTTATACCACCGTATGGATTTGAAAATTTACTACATCCTTTTTCAAATAATTTAAAATATTATGCTATTGGAATAATGTATATGGATTATACAAATACCTCATGCATATACTTATGATTACACATGTAGATATTATCACATAGGATACATACTCAACTTTGATGGTAACAAATCACATTCTCATATCAGTATAGAGCATAAACAAAGAAATTATGCAATTTGATATGGCCAAAATCAAAAGCATCATAAAAGAATTCTTAAAAACATTTTCATTCATAAATGAGTTTTCTCGTGGTCATAAGCCACCTGCAATCATTCTCATGGTTTTCACCGTCAGCATTTATTCTCAGGTTAACCATTAACATTTATTCTCAGGTTAACTGTTAGCATTTATTCTCAGGTTATCCGTCAGCAATTATTCTCGTGGTTAACCATCTGCAAAGCTTTTCCTTGATTAAAGCCAGTTGCAACTTTTCTCACGGTATAACCAAATGCATCCATTCTCACGGATCAACCATTTGCAATTATTCTCATTTATGGCTTATACTTATTAAAATTCTCTTATTTCTATTTTTTTCTCATGATTTCTCAAGCATACACATTTCTCATGTTACCCATTACAATTCAAGATTAAATCATTTATTTGAGCAAAGTATTAGGTTAATTGTCTATAAAAAGAGGTTATTGAGTCCATTTTTCCGAAGTAAAGAGCTACAAGTTGACTTTCAGCCTCTTGGCAGTCAACTTCTAGCTTGCTGCCTCAAAAATGTTTCAAACAGTGAGTAATCAGTTGACTTCCAGGACCCCGACAGTCGACTGCTCTATTCTTGGCTAATTTCTAGAAAATAAGAACACGGAAGTCAACTTTCAGCCCCTAGCAGTTGATTGCTAGCATTCTGGATACGATTATGGGTAACTCAGGAGCACGACAATTGATTAGTAGAGCCTACAAGTCGACTACTATGTTATGCTCCATTTTTTGAAAGTCCGTTGACCCAAAATTTTACACCAAGAATAAGTTTTTAAAATAGTTTGATGATTGAAAACTCAATAACATTATAAAAGCTTCATTTGCCACTCAAAAATAGCCCAAACCACCGATTATTCATGCTCAAATATGGGATTTAAGCTCTTTTTCAAAAACTAGAAAAACCCATTTCGCAAATTCGCATTCATGCATTCACAAGTATATTCAAGAAGTTTAAAACATCCAATAGCAATAAAAAAACATTAAGAATGTAGGTTTTTAATCTCCATTCAGTTTAAAATCATAAAACTCAGAATTTCTAACATAAACAGTATTTTCGAAAATAAGGGAGATGGGTGATTTGCTACCTTTCTGCTGATTTCCAATCGATATTTGATGATGGTGAAGGGTTCTAGTAAGTTTTCCTAGCTCCTGGAATGCTTAAATTCGATTAACAATTTTCTTCCCTCTCAATTCCCACTCTTTCTCTCTATAACTCGGTTTTCCTCTCTCTTTAGATTTTAGAACTCAAGAAGCCAAATGAAGAGTTCTTGGCAATCTGGTTTTTTGCAACTTTGTTCCTAATTCCCGACTATTCGGCCCAAATTGATAATTCTTCCAACTTTATGTTAAATGACCATTTTGTCCCTAACTACCTGGCAGGAAATTTTTTAGAATTCTATTGCTACAGTAAATCATTTGGCTAAATTTATAGCCTATTGCCCTAAAATTTTAAATTTTCATACCTCTATCCTCACTCTATCTTTTTCCTTTCAATTTGGCCCCTATTCTTTCTTTTCCCTTAAAACTTTTTTCCTAATGCAACTACATGTAGCTTAATGCAACAAACACAAGCATTTGATTCATTATAAATTAACAAACATCTCTTAATACGTAGAAGGAGCGGATGTTACACCCTTCATTTGGTATCCTAAGTTCTGAAAATTTAGAGAGAGAGAGTGGTCATGTAGACAGAGAAACTAAAGGAAAAGGAAGTAAATCTCATTTTTAGCAAGATTTGAAGTTAGAAAAGTGATTAGGAAGGCATCTCTAGCATCAATCAGCATCTATACATCAGTTAAACACAGATTAAGGTAGCATAATAACCCAATCCCTTTATTTCGGAGTTTACTATTTATACTATTGAAATTTGTGAAATTGAACTTGTTTGAAAGAAAAAGGGATTACAAACTACATTCTTATTGTTTTTAATCACTATTGGGTGTTTTTAACCGATTGAAAATACTTATGCATGCTTAAAATTTCTTTTGAAAAATGGGTTTTTAGCTTGAATGAAAATGGATTTTAATCTCATATTTGGACAAGATTACATGAAGTTTTAGACTATTTTCTTGTGTTAAATGTTGCTAAGGAATTTATCTTGAGTTTATCAATTTCAAAATGGGTTTAGAAACAAGTTTTTAGATTGAAATTTTGGGTCAATGACAGTTCACAAAATAGATCAAGACGCAGTAGTTGATTACCCCGGTGCAGCAGTCGACTGTCGTGTTCTTGATATGCCTAGAAACACACAGAATGTTAACAGTCAACTATCAGGCACTTAGAAGTCGACTGTCGCATTCTTCATTTTTCCAAAAAATGCCTAGGAACAGAGCAGCCGATTGCCCTGACCCAACAGTCAATTGTCGGGCCTAACAGTAAACTAGCAGTCGACTGCCGACACCTAGCAGTCAACTGATAGCTCTCTTTGTTTGGAATTTTGAAAATTTAGACAGAATGCAATCAGTCGACTTGCAGTGTGATACCAGTCGACTGCCACCTTTTTTGATGAAAAGATGAACTTAATGATATATTTGAATGATATCTAGCCCAAAAACTAAATCCAAACTAGAGATTAAACCCAAATTGCAAGCAAGGTAACATATACTTTGAATGTAAATGAGAAAGAGCATGAAAGTGACGAAAGTTAAAGTGAAAGAGCAAGAATGCATAAGAGAAATGAAAATTGTATTCTTAATATATGTATTTGAGGTAGATAGGTTCGTATATGAATGACTGATTGCTGGTTTGGGACAGTGATCATACATTCCGCGATTATCGTGATAGTTGTAAATTGTAAGTTAGTGACTTAATGGCCAATGTAAACGAAAAGCCACATACTTAGAATTTACATAACTATAGTATGCATCGATTCACCCATATATATATGTTTATGAATAGCGTTTTGAGGATGCCAGTATGTACTTAATGTGTAGGACCCAGAGTTAGGAACCTTATGGTACTTGGATCCACTAGAGGACGCTCCAGAATGTACACAAATGTTATATGTAATCGAGGACTACCAAGCAGAGTTGCCACAGTACATATGCAAAAATATAGAGTGGTGCACATTTGCCCCTCCAGATTTCTCTTATTATGCAATTATATGATGATAATTATGATGATGATTAGCAAAGGCCAATGAGAAGTGCTCTTATTTCTTATTGCTCTTTATGTTATGATGAAAGTTATATGAATGATGTTATGTTACCTATATATTTTAATGAATGGATGAGATATGTACTATGAGTTAAGTTTATGTAAGAAAGTATGAAAGTTAAATGGAATGTTATATAGAATCACCCAATAAATGTATTGTTTCATGAAAAAGAATATAGAATTTTTGTACGAGTTTACGGTGGTACAAACTAGCTGTTTTGAAAAATGGTTATTAATACTACTAAGATGTATTCTCATAAAAATACTAGTTTGTATCAGATGCCTAGATACCAGATCCTTCTTGAGATAGAGATGGAGTTAGTTGAAATACCCTTCTTGGGGTATTTCCTTGTTATTAAGGAACTATGGATCGTATATGAATGGCAAGTTCTTTCCCCACCTTGATTACATGAAGTATTAGGATAGAAAGTTTTTGGTATGCCCCATACCCTGAATCCTTGTGATTTTGGTAAAAGGATCAGGGGAATAGTTTTGATGTATAGGATAAGGGCATATATGTATTAGGATATGTAAGCTAGGAATCCACTAGCTATTTTTGTTAAATAGGTATGAGTGACAGGCTTGTTATCTCCTTACCCTAGCTAATACTCTCACATATCCATAGATATATGTCTAATGAATGATATATATACATTGTAAATGAATGTTGATGTATATGAAGATATATATATATGCACATGTATGTTATTTTAACTCATATGTTTGAATTTTCGCTGCGTAACGTGTGAGATCCCGAGTGTAGTAGCCCAAACCAATAATACTAATTATGTCATTTGGTAAACAATTAAGAATTGACTCGGATAAGGGAAGTAGTAATTCACCAATCTTATAGTATATAGTTGCTATTATTTAATCAACTTAAATGGAACAGTAGGATTGGGGGGATTACATCGTTGCTATTGGACTGATTCTTGGCCTCAAATTTGCTCCTTTCTTAGTAAAATTCACTCCTCAAGCCCTAGTTCGCCCCTTTCTCTCTCTAACCGCCCCCTTCAGCTTCTCTCTCTAAAATCTGGTATGGTGGAAGTGTGTGGGGGTTTTGGCTGTAGCTAAGGATTATGAGAGAGTAAGGAAATTGCATTTAATCTCTGGCCACTTTGTAGTTTTAGTCTCCATATATTTTCCCTTTTCACTTAGGTCCTTATTCTCACTCTCAACTAAGGAATTGTGATTCTTTTAATTTGGTCCCTATACTAATGTAACTATATGCACCAATGCAACATACACAAGCATTAAACATTAAATTTGCAATTATCAAACATCTTTTTAATCATAATTGGAGCGGATGTTACACATAGACCTTTGTTGCTTGTCCATTTTGAATTTTTTACCACTTTTATGTTAGCTCTCTTGAGTAAACTATCTTAAGCTCCTAAAAATGGATGTTCAAAATATTCATGAAATTGCCTTAATTCTAACTTTAATGCTAACTTTTCTGATTCTTTATCGCTGCCAAAATTTTCATTGAGCTTTTTTAGACTCCTACAATTGTTGTCCTCATTTACCAAAATGATAAATTTTTCTTGTTAGTCCAGGTCAGACATTTCTTATAATATAGCATCAACTTGGCAGATGAAAGAAGCTCCATTAGAATTTCTTCTGGCATCAAACACATGTAATTTTATCACCTTTTCATTAAATTCCATGGTTAAAGTGCCTTCTTAGACATCTATTTTAGTCTTAGAAGTGCTAAGAAATGGTCTCCTTGAAAAAATCTCTAATTTTTTTTAGAATTATCATCCTTCAAGTCTATAACATAGAAGTTAGTGGGAAAAACCAAATTATCAATTTGTACCAGAACATCTTCTAGCACTCATTTAGGATGAACCGTAGGCTTATCAACTAATTGTATGGTCACACTAGTTTCTTTGAGCTTTCCAATATTAAGGGTCGAATAGGTAGAAAGTGGCATGACGTTCACAAAAGCCCCAAGGTCACACATGGCCTTATAGACACCAACATTGCCAATTTTTCAAGGGATTGTAAACACACCAATCTTTACACTTGGGAGGTAACTTATTTTGAACTACTGCTAAAACATTTTCTCCTAATGCATTCATACCTTGATAACTTCTTATTGCTACAAAATTCTTGAAGGAATTTTGTGTACCTTGGAATTTTCTTAATGACACCCAAGAGTATAATGTTCATTTTTACTCTCCTAAATGTCTCTATCATCTCTATCTCTTCCTTTTCCTTTTTGGACTTAATAAGCCTTTTTGGGAAGGGAGCTTTCTATATCAATTCATCAAATGGAATTGTTTCTTCCTCTTTTTGAACATTTTCTGCTAGTTTTTTAATTGAGACTTTGATTTTGATTTTAATTCTACATTTGAGTCACACTTATGTGTTATTTTTTTGGGCAACTCTTATAGTTCCTTCTCACTTTTGAAGGTGACAACATAAACACTTTGTGTAGGATTGGTCTTTGTTTGAGAAAGAATCTTGTCTTAAGGTTCCATCTCATTCACAGGCTTGACTAGCTAACTCATTTGATTTTGAAAATTCATTATTCTTGAGCAAATTTCTTGTGGGGATTCTTGGATTTATATAGTTCTCATTACTAAATTTTTTTGTGCTTCTTGAATACTCAAGGATAGGGGCATAACCATATATTCTAAAGATGCTTCCTATGTTGATAAAGATGGTTTCTAATGTGGTGGTGCTATTGGCAGTACCAAAAAACAAGGTTTTAGTGATCAAAATTTTGTGGCGATCAATAATAACTGTCACAAAATTCAAATTTTGTGGTAGTTAAAATGACCATCACAAAATTATTCACATTTAATGTCCATTAGCAAGGAGACCACCATCAAATCTTAAACTTAGTAGTTTTCTTCCAATTGTTGCTAATTAGTGTCGGTTAGGTACTAACTACCGCTAATTAGCAACGGTTAGAAAAAATAATCACTAATTTAATGGCAGTTTAGTTGAACCGCCGCTAATTTAATGGCGGGTTAGACAATTTGCCGCTAATTTAATGGTAGTTTCTAAAAATTATTGCTAATTTAACAACAGTTTTTAAATATTTTTTCTAATTTTAATGCAATTTTTAAAAAATGTCACAAAATTCTAAATATGATAATAATTAGATCTGGAAGAGAAATCCTTCATTTTTTTAAAAAAAAATTGGTCCTTCTCCTCTAATACTGTCACTATCTATTATCATTTGTCCCCTACTGTCATTGGGTTTGTCGTCACTAACTTATAGGTCATTGTTTTTGCTATTATTTCATGCTGGTAGTGTAACACCCCCCTTAGCCTATGATTCCTTTTAGTTATTTAAAAGATATAATATGTAAATATCATAAGAATGGTGTGTTACTATTACCTCTACTTGAGTAGATTTTAACTTTTACCAAGTTAATTAATTGAGTGTCATTTAGGGTCAGGTTCTACACTCGGGTTCGCACTCAAGAATTAAAGCAAAATATCATAATATATATATACACACAAATCCTCTAGATAATTCTACACAAACATGCATAATTACTCCTCAATTAACTTCAAATTAGCTATTGGAGTATAGAGGCAATATACGTGTCACTCATGACCCATCAAATCACCTACTGTTAATTATCAGTTAATCCATGTACATCCAAATTAATATAGGCTATACAAGAGATAATCTATAATAGCCGTCCTCAAAAATCATAAAGACTAGTATAAAAAGAATATATGCCTATACTATCCCAAAATAAACATTTCAATGTACCCCATGAAGGGTACCTCTCTCCAATTACCTTCTCCTCTAGCCAGGGACCTACACATCTGGTACACAGCAGCAATAATGTGAGAAATTAATGTCAGTAGCAATGCAACCTGCTTTGAAAACTACTAACCTATACCACCATACTTATATGAAAAATCTCTACATTCTTTCCATTATAAAACATAATACATACCATTGGGATGCAATGCATGCAACATACTCTCATGTCATGTGCTCAAATTCATGCATGTGCATTTAAAACATAGGAACTTTGAAATAAGGGATGTTCATTCATCATCATTCTCATCATAACTTAGATATAAAATATATGGTGAGGTAAGAAACATGCCTTTACATTTAACATATGAGCAGGAAAAACCACATATCATAAGAGTTATCAAGAGCGCCACCAAGCGAACAACTCCACATGCCACTACATTCATCCATAAGTGCGTGACTATTCAACCATACCTTAACTTTTGTACATTTTGAGGTGTCCCTTAGTAGATCCAAGTACAATAATGGCCCCTACCATAATCCAAGTACCAGTGGGATTATTTTCCTTTTGTCCCAAATGGGGCTAGTATAAACTCATGTGATCACTATCAACTCTACCTAGATTATTTCCTCTCCTCCTTTGTGGATCATGGGGCTATGGAACACCACCCCTTACCAGTGGATCACACTTTTAGTACAATATTCTCTAACATATGTACTAGGGTGATTCGGCTCATGCCCATGGTCATGCTTAACCCTAAGTATGTGTTTCTTGAATGACCTTTGGAAGATGGCACTAACTTAGAGTTCGAAACCATCATGAAATTTTCAAAATCATCTAAGTTCAAGTGGATGTTTAACCATCCTAATTCATGGCACAACTATGGAATGCCCAATGGCTGTTCCATATTGACAATTGATCACTCGATTATGAGCATATATACCACTAATGCTTATGCTTAGAATACTTTCATCTTTCCTCTCTTATGTTTTCTGCTCTCTTTATTTCACTATGACAAGGATCCTCTAATCCGAGTGACTCATGACTCTATCTCTTGCATGTTACCCACTACATCATAGGTTTAGATCTTTAGTTTGAGTGAGATTTTAGGCTATTTTTGTAACGACCCCCTAATACGACATACACGATACTTATCTGATTAGCGGAAGCATATGGGTTGATTTACATAGTTAATCCCGATGTGGGAACGTCAGGGGATCGCTACTGGTTGAGCATAACCCAAATAGACTTCCCGTTGTCCATTCAGATTCTGTTCAACCCTAAATCACATGCAGCTAACTAATTATACATACATACATCATAATTTACTCCGGAATGAAATCTAAAACTCATATACATGTCACGTCATACATTTATACACATTCTAACCCAAATCCACAAGTTTACAACGGTAAACCCCACTAAAAATTCGGCAGAGTTTCCTCTGTATTTTGAACATACCTAAAGTACAATAATCACCTGTTTACAATCATACAACCAGTCCATCAACAACATAAACATAATTAACAGAATCCATATACAACAATGTCAATCCCACCACAACAGTATCACATAACACCTGATTTATACATGTACAATCAATCCAATCCATACAAAAAACATAAAAGACAGAACCCAATAAACAGCAATGTCATCAAAGTATATATACAAATGATTCAAGCCTAAGCTAAGTCATTCTCCTGCTTATCACCAAGGCCTCAACCGCTATCTTCTAGGTTCTTGTCCCTGTCCCTGTTCATCTGAGTAAACAACCTAATGAGATATAAAATCCCAGTAGAATAATTTCCAATTCAAATATCATTCGAAAACTAGTTGAATACCCAGCGGTGCGAACACTGAAATCATCTTCCCGAAATCAGTTCGAAAATAGTGAAATACCTTATCTTTAAAAATTGTTTAATTACATGGAAATCTGCTGCAAATAGTTAAAATCATAAAATCCATTTCTTTGAAAATCAATCATCAAAATCAAGTAAAATCCCATGCTCGGTGTATCTAAGTCCACGTTGGTCACAAATCTATTGTAACCAAGTCTAAATCATCATCTAATTGCACGTCGTCTAGAGAGAATACCTCTCTTATCGTTGGGTGTGATCCGTAACACCAATCACCCGAGTCAGGCCTATATTGTGAGTGTGATTCGTAACACCAATCACTCACTCAAGAACTGAGTGAGAATCAACATCTAGGGCGTCCCCTAGCATGTGCACATACGCCAATTCTCATCCTCATACAGTCTATTCGAACTCACATGCACACGGTCGGTTATTCCTCATGGTTCTAGGGTATTACACCTAAATCACAACGTTTCCCCGTGTAGGCTATCCCCCCTTATACTCCTTAAACCTTTCTTAGGGTCGTCTTGGTTTAACGCGTAATCCCTAACTTAGTACAGGCTAAATCTGATAAAAACAATCTCGTTTTAAAACTCCCTGTACTAGGGATACTTAACGGTTGTCCCATACCAGCTATCAAGTACCCAACCCTAAGTAAATCCATCCTAAGGGCATCTAAACTCGATAAACAAAGTGTCTAACATGCAATTAGGGTTTTCAGCTCACAGGCATGTAATTTATCCCATCGAAAGTAACACGTAAATCCATGCAAATCATCTAAATCAATCAGGTATCCACTAGGTCAAATCTAGGGTTCGGGAAGCGTAAATTATCCTACCTGGTCTCCTGTCACTCCAAATCACTTCAGGATTTCACGTAATCTCAGTTTCTGAGCCCGATTAATTTCCTGGACATTAAATTAAATATTCAGACTTGTCACGTCATCCTTTTGTCAATCCTAAGTCCGGTTACCCAAATACCTAGGTCAATTTAATGCCTAATTACATTCGGCAGCTATTTCAGTCAGATATCATCAGTTTTTGGAAAATCGGACCTTACCAATGTGATCGGATTATGGAATTCTATGTCACGGTGATCTCGGTTTCTCCTGATGCACGTCCAAAAACTACGACACGGCGGCGCATCGCGGCGTACAGTGGCGCATGACGGAGGGGTGCGGTTTGCCTCAAAAATTACACCACGGTGAAGCCCGCAAGTCCAGGAGTCTGAATATGGTGGTGGCACGGTGGTTCACGGCTGTTTGGATGGTGTTTTCCACCCACGAAGATTCTATCACGGCAGACAGAGATTGCCTCGATCCAAGTGCGTCCGGCCTCCGTTCAATGTCGGCGAGCTACTAGAGGAAGCTGGCAGCTTAGGCTACACGATGGTGGGGGCGGTGACGGTCAACGGCGACGGACGGCGGTGATCTGAGCTGGTGAAGTTTTCGCACGGTGGAGGAGAAAAGTGACATTTTTCGGCGAAGCTGGTGGCCGTTGGTGGCCGTGGGTGGTTACTGGAGGTTGTGGGTGGTGAGGGCTGTCGATTGGTATGCTGGGTGGCATCCCACAGTGGCTGTAGCGGTGGTTCACGGTGGAGGAAGGAGGAGAGAGAGGAGAGACAGAGTGTGGTGAGGAGAGAGAGAGATATGAGAGAAATGGAGGGAATCCGTGAAATTTAAAGCCTCGGGGGGCGATTCTGACTTTTCCTGGACCACCCGGGGATACTTTAGGGTGTCGGCATCCTTCCAGACGTCAGCATGCGTTTCCATGCGAAGCTTTTTGGCCTCCGTCAGTGAATTTTAGGCACGAAACGTCCTCTGTCAGTTCCTGATTGCCGGATTGCATTTCTTTCTGTTTAATCGTGTTTTTGACTTCGAACAGCCTTCCATTTCGAATCCCCATCCTCGAAAGTCATGCTAAGTTTTGTTTAAAAGGGATTAGGGTTAAAAATTCAATTTTATCCTTTAAAACTCTTTCAAAATGTTTTCGGTTGTTACAATTTTCATCTCAAAAAGGTCATTGAGCTCATTATCTAAGTCAGAGGGCTGGCAGTCGACTAGTCTATATATGCCTATCCTTTCACTATTCACAAAAAAAACCTACTAATGGATACTAACCACATACCCTACATATATGCCTATCCTTTCACTATACACACATCCAGAAAGATAATATAAACCCATGACTAAGGATAGAATGATCATATCATACAAAGTAACATTATAAAAATGGGATAACTATTAGAGCTAGGGCTATTGATCTTTCACCATAGATACCATTATGGGGTATCTCCATTACTAGTACCACCCAAATATCCTTAACCACCATAATTGGTCCCATGAATGGAATCTCTACTACTATAGTCTTAATCTCATGGAGCACGTGAAACCTGGGCATCGGGACACATCACTTTAAATAGAATAGAGAGCAACTTTTTTTTGAAGGCGCTGCTAAGCAAACACCTTACATACCTCTGTGCTCTACATGAATGAATAACTCTATGGCCCTAGGCCCTTGTGGTATCTTGCCACTATAAATTGTGTGTAAAACCCCTTATCTTTTCTTAACAATGTCATATAACATGTTCAGATAAGTGGTTACATTATTCTTTTCCTTTTATCTCATTAATTTGCTTGAGCATTTAATCCATCAGTATTTTAAATTTTTTATTAAGTTTGAGTTCTTCTACTCAGTTTAGAATACTTTTGCACAGCGAAAATAAAATTTCTTACATCACAGCAGAATTTTTAAAACATTCCATAACTATATGCATATCATTAAAATATTCTAATACATATTCTAGGAAATATTAAGTATTTATATATAGAGGGGTAAGGAGACAATTATCCTATCACTCAAACCCCTTTTTCCCAAAAGAACAGTAGTCCTAATTCTATCTCAAAATACATATGGCAGAAATTAGGACTAAAAGTGCTACATTATATAATTTCTATTTACTCCTTACATCTGCTAGTTTGGTGCATCATTACTCAGGTTCTATGCATCTAATACATATTAGGACAACAATGAGAAATATATTCCTAGTAGCTAAACAAAATATTTCTTTGAAATAACTGATATGTACCACTGTACAAATACAGAAAATAGTTCTATATTCTATTCAGTTCCAAAATTCCTTTCATACGACTTTATAGGTATGCTATATGTGAAACATGTGTGTATACATCTAAGAATATGAGATATGCAACATGTAATATCATTAATGGATTATATGGTAAGATTTCAACGTTTCACATACATTAACAATTTACACTTATAACACATTCATACATTATAAATAATCATAATATCTCCTCAATGTTTTATTCTTCGAAGGTATACACCAGATCATTCCTCCTTAAGGTTTAATTCTTTGGAGGTATACACCAGATCATTCCTCCTGAAGGTTTTATTCTTTGGAGGTATTCATCAGATCATTCCTCCTCAAGATTTTAATCTCCGTATTCACCAAATCATTTCTCTTCAAGGGGGATATAAAAGTATTGTGCTCTACCATTGATTAGTAATTTTTCATGTCTTTCCTTTATCAAATGCAAGAAGCATTCCTAAGCCATTCAATCATATTCACATGATTTTTAAACATATTTCTATCAATGCCAAAATGCATTCAACATATCATTTACCTTTAATCATCTCAGCATTTTCCCTTTTTCTCTTAGCTTAGGCCATTTTAAAATGTACCTTAGGCTACTTCCCATTAACATATAAATTAACCATTTAAGGGAAAAATGCATGTAGTATTCGGCCAAAGCAAGAAAAGCATGATGAATTGACATTTCTAACCCATTCGATTCATTTTTAGCATTATTTCTACTATTTAGACATTATGGTAACAATTTCCATAATTATGCCTAACACTTTCTCACACCTCAAAATTAGGTAAGTGCACTTTAAGCCTTCCTCTTTCATACTTTGCTCAATTTTCATGCCTAATGTGACAATGCATATAATCTTACAACTTCACATTTTTAAGCACTCTTTTAAGGTGAAATGGTAAAACTTTACAATGGTAAAACTTTACAATGGTACATTTGCTAAAAACATAAAAATACCATAACTTTCTCTCTCCTCCTTTCTTATGACTAAATTTATAAGGTTTTCTAACCATTTTCAAATGAAATTTCAGCACCATTTGCATGGGTCATCTCAGCCAAGAAGGGTAAAGCACACTTTAATGGTTAATGGTGAAGTTAGAAAATGGGAAAAGTGTCAAGACATTAGCCTAACCAAATTTTCTCTCTCTTACCAATTTATAACAAGTTCTTTCACAATTTCTAGACACTTTCTATAACATTCACTCCAATTATGATTAAAGAGATGTTTGATGATTGTTAATTTGATGTTTAATGCTTGTGTATGTTGCATTAGTGCATATAGCTGCATTAGTCTAGGGACTAAATTGAAAAGAAATAAATAGAGATTTAGTAAGAGGTGGCTAGGGACTTAATTGAAAAGGGAAAAGATTAGGGAGTCTAAGAGTGCAAAATAGCTCAAGGACCAAATAGCAATTTCCTAAAATCCTTTAAACCCTAGCAGCAACCCTAAACCCTCGCACACTTCCAACCTTCAAGATTCCTAGAGAGAGAAGCAAAAGGGGCGAGTAGAGAGAGAAAGGGGTGAGTTAGGGTAAAGGAAGGAGATTTTTGCTGAAGGAAAGAGTGGATTGAAGCTAGAAATTAGTGCTATAGCAAGGGAAGGTCATTTCTAGCACATCCAGCACACACATTTGCAAGGAATCAAGGTAGCAATCCATCCTAAACCCCTTTCTTTTTTGAAAAGTTTACTGTTGGTACAAAATATGAATTTCTAATTGTTTAAATTGAGATTGGGGTTAAACCTACATTCTGTATGCTTTTCTATTTCTATGAGATGTTGTGTTGCTGAATGTATGCTCATATATGTGCTTGAAATTGATGGGAAGGGCTGGGTTATGTTCACCTAGAGGTATAGACTAGATTTCCTTGAATGTACAATGTTTAAGCTAATGGATGAAAAATGTTTTATGAGAAGTAAAGTTTGTTGTATGGAAACTAAGCCCATGTGTTTATAATTGAAAATGAAGTGCATCTTGGACTGGGTATTCTCAAAATTATGTTTTCTGAACTGCAGTGGAGCATAGCAGCTAACTACTAAGTAGGGGCAGTCAACTACCATGTTCATGGAAAACCCAGAAGTGTAAATTGAGGCTTAGTAGTTGACTGCAAGATTCC
This sequence comes from Senna siamea, assembly GCA_031216115.1. NCBI lineage: Eukaryota > Viridiplantae > Streptophyta > Magnoliopsida > Fabales > Fabaceae > Senna > Senna siamea. Next base: position 22,819,907 of record CM062363.1, on the reverse strand, counting down.
TAGCAGTCGACTGTCAGGCTCGGGTTTGCACTAAGTAGTCGACTGGCCATCATCGCAGTCGACTATCATGCTCTTGGAAACCCAGAAGTGCAAACAGAGGCTTAGCAGCCAACTGCCAGATTCTTAGTAGTCCACTGTCGGGCTAAGGTTTGCACTAAGCAGTCAACTGGCCATCTTAGTAGTCAACTGTCATGCTTTTATTTTGCCCAAGACGCATTCCAAAAAGCCACCAACTGGTTACCAGTTGCCACTTGAGGAATACAAAGAGCCACCAGCCGACTGCTAGCCTTCCAATAGTCAACTGGCAGCCCTCTAGTTTGCAAAATGAGGTTTTTAATGACAATTAAGCTTGGTAATTCTCCATACTAACTTAATTAAAGGCTTACAACATAGGTAAGCAAGGAAACTAAGAGTTTTGGGTAATGAGACCCTTGTGATAGTAAAACAAAGAGATAGTAGAAAACACAAAAAGGGAAAGAGGAAAGTATTCTTAGTGTATGCCTTAGGGTAGATAGGCTCATGATCGAGTGATCGATTGTCAGTATGGGACGGTCGTTAGGCATTCCACAGTTGTCCCATAAATTGGGATGGTTAAACATCCACTTAAACTTAGATGATTTTAAAAATACCGTGATGGTTGCAAACTTTAAGTTAGTGTCATCTCCCAAGGGTTATATGAGAAACACATACTTAGAGTTAAGCATAACCATGGGCATGGGCCAATTCACCCTAGAGTATATGTAGAGAATAGCGTATCGGGAGTGTGATCCACCTCGAAGGAATGGTGGTGATTCTATAGTATTATGATTCGCCTAAAAGCGGAGAGAAAATGATCCTAGTGGAGTTGATAGTGATCCCATGAGAGTTATACCAGCCTCGTTTGGGAAGAAAGGGAGGAATCTCGCTGGTCAAGGATGATCTACTAGAAAGGGGCAAGGACCATTAAGGTACTTGGATCCACTAGAGGACGCCTCAGAATGTACAAAGTTAAGGCATGGCTAAATAGACATGCGCTTAATCATATAGATAGTGGTACATAGTGTTATTGTTAGGCGACTCTCCCGATTACTCTTAAGGTATTTTATGTACTGATCATACGTTATGAAAGTGAAATTATAGCATGTTTACTATCACACATGTGTTTTATGAGAAATGTTTTATGATGAGAATGATGATGAATGCACTCCCCATGCTTTAAAGATGATATGTTTTTATGAATATGCTTATGTATGAGTACACAATATGATTAAATGCTACATGCATTACATCCCATTAGCATGTGATATGTTTTATGAGAGAATGTAGAGTTTTTTCATGTGAGCACGGTGCTATAGGTCAATGGATTTGGTAACAGGTTGTATTGCTATTGAGATTCATTTCTCACGATAGTGTTGGCATGTACCAGATGTGTAGGTCTCCTTGGGCAGGAGGTGAAGGTAAAGTATGAAGAAGTGTCCAATTTGGGCACACAGACTATTTAATATTGGATAGCTTAAGTACATGGTAGAATGAAGCTAGCCTTCATGATATTTTGAGAAAGGCTAGTGTAAGACAATTTTGTATAGCCTATTCTAACTTATCTGTATATGAATTGGTTAGATTGATGAATAGAATAATTGGTAGATTATGAGTGGCAGGATTGTTGCCTTCATGCCCAATAGTTAACTAATTATATTTAATTAAAATGCATGTCTATGTATAGTTAATCCAAGGTTATTATATATACATATATGTATTTATTCCGCTATGATATTGAGAGAACCCAAGAGTAGAGACCAACCCAAATGGAACTTAATTAATCAACTTGATAAAAAGTTTAAAATTCACTTGGGTAGAAGTGATAGTAACACATCATTATTATGATAATTATATACATTATACTTTTAAACACTTAAAAGGAACCATAGGCTAATGGGGGTGTTACACTTTCCAAACCAATTTCAACACCCTCACAAAAGCAAGAATTCGGCCAAACTGAGAAAAGCATGAACATGAAGTGTTTTCACCATTTTTCTTGCAAGAAAATCATAAAAAAAAAATAAATCTCATGCAAAATCACTATTTTCTCACTCTAATATGCAACATTTCAGCCATGGCAAACATTAGGACTTTCAAGAGTTAGGTTCCAATCTTGAGAAATTTCTATCTCATGTTATCAAGCATTTCAACATATCCATAGCCATAAACACAACAAGATTTCATTATATGCAAACCCCATTCAAGTAAATCTTCCATAAGAATGTAGAGAGAAACTCGTACTTCTTACAAGTTTAAGAACACTTTAATCACACCATAAAATAAGGAAAGAAGGGTTTAGGCATGTTTAGCTACCTTGAAAATGCAAGAAATGTTGAATTTCCTAAGTGTTTTGCCTTGGTTTTGCACTTCTTCACCTTTCCTTGTGAGTATCTCGGCCAGCCCCTTTCTTCTCCCCTCTTGCACAACTTCTTTCCATTCTCAAGGTAGAAGAAGACTTAAATTAGGGTTTATGTGAGATTACCAAAATGCCCTTGGTATAAAATGACCATTTTACCCTTACTACTTCTCTTTTTCAAGAATGGCATTCGCTCTCTTTAGGATTGTAATTTTGTGGAACTTCCATGGGCTAGGAAATTTCTGCCCTTATGAATTTTAAAATTCTAGAATTGTCCCTCATATTTTTGGAAAATTACTAATATGTCCCTGAGGAAATTACCATTTTACTCTTTATGTCCAAATGGCCATTTTAACCCCATTTTTCACCCTTTTTGAATTTAATAGGCAAAAATTACTTCAATAAAGTTTCATAAAACTTATTTTGTGAGATTACTAATTTACCCTTCTTTTGACAAAATTACCATTTTGCCTCTAGGACAAAATTACCTTTTTGCCCTTTATGACAATACCATAGTATTTAACCTCATTCTTTCCCCTTTTGAAAATAAATGGATAAAGACTTCTAAATTCGGTTTCTATGGAGTATTTAGGTAAAAATTAAAATTTTCTACCTTATGCAAAATTACTAATATGTCCTTGGGGTAAAATTATGATTTTGCCTTTTTCAAGGAAAATTACCATTTTGCTATCAAAGTGGACATAATCACTTCCCTAAACTAAATTCTTCTTCTCTCTTAAATGAAAATAATTAAAGTCATTAAATGTAATTTCATGGAATAAGAAAATAAAATTTATTTTCCCGTTCATGATAAAATTACTATTTTGCCCTTATTTACCAAATTTCTAATTTTTGACCTTTTTGGCAAAAGTAATTCTATCTGGATGAAAATATCCATTCTATTCCCTTAATAAGCCATTCTTACTATTACACAAACAATAGCATTATAATATTCAGTCAATGATAAAAATAATATCATGATAAATCTCAAAGCATTAGAGGTGAATGTTATATTGTGAGGTGTTCCCCAGTAGATCTAATATATAAACATATAGATCACCGCCCTTTACTAGTGGATCATGTCCTACTTATGGGATCACTACTCTAAGTGTAGATCATATCCGCTCCATGCTAGATGGATCATGAGGCTATGGAATCACCACCCTTTATCGGTAGGTCATTTTCCTAATATGCTATCCTAAGCATATATAGTAAGGTGATTTGGCCCAAACCACGATTATGCCTAATTCTAAGTACGTGATCCTTTCTTGGCCACTTCATTTAGGGTACAGTAGCCTAAAATTCAAAACTATCATGAAAATTTAAAAATTTATTTTACTTAGTTAGATTGATGTTTTACCATCCTAATCCATGGTTCAACTTTTAAATGCCCAATAGTCATCCCATATCAACAATGGGTTACTCAAATTGGGGCCTATTTACCAATAATGTATACTAGAGATACGTCAAACTTTCTCTTAGCTCTTATTCTTTTTTTCCCTATTGATTCATGTTACATGATTCTCTCAATCTTTGAGTTTTGGGGAGTTAATTGAGCTTTAAAACATAAAATTTAGGGACTACAAGGCTTTTGTCTAATTTTGGAACCCGCCATTCAATTTCCAAAGGTCTAGGAATCGGTTGGTAAGTTCTAGAATTTTTTTAAGAAATTAAGGAATAAAGATGTCGGGGTTTGCCTAGACTAGATTTCCCATAGAGATTCGCCCATAAAGGTTCACCTATAGGAGCTCAACTATGAAGGTCCACTTAAAGAGATGCTTACAAGGATTTACCCATATAAGTTCACCCACGAGGGTTCGTCCATAAAACTTACCATGAGTTTTCCCTTAGTGGTTTACCCACCAAGATTACCCATAAACTTACTGAGTTCACCTGTAGAGGTTTGCCCCATAAGGATCACCCATAAAGGTTTATACCAATGGACTATTCTTAGAAGGCTCACCATAAGGTTGGCGTTGTGAAGTTTAAACTAGTGGTTAGGCCTTATAGGTCTATCCACGAGGTTCACTTTATGGTTCTCCCATCAGCTCGCCTGCAAGCATTCCTATAGGTCACCCTTAATGGGTTTGCCTAATGGAAAGGCGCTTGCCAGCACAATCCTATAATATACTGAACATTCATCTCATGGGATGGTGCTCGCCCGCACAATCTTAGAGTCAAACTTTATGAAAATAAGCAGTAAATCTTAACTCAAACTCCCTCACACCCTAATTTTCTCTATTTTTATCATGTATAATACCATAAATTTTTAATCTATCATAAAAGTATGCAATAATACAATAAATCAACATACCACAACTAATAGAAAGATAATAAACTATAGAATGTAAATTTTGTTCCCTCATATTTACTTAAAATTATCAAAATTGCATCTTTACATTTTATGAATAGTATCTTTCAAACATGAGGAAATAGGATGAGATCTAGCTACCTTGTGAGATGGAATAAGTGATGATGAGCTCACTTAGAGGTGCTGCAGGATGATCCTAAGGTGTTTTCATGGCCTTAACTTAGCATCCTAAACTTCAAATTCTTTTTTCTCTCTTTAAACCTTGACTTTCTCTCTTTAGGTGAACTTGGCAAAATTTTTTGCTCTTTTTCTCACCTCCCATGCTTATTTATAAGGTTGGTAGGTAAGGAAAGGAGAGAATATAACATAAGGTAGGGAAAGAAATAAATTACAACAATTTAGTCCCTAAGCTCACACTTCAATGAGCCAAGTGAAGATCTTACTAATTTCCCCTTGCTATATTGGCAGGGAGTTTTTAAAATTCGGTTAGCTACAGTAACCTTCCTTTCTAAAATTCTAAAATTTACCCATAACTATTTTTATACTTCTCATTTTAGTCCCTACATCAAATACAGGCATTTAGTAGAAAATAAAGTTCACAAATTGCCTAATAACGAGTGTTACACAATGTTAAGCTCAAAATTCATTCACTTAGCAAATATAGACCTAATGCACATCTACATCCCATTTGGACAGTGTAACATCCCAACATAGTTTTAGGGGTCTATACTTTGTATTTAAAAATTTTGATTGGTGGCTCTTCAAAATTTTCTTTTCTAAGTTGGTATCTTACTCCTAAATAAGGCAGATTAACCTTTTTATGTTTAGTTAAAATTTTATACGAATATATATATCTTAGTCCTTATTTGGGCATCACAATGGAATTAATGATAAAGAGCATAAAACCCTTAGCTTTTTATTATATATATATATAAATACTCAAATTCTTGATTATTATACTATAAACATGGTTATAACAAAAGGATCTAACTCATTACACAAGTATTTACCTGAGTACATAAGAGGTGGGGAAGATGGTAATTCCATTTCAGCTGCCACTTCTATGTTTTGGATGATAGTGAAAGTTCCTGGCTATGGGACATTGACCACCATGACTTCCATCTTCAGGGTTATATAGTAGTATAGTATTTGTACACATGTTAGTAGGAATGAGAATCTACAATTCAAAGTAGGATACAAATCTATATAATGCATTTACATACCACAAGGATATATTAGATCTTTCAATCACATAGTAGTATTAAATATCATATCCATGTAAATTCATAAATTCTCAGTTCATACAAAGTCTGGTTATACTTACCTATCATACCTCTTTAGGGTTGATAAGTACTTATTTTATATATTATTTTATATCTTATTATAGGGTTCTCATTAGATTTTATTGGACTAAAATGCATTTATAGTGATAAATTTTGTTCATATGTGATTACATGAAAATAAATTTAAAAAGGTTTAAATTTTTATATTTTTTGTGATTACTATTTAATTATAAAATTTTGGAAATAATGATTTTACATTGGGCTTTTTTCTTATTTTTGCATTGTAGGTTATCTTAAAAAAATTAGAGAAAAGCAAGAAAAGAAAGAAAAGAAAATATAGAGCCCAAGATCCCATGTCCAAGATCCATCCATGACCCACCTTTCTAATACTTCAAACCATATTCACCAAATCCCAAAAAGAGAAAGACGAAACACTTTAAACATACACATTCGCGGCTCCTCTCATCTCTATTTCTTCAATCCATCTTTTTCCTTTCATTTTTCTATTAAACCACCTCTCCTCCCATTTGTCCTCTAGTAAATCACATTTTCACCCGCTTATATATTCTATTTTGACCAACTCCCACCATTGTGAAGAAGAGAAGAAAATAACGCTACACCTCTCACCATTAGGCATTTCGAGAACCATCATTATTCTTCCCTCAACTGTGTCACGCCATCTCCACAAGTTCACTCCTCATTTCACTTTCTCCATTTCTTCTTTATTTTTCAGCTCTTACACCATGCTTGAAGTGAAGCATAGTTTTGTATCTCTCTCTATGAGTGGCTAGATTTTGGCTTCTTGGAGGTGGTGATTATGGCTTGAGTTCCTAAGCTAAAAAGGGGAGTTGAACACATCTCTATACTATTTTTAGATTTTATATTTGGTTTTGTAATTCTAGGATTATCCTTATACGTAACACCCCCCGTTTATGTTTCATTTAAATGTTGATTTATTTCTAATTAATATACATAGATAGGTGTGTTACTAACTCCTTTACCCGAGTCAATATTAAACTCTTACCAAGTATAAATAATTGAGTTAGGTTGGGTCTCTACATTCACTTTCTCACACATTGTAATGTCATAATGGAGTTTAAATAAATGGTTAAAACAAAATATGCCATACATGCATATCATATATATATATTAATATCCTTCTCTTAGACATATACATGAGAATGTGTGGCACTTGGACATACATTTACAGTTAGCCATGAATAGAGGAGGCAACAGGTTTGCCACTTAGCCCATGACTTCAAAATGCCAACTACCGGGTGGTTCTAATCACATATTCATACATTTATATATCTATGCTTTGTTATTTACCCTAAAAGAAAAACTATGGGTCAATCCAAAATTTATATATATATAAGACCCTAGTTAAGGATAGAGCTACCTTATATATTATGTATCATATCTTATTGATATGCCTCATTTTACACATATTTTCTTAATGTTCTCTATGTATTTTATGAGCATTTTGTGCATTTTTTATTTAAACAATCACCTGAGTTTGTATCCTTTTTTATTTCAAGAGTTTTATCAAGTCATCATCAGCAGTGGAGCAATTATAGAGTTCAAACAGGCACTTTTCGACTTGATTCAATCACGAGTTGACTTATTCTTAGACAAACACAGCTAGGACATACCCATGCTGATTAGCATGGCTTAGAACATGGACGTGTAGAGAACACGACAAGGAACACAAATGTGTTGACAACACGGCCTAGAATAAGGCTGTGTAGACAACACGACCATGGAAAATAGCTGTGTAGACAACATGGCCATGTAGAGAGTGATCTCGACCTATGTTGAATCTGCTATAAAAGGGAGAAGCTGACAGAGAGAATGAGTTTTGGCAATTTTTAAACTTTCATCTTCCTTGAAGCTTTAGGGAGACGCATTTCGAAGACTAAGGGATGATTGTCAGGAGATTGCCTTCAACCTTGAACATCTTATTTGTAACCCTTAGAGTTTTGTTGGAGATTGGAAGTACATCAAGAGGCGATCAGGATTTCTTTCACTTGGAGATTGAAGATTGAGGTTGTTCATCCATTATTCGAGAGAAGAAGGGTGTACATGTTTTCATTCCTTTCTTTCCTTTTTGTATTCAATTTTATGATTGATTTATCCATGAACATGTGTAGCTAGATTTGTTAAACCCATTAAGGTTCTTTACTATATAAGCATTTTCGTTTTGAATTATTTGAATACTGAATTTTCTTTGGTAATCTTCTTTGCAATTATGAATGAATGTTTGGATTTCTTTATAAGAAGTTATGTAGAATGCTATTTTTATTTCTTTTAGTAATTGAGAAATTCTAATTGAAATTGAAAATCTAATTGCAAGGAACAGTTAATTCTCACTTAGAGACAAGGTTAATTAATTACTGAATTAAGAAGTAACAACTCTTAATAGTGATGGATTAAAACGGTAATGTTGATCTAAAATCAATCATTAGAAAGACATTCTAGTGGTAGGTTCTTAAGTTTAGAAGTTCAACTATCTCGAGGGAGAAGTTGAATTTAATTTAGAATCCATTCATATGTATTATAAGCAGATTCAATAATTCATTATTCTTTGTGTGTTTGCTAACTAGTACAAATCCCCTTTAGGTTTGCTTTTCTTGTGTTGAGTAATTCTTTTCTTGTTCATTGTCATTGATTATTTACTATAGCATTTAATCATTTTTCAATTTTGGGTATTATATGACTAGGAGTTTTAATCCTATACCCATAGATCCTCTATCCAAATCAGAATGATCTCTTAAACTATTGAGGACTTGTTTACACAAGGAGGAAGAGCCAGTTGAGATCCCTATTCATACACCACCAGAGATGGCAACTGCGAATAATAATGGTGATGCCTACCAAAAGATGTAGGAGTTCCCTAGACCTTCATTACAAGGGATGTAGACGTGCATTGCTCGGCCTACAGTAGTGGCCAACAACTTTGAGAATAAGCCAAATATAATCCAGATGGTGCAGCAGACTGTACAGTTTGGAGGGATGCCCAGTGAAGACCTTAATGCTCATATTGCCAATTTCTTAGAGATATGTGACACTTTCAAGATTAATGAAACTACCAATGATGCCATTCGGCTTAGGTTGCTTTCATTTTCTTTGAGAGACAGAGCAAAGAGATGGCTGCTGTAACACCCCTATTCCTACGGTTCCTTTTAGTTAATAAAATAATATAATACAATATATTACATGATTGGTGAGTTACTACTATCTCAACTGAGTAAATTTTAACTTTTTCCAAGTTAAATAATTAATGGCTAAAATGCATAAAACCCCCCTGAACTTTTGACCTTCTACAAAGAACACTTTGAGTTTTAAAAGTCAATATGAAACCTCCCTGAACTTCCAAAATCGTGCAAATAATACCCTTACGTTAAATTTTCCATCTAAAAACTAATGGTTAAATGCCACATCAAATTTGTTGACCCCAAGTAGGCAAAAATGATGAGTTAGATAAGGAATTTTTGCCATTTGCCTTTTTTGCTTTCTTCTACCAGATTTCTCTTCCTTCTTTCTTCCCAAGTTTTCAAATGACGTATAGACAAATGACGATAAGGGCAGTGCAGATGGGTGGATCTGACAAACACAAGATGACAACAAGATAGATCTAACGAACACAAGATGACAGCGAGACAAGACAAATGCAGGCAAGACGAATGCTAGCGAGAAGATTCGATGATGAGACACTAGCAAGGGTGAGATGAACACGATAGTGAGCCTAAAAAATAGTAGGCTAGGGAGAGACAAACAAGGGAGGGGGACTTGTCGTTGTCTTATCTCACCCTCATTGTTGACCTTTCACCTCAATTGAGAATGGCGCAAGGGATTGCAATTCATGCCTTTTGTTCGTCAAAAATTGCATGAGGGGTCAGATCCATTGGCGAGGTCTATGGTCGCCTGCCTCGCCTTGCCCTCACTATGCCATCTGCACTACCCACCTTGCCATCCATCTGTGCATCACCGAAAAACTAGGGAAGAGAAATCTGGTGGAAGAGAGAGAAAAATAGGGGAAAGACAAAAATACCCCTGTCTAACTTAGCATTTTTACCTATATAGAGTCAACGGATCTGACATGACATTTGACCGTTAGTTTTTAGATGGAAAATTTAATGAAAAGGTGTTATTTGCATGATTTTGAAAGTTCAGGGTGGTTCCTTGTTTACTTTTAAAACTTAGGTGTTTTCTACATAAGGTCTAAAGTTCAGAGGGATTTTGTGCTTTTTTAGGGATTTCTAAACTCAGAGTTCTCACACATAATGCAGTGAAAATATAATGAAAGAATATACATATATACATTCACATTCATAATATATACAATATTCATGTACAACAGTTAGGACTTCTGTCCACAAGGTATATACCTATAGATATGAGTCAACTAGGGTAAGGAGACAAAAAGCCTATCAATAGACGGTTCGTAGCTTTGGGTAAGGAGACAACTCGTAGCTTTCTAAAGATGGAGTGTCAGTGGATCTTAGTAAAACTGAAGCAGTAGTGAATTGGGAAAGGCCTACTGCTGTAACAGAAGTTTGTAGCTTTCTGGGTTTAGTCGGGTACTATAGACGGTTCATTCAAGGGTTTTCGCAAATAGCAATGCCAATGACTAAACTGACCCAAAAGATGTTCTATTCGTGTGGGACAATAAATGTGAGAATAGTTTCCAAAATTTGAAGGAAAGATTAACCACTGCACCTGTCTTAGTTATCCCAAACCCGTTGGAAAAGTTTGAAGTCTACTGTGATGCCTCTAAGAAAGGATTGGGATGTGTTTTGATGCAGGAAGGGAGAGTAGTAGCTTATGCTTCTAGACAATTAAGGCCACATGAGAGAAACTATCCTACTCATGACCTAGAATTAGCAGCCATAGTGTTTGCCTTGAAAATATGGAGACATTATCTCTATGGGTCAAGATTTGAGGTATTTAGTGACCATAAAAGTCTCAAGTACCTCTTTGACCAGAAGGAATTGAATATGAGACAAAGAAGATGGATGGAATTCATTAAAGACTATGATTTTGAATTGAAATATCATCTAGGGAAGGCAAATATCATGGCTGACGCATTAAGTAGGAAGTCTCTCCAAGTAGCTCAGATGATGGTAAGTGAGATGAGTTTAATAGAGAAATTTAGGAACATGAGTTTATCTACTCTAGTGTCATCAAACAAAATCTATTTAAGTGAACTGAGAATTGAAAATACTCTTAAAACTCAAATTTTAGAAGCTCAAAAAAATGATGAATTCTTAAAATCTCTCAAGGACCCAAAAGAATTTATAAAGGAGGATGATGGACTGGTAACCTTCTAGAAGAGAATTTATGTTCCTCATGTAAATGGATTGAGAGAAAGGATATTAGAGGAAGCCCATTAGAGTAGATACACCATTCATCTAGGGGCTACTAAAATGTACCACGATTTGAAAGAAAGATTTTGGTGGCCAAGTATGAAAAAGCACATAGCAGAGTATGTGGCCAAGTGTTTGATTTGTCAACAGGTAAAAATTGAACACCAGAGACCTGCTGGTTTACTACAGTCATTAGATATTCCTGAGTGGAAATGGGACAAAATTTCAATGGATTTTGTAGTAGGTTTACCCAAGACCCAATCGGGGAACGATGTTATTTGGGTGATAGTGGACAGACTAACTAAATCTGCTCATTTTCTCCCCATTAAGATTAGCTACTCCTTGGATAGGCTAGCTCAGTTATATATTCAGGAGATAGTGCGACTGCATGGTATACCGATTAGTATTGTTTCAGATAGAGATCCCAGATTTACCTCAAGATTTTGGAAAGCCCTACAAGAAGCTTTCGGGACTAGATTGAATTTTAGTACATCATACCACCCTCAAACTGATGGACAAACTGAGAGAACAATTCAAACTCTAGAGGATATGCTGAGGGCTTATGTTCTAGAGTATAAGGGAAACTGGGATAGAAGCTTACCCTTAATTGAATTTTCTTACAATAATAGTTTCCACTCCAGTATTGGCATGACACCCTATGAAGCTTTATATGGAAGGAAATGTAGATCCCCATTATGTTGGTATGAGGTGGGTGAGAGACAACTATTAGGACCTAAGTTAGTGCAACAGACAACTGATCAAATTAAAATGATCAAAGAGAAAATGGCAAAAGCTCAGGACCGACAGAAGAGCTATGCCAATAAAAGAAGGAGGCCACTGGAATTTGATGAGGGAGATCATGTTTTCCTTAAAATCTCCCCGACTACTGGGATTGGTAGGGCTATAAATTCAAGAAAGCTGAGTCCAAGATACATTGGACCTTTCCAAATTCTAAAGAGGGTTGGTCCATCTGCATACCAGATAGCCTTGCCACCATTATTGTCAAACCTCCATAATGTCTTCCATGTATCCCAGCTTAGAAAATATATTTCTGATCCCTCACACATCCTTGACGCCAGTACATTACAATTAAAGGATAATCTCACATGTAAGCCAAAACCTTTACAAATTATCGGTATTGAGGTCAAGAACCTGAGGAATAAAACCATTCCCTTGGTAAAGGTCTTGTGGGACAAAACATCACCACAAGAAGCTACTTGGGAGAAAGAGGAAGACATAAGGAGTGCCTATCCAGAGTTATTTCAATAAGGTACGTATCAATTTCGAGGACAAAATTATTTTAAAGGAGGGGAGAAATGTAACATCCGCTCCTAACACTTGTAACTTATGATGAAGTTGTTGTTGTTATTATTTTAGTATTAATTGTGAAGGGTTAAGGATGATCTAGTAAGGAGTTATAATGAACACTTTTATCATTTTATAATCACTTTTGTGATAAAAGCATGAAATTGGAAATCTGGTAAGGAAGGGTAAAATGGTAATTTTACCATGAAATGAATCATTAGTTTAATTCTCTTATTTCATGAAGTTATGACAAAGGACTCTTATTATTTTTATTTAAGAGGGAAGAAGAGTCTAGTTATGCAAGAAATTACTTATGTTAATATTAAAGGACAATTTTTCCTAAGAAGGGTAAACTTGTAATTTCACACCATGGTTATGATGGTAATTTTATATGATATGAGAAAATTGTAGTTTTACCCTAAATATTTTATTAAGGTGGGAATTAGAAATCCTTACTCATTCTTGATCAAAAGAAGAAAGAATGAGAGTGAAATGATAGTTTTAGTATAAAGGGTAAAAAGGTAATTTTGCCTTAGGGGCAAAATTATAATTTTGCTAAAATAAAAGTAAATTAGTAAATTCATGGAAATGAGCCTTATGGAATTTTATTTAAGTGATTCTTACTCCTTGAAACCAAAAAGAATGAAAAAGGAAGCAAAAATGGCCAAATTGGACTTAATGGCAAAAGTGCACTTTTCTTAGGGACTAAAATGTAAATTCTGAAAAGTAGAGGGACCACTATCCAATTTTGAAATTTTGGAAGGGCAGAATAGTCCCAGCCCATGGAAGTTGCATAAAATTATAATGGTAAGGAGAGACAATGCCATTATTGAAAAAAGAAAAGAAAAAGGATGAAATTGACAAAATTTGCAAGAATGGCATTTTTGTAAATAAGTCAAACTTTAATTCAGCCTATTTCTTCTCCTAGCTACTAGAAATGTCGTGAATGGTGGAGAAGAAGGAGGAGTAGCCGAAGTTCATCTTGCTTTGGAGGAGAGGAAGCTTACATCAAATTAAAAGGGGAATTACATATCCATTGGCTTTTCAAGGTAGATAAATAACCTTATGCAATTGTTTTCATGTTTCATAGCAAGCTTATGGTGTTTATAAAAATTGTAAGAAAGGTGGCAATTTCTCTCTCTACATGTGTATGGTAGATTTGCATACTTGGATGTGAAATATGTTGGAAATCACTTTTGGTTGTGACTATAGATATGTTGGAAAGTATGGAAATTCATGAAATGGTAAGATGGCATAAATGGAAATTTATTTTTCTAAACCCTAAATTATGTCAATGTTGAATTTGTGCTTTTAAGAGTGAGAAAATGGCATTTTTGCATGGTTTTTGCATGAATGTTGTTGTGTTGGAAGGAAAAGGATGAAACAACTCCATTTTGCTTGTTTTGTCATTTTGGCCGAATGCTAGGGTTCATGTTGGTGCTGAATTTTGGCAAAATTTGTGCTAGAACTAGTGAGAGAAAGTGTTAGAAAATGTTAAGAGAGAGAAACTTCAATTAGCTTTGCATTTGGGTATTTTTCTCATTGTCTAGCTTCACAAATAACCAAATAAGTGTGCATTAGTCACCTTGGCCGAATGAATGCATATGAATGATGCTGAAATTGTTCTTAAAAAAATTAACTTAGAGACTATATATGTCTAGTTCTAAGAAAAGAAGAGAGAGAAAATCACGACAAGTCATACTTTAAGTAATGTTGTCAATTTAAAGTCTTACTTTTTCACTTTAAAGGTATGCCTAAAAATGTGAAATTGTGAGACTATATGTATGGTTATCATTGATACAAACAATGAGTTAGAAAAGCATGAAAAAGGATGACTTAAAGTACACTTACACAAATTTGAGGTGTGAGAAAATGTTAGGCATAATTATTGAAAGTGTTGCCAAAATGCTTAGATGATGAGAATAATGCTAAAAAGGAACCAAATGAGTTAAAAGTGCCACATTCTCATATTTTTCTTGCCTTGGCCGAATGTAATATGGCATTTTCCCTAGAATGACCAATCTTATATGTCCATTGGAAGTGGCTTGAGGTACCAACCGAATAGGCATATGTTATGTAAAAGTGTTTGCATGGCATTATTGTGCTATTATCAATGGAATGTTTACATTTATGTAAAAGATGTTTGCATGACATGAAAATGCTTGATATGATGTGAAACGCAAGGTTAAAGAATAGCATGAAAATGCGTGATGTGATATGAAATGCGAGGTAAAGAATGGCATGAAATTGCTTGATGTAATGTGAATTGCGAGGTTAAGGTTCCCTGGTGGGAAATGATTTGATATGTACCCCAGGGAATTGAAATGAGGAGGAGGAACAACCCAGTGAATGACCCCTGAAACTGAGGCCTGTGAAGGGGAGGAATGATCCAATGTTTACCTTCCAGGAAAGTTACCTTGTGGGGAATGATCTACTGTATACTCCCAAGATATTAAATGAGGAGGAATGATTTGATGCATCCATTCCTAAAAAGAGGCTTCCTTGTGGGGAATGATCTGGTCTATACTCCCAAGGAAGAAGAAGTAGGGGGAATGATCTGGTGTCTTCTCCTAAAAGCTGAGGTTTATTACATGTTATGATATGCATTACAAAGATGTGATTTATGTAAACATGATTATGATATTTAAGCATTGAATGCTTATAGCCTATTCCATGAATGAACTGATTGAATGTGTATTTCATTTCTGTAGCTGCATCCACACATGTTTCCATAATGAATCATATCCAAATGTATATATGAAAAGAGTTTTGAAATTTAACTACATGTAGAGTATTTTCTGCATTATTACAGTGGTACATGTCAGTCATTTTAAAATAAACTGGTTGTTTATCTACTGGGAACACAATTCTCATTACTGAACTGATATGTATTAGATGGTCAGATATTGCATGGTAATTGAAGTGGAGTTAGATACGGTGGATATTCCTTTCTTGGGAACCTTTACTATTATCAAGAATGTGTATGTTATCACCGTTTTTGAATTCCTGATGGAGTAGATGAGGACTTAAATATATATAGCTATAGCCCAACTTTTTGGATTCCTAATTCTTCATTTTTGGGGAGTTGGAATTAGGACTGATATTTTTGGCTGTATATAGACAGAAAAAGAGGCATATGTATAGGAATATATGAAGGACCTATTCTCCCATGGTATTTTGTAAAAGGGGTATGAGTGACAGGCTTGTTGTCTCCTTACTCCTTATGGATGGGTACTTCATCTATCCCGGTGTCTGTATATGAAATGATGTACCAAATAGATATCATAATATATATGTATATACATATATGAAAAGTTTTTGTATGTAATCTACTGTAGTGTTTAATGTTTTATATTCCGATGTGCCAAAGCATTTCACCTGAGCATGAGAACCCAAACCTAATTGCAAAATAAATCTATGATGGATTGAATGCTTAGGAACTTTAAATATATTTAAAGACTAGAATTAATGTAACCACTTATCTAAGGAAGTAATATGACGTTATTAAGGTAAGATAAGGGGTGTTACAAATACCCCAAGAAGGGTACTTCCACTATTTTTGCTTCCATCTTCAATAGCACCCGGTACTTGGGTATCTGATATAAATCAGTACTTATATAAGAATGATTTCTCAGTAGCAATAACAACTTATTTTAAAACTGTTGATTTGTACCACGGTATATATATGAAAACACACTACATTCCTTTTATCAACAAGTAATGCATCCTGTCTATTGGGATGCCATGCATGAATACAATTATATCCTATTCTTATGAATGCAACATTACATACCCATCACACAGGATATATTGTCAGATTATAATGGTAATAGGGTTATATTAACATATAGAAAAGATCATAAACAAGGAAATCCAGAGCATATCATTATGGACTTTGCCAAATGATGATCATAGTAAGAGAAATTATGAGAGTCGCCAAGCGAACAACTCATCATATTAAACCCTCGCTCACAAGTGAGGCTCTCATAGTCCCTAATTACTTATCTGGAAGTTCATGACTGCAATTCCATGTACATGTTAGAGTGTCCTCCAGTGGATCTAAGTACATCCATCCTCAACACCCCTGTAAGGGTCACTGCCCATCGCTCTGATAGTTCATCCCCCATCTTTGAGTCCAATAGGGTCTCGCCGTATCACTAGTAAAATAGAGTCCTTGCCTACCTCTCTAGTAGCTCATCCCCTGTATATACGGGATTACTATTTTTCAACAGATCATATTCCAAAACATTGTTCATAGGTATATAAACTAGAGTGATTTGGCTCATACCATGGTTATGTCTAATTATATGTATGTGACTCTTTTAAATTAGCCATAGAGGAGTTCACTAACTTAAAATTAATAACCATCACGGTGTTTTCAAAATCATTTAGTCCTACCATGGAATGGCCAATTGCTGTCCCATACTAACAACCGATCACTCAACATGAGCCTATCTACCATTATCCTTACACTAGGAATACTTTCTCATTTCTCTTTTATGTCTCATGCTCATTCCTTTTAAAATATCATATCATTCTTGCTCTTTCTCTTTCATTTTCAACCCTCATGTTACCCTTACCCAATCCAGGTCTATATCCCTTATTTGAGTAAGGTTTTAAAATAACCATACTTTAAACAAGGCCATTGAGTTTGTAATCTCAAATAGGGTCCAACAATTTGACTTTCATTCGCCAGTAGTTAACTTTTCGCTCTCTGTCCTGCAAATTTTCACAAATCCAAGGGCTACTAGTTGGCTGCCAGAAGCCTGACAGTCGACTGTTCCATTCTTGGCAATTTTCTGGAAAATATGAGCATGACAGTCAACTTCCAAGGGCTGGCAGTTGGCTGCTACCGCTCGGTATATGTTTCTGGGCAACTGAATAACATGACAGTTGACTTCCAAGGGCTGGCAGTTAGCTGCTATGTTATACTCTATTTTTCAAACTTTTTTTTGACCCAGATTTTTACCTAAGAACTTGTTAGTAACCCGCTTCTGATAATCATCAACTTAATACTAGTACATAAGTATCATTTAACACATATAAATAGCCTAAACTACCATTTAATCTCACTCAAAACTTGGATTCAACCTCATATTCATCAATAGGTAAAAACCCATTTTTCATAATCTGATTCAAGCATACATAAGTACATCCATGCAGTTTCAAACACTCAATAGCGGTTAAAAACATAAAAAATATGGCTTTTAAACTCCTTTCTAGCTTAAACAATATGAAAATCACAATTTTTAGTATATGAATAGTAAATTTCAAAATAGAGAGGATTAGATGGTTTGCTACCTTATTTTGTTTAAAAAGCTGGACTTTTGGACTTAGATGTCCTCCTAGGTTTATCTGCTGTAACCTTCTTACTGCTATTCAATCTAAATATTCAACTTCCTTCTCACCGTCTCTCTTTTTCTCTCTAAGTTTAAATCCAGGGTGAAAAATGAGACTTCTGTAGTTTAGCCCTATTTATAGGTGATCCAAAAATTGTAATTCTGATCCTAATTCTTGATCATTCAGCTTAAAATAATAATTTCTTCGGCTATATGCTAAATTACCATTTTAACCCTAAACCATTGGTAGGAAATTTCAAAAATCTAGTAGCTATAGTGACTCTTTCAGCTACAATTATGGTTGGCTACCCCTGGGTATTGAAAACCTATATAACTTTCCTCACCAAAGCTTTTCTTTCATTTAAGTTCCTACTCTTTGGCGTTTAGTTTAGTCCCTCATGCTAATGCAACTACATTCTTGCTCATTTATGTCTCATGCTCATTTCTTTTAAATTATCATATCATTCTTGATCTTTCTCTTTCATTTTCAATGCATAGGTTGCCCATTACCCAATCCAGGTCTATATCCCTTATTTGAGTAAGGTTTTGGGCTAACCATGCTTCAAACTAGTTCATTGAGTTTGTAATTCCAAATAGGGTCCAGCAAGTTGACTTTCACCTGCCAGTAGTTGAATTTCTATTCTTTGTCCTGCAAATTTTCTCAAATCCAAGGGCTACCAGTCAGCTGCTAGGAGCCTAACAGTCGACTGTTCCATTCTTGGCAAATTTCTAGAAAATATGAGCATGACAGTTGGCTTCCAAGGGCTAACAATTGGTTTCTATAACTCAGTATGTGTTTCTGGGCAACTGAAGAACATAACAATCGACTTCCAAGGGCTAGCAATCAGTTGCTATGTTATACTCTATTTTTCAAACTTGTTTTTGACCTAGATTTCTATCTAAGAACATGTTAGTAACCCACTTCTAATAATCATCAACTTAATACTAGTATATAAGCATCATTTAACACATATAAACAACCCAAACTACCATTTAATCTCACTCAAATCTTGGATTCAACCTCATATTCATCAATAGGTAAAAACCCATTTTTCATAATCTGATTCAAGCATACATAAGTACATCTATGCAGTTTAAAACACCTAATAGTAGTTAAAAACATCAAGAATATGGCTTTTAAACTCATCTCTAGCTTAAATAACATGAAAATCACAATTTTCAGGAAAATTACCGTTTTTCCCTTAAACCATTGGCAGGAAAATTCAAAAATCTAGTAGCTATAGTAACTCTTTCAGCTAAAATTAGGGTTGGCTACCCCTGGGTATTGAAAACCTATATCACTTTCCTCACCAAACCTTTTCTTTCATTCAAGTTCTTACTCTATGGCTTTCAATTTAGTCCCTTATGCTAATGCAACTACATACAATGTAGTGCAACATACACAATCATTTAACTTATATAAAACTAACAAACAACTCCCAATAAATAGGAGGAGCAGATGTTACAATTGCAATCCCTACAACCTAACTCTATCACTACTTGGGATACTTTGGCTGAAAATTTTTTGTATAAATATTTTCCTCCAACTAAGACTGTTAAGATGTATAATGACATTTCTTCTTTTGTGAAGATGGAGGATGAGAGTATGTATGATGCTTGGGAGAGGTACAAAGACTTACTGAGATGTTTCCCACATCATGGATTGCCTATATGGATGTAAGTGAAGACCTTTTACAGTGGTCTAAATACAGCCACAAGGCAAATGGTAGATGTAGCAATAGGGGATGCACTAAATAATAAGACCCTTGATCAAGCCTAACATTTGATAAAGGATATGGCCATGAACAACTATTAGTGGCAATACTCTAAGGATAGACCAGGACGGCAGGGAGTGGTCAACCAGGTAGACTTTACATCAGTCTTAACAGCTCAGGTGAAGCTTTTATCCAAGAAGATTGACCAACTCTAGATGCCAATTTAGGTAGCATAACTTAGCTACGAGTTCTATGATGGCTTATATTATGGTACAAACTGTAATGTAGGAGGTATGTTTGCTAACCCTTCCCCTTCTTCCTTTTCTTCTAACTTAGGTTCTACTAATTTTGAATAGGTTAATTATATGAGAAATACCCTAGAATAGCAGGGTAACCCTTATAGCAACACATACAACCTTAGGTGGAGGAACTATCCAAATTTCATTTGGAGAAACACCAATACTTAGGACCCATCAGGTTTTTAGTGGTTGCACCAGTAGTAACCCCAATAACAAGTTGCTCCCAATTAATTTTCTCAATGGTAGGAGAAAAAGCCCAATTTGGAGGAATTGATGGTGAAGTTTGTGTCCACTTCAAAGAGTAGGTTTTAGCAGACAGATAAAGCCATTAGAAATCATCAAGCCTCCATTCAAAACTTGGAGAATCAAATAGATTAAATTTCTAAGATGTTGGCTGAGATAGCTAGGGACCCTCCCTAGCACCATAGAGTCTAATTCAAGGGAACATTCCAAGGCTAATACTCTGATGTTAGGTAAATAAGTATTTGGTCCTTTACCATTGACTGATGATCATGATACTATTGTAAAGGATGTATAGTTAGTGAGAAGCCAAAGGTTGAGGTAACTGAGCTAATGCCAGTTAAAGACAAGAGTCCTGTGAGAGAGTACCAGCCACTTATTCCATACCTTACTAGATTAGAATAGGAGAAGGTTGATTAGTAGTTCGGTAAGTTTCTTGATCTATTCAAATATCTGAGGATTAACCTTCCTTTTGTTGATGCTATTTCACATATGCCTCGTTATTCAAAGTTCTTGAAGGAGATATTGAGCAACAAGAGGGAACTAGAGGATTTGAGGCTAGTAACACTAAATGAGGAGTGCTCAGTGATTTTATAAAACATGTTGCCTGTTAAAAGGCGTGATCTAGGGAGTTTTAATGTACCTTGTGTAATTGGTGAATTTCCTATTGTGAATTCTTTAGCTGATCTAGGAGCTAGAATTAATCTGATGCCTACTAGCTTGTTTGATAGACCAGGATTGATTAAGCCTAAACCTACTAAGATGAATATATAATTGGCTGATAGAACTGTTAAGTGTCCTAGAGGTATAGTAGAGGATGTACTTATGAAGATGGACAAGTTTATTTTTCTTCTTGACTTTGTTGTGATGGATATAGAGGGTGAGAGTAGAGTACCCTTGATTCTAGGCTAACCTTTCCTTGCAACATCTAAGGCTGTTATAGATGTTTGTGATGGAAAGTTGCAACTTATAAGAGGTGATGAGATTATCACTTTTGAATTAGCTACTTCTACGAGACTATCCTTAGATTATGATGTCACACTCCCAATCCTATAGTTCTTTTTAGTTGTTTAAATAATATAATATAACATACTACAAGATTGGTGAGTTACTACTACCTCTACCTGAGTAAGTTTTTAACTTTTACCAAGTTAAATAATTAAGTGCTATTAGTTTGGAAATTCTACACTCAGGATACTCACAAGTAATGTCACAGTGGAAAATAATTAAAACAATTGAAATAAAATGTATAGATATATAGGTAATTACATCCACATACATGATTCATTTACAGTGGTTACAAGTCATGTACATATTTCAAAAATATACTTATGGATATGTGATTGTGTCACCTAAGGTAAGGAGACAACGAGCTTGTCACTTATAGCATTTAACAAAAGACTGCTAGTGGATTCCTAGCTCACATATCCTAATACATATATACCCTTACCTTGTACAACAAAATTATCCTCCTAATTCCTTCCTAAAAATAATAACAAGGAATCAGGGTATTGGGTATGTTAAAAGTTCACTGTACAGACCCTAAACCTCATGCATTCAAAACATGGGAGGGACTTCCAACACAAAAATAACCTATCACACAAGATATAACATTAGATTTTAGTGGTAACAAGGTTATAATCACATATAAACAAGAGCATACATAAAGAAATCCAAAGCATATCATGGCCATTGCCAAAACATCATCATCACCAGAGAAACTAAGAGAGTCACCAAGTGAACAACTCCTCATATTAAATCCTTACTCTCAGGTGAGTTTCTTGTAGTCCCAAACTACCCGAAGTTTTCAATTACAATCTTTATATTATCCAACAGTTATTGATTGCAAATTCTATGTACATGTTGGAGCATCCCCTAGTGGATCCAAGTACATCCAGCCTCAACACCCCCACGAGGGTCATTGCCCACCTCTCAGACAGATCATCCCTCATCATCGAGTCCTACAAGGTCCCTACCTACCTCTTTGGTAGTTCTTTCCCTGTTTCACCAGTAAAACAAAGTCCTTGTCCACCTCTTTGGCAGTTCTTCCTTTGTGTATATATGATATTACTATTTTCAATAGATTATTTCCCAAAACACTATTCACAGGTATATAAATTAAGGTGATTCAGCTCATATCATAGTTATGTCTAACTTTAAGTATATGACTCCTTTAAATTAGCCATAGGGGATTTCAATAAATTGAAATTACTAACCATTATAGTTTTTTCAAAATTATTTAGTCTAACTGTAGAATGTCCAACAGTTATCCCATGTAACGCCCTTATTTAGTATTACAATCTTTTTGATGTAGACAAATAAGTGCGGTACATTATTCTTATCCTTTTATTATTATTGTCTGAACATTTATACCATTAAGTTTTATTATTATGGATTAGGTTCGAATTCTTTTTGCTCAGATAAAATCTTATATGTACAATATGGTATGTTCATTACATCCTTCTGTAATCAAATATTGGGATAGATGATGTACTCATCCATAAGGAATTAGGAGACAACAAGCCTGTCACTCAGACTCCTTTAACAAATCATAGGTCTAACCAAGTCCTTCATATATCCCTTTCCCCAGTAAATTCCCCATTTACATTTCATGTACACAAACAAAAGAGTAGTCCTAATTCTAATCCCAAAATACTTCTAAGATTAGGACACAAAAATAAAAGGTTACAAAAAATTTTCTTTTAACCAAAAAGAACTGCTGACTTACCCCGGCCCTGCTAAGCGTCCACATCTGATACATATTAGCATATAAATGAGAAACACAAGTTTCCTATTAGCTTAACAATTTAGGGTTTAGAAATCAACTAATATGTATCAGGGTGCAAGCACAAAAATTTTTACTTCTACATTCTTGATATTAAAAACATAGCATTATTCATAAATACCAACAGACAAGCGTTGAATGATAAATTTAGATGTCAATATAAAAAAATCAGATATCCTTTTCAAGGAAAACATGTTCTCATAGAATTATACATTTTATTGCGAAATTAACCAAAAATTTCTTATGCATTAAATTCTTACACTTACCACTATAAATTAATTGAGCACCCTGGGGTGTTACGTGGACACAAGGCCACCCTTATGAAATCATCATGAACACTAGGTCACAGGTATAGAGCACCTTCAGCCACACCTCACTAGGTCACACGGGTGGAGCGCCTTCGGCCACACCTTGTAATCATGGACACTCGACCATGTATATAAAATCATCATGAACACTAGGTCACGGGTATGGAGCACCTTCGGCCATACCTCATAATTTGTGGACACTCGGCCATGTATATAAAATCATCGTGAATACTAGGTCATGGGTATGGAGCACCTTTAGCCACACCTTACTAGGTCACACATGTGGAGCGCCTTTGACCACACATCGTAATTTGTGAACACTCGTCCATGTATATAAAATCATTATGAACACTAGGTCATGGGCATGGAGCACCTTCGGCCACAACTCACTAGGTCACACATGTGGAGCACCTTCAGCCACACCTCGTAAATCATAGACACTTGGCCACATTTCTTTTCATAATTGTGTACCTTCCTATGCTTTGCTTTGTTAGTTGCATTTCCCTTTTTCTATCGACATATAATACCTCTTTGTCATATTTATTTATGACAAATTTTGCCTAACTCAATTTAATTCTCCATCCTTGGATAATATATTTCTCTTATAAAATTTTAATAAATTTTTAACGTAGAATTTCCATGATTTTGGCCTAAGGGAAACTCAAGAATTTCATATTTTATCATTTAAATTTTCCTTTTTCCATTCTTTAAATAAGACCATTAAAATGGGATAATTCCTTTTCTATAATCAACACATCATCAACTAGCCATAATTTTCCCATAACAATGTTCATCATTAACTAGCATAATTTTCCCATAACATCAATATTTATCATTACTAACTATAATTTTCCCATGACAACATTCATCATTAACTAGTCATAATTTTCCACATTATCTTGGGTCAAAGCTTCCTTTTTATACATGTTACATTTGCCACAATAATTTTATCATGGAAATCACAAGTCTACTCAAATACTTTGAGACATAAGCCAAGCAACACATGCCATTTCAATGATCTCTTGTTCTAGGTTCTTTCATGATTTAAAGAAAACAACAATATTAAATTTTAAACATTAACCACCTCATTTATTTATCATGCAAGCTTAGTCAAGTGTCACTCCTATTTCAAGAATGTAGACAAGTAATCAAGTTCCATGAAAGCAAAAAGTCATCATGCATGTACTCTAGATCATGGAACAAAAT
Source organism: Senna siamea (assembly GCA_031216115.1). Taxonomy (NCBI): domain Eukaryota; kingdom Viridiplantae; phylum Streptophyta; class Magnoliopsida; order Fabales; family Fabaceae; genus Senna; species Senna siamea. The sequence continues at coordinate 22,795,376 of CM062363.1, read as the reverse complement.
TAATGAATTGCTAACCTACCTTGATGGTGAACTAGAAAGAAGTGATCTTGGCCCTTCCTTTGGTCTCCTTCCACACCTTGCTTCCTTTCTTGGTCAACTTCACCCTTTCCCCTCACAAAGGACTTTGTGTTTTCTAAAAGCAAAACTCACCTGGCTCTCCCTTCCCTTGGATGTTATTCCGTGTGTGTGTATATTTTCCTCATTCGGTCAAAAGTGGGACGCTGCTTTTTGTTGGTATTTCATGATCTCATGGTTAATTAGGTGTAGCCTCACTTTCCTTGCAACTTTGGTGTTACTTACCCTCATTTCACACTGCATCACATATATGTATATTCACTTCTTCATTTAGCCATTTTTAAGGAAAGGATGAAGGAAGACACATCATCTCTCACCTATATTTTTCTACTTGGCCACAATGAGACGCAACCTCACTCTTTGTCACATGCAATTTTGTGCAGCCCATTTCTTTGGTATTGTATCCATGTTTCACGTTGCATTTCTTCTTCTTTTTCCTTTCCTTTGCCATGTGGGAGCATGAAGAATTATGCACCCTTTTTCTTTACTTGTTGCATGTACAATTAATTCCCTCCTTTCTCTCTTCTTCTAGCGTGTGAGAGGGCATAAAAATCTGCACTTTGTACTTTCTTGCTTGCAAATGTGGCAACTTTTTTGTTAATTGTTTTCTTTCTTTTTCATAACTCTCATGGTTGCACTAAGTGTACTTGTAAGTACACTTTTCTTTGCTTGCAAGGTGCCTTTTTCCCATTTTCATGCCACCTCCTTCCTCTCTTATTTCAAATTTCCATTCGTCCAAAATAAGGAAAGGACGCTGCACTCTTTTTTCTTCACATTTTGATGGCCATAACTCTCTTCCTTTAATACTACACGTAGTGCTCATGTCCTATAGAAACACACATGAGTCTTTCCCCCTCTTGGGCAAGTTGGAGGTAGCATGATGGAAGGGGGACGTGTTTCACACGTCTTCCTAGCCGTGTGGTTCATGCATATATTTTTTGCAATAAAATTCTGGACTTTTACTTCCCTTTCTTAATTATATTTTCATAACCTCACATGTCATAAAGTGCAGCCTTTTATCCATTGTCGTTCTCCTGTTACCCATTGGCCATTTGAGATTAATGCTAAAGGTAAAGAAGGAGGCTTAATGCCACTTGTCGTCCTCACTTGCATGTGTATATACGCATACATACATATATATTTTTGAAGTACTTTATCCTTCTTTCTTTTCTCCTTTTGGCGGTATATACAATTTTAGAACTTACAATTTTATACACTTCTTTCCTTGGCATGTAGGTTAATCAAAAGGAAAATTAATCAAGCTCCTCAATTTTAGGCAATATTATCTTTTAGCACATTTATTCTAATCATTAAATGACATAAGTAATTCCATCCAATTTAAAGAATATTAGTTTAAACTAATCAAAGTTATGGGGTGTTACATACCATACCGACCATCAGTTACTTGACATGAGCCTATCTACCACTATCCATACATTAGGAATACTTTCTCATTTCTCTTGTATTTCTTATGCTCATTCCTTTTCAATTCTCATATCATTCCTGCTCTTTCTCTTTCATTTTCAACCCTCGTGTTACCCATTATACAAATCTAGGTCTGGATCCCTTATTTAAGTGAAGTTTTGGGCTTAATATACTTTAAACTAGATTATTGAGTTCATTTCCCAGAACAGGTGTAACAACCCTATTAGCCTATGGTTCCTTTTTAGTGTTTCAAGATATAATGTATATAATTATCATAATAATGGTGTGTTACTATCACTTTTACCTGAGTCAATTTTAAACTTTTTACCAAATTGATTATTTGAGTGCCATTTAGGTTAGTCTCTACTCTCGGGTTCTCTCAACATTGCAGCGGAATAAATATATATAGAATACACCTAACTATACATAAACATGCATTCTTAATTAAATATAGTCAATTAACTATTAGGCATGAAGGCAACAATCCTGCCACTCATAACCCCATCAATTAGTCTATTTATCAATCTAGCTCAATTCCTATACCGATAAGTTAGAATAGGCTATACAAAATAATCCTACATTAGCCTTTCTAAAAAAATCATGAAGGCTAGCTCAATACTACCATGTACTTACACTATTCAAATTAAACAGTCTATATGCCTAGACTAGACACTTCTTCATACTTTACCTTCATCTCTAACCTAAGGGAACCTATACATTTGGTACATGCCAACACTATTATGAGAAATGAATCTCAGTAGCAAGGTAACCTGTTACAAAATCCATTGACCTGTACCACCGTGCTTGCACGAAAAAACTCTACATTCTTTCACGAAACATATCACATGTTATTGGGATGGAGTGCATGTAGCATTTAATCATGTTATATACTTATACATTTGCATATTCATCAAAACATATCATCTTTAGAACATGAGAAGTGCATTCATCATCATTCTTCATAAAAAGTTTCTTATAATACACGTGTGATAGTAAACATGCCATCATTTCATTTCCATAACATATAAACAGTATCTAAAACACCCTAAGAGCAATTAGGAAAGTCGCCCAACAACAACTCCATGCACCACTGTCTATATGAATAAACACATGGCTATCTAGTCATGCCTTAACTTTTGCACATTCTGAGGTGTCCCCAGTGGATCCAAGTACCTTAATGGTCCCCGCCCCTTATTGGCAAATCATCCTTGACCACCGGGATTCCACCCTTTTGTCCCAATCGGGGCTGGTATAACTCTTATGGGATCACCGTCAACTTTACCCAGATTATTTCCTCTTCGCTTTTAGTAAATCATAATACTATGGAATCACTATCCTTTTCCAATGGATCACACTCCCGATACGTTATTCTCTACATATACTCTAGGGTGAATTGGCTCGTGCCAATGGTCATGCCCATGGTTATGCTTAACTCTAAGTATGTGTTTCTCATATGGCCTTTGGGAGACGACACTAACTTAAAGTTCGCAACCATCACGGTGTTTTTGAAATCATCTAAGTTCAAGTGGATGTTTAACCATCCCAATTTATGGCACAATCGTGGAATGCCCAACAGTCGTCCCATACCGACAATCGGTCACTTGATTATGAGCCTATCTACCATAAGGCATACACTGAGAATACTTTCCTCTTTCCCTTTTTGTGTTTTTTTGCTCTCTCTTTGTTTCATTATCACAAGGGTTTCATTAGCCGAAACTCCTAGTTTTCTTGCTTACTTATGTTGTGAGCCCTTAATTAAGTTAGTATGAAGAATTACTAAGCTCAATTGCCATTAAAAACTTCATTTCGCAAGCTAGAGGGCTGCTAGTCAACTGCTAGAAGGCTAGCAGTCGACTGGTGGCCCTCTTTATTCCTCAAGTGCCAAACAACAAGCTAGCATACTAACTTATATCAGAGCACGACAGTCAACTGCTAGAATGGCCAATCGACTGCTTAGTGTAAACCTGAGCCCGACAGTTGACTGCTAGAAACCTGGCAGTCGGCTACTAAGCCTCTGTCTGCACTTCTAGGTTTTCTAGGAACATGATAGTTAACTACCCCATACGTAGCATTCGGCTACTATACTTTCGCTGTAGTTCAGAAAACATGATTTTGATAGTACCCAGTCAAGAATGCATTCCATTTTTAGTTCTAAACACATTAGCTTAATTTTCATACAACAAACTTTACTTCTCATTAAACATTTCTCATCCATTAGCTCAAACATGGTACATTCAAGAAAAAGTAGTCTATACCTCTAGATGAACATAACCTAGCCCTTCCAATCCATTACAAATACATATATGAGCATACATTCAGCAACACAACATCCCATTGAAATAGAAAAGCATATAGAATGTAGGTTTAACCCCAATCTTAGTTCAAACATGTAGAAATTCATATTTTCTAGAAACAGTAAACATTTCAAAAAAAGAAAGGGGTTTAGGATGAATTACTACCTTGATTCCTTACAAATGTGTGTGTTGGTTGTGTTAAAAAGGCTCTCCCCTTGTTGTAGGACTGATTTCTAGCCTCAAATCTGCCCTTCCTTTAGCAAAATCTCTTTCTTGCCCTAACTCGCCCTTTTCTTTCTCTACATGTCCCTTTTACTTCTCTCTTTAAAATGTAGATGGTGAAAGTGTGTAAAGGGTTTAGGGCTATAGCTAGGGTTTAAGTAAGTTTAGAGAAATTTCTATTTGGTCCCTGAGCCATTTTACACTCTTAAACTCCCTCATTTTTTCCTTTTCAATTGAGTCCCTAAGCATATCTTGTTAAATCTTCATGTATTTTCTGTCAATTTAGTCCCTAGACTAACGCAACTATATGCACTAATGCAACATGCACAAATAAGCATCAAATTAACAATTATCAACCATCTATTTAATCATAATTGGAGTGGATATTACAATGGGGACCAGCAAGTCAACTTCCCCCTGCTTGGCAGTTGAATTTTCGCTCTCTGTCTTACCAATTTTTGCAAACCCGAGGGCTACTAATTGATTGCCATAGGCCTGATAGTTGACTCCTATGTTATGAGCAATTTTGTGGAAAAATTTAATCACGTCAATCATCTTGCAAGGGCTGGCAATTGGTTGCTAGCGCTCAAAATACGTTTCTAGGTAACCATGGAACATGATAGTCGACTTCCAAGAGCTGGCAGTCGGCTACTATGTTATACTTTATTTTTCAAACTTGTTGTTGACCTAAATTTTTGCTCAAGAATTTGTTAGTAACCCACTTCTAATTATACTCAACTCTACCAATATATAAGCATCATTTAACACATATAAATAGCCTAAACTACAGTTTAATTTCACTCAAATCTTAGATTCAACCATGAATTCATCAATAGGTAAAATCTTAATTTTCAAAATCTGATTTAAGCATACATAAGTACATCCATGCAGTCTAAAATACCCAATAGCAATTAAAAATATCAATAATGTAGTTTCTAACCTCCTCTCTTGCTTAAACCGCATGAAAATCACAATTTTCAATATATGGGTAGTAACTTTGAAATAGAGATTATTAGGTTGTTTGCTATTGTTTTATGTTAGAGCTAGATTGAAATTCTCAAATGTTCTCTTAGCTTCCTCTACTATCAGCTTTTTGTTGTTATTCGCACTAGAAATGCAACTTCCTTCTCACTATAGCCCTTTCTCTCTCTAGCTTGCTCTCTTTCTCACTCTAAAATTCTAAAGTTTAGGGTGAATATGAGACCCCTGAAGTTTGGCCCTATTTATAGGTGATCCAAAAATTACAATTTGGCTCCTAATTTTAGATCATTCGGCTCAAAATGGTAATTTTTTTTATCATGTTTTAAATTATCATTTTGCCCCTAAACCATTGGCAAAAAGTTCAAAAATCTTGTTGCTATAGTAATTTTTTTGGCTAAAATTGTGGCTTGCTACCCCTAGAGTACTGAAAGCCTACATACTTTCCTTACTAAACCTTTTTCCTTTATTCTGGTGCCCACTCTTTTCTTTTCAATTTAGTCCCTCATTCTAATGTAACTACATGCAATCTAATGCAACATACACAAGCATTTAACTTATTTTAAAATTAACAAACATCTCTTAATCAATAAGAGAAGTAGATGTTACATTTCTCCCTTATTTTTAAATAATTTTGTCCTTGAAATTAGTACATACCTATTCAAATAATTCAGGATAGGTCCTTCTCATGTCATCTTCCTTTTCCCATACAGCTTCTTGTGGTGATGTTTGATCTTACAATACCTTTACCAGTGGAATAATCTTATTCCTCAATTATTTGACCTCAGTATGAATGATTATTAAAAGTCTAGGATGATAAGTCAAATTATCTTTTAACCGTATTGTGCTGGCATCAAGGACATGTGAAGAATCTGGGATATACTTACAAAGTTGAGAAACATCAAAAACATTATAGAGATTGGACAAAAATGAGGTAAAACTATCTGATAAGTGGATGAACCACTTCTTTTCAGGATATGGAAGGGTCCAATGTATCTAGGGTTCAATTTTCTTGACTTAATAGTCCTACCAATACCAGTAACTGGAGATACTTTGTGTAACACCCACTTTTTCTTTTGATTTCTAGATTATTGCTTCCTTAATTATTTGAATGATTTTGCCATAAATTGTGATGAAAATGCTTTGGTGATGTAGTGTTTAGAATAAATTTTAAAAAATGAAAGAATGGACATAGTCATTAAGTAGCATGAATTTTTCATAAAAGGGAAAAGGAAGTTTTAATAAAGTCACATTGGTTCTTCTTACCTTAGCCAAGAAGGTTTGTGAAAGTAAAAAGGAAACATGTAAAATTTTGTCCCTTTTCCTTCTTGTTTAGCCGAATTAACATGTGAGTGGAGTGCAAATTTAAAATTGTATTTTAATCATAAATATTCCTCCATTTGGTGAAGCAGTGGGAGAGAGAATTGGAAAGTGAAGTTTAATTAACATTAATGTATTCCCCTCTTGTTACCAAGGAGCTTGCAAGAGAGAAATGGTAATTGGTTAAAAGATGATGATGTTGATTCGTGAGGAAGGAAAGGAGAAATGAAGGAGACGTGTTGGACTTTTATTCTTTTCTTTTCCTTCCATTTCTTATTATTAATTTTTACCAAGAAGACAAATGGGAAGAATACATTCGGTGGAAGCTATATAGAAAGGGAAGTGACTTTTCAATTTAAAAAATTTCAATTGCTTCTCTTTTATGTTACCTTGATCAAGTGCAAGTATGAATGGAGAGAAGGATGTATCACTATTATTTCAAGGAAAAGGGATTAATTTCATTTGGTGAAGAAGATGGAAGAGAAAAGAGAAAGTAATAATTAACAAATCTATATTAGCTCCTCTCCCTTTCTCAACCGAGAAGACATATAGGAAGAAAAAAAGGAATTTTTCTTCTTCTTCCCATTTGACCGTGAAAACAATTGAGAGTAGCAAGGAGAAATTGGCTCTTATTTAAATACATATATGCATATGGCAATAGCAATTGAGAATAGGGAGGAGATTTTAGCATTTATTCAGTATATATATATTTTCGGTGATGTCAATTAAGAGTAGGAAATAAATTTTAAGAAGCTACCTATGCATTTCATCATTTCGGCCGAATTGAAGGAAAAGGTTAGCTAAGTCGATTAAATGTGTTGATAGCAATTAAGATTAGGGAAATAAATATTAGAAGAAAGAAAAAGAACTTAGAGGAGAAGGAAGAAATGAGGTTGGCTGAAAGGGTGAAGAAAGAAGAAACTAAGGCAAAATCAAGGAAAACATCAAGACTCTTTCATTTTTCTTGCATCCCTAAGGTAGCTTAACATTTATATGGTTTTTTTTCATGATTTATGGTATGTTTGTAATGATTTGAAGTTCTCATGAAACATAAACTTTCTATCTTTACATTCCCCAAGATGCAAACCTTTCTTTGGCTAAGCTTGGATAATAATTTAGTTGTGTTTGTTGATGTGATGTGGATGTTGTTAATTCCATGGGAGAATGGTTGTTGTAAAAATTTTAGCATGCATCATGAAAAACCCTAGAATGAGAAAGTGTTGAAATTTCATATTCTTGAATGATCAATGTATGTTTTATGTTAAAAACACTTAAAGAAAGCATGCTAGCTAGATTTTGGCTTGAAATCATGGTATTAAAATTTTTACCTACCTAACCCGAGAGCATCCCATTTTGACATATAGAAGGGCTTTCTGAAAAATGTGCGGGAAGAAGTCCCATTTCAGTTTTGGTAAAAGAAGAGGGAAGATAATGGTAAATAGATGTGTGGTAATGTGTTTATCCTTTTTCATATAATAAATTTTCATGTTATTGTTCTTGAGATATAAGAATGATAAAATGTGTGTAACCATAAATTTAGCATGCAAAATGAGCCAAAAAAATAAGTAAAGGAAATGGATAGTGGTATGGTTACATAATTTGAATGTGAGAGAAAGCACCATAATAATTTAATACATGGTATCATTAGGTTTGAAATGTAGAAAGGATGGAAGAATGTGAAAATTTAACATGAAACACCTTAGATTCCATTGCTTTCTCATGATGGCCGAAAGTAATCTCCTATTTTAGTCTTGGTAGCCAAATCCATATGATAGTTCAAACTACTTATGATGTGCTTTACAATGGCTAAATTCAAGGGAAATTAGAAAGGTAGTAGTAAGATGAATTGTGGTAGCTATTTGTTTGTACATGTGCCATTAATGTTCTTATGTTGAAATTTTATGAAATTATGGATGGCTAGTCTAAGATCACATACAAAGAGATATTTGCAATACAATCTTTTCTAAAAATGGCCAAGAGTCCACAATGTGACCAAGTGTTCACAACTCTTAATAAAAGTGGCCAAGAATTCACAATATGACCAAGTGTTTACTATTCTTATAAAGGTGGCCAAGTGTCCTCATTTCTTGAAGTATGATCGAAAGTATTTCACACTTCAAGAGAAGGAAAGTTTTAAGAATGAAAGGAGAAGATAATCATCTATTAATTCGATTTTCTATATGTATGTCTTGATATAAATTTAAAGAGATTCTTTATATGCTTTCTATTAGAATATGTTATGTTCAAAATGAGCAAAAATCCATTTTGTCACATTGAAACACCAATAAATTATACAATGCTTGCCAATATGCATATATGAAGGAGATTAGGTATTAAATGATTGGAATGTAGATGAAATGGTTTTTTGTGCTTGCATAGTGGTACATATCAGTAAGTTTTAAAAATGTTGAATTGTTAAGCTACTAAGAAACTTGTTTTCTCATTTATGTGCTGATATGTATTAGATACAGAGGTACCTCTCCCTAATCATCGATTAAGGAGAGCATCGGCCAGGTATACATTGGCCAAAAAGGGCGCATCAAGCTTTTCACAAGGGAAGTGACATAGGTTTCTTACTTAGTGCTTGTGCTAAGGGATTTCTCGCTTCTTGAAAAGATTCTATAATAGGGGGTAGCTGCGGATTGTAACCTATCATTAGAAAGCAGGTCTGATTTCATGGCATTCTGAAAAAGCCTTATTCTGGGATGAAGAGGCGAGCTTGACTCGTTCAAAAACATTACATTCAGCGACATGAATGCCCCGAATAAGCCATTTTAGAAGTAAATTGGTCTTCCCACTTACTCGGCCCATGTCTCCCAGAAGCAATAGGTAGTCACGGTCGAACCTTGGCTCTAGGCGATAAGCTAGCAGTTAACTTGGGCGTGACATCTGCTCAAAGTGCTCTTTTTGCAAGAAGTTCCCGACTTGGTTTTTCTATGATAGAATCCAAATTAGAAAGGGCTCTAAGAGAAATCTAGCAGTGAATAGTAACCAGGGACAAACTCTCATAAAAATGAAAGAGTAGTCAAAGTAGGCCAAGTTGTCGCCTTACCGAAGAGGGTCTAACGTCATCCCCCAGATCCGCTCTTCTTTTTCTTATCTTAAAGCGTTTGTGGCCTTTAGTTCCCCTACGGGGCTGTTATAAGGGTTCCCCAGCATTGATAGAAAGCTACTTTACTAAAGTAAGAGAAGAGCTCTCTAATCCTCTTTCAGTCAAATTATTCAGTAAGATATGGTTTGACCCTTTTCCTTTTTGTTTGAATCTTCATATAGAAAAAATTTCAAATACTCTTTGCTTCATTCATTGAGTTGGAGGAATTCGTTTTCCAATCATTGACTCAAACTCATTGTTGAACTGAACCCCATTGAGCGGAATATGGATGTACTTATGGCAGAATGGACCAATCTAGTCTTTCACAATAAAGTGATAGATGGAATTGACAGGGGGAAAGCTTCGTAGATAGCTTCACGTCCTCACTACTTCTTTCTAGTGACTAGCTTCTTAAGTTGTTTTCTCATTTATGTGCTGATATGTAATAGATGCAGAGGTATAACATTGTCATAGAGATTGATGGGTGAAGGTCCCTTTCCTTAGAAGTATTTTAGACTATAAGGGTTTGAGTGACAGACCTATTGTCTCCTTACCCATATGAAAAGTTTCTTTGAAATTCTCAATTATATTAAATGATGTAATACTTGGGAAAAGATATATAATGCTTAATGAATTTATCTTAAATGTATTATGCTTTATTTTTTGTATGCTTACAAGTTACAATCTGAGCAGAAGAACCCAAACCTAATCAATTTTAATAATATTGTGATGGTATAATTGCTCAGACGTTATTAATAAATAATTAAGGTTAAGAATAATGTACCAACCTTATTTGTTTACATATGAGGTGGTGTAATACTAGATAAGGGCATTACAATCTAAGGAAAACATGATCTCCTTCTATAAATTCTAGTGGTATCCTCCTCTTATTAGCATAACTCTTTTTTCTATCCTAGGCTTTAACCATCTTTTTTCTGATTATTTTTATCTTATCAGTAGTTTTTAGAACTAATTTCAGCCCTAGAAATTGTCTTTCTCCTACTTCAAACCAACAAAAAGGTGATCTACACTTTCTTCCATACAAGGCTTCATATAGAGCCATTCTTATGCTAGAGTGGAAACTATTGTTATAGGAAAACTCCAACAAAGGTAAATTCTTATCTCAACTTCCCTTTTGCTCTAATGCACATGCCCTAGTTATATCTTCTAGAGTTTGGATAGTCCTTTTAGTTTTCCCATTAGTTTATGGATGATAAGTAGTACTGGCGTTCAACTTAGTTCCAAAGGCCTCTTACAAAGCTCTCCAAAATATAGAAGTAAATCTAGGGTCTCGATTTGACACAATACTAATTGTGTAATATCTGCTTTCTTAAAATTTATTATTGAATATAAATTGATATGATGTAAATGAAATTATTAACCAAATCCTGAAGTAAAGCTTAGAAAGGATAATATTATAATTTTCTTCATGGAAGGACTAAAATGAATAACTTTTATAAGGCTACATGTAAAGAGAAAATATTTATTAAGTGCTCCACATGAGATTTATGGAACCTAAGGACTGAAAAGCAATTTCCATATTTTGCAAGATGGTCCTTGAAACCTTCAACCGTGCCACTCCTTTGGACTCTTTCATATGCAGATTCCCTCCATATCAGCACATTTCCACAATTGAGAAGGAGAGAAAAGAGATAGGTGTAGGAGAAAGGAGAAGAAAACCAAATTGGAAGTATCAAGTAGCTAGATTCTAGGTAAGAAATCTTCACCTACACTTATAGAAACATCTTAGCTTCCATTTAGAAGTAGCAAACTCTTCCTACAACCTATCGAACATGCTGAAATCTTGTAAGATAGCAAAAAAGGCCATGTTAGGTTATTTTTGAAATTTGGGGTTTCTTGACATAAAATGATGATTTTGAGGTTAGTTGAAGTTAGAAAAGGGTCTTTGAACCATAATGTGGGAGCCTTTAACTTCTATTTAGTATTTTCTAGGCTAATTTCAGACTAGGAAATAGATTTTACTGTTCACCTATTTTCATGCATAAATTTGGCTTGTATGATTGATATTTGAGCATGAAAATGGTTAGAAGTTAGGGAAAAATGGTTAGAAACTAAGCTCATACCTTTTAGATTTGAAAAGTAGTGGAATCTAGGCTAAATAATTGTGAAAATTTGAGTTTTTAAATGGTCGAAGAACATGGCAACCGATTGATAGCATTCACCATTTGACTGTTGTGTTTCTCACAAACCCAAAAACACATGCAGAGACGCAGCAATCGACCGATAGCCTTATCAGTCAACTTTTGGGTCTAAGTTTCTACCTAGCAGTCGACTGATAGCTATAACACCCCTTATCTTATCTTAACAACATTATAACACTTCTTTAGATAAGTGGTTACATTATCTTTAGCCTTTAATTACGTTAACTCCTCCTGAGCATTCAATCCATCATGAATTTATTTTACAATTAGGTTGAGGTTCTTTTGCTCAGGTAAAAGATGCTTTGGCACAACGGAAGAAATAAATAAATCAATAAATAAAATACATACACCACAATAGAATATATAAAAACTTTCCCACTATACATATATTTTCATAACTATCTGGTACATTATTTTGTGTACATATATTGGGATAGATGAAGTACCTATCCATAAGGAGTAAGGAGACAACAAGTCTGCCACTCATACTCCTTTACAAAATATCGTGGGTGAATAGGTCCTTCACATATCCCTATACATATGCCCTTTTTCCTTTTATATACAACTAAAAAATGTCAGTCCTAAGTCCAACCTAAAAAGAACATGTAGGGTTAGGACCTCAAAATGATCGGGCTATAGCTACATATTTAAGTACTTATCTACTCCAGAGGGAATTCGAAAACAGTTATAACATAAACATATTTCACTATAGTGAAAGTTCCTAGAAAAGGAATTTCCACTGTTGCCAGTTCAACCTCCATTATCAGGTAGTATCTAGGCATCTGATACATATCAGTCCAATAATGAGAAATAATACAAAAAACACCTCTACATTCAATTAAGATTTTAAACTCTTATCATAAAGACCCTTGGGTATGACATATGTGAAAAAGATGTGTATGTAGCTATATGCTTGAGATATGCAGCAAATTATATCATTCATGGAATAAACAACAAGCTTTTAGTGCTTATATGTCTAAATCATATTCACAAAAGTCACATTCATGCAATACAACTAATGGCCATACAAAAATACTTTACTTTGGAAAAGTATACACTAGATCATTCCCTTCCACATCATGATGTTCTTTGGAGGTTTGCACCAGATCATACCTCCTACATTTATCCCAAAGGAGTATACATTAGATCATTCCCCACGAGGTAACTTACTATAGAGGTATACATCAGATCATTCCTCCTCATAATTTTGGTCTCAGGAGGTATTCACCAAATTATTCCTCCTTGATCTTTAACTTTGGCATTCATACTTGCATTTAAGCATTTTCATACTATTCAGTCATTTTCATATGAATTTAGACATCTTGCTATCAATAGCAAACATTTCATGCTACTTACTATTCATTCTTGACCATTACATCATTTTCCTTCTTGTCACTTAGCATAGGCCAATTTTGATGGCACCTTAGGCTATTTTCAATTAACATGCAAATTTAGCCATTCTAGGGAAAATTACACATAGCATTCGGCCAAGGTAAGAAAATCATGAGAAAATGGCATTTCTAACTCACTTGGCTCATTTCTAGCCTTTTTCTTACCATTTAAACATAATGGTAACAATTCCCATAATTATGCCTAACACTTTCTCACACCTCAAAATTTGGTAAGTACACTTTAGGCCATCCTTTTTCCCATTTTCTAGCTCACTTTCCATGCCAAATGTGATAATGCACACAATCTCACAACTTCACATTTTTATGCACACTTTTAAGGTGAAATGGTAAGGCTGTAAATTTGGTAAAATGGCTAAATCATTGAATTACCATAACTTTCTCTCTCATCCTTTCTTGAAACTAAATTTATATGGTTTCTAGGCCATCTTTAAGAAAAATTTTAGCACCAGTTACATGCATCAATTTGGCTAAGATAAATAAGTCACACATTCATGGTTAATGGTGAAATTTGAATTTGAGAAAAATGCTTAAACACTAACTTACCTAGACTTTCTCTCTCTTACCATTTTCTAACACTTTCTCTCTCTCTTTCTAACACAAAAATTTGTCAAAATTCAGCATCAATCCAAACCCTAGCATTCAGCCAAAAGGAGAAATCAAGCTAAATGGAGTGGTTTCATCACCTTACTTACAATACCACAACATTCATGCAAAAATACCATTTTCTCACTCGTACAAACAAAAACTCAGCCTTGGTACAAGTTAGGGTTTGGCAAAATCAAAGTTCCATCCATGAAAATTTACCATTTCATGAGTTTCTATACATTCTAAGATGTCTATAGCCATAAACACAAGTTGATTTCAACATATTTCAAACCCAAGCATGAAAATCCACCATAAAAATGTAGAGAGAGAAATAGCCATCATTCTTCCAAATTGAAAACACCATAAACACACCATAAAACAAGAAAAGAATAGCATAGGCTTGTTTAGCTATCTTGAAAAGCCAACAAAAGTGTAATTTCCAAGTTTTTTTGGTGAGAACTCCTTCTTCAAAGCTATGAAGCAATTCAGCCTTCTCCCTCCTTCTCTACCTTTCACGACACTTCTAGCATATGGAGGAAGAAGAAGGCTGAAATATAGACTTTAGATTATTTGCAAAAATGCCATTAGTGCAAAAATGTCCAATTTATCCCTTTTTCTTCTCTTTTTCAACAATGGCATTGTCTCTCCTTAAGAATGTAATTTTATGCAACTTTTTGATTTCGAAATTGCAGAGTGGTCCCTTAACTTTTTGAAAAATTACTAATAAGCCCTTGAGGAAAATTTCCATTTTGCCATTTAGTCCAAATTGGCTATTTTTTGCTCCAATTTTCACCCTTTTCGACCTCATGGTTTAAAAATCACTTAAATAAGATTTTATAAAACTTATTTTTGTGATTTTACTAATTTATACTTATTTTATCAAAATTACAATTTAATTTTGCCCTTTGTGCCGAAGATTATCATTTCACCCTTTTTCTTTCTTCTTTGAAGCATAGTTGGACAAGGATTTCTAATTTCTATTTTTCTTGAAATATTTAAGATAAAAATTTAGATTTTCTACATTATGTAAAATTACTAATATGCCCTTAGGGTAAAATTACGATATTACCCTTCTCAAGGAAAATTGTCTTCTTGACAACAAAAGCACATAACTAGATTCTTCTTCTTTATTAAATGAAAATAATAAGAGTCCTTTGATGTAACTTCATGAAATAAAAGAATTAAATCAATTTTCCCCTTCATGATAAAATTACTATTTTACCCTTCCTTACCAAATTTCCAATTTTATTCTTTTATCACAAAAGTGATTATATCATGATAAAAATGTCCATTCTAGCTCCTTAATAAATCATCCTTAGCATCCCACAAATAATACTAACAATAATAATGGTAACAATGTCATCATAAAAATACAAGTGTTTGGAGCGGATGTTACAATAGTCGTCTATTAGCCAACTAGTAGCTTACTATCTTGTGAAGTCTAGGATTCCAGAGAGCTACCAGCCAACTTCTAGGTTTGCGATACTTAATTGGTAGCCTTACTGATGGCCCTCCAATAGGAAAAATGACTTTTAAATTGAGGAATGAGCTTGGAAACCCCTAGTATTGGTTGGAATGAGGCTAAAAATATCATCATACATGAGAATTGCATATGTTGGCTAATGAGTGACATTAAAATAGGAAAGGAAAGAGGAGAGTTGTCTCATAGTAAAACTCTACGCCTAGGTTGCATAGATGTATATTTGAGAAGAATTAGTGTGAAAGTTGAGGTTTTTTCTCAAGAAGTGAAAGAAGTGGCTTCTGAGACCAAGTTAAAGTTTAGAAGGAAGCCTTAATCAGGCGAGGAACAAACGGTTAAGGTAGAGTAATCTACACTCTCTTATTTTGAAATGATATTGTGAATCGTTTGATATGAAATGAAATTGTTTCATGGAATGGGAAATATATTTGATGAAACTATTTGTGAACTAGAGATGTTTTCATATGAGTATAGAGAAATTGCCTATGTATGTTGAAAAGCATGAAATAGACTCTTTATTGCTTGTTTTGATTTGGCTGTTGGATTGTATGCTCATAGGACAGATGAAATTTGGGGTAAATATTTAATGGCTAGTATGGGACAATCATTAAATGTTCCTTATATGGACTACCTTGAAAACTATAACTGTTTTCCTCTTCAATGGTTTATATTTGTTAGAGGTTACTCTTTAAACCAATACAACCCTATGAAAGACTTTAAGGAGTAAAGGGAGGATAGTCTAGACAAGGAAAGCGCTTTGGTTTAAGTGTAAAACTTTATAACCTTAAGTATTAGTCACCTATTTGTATATATTGCTGTATAGTCGAGAAAAGGATGAGACCATCGATGTGTACATGTCAGGGGATGCCCTGAAAGTTAAATTCTCATTCATATGGATGAAAGGAAGTGTGATAATATCACATGGATAAAAGGAAGTGTGACCATCCCATGGATAAAAGGAGAGTGATGATAGCTTGAGATTCGAAAATACCATACAAATGAGATTATGGTTTTTATAATGTTATGATGGTATGCATATTGATTTTTGAAAATATACAGGACTATGTGCTTCTTGCAATAACATGAAACTTGTTATGCAAATGAAGTTTGAAATGTAATTACGGGCACTATGAAAATGATGATTTGACCAGAATCGTGGTTTTATACTCTTATAACTTTGATATGAATTTTATGAACAATAGTGTTGATGCAACATGTTGATTTCCCATGTGTTTTATGAAAATAGAATGTAGAATCTCAATTCACTTGTATATTGATATGCTTAAGGGGAGAGGTTTTTTGTACCATAAAAGGGTACAACTAAACTTTCAACTATTTTTATAAAATTGTAAAATTGCAAATTACTCTACTAGGATAATTGTATCTCATTAAGTTATTTTTTTAGATAATCAGGGCCAGGATATGCCTAGGAATTAGCTAGGCTTGGGTTGTGTTGGAGTTGCAAAGTAACCTAGAAGAATTTGTAAACACTAAAGTTTGTAGACAGGAAATTTGAAATGGCATGTAGGCCAAGGATTGTACACAAAATGATGATCATATGGTTATTTTGATGAATGCCATAGAATGTAGAATTTTGTAATAGAGATACCTTTGTCGTGATGCGATTAGTTAATGGAAAATTAAGTATTATTACTATAAATTATGTCTCAATTGTTCATAAATAGATGTTTTAGAACTTTATATTCTAGAGTATATAATTGTATGAAATGGGTATTAGGCATGCTGCACATAAGAGGTGGTTGAGTGGAATTTGAATAGACTAATAAAAGAGTTTATTTGGGTTACACTCAACTAGTAATGGCCTACTTGGTACCCAAGGGGAAAAAGGAAAAATTTTTAAGAGAATTTCATGCTTCCAATTTTCTCTAATATATGTACATAAAGAGGAGTCGTTATAAGAGTGGTATCCAGCCATAGTTTACTGGTTTATGGTTAGTTAGGCTTGCAGCTTTAGGAATTGTTGATCTGAATTCTTAGACTCTGGAATATGTAGGACCATGATCACAACAATTGAGATATTAGTAGTAAACTTACTGCTATAGTTTGGTGCTATTACTAGAGGCTAATCATTTTTCCCTTTTGTATAAGCAAACCATGGCAAACACTAGGAGGGGAACTGCGGGAAGACCAAGAGGTAGCAATGAGATGAATGAAGATTTAAGGGATATAATAGGTACATTTAGTATGATGGCGGAGGCAATACGGGATCAGGCTGCCACTAGTGCCAACATCATGAGACAATACCAAGAAAACCATTAAAATCCTAATAAGGGGAATAATTGGAACAATAACCATATGTACCAGGGCTGCCTGGAGTTCCAGAGGGTAGGACCACCTGCATTCAATGGTACATATGAACTGATGGTAGTGGAAGGATGGTTGAAGGAGATAGAGAAAATATTTCAACTGTTGCATAGTAAAGAGGAACAAAGGGTTACCTATGCAGCATATATGTTAAAAGGTGAAGCAAAAATTGGTGGAGTGTGGTCAAACAACTCATGGAAAGTAAGGGAATCCCACTAACTTAAGAGTCTTTCAAGAGGATCTTCTTGGAGAAATACTTCCCTGAAAAAGTATGACAGGCAAAGGAAATGGAGTTCCTACAGCTTAATTAGAAGGGCAGGCCCTTTTGAAGATTATCTAACCAAATTTGAAGAATTGGCTAGGTATTCTACATATTTGAGGCTATATCCTGACGAGGCCTAGACGTCAAGCCAGTTGGAAGTAGGCTTAGACTGGGAGATAAAGATACAAATAACCCTAATATAGATAAGGGATTTTTCAGTATTGGTGAATAAATGTCGCAACCTTAGTAAGAGTTTGGAGGAGAAGCAGCACATGAACTAGAGATTGACTGCTCGTCAGAAACAACCTACCAGAAATTTAAATGTAAAAGGGGAAACTTGGAGGCACCTCAGGGGTTATCTAGTAGTAACTGGCGTCTAGAGGTTACTAACTGCCCAAAGTGTGGAAACAAACATGAAAATCAACCCTGCTGGTACCGAACACCAGTGACATGTTACAAGTGTAAAAAAATAGGGCATATTACAAAGTATTATCCAGTTGGTGAAAATCAGCAAAATCCTGGTGGGTTAAGGCCACAAGCCTCAAGGAGAGTCTATACCTTATATGGGGCTAACATTGAGAAATCACCAGGACTGATGCAGGGTAAAGGTAAGATCTATAATTTTCCTTTAATAATACTATTTGATTTGGGTGTTATACACTCTTTTATATTTGATACATGTGTTGAAAAAACAAACTTTCCTTTTCAAGCCATGTCGTATGATTTGTATATTTCCACACCCTTAGGAGAATCTATAATCTCTCCTCAAATTTGTTTAAATTGTCCTCTTTCTATTGATGACCATTTATTTGTTGTGGACCAAGTGTTTTTACCCCTGACTAGGATCGATGTCATTTTGGGAATGGATTGGTTGGCTAAGAATTGAGTTCTTTTGAATTGTTCTAAAAAGAGTTACTTATTTGGATGCCCTACCGGTAGGTAGAAGTGATAAAGTGTGTGAGATAAATGACATTTTCGTTAACTTTTTCCAAGTGGAATTCCAAGAGAGGTTTAGCTCAATTCTTATCGTAAGAGACTTTCTAGAGGTATTCCCTTAGAGATAGTCAAGTTACACCCACCGAGAGAAATTGAATTCACCATAGACTTGATTCCTGGTACGGGCCTAATATCCATGACACCCTATAGGATGAATCCAATAAAACTGAAGGAGTTGAAAGTCCAAATAGAGGACATGTTAGAGAAAGGGTTTGTTAGGCCTAGTGTATCACTATGGGGACCTCCTGTCTTGTTTGTGAAAAAGAAGGATGAAAGCATGAGGTTTTGTATAGACTACCAACAATTAAACAAGGTGACTATCAATAATAAATATCCCCTACCTAAAATATATGATTTGTTTAACCAATTGCAAGGAGATACCATATTTTTTAAAATAGATATGAGATTAGGATACCACCAAATTAGGGTTAGGAATGAAGACATCCCTAAAATAGCATTTAGCACTAGATATCATCACTTTGAGTTCTTGGTGATGCCATTTAAACTAACCAACGCACCTGGATATACAACATCTTGGAATGGTATTACAGATGTTAAAGGAAAAGTAATTGTATGCTAAGTTAGAAAAATGTGAGTTTTGGTTAAAGGAAGTCAAATTTTTAGGACATGTGGTGAATAGAGATGGGATTTCAGTGGACCCTAAGAAAATTGAAGCTATACTAAATTGGAGTTAGCTAAAAATAGTCATAGAGGTTAGAATTTTTCTTGGTTTGGCAGGTTACTATAGGAAATTTATACAAGGATTTTTTCAATTAGCCTTGCCATTAACCTAATTGACTAGAAAGGGTGTTTTATTTAAATGGAGTGAACAATGTGAGCGTAATTTTCAAACACTAAAGGAGAAGTTGACTACCACTCTAGTGTTGGTAATCCCAAACCCCATAGAACCATTTGAGGTGTAGACAGATGCGTCAAAGAAAGGTTTAGGATGCATGTTAATGCAAGCAAGGAAAGTAGTCGCATATGCATCTAGATAGCTAAAACTTATAGAAGAAAACTATCCCAACCATGATTTGTAGTTAGCTACTATAGTTTTCGCCCTAAAGATTTAGAGACATTACATATATGGGGCTAAATTTGAGGTTTATAGTGATCATAAGAGCCTTGTTTAATCAAAAAGAGTTCAATACAAGGGAGAGATAGTGAGTAGAGTATTTAAAGGATTTTCATTTTGAGTTAAAATATCACGCAGGGAAAGCTAACATTGTAGTTGATGCATTAAGTAGAAAGTCCCTGCAAGTAGCTCACCTTATGGTCAATGAGATGAAATTGCTTGAAGACTTTAGGGATCTTAGTCTCAATGTGATTTCACTCTCAAATCAGTTAGCAATGAGTAACTTCCAGATTAGTTGTGAACTGAGGGAACAAGTTAGAAAAGCCCAATAAGAGGATGAGTCTCTAGGAATCTATGCAAAACAACTAGATTTTGGGTTAGCCACTAATGGAATATTGATGTTTAAGAATTGAATAGTGATTCCAAACCATCAGGAGTTAAGGAAGAAATTGTTAGCAGAGGCACACTGCAGCCACTATAATATTCACCCAAGTATTTCTAAGATGTATCAGGAGTAGAAAAGAAACTTTAGGTGGTCAGGTATGAAGAAAGACATCACAAGGTATGTGAATGCTTGTTTTACTTATCAACAGGTAAAGATAAAGCATTAAAAACCCGTTGGGTTATTGAGACCACTAGAAATACCAAAGAGGAAATGGGATCAAATAACCATAGATTTTATGGTAGGAGTACCTAAAACCCCAACCGATTATAATTCCATATGGGTAATAGTGGACAGATTAACTAAATATGCTTATTTCTTACCTATCAAGATCAATTATTCCCTTGGAAAAGCTAGCCCAACTATACCTTAAGGAAATTATGATATTACATGGGGTACCATCTAACGTAGTGTTGGATCAAGACCCTTGGTTCACATACCAATTATGGTAGTCCTTATAAAGAGCATTAGAAACCAAACTAAAATTTAACATAGCTTATCATCCTCAGACTGATGGACAGTCAAAGAGAACAATACAAAACCTAGAGGATATATTGAGAGCATATGTGCTAGAACAAAAGGGAAGTTGGGATAGATACCTACCTTTAATAGAGTTTGCATACAATAATATTTTTCACTCTACTATAGTATGACACCATATGCTTCTTTGTATGGGAGAAGTTGTAAATCACCTTTAAGTTGGATAGAGATGGGGAAGAGAACAATGTTAAGACCGAAGATCATACAAGAAACTACTGATCAAATCAAAATGATCAGGGAAAAGATGAGAGTTTCCCAATAGAGTCAGGAAAAATATGCCAATAGGAGGAGAAGGCCTTTGGAATTCTATAACACCCCTATTAGCTTATGGTTCCTTTTAAATGTTTAAAGGTATAATGTATATAATTATCATAATAATGGTGTGTTACTAGCCGAGTGAATTTTAAACTTTTTACCTAGTTAATTAATTAAGTTCCATTTGGGTTGGTCTTTACTCTCGGGTTCTCTCAACATCGCAGTGAAATAAATACATATATATATATAGAATAACCCTAGATTAACTATACATGGACATGCATTTTAATTAAATATAATTAGTTAACTATCGGGCATGAAGGCAACAATCCTGCCACTAATAACCCATCAATTAGTCTATTCATCAATTCAGCCAAATTCATATACAGATAAGTTAGAATAGGGTATACAAAATAGTCATACACTAGCCTTTCTCAAAATATCATGAAGGCTAGCTTCATTATACCATGTACGTAAGCTATCCAATATTAAATAGTCTGTGTGCCCAGATTGGACACTTCTTCATACTTTACCTTCACCTCCTACCTAAGGGGACCTACCAATCTGGTACATGCCAACACTATCATGAGAAATGAATCTCAGTAGCAATACAACTTGTTACGAAATTCATTGACCTATACCACCTTGCTCGCACTGAAAATTTTACATTCTCTCATAAAACATATCACATGCTAATGGGATGTAATGCATGTAGCATTTAATCATATTGTGTACTTATACATAAGCATATTCATCAAAACATATCATCTTTAAAGCATAAGGAGTGCATTCATCACCATTCTCATCATAAAACATTTCTCATAAAGCACATGTGTGATAGTAAACATGCCATAATTTCACTTTCATAACATATAAGTAGTACATAAAACACCCTAAGAGTAATCAGGAGAGTCGCCTACAACATTTCCACACATCAATGTCTATATCAATAAGTGCAGTCTATTTAGCCATGCCTTAACTTTTGTACATTTTGAGGCGTCCCCTAGTGGATCCAAGTATTGTAATGGTCCCTGCCCCTTTCCAAATGGGGCTGTATAACTCTCATGCGATCATCGTTAACTTTACCTGGATCATTTCCAATCCACTTTTGGGCAAATCATAATACTATAGAATCACCACTATTCCTTCGAGGTGGATCACACTCTCGATACGCTATTCTCTACATATACTCTAGGGTGAATTGGCTCATGCCCATGGTTATGCTTAACTCTAAGTATGTGTTTCTCATATAGCCCTTAAGAGATGAAACTAACTTAAAGTTCGCAACCATCACGGTGTTTTCGAAATCATCTGAGTTCAAGTGGATCTTTAACCATCCTAATTTATGACACAAACATGGAATGCCTAACAGTCATCCTATACTGACAATCGGTCACTCGATCATGAGCCTATCTACCCTAAGGCATACACTGAGAATACTTTCCTCTTTCCCTTTTTGTGTTTTTTTCACTCTCTTTGTTTTACTATCACAAGGGTCTCATCACCCAAAACTCCTAGTTTCCTTGTTTACCTATGTTGTGAGCCCTTAATTAAGTTAGTATGGAGAATTACCAAGCTCAATTGCCATTAAAAACCTCATTTTGCAAACTAGAGTGTTGCCAGTCGACTACTAGAAGGCTAGCAGTCATCTGGTGGCTCTTTGTATTCCTCAAGTGGCAAACAGCAAGCTAGCAGTCGCTGGCAGCCAGCTGGTGGCTTTCTAGAATGCATCCTGGGTAAAATAAAAGCACAAAAATTAACTGCTAGGATAGCCAGTCGACTCCTTAGTGTAAACCTGGGCCTGATAGTCAACTACTAGGAATCTGGCAGTCAACTACTAAGCCTCTGTCTGCACTTTTGGGTTTCTAAGAGCACAATAGTCTACTGCAAGGATGGCCAGTCAACTGCTTAGTGTAGACCCTGGCCCAACAGTCGACTTCTAGGAATCTAGTATTCGGCTAATAAGCCTCTGTCTACACTTCTAGCTTTTCTAGGAACATGGCAGTCGACTGCAAGGATGGCCAGTCAACTGCTTAGTGTAGACCCTGGCCCAACAGTCGACTTCTAGGAATCTAGTATTCGGCTGATAAGCCTCTGTCTACACTTCTGGCTTTTCTAGGAACATGGCAGTCGACTGCTCCTACTTAGCAGTCGGCTACTATGCTCCACTACAGTTGAGAAAACATAATTTTGAGAATACCTAATCCATGATGCACTCCATTTTTAATTTTAAACACATAGGCTTAGTTTTCATACAACAAACTTTACTTCTCATAAAACATTTTTCATCTATTAGCTCAAACATGGTACATTCAAGGAAATCTAGTCTATACCTCTAGGTGAACACAACCTAGCCCTTCCCATCAATTTCAAGCACATATATAAGCATAAATTTAGCAACACAAAATCCTATAGAAATAGAAAAGCATACAGAATATAGGTTTAACCCTAATCTCAGTTCAAACAATTAGAAATTCATATTTTGTAGCAACAGTAAACTTTTTAGAAAAGAAAGGGGTTTAGGATGGATTGCTACCTTGATTCCTTGCAAATGTATGTGTTAGCTATGTTAGAAATGACCCTCCCTTACTATAGCACTAATTCTAGCTTTAATCCACTCTTTCCTTCAGCAAAAATCTCCCTCTTTTGCCTTAACTCGTCCCTTTCTCTCTCTACTCACCCCTTCTGCTTCTCTCTCCAGGAATGCTGAAGGTTAGAAGTGTGGGAGAGTTTAGGGCTGTTGTTAGGGTTTAAGGGATTTTGGAAAATTGCTATTTGGTCTTGAGCTATTTTGCACTTTTAGACTCCCTCATCTTTTTCCTTTTCAATTAAGTCCCTAGCCACCTCTTACTAAATCTCTATTTATTTCCTTTCAATTTAGTCCCTAGGCTAATGCAACTATATACACTAATGCAAGATACACAAGCATTAAACATCAAATTAACAATCAGCAAATATCTCTTTAATCATAATTGGAATGGATGTTACAATTATAACTTTTTCTCTCTCTAACTCAGTCTCCCTCTCTCTCTAGGATTTTAGAACTCAAGATGCATATGAAGGGTTCTGAGGCTTTTACCTATTTATAGGTGATCCGACCCTTTGTAATTATACTCTTAATTCCTAACCATTCGGCCTAAAATGATAATTCTCCAACTATATATTAAATTACCATTTTGTCCTTAGCTTACTGGCGGGAAGTTTCAAAATTCCGTTGCTATAATAAATCTTTTGGCTAAAATTATGGTCTATTGTCCTAAAATTTTTGAAATTCTCACATCCATCCTCACTTCACCTTTTTTCCTTTCAATTTAGTCCCTATTATTTGTCTTCACCTAAAACTCTCATTCTAATGCATCTATATGCAATTTAATGCAACAAACACAAGCATTTAATTCATTTAAAATTAACAAACATCTCTTAATGCATAGAAAGAGTGGATGTTATAGTTATGATAATGATTTGGCAATGGCTATGATGATATGCTCTGAATTCTTTGTGTATGCTCTGTATCTATATGTAAATATAACCCTATTACCATTACAATCCAATGATATATCCTGTGTAATGGATACGTGAAATATATCCCATGTGATGGATACGTGATAAGATATATCATATGTGATGGACATGTGATGAGTTGTATTTGCATTCATAAGTATGAAAATTGTATAATTCATGCATGGCATCCCAATAGACATGATATGTTATCTGATGATAAAAAGAATGTAGCGTATTTCTACAGATCAGCAATTTGTAAAACAGGTTGTTGTTACTACTGAGAAATTATTCTCATATAAATGCTAGTTTGTATTGGATGCCTAGATATCAGGTCCTGTTAGAGGTGAAGGTGGAGGTAGTGGAGATACTTTTCTTGTGGGATTTCCCAGTTATTAAAGAATTATGGGTTATATTTGTGTTGGAAGTTTCTCCTAGACCCTGACTGTATGAAGTTTTAGGGTCTATACAGTAAATTTTTGACATGTAACATATCCAATACCTTGACTCATTATTATTTTAGAAAGGATCAAGATAATGATTTTTGGTGTACAAAAAAAATGAGGGCATATATGTATTAGGATATGTGAGATAGTTATCCATTAGTAGGCTTTTTGTTAAATGGGTATAAGTGGTAGGGTTGTTGCCTCCTTACCCTAGTTGAAAAATCTCACATATCTATAGGTATATATCTTGTGTACAGAAGTTATAATTATTATAAAATAATTATGTGTGTGAATGTATATATTTACATATTTTTATTTCAATTATTTTTACTATGTTACGTGTGAGATCCCGAGTGTAGATATCCCAAATCAATAGCACTTAATAATTTAACTTGGTAAAAGTTAAAATTTACTTAGTTAAAAGTAGTAGTAACTCACCAATCATGTAATATATTATATTATGTTACTTAGTTAACCAAAAGGAACCATAGGATTAGGGGCATTACATAGACTATCTTCTTTATGCACTAGTAGGTTGGGTGGAATCTGAGAGGTAGAATTGTTACCTCCAAAGCTCTTACTGGTCTATTTGATATGGTATTATTATACATGCATATATATATGTAAATTGAAAACTCACTACGTGTGTTTTTTGTAACACCTTACCCTTACAGCTAATATACATATGTTAACCTATAAGAGAGGTGTGCTACTAACCTTTTTCTTTACTTTGACTACTTGAGTTCAATTTTAATAAGTCACCCAGGATCTTTATTTAATTCATTTGGTTTAAGGTTAGGAGATTTCTCTCAAGTATCTCACATGTCACACGATGTCAGCAGAAGTCTTAAATGTACATTCATATTCAAACTTTTATCTAACATTTGACATGCACACACACACACACACACATATATGCATGTGATCAAATTATTTACATCAATTCCATAAGATAAAGGTGAGAGCTTATAAGATAGTAGGCCTATCACATAAGACTACCTACCTGTTACGAGATACAAGAACTACTAATGTCCTACATATAGTCTATACATATTCTTATATACATGAGTAAACAAAATAATTCCTACTCCTTATGTGCTTCATAATTGTCCCTTTAGCTATTAACATAACAAGCTAAGGGTGAGAGTGAGGTACAAAAAGAAAGAAACTACTAATCACCCTCTACCTTAACCTGTTGGGGGTGTAGGTGGTGCATCCATAACTTAATTCATGACCTCTCCAACTCGGATGAAGTATTCGAGGCCAGGAACCTTAAATACCTTAATTTCAACTTCCACCATAAGTGTTTACCTAGTCATCTGGACACATTAACACACAAGTGAGTTTAAAACTCAATAATTAGGTAAACTAGTTAAGAAAATTTCATTGTTGATGGTAGCAACCATTGTAACACCCCTAAACTAGTTAAGAAAATTTCACTATTGACGGTAGCAACCATTGTAACACCCCTATTAGCCTATAGTTCCTTTTAAGTGTTTAAAGGTATAATGTATATAATTATCATAATAATGGTGTGTTACTATCACTTCTACTTGAGTAAATTTTAAACTTTTTACCTAGTTAATTAATTGAGTGCCATTAGGGTTGGTCTCTACTCTCGAGTTCTCTTAACTTCGCAGTAGAATAAATATGTATGTATATAGAATAACCCTAGATTAACTATACATAGACATGCATTTTAATTAAATGTAATTAGTTAACTATTGGGCATGAAGGCAACAATCCTACCACTCATAACCCATTAATTAGTCTATTCATCAATCTAGCCTAATTCATATACAGATAAGTTAGAATAGGCTATACAAAATAGTCAAACACTAGCCTTTCTCAAAATATCATGAAGGCTAGCTTCATTCTACCATATACTTAAGCTATCCAAATTAAATAATCTGTATGCCCAGATTGGACACTTCTTCAGACTTTACCTTCACCTCCCGCCTAAGGGGACCTACATATCTGGTACACGCCAACACTATCATGAGAAATGAATCTCAGTAACAATACAACCTGTTACGAAATCTATTGACTTGTACCACCATGCTCACATGGAAAAACTTTACATTCTTTCATAAAACATATCACATACTATTGGAATGTGGTGCATGTAGCATTTAATCATGCTATGTACTCATACATATGCATATTCATCAAAACATATCATCTTTTAAACATAGAAGTGCATTTATCATCATTCTCATCATAAAACATTTCTTATAAAGCACATGTGTGATAGTAAACATGCCATCATTTCATTTCCATAACATATGAGTAGTACATAAAGCACCCTAAGAGTAATCGAGAGAGTCGCCTAGAAAAAACTTCACGCACCACTGTCTATATGAATGAGTGTATATCTATTTAGCCATGCCTTAACTTTTGTATATTCTGAGTTGTCTTCCAGTGGATCCAAGTACCTCAATGGTCCCTACCCTTTTTCGGCAGATCATCCCTGAACAGTGGGATTCCTCCCTTTTGTCCCAAACAGGGCTTGTATACTCTCATGAGATAACCGTTAAATCTACCCGGATCATTTCCTCTCCATTTTTGGGCGGATCATAATACTATGGAATCACCATCCCTTTCCAATGGATCACACTCCTGGTATGTTATTCTCTATATATACTCTAGGATGAATCAGCCCATGCCTATGGTTATTCTTGACTCTAAGTATGCATTTCTCATATGGCCTTTTGGGAGATGACACTAACTTAACGTTCGCAACCATCATGGTGTTTTCAAAATCATCTAAGTTCAAGTGGATGTTTAACCATCCTAATTTATGGCCCAACTGTAGAATTCCCAATAGCCGTCCCATACCAATAATCGGCCACTCGATCATAAGCCTATCTACCTTAAGGCATACCTTAAGAATACTTTCCTCTTTCCCTTTTTGTGTTTTTTGCTCTCTCTTTGTTTCACTATCACAAGGGTCTCATCACCCAAAACTCATAGTTTCCTTGCTTACCCATATTGTGAGCCCTTAATTAAGTTATTATGAAGAATTTCTAAGCTCAATTGCCATTAAAAACCTCATTTCGCAAGCTAGAAGGCTGTCAGTCGATTTCTGTAAGGCTAGCAGTCAACTGGTGGCTCTATGTATTACTCAAGTGCCAAAAAGCAAGCTAGTAGTCGGATGCCAGTGGGCTGGTAGCCGGCTGGTGGCTTTTTGGAATACCTCTTGGGCAAAAATCAGAGCACGTCACTTGACTGCTAGGATGGCCAGTCTACTACTTAGTGCAAACCCGAGCCCGACAGTCGACTGCTATGAACCTGGCAATCGGCTGCTAAGCCTATGTCTGCACTTTTAGGTTTTCGAGGAACACAACAGTCGACTGCTATGCTCTGCTGCAGTTTAGAAAAACACGAATTTGATAGTACCCAATCCAGAATGCATTCCATTTTTAATTCTAAATGCATGAGCTTAATTTCCAAACAACAAACTTTACTTGTCATTAAACATTTCTCATTTATTAGCTCAAACACGGTACATTCAAGGAAAGCTAGTCTATATCTCTAGATGAACATAACCCAGCCCTTCCAATCCATTACAAGCACATATACAAGCATACATTCAGCAACACAACATCTTATATGTAACATCCGCTCCAATTATGATTAAAGAGATGTTTGATAATTGCTAATTTAATGTTTAATGCTTGTGTATGTTACATATAGTTGCATTAGTATAGGGACCAACTTGAAAGAATTACAATTCCTTAGTTGAGAGTAAGGCCAAGGACCTAAGTGAAAAGGGAAATTGTGCTAAGATAAAATGTGTAAAGTAAACCAAGGACCAAAGAGTAATTTCCCAAAATTTTCCTTAAACCCTAGCAGCAGCCTTAAATCCTCTTCATTCTTCCAAACCTTCAGCATCTTAGAGAGAGAAACAAAAGGGGTGAGTAGAGAGAGAAGGTGCAAAGTTAGGGCTAAGAAGGGAAGGTTTCTAAAGTAAAGGGTGATTTAAGGCTGGGATTCGATCCTATAGCAAAGGAGAATCATTCCTAACACATCAAACACACACATTTCATAGGAATCAAGGCAGAAATCCATCCTAAACCCTTATATTTTTCTGAAATGTTACTGTTGTTGGAAAATATAGATTTCTACATGTTTGAACTAAGATTGGGGTTAAACCTACATTCTGTATGATTTTCTATTTCTATGGGATGTTGTGTTGCTGAATGTATACTTATATATATGCTTGTAATGGACTAGAAAGGCTGGGTTATGTTCATCTAGAGATATAGAGTAGATTTCCTTGAATGTACCATATTTTAGCTAATGAATGAGAAATGTTTAATGAAAAGTAAAGTGTGTTGTATGGGAATTACGCTCATATGTTTAAAATTGAAAATAGAATGCATTTCGGACTGGGCATTATCAAAATAATATTTTTTGAACTACAGCAAAGCATAGCAGCCGACTGCTAAGTAGAGGCAGTCGACTGCCGTGTTCTTGGAAAACCCAAAAGTGTAGACAGAGGCTTAGCAGCTGACTGCCAGATTCCTAGTAGTAAACTGTCAAGCCTGGGTCTGCATTAAGCAGTCGACTAACCATCCTAGCAGTCGATTGTCATGTTCTTGGAAACCTAGAAGTATAGGCAGAGGCTTAGCAGCCGACTGTCAAGTTCCTAGCAGTCAACTATCGGGCCTAAGTTTGCACTAAGCAGTCGACTAATAGTCTTAGTAGTCGACTGTCGTGCTCATATTTTTACCCATAACGTATTCTAGAAAGCCACCAGCCGACTGCTAGCCTTCCAGCAGTCGACTGGCAGTCCTCTGATTTGCGAAATGAGGTTTTTAATGGCAATTGAGCTTGGTAAATCTTCATACTAACTTAATTAACGGCTCACAATATAGGTAAGCAAGGAAACTAAGAGTTTTGGGTGATAATAACCTTGCGATAGTGAAAGAAAGAGTGAACAGAAAACACAAAGAGGGAAAGAGGAAAGTATTCTCAGTGTATACCTTAGGGTAGATAAGCTTATAATCGAGTGACCGTTTGTCAGTATGGGACGACCACTGGGCATTCCACAGTTGTGCCATAAATCAGGATGGTTAAACATCCACTTGAACTTAGATGATTTCGAAAACACCATGATGGTTACGAACTTTAAGTTAGTGTTATCTCCCAAAGGCCATATGAGAAACACATACTTAGAGTTAGGCATAACCATGACCATGGGCCAATTCACCCTATAGTATATGTAGAGAATAGCGTACCGAGAGTGTGATCCATAAAAAAGGGATGGTGATTCCATAGTATTATGATCTACCCAAAATCAAAGAGGAAATTATCCAGGTAGAGTTGACGGTGATCCCATGAGAGTATACTAGCCCCGTTTGGGACAAAAGGGAGGAATCCCGCTAGTCAGGAATGATTTGCCAGAAAGTGGCAGGGACCATTACGGTAATTGGATCCACTAGGGGATGCCTCAGAATGTACAAAAGTTAAGGCATGGCTAAATAGACATTCGCTCATTCATATAGATATTGGTGCATAGATTTATTGCATGGTGACTCTCCTGATTACTCTTAGGGTGTTTTATGTACTGCTCACATGTTATGGAAATGAAATGATGTTATGTTTACTATCCCACATGTGTTTTATAAGAAATTTTTTATGATGAGAATGATGATGAATACACTTCCCATGTTTTAAAGTTGATATGTTTTAAATGCACATGCATACATATGAGTACACGACATGATTAAATGCTACACTCATTTCATCCCCATAGTATGTTATATGTTTTAATAAAGAATGTAGAGGTTTTCTGCACAAGCACAATGGTACAAGTCAACGAATTTTGTAACTAGTTGTATTGCTACTGAGATTCATTTCTCACAATAGTGTTGGCATGTACCAAATGTGTAGGTCCCCTTAAGCTGGAGAAAGAAGGTAAGGTATGAAGAAGTGTCCAATCTAGGCACACAAATTGTTTAGCTTGGATAGTATAAGTGTATGTTAGGATTGAGCTAGCCTTCATGATATTTTGAGAAAGGTTATTGTAGGATTATTTTGGATAGCCTATTCTAACTTATTTGTATATGAATTAGGCTAGATTTGATGAATAGACTATTTAATGGGGTTATGAGTGGCAAGATTATTTCCTCTATGCCCAATAGTTAATTGATTATATTTAGTTAAGAATACATGTCTATGTATAGCTAATCCAAGTGTATATGCTATGTATTTATTTCGATGTGATATTAAGAGAACCCGAGAGTAGAGACCAACCCCAAATGCACTTAACTAATTAACTTGGTAAAAAGTTTAAAATTTACTCGGGTAAAAGTGATAGTAACACCAACACTATGATAATTATTTTCATATTATAGTTTTTTTAAAATAATAGAAGGAACGGTAGGATAGAGGGTGTTACACTATAGAAATAGAAAAGCATATAGAATGTAGATTTAATCCCAATCTCAATTCAAACATGGAGAAATCCATATTTTCCAGTAACAGTAAACATTTCAGAAAAAGAGAGGGGTTTAGGATGGATTGTAATGCTTGCTGCCAATGCTATCTAGCAACAACACCTAAGGCAGTGAACCTATCGATGCAGCCTAGTGCAATGGTGAGTATCAAGGTCGTATTCCTTGGGAACGGGAAAGCCCAGAGTTACTACTTGTTCTCTGTTATCTAGCCTAGCAATTAAAATGATTAATTTTTTTTTTATCTAAACTAACGTCTAACTATAAGCAATAATAAACTAACAGCGACAAGAAATAGAAGAAAATACACGGAGGCAAGAAATGCAAATCCATCAGGGAACCTACACTGGTTGGCAAACACACGAAGGATAATGGATTACTAAATTTAACTATGTTACCTGTGAGTGAATTCCAATGCAAATTCAAATTCTCTGTCGATCTCAATGAATTTCTTAAACTTAAAATCCACCACTGGCTGGTTCTTCCTAATGGCAAATTTTAAATCAGCATTATCTATCTAATTCACCACTATTAAGAGTCGTCACTTCTTAATCCAACAATTTATTAACCTTAGTTCTAAGCGATAACAAATTGTCCATTACAGTTCGTTTTCCAATTCCAATTATCATCTGTCGATCTCAAAAAGGAATCTAATTAACATTACCACGACGTCTCGTAAATAACGCTAGCATATACATTCATAATTGTAACAGAGATCACACATTAAATTCAACATCCATGCAAATTTAAACAGCAATCCAACAAAGTTAAGGACCCCAATGAATTTTTACAAATCTAGCCACACATATTTACAGACAGCACACAATCCAACAGCAGATAATCCATAAGATAGTTAATTAAACAGCAATTAAAAATAATAAAAATTTATGCAATCCTGTCTTTTTCAATTGTTCGATGATTACCGCATCGAATTGGTCACCTGAAATTGCTAGAAAAATGCCTGAAAAATCAAGTACAATGCTGTCCAACAAAGCGGGTCAAACGGGTCGGGTCAGAAACGGGTCAGATCGTGGGTCACGGATACCCGAACGAAAATAGCTCCAAAGACCACCGGAGCAGCGGCGCAAGGTTACAGGAGGGACGCCACACGACGAAGGGATGAATTTTGGTGGCCTACGACGCAAGCGACGCTGGGCGGGTCGCGAAAAGCCGCCGGTCGCTGGCCACTGTCTGCTCTCGGGTTGCGAATCCGTCAAGCACGTTCTGGCCGATGGTCCGTCGAAAGTTGCGACTAGGCTGCCTAAAGCTGCAGGAGGCGACGACGAGCAGTGGAACGGCCGAGAAACGCGCGGAGAAGCTCGAACTCAATCGGGTTCCCAAACGGGTCGCGCCTCTCTCTCGCGGATCTCCACCTCGCTGGACGCCGAGAACGAGCACCGTAGAAGGCCGAGACGGAGGTGGCTCGGTCAGGTCTCTCACACGATTGGGTTGCTGGGTGGTTTGCAAGATGGGTGTGGGTCGCGTGATGGGTGTGGGTCGCGTTCTCTCTTCTCTTCCTCCTCCACGATGGAGCTCTCTTCTCTTTTTTTTTTTTTTACTGTTTACTCTTTCCTTTTTATTTCCCTCTTCCAAGCTTCCAAATTCTCCTTTTTGCACGCTGCTCGGCCTCCTCTCTTGGGTTCATGCCCCAAAGGCCCATTAAGGGCTTTGGCTTGGCCCAATAAGAGAAAAATGGCCCAACTGACCCAAAATAGCTGCTTTAACTCCTGAAAAGTCTCGTTTGCTGATGATAGATTGATAAAAAGCCTGAAATGCAATAAAATACACATTTAGGTGATTCCTAGAATAAAAATACACAACAAATACATATAAAATGGACATAAAATATTAGGTAAAATTGTGTAAAATAAGACATATCAATCACCCCACACTTAAGCTTTTGCTTGTCCTCAAGCAAACATTAACTCACCCTCAAATAGACAAAGAACAATTTCTCATAAGTCCAAACCTAGTCCACACTTAATAATGCCTATCACATCCCCCGTGAATCTTATTTATCGACCAAATTGCAAAAAAAAAACTTGATGCGTAATAGAGATAATAACGATGCATACACAACTTAGCCAAAGAATTCAATGGAAATTATTTAAGAATCAATGCCTCAAAGAGATTACTCAAATCACTCAAAGTGTATACAGGTAAGGCACAAATCCCTCAAGCAACTTCACAAGAATATGTCTACTATAAGCTTGCTCATAAATCTCATCTCCGCTACCACTAAACATTGAACACCAAAATCAAAGGGGGTCTTAACAGGGTTGTAATGAGACTAAGGTGATGGTAGGGAAGAAATTTTTGGTAGAAGAGGCATAGATGCTGAAAATTCATGCAATTAAAGCATCAAGAGGGATTAAAGGATTAAATGCAACAAATTCTAAACATAACAATTCTTACTAAGTTTTCAATAAAGTTGGAGATGCTCAGAGAATAAAATCAATAGACAGGCTACTCTTATTATTATCTTTCTTTTCTTTTCTTTTCTTTTATTTTGTTTTGTTTTTGTTTTGTTTTTTTTTTTTCATAATTAGCCTGCATACTTACACTTTTGGATTGAAGGGAGCATCCAGAATGATAAAAAGAACTTAGTGCACTATTGTCAACTAAGGCAATGCATTTTAATCCTCAGACAAAGAATGAATCACACAAATTTCAGCAAAGGGGGTGAAGAAAGAAGATAGTGAAAATAAAGGAATGAGGTGTAAAATGTAAGTGATGAAGAAAAATTGAAGGCCCTAAAAGTGGCTAACTGAGGAAGGAAAAATGAGGTGTAAAATTTAAGTTGCCCAAATCATCTGATATTCAAAAGTTTATGTAACTTCAACAAGTATTAAAGAGCAAGTTCTAGAGACACAATCAAGTGAAATACACACTCAACAAAAAGAATTCAAAGCATATTTGTGATAAATGCTTATCTTAGGCTCAAATCTCACATTTGAAGTGTGGCTGAATTGCATATGATTCTCAAATATTTCCATATGAATTACTAATCAAGCAAAGGCATGCAAACTGCATTAACAACATCCTAAAACAAAATTGAACAATATGAAAGAAAATCAAGCAACATGGGTATGACCTAGTCGTGGTCAAGAATACATTAGGCATTAAAACTTCTTTCTAACATAAACTATGAGAAACAATGTCTGCCCATTCATGACTGAATCATACATGCTCAAAGGACAAACAAAGACTTAAGTGTATAGAATCAAGCAAAAATCAAGTATCCTGTCTTAGATATACTCACAACACAACATCAAAGAAAAATAGCATCAAAATGCAAAGTCTCCGAACTAGTAGAGGGAAAATGAGTCAAAATAATAAAGGCACACCACCCCACACTTGAGGTTCACACTGTCCTCAGTGTACAGCCAAAGGGGATACCATAGAAATAAAAGTAGAAAGCACAGCAAAAAGCACAGAAAATCTAAAAGTTTTAATGTACCTCAACAAATTGAAAAAAAAAAAGAAAAAGAAAATAGACAAGAGTAAAATAACACAGATAAAATAATAAAATAATAGTGCTTTTTTTTTTTTTGTTCGAAGTCTTTTAGCTGGACTCGCTCCTTCTATCATTCTTTCAGGTAAAGCATCATATGCACTCGCTCCTCGACCTCCAATGGGTCTCCATAGTAATGCTTTAGTCTGTGGCCATTGACTTTGAAATCTCCCTTGTCAGGATGATGCAATTCCACTGTACATAGGGAAAGACTTGCTTGATCACAAATGGTCCCACCATCGGCTCTTAAGCTTTCCCGAAAAAGACGAAGACGTGAGTTATAAAGTAATACCCTATCTCCAACCTGAAAATTTTTAGAGCCACGCAGCCTTTGATCATGCCACTTCTTGGTTCGAGCTTTGTAAATGGAAGAATTTTCATAAGCTTGGTGGCGCCATTCTTCTAACTCATCCAACTGCCATAACCTCTCTTTACCTGCAGAAATAACATCAAGATTGCATGCTTTAAGGGCCCAAAGTGCCCTGTGTTCCAATTCAACAGGCAAATGACAAGTCTTTCCATACACTAGCCTATAGGGTGTAAATCCAAAGAAGTTCTCAGAACTGTCCTAAAAGCCCATAATGCATCATCCAATTTGGATGCCCAATCCTTCCTACTCACCCCTACGGTTTTCTCTAAGATTCTCTTTAAACCCCTATTAGTTACCTCTACTTGTCCACTGGTTTGTGGGTGATAGGGTGTTGAAAACCTATGAGATACCCCGTAATGTTTTAGTACTTTCTCAAGTTGGGAGCTACGTAAATGGGTCCCTCTATCACTAATCGCCTCTAGGTGTACCAAACCTAGCAAACAATTTTTAGGAACCTAGTCACCACCCTGGTATCATTAGTGGGGAAAGCTTGAGCTTCTGGCCACTTGGAAAGATACTCAACAGCCACAAGTATATACTTATTACCAGATGAGGAAGGAAATGGGCCCATGAAGTCAATACCCCACACATCAAAGATTTCAACCACTTGCATACTCGTTTGGGGCATTTCATCACGGGCAGAGATGTTACCTGACCTCTGACAAGCATTACAAACCTGGACATATGCTCTGGCATCCTAGAATATGGTTGGCAAGAGAACCCTCGCCGAGCACCTTCCTAGCAAAGGTGGTTTGCAGCTGGTGGCCTCCCGCTGGTCCTTCATGGCAAGCTTCAGGATTTGGTGGACTTCCTCCCCATGTATGCATCGCCGATTATTTGGTCTGCACAGATATTTAAATAAGAAAGGATCTTCCCAAATGTAGTATTTCAACTCAAAGAAAGAATTTCTTCTTTTGCTGGTAGTCATACCCTTTGGTAAAACCCTTGCCACCAAATAGTTAGCATAATCACAAAACCAAGGGGAATCAAGACATACCGAATCGCTCCAAATGCTCATCCGGGAAGTTATCATTAATGGCTCTCTCATCTAAGGCCTCCCGCTTTGGATTCTCTAACCTTGATAGGTGATCTGCACTAGGTTCTCTCGCACCCTTCTTATCTTTGATCTCAATATCAATTTCTTGCAAGAGCAAAATCCATCTAATGAGTCTAGGCTTAGCATCATGCTTACCGAACAAATACTTCAAGGCTGAATGATCCGTGTAAACCACGGTCTTGGATAGCACCAAATAACATCGAAACTTGTCGAAAGCATAGACCACTGCAAGTAATTCCTTTTCAATAGTGGTATAGTGCTCCTGGGCATCAGTCAAGGTCTTGCTAGCATAATAAATTGGCCGAACTTTTTATCAATCCTCCGACCTAACACACCCAACTGCAAAGTCATTAGCATCACACATTAGTTCAAAAGGCAGCCCCCACTTAGGTGAAACCATAATAGGGGCTGTGGTTAGTCGTTCCTTTAGTAACTCAAATGCATGCAGACAATCAGTATCGAAAACAAAAGGTACATCCTTGACAAGCAACTGAGTTAAGGGCCTAGCAATCTTAGAGAAATCTCTAATAAATCTCCTATAAAAACTAGCATGCCCTAAGAAGCTTCTAACAATTTTAATCGAACTAGGGGTGGTAGTTTTGATATGGTCTCAACCTTAGCTTTATCCACTTCCATCCCTCGCATGTGATATCTTATGCCCAAGAACGATCCCTCTCTCACCATAAAGTGACATTTTTCCCAATTAAGAACTAAGTTTGCTTCTATACATCTTGTAAGCATAATGCTCTAAATTAAGCAAACAAAGGGGAGAAGGAGTTACCAAAACCGAGAAGTCATCCATAAATACCTCCATAGACTCTCAATCATGTCATGGAAGATTGCCATCATGCACCGCCGAAAAGTGGTCAGCGCTGCACAATCCAAAAGGCATCCTCCTCCACGCGAACGCTCCATACGGGCAGTAAAGGTGGTCTTCTCTTGGTCTTCAGGTGCAATGGGAATCAAAGTAACCTCAAAACCATCAAGAAAGCAATAAAACATGTGACCCGCCAAACGCTCAAGCATCCGGGTCAATGAAAGGCAGAGGAAAATGGTCTTTCCGGTTGCATCATTGAGTCTCCTATAATCAATGTAAACCCAAAACCTCGTTACCGCCCTAGTGGGTATGAGTTCATCCTTATCATTCTCGACCACCGCCATGCCACCCTTCTTTGGTACAACCTCGCACAGACTCACCCAAGAGCTATCGAGATAGGATAAATCAAACTCGCATCAAGAAGTTTAATTACCTCCTTTTTCACCACTTCCTTCATGTTTGGGTTCACTGCCTCGTGGTCGCACCACTGGCCTATAGCTATCTTCCATCAGGATCTTGTGTGAACAATAGCTAGGATTAATCCCAGGAATGTCCGCCATCTTATAAGCAAAGGCCCTAGGGTATTTCCTAAGAGAGGTCAAAGTCATCTCCCTCTCTTCAGGCGTAAGGTCAGCTGCTATAATTACTGGCAGCTTCTCTGCCTCATCCAAATAGGCATAGCTTAAGTGTTTGGGTAACTCCTTCAATTCCAAGGTTGGGGAGTCCTCAATTGAAGGTTTCACCTTCTGCACCTCTGACCTGTCAAGAGAAACAAAAGAATCAGTTAAGTTGCTGGGCTCAACAGCTAGCAAGTGAGCTAGTTGTTCCAACACTTGCTCGTTGGACAACTCATCCTCTTCTCCTTGTAATGCCACCTGTAAAGGGTCATCAAGTAAAAATTCCTGCAATTCAGATTCAACCACATCATCCAAGACATCCACAGAATATACAGTATCATCATGATCTAAAGATTGTCTCTTAGAGGTAGCTAAGTCAAAGGTAACAGTTTCATCTCCTACTCTAAGTTTCAATTTCCCATCACAGACATCTATAATAGCCCTAGACGTTGCAAGGAAAGGCCTACCTAGAATCAAGGGTACGCTACTCTCACCCTCCATATCCATACAACAAAATCCACAGGAAATATAAATTTATCAACCTTTACAAGGACATCTTCAACTATACCTCTAGGATATTTAACAGTTCTATCAGCTAATTGTATGTTCATCCTAGTAGGTTTTGGCTCACCCAATCCCAATCTATCAAACAAGCTAGTGGGCATCAGATTTATGCTAGCTCCTAAATCAGCTAAAGCATCCATGACAGACAGATCACCAATTACACAAGGTACGGTAAAA
Source organism: Senna siamea (assembly GCA_031216115.1). Classification (NCBI taxonomy): domain Eukaryota; kingdom Viridiplantae; phylum Streptophyta; class Magnoliopsida; order Fabales; family Fabaceae; genus Senna; species Senna siamea. The sequence continues at coordinate 22,756,916 of CM062363.1, read as the reverse complement.
CTCTCTGGATCACGCCTCTTAACAGGTAGCTTGTTTTGTAAGATTGCTGAGCACTCCTCATTCAATGTCACCAGTCCCAAATCCTCTATTTTCCTCTTGTTGCTCAGTATTTCCTTCAAGAACTTTGCATAGCGAGGCATCTGAGAAATGGCTTCAACAAAAGGAAGGTTAATCCTCAGCTGCTTAAATAGATCAAGAAACTTACCAAACTGTTGATCTACTTTCTCCGCCTCGCCTAGCCGGTATGGAATGGGTGGTCGGTACTCTCTTACGGGCTCTTCTTGCCCTCAACTTGCACCGCTTAGTTACCTCAGGCCCTTGGTCCTTATTGACACTTGTATCCTCGCACATCATTATGATCATCAAGAGGTAAAGGTAAAGGACCAACTACTTGCTTACCCGATCTTAGAGTGATAGCCTTGCAATGCTCCCTTGGATTAGACTCTGGTGCTAGGGAGTGTCCCCTGTCGTTTTTCACCCAACACCTTAGAAATCCGCCTATCCGATTCTCTAAGTTTTGAATGGAGGCTTGTTGGTTTCTAAGCGTCGTGGTCTGCTTGGTGGAATTTGCTCTCAAGTAGACACAAACTTCATCATCAATTCCTCTAGATCGGGCTTCTTCTCCCGCTCTTGCGGAAATTGACTTGGAGCGACTTGTCAGCTGGGTTTCGCTGGTGCAACCGCAAAACCTAGTGGCCCTGGTTATTAGTGTTTCTCCATCCAAAATTGGGATGATTCCTCCACCCAGGGTTGTCTCAGGCCGCTATATGGATTGTTCTCATTGCTCTCTGAGCGCTCCCCATGTAATCTACCTGTTCAAAATCAGAAGAACCATTGTGAGAAGAAAATGAAGAAGAGGGGTTAGCAAACATACCTCCCGCATTACAATTGACACCATAATGCGGGCCACCACAGAACTCGCACTGATCTGCCGCATGCAGGCATCCGAGTTGGTCAATCTTCTTAGCCGTAAGCTCCACTTGAGTTGCCAAGGTTGATATAGAGTCCGACCGTTGACCACTCCTTGCCGTCCTAGCCTATCCCTTGAGGATTGCCACTGATAGTTGTTCATGGCCATTTCCTCTATTAAACTCTGTGCCTATTCAGGGGTTTTATTATTTAGTGCACCCCTGCTGCCGCATCCACCATCTGCCTTGTGGCTCTATTTAAACCACTATAGAAAGTCTGCACTTGCATCCACACAAGCAATCCATGATGTGGGCAACACCTCAATAAGTCCTTGTACCTCTCCCATGCATCATACATACTCTCATCAGCCATCTGCACAAAAGAAGAAATGTCATTACGTAGTTTTGCAGTCTTAGCTGGTGGAAAATATTTGTACAAAAACTTTTCAGCCAAAGTCTCCCAAGTAGTGATGGAGTTAGGTGGTAGGGATTGCAGCCATCTCTTTGCTCTATCTCTCAAGGAAAATGGAAACAATCTAAGTCGAATGGCATCATCAGTGGTTTCATTAATCTTGAAAGTGTCGCATATCTCCAAGAAGTTAGCTATGTGGGCATTAGGGTCTTCGCTGGGCATCCCTCCAAATCGCACTGCTTGTTGCACCATCTCAATCACATTTGGCTTGATTTCAAAATTGTTAGTCGCTATTGTAGGCCGAGTAATGCACGCCTGTGTCCCTTCCAATGAAGGTCTAGCAAACTCATACATCGTTTCTATTGGCTTCGCCATTATTATTTGCACCGCCATCTTTGGTGATGTAGGTCGTGGATCTCAATTGGTTCCTCCTCCAATATCTCAACCGGCACCTCCTCCTCGACGATGGTGTGCACGAGTCCACAACAATGCTCGATCTGATAGAGGGTCTACAAGTACAGATTAGAATTCTCGGTCATAAACTACTCAATCCAATAACAAAGTGAAACACCCACCAATCGATCAAAAAGTAATAAACCAAAACAAAAGTAAAACAAGAGAGATAAAACTCAATAATGTAAACAATAACGAAACAAATAAAAACCTACTAAAATAATAAAACAAATAATCCAAATAAATAAAATAAACTAAAATAAACAAAGGACAAAATGAAACTAATAGTTGAACGCAGAGAAAGACACACTAACCAGAAACAAAAACAAAACAGAACAAATAAAAAATGGCTAAAGTAACAGATAGCAAATTCACTCTAGTTTTCACCAAAAGTCCCCGGCAACGGCGCCAAAAACTTAATGCTTGCTGCCAATGCTATCTAGCAACAACACCTAAGGCAGTGAACCTATCGATGCAGCCTAGTGCAATGGTGAGTATCAAGGTCGTATTCCTTGGGAACGGGAAAGCCCAGAGTTACTACTTGTTCTCTGTTATCTAGCCTAGCAATTAAAATGATTAATTTTTTTTTATCTAAACTAACGTCTAATTATAAGCAATAATAAACTAACAGCGACAAGAAATAGAAGAAAATACACAGAGGCAAGAAATGCAAATCCATCAGGGAACCTACACTGGTTGGCAAACACACGAAGGATAATGGATTACTAAATTTAACTATGTTACCTGTGAGTGAATTCCAATGCAAATTCAAATTCTCTGTCGATCTCAATGAATTTCTTAAACTTAAAATCCACCATCGGGGTTCTTCCTAATGGCAAATTTTAAATCAAAGATGATCTATCTAATTCACCACTATTAAGAGTCGTTATTTAATCCAACAATTTATTAACCTTAGTTCTAAGCGATAACAAATTGTCCATTACAGTTAGTTTTCCAATTCCAATTATCATCTGTCGATCTCAAAAAGGAATCTAATTAACATTACCACGACGCCTCAGAATAACGCTAGCATATACATTCATAATTGTAATCTGAGATCACACATTAAATTCAACATCCATGCAAATTTAAACAAAGAATCCAACACGCTAGGGACCCCAATGAATTTTTACAAATCTAGCCACACATATTTACAGACAAAGACACAATCCAACAAACAGATAATCCATAAGATAGTTAATTAAACAAAGAATTAAAAATAATAAAAATTTATGCAATCCTCGTCTTTTCAATTGTTCGATGATTACCGCATCTAATTGGTCACCTGAAATCGCTAGAAAATTCCTGAAAAATCAAGTACAATGTCGCCCAACAAAGCGTCAAACGGTCGGTCGAAACGGCCTGATCGTGGGTCACGGATACCCGAACGAAAATAGCTCCAAAGACCACCGGAGCAGCGGCGCAAGGTTACAGGAGGGACGCCACACGACGGAGGGATGAATTTCGGTGGCCTACGATGCAAGCGACGCTGGGCGGGTCGCGAAACGCTGTCGGGTCGCGTCACTCGGGTCTGTCCCGGGTTGCGCGATCCGTCGCGTTACGGCGGCTGATGGTCCGTCGAAAGGTGCGACTAGGCTGCCTGAAGCTACAGGAGGCGACGACGAGCAGTGGAACGGCCGAGAAACGCGCGGAGAAGCTCGAACTCAATCGGGTTCCCAAACGGGTCGCGCCTCTCTCTCGCGGATCTCCACCTCGCTAGACGCCGAGAATGAGCACCGTAGAAGGCCGAGACGGAGGTGGCTCGGTCAGGTCTCTCACACGATTGGGTTGCTGGGTGGTTTGCGAGATGGGTGTGGGTCGCTTGATGGGTGTGGGTCGCGTTCTCTCTTCTCCTCCTCCTCCACGATGGAGCTCTCTTCTCTTTTTTTTTCTTTACTGTTTACTCTTTCCTTTTTATTTCCCTCTTCCAAGCTTCCAAATTCTCCTTTTTGCATGCTGCTCGGCCTCCTCTCTTGGGCTCATGCCCCAAAGGCCCATTAAGGGCTTTGGCTTGGCCCAATAAGAGAAAAATGGCCCAACTGACCCAAAATAGCTGCTTTAACTCCTGAAAAGTCTCGTTTGCTGATGATAGATTGATAAAAAGCCTGAAATGCAATAAAATACACATTTAGGTGATTCCTAGAATAAAAATACACAGCAAATACATATAAAATGGACATAAAATATTAGGTAAAATTGTGTAAAATAAGACATATCAGATTGCTACCTTGATTCCTTGCTAAATGTGTGTGTTTGATGTGTTAGAAAAGATCATCCCTTGTTGTAGAACTAATTTCTAGCTTCAATCCGCCCCTTCCTTCAGCAAAATCTCTCCTTTCTTACCTTATCTTGTCCCTTTCTCTCTCTACCCACCCTTTTGCTTCTCTCTCTAAAATGCAGATGGGTGAAAGTGTGTGGAGATTTTAGGGCTGCAGCTAGGGTTTAAAGAAGTTTGGGAAAATTTCTATTTGGTCCTTGAGCTATTTTACACTTTTAAAGTCCCTTATTTTTCTCTTTTCAAATGAGTCCCTAGCCACCTCTTACTAAACCTTTATTTATTTCCTTTCAATTTAGTCCCTAGGCTAATGCAACTATATGCACTAATACAACATACACAAGCATTAAACATTAAATTAGCAATTATCAAACATCTCTTTAATTATAATTGGAGCAGATGTTACAGGTGGTGCTAGAATCGTATAATACAATTAAAGGAACATCATTAATAAAACATGTACCTTTCATCAAATCTTCAAACTGGGCCACCTCTTTAAAGGGTATACACCCTTCCCTTGGTAAAGGGTCTTGTGGTGTCCTCCGACTTCTTTAGGGTAGGACAAACCTGAGAGATATGCCCTAGCTTCCTACATCTGTAGCACACGTTCTAACCCATCATGCACGGTCAGTCTCCATGATTTCGCCCACACTTTGAGTAGTTATTCTGGGAAGTTGGAGCATTCATTAGCCTCTTCCCGGTCTGATTCCTCAGGAACTTACTATTGTAACATCCGCTCCTAACACTTGTAACTTATGATGATGTTGTTGTTGTTATTATTTTAGTATTAATTGTGAAGGGTTAAGGATGATTTAGTAAGGAGTTATAATGAACACTTTTATCATTTTATAATCACTTTTGTGATAAAGCATGAAATTGGAAATCTAGTAAGGCAGGGTAAAATGGTAATTTTACCATGAAGTGAATAATTAGTTAATTCTCTTATTTCATGAAGTTATGACAAATGACTCTTATTATTTTCATTTAAGAGAGAAGAAGAGTCTAGTTATGCAAGAATTTACTTATGTTAATATTAAAGGACAATTTTCCCTAAGAAGGGTAAAATTGTAATTTCACACCATGGTTATGATGGTAATTTTATATGATGTGAGAAAATTGTAGTTTTACCCTAAATATTTTATTAAGGTGGGAATTAGAAATCCTTACTCATTCTTGATCAAAAGAAGAAAGAATGAGAGTGAAATGATAGTTTTAGCATAAAGGGTAAAAAGGTAATTTTGCCTTAGGGACAAAATTTTAATTTTGCTAAAATAAAAGTAAATTAGAAAAATTCATGGAAATGAGCCTTATGGAATTTTATTTAAGTGATTTTTACCCCTTGAAACCGAAAAGAATGAAAAAGGAAGCAAAAATGGCCAAATTGGACTTAATGGCAAAAGTGCACTTTTCTTAGGGACTAAAATGCAAATTACAAAAATTTGAGGGACCACTATGCAATTTTGAAATTCTGGAAGGGCAAAATAGTCCCAGCCCATGGAAGTTGCATGAAATTACAATGGCAAGGAGAGACAATGCCATTGTGGTAAAAAGAAAAGAAAAAGGATGAAATTAACAAAAATTTCAAGAATGGCATTTTTGTAAATAAGTCTAACTTTAATTCAGCCTATTTCTTCTCCTAGCTACTAGAAATGGCGTGAGAAGAGGAGAAGGAGGAGGAGATAGCCGAAAACCCATCTTGACTTGAAGGAGAGGAAGCTTACATCAAATTAGAAAGGGAATTACATATCCATTGGCTTTTCAAAGTAGATGAACAACCTTATGCAATTATTTTCATGATTTATGGTGGATTTATGGTGTTTTCAAAATTGTAAGAAAGGTGGAAATTTCTCTCTCTACATGTGTATGGTAGATTTTCTTACTTGGATGTGAAAAATGTTGGAATTCACTTGTGGTTGTGACTATAGATATGTTGGAAAGTATAGAAATTCATGAGATGATAAGATTGCATGAATGGAAATTGATTTTTCTAAACCCTAAATTAGGTAAATGCTGAATTTGTGCTTTTAGAGTGAGAAAATGGTATTTTGCATGGTTTTTGCATGAATGTTGTTTTGTTGGAAGGGAATTGATGAAACAACTCCACTTTTGCTTGTTTTCTCACTTTGGCCGAATGCTAGGGTTAATATTGGTGCTGAATTTTGGCAAAATTTTGTGTTAGAACTAGTGAGAGAAAGTGCTAGAAAATGGTAAGAGAGATAAAGTTCAAGTAACTTTGCATTTGGGTATTTCTCTTATTGTCTAGATTCACAAATAACCAAATAAGTGTGCATTAGTCACCTTGGCCGAATGAATGCATATGAATGATGTTGAAATTGTTCTTAAAAATTGACTTAGAGACTATGTATGTCTAGTTCTAAGAAAAGAAGAGAGAGAAAATCATGGCAAGTTATACCCTAAGTAATGTTGTCAATTTAAAGTCTTACTTTCTCACTTTAAAAGTATGCAAAAAAAATGTGAAATTGTGAGATTAGATGTATGGTCATCATTGATATGAACAATGAGTTAGAAAAGCATGAAAAAGGATGACTTAAAGTACACTTACACAAATTTGAGGTGTGAGAAAATGTTAGGCATAATTATTGAAAGTGTTGCCAAAATGCTTAGATGATAAGAATAATGCTAAAAAGGAGCCAAATGAAGTAAAAGTGCCACATTCTTATATTTTTCTTGCCTTGGCCGAATGTAATATGGCATTTTCCCTAGAATGGCCAATCTTATATGTCCATTGGAAGTGGCTTGAGGTACCACCCGAATAGGCATATGTTATGTAAAAGTGTTTGCATGGCATTATTGTGCTATTATCAATGGAATGTTTATATTTATGTAAAAGATGTTTGCATGACATGAAAATGCTTGATGTGATGTGAAACACAAGGTTAAATAATAGCATGAAAATGCATGATGTGATGTGAAATGTGAGGTAAAGAATGGCATGAAATTGCTTAATGTATTGTGAAATGCGAGGTTAAGGTTCCTTGGTGGGAAATGATTGATATGTGCCCCAGGGAATTGAAATGAGGAGGAGGGACAACCCAATGAATGATCCCTGAAACTGAGGCCTGTGAAGGGGAGGAATGATTCAATGTTTACCTTCCAGGAAAGTTACCTTGTGGGGAATGATCTTCTGTATGCTCCCAAGGTATTAAATGAGGAGGAATGATTTGATGCATCCATTCCTAAAAAGAGGCTTCCTTGTGGGGAATGATCTTCTGTATACTCCCAAGGAAGAAGAGGCAGGGGGAATGATCTGGTATCTATCTCCTAAAAGCTAAGGTTTATTGCATGTTATGATATGCATTACAAAGATGTGATTTATGTGAATTTAATTATGATATTCAAGCATTGAATACTTATAGCCTATTTCATGAATGAACTGATTGAATGTGTACCTCATTTCTATAGCTGCATCCACATATGTTTCCATGATGAATCATATCCAAGTGAATATATGAAAAGAGTTTTGAAATTTAACTGCATGTAGAGTATTTTCTGCATTATTACAGTGGTACATGTCAGTTGTTTTAAAATAAACTGGTTGTTTATCTACTGGGAATACAATTCTCATTACTGAACTGATATGTATCATATGGTTAGATATTGCATGGTAATTGAAGTGGAGTTAGATACAGTGGATATCCCTTTCTTGGGTACCTTTACTATTCTCAAGAATGTGTACGTTATCACCGTTTTTGAATTTCCAATGGAACAGATGATGACTTAAATATATAGCTATAGCCCAACTTTTTGGAGTCCTAATTCCTTGTTTTGGGGAATTGGAATTAAGACTAATATTTTGGCTGTATATAGACAGAAAAAGGGGCATATGTATAGGGATATATGAAGGACTGATTCTCCCATAGTAGTTTGAAAAAGGGGTATGAGTGACAGGCTTGTTGTCTCCTTACTCCTTTAGGGTGGGTACTTCATCTATCCCAGTGTCTATATATGAAACGATGTACTAAATAGATGTCATGATGTATATGTATATGTATATATGGAAATTTTTTGTATGTAATCTACTATAGTGTTTAATGTTTTATTTTTCGCTGTGCCAAAGCGTTTCACCTGAGCATGAGAACCCAAACCTAATTGCGAAATAAATCTATGATGGATTAGATGTCTCCCCTTCTTTAGTGCTGCCAGGGACCTGGAGGCGATACGATGCTTGTTAACTAAGGTGGGATAATCCCTGATCTCTTGGGCTACCACCTTATGATACAATTCTAGATCTAAACTATTCTCCAAGTGTATGGCTTTCCATGCCTCGTCTAATCTCCACTTCAGGTATGAAGAGAACTTTGATAACTCTTTAAACCTGGTTAAGTGTTCTTCGAAGGGTCTACCACCCTATTTTATCTGCACGAACTTACCCTCCTTAGCATTCCTCTCACTCTAGGGAAAATACTTCTCCAAGAATGTATCTTTGAAACTCTCCCAAGTGATATGGGTCCTCTGAGTCTCTATCAGCTACTTCATCCGCTTCCACCAATATTTTGCCTCCCCTTCCAGCTGATATGCTGCAAATGAGACTTTCTATGTCTCAAAGCTCCCCATTACCTCAAACAACTCCTCCATCCTCTTTACCCATTCTTCAGCCTTTTTTAAATTCATTACCCCATTAAAGATAGGAGGTTAGGCCCTTTGGAATTCAGTCTAGCCTCCATCGACTTGAGTTCTTATCTATTCAGCCCTATTTTATGTATCCTCACTCCAATTTTTAGCTGCGACCGTGGCCTATTCTCTCACGGCCTCAGCCATATCCCTTATTGTTTGTATCATCTAATTCACATATACCTCCATATTTTAGGCCTGTGATTTGCTTCTCTGTGTTAATGCCATACTGTCACTTTATGAAACAAGTATTACTGAGGTAATCAGTCTCAATAACAAATTATTAAGCAGATAACATATAACACCAACAGGATCTCCTATCTTCCTAAACCTAATACTTCATTCCTCAAGTTCAAAACAAGATACAAGTTAGCCAACTGCCTAGGTATAGCCAACTAACCTGAACTAATCCCTTCCTTGAGGAATTCTACCCCTTTCCTATCCTAGGTAGCTGTGATCTGATACCAACTTAATGTAATGCCCTTATCTAGTATTACTACTCCTCTGAAGTAAACAAATAAGTTTGATACATTACTCTTAACCTTAATTATTCATTTGCAACGTCTGAGCATTGATGCCATTAAGTATTATTATTATGGATTAGGTTCGGGTTGTTTTTTTCAGATAACTATACTTTATACACAACGAAAATTAAATTCAATCTATCACAGCAGAATTTAGAAAACTTACATATAATACAAATAATAAATATCCAATAATGAATGTCCACTACATTTTTCTGTGATCATATACCAGGATATATGAAGTACCCATCCATAAGGAGTCAGGAGACAACAAGCCTATCACTCAGATTCCTTTTACAACATGTTGGGGATGAACCGGTCCTTCAGATATCCTTTCACCAATGATTGCCCTTTCTTCCTCTTTTTTTTTTCTTTTTTTATATACAACCAAAATAATAGTCCTAACTCTAATTCCAAAAACATATATAGAATTAGGACCCCAAAATAAAGGAACACAAAATGCTTTTAGAAAAAGGGACTTCCATCTTTCCCCGACACCGCTAAGCGTCCGCATCTGATACATATTAGCATACAAATGAGAAACACAAGTTTTCCAGTAGCTTAACAATTCATTATTTTAAAATAAACTAATATGTACTAGGCTACAAGCACCAAAAATATTTTCATCTACATTCTAGTTATTTAAGACACAGTCTCATTTATATATAAATATCACTACAAGAAAAGGGGAAATCAGAGACGAAACTTAGAGACGGAATAAATTTCATCTCCAATCTGTCTCTACTTTGTAAAAAATCTGTCGATAGAGGGGAAAAATTTAGAAAATGTTAATAGAGACGAATTTAGAGATGGAATCATATGGTCTCTAATTTTCTTCTCTAAAGCATCCCTATTCTGTCTCTACAATTTGCAAGATTCGTCTCTAAAAAATGAGTCTCTAAATCATCATCCAATCTGTCATGAAATCATGTTTATTTGAATTTGGGGCAAAAAAATTTTGGCCAAAAGACACATGTGAAATCGTGTATATCTGTCTCTAATACGTCTCTATTTTTAGTTGCATGCGAATTGTGGATTGAACATGGGACCTGAGGTATTTGAGAGTAATGGGCGCATGACCAAGTGTACCGCAATGGCTGTCAATATACATATTACCATATTTTATATATATTGTATGCCGAGTGAGATGGGCGAAAAACATGAGGGGTATTGCATGGAAAGATCGAACACGAGACCTAAGGCATTAGACAACAATGGGCTCTTGACCAAGTGTGCCGCAATGGCTGTCAACATATATATAACCATATTTTATATAAATTGTATGCCGAGTGAGATGGGTGAAAAAACATGGGAGTGTTGCATAGAAGGATCAAACACGGGACCTGAGGCATTAAAGAGTAATAGGCGCTTGACCAAGTGTGCCGCAATGGCTATCAATATATATATAACCATATTTTATATATATTGTATGCCGAGTGAGATGGGCGAAAAAACATGGGGGGTGTTGCATGAAAGGATCGAACACGGGACCTGAGGCATTAAAGAGTAATGGGGGCTTAACCAAGTGTGCCGCAATGGCTTTCAATCTTTATATTCCACTATTTTGTATATATTGTATATTACACAAGTGCCAGAACAGTGAGTATTAAAATTTTCATAGAACATTGGCAGAGGTCATTTCCTTCCCCGCGCACTCGCTATTGGAACTGCTCACCATGCCTTGCGAATCATTGTCGTTCACCACGTCGCGCACTATTTAGCCAATAACCGCTGTTGAAGCTGTCTGTCCAAGGGGCCTGCCATCATTGCATCACAGGACAACAATCAAAGACGCCACATAAAGTGCCATTGGGATTCCTTTGCAGTTTTGGTCAATTTGGTTAAGGAAGGTGAGTCTATGTCCTTATTTTTGTCTTTCTCTTCTGATTCTGGTGTTCTTCTCAGCTATAGTTGGGCATTGCTGCTGCCTAGTTGCAATGTTGCCCATAAGTATATAGATTTCTATTTCTGGCTTTGTATAAGGAACTGTAATGGGGAATTTTTGTAATGTTTTGTCTATTGAGCCAAGGAAAACTTTGTGCAGATACTTTTTGTTTTTAAATTATACTTGATTCCTAAGACCCAATATCAAAGAGAGGTCTTTTTCTTGTCAGCAACTTTTAGAAACAACCCATTATCTGCTTGCCCATGCTATTATAGCACAAGTTTTGTAGGGAAAGCTGCAGAATAAGGACCCAGCAGGCAATAAAAGGACAGATAGTAAGCAATGGCTTCAAGACGTAGTGGCATTCAATATAGCCCTTCGCATTGGCTTATATATGTTTACTTCTATTCACACCTATTTATCATGCTAAAGTGGTAATTGGAAACCACCGGAGCCAACTCTTACATAACCTTTTCCTGTATTTATATGGAAGATGACTTCTTTGTTCCTCTTCTCAGAGAAGATTAAATCCAACTTCTAGGGACCATAAGAAAGTTTTGATATCAGAATGGGGATCATGTAATTATCTATTATCCTGAAAATCTATAACAATTAATGTACTTCATTTGGTAGTAATGCACAGAGTTTTCTTTAGCTCTATATTTCTTTGTGGGGTATATTGCCTGTTGGACACATTAAATTATGTGTAGGTTTTGTAAATTATACTTGATTCCTTTCATATTGGATTTGATTTTACAAAATTATGTGTTTTAATTTATTGTTTTGTTAATAAAATGAACATTCTACTTAATATTATTCTTAGTTTAACTATTATTGTATTCTATGTACTTGTTCACTAGACCAGGGAATTATTGGCAGTAATATAGTGAACCTATTTAGTACAGGTGGTATTTTTGTCTGGTCTCTAACAATTTCTGAACAAAGTCTTTCTTGAAAGTGAATCATGTTGAAGCTGGTTCCTAGAATCCTCCATTTTGGTGTTTGTTTGTTCCTCAGTGCTTGTGGGCTCTGTAGTTAGTGTATAGTTTTTTTTATGTTTTTTTATTTCTTGCTTCTATTTCCTGGGCTCAAAGATTAAAAACCTATATATGAATGAATGTTTGATGGTTAAGATAATGCATAATTCTTCAAAAATTGTATCTTCTTTTTCTATATTTCAACAAACATTTTTAATATTGATAATATGTAATATATGCTGGGGTTTGGTCAGAAACGAAAATTCAATATATGTTGTGTATAGCCGTTAGAATCATATGTATTCGTATTATAACATCTTTGAAAATAAAAAGATCTTTTCAACCTAAAAAAGTTTAACCTTAACCTTCAGAGTTACATAATGATAAAACGTCATTTTATTGCTTTCCAATCCTCCAAGCTTTTAAGACTAATCACTTGAAAGACAAAGAGCATGTTTTTTTAATTTTGATTTTTGACATGGTTAGCAAGAGCGCATGCATGCTTTGGTAAATACAACAAACAAGTTAATAAAATAAATAAATATAATGATAATGCCACCTAGGTATATGAAATTACATGAAGAATAAAAATGATGTCAGTGCTTTTCATTGCACGAACGGGCCTCCCCTAATTCAAGGATATTCTCATTATTTACCTGCCACGCCTGATTCCTTCTTTTTTTTCCATAATTTTTCTTTTGCATAATAACAATAATTATTCAAACCCAAAATATGGATGAAATTTTGGGCACGTCAATTAAACACCTACTCTCCTGAGAATAGACAACTGAGTTGTTTTCTCCTTTCCATTATGTAGTAGCCATTTTCTGTATTAGGATGTGCTCATATTACACGTAGTCCCAAGTGATTGGATCTTTTACTTCTAAATTGTGCTTTTTGGATACAAAATAACTACAATGTGCTCTGTTCATAACCTCTATTGCTAGTAACGTAGCTTTAATTGAAAATTTTTATTACCTATACTAAGCTAATAATTGTCTCGCACAACAACATTTAGCTCTGGTTTAAATTCTCCTATCCTTGAATTGACTCTTGACTTATTTTTGCACTATTTCTTGTGTCTTCAATTTTGTTCCTCCATTTCCCTTTGGCTAACTTTCTGTTTGTAATGTTGAGTTTGTATTATATTTGTCACTAGACATTAAATGAGACAGGAATGGAGGGAGGGATTAAATCCTAAGTTTTTTGTTCTATATGAATAATTTTAATGGTATTGCAAGCCTTATTTTTTAATTATGAGGTATGTGGTTTTGCATTTTATATTTCTCTAATGCAGAAGTATGGCACTAATTAAATCTTCGAAGGATACAAGATTTGCATTAGATTCAGTTGTTACACATGATGGTGTGAAATGTACCATGGGCACTAACAGACTTATCATCTTTCAGGTAGTACAGCCTTGATGCTTATGAGCAGTTAGTATAAAAATCTGTAAATATGGATCTATACTTCACAAAATTTAATTAATACATGCATTAAAAATGGTGATATATAGTTATAGATTCTTTGTTGGGCTTATCTAATTCACAAATAATTTGTTATAACCTGTGGTGACCCATTAAATAATATACCAAAAGGTTGTTAGATTATGTAATTTTATGTGAAGCAGTGTTAAGAAATGGTTTTTGGTGTCATTTATTATAGCTATTAGGAATCTTGCCCACAGACTGTTTGCGATTTTGGCTAATTTAGAGTTTTATAATTGAACATTGTAGGTTTGTAAGAGTAGACCATGGATATACCTAAAAATTGAGGTGGATGTATGATAGAGTGCTTCTTGGTCGAGTTGGATTCACTAATGCCTTTATGAATGGCATTGACAAGTTTTAGATTATACTTGTCAATTGCCACCATATTTGTGCAATAAGTAGATAAGGTGTCCTTGTGCAAAGTGCAAAAATAGAAAATTTGATTGTCTTGATGTGGTGAAGGTGCATTTGTATCAGTATGGATTTAAACCGGATTATTATCGTTGGACTTCCCACAGGGAACCATTGGCAGAGGTCTCTTAAGTGCCACAGCCACAAGCAAATGATGAAGATGTGTTTCAAAGGGGTCTTGGAGAAGGAGTTAATCGATATGAGGCAATGGTCATAGATGCAATTAGACCATCCTTCCAACAAAGAATAGAGGAGCCTCCCAATGTTGATGCGTAAGCTTTTTATGACACGTTGTCTGCTGCCTAAGCGCCTTTATGAGAGGGGTGTTCTCGTCACTCTGAACTTTTAGCGACAGTAAGATTGCTTAGCATCAAGGCAGACTATAACCTCTCAGAGCAATGCTATAATAAGATTGTGCAATGGTCGAAAGAGATAACACCAGATGGTAATCGGATGCCAACTGATCTCTACAGAATGAAGAAAATGGTGTCAAAATTGGGCCTTAGATATGAAAAAATTAATTGCTGTCCGAATGGGTGCATGCTGTATTACAAGGATGACTTAGGGCAAAGGGAATGTAAATTTTGTGGGACAACAAGGTATGAAGTTAGAAGGAATAGACATGGTAGATGCAGGTGGCAACTAAAAAACTATGGTTCTTACCATTAACTCCAAGACTTTAAAGGTTGTTCACTTTATCTGTGACTTCTAAAGAAATGAGGTGGCATTATGATAATCGACGAGAGACCGGTGTGTTGTTCCACCCATCAGATGGGGAGGCATGGAAAGTATTTGACCAAACTTACCCTGAGTTTGCACAGGATCCATGAAATGTCAGGTTGGGGTTATGTGCTAATGGCTTTACACCATTTGGACAATCTGGAAAAAATTACTCTTGTTGTCCTGTCATTGTTACTCCGTATAACCTCCCACTTTTGATGTGCATGAAACAAGAATACATGTTCTTATCCTTGATCATCCTTGGACCGAAGAATCCAAAAAGCAAGATAGATGTCTATTTGCAACCATTGATTGATGAATTGAAGGTCTTGTGGAATGATGGAGTTGTAACATTTCATTGTTCATTGAAATAGAACTTTCAAATGCGAGCGGTGCTTATGTGGACTATTAACGATTTCCCAGCATATGGGATGTTGTTTGGATGGATGACGACTGGTAAATTGTCATGTCCTATATGCATGGATAAATCAAAAGCATTCACTCTAAAGAATGGTCGAAAGACGTCTTTTTTTTATTGCCATAGACAATTTTTGCTAGGGGATCACCCATATCGACAGAACAAAATGTCCTTCTTAAAGAATAGATTGGAGTAATCCATGTCGCCTCTGCAATTGGATGGGGACCAAGTTTGGGAACGTGTGCGCAACATTCCTAAAGTTGTTGAGTGTAGGTGTGTACACAACATGGAAGAGTATGGGGTGGCACACAATTGGACCAAGCAGAGTATATTCTGGGAATTACATTATTGGAAAACGAATCTGGTGCGACACAACTTATACGTAATGCACATTGAGAAGAACGTATTTCATAATGTGTGGAATACTGTGATGGACACAAAGGGCAAAAAAAAAGACAACGCAAAAGCCAGGATGGACATACAAGAATATTGTCAGTGTAGAGAATTGGAGACAACAGTAAGCTCTTGAAGCCATACAAGAATATCGTCGGCGTAGAGAATTGGAGCTAGTGGAGCACAACAGTAAGCTCTTGAAGCCTAAGGCACAATATACATTTAATGTGGATAAAAAATGTGTTGTTTGTGAGTGGATCAAGAAACTTAAGCTCCCTGATGGCTATGCTTCTAATTTAGCCCAATGTGTTGACCTCAAGGAGGCTAAATTGTATGGCCTGAAGAGTCACAATTGTCATGTTATCATGGAATGTCTACTTCCCATTGCTCTCAGTTCTTTACCGGAAGTTGTATGGAATCCTCTCTATGAGTTGAGCTAATTTTTTAAGGAAATTTGTTCGACTACATTAAAAGTAGATCAATTAGAATTATTGGAACAAAACATTGTGGTAACAATGTGTAAACTGGAAAAGATTTTCCCTCCAGGTTTCTTTGACTCAATGGAACACTTGCCAATTCATTTACCATATAAAGCAAAGGTGGGTGGCTCGGTTCAATATCGGTGGATGTATCCATTTGAGAGGTGATAAAAAATAACCTTTCTTCCTTATTTCTTAATTTATGTCAATGAATAACAACAATTATTCTTAAAATTATAGGTTCCTTCACACTTTGAAGAAGAAGGTCAAGAACAAGTCTCGTGTAGAAGGCTCTATATGTGAGGCATATATCATTGAGGAGACTGAAAATTTCTGTTCACATTATTTCGAGTCACATGTCTCTACAAGAATTACAAGGGTTCCCAGGAATGACGAGGGTGGTGATTCACCCCAACAATTGTTAGTTTTTAACTATCCAAGACGCCCATCTGGAGAGTGTAAGACTCGTTACCTAAATGACAATGAAATGCTGGTTGCCAAAAAATATGTTCTTCTAAATTGCGATGAGGTGTAACCTTATGTAAATTAAGTTTTACCCTACGAAAATAACATTTTATTTGAGCAAAATTTCTTGTATGTGATTAGTTAAGCGAGCATGTGCATGTGCAGTTTGTTTGTTGAGATTATAATGGCATCAACACCTCAAATTACAGATCTTGAGGTTGATCAAATGATTAGTGCAGAGTTTCCTAATTGGTTTCGAGACTATATAAGTTGTCATCATGTGACCAGTATGAACTTTTAAATGTACACCTTACGATTTCATCTAATAGATTCTTGTTTCATAGGTTCAAAACCCGACCAATAATGTGGATGACTAATTTCTACAAGACATTGCATGGGGACCGAAGAGAATTGTCCAGACATGGCCAATATATTTTGTTAATGGGTACAAGTTTCACACAGAAGCATTGAGCCATTATAAATCAACCATAAACAGTGGTTTGTGCATTAAGGGAACTAGTTTCAACCAATCAGAAAGTGATTACTATGGCATCTTTCAAGAAGTCATTCGATTGGAGTATGTTGGGTCACCCCTTAAATATATAGTATTTTTCAATTGTGACTGGTTTGATCCAACCTTGAATCGAGGAATGAGAATCCATAAGTAGCATGGAATTGTTGTGATCAAAACAATGCGAAGGTACAACCAATATGATCCATTCATTTTTAGACAAAAAGCAATGCAGGTGTATTATGCACCTTATCCTATAAGGCGTGACAAATTAGATTGGGTGGTTGCAATTCGAACAAAAGCGCAGAGCACAATCAGTGCTCCCAGTGTTCAAGTTGTCCATGATACATTTCAGAGTGATCAAGTAGAAGAAGTTACTCCAGCAAGTATTGACAATGATGAGCTCTTAACTTTACATGACTATGAAAGTGCATTTGAAGAGGTTGATGGGTCCTTCTTCAGCCACGAGCCTGATGAAGCTGAAATAAATTTAACTTCAGGCTTAACCGGGGAAGATGAGGAGGATGCACTTCTCGAAGATGATACTGGGGATGATGATTTGCCTTCTGTTGACTTAACTGATGAAGAGTAGTTACTTTTTATATTAGTTATATATTGCATTTGAGGTTACTCTTAAGGTCATTGTACGTCTTGTGTTTGGGGCTGTTCATTTTTTATTTGTCTAAAGTTATGACTGACTTTAACGTGTTCTAACAATAGTGTTAGTATTGTTTTGACTTGTTTTAAAATATGGAATTGGAAATTTCAATCACATGGATTGTATTTTTTTTTCTACTTTTGGCTTGATTTGTGTGGTCTGAAAATGTCTAGTGGTCGATTAGTCTGTGGTAGGGGACGCATCACTCACAGTGGGGGTCAATCAAGGGGTGGGGGTCAATCTAATCATCTGTCAACTCCTTCGCTTACATTACCTGGTGCACCCCTATCTCCAGCACCTTATGTTTCCCCACCTTCATCTTCTCAATCCTTTGATCAACCTTCACATGCTTCTCATGCGGCACTCAAGATGGAATCACCAGTCCAGCCTGAAGAAGTTCCAATAAATTTATCTATTCATGCTTTCAAGTTACAAGATTGAACTTAAACATTTGAATTCTATTTCCTCCTTACAGCAAGACCATGTTTCTACCAAGTATACTTGTTTAAGTTGAGAATTAAGAAGAAAAAAATTTTGCAAGCTAACCTTATTTGAATTGCCTAGCATTTTAGGATTTTGTTTAAGTTTACTAAGATGTCAAAGATAAGGTGGATTACATCGCTTTTATAGGTCCAAGATCTTGTAATTGATTAGAAAGCTTGTTATTTCACCCTCCTTTTTCCTTTTACAAAACACAATATAAATTAATAATAATAATAATTTTCCTTCTCCTCTAATTCAGAAAAGAATTATGAGCAGTGCTAGTAGCCGCTTAGAGTTGTGAATTATTGAGTAACCAGGTGTAGGTATCACCAATATTTACATTTGCGTCAAAATATTTTTTACATGCTAAGTAAGAGTTAAAAGTGTTCTGAAATAAGAAATGTTGTAACAGAGTTGAGTAACCAGGATTGTGTACCAAAAAGTATACTCTTTCGCGTCAAAAGGCTTTGTTACCAGTTTTCTTTGATAAAGAAAAGAAAGAAAAAGTTAAAGGAAGTTGGAATTGTGGAATAATAGGTTTTCTTTAAAATTGCTAGATTCTTTTGGACCTTATAATTATTTAGAATCTGCTTTTTGTTGATATCTTGATAAACTTTGCAAACATTCTTAGTGTCAATCTTAACTATTTGACATGCAAATATGCTTGTAAGACATTTTCTCTTCTCTCTTGAGTATTGCTTGTTCGATTTCAAGGTTTCTTGTACTGTGAAAAGTAAAATTACATGTTCCATGTTCTATTTCCTGATTTGGAAGTATGCTTTGTGAGAATTAGCTACTTGAATTTTGCTTTTAAAAAAATTACTTTATGCTTGATACATGCTTTCAGGACAAGCATGAGCTAAGTGTGGGGGAATTTGGTAGGTTCAATTATTTCATAATTTTATTCTTTCTTTCCTTATTTATTTTGATGCTTTTAATTAAATATTAGTAGTTTTTAAATAAATTTTTTTATTATAAATAATTCTGGTGGTTTAGCATATTTCTACCATTATTTTTGTAATTTTTACCAATAAAAAAATAAAAAATAAATAAATAAAGAGTAAGCATACATAAAATAAATAAACAAAAACTAAAAAAAAAAAAAATAATAATAATAATAAAATAATAGAAATAATAAAATGACAATAAAATAAAAAAAAATAAAAAAAAATTTGAAAAGCTACAGCGTGCAAAACGGGGTGGGGCTTATTCAATTTAATTTGAATTCCTTTCTTTTAGGTATGCGTTTGGAATTCAATTTAATTTGAATTCCTTTCTTTCAGGTATGCGTTTGGAATTCAATTTAATTTGAATTCCCTTTCACGCGGAGGATTGCGCGACAAAAGGGTGGTGTGCGTTTGGAATTGGCATTCATTCATTCTTCCTGGGAGAGACTTCCTCTGGGATTGGAGGGACGCAGCTACGGAGAGAGAGAGGCTGAATTATTTGCACTGAGCTATTGATGAATTGTTTTGGTTTAATTTATTTTGTTTATATTTTAATAATTATGAGTAGCTAAATATTTTATCTGGCTGAGGGATGATTTTAATTTCATACTGTCCAGACTGTGAGATTAAGAATTGTGCTTGAAATTTATATTTTGTTTTTATTTTAGTTTCTAGTTTATGATTGAATATGTTAATGATACATTAATATATGAATTGTTTGGCCATCAATTTATACATGGTGTTTCTGTTAGTTATTTAAATTCCTTAAATCCATAATTGTTTAGGAAATTTGATATGAGTAACAAATTATGTAGAATAAGTCATACGTTATGCTTATTTTAGGTAATGAAACTAGAAACCAGTATAGGTTAAAATTGGATGTTCCGTTTTAATATATTCTGTATTTGGCATATCTCTTTTGGGTCTTAACGCTGTTAATTAGGTGAGTTCAAGTACGTTATTTGGATCACCTGATTAATTAGTGCAAGTTAATGGACATTCCTTAATTTGTTATATTAGAAAGAGATTTAACGGTTAGCAAGGTTTAGTTGTTAAGCCAAATTTATTATGAAACACAAGATGATATCAAATCAATGAGCAGTCGATGATAATATGAAATTGAATATCCCTTAGCTAGAGTTTACTTAATTGATTTAAATTTCTTTTATAATTATTTCTTTTGTGCAATCATATTTAGTCTTGCAATTTTATTTTAGTTAGTTTATTTCAATTATATTTTGTGTTCCACCTTTAATTTTATTCTCTATTCATAAAAACCTCCTATTTATTTTTTCAATTACTTTTCACTAAATTTTTGGTCAATTAAAAGAATTTTGAAATCTCCAGTCTCTGTGGGATCGACCATGCTCACACTACACACAAATCATGTAGTAGCAGTAGGATATTTTATTTTTGTCAGTTTCGACACCCGACATCGATGTTGTCAGGGAGATCACAACAGTAATCCATGAGAAGTATGATAGACCATGTTACAATTAGAAGAACACACCTTTAGAACTAAGGGATCTGTGGTTTGAGGAATGGTGTAACGACCCCCTAATACGACATACACAATCCTAAGTTACATAGCGAAAGCATATGGGTCTTTGCAATGTTTATTTCCAATGTGGGAACGTCAAGGGATCACTACATACATTCATCATAAATTACTCTGGAATGGAAACTAAAATCCATATATACGTCATATCATGCATTCATAAGAATACTAACTTAATTCCACAAGTTTACAACGGTAAACCCTACCAAAAATTCGGTAGAGTTTCCTCTGTATTTTGAGTATATCCCAAATACAACAGTCATCCTGTTTACAGATATACAGCCAATCCAATAACAACAGAAAACATAAATTACAGAAGACCAATATACAACAACATTAATATAAATATATACAACGCAATTCAAGCCTAGACTAAGATGTTCTTTTGTCTATCACCAAGTCATCGTCCAGCTAATGTCTAGGTTCCTATCCCTGTCCCTGTTCATTTGAGTAAACAACCAGGTGAGATATAAAATCCCAGTAGAATAATTTACAGTTCAAATATAATTCGAAATCTAGTTGAATACTCAGCAGTGCGAGCACCGAAAACAACTTCCCGAAATCAGTTCGAAATCAGTGAAATACTTTATCTTTAAAATCATGGAAATTGCAGTAAATACTCAAAATCATAAAAATCCATTTCTTTGAAAATCAGTAATCGAAAATCAGGTTAAATCCCATGCCCAGTGTATCTAAATCCATCTTGGCCACAAGTCTCCTAGCATGTGCACATACGCCAATTCTCATCCTCATACAGTCTATTCGAACTCACATGCTCACGGTCGGCTATTCCTCAGGGTTCTAGGGTATTACGCCTAAATCACAACGTTTCCCCGTGTAGGCAATCCCCCCTTATACTCCTTAAACCTTTCTTAGGGTCGTCCTGATTTATCGCGTGATCCCTAACGCAGTACAGGCCAAATCAGGCAAAAAAAATGTCAATTAAAAACTCCCTATACTCGGGATACTTAACGGCCATCCCATACTAGCTATCAAGTACCCTACCCTAAGTAAATCCATCCTAAGGGCATCTAAACTCGATAAACAAAACATCTAACATGCAATTGAGATATCCAGCACACAGGCAAGCAATTTAGTATATCAAAAGTAGCACGTAAATCCATGCAATGAAATCTAATTATTTAGGTATTCACTAGGTCAAATCTAAAACTCGGGAAGCGTAAATCATCCTACCTGGTCTCCTGTTGCTCCGAATCAATTCAGAACTTCACGAAATCCCAATTTTTGAGCCAATTAATTTCCCTGGACATTTAAATGAATATTCAAGCTCGTCACGTCATCCGTTTTACGATTTTAAGTCCGATTATCCTAATTCCTAGGTCAATTTATTTCTTAATTGCATTCGGTAGCTAATTCAATTAGAATTCATTAGTTTTTGGGAAATCAGACCTTACCAGTGTTGTCAGATGGTGGAAATCTGTCCCGGGGTGATCTCGGTGTCTCCTAGTGTATATCCAGATGCTCCGGCATGACGGCGCACGGCGGAGGGGTGCGGTTGGCCTCAAAATTTACCCCACGGTGAAGCCCGCAAGACGAGGAGTCCGAATATGGTAGCGGCACGGCAGTTCACGGCCGTTTGGACGGAATATTTTTGCCACAAAAAATGACGCATGGCAGACGGAAAAAGCCTCGATCTAGGTGCGTCGGACCTTCGTTCAACGTCAGCGAGCTGGTGGAGGAAGCTGGCAGCTCAGGCTACACACTGGTGGTAGCGGTGATGGCCAACGGTGGCAGACAGCAGCAATCTAAGCTGGCAAAATTTTCGCGCGATGGAGGAAGAAAACACCATTTTCTGGCGGTGCTGGCGGCCGTTGGCGACCGTGGGTAGTTGATGGAAGTTGAGGGTGGCAAGGGGAGTCGATTGGTATGCCAGGTGGTGGCTCACGGTGGCTCAGGTGGCGGCGCGCGATGGAGGAAGGAGGAAAGAGAGGAGAGAGAATATAGAGTGAGGAGAGAGAAGGGATTGTGTCAAATGGCGGGGTTTCAGGAAATTTAAAGCTTCCGGGGGCAATTCTGACTTTTCCTGGACCACCCAGGGAAACTTTAGGGTGTCGGCTTTCTTCCAGATGTTGGCACAAGTTTCCATGCAGCGATATTGGCCTTCGTCTGTGGAATTGACGCACAAAACGTCGTCTGTCAGTTCCTGATTGCCGGATTGCATTTCTTTCCATTCGATTGTGTTTCTAACTTCAAATCGCTTTTCGAGTTCAACCATCGCCTCAAAATATGTGCCAGCTTTGCTTACATGGATTTATTGAAAAATCGAGTTTCTTTATTTTAAAATTAATTCTGGTTATTACATTCTCCCCCCCTTAAAAGAAATTTTTTCCATAAAATTCATACCTGTGAATAGTTTTGGGTATCTTTGCCTCATCTCTTCTTCTTTCTCCCACGTCATCTCCTGCAATGCTACATCCTACCAAAGTACCTTAACTAAAGGGATTATTTTACTTCGAAGTTTCTTAGTCTTAAAGTCAAGTATTTGTACAGGAGTTGATTCATAAGTCAAATTTTCCTTTAATATTATCGGTTGATTCCATAATACATGCGTAGGACCTGGGACATATTTACGAAGTTGGGAGACATGGAAAACATCATGTAGGTTGGAAAAATAGGGAGGTAAGGTGATTTGGTAGGCAACGGGACCAACTGTTTGTAAGATTTGGAATGGTCCTAGAAATCTAGGGCTTAGTTTCTTGGTCCTCACCTGTCTACGGATACCCGTGGTGGGGGACACTCTCAGAAATACGTGCTCTCCCTTATTAAATTCTAAAGGCCTTCTTCTCTTGTTTGCATATGATTCCTACCTCTGTTGGGCAACTCTCATCTTTTCCCTAATAATTTTAATTTGATCAGTGGTTTCTTGTACAATCTCGAGTCCCAAAAGTGCACTCTCCCCCATTTCTATCCAACTTAACGGTGACTTACAACTCCTTCCATACAGAGCCTCATAAGGTGCCATACCGATAGTAGAGTGATAACTGTTATTGTATGCAAACTCTATCAACGACAGGTGTTTATCCCAACTTCCTTTCTGCTCAAGCACACAAGCCCTTAACATGTCTTCTAGGGTTTGAATAGTCCTCTCAGACTGCCCATCAGTCTGAGGATGGTAGGCTGTGCTAAATTTAAGTTAAGTTCCTAAGGCTTGCTGTAAGGATTGCCAGAATCTCGAAGTAAACCTAGGCTCTCGATCTGATACTATACCTGACGGTATTCCATGAAATCTTACGATTTCCCTAAGGTATACTTCGGCTAATTTCTCCATGGAGTAACGCACCTTTACAGGTAAAAAGTGAGCAGATTTGGTCAACCTATCCACTATCACCCAAATGGCATCAAATCCAGCTGGTGTCCTAGGTAATCCTACCATGAAATCCATGGTTATTTGATCCAATTTCCTCTCTGGTATCTCCAATGGTTTTAGTAGCCCTGCAGGTTTCTGGTGTTCTATCTTAATCTCTTGACAAGTCAAACAGGCATTCACATAGTTCGTGATATCTTTCCGCATACCGGGCCACCAAAAGTTCCTCTTTAGGTCTTGATACATCTTGGAAATACCAGGGTGAATAGTGTAATGGCTTCTATGGGCCTCTGCTAACACTTTTTCCTTCAGCTCCTGATGGTTCAGAATCACTACCCTTTTCCTAAACATTAAGACTCCATCAGGTGCTAGTCCAAAATCGGGTTGGTTTGCGTATACTTCCAAGGATTCATCCTCAAGTTGGGCTTGTCTAATCAGCTCTCTTAATTCACAGGTTATCAAAAGTCACTCATCACTAATCTTTGCGGAAATGAGATTACGTTGAGACTGAGATTCCTAAAATCCTCAAGTAACCTCATTTCACCTATCATTAAACTAGCTAGTTGTAGTGACTTTCTGCTTAATGCATCTGCCACGACATTCGCTTTCCCTGCATGATATTTCAATTCAAAATCAAAGTCTTTAAGGTATTCTACCCACCTACGCTGCCTCATGTTTAATTCCTTTTGGTCAAACAAGTACCTAAGGCTCTTATGATCACTATACACCTCAAATACAGCGCCATACAGGTAATGTCTCCAAATCTTTAGGGCAAACACGACAGCAGCTAATTCTAAGTCATGAGTAGGGTAATTTTCCTCTGCAGGTTTCAATTGTCGTGATGCATAAGCCACAACTTTCCCATCCTGCATCAAGACGCAACTTAGGCCTCTCAGGGATGCATCTATATATACGGTAAAGGGTTCTAGGGTTTTCAGAATAATTAGTACAGGAGCGGTGGTCAATTTCTCTTTCGAAATCTAAAAACTAGTTTCACACTGTTCGCTCCATTCAAAATCTACCCCTTTCTGAGTCAACCGGGTTAATGGCACGGCTATCTGAGAAAATCCTTGAATGAATTTCCTATAATAGCCGGCCAAACCCAGGAAACTCCTAATCTCGGTAACCGTCCTAGGTCGACCCCAATCTAATACTGCTTCAATCTTCTTTGGGTCTACCGCTATCCCTTCCTCATTAACCACGTGTCCTAAGAATTTCACTTCATCTAACCAAAACTCACATTTCTCTAGCTTTGCATACAATTGCTTCTCTTCCAGTATCTGTAGCACCATGCTAAGATGGTGGGCATGCTCTTTGTAAGTCTTAGAGTAGACTAAGATATCATCGATGAATACCACTACAAACTGATCTAAATAGGGTCTGAAGATTCTGTTTATGTAATCCATAAAGACAGTTGGTGCATTCGTTAACCCAAACGGCATCACTAGAAACTCGTAGTGATCGTATCTTGTCCTAAACACTTTCTTCGAGATATCCTCCTCTCTAACCCTAATCTAGTGGTATCCTGATCTTAAGTTTATCTCAGAAAACACAGTCGCGCCTTGCAACTGATCAAACAAGTCATCAATACGTGGTAATGGGTATTTGTTCATAATGGTAACCTTATTCAACTGCCGGTAATCAATATACAATCTTAAACTCCCGTCTTTCTTCTTTACGAATAAGACCGGAGCTCCCCATGGCGATACACTTAGCCTAATAAACCCCTTCTTCAACATATCTTCAATTTGGACCTTTAATTCCCTTAATTCCGTTGGGGCCATACGATATGGAGTCATGGCTATTGGGCCCGCGCCTGGAATTAGGTCAATGGTGAACTCTATCTCCCTAGGTGGTGGCAGTCTACTTACTTCCAAAGGAAATACCTCCGGAAAGTTACTAGCAATTGGGATTTGGCTTAGCCTATCCTACAACTCTACCTCAGAGAGATTTAGGGACATATCACCTATCTCACAAGCCTTGTCACTCCCTCGTACAGGCACGTTATCCAGATAAGTGATTGTTCTCTCTGAAAAATTCAACAAGACCCGATTCCTAGTTAACCAATCCATTCCCAAAATGATGTCAATCCCAATTAAGGGTATACAAACTAGGTCCATAATGAATAAAGTATCTTCAATGGTTAAAGGGTAATTCAAGCATATTCATGGGGACAGAGTGGCTTCTCCCAAGGGTGTGGATATGTATAGGTCACAGGGCAGGGTTTAAACAGGTAGTTTTATTCTTTCTACGCATGCATCAGCAATAAAGGAGTGCGTAGCACCTGAATCAAACAATACTATCAAAGAAAAATTATAGATTTTACCTCTACCCTGCATCAAGCCTAAAGACCTATCGACATTATCCGCATTCAGAGTGAAAACTCTCCCTAGAGCCTGTAGTCTTCGACTACTAGATGTCGGCTGGTTCCCGGTGGAAGGGCAGTATCTGGCCATATGTCCTGTACCTCCACACCTGTAACACTGAAGTGGAGTCTGATGCCAACAAGGCTTATTCGGATGTCTAGTTCCACACTTCGGACAGGGTGTGTTGTCAGGTCGTCTTCCACTGCTACTAGAAGCCCCTGGTTTCGGTTTAAACATATCGCTTCTCACATTAAGATTTCTGGTTGCTGGTCTTGGCCAGTTTCCTGTTCTCTGTGTCATATTATGAGCCTGTCTCTGTTCCAGATTCTTGCTCAGGATTCGGCACTTATTTA
Source organism: Senna siamea (assembly GCA_031216115.1). Lineage (NCBI taxonomy): Eukaryota > Viridiplantae > Streptophyta > Magnoliopsida > Fabales > Fabaceae > Senna > Senna siamea. The sequence continues at coordinate 22,730,273 of CM062363.1, read as the reverse complement.
CCAGTGTGGCGAAGTCTCTAATATCCAATGTGAATACCTGAGTCTTCATGGGTAAGTCTAGGCCTTCTTCTAATTGCTTTGCTTTCCAGGCCTCGTCATAGTGCATTTGTAGGTAGGTGGAGTATCGGGATAATTCTTCAAATTATTTCAAATACTCCTCAAATGGCCTGCCTCCCTGTGTGAGCTTCAAAAACTATGCTTCTTTTGATTGTTTTACGCTCTCAGGGATGTACTGATTCATAAAGACTCTCTTGAAAGACTCCCATGTAAGTGGAATGCCTCTGCTTTCCATCAGTCTTTGGGCACCTGTCCACCAGAGTTCTGCTTCGCCTTTCAACATATATGTTGCATATGTAACCTTCTTCTCGTCGTCACACTACAACAGTCTGAAAATCTTTTCAATATCTTTCATCTAGGCTTCTACTGCAGCTGGATCAGAGGCACCTGCAAATAGAGATGGACCTGCTCTCTGAAACTCAATCAATCCCTGATACAATGGGTTAGCATGCTGAGTGGCTCCTTCATTTATAGTTTGTCTGTCTTCCTGCTGATGTCTCATCACATTAGCACTGGTAGTGGCTTGATCTCTCATCGCATCAGCCATCATACGGATAGATTCCATCATATCACGCATGTCGACGTCAATCTCCATGCTGCCACTAACCGAAGCACCCTGGTTCCTGTGCCTTGGCCTTCCTCTGGGCCTGCGAGTGGCATCCCTACTAGATTCTGCCATATTTATCTGACACAGAAGCAAACAGATCAGTTTATACAGTAATAGTTAACAGAAAGGCATTAAATTCATTCCATTACTTATCGGTTCGAGATTAGGTCCTAACATTTTAGAGTTAAATCAATCAAAACCCTAAAGCTGCAAGCCCAAATATTCAAGGTTCCTAACCCACTAAACCAGAAGATTTGACAAATCAGGCTCTGATACCATAATTGTAATGACCCCCTAATACGACATACACAATCCTACGTTACATAGCGGAAGCATATGGGTCTTTGCAATGGTTATTCCCGATGTGGGAACGTTAGGGGATCGCTACTGGTTGAGCGTAACCCAAATAGACTTCCCATTGTCAATTCGGATTCCGTTCAACCCTAATTCACATGCAGCTATACTAATTATATATACATTCATCATAAATTACTCTGGAATGGAAACTAAAATCTATATATATGTCATATCATGCATTCATACAAATACCAACTTAATTTCACAAGTTTACAACGGTAAACCCTACCGAAAATTCGGCAGAGTTTTCTCTGTATTTCGAGTATATCCCAAATACAATAGTCATCCTGTTTACAGATATACAGCCAATCCAATAACAACAGAAAATATAAATCACAGAAGACCAATATACAACAACATCAATATAAATATATGCAACATAATTCAAGCCTAGACTAAGTTGTTCTTCTGTCTATCACCAATTCATCGTCCAGCTAACGTCTAGGTTCCTGTCCCTGTCCCTATTAATCTGAGTAAACAACCTGGTGAGATATAAAATCCCAGTAGAATAATTTACAGTTCAAATACAATTCAAAATCTGGTTGAATACTCAGCGATGCGAGCACCGAAAACAACTTCCTGAAATCAATTCGAAATTAGTGAAATACCTTATCTTTAAAATCATTTTATCACATGGAAATTGCGGCAAATACTCAAAATCATAAAAATCCATTTCTTTGAAAATCAATAATCAAAATTAGGTTAAATCCCATGCCCAGTGTATCTAAATCCATCTTGGCCACAAGTCCTCTGCGACCAAATCTAAAATCGTCATTCAATTGCACGTCATATAGAGAGATTACCTCTCTTATCATTGGGTGTGATTCGTAACACCAATCACCCGAATCTTGCCTATATTGTGAGTGTGATCCGTAACACCAATCACTCACTCAAGGACTGGGTGAGAATCAACATCTAGGGCATCCCCTAGCATGTGCACATACACCAATTCTCATCCTCATACAGTCTATTCGAACTCACATGCTCACATTTAGCTATTTCTCAGGGTTCTAGGGTATTACACCTAAATCACAATGTTTCCCCGTGTAGGCTATCCCCCCTTATACTCCTTAAACCTTTCTTAGGGTCGTCCTAATTTATCGCGTGATCCCTAACGCAATACAGGCCAAATCAAGTAAAAATAATGTCAATTAAAAACTCCCTGTACTCAGGATACTTAACGGCCGTCCCATACCGGCTATCAAGTACCTTACCCTAAGTAAATCTGTCCTAAGGGCATCTAAACTCAATAAACAAAACATCTAACATGCAATTGAGATATCCAGCACACAGGCAAGCAATTTAGTATATCGAAAGTAGCACGTAAATTCATGCAATGAAATCTAATTGTTTAGGTATTCACTAGGTCAAATCTAAAACTCGGGAAGCGTAAATCATCCTACCTGGTCTCCTGTTGCTCCGAATCAATTCAGAACTTCACGAAATCCTGATTTTTGAGCCAATTAAATTCCCTGGACATTTAAATGAATATTCAAGCTTGTCACGTCATCCGTTTTACGATTTTAAGTCCGATTATCCTAATTACTAGGTCAATTTATTTCCTAATTGTGTTCGGCAGCTAATTCAATCATAATTCATTAGTTTTTAGGAAATTGAACCTTACTAGTGTTGTCGGATGGTGGAAATCTGTCCTGGGGTGATCTTAGTGTCTCCTTGTGTATATCCAGATGCTCCAGCATGGCGGCGCACGGCGGAGGGGTGCGGTTGGCCTCAAAATTTACACCACGGTGAAGCCCGCAAGATGAGGAGTCCGAATATGGTGGTGGCGCGGCGGTTCACGACTGTTTGGATGGCATTTTCTGGCCACGAAAAATGACGCACGCTGAACGGATAAAGCCTCGATCTGATCGCGTCGGACCTTTGTTCAACGTCGGCGAGCTGGTGGAGGAAGCTGGCAGCTCAGGCTACACGCTGGTGGTGGCGGTGACAGCCAATGGTGGCGGACAGCAGCGATCTCAACAGGAAAAATTTTTGCGCGATGGAGGAAGAAAACACCATTTTCTGGTGGCGCTAGCGGCCGTTGGTGGCTGTGGGTGGTTGCTGGAAGTTGACGGTGGCGAGGGGAGTCGATTGGTATGCCAGGTGGTGGCTCACGTTGGCTCAGGTGGCAGCGCGCAGTGGAGGAAGGAGGAGAGAGAGGAGAGAGAAAATAGAGTGAGGAGAGAGAAGGAATTGTGTCAAATGGTGGGGTTTCAAGAAATTTAAAGCTTCCGGGGGCGATTCCAACTTTTCCCGGACCACCCGGGGAAACTTTAGGGTATCGGCTTCCTTCCAGACGTTGGCACGAGTTTTTATGCAGCGATATTAGCCTCTGTCTGTGGAATTGATGCACGAAACATTGTCTGTCAGTTCCTAATCGCCGGATTGCGTTTCTTTCCATTCGATTGTGTTTCTGACTTTAAATCTCTTTTCAATTTCAACCATTTCCTCAAAATACGTGCCATCTTCGCTTACATGGATTTATCAAAAAATTGAGTTTCTTTCTTTTAAAATTAATTCTGGTTATTACAAATGGGCGGTTTATTTTATCACTTTTGATTTATCTTGCATTATTCATTTTGACTTCTCACGTCTATCAAGATAAGTTTACATGATGAACATATATATCTATTTTATGCAGAAATCTTATAAGTGGCTTGATTAGTATGACAAGCAAATCAGAAAAAATTGGAATTACAAGGCTGCAGAACACCTCCGAGGCATCATGTGTAAAGTGCGGGATGAGGTAGGCAAGGGTAAAAGGCCAATTTGGATTCCAGAGCATGTCATGGATGAACTGATACAGGAGTGGAATTCTGAAGATTTTAAATTGAGACAAGACCAAGAAAAGAAGAATCGAGCCTCTGCTAAGGGAGGAAATTTGCATAGCTGTGGATCTATTCCTGTGTCAGAGCATAAGAGAAGGATGGTACAATTTTAAATTCATTGAAAACCATTGGCTTGCTTCACTGTTTAATTTGGCTTTAGAGTTTTTTTCAAATAAATTAATATTCTTTGATATTAACAGAGGCAAGAATTGGGAAAGGACCTTTCGATGTTCGACTTGTTTATGTGCACACACAAGAGAAAGGACACTGGAGAATTTGTTGACCAGAGGTCAGCTGATGCATATGTAAGTGTAAGAGATGGTATTTTTCCCTCCTAGGCTATTAGATGCATGTATTGTTGATTTTATTATATTATTTCCACTTTTGTTCATGTCATTTACTAATTTTGATTTGGACAATATTGCTAAGATTATTGTTTTTTCATACACTATTTTTATGGTGTTGTTATTTTGGTCATAGTTTCATAGGTTATGCTAAAAATATTGATGTGTTCTTATGTTGTTATTCTCTGTTATGTTTCATGGTTTAGGCTAGAAGTATTTCTAGTTTGTGATATTTTTTTTGTAATATTTTTTTGGTCATAATTTCATGAGTTATGTTTGAAAGCGTTGCTATTCTATGTATGATGTCATTGTGAATAATGGTTATATTTTACACTTGTGTATAATGTGGTTTTAATTTCTAGACTGAATATATCAGACTCAAATCAATTAGATGTTCCCAAGCATCAGTTGGTGCAGATGGGAATAAGACCTCTGAGAATACGATCTCTGAGCAGGAAGAGACATTGATTTGGTTAGAGGTGGTCGGCGGTAGAAACAAAAAAGGTTGCATTTTTTGTGTTGGTTTAGAGGCACCTACAATTGGAAGCTCTTCAACAGAGGCTTCAGTTGCACCTGATTCATCATGGCTTCATCCTCTCTTCCAAGCAGAGCTGGAAAGGTGGTTGGCACAACAATCGCAAGCATCACAAGCAGCAAATGTTATTTTACAACAAACAATGGATGAGAAGAAACAGGTGATAGCTACTTACAAAGATAAGTTCGAAGAATACGATCGCCTGTTTGGTCAATTATTTTTTAAGTTAGAAAATCTACCCCTTAACAAGGGGGATGGAGAGTCAGGTTCTGCCAACAATAAGCAACATGATGATAATGATTGTAATGATGTTTAAATTGTAACACCCCTTTAGCCTATGGTTCCTTTTAAGTATTTAAAAGGATATAATACGAAAATAATTATCAGAGTATTGGTGTTACTATTACCTCGACCCGAGTCCAATTAAAACTTTTACCAAGTGAATTAATTAACTGTCATTTGGGTTGGTCTCTACTCTCGGGTTCTCTCAATATCACAGCGTAATAAATATACATAGAATAACCTGGATTAACTATACATAGACATGCATTCTTAATTAAATATAATCAATTAACTATTGGGTATGGAGGCAACAATCCTGCCACTCATAACCCCATTAAATATTCTAATCATCAATCCATCCTCATTCATATACAGATAAGTTAGAATAGGCTATACAAAATAATCCTACACTAGCCTTTTTCAAAATATCATGAAAGTTAGCTCAATCCTAACGTGTACTTATACTATCCAAAATAAACAGTTTGTGTGCCTAGATTGGACACTTATGCATACCTTAGCTTCTTCCTCCAAATAAAGGGAACCTACACATCTGGTATATGTCAACACTATTGTGAGAAATGAATATCAGTAGCAATACAACCAGTTACAAAATCCGTTAACCTATACCACTGTGCTCGCATCGAAAACCTCTAGATTCTTTCATAAAACGTATAACATACTATAGGGATGCAATGAGTAAAGCATTTAGTCATGGTATATACTCAGATGTATGCATGTGCATTTAAAACATGTCAACTTTAAAACATAGGAAGTGTATTCATCATCATTTTCATCATAAAGCATTTCTTATAAAACATATATGGGATAGTAAGCATAACATCATTTCATTTTCATAACATGCGAGCAGTATATAAAACACCCTGAGAGTAATCGAGAGAGTCGCCCAACAACAACTCCATGCACCACTGTCTATATGAATGAGTGCATGTCTATTTAGCCATGCCTTAACCTTTTGTACATTCTGAGGCATCCCCCAATGGATCCAAGTACCATAATGGTACCTACCCCTTTCCAGCAGATCATCCCTGACCAGCGGGATTCCTCCCTTTCATCCCAAACGGGGCTAGTATACTCTCATGGGATCATCATCAACTCTACCCGTATCATTTCCTCTCCTCTTTTGGGCGGATCATAATACTATAGAATCAGCATCCCTTTTCGATGGATCATAATCTCGGTACACTATTCTCTACATATACTATAGGGTGAATTGGCTCATGGTCATGGTTATGCTTAACTCTAAGTATGTGTTTCTTATATGGCCTTTGGGAGATGACACTAACTTAAAATTCGCAACCATCATGGTGTTTTCAAAATCATCTAAGTTCAAGTGGATGTTTAACCATCCCAATTTATGGCACAACCGTGGAATGCCTAACGACCGTCCCATACCGACAATCGGTCACTCGATCATAAGCCTATCTACCCTAAGGCATACACTGAGAATACTTTCCTCTTACCCTCTTTGTGTTTTTTGCTCTCTTTTCTTTCACTATCCTAAGGGTATCATCACCCAAAACTCCTAGTTTCCTGGCTTACCTATGTTGTGAGCCTTTAATTAAGTTAGTATGAAGAATTACTAATCTCAATTGTCATTAAAAACCTTATTTTGAAAGTTAGAGGGCTGCCAGTCGATTGTTGGAAGGCTAGCAGTCGACTAGTGGCTCTCTGTAATCCTCTGGTGCCAATCAATAAGCTAGAAGTTGGCTGTCAGCATGCTGGCAGCCAGCTGGTGGCTTTCTAGAATGCATCCTAGGTCAAATTATAAGCACGACGATCATTGCTAGGGCGATCAGTCAACTTATCGGTCTGAAACCTAGACCGACGATCATTGCTAAGAACTTGGCAGTCGGCTGCTAAGCCTCTGTCTACACTTCTGGGTTTCCAAGAACACAACAGTCGACTGTGAGGATGGCCAGTTGACTACTAAGTGCAGACCCGGGCCCGACAGTCGACTACTAGGTGTCTGGCAGTCGGCTACTAAGCCTCTATCTACACTTCTGGGTTTTCCAGGAACACGACTGATCGGCCTCGCTAGTAGTCAATTTGCTATGCTCTCATTGCGATTCAAAAAACATGATTTTTGATAAAACCCAGTCCAACATGCATTCTATTTTCAAATATAAACATATGAGCCTAATTCCCATACAATAAACTTTACTTTTCATTAAAAATTTCTTGTTCATTAGCTCAAACAAGGTACATTCAAGGAAATCTAGTCTATATATCTAGATGAACACTACCCAGCCCTTCCAATCCATTGCAGTACACATATGAGCATACATTCAACAATACAACACCCCATAGAAATAGAAAACATACAGAATGTAGGTTTTAACCCCAAATCAACTTAAAACATTCAAAATCACATTTTATCAGAAAAAGTTCTGCACATTTTAGAAATGGAGTTTAGGATGGATTGCTACCTTGATTCCTTGCAAATGTGTGTGTTTGGTGTACTAGGATGACTCTCCCCTTGCTATAGGATGAATTCCCAGCCTCAAATTTGCCTCTACCTTCAGAAATTCTTCCTCTCCCTCTTACCCTAGCTCTTTCTCTCTCTCTACTCGCCCTTGATCTCTCTCTCTCTCTAAGTTTCTGAAGTTTGGGCATTATGGGAGGGTTTAGGGCTTCAGCTAGGGTTTAAGAGAGGTTTTTGGAAATTGCTCTTTGGTCCCTGGGCTGTTTTGCACTCTTGGCCTCACTTACTTTTTCCTTTTCAATTGAGTCCCTAACCACCTCTTACTAAGCCTTCATTTACTTCCTTTCAATTTAATCCCTAAACTAATGCAACTACATGCATTAATGCAACATACACAAGCATTAAACATCAAATTAACAATTATCAAACATCTCTTTAATAATAATTGGAGCGGATGTTACATAAATAGCTTTTAAATATTTATGTACTCAAATACAACTTTGTATGGATGTGAAATTTATTGTTTAAATATAATATTATGTAAGAAATCAAATATTTGTTGTTTAGTTCATTAGATAATTTCATACAAAATTGGTGGAAGGAAGAAAATACCATTGTTTTAGACACGGAATAGGCAACTAATTAGAGATGGAAAATCCCCTTTAGAGACGAAATTTTTCGTCTCTAATTAAAGAAGAAAAATCCCATTTAGAGACGGAATTTTTCGTCTTTACTTTGCAACAGAAAATCCCATTTAGAGACGGATTATTCTGTCTCTAATTTGAGACAGAATTTCGAGTTAGAGACAGAAGTTCCGTTCCAAATTAGTGACGGATTTTTTTTTCCATCTTTAATCTGTCTCTAATTTCTTTTTCCATCTTTGTTTTTTGAGACAGCTTTTTTAATTTAGAGATGGATTTTTTTTTGTCTCCAATTAAAGACGGATATGTATTTTTGTTTCTATTTTTTAGCAACGCCCTTATCAATGACGGGGTATTTTCCATTGCTATTCCATCTCTAAATGTATTAGACATTGATTTCCATGTAAATAGAGATGCTTTTTTCTGTCTCTAATCCTCCTTTTTCTTGTAGTGTATACATCAATTAGCAAGCATTGCATAATCATTTGAAATGTCAATGTGATAAAAGTAGATTTTCCTTTCAAGTAAAACATCTTTTCATGGGACACATGTTAAAACTGGATTAGACAATAATCATTTATGTATTTCATTCTTAAAACTTAGCTTATCACAAATCGTGGACACTTGGCCACCTTTGTAAATTAATAGTGCACACTTGGGTACTTTATGGACACTTGGCCACCTTGGTAAATTAATTGTGCACACTTGGGCACTATGTGGACACTTGGCCACCTTGATAAATCAATTGTGCACACTTGGGCACGTTGTGGACACTTGGCCACCTTGATAAATTAATTGTGCATAATTGGGCATATTATGGACACTTGGCCACCTTGATAAATTAATTGTGCACACTTGGGCACTATGTGGACACTTGGCCACCTTGATAAATTCTTTGTGCACACTTAGGCACTATGTGGACACTTGGCCACCTTGGTAAATTAATTATGTTGCAATTATCTATTGGTATGTGGTCTTGAATTATCCATTCATAATCTCTTAAAATTTTCAACATAAGAACATTAATGGCATAAATTTGAATAAATTGCAATCACCCTTCCCTTAACTCTAACTTTCTCATTTTCCCTTGACTTTAACCATTATAAGACATATTATAAGTCATTATTATTTGCATATGCATTCGGCTACTAGGGCTAAAATGGGAGATTATGTTCGGCCATAAGTATAAGTTAATAATCCCTAAGGTTCTTCATGCCACTTTGTCAAATTTTCCCCACCTTTCTATACTTTACACTTAATGAGATCATGCATTAAATTCTAGGATACTTTCTTCCGCATTTAATTGGTGTAGCCATTGCCATTAATAATTTATTCCCCTTGCTTTATTGGTTCATGCTACACAGTAAATTTTAAGACTCACACACTTTTCTCCATTTTTACATTTTAGTAATAATGTGGGGTCTTATTATGTGTAAAAGGTGAACTAATTAACTATACCTTAATCAACCATATTTTCTTCCCTTCTAATAGCCAAAACCAAATGGTAGTTGCTCTTACACAATTTTCATCAAGCCATTTCATACCTTACAAAAGCCATTTTCGGATTGAGCAATCCCACAAGAGTAATGTTACAATGTTAAAGAGAATTGTAGCTAGCAACCTTCATCTTTTATATCTATGACTTAATTCATATACTAGGCATGCAAGAATACAAAATTTCAGCACTATTTTATGTTAGAGTTTTCCATGACACATGCTAAACTTTTTTCTAACCATAGTTCTTTCATAAGGATAACACTATCCCTTTTTAGTACGTCAACAACACATCAAATTCACCATGCAAGCTTAGCCAACATGACATTCGTATCATCAAGAATGTAGGGAAGAAATTAATGTTCCATAAAAGCTTGGAAAAACATGGTGGATATATATAAAACCATGCATCAATTTACAAGAATTGCTAACCTACCTCAAGGATGAACACAAGTGAATTGTCTTAGCTTGCCTTTGAATTTCTCTTGCTCCTTTGCTCCTTTCTTTCCTTCCTTTCTCAGCCAAATCCAATCCCTCTACCTCTTGTATCTTCTTTAATTAGCTAAGGGAATGCTACCTCCTCTCTCTCTTTCTTTTATTATTCTTGGTTAATAGGCTTTGGTGTAAATTAAATGCAGCCCACCTTTCTTGCAAATTTTGTGTTACTTAATCCATTATTCACGCTGCTCTCCCTCTCTCCCTTACATTTCCCATTCGGCCACATGTGTACTTAAGTACACTCTATTTCTCCATGCCATCTTGTACCATTTGCTCCACTCGGCCACGTCAAGGAGGGGAAGGGAAAGCCATGCAAGTTACACACTCCAAGCAAGACATTGGGTCCACGCAAGGGGCATCTTCCACGCAAGCTATCCTTCTCACACAACTACACTGTTTGGCATTTACTTTTTATGAAATTGTGAAGCTACTTAAATTATTGCATGCATTTTTATAGATTTAACTACTCACATGATATGGAAGCTACTCCTTCACGCAGGACCCAACTTTATACAAGGCACACGTGAGTTTCTATTGTTGGGCACGTTGGAGACAACACAAGGGAGGGAACTTGTATCACACGCAGAATGTTCATGCATGCCTCTCATCCTATATGCATATATATATTTCTTTTTCTTTCTAGTTCATGCGAGGCTTAGGTGGTGGAATTAAAGGAATAAAGGAAGGGAATTTAAGCACCTCCCTTTCACTCTTTCTTCTGAATGCATGTGTATATCCTTATATATATTTAATTACTATACAATCCTTGCATTTCCCAATTTTCCTAGCTGTGTGGTTATATGGGTACATTTAAAAATTCACGTCCTTCTTCCTATTTCACGTGATGTTAACTCTTTTCCTTTGTTTATTGAAATAAATTTTGCACCTTTAGCCACTTAACTATATATATATGTATATATTTCAATGCTACACTTCTTTCCTTTCCCAATTGCACGTGTATATATATATATGTATTTTTAGTTTGCTTTTCTCCTTTGGCAATTAAGCTAGGTGAAAGGAAAAAAATTAGGAAATCAAATTAAACACCTCAATTACCCATGTTCCCTTTTTATGAACATTACATGCTAGTTAATACCTTGGTCCATTCTTTCCCCTGTGCCATTTATTCTTCATTACATCACTAGAACAATTACATCCCATTTTATGGCAATGCATCTAATTAATTAAGGAAACACTAATTTAAATATAACCAAAAGAATATGAGGTGTTACAAGATCAATCTCTATAGCACCTTATAGTATGTCTCCTTTAGAATTAAGTGAGTTGAAATTGCAGATATAAGACCTCCTAAGTAATTCATTAGGCCCAGTGCTTCATCATGGGGAGCACCAGTCTTATTTGTGAGGAGAAAGGATGGAAGTATGAGAATGCGCATAGATTATAGGCAATTGAACAAGGTAACGATGAAAAACAAGTATCCCCTCCCTAGGATTGATGACTTGTTAGATCAATTAAGAGGAGTAGTTGTGTTTACTAAGATTGATTTGAGATCGAAGTACCATCAAATCAAAGTAAGAAGTGAGGATATACCTAAGGCCGCTTTTAAGACTAGGTATGGACATTATGAATTTCTTGTGATGCCATTTGGACTGACAAATGCTACAGTTATTTTTATGGATTACATGAATTACAACTTTAGACCCTACCTTAATCAATTCATGGTAGTGTTCATTGATGATATTCTTGTATATTCTAGAAATAGGCAAGAGCATGAAAAACACCTTAAGATTGTGTTGTAAGTTCTTAGAGAGAACTAGCTGTATGCCAGACTTGAGAAGTGTGAGTTTTAGCTTAAGGAAGTAATATTTCTAGGGCATGTGATTACCAAGAATGAGGTAGTAGTAGAACCATGTAAGACTGAAGTAGGGGTTTATTGGGAGAGACCTACAATGGTGACTGAAATCTATAGTTTCCTCGGATTATCTAGTTACTACAAAAGGTTTATCCAAGGGTTTTCGCAAGGCTTGATAAAATAGTTTGAGAACATGTTTTTGAGGCAAAACTCTAGGTGAAACAATGATTTTTAGAATAGACCGAGCGCTAGCAGCCGACTGCCAGCCCTGGAAGTTGACTGTTGTGCTCATCCTATGCCCAGAAAAGTAAGACAAAATGCTAGTAGTCAACGGCCAGCCTTGGAAGTCGACTGTCGTGTTCTTTATTTTTTAAAAAATTTTCCAAAAATCTAGTAACCGACTATCAGCCCCTAGGAATCAACTGTCGAGGTTAGTAGTCAACTACCAAGCCCTTAACAACTGATTGGTAGCTCTCGGCTAAGACAGGGGAAATTAGACAATAAGCTAGCAACTAACTGCCAACCCCCTGACTTAGATAATGAACTTAATAATCATTTTAAGAAGGAAATAGCACAAAATCTCACTCAAATTAATGATCTAAACCTGGGATGTAGTGGGTACATGCAAAAGATAGAGTTATGAATCACTTGGATGAGGAGATCCCTATGATAGTGAAATAATGAGGGCATAACACATAAGAGAGGAAAGAGGGGAGTTATTCCAAGTGTATGCCTAGTGGTAGATAGGCTCATAATTGAGTGATCGATTGTCAGTATGGGACGGCCGTTAGGCATTCCATGGTTGTGCAATGAATTAGGATGGTTAAACATCCACTTGAACTTAGATGATTTTGAAAACACTATGATGGTTGCAAACTTTAAGTTAGTGTCATCTTCCAAAAGCCATTTAAGAAACACATACTTAGGGTTAGCAAAACCATGGACATGAGCCAAGTCACCCTAGTGTATATGTTAAAGAATAGCGTATTAGGAGTGTAATCCATCAGAAAGGGATGGTGATTCCATGGTATTATGATCTGCCCAAAAGCGAAGAGGAAATGATCAAGGTAGAGTTGACGGTGATCCCATGAGTTGATAACCAATCTCATTTGAGGAAGGGAAAGGTTGGGTAGAGTTGATAACTATCCCACTGGTTATGAGATGATACTCAGATCTGGATGAAGAATGCCTCAGAATGTACAAAAAGTTAAAGTTAAAGTTAAAGCTAAAGTTATAGCTAAAGGGTGGTTGAATAGTCACAAACTAATGCATATAGACAATGGTACATGGAGTTATCGTTGGATGGCACTCCCGATAATTCTTATGATGTATTATTTTCCTGCTCATATGTTTAAAGTAAAGGCATGTTTACTATCCCACAATATGTTTTACATGAAAGTTATGATGAGATGATGATGAATGGACATCCCTTATTTCAAAGTTTATATATTTTAAAGGTACTTCATAAATCTAAGCACATGATATGAGAATATGTTGCATACATTGCATCCCTATAGTATGTATTATGTTTTATGATGAAAAGAATGTAGAGATGTTTCCATGTTAGCACGGTCGTACAAGTTAGTAGTTTTCAAGCAGGTTGCATTGCTACTGAGATTCATTTCTTACATGAGTGTTGGCATGTACCAGATATGTAGGTTCCTTGGCTGGAGGAGAAGGTAAGTAGGATAGGAGTACCCTTTATAGGGCTACTAAGAATGTCTATTTTGGATAGTATAGGCACATGTTTAATTTGTACTAGTCTTTATAATTTTTGGAAAGGCTAGTAAATAATATCTCTTGTATAGCCTATATTGATTTAAATGTATATAGATTAGTTTAAATTTATGGATACAAAATTTGATGGGGTCATGAGTGGTAGGGTTATTGCCTCCATACCCTAATAAGTTAAATTAAAATTAATGAATGAGTATTTATGTATGTTTGTTTATAACTACTTAGAATGAATTATGTATATGTGTTTGATTCGATATTCCGCTGTGACATTATGAGAGCCCGAGTGTGGAACCCGATCCCACATAGCACTTAATTAATCAACTTGGTAAATGTTTAAAATTTACTTGGGTAGATGTACAGTAACATACCATTATTATGACAATTATATATTATACCTATTAAGTAACTAAAAGGAACCATAAACTAAGAGGGTGTTACGGGTGTTACATAATTCATAAGTAAATTTGAAAATGGATTCGGTTTAAAATAAGAAAACATTAAATGGAACTTATCATGAGTAAATTAATTAACATTTTATTAAGGATAACTCGTAAAAGTAGAGAAACTTTAATTGGAATTTGGAATTCATAAGTATTATAAAAATGAACACCTAATTTTTTGTTGAGATAGCCAATTAATAATTAAATCTATGTGTATATACTAAATTGGACTACATAATATGGATGAAGTATAACTGAGAGGTTACAATTGGTATATGTTCTAGCTTTGACTTGCTTAGTGTCAAGTGACCGATAGTTGACATGGGATGACCATCAGGGTACAACAAGATTGGATCATAAATTAGAGTGGTGAAATATTTCCTCAATTTTTTTTGTGTCAGAATGTGAATTTTAAGTTAATACACACTAGGGGATGCCCTGGAGTTAGTGGTCTAATCACAATTAGGCTAAGGAAAGAGAAAAGTAAAAAAGAAGGTACTGTATAATGAAAAGTACCTTAATGATACACAAGTAATATGACTACCAAACTAAAGATATTTATAGTTGATTGCACTTATCTATGTGCTTAGATGTGAAATGTGCAATTATAAAATGCATATTCTATGAGATACAACTAAACCATGAGTAAAATGGTTTTCATTGATGTTTAGATTAGATTGTGCTTTACCATTTACTACTAGAGTTTGACCTAGTTTGGGTTAGTGCCCCTTTAGGAAGATTTTTAGTGATTTGTGAGATTAAAGTAATTGTTTTTCTTGATGTTACTCATCCTCATCCCCCTTTTGAATCCCATAAATAGGAGATGTAAATATACTATTGTGCTTCTTTTTATTATGTTTTGGATTTTGATGAACTTGAATGGTTGAAGTGACCACTGTAAAAGTTTGTTTTATTTTGGATATGCATGTATGTATGTACATATATATATGTTAGTATTAAAGTTTACTAGGATATTAATTATCAATATGTTGGCATTAGTATGTTCAATGTTTGACTATTAAGGTAGGTGTTTCTTGTATGTAATTTGATATTTTCTACTATGCATAATATCTATATTTATATTCGAGAGAGAATTGAGAATTTTTCATGTTGATTAAATCATTAAAATGAGAAAGATTAAATTTAGACCTAAAATTGGGTAGTAACACACCAATTAAGGTAACATTATGTCAGCCAAATTATTTAAATAAAATTCAATTAATCCTAATCCTATCCATGGGGAGAGAATAGAAAAAAAAAGGATTCAATAAGCAAATAAATTTAATTCACCATGATTAATGAAGAATCAATAGAAAAAAGCCCTATTACCTGAATTAGGGTGTTACGAGGTAACCCACAAAAGGATAATCCTGTAGGAGGTGATTTCATATGGGCCAAGATTTATTGGGTACTGTGATTAGATATGTGGATCCACACTAGTGACTACCATAAAATTCATCACGAGTGACAAAAGCCATGAAAAGGTATCTTGTTTCAGAAAAGTTGATACAAATAATAAAAGAGAATAACAAAATAGATAGGAAGAGAATGGAGTAATAGCTGAATAGTGTCAATTCCAAGAAGAATTGGAAAGTATACTAAATGATACCTTTTTCAAGTAAAGGCAACTCCTAAGCTAGATACATAATGCAAACACAAGCTAATCCTCTCAATGTAGAATAATCTAATATTTATACTAATAAAAAAATGAATAACAACTTCCTTCACGTCAAATGCCATGATCTCAACTTCACATGCCCAACACGCTTGGTGCTAGAGTCATCACATAATCCTTTTTTCATCTTGGTAGCTTATGTGTCCTTTTACCAATATGTTCTTTTTCTGTGTTCCCTTATTTTTCCATCTTCTGTTCATTCATGTCCTTCTTCATGCATTTTTGTTATTCCTATCTTCTCCTTTTATATTATTATTTTCAGTGTTCTCCTTGTCTCAAAATGTAACAATACCCCCTCTCCGAAAACAACCTTGTCCTCAAGGTTGATGTGAAGAAAAACTATTATAAGTTTCTTCCAAACGTCCCATGTTTCTTATTCCCTCAGCCATCCTTCCCACTCCACCAAAACTTCTTGGTGTGATTTGTTCCCCCTTGAACTATCCTTGTAGCTACAATAATGGTTGGATGTAATTCTAAGCTATTAACTACTATAGGTATTACTAGTTCCATATCTGGGAGCTATCCATGAAATTCCTTCAACAATGAAACGTGAAACACAACATGAATCTTACTTTCCTGAGGTAGTTAGACCTTGTATGCAACTTGTCCAATCTTATCTAAAATTCAGAAATGGCCATAAAATCTCTTTAAAAGTTTGAAATTCAATCTTTGAGTTGTCGATGCTTGCTTGTATTGATGAAACTTAATGAGAACCCAGTCACCTACCTTAAATTATTTGTCACATCTCTTCTTATCTGCAATCTTCTTCATCCTCTCTTATTCTTTCTTCAAATTCCAAGTGAGATGCTCATGCAATTATGCTCATTTTTGTAATAGTTCACCCATTGACTCCCTCTTACAATTTTCATCTATGTAACTTGGTACACTATTGGGGTTGATGCCATACAAAGCCTTGTATGTTGACATACCATTGGCTATGTGACATGTAGAGTTGTACCACAATTTGAACCAAGGAAGATAATTGTACCAGAGTTTAGGATAATTTTGCATGAAAGCTCTCAAATACTACTCTAACCACTGATTTAATACCTCAGACTTTCCATCTATTTCTAGGTGATACACAGTGATATAATGAAGTTTGGTACCATTGAGATGCATCATTTATCTCCACAAACTTATCTGCCACTTTTTTTGTTGTATAACCACTACGAAGTGCTCCAAAATGTGCCATCTTAGTGAATTTATCAACTACCACTAGGATGGTTGTATATCACAAAGAATTGGATAAGGGTGTGATAAAATCCATGGTAAGTTGTGTAATATCCTCAATTCTATGATATCAAGTATGTCTTAGAATCCTAGACTCAATATTTTTATGCATGGAAAATAGTCCAAAAATTATTTTATATTACCTTAAACAAAGGAAGGACTAAAATGAAAGGAAATGATTAGGGACTAAAATGAAAGGAAATTTGTTTCACAAAATATTCTAATAGTAAGCACGTAAATTGAGGTGCATTTATGGTGCACATTTATGAGGTTTGAAAATGGTGCCAATGTCATGAATGCTGTAAGAAAAATATTTAGGGGCAAAACGGTTAAAATTTTATCTGAAAATAGGAATAAAATATTTATTTATCAGATAAAATGGCTAATTTTTATCTGAAAAATTATGAAATTGCCTCTAGAATATTTTTTTCAAAATTTTTTTTAAAAAAAAAAAATTTTGGCTCAGCACTTAAGAGGGGTAAAATAGTCATTTTACCATGAAAGGCAAAATGGTAATTTTGACACCATGGGTAAAAAGGTAATTTCATCACAAGGACATAAAGGGAAATTTACCTAAAGAAACATTTTAAAATTCCTAAAATACCCTTACATGTTAAGGTTTTAAGAAGGAAAAAGTGAAGGGTATTTTGGTCATTTTTCCACCAAGGGCAAAATGGTCATATTAGCCAATTTAAATAAGTCACACTACTTCTTCTTCTCCTCCTTAGCAAAGACGACGTGAAGGCTTTTGGAAGGGAGAAATACCATAAGCTTCATCAGGGAGAAAAGGGAGAAAAAGCAAGGAAACTTCAAGGTTTATCCACCAAAAATTGTAAATCAAGGTAGCTTAGCATTCTTCCATCACTTATTTCATGTTTTAATGGATTTTTTCAAGCTTTTGAGATTTTCATGGCTGAATGAACAGTACATGAATAGTGATGTTCTTAAGTTTACATTCTTAAATTCTCAAAATTTCTATGGATTAATGCTTAGAAAGTAGTATGGAGTTGTTTGTGATGGTTAATTTCAATTATGAAAGTGTTTATGTTCATTTCCCAATTTTGTTTCATTTGCCCTAAAACCCCAAATTCATGAATGTCATGCCAAATTGTTTGTTTTGCCTTGATTGTTATGGATAAATGGTGATTGATGGTTTATAGATGATGAAAATGGGATTAAAGGAATGATTATATGAAAAATGATGATTTTTGCACAAAACTCCTCTTTAGGCCATGGCTAGAAAAATGAGAATTGGAAAATTGTATGAAAAATTTTAAAGTAGCTTATTGGTAATTCAAGTTATGGCCAATGGAGGATAGAATAGATGTCAATTGGTTGAAAGGCCCAATTTTGCCTAAAAATCTCATCTTGACCAAGAGTATGCAAGTTTTTTATGAAGGAAATGTGTTGAAATTTTTGTGTGTGTGTCTTGGTTGAAGCAAGATTAATTGGCAATTATTTTTATGCAAAATGATTCCATTAAATTCCATGTAACCTACTTGACCAATTTTAGGACATGGAAATATTTATGGAAAATTTTTGTACAAAAATGTAATAAAATTGGTCAAAGTATACAAAGGAAATAATATGACGTTGCAATTAAATTTTAATGAATATTGTGTGCAATCTTAGCAATTCTAGCAATTTGTGTGCATGCTTAAGTGTGGGGAGACAATGATTATACACACCTTGGGTATGTATAATTAGGTGAGAAAGGGGGAAAATGGAATAATAAGTAAGAAATGGAAAAGATTCAACTTTGAAACCCTTTAAATGCAATAAAATGTGAAAAAGGGAATTTAGTGTAAATGGGAAGGAAAAGTAAATTTATTTTGGTTATTATATGGCAAGAGTGACAAATAGAAATTTTTAAGTATGAAAATATTAAATTTCTTAAGGATTTCTCTTGACCAAGAATGAACCTTCCTTTTTATACAAATTCAAGAATGGAATTGTTATTGAGATTTAAAGGTTTTCTTTTTAGAAAGTGAGAATGATAGTATCATCATGAATGAGGAAAGAAAAGGATTGATTTATGACATAGATAAGGAAAAACATAGCATGGTATTGGAAAACATTGAATGGAAGGAAAATATTTGAATGTTCAATAAAGAGAAACATAAAAGAAGTAATTCCAATATATGTTCTAGGATAGATAGGCTTATAACCGAGTGACCAATTGTCGGTATGGGACGACCGTTGGACATTCCACGGTTGTATCATAAAGTTGAATGGTGAAACATCCACTTGGAATGAAAGAATTTCGAAAACGCTGTGATGATTGTGAATTCTAAGTTAGTGTAACCTAGATGGTCAATTGAATAGGGGACATTTACTTAGAATTTGGCAAAATCATGGGATTAAGCCTAATCATCCTAGTTGATATATATAGGAAATAGTATACTGGGAAATGATCCATGATGTAGGTTGTGGTGATCTATGGCATCATGAACCACCCATAAAGCAGGGAGAAGATGATCTGTGTGAATAAAAGTGATTCCATGAGCTTAGTTTGACTGAACCCTGAGAGAAATTCCCACTTAGATCCATCTTTATGACATGATCACTAAATGTGAATGGGTACTTGGATCCACTGAGGGACGCCTCAGATGTACCAATGGCAGCATTGTCACACACTTGATAGAGCGGCTATCTCATTCATGCACGCTGTAGTATGTAGAGTAATTTATACTTCCGATACTCTTGTGTCTCTCTGAATTGAAAATATGGCTTTTAGCCAAATATGAATGTTTATTTTCCTTATAAATAATACAGTTTTCCATGAATGATAAATGTTGTTTCTCCTAAATTATCTATAGCTGAATGGAAATTTAATGAATGCACTTTCCTGATTATGGTACTAAACGATATACGGTGAACTATGGTTGTGACTGAAATCGATACTGTTTTTATTTTATAACTGATATATTACTGATATACCTCATAAACTTCATCCTATACATCTGACTGGTTTATTTATAGCATTTCCTAGAAATGATGGAATTTAAGAATAAGGAATGTAAATTGTTTTCCATATCCATACGGTGGTACATACCATAGCTCAGAAATGAAATGTGGAATGCGTAGCTATTGAGAAATTATTTTCTCATTATATTCTGGTATGTATCAGATGACTAGGACCATTATGGTACTACAAGACAGAAGGGATTAGTGATCCATCCCAAGAAATGGAATAATATATATTATGCTAGAAATACATATAAGTATATGGATATGTAAAGCATACATATCAGGTTTATGAAAAATAGTTAAAAAGGGTATGAGTGGCAGGTTTGTTGCCTCCTTACCCTATGAAAACAAGAAAACTACATATATCATACAGTATATGTAACAACGTTGTAACGTTGAACTGGATGTAAATGTATGTAAAGGAAAAAGTTTAAATTTATCCTGAATTTTCATGGATTATGGTGTATAATTATTAGACTTCCACTATATTGATAATTGATATGATACCTGAGTAAGGATCCGAACCTAATGAAATGTATACTATAAATGGATATTTAAATAACTCAGGTAAGAAATAAAGGATAGAAGTGTATATAACACACCAGTTTCTTACGTGAAGGATTTTTTAATAAATAATATTTTAAATATGGCTATGAAATTTGGGGTGTTATAAGTTGCTCCTGTGAATGTGATGGAATAACCAAGGGTTAAAGTAAACCTTTCTTCTTGCTCGTCCTAAATTTTACTTGTTGACCGATGATACAATTATTTACAAACTCCAAAATCTCCTTTCTCATATTTTTCTAGTAAAATAATTAAGCAATTGCTTTATATGTCTTAGTGAACCCACCATGACCCCCCATTAGAGTATCATGAAAAGTAGTGAGAATCAATTTCTTGCTAGCATCCTCATTGGGAACTACCATCTTGCCTTTATAGAATAGAAACCCATCTTTGATAGTGAAAAATTTTGGTAATTCATGTGCTTCTAGCTTTTGATGATATTCTAACAGCTCTGTATTACTACTGTTTAACCTCCTCATCTCTATGAATACATCGTGTTGCACCTCAAACACGGCTAAATACACTCCTTTGATCTGCTATAATTCATGCCGCCTAGATAGTGTGTCAGCCATAATATTGCTTTTTCTAGTCCTATACACTATTTCATATTGAAATCCTAGCAGTTTAGAGAGATAAAACTATTGTTTCGGTGTCTGAATTACTTGATGCATAAGCTCTATCAAGCTTTTATGATCAGTCTCTACAATAAACTTCCTGCCAAGAAGATAATGATGCCATTTCATCACAGCTTGTGTAATGGCGTATAACTCCCTCAAATATATGGATGCATTCATCAACCTCTAAGTAAGGTTTTTGTAAAAATGCCAAAGGATGTCCCTTCTGATTGAGCATGGCTCCAATACCAGTACTTGATGCATCAGTCCCTACCATAAAGTCTTCTCTGAAATCTAGTAATACAAGCACTGAAGTTTGAGTCATACACTGCTTAAGTTTATCAAAAGCCTGTTGTGCCCATGCATGCCATTACAATTGGTTTTTCTTCAATAGTTCAGTTAATTGATAGGAAATGTTAGCATACCCCAGGATAAACTTTATGTAATATCCAGTTAACCCTAAAAATCCCCTTAATTGCTTCAAATTGTAGGGTTATGGCCATTCCACCATAGCTTCCACTTTATTTGGGTCCACATATACTCCTTTGCTAATTACATTTATTAGGTATTCAATTCAGTCTTGACAGAATGAGCACTTAGATTTTTTAGCAAATAGTGAGTGATGCTTAAGAGAATTTATCACCAGCCTAAAATGCCCTACATGTTCCTCCAATTTCTTACTATAGATTAAGATATCATCAAAAAGTTCAACAATAAATTTACGCATATAAGGTTGAAACACCTCTAATCTGGTGATAGCCTCTATGCAAGTCCAGCTTAGAAAATATACAGTCCCATGAAGTTCATCAAGAATTTCATCAATAGTAGGGATGGAAATTTATATTTGACAGTAATCTCATTCAATACTCTATAATGAATGTAAAATCTCCAAGTCCCATCTTTCTTCTTAACTAGCAACACTATCTCTTATAACTCTTACTTGATTCATTTCTTCCACCAACCTCTTTATTTTTTATTTTTGAAAGTGAGGATACCTATAAGGTCTTACTGTCACTGGTTTGGCACCAAGCATAAGTGTGACTCGATGATCTATGTCGCGTTTGGGGGGGGTAATTGTTTAGGTTCCTCAGATACAACTAAAAATTCCTGTATTACCATCTGGATTTCTTGTGGAATGAGTCTCTCCTTCCTTTTTTTATTCTCCTCTATTTTTTGTAATAAGAATAAACAAGATATGTTACTACTCTCAACCATCTTCTTAATAATCCGCCCATTAATTGGCTCTGTAGTTAACAACTTCTTTCCATTTATTTTAATTTCTCCACCATTGCACTGGAAAGTCAATGTCATCTTGTGGTGAATGATTATGCCTCCCAATTGAGCCATTGTACCCCTAGGACTACATTTGAGCCCTTGATATCCAGAACAAATAAATCTACCATAACCTAATGCCCTTGCAACAGAATACTCATAGATTCACACTTCTTAGAACACTGAAAAAAATCACCACTTCCTATCTAAACCTTGAATGGTTTGATTGGTTTCATAATCAACTTTAGCCTCTTAACTAGACATTCCTTAATAAATTTTTGTGTACTACCATTATCAATCAACACCATAAACATCTGACCATTGTGATTGCCTTTGACCCTCTGACCATTACAAAGCATTGAAGCTGATCTCTAGAGTGACATCTTCTGTTTCTTCCCCTTCAATAGGCACACCAACTCTAACTCTGTCCTCCTCATTATGTAACATCCGATCCTTCCGTGTTTGCGAGATTTTTGTTAAATTTAATTAAATTAAATGTTTGTGTTTGTTGCATTAGGTTGCATTTAGTCGTATTAGAATGAGAGTTCTAAGAGAAAAGAAAGAATAAGGACTAAATTGAAAATGAAAATGATATAATGGGAAATTGTATGAATATCTAAGACTTTAGGGCAATAGGCCGTAATTTTAGCCAAATGATTTACTATAGCAACAGAATTATGAAAATTTCCCGCCAGTGAGTTAGGGATGAAATGGTCATTTAACATAAAGTTGAAAAAATTATCATTTCAAGCCAAATGGTCAGGAATTAAAAGCAGAATTGTAAAGGGCCGGATTGCCTATAAATAGGTCAACCCTCCAGAACCCTTCATTTGGCATCTTGAGTTCTAAAATTCTAGAGAGAGAAAGAAATCGAGTTAAAGAGAGTGAGTTGGAATTGGGAAGAAAGGAAGCTATGCAATGGATTTAAGCATTCCAGAAGTTAGGAAAACTTACCAGAACCCTTCACCATCATCAAATACCAAGTTTAAATCAGCAAAAAGGTAGCAAATCACCCATCTCCCTTATCTTCAAAAATTACTATTTATAGTTGGAAAATGCCAAGTTTTCATGATTTTGAACTCCAGGGAGATTAAAACCTACATTCTTAATGTTTTTGATTGCTATTGGATGTTTTAAAATAATTGAATACACTTGTGAATGCATGATTTCAAATTTAGAAAATGGGTTTTTCATGGTTTTCAAAGAAGAGTTTAAATCCAAGATTTGAGCATGAATAATTGGTTGTTTGGGATGTTTTTGAGTGGCAGGCTCTACCAGTCGACTGTCATGCTCCTGAATTGCCCAAAGACGTATCCAAAATGCTAGCAGTCAACTGCTAGGGGCTAGAAGTCGACTACCATGTTCTTATTTTCCAGAGATTACCAGGGGCTGGAAGTTGACTATCGTGTTCTTATTTTCCAGAGATTAGCCAAGAACAAAAAAGTCGACTATCGGGGTTCAGGAAGTCGACTGATTACTCACTGTTTGAAACATTTTTAAGGCAGCAAGCTAGAAGTTGATTGCCAAGAGGCTGAAAGTCTACTTGTAACTTTCTGCTTTGGGAAATTTGACTCAATAACCTCTTTTTATACACAATTAGCCCAATACTTCGCTTAAATATTGAATTTAATCTTGAATTGTAATGGATAACATGAAAAATGAGAATATTTGAGAAATGATGAGAAAGAGAAAAGAAATAAGAGATTTTAATTGAGCATAAACCATACATGAGAATAACTGCAAATGGTTGATCCGCGAGAAGGGATGCATATAGTTATATCGCGAGAAGGGATGCATTTGGTTATTCCAGGAGAAGGGATGCAATTGGATATACAACGAGAATCACTAAAACTGGCTTTAATCTAGGAAAAGTTTTGCATACAGTTAACCACGAGAATAATTGCTGACGGATAACCTGAGAATAAATGCTGACAGTTAACCTGA
The DNA here is from genome assembly GCA_031216115.1 of Senna siamea. NCBI lineage: Eukaryota > Viridiplantae > Streptophyta > Magnoliopsida > Fabales > Fabaceae > Senna > Senna siamea. The sequence goes on along the minus strand of CM062363.1, from coordinate 22,705,928 downwards.
GAATAAATGCTGACAGTGAAAACTATGAGAATGATTGTAGGTGGCTTATGACCACAAGAGAATCTCATTTATGAATAGAAATTTGAAAGAATTGTGTTGCAATGCTTTTGACTATGGCCATATAAAATTGCATGATTTCTTTGCTTATGCTCTATACTAACATGAGAATGAGTTGTTACCATTACAATATGAGAATGCATCCTGTATGATGAATATTTGTTGAATTGTATGTGTAATCATAAGTATATGCATGAAATAGTTGTTTATTACATTTACATTATTCCAATAGCATAATATTTTAAAATATTCTGAAAAAGAATGTGGTAGATTTCCGTATTCATATGGTGGTACAAGCAGCTGTTTCTAAACACAGTTGATTATTGCTACTAAGAAATAATTCTCATTAAAGCTTATTTGTATCAGATGCCTAGGTACCAAGTGCTAATGGAGATAGAGATAGAAGTAGTGGAGGTACCCTTTCTGGGGTATTTTCCTGTAATAACTGGACTATGGGTCCTATTTGTATTTGAGTTACCACCTTCCCCCTGACCATTTGCATAACTAGGAGTTTATAGTATTTTGACATGCCGATTTCCCTGAATCCTTATTAGTATTTTGAAAGGATCGGAGGATAATTTTGGTGTAGATAAGGAGGGCATATATGTATTAAGATATGTGAGATAGAGAGTTTTGTTTAAAATAGGGTATGAGTAGTAGGCTTGTTGTCTTCTTATGCTGCTTAGGCTCACATATCTATAGGTATATGTCTGACACACACTACTGTTTATGTATATATAAATATTACGTACTAAATATGAATTTAAATATCTCTATATCTATCTATTTCATTTAAATTACTTTATTTATTTCCACTGTGTAACGTGTGAGAACCCAAGTGTAGTAACCCAAACTAGTGGCACTCACATATTTAACTTAGGAAAAGTTAAAAATATACTCGGGTAGAGGTAGTAGTAACTCACCAATCCTATATTATATTATCTTATATTATTTAATTAATAAAAGGAATATAGGGTTGGAGGTGTTACACATTATCTCCTCTAGTTCATCTTGACCAATGATCAAATAGAAATTGGGCTTACATTTGAGATTTTGAGAATATTTCTCATCATAGTAATAACAAAACCCCTTCTCGCTTCGTGCTCTAATCTTTACAGCTGAAAAACTCTTGTAAGGGGAAGTATTATTGTTGATGCTATTCTGATTTTTACTTCCAGTTATTGGTGAGTTAGAAGCCACTTGAGATCCAGGAAACATAGCAGATTTACTACCACTATTCAACCCCTAATTAGTGTTACCAAGGATACTACTGCCTGATAGTAAGTTTCTGGCTATGCCAATAATAATTTGCATTTTAAATAGTCTTGTAATTCAGTAATGAAGAAGCTTATCAACCACAGTTCAGCCAAACCTGTCACTTTGGTTGATAGGAATTTGAATTTAGCTTGGTATACATCAACAGTAGATGTTTGCTTTAGTTCTTTCAGAGCAGCCTTAGGATCTTCGTACAAGGTACTGCTAAACCTCAATAGTAACGCCTGTAAAAACTCCTCCCAGCTCTTGATTGCTTTAGTTCTTTCAGAGCAGCCTTAGGATCTTCGTACAAGGTATTGGCAAACCTCAATAGTAACGCCTATAAAAACTCCTCCCAGCTCTTGACTAATCCATTCTTGACAATCCATTTATACTAAGAGTGGGCAGCTCATCCATGTGTAAGGATGCAATCTTCATCCTCTGCTCTATAAATGCACCATAGATCTCAAAGAACTCTTGGATTTTAAAACTCCAATCCTCTAACTCCTTGCCATCAAAGTGGGGTATCTCCACCTTCATGTTCCGTCCAAGAAGTATTCCTTGTGTCGTTGTAATTGAATCTTTAGCACGAGAGCTCAATGCAGTCACTATAATTGGTTTTCTTTGAGCAATTTGAGGTTAAGGCTGATGCAAAAATCTACTTAACATTTCTTCAACCTTGTGCAAAGATTCTCCATAAGTTGCTACGGTGTTTTCCAACTTTCCCAATCTTCCATCCAGCCCCATTAGTCATTCATCTGTCGTCGCTTGAGCTATTCATAGCTCATTAGCCATGGATCGTAGCTCACTAAAACAAGTTCCTTCGACCATCAGTGTAACCTCCCTAATCCTATAGTTCTTTTTAAGTTAATTAAATAATATAAACTATATACTATAAGATTGGTGAATTACTACTTTCCATACCCGAGTCAATTCTTAATTGTTTACCAAATGACATAATTAGTATTATTGGTTTGGCTATTACACTCGGGATCTCACACGTTACTCAGTAGAAATAAAAACATATTAGTTAAAATAACATACATGTGCATACATATATTCATATACATAAACATTCATTTACAGTGTATACATATTATCTATAGACATATATCTATGGATATGTGAGAGTGTTAGGTAGGGTAAGGATACAACAAGCCTGTCACTCATACCCATTTAACAAAATAGCGAGTGGATTCCTAGCCTACATATCCTAATACATATATGCCCTTATCTTATACATCAAAACTGTTCTCCTAATCCTTTTACCAAAATATCACAAGGATTCAGGGTATGGAGCATACCAAAACTTTCCTAGAATATTACATCCTCAAGGTGTGGGAGGAACTTCCTCTATATACACAACCCACACTTCATGAATCATAGGAAAATACCATAGGAAGGGTATCTCCACCACTTTCACCTCCACTTCTAGTACTATCTGGAACCTAGGCATCTGATATAAACCAGCATTTTTATGAGAATAAATCCCAGTAGCATTAAAACCATTTTTCAAAACAGCCAGTTTGAACCACCGTAAACTCATATAGAAATTCTACATTCTTTTTCACAAAACAATACATCTATTGGGTGATCCTATATAACATTTCATTTAACATTCATACTTGTATGCATTGCTTATTATATATGTTCAGCTCGTAGTATACATCACATAAACTCATCAAAACATATAGGTAACATAGCATCATTCATATAACTTTCATCATAGAATAAAGAGCAATAAGGAAATACGAGCACTTCTCATTAGCCTCTGCCAATCATCATCATATGATTGTATAATAAGAGAAATATAGAGGGGCAACATATGCTCCACTCCATCATCATAATTATCATCATATGATTGCAAAATAAGAGAAATTTGGAGGGGCAACATATGCTCCACTCTATACTTTCGAATATGTACTCTGGCAACTTATGCCTGGCATCCCTCGACCGTGGCAACTTATGCCTGTTAGTCCTCGACTGCATATAACATTGCGTACATTCTGAAGCGTCCTCCAGTGGACCCAAGTACCATAAGGTTCCCAACTCTGGGTCCCACACATTAAGTATATATTGGGGTCCTCAAAATGTTATTCATAAATATATATATATGGGTGAATCGGTGCATACTATAGTTCTGTAAATTCTAAGTATGTGACTTTTCATTTACATTGGCCATTAAAGTCACTAACTTACAATTCACAACTATCACGATAATCACAGAATGTCCAATCACGTCCCATACCAACAATTAGTCATTCAGATATGAACCTATCTACCACAAATATATATATTAAGAATACAATTTTCATTTCTCTTATGCATTCTTGCTCTTTCCTTTTAACTTTCATCAGTTTCATGCTCTTTCTTGTTTACATTCAAAGTATATGTTACCTTGCTTATAATTTGAGTTAAATCTCCAGTTTGGATTTAGTTTTTGGTCTAGATATCATTCAAATACATCATTAAGTTCATCTTTTCATCACAAAGGGTGGCAGTCGACTGGTATCATGTTGCAAATTGACTAATTGCATTTTGTCTAAATTTTCAAAATTCCAAACAAAGAGTGTGATCAGCGCTAGAGTCTTGGTGATCATTGCTAGCTTACTGTGGGGCTCGACAGTCAACTGCTGGGTCAGGGGCAATCGGCTGCTCTATTCTTGGGCATTTCTGGAAAAATGAAGAATGCGGCAGTCGACTTCCAGGTGCCCGTCAGTCGACTGCTAGCATTCTGTATACTATTCTAGCCATCTCAAGAGCACGACAATCGACTGCTGCACAGGGTAGTTGGCTGCTGCGTCTTGCTCTATTTTGTAAATTGTCGTTGACCCAAAATTTCAATCCAAAAACTTGTTTCTAAATCCATTTTGAAATTGACGAACTTACAATAAACCTCTCAGCAACATTTAAAACAAGAAACCAACCTAAAACATTATGTAATCTTGTCCAAATCTGAGATTAAAACTCATTTTCCTTCAAATTGAAAAACCCATTTTTCAAAAATTATTTTAAGCATGCACAAGTATTTTCAATCGGTTAAAAACACCCAATAGTGATTAAAAACAATAAGAATGTAGTTTGCAATCCCTTTTTCTTTCAAACAAGTTTAATTTCACAAATTTCAGTAATATGAACAGTAAAATCCGAAATAAAGGGATTGGGTTATTATGCTACCTTAATCTGCGTTTAAACAACGTTTAGATGCTGGTTAATGTTGTAGAAGCCTTCCTAATCTCTTTTCGGACCTTAAATCTTGCTATAAATGAGATTACTGCCTTTTTCCTTCTCTTTCTCTCTTTAGCTCGTCCACCCTCTCTCTCTCTAAAATTCAGACTTTCAGGAAGCAATTGAAGGGTTTGAAGGATTGACCTATTTATAAGTGATCCGGCCCTTCGCAATTTCGCTATTAATTCCCGACCATTCGGTCCAAAATGATAATTCTTCCAATTATATGTTAAATTACCATTTTGTCCCTAGCTCACTGGCGGGAAGCTTTCAAAATTTTGTTGTTACAGTAAATCTTTTGGCCAGAAATTACAATTGTTATACCCAAATTCTTTCACTTTTCAGTTTAGTCCTTTTCTTCATTCTACTCAAATTTCTCACTCATTTCTAGTCCACTTCTTGCACTCATGCAACTATATGCAAGCTAATATAACATAAATTCAACATACATAAGCAAGTAATTAAAATTAACAAACATCTCTCAAAATTTAGGAGCGGATGTTACAATCAGGACCTCTCTCAATGAAAGCACCAGTTGATACAAATAACATAAGAGAATAAAAAAATGGGCAGGAAAAGAATCGAGCAATGGCTGAATAGTATCAAATTCCACGAAGCATTAGATAGTATACCAAACAATACATTTTTCCAGTAAAGGCAACTCCTAAGCTAGAGACTTAATGCAAAATACAAGCTAACCCTCCCAATTCAGAATAATATAATATTTATACTAATAACAGACTGATAACAGAACGAATAACAACTTCCTTCACGTCAAGTGCCATGCTCTCAACTTCACACGCTTCCACGCTTGGAGCTAGAGTTATCACATAATCCTTCGTCCATCCTGGTGGCTTACGTGTCCTTTTACCAATATGTTCTTTTTCTGAGTTCCCTTCTTCCATCTTCTGTTCATTCATGTCCTTCTTCATGCATTCTTTCTTATTCCCATCTTCTCCTTTTATATTAATGTTTTCAGTGTGCTCCTTGTCTCGAAATGTAACAAAAGGCATGATATCGTGCCCAGATCTTGAGTGAGAAAAGTTATGATCAAATTATGATAGTATGGATTCTTACCAAAAAATAAAAGATAGTATGGATGAATGTGATATTGAATACATTGCCTAGATCATGAGTGAGAAAAGACATGATGAAGGGTGATTTAGAGATGAAGCCAATGATTATATGATGCCATATGATGTGTGAACTAAGATAGATGATAGGGATAATGAGTGAAAAAAATCATGATTAAAATATGAAAAAAAAAATAACTTGGCATTCATACCAGTGAATAAGAAAAATTATAAATAGTTTAATTATTTATCTGTTTATCAATATTATTAAATTTCTTGACATGATTGTGGATGGATTGAAATACTTGATGTGCACGTATTATGAATACTTTTCTCTAAGAAATACAGATGAACCATCAATAAAATGAATTTATAGTTATATGTAAAATATCCTACTGATAATTCAATTCTCACTGATAAACTGATGTCTAGATTAGGTTGTAACTTTGGATGCTTATGGGTAAGCAGTCATCTAGTCTTTGCAGAGGCCAAATTTGAGTTTTGTCTTTATCTTACATGTTGGGATAATTAGATTAGAATGTTGTCTTTGGGTTGTATGGTATAAATGTAAAAACTTTTATTGTACAAGAATTTCACCAGGTTAATCGATAGATATACTTTGTAATCGTTTGTAAGATTCTATTTGTCGCTTGGCTTTGTAGGTCCGTACCTAATTCGTGAGAAAGAAAATTAACTATCAATTTGGTAAACTTGAAAATTGAATTAAGGGAAATTTGGATTTATCAACTCAATTAAAAGAAAATTTAGGAAAGTAGAAATTAGAAGAAAATTTTAAATTTATTAGATTTAAGATCAACAAGTATAATTTCAAGTTAATTATAATTATTACCTAGCGGAGGTTGGATATTTCAGCACTCCCTCATCAAGTGGCACAATGGTAAAAAGATTAAAAAAGTGATTTAGCTGCGAATTGGGTAAACAGGTACTCCTTGAAGATCTGTGGGAACAGGATCCTCTAAGTTTCCTTCCTCGGTGAAGTTCAAAAATTTCTCTTAATCGTGACCGTCCAACAACTAAACACATCTTGTGATGCCACGTCACCCAAAATGCACGGCTACTTCACGCCTATCTAATGCATATTAACATGATGAACAAATGCGTCCGGATTCCCTGCTGGGCGTGTCCCTGCTGGGCGCTGCTGGGCTTTTTAGCAGCGGTTTTTTTCGTTGCTAAAGTTTTTTGCAACAAATATTATTGTCACTATAACTTTTTTTAAATTAATTATTTAAACAAAAGTTATAGCAGCAATAATAATCGTTGCAATAATATTAAAACACACTTTAGCGACGGATAAAACCGCCGCTAAAAAGCCCAGCAGGGGATCCAAAAGCTGAACAAACAGGTTGTACTGTGTAAAAAATGCTACAGTGTATCAAAATTGTTGAATTATAAATATTGCAACAGTAATAAAAATATTTATTCAAAATAAATTTAATAAATGATTGGGGATTTTTTTAACTAAAATTAATATTTTTCTTTATATTATATAAAAAGTTTGGGAAAATATCTAGTGCATAATTTTGAATGTTTCTAGTACAATACAAGTAAAGTTTTTAATTTCATACATATTTAAAATAATGTGTAAAATTCGCTCTTTCGATGTATTAAGAGATGTTTGCTAATTTTAAATAAATTAAATATTTATGTTTAATGAGGACTTTAAGGAAAAAGAAAGAATAGAGACCAAACTAAAATGAAAAAGATGGAGTGAGGAAAGTTGTGTGAATTTTCAATACTTCAAGATAGCAAATCATAATTTTAGCCAAAAAAGTTACTATAACAACCACAATTTTGAAACTTCTCGACAGTGAGTCAAGGGTAAAATGATAATTTAGTATATAACAGGAAAAATTATCATTTTTAGGTCAAATGGTCGGGAATTAGGAACAGAATTACAAATTTTAGGATCACCTATAAATAGGTGAAGACACTAGAACCTTCACTTTTGCATCAGAATCCTGAAGTCTAGAGAGAGAAAGGATGAGTTAGAGAGAGAAAAAGGGGAAATTGTGAAGGAAGAAAGTGGTAAGACGGATTTAAGCATTCTAAAAGTTAGGAAAATATACCAGCAAGTTTCAAAACCAACATTTACAAGTTTAAATTAACAGAAAGGTAGAAAATCACCTCAACCTCTCAATTTTGAAATTTACTATTCATAATTGGAAATTTTGGTTTTTCATGCTATTTTAACTTGAAAGAGAATAATACCTACATTCTTGACGTTTTTAATTACTATTGGATATTTTAAACTACATGAATGTACTTATGAATGCTTAATTTCAATTTTGAAAAATGGGTTTTTCCTTATGTTTGAGAAGAGGGTTAAATCCAAGATTTAAGTAAGAATAATCAGTGGTTTGAGCTATTTTTGTGTGATAAATGAAGCTTTTGTACAGGTATTGAGTTGATGATTGTCAAAAATGATTTATAAACTGATTCTTAGGCAAAAATTTTGGTCAACTGCAAGTCTTAAAAATAGATTATAATGCAACAGTTAAATGCCAACTCCTAACAGTCGACTGTCGTGTTCTTCGATTGCCCAAAAACGCATACAGAGTGCTAACAATTAACTGCCAGCCTTTACAAGTAGACTATCGTGCTCATATTTTCTAAAAAATTGCTAAGAATAGAACAATCGACTGTCAGACTTGTAGCAGTCAACTGGTAGCTCTTGAGTTTGAAAATTTTTTAGGACAGTAAGCTGGAAATCGACTGCCAGGAGGCTAAAAGTCAACTGCTAGGAGGCTGAAAGTCGACTGCCAAGAGGGTGGAAGTTGACTGTCAGGAGATTAGAAGTCGACTGGTAGGCCTCTATTTTGAAAAATGAACTCAATGACCTAATTCAAAGTATAATTAGCACAAAACTCCACTTAAATGAGAGATTTAGACTTGAAATGTACTGGTTAACATGAGAATTAAGAATTTTTTGAGAATGAATGAGAAAGAGAAGAGAAATATAAAATTTTGAAGTGAGATGATCATGAACCATAAATGAGAATAACTGCAACTGGTTAAACCATGAGAATCACTGCAACTGGTTATACAGCGAGAATCGTTGCAACTGGTTATACTACGAGAATCACTGCAACTAGTCATAAACCATGAGAATATTGAAGATAGTTAACCATGAGAATATTACAGATGGTTAACCATGAGAATATTGTAGGCGGTTAACAACGAGAATATTGCAGATGGTCAAGGACCACGGTAAAACTCATTTATGAATGAGAAATTTTTAAAGATTTTTTTATGATGCTTTTATTTATAGTCATAGCAAAATAGTCTGATTTCTTTTGTTTATGCTCTATATATATTGATATGTGGATATAATATTGTTACCATTAAAATTTGAGAATATATCTTGTGTGGTGGATATGTGATAAAATGCATGTGTATTCATAAGTATATGTGAGAACATTGTGTAATTCATGCATGTTATTCCAATAGTTATAATATGTTGATTGATGAGAAAATAATGTAGTACATTTCCATACCAATACGGTGGTACAAGGCATCAGTTTTTAAAATTTCAAGTGATTATTGTTACTGAGAAACTTTTCTTATTAAATGCTAATTTATATCAAATGCCTAGATGCCAAGTATTGCTGGAGATGGAAGTAGAAATGGCGAAAATACCTTTTCTGGGATATTTCCTAGTAATTAATGAAGTATGGGTTATTTTCGTATTTGAAGTACTTCCCACACCCTGATTGCATGAAGTGTTAGAGATTGTAAAGTGTTTTGATATGTCCTATACCCTGATTATTTGTTATTGTTTTTTGAAAGAATTATGATGATGATTTTTGGGTGTATATAGCGAGGGCATATATGTATTAAAATATGTGAGCTAGGAACCCACTAGCAGTCTTTTGTTAAAAAGGGTATGAGTGACAGACTTATTGTCTCCTTACCCTAATTAACACTCTTACATATCTGTAAGTATATATCTTGTATAACTAAGAAAAAATTATTGTACATTATTCATGTATGTGAATGTATGAATGGAAGAGAATATAAGAATATCTATATATTTGTTTTTAGTTATTTCCGCTGCGTAACGTGTGAGAACCCAAGTATAGTAACCCAAACTAATAACACTTAATTATTTAATTTGGTAAAAAGTTAAAATTTACTCAGATAGAAGTAATAGTAACTCATCAATCTTACATTATGTTATATTATATTATTTGATTAACTAAAAGGATTTATAAGATTAGGGATGTACATAATGCATAGGTTATCATTTTTGGATATTTATTGTATGAATTATAAATATCTTAAAAATAATAAAAATATATAGTCAAAGATTGAAGTTGAAGTACTTATTTTTGAAGTAATAGAAAGATTTGATATTAAATATGATAAAATTAGTTATAAAGAAATGAAATAAAAAATATAGTAAAACTTTGTCAACTAATTCATATTTGATTAAGTTACACTTTCCTCCCTTAAAAAAATTAAAATTAGACTCTTCTTTTTATTTTAAAAATTTATATTTTCCTTCCTTAAAAAAAATTTAAAAACTAATAATTTTATTTATTTTGACTAAAATATATTAAAAAAATATTATACATTAAAAAATATATTTTAAAAATGATCATTATTTTATATAAAATTATAATTTTATTTTATTTTGAATTAAAAAATAAATTTTTACATTAATAAAATAAATATTTAATTATATAAAAAATAAATATAAGAATATTTTAATTAAAATAAATAAAATTATAAATTTTTTTATCTCTCAAATAAAGAGAGTATAATTTTTTTAAAAAAAATAAATTATAATTTTAATATTTATCAAAAGAGAAAACTTGTTATATAATATAGAAAAAATATTTTATTATTTTTAAAATAGTCATAATTCAACCAATAAATATCTAAAAATAATAAACTATACGTTATTCTAGATATGTATGAAATTATAAAATTTTACTAGTATTGTACCGACACATTCAAAATTATGTACTAGATTAAATACAAGCAAGATATTTTTCGAAACTTGTTATACAATATAGTGAAAATATTATTTTTAGTTAAAAAATTCCCAAATCATTTATTATATTTATTTCGAATATATATTTTTATTACTTTTACAATATTTATAATTCAATATTTTTGATAAACTGTAGCATTTTTTTCACGGTCCAGTACTCCAACCTGTTTGTGCATTATGTTAATATATGCACTATAAGGCCTGAGGTAGCTGTGATTTTGGGTGACGTGGCATCAAAAGATGTGTTCAATTGTTGGACGGTCAAGATCAAAAGAAATTTACTAACTTCACCGAGGAAGAAAATTTAGCGAATTTTGCTCCAGATCTGTGATGGCATATTCTAATTTTTCATGGTTTTAACTTTTAAAGGCTCCCTCCGTGTCACGGGTCTGTTTTAGTTACGGGAGCACTAAACGAGGAACAAGCCAAGAAATGTCTCGTGTCTGGCTCATCATGAAAGGGATTTTGTCGCTTTGCTTACTTACTACTTCATTGCCACTGTTCATTCTTGTTTGTATATTCTGTTTTTATATTCACGGATTCGTGACTTGTGATTGTGATCACCCGTGAACTCATCCAAGGATTTTTCTTAGAAAAATGAAAATTGCAAATTAGGGCTGTTTGATTGCTTTATTTAAAAATTATTTTAGTTTTTAAAAATAAAAAATAAAAAATAATTAAAAGATATTTTTAACTCTAATTTTTTAAAATTAAAAAAATAAAAATAACTTTTTTTTATTAATATTATGTAATAAATATATAAAAATAATATTAATATAAATTTTTAAAAATAAATAACAAAGTAACTTATACTTTCGCGAGCTCACCCGTGAACTCATCGTATTTTGATTCCCACATTCCATTTCTTGATGACGAAAAATGGGAATTGCAAATTTCTTTCTTTCTTTTTCACGAATTTCTAATTCTTACTTCTTTCACCCACCTTATGCTCCCACCGCATGGAAACAATCCTTATAGCATCTCCCGTCCCACTTCTCCATTTCCATCTTCACTGCCCCCTCCATGGCAGACCACCAGCCGCCGCGGTCACCACCCAAAGCCTACAAATTAACAGCCTCCTCAATCTCCTACGCTAAAACAACTACTTCCTCCTCCACCTCCTCCATTTCGCCAATATTCTTGCGCCTCTTCAAACACTGTACCTCAACAACTCCACCTTCTTACATCCTCAAAGACATCTCCCTCGCCGCCTATCCCTCTCAAATCCTCGCCATTGTTGGCCCAAGCGGAGCTGGCAAGTCCACCCTTCTGGACATCCTAGCCGCTCGCACTTCCCCCACCAATGGTTCTCTCTTCCTCAACTCTTACCCTCTTGACCCTTCCACTTTCCGCAAGCTCTCTTCCTACGTCCCGCAACACGATGCCTACCTTCAACTCCTCACCGTCTCTGAGACCTTTGCTTTTGCGGCGCGGCTTCTCAACCCCAAGGCTTCTCACACAAACGCCCTCGTTAGCTCGCTTCTCGCTGAACTCAAGCTCACCCATTTAGCCAGCACCAGGCTGGCCCACGGGCTTTCGGGCGGGGAACGAAGACGGGTCTCCATAGGCCTAAGCCTTCTCCATGATCCCGCCGTGTTGCTTCTGGATGAGCCCACTTCGGGACTTGACAGCACCTCGGCTTTAAACGTTATGCAGATTCTAAAATCAATCTGTGTATCCCGTCATCGAACCGTTGTTCTCTCTATACACCAACCCAGCTTCAAGATTTTATCCGCCATCGATAGAATCTTGCTTCTCTCGAAAGGGTCAGTGGTCCACCACGGAACAATTGGTTCACTTCAAGGGTTTCTTCACTCTAGTGGCTTCTCTGTCCCTCCTCAGCTCAATGCCTTAGAATATGCCATGGAAATATTAACGCAACTCAATGAGCTTAAATCCATTAACAACATTCTTCCTGAAGAAATTCCCACAAGTACGTCATTATGTGACAATTCACTCACCAGAAAGATTGTCAGGTACAAGAGCTCAAGGATTCACGAAATCTGTACACTTTATAGCAGGTTTTGGAAGATCATTTACAGAACAAGGCAGCTACTTGTGACAAACACATTAGAAGCACTTCTTGTGGGCATTGTGCTAGGAACCATTTACATCAACATCGGGTACGATAAGCAGGGGATCGAGAAAAGGTTTGGTCTTTTTGCCTTCACACTTACTTTCCTCCTCTCTTCCACCACCGAAACACTACCGATCTTCATCAACGATAGGCCAATCTTACTGAGGGAAACATCGAGTGGGGTCTACAGGCTATCCTCGTACCTCATTGCCAACACACTCGTTTTCTTACCTTATTTACTAGCAGTTGCCGTTATCTACTCTATTCCGGTCTATTTCTTGGTGGGTTTGTGCGCTTCGTGGCTGTCTTTTGCTTACTTTGTTTTAGTCATATGGGTCATAATTCTAATGGCTAATTCATTTGTACTCTTCTTGAGCTCGATTGCCCCAAACTACATTGCGGGGACTTCGCTTTTGACTGTGCTTCTAGCGGCGTTTTTCCTGTTCTCGGGATATTTTATCTCGAAGCAGAGCTTGCCCAAATATTGGACATTCATGCATTTTTTTTCTATGTACAAGTATGCTTTGGATGCACTTCTTATAAACGAATACTCCTGCTTGGTCACGAGGTGTTTGATATGGTACCAAGAAAAGGACGGGGAGTGTATGGTTACCGGAGGCGACGTGTTGCAAAAGCGAGGGCTCAGTACGACACAGAGATGGACCAATGTGTACGTCATGATCGGATTCTTTGTGTTCTATCGTGTGCTTTGTTTCTTGGTTTTGATCAGAAGGGTTTCCAGATCCAAAAGTTGAAGACAGATGGAAAATGAAGGACATAAATTATTTTCTTAAGCACTTTTAATTGACCTGCAAGCTTCGCTTCATCTGTATCCTTAAGTTTGTAATTGAGATATTTTCGATGGTATACAGCCATAAAGAAAGTTTATTTTACTTTATGAATTCAGTACTCAATACATATTATGATATTTCATTTTCTTGAGATAAAGGTATGGACAAGATATACTTTAGAATGTGATGATTCGTTTATATACAAAGTACTCAGTCGAATTGTGTCAAAGATGGTGATGGACCAATATGCAAACACTGATCTATCCATTTTCATTGATTTATTACACATGACGGATCCGCTCCTAAAATTATTCAGAGATGATAGTATATTTTCAATTAATCAAATGAAAGAATATAAAAATATGTATCATATTAATAAATATAAAAATTGAATTAATAGTTTTGTCCCTAAATAAAATATTTTTTTTTAATTTAGTCCTTAAAAGATAAAATATTTTAATTTAACCCCTAATAAATCAATATCAAATCAATTTGATCATTCAATTAATCAAATCAATAAAAAGTTAATTGCTATGTTAATGTCTGAATTAATAGTTAAGTGATGGATTATATTTTATTCAATAATAAAAAATAAGATAAAACTCAAGATTTACAAATTACATTGAATAAAAATGTAAAATGTGCATTAATCTAAGTATCTGTAATTTGTAAATCTAATATTTTTTATTTTTTTTGTTGAGCATGATCCAATTCTTTATTTAATAGCTAAGTTAAAGTCTATTAATGTCATTTTCTATTAATTTTTCATCTATTCTATTAATTGAATGACCAAAATGATTGAGAATTAATATGTTAAGTATTGAATTACGAAATTTCATCTTTGAAAGACCAAAATGAGATAGCATGCATTAATTTACTCAAATAAATATAAATGAAGAATTGTACTTACCCACTCCATCTTTACCTTCAATTGTAATATTGTAAAAAAGTTGCAATCAACTCCTTTAAGAGATAACCTACTTTTTCGTCCATGAAAGATAGCCCCTTACCTACAATTTAATTTTTGAAAAATCATAATATACTCTTTAGTCCTCGAAAGATTAAAAAAGTCAACCAATCCATTAGACCATAGGCTATAATTTATTAATGGACATATTGGTGTGACACATTAAATGTAGATATGTTAGTCATTATACCACTCCCACATTACAACTATATCATTGTCACATCATTGCTATGTGACAATGATGTGAAAAGAATTAACAAATGCCAATTGATGATTAGGCACCCTGGCTAATATTTAATTACTAACATTAGTATTTAACTTGTCACGTTAGTGTATTTGTTAATGATTCATTGCCTAATGACTAATTGGTTGACTTTTATGATATTTCAAAGACTAAAAGGTAGGTTTTCTAACTCTTTTAATATATTGATTCCAATATGATAAGCTAACCTTTCATTTAAATTTTGGGATTTAACTATGTAAAATTACTAAAATAACCTTCCTCTTTTCTCCTCCACTTGGTTTTCTCCAATCAATTGATGCTTGGCTTTAAATTTTATAACTCCTTAAGCTTATCTTGAAAACAATTTCAACATCAATATTTCTCTATTTTATCCATTGCACTCATAATTTATGTTCACAATAACGGGCCTTTAATCCAAAGGTTCTCTACTATAGAAATGAACCTTTTATGTTTTCAACACACTTTGAGTACTAATCATTGCAAATCTTACACCCTTAATTTCAAGATGCATTGGACTTGCCTTTGATTGCTTCCACAACACTTCATTCCAAAAACCAATGAAGACTTCACTTAGTCCTCAAGTCCATAATATCTATATCTCTGTTTGTGAGAGTTATGAGACAATGACAGTCCAAGCAACCAAGAAAAACCAAGAGAATAAACCAGTAATTCGAGAATCAAGAATATAGCAAGAAACCCAAGAACAAAACTTTAGCAAGAAGAAATAACGAAAGACACAAGGATTTATAGTGGTTCAAATTTGTATCCTTCATTTATAACACCCCCTTAGCCTATGGTTCCTTTTAGTTATTTAAAAGGTATAATATAGCAATATAATGATAACGGTGTCTTACTATTACTACTACTTGAGTAAATTTTAAAATTTTACCAAGTTGATTAATTGAGTGTCATTGGGTCAGGTTTTACACTCAGTACTCACTTGAGAATCACAGCGAAATATCACATTATATAGTTATAGTTTACTTTAATTAACTATACACAAACATGTATACTCAATTTGCTACTTATCATTAAATACTATTGGGCATGGAGGCAACAACCCTGCCACTCATAACCCCATCAATTGCCTATTGATAGTTACTGGTTAATCCATATACATTCAAGTTAAGATAGGGTATACAAGAGATAATCTAACTAGCCTTTCTTAAAAATTGTAAAGACTAGTGCAAAATAAATGAGTGCCTATGCTATCCAAAATAAACATTTCAGTGCACTCCATAAAGGGTACCTCTCTCTTGCTTACGTTCTCCTCCAGTCAAGGACCTACACATCTGGTATACACCAGCACACATATGAGAAATTAATCTCAGTAGCAATGCAACCTGTTTTGAAATTCACTGACTTGTACCACTGTACTTATACAAAAAACCTCTACATTCTTCCTTATCATGAAAATGTAATACATACTATTGGGATGCAATGCATGCAGCATACTCTCATGTCATGTGCTTAGATTTATGCATGTACAGGTAAAACATATTAACTTTATAATATGAGATATCCATTTATTGTCATTTTAATAAAAAAAAACCTTTCCTAGGGTAATATACATGCCTTTTCATTTTACTTATGAGAAGAAGAAACAATAATAACATACGAGTTATCAGGAGCGCCATGCAGCAAACAATTTCACGTACCATTACATATATGAATGAGCTATCCTGGTGACTAACTGCGCCACTATAGTAATTCTATTGCATAAGTACTATTGAGGCATCCCTTGTAACATCCACCTCTAATACTTTAAGATTTATTATGAAATTATTGTTATCATTGATTAAACATTATGTTATTATTTATGTAATGATAAGAATGGTTCATTAAAGGGATAAATAGAATGGAAATTTTAATCAAGATAGAACCGCTTTTATCATAAAAGGGCAAAATTGAAAATTTTGGTAAAGAAGGGCAAAATAGTAATTTTAATATAAAGGAGAAAATAAATTTTATCTAATTATTTCATGTAATTACATTTAAGGACTTTTACCATTTTCATTAAAGAGAGAAGAAGAAATAAGTGTGGAAGTGATTATGTCCACTTTGATGGCCAAATGATAATTTTCTCTAAAAAGGAAAAAGTTGTAATTTTGTCTCAAGAGCATATTAGTAATTTTTCATAAGATAGAAAAATTAAATTTTCACCTAAGTATTTCATGGAAGTAGTATTAGAAGGCCTTTACCCTTTTATTTTAGGAAGGAGGAAGAATAAGGGTAAAAATAATTATATTGACATAAAGGATAAAATGGTAAATTTACTAAAGAATGATAAATTAGTAATTTTATAAAAGAAGTTTTATGAAACTTATTTAAGGAGTTTTTGCCTACCAAACTCGAAAAGGATGAACAATGAGGTTAAATTGGCCATTTGGACATAAAGAGTAAAATGGTAATTTCCTTAAGGACGAATTAGTAATTTCCTAAAAATTTGAGGGGCAAAACTGTAATTTCAAAAATCATAAGGGCAAAATGATCCTAACCTATATAAGTTCCATAAAATTACAATTCTAAAGAGAAAGAATGTCATTCTTGAAAAAGAGAAGTAGTAAGGGTAAAATGGTCATTTTACACCAAGGGCATTTTGGTAATTTCACTAAACCCTAGTTTAAGTCATCTTCTTCCTTTAGATGATGAAGAAGTCAAAACCTAGGGAGAAAGGGAGAGGTGGCCGAAACCATAACCAAGCTTAAAGGAAGAGGAAATCAAGGCAAAACACTTAGGAAATTCAACTTTTCTTGCATTTTCAAGGTAGCTAAACATTTCTAAAGTCTTAGTTCCATGTTTTATGTTATGTTTAAAATGTTTTATGTTTCATGAAACCTAGGGCTTTGTCTCTCTATATTCTTATAGTGGATTTCTTTGAATGGGTTTTGCTTATGTTGAAATCTTATGTTTATGAATATGAACATGTTGAAATGCTTGAAAACATAAAAGATTGAAAATTTTCATGATTGGTTCCTAATTCTTGAAAAAGCCTTATTCTTGAAATGGTTAAAATGGTATGGGAAAGAGTGAGAAAATGGTAATTTTTCATGAGATCTACTAGAATATGAAAGCCTTGAAAGAAAAATGATGAAACAATTCCATTTTCCCCTTACTTTCTCACTTGGCCGAATGCTTCCATGTATATTGGTGAAAATGTTAGCTTGAAAAAGTGCCTAAAAATGGTGAAAAAAATTATTATGAGTTAGTGAGAGAGCGAAAATTATGTTAAATGTAACACCTCATAACTTTAATTAGTCTAAATTAATATCCTTTACATTGGGTAGAATTAATTGTGTCATTTAATGATTAGCTATAAATTAAATACTTCATAATTAATTAGAAAAGGCAGCATAAAGTGGAGGGAGATTTGCTTGCATAATTTAATGGCTTAAACGGGTATGCTAAAAGATAATCTTGCATAAAATTGGGTGTTTAATTTAATTCTCTATTCTTTCTTTTGAGTCACCTAGCTTAATTGTTAAAGGAAAAGCAAATAAAAAATTCCTATATACCTACATGTGTAAATGGGGAAAAGGAAAAAAGAATGAAACAATTAAAAATATAAACATGCACTCACCAAAGGGAGTGGCAAAGTGAAGCCACGTGGGCCTTGCATGAAATGCAAGTCCTACGTGATGTGAGAAGGGAAGGAAGGAGGGCAACATTTAAAAAGTATATATACATATATATTACTTGCATGATGCGGCAAAAGGGAAGAAAGAAGGGAGAGAAGTTGAGTCCTTGTTTTACTAGACATGCATGCATAATGGGTATGGCTTAATTGCAAGAAGGGAATTTAATATACAAATAAATATAGGCAGCAAGAAAAACCAAAAAGGTGCAGAACTTTCCATGCACCACACGGCTAGGAGCATGGAAATTGCAAGGAATGCACACGTGAAAAGTGGGAAGAAGTAAAACCAATTTGACAAGTAAGGAGGGTATACTTAAACTACAAGTAATGCCAAGATTGTAAGCAAAGAAAAGTGTACTTGCAAGTACACTTAGTGCAAGAAAAAAAAAATATATATCTATATAAAGGGTGCAGAATTTTGCTTATATAAATTTAGCATACAATTAGGAAAAATGTACGTTGGGCATGAAGGGAGTTGGTATGAAGAGGGTGCATGAATCCCTTCCTTTAATGTGTGGTGGAATGAAAAATACAAGGAGTAGAGAGAGAAAATTGAGTGGAACAAAAAGGGAGGGTGCAGCGTTAGAGTAGGAAGGAGAAAATCTAAGTGTGCAAGAAACCTAAGGTGTACTTACAAGTACACATGCAGCAGCCATATTAATTAGAAAAAAGAGAAAGAAGGAAGGTAGCATGTGGTTCACGTATTGGGAGAAAGACAATGGGAAATTTTATATTGCCTATGCACACACACACCCATATGGCAAGGAAAAGGAAAATAAGAAAATAAGTGCAGCATGAGTTTGGGAGAAGTAGACTAAGATTTGCAAGAAATGAGGTGTACATTAGGAGTCACACATGAAGACCATTGAACAAAAATGATAATCACAATAATAATGAGGGAAAAGAGTGGGTGCAGTGTGAAGAAGAAAGAAAAGAGAAGAAATGTACAATATGGAAAGATGGAGATGAAGCATGGTGTGAATGAATTGGAAATTTGTATTTTTATTATTCATGGATGCTTGTATACGCCACCTAAGCAAGAAGGGACAAGAAGAGTTGAAATTTTCAAGTGTGAGAGAGAATGCAACATGGAGAATTACACACACGTGAAGGAAGAAAAGGGAAGTTAGCATGAAAGTGAGGGGAAAGTGTAGAGTGGCGTGAAGGAGAAGAAATTAGAATGGTTTTTCTAATATGGATGCATGCCACCTAAGCAAGAAACAAAAAAAGAGTTGGAAATTTCATGCAATACCCACACGTGAAGGAAGAAAAAAAAAAGAATGGAAATTTTAAATTTTATTCTTGCAAGGATGTGTACACATGTAACCCAAAGAAAAGAGACAAAAGGGAGTTGAAAACTTCATTTTGTATGCATACAACAACCATAAGTGAAAAGAAAAGAAGAGAGAAAGAAAAGAGATAGGGGGGATGTGAGTTTGAGAGAGAAACACTAAAAGTTTGAAGAGGAAGAAGTGAAGGTGATCAAGAAGAAAAGCAAAGGAAACAAAGAATCAAGGGGAAGCCAAGCAAACCATCTTAGGGCACCAAAGAGGTAGGTTAACAATTCCAACAAAATCATGTTCCATATTTAGTATGTGTAATCACCATGTTTTCATAAGTCTTCTGTAACAACCGGAATCATTTTTAAAAGATAAAACCCGATTTTTCACGATAAATTCACATAAGTGAAGCCTGGCATGACTTTCAAGGATGGTGATTTGAAACGGAAGGTCGTTCGAAGTCAGAAACACGAGCGAATGGAAAGAAATGCAATCCGACGATTAGGAACTGACAGATGACGTTTCATGCATCAATTTCACTGACGGAGGCCAAAACCTTTGCATAGAAATGCATGCCAATGTCTGGAAGGAAGCCGACACCCTAAAGTATCCCCGGGTGGTCCGGGAAAAGTCAGAATCACCCCCGGAGGCTTTAAATTTCCCAGAATCCCTTTATTTCTCTCAAATCTCTCTCTCTCCTCACCTCACTTTCTCTCTCCTCTCTCTCCTCCTTCCTCCACCATGCGCCGCTACCACAACCATCGTGAGCCACCACCAGGCATACCAACCGACAGCCCTCGCCACCCACAACTTCCAAAAGCCACCCACCGCCACCAACGGCCGCCATCACTGGCGAAAAATGGCGTTTTCCTCCTCCATCGCGTGGGATTTTCGCCAGCTGAGATCGCCGCCATCCGCCACCATTGGCCGTCACCGCCCCCACCATCCTGTAGCCTGAGCTGCCAGCTTCCTTCACCAGCTGGCCGATGTCAAACGAAGGTCTGACGCACCCGGATCGAGGCATTTTTTGTCCGCCATGCGTAAACCTTAGTGGCCAAAAAATGTCAGCCAAACGGCCGTGAACCACCGCGCCACCACCATATTCGGACTCCTGGTCTTGCGGGCTTCACCGTGGTGTAAATTTCGAGGCCAACTGTACCCCTCCGCCACGCACTGCCATACGTCGTCGTGCCGGAGCTTCTGGATATACATCGGGAGAAACCAAGATCACCCCGAGACAGAATTCCATCATCCGATCATATTGGTAAGGTCTGATTTCCCAAAAACTGATGAATTTTGATTGAAATAGCTGCCGAACGTAATTAAGAAATAAATTGACCTAGGTATTAGGGTAACCGAACTTAGAATTGTTAAACGGATGACATGACATCTTAAATATTCAATGTAATGTCCAGGAAATTAATTGTTTTCAAAAACCGAGACTACGTGAAGTTCTGAATCGATTTGGAGCGACAGGAGACTAGGTAGGATGATTTACGCTTCCCGATTCATAGATTTGACCTAGTGATTGTCTGAATGATTAGATTTAATTGCATGGAATTGTGTGCTACTTTTGATGGAATAAATTGCATGCCTGTGTGCTGGATATCCTAATTGCATGTTAGAAGCTTTTTTTATCGAGTTTAGATGCCCTTAGGAAGGATTTACTTAGGGTAGGGTACTTGATAGCTGGTATGGGACGGCCGTTAAGTATCCCGAGTACAGGGAGTTTTTAAATGATGTTATTTTACTAGATTTAACCTGTACTGCATCAGGGATCACGAGATAAATCAGGACAACCCTAAGAAAGGTTTAAGGAGTATAAGGGGGGATAGCCTACACAGGGAAATGTTGTGATTTAGGCGTAATACCCTAAACCCTGAGGAATAGCCGACCGTGAGCATGTGAGTTCGAATAAACTGTATGAGGATGAGAATTGGCGTATGTGCACATGCTAGGGGATGCCCTAGATGTTGATTCTCACCCGGTCCTTGAGTGAGTGATTGGTGTTACGGATCACACTCAAAATATAAGCAAGATTCGGGTGATTGGTGTTACAGATCACACCCAACGATAAGAGAGGTATTCTCTCTAGATGACGTGCAATTAGATGACGATTTAGACTTAGTCACAGAGGATTTGTGGCCAACGTGGATTTAGATACACCGGGCATGGGATTTTATCTAATTTCGAGTATTGATTTTAAAAGAAATGAATTTTTATGATTTTGATTATCTGCCGCAACTTCGATGTGATAAAACAATTTTAAAGATAAGGTATTTCACTAATTTTGAACTGATTTCGGGAAGATGTTTTCGGTGCTTACACCGCTGAGTATTCAACCAGATTTTCGAATTATATTTGAATTGTAAATTATTCTACTGGGATTTTATATCTCACCAGGTTGTTTACTCAGATGAACAGGGACAGGTACAGGAACCTAGACGTTAGCTGGATGATGACTCGATGATAGAAAGAAGAATGGCTTAGTCTAGGCTTGAATTACGTTGTATATATTTTGATGATAATGTCATATAATTGGTTTTCTGTAAATTTATGTTTTCTGTTGTTATTGGACTGGCTGTATGGTTGTAAATAGGTAACTGTTGTATTTGGGATATACTCGATATACAGAGGAAACTTTGCCGAATTTTTGGTAGGGTTTACCGCTGTAAACCTGGGTAATTAAGTTGGATTTTTTCATTTAATGATTGTATGCTATATGTATGGATTTTAGATTTCATTCCAGAGTAAATTATGATGTATATATGTATAATTAGCATAGCTACACGTGAATTAGGGTTGAACGGAATCCGAATGGACAACGGGAAGTCTATTTGGGTTACGCTCCACTAGTAGCGATCCCCTGACATTCCCACATCGGGAGTAACTATTTAAACCAACCCATATGCTTCCGCGAATCAGATAAGTATCGTGTATGTTGTATTAGGGGGTCGTTACATCTTCCATGGAGCATGATGTTATTTCTCTATATTCTTGGTAAATGTATTTTTTATTGGCTAAGCTTGTATGATAGGTTGATGTAATGAAATAAGTATTTTTATTATGTAAAAGTAATATATAGTTAATAACATGCTCATAATGAACTAGGCTTGAGTATGAGGAAAAAGGAGTTATGATTTTGAGAACCGTTTTTCCCATGGAACTCCTTTTTGGCCGAATAGAAGATGAGATTTGATACTAAATTGATATTGAACTTTTGATATGATTAGGTTAAAGAATTTTCCTTAAGCCAAAATTATTCTTGAACTTGGTAGACTTTCATAAAAAATGATTTTATTACTATTATCCAAGAAAAGGATAATTTATTCTTAAAGATATTGGAATTTATAAGAAATGTACATTAAAAATTAATTTTCAAGAAAGGAGAAATTATTCTTGAAAATATTAGAATTTTTAGAAAAAATGTACATTAGAATTAATTTTCAAGAAAGAAGAAATTATTATCGAAAATATTAGAATTTTCATAAGAAATGTACATTGATATGAATTTCCAAGAAAGGGGAATTTACTCTTGAAGAAATTAGAATTTTAAAGATATGTACCCTAGTATTATTTTTCAAGAAAAAGAAAAATTTTCCTTGAGAATTGTTAAAGAATTTTAAAGGTGGCCAAGTGTCCACATAGTGCCCAAGTGTGCACAATGACCTTAGGAAGGTGGCCAAGTGTCCACATAGTGTCCAAGTGTGCACAATGACCCTAGAAAGGTGGCCAAGTGTGCACAAGTGCCCAAGTGTGCACAAGAGATTTTTATAAAGGTGGCTAAGTGTCCATAAGGTGTCCAAGTATGCACAAACATTATATAAAAGTAAGTTTTATTAATGACAAGTATAAATGTTTTGTTAATTTTGTAATAATACATTTTATTGTATGCAAAGATGTTTTATTTGAGATGAATATTATTTTTATCACATTGACATTTAAATTGATCATACATTGCTTGCCAATTTATGTTTAAGCACAATGCTATGTTTTTATTCTAAGAATGTAGAATTAAATATTTAGTGCTTGCACCCTAATACATATTAGTTGTTTTAAAACCGAATTGTTAAGCTACTAGGAAACTTGTGTTTCTCATTTATATGTTAATATGTATCAGATTCGGATGCTTAGCAAGGCCGGGAGATAGAAGTTTCTTTTGGGTTTAGAGAAAATTTTTGTAACCCCTATTTTGGGTCTTAGTCTAGACATATTGTTTGGAATTAGGACGATTCTTTTGGCTGTATAGGAGATGATCATTGGAAATCCTTAGGAACAAATATGTGAGGGATCGGTCCATCCCTAGAAATTGTAAGTGAGTCTGAGTGACAAATTTTTTGTCTCCTGACTTCCGATGAACGAGTACTTCATATATCCGGGGACATGTTTATCAGAATGTAATAGCCATTATTGGACTTGTATTATTTGAATTACATGAAAGTTTAAATTTTCGCTGTGTAGTATAGTATTTCTTTTATTCTTCTATGCATACGAGTTTTAATCTGAGCAAAAGATCCCAACCTATCCCTAATGCTCCATTCCTCAAGTTCAAAACAAAATACAAGCTAGTCAACCGCATAGGTACAGCCAACTAACCTGAACTAGTTCGTTGCTTGAGGAATTCTACCCTATTCTTAACCTAGGTAGTTGTGCTCTGATACTAACTTAATGTAACGTCCCTATCTAGTATTACAATTCCTCTGATACAAACAGATAGGTTTGGTACATTATTCTTATCCTTTTATTTAATTAACGTCTGAGTAGTTAAACCATTAAGTTTCATTAATCGAATTAGGTTTGGGATCTTTTGCTCAGATTAAAACTCGTATGAATAGCAGAATAAAAGAAACACTATACTATACAACAAAAATTTAAAATTTCATGTAATTCAAATAATACAAGTATAATAATGTCCATTACATTCTGGTAACATGTCCCCGTATATATGAAGGACCCGTCCATCAGAAGTCAAGAGACAACAGATCTGTCACTCAAACTCCCTTACAAATTTCTAAGGATAGACCGATCCTTCACATATCCGTCCCTAGGGATATCCCATGTACATCTCATATATGTAGTCAAAAGAATAGTCCTAATATAAACCAAATATATCTGGACTAGGACCCAGAATAGGGATTACAAAAATCTCACTTTAAATCAAAATGGAACTTCTACCTCCTAGCCCTGCCACGCATCCGTATCTGATATATTTTAGCACATAGATGAGAAACACAAGTTTCCCAGTAGCTTAACAATTCAGGGTTTAGAAATCAACTAATATGTATTAGGGTGCAAACACCAAAACTTTTTATTCTACATTCTTGATTTTAAAACGTAACATTATTCATAAATACAAACAGGAAAGCATTGCATGATACATTTAGAGGTCAATATGAAAATAAGGTATCCCTTTTTCAAGTGAAATATAATCTCATAAAATTATATGTGTTATTGTGGAATTAAATAGAGTACTTATGCATTAAATTCTTGCACTTACCGTTATGAATTAATTGAACGCCCTGGGGTGTTACGTGAACACTAAGCCACCTTTATGAAATCATCGTGAACACTAGGTCACGGGTATGGAGCACCTTTGGCCATACCTCACTAAGTCACTTGTGTGGAGCACCTTCAGCCACACCTTGTAAATCGTGGACACTTGGCCACATATATAGATTCATCGTGAGTGCTAGGTCACGGGCATGAAGCACCTTTGACTACACCTCACTAGGTCACCCGTGTAGAGCACCTTTGGCCACACCTCGTAAAGCGTAGATGTTCGGCCATGTATATAGATTCATCGTGAATGCTAGGTCACAGGCATGGAGCACTTTCGGCCACACCTCACTAGGTCACCCATGTGGAGCACCTTTGGTCACACCTTTGGTCACACCTTGTAAATTATGGACGCTCAGCCACGTATATAGATTCATCATGAATGCTAGGTTATGGGCATGGAGCACCTTCGACCACACCTCACTAGGTCACCCGTGTGGAGCACCTTTGGCCACACCTCAAAATCGTGGACACTTGGCCACATTTCTTTTCATAATTGTGTACTTTCCTATGTTTTCCCTTGTTAGTTTCATTTCCCTTTTTCTATCGGCATGCAATACCCTTTTGTCATATTTATTTATGAAAATTTTTGCCTAAATTAATTTAATTCTCCATTTTTAAATAATATATTTCTCTTATCAAATTTTTACTAAATTTTCAATGAAAAATTTCCATGATTTTGGGCCTAAGGAAACTCAAGGGAATTTCATGCTTTATCATTTAATTTTTACTCCTTCCATTCTTTAAATAATACCTTTAAAATAGGAGAGTTTCTTTCCTATACTTAGCACATCATTAACTAGCCAAATTTTCCTAACAATGTCCATTATTAATTTTCCATAATTTTCCATAACACCAATATTCATCATTGCTAACCATAATTTTTCCATGACAACATTCACCATTAATTAGACATAATTTCCCCATAAGAATGGTCATTATTAACTAGCCTTAATTTTCTAATAACAATATTCATCATTAATCTAGCCAAAAATTTTCCCATAATCATGTGCATCATTATTACTAAACATAATTTTCCCACATTATTTTGGTTTAAAGTTTCCTTTCTTACACATGTTACATTTACTAACAATAATTTCATCATGGAAATCACAAGTCTACTCTAATGCTAGGAGTCATAAGCCAAAAAATACATGCCATTGCAATGATCTCTTCTTCTAGGATCTTTCATGATTTTAGGAAAACAACATTATTAATTTTGAAGTATCAACCATCTCATGTATTTATCATGCAAGCTTAGTCAAGTTTCACTCCTCTTTCAAGAATTTAGACAAGTATTCAAGTTCCATGGAAGGAAAAATCATCATGCATGTACACTAGATCATGGAACTAAAATTAATGAATTGCTAACCTACATTGCTTCCTTTGCTCTTTTCTTTTCTTTTTTTTTTTTCAATCAAGCTCCCTCTCCCTTCATCCAATAGCTTATGGTTTCCTTTAATTTTCCCAAGCTACTCTTTTTCGCTTTTGGAGAAAATTGCCATGGGTGTGTGTGAATTTTCTCATGTTCTCTCCCTTTCTCTCTTTTTCACATGTATGTATGTGTAGTTCCCCCTCCCTCCCTCCCCACATTGCATGCCCTCTTTCTCTTTTCTTATTCCTAATTAGTGGGGTTATGTGTAATTGGGTGTAGCCCTTTTCCTTAAAATTTTGTATTTCCTCTTGGTAAAAGGGAAGCTGCCTCCCTTTCTTTTCCCCTTCTTGTAAGTTACCAAGTTTCTTGCATGTGGATTCTACACGTGCACTTCCCAAGTGCTGCCCACTTTTATTTCCATTTTCTTTCTCCATATACGTGAACCACACGTTGCCTTCTTCTTTTCTTTCTCTAATCAGAATGGCTGCTGCATGTGTACTTGTAAGTACACCTTAGGTTGCTTGCACACTTGGGTATTCTTCTTCCTAGCCTAACACTGCCCTCTTTCTCCCATATGCATTCTCACTTGTATTTTATTTTACTTAAAATTTGTACCCTCTCCTTTAACTTGCAGCATAATTTTATATATTTATTTCCTCCATCTATTCATGATTACTTGGTTGTCTTGAGGAAAAATTCAAGGGAAGGAAAGGAGGGAGATCATTCATGCACATCTCTCTCTTTCTCTTATCCATTGGTTGCACATGCATATTCATATTTAAATTCTTTCCTTTCCCATTTCCTCTCCTTGCACATTAGTTACCCCCACAAGCAACTACATTTGGATGTTAAAAAAATTCTGCACTTGTACCTTCTTGCTTGCAATTTTGGCCATTAAGGATGCTGCACTCCAAAACCCCTACAAGCAACTACATTTGCATGCTTTCTCTTCCTTCTAGCTACGTTGTGCACTCCAAAATTCTTCACTTCTCTCTTTTTTTTTGTGTTTTACTTGTTGCATAAACTAATCCTATATTTTAGTCCTCCCTTATACCTAAATCACTCATCTCACATAGGATGCATGCAAGACACACACACACACGTGAATTCCTTTTCTTCCACGTTGGAAGAAATTCAAGGGAGGGGAACATGTTTCACATGTTGTTCCTTCCCTAGCCATGTAGTTTTATAACTTTTGTATAAATTTGTTGCACTCCATGCTTAATTATTTCCCCTTTTTATTTATATTTTCATAATCCCACATGTCATCAAGTGCAGCCTTTTATCCATTGCCATTCTCCCATTACCCATTGGCCATTTGAAATTAAGGCTAAAGGGAATGCTATCCCTCTTCTCCCTTCTCCTTTCGGCTGTGTAGGTTAACACACATATATATATTTATGCTTTAAAAAATTCACATGCTCCATCAGTTTCACTTGTAGGTTTGTAATTGCCATACACTTCCTTTTCCCCCTTGCACATGTGCTTAGAAAATTCTGCACTCTTGTTTCCATTTTTTTTTACTCCACCAAATGTACATGTAATATAAATATATTTATTGTTGCATCCCTTCTTCCCTTTTTCACGTGTAGGTTTTATATGCATTTTGACTTTCTTTTCTTTTGGCACTTAAGCTAGGTGGCTCAAAAGGAAAAATGGAGAATTAACTAACTTACACACCTAATTTTAGGCAAGATTATCTTTTAGCATACCCTTTTTTTTAGCCATTAAATTATGCAAGAAAATTCGCCCTACTTTATGATAACTCATTAATTAATTATGAAGCATTGA
This sequence comes from Senna siamea, assembly GCA_031216115.1. Taxonomy (NCBI): domain Eukaryota; kingdom Viridiplantae; phylum Streptophyta; class Magnoliopsida; order Fabales; family Fabaceae; genus Senna; species Senna siamea. The sequence continues at coordinate 22,677,581 of CM062363.1, read as the reverse complement.
ATTTATAACTAATCATTAAATGACACGATTAATTCCACCCAATATAAAGGATATTAATTTAGACTAATTAAAGTTATGGGGTGTTACAAGCTGCATCTCTTGAAAAACCACTATTTTCTACAAAACTCCACCTTAAATCTTCATAGATAGCTCCAATTCAGTAGATGTCAAATTTTTTGTGTTGAAACTTCATTCTTCCTGTCTGTAAATAGTTACTAAGTAAAGGTAGTGTTCAAACTTAGAAATAGGAATGACCTTAGTTAACATATCAGCAGGGTTGTTTTTGTAATGCCCTTATCTAGTACTATAACCTCTCAGATGTAAGCAGATAAGGTCGATACATTATTTTTAACCTTAATTATTCATTAATAATATTTGAGCAATTATACTATCACAATATTAAAATTAATTAGGTTCAGGTTCTTCTGCTCAGATCATAACTTGTAAGCACAGTGAAAATAAAATATAATATATCTGAAATAAAATCATTAGATATCATATATAAGTTCTTATCCCAAATATTACATCACTTAATATCTTTGAGATTGGTAAAGAAACTGTTCATAAGAATAAGGAGACAACATCTCTATCACTCAAACCCTTATGATACAAAAAACTCTTAAGAAAACCTCCACTCCTGCCACTTCAATCTCTAAGATAATGCTATACATCTGCATCTGATATATATCAGCACATAAATGAGAACACAAGTTTCTCAGTAGCTTAATAATTCAATATTTTAAAACTTACTGATATGTATCACTGTGTAAGCACAGAAAATAATTTCTTCTACATTCTAATCATTTAATACTTAATCTCTTTCATATATGCACATTGACAAGCATTGTATAATTTATTGGTGTATATCAATGTGGCAACAATGGATTTTTCTCATATTACACATAACATAATTTAATAGAAAGCACGTCAAGAATCTCTTTGAAACTTATACCAAGGTACACATACGGAAAACTAAATTAATAGGTAATTGGCTTCCCCTTTCATTCTTAAAACTTACCTTGTCTTGAAGGGGAAACACTTTCGGTCATACTTCAAGGAATTTGGACGCTTGGCCACCTTTATGAAGAATTGTGAACACTTGGTCACATTGTGAACTCTTGGTCACTTCTAGAAAAGATTGAGTTGCAAATACCTCTTTGTATGTGATTTTAGACTAGCCATCCATAATTTCATAAAATTTCAACATAAGAACATTAATGGCACATGTACATACAATTAACAACCACATTGCATATTACTATCACCCTTCCAATTTCTCTTGAATTTAGCCATGGTAGGACACATTATAAGTCATTACAATTTGCACATGCATTTGGTCACCAAGACTAAAATGAGGGATTACTTTCGGCGATCATGATAAAGAGATGGAATCTAAGGTTTTTAACATTAAATTTTCCCATTCTTCCACCCTTTCTACGTTTCAAACCTAGTGACACCATATATTAATTTATTATGGTACTTTCTCTCACATTCAAATTATGTAACATACAACTAGCCATTTCCTTTACTTACTTCATTGGCTTATTTTACATGCTACCTGTAACACCCCTTAATTTCAATTATTCTAAATTACTGTTCTTTAATTAATTGGATACAATTGCTTCTGTGATTTTGGGATTTAAACTGAATATGCTCTCAAGTTGTAAGATATTTGATTTAGATTACCTCTCAATTTTAGCCAAATTTAAGTGTTTAATTTAATTCTTCTTCCCTTCACCTAGCCTAATTACTAAGGAGAAAAGCAAAATACCCACATATATATACACCACGTGGCCAAGACAAAAGGGGAAGAAAGAAGAATAAAGCATTGAAAAAAATGTATACATAGGTATGTATATGTGTGATACTTAAATATAAGTATGCATGGGTGAGTCTTGCATGCAAGGAAGGAACACGTGCACTAGGAAGGAAAAGAGAATACATATATATATATTACCTATGCACTCAGTGGGAAAGACAAAAAGAAGAAGAAGTGCATATTTTTTTTGGTTTATTTTAAGTATGCATGGAGGGAGGAAATAATTTAATACTTTACATGCATAAGCTAGGGCCCTTACTTGAAGTGAGAAGGGAAAGGCAAGATAGGATGTTATAATTAAAATATATACATGTGTGTGTACATGCAAGTGGAGGAGGATAAGGGTCCTTAATGCACATCTCATTCTTTATTTTCTATTTCTTCAATTAAGGTGACCGAATAGGCTAGGGAAAGGGTGCAAAAATTTTATTTAACATATAAATATAGTTGCTTGTGGGGTAGGACTAACGTGCAAGGGAAGCAAGAGTGCAAACATTGTTACAAAATTTCATGTACCACATGGCTAGGGAAGGAATAACGTGTGAAACACATTCCCCTCCCTTGAAATTTTTTCTGACGTGGAGAATGAGATTTACGTGTGTGTGTGTTTGTGCCTTGCATGCATCCTACATGAAAAGGGGGGTGACTAGGGTGCCATGGTAGAGAAGAGAGACAATGTACCCTCCAACATGCAATGGACGAAGGAAAGGATAAGTGCAACATCCCACTTCCTTTGACTCGGCCGAATGGAAAATTGGAATGAAGAGAAGAAGGAAAGGTAGCGTGAATGAGAGGATAAGGCAACTTACAAGCCAAGAAAGGTGTACTTACAAGTACACCTAAGTGTAGCCATGGGAATTAGGGAAAGGAAGGTAATTAAGATAAGAATTGCCAAGGTTGCAAGCAAGAAAGTACAAGGTGCAGAATTTCAAGCCATTCCACACGCAAGGAGAAAAGGGAAAGAAGGGAAGTTAATTAGAAACATGAAGGTATGCCTCAAGGTGCAACATTTTTTTTCTTGAGCCAAGTAAGAAGACAAAAGGGAGAGGAGAATTTCATGTGAAGAAAAAGAAAACAAGTGCAACATGACTTTAGGAATAAGTAAATTGAAGTTGGCAAGAAGGGAAATGCACATTGAGAACCACACGTGGGACTTATGGATAACAAGAATAATCAAGAGTAAAGAGGGAAACACAATGGAAACTAGGAAGAGGGCTGCACATGGCATCAACCACATGGCAAGCAAGGTCAATAGTACTAAAGCACACATATGACCAAATGGAAATGTTGGCTAAAACACAAAAGTTGCACAAAACCATACGGGAGAGGAAATTTGAGAGGCCACTTTTGACATACATGCAACACACGCACGCGTGGGAGGAGAGGAAAAAATGAAAAAGAGAAAAGGGAAAGAAAGAGAGAGCACTCAACTATTAGACCTACACACACACCTACACAATAAAGGGAAAGCAAAGGAAAGTAGCCACAATTAAGGAGACACACCCCCACACAATCGGTCAAGGCAAGAAGGGAAGGGAGAAGGGACTCTAGTCAAAGAAAAGGAAGCAAAGTGTAAAGGAAAAGAGCAAAGGAAGCAAGGTAGGTTAGCAATTCATTAATTTTAGTTCTATGATCTAGTGTACATGTATGATGACTTTGCTTCCATGGAACTTGAATACTTGTCTACATTCTTGAATTAGGAGTGACACTTGACTAAGCTTGCATGATAAATACATGAGGTGGTTGATGCTTAAAATTCATAATGTTATTTTCTGAAATTCATGAAGGAGCCTAGAACAAGAGATCATTGTAATGGCATGTATTATTTGGCTTATGACTCTTAGTATTAGAGTAGACTTGTGATTCCCATGGTAAAATTATTGTAAGTAAATGTAACATGTGTAAGAAAGGAAACTTTAAACCAAAATAATGTGAGAAAATTATGGTTAGTAATAATGATGCACATGATTATGGGAAATGTTTGGCTAGATTAATGATGAATATTATTATTCAAAATTTAAGGCTAGTTAATGATGACCATTGTTATGGGGAAATTATGGCTAATAAATAGTGAATGTTGACATGGAAAAATCATGGTTTGCAATGATGGATATTGGTGTTATGGAAAATGATAGAGAATTAATGATGAACATTGTTAGGAAAAGTTGGCTAATTAAAGGTGTGTTAAGTTTAGGAAAGAAATTCTCCCATTTTAAAGTTATTATTTAAAGAATGGAAAGAGTTAAACATTAAATGATAAGACATGAAATTCTCTTGAGTTTCCCTTAGGCCCAAAATTATGGAAAATTCTTCGTGGAAAACTTAGTAAAATTTTATATGAGACATATATTATTTAAAAATAGAGAATTAAATTAATTTAGGCAAAAATCGTCATAAATAAATATGACAAAGAGGTATTGTATGTCGATAGAAAAAGGGAAATGCAAATAACAAGGGAAAGCATAGAAAGGTCCACGAATTAAGAGGTGTGGTCGAAGGTGCTCCACACGGGTGACCTAGCGAGGTGTGGCTGAAGGTGCTCCGTGCCCGTGACCTAGCGTTCACAATAAATCTATATATGTGGCCGAGTGTCTACAAATTACGAGGTATGGCCAAAGGTGCTCCACATGAGTGACCTAGTGAGGTATGGCAAAAGGTGCTCCATATCCGTGACCTAGTGTCCACATAACATCCCAAGGCATTCCATTAATCTATAATGAAGAGTGTAAGGATTTGATGTATAAGTACTCTGTTTAATTCTGTAATAAAACATGTAATTTTAAGAGATTATGTTTCACTTGAAAAAAGGTTATTTGATTTTCACATTAACCTCTAAATTTATCATGCAATGCTTGCCTTTTTTTATTTATAAATAATGTTACGTTTTAATATCAAGAATGTAGAATAAAATGTTTTGGTGCTTGCACCCTGATACATATTAGTTGATTTCTAAACCCTGAATTGTTAAGCTACTGGGAAACTTGTGTTTCTCATCTATGTGCTAATATGTATCAGATACAGACGAGTAGCAGGGCTGGGAGGTAGAAGTTCCATTTTGATTTTAAGTAAGATTTTTGTAACCCCTATTTTGGATCCTAGTCTCGATATATTTGATTTATTTTAGGACTATTCTTTTGACTGCATATATGAGATGTACATGGGATATCCATGGGGACGAATATGTGAAGGACTGGTCCATCCTTAGGAATTTGTAAGGGAGTATGAGTGACAGACCTGTTGTCTCCTGACTTTCGATGGACGGGTACTTCATGTATTCGGAGACATGTTTACCAGAATGTAATGGACATTATTGGACATGTATTGTTTGAATTATATGAAAGTTTAAATTTTCACTGTTTAGTATATTATTTTTTTATTCCACTATGCATACGAGATTTAATCTGAGCAAAAGATCCCAAACCTAATCCGCTTTAATGAAACTTAATGGTATAACTACTCAGAGATTAAATAAATAAAAGGATAAGAATAATGTACTGAACCTATTTGTTGCATGGGAGGAATTGTAATACTAGATAGGGGCTTTACACTACCATTTATAATTACACTTATTCCATCATTCTCACCTCTCAATACTACTAACATAACCATTTATCTTGTAAAGAGATAAACCATTTGCCATAGGTTACTTTATTATTATATTCTCTCTCTCCCTTTTTAACCAAAACTAAAATGGAACTTCTTTCCCCACATTTTTCACCGAGTTCTTGTATATATCAAAATGAATGCTTTCAGATTAGGTAAATTAAAAAGGGTAATGCCATGGTTTCAAGCCAAATTCTAGCTAGCATGCTTCCTTTAGATGTTTTAAACCTAAAACATACATTGGTCATTCAAGAATATAAATTTCAACACTTTCTAATTCTAGGGTTTTTCATGATGTATGCTGAAATTTTTACAACAACCATTCTCCCATGAAATTAACAACATCCACATCATCACATCATCAAACACAACCACATCATTATATAAGCTTAGCCAAGAAAAGGTTTGCATCTGGAGGAATGTAAAGATAAAAAGTTTATGTTTCATGAAAGCTTCAAATCATAATCAATATACTTTCAATCATGAAACAAAAACCATAGAATTGCTAAGCTACCTCACTAACGCAAGAAAAATGGAAGTGCCTTGGTGTTTCCCTTAAATTTATCTTATTTCCTTGATTCTTTCCCTTTCGGCCAAACTCCTTCCTTTCTTCTCCTCCAAGTTATTTTTCTTCCTTCTAAGTTTTATTTTCTACTCTCCTTTGATGTCACCGAATGCCTATGTGTTTTAGCATAAATGCCAAGCTTCTCTCCCTCTCACTGTATGCATATATATATTTCGCTTGATTGGGATAAATTTATATTTTGCAATTCGTTTATTTCATCTATCGGTCATACGTCTCCTTTTTCTCTCTCCCACCTCTTTACCAAATATATATATATATATTTAAATGAATGCTAAACTCTCCTTTCTCTTCTCAATTGCTATTGCTGTATGCCTATATGTATTTAAATAAGATCCAATTTCTCCTTTCTACTCTCAATTGCTTTCACGGTTAAATTGGAAGAAGGAGAAGCAAAATTCCTTTTTTCTTCCTACATGTTTTCTCGGTTCTCCTTTTCCTTCCATTTACTTCACAGAATGCATTCCTCCCATTTATCTTCTTAGTAAAACAAAGAAATGAAAGATAAAGGATGGAATAAAAGTCTAACACGTCTCTTTCATTTCTCCTTTCTTTCCTCACACATCACATTATCTTCCTTTAGCCAATCATTATTTCCTTCTTGCAAGATCCTTGGTGACTTGGAAGGAAACACATTAATATTAATCAAGGCTCACTTCTAATTCTCTTTCCACTCACATCTTAATTCGGCTAAAACAAGAAAGAAAGGGATAAAAATTTCACATGTTTCCTTTTTACTTTCACAAACCCTCTCGGCTAAGGTAAGAAAACCAATGTGACTTTATTAAAACCTACTTTTCCCTTTTTATGAAAAATTCATGCTACTTAATGTCTATATCCATTCTTTTAGCTTTTACATTTATTCTAAACACTATATCACCAAAGCATTTTCATCACAATTTATGGCAAAATCATTCAAATAATTAAGGAAAAAATAATCTAGAATTCAAAAGAAAGAAAAGTAGGTGTATAGTTTTCTATAGCAATTTTCTTGACTTGAATTACCCCTTTTGCAATGATACCTAGGATGAAATGGAACCTTACATCAATATACTTAGTCCTTTCATGGAATGATGATTCTTAGAGAGACAGATAGCATTCTGACTATCACACATGATTTTAGTTTTTAGTTCCTTTCCTTCTAATTCTTCTACAAATCCTTTCATCCATAAAGCTTCCTTTATGGCTTTAGTCAAGGCAATATACTTAGATTCTGTGGTTGATAGTGCCACGACAAACTGCAGATTAACTTTCCTGCTAACTACATTCCCATATAGGGTGAAAATATATCCTGTTATTGACCTTTTCTTGTCTATATCTCCTGCATAGTCAGCATCCATATAGCCAATGATTGGATTCTTGTCATTTTCGGGTTTACTAAACTTTAATCCAACATTCATGGCCTTTTTCAAGTATCTGAATAGCCACTTGACTGCCATTTATTGTTCCTTGCCAAGATTTCCTATGAATATGCTAACCAAGCTTACTCTATAGACTATGTCTAGTCTAGAACACACCATGGCATACATTAAGCTACTAGTTGCATTGGCATATGGAATATTGCTCATGAACTTGTGCTCTTCCTTACTGCTGGGTGACAGTTATGAAGATAGTTTGAAATATCTTGCAATAGGAGTAGAAATAGATTTAGCATTAGACATATTGAACCTTTTCAAGACCTTTTCAACATAATTCCCTTGGTTAAGATGAATTGTGCCTTTTCTTCTTTCCCTTATAATGACCATGCCCAGAGTTATTTTTGCTTCTCCTAAGTCTTTCATTTCAAATTTTGAACTCAAAACTTGCTTGAGTTTCTTAATAGCCTCAACATCCTTGCTGGCTATGAACATGTCATCTACATTTAAGAGTAAATATATTTGGTTTCATGTAGATTCCTTTTTGAAATAAACACAACTATCATAAGCACTTCTCAGGTAGCCTTTGGACACAACAAAGTTGTCAAACCTTAAGTACCATTGCCTTGAGGATTGTTTGAGTCCATACAATGATTTTTTCAACAAGCAAACCATATTTTATTTTCTTGGTACTTCATGCCCCTTTGGTTGTTTTATGAATATTTTCTCCTTGAGCACACTGTGTCAGAATGTTGTTTTTACATTGAAGTGATCAAGTTCTAAATTATAGATAGCAACTAAAGATAGAATTATTCTGATACTAGTGTGTTTAACTACAGGTGAGAAAATTTCATTGTAATTTATCCCTTCCTTTTGAGAGAAGCTTTTTGCTACAAGCCTTGTGATGCGCTGCCAATGCAACTACACCTAAGACAGTGAACCTATTAATGCTGTTTAGTGCAATGGTGAGTATCAAGGTTGTATCCCATAGGAATATAAAAGCCCAAAGTTACTACTTGTTCTTTGTTATCAAGCCTAAGAATAAGAGTGATTGTTTTCTCACTAAACTAATGCTTAAACAGTAAATGATCAACAATAATTAGCTAGAAAGGAATTAATCAAGACGAGAAAAGTAAACCTAAATGGGACCTGTACTAGTTGGTAAACACAACAAGATAATTAACTATTAAATCTAATTTTTACCACCTGTGAATGAATTCTAAATTCAGTTCAACTTCACTGTCATTACAATTGAACTTCTAAACCTAAGAACCTATCAGTGAAAGTTCTTCCTAATGATTGATTTTAGATTAGCATTATTTTTTAATTCATCACTATTAAGGGGCATAAGATCATTACATCTTAATCCAGCAATTAATTAACCTTAGTTCTAAGAGAAAATTAACTGTTCCTTGCAATTAGATTTCTAATTCCAGTTAAAATCGATCAATTACTAAAAGAAATCTACATATTATTCCATACAACATCTTGTAAAGAAAACTAAACATTCATTCATAATTGTAAAAAAGGTTGCAAAATCAAGTCCAATGTTCATAAAGAAATTTAAAATAGAAATACCAACATAGTAAGGAACCCCAATGGGTTTTACCAATCTAGCTACTCATGTTCATGGGTACAACAATAAGAAAATTAATTACAAAGAAGAAAGAAAGAAGTAAAAACATGTACACCCTTATTCTCTCAAATGATGGATGCACAGCCTCAATCTCCAATCCCCAAGTGAATGAAATTCTGCTTGCCTCCTGACATGCTTTTCATCTCCTCTTCCAATCTCTAACAGAAATCCCAAGTTACAAATCTGATGTCTAAATCTCGAATTCAGTGTCCTGATAATCTTCCTTTAATGTTTGAAATGTCTCTCTAAGTTCTATAGAAGATGAAAGATAAAAAATTATGAAACCCCTTCTCTCTATCGGCTTCTCTCTAGAAGGTAAACAAGGCTCATTTTCACAAAAACACAGTCGTGCCCATTGAAAAGAAGCCCAAAACAGCGATATACATGCTACCATGGCTATTTTCATAGCTAACACTACCATGCCCATGGCCAACATGGTCGTGTGTGAGGAGATCAAGCTAACACAACCGTGCCATAGCTAACACAACCATACCCCATACTTCTTCTCAACACAACCGTGTAATAGTGAACCTGGCCATGTCTAACCATTTTTGTCAACATGGTCAACTTGAACATGGGTGTGTTAAATGCTTTGTCTCTCCATTTGGCCATGTTCTCAACATTTTCTAAGCAATTTGAGACTTCAAATTTGCTCCACTTCTGATGATGACTTTGTAAAGCTCCTAAAATGAAAAAGAATACAAATTTGGGTGATTCTTGGAATAAAAACACACAAAATGCTCATAAAATAGATAATTAACATCAAGAAAATACGTCTAATTTAATGCACATCAAATCACCCCACACTTAAGCGTTTGCTTATGCTCAAGCAAACACTAACTCGCTCATCAAACAACAACAGCAACAGTCCTTAAGAGTCTCTATGTAGTCCATAGTTAATAATTCCCAACACATCTCAATTGAAACTTAATTAAAAATCAAATTGCAAAACCTTGAAACAAAATGAAAATAATAACAATGCATACACAACTTAACAAAAAGTTCAATATCAAATATTTAAGACCCAAAGATCACTCAAATCACTCAAAGTGTATAAAGGTGAAGTACACATCCCTTAAGCAATTCCACAAGAATTTTTCTACCATATGCTTGCTCATAAATCTCATCTCTGCCACTATGAATAATTGAATACCAATATTAAAAGGTCTTGACAAGGTTGTAAGGGGGTTGAGGTAAAGGTTAGGAATAATTTAGATAGAGGTGATAGATATGCTAGAAACTCATGCAATCCAAATATCACTCAAAGGATTAAACGCAACAAGGTACTAAACATTAAATATTTCCACCAAATTCTTAATGAAATAGTATATGCTCAAAAAAAAAGTAACATACTCAAGGAGCAAGAAAATAAAGACTGTTTGATATATCTTTTTTTTTTCAATAATTGCAATCTTCCTAATATACATCTTTGGATTGAAGGGAGCATCTAAAATGAAGAACAGACTTAGTGAACTATCATCAATTTAGATAGTGCATTTAATCCAAATATAAAGAGTAGATCACACAAATTCTAGTATATAGGTGAAAAAGAAGACAATAAAAAGAAAGAAGTATAAGGTGAATAGGTATAAATAATGAAAAGAAATTTCAAGGCTCAACAGTGGCCAACTACAGGAAACCTAAAGGGTAGGCTTTTTAGCCAAATATAGTGTATTTTAAGTTGCCTAAATCATTGCATAGTATTCAAAAATTCATGTAACCTCAAAAAGCATTACAGAGCAAGTTCTAGAAGCATAATTCAAGCAAAATGCACACTAACAAGAAAAATCAAGAGTGTTATTGTAATGAATACTCAATATAGGCTCAAATCTCACATTTGAAGTGTGGCAAATTTGCATATGGTTCTCAAAAATTCCATTTCAATCATCAATCAATTAGTGCATGCAATTTTTACTATCAACAACCTAAATCAAAATTGAGTAATTTGAAAAACAATTAGGCAACACCCGTATGATCCAACTGCAATCAAATATGCATTGGACATAATTAACTGCTTTCTAACATACACTTAAGAGAAACAATCATTGCATGCTCAATAACTGAATCATATGTACTCCAAAGACAAACAAAATTTAAGTGCATGAAATCAAGTATCCTATCATATCTCTATTATCATCATTATTACAGCCTCAACAACATGTACTATCAATATATACAGTCATCCGAAGCTAACAAAAGAAAAAGAGTCAAAAATAAATGTGTAACACCCCCTTAGTGTAACATCTTCTCCAATTATGATTAAAGAGATGTTTGATGATTGTTAATTTGATGTTTCATGCTTGTTTATATTGCATTAATGCATATAGTTGCATTAGCCTAGGGACTAAATTGAAAGGAAATAAATAAAGATTTAGTAAGAGGTGGGTAGGGACTCAATTGAAAAGGAAAAAGATGAGGGAGTCTAAGAGTGTAAAATGGCTCAAGGTCTAAATAGAAAATTCCCCAAAATCCCTTAAACCCTAGCAGCAGCCCTAACCCCTCTCACACTTCTAACCTTCAGCATTCCTAGAGAGAGAAGGAGAAGGGGCGAGTAGAGAGAGAAAAAGACAAGTTATGGCAAAGGAGGGAGATTTTTACTGAAGGAAAGAGTGGATTAAAGCTAAAAATTAGTGCTACAGCAAGGGAGGGTCATTTCTAACACATCCAAGACACACATTTGCAAGGAATCAAGGTAGCAATCCATCCTAAACTCCTTTCTTTTTGAAAAGTTTACTATTGTTGGAAAATGTGAATTTCTAAATGTTTGAACTGAGATTGGGGTTAAACCTATATTTTGTATGTTTTCTATTTCTATGGGATGTTGTGTTGCTAAATGTATGCTCATATATGTGAGTGAAATGGATTAGAAGGCTGGGTTTGTTTATCTAGGGATATAGACTAGTTTTCCTTGAATCTACCATGTTTGACCTAATGGATGAGAAATGTTTAATGAAAAACAAAGTTTTTGTACGAAAATTAAGCTCATATGTTTATAATTGAGAATGAAATGCATTCTGAAATGGGTATTACCAAAAACTATGTTTTCTGAACTGCAGCGAAACATAACAGCCGACTGCTAAGTATGGGGCAATCAACTGTCGTGTTCTTGGAAAATCCAGACATGCAGATAGAGGCTTAGTAGCCGACTGCCAGATCCTTAGCATTCAACTATTGGGCCCAGGTTTATACTAAGCAGTCGACTGGCCAACCTAGCAGTCAATTGTCGTGCTCATATTTTTACCCATAACACACTCCAGAAAGCCACCGGCCAGCTGCCAGAGACTGCTAGCTTGCTGTTTGGCACCAAAGGATTATATAGAGCCACTAGCTGACTGCTAGCCTTCCAGCAATCAACTGGCAGCCCTCTAGCTTGCAAAATGATGTTTTTATTGGCAATTGAGCTTAGTAATTCTTCATACTAACGTAATTAAGGGCTCACAAGATAGGTAAGGAAGGAAACTAGGAGTTTTGGGTAATGAGAACCTTGTGATAGTAAAATAAAGAGAGAGCAGAAAACATAAAAAAGGAAAGAGGAAAGTATTCTCAGTGTATGCCTTAAGGTAGATAGGCTCATGAGCGGGTGACCGATTGTCTATATAGGAAGGCTGTTGGGCATTCCACAGTTGTGCCATAAATTGGGATAGTTAAACATCCACTTGAACTTAAATGATTTCAAAAACATCGTGATGGTTGTAAACTTTAAGTTAGTGTCATCTCCCAAGGGCCATATGAGAAACACATACTTAGAGTTAAGCATAACCATGGGCATGGGCCGATTCACCCTAGAGTATATGTAGAAAATAGCGTATCAAGAGTGTGATCCACCTCGAAGGAATAATGGTGATTCCATAGTATTATGATCCACTTAAAAGCAGAGAGGAAATGATCCAAGTAGAGTTGACGATGATCCCATGAGAGTTATACCAGCCTCATTTGAGACAAAAGGGAAGAATCCCGCTGGTCAGGGATGATCTACCAAAAAGGATTAGGGACCATTAAGGTACTTGTATCCACTGGGGGACGCCTCAGAATGTTCAAAAGTTAAGTCATGGCTAAATAGACATGCGCTCATTCATATAGACAGTGGTGCGTGGAGTTGTTGCTGGGCGACTTTCCGATTACTCTTAGGGTGTTTTATGTACTACTCATATGTTATGGAAATGAAATGATGGCATGTTTACTATCACACATGTGTTTTATAAGAAATGTTTTATGATGATGAATGCACTCCCTATGCTTTAAAGATGATATGTTTTGATGAATATGCATATGTATGAGTACACAACATGATTAAATGCTACATGCATTAGATCCAATTAGCATCTGATATTTTTTATGAAAGAATGTAAAGTTTTTTTCATGCGAGAACGGTGGTACAGGTCAATGGATTTCGTAACAAGTTGTATTGCTACTGAGATTCATTTCTCATGATAGTGTTGAAATGTACCAGATATGTAGGTCTGTTGGGCGAGAGGTGAAGGTAAAGTATGAAGAAGTGTCCAATCTGGTCATACAGACTGTTTAATTTGGATAGCTTAAGTACATGGTAGAATGAAGCTAGCCTTCATGATATTTTGAGAAAGTCTAGTGTAGGACTATTCTATATAGCCTATTCTAACTTATCTGTATATGAATTAGGCTGGATTGATGAATAGACTAATTGATGGGTTATGAGTGGCAGGATTGTTGCCTCCATGCCCAATAGTTAACTAATTATATTTAATTAAAATGCATGTCCACATATAGTTAATCCAGGGTTATTCTATATACATATATATTTATTCCGCTACGGTGTTGAGAGAACTCGAGAGTGGAGACCAACGCAAATGGAACTTAATTAATTAACTAGGAAAAAGTTTAAAATTCACTCAGGTAGAAGTGATAGTAACACACCATCATTATGATAATTATATACATTATACCTTTAAACACTTAAAATGAACCATAGGCTAATGGGGGTGTTACACTTAGCCTATAGTTCCTTTTATTTAACTAATTAATATATAATATCATAATAATGGTGTGTTACTATTACTTCTACCCGAGTAAATTTAAACTTTTACCAAGTTGATTAATTAAGTGCCCTTTAGGTGAGGTTCTACACTCGGGTTCTCATAGCGGAATAACAAAATATATATATAGTTTACTCTAGATAACTATACACAAACATGCATGCGTAATTTGTTAATTACCATTAAATAACTATTGGGGCATGGAGACAACATCCCTGCCACTTATGGCCCCATCAAATGGCCTAACGATAGTTGCTAATTCGTCCTATACATCCAAGTTAAGATATGCTATACAAGAGATAATCTATACTAGCCTTTTTAAAAACACATAAAGACTAGTACAAAGTAAATATATGCCTATACTATTCAAAATAAATATTTCCATGTACCCCCATGATGGATACCTCTTCCTAAGTTACCTTCCTCTCTAGCCAGGGACTTACACATCTGGTATATGCTAGTAATTATGTGAGAATTTACTCTTAGTATCAATGCAACCTATCTTGAAAACCACTGACTTGTATGACCATACTTGTACAAAAAGTATCAACATTCTTTTCATAATAAAAATGTAATACATACTATTGGGATGCAGTGTATGGAGCATACTTTCATGTCATGTACTTATATCTATGTATGTACATTTAAAACATATAAGCTTTGCAATATGGGATACCCATTCATCATCATGTTCATCATAACTTTCATATGAAACATTACATAGGGTAACAAACATGGCTTTATATTGAACATATGAGCAAGAGAAACAAACATAACACATGAGTTATCAGGAGAGCCGCCCAACAAATGACTCCACATACTACTACATTCATGCATGAGTTCGTGACTATTCAGCCACTCATTACTTTTTGTACTATTTGAGGCAACCAGATCTGAGTACCATCTTATAACTCATGGGTCATTGTCCGACTCTATACAGGTCCTATCCACTCTACTTTCGCAGATCATAGGCTATGGAATCACCATCCCTTTCTGATAGATAATTCGTGAAAATTCTATTTCATGGTTTTTCTTAACTCTAAATATGTGTTTTTTAAATGGCCTTTGGAAGATGATGATAACTTAAAGTTTGCAACCATCACAGCATTTTCAAAATTATCTATGTTCAAGTGGTTGTTTAACCATCCTAATTCATGGCACAACTGTGGAATGCCCAACGGTCGTCCCATACTGACAATCGATTACTTCATCATGAGCTTGTCTACCACTAATGCATATGATTAGAATACTTCACTCCTTTTCTTATGTTTCTTCGGTCTCTTTGTATCACTATCACAAGAATCCTCTCATCCTAGTGATGTGTGACCTTACATCTTACATGTTACCCACTACATCCCCAGTTTAGATCCTTAGTTTAAGTGAGATTTTAGGCTAATTTCTTCTCAAAATAAGTTGTTAAGTTCCCTGTTTGGAATAGTGGGTTAGAAGTTGACTTCCAAGAGCTGGAAATTGGCTGCTAATTCATTGGCCTTTTAATTTGTCTTGGTTGAGAGCTACTAATCGGCTATTAAGGCTTGGCAATCGACTACTAGCCTTATGTGAGGCATTTTTGTGAAATCTGAACTCGACAGTCGACTGCTAGCTTTCTGGAAAGTTTTATGAAAAATGAAGAACACAACGATCGACTTCCAAAGGCTAGCAGTCAACTGTTAGCATTTTGTAATGCTTTTTGGGTAGACGAAGAATATGGCAGTCGACTTCTAGGGTTGCCAGTCAGCTGCTAGCATTTGGTCTACCTTAAAACTTCTGCTACATTTAGAGTTTTACCCTGAAACATGTTTGCAAACCATTTTTCACAAGCCATGAACTCAACACCAGCATTTAAACATCATATAACATTTATATCCAACCTAAAACTCAACTTAACATCACTTACCACTAAGATCACTTAACAATCACCCAGATTGCATCATTTCCCAATTGAGTTTTTGGTAAACTTACAACAAAATCCATAGAAATCTTATCCCATTTCCATTCAGGGATTTGAAGAAGTTGTAATAGTCCTGCAGGTTTCTGATGTTCAATTTTCACCTACTGGCACACTAGGCATCTAGAAACATACTCAGCTATTTGCTTCTTCATACCTGGCCACCAAAATTTCTTCTTCAAATCTTGATACATCTTGGTAGCAAAAGGATGAATAGTATAGTTACTCTTATAGGTTTCTTCTAGAATTATATCCCTCAATCCTCCTGAGTTTGGGACATAAATTCTATCTTGGAAAGTCATTACCCCATCGACACCTCTTTTGAATTCTTTCGGGTCCTTTAGGGACTTTAAGAATTCATCCTCTCTTTGAGCTTCTAATATCTGAATTCTAAGATTATTCTCAATTTTTAACTCACTCAGACATAACCTAACTTGTAACACTAGTGTGGATAGGCTCATGTTTCTAAATTTCTCTATCAGGCTCATTTCATTTATCATTAATTGAGCCATGTGGAGAGATTTCTGACTTAGTGCATCTGCCACTACATTGGCCTTTCCTGGATGGTACTTTAATTCAAAATCATAATCCTTTAAGAATTCCATCCATCTTCTTTGCCTCATGTTTAATTCTCTTTGGTCAAAGAGATATTTAAGACTTTTGTGGTCACTAAATACCTCAAACCTCGACCCATACAAATAGTGTCACCAGATTTTTAAAGCAAACACTATGGCTGCTAATTCTAAATCATGGGTAGGGAAATTTTCTTCATGAGGCCTTAATTGTCTAAAGGCATATGCAACAACTCTCCCATTCTGCATCAAGACACATCTTAGACCCTTCTTGGATGCATCGCAATACAATTCAAAATTTTCTACGGGATCAGGGATTATTAAGACAGGTGTTGTGGTCAACTTTTCCTTTAAAATTTGAAAACTATCTTCACATTTGTGATCCCACACAAAAGGAATATTTTTCCTAGTCAGTCTAGTCAAAGGCAATGCAATTTGCGAGAACCCTTGAATAAATCTCCTATAATATCCTACAAATCCAAGAAAACTCTGAATTTCAGTCACTGTTGTGGGTCTCTCCTAACAATTACAGCTTTTATCTTACTAGGATCTACTGTTACTCCATCTTTAGTGATTACATGACCTAATAATTTCACCTATTCCAACCAGAATTCACATTTTTCTAATTTTGCATACAATTGCTTTTCCCTAAGGAATTGTAATATAATTCTAAGATGATGTTCATGCTTTTCACTACTCTTAGAATATACAAGAATGTCATCAATAAACACTACCACGAATTGATCAAGGTAGGGTTTAAAGATACAATTCATGTAATCCATAAAAATAGCTAGATCATTCATCAATCCAAATGGCATTACAAGAAATTCATAATGTCCATATCTGGTTCTAAAGGCTGTCTTAGGTATGTCTTCTGTTATGACTCTAATTTGATGGTATCCCGACCTCAAATTGATTTTGGAAAATACAGTAGCTCCTCTCAATTGATCTAACAAATCATCTATCCTAGGAAGTGGGTATTTATTCTTCACAGTTACCCAGTTCAGTTGTCTATAGTCTATACATAACCTCATACTTCCATCTTTCTTCTTTACAAATAGAACTGGTGCTCCCCAAGGTGAAGCACTGGGCCTAATAAACTGCTTCCCCAAAATATCCTCTATCTACACCTTCAATTCAGTTAACTCTAAGGGACACATTCTATAAGGTGCTATAGAAATTGGTCTCGTACCAGGAATCAATTCTATAGAAAAATCTATCTCTCTCTCAGGCGGAAGGCTTGAAATTTCATTAGGAAAGACATATGGAAATTCACAAACTACCGGAATAGCATTAAGTTTATGCTGAAGTTCGACTTTATAAGAACACTTAAAACTAGTTCCTTGGATCTCTTCCTCAATTTCCCTAACTACCAACATGGAATTTATAAAAGTCACATATTTCTTAGAACAATCCAAGACTACATTGTTAGCAGACAACCAATCCATCCCGAGAATAATATCCAGTCCTACTAAAGGTAGACAAATGAGGTCAATAATGAAGGTTTATTCTCAACAACAAGAGAATAATTTAAGCAGGCCAAAGAAGTTAATAAAGGTATAACTCAATCTTTCCAAACATTCACAAGAAATGAAAGAATGATTGGCACCAGACTCGTACAGTACAATT
This sequence comes from Senna siamea, assembly GCA_031216115.1. NCBI lineage: Eukaryota > Viridiplantae > Streptophyta > Magnoliopsida > Fabales > Fabaceae > Senna > Senna siamea. The sequence continues at coordinate 22,659,424 of CM062363.1, read as the reverse complement.
AAAGATATATCATTTATCAAACATTTACCTTTTATGAGATCATCGGACTGGACCACTTCTTTACCTTTGAGAGTATAAACTCTTCCCATAGTAAGAGGTCTTGTGGGCTCAGTTGACTTCTTCTACTCAGGGCAATCATTAATGAAATGACCTAGTTTTCGACACTTATAACACACACTCGACTGGAATCTACAAGGTCCGCCATGACTTTTCCCATACTTTGGACAAGCATTGGGTACTGCCTATCTCACCATAGGTTTCTTCCCCTTCTGGATTCCCTTATTTCTAATATCTCTTCTACTAAAGGATCCAGGTTGTTGTCTTTTAAAGAAATTGACTCTTTGTCTCTCATTCTCTTTGTCAGCCAGGTTCTGAGAAATAATACGACACTTGTTAACTAACATAGCAAAGTTTCTAATTTCAAACAGAGCAATGACATTCTTTAACTCCGATCTTAACCCAGCTTCTAGATGCAATGCTTTCCATGTCTCATTTGGATGATGCTCCAAATAAGAAGAGAATTTAGATAGTGCCTCAAATTTTTCTAAATACTCCTCAAAAGTCATATTACCCTGCTTTAACTGCATGAATTTAATTTCTTTCTGGTTTCTCACGTTCTCAGGGAAATACTTTTCCAGATACACACTTTTAAAAACTTCCCAGGCGATCTGGGTCCCTTGAGCTACCAGTAATTGTTTCGCTCCTCTCCACCAATATTCTACTTCCCCAACAAGCATATGAGTAGCAAACAATACTTTTTGTTTGTCTATATTCCCTACAACCTTGAATAATTTTTCCATTTCTCGCAACCATTCTTCAGCTACTTGTGGATTAAACTCACCCCTAAAGGAAGGAGGATTATTTCTTTGAAATTCAAACCAACCGTTATAAGCTTGGTTTCTCGTTTGTCCAACTTCAGGATTTGGATGGGGATTCACCAGTCTATTCTCTTGAAATTGCATAAGTGCTTTAGCCATAGCTGCAGCTTGTTGAGTAGCAGCAGTAGCTTGTTGGGCAGCAGTAGTAGCCTGTTCCCTCATAGCCTTTGCCACTCCCATCATGACTTGCATTACCCTTTCCATATTGGTCTCACCTTCCTTTTCCTTCCCAGTAATTCTCCTAAGTTGGGCCATAATTCACTCTACAAAACAAACATTATCGAGGTGATTAGTCTCAATAACATATTATTTATAAGAGATCATATGGCACCAATCAGAAATATAATCTACCCAAACCTAATACTTCATTCCTCAAGTCAAAACATAATACAAGCTAGTCAACTGCCATGGCTCAACTAACTACCTTGTATTAGTCTCTATACTGAGGAATCTACCCTTTCACTACCGAGCCATTTCTAACTAGCCGTGGTAGTAGTGCTCTGATACCAACTCAGTGTAATCCCCCCAATCCTATAGTTCTTTTTAAGTTGATTAAATAATATACTATAAGATTGGTGAATTACTACTTCCCTTACCCGAGTTAATTCTTAATTATTTATCAAGTGAATAAAAAGTATTATTGGTTTGGGCTACTACACTCGGGATCTCACACGTTACGCAGTGGAAATAAAAACATATTAGTTAAAATAACATAAATGTGTATACATATATTCATATACATCAACATTCATTTACAATATAGACATATAATTCATTTAGACATATATCCATGGATATGTGAGAGTGTTAGCTAGGGTAAGGAGATAACAAGCCTGTCATTCATACCCATTTAACAAAAATAGCTAGTGGATCCCTAGCCCACATATCCTAATACATATATGCCCTTATCCTATACATCAAAACTATTCTCCTGATCCTTTTACCAAAATATCACAAGGATTCAGGGTATGGGGCATACCAAAACTTTCCTAGAACATTACATTCTCAAGGTGTGGGAGGAACTTCCCATATATACATAACCCATACTTCATGAATCACAGGAAAATACCCTAGGAAAGGTATCTCCACCACTTCCACCTCCACTTCTAGTACTATTTGGAACCTAGGCATCTGATACAAACCAGCATTTTTATGAGAATAAATCCTAGTAGCATTAATAACCAATTTTCAACACTGCCAGTTTGTACCACCATAAACTCATACAGAAATTATACAATCTTTTTCACAAAATAATACATCCATTAGGTGATCCTGTATAACACTTCATTTATCATTCATACTTGCATGCATTACTTACTTTATATGTTCAGCTCGTAGTATACATCACATAAACTGATCAAAACATATAGGTAACATAGCATCATTCAAATAACTTTCATCATAAAATAAAGAGCAATAACGAAATAAGAGCACTTCTCATTGGCCTCTGCCAATTATCATCAAAATCATCATCATATGATTTTATAATAAGAGAAATCTGGAGGGGCAACATATGCTCCGCTCCATCATCATAATTATCATCATATGATTGCAAAATAAGAGAAATCTGGAGGGGCAACATATGCTCCGCTCCATCATCATAATTATCATCATATGATTGCAAAATAAGAGAAATCTGGAGGGGCAACATATGCTCCACTCTATACTTTTGAATATGTACTCTGGCAACTTATTCCTGTTAGTCCTCAACTGTATATAACATTGTGTACATTCTGGAGCGTCCTCTAGTGGATCTAAGTACCATAAGGTTCCCAACTCTGGGTCCCACACATTAAGTATATACTAGGGTCCTCAAAATGCTATTCATAAATATATATATGGGTGAATCGGTGCATACTATAGTTCTGTAAATTCTAAGTATGTGACTTTTCATTTACATTGGCCATTAAGTCACTAACTTACAATTCACAACTATCACAATAATCGCGGAATGTCTGATCACCGTCCTATACCAACAATCAGTGATTCAGATATGAACCTATCTACCACAAATACATATATTAAGAATACAATTTTCATTTCTCTTATGCATTCTTGCTCTTTCCTTTTAACTTTCATCACTTTCATGCTCTTTCTTGTTCACATTCAAAGTATATGTTACCTTGCTTGCCATTTGAGTTTAATCTCTAGTTTGGATTTAGTTTTTAGGCTAGATATCATCCAAATACATCATTAAGTTCATCTTTTCATCACAAAAGGTGGCAGTCGACTGGTATCATACTACAAGTCAATTGATTGCATTCTGTGTAATTTTTCAAAATTCCAAACAAAGAGCTGGCAGTCAACTGCTAGGTGCCTGGCAATCGGCTACTAGCTTACTGTAGGCCTGACAGTCGACTTCTGGGTCGAGGCAGTCGACTACTCTGTTCTTAAGCATTTCTGGAAAAATGAAGAAAGCGGCAGTCGACTTCCAGGTGCCCGGCAGTTGACTGCTAGCATTCTGTATACGATTTTGGGCATCTCAAGAGCACGACAGTCGACTTTTGCACCGACGCCGATCACAGACCGACGATCATTGCTGCGTCTTCCTCTGTTTTGTAAATTGTCGTTGACCCAAAATTTCAACCCAAAAAACTTGTTTCTGAATCCATTTTGAAATTGATGAACTCAAGATAAACTCCTTAGCAACATTTAACACAAGAAACAACCCAAAACATCATGTAATCTTGTCCAAATCTGAGATTAAAACTCATTTTCGTTCAAACTGAAAAACCCATTTTTCAGAAATCATTTTAAGCATGCACAAGTATTTTTAATCGGTTAAAAACACCCAATAGTGATTAAAAAAAATAAGAATGTAGTTTTCAATCCCTTTTTCTTTCAAAAAAGTTCAATTTCACAAATTTCAGTAATATGAATAGTAAACTCCGAAATAAAGGGATTAGGTTATTATGCTACCTTAATCTGTGTTTAACTGATGTATAGATGCTGATTGATGCTGCAGATGCCTTCCTAATCACTTTTCTAACTTCAAATCTTGCTAGAAGTGGGATTCTCTGTCTTTTCCTTCAGTTTTCTCTCTAGCTTGTCCACTCTCTCTCTCTCAAGTTCAGACTTTCAAGAAGCAATTGAAGGGTCTGAAGGATTGGCCTATTTATAGGTGATCCGGCCCTTTGCAATTTCGCTCTTAATTCCTGACCATTTGGTCCAAAATGATAATTCTTCCAACTATATGTTAATTTACCATTTTGTCCCTAGCTCACTGGCGGGAAACTTTCAAAATTTTATTGCTATAGTAAATCTTTTGGCCAAAATTACAATTGTCATACCCAAATTCTTTCACTTTTCAGTTTAGTCCTTTTCTTCTTTCTAGTCAAATTTCTCACTCATTTCTAGTCCACTTCTTGCACTCATGCAACTATATGCAAGCTAATATAACATAAATGCAACATACACAAGCAATTAATTAAAATTAACAAACATCTCTCAAAATTTTAGCAGCAGATGTTATAATCAAGAAACATTTCCTACAAATAATACTCAACCACATCATCCAAGGCATCCATAGAATATGCAATATATTATAATTTAAGGACTATATCTTAGAAGTAACTCATTTAAAAGTGACAGTCTCATTACCTACTCTAAGTTTTAACTTTCCATCATAAACATCTATCAGATCCCTAGACATTGCAAGGAAAGGTCTACCTAGAATCAAGGGTATGCTACTCTCACCTTCCATGTCCATTACAACAAAATCAATAGGAAAAATGAACTTGTCAACCTTTACTAGTAAATTCTCAATTATACCCCTACGATAAGCTAATTGTATAGTTATCCTAGTAAGTCTAGGCTTACGCAATCCTAGTCCATCAAACAAGCTAGCAGGCATCAAATTTATGCCAGCTCCTAGATCAGCTAAAGCATCTATCACTGGTAGTTTATGAATTTGATGCACTGCCAATGCTCTAGATATAGCTACACCTAATGTAGTGTACCTATTGATGTAGTCTAGTGTAACGGAGAGTATCAAGGTTGTATCCCATAGGAACGGAAAAGCCTAGAGCTACTACTTGCTCCTTGTTATTTTGCCTAAAGTAAATGATGATATATTCTAACTAATTTTAATGAAAAAAGGAAAGGGACTAACGACAGTTGATCAAGAAAGGGAACCACCAAGTCAAGAAAAGCAAACCCACCAGGGTCCTGAACTAGATGATGTATACAAAAAGGTCATGGATTATTAAATTGACTATGCTACTTGTGAGTGAATTCTAAATTAAATCCAAATTCTTTGTCAATCTCAATGGATTTCTAAAACCTATAACCTTCCATTGGATAGTTCTTCCTAATGGTTGATTTTAGATTAGCATTAGTGTTCTAATTGACTACTATAAAGAATTGCTCTTAATCTAACAGTCAATCAACCTTAGTTTTAAGCGAGGATCGACTATTCTTTTCAATTAGTTTTGAATTCCAATCATCGTCTGTTGACTCTTTGAAAGGAATCTAGATACTCTTCCTATGACGTCTCGTAATGAAAACTTAAACAATTATTCTTAACTAAAAGAAGATCACATAATCTAATTTATAGTCTATGCAATTTAATGTCAAAATACAAACATAGTTTAGGAACCTAATGGGTTTTACCAATCTAGCTACTCATGTTTATGATTAGAACAACAAGAAAGATACTTGCAAAGAAAAAAGAATAAAGTAGAACAGATACACCCTCATCTATTGAGTTTTGGATGAATAACCTTAGTTTTGATCCTTACTTAATTATACTCCTAGTTGCCTCTTGATTCTTCTCAATCTCTTTCTTCAATTCTTGTTAAATCTATAAGGTTGTCACCTTTTGTAGAGAGACAAGGATATTGGATTGCCAAGGTTATGGTATGGTATCTACTCTAAACTCCCTGCTCCTCCTTTTTGACCTTCTATTCATAAAGAATGGGAGGCATGATGGGCAAACATAGTCGTGCCCTTGGCCTTGGTGGTGGATGGTGGCAAGGGCATATTTTTGGATGCAGTGGTGACCATGTTCTAAAACGAAAGCAACACGGGTGTGTTCTTGGCCTTGTACTAGATGAAATTAGACACCATGGCCGTGTTAAAGGGTGCACAAGGTGGCAAGGGTGTGTTGTTGGGTGTTTTCTAGACTCCTTGGGATAACATAGCCATGTTAAAGGGTGTTTCATGGAAGCTCCTTGTTTGGTCATGCTCTAAGGTGTGTTTTAGGCTCTTTTCTTTAACAAGGGTGTGTTCCAAGCCGTGTTGAGCCCTTAACCACTTGTTCTTGTCCCTTTTTTCTTCAAAACTTCTTTACTACTAATTAAAACTTTGATAACATGAAAAAGGATAAAATTTTGGGTAATTCTTAGTGAAACACATAGAAAATGCTCTTAATGTGGATAAAAACCATCAAATAGAATTGTATAACCTTAGACACATCAGCTTTATTTTGTACATATTTTACTTGAGATTAATTGTTCATTTTTTAAGCATTCTATGTGTTCCTATCCCCAAAACCACCTAAGTTTGTATCCCTTTTCATTTCAAGAGCCCACCAAGCCATTATTAGCAACGGGGCCATTCTGGAGGCCCAAATAGCCTAGAAACATGTCAAAGTGGGCCTTAAAGAAATCCATGGACCTTAAAACAACCTGTAACATCTGCTCCAATTATTATTAAAGAGATGTTTAATAATTTTTAATTTGATGTTTAATGCTTGTGTATGTTGCATTAATGCATGTAGTTGCATTAGCTTAAGGACTAAATTGAAAGGAAATAAATGAGGGTTTAGTAAGAGGTGGTTAGGGACTCAATTCAAAAGGGAAAGGTAAGTGAGGCCAAGAGTGTAAAACAACCCAGGGACCAAAAAGCAATTTCCCAAACTTCCTAAAACCCTAGCTGAAGCCCTAAAACTCCCACACACTCCCAAACCTTCAGATTTTAGAGAGAGAAGGAGAAGGGTCGAGTAGAGAGAGAAAGGGGTGAGCTAAGGCAAGAAAGAAGGGATTGTGCTGAAAGAAGGGCAGATTAAAGCTGTAAATTAGTTCTGCAACAAGGGGGGATCATTTCTAACACATTCTACACACACATTTGCATGAATTAAGGTAGAAATCCATCCTAAATCCCATTTTTGAAATGTGCAGAAATTTTCTGATAAAATGTGATTTTGAATTATTTAAGTTGAGTTGGGGTTAAAACCTACATTCTGTATGTTTTTCTATTTCTATGGGGTGTTATGTTGCTGAATGTATGCTCATATGTGTGCTGCAATGGATTGGAAGGGCTAGGTTGTGTTCATCTAGATATATAAACTAGATTTCCTTGAATGTACCATGTTTGAGCTAATGAACAAGAAATGTTTAAAGAAAAGTAAAGTTTGTTGTATGAGAATTAAGCTCATATGTTTAGATTTGAAAATAGAATGCATGCTAGATTGGGTTTTATCAAAATCATGTTTTCTAAACTACAGTGGAGCATAGCAGTTGACTACTAAGCAGGCGTAGTCGACTACCGTGTTCTTAGAAAACCCAGAAGTGTAGACAGAGGCTTAGCAGCCGACTGCCAGAAACCTAGTAGTCGACTGTAGGGCCTGAGTTTGCACTAAGCGCCGATCGTTATCCTCGCAATGATCATTGTGTGTTCTTGGAAACCCAAAAGTGCAGACAGAGGCTTAGCAGTCGGCTGTTGGGCCCAGGTTTGTACTGAGCATTCAATTGGCAGTCCTAGCAGTCGACTATCGTTCTTATAATTTTACTCATAATGCATTCCAGAAAGCCACCAGCCGACTGCTAGCTTACTGTCTGGTACTCGAGGAATACAGAGAGCCACCAGCCGACTGTTAGCCTCCTAGCAGTCGACTGGCAGCCCTCCAACTTGCGAAATAAGGTTTTTAATGGCAATTGAGCTTAGTAATTCTTTATACTAACTTAATTAAGAGCTCAAAACATAGGTAGGCAAGGAAACTAAGAGTTTTGGGTGATGATACCCTTAGGATAGTGAAAGAAAAAGAGAGCAAAAAACACAAATAGGGAGAGAGGAAAGTATTCTCAGTGTATGCCTTAGGGTAGATAGGCTCATGATCAAGTGACCGATTGTCAGTATGAGACGGCCATTGGGCATTCCACGGTTGTGCCATAAATTGGGATGGTTAAACATCCACTTAAACTAAGATGATTTCGAAAACACTGTGATGGTTGTGAACTTTAAGTTAGTGTCATCTCCTAAAGGCCATATGAGAAACACGTACTTAGAGTTAAGCATAACCATGACCATGGGCCGATTCACCCTATAGTATATGTAGAGAATAGCGTATCGGGAGTGTGATCCATTGGAAAGGGATGCTAATTCCATAGTGTTATGATCCTCCCAAAAGTAGAGAGGAAATGATCAGGGTAGAGTTGACGATGATCCCATGAGAGCATACCAGTCCCATTTGGGATGAAAGGGAGAAATCCCGCTGGTTAGGGATGATTTTCCAAAAAGGGGCAAGGACCATTATAGTACTTAGATCCACTGGGGGACGCCTTAGAATGTACAAAGGGTTAAGGCATGGCTAAATAGACATGCGCTCATTCATATGGACAGTGGTGCGTGGAGTTGTTGTTGGGCGACTCTCCCGATTACTCTCAGGGTGTTTTATGTACTACTCGCATGTTATGAAAATGAAATGATGTTATGCTTACTATCCCACATATTTTTTATAAGAATTGCTTTATGATGAGAATGATGATGAATACACTTCCCATGTTTACCAGTTAATATGTTTTAAATGCACATGCATACATATGAGTATATACCATGATTAAATGCTTCACTCATTGCATCCCCATAATATGTTATATGTTCTATGAAAGAATGTAGAGGTTTTCCGTGTGAGCATGGTGGTACAGGTTAACTGATTTTGTAACTGGTTGTATTGCTACTGAGATTCATTTCTCACAATAGTGTTGACATGTACCAGATGTATAGGTTCCCTTGAGTTGGAGAAAGAAGGTAAGGTATACAAAAGTGTCCCATCTAGGCACACAAACTGTTTAGTTTAGATGGTATAAGCACATGTTAGAATGGAGCTAGCCTTCATGATATTTTGAGAAAGGCTAGCGTAGGATTATTTTGTATAGCCTATTCTAACTTATTTGTATATTAATTATGCTGGATTGATGATTTGACTACTTAATAGGGTTATGAGTGGCAGGATTGTTTCCTCTATACCCAATAGTTAATTGATTGTATTTAATTAAGAATGTATGTCTATGTATAGTTGATTCAGGTGAATGTTATATGTGTTTATTCCGCTATGATATTGAGAGAACTCGAGAGTAGAGACTAACCCAAATGATAGTTAATTAATTCACTTGGTAAAAGTTTAAAATTTACTCGGGTAGAGGTAATAGTAACACAATACTCTAATAATTATTTTCATATTATATCTTTTTAAATACCTAAAAGAAACCATAGGCTAAAGGGGTGTTACACAACCCATGGGCCTTGAAGCACGACCACATTGGCCTTATTCAAAGTGTGCCACATGAGGATTTTGGGAGAAAAAGTAGAGAAGTCTAGAAGAAGAGAGGAACTGTAATTTTTACTTGTCATCATCTTATCTTGGCTTATCATCATCTTATCTTAGTTTATCATCTGTCTAAAAGCTTATCATTGATGTGCTGCCAATGCTTTATATGCAGCCACACCTTAAGGCAATGCACCTCTCGATGTAGCTTAGTGCAATGGTAAGTACCAAGGTCGTATCCCACGGCAACAGGAAAGCCCAGAGTTACTACTTACTCTTTGTTACTTAACCTAAGAAAAATAGTGATGGATTTTAACTAAGTCTAACTAATTACAGAGGAAATTGATGACGCTTGATCGAGAAAGGAAAGTATCAAGTCCAGAAAAGCAAACCCACTGGGGTCCTAAACTAGGTGATATATATAAATGAAGGATTATGGATTATGAAATTAATTGTGCTACCTATGAGTCAATTCTAAAGTAAATCCAAATTCTCTATCAATCTCAATGGATTTCTAAAACCTAGAATCTTTCATTGGCTGGTTCTTCCTAATGATTGATCCTAGATCAGTGTTAGATTTCTAATTCACTACTATTAAAAATTCTTCATAATCTAGCAGTCAATCAACCTCTAGTTCTAAGTGAATATTGAATGTTCTCTTTAGTTAGTTTCTAATTCCAAACATCATCTGTTCGAGTTTTTGATAGAAATCTAGATAGTTTTCCTTACGACGTCTCGTAATGAAAACTAAATTAACTCTTAACTAAAGAAAGATCACATAATCTAATTTGTAATTCAATCACATTAAAATAAAAACATCAACTTAGTTTAACAACCCCAAATAGGTTCTACCAACCTAGCTGCTCATGTTCATGATTAAAAAATAGGAAATATAATTGAAAGGGATAAAGAACAAGATGGAAATAAAAACACCCTCATTTTTTGAGTTTTAGGTGAATAGTCTTAGCCCTGAACTTCTCCTTGATTATGCTCCTAGTCGCCTATTTATGCTTCTCAGTCTCTTCCTCTAATTCTTGATTGAATCTCCTCAGATGTTACCTTTGTAGAGAGGCAAGGAAATTGAAGTGCCAAGGTCCACGGAATGGAAGTAATTGTCACACTTCAAACCACTCGTGTGCTTTTGGTTTTCGCTCCTTTCTTCTCTTTGTCCATCACCCCTATTTATAGACAAGGGTGGCGCTTATTTAGGCTCCAACATGGCCATGTGGAGGTGTGAAAAGTGGTCACGTTCTAGAACAGATTCTATACAAGTGCATTTTTTGCCTTCTTTTGTATGGATTTAGATGTTATAGTTGTGTAAGAAGGTTCTCAAGGTGGCTTGGTCATCTAGAACGGTGTGTTCTAGAAGCCAAGGGGTAGCATGGTCGTGTGAAAAGGCATGTTCTAGAAGCCTCCATGCTTGTCCTTGCTAAAAGATTCGTTTTAGGGTGTTTTGAGCCTTTAGACACTTGGTTTTGGTCTATTTCCATTCGAAACTACTTTGTACCTAGTTAAAGCTTAAATAACATGAAAACAAGGTGAAAACTTAGGTAATTTTGAATCAAACACATAAAACATGCTTTTATTATTGCAAATGAAAATTATCAATTAAAATTGTATAATTATGTGCCTATCAATCATCTTTCTAGAAACATCATCATCTTTGAAGGGATTTTTAACATATCATGATCTCTTTTGAAAACCCTACCATCCCTCTCGTCCACTTATCTTTTGACTTATCTCTTATCTTATCTTATCCTATCCTCTCTTTTGAAAAAACCTTAGAATACTTCTTGGCCGAGGATCCTTCTTGAAGACGGCTAGTATCTCTCTTGAAAACCCTAGTCTTGGCCATGAAGAGTGGAAAAATCTAGAAAGAATTCGTGACTTTGGAGACCTATCTTGCTTGGAATCATGAGGTGCTTTAGGAACAAAAAGGATGATAGTTAGGAGACTACTTTAGCCTTTGAATATCCCTGAAGTTCTAAAGGAGATTGGGAGAGTGGATTTGCATCAAGAGATAATCACAACATTGAGTACTTGAAGATTGAAGAAGGTGGCATTGCATCCTTGATTTAAGAAAAGAAAAGGATGTATATGTTTTCTTTCCTTTCTCTCTTCTTGAATCTAAGTTTGATGATTGTTGTACCCATGAACATGAGTAGCTAGACTTGTAAAACTCATTGGGGTTCCTTACTAGGTTGGCATTTTGCTTTAAATTTGTATGAACATTTGATTTGATTTTTAAACTTTCTTGCACTTATGAATGCTAAGTCTTCTTTATAAGACATTGTATGGAATATTATTTAGATTTCTTTTAGTTGCATTGAGAGATCCTAATTGAAATTGGAACCCTAATTGCAAGAAACAATTGATTTTCAATTAGAGATAAGGTAAATTAATTGCCAGATTAAGAACTAATAACTCTTAATAGTGATAAATTAGAACAATAATGCTAACCTAAAAATCAATCATTAGGAAGAGATTTTAGTGATAGATTTATAGGTTTAGAAATTTGATTATCTTAAGAAAGAAATTGAGTTTAATTGAGAATTCATTCATGGGTGTCAAAATCAATTTAATATTTCATTATCTTGTGTGTTTTCCAACTAGTATAGGTCCCCTTTGGGTTTTCCTTTCTTATCTTGATTAAATTTCTCTCTACTCCATTGTCGCTAATCTTTGACAAGTTGTTCTTAAACCATTAGTTTAACTAGAAATCAATTCTCTCTTCTTCTTAGGCTAGATAACAAAGAACAAAAAGTACGTATAGGCTTTCCTATTCTCGTGGGATACGACCTTGATACTCACTATTGCATTAGACTGCATCGATAGGTTCACTGCCTTAGGTTTAGTTACATTGGAAGCGCATCAATCAAATTAGGGTAAAAACAAAAGCCATTTATAACACTGCCTTTAGAACCAAGTATGGGCATTATGAATTCCTTGTAATGCCATTTAGATTGATAAATGCTCTTAGAATATTCATGGATTACATTAATCATATCTTTACATGCTACCTCAATCAGTTCATGGTAGTGTTTTTTGATGACATTCTTGTATATTCCAAGAGTAAGGAAAAGTATGCATAGCACCTTAGGATCATGCTACAGTTGCTTAGGGAGAAGAAATTATATGAAAAATTGGAAAAATGTGAGTTTTCACTTAAGGAAGTGAGATTTCTAGGTCATGAAATCATAAAGGATGGAGTTGCAGTGAATCCTAGTAAAATAAAAGCAGTAAAGAATTGGGAGAGAGCTAAGACTGTGATAGAAGTCCATGGTTTCCTTCCACTAGCCGGGTATTATAGGCATTTTATCTAAGGGTTTTCCCAAATAACACCACCTTTGAATAGGTTAACCAGGAAAGGTGTGCCATTTGTTTGGACCTTTAAGTGTGAGTAGAGCTTGCAAACCTTAACAGAAAAATTAACCACTTCACCTGTTCTAATTATCCCAAATCCCTTAGAAAATTTGAGATGTATTATGATGCATCTAAGAAGGGACTAGGATGTGTGCTAATGCAAGAGAAGAAAGTGGTGGTCTATGCCTCGAGATAGTTGAGGCCACAAGAAAATAAATACCCCACGCATGGCCTTGATTTAGAAGCCATTGCATTTGCATTGAAAATTTGGAGACACTATTTCTATGGGACTAAATTTGAGGTATTTAGTGAGCATAAAAGTCTTAAGCACTTCTTTAATCAAAAGGAATTGAATATGAGCCATAGGAGATGGATGGAATTCCTGAAGGGTTATGACTTTGAGTTAAAATACCATCTAGGAAAAGAAAATGTAGTTGCGGATGCTTTGTCCAGGAAAATCCCTTTATGTAGCCTAAATGATGATGAATGAAATGAAGCTAATAGAGAAATTTAGGAATCTGAATCTATCCACCTTAATCCTACTAGATAGACTATGTTTAGCTGAATTAAGGATAGAGAGTGATCTTAGACCCTGAATTCATGTTGCCCAAAAAGAGGATGAATTCTTCATATCCTTAAGGACCCAAAGGAATTCTTTAAAGCATCAAATGGACTGATGATGTTTCATAAAAGAATTTATGCCCAAGGCAAGAGGAGTTTAAGGATAAAATTTTATAAGAGGCTTATAAGATCAGTTATACTGTACATCCTAGAGCAACCAAGATGTACCAAGATCTGAAGAAAAATTATTGGCAGCCTAGTATGAAGAGCAATATAGCAAAATATGTTGTTCAATGCTTAACATGTCAAAAGGTGAAAATAGAACAACAAAAACCTATGGGACTTTTACAGCCACTAGATATCCCTGAATGGAAGTGGGATAAGATCTCTCTATGGATTTTTTTTTTGCAGGCTTACATAGAACCCAATCGAGAAATGATGTTATTTAGGTGAAAGTAGATAGATGGACTAAGTCTGCACATTTCCTACCTATTAAGATCACTTTCTCATTGGATAGGCTAGCTTAGTTATATATCCAAGAGATAATGAGACTTCATGGGATTCCACCTAGTATTGTTTCATATAAAGACCCTATATTCACCTCTAGATTCTGAAGAGGTTTGCAAGAATCCTTCGATACTAAACTAAAATTTAGTATTACTTATCATCCCCAAATGGATGGACAAACTGAGAAAATGATCTAAACCTTAAAGGACATGCTTAAATCTTATGCCTTATAACAGAGAGGGAGTTGGGATAACAACTTACCATTGGTAGAATTTTCATACAATAACAGTTATCAGTCTAGCATAGGGATGGCTCCCTATGAAACCTTGTATGGAAGGAAGTGTAGGTCTCATTTATGTTGGTTCGAAGTGGCAGAAAGACAACTATTAGGACCTGAGTTAGTCCAGTAGACTACTAATCAAATCAAAATGATCGAGGAAAAAATGGCCATAGTTCAAGATATACTGAAAAGTTATGATGATAAGAGGAGAAGACCACTAGAATTGAAAGAACTGGATCATGGTTTCCTAAAAGTCTCTCCAACAACTAGTATTGGCAGAGCTACAAAGTCCAAGAAATTAAATCTCAGATATATTTGACCATCCAAATTTTGAAAAGAGTTGGTTCATTCACTTACCAAATCGCTTTACCACCCTATTTAACCAATGTTCACAATTTTTTTCATATTTCACAACTCGATAAATATATCATATATCCTTCACATATTCTTGATGCCAGAATAATAAAACTAAAGGATGATTTAACTTATCACCTTAAACCTATAAGGATCATCATAAATGAGGTGAAGCATCTTAGAAATAAAACAATCCCATTAGTGAAGGTGATATGGGATAAGTCATCCCTCAAGAAGTAACATGGGAGAAGGAAGAAGCTATTAATCAATCTTACCCATAATCATTTAAGTAGGTAACTCTGAATTTTGAGGAAAAAATTCTTTTAAGAAGGGGAGAAATGTAACACCCATCTTTAAATAATTTGTTGCATTTGATTTATGCTAAAATGCCTATGTTGGTGTAAGGAATTTTAATGGATTCCTTGTGAATAACCAAGAACATGATCCACTGCTAAGGGGTGGTCATTCCATAGCCTCATGATTCGTATAGCATAGAGAGGGAAGTGATCTACATAGAGTAGTAATCCCATGAGTAGGATATGATCTATCAGAGAGGGACGGTGATTTTTGTGTTTGTACTTGGATCCACTAGGGGATGCCTCAAATGTTATTATGATTAGATACCATTATGGTTTTGGGACCACTAAAGTGCTCATTCATGTAAAGCTCAGAGGTACGTCAGAAAGGTAAAGGAAGGTTGTTCACTAGGCGACACCTTCAAGAAAATGCTCTCTATTCATGAGATGAGGAAAGGGGCCTGAGGCCTAATTTTATGTAATTTCCCTAAATGTATGATTGAAACTATTCATGTTACAATGTTTACTGACGTTGTGTTTACATGGATGTTATATGAAATGCATGAACATGTTTTAGATACTTTGAGATGATTTTTTAACTGTACATACATCCATGAGTACATGACACAAGCATGCATTACATCAAATAGATAATTATTTATGTAAATGAGAATGTGGAGAGAATATATGGATTTTTCTATGTGTATAGTTAGTACCATCAGTGGTTTTAAGCAAGTGATTTGGCCATTGAGATTATAAATCTCTATTTTTTATTAATGTGTCCGGATTCCCTAATATCACGTTCTCTTAGAGATTGTGATGGCCATAGTGGAGGTTCCATTTATAGGACCAATTATAGTGATAGGAGATTATAGGTAGTAATTGCGAGGCTATTGACATAGTGCAAGTGCACACTATCAAAAAGCAATATAATAATGAAATAAGAGTAACGCCCTCGGGGAATTCTAGTCAAAAGTTTCACTAAGTACCAGTATCATCATATTCACCTTATTCAAGCAAAACCAATAGTTAATTTAAGGTGAAGAAATGTAAATTTAGAATAAAAACACAATGATAATAATAGGAAACTATGGAAGTAAAGTTCTCTAGGATTATATTCTGACTTAGCACTTAAATTGCAATAATATTATCACTTTATCCAAACTCAATGTGTAATACGCTAGCCTTAGCCTCTAATTTCATTATAAAAATCCTTCATTTCATTATAAATTCTATTTCTTAAATTCAACCTGCTATATTTCTATGAGAATTCAATTAAAGGAATGCATTAAGCTTGGCTAATTGTGACTTTGCAAGACCCATTGGTACATTCCTATCCTTTAGGTGAAATGAGTTAATTTTAGTAATTAATTAACAACAAATAAATGATATTCAGTTTTAGGACTAAATTCAAGCACCTTTCTCAAGACTAACTCAAATCCTCTAAGTTTCCCTTAATTGGTGATTAAGAAAAAAGGGAACAATACGATTAAACTGAATAAACTTATTAACATTAAAATTAATTATTAGCAAGTAATAATAAAGTCAATTCATGTGCCAAGGGACCATAATCCTAGAGAAAAAAAACCTAGCTTATTATATTTACAATATTAACAAAGCCAAATCTAGAGAGCATCAAAAATGTAAAAATAAAGAAGAAAAGGACAGAAGAAACTCTGATATAAAAGCTCCGTTTGGCATTTTGTTCTCAAATCTCCACTTGAATGCACTATTTAAGCTCTATTTTCTTGCCCCTTTAGTGTTCCCTTTCTTGCCTTTTTCTACCTAGAGTTTCAAAATAAAAGTCCCTTAAGAAACCCTAGAAAATCCCTTTAAATAAGCCCTCAAAATTAGTTGGATGGAAGTGCCCTTAATGAAGGTCTACAACTTGGCATCAAGGTGCCAAGTCGTTGGATTCTCTATAGAGTTGTGTACTCAATCTGGCACCTTGATGCCAGATTTCTTGCATTAAGGTGCCAAGTTGCTGGATTATATATGAGCTGTTGCATTCAATGGCGCCTTGACTCCAGATTTTCACGTCAAGTCTTGGGCTCCTGAACTTCAGAAATTTCTTTGCCTTTAAGGGTCTGCAAAAGGTTTAAATGTAACATCCGCTCCAATTATGATTAAAGAGATGTTTGATAATTGTTAATTTATTGTTTAATGTTTGTGTATGTTGCATTGGTGCATATAGTTGCATTAGTATAGGGACCAACTTGAAAAAATTACAATTCCTTAGTTGAGAGTAAGGCCAAGGACCTAAGTGAAAAGGGAAATTGTGCTGAGACAAAATGTGTAAAGTAAACCAAGGACCAAAGAGCAATTTCCCAAACTTTCCCTTAAACCCTAGCAACAGCCCTAAACCCTCTTCATTCTTCCAAACCCTCAGCATCCTAGAGAGAGAAGCATAAGGGGTGAGAAGAGAGAGAAGGTGCAGAATTAGGGCTGGGAAGGGAAGGTTTTTGAAGTAAAGGGTGATTTAAGGCTGGGATTCGATCCTATAGCAAGGGAGAATCATTTCTAACACATCAAACACACACATTTCGCAGGAATCAAGGTACCAATCTATCCTAAACCCCTATATTTTTCTGAAATGTTACTGTTACTGAAAAATATAGATTTTCACATGTTTGAACTGAGATTGGGGTTAAACCTACATTCTGTATGTTTTTCTATTTCTATGGGATGTTGTGTTGCTGAATGTATGCTCATATATGTACTTGTAATTGATTGGAAGGGCTGGGTTATGTTCATCTAGAGATATAGACTAGTTTTCATGGAAACTCGTGCCAACATCTGGAAGGAAGCTGACATCCCAAAGTTTCCCTGGTGTTCTGGGAAAAGTTAGAATCGCCCCCGGAGGATTTAAATTTCTCGAAACCCCGCCATTTGGCACAATTCCTTCTCTCTCCTCACTCTATATTCTCTCTCCTCTCTCTCCTCCTTCCTCCACCCTGCGTCGCCACCTAAGCCACCTTGAGCCACCACCAGGCATACCAATCGACTCCCCTCGCCACCCTCGACCTCCAGTAGCCACCCACGGCCACCAACGGCCACCAGCGCTACCGAAAAATGTCATTTTCCTCCTCCATCACGCGAAAAATTTGCCAGCTGAGATCGCTACCGTCCACCACCGTTGGCCATCACCGCCACCACTAACGTGTAGTCTGAGCTGCCAGCTTCCTCCACCAACTCGCCGACGTTAAACGGAGGTCTGATGCGCCCAGATCGAGACATTATCCGTCCACCGTGCATCATTTTTCGTGGCTAGAAAACGCCATCCAAACGGCCGTGAACCGCCACGCCACCACCATATTCAGAATCCTTGTCTTGTGGGCTTCACCGTGGTGTAAATATTAAGGCCAACTACACCCCTTTGCCATACACCGCTGTGCCAGAGCATCTGGATATACACCGGGAGACACCGAGACCACCCCGGGACAGATTTCCATCATTCGACAACACTGGTAAGGTCTGATTCCCCAAAAACTAATGAAATTTGATTGAATTAGCTGTCGAATGCGATTAGGAAATAAATTGACCTAGGAATTATAATAATCAGACTTAGAACCGTAAAACAGATGACGTGACAAGCTTGAATATTCATTTAAATTTCCAGGGAATTTAATTGGCTCAAAATCCAAGATTTCATGAAGTCCTGAATGGTTTCGGAGCAATAGGAGACCAGGTAGGATGATTTATGCTTCCCGAGTTTTAGATTTGACCTAGTGAATACCTGACCGATTAGATTTAATTGTATGGATTTATGTGCTGCTTTCGATGGACTAAATTGCATGCCTGTGTGCTGGACATCCCAATTGAATGTTAGATGTTTTGTTTATCGAGTTTAGATTACCTTAGGATGGATTTACTTAGGGTAGGGTACTTGATAGCCGGTATGGGATGGCCGTTAAGTATCCCGAGTACAAGGAGTTTTTAATTGACATTGTTTTTACCAGATTTAGCCTGTACTGCGTTAGGGATCACGCGATAAATCAGGATGACCTTAAGAAAGGTTTAAGGAGTATAAGAGGGGATAGCTTATATAGGGAAACGTTACGATTTAGGCGTAATACCCTAGAACCCTGAGGAATAGCCGATCGTGTGCATGTGAGTTCGAATAGACTGTATGAGGATGAGAATTGGCGTATGTGCACATGCTAGGGGACGCCTAAATGTTGATTCTCACCCAGTCCTTGAGTGAGTGATTGGTGTTACGAATCACACTCACAATATAGGCGAGATTCGGGTGATTGGTGTTACGGATCACACCCAACGATAAAAGAGGTAATCTCTCTAGATGACGTGTAATTGGATGACGATTTAGATTTGGTCACAGAGGACTTGTGGCCTATATGGTTTTAGATACACTGGGCATGGGATTTAACCTGATTTCGATTACTGAATTTCAAAGAAATGGATTTTTATGATTTTGAGTATTTGCCGCAATTTCCATATGATAAAATGATTTTAAAGACAAGGTATTTCACTGATTTCGAACTGATTTCGGGAAGTTTTTTTTGGTGCTCGCACCGCTGAGTATTCAACCAGTTTTTTAATTGTATTTGAACTATAAATTGTTCTACTGGGATTTTATATCTCATTAGGTCGTTTACTCAGATGAACAGGAACAGGGACAGGAACCTAGACGTTAGTTGGGCGATGCTTGGATGATAGACAGAAGAGCAGCTTAGTTTAGGCTTGAATTGCATTGTATATATTTATACTGATGTTGTTGTATATTGGTCTTCTGTAATTTATGTTTTCTGTTGTTATTGGACTGGCTATATATCTGTAAATAGGATAACTGTTGTATTTGGAATATACTCAAAATACAGAGGAAACTCTGCCAGATTTTCGGTAGGGTTTACCGCTGTAAACTTGTGAAATTAAGTTGGAATTTGTATGAATGCTTGTATGATGTATCGATAGGTTTTAGTTTCATTCCAGAGTAATTTATGATGTATGTATGTATAATTAGTACAACTGTATGTGAATTAGGATTGAACGGAATCCGAATAGACAATGGGAAGTCTATTTGGGTTACGCTCAATCTGTAGCGATCTCCTGACATTCCCACATCGGGAATAACTACTTAGAAAGACCCATATGCTTCCGCTAAACAGATAGAAGACTGTATATGTTGTATTAGGGGGTCGTTACAATAAATGTAATAGTCCAGCCGCCCACTTGCAGATATTGTCTGCTTTGGTGGTTATTGAGCCACCTCATGGTTTTGTTCTTCCCCTTGTCGAGGGGGAAAACGCGTCCACAAGGGAGAGGTATCCACACCCTTATAAGGCATGCTTCATTCCCCTCTCCAACCGATGTGGGACATTACAATCCACCCCCCTTAGGGAGCCTAGCATCCTCGCTGGCACACTGATCTGGGCCCCAGCTCTGATACCAATGTAATAGTCCAGCCGCCCACTTGCAGATATTATCCGCTTTGGTGGTTATCGAGCCACCTCACGATTTTGTTCTTCCCCTTGTCGAGGGGGAAAACGCGTCCACAAGGGAGAGGTATCCACACCCTTATAAGGCATGCTTCGTTCCCCTCTCCAACCGATGTGGGACATTACAATTGCAAAAGTGGTGTAATTGACATGCGCGTGTTCCTTTGGTCTAGCTTTCTTCCTTTCGTTCTGTCCATGTGTTTTCCTCCTCCTTCCTTCCTTAATATAACCAAATGGCTTCTATGCATTTATAAAATTGTATTCCCTTATGTGCGACACATATACATTTAATTATGCCTATTCTAAGCTTGGTCGGCCATCCTAAAGGCTAGGAAAAGATGTTTGTTGTATGGCTATTTTCTCTCACTTAGCTCTCGATTGGGCTGGCAATATCATGTCACAGAAAAAGGAAAGAAGGACGAGGGATTAAGCAGCTCATTCATCACGTTTCATGGGAAGGAAGTTACAACACAAGGGAAGAGAAGGATGCCACTCCACCCGTCGCTTTCTCACCTCTCCACTTCTTCACCGTGTGTGTGTCTTCTTCTCCTTTCATAAATGGAATTGCATAATTCATGGAATGAAAATAAGAGGTATGCCATCATTTTATGTATCTTTCTCTTTCCTCTCTCTCTTTATCACCAAATTCCTTTCATCCTTATACTAAGCTTTATCTTTTATGTTTCTCTAGCTACACGTGTAATCCCTCGGCTTCAATTATGCTTATACTTATTTTTATTTATCATTCACTCTTTCGGTTAGCATAAAGGAGAGAAATGGAATCACGTATCTTGTATGCAACCTCTCAATACTTTCTAAAATAATAGGTAATGGAAGAAAAAAAAAGTCTCACCATCACACTTTCATCCGTTCATTTTCTTCATTCATGCGTTACCTATGCCTCTCTTCATTTGGTCTTCTTAATGTCTTCCCAAGTGTCACTATTTAATTGCAAAGGAAAAACTTATCTCATCATAATTTCCTTCCTTTCTTTTCCCTTATCTTTTATTTACTTCTCTTTTATCTAGTTGTCTAAATTGAGGCTAAGACAAATATAAATTAAAATCTATCCATTTGTTATGTTTAACATAATTAAGAAAGTATGGGCTGTTACATGAAGCACCTTTGGTCACACTTCATAAATTTTGGACACTTGGCCACCTTTATAAAATGATTGTGAACACTAGTTCACCAGTGTGAAACACCTTCAGTCACACCTCACTAGGTCTATAAATACATATAGCAACTACAATCCTTTTATTTTTATCATTTTAATCTCTCTTGCATTTAGCCCTCATAAGGTACATTCTAATGCATTCATTATTAGTATAGTGATTTGGCCACCATAAAAATAATCAAACTTACAATTTTTTCTGTCACATTGCCATATTTTTCCCATCCTTACCAAAAGTCAAACTTCATGACATTATGCATTGATTTTTAGAGTACTTTTCCCCACATTTAATTTGTGTAACCATTGCCATTAACCATTCATTCCACTTACTTTCTTGGTTCATGCTACACACTAAATTTAAAGCTTACACACTTTTCTCCATTTTACATTTTAATAATAATGTGGATCCTTATTATGTGCACAAAGATGAACTAATTAACTAAACCTTAGTTAACCATATTTTCTTTCTTTCTCTTAGCCAAAACCGAAGTGTAATCTCTCTTACACAATTTTCATCAAGCTATTTCATACCTTACAAAGGCCACTTTTAGATTTGGTAAGCCAACAAGAGCAATGTCATAAATTGTAAAGCCAATTCTAACTAGCAACCTTCATTTTGATGTCTATAATTTAAAACATATACTAGTCATGCAAAAATACAAAATCTCAACACTATCTTATGTTAGAGCTTTCCATAGTGCATGCTAAATTTTACTAACAATAGTGTTTCATTATAATAACAATATCCATTTTAGCACATCAACAAACACATCCATTTACCATACAAGCTTAGCCAAGAGACATTCACATTTTCAAGAATGTAAAGAGGAACTAATGTTCCATGAAAGCTTGAAAAACATGATGCACATATTCTAAACTATGGAACAAAATTAAAAGAATTGCTAAGCTACCTCAAAGATGAAACTAATTGGAGTTGTCTTGGCTCTTCCTTTAAATCTTTCCCCTACTCCTTTGCTTCTTCTTTTCTCGGTCAACTTAGCCTTTTCTCCCTTCTCACCAATACTTGTGTGCTTCCTTCCAATGTTGAGCTGCTCTTTTCCCCTTCCCCAAATGCTATTACCATAAGCCTCCTCAATTAAATTCATCTTTTCTATTCAGTTAAGGTGGCATGCTGCATTTTTTTTCCATCTTTAATTATTTTTATTTAATTGCCACATGTGTACTTTTAAGTACAACTTACATGGCTTGCATGTTTAGTATTCCCACTTGGCTACGTTGAAGGAAGGGAGGAAGGGAAGTCATGCAACGCAAGTCTCCCACTTCACGTAAGGTTGCACGGTCACTCAAGCTTCATGGTTTGGCCTCACCATTTAATTCCTATATCTATTCCCTAAAAGGCTTCCACCGTACACCTATATGTATATATTTAATTTAATTTAGTTAAATTCTACACTCTTGCTTCTGAATACACGTGTATATCTATATTTTTTTTAATTGTTATACACTTATTTCATTTCCCAATTGTCCTATCTGTGTGGTTATATATGTATATATAATATATATATTTAAACATCCACATCCCTCTTCCTATTTCCCATTGGTTACACGGTTAAGGGTGGAGAGTAAGTAGTCAATTTTACTTTGCCTACTTATGCCACATTCTCCCCTTCACCAATTGCACGTTAAATGTATCATATATTTAATTTGCTATACACTTCTACTTATGCCGCATATATTTAATTTGCTATACTCTTCTCTCTTTTGGCAATTCGATTAGGTAAAAGGAAGAAAAGAAAAATTAATTCAACCATGTTAAATGTATCAAGAACCTCAAGCACCTAAACTTTTATGTAAGCACCTAAGAATTTTTATGTGGTGTTTTCCTCTCACTCACCTTATAATTCGATTACCACAAGGAAAAAAGTGTTCTTATTTATTCTAACCACTAAGTTACACAAGCAATTTATCATGCTTTATAGCAACCTCATCCAATTAATTAAGAGAACATTAATTTAAATTAATTAAGAGAATATGGGGTGTTACACAATCCATCCTAAACCCCTCTCTTTTCTGAAATGTTTACTGTTGCTGGAAAATATGAATTTCTAAATGTTTGAACTGAGATTGGGGTTAAACCTACATTATATATGCTTCTATTTCTAAGGGATGTTGTGTTACTGAATGTATGCTCATATATCTGCTTGCAATGGATTGGAAGGGCTAGGTTGTGTTCATCTAGAGATATAAATTAGTTTTCCTTGAATGTACCATGTTTGAGCTAATGGATGAGAAAGGTTTAATGAAAAGTAAAGTTTTTTGTATGGAAATTAAGTTCAAGTGTTTAAAATTGAAATTGGAATGCATTCTGGACTGGGTACTATCAAAATCATGTTTTTTGAACTATAGTAGAACATAACAGCTGACTACTAAGTATGGGGCAGCTAACAATCATGTTCCTGGAAACCCAGAAGTTCAGACAAAAGCTTAGCAGCCGACTGCTAGATTCCTAGTAGTCGACTGTCAGGCTCAGGTTTGCACTAAGAAGTCGACTGGAAATCTTAGTAGTCGATTGTCGTGCTCTTATTTTTTCCTAGGACGCATTCCAGAAAGTGACCAGCCGACTACCAGCTAGCTTACTATCTAGCACTCGAGGAATACAAAGAGCCACTAGCCGACTGCTAGCCTTCTAGCAGCTGACCGGTAACCCTCCAACCTGCGAAATGAGGTTTTTAATGGCAATTAAGCTTAGTAATTCTTCATACTAACTTAATTAAGGGCTCGAAACATAGGTAAGCAGGAAAACTAGGACTTTTGGGTGATGAAACCCTGGTGATAGTGAAACAAAGAGAGAGTAAAAAACATAAAGAGGGACAGTCGTTGGGCATTCCACAGTTGTGCCATAAATTGGGATGATTAAACATTCACTTAAACTTAGATGATTTCAAAAACACCGTAATGGTTGCAAACTTTAAGTTAATGTCATCTCCCAAATGCCATATGAGAAACACATACTTAGAGTTAAGCATAACCATGAGCATAAGCTGATTCACCCTATAGTATATGTAGAGAATAGCATACCGGGAGTGTGATCCACCTTGAAGGAATGGTGGTGATTCCATAGTACTATGATCCTCCCAAAATTAGAGCACAAATGATCCAGGTAGAGTTAACGGTGATCCCATGAGTTTATACCAACCCCATTTGGGACAAAAGGAAAGAATCCCCCTAGTCAGGGATGATCTACCAAAAAGGGGCAGGGACTATTAAGGTACTTGAATCCACTGAGAGATGCCTCAGAATGTACAAAAGTTAAGGCATGAATAAAAAGGCATGCACTTATTCATATAGACAATGGTGCGTGGAGTTATTGCTAGGCGACTCTCCCAATTACCCTTAGGGTATTTTATGCACTACTCACATGTTATGGAAATAAAATGATGGCATGTTTACTATCACACATATGTTTTATAAGAAATGTTTATGATGAGAATGATGATGAATGCACTTCTCATGTTTTAAATATGATATGTTTTTATGAATATGCATATGTATAAGTATATAATATGATTAAATGATACATACACTACATCCCAATAGTATGTGATATGTTTTATAAAAGAATGTAGAGTTTTCTGTGCGAGCACGGTGGTGCAAGTTAATGGATTTCATAACATGTTGCATTGCTACTAAGATTCATTTCTCGCGATAGTGTTGGCATGTACAAGATGTGTAGGTCCCCTTAGGTTGGAGAAAGAGGTAAAGTATGAAGTGTCCATTTCGGGCATACAGACTATTTAGTTTGAACAGCATAAGTACATGGTAGGATAGAGCTAGTCTTCATGACATTTTGAGAAAGGATAGTGTAGGATTATTTTGTATAACCTATTCTAACTTATCTATATAGGAATTAGGCTGGATTGATGACTAGCCTAATTAATGGGGTTATGAGTGGCAGGATTGTTGCCTCCATGCCCAATAGTTAATTGACTATATTTATTTAAGAATGCATGTTTATGTATAGTTAATCCAGATGTATTCTATATAGATATATTTATTCCGCTGCATTGTTGAGAGAACTCGAGAGTAGAGACCAACCCAAATGGCACTCAATTAATCAACTTGATAAAAAGTTTTAAAATTTACTTGGGTAGAAATGATAGTAACATACCATTATTATGATAATTATATAAATTATACCTTTAAACACTTAAAAGGAACCATAGGCTAATAGGGGTGTTACACACAGCAAGAAAACCATGGAACCCGAGATAAGAAAACTCCAAGATGCTTTAAGAAAACTTCAGAACCAAGAAAACATGCACAAGGAATTATAGTGGTTTGGACTTATTTCCTACATCCACTCTTTAAAGCTACTTAAGGTTCTTTATTAATGAGACTTCAAGAACTTTACAAGAGAATATTCACACTTGAACTCTTACTCACTAAAAGGCAACTTCACCGAAACTGCACTGTTTCTCTCTTTTGCTGAATCTTTGATCACTATTTTCTCTCTAATTAAGTCTTTATATAGATATAAAATGTACAATACACGGCTACCTTTCTAACTAACACTTAACTAACTATTACATGACACCACACAAAACTTAAGCTATTGCAAACACTGCTACTACTGTTGTGGACTGCTATTGCTATCATACTGTTGTTCTAGTTGTTTACACCATGAAAGACCACCATTTTCTACATAATGTACATGTACATTTTACATATGTTATTCATGATATTTTCAACTCATAAAAGATGCAATTACTACAACATCACATTCAATTGACATGCATAATTTCATGAACAAAACATCACAAGTTAGCTCTTTAACATTATGAGTTTTATTCAAGATTTCTTTATAGTTTTCTCCTCAAATCTCCTTTTCTAGCTCTTTAACTTATCCTAGGTATTTATTTAGGGTTTAGTAGCTAAACTACTTCAAGAAGTGAATCTATGACTTTAGGAAGGTTGTCACAACAAAACCCATGGCTAACTACACATAAGGGCACACTTGGGGAACACTTCAGGGTCATTCATGCCATGATGAAGTGTCTTTTTATCCATTGCGAAGTGCACAGCATGCACTTCCCCCGGTTCTGCAGTAAAAGGTTCAATTTTTCTGCATGTCCACACCTTTCTAAGCTTTCTAAGGATATTCTTTTGCATAAAAATCCTAGATTTTGCACCATACCATCCATTAATAATACTCTAGTGACTCTACAAGCAACAATCTAAGTCTATGCACCTAAATACACAAGTCATCCATGAATTTCATGCAAGAAAATACCATACCTACATCAAGAATCCTTCACACCTTTCATCAAATTTTTCACACACCCAACCTAGTTTAGTAGTCGGTCTAGGGGAGTTCACTTCAAATCACTTATTCTAAGCAACAAGACTAAGGATGTTCTACTCACAGATAAGGGTATGAAAAAACTTCCTACCTTGAAAACTTATAGGACGACAAGAAGAACTTGCTAGGATTGATGCTACTCCTTCTTCCTAACTTGAAGTTCACAAGAAAAGTGAAGTTTGCTTCTTCTTCACTTGAGGAAGCTTAGGTCTTGAGTTTGATGGAGGATATAGATGAAATAGAGGAAGAGATGGAAGAGATGAAGCATTCTCTCTCTAGTTTTCCTTCTCTCTCTCTTTAGGGCATGAGTGTGCGTTCAATGAAGTGCAATATGGGTTTATTGAAGGGAAGGAGAAGGAGACTTAAAGGAAAGACTTGGAGAAGGAGTTGGGGTAGGTAGTGGTATATGGAAGGAATAAAATTTTGTAGTAATTTAGTTTTGAAATTACAATTAAATTATGGTTTAAATAGAAAATTTGTTCCTAGGTAGGTATTTTACATTTTTCCTAAAATCTTTAATTTATCATTTTAATATATCCTAATTGTTATTTCACTAGTCTTTCAATCTAAATATTAAAATTTCATTGAAATCTACATGCCATTTTATTATCTTCAAATTTACTAGTTATAATTATCTTTGATTATACAAAATTTGACATTTATTGTTCTGTCAAATTTTGGGATGTTACATTTTCCCTCATTTTTCAACTACAATCCCTCTCTTCTCGTGGGCACAAGGTGAAGGGGACTCACTTACGTAACACGTGTTCTTAATCAATGAAGGCAAGATTTGTTTTGGCAATCCTTCATTGCAAATTACGTAGCCGCTTCTCTTTGCCTCTTACCTACGCGAATAGTAGATTCCTCCACTGAGCTCTGGCAGTTATAGAGAGAGAAGGTCCTCCCAAGCTCATTCTAGCTAGAGAGGTTAAGGGCATGAAAAAGGTGTCAAATCTTCTAGAAGGGAGGAGCCTAGCTATTTAAGAGAATCCCCTGTTCTTCCAAAAGGGGAGCAAAGAATAGAGGAAGCTGACTAGTTTTCTTAGGAGAAGAGGTGAATGAGAGGAAATTCACCACTCTTTCAAAGAGCTTGTCTAGTTTTTAACATTTCATTGGGAATTTTGTAACAGCCATGAGTGGTCAATTTCTTTTCTTTTCTAGTTAGGATATTGTAATTCTAGATACTTAAGTTTTGAGGTAGATTTGGATTTTATTTTCTTGTTGTTCAACTAGTAAACTGTGAATTTTGAATTTAATTCCATGAATGCATTTAAGTTGAGATTATTAGACCTATAAGTATTTCTTGTTGTTCGCGAACATGTTCCCTACAATTTGCTAGGAGTTCATAGTTCAAGTTCCAATTCAATAGGATGTTCCACTAAATCTCTTTGTAACAGTATGTCGCTCGAGAGCTTATTGCAAATTTTAGCTAAACATAAATACATATTTTAAGAGGCTAGAAACTAGGGAGTATTGATAAACGTTTCTCACTTCCCTAAGTTAGGTAGAGACTCGACAATGTTCCATTGTTGTGCCCAGTATGCTTGTTTAACAAAAGGTATAATCGATGATAAGCAAGATTTCCAAAATTGCATAATTCTTAGCTAGAAAACTCTTTTATCAATATCATCCTTTTTTATATAATTTAGTTCACCACTTCACATGTTCTTTAAAAATTGCAATCGTCAACAAAATCGCCCTTTTTTATTTTCATTTTTTATTCATCTTTAAAATTAGGCATAGTGATCTAGAAACACCAGTTAGCGATAATCCTTGTGGGATTAACCTTTCTCCGCTGACACTACACATTTTAGAAAAAAATTTCATATAAATTTTGTTGGATTGCGACAACCGGCTACAATGTCATGATATGGCATGTACTTATGAAATGCACTAAATGGTGTCAATTACATATCATCATAGGCATATTGAATATATATATGTATATATTCCTCAACAGAACATAGTAATATGGGCATACATACAGGTATGATCAAGAAATATCACATTATATAAATCAAGCAAGCACACAGGACAATCAATACCATAAAATATAACAAAGTTAAGGGACTTGTCAGTCGATAATCACCTGGATGGGGGCTACCCAAACGAACACACTAGTGGTAGTTGCCCCTCTTACTAATCATAACTGATCATAACACCCATTGAATGAGGTTTTCAACGGCGCTAGCCCTATACCCCCAAAGTATCTCTTAGTTATCTAGTACCAACATTTATCTCTCTCACTTGTCACACACCCCTTCAAAGTCATAGATTATAGCACTCACTATTATAGTGAGTCATGCTACTGGTAGGGATCTAGAAATTTATTGGTAGCACTCACCCTAAAATTGGAAGCCAAGCCCAAGACTTGGCAATTGGCTTCTAAGATAATAGATTTCTAAGAAATTATAAACATGGCAGTTGACTGCTCATTGCCTGGCATTCGACTGCTCATTGCCTGGCATTCGACTGCTATATTCAAAATTTGTGTATTTTGGGCAAGGATGAACATGACAGTCAACTTCCAAGGTTGGGAGTCAACTGCTAAGTTTATGCTCTAGTTTTGAAAAGAACTATTTGATTCAAAAGCATGAAAACATATGTAAAAATGAGGAATCAAATCATGGACTTAATCCCTAAACATAAGCTAATCATATAGCTCAAATATAGCAATCAACAAGGTTGAATCCACTAAAACTGATCCAACTTTCATGCTTTATAGGAAAGATAATACACCCATTCTTAATTCAGTACAAATCCATCATTCCAACTTCTTGTCGGTATGGGATGACTGTTGGGCATTCCACGGTTGTGCCATAAATTAAGATGGTTAAACATCCACTTGAACTTAGATGATTTCAAAAACACCGTGATAGTTACAAACTTTAAGTTAGTGTCATCTCCCAAAGGCCATATGAGAAACACATACTTAGAGTTAAGCATAACCATGAGCATGGGCCGATTCATCCTAGAGTATATGTAGAGAATAGAGTACCGAAAGTGTGATCCACCTCAAAGGAATGGTGGTGATTCCATAGTACTATGATCTGCCCAAAAGTGGAGAGGAAATGATCTGGGTAGAGTTGATGATGATCCCAGTAGGATGAAAAGGATGAATCCCGCTAGTCAGGGGTGATCTGCCAAAAAGGGGTAAGGACCATTAAGGTACTTTAACCCATTAAGGGACACCTCAGAATGTACAAAGGTTAAGGCATGACTAAATAGACAAGCACTCATTCATATAGACAGTGGTGCGTGTGTAAAACCCCATAACTTTAATTAGTCTAAATTAATATCCTTTAATTGGCAAAATTACTTGTGTCATTTATTAATTAGTTATAAATTCAATGCTTTATAATTAATTAATGAGTTATCATAAAGTGGGAAAAATTTGCTTGCATAATTTAATGGCTCAAAAAAATGGGTATGCTAAAAGATAATCTTGCATAAAATTAGGTGTTTAAGTTAATTCTCCACTTTTTCCTTTTGAGCCACCTAGCTTAAGTGCCAAAAGAAAAGCAAGTCAAAATGCATATATACCAACACGACTAATACAAGGGAAAGGAATGAGGAATAAGGTATTCCAAAAATATATACACATGTGTGTGTGCACGTGTAAGTTGGAAAGGAAAGGAGAGTGTAACAAATATATATAGGTGCACAGTTAGGCACATGGGAATGTATAGAGATAAAACACACATGAAAGGAACACGTGTAAGTTAGATAAACTAGGAAAGAGAGAAGTGCAAAATTTTTAAATATGCATGGAGATTTCAAGGGATGCATGGCAATAAAGACACACGTGCAATTGGTGGAATAAAAAGGGAAGCAAGAGTGCAAAAGTCTCTAAAGCACACGTGAGGTATGGAAATATAGTTAAGAAAAGAAGATAAAAAGTGCAGCCTTTATTTAAATCAAAAACCATGTAAGAATGCAAGTTTTTCCTTCTCTCCTTTAACTTGTTTAAGTAGCTAACCTAAACTTGCAAGGAAGTGAAATTCTACTTAAAGTACATTGGGAACAACCTTGAAATGGAAAGAAATAAAGCATGTGGTGTCTTCCCTTCATTTTGGTCGAATGGAATTTGACGAAGTGAAGAAGGGAAGGTGGCATAAAGGCTGAATGGAATTTGAAATAAGAGAAGAAAGGAAGGTGGAGTAAACAATGGGAAGAGGTAACTTGCAAGCAAAGAAAAGTGTACTTGCAAGTACACTTAGTGCAGAATTTTATGTAAGGCAAATGAGACTGTGTATGCAATAAGAAAGCACCACACATTATAAAAAAATAAAAGAGCTGCAGCCATGAAATAGATAAAAGAAAAAGTTTAGAATTTTCATGCACCCACATGCCAAAGACAAGGAAAAAGGGAAGAAAAAAAAAGAGTGCAGCGTGAGTCTAGGGGAAACACGACAAGTTGGTAAGGAAGGGAAGTGTAGATGAGAGATGGCATGAATGAATGGGAAATTGCATTTTTATAGATGCTTGCATACACCACATAAGCAAAAGGGACAAGAAGATTTGAAATTTCCTTTCACACTCATGCAATACCCACACATGAAGAAAGAAAACATAATTGAAATTTCTTGTGTGGGAGATACATGCGAAAACAACGTAAAGAAAGAAAGAAAAGATAGAGTGGCATGAGGGAAAAGAAAGTAGAAATCTTATGAATGCATGCCATGCCACCTAAGCCAAGATGAAAGTGCACGTAAGAGTAGCTTTTTGGGATACATGCAACACACATACGGGAGAGAAGGGAATTTCACTTTTGAGAGATGCATACAACAAATACATGGCAAGAAAGAAAAAGAAAAAGAGAGAGTGAAGACGTGAGCTTAAACAAAAACACCAAAATTTGTGAGGAGGAAGAAGTAAAGGTGATCATAAAGGAAAGCAAAGGAAGCAAAGGAACAAAGAGGAAGCAAGGAAAAGTCAAAGGAAAGGTCAAGCTAAGTTCATTCTAGTCTTCATCAAGGTAGGTTAACAATTTAAGATTTGTGTTCCATGCTTTAGTTTATACAAGTCTTTACAAGCTTTCTATGGAACATGATTGTTTTCCTACATTCTTGACAAAATCCATGTATCTTGGCTAAGCATGTGTAATTGATTGGGATGTTGGTGGATGAGATGGCATGAATATTGTTGTTGGGAAAGGATTAGGGTTAGAAATTCATGATGACCATGAAGAAATGAAACCCTACCATTTTAATGGTCTTAGTTTAAGAATAAAAGAGGGAAATTGAATTGCAAATTAACAAATATCCCTAGGCCAAGTCCATGAAATTTATTCTTGGAATATATAAGGTATGCATCAAAATATTAATTCAAAAAAAATTGGAAATTTATTATTGAAGTTTATAAGAGAGGATATTATTATTCTTTGCAAGAAAGGAAATTGTTCTAGACTTAGTAGAATTTTATAAGAAAGGATATTATTATTTCCAAGGAAGGGAATTATTCTTGAACTTGGTAGAATTATATAGGAAAAATTAATTCCAAGAAAGGAGAGATTATTCTTGAAAATATTAAAATTTTAAGAAGAAATGTACATTAGAATTAATTTCCAAGAAAGGAGAAATTATTCTTGAAATTATGATAATTTTTATAAGATATGTACATTAGAATTAATTTCCAAGAAAGAAAAAAATTATTCTTGAAATTATTATAATTTTTATAAAAAATGTACATTAGAATTAATTTCCAAGAAAGGAGAAATTATTCTTGAAATTATTATAATTTTTATAAGAAATGTACCTTAGAATTAATTTCCAAGAAAGGAGAAATTATTCTTGAAATTATTATAATTTTTATAAGAAATGTACCTTAGAATTAATTTCCAAGAAAGGAGAAATTATTCTTGAAAATATTAGAATTTTTACAAGAAATGTACATTAGCATTAATTTCCAAGGAATGAAAAATTAATCTTGAAGTTAATAGAATTTTCATAAGAAATGTACATTAATAATAATTTCCAAGAAAGAGAAATTTTATTCTTGAAGATATTAGAATTTTAAAGAGATGTCCACTAGTATTATTTTCCAAGAAAAAGAAAATCTCCCTTGAAAAATGACAAAGAATTTTAAAGGTGGCCAAGTGTCCACATGTGCCCAAGTGTGCACAAAGAACTTTAAAGGTGGCCAAGTGTCCACATGTGCCCAAGTGTGCACAAAGAATTTTAAAGGTGACCAAGTGTCCACATGTGCCCAAGTGTCTACATGTGCCCAAGTGTGCACAACAACGTATAAAAGTAAGTTAAGAATGGTAAGCATAAATGGTTTTGTTAATTTTGTGATAATACATTTTATAGTATGTCAAGATGTTTTATTCGAAAGAAATATTATTTTCTCACATTAACATTTATCTTGATCATACATTACTTGCCAATTTATCTTTATGAACAATGCTATATTTTTATTTTTAAGAATGTAGAATTAAATATTTAGTGCTTGCACCCTGATACGTATTAGTTGAATTTAAACCCAAATTGTTAAGCTATTGGGAAACTTGTGTTTCTCATCTATGTGCTAATATGTACCAAATACGGACGCTTAGCAGGGTCGAGAAATAGAAGTTTCATTTTGGTTTAAAGTGAGATTTTTGTAACTCCTATTTTGGGTCCTAGTCCAAATATATTTGGTTTAGACTTAGGACTATTCTTTTAGCTACATATATGAGATGTACATGGGATATCCATGAGAAAGGATATGTGAAGGACCAGTCCATCCTTAGAAATTTGTAAGGGAGTCTGAGTGACAAACTTGTTGTCTCCTGACTTCTTATGAATGGGTATTTCATATATCCGGGGACATGCTTACCAAAATGTAATGGACATTACTAGATTTGTATTATTTGAATTATATGAAAGTTCTAAATTTTCGCTGTGTAGTGTAGTATTTCTTTTTATTCTACTGTGCATACGAGTTTTAATTTGAGCAAAAGATCCCGAACCTAATTCTCTTAATGAAACTTAATGGTATAACTACTCAGACATTAATTAAATAAAAGGACAAGAATAATGTACCAAACCTATCTGTTTGCATCAAAGGAATTGTAATACTAGATAAGGGGTTACAGCGTGGAGTTGTTGTTGGGCGACTCTCCCAATTACTCTTAGGGTGTTTTATGTACTGCTCACATGTTATGGAAATGAAATGATGGCATGTTTACTATCCCACATATGTTTTATATGAAAGTGATGATAAGATTAATGATGAATGAACTTCCCATATCTTAAAGATGACATGTTTTGATGAAAATGTATATGTATGAGTAAATAACATGATTAAATGCTACATGCACTACATCCTAATAGTATGTGATATGTTTTATGAAAGAATGTAGAGGTTTTTGTGTGAGGATAGTGGTACAAGTCAATGGATTTCGTAACATGTTACATTGCTACTGAGATTCATTTCTCATTTTAGTGTTAACATGTATCAGATGTGTAAGTCCCCTTGGGCTGGAGAGGAAGGTAAAATTTGAAAGAGTGTCCATTTTGGGTATACAGACTGCTTAATTTGAATAGTATACATATATGATTGAATTGAGCTAGTCTTCATGATATTTTGAGAAAGGTTAGTGTAGGATTATTTCGTGCAGCCTATTCTAACTTATCTGTATAGAAATTAGGCTGGATTAATGAATAGACTAATTGATGGGGTTATGAGTGGCAGGATTGTTGCCTCCATGCCTAACAGTGAATTGACTGCATTTAATAAGAATACATGTTTATGTATAGTTAATCCAAGTGTATTCTATATATATTTATTCCGCTACAATTTTGAGAGACCCCAAGAGTAGAGACCAACCCAAATGGCCCTCAATTAATCAACTTGGTAATGTAAAATTTGCTCTAATTATGATTAAAGAGATGTTTGATAATTGCTAATTTGATGTTTAATGCTTGTGTATGTTGCATTGGTGTATATAGTTGCATTAGTATAGGCATAACTTGAAAGAATTACAATTCCTTAGTTGAGAGTGAGGCTAAGGACCTAAGTGAAAAGGAAAAATATATGGAGATTAAAAATACAAAGTGGCCAGGGATTAGAATGCAATTTCTTAACTTTCTCATAAACCCTAGCTGTAGCCAAAACCCTCACACACTTCCACCATACCAGACTTTAGAAAGAGAAGCTGAAGGGGGCGGCTAGAGAGAGAAAGGGGCGAGCTAGGGCTTAAGGAGGGAATTCTACTGAGAAAGGAGCATATTTGAGGCTAGGAATCAATCCAATAGCAAGGGAGGATCATTTCTAACACATCAAACGCATACATTTCGCAGGAATCAAGGTAGCAATCCATCCTAAACCCCATTTTTGAAATATGCAAAAAACTTACTGATAAATGCGATTTTTAAATGTTTCAAGTTATGTCTGGGATTAAACCTACATTCTGTATATTTTTCTATTTCTATGGTATGTTGTGTTACTGAATGTATGCTCATATATGTGCTTGCAATTGATTGGAAGGGCTGGGTTGTGTTCATCTAGAGATATATACTAGTTTTCCTTGAATATACCATGTTTAAGCTAATGAATGAGAAATATTTAATGAAAAGTAAAGTTTGTTGTATAAAAATTAAGCTCATGCATTTAGAATTGAAAATAAAATGTATTATGGACTAGATATTCTCAAAATTATGTTTTTTGAATTGTAGCAGAGCATAGAAGCCGACTACTAAGTAGGGGCAGTTGACTGCCGTGTTCCTGGAAAACCCAGAAGTGTAGACAGAGGCTTAGCAACCGACAGCCAGATTCCTAGCAGTCTATTATCGGGCCTGGGTCTACATTAAGCAGTTGACTGGCCATCCTCGCATTCGACTATCGAGTTCTTGGAAAACTCAGAAGTACAGACAGAGGCTTAGCAGCTGACTACCAAGTTCCTAGCAGTTGACTATCGGGCCTAAGTTTACACTAAGCAGTCGACTGTCGTGCTCATATTTTTACCCAGAATGCATTCTAGAAAGCCACCAGCCAGCTGCCAAGACGCTAGTAATCGACTGCTAGCTTACTGTTTGGTACTCAAGGAATACAGAGAGCCACCAGCTGAGCCGACTGCTAGCCTTCCAGCAATTGACTGGCAGCCCTCTAACTTGCGAAATGAGGTTTTTTATGGCAATTGAGCTTAGTAATTATTTATACTAACTTAATTAAGGGCTCACAACATAGGTAGGAAAGGAAACTAGGAGTTTTAGGGTGATGATACGCTTGTTATAGTGAAGTAAAGAGAGAGCAGAAAATATAAAAAGGGAAAGAGGAAAGTATTCTCAGCATATGCTTTAGGGTAGATAGGCTTATGATCAAGTGACCGATTGTCGATATGGGACGGCCGTTAGGCATTCCACAGTTATGCCATAAATTGGGATGGTTAAACATCCACTCGAACTTAGATGATTTTGAAAACACTGTGATGGTTGCGAACCTTAAGTTAGTGTCATCTCCCAAGGTCCATATGAGAAACACATACTTAGAGTTAAGCATAACCATGGGCATGGGCCAATTCACCTTAGAGTATATGTAGAGAATAGCATACCGAGAGTGTGATCCACCTCGAAGGAATGGTGGTGATTCTATAGTATTATGATCGACCTAAAAGTGAAGAGGAAATGATCCGGGTAGAGTTGATAGTGATCCCATGAGAGTTATACCAGCCCCGTTTGAGACGAAAGGGAGGAATCCTGATGGTTAAGGATGATCGGCCAGAAAGGGGCAGGGACCATTACAGTACTTGGATCCATTGGGGGATGCCTCAAAATGTACAAAAGGTTAAGGCATGGCTAAATAGACATGCGCTCATTCATATAAATAGTGATGCATGGAGTTGTTGCTGGGCAACTCTCCCGATTACTCTTAGGGTGTTTTATGTACTGCTCGTATGTTATGGAAATGAAATGATGTTATGTTTACTATCCCACATGTGTTTTATAATAAATGTTTCATGATGAGAATGATGATGAATGCACTTCCCACGCTTTAAAGTTGATATGTTCTAAATGCACATACATACATATGAGTATATAACATGATTAAATGCTACACTCATTACATCCCAATAGTATGTGATATGTTTTATGAAAGAATGTAGAGTTTTTTCGTGTGAGCACAGTGGTATAGGTCAACGAATTTTGTAACTGGTTGTATTGCCACTAAGATTCATTTCTCATGATAGTGTTGACAAGTACCAGATGTGTAGGTCCCCTTAGGCTAGAGAAAGAAGGTAAGGTATGAAGAAGTATCCAATCTGGGCATACAAACTATTTATTTTACATAGTATAAGTACATGGTAGGGTTGAGCTAGCCTTCATGATATTTTGAGAAGGGCTAGTGTAGGATTATTTTGCATAGCCTGTTCTAACTTATCTGTATAGTAACTAAGCTGAATTGATGAATAGATTAATTAATGGGGTTATGAATGGCAGGATTATTGCCTTTATGCACAATAGTTAACTAACTATATTTAATTAAGAATGTTTGTTTATGTATAGTTAATCCAAGTGTATCCTATAGATATATATATATTTCACTACGATATTGAGAGAACCCGAGAGTAGAGACCAACCCAAATGCACTCAATTAATCAACTTGGTAAAAAGTTTAAAATTTTCTCGGGTAAAAGTAATAGTAACACCAACACTCTGATAATTATTTTCATATTATAGTTTTTTAAAAAAAATCTCTAAAAGGAACCGTAGGATAGAGGGTGTTACAGGTAAAAAGTTTAAAATTTACTCAAGTAGAAGTGATAGTAACACACCATTATTATGATAATTATATACACTATACCTTTAAACACTTAAAAGGAACCATAGGCTAATATGGGTGTTACACTTCCAGCTATGACATCAATGGTTCTGTGGGGTTGGGGTTGGTGACCATCATGGTCCCTCTCCTCCCATCGCTGGTCATTCTTATCACCTCGGTTAGTTTGCCTATCATCCCAATGAGTGTAGTTGGTAAGCTTTCCTCTTTGAATGATGTCCTCAATTATGTCCTTTAAGTGGATGCATTCATCGATGAGGTGGCTATAGTCATGTTGGAATAGGCAATATTTACTATGGTCTATGTTGTTATTATTCTTTCTCCTTGTCTATATGGACAACAACTATATGATGTCAGTGTTATATACCTCGTCTATTATAGACGATGGTGTTTTACTGAGAGGATTATATGAGGAGAAGCGGCCCCAGGGTGGTGACCTTTTCTTGTAGTCTTTATCTTTATTAGGCTTGGATCCCTACTTGTCATCTCTCTTCTCTCTAAGGTGATCCTCCCGTTGGCTTGTAGCGTTTACATGCTTAGTGAGGTAGGTGTGCTCCTAGACTATGTATGTGTCTGCTTGCCCAACGTTTCTAGTAGTCTTCATGTGAATTGCCACTAGGTCGAGGCGGTTTCATATTTACAAAGTGAACTTGCTAAATTGGGTAAGATAGCTTTGAAGTGTAACATCCCTTATCTCTATATTACAGCTTTATGATATATAATAAGATAAATGGTTACATTATTCTTTACCTTATTCTATAAAAATGAGCCTAATCATTAAATCCATCAATAATTAATTATTTGATTAGGTTTGGATTCTTTTGCTCAGGTTAACATACTTTAACACAGTGGAATTAAAATTTCATAGATCACAGCGAAATTTGTAAAAAATTTCATAACTATATGTATATCATTTAAATCTTCTAATACACATCCCAAGAGATGTTAAGTATTCATATATAGGGGTAAGGAGACAACAATCCTGTCACTCAAACCCCTTTTTCCAAAAGAATAGTAGTCCTAATTCTATCTCACAATACATATGGTAGAAATTAGGATTAAAAGTGCTACATTACATAATTTCTATTTACTCCTTAAATCTGATAGTACGGTACATCACCATACTGGATCTATGCATTTGATAGATACTAGTACAATAATGAGAAATAATTTTCTAGTAGCTAAACAAACCATACATTTTTAAAATAACTGGCATGTACCACTGTACAAATACAAAAAACATTTCTATATTCCATTTCTTTTTAAAGCATTTTTCATTCAATTCTATGGGCATGCTTTATGTGAAACATATACATGTGCATTTATGAAGATGAGATTATTAACATTTCATGTCATGCTTCATTCATCATTAAAACACATATATAAGCATTCATCATCATCTATCATCACATCAGTCATACTTTATCTATAATAACAATTTAGTACCATTTATTCCTTACCACTAGGGTGACTTTTCTTAGTGCCGTTAAGTCCACCACTAGGATATCATATAGTGCCATCAAATACACCTCAAGGGGGATTTA
The DNA here is from genome assembly GCA_031216115.1 of Senna siamea. Taxonomy (NCBI): domain Eukaryota; kingdom Viridiplantae; phylum Streptophyta; class Magnoliopsida; order Fabales; family Fabaceae; genus Senna; species Senna siamea. Next base: position 22,620,445 of record CM062363.1, on the reverse strand, counting down.
ATAGTGTCATTCTCCACCCTTTCTTGATGACCTTTAGGAAGACTTAATTAGTGTCGTTGTCCATCCTTTCAGGTAACATTCATTGCTCTTTTTATTTATCTCTAGGGGAAGATATAAATAGTGTCGTTCTCTTACTCCTAGGATAACATTCATAACCTTTACATATTCACCTCAAGAGGGATTTATTAGTGCCATTTTCCACCCTTTCTTGGTGACCTTCAATGGCTTTCTTTTCTCATTTACATGTAAATTTCAAGCCATTCATTCATATTTATATAAATTAAAACATATTCATGTCAATGGCATAATACATGTAATTATTATTCATATGTAATCATTTCATCATTTCCCCCATTTCTCTTGATATAGGCCATTTGAAAACACACTTTAAACTTCTTTCCATTAACACATAATTTTGGCCATCAAGGGAAAAATGGGGTAATGCTCTTGGCCAAGGTGAGAAAGGGATGGAAGCTAGGGATTTTCATGCCATTTGTTCCCTTTCTTCCATCCTTCTACCATTTAAGCATAATAAAACAATTTCCTTCCAGTACCCATAACACTTTCTCATTTTTGAAATGTGCATCTATATATATTTAACCATTCTTTTTCTTCATTTTAATAACTCATTTACCATGCTAAACATATAGTTACACACATTGCATCATTTGCACATTTTAAGCACACTTTCAAGGTTAAATGGCATGACTAGAAAATGGTAAATTTGCCAAAATCATCAAGATACCATAATTTTCTCTCTCTTCCTCTCTCATGACCAAACACATAAAACATTTTTAGACATTTTTCAAAGAAACTTCAGCACCATTAAGCTTAGGTGCTTTCGGCCAAGAGAGAAAATGGAAGAAAATGGATGGGTTTTCATCCAACACTTGCATAACTTTCATTTTCAAGTAGTTCTCATGCAAAATCACCATTTTCTCTTTCATTTCCATACCATTTCAACCATTTCAAAAATTAGGGTTTTTCATGAAACAAGTGCCATCCATGGAAAATTTCAATCTATTATAATTTCAAGCATTTCAACATGTTCATATTCACAAACACAACAATATTTCAACATAAGCAAAACCCATTCAAAGAAATCCACCATAAGAATGTAGAGGGAGAAAACCCTAGATTTCATGAACATTAGAATACTTTAATCTTGCCATAAAACTTGAAACTAAAGTTATAGGATTGTTAAGCTACCTTAAAAATGCAAGAAAAGTGTAATCTTCCAAATGTTCTAGCTTGATTTTCCACTTCTTCCTTGGTGTATGTTTCGGCCAACCCCTCTTCTCCTCCTTGTGTTAGACTTCCCCATCTTTTAAAGGAAGAAGATGAGTTAAATTAGGGTTTAGGTGAAATTATCAAAATACCCTAGTATAAAATGACCATTTTACCCTTACTACTTCTCTTTTTCAAGAATAACATTCTCTCTCCTTAAAATTGTAATTTTATAGAACTTCTATAGGTTATTACCATTCTGTCCTCATACTTTTTGAAATGACAGTTTTGCCCATCAAATTTTTGGGAAATTACCAATATGTCCTTAAGAAAAATTACCATTTTACCCTTTATATCCAAATAGCCAATTTAACCTCATTTTTCATCGTTTTCGAGTTTGGTAGGCAAAAACTCCTTAAATAAAGTTTCATAAAACTTATTTTATGAAATTACTAATTTACCCTTCTTTGGTAAAATTATCATTTTATCCCTAAGGTAAAATTACCATTTTGTCCTTTATGTCAATATAATTATTTTTACCCTTATTTTCCTCCTTTCTAAAATAAAAGAGTAAAGGCCTTCCAACACTATTTCCATGAAATACTTAGGTAAAATTTTAATTTTCCTATCTTATGAAAAATTACTAATATGCCCTTAAGAAAAAATTACAACTTTGCCCTTTTTAGGAGAAATTACTATTTTGCCATCAAAGTGGACATAATCACTTCCACACTTATTTCTTCTTCTCTCTTAAACAAAAATGGTAAAAGTCCTTAAATGTAATTCCATGAAATAATTAGATAAAATTTATTTTCTCCTTATAGTAAAATTACTATTTTACCCTTATTTACAAAATTTCTAATTTTACCCTTTTATGATAAAAGTAGTTCTATCTTGATGAAAATGTTCATTCTATCCCTTTAATGAACCATTCTTATCATTACATAAATAATAACATCTTTATGTTTATTCCATGATAACAATAATGTCATAATAAATCCCAAAGTATTAGTGGATGTTACATGAAGCGTCTCATTCTTGCCCTGTGTATAACCAATTAGGTCCTCTGAAGACTTTTTGTATAATTTTCTCATCACGAAGTATAACACCCCAATCTAATAGCTTTTTATATGAATACTTACTCAATAATTCATTTGCGAAAAGACTGGGATATTATCTTTATCTTTATCCTTACTTATAACCTGAGTAAAATTATTAACTTAGTAATTTATATTGCATTAGGTTTGGACTCGGTACTCAGGTTTCTTACTTAATTGCACTGTAGTGGAAACTAAATATTAAAAACATTTATATGCTAGAAACATCATTCATATATGTCCATACAACAGATACAGTGTCATACATATACTTTTGGATATGTTAAGTATTTATAATATTCTAGGGTAAGGAGGTAACAAACTTGTCACTCAAACCCTTTACAACATATTTATCATCTACCATTACTATCACATATCTAAATATATATGCCCTCATTATTATGTACAACCAAAAATGACTCATCCTAACTCTCTCTCAAAACATATATGTAATCAGGATGAGAGGGCCATATTCTAACTATTTAAATCTGATATCAAAAGATAAACAGTCTGGCTCCTCTCTATATAGGAGGAAACTCCATGACATGCACTACATATATATTCTGCATATAAGTAAAGGGACCTAACCAAGGTATTTACACCAATGCTATTTCAACCTTAAGACAAATTAGATATCTTGTCATCTGATACACACCAGTTATTATAGTGAGAAATAAATTCTCAATAGTTAGACATTCTATTTTCTCTTAAAAACACTGGTATGTACCACCGTAGTGATACAAAAAACCATTCTACATTCTTTAATTTTAAATACATTTATTTCTATTGGAATTCAAGATATAATTCATCAATGTGTATGGCATGCATTTTAGTGTAAAAACTACATTAGTATATCATGTAAGTTCACCATATAGATATCCTCATAGTATTATGAACATAAGACATATTAGTCTTTTATAGGGAAACAACATCAATATTCATAGGAAAACAATCATAATACATAAGGAAAATCGGCGTATGTCATTGGCTAAAAGTCACATACAATGATAGAGACACTTAAGAGTATCAGGAAAGTCACTAAGTAAAATTTTCCACGTACTACTACGTACATGAGTAAGATAATTTTCTCTATATCTATAGTGTGACTAAAGTCACTGGTATAATCTGAAGAGTCCCCCAATGAATCCAAGTACCTCTATATAATAAATACTGCCTTTTGGGCATATTAATAGCATGTTGAAAATTAAGCTCATGAAATCACTATTTCCTATAGACAGATCATTTTCTCTCCGCTTTTGGGTGAATCATGATGTTATGGAATCACTACCCCTTTCTAATAGATCATATTCCCAATATACTATCTCTAATATATGAACTATGATGATTTGGCTAGTACCTATGATTATGTTAAATTCTAAGTAAATGTCTCCTTTTTATTGGCCATTATAGGTTACACTAACTTAGAATTTGTAATCATCACTATAATTTCATTTTTTTTGGAATAACTAACTGTCTTCCCATACCAACAGTCAATTATTCAATTACAAACCTATGTATCCTAGAACATATACTAGAAATACTTCCTCTAAGTTCTCATTGATAATTTATGTTTTCCTTTCCTTGTGTGTTTTCCTTTATCTTTTCTTTGTTTCCTTTCTTTATTCTATAAATCTATCACAATACTATACTTTTCATTATTAATTATTTCATTATAGCTATGTATGTATTTCTAAATATCTTTTCTCTCAAAATAATTCACATAATGCATACATATCTATATACTAATAAACATTTATCCTTCCATTTTACAACTACACATTTTTAATACAAGGATATCATGAAAATAATAATTTATATAATGGGTAATTTTTTAATATCTTCTTTCTCCTTTTATTATATTTTGGACAAAATTAACACAATAAAATTCCCATGGAAATGCCTTTAAGCCTCGGCCAAAATACTCAAAATGAAGAAAATAGGATAAATTGAATAAAGTATAAATTTTCCTAATGCCCACTACTTGAAACCAAAAGCTAGCCAAATTGAATTTTCTAGTATCCTATTATAGTGATTTCTCGATCAAATGGAAGAAAAATGAAAGGATATCATAATTTCATTTATAAAATATTTTTCCTTCTTTTTACATGTCATAATCGAACATATGTGGCATTAAAAACAAAATTTATGCACAATTTCTCTTTCCACCTTTTGTAGCATTCTCAGCCAATTGAGGAGAAAAGGGAAACCAATATAGTTTTTTATTTCAAAGTCACAAAGTCATTTTTCCTTCCTCTTTCCTCATGACTAAACCATTATCATCATCAATTACAAACAAACATTTCCTTTCCACTCTCACAAGCTTTCTCGGTCAAGGTAGAAAAAGAAACCAATACAATTTTATTAAATCATCACTTTCCTTTCTCTCTTTCCTCATGACCAAATCATCATCATCATCATCCTTAAATTATTTACAAACCAAATTTCCCCTTTTACCTTCACTTTCTCAACCAAATAGGGAATTTTAGGAAAATTTTCTACTTTTCATTCAATAAAGCTATTTATCCCATTTTCATCATCAAATAGTCACAAAACATCATTTACCTATTAATTTCATGACAATCCATGCATTAGAAGCTTTCTTGCATGAAAATGGAAGGAAATTCATCAAATTCATCATAACACTTTAATCCATTCCAAGAACACTTAAAAATGCATCCATACAACACTTTAAACATAAACAATAGAAAATCAAGCAAAATAAGAATGTAGAATTTAACATCTGCTCCTAAATTTTGAAAGATGTTTGTTAATTTTAGTTGATTGCTTGTGTATGTTGCATTTATGATTATGTTAGCTTGCATATAGTTGTATGAGTGTAAGAATTGGACTAGAAATGACTGAGAAAATTTGACTAGAATGAAGGAAAGGACTAAAATGAAAGGTGGAAGAGTTTGCAATTTTGGCCAAAAGAATTACTGTAGCTAACAGACTTTTGTAATTCTCCCGCCAATGGGTTAGGGATAAAATGGGAATTTCTCATATAGTTTGAAATTTACCAAATTGAGGCCAAATGATCAGAAATTGTGAATCCATGCAAGTGTCGAATTGTCATATAAATAGGGGCAAGAGTCAGACTCCTTCATACCAAGTTCAGACTTCCAATTTTAGAGAGAGAGAGTGAACAAGCTAGAGAGAGAAACTAAAGGAAAAAAGCAGAGAATATCACTTCTAGCAAGGTTTGAGGTTAGAAAAGTGATTAGGAAGGCATCTACAATGTTAACCAGCATCCAAACGTTGTTTAAACATGGATTAAGGTAACATAAAAACCTAATCCCTTTATTTCAGAGTTTACTGTTCATATTACTGAAATTTGTGAAATTGAACTTGTTTAAAAGAAAAAGGGATTGAAAACTACATTCTTATTGTTTTTAATCACTATTGGGTATTTTTAACCGATTCAAAATACTTGTGCATGCTTAAAATTTCTTCTGAAAAATGGGTTTTTTAGTTTGAACGAAAATGAGTTTTAATCTCATATTTGGACAAGATTACATGATGTTTTGGGCTATTTTCTTATGTTAAATGTTGCTAAGGAGTTTATCTTGAATTCATCAATTTCAAAATGGGTTTAGAAACAAGTTTTTGGATTGAAATTTTGGGTCAATGGCAGTTCACAAAATAGAGCAAGATGCAGCAGCTGACTACCCCGGTGCAGTAGTCGACTGTCGTGTTCTTGATATGCCCAGAAACGCATACATTCGCTAGCAGTCGACTGCCATGTTCTTCATTTTCCAAAAATTCCCAAGAATAGAGCAGTCGACTGCCTTGGCCCAGCAGTCGACCATCGGGCCCCACAATAAGCTAGCATTCTGTATGGGCCCGACAATGATCGCTAGCTTATCGTTGGGCCGACAATCTACGCTTCGTTCTTGGGTATTTCTGGAAAAATAAAGAACATGGCAGTCGACTTCCAGGTGCCCAAAGAATGATCGCTAGCATTCTCAGATACGATTCGGGCATCTCAAGAGCACGATACGATCGCCAGACCGAGGCGCTTGATGTTACATCTTGCTCTATTTTGTAAATTGTCATTGACCCAAAATTTCAATCCAAAAACTTGTTTCTAAATCCATTTTAAAATTGATGAACTCAAGATAAACTCCTTAGCAACATTTAACACAAGAAAACAGCCCAAAACATCATGTAATCTTGTCCAAATCTGAGATTAAGGCTCATTTTCATTCAAACTGAAAAACCCATTTTTCAAAAATCATTTTAAGCATGCACAAGTAATTTCAATCTGTTAAAAACACCCAATAGTGATTAAAAATAATAAGAATGTAGTTTGTAATCTCTTTTTCTTTCAAACAAGTTCAATTTCACAAATTTCAGTAATATGAATAGTAAACTCTGAAATAAAGGGATTGGGTTATTATGCTACCTTAATCCAGGTTTAACTTATGTATAGATGTATATTGATGTTGTAGATGCTTTCCTAATCACTTTTCTAACTTTAAATCTTGCTAGAAGTGAGATTCTCTATCTTTTTGCTTTAGTTTCTCTCTCTAACTCGTCCACTCTTTCTCTCTCTAGAATTTCAGAGCTCAGGATGTCAAATGAAGGGTCTGAAGGATTGGCCCATTTATAGGTGATCCGACCCTTTGCAATTTTGCTCTTAATTCCTGACCATTCGGTCCAAAATGATAATTCTTCCAACTATATGTTAATTTACCATTTTGTCCCTAACTCACTGGCAGGAAGCTTTCAAAATTCTGTTGCTACAATAAATCTTTTGGCCAAAATTACCATTGTCATACCCAAATTCTTTCACTTTTCAGTTTAGTCCTTTTCTTCATTCTAGTCAAATTTCTCACTCATTTCTAGTCCACTTCTTGCAGTCATGCAACTATATGCAACATACACAAGCAATTAATTAAAATTAACAAACATCTCTTAAAATTTTAGGAGCGGATGTTACACTTGGTACCCCATGGGATGTGGCGGCATGGGAAATTCTAGCGCAGGTGGGCTAACCAAAGGAGGACACACTTGTGGTAATGGGTATATTGGTTTTGTGGTTTTAGATACAACTAGTGTTAGATATACTACGGCTAGATGAGGCATAGGGCAATTAGGAATGCCTAGCAGAGGTAGAGATAGTTCTGTGACATAAGGATGTGGAATCACTAGTGTGGTAGGCATTCTGCTCGTTCTTGTAAGTAGATTGGTTAGTAGCACTAATGGTAGTGGGGCCAAGATTAGTTGTAGTTGATGGAATAATGGTATTGTCATTGGGAGACCATAAACATATTGGTCAAAATACAAGTATCCTGACTTGTTGCATAGCTAGTTTAGTTTAATGTTGAGAAGGATAATCTCCTTTTGAAGGTTAAAGATGGCTTGAGTCTTGGGAATGCTGTTAATAGATCCATTACTCTCCTCTTAAGATGGATGGGGTTGGTTGTCCTTATTCATCTAGTCTTATCCCATGCTTCTAGGAGCAGTATCATGGTGTGCATGATGAAGGCTAGTACAACTATTTCATCAACAATTGTTTCTCCTCTGCTACGGTGGGTATTAATGCATGGTATGTGAGTTAACTAGTATTATTTGTGGTGCACCTGTGAGAGGGGTTGAGGAAATTTTGATCATGACCATTCTAGTGAGAGAAAGATTGGTTTTTGAGGGATTAAGAATATCAAGAAAGAGCAAGAAAGTGCATTGATAGTTTGGATTAACCACGATAGGCACGAATTATGAATCATTCTTAAACAGAATCATCAAGGTTGCATAGGAGGGTCATCATCACAAGTACCTACACAATGAGAACAAACCAATGAATGAAAATGGGGAGATAGCTCCCAGGTTGCACCTCTGATGGTAAAGTCAAAGAGCATGAGAGAGAGCTATATAAGCTAGAGAATTCGCATACCTAGGTACTAGGTTGTAGGGTTGTATTTATATGTCTATAAAGTTAATTTTGGACACGTGGTGTCAGTTAGGCAAACCATGTAGGTGATCCTTTCCTTAGGCGAGGCTTGGGTCTGAGTGAGCCAAGTGTAGGAGAGAGATCATCCATTGATGGTCCGATGTAATATTATCAATAGCTATATATTTATTTATTTTAAAACTTTAAAATTAAATTTGATTGTACATTTTAGCTTGGCCCGAAGCCCAAAGTCTTTTGATATTAAATATTTTATGTATATATATATATTATTTAATCACATTGTTCAAACTTTATTAATATACTAGGAAGACTCTTCTCTTTTATTTGATGTGGGGCTTTTCCAAACCTTTATATATTAAAAACTGATGTGTTGCTAATGCAACTACACCTAAGGCAGTAAACCTATCAATGCAGCCTAGTGCAATGGTGAATATCAAGGTTTCATCCCACGAGAACTGGTAAGCCTAGACCTACTCCTAGTTATTTATTATCTAGCCCAAGAATAAGAGTGATTGTTTTCTAACTAAACTAATGGTTAAAAGCAATAATAAAATTCAACGACAATGAGTGAGACAGGAATCTAATCAAGACAAGAAAAGCAAACCGAAAGGGGACCTATACTAATTGGCAAACACACAAAAGATAAAGAATTATTGAATCTGATTTTGATACCCATGAATGAATTCTGAATTAAATCAAACTTCACTGTCATTGTAATTTAATTTCTTAAACCTAAGAACCTAAGCCAATTCTTTGCTCTGTCTCTCAAAGAAAATGGAAACAACCTAAGCCGAATGGCGTCATCGGTAGCTCTATTAATCTTGAAAGTGTCACATATCTCCAAGAAGTTGGCCATGTGAGCATTAAGGTCTTCACTGGGCATCCCTTTAAATTGTACAGATTGCTGCACCATTTAGATTACATTTGGCTTGATCTCAAATTTGTTGGCTGTCACTGTAGGCTAAGTAATGCATGTTTGCTTCCTTCCAAGAAAGTTCTAGCGAACTTGTACATCGTTTGGTTGGCCTCATCATTATTATTTGCATGCGCCATCTCTGGTGGTGTATGAATAGGGATCTCAACTAGGGCTTGCTCTATGTGGCATAAACAAGACCTCAAACTGTTGAGATATCATTCTAGTTTGGACAGAGGATCCACAAGCTTAGGATCAAAACTCTTGGTCATAAACTACTTGAAACCAAAAATGGCAAAGCAACCCAACAACTGACTAAAATAATAAATAATCAAAAACAAAACAAAATAAAATAGATAAAAACCAACAACTAAATAGGAAAATAATTAATAAAAAACAAATAACAAAAATAAAACAAATAAAAGCCAATAATTGAATGGAATAAAAAAAATAACTAACTAGAAACAAAAACAAAATAGAACAAATAAAAGTGGCTAAAGTAACAAATAGCAATTTCACTCTAGTTTTCACACCATTCCCTAGCAACGGTGTCAAAAACTCGATGCACTGCCAATGCAACTACACCTAAGGTAGTGAACCTATCAATACAGCCTAGTGCAATGGTGAATATCAAGGTCATATCCCACGAGAACGAGAAAGCCTGACCTCCTCCTTGTTCTTTGTTATCTAGCCCAAGAATAAGAGTGATTGTTTTCTAACTAAACTAATGGTTAAAAGCAACAATAAAAATTCAACGACAATGACCAAGAAAGGAATTTAATCAAGACAAGAAAAGCAAACCCAAAAGGGACCTATACTAGTTGGCAAACACACAAAAGATAATGAATCATTGAATCTAATTTTGATACCTTGTGAATGAATTCTGAATTAAATCCAACTTCACTATCATTACAATTGAATTTCTTAAACATAAGAACCTATCACTGGAATATCTTCCTAATGATTGATTTTAGATTAGCATTATCATTCTAATTCATCACTATTAAGAGTCATCACTTCTTAATCCGACAATTAATTAACCTTATCTCTAAGTGAAAATTAACTATTCCTTGCAATTAGATTTTCAATTTCAGTTAGAATCTCTTGATTACTAAAAGAAATCTACATAGAATTCCATACAACATCTTGTAAAGAAAACCAAACATTCATTCATAATTGTAAAGAAGATTACAAAACCAAATTCAATGTTTATACAAATTAAAGTAAAAACACCAACATAATAAGAAACCCCATAGGTTTGACAAATCTAGCTACTCATATCATAGGTACAACAATCAGAAAATCAATTACAAAGAAGAGAGAAAGAGATAAAAACATGTACACCCTTCTTCTCTCAAATGACGGACGAACAACCTCAATCTTCAATCTCCAAGTGAATGAAATTCTGATTGCCTCCTGATGTGCTTTCAATCTCCTCTTCCAATCTCCAATGGAACTCCAAAGTTGCAAATCTAATGTCTAAAGCTCAAAGGCAGTCTCTTGACAGTCATCCTTTAGTATCCAGAATACGTCTCTCTATAGCTCCAAGGCAAGTGAAGGTCAAAACTCGTGGCATCTCTTCTCTCTGTTAGGTTCTCCCTTTTATAGCCAAAAGACCAACACGACCTGTATCACTCTCTACATAGTCATGAGGGAGGCCAACACGATCGTGTCAAGGCCAACATGGTCGTGCCATGGCCAACACAGTTGTGCCCATCCATTTTTTTTCTCAAAAAGGCTGTGTCAACTTCAACAGGGTCGTGCCAAGGCTTTATCTCTCTATATGGCCATGTTTTCAATGTGTTCTAGGCCATTTAGGAGTCCAAAATGGCTCCACTTCTGATAGTACCTTGGTAAAGCTCCTAAAATGAAAAAGGATACAAACTCAACTGATTCTTGAAATAAAAACACACAAAATGCTAATAAAATGGACAATTAACATCAAGCAAATATGTGCAAAATAAGGCACATCAAAAACCATTCAAAACACCTAATCAAGATATTGAAACTTAACCTGCCTCTAGAAGGCTCCAAAACCATAGGGGATTTCCATTATAAAAGGATCCCAAGTGTACATCTAACAGACACTACTCTCTATTCTCTCTACTCTAGACTGACTTAAGCATAGGAGTTTGCAACAAAACCCTGGCTCCCTTGTGGCATTTGAATTTTTTATTTTGTAAGCTTCCACAACCTATATCATCCAACCACTATATCTACCACAACAGTAAAGTTTCACTTTATCAAATACTAAAGATAAGGCATTTCTAGTTAGCCATAATATTTGTAAAAATATTTTTTAAAAGACAAAATAATAAATTTTCTATTAAGCTTGTAGTTTCTCCAAAGGCTTATTCTAGTCTTTCTTCAACCCTCATGTAATATTCTCCTATAAGAGAATCGATTGATTAAACCAATCAAATTAACATAATTTTTTCTACATATCCCAATTTAAGATGCCATACTCCAACTGCCCCAACCCAATGCTAAATTAGCACTATTTTCTAAGCTTCTTTGCACCAACCAATCCCATATTAATAATAGTAAGCAAATACATTTTACCCCACTAGTCTCTCATAAGGAGAGCAAATGGTTAACATTTGTTAAAGATTACTTATGATTGAGCACTATAGTATTAATGTATATCTTACATCGAATAAAATTGAGGATATAAGATGGTAAGTAAATTTTGAGACACTCTCACCTAATAAGCTAGTCTTCTTGGATGGATAACTTAAATACCATCTTATATCCTTAATTCTATCTAATGTGGGATATATCAATTACTAAAAGATATATTAGTAATTCAAACCCATTCAATTCAGTCTCCCAATCGCTTCCAATTCAATTGCTTTTCTTGCAATCCTATCCTTAAAAGTGCTAATTCTCACAATAGGTTCTTATGCTAGTGAGATTACAATATGTTGGGATCAAAATGTGAATGAGGGAACTCTAGAAAAAACTTGTGCTTCTAGGAACTATGATTTTGTGAGCATAGCTTTCCTCTCCACATTTGGAAATGGCCCAAACCCACTTATAAACCAAGCCACTGTGGCCATATGCCAACAATTTCACCTTTTTGAGTTCTAAGATCAAGTCATGTCTAAACAAAAGCGTCAAGGTTCTAATTTCCTATAGAGTAGATGCTATGAACTATTTTCTTCATCTAAGGAAGCCATGCAGGTTGCAAGCTACTTGTGTATCAAGTTCTTAGGTGGATCATCACCCTCAAGGTCTCACTGCTATTTTGGATGGAATTGAATTTGATATTGAAGCTTAGCTTCACAATTCTAGGGTGATCTTTCAAGTAACCTCTCTAATTGCAACAATTTTTTCAAGAAAGTGTAATTGACAACTTCTCCTTAATGCCCTTTTTCTTATGTTTGGCCTAGAGAAGCTATTAAGACTGGTTTATTTACTATGTTTGGGTTCAATTCTACAAAAATCCTTCAAGTTAATACAAAAGTGGGAATATAACCAATCCTTAGGAAGCTTGAAAGAAATGGACTTCATCTATTCTTGCAGCTAGGGTTTTCTTAGGCTTTCCTGTTGCACTTGAGGTTTCTAATAGTGGCTTTATCCCTCCCTTTAACCTCACTTCTGAAGTTCTTCCTGTCATTAAAAGTTTAGTTAATTATAGAGGTGTGCCTCAGTAATTATAGTTCCACCATCAGTAGTGAGATTTGATGTCTTCATTTTTTAACATTTTCATCTTTATGGAATCACAATTTTAAGGTTGCAAAATCGCAATTAGCAGCTTTAGGTTTTCTATGTAATTTGACAATTTCTAATAATTGCATGTCTCACTAAGTGAACCAAAGACACTAATGTGCTGTTATATATATATATATATATATATATATATATATATATATATATAGTTAGGTCAAATCTTAAGTCTTAAGTATTGTTTTTTATTTTTGTTAAAATGCATGTAATTTTTCAAGTTATAAGTTGTGTGCAAATAACTTCATCAATTATAAAAATTAAGACTTTCGAAACTTGACAATTTGTGTTAAAACCCTCCTATCTTAATTTTTTTCATTCAAAATCTCAACGAAGGGTAAAGACATCAAATTAATTGAGGAAATTTTTTACAAAATTAATTGGAGGATTTTCTACAAAAGGCTTGAAGTTCATGACATTTTTTGCATAACGGTTTAAAAGGCTTTTCTACTTTTGGGCCTTAAATTTATAACTTTCTTTTTTTAAGTATCACTCTTTCATTCAAGTTTTAGTTGAAAAAAATAATGGAGAGAGTTTGTTGTATAAATTATAAAATTTAAAAACTTTTTATGTTAACTTTTATAATTGAAAAAAATTATCTCTACATGTTCTAAAATTCAAGAAATTTTTTTTTTGTACTTTAACAATTTTTTTGTTCTATATATTTGTGTCTAAGTGAGAATTGCCAGAAATCATTATTTTCTTTTCCTGAAAAACTGATTAGAGAACACAAAAGTTGACTAATTCTTAGCTTCTCGAAGCTTCAACAATTAGAAAGAAGCATGGACATTGACATACACAATAATACTGCAACATGAAAAATTTTGAAATGTTCACGTGATGTAAAGTATATGTCAACAAAGACACAGCTCAATTTTTGAAGCATTTGTGCTTCATTGACATGGAAAGCCCAAACGTGCTCCCCCTTTACAGTTAACACTACCTTGGTGACATAGTGGAATTGCTACAAGTAGCATGAGAAGGATGGCTAGTCAAGGTGAATGAGCTGAAATGGTTGTATTCTCTCTTCATAGCTCTGTAAACTTGTTCCAAACCCTCCTCAATTAACTCTAGCACTGTTTGGGGCATTGGTGGTGTATTGATGTTAATTGACCCTTCAAGCATCCTCACCACTTCACCCATTGTTGGTCTCATGAAAACCTCATCTTGGATGCACCAGAAAGCAACCCTCAGTGCTCTCATCACCTGCTCTTCATCAACTGCCCCATTTAATCTTCTATCTGCTGCTTTCATTGGTGACCCGTTTGTCATTTCCTTCAGTAGCCAAACAATTTTATCATCTGTATTAATCAACTGTCCCATTTAACACAACAATAAATAAAGTCTTCTTCTACTAAGTAAGGTAAGTAAGATCAGTTATATGAATCAAATGACGTCAACATATTTTATTTTAATTTATTTTTAAAATTAAATTATTAATAGTTAAATTCATCCTAATATTTTTTTTTTATTTTCTAAAGTTTTTTCTTATCTGTAGTTATAAACTATCAACCATCAGATCAACCCTAAGTCCCATTTAATGGTTGATTAAAAAAAAGAGCTGAAAACAAAATATATGACTAAAAATACACTTGTTACATTTTAATAGAAAATATTTTCTAAAAAAATTTTGAAAATAAGCTAAAAACAAGAAACATCTAAAAAAATTTTTTAGACATTTTACATATTAACCACTGATAATTTTATAATTTCTAAGAAAATAAATCTTTTAACCAATATTATCATTTAATAATAGTCAAACTCATAAATCAATAAAGAATCATAGTCATTTAAGTGATTTGACTTGGAAACAAATATGAAAAAATATTTAATTTTACATAAACATATGTCAATTGGACCAAAAACATTTTTTAAAATTTAATATTTCAAAAAATCATGTCCAAAAATGTTATTTCCCTTAATACTTCATTTTTGTCTTTTTTTTTGTAATCAATCCATCTAAAATATAGATGAATTACATGTATTTTTTTTATCTAGAGCCCACCCACTCGTCACAAGTACAGACACAATTACAAGCCTAATTCATTTGCACTTGTAACAGATTAGGCTTATGCATTTTTTTAATAAAATTTATTTAGTAATTTAAAATTAATATAAATGTAATTTATTTAACCTAATGAATTTTTTAATTAAAATTAATGTAATTGAAAACTTGATATATATATGTGAAATAATTTTTAAATAATTTTTTAATTAAATATTTAAAACAAAGAAAATTAAATTATCTAAAAGTTAAATATTTCAAGCTAGATAAATTATCTAACTTATATACAATCTATATTTTTTTAACAACATAAATTATTAAAAAAAATTTTAAAGTTGTGTTAGATGAACTTTTTTAATATATAAATATATATATATTATTAAATTGTTAGTTTCCTCTTACAATGACTAAAAATGTAGCACAGGTGTGCATTGTTGGAAATAACAAAAAAATTGTTAAATATTTAATTCATATTAAAATTACTTCTAACTAAGAAAATTTTGTTTAAAAATTACTTCTAATAATAATTTTTATATATAAATATATTCATATAAAAATAAAAATTTAATAATTTATGTTGTTAAATAAAGTGTAAATTATATATAGGTTAATTAATTAATGTAGTTTGAAATATTTAATTAAAAAATTTTGTTTAAAAATTAGTTCTACTAATTTATATATATATATTAAATTTTCAATTATATTAATTTTAATTAAAAAATTGATTAGGTTAAATAAATTATATTTACATTAATTTTTAATTATTAAATAAATTTTATTAAAAATATAAAAATACAAGTCTAATCCATCACAAGTACATATGGATTAGACTTGAACAAATACAGGCTTAATCCATCTGAATTTGTGATGGATAAAGTAGACCCAAGATTAAAAAAAATCTCTAATTTGTCTAAAGTACTTTTTTGGACATTATTTTTTGAAATATTGAATTTTTAAAAATGGTTTTTGATCAAATTGCCTAAACATATCCCACCTAGTGGGAAAGACTTCGTTTATTTGTTTACTTAATAAACATATTTTTAAAATATTGAAAACTTAAAAATAAAAATTAATTTTAAGAAATAGAAATAAAGAATGAAAACTAACTTTTATTAATTGATTATTTTCTTTTCCATGACAGGATTTGGGAAGGGGGCGCTTGGGTGAAAAATATACTTCAAGAGTGACTTTCAATTAAATTTTCTTGAAGAATAACTGAAGGGAGTTAATCCATTCGGTATGAAGGAATCACATCTCTCCTTAAATAGTACACTCGTACTAAAATCCTAAATGCACCAGAGTGGTGTGGAGTGTGTCCTTAGGAACACTCTGGGAAGAGATTTAGTTTTGGGATCATAGAAGCAAGTATGAAGAGGTTTAATATAAATTTAATTTCGGCATTCAAAAGGAGAATAATTAAGGAAATCAGCTAGCATCTATTGAATAAGATTTTGAGGTCTTTAAATTTTTTTTTTTTCCTTTTCCCAGTTCAAAAGAATAAGGAACAGAATAGGAAACAGTTTTGACCGAATTGAGTTATTGGGGTTGTGACTTGCTTGTGAGAGCCAGGACTAAAATTTATTCTTAATGTTGATTTTGCATCAATAAAACGCAACGCAATACAATAAATAAAGCTAAGATCTGAAATATACCTTGAAAGCCCAACCAGGGTAGAAGAAGTCATCTGCATCAAAGGACATGTCGAGATTTCTACGGCCACCAATTATCTCTAAGAGAAGCATGCCATAGCTGTAAACATCAGCTTTTACAGTTATAGGGCGGTTACTAACCCATTCTGGCGCTAAATAACCTCTGGTCCCTCTCACCATTGTTACCACGTGAGAGTGCTCCCTTCCCATCAATTTGGCCAGTCCAAAATCAGACACTTTGGGACAAAAATTTTCATCTAACAGTATATTTTCTGGTTTTATGTCACAATGTATTATCCGATTTCTGCACTGTTCATGAAAGTATGCAATCCCTTGTGCAGTAGCAACAGCTACATAGAAACGAGTTGGCCAATCTAGCAGCCTACTTCTTCCTTCATATGAAGGAAAGATCCATTTGTCCAAAGAGCCATTTTTCATAAATTCATAGACTAGAAGCCTGTAGTAACACAAATTAAACACCATATAATAATTGTTGAACCCTATGAAATTAAAGCAGAGCATACCTATATGAACCCTCAGTGCAATAGCCGCATAAACGAACCAAGTTCATATGATGCATCGAGCCAATGGTGTTTACTTCAGTAATAAATTCCTTCTCTCCATGAGGCAAAACCCTATCAAGTTTCTTCACTGCCACTAATGTCCCATCTCCAAGGCTTCCTTTGTACACACTCCCGAATCCACCTGCAAAACATCTACAATTAGCACTAAATTACAAAATAAACCGACAATCTCCCATCTCTAATTTATCTGGGAGACGTTCTTGTGTAGGTTCAACCTACATAAACTGACCTGATCAGTGTTTGCCACTCAGGATTCAAGAGACTCTACCATATTAAAATGTTGTATTTTTTTAATCGGTCACAGTCCATAATTGACATGGTAGGCTCTAATGCTTAAAAATAGAACTGAAATTTATACCTACCTGTTCCCAGTAGTTGTGAGAAATTACAGGTCCTGATTTGTAAATCACGGTAGGTGAAGTTCATAGGAGCACCTGATAAGATCAGGGAACTTTCCATCTCCCTTTTTAATTTTCTTTTCCCACTAAGACTGTAGTATAGCAACAAACATAGCAGCGCAATAAGAAGTGCCATGCTGAGAACAATTGGAAGAACCACAACCTTCTCTTTGCTACTTCCAACAGAACTACTACCATTAGACCCATCTGCTTCACCTTGTGGTGTCACTGAGCCATTTGACCTGACCTTAACAAATAGGGTCGAGCTCGTATCCTCGAACCCACCAAAATCCAAGCTCCTTAATATCCAGCAGTAAGGTGTTTCTTCATTTAGCCCATAAACTGAAGCAACACAGTCACAATCCGGTAAGCAAGCATCCCCGCATTTAGACACAGTGGCAACATCACTATAGTTTGCCATCACAGAAGTTTCAGAAAAATAATAATTGGTCTGCTGCAGTATAGAAATCCTAAACTCTGACGTCTGGTTCTGTTTCTTGTTTTCATGCTTGGAATTGCATTTTCCGACCAGTGAAGAATTCTCATAGGCATAGCACCGGCCATCCCTTCCAATTTCAGAAGTTCCAGGCAAGCAAGTACAAGAAGCATTGGTTTTGCTTCTGTCTAATTTACAAACCCCATTACCACAAATCCCAGCAACGTCACATGGGTTTGAAACCGCAGCCCACTCTGGGACCCACTGCCTTGACCCATTCACATCGTCGTCCCAACGGTACAGACGGAGATTTCCATTCTTTTCCAGCGTCAATCTTCGAAGAACAGCTAATGGGATTGATCGGCTAGAGTTAGAAGATAAACCTGCATCGTCATTATCATTCTTGTGCACATAAACAGCCCCATCTGAAGAATCTCCATACACAATCCCAAAGCTTCCTGCTAGGTCTAAAACCGCCGTTACATCCCCTGTGATGTTGGAGATATCAGGGCCTTGCCAGTAGGAATAATTGGTGTAGGAATCTGGGAGAATGTAAGTGAGACTGAGGCTTAGGGAAGTGGGTTGTTGAAGCATTTTGAGGGCGTAGTAGCCGCCATGGGAGGCAGACCTTGAGGATGTTAGTTCCGAGGAGACAGTTAAGGGTTGGTTTGGTAGAAGGGTGTCGGAGGGCTGTGAGAAGCTCTGCCACACAGGGTGGTTGGCGTCGGCGGAGGAGTGGAGAATGAAGTTGCCGGATTCCGCCATGGATGCGAATCGTACGCCGGCGCCGGAACTGTTTGATGTCCAGAGGATGACGTGCCCGTCCGTGAGTACGAGATTTCCGGTAGCGTCCAGCTCCAGGATTCCATTTTGAGATACAGGGTAGTCTCTATTTTGGATTTGAAAAAGAAAATGAAATTTTGTTGGCAATCACAACATGCAAGTGCTCTTGTAAAGACTAGAGGGAGATATGATTTATGACTTTTCTTTTGTTGGCAATACCCCGTCACGGGTGAGAGTCCAATGAGTTACTGATGTTGGCAATACCCCGTAACGGGTGAGAGTAGTTACTAAATATTAGTAATTTCGATTTAAAAAAAATTAATGTTACCCATCCAATTACTAGGAGTTTTCAACTTTTGACTGTATGGGCTGATTTGCACTTTGCCTTAAATTCAATTGGCGTGATGAGTTTTTTTAAAAAATAATATATATATATTTGTATTTATTTTTTAAAAAAATTTAAAAATATATAAATCATAAAAATAAGAAAATATTAATTATTTCTTATCTATAAATACTAAAATAAATTAATATCAAAATTATACTATTTTAAATTATGATACTTTCAATTTAAGTTAAACAAAAACATCTTTTTTATATTTTTAAACTTTACATTAATTTTTAATTTTGTTTTAAAAGATTTTTTACAATCAATTTTATTCTTAAAATTTTGAATTATGATTAATTCCATCTCACAATTTAATGTCATTCAAATTACTAATAAAAAATAATAATGTGATATCTAATGTAATATTAAAATATTAAACAAAAAATAAAATATCATTATATACTAACGTTGATGACATATTTGATAGTATAATCAAAATTTATAGAAATACTAAAAAAAATATTTTTATATTACAATATTTTTTTTATTATCACTCAATCACTGCGACAAAATTTTTAATGAAAATATCAATAAAATATTTCACATACGACTTAAATTATAACTTTGCATTTTCTTTTATATACAACATCCTTTGTATAAATTCAATAAAGAAACTCTACAAAATGCATAATGTTTATGAGACATAAACATTGATCTACAGAGTTATTTCATTAAAGTTATATACATCACACATACTACATAATTTCTCTATTGAATATGTTCAAGGAATATTATGTTTAGAAGAAAATGTGAAGCTTTCATTAAAACTATTTAAATCATATAAGGTGTAGTTCATTAAAACCTTCATTGAAGTATTTTATCACGTCTAATATTGATTAGGTGAGATCATGAAAACTCTGTAATATGAGAATATATGTTTTTGTTACTATTTGAATGTTGTCAAAATTTTATTCATACTCATAACTAAATGTGTTCTTAAAATTTGAATGTACTATCAAATATATCTATAAAGTAAGTATGAGTCAATATTTCATTTTTTATCCAACATTTTAATATTTCATCAAATATTATTCGTTAATAATTTGGATAGATTTAAGTTATATGATGAAATCAATTTTAATTTAAAACTTTAAAAATAAAATTGATCACAAAAAAAATTTATAGATGAAATTAAAAATGATTTAAATTTTAAGACATAAAATGTATTTTACTTTTATTTTATCATTTCTCTATATTGTACAAAGAGATAATTGAATAAGGTTAAGTAAATGTAAAATGTTAGAAAAAGCACTCAAAATACATAATATAAATTTTTAACAAATATATTTTTTTAAAAATATTAATGCTTCTAGTTGGAATTGGTTAATTTTATTTAACCCTCAACCCAAACTATTATTGATAGATTAGAAGAAAATAAACCTAAACTAATTCACCAACCCAATTCAAATCAATCCAATTGTGTGAATTGGGTTAAATTTAACGGGTTAATCCAATCCAA
Source organism: Senna siamea (assembly GCA_031216115.1). Lineage (NCBI taxonomy): Eukaryota > Viridiplantae > Streptophyta > Magnoliopsida > Fabales > Fabaceae > Senna > Senna siamea. The sequence goes on along the minus strand of CM062363.1, from coordinate 22,599,869 downwards.
TAACAAACAATCCTAATTTTGAACAAACCAAAAATAAAATATAAAGTAATACAAAATATCTTTATAATTTTTTTCTATTTATATTATTATGAGTAAATTATATATATATTTTTAAGAGATTTTGAAATTATACTCTTATCTCTTTTATTTTAAAAATTTACACTATATATCCTTTCTTGAAAGATAAGAAAACTTATAATTTAACTAATTTTAACCAAAATATACTTATATTTATTATTTATATATAATTAAATATATATGTGAATAATGTAAAAAAATTATTTTTAAAAAAATTTAAAATAAAATAGCTTTATTATTTTTAACTAAACTTAAATAATAATGAAATAATAAGTTCTAAAATATATTTTTGTAATAAATTATAAATTTTTTTAAAAATAATAATATTGTTAAATGTATTTTAACCAAAATAGATAAAATTATAATTTTTTTAATCTTTTAAAAGAGAAAAATATAAGTTTTGAAAATAGAAAAAAAAATATTTTTAACATCTTTAAAGAGACATGAAAATATAATTTACTCTATTATTATAAATCAGTGGTTTGACATGTATTTTTTATTTTATTTTTAAATATAGAAAAATTAATTATTATACTTTTAAATAATAAATTTTAATAATAAAAAAATTAACTTCTTATTCTCTTTATATCTATTTTAACTCTCTTCACATTTTTTAAAATTATATTTTATTTTCTAAATGTTAATATATGTTTTTAGAAGTCAAAGACCTCAAAGCCAGATATAATAACTAGGAGTGCACTAAAGTATAGGTGGATTTTTCTAATTTTGAATAAACAATAACTTTTGCATTTTAAAATAATTAAAAAAACTAATCAGAAATTATTTAATTTTCTTTTTTCCAAAAATGTTTTTACACCTAATCCTTTCCACTCTCTTCACGTGTTTTTTTAAATTTATTTTTTTACTAGCGATCAACTTGTGTGGCGTACGGGTGACGTGTTAATGATGACAATATGTATAAAGACTAATGTGTCGAATGTCCAAAATTATTATAATATGAATATAAATATTTTTAAATTTTTTGATCTCCCAAAATCATAGATATTTGAATAATTAGGAGAGTGAGAAAATTATGAAAGAATGAGTGTCCTTTTTTATTATTTTTAAAACATAAAAAATTAAGTAAACTTTTCTTTTTTAAAAGATATAAACATTACATTTTCTTTTTAATTAAAAGATTAAAAAATTTATAATTTTATCTATCTTAATCAAAATATTCAAAATTCTAATCTTAACTTTTTTTAAAATTTATAACTTTTCAAAAAATAGATATTTTAAAAATCATTACTTCATTATAATTTATTTTGTGTTAAAAAATTTATTTTATTTTATTTTAAAAATAATAATTTTTTATATTAATTAATATATATTTAATTATATAAATAATACATATAAGATAAGCGATTTTTTTTTATCTTTAAGAGAAGGAAAGTGTGAGTTTTTAAACAGAAGAAAAGGAAATGTAATTTATTTTAAAAATTAATATGTAAAACCCATTGATAACATATTTTAAAAAATAACATGTCTTGTATGTATTTTTGTATAATATAATATTATTCAAAAAGGGTCCGAACCTAGAGTTTGTGGCAGTTGGATCAATGGGGTGGATATTGGCATATGTGAATTGAAGTTAGTCTTTTTTATGTAATTTTTAATTATTAATTAAAATATAAATAATAAAAATATTATTCTGTTAATTATTGGCCAAATACTTACACCTCATGAATATTTTTAAAAGGTTTTTAAAAATATTTCTAAAAGTTTAAAATCTAATTTGACAAATCTTCTGAAAGTCATTATTATTTAGTTTCATATTCAATTTGATTTTCTAATATTCTCGAGTCCTATGTATTTGGCCCTCGTCCCTTATGAGATAGTCAACAAAAAACTGTTTTTGATTATTTTATAACATTTGATTTAGTTTTATATATTAACATATATCATTTTGAACTGTTTAATATTTAAGTAACTTAAAAATAAAATTTTAATTTAATTATTTTATATAAAATTATTTATAAATAATTAAAAGAATATTTAAATATACTAACTAGTCTAAATATCTTATAAAACAAAATAAATCTTTTATTCCCTAACTTTTTATAAAATTTTAATTTTTTTTTTCAAATTTTATTATATATTTTTATTAATTGATACAATTTCTTTTCATAAATAGATAAATGATATTTATACATATAACTAATAACATAATCAGATATGAAGTTTGCATGAAATTCTCTTATTAAAACATAATTACACTACAAAAGAGTTAGATGAGACTAAAATAATTGGTAAGTTAGTTTTTATACAACTTAAAAAAATTTGAATCTTGTTAAATTTTAGATTTCAAATGGGCAAATAAAAAATGCTAACGCAGTTTTGAAGCATTTTAGTCTTATCTAAGTTTCAACAAATGCTTTAACTTAAATAATTCTATTTGAGTTCCACACATGATTGAAGACGTAACGGGAGGAAGAAATTGTATTAATTAGTAAGGATAGCAAACAAAATTAAAAAAAATAAATATTTGAGCTAAAATTGAAACCTTATGCAAAATTAAAGAATAAAAAATCTATTTTGCCTAATAAAATATCAACTTCAAAATAAATATATATCTCAATACCTATTATCGGTATTATCAGAAATTAAATTAAACAATTTAATTGTTGATTCAGTAATCAATTAGTTACATAATATGATTTGTTCTTAAGAATTAAATGATTAATTAGATCAATTTGACTTGATTAAAATAAAAAAATAAATAAATAAATAATTTTTCATTGAACCAGTCAAATCTTTAATTTTTTTTTAACTTTTTTAATGTTTGATTGTGAAATATTGGGTTTGATTAAATTATATGTATTGTGAATCTTAGAGTTTAACATTTTATATAATTTTGAAACAATTAATATGATATGTAAATAATATAAATACTTAAGTTATTATTATTTTCATACATTTAATTAACTTACATAAATTATTTATTATATTCAAAATTCATAAGTAAAAAGATATTTTTTATAATATAAGATATATTATTAATATAAAAAAATATTTAATTATTATTATTTTTATATTTATAACACCACGTTTAATCACTGTTTAAATTGATTAAACCGCTCATGACTCATTAAATTTTTTGGTCCAATGATAAATTCCATTTTTAAAACATTGTCCACTACATTAATCCAAGACCAGAGCTTTGAACACTTATCATAGGCAAAAAATTAAAAAATAAAAACTTCCTCGAATTTTTTAAATAGTCTTTCTACTTTTTAAATTAAAAGGATGATTATTTAACTCTAATAATTTTTAAAAATAAATTTTTTGATCTTTTTAATTCTTAACATAATTATTTTATATATCATTTTAAATTATTTTATAATTATGTAAGTTAAACATTATTGTAGCGTTAAATGTAAATAAAAACTTAGGTTAAATTAACCATAAGGTTTTTTAATTTTATTTAAAGTTTTAAATTGGTCCTTAAGTTTGAAACTTAAAAAAAAAAAATCTTAAATTATATCTTTTCCAATAGTTAATGAATTTTGTTAAGAAAAAATTCTATATACCCAGTTTAATATTTACTTTCAATTGCAATATTTTTCTCTAAGTCATAAAAAAGTTAAAATCAACCCCTAATTCACTCTTATTTGTAGGCGTGGTTAGAAATACTATTATAGAATAATAAAGAGAAAAAAAAAATACAGAATAGTAGGGTTCAATGTTGAACAAAATAATAAAAGAAAAAAGTAATAAATATTAAAAGAAATATCAGATTAAAATTTTTTTATTGGTGTAAATCTGAGAACCCCTGTTTTTGCAATCCCTCATAAAAATGAAACACAAAAATTATATTATTAAATAATTAGAAAATTATTTTAAAACTTTTATATAGTTAAGAATATATATTTAATGTCCAATTTAAATGGTCCGGGTTTATTACACTAGGGAAAAAATAAATCAAAGGCTCAATTTGCATCTTTCTATTAATTATGGGAGACATCATTATTTCATCTTAAAAAAATTTTATTAAAAATAATTTTTTTTGAGATAAAATATAAGTTAAGAGACAAAAATATTAATTTAACCTAAAACTTATTACGTCAAGTATATATACAGGAGTTTAAAGTACAAAAAATAGCAAAGTTAGAATAAATTAGACCAAAAGAATTTGTTTCCTAAGAAGCTATGGCCATTCTGAGAAATCATAATTTTGCTCTTTAAAAAAATAAAAAATTGGGGGCGGTATCTCTAGGAGTTTTTCCTTTTTTTTCAGGGAAAAAAATGGAAGTTGTCTTCTCGGTAGGAATTACTAGACGGACGTTTTCTTCCCCTTCCAACCCAAGTATAGGTGATAACTTTTTTTTTTTTTTTTTAATTTAGTTTTGCAAGAACTTCCCTAAACATTCATTTAATAAAGCTCTGCTTTACTTTTTATGTATCCTTAATCCATCGGAAAGAAAATTTTACTCAGATCATAAAGATTTAACTATGCTCATGGCTGAATTTCTATTTTTATATTTTGAAGGTGTAAGCCTATTTAATTAGTAAAATCTCTTATATTGATTGAATCTTAGTTCACTAGAAATTAATTCTTTTTTATGAGACCTAACTCTTCTTTGTGAAAAATTTTAAGTTAACAAGTGACTTTTATTTTGGGCAAATATATTTGCTCTGAGTGTAATTTAAAAATGAGTATAATTTTTTTGAAAACAAAATGAGAGGATATATAATAATTTATCCTGTAAATTATAGTTGCTCTAATCAAACCTAAACCTGGGAACGTGTGTAGAGAAGGGTAAAATTCCTTCTCCACATACACCTTATTATTGTACACTGACCCGCTATTTCAGTATCAAGTTTATTATAATTTCATTGAATTCCTTCACACAATTGGAAGTTTCAATTATTCCTGTACAAAAAGAAAAAAAATTACAGGTCAATAATGCACGGAAAGTGTACCTGTTTGGTGACCAAACATGAGTGCGATCTCCGGGAAGCTCAGCAAACCAAATACCCAGCAGAAACAAGCGGTCATCAGTTTCCAAGGGTGTGAACCCAAACGCAAATGTGCCATTATCAGAAACCCAAGCTTCGCCCTTGCTAGCCAACAGTCTCGACTCCAAACTAATCTGGCTCGAATCTATGGACCCAACAAGACCACCCAGGACCACTGAGAATAAGACCCAATAGCAAAAAGTAGTAGAAGAAGCGGCCATGGTAAGCTACAGTTGCTTGCTAGTGTAGTAATGTTGGAAAAACTAATCTTAATATAATGCTGTGTGTAAGGATTTTATATATTGGGGGAAGTAGAGGAGTATGAGGCGTGAGTGTTGTGAGTGGAGAAGTAAAAACAGAGGAGTTCGACACGTGGACAGAGGTGGGTGAGCTACAACTTTGAAAATGAATTGCATCATGTGTGGTCGGCTGAGAGGATATAATTAATTAGATATGGTAATTTGGAAAATGTATCTACAAATGAGGTGTCTGTTCTCTAATAAAAATACTCATGCTAAAAAAAGAAAAAGAGAAGTGAGATTTTAAATTTGATGTCTTTTCAAAATTTTATTTTAATGGAATATTTTTGGTTTTCATAATATATTTAGATTAATAAAAGTAAATGACATGAAAGAAAAAATATTAAAAAAATGTTAAAATAAAACTATTTTTATTTTCTTCTATCTAAACATGCCTTTTAAGATTGTGATTGTGATTGTGAGTTTCTAAACGGATATAGATCAAGAAAATTTAGATATTTAGTTCTTTTATTTAATTGATAATAGTAGTTACAAAGTGAAAGAAAAGTTACATTTCATATAATACATTCAAGGAGTCAGAAAATTGCTGCCTTCTCTCAGGATTTGAATTCCTTGACTCCCTGATAGTCGTAGGACTATAATGTTGTGATCAAGTAAGAAGCTTATGTCCCGGTAAATGAATGATGCGGTAACTACTACTTGATCTTTGAATCATGTGGAGATGCCCTTTCTTTTCTAGCGCGATAATCACTAATCCACAGCTCTTCTCCAAATGATTGAGCAAGGTTTCTCTTATGTTAGTTAAGAGAAAGTTATTGTACTTACTTTAATATTTATTATAAGCTATAGAGATGTTCCTTCATTGTCCTTGATGAAGTCTGATGGATAATATGAAAGTCTCCCTGCTGATTTTCTTTTTGAAGAACAAGATGCAGTTTTTATTTATGATGTCTGACTTGAGAGATCATTGAGTTGGCTTGTCAGTCTTCTATTCTTTTTCAAGATGTTGGTTCTAATTTTATTGTTGCATTTACATTTTCAGTGTAGTTGTTCCATTGAATTTTGATTATTTGTAAGATTGATTTTGTTGATCTTTGTATTCTTTCCATGGACAATTTGTTTCTTGTTTCCCAAATATTGTTCAAAATTAACATGATTAAAATAATGGTTGAAAAAGTCGATCTCCATTCTTGCCTAAGTCATTAAACCAGTCATCTAACCAGTTAATAAGTGAGTTTGGCACTATTTGGTCTATTTTGATTGAAAGATCCGAGCCAAACCAAACTGGTCTTGCTAGTGGACAGGTGAGGAACAAGTGATCTAAGGTTTCTTCGTTCTCTCTTCCTTTTCTTTAGGGAAAAGTTGACATATGTTATGCACTAGAAGGTGATGTCTTCCCAGGTTATTAAGAGTTGGTAGTGCATTATTTCCAAGTCTCCACATGAATAAAATTAATATTGGTTGGACTTTAATCTTCCATAGATTGAGCCAAGGGAAGGAGTCAACTTGCTGGTGGGTTCCATTATTGTTGTCCAAGATCCTGTAGCCTAGATGAACCTTATAGACTCCATCAAAAGAGTCTTTACAAATTAGTTTGTCTTGATTGCCATATCTCAAAATAGGATTGTAAACAATGTTCCTTGTTTTAGCTTCATCAAAATACATTTGAATCTATGTGTTACCCCACTTATTTGATTCTGCCATTGGCGGTTTGCATCTTAGTTCATAATTAACCTTGTGGGGTTCCACCAAAACTTTGTGCCAATCTTGATCCTTTTTCATGTTTCAATTCTCCACCAAAGATTGCAAAGATTAATTTCCCATTCGAGATCATGCCCAAGCCTATGACAGTTGTGTTGTATTCTTAGGATCCTTCTCTGTATTACATTTGAAATACTTTAAAATTGTCCAACGATGGGACAGGGAAGACAAATATTCAATTAATCTCCAAACTTATTTAGCCAGCAATGCTTTATTCATGTTTTTGTTGGAAATGGTTGGCACCCAAGAGGGGGGTGAATTGGGTGTTTAAAATTTTTTGAAGAAATTAAACTTAGCTTAGGCAGAAATGTAGACAACTTATGAGAACAGAAATTGATTCAGTTAAATTAACTCAAAACAGAGGAACTAGAGCAGTTTTATCAAGAATGGAAGAATAGTAGCAAGTATCAGTTATGATAGTAAATAAATTTTCTGAAGGTAAATGCAAAAAATAACGTGCAAGAATTAAAAGACACACACTAATTTATCCTGGTTTAGCTTATCAATAAGCCTACATCCAATCCCCAAGTCAACACTTGAGATTTTTCACTATTTCCACAAGTTTAACAAGGGCACTTGTGAGCCAATACAGATTCTCACTTTTTTACTCCTTACAAGGAAAACCTTTCCTTAATATCTCTCAGCTTATAGGAAGAAATTTTATCAACTCAAACACTCTCTCAATTAGAGTAGATTTTACAGAAGAAGAACTAATAAAAATGATAAGAAACAGAGCTCAAATAATTTTTAGAAGATAATTTTTGTTAAGTTATTTTTCTATATGTTTGAGGCTTTTCAGAGGCTCTATTTATAGAGTTTTTGCAAGAGAAAAGGTTAAAAATCCGTTCAAAAAACAAATCAAATGTAATCTCTGCAAAACTAGCCGTTTGTACTAACCCTGATGTCATCTCTGCAACATGCAAGTCGACTGCTATGGTATGCCAGTCGACTGTCGTGTTCTTAAATTCAAATTTTTCACAGTGCAGTGTACAACAGTTGACTGATGCTCATTTGGCAGTCGACTGGTGACATTCTGGAAAGCTTCACTTTTGCAAACAGTGCCATGGCAGTCGGCTGCTATACCCTGGTAGTTGACTGGTTACATTCGGAGGGAAGATTTTTCAAAAGTTGTAACTTGGCAGTCGGCTACTATACCTTGATAGTCGACTGTCGTGCCTCCAGTGTAACTTTCTTAACTATCAATGGTCTATCAGTCAACTGTTGACTTCTAGCGATCGACTGGTAGCATACTGTTGGCTATCAGTCGACTTTTAGTTTCATGTCAGTCGACTGGTGGCTTTCTGTTTAGTAATTTTCAAAGATCTACATCTATCATTCGATTGCTATATTGTGCAAGTCGACTGCTAGGCGAGAGTTTTGTCTTTTTTAAAAAAAACTTAAGCGTTGGAAAGCTACCTCAAATGTTTTGAAAAATATTTTGAGCTCAAGTTTCTATTATTTTCTTACACTTTCAAGTCCTAATTCTTTGTCTAATATTCTTGTTCTTGATTTGCCTTGATGAGCTTTTGGACTTGATTTTCCTGAAATGGTTCAATTTGTTTGTTATCATCAAAATTTCTTTAAGAGTGTCTCTCAAGCCTAATCCTCCTACTTCTTTAGGTTGGGATACTCTGCTCTTGTTTAATAGATGCATAGCTAGTTTATTTGCTTTAAAGCCTTAGAATAAATTTGTAGAGATGGCGTCTATTTGATTTGTGTACTTTTTGGGGAATGCAAATGTTGAAAGTTGATAGATTAGGGAAGATTGTAGTATTGAATCAGTGCGAACCAACCTTGCTGCTTGAGAGAGAAGATTGGATTTCTGTCCAATTAGTTTGTGCTAAATTATGTCTATTACTTCTTTGAATATTTTAGCTTTGTCTTGTTGCTTATCTATATTTGTGCCCATATATCTCCCCAATTGATTTGATAACCTTGATCCCAGGGATGAGGCCATAAATCTGTTAAATTGTCTGGGAGTATTGAGGATGAAAATTACAGAAGATTTATCTGTATTGATACTTTGTCTTGCCAATATGCTATATAATAACAAAGCTTGCTTGATGTGAGCACATGCTTTTGGGGCATCTGTAACCCCTCAATCCTATAGTCTCTTTTAAAATGATTTAAATAATATAAACAATATACTATAAAATTGGTGAATTACTACTCCTTTTACTCGAGTCAATTTTTAAATATTTACCAATTGAAATAATTAGTATTACTAGTTTGGACTGCTACACTCGGGATCTCACGCGTTACGTAGCGAAAATAAAAACATATTAGTTAAAATAACATACATGTGCATACATATATTCATATACATCAACATTTATTTATAGTGTATACATATCATTCATAGACATATCTATGGATATGTTAGAGTGTTAGTTAGGGTAAGGAGACAACAAGCATGTCACTCATACCCATTTAACAAAATAGCTAGTGGATTCCTAGTTCACATATCCTAATACATATATACCCTTATCCTATACATCAAAGTATTCTCTTGATCCTTTTACCAAAATATCACAAGGATTCAGGGTATGAGGCATACCAAAAAATTTCCTAGAACTTTACAACCTTAAGGTGTGGGAGGAACTTCTCATATATACACAACCCACACTTCATGAATTACAGGAAAATACTCTAGGAAGGGTATCTCCACCACTTCTACCTCCACTTCTAGTACTATCTGAAACTTAGGCATATGATACAAACTGGCATTTTTTATGAGAATACATCTTAGTAGCATTAATAACCAGTTTTCAAAATAGCTAGTTTGTACTACCGTAAACTCATATGAAAATTCTACATTCTTTTTCATAAAACAATACATCTATTAGGTGATTCTGTATAACATTCCATTTAACATTCATACTTGCATGCATAAACTTAACTCATAGTACATATCTCATCAATTCATCAAAACATATAGGTAACATAGCATCATTCATATAACTTTCATCATAACATAAAGAGCAATAAGGAAATAAGAGCACTTCTCATTGGCCTCTGCCAATCATCATACATTGGGCTCTGCCAATCATCATATAATTGCATAATAAGAGAAATCTAGAGGGGCAACATGTGTACCACTCTATGTTTTCACATATGTACTGTCGCAATTCTGCCTAGCAGCCCTCGACTGCATATAACATTGTGTACATTCTGGAGCGTCTTCTAGTGGATCCAAGTACCATAAGGTTCCCAACTCTGGGTCTCACACATTAAGTACATACTGGGGTCCTCAAAACGCTATTCATAAACATATATATATGGGTGAATCGGTGCATACTATAGTTTTGTAAATTCTAAGTATGTGACTTTTCATTTACATTGGCCATTAAGTCACTAACTTACAATTTACAACTATCATGATAATTGCGGAATGTCTGATCACCGTCCCATACCAGTAATCAGTCATTCAGGTATGAACCTATCTACCACAAATACATATATTAAGAATACAATTTTCATTTCTCTTATGCATTCTTGCTCTTTCCTTTTAACTTTCATCACTTTCATGCTCTTTCTCATTCACATTTAACATATATGTTACCTTTCTTGTAATTTGAGTTTAATCTCTAGTTTGGATTTAGTTTTTGGGTTAAATATAATTCAAATATATCATTAAGTTCATCTTTTCATCACAAAAGGTAGCAGTCGACTGGTATTACGTTGCAAGTCAACTGATTGCATTCTGTCCAAATTTTTAAAATTTCAAACAAAGAGCTATTAGTCGACTGCTAGGTGCCAATAGTCAACTGCTAGCTTATTGTGGGGCTCGACAGTCGACTGCTGGGTCGAGCAATCGGCTGCTCTGTTCTTGGGTGTTTTTGGAAAATGAAGAACATGGCAAATTGAATTTCAGGTGCCCGACAGTCGATTACTAGCATTTTGTATGCATTTCTGGGCATATTAAGAACACGACGATCATTGCACTGAGGCGATCATTTCATTGTGTCTTGCTTTGTTTTGTGAACTTCCGTTGACCCAAAATTTTAATCTAAAAACTTGTTTCTAAACCCATTTTGAAATTAATGAACTCAAGATAAACTCCTTAGCAACATTTAACACAAGAAAATAGCCCAAAATATCATGTAATCTTGTCCAAATATGAGATTAAAACTCATTTTCGTTCAAACTGAAAAACCCATTTTTCAGAAGAAATTTTAAGCATGCACAAGTATTTTCAATTGGTTAAAAACACCCAATAGTGATTAAAAACAAGAATGTAGTTTTCAATCTCTTTTTCTTTCAAACAAGTTCAATTTCACAAATTTCAGTAATATAAACAGTAAACTTCGAAATAAAGGGATTAGGTTATTATGCTACCTTAATCCGTGTTTAAACAACGTTTGGATGCTGGTTAATGTTGTAGATGCCTTCCTAATCACTTTTCTAACCTCAAACCTTGCTAGAAGTGAGATTCTCTGCTTTTTTCCTTTAGTTTCTCTCTTTAGCTCGTCCACACACACTCTCTCTCTATAATTGGAAGTCTGAACTTGGTATGAAGGAGTTTGACTCCTGCCCCTATTTATATGACAATTCGACACTTGCATGGATTCACAATTTCTAATCATTTGGCCTCAATTTGGTAAATTTCAAACTATATAAGAAATTTTCATTTTGTCCCTAACCCATTGGCAGGAGAATTACAAAATTCTGTTTGCTACAGTAATTCTTTTGGCCAAAATTGCAATTGTTATACCTAAACTCTTCCACCTTTCATTTTAGTCCTTTTCTTCATTCTAGTCAATTTTTTCACTCATTTCTAGTCTAATTCTTATACTAATGCAACTATATGCAAGCTAACATAATCATAAATGCAATATACACAAGCAATCAATTAAAATTAACAAACATCTCTCAAACTTTAAGAGCGGATGTTACGACATCTGTGAAGAAAAGTATTGTATCATTTACGTATATGAGATGGGAAATTGATAGGCCTCTATTAGAAAATCTCATGCCTTGAATTTTCTTATCTTCCTCTAACTTTGTAAGAATACAAGAAAGGGCATTCGAACATAGAAGGAAGAGGTACGTTGATAGTGGATCACCTTGTCAAATGCTTCTTTTGAGGCGAGAAATAGTCCACTTTATGTCCATTTAGGAGTAGTGTGTATGTGATTGTTGTGACATTGCATGATGATCCTTGTTATTTGTGGAGGGAAGTTCATAATCTTCAATACAACTTCCAAACAATTCCAAGATAATTTGTCATATGCTTTATGAATGTCTAACTTGAAAGCACACCACCTTGTTTTGCATTTTTTTTTTTTAGCTTTGTGAATTTATGGCATTAGTTTTGAAGCAAAAAAAATGTTATTTGTAATGGATCTGTCTTTGAAGAAACCATTTTGGAAAGGTGAGAAATTTTTCCATGAGCTTCTACATTCGATTGACTAAGATTTTTGTGATAATTCCACACTATTTTTTTTAACACACAAAGCACTCGATAATATATATATATATATTTTCACTGTTGCTTCTTACTTTTATTCACAGAATGAACCATTTTTTCTTCGCGCAAGTTTTTACATAGGGTGGCTTGTCTCAAACTCATTAATGTGTAGGGTGGCTTGTCTAATGTCTTCCATGCTTTGTTTGCCATTTATAATGAATTTTGACAAATTTACTCCAACACGAGTAGCTTGTCTGGATCCAATGTTAGCGATTCCATTGTATTGGTTGTGTCTTCCTCCCATGTTTAACGGCCGATGGTGAGAATTGGTGGAGTTGCACCTCTTGTAGAAATGATATCATTATAGAACAACCTTCCTACTTCATTAGCTTTGTCTCTTCTTAGTGTGGACTCCTCTGAAGTCTTAAATTGGGCTTCAGAATCAACACATGTTGCTCCACTCAAGAATACTATGCATTTGTTACCACAGGCTCTGACAATTAATAGAATAAATGAAAAATAAATTGATAGACTATGTCCTGTTAATAAACATTGAATTTAAATAATAAAATTATCTTATTCAATAATTAAAAATTAAAATAAAAAATTATATTTAAAAATTACACATATAAAGACTGTAATCTAAAAATTTGATATATTTTATTTTTTTATTATCGATTAAAATTCAATGCATATTTTAGCAGCCAAATTAGATCTTATTAATGTTATTATTAGTTAACTTCTTATATATCTCATTGATTAAATAATTAAATTGATTAAAAGTTAATTTTTTACAAATTAAATTAAAAGCTTTCATCTTTTTAGAGACTAAAAGTTATATAGTTTATAATACTCTCCAAATAATCTAATCTATTATAATACTCAAATTTATCTTAGTGATATGCATTTTTATATTTGAATTTTGTGTATAATTTTTTTTAATAATTATATCTTTGTTATGAAATGTGAATTAATTTGAGTTAAATTAATTAAAATTTAATAATTTTTTTAATATAAATAATGTTGACCCAAAACTTTAAATTCATTAAATTATAATATTAATTAGATTAAATTATTTTTGAAGTCCATATTATTTTATTTAATTTTTAATAAAATTTTTATAATTTAAAATTTTATAATTGAATATTTGTGGTTTAACAAATTTTTCATTTATTTCATAAATTTATTTAATTAAAGTTAATTTACTTATATTAATTGACATAAATTTTATTTTAATTTTATTTAATTTTTGATTAAGTTATTATAATTTAAAAATTTATATTTAAGTCTTTATAATTTATTAAAATTTTAAATTATTCTATAAACTTAAAATTTTATCAAAATTTTATTAAATTTTAATAATATGCTAATTATATACTATAATAATATTATTAATTTATTTAATTTAAGTTAATCTACTTATATTATTTAATATAAATTACATCTCATTATGTATATATGTTTTATTTTTATATTATTATTTATTTATTTTATTTTTATTAATATAAATTATATATATTTAGAGAGTTAAAATATTATATATTTATATTATTAATAAAATTTAATATAATTTTAACAAAATTTTTTTAACGAGGACTAATTTAAAATTTTGTTAAATTATAAAAATATAAAATTTTAAAATAAAGAAATTTAATTAAAAATTAAATAAAAATACAGACACTAAAAATAAAAAGAATAATTTAACAAAAAAATAAAAATAATAAGAACATTTCAATCTAAACCGCCTTAAATGTAAACATCTAGAATTTCGATAAAAACATTCCAATAAGAACATTTCAAAAAAATAACATCGTCCAAGTTCCAACTAACCGATCCCTCGATAGCTTCCGAGTTTCAACATCTAGAATTTCACGAGCTCTTGTTTCTCCCTGTGCCTCAGATGTTTTCAACAAGTATTTGATTCTTTCCAGTCTCGACCTCGATTCAAAGCATGTCAACTGCATTAGAAAGATACCAAAAACTACGCTTAGGAGAGTCCTTACCAAAAATCTACAGATATCCAATAGCATGCAAAGAGCTTAGCTCCATTCTCAGGGAGGCCTACGATAAGCTTCCAAAAAATTTGCAAGCCAGCATCTTTCAAGACACCCTCACAGCCTTCCGTCTCCTCCCGGAGTAAGTTTTCATCGTCAATCCCCTTCTTTTTCTCCCGAATTTTTCATTTTTTATTCAGGTTTTATCTGCTCTGAAATCTTATTTTTGGTGGTCGTGAAGTTATTTGGTTATAGGTTATAAGCTTAGGCCGTGAAGATTGGAAAAATTTTAAGAGAACGGTGTGGACTGATACTTAATCTACCCTACCCCATTCTCAACTCATCTTCCTAATCAGGCCCTTAATATTTTTCCTGGCTAATTCTGTCACGGGCAATAATGTAGTAAATGAATTTGAATTGAAGCACGGAAACAGAAAGCTTTTGGTGTTGTGCTAATATCCACGCTTCCCAGATTACGCTTATCTTTCATTTTCAAAATAATCTGTCTGTTCTGTCAAAAGGTTAGACCAGTTTGGAACCAACCGGATGAAGAAATGGTGCCTCTAAATTCATTGTACAATTTTTATTTACCATCTATTATATTAAATCAGCTTAAAAGAAAACTTCTAGCAGATGTATATGTTGTATTCTCTCATAAACTTAGTTGGTTGAATGACAAAACATTGATATCCACTTAGGGGTTTCTTTTCATTAATTTATATAAATTTTTCTTTATACATTGCATTTGGTCAATATGACCATTATTTGCTTGAGATAAAAGGCTTAAATCAGTATATTCTGGAAAGTGAGATCATCTTACACTTCCCATTATCTTGTTTGACTTAAGGAAAGGATTAACTGAAGGGTCAATAATAATGAGATCAAAGTGCTTATAAAGGTGTGAATTCTGCTCTTTTAGACATGGAAATAAACCTCCGGTGTCATAAAATCTGTCTAATGCTGTTGAAGCATCTTATCTCATTGTGACTGAATCCATTTTCTATTGTGAGGGTATTATTTTAAATTATTCTTTTTGGAGGTCCCTGATTGAATCTTATATAGGAAGTGGGTGGGGTGGAATTTATTGGATGTCGATAAGCTACATTTTTTCTGGCCTTCCATTCATTGAGAAAAAGAAAAAGATCTATGCATTTTGAGAAGAATGATGAAGCGGTCTAACCTTGCTAGGTGGTGAGTCAGAAGTTGACTCAACTGTAATATTTGCATTTGACTCAACTGTAACACTTGGGACACAAGTGTACTATTTGTCCAGTTTTGGTTCATTTGACTGATTTGAAGATTCAGTGGATAGTTTTGGTGCTGAAATATTTGCATCTGCATAAGTTCCACCATTCTTGTATTCCCAAAACTTCATTTCATCCAACATCACATCCCTAAGGATAATAAGCTTCTTGGTACAAGGATTATATAATTGGAAATGATAGGACCCTCTTTTTTTAAAGAACTGACAACACTCAAACAAGACAGCATAACATAGCTCCAGAGAAAATGAAGGACAGCAATATCTTCGTAAGTTCATTACAGTACTCATTACAGTACTCTACTCCAGCCCTTTACACAGTAATGGCAGCAATAGAGCTCACAGTACAGAATAGAAGAGAGAATAAAAAATATGAGCAAAATAACAAGCAATTAAAAAGGGTTGCTTGACTTTCGAGAGATCAGACTCTCTCCACCTTTCTGGTAAATTTTTCCTTATGCTCCCTCCTTCCAGACTCCGTCCATATAAGGTTGGCCAGCCATAGTGTTAGAGTTAGTTACTCCTTCGATTTCCTTTTCTGCCCTTTTCTTCTTTCTATGATAAACTCTCTCTTGCCCTTTTGGGCCTGGATCAACCCCTCTTGTTTTATCTTTCCCTTTCCTAACATATGTCTTTATGATTAGGGGCACATCAATACCCTTCCCTATAAGTTTCACCTTGTCCTCAAGGTGGAAATGAGGGAACTGTGTCAATGGCTGTGTAGTCCTCCCATGTGTTCTCAAACTCCGGTAAGCCTTCCCATTTAATCAACACTTCCAGCTTTCCATTGGTAAGCTTCCTCACCTTGATCACCTTCTCTAGTTTCACTTGTAACTCCATGTCCTTGGATAAAAAAAGGGTGTACCTCTTGGGTTCGGACTGCTGGCTGGATAGTCTTTTTCAGCTGAGAAACATGAAATACCAGGTGGATCCGTGCTGTTGGAGGTAACTCCAAGCGATATGCCACTTCTTTGTACTTATCCATCACCTTATAAGGCCCGTAAAACGATGGACTCAGCTTCTCACACCTCTTTCTTGCAAGAGATCACAGCTTGTATGGTTTTAATTTCACATACACCAAATCCCCTACTTCATATTGCACCTCCCTCCTATGCTGGCTGGCTTGTGCCTTCATTCTTTCTTGTGCCTTCTCCAAATGGGCTTTTAGTTTTGCCAGCACCTGATTTCTGTATTCAATCTGCCTATTGACCTCTTCCACCGGTGATAGACAATCTTCCCATTTAAATAAAGTAGGCGGATCCCTTCCATATAAGGCCTTGAATGGTGTCATTCCCGCTGAGCTGTTATAGGAGGCGTTGAACCAAAATTCAGCCCATGAAATCCACTTGTGCCATTTAAGGCGTTGAACCTTGGTCCGGGTCTAATATTCTTTGCTCCAACAGAAACTTAAGGCCATTTTGGTCAGTTCTAATGATGAATTGGTGTCCTAATAAAAAGTGCCTCCATTTCTTTACTGTGAACACTATTGCCATAAGCTCCCTTTCATAAACATAGCACTGTCTAGCTTGGTTGGATAAAATGTGGTTGTAATAGGTGATGGACTGCTTATTCTGCATTAGTACGGCCCCTATACCTGTTCCCGAAGCATTCGTTTTGAGCTCAAAGGGTTTGGAAAAATCAGGCATAGCCAGTATAGGAACTATTGTCATGGTTGTCTTCAATTCTTCAAAAGCCTTTTGTGATGCTTCACTCCATTTAAAGGCATCTTTCTTTAGTAATTCTGTTAGTGGGGCTGCAATCTTCCTATAATTCCTCACAAACCTTCGGTACTAGCCGGTAAGTCCTAAAAATCCTCTTAATGCCTTCAAATCTTTGGGTATTGGCCACTTCACCATGTATTACTAGACATATATCAGAGTATATATTAGCGGAAGCATAAAATATACTGAATAATTTTTCACTTTCCCAACTTAGGGAACGTCAGAGGGTCTCTACTAGTTGAGTGTAACCCAAATAGGCTTTCCTCGCAGTCCATTCAAATTCCACTCAACCACGTATCTTGTGCAGCAATGCTGATATCATAATATATCACAACACATTACTTTGAAATGTAATATTCTAACAGTTATTTAGAAACAATTGAGATATTCTATCGCCATAAAAATAAATTTATATATATACAACCATAATTTATCAACTTCATTGTACAATTTCTAAAACCAAGACTTATACAATCCATTAACCTACTACACTTTAAATCCACCACTCTATAGATCCTTTGGCATTGCTTGTTAGCCTTTGCGTCCCCTGTCTTGCCTAGCTATCTTTTAGACATTCCTTGTTTTTGGTCATCTGAACAAACGACTTGATGAGATATAAATCCCAGTAGAGCAATTTACAAAAATTTGTACTTTCTAAAACAGTCGTAAGTTCAGCTGTGTCAAGCACAGAAATCAGCTCCCTAATATCAATTCGATCATATGTGAACTACTAGGTGCTTTTCAAATCAGAGTAAACGTGGGAAAATTCAATTCAAAAACATGAGTATAGCATCTGAATTTTGTAAAAATCATACTTTTAAATCATGCTTGTAAATATCATACATATATACATCTATCACAAGTCTCATGTGATCATCTTCTCAATTGCATGCCGTTTTATCTAAAACATGATTTTGGTTGGGTGTGATCCGTAAGACCAATCATCTGAAAACATGCTCTATTTTGTGAGTGTGATTCGTAACACCAATCACTCGTTCAAGGACAGGCGAGAGCTAACTTCTAGGGCGTTTCCCGACATGTGCACACTGCTAGTTTCATCCTCATACAGTCTATATGGCAATACATACATATAGTCGACTAATACTCAAGGTTACGGGATACTATGTTTAAACTACAATTTCACCCCGTATAGGCTATCCACCCTTTACTCCTTAAGCCTTCCATAAGGTTGTCCTGGTTTAATACATAATTTTCAACAAATGCAGACTAATTTAATGAAAACAATCAATTTATAAATGATTTGCATAGGAGATATTCAACGGCCGTCCCATACCAGCTACTGAATATCCACCCTAAGCTAGTCTGTCCTTATGGCATATAACCCAATAGCCAAACTAACAAACATGCAAAGAGCATCTCATTCACAGGCAAATCTTATCTATACTCATGAAAATCTTAATAAATCAATCATTTTCAGTAAACATTCCCAATCAGTTTACAATTCATACTAAAAATGGCAATTCACAATCATAAGTTAAAAGTCGGGGAGTGTAAATTACTCTACCTTTACCATTTGCTCCTCTTTTGATCAGGGTTTTCCTCCTTTACCTCAAGGTTATCTTCAAAATTTGTTTCCTGAGACAATAAGTAAGGTTCATATTCTAACTTTCCTCAATTATGCATTTATGCAAATTCTATCTTAAGGTTTCACTAAAGTTTTCCCCGAATTCTCACTATTTCTTTGGCTTTCTATCATTCTTTCCATGTGATCCCCTTTTGGGTAATATGTGAACCTTATTCAATTAAAATCCAGGGATTTCTAAGTTCAAACCATGTTTTAAAACCATTTTTGTGCATTATGGGAATTGGCAGTCAGCTGATTCCTCTTTGGAAGGCTATATTTTGCAAGATAGGGGCCCGACAGTCGATTGGTGCGCGCTTGGCGATCGGTAGTGCGCCTCGTGTGCAGTGCAGGTTTCTGATGGCTCGACAATCGGCGGTGCTTGCTTGGCAATGATCGGCTGGCGAGCTGCTGTATATAATCCTGAGTTTTCCAGTGGCTCTACGGTTGATTGGTGCCTGCCTGGCAGTCGATTGTTGAACTGCTGTATGCATTTCTGGGTTTACGAAGAACACGGCAGTTGATTGGTGCATGCTGGTAGTCAACTATTCTGTTCTTTGACAGTCTAGAAATGCGAGTTCTCATCAAATACAGCCTAGATTACCATTCTATAACATCTAAAATTTACATGAGTTTAGTCCCTACTTGTTCCCGAGTAAAACCCATAAATTTCTAAGTCCAAAACATCACTCAAATCCGAGAATCCACATGAAAACCGCGTGAAAGAAAAACCTAACTTGATAAACTCTGATTCAAGCCTAAACTCGACGGATGGAAGCTATAAATCATGTATTTTAGTTCAGAAATCCATTTCTAACTTCAAACAAACATCTAAATCAATTTATTCGGTCTAAATCTCAGAAAATTAAAATGTTCTATTTTCATTTTCTCCCAAATTATGACAGATTTGGGTGTTCTCATTGCAGAAGATCTAGCTATATGATACTTGAGAAACTTAATAAGCTATAGTTGAGGAATTTCCTACCTCAGATTCGAGTTCTGGAACTTCAATCTTGATTTCCTCCTTCCTTTTCCTCCTGCTCAGCTCTCTCCCACTTTCTCCTTCTTCTGGACGTTCAGCCCTCTCTTTTGACACCAGGGGAAGGAGTCCATATAAGGGAGGAGAGAAGTGAGTTGATTGGAACCTCAGGGACCATCTTGCAAATAACAAAAATTTTGCATTTTAGTCCCTCTTATTAGAATCTCCAGTTTCCTTACTTCATTTAAATTCTAATGATACTCCTCACATTGTTATCCTCATAAACATTTTCAGGGAGGCGGGTATTACACACCATACTCTCAATTTTAATGGGATCTGCTTGCACCCTGGCTGCTGAAATAATGTGCCCAAGATACTCTATCTTATTCTGGCCGAAAGCACACTTCTTTTTATTGATAACCAGCTTATGTTTCTTAAGAATATCCAATGTCACCCTCAAGTGTTCAACTTGTGCATCTATATTTGGGCTATAAATTAGAATATCATCGAAGAATACCAACACAAACTTCCTCAGTTGGTCCTTAAATATATCGTTCATCAAGAATTGAAAGGTAGAGGGAGCGTTGGTCAAGCCAAACGACATTACCATGAATTCATAATGCCCCTCATGAATTCAGAAGGCTATTTTAGCTTCATCCCCAGATCTGATACGTATCTGATGATAATCGAATTTTAAATCTAGCTTAGTGAAAATGGTAGTAGTCCCTAATTCATCCAACAATTCCTCTATAGCTAGTATTGGAAATTTAGCGAGGGTAGTGATTCTATATAGCGCCCCGTAATCTACACAAAAAGGCTAGCTACTATCCTTTTTTTTAAACAAAAGCACTGGACTTGAGAATGGGTTGCTACTAAGGCGAATTATTCTGGATGCCAACATTTCTTTAACTAGCTTCTCGATCTCGGTCTTTTGTGAATAGGGGCACCTATAGAGCCTTATATTTGGAGGTTGCTCCTTTTCCTTGATGATTATTGCTTGATCCCTTAAGCGGTTAGGTGGAAGTCCTACCATAGGTTCACAAACCTCTACATTCTCTATCAGTATCTGTTGGATCCCGTCATCCAGGATTGGTTCACTGTTAGTTTGAAGCCTAACCTCCCCAAACTCCACTAGAAAATCTTGCACCTTTTTTTATTGAGCGCATCATGTTCTTGATAGACACCTTAGACCTACCTAAGGTTGGATCTCCCTTTAAACATACTATGTCCTCTCCTACTTTAATCTTCATGTTTAACTGCTTCCAATTCACTCTCACTTCTCCCAGAGATTCAAGCCATGCCATTCCCAATATCATATTAGCTTCTACTAAATCAAACAAGTAGAAGTCCTGTCGGTTCAACAATTCTGTATCTCCAACTCCAATTCCTTACACATTCCATCACCTCGAATCTTATAACCATTCCTAAGTGTAACTTCATAGCATTTCATTTTCTCCATTGGAAGAGACGTTTTCACCACTAGTTCAGAAGATACAAAGTTGTGTGGCACCATTATCAATCATAACTAGTACCTCTTCTCCTTTAATTTTTCCCATTAGCTTCATGGTTTTGCCCCCTGTAATGCCTACTACAGAATTAATTGATAAGAACATCAACGTCCCAACGTTCTTCCCTTCTTCGCTCTCCTCAACTTTTAACTTTTGCTCCTCTTATCCGTCTTCTTCCTCTACAATCTCTGAGAGAATAATCAAGTTCAACTGTTTGTTCTTGCATCGGTGGTTAGGACTAAATTTTTCATTGCATTTGAAGCATAAACCCAACTCTCTCTTCTTGTTCATCTCTTCCTTTGTCAGTCGTCGATATCTCCCTTTGTTAGAAGAGTATGTTGTCGTGTGTTTGCTCTCTTCGCCCCCTCTGTTATCAGGGCTCTTATTTGAACCTAAAACAAAGCTGGAGTTCGTGTTTGCATTACCTGAGAGTTGAGTGAAATTGGGTTGGGTTAGGGTGTTGGTGATGGTGTTACTCCATTTTGGATTGTAGATTGGTTTCAAGACTTTTCTCAGCTTCTCTTCACACATTCTGTCCACTACTTCATTCCTCTCCTTTATCTTTTGGGCATGTCCATCACATCCATCAGGTTTTAGGCTTTAGTCATATGTAGTCTAGCCTTTATATCCTCCTTAAGCCCATTTTGATATGCCCTAATTAACATATCCTTTGGTGCATCCCTATTTGTGCTATGGCATCTTTGATTTCTAGCACCTATTCTTTTTAGTGATTGATGTCTTCCTTCACTCCACCTAACTCACGCTCTACATTGTCCATTTGACCCTCCATCCTCGTATTCACCATTCCTTGGGACTTCACCGCTTTGATACCAAAATGGTAGGACCTTTCTTTTTTAAAGAACTGACAACACTCAAACAAAACAACACAACGTAGCTCAAGAGAAAATGAAGGACAACAATATCTTCATAAGTTCATATAAAGTACTCTACTCTAGCCCTTTACATAGTTATGATAGCAATAGAGCTCACAGTACAGAATAGAAGATAGAATAAAAAATATGAGCAAAATAACAGGAAATTAAAAAGGGTTGCTTGACTTTTGAGAGGTCAGACTTCCTCCACCTTTCTAGTAAATTTTTCCTTATGCTCCTTCCTTCTAGACTCCGTCCATATAAGGTTGGCCTGTTAGAGTTAGTTACTCCTTCTTCGATTTCCTTTTTTGCCCCTCTTTTCTTTCTATGATAAACTCTTTCTTGCCCTTTTGAGCCTGGATTAACCCCTCTTGTTTTATCTTTCCCTTTCCTAACATATGTCTTTATGAGTGAGGGGCCATCAGAAGCCTTTTGATTCATCACTGTAGCTAACAAAAATGCTTCTCTCTCTATCTTGGGAATGAACATAGTGATAAGCAACTCGACTATCTTCTATGTGATCTACACTTCTCACACAGGAGTTTCTACAGGTTTCCTCTGTACATGATCAAACCACTTAAGATGAGCTTTCACCAGCTTTTCTATTATAGGTGCTATCTTAACTTTTCTCTTATGCATTTATTTCTAATTTTATCATTTCTAGTATGTACACTCATCTAATGCAACATCCTTATTTTTGCAAGTGTTAGGAATGGTTGGCACCTAAGAAGAGGTGAATTGGGTGTTAAAAAAATTGCTAATGAAAAATTTAAAAAGTAATTAAAATAGATGTGTAGAGAATTTTTTTACTTGGATAACAAATGTAGAAAGTTATTCAATTAGGTTAACCTAAAATAGAGTAACAAGAGTAGTATCAACAAGATAAAAATTTTAGCAGCAAAAACCAGTAATGATAGTAAGATAAATTGCTGAAAGTAAATGCAGAAAATAATGTACGAAAATTTAAGGCACGCAGAAGTTTATCTTGGTTCAGTTTATCAACAAGCCAACATTCAGTCCTCAAGCACAACTTGGGATTTTCATTATTATCACAAGTTTATGAAAGGCACTTGTGAGCCATTACAGACTTTCTCACTTTAATCTTCTCAAGGAAAATCTTTTCTTTGATATCTCTGAGTTTAGAAGAAGGAATTTTTATCAGCTAAGAAACTCTCTTAATTTTAGAGTAAATTTTACAAGTGAAGAACTATTGAAAATAATAGTAACAAGAGCTTAAGATGATTTTCAGAAAATAATTTTTGTTCAATGTTTTTCTTGTTGCTTGGAGGCTTTTCAGAGGTTTTTTATATAGACTTTTTGCAAGAGAAAATGTTAGAAATTCACTCAAAAAATAGATGAGATGAAATCTCTGCAAAAATAGCCGTTTATACTTAGCTTGATGTTATCTCTGCAAGTTGTAAGTTGACTGCTATGATTTGTCAGTCGATTGTCATGTTCTAAAATTCAAATTTTTCGCAGTGCAGCAGGCAGCAATCGACTGGTGCCATTCTGGAAAGGTAATTTTTCAAAATAGTGCTGTGGTAGTCGGCTGTTATTTCTTGGCAGTCGACTGGTGACTTTTTGGAGGGATAAATTTTCAAAACAGTACTGTGACAGTCGGTTGTTATACCTTGTCAG
Organism: Senna siamea; assembly: GCA_031216115.1. Taxonomy (NCBI): domain Eukaryota; kingdom Viridiplantae; phylum Streptophyta; class Magnoliopsida; order Fabales; family Fabaceae; genus Senna; species Senna siamea. The sequence continues at coordinate 22,575,846 of CM062363.1, read as the reverse complement.
TCTACTGTCGTGTCTCCAGTGAGAGTTTTCAGCTGTCAGTGGTCTAGCAGTCGGCTGTTATGGTCTAGCAATCGACTGGTAGCTCTCTATTAGCTATCATTCGACTGGTAGGTTCCTGGCAGTCAATTGGTGGCATTCTGTTTGTAATTTTCAAAGTTTTATTTTTATCAGTTGACTGCTACATTGTGCAAGTTGACTGTAGGTGAAAAAATTGTCTTTTAAATGAAAAAATCACTTTGTAAAAATCACTTAAACTATGGAAAGCAATCTCAAAAGTTTGAAAAATAATTTTGAGCTCAAGTTTCTATTATATCTTTACAATTTTAAGTCCTAATAACTTATCCAATTTTTGTTCTTCATGGTTTGCCTTGATGAGCTTTTGGACTTGGTTTTTCTGAAATGATTCAATTTGTTTGTTATCATCAAAATATCTTTAAAAGTCAAACGCTCAATGGGTCAACAGTTAGTGTTGGTGATACCCTAACAACATTCTTTGTACATGAAATCTTTAACAAAGACTATATTATTAGCAAAAAACATACACCTTGGTGCTGCTTGAGCACATTCAATATCAAGTTAAGAAGGTAAGGGCTCAAAGCTGAACCTTGATGTAGTCCTATGGTCATATGAAAATCTTTTGTGAACCCACCTTGTGTTCTCATACAAGGCGTAACCCCCTCATACATGCCTTTGATTATTCGAATATAAGCCACATGAATGGTTTTCTTTTCTAAGGTCTTACATAATACTTCTCTTAGTACTCTATTGTATGTTTTTTCTAAATCAATGAAACCATATATAAATCTTTATGAAATCTCTAACTCCATCAATCTTTTTAATAAATATATTGCCTTTATGATTGACCTTGAATGAAACCAAATTATTTCTCTATAATTCATGTGTCCAATCTCAATCTTTGCTTAGTAACCTTCTCCTATAACTTCACAGTATGACTCATGAGCTTGATTCTCCTATATTTTGTACAATTTTGTATATCACCCTTGTTCTTATACATTGAGATTAAAATATTTTTTCTCCATTCATCGAACATCTTCTTGGATCTCAATATCAAATTAATCAATTTTGTTAACCAACTTACACCTCTACTTCCTAAACTCTTCCACACCTCAATGAGTATATTATTAGGTTCTACTGCTTTGCCATTATTCATTTTATTCAATAACTTTACTACTTCTAACTCTTGGATTCTTTGTTAAAATCTATGATTGAGATCCCCCTCTTTACTACTTAGTCTATCAACCTGACAAGTAGACATGTGTCATTTATTAGAAAGTTTGTGAAAATAATTCGTCCATTGTTCTTGAATATCTTGTTTCCTTACTAAGATATTGCCTTCTTCATCTTTAATACATTTCACTTGATCTATGTTTCTTGTCTTTCTCTCCCTACTCTTAGCAAGTTTGAATATTCTTCTCTCCACATCTTTGGTTTCCAACGATTGATATAACCTTTCATAAGTTCTATCTCTTTCCTCCAATTCTGTCTTATCTACTTTATACTTCTCCCAATTTTCATTTTCTCTATTTGAGTGCTATGTTTTTATAACACTTTCTTTTGACCTTAATCTTATCTTGTACATTTGCATCCCGCCACCAAGATTCTTTTCCCTTTGGTCCAAAACCTCTTGATATACCCAGCGTTTTTGTGGTGACTTTCCTAATCCCTTTTGTTATAGTGTTCTACATGTAGTTTTCATCTCTTTGTACTTCTCAAATCCCCTTTTCTAACACTTTTCTCTTGAAACTCTCATGTGGTTCACCTTTCAAATACCACCACCTTATCCTAGGGCTTGTTTTTTGATTGTTTCTTTCGACTATTCTCTTAACATGAATGTCCATAACTGAGATCCTATGCTGAGTAGTTAAGCTCTCTCCAAGTATGACTTTGCAGTCGATGCAAAGTTTTCTGTTTGATTCTCCGATAAAAAGTATAATATTTTTGTCCTTATCATTAGTACTCAACCTACCAACATGACAAGGAGACATGTGTCCTTCATTGAAAAGTTTATGAAAATAATTCTTCTATCGTTCTTGGATATCTTGCTCCCTTACCAAGATATTACCTCCTTCATCTTTAATACATTTTGTTTGGTCTATGTCTCTTGTCTTTCTCTCTCTACTCTTAGCAAGCTTGAATATTCTTCTTTCTCCATTGGTTCCCATAAATTGGTATATACCTTCAAAAGCCCTATCGCCTTAGACACTGTCTTCTTGACACTAAGTGAAGAAGCTCTTTCCCAAAGATTTGCATGAATAAGCTCTAGGAGTTCTTTAGCTCTCCAAGATGAAGTTGGAAAAGGCAATCGATGTATCTTGCCATAGACACATCCTTCACATATATAATGGCTGGTGTTTATTGAGGGAAGACTAATCACCATCTCTTTTTTCTACGAGGATCCTTCAAACTTTGATAATTCAAGTGTCCATATCTATAGTGCCACAATGACTCATCTACTACTATTTTAATTGAAATCCTGCTTCTTGCTTCATGGACAGCAGAAAAACCTTGTTCGAAGACATGGGAACAACAGCTACCAACTGATTCTGTTTCTTATCAAGGATGATACATCCTTTGCCTTTTTGTACAAGCTGGCAAACACGAGATTTCAGGATAACAAAGGAATATAGAGAATATCTTTGATAAGTTTTGAACTACCTCTCTTGGTTTGAACTACTACTCTTGGTTTGAACAGTAATTACTCCTTTGGATTTTCCATCTATAGACTTGCCATCTCCAAACTTTACTTTAGACTTAAAGTCCTCATCCAAAGTGACAAAATTCTCCTTGGTTCTTGTCATTTAACTGCCGCAGTCACTATCAACATACCAGACCCCACCTTATTTTGAGGTGTTAGAGGCATAGAAAATATGTTCCAGTGTAACTTTTATATTTTTTGAAAAATGAGCTTCATTCTTCTCCTTTTTTGGATAATTTGTCGCCATGTGATCTGAGTTCTTACAGCTGGTAACATTATATGAACCAACAAATACTAGTATCATGATTGTTCTTGCAAATGGAACGTCGAGGACTGGATTTTTCATTACCTCTAGATCTGTCTTTGCTTGATCTTCCTCTACCACAACCCCTATTTGATTTTCCTCCTCTTTTTTGTGGCTGATAGCTCTTCTTATCTCCATTTTTCTTTTCAGAAATATTCATTTTTTATTGGAATTCTTGCTCATCTGAAAATCTGCCCATTCTTTTCTCAAGTGCTTCAAGAGAGTTTGTCAATTCATGCATGGTGTGTGTAGAAAGATCTTTACATTCTTCTAGAATACCAACCACATAATCAGATTTTTGTGGCAAGCTCCAAAGAATTTTCTCTGAAATCTTCTTTTCTTGAATAGATAACTGCATAATGTCCATTACTCTAGTGGAGAAATCACGTATCTTTTCCCTTTCCTTCATAGATAACTGCTCAAAATCCCTCCAAAGGTTCTGCAACATCATAGAAATGACTTTTACTATGCCTTTCTACTCATTCTTCAGAATATCCCGACCTTCTTTCGATTTTTGAATGCCAAGAATTCTAGGACAAATAGCTTTGCTCAATGCTTGTTGTATATACTGAAGAGCATCTTTCTTCACTGTTTCCTTGTATTGCTTCAATTGATTCCCCCTCAAGGTTGCTGGTTGTGGCTTTTCTTGATAACCTTCTTCAACAACATCCCTAAGATCTTGGGAAATGAAGAAAGTTTTCAACTGGCTAGTCCAATGGTCATAGTATTCCCCATTAAAGGTAGGAACTTGGCTTGGTGATAATTTTCGAGGGTATTGGAAAGGCCATAGGGTTCTACACATAGGAGGATTAGAGGACCTGCTTTAAAACCACTAGGGAAATTTGGTCTTAATTTAGAAGAGATATATGGTCTATAGAAGTTGTAGCGTAGAAGAACTTGGAAGGTCACAAGTCTATATTAAATTTAGTACATGAACTAGAAAGTCTAAATACCTAATGCCTTATTGAAAGGAAATGACTCCTAATTATGACCACCATTCATTCTATGACTCCAGAACATTTTGAATTAATTTCTAATAGAGCATTGAAATGAAACATTCACAGTGGACCTCTTTGTCTCATTTGTTCTTCAAATGTGTTCTAATTCTAGAATACAGACCCAGAGTGCTGTTTCATCAGCTCATCTACTCCTTCGGAGTGTAGAAGTTGCGCTGCCAAAGCAAAAAAGGAATATGACTGTTACAGAATTTAAGCATGCAATGGTTGCTCACAAGAGGCGCTGTAAAGTTCAGCAAGAAGAAAAGGGTCAGATTATATTTAAGATGGCTCAGCATATTTGAATTATTTTTCTGAACAAAGCAATTAAAGCTAAGATAAGAAGTTTCTTTCAGGTTCATTGCAACTGCCACATGATATTCTTGTGCTCATCTTCAGTTTTTTAGATATGCAATCTTTGGTCTCTGTCGGGCTAGTTTGCTGGTAAGACTTTTTTATGGTAATGATATATTGCGTCAGCTCATTTTAGCCACATATCCTGAGCATGTGCAACAGTATCTGCCAATTACTTTACAATCTTGCTGCATTGGCAGTTGAATTATACTACTCATGAATGTTCATCGATGTATCAAATAATTGTTAGTGACTCATCAATGCTGCATTTTGAGGTCATGGAACTTAGCTGCAAATGATAACCATTTGTGGGAGTTGCAGTATGCTGCACTGTATTGTAGCTCTCTTAGAGAGCAGCATATAAGATTGGATGAAGACAGGAAGTATACACTTCTACAGCATTCCGTAGATACTAAATTCAGTATTGACTGTAAAGAGGAAGTTCGAATAGCATATACTGGTAAGATCTGTTTGTTTCTTACATTACATTTAAGTTTTTTTAACTGAATTTTCTTCTCACATACAATACTTGGCTCATTTACAAATGTCAACAAATAAAGCAATTTTCCACTCATAGGGATCGGCTATATAGATTAAACGACATGAACGTGTTCTATTCGTACTCATTTCTATAGTTAGATTATTAATAATTAAATTCATTATATTAGTTTTTCTTATTATTTTCTTTGGTCTTCTTTTATCTCTAGTTATTGGGCTATATTTCATTTGTTCAACTTTTCGTACAGGAACCTCTAATAGTTTTCTCTATAAATGACCAAACCATCTAAGAAGTGTTTCTACTAACTTTTTATGATAGGTGCTACTCCGAGTTTCTGGCTAATGCACTTATTCTTAATCCTTTCCTTTCTACTGTGACTACTTATCTAACATAACATCCTCATTTCTGCAACGTTGACTTTTTGCTTATCTTGACTATTTAACGCCTAATATTCAGTACTATATAACAGTGCAAGTCTTATAGATGTACAATAAGATTTTTTTTTAAGTTTGAGTGTTATTTCTATCACAAATAACACCTAAGGCCTTCCTCTATTTCATTCATCCAGCTTGAATTCTATAATTTACATCTCCCTCTATTTTTTCATTATTTTGTATTATCGTTTTCTAATACTTAAAACTTGTGACTTCTTGTATAGAACAATCTCTAAGTTTCACTTTTGCTCTAGAATCAACATCCCTTTCATTGAATTTATATTCCATATATTCTTTTTTGTTTCAACTTATACGAAATCCGTATGTCTTCAAAGCTTGTCTCCTCCTCTCTAATTTTTCATTTACTTCTTTAAAATCTTCAACAAGGACTATGTCATCAGCTAAAAGTATACACTTTGGTGTTTCTTCTTGGATATATTCAGTGAGCACATTCAATACTAAGTTAAAAACGTAAAGGGTTAAAGCTGAATCTTGATATAGTCTTATGGTTGTAGGAAAATCTTTTGTGGCTCAACCCTGTGTTCTTACAAAAGTTGTTACCCCCTTATACATATATTTGATTACTCGAATGTAAGTCACACGAACTCTTTTCTTTTCTAAGGCCTTCCAATACCTCTCTCGGTATTTGAGGCATTTGAGAAAGCTTCCAAAGTACTTTTAGGTGGTAATAGAAACAATTTTTTAACTTTAGAGCAAAAATTAAAAATTAGAGTTTTTTATTTCTAATAAAAAATAGAAGGTAAAAATTAAATATTTTAGGACAAAATTACCCTTACTAAAATATTATATTTACTACTATATTCTTTCTATTTTATTTAATTAATAAACATAAATAATAATCATAAATATTTATAATTATTTATATATTTAAATACTATTAATAGAGATTCAATTACTAAAAATAAAAATATTTTGTTGATTAAAATTAATAGTTTATTTAATTAATAAATTAATTTATTTAAATAATATACTAATTAACATTTTATATTTTATTTAATTAATAAAAATTAACAATAATAAATATTTATAACCATTTTTTTTTAAATAACATTAATAGTGAACTAAAATGTAAACATGTCTTTTTTGGTAATTTAACAATCTAAAATACTTTTGTAAGAGGTGGTCATAGATTGAGTTGATTAATGTAGGAAATCAATATTTCAGAAATCGTCTAAAATTTGTCTATCATGTTATGTAATGTCAAAACCAAACTTCAGCCACTCGGCTGTATTGATTTACGTGTTATAACTTTGACTAAGTTGACAATTTGGTCAATTCAACTATTGTGCTATAAATACATATTACAACCCTTCACTCTCTTTCTCAGACACGGAGAGATATATGTATACCCAACTTGCACATCCAAAGTTTCCCATCGTCTTAACTTAATCTGCTTTCGTGTAGGAGCTTTATCAAGGAAATTAACATCCAACCGTGGATATTGTGGACACTGCAAAACAATAGTTTGGCTGAATAACTCAACATGTCCCAATTCACATTGCGGAATTATAGCTAAAATTCAAGATATCAAGCCTGTAACAGCATGCCAGGTATGTTCTTCACCGTATGTAATATTGTTACTTAATTTGTCATACGTTATGGTATGAAAACTTGGACAAGTACGTGGCAAGTCATTTTGTAAAATTGCTATGAAGGAGGTTGATAGAACCCACAAGTAACATTGAATATTCCTCTATACTTTTGATAAACTCCCAACCAAAAGGAATTACAAAACCTCATCTGAAAGTTGAATTCCTAGAACACAAATATACTCACAATAATAGCAAAAAAGGAAACAGAAAATAAGAACACAACAACGGTTACAGAAAGGAAAACAAAACAACACCCATAAGCAATCACTCACGAGAAAACCATAAAAGGCACTGCCAGCATTCAAGAGGCTAGCACTCTCCCAAATTCCTTTAATCTTTTCCTCCATTCTCCTCACTACACCACTCATAAATAATATCTTCCCTCATGCAAGTGCTCCCCACTTGCCAAGTTTGTTAGGATACTAATGTAGAACCAGTGAGGAGGAAGAAGGGGGAGAATAGTAGGGAAAGAGGGAGAAGTATATAAAGGGGAGAGAAGAATGAAGAGGGAGAAGAGAATTCAAACTAATAATATTATTTAATTAATGTAAAAACTGATTTGCAAGTAGGGAAATGATCCCTTATATAGAGAGGCTCAGGAGACAAAAATCCTAGTTAATCTGGAAAGCTAATCCTAATCCTAACTAATCAGGGAAACTAATTATTTAAAATTAAAATGAAGATAAACAACTTTATTATTCAAAACATTCTAAATATCCTATCCTATTGAAAATATTTCAAAATACTAAGTAATTATCCTATTTTAAGATTTAATTATTTTCTTTTATTCCTTCTACAATAAATCTCTTAGGGTTTTCCATCATTTCCCCTCATATGGGGAGGAAAACTGTTGATGGGGTTCCAATAGGGTAGGGTCGAGGCAAAGCAACTCTTCCTTTGTGATCCTAGTATCCACATCAAGACAACCCTTCCAAGGAACAAGATAGTAGTAAAAATAGTCATTAGAGGAAGGGACAATTTGATCAACAAGGGTTGTAACTAGGGGTAGGGTAGGTGCAAGGACCTAGTGGTGTCGAGTACTTGCAAGATCATAAGAAAGCACTGGGGGAAGCTTAAGGGAGCCTTGGTAAGTAAATAAATCCCCTCAACATTAAAAATTGGACTAATGACCATATCTAGTGGTAGTTTAGGAAAAAATGCCTTCCTCCATGGAGAATTAAAAGAGGAGATATACATGGAAGTTTCACCTGATTTTGAATCTAAGGAGGGCTTGGTATGTAAATTAAAAAAGGCTCTTTATGGGCTCAAACAGTCATTGAGGGCATGGTTTGAAAGATTCACTAAGGTTATGACAAGGTTAGGGCACAAGCAAAGTCAAGGAGACCACACGTTGTTTGTAAAACACTCGAAGCCAGGGGGAGTAACAACACTATTAGTGTATGTGAATGACATCATAGTCACTGAAAATGATAAAGGAGAAATGCTAGAATTAAAGAAAAGGTTGCTGCAAGAATTTGACATTAAGGAACTTGGTAAGTTGAAATACTTTCTAAGAATTGAGATTGCATACTCAAAGCAAGGTATATTTATCTCACAACAGAAATATGTGCTGGATTTATTGAAGAAAACAGGAAAACTGGGTTGCAAACTAATGGCCACCCCTATTGAGTTCAATCATGGGTTGAATGATGCACCAAATAATCTTGTAGTAGACAAGGGAACCTATCAAAGGCTGGTTGGAAGGTTAATATACTTAACACATACAAGACCCGACATTGCCTTTGTTGTAAGTGTGGTGAGTCAATTTATGCACAACCCAAGGAAGTACATCTCAAGGCTGTATATAGAATCTTGTAGTGCATAAAAGGTAGTCTAGGAAGAAGAGTTTTGTTTAAAATAGGAGAAAAGATTACTTTGGAGGCCTACATGGATGTAGATTATGAAAGCTCACTGGTGAATGGAAGATCAACTTCAGGGTACTGTACTTTTGTGGGAGGCAACCTGGTTTCATAGAAGAGCAAAAAGCAAAATGTTGTGGCAAGGTCAAGTGTAGAATCAGAGTTTAGATCTATGACCTTAGGAATCTGAGAGTTATTGTGGTTGAAAATAGTTCTTGATAACTTAAGAATTAAGTGGGTTCAATGAGGTTGTACTGTGATACAAGTCTGTAGTTAGCATTGCACATAACCCAGTGTAGCATGATCGAACAAAACATGTAGAAGTTGATTGTAACGGCCTTATCTAGTATTACATTTCCTCCGATGTAAATAGATAAGTTCAGTACATTATTCTTATCTTATTATTAAGTTTGAGCAGTTATACAATTAAGTTTTATTAAAGTGGATTAGGTTCGGGATCTTTTGCTCAGATTAAACCTTAAATGCACAGCAGAAATAAAATACTACACATCACAACGAAAATTTAAAACTTCATATCATACAAAATAATAATGTCCCATCAGTGTCCATTACATTTTTTGTGAACATGTATTCGGATATATGAAGTATCCGTCCATCAGGAGTTAGAAGACAACAATCTTGTCACTTAGACCTTTTTACAATTAATGAGAATGAACTGGTTCTTCACATATCATTTTTCCTAACAATTATCCATGTACATCTCATATACACAGCCAAAAGAATAGTCCTAATTCTAAACCAATATATATCTAGAATAGGACCCAAAATAGGGGTTACAAAAATTTTGCTTCTAAACTTCTATTTCCTTGGCCCTGCTAAGCGTCCGCATCTGATACATATTAGCATATAAATGAGAAACACAATTTCTAGTAGCTTAACAATTCGGGGTTTAAAAATCAACTAATATGTATCAGGGTGCAAGCACCAAAATATTCAATTCTGCATTCTTGGTATGTATAAAAAACACAGCATTATTCGTAAATATAAATTGGCAAGCATTGTATGATCAATTTAAATGTCAATGTGATAAAATACTATTCTTTTCAAATAAAACTTCTTTGTATGCTATTAAATACATTATCATAAAATTAAGAAAATCATTTATGCTTATCATTCTTAAAACTTACTTTTATATAATAGTTGTGTACACTTGGGCACTATGTGGACACTTGACTACCTTTATAAATCTTTGTGCACACTTGGGCACTTGTACACTTAGATACTTGTGGACACTTGACCATCTTTATAAAATCTCTTGGGCACTATGTGAATACTTGGCCACTTTTATAAATCTTTGTGCACACTTGGACACTTGTGGACACTTGACCACCTTTATAAAATCTCTTGTGCACACTTGGGCACTATGTGGACACTTGGCCACCTTTATAAATCTTTAACAAGTTTCAAGGAAAAATTTTCTTTTCTTGAAAGATAATACTAGTGTATATTTTTTTAAAATTCTAATAAACTTCAAGAATAACTTTTCTTTTCTTGAAAAAGAATATTAATGTACATCCCTTATAAAATTATAACAACTTCAAGAATAAATTCCCATTTCTTGGAAATTAATATTACTGTGCATTTCTTGTAAAATTCTAAATATTTCAAGAATAATTTCTTCTTTCTTAGAAATTAATATTAATGCACATTTTTTTATAAAATTCTAATAACTTCAAGAATAAATTCCCTTTTCTTGAAAATTAATATTAATGTGCATTTCTCATAAAATTTTAATAATTTCAAGCATAAATTTTCCTTTCTTAGAAATTAATATTAAAATTCTAATAACTTCAAGAATAAATTCTCCTTTCTTAAAAATTAATATTAATGCACATTTCTCATAAAATTATTACCTTTTTTGAAAGGTAATATTAATGTATATTTCTTTTAAAATGCTAATAACCTTCAAGAATAAGTTCCATGGACTTGATCTAAGGAAATTGGCTATTTTAAAATTCGAATTCTCCTCTTTTATACCTTAACTACCTTTAAAATGGTATTGTCCCTTTCCTCTATGGGTATCATTTTCTCACGAAGTACAACTAGAAATTTTACACCCAATTTCATGTAAACTTTCCTCTCCCATTCGGCCAAAGGGAGTTTTTATGGAGGAAGCATGGTTTTCAAAAGTATCCATCCATTTCTATCATATTTAATCATAGTTCATCATGGAATAACATTATCTAACCTTAATCCTTTCACAACAACAATATTTATATCATCCCATCAACCACATTCCAATCAATCACACATGCTTAGCCAACATAACATGTTTTTTATCAAGAATGTAAGGAAGACAATCATGTTCTATAGAAAACTTGTAAAAACATGTTGATTGCATATACTAAAGTATGGAACACAATCTTAAAATTGTTAACCTACCTCAAAGATGACTAGAAAGAAGTGATCTTGGCCTTTCCTTTGATTTCCTTCTACACTTTGCTTCTTTTTTCTTTGACTAAATCCCTTCCTCCTTGCTTTGACCGAATGCAAGTGATTGTGGCTGCTACCTTTTCTTTTTCTTTGTTGTGTATGTGTGTGATTTTCACCCACACTATTGGATGCTCTCTCTCTTTTCTCCTTTTCTCTTTCTCTCCCTTTCTCCTTTTCTCTTTTTTTTTCCTCCTCCCACTTGTGTGTGATGCTTGTATTCCAAAATGCAACTCTCAATCTCTTTTGGATGCTATACGTGTGCTCTCTCTATAACTCACTTGCATGCTCTTGTTTCCTAGTCTTTTGTGTGTGTGTGATGCATATGTCCACATGCAATTCTCAATTGCACTTTTCTCTTGGCTTAGGTGGCGTGTGTGTGCATGCATTCAAAAATTAAAATTTCTAATTCTATTCCCTCACGCTACTTTCCTTTTTCCCCTCTTGCCTTGCGTGTGGTTTGAGTGCACACTCCCTTGCTTGCACACTTGGGTTTTCTTCTTCCCAATTCAACGTTGTATCATCCCTCCTCTTTTTTTTTTTTTTCTTCTATTTTCCTTACTCCACACGATGCACTCTTCCCTTTGTAATTATCATGACTGTTGCATGTGTACCTTCAAACAAAATCCTGCACCCTTTTTCCCTTGTCCACTTGGTCACGTAAGGAAGGAAGGGAAGGAGACCATGGATTATTTCTTCCACACGCCACACTCACGGTTTCTCCCTTCTTTCCTTTTTCCTTCCTTTGTGTCATTACCCCACTAGCATTTTTATGAATTTGTGAGGCTTCCTTACAGCATAAGTGTCTTCCCCAAATTAACGCTGCACTCCTTTTTTTTCCTTTCCTTTGCCGTGTGAGAGCATGAAAAATTCTGCACCCCTTTTGCTTTACTTGCTGCATGCATTCATGTGTGTATTTCCCTCCTTTCTCTCTTCTTCTAGCATGTAGGAGGCATAGAAATGCTGCACATGGTACTTTCTTACTTGTAAATTTGATAACTCTTTTGTTAATTCCTTTCTTTCTTTTTCCTAATTTTCATGGCTGCACTAAGTGTACTTGGAAGTATACTTTTCTTTTCTTGCAAGTTACCTCGTCCCATTGGTTACTCCACTTTGCTTTCTTCTCTTATTCCAATTCTCATTCGGCCATTATGCCACCTCCCTTTCTTCCCTAATTCAAATTTCCATTCGGCCAAAATGAAGGGAAGGACGCCACATGCATTCATTGAAATCTCCATGTTCCAAGCTGTGTGAATATATATATACTTGTTACACTGTTTCCTTTCCCACTTGCACGTGCACACACACACATACATATATATATATATATACCTTTTTTTTAATGCGTTATTCTTCTTGGTCGTGTAGTTTAATATATGTCCATACATATCTTTTAAATTTCACATGCCTCATTAGCTTCACGTGCATGTTTCTAATTTCCATACACTTCTCTTCTTAGAAATTTGGCTACTAATAAGGAAAATTAATCAAGCTCTCCAATTTTCGGCAATGACAAGCAATTTACCACACTTTATGGCAATCTATCTAACTAATTAAGACAACATAAATTTGAATATAATTGAAAGAACATGGGGTGTTACATTGATTGACACTTATAAAAGAAAAGTTGGACAGCGGTCTAATAAGCATGCCTTTCATCTCATCAAAGGAGCAAATAGCTGATGTTTTGACAAAAGGGCTGCCCAGCACAACCTTTGAAGGCTGTTAGCAAGTTGGGAATGAAAGATATCCATTCACCAACTTGAGGGGGAGTGTCGATTATTTAGGAATATCTTTAGGGATAATTATTTCATTTTAAATTAGAGGATTTCTAGAGATAATAATCTGATTATTTAGTCATATATTAATTAGTTATTTTTTTGTATATATCCCTAATTTTTAGGGATTAGAAGAAATTCTTGAGATCTTTAATTGTACATTGTAGCCTATTCAAAAATGATACAACAGTTATTTAGAAAATAACGCGAGTCATTTTTCCCCTTTTGAGTTAGGTCGGGCAGATGTTGTGTTGGGGGTGACTTGGCTGAAATCTTTGGGTGAGGTAAGGACCAATTAGAAGAAACTTACCATGAAGTTTGTGTTGGGACAGCAAGTGATTTGGTTGAAAGGGGATCTTGCACTAACTAAAGCCTTAGTGTCACTCAAGCAAATGCTAAAAACCATCAAACGAAAAGGTGAAGGATATTTGGTAGAATTTGGTGAGATGACAATAGTGTCAAATGAAGCTCATGAAGAACACCTAAGGGAGATCACTTGGCTAATAGAAGAGTATGAGGGGTTATTCAAACAACTAGAACGACTACCTCTTAGGCGGATGAAGGATCATGCTATAGAGCTCAAAATTGATTTTCAACCGCCTAATATTCTACCCTACTGGTACCCTCACCCGTAAAAGATGAAATAGAAAATATGGTTAAGGAGATTATGTTAGCGGGCATCATTAGACCAAGAGACAGCCCATTCTCTAGCTCGGTGTTGTTGGTGCGCAAGAAGGATTGGAGTTGGAGGTTTTTTGTGGATTATAGGGCATTGAAAAGCTCACCACGATGAACAAATTCTCCATTCCAGCCATTGATGAGCTTCTAGATGAGTTGGGCAGTGTAACAATATTTTTGAAATTGGATTTGAAGTCGGGATACCATCAAATCCATATTCAAGAAGGAGATGAACACAAGATAGCCTTTAGGACACACGAGGGACACTATGAATTCTTATTCATGTCTTTTGGCCTTACTAACGTCCCTTCTACCTTCTAGTCATTGATGAATGACGTCTTCCATGAGTATCTAAGGAAATTCATATTGGTCTTTTTTATGATTTTTTGATATAAGGTGCTGATTTCACTACTCACCTAAACCATTTGAGGATGGCATTTGAAAAGCTAAGAGAATGAATTGTTGGTTAATAGAAAGAAGTGTTCCTTTGGGCGAAGCAAGGTGGAATATTTGGGACATATCATCTCGGCACAAGGGGTACAAGCTGATCCAAACAAAGTGGACAACATGTTATCATGGCTAGCACTTAAGGATCTTAAAGCTTTGTGGGGATTCTTGGGGTTAACTGGGTATTACCGCAAGATTGTGAACAATTATGGAAAAATAGTAGCCCTATAGACTACTGTAACACCCTCAATCCTATAATTTTTTTTAGTTAATTAATTAATATAATATAATATACTATAAGATTGGTAAGTTACTAATATCTTTACCTAAGTAAATTTTAACTTTTATCAAGTTAAATAATTAAATGCCATTAATTTGAGATTTTCACACTTGGGGTTCTCACACGTAACATAGCGGAAATAAATGAAAGAAAACTATAGAGATATGTTCTTATACATTCACATACATGCATAATTCTTTTACAACAGATATATACCTATAGATATGTGAGATTATCAATTATTTATCATTCAGGATAAGAAGGCAACAAATCTACTACTCATACTCTTTTCAAAACCTACTAGTGGATACCTTCCTCACATATCTTAATACATATATACCCTTATTCTTAGTATGCCAAAATTAATCATCTTGATCCTCTCTTAAAAAAATATAAGGAATCAAGGTATGGGGCATATACACTTCTATTGCAATATCTACATATCAAAAGATTATGGTTTCTTCACTAGTCTTGTAATTCCACCCCTCCGGTAGTGGAGGTGATGGAGGAACTTCAATAACTGCGATAATCTATATTTCTTTAATTACTGTAAAATACTCCAAAAAGAGTAACTCCCTTACCTCCACTTCTATCTCTAGTAGAATCTAATACCTAAGCATCTGATACAAATCAGCATTTATGTGAGAATAAATTTCAGTAACAGAACAACTTGTTTTAAAAACCATTGGCCTGTACCACCGTAATCATACAAAAATTTATAAAATAGCATTTATTGGGATGCAGTGTATGATTCATGCAATTATGCCATTATAACCTCGTAACATGTATTTATGAATGCATGTACTGTTACAGTTCACCAGATGTCAACAATATTACATATGTCATTTCATCACATATGTATAAATCATGGTAATATAAGCATATTCACATTCATAACATAAGTAAGGAAAACAATCATATCATAATGGCTAATGTCATATCATCGTATGAGCCATCGAGAGAGTCGTTTAGCGAACAACTCTACGTGCTCCTACAACACTCATGGGTGAGTTCCGAGTTGAGTTTCCATGATCCCTGATCACTAACAGTCCACGATTGCTATATACTATCTGGAGTGTCCCCCAGTGGATTCGAGTACACAAAGTTCCTGCCCTCTTGGCAGATCATCCTGAACTCATTCAATGGTCCCTGTCCTATTGGCAGATCATCCCCTTGCCAGTGAGATCGATATCTCTTTGGATACTTTATTTCTCTTTCGTCCCATAAAGGGGCTGGTCTAACTCACTAGATCACTATCACCTTTGACAGATCATGCCTACTCCGGCCTTGCAGATCATGAGGCTATGGAATCACCATCTTCACTGATGGATCGCATTCCCAGCACTCTATTTAGAAGCATATATTCTAAGGTAATTCGGCTCATGCTATGGTTATATTTAACCCTAAGTATGTGACTCCTTTTGTTGGCCATAGAATAGTTCACTAACTTAGATTTTGTAACCATTACGGTGTTTTCGAAATCATTTATGATTGAGTGGATGTATTACCATCCTAAATTATGGTTCAACCGTGGAATGCCCAATGACCGTCTCAAATAGTCGGTCACTCAATCACGAGCCTATCTACCACTAATGCATACACTTGGAATACTCTTCTCTTTTTTTTTTCCATGTTTTCTTCTCTTTCTTTTTAATCTCATGTTACATGTTACCCAGAAAAAAATCATAATTTTTTCACGTAATGACACTATTGTTGACTCTATTAAGCATACCTTTAAGAAAATAGGAACCTGGATTCCATAACTTCTTCTAGACTCTTGAGGTTTCCTTGTTAGAGGCTAGGTGGCTCTTCCTAAACAATTACTTCATGAAAACAATACCTTTTCCACCTACCAGTCGACTTAAACCTCATAGCAGTCAGCTTATAGAAATAAAGCCTTGAAAAACACAAACAAGATGCTACAAGTCGGCTGCTAGAACAATTCACAGAGAGCTACTAGTCGACTTGCAGCCACATGGCAGTCGACTATTAAGCTTCTGTAAGCTGATATTCGGTTGCTGAAGGCCCGATAGTCGGTTGCCAGGAGTTGGCAATCGACTGCTACTTGCGTTTTCTGGGAAATATCAAGTTGAAGAACATAGAAGTTGACTTGCAGGATCTTAAGGCTTTGTTTTGCTGCTATGAAATGTTACAAAATTCTTATTTTACCTCTTTTCAAGTTTAGAAAAAGCATGAAATTAGTTTCTAATACCAAATCATCATTTATTTTCAATCAAAACTTACATATATGCTCAAATTAATCCATAACAATGGATTCAAACTCAAGTCAACCATGGTGAATAGTGCAACTCATTGCATGAAATTTGAAACAAGCATTTCTAAATACATTTAATCAGTATAAAACACCTAATAGAAGTTAAAAACACAAAGAATGTAGGTTTAAATTCCTCTCTTATTCAAATAGCACTAAAATCACCGTTTTTAGAAAGATAAGTAAAAACTTTCAAAAGTGAGAGGATTAAGTTGTTTGCTACCTTGTTGCTGATTTAAAGTGTGTAGATGCTTGTTTGGAAGTTTCCTGGTGCGTTTTCCTTGCTCTTGGAATGTCAAACTTCATCCTAAGGTCCTCTTTGTTCTCAATTTCTCACTCTCTCTCTCTAGCTGCTCTTTCTCTCTCTCTAGCAGTTTTGGATTTAGGGTGGAAATGGTGGGTTTTGATATTTCTATCTATTTATAGGTGGTCTGGGCGGTTGGAGAAACTACAACCCTTGTCTAGTGTCAGGGTCGAGTTTTGATCATTCGGCCTCAATTAGCAACTTTTTCAGCCATACGGAGAATTACCATTTTGCCTCTGAAACTTTGGCAGGAAATTTCAAAAATCTGTTAGCTACAATAACTTTTCTTTTGGCTAAAATTACGTTTTGCGACCCCTGGACTAATGAAAGCTATATAACTTTTCCAACTGAACATTTTCCTTTTCATTCAAGTCCTTATCCTTTTCTTTTCAATTTAGTCCCTCACTCTACTACAACTACATGCAATCTAATGCAGCATACATAAACAATTAACTTATTTAATAACTAGCAAACATCTTTCAAGAATAGAAGAATAGATGTTACAACTACTTTATTGAACAAGGATGCATTTGTATGGAATCAAAGTGCTCAGGTGGAAGAAAGCTATGACATCATTGTCGATGTTAGCCATGCCTGTTTTTGCATCCCCTTTTGAGATTGAGATAGATACATCGAGTAATGGGATGGGGGTTGTTTTGATGCAAAAGGGAATACCAATAGCATATTTTAGCCAAGCTTTTTCGAAGAAAGCTCAAAAAAATTCAGTTGATGAGAATGAGCTCATGGGCATAGTTTTTGCTATTCAAAAGTGGCGTCATTACCTTGGACAGCCTTTCACTACAAGGATTGACCAAAAAAGCTTCAAGTTTCTTCTAAAGTAGAGGATAATGGGTTCAGAGCAGCAAAAATGGGTGTCAAAGTTAATGGGATTCAAGTTAGATATTTAGTACAAACCCAGGGTAGCAAGTAAGGCAGCATATGCTCTTTCTCAAAGGGAAGGAATGATGGAATTGAAGGGTTACTCATTGTGACAGCTAGGGGAATTGGAAGAATGGGAAAAAGAATTAGTTAATGACTCCAAGTTGACAGCTGTCAGAAATTATAAGAGAAGAATGAATTTTTATTGTATTCTGATTAGGTTACAACCTTAGTTTATATACACAATTGTCTAACTTAAAAACAGTAACAAATCCCTAAATTACAGGAAATTTAGCAACTAATGTTAATTCCTAGAAATCAGGAAATTATACAAGATTTTCTCTCACTACACAATCTTTCCAAATAAAGATGCATAATCTGACCACAATCTTTCCAAATAAAGATGTATAATCTGACCACAATCTTTCCAAATAAAGATGCAGAATCTGACACTCCCTCTCAAGCTGGTGAATGGATATTTTCCATCCCAAGCTTGCTAATAATATCTTGAAACATAGTACTTGTCAATCCCTTTGTGAGTACATCTACCAACTGATCTTTACTTGAAACGAATGGGGTGTATATCAGATCGCTGTCTAGTTTCTCCTTGATAAAGTGTCTATCAACTTCAATATGCTTTGTTCGATCATGTTGAACCGGGTTATGAGCAATGCTAATGGCTGATTTATTATCACAGTACAACCTCATAGATCCTTCCCATTTTATTCTTAAATCATCTAGGATTATCTTCAACCAAAGTAATTCACATATTCCCAATGCCATTGATCTGAATTCTGATTCTGCGCTTGACCTTGCTACCACATTCTGTTTTTTACTTCTCTATGTCACAAGATTCCCACCTAGGAGAGTACAGTAACCAGACGTTGATCTCCTGTCAATCAAGCATCCTGCATAATCTGCATCAATATAAGCTTCCAACGTCATGCCTGTGTCTGTTCGTCGTTTAAACAGAATTCCTCTTCTTGGGCTGCCCTTTAAGTATTGTAATATCCTGTTTACTGCTTTGAGGTGTGATTCTTTGGGATTGTGCATAAACTGGCTGACCACACTTACTGCAAATGCTATGTCTGGTCTTGTGTGTGCCAGATATATCAACTTCCCAACAAGTCTCTGATAAGAACCTCTATCTACCATGGGATCTTCTGAAGCATCACATAATCCATGATTAAATTCAACTGGTGTCTCGATTGGTTTACACCCCATCTTCCCTGTTTCTTCCAACAAGTCGAGTACATACTTTTGTTGGGAGATAAAAATTCCTTGCTTTGAATGTGCTACTTCAATGCCTAGGAAGTATTTTAATTTTCCTAGCTCTTTGATGTCAAACTCCTTTAAGAGACATTGCTTCAAATTGTTCATCTCTTCTTCATCATTACTGTTACGATGATATCATCTACATAAACTAATAATGTTGTGACTTTTCCAGAATATGAGTGCCTCACAAACAAGGTATGGTCCCCTTGACTCTGCTTGTATCCCAATGAGATCATTACCTTAGCAAACCTCCCAAACTAAGCTCGCGGTGACTGTTTTAGCCCATAAAGAGCTTTCTTTAGTTTACACACCATTCCCTCTTTAGATTCAAATCCAGGGGGAACTTCCATGTAGATTTCCTCTTCTAGATCACCATGGAGGAACGCATTCTTAACATCAAATTGTTGTAGTTTCCACTCAAAATTAGCAGCCAATGACAAAAGTATCCTTACTGTGTTCATTTTAGCAACAGGGGCAAATGTCTCAAGATAATCAATGCCATAAGTTTGAGTGTATCCTTTGGCCACCAACCTTGCCTTATACCTTTCCACTGAGCCATTAGCCTTGTATTTGATAGTGAAAACCCACCTACATCCTACCAGTTTCTTCCCTCTTGGCAATTCAACTAACTCCCATGTTTTGTTCTTCTCAAGGGCTTCCATCTCGGTCTTCATAGCATCCTCCCTTTCTTATCTCCTAATGCCTCAGTTAGATTTTTTGGTGTAGGAATTTTATGGAGATTGGTTAGGAAGGCTCTATGGTTTTGGGATAAATTTTGATAGGACATGAAAAGGTACAGTCGGTGTTTTGTGCAAGTTCTTGTTCCTTTCCTAAGTGCAATTGGTAGGTCTTCAGTACTCTATTTATTTTGTTCATCTGCTGGTTCAATTGGTTCAACACTTGGTGTGTTACGGTCAGCAAGTTTGGAACTGGTTTCGGTTTCAGGGAATTGGGCAATAGCACGAATAGGAGATTGGACTTGTACTGGTTGAGAGACTGGTATTTTCCTCCTGGAATAAACTTGCAGTGTTTGAATGCTCTCTTGATTTTCCTTATCTTTCATCATTTCAACTGATTTGACTGTCTCAATTGACATAGAGTTGGGAGAAGTGGACCTATTAGGAACAGACTCAGGAACAGACTTAGGAACAGACTTAAGATCTGTGAATGACTCAGAGATGTTTATGGGTGCAGACTCAAAATTGGCAGCTTGGATAAACCTAGGATCAAGAAGAAACATATCTCTTGCTTTATCTTCATTCAAGGTCTCCCCTTGAAGATAAGTGTGTTGAAACCAGGGTTCATTTTCAACAAAGGTAACATCAGCTGAGACAAAGAATTTCTTAGTGGGTGGATGAAAACATTTATAACCCTTTTGTGTAGAGGAATATCCGATAAAAATGCACGTTAGAGCACGTGGAGCCAATTTGCTCCTATTGTGAGAATGAATATGAACAAAGGCAACACACCCAAAGACTCTAGGGATAAGATTGTTTGAAGTAGAAAAGTTTGGAAAAAATTTTGTGAGAATATCAATTGGACTCTTGGACCCAAGGACACGTGTTGGGAGTCTATTAATAAGATGGGCAGCAGTTAACACAGCTTCACCCCAGTATTGTTTGGGAACATTCTTGTGAAACAGCAAGGCTCTAGTGATTTCTAGGAGGTGGCCATTCTTTCGTTCAGCCACTCCATTATGTTGTGGGGTGGTAACAAAAGAAGATTCATGAATAATCCCCTTTTCTTGAAAGAATGGAGAAAGGATGTGATTGAAATAATCCTTTGCATTGTCCGATCGAAATTTCTTAATTTTTACATCAAACTGAGTATTGATCATGTTGTAAAAATTGGGGAAAACAGTGCTGACATCAGACTTATGTTTTAAGAGGTAAAGCCATGTCACTCGGGTACAATCATCAATAAATGAAACAAACCACCTAGCACCAGAAATATTTGGAACAGCAGAAGGTCCCCAAATATCACTATGAATGAGAGAGAAAGGGACAAAGGTTTTTTTATTGCTTATTGGAAAGGAAGTACGTTTGTGCTTGGCAAGTTCACAATCACTACAATGAAAGGTTTCAATAGTAAGACCTTGAAATAAAAACATCACTTTGAGCATTCTAAAAGGTGGATGTCCTAAACGACGATGATGAAGCCAAATTTTATTTTGGTTTGACATAAAAGACTCGAAAAAAAATGATGTAGATATGGGATTTTCAACTCCAGTTATACTGCTTTGTTTTTCCAGGAAGTAGAGACCATCTCTCTGACTAGCATGTCCAATCATCTTCTTCGTGTCCAGTGCTGAAAGATCTGATGTGATGGGAAAAAAGTTACATTGCAATTTGAATCTGTGGTCAATTTTTGAATGGAAATAAGGCTTGTAAATAATTTTGGAACATAGAGAACATTTCTTAATGTAAGATTCTGGTTTATGTAAATGTCTCTTTGGCCAGCTACAGTGGTGATGGATCCATCGGCTATTGTGATCTTTTTATTACTACCACTCGAAGTATAAGAGATAAAATGTTGGGAGGAACAAGTCATATGGTCAGTGGCTCCAGAATCAATCACCCACATGGGAGGAGAACTTCTTTCTGAAATATTAGTACAAGAGGAAGAAGAAATACTTGAAAACACCAATGAACAAGTACCTGTCGAAGCTGGCTTCTTAAGGGATCCCAAAAGGATTTTTAGTTTCTCAATTTCTTCTGTGTTAAATTCAGGATTAGATGTCTTGGAATTTTCTTCACTGGTCAACGAAGTACTCACCATATGTGCCTGACCTAGATCTCTCATATTTCGATTGGGTTTTTCATTGGGTCTGCCATGAAGTTTCCAGCATCTCTCCTTGGTGTGGCGAGGCTTCTTGCAATATGTGCAGAACAAAGAATCTCGGTTGAATGGTTTGGTTGAGTCCCCTCGGGTAACTAATGAAGGAGTATTTCCCCCTTTCAATTCTTTGGCTTTGGTAATAAGTGCAGAACCATCTCCCCCTTGAGGCTCAAGCATAACACTTCGACGTCCCTCTTCAGCACGTATAATAGAAATTGTTTCATTCAGAGATGGCAGGTCTATTTTTCCTAGGATTTGCACTCTTACAGCATCAAATTCAACATTAATCCTGCAAGAAAATCATAAATACGATTTTTCTCCACAAATTGCTTCAAAATTGCTGCATCTTCACTGCAACGCATTTGGATGCATTGATAGTGGTCCATCTCTTGCCACAAGCCTTGTAGGAGACTCGAATATTCAGTGACAGTCCGAGTCCCTTGTTTGGTTGCTGAAATTTTTATCTTAATTTCATAGATTTGTGCAGCATCATTAACCTTGGAATAGGTCTGTCGCATAGCTTCCCAAATCTCCTTGGCTGTTCCAAGAAACATGCACGTATCACTAATTTCTGGCAGCATCGAATTCCATAGCCATGACATTACCATGGAGTCTTGTTCGTCCCATGCTGCAAATTTGGGGTCTTCTTGCGAAGGTCATGTGCCCATTAAATGGCTTAGTTTTCCTCTGCCCTTTAGAAAGGTGCGGATCAATTGTGTCCACTTCAAATAATTTTTTCCATTCAATCGGTATGCGGTCTGAATGTTTTGCAAATCTCCGGTTGCAGCACTAGCAGAATTCTCGAATGCAGGGGCACTTGTGATTTCAGCAGAACTTCTGGGTGATTTCGACATGATTGATTGAATGAGGAATAGATACGAACAAGGAAAAAATGAGAGAGGGGGGCAACGATGATTGAGAGGAACAAGGAAGGTGGAACTCAGTTGGGTAAGGTCAGACAAGAAAAAGTGTTTTCAGAGTTTATCAAAAAGAGCCAACCAGGCTCTGATACCATGTCAGAAATTATAAGAGAAGAATGAATTTTTATTGTATTCTGATTAGGTTACAGCCTTAGTTTATATACACAATTGTCTAACTTAAAAACAGTAACAAATCCCTAAATTACAGGAAATTCAGCAACTAATGCTAATTCCTAGAAATAAGGAAATTATACAAGATTTTCTCTCACTACACAATCTTTCCAAATAAAGATGCATAATCTGACCACAATCTTTCCAAATAAAGATGCAGAATCTGACAACAGCTATAATCCATCAGTTGACCACTAATAGAGACGGACTAGTAGAGTACTCACTTAAAAAAGGATGGTTGTTATATAAAGGATAGTTGGATATACCAAAGGGATCCTCTAGAATTCCACTAGTGATGAAGGAGTAACATGATTCACCTATGGGAGGGCACTCTGGTATTTTCGAACCTACAAAAGGCTAGTTGAACTCTTTTATTGGGAAGGAATGAAGGACATCCAGGAGTACGTGGCTAGGTGCTCCATTTGCCAAAAGAATAGATATTTAGCAATGAGCCCCGCGGGTTTGCTTCAGCCTTTGCCCATTCCCTAACAACTTTGGGAAGATATTAGCATGGATTTTATATCTAGGCTGCCAAAACTGAAAGGGTATGATACCATAATGGTAGTGGTGGATTGATAGTCAAAATGCACCCATTTTATACCCCTTTCTCATCCCTACACAGCCAAAGAGGTTGTTGCCATTTTCAATAAGGAGGTGATA
This sequence comes from Senna siamea, assembly GCA_031216115.1. Taxonomy (NCBI): domain Eukaryota; kingdom Viridiplantae; phylum Streptophyta; class Magnoliopsida; order Fabales; family Fabaceae; genus Senna; species Senna siamea. The sequence goes on along the minus strand of CM062363.1, from coordinate 22,552,119 downwards.
CAGCTGGATGGGTTTCTGAAGTCAATAGTTTGGAACTGAGACCGAGTTTTTATTAGCCAATTTTGGCAAGAATTGTTCAAGGCAACTGGGACTACCCTTCGTTTAAGCTCTGGATATCTCCCCAAGACAGATAGTCAAACGTAGGTCACTAGCCTGGAGCTTGGAGATGTGCCCACGCTGTTTTGTAGGGGAGAAGCCTCACCAGTGGGCTAAATGGCTGAGTTGGGCAATTTTAGTTCAACACGAGCTATAATAGATCTATGGGGTGTGACCCCATTCAAGGCCTTGTATGGAAGGGAACCTCCAACACTTTTCAAGATGGAAGATCTAAATTCAGCAATGAGGATGTGAATGAAAACATCAGTTTTAGGAACATCATTTTAAGTGTTCTCAAGGAGCATCTAGAGAAAGCTTAAATCCCAAATGAAGGCACAAGCCGACAAGCATTGGAGAGGTGAATTTTGAGGAAGGAGACTTGGTCTATGTTAGGATTTGACCCTATAAACTAAGAACACTAGCCAAGAGGACGAATGAAAAGCTTAGCCCTTGTTTCTGTGGCCCCTATAAGATTATTCAGAAGATCAGGAAGGTAGCTTACAAGTTGAAATTCTCAGAATCAGCTAGGATACATTCAGTGTTTCATGTTTCTCAGGTTAAAAAATCTATCAGTGGGGAGACATCATCTCAACAGGTTCCTCCTATTCTGAGTGAAAAGTTAGGGATGCAAGTAACACCAGAAGTAGTGCTGTAGACTAGGAAGATGACTAGCGACACCATTGAGGTTCTCATCAAATGGCAGAATTTACCAAGATGTGAGAATACTTGGGAAGTTTTAGACACCATCAACTATTAGTACCCTAATTTTCAACTTGAGGACAAGGTGGCTCTTTTAGGGGGCGATGGGCCTCTTATGGGTAATGGGCTGAAGGTTTACTCTAGGAGAAAGAAGGGAAAAGTAGCAGGGGCAGAAATGGAAAAAGAGACACCCATAACAAACTCTGACAATGGTAGTAGTGGTGGTGCAGAGCAAAATGGTATATGAGGTTGGAAGACCTACTTTTTGGGCAGGAAATTGCATGGATGTCAGGTAGGAGAGACTAGCCTCTCAAATGGATGTCAGGAAATTGCATGGAAGACCTTCTCATGTGTTTCTTAATGGTTTCTCACTTGTTACGTCCTAATCAATTTCTCTATACATTTTATTCTTTTTCTTTTAGAGAAAAAACACTTCAACTTTCATATGTTTCCATAATCGTTTCCTTATTTACTTTTCTAAATCTATCACAACTTATCTCTTAGACTCTCACAATCCCCTCCTTATTTTACCCAACTTAGGCAAGTAGAGAAATATATACCAGAAACTATGAAATACTGTAGGAGAGAACAATTGGTTTGTTCACTTTAGTGTTCCAATATGCGATCTAATTACATTTGTGAAGAGAGATAGGGGAATGGTGTTTGTTGGGGATCAATAAATTATGTAACACTAGTGACTTTTTTCAAGACATTTCTTGTAGTTTGAAAAAGGGAAAAAAAAAAGTTGACGACCAAACTCTGCAATCATGTAACCCAATGTGAATCATAATCTCTTGGTTTATGTATCACATAACTAACATGGGCATTGGGGAATAGGGATATTCCAAAATAAAATTTGATATTATTTATGCAGAGGAAACTATTGTTTCTTGAATTCAGCCAAAGATGGCAAGAATATATTCCAAACAAACTTTTTATTTGAAGCCAATTCTTTGAGAATTTCTTTATAGTTCCTCACTTAGTAGGAAAATGCTTGGTTTATTGTTGCTAATGACTTTATAGGTAGGTAAAAATCCCACTTACTGGAAAAAGATTTTTGTTGTTGTTATTGTTATTGCTTTTGCTGCTGATGCCTTTATAGTCAATGCATTGAGACAAATATTATTCAGTAGCAGCCTCTGGATTGCAAGCAACTAGTTTTCTTTTCCTTGAACTTTATGTTGGTACGTAACTTATGAATTGAATGAAGCCTGTCCTTATTCATACATTTTCATTGCTGAGTGTCTCCTTTGTTTAAATTGAATTAGTGAACTGATTAGATGATGTTGATTGTGTAACTCTCCATTTCAGGTTGTTGAATATCTTCTGGGTGATTCTCTATCTACGTCTTCATCAGATAGTGACAGTGATTCAGAAGGAGGATTAATTTCCAGGTTATGGGCATATCCCAAGCACATTGAAAGATACTAGGAAGCAAATATCATTTTCTTCTTGTAGGACTGTTGCAATCTATTTTGATTCTTAAGACAGCTGAGCATTAGTCATCGAATTTAATTGTATGATATATTGCCTTAATTGCTTACTGATTTTGTCTTTATTTCTGAAGGAGGAAATCTGTCAATTAGTATTAATTTTTTAATTTTGATTGACTTTGTATTTATTCCTGTAGCTGAATGTTAAGTGTTTTCTTACATTAGTTTTAAGTGGCTAGGATTCAAATTTCTCTATCCCTTAATTTATGGTACCTAATTGGGCATTTTAATTAAGGGTGTAGGTTACTTTTTCTTCTCACTTTTTCTTCAAATTTCTTTCTCTATCCCTTAATTTATGGCAGCTATAGGCATAATTCCTCAACAGAGGTGGCCAACGCCACCCCTTATTCTTCTGTCCATAGAACCCCACTAATCCAGGGATCCAATGAAACTTCACATGTTGTTGCCTTAATTCATAGTGATGTATGGGGACCTTCAAAAGTAAAAACCATTATTGGGGCTAAGTGTTTTGTGACTTTTATAGTTGATCATACTAGAATCACAGACATATTTCACGATAGAAAAACCTAAAATACCTCAAATTTTTAAGGACTTTCATGCCGTTGTTCAAAATTAGTTTCAAACATCTATTGAAGTTCTTAGAACCGATAATGGGGGGAATACTTCAATTCTGTCTTTGGTCCTTTCCTCACTGAAAAAGGGGTTCTACATCAAAGTTCATGTGTTGAAAGTCATCAACAAAATGGTGTCTGCGAAAGAAAGAATGGACACCTTGAAGTTACTAGGTCACTCAAGATTGCTTTCAATGTACTTAAAACTTATTGGGGAGAAGCTCTTTTGACTATCACATACGTCATTTATTGAATGTCGTAAAAAAATTGAAATTTCATACCCCTTGTGATCAACTTCTAATAACTTATCCTAACAATCACATCATCTCTCACCTTCCACAAAAAATCTTTGGGTGCACCTCCTTTATTCATGTTTATCACAAAGGAAAACTTGATCCCACCTCCATTAAAGGAATCTTCCTTGGCTACTCACCTAACCAAAAGGGTTACAAGTGTTATTTTCCAACCTCAAATAATTTACACCACCATGGATGTTACCTTCCTTGAAGTCCAACCTTCCTGAAAAAATTGCTTTTAGGGGGAGACTCGAGAAGAATGGAATTTTTTGCCTCTTAGTACCACTTGAGTCAACACCTAAATCATTTCCCCCCTTTTGAAAGTGTCCCTACTATACTAGAATATAAAAAGCTTGTAACTCTTGAACCTGGCCCCAGTCTTACACCTAGACTTGAGAACAAAACTAATTATAGACTTGAAAATAGGCCTAATCCTATTATTATTAATGGGGATAATAGTGAAATTTAGAAGGAGAAAGATCAACAAGTGTACTCAAGAAGAAGAAAAGCCCATGAGGAAGAGCCTAGCACACTTCAAGAACATCATCCTGATCATCACCAAAACACACCCCAAGCTCAAAAAAATATGATGATTTGGGAGTTTTATAGCCTAGAGAAAAGGGGTAAGGTCTTGCACTCTTCTCCCAATTAGCAATTTTATTTCTTATGATAAATTGTCTCCAAATTATAAAGTTTTCATTGCTAGCGTCTCTAATGTGGAAATCCCTCAAAGCATACATGATGCATTGACAAAGGCTAAAAGGAGGGAGGTTATTCAAGAGAAAGTTATTGCACTTGAGAAAAGTGGGACATGGGAGAAAATTGAACTTCCTGAAGGAAGAAACCTGTGGGCTATAAATGGATTTTTACAATAAAATACAATGCAGATTGAAGTATCAATAGGCATAAGGTGAGGCTTCTATCCATTTAGGTAAATAATCAACCCCTAATAGGATATAAGATAAACCACTAGAGGGCAAGAAAGGACCCATAAAATCAATCCCCCAGATATCAAACAAATCACAAAACAACATGGGTTATTGTGGCATTTCATGTCTCCAACTCAACCCCCCAAAATGTTGACATTTATCATAGGATTTGAAAAAATAAAAGTTTTTAAAAAGGGTTGGCCAGAAAAAATCACTGTCTAAAGTTTTCCTAGCTGTTCTCTTGGCACTAAAATGTCCCCCACATAACAAGGCATGACAAGCAGAGAGGATATGCTCTTTCCCTTCCTTCAGCACACATCTCCGTATGATTTTGTCTGCACACATGCGCCACAAGTGTGTTTGTTCTATACATAGTATTTTGATTCACTCTTAAGCTTTTGTGCCTAAAAAATAGAAATAGAGGGAGGAGTCACTTCACTCAAAATATAATTAACTAACTGTATGAGCATACTAAAGGCTATTTAAGAGCAATGGCACATAATAATGAATTTGGAAATGAGTCGAAAGTGAAATCAAAAGAGTCTTCTCCCTTAGTATCAAAAGGTAAGTGGCTTAGATGGTTTGCTACATGGTTCTCAGCACCCGCCTGAACTTTGATTTCTATGTCGAATTCCTGAAGGAGGAGAGCTCCCCTATGCAGATGATTTTGTAAATTGATTTATTTTAATTGAATTGGTCTGCATCTGTTAGGAATTATTCATTAAACCAAGACAACTCTATGAAAGGTTCAAGGAGTAAAAGGGTGGATAACCTATATGGGGTGACATTTTGGTTTAAGTATAATATCCTATAACCTTGAGTATTAGTCGACTATGCGTATGTAGTGCTATATAGAATGTATGAGGATGAGAATTAGTTGTTGTGCACATGTTGGGAGATGCCCTAGATATTGGTTTTCACCCGGTCCTTGAGTGGGTGATTGGTGTTACGGATCACACTCACAATATAAGCATTATTTTCGGGTAATTGGTGTTACGGATTACACCCAAACTAAAACCATATTTTCAGTTAAAACGGCATGCAACTTGAAATGAACAATGAATGATCACATGAGATGTATGATAGATAAATATATGAGAATTTTCAGGCATGATTTTAAGTGCGTCTTTTAGCATGATTTTTCATATTAAAGATAATATGCTTATTATATTGCTTTGCATCGATTTTCCATATTCATTTTAAATTTAAAAGTATTTAGTGATTCACATGCATTTAAATCAATTTGGGGAGATATTTTCTGTGTGTTGTCACAGCTGAGCATCCAACTATTTTGTAAATATTTAATTGTGAATTGCTCTACTAGGATCTAATCATCTCATTAAGTTGTTTGCTTAGATAACCAAGAACAGAGAATGCCTAGGAGATAGTTAGGCAGAAGAAGGATGTTAGGATAACGCTGTGTTGTGGATGTAAAAATTAGGCTTGAATATATATATATAAATCTGTATTACTGATCTTTGGTTTGATTGATGAATTTGCTGGATGTATATGTTAATTGGGCTGTTGTATAAATAGGTAACGTCTGATTTTTAGGGAAAACTCTGCCAAATTTTTTGTAGGAAATTTTTTGGAAGAATAGACTTGTATAATGAATCTGATAAATTGTGATTTTATTTGCTGACATATGAATGGATTTGGTACCCTGATATAGTATATCTTAATTATATTTGAATGATTGTTAGAATTTATATTCCAGAATATTATATGGTTTGTAATGTTATAATAAAAATGTTGCACAGGAATTAGGGTTGAGTAGAATTTGAATGGAATGTGAGAAGAGTCTATTTGGGTTACATTCAACCAGTAGCGATTCTCTAACGTTCCCTAACATGAAAAAAGTGAGAAAAATTTATTTAAAACTTTGTATGCTTCCGCTACTCTGATAGATAAGTATATAGAATGATTAAGGGGTTGTTATAATTTTCATTTTTGGTATTAAGGAAAATTCACATTTGACAATATTCTATTCATGTTGGATATTTTAAATCTCTTTCTTAATTGTCTTGGAGTTTTCCTTGGATATGTTCAAGTTCATCCATTACGGAAGGTGTAATATCTACCTCTAAGCCCCTAAACATAGCTTTTTGAAATTTAACTGACTTCTCCAATGTAATGCCCCTATCTAGTATTACTCTTAATTTTGATATAAACAGATAGGTTCGGTACATTATTTTTAATGTCTGAGTAATTATACCATTAAATTAATTTAAGTGGATTAAGTTCAGGATCTTTTGCTCAGATTAAAACTTACATGTACAACGGAATAACAGAAACTCTATACTACACACCGAAAGATTAAACTTTCATACAATTCAAATAATAAGAGTCCAATAATGTCCATTACATCATAGTAAGCATATATCAGGATATGCGAAGCACTTGTCCAATGAAAGTCAGGAGACAATAATCCTGTCACTCAGACTCCCTTTACAAATTTCTAGGACGGATCGGTCCTTCACCTATCCCTTCCCTTATTCTTTCCTAACTCTATCTTAAGACTATTGCCAAAAGAATAATCCTAGCTTTATCTGGACTAGGACCCAAAATTAAGGGTTACAAAATTTTCCTTAGACCAAAAAGGAACTTTTATCTCCCGGCCCTGCTAAGCGTCCATATCTGATATATATTAACATAATAATGAGAAACACAAGTTTTTCAATAGATTAACAATTTGGGTTTTTTAAAAAAACTAATATGTATCAGGGTACAAGCACCAAAACATTTAACTCTACATTCTTAAAGATAAAAATATAGCGTTGTTCATAATTATAAACTGGCAAGTAATGTATGATCAAATTAAATGTCAATGAGATGAAGACAATATTCTTTCAAATAGAATATTTTGCATGCTATAAAACACATTATCATAAAATTAACAAAGTATTTATGCTTATCATTCTTAAAATATACTTTTATATGAAAGAGGTGCACACTTAGGTACTATATGGACACTTAGCCACCTTTATAAAAAATCTCTTGTTCACAATCATAAAATTTACAAAACATTTATGCTTATCATTTTGAAATCATATTTGATATAAAAGTTGTGCACACTCAGGCACTCATGGACAATTGGCCATCTTTAAAAATCTTTATGCACACTTGGGCACTCTGTAGACACTTGGCCACCTTTCTAGGGTCATTGTGCACACTTGGGCACTATGTGGACACTTGGCCACCACCTAGGGTAATTATGCACACTTGGATACTTTGTGGACACTTGGCCACCTTCCTAGGGTCATTGTGCACACTTGGGCACTACGTGGACACTGGGCTACCACCTAGGGTAATTGTGCACACTTGGGCACTGTGCAAACACTTGGCCACCTTCCTAGGGTCATTGTACACACTTGGGCACTACGTGGACATTTGGCCACCACCTAGGGTAATTGTGCACACTTGGGCACTCTGTGGACACTTGGCCACCTTCCTAGGGTCATTGTGCACATTTGGGCACTACGTGGACACTAGGCCACCACCTAGGGTAATTGTGCACACTTGGGCACTCTGTGGACACTTGACCACCTTTATAAAAATCTTTAACAAATCTCAAGAAAAATTTTATTTTTATTGAAAAATAATACTAGTGTACATCTTTTTTTTTTAAAAAAAATCTAAATAATTTAAGAATAATTGTCCCTTTCTTGGAAATTTGAAATCAATGTACACTTCTCATAAGAATTCTATTATTTTCATGATTGACTTCCCCTTTCTTTGGAAATTACTACAAATGTACATTTTTTGTAAAAATACTAATATTTTTGAGAATAATTTCTCCTTTCTTGGAATTTAATTTTAACGTATCATTGTTATAGAAATTCTAGTATTTTCAAAAATAATTTCTCCTCTCTTGAAAATTAATTCCTATATACATTTCTTGCAAAAACTTTAATATTTTCAAGGATAATTCCTCCTCTCTTGAAGATTAATTTTCTTATATAATTTTATCAATTTCAAGAATAATTTCCTTCCTTGAAAATAATAAGAATATCCTTTCTTATAAACTTCTACTGGCTCAAAAACAATTTTCTTTCTTCCAATAATAAATTCCCATATTTGTTTTTGAAAAATAATACTAAGGTGCATTGCTTATAACTTACAAGAATAAATTCCATGGACTCGCCCTAGGGAGTTTTATTCACTTGGCAATTCTTTTTCCTTTCTTGTGATTCTTTACTTAATATACTTAAAATGTAGGGTTCTTTCTTTGTGATCACCATGAAGTTAACACCAGTCAACCCTAATATTTTTTTTTTCTCTAACAATATCTTCATGTTATCTTACCCATCAACATTCCAATAAACCATACACGCTAGCTAGCATACATACATTTTGGTCAAGAATGTAGAGACAACTTAAGTTCCATGGAAAGCTTGAATATTAAAATTAGATTGCATAACTAGAACATGGAACAAAAGTTTAAATTGTTAACCTACCTTTCTTCCTTTCTCTTTGACTAAATCTCTCTTCTTCTTGGTAAATTTTCAGGCCCTTTTTCCTTGGCAATTGCTCTTAATTAATTCCATAGGCAAAAAATTAAATTCTTAGGCGGGTTTTTCTTTCAATTAGGCTTTCCTACATCAATTTATCAAATTCCTAAGCCAGTCTAATCCTTAAACATATCTGAGGTTAATTTCAACAAGAAAATATTAAATTGGGGTATTTTAAACTGTACCGGGGGTTTTAAAAGCTTGAAATTTGATTATGGCAGCTTTCCAACAACTCCGACGATGGCTCACGGTGTCGCACGGCAGTGGACAGCGGCTGGGATTGAAAGATACACCAAAATGTAGCCTGCAACTCGAGGATGTTAGATCTGGGGTCTGTTCGACGAAACATGATTGTTTAGACGGTGTTTTTCAGTGACAAAATGCGACGCATGACGAACTATTTTTCCCTCATTCTGGGCGCATGGCAATGGCGTTCCACTGGCTGGAAGCTGATGGAGGAAGCTGGCAGCTCAGGCTACCCAACAGTGGCAGTGGTGTGGCCGGATGGCGTCCGACGGCGGAGATGATGGGAAAAGAGGAATTTTGTGACGGAGGGAGAAATGGGCTATTTTCAACCACTGTGATGTTCGTTAGCAATCGGGGATGGTGGCTGGAGGTCGGGCACATCGAGCTGCACCAGTGGCAGGGTCTGGCAGGGGCATAGGGTTGCGGTTTCGACAGCACAAGGTGGCATGCGAAAATGAGAGAGAAGAGAGAGAAAATGTAGGGAAGAGAGAGAGAAGAAAGGAAAAATGAGAGAAAAATGGGGATTTTGGAGTTTTAAGGCCTCTAGGGGCATTTTGGTCTCTTTCTACTTCGCCCAGGGTAAATTTTGGATGTATTCTCTAATCTGGACAAGATTACAGGCCCACATGGAAGGAATTCGGAGGTCTTTTGAAGAATTTAAGCCTTCCAAATTACCTGCTAAATTCCTGAAGCTGGATCGAGTTTTCCTTCGTTAGATAAAATTTTGACTTCAAAAAATTCTCAAATTTCAACCACAGGATCAGAAAATTACGCTGAATTCGATTTTAACAAAATCTAAATTTATTTTGCCCAATTAATTTATTTTAAAAAAATCGAGTTATTACATCCAGCATGTTTTTAGAAGTATGAATGATAATTGTATGTATCCATGTAAGTATTATTGATAACTGTACGTAAAAAAATTATTTAAGTTAATATGCTAATGTTAGAAATAAACCAAAATATTTCAAGATCTCATTATTTTCCATGGAGCATGCGATTATTTTCTTATGTATTGATGATGTCCAACCATGCTTCTTTTTGACAATTCACATTTTTTGTTGCAATTTTCTCCATTAACATGTTAAGAGATACTTTACTTCTTCTTTATTAGGGTGGTGAAGTTCTTGAGCTATACAATTTCTCTTTATGAGAAGGTGACGAATATTTCCTATATGGTGTTCCTTCTAGTTTTTCCTTGGACATTGAGCTTTATAGCTTACCTATTTATGATTTTCCTTTGCCATGTTTGTATGTACCGCCTTTCATTTTCAAATAATTTCTAAGGATTTGAACAATCCAAATTTTGGGTTCGCGAAAGGCCTTCTTGTATTGTTCAAGTGTTTGTTCAATGTGTAACCCCCCAATCCTACAGTTCCTTTTAAGCTGATTAAACAATATAAATAATATACTATAAGATTGGTGAATTACTACTTTCCTTACCCAAGTCAATTTTTAATTATTTATCAAATGACACAATTAGTATTATTGGTTTGGGCTACTACACTCCGGATCTCACACGTTACACAGCGGAAATAAAAAAATATATTAGTTAAAATAACATACATGTGCATACATATATTCATATACATAAACATTCATTTACAGTGTATACATATCATTCATTAGACATATATCTATGGATATGTGAGAGTGTTAGCTAGGGTAAGGAGACAACAAGCCTGTCACTCATGCCCATTTAACAAAATAGCTAGTGGATTCCTAGCCCACATATCCTAATACATATATACCCTTATCCTATACATTGAAACTATTCTCCTGATCCTTTTACCAAAATATCACAAGGATTCAAGGTATGGGGCATACCAAAACTTTCCTAGAACATTACATCCTCAAGGTGTGGGAGGAACTTCCCATATATACACAACCCACACTTTATGAATAATTGGAAAATACCCTAGGAAGGGTATCTCCACCACTTCCACCTCCACTTCTAGTACTATCTGGAACCTAGGCATTTGATACAAACTAACATTTTTATGAGAATAAATCTCAGTAGCATTAATAACCAATTTTCAAAATAGCCAGTTTGTATCACCGTAAACTCATACAAAAATTCTACATTCTTTTTCACAAAACAATACATCTATTGGGTGATCCTGTATAACATTTCATTTAACATTCATACTTGCATGCATTACTTACTTTATATGTTCAGCTCGTAGTATTCATCACATAAACTCATCAAAACATATAGGTAACATAGCATCATTCATATAACTTTCATCATAAAATAAAGAGCAATAAGGAAATAAGAGCACTTCTCATTGGCCTCTGCCAATCATCATTAAAATCATCATCATATGATTGTATAATAAGAGAAATCTGGAGGGGAAACATATGCTCCGCTCCATCATCATAATTATCATCATATGATTGCAAAATAAGAGAAATCTGGAGGGGCAACATATGCTCCACTCTATACTTCCGAATATGTACTCTGGCAACTTATGCCTGGCAGTCCTCGAATCTGGCAACTTATGCCTGTCAGTCTTCGACTGCATATAACATTGCGTACATTCTGGAGCATCCTCCAGTGGATCCAAGTACCATAAGGTTCCCAACTCTGGGTCCCACACATTAAGTACATACTGGGGTCCTCAAAATGCTATTCATAAATATATATATATGGGTGAATCAGTGCATACTATAGTTCTGTGAATTCTAAGTATGGGACTTTTCATTTACATTGGCCATTAAGTCACTAACTTATAATTGACAACTATCATGATAATCGTGAAATTTCTAATCACCGTCCTATACCAGCAATCAGTCATTCAGATATTAACCTATCTACCACAAATACATATATTAAGAATACAATTTTTATTTCTCTTATGCACTCTTGCTCTTTCCTTTTAACTTTCATCACTTTCGTGCTCTTTCTTGTTCACATTCAATGTATATGTTACCTTGCTTGCAATTTGAGTTTAATCTCTAGTTTGGATTTAGTTTTTGGGCTATCATCCAAATACATCATTAAGTTCATATTTTCATCACAAAAGGTGGCAGTTAACTAGTATCATGCTGCAAGTTGAGTGATTGCATTCTGTCTAATTTTTCAAAATTCCAAACAGAGAGCTGGCAGTTGACTGATAGGTGTCGGTAGTCGGCTGCTAGCTTACTATGAGGCCCGATAGTCGACTTCTGGGTCGGGGCAGTCGGCTGCTCCGTTCTTGGGCATTTTTGGAAAAAATGAAGAACGCAAAAGTCGACTTCCAAGTGCCTAGCAGTCGACTGCTAGCATTCTGTATACGATTCTGGGCATCTCAAGAGCACGATAGTCGACTGATGAACCGAGGCAGTCGGCTGCTGCGTCTTGCTCTGTTTTGTAAATTGTTGTTGACCCAAAATTTCAATCCAAAAACTTATTTCTAAATCCATTTTGAAATTGATGAACTCAAGATAAACTCCTTAGCAACATTTAACACAAGAAAATAGCCCAAAACATCATGTAATCTTGTCCAAATCTGAGATTAAAACTCATTTTCATTCAAGCTGAAAAACCCATTTTTCAAAAATCATTTTAAGCATACACAAGTATTTTCAATCGGTTAAAAACACCCAATAGTGATTAAAAACAATAAGAATGTAGTTTGTAATCCCTTTTTCTTTCAAACAAATTCAATTTCATAGATTTCAGTAATATAAACAGTAAACTCCGAAATAAAGGGATTGGGTTATTATGCTACCTTAATCCATGTTTAACTGATGTATAAATGCTGATTGATGCTGTAGATGTCTTCCTAATCACTTTTCTAACTTCAAATCTTGCTATAAGTGAGATTCTCTGTCTTTTTCCTTTAGTTTCTCTCTCTAGCTCGTCCACTTTCTCTCTCTCTAGAATTTCGGAGCTCAGGATACCAAATGAAGGGTCTGAAGGATTGGCCTATTTATAGGTGATCCTACCCTTTGCAATTTCACTCTTAATTCCCAACCACTCGATCTAAAATGATAATTCTTTCAACTATATGTTAATTTACCATTTTGTCCCTAGCTCACTGGCAGGAAGCTTTCAAAATTATGTTGCTACAGTAAATCTTTTGGCCAAAATTACAATTGTCATACCCGAATTCTTTCACTTTTTAGTTTAGTCCTTTTCTTCATTCTAGTCAAATTTCTCACTCATTTCTAATCCACTTCTTGCACTCATGCAACTATATGGAAGATAATATAACATAAATGCAACATACACAAGCAATTAATTAAAATTAACAAACATCTTTGAAAATTTTAGGAGCGGATGTTACATGAGGTATCATCCTTGTGGTAGGAGTTTTCATGTGTTAATCTAGAATGTTCATAATCTCTCTTTCAAGTTCTCTTAGAGGTTAGTTGATATACTTATGACTGACCTCCATCCTTCTGTTTTACTTCTTACTAAGACTCACTTTGCAGTTGATGAACACTTTCTATTTGGGCGAGGTCTCTAGGTTTTTCTTCATGGGATATTTCTGAATTTGAAAGTCACTTTGGATAGTTTGGGGGGTATCTGTAACACCCCTGATCTTATCTTAACAATGTCATCATACTTATTCAGATAAGTGGTTAAATTATTCTTAGTCTTTTAATTACATTAATTTCTCCCGAGCATTTAATCCATCACAATTTATTTATGCAATTAGGTTCAGGTTCTTTTGCTCAGGTAAATATACTTTAGCATAGCGGAATATAAAATTTTCATAAATCGCAATAGAATATATAAAAACTTCCATATTCCATATAAAAAACTATCATTATAAAAAATATCTGTTACATTATCCAATATACATTTACTAGGATATATGAAGTATCCATCCAAAAGGAGTAAGGAGATAACAAGCCTATCATTCAGACTCTTTTTAAAAATACTGAAAATGAATAGATCCTTCATATATCCTTATCCTAGTAAGTTCCCCTTTTTTCTTCTATATATAGCTAAAAATAACAGTCCTAATTCTATCCCAAAAATAGCATGCAGAATCAGGACCCCAAAAAGAAAGGGCTACAGATACATCTGGAAGTGTCTAATTACTCTAAAGGAAACTCAAAGATAGATATAATATAAATATCTTTTATAATTGTGAAAGTCCCTAAGAAGGGAACTTCCACTGTGGCTAGCTCGATCTCCATGATCAAACAATATCTAGACATCTGATACATATCAGCACAACAATGAGAAACATATTCCCAGTAGCTAAACAAACCAAGTTCTTTAAAAACAACTGATATGTACTATTGTATGAATATAGAAAACAACTCTACATTCAGTTCAATCCAAAAAAGTCTTTTCATATAGATCTATGGGTATGATATATGTGTAACAAGTGTGTATGCATTTATAAACATAAGATATGCAACAAGTTATGTCATTCATGGAATGGATAGCATACTTTCAACATTCACATACTCTAACCATTCTCACATAGCACACATTCTTGCAATACAAATCATAGCAACACATAAATGCTTTAATTTGGAAAGGTATACACCAAATCATTCCCTTCCACATCATTGTGTCCTCTGGAGGTTTACACTAGATTATTCCTCCTGCATTTTATTCCTTGGGAGTATACATTAGATCATTCCCCACAAGGTAGCTTGCTATGGAGGTATACATCAAATCATTCCTCCTCATGATTTTGGTCTCATGAGGTATTCACCAGATCATTCCTCCCTTGAACTTTGTCTTTGCCATTCACAAATACATTAAGCATTTTTATGCTACTCAATCCTTTTCACATGATTTTGGACATCTTGCTATCAATGGAAAAATGAATGCTATTTACCATCCATTTTTGATCATTATATCATTTTCCCTCTTTTCCCTTAGTATAGGCCATTTTGGATGTCCCTTTAAGCTACTTTCAATCAATACATAAGTTTAGCTATTCTAAGGGAAAATCTACATAGCATTCGGCCAAGGCAAGATAAGCATGAAGGATTGGCATTTCTAACCCATTTGATTCATTTTTAGCATTAATTTTAGCATCAAAGAATTATGGTAATCATTTCTATAATTATAGGCAATGCCTTTTCACACCTCATTTCCTTGTAAGTGTACATTAAACCCTTTTCCACACATCTTTCTAGCCCATTTTTCATGCTAAATTTGTCAATGCATATTATCTTACAACTTCATATATTTATGCACAATTTCAACGTGAAATGGTAAAAATTTTGAAATGGTTCTTTTACTAAAATATAAAAGTACCATAATTTTCTCTCTCCTCTTTTCTTATGACAAACTTTGCAAGGTTTTCTAGCCATTTTCAAGCAAAATTTCAGCACCATTTACATGAGTCCATTCGGCCAAGATAGGTATATCATATTTTCATGGTTTATGGTAAAACTAGAAAATAGGAAAAGTGCCTAAATATTAATCTAATTAGATTTTCTCTCTCTTACCATTTTATAACACTTTCTCTCACCCTTTCTTACACAATTTTTAACCAAATTTTAGCACCATAACATCACCTAGCATTCTGCCAAAGAGGGAAAAGCAAGAAAATGAAGTCATCTCACCATTTTACTTACAATACAACAATATTCAAGTAAATCCCATGCAAGAACATCATTTTATCACTCTTAAAAACACCATTTTAGCCTTGGTACAAGTTAGGGTTTTTCAAGACAAAGGTTCCCTTTATGAAAATTTACCATCTCTTAAGTTTTTAAGCATTCCAACATGTCTATAGCAATAAACACAAGTGGTTTTCAATATTTCAAACCCATTAAAGCAAATCAAACATAAGAATATAGAGAGAGAAAGACCATCCTTCTTGCAAGAGTAAGAACACCATAAACACACCATAAACAAGAAAAGAATGGCATAGGCATGTTTAGCTACCTTGAAAATGCTAAACAAGTGGAATCTCCAAGTTGTTTTGGTTTGAAAATCCTTTTCTCCAAGCCTAGGAAGCAATTTGACCAGCCCTCTCTTCTCCTCCCTTCTTCGACATTTCTAGCACCTTGAGAAAGAAGAAGACTTAAATTACCAAAATGCCCTTGGTGTGAAATGATCAATTTACCCTTATTACTTCTTTTCAAGAATGACATCCACTCTCCTCCAGAATGTAATTTTATGGAACTTCCATGGGCTGGTACGTTTCTGCCCCTCAAGAGTTTTGAAATTACAGAATGGTCCCTTAACTTTTCAAAAATTACACATATGCCCCTAAGAAAATTGCCATTTTACCATTCAAGTCCAAATGGCCATTTTTGCTTCATTTTTCACCCTTTTCGGCTTTATTGGGTTAAAATCACTTAAATAAGATTTCATAAAACTTATTTTTATGAATTTACTAAGTTACCCCTCTTTTAGAAAAATTACGCTTTTACCCTTAAGGAAAAATTACCTTTTTGCCCTTTATGCCGAAGTTATCATTGTCACCCTTTTTCTTTCATCTTTTGAGCATAAATGGGTAAGGATTTCTAATTTTTATTTTCTTAAAATATTGAAGATAAAATTTAAATTTTCTACATTATGTAAAATTACTAATATGCCTTTAGGATGAAATTACGATTTTGCCCTTTTCAAGGAAATTGCCTTTTGGCATCCATTGCACATAATCACTTACATAACTAGATTCTTCTTCTCTCTTAAATGAAAATAATGAAAGTCATTTAATGTGATTTCAAGAAATAAGAGAATTAAATAAATTTTTCCTTCATCGAAAATTACTATTTTACCCTTCCTTACCAAATTTCCAATTTCATCCTTTTATCACAAAAGTGATCGTATATATATTGATAAAAATGTCCATTCTAACTTCTTGATAAATCATCTTTAACATCCCACAAATAATACTAACAATAATAATAATAACGTCATCATAAAATGCAAGTATTAGGAGCGGATGTTACAGTATCTACTTACTTTGAAATTCTGAAAGAAATTATTCTTGCATCAATTTCGTAGTTGGCATCTTCACTTTGTAGCTTCTCTTGGTTGTTGAATTTTTTTGCTTTATCCTTTTCTCTTATTGTATAGAGCATTTCTTTGAAGAAAGTAGTTTTCTTAAAAAAAAAAACCTGGAATATATCTATTTTTTTTTTTATATTTCACAAAGGCTTATTTTGTTGTGATTTTAGAATGAATAGGTGCTAGAACCACTACAAGAAAAACAAGAATTAGCGACAGACAAATCCATCGCTAATTCTATGGAAATCCGTCTCTAATATATTCAGAGATGGATTAGTGCAAGAACATATTTCGTCACTGACAAGGGCGTTGCTAAATATTAGAGATGGAAAGGATTGATCCATCTCTAATTAGAGATGGAACTATCTATCTCTAAAGTTGACAATCCGTCGTTATTTAAAAAAAACAAAAAAAAATAGAGACAGATTAGAGATGGAAAAGAAAATTTTTGTCTCTAATTTGTCTCTAATTGGGGATGGAATTTTCATCTCTAAATTGAAAAATTATGTCTCTAATTACGAATTTTCATCTCTAATTAGAGAAAAAGAAAATGTCTCTAAATTATGCACTTCTGTCTCTAATTAGAGACAAAAAATTCCGTCTCTAAATGATAAATTCCAAATGCAAGTGACACACTCAAAATGAGATGGACAACAAATAAACCATAAATAACAATACCTAAGCATCTTAAAAGAAGTATCAAAATGCCAAAGATAAGATTTGCAATAGAATTAACACCATAAAAAATTCCACATCAACACTTAAATCAACCTTAAGAAAAACTCCAAAACACAGAAACATGACCCATAGGACTTGGTCAGCATTTTAACAAGTTTTCATATGTAAAACAAAGCCAAACATTATATTATAGAACTTACAAATATAGAGGCAAACTTGGACAGCATACTACCCACATTTCCAAACTCAAAACATATATAGATTCACCTCAAAACCCATAAGAACACCAGCCTTACTTAAAACACTAAAACCAAAATCACAAGTTAAAACATGGTTTACGAGACTTAGATAGTATTTAAACCACAAACTCATCTATGAAACACTTTAAAAGGAACATTAAAATACCAAAAATGATTTATGAAAACTTACACAGCCCATTGATAGTATGGAAGCATATAACATCATGAAAACACTTTTTAAATTCCACAAACATGAGCTACAAAATTTGGACAACATTTAACCACCAATAAAAGCACTCAAAATACCTTAAAATATGCTCCAAAGTTACTAAAAGGTTTAACAGAAGTGGGGCATATTAGAATGAAGAAAAAGGATGAAATAACAACAAATGAGATAAAAAAAAAAATTTCTTCACTTATTTATTCCCAAACAATATAAATTTGAATTTGAATGAGTTCAACAAAATGGAGATAATTCAAGCATATTCACCATAGGTTGAACCAATTTAAATTCAAAAAAGAGTGTATAAAAATGATGTATCACTTGATTTTCTATCCCATAAACTTAAGCTGAATCATAGCAAACTAAAAGACAAAGGAAGAGACATATGCTTGAGTTATAACCATTCCACAAAACCAATAGATAAGCTAAGAGAATCCACTCTAATCATGATTAAATCAGTACATTCTTCAACTTAAAAAACTAATATATCATCAAAACAAATAGAAGCATGCCTTAACTCTACTATATCAATCCATTTGCAGACTATAACTCAAGCATTAAAAGAAATAATCACAACATACATTTTTGCCATTTCATCAAAACCAAATATTTATCTTTAAATCTAAACCATCCCCTAATTAATTTACAATGGAACAAAATCCTATTTAAAATTAAACGAATTCATCAACATAATTTTCTGGTTTAATTCCATCAATTCTAATATCTGTTATTCATCCTAAATGCCCACAATTATTTTTTGACATCTCCACCAATCATGAAAGTGCACAAGTATGTTCAAGATTTTCTACAATCCATTCACAATACCTCACATTAGTCAATATCCACCACCGAAATCAAATTCAGAGTAAAGAAAAAAAATGCATTCCCATTCTTAGAAATTCAAGGAAGAATTTTTCAGAAGTTAAAACAAAAAAATACCTCACATTAGTCAATATCCACTACCTGAATCAAATATAGAGTATGTTCAAGATTTTCTACAATCCATTCAAGGAAAAATGCATTCCCATTCTATCAAATCAAAACAAAAAATTTGAGAAAATCAAATGGCATATATATATATGTACCTATACATATATAACATAAATATAGTAATCAAGTAAAGAAAATTACCATACATACTTGGTCCTCCAATTACCATATTCCATAACATATTAGGTATCTCTTAAATAAATGAATCCATGAAGACATTAATTTAGTTCAACAAAAAAAGAATCATTGCTACATCCCCAGCCACAACAGAATTTGAAGGGAAGTAAAACAAAGGAGAAAGAAATATGTACATTTATAGGGGAAAATGCTGGGCAACAGCAATGCCCAAGCATCAGTGAGAAAAACACCAGATTCAGAAGATAAAGAGGAAAAAGAGGATAGAAAACTCACCTTTCTCAACCAAACCAAGCAAAAGTGCAGACGAATCCCAATGACACTATTTGTGGCGTCTTCAATCATCATCCGACGAGGCAACGATGGCAATTCCCAATGATAGATAGCTACTACAGTGGTTGCTAGCTGAATAGCACACGACGTGGTGAACGGTGATGAACAGTAAGGTGTGGTGAATAGGACCAAAAGCATGCGCGCGTAAAAAAAAATGGGGATGGAAACACGCAAAGTCTAAATTTTCATACTTCAACATTTTTTTTCAACACTCTATCACTATATACTATATGTAGAAAACATTGCCACATATATATTGACAGCCATTGCGGCACAATTGAATATTAGCCCGTTACACTCTAATGCCTCAGGTCCCGTGTTTGATACTTCCATGTGACGCCTCCCACATTTTTTCAGCCTATGTTAAACTACATACAATATATACAAAACATTGCCTTATATATAGTGACAGCCATTGTGGCACACTTGGTTATTAGCTTGTTATGGTCTAATGCCTCTGGTCTTGTGTTTGATCCATCCATATGCCAGTTCACAAATTTTTTTAAGATATTTTAAAGTTGGAGACAGATTAGAGACGGATTAATTCTGTCTCTAAATTTTGAGACAGAAATTACCCATCTCTAATCCATTGCTAAAATATTTTTGACGCAAAATGGTGCCATATCAGCATATTTTTCTTAGGACAAATTAGTAAAAAAATTTACCTGTCTTTAACTTCATCCCACCAAAATTTTTTTCCTACCAAATTGAAAAAAATAAATTTGCAACAAACTAAGGATGATTTAGAGACAGATTTATTAGAGGCAAAAAACACTTCGTCCCTAATGGACCATGGATTAATCTAGACAACATCAACTTACTTAGTGTTCATACCCTAGAGTACATAGGATACAATAGCCATATTCGAAAGAAGGTAAGTCACTAAAACAAGATTTATTAAGATACTTATAATTTTCCATTAGATTGTATATCACTCCTTCCAAATGATGTTTTACTTCAGTAGGAAGGCTCTCCCACCATAAGTCAATTTAAATGAGAGGGTCGTTATTTGCCAAAAGTACAAGCTGGACAATGCCAACACCGTGCTAGACCACCGCTGTCGTCACCAATTAGCCTACAGCCACAAGAGAGTACCAGAAATGTGAGACGTCCACCACAGTGACGAAAGAGCAATGGAAATGAGAGGGAAAATGGGGACCCTTGATGAAAAAGAAATGCAGCAGTAGGTCTATGAGAATGGAGTGGCAAAATGGATGCTGACGACGGATTATAATAGTGAAGATGGAAATGGAGCAATAGCTATGAGCGAGCAAAGATGAAAATGAGGCATTGCCATAACATTAGAGCAAGATGAAAATGAGACCTTATCTAATTTCAGCACTTTTTTATTACATACAATGTATATAAAATATTGCACTATATACAGCCATTGCGGCACACTTGGTTATTGGCCTATTACGTTCTATTGCCTCTTGTCCCGTGTTCGATTTGTCCAAATGCCACTCCACAAAATTTTTTTAGCACTTTGTAACTACATTCAATATATATAAAGAAATACCCTATATAAACTGACAGCCATCGTGGCGCACTTGGTTATTGGCCTATACAATCTATTGCCTCTGGTCCCATGTTCGATCCATATTTCACATGCCACTCTACACAATTTTTTAAGGAGTTAGACATGGATTAGAGAGGGATAGAATCTATCACTAAAATATGTATTAGAGGCGACAAATTCCTTCTCTAATAAGTCTTTAACTTCATCCCGCCGAAATAATTTTCCCACCAAATTCAAAGAAACAAAATTTTGCGATGGACTGAGGATGATTTAGAGATGAAGTTATTAGAGATGGAATTACTCATTTTAGAGATGGATTTGACACAAAATAGAGACTGAACAGAAACAAAAAATATTTTTTCTCTAACTTCCGTCTTTAATTGCCATAACAGATTAGAGAAAGAGTTCTATAGGCTTTATTCTGTCTCTAATTTTTAGGAAATTCAAAACAAAAAATTGTGATAGAATATGGACGCTTTAGCGATGAAAATTAGAGACGGTATTTGTTCTGTCTCTAATGTCGTCTCTAATATTAGGTTCAAAATTTTTTCCCTTTAGAGACAGATTTTTCACAAAGTAGAGACGAAATAAAGATAGAAAAAATTCCATCTCTAATTTTCGTCTCTGATGTCCTTTTTTCTTGTAGGGAACAAACAACAATTAGTATTTTGCGATGCCAACTTTAAATGAGTTATTTTATATCTTGACATGTTAAATTAAACCCATCGAGTTCTGACAATGAGATGTCCACTTCATTCAGTAGTTTACTTTCTTTTTCTTCTTTAAGTGAAAACTTCTCTTTGTTTAGTGGGAAATTGCATCCATTGTGCACCAAAAGCTTGAACACTCCAAGGGTAAGTTCACTATCGAGTTTTGACAATGAGATGTCCAGTTCACTCAGCAGTTTACTTTCTTTTTCTTCTTTAAGTGAAAACTTCTCTATGTTTAGTGGGAAATTGCATCCATCATGCTCTAGAAGCTTAAACACTCCAAGGCCGAGGTCACTATTTCGCAGTTACCCAAATGCAAATCAATTCAATAGAAATGAATATTTTTTTTGTGAAATTGTTCTAGGCATTAGACCAAATGTAACATTATATAAACTCAAAGCACGAGAATTAAAAGATTGATGAGGAAAATAGAAGAATTATATTATACTTCATCAAGTATGTCATTGACCATATATGCCTCTGTAGGACTTTTAGGAGGCAAATATTTATCTAAATAGAAAAAGATGCCTGCCTCATTGTCTCGCTTGCGGATGACTCCCTAGAAAACTTCCATAAATGGATCTGTACTCACCATTTTGTTGTCAGAAATAAGCCCTAGATGAAGTGTCTTCAACTGGGCAATGCAATTCTTCCAGCCAAAGTAAATGTAACTTTAGGCTTGTGCTATCCAAAATTCTCTCTCTTTCTCAACTGAATCAAGCTAATTTTGTAGTTGATTGTTCTTCAAATCTTTGTCCGTCAGTTCACGTTGCACTGAATTGGTTTAGTCTCACCAGCTTTAAATCTTGTCATTATATAAATGCTCCGACTGAGCATTACCCTCCTTCAATTTCTGCCTCATTCACATTCTTGAACTCCTCTTCCTTTTTTCATATATCCCCCTTCAACGAGTCAATGGTCGCCATTTAGACTTCATACTTCTCAATTACTCCTCTCTTTCCTTCCCTTTCTTATTTGCTTCCTCGATCACCTTATTGGGAGATTCTCGTACTCCTTGTCAACATTAGGATCAAGTCAAAGACAAAGCAATGTAAAAATGGTTATTATTTCATAACCATATTAACACCTTAATTTGTATTATAATAATTTTAAAGTTGATCTTCAAAAATATATATTATAAAATATAAAATATAAAATAAAATATATAAAATATAAAATATAAAATAAAATATATGAAGAAAAAGGAGGTGAGAAAAAAAAATATTATAGTAGAGTGACAATTACTTCTCATTATTTAATTACTTATTTAAAATATAAAAATTGTTGTTTGTATTAATTTTAAAAATTAAAAAATAAATTAACATGGATGCAAAATCTCTAATATCTTTCTTATTTCTCAGGCCACTCACCAATAAAAATTTAATACATTAAAAATTCAAAAACAAGAGAAAAATTATTATTTCTTTAACGCATATTACTTTAAAATACGAGAGGAATCCATGTGAAAAGGTATGCCATTAGATTCTTGAACTAGGCTACCTCACAATACAATGGTAGAATAACATCAAGACAAAGTGCTGTAACCGAAGTAAACTATGTTACTTAACCGGTTAATTAACGATATACTTATTCTCGGTTTCTAAAAGTCATCTGCTCCCTCGTCGTAACCCAGATCATCCTCCACCCTTTCCGCCGCTTCGTCGGCAATATGATCCTCCAAAGCATCAACACCTTCTGCCAGTGCGAGTCCACCCAAAGCACCAGCTACTGCACCCACAGCCAATCCCGTTCCCATCCCACCGAACTTGCTTCTCTTCTTCTCCTCTCCTCCGTACACTGTCTGACCACCCTGACCATACCCGTAACTTGGTTGCCCGTAGGCCGCCGTCGGCGGTGGCGGTGCATTGAATCCACTATACGAGTACTCAGCCGGCGGCACAGCAGAGTAGTACGAATCACTCGCCGGTTGTGGCGTGCCGTAGTGGTAACCATACGCCGGCGGGGCACCGGGGTAATCCCGCGAAGCCGATGACGGTGGTACCCCGTAAGGTGGAGCGTAATAGGGATCAGGCGCACGATAGCCTATCTCTCTGATAGTGACGCTAACCTCCACCTTTCCTTGTGGCCTGCCGGATGGTCGCTTCAAGGTCAAACTGCGGCTAGTGCAATCGCCAATACCAACATCTAGAACCTCGCTAAGCTTAAGCCGAGCCGAGCCGATCAGCGGCTTGGTGTCTTCCTCTGAACCGGCGTGAACGACGTCGATGTACAGAGTCAAGTCCTCGATGGGGCCCGGAGGCAAGGGGATGAGCAGCGTTTCGCCCCAAACGGCTTCGGTGTCGCCGGCTTCGTCAGCTCTGGTTGAGCACTTGTTCTTTTGGTCCACCGAAACGACGGCGTACGGGCGATTGGGGCCGTAGCGCCAGTTCACATTCTTAAGGTTGTTGGCGGATGCAATCATAACTTCCACCTCGTAGCGAGAAGCCATGGATTTGTTGCACAAAAAAAGGATATGCTTTGATTTAGAATATAAAAGCCCGACGCGGGTGGTTCGAGATTTATAGTTTAAGTCGTTCGAGAGAACAGTGGTATTGTATGGCCCCCGGTTTTGTTGGATAATTACAGGAATATGCTTTATTATAGCTTTTGGAAGGAGGGTAAAAAAGGAAAGTTACAATTGAGAAAATAATATTCAGGGTGAGGAATATGTAAGGAAAGTGTTAGCTTAGGAATGAAGTAATAAGAAAATCCATCGGTCCAATCTGGAATGGTATTTATGTTTTAAAAATAAAATTATAAATATGCCTTACTTCAAAGAAAGCGTTACGTTTGAGAATAATTAGATAGGACCTAGAAAAGAATAAGAGAAATAGGTAGTAACGTAGAGTCACTGTATTTGTACACTCAGAGCGCTACACGGAGTCCACGCGGTCTTGTTTGCGTTTCTTTCCGGGGGAAATGACATCCAAGACAGCACTGCTGTGCTCTATTGGAAAATATTACTACATTTTTCAACTTAAATCATTTAAAATATTAAAATATATAATAAAAAAAAACTATAGATGGGCATCTATGAGTGCAGATTTTAAAAATTATTTTTTATTTTTAAAAATAAAATTTATTTTTAAAGATAAAAAAATAATCCTATTTGAATTATTATTTTTACTAAAAAAATGTTATGAGATCAACAAATACAAAATAATTAAAAGTATATTTTGAATTCTAAATTTTTTTAAATAAAAAATATAAGAAATAAGTTTTTATGTTAATAGTATGTACATAAATATATGAAAGCAATAATAGCATGTATTCTCAAAATTAATTTTATAAAATATTTTTAAAAGTCTTTGGATTCTTTGCATTTAAGTAAGAGAGAAATAGAAAAATATAGAGACTCAAAAAATAAATATCAACTTGTATAGATTAAGGTCTATCCATTTCATAATGTAAAAAAAATGCAGAGGATTAATGTAGATGATCCAATCCCATTTTAAAAAATAAAAAAACAAAATAACATTGAAATAGAGCCTATATTTATTCATCCCTAAATTTTGAAATCATTTTCAATTGAGTAAATTATATATATCACTCATACTGTTTATAAAATTACACTTATCCTCTTAATATATTTTTGGTCAATAAATATAATTTTTGTACAACTGTGATTAGACTTGATAATGAGCCTAAACATCTATCAAAGCTAATAAAAATATAATATAAGATCAAAAACAAAAGTTTGAATAAAAAAGTCTAAATTTTTAAAAACCTCAATTAAAAATGGGTTGGGCTTGGGCTTTTTAAATACCAACTTGAAGCCTAAAAGTTTGCATAAGAGAAATAAAAATTGTATTCTTAATATATGTATTTGTGGTATATAGGTTCATATTTGAATGACTGATTGTTGGTATGGGACGGTGATCGGACATTCCGCAATTATTGTGATAGTTGTGAATTATACGTTAGTGACTTAATGACCAAAGTAAATGAAAAGTCATATACTTAGAATTTACAGAACTATAGTATGCACCGATTCACCCATATATATATTTATGAATAGCGTTTTGAGGACTCCAGTATGTACTTAATGTGTGGGACCTAGAGTTGGGAACCTTATGATACTTGGATCCACTAGAGGACGCTCCAGAAAGTACGCAATGTTATATGCAGTCGAGGACTAACAGGCATAAGTTGCCAGAGTCGAGGACTGCCAGGCATAAGTTGCCAGAGTACATATTCAAAAGTATGGAGTGGAGCATATATTGCCCCTACAGATTTCTCTTATTTTGCAATCATATGATGATAATTATGATGGAGTGGTGCATGTGTTGTCCCTCAAGATTTCTCTTATTATACAATCATATGATGATGATTGGCAGAGGCCAATGAGAAATGCTCTTATTTCCTTATTGCTCTTTATTTTATGATGAAAGTTATATGAATGATGCTATGTTATACAGGATCACCCAATAGATGTATTGTTTTGTGAAAAAGAATGTAGAATTTCTGTATGAGTTTACGGTGGTACAAACTGGCTATTTTGAAAATTGGTTATTAATGCTACTGAGATTTATTCTCATAAAAATGCTGGTTTGTATCAGATGTCTAGGTTCTAGATAGTACTACAAGTGGAGGTGGAAGTGGTGGAGATACCCTTCCTAAGGTATTTTCCAGTTATTCATGAAGTGTGGGTTGTGTATATATGGGAAGTTCTTCCCACACCTTGAGGATGTAATGTTTTAGGAAAGTTTTGGTATGCCCCATACCCTGAATCCTTGTGATATTTTGGTAAAAGGATCAGGAGAATAGTTTTGATGTATAGGATAAGGGTATATATGTATTAGGATATGTGGGCTAGGAATCCACTAGCTATTTTGTTAAATGGGTATGAGTGACAGGCTTGTTGTCTCCTTACCCTAGCTAACACTCTCACATATCCATAGATATATGTCTAATGAATGATATGCATACACTGTAAATGAATGTTTATGTATATGAATATAAGTATGCACATTTATGTTATTTTAACTAATATGTTTTTATTTTGGCTGTGTAACGTGTGAGATCCCGAGTATAGCAGCCCAAACCAGTAATACTAATTATGTCAATTGGTAAATATTTGAAAATTGAATAAGGTAAAGGGAGTAGTAATTCACCAATCTTATAGTATATTATTTATATTATTTAATCAACTTAAAAAGGAACTGTAGGATTAGGGGGTTACAGGAAGAGTTTAGGCATGATAATTGCAATTTTGGCCAAAATAATTACTGTAGCTAACAGAATTTTGTAATTCTCACGCCAATGGGTTAGGAATAAAATGGAAATTTCTCATATAGTTTGAAATTTACCAAATTGAGGCCAAATGATTAGAAATTGTGAATCCATGCAAGTGTCGGATTGTCATATAAATAGGGGTAGGAGTCAGACTCCTTCATACCAAAGTTCAGACTTCCAATTCTAGAGAGAGAGAGTGTGGACGAGCCAGAGAGAGAAACTAAAGGAAAAAGGCAGAGAATCTCACTTCTAGCAAGGTTTGAGGTTAGAAAAGTGATTAGGAAGTCATCTACAACATTAACCAGCATTTAAACGTTGTTTAAACACGGATTAAGGTAGCATAATAACCTAATCCTTGTATTTCAGAGTTTAATGTTCATATTACTGAAATTTGTGAAATTGAACTTGTTTGAAAAAAAAAGGTAGAAAACTACATTCTTATTGTTTTTAATCACTATTTGGTGTTTTTAACCAATTGAAAATACTTGTGCAAGCTTAAAATTTCTTCTAAAAAATGGGTTTTTCAATTTGAACGAAAATGAGTTTTAATCTCAAATTTGGACAAGATTACATGATGTTTTGGGCTGTTTTCTTGTGTTAAATGTTGCTAAGAATTTTATCTTGAGTTCATCAATTTCAAAATGGGTTTAGAAACAAGTTTTTGGATTGAAATTTTTGGTCAACAGCAATTCACAAAACAGAGCAAGACATAGCAGCCGACTGCCCCGGTGCAGCAGTCGACTGTCGTGTTTTTGATATGCCCAAAAACACATACAGAATGCTAGCAGTCGACTACCGGGCACCTGGAAGTTGACTGCCGTCTTCTTCATTTTTCAGAAACGCCCAAGAATAGAGCAGCTAACTCAGCAGTCTACTGTCGGGCCCCACAGTAAGCTAGCAGTCGACTGCCGGCACCTAGTAGTCGACTGATAGCTCTCTGTTTGGAATTTTGAAAATTTAGATAGAATGCAATCAGTCGACTTGCAGCGTAATACCAGTCGATTGTCACCTTTTGTGATGAAAAGATGAACTTAATGATATATTTGAATGACATCTAGCCTAAAAACTAAATCCAAACTAGAGATTAAACTCAAATTACAAGCAAGGTAACATATACGTTAAATGTAAATGAGAAATAGCATGAAAGTGATGAAAGTTAAAAGGAAAGAGCAAGAATGCATAAGAGAAATGAAAATTGTATTCTAAATATATGTATTTGTGGTAGATAGGTTCATATCTGAATGACTGATTGTTGGTATGGGACGATGATCGGACATTTCGCGATTATCGTGATAGTTGTAAATTGTAAGTTAGTGAATTAATGGCCAATGTAAATGAAAAGTCACATACTTAGAATTTACAGAACTATAGTATGCACCGATTCACCCATATATATATGTTTATGAATAACGTTTTGAGGACCCCAGTATGTACTTAATGTGTGGGACCCAGAGTTGGGAAGCTTATGGTACTTGGATCCACTGGAGGACGGTCTAGAATGTACACAATGTTATATGCAGTCGACGACTACCAGGTAGAGTTGCCACAGTATATATCCGAAAACATGGAGTGGTGCACATGTTGCCCGTTTAGATTTCTCTTATTATGTAATTATATGATGATGATTATGATGATAATTGGCAGAGCCCAATGCATCCTGATTGGCAGAGCCCAATGTATGATGATTGGCAGAGGCCAATGAGAAGTGCTCTTATTTCCTTATTGCTCTTTATGTTATGATGAAAGTTATATGAATGATGCTATGTTACCTATATGTTTTGATGAATTGATGAGATATGTACTATGAGTTAAGTTTATGCATGCAAGTATGAATGTTAAATGAAATATTATACAGGATAACCCAATGGATGTATTGTTTTATCAAAAAGAATGTAGAATTTTCGTAAGAGTTTACGGTGGTACAAACTAGCTATTTTGAAAACTAGTTATTAATGCTACTGAGATGTATTCTCATAAAAAATGCTGGTTTGTATCAGATGCCTAGGTTCCAGATAGAGCTAGAAGTGGAGGTGGAAGTGATGGAGATACCCTTCCTAGGGTATTTTCCTATAATTCATGAAGTGTGGGTTGTGTATATATGGGAAGTTCCTCCCACACCTTGAGGATGTAAAGTTCTAGGAAATTTTTTGGTATGCCCCATACCCTGAATCCTTGTGAAATTTTGGTAAAAGGATCAGGAGAATAGTTTGATGTATAGGATAAGGGCATATATGTATTAGAATATATGAGCTAGGAATC
The DNA here is from genome assembly GCA_031216115.1 of Senna siamea. Lineage (NCBI taxonomy): Eukaryota > Viridiplantae > Streptophyta > Magnoliopsida > Fabales > Fabaceae > Senna > Senna siamea. The sequence goes on along the minus strand of CM062363.1, from coordinate 22,523,032 downwards.
CACTAGCTATTTTGTTAAATGGGTATGAGAGAGTGACAAGCTTATTGTCTCCTTACCCTAGCTAACACTCTCACATATCCATAGATATATGTCTAATGAATGATATGTATACACTGCAAATGAATGTTGATGTATATGAATATATGTATGCACATGTATGTTATTTTAACTAAAATGTTTTTATTTTTGCTGTGTAACATGTGAGATCCCGAGTGTAGTAGCCCAAACCAGTAATACTAATTATGTTAATTGGTAAATATTTGAAAATTGAATAAGGTAAAGGGAGTAGTAATTCACCAATCTTATAGTATATTGTTTATATTATTTAAATCACTTTAAAAGAGACTGTAGGATTGGGGGGTTACACTGAGTTGGTATCAGAGCACTACTACCACGGCTAGTTAGAACTGGCTCGGTAGTGAAAGGGTAGATTCCTCAGGATAGAGACTAATGCAGGTTAGTTAGCTGAGCCATGGCAGTTGACTGGCTTGTATTATATTTTTTGACTTGAGGAATGAAGTGTTAGGTTTGGGTAGATGATATTTCTGATGGGTAGATGATATTTTTGATTGGTGCCATATGATCTCTTATAAATAATATGTTATTGAGACTAATCACCTTGGTAATGTTTATTTTGTAGAGTGAATTTTGGCCCCACCTAGGAGAAATACTGGGAAGGAAAAGGAAGGTGAGACCAATATGGAAAAAGTAATGCAAGTCATGATGAGAGTGGCAGAGGCTATGAGAGAATAGGCTACTACTACTACTCAACAAGCTGTAGCTATAGCTGAAGCATTTAGAAAATTTGAAGAGAATAGACCCATGAATCCCAACCCAAATCCTGACGTTGGCCAAGTGAAAAACCAAGCCTATAATGGTTGGTCTAGATTTCATAGAAATAATCTTCCTTCCTTTAGAGGTGAGTTTAATCCACAAGCAGATGAAGAATGGTTGTGAGAGATGGAAAACTTGTTTGAGGTTATAGGGAATACGGACGAACAGAAGGTTTTGTTTGCTGCTCACATGCTTATTGGGGAAGCAGAATATTGGTGGGGAGGAGCAAAACAATTATTGGTAGCCCAAGGGACCCAGATCACCTGGGAGGTTTTTAAAAGAGTGTATCTGGAAAAGTATTTCCCTGAGAATGTGAGAAACCAGAAAGAAATTGAATTCATCCAGTTAAAGCAGAGCAATATGACTTTTGAGGAGTATTTAGCAAAATTCGAGGCACTGTCTAAATTCTCTTCTTATTTGGAGCATCATCCAAATGAGACATGGAAAGCATTGCGTCTAGAAGCTGGGTTGAGATAGGAGCTAAAGAATGCTATTGCTCCATTTGAAATTAGAAACTTTGCTATATTAATGAACAAGTGTCGCATTGTTTCTCAGAACCTGGCTGAAACAGAGAAAGAAAGACATAGAGCCAATTTCTTTAAAAGGAAACAACCGGGATCCTTCAGAGGAAAGGATAGAAGAAATGAGGGAAACCAGAAGGAGAAGAAACCTGTAGTGAGACAGGCAGTACCTAATGCTTGTCCAAAGTGTGGGAAAAGTCATGGCAGACCTTGTAGATTCCAGTTCGGTGTGTGTTTTAAGTTTGGATGACCGGGTCATTTCATTAAAGACTGCCCTGAGTGGAAGAAGTCGACTGAGCCCACAAGACCTCCTACTATGGGAAGAGTTTATACTCTCATAGGTAAAGGCGTGGTTCAGTCCGATGATATAATAAAAGGTAATTGTTTGATAAATGGTATATCTTTAATTGTGTTGTATGATTCTGGTGCTACTTATTCTTTCATTTCTTATGAATGTGTGGAAAGATTGAGTTTACCTTTATTTAAATTACCCTGTGAGTTATCTATTTCTACTGCCACAAGAGAGCAGGTATCAACTTCTTTGGCTTGCTTAAATTATCCCCTTGTTGTACAAGCCTTTCATTGTTGACCTCATTTTTTTACCTTTGGTGGGATTGGATATTATTCTTGGGATGGATTGGTTGTCTGCAAATAATGTAGTCTTGGATTATTCTAAGAAATCTGTGATTTTTATAGATGCCATGCCGATAGTTAGGAAAATTGAGGAAGAGATCCAAGGAACTAGTTTTCTGTGTTCTTCTAAAGTTGAACATCAGCATAAAACTTAATGCTATTCTTGTAGTTTGTGAATTTCCAGATGTTTATGCCAATTATATTTCAAGTCTTCCACTTGAGAGAGAAATATAATTCTCTATAGAATTGATTCCTGGCACGGGACCAATTTCTATAGTGCCTTATAGAATGTCTCCCTTAGAGTTAACTGAACTGAAGATGCAGATAGAAGATCTTTTGGGGAAACAGTTTATTAGGCCCAGTGCTTCTCCTTGGGGAGCACGAGTTCTGTTTGTAAAGAAGAAGGATGGAAGTATGAGGTTATGTATAGACTATAGACAACTGAACCGGGAAACTGTGAAGAATAAATACCCACTTCCTAGGATAGATGATTTGTTAGATCAATTGAGAGGAGCTACTGTGTTTTCCAAAATTGATTTGAGGTCGAGATACCACCAAATCAGAGTGAGAATAGAAGATATACCTAAGACAGCCTTTAAAACCAAATATGAGCGTTATGAATTTTTGGTAATGCCATTCGGATTAACGAATGCTCTAGCTATTTTTATGGATTACATGAATCGTATCTTTAGACCCTACCTTGATCAGTTCGTGGTAGTGTTTATTGATGACATTCTTTTATATTTTAAGAGTAGTGAAGAGCATGAATATCACCTTAGAATTGTATTACACTTGCTTAGGGAAAAGCAATTGTATGCAAAATTAGAAAAATGTGAATTCTGGTTGGAAGAGGTGAAATTCTTAGGTTATGTAATCACTATAGATGGAGTAACAATAGATCCCACTAAAATAGAAGCTGTAATTAGTTGGGAGAGACCCACAACAGTGACTGAAATTTGGAGTTTTCTTGGATTAACAGGGTATTATAGGAGATTCATTCAAGAGTTTTCACAAATTACATTGCCCTTAACTAGATTGACTAGGAAAGATATTTCTTTTGTGTGGGATCACAAATGTGAAGATAATTTTCAAATTTTAAACGAAAAGTTAACCACAACACCTGTCTTAATAATCCCTGATCCCTTAGGAAATTTTGAATTGTATTGCAATGCATCCAAGAAGAGCTTAGGATGTTTCTTGATGCAAAATGAGAGAGTTGTCGCATATGTCTCTAGAAAATTAAGGCCTCATGAAGAAAATTACCATACCCATGATTTAGAATTAGCAGCTATAGTGTTTGCTTTAAAAATCTGGCAACACTATTTGTATGGTTCGAAGTTTGAGGTATGTAGTAACCACAAAAGTCTTAAATATCTCTTTGACCAAATAGAATTAAACATGAGGCAACGAAGATGGATGAAATGCTCAAAGGATTATGATTTTGAATTAAAGTAACATCCAGGAAAAGCTAATGTAGTGGCAAATGCACTAAGTCGAAAATCTCTCCACATGTCTCAACTAATGATAAATGAAATGAGCCTGATAGAGAAATTTAGAAATATGAGCCTATCCATACTGGTGTTACCAGATAGGATATGTCTGAGTGAGTTAAAAATTGAGAATAACCTTAGAACTCAGATATTAGAAGCTCAAAGAAAGGATGAATTCTTAAAGTCCCTTAAGGACCCAAAAGAATTCAAGAGAGGTGTCGATGGGGTAGTAACTTTCCAAGATAGGATTTATATCCCAGATTCAGGCAGACTGAGGGGATATAATTCTAGAAAAAGCCCATAAAAGCAACTATACTATTCATCTTGGTACTACCAAGATGTATCAAGATTTGAAAAAGAAATTTTGATGGCCAGGTATGAAGAAGCAAATAGCTGAGTATGTTACTAGATGCCTAGTATGCCAGCAGGTAAAAATTGAACATTAAAAACCTGTAGGACTACAACAACCTCTTGAAATACCTGAATGGAAATGGGATAAAATTTCTATGGATTTTGTAGTAGGTTTACCAAAAACTCAATTAGGAAATGATACAATCTGGGTGATTATGGATAGATTAACTAAATCTGCACATTTTCTACCCATCAAAATAAATTCCTCATTAGATAAGTTAGCCCAATTGTATATACGAGAAATAGTAAGACTCCATGGAGTTCCTACTAATATAGTATCTGATGGAGACCTTAGGTTTACTTCTAGATTCTGGAAAGCTTTACAGGAGGCTTTTGGTACTAAACTTAGCTTTAGTACTGCTTATCACCCATAAACTGATGGGCAGATTGAAAGAACTATTTAGACTCTAGAAGATATGCTTAGAGCATGTACATTAGGGCAAAAAGGGAATTGGGATAGAAATTTTCCTTTAGTGGAATTTGCCTACAATAATAGTTTTCACTCCAACATAGGGATGGCTCCTTATGAAGCCTTGTATGGAAGAAAATGTAGATCACCTTTGTACTGGTTTGAAGTAGGGGAGAGACAACTACTAGGGCTTGAATTAGTTTAACAAACCACAGATCAAATTAAGATGATTAAAGAAAAGATGGCTAAAGCCCAAGATAGGCAGAAAAGTTATGCTGATAAAAGGAGAAGACCACTAGAATTTGATGAAGGGGACCATGTTTTCCTTAGAATTTCTCCTATTACTAGTATTGGTAGGGCTATTAAGTCCAGAAAGTTGAGCCCAAGATACATTGGACCTTTCTAGATTTTGAAAATGGTTGGCCAATCTTCTTATCAAATTGCTTTACCGCTATTTATATCCAATCTCCATAATGTGTTTCATATTTCTCAACTTCGTAAATATCTTCCCGATCCTTCACATATTCTTGATGCCAGAATAATACAATTAAAAGATAATTTAACTATAATCCTAGACCTTTAAGAATCATCAGAACTGAAGTCAAACAATTGAGAAACAAAACAATTCCACTGGTAAAGGTGTTATGGGATCATTCATCGCCCTAAGAAGCTACGTGGGAGAAGGAAGATGATATGAGAAAAGTGTACCCAGAGTTATTTGTGTAGGTACGTATAAATTTTGAGGATGAAATTTCTTAAAATGAGGGGAGAAATGTAACATCCGCTCCTAAATTTTGAGAGATGTTTGTTAATTTTAGTTGATTGCTTGTGTATGTTGCATTTATGATTATGTTAGCTTGCATATAGTTGTATGAGTGTAAGAATTGGACTAGAAATGAGTGAGAAAATTGACTAGAATAAAGAAAAGGACTAAAATGAAAGGTGGAAGAGTTTAGGTATGACAATTGCAATTTTGGCCAAAAGAATTACTGTAGCTAACAGAATTTTGTAATTCTCCCAGGTTAGGGATAAAATGGGAATTTCTCATATAGTTTGAAATTTACCAAATTGAGGCCAAATGATTAGAAATTTTGAATCCATGCAAGTGTCGGATTGTCATATAAATAGGGGTAAGAGTCAGACTCCTTCATACCAAGTTCAGAATTCCAATTCTAGAGAGAGAGAGTGTGGACGAGATAGAGAGAGAAACTAAAGGAAAAAGGCCGAGAATCTCACTTCTAATAAGGTTTGAGGTCAAAAAAGTGATTAGGCAGGCATCTATAACATTAACCAGCATCTAAACGTTGTTTAAACATGGATTAAGGTAGCATAATAACCTAATCCCTTTATTTTGGAGTTTACTATTCATACTACTGAAATTTGTTAAATTGAACTTGTCTGAAATAAAAAGGGATTGAAAACTACATTCTTATTGTTTTTAATCACTATTGGGTGTTTTTAACCGATTGAAAATACTTGTGCATGCTTAAAATTTCTTCTGAAAAATGGGTTTTTCAGTTTGAACGAAAATGAGTTTTAATCTCAGATTTGGATAAGATTACATGATGTTTTGGGTTTTTTTTCTTTTGTTAAATGTTACTAAGGAGTTTATCTTGACTTCATCAATTTCAAAATGAGTTTAGAAATAAGTTTTTGGATTAAAATTTTTGGTCAACGGCAATTCACAAAATAGAGCAAGACGCAAGAATTGATCGCCTCATCGCAAAGAACCGACTGTCGTGTTCTTGATATGCCCAGAAACGCATATAGAATGCTAGCAGTCGACTGCTGGGCACCTGGAAGTCGACTTCTGTGTTCTTCATTTTCCAGAAACACCCAAGAATAGAGCAGTCGACTGGCTCGACCCAGCAGTCGACTGTCGGGCCCACAGTAAGCTAGTAGTCGACTACTGGTACCTAGCAGTTGACTGATAGCTTTCTTTTTAGAATTTTTAAAATTTAGACAGAATGTAATTAGTCAACTTGCAGCGTAATACCAGTCGACTGCCACCTTTTTGTGATGGAAAGATGAACTTAATGTTATATTTGAATGATATCTAGCCCAAAAACTAAATTCAAACTAGAGATTAAACTCAAATTACAAGCAAGGTAACATATACGTTAAATGTAAATGAGAAATAGCATGAAAGTGATGAAAGTTAAAAGGAAAGAGTAGGAATGCATAAGAGAAATGAAAATTGTATTCTTAATATATGTATTTGTGGTAAATAGGTTCATATCTGAATGACTGATTGCTGGTATAGGGCGGTGATCGAAAATTCCGCGATTATCATGATAGTTGTAAATTATAATTTAGTGACTTAATTGCCAATGTAAATGAAAAGTCATATACTTAGAATTTACAGAACTATAGTATGCACCGATTCACCCATATATATATGTTTATGAATAGCATTTTGAGGACCCTAGTATGTACTTAATGTGTGGGACCGAGAGTTGGGAACCTTTTGGTACTTGGATCTACTAGAGGACACTCTAGAATGTACACAATGTTATATGCAGTCGAGGACTGCCAGGCAGAGTTGTCACAGTACATATTAAAAAACAGGGATTGGTGCACATGTTGCCTCTCCAGATTTCTCTCATTATGAAATTATATGATGATGATTATGGTGATGATTGGCAGAGCCCAATGTATGATGATTGGTAGAGGCCAATGAGAAGTGCTCTTATTTCCTTATTGCTCTTTATGTTATGATGAAAGTTATATGAATGATGCTATGTTAACTATATGTTTTGATGAATTGATAAGATATGTACTATAAGTTAAGTTTATACATGCAAGTATGAATGTTAAATAAAATATTATACAGGATAACCCAACAGATGTATTGTTTTATCAAAAAGAATGTAGAATTTTCATGAGTTTACGGTGGTACAAACTAGCTATTTTAAAAACTGGTTATTAATGCTACTAAGATGTATTCTTATAAAAAATGCTAGTTTGTATCAGATGCCTAGGTTCCAGATAGTACTCGAAGTAGAGGTGGAAGTGGTGCAGATACCTTCCTAAGGTATTTTCGTATAGTTCATGAAGTGTGGATTGTGTATATATAGGAAGTTCTTCCCACACCTTGAGGTTGTACACCTTGAGGATGTAAAGTTCTAGGAAAGTTTTTGGTATGCCCCATGTCCTGAATCCTTGTGATATTTTGGTAAAAGGATCAGGAGAATAGTTTGATGTATAGGATAAGGGCATATATGTATTAGGATATGTGAGCTAGGAATCCACTAGCTATTTTGTTAAATGGGTATGAGTGACAAGCTTATTGTCTCCTTACCCTAGCTAACATTCTGACATATATATATGAATATATGTATGCACATGTATGTTATTTTAACTAATATGTTTTTATTTTTTCTCCATAACGTGTGAGATCCCAAGTGTAGCAGCCTAAACCAGTAATACTAATTATGTCAATTGGTAAATAATTGAAAATTGACTCGGGTAAAGGGAGTAGTAATTTGCCAATCTTATAATATATTGTTTATATTATTTAAATCACTTTAAAAGAGATTGTAGGATTGGGGGGGTTACAGATGGCACTATATGATACCTTAGTGGTGGACTTAACAGTACTAATAAAAGTCACCTTAGTGGTAAGGAATAAATGACACTAAATTGTTAAAATAGATCAAGTATGATTGATGTGATGCTAAATGATGTATGAATGCTTAAAGATGTGTTTTGTTGATGAATGAAGCATGACAATGTAATATTATATATTATGTCCAGGACATGAAATGTTAATAATCTCATATTTATAAATGTACATGTATATATATTTTGTAACACCCTCATTAGCCTATAGTTCCTTTTGAGTGTTTAAAGGTATAATGTATATAATTATCATAATACTAGTGTGTTACTATCACTTTTACTTAAGTAAATTTTAAAATTTTTACTAAGTTGATTCATTGAGTGCCATTAGGGTTGGTCTCTACCATTAGGGTTGGTCTCTACTCTCGAGTTCTCTCAACATTACAGCAGAATAAATATATATAGTACATCTGAATTAACTATACATAAACATGCATTCTTAATTAAATATAATCAATTAACTATTAGGAATGGAGGTAACAATCTTGCCACTCACAATCCCATCAATTAGTTTATTCATCAATCTAACCTCATTCCTATACAGATAAGTTAGAATAGGTTGTATAAAATAATCTTACACTAGCCTTTCTCAAAATATCATGAAGGCTAGCTCTATTCTACCAGTACTTAAGCTATTCAAATTAAACAGTTTGCATGCCCAAATTGGACACTTCTTGATACTTTACCTTCTTCTCAAGCCCAAGGGAACCTACACATTTGGTACATGCCAACACTAAAATGAGAAATGAATCTCAGTAGCAATGTAACCTGTTACAAAATACATTAACCTGTACCACTGTGCTCGCACGGAAAACTCTACATTGTTTCATAAAACATATCACATACTATTGGGATGTGGTGCACGTAGCATTTAATCATGTTATATACTTATACATACTCATATTCATCAAAACATATCATCTTTAAAACATAGGGAGTTGATTCATTATCAATCTCATCATCATTACTTTCATATAAAACATATGTGTGATAGTAAACATGACATCATTTCACTTTCATAACATATGAGCAGTACATAAAACACCCTAAGAGTAATCAGGAGAGTCGCCCAGCAACAAATCCACGCATCACTGTCTATATGAATGAGAGCATGTTTATTTAGTCATGCCTTAAGCTTTGTACATTTTGAGGTGTCCCCCAGTGGATCCAAGTACCTTAATGGTCCTTGTCCCTTTCTAGCAGATTATCCCTGACCAGCAGGATTCCTCCCTTTCATCACAAACGGGGCTGGTATAAACTCATAGGATCACCATCAACTCTACTTAGGTCATTTCCTCTTTGCTTTTGGGTGGATCATAGTACTATGGAATCACTAACATTCCTTTGAGGTGGATCACACTCCCGGTACGCTATTCTCTACATAAAATCTAGGGTGAATTGGCCCATGCCCATGGTTATGATTAACTCTAAGTATGTGTTTCTAATATGGCCCTTGAGAGATAACACTAACTTAAAGTTCGCAACCATCACAGTGTTTACTAAATCATCTAAGTTCAAGTGGGTGTTAAACTATCCCAATTTATGGCACAACCGTGGAATGCCTAACAGCCATCCCATACTGACAATTGGTCACTCAATCATAAGTCTATCTACCCTAAGGCGTACCCTAAGAATACTTTCCTATTTCCCTTTTTGTGTTTTCTGCTCTCTCTTTATTTCATGATCACAAGGGTCTTATCACCCAAAACTCCCAGTTTCCTTGCTTACCTATGTTGTGAGCCCTTAATTAAGTTAGTATGAAGAATTACTAAAGCTCAATTGCCATTAAAAACCTCATTTTGCAAGCTAAAGGGTTGCTAGTCGACTACTAGAAGGCTTGGTTGGTGGCTCTCTGTATTCCTCGAGTGCCAGATAGTAGTTAGCACTGGCAGTCGGTTGGTCACTTGTTGGAATGCATCTTGGGCAAAAATAAGAACACAACATTGACTGCGATGATGGTCAGTCGACTACTTAGTGTAAACCCGGCTCGACAATCGACTGCTAAGGATCTGGCAGTTGGCTGCTAAGCCTCAGTTTGCACTTCTGGGTTTCCAGGAACATGTCAGTTGACTGCTTCATACTTAGCAGTCAACTGTTATGCTCTGCTGCAGTTCAGAAAACATAATTTTGATAAGACCCAGTCCAGAATGCATTCCATTTTAAATTCTAAACACATGAGCTTAATTTTCATACAATAAAATTTACTTCTCATTAAACATTTCTCATTTATTAGCTCAAACATGGTACATTCTAAGAAAACTAGTCTATATCTCTAAATAAAAACAACCTATCCCTTTCAATCCATTACAAGCACATATATAAGTATACATTCAGTAGCACAACATCCTATAAAAATAGAAAAGCATACAAAATATAGGTTTAACCCTAAAATTTTCCAACAACAGTAAACTTTTCAAAAAAGAGAGGGTTTTAGGATGAATTGCTACCTTGATTTCCTACAAATGTGTGTGTAAGATGTGTCAGGAAGACTATTCCCTTGCTGTAGGACTAATTTCTAGCCTCAAATCTACCCTTCCTTGAGCCAAATCTCTCATTTCTTGCCCTAGCTCGCCCTTTTTTCTCTTTACCCATCCCTTCTGTCTCTCTCTCTAAAATGCAGGTGGGTGAAAGTGTGTGGGGGTTTAGGATTTAGCTAGGGTTTTGGGGTTTCTGAATATAAGTTCCCTTATTTGCATTCTAGTCCCTAACCCACTTTTTGCATTTGGTCTCAGCACATTTTCCCTTTTCACTTACATCCTTAGCCATACTCTTAAATTAACTTTCATTCCTTTCACTTAGGTCCCCAGGCTAATGCAACTATATGAGATTAATGCAACATACACAAGCATTAAGATTAAATTAACAACTGACAAACATCTCTTTAATCATATGAGGAGTGGATGTTACATATTTCACATAAAGCATGCCCATAGAATTGAATGAAAACTATTTTAAAAGAAATGGAATGTAGAAATGTTTTTTGTATCTGTACAATGCTACATGTTAGTTATTTTAAAATTATATGGTTTGTTTAACTACTAGGAAATTATTTTTTCATTATTGTACTGGCATGTATCAGATGCCCAGATATAGTGTGATGATGGAGATTAAAGTAGCTGTAGTAAAGGTTCCATTTCTAAGAACCTTTATATTTATATATTTGCAGTGTTTGAAATTCCTACTACAAATCCACAGACTTAGAAAGTAATTATGAATATGTAACTATAACCTTTATGGTTCTAATTCTATATATGTTCATTTTGGATAGAATTAGGACCATTATTCTTTTTAGCTATAGTTAGTGAAAAAGGGTGTATAATTGAAGTAAGATATGTGAAGAATATATCCACTAGTAGGAATCTTTTCGGTAAAAAGGGTATGAGTGACAAGCTTGTTATCTCTTTACCCTTATTTAAAAAGCTCTTCACATGTCACAGTTTATGTAAAGTATAGTGTAAATCTTATATGATGATATATATAATCATGCAATGTTTTATAAATTTTGCTACAATGAATGGAATTTTATTTCTGCTGTGCTGAAGTATGTTAATCTAAGCAAAAGAACCCAAACCTAATAAAATAATTAATTATTGATGGATTTAATGCTCAGACTCATTTTTTTTAACATAATAAGGTAAAGAATAATGTAACCACTTGTCTTATTACATATTATGACATTGTCATGTAAAGATAAGGGTGTTACATAATCTTGCATATTTCTAGAAATGAATATGCATACATTACAACATTATAAAAATCATCATCTCATTGCATGTTGTTTCCCAATCTCATGTAATCATCACACTTCCTTTTATTCATGTGATGGTCACACTTCCTTTTATCCATGTGACTGAGATTGTTGTTATCACAGGAACTGTCCTTCTAGTGACTATCACACTTCCTTTTATCCATGTGATATTGTTACACTTCCTTTTATCTATGTGATATGAGAATCTAACTTTTAGGGCGTCCCCTAACATGTGCACATCGCTAGTCTCATCCTTTTTCCCAACTATACGGCAATATATACAAATAGGTAACCAATACTTAGGGTCATAGAGTATTACACTTAAACCAAAACATTTTCCCATTATAGAATATCCTCTCTTTACTCCTTAAAGTCTTCCATAGGGCTGTATTTGGTTTAAAGAGTAACCCCTAACGAATACAGACTAGTAAGGAAAAAAACTATTATATTTTACAAGTAGTCTGCATAAGGAACACATAATGACCATCCTATACCAGCCACTAAATGTCCACCCCAAATTTTGTCTGTTGTAACACCCGCCTCCTGTAATTTTGATATATTATATTTTTATTATTAATGATAGTTTATGTAGATGTGATGGTTTATGTGATGTTAATAATGAATAAACAAAGGGGTAGAATGGACATTTTTACATAAGGGTAAAATTTTAATTTTACCAAAGAAGGAAAAATAGTAATTTTGCATAAAGAAGAAAGACCAAAATTTTCACATAACTATTTCGTGAAATTGTGTTTGAAGACTTTTACTTTTTTATTTTAAAAAGGAGAAGGAATAAGGGTAAAAATAATTACATTGCCATAAAAGGAAAAATGGTAATTTTACCTTAGGGGAAAAATGGTAATTTTACTTAAAGAGGGATAAATTAGAAATTTCATAAAAGAGACTTTATGAAACTTTATTTGATGAGTTTTAGCCTATAATTTTGAAAAAGAGGAAAAGTAAAGGTAAAAATGGCCATTTGGACATAAAGGGTAAAATGATAATTTTAACTAAGAACATTGGTAATTTTGAAAAAAGTGGAAGGGTAAAATGCTAATTTCACTTAAGGGTCAAAATTGGGAACTGATCCCTTATTTTCAGATGTAATTATGTAGTTGTAGCCCTTTTGTCCTAATTATATTCCAAAAAGAATGTATTGAGAATTAGGACAAGAGACCTACAACTACATAGTTACATCTACTTCTTAAATTTGCTAATTTGTTGGAGGGATTTCAAATATTGCTACTATAGAAATATCCTTCAAAATAGTAAAGGCTCCTAGAAAGGGAATCTCTACTACTGCTACCTCTATCTCCCTTATGGTGTTGTATCTAGGTATCTGATACATACCAATAGAGTAATGAGAAATAATTTCTAAGTAGCTAAACAAACCATACATTTTCGAAATAACTGGTATGTACTACTATATAAGTACAAAAAGCATTTCTACATTCATTCACTTTATTTTATGGGTAAGCTTTATGTGAAACATAGACATGTGCATTTATGAATATAAGAATATTAGCTAATGAAGCCACATTTATGCATGTAAGACATTATCATAATCATAAATTTCACTGCATTCATCAAGAAAGCATATTGTAAAACTTTCATACATAGATGATTTTCAAATTCATTTGTATATCATTCACATAAGTAATGTACATATGAGTAAACTTCCCCTAAGTGAGAGCACCTTTGGTCATCACTTAAGCACATAAACATTTTCAAGCATTACTTATGTATGTGAGCACCTTCAGTCACTACTTAAGTGTGTGGACACATTCGACCACATTTCATTTATGTGAGCGCCTTTGGTCACAATTTAGTTATGTGAGCACCTTTGGTCACATTTTATTTATGTAAGCACCTTTGCTCACATTTTTATTTTGTGAGAACCTTTGGTCACATTTTAGTTATGTGAGCAGATTTGGTCACATTTTTAGTTATGTGAGCACCTTTAGTCACATTTTAGTTATGTGCATACCTTTAGTCACATTTTAGTTATTTGTGTAATGCCCTTATCTATTATTATTACTCTTTCAAAATAAACAGATAAGTTTGATACATTACTCTTAACCTTAATTATTCATTTGCAATGTCTGAGAATTTATACCATTAAGTATTATTATTATGGATTAGGTTTGGGTTCTTTTGCTTAGGTAAATGCACAACGAAAATTAAATTCAATGTATCATAGCGGAATTTATAAAACTTACATATGATACAAATAATAAATGTCTAATAATGAATGTCCATTACATTCTTCTGTGATCATATACTAGGATATATGAAGTACCCATCCATAAGGAGTCAGGAGACAACAAGCTTATCACTCAGACTCCTTTTACAAAATACTAGGGATGAACCAGTCATTCATATATCCTTTCCCTAATGATTTCCCCTTTTTCCTTTTCTATATACAGCAAAAATAATAGTCTTAATTCTAATCCTAAAAACATATATAGAATCAAGACCCCAAAATAAAGGAATACAAAATGCTCTTAGAAAAACGGACTTCCATCTTTCCCCGACACCGCTAAGCATTCGCATCTGATACATATTAGCATGCAAATGAGAAACACAAGTTTTTTAGTAGCCTAACAATTTATTATTTTAAAATGAACTAATATATACCAGGGTGCAAGAACCAAAAATATTTTCATATACATTCTAGTTATTTAAGACACAGTCTCATTTATATATATACATCAATTGGCTAGCATTGCATGATTATTTGAAATGTCAATGTGATAAAAGTAGATATTCCCTTTCAAGTAAAACATTTTTTTCATGGGACACATGTTAAAACTAGAATAGACAATAATCATTTATGCATTTTATTCTTAAAACATACCTTGCCTTAAAGTGTGAAGCACCTTTGATCATACTTCAAGGAATGTGGACACTTGGCCGCCTTTGTAAATTAATTGTGCACACTTGGGCATGTTGTAGACACTTGGCCACCTTTATAAATTAATGGTGCACACTTGGGTACTTTGTGGACACTTGGCCACCTTGGTAAATTGATTGTGCACACTTGGACACTTTGTGGAAATTTGGCCACCTTGATAAAATTAATTGTGCACATTTGGGCACTATGTGGACACTTGGCCACCTTGGTAAATTAATTGTGCACACTTGGGCACTATGTGGACACTTGGCCACCTTGATAAATTAATTGTGAACACTTGGACACTATGTGGACACTTGACCACCTTGATAAATTAATTGTGCACACTTGGGCACTATATGGACACTTGGCCACATTGATAAATTAATTGTGCATGTAACGACCCCCTAATACGACATGTACAATCCTCATCTGATTAGCGGAAGCATATGGGTTATTCTAAATGATTATTCCCTATGTGGGAACGTCAGGGGATCGCTACTGGTTGAGCGTAACCCAAATAGACTTTTCGTTGTCTATTCAGATTCCGTTCAACCCTAATTCACATGCAGCTAACTAATTATACATGCATACATCACAAATTACTCTGGAATGAAATCTAAAACTGATATACACGTCACGTTATACATTCATACATATTCCGACTTAAATCCATAAATTTACAGCGGTAAACCCTACCAAAAATTCGGCAGAGTTTCCTCTCTATTTCGATCATGTCCAAAATACAAAGAATCACCTGTTTACATTTACACAGCCAGTACAACAACAGCAATAAACATAATTCACAGAAATCCATAAAATCAGCGTCAATCCCATCAATACAGTCAATATAAAACACCTGATTTATACATGTACAACCAATCCAATCCATACAGAAAGCATAAAGAACAGAACCCATTATACAGCAACATCATCAAAGCATATATATACAAGCCGATTCAAGCCTAAGCTAAGTCATTCTCCTATCTATCACCACAAAGATCATCGCTTCATCGCCTGGTTCATCGCCCTGTCCCTGTTCATCTGAGTAAACAACCTAATGAGATATAAAATCCCAATAGAATAATTTACAAATTCAAATGTCATTCAAAAATTGGTTGAATACCCAGCGGTGCGAATACCAAAATTTTCTTCCCAAAATTAGTTCGAAAATAGTGAAATACCTTATCTTTAAAAATCCTTTAATTACATGGAAATCGCAGCAATTAATCGAAATCATAAAATCCATTTCTTTGAGAATCAGTCATCAAAATCAAGTAAAATCCTATGCCCGGTGTATCTAAATCCATGTTGGTCACAAATCCGCTGTAACCAAGTCTAAATCATCATCTAATTGCACGTCGTCTAGAGAGAATACCTCTCTTATCGTTGGGTGTGATCCGTAACACCAATCACCCGAATCAAGCCTATATTGTGAGTGTGATCCGTAACACCAATCACTAACTCAAGGACCGGGTGAGAATCAACATCTAGGGCGTCCCCTAGCATGTGCACATACGCCAATTCTCATCCTCATATAGTCTATTCGAACTCACATGCACTCGGTCGGCTATTCCTCAGGGTTCTAGGGTATTACGCCTAAATCACAACGTTTCCCCGTGTAGGCTATCCCCCCTTATACTCCTTAAACCTTTCTTAGGGTCGTCCTGGTTTAACATGTAATCCCTAACTCAGTACAGGCTAAATCTGATAAAAATAATCTCGTTTAAACGCTCCCTGTACTAGGGATACTTAACGGCCGTCCCATACCGGCTATCAAGTACCCAACCCTAAGTAAATCCATCCTAAAGGCATCTAAACTCGAAAAACAAGGTGTCTAACATGCAATTAGGGTTTTCAGCACACAGGCATGCAATTTATCCCATCGAAAGAAGCACGTAAATCCATGCAATTCATCTAAATCAATCAGGTATCCACTAGGTCAGGCTACACGGTGGTGGGGGCGGTGATGGTCAACGGTGAAGAACGGCGGTGATCTGAGCTGGTGAAGTTTCGCGCGGTGGAGGAGAAAGATGGCATTTTTTCGGCGACTCTGGCGGCCGTTGGTGGCCGTGGGTGGTTGCTGGAGGTTGTGGGCAGTGAGGGCTGTCGGTTGGTGTCCTTGGTGGCGGCCCACAGTGGCTGTGGTGGCGGTTCACGGTAGAGGAAGGAAGAGAGATAGGAGAGAGAGAGTGTGGTGAAGAGAGAGAAAAATATGAGAGAAATGGAGGGAATCTGTGAAATTTAAAGCCTCCGGGGGCGATTCTGACTTTTCTCGGACCACTCGAGGATGATTTAGGGTGTCAGCATCCTTCCAGATGTTGGCACACGTTTCCATGCAAAGGTTTTGGCCTCCATTAATGAAATTAATGCATGAAACTTCTTCCGTCAGTTTCTGATCGTCGGATTGCATTTCTTTCTGTTTGATCGTGTTTCTAACTTCAAACCACCTTCTGTTGCAAATTCTCGTCCTTGAAATACTTGCCAGCCTCAGTTTAAAAGGAATTAGGGATCAAGGTTTGGTTTTCCTCTTTAAAAACTCTTTCGTTTTGAATCACTATTCTCGTAAATCGTGCCAAGCTTCGTTTGATTGGGATTAATATCAAAAATCAGGTTTTATCTTTTAAAAATCTTTCAAAATCCTTTCGGTTATTACATTCTCCCCCCCTTAAATGAAAATTTATCCCCAAAATTCATACCTGTAAACAGTTCTGGGTATCTTTGCCTCATCTCTTCTTCTTTCTCCCACGTCATCTCCTGCGATGCTACATCCCGCCAAAGTACCTTAACTAAAGGGATCATTTTACTTTGAAGTTGCTTAGTCTTATAGTCAAGGATTTGAACAGGAGTAGATTCATAAGTCAAATTTTCCTTTAATATTATTGGTTGATTCCCTAATACATGCGTAGGATCTGGGACATATTTACGAAGTTGGGAGACATGAAAAACATTATGTAAATTGGATAAATAGGGAGATAAAGCAATTTGGTAGGCAACGGGACCGACTCTTTGTAAAATTTGGAATGGTCCTAGGAATCTAGGACTTAGTTTCTTAGTCCTTATCTGTCTACCAATACCCATAGTGGGGGACACTCTCAGAAATACGTGATCTCCCTCGTTAAATTCCAAAGGCCTTCTTCTCTTGTTGGCATAGGATTCTTGCCTCTATTGGGCAATTCTCATCTTTTCCCTGATCATTTTAATTTGATCAGTGGTTTCTTGTACCATCTCGGGTCCCAACAGTGCACTCTCCCCCATTTCTACCCAACTAAAAGGTGATTTACAGCTTCTCCCATACAGAGCCTCATACGGGGCCATACCAATGGTAGAGTGATAACTGTTGTTGTATGCAAACTCTATCAATGGCAGGTGTTTATCCAAACTTCCTTTCTGCTCAAGCATACACGCCCTTATGTCTTCTAGGGTTTGAATAGTCCTCTCAGACTGCCCGTCAGTCTGAGGATGATAGGTTGTGCTAAATTTAAGTTGGGTTCCTAAGGCTTGCTGTAAGGACTGCCAGAATCTCGAAGTAAACCTAGGGTCTCGATCAGATACTATACCTGACGGTATTCCATGTAGTCTCACGATTTCCCTAAGGTATACTTCGGCTAATTTCTCCATGGAGTAACGCACTTTAACAGGTAAAAAGTGAGCAGATTTGGTTAACCTATCCACTATCACCCAAATGGCATCAAATCCTGCTGGTGTTCTAGGTAATCCTACCACGAAATCCATAGTGATCTGATCCCATTTCCTCTCTGGTATCTCCAATGGTTTTAGTAGCCCTGCGGGTTTCTGGTGTTCTATCTTAACATGTTGACAAGTCAGACAGGCATTCACGTAGTTCGTGATATCCTTCCGCATACCGAGCCACCAAAAATTTCTCTTTAAATCCTGATACATCTTGGAAATACTGGGGTGAATAGTGTAATGGCTTCTATGGGCTTCTGCTAACACTTTTTCCTTTAGTTCCTAATGGTTTGGGATCACTACCCTCTTTCTAAACATCAAAACCCCATCAGGTGCTAATCCAAAGTCGGGTTAGTCTGCGTATACTTCCAAGGATTCATCCTCAAGTTGGGCTTGTCTAATTAATTCTCTCAATTCACATGTTATTAAAAAGTCATTCATCACTAATCTTTGCGGAAATGAGATTATGTTGAGGCTAAGATTCCCAAAATCCTCAAGTAACCTCATCTCACCAATCATTAGACTAGCTACTTGTAGTGACTTTCGGCTCAATGCATCAGCCACAACATTTGCTTTTCCTGCATGATACTTCAACTCAAAATCAAAGTCTTTCAAGTATTCTACCCACCTACGCTGCCTCATGTTTAATTCCTTCTGATCAAACAAATACCTAAGGCTCTTATGATCACTAGATACCTCAAATACGGCGCCATACAGGTAATGTCTCTAAATCTTTAGGGCAAACACAACGACAGTTAATTCTAAATCATGGGTGGGATAGTTCTCCTCTGCAGGTTTCAATTGTTGCGATGCATAAGCCACAACTTTCCCATCCTGCATCAATACACAACCTAGGCCTCTCAAAGATGCATCTGTGTATACAGTAAAAGGTTATAGGGGTTTCGGAATAATTAACACAGGAGCGGTGGTTAATTTCTCTTTCAAAATTTGAAAACTAGTTTCACACTGTTTGCTCCATTCAAAATCTACCCCTTTTCGAGTCAACCAGGTTAGTGGCACAGCTATCTGAGAAAATCCTTGGATGAATTTCTAATAATAACTAGCCAAACTCATGAAACTCCTAATCTCGGTGACTGTTCTAGGTCGATCCCAATCTAGTACTGCTTCAATTTTCTTTGGGTCGACCGCTATCCCTTCCCCATTTACCACGTGTCCTAAGAATTTTACTTCTTCTAACCAAAACTCACATTTCTGTAGCTTTGCATACAATTGTTTCTCTTCTAGTATCTGTAGCACCGTGCTAAGATGCTGGGTATGCTCTTCGTGAGTCTTGGAATAGACTAAGATATCATCGATGAATACCATGACAAATTGATCTAGATAGGGTCTGAAAATCCTGTTCATATAATCCATAAAAATAGCGAGTGCATTCGTCAATCCAAATGGCATCACTAAAAACTCGTAATGGCCATATCTTGTCCTGAACGCTGTCTTAGGAATATCCTCCTCTCTAACCCTAATCTGGTGGTATCCTGATCTTAAATCTATCTTAGAAAATACAGTCGCGCCTTGCAACTGATCAAACAAGTCATCGATACGTGGTAATGGGTATTTATTCTTGATAGTCACCTTATTCAATTGTCGGTAATCAATACACAGTCTTAAATTCCCGTCTTTCTTCTTTACGAATAAGACCGGAGCTCCCCATGGCGATACACTTGGCCTAATAAACCCCTTCTCTAACATATCTTCAATTTGGACCTTTAATTCTCTTAATTCTGCGGGGGCCATACGATATGGGGTCATAGCTATTGGACCCGCTCCTGGGATCAGGTCAATGGTGAATTTTATCTCTCTAGGTGGTGGTAGTTTACTTATTTCCAAAGGAAATACCTCTGGAAAGTCACTAATGATTGGGATTTGGCTTAGCTTATCCTGTAACTATACCTCAGAGAGATTGAGGGACATATCACCTATCTCACAAGCCCTGTCACTCCCTCGCACAGGTATGTTATCCAGATAAGTAATTGTCCCTTCGGAACAATTCAACAAGACCCGATTCCTAGTCAACCAGTCTATTCCCAAAATAATGTCGATCCCTGACAATGGTATACATACTAGGTCCACAAGAAATAAAGTATCTTCAATGGTTAAGGGGCAATTTAGGCATATTCGTGGGGACATAGTGGCTTCTCCCAAGGGTGTGGATATGTATAGGTCACAAGTCAGGGTTTGAACAGGTAATCTTATTCTTTCTACGCATGCATTAGCAATAAATGAGTGCGTAGCACCCGAATCAAACAATACTATCAAAGAAAAATTATAAATTTTACCTCTACCCTGCATCAAGCACAAGACACAGCCGACATTGGCAGCATTCATAGTAAAAACTCTCCCTGGAGCCTGTGGTCTTCGGCTACCGGATGTCGGCTGGTTCCCCGTGGAAGGGCAGTATCTGGCCATATGTCCTGTGCCTCCACATCTGTAACACTGAAGTGGAGTCTGATGCCAGAAGGGTTGATTCAGATGTCTGGTGCCACACTTTGGACAAGGAGCATTATCAGGTCGCCTCCCACTGCTACTAGAAGCCCCTGGTTGCGGTTTAAACATACCGCTTCTTACATTAAGATTCCTGGGTGCTTGTCTGGGCCGGTTCCCTGTTCGTTGTGTCATATTTTGAGTCTGTCTCTGTTCTAAATTCTTGCTCAGAATTCGGCACTTGTTGACCAGTGTGGCGAAGTCTCGAATCTCTAGGGTAGCTAACTGAGTCTTCATAGGTAAATCTAGGCCTTCTTTTAGTTGTTTCGCTTTCCAAGCCTCATCGTAATGCATTCGCAGGTAAGTGGAGTATCGTGATAATTCTTCAAACTATTTCAGATACTCGTCAAATGGCCTGCCTCCCTGTGTGAGCTTCAGGAACTGTGCTTCCTTTGCTTGTTTCACGCTCTCAGGGATATATTGATCCATGAAGACTCTCTTGAAAGATTCCCAAGTCAGTGGAATGCCTCAGCTCTCTATCAGTTGCTGGGCATCTGTCCACCAAAGTTTCGCTTCACCTTTCAGCATGTACGTTGCATATGTGACTTTCTGTTCATCTTCGTACTGAAACAACCTGAAAATCTTTTCAATTTCTTTTACCCAAGCTTCCACAACAGCTGGATCGGAGGCACCTATAAACGGAGATGGACCTGCTCTCTAAAACTCGATCCATCCCTGATATAGTGGGTTCGCATGTTGGGTGGCTCCATCGTTTCTCGTCTGTCTATCTTCCTGCTGTTGTCTCATTACATTAGCGCTGGTAGTGGCCTGATCTCTCATCGCATCGGCCATCAACCGGATGGATTCCATCATGTCACGCATGTCGACCTCAGTCTCCATGCTACCACTACCCGAAGCACCCTGATTCCTGTGTCTTGGCCTTCCTTTGGGCCTACGGGTGGCATCCCTACTAGATTCTGCCATACTTATCTGACACAGAAAATAAACAAATCAGTTATACAACAACAGTTAACAGAAATACATTAAATTCATTCCGTTCATTATCAATTCAAAATCAGGTCCTATCATTCCAGAGTTAAATCAATCGAAACCCTAGAGCTGCAAGCCTGAAGATTCAAAGTCCTTAACCTACTAAACCAGAAGATCCGAAAAATTGGGCTCTGATACAATAATTGTAACGACCTCCTAATACGACATGTACAATCCTCATCTGATTAGCGGAAGCATATGGGATATTGTAAATGATTATTCCCTATGTGAGAACGTCAGGGGATCACTACTGGTTGAGCGTAACCCAAATAGACTTTCCATTGTCCATTCGGATTCCGTTCAACCCTAATTCACATGCAGCTAACTAATTATACATGTATACATCACAAATTACTCTGGAATGAAATCTAAAATTGATATACACGTCACGTTATACATTCATACATATTCTGACTTAAATCCATAAATTTACAGCGGTAAACCCTACCAAAAATCTGGCAGAGTTTCCTCTGTATTTCGATCATGTCTAAAATACAAAGAATCACCTGTTTACATTTACACAGCCAGTCCAACAACAGCAATAAACATAATTCACAGAAATCCATAAAATCAGCGTCAATCCCATCAATACAGTCAATATAAAACACCTGATTTATACATGTACAACCAATCCAATCCATACAGAAAGCATAAAGAACAGAACCCATTATACAGCAACATCATCAAAGCATATATATACAAGCCGATTCAAGCCTAAGCTAAGTCATTCTCCTATCTATCACCACAGGATCATCGTCTATCGTCTGGGTTCCTGTCCCTGTCCCTGTTCATCTGAGTAAACAACCTAATGAGATATAAAATCCCAATAGAATAATTTACAAATTCAAATATCATTCAAAAATTGGTTGAATACCCAGCAGTGCGAACACCGAAATTTTCTTCCCGAAATTAGTTCGAAAATAGTGAAATACCTTATCTTTAAAAATCCTTTAATTACATGGAAATCGCGGCAATTAATCAAAATCATAAAATCCATTTCTTTGAGAATCAGTCATCAAAATCAAGTAAAATCCCATGCCCGGTGTATCTAAATCCACGTTGGTCACAAATCCGCTGTAACCAAGTCTAAATCATCATCTAATTGTACGTCGTCTAGAGAGAATACCTCTCTTATCGTTGGGTGTGATCCGTAACACCAATCACCCGAATCAAGCCTATATTGTGAGTGTGATCAGTAATACCAATCACTCACTCAAGGACCGGGTGAGAATCAACATCTAGTGCGTCCCCTAGCATGTGCACATACGCCAATTCTCATCCTCATACAGTCTATTCGAACTCACATGCACTCGGTCGGCTATTCCTTAGGGTTCTAGGGTATTACGCCTAAATCACAACGTTTTCCTGTGTAGGCTATCCCCCCTTATACTCCTTAAACCTTTCTTAGGGTTGTCCTAGTTTAACGCGTAATCCCTAACTCAGTACAGGCTAAATCTGATAAAAATAATCTCGTTTAAACGCTCCCTGTACTAGGAATACTTAACGGCCGTCCCATACCGGTTATCAAGTACCCAACCCTAAGTAAATCCATCCTAAAGGCATCTAAACTCGATAAACAAGGTGTCTAACATGAAATTAGTGTTTTCAGCACATAGGCATGCAATTTATCCCATCGAAAGCAGCAAGAAAATCCATGCAATTCATCTAAATCAATCAGGTATCCACTAGGTCATATCTAGGGTTCGGGAAGTGGAAATTATCCTACTTGGTCTTCGGTCACTCCAAATCAAGTCAAGACTTCACGAAATCTCAGTTTCTGAGCCCAATTAATTTCCTGGACATTAAATTAAATATTTAGACTTGTCACGTCATCCATTTTTTGATCCTAAGTCCGGTTACGCTAATACCTAGGTCAATTTGTTGCCTAATTACGTTCGGCAGCCATTTCAGTCATATACCATTAGTTTTTGGGAAATTGGACCTTACCAATGGGATCGGACGATGGAATTCTGCGTCGGGGTGGTCTCAGTTTCTCCCGATGCACATCCAGAAGCTCCGGCACGGCGGCGCACGGCGGCATACGGTGGCACACGGCGGCGTACGGTGGCGCATGGCAGAGGGGTGCGATTTGCCTTAAAAATCACACCACGGTGAAGCCCACAAGTCCAGGAGTCTGAATCTGGTGGTGGCGTGGCGGTTCACGGCCGTTTGGATGGCATTTTTCGGCCACGAAGATTCTCGCATGAAGGATGGAGATTCCCTCGATCCGAGTGCGTTCGGCCTCCGTTCGACATCGGCGAGCTACTGGAGGAAGCTGGTAGCTCGGGCTACACGGTGGTAGGGGCGCTGACGGTCAACGGCGACGGACGGCAGCGATCTGAGCTGTTGAAGTTTCGCGCGGTGGAGGAGAAAGATTGCATTTTTCCGACGACTCTGGCGGCCGTTTGTGGCCGTGGGTGGTTGCTGGAGGTTGTGGGCAGTGAGGGCTGTTGGTTGGTGTCCTTGGTGGCGGCCCACGGTGGCTGTGGTGGCGGTTCATGGTGGAGGAAGGAAGAGAGAGAGGGAGAGAGAGTGTGGTGAAGAGAGAGAAAAATGAGAGAAATAGAGGGAATCTGTGAAATTTAAAGCCTCCGGGGTCGATTCTGACTTTTCCCAGACCACTCGGGGACGCTTTAGGGTGTCGGCATCCTTTCAGATGTCGACACATGTTTCCATGCAAAGGTTTTGGCCTCCGTTAATGAAATTGACACACGAAACTTCTTTCGTCAGTTTTTGATTGCCAGATTGCATTTCTTTCTGTTTGATCGTGTTTCTGACTTCGAACCACCTTCCGTTGCTGATTCTCGTCCTCGAAATACATGCCAACCTCAGTTTAAAAGGAATTAGGGTTCAAGGTTTGATTTTCCTCTTTAAAAACTCGTTCGTTTCGAATCACTATCCTCGTAAATCGTGCCAAGCTTCATTTGATTGGGATTAGTGTCGAAAATAAGGTTTTATCTTTTAAAAATCTTTCAAAATCCTTTCGGTTATTACAGTGCACACTTGGGCATTATATGGACACTTGACCACCTTGATAAATTAATTGTACACACGTAGGCAATTTGTGGATACTTGGCCACCTTGATAACTTAATTGTGCACACTTAAACACTATGTGGACACTTGGCCACCTTGATAAATTAATTATGTTGAAATTGTTTATTGGTATGTGGTCTTAAATTAGTCATCCATAATCTCTTAAATTTTTTAACATAAGAACATTAATGGCATAAATTGGGATAAAATGCAATCACCCTTCCTTTAACTCTAACTTTCTCATTTTCCCTTGACTTTAGCCAGTACAAGACCTATTATAAGTCATTATCATTTGCATATGCATTCGGCTACTAGCACTAAAATGGGGGATTATGTTCAGCCATAAGGGTAAGTTAATAATCCCTAAGGTATTTCATGCCACATTGTCAAATTCTCCCCACCTTTCTATACTTTACACTTAATGAGATCATGCATTAAATTCTAGGATACTTTTATCCACATTTAATTGGTGTAGCCATTTCCATTAATAATTTATTCCCCTTGCTTTATTGGTTCATGCTATGTAACACCCCCAAACCTATATTCCTTTTAGGTAATGAGATAATATAATATAAGATTGGTGAGTTACTACTACCTCTACCTGAGTATATTTTTAACTTTTTCTAAGTTAAATAGTTGAGTGCTACTAGTTTGGGTTACTACACTCGGGTTCCCACACGTTACGCAGCGAAAATAAATAATGTAATTTAAATGAAATAGATAGATATAAAGATATTTACATTCACACTCAATTGTACATAATATTTATACATACATATACAATAGTGTGTGCCGGACATATATCTATAGATATGCGAGCCTGAGCAGGGTAAGGAGACAACAAGCCTGCCACTCATACCTTGTTTTAAGTAAAACTCTCAATCTCACATATCTTAATACATATGTGCCTTCCTTATCTACACGGCATGTATAAATACTATAAACTCCTAGTTATGTATACAGTCAGGGGAAAGGTGGTGACTTAAATACAAATAGACTATACTCCTTCTATTTCTATCTCCATCAGCACCTGGTACCTAGGCATCTGATACAAATTAGCTTTAATGAGAAATATTTCTCAATAGCAATAATCACCTGTAATTTAAATACCGCTGACTTATACCATCGTATGGGTATGGAAATCCACTACATTCCTCTTCATAATAATTCAAACATTATGCTATTGGAGTAATGTACATAGATGATATAAATATTTCATGCATATACTTATGAATATCTTTGCACCTCAACAAATATTCATCACACATGATATCTTCTCAGACTGTAATGGTAACGCATCATATTCTCATATCAGTATAGAGTATAGAGCATAAAAAAAGAACTCATGCAATTTGATATGGCCAAAATCAAAAGCATCATAAAAGAATTTTTTTAAAAATGTTTTCATTCATAAATGAGTTTTCTTATGGTCATAAGCCACCTGTAATCATTCTCGGGTTTAACCGTCAGCATTTATTCTCAGGTTAACCATAAGCATTTATTCTCAGGTTATCTGTCAGCATTTATTTTTAGGTTATCCGTCAGTAGTTATTCTTAGGTTAACCATCTGCAAAACTTTTCCTAGATTAAAGCCAGTTGCAGCTATTCTCGCGGTATAACCAATTGCATTCATTCTTGCGGAATAACCAATTGCATCCATTCTCGCGAATCAACCATTTGCAGTCATTCTCATTTATGGTTTATGCTCATTAAAATTCTCATGTTTCTATTCTTTTTCTCATGATTTCTCAAGCTACACATTTCTCATGTTACCCATTACCAGTCAAGATTAAATCCTACATTTGAGTGAACTATTGGGCTAATTTTGTACAAAAAGAGGTTATTAAGTCTATTTTCTCGAAACAGAGAGCTACAAGTCAACTTTCAGCCTCCTGATAGTCGACTTCCAGCTTGCTGCCCTAAAAATGTTTCAAAAAGTGAGTAATCAGTCGACTTCCAAGACCCCGACAGTCGATTACTCTATTTTTGGCTAATTTCTAGAAAATAAGAACACGGAAGTCGACTTCCAACCCCTGGCAGTCGACTGCTAGCTTTTTGGATACGATTCTGGGTAACTCAGGAGCACAACAGTCGACTGGTATGGCCTACAAGTCGACTGCTACATTATGCTCTATTTTTCAAAAGCTCGTTGACCCAGATTTTTACACCAAGAATAGGTTTTTAAAATGGTTTTGATGATTTAAAACTCAATAATAGCATAAGAGCTTCATTTACCACAAGAAAATAGCCCAAACCACTGATTATTCTTGCTCAAATCTTGGATTTAAACTCTTTTTCAAAAACCAGAAAAACTCATTTCTCAGATTTACATTTATGCATTCACAAGTATATTCAAGCATTTTAAAACATCCAATAGCAATCAAAATCACTAAGAATGTAGGTTTTTAACCTCTCTTCAGTTTAAAATCATGAAACTCAAAATTTTTAGCCATAAAAAGTAATTTCAAAAAATAAGGGAGATAGGTGATTTGCTACCTTTTTGTTGATTTCCAATTGGTATTTGATGGTTGACAAATGTTCTGGTAAGTTTTCTTAACTCCAGAAAGGCTTAATTCCTTCTAACATTTTACTTCCTTCACAATTTCTGCTCTTTCTCTCTCTAGCTCGTCCTTTCTCTCTCTCTAAAGTTCAAACTTCATGATGCAAATGAAGAGCTCTGGAGGCTTCACCTATTTATAGGTGATCTGGCTATTTGCAGTTCTGCTCCTAATTCCCGATTATTCGGCCTAAATTGGTAATTCTTCCAACTTTATGTTAAATGACCATTTTGTCCCTAACTACTTGGCGGGAAGTTTTTCAGAATTCTGTTGCTACAGTAAATCATTTGGCTAAAATTATGGCCTATTGCCCTGAGGTTTTGGAATTTCACATCTTTGTCCTCACTTTATCTTTTTCCTTTCAATTTGGCCCCTATTCTTTCCTTTTCCTTAAATCTCTTATTCTAATGCAACTACATGCAGCCTAATGCAATAAACACAAGCATTTGATTCATTAAAAATTAACAAACATCTCTTTAAGGCGTAAAAGAAGCAGATGTTACAATTCTCCCCTCCTTTAAAAAAATTTATCCTCGAAATTTAAAACGTACCTAAATAAATAACTATGGGTAAACTCTTTTCATATCATCTTCTTTCTCCCACGTGGCTTCCTGTGGCAATGATTGGTCCCACAACACTTTTACCAGTGGAATTGTCTTATTCCTCATTTGTTTGACTTTAGTACCAATGATTCTTAAAGGTCTAGGATTATAAGTCAAGTTATCTTTCAATTGTACAGTACTGAAGTCAAGAATATGAGAAGGATCTGGAATATATTTACGAAGTTGTGAAACATGAAAAACATTGTGGAGATTGGATAAAAATGGTGGTAATGCTATTTGGTAAGCGGATGAACCTATTCTTTTCAGAATATAGTACGGTTCAATGTATCTAGGATTCAATTTTCTAGACTTAATAGCTCTACCAATACTAGTAATTGGAGATACTCTGAGAAAAACATGATCTCCTTTTGTAAATTCTAATGGCCTTCTCCTCTTATCAACATAACTCTTTTGTCTATCTTGGGCCTTAGCCATTTTCTCTCTGATCATTTTTATTTGATCAATTGTCTGTTAAACTATTTTCGGCTATAGAATTTGTCTCTTTCCCATCTCAAACCAACACAATGGTGATCTATATTTTCTTCCATACAAAGCTTCATATGGGGCCATTCCTATGCTGCTATGAAAACTATTATTATAGGAAAATTCTATCAAAGGAAAAATTTTATCCCAACTTCCTTTTTGTTCTAATATACAAGCCCTAAGCATATCTTCTAATGTCTGGATTTTCCTTTCAGTCTGCCCATCAGTTTGAGGATGGTAGGTAGTGCTAAAATTCAACTTAGTACCAAATGCCTCTTGCAAGGCTCTCTAGAATCTAGAAGTGAACCTAGGATCTCTATCTGATACTATACTGGTAGGTATTCCATGAAGTCTTACTATTTCTTGTATATACAAGTGGGTTAACTTATCCAATGAGGAATTTATTTTAATAGGTAGGAAATGTGCAGATTTAGTTAATCTGTCAACAATCACCTAGATTATGTCATTTCTCGACTGAGTTCTAGGTAAACCTACTATGAAATCCATGGAAATTTTCTCCCATTTCCATTCAGGAATTTCTAGAGGTTGTAAAGTTTCAGCAGGTTTCTGAGGTTTGATCTTCACCTGCTGGCACACTAGGCATTTAGAAACATACTCAGCTATGTGCTTTTTCATACCTGGCCACCAAAAATTCTTCTTCAAGTCTTGGTACATCTTAGTGGCACCAGGATGAATAGTATAGTTACTTTTATGGGCTTCTTCCAAAACTTTATCCCTCAATTCTCCTGACTCTGGGGTATACACCCTATTTTGGTAGGTTACTACACCATCTATCTCTTTCTGGAATTCTTTTGGATTCTTTAGAGACTTCAAGAATTCATCTTTCCTTTGGGCTTCTAGGATTTGAGTTCTAAGATCATTCTCAATCCTCATTTCATTCAGGTATAACCTATCTGGTAATACCAAAGTAGACAAACTCAAATTGCTAAACTTCTCAATTAAATTCATTTCACTCACCATCATATGAGCTACATGAAGAGATTTCCTACTTAAAGCATCAGCCACTACATTTGCCTTTCCAGGATGGTACTTCAATTCAAAATCATAGTCTTTTTAATAAATTCCATCCACCTCATTTGTCTCATATTCAACTCTTTTTGTTTAAAAAGGCATTTGAGACTTTTGTGGTCACTAAATACCTCAAATCTAGATCCATAGAGATAGTGATTCCAAATCTTTAAGGCAAACATTACAGCTGCTAATTCAAGATCATGGGTAGGATAATTCTTCTCATGGGGTCTCATTTGCCTAGATGCATATGCTACTACTTTCCTATTTTGCATCAAGACACACCCTAAGCCCTTCTTGAATGCATCACAATACACTTCAAAATTTTCTAATGGATCAGGAATAGTTAAGACAGGTGTGGTTGTCAGTTTTTCTTTCAAAGTTCGAAAGCTATGTTCAAATTTGACATCCCACACAAATGGAACGTCTTTCCTAGTTAATTTAGTCAAAGGCAACGCTATTTGCGAAAACCCTTGAATAAATCTCCTATAGTAACCGGCTAATCAGAGAAAACTACGAATCTTCGTCACTGTGGTAGGTCGCTCCCAACCAATTACCGCCTCTGTCTTACTAGGATCTATTGCTACTCCATCTCTAGTGATTACATGACTTAAGAATTTTACCTCTTCCAACCAGAATTCACATTTCTCAAGTTTAGCATACAATTGCTTCTCTCTAAGCAACTGTAGCAAAATCCTAAGATGATGTTCATGATCTTTGCCACTTTTAGAATATACAAGAATGTCATCGATAAACACTACCACGAATTGATCAAGGTAGGGTTTAAAGATATGATTCTTGTAATCTATGAAAATAGTCAGAGTATTCGTCAATCCAAATGGCATCACAAGGAATTCATAATGCCCATATCTGGTTTTAAAGGCTATCTTAGGTATGTATTCTTTTCTTACTCTGATTTAATGGTGCCCTGACCTCAAATCAATCTTGGAAAACACAGTAGTCCCTCTCAATTGATCTAACAGATCATCTATCTTAGGAAGTGGATATTTATTCTTTATTGTTACCCTGTTTAATTGTTTATAGTCTATACATAACCTCAAGCTTCCATATTTCTCTTTCACAAATAATATCGGGGCTCCCCATAGTGAAGCACTAGGCCTAATGAATTGTTTCTCCAATAAGTCTTTTATTTGTACCTTCAACTCTGCTAATTCTAAGGGAGATATTCTATAAGGTGCTATTGAAATTGGTCTCGTCCCTGGAATCAATTCTATAGAGAACTCTATCTCTCTTTCAGGTGGGAGACTCAAGATTTCCTTAGGAAAAACATCAGGAAATTCACACACTACAAGAATAACATCAAGTTTATGCTGAACTTTAATCTCAGAAGCACATAGAAAATGCATTCTCTCATTCTTTTCCTCAGTACTCCTATTTACCGGTATGGTATCTACAAAAGTCACAGACTTTTCTGAACAATCCAAGATTACATTGTTTGCAGACAACCAATTCATCCCAAGAATAATGTCCAAATCTACTAAAGGTAAGCAAATTAAATCAACAACAGATGATCTGCTCTCAACAACAATGGGACAACTCAAGCAGGCTAAAGAAGTCAAAACTTGCTCTTCAGCTTGAATAGAAATAGACAATGGATGAGGTAAACTAGTCACAAGTAAATTTAATCTCTTCACACATTCCAACGAGATGAATGAGTGAGTAGCGCCAGAATCAAATAGTACAATTAAAGATATACCATTAATTAAACATTTACCTTTCATTAAATTATTAGACTGAGCCACTTCCTTACCCTTGAGAGTATAGACTCTTCTAATAGTAGAAGGTTTAGTGGTATCACCCTGTCTCTTCCATAGTGAACAATCTCTGATGAAGTGTCCTTCTTTCCCACATCTATAGCATACACCGTGTTGTACCTTTGGTTGTAGCCATTTGTAGGGTCCCTCATGACTTTTATAGCATTTAGGACAAACATCAAGCATCATCGATCTCACCCTAGGCATTTTCCTTCTTGACCTCTACCAAATCTACCATCTCTCCCCAAAGAAGGTCCTGGTTGTTTTCTTTTAAAGAAGTTACTCTTTTGAATTTCTTTCTCAGTCTCCACCAGATTTTTGGAAACTATGCGACATTTGTTTACCAATGTGGCATAATCTCTTATTTCCAACGGAGTCACAACATTTTTCAACTCAGACCTCAACCAAGCCTCTAAGTGCATTGCCTTCCATGCTTCATCTGGTTGAAGTCTCAGATAGGAAGAAAATTTAGATAATTTCTCACATTTTTCCAGATAGTCATCAAATTTCATGTTACCTTGCTTAATTTGCATAAATTCAATTTCTTTCTCATTTCTCACATTCTGAGGAAAATAATTTTTAAGAAATGCTTCCTTGAATGAACCCCAAGTACTTTTGATTCCTTGAGCCTCCATTAGTTGTTTTGATCCCTTCCACCAATATTCTGTCTCTCCGTCCATCATATAGGTGGAGAATAAGACTTTTTGAGCATTAGTTATACCGAGAACCACAAATAATTTTTCCATTCTTTTCAACCATTCCTCGGCCAATTTTGGGTCAAGCTCACCCCTAAAAGAAGGAGGATTTACCTTTTGAAATTCAAACCAACCATGATAGATCGGGTTTCCTGCTCGTCCTTCTTGAGGGTTAGGGTTATTTTGGTTATTCCCCTGTTCCCAAAATTGTCTAAGGACATGAGTAGTAGTAGCTGCCTGCTCTCTCATAACATGGGTAGTATTGGCTGCTTGCTCTTTCATAGCCTCTGCCATGCCCATCATGGCCTGCACTAGTCTCTCCATATTACCTTCTCCTTCCTTCTCCTTTCCAGTATTCCTCTTAGGTAGAGCCATAATTCACTCTACAAAAAAAACATTACCGAGGTAATCAGTCTCAATAACATAATATTTCTAAGAGATCATATGGCACCAATAGGAAATATTGTCTACCCCAAACCTAGCACTATATTCCTCAAGTCAAAACAGAATACAAGTCAGTGAACTGTCTAGATTCAGCTAACTAACCTGTACTAGTCTCTATCCTAAGGAATCTACCCTGTGTTACCGAGTTAGTACTTAACTAGCCGTGGTAACTGTGCTTTGATACCAACTCAGTGTAACACCCCCAAACCTATATTCCTTTTAGGTAATAAGATAATATAATATAGGATTGGTGAGTTACTACTACCTCTACCCGAGTATATTTTTAACTTTTTCTAAGTTAAATAGTTGAGTGCCACTAGTTTGGGTTACTACACTCGGGTTCTCACAGTTACGCAGTGAAAATAAATAAAGTAATTTAAATGAAATAGATAGATATAGAGATATTCACATTTACACTCAATTGTACATAATATTTATACATACATATACAATAGTGTGTGCCGGACATACATCTATAGATATGCGAGGCTGAGCAGGGTAAGGAGACAATAAGCCTACCACTCATACCCTATTTTAAGTAAAACTCTCAATCTCACATATCTTAATACATATATGCCTTCCTTATCTACACGGCATGTCTAAATACTATAAAATCCTAGTCATGTATACAGTCAGGGGAAAGGTGGTGACTTAAATACAAATAAACTCTACTCCTTCTATTTCTATCTCCATCAGCACCTGGTACCTAGGCATCTGATACAAATCAGCTTTAATGAGAAATATTTCTCAATAGCAATAATCACCTGTAATTTAAATACCGCTGACTTGTACCACCGTACGGGTATAGAAATCCACTACATTCTTCTTCATAATAATTCAAACATTATGCTATTGGAGTAATATACATAGATAATATAAATATTTCATGCATATACTTATGAATTTCTTTGCACCTCAAAAAATATTCATCACACATGATATCTTCTCAGATTGTAATGGTAACGCATCATATTCTCATATCAGTATAGAGTATAGAGCATAAACAAAGAACTCATGCAATTTGATATGGCCAAAATCAAAAGCATCATAAAAGAATTTTTTTAAAAAATTTTCATTCATAAATGAGTTTTCTTGTGGTCATGAGCCACCTACAATCATTCTCGGGTTTCACCGTCAGCATTTATTCTCAGGTTATCCATCAGCATTTAATCTCAGGTTATCTGTCAGCAATTATTCTCAGGCTAACCGTCTGCAAAACTTTTCCTGGATTAAAGCCAGGTTTAGCTATTCTCGCGGTATAACCAATTGCATCCATTCTCGTGGAATAACCAAATGCATCCATTCTCATGGAATAACCAAATGCATCCATTCTCCTGGATCAACCATTTGTAGTCATTCTTATTTATGGTTTATGCTCATTAAAATTCTCATGTTTCTCTTCTTTTTCTCATGATTTCTCAAGCTACACATTTCTCATGTTACCCATTACCAGTCAAGATTAAATCCTACATTTAAGAGAACTATTGGGCTATTTGTGTACAAAAAGAGGTTATTAAGTCTATTTTCTAGCCTCTTGGCAGTCAACTTCCATCTTGCTGCCCCAAAAATGTTTCAAACAGTGAGCAATCAGTCGACTTATAGGACCCCGACAGTCGACTGCTCTATTTTTGGCTAATTTCTAGAAAATAAGAACACGACAGTCGACTTCCAACCCCTGG
Organism: Senna siamea; assembly: GCA_031216115.1. Taxonomy (NCBI): domain Eukaryota; kingdom Viridiplantae; phylum Streptophyta; class Magnoliopsida; order Fabales; family Fabaceae; genus Senna; species Senna siamea. Next base: position 22,488,993 of record CM062363.1, on the reverse strand, counting down.
CAGTCGATTGCTAGTTTTCTGGATACGATTCTGGGCAACTTAGGAGCACGACAGTCGACTGGTATGGCCTACAAGTTGACTGCCACATTATGCTCTATTTTTCAAAAGCTCATTGACTCATATTTTTACACCAAAAATAGGTTTTTAAAATGGTTTTGATGATTTAAAACTCAATAACAGCATAAGAGCTTCATTTACCACAAGAAAACAGCCCAAACCACTGATTATTCTTGCTCAAATCTTGGATTTCAACTCTTTTTCAAAAACCAAAAAAACCCATTTCTCATATTTACATTTATGCATTCATAAGTATATTCAAGCATTTTAAAACCATCTAATAGCAATCAAAATCACTAAAAATGTAGGTTTTTAACCTCCATTTAGTTTAAAATCATGAAACTCAAAATTTTCAGCCATAAACAGTAATTTCAAAAAATAAGGGAGATAGGTGATTTGCTACCTTTTTACTGATTTCCAATCAGTATTTGATGGTTGAAAAATGTTTTGGTAAGTTTTCTTAACTCTAGAAAGGCTTAATTCCGTTTAACAATTTACTTCCTTCAAAATTTCTACTCTTTCTCTCTCTAGCTCATCCTTTCTCTCTCTGAAGTTCAGACTTCAGGATGCAACTGAAGAGCTCTGGAGGCTTCACCTATTTATAGGTGATCCAGCTCTTTGCAATTCTGCTCCTAATTCCCAATCATTCGGCCTAAATTGGTAATTCTTCCAACTTTATGTTAAATGACCATTTTGTCCCTAACTGCTTGGTGCGAAATTTTTTAGAATTATGTTGCTACAGTAAATCATTTGGCTAAAATTATGGCCTATTGCCCTGAGGTTTTGGAATTTCACATCTCTGTCCTCACTTTATCTTTTTCCTTTCAATTTGGCCTCTATTATTTCCTTTTCCTTAAATCTCTTATTCTAATGTAACTATATGCAGCCTAATGCAACAAACACAAGCATTTGATTCATTAAAAATTAACAAACATCTCTTTAAGGCGTAAAAGGAGCGGATGTTACAAGAATAGATCTCAGTAGCACAATAATCTATTTAAAATCATTGGCTTGTACCATCGTATTCATAAAAAAATATGCTACATTCTTTTCATCATCAAATAGAAAATAATATTTATTGAGATGCAATGCATGAATTATACAGTTATAACATGTACTTATGAATGCATGCATAGTTATAGTTCACTTGATGTCAATAATACAAGATATGTCATTTCATCATATATATGCCATGGTAACGTGTATATATTTACACTTAAAAAATGATCAAGGAAAAGAAAACATATTATAATGTTCAATGCCAAAATCATCATATGAGTTATCGGGAGAGTCGCCCAACGAATAACTCCACTTTCTATTATAGCACTCATGGATGAGTTTTGAGTTGAGTTCCTCGTGGTCCCTAACCACTAGTTGTCCGTGCCCGCCCTGTACTATTTGGAACGTCCCCTAGTGGATTTGAGTACACAAGGTCCCTGCCCTCTCGGTAGATCATCCCTGCTCGCTTTATCCCAAATGGGACTGGTGTGACTCATTCAATAATCCTTACCAACTCTAACAGATTATCCTTAACTAGTGGAATCAATATCCCTTTGGATACTTCATTTCCCTTTCGTCCCAAATGGAGCTGGTATAATTCACAAGGCCACTACCAACTCTAACAAATCATGCCTACTTTGCCCTCGCGGATCATAAGGTTATGGATTGGCCATCATTCTCTGATGGATCACCTTCCCAGCATGTTATATACAAGCATATATTCTAGAGTGATTCGGCTCATGCTCTGTGTAACACCCCCTTCTTGTGACTATTTTATGTTATGTTCCCTTAATTAATTGGATGATTTTGCTATACAATATAATAAAATTGATTAAGTGATATAGAGTTTAGAATAAAGATGTCAAAAATGAATACCTTCCTTTCTTATTAGGGCAAATAAGAGGAGATCTACTGAAGGAAGAACAAATTTGAGGCTGGGAATTAGTTCTACAACAAGAGGAGGACCATTCTAACACACTATACAAGAACATTGCTCAAGAAATCAAGGTAGCAACTTAACTAAATGCCATTTCTGAAATGTTTGTTTTTGTTGAGAAATGCTATTTACGAACAATTTGAACTATGTTTGGGGCTTAAACCTACATTCTATATGTTTTCCTACTTCTATAAGTTGTTGCTTGCTAAAATATTGTGCTTATTTATGCTTGTAAATGATTAAAAGGATTGGGTTGTTGTTGATCTAGTAGAATATGCTAGTTTTCCTTAGATGCATATTATTTAAGCATAATGATGAGATATGTCTAGAGAAAAGTGAGGTTTTTGGCATGGAAACTAAGCTCATATGTTTTTAAACTTGAAATAGACTGAAATTTGGGTTGGGTAATCATGAAAATGTATTTTTGGAATTAGCACAAGGCATAACAGTTGATTGGTAGCATGTGGCAACCGACTATCGTGTTCTTGAAAAACCTAGAAACGCATACTTAGGCGTGGTAGACAATTGGTAGCCCTATTAGTCGACTGTTGGGTCTGATTTTTCTACGTAGCAGTCAATTGATAACTCTATCAGTTGACTGTCATGTTCTTCATTTTACCCAAAAGCATTCCAAAGAGCCACCAGTCAACTGCCCGCCTTTCATCAGTCAATTTCCCACCTTTCATCAGTCGATTAGTAGCCCATTGTGTTGCAACCCAAGGATTTTAGAGAGCTACCAGTTAACAGCTAGCCTTTCATCGGTCGACTGGCAGCCCACTGTATTGTGAACCATAATTCCAAAGAGTGATCAGTTGACTGCTAGCCTTCCACCAATCGACTGATAGCCCTCTAACATGAGAAACTTGATTTTTATCAAAGAATGAGCTTAGTAATCCTCAATACCACTTTGTTTAAGGCTCACAATGTAACCATACCAAGAAACTACATGCTTTTGGGTAATGTGCAAAGGATAAGGTCATGTGTCACTTGGCTAAGAGGATCCTTGTGATAGTAACACAAAAAAGAGCAAAAAAACCTCAAAAAAGGAAAGAGTGAAGTATTATAAGCATATGCATTAGTGGTAGATAGGCTCATGATCGAGTGATTGATTGTCGGTATGGGACAGCTGTTGGCATTCCATGGTTGTGCCATAAATATGGATGGTTAAACATCCACTTGATCATAGATGATTTTAAAAATGTCGTGATGGTGGTGAACTCTAAGTTAGTGTCATTTTTCACAAGCCATTTAAGAAACACATACTTAGGGTTAAGCATAACCATGAGCATGAGTTGAATCACTCCAGTATATATGTTAAAGGATAGTGAATTGGAAGTGTGATCCACCAATAGAGTATGGTGACTCCATAGGCTCATGATGAGAAATGCGGAGAGGATAAGACCTATTCAGAGGTTTTACAGTGATTACATGTGTTATTGAGATTGCACGTTAGATTCGGCTAGGGGATGACTCAGTAGTACTATGCAGTAGAGTTTTCGCAGTGGCGCAGTAGTCACCAGGATAGCTCAATTATTGTATCGACATAGTAGGTCACCAAGATAGCTCATTCATATATGTGGTGGTACATGGAGTTGTTGCTGATCGACACCCCCGATAACTTGTATGTTATGATTGTTTTCTCTTGCTCATAGGTATAATCAAATGGCATGTTTATTACCCTAGGAAAATATTTTGTGATAAAAATGATGTTAAATGAACATCCCATGTTATAAAGTTAATATGTTTTATATGTACATGCGTAAATATGAGCACATCACATGACTATATGATACATACACTGCATCCCAATGGTCTATACTATATTTTATGATGAGAAGAATGTAGAGATTTTTCATATAACTACGGTGGTACAAGTCAGTGAATTTTAAACAGGTTGCATTGCTACTTAGATTAATTTCTCACCCTAGTGCTAGCATGTACCAAATGTGGGAGTCCTTAGTTAGAGATGGAGGTAATTGAAAGAGAGGTACCCTTCTATGGGGTACAATGAATGTTTATTTTGGATAGTGTAACACCCTATATTTTCTTAACTATTTTCATAGTAATGTTTCTTTAATTGATTGAATGAGTTTGTCATAAAATGTTATGATATTACCTTGGTGATGTAGTGTAGAATAAATGTTACAAGGGAAATAATAAGCTTAGGTATTAAGTAGTATGAAACATTTACAAAAAGGAAGAGACGTATTTCTTAAGTTTCATTTCGTTCCTTGTGTTACCTTGGTCGTATAAAATATATAAGAATGAATGAGGAAAAGTTCCATAATGATTAGAGAAAAGGGGCTCTTTAGTGGAGGAAATATCATATGAAAATTGAGGTTCTTGTATGAAGAGTGAGGTGCTTGATATAATTAAGGTGCTTGATCTAATTCTTACTTTTCTTCCTTTCACCTAGCCAAATTACCAAAGGACAAAGCTAAATTAAAAATATATATACATGCACAATAGATACCCTTAGAAGGAGCTTGGAAATTGGTGAAGAGGAGAACATGACATCTAAGTAGACAAAGGGAATTTGACTACTTACTCTTCGCCTTTAACTATGAAACCAATGGAAAATAGGAAGAAGAATGTGAATTTTATATAAGCACACGATAATAGAAATTGAGAAGAGAGAAAGAGAGAGAGAGACGTATGGCATTAGACTTCCTTCTTTTCTTCCCTTTAGCCTTTAATTTCGAAGTGACCGAGAGTGCAAGTGAGGTACTTACATTAATATTGAGGTGCTTAACTTCTCTTCTTTTATTTCTTTGATTCCACCACCTAAGCATCACGTGAACTAGATTAAAGAAAAAAAATATAAAGGTACAATGCTAGCATATGTATCTTGCGTTAATTCATTTCCTTCTTTTCCTTTGGCGCCACTGAGTGATGAATTTACATATACATGTATAATGTTAAAATGTAGGTCTTGCGTGAAAGGTGCAGCTTACATAAAATGGGTAGCTTACATGAATCTCTCTCTTTCCTCTCCTTTGACGTAGCCGAGTGGTTAACCTCTAATCACAAGGGTTGTACTTAAGTACACATATAGCCATAAATAATAACAATTAAGAATAAAAAGGAGAGTGTGGCAATCTATGTAACCGAATAGACAATTTACAAGAGGGGGATGGAGTTAAATGTGCATACAGCAATAGCATTTGGTAAGAGGGAGAGCTATCTTAGCCAAGAAGGAGAGAAGCAAAGGGGGAGAAAGATAAAATTTAAGAGGAACACCAAGATACCTTCATCATTCTTACACCCTTGAGGTAGCTTAGCAATTCCTTTATTTGGATTCATGGTTTAAATTGCATCCATTGTGATTTTAAAGCTTCCATGGAACACTTGCTTTCCTTTTACATTTTGAAGAAGTGAATGTAACATCCGCTCTAATTATTATTAAAGAGATGTTTGATAATTGTTAATTTGATGTTTAATGCTTATGTATGTTGCATTAATGCATGTAGTTTCATTGGCTTAGGGACTAAATTGAAAGGACATAAATGAGGGTTTAGTAAGAGGTGGTTAGGGACTCAATTGAAAAGGAAAATTGTGCTAAGACAAAATGTGTAAAGTAAGCCAAGGACCAAAGAGTAAATTCCCTAAACTTTCTAAAACCCTAGTTTCAGCCAAAACTCTCACGCACGTTCAAACCTTGAGATTTTAGAGAGAGAAGCAAAAGGGGCGAGTTAGGGCAAAGGAGGGAGATTTTGCTAAAGGAAAGGGCTGATTGAAGCTAGAAATTAATTCTACAGCAAGGGGAAAACATTTCTAACACATCAAGCACACACATTTGCAAGAATCAAGGTTGCAATCCATCCTAAACCTCATCTTTTTCTGAACTGTTACTGTTGTTGGAAAATGTAGATTTTTACATGTTTGAATTGGGATTGGGGTTAAACCTACATTCTGTATGCTTTCTACTTTTTTTGGATGTTGTGTTACTGAATGTATGCTCATATATGTGCTTGTAATGGATTGAAAGGGCTAGGTTATGTTCATCTAGGGATATAGACTAGTTTTTCTTGATTGTACCATGTTTGAGCTAATGGATGAGAAATGTTTAATGAAAAGTACAGTTTGTTGTATGAGAATTAAGCTCATATGTTTAGAATTGAAAATGAAATTCATTTTAGACTGGGTATTCTCAACATTATGTTTTCTGAAATGCAGCAGAGCATAGCAGCCGCCTGCTAAGTAGGGGCAATCGACTGCCGTGTTCCTGGAAAACCCATAAGTGTAGACAGAGGCTTAGCAGCCGACTGCCAAATACCTAGTAGTCGACTTTCGGGCCCGAGTTTGCAATAAGTAGTCGACTAGCCATCCTCGCAGTCGACTGTCATGTTCTTGGAAACCCAAAAGTGAATACAGAGGCTTAGCAACCGACTGCCAGGTTCCTAGCAGCTGACTGTCGAGCTAGGTTTTCACTGAGCAGTTAATTGGCTGCCTTAACAGTCGATTGTCGTGCTCATATTCTTACCTATAACACTTTCCAGAAAGCCGCTAGCTGGCTGCCAGTACTGCTAGCTTACTGATTGGCACTAGAGGATTATAGAGAGCCACCAGATGACTACTAGCCTTACAATAGTCGACTGGCAGCCCTCTAACTTGCAAAATGAGGTTTTTAATGACAATTGAGCTTAGTAATTCTTCATACTAACTGAATTAAAGGCTCACAACATAGGTAAGCCAAGAAACTAGGAGTTTTTGGTGATGATACCCTTGGAATAGTGAAAGAAAAAGAGAGTATAAAACACAAAGAGGGAAAGAGGAAAGTATTTTTAGTATATGTCTTAAGGTAGATAGGCTCATGAACGAGTAATCAATTGTCGGTATGGGATGGTCGTTGGGCGTTCCACAGTTGTGCCATAAATTGGGATGGTTAAACATCCACTTGAACGTAGTTGATTTCTAAAACACCATGATGGTTGCAAACTTTAAGTTAGTGTCATCTCCCAAAGGACATATGAGAAACACCTACTTAGAGTTAAGCATAACCATGACCATGAGCTGATTCACCCCATATTATTTGTAGAGAATAGCGTACCGAGAGTGTGATCCATCGAAAAGGGATGGTGATTCCATAGTATTATGATCCGTCCAAAAGTGGAGAGAAAATAATCCAGGTAGAGTTGACGATGATCCTATGAGAGTATACTAGCCCCATTTGGGATGAAAGGGAGGAATCCCACTGGTCAAGGATGATCTGCCGAAAAAGGGTAGGGACCATTATGGTACTTAGATCCACTGGGGGACGCCTCAAAATGTACAAAAGGTTAAGGCATGGCTAAATAGGCATGCGCTCATTCATATAGACAGTGGTGCGCAGAGTTGTTACTGGGCGACTCTCCCGATTACTCTTAGGGTGTTTTATGTACTGCTCCCATGTTATGGAAATGAGATGATGTTATGTTTACTATCCCACATATGTTTTATAAGAAACGTTTTATGATGAGAATGATGATGAATACACTTCCTATGTTTTAAAGTTGATATGTTCTAAATGCACATGCATACATATGAGTATATAACGTGATTAAATACCACACTCATTGCATCCCCATAGTATGTTATATGTTTTACGAAAGAATGTAGAGGTTTCTGTGCGAGCACGGTGGTACAGGTTAACAGATTTTATAACTGGTAGTATTGCTATTGAGATTCATTTCTCATAATAGTGTTAACATGTACCAGATGTGTAGGTTCCCTTGAGCTGGAGAAAGAAGGTAAGGTATGAAGAAGTGTCCAATCTAGGCACACAAATTGTTTATTTTGGATATTATAAGTACATGTTAGGATTGAGCTAGCCTTCATGATATTTTGAGAAAGGCTAGTGTAAGATTATTTTGTATAGCCTAATCTAACTTATATATATATGAATTAGGCTAGATTAATGATTAGACTATTTAATGGGGTTATGAGTGGCAGGGTTGTTCCCTCCATACCCAATAGTTATTTGATTATATTTAATTAAGAATGCATGTCTATGTATAGTTAATCTAGGTGTATGTTATATGTATTTATTTAGCTGCGATGTTGAGAGAACCCGAGAGTAGACACCAACCCAAATGATAGTCAATTAATCAATTTGGCAAAAATTTTAAAATTTATTTAGGTAGAAGTGATAGTAACACCAAGACTCTGATAATTATTTTCATAGTATAGTTTTTAAAATAACTAAAGGAACCGTAGGATAAAGGGTGTTACAGTGAAAGTCTCCTTGGCTAAGCTTGCATGATAAAATGAGGAGGTGTGTTGATCTGAGAAAATAAGCATGGTTATTTTCGTGAAAGAACTAGGATTGGAATGACTTAGCATGTATAATGGGAAACTCTAAATTATGATAATGCTGAAATTTGTATTCTTGTATGGTTAACATATATTCTAGATTGGTATATATATTCTTGGTAAGGTAGGAAATGGTTTGATGACATTTTAGTAAGAAAAATAGTCATTTGGTTTTGCTAAGTTTGTGTCATGAAGTACTTAGAATGAGAAAGTAAAGGATGATTATTTCTTAAGTGGTCCATGTGGGTTGTTGAGTGTAAGTTACCTAAAGGAAAAATATTACTAGATATAGCTTGAAACTATAATATAACTCCTTGTAATCCATGTATTTTAGGAACATTTCTCTTAGAACAATATAGAAGTGTTGCTAAAAATTTAGAATAAAAGTTACTTTGTAGATTGGTAAAAATAAGAACGTATGGTAAAATAAGAATTCAAGGCTTATTGAATATATGTGTATTGGCTTATTTAGGAATATACTTAGATGTAAGAATGACAAAGTTTAAAAGTATTAAGTGTAGCATGTAAAATAAGTCAAGGACATAAGTAAAAAGAGATGAATTATGAGATCGTAGTATGATTTGTGTAACACCCTTTATCTTATCTTAACAACAATACTCATTCAGATAAGTGGTAACATTATTTTAACCTTTAATTACATTAAGTCCCCTTGAGCATTCAATCCATCATGAATTTATTTTTCAATTAGGTCTAGGTTCCTTTGCTCAAGTAAAAGATGCTATGGCACAGTGGAATAAAAATACATACACCACAACAGAATATATAAAAACTTTTCCACTATACATATATTATCATAACTATTTGATACATTGTTCAGTATACATATACTAGGATAGATGAAGTACCCATCCTTAAGGAGTAAGGAGACAACAAGCCTGCCACTCATACTCCTTTTACAAAATATCATGGAGGAATAGGTCCTACACATATCCTTATACATATGCCCTTTTCCCCTATGTACAACCAAAAAATGATAAACCTGATTCTAATTCCAAAAAGACTATATAGAATTAGGACCAAAAAGAAAGGGTTATGACTACATGCTTAAGTGTCTAATTTACTCCAAAGGAAACTCAAAGATAGATATAACATAGATATCCTTTATAATAGTGAAAGTTCCTAGAAAGGGAACTTCCACATTGGCCAGCTCAATCTCCATTATCAAGCAGTATCTAGGCATCTAATACATATCAGTACAACAATGAGAAATATATTCCTAGTAGCTAAACAAATCAATTTATTTAAATAACTGATATGTACCACTGTAATAATACAGAAAACACCTCTACATTCAATTAAAATTTCAAACTCTTTTTATATAGACCTTTGGGTATGACATATGTGAAACAGGTGTGTATGCATCTATAGATATGAGATATGCATCAAATTATGTCAATCATGGAATGGACAACAAGCTTTTAATGCTTATATGTCTAAATCATATTCACAAAAGTCACATTCATGCAATACAACTTATGGCTACATAGAAATACTTTACTTTAGAAAGATATACACCAGATCATTCCCTTCCACATCATGATGTTCTTTAGAGGTTTACACCAAATCATTCCTCCTATGTTTTATCCCTTGGGAGTATACATTAGATTATTCCCCATAAGGTAATTTACTATGGAGGTATACATCAGATCATTCCTCCTAATAATTTTGGTCTCAGAAGGTATTCACTAGATCATTCCTCCTTGATCTTTAACTTTGGGATTCATAATTGCATTTAAGCATTTTCATGCTATTTAGTCACTTTCACATGAATTTAGACATCTTGCTATCAATGGAAAATATTTCATGCTATTTACTATTCTTTCATTCTTGACCATTCCATCATTTTTCCTCTTGTCACTTGACATAGGCCAATTTCGATGGCACCTTAGGCTATTTTCACTTAAGATAGAAATTTAGCCATTCTAGGGAAAATTATACAAGGAATTCGGACAATGTAAGGGAATCATGAGAAAATGACATTTTTAACTCATTTGATTCATTTCTAGCCTTTTTCTTACCATTTAAACATAATGGTAACAATTCTCATAATTATGCCTAACACTTTCTTACACTTCAAAATTTGGTAAGTGCACTTTAGGCCATCCTTTTTCCCATTTTTCTAGCTCATTATTCATGCCAAACATGACAATACACCTAACCTCACAACTTCACATGTTTATATACACTTTTTAGGTGAAATGGTAAGGCTTTAAATTGGTAAAATGGCTAAAGCATAGAATTACCATAACTTTCTCTCTCTTCCTTTCTTGGAACTAAATTTATATGGTTTCTAGGCCAATTTCAAGAAAAATTTCAGCACCACTTACATGCATCAATTTGACCAAGATGAGTAAGTCACACATTTATGGTTAATGGTGAAATTAGAAAATGGGAAAATACTTAAACACTAACTTACCTAGATTTTATCTCTCTTACCATTTTCTAACACTTTGTCACACTTTTTCTAACACCAATTTAACCAAATTCTACTAAATTTCAACACCCTTACACAAGCAAAAATTCGGCCAAAGTGAAGAATGAAAGGAAATGGAGTTATTTCACTATCTAGCTTACAACACAATCATATTCAAGCAAAAACCATGCAAAAACATCATTTTCTCACTCTATACAATACCATTTCAGCCTTGGTATAGGTTAGGGTTTTGTAAGACTAGGGTTCCATCCATTAGAATTCACCATCTATTAGGTATTCAAGCTTTCCAACACGTATATAGCCATAAACACAATTAGTTTTCAACATATTTCAAACCCAATCATGAAAATCAACCATAAGAATGTAGAGAGAGAAAAATCCATCATTCTTGCAAAGTTGAAAACACCATAAACACACCATAAAACAAGAAAAGAATGGCATAAGCATGTTTAGCTACCTTGAAAATGCAAAATAAGTGAAATCTCCAAGTTGTGTTGGTGTGAAAACCTTCTTCTCCGAGTCTATGAAGCAACTTAGCTAGCCTCTCCTTCTCCCCTCTTCTTCGACACTTCTAGCACATGGAGGAAAAAGAAGGCTGAAATTTAGAGTTTAGGTTATTTACAAAAATGCCATTGGTGCTCAAATGTCCATTTTATCCCTTTTTCTTCTCTTTTTCATCAATGGTGTTATCTCACCTTGAAAATGTAATTTTGTGCAACTTTCATGCGGTGGGAGTAACATCTGCTACTAAATTTTGAGAAATGTTTGTTAATTTTAATTAATTGCTTGTGTATGTTGCATTTATGTCATATTAGCTTGCATATAGTTGCATGAGTGCAAGAAGTGGACTAGAAATGAGTGAGAAATTTGACTAGAATGAAGAAAAGGACTAAACTGAAAAGTGAAAGAATTCAGGTATGACAATTGTAATTTTGACCAAAATATTTACTGTAGCAAAAAAATTTTGAAAGTTTCCTGCCAGTGAGCTAGGGACAAAATGGTAAATTAACATATAGTTGGAAGAATTATCATTTTAGACCCAAGGGTCAAGAATTAAGAGCGAAATTGCAAAGGGCCGGATCACCTATAAATAGGCCAATCCTTCAGACCCTTCATTTGGCATCCTGAGCTCTAAAATTCTAGAGAGAGAAAGTAGAAGAGCTAGAGAGAGAAACTGAAGGAAAAAGACATAGAATCTTACTTCTAAAAAGATTTGAAGTTAGAAAAGTGATTAGGAAGGCATCTACAACATCAATCAGCATTTATACATCAGTTAAACATGGATTAAGGTAGCATAATAGCCCAATCCCTTTATTTCGGAGTTTACTATTTATATTACTGAAATCTGTGAAATTGAATTTTTTTGAAAGAAAAAGGGATTACAAACTACATTCTTATTGTTTTTAATCACTATTGGGTGTTTTTAACCAATTGAAAATACTTGTGCATGCTTAAAATGATTTCTGAAAAATGGGTTTTTCAGCTTGAATGAAAATGAGTTTTAATCTCAGATTTGGACAAGATTACATGATGTTTTGGGATATTTTCTTGTGTTAAATGTTGCTAAGGAGTTTATCTTGAGTTCATCAATTTCAAATTGGATTTAGAAACAAGTTTTTTGGATTCAAATTTTAGGTCAACGACAATTTATAAAACAGAGCAAGACGCAGCAGCTGACTACCCCAGTGCAGCAGTCTACTATCGTGTTCTTAAGATGGTCAGAATCGTATACAGAATGCTAGCAGTCGACTGTCGGGCACCTGAAAGTCGACTGCTGCGTTCTTTATTTTTCCAAAAATGCCTAAGAACAGAGCAGCCGACTGCTCTGACCCAGCAGTCAACTATTGGGCCCAACAGTAAGCTAGTAGACGACTGTCGACACCTATTAGCCGACTGCCAGCTCTCTGTTTGGAATTTTGAAAAATTAGACAGAATGTAATTAGTCGACTTGCAGCATGATATCAGTCGACTGCCACCTTTTGTGATGAAAAGATGAACTTAATGATATATTTGGATGATAACTAGCCCAAAAACTAAATCCAAACTAGAGATTAAACTCAATTTGTAAGAAAGGTAACATATACATTGAATGTGAACAAGAAAGAGCATGAAAGTGATGAAAGTTAAAAGGAAAGAGCAAGAATGCATAAGAGAAATAAAAATTGTATTCTTAATATATATTTGTGGTAGATAGGTTCATATCTGAATAACTAATTGCTGGTACGGGACGGTGATTAGACATTTTGCGATTATCGTGATAGTTGTAAATTGTAAGTTAGTGACTTAATGGCCAATTTAAATGAAAAGTCACATACTTAGAATTTACAGAACTATAGTACGCACCGATTCACCCATATATATATTTATGAATAGCGTTTTGAAGACCCCAGAATGTACTTAATGTGTGAGACCCAGAGTTGGGAACCATATGGTACTTGAATCCACTAGAGGACGCTCCAGAATGTACGCAATGTTATATGCAGTTGAGAACTGACAGGCATAAGTTGCTAGAGTCGAGGACTGCTAGGCATAAGTTGCCAGAGTACATATTCGAAAGTATGGAGTGGAGCATATGTTGCCCCCTCAGATTTCTCTTATTTTGCAATCATATGATGATAATTATGATGATAAAGCAGAGCATATGTTTGCCCTGCCAGATTTCTCTTATTATACAATCATATAATGATGATTTTATTGATGATTGGTAGAGGCCAATGAGAAGTGCTCTTATTTCCTTATTGTTCTTTATTTTATGATGAAATTTATATGAATGATGCTATGTTACCTATATGTTTTGATGAGTTTATGTGATGAATACTATGAGCTGAACATATAAAGTAAGTAATTCATGCAAGTATGAATGTTAAATGAAATGTTATACAGGATCACCCAATAGATGTATTGCTTTTTGAAAAAGAATGTAGAATTTTCGTATAAGTTTACGGTGGTACAAACTGGATGTTTCGAAAATTGGTTATTAATGCTACTGAGATTTATTCTCATAAAAATGCTGGTTTGTATCAGATGCCTAGGTTCCAGATAGTACTATAAGTGGAGGTGGAAGTGGTGGAGATACCCTTCATAGGGTATTTTCCAGTTATTCATGAAGTGTGGGTTATGTATATGTGAAGTTCCTTCCATAACTTGACGATGTAATGTTCTAGGAAAGTTTTGGTATGCCCCATACCTTGAATCCTTGTGATATTTTGGTAAAAGGATCAAGAGAATAATTTCAATGTACAGGATAAGGGCATATATGTTTTAGGATATGTAGCCTAGGAATCCACTAGCTATTTTGTTAAATGGGTATGAGTGATAGGCTTATTGTCTCCTTACCCTAGCTAACACTCTCACATATCCATAGATATATGTCTAATGAATGATATGTATACACTGTAAATGAATGTTTATGTATATGAATATATGTATGCACATGTATGTTATTTGAACTAATATGTTTTTTTATTTTCGCTGCGTAACATGTGAGATCCTGAGTGTAGTAGCCAAACCAATAATACTAATTATGTCATTTGATAAATAATTAAGAATTGACTCGGGTAAGGGAAGTTTTAATTCACCAATCTTATAGTATATTATTTATATTATTTAATTAACTTAAAAGGAATTGTTGGATTGGGGGGTTACACTGAGTTGGTATCAGAGAACTACTACCATGGCTAGTTAGAACTGGCTCAGCAGTGAAAGGGTAGATTCCTCAGGATAAAGACTAATGCAGGGTAGTTAGCTGAGCCATGGCAGTTGACTGGCTTGTATTATGTTTTGACTTGAGGAATGAAGTATGAGGTTTGGGTAGATGATATTTCTGATTGGTGTCATATGATCTCTTATAAATAATATGTTATTGAGACTGATCACCTCGGTAATGTTTGTTTTGTAGAGTGAATTATAGCCCCACCTAGGAGAAATACTGGGCAGGAAAAGGAAGGTGAGACCAATATATAAAGAGTAATGCAAGTCATGATGGGACTGGTAGAGGCTATGAGGGAACAAGCTACTGCTGTTGCCCCATAGGCTACTACTGCTACTCAACAAGCTGCAGCTACGGCTGAAGCACTTAGGCAATTTCAAGAGAATAGATCGGTGAATCCCCATCCAAATCTTGAAGTAGGACAAATGAGAAACCAAGCCTATAATAGTTGGTCTGAATTTCAAAGAAATAATCCTCCTTCCTTTAGGGTTGAGTTTAACCCATAGGCAGCTGAAGAATGGTTACGAGAGATGGAAAAATTTTTTGAGGTCATAGGGAATACAGAAAAATAAAAGGTATTGTTTGCTACTCAAATGCTTGTTGGGGAAGCAGAATATTGGTGGAGAGGAGCGAAACAATTACTGGTAGCTCAACGGACCCAGATCACTTGGGATTTTTTTAAAAGAGTGTATCTGGAAAAGTATTACCCTGAAAACGTGAGAAACCAGAAGGAAATTGAATTTATGTAGCTAAAGCAAGGCAGTATGACTTTTGAGGAGTATTTAGAAAAATTTGAGGCACTATCTAAATTCTCTTCTTATTTGGAACATCATCCAAATGACACATGGAAAGCATTGCATCTAGAAGCTAGGTTGAGATCTGAGTTATAGAATGTTGTTGCCCCGTTTGAAATTAGAAACTTTGCTATGTTAGTTAACAAGTGTCGCATTGTTTCTCAGAACCTAGCTGACACAGAGAATGAGAGACAGAGAGTCGATTTCTTTAAAAGAAAACAACCTGGATCCTTTAGAGGAAGAGATAGTAGAAATGAGGGAATCCAGAAGGGGAAGAAACCTGTGGTGAGACTGGCAGTACCCAATGCTTGTCCAAAGTGTGGGAAAAGTCACGGCGGACCTTGTAGATTCCAGTCAAGTGTGTGTTATAAGTGTCGAAAACTAGGTCATTTCAGTAAAGATTTCCCTGAGTGGAAGAAGTCAACTGAACCCACAAGACCTCCTACTACGGGAAGAGTTTATACTCTCAGAGGTAAAGAAGTAGTCCAATCTGATGATATCATAAAAGGTAAATTTTTGATAAATGATATATCTTTAATTGTACTGTACGATTCTGGTGCCACTCATTCTTTCATTTCTTATGAATGTGTGGAAAGATTGAGTTTACCTTTATTTAAATTGCCCCATGAGTTATCCATTTCTACTGCCGTAGGAGAACAGGTATTAACTTCTTTGGCCTGCTTAAATTGTTCTCTTGTTGTTGAGAATAAGCTTGTCGTTGTTGACCTCATTTGTTTACCTTTGGTGGGATTGGATGTTATTCTTGGAATTGATTGGTTGTCTACGAACAATGTAGTCTTGGACTGTTTTAAGAAATTTGTGACTTTTATAGATGCCATACTGATGACTAGGAAAATTGAGGAAGAGATCCAAGGAACTAGTTTTCTGTGTTCTTCTAAATTCGAACTTTAGCATAAACTTAATGCTATTCCGGTAGTTTGTGAATTTCCAGATGTCTTTCCCCATGAAATTTCAGGCCTTCCGCTTGAGAGAGAGATAAAGTTTTCTATAGAATTGATTCCTGGCATAGGACCAATTTCTATAGCACCTTATAGAATGTCTCCCTTAGAGTTAACTGAATTGAAGGTGCAGATAGAGGATCTTTTAGGGAAGCAGTTTATTAAGCCTAGTGCTTCACCTTGGGGAGCACCAGTTCTGTTTGTAAAGAAGAAAGATGGAAGTATGAGATTATGTATGGACTATAGACAACTGAACCGGGTAATTGTGAAGAATAAATACCCACTTCCTAGGATAGATGATTTGTTAGATCAATTGAAAGGAGCTACTGTATTTTCCAAAATCGATTTGAGGTCGGGATACTATCAAATCAGAGTCAAAACAGAAGACATACCTAAGACAGCCTTTAAAACCAGATATAGGCATTATGAATTTCTTGTAATGCCATTTGGATTGACGAATGCTCTAGCTATTTTTATGTATTACATGAATCGTATCTTTAGACCCTACCTTGATCAATTTATGGTAGTGTTTATTGATGACATTCTTGTATATTCTAAGAGTAGTGAAGAGCATGAATGTCATCTTAGAATTGTATTACAGTTGCTTAGGGAAAAGCAATTGTATGTAAAATTAGAAAAATGTGAATTTTGGTTGGAAGAGGTAAAATTCTTAGGTCATGTAATCACTAAAGATGGAGTAACAGTAGATCCTAGTAAGATAGAAGCTGTAATTAGTTGGGAGAGACCCACAACAGTGATTGAAATTCGGAGTTTTCTTGGATTAGCAGGGTATTATAGGAGATTTATTCAAGGGTTCTCGTAAATTGCGTTGCCTTTGACTAGACTGACTAGGAAAAATATTCCTTTTGTGTGGGATCTTAAATGTGAAGATAGTTTTCAAATTTTAAAGGAAAAGTTGACCACAACACCTGTCTTAATAATCCCTGATCCCTTAGGAAATTTTGAATTGTATTGTGATGCATCCAAGAAGGGCCTAAGATGTGTCTTGATGCAGAATAAGAGATTTGTTGCATATGGCTCTAGACAATTAAGACCTCATGAAGAAAATTACCCTACCCATGATTTAGAATTAGCAGCCATAGTGTTTACTTTAAAAATCTGGTGACACTATTTGTATGGGTCGAGGTTTGAGGTATTTAGTGACCACAAAAGTCTTAAATATCTCTTTAACCAAAGAGAATTAAACATGAGGCAAAGAAGATGGATGGAATTCTTAAAGGATTATGATTTTGAATTAAAGTACCATTCAGGAAAGGCCAATGTAGTGGCAGATGCACTAAGACGGAAATCTCTCTACTTGGATCAATTAATGATAAATGAAATGAACCTGATAGAGAAATTTAGAAACATGAGCCTATCCACACTGGTGTTACAAGATAAGATATGTCTGAGTGAGTTAAAAATCGAGAATAATCTTAGAACTTAGATATTAGAAGCTCAAAGAAAGGATGAATTCTTAAAATCCCTAAAGTACCCAAAAGAATTCAAAAGAGATGTCGATGGGGTAGTGACTTTCCAAGATAGGATTTATATCCCAGATTCAGGCAAATTGAGGGATATAATTCTAGAAGCCCATAAGAGCAACTATATTATTCATCCTAGTGCTACTAAGATGTATCAAGATTTAAAGAAGAAATTTTGGTGGCCAGGTATGAAAAAGCAAATAGCTGAGTATGTTGCTAGATGCCTAGTGTGCCAACAAGTAAAAATTGAACATCAGAAACCTGCAAGACTATTACAACCTCTTGAAGTCCCTGAATGGAAATGGGATAAGATTTCTATGGATTTTGTTGTAGGTTTGCCAAAAACTCAATTGGTAAATGATGTAATCTGGGTGATTATTGACAGATTAACTAAATCTGCACATTTCCTACCGATCAAAATAAATTTCTCATTAGATAAGTTAGCCCAATTATATATACGAGAAATAGTAAGACTCCACGGAGTACATACTAATATAGTATCTGATAGAGACCTTAGGTTTACTTCTAGATTCTGCAAAACCTTGAAGGAGGCTTTTGGTACTAAACTTAGCTTCAGTACTGCTTATCATCCACAAACTGATGGGTAGACTGAAAGAACATTCAGACTCTAGAAGATATGCTTAGAGCATGTACATTAGAGAAAAAAGGAAATTGTGATAGAAATTTGCCTTTAGTGGAATTTGCTTACAATAATATTTTTCACTCCAGCATAGGGATAGCTCCTTATGAAGCTTTGTATGGAAGAAAATGTAGGTCACCTTTGTGCTGGTTTGAAGTGGGAGAGAGACAACTATTAGGGCCCGAATTAGTTCAACAAACCACAGATCAAATTAAGATGATTAAGGAAAAGATGGCTAAAGCTCAAGATAGGCAGAAAAGTTATGCTGATAAAAGGAGAAGACCACTAGAATTTGATGAAGGAGACCATGTTTTCCTTAAATTTCTCCTATTACTAGATTGGCAATGCTATTAAGTCCAAAACTTTGAGCCCAAGATATATTGGACCTTTCCAAATCTTGAAGAAAGTTGGCCAATATGCTTATCAAATTGCTTTACCCCCATTTCTATCCAATCTCCATGATTTTTTTTATATTTCTCAACTTCAAAAATATCTTCCCGATCCTTCACATATTCTCGATGTCAGAACAGTACAATTGAAAGATAATTTGACTTATACACCAAGAACTTTAAATATTATTGGCACTGAGACTAAACAATTAAGAAGTAAGAAAATTCCCCTGGTAAAGGTATTATGGGATCAGTCATCGCTCCAAGAAGCTACGTGGGAGAAGGAAGATGATATGAGAAGAAATTTCCCAGAGCTATTTGTATAGGTACGTATAAATTTTGAGGATGAAATTTTTTAAGAGGAGGGGAGAAATGTAACATCCGCTCCTAAAATTTTGAGAGATGTTTGTTAATTTTAATTAATTGCTTGTGTGTGTTGCATTTATGTTATATTAGCTTGCATATAGTTGCGTAAGTGTAAGAAGTGGACTAGAAATGAGTGAGAAATTTGACTAGAATGAAGAAAAGGACTAAACTAAAAAGTGAAAGAATTCAGGTATGAAAATTGTAATTTTGGCCAAAAGATTTACTGTGGCAACAGAATTTTGAAAGCTTCCTGCCAGTGAGCTAGGGACAAAATGGTAAATTAACATATAGTTGGAAGAATTATCATTTTGGACCGAATGGCTAGGAATTAAGAGTGAAATTGCAAAGGGCCGAATCACCTATAAATAGGCCACTCCTTCAGACCCTTCATTTGGCATCCTGAGCTCTGAAATTCTAGAGAGAGAGTGTGGACGAACTAGAGAGAGAAACTAAAGGAAAAAGACAAAGAATGTCACTTCTAGTAAGATTTGAAGTTAGAAAAGTGATTAGAAAGGCATCTACAACATCAATCAGCATTTATACATAAGTTAAACACGGATTAAGGTAGCATAATAACCCAATCCCTTTATTTCGGAGTTTACCGTTCATATTACTAAAATCTGTGAAATTGAATTTGTTTGAAAGAAAAAGGGATTACAAACTACATTCTTATTGTTTTTAATCACTATTGGGTGTTTTTAACTGATTGAAAATACTTGTGCATGCTTAAAATGATTTCTAAAAAATGGGTTTTTCAGCTTGAATGAAAATGAGTTTTAATCTCAGATTTGGACAAGATTACATGATGGTTTAGGCTATTTTCTTGTGTTAAATGTTGCTAAGGAGTTTATCTTAAGTTCATCAATTTCAAAATAGATTTAGAAATAAGTTTTTTGGATTGAAATTTTGGGTCAACGATAAAATAGAGCAAGCAAGACAGCCGAATGATCGCCTCAGATAGCGATCGTCGTGCTTATGAGATGCCCAAAATCGTATATAGAATGCTAGCAGTCGACTGCCGGGCACCTGGAAGTTGACTGCTACGTTCTTCATTTTCCAAAAATGCCTAAGAATAGAGCAGCTGACTGCCTCAACCCAAATAGCTTTATTGTTTGCCTAACAAGCTAGCTAGCGATCATGACACCTATCAGCCGACTGCCAGATCTCTGTTTGGAATTTTGAAAAATTAGACAGAATGCAATCAGTTGACTTGCAGCATGATACCAGTCGACTGCCACCTTTTGTGATGAAAAGATGAACTTAATGATATATTTGGATGATATTTAGCCCAAAAACTAAATCCAAACTCGAGATTAAACTCAAATTGCAAGCAAGGTAACATATACAATGAATGTGAACAAGAAAGAGAATGAAAGTGATGAAAGTTAAAAGGAAAGAGCAAGAATGCATAAGAGAAATAAAAATTGTATTCTTAATATATATTTGTGGTAGATAGGTTCATATCTGAATGACTGATTGCTGGTACGGGACGGTGATCGGACATTTCGTGATTATCGTGATAGTTGTAAATTGTAAGTTAGTGACTTAATGGCCAATGTAAATGAAAAGTCACACACTTAGAATTTACAAAACTATAGTATACACCGAATCACCCATATATATATTTATGAATAGTGTTTTGAGGACCCTAGTATGTACTTAATGTGTGGGACCCAGAGTTGGGAACCTTATGGTAATTAGATCCACTGTAGGACGCTCTAGAATGTACGCAATGTTATATGCAGTCGAGGACTGACAGGCATAAGTTGCTAGAGTCAAGGACTGCCAGGCATAAGTTGCCAGAGTACATATTTGAAAGTATGGAGTGGAGCATATGTTGCCCCCCAGATTTCTCTTATTTTGCAATCATATGATGATAATTATGATGATGAAGCAGAGCATATGTTGCCCCTCCAAATTTCTCTTATTATACAAACATATGATGATGATTTTATTGATGATTGGCAGAGAACAATGAGAAGTGCTCTTATTTCCTTATTGCTCTTTATTTTATGATGAAAGTTATATGAATGATGCTATGTTACCTATATGTTTTGATGAGTTTATGTGATGAATACTACGAGCTGAACATATAAAGTAAGCAATGCATGCAAGTATGAATGTTAAATGAAATGCTATACAGGATCACCCAATAGATGTATTGTTTTTTGAAAAAGAATGTAAAATTTTCGTATGAGTTTACGGTGGTACAAACTGCCTGTTTTGAAAATTGGTTATTAATGCTACTGAGATTTATTCTCATAAAAATGCTGGTTTGTATCAGATGCCTAGGTTCCAGATAGTACTAGAAGTAGAGGTGGAAGTGGTGGAGATACCCTTCTTAGGGTATTTTCCATTTATTCATGAAGTGTGGGTTGTGTATATATGGGAAGTTCCTCCCACGCCTTGAGTATGTAATGTTCTAGGAAAGTTTTGGTATGCCCCATACCCTGAATCCTTGTGATATTTTGGTAAAAGGATCAGGAGAATAGTTTCGATGTATAGGATAAGGGCATATATGTATTAGGATATGCAGGCTAGGAATCCACTAGCTATTTTGTTAAATGGGTATGAGTGACAAGCTTGTTGTCTCCTTACCCTAACTAACACTCTTACATATCCATAGATATATGTCTAATGAATGATATGTATACATTGTAAATGAATGTTTATGTATATGAATATATGTATGCACATGTATGTTATTTTAACTAATATTTTTTTTTATTTCCGCTGCGTAACATGTGAGATCCCGAGTGTAGTAGCCAAACCAATAATACTAATTATGTCATTTGATAAATAATTAAGAATTAACTAGGGTAAGGGAAGTAGTAATTCACCAATCTTATAATATATTATTTATATTATTTAATTAACTTAAAAGGAACTGTAGGATTGGGGGGTTACACTGGGACTTTTCTGCTCCTCAAGAGTTTTGAAATTGCAAAGTGGTCCCTCAACTTTTTAAAATTTGCACATATGCCCTTAAGAAAATTGCCATTTTGCCAATTAAGTCCAAATGACCATTTTAGCTCCAATTTTCACCCTTTTTGGCTTCATGGTGTAAAAATCACTTAAATAAGATTTTGTAAAACTTATTTTTGTGATTTTACTAATTTTACCCTTATTTTAGCAAAATTATAATTTTCTCCCTAAGGAAAAATTACCATTTTGCCCTGTATGCTAAAGATTAATATTTCATCCTTTTTTTCTTTCTTCTTTAAAGCCTGCTTGGATAAGGATTTCTAATTTCTATTTTTCTTGAAATATTTAAGGTAAAATTTAAATTTTCTACATTATGTAAAATAACCAATATGCCCTTAGGGTGAAATTATGATTTTGCCCTTCCTCAGGGAAGTTGTCTCTTGACGTCAATGTAAGTAATCTCTTACATAACTAGATTCTTCTTCTCTCTTAAATGAAAATAATAAGAGTCCTTTGATATAATTTTATGAAATAAGAGAATTAAATTAATTTTTCCCTTCATGGTAAAATTACTATTTTACCCTTCCTCACCAAATTCCCAATTTCATTCTTTTATCACAAAAGTGATTATATAATGCTAGAAATGTCCATTCTAACTCCTTGATAAATCATCCTTAATATCCCACAATTAATACTAACAATAATAATAATAACGTCATCATAAAATGCAATTATTAAGAGCGGATGTTACAATTTGAGACATGAGGAAAGGTATTCTAAGAATGTTAAATTATAATGTATTTAATTTTACAAGTTAGAAAGGATGGAAGAATATGGAATAATGAATAGGAAAGACTTGAAATTTCACTCTTTATCATGGTGGACGAATCCATTCCTTAAGATTATTTAGAATAGTCAAAACATTATATTATTTGCAAAAGAATTACTAAGTGTCTTACAATAGCTACAGTCCAAAGGAAAATGACATGATGAATTATGATTTCTAATTGTATGTATAAGTGATCAAGCATTCACTCATGTTGTAAAAGTGGCCAAGAGTCCACATGGTGACCAAGTGTTCACCATATTTCATGAAAGTGGCCAAGAGTCCACAATGCGACCAAGTGTTCACCCTATTTCATGAAAGTGACCAAGAGTCCACAATGTGACCAAGCGTTCACAATTCTTCCAAAAGTGGCCAAGTGCCCACATTGCTTGCACAGTGACCAAATGTGCTTCACTCTCTCAGATAAGGTAGGTTTTAAGAATGAAGAAAAATTATGGAAGTGATTCTTAATTATTGTAATTATTACATGTGTATCTTCTTGAGTAAGAATTACAATTAAAATGGGAATAGTTATTTTTATCACATTAACATTCCAAATAATTATGCAATGCTTGTCAATCTGGGTATATGAATGGGACTATGTTTTAGATGAATGGAATGTGGATGAAAAAGTTTTCTGTGCTTGTACACTGGTACATATTAGTAGATTTTTAAAATGGAATTGTTAAGCTACTGAGAAACTAGTTTTCTCATTTAAGCGCTAATTTGTATCAGATGCAAATATTTAGCAATTTCGAAGAAAGATGAAAGTGGCATTAGAGGAAGTCCTTTTGCTAAGAGTATTTTGTAGCCCTTCATTTTGGGTCTTGATTCTATATATATTTTTTGGATTAGAATTAGGACTACTATTTTTGGCTGTATATAGTAAAGGAAAGAGGGCAATTAATGGGGAAAGGATATGTGAAGAACCTATTCATCCCTAGTATTTTGTAAAAGGAGTTTGAGTGACAGGTTTATTGCCTCTTTACTCCTTATGGATGGGTACTTCATGTATCCTGGTATATGTTCACAGAAGGATATAACCGACAATTATTACATATAATATGAAAGTTTTATAAATTCTGCTGTGATGTATAAGATTTTATTTCTGCGGTGCAAAAGTATGTTTACCTAAGCAAAAGGACCCAAACCTAATTATACATTAAATTATTGATGGATTAAATTCTCAGGAAAATTAACTAAAGAAAAGGCTAAGAATAATGTAACCACTTATCTGAACATGTTATATGACATTGTTAAGGAAAGATAAGGGGTGTTACAAATAGTATAGGCACATGTTTAATTTGTACCAGTCCTTATAAAAATTGGAAAGGCTACTAAAGAACATCTCTTGTATAGCCTATATTCACTTAGTTGTATATGAATAGATTAAAAGATATGAGTAGGCAAATTTGATGGGGCAAGAATGGTAAGTTGTTGCCTCTATATGCTAATGAGTTAAAGTTAATGAATGAGTATTTATGTATGTTTGGGTATAGCTACTTAGGATGAATTATGTATATGTAATTGATCCAATATTCCATTGCGACGTTATGAGAGCCCAAGTGTAGAACCAACTCAAATGACACTCAATTAATCAACTTGGTAAAAAGTTTAAAATGTACTTGGGTAGAAGTAATAGTAACACATTACTATTGTAACACCCCTTATTCTCTTGAATTTTAAAGTTTTATTTCCTTAATTAATTGGATGAGTTTGCCATAAAGTGTGATGAAATTACTTTGGTGATATAGAATTTAGAATAAAGATATTAAGAATGAATTTGGTAGAAATTATGGATACTTTGCAATGTAGGAATTTTGTTTCTTTTTTTCTTACATTAGCTGAGTAATTAAGGGTGAGTGGAGAGAAAACCTTACACACATTAGCATAATCATTAAAATAGAAGAGAAGGAAATACTCGACCATGAAAAGTAAGGTGCTTAATTTCCTTTCTTTATTTGTTGGTCTAACCGAATAAACACTACAAAGTTGTAAGAGTGAAGTAGCAAAGAAGAAAAGAAGAAACGGAAAGAGACTTGTAGCATTTTTACTCTTAATCTTCCCTTCATTCCTTCATTCCTTTTTGCATTGTCTTGGCCGAGAGTGCAAAGGGGAGAGGGAATCAGAAACGTGTTCCAATAGCTCTCTTTCTTTCTCTTTGTTTTTATATAGTAATCGAGAGACACTTTGTGGATACTTGGCCACCTTATAAAATTCATTGTGCACACTTGGGCACTTGTGGACACTAGGCCACCTTTATAAAAATTCATTGTGCACACTTAGGCACTTGTGGAAACTTGGCCACCTTTATAAGATTCATTGTGCACACTTGGGCACTTGTTTACACTTGGCCACCTTTAAGAAATTCATTGTGTACACTTGGACACTCGTGGACACTTGGCCACCTTTATAAAATTCATTGTGTACAATTGGGCACTTGTAGATACTTGGCCACCTTTATAAGATTCATTGTGCATAGTTGGGCACTTGTGGAAACTTGGCCACCTTTAAGAAATTCATTGTGCACACTTGGGTACTTGTGGACACTTGACCACCTTTAAGAAACTCAGTGTGCACATTTGGGCACTCGTGGACACTTGGCTACCTTTATAAAATTCATTGTGTTCCAATTGTCTATTAGTATGTGGTCTTAAATTAACCATCCATAATCTCTTAAATTTTCAACATGAGAATGCTAATGACATAAATAGGATAAATTACATTCATCCTTCATTTAATTCTAACTTTCTCATTTTCCCTTGACTCTAGCCATTAAAACATTTTACAAGTCATTTTCATTAGCTTATGCATTCAGCTACTAGGACAAAAGGGAAAATCATGTTTGGCTATGAGGTTATAACAATAATCCCTAAGGTTTTACATGCCACATGATCAAAGTTCGCCCATTTTTCTATAAGCTACACTTAGTGAGGTCATGCCTTAAATTCTAGGGTGCTTTCTTGGTTCATACAACATGCAAATTTAAGGTTACCTCCCCTTCTCAAAGTGACTGTTTATTTGCCAAATTTTTTATAACTTAATTTATCATAATTTCTTTCTTTCCATTAGCCAAACTAAATTGAAATTTTTACTTGAACAATCTTTAGCAAGCAATTTCATATCTTGCAAAAAGCCAATTTAGTTTTAGTATACCACAAGAAAACATTAGAGTTTGAAAATTACATTCTATCTAGAATCCGTTAATTAAGTGTCTATAACTTCACACATGTATTAACCATTCAAGAATGCAATATTTCAACCCTATCTCATGCTAGAATTTTTTAATTATGCAAGCTAAAATTTACCAACAATAATTCTTTTCATGAAAATGGCAACATACACTTTATAATATCTACAACATAACCAATTTATCATACAAGCTTGGCCAACATAACATTCATTTCTTCAAGAATGTTGGAAGGAAAATAATGTCCCATGAAAGCTTGTAAAAACATGTCAATTATATATTACACCATGAGACAAAATTTTAAGAAATTGTTAACCTACCTCAATGATGAACTAAGATGGATTTAGCTTGGCTTCCTCTTTGACTCTTCCTTTGAACTTTCCCCTTACCCCCCTTGCTTCTACTTCCCTTGGCCAACTTAGCTCTTTCCTTCTTTCCAAGCTTTTGTGTGTTCAAAGACTCATGCCACTCTCTCTCCCTTTTTGGATACATGTCTGTGTGGGTGTGTATTTTTTCTAAGTTGTGAAGTGCTCCCCCCTTTCTTTTCCTTACTGTGGGTGTATGTATGTTTTATGAAATTCCCCCTTTCCCTTGTGTAGGTTGCCAACTCGGCTAGGGATGGTACGCTGCACTCCATCCTATTCTTTATTATTTTTGTCTAATAGCCTTTCGTGTGTTACTAGTGCAGCCTCCCCTTTTCCTTTGAAATTTGTATTTTACCTAGTATCCACGCCACCATCTCCCTCTTTTTTTACTAATCACGACTGCAAGTGTACTTTTAAGTACACTTTACATTGCTTGCAAGCTTGGCATTATGTGTAGTTAAGGTGCAGCCCCATTTTTCATGTTAAACTCTCTTTCTCTTCTTGTCATGTGTGTGTTTGCATGCATGTTAAAAATGAAATTTCAATGCCATTCCCTCCTGTCTATTGTCCATTTGGCAATGGGGTGCTACACCTCATTCTCATCTGAATTACTATCATTATTATAATTATTAACCAACAGCCCCACATGCAGCCCCCTTTTTCCTTGAAATCTTGTGTTTTACCCAATATGCATTAGTCACGTGTGTACTTTTAAGTACCATTTACTTCCCTTTCATTCTTACCTTAGCTACTTGCTCACGCCAAGGAAGGGAAAAAATATTCATGCCAAAGAACATGGGACACCACATTCATTTTTCCTTAATGTTATTTCATGGATGCTCTAAGTGTACTATAAGTATAATATGCATTTCTTTGCAAGCTTAGGTTAGCTACTTAGACAATGTTAAAGGAGAGGAGGAGGAAAGTCATATTCTATCTTCATCTTTTGTTATCCTTATTTAACTATGGCTGCACATGTACCTTCCTAAATGTATGTTTAATTTAGAAAAAATTCTACACCCTTTTCCTTTGTCCATTCGGTCACGTTTGAAGGGAGGAAGTCACACCATTTCACCTACACGCAAGACTATACGAGTGGGCAATGACTCCTTTCTTTCTTCTTTTGGGCATGTGGAAGGCAACAAAATGGAGGGGAGGAAACTTGTATCACACGTTTCCTCCTTCCCTCTTCCATCTCCCCCACCAACCGTACACACTCACATGCTTGTTGCTTAAATTGAATTTTGTACTCTTTCCTCTAACTTGTTGTATTTGCATATGATTAATTCCCCCCTTACACGTAAGCCTTTCTCTTCATGCAAGACTCATGTTTTTTAGCATTATGCATGCATGTCTAATTCCTTTCCTTGATGGCGCCAAGAAAAGAAAAGAAAGGGATTCACATAACCACCATCTCACGTGATAAACTCCCCATGCAAGGCATATTGTTTTGCATCCTAATTCCTTATATCTAGTTTCAAATTGGCCTCCACCGTACACCTACATGTATGCATGTTACAAAAAAATTCTTCACCTTTAGCCACTTCAATATATATATTTCAATGCTACACTTCTTCCCTTTCCCAATTGCACATGTAGGTATATATATATTTTTAGTTTGCTTTTCTCCTTGGCAATTAAGCTAGGTGAAAGGAAGAAAAATTAGGGAATCAAATTAAACATCTTAATTATATATGGTCCCTTGTGACATTTATTACATCACTAAAGAAATTGCATAACATTTCATGACAACTCATTTAATTAATTAAGGAAGCATTAATTTAAATATAATTGAAAGAACATGGGGTGTTACACTAAACACTAATTTACACAAGCAAATTCATGCAATTAATTAAGGAAACATTAGTTTACACTAATCAGGAAAATATGGGGTGTTACAAGGTAGCTTAGTAATTATATGATTTTTGTTTCATGATTTAAGATAAATTCATCATGCTTTCAAGCTTCCATGGAACATTAACCTTTCTCTACATTCTTTAAGATGTGGATACCTATTTGGCTAAGCTTGTATGGTAAATTGGTTATGTTTGTTAATGTAATGATGTGGATGTTGTTATTTCCAAGAAAGAATGATTGTTGGGAAAAAATTCAGCATGCATAATGAGAAACCCTAAGATGAGAAAGTGCTAAAATTTTGTGTTCTTGGACAATTAATCTATGTTTTAGGTTATAGACACCTAAATGAAGGTTGTTATCTAGAATTGGGTTTAAAATTATGACATTATTTTGTTGGCTTACCAAACCTAAAAGTGGCTTTTGTAAGGGTGAATTTGATTGCAGAAAAATTGTTTAAGAAATATTTCAATTCAGTTGGCTAAGAAAAAGAGAGAAATTATGGTAAATTAATGTATAAAAAAAAATTAGTTTTGGCTAATAAAGGTCCACATTTTCATTGGGATGTAATAATGGAGAAATATGTGTAACTTTAAATCTAGGATGTAATATGAACCAAGAAAGTAAGTAGGATAAATTGCTAATGACATGGTTACATAAATGTGGGAGAAAGTACCATAGAAATTTAATGCATGGTACCATTAGATTTAAATTATAGAAAGGATGGAAAAATGTGACAATGTGACATGAAGAACCCTAAGTTTTATTCCTTTATCATGGTGGCCGAAACCAATCTCTCATTGAAATCTTGGTGGCCAAATTACTATGCTAATTGTAAATGAATTAGAGTATAGCTTATAATGGCTACATGCAAAGAAAATTTGAGGAATAATGATAATAAGATGAATGGTAATTACTATGTGTATGTATATGTGACCAAATGTTCACAAGTTTTCATAAAAGTGGCCAAGAGTCCACAATGTGACCAAGTGTTCACAATCTCTACAAAAGTGACTAAGTGTTCACATTCTTGAAGTGTGGCCGAAGGTTCTTCATACTTTAAAGCAAGGTAAGTTTTAAGAATGAGCTGTATCAATGATCATTGTCTAGTTAAATTATTAATATGTATGCTTTCTTGAAATTATGCTATATTTGGAATTAAAATGAACACATTTTTCACATTGATACATCAATATATCATGACATTCTTGCCAATATGTGTATATGAATAAAATTATATTTTAACTGATTTGAATGTAGAAGAAATTGTTTTCTGTGCTTGCACAGGGACACTTGTCAATGAGATTTAAATTGTTGAATTGTTAAGTTACTGAGAAACTAGTTTTCTCATTTGTGTGCTGATATGTATCAGATGTAGATGTTTAGCATTTTCCTAGAGATGGAAGTGGCATTAAAGAAGGTTCTTTTATCAAGAGTGTTTTGTGTCATAAGGGTTTGAGTGGCAGAGATGTTGTTTCCTGACCTTGTGAAAAGATTTTGTATAGTTCTCAAATAGATGAAATGATGTAATACTTATAAAAGGATATGTAATACTATATGAATGTATCTCTGATGTCTTACATGTTATTTTCACTGTGCTTATAAGTTTCAATCTGAGCAAAAGAATTTGAACCTAATCCACTTTAATAGAGGATAAGGGCATCACATTAAGTTGGTATTAGAGAACAATTGCCTAGGATAGAAATGGGTAGAATTCCTCAAGGAAGGGACTAGTTCAGGTTAGTTAGCTGTATCTAGGTGGTTTATTAACCTATAAATTGTTGTGGCTTGAGGAATGAAGTATTAGGTTTGGGTAGATAAAAGCTCCTGTTGCTGTTATATATTATCTGCTTCATAATTTCTTATTGAGATTGATCACCTCGTTAATAATTGTTTTGTAAAGTAACAATATGGCACCAACAAAGAGGAGTGGATCACAAGCCCAAAATATTGAGGTAGATTTGAATGAGATTTTACAGACAATGAGAGGCATGTCAAAGGCCATGAGGGTTCAAGCTACAACTTCCTCTTAGCAAGCTGCAGTCATAGCTGATGTAACACCCTTTATCTTATCTTAATAATGTTATAACACTTATTCAAATAAGTAGTTACATTATCTTTAGCCTTTAATTACGTTAATTTCTCCTGAGCATTCAATCCATCATGAATTTATTATGCAATTAGATCTGGGTTCTTTTGCTCAGGTAAAAGATGCTTTGGCACAACGGAAGAAATAAATAAATCAATAAATTAATAAATAAAATACATACACCATAATAGAATATATAAAAATTTCCCACTATACATATATTTTCATAACTATCTGGTACATTATTTTGTGTACATATATTGGGATAGATGAAGCACCCATCCATAAGGAGTAAGGAGACAACAAGCCTACCAATCATACTCCTTTACAAAATATCATGGGTGAATAGGTCCTTCACATATCCCTATACATATGCCCCTTTTTCCTTTTATATACAGCCAAAAAAATGTCAGTCCTAACTCCAACCCAAAAAGAACATGTAAGGTTAGGACCCCAAAATGATCGGGCTATAGCTACATATTTAAGTACTTATCTACTCCAGAGGAAATTCGAAGACAGTTATAACATAAACATCTTTCACTATAGTGAAAGTTCCCAGAAAGGGAATTTCCATTATTGCTAGTTCAACCTCCATTATCAGGTAGTATCTAGGCATTTGATACATATTAGTACAATAATGAGAAATACATTCCCAGTAGCTAAACAAACTAGTTTATTTAAAATAACTGATATGTACCACTGTAACAATACAGAAAACACCTCTACATTCAATTAAAATTTCAAACTCTTTTCATAAAGACCCTTGGGTATGACATATGTGAAACAGATGTGTATGCAGCTATATGCATGAGATATGCAACAAATTATATCATTCATGGAATGAACAACAAGCTTTTAATACTTATATGTCTAAATCATATTCACAAAAGTCACATTCATGCAATACAACTAATGGCCATACAAAATACTTTACTTTGGAAAGGTATACAGTAGATCATTCCCTTCCACATCATGATGTTCTTTGGAGGTTTACACCAGATCATTCCTCCTACATTTATCCCTTGGGAGTATATGTAACATCTACTCCTAACTTTTGAGAGATGTTTGTTAATTTTAATTAATTTCTTGTGTATGTTGCATTTATGTTATATTAGCTTGCATATAATTGCATGAGTGCAAGATGTGGACTAGAAATGAGTGAAAATTTTGACTAGAATTAAGAAAAGGACTAAACTGAAAAGTGAAAGAATTCGAGTATGACAATTGTAATTTTGGTCAAAAGATTTACTGTAGCAACAGAATTTTGAAAGCTTCCTGCCAGTGAGCTAGGGACAAAATGGTAAATTAACATATAGTTGGAAGAATTATCATTTTGGACCGAATGGTCGGGAATTAAGAGCGAAATTGCAAAGGGCCGGACTGCCTATAAATAGGCCACTCCTTCAGACCCTTCATTTGGCATCCTGAGCTCTGAAATTCTAGAGATAGAGAGTGTGTGGATGATCTAGAGAGAGAAACTAAAGGAAAAAGACAGAGAATCTCACTTCTAGCAAGATTTGAAGTTATAAAAGTGATTAGGAAAGCATCTACAACATCAATAAGCATCTATACATAAGTTAAACATAAATTAAGGTAGCATAATAACCCAATCCCTTTATTTCATAGTTTACTGTTCATATTACTAAAATCTATGAAATTAAACTTGTTTGAAAGAAAAAGGGATTACAAACTACATTCTTATTATTTTTAATCACTATTGGGTGTTTTTAACCGATTGAAAATACTTGTGCATGCTTAAAATGATTTCTGAAAAATGGTTTTTTCAGGTTGAATAAAAATGAGTTTGAATCTTAGATTTAGACAAGATTACATGATGTTTTGGGCTATTTTCTTGTGTTAAATGTTGCTAAGGAGTTTATCTTGAGTTCATCAATTTCAAAAGGGATTTAGAAACAATTTTTTGGATTGAAATTTTGGGTCAATGGCAATTTACAAAATAGAGCAAGACGCAGTAGCCGACTGCCCCACTGCAGCAGTTGACTGTCATGCTCTTGAGATGCCTAGAATCGTATACAAAATGCTAGCAGTCGACTACCAGGCACCTGGAAGTCGACTATCACATTCTTCATTTTTCCAGAAAATGCCCAAGAACAAAGCAGCCAACTGCCTCGACCCAACAGTCGACTTTCGAGCCCCACAGTAAGCTAGCAACCGACTGCCGGTACCTATCAGTCGACTGCCAGCTCTCTGTTTATAATTTTGAAAATTTAAACAGAATGCAATCAGTCGACTTGTAGCATGATACTAGTCGACTGCCACCTTTTGTGATGAAAAGATGAACTTAATGATGTATTTAAATGATATCTAGCACAAAAACTAAATCCAAACTAGAGATTTAACTCAAATTATAAGCAAGGTAACATATACTTTGAATGTAAACAAGAAAGAGCATGAAACTGATGAAAGTTAAAAGGAAAGAGCAAGAATGCATAAGGGAAATGAAAATTGTATTCTTAATATATGTATTTATGGTAGATAAGTTCATATCTGAATGACTAATTGCTAGTATGGGACGGTGATTGGACATTCCGCGATTATCGTGATAGTTGTAAATTGTAAGTTAGTAACTTAATGGCCAAAGTAAATGAAAAGTCACATACTTAAAGTTTATAGAACTATAGTATGCACCGATTCACTCATAAATATATGTTTATGAATAGCATTTTGAGGACCCCAATATGTACTTAATGTGTAGGACCCAGAGTTGGGAACCTTATGGTACTTGGATCCACTGGAGGACACTCCAGAATGTACGCAATGTTATATGCAGTCGAGGACTGACAGGCATAAGTTGCCAGAGTCGAGGACTGCCAGGCATAAGTTGCTAGAGTACATATTCGAAAGTATGGAGTGGAGCATATGTTGCCCCTCCAGATTTCTCTGATTTTGCAATCATATAATGATAATTATGATGATGGAGCGGAGCATATGTTGCCCCTCCAGATTTCTCTTATTATACAATCATATGATGATGATTATAATGATGATTGGTAGAGGCAAATGAGAAGTGCTCTTATTTCCTTATTGCTCTTTATTTTATGACGAAAGTTATATGAATGATGCTATGTTACCTATATGTTTTGATGAGTTTATGTGATGTATACCACAAGCTGAACATATATAATAAGCAATGCATACAAGTATGAATGTTAAATGCAATGTTATACAAGATCACCCAATAGATGTATTGTTTTGTGAAAAAGAATGTAGAATTTTCATATGAGTTTACGGTGGTACAAACTGGCTGTTTTGAAAATTGGTTATTAATGCTACTGGGATTTATTCTCATAAAAATGCTAGTTTGTATCAGATGCCTAGGTTCTAGATAGTACTAGAAGTAGAGGTGGAAGTGGTGGAGATACCCTTCCTAGGGTATTTTCCTATGATTCATGAAGTGTGGGTTGTGTATATATGGGAAGTTCCTCCCACCTCTTGAGGATGTAATGTTCTAGGAAAGTTTTGGTATGCCCCATACCCTGAATCCTTGTGATATTTTGGTAAAAGGATCAGGAGAATAGTTTCGATGTATAGGATAAGGGCATATATGTATTAGGATATGTGGGCTAGGAATCTACTAGCTATTTTTGTTAAATGGGTATAAGTGACAGGCTTGTTGTCTCCTTACCCTAGCTAAAACTCTCACTTATCCATAGATATATGTCTAATGAATGATATGTATACACTGTAAATGAATGTTTATATATATGAATATATGTATGCACATGTATGTTATTTTAACTAATATGTTTTTATTTCTGCTGTGTAACGTGTGAGATCCCGAGTGTAGTAGCCAAACCAATAATACTAATTATATCATTTGGTAAACAATTAAGAATTGAATCGGGTAAGGGAAGTAGTAATTCACCAATAGTATATATTTTATATTATTTAATTAAATTAAAAGGAACTGTAGGATTGGGGGGTTACACTGAGTTGGTATCAGAGCACTACTACCACGGCTAGTTAGAACTGGCTTGGTAGTGAAAGGTAGATTCCTCAGGATAGAGACTCATAGAGGGTAGTTAGCTGAGCCATCGTAGTTGACCGGCTTGTATTATGTTTTGACTTGAGGAATGAAGTATTAGGTTTGGGTAAATGATATTTCTGATTGGTGCCATATGATCTCTTATAAATAATATGTTATTGAGACTGATCACCTCGGTAATGTTTGTTTTGTAGAGTGAATTATGGCCCCACCTAGGAGAAATACCGGGAAGGAAAAGGAAGGTGAGATCAATATGGAAAGAGTAATGCAAGTCATGATGGGAGTGGCAGAGGCTATGAGGGAACAGGCTACTGCTGCTGCCCAACAGGCTATTGCTGCTACTCAACAAGCTATAGCTACGGCTGAAGCACTTAGGCAATTTCAAGAGAATAGACCAGTGAATCCCCATACAGATCCTGAAGTTGGACAAAGGAGAAACCAAGCCCATAACAGTTAGTCTGAATTTCAAAGAAATAATCCTCCTTCCTTTAGAGGTGAGTTTAATCCACAAGCAGCTAAAGAATGGTTGCGAGAAATGGAAAAATTGCTCGAGGTTGTAGGGAATACGGACGAACAGAAAGTATTGTTTGCTACTCACATGCTTGTTGAGGAAGCAGAATATTATTGGAGAGGAGCGAAATAATTACTGGTAGCTCAAGGGACCCATATCACTTGGGAAGTTTTTAAAAGAGTGTATCTAGAAAAGCATTTCCCTGAGAACGTGAGAAACTAGAAAGAAATTGAATTTATGCAGCTAAAGCAGGGTAATATGACTTTTGAGGAGTATTTAGCAAAATTTGAGGCACTGTCTAAATTCTCTTCTTATTTAGAGCATCATCCAAATGAGACATGGAAAGCATTACATCTAGAAGTTGGGTTGAGATCAGAGTTAAAGAATGTTGTTGCTCCGTTTGAAATTAGAAACTTTGCTATGTTAGTTAACAAGTGTCGCATTGTTTCTCAGAACCTGGTTGACATAGAGAATGAGAGATAGAGAGTTAATTTCTTTAAAAGAAAACAACCTGAATCCTTTAGAGAAAGAGATAGTAGAAATGAGGGAATCCAGAAGGGGAAGAAACCTGTGGTGAGACAGGCAGTACCCAATGCTTGTCCAAAGTGTGGGAAAACTCATGGTGGACCTTGTAGGTTCCAATCGAGTGTGTGTTATAAGTGTTGAAAACCAGGTCATTTCATTAAAGATTGCCTTGAGTGGAAGAAGTCAACTGAGCCCACAAGACCTCCTACTATGGGAAGAGTTTATACTCTCAAAGGTAAAGAAGTGGTCCAGTCCGATGATCTCATAAAAGGTAAATGTTTGATAAATGATATATCTTTAATTGTACTGTACGATTCTGGTGCCACTCATTCTTTCATTTCTTGTGAATGTGTGGAAAGATTGAGTTTACCTTTATTTAAATTCCCCCATGAGTTATCCATTTCTACAGCCGCGGGAGAGCAGGTATTAACTTCTTTGTCTTGATTAAATTGTCCCCTTGTTATTGAAAATAAGCCGTTCTTTGTTGACCTCATTTGTTTACCTTTGGTGGGATTGGATGTTATTCTTGGGATGGATTGGTTGTCTATGAACAATGTAGTCTTGGACTGTTCTAAGAAATCTGTGACTTTTATAAATTCCATATCAGTAGTTAGGAAAATTTAGGAAGAGATCCAAGGAACCAGTTTTCTGTGTTCTTCTAAAGTTGAACTTCAGCATCAACTTAATGCTATTCTTGTAGTTTGTGAATTTTCAGATATCTTTCCCTATTAAATTTCAAGCCTTCCACTTGAGAGAGAGATAGAGTTTTCTATAGAATTAATTCCTGGCACTGGACCAATTTCTATAGCACCTTCTAGAATGTCTCCCTTAGAGTTAAATGAATTGAAGGTTCAGATAGAGGATCTTTTGGGGAAGTAATTTATTAGGCCCAATGCTTCACCTTGGGGAGCACCACTTCTATTTGTAAAGAAGAAAGATGGAAGTATAAGATTATGTATAACTATAGACAACTGAACCGGGTAACTGTGAAGAATAAATACGCACTTCCTAGGATAGAGGATCTTTTAGATCAATTGAGAGGAGCTACTATATTTTTGAAAATCGATTTGAGGTCGGGATACCATCAAATCAGAGTCAAAACAGAAGACATACCTAAGACAACCTTTAGAACCAGATATGGCCATTATGAATTTCTTGTAATGCCATTTGGATTGATGAATGCTCCAGCTATTTTTATGGATTACATGAATCGTATCTTTAGACCCTACCTTGATCAATTTGTGGTAGTGTTTATTGATGACATTCTTGTATATTCTAAGAGGAGTGAAGAGCATGAACATCATCTTAGAATTGTATTGCAGTTGCTTAGGGAAAAGCAATTGTATGCAAAATTAGAAAAATGTGAATTCTGGTTGGAAGAGGTAAAATTCTTAGGTCATGTAATCACTAAAGATGGAGTAACAGTAGATCCTAGTAAGATAGAAGCTGTAATTAGTTGGGATAGACCCACATGAGTGACTGAAATTTGGAGTTTTCTTGGATTGGCAGGGTATTATAGGAGATTTATTCAAGGGTTCTCGAAAATTGTGTTACCTTTGACTAGACTGACTAGGAAAAATATTCCTTTTGTGTGGGATCACAAATGTGAAGATAGTTTTCAAATTTTAAAGGAAAAGTTGACCACAACACCTGTCTTAATAATCCCTGATCCCTTATAAAATTTTGAATTGTATTGCGATGCATCCAAGAAGGGCCTAAGATGTGTCTTGATGCGGAATAGGAGAGTTGTTGCATATTAAAGATGGCCTAGAAACCATATAAATTTAGTTCCAAGAAAGGATGAGAGAGAAAGTTATGGTAATTCAATGTTTTAGCCATTTTACCAAATTTAAAGCCTTACCATTTCACCTTAAAAGTGTGCATAAAAATGTGAAGTTGTGAGATTGTGTGCATTATCACATTTGGCATGGAAAGTGAGATAGAAAAATGGGAAAAAGGATGGCCTAAAGTGCACTTACCAAATTTTGAAGTGTGAGAAAGTGTTAGGCATAATTATGAGAATTGTTACCATTATGTTTAAATGAGTTTTCATACCAGTATAGGAATGGATCCTTATGAAGCCTTATATGAGCGAAAATGCAGATCACCCTTGTGTTGGTTTGAAGTGGGAGAGAGACAAATTTTAGGGCCAAAATTAGTTCAACAAACTACTGATCAAATAAAAATGATCAGGGAGAAAATGGCTAAGGCCCAAGACAGACAAAAGAGTTATGCTGATAAGAGGAGAAGGCCATTAGAATTTGTTGATGGAGATCATGTTTTCCTCAAAGTATCTCCAATTACTAGTATTGGTAGGGCTATTAAGTCTAGGAAATTGAATCTTAGATACATTGGACCATACCAGATTCTAAAAAGAATAGGTCCATCTGCTTATCAAATAACATTACCACCATTTTTTTCCAATATCCACAATGTTTTTCATGTTTCTCAACTTTGTAAATATATCCCAGATCCTTTTCATATTCTTGACGCCAGCACTGTACAATTGAAAGATAATTTAACTTAGAATCCTAGACCTTTAAGAATCATTGGTACTGAAGTCAAACAATTGAGGAATAAGACGATTCCACTAGTAAAGATGTTGTGGGATTAATCATCATCGCAAGAAGCCACATGGGGAAAGGAAGACGATATAAAAGAGTTTATCCAAAGTCATTTATCTAGGTACGTTTTAAATTTAGGGGACAAAATTTTTTTAAAGGAGGGGAGAATTGTAACATCTTCTCTGTAACACCCCTTATCTTATCTTAACAACATTATATTGCTTCTTCAAATAAGTGGTTACATTAATTCTAGTCTTTAATTTTATTTAAATCTCCTAAGCATCCAATCCATTATAGCTTTGTTTTGCAATTTGGTTTGGGTTCTCATGCTCAGGTAAAATGCTTTGGCACAGCGGAATATAAAATATTAAACATTACAATAGAATATATATAAAAAAACTTTTCTGATATATATATACATTATAATAACTGTTTAGTACATCGTTTTGTATACATACACTGGGATAGATGAAGTACCTATCCATAAGGAGTAAGGAGATAACAAGCCTGCCACTCATATGCCTTTTACAAAATATCGTGGGCGAATAAGTCCTTCACATATCCCTATACATATGCCCTTTTTCTTTCTATGTACAGCCAAAAATATCAGTCTTAATTCCAACCCAAAAAGAACATGTAGAATTAGGACTCCAAAAGGTCGGGCTATTGCTATATATTTATGTACTTATCTATTCCATATGAAACTCAAAAACAGTGATAACATAAACATTCTTGACAATATTGAAAGTTCCCAATAAGGGGATTCCACTGTGTCCAACTCTACCTCGATTATCACACAATATCTAGTTATATGATATATATCAGTTCAGTAATGAGAAATACATTCCCAGTAGATAAACAACCAGTTAATTTTAAGACAACTGACATGTACCACTATAATCATACAAAAAACACTCTACATGCAGTTTAATTATAAAACTCTTTTCATATAGATACTTGGATGTGACTTATCATGAAAACATATATGGATGCAGCTATAGAAATGAAATGCACAGTTAATTAAGTCATTCATGGAATGGACTACAAGCATTCAATGATTACATGTCATAATCATAATCACATAAATTATGTTCATGCCATACATAACATAACATTTCGTAAATACTTAATTCTGGGAAGGTATACATAAGATCATTCCCTCCCACTTAACTGTGCTCTTTGGAGGTATACACCAGATCATTCCTTCTACATTTCAACTCCTTGGGGGTTTACACTAGATCATTCCCCTCAAGGTAATGTGCCTGGAAGGTATACATTAGATCATTCCTTCACAGACTTTTAGTCTCAGGAGGTATTCATCAGATCATTCCTCCTCATTTAATTCCTTGGGAGTTTACACTAGATCATTCCCCACAAGGAAACTCTAACCTTGCCTTTCACAATCACATTAGGTCTCTTTATGCTATTTATTTCTATTCACATAATCTTGGACATTTTTCAATCAATGGCAAAAGTGTACATTATTACCATTCATTCTTGACCATTACATCATTTTCCCTTCATTCACATAACATAGGCCTATTTGGATGGTACCTCAGGCCACTTCTAATTGACATATAAGATTGGCCATTTTAGGGAAAATGCTATATTGCACTCGGCCAAGGCAAGGAAATCATGAGAACATGGCATTTCTAACTCATTTGATTCCTTTCTAGCATCATTCTCACCATTTAAACACTTTGGCAACAATTCCAATAATTATGCCTAACACTTTCTCACACCTCAAAATTGTGTAAGTGCACTTTAAGCCATCCTTTTTCATACCTTTCTAACTCATTATTCATATCAATGATGGCAATGCATCTAATCCCACAACTTTACATTTTTGTGCACACTTTTAAGGTGAAATGGTAAGGCTTCAAATTGGACACTAAAGCATAAAATTTACCATAACTTTCTCTCTCATCTTTGCTTATGATAACTTTTACAAGGCTTTCTAACCATTTACAACCAAAAATTTCAGCACCAATCACATGAACTCATTCGACAAAAATAGGTATATCACATTCCCATAGTTTATGGTGAAACTAGAAAATGAGAAAAATGTCCAAACATTAATCTAATTAGACTTTCTCTCTCTTACCATTTCTCACTCTTTATAGCACACTTTCTAGCTTAAAATTTTTCAAAAATTCAGCACCATTATAGCCCTAGCAATTCGGGCAAGGTGAGAAAGCAAGTAAAATGGAGTTGTTTCATCACTTTGCTTACAATACAATGACATTCATGCAAAAACCATGCAAAAGCATCATTTTCTCACTCTTACAAACACAAACTTAGCCTTAACACAAGTTAAGGTTTGGCAAAATCAAAGTTCCATCTGTGAAAATTTACCATTTCATGAGTTTCCATGCTTTCCTACATGTCTATAGTCATAACCACAAGTTGTTTCCAACATATTTCACATACAAGCATGAAAATCCACCATAAACACGTAGAGAGAGAAATAGCCATCATTCTTACAAATTTGGAAACACCATAAACATACCATAAAACATGAAAATAATGGCATAGGATTGTTTATCTACCTTGAAAAGCTCATAATGTGTGATTTCCTAGTTGTTTTTATGAAAGCTTCTTCTTGTCCACGGTAGATATGCAATTCAGCCTCTTCCTCTTCCTCTCCACCTTTCACGACACTTCTAGTATATGGGAGAAGAAGAAGGCTGAATTTAAGGTTTGAATTATTTACAAAAATGTCATTCTTGCTAAATTGTCCATTTCATCCTTTTTCTTTTCTTTTTTTAACAATGGCATTGTCTCTCCTTGCAATTATAATTTTATGCAACTTCCATGGGTTGGGACTATTCTGCCCTTCAAGAATTTTGAAATTTCATAGTGGTCCCTTAACTTTTCAAAAATTGCATTTTAGTCCCTAAGAAAAGTGCCTTTTTGCCATTAAGTCTAAATTGGCCATTTTTGCTCCATTTTTCACTCTTTTCAGTTTCAAGGAGTAAAAATCAATTAAATAAAATTTCGTAAGGCTCATTTTCATGAATTTACTAATTTACTCTTATTTTAGCAAAATTACAAATTTTCCCCTAAGGTAAAATTACCTTTTTTCCCTTTATGTTAAAACTATCATTTCACTCTCTTTCTTTCTTCTTTTGATCAAGAGTGAGTAAGGATTTCTAATTCCCACCTTCATAGAATATTTGGGGTAAAAACTAAATTTTTCTCACATCATATAAAATTGCTATCATAACCATAGTGTGAAATTACAATTTTACCCTTTTTAGGAAAAATTGTCTTTCAACATCAATGTAACCAATTTCTTGCATGACTAGATTCTTATTCTCTCTTAAATAAAAATAATAAGAGTCCTTTGACATAACTTCATGAAATAAAAGAATTAAACTATTTTTTTTCTGCTTATGGTAAAATAACTATTTTATCCTTCTTTGTTAAATTTTCAATTTCATATATAATGATAAAAATGTTCATTCTAACTCCTTAATCAATCATCCTTAACCCTCCACAATTAACATTAACCATAATAATAATAATAATGTTATCATAAAATGCAAGTATTAAGAGCAGATGTTACATGCTCCTTTTGCACATCAAGAGATGTTTATTAATTTTAATGAATCAAATGCTTGTGTTTGTTGCATTAGGCTACATGTAGTTGCATTAGGAAAATATTTTTAAGAGAAAAGAAAGAATAAGGACCAAATTGAAAAGAAAAAATAGGAAGTAAGGATAGAGGTATGAAATTCTAAAACTTTAGGGCAATAAAAAAATAGAGCATAACGTAGCAGTCGACTTGTAAGCTCTATCAGTCGACTGTCGTGCTCCTGAGTTACCTAGAATCATATCCAGAATGCTAACAGTCGACTGCTAAGGGCTAGAAGTGGACTGTTGTGTTCTTATTTTCAATAAATTAGCCAAGAACAGAGCAGTCGAATGTCGAGGCCCTGGAAGTCGACTGATTGCTCACTGTTTGAAACATTTTTGGGGCAGCAAGATGGAAGTCGACTTCCAGGAGGCTGGAAGTCGATTTGTAGCTCTCTTTTTTGGAAAATTTAACTTAATAACCTATTTTTATCCACAATTGGCCCAATAATTCTCTCAAACGTAAGATTTAATCTTGAATTGTAATAGATAACATGAGAAATGAGAATATTTGAGAAGTTATGAGAAAGAGAATAAAAATAAGAGATTTTGATTGAGCATAAACTATAAATGAGAATACTGCAAATGGTTAATCTGCGAGAAGGGATGTATTTGGTTATTCCGCAAGAAGGGATGCAATTGGTTATACCGCGAGAATAGCTGCAACTGGCTTTAATCCAGGAAAATTTTTGCAGATGGTTAACCTGAGAATAATTGCTTATGGATAACCTTGAGAATAAATGCTGACGGTTAACCTGAGAATGATTGCAGGTGGCTCATGACCACAAGAGAATCTCATTTATAAATATAAATTTAAAAGAATTATTGTGTGATGCTTTTGACTATGGCCATATCAAATTGCATGATTTCTTTGCTTATGCTCTATATATTGAATTACCATTACAATCTGAGAATGCATCCTGTGTGATGAATATTTATTGAAGTGTATGTGTAATCATAAGTATATGCACGAGATAGTTATTTAATACATTTACATTATTCTAATAGCATAATATTTCAAACTATCATGAAAAAAATGTAGTGAATTTTTATATTCGTACAGTGGTATAAACAGCTATTTTTAAAAACAGGTGATTATTACTACTGAGAAATAATTCTCATTAAAGCTTATTTGTATCAAATGCCTAGGTACTAGGTGCTGATGGAGATAGAAGTACTGATTGTTTGCATAACTAGGAGTTTATAGTATTTTGACATGCCCATTTCCCTAAATCCTTATTAGTATTTTTAAAGGATCAGGAGGAAAATTTTAGTGTAGATGAGAAGGGCATATAGGTATTAAGATATGTGAGATGGAGAGTTTTGCTTAAAATAGGGTATGAGTGACAGCTTGTTTTCTTCTTACCCTGCTCAGACTTGTATATTTATAGATATATATCTCCACACACTACAGTTATGTATGTATAAATATTACGTACAGTTGAATGTGAATGTGAATATCTCTATATCTATCTATTTCATTTAAATTACTTGATTTATTTTTGCTGCGTAACGTGTGAAAACCTGAGTAGTAACCCAAACTAGTGGCACTCAACTATTTAACTTAGAAAAAGTTAAAAATATACTCGGGTAGAGGTAGTAGTAACTCATCACTCCTATATTATATTACCTTATATTATTTAATTATCTAAAAGAAATATAGGGTTGGGAGTGTTACAATAGCTAATTCATGTATGCAGTGGTACATGGAGTTGTTGCTGGGCGACACTCCTGATAACTTGTATGTTCTGATTGTTTCCTCCTGCTCATATGTACAATCAAAAGGCATATTTATTATATAACACCCCAATTTCATAGCCATATTTAAAATATTATTTATTGAAAAATCCTTCACTTAAGAAACTGGTGTGTTATATACACTTATATCCTTTATTTCTTACCTGATTTCTTTAAATATCCATTTATAGTATACATTTCATTAGGTTCGAATCCTTACTCAGGTATCACATTCAATTATCAATACAGCGAAAGTCTAATAACCATACACCATAATCCATAAAAATTCAGGATAAATTTAAACTTTTTCCTTTACATACATTTACATCCAGTTCAACGTGACAACGTTGTTACATATACTGCAGGATATATGTAGTTTTCTTGTTTTCATAGGGTAAGGAGGCAACAAACCTGCCACTCATACCCTTTTAAACTATTTTTCATAAACCTGATATGTATGCTTTACATATCCATATACTTATATGTATTTCTAGCATAATATATATTATTCCATTTCTTGGGATGGATAGCAAATCCCTTCTGTCTTGTAGTACCATAATGGTCCTAGTCATCTGATACATACCAGAAAATAATGAGAAAATAATTTCTCAGTAGCTACGCATTCCACATTTTATTTCTGAGCTATGGTATGTATCACCTTATGGGTACGGAAAACAATTTACATTCCTTATTCTTAAATTCCATTATTTCTAGGAAATGCTATAAATAAACCAATCAGATGTATAGGATGAAGTTTATGAGGTATATTAGTAATATATCAGTTATAAAATAAAAATAGTATCAATTTCAGTCACAATCATAGTTCACCGTATACCGTTTAGTACCATAATCAGGAAAGTACATTCATTAAATTTCCATTCAGCCATAGATAATTTAAGAGAAACAACATTTACCATTCATGGAAAACTGTATTATTTATAAGGAAAATAAACATTCATATTTGGCTAAAAGCCATAATTTCAATTCAGAGAGACACAAGAGTATCGAAAGTATAAATTACTCCACATACTACAGCGTGCATGAATGAGATAGCCGCTCTATCAAGTGTGTGACAATTACGCCTTGGTACATCTGAGGCGTCCCTCAGTGGATCCGAGTACCCATTCACATTCAG
This sequence comes from Senna siamea, assembly GCA_031216115.1. Classification (NCBI taxonomy): domain Eukaryota; kingdom Viridiplantae; phylum Streptophyta; class Magnoliopsida; order Fabales; family Fabaceae; genus Senna; species Senna siamea. Next base: position 22,444,550 of record CM062363.1, on the reverse strand, counting down.
TGATCATGTCATAAAGACAGATCTAAGTGGGAATTTCTCCCAGGGTTCAGTCAAACTAAGCTCATGAAATCACTGTTATTCACACAGATCATCTTCTCCCCACTTTATGGGCGGTTCATGATGCCATAGATCACCACAACCTACATTATGGATCATTTCCTAGTATGCTATTTCCTATATATATCAACTAGGATGATTAGGCTTAATCCCATAAATTTTCCAAATTCTAAGTAAATGTCCCCTGTTCAATTGGCCATCTAGGTTACACTAACTTAGAATTTACAATCATCACAGCGTTTTTGAAATTCTTTCATTCCGAGCAGATGTTTCACCATCTAAATTTATGATACAACCGTGGAATGTCCAACGGCCGTCCCATACCAACAATTGGTCACTCGGTTATAAGCCTATCTATCATAGAACATATATTGGAATTACTTCCTCTATGTTTCTCTTTATTGAACATTCAAATATTTTCCTTCCATTCAATGTTTTCTAATACCATGCTATGTTTTTCCTCATCTATGTCATAAATCAATCCTTTTCTTTCCTCATTCATGATGATACTATCATTCTCACTTTCTAAAAAGAAAACCTTTAAATCTCAATAACAATTCCATTCTTGAATTTGTATAAAAAGGAAGGTTCATTCTTGGTCAAGAGAAATCCTTAAGAAATTTAAGATTTTCATACTTAAAAATTTCTATTTGTCACTCTTGCCATATAATAAGCAAAATAAATTTACTTTTCCTTCCCATTTACACTAAATTCCCTTTTTCACATTTTATTGCATTTAAAGGGTTTCAAAGTTGAACATTTTCCATTTCCTACTTATTATTCCATTTTCCCCCTTTCTCACCTAATTATACATACCCAAGGTGTGCATAATCATTGTCTCCCCACACTTAAGCATGCACACAAATTGCTAGAATTGCCAAGATTGCACAAAATATTCATTAAAATTTAATTGCAACATCATATTATTTCCTTTGTATACTTTGACCAATTTCTTTACATTTTTGTACAAAAATTTTCCATAAATATTTCCATGTCCTAAAATTGGTCAAGTAGGTTACATGGAATTTAATGGAATCATTTTGTATAAAAATAATTGCCAATTAATCTTGCTTCAACCAAGACACACACACACAAATTTCAACACATTCCCTTCATCAAAAACTTGCATACTCTTGGTCAAGATGGGATTTTTAGGCAAAATTGGGCCTTTCAACCAATTGACATCTATTCTATCCTCCATTGGCCATAGCTTGAATTACCAATAGGCTACTTTAAAATTTTTCAAACAATTTTTCAAATCCCATTTTTCTAGCCATGGCCTAAAGAGGAGTTTTGTGCAAAAATCATCATTTTTCATATAATCATTTCTTTAATCCCATTTTCATCATCTAAAAACCATCAATCACCATTTATCCATAACAATCAAGGCAAAACAAACAATTTGGCATGACATTCATGAATTTGGGGGTTTTAGGGCAAATGAAACAAAATTGGGAAATGAACATAAACACTTTCATAATTGAAATTAACCATCACAAACAACTCCATACTACTTTCTAAGCATTAATCCATAGAAATTTTGAGAATTTAAGAATGTAAACTTAAAAACATCACTATTCATGTACTGTTCATTCAGCCATGAAAATCTCAAAAGCTTGGAAAAATCCATTATAACATGAAATAAGTGATGAAAGAATGCTAAGCTACCTTGTTTTCCTATTATTTTGTGATTTTCCTTCAAATTTTCCAAGATTCTCTCCTCCACAACGTCTTCTTCTTCTCCTTCCTAGTATGTTCAACTTTCTCCTTCTTTTTCTCACTTTCACGTTGCCTTTTTCTAGCTTGGAAGAGAATATGAAGTCTTATTAATTAGGTGGAAAGGAAAAGACCATTTTATCCCTTACTTTATCCTTACTTAGTCATGATGTCAAGGGGCATTTTGGGGAGTTCATAAAGTATTTCTTTAGGCAAAATACCCATTATGTCCTTATGGTAAAATTATCTTTTTACCCTTGGTGTAAAAATTACCATTTTACCCTTCATGGTAAAATGACCATTTTACCCCTCTTAAGTGCCGAACCAAAAAATTTTTTTTTTTTTGAAAAATTTTGGAAAAATATTCCAGAGGCAATTTCATAATTTTCCAGATAAAAATTAGCCATTTTATCTGATAAATAAATATTTTATTCTTATTTTCAGATAAAATTTTGACCGTTTTGCCCCTAAATATATTTCTTGCAGCATTCATGACATTGACACCATTTTCAAACCTCATAAATGTGCGCCATAAATGCACCTCAATTTGCATGCTTACTATCAGGATATTTTGTGAAACAAATTTCCTTTCATTTTAGTCCCTAATCATTTGCTTTCAGTTTAGTCCTTCCTTTTTTTAAGGTAATATAAAATAATTTTTGGACTATTTTCCATGCATAAAAATATTGAGTCTAGGATTCTAAGACATACCTGAGATCATAGAATTGAGGATATTACATATTACCCTATGAAAAATGTTTTATGATGAAAATGATGATGAATACGCTTCTCCTGTTTTAAAGTTGATATGTTTTAAATGCACATACATACATATGAATGCATAACATGATTAAATTCTACACTCATTTAATCCCAATAGTATGCGATATTTTTTATGAAAGAATGTAGAGTTTTTTCGTGCGAGCATGGTGGTACAGGTCAATGGATGTCGTAACTGGTTGTATTGCTACTGAGATTTATTTCTCACAATAGTGTTGATGTGTATCAAATGTGTAGGTCCCTTTGAGCTGGAGTGTAACAATCGAAAATGTTTTTAAAAGATAAAATTGAACTTTTAACACCAATTCCATTTAAATCAAGTCTGGCACGTATTTTGAGGTGATGGTTGAACTTGGAAAGCGATTTGAAGTTAGAAACACGATCGAATGGAAAGAAACGTGATCCGGAGATCAGAGACTGACAGACGACATTTCGTACTTAAGTTTCACTGACGGAGGCCAAAACCTTTGCATGGAAACTCGTGCCAATGTCTGGAAGGAAGCCGACATCCTAAAGTTTCCCCGGGTGATCTAGAAAAAGTCAGAATCGCCCCCGGAAGCTTTAAATTTTCCGAAACCCCGCCATTTGGCCTAATTCCTTCTCTCTCCTCACTTCATTTTCTCTCTCCTCCTTCCTCCACCGCACGCCGCCACTTGAGCCACTGTGAGCCACCACTAGGCATACCAATCGACTCCTCTCGCCACCCTCAACCTCTAGCAGCCACCCACGGCCAGCAACAGCCGCCAGCGCCGGTGGAAAGTGAGGTTTTCTTCCCCCATCGCGCGAAAACTTCGCCAGCTGAGATCGCCGCCGTCCACCACCGTTGGCCGTCACCACCCCCACCATCGTGTAGGCTGAGCTGCCAGCTTCCTCCACCATCTCACCGACGTTGAACGAAGTTTTGATGCACCCGGATCGAGGCTTTTTTTGTCTGCTGTGCGTCATTCTTCGTGGCCAGAAAATGCCATCCAAACGGCCGTGAACCACCGTGCCACCACCATATTTGGACTCCTCGTCTTGCGGGCTTCACCGTGGTGTAAATTTTGAGGCCAACTGCACCCCTCCATCGTTCGCCACCATGCTGGAGCATTTGGATATACACCGAGAGACACCGAGATCACCCCGGGATAGAATTCCATCATCCGACAACACTGGTAAGGTCTGATTCCCCAAAAACTAATAAATTTTGATTGAATTAGCTGCCGAACGCGATTAGGAAATAAATTGACCTAGGAATTAGGATAATCGAACTTAGGATAGTAAAATGGATGACGTGACAAGCTTGATTATTCATTTAAAAGTCAAGGGAATTTAATTGGCTCGAAAACTGGGATTTCATGAAGTTTTGAATTAATTCAGAGTAACAGGAGACCAGGTAGGATAATTTACGCTTTCCGAGTTTTAGATTTGACCTAGTGAATACCTAAACGATTAGATTTAATTGCATGGATTTGTGTGCTACTTTCGATCGAATAAATTGCATGCCTGTGTGCTAGATATCCTAATTGCATATTAAACATTTTGTTTATCGAGTTTAGATGCCCTTAGGACGGATTTACTTAGGGTAGGGTACTTGATAGATGGTATGGGATGGCCATTAAGTATACTGTTTAATGGATATATTCTGTTGTGTTGATGACTGGTTGTACTATTGGGATATGTCCGAATTATAGAGGAGACTCTGCCGAATTTTCGGCAAGATTTATTATTGTAAATATATGAAATTTAAGTTGGAATTTATATGAATGCGTGATATGATGTATATATGGATTGTAGTTTTCATTCTAGAGTAATTTATGATGTATGTATGTATAATTAGCATAGCTGCAGGTGAATTAGGGTTGAACGGAATTCGAATGGACAACGGGAAGTCTATTTGGGTTACGCTCAACCAGTAGCGATCCCCTAACATTCCTACATCAGGAATAACTATTTGGAAAACCCATACGTTTCCGCTATGAGTTTGTATGTTGTATTAGGGGGTCGTTACAATTATAGTATTAGAGCCCTGGTTGTCGGATTGTCTGGTTTAGTGGGCTAGGGATTGTGAATCTTCAGGCTTGCAGCTTTAGGGTTTGATTGACTTAACTCTGGAATGTTAGGACCTAATCTCGAATCGATAAGTAATGGAATGAATTTAATGCCTTTTTGTTAACTGTTGCTGTATAAACTGATTTGTTTACTTCTGTGTCAGATAACTATGGCAGAATCTAGCAGGGATGCCACTCGTAGGCCCAAAGGAAGGTCAAGGCACAGGAACCAGGGTGCTTCGGGTAGTGGTAGCATAGAGACTGATGTCGACATGCGCGATATGATGGAATCTATCCGTATGATGGATGATGCGATGAGAGATCAAGCCACTACCAGTGCTAATGTGATGAGACAGCAGTAGAAAGACAGGCAAACCAGAAATGACGGAGCCACTCAGCATGCTAACCCATTGTATCAGGGATGGATCGAGTTTCAAAGATCAGGTCCATCTCCATTTGCAGATGCCTCCGATCTAGCTGCGGTAGAAGCTTGGATGAAAGATATTGAAAAGATTTTTAGATTGTTGCAATGTGACAACGAGCAGAAGGTTACATATGCAACATACATGTTGAAAGGCAAAGCAGAACTCTGGTGGGTAGGTGCCCAGCAACTGATGGAAAGCAGAGGCATTCCACTTACCTGGGAGTCTTTCAAGAATCTTTATGGACCAGTACATCCCTAAGAGCATAAAACAATGGAAGGAAGCACAGTTTTTGAAGCTCACACAGGGAGGCAGGCCATTTGAAGATTATTTGAAACAATTTGAAGAATTATCACGATACTCCACCTACCTGCGAATGCACTATGACGAAGCCTGGAAAGCAAAGCAATTAGAAGAAGGCCTAGACTTACCCATGAAGACTTAGCTAGCCACATTGGAGATTAGAGACTTCACCACGCTGGTAAACAAGTGCCGAATCCTGAGCAAGAATCTGGAGCAGAGACAGGTTCAGAATATGACACAGAGAATAGGGAACCGGCCAAGACCAACAACTAGAAATATTAATATGAGAAGCGATATGTTTAAAACTTAACCAAGGGCTTCTAGCAGTAGTGGAAGACGACCTGACAACACACCCTATCCGAAGTATGGAACTAGACATCCGAATCATCCTTGTTGGCATCAAACTCCACTTCAATGTTACAGGTGTGGAGGTAGAGGACATATGGCCAGATACTACCCTTTCACCGGGAACTAGCCGACATCCGGTAACCGAAGACCACAGGCTCCAAGGAGAGTGTTTACTTTGAATGCGGCCAATGTCGACAGGTCTTCGGGCTTGATGCAGGGTAGAGGTAAAATCTATAATTTTTCTTTGATAGTATTGTTTGATTCAGGTGCTATGCACTCTTTTATTGCTGATGCATGCGTAGAGAGAATAAAACTACCTGTTCAAACCCTGACCTTTGACCTATACATATCCACACCCTTAGGAGAAGCCACTATGTCCCCACTAATATGCCTGAATTGCCCCTTAACCATTGAAGATACCTTGTTTATTGTGGACCTAGTGTGTATACCATTAACTGGGATCGACATCATTTTGGGAATGGATTGGTTGACTAGGAATTGGGTCTTGTTGAATTGTTCTGAAAGGACAATTACTTACCTGGATAATGTGCCTGTGCGAGGGAGTGACAGGGCTTGTGAGATAGGTGATATGTCCCTCAATCTCTCTGAGGTAGAGTTGCAAGATAGGCTAAGCCAAATCCCAATTGCTAGTGACTTTCCAGAGATATTTCCTTTGGAAGTGAGTAAACTGCCACCACCTAGGGAGATAGAGTTCACCATTGACTTAATTCCGGGCACGAGCCCAATAGCCATGACTCCATATCGTATGGCCCTAGCAGAATTGAGGGAATTAAAGGTCCAAATTGAAGATATATTGGAAAAAGGGTTCATTAGGCCAAGTGTATCACCATGGGGAGCTTTGGTCTTATTCGTAAAGAAGAAAGACGGGAGTTTAAGATTGTATATTGATTACCGGCAGTTGAATAAGGTGAACATTAAGAACAAATACCCATTACCACGTATTGATGACTTGTTTGATCAGTTGCAAGGTGCGACTATGTTTTCTAAGATAGACTTAAGATCAAGATACCACCAGATTAGGGTTAGAGAGGAGGATATCTTGAAGACAGTGTTTAAGACAAGATACGGCCACTACAAATTTCTAGTGATGCTGTTTGCGTTAATGAACGCATCAGCTGTCTTTATGGATTACATGAACAGGATTTTCAGACCCTATTTTGATCAGTTTGTAGTGGTATTCATCGATGATATCTTAGTCTACTCCAAGACTCACGAAGAGCATGCCCAGCATCTTAGCACAGTGCTACAGATACTGGAAGAAAAGCAATTGTATGCAAAGCTAGAGAAATGTGAGTTTTGGTTAAAAGAAGTGAAATTCTTAGGACACGTGGTTAATGGGGAAGGGATAACGGTAGACCCAAAGAAAATTGAAGCAGTATTAGATTGGGGTCGACCTAGAACAGTCACCGAGATTAGGAGTTTCCTGGGTTTGGCCGGCTATTATAGGAAATTCATTCAAGGATTTTCTCAAATAGCCGTGCCATTAACCCGATTGACTCGAAAAGGGGTAGATTTTGAGTGGAGCAAACAGTGTGAGGATAGTTTTCAAACTTTGAAAGAAAAACTAACCACCGCTCTTGCACTAATTCTTCCAAAACCCCTAGAACCCTTTACCGTATATACAGATGCATCCCTGAGAGGCCTAGGTTACGTCTTGATGCAGGATGGAAAAGTTGTGGCTTATGCATCGTGGCAATTGAAACCTGCAGAGGAAAACTCCCCACGCATGACTTAGAATTAGCTGCTGTTGTTTTTGCCTTAAAGATTTGGAGACATTACCTGTATGGCGTAGTATTTGAAGTGTATAGTGATCATAAGAGCCTTAGGTATTTGTTTGATCAAAAAGAATTGAACATGAAGCAGCGTAGGTAGGTAGAATACCTAAAAGACTTTGATTTTGAATTGAAATATCATGCAGGGAAAGCGAATGTCGTGGCTGATGCATTGAGCTGAAAGTCACTACAACTAGCTCGTTTAATGATTGGTGAGATGAGGTTACTTGAGGATTTTAGGAACCTCAGCCTCAACATAATCTCATTTTCGCAAAGATTAGTGATGAGTGACTTTTTAATAACCTGTAAATTGAGAGAACTGATTAGATAAGTCCAACTTGAGGATGAATCCTTGGAAGTATACGCAGACTAACCCAATTTTAGACTAGCACCTGATGGAGTCTTAATGTTTAGGAAGAGAGTAGTGATTCCGAACCATCAGGAGCTAAAGGAAAAAGTGTTAGAAGAGGCCCACAGAAGTCATTACACTATTCACCCCGGTATTTCCAAGATGTATCAGGACCTAAAGAGGAACTTTTGGTGGCCCGGTATACGGAAGGATATCACGAACTACGTGAACGCCTGTTTGACTTGTCAACAGGTTAAGATAGAACATCAGAAACCCGCAGGGCTACTAAAACCATTGGAGATACCAGATAGGAAATGGGATCAAATCACTATGGATTTCATAGTAGGATTACCTAGGACACCAGCAGGATTTGATGCCATTTGGGTGATAGTGGATTAGGTTGACCAAATCTGCTCACTTTTTACCAGTTAAGGTGCGTTACTCCATGGAGAAATTAGCCGAAGTATACCTTAGGGAAATTGTGATATTACATGGAATACCGTCAGGTATAGTATCCGATCGAGACCCTAGGTTTACTTCGAGATTCTGGCAATCCCTACAGCAAGCCTTAGGAACCCAACTTAAATTTAGCACAGCCTATCATCATCAGACTGACGGACAGTCAGAGAGGACTATTCAAACCCTAGAAGACATGTTAAGGGCTTGTGTGCTAGAGCAGAAAGGAAGTTGGGATAAACACCTGTCGTTGATAGAGTTTGCATACAATAACAGTTATCACTCTACCATCGGTATGGCACCTTACGAGGCTCTATATGGGAGGATTTTTAAGTCACCTTTAGGTTGGGTAGAAAATGGGGGAGAGTGCACTGTTGGGACCCAAAATTGTACAAGAAACCACTGATCAGATTAAAATGATCAGGGAAAATATGAGAGTTACCCAATAGAGACAAGAATTATATGCAAACAAGAGAAGAAGGCCTTTAGAATTTACTGAGGGAGAGCACATATTTCTGAGAGTGTCCCCCACCACGGGTATCGGTAGACAGGTGAGGACCAAGAAAATAAGCCCTAAATTTCTAGGACCATTCCAAATCTTACAAAGAGTCAGTCCTGTTGCCTACCAAATTGCTTTACCTCCCTATTTGTCCAACCTACATGATGTTTTCCACGTCTCCTAACTTCGTAAATATGTCCCAGATCCTGCGCATGTATTAGGGAATCAACCGATAATATTAAAGGAAAATTTGACTTATGAATATACTCCTGTACAAATCCTTGACTTTAAGACTAAGCAACTTCGAAGTAAAATAATCCCTTTAGTTAAGGTACTTTGGCAGGATGTAGCATCGCAGGAGATGACGTAGGAGAAAGAAGAAGAGATGAGGCAAAGATACCCAAAACTGTTCACAGGTATAAATTTTGGGGACAAAATTTCTTTTAAGGGGGGAGAATGTAACAACCGAAAATGTTTTTAAAAGATAAAACTGAACTTTTGACACAAATTCCATTTAAATCAAGTTTGGCACGTATTTTGAGGTGATAGTTGAACTTGGAAAGCCATTTGAAGTCAGAAACACGATCGAATGGAAAGAAACGTGATTCAGAGATCAGAGACTGACAGACGACATTTTGTACTTCAGTTTCACTGACGAAGGCCAAAAGCTTTGCATGGAAACTCATGCAAACGTCTGGAAGGAAGCCGACATCCTAAAGTTTCCCCGGGAGATCTGAGAAAAGTCAGAATCACCCTCGGAAGCTTTAAATTTTTTGAAACCCCACCATTTGGCCTAATTCCTTCTTTCTCCTCACTTCTCTCTCCTCTCTCTCCTCCTTCCTCCACCGTGAGCCACCACCAGGCATACCAATCGACTCCTCTCGCCACCCTCAACCTCCAGCAGCCACCCACGGCCACCAACGGCTGCCAGTGCCGCCAAAAAATGGCGTTTTCTTCCCCCATCGCTTGAAATCTTCGCCAGCTGAGATCACTGACGTCTACCACCATTGGCCGTCACTGCCCCCACCATCGTGTAGCCTGAGCTGCCAGCTTCCTCCACCAGCTCGCTGACGTTGAACAGAGGTCCGACGCGCCCGGATCAAGGTTTTTTTTGTCCACTGTGCGTCATTCTTCATGGCCAAAAAACACCATCCAAACAACCGTGAACTGTTACGCCACCACCATATTCGGACTCCTCGTCTTGCGGGCTTCACCGTGGTGTAAATTTTGAGGCCAACTGCACCCCTCCACAGTGCGCTGCCGTACACCGCCGTGTGCCGCCATGCGCCGCCATACTAGAGCATCTGGATATACACCGGGAGACACCGAGATTACCATGGGACAGAATTCCATCATCCGACAACACTGGTAAGGTCTGATTCCCCAAAAGCTAATAAATTTTGATTGAATTAGCTGCCGAACGCGATTAGGAAATAAATTGACCTAGGAATTAGGATAATCGGACTTAGGATCATAAAACGGATGATGTGACAAACTTGAATATTCATTTAAAAGTCCAGGGAATTTAATTGACTCGAAAACTAGGATTTCGTGAAGTTTTGAATTGATTCAGAGCAACAGGAGACCAGGTAGGATAATTTACGCTTCCCGAGTTTTAGATTTGACCTAGTGAATACCTAAACAATTAGATTTAATTGCATGGATTTACGTGCTACTTTCGATGGAATAAACTGCATGCCTGTGTGTTGGATATCCTAATTGCATGTTAGACGTTTTGTTTATGAAGTTTAGATGCCCTTAGGATGGATTTACTTAAGGTAGGGTACTTGATAGCCGGTATGGGATGGCTATTAAGTATTCCAAGTACAGGGAGTTTTTAAATGACATCATTTTTATCAGATTTAGCCTGTACTACGTTAAAGATCATGCGATAAATCAGGATGACCGTAAGAAAGTTTTAAGGAGTATAAGGGGGGATAGCCTACATGGAGAAACGTTGTGATTTAGGCGTAATACCCTAGAACCCTGAGGAATAGCCAATCGTGAGCATGTGAGTTCGAATAGACTGTATGAGGATGAGAATTGGTGTATGTGCACATGCTATGGGACGCCCTAGATGTTGATTCTCACCCGGTCCTTGAGTGAGTGATTGGTGTTACGGATCACACTCACAATATAGGCGAGATTCGGGTGATTAATGTTACGGATCACACCCAACGATAAGGGAGGTAATCTCTCTAGATGATGTGCAATTAGATGATGATTTAGATTTGGTCACAGAGGACTTGTGGCCTATATGGATTTAGATACACCAGGCATGGGATTTAACCTAATTTCTATTATTGATTTTTAAAGAAATGGATTTTTATGATTATGAATATTTGCCACGATTTTCATGTGATAAATTCATTTTAAAGATAAGGTATTTCACTGATTTTGAACTAATTTCGAGAAGTTGTTTTCGGTGCTCACACCGCTGAGTATTCAACTCGATTTTGAATTGTATTTGAATTGTAAATTATTCTACTGGGATTTTATATCTCATTAGGTTGTTTACTCAGATGAACAGGAACAAGGACAGGAACCTAGACGTTAGCTGGGCGATGCGTTGATGATAGACAGAAGAACAACTTAGTCTAGGCTTGAATGGCATTGTATCTATTTATACTGATGTTGTTGTATATTGGTCTTCTGTAATTTATGCTTTCTGTTGCTATGGGATTGGACGTATACTATTTAATGGATATATTCTATTGTGTTGATGAATGGTTGTACTATTGGGATATGTTTAAATTATAGAGGAGACTCTGACGGATTTTCGGCAGGATTTATTGTTGTAAATATATGAAATTTAAGCTGGAATTTATATGAATGCGTGATATGATGTATATATGGTTTGTAGTTTTCATTCCAAAGTAATTTATGATGTATGTATGTATAATTAGCATAGCTGTAGGTGAATTAGGGTTGAACAGAATCCGAATGGACAACGGAAAGTCTATTTGGGTTACGCTCAACCAGTAGCGATCCCCTAACATTCCCACATCGGGAATAACTATTTGGAAAACCCATACGTTTTCGCTATGAGTGTGTATGTTGTATTAGGGGGTCGTTACATGGAGAAAGAAGGTAAGGTATGAAGAAGTGTCTGATCTGGGCACACAAATTGTTTAGTTTAGATAGTATAAGTACATGTTAGGATTGAGCTAGCCTTCTTGATATTTTGAGAAAGGCTAGTGTAAGATTATTTTGTATAGCCTATCCTAACTTATCTGTATATGAATTAGGCTGAATTAATGAATAGACTAATTAATGGGGTTATGAGTGGCAGGATTGTTGCCTCCATGACCAATAGTTAATTGATTATATTAAGAATGCATGTCTATGTATAATTAATCCAGGTGTATGCTATATGTATTTATTCCGCTGTGATGTTGAGAGAACCCGAGAGTAGAGACCAACCCAAATGCACTCAATTAATCAACTTGGTAAAAAGTTTTAAAAAAATTTTCCCAGGTAGAACTAATAGTAACACCAACACTCTGATAATTATTTTCATATTATAGTTTTTAAAATCTCAAAAAGGAATCGTAGGATAGAGGGTGTTACAAAGTTTCTAAATTTTAAAGGACAAACTAACCACAGCACCTGTCCTGATTCTTCCAGACCTTATGGAAACATTTGAATTATATTGTGATGCATCAAAGAAAAGTCTAGGGTACGTTCTGATGCAAAAAGGAAAGGTGGTAGCTTATGCTTCCAGACAGTTAAGGCCACATGAAAGAAATTATCCTACTTATGATTTAGAATTAGTAGCCATTGTATTTGCTTTAAAAATATAGAGACATTACCTTTATGCATCTAAATTGGAAGTCTTTAGTGATCATAAGAGTCTTAAGTATCTATTTAATCGAAGGAATTAAATATGAGACAACGAAGATGGATGAAATTCATAAAAGATTATGATTTTGAACTTAAGTACCATCCAGGTAAAGCAAATATTGCGGCAGACGCTTTAAGTAGAAAATTTCTTCATATAGCCCAAATGATGGTGTGTGAAATGGAATTAATAGAAAAATTTAGGAACATGAGATTGTGTACTCTGGTCTTACCTAACAGGATCTGTTTGGAGTGAGCTGAAAATTGAGAATACCCTTAGAGCTCAAATTCTTGAAGCTCAGAAGGATGATGAATTCCTTAAGTTGTAACACCCCCATTAACCTATGGTTCATTTTAAGTGTTTAAAGGTATAATTTATATAATTATCATAATAATGGTGTGTTACTATCACTTCTACCTGAGTGAATTTTAAACTTTTTACCAAGTTGATTAATTGAGTGCCATTTGGATTGGTCTTTACTCTCGGGTTCTCTCAACATTGCAGGGGAATAAATATATATGTATATAGAATAACCTTGGATTAACTATACATAGACATGAATTTTAATTAAATATAATTAGCTAACTATTGGGCATGGAGGCAACAATCCTATCACTCATAACCCATCAATTAGTCTATTCATCAATCCAGCCTAATTCATATACAGATAAGTTAGAATAGGCTATACAAAATATTCCTACACTATCCTTTCTCAAAATATCATGAAGGATAACTTGATTCTACCATGTACTTAAGCTATCCAAATTAAACAGTTTGCATGCCCAGATTGGACACTTCTTTATACTTTACCTTTACCTCCCACCCAAGGGGACCTACACATTTGGTATATGCCAACACTATAGTGAGAAAAGAATCTCAGTAGCAATACAACCTGTTACAAAATCCATTGACCTGTACCATCGTGCTTGCACGAAAAAACTCTACATTCTTTCATAAAACATTTCACATACTATTGGAATGTAATGCGTGTAGCATTTAATCATGTTGTGTACTCATACATATGCATATTCATCAAACATATTGTCTTTAAAACATGGGAATGAATTCATCATCATTCTCATCATAAAACATTTCTTAAAAAACACACATATGGCATCATTTCACTTTCATAACATATGAGTAGTACATAAAACACCCTAAGAGTAATCGGGAGAGTCGTCCAGCAACAAATCCACACACCACTGTCTATATGAATGAGTGCATGTCTATTTAGCCATGCCTTAACTTTTATATATTTTGAGGCATCCCCTAGTGGATCCAAGTACCTTAATGGTCTCTGCCCCTTTCCAGCAGATCATCCTTCACCAACAGGATTTCTCCCTTTTGTCCCAAACGGGGCTTGTATAACTCTCATGGGATCACCGTCAACTCAACCTGGATCATTTCCTCTCTTCTTTTGGGCAAATCATAATACTATGGAATCACCACCATTCCTTCAAGGTGGATCACACTCCTGGTATGCTATTCTCTACGTATACTCTAAGGTAAATCGGCCAATGCCCATGGTTATACTGAACTTTAAGTATGTATTTCTCATATGGCCCTTGGGAGATGACACTAACTTAATGTTTGCAACCATCACAGTGTTTTCAAAATCACCTAAGTTCAAGTGGATGTTGAACCATCCCAATTTATGACAAAACTGTAGAATGCCCAATGACCGTCCTATATCGAAAATTGGTCACTCAATCATGAGCCTATCAACCCTAAAGCATAAACTGAGAATACTTTCCTCTTTCCCTTTTTGTGTTTTCTGCTCTCTCGTTGTTTTACTATCACAAGGTTCTCATCACCCAAAACTCCTATACTACAAGAAAAGGGAGTTTTAGTGGCGACTTTTTCGTGATGACATAAAGAGTTACCACTGAAAGACATCATTCAGTGGCACCTTATAAGTGTCGGCACTGAAGCTCTTCAGTGACTACACTAAAATTCTTGTCGCCACTACAGCTCTTCAGTGGCGACACTAAAATTCTCGCCATTGAAGCTATTCAGTGGCATAAATTTCTGTACCACTGAAGATCTTCGGTAGTGACAAATGGAATATCGCCATGGAAGAGCTTCAGTGGCAACTCCTAATGTCGCCGCTGAAGGTCTTCCGTGGTGACATATATAATAAATAATACTAATTATTGGTATTAAATATCAATATCAATACTCAACTTTCTTATATAATATACTACTAACCTAAATTTTAATTTTTAACAAATCACTCTTCTAAGCTATTCAAAAAATTAAAAAATTATTATTTTTAGAGTTAAATTTAACAACTATACGCTTATCATATAATTTGTTTTTCTTCTTTGCAAGTTATCCAGGCAACAGTGTGTAAGTAAGGAGATGATAAGCTTAGTTGTAGATCCTCTTCAACAGGTGCACAGATACTCCACGTTTATGGTGAACATATTTAGATTTCACATAAAAGATCGTGCCTGAAGAAGAAAAACACAAAATAGTGGAGTTCTTGTAAAGGGAAATGATTCAAATCCTGAAAAGAAGTACTATGGTGTATTAGAGGATGTTTATAAACTTTCTTATGTCAAAAATAGAAAAGTATATCTCTTTAAGTGTCATTGGTGGGACATTGCTCATTGAGGAAAAGGCTATAAAGTAGATAAATATGGATTTGTAAGTGTTAACACTTGGGGGTTGTTGAATACGAATGAGCCTTTTGTCTTGGCCTATCAAGTAGAACAAGTGTTCTACTTAGATGATGTGATTGATCTAGGTTGGTTGGTTGTTGTGAGGACAAATTTGCGGGACCTCTTTAACATGCCTATAGAAGATGATGGTGATGATGGCGACCATGTGCCGCTCGATGCAGAAGCTTATCAGCAATTTGACGTAGATCAATTTAATGTTTCAGTCACTAATGCAATGAACAACAAGGTTGTAGTTCCTTACCAAAGGGCAGATGTTGAACCCTAGACTATAAGTCAAGAAAGTAACGAAGCCTGGAGAAATGTGCATAATGCTGATGAAGTGAACTTCATTGATGATAGCGATGTCGGAGTGAGTGTGACCGAAGAAAGTGAGGAAGAGGACTTCATATATGACAATGACACACATGACACAGATGACTCTGACCACTAATTATAGGTTGTTATAGCATAGATATGAGTGTAACCATAAACTCCTTTGTTAGGCTTGACCTTTTTTCATGTGAGCATATATGTCTGACTAGTTAGAACTTTAATTTATTTTGTTTACCATGCGCATGAACTGTTGGTGCATAATTATCTAAATACAATGTTGCAAGAAATGTTAGGACTTGGACGAGGTCGAGGCCTTCAGGGTCTAAAAGCTTGTTCACGTTAAGGAAGATATGTCAACCGAGGGGAAGTGAGTTTGATGATGTGACTGTCACCACTACATGTTGATAGTGGTGCACAGTGGCTGCAATAGCCAAATGAGGAGTCTCTAATAACCCTCAGACAAAGCCATCACCTGGGAGAGGATTCCCCAATAAGCAAAGGATCACAACATTAGCTAAATGAGCATTCTCTAATGGCGCAAGGGTCAAGTAATCTGAGTAGTTCTGGTTAATGTATCTTTATGCTTGTAGCTCGATGATATCTAAAAGTAAGACTATTAATTGTTTTCCCTTTTTCTATAGCTTCTTGCTCTTCTAAGGCTGGTAGAGGAAAATATAAGTCCATTGTAGTGGACATGAAGATAAAATTTGGTAGCAAGATAAAGATCGACATACCCGAAGATATTGAATGAGTTGTGGGCCTTGGGGCTAGACATATAGCCAATTACTATGCATTCTTCATGAGGCAAATCGTCTCTTTCAGAGCTGGAAGATGGCAAAATGCTTTTGCCACCTATAGATAAGCAATGTGGTTGAAAGTCAAGGTAATAAGTTAAAAAAATGTATATAACTTTGTAGTTTTATACACTTCTCTATCTCTCTTCACGTGTGACATGGCATAAATTTTCCATTCTTTTTGTCTCTTACTTAGGTGGCATGTCATGCATGAAATTTTAGACCTCTTTTTCCCTTGCTTTCACGCCACATTTTACTTCTCACTTTCATATAACTTCCCCTCTCTTTCTTCATGTGTGTGTATATGTATCATGCATGAAAGATGGACTTTCAACTCCCTTTTTGTTTCCTTTCTTTTCACGTGTGTCATTGCTTGGATGTGAAAGGAACTTCAACTCATATTTTCCCTCTCCCTTAGTGTTCACGCCATCACCTCTCTATCTCAATATTGTCCATTTCCTCTCTTTCGTTGGCTTTGGCATGTGGGGATGCAAAAAATTCTGTACCTTTTCCCTTTTCATTTTTATAATGTGTGGGGCTTTCTTGTTGCACACACAAGGTCACTTCCTTCCACAAAATTTTGCACTAAGTGTACTTGCTAGTACACCTTCCTTTGCTTGCAAGTTACCTCTTCTAATTGTTTTTTCCACCTTTCTTACTTCTCTTATTTTAACTTTCATTCAGCCTTCACGTCACCCTCCCTCCTTCTTTTCTTCAATTTCCATTCAGCCATAATGGGGAGAAAAATATTGCATCTTTTGTCTTCTTTTCCTAACCATAATTCCCTACCTCACGTGTGCTTCTCATGTGTAACAATTCAATAAAAAAAAATTTGCACCTATTGGGTTACTTGTTGCATATACACATATATATAATCAATTTCCATCCTCTTTCTTATTGTTCTTTGGTCTCACTCAAGGCACATGCATTGCCTTTCTTTTCTAGTGCATGTGAAATCCCCCCCACACATATATATATATTAATTTTTTTGGTGTTTCATCCTTCTTTCCTATTCCTTTCACGTGGATTGGATTTTCCATGCAATAAAGTAGAATTTCCAATCCCTTCTCTCATGTAGGATGCATGCATGGCACACACATGCATATATTTAAATTCCTTCCCTTCCCATCCATGCTTAACCTTTCCCACTTGCATGCACACACACATGCACATATTTTTAAATGTTGCAACTTATCTTGCTTTTCTCTTGGCACTTAGGCTAGGTGACTCAAAAGGAGAATTAGAGAATTAAATTAAGCATCTAATTTGGCTAAAATGGAGAGGTAATTTAAAATCTAATATTTTACAATTTGAGAGCATAATTAATTTAAATACCAAAATTACACAAGAAATTGCATCTAATTAATTAAAGAACATTAATTTAGGCCAATTAAATTATGAGGTGTTACATTTCTCCCCTCCTTATAAATAATTTCTTCCTTAAAATTCATACATATCTCATGAGAATAACTCTGGGTAGGCCTTGTGCATGTCCTTCTCCCTCCCCAAGTAGTTTCCTGTGGTGCCATTCGATCCCACAAGACCTTTACCAAGAGAATGACCTTATTTCTTAGGGTCTTGACCTCAGTATTGATGATTTGCATTGGTCTCGGCTGGTAAGTCAGATTATCCTTTAATTACAGAGTACTGGCGTCAAGTATATGGGAGGGATTGGGCATGTACTTTTTGAGTTGGGAGACATGGAAGACATTGTGAAGGTTAGACAAATATGGGGGTAAGGCTATCTGGTATGCTGATGGACCCACTCTCTTCAATATCTAGAAAGGTCCAATGTATCTGGGACTTAGCTTTCTAGACTTCATAGCTCTACCAATCCAGTAGTCGATGATACCTTCAAAAAAACATGATTCCCTTCCTCAAATTCTAGGGGTCTTCTCTTCTTGTCAGCATAGCTCTTTTGCTTGTCTTGAGCTTTTACCAATTTTTCTCTGATCATTTTAATTTGATCAATTGTCTGTTGTACTAACTCAGGGCCTAGCAATTGCTTCTCACCCACTTTGTACTAACACAATGGTGACCTACATTTTCTCTCATACAGGGCCTCATAGGGTGCCATACCTATGCTAGAGTGGAAAATATTATTGTAAGAAAACTCAATCAGTGGTAGACTCTTTTCTAGTTCCCCTGGTACTCTAAGACACAAGCCTAAGCATATCCTTTAATATTTGAATGGTTCTCTCTGTTTATCCATCAGTTTGAGGATGATATGCTGTAATAAAATTTAGCTTTGTCCTAAAGGCTTCCTGTAAGGCTCTCCAAAACCTAGAGGTGAACCTAGGATCCCTATACGAGACAATGCTAATGGGTGTCCCATGAAGTCTCACTATCTCCTAAATATATAGCTGTGCTAGTCTACCGAAGGAGTAGTTAATCCTAATGGGTAGAAAGTGAGCGAACTTGGTTAACCTATCCACTATGACTCAGATAGCATCATTCTATAATTGGGTTCTAGGTAGTCCTACCACAAAGTCCATGAAAATCTTATCCCACTTCCACTCAGGAATATCTAAGGGTTGTAATAATCCCACAGGCTTCTTATGTTCAATCTTGACCCGCTGACACATTAGGCACCTAGCTACATGCTCCGCTATATTCTTCTTCATTCCTGACCATCAGAACTTCTCCTTTAAGTCTTGATACATCTTAGTGGCTCTAGTATGAACAGTGTACTTACTTTGGTAAGTTTCCTCTAAAATCTTATCCCTCATTTCTCCTGTCTTAGGGATATACATCCTATTCTGGAGGGTTACCATTTCGTTCACCTCCCTTGTGAACTCCTTTGAATCTTTTAGAGATTCTAGGAATTCATCCTCTTTCTAGACTTTTAAGATTTGGGCCTTAAGGGTGTTCTCAATCCATAACTCACTCAGGCAGATCTTATTAGGTAACACCACAATGGACAACCTCATGTTCCTAAATTTCTCTAACAAATCCATCTCACTCATCATCAGGCAGGCTCTGTGGAGAAACTTCCTACTCATGGCATCTGCCACAATGTTTACCTTTCCTAGATGGTACTTTAACTCAAAATTATAATCCTTAATAAATTTCATCCACCTTCTTTGTCTCATGTTTAATTCCTTTTGATCAAAGAGGTATTTGAGACTTTTATGGTCACTAAATACCTCAAACCTAGACCTATTGAGGTAATGTCTCCAAATTTTCAAGGTAAACACTATAGCTGCCAACTCTAGGTTATGGGTAGGGTAGTTTCTGTCATGCGACCTTAGCTGCCTCAAAGTATAAGCCACCACTCGCCCTTGTTGCATCAATACACATCCTAACCCTTTCTTAGATGCATCACAGTATAACTCAAACTTCTCCAAAGGGTTAGGGATAATTAGCATGGGTGCAGTGGTCAACTTCTCCTTCAGGGTTTGGAAGCTTTGTTCACACTTTGTGTCCCACTCAAATAGAACATCTTTCCGGGTTAGCTTGGTCATTGGCATTGTTATCTATGAAAACCCCTGAATGAACCTCCTATAGTATCCTGCTAATCTCAGAAAATTCCTGATCTCTGTCACTGTAGTGGGCCTTTCCTAGTTTACTATAGCTTCAGTCTTACTAGGATCACTGACACTCCCTCCTTAGAGATCACATGTCCTAGGAACTTGAATTCCTCCAACCAAAACTCGTACTTCTTTAGCTTAGCATATAGTTGTTTCTCCCTGAGTATTTGAAATACTATCCTGAGGTGCTGCTCATGTTCCCATCTATTCTTAGAATACACTAATATGTCATCTATAAACCCTACGACGAACTGATCGAGGTAGGGTCTAAAGATGCGATTCATGTAATCCATGAAAATAGCTGGAGCATTTGTCAGTCCAAAGGACATTACGAGAAATTCATAGTGCCCTTACCTAGTGCTAAAGGCGGTCTTGGGTATGTCTTCCTTCCTAACCCTGATTTGATGATACCCGATCTCAAATCAATCTTAGAAAAGATAGTGGCACCTCTCAGTTGGTCTAATAGGTCATCGATCTTAGGAAGAGGATACTTATTCTATGCACGTCCTCATACTCCCATTCTTCTTCTTGACAAACAGCATAAGAGCTCCCCACAATGACACACTAGGTCTAATGAATTATTTAGCTAAGAGGTCCTTTATCTGCTCCTTCAACTCCCTTCATTCCATTAGGGACATCCTATAGGGTGCTATAGAAATTGGCCCTACCCCAGGAACTAGGTCTATGGAAAACTCTATTTCTCTATCAAGTGGGAGAATAGTAATCTCTTTAGGAAATATATCCGAGTACTCCTTGACTACAGGTATGGTTTCTAACTTCTTCTGACTCTCCACCTTTGAGGAACATAAGAAACCCATCCTTTGATTTTTTTTCTCTATCCCTGCATTTACTGGCCTAGTGTCAATGAAAGTCACAGAATTAGCTAAGCAGTCTAAGATAACATTGTTTGAAGAGAGCCAGTTCATACCAAGGATGACATCTAATTTAACCATGGGTAGGCAAATAATGTCTACCAAAAAGGTTTTGTCTTCAATTACAATGGAACAGTTCAAACAAATCAAGGTTGTAGACATGTGTTCATTGGTGGGTACTGCTATGGAAAGCTTATAGGGTAGGTGGTTGTGGGTATTTTTAGTTTTTGAACACAGTCTATCGAAACAAATGAATAGGTGGCACCAGAATCATACAACACAATTAAAGGAATATCATTGATAAAGCATATACCTTTCAACAAATAGTCGGAATGAGCCACCTCTTTCCTTTTTAGGGTATATACCCTTCCCTTGGTAAGGATTCTTGCAGGTTCCTCCGACTTCTTCATTGTTGGATAGACTTAAGAGATTTTCCCTGGCTTCCTGCACTAGTAGCACACGTTTTGCCCCATCATACATAGTCTCTCTCTATAGTTTCGGCTGCACTTCGAGGAGGTGGTCTGGGCAGCTGGAGTATTCACCGACCTCTTCTCGGTCTGGTTCTTCTAAAACTTTCTATCTCAACCCTTGCTAAATTTGATTGAGCTCTTTCTCTTAAGGAAACCAGCCTCTTGTATCTTCTTTTGTAGTACGGCTAGGGACCTAGAGGCTATTATGTACTTATTTACCAGCGTCGGGTAGTCCCTGATCTCCTGTGCGGCCACCTCATGGTACAGCTCCAGGTCCAAGCTATTCTCTAAGTGTATGGCCTTCTATGCTCCGTCAGGTTTCTACTTCAGGTACAAAGAGAACTTGGGCAACTCTTCGAACCTGAACAGATGTTCTTCAAAGGGCCTGCCTCCCTTCTTGATCTGCATAAACTCCCACTCCTTCATATTCTGCTTACTCTGGGGGAAGTACATTTCTAGGAATGCGTCTTTGAAGCTCTCCCAAGTGAGTGGGGTCCCCTAGGCGTCCATTAATTGCTTCATCCCTTTTTGCCATTGTTTTGCCTCCTCCAACTGGTAGGCAGTGAAGATAACTTTCTGTGGCTCTGCGGTCCCCAGTACCTCAAATAGCTCTTCTATCTTCTGGACCCCCATTCCTCGACCTTCTTTGATTCATCAAGCCATTAAAAATGGGAGGCCTGGCTCTCTGGAAATCAGACCAGCCTCTATTAACTAGGCCCTTACTTGCTCTGCCCCTATTTGGGTGTCCTCACTTTGATATGTTTGGGCTTGATGGAGTGCTTTGATTGTGACTGTAGCTTGGGCCCTCATGGTTTTTGCCATATTCCACATGGTCTGGAGGACTTTATTCACATCTACTTTCGCACGTTGGGCTTCCGCTCTGCCTCTCCGTGTCTGCGCCATATCGTCACTCTACAAAACAAGTATTACCGAGGTGATTAGGCTCAATAACAAATGACTAAGCAGGTAACATATGACACCAACAAGAGCTTCTATCTTCCCAAACTTAATGTGTCATTCCCCAAGGTTAAAACAAATACAAGCTAGCCAACCGCCTAGGTACAACTGACTAATCTGAACTAGTCCCTTACTTGAGGAATTCTACCCCGTCTTAACCTAAGTAGTTGTGCTCTGATACCAACTTAATGTAACGACCCTATCTAGTATTACCATTAATTATGATATAAATAAATAAGTTTAGTAGATTATCTTTATCCTTTATTTAATTAATGTCTGAGCAGTTATACCATTAAATTATATTAAGCGGATTAGGTTTGGGATCTTTTGCTCAGATTAAAAACTTACATACACAGCGAAATAACAGAAATTCTATACTACTCAACGAAAGATTAAACTTTCATACAATTCAAATAATAAGAGTCCAATAATGTACATTACATTATAGTCAACATATATCAGGATATATGAAGTACCTGTCCCTAGGAAGTCAGGAGACAACAATCCTGTCACTCAAACCCCTTTACAAATTTCCAAGATGGACCGGTCCTTCACATATCCGTTCCTCGGTTCTTCCCCAATTGCATCTCAACTCTAATACTAAAAAGATAATTCGAGCTCTAAATGAAGAATGTCTAGACTAAGTCCCAAAATAGGGGTTACAAAAAATTTCTTAAACCTAAAAAGAACTTGATCTCTCGACCCGGTTATGTGTCTGCATTTGATACATATTAGCATATAATGAGAAATGCAAGTTTCCCAGTAGCTTAACAATTTGGATGTTTAAAAATAACTAATATGTATCAAGGTGCAAGCACCAAAATATTTAATTCTACATTCTTGGAATAAAATACACCATAATTCATAAATATAAATCGACAAGCAATATGTGATCAATTAAAACTCTAATAGGATGGAAACAATATACTTTCAATTAACACATGCTGTAACATACATTATCATAACATTTACAGAATATTTTGGCTTATCATTCTTAAATTTCTTTGTTCTTTAGCTGTGCACACTTAGGCACTTGTGGACACTTGGCCACCTTTGATATTCTTTGTGCACACTTGGGCACATGTAGACACTTGGCCACCTTTAATATTCTTTTGTGCACACTTGGGCACATGTGGACACTTGGCCACCTTTAATATTCTTTGTCAATTATCAAGGAAAAATTTTCCATTTTCTTAAAGGTTATTATTAGCATATATCCCTTTTTTAAAATTCCAATTAGCTTTAAGGATAAAATTCCCCTTTTCTTGAAAAGTAGTGTTATTAATTTATTTCACTTGAGAAAATTCTATATATTCCAAGGATACATTCCCCTTTTCTTGGAAATTAATGTTAATGTACAATCCTTATGAAAATTCTCAAATTTAAAGAATAAATTTTCCTTTATTGGGGATAAATTCTAGATGCACATTTCTTATGGAAAATTCCAAGATTTCAAGGAAAATTTCTCCTTCCTTAGAAATAAATTCTAATATTTGAAATACTAATTTTCTTCTTTCTTGGAAATCTATTCTAATGTACTTTTTTTTCTAAGGATTCTAGCATTTCCAAGAAGAATTTCTCTTTCTATAAAAATTAAATCTTTATGTATATTTCTTATAAAAATTCTAATGTTCAAAATACTTCCTTCTTTGTTGAAAATTAATTCTAATATATTTTTCTTATGGAAAACTTCAACATTTTAAGGATAATTTCTCCTTCTTTAGAAATAATTGCTAGTGTTTATTTTTTACCAAAATTCTAGCCTTTTTAGAATACTTACTTTTCTTCCAATAATAATCTAAATTTTCTCTTGTGACATGAAAAATAAATTCCCATGTTTTAAATCAAAATCATAGTGCATAGCTTATAAATTCCAAGAATGCATTTCATGGACTTAGCCTAGGGAGATTTATTAAATTGGCTATTCCATTTCCTTTCTTTGTTCTTTAAATAACACACTTAAAAGGTAGGGTTCTTTAGTTGTGGTCATCATGAAGTTAGCACCATCCAAACCTAATCTTTTTTTTTTCTAACAACGTACTTGTGCTATCTCATCCATCAACATCTCATTGAACCACACATGCTAGCCAACATACATACATCTAGGTCAAGAATGTAGGGAGGCAAGTTATGTTCCATAGAAAGCAAAAAGAAACATATTGGATACATAAACTAAGCATGGAACATAAATCTCAAATTGTTAACCTACCTCTTTGGTGCCCTAAGAAAGTTTGCTTGGCTTCCTCTTAATCCTTGGTTTTCTTTCTTGATCAATTTCCCTCTCGATGTCTTCACTTCTTCTTCTTCAAACTCATGTCCTCCCCCTCTTCTTTCTCTCTTCTTTTCTTTTTCTCTTCCTCTTTATTTTCACGTGTGGGTGTGTTTAATGCCTAAGACAAAAGGAAGCTCTCAACTTCCTTTTTGTTTCCTTTCCCTTCACGTGTGCATGCCTCTTGTGAGACTAAAATTTTAATTCCATTTCTCTATCTCTCTTCACGTGTGGCATGGCATGAATTTTCCATTCTTTTTGTCTCTTGCTTAGATGGCATGTCATGCATGGGATTTTTAAACCTCTTTTTCCCTTGCTTTCACGCCACATTTTACTTCTCACTTTTATACAACTTCCCCTCTCTTTCTTCATGTGTGTATATGTGTATCATGCATTAAAGATGGACTTTTAACTCTCTTTTTGTTTCCTTTCTTTTCACTTGTGGCATTGCTTGGATGTGAAAGAAACTTCAACTCCTATTGTGCCTCTTCCTTAGTGTTCACGCCATCACCTCTCCATTCAATATTGTCCATTTCCTCTCTTTCTGTTGGCTTTGGTGTGTGGGGATGCAGAAAATTCTGCACCTTTTACGTTTTCATTTTTATAATGTGTGGGGCTTTCTTGTTGCACACACAAGGTCAATTTCTTCCATAAAATTTTGCACTAAGTGTACTTGCTAGTACACCTTCCTTTGCTTGCAAGCTACCTCTTCTCATTGTTTTTTCCACCTTTCTTACTTCTCTTATTTTAACTTTCATTCAGCCTTCATGTCACCCTCCCTCCTTCTTTTCTTCAATTTTCATTCAGCTATAGTGGGGAGAAAAACGCTACACCTTTTGTCTTTTTTTCGTAACCATAATTCCCTACCTCATGTGTGCTTCTTATGTGCAACAATTCAATAAAAAAAATTCTGCACCTATTGGGTTACTTGTTGCATATACACACATATATATAATCAATTTCCATCCTCTTTCCTATTGTTCTTTGGTCCCACTCAAGGCACATACATTGCCTTTCTTTCCTAGTGCACGAGAAATCCCCACACACACATATATATATTTTTGTGTTTCATCCTTCTTTCCTATTCCTTTCATGTGGCTTGATTTTCCATGCAATAAAGTAGAATTTCCAATCCCTTCTTTCATGTAGGATGCATGCATGGCACACACATGCATATATTTAAATTCCTTCCCTTTCATGCATGCTTAACCTTTCCCAGTTGCATGCACACACACATGCACATATTTTTAAATGTTGCAACCTATCTTTCTTTTCTCTTGGCACTTAGGCTAAGTGACTCAAAAGGAGAATTAGAGAATTAAATTAAGCATCTAATTTGGCTAAAATGGAGAGGTAATTTAAAATCTAATATTTTACAATTTGAGAGCATAATTAATTTAAATACCAAAATCACATAAGCAATTACATCCAATGAATTAAAGAACATTAATTTAGGCCAATTAAATTATGGGGTGTTACATCAACCTTGGCAGCTCAGGTGGAGCTCCTGGCCAAGAAGAACGACCAACTCTAGATGCCAGTGTAGGTAGCACAGTCGAGCTACGAGTTTTGTAAAAGCCTATATTATGGTGTCAATTGTAATGTGAGAGGTATGTTTGCTAGCTCCTCTTCTTCATTTTCTTCTTATAGTGGTTCTTTTGATTTTGAACAGGTAGATTACATGGGGAATGCCTCAAGACAGCAAAATAACCCTTATAGTAACACTTACAACCTTGGGTGGAGAAATCATCCAAATTTTGGATGAAGAAATAACAATACCCAAGGTCTACTAGGTTTTTAATGATCGCATTAAATCGCATCTCCTCTGCAACAACCTCAATCGCAAGCTACCTTAATTCAATTCCCTCAAGGCCAAGAAAAAAAGGCCCAATTTTGAGGAATTGATGATAAAATGTGTTATCGATGAACACAATCCTTAGAAATCAGCAGGCCTTTATTCAGAACTTAAAGACTCAAATAAGCTAGATGTCTAAGATGTTGGCTGAGAGACAGCTAGGGACACTCCCCAGTACCACAGAGCCAAACCCAATGGAGCATTGCAAGGTCATTACTTTGAGATCAGGTAAGCAAGTAACTGATCCTTTACCTTTGATTGATGATAATATTATTATGTAAGATGAGATAGTCAATAAGGAGCCAGAATTGGCAGTAAGAGAGACATTGCATGTTGAGGGTAAGAAGAGCCTTGTGATAAAATACCAGCCACCTGTTCCATACCTTGCTAGAATGAACAGGAAAGGTTGATCAGCAGTTTAGTAAGTTCCTTAATCTATTCAAATAGTTAAGGATTAACCTTCGCAGATGCCTCGCTATGCGAAGTTCTTGAAGGAAATATTGAGCAACAAGAAGAAACTAGAGGATTTGGGGCTAGTGACACTGAATGAGGAGTGTTCAGCAATCCTACAAAACAAGCTACTTGTTAAGAGGCGTGATCCAGGGAGTTTTTCTGTACCTTATGTAATTGGTGAACTGTCTATTATGGATGCTTTAGCTGATTTAGGAGCTAGCATAAATGTAATGCCTACTAGCTTGTTTGATAGACAAGGACTGAGTGAGCCAAAGCCTACTAGGATGAATATACAATTGGCTGATAGAATTGTTAAATATCTTAGAGGTATAGTTGAAGATGTACTTGTAAAGGTTGATAAATTCATCTTCCCTATTGATTTTGTTGTGATGGATATGGAGGGTGACAATAGCGTACCTTTGATTCTACGTAGTCCTTTCTACAACATCTAGGGCTATTATAGATGTCTGTAATGGGAAGTTGAAACTTAGAGTAGGGGATGACACTGTCACTTTTGACTTAGCTACCTTTAAGAGACAATCTTTAGATCATGATGATACTGTATATTCTGTGGATGTCTTGGATGATGTGGTTGAGTCTGAATTGCAAGAATTTTTACTTACTGACCCTTTACAAGTGGCATTACAAGAAGATAAGGATGAGTTGTCCAACGAGCAAGTGTTGGAACAAATTTCTCATTTGCTGGATATTGAGCCAACAACTCTACTGACCCTTTTGTTTCTTTGACAGGTCAGAGATGCAGAAGGTGAAACCTTTAATTGAGGACCCCCTTGGCCTTAGAATTGAAGGAATTACCTAAGCACTTAATTTATGCCTATCTGGATGAGGTAGAGAAGCTACCAGTAATTATAACAACTGACTTGACACCTGAGGAAAGGTAGATGACTTTTACTTCTCTTAGGAAATATCCTAGGGCCTTCGCTTATAAGATGGTAAACAATCCTGGGATTAATCCCAGCTATTGTTCACACAAGATTCTGATGGAGGATAGCTATAGGCTAGTGGTGCAGCCACAAAGATGGCTGAACTCAAACATGAAAAGAAGTAGTGAAAAAAGAGGTAATTCAACTTCTTGATTCAGGTTTGATTGTGCAGGTTATACCTAAGAAGGGTGGCATGACAGTGGTCCAGAATGAAATGGATGAGCTCATACCCACTAGGATGGTAACAAATTTTAGGGTTTGTGTAACATCCACTCCTAAATTTTGAGAAATGTTTGTTAATTTTAATTAATTGTTTGTGTATGTTGCATTTATGTTATATTAGCTTGCATATAATTGCATGAGTGCAAGAAGTGGACTAGAAATGAGTGAGAAATTTAACTAGTATGAAGAAAAGGACTAAACTAAAAAGTGAAAGAGTTTAGGTATGACAACCACAATTTTGGCCAAACGAATTACTGTAGCAATAGAATTTTGAAAGCTTCCCGCTAGTGAGCTAGGGACAAAATGGTAATTTAACAAATAGTTGGAAGAACTATCATTTTGGACCGAATGATCAGGAATTAAGAGCGAAATTGCGAAGGGCCAGTCACCTATAAATAGGCCAATCCTTCAGACTCTTCAATTGCTTCCTGAAAGTCTGAATTTTAGAGAGAGAGGGTGGACAAGCTAGAGAGAGAAAGAGAAGGAAAAAGGCAATAATCTCATTTCTAACAAGATTTAAGGTCAAAAAAGAGATTAGGAAGGCATCTACAACATTAACCAGCATCCAAACATTGTTTAAACGCGGATTAAGGTAGCATAATAACCCAATCCCTTTATTTTAGAGTTTACTATTCATATTACTGAAATTTGTGAAATTGAACTTGTTTGAAAGAAAAAGGGATTGAAACCTAAATTCTTACTATTTTTAATCGCTATTGGGTGTTTTTATCCGATTGAAAATACTTGTGCATGCTTAAAATCTCTTCTAAAAAATGGGTTTTTCAATTTGAAGGAAAATGAGTTTTAATCTTAGATTTAGACAAGATTACATGATGTTTTGGGCTGGTTTGTTGTTTTAAATGTTGCTGAGAGGTTTATTGTAAGTTCATCAATTTCAAAAATGAATTTAGAAACAAGTTTTTGGATTGAAATTTTGGGTCAATGGCAATTTACAAAACAGAGTAAGACGCAAAGCCTGATCGCTCGGTGCAAATGATTGTCGTGCTCTTGAGATGCCCAGAATCGTATACATAATGCTAGCAGTGACTGCCGGGCACCTGGAAGTTGACTACCGCGTTCTTTATTTTTTCAAAAATGCCCAAGAATAGAGTAGCCGACTGCCTCAACCCAGCAGTCGTCTGTCGAGCCCAACAGTAAGCTATCAGTCGACTGCCGGCACCTAGCAGCTGACTCCCAGCTCTCTATTTGGAATTTTAAAAATTTAGACAGAACGTAATTAGTCGACTAGTAGCATGATACCAGTCGTCTGCCACCTTTTGTGATGAAAAGATGAACTTAATGATGTATTTGTATGATATCTAGCCTAAAAACTAAATCCAAACTGGAGATTAAACTCAAATTATAAGTAAGGTAGCATATACTCGAATGTGAACAAGAAGGAGCATGAAAATGATGAAAGTTAAAAGGAAAGAGCAAGAATGCATAAGAGAAATAAAAATTGTATTCTTAATATATGTATTTGTGGTAGATAGGTTCATATCTGAATGACTAATTGCTAGTATGGGACGGTGATCAGACATTCCGCGATTATCGTGATAGTTGTAAATTGTAAGTTAGTGACTTTAATGGCCAAAGTAAATGAAAAGTCACATACTTACAATTTACAAAACTATAGTATGCACTGATTCACCCATATATATATGTTTATGAATAGCGTTTTGAGGACCCCAATATGTACTTAATGTGTGGGACCCAGAGTTGGGAACCTTATGGTACTTGGATCCACTTGAGGACACTCCAGAATGTACGTAATGTTATATGCAGTCACGGGCTGACAGGCATAAGTTGCCAAAGTACATATTAAAAAGTATGGAGCAGAGTATATGTTTCCCCTCTAGATTTCTCTTATTTTGCAATCAGATGATGATAATTATGATGATGGAGTGGTGCATATGTTGCCCCTCCAGATTTTTATTATTATACAATCATATGATAATGATTATGATGATGATTGGCAGAGGGCAATGAGAAGTGCTCTTATTTCCTTATTGCTCCTTATGTTATGTTGAAAGTTATATGAATGATGCTATGTTACCTATATGTTTTAATAAATTGATGAGATATGTACTATGAGTTAAGTTTATGCATACAAGTATAAAAGTTAAATGGAATGTTATATAGAGTCACCCAATAGATGTATTGTTTTATGAAAAAGAATGTAGAATTTTCGTATGAGTTTACGGTGGTACAAACTGGCTGTTTTGAAAAATGGTTATTAATGCTACTGGGATTTATTCTCATAAAAATGCTAGTTTGTATCAGATGCCTAGGTTCCAGATAGTACTAGAAGTGGAGGTGGAAGTGGTGGAAATACCCTTCCTAGGGTATTTTCCTATGATTCATGAAGTGTGGGTTGTATATATATGGGAAGTTGCTCCCACACCTTGAGGATGTAAAGTTCTAGGAAATTTTTGATATGACCCATACCCTGAATCCTTATTATATTTTGGGTAAAAGGATTAGGAGAATAGTTTTGCTGTATAGGACAAAGGCATATATGTATTAGGATATGTGAGCTAAAAATCCACTAGTTATTTTTGTTAAAGGGGTATGAGTGACAGGCTTGTTTTCTCCTTACCCTAACTAGCATTCTCACATATCCATGAATATATGTCTAAATGAATGATATGTCTATATTGTAAATGAATGTTGATGTATATGAATATATGTATGCACATTTATGTTATTTTAACTAATAGGCTTTTATTTTCGCTGTGTAACGTGTGAGATCCCGAGTGTAGTAGCCCAAACCAATAATATTCTTTGTTCACTTGATAAATAATTAAGAATTAACTCAGGTAAGGGAAGTAGTAATTCACCAATCTTATAGTATATTATTTATATTATTTAATCAACTTAAAAAGGAACTATAGGATTGGAGGGTTACACTAAGTTGGTATCAGAGCACTACTACCATGGCTAGTTAGAACTGGTTCGGTAGTGAAAGGGTAGATTCCTCAGGATAGAGACTAATACAAGGTAGTTAGTTGAGCCATGGCAATTGACTGGCTTGTATTATGTTTTGACTTGAGGAATGAAGTACTAGGTTTGGGTAGATGATATTTCTGATTGGTTCCATATGATCTCTTATAAATAATATGTTATTGAGACTGATTACCTCGGTAATGTTTATTTTGTAGAGTGAGTTATGGCCCCACCTAGGAGAAATACTGGGAAGGGAAAGGAAGGTGAGACTAATATGGAAAGAGTAATGCAAGTCATGATGGAAGTGGTAGAGGCTATGAGAGAACAGGCTACTGCTGTTGCCCAACAGTTACTATCTGGCCCAACAATTATTGTCGCTACTACTTAACAAGGCTGCCTACTACAAGCACTTTGACAATTTTAAGAGTATATAGACCTATGAATCCTAACCCAAATCCTGACGTTGGCCAAGTGAGAAACCAAGCCTATAACAGTTGGTCTAAATTTCAGAGAAATAATCCTCCTTTCTTTAGGGGTGAGTTTAATCCACAAGCAACTATAGAATGGTTGCGAGAACTAGAAAAATCATTCGAGGTTGTAGAGAATACGGACGAATAGAAGGTATTGTTTGATACTCACATGCTTGTTGGGGAAGCAGAATATTAGTGGAGAGGAGCAAAACAATTACTGGTAGCCCAAGGGACCTAGATTGCTTGGGAAGTTTTTAAAAGAGTGTATCTAGAGAAGTATTCCCTAAGAATGTGAAAAATTAAAAAGAAATTGAATTTATGCAGTTAAAGCAAGGTAGTATGACTTTTGAGGAGTATTTAGCTAAATTTGAGGCACTGTCTAAATTCTCTTCTTATTTGGAGCATCATTCAAATGAGACATGGAAAGCATTGCATCTAGAAGCTGGGCTGAGATCGGAGCTAAAGAATGTCGTTGCTCTGTTTGAAATTAGAAACTTTGCTATATTTGTGAACAAGTGTCGCATTGTTTCTCAGAACTTGGCTACCACAGAGAATGAGAGACAGAGAGTCAATTTCTTTAAAAGAAAACAACCTGGATCCTTTAGAGGAAGGGATAGTAGAAATGAGGGAATCCAGAAGGGGAAGAAACCTGTGGTGAGACAGGCAGTACCCAATGCTTGTCTAAAGTATGGGAAAAATCATGACGGACCTTGTAGATTCTAGTCGAGTGTGTGTTATAAGTGTCGAAAACCAGGTCATTTCATTAGAGATTGTCCTAAGTGGAAGAAGTTAATTGAGCCCACAAGACCTCCTACTATGGGAAGACTTTATACTCTCAAAGGTAAAGAAGTGGTCCAGTCTGATGATCTCATAAAAGGTAAATGTTTGATAAATGATATATCTTTAATTGTACTGTACGATTCTGGTGCCACTCATTCTTTCATTTCTTGTGAATGTGTTGAAAGATTGAGTTTACCTTTATTTAAATTGCCCCATGAGTTATCCATTTCTACTGTCGCAGGAGAGCAAGTATTAACTTCTTTGGCTTGCTTACATTGTCCCCTTGTTATTGAAAATAAGCCTTTCATTGTTGACCTCATTTGTTTACCTTTGAAAGGATTGGATATTATTCTCGGGATGGATTGGTTGTCTGCGAACAATGTAGTCTTAGATTGCTCTAAGAAATCTGTGACTTTTATAGATGCCATGCCGGTAGTTAGGAAAATTGAGGAAGAGATCCAAGGAACTAGTTTTATGTGTTCTTCTAAAGTTAAACTTTAGCATCAACTTAATGCTATTCCTGTAGTTTGTGAATTTCCATATGTCTTTCCCAATGAAATTGCAAGCCTTCCATATGAAAGAGAAATAGAATTTTCTATAGAATTAATTCCTAGCACGGGACCAATTTCTATAGCGCCTTATAGAATGTCTCCCTTAGAGTTAACTGAATTGAAGGTGCAGATAGAGGATCTTTTGGGGAAACAGTTTATTAGGCCCAGTGCTTCACCTTGGGGAGCACCATTTCTATTTGTAAAGAAGAAGGATGGAAGTATGAGGTTATGTATAGACTATAGACAACTAAACTGGGTAACTGTGAAGAATAAATACCTACTTCCTAGGATAGATGATCTTTTAGATCAACTGAGAGGAGCTACTGTGTTTTCCAAAATTGATTTGAGGTCAAGGTACCATCAAATCAGAGTGAGAACAGAAGACATACCTAAGATAGCCTTTAAAACCAGATATGGGCATTATAAATTTTTGGTAATGCCATTTGGATTGACGAATGCTCCAGCTATTTTTATAGATTACATGAATCGTATCTTTAAACCCTACCTGGATCAGCTCGTGGTAGTGTTTATTGATGACATTCTTGTATATTCTAAGAGTAGTGAAGAGCATGAACATCATCTTAGAATTATATTACAATTGCTTAGGGAAAAGCAATTGTATGCAAAATTTGAAAAATGTGAATTCTGGTTAGGAGAGGCGAAATTCTTAGGTCATGTAATCACTAAAGATGGAGTAACAGTAGATCCCAGTAAGATAGAAGCTGTAATTAGTTAGGAGAAACCTACAACAGTGACCGAAATTCAGAGTTTTCTTGGATTAGCTGGGTATTATAGGAGATTTATTCAAGGGTTCTCACAAATTGTGTTGCCTTTGACTAGAATGACTAGGAAAAATATTCCTTTTGTGTGGGATCACAAATGTGAAGATAGTTTTCAAATTTTAAAATAAAAGTTGACCACAACACCTGTCTTAATAATCCCTTATCCATTAGGAAATTTTGAATTGTATTGTGATACATCCAAGAAGGGCCTAGGATGTGTCTTGATGCAATATGGGAGAGTTGTTGCATATGCCTCTAGACAATTAAGGTCTCATGAAGAAAATTTCCCTACCCACGATCTTGAATTAGCGGCCATCGTGTTTGCTTTAAAAATTTGGCGACACTATTTGTATGGGTCGATGTTTGAGGTATTTAGTAACCACAAAAGTATTAAATATCTCTTTGACTAAAAAGAATTAAACATGAAGCAAAGAAGATGGATGGAATTCTTAAAGGATTATGATTTTAAATTAAAGTACCATCCAGGAAAATCCAATGTAGTGGCAGATGCATTAAGTCAAAAATCTCTCTACATGGCTCAACTAATTATAAATGAAATGAGCCTGATAGAGAAGTTTAAAAAAATGAGCCTATCCACACTGGTGTTACAAGATAGGATATGTCTAAGTGAGTTAAAAATCGAGAATAATCTTAGAACTCAGATATTAGAAGCTCAAAGAGAGGATGAATTCTTAAAGTCCCTAAAGGACCCAAAAGAATTCAAAAGAGGTGTCGATGGGGTAGTGACTTTCCAAGATAGAATTTATGTCCCAAACTCAGGAGGATTGAGGGATATAATTCTAGAAGAAGCCCATAAGAGCAACTATACTATTCATCCTGGCACTACCAAGATGTATCAAGATTTGAAGAAGAAATTTTGGTGGCCAGGTATGAAGAAGCAAATAGCTAAGTATGTTGCTAGATGCCTAGTGTGCTAGCAGGTGAAAATTGAACATGAGAAACCTGCAAGACTATTACAACCTCTTCAAATCCCTGAATGGAAATGGGATAAGATTTCTATGGATTTTGTAGTAGGTTTACCAAAAACTCAATCAGGAAATGATGCAATCTGGGTGATTGTAGATAGATTATCTAAATCTGCACATTTCCTACCCATCAAAATAAATTTCTCATTGGATAAGTTGGCCCAATTGTATATACGAGAAATAGTAAGACTCCACGGAGTTCCTACTAATCTAGTATTTGATAGAGATCTTAGGTTTACTTCTAAATTCTGGAAAGCCTTGCAGGAGGCTTTTGGTACTAAACTTAGCTTCAGTACTGCTTATCATCCACAAACTGATGGGTAGACTAAAAGAACTATTCAGACTCTAAAAGATATGCTTAGAGTATGTACATTAGAGCAAAAAGGAAATTGGGACAGAAATTTACCTTTAGTGGAATTTGCCTACAATAATAGTTTTCACTCTAGCATAGGGATGGCTCCTTATGAAGCTTTGTATGGAAGAAAATGTAGGTCACCTTTGTGATGGTTTGAAGTGGGGGAGAGACAACTACTAGGGCTAAAATTAGTTCAAAAAACCACTGATCAAATTAAGATGATTAAAGAAAAGATGGCTAAAGCCTAAGATAGGCAGAAAAGTTATGTTGATAAAAGGAGAAGACCACTAGAATTCGATAAAGGAGAACATGTTTTCCTTAGAATTTATCCGATTATTGGTATTGGCAGGGCTATTAAGTCCAGAAAGTTAAGCCCAAGATATATTGGACCTTTCCAAATCTTGAAAAAGGTTAATCTGCTTATCAAATTGCTTTACCCCCATTTCTGTCCAATCTCCATGATGTGTTTCATATTTCTCAACTTCGAAAATATCTTCTTGATCCTTCACATATTCTCTATGTCAAAATAGTACAATTAAAAGATAATTTAACTTATACACCAAGACCTATAAAGATTATTGGCACTGAGACTAAACAATTGAGGAATAAGACTATTCCTTTAGTAAAAATTTTGTGGGATCAGTCATCGCCACAAGAAGCTACATGGGAAAAGGAAGATGATATGAGAAAAGTGTATCCAGAGCTATTTGTATAGCTATGTATATATTTCGAGGACGAAATTTCTTCAAAGGAGGGGAGAAATGTAACATCCGCTCCTAAATTTTGAGAGATGTTTATTAATTTTAATTAATTGCTTGTGTATGTTGCATTTATGTTATATTAGCTTGCATATAGTTGCATGAGTGCAAGAAGTGGACTAGAAATGAGTGAGAAATTCAACTAGAATGAAGAAAAGGACTAAACTGAAAAGTGGAAGAGTTTAGGTATGACAACCACAATTTTGGCCAAACGAATTACTGTAGCAACAGAATATTGAAAGCTTCCCACCAGTGAGCTAGGGAAAAAATGGTAATTTAACATATAGTTAGAAGAATTATCATTTTGGACCGAATGGTCGAGAATTAAGAGTAAAATTACGAAGGGCTGGATCACCTATAAATAGGCCAATCCTTCAGACCCTTCAATTGCTTCCTAAAAGTCTGAATTTTAGGGAGAGAGAGGGTAGACAAGCTAGAGAGAGAAAGAGAAGGAAAAAGGTAGTAATCTCATTTATAGCAAGATTTAAGGTGAGAAAAGAGATTAGGAAGGCATCTACAAAATTAACCAACATCCAAACATTGTTTAAACGCGGATTAAGGTAGCATAATAACTCAATCCCTTTATTTCGGAGTTTACTGTTCATATTACTAAAATTTGTGAAATTGAACTTGTTTGAAAGAAAAAGGGATTGAAAACTACATTCTTACTATTTTTAATCACTATTGGGTGTTTTTAGCCGATTGAAAATACTTGTGCATGCTTAAAATCTCTTCTAAAAAATGGGTTTTTCAATTTGAAGGAAAAAGAGTTTTAATCTCAGATTTGGACAAGATTACATAATGTTTTGGGCTAGTTTCTTGTTTTAAATGTTGCTGAGAGATTTATTGTAAGTTCATCAATTTCAAAATAGATTTACAAACAAGTTTTTAGATTGAAATTTTGGGTCAACAGCAA
The DNA here is from genome assembly GCA_031216115.1 of Senna siamea. NCBI lineage: Eukaryota > Viridiplantae > Streptophyta > Magnoliopsida > Fabales > Fabaceae > Senna > Senna siamea. The sequence goes on along the minus strand of CM062363.1, from coordinate 22,408,050 downwards.
TTTACAAACAGAGCAAGACGCAACAGCCGACTGCCCCGGTGCAGTAGTTGACTGTCGTGCTCTTGAGATGCCCAGAATCTATACAGAATGCTAGCAGTCGACTATCGGGCGCCTAGAATTCAACTGTCGCGTTCTTCATTTTTCCAAAAATGCCCAACAACAGAGGAGCTGACTTCCTTGACCCAGTAGTCAACAATCGGGCCCAACAGTAAGCTGTTAGTCGACTTCCGGCACTTAGCAGCTGACTGCCAGCTCTCTTTTTGGAATTTTGAAAATTTAGGCAGAATGCAATTAGTCGACTTGCAGCATGATACCAGTCGAATGCCACCTTTTGTGATGAAAATATGAACTTAATGATGTATTTGAATGATATCTAGCCCAAAAACTAAATCCAAACTGGAGATTAAACTCAAATTATAAGGTAACATATACTCGAATGTGAACAAGAAGGGGCATGAAAATGATGAAAGTTAAAAGGAAAGAGCAAGAATGCATAAGAGAAATGAAAATTGTATTCTTAATATATGTATTTGTGGTAGATAGGTTCATATCTGAATGACTGATTGCTGGTATGGGACAGTGATCGGACATTTCGTGATTATCGTGATAGTTGTAAATTGTAAGTTAGTGACTTTAATGGCCAAAGTAAATGAAAAGTCACATATTTAGAATTTATAGAACTATATTATGCACCGATTCACCCATATATATATGTTTATGAATAGCATTTTAAGTACCCCAATATGTACTTAATATGTGGGACCCAGAGTTGGGAACCTTATGGTACTTGGATCCACTGGAGGATGCTCCAAAATGTACGCAATGTTATATGTAGTCGAGGGCTGACAGGCATAAGTTGCCAGAGTCGAGGACTGCCAGGCATAAGTTGCCAGAGTACATATTCGAAAGTATAGAGCGGAGCATATGTTGCCCCTCTAGATTTCTCTTATTTTGCAATCATATGATGATAATTATGATGATGGAGTGGTGCATATGTTGCCCCTCCATATTTCTCTTATTATACAATCATATGATAATGATTATGATGATGATTGGCAAAGGCCAATGAGAAGTGCTCTTATTTCCTTATTGCTCTTTATGTTATGTTGAAAGTTATATGAATGATGCTATGTTACCTATATGTTTTGATGAATTGATGAGATATGTACTATGAGTTAAGTTTATGCATGCAAGTATAAAGTTAAATGGAATGTTATATAGAATCACCCAATAGATGTATTGTTTTATGAAAAAGAATGTAGAATTTTTGTTTGAGTTTACGGTGGTACAAACTGGCTATTTTGAAAAATGGTTATTATTGCTACTGGGATTTATTCTCATAAAAATGCTGGTTTGTATCAGATGCCTAGGTTCTAGATAGTACTAGAAGTGGTGGTAGAAGTGGTGGAAATACCCTTCCTAGGGTATTTTCCTGTGATTCATGAAGTGTGGGTTGTATATATATGGGAAGTTCCTCCCACACCTTGAGGATGTAAAGTTCTAGGAAAGTTTTGATATACCCCATAACCTGAATCCTTGTTATATTTTGGGTAAAAGGATCAGGAGAATAGTTTTGTTGTATAGGACAAGGGCATATATGTATTATGATATGTGAAGTAGAAATCCACTAGTTATTTTTGTTAAAGGGGTATAAGTGACAGGCTTGTTGTCTCCTTATCCTAACTAGCATTCTCACATATCCATGGATATATGTCTAAAGGAATGATATGTCTATATTGTAAATGAATGTTGATGTATATGAATATATTTATGCACATTTATGTTATTTTAACTAATAGGTTTTTATTTTTGCTATGAAACGTGTGAGATCTCGAGTGTAGTAGCCCAAACCAATAATATTTTTTATTCACTTGATAAATAATTAAGAATTGACTCGGGTATGGGAAGTAGTAATTCACCAATCTTATAGTATATTATTTATATTATTTAATCAAGTTAAAAAGGAACTGCAGGATTGGGGGGTTACAGTTTGTATTGATTATAGGAGGCTTAATGATGCAACCTGGAAAGGCCATTTTCCTCTTCCTTTCATTGACCAGATGCTTGAACGTTTGGCAGGTCATATTTTTTATTACTTTCTTGATGGTTTTTCAGGTTATTTTTAGATTCTCATTGCACCTAAAAGCCAAGAGAAGACTACCTCTACCTGCCCATATGGGACATTTCCTAACAGGAGGATGCCTTTTGGACTATGCAATACACTGGCTACCTTTTAACAGTGCATGATGGCGATCTTCCATGACACGACCGAGGAGTCTGTAGAGGTTTTAATAGATGACTTCTTAGTTTTTGGTAACTCTTTCTCTCATTGTTTACTTAATTTAAAGCGTATGCTTGCATGATGTATAGAAGCAAACTTAGTTCTTAATTGGGAAAAGTATCATTTTATGGTGAGAGAGGGGATTTTTCTTAGGCATAAGATATCACATGCAGGGATAGAGATAGATAGGGCTAAGGTTCTATATCAAAATTACCACCCCTTAGTTCAGTTAAGGCTGTTAGGAGTTTCTTAGGGCATGCTAGTTTTTAAAGGAGACTTATTAGAGGTTTCTCTAAGATTCTAAGCCCTTAACTCAGTTGCTTGTCAAGGATGTACCTTTTGTATTTGATACTGATTGTTACATGCATTTGAGTTACTAAAGGAACGACTAACCACAACCCTTATTGTGGTTTCACCTAAGTGAGGGCTGCCTTTTGAAATAATGTGTGAAACTGTTGACTTTGCAGTTAGAGCTGTGTTAGGTCAAAGGATTGATAAAAAGTTCTAGCCAATCTATTATGCAAATTTTGATGCTATTTGGTGCTATCCAAGACCATGGTTTACATGGATCATTCAGCCTTGAGGTATTTGTTTGCTAAGCATGATGCTAAGCCTACACTCATTAGATGGATTTTACTCTTGCAAAAAATTGATATAAAGATCAAGGACAAGAAGGGTTCAGAGAACTTGGCTGCAGATCACCTATCAAGGTTAGAGAATCCAAATCTGAAGGCCTTCGATCAGAGGGCCATTAATGACAACTTCCTAGATGAGCATTTAGAGGTATTTCAGGTATGTATTGATTCCCCTTGGTTTTGTGATTATGCTAACTATTTGGTTACAAGGGTTTTACTAAAGGGTATGACTACCCAGCAAAAAAAAAAGAAATTCTTTGCTAAGTTGAAATACTACATTTGAGAAGATCCTTTCCTATTTCGTATTTGTGTAGACCAAGTAATCAGGCGATGCATAATTGGGGAGGAAATTTGCCAGATTTTGAGGCATTGCCATGAAGGACCAACGGGAGGCCACCAGGCTACAAACAACACTGATAGGAAGGTGCTTGAGGCAAGCTTCTACTGGCCAACCATATTCCAAGATGCTAGAGCATATGTCCAGGTTTGTGATACTTGTCAGAGGTCAGATAATATTTTTTCCCGTGACAAAATACCCTAAACAAGTGTGCAAGTGGTTGAAATTTTTTTGGTTTGGGGCATTGAATTTATAGGTCCTTTTCCTTCCTCATCTGGTAATAAGTATATCCTTGTGGTTGTTGAGTATCTTTCAAAATGGTTCGAAGCTCAGGCTTTCCCCAATAATAACGCTAGGGTAGTGACTAAGTTCCTTAAAAAATTGTTTGCTAGGTTTGCTACACCTAGGGCACTGATTAGTGATAGAGGGACCCATTGCTGTAGCTCCCAACTTGAGAAAGTACTTAAACATTAAGGGGTATCTCAGGTTTTCAACACCTTATCACCCGTAGACCAGTGGACAAGTAGATGTAACTAATAGGGGTTTAAAGAGAATATTAGAGAAAATTATGGGGGAGAGTAGGAAGGATTGGGCATCCAAATTGGATGATGCATTGTGGGCCTTTAGGACAGCTTATAGAACTTCTCTTGTATTTACATTATATAGGCTAGTATATGGAAAGACTTGTCATTTACTTGTTGAATTAGAATATAGGGCACTTTGGACCCGTAAAACATGTAATATTGATGTTATTTTTACAGGTAAAGAGAGGTTATGGTTGCTGAAGGAGCTAGAATAATGGTGCCACCAAGCTTATGGAAATTCTTCCATTTACAAAGCTCGAACCAAGAAGTGGCATGATCAAAGGCTATGTTGTAACATCCGCTCCTAACACTTGCATTTTATGATGACATTGTTATTATTATTATTGCTAGTATTATTTGTGGGATGTTAAGGATGATTTATCAAGGAGTTAGAATGGACATTTTTATCATTTTATAATCACTTTTGTGATAAAAGAATGAAATTGAAAATTTGTTAAGGAAGGGTAAAATAGTAATTTTACCATGAAGGGAAAAATTTATTTAATTCTCTTATTTCTTGAAATCACATTAAAGGATTTTCATTATTTTCATTTAAGAGAGAAGAAGAATCTAGTTATATAAGTGATTATATGCAATGGATGTCGAGAAGGGTAAAACCATAATTTTACCCTAAGGGTATATTAGTAATTTTACATAATGTAGAAAATCTAAGTTTTATCCTAAAATATTTTAAGAAAGTAGAAATTAGAAATCCTTACCCATTTATGCTTAAAAGAAGAAAGAAAAAGGGTGGAAATGATATCTTTGGCATAAAGGGCAAAAAGGTAATTTTGCCTTAGGGGCAAAATTGTAATTTTTCTAAAAATAAGGGTAAATTAGTAAATTCATAAAAATAAGTTTTATGAAATCTTATTTGAGTGATTTTAACACAATAAAGCCGAAAAAGGGTGAAGAATGAAGTAAAAATGGCCATTTGGACTTAAATGGCATAATGATAATTTTCTTAAAGGTATATGTGCAAATTTTGAAAAGTTGAGGGACGATTCTATAATTTCAAAATTATTAAAGGGAAGAAATTTCCCAACCCATGGAAGTTGCACAAAATTACATTTCCAAGGAGAGTGAATGCCATTGATGAAAAAGAGAAAAAAAGGTATAAAATGGACATTTTAAGCCCAATGGCTTTTTTGTAAATTATCTAAATCCTAAATTTCAGCCTTCTTCCTTAAGGTGCTAGAAATGTCGAAGAAGGGAGGAGAAGACAAGGCTGGCCGAATTGCTTCCTAGGCTTGGAGAAGAAGATTTTCACACCAAAATAACTTGGAGATTCCACTTGTTTTACACTTTCAAGGTAGCTAAACATGCCTATGCCATTCTTTTCTTGTTTTATGGTGTGTTTATTGTGTTTTTAATCTTGCAAGAAGGGTGGCTTTTTCTCTCTTTATATTCTTATGATTGATTTGCTTGAATAGGTTTGAAATATGTTGAAAACTACTTGTGTTTATGGCTATATACATGTTGGAATGCTTGAAAACCTAAGAGATGGAAAATTTTCATGGATGGAATCATAGTCTTGCAAAACCCTAACCTATTCCAAGGCCGAAATGGTATTTTATAGAGTAAGAAAATGATGTTCTTGTGTGGTTTATGCTTGAATATGATTGTGTTGTAAGCAAGATGGTGAAATAACTCCATTTCCTGGTATTTTTCACTTTGGCCGAATCATTGCTTGAGTAAGGGTGCTGAAATTGGGTTAAAATGGTGTTAGAAAAAGTGTGAGAAAGTGTTAGAAAATGGGAAGAAGGAGAAAATCTAGGTAAGTTAATGTTTAAGCACTTTCCCCATTTTCTAACTTCACCATTAACCATGAATGTGTAACTTACTCATCTTAGCTGAATGGATGCATGTAATTGGTGCTGAAATTTCATGGGAAAATGGCTAGAAAACTTTATAAGTTTAGTTATAAGAAAGGAGGAGAGAGAAAGTTATGGTAATTTTATGTTTTAGCAAAAGAACCATTTCAAAATCTTACTATTTCACCTTGAAAATGTGCATAAGTATGTGAAATTGTAAGATAAAATGTATTGACAAATTTAGCTTGAAAATGGCCTAGAAAGATTTGTGAAAGAAGGGTTTAAGGTACACTTAAAAGAAAATGAGGTGTGAGAAAACATTACCCATAATTATGGAAATTGATACCATAATGTTTAATTGGTGAAATTAATGCTAGAAATGTACCAAATGGGTAAGAAATGCCAATCCTTCATGTCTATCTTTTCTTGGCCGAATGCTATGTAGAGTTTTCCTTGAGTGGCTAAATTTTTGTGTTAATTGAAGATAGCCTAAAGTGCCATCAAAGATGGCCTAGGCTAAGTGAAAAGAGGGAAAATGATGTAATGATCAAGAATGAATGGTAAATAGCATGCATTTTGCCATTGATAGCAGGATGTATGAATTTATGTGAAAGTGATTGAATAGCATAAAAATTCTTAATGTAATTATGAATGCCAAAGTTAAAGAGCAAAAGAGGAATGATCTGGTGAATACCTCATGAAACCAAAATTATAAGGAGGAATGATCTGATGTATACCTCCCTAGTAAGCTACCATATGGGGAATGATCTAATGTACACTCCCAAGGGATAAAATGCAGGAGGAATGATCTGGTGTATACCTCCAGAGAACATAATGATGTGAAAGGGAATGATCTGGTGTATACCTTTCCAAAATAAAGTATTTATGTGTTGCTATAAATTTGTATTGCATATATGTGGGCTATGTGAGATGAATGTTGAAATTCTATTATCCATTCCATGAATGACATAACTTATTGCATATCTCATGTTTATAGATTCATACACATATATTTCACATATATCATACCCAGGGATCTATATGAAAAGAATTTTGAAATTTAACTGAATGTAGGATTGCTTTATGTATTATTACAGTGGTATATATCAGTTGTTTTAAATAAACTGGTTTGTTTAGCTACTAGGAATATATTTCTAATTGTTGTGCTAATATGTATCAGATGCCTAGATACTTCTTAATAATGGAGATCGAGCTGGCCATGGTGGAAGTCCCCTTTTTAGGGACTTTCACTATCATAAAAGATATTTATGTTATAGCCCTTTCCTCTTGAGTAAATTAGACACTTGAGCATGTAGTCATAGCCCTTTCTTTTTGGTCCTAATTCTCTATATTCTTTTTGGGATTAGAATTAGGACTATCATTTTTTTGGCTGTACATAGAGGGGAAAAGGACATATGTATAAGAATATGTGAAGGACCTATTCATCCCTGATATTTTGAAAAAGGAGTTTGAGTGACAGGCTTGTTTCTCCTTACTCCTTATGGATAGGTACTTCTTATATCTTGGTATATGTATCCGGAATGATGTACCAGACAATCACTATATGTGTATATAATATAGAAGTTTTTTTTTATTCCACTGTGATGCATGAAAATTTTATATTCCGCTGTGCCAAAGGATATTTACCTAAGTATAAGAACCCGAACCTAATTGCATAAGAAATTGGTGATGAATTAAATGCGCAGGAGAAATTAATGTAATTAAAGACTAAGAATAATGTAACCACTTATCTAAATCAGTATTGTGACATTGTTAAGATAAGATAAGGGGTGTTACATACATGGCTCTAAAGATTTTCAGGTTAGAGATAGGGTATTACTTTATAACTCACGTCTTTGTCTCTTTCTAGGAAAGCTTAAGAGTTGATGGTCAGGACCATTTGTGGTTAAGAAAGTCTTTCCTTATGGAACAATGGAAGTGCATCATCCTGAAAAATGAGATTTCAAAGTCAATGGGCACTGATTGAAGCACTACTATGGAGACTTATTAGAGGTTGAGGAACAAGAGCACATGGTGCTTTACCTACAAGAGCGATAAAAGGAACGAGTCCCGCTAAAAGACTCAAACAAAAAAAAGTAGTGTTTTTTTTATTTTCTTATTTGTTTTATTTCATTTTCGTCTATTTTATTCTCTTTCATATTTTTTATGTACATTAAGACTTTTGGATTATTTTTTCTTATTGCTACACTTTATGCTCTTATTTCTGTGGTATCCCCTTTGTTGTACACTAAGGACATTGTCTACCTCAAGTGTGGGGTGGGTATCTATTATTTAGATTCTGTTTTTATTATTTTGGACTTTCTGTCTTGTGTTAGCTTAGGATAATACATAGTGATGCTACTTTTTGTTGATGCTGTATTTATATTGATAGTGGATATAGGACATGATACTTGATTTTTTGCTTGATTATATACACTTAAGCTTGGTTTTTCTTTGGAACATTTATAATTCAGTTTATGAATTTGTAGGAATTGTTTCCTTTAGTTCATATTGGAAAGCAATTAGTGATGTTTAATGTGTCATTTAGGCCGAGGCATATCAGTGTTACTTGGTTATTCTTCAAATTGTTCAATTTTGATTTAAGATGTAGATATTGCAATTTGCATGCAAGACTTGATTGAGAATTCATATGGAAATATTTTTAGAACCATATGCAATTTTATCACACTCCAAATGTGAGATTTAAGCCTATTTTAAGCATTCATTACAAGTATGCTCTTGACTTTCTTCTTTTAAGTGTGCATTTTTCTTGATTTTGCCTTTAGAACTTGCTCTATAATGCTTGTTGAGGTTGCATAAACTGTTGAATTTCAAGAGATGATTTGGGTAACTTAGGATATACTAATTTTGTTCAAAAAGCCCACCCTCTCTGTTTCCCTTAGTTGGCCACTATTGAGCCTTGAAATTTTCTTCACTTTTTGCACCTTTTCTCCTCATATTCATTTTTTTACATCGTATTCTTTTTCACCCCATATGTTGAAAATTGTGTGATTTACTGTTCATATTTGGATTAAAGTGCATTGTCTTGATGGATGATAATTCACTAAGTCTTTTCTTCAGATGCTCCCTTCAATCCAAAGTTTTTTAGTAGTAATACTACATTTTTGAGAAAAAAAAGACAAAAAGAAAAGAAAAGAAATATATATATATATGAAGAGTAGTCTTTATTCTCTTTCTCATTAGATATGTTACTTTTTGAGCATCTCCTGTTTCATTGAAAACTTGGTGAAAATTTTTGTATTTAAGACTTTGCTGCTTTTAATCCTTTGAGTCTTTATCATGTTGAAATTGCATGAGTTCCAGCATATCTATCATTGATAAGCACATAATTATACATAGTTATTTGCTAAATTCTACTCACTTTAAGAGTATATTTTATGTGTTTTATGTATAATTACCCATTTTTCCACTTATTTTCTTGTTATCCAAGCTTTTCCCAGGTACAAAGTAGTTTTAAAGCAAAATGGACCAAAACCAAATGTCTAAAAGCTCAAAGTACCTCAAAATACACCTTTTAGCATGGCCACACATGAAGTCTTCTAGAAAACACACTACCACATGCCCATGCTACCTTAAAGCTTCTAGAACACACCTCTTCACATGCCAAAGACATCTTATGCACCTCCTTACATGGCCAAACAACAATCTCCAATCCAGAGACGGCCAAAATCATACCGTAGATGGATTCCTTCTGGAACATGGCCTACAACATGGCCATGCTACTTTCTAGGCTGCCACGTGGCCATATGGAAGCCTAGAGAGGTGCCTCCCTTGCCTATAATAGGAGAAAGGGCATCACTTCGAAGGCATTCAAGAGAGGAAAATCGAGAGCACTTGGAGTAGCTTGGAACGTGACAATCCTTGCTAGTCTTTGGATCTTAATACTTTAATTCCCTTGTCTCTTCACAAAGATCACAAGCTGTGAAGATTCAATCAAGAATTGAAGGAAGAGATTGGGAAGCATCAAGAGGCAACTAGGAGCATAATCAAGAAGGAGTTCAAAGTCAAGGCTATTCATCCTAAACTCGACTGATGAGGGTGTTTTTGTATCCATTTTGTTCTTATTCCTTTATTATATTTCTTCTTGTTTTTTTCATGAACATGAGTAATTATATTGGTAGAACCTAATTGGGTTTCTTAGACTATGTTGATATTTTGATTTACATATGATTGAGTTATAAATTGAATTGTGTGATCTTCCTCTAGTTAAAGATTAATCAAGTTTTTATTACAAGATATCGTAGGAAAAATTATCTAGATTCCTCTTAAATACTCTAACCAATGATGTTTGGAATTGAAAAACTAACTAGAGATAACAGTCAATCTTCACTCAGACCTAGAGATTGAAGACTGCTGGATTAGGAGAAATTTCTAATAGAGGTGAATTAGAGCACTACTACTGATCTATACTTGTCCATTGGACCTAAATAGCCAATGGAAGTTATAGGTATTAGAAATCCATCGAAACCAACCAAAAATATAGATTTGCTATAGAATTCATCCATCGATAGCATAATCAATTTTATAATTCATTATCCTTTTTTTGCATATCATCTAGTTTAGGACCCCAATGGGTTTACTTTTGTGAAACTTGATAATTCACTCTCTTAAGACTTGCCTCACTTTCTCTCCATAGCTCAATAGTAGTAGTTAGATTTAGTTTAGATAAACCACTATTCTTCTTAGGCTAAATAACAACGAGGAAGTAGTAACTCTGGACTTTCCCATTTTCGTGGGATACAACCTTGATACTCACCATTGTGCTAGGCTATGCTAACAGGTGCACTGCCTTAAAGTGTGGCTACATATAGTTCATTGGTAGCACATTAAACACCTCTTCCCACAAAAAAAAAAAATTTCACACCTTTACTTTAACCATATTACAACTTTGTCAAGACCCTTTAATCTTGGCATTCAATTGTTCATAGTAACGGAGATGAGATTTATGAGCAACTATATATAGAAAGATTCTTGTAAAATTGTTTGAGGGATTTGTACTTTACCTTTATACACTTAGAGCGATTTGAGTGATCCCTGTGAAGCATTGGTTCTCAAATTTTTTTTATTGAATTGCTGGTGTAACACCCGCTCCTTTTACGCCTTAAGAGATGTTTGTTAATTTTTAATGAATCAAATGCTTGTGTTTGTTGCATTAGGTTATATGTAGTTGTGTTAGGATAAGACTTTTAAGGGGAAAGAAGGAATAAGGACTAAATTGAAAATGAAAATGATAATGGGAAATGGTAGGAATATCCAAAACTTCAGGGCAATAGGCTATAATTTTAGCCAAATAATTCACTGTAGCAACAGAATTTTGAAAAATTTCCTGCCAGGCAGTTAGGAAAAAAATGGTCATTTAACATAAAGTTAGAAGAATTATCAATTTGGGCCGAATAGTTAGGAATTTGGAGCAAAGTTGAAGGCTGAATTCCCATAAATAGGCTGATCCTTCAGAACCCTTCATTTGTAACTTTAGTTTAGAAATCTCAGAGAGAGAAAGGATGACCTAGAGAGAGAAAGCGTGGGAATTGTGAGAGAAAAGAACTGTTGGACATATTTAAGCATTCCTAAAGCTAGGAAATCATCTCAGAACACTTCCCAAACATCAATCATCAAGTTTAAATCAGCAAAAAGGTAGCAAATCACCTATCTCCCTTATTTTTGAAAATACTGTTTATGGTTGAAAATTTTGAGTTTTATAATTTTAAACTGAAGGGAGATTAAAAACCTACATTCTTAGTGTTTTTATTTCTATTGGATGTTTTAAACTATTTTAATATACTTGTGAATGTATGAATGCGAATCTGCGAAAAGGATTTTTCATGGTTTTTGAAAAAGAGCTTAAATCCTATATTTGAGCATGAATAATTGGTGGTTTGGGCTATTTTTGAGTGGTAAATAAAGATTTTTATACTGTTATTGAGTTTTTAATCATCAAAACTATTTTAAGAACATGTTCTTAATGTAAAATCTAGGTCAACGAACTTTTGAAAAATAGCGCATAACGTAACAGTCGACTTGTAGGCCCTAACAGTTGACTATCGTGCTCCTGAGTTGCCCAAAAATGTATCCAAAATGCTAGCAGTCAACTGCCAAGGGCTAGAAGTCGACTGTCGTGTTCTTATTTTCTAGAAATTAGCCAAGAACAAAACAGTCGACTATCGGGGTGCTGGAAGTCGACTGATTACTCACTGTTTGAAACATTTTTAGGGCAACAAGCTGGAAGTCGACTGCCAAGAGGCTAAAAGTTGACTTGTAGCTCTCTACTTCGGGAAAATAGACTCAATAACCTCTTTTTATACACAATTAGTCCAATACTTTGCTCAAATGTAGGATTTAATCTTGACTTGTAATGGGTAACATGAGAAATGTGTATGCTTGAGAAATCATGAGAAAAAGAAGAGAAACAAGAGAATTTTAATGAGAATAACTACAAATGGTTGATCCGCGAGAATGGATGCATTTGGTTATTCTGTAAGAAGGGATGCAATTGGTTATACGGTGAGAATAGCTGCAACTGACTTTAATCCAAGAAAAGTTTTGCAGACGGTTAACCTGAGAATAATTGCTGATGGATAACCTAAGAATAAATGCTGACGGTTAACCTGAGAATCAATGCTGATGATGAAAACCACGAGAATGATTGCACGTGGCTCATGACTACAAGAAAACTCATTTATGAATGGAAATGTTTTTAAGGATTCTTTTATGATGCTTTTGATTTTGGCCATATCAAATTACATGATTTTTTTGTTTATGCTCTATATATTGAAATGAGAACGTGAGTTGTTACCATTACAATCTGAAAATGCATCCTGTGTGATGAATATCGGTTAAAATGTATGTGTAATCATAAGTATATACATGAGATAGTTGTTTAATACATTTACATTATTCCAATAGCATAATATTTTAAAATATTCTGAAAGAGAATGTGGCAGAGTTTTGTATTTGTACGGTGGTACAATCAGCTATCTTTAAACACAGGTGATTATTGCTATTGAGAAATATTTCTCATTAAAGCTGATTTGTATCATATGCCTAGGTACCAGATTTTCCTAGAGGTCGAGGTGGAAATAATAGAGATACCATTTCTAGGGCTTTTCCCGGTAGTTAAAGAAATATGGATCATATATGTATGGAAAGTTCTTTCCCCCTGATGGTATGCATAATTAGGAATATTTCATAGGCTTTTGATTGCCCATATCCTGAATCCTTATATATTTTTTGGAGGGATCATGAAAATGACTTTTGATGTAAGTAAGAAAGGCATATATGATTAAGATATGTGAGATAGGATATTTTATTTAAAAATAGGATATGAGTGGTGTAACACCCACTCCTTTTACGCATTAAGAGATGTTTGTTAATTTTTAATGAATCAAATGTTTGTGTTTGCTGCATTAGGCTGCATGTAGTTGATTTCATTAGAATGTGTGAAGAGATTAAATTTACCTATGACTATTTTACCTCATCCATTATCTATTTCTATTCCAGCTAGAGAGCAGGTTTTGAATTCTTTAGCTTTCTTGAGTTGCCTCATTATTGTTGAGAACAAATCATTTGTTTTTGATCTTATTTGTTTACCTTTAGTGGATTTGGACATTATTCTTGGGATAAACTAGTTTTCTGCAAACAATGTAATCTTGGATTGTTTAGAAAAATCTGTGACTTTTGTAGATACCATACCTATAAACAGGAGTATTGATGAAAAGAATGAGAGAATGCAATTTCTATGTTCTTCTAAGGTTAAAGTTCAGCATAAAATTGATGGCATTCCTGTAGTGAGTGAATTTCCAGATGTTTTTCCCAAGGAAATCTTAAGTCTTCCACCTGAGAGAGAGATAGAATTTTCCATAGAATTGATTCCAGGAACGGGACCAATCTCTATAGCACCCTATAAAATGTCTCCCATAGAGTTGATAGAGTTAAAAGTACAGATAGAAAAGAGGACATACCTAAAACAGCCTTTAGAACCAGATATGGGCATTATGAATTTCTTGTAATGCCTTTCGGATTAACGAATGCTCCAGCTATTTTCATGGATTACATGAATCGTATCTTTATACCCTATCTAGATCAATTCGTGGTAGTATTTATTGATGACATTCTTGTATATTCTAAAAGTAGTGAAGAGCATGAACATCATCTTAGGATTGTGCTGCAGTTGCTTAGAGAGAAGCAATTGTATGCTAAACTTGAGAAGTGTGAATTTTGGTTGAAAGAAGTAAAATTCTTAGGTCATGTAATTACTAAAGATGGAGTAGCAGTAGACCCCAGTAAGATAGAAGCGGTAGTTGGTTGGGAGCGACCTACCATAGTGACAGAGATTCGTAGTTTTTTTTGGATTAGCCAGTTACTATCAGAGATTTATTCAAGGATTTTCGCAGATAGCATTGCCTCTGACTAAATGACTAGAAAGGATGTTCCGTTTGTGTGGGATGCCAAATGTGAACATAGCTTCCAACCTCTAAAAGAAAAACTGACAATGACACCTGTCTTAATTATTCCTGGTCCATTAGAAAATTTTGAAGTGTATTGTGACGCATCCAAGAAGGGCCTAGGGTGTGTCTTGATGGAGAATAGAAAAGTGGTAGCATATGCGTTTAGGCAACTGAGACCTCATGAGGAGAATTATCCTACCCATGATCTTGAATTGAAGTACCATCCTAGAAAGGCAAACGTAGTGGCCGATGCTTTAAGTAGGAAATCTCTTCATGTAGCTCACATGATGGTGAGTGAAATGAATTTAATTGAGAAGTTTAGGAATTTGAGTTTGTCCACTATGGTATTACCAAATAGGTTATACCTGAATGAAATGAGAAGTGAGAATGATCTTAGAACTCAAATCTTAGAAGCCCAAAGGGAAGATGAATTCTTGAAGTCCCTAAAAGCTTCAAAAGAATTCAAGAAAGAAACCAATGGGGTAGTGACCTTTCAGACTAAGTTATATATCCCCAAATCAGGAAGATTGAGGGATAAAATTTTAGAGGAAGGCCATTAGAATTTGCAGAAGGAGATCATGTTTTCCTCTGAGTATCTACAATTACTAGTATTAGTAGGGCTATTAAGTCCAGAAAACTGAATCCTAGATACATTAGACCGTACCATATTCTAAAAAGATTAGGTTCATCAGCTTACCAAATAGCATTACCATCATTTTTATCTAATCTCCACAATATTTTTCATGTTTCACAAATTCGTAAATATATTCCAGATCCTTCTCATATTCTTGATGCTAGTACTGTACAATTGAAAGATAACTTGACTTATAACCCTAGACCTTTAAGAATCATTGGTACTGAAGTCAAAAAATTGAGGAATAAGACAATTCCACCGGTAAAGGTATTGTGGGATCAGTCATTGCCACAAGAAGCTACATGGGAGAAAGAAGAATATATGAGAAAAGTATATCCAGAGTTATTTCTTTAGGTACGTTTTAAATTTTGAGGACGAAATTTTTTAAAGGAGGGGAGAATTGTAACATCCGCTCCTTTTGCACATTAAGAGATGTTTGTTAATTTTTGATGAATCAAATGTTTGTGTTTGTTGCATTAGGCTGCATGTAGTTGCATTAGAATGAGAGATTTAAGGGGAAAATAAAGAATAAGGATTAAATTGAAAATGAAAATGATATAGTGGAAAATTATATGAATATCCAAAAGTTCAGGGCAATAGGCCATAATTTTAACCAAATGATTTGCTATAGCAACATAATTCTGAAAATTTCCTGCTAGACAGTTAGGGATGAAATGGTCATTTAACATAAAGTTAGAAGAATTACCAATTTGGGCCGAATGGTCGGGAATTAGGAGCAGAATTTCAAAGAGCCGAATCACCTATAAATAGGTGAAGCCTCTAGAGCTCTTCATTTGCATCCTGAAGTTTAAACTTTAGAGAGAGAGAGGACCAACTAGAGAGAGAAAGAGAAGAAATTGTGAAGGAAGTAAGCTGTTAGACGAACTTAAGCCTTTCTGGAGTTAAGAAAACTTACCAGAACATTTGTCAACCATCAAATACCGATTGGAAATCAGCAAAAAGGTAGCAAATCACCCATCTCCCTCATTTTTGAAATATACTGTGTATGGTTGGTAAATTCTGAGTTTTCATAATTTTGAACTTCAGGGAGATTAAAACCTACATTCTTAGTGTTTTTGATTGCTATTGGATGTTTTAAAATGCTTGAATATACTTGTGAATGCATAAATGCAAATATGAAAAATAGGTTTTTCTGGTTTTTGAGAAAGAGTTTAAATCCAAGATTTGAGCAAGAATAATCAGTGGTTTGGGCTATTTTCTTGTGGTAAGTGAAGCTTTTGTGCTGTTATTGAGTTTTAAATCATCAAAACTATTTTGAAAACATATTTTTGGTGCCTAAATCTGGGTCAACGGACTTTCAAAAAACAGAGCATAACGTAGCAGTCGACTGGTTGTGCTTCTGAGCTGCCCAGAATCATATCAAGAATGCTAGCAGTCGACTATTGGGGTCCTAGAAGTCGACTAATTGCTCACTGTTTGAACCATTTTTGGGGCAGCAACCTGGAAGTCGACTGCCAGGAGGCTGGAAGTCGACTTGTAGCTCTCTGTTTTGGAAAATTTGACTCAATAACCTATTTTTATCCACAATTGGCCCAATAATTTGCTCAAATGTAGGATTTAATCTTGAATTGTCATGGGTAACATGAGAAATGACAAGATTTGAGAAATTATGAGAAAGAGAAGAAATATAAGAGATTTTGATTGAGCATAAACCATAAATGAGAATACTATAAATGGTTGATTAACATGAAGGGATGCATTTGGTTATACCACGAGAAGGGATGCATTTGGTTATGCCACGAGAAGGGATGCATTTGGTTATTCCGCGAGAAGGGATGCATTTGGTTTTTCCGCAAGAAGGGATGCAGTTGGTTATACAGCAAGAATAGCTACAACTGGCTTTAATCCGAGAGAAGTTTTACAGATGGTTAACCTGAGAATAAATGCTGACGATGAAAACTACGAAAATGATTACAGGTGGCTCATGACCACAATGGAATCTCATTTATGAATAGAAATTTGAAAGAATTATTGTGTGATGCTTTTGATTATGGCCATATCAAATTGCATAATTTCTTTGTTTATACTTTACACTGATATGAGAATATGAGTTGTTACTATTACAGTCTGAGAATGTATTCATGTATCTTGTGTCATGAATATTTGTTGCAATGTATGAGTATTCATAAGTATATGCATGATATATTTTTATAATCCATGTACCTTATTCCAATAGCATAATATTGAAAATATTCTGAAAAAGAATGTAGTGAATTTTTGTATCTATACAGTGGTACAAGTCAGCAGTATTTAAATTACAGTTGATTATTGCTACTGAGAAATATTTCCCATTAAAGCTGATTTGTATCAGATTCCTAGGTACCAAATTTTCCTAGAGATCAAGGTGGAAATGATAGATATACCATTTCTTGGGCTTTTCCTGGTAGTTAAAGAAATATGGATTGTATATGTATGTGAAGTTATTTCCCCCTGATGGTATGCATAATTAGGAATATGTCATAGGTTTTTTATATGCCCATATCTTGAATCCTTGTATATATCTTTTGGAGGGATCAGGAGAATGACTTTTGATGTAAGTAAGAAAGACATATATGTATTAAGATATGTGAGATAGAATATTTAGTTTAAAAACAGGGTATGAGTGGCAAGCTTGTTGTCTCCTTACCCTGCTCAGGCTCATATATCTATAATTATATGTCTGACACACATTACCGTTATGTATGTATAAATATTATGTACAGTTGAATGTGAATGTGAATATTTCTATATCTATCTATTTCATTTAAATTATTTTATTTATTTTCACTAGGTAACGTGTGAGAACCCGAGTGTAGTAACCCAAACTAGTGGCACTCAACTATTTAACTTAGAAAAAGTTAAATATATACTCGGATAGAGGTAGTAGTAACTCATCAATCCTATATTATATTACCTTATATTATTTAATCATATGAAAGAAATATAAGGTTGGGGGTGTTATAAGTGGCCAGCTTGTTATCTCCTTACCCTGTTCAGGCTCATATATCTATAGGTATATGTCTAACACACACTATTATTATGTATGTATAAAGATTATGTATAGTTAAATGTGAATGTAAATATATCTATATCTAACTATCTTATTTAAATTTCTTTTTTTTATTTTCGCTTCGTAACGTGTGAGAACCCTAGTGTAGTAATACAAACTAGTGGCACTCAACTATTTAACTTAGAAAAAGTTAAAAATCTACTCAGGTAAAGGTAATAGTAACTCACCAATCCTATATTATATTACCTTATATTATTTTATTACCTAAAAGGAATATAGAGTTGGGGTTGTTATAACTGGTTAAGTTGTGTATGCACCGTTAATATTTTTATCCTATGGTAATGTTGTGCAATTTGATTTATGATTGAGTTTTGCTTGGGATGTGTTAGAAATTATTAATTATGAACTAGATATGATTTTTGAGGAACTACTACTGTTTGTTTAAGGACTGAGTTAATGTTTGCTTGAGGACAAGTAAAGGTTTAAGTGTAGGGTGATGTGATGTGCCTTATTTTATACATATTTTCTTAATATCAATTGTCCAACTTTTGAGCATTTTGTGTGTTTTTATTCCAAGAATCACCTAAAATTATATCATTTTCATTTTCAGGCACTTTATCAAGTCATCATCATCAAACAGAGTAATTTTGGGTCTGGGCAACTTTTAGCATGCTTATTTTGGACTTTTGGACAATTGAGCTTGTCCAATATGCCCTTGTTGGGCCTTTAGGGCATGACCCAAGGAAAAATCTACAAAGCCACGCGGTAATTTAAAACAAAAAAAAAAAAGAAGAGGTTTGGAATAATAGGGAAGAGCGTGTTTGAAAGGAACCAGACCTATGCATCACAATATTGGAAGGGGACCGAGACGTTGAGTAGGAGAAGGAGCTCCTGGGAGGTTTTGTGTGTAAACCCCCCAATCCTACAGTTCCTTTTTAAAATGATTAAATAATATAGACAGTATACTATAAGATTGGTGAATTACTACTTCCCTTACCCGAGTTAATTCTTAATTCTTTACCAAATGACATAATTAGTACTATTGGTTTGGGCTACTACACTCGGGATCTCACACGTTACGCAGCAGAAATAAAAAAATATTAGTTAAAATAACATAAATGTTCATACATATATTCATATACATCAAGATTCATTTAGACATATATCCATAGATATGTGAGAGTGTTAGCTAGGGTAAGGAGATAATAAGCCTGTCACTCATACCCATTTAACAAAAATAGCTAGTGGATTCCTAGCTCATATATCCTAATACATATATGCCCTTATCTTATACATCAAAACTATTCTCTTGATCCTTTTACCAAAATATCACAAGGATTCAGGGTATGGGGCATATCAAAAAAACTTTCCTATAACATTACATTCTCAAGGTGTGGGAGGAACTTCCCATATATACACAACCCACACTTCATGAATCACTGGAAAATACCCTAGGAAGGGTATATCCACCACTGCCACCTTCACTTCTAGTACTATCTGGAACCTAGGCATCTGATACAAACCAGCATTTTTATGAGAATAAATCCCAGTAGCATTAATAACCATTTTTCAAAACAGCCAGTTTGTACCACCGTAAACTATACTGAAATTCTACATTCTTTTTCACAAAACAATACATCTATTGGGTGATCCTGTATAATATTTCATTTAACATTCATAATTGCATGCATTGCTTACTTTATATGTTCAGCTCGTAGTATTCATCACATAAACTCATCAAAACTCATTTACATTCAAAGTATATGTTACCTTGCTTGAAATTTGAGTTTAATCTCTAGTTTGGATTTAGTTTTTGGCTTACATATCATTCAAATATGTCATTAAGTTCATCTTTTCATCACAAAAGGTGGCAGTCGACTGGTATCATGCTGCAAGTCAATTGATTGCATTCTGTCTAAATTTTCAAAATTCGAAACAAAGAGGCAAATACCGCTAGGTGCCGATAGTCGATCATTGCTAGCTTCTTGTTGGGCCGACGATCATTGTTGGGTCAGGCGATCGGTTGCTCTGTTCTTGGGCATTTCTAGAAAAATGAAGAACGTGGCAGTCGACATCCAGGTGCCCGTCAATCAACTGCTAGTATTCTATGTACGATTCTGGGCATCTCAAGAGCATGACAGTTGACTGCTGCACCACGGCAGTCGGTTGCTGCATCTTGCTCTGTTTTGTAAATTGCTGTTGACCCAAAATTTCAATCCAAAAACTTGTTTCTAAATCCATTTTGAAATTGATGAACTCAAGATAAACTCCTTAACAAAATTTAACCTAAGAAAACAGCCTAAAGCATCATGTAATCTTGTCCAAATCTGAGATTAAAACTCATTTTCGTTCAAGTTGAAAAACCCATTTTTCAGAAATCATTTTAAGCATGCACAAGTATTTTCAATTGGTTAAAAACACCCAATAGTGATTAAAAACAATAAGAATGTAGTTTGTAATCCCTTTTTCTTTCAAATAAGTTCAATTTTGCAAAATTTAGTAATATAATTAGTAAATTCTGAAATAAAGGGATTGGGTTATTATGCTACCTTAATCCTTGTTTAACTGATGTATAGATGCTGATTGATGCTGCAGATGCCTTCCTAATCACTTTTCTAACTTCAACTCTTGCTAGAAGTGATATTCTCTATCTTTTTCCTTTAGTTTCTCTCTCTAGCTTGTCCACTCTCTCTCTCTAAAGTTCAGACTTTCAAAAAGCAATTGAAGGGTCTGAAGGATTGGCCTATTTATAGGTGATTCGTCCCTTCGCAATTTCGCTCTTAATTCCTGACCATTCGGTCTAAAATGATAATTCTTCCAACTATATGTTAATTTACCATTTTGTCCCCAGCTCACGGGCGGCAAGCTTTCAAAATTCTGTTGCTACAGTAAATCTTTTGGCCAAAATTACAATTGTCATACCCAAATTCTTTCACTTTTCAGTTTAGTCCTTTTCTTCATTCTAGTCAAATTTCTCACTCATTTCTAGTCCACTTCTTGCACTCATGCAACTATATGCAAGCTAATATAACATAAATGCAACATACACAAGCAATTAATTAAAATTAACAAACATCTCTCAAAATTTTACGAGCGGACGTTACATTTTTACCCTCCTTTATAAAAAATTTCATCCTCAAAATTTATACGTACCTATGCAAATAACTCTAGGAAATTTCTTCTCATATCATCTTCCTTCTCCCACGTAGCTTCGTGTGGCGATGACTGATCCCACAAAATTTTTACTAAAGGAATAATCCTATTCCTCAATTGTTTAGTCTCAGTGCCAATAATCTTTAAAGGTCTTGGTGTATAAGTCAAATTATCTTTTAATTGTACTATTCTGACATCGAGAATATGTGAAGAATCGGGAAGATATTTATGAAGTTAAGAAATATGAAACACATCATGGAGATTGGATAGAAATGGGGGTAAAGCAATTTGATAAGTAGATTGGCCAACCTTTTTCAAGATTTGGAAAGGTTCAATGTATCTTAGGCTTAACTTTCTAGATTTAATAGCCCTACCAATACCAGTAATAGGAGAAATTTTAAGGAAAACATGGTCTTCTTCATCAAATTCTAGTGGTCTTCTTCTTTTATCAGCATAACTTTTTTGCCTATCTTGGGCTTTAGCCATCTTTTCTTTAATCATCTTAATTTGATATGTGGTTTTTTGAACTAATTCGGGCCCTGGAAGTTGTTTCTCCCCCACTTCAAACCAGCACAAAGGTAACCTACATTTTCTTCCATACAAGGCTTCATAAGGACCATCCCTATGCTGGAGTGAAAACTATTATTGTAGGTAAATTCCACTGAAGGTAAACTTCTGTCCCAATTTCCTTTTTTCTCTGATGTACATGCTCTAAGAATATCTTCTAGAGTCTGAATAGTTCTTTCAGTCTGCCCATCAGTTTGTGGATGATAAGCAATACTGAAGCTAAGTTTCGTACCAAAAGCCTCCTGCAAGGCTTTCTAGAATCTAAAAGTAAACCTAGGGTCTCTATCAGATACTATATTAGTAGGAACTCCGTGGAGTCTTACTATTTCTCATATATAAAATTGGGCTAACTTATCTAATGAGAAATTTATTTTGATGGGTAGGAAATGTGCAAATTTAGTTAATCTGTCTATAATCACCCAAATTGCATCATTTCCTAATTGAGTTTTTGGTAAACCTACAACAAAATCCATAGAAATCTTATCCCATTTCCATTCAGGGATTTGAAGAGGTTGTAATCGTCCTACAGGTTTCTGATGTTCAATTTTCACCTACTGGCACACTAGGCATCTAGTAACATACTCAGCTATTTTCATCTTCATACCTGGCCACCAAAATTTCTTCTTCAAATCTTGATACATCTTGGTAGCACCAGGATGAAGAGTATAGTTGCTCTTATGGGCTTCTTCCAGAATTATATCCCTCACTCCTCCTGAGTTTGAGACATAAATTCTATCTTGGAAAGTCACTACCCTATCGACACCTCTTTTGAATTCTTTTGGGTCCTTTAGGGACTTTAAGAATTCATCCTCTCTTTAAGCTTCTAATATCTGAGTTCTAAGATTATTCTCAATTTTTAACTCAGTCAAACATATCCTATTTGGTAACACTAGTGTGGATAGACTCATATTTCTAAATTTCTCTATCAGGTTCATTTCATTATCATTAGTTGAGCCATGTGCAGAGATTTTTGACTTAGTGCATCTGCCACTACATTAGCTTTTCCTATATGGTACTTTAATTCAAAATCATAATCCTTTAAGAATTCCATCCATCTTCTTTGCCTCATGTTTAATTCTTTTTGGTCAAAGAGATATTTGAGACTTTTTTGGTCACTAAATACCTCAAACCTCGACCCATAAAAATAGTGTCGCCAGATTTTTAAGGCAAACACTATAGCTGCTAATTCTAAATCATGGGTAGGGTAATTTTCTTCATGAGGCCATAATTGTCTACAGGCATATGCAACAACTCTTCCATTCTACATCAATACACATCCTAGGCCCTTCTTGGATGCATCACAATACAATTCAAAATTTTCTAAGGGATCAGGGATTATTAAGACAAGTGTTGTGGTCAACTTTTCCTTTAAAATTTGAAAACTATCTTCACATTTGTGATCCCACACAAAAGGAATATTTTTCCTAGCCAGTCTAGTCAAGGGCAACGCAATTTGCGAGAACCCTTGAATAAATCTCCTATAATACCCTGCTAATCCAAGAAAACTCCGAATTGCAGTCGCTGTTGTGGGTTTCTCCCAACTAATTACAACTTCTATCTTACTAGGATCTATTGTTACTCCATCTTTAGTGATTACATGACCTAAGAATTTCACCTCTTCCAAGCAGAATTCACATTTTTCTAATTTTACATACAATTGCTTTTCCCTAAGCAACTATAATACAATTCTAAGATGATGTTCATGCTCTTCACTACTCTTAGAATATACAAGAATGTCATCAATAAACACTACCATGAATTGATCAAGGTAGGGTCTAAAGATACGATTCATGTAATCCATAAAAATAGATGGAGCATTCATTAATCCAAATGGCATTACAAGAAATTCATAATGCCCATATCTGGTTCTAAAGGATATCTTAGGTATGTCTTTTGTTTTGACTCTGATTTGATGGTATCCCGACCTTAAATCGATTTTGGAAAATACAGTAGCTCCTCTCAATTGATCTAACAAATCATCTATCCCAGGAAGTGGGTATTTATTCTTCACAGTTACTCTATTCAGTTGTCTATAGTCGATACATAGCCTTATACTTCCATCTTTCTTTACAAATATAACTGGTGCTCCCCAAGGTGAAGCACTATGCCTAATAAACTGCTTCCCCAAAAGATCCTCTATCTGCACCTTTAATTCAATTAACTCTAAGGGAGACATTCTATAAGGTACTATAGAAATTGGTCTCGTTCCAGGAATCAATTCTATAGAAAACTTTATCTCTCTCTCAAGTGGAAGGCTTGAAATTTCATTGGGAAAGACATATGAAAATTCACAAAGGACCGGAATAGCATTAAGTTTATGTTGAAGTTTGACTTTAGAAGAACACAAAACTAGTTCCTTGGATCTCTTCCTTAATTTCCCTAACTACTGGCATGGCATCTATAAAAGTCACAAATTTCTTAGAACAGTCCAAGACTACATTGTTAGTAGACAACCAATCCATCACGAGAATAACATCCAATCCCACCAAAGGTAGAAAATGAGGTCAACAATAAAGGGCTTATTCTCAACAAAAAGAGAACAATTTAAGCAGGCTAAAGAAGTTAATACCTGCTCTCTTGCAGCAGTAGAAATCAATAACTTATGGGGCAATTTAAATAAAGATAAACTCAATCTTTCCACACATTCACAAGAAATGAAAGAATGAGTGGCACCAGAATCATACAGTACAATAAAAGATATACCATTTGTAACACCCCCAAACCTATATTCCTTTTAGGTAATAAGATAATATAATATAGGATTGGTGAGTTACTACTACCTCTACCCAAGTATATTTTTAACTTTTTCTAAGTTAAATAGTTGAGTGCCACTAGTTTGGGTTACTACACTCGGGTTCTCACACGTTACGCAACGGGAATAAGTATAATAATTTAAATAGAATAGATATATATAGAGACATTCACATTCACATTTAACTGTACATAATATTTATACATACATATATATTAGTGTGTGCCAGACATATATCTATAGATATGTGAGCATGAGCAGGGTAAGGAGACAACAAGCCTGCCACTCATACCCTATTTTAAGTAAAACTCTCCATCTCACATATCTTAATACATATATGCCTTCCTTATCTACACTGCATGTCTAAATACTATAAACTCCTAGTTATGTATACAATCAGGGGAAAGGTGGTAACTTAAATACAAATAGACTCTACTACTTTTATTTCAATCTCCATCAGCACCTGGTACCTAGGCATCTGATACAAATCAGCTTTAATGAGAAATATTTCTCAGTAGCAATAATCACCTGTAATTTAAATACTACTGACTTATACCACCGTACGGGTACAAAAATCCACTACATTCCTTTTCATAATAATTCAAACATTATGCTATTGGAGTAATGTACATAGATGATATAAATATTTCATGCATATACTTACGAATATCTTTGCACCTCAACAAATATTCATCACACATGATATCTTTTCAGACTGTAATGGTAATGCATCATATTCTCATATCAGTATAGAGTATAGAGCATAAACAAAGAAATTATGCAATTTAATATAGCCAAAATCAAAAGCATCATAAAAGAATTCTTAAAAAACATTTTCATTCATAAATGATTTTTCTTGTGGTTATGAGCCACTTGTAATCATTCTCGGGTTTCACCGTCAGCATTTATTCTCAGGTTATCCATCAGTAATTATTCTCAAGTTAACCATCTGCAAAACTTTTCCTGGATTAAAGCCAGTTGCAGCTATTCTCGCAGTATAACCAATTGCATCCATTCTCGAGGAATAACCAAATGCATCCATTCTCGTGAAATAACCAAATGCATCCATTCTCGCGATATAACTAAATGCATCCATTCTCGCGGATCAACCATTTGCAGTCATTCTCATTTATGGTTTATGCTCATTAAAATTCTCATGTTTCTCTTATTTTTCTCATAATTTCTTAAGCTACACATTTCTCATGTTACCCATTACCAGTCAAGATTAAATCCTACATTTAAGCGAACTATTAGGCTAATTATGTACAAAAAGAGGTTATTAAGTCTATTTTCCTGAAACATAGAGCTACAAGTCAACTTCCAGCTTGCTGCCCTAAAAATGTTTCAAATAGTGAGCAATCAGTCAACTTCCAAGACCCTGACAGTCGACTGCTCTATTCTTGGCTAATTTCTGGAAAATAAGAACACGGTAGTCAACTTCCAGCCCCTGGCAGTCGACTGCTAGCATTCTGAATACGATTCTAGGAAACTCAGGAGCACAACAGTCGATTGGTGGGGCTTACAAGTCTACTGCTACGTTATTCTCTATTTTTTGAAAGCCCGTTGACCTAGATTTTTACACTAAGAACAAGTTTTTAAAATGGTTTTGATGATTTAAAACTCAATAACAGCATAAGAGCTTCATTAACCAAAAGAAAACAACCCAAACCACCGATTATTCTTGCTCAAATCTTGGATTTAAATTCTTTTTCAAAAACCAGAAAAACCCATTTCTTAGATTTACATTTATGTATTCACAAGTATATTCAAGCATTTTAAAACATCCAATAGCAATCAAAAACACTAAGAATGTAGGTTTTTAATCTCCCTTCAGTTCAAAATCATAAAACTCAAAATTTCCAGCCATAAACAGTAATTTCAAAAAATAAGGGAGATAGGTGATTTGCTACCTTTTTGCTGATTTCCAATCGATATTTGATGATGGTGAAGGGTTCTGGTAAGTTTTCTTAACTCCAGAAAGGCTTAAATCCGTCTGACAGCTTACTTCCTTCACAATTTCTGCCCTTTCTCTCTCTAGCTCGTCCTTTCTCTCTCTAAAGTTCAGACTTCAGGATGCACATGAAGAGCTTTGGAGGCTTCACCTATTTATAGGTGATCCGGATCTTTGCAATTCTGCTCCTAATTCCCTAAAATTCGGCCTAAATTGGTAATTCTTCCAACTTTATGTTAAATGACCATTTTATCCCTAACTGCCTGGCGGGAAATTTTCAGAATTCTGTTGCTACAGTAAATCATTTGGTTAAAATTGTGACCTGTTGCCCTGAAGTTTTGGATATTCATATAATTTCTCACTATATCATTTTTATCTTAAATTTAATCCTTATTCTTTATTTTCCCCTTAAATCTCTTATTTTAATGTAACTACATGCAGCCTAATGCAACAAACACAAGCATTTGATTCATTAAAAATTAACAAACATCTCTTTAAGGCGTAAAAGGAGCGGATGTTACAATTCTCCCCTCCTTTAAAAAATTTTGTCCTCAAAATTTAAAACGTACCTAAATAAATAACTCTGGGTAAACTCTTTTCATATCATCTTCTTTCTCCCACGTGGCTTCCTGTGGCGATGATTGGTCCCACAACACCTTTACTAGTGGAATTGTCTTATTCCTCAATTGTTTGACTTCAGTACCAATGATTCTTAAAGGTCTAGGATTATAAGTCAAGTTATCTTTCAATTGTATAGTACTGACATCAAGAATATGAGAAGGATCTGGAATATATTTACGAAGTTGTGAAACATGAAAAACATTGTGGAGATTGGATAAAAATGGTGGTAATGCTATTTGGCAAGCGAATGAACCTATTCTTTTTAGAATCTGGTATGGTCCAATGTATCTAGGATTCAGTTTTCTAGACTTAATAGCTCTACCAATACTAGTAATTGGAGATACTCTGAGAAAAACACGATCTCCTTCTAAAAATTCTAATGGCCTTCTCCTTTTATCAGCATAACTCTTTTGTCTATCTTGGGCTTTAGCCATTTTCTCTCTTATCATTCTTATCTGATCAGTTGTCTGTTAAACTATTTTTGGCCCTAGAATTTGTCTCTCTCCCACCTCAAACCAACACAAGGGTGATCTACATTTTCTTCCATACAAAGCTTTATATGGAGCCATTCCTATGCTGGTATGAAAACTATTATTATAAGAAAATTCTATTAAAGGACAAATTTTATCCCAACTTTCTTTTTGTTCTAATATACAAGCCCTAAGTATATTTTCTAATGTATGGATTGTCCTTTCAGTCTGTCCATCGGTTTGAGGATGATAGGCAGTGCTAAAATTCAATTTAGTACCAAATGCCTCTTGCAAGGCTCTCCATAATCTAGAAGTAAACCTAGGATCTCTATCTAATACTATACTGGTAGGTATTCCATGAAGTCTTACTATTTCTTGTATATACAAGTGGGCTAACTTATCCAATAAGGAATTTATTTTAATAGGTAGGAAATGTGCAGATTTAGTTAATCTGTCAACAATCACCCAGAGTGCATCATTTCCCGACTGAGTTCTAGGCAAACCTACTATGAAATCCATGGGAATTTTCTCCCATTTCCATTTAGGAATTTCTAGAGTTTGTAAAGTTCCGACAGGTTTCTGATGTTCAATCTTCACCTACTGGCACACTAGACATTTAGCAACATACTCAGCTATTTGCTTTTTCATACCTGGCCACCAGAAATTCTTCTTCAAGTCTTGGTACATCTTAGTGGCACCAGGATGAATAGTATAATTGCTTTTATGGTCTTCTTCCAAAATTTTATCCCTCAATTCTCCTGACTCTAGGATATACACCCTATTTTGGTAGGTTACTACACCATCTATCTCTTTCTGGAATTCTTTTGGATTCTTTAGAGACTTCAAGAATTCATCTTCCTTTTGGGCTTCTAAGATTTGAGTTCTAAGATCATTCTCAATTCTCATTTCATTTAGGTATAACCTATCTGGTAATACCAGAGTGGAAAAACTCAAATTCCTAAACTTCTCAATTAAATTCATTTCATTCACCATCATGTGAGCTACATGAAGGGATTTTTGACTTAGAGCATTGGCCACTACGTTTGCCTTTCCGGGATGGTACTTCAATTCAAAATCATAATCTTTAATAAATTCCATCCACCTTCTCTGTCTCATATTCAACTCTTTTTTATTAAAAAGGTATTTGAGACTTTTATGGTCACTAAATATCTAAAATCTAGATCCATAGAGATAGTGTCTCCAAATATTTAAGGCAAACACTACAACTACTAATTCAAGATCATGGGTAGGATAATTCTTCTCATGGGGTCTCAATTGCCTAGATGCATATGCTACTACTTTCCTATTTTGCATCAAGACACACCCTAAGCCCTTCTTGGATGCATCACAATACACTAAAATTTTCTAATGGATCAGGAATAATTAAGATAGGTGTGGTTGTTAGTTTTTCTTTCAAAGTTCGAAAGCTATGTTCACATTTGACATCCTACAAAAATGAAACGTCTTTCCTAGTCAATTTAGTCAAAGGCAACACTATTTGCGAAAAACCTTGAATAAATCTCCTATAGTAACTGGCTAATCTAAGAAAACTACGAATCTCCATCACTGTGGTAGGTCGCTCCCAACCAACTACCGCTTCTGTCTTACTGGGGTCTACTGCTACTCCGTCTCTAGTAATTACATGGCCTAAGAATTTTACCTCCTCTAACCAGAATTCACACTTCTTAAGTTTAGCATATAATTGCTTCTCTCTAAGAAACTGCAGGAGAATCCTAAGATGATGTTCATGCTCTTCGCTACTTTTAGAATATACCAGAATGTCATCAATAAACACTACCACGAATTGATCTAGGTAGGGCCTAAAGATACGATTCATGTAATCCATGACAATAGCCGGAGCATTCGTCAATCCAAATGGCATCACAAGAAATTCATAATGCCCATATCTGGTTCTAAAGGTTGTTTTAGGTATGTCTTCTTTTCTCACTCTGATTTGATGGTACCCCGACCTCAAATCAATCTTGGAAAACACAGTAGCCCTTCTCAATTGATCCAACAGATCATCTATCCTAGGAAGTAGATATTTATTCTTTATTGTTACCCTGTTCAATTGTCTATAGTCTATTCACAACCTCAAGCTTCCATCTTTCTTTTTCATAAATAATACCGAGGCTCCCCATGGTGAAGCACTAGGCCTAATGAATTGTTTCTCCAATAAGTCTTCTATTTGTACCTTCAATTCTGCTAATTATAAGGGAGACATTCTATAAAGTGCTATAGAAATTGGTCTCGTCCCCGGAATCAATTCTATAGAGAACTCTATCTTTCTCTCAGGTGGGAGACTCAAGATTTCCTTAGGAAAAACATCAGGAATTTCACACACTATAGGAATAACATCAAGTTTATGCTAAACTTTAATCTTGGATTTGGACATTCCCAGGTGATCTGGGTCCCTTGAGCTACTAGTAATTGTTTTGCTCCTCTCCACCAATATTCTGCTTCCCCAACAAGCATGTGAGTAGCAAAAAATACCTTCTATTCGTCTGTATTCCCTACGATCTCAAACAATTTTTCCATCTCTCGCAACCATTCTTTAGCTGCCTGTGGATTAAACTCACCTTTAAAGGAAGGAGGATTATTTCTCTAAAATTCAGACCAACCGTTATAGGCTTGGTTTCTCATTTTTCCAACTTTAGGATTTGGATTGGGATTCACAGGTTTATTCTCTTGAAATTTCCTAAGTGCTTCAGCCATAGCTGTAGCTTGTTGAGTAGCAGCAGTAACCTGTTGGGCAGCAAGAGTAGCATATTCTCTCATAGCCTCTGCCACTCCCATCATGACTTGCATTACTCTTTCCATATTGGTCTCACCTTCATTTTCCTTCCCAGTATTTCTCCTAGGTGGGGCCATAATTCACTCTACAAAACAAATATTACATAGGTGATTAGTCTCAATAACATATTATTTATAAGAGATCATATGGCACCAATCATAAATATCATTTACCCAAACCTAATACTTTATTCCTCAAGTCAAAACATAATATAAGCCAATCAACTGCCATAGCTCAGCTAACTACCTTGCATTAGTCTCTATCTTGAGGAATCTACCCTTTCACTACTGAACCAGTTCTAACTAGCCATGGTAGTAGTGCTCTGATACCAACTCAGTGTAACCCCCCCAATCTTACAATTCCTTTTTAAAATGCTTTAAATAATATAGACAATATACTATAAGATTGGTGAATTACTACTTCCCTTACCTGAGTCAATTCTTAATTTTTTACCAAATGACATAATTAGTATTATTGGTTTGGGCAACTACACTCGGGATCTCACATGTTACGCAGCGAAAATAAAAACATATTAGTTAAAATAACATAAATGTGCATACATATATTCATATACATCAACATTCATTTAGACATATATCCATGGATATGTGAGAGTGTTAGCTAGGGTAAGGAGACAACAAGCCTGTCACTTATACCTATTTAACAAAAATAGCTAGTGGATTCTTAGCTCACATATCCTAATACATATATGCCCTTATCTTATACATCAAAACTATTCTCCTGATCCGTTTACCAAAATATCACAAGGATTCATGGTATGGGGCATATCAAAAAAACTTTCCTAGAACATTACATCCTCAAGGTGTGGAAAGAACTTCCCATATATACACAACCCACACTTCATGAATCATTGGAAAATACCCTAGGAAGGGTATATCCACCACTTCCACCATCACTTCTAGTACATCTAGAACCTAGGCATCTAATACAAACCAGCATTTTTATGAGAATAAATCTCAGTAACATTAATAACCATTTTTCAAAACAGCTAGTTTATACCACTGTAAACTCATACGGAAATTCTACATTCCTTTTCACAAAACAATACATCTATTGGGTGGTCCTGTATAACATTTCATTTAACATTCATACTTGCATGCATTGCTTACTTTACATGTTCATCTCGTAGTATACATCACATAAACTCATCAAAACATATAGTTAACATAGCATCATTCATATAACTTTCATCATAAAATAAAGAGTAATAAGGAAATAAGAGCACTTTTCATTGGCTTCTGCCAATCATCATACATTGGCCTCTGACAATCATCATACATTGGCCTCTGCCAATCATCATCATAATCATCATCATATAATTGCATAATAAGAGAAATCTAGAGGGGCAACATGTGCACCACTTTATGTTTTCGCATATGTACTGTGGCAACTCTGCCTGGTAGTCCTCGACTGCATATAACATTGTGTACATTGTGGAGTGTCCTCCAGTGGATCCAAGTACCATAAGGTTCCCAACTCTGGGTCCTACACATTAAGTACATACTGGGGTCCTCAAAACACTATTCATAAACATATATATATGGGTGAATCAGTGCATACTATAGTTCTGTAAATTCTAAGTATGTGACTTTTCATTTACATTGGCCATTAAGTCACTAACTTACAATTCACAACTATCACAATAATCACGGAATGTCCGATCACCATCCCATACCAGTAATCATTCATTCAGATATGAACCTATCTACCACAAATACATATATTAAGAATACAATTTTCATTTCTTTTATGCATTCTTGCTCTTTCCTTTTAACTTTCATCACTTTCATGCTCTTTCTCATTTACATTCAAATTATATGTTACCTTTCTTACAATTTGAGTTTAATCTCTAGTTTGGATTTACTTTTTGGGCTACATATCATTCAAATATGTCAATAAGTTCATCTTTTCATCACAAAAGGTAGCAGTCGATAGGTATCATGCTGCAAGTTGACTAATTGCATTCTGTCTAAATTTTCAAAATTCCAAACAAAGAGCTGGCAGTCAGCTGCTAGGTGCTGGCAATCAATTGCTAGCTTACTGTTAGGCCTGATAGTCGACTCCTAGGTCGGGGCAGTCGGCTGCTTTATTCTTGGGCATTTTTGGAAAAATGAAGAATGCGGCAGTCGACTTCCAGGTGCCCGACATCGACTGCTAACATTCTGTGTACAATTCTAGGCATCTTAAGAGCACGACAGTCAACTGCTGCACTGGGGTAGTCGGCTGCTGCGTCTTGCTCTGTTTTGTAAATTTTCATTGACCCAAAATTTCAATCTAAAAACTTGTTTCTAAATCCATTTTGAAATTGATGAACTCAAGATAAACTCCTTAACAACATTTAACCCAAGAAAACAGCCCAAAGCATTATGTAATCTTGTTCGAATCTGAGATTAAAACTCATTTTCATTCAAGCTGAAAAACTAATTTTTTAGAAATCATTTTAAGCCTGCACAAGTATTTTCAATCAGTTAAAAACACCTTATAGTGATTTAAAATAATAAGAATGTAGTTTGTAATCCCTTTTTCTTTCAAACAAGTTCAATTTCGCAAAATTTAGTAATATAAACAGTAAATTCCGAAATAAAGGGATTGGGTTATTATGCTACCTTAATCCATGTTTAAGTGATGTATAGATGCTGATTGATGCTGCAGATGCCTTTCTAATCACTTTTCTAACTTTAACTCTTGCTAGAAGTGAGATTCTCTATCTTTGTCCTTCAATTTCTCTCTCTAGCTTGTCCACTCTCTCTCTCTTTAAAGTTTAGACTTTCAAGAAGCAATTGAAGGGTCTGAAGGATTTGCCTATTTATAGGTGATCCGGCCCTTCGCAATTTCGCTCTTAATTCCTGACCATTCGGTCTAAAATGATAATTCTTCCAACTATATGTTAATTTACCATTTTGTCCCTAGCTCACGGGCGGGAAGCTTTCAAAATTTTGTTGCTACAGTAAATATTTTAGCCAAAATTACAATTGTCATACCTAAATTCTTTCACTTTTTAGTTTAATCCTTTTCTTCATTCTAGTAAAATTTCTCACTCATCTTTAGTCCTCTTCCTGCACTCATGCAACTATATGCAAGCTTATATAACATAAATGCAACATACACAAGAAATTAATTAAAATTAACAAACATCTCTCAAAATTTTAGGAGTGGATGTTACATTGTGCGGAGCTTCATGAGGGCGCGACTTCACTCTGGTGACAAGGGATGACGAGCGGGATACCGCTATCATTCATAGCCTCCAGAAAGTAGCAGACTTGCGATAGACCCACATGACCTGAGAAGGATAGTTAGCTGAGCTATGATAGTTGATTATCTTGTATTGTGTTTTGACCTGAGGAATGAAGTGCTAGGTTTAGGTAGACAATATTTCTTATTGGTGCCATATGATCTCTTATAAATGTTATGTTATTAAGACTAATCACCTTGGTAATGTTTGTTTTATAGAGTGAAATATGGATCCACCTAGGAAGAATACTGTAAAGGAAAAGGAGAGTGAGGCTAGCCTGACTGGAGTGATGCAGGCTATGATGGGTGTAGCAGAGGCCATGAGGGAGTAGATTGTTACGACTATCCAAGTCCTCAGGCAATATTAGGAATAGAGGAATAACAATCATCCTAAGCCTAATCCTCGAGAAGGACAAGCAGGGAACCCGATATATCATGGTCGGTTAGAATTTTAGAGATTAAATCCTCCTTCCTTTAGGGGAGAGTTCGACCCTAAAATAGCCAATGAATGGCTAATGGAGATAAAGAAGTTGTTTATATGCTCTTTGGGAGCACTGATGCCTAAAAAGTTTTATTTTCCACATTGAGAGGGTATTTTTGGAAAAGTATTTCCCTCATAATGTGAGGAATGAAAAAGAAATAGCCTTTATGCAGATAAAATAGGGTAATTTTCCTTTTGATGACTATCTGGAAAATTTTGAGGAGTTATTTAAGTTCTCTTCTTATTTACAGTTTTGACCGGATGAGGCATGAAAGTCTATGCATTTTGGAAGTTGGGTTAATAGCAAGTTTAAAAAATGTTGTAGCCCTGATGGAAATCATAAATTTTGCCATATTGGTAAACAAATGTTGGATAGTTACCCAGAATTTAGCAGATGCCGAGAAAGAGAAACAGAGAGCTAATTTATTTAAGAGGAAAGAACTTGGATCCTTTTGAGGAAGAGATTGCATATTTGACAAAGGCCAGGGAGGAAAAAGGTCGATGATGAGGTAAGTAATGCCCAAGTCTGTCTAAGATATGGAAAGAATCACAGTGGGCCTTGCAAGCCCCAGTAGAATAATTGTTATAAGTGTGGAAAATCAAGTTGTTTTATTAGAAATTGCCCAGAGTGGAAGAAACCAACTGAATCCACAGGACCCACAACTATTAGGAGAGTTTATACTATCAAGGGAAAAGAAGTAGCTCAGTCTAATGATATGATGAAAGGTAAATGTTTAATGATGTATCTTTAATTGTATTATATGATTCTGGCGCCACTCATTCTTTTATTTCTTTTGAATGTATGGAAAGATTGAGTCTACCTTTATCTAAATTACTCTATAAGGTATCTATTTCCATTGTTGCGAGGAAGCAGGTTTTGACTTCTTTGGCCTGTTTAAATTACTCGATTGTTATTGAGAATAAGCCTTTTAGTGTGGACCTTATTTACTTACCTTTAATCGATCTAGATATTATTCTTAGGATGAATTGGTTATCCTTGAACTGTAACACCCCCTTTAGCCTATGGTTCCTTTTATGTGGATTAAGGAAAATCATATATATATTGTAGTATGGGTGTGTTACTATTACTTCTACTTGAGAAAATTTAAAATTTTATCAAGGTAATCATTTAAGTGCAGTTTGGGTCAGGTCTCTACTCTCGGGTATACACTCAATCTCGCAATGGAATAAAATAGTATAATACATGAGTTACTCTAACTATATACATAGGCATTATGCATAATTACTTCCATAATTAACATAGAATAACTATTGGGGCATGGAGACAACATCTCTATCACTTATAGTCCTATCCAAATGTTCACTAACTATTCTAGTCAATTCTTATGGCTATACATATGCTATGGGCTATACATGAGATAAATTATGCTACCACTTCCTCAAAAATCATGAAGGCTACCCATTAAAGTAAAAGCCTATGCTATTCAACGATACTTTCTGAAAATACCCATAGAGAGTACCTCTCCTCAGCTTACCTCTATATCCAGCTGTTACCTACACATTTGATACACACAAGCATTGATGTGAGAAATAAATCTCTATAGCAAGCAAACCTGTTTTAAAATATGTTACCTTGTACTGCCGTAATTATACAAAAATACTTTGCATACTCATTTCAATATTTGAAAACATAACATGTATTATCGGGATACAATGCATGAATCATGCTTTCATGGTTTGTGCATAGGTGTATTCATGTACTTTAAAATATATAAGATTTCATGTCATGGGATGTCATCTCAATATCATGTTCTATCATAAAACTTTCATCTCTTACATTTCATATGGGAACATCGATGTATTCGTCTTTAAAACATGAACAGGAATCAAACATATAATGAGAGTTATTGGGAGTGCCGCCCAACGACCATCTCTACGTACCACTTCATACATACATAAGTTTGTGACTATTCAGCCACCATCCATTTTTGTACTATCTGGAGTATCCCACAATAAATCCAAGTCTCTAGTGGATCTAAGTATCGTGTGATCATTGTCCTCTCACAAATCATTCCAATATAGCGAGATTTAAAGTTCCCTTTCTACCCCATAAGGGACTACTCATGATGTGGTCACTGCCCTTCCATAGATCACTCCATGTACAGCAAGAATTTATTTACCTTTCTACACTATAAAGGATTTCTTGTTTAACTCATGGAATCATATCCTGGTACGTTATTCACTAATAATGTATATACTAGAATGATTTAGCTCATGCCATGGTTATGCTTAACTCTAAGTACGTGTCTACTTTAATAGCCTTGAAAATTGCCCTAACATAGAGCTCGCAACCATCACAGCATTTTCAAAATTATTTAAGCTCAACTGGATGTGTAGCACCCGCCTCTATTAAAGTTTGATATATTATTATTTTTATTATTAATGATGGTTTATGTAGATGTAATGGTTTATATGGTGTTAGGAATGAATTACCAAAGGGGTAGAATGGACACTTTTATCAAAATAAGACTAATCTTAAGGGTAAAATTATAATTTTAACAAAGAGGGAAAAATAGTAATTTTGCATAAAGAAGAAAGACCAAAATTTTCATTTAAATACTTCATGATATTGTTTTTGAAGGCTTTTACCCTTTTATTTTAAAAAAAGGAGAAGGAATAAGGGTAAAAATAAGTATGTTGCCATAAAGGGAAAAATAGTAATTTTACTTAAAGGGGGTAAATTAGTAATTTCATAAAAGAGGCTTTATGGAACTTTATATGTTGAGTTTTTGCCTATAATTTTCAAAAAATAGGAAAAAAGAAGGTAAAATGGTCATTTGGACATAAAAGGTAAAATGGTAATTTTCCTCAAGGACATATGGGTAATTTTCAAAAAAGTGTAAGGGCAAAATTGTCATTTTTGAAAATGGAAGGGTAAAGTAGTTATATTCCATGAAAGTTCCATGAAATTATAATTTGAAGGAGAAGGAATGCCATTGTTGAAAAAGAGAAGTAAAAAGGGTAAAATGGTCATTTTTACATCAAGGGAATTTCAATAATTTTCCAAAACCCTAAATTTATGTCATCTTCTTCCTTAAGGAGAAGAAGAAGTCAAACAAGGTAGGAGAAGGGAGCTTGGCAAAGAAGGTGAAAGACCTAGGAGAAGTGCAAAATCAAGGGAAGCACTTGGAAGATTCCACCTTTCTTGCATTTCCAAGGTAGCTTAACAATCCTAAAACCTTCGTTTCATGATATATGGAAAGATTAAAGTGTTTTTATGTTTCATGAAACCTAAGGTTTTCTCTCTCTACATTTTTATGGTGGATTTCTTTGAATGGGATTTGCTTATGTTGAAATATTGTTGTGTTTGTGAATATGAACATGTTGAAATGCTTAAAATCATAAAAGATTGAAATCTTCCGTGAATGGCACTTGTTTCATGAAAAAACCTAACTTTTGGAATGGTTAAAATGGTATGGAAATAAAAGAGAAAATGGTGATTTTGTATGAGAACTACTTAAAGCGAAAGCCATGAAAGCAAAAGAGTGAAACTCTTCCATTTTTCTCTCTTGGCTGAGAGCACCCACAAAGTTTATGGAAATTATTTACTTGGAAAATTGTCTAAAAATGGTGGATGCATTTGGTATGAGAGAGGAAGAGAGAGAAAATTATGCTAAATGTATGTATTGACAAATTTACCATTTTCTAGTCATGCCATTTAACCTTGAAAGTGTGCTTGTAAATGTGAAGATGAAAGAATATGTGTACTAATATGTTTGGCATAAAAAATGAGTTATGATAGTAGTGAAAAGAAAGGCTAAACATATATATATACATATTTTGGGTATGAGAAAGTGTCATGTTTAATGAATGAAAATTGTACCATAATGCCTATATGGTAGAAAGGATCGAAGAAAGGGAACAAATGACTTGAAAATCCCTATCTTTCACCCATTTCTAACCTTGGCCGAGAGCATCATCCCATTGATGGCCAAATTCATGTGTTAATGGAAAGAAGTCTATAATGTGTTTTAAAATGTCCAATTTCAAGAGAAATGGGGAAAAGGATGAAATGATGAAATGAGAATTTTAATGGCACGTATTTATGCCATTGATACCACAATGTTTCAATTTCATATGTTATGAGTACCAAGTTTGAAATTTGCATGCAAATGAGAAATAAAAGGCATTGAAGGTCACCAATGAAGGGTGGAGAACAACACTATAAAATCTCCCTTGAGGTGAATATGTAAAGGCTATGAATATCATCTTAGGGGGTGAGAGAAAGACACTATTTATATCTCCCCCTAAGGATAAATAAAAAGGTAATGAATGTTTATGAAGAGGGTAAACCATGGCACTATTAATGTTCCCCTAAAGAGCACTATGAAAGAGTGAAGTATGTTTATGACATGAAACATTAATGATTTCATAATCACAAATGCATATACATATGTTTCATATAAAGCATGCCTATAGAGTTGAATGGGAATTTTTTTGAAAGAAATGGAATGTAGAAATATTTTTTTGTATCCGTATAGTGGTACATGCCAATTATTTTGAAACTGTATGGTTTGTTTAGCTATTGAAAAATTATTTCTCATTTCTATATTAGTATGTATCAGATGCCTAGATAAGTGTTATGATAGAGATAAAGGTAGCAGTGGTGGAGGTTCCCTTTCTAAGGACCTTTACTATTTTGAAAGACATATATATAGTAGCAATATTTGAAATCCCTCTTGCGAATTAGCATGTTAAAGAAGTATATGTAAGTAT
Organism: Senna siamea; assembly: GCA_031216115.1. NCBI lineage: Eukaryota > Viridiplantae > Streptophyta > Magnoliopsida > Fabales > Fabaceae > Senna > Senna siamea. The sequence continues at coordinate 22,369,512 of CM062363.1, read as the reverse complement.
GTAGTGTAGCCCTTTTTGGTCCTAATTCTCAACATGTTCTTTTTGGGATAGAATTAGAACTACCATTCTTTTTGAGTGTATATAAAAAGAAGGACACACACACACACACATCTTAAAACCCCCCAATCCTACAGTTCCTTTTAAGTTGATTACATAATATAAACTATATACTATAAGATTGGTGAATTACTACTTCCCTTACCTGAGTCAATTTTTAAACATTTATCAAATAAAGTTAGTATTATTGGTTTGGGCTACTACACTTGGGATCTCACACGTTACGCAGTGGAAATAAAATCAAATTAGTTAAAATAACATACATGTGCAAACATATATTCATATACATCAACATTCATTTACAAGAAGGGTATTTCAACTAACTCTATCTCTATCTCAAAAAGGATTTGGTATCTAGGCACCTGATACAAACCAACATTTTTATGAGAATAAATCTCAGTAGCATTAATAACCAATTTTCAAAACAGCTAGTTTGTACCACCGTAAACTCATACGAAAATTCTACATTCTTTTTCATAAAAAAAATACATCTATTGGGTGATTCAGTATAACATTTCATTTAACATTCATACTTGCATGCATAAACTTCACTCATAGTACATATCTCATCAATTCATCAAAAAATATAGGTAACATAGCATCATTCATATAACTTTCATCATAACATAAAGAATAATAAGGAAATAAAAGCACTTATCATTGGCCTCTGCCAATCATCATCATAATTATCATCATATAATTGCATAATAAGAGAAATCTGGAGGGGCAACATGTGCACCACTCTATGTTTTCTTATATGTACTGTGGCAACTCTGCCTGGCAGTCCTCGACTGCATATAACATTGTGTACATTCTGGAGCGTCCTCTAGTGGATCCAAGTACCATAAGGTTCCTAACTTTGGGTCCCACACATTAAGTACATACTGGAGACCTCAAAATGCTATTCATAAACATATATATGGGTGAATCAGTACATACTATAGTTCTGTAAATTCTAAGTACGTGAATTTTCATTTTCTTTTGCCATTAGGTCACTAACTTACAATTTACAACTATAATGAAAATCGCGGAATGTCCAATCATTATCCTATACCAGCAATCAGTCATTCAGGTATGAACCTATCTACCACAAATACATATATTAAGACTACAATTTTCGTTTCTCTTATGCATTCTTACTCTTTCCTTTTAACTTTCAACACTTTCATGCTCTTTCTCATTTACATTCAAAGTATATGTTACCTTGCTTGTAATTTGAGTTTAATCTCTTGTTTGGATTTACTTTTTGGGCTAGATATCATTCAAATATGTCATTAAGTTCTTCTTTTCATCACAAAGGGTGGTAGTCGACTAGTATCACACTGCAAGTCGACTAATTGCATTCTGTCCAAATTTTCCAAATTCTAAATAGAGAGCTATCAATCGACTGCTAGCTTACTATTAGGCCCGACAGTCGACTGCTAGGTCGGGACAATTGGCTACTCTGTTCTTAGGCATTTTTGGAAAATGAAGAACGTGGCAGTCAACTTTCAGGTGCCCGGCAGTCGACTGCTAGCATTCTGTGTGCGTTTCTGGGCATATCAAGAACACGACAGTCGATTGTTGCACCGGGGTAGTCGGCTGCAGCATCTTGCTCTTTTTTGTGAACTTCCGTTGACCCAAAATTTCAATCCAAAAACTTATTTCTAAACCCATTTTGAAATTGATGAACTCAAGATAACTCCTTAGCAACATTTAAAACAAGAAAACAACCCAAAACATCATGTAATCTTGTCTAAATCTGAGATTAAAACTCATTTTTTTGCAAACTGAAAAACCCATTTTTCAGAAAAAATTTTAAGCATGTACAAGTATTTTCAATCGGTTAAAAACACCCAATAGTGATTAAAAATACTAAGAATTTAGCTTGTAATCCCTTTTTCTTTTAAACGAGTTTAATTTCACAAATTTTAGTAATATAAACAGTAAACTTCGAAAGAAAGGGATTAGGTTATTATGCTACCTTAATCCGTGTTTAACTCATGTATAGATGCTGATTGATGTTGTAGATGCCTTCTTAATCACCTTTCTAACTTTAAATCTTGCTAGAAATGAGATTCACTGCCTTTTTTCTTTAGTTTCTCCCTAGCTCATCCACTCTCTCTCTCTTTAGAAACTCAAGATTCAAGATGAAATGGAAGGGTTCTGAAGGATTGGCCTATTTATAGACGGTTCAGCCCTTTTGCAATTATACTTGTAATTCCCAACCATTTGGTCCAAAATGATAATTCTTTCAACTACATGTTAAATTACCATTTTGTCCCTAGCTCACTGGCAGGAAGCTTTCAAAATTTTGTTGCTACAGTAAATCCTTTGGCCAAAATTACAATTGTCATACCTAAACTTTTCCACCTTTCATTTTAGTCCTTTTTTCATTCTAGTCAAATTTCTCACTCATTTCTAGTCTAATTCTTGCACTCATGCAACTATATACAAGCTAACATAACATAAATGAAACATACACAAGCAATTAATTAAAATTAACAAATATCTCTCAAAATTTAGGAGCAGATGTTACATTTTTTCCCTCCTTTTAAGAAATTTCGTCGTCAAAATTTATACATACCTATACAAATAACTTTGAATACACTTTTCTCATATCATCTTCCTTCTCCCATGTAGCTTCTTGTGGTAATGACTGATTCCATAATACCTTTACTAGTGGAATTATCTTGTTTCTCATTTGTTTGACTTCAGTCCCAATGATTCTTAAAGGTCTAGGATTATAAGTTAAATTATCTTTTAATTGTACTATTCTGGCATCAAGAATATGTGAAGGATCGGGAAGATATTTACGAAGTTGAGAAATAGGAAACACATCATGGAGATTAGATAGAAATGAGGGTAAAGAAATTTGATAAGCAGATTGGCCAACCTTTTTCAAGATTTGGAAAGTTCCAATGTATCTTGGGCTCAAGATTATGGACTTAATAGCCCTGCCAATACCAGTAATAAGAGAAATTTTAAGGAAAACATAGTCTCCTTCATCAAATTCTAGTGGTCTTCCCCTTTTATCAGCATAATTTTTCTGCCTATTTTGGGCCTTGACCATCTTTTCTTTCATCATTTTAATTTGATCTGTGGTTTGTTGAACTAATTCAAGCCCTAGTAGTTGTCTCTCCCCCACTTCAAACCAACACAAGAGTGACCTACATCTTCTTCCATACAAGGCTTCATAAGGAGCCATCCTTATGCTGGAGTGAAAACTATTATTGTAGGCAAATTCCACTAAAGGTAAATTTCTATCCCAATTGCCTTTTTGCTCTAATGTACATGCTCTAAGCATATCTTCTAGATTCTAAATAGTTCTTTCAGTTTGCCCATTAGTTTTTGGATGATAAGCAGTATTGAAACTAAGTTTAGTACCAAAAGCCTCCTGCATGGCTTTCCAGAATCTAGAAGTAAACCTAGGGTCTCTATCAGATACTATATTAGTAGGAACTCCGTGAAGTCTTACTATTTCTCGTATATACAATTGGGCCAACTTATCTAATGAGAAATTTATTTTGATGGGTAGGAAATATACAGATTTAGTTAATCTGTCTACAATCACCCAGATTGCATCATTTCCTAATTGAATTTTTGGTAAACCTAATACAAAATCCTTAGAAATTTTATCCCATTTCCATTCAGGGATTTCAAGAGGTTATAGTAATCTTGCAAGTTTCTTATGTTCAATTTTCACCTGTTGGCACACTAGGCATCTAGCATCATACTCAGCTATTTGTCTCTTCATGCGTGGCCACCAAAATTTCTTTTACAAATCTTGATACATCTTGGTAGCACCAGGATGAATAGTATAGTTTCTCTTATGGGCTTCTTCTAGGATTACATCCCTCAGTCCTCTTGAATTTGGGATATAAATCCTATCTTGGAAAGTTACTACCCCATCGACACCTCTTTTGAATTCTTTTTGGGTCCTTTGGGGACTTTAAGAATTCATCCTCTTTTTAAGCTTCTAATATCTGAGTTATACGATTATTCTCGATTTTTAACTCACTCAGATATATCTTATCTTGTAACACCAGTGTGGATAGGCTCATATTTCTAAATTTCTCTATCAGGCTTATTTCATTTATCATTAATTGAGCCATATGGAGAGATTTTCGACTTAGTGCATCTGCCACTACATTAGCTTTTCCTAGATGGTACTTTAATTCAAAATCTTAATCCTTTAAGAATTCCATCCATCTCCTCTGCCTCATGTTTAATTCTTTTTGGTCAAAGAGATATTTGAGACTTTTGTGGTCACTAAATATCTCAAACCTCAACCCATATAGATAGTGTTGCCAGATTTTTAAAGCAAACACTATGGCTGCTAATTCTAATCATGGGTAGGGTAATTTCCTTCATGAGGCCTTAATTGTCTAGAGGCATATGTGATAACTCTCCCATTCTACATCAAGACACGTCTTGGGCCCTTCTTAGATGCATTGCAATACAATTCAAAATTTCCTAAGGGATCAGGGATTATTAAGACAAGTGTTGTGGTTAACTTTTCTTTTAAAACTTGAAAGCTATCTTCACATTTGTGATCTGACACAAAAGGAATATTTTTCTTAGTCAGTCTAGTCAAAGGCAACGCAATTTGTGAAAATCCTTCAATGAACCTCCTATAATACCCTGCTAATCCAAGAAAACTTCAAATTTTAGTTACTGTTATGGGTCTCTCCCAAATAATTACAGCTTCTATCTTACTGGGGTCTATTGTTACTCCATCTCTAGTGATTACATGACCTAAGAATTTCACCTCTTCCAACCAGAATTCACATTTTTCTAATTTTACATACAATTACTTTTCCCTAAGCAACTGTAATGCAATCCTAAGATGATGTTCATGCTCTTCACTACTCTTAAAATATACAAGAATGTCATCAATAAACACTACCACGAACTGATCTAGGTAGGGTCTAAATATACGATTCATGTAATCCATAAAAATAGTTGGAGCATTCGTTAATCCAAATGGCATCACCAGGAATTCATAATGCCCATATTTGGTTCTAAAGGCTATCTTAGGTATGTCTACTGTTCTCACTCTGATTTGATGGTACCCTGACCTCAAATTGATTTTTGAAAAGGCAATAGCTCATCTTAATTGATCGAACAAATCATCTATCCTAGGAAGTGGGTATTTCTTCTTCACAATTACCCAGTTCAATTTTTTATAATCTATACATAACCTCATACTTCCATCCTTCTTTACAAATAGAACTGGTGCTCCCCAAGGTGAAGCACTAGGCCTAATAAACTGTTTCCCCAAAACATCCTCTATCTACACCTTTAATTTAGTTAACTCTAAGGGAGACATTCTATAAGGCTATAAAAATTGGTCCCGTGCCAGGAATCAATTCTATAGAGAATTCTATCTCTCTCTCAAGTGGAAGGCTTACAATTTCATTGGGAAAGACATCTGGAAATTCACAAACTACAGGAATAACATTAAGTTTATGCTGAAGTTTAACTTTAGAAGAACACAAAAAACTAGTTCCTTGGGTCTCTTCCTTAATTTTCCTAACTACCAGCATGGCATCTATAAAAGTCACAGATTTCTTAGAACAATCCAAGACCACATTGTTTGCAGACCACTAGTCCATCCCAATAATAATATCCAGTCCCACCAAAGGTAAATATGAAGTCAACAATGCAGGGCTTATTCTCAACAACAAGGGAATAATTTAAGCAAGCCAAAGAAGTTAACACCCACTCTCTTGTGGCAGTAGAAATAGATAACTCATGGGGCAATTTAAATAAAGGTAAATTCAATCTTCCCACACATTCGCAAGAAATGAAATAATGAGTTGCACTAGAATTATATAGTACAATTAAAGATACACCATTTATCAAACATTTACCTTTTATCAAATCATCGGACTGAACCACGTCTTTACCTTTGAGAGTATAAACTCTTCCCATAGTAGGAGGTCTTATGGGCTCAGTTGACTTCTTCCACTCAGGGCAGTCTCTAATGAAGTGATCTGGTTTTCCACACTTATAACATACACTCGATTGGAATCTACAAGGTTCTCTATGACTTTTCCCACACTTTGGACAAGCATTAGGTACTACTTGTCTCACTACAGGTTTCTTCCCCTTCTGGTTTCCTTCATTTCTATTATCCCTTCCTCTAAAGGATCCAGGTTCTTTCATTTTAAAGAAATTACTTCTCTATCTTTCTTTTTTTGTTTCAGCCAAGTTCTTAGAAACAATGTGACACTTGTTCACTAACATAGCAAAGTTTCTAATTTCAAATGAAGCAATAACATTCTTTAGCTCCGATCTCAACCCAGCTTCAAGATGCAATGCTTTCCATGTCTCATTTGGATGATGCTCCAAATAAGAAGAGAATTTAGACAATGCCTCAAATTTTGCTAAATACTCCTCAAAAGTCATACTACCTTACTTTAATTGCATGAATTCAATTTCTTTATGATTTTTCACATTCTCAAGGAAATACTTTTCCAGATACACTCTTTTAAAAACTTCCCAGGTGATCTAGGTCCCTTGAATTACCAGTAATTGTTTCGCTCCTGTCTACCAATATTCTGCTTCACCAACAAGCATATGAGTAGCAAACAATACCTTTTGTTCGTTCGTATTCCCTATGACCTCGAATAATTTTTCCATTTCTCGTAACCATTCTTCAGCGACCTGTGGGTTAAAATCAACCCTAAAGGAAGGAGGATTATTTCTATGAAATTTAGACCAACCATTATAAGCTTGGTTTCTCAGTTGGCCAATGTCAGGATTTGGGTTGGGATTCATAGGTCTATTCTCTTGAAATTGTCTAAGTGCTTCAGTCGTAGCTGCAGCTTGTTGAGTAGCAACAATAGCCTATTGGGCAGCAGCAGCCTGTTCCCTCATAACCTCTTCCACTCCCATCATGACTTACATTACTCTTTCCATATTGGTCTTACCATCCATTTCCTTCCCAGTCTACAATAACATATTATTTATAAGAGATCATATGACACCAATTAGAAATATCATCTACCCAAACCTAATACATCATTCCTCAAGTTAAAACATAATACAAACCAGTCAACTACCATGGCTCAGCTAACTACCTTGTATTAGTCTCTATCTTGAGGAATCTACCCTTTCACTATCGAGCTAGTCTAACTAGCCGTGGTAGTAGTGCTCTGATACCAACTCAGTAAAACCCCCCAATCTTACAGTTCCTTTTAAGTTGATTAAAAAATATAAATTGTATACTATGAGATTGGTGAATTACTACTTCCCTTACCCGAGTTAATTTTTAAACATTTATCAAATGAAGTAATTAGTATTATTGGTTTAGGCTACTACACTAGGATCTCACACGTTATACAGTGGAAATAAAATCATATTAGTTAAAATAACATAGATGTGCATACATATATTCATATACATCAACATTCATTTACAATATAGAAATATCATTCATTTAGACATATATCTATAGATATGTGAGAGTGTTAGCTAGGGTAAGGAGACAACAAGCCTGTCACTCATACCCATTTAACAAAAATAGCTAGTGGATTCCTAGCTCACATATCCTAATACATATATTCCCTTATCCTATACATCAAACTATTCTCCTGCTCATTTTACCAAAATATCACAAGGATTCAGGATATGGGGCATACCAAAAACATTTTATCTTAATACTTCATGTAATCAGGGTAGGGGAAGAACTTCCCATACATATATGATCCATAGTTCCTTAATAATAGGGAAATACCCCAAACAGGGTATTTCAACTAACTCTATCTCTATCTCGAGAAGGATCTGGTATCTAGGCATCTGATACAAACCAACATTTTTATGAGAATAAATCTCAATAGCATTAATAACCATTTTTTAAAACAGCTAGTTTGTAACACCGTAAACTCATATGGAAATTTTAAATTCTTTTTCATAAAAAAATACATCTATTAGGTGATTCTGTATAAAATTTCATTTAACATTCATACTTGCATGCATAAACTTCACTCATAGTACATATCTCATCAATTTATCAAAACATATGGGTAACATAGCATCATTCATATAACTTTCATCATAACATAAAGAGCAATAAGAAAATAAGAGCACTTCTCATTGGCCCCTGCCAATCATCATACTTTAGCCTTTTCCAGTCATCATATAATTGCATAATAAGAGAAATCTGGAGGGGTAACATGTACACCACTCCATGTTTTTGCATATGTACTGTGGCAACTCTGCCTGGCAGTCTTCGATTGTATATAACATTGTGTACATTCTGGAGCATCTTCCAGTGGATCCAAGTACCATAAGGTTCCCAACTCTGGGTCCCACACATTAAGTACATACTGGGGTCCTCAAAACGCTATTCATAAACATATATATATGGGTGAATCAGTGTATACTATAGTTCTGTATATTCTAAGTATGTGACTTTTCATTTGCTTTGGCCATTAAGTCACTAACTTACAATTTACAACTATCAGAAAATTGTGGAATGTCCAATCACCGTGCCGTACCAGTAATCGATCATTTAGATATGAACCTATCTACCACAAATGCATATATTAAGAATATAATTTTCATTTCTCTTATGCATTCTTGCTCTTTCCTTTTAACTTTCATCACTTTCATGCTCTTTCTCATTTACATTCAAAGTATATGTTACCTTGCTTGTAATTTGAGTTTAATCTCTTGTTTGGATTTAATTTTTGGGCTAGATATCATTCAAATATGTCATTAAGTTCATCTTTTCATTACAAAGGGTGGCAGTCGACTGGTATCACACTGTAAGTCGACTGATTGCATTCTGTCCAAATTTTCAAAATTCCAAACAGAGAGCTATCAGTCGACTAATAGGTGCCGGCAGTAGACTTCTAGCTTACTATTGGTCCCGACAGTCGACTACTGGGTTAGGGCAATCGGCTGCTCTATTCTTAGGCATTTCTAGAAAATGAAGAATGTGATAGTCGACTTCTAGGTGCCCGGTAGTCTACTGCTAGCATTCTGTGTGCGTTTTTGGGCATATCATGAACACAACAGTCGACTGCTGCAATTGGGTAGTTGGCTGATGCGTCTTGCTCTATTTTGTGAACTATTGTTGACCCAAAATTTCAATCTAAAAACTTGTTTCTAAACCCATTTTGAAATTGATGAACTCAAAATAAACTCCTTAGCAACATTTAAAACAAGAAAACAGACCAAAACATAATGTAATCTTGTCCAAATCTGAGATTAAAACTCATTTTTGTTCAAACTGAAAAACCCATTTTTCAGAAGAAATTTTAAGCATGCACAAGTATTTTCGATTGGTTAAAAACACCAAATAGTGATTAAAAATAATAAGAATGTAGTTTGTAATCCCTTTTTCTTTCAAACAAGTTCAATTTCACAAATTTTAGTAATATGAACAGTAAACTCTGAAATAAAGCGATTAGGTTATTATGCTACCTTAATCTATTTTTAACTGATGTATAGATGTTGATTGATGCTGTAGATGCCTTCCTAATCACCTTTCTAACTTCAAATCTTGCTAGAAATGAGATTCACTGCCTTTTATCTTTAAATTCTCTCTCTAGCTCGTCCACACACTCTCTCTAGAAGCTTAGGATTCAAGATGAAATGGAAGGGTTCTGAAGGATTGGCCTATTTATAGACGGTTCGACCCTTTTGTAATTATACTCCTAATTCCCAACCATTCGGTCCAAAATGATAATTCTTCCAACTATATGTTAAATTACCATTTTATCCCTAGTTCACTGGCAGGAAGCTTTCAAAATTCTGTTGCTACAGTAAATCCTTTGGCCAAAATTGCAATTATCATACCTAAATTTTTTCACCTTTCATTGTAGTCCTTTTCTTCATTCTAGTCAAATTTCTCACTCATTTCTAGTCCAATTCTTGCACTCATGCAACTATATGCAAGCTAACATAACATAAATGCAACATACACAAGCAATTAATTAAAATTAACAAAAATCTCTCAAAATTTAGGAGCAGATGTTACACATATGAAATAGGATATGTGGATCCTTATCCATTAGTAGGATTCTTTTTAGAAAGGCGTTTGAGTGACAAGTATATTGTCTCCTTACCCCTCTAAATGAATATTTCACATATCTTGACTTATGTATCAAATAGTGTAATGATATATATATGGATTATGTTTTGTAAATTTCACTGTGATGTATGGAAATTTTATTTTTCGCTATGCTAAAGTATGATAACTAGACCAAAAGAACCCAGGTCTAATCAATAATAATTCTTGATGGATTTTTAAGGCTTATGCAAATTAATGAATTAAAAAGGTAAAGTTAAATGTGACCTTCTTATCTTATTACATTTTATGAAGCTATAATGTAAAGATAAGGGTGTTATAGGATGGTTACCCATCCAATGCATGGTACAACCGTGAAACTCCCAAGGTTGTCCCATACCAACCATTGGTCAGTCAATCATGAGCCTCTCTATCCTAATACATACCTTAGGAATACTCCCCTCCTTTTGATCTTTCATGGATTCCTTTCTTTTTCTTTCATTATTACAAGGATCACCATGTCCAAGTAAGTCGTATCTCAAATGTTACACGTTACCAATACATCATAAGTTTCAATCTTATGTTTGGGTGAGGTTTTTGGCCAATTCTCCATCAAAATCAAGGTATATAGTTCATTTTCTTTCATTTTAGGCTGACAGTCAACTACCCTCTCCCTGGCAGTCAGCTGCTAGCTCTTTATTTAAAATTGGAAGCTAACCGAGAGTAACCAGTCCACTATTTTGGGCTTGGCAATCGACTGTTAGATCGCTGTGAGCTCGAAAATCGGCTGCTAAGGTCTGGCAGTCGGCTGCTAAGGTCTAGCAGTCGGCTGATGCATTCTGGATACATTTTCTGGGTAATGAAGAACACGATAGTTGACTTCCAAGGCTGACAGTCAGTTGCTAGTGCTCTGTTCTGCATAAAATTTTCAAATATACCTAGATTTTTTGCCTAAAAACATGAATACAACTTATATGAAGAATTGATGAACTCAATGTTAACATCTAGGCATCATTTAACATCAACAAACAGCCCAAATTTCCATAACATTTCACCCAACACAAAGATTAAACCTTATTTTTGTACTTAGGACAAAACCCAAAATTCAGAAATCATTTACAAGCATAACAAGCACACCCATTTAGCAAGAAATACCCAATCGACATTTAAAACATAGAGAATGCAAGTTTAAACCCCATTTCAACATAAAAAATTCATAAAAATCATTTTCAATTAAGAGTAAACATTTCATGAAAATAGGTTTAGGTTTTTACTGCCACCTTGGATTTCCTTGCAATGGACATGTATTTGATGCTTACATAATACTTTCCCAACTGTAAAACACTTCTCTAGCTTCAAATCAAGCTTTCCTTCAAGTCAAATGCCTTTCTCTCTTGCCTTAAGTCACTCTCTCTCTCTACTTGCCCTTCTCTTTCCCTCTCTAAGTTTGCTGAAGCTTGAGTGATATGAGGGTGTTTAGGGTTCAACTAGGGTTTAAGTGTAGTTTAGTTATTTGTATTTTGGTTCTTGAATCATTTTCCAACTTTTGCTTGGCTGAACTTGCCCTATCAAATTGGTCCCTAGTCATAATTTAACTCAGATTTTATTTGCACTAATGCAACTACATACCATTAATGAAACGTACACAAGCATTTAAATTTGTAATTAACAAACATCTTTTAATCATATTAAGAGCGGTTGTTACATGAATATAATCTTAGATTATTCTAAGAAATATGTGACTTTTATAGATACCATACCTGTTAATAGGAAAAATGAGAAAGAGATCCAAAGAATAAGTTTTCTGTGTTCTTATGAAGTTGAAATTCTTCATAAACTTAGTGCTATCCCTATAGTTTTTGAATTTTCATATGTCTTTTCGGAAGAAATTTTAAGTCTTCCACCTGAAAGAGAGATAAAGTTTTCTATAGAATTAACTCCTGGTACGAGACCAATTTCTATAGCACCTTATAGAATGTCTCCTTTAGAGTTGAGTGAATTGAAGATACAAATAGAAGATCTCTTAGGGAAACAATTCATTAGATCCAATGCTTCACCATGGGGAGCACCAGTCTTATTTGTGAAAAAGAAAGATGGGAGCTTGAGATTATGTATAGATTATAGGCAATTAAATAGAGTAACTGTAAAGAATAAATACCCACTTCCTAGAATAGATGACCTATTGGATCAATTGAAAGGAGTTACTGTATTCTCCAAGATTGATTGGAGGTCAGGGTACCATCCAATCAAAGTTAGAACAAAAGATATACCTAAGATAGCCTTTAGAACTAGATATGGGCAATATGAATTTCTTGTAATGCCAATTGGATTGACAAATGCTCAAACTATTTTTATGGATTACATGAATCGTATCTTCAAACCCTACCTTGATCAATTCATGGTAATGTTTATAGATGAAATTCTTGTATATTCTAAGAATAGGGAAGAGCATGAGCAACATCTTAGGATTGTGCTGCAGTTGCTTAGGGAAAAGTAATTGTATGCCAAACTAGAGAAGTGCAAATTTTGGTTAGAAGAAGTGAAATTCTTAGGTCATGTAATCACAAGAAATGGAGTGACAGTAGATCCTAGTGAGACAAAGATAGTAGATAGTTGGGAGAGACCCACAACAGTGATAGAAATATGAAGTTTTCTCAGATTAGCAAGGTATTATAAGAGATTTATTAAAGGGTTTTCGCAAATCGCATTGCTTGCAACACCCTAACCTTATAGCTTTTATTGAAAATATTTCTTTTAATAATCCTTTTACTATAAGGCTAACGTGTTACTCCTTCTTAGTATTTTATTAATGTTTTGAGTAAAATTTTTATTTTTTTTCAATTTTTCATTTATTATTTGAATTAGGATTGGGACAATTTACTCAGTATTATATTTACACATTTACATAGCGTAAGACTAAATAAATTGAAATAATAACGCAGTGGTAAACTAAAATGTCAGCCACATGATTTTCACTTCATTTAATATTTACAACGTCATATAATACATTTATTCTAGGATATGCAAAGTATTTACTAATTTCTAAGGGTAAGGAGGCAACAAGCCTACCACTCAGACCCTTTTTACAAAAGTCCTACTAGTGGATAACTTTTGCATATCCTGACATATATGCCTATTTTTATATACATCAAAAAATGATTTATCCTAATCTCATTTCCAAAGCATAAGGGATTTAGGATAAGTAGGTTGTTCCCACTTAATTACATTATATAAATATATATATACATCAAAAAGCTTTTATTCACATTCCTCTACTGAGAGGGACTTCCATAATGGTTACTACATATATGGTTTGGATTGCCATGAAGGTGCCTAAAAAGGGAATATCTACATATGTTACGTCAACTTTGAACCACACCATAAACCTTGGCATTTGATACATGCCAGATACAAATGTGAGAAATAATTTTTCAATAGCTATACAACCATATTTTTAAATTAATCTGACATGTACCATTGTAATGATACGAAAATAATTCTACATTCTTTATTAAAAATCTCATTTTTCATTCTATGGGATTAAATAAAAAATTTTGTTAACACAGATGGCATACATATATGAATATATTATGTGATAGTGTATTCTGACAATTCCCTTACATATTTGTCTAGTATCATGATTATTAGAAAATATTTCTAATCATTGGTACATATAGGGAAATTATTCATCATTTATAAGAAAACAAATATTAGTTATAAGGAAAATGGTAAACAATCTGTGGCTAAAAACTAAATCTCTATGAAAGAAAAACTTAGAGTATCGGGAGAGTCACCCAATGAACTATTCCATGTACTCCTACTTACATGAATGAGATAATTTTATTCTCTATGTGACAATTCTGCCACTGATACTATCTAAGGTGTCCCTCAGTGGATCTAAATACCATGTGGTCATTACCCTTACTACAAATCATTCTATATATAGTGGGAGTTTTATTCCCTTCCCACCCCATTGGGGATTGCGTTAATATCATAAAAATTAAATTCACGAGATCATTGCTAATTGTGTAGATCATTTCCTCTCTGCTTTCTAGGTGGATCATGATGATATGGAATCACCACCCCTTAACAGTGGATCATATTCCTAGTACGCTATCTCCCATATATAATCTAGGATGACTTAGCTTGTATCCATGATTATGCTAAATTCTAAGTAAATGTTCCCTTTTAATTGGCCATTTAGGCTACATTAACTTAGAATTTGCAACCATCACAGTGTTTTTTAAAAATATTTATTCCGAGAGGTTGTTTAAACATCCATATTTATGACATAACCGTGGAATGCCCAACAGTTGTCCCATACCAACAATTGGTCACTCGGTTACAAGCTATTCTATTCTAGAACATATATTGGAAATACTTCCTTTAAGTTTTCTTTCTTACATTTATATGTTTTCCTTTCTTTGTCTATGTTTCCCTCTCTATTTCTTTAACTTGTCATGATACCATACTTTCATAAACTATGACCCTTATAACAATTTAATGACCAAATTGCATAATAATAAGAAGTGTTGCTCTCGGTCAAGAGAAGAAAACAAGGTAAAAATAGTGATTTCTTATTTTAAATTCCCAATTTCTACTCTAGACCTTTTTATAAACATAATTTTGTAGCTTCCCTTCCATTTCTATACAATTTTCCCATGCCATGTTTTTGCATTTCACATTTAGGTTCCTAAGGTGAATATTTGCACTTTTTCTTTGTCATATATTTCCAATCCACTCTTTATCTATCTATACATACCTAAATGTATCTCTTTTCTCATAACATACTTATAGGTATGTTTACAAAAAAAATTTCCCATTCTCAATGTACATTACAATTGCTAGGTGTAACACCCTTATCTTTACTTAACAACATCAAAAAAGATGAATGGATAATTATGTCACATTTAAATTTTCCATATTAGCTTATAAATCTGCCTGAGCATATAAATCCATTATTAATTATTATTTGATTAAGTTTGGATTCTTTTGCTTAGGTTAACATGCTTCAGCACAACGGAATTAAAACTTCATTTATCACAACAAAATATATAAAATATATCATAAATATATACATATATCATTAAATATAACTAATATTGTATCTTACATAAGTCAAGATATGTGAAGAACTTTTACTAAAGGTAAGGAGACAATAGGCTTGTCACTCATACCCTTTTTTCAAAAATATTTCTACTAATGGATATATTCTTCACATATCTACTTTCAAACATATGCCCGTTGTCACTATATACATGCCAAAAAGAATAGTGGTCTTAATTCCATCTAAAAAGAATATATCTATAGAATTAGAACCAACAGGGTTACAGTTACATATTCATAGTCATTTTCTAAGTTTGAGTTTCTGAAGTAGGAATTTCAAAGACAACAAATATATATATATATCCTTTAATATTGTAAAGGTTCCCAAAAATGGAACCTCTACGGTAGCCACTTTGATCTCCATCAAAACACTATATTGAGGCATCTGATACAAATTAGTACAATAATGAGAAATAATTTCCCAGTAGCTAAACAAACCATTTACTTTCAAATAACTAATATGTACCACTGTACGAATATAAAAAAATATTTCTACATTCTATTCATTTCAAAACCTTTTTCATTTAATTTTATAGGCATGCTATATGTGAAACATGTGTGTATGCATCTATGAATATGAGATAATCAACATATCATGTCATGAACATAATATATGGTAAAACATTAACATCCTACATCAAACAACAAATCACATTTATAAGCATTCATGCATCATCAATTATCACAACATCATACTTTACCTGGAGCTATCCTTTAGTACCGTTCTTTCCTAACCACTAGGGTGGCTTTTTATTAGTGCTGTCAAGTCCATCACTAGGGTACCATATAGTACCATCACATACACCTCAAGGAGGATTTTATTAGTACCATTATCCACCCTATCTTAGTGACCTTCAGGGAATTTTTATTAGTGTCGTCATTCACCCCCTTCAGGTAACTTTCTTTGTTTTCTCTATTACCTTTAGGGGAGATTTTATTAGTGCCATCATCTCACCACTAGGGTAACAATCATTACATTTCATTCTACCTCTAAGGGAGATTTTATTAGTGTCATTATCTCACCACTAGGGTAACATTCATTGCTTTTCATATTCACCTCAAAGGGGATATTATTAGTGCCATCATCCATTCTACCTTGGTGACTTTTAATGCCTTTACTTTCACAATTGCAAATAGCATTTCAAGCCATTCAATCACATTCACGTAACTTTGAACATATTCATGTCAATGGTATAATGCATGCAATTTATCATTCACATTTAATCATTACATCATTTTTCCCCATTTCACTTAACATAGGCCACTTTAAAATACATATTAGGTTACTTTCCATTAACACATAAAATTTAGCCATCTAAGGGAAAAATTCACATAGCATTTGGCCAAGGCAAGAAAAAGGTGAAAAATTGGTATTTTCAAGCCATTTGTTTCATTTCTTCCATTCTTGTTACCATTTAGGCATTATGGTAATATATTCAATAATTAAACATAACACTTTCTTACACCTCAAAATAGGCATGTGTACATTTAGCCTTTCTTTTCCACACTTTTCTAGCTCATTTTTCATACCAAACATATAAATGCACATAATCTTCCATCTTCACATTTACAAGTACACTTTCAAGCTAAATGGCATGACTAGAAAATGGTAGAAGTACCAAAACATTAACTTAACATAATTTTCTCTCTCTTACTAACTCATGATAATTTCTTCCACCATTTTTAGGCACTTTTTCAAGCTAACATTTTCACCAATTTACATGGAAGCATTCGGCCAAGTGAGAAAGTAAAGGAAAATAGAATTGTTTCATCATTTTGCTTTCAAGACTTTCATATTCAAGTAGATCTCATGCAAAATCACCATTTTCTCACTCTTTTCCATACCATTTCAACCATTTCAAGAATTAGGTACCAATCATGGAAATATCAATCTCTTATATTTTCAAGCATTTCAACAAGTTCATATTCATAAACACAACAACATTTCAACATAAGCAAAACCCACTCAAAAAAATCCACCATAAGAATGTAGAGAGAGAAAGCCCTAGGTTTCATGAAACATGAAAGAACTTTAAACATACCATAAGACATGAAACTAAGGCTTTAGGAATGTTTAGCTACCTTGAAAATGTAAGAAAGGTGTGATCTTCCAAGTGTTCTAGCTTGATTTTCCACTTCCTCTTCCTTGGTGTAGCTTTTGGCTAGCCCCTCTTCTCCCCCTTGGTTTTGACTTCTTCCTCATCTAAAGGAAGAAGATGACTTAAATTAGGGTTTTGATAAATGACCAAAATGTCCTTGGTGCTAAAATGTCTACTTTACCCTTTTAACTTCTCTTTTTCAACAATGGCACTCTCTCTCCCAAGAATTGTAATTTTATGGAACTTCTATAGGTTAGGACCATTCTGCCCTTATTTTTTCAAAATTATAGTTTTGCCCCTTAACTTTTTAAGAAATTACCAATATGTCCTTAAAGAAAATTACAATTTTACCTTTTATGTCCAAATGGCCAATTTAATTTCATTTTTCATCCTTTTCGAGTTTGGTAGGCAAAAAATCCTTAAATAAAGTTTCATAAAACTTCTTTTATGAAATTACTAATTATCATTTTGCCCTTTATGTCAATATAATTATTTTTACCCTTATTCTTCCTCCCTTCTAAAATAAAGGAGTAAAGGCCTTCCAATACTATTTTCATAAAATACTTAGGTAAAAATTTAGTTTTCCTATCTTATAAAAAATTACTAATATGCCCTTGAGACAAAATTACAACTTTGCCCCTTTTAGAGAAATTACCATTTTGCCATTAAAGTAGACACAATCACTTCCACACTTATTTCTTCTTCTCTCCTAATGAAAATGGTAAAAGTCCTTAAATGTAATTCCATAAAATAATTAGATAAAATTTATTTTCTCCTTTATAGTAAAATTACTATTTTGCTCTTCTTTACCAAAATTTCCAATTTTCTCCTTTTATGATAAAAGTGGCTCTATCTTGAAGAAAATGTCCATTCTATCCCTTTTATGAACCATTCTTATCATTATATAAATAATAACATCTTAATGTTTAATCAATCATAACAATAATGTCATAATAAATCCCAAAGTATTAGAGGTGGATGTCACACTAAGATTTCATGATTTTGAAGCTTTTCATTTTAAGTAATCCATCAACACAAAGATTTCCATTCTTTCCATGTCTTGACCAAAAGCTATGAAACATATTTATAAACAATTTTTCACAAAACTTCCATCATGTTTTCGGTCAAGAATTCCAATATAAAGAAAATACAATAATCTAATCAAAATATCAATTTCCTTTTTCCTTTTGTTAGTGTCCAAAATGCCAATATAAATCTTAGGCAAGATTTAACAACATTTTCCCTTGCCAATCAACATGATACCTCGGCTAAGGAAGGAAAATCAAGGGAAAATATACCATTTCATCAAGCTATAAATTTTCTTATTCATTTTATCCATAGCTAAGAAAATATCATGTGGAGTGGGCAAGATTTAAGCAAAATTTTATTCTGCACAGATGGACATTTTTGGCCAAGTGAAGGAAAAAGGGGAAAATGATGTTTTGTCATCAAATGTAAATTCTCTTTCTCTCCTTTGGCCATAATCAAGACAATAACACATTAATCATGCCAAATGGTAAACATTTTTCCTTGCCTACCAACATAAGGGAAATGCATTATTTCATCAAGATATAAATTTTTCTTCCCCATTTTATACATAACCAAGATCATAACATGTTGAGTGGAAAAAATTTAAGCAAGATTTAGCCACCCTCCTTCCTTTCCAAGAAGCACACTCACGACTAAGGAGGGAAAAATTGGGAATCATTGTGGTTTTCCTTCAATCTTTCTACTTATCCCATTTTCATCATAATTTAGTTAAAAACATCATTTACCCATCAAAATCATGACAACCTAAGCATCATAAAATCATCATTCAAGAATTGGAGATCTTTCATGAAAATGGAAATAAAATTGCAAATTTCTCATAAACACTTTAAAACTTCCAATCAATACTCAAATATGCATCCATACATCATTCTAAGCAAATCCCAATAGAATTTTTGACATTTCAAGAATTAGAGAGAAGTGTTATTGTTCATAGCAGTCATGGGAGACATGTAAGAGCTTGAAAACAACCATGAAACATGAAATAAATGGTGGAATGATGTAGAGCTACCTTTGTTTAGCAATGGAAATGAGTTTGTTTCAAAGTTTCCTCCTTTCCTTCCCTTTCTTCTTCTTCCTTTTCTCTTCTCGGTTTCATGTTGCTCTTTCTTCTCCTCTCTTTGTTTTCACGTCAGCTTCTCTTTCTTGAAGGAAGAAGGAGACATGAATAAAAAATAGGTGGAAAAAGACCATTTTGCCCCTATTTGCAAAAGACTACTTTTTCCATCAATTTTGCTTCACAATTTTGAAAAATGATACAATATAAATTTCACAAATATTTTCATGATGAAATGATAATTTTAACCTTAAGGTGTCAAATTGCAATTTTACCGTTAGTGTAAAATTATCATTTTGCCCTTTTAGAAAAAATGACTATTTTACCTCTTTATTTGCTTCTATAATTTTTAAAATTTTAAGGGAATATTCTCAAGGGAATTTATCATAATTTTTAAGGTAAAATAACTATTTTACCCTTGTGTTAACATTACTATTTTATCCTTGAGTGAAATTACCATTTTACCCTTGGGTAAAAATTATCCATTTTGCCATTGAATATTTCTCTATAGTCATAATGACTTTCAGACATTTTGTAGGCAAAATCATTATATTTTGGATATTATCCTGGTATCATAATGATGTATCATAAATGCACGATATATTTTAAAGGCGTAATGATTATGTTTCGTCCTGTAGTAAAACTTTTATGTTCTTCACTTTAGTCCCTAACTTTTTCTTTCAATTTCATCCCTTCCTTCATTTTCAAAATTTTTATTAAAATATTTAGATATAAAATTGCTAAATTTATATATTTAAAGCATACTTAAAATTAGGAAAAATGTAGATATTACATTGCCTTTGACTAAATTGACTAGGAAAGATGTTATATTTGTGTGGGATTCCAAATGTGAACATAGTTTCCAAATTTTAAAGGAAAAACTAACCACAGCACCTGTCTTAACTATTCCTGATCCCTTAGGGAGTTATAAACTGTATTGCAACACATCCAAGAAGGGCCTATGGTGTGTCTTGATGCAAAGCAAGAGGGTAGTAGCGTATGTCTCTAGACAGTTAAGACCTCATAAAGAAAACTATCCTACCTATGACTTAGAATTAGCCGCCACAATGTTTTCCTTAAAGATTTGGAGACACTATTTGTATGGGTCTAGGTTTGTGGTATTTAGTGACCATAAAAGTCTCAAATACCTTTTCAATCAAAAGGAGTTGAATATGAGGTAGAAAAGGTAGCTAAACATTCCTAAAGCCTTAGTTTCATGTCTTATGGTATGTTTAAAGTGCTTTCATGTTTCATGAAACCTAGGGCTTTCTCTCTCTACATTCTTATGGTGGATTTTTTTGAGTGGGTTTTGCTTATGTTGAAATGTTGTTGTGTTTATGAATATGAACTTGTTGAAATGCTTGAAAATATAAGAGATTGATATTTCCATGATTGGTACCTAATTCTTGAAATGGTTGAAATGGTATGGAAAAGAGTGAGAAAATGGTGATTTTGCATGAGATCTACTTGAATATGAAAGTCTTGAAAGCAAAATGATGAAACAATTCTATTTTCCTTTACTTTCTCACTTGGCCGAATGCTTCCATGTAAATTGGTGAAAATGTTAGCCTGAAAAAGTGCCTAAAAATGGTGGAAGAAATTATCATGAGTTAGTAAGAGAGAGAAAATTATGTTAAGTTAATGTTTTGGTACTTCTACCATTTTCTAGTCATGCCATTTACCTTTTCAATCAAAAGGAGTTGAATATGAGGCAGAAAAGATCGATGAAATTTATTAAGGATTATTACTTTGAATTGAAATACCATCCAGGGAAGCCAAATGTAGTGGCAAATGCCTTGAGTAAGAAATCCCTCTACGTAGCTCAAATTATAGTGAATGAAATGAGCTTGATTGAGAAATTTAGAAATTTGAAGTTGTCCACTCTGATATTGTCATATAGGATATGCTTGAGTGAGATGAGCATTGAGAAAAATTTTAGAACTTAAATCCTAGAAGCCCAAGGGGAAGATGAATTCTTAAAATTGCTGAAGAACCCAAAGGAATTCCAGAAAGAAGCTGATCGGGTGATAACCTTCTAGAATAGGTTGTATATACCAGAATCTAGAGGATTAAGGGATCAAATATTAGAGAAAGCCTATAAGAGCAACTATACTGTTCATCCTAGTGCCACTAAGATGTATCAAGATTTGAGAGCAAATTTTGGTGGCTAGGTATGAAATGGCACATAGCTAATTATATTGCTAAATTCCTAATATGCTAATAGGTGAAAATTAAACGTAAAAAACCTATGGGGTTATTACAACCTCTAGAGATTCTTGAATGGAAATGGGAAAAAATTTCCATGGACTTTGTAGTTGGTTTGCCTAGAACTCAGTCAGGAAATAATACAATCTTAGTGATTGTAGACAGATTAACTAAATATGCACATTTCCTACCCATTAAAATAAATTTTTCATTAGATAAGTTAGCCCAATTGTATATACAAGAAATAGTGAGACTCCACAGAGGTCCCACTGTAACATTCGCTCCTAAATTTTAAGAGATGTTTGTTAATTTTAATTAATTGCTTGTTTATGTTGCATTTATGTTATATTAGCTTGCATATAGTTGCATGAGTGCAAGAAGTGGACTAGAAATGAGTGAGAAATTTGACTAGAATGAAGAAAAGGACTAAACTGAAAAGTGAAAGAATTTAGGTATGACAATTGTAATTTTAGCCAAAAGATTTACTGTAGCAACAAAATTTTGAAAGCTTCCCGCCAGTGAGCTAGGGAAAAAATGGTAAATTAACATATAGTTGGAAGAATTATCATCTTGGACTGAATGGTCAGCAATTAAAAGCGAAATTGCAAAGGGCCGGACTACCTATAAATAGGCCAATCCTTCAGACCCTTCAATTGCTTCCTAAAAGTCTGAATTTTAGAAAGAGAGAGTGAATGAGTTAGAGAGAGAAAGAGAACGAATTATGAGCAAATAACCTTATTGCTTGGATGTAAGCATTCTATGAGCTAGGGAATCACTCCAGGACACTTCCCAATCAACAACCATCGATTAAAAACCAGCAAAAGTTAGCATAATAACCTAATCCCTTTATTTTGGAGTTTACTGTTCATATTACTGAAATTTGTGAAATTAAACTTTTTTGAAAGAAAAAGGGATTGAAAACTACATTCTTATTATTTTTAATCACTATTGGGTGTTTTTAACCGATTGAAAATACTTGTGCATGCTTAAAATTATTTTTGAAAAATGGGTTTTTTCAGCTTGAATGAAAATGAGTTTTAATCTCAGATTTGGACAAGATTACATGATTTTTTGGGTTGGTTTCTTGTTCTAAATGTTGCTGAGAGGTTTATTGTAAGTTCATCAATTTTAAAATGGGTTTAGAAACAAGTTTTTGGATTAAAATTTTGGGTTAACGGTAATTTACAAAACAGAGCAAGACACGGCAGCCGACTATCCCGGTAAAGCAGTTAGCTGTCCTACTCTTGAGATGCCCAGAATCATATACAGAATGCTAGCAGTTGGCTGCGGGGCACCTGGAATTCGACTGCCGCGTTCTTCATTTTTTCAAAAAATGCCCAAGAACAGAGCAGCCGACTGCCCCGACCTAGCAGTCGACTGTTAGGCTAAACAGTAAGCTAGCAGATGATTGCTGGCACCTAGCAGCCGACTGCCAGCTCTCTTTTGAAATTTTGAAAATTTAAACAAAATGCAATCAGTCAACTTGCAGCATGATACCAGTCGACTGCCACCTTTTGTGATGAAAAGATGAACTTAATGATGTATTTGAATGATATTTAGCCCAAAAACTAAATCCAAACTGGAGATTAAACTTAAATTATAAGCAAGGTAACATATACTTGAATGTGAACAAGAAAGAGCATGAAAGTGATGAAAGTTAAAAGGAAAGAGCAAGAATGCATAAGAGAAATGAAAATTGTATTCTTAATATATGTATTTGTGGTAGATAGGTTCATATCTGAATGACCGATTGTTGGTATAGGACAGTGATCGAACATTCTGCGATTATCGTGATAGTTGTAAATTGTAAGTTAGTGACTTAATGTCCAAAGTAAAGGAAAAGTCACATACTTAGAATTTTCAAAATTATAGTATACACCGATTCACCCATATATATATTTATGAATAGCGTTTTAAGGACCCCAATATGTACTTAATGTGTGGGTCCCAGAGTTGGGAACCTTATGGTACTTGGATCCATTGGAGGACACTCCATAATGTACGCATTGTTATAAGCAGTCGACCAATGACAGGCATAAGTTGCCAGAGTCGAGGACTGCCAAGCATAAGTTGCCAGAGTACATATTCAAAAGTATGGAGTAGAGCATATGTTGCGCCTCCAAATTTCTCTTATTTTGCAATCATATTATGATAGTTATGATAATAGAGTGGTGCATATGTTGCCTCTCTAGATTTCTCTTATTATACAATCATATGATGATGATTATAATGATGATTGGCAGAGGCCAATGAGAAGTGCTCTTATTTCCTTATTGCTCTTTATTTTATGATGAAAGTTATATTAATGATGATATGTTACCTATATGTTTTGATGAGTTTATGTGATGTATACTATGAGCTGAACATATAAAGTAAGCAATGCATGCAAGTATGAATGTTAAATGAAATGTTATACAGGATCACCCAATAGATGTATTGTTTTGGAAAAAGAATGTAGAATTTTCGTATGAGTTTTTGGTGGTACAAACTAGCTATTTTGAAAAATGGTTGTTAATGCTACTGAGATTTATTCTCATAAAAATGCTAATTTATATCAGATGCCTAGGTTCCAGATAGTACTAGAAGTGGAGGTGGAAGTGGTGGATATACCCTTTCTAGGGTATTTTCTAGTGATTCATGAAGTGTGGGTTGTGTATATATGGGAAGTTCCTCCCACACCTTGAGGATGTAATTTTCTAGGAAAGTTTTTTGATATGCCCCATACCTTGAATCCTTGTGATATTTTGGTAAAAGGATCAGGAGAATAGTTTTGATGTATAAGATAAGGGCATATATGTATTAGGATGTGAGCTAGGAATCCACTAGCTATTTTTGTTAAATGGGTATGAGTGACAAGCTTGTTGTCTCCTTACCCTAACTAACACTCATATATCCATAGATATATGTCTAATGAATGATAGTACACACTGTAAATGAAAGTTGATGCATATGAATATATGTATGCACATTTATGTTATTTTAACTAATATGTTTTTATTTCTGCTGCGTAATGTGTGAGATCCCAAGTGTAGTAGCCCAAACCAATAATACTAAATATGTCATTTGGTAAACAATTAAGAATCGACTCGGGTAAGCGTAGTAATTCACCAATCTTATAGTATATATTTTATATTATTTAATTAACTTAAAAGGAACTACAGGATTGGGGGGTTACACTGAGTTGGTATCAGAGCACTACTACCATGGCTAGTTAGAACTGGCTCGGTAGTGAAAGGGTAGATTCCTCAGGATTGAGACTAATGCAGGATAGTTAACTGAGCCATGGCAGTTGACTAGCTTGTATTATGTTTTGAATTGAGGAATGAAGTATTAGGTTTGGTTAGATAATATTTCTGATTGGTGCCATATGATCTCTTATAAATAATATGTTATTGAGACTGATCACGTCGGTAATGTTTGTTTTGTAGAGGGAATTATGGCCCAACCTAGGAGAAATACTAGGAAGGAAAAGGAAGGTGAGACCAATATGGAAATAGTAATGCAAGTCATGATGGGAGTGACAGAGGCTATAAGGGAACATGCTACTATTGTTACTCAACAAGCTGCAGCTACACCTGAAGCACTTAGACAATTTCAAGAGAATAGACCTGTGAATCCTAATCCAAATCCTGACGTTAGACAAGTGAGAAACCAAGCTTATAATGGTTGGTTTGAATTTTAGAGAAATAATCCTTCTTCCTTTAGGGGTGAGTTTAATCCACAGGCAGCTGAAGAATGGTTGCGAGAAATGGAAAAATTGTTCGAGGTTGTAGGGAATACAGACAAATAGAAGGTATTGTTTGCTACTCCCATGCTTTTTGGGGAAGAAGAATATTGGTGGAAAGGAGCAAAAAAATTACTGGTAGCTTAAGGGACCAAAATCACATAGGAAGTTTTTAAAAGAGTGTATCTGGAAAAGTATTTCCCTGAGAACATGAGAAACCAGAAGGAAATTGAATTCATACAGTTAAAGCAGGGTAATATGACTTTTGAGGAGTATTTAGCAAAATTTGAGGCATTGTCTAAATTCTCTTCTTATTTAGAACATCATCCAAATGAGACATGGAAAGCATTACATCTAGAAACTGGGTTGAGATCGGAGCTAAAGAATGCTATTGCTCCATTTGAAATTAGAAACTTTGCTATGTTAGTGAACAAGTGTTGCATTGTTTCTCATAAACTAGCTGACACAGAGAAAGAAAGACAGAGGGCCAGTTTCTTTAAAAGAAAACAACCTGGATCCTTCAAAGGAAGGAATAATAGAAATGAGGGAAATCAAAAGGGGATGAAACCTGTAGTGAGACAGGCAGTACCCAATGCTTGTCCAAAGTGTGGAAAAAGTCATGGCAGACCTTGTAAATTCCAATCAGGTGTGTGTTATAAGTGTCAAAAACCAGGTCATTTCATTAAAGATTGCCTTGAGTGGAAGAAGTCTATAGAGCCCATAAGACCTCCTACTATGGGAAGAGTTTTCACTTTCAAAGGTAAAGAAGTGATCCAGTCAAATGATCTTATAAAAGGTAAATGTTTGATAAATGACATATCTTTAATTGTACTATACGATTCTGGTGCCACTCATTCTTTCATTTCTTGTGAATGTGTGGAAAGATTGAGTTTACCTTTATTTAAATTTCCCCATGAGTTATCCATTTCTACTGCCGCAGGAGAGCGGGTATTAACTTCTTTGGCTTGCTTAAATTTTCCCCTTGTTATTGAAAATAAGCCCTTCATTGTTGACCTCATTTGTTTAACTTTGGTGGAATTGGATATTATTCTCGAGATGGATTGGTTGTTTGTGAACAATGTAGTCTTGGATTGTTCTAAGAAATCTGTGACTTTTATAGATGCCATGCCGGTAGTTAGGAAAATTGAGGAAGAGATCCAAGGAATTCGTTTTCTGTGTTCTTCTAAAGTTGAACTTCAGCATCAACTTAATGCTATTCCTATAGTTTGTGAATTTCCAGATGTCTTTCCAATGAAATTGTAAGCCTTCCCCCTGAGAGAGAGATAGAATTTTCTATAGAATTGATTCTTGGCATGGGACCAATTTCTATAGCGCCTTATAGAATGTCTCCCTTAGAGTTAACTGAATTGAAGGTGCAGATAGAGGATCTTTTAGGGAAGCAGTTTATTAGGCCCAGTCTCCACCTTGGGGAGTACCAGTTATATTTGTAAAGAAGAAAGATGGAAGTATGAGATTATGTATAGACTATAGACAACTGAACTGGGTAACTGTGAAGAATAAATACCCACTTCCTAGGACAGATGATTGGTTAGATCAATTGAGAGGAGCTACTGTATTTTCCAAAATCGATTTGAGGTCGAGATACCATCAAATCAAAGTCAGAATATAAGACATACCTAAGACAGCCTTTAGAAATAGATATGGGCATTATGAATTTCTTGTAATGCCATTTGGATTGACGAATGCTCCAGCTATTTTTATGGATTACATGAATCGTATCTTTAGACCCTACCTTGATTAATTCGTGGTAGTGTTTATTGATGACATTCTTGTATATTCTAAGAGTAGTGAAGAGCATGAACATCATCTTAGGATTGTATTACAGTTGCTTAGGGAAAAGCAATTGTATGAAAAATTAGAAAAATGTGAATTATGGTTAGAAGAGGTAAAATTCTTAGGTCATGTAATCACTAAAGATAGAGTAACAGTAGATCCTAGTAAGATAGAAGCTGTAATTAGTTGGGAGAGACCCACAATAGTGACTGAAATTCAGAGTTTTCTTGGATTAGTAGGGTATTATAGGAGATTTATTCAAGGGTACTCGCAAATTGCGTTGCCTTTGACTAGACTGACTAGGAAAAATATTCCTTTTGTGTGGGATTAGAAATGTGAAGATAGTTTTCAAATTTTGAAGGAAAATTTGACTACAACACCTGTATTAATAATCCCTGATCCCTTAGGAAATTTTGAATTGTATTGCGATGCATCCAATAAGGGCCTAGGATGTGTCTTGATGCAGAATGGGAGAGTTGTCGCATATGCCTCTAGACAATTAAGGCCTTATGAAGAAAATTACCCTACCCAAGATTTAGAATTAGCAACCATAGTGTTTGCTTTAAAAATCTGGCGACACTATTTGTATAGGTCGAGGTTTGAGGTATTTAGTGACCACAAAAGTCTCAAATATCTCTTTGACCAAAAAGAATTAAACATGAGGCAAAGAAGATGGATGGAATTCTTAAAGGATTATGATTTTGAATTAAAGTATGATCCAGGAAAAGCCAATGTAGTGGTAGATGCACTAAGTCAGAAATCTCTCCACATGGCTCAACTAATGATAAATGAAATGAGCCTGATAGAGAAATTTAGAAATATGAGTCTATCCACACTGGTGTTACCAGATAGGATATGTCTAAGTGAGTTAAAAATTGAGAATAATCTTAGAACTCAGATATTAGAAGCTCAAAGAAAGGATGAATTCTTAAAGTCCCTAAAGGACCTAAAAGAATTCAAAAGAGGTGTCGATGGTGTAGTGACCTTCCAAGATAGAATTTATGTCCCAAACTCAAGAGGACTGAGGGATATAATTCTAGAAGAAGCCCATAAAAGCAACTATACTATTCATCCTGGTGCTACCAAGATGTATCAAGATTTGAAGAAGAAATTTTGGTGGCAAGGTATGAAGAAGCAAATAGCTGAGTATGTTGCTAGATGCCTAGTGTGTCAGCAGGTGAAAATTGAACATCAGAAACCTGTAGGACTATTACAACCTCTTCAAATCCCTAAATGCAAATGGGATAAAATTTCTATGGATTTTTTTGTAGGTTTACCAAAAACTTAATTGGGAAATGATGCAATCTGGGTGATTATAGATAGATTAACTAAATCTGCACATTTCCTACCCATCAAAATAAATTTCTCATTAGATAAGTTAGCCCAATTGTATATAAGAGAAATAGTAAGACTCCATGGAGTTCCTACTAATATAGTATTTGATAGAGATCCTAGGTTTACTTCTAGATTCTAGAAAGCCTTGTAAGAGGCTTTTGGTACTAAACCTAGCTTCAGTACTACTTATCATCCACAAACTGATGGGTAGACTGAAAGAACTATTCAGACTCTAGAAAATATGCTTAGAGCATGTACATTAGAGTAAAAAGGAAATTGGGACAGAAATTTACCTTTAGTGGAATTTTCCTACAATAATAGTTTTCACTCCAACATAGGGATGGCTCCTTATGAAGCTTTGTATGGAAGAAAATGTAGGTCACCTTTGTGCTGGTTTGAAGTGGGGGAGAGACAACTACTAGGGCCCAAATTAGTTCAACAAACCACATATCAAATTAAGATGATTAAAGAAAAGATGGCTAAAGCCTAAGATAGGTAGAAAAGTTATGCTGATAAAAGGAGAAGACCACTAGAATTCGATGAAGGAGATCATGTTTTCCTCAGAATTTCTCCTATTACTAGTATTGGCAGGACTATTAAGTTTAGAAAGTTGAGCCCAAGATACATTGGACCTTTCCAAATCTTGAAAAAGGTTGGCCAATTTGCTTATCAAATTGCTTTACCCCCATTTCTATCCAATCTTCATGATGTGTTTCATATTTCTCAACTTCAAAAATATCTTTCCGATCCTTCACATATTCTTGATGCCTGAATAGTACAATTAAAAGATAATTTAACTTATAATCCTAGACCTTTAAGAATCATTGGGACTGAAATTAAACAATCGAGAAGCAAGACAATTACCCTGGTAAAGGTATTATGGGATCAGTCATCGCCCCAAGAAGCTATGTGGGAGAAGGAAGATGATATGAGAAGAGTGTATCCAGAGTTATTTGTATAGATACGTATAAATTTCGAGGACAAAATTTCTCGAAAGGAGGGGAGAAATGTAACATTCGCTCCTAAATTTTGAGAGATGTTTGTTAATTTTAATTAATTGCTTGTGTATGTTGCATTTATGTTATATTAGCTTGCATATAGTTGCATGAGTACAAGAAGTGGACTAGAAATGAGTGAGAAATTTTGACTAGAATGAAGAAAAGGACTAAACTGAAAAGTGAAAGAATTTGGGTATGAA
Source organism: Senna siamea (assembly GCA_031216115.1). NCBI lineage: Eukaryota > Viridiplantae > Streptophyta > Magnoliopsida > Fabales > Fabaceae > Senna > Senna siamea. The sequence goes on along the minus strand of CM062363.1, from coordinate 22,339,887 downwards.
AATCCTAATTTTGGCCAAAATATTTACTGTAGCAACAGAATTTTTAAAGCTTCCCGCTAGTGAGCTAGGGACAAAATGGTAAATTAACATATAGTTAGAAGAATTATCATCTTGAACCGAATGGTCGAAAATTAAGAGCGAAATTGCAAAGGGTCGGACTGCCTATAAATAGGCCAATCCTTCAGACCCTTCAATTGCTTCCTGAAAGTCTGAATTTTAGAGAGAGAGAGAGGGGACGAGCTAGAGAGAGAAGGAGAAGGAATTGTGAGCAAATAACCTTGTTACTTGGATTTAAGCATTCTAGGGCTAAGGAATCACTCCAGGACACTTCCCAATCAACAACCACCAATTAAAAACCAGCAAAAGGTAGTATAATAACCCAATCCCTTTATTTCAGAGTTTGCTGTTCATATTACTAAAATTTGTGAAATTGAACTTGTTTGAAAGAAAAAGGGATTGAAAATTACATTCTTATTATTTTTAATCACTATTAGGTGTTTTCAACCAATTGAAAATACTTATGCATGCTTAAAATGATTTTTGAAAAATGGGTTTTTCAGCTTGAACGAAAATGAGTTTTAATCTCAGATTTGGACAAGATTACATGATGTTTTGGGCTGGTTTCTTGTTCTAAATGTTGCTGAGAGGTTTATTGTAAGTTCATCAATTTCAAAATGGGTTTAGAAATAAGTTTTTGGATAGAAATTTTGGGTCAACGACAATTTACAAAATAGAGCAAGACACAGCAACTGATTGCCCTGGTAAAGCAGTCGACTGTCGTGCTCTTGAGATGCCCAGAATTGTTTACAAAATGCTAGTAGTCGACTGCCGGGCACCTGGAAGTTGATTATCACGTTCTTCTTTTTTCCAAAAATGCCCAAGAACTGAGCAGCCGATTGCCCCGACCCAGTAGTCGACTATCGGGCGAAACAATAAGCTAGCAATTGACTATTGGCACCTAGCAGCCGATTGCCAGCTTTCTATTTGAAATTTTGAAAATTTAGACAGAATGCAATCAATCAACTTGTAGCATGATACCAGTCGACTACCACCTTTTATGATGAAAAGATGAACTTAATGATGTATTTGAATGATATCTAGCCCAAAAACTAAATCCAAACTGGAGATTAAACTCAAATTATAAGCAAGGTAACATATACTTGAATGTGAACAAGAAAGAGCATGAAAGTGATGAAAGTTAAAAGGAAAGGCAGGAATGCATAAGAGAAATTAAAACTGTATTCTTAATATATGTACTTGTGGTAGATAGGTTCATATCTGAATGACTAATTGCTGGTATGGGATAGTCATCGGACATTCCATGATTATCATGATAGTTGTAAATTGTAAGTTAGTGACTTAATGGCCAAAGTAAATGAAAAGTCACATACTTAGAATTTACAAAACTATAGTATGCACCGATTCACCCATATATATATGTATGAATAGCATTTTAAGGACCCCAGTATGTACTTAATGTGTGGGACCCAGAGTTGGGAACTTTATGGTACTTGGATCCACTAGAGGATGCTCCAGAATGTATGCAATGTTATATACAGTCGAGGACTGACCATTATAAGTTGCCAGTGTCGAGGACTACCAGCCATAAGTTGCCAGAGTATATATTCGAAAGTATGGAGTGGAGCATATGTTGCCCCTCCAGATTGCTCTTATTTTGCAATCATATGATGATAATTATGATTATGGAGTGGTGCATATGTTGCCCCTCCAGATTTCTCTTATTATACAATCATATCATGATGATGATTGGCAGAGGCCAATGAGAAGTGCTCTTATTTCCTTATTGCTCTTTATTTTATGATGAAATTTATATGAATGATTATATGTTACCTATATGTTTTGATGAGTTTCTGTGATGTATACTACGAGCTGAACATATAAAGTAAGCAATGCATGCAAGTATGAATGTTAAATGAAATGTTATACAGGATCACCCAATAGATGTATTATTTTGTGAAAAAGAATGTAGAATTTCCATATGAGTTTACGGTGGTACAAACTGGCTATTTTGAAAAATGGTTATTAATGCTACTTAGATTTATTCTTATAAAAATGTTAGTTTGTATCAGATGCCTAGGTTCCAGATAGTACTAGAAGTGGAGGTGGAAGTGGCGGATATACCCTTCCTAGGGTATTTTCCATTGATTCATGAAGTGTGGCTTATGTATATATGGGAAGTTCCTCCCACCCCTTGAGGATGTAATTTTCTAGGAAAGTTTTTTGATATGCCCCATACCCTGAATCCTTGTGATATTTTGGTAAAAGGATTAAGAGAATAGTTTTGATGTATAAGATAAGGGCATATATGTATTAGGATATGTGAGCTAGGAATCCACTAGCTATTTTTGTTAAATGGATATGAATGATAGGCTTGTTGTCTCCTTACCCTAACTAACACTCTCACATATCCATAGATATATGTCTAATGAATGATATGTATACACTGTAAATGAAGGTTGATGTATATGAATATATGTATGCACATTTATGTTATTTTGACTAATATGTTTTTATTTCTGTTGCGTAATGTGTGAGATCCTGAGTGTAGTAGCCAAAACCAATAATACTAAATATGTCATTTGGTAAACAATTAAGAATTGACTCGGGTAAGGGAAGTAGTAATTCACCAATCTTATATATATAGTTTATATTATTTAATTAACTTAAAAGGAACAGTAGGATTGGGGGGTTACACCCAATAATATAGTATCTGATAGAGACCCTAGGTTTACTTCTAGATTCTGGAGAGCCTTGCAAGAGGCTTTTGGCACAAAACTTAGTTTCATTACTACTTATCATCCACAAACTGATAGGCAGACTGAATGAACAATACAAACTCTAGAAGAAATGCTTAGGGCATATACAATAGAGCAAAAAGGGAGTTGGGATAGAAATTTACCTTTAATAGAATTTTCTTACAATAACAGTTTCCATTCTACCATAGGGATGGCTCTTTATAAGGCCTTATATGGAAGTAAATGTCAATCACCTTTATGTTGGTTCAAAGTGGGGAAAAGACAATTATTAGGGCCCGAGTTACTGCAAAAAACTACAGATTAGATTAAAATGATTAGAGAAAAGATGGTTAAGTCCTAGGATAGACAAAAAAAGTTATGCTGATAAAAGGAGAAGACCATTAGAATTTAAAGAAAGGGATCATGTATTCCTTAGGGTTTCCCTAATTACTGGTATTGGTAGGGTTATTAAGTCCAGAAAATTAAATTCTAGATACATTGGACCCTATCAGATCTTAAAGAGAATTGGTCCCTCTACTTACCAGATCGATTTACCCCCATTTTTTGTCTAACCTCCATGATGTATTTCATATTTCTCAACTCCGTAAATATCTTCTTGACCCTTCACATATTCTTGATGCCAGTACAATACAATTGAAAGGTAATTTGACTTATAATCCAGAACCTTTAAAAATCATTAATACTAGGGTTAAGCAATTGAGAAATAAAACTATTTCCTTAGTGAAAGTATTGTGGAATCAATCATCTCCACAAGAAGCAACTTGGGAGAAAAAAGAAGAGATGAGAAAAATTTTTTTGGAAATTTTTAAATAGGTACATATAAATTTTGAGGATGAAATATTTTAAAAAGAAAGGGAGAAATGTAACATCCGCTCCTCCTATTTATTATAGGATGTATGTTTGTTCTTAAATAAGTTAGATGTTTGTGTATGTTGCATTAGATTGCATGTAGTTACATCAGAATGAGGGACTAAATTGAAAAGAAAAGAGTAGAGACTTCAATGAAATGAAAATGTTTAATATAGAAGACTATATAAGCTTTCAAATATTCCAGGGTAGCAAACTGTAATTTTAGCAAAAAGAGTTACTGTAGCTACCAGAATTTTGAATTTTCCAGCCAATGGTTTAGAGACAAAATGATAATTTGGCATACGATTGGAGAAATGATCATTTGGAGTTGAATGATCTAGAATTTGGATCATAATTGCAATTCTTAGGCCACTTATAAATAGAGCTAAGCCCCAGAAGCCTTATTTCTCAACCTATATTACAGAATTTAGAGAGAGAAAGGAAAACCAAGTAGAAAGAGAGAGTGAAGAAGAAAAGATCAAATTCATACTTCTAGAATGAGTTGAATCCAGAAAAGTGTATTGGAAGGCATCTAACATAATAATCATCTCACCAATAAGGAAGTAAGATAGCAAAAAACCTATTCCCACTAATTTTGAATTTACCATTCATACTTTGAAAAATGAGATTTTTATGTTAATGAAAGTAAAAGAGGGATTAAAACTACATTCTTGGTGTTTATGATTGCTATTGGGTGTTTTAAAATGCATGAATATACTTATGCATGCTGAAATCAGATTATGAGAAATGGGTTTTTCCTATTGAATGAGAATGGGCTTTAAACCAATAATTTAGTGAGATTAAATGGTAGTTTGGGCTATTTTTATATGGTAAATGATGCTTATATACTGGTATTGAGTTAATAATTATTAGAGATTACTTACAAAAAGGTTCTTGGATAAAAATCTAGGTCAATGACGAGTTTGAACAATAGAGTATAACGTAACAGTCGACTTGTAGCTTCTATTAGTCAACTATCGTGTTTTTCTGTTGCCCAAAAATGCATACAGGGTGCTAGTAGTCGACAACCAGCTCGTGGAAGTTAACTTTTATGGAATTTACCATTCATACTTTGAAAAATGAGATTTTTATGTTAATGAAAGTAAAAGAGGGATTAAAACTACATTCTTGGTGTTTATGATTGCTATTGGGTGTTTTAAAATGCATGAATATACTTATGCATGCTGAAATCAGATTATGAGAAATGGGTTTTTCCTATTGAATGAGAATGGGCTTTAAACCAATAATTTAGTGAGATTAAATGGTAGTTTGGGCTATTTTTATATGGTAACTGATGCTTATATACTGGTATTGAGTTAATAATTATTAGAGATTACTTACAAAAAGGTTCTTGGATAAAAATTTAGGTCAATGACAAGTTTGACCAATAGAGTATAACGTAACAGTCGACTTGTAGCTTCTATTAGTCAACTATCATTTTTTTCTGTTGCCCAAAAATGCATACAAGGTGCTAGTAGTCGACAACCAGCTCGTGGAAGTTAACTTTTATGCTCATATTTTCTAGAAATTTGCTAAGAACAGAGCTGCCGATTGTCAGGGTTAGGGCAGTTGACTGGTAACCCTCGAGTTTGGAAATTTTAATGGTAGTGAGCAGTAAGTCGACTGCCAGGTGGGTGGAAGTCGACCGGTTGGTCTCTGTTTTGGATAATGAACTCAATGACTATTTGAAGTATAGTTAGCCCAAAAATTCACTCAAACAAGGGATTTGAACCTGAATTATAAAGGGTAACGTGGGGTTTAAAATTGAATGAGAAAGAGAAAGTATGAAATGTGTTTTGAAAAGGAAAGATCATGAGAAATAAGTAAAAGAAGTGAGAATTATATTCCAAGTACATAGATTAATGTTAGATAGGTTTATACTTGAAGGACTAATTGCCGATATGGGACAGTGATTATGTATTCTATGATTAGGACAAAAATGAAGGGCTACACATACATAATTAAAGTGCCCAGTCTACTCTGGGGGAAGTTATATAATAGACATAATATATATTTCTTTCAATATGGTGAAAGTCCTTAAGAAGGGGACTTTCACTATTGCTACTTTGATCTCCATAATCAGACAATATCTAAGAATCTAATACACATTAGTACAATAATGAGAAATATATGCACAGTAGCTAAACAAACCATTTCTTTAAAATAACTTATATATACCACTGTACAAATACAGGAAACATTTCTACATTCTATTCAGTTCCAAAATTCTTTTCAGATAGTTCTATGGGTATGTCATATGTGAAACATGCGTGAAAGTGTAACCCCTCAATCCTACAGTCTCTCTTAAAGTGATTTAAATAATATAAATAATATACTATAAGATTGGTGAATTACTACTCCCTTTACCTGAGTCAATTTTCAAATATTTACCAATTGACATAATTAGTATTACTGTTTTGGGCTGCTACACACGGGATCTCACACGTTACACAGCGAAAATAAAAACATATTAGTTAAAATAACATACATGTGCATACATATATTCATATACATCAACATTCATTTATAGTGTATACATATCATTCATTAGACATATATTTATGGATATGTGAGAGTGTTAGCTAGGGTAAGGAGACAACAAGCCTATCACTCATACCCATTTAACAAAATAGCTAGTGGATTCCTAGCTCACATATCCTAATTCATATATGCCATTATCTTATACATCAAACTATTCTCCTGATCCTTTTACCAAAATATCACAAGGATTCAGGGTATGGGGCATACCAAAAACTTTCCTAGAACTTTACATCCTCAAGGTGTGGGAGGAACTTCCTATATATACACAACCCACACTTCATGAATTACAGGAAAATACCCTAGGAAGGGTATCTCCACCACTTTCACCTCCACTTCTAGTAATATATGGAACCTAGGCATTTGATACAAACCAGCATTTTTTTATGAGAATACATCTCAGTAGCATTAATAACCAAATTTCAAAATAGCTAGTTTGTACCACCGTAAACTCATACGAAAATTCTACATTCCTTTTCATAAAAAAATACATCTATTGGGTGATTCTGTATAACATTCCATTTAACTTTCATACTTGCATGCATAAACTTAACTCATAGTACATATCTCATCAATTCATCAAAACATATAGGTAACATAGCATCATTCATATAACTTTCATCATAACATAAAGAGCAATAAGGAAATAAGAGAACTTCTCATTGGCCTCTGCCAATCATCATACATTGGCCTCTGCCAATCACCATCATAATTATCATCATATAATTGTATAATAAGAAAAATCTAGAGGGGCAACGTGTGCACCACTCCATGTTTTCGCATATGTATTGTGGCAACTCTACCTGGCAGTCATCGACTGCATATAACATTGTGTACATTCTGGAGCGTCCTCCAGTGGATCCAAGTACCATAAGGTTCCCAACTCTGGGTCCCACACATTAAGTACATACTGGGGTCCTCAAAACACTATTCATAAACATATATATATGGGTGAATCGGTATATACTGTAACCCCCCAATCCTACAATTCCTTTTTTGTTGATTAAATAATATAAACTATATACTATAAGATTGGTGAATTACTACTTCTCTTACCCAAGTCAATGTTTAACCATTTATCAAGTGAATAAAAAGTATTATTGGTTTAGGTCACTACACTCGGGATCTCACACGTTATGCAGCAGAAATTAAAACATATTAATTAAAATAACATACATGTGCATACATATATTCATATACATCAACATTCATTTACAGTGTATACATATCATTCATTAGACATATATCTATGGATATGCGAGACTGTTATCTAGGGTAAGGAGACAACAAGCCTGTCACTCATACCCATTTAACAAAAATAACTAGTGGATTCCTAGCTCACATATCCTAATACATATATGCCCTTGTCCTATACAGCAAAACTATTCTCCTGATCCTTTTACCAAAATATCACAAGGATTCAGGGTATAGGGCATATCAAAAATTTCCTAGAACTTTACATCCTCAAGGTGTGGGAGGAACTTTCCCTATATATACAACCCATACTTCATGAATCACAGGAAAATACTTTAGAAAGGGTATTTCCACCACTTCCACCTCCACTTTTAGTATTATCTGGAACCTAGGCATCTGATACAAACTAGCATTTTTATGAGAATACATTTCAGTAGCATTAATAACCATTTTTCAAAACAGCCAGTTTGTACCACTGTGAACTCATACGAAAATTCTATATTCTTTTCATGAAACAATACATCTATTGGGTTATCTTATATAACATTTCACTTAATATTCATACTTGCATGCATTGCTTACTATATATGTTCAGCTCGTAGTATACATCACTTAAACTCATCAAAACATACAACATAGCATCATTTATATAACTTTCATCATAAAATAAAGAGCAATAAGGAAATAAGAGCACTTCTCGTTGGCCTCTGCTAATCATCATTATAATCATCATCATATGATTGCATAATAAGAGAAATCTAGAGGGGCAACATATGCACCACTTCATCATCATAATTATCATCATATGATTGCAAAATAAGAGAAATATGGAGGGGCAACATATGCTCTGCTCTATACTTTCGAATATGTACTCTGGCAACTTATGCCTGGCAATCCTCGACTCTGGAAACTTATGCCTGTCAGTCCTCAATTGCATATAACATTGCGTACATTCTTGAGTGTCCTCTAGTGGATCCAAGTACCATAAGGTTCCTAACTCTAGGTCTCACACATTGAGTACATACTGAGGTCCTCAAAATGCTATTCATAAACATATATATATGGGTGAATCGGTGCATACTATAGTTCTGTAAATTCTAAGTATATGAATTTTCATTTACTTTGGCCATTAAAGTCACTAACTTACAATTTACAATTATCACGATAATCACGGAATGTTCGATCACTGTCCCATACCAGAAAATAGTCATTCAGATATGAACCTATCTACCACAAATACATATATTAAGAATACAATTTTCATTTCTCTTATGGATTCTTGCTCTTTCCTTTTAACTTTCTTCACTTTCATGCTCTTTCTCATTTACATTCAAATTATATGTTACCTTGCTTGCAATTTGAGTTTAATCTCTAGTTTGGATTTAGTTTTTGGGCAAGATATCATTCACAAACATGATTAAGTTCATCTTTTCATCACAAAAGGTGGCAGTCGACTGGTATCACGACGCAAGTCAACTGATTGCATTCTGTCTAATTTTTCAAAATTCTAAACAGAGAGCTATCAGTCGACTGCTAGGTGCTGACAGTCGACTTCTATCTTACTATTGGGCCTATCAATCGACTACTGGGTCGAGGCAGTCGGTTGCTCTGTTTTTGGGCATTTTTGGAAAAATTAAGAACGTGGCAGTTGACTTCTAAGTGCCCGACAGTTGACTGCTAGCATTCTGTATACGATTCTGAGCATCTCAAGATCACGATACGATCACCGTGACCGGCGCCAGCACGAGTCTTGCTCTGTTTTGTAAATTACCATTGACCCAAAATTTCAATCCAAAATCTTGTTTCTAAACCCATTTTTGAAATTGATGAACGTACAATAAACCTCTCAACAACATTTAAAACAAGAAACTAGCCCAAAACATCATGTAATCTTGTCCAAATCTAAGATTAAAACTCATTTTCCTTCAAACTGAAAACCCCATTTGTCAGAAGAGATTTTAAGCATGCACAAATATTTTCAATCGGCTAAAAAAACCCAATAGTGATTAAAAATAGTAAGAATGTAGTTTTCAATCCCTTTTTCTTTCAAACAAGTTCTATTTCACAAATTTTAGTAATATGAACAGTAAACTTTGAAATAAAGGGATTGGATTATTATGCTACCTTAATTCGTGTTTAAACAACGTTTGGATGCTGGTTAATGTTGTAGATACCTTCCTAATCTCTTTTTTGACCTTAAATCTCACTAGAAATGAGATTACTGCCATTTTCCTTCACCTTCTCTCTCTAGCTCATCCATACTTTCTCTCTCTAAAAACTCAGGATTCAAGATGAAATGGAAGGGTTCTGAGGTGTTCACCTATTTATAGGTGATCCAGTCCTTTGCAATTTTACTCCCAATTCCCGACCAATCGGCCTAAAATGATAATTCTTCCAACTATATGTTAAATTACTATTTTGTCCCTAGCTCACTGGCGGGAAGCTTTCAAAATTTTGTTGCTATAGTAAATTCTTTGGCCAAAATTGCTGTTGTGATACCTAAACTCTTTCACCTTTCATTTTAGTCTTTTTCTTCATTCTAGTCAAATTTCTCACTCATTTCTAGTCCACTTCTTGCACTCATGCAACTATATGCAAGCTAACATAACATAGATGCAACATACACAAACAATTAACTAAAATTAACAAACATCTCTCAAAGTTTAGGAGCGGATGTTACACATTTACATTGGCCATTAAGTCACTAACTTACAATTTACAACTATCACGATAATCGCAGAATTTTTGATCACCGTCCTATACCAGCAATCAGTCATTCAGATATGAAGCTATCTACTAAAAATACATATATTAAGAATACAATTTTCATTTCTCTTATGCATTCTTGCTCTTTCATCACTTTCATGCTCTTTCTCATTTACATTTAACGTATATGTTACCTTGCTTGTAATTTGAGTTTAATCTCTAGTTTGGATTTAGTTTTTTGGGCTAGATATCATTCAAATATATCATTAAGTTCATCTTTTCATCACAAAAGCTGGTAGTCAACTGGTATTACGCTACAAGTCGACTGATTGCATTCTGTCTAAATTTTTAAAATTTCAAACAGAGAGCTATCAGTCGACTACTAGGTGTCGGCAATCGACTTCTAGCTTACTATATGGCTCAAAAGTCGACTGCTAGGTCGAGGCAGTCAGCTACTCTGTTCTTGGGCATTTTTGGAAAATGAAGAACATGACAGTTGACTTCTAGGTGCCGGCAGTCGACTACTAGCATTTTGTATGCATTTCTAGGCATATCAAGAACACGACAGCCATCACGCACTAGAGGCGGTTGGTCACGATCTTGCTCTTTTTTGTAAATTGCTATTGACCCAAAATTTCAATCCAAAAACTTGTTTCTAAACCCATTTTGAAATTGATGAACTCACAATAAACCTCTCAGCAACATTTAAAATAAGAAACTAGTCCGAAACATCATGTAATCTTGTCCAAATCTGAGATTAAAACACATTTTCGTTCAAATTGAAAAACCCATTTTTTCAGAAGAAATTTTAAGCATGAACAAGTATTTTCAATCGGTTAAAAACACCCAATAGTGATTAAAAACAATAAGAATGTAGTTTTCAATCCCTTTTTCTTTCAAACAAATTTAATTTCACAAATTTCAGTAATATGAATAGTAAAATCTGAAACAAAGGGATTGGGTTATTATGCTACCTTAATCTGTGTTTAAACAACATTTAGATGCTGGTTAATGTTGTTGATGCCTTCCTAATCACTTTTCTAACATCAAACCTTGCTAGAGTGAGATTCTCTACCTTTTTCCTTTAGTTTCTCTCTCTAGCTCGTTCATACTCTCTCTCTCTAGAATTGAAAGTCTAAACTTGGTATGAAGGAGTCTGATTCCTGCCCCTATTTATATGACAATCTGACACTTGCATGGATTCACAATTTCTAATCATTTGGCCTCATTTTGGTAAATTTCAAACTATATGAGAAATTCCCATTTTGTCCCTAACCCATTGGCGGGAGAATTACAAAATTCAGTTAGCTGCAGTAATTCTTTTGGCCAAAATTGCAATTATCATACCTAAACTCTTCCACCTTTCATTTTAGTCCTTTTCTTCATTCTAGTCAATTTTTTCACTCATTTCTAGTCCAATTCTTACACTCATGCAACTATATACAAGCTAACATAATCATAAATGCAACATACACAAGCAATCAACTAAAATTAACAAACATCTCTCAAAATTTAAGAGCAAATGTTATAGCATGCATCTATGAACACAAGATATGCAAGATATGAGATCATTAATGGAATATATGGTAAAAATTTCAATGTTCATATACATTAACAATTTTAAAACTTATATCACATTCATGCATTATAATTAATCATAATATCCTCTCAATACTTTATTCTTTGGAGGTATACACCAGATCATTCCTCTTTAAAGCTTAATTCCTTGGGAGTATACATCAGATCATTTCCCACAAGGTGTTATTCTTGGGAGGTATACACTAGATCATTCCTCCTCAGGATTTTAATCTTCTGAGGTATTCATCAGATCACTCCTCCTCAGGGTTTTAGTCTTGCCTTTCTCAAATGCAATAAGAATTTCTATGTCATTCAATCATATTCACTTAATTTTGAATATATTTTTATCAATGGAAAAAATGTATGCTATTTATCATCCATAATTAATCATTTCTTCATTTCTCCTCATTTCACTTAATATAGGCCATTTTGGAATGCACTTTAGGCTACTTTCTATTAATACATAAATTGAGCCATTTAAGGAAAATTTCATATAGCATTCGGCCAAGGCAAGAAAATCATGAGAAATTGGCATTTCTAACCCATTTGGTTTATTTCTAGCATTATTTCTATCATTTGGACATTATGGTAACAATTTCCATAATTATGCCAAACACTTTCTCACATCTCAAAATTAGGTAGGTGCACTTTAGGCCATCCTTTTTCATACTTCTCTAGCTTATTTTTCATTTCAAATATGACAATACACATAACGTTACAACTTCACATTTTAAAGCACACATTTAAGGTGAAATGGTAAAACTTTGAAATGGTACATTGGCTAAAACATAAAAATACCATAACTTTCTCTCTCCTTTCTTATGACTAATCTTACAAGGTTTTCTAGCATTTTCAAATGAAATTTCAGCACCATTTACATGGATCCATTTGGCCAAGATGGGTAAGTCACACTTTCATGGTTAATGGTAAAGTTAGAAAATAGGAAAAGTGTCAAGACATTAGCCTAACCAAATTTTCTCTCTCTTACCAATTTATATCAAGTTCTTTCACAATTTCTAGACACATTCCAAACCAATTTCAGCACCCTCACAAAGGCAAAAATTCGGCCAAAGGGAGAAAGGCATGAAAATGAAGTGTTTTCACCATTTTGCTTGTAAGAAAATCATAACCAAATGATCCCATGCAAAATCACCATTTTCTCACTCTAATACACAACATTTCAGCAATGGAAAACATTAGGGTTTTTCAAGAGTTAGGTTCCAACCTTGAGAAATTTCTACATCTAATGTTATCAAGCATTTCAACATGTCCATAGCCATAAACACAACATGATTTCATCATACACAAACCCCATTCAAGCAAATCTTCCATAAGAATGTAGAGAGAGAAAACCCATCCTTCTTACAAGTTTAAGAACACTTTAATCACACCATAAAACAAGTAAAGAATGGTTTAAGCATTCCTACCCTTAAGAATTTTGGAATTCCAGAATTGCCCCTCATCTTTTTAGAAATTACTAATATTTCCTTAAAAAAATTACCATTTTGCCCTTTAAGGCCAAATGGCCATTTTAACCCCCCTTTTCACCCTTTTCGAATTTAATGGGTAAAAATCACTTAAATAAGTTTCATAAAACTTATTTTTGTAAAGTTACTAATTTACCCTTCTTTTGGAAAAATTACCTTTTTGCCCTTTATGTCAATACCATTGTATTTGACCTTATTCTTTCTCCTCTTGAAAATATATAGGTAAAGGCTTATAAATTCAGTTTCCATTGACTATTTAGGCAAAAATTAAATTTTTCTACCTTATTTAAAATTACTAATATGCCCGTGGAGTAAAATTATGGTTTTCCCTTTTTAGGGAAAATTGCCATTTTTGACATCAAAATGAACACAATCACTTCCAAAGCTAAATTCTTCTTCTCTCTTAAATGAAAATGATGAAAGTCCTTTAATGTAATTTCATGAAATAAGAAAATTAAATAAATTTTTTCCTTCATGGTAAAATTACTATTTTGCCCCTCCTTTACCAGATTTTTTTCTAATTTCGCTCTTTTATGACAAAAGTGACTCTATCTTAATGAAAATGTCCATTCTATCTTTTTAATGAACCCTCCTTATCATCACATAATTAATAATAATAATGCCATTATAGAATGCAAATTATTAGGGGCGGGTGTTACAGATGTATAGATATATATAACTAATCATCTATGTGATTGAGTATGTATATATATGTATGTTCTATTTTAATTATTTCTGCTACGCAACATGTGAGAACCTGAGTGTAGTAACCCAAACTAATGGCATACAATTATATATATAACTTAGTAAAAGGTTAAAAATTGACTTGGGTAGAGGTAGTGGTAATTCACTAATCTTATAGTATAATGTATTATATTATTTAAATAACTAAAATGGACTGCAAGATGAAGGGGTTACATGGCCAACATGTAATATCTGCCTTTTCATATTTTTAAGTATGTTCTAAATTCTTAAATTTAGCAATTACCTACCTAAATGATTGTATTTAAATTTTCGTAGGATTTCTTAAACGGGAAAGGGACCAAACGAAAAACAAAGTAAAGGGACTAAAGTGAAAAGAGAAAAGTTTTATCAAATATCTAAGTGTCATCATTACTTGGCACGAAAATTGAAGTGCATTTATGACACATAATTATGATGCCAAAAAATATCTAGAACGTAATGATTACATCAGAAAATATCTGAAAAAAATATCTAGAGGCTATGATGACTTTAGGAAAATATCTTAGGGGCAGACTAGTCAATTTTTACCCGAAGGATAAAATAGTAATTTTTACCACAAGGGTAAAATAGTCATTTCACTTAGAAAACTCATGACAATTTCCCTCAAGACCATTTCCCTGCACTTTTCAAAATTATCTAGGCAAATGAGAGGCAAAATGGTAATTTTACACTTAAGGGGTAAAATGATAATTTTACTTAGAAACATCATGATAATTCTCATGAAGCCCATTCCCTCACACTTTTAGGAATTTTGAAGGAAAATGAAGGGCAAAATGCATGGCAAAATGACCTCTTAAACTGCCATTCTCTATTAGAAGCAGAGAAAAGTGATGGGCAAGGAGAAGAAAGAAGGAGGCCAAGAATGAAGAAGGAGAAGGAGAAGAAGGAAAGACCATGGGAAAACCACTTTCATTTTCAAAACCAAGGTAGCTAAAAAATCCTATACCCTTTATTTCATGATTTATGGTGTCTTTTGCATGTTTGGAGAATTTCCATGGCTACCATGAATAGTAGGGATTCTCTCTCTATATTCTTTTAGGCATGAAAATCTATTGGGTTGTGATTGTGTTGATGTATGGATGTATTTGTGAGTGTTGAATGGATTGATTGAATGATTTATAGAAAATTTATGATTCTTGGTTCACCATGTTCATGAAGACCTCTTTTTTGGAGTTAATTGTGTAATGTTGTATTATCTTGGTTATGGTGAAGTAATGGTGTTTTTATAATTGTTTGTTGATGAAAATGAGAAACAAGAAAGGAAAGGAATGGGTGGAAACCATTTTGATTCCCCCTTTCTTCCCCTTTGTCCAAGAGCATGGAGGAAATTTATGAATGGGATTTTGCCAAATTTTAGCTTATTTATCTTGTGAGTGTCTTGGCCATAAGCAAGGGAAAGAGAGAGAATTAAGGTTTTGATGAAATTCTTCCATTTGCTCTTTCTTTATGTCTTAGCTGAGGCTATGAAGAAGAATTTTTATGGAAATTGTTTACCTATGTAAGCCATAGTTTCAGTCAAGGAAAGGAAAGAAAGGAAGAATGATGTATTTAATGGTTTTCTTGAGGAAAGGTTTACCATAATCATGAAGTCCTAATTTGGAATGTGTATGCCAATAAGAGGGAAAGATATATCTATATATTCATGTATGCCTATTGTGAGAAAAAGGGTTACTTTTATGTATACATAGATAAATTGAATGGAAAATGAAATGGAAATGTTGAAAGGATGAATGGATAGTTTACCAAAAACCCTTGATGTATAATGATAGGTAAAATGGAAATTGTATGGAAATGGAAGGAAAAGTGATGTAATTATACTTATGTGATATAAACGATGTTAAAAGGGGATTGTATGGCCTAAAAACCTCACTTTTCCCTTATTTTTCCCCTTTGGTCATGATCATTCCACTCCTTTTCCCTTGAAATGGGTTGAATTTCATAATGGCATTATGAAAGGAAAATGTTATAGATATTATGCTAACCAATTTCAAGAAAAGAAAAGTGGATGGTTAAAGCATAGGATTTTGGCAATGTATGTTGTAAATTGCCTAAAGGGAAAGTGTGGCCTTCAATATCCTTACAATTTAGCTATGAACATAATAGCAAACACATAAGGGTTATGTTTTAATGAAGGCATAGTATCATGAAAAATGAATTAAAGGAAAGGGAATTAGGAATGAAAGAAACAAAAGGGAAACATAGAATGGAAAGGAAAACTTAGACTGGAAAGGAAGAGAACTTAGAGGAAGTATTTCTAATGTATATTCTAGGATAGATAGGCTTGTAACCAAATGACTAATTGTTAGTATAGGACGGCAATTGGGCATTCCACAAAAGTGTAAGAGTATAGTGATGATTGTGAATGGTAAGTTAATGTAACCTAGAATGGCCTATACAAAGGGGACATTTGTAATATTCCTTTAGCCTATGGTTCCTTTTATATTAATTAAAAGGGTATAGTATGTAAATATCATAATTGAGTGTGTTACTATTTCTTCTACTCGAGTAAATTTAAACTTTTACCAAGTGTATTAATTGAGTACCATTTGGGTCAGGTTCTACACTCGAGTTCTCACTCAAGAATCATAGCAAAAAATATACATATATATTTTACTCTAGATAACTATACACAAACGTGCATACTTAATTCAATAAATATTCTTAAATAACTATTAGGCATGGAGACAACAACTCTGCCACTTATGAACCTATCAAATTTCCTATTGATAGTTATTAGTTGATCCATATACATTCAAGTCAAGATAGGCTATACAGGAGACAATCTATACTAGCCTTTCTCAAAAATCATAAAGAGTAGTACAAAGTAAACATGTGCCTATACTGTCCAAAATAATTTTTTCTATGTACCCCTATGACGGGTATCTCTTCCCACATTACCTTTTACTCCAGCCAGTAACTTACACATCTGGTACACGTTAGCACACGTGTGAGAATTTAATCTCAATAACAATGCAACCTAATTTGAAAACTACTAACTTGTACCACCGTACTCATATGGAAAATCTCTACATTCTTTTCATCATAAAACATGATACATATTATTGGGATGCAATGCATAAAACATACTTTCATGTCATGTGCTCAAATTTATGCATGTACATCTAAAACATCTAAACTTTGAAATATCAGATGTGCAGTCATCACTCTCATTATACTTTCATATGAAACTTTCATATAAACATATTGTAGGGTAGTAAACTTACCTTTACTTTAAACATATAAGCAGGAAAAATAATATATCATAAGAGTTATCGAGAGCATCGCCTAGCGAACAACTCCACGTACCACTTTCTATATTTCATGAGTTTGTTACTATTCAGGCACCTCTAAACTTTAACTTTAACTTTTTGTACATTATGAGGCATCCCTTACCTGGATCCAAGTACCATCTCATAACCAGCAGGATAGTTGTGAAATCTACCCAACATTTCCTTTCCTCAAACGAGACTGGTTATCAACTCATGGGATCACTGTCAACTCTACCCAAATTATTTCCTCTTTTTGCTTTTGGTTGGATCTCAATACTATAGAATCATCATCCCTTTTTGATGGATCACATTCTTGGTATGCAATTCTTTAACATACACACTAGGGTGACTCGGCTCATGTCCATAATTTTGCTTAACTCTAAGTACATGTTTCTTAAATGGCCTTTCGAAGATAACACTAGCTTAAATTTTGCAACCATCACGGTGTTTTGAAAATCATCTAAGTTCAAGTGGATGTTTGACTGTCCTAATTTTTTTCATAACAATGGAATTTCCCATGGCCGTCCCATACCATTAATCGGTCACTCAATCATGAGCTTATCTACCACTATGCATACGCTTATAATACTTTTCTCTTTCCTCTCATATGTTTTTTGCTCTCTTTATTTCACTATCACAAGGATCCACTCATCCAAGTGACTTGTAACTCTATCTCTTACATGTTACCCACTACATACCAAGTTTAGATCCTTAGTTTGAGTGAAATTTTGGGTTATTTACCTCTTAAAATGGTCATTGAGTTCATTATTTAAGTCAAGGGGCTAGCAGTTGATTGATCCTACGCTAGCAGTCGACTACTAGCTCACTGCCTTCTTTATTATGTCTTGGCTGAGAGCTACCAGTCGGCTACTAAAAGCTTGGTAGTTAACTGCTAGCGAAAAATAGGCCTGACAGTTGACTGCTAGAGCAGCCAGTCAGCTGCTAGCCTTCAAAAATGTTTTTTGGAAATGAAGAACATGAAAGTCAACTTTAAGGAGGTAGAGATCAGCTGCTAGTGTTCTATCTTGCCTTTTTGGATAGATGATGAACACGCTAGTTGACTTCTAGGGTTGGAAGTTGGTTTCTAGTGTTCAGTTTGCCCCAAAAAAATGTTTTTAACTATTTAAACATCATATAATACTCATATACAACCTAAAACTCAACTCAATGTCACGCATTACTAAAATCAAACCATTATTTCATACTTAGGGCATAAGCCCACTTTAACAATCAATGACAAGCATAAATGAGCATAAATATTTAGCAAGCATTACCCAATAGAAGTTAAAAACACAGAGAATGTAGTTTTAAACTCTAAACTTAACTCAAAACATTTATAAATCACATTTAACCAGTAAAGAGCTTAACATTTTAGAAATGGGGTTTAGGTTGAGTTGCTACCTAGATTTACTAAAATGTGCATGTACCCTGTGTTTAAATGATCTTCATCTTGCCATAAGGTCAATCCCTAGCCTCAAATCAGTCCTTCTTCTAGCAAATCCCTTCCCCTTTGCCCTAGTGTACCACTTTCTCTATCTACTCGTCCTTCTTCTCTCTCTAGAAATGCTAAAGTTTGGAATTGTGTTTTAGGGTTTTATAGTTGTTGATTATGAACTCTCACTATTTACATTCTAGTCCTTATCCATTTTGTAACTTTAGCCTCACTCAGTTTTCCCTTTTCAATTTGGTCTTGAGTCAAAATTTGGCTTAGCTTTTATTCCTTTCAACTAAGTCTTTATACTAGTGCAACTATATGAAATTAATGCAACATACATAAACATTAAACTTAAAATTAACAAACAAACATCTCTTAATCATATTAAGAGTGGATGTTACATTTCTCCCCTCCTTTAAAATAATTTTATCCTCAAAATTAAAATGTACCTATTCAAACAATGTTGGGTAGGACTTCCTCATATCTTCTTCCTTCTCCCATGTTGCCTCTTGTGTAAATAACTAATCCCATAATATCTTAACTAGAGGGATAACCTTGTTCCTTAATTTCTTAACCTCATTTTCGATAATTCTTAAAGGTTTTAGATGATAAGTTAAATTTTCTTTTAACTGTACTGTACTGGCATCAAGAATGTGCGATGGGTTATAAATGTATTTTTGCAGTTACGAGATATGGAAAAACATCATGGAGGTTCGAGAAGAATGGAGGTAAGGCTATACGATACGTTGATTAACCAACTATTCTCAAAATTTGGAATGGCCCAATAAATCTGGGATTTAACTTTCTAGACTTAATGGCTCTACTTATACCAGTAATAGGCGATATCCTAAGGAAAACATGATCCCCTTCATTGAATTCCAGTGGTCTCCTTCTTTTGTGAGCATAATTCTTTAGCCTATCTTGGGCTCTAGCCATCTTATCCTTAATCATCCTAATTTGGTCTATGGTTTGCTCTACCAACTCTGGTTCAAGCAATTGTCTTTCCCCTACCTCAAACCAACACAGAGGTATTCCACACTTCCTCCCATATAAAGTTTCATAAGGTGTCATCCTTATACTAGAATGGAAATTGTTATTGTATGAGAATTCTATCAATGTTAGGCTTTGGTCCTAACTCCCTTTATGCTCAAAGGCATATGACCTAAGCATATCCTCTAATGTTTTGATAGTCCTCTCTATTTGTCATCTGTTTGAGGATGATAAGCAATACTCAAGCTTAGCCTAGTACCAAAAGCTTCTTGAAAGGCTCTCTAAAATCTAGATGTGAATCTAGGGTTTTTATCTGAGACAATGTTAGTAGGGATCTCGTGAAGTCTCACTATCTCTTGAATATACAAAAGGGTTAATTTGTCTAAGGAGAAACTGATCTTAATAGGTAGGAAATGCGTAGACTTAGTTAATTGGTTTATTATCACCCAAATAACATCATTTCCTAACTAAGTCCTGGGAGACCTACCACAAAGTCTATAGAAATATTATCCACTTCCACTCAGGGATATCCACAGGTTGCAATAACCCAACAAGTTTCTGATGTTCAATCTTCACCTACTGACACACTAAGCACTTAGTGACATACTATCGATGTGTTTTTTCATGCCTAGCCACCAAAATCTTTCCTTCAAATCATGATACATCTTAGTGGCACCAGAGTGAATGGCATAATTGCTCTTATAAGCTTTCTCTAAGATTTTCTCCATCAATTTCCCTAGACTCGGGACATAGACCCTGTTCTGGAAAGTCATTACCCCATCAGTTTCCTTCCGAAATTCCTTTGGGTCCTTTAGGGACTTTAAGAATTCATCTTCCTTTTGGGCCTCTAGGATCTCATTTCTAAGGTCACTCTTAATCTATATTTCAACTAGACAGATCCTATCTAGTAACACTAACGTAGATAGCTCAAATTTCTAAATTTTTTTATCAAATTCATTTCACTCACCATCATCTGAGCTACATGGAGGGATTTCCTACTCAAAGCATCTGCCACAACATTGGCTTTGCCTGGATCGTATCTCAGTTCAAAGTCATAATCCTTTATAAATTTCATCCACCTTCTCTGTCTCATATTTAGCTCCTTCTGGTAAAAGAGGTACTTAAGACTTTTATAGTCACTAAATACCTAAAATCTAAACCCATAAAGATCGTGCCTCCAAATCTTCAAGAAAACACTATTGCTACTAGTTCTAGGTCGTGAGTGGGGTGATTGTAACATCCGCTCCTAAAATTTAAGAGATGTTTGTTAATTTTAGTTAATTGATTGTGTATGTTGCATTTATGTTATGTTAGCTTTCATATAGTTGCATGACTGCAAGAATTGGACTAGAAATGAGTGAGAAATTTGACTAGAATGAAGAAAAGGACTACAATGAAAGGTGAAAGAGTTTAGGTATGACAATTGCAATTTTGGCCAAAGGATTTACTGTAGCAACAAAATTTTGAAAGCTTCCCGCCAATGAGCTAAGGACGAAATGGTAATTTAACATATAGTTGGAAGAATTATCATTTTGGGCCGAATGGTCAGGAATTGGGAGTAAAATTACAAAGGGATGGATCACCTATAAATAGGTGAACACCTCAGAACCCTTCCATTTCACCTGGAATCCTGAAATTCTAGAGAGAGATAGTGGTCATGTAAAGAGAGAAACTAAAGGAAAAAGGCAATGAATCTCATTTCTAGCAAGATTTGAAGTTAGAAAAGTGATTAGGAAGGCATCTATAGCATCAATCAACATCTATACATCAGTTAAACACGGATTAAGGTAGCATAATAACCCAATCCCTTTGTTTCGAAGTTTATTGTTCATGTTACTGAAATTTGTGAAATTGAACTTGTTTGAAAGAAAAAAGGATTGAAAAATACCTTCTTATTATTTTTAATCACTATTGGGTGTTTTTAACTAATTGAAAATACTTGTGCATGCTTAAAATTTCTTCTGAAAAAATAGGTTTTTCAGTTTGAATGAAAATGAGTTTTAATCTCAGATTTGGACAAGATTACATGATGTTTTGGGCTGGTTTCTTGTTTTAAATGTTGTTGAGAATTTTCTTGTGAGTTCATCAATTTCAAAATGGGTTTAGAAACAAGTTTTTGGATTGAAATTTTGGGTTAACGGAAATTTACAAAACAAAGCAAGACGCAGCAGCCGACTGCCCAATACAGTAATCGATTGTCGTGCTCTTGAGATGCCCAAAATTGAATACAGAATGCTAGCAATCGACTATCGAGCACTTGGAAGTCGACTGCCGCATTCTTCATTTTTCCAAAAATACCCAAGAACAGAGTAGCCGACTGCCTCGACCCAACAGTCGACTGTCGGGGCCAACAGTAAGCTAGCAGTTGATTGCCGGCACTTAGCAGTTGATTGATAGCTCTCTGTTTGGAATTTTGACAATTTAGATAGAATGCAATCAGTTGACTTGTAGCATGATATCAGTCAACTGCCACCTTTTGTGATGAAAAGATGAACTTAATGATATATTTGAATGATATCTAGCCCAAAAACTAAATTCAAACTAGAGATTAAACTCAAATTACAAGCAAGGTAACATATACTTTGAATGTAAATGAGAAAGAGTATGAAAGTGATGAAAGTTAAAAGGAAAGAGCAAGAATGCATAAGAGAAATGAAAATTGTATTCTTAATATATGTATTTATGGTAGATAGGTTCATATCTAAATGACTGATTGCTGGTATGGGACGGTGATTGGACATTCTGCAATTATCGTGATAGTTGTAAATTGTAAGTTAGGGACTTAATGACCAATCTAAATGAAAAGTCACATACTTAGAATTTACAGAACTATAGTATGCACTGATTCACCCATATATATATATGTTTATGAATAGCATTTTGAGGACCCCAGTATGTACTTAATGTGTGGGACCTAGAGTTGGGAACCTTATGGTACTTGGATCCACTGAAGGATGCTCCAGAATGTACACAAATGTTATGTGCAATCGAGGACTACCAGGCAGAGTTGCCACAATACATATGTGAAAACATGGAGTGGTGCACATGTTGCCCCTATAGATTTCTCTTATTATGGAATTATATGATGATAATTATAATGATGATTGGCAGAGACCATGTATGATGATTGGCAGAGGCCAATGAGAAGTTCTCTTATTTCCTTATTGCTCTTTATGTTATGATGAAAGTTATATGAATGATGCTATGTTACCTATATTTTTTAATGAATTGATGAGATATGTACTATGAGTTAAGTTTATGCATGCAAGTATGAAAGTTAAATGGATTGTTATATAGAATCACCAAATAGATGTATTGTTTCATGAAAAAGAATGTAAAATTTCCATGAGTTTATGGTGGTACAAACTAGCTATTTTGAAAAATGGCTATTAATGCTACTAAGATGATTCTCATAAAAATGCTGGTTTTGTATCAGATGCCTAGGTTCCAAATAGTATTAGAAGTGGAGGTGGAAGTGGTAGAGATACCCTTATGAGGGTATTTTCCTATGATTCATGAAGTGTGGGTTATGTATATATGAGAAGTCCCTCCCACACCTTGAGGATGTAAAGTTCTAGGAAAGTTTTTGGTATGCCCCATACCCTGAGTCCTTGTAATATTTTTGGTAAAAGGATCAAGAGAATAGTTTTGATGTATAGGATATGGACATATATGTATTAGGATATATGAGCTAGGAATCCACTAGCTATTTTTGTTAAATGGGTATGAGTGACAGGCTTGTTGTCTCCTTACCCTAACTAACACTCTCACATATTCATAGATATATGTCTAATGAATGATATGTATACACTGTAAATGAATGTTGATGTATATGAATATATGTATGCACATGTATGCTATTTTAACTAATATATTTTATTTTCGCTGCGTAACATGTGAGATCTTGAGTGTAGTAGCCCAAATCAATAATATTAATTACTTCATTTGTTAAAAAATTAAGAATTGACTTAGGTAAGGGAAGTAGTAATTCACCAATCTTATAGTATATAATTTATATTATTTAATCAACTTAAAAGGAACTGTAGGATTAGGGGTTACAGTAATTGCACTCATGCGACCTTAATTATTTAGAAGCATAGGCCATTACTTTCTCCTCTTGCATCAAGACATACCCTAGACATTTCTTGGATGCATCGTAGTATAGATCAAACTTTTCCAAAGGATTCGAGATAATTAATACTGGTTCAGTGGTCAACCTTTCCTTCAAGGTTTGAAAACTATGCTCACATTCAGAATCCCACCTAAACAGAGCATCCTTTTGGGTCAACTTGGCCATTGGTGTAACCCCCCAATCCTACAGTTCCTTTTAAGTTAATTAAATAATATAAACTATATACTATAAGATTGGTGAATTACTACTTCCCTTACCCGAGTAAATTTTAATTATTTATCAAGTGAATAAAAAGTATTATTGGTTTGGGTCACTACACTCGGGATCTCCCACGTAACATAGAAAAAATTAAAACATATTAGTTAAAGTAACATACATGTGCATATATATATTTATATACATCAACATTCTTTTACAGTGTATACATATCATTCATTAGACATATATCTATGAAAATGTGAGAGTATTAGCTAGGGTAAGGAGACAACAAGCCTGTCACTCATACCCATTTAACAAAAATAGCTAGTGGCCTAGCTCACATATCCTAATATATATATGCCCTTATCCTATACATCAAAACTATTCTCCTGATCCTTTTACCAAAATATCACAAGGATTCAGGGTATAGGGCATACAACTATCACGATAATCGCGAAATTACAAGTCATTCAGATATGAACCTATCTACTACAAATACATATATTAAGATTTTCATTTCTCTTATGCATTCTTGCTCTTTCCTTTTAACTTTCTTCACTTTCATGCTCTTTCTCATTTACATTTAACGTAAATGTTACCTTGCTTGTAATTTGATTTTAATCACTAGTTTGAATTTAGTTTTTTGGGCTAGATATCATTCAAATATATCATTAAGTTTATCTTTTCATCACAAAAGGTGGCAGTCGACTGGTATTACGCTGCAAGTTGAATGATTGCATTCTGTCTAAATTTTTAAAATTCCAAACAGAGAGCTATCAATCAACTGCTAGGTCTTGCGATCAATGCGCTAGCTATTGTGGGCTGACGATCGACTGGGTCGAGGCAGTCGGCTGGTCTATTCTTGGGCATTTCTAGAAAATGAAGAACACGACAGTCAACTTCCAGGTGCCCGATAGTCGATTGCTAGCATTCTGTATGTGTTTCTGGGCATATCAAGAACACGACAGTTGATTGCTGCATCGGGGCAGTCGGCTGCTGCGTCTTGCTCTGTTTTGTAAATTTTCGTTGACCTAAAATTTCAATCCAAAAACTTGTTTCTAAACCCATTTTGAAATTGATGAACTCACAATAAACCTCTCAACAACATTTAAAACAAGAAACCAACCCAAAACATCATGTAATCTTGTCCAAATCTGAGATTCAAACTCATTTTCGTTCAAAATAAAAAACCCATTTTTTCAGAAGAAATTTTAATCATGCACAAGTATTTTCAATTAGTTAACAACACCCAATAGTGATTAAAATCAATAAGAATGTAGTTTTCAATCCCTTTTTCTTTCAAACAAGTTCAATTTCACAAATTTCAATAATATGAACAATAAAATCCGAAATAAAGGGATTGGGTTATTATGCTACCTTAATCCGTGTTTAAACAACATTTGGATGCTGGTTAATGTTTTAGATGCCTTCCTAATCACTTTTTTGACCTCAAACCTTGCTAGAAGTAAGATTCTCTGCCTTTTTCCTTTTGTTTCTCTCTCTATCTCATCTATACTCTCTCTCTAGAATTGGAAGTCTGAACTTGGTATGAAGGAGTCTAACTCCTGCCCTTATTTATATGACAATCCAACACTTGCATAGATTCACAATTTCTAATCATTTGGCCTCAATTTGGTAAATTTCAAACTATATGAGAAATTCTCATTTTTTCCCTAACCCATTGGCGGGAGAATTACAAAATTCTATTAGCTACAGTAATTCTTTTGGCCAAAATTGCAATTGTCATACCTAAACTCTTCCACCTTTCATTTTAGTCCTTTTCTTCATTCTAGTCAATTTTCTCACTCATTTCTAGTCCAATTCT
Source organism: Senna siamea (assembly GCA_031216115.1). Lineage (NCBI taxonomy): Eukaryota > Viridiplantae > Streptophyta > Magnoliopsida > Fabales > Fabaceae > Senna > Senna siamea. The sequence goes on along the minus strand of CM062363.1, from coordinate 22,314,165 downwards.
TACACTCATGTAACTATATGCAAGCTAACATAATCATAAATGCAACATACACAAGCAATCAACTAAAATTAATAAATATCTCTCAAAATTTAGAAGCAGATGTTACATTTCTCCCCTCTTGTTAAGAAATTTCATCCTCAAAATTTATATGTACCTATACAAATAACTCTGCGTACACTTTTCTTATATCATCTTCCTTCTCCCACGTAGCTTCTTGGGGCAATGACTGATCACATAATACCTTTACTAGTGGAATTATTTTGTTTCTCAATTGTTTGACTTCAGTTTCGATGATTCTTAAAGGTTTATGATTATAAGTTAAATTATCTTTTAATTGTACTATTCTGGCATCAAGAATATGTGAAGGATCGGGAAGATATTTATGAATTTGAGAAATATGAAACACATTATGGAGATTAGATAGAAATGGGGGTAAAGCAATTTGATAAGTAGATTGGCCAACCTTTTTCAAGATTTGGAAAGGTCTAATGTATCTTGGGCTCAACTTTCTGAACTTAATAGCCCTGCCAATACCAGTAATAAGAGAAATTTTAAGGAAAACATGGTCTCCTTCATCAAATTCTAGTGGTCTTCTCCTTTTATCAGCATAACTTTTTTGCCTATCTTGGGCCTTGGCCATCTTTTCTTTAATCATTTTAATTTGATCTTTGGTTTGTTGAACTAATTCAGGCCCCAGTAGTTATCTCTCCCCCACTTCAAACCAGCACAAAGGTGATCTACATTTTCTTCCATACAAGGCTTCATAAGGAGCCATCCCTGTGCTAGAGTGAAAACTATTATTGTAGGAAAATTCCACTAAAGGTAAATTTCTATCCCAATTCCCTTTTTGCTCTAATGTACATGCTCTAAGCATATCTTCTAGAGTCTAAATAGTTCTTTCAGTCTGCCCATCAGTTTGTGGGTGATAAGCAGTACTAAAGCTAAGTTTAGTACCAAAAGCCTCCTGTAAAACTTTCCAGAATCTAGAAGTAAACCTAGGGTCTCTATCAGACACTATATTAAGAGGAACTCTGTGGAGTCTTACTATTTCTCGTATATACAATTGGGCCAACTTATCTAATGAGGAATTTATTTTGATGGGTAGGAAATGTGCAAATTTAGTTAATCTGTCCATAATCACCCAGATTGTATCATTTCCTAATTGAGTTTTTGGTAAACCTACTACAAAATCCATAGAAATTTTATCCCATTTCCATTCAGGTATTTTAAGAGGTTGTAGTAGTCCTGCAGGTTTTTGATGTTCAATTTTTACCTACTGGCATACTAGGCATCTAGCAACATACTCAACTATTTGCTTCTTCATACCTGGCCACTAAAATTTCTTTTTCAAATCTTGATACATCTTGGTAGTACCAGGATGAAGAGTATAGTTGCTTTTATGGGCTTCTTCTAGAATTATATCCCTCAGTCCGCCTGAATCTGGGATATAAATCTTATCTTGGAAAGTTACTACCCCATCGACACCTCTCTTGAATTCTTTTGGGTCCTTAAGGGACTTTAAGAATTCATCCTTTCTTTGAGCTTTTAATATATGAGTTCTAAGGTTATTCTCGATTTTTAACTAACTCATACATATCCTATCTGGTAACACCAGTATGGATAGGCTCATATTTCTAAATTTCTCTATCAAGCTCATTTCATTTATCATTAATTGAGACATGTGGAGAGATTTTCGACTTAGTGCATCTGCCACTACATTAGGTTTTCTTGGATGGTACTTTAATTCAAAATCATAATCCTTTAAGAATTCCATCCATCTTATTTGCCTCATGTTTAATTCTTTTTAGTCAAAGAGATATTTAAGACTTTTGTGGTCACTAAATACCTCAAACCTTGACCTATACAAATAGTGTCACCAAAATTTTAAAGCAAACACTATAGCTGCTAATTATAAATCATGGGTAGGATAATTTTCTTCATGAGGCCTTAATTGTCTAGAGGCATATGCGATAACTCTCCCATTCTGCATCAAGACACATCCTAGGCCCTTCTTAGATGCATCGCAATACAATTCAAAATTTCCTAAGGGATCAAGGATTATTAAGACAGGTGTTGTGGTTAACTTTTCTTTTAAAATTTGAAAACTATCCTCACATTTATGATCCCAAACAAACGGAACATCTTTCTTAGTTAGCCTAGTCAAAGGCAACGCAATTTGCGAAAACCCTTGAATGAACCTCCTATAATACCCTGCTAATCCAAGAAAACTTTGAATTTTAGTCACTATTGTGGTCTCTCCCAACTAATTACAACTTCTATCTTACTGGGATCTACTATTACTCTATCTCTAGTGATTACATAACCTAAGAATTTTACCTCTTCTAACTAGAATTCACATTTTTCTAATTTTTCATACAATTGCTTTTCCCTAAGTAACTGTAACACAATTCTAAGGTGATATTCATGCTCTTCACTACTCTTAAAATATACAAGAATGTCATCAATAAACACTACCATGAATTGATCAAGGTAGGGTCTAAAGATATGATTCATGTAATCCATAAAAATAGCTGGAGCATTCGTTAATTCGAATGGCATTACCAAAAATTCATAATGCCTATATCTGGTTCTAAAGGCTTTCTTAGGTATGTCTTCTGTTCTCACTCTGATTTGGTGGTATCTCGACCTCAAATCAATTTTGGAAAACACAGTAGCTCCTCTCAATTAATCTAACAAATCATCTATCCTAGGAAGTGGGTATTTATTCTTCATAGTTACCCAGTTTAGTTATCTATAGTCTATACATAGCCTCATACTTCCATCCTTCTTCTTTACAAACAGAACTGGTGCTCCCCAAGGTGAAGCACTGGGCCTAATAAACTGTTTCCCCAAAAGATCTTCTATCTGCACCTTTAATTCAGTTAACTCTAAGGGAGACATTCTATAAGGCACTATAGAAATTGGTCCCGTACCAGTAATCAATTCTATAGAGAATTCTATTTCTCTCTCAAGTGGAAGACTTGAAATTTCATTAGAAAAAACATTTGGAAATTCACAAACTATAGGAATAGCATTAAGTTTATGCTGATGTTCAACTTTAGAAGAGCACAGAAAACTAGTTCCTTGGATCTCTTCCTCAATTTTCTTAACTATCGGCATGGCATCTATAAAAATCACAGATTTCTTAAAAAAATCCAAGACTACATTGTTTGCAGACAACTAATCCATCCCAAGAATAATATCCAATCCCACCAAAGGTAAATAAATGAAGTCAACAATGAAAGGTTTGTTCTTAACAACAAGGGGACAATTTAAGCAAGCCAAAGAAGTTGATACCTGCTCTTCTGCGGTAGTAGAAATAGATAACTCATAGGGTAATTTAAATAAAGGTAAACTCAATCTTTCCACACATTCACAAGAAATGAAAGAATGAGTAATGCCAGAATTATACAGCACAATTAAAGATACACCATTTATCAAACAATTACCTTTTATCATATCATCGGATTGAACCACGTCTTTACCTTTGAGATTATAAACTCTTCCCATAGTAGGAGGTCTTATGGGCTCAGTCGAATTCTTCCACTCAAGGTAGTCTTTAATGAAATGACCCGGCCGTCCACACTTAAAACACACACCAGACTGGAATCTACAAGGTCCGCTATGACTTTTCCCACACTTTGGCAAGCATTAGGTACTGCCTTTCTCACTGCAGGTTTCTTCCCCTTCTGGTTTCCCTTATTTCTACTATCCCTTCCTCTGAAGGATCCTGGTTATTTCCTTTTAAAGAAATTGGCTCTATGTCTTTCTTTTTCTGTTTCAGCCAGGTTCAGAGAAACAATGCGACACTTGTTCACTAACATAGCAAAGTTTCTAATTTCAAACGGAGCAACAACATTCTTTAGCTCAAATCTCAACCTAGCTTCTAGATGCAATGCTTTCCATGTCTCATTTGGATGATGCTCCAAATAAGAAGAGAATTTAGACAGTGCCTCAAATTTTGCTAAATACTCCTCAAAATTCATATTTCCCTACTTTAACTGCATGAATTCAATTTCTTTCTGGTTTCTCACGTTCTCAAGGAAATACTTTTCCAGATACACTCTTTTAAAAACCTCCCAGGTGATCTGGGTCCCTTGGGCTACTAGTAATTGTTTCACTCCTCTCCACCAATATTCTGCTTCCCCAATAAGCATATGAGTAGCAAACAATACCTTTTGTTCATCCATATTCCCTACGAACTCAAATAATTTTTTCATCTCTCGCAACCATTCTTTAGCTACTTGTGGGTTAAACTCACCCCTAAAGGAAGGAGGATTATTTCTCTGAAATTCAGACCAACCGTTATAGGCTTGGTTTCTCATTTGGCCAACGTCAGGATTTGGGTTAGGATTCATAGGTCTATTCTCTTGAAATTGTCTAAATACTTTAGCCATAGCTGCAGCTTGTTAACTAGCAGTAGTAGCTTGTTGGGCAACAGCAGTAGCTTGTTCTCTCATGGCCTTTGCCACTCTCATCATAACTTGCATTACTCTTTCCATATTGGTCTCACCTTATTTTTCCTTCCTAGTATCTCTCTTAGGTGGGGCCATAATTCACTCTACAAAATAAACATTACCGAGGTGATCAGTCTCAATAAAATATTATTTATAAGAGATCATATGGTGCCAATCAGAAATATCATCTACCTAAACCTAAAACTTCATTCCTCAAGTCAAAACATAATACAAGCTAGTCAACTGCTATGGCTCAGCTAACTAACCTGCATTAGTCTCTATCCTGAGGAATCTACCCTTTCACTATCGAGCCAGTTCTAACTAGTCATGGTAGTAGTGCTCTGATACCAAGTCACTGTAACCCCCTAATCCTACAGTCTCTCTTAAAGTGATTTAAATAATATAAACAATATACTATAAGATTAGTGAATTACTACTCCCTTTACCTGAGTCAATTTTCAAATATTTACTAATTGACATAATTAGTATTACTGGTTTGGGTTGCTACACTCGGGATCTCACATGTTACGCAGCGAAAATAAAAACATATTAGTTAAAATAACATACATGTGCATACATATATTAATATACATCAACATTCATTTACAGTGTATACATATCATTCATTAGACATATATCTATGGATATGTGAGAGTGTTAGCTAGGGTAAGGAGACAAAAAACCTGTCACTTATACCCATCTAACAAAATAGCTAGTGGATTCCTAGCCCACATATCCTAATACATATATGCCCTTATCCTATACATCAAACTATTCTCCTGACCCTTTTACCAAAATATCATAAAATATCACAAGGATTTAGGGCATACCAAAAACTTTCCTAGAAATTTACATCCTCAAGGTGTGGGAGGAACTTCCCATATATACAGAACCCACACTTCATGAATTACATGAAAATACCCTAGGAAGGGTATCTCCACCACTTCCACCTCCACTTCTAGTACTATCTGGAACCTAGGCATCTGATATAAACCAGCATTTTTATGAGAATAAATCCCAGTAGCATTAATAACCATTTTTCAAAACAGCCAGTTTGTACCACCATAAACTTATACAAAAATTCTACATTCTTTTTCATAAAAAAATACATCTGCTAGCATTCTGTATGCGATTCTGGGCATTTCAAGAACATGACAGTCAACTGTTGCACCAGGGCAATTGGCTGCTGCATCTTGCTCTGTTTTGTAAATTTCCGTTGACCAAAAATTTCAATCCAAAAACTTGTTTCTAAATCTATTTTGAAATTGATGAACTCAAGATAAACTCCTTAACAACATTTAACACAAGAAATCAGCCCAAAACATCATGTAATCTTGTCCAAATCTGAGATTAAAACTCATTTTCATTGAAACTGAAAAATCCATTTTTCAGAAGAAATTTTAAGCATGCAAAAGTATTTTCAATCAATTAAAAAAACCCAATAGTGATTAAAAATAGTAGGAATGTAGTTTTCAATCCCTTTGTCTTTCAAACAAGTTTAATTTCACAAATTTTAGTAATATGAACAGTAAACTCCAAAATAAAGGGATTGGGTTATTATGCTACCTTTTTGCTGGTTTTTAATCGGTGGTTGTTGATTGGGAAGTGTCCTGGAGTGATTTCCTAGCTCCTAGAATGCTTAAATCCAAGCAACAAGGTTATTTGCTAACAATTCCTTCTCCTTCTCTCTCTAGCTCGTCCACCCTCTCTCTCTCTAAAATTCAGACTTTCAAGAAGCAATTGAAGGGTCTGAAGGATTGGCCTATTTATAAGTGATCCAGCCCTTTGCAATTTCGCTCTTAATTCCCGACCATTCGGTCCAAAATGATAATTCTTCCAACTATATGTTAATTTACCATTTTGTCCCTAGCTTACTGGCAGGAAGCTTTCAAAATTATGTTGCTACAGTAAATCTTTTGGCCACAATTACAATTGTCATACCCAAATTCTTTCACTTTTCAATTTATTCCTTTTCTTTATTCTAGTTAAATTTCTTACTCATTTCTAGTCCACTTCTTGCACTCATACAACTATATGCAAGATAATATAACATAGATGCAACATACACAAGCAATTAATTAGAATTAACAAACATCTCTCAAAATTTTAGGAGTGGATGTTACATGCTGGGCTTTTTAGCGGCAGTTTTATCTGTCGCTAAAGCGTGTTTTAATATTATTGTAATGAATATTATTGCTGCTATAACTTTTATTTAAATAATTAATTTAACAAAAGTCATGGTGGCAATAAAAATCGTTGCAAAAAACTTTAGCAACGGAAAAAACTACTGTTAAAATGCCTAGCAGGCGCCAACAGGGACGCTCTCAGCAGAGGATCCGAACGCGTTATGGTTAAACTTTATGGATAGTTAATGAGGGATATTACTAAAAGATAATAATAATAATAATAATAATAATAATAATAATAATGAAGGTTAATTCAAGATGACCATTATTATGGGAAATTTAGGTCTACATAATGATGACCTTTGTTGTGAGAAATTATGGTTAGCAATGTTGAATAAGTAGATTAATAATGCTAAATATCATTTTTATGGAAAGAAAAGTTACCCCATTTCAATAATATGATTATGGGAAAATAATTGACTATATTAGTGATGAATATTGTTGTTATGTTCTTAGCCAAGGAGAAGAAAAAGGGGAAACAAGGGATTTTTAATCAAAACATCAATTCCTCTCTCTCTCTTGCTTATGGCTGAGACCTTAGACACATATGTGGACTAAAATTGAGCAAATTTCCTTCATGGTAATTCACCATGCTCTTGGCCAAGAAGCAAAATAAGGGGAATCAAAGAGGTTTCAAACAAATTCTTTCCTTTTTCCAATTTTCATCAAAAAACAAGTATAGAAACATCATTTTCTTACCATAACCATGCCATTATACCATCACATAATCAATCCAACAATAAGGGTTCTCCAAGACATATATGGTGAATCAAATTATAAACTTTCCATAATTCATTCAAATAACCATTCTAGCAATCACAAATACATCCATACAACCATAATAGCAAAACCTAATAGATTTTCAAGCATAAAAGAATGTAGAGAGAGAAACCCTACTATTCATGGCAGCCATGGAAATTATTCAATCACTTAAAAGAATCTATAAACCATGAAATAATGGGCATAGGATTGTTTAGCTACCTTGATTTAGCAATAAAATTTGAGTTTGTTTGGCTTTTCCTTCACCTTTCCTTCTTCTTCTTCTTCTCCTTCTCTTCTCGTCTTCCCTTTCTCTCTATCCCTTTCTGTCGTTTTTCTCTCTTCTTTTCCATGAAGAAGACGTCTTATTAGTGTGGGAAGAAATGAACATTTTGTCATTCATGCCAAAATGACCATTTTACCCCTCATTTGCTTTCATAGTTTTGAAAAGAGTAGAGAGATGGACTTCATAAAAATTGTCATGATATTTCTAAGTGAAATGACTATTTTATCCCTAAGGTAAAAATTATCATTTTACCCTTAGGTGAAATTACCATTTTGTTCTTAGGTAAAAATGACTATTTTGCCCATAGGATATTTTCCTAGAGTCATCATGACTTTTAGATATTTTTTTCCAAATATTTTTCAATGTAATCTTTGCGTTTCAGATATTTTCAAACTTCATGATTATGCGTCATTAATGTGCCTAGATATTTTGCTGACATAATGATTACACTTTAGATATTTTAGGAACCTTTTTCTTTTACTTTAGTCCCTATAATTTTCTTTCAATTTAGTCCCTCTCTACTGTAGGAAAACCTAGGGCAATTTAAACATAGAAATTTAGGTATGCAATTGCTAAATTTAAGAATTTAGAACATACCTAAGGATATGAAAAGTGAATATTACACAAACATAACTCAAAAATTCATAATAACATAGAAAATGTAGGTTTAAACCCCAAACATAACTCAAACATTCATAATAACATTTTCCAACAAATAGCTGAACATTTCAGAAAATAGGGTTATTGAGTTGCTACCTTGATTTCCTGAGGAATGTGTATGTACAATGTGTTAAAATGGTCCTTCCCTTATGTAACCCCCCAATCCTACAGTTCCTTTTAAGTTAGTTAAATAATATAAACTATATACTATAAGATTGGTGAATTACTACTTCCCTTACCAGAGTCAATTCTTAAATATTTACCAAATGAATTAAATTAGTATTATTGGTTTGGACTACTACACTCGGGATCTCACACGTTACGCAGTGGAAATAAAAACATATTAATTAAAATAACATACATGTGCATACATATATTCATATACATCAACATTCATTTACAGTGTATACATATCATTCCTTAGACATATATCTATGGATATGCGAGAGTGTTAGTTAGGGTAAAGAGATAACAAGCCTGTCACTCATACCCATTTAACAAAAATAGCTAGTGGATTCCTAGCCCACATATCCTAATACATATATGCCCTTATCCTATACATAAAAACTATTCTCCTAATCCTTTTACCAAAATATCATAAGGATTCAGGGTATAGGGCATACCAAATACTTCCCTAGAACATTACATCCTCAAGGTGTGGGAGGAACTTCCCATATATACACAACCCACACTTTATGAATCATTGGAAAAACCCTAGGAAGGGTATCTCCACCACTTCCACCTCCACTTCTAGTACTATCTGGAACCTAGGCATCTGATACAAACCAGCATTTTTATCCCGACCTCAAATCGATTTTGGAAAATACAATAGCTCCTCTCAATTGATCTAATAAATCATTTATCCTAGGAAGTGGGTATTTATTCTTCACAGTTACTCTATTTAGTTGTCTATAGTCGATACATAGCCTCATACGTCCATCCTTCTTCTTTACAAATAAAACTAGTGCTCCCCAAGGCGAAGCATTAGGCCTAATAAACTGCTTCCCCAAAAGATCCTCTATCCGTACCTTTAATTTAGTTAGCTCTAAGGGAGAAATTATATAAGGCGCTATAGAAATTGGTCTCGTGCCAGGAATCAATTCTATAGAAAACTCTATCTCTCTCTCAGGTAAAAGGCTTGAAATTTCATTGGGAAAGACATTTGGAAATTCACAAACTTCCGAAATAGCATTAAGTTTATGCTGAAGTTTGACTTTAGAAGAACACAGAAAACTAGTTCCTTGGATCTCTTCCTCAATTTTCCTAACTACCAGCATGGCATCTATAAAAGTCACAAATTTCTTAGAACAATCCAAGACTACATTGTTCGCAGACAACTAATCCATCTCGAGAATAACATCCAATCCCACCAAAGGTAGACAAATGAGGTCAACAATGAAGGGTTTATTCTCAACAACAAGAGAACAATTTAAGCAGGTCAAAGAAGTTAATAGTTGCTCTCCTGCAGCAGTAGAAATGGATAAGTTATGGGGCAATTTAAATAAAGGTAAACTCAATCTTTCAACACATTCACAAGAAATGAAAGAATGAGTGGCACCAAAATCGTACAGTACAATTAAAGATATATCATTTATCAAACATTTACCTTTTATGAGATTATCGGACTAGACCACTTCTTTACCTTTGAGAGTGTAAACTCTTCTTATAGTAGGAGGTCTTGTGGGGTCAGTTGACTTCTTCCACTTAGGACAATCTCTAATGAAATGACCTAGTTTTTGACACTTATAACACACACTCGACTGGAATCTACAAGGTCCGCCATGATTTTTCCCACACTTTGGACAAGCATTAGGTACTGCCTGTCTCACCACAGGTTTCTTCCCCTTCTAGTTTCCCTCATTTCTAATATCCCTTCCTCTAAAGGATTCAGGTTGTTTTCTTTTAAAGAAACTGGCTCTCTGTCTTTCTTTCTCTGTTTTAGCTAGGTTTTGAGAAACAATGCGACACTTGTTCACTAACATAGCAAAGTTTCTAATTTCAAATGGAGCAACAACATTCTTTAGCTCCGATCTCAGCCCAGCTTCTAGATGCAAAGCTTTCCATGTCTCATTTGGATGATGTTCCAAATAAGAAGAGAATTTAGACAGTGCCTCAAATTTTGCTAAATACTCCTCAAAAGTCATATTACACTACTTTAACTGCATGAGTTCAATTTCCTTATGGTTTCTCACGTTTTCAGGGAAATACTTTTCCAGATAAACTCTTTTAAAAACCTCCCAAGTGATCTGGGTCCCTTGGGCTAACAGTAATTATTTTGCTCTTCTCCACCAATATTCTGCTTCCCCAACAAGAATGTGAGTAGTAAACAATACCTTCTGTTCGTCCGTATTCCTTACAAACTTAAAAAATTTTTCCATCTCTCGCAACCATTCTTCAGTTGCTTATGGATTAAACTCACCCCTAAAGGAAGGAGGATTATTTCTCTGAAATTCAAACCAACCATTATAGGCTTGGTTTCTCTCTTGGCCAACGTCAGGATTTAGATTGGGATTCACAGGTCTATTCTCTTGAAATTGTCTAAGTGCTTCAGCTGTAGCTGCAGCTTGTTGAGTAGCAGCAGTAGCCTGTTGGGCAGCAGCAATAGTCTGTTCCCTCAAAGGCTCTGCCACTCCCATCATGACTTGCATTACTCTTTCCATATTGGTCTCACCTTCTTTTTCCTTCCTAGTATTTCTCCTAGGTGGGGCCATAATTCACTCTACAAAACAAACATTACTGAGGTGATCAGTCTCAATAACATATTATTTATAAGAGATCATATAACACCAATCAAAAAAATCATCTACCTAAACCTAATACTTCATTCCTCAAGTCAAAACATAATACAAACCAGTTAACTACCATGGCTCAGCTAACTAACCTGCATTAGTCTCTATCCTGAGGAATCTACCCTTTCACTACCGAGCCAGGTCTAACTAGCCGTGGTAGTAGTGCTCTGATACCAACTCAGTGTAACCCCCCAATCCTACAGTTCCTTTTAAGTTAATTAAATAATATAAACTATATACTATAAGATTGGTGAATTACTACTTCCCTTACCCGAGTCAATTCTTAAATGTTTACCAAATGAATTAAATTAGTATTATTGGTTTGGCCTACTACACTCGGGATCTCGCACGTTACGCAGTGGAAATAAAAATATATTAATTAAAATAACATACATGTGCATACATATATTCATATACATCAACATTCATTTACAGTGTATACATATCATTCCTTAAACATATATCTATGTATATGCGAGAGTGTTAGTTAGGGTAAAGAGATAACAAGCCTGTCACTCATACCCATTTAACAAAAATAGCTAGTGGATTCCTAGCCCACATATCCTAATACATATATGCCCTTATCCTATACATAAAAACTATTCTCCTAATCCTTTTACCAAAATATCATAAGGATTCAGGGTATAGGGCATACCAAATACTTCCCTAGAACATTACATCCTCAAGGTGTGGGAGGAACTTCCCATATATACACAACCCACACTTCATGAATCACTAGAAAATACCCTAGGAAGGGTATCTCCACCACTTCCACCTCCACTTCTAGTACTATCTGGAACCTAGGCATCTGATACAAACCAGCATTTTTATGAGAATAAATCCCAGTAGCATTAATAACCATTTTTCAAAACAGCCAGTTTGTACCACCATAAACTTATACGAAAATTTTACATTCTTTTTCAAAAAACAATACATCTATTGGGTGATCTTGTATAACATTTCATTTAACATTCATACTTGCATGCCTTGCTTACTATATATGTTTAGCTCGTGGTATACATCACATAAACTCATCAAAACATATAGGTAACATATCATCATTCATATAACTTTCATCATAAAATAAAGAGCAATAAGGAAATAAGAGCACTTTTCATTGGCCTCTGCCAATCATTATCATAATCATCACCATATGATTATATAATAAGAAAAATTTGGAGGGGCAACATATGCACCACTCTATCATCATAATTATCATCATATGATTGCAAAATAAGAGAAATCTGGAGGGGCAACATATGCTCCACTCCATATTTTTGAATATGTACTCTGGCAACTTATGCCTAGCAATTCTCAACTCTGGCAACTTATGCCTGTCAGTCCTCAATTGCATATAAAATTGCGTACATTCTGGAGCGTCCTCCAGTGGATTCAAGTACCATAAGGTTCCCAACTCTGGGTCTCACATATTAAGTACATACTAAGGTCCTCAAAATGCTATTCATAAACATATATATATGGGTGAATCGGTGCATACTATAGTTCTGTAAATTCTAAGTATGTGACTTTTCATTTACTTTGGCCATTAAAGTCACTAACTTATAATTTACAACTATCACGATAATCACGGAATGTCCAATCACCATCCCATACCAGCAATCAGTCATTCAGATATGAACCTATCTACCACAAATATATATATTAAGAATACAATTTTCATTTCTCTTATGCATTCTTGCTCTTTCCTTTTAACTTTCATAACTTTCATTCTCTTTCTTGTTCACATTCAAAGTGTATGTTACCTTGCTTTTAATTTGAGTTTAATCTCCAGTTTGGATTTAGTTTTTGGGCTAGATATCATTCAAATACATCATTAAGTTCATCTTTTCATCACAAAAGGTGGCAGTCGACTGGTATCATGCTGCAAGTTGACTGATTACATTCTGTCTAAATTTTCAAAATTCTAAACAGTGGCGATCAGTGCTAGGTCTTGCCGATCGTGATAGCTTCTTTGTTGGGCAAACAGTTGACTGTTGGGTTAGGGTAGTCGACTGCTCTGTTCTTAGGCATTTCTAGAAAAATGAAGAACACGATAGTCGACTTCCAGGTGCTCGACAGTCGACTGCTAGCATTCTGTATAAGATTCAGGGCATCTCAAGAGCACGACGATCATTTGCTACAGCAGAGGCGATCATTTGCTGCGTCTTGCTCTATTTTGTAAATTGCTGTTGACCCAAAATTTCAATGCAAAAACTTGTTTCTAAATCCATTTTGAAATTGATGAACTCAAGATAAACTCCTTAGCAACATTTAAAACAAGAAAATAGCCCCAAAACATCATGTAATCTTGTCCAAATCTAAGATTAAAACTCATTTTCGTTCATACTGAAAAGCCCATTTTCAGAAGAAATTATAAGCATGCACAAGTATTTTCAATTGGTTAAAAACACCCAATAGTGATTAAAAATAATAAGAATGTAATTTGCAATCCCTTTTTCTTTCAAACAAGTTCAATTTCACAAATTTTAGTAATATGAACAGTAAACTCCAAAATAAAGGGATTGGGTTATCATGCTACCTTAATCCGTGTTTAACTGATGTATAGATGCTAATTGATGCTACAGATGTCTTCCTAATCACTTTTCTAACTTCAACTCTTGCTAGAAGTGAGATTCTCTGTCTTTTTTCTTTAGTTTCTCTCTCTAGCTTGTCCACTCTCTCTCTATCTAAAGTTTAGACTTTCAAGAAGCAATGGAAGGGTCTGAAGGATTGGCCTATTTATAGGTGATCTGGCCCTTTGCAATTTCGTTCTTAATTCCCAACCATTCGGTCTAAAATGATAATTATTTCAACTATATGTTAATTAACCATTTTGTCCCTAGCTCACTGGCGGGAAGGTTTCAAAATTCTGTTGCTACAGTAAATCTTTTGGCCAAAATTACAATTTTCATACCCAAATTCTTTCACTTTTCAGTTTAGTCCTTTTCTTCATTCTAGTTGAATTTCTCACTCATTTCTAGTCCACTTCTTGCACTCATGCAACTATATGCAAGCTAATATAACATAAATGCAACATACACAAGCAATCAATTAAAATTAACAAACATCTCTCAAAATTTTAGTAGCAGATGTTTCACCTTACTATAAAACCAATTCTTAGTCTCAAATTTGTTCTTCCTTCCTTAAGAAAATCTCTTTCCTTTGCCCTAACACACCACTTTCTCTCTCTACTTGCCCTTCTCTTTCTCTTTCTAAAAAATGCTGAAGTTTTAGTTATTTGTTTAGGTTTTAAGGTTTCTGAATTATTAAGTCTCATTAATTGCATTCTTGCCCTTGGACCATTTTATGACTTTGGCCTAGCTAAACTTGCCCTTTCGATTTAGTCCTTAGTCATATTTCAACTTAGCTTTTCATCCTTTCAATTAAGTCCCTGCACTAATGCAACTATATGCAATTAATGCAACATACACAAGCATTAAACTTAAATTAATAACTAACATGTATCTCTTATTTATATTAGGAGTAGATGTTACAATAATCAGTTCATCCCAAGAATAATGTCCAAATTAACTAAAGGTAAGCAAACAAGATCAACAATAAAAAAAATCTATTCTCAATAACAATTAGGCAATTTAAGTAGGCTAAAGAAGTCAAAACCTGCTCTCCTACTAGAATAGAAATAGATAATTGATAAGGTAAGATAGATATAGGTAAGTTTAATCTCTCTACACATTCTAATGAAATGAAAGAGTGGGTAGTGCCAAAATCAAATAGTACAATTAAAGATATATCATTTATTAAACATTTACCTTTCAATAAATAATCAGATTGGGCTACTTCTTTGCCCTTGAGGGCATAGACTCTTCTAGTTGTGGGAGGTCTAGTGGTGTCAACTGGTTTCTTCCACTCTAGGCAATCCTTATGAAAATTTCCATGTTTCCACATTGGTAACAAATTCTTTGTGGGACTTTACATGGTCTACCATTACTCTTTTTACACTTTGGGCAAACATTAGGCATCGCCGACCTCAACATTGGCCTCTTTCCTTTCAAAGCTCCATCAAATTATTGTCCCTTCCTTTAAAATGTTTGGACTATTTCCTTTTTAGGTAGTTAGTTCTTTACTTCTCTTTCTTAGCCTCTACCAAATTTTTAGTGACTATGCAACACTTATTTACTAGTGTGGCATAATTCCTAATTTCCATTAGAGCAACTGCACTTTTCAATTTCAGCCTCAATCTAGCCTCCAAATGCATTGCTTTCAATTTCTCATCTGGATGAAGCTTTAAATATGAAGAGAATTTGGACAACTCTTCGAATTTAGCAAGGTAGTCTTCAAAAGTCCAACTACCCTGTTTAGGCTGAATGAATTATATTTCTCTTTCATTCCTCACATTTTAAGGAAAGTGTTTTTCTAGAAATACCCTCTTAAACAACTTTAAGGTAATCTAAATTTCTTAACCCTCTATCAACTACTTGGCTCCTCTCCACCAACGTTTGATGTAACACTTCTTATCTTATCTTAACAACGTTATAATACTCATTCAGATAAGTGGTTACATTATCTTTAGCCTTTAATTACATTAATTCCTCCTGAGCATTCAATCCATCATGAATTTATTTTGCAATTAGGTCTGTGTTCTTTTACTAAGGTAAAATATGCTTTGGCACAACAGAATATAAAATATCAACATTACAACAAAGTATATAAAAACTTTTCTGATATACATACATTATAATAATTGTTTAGTACATCGTTTTGTATACATATACTGGGATAGATGAAGTACCCATCCATAAGGAGTAAGGAGACAACAAGCCTGCCACTCATACTCCTTTACAAAATATCGTGGGTGAATAGGTCCTTCACATATCCCTATACATATGCCCATTTTCCTTTTATATACAGCCAAAAATGTCAGTCTTAACTCTAACCCAAAAAGAAAATATTGGGTTAGGACCCCAAAATAATTGGGCTATAGCTAAATATTTAAGTACTTATCTACTCTAGAGGGAATTCGAAGACAATTATAACATAAACATCCTTTACTATAGTGAAAGTTCCTAGAAAAGGAATTTTCACTGTTGCCAGTTCAACCTCCATTATCAGGTAGTATATAGGCATCTGATACATATCAGTCCAATAATGAGAAATACATTCCCAGTAGCTAAACCAACCAGTTTATTTTAAAACAACTGACATGTACCACTGTAATAATACAAAAAATAACTCAACATTCGGTTTAATTTCAAAACTCTTTTCATATAGATACTTGGGTATGGCATAATATGAAACATGTGTATATGCATCCATAGACATGAGATATGCAGCCAATTAAATCATTCATGGAATGGAATACAAACATTCAATGCTTAAATATCATAATCATATTCACCTAATTCACATCTTTGCAATATACATAATAACATGTAATAAAAACTCAACTCTGGGAAGGTATACACAAGATCATTCCCTCCCATATAACTGTGTTTTGGAGGTGTACATTAGATCATTCCTCATGCATTTCAATTCCTTAAGGGTTTACACCAGATCATTGCCCTCAAGGTAGCTTCCCTGGAAGGTATACATTAGATCATTCCTTCACAGGCTTTTATTCTCAGGAGGTATTCACCAAATCATTCCTCCTTTGGTCTTTACTTTGACATTTACAATTACATCAAGCATTCTTTGCCATTCAATCACTTTTGCTTGAATTTAGACATTTCACTATTTATGGCAAAAATGTATGCTATTATTCATTCCTTCTTGACCCTTGCATCTTTTGGTCTCTTTTCCCTTAACATAGGCCATTTAAATGGCACCTTAGGCTATTTCCAAATCATACATAAATTTAGCCACTCTAGGGAAAATTTCACATAGTATTCGGCCAAGGTAGAATGAGCATGAATACTTTGCATTTCTAACCCTTTTGGCATATTTCTAGCCTTATTTCCATTAATTGAATATTGTGGTGACAATTCCCATAATTATGCCTAATACTTTCTCACACCTAAAAATTAGGTAATTGCACTTTAGGCTATTCTTTCCCATGCTTTTCTAGCCTATTTTTCATGTCAAACATGATCACACATCTAATCCCACAATTTTACATTATTAGGCACACTTTTAAAGTGAAATGGTAAGACTTTAAATTGGCAACATTGCTTGCAACATAAATTGTCATAATTTTCTCTCTCTTCCTTTCTTGGAACTAAACTTATATAGTTTCTAAGTCATTCCTCAAGAGCAAACTCAGCACCATTTATATGTATCCATTCGGCTAAGGTGAATAAAACACACTTTTTTGGTTACTTGTGAAATTAGAAAATGGAGAAAGTACCTAAATGTAAATCTAACTAGATTTTCTTTCTTTTACCATTTTCTAACACTTTCTCTCACTCTTTCTAACACAAAATTTTGCCAAAATTCAGCACCATTCCAAACCCTAGCATTCGGCCAAGAGGAGAAATCAAGCTAAATGGAGTGGTTTCATCACTTTACTTACAATAACACAACATTCATGCAAAAACCATGCAAAAATACCATTTTCTCACTCTTACAAACACAAACTCAGCCTTGGTACAAGTTAGGGTTTGGCAAAATCAAAGTTTCATCCATGAAAATTTACCATTTCATGAGTTTCCAGCTACCTTGAAAAGCCAATAAAAGTGTAATTTCCAAGTTGTTTTGGTGAGAACTCCTCCTTCTTCAAAGCTATGAAGCAATTCAGCCTTCTCCTTTTTCTCCACCCTTTTCTTGACATTTCTAGCATATGGAGGAAGAAGAAGGCTGAATTTAGGGTTTAGGTTATTTACAAAAATGCCATTAGTGCTAAAATGTCCATTTATCCCTTTTTATTCTCTTTTTTAACAATGACATTGTCTCTCCTTACAAATGTAATTTTATGCAACGTCTATGGGCTGGGACTGTTCTGCCCTTCAAGAATTTTGAAATTGCATAGTGGTCCCTCAAATTTTCAAAAATTTTAATTTAGTCCCTAATAAAAGTTCCATTTTGCCATAAAATCCAAATTGGCCATTTTTGCTCCATTTTTCCTTTTTTCGGGTTTGATATGTAAAGACCACTTAAATAAAATTTCAAAAAGTCTATTATTGTGAATTTGCTAATTTACCCTTATTTTAGCAAAATTATAATTTTGCCCCTAAGGAAAAATTACCGTTTTACCCTTTATGCCAAAGATATCATTTCTACCCTTTTTCTTTCTTTCTTTAAGCATAAGTGGGTAAGGGTTTCTAATTCCTATTTTTCTAAAATAATTAAGGTAATAATTAAATTTTCTACATGATATAAAATTGTTAATATGCCCTTAGGGTGAAATTACGATCTTGCCCTTCCTCAGGGAAATTGCCTTTTTGACCTCAAATGCAAATAATCTCTTACATAACTAGATTCTTCTTCTCTCTTAAATAAAAATAATAAGAATCTATTGATATAAATAAGAGAATTAAATTATTTTTCCCCTTCATGGTAAAATTACTATTTTACCCTTCCTCATTAATTTTCCAATTTCATTCTTTTATCACAAAAGTGATTATATAATGATAAAAATGTCTATTCTAACTCCTTAATAAATCATCCTTAACATCCTACAAATAATACTAACCATAATAATAATAAAATTATCATAAAATGCAAGTATTAGGAGTGGATGTTACATTCGGCTTCTCCAGTCAGCATGTATGTGGAAAACAAGACCTTTTGAGCATCAATACTCTAAAGGACCATAAACAATTTGTCCATTTCCATCAACCATCCCTTAGATAACTTGGGATTGAACTCACCCCTAAAGGAAGGCAGTTTAATTTATGGAACTCTAACCATCCTTGATCATTTGGATTCCCTACTTGTCCTCTAATAGGGTTTGGTTTATAGTGGTTATTATTTTCATTTCCTTGAAAATGTCAGAGGACTTTGGTAGTAGCTGTAGCTTGTTTCCTTGCCTCAGCTACTCCCATCATGGCTTGCATCATTTTACTCATACTATCCTTACCTTCCTTCTCTTTTCCAGTATTCTTCCTAGGTGGGACCATTGTTTACTCTACAAAACAAACATTACCTAGGTGATCAGCCTCATTAGCATAATATTTAAAAGAGATTATATGGCACTAAAAATAAATACTATCTACCCCAAACCTATCACTTCATTACTCAAGTCAAAACAGAATACAAGTCAGTCAACTATGTAGGCTTAGCTAACTAGCCTGCATTAGTCTCTATCCTAAGGAATCTACCCTTCAGTATCGAGCTAGTACTCAACTAGCCATGGTAGCCATGCTCTGATACCAACTCAATGAAACACCCTCAATCTTATGGTTTCTTTTAGTTAATTAAATAATATAATATAATATATTATAGGATTAGTGAGTTACTACTATCTATACTTGAGTAAATTTTAACTTTTACCAAGTTAAATAATTAAGTGTTATTGATTTAGGATTTGTACACTCGAATTCTCATACATAACGCAGCAAACATAATTGAAATAAAATATATAGATATATACATTCACATTCATAATACATACTTAATTCATTTACAATATCATATTAGCTTATACAAGACACATAACATCCCTGCCACTCATACCTATTTTCCAAAATTCCTACTAGTGGATAAAATTAGCATCTGACTTATCCCAATACATATATGCCCTATATTCTACACCTAAAAAAGAATTCTCTGGACCCCTTCCAAAAGTACAATAAGAATTATCTGGACCCCTTCCAAAAGTACAATAAGGCTTATCTGGACCCCTTCCAAAAGTACAACTTCGTGTAGTTAAGTTTTGGGAGGAACTTCTAATACAAAAATAATCCATAATTCTTTAATAACTGGGAAATATCCTAGAAAGGGTATCTCCACTACATCCACCTCTACCTCAAGCAGGACTTGGTATTTAGGCATTTGATATAAACCAGCATTTATATGAGAATAATTTCTTAGTAGTAATAACAACCTATTTTACAAACTAATGATTTGTACCATCGTACTCTTATGGAAATACATTACATTATTTTTATCATTAGATAATACATCATGCCTATTGGGATGCCATACATGAATTATACAATTATATCTCATACTTATGAATGCAATCACATATCCATTATACAATATATATCATCAAATGATAATGGTAGCAGGGTTATATTCACAGCATATCATCACGGCCATTGCCAACTCATTATCATAATAAAAGAAATCAAAAGAGTTGCTGATCGAACAACTCCTCGTATGAAATCATCATCCATCAGTGAAGTTCTCATAGTCCGTGACTACCCGTAATTCTTAGCTGCAATTTGTATACTATCTGGAGTGTCTTATAATGGATCCACGTACAACCATCCACAATACCCTGATAAGGGTGTAATGTCTGCTTCCTTGAATTTTATTTTAAGGATAATTTTGGGAAAATTTCTTTAAGGACTTAAATGAAATGAGAAATTTGGGATATAAAATGAGAGGGACTAAAATGCAGTTTTCACATTTTTGCTAGGAGGTCCCTGATGTTTCAGCCATTTTACCTTTGCCCTCTCTTTTATGCACCTTTCCCTCTCATGCCAAAACAAAGAATTGAAACTTCAGAGAAGAAGGAAAGGAAGGAAACTGACAAAAGGGAAAAGAGAAGGAAATCAAAGTGAAAGCATCCAATAGCTATATTTTAGGTAAGAGATTCTTACTCATAGCTTAGTAAACATCTCGGACATCATTTAAGAGTAGATTTTTGTTCCTAAAACGCATTAAATCTGCTGAATTTGGGAGAGAAAATAGAAATAACTAGGTTAGGGCATTTTTGGATTTTCTAGATTTATGGAGTAGAAGGATTGATTTTAAGGTGGCTTGAGGTTAGAAATATGTTTCTGAACTAAAATGCTTGATCTTTAACTTTCATTTAGTAATTTCTAAGCTTAAATAAGATTTTTCACCTAGGTTTCACTATTCATTCAATTTGCATGTGTGGATTTGCTATATGATTGATGTTTGAACCTAAAATTTATTGGGTCTTGGACAAAAATGGTTAAAATCTAGGCTTATGCATTTAAAAACTGAGATGAACTAGAATCTGGACTCAGATTTTTATGAAAACTAGCATTTTTGAACAATCAAAGAACAAGGTAGCTGATTGCCAGCATGCATAAGTTGACTATCGTGTTTTTGACAAACCCAGAAATTGATACAGAGGCACAGCAGTTGACTGGTAGCCTTATCAGTCAATTGTCGCGTCCATATTTTTGCCTAGCAGCCAACTGGTATCCTACTAACAGTTGAATGGTAGGCTACTATCTGGCAAAACCCAAAATTTTAAAGAGTCAGCAATTGACTACAAGCTTTGCAACAGTCGACTGGCAGCCCTCTGACGTGAGAAATAACTTCTAAAATATGAATTGAGCTTGGAGATCCTTAGTTTCAATTGGAATAAGGTTCAAACTATCATCATACATGGAATTTACATGTGTTGGGCGATAGGTAACATGAAACTAGAAAGAAAAAGGAAAATTTAAAGGAAAACCCATAGTGAGACGCTAAGCCTTAATTGCATAAATGCATGATTGGAGGGAATTAGTATAAACTTAAGTTATTTCCTCAAGAAGTGATTTTTAAGGACAAATCAGAAGTGAAAGAGGAAGACCCTGGTTAATAGAGGAGCGAACGGTTAAGGTAGAGTAATCTACACTCCCCTGTCTTAAAATAATGTTGTGAATTGCTTGTGACAGGTAAACATTTTTTATCAAAATAGGAAATATGTGATGAAACTGATTTGTGAAATGCAAAGTTTCCTTATGAGTATAAAAGTATTACATGTATGTGTTAGAGATACTCGTTGCTGCTTAATGAGATTGGCTCTTGGGTTATATGCTCATAAGGAAGGATAAAACTTAGGGTGGACATTCAATGGTTGGTATGGGACGATCGTTGAATGTTCTTGATGTAGACTACTTTATAAAATTTACCCATTTTTAGCTAATTGGTCTATATTTTTTAGGGGTTACTCATTAAACCAAGACAACCCTTCGAAAGACTTAAGGAGTAAAGAGTGTATGGTCTATACTGGTTGATGTTTTGGTTTAAGTGTAATACCCTATAACCCTTGGTATTAGTCGACTATGTGTATGTATTTGCTGTATAGTCAGGAAGGAGGATGAAACTAGCGATGTGCACATGCCGAGGGATGGCCTGGAAGTTAGTACTCACCTATCATTGAGTGGGTGATTGGTGTGACAGATTACACTCACAAAATAGGATAACATTTTCGGGTGATTAGTGTTACGGATCACACCCTACTATTTTTGGATGATTGGTGTTACAGATCACATTCGACTAAAACCAAAATGAATTTGAAAAAAAAAAAGGTAGGCAATGAGATGATGATCATATGATATTGTGATATATGCAGGATATGAGAATTTGCACTAACATGGGACTTGTTGTGTAAAAGAAATTTACTGGCTTTATTAAGAGAAATGATTTATAAATGAAATGATACTATATTCTTGTAAATTTACATAATTTCCTATATTTGTTGAATTGACAGCATTTGGTGATTCACATATAAGTTTAAGCAGATTTTAAGGGAGGTGTTTTCTGTGCTAGAGTCACAGCTGGACTTACAATTATTTTGAAACTATTTATATTGTAAATTACTCTATTGAGATTTTTATATCTCATTAAGTTTTTTGTTCAGATGACTAAGACCAGGATATGCCTAGGAGTTAGTTAGGCATGAGAGAAATGTCAAGCTACAAGGTATGCTTAAAGGATTATAAAATTTTAAGTTGAAATGGCTTGTAGGCCTTGGTTTGCACATATGAATGGTGATTGTATAATTAGTTTTTAATATTATGTGAGGTTGACTGATGAAATGTAAATATTAAGTTTAAGATGTAATTTCTAATAGAAACATGAATTTAGTAGTCGCTTTACTATTAATTATACCTTAATTGACCCTGAATGGCTGTGTTAGAATTATATATTCCAGAGTGTATGATAGGATAATTGGTGTTATTAGCTATACTATGCAAGAAAATGGTTGAGTGGAATTTGAATGGACTAAAGTAAGAGTCTATTTGGGTTACACTCAACCAACAACGACCCTCTGGGTTTCCTAAATGGAAAGAGGAGAAAAATTTTTTTTGAGGTTATTTTATGCTTCCTTTAGTTTACTCTAATGTGTATAATTCTAAGGTATGATAAAGGGGGGTCATTACAAGGGTGGTATCATAGCTCAGTTACAAGCTTGCCTGGTTACCGGTTAAGGACTAAGATTGGGTTACAGGTTATACTGATTTATGTTTGAACAAGTTTGCAGCTTAGGCATTAGATTTATCTGACTCTAGAATATATAGGATATGATCAAATAATTGAGATATTAGGAATGAAGTTACTGCCATAGCTGGATGCTGTTACTAAAAGCAAACTGTTTTCCTTTTTGTATCAGCAATCTATGGCAAACTCCAAAAGAGGCACTTCCAGAAGGTCCTGAGGGAATAGTAGCAGGGAGGATGATGGGATAAAAGACATAATGGACTCATTGAGGTTGATGGCAGAGGTAGTGAGAGAGCAAGCTGCCACTAGTGCCAATGTAATGAGGCAGTACCAAGATAACCATCAAAATCATAATGATAGAGAAAATCGGAACAACAATCAAATGTACCAAGGCTGGTTGGAGTTCTAGAGGGTTGAACCACTAGCGTTCACGGGTACTTGTGAAACTATGATGGTAGAAGGGTGGCTTAAGGAGATGGAGAAGATCTTCTAATTGCTGAATAGCATAGATGAGCAAAGGGTCACTTATGCAGCATACATGTTGAAGGGTTATATACTCATACATATACATATTCATTAAAACATTTTTACCAAGTTACTATCACTTCTAAGGAGACAACATTAGCCTATGGTTCCTTATACGTGTTTAAAGGTATAATGTATATAATTATCATAATAATAGTGTGTTACTATCACTTCTACCCGAGTAAATTTTAAAATTTTTACCAAGTTGATTAATTGAGTACAATTTGGGTTGGTCTCTACTCTCAGGTTCTCTTAACATCGCAGTGAAATAAATTTATATATAATACACCTAGGTTAACTATACATAAACATGCATTCTTAATTAAATATAGTCAATTAACTATTAGGTATGAAGATAACAATCCTGCCACTCATAACCCAATCAATTACTCTATTCATCAATATAGCCTAATTCTTATACAGATAAGTTAGAATAGACTATACAAAATAATCCTACACTAGCCTTTCTCAAAATATCATAAAAGCTAGCTTACTTCTATCATGTACCTATACTATCTCAAAATAGCTACTATTATGTACCCCACGGAGGGTATTTCTTCCCACTTTACCTTCTTCTCTAGCCCAAGGGGACCTACACATTTGGTACATGCCAACACTAAAATGAGAAATGAATCTCAATAGCAATGCAACCTATTATGAAATCCATTGACCTGTACCACTGTGCTCGCATGGAAAAAATCTACATTCCTTCATAAAATATATCACATACTATTGGGATGTAGTGCATGTAGATTTAATCATGTTATATAATCATACATATACATATTCATCAAAACATATCATCTTTAAAACATGGAGAGTGTATTCATCATCATTCTCATCATAAATATTTCTTATAAAACATATATAGGATAGTAAACATGTCATCATTTGATTTCTATAACAAGTGAGTAGTACATAAAACACCCTAAGAGTAATCAGGGGAGTTGCCCAGCAAAAACTCCACGCACCACTGTCTATATGAATGAGTGCATGTTTATTTAGCCATGGCTTCACTTTTGTACATTCTGAGGCGTCCCCCAGTGGATCCAAGTATTGTAATGGTCCCTACCCCTTTCAGTAGATCATCCCTAACCAGTGAGATTCCTCTCTTTCATCCCATACAGGGCTGGTATACTCCCATGGGATCACCGTCAACTCTACCTGGATCATTTCCTCTCCACTTTTGGGCAGATCATAATACTATGGAATCACCATTATTCCTTCAAGGTGGATCACACTCCCAGTATACTATTCTCTACATATACTTTAGGGTGTATCAGCCTATGTCCATGGTTATGCTTAACTCTAAGTATGTGTTTCTCGCATGGCCTTTAGGAGATGACACTTACTTAAAGTTCACAACCATCATGGTGTTTTCAAAATCATCTACGTTCAAGTGGATGTTTAACTATCCCAATTTATGGCACAATTGTGGAATGTCCAATAGTCATCCCATACTGACAATCGGTCACTCGATCATGAGCTTATCTACCCTAAGGTATAAACTAAGAATACTTTTCTCTTTCCCTTTTTGTGTTTTTTACTCTCATTGTTTCACTATCACAAGGGTCTCATTACCCAAAACTTCTAGTTTCCCTGCTTACCTATGTTGTGAGCCCTTAATTAAGTTAGTATGAAGAATTACTAAGCTTAATTGCCATTAAAAACTTCATCTTGCAAGCTACAGGGTTGCCAGTCGACTGCTGGAAGGTTAGCAATTGGCTGGTGGCTCTCTGTATTCCTTGAGTGCCAGACGGTAAGCTAGCAAGCTGGCAACCGGATGGTAGCTTGCTAGAATATGTCTTGGGCAAAAATTAGAGCATGACAGTTAACTGCGAGGGTGACCAGTCGACTGCTTAGTGCAAACCCAGGCCTGACAATCAACTGCTAAGGATCTGGCAGTCGGCTGCTAAGCCTTTGTCTGTAATTCTGGGTTTTCCAAGAATACTGCAGTCGACTACCCCATTTTAGCAGTCAGCTATTATGCTCCGCTGCAGTTCAAAAAACATAGTTTTTGATAATACCCAGTCTAAAATGTATTCCATTTTCAATTCTAAACACAAGAGCTTAATTTCCATATAACAAACTTTACTTTTCATAAAAACATTTCTCATTCATTAGCTCAAACATGGTACATTCAAGGACAAATAGTCTATATCTCCAGATGAACACAACCCAGCTCTTCCAAAACAATTACAAGCACATATATAAGCATACATTCAGCAGCAGAACATCCTATAGAAATAGAAAAGCATACATAATGTAGGTTTAACCCCAATCTCAGTTCAAACATTTAGAAATTTATATTTTCCAGTAATAGTAAACATTTTAGAAAAGAGAGGGGGTTAGGATGGATTGCTACCTTGATTCCTTACCAATATGTGTGTTTGATGTGTTAGGAATAATTCTCCCTTGTTGTAAGGCTGATTTCTAGCTTTAAATCTGCTCTTTCCTAAGCAAAATCTCTCCTTTCTTGCCCTAACTCATCCTTTCTCTCTCTACCCGTCCCTCTATTTCTCTCTCTAAAATCTAAAGGTTTGGAAGTTTGTGGGAGTTTACGGCTTTATCTATGGTTTAAGAGAAAGTTAGGAAATTAAATTCTAATCCCTGGCCACTTTGTAGTTTTAGCCTCCATATATTTTCCCTTTTCACTTAGGTCCTTAGCCTCACTCTGAACTAAGGAATTGTATTTCTTTCAAGTTGGTCCCTATACTAATGCAACATACACAAGAACTAAAGATTAAATTAACAATTATCATACATCTCTTTAATCATAATAGGAGCGGATGTTACAGGACTGACCAATGCTCCTACTATCTATAATGACCCCCTTAATCAAACTATGCATTTATCTATCCGAATAGCGAAAACATACAATATTTTAAATAAATTTTCACTTTTCCCATGTTAGGGAACGTCAGAGGGCCACTACTCATTGAGTGTAACCTAAATAGACTCTTAACTTAATCCATTCAAATTCTACTCAACCACCTATCCTATGCAGCATTCCTAATACCAAAATGCATTATCACATATTACTTTGGAATATAAATTCTAATAGCCATTCAGAAACAATTGAGATATGCTAAGCCATAAATACTCAATCCATACATGCATTAGTAATTTAATTTACAATCCGTCATATTCATTGTACCACTCTAAATCCCAGACATTCATGATTAATTATATACAAAACCTTAAGCTGACTATAGTCACAATTTAGAATTATACAATTCTTCTGGCTTTGCCTGGTAGCCTTGGCATTCCTCTCATTCCCAGCTATCTCCTAGGCATCCTCTATTCCTGGTTATCTGAGCAAACAACTTAATGAGATTTTATGAATCCTAGTGGAGCAATTTACAAATTAATTACTTTCAAAATCAGTTGCATACTTAGTGTATCAAGCACATAAAACATCTCCCCACCAATCAGTTTAAAAACAAGTGAGTTACTAAATACTTTCGAACTTATAATAAGCTTAGGAAATCAAATGCAAAACATATCATAAGTATAGTATCTTAAATATGAAAATTCATGCTAAAATCATGCTCGAAAATTCTCATGTATAATTCTATCACATATCTCATGTGATCAATCATCTCAAATTATATGTCTTTTTATTTGAAAACATGGTTTTGGTTGGGTGTGATCTGTAACACCAATCACCCGAAAATAATGTCTTATTTTGTGAGTGTGATTCGTAACACCAATCACTCACTCAAGGACAGGCGAGAACCAACTTCCAAGGCATCCCCTGGTATGTGCACATTGTTAGTCTCATCCTTATACAGTCTATATGGCAATATATACACATAGTCGACCAAGACTCAAGGTTATAGAATATTATACTTAAACCAAAACATCACCCCGTATAGGCTCTCCACCCTTACTCCTTAAACCTTTCATAGGGTTGTCCTAGTTTAATGAATAATTTCTAATAGATGTAGACCAATTCAAATAAGATAATCAATTTTGTAAAATAGTCTGTATGGGGGATATTCAACTGTCGTCCCATACCAGCAATTAAATATCCACCCTAAGCTAGTCCATCCCTATGGCATAAAACCCAATAGCCAAAACTAGCAAACATGCAATAAGCATCTCATACACAGACAAGTATTTTCTATACTTATATGAAAATCTTAAGTAAATCAAGCATGTTCAACAATCATTCCCATTCAATTCACAAATCATAAATTAAAAGTTAGGGGAGTGTAGATTACTTTACCTTTACTATTTGCTCCTCTTTTGAATAGGGTTTTCCTCTTTTACCTTGGAATTGTACCTAGAATCAATTTCCTAAGGCAAACAAGTTAAGTCTCACACTATTTTCCTTCTATCATGCATTTATGCAAATCCTATCTTAAGTTTTCACTAAGGTTTTCTCTAAATTCCCATTTTTCCTTGCTATTTCTTTGGTTTTCTATCACTCATCTCATGTAATTCTCATATAGGGTGGTATTTGAACCTCATTCAAATCCAAACTAGGGATTTTCAAGCTCAAATCATGTTTTAAAAACTAGTTTTCACGTAAGGGGAGCTACCAGTCGACTGCCAAGGTCTGGCAGTCAGTTGATCGCTCTCTGGAGTCTTGAATTTTGCAAGACAGTAACATAACAATCGACTGTCGCATGCCTGGCAGTCGACTGGCACACCTCTGTGTGCGAATCTGGGCTTATAGGGGTCCGACAGTCGATTGGTAGGAGGCTATCAGTTAACTGCCTTGCTCCTGTGCATAGTCTTGGGCTTGCCAAGAACATGACAGTCGACTTGTGCATGCTGGCAGTTGATTGTTCAATTCTTCGATAGTCCAAAAATGTTGGTTTTGCATGAATGCAGCCTAGATATCCAGTGCATAACATCTAAAAATTATATGAGCTTAGTCTTTAATCAATTTCGCACAAAACCCATAAATTTTTAAGTCCAAAACATCACTCAAATCAGAGAATCTACATGCAAATTGAGTGGAGGAAAAACATAACTTAAAAATTTGGATTTAAGCCTAGAGATTGACAAATAGAAGGTGTAAATCATGCATCTCAATGCGAAAATCACTTCCTAACCTTAAGCAAACCTCAGAGTTAGTTTATTTACTCAAAATCATGGAAAAATCCAAAATGCCCTATTTTTCCTACTTTCATTTTCTCTCCCAAAACACAACAGATTGGACACGTTTAAAGGAAGAAACCTATTGCTAGATGATGAATAAACGATTTTCGAGCTACAAAGAGGGATTTCTTACCTGTAATTCGGTTGTTGAATGCCTCCACTTAAATTTCCTCTTTTCCCTTCCTTGCTCGGTCTCCTCTTCTCTTTCTCTCCTTTTCTAATGTCTAGTGTTATGCTTTGGCACCAGGGGAAGGAGCTTATATAAGGGAGGAGATAAGTGAATTGGTTGGAATCTCAGGGACCATCTTGTAAATAATAGAAATTTGCATTTTAGTCCCTCCTATTATAATCTCAACATTCTTATTGCATTTAGATCCTTATAAAAATTCCAACATTACAATTATCATAAAATTTTCAAGGAGATAGGTATTATAATCCTCCCCCCTTAGAAGAATTTTGTCTCTAAAATTCGTACCTGTAAACAATTTCGGATAGTGTTACCTCATTTCGTTCTCCTTCTCCCACGTCATTTCTTGGGTCACTACATCCTACCACAATACCTTAACTAAAGGGATTACTTTATTCCGAAGTTGCTTAGTCTTAAAGTCTAGGATTTGGACAAGAGTAGATTCATAAGTCAAAATTTCCTTCAATATTATAGGTTGATTCCCCAATACATACATAGGATTTGGGACGTATTTTTGAACTTACGAGGCATGAAAGACGTCATGCAAGTTTAAAAGGTAGGGAGGTAGAGCTATTTGGTAGGCGACTGGACTGACTCTTTGTAGGATTTGGAATGGTCCTAAGAATCGGGGACTTAATTTCTTCATCCTTATTTTTCTACCAATACTCGTACTAAGTGACACTCTCAAGAATATGTGATCTCCCTCATTAAACTCTGAAGGTCTCCTCCTCTTATTAGCATAAGCTTCCTGCCTCTGTTGGCTACCCTCATCTTCTCTTTGATCATCTTGATTTGATTAATTGTCTCCTGTACTATCTCTAGTCCTATCAAGGTACTCTCCCCTATTTCTACCCAGCTAAGGGGTGACTTATAACTTCTACCATATAGAGCGGCATACGGTGCCATACTTATGGTAGAGTGATAATTGTTATTATAAGAAAACTCTATCAAAGGTAGGTATTTGTCCTAACTTCCCTTCTGTTCTAGCACACATGCCCTTAACATATCTTCTATGGTTTGGATTGTTCTCTCAGACTATCCATCGGTATGAGAATGATAAGCAGTGTTAAACTTAAGTTGGGTTCCTAATGCTCTCTATAGGGATTGCCAAAATCTTGAGGTGAACCTATGGTCTCGGTTCAACACTATACCTGATGGCACCCTATGTTACCTCACGATCTCCTTAAGGTATACTTGAGCTAGATTTTTCATGGAATACCTAATCTTGATAAGAAAGAAATAAGCATATTTGGTCAATCTATCCACTACTACCCAAATGGAATCATAATCGACTGGTGTTCTAGGTAGTCCAACTACAAAATCCATGGTTACCTGATCCCGTTTCCTCTCCGATATCTCTAGTGTCCTTAATAATCTTGCGTGTCTTTGACGCTCTATCTTAACTTGCTGACAAGTAAGACAAGATTCACGTATTTCACAATGTCCTTTCGCATACCCGACCACCAAAAATTCCTCTTTAGGTCTTGGTATATTTTAGAAATACCTAGATGAATAGTATAGTGGCTTCAATGAGCCTCTGCTAACTCTTTCTCCCTTTGTTCTTAATGGTTTGGAATTACTATCCTTTTCCTAAACATCAGCACTCCATTAGGGGCTAACCTAAAATTAGGTTGGTTCACATAGACTCCTAATGATTCATCCTCTAGTTGGGCTTTTCTAACCTAATCCCTTAAATCACAACTTATTAGGAAGTCACTCATCATTAGTCTCTTTGGGAATGAAATTACATTAAGGTTGAGATTTCTAAACTCCTCAAGTAATCTCATCTCATCTATCATCAAGCAAGCCACTTGTAAGGACTTTTTGCTTAATGCATCAGCCACTACATTGGCTTTCCCTGCATAATACTTTAACTCAAAGTTAAAGTCCTTCAAATACTTTACCCACCTTCTCTGCCTCATATTTAATTCTTTTTTATCAAATAAATATCTAAGGCTCTTATGATCACTAAAAACCTCAAACACAGCCCCGTATAGATAATGTCTTTAAATATTCAAGGCGAATACCATAATAGCTAATTCCAAATCATAGGTAGGATAGTTTTCCTCCACAGGTTTTAGTTGTCTTAATGCATAAGTGACTACTCTCCTATCTGGCATTAAGATGCATCTTAAACCTTTCCTTGATACATCTATATAGACCATAAATGATTCTAGAGGTTTTGGGATTATGAGCACTGGAGCTATAGCTAACTTCTCCTTCAGGGTTTGGAAACTACGCTTAAAACGCTTACTCCATTCAAAAGAAACACCTTTCCTAGTTAGTTGGGTTAATGGAAGGGCTATCTGGGAAAGCCCTTGTATGAACTTCCTATAATAGCCTGTCAAGCCCAAGAAACTCTTAACGTCAGTGACCGTCCTTGGCTGACCCTAATCTAATACAGCTTTGATTTTCTTAGGGTCAACTGAAATTCCTTCCCCATTTACCATATGACCTAAAAACTTTACCTCATCTAGCCAAAATTCACACTTTTATAGTTTAGCATATAATTGCTTTTCCTCTAACATCTGCAGCACCATGCTTAGATGTTGTGCATATTTTTCATGAGTTTTGGAATATACTAAGATGTTTTCTATCAATATCACTACGAATTTGTCTAAGTAGGGTTGGAAAATTCTGTTTATATAATCTATAAAGATAGCAAGTGCATTGCTTAGTCTAAAAGGCATCACTAAAAACTCATAATGACCATATCTAATGCTAAATGTTGTCTTAGGGATATCTTTATCCCTAACCCTAATCTGGTGGTATCCTGACCTTAAGTCTATTTTAGAGAATACCGTTACACCTTGCCACTGATCAAATAGGTCATTAATTCGGG
The DNA here is from genome assembly GCA_031216115.1 of Senna siamea. Classification (NCBI taxonomy): domain Eukaryota; kingdom Viridiplantae; phylum Streptophyta; class Magnoliopsida; order Fabales; family Fabaceae; genus Senna; species Senna siamea. The sequence goes on along the minus strand of CM062363.1, from coordinate 22,282,116 downwards.
GTATTGGATACTTATTCTTAATGATCACCCTATTTAAAAATCTGTAATCTATAGATAGTCTCATACTCCCATCTTTCTTCTTTACAAATAGGATAGGAGCTCCCTAAGGTGATACACTTGGCCTTATGAATTCCTTCTCCAATAAGTCCTCTATTTGGACCTTCAACTCCCTTAATTCTACTGGGGTCATAGCTATTGGGCCTGTACCAGGAATTAAGTTTATAGTGAACTTTATCTCTCTTGATGGGGGTAACCTACTTATCTCTATAGGAAACACCTTTGGGGAATCACTAACAACAGGAATTAGGTTCAACCTTTCTTGACATTCTACCTGAGAGAGGCTAAAAGAGATGTACTTTATCTCACACGCCTTGTCACTCCCACTTACCAGTAAGGTATTTAATAAGTGATAGTCTTTTCAGGATAGTTTAATAGAACCCAATTCCTAGATAACCAATCTATCCCCAGAATGACATCTATAAACATACAAGGTCCACAATGAATAAGGTGTCATCAATGGAAAGATGATAGTTTAGGCATATTTGTGGGGATATGGTTGCCTCTTCTAAAGGTGTGGAAATACATAAGTCAAAAGGCATGGTTTGCGAAGGTAAGTTCAATTTTTCCACACACACATTAGATATGAAAGAGTGCGTAGAACCCAAATCAAACAATACTATCAAGGGAAAATTGTAAATCTTACCTCTACCTTGCATCAATCCGAGTGACTTATCAACATTGGCTCCATCCAAAGTAAAGATTCTCCCCAAAGCCTGCGGTCTTGGCCTACCTGGATTCTATTGGTTTCTACCAGTTGGGTAGTACTTTACATAGTGTCCTATACCTCCACATTTGTAGCATCTTACCAGTGTTTGATGCTAATAGGGTTGATTCCCATGCTTTGGGCAATTAGCTGTTTCATGATGCTTATTACTGCTAGATGACCCTTGTTGTGGTTTGAAATTTCCACCTTTCACATTCAGATTCTTAGCTGGTTATTTCTGTCGGCCTCTTGTTCTCTTATTCATGTTCTGCCTTTCTTCTAGATTCTTACTAAGGATTCGACATTTGTTTACCAGCATCGTGAAGTCCCTTATCTCCATTGGGGCTATCTGTGTTCTCATATGCAGATCCAACCCTACCTCTATTTGGCTTGATTTCTAGGCTTCATCATAATGTAGCCTTAAATAGGTGGAATATCTAGCCAACTCTTCAAATTTGGCTATGTATTCTTCAAATGGCTTGTCCCATTGTCTGAGTTGCAGAAACTCAATTTCCTTGGCCTGCCTCTCACTCTCATGGAAGTATTTCTTTAGGAAAATCCTTATGAAAGACTCCCATGTGAGTAGAGTGCCTCTGCCCTCCATGAGCTGTATGGCTCCGCTCTACGAATGTTCTGCCTCTCCCTTCCGTATATACATTGCATAAGTAAACCTCTACTTATTCGTACTATGTAGCAGTTGAAAAATCTTCTCCATCTCCTTCAACCACCCCTCTGCGGCCATTGGCTCATATGTGTCCGAGAACGCTGACGGTCCTACCCTCAGGAATTCTAACCAGCCTTGGTATATTGGGTTTTTGTTTCTATTATTTCCATCATCATGGTTTCGATGCGCCTCTTGGTACTATCTCATCACATTGGCACTAGCGACAGCCTGCACTTTCATTGCATTTGCCATCATTCAGAAGTAGTCTATCATGTCCCTCACATCTTCCCTGCTACCACTTCCCTCAGACCTTTCAGCGGTGCCTCTACGAGAGTTTGCCATAGATTGCTAATACAAGAAGAAGGATAATTCGTCTTTAGTGATTAGCATTCAACTATAGCCACACAGTTATCCTAATATCTCAATTGTTTGGAAAAATCCTATATATTCCAGAGTCAAATAAATTTCAAATCCAAATGCTGCAAACCTTGTCAAATATAAATAAGTCTAAATCCTTAATCACAACCAGGTAAACTCGTAACCGAGCTCTGATACCACTCTGCAACGACCCCTTTAATTATACTATGCATTTATCTATCCGAATAGCGAAAGCATACAATATTCTAAATAAATTTTCACTTTTCCCATGTTAGGAATTTTCAGAGGGCTAATACTAGTTGAGTGTAACCTAAATAGACTCTTAACTTAGTCCATTCATATTCCACTCAACCACCTATCCAATGCAGCATTCCTAATGCCACAATACATTATCACATATTACTCTGGAATATAAATTCTAACAGCCATTCAGACACAATTAAGATATGCCAAGCCATAAATGCTCAATCCATACATGCATCAGTAATTTAATTTACAATCTGTCATATTCATTGTACCACTCTAAATCTTATTCATCGATAATTATATACAAAACCTTAAGCTGACAACAGTCCCAATTCCGTGCTATACAATTCTTTTGGCTTTACCTGGTAGCCTTGGCATTCCTCTCATGCACAACTATCTCCTAGGCATCCCCTATTCTTGGTCATCTTAGCAAACAACTTAATGAGATTTTATGAATCCTAGTAGTGCAATTTACAAGCATACTCAACTGTGTCAAGGACAAAAAACATCTCCCCACCAATCAATTTAAAAACAAGTGAATTACTAAATACTTTCTAACTTATAATAAGCATGGGAAATCAAATGCAAAACATATCATGAGTATAGTTTCTTAAATCTGAAAAGTCATGTTGAAATCATGCTTGAAAATTCTCATGTATAATTCTATTACACATCTCATATGATCAATCATCTCAAATTATATGTCGTTTTATCTGAAAACATGGTTTTGGTTGGGTGTGATCCGTAACACTAATTACCCCCAAAAATAATGTCTTATTTTGTGAGTGTGATCTAAAACACCAGTCATCCACTTAAGGATAGGTAAGAACCAACTTCTAAGGCGTCCCCCGGCATGTGCACATTGCTAATCTCATCCTCATACAGTCTATATGGAAATACATACACATAGTCAACCAAGACTCAAGGTTATAGGATATTATACTTAAACCAAAACATCACACCATAAAGGCTCTCCACCCTTACTCCTTAAACCTTTCATAGGGTTGTCCTAGTCTAATGAATAATTCCTGACAGATGCAGACCAATTCAAATAAGATAATTAATTTTATAAAACAGTTTGTATGGGGGATATTCAACAGCCATCCCATACAAAATATTGAATATCCACCCTAAGCTAGTTTATCCTTATGGCATATAACCCAATAGCCAAATCTAGCAAACATGCAATGAGCATCTCATACACAAACAAGTATTTTCTATACTCATATGAAAATCCTAAGTAAATCAATAATGTTCAACAATCATTCCCATTCAATTCACAAATCATACATTAAAAGTCAATGGAGTGTAGATTACTCTGCCTTTAATGTTTTCTCCTCTTTTGAATAGGGCTTTCTTCTTTTACCTTGGAATTGTCCCAACAATTAGTTTCCTGAGGTAAACAAGTCAAGTCCCATACTATTTCCCTTCTGTCATGAACTTATGCAAATCTTATCTTAAGGTTTTCTCTAAATTCCCATTTTTCCTTACTATTTCTTTGGTTTTCTATCACTCATCTCATGTAATTCTCATAAAGGATGGTGTTTGAACCTCCTTCAAATCCAAACTAGGGATTTCCAAGCTCAAATCATGTTTTAAAAATCAATTTTCACATAAGGGGAGCCACCAACACCGCTAGGGTCGGGCAATACCGACGCTTTGGAATCCTGAATTCTGCAAGATAGTAACATGACAATTGACTGCCACATGCCTGGCAGTCGACTGACACACCTCTGTGTGCGATTCTAGGTTTATAGAGGCCTGCAGTTGAATGGTAGGAGGCTATCAGTTGACTGCTTTACTCCTATGCACAGTCCTGTGCTTGCCAAGAACGTCATAATCAACTTGTACATGCTAGCAGTTAACTATTTAGTTCTTCGATAGTCTAGATCTAAAAATTATATGAGCTTAGTCCCTAATTATTTCTACATAAAACCCATAAATTTTTAAGTCCAAAACATCACTCAAATAAGAGAATATACATGCAAATCGAGTGGAAGAAAAACCTAACTTAAAAATTCCTTACTTTTCCTACTTTCATTTTCTCTCCCAAAACACAGCAAATTGTATGCATTTAAAGGAAGAAACCTATTCCTAGATGATGAATAAATTATTTTTGAGCTACAAGGAGGGATTTCTTACCTGCAATTTGGTTGTTGGATGCTTCCACTTGATTTTCCTCTTTTCCCTTCCTTGCTCAGTCTTCTCTCCTCTTTCTCTACTTTCTGGATGTCCGGTGTTATGCTTTGGCACAAGGGAAGAGAGCTCATATAAGGGAGGAGATAAGCAAATTGGTTGGAACCTCAAGGACCATCTTGTAAACAACAAAAATTTTTATTTTAGTCCCTCCTATTATAACCTCAACATTCTTATTGCATTTAGATCCTTATAAAAATTCCAACATTACCATTATCATAAAATTTTCAAGGAGACGCATATTACACTTTCTTTATGGACTATATGAATATAATCTTTCGACCCTACTTGGATCAATTTGTAGTGGTATTCATGGATGACATCTTAGTCTATTCCAAGACTCATGAAGAGCTATAGATTTTAAAGGAAAAGCAACTGTATGCTAAGTTGGAAAAGTGAGTTTTGGTTAGAGGAGGTGAAATTTTTAGGACATGTGGTGAATGGAGAAGGAATTTCAGTAGACCCTAGATTAGGGTCAGCCAAGAATGGTCATGAAATTTAGGAGTTTTCTGAGTTTGTCAAGTTATTATCGAAAGTTCATACAAGGATTTTCCTAGATAGCCCTGCCATTAACCTAACTAACTAGAAAGGGTGTTGAGTTTGAGTGGAGTGAAAGGTGTGAGCGTAGTTTTCATACATTGAAAGAGAAGCTAACTACCGCTCCAGTTAGTAATCCCAACCCCAATAGAGCCATTTTCGTATGCATCTAGACAACTTAAACCTTCAGAGGAAAACTATCCCACCCATGATTTAGAGTTAGTTGCTGTAACATTGGCTCTAATTATTATTAAAGAGATGTTTGATAATTGTTAATTTGATGTTTAATGCTTGTGTATGTTGTATTAATGCATGTAGTTCCATTAGCTTAGGGACTAAATTGAAAGGAAATAAATGAGGGTTTAGTAAGAGATAGTTAAGAACTCAAGTGAAAAGGGAAAAGTAAGTGAGGCCAAGAGTGCAAAATAGCCCAGGGACCAAAGAGCAAATTCCCCAAACTTCCCCTTAAACCCTAGTTGTAGCCAAAACTCCCACACGCTTTCAAACCTTCAAATTTTAGAGAGAGAAGTAGAAGGGGCATGTAGAGAGAGAAAGGGGCGAGCTAGGGCAAGAAAGGAGAGATTGTGATGAAAGAAGGGCAGATTGAAGCTATAAATTAGTTCTGTAGCAAGCAGGGATCATTTCCAACACATTCTACACTCACAATTGCAAGGAATCAAGGTAGCAATCCATTCTAAACCCCATCTTTTTCTGAAATGTTACTGTTGTTAGAAAATGTGGATTTTACATGTTTGAACTGAGATTGGGGTAAACCTACATTCTGTATGCTTTTCTACTTTTATTGGATGTTGTGTTGTTAAATGTATCCTCATATATATGCTTGTAATGGATTGGAAGGGTTGGGTTGTGTTCATCTAGGGACATAGACTAGTTTTCCTTGATTATACCATGTTTGAGCTAATGGATGAGAAATGTTTAATAAAAAGTAAAGTTTATTGTATGGGAATTAAGCTCATATGTTTAGAATTGAAAATGGAATGCATTTTGGACTGGGTATCATCAAAATCATGTTTTCTGAACTGCAGCGGAGCATAGTAACCGAACGCTAAGTAGGGGCAGTCAACTGTCGTGTTCCTAAAAAACCCAAAAGTGTAGACAATGGCTTAGCAACCGACTGCCAGACACCTAGCAGTCGATTGTCGGGCCCAAGTTTGCACTAAGCAGTCGACTGTCAAGTTCTTAGAAACCCAAAAGTGCAGACAAAGGCTTAGCAGTCGACTACCAAGTTCCTAGCAGTTGACTGTCAGGCCTAGGTTTACACTAAGCAATCGATTAGCAGTCTTAGCAGTTAACTGTTATGCTCATATTTTACCCAAAACATATTTTAGACACCCACCAGCCGACTGCTAGCTTACTGATTGGCACCAGAGGATTACAGAGAGCAACCAGCCAACTGCTAGCCTTTCAGCAGTCGACTGGCAGCCCTCTAACTTATGAAATGAGGTTTTTAATGGCAATTGAGCTTAGTAATTCTTCATACTAACTTAATTAAAGGCTCACAACATAGGTAGGCAAGGAAACTAGGAGTTTTTGGGTGATGATACCCTTGGGATAGTGAAAGAAAGAGATAGCAGAAAACACAAAGAGGGAAAGAGGAAAGTATTCTCAGTGTATGCCTTAGGGTAGATAGGCTCATGATCGAGTGATCGATTGTCGATATGGGACGGCCATTGGACATTCCACGGTTGTGCCATAAATTAGGATGGTTAAACATCCACTTGAACTTAGATGATTTCGAAAACACTGTGATGGTTGCAAACTTTAAGTTAATGTCATCTCCCAAAGGCCATATAAGAAACACATACTTAGAGTTTAACATAATCGTGACCATGGGCCGATTCACCCTATAGTATATGTAGAGAATAGCGTACTGGGAGTGTGATCCATCAGAAAGGGATGGTTATTACATAGTATTATGATTCACCCAAAATCGGAGAGGAAATGATCTGAGTAGAGTTAACGATGATCCCATGAGAGTATACCAGCCCTGTTTGGGACAAAAAGGGAGGAATCCCGCTGGTTAGGGATGATCTGTCGGAAAGGGGTAGGGACCATTAAGGTACTTGGATCCACTAGGGGATGCCTCAAAATGTACAAAAGTTAAGGCATGGCTAAATAGAAATGCGCTCATTCATATAGATAGTGGTGCGTGGAGTTGTTTCTGGGCGACTCTCCCGATTACTCTTAAGGTGTTTTATGTACTGCTCGCATATTATGGAAATGAAATGATGTTATGTTTACTATCCCACATTTGTTTTATAAGAAATGTTTTATGATGAGAATGATGATGAATACACTTCCCATATTTTAAAGTTGATATGTTCTAAATGCACATGCATACATATAAGTATATAACATGATTAAATGCTACACTCATTGCATCCCATAGTATGTTATATGTTTTATGAAAGAATGTAGAAGTTTTTCGTGCGAGCACGGTGGTACAAGTTAACAGATTTTGTAACTGGTTTGTATTACTATGAAGATTCATTTCTCACAATAGTGTTGAGATGTATCAGATGTGTAGGTCCCTTGGGCTGGAGAAAGAAGGTAAGGTTTGCTAAAGTGTCCAATCTGGGCACACAAGTTGTTTATTTTGGATAGTATAAGTACATGTTAGGATTGAGCTAGCCTTCATGATATTTTGAGAAAGGCTAGTGTAGGACTATTTTGTATAGCCTATTCTAACTTATCTATATATGAATTATGCTAGATTGATGAATAGACTATTTAATGGGGTTATGAGTGGTAGGATTGTTGCCTCCATGCCTAATAGTTAATTGATTATATTTAATTAAGAATTCTTGTCTATATATAGTTAATCCAGATGTATGCTATATGTATTTATTCTACTGCGATATTGAGAGAACCTGAGAGTAGAGACCAACCCAAATGCACTCAATAAATCAACTTGGTAAAAAGTTTCAAATTTGCTCGAGTAGGGGTAATAGTAACACCAACACTCTGATAATTATTTTCATACTATAGCTTTTAAATATCAAAAGGGAATCGTAAGATAGAGGGTGTTACAACTTCTGTGGTATTTTCCCTAAAAATCTGGAGACATTACCTGTATGGGGCAGAATTTGAGATTTTTAGTGATCATAAGAGCCCTAGATACTTATTTGATCAAAAGGAGATGAATATGAGACAGAGAAGGTGGGTAGAGTATTTAAAGGACTTTAACTTTGAATTAAAGTACCATGTGGGAAAAAATAATGTGGTGGCTGATGCATTAAGCAGGAAGTCCTTACAAGTAGCCAATTTGATGGTAGATGAGATGAGACTACTCGAGGACTTTAGAAATCTTAGTCTTAATGTGATTTTCCTTCTAGAGAGATTGGTGATGAGTGATTTTCAAATAAATTATGAGTTGAGGGAACAAGTTAGGCAAGCCTAACAAGAAGATTAATCCTTAGGAGTCTCCATAAACCAACCAGAGTTTGGGTTAACCATTGATGGGCTATTGATGTTTAAGAATAGGGTAGTGATCCCAAACCATCAGGAGCTAAGGGAGAAATTGTTAGCAGAGGCCCATCGTAGCCACTATGCCATTCATCAAGGTATCTTTAAGATGTATCAAGAGTTGAAGAGAAACTTTTGGTGGTCGGGTATGCGAAAGGACATCGCTAAATACGTGAATACTTGTCTTACTTTTCAACAACTAAAGATAGAGCATCAAAGACCCGCAGGGTTATTGGGACTACTACAGATACTGGAGAGGAAGTGGGATCAGGTAACCATGGATTTTGTGTTAGGATTACCTAGAACTCCAGCTCGTTATGATTTTATATAGGTGATAGTGGATAGATTGACCAAATTTACTCATTTCTTACCTATTAAGATCAAATATTCCCTAGAAAAGTTATCCCAAATACACCTTAAGGAAATTGTGAGGTTGCATGGAGTACCATTAGGCATAGTGTCAGACCGAGACCCTCAATTTACATCTAGGTTTTGGAAATCCCTACAAAGAGCATTAGGAACCTAACTTAAGTTTAGCACTTCTTACCATACTCAGACTGACGGACAGTTTGAGAAAACAATACAAACTTTGGAAGATATATTGAGAGCCTATGCGCTATAACAGAAAGGGAGTTGGGATAAGTACCTACCCTTGATAGAGTTTGCATACAATAATAGTTATCACTCTACTATAGGTATGACACTGTATGCTGCTTTGTACGAGAGGAGTTGCAAGTCACCCTTGAGTTGGGTAGACTGGGAGAGAGTACACTGTTGATAGCGGATATTATACAGGAGACTACTGATCAAATCAATATAATCAGGGAAAAGATGAGAGTTTCTCAGCAGAGATAGGAAAACTATGCCAATAAGAAGAGAAGGCCTTTGGAATTCAATGAGGGAGACCATGTATTTTTTAGAGTGTCACCCACCACAGGTATTAGTAGACAAATAAAGAAAAAGAAATTAAGTCCTCGATTCTTCAGACCAATCCAAATTCTAAAAAGAGTTGGTCTAGATGCTTACTAAATTGCTCTACCTCCCTACCTATCAAACTTGCATGATGTCTTTCATGTCTCGCAACTCTAAAAATATGTCCTAGATCCCATGCATGTATTAGGGAATCAGCCTATAGTATTAGAGGAAAATTTAACTTATGAGTCTACTCCTATTTAAATCCTATATTTTAAGACTAAACAGCTCAGGAACAAAGTAATCTCCTTAGTTAAGGTACTTTGGCAGGATGTAGCAACCCAGGAGATGACGTGGGAGAAGGAGGATGACATGATACAACAATATCTGGAACTATTTACAGGTATGAATTTTGAGGACAAAATTCTTCTAAGGGGGGAGGATTGTAATGTCTACTTCCCTAAATTTTATTTTGAAGATAATTTTTGCAAAATTTCTCTGAGTACTTAAATGAAATGAGAAATTTGGGATATAAAATGAGAGGCACTAAAATGCAGTTATCACATTTTTGCTAGGAGGTCCCCTAAATTTCAGCCATTTTACCTTTTCCCTCTCTTTTATGCACCTTCCCCTCTCATACCAAAAGAAAGAACTGAAACTTCAGAGAAGAAGGAAAGGAAGGAAATTGAGCAAAAGGGAAAAGAGAAGGAAATCAAAGTGAAAACATCCAGTAGCTAGATCTCAGGTAAGAGATCCTTACTCATAGCTTAGTAAACATCTCGTACATCATTTAGGAGTAGATTTCTATTCTTAAAACACATTAAATCTACTTAATTTTGGGAGAAAATGAAAATAGCTAGGTTAGGGCATTTTCAGATTTTCTAGATTTATGGAGTAGAAGGACTAATTTTAGGGTGGCTTGAGGTTAGAAATATATTTCTGAACTGAAATGCATGATATTTAACTTCCATTTAGTAATTTGTAAGCTTAAATCAGATTTTTCACCTAAGTTTCACTATTCATCCAATTTTCCTGTGTGGATCTACTGTATGATTGATGTTTGAACCTCAAATTTACTGGGTTTTGGATAAAAATGGTTAAAATATAGGCTCATGCCTTTTAAAACTAAGATGGACAAGAATCTGGACTGGGAGTTTTATGAAAACCAGCATTTTTGAGCTATGAAAGAATAGGGCAGCTGATTGCCAGCATGCATCAGTCGACTGTTGTGTTCTTGACAAACTCAAAAATTGATACATAGGTGCAGCGATCGACTAGTAGCCTCATTAGTCAATTGCCGGGTCTATATTTCTACCTAGCAGTCGGCTAGTAGACTACTAACAGTTAACTGGTAGGCTACTATTAGGTGAAACCTAGAATTCCAGAGAGCCACTAGCCAACTACCAACTTTGTAACAGTCGACTGGCAGCCCTCCAAAGAGCAACCAATTGACTGTTAGCTCCATAAAAACTGACTGCTAGACCTCTGACATGAGAAATGACTTCTAAAACATGAATTGAGCTTGGAGATCCTTAGTTTAGATTAGAATAAGGTTCAAATTGTCATCAGACATGGAATTTACATGTGTTGGGTAATAGGTAACATGAAACTAGGAAGAAAAAGGAAAATTTAGAGGAAAACCCATGGTAAGATGCTAAGCCTTAATTGTATAAATGTATAATTAGAGGGAATTAGTATGAACTTAAGTTGTTTCCTCAGGAAGTGATTTGTAAGGACAAATCAAAAGTGAAAGAGGAGGACCCTGGTTAGGAGAGGATCAAATGGTTAAGGTAAAGTAATCTACACTTCCCTATCTTAAAATAATGTTGTGAATTGCTTATGGTGAGTAAACATTTTTTATCGAAATGGGAGATATGTCATAAAACTAATTTATGAAATGCAAAGTTTCCTTATGAGTATAGAAATATTGTCTGTATGTGTTAGAGATACTCGTTGCTGCTTGGTGAGATTGGCTATTAGGTTATATGCTCATAAAGATGGATGAAACTTAGGGTGGACATTCAATGGCTGGTATAGGATGGTCGTTGAATGTTCCTAATATCTACTTTATAAAATTTATCTACTTTTAGTTAATTGGTCTGTGTTTGTTAGGGATTATTCGTTAAACCTAGACAACCCTACGAAAGAATTAAGGAGTAAAGGGTGGATGGTCTATACTGGGTGACATTTTGGTTTTAGTGTAATACCCTATAACCCTTGGTATTAGTCGACTATGTGTATGTATTTGCCATATAGTTAGGAAAGAGGATGAGACTAGCGATGTGAACATGCCGGGGGATGCCCTAGAAGTTAGTACTCAACTATCGTTGAGTGGGTGGTGTGACGGATCATACTCACAAAATAGGATGATGTTTTTGGTGTGTTACAAATCATACACAACTATTTTCGGGTGATTGGTGTTACAGATCACACCCAACTAAAACCAAAATGAATTTGAAAAAAAAAATAGCAGGCAATGAGGTGATGGTCATATGATATTGTGATATATGCAGGATATGAGATTTTACATTAACATGGGACTTGTTGTGCAAAAGAAATTTATAGGCTTTATTAAGAGAAATGATTTAGGAATGAAATGACACTATACTCTTGTAAATTTACATAATTTCCCATATTTGTTAAATTGAAAGCATTTGGTGATTCATATATGAGTTTAAGCTGATTTTAAGGGAGGTTCTTTATGTGCTAAAGTCATAGTTGGACTTACAACTGTTTTGAAAATGTATATATTGTAAATTACTCTACTGGAATTTTTATATCTCATTAAGTTTTTTGTTCAGATGACCAAGACCAAGATATGCCTAGGAGTTAGTTGGGCATGAGAGAAATGTCAAGCTGCAAGGCATGCTACAAGGATTATGCAATTTTAAGTTGAATTAGCTTGTAGACCATGGTTTGCACATATGAATGGTGATTGTATAATTAGTTGTTTAATATTATGTGAGGTTGACTGATGAAATGTAAATATTGAGGTTGAGATGGAATTTCTGATGTAAACATGAATTTATAGGCGCTTTACTGTTAGTTATATCTCAATTGATTCTAAATGGCCATGTTAGAATTATATATTCCAGAGTGTATGATAGGATGATTGGTGCTATTAACTATACTGTGCAGGAAGGTGGTTGAGTGAAATTTGAATGGACTAAAGTAAGAGTCTATTTGGATTACACTCAACTAGTAATGACCCTCTGGGTTTCCTAAATGGAAAGAGGAAAAAAAATTTTGAGGTTATTTTACTCTGATGTATATAATTGTAAGGTATGATAAAGGGGGGATCGTTACAAAGGGTCCCTTCCTACCTCTCTAACAATTCCTCCCCTAATTCACCAAGAACCACAGGATCCCTGCCCACCTCTCTAGCAGCTCCTCCCCTATATCACCATTTACAACAGGGTCCCTGGGTACCTCTGGCAATTTCTCCCTTGTACATATGGTATTAATATTTCTTTTTAAACAGATCATCTCCTATAACACTAGTCACAAGTATATAGACTAGGGTGATTCGACTCATACCATGGTTGTGTCTAACTTTAAGTATGTGACTCCTTTAAATTAGCCATAGGGGAGTTTACTAACTTAAAATTAGTAACCATCACGATGTTTTCAAAATCATTGAGTGGGAATTTTACCATCTCTATTATAGTTCAACTGTTGAATTTCCAACGGTCATCCTATTCCGACAATTGGTCACTTGATATGAGCCTATCTACCATGTATTTATACAATAGGAATACTTTCTCATTTCTCTTTTATGTCTATGCTCATTCCTTTTAAATCTCATATTATTCTTGCTCTTTATCTTTCTGTTTCAAACCACATGTTACCCATTACATACTAGGTCTAGATCTCTTACTTGAGTGGAGTTTTGGGCTAATTAAGCTTCAAGCTAGGTCATTGAGTTTGTTTTCCAAAACATAGGTTGAACAGTCAACTTTCACCATCTAGTAGTCAACTGTTCACTAATCTACTGCCAATGCAACTACACCTAAGGTAGTGAACCTATCAATGCAATCTAGTGTAATGGTAAGTATCAAGGTTGTATACCACGGGAACATGAAAGCCTAGAGTTACTACTTGTTCTTTGTTATTTGGCCTAAGAATAAGAGCGAGTGTTTTCAAACTAAACTAATGATTAAAAGCAACAATAAAATATTCAACGATAATCAAAAAGAACAGAGTAAATCAAGACAAGGAAGGAAAACCCAAAGGGGACTTGTACTAGTTAGCAAATGAAACAAGATAATGAACTATTAAATATGATTTTTGCTACCCATAAATGAATTCTAATTCAAGTTCAATTTCACTATTGTTACAATTAAACTTCTTAAACCTATGAATTTATCACTAAAAATTCTTCCTGATGATTGATTTTAGACCAACATTATTGTAACGCCCTTATCTAGTATTACAATTCCTCTGATGTAAATAGATAAGTTCGGTACATTATTCTTATCCTTTTATTTACAACGTCTGAGCATTTATACCATTAGGTTTTATTAAAGTAGATTATGTTCGGGTTCTTTTGCTCAAATCAAGTCTCATATACACAGTAGAAATAAAATACCATACATCACAACGGAATTTAAAACCTTCATATAGTACAAATAATAAATGTCCAATAAATGTCAGTTACAACCTTTGTAATCATGTAACAGGATATATTAAGTACCCATCCATAGGGAGTCAGGAGACAACAAGTCTGTCACTCAAACTCCCTTTAAAATAACAGGAATGGATCAGTCCTTCACATATCCTTTCCCTGGTAGTTTCCCATTTCCCTTTTCATATACACAGTCAAAATAATAGTCTTAATTTTAATTCAAAAACATATGTAGAATCAGGACTCAAAATAAGGAATTACAAAAAATGCTTTTGACTAAAAAGAACTCCTATCCTCCTCGACACTGCTAAGTGTCCGCATCTGATACATATTAGCATACAAATGAGAAACACAAGTTTTCTAGTCGCTTAACAATTCATTATTTTAAAAAGTCAACTAATATGTACCCGGGTTCAAGCACCAAAACATTTACGTCTACATTCTCGGCATTTGAAAACATAGTCATATTCATAAATGTAAATTGGCAAGAAGTACATGGTTAATTGAAATGTCAATGGTAAAAGCAGATATTCCCTTTCAAGTAAAGCATTTCTTTTATGGGATGCATGTTAAAAAATAAAAATCATTTATGCATTTCATTCTTAAAACTTCCTTTATCAATCGATTGTGCATACTTGGGCACCTTGTGGACACTTGGGCACCTTTATAAATTAACTGTGCACACTTGGGCACTATATAGACACTAGGCTACCTTTATGAAATAATTGTCCACACTTGGGCACTGTGTGGACACTTGGACACCTTTATAAAATAATTGTGCACCCTTGGGCACTATGTGGACACTTGGCCACCTTTATGAAATAATTGTGCACACTTGGGCACTATATGGACACTTGGCTACCTTTATGAAATAATTGTGCACACTTGGACACTTTGTGGACACTTGGCCACCTTTATGAAAAAATTGTGCACACTTGGGCACTATGTGGACACTTGGCCACCTTTATAAATTTATTGTGCACACTTGGGCACTATACATACATAGGGCAACTACATTTTCTTGTATTTTTATCATTTCATTCTCTCCTGCATTTTATCCTCACAAAGTACATTCTAATGCATTCATTATTAGATTGGCCACCATGATTTGAAATAGAATATGGTTTCAGCCATTATGGAACAATAATCTAATTTAGGATTTTTCATGTCAAGTTGTCATATTTTCCCATCCATACCATAAGTTAAACTTCATGACCTTTAGCATTGATATTATTAGGGTAATTTCCTCCCATATTTAATTTGTGTCACCACTACCATTAACACTTTATTCTACCCACCTTTTTGGTTTAAGTTACATTGCATAAAATTTCATTTCATATATTTATTTATTCTTAATGTGAATCTTTATTTGCCAAGGTCGAATCTTCTATATTCTAATTTATCGTAACCTTCTTTTTTCTTTTCTTTCATTGCATGCTAGCTAGAGATCTTTATCATAGTATCCATAACTTAGAATATTTATTAATCATACAAGGATGCAATTTTCCCATGTTATCTTAGGTTAAAGCTTTTCTTTTATACATGCTACATTTACCAACAATAATTCTATCATGGAACTCACAACGTCTATCCCAATACAAAGAAGTCTTAGCCATGCATCACATGATATTTCAATACTCTCTTATTCTAGGTTCTTTCATAATAATAACAACATCTATTTTAACACATTAACAAGCACAACTATTTACCATGCAAGCTTAAGCCAAGAGACATTCACTTTTGTGAGAAGGTAGAGAAGTAATTATTGTTCCATGAAAGTTTGGAAAGTCATGATGAATATATATATATAAACCATGGAAAAATTTGCAAGAATTGTTACTTCCTCTTGTCTTTGGTCAACTCAACTCTTCTTCTTCCTAAATTTTGTGTGTTCTCAAAAACACACATTCCTCTCTCTCCTTTTTAGGGACACGTTTGTGTGTGTGTATGCATGTATGTTACAAATGCAATTTCAATTTCATTCTCTCTTGTTTATTCGAGTAATGGGTACCACACATGTACTCTCATGTACAATTCCTATTGCTTAAAAGCTTGGTAATCCCACTTGGCTATGTTGAAGAAAGGAAGGGAAGGAAATCACACCATTTCTCACCAACACACAAGATTGTACGGCTTGGCAAGGCTCACACAAGTCACAAGCATATTTTCTTTCATTTTTTCCTACTTAGTTCACGTGATGCTCAGTCCCCTTACTCAACTTTCTATCTTCCTTAAACCTCACACTGCACTAAGTGTACTTCTAAGCATAAATTTGCATTTCCTTGTAATCTTAGGTTAGCCACTCGGGCAAGTTAATGGAAGGGAAAGAAGATGAATTCATGTGTCTCATGTACAATTAAGTGCAGCCCCATTCCCACGCTGCTATCTCCTTGTTTCACGAATGCTCTCCCTTGTCCCTCTCAACTCAATTCATCTTTCCTCTTTGGTTAGGGTGGCGTGTTGCGCCTCATTTTCCTTTTTCTATCCTTAATTATTGTTAATTACTTGCTACAAGTGTACTTTAAGTACAACCTTTGCTTGCAATCTCACCATAACCCATTTGGTCATGCTACCTTCCTTTGCACGCTACACTTGCCTTTCCTCTTCTCAATTTCTCTTGCTTTGTGTCATTACCCAATTGGCATTTTTATATTATAAATTTGTGAGGCTTCCTTGCTACATACACAGATTTACTCGTTAGCATCATCTTGGATAGGGATCTCAGATTTACCTCTAGGTTTTGGAGAGCCCTACAGGAAACTTTTGGAACTAGGCTAAGTTTCAGTATAGCATATTATCCTCAAACAGATGGACAGATGGAGAGAACCATTTAGACCTTAGAGGATATGCTTAGGGCTTGTGTCTTAGAGTACCAATGAAACTGGGAAAATAGTCTACCACTAATTGAATTTTCTTACAACAATAGTTTTCACTCTAGCATAGGTATGGCACCCTATGAGGCCCTCTGTAGGAGGAAGTGTAGGTCCCCATTGTGTTGGTATAAAGTGGGTGAGAGGAAATTGTTAGGTCCTGAGTTGGTGCAGTAGACAACTAATCAAATTAAGATGATCAAAGAGAAAATGTCGAAGGCTCAAGACTAAAAAAAGAGCTATGCTGACAAGAGGAGAAGACCCCTAGAATTTGAGGAAGGAGACCATGTCTTTCTGAAAGTATCCCCAACTACTGGGATCAGTAGAGTTATGAAGTCTAGAAAGCTAAGTCCTAAATACATTGAAACTTTCCAATTGAAGATAGTGGGTCCATCAGCATACCAAATAGCCTTACCACCACCTTTGTCTAACCTTCACAATGTTTTCCATGTCTCTCAGCTCAAAAAAGTACATACCCAACCCTTCACATATACTTGACGCCAGTACTCTACAATTAAAGGATAATCTAACTTATTAGTCAAAAACTATACAAATCATCGATACTGAGGTCAAGGCCCTGAGGAATAAGGCCATTCTCCTGGTAAAGATCTTGTGGGATCGGATGACACCATAGGAAGCCACCTAGGAGAGGGAAGAGGACATGCGAAAAGCATATCCAGAATTATTCTCATGAGGTATGTATGAATTTCAAGGACAAAATTATTTTTAAGGAGGGGAGAAATGTAATGCCCCCATAATTTTAATGAGTCTAAATTAATGTTCTTTAATTAATTGGATGAAATTTCTTGTGTAATTTTGGTGTTTAGAATAAATATTCTTTAAATTTGTTAAGGTGGTTGCTTTAGATTATCTCTCCATTTTAGTCGAATTGAGGAAGGAAAGAAAAGTGTGGCATAGTAAAAATATATTCACGTGCAGTGATAAGGGATGTGAGTTTTTTTTTCATTTTTATTTATTATATATATATATACTCACACGGCTAGAACAAGTGGGAATGGAAAGAAGCTAGCATCCATTAAATATATAGATACACATGCAATCGATGGAGTAACATAAAAGCAAGAGGGGATTTGGTGTGAGTGAAGTGCTTAATTTCCCTTCTTTATTCCCTTTGGTTCTGCCACCTAAGCATCACATAAACTAGGAAGGAAAATAAAATACATATATATATATACCTATGCACTCGATGGAGAAGACAAAAGTGAGGAGAGTTCAGAATTTAATTGAAGAAAAATACATAATCCTACAAGGTGGGTTGGCTTGTTTCCATGTTTTCTTCCCTTTGGCGCCATCAAATGAGCATTGAGGGGTGGAATTAAAAGTACATACGCATGCAACACTTTAGGGAGGTAACTTCACACTTACACAATATGGAATGTCATTTGGTCATAGCTAACAAGAAGAGAGAAAGAAGGAGGGCTAAGATTGCTTGAGACAAGGGAAATGCATATCCACACAGCAATAAAACTTGGGGAAAAGAGAAAAGAGCATCATATTCATATTTGCATGTGGTGAAGGGAAGGAAAGGGTAGCAACCAAGGATACCTTGCAAGACCATATGTCTTGCATGCGTCCCTTGCATTCCTTCCTTTTTGACGCCACTAAGAGCTGAAGTTGCATGCATGGAATGTGAGCCCTTGCATGAAGGCAGAAGCTTACGTGTAAGGGAGAAGTTAAATGTGCATGCAGCACGAAGATAGCTTCACCAATTCATGAAATTGAAACCCCCAAATCGTGTAGCTTGCGTGGCCAAGGGATGGGTGAGCTTAGAGGGAAAAAGTCGTATGACTTTGTGCAGAGATAGCTAGCGTGAAACTCTTACTCTGCCTCCCTTTCCCTTAGCATGAAGAGTGGGCAAGTGCAAGAGTACAAGGAAAGCTAAAATTCCATTAACCCACGTGCAGCCATGAAGTGGTAGTAAGGAAAAAGATGGCAGCATAAATTACTAAAGAATGATAATCAAGGAAGAGGATGCAGCATGACATGTAAAGAAAGGAAAGAAAGCCCTATGTGAGCATAAATTGTAGAGAAAGGAAAGAGAGCCCTACGTGAGGAAGAATGGGGCTACACCTAAACTTCAAATAATGCCAAGTTTGCAAGCAATAGTGTACTTAAAAGTACACTTGCAGCCATGATTAGCAAGAAAAGAGGGAGATGATGGCGTGAACACTAAGTAAATGCAAATTTGCAAAGGAAACAAAGGAGGGGGCTGCACTAGTAACACACAAAAGGCTAGGAGACAAGAGCATGCAAGTGGGTTGTAGAGGAAGCACATGTATAGCATCCAAAAGGGATAGAATGGCGTGAGAGTGAGAAAAAAAACTAAATAAATGTCTTGGGAGAGCATTTGAGAGGGAGAGCACGTGAGAACACAAAACTAGCGAAGGAGGAAAGTAAAGGGGATCAAGAAGGAAAGCAAAGGAAGCAAAAGAACAAGGAAGAAGTAAGGGATTTAGTCAAAGAAAAAGGAAGGAAGGTATATAAGGAGATCAAAGGAAGGGACAAGATCATTACTTTCTAGTCGTCCATGGGGTAGGTTGACAATTCTTAAACTTGTGTCCCAAGGTTTCATATGTGTACACCAAGTTTTTACAAGCTTTCATGGGACGTTATTACTTCTCTACATTCTTGATAAGATGACGTTATTTTGGCTAAGCTTGCATGATAGATTGGTATGTTGGTTTAGGTGGTGAAATGAATATTGTGTTATGGAATAATTATGGTTAGTTATTGATGCTATCATGATGAACTATGGTTGAATATGATAGAAATAAATGTGTTTTTAAAACCCTTTTTCTCCATATTGAAAGTGATAGAAATAATTTTAGGATTATTGAAAGTGTGAAATTTTTCTATAACCATGTACATTCAAGTGATGTAAGAATATTCCAATAAAAAGGAAAATTTAAATGGCAAAATATTCAATTTTCTTGAATTTCCCTTAGGCCAAAATCATGGAATCCTTCTTTGAAATTTATTAAAATTTCATAAGAGATGTATATTATTTATTCAAGAAAGGGAAAGTTATACTTGAAGTTATTAGAATTTTATAAGAAAGGTACATTAATATTCATTTTCAAGAAAGGGGAATTTATTGTTGAAGTTTGTTAGAATTTTAAAGAGGCAACATTAGCATAATTTTTTAAGAAAAGGAAAATTTTCCCTTGAAACTTGTTAAAGATTTTATAAGTGTGACCTAGCAAGGTGTGGCCGAAGGTGCTCTATACCCATGACCTAGTGTTCACGATGATTTTATATACGTGGTCAAGTGTCCACGAATTACGAGGTGTGGCCAAAGGTGCTACACATGCATGACCTAGTGAGGTGTGGCCGAAGGTGCTCCATACCCATGACCTAATGTTCACAATGATTTTATGTACATGGACGAGTGTCTACGAATTATGAGGTGTGGCCGAAGGTACTCTATACCCTTGACCTAACATCCACGATGATTTTATATATGTGGCCAGTGTCTACGAATTACGAGGTGTGGCCAAAGGTGCTTCTCACACATGACCTAGTGAGGTGTGGCTGAAGGTGCTCCATATATGTGACCTAGCATCCACGATGATTTTATATACGTGGTCAAGTGTCCAAAAATTATGAGGTGTGGCTGAAGGTGCTCTACACGCGTAACCTAGTGAGGTGAGGCTGAAGGTGCTTCATACCCGTGACCTAGCATCCACGATGATTTTATATACGTGGCCGAGTGTCCATGAATTACGAGGTATGGCCGAAGGTGCTTCACACGTGTGACCTAGTGTTCACGATGATTTCATAAGGGTAGCCTAGTGTCCACGTAACACCCCAAGGTGCTCATTAATCTATAGCGGCAAGTGTAAGAATTTAATGCATAAGCAATTTTTGGTTAATTCAGCAACAACATGTATAATTCTATGAGAATAGGTTTCACTTGAAAAGGATATCTATTTTTTTGTACATTGGCATCTAAATTTATCATACAATGCTCGCCTGTTTGTGTTTATGAATAATGCTATGTTTTTAATATCAAGAATGTAGAAGAAGACATTTTGGTGCTTGCAACCTGATACATATTAGTTGATTTCTAAATCCTGAATTGTTAAGCTACTGGGAAACTTGAGTTTCTCATTTATATGCTAATATGTATCAAATGCAGATGCTTAGCAGGGCTGGGGGAAGTCAGCAATTCTTTTTGGTTAAAAGCAAAATTTTTTGTAACCTTTTATTTTGGGGTCCTGATCCTAAAAGTTTTTGGGATTAGAATTAGGACTATTCTTTTTTCTTTGTACATGAAATGTAAATGGGGAATTTACTGAGGAAAGGGATATGTGAAGGATCTATTCAGACCGATGATTTGTAAAAAGAGTCTGAGTGGCAAGCTTGTTGTCTCTTGACTCCTTATGGATGGGTACTTCATCTATCTCAGTATTTTATTATTGAAGGATGTAATGAACATACCTTATTGTAAGCTGATTATTTGTATTATAGTTTTACATTTCCGTTGTGTAGTACAATATTTTATTTCTACTGTGCATATGAGATTTAATTTGAGCAAAAGATCTCAAACGTAATTTGCTTTAATGAAACTTAATGGCATAACGGCTCAGACTTAATAATAAAAGGATAAGAATAAGGTACCAAACTTATCTGTTTACATCGGAGGAACTATAATACTAGATAAAGGCATTACACACAAGATCTTTACTAGGGAAATATTCTTATTCCTTAGGGTCTTGATCTCAATACCGATGATTTGTAAAGGTTTTGGCTGATGAGTTAGATTATCCTTTAATTGCAGAGTACTGGCGTCAAGCATATGTGAGGAATCAAGTATGTAGTTTCTGAGCTGGGAGATATGGAAAATATTATGAAGGTTTGACAAGTGTGGGGGTAGGGCTATCCAGTATGCTAATGGACCCACTCTCTTCAAGATTTGGAATGATCCAATGTATCTAGGACTTAGCTTTCTAGACTTTATAGCTCTACCAATCCCAACAGTTGGGGATACCTTCAGAAAAACATAATTTTCTTCCTCGAATTCTAAGAGTCTTCTTCTTTTATCAGCATAGCTCTTTTTTCTATCCTGAGCCTTTGCCACTTTCTCTCTAATCATTTTAATCTGATTAGTTGTCTGCTGCACCAACTCAGGACCTAATAATTGCCTCTCACCCACTTCATACCAACATAATGGGGACCTACACTTCCTCCAATTGAAGGCTTTATAAGGTGTCATACCTATGCTAGAGTGGAAACTATTGTTGTAAGAAAAATCAATTAGTCGTAGACTCCTTTCTTAGCTTCCTTGATACTCTAAAACACAAGCCCTAATCATATCCTCTAAGGTTTGAATTTTTCTCTCTATCTATCCATCTGTTTGAGGATGATATGCTGTACTGAAACTTAGCCTAGTCCTAAAGGCTTCCTGTAGGGCTCTCTAAAATCTAGAGGTAAATCTAGGATCCCTATCTGAGACGATGCTAATGGGTACACCATGAAGTCTCACTATCTCCTGAATATATAGCTGTGCTAATCTATCCAAGGAGTAGTTAATCTTAATGGGTATGAAATAAGCAAACTTAGTTAACCTATCCACTATTACCCAAAAGGCATCATTCCCTAATTCAGTTTTAGGTAGACCTACCACAAAATCCATTGAAATCTTGTCCCACTTCCAGTCAAGAATGTCTAAGGGCTGCAGTAATTCGGTAGGTTTTTAGTGCTCAATCTTTACCTGCTGACACACCAGACACTTAGCTACATGTTCCACTATATGTTTCTTCATTCTTGGCTACCAAAACCTCCCCTTCAAGTCTTGATACATCTTAGTGGCTCTAGGATGAACATTATATTTACTTTGGTGAGCTTCCTCTAAAATCTTATCCCTCAGTTCCCCTGTCTTAGGAACATACATCCTATTTTGGAAGGTTACCATTCCATGAACCTCCTTTATGAACTCCTTTGAATCATTTAGAGACTCTAGAAATTCATCACCCTTTTGGGCTTCTAATATTTGTGCCCTAAGAGTTTTCTCAATTCTTAACTCACTCAAGTAGATCTTATCAGGTAACACCAGAGTAGACAACTTCATGTTCCTAAATTTCTCTATTGGGTCCATTTCACTCACCATCAATCGAGCTACATGAAGGGACTTCCTACTTAATGCATCTGCCACAATGTTTGCCTTGCCCAGATGGTATTTCAGTTCGAAATCGTAATCCTTAATGAATTTCATCCACTTCCTTTGCCTCATGTTCAACTCCTTTTTGTCAAAGAGGTACTTGAGACTTTTATAGTCACTAAATACCTTAAACCTCAACCCATAGAGGTAGTGCCTCCAAATCTTCAAGGCAAATACTATGGCTGCTAACTCTATGTTATGGGTAGGATAGTTCCTCTCATGCGGTCTTAACTGCCTAGAAGCATAGGCTACTACTCTCCTTCCTTGCATCAGGACACATCCTTTTGGTTAAATGGGATGCAAAGCCCCTTTTGGTTTTGTGTTTCAATTCCCCATGTCTAGTTTCCTCCTTAGCGTCCATCGTGTAACATTCGCTCCTAACATTTGTATCTTATGATGACGTTATTGTTATTATTATTGTTAGCATTATTTGTGAAGGGTTAAGGATGATTTATTAAGGAGTTAGAATGAACATTTTTTTATCATTATATAATCACCTTTGTGATAAAAGAATGAAGTTGGAAATTTGGTAAGGAAGGGTAAAATGGTAATTTTACCATGAGATGAATAATTAGTTTAACTCTTTTATTTCATGAAGTTATGTTAAAGGACTCTTATTATTTTCATTTAAGAGAGAAGAAGAATCTAGTTATGCAAAAAATTATTTACATTGATGTTGAAAGGCAATTTTCCCTAAAAAGGGTAAAATTGTAATTTCACACTATGAGTATGATAGCTATTTTACATAAAGTGAGAAAAATTTAGTTTTTACCCTAAATATTCTATGAAGGTGGGAATTAGAAATCCTTACTCATTCTTGATCAAAAGAAGAAAGAAAGAGAGTGAAATGACAGTTTTAACATAAAGGGAAAAAAGGTAATTTTTCCTTAGGGGAAAAATTATAATTTTCCAAAAATATAAGTAAAGTAGTAAATTTATGGAAATGAGCCTTATGAAATTTTATTTAAGTAATTTTACTCCTTGAAACTGAAAAGAATGAAAAAGGGAGCAAAAATGGCCAAATTGGACTTAATGGCAAAAAGGCACTTTTCTTAGGGACTAAAATGTAAATTCTAAAAAGTTGAGGGACCACTATGCAATTTCAAAATTTTGGAAGGGCAGAACAGTCCCAACCCATGGAAGTTGCATAAAATTACAACGACAAGGAGAGACAATGCCATTGTTAAAAAAAAAAAAGGATGAAATTGACAATTTAGCAAGAGTGGCATTTTTGTAAATAAGTTAAACTTTAACTCAGCCTATTTCTTCTCCTACATACTAGAAATGTCGTGAAAGGTGGAGAAGAAGAGGAAGTGGCCGAATTGCATTTTTGCCTTGGAGAAGAAGAAGCTTCCACCAAATCAACAAGGAAATCACACATCTATTAGCTTTTTAAGGTAGACAAACAACCCTATGCCATTATTTTCATTGTTTATGGTATGTTTATAGTGTTTTCAAACTTATAAGTATGATGGCAATTTCTCTCTCTACATGTGTATGGTGGATTTGCATGCTTAGATATGAGATATGTTGGAAATAACTTGTGGTTATGATTATAGATATGTGAGAAAGCATGGAAACTCATGAAATGGTAAATTTGCATGGATGGAATTTAATTTTATTAAACCCTAATTTGTGTCAAGGCTGAATTTGTGGTTGTAAGAGTGAGAAAATGGTATTTTTGCATGGATTTTACATGAATATTGTTGTATTGCAAGCAAAGTGATGAAATAACTCCATTTTTGCTTGTTTTCTCACCTTGGCCGAATTACTAGGGTTATAACAGTGCTGAATTTTTGGCCAAATTTTATGTTAGAAAGAGTGAGAGAAAATACTAGAAAATGGTAAGAGAGAGAAAGTCTAGTTAGATTTGCATTTAGGTACTTTTCCCATTGTTTAACTTCGCAAGTACCCAAATAGATGTGCTTTAGTCACCTTGGCCAAATGAATGCATATGAATAATGTTGAAATTGCTCTTGAAAATGACTTAGAAACTATATATGTCTAGTTTTAAAAAAAGGGAGAGAGAAAATCATGGCAATTTATATTTCAAGTAATGTTGCCAATTTAAAGTCTTACCTTTTTACTTTAAAAGTATGCTTAAAAATGTGAGATTATGAGATTAAATGTATTGCCATCATTGAAATGAATAATGAGTTAGAAAGGCGTGAAAAAGGATGACTTAAAGTACACTTACACAATTTTGAGGTGTGAGAAAGTGTTAGACATAATTATTGGAATTGTTGTTAAAATGTTTAAATGATAAGAATGATGCTGAAAGGAATCAAATGAGTTAGAAATGCCATATTCTCATGTTTTCCTTGCCTTGGCCGAATGCAATATAACACTTTACCTAGAATGGCCAATCTTATATGTCCATTGGGAGTGGCCTGAGGTACCACCCGAATCGGCCTATGTTATGTGAATGAAAAGGAAAATGATGTAATGGTCAAGGATGGATGATACTTAGCATATCTATTGCTATTATTAGTAGAATGTTTATATTTATGTACAAGCGTTTGAATGGCATCAAAATGCTTGATGTAATGTGAAAGGCAAGGTTAAATTTTCCTTGAGGGGAATGATCTGGTGTATACTCCCAAGGAAGGAAATGAAAGGGGAATGATCTGGTGTATACCTCTTAAGAAAACTTTCTTGTGGGGAAAGATCTAGTGTATACTCCCAAGGAAGGAAATGCAAGGGGAATGATCTAGTGTATACCTCCAAAGAGTATAGTTAAGTGGAAGGGAATGATTTTATGTATACCTTCCCAGAATGGAGAATTTATGTAATGTTATGTTATGTGTTGGATGAACGTGGTTTATGTGATTATGATTATGACATGTAAACCTTGAATGCTTGTAGTCTAATCCATGAATGACCTACTTGAATGTGTATCTCATTTCTATAGCCACATCCACATATGTTTTCATGAAAAATAATATTCAAGTGTTTATATGAAAAGAGTTTTGAAATTAAACCGCATGTAGGGTATTTTCTATATTATTACAGTGGTACATGTCAGTTATTTTAAAATAAACTGGTTGTTTATCTACTGGGAATGTATTTCTCACTTATGAACTGAAATGTATCAGATGACTAGATATTGCATGGTAATCGAGGTGGAGTTAGACACGGTGGAAATTCCTTTCTTAGGAGTTTTCAATATTGTCAAGAATGTGTATGTTATCACTGTTTTTGAGTTTCCTATAAAATAGATGAGTACGTAAATATATAGCTATAGCCCGACCTTTTGGAGTCCTAATTCTTAGTTCTTTTTTTGGGTTTTGAATTAGGGTTGATATTTTTGGCGATATATAGAAAGAAAAAGGGCACATGTATAGGGATATGTGAAGGACCTATTCACTCATGGTATTTTGTAAAGGAGTATGAGTGGCAGACTTGTTGTCTCCTTACTCCTTATGGATGGGTACTTCATCTATCCCAGTGTATGTATACCAAACGATGTACTAAATAGTTGTATAATGTATGTATATTAGAAAAGTTTTATATATCTTGTTGTATTATTTAATATTTTATATTCCGCTGTGCCAAAGCATGTTACTTGAGCAAAAGAACCCAAACCTAATTGCATAAAAAATCTATCATGGATTAGATGCTCAGGAGAAATAAATGTAATTAAATACTAGGATTAATGTAACCACTTATCTAAATAAGCGTTATGACGTTGTTAAGTTATGATAAGGGGTGTTACACATCGTATGCCTACACACATATTTGGCTGCTTCCTTCTTGTGTATTTTATCTAATGATTGGGAAAACCATTCGGTCTCTCTCTCCTTATATATATATATATATCTTAAATTTTCCTCTCCCAATTGTCCTTGCCATGCACATATACATATATATATGTATTAAATGTTACATCTTTTCTTGCCTTTCCCTTTATATATTTAAATCCTTTCCTTTCCTCATTTCTATGTTGCCGTGCATGCATATTTAAATTGGCTATACTACTTACCCACCTTTGGTAATTCGGTTAGTGAAAGGAAGGAAATAAGAAATTAAATCATTCACCCAATTTTCGCATATTTCCCTTGTGATATTTATAATTCATTACATCACTAGGGCAATTGCATCAAATTTTATGGCCACTTATCTAATGAATTAAGAAAGCATTTAATTGAAAACCAATCAAGTGAATATGGGGGGTTACAATTATCATTTTAATTCATTGCTATTAAGGGGCATAAGTTCATTACATCTTAATTCAGCAATTAATTAACTTTAGTTTTAAGTGAAAATCAACTGTTTCTTATAATTAGGTGTCCAATTCCAGTTAGAATCATTCGATTACTAAAATAAATCTACATAGTATTCCATACAATGTCTTGTAAAGAAAAGCAAACATTAATTCATAATGACAAGAAAGGTCACAAAATAAAATTCAATGTTCATACGTTCAAAAAAAAAATACCAACCTAGTAATGAACCCTAATGGGCTTAACAAATCTAGCTACTCATGTTCATGGATACAACAATTAGAAAATTAATTACAAAGAGCCAATGGAGAGAAGTTTGGCTATAAAAGATCAAGAATGTTCAAGAAGTTTGGCTACTCATGTTCGAATTGCCAAACCTTAAAACAGAATGAAAATAATAACAATGTATACACAGCTTAACCAACAACTCAATATCAAATATTTAAGAGCCAATGCCTCACAGGGATCACTCAAATCACTCAAAAGTGTATAAAGGTGGAGTACACATCCCTCAAGAAATTTCACAAGAGCCTACTTACCATATGCTTGCTCATAAATCTCATCTCTACTACTACGAATAATTGAATACCAAAATCAAAGGGTCTTGACAAGGTTGTAATAGGATTAAGGTAAAGATAAGAGAAAATTGGAAGAAAGGAATATAAGATATTCTAAACATTCATGCAATCTCAAATCATGAACACTCCAAGGATTAAATACAACAAAGTGCTATACATATAAGATTTTCACCAAGTTTCCAATGAAGTAGGGGATGCTCAAAGATTAAAACATCCAAGAGTAAAAAGAATAAAGACTACTTTGATATCCACTTTCTTTTTCTTTTGCTTTTCTTTTTTTTCAATAATTGCAATCTTCCTGATGTACAACTTTGGATTGAAGGGAGCATCTAAAATGAAGAAAAGACTTAGTTAACTATCATCAATTTAGACAGTGCACTTTAATCCAAATATAAAGAGCAAATCACACAAATTCCAGCATATGAGATAAAAAAGAAGACAATGTAAAAAAAGAAAAAAAATGAGGTGAAAAGGTGTAAGCAGTGAAGAAAATGTCAAGGCTCAATAATGGCCAACTAAAGGAAACACAGAGGGTAGGCTTTTTGGCTAAACTAGTGTATCCTAAGTTATGCAAATTATTTCCTGATATTCAACAAGTCATGTAGCTCAATAAGCATTACAGATCAAGTTCTAGAAGCATAATTCAAGCAAAATATTCACTCAAACAAGAAAATCATGAGCATCATTATAGTGAATGCTCAACATAGGCTCAAATCTCACATTCTGAATTGTGGGAAATTTGCATATGGTTTTCAAAATTTTTTATATGAATTATCAATCAAGTAATGCATGCAATTTGTACTATCAACATCCTAGATCAAAATTGAGCAATTTGAAAAAAAAATTAGGTAACACC
The DNA here is from genome assembly GCA_031216115.1 of Senna siamea. Classification (NCBI taxonomy): domain Eukaryota; kingdom Viridiplantae; phylum Streptophyta; class Magnoliopsida; order Fabales; family Fabaceae; genus Senna; species Senna siamea. The sequence goes on along the minus strand of CM062363.1, from coordinate 22,253,602 downwards.
AGTATGATTTGGCAATGATCAAATATGCATTGGACATAATCAACTGCTTTCCAACATACAATTAAAGGAAACAATCGTTGCCTGCTCAATAATAGAATTATAAATTCTCAAAAGACAAACTAAAACTTAAATGCATCAAATCAAGTATCCTATCATTTCTATAATATCAAAATTATTATAGCAATAGCAACGGCATGCACTATCAATATATACAATCATCTGAAGTTTAATAAAAGAAAAGGAGACAAAAATGAAATAACAAAAGAGAGAGAAGCGCCACCTAAATAAAATAAAAACAAATCAAAAGATGCCTACCCCACACTTGAAGAATACATTGTCCTCAGTGTACAGCAAACGGGACATCATAAAATAAAGACATAAAATGCATAAATGACCAGAAAAAATAAATAGTCTTAAATTACATCATAAATAAATTGATAGAAAATAAAAAAAATAATTGCTTATTTTTTCTCGAGTCTGTAGCTGGACTCAGTCACAATCTCATTAGGCAATTCCTTCAATTTCAAAATTAGGGGTCCATGATTAAAGGTTTTACTTTTTACACATCTGACTGTCAAGAGAAAATAGATGGGTCAGTAGAGCTGCTGGGCTCATTGGCCAACAAAGAGGCTAGTTGCTCCAACACTTGCTCATTAGATAACCCATCCTCATCTTCCTGCAATGCCACCTGAAAATGGTTAGGAAGCAAAAATTCCTGTATTTTTTCTTGTAAAGAGTAATCAAGCAACATGTCTTGTAAATGAGAATCAGCAACATTATCCAAGACATCCGCAGAATGTATAATATCATTATACCCTAAGGATTGTTGTTGAGAAGTATTTAAGTTAAAAGTAACAGTCTCATCACCTACTTTAAGTGTCAACTTTCCATCCCAAATATCTATCAAAGCCCTAGATGTTGCAAGGAAAGGTCTACCTAGAATCATAGGTATGTTACTTTCACTTTCCATGTCCATAACAACAAAGTCAATATGAAATATAAACTTGTCAACCTTTACCAGTACATTTTCAATTATACCTTTAGGATATTTAACAGTTTGATCAGCCAATTGTATAGCTATCCTAGTAGGTTTAGGCTTATGCAATCCTAGTCTATCAAACAAGCTACCAGGCATTAGATTTATACCAACTATTAGATCAGCTAGAGTATCTATAATAGGCAGTTTACCAATTACTCAAGGTACAAAAAAACTCACTAGATCATGCCTCTTAACAAGCAACTTGTTTTGTAGAATTGTTGTGCACTCCTCATTCAGTGTCACCAGCCCCAAATCCTCTAATTTCCTCTTATTCATTCTCAACTTCTCAAATGAATCAAGAGACTTATCGTACTGCTGATAAAATTTCTCCTGCTTCAGTCTCTCAGGGTATGGAATAGGTGGCTGGTACTCCCTTACAAGATTCTTCTTATCCTCAACTAGCTTACTTACCTTAGGTTCTGGTTCCTTATTGACTAGCACATCCTGCACAATAGTATTATCATCAATTAATAGAGAAGGACCAGTACCTGATATCAAGGTAATAACATTGCATTGCTCCCCTTGGATTAGGCTATGTAGTTCTGCAGAGTACCCCTGGCTGTCTCTCAGCCAACACCTTAGAAATCTAGCCTATCTTATTCTCCAAGTTTTGAATAAAGGCTTGGTAATTTCTAAAGGTTGTGTCTGTCTACTGGAACCTGCTCTCTGAAATGGACACAAACTTTGTTATCAATTCCACTAGCGTGGGCTTCTTCTCCTGCCCTTGCGGAAATTGATTTGGAGCAGCTTGTTGATGGGGTTGCTACTGGTGCAACCATTGATAACCTGATGGGCCCTGGGTGTCGTTATTTCTCCAACTGAAATTTGGATGGTTCCTCCACCCAGGGTTATATGTGTTTCTATATGGGTTACCCTGTTGTCTTAGGGCATTTCCTATATAATTTACCTATTCACCATCACCAAAACCCAAGTTATAAGAAAAGGAAGAAGAAGGTTAGCAAACATACCTTCTGCATTATAATTTTCACCATAATGCAGTCCACCACAAAACTGTTAGCCAATCTGGTTGCGTGCACTGGCATCTAGAGTTGGTCAATCTTCTTGGCCAAAAGCTCTACCTAAGCTACCAAGACTGATGTAGAATCTATCTAGTTAAACACTCTTTGCCTTACTAATTATTTATAGCCATATCCTCTATCATATTTTGAGCTTGTTCAGGGGTCTTATTATTTAGGGTACCCTCTGCTACTGTATCCATCATCTGCCTTATGGATGGGTTTAAACCACTGTAAAAGGTTTGCACTTGCATCCACACAGGCAATCCATGATGTGGGCAATATCTTAGTAAGTCTTTGTACCTCTACCAAGCATCATACATGTTTTTATCAGCCATCTGTACAAAAGAAGAAATATCATTATGTATTTTTGCAGTTTTAGCTGGAGGAAAGTATTTGTACAAAAACTTTTCTCCTAAAGTATTCCAAGTGGTGATAGAGTGAGGTAGTAAGGATTGCAACCATCTCTTTGCCCTATCTCTCAAAGAAAATGGAAATAACCTAAGCTGAATGGCATCATTAATAGCTCTATTAATCTTGAAAGTTTCACATATTTCAAAGAAGTTGGCTATGTGAGCATCAGGGTCCTCTTTGGGCATCCCTCTGAACTATACCATTTATTGCACCATCTAGATTACATTTCGCTTGATCACAAAGTTGTTGGCTGCCATGGCAGGCCGAGTAACGAACATTTGCATCCCCTCCAAAGAAGGTCTAGATAACTCATACATCATTCGGTTGGCCTCATTATTATTTGTTGTATGCGTTATCTCTGGTGGTGTATGAATAAGGATCTCTACCGGTGCCTCTAATAATGCCCCTATCTAGTATTACAACTCCTCCTATGTAAACAGATAAGTTCGGTACATTATTCTTAACCTTAATTATTCATTTATAATGTCTGAGCATTTATACCATTAAGTATTATTAAATTGGATTAGGTTCGGGTTCTTTTGCTTAGTCAAAACTCATAAGCACAGCGGAATTAAAATTTCATACATCGTAGCAGAATTTATAAATATTTTCATATTACATATGATGACTATCTGCTACATCCTTCTATGAACATATACCAAGATATAAGAAGTACCTGTCCATAAGGAGTCAGGAGATAACAAGCACGTTGAAGGAGGGAAGTCAGACCAATGCAAGCTGCACACTCCACTTCATGCAAGGCTATACGGTCACGCAAGGGACTCTTTACTATCCTTTCTCGGGCACGTTGAAGGTAACACAAGGGAAGGGAAAGAAAACTTGTATCACACACCGGATGTACCTTCCACGCAAGCCTCTCGTCCTAGCATTATACATGTATATGGAATTCATCACTCGATGGCGCCAAAGGGAAGGAAGGAAAGGGATTGCTTCACCGTACACACACACATATATTTAACTATTTTTTCCTTGGTTTATTTTACTTATTGTTTAGCAAAACCATTCGTCACTTGAGATTAAATGCTAAAGGGAAAAGAAGGAAGTTTATTGCCACACGTCACTTTCTCTTTCTCTCTTCTATCTTCATCACTAATTGGAAGCATTGTAACACGTCTCAATCACCGAATGGAAGCATTATTTTAATTAGCATAAGAATTAAAAATGAATATCTTTTTGCTCACTTGTCTTCGCAGTTGAATTAAAGGAAGAGAAGTTAATATTTGCTACATTTCGTTCCTTTCCTTTCTTTTCTTAAGGCCAAAGTCATCATCCCTTTTCTTTAATTTACTTCAACAAAATTTTTGTTCCAATTCACTAACTTTCTCGGTTAATACAAGGAAGAAGCTATTATTCTTTAGCATTAAATTGCACAAGCAAATTCATCATACTTTATATCAAAATCATCCAATTAATTAAGGGAACATTAATTTAAAACTAACCAAGAGAATATGGAGTGTTACACCTCCTCAATGTGGTGTAAACGAGACCTCAAATTATTGAGATATCGTTGAAGTTCAGACAGAGGATCTATAGGCTCAAGATCAAAGCTCCTGGTCATAAACTACCTAGAAACCAACACAGCAAACAACCCAACAACTAGATAATAGAAGAATAAAACAAAATATAGAAATAAAATAAAATATAGAAACTAACAATTGAAAAAAAAAATAAGCAAATAAAAATAACAAGATAACAAAATAATTGATCAAAAACAAAAAGACAAGATAAAACTACTAAAAGCTAATAATTGAATGGAATGAAAGAAAAGAAGAAAATAATAACTAATCAGAAACAAAAACAAAATGCAACAAATAAAAGTAGCTAAAGTAACAAATATCAAATTCACTCTAGTTTTCACACAAAAGTCCCTGACAACGGTGCTACAAACTTGATGCGCTGCCTATGCAACTACACCTAAGGCAATGAACCTATCAATGTAGTCTGGTGCAATGGTGAGTATCAAGGTCGTATACCAAGGGAACGAAAACAACTGATCACTTGTTTGTAAATTGCCCGCTAGTGAGGGATGCCTAGTTTGCATCACATATGACTATCAAGAGTGCTAGATTCCAACAGGGAACTTTTTTTGAATGGTGTATAAAAAAAAAAGGCAATTTACTCTTAAAACAAAGGGAACAGATTGGGAGATTGAACTTAAGGAAAGAAATTTCATCTTTTTTTTGGTGTATTTACTACATGAGGAACTAAAAAGTTTTTAAAGCACGGAACATTACCCTAGAGTATGTCATTAGTATGGCCACCCAATCGAAGCCCAAATCCTAGGAAGTCACCAAATTAGGAAATCGCAGTACAGTATCCTTAAGGACAATAGGACTTTTACAAATACGGAGGATAATACTAGCCTTGTTGATGTGGAAATTGCAACATCCACTCCTTTTATTCATGAGAGATGTTCAGTAGTTATTAAATAAGTTAATTTCTTGTATATGTTGCATTAGAGTGAGTTGCATGTACTTGCATTAGAGTGAGGGACTAACTTGAAAAGAAAAAAGCAAGGATTAAAATGTAAAGGAAAAGGTTCACTCGGGGAAGTTATATAGGTTTTCAATATTCTAGGGGTAGCAAGACATAATTTTAGCCAAAAGACTAGCTACTGTAGCTAACAGATTTTTAAAATTTCCTACCAAAATTTCAAGGGCAAAATGGTAATTCTCCACATGGCCAAGAAGTTGCTAATTGAGGTTAGATGATCAAAACTTGACCCTGACAACGGATAAGGATTGCAGTCTCTCCAACAGCCTAGACCACCTATAAATAGGTATAAATATTAGAACTCTCAACCATTTTTACCTTAAACTTTAGACCTTATATAGAGAGAGAAAGAAGAGACAGAGAGAGAGTGAGAAACTGAGAAGAAAGAGGATAGCAAGGAGAAGTTTGACATTCCAGGGGCAAGGATAACACACCAAGGAGTCTTCAAACAAACGTTTGTGTTTTGAACAATCAACAAGGTAGCAAAAAATCTAATTCCCTCTATTTTGAACATATTCTTCACTTGGTTGAAAATGTTGATTTTGATACTATTGAGTTGAGAGAGGGATTTAAACCTCCTTGGTGTTTTTAACTTCTATTGGGTGATTTTATACCAATTAGATGTACTTAGAATTCCTTGTTTCAAATTCTGTAAAATGGGTTGTATTGTTCACTATGGTTGACTTGAGTTTGAATCCATTGTGATAGATGATTTTGAGCATACATGTGAGTTTTGATGAAGGATAAATGATAATTGAGTATTAGAAACTAATCTCATGCTTTTTCTAGACTTGAAAAGAGGTAAAAACTGGATTTTGTAGCATTTCATAGCAACAAAATCGAAGCTCAAAATCCTACAAGTTGATTTCCTTGTTCTTTAGCTTCATATTTTCTAGAAAATGTAGGTGGCAGCTAACTACCAATCTATAGTAGTTGAGTGTCATGCTCTTGAGACTAATTTCCAGAATGTAGTAGACTAGCAGCCAACTGCCAAGAAGTTGATAACCGACTGGTAGCTTTCTGTCAGCTACCAGCTGACTGCTAACATTCCGTCAGCCGACTAGTAGCTCTCTGTTAGAGATTTCATTGTTTCATTGCCACAAGCAGAATGCTATAAAGTAGAAGTTGAATGCTAGGTGAAAAACTATGGGTTTTCACAAAGAAATTATTTTGAAAGAGCCACCTAGTCTTGTTGGGCATTCCACGATTAAACCATAATTTGGAATGGTAAAACATCCACTCAATCATAAATGATTTTGAAAACACTGTGATGGTTACGAATTCCAAGTTAGTAAACTTCTTTATGGCCAACCAAAGGAGTCACATATTTAGAGTTAAGCATAACCATAGCATGAGCCGATTCACCCTAGAATATATACTTTTGAATAGTGTGCTGGAGTGTGAAACATTAGTAAGGATGGTGATTCCATAGCCTCATAATCTGCAAGGTCAAAGTAGGCGTGATCTGTCAGAGGTGGCAGTGATCTCGTGAGTTATACCAGTCTTTTTATGGGATAAAAGGAAAATGAGGTATCCAAAGGCATATCGATCCTGCTGGTCATGGGATGATCAGTCAAAGTTGGTAATGACCAATGAGCGAGTGTAGGATGATCTATCAGAGAGAATAGGGACTATAATGTACTTGGGATCCACTAGGAGATGCTATAGATAGTACAGGGCAGGCGTTGGACTACTAGATGGTCAAGGACCATGAGACTCGACTCAAAACTCAATCATGAGTGTTAGTGAAGCACGTGGAGTTGTTCGCTGGGCAACTCTCCCAATATCTCATATGATGATATGGCATTGGCCATTATGACGTGATTATTTTCCTGACTCATGTTTTATATGTGATTATGTTCATGTTACCACGGTAAATGTATGCGATGAAGTGACATGTTTTATATTGTTGAAATCTTGTGGACTATAATTATACATGCATTCATAAGTGCATGTTATATTTATTAAGAGATTATGATGGAATAATTGCATAAATCATACATTGCATCCCAATAGATACTGTTTAACAATTGATAATGAGAAGGATGCGGTGAATTTTTGTATAAGTATAGTGGTACAGGCTAGTAGTTTTAAACAGATTGTTATGCCATTGAGATTTATTCTCATATAAATACTGGTGTGCATCAAATGCCTAGGTACCGAATACCGTTGGAGATTGAAGTTAAGGTAAGAGCGATATGCTTTTTGGGATATTTCATGATAATTAAAGAATTATGAGTGATCACAATGATTGAAGTTCCTTCATCACCTCCACCCATTTAGGAGGGGTGAAATTCCATGATTAGAGTAGTAATTAGCATATTTTGACATATAGATAGTGAAGTTGTACATGCCCAAATATTCTAACCCCTTTATTTTGTTTTTGAAAAGGGTTAGGATATTTATTTTTTATGTATAAGAAATGAGGGCATATATGTATTTAAGATATATGAAAAAAAATCTACTAGTAAGATTTAAAGAGGGGTATACATGATAGGACTATTGCCTCCTTACCCTAAATAGCCTCACATATCTATAGGTATATATCTGATGTAAGAAATTATGATTGTTGTAAAAGAATTATATCTCAACGTAAGCGTATAGGAATATATCTATATATTTTATTTTATTTATTTTTGCTACGTTATGTGAGAATCAGAGTATAAAAATCCAAACTAGTTGGCACTTAATTACTTGATAAAAGTTAAAAATTTACTCGAATAAAAATAAGAATAATTCACTATCTTATAGTATAATATATTATATTATTTAACAAATTAAAAGAAACTATAAAATTGGAGATGTTACAAACACTATCATGAGACGGAGAAGAATTAGGAAATCAAGGAACATTTGGGGAGGTTTTTATGTGAACAGCGCAAGTTATAGTCCAATGGTAGGAATAGTCTCTAATGCCCATGATAACATTATGCATGTCTGCCTATAAGGTATCTCGATTCTTTGTTGGGCAGTAAAGCCGTCTGAGCACCGGAATTGGATCCCTACGGCGCTCCTGCTGTAGTCCTCTTTGGGCTTTTTAGCGGCGGTTTTATCCGTCGCTAAAGTGTGTTTTAATATTATTGCAACGAATATTATTGCTGCTATAACTTTTGTTTAAATAATTAATTTAACAAAAGTTATAGTGACAATAATATTTGTTGCAAAAAACTTTAGCAACGGAAAAAACCGCTGCTAAAACGCCCAAGAATGACAGACCCAAACAGGGACACGCCCAGCAGGGAATCCGGACGCCTGAGCACTCGAGAACTAGGATTCGCGTTCCGAGCAAAAGCATTTAGATTAATTAATCATTTACTTCGTAGCCAGGTAGGGTCCTACTATTTGATGTAAGTTGTACTTCTTATAAATAATACATATATAAGAAGTAACAATTTTAATTTATGTTAGTATATTTAATTTATGTTAGTATATATATGTGTTTATACGTTAAAAGTAATACAAATAATTAAATTTTAAAAATAAGTAACAATTTTAAAATTCAACCTATTTAAATAAAATTTTAAATTCTCCCTAAATCACTTTATTAAATTATTATAAAAGTTTCAAAACTTATTCTTTTTAATGCATACGAAAAACTTTGAAAAGATCTCATCCAAAAACAACTTAAATGTTGGTCAAGTAACAAAGGTTGGATCAATAATTTTTAAACTGAGTACTAGTTATATGGTAGTAAAACAGATTACAAGGTCTTAAATAACATAACTATAATCACGAGGAAAAATTAATTTTAAACTAAATTAGAAAGCAAATTGTTATTTATCCAAACACTTTTGTAAAAGCTTAAATATTTACATTTTTTTACTTTTTAGCGTACAAATAACTATTCCATAATAATTGTTGACTGAAAAATACATATGCATATACTGTATAACCTCATCGATAATATTCAATCAATTTTTACTTTTACTACACGGCAACATCTTTTGAAAGAAATGTGATAACAATAACAATGGTATAGCCCACACAGACCTTGTAATGACAATTGACCAGGGAACGAAACCAGCCCCGCCAAACGAACATTGGGTCGTGTCTTTTTTTTCCTTCCAATGTGTTAAATACTACAAATAAGTGATAAGAGAACAAATCATACAACTTTTCCTCTCTAGAAACTGACAATAGGATGAAACTACACTGTTAGATCACATGCCCTTTTTCTAGATTTATGTAAATAACATACTCAAAAACTGACTCAAAGATCAGTAAAGCATTAACTGCCGAAATGTTGGCTGTCATTTCTTATATGTCAAGATGGTTAACGTTCCGTTTGGGCCTTTAAGTGGTACAAAGACTTGAGATGGTGCAGTGTTTCTCAAGCCTCTGCAAATAAATATTCTTGTACAAACAGCTACCTGAATTAACCAATTTGCAATGGTCCCAACTCTGGCACTCAGACCTGTTACATCTAGGATTCGTTTAATCAGCCTTATCACTTCTCAGTGTAAATTACAGCCAAACTAGGGAAGAAAGTGAAGGAAAGATATTCACGATTGGCCAACGCATTAAATTTAAAGCAAATAAAACTGTGAATAGAGGTATTCACGAATTTTATAATAATCCTCACACAGAGGACCTTCTATAACAATTTGCTGAGTACCAGAACCACCACCCTATAGAAAGAAGGGAAACAAAAAAAAGAAAGAGTTAATAGATCAGTGCGTTGATCCATGTATGGGACACATGTCAGCAATGCCTGTGCCACTGATTGAAAATTATCAATTTCCTTAAAATGTGCGAAACAAATAAGTGTTCAGAAGCACTTGCCTTCTGTGATGCATCTCCAACCTTGCGTAGTGTTACATATTCACCACATCGCAAAGCCCCACCAGCAAATTCTACCTGTAAAGATAATCAAGTAAAACTTTATCAAGTGGATATTCAGTGTTTCCCTATTATTTTTACTGAAGTCTGGATTGCAGAACACTTGGTAACAGCATTTTCACCAATTTTTATAACATGATTATTTGCCATGGGAAGTATCAAGATTATATACCTGCATGTCAGCTAGAGAGAATTTCTATAGGAATTACTCGGCATGCTAATGAACAATCCATGCAAGGAAAGAAAGCTAACTATAAGTGAAGAATTACCTGAACACCCTTGCTGGAGAGGAACTGCTTGAAATCTGCCAATTTTAAATCACCAACAAGAACCGATTTATGTGAAGGAGCTACAGCTGAAAGGGGGAGCAGTGATAGCATGCCATTCTCTGTCCTCCCTGCTTCAGCATCGACCCAAGCTATTTCATAATCTCCTAGCTATAGTTTAATTTATAATCAATATGATGAATGATTGGCTAGTATATGAAACAGTTTAGACATATCTAATAGCTACCTTTTTGAAGAGTACATTACTCATCAGCTTCTCAGATAGTTGAACCTGTACCACAAGAAACAGAACATATTTTAGACATAGTGGATAGATGGTTAAAATAATGGGTACAAAACTTCTACATCACAGTACCTTATAAGCACATAAATCAGATGTGACATCAATTGTCTCTTCAATTTGGGGAGCATATACGTAAGGGCAAACAAACTTCAGACAGTGTTGCTTCAGATGCTCTGTGGCTTCAGCTGATCCATGCACCAAAACCTCCCAACAAAAGATAAATATACATTTTAAATTAAATTCTAAAATCTTATTAAATTATTAATGGATGGGTTCTGAATCTGCATGTATAATACTAAACATGAGAGAGCAAAAGATTGTAATATAAGTTGGTTCAACCCTACCAACCGAGATATTACATCAGATTCAGCTGGTCTGCAACGCCTGAATATTGAGAAGCAATAAAAGAAAAATGTACACACAATATATACCAAATTGAAATGGCACATGTCTATTAGGATCTTTTATCTTCAAATTTCCTAGGTACATAATCCTAATAGTTTAGGATAATACATTTTATTTCAGTATACCATTAGGATCTTTCATATTCAGATTTCCTAAGTTAATAATCCAGGTAAGTTTAAATAGTTTATAGTCAGGCATTTAAACTAGGCAAAGGTGCAACCTAATCTTGGATCCCACTTTAATATTTGGGTAATAACTATAGGTGTTTTGGGTTTTGCATTGGCAAACAATAAGGCTGTAATAGTTAAATCCTTTAATAAAGATCCGTTTTGTGAAGTCTCAACGTTTTAGGGTTTAGGTTGTGCAGTATAACCAAATTCTTGGACAAGACAGTTAAAACTCTTAATGGGAGCTAGAAATTTCTCTCCTTCAAATTCTTGTATATGATTTTTTTTGCTAAGAAGGAAATCCATTACAAGACAAGCTAAAAAAAAAAAGATAACAGAGAATATTTAGTATATCTAATCGACCACACTTCAGAAATATTGACTTTGCGTCAGTGGAAGTAGAAAGATCTGATCCGCACTATCAAGTGAGGACATGGCTTGGATGTCCTTGATAAGCATTTGCTGAGTGAAGCTGCAGGCTTGCAGATTGCCTAAGAGATTGTAGAGGTGGAATTGATTGAAACACATAGGCCGGTGAGTCCCGTGTGGTGAAGATAGTTGATGAAGCACCAAGAGCAAAAATTGAAGTCCTTCTTAGGTGGCATCCTGAGATCCAAGTTGTTGTGAACCTCCCTTGAGAAATCAGAATTGCACTCCAGCAAGCAACATGCTTTTGCTTATTTTGGAGAACTATCAGCCCATTTGGCAAGTTCGGTGGAAGGTTGATGTATTTGGGGTTTGTTGAGGGTGTTTGGCACGTAGGTGGGGTGTTGTAGGAAGGGATAGAGATAGGTGGTAACCTGATGGTGAGTGCTGGAAAGTATCTGGAGGGCATTGGGCTGAGTATGTTCCTTGAGAAGCTTATTACGAGCATTCCATATGCTATACAAAAGCATAAAGATAAAGGTGGTAGACTCATGTACAGAGTAAGGGCTATTAGCCCAATCCTGACACTAGAGATCGAACCACTGGAGGAAGGATTGTTGAGGGAAATCACCAACCCAAATAGATAAAGGTGATGCAAGCCAGAGTGCTCGGGCAAAAGGGCAAATGCCAAAAAGGTGGTCACTATTTTTTAATACTGCCTAACAAAAGACACAAGACCAAGTTCCTAGAAAATGATGTTGTTGAAGGACATCCATAATGGGGATTGCTTGGTGATGGAGTTTCTAGATGAATAAAATAATGCGACTAGGGAGCTTAAGTGGCCATTACCACTTCCAAGGAAAGTTCGCATAGTTGAGTGTGGGGGGGTTATGGGAAGGAAGGGACTTCCGATAGCCTTGGCGTGTTGTACATTTCCTTGAGCGATCACCGGCCAAAATAAGTCTATCTTGTTGATTTGAGAAAGGGAGTGGGATTTGGCAAATCCGAGATATCTCTTGGGAGGAATAAACATCTCCCAATGTTGAAATGTCTTGGGTGTTGCTAGTTTGATCAATGACATCAGCTATAGTGAAGTAGCCCGATTGACTTATCCAAGGAGCAGTCCAAAAAGCGCTAGCCAGATCTATGGCAAAACCATTTTCGATTACCCACTGAAGGTGAGAGGTGATAAGTGGGATATGATGAGAGATACTAAGCCAAGAGAAAGTGTTCTTAAAGATGTAATTTGTGTTGTTGACCAGATACTTGTTATGGACCCATGTACTAAAGAGCGTATTAGGGAGATCAACAACTCGTCAAACCTGTTTGGCAAGTAAGGCCTTGTTAGTGGATGTGATATCCCTAATGCAAAGACCCCCCGCCGAAAGGGGAGATTTTAGGACACTTGATTGCTTGAGATGGATGCGCCTCGTTTGTCCTCGAAAACCCCAAAAGAAGTCAATGGAGAGAGATTCAATGCATTTTGCCTGTGATTTAGGGATTTCAAAGAGACAAAGTTTATAGATAAGGTCAAAGTGAATAACAAAGTGTACTAAGGTAAGCCATGCTGCTTGGGAAAGGCAATGCAATTTCCATCCTGTAAGTCGAGCAGATATCTGATCCACTAGCTCATTGAAATTTCATTTTTTAATGTGTGGACCATCAACATAAGCTCCAAGATATTTAACAATGGAATCTCTAAGTTGAATGCCAAAGGTGGAGAGGAAGGCGCTCATGAGAGATGATAGGGTGTTGGAAGAAGTATAAAGTAGCTAAGAAAGCCGTTAAGAAGACAATGTCGAAGGCAAGAGATAAAGTTATGAAAGGTTATATCAATCATTGAGAACCAAAGATGGGGAGAAAAGAATATTCAAGCTTGCTAAGAGCAGGGAAAAAAAGACGAGGCATGGATCAAGTACAATGTATTAAAGATGAAGAAGGTAATATCTTGGTAATGGAACAAGATATTCAAGAACAATGGAAGAATTATTTTCATAAACTTTTTAATGAAACACACGTCTACTCATCAAGCTAATAGACCAAGTACTAAAGAGGAGGATCTCAATTATAGTTTTTGTTGATATTAATGGAGGCTGATTTATTGCTATTATCATTCAATTTGTTTCATTGTATAGTTGACTTAAGAATTAATTAGGATTTGTATTTTTTCCAATCATAGGGATTAGATTGATGATTGATTGTAATTAGTTGTATATAATTAGTAGCATTTTTCAATGAAAAGAGAGAAAATAGCCTCTGATTTTCAATTTTTATTGGAGAATCCAAGAGTTTGAATAGTACAGGCATGAAAGAAAATGGATAATGGCAAAACATTAGGACCTGATAATATACCCATGGAGGTGTGAAAGAGTTTAGGAAGTAAAGGTATAAGTTGGTTAACAAAGTTGTTTAATGTGATATTGAGATCCAAAAAGATGTCAGAAGAAGTATTGTAATCCCAGTGTATAAGAACAAGGGTAATATACAAAATTGTACAAATTATAGGGGATCAAGATCGTGAGCTATATTATGAAGGTTTGGGAGAAGGTTATTAAACAGAGATTGAGATTCAACTCGTGAATTACAAAGAAACAATTTGGTTTCATGTAAGGAAAGTCAACAATTGAGACAATATATTTATTAAGAAGATTGATGGAGAGATATTAGAGATCTCATAAGAATCTATATATTGATTTCATTGATTTAGAAAAAATATATGATTATAAAGTACCAAGAGAGGCATTACGTAAGGCCTTAGAAAAAAAGAGTTTTTGTGACTTATATTTGAGTAATCAAAGACATGTATGAGGAGGTTATGACGTGTAAGAACACAAGGTAGAGTCACAAAGAATTTTTCTATAACCATAAGACCACATCAAGCTTTAACTTTGAGCCCTTACCTTTTTAACTTAGCATTGGATGTGCTCACTGATTCAACTAGAGGTAAGGGAAGACAAAAAAAAAAAAACAAGAGAAACTATTATGATGGATTTATCTATTAATAATCTAACTGTAGAAATGAGTACGGATAAAACATGTTAACGTCGTCTGATCCATATAGCCAACCCCACTAAGTGAGAAAAGGCTTTGTTTGTTGTTTTATTGGATGTGCTCACTGAACATATCCAAGAGGCAGCACCAAGTGTATGCTTTTTGCTGATGATATAGTCCTTATTAGAGAATCCCAAGAAAAAGAAAAAAAAAATAGAGGTGGAGAGAAGCTTTGGAGACATACAGATTTCGTATAAGTTGAAGCAAAACGGAATATATATAAAGTAAATTCAGTGAAAGGGACATTGATTTTAGAGCAGAGATGAAACATGGAGATCATTTCATACAAGAAGTCACAAGTTTTAAGCATTTAAGAACACTAATACAAAATAACGGAGAAATAGTGGGGAACGGAGAAAGAATTCAGGTGTTATTTGTGATAGAAAAGTATCACTCAAGCTTAAGGAAAAATTTTATCGTACAATTGTAAGACTTGCATCATTGTATGAGGGGTTACACTAGAAAAGATAGGATTAAGAATAAGTGCATTAGACAAAAAGTTAGGGTAGTACCTATCATAGAAAAGAAAAGTTAGTAAAAAAGTGCTTTAGGTAATTTGGTCATGTACAGAAGAGACCATTAAAGGCTCTCGTACGAAGAGTTGACCAAATAAAAGATAGTCCAGTAATTAGAGGTAAGAGAAGACTAAAGAAAACACTAAAATAAACTATTATGATCGATTTAACTATTAATAATCTAACTTTAGAAATGAGCAACGACAGATCATGTTGGCATTGCTTGATCCATATAACCAACTCCACTTAATTGAAAAAAATTGTTTGTTTTTACTATTGTTATCCTTTTTTATTTTTAAAGAAGCAAACAAAAATTTAGATAGGTAAACAAAGCTTTGGAGACTTATGGTTTCTATATAAGAGAATATATATATATATATATATGAAATGTAAATTTAGTAAAAGGTACTCTGATTCTAGGGTGGAGGTGAAATTTAGAGATCATTACATACAAAAAGTTACAAGTTTTAAGTATTTCAAGACAACAATACAAAATAATGGAGAAACAAGAGATGTAAATCGTAAGATCCAAATTGGGTAAATAAAATGGAGAAAAACTTCAGGTGTTATCTGTGATAGAAAAGTACCATGCAAGCATAAAGAAAAATTTTATCGCACAACTATAAAACCTGCATTATTGTACAGTACTGAATGTTGAGCAATAAAAAGTCAACATGAACATAACTTCAATGCCACAAAAATGAGAATGTAGCGTTGGATAAGTGGATACACTACAAAAAATAGGATTAAGAATGAATGCATTAGGGAGAAAATTGAAGTAGCACCTATCATAGAAAATTTGATAGAAACACACCTTGGTTGGTTTAGTCAAATAAAGAAAAGATCATTAGAAGTTCTTACATGAAGAGTTTGCTAGATAAAAGATAGTTCTATAACTAAAGATAGAGGGAGACCAAAGAAAACAATAAGAAAAACTATTATAATGGATTTAACTATAAATAATCTAACAATAAAAATAAGATAAGATAGAATATATTGACATCGCTTAATCAATACAGTCGACCCCACCTCGTGGTAAAAAGGGCTTTGTTTGTTGTTGTATTGATGATCCTATCTTATTTTTCCTCACACTTTACTTCAAACTAGTCAACTTTAAACCATGAAAATACTATTATGTAGACAAGGTTAAGGAGAATAGGCAGTTAAGGAGAATAGACTGTACAAGGGTCCAACAAAAATTGGGGTTATTAAATCTTTGGATCCAAGCCCATGTACTTGGATTACCCTGGCATCTAAACCTGTAAACATAACCCGCGTCTTGATGCCTCCTAAGCAAACTGGGATGCAGTGTTCTCTGATTTTATTGAAGGTTGATGAAGAAGACAATAGACGCAAAGGAAGGAAGGCATCTAAGAAGGAGATTCAAACTAAAGAAAATCACATTCCTTCCCAACAACCCAGAGGCAATTTATCAACTATTCCAAGATGAAAAAGCAAGAAAGGTGCTGGGATTCTGTTTCTTGTGCGATGAACAGTGTGGGACAAATTATAGGAGGACTAACCTACAACTAGTAATGGTTGCAGTCAAGGATGATGAAGGCAATACAGAAGAAAGAAATTAGGTTTTGGGGAGGAGTAAGAGCCCAAAACTGAGCTGGGAAGGAGCATCAATTGGGTATTATTATTTCTATTCTGGAATAACCCAAAAACATGGTTTGACCCATTCTCAAGCAACATCCAAACCTACTGCCCAGAAGAAGGAAGACATGGATAACGTGGTTGATGCTGCACAGATAGCAATCTTATTGGGATCACATAAGATACTTCTTAAACAAGGTTTTGGAAGCAGTGGCTGGTCACTACAACGGACTAGTGTGAGTTATTCATCAAATGTAGGCAAGTCAATCATAAGATAAGCTTTCTACGTGATCAGTATTGCACATGATGTTTTAGGAAGACATGAATTAAAAAAATAACTGCTATGGATCTTTCAATTATGGGGAATTTTTAGGCAAGATTATTTTATGGAGGAATCCAAATTGTGGCAGATTTATCTTCTAGAGGAGGAACTTATTTCTCCACTAAAGAGTTGAATGGTGTGAAGGCAATTCAACAAAAGGGGATTCCAATTGTGCAACCCCTCTGTCAATTTGAATTTAAGGAAGCAGAAAAGTTTATGGGAGAGGCTTGGCTAAATTCTTTAGGGAAGCAAGTGCAGACACCTATGGGAAAGAAGCAACCGATTACAACTTCTAACATTCACCTTGAGGACAAGGTGAAACTTATGGGGGAGGTATTGATAGAACCTAGGTCACAAAAAGTAAAAAAATAAAATTATCACTGTGGGCTGAACCTAAAAGTGGGCTGGAGGGAAAGGAGGAAGAGAATATCCTAACAACCTAATCAGGTGGGGACCACAACATCAGATGTATTAGAGGATAGAGCAAATAGAAAAAAGGGAAGGAAAAATTTGAAAGGGACTTGGGAGAGTGCTAGCCTCTCGAAATCTAGCAGTGTGGTTGCATTCTGTGTTTGTAAGAGTGCTGCTGTTTATCTTTTTATTCTGTTATTTCTTTTGTTCTATTTCCTTGAGTGTGTTCTGTTTTGGAGCTGTGAAGTTGGTGTACTGTTTTGTTAGTCTTTCCAGTATATTCTGTGGATTGGTGTATGATTTTGAGTGTGTCATCTATAATAGAAGTATTATTTAGTGCTATATCCAAGGCTCTATCAATATCAAATAAGTAACTTTGAAGATCACATGCTTGTACGATTGTGAAAAGATATGAGTGGCCCAGAAGGGCAGCTCCCTTCTATTAGATAATGAATTTGGACATAAACAAGTTGAAGCAGATTTAGTGCTGCTGTTAAGTTAACTGAAATACACCAATGAGATCCATACAAGCTTTAGGGGAGCCACATGGGAGAGAATATTTTTCATGGATCGTCCATCAGAACGACCCTCAAAGTCCATGTAAAGCAATGAACACCTCACTTGTACCTGTGCAAAAACAATGCCAACACCATTATACATGGATTTTGCAGATGTATAATTCATACAAATACAGTAATCAACTTCACAAATGCTACCAACGCTTTAAAAGCAACTGTGTCAATAACTAAAAGAACCCTTGACATTGCATAATAATGTTGAACATCGGTATTTTGCAGCCAAATTGCAAAAAGGTCATGTGGAAACACTTGAGTTTTTGGAATGGAAATTTACTTATATGAAAACTTAAAACTTCCAAGAAGACCATGCAGTCAAAAAGATCTTAATCACCCCAAGGAACAAACAAAAGATTTCAAGTAAAACAGGTAGACTGTCAAAAATCAAACATCTCTACTCTCTAAAATGACATTTAAAAGGTTCAACAAAAGGGCAAGAAAAAATTTAAAGAAACTCAACTTGGTTCTATATACATTTAACCAATTTCTGAATACAATGACAGTAACTTCAAAGAGATTTATTTATATGAATTTACAATTTTATAATTAGCAGAAATATTAAATTATAAGAAAGAGATACTGTAGCTTACAGTCCTTTCCTCAGATATGACTTTTGATGGCTTTGTATCAAGTAGCAAACTTGCAGCACCTTCATCTAGTTTTCCATCCATATCACCTCCTACCTGACAGAAAAAATTAAAAACAAAATAATTTTTTTTTAATAAAAGAACATTATTCAAGGGAATGAAGAATACAATGGAAGAGGAGAACAAATATAATTAAAAAAAAAAAACTCTTCAACTCCCTCAAAGAAACCATGTGCCTAGCACCCAAGAAGAGAGACCATAATATTGATGCTATCCAAAATCAAAGCCTCAGCCAGAAAAAGGAAACTTACATGCATTGATGTGTAGTCCAAGTCTTCATCATTGATTACATAATCATCTGGATTTATGACCTCACCAAAATCATCCCAATCTGACGTATTTTCATAGTAGGGGAACATTGGAGCAGCACTTGTTGAAGGTGGAACAAACCCATCAATTAACACATCCCAGTATCCACCAGCCCGTGAAACAGCAACTGCAAGTACACATCTAAATACTCAATATGCAGCACGTTTAAAAAAAGAAAATTTAAAAAGTAAAAATATTTCCAGTTTAGGAACACTGATTCAAGAGCAGAGGCAAAACTTGGATATCATTCCATTCAAGAATTCACAAGTTTTACATATCTTGGAATGATAATACAAAATAAAGGAGAAACAGAGGGGGATGTAAATCTAAGGAGGTGTTTGGGAGGGAGATTTTGGAGGGGAAGGAAAGGGAGGGGAAGGAAATGGAGAAACCTTCCCCTTGTTTGTTTCTTAAAATTTTGGAGGAAAAAGAATTGGTAGATGTTGTGATCCTTCATTGTTACTGGTATAAGATTATTTTGTTTCATAATATAATGTCCTAAAAATCCTATTCTTTCTTTTCTCAGTTCTTCTTGGAAATCTCCAACAAGGACTATATTATCAGCAAAAAACATACACCTTGGTGCTACCTTTTTTATATCTTTAGGGTTTATACCAAGTTGAAAAGGTAAGGACTCAAAGCTAAACCTTGATATAGTCCTATGGTTATAGGGAAATCCTACGAGCAAAAATTCCATGTCACAAAAATGATAATGTTGTGTGAGATGAGTGGATATACTAGAAAGGATAGGATTAAGAAAGATTGTGATAGGAGCCTGTCTAGATGACTAAATAATACTGATATAGTACTAAGGAAACCTCAATAGAGGAAAAATACACCATAATACAGTAGCAACTAGCACTGAAAAACAGAAAATAGCAGCACAAACACACCAGGAAAATAGAAAATACAGCAGCACCAAAATAGTAGAACAAGGAAAAATAAAATGACAAAGATAACTTTCGAGAGGCTAGTACTCTCCCTCCATTCTACTCAGAAATTGCCTGCCTTCCACATGATTACTCTGCCCATTAAATACCTGCATCCATCCCCATAATGCCCCTGCTTTGTCAGGTTAGTTAGGATATTCTTTGTCTTTGTTCTGCCAGCCCCTTTTTTCCTTCTAGAATAAACTCTAAGCTCATCTTTCCCTGCCCCGCTGTCCCTCGTGTTCTTTTCCTTCCTCTGATATTTTTTACTGATTGGGCCTATCATTACCTCCCCCATAAGTTTCACCTTGTCCTCAACGTGTAAGTCTGCGAAAAGCTTATTGATGTTGTCAAAATCTTCCCAAAATATTGTCATGTTTAGGGGGGCCTTTCCACTTAATCAATACTTCATAATGACCATTTACAAGCTTCCTACTCTGTGTTACAGCTTTGGGTCGCATCATCAACTCACTCTCCCTAGTGAGGAATGAGAGTAGTTCCTTCTTTATTGGCTGCACCTGCATCTCTCCAAACTCAATTAGATAACCTTGGTCACCACCTTTGTAAATTCTCATCATAGATTTAAGTGACACCAACGATTTGGCCAGCCATGGATTACCTTTTAAACACTTATCTTCTCTCCCAATCTTCATCTTCATAGTTAATTTTCCCCAATTTCCTAGTACCATGTTAGCACCCCCCATATTTTATACATAAAAGGGTTGCAATATTCTTACCCCTTGTATGTCTAACTCCACCTCTAGACATACTGTTGACTAGCTCTATTAGGCTTATTGGGCCTGTCAGTTATTTAGGAATATCTCTAGAGATAATTATCTTATTTTAAATTAGAGAATTTTTAGAGATAATGATCTGATTATATTTTTTGTATATATTTCTAATTTCTAGGGATTAGGATAGATTCTTGGGATCCTTAATTTTACATATATATCCTTGTAACTTATTCAAAAATACAATGAAATAGAAGCAAATATTTAGCCAATTAAAATTCTACATGGCATCAGAGCCCGCACTACCTTGAAGTGAGTATTTTTTTCTCCTTCTGCGACACAAGGGTTTCTGTGTATACAAAGGAGTTAAGTTATTCTCCTCTCTTCGCTGTCCACATCTTGGAGGTCGAGTTTTCTCTCTCTCTTACCGTCACCACCCATCTAGAGCGGACGCCCACCATCCAATCTATCGCCACCTGAATTCCGATTGCCGATAGCCGCAGCACAAACCGCCACACGCCGCCGAGACGTTCTGGACAGATCTGCATTTTTTCTCTGATCCCGGCCACTCTACCCCATCGTTTGCCTCACCACTACCATATTTGGAGAGCTCATCGCCTCGCTGGCAAAACCCACCAAGACCGGTCACTGTCCACCGCCGCACGCACTACCACGCATCCGTCGCCAGCTTGGTCTTTTGATTTGCTTTGTTTTTTTTTTTTGGGCTATTCTCTTTGATTTTTGGCCTCTTTTCTCCTTTTGCCTTCTTTGTGGTGTTGACTACTTATTGGAGACACTAAGGCAATAGAGAATACTTCACTTTGCCTATATCTGCACTGTCAAGTTGGATGGAGCTAGTACCTATCTCGCTTGGTTAAGGGCATGTCTTTTATACATTAAATCTCGAAAGCTACTTGGCTATATTACTGGAGATACGAAACCTCTTGCTATTTTTGATGATAATTATGCTCAATGGGACTCTGAAAACTCTCTTGTTATGACATGACTGATAAATACTATGCATTCCCAGATCTCTAAGCAGTATTTGTGACTTGATACTGCTGAAAAAATCTGGACTTCAACCAAACGCACTTATTCTTGCAAAGGGAATGATGCTCAGGTGTTTGAAATCAGGACAAAGATCCATGCCATTAAACAGGGAGAGTTGACTGCAACTGACTATTATTCTGAATTGAGTGGGTTATGGCAAGAGTTAGATTACTATTAGGACCTCCACGCCAAATGTGCTGAAGATGCTGTTTTGTTTCACCAATTAATTTCAAAAGAGAGGGTTTATGATTTTCTAGCTAGTTTGAATTCAAAATATGATCAAATTCATATTCAAATTCTGGGAAAATCTTCTCTCCCTTTTGTTGAAGATGCTTTCTCCTATGTTGTAAAGGAAGAAAGTCGCCGCAGTGTCATGCTTTATCAACCACCGGTTGAGAAGACTGGTTTGATCATCTCCTATGAGAAACCCAAGGCAGACCTTTGATAAAGATCACTTGCAATGTGATTACTGTGGTAAGTTGAGGCATACCAAGGAGACTTGTTGGAAGATACATGGTCGGCCGACTCAATACCGTGGAGGTAAACGAGTTACTTCATCCAAAGGTCAGGCGAATATGGCTGATACTGTTAAGCCACCCAAGGATGCAGATTCAAGAGCCTCTCTCTCTTTTGATGAAATTCAACATCTCTGTCGTCTCCTAACCAAGCTTGACACCTCTACAGCTGGTACTTCTAATTATGTGCACTCAAGTATGGCTTTACCGTTCATTGTCCTTCTAAGATTATTGATTGTAGTGCAAATAGACATATGACCGACTCTTCTCAAGGCTTATCCCATTACTCTTTATGTCCTAAAGGGGAGAATGTTCGAATAGCCAATGGATCTATATCTTCTGTTTGTGGGACAGGTTCTGTGGTTTGCACACCTAATATTACACTCTCATTTGTGCTTCATGTACCTGAGTTTCCTGTTAATCTTTTATCTATTAGTTCCATCACCAAAGATTTAAATTGTAAAATTGTGTTCTTCCCTGATCACTGTCTTTCAGGACCTTCATACAGGGAGGAGAATTGGTAGTGGTAGGTTGTGTGATGGCTTGTATGTGATAGATGGTGTTCAAGACTCAGGACAGGCCCTTCTTGAAGTTAATAAGGATGTCAATCATGAAATAATCCAATGGCATAAGCGGCTAGAACATCCATCATTCTTTGTTTTAGAGATACTTTTTCCCCATTTGTTTTCAAATCTTAATGTTGAAACTTTATTTGTGATGCTTGTGAATTTGCCAAGCATACTCAAACTAATAATAAAAGTTCCATTCCTTTCATGACTATTCATTTTGATGTCTGGGGTCCTACTCAAACTATTTTTTTGTTTGGCTGTCGATGGTTTGTTACCTTTATTGACTGTTGCACCCGCACCAGTTGGGTTTATTTACTAAAGTCAAAAAATGAAGTTTTTTCTTGCTTTCAGTCCTTTCAAAAGATGATCTGTACTCAATTTGATGCTAAGATAAAAATCCTAAGAACTGACAATGGCACTAAGTACATGAATAAACACTGAGACTTATTTGAAAAATTATGAAATTATCCATCAAACCAGTTGTCCTTATACTAGTGCCCAGAATGGAGTGGCTGAAAGTAAACATAGACACCTATTAGAAGTGGCCCAATCCCTCATGTTCACCATGCACTTACCCAAGCCTTATTGGGGGGATGCCATTTTAGCTGCTACATACCTCATAAACCGCATGCCTCTAAAAATCCTTGATTTTCAGAGTCCTCTTGAAGTTTTAAAAGGTAAAAGAGACTATGTTATCCCACCCAAAGTGTTTGGTTGTGTCAGTTTTGTTCATACTAGAGATATTGGAAAACTTGATCCTAGAGCCCTTAAATGTGTCTTCATAGGGTATTCCCCTACTCAAAAAAGTTACAAATGTTATCATCCTCCCTCTAGAAAAACATTCGTTATTATGAATGTTACCTTTCGGGAAATTGAATCTTACTTTAGCACACCCTTATCACCTGTTCAGGGGGAAGTTAATAAAGTAGAAGAGGTGGCATTTCTTGATCTAGAAGAAATAAGGAAGAATGTAGTTCAAGGGGAGACTATTGGGAGATTGGACAGACCTGACTTGTTGACATACTTAAGGATGACCCAGCCAGACAGGGCTAAAGAAGCCATCATACAATTTGCCGAATCTTTTGAATCCTCCTCCGCTGGTGAGTTATCTATATTCCCTAATGATTTACATCTACCTATTGCTCATAGAAAAGGAGTCAGATCTTATACTAAATATCTTATGCCTAATTTTGTTTCTTATGACTCCCTGTCCCCATCATATAGAGTCGTTGCCTTGTCTATTTCCTCTGTGTCTATTCCACAGAATTGGAAGGAAGCTATTGCTGATCCCAAGTGGAAGCAAATGATGATTGAAGAAATGAAGGCCTTGTCCAAGAATGAGACTTGGGCCTTAGTCCCTCCTCCACCAGATAAGAAATTGGTGGGTTGCAAATGGGTATTCATTTTGAAACATAAAGCTAATGGTTCGATAAAACGATTCAAAGCTAGACTGGTGGCCAAAAGGTTCACACAAACTTATGGAGTGGACTATCAAGAGACCTTTGCTCTGATTGCAAAAATGAATTCCATTAGAATTTTATTATCTTGTGCAGCTAATCTCGATTAAGACTTGCACCAATTTGATGTCAAGAATACATTTCTTCATGGAGAGTTGGAAGAGGAAGTGTTTATAGAGATCCCACCTGGATTTGATAATGAACAGAGTCAAGGAAAAGTGTATAAATTGAAGAAGGCTCTATACGGACTAAAACAGTCTTCAAGAGCATGGTTTGACAAATT
Organism: Senna siamea; assembly: GCA_031216115.1. Classification (NCBI taxonomy): domain Eukaryota; kingdom Viridiplantae; phylum Streptophyta; class Magnoliopsida; order Fabales; family Fabaceae; genus Senna; species Senna siamea. Next base: position 22,229,309 of record CM062363.1, on the reverse strand, counting down.
CAATAATGTCATGATTTCCTTTGGCCATCATCAGAGCAATGCTGACCATACCCTCTTCATAAAACATAAAAAGGGCAAAGTCACTCTTCTCATCGTCGTTGATAATATAATGATGACTAGAGATGATGAAGAAGAGATGTCCTAGTTGAAGAAGTTATTGGCACAAGAATTTGAGATCAAAGATCTTGATAAGCTACAGTATTTCTTGGGAATTAAGTTTGCTAAATCAGAGAGAGGAATCTTCATTTCTCAAAGAAAGTATATTTTGGATCTTTTAGAAGAGACTGGCATGTCAAGGTGCAAACTAGTAGAATCTCCTATTGAGAGTAATCATAAACTGCAATCAAGGGTTGGTAAGTCAGTTGATAAGGAGAGATATCAGACGTTGGTTGAAAAACTTATTTATCTCTCTTACACTAGACCAGACATAGCCTATGTGGTCAATCGTGTCAGTCAGTTCATGCATGACCTTCAAGAATCCCATATGCAGGTTGTCTTTCGCACCTTGCGGTATCTAAAGTCTAGCCCAGGAAAAGGATTACTTTTTTCCAAACATGATCACCTCCAGATAAAAGCCTTTGCAAATACAGATTAGGCAGAATCACTAGATGATAGAAGATCTACATCTGCATGTTGCACGCTTGTAGGAGGAAACTTGGTTACCTGGAGAAGTAAGAAGCAGAGTGTCGTTGCTAGATCCAGTGTAGAAGCTAAATACAGAGTTATGGCCTAGGGAGTTTGTGAACTTATGTGGGTACAAAAACTGCTAGAAGAACTGTGGCTATTGGAAAAGGAGAAGTTGTCCTTGTATTGTGATAACAAGGCTGCCATTAGTATATCTTATAATCCAGTTCAACATAATCGAACAAAACACATTGAAATTGACAGGCACTTTATCAAAGAGAAGGTTACTAGTGGAAAACTAAGTCTAGTTTATGTGACATCAGAAAAGCAGCTTGCTAATATACTTACCAAAGGTCTCAGCAAACAAATGTTTCACAAGCTCGTTCGCAAGTTAGGCATGTGTGACATCTTTGCACCAAGTTAAAGGGGAGTGTTGACTAGTTCTATTAGGCTTATTGGGCATGTCATTATTTAGGAATATCTTTAGAAATAATTATCTTATTTTAAATTGAAGGATTTTTAGGGATAATGACTTGATTATATTTTTTGTATATATTCCTAATTTCTAAGGATTAGGATAGATTCTTGGGATCCTTAATTGTATATATATATATATCCTTGTAACCTATTCAAAAATACAATGGAATAGAGGCAAATATTTAGTTAGTTAAAATTCTACACATACATTACTTCCTTTTACCATATATCCATCTCCAAAAGAAACATCATAAGGGCTGATGGTTTCCACTTCAATCCCCAATTGCTCCATCACTTTAGATGTAATAAAATTATGAGATGCATTGCTGTTGATTAGTACAATTACTTCTTCATCTTGGCACCTTCCCCTCACCTTCATAGTATGGTTGGAGGTTATTCCTACCACTAAATTCATAGAAAGTTTTAGAATGGTTCCCCCCTTATCTTCCTCCAATTTTTCTTTCTTTCCTTCTTTTTCTTTTTCCACAGCCTTAGCTTCCATCAACTGCCGATAAGATGAGCCCTTTGCCATTGTTGTCATTGACGCAGCACTCGTAATCACAGGAACGGCCTCCCTCTTTGCCCTTGTGTTGCAGTTTAGGGTAATTAGGGTGGTTTGGGTAGGATTTGAGTTACTTGTAACCCTAGCCCTTGTATTCTTAGGCCCATTCCACTTGTTAGTAGTTCAGACTTTAAAATGTTTATCCAAATATTCTTCTTAGGTTTTCTCTAGTATTTTATTTCTCTCCTCAACCTTATGGGTTAGGCCCATTAACTCTTTTAATGAACCTGGTTGCATCATCCTTAGCTTTGCCCTAATGGTTGGTTTCAACCCACTTTTACATGCACCTATTAGGCACTCTTCAGATGCCTCCCTTAGTGGCGGAGAGAGAGCTTCAAATTGCTCTCGATATTTAGTCAATGTTTACTCCTGCTTCAACGCCATCAGCCTCTTCTATGCGCCCCCTTGCAAATGTTGAAATCTCTCTTTTACTTTCTTTTTGAACTCGGTCCAAGAGTGCACTAGCTGCCTCACCTCCAGCCAGTGAAACAAGTTTAGTGCCCTTCCTTCCAAACATACTACACCAGTCTTCATCTTCTCTGAATCAGAAATTCCATTAACATCAAAATAGCGTTCCACCTTGAACAACCAGCCAATGGGATCATATTCTTCAAATAAAGGCAATTTGAGTTCTCTAAATCTGGGGCGATCTTTATTTTGGTTGTCTCCCGTTTCTTCTCCACTATCTCTATTTATGTTCGACTCCGACATACCTCCGAAGTGCTCTCTGCCAGCACTTCCTCTCTCCTCAAGTCTAGTTATGGAGTCTCTGATCTCCAGCATCCAAGCCTTAATATCCTTTATGTACCCTTTTAGCGTCTCCAAATCCTTATCTACACTCTCCAATCTCATCTCCATCTTAGTATTCAACACCCCCACGTAACTAGGCTCTAATATCAATTGATAAGAACCTGTCTAGATAACTGAATAACACTGATATAGTATTAAGGAAACCTCAATAGAGGAAAAATACACCATAAAACAGTAGCAACTAGCACTGGAAAACAGAAAATAGCAGCAAAAACACACCAGGGAAACAGAAAATACAGCAGCACCAAAATAGTAGAAGAACAAGGAAAAATAAAATGACAAAGCAAGCTTTCAAGAGGCTAGCACTCTCCCTCCATTCCACTCAGAAATTGCCCGCCTTCCACACAATTACTCAGCCCATTAAATACCTGCATCCATCCCCAAAATGCCCCTGCCTTGCCAGGTTAGTTAGGATATTCTTTGTCTTTGTTCTGCCAGCCCCTTTTTTCCTTCTAGAATAAACGCTAAGCTCATCTTTCCCCGCCCCACTATCCCTCACGCGTTCTTTTCCTTTCCTCTAATAATTTTTAGTGATTGGGCCTATAAGATTACATTAGAGAGAAAGTTGGGTAGTACCTATCATAGAAAAATTAGTAGAAATGCACCATCGGTTGTCTGGTCATGTACAGAGAAGACTAATAAAGGCTCCTGTACAAACAGTGAACTAGATAGAAAATAACCCAATGACTAGAGATAAAGAAAAACTAAAAAAAACAATAGGATAAACTATTAGGATGAATCTACTTCTCAAAAATCTAACTTAGTTATGAGCCAAATTAGAACACATTAGTATCACTTGATCTTTATAGCTTACCTCACCTAGAAGGAACAAATATCGTTTGTTGTTGAAATTTGTTAATCACTCATTTGGTTAATTGTTCCTAAATATTTGCCAGAAGTTTCTAAATTGTAACTCTCCCAAACCTAAATAACTTAATTCAACTTAAAATAATTGACAAATTCATATTCATTGATATGTTTCCACCCAATAAATAATACATGTGATTATATTAAAACACAAATTACATTCTGGTGCCATATTAGCAAATTCATAAAAGGACTATAGCTGTTTTGGAGAGATCGAATCTCACAATTTTATTTATTGAATTGGAATGATTGTTGTCAAACAGGAGACAATAGGTCAAGTTATTTTTCTTTCATTTCACATATTAAAAATACATTGTACTTCAAAAATCAGCTAAAGCTGAAAGTCAAACAAATCTCTCAGGTTTTATTGAGTTGTACACTAGTTGAAAACTTTCAAGTATATATAACCAGAACTAGTAAAAAAATTATCAGAAAGATAAAGGCTTCAAAATACTTATAAGAAGTATCCCATACCTTCAGGAGAAAAATGACTCTTGCCAGCATCAATGACCATTGGATCACTAGTATTATTATCAGCCCCTTGAGATGCTTTCAACTCATCCTCTTTAATAAGACTAGCTTTTAAAGCTTCTTCCTTCTTTATTCGATTTTGCTCTTCTTCATAGGCAATCAGCTCTTCCCCAACCAAAGGAACCCTCTTGGAGACAGTGACTTTGACAGCTTTTGGAGGGGGGTCCGCCTGAAGCATACGAGCTAGAGTGGCAAACTATGCATCCAATGACACAGGATTTCTTCAGCACAGAACAAACATAAGTAGTAAAATAAAAACATCCAAAATAAAATAGTTAGAATAAAAAAATATTTTTCAGCTTGGAAATTCGCTGAACCTAATTAGGACTCACCCAAAACATGGCTTGGACAAGGAATCCCCCCCCCCACCCCCCCCCCAAAAAAAAAAACCCCCAAAAAAGGAAAAAGAAATGGGAAAACAAGAAAAACAGAAGAATAGACTAGAAAGTAGAATCCCCATCTTGAAGAGATAATTAAAGTTATTTCCTAATTTTCTTGTTCATGAATAGTTTTATGCGTAAATTATTCACTCCTCCCCTAGATGCCCAAATTACACGGCTCTCCTTTGTTTTCAACATATACAAAAATCTCTTTGGAAACCAAAAGTTGACCAAAATACCTTAAAGGATAATATTGATTTCTTTTAATATTATTTCAATGTTATTTGTTTTGTAATGAAAATCATAAATTTAATTTGTTCTATAATTTTATTAAATTCACAAAAATTCTTATGTTTATTAATATATATTTAATACACATAATTTAGTGCTAAAATCAAATATTAATCAAGATCTTTTAATTGGTTAATCTTAAAAAACTACGTTGTAAACATTTTTTCATAATTATTTATCCTTATATCAAAGATCATATTAATCAAATATATATTTAATACTTTAAATAAATTTTAGTCAAAAAACGTGTAAGTAATTGTAGCTTATCTTTTGTTGTAAGGAAGATAAGCATAGGGCACATCTTCTAGTTTCAAGGAAGGAGAGTGCAATTTTTCAAAGCAAATGGGAAAATTATATAATTTGGGCATCTCTTCAGGAAGAAGAAAATAATTTACCCTTATTTTATTATTTTTATTTAATAAATTTTTTAAGAAAATAATAGGGCAAGATACGTACAACCTATACTAATTTATATGATTTTGGGGCATTTGGTCTCCAAGCTTTGAAGCCTTTGGCTTCCCAAACTAAAGCATAAAATGTCGATATAAATTATGATCCAGAAAAAAAGGAAGTTAAAATGAATGTAAGAGAGAATGGGAAGTTATTTAACTTCTCACCACTTTGTTTTTGGATTAACACTTCCCACTACTTCTTTGTTATCTAAAATATAAAATCATAATATAATTTTTAATTAAAAAAATTTAAAAATTAATTAAAAGAATATTGACATGCACTTAGATATTGCTGGTTATGCTTTTCTTTAGAAGTATATCACTAAAGGAAAGTTTAAAATATTAGGTTTTCAATATGACACATTATAATATATATACATTCGCCATATCTTGTTTTATAATTTTAAGTTTGACATGTCAATGTCCATGCTTCGTTAGTTCTACTCTTTGGTCTCTTTTATTGTATTATTAATTAGCTGAGAATAGGATGTAATCACCTCTGAAGTCATAAATGCTGTTTTTCTTGACAGTGGGGTTTTTCTTTTTCTTTTTTTGTTTTCGGCAGGGGAGGTGGAGGGGGTGTATTCCCATGAGCCTAAATCTATAGGATAATTAGTTCTCTATTTTCCTTCAAAGATCTTGGTATTTAATAACCAGCAGCGCTAGAGGTTGCATTTGAAAACCTAGTCCTCAATTTCTCTTATCATAAACTCACAAAAGCAAGTAACAAAAGATCCTCATGAATTGTAAAGGAAACCCTCATCTCCCCACTAATTGAAAAGAACCAGCACCTCATACTTAAGCTATTATAAAGTGCAGGAATATATATATTGCCTTCTAAACTGTTGGTATGTTTGAAACAAAAGGCACTACTAATAATTTTCTCCCCAAGAGCCACTGATACTACATGGCCAGATTATCAAGGAAAATATCACATTTAAAAATTAATGGAATGTGTAAATGCAAATCCCAAAGTGTAATATATAAAAGGCTACTGCATTTACCCAGACGGCAGTGAATAGTGATGTCATAATTTAAAGCACGCCCAGAAAGAGGGTAGGGCCATTGGGAGAGGAAAGGAGAAAAGTTGTCTTAGGTGGAGATTTCTATGTGATGGATACTTTGCCATTTAAATGATTTAGAAACATCAGGCCAAGGACACAGGTCAAAATTTAGATGGGAAGATCACATTGTCCCGGTCATTTTAAAAGGTGTATAATTGATAAAGATTACTTTATCCTTACAAAGCAAAATGAGTGTCAAAGCATGCTATGTAGAGAGCACCACTGAAATTAGCTATTGCTGATAAAAGCAGTTACTTTTTTTTTATCCAATGATTATAAACTTCCTAGGGTCCCTATGGTTCCGTTCAATTTTTTATTTGATCTCTATAGTTTGTTATTGGGACATTATACAACAAGACTATTAGTCTAGTTAAGACTAATAAGAGTGGGAAAAGTACCTGACTTAGCAGTAGTCATTATTGTTTTGAATTGCAGACAATTCTACCACCTGGAAATGAGAAGAGGGCAGCACAAGCAGCATGGCAATCACTACAATGAAAACTGCGGAGGTCGACGGTGTCAAATGTGATGTCACTAGCTGACGAGTGGGAAAACGCAGTTTTGGGTAGGTGGCACATGAGGGCTTGTGGCGATGGCGACGGAGCTCCACCTTCTGAACACAGTGGTAGGGCACGTGTTCCAAGGAGATGCCAGGAAATAATCAGATAAGAAGTGAACAGAACTGGAAATAATAAATGAAAGGAAGGAAATCGGGTGTTTGGGCTGGAAGGAAACACAGCTGAACGAGTTACTACTGGAGGATCACAGTAGGATCTGATACCATGTAGAATGAGAAACTTTTGTGTGTATTATGAGAGCAATGTGTAGGGTATTTATACAAGAGGAGAGGACCTATTCTAAGAAAACAGAATAAATACAATTAAACAACTAATCCCTAATGTCTAGCCTAAACTTTAGGCTAATGTCTAGGCTAAACCTAGGCTAAACTTTATTCTAATTGATTTACATGATCTAATCCTATTTTATTCACAACAGTGATAAAGCTGCATTTTTTCTCGGTGATTTCAGCAATTTTGTGGTTGGTTTTGTGCCAAAGAGGGGCACCCTACATATAGGAAGAAGGCCCAGTGGTTTTTGTTGTGTGGAAAGATGTTTTAAAGCTTCTTTTTGCTCACTTTTGGTGGTTATGTGTTATTGCAAGACTAATGAGATATAGCTGTGATTTTTTGGATGTTATTGAAGATTTGAAGGTGTTTGCTCCCTAAGTGGCAGTAGTTGGGTGTGGTACTCATGTTTATTACTTGTGGTATTTGTTTGATAGTGTATTCTTTGTTATGATGACTACAAGCACAGACTATAGTGTCTGAGGTAATTTCTACCACATCCAAATTGATAGATACTAAGTTAGATGTGGACAGAACAAACTTTTTAGAATGGAAATACTTGGTGAATGTTGGCCTAGGAGGAATGAGTAAAGATGAACACTTAACAAAAGATTGTCCAGAAGATGAGAATTGAGCAAAAGTATGGAAGAGAGAGGATAAAAGGATATTGGCTCTTCTGGTTAACTCCATAAAGAAGAAATCAATGCTTACACATTGTAAGACGACAAAGGATGTATGGGAATTTTTGGAGTTTGTATATGGTGGATCAAGTAATAATCTTAATTGTGTTTATGCTTTGTCTCAAGATATTTATCAACCTAGACAACAAAAGAAGCCACTAATGACTTATTACCTTAATTGTAAGAAGGCATGTGAGGAACTATGCTCTTTAAGGAGTTGTAAGACTTTGGAGGAGATGATTACTTTGCATAACAAAATTTTTCCCTTCAATTGGTTAAAGGTCTTGATCCAAAGTATAATGTTATACAGTCGCAAATATTGTCTAATAAGGAAGTTGATAACTTGAAGAATGCTTTTACTTGGTTCTACATGCCTCTCGTGGTGAAGACAAATTAGTAACAACAGATCCTGATGAGAAGTTTGCCTTAATTGCTCAAAACCATAATGAGAGTAATGGAAGTGGCAGTTCTAGTAGTTATCATGGGGGTCAGAATGGTGACCATGGTTCTAAGTGTGAACGTGGTAGTCGTGGTGGTCGTAATGGTGGTAGAGGACGTGGAGGACCACCAACATGCTATAATTGTAGAGAAGTGGGACATATTCTTCCAGTGTCCAAAGCTTCAACAATATCCATCCAATGATATGCTAATGCTGTCTCACAAGGTGAGATGTTAGATTCCATATTCTACTTCAAAAAAAGAAGATGGACGGACCATAGTTATGAATGATAAGGAGTTTACCTAATATACTCAATTCCGATTATCACAGCAGTCACAGTCTTCTATGGCCACTCTTGTTCAGTCAGGTAATCCTACTACTTGTCTTTTATCATCTTCTCTTCGTTGGGTCATAGACTATGGGGCAACTGATCAAGTGACAAGAAATTCAAGAATTCTTTCTTCCCGTGACCTTACTAATGCACATTCTGAAGTTAACCTTACTGATGGGTCAATGGCTAAAGTTGAGAGAAGTGGCATTGTTTCACCCCTTCCCACATTTTCTTTATCTTTTGTACTCTACTTACCTAGATTTCCTTTCAACCTTCTTTCTATTAGTCAAGTTACTCAATCTTTAAACTGCTATGTGACATTCTATCCTGACCAATGTGTCTTTCAAAATCTTGTGACAAAGCAAACTATTGGCAGAGGAAGCGTATATGATGGGTTGTATTTGTCGGATCCAGTTGATGCATCACCATCACCATCTTGTGCATGCTCTAGGTTTTTGTCTCCTTTTCAACTTCATTGTTATTTGGGCCATCCACCTTTATCTATTTTGAAAAAGTTATGTCCACAACTTGAGTCAATGTCGAGTCTTCCTTGTGAGTCATGTCAATTTGCTAAGCATCATCGTGCTTCTTACTTACCTTGTGTCAATAAAAGGGCCGCGTCCCTCTTTGATGTAGTTCATTCAAATATTTAGGGTCCTTGTCCTGTAACCTCTAAAAATGGATTTAAATATTTTGTTACTTTTGTGGATGATTTTTCTTGTGTTACCTAGCTTTATTTAATGAATATAGATCTAAATTATTCTTTATATTTACTGCCTTTTGCGCTAAAATTCAAACTCTATAATTGTCGCACTCATATATTAAGGAGCGATAATGCCAAAGAATATTTTTCTGCTTCTTTCTCTTCTTATAAGACTAAACTAGGTATAATTCATCAATCATCTTGCATTTTCACTCCTCAGCAAAATAGAATAGCTGAAAGAAAAAATCGTCATTTGATGGAGGTTGTTAGAGCTTTATTATTCCAAATGAAAGTAACAAAGATCTTTTGGGTTGATGCTATTCCCACGGCCACTTATCTCATTAATCGAATGCCCTCATCTGTTCTTAGTGGTAACGTTTCGTTTTCTGTGTTATCATCATTCCAATCATTGTTTTCTCTTGCCCCTAAGGGTGGACATGCTTTGTTCATGACATGCGATCGCAAATAACAAAATTGGATCCAAAAGCTTTAAAGTGCATTTTCTTAGGTTACTCCTGTACCCAAAAAAGGGTAACTTTGTTTTTCTCTTTATCTTGATCGGTATCTAGTTTTTACAATTGTCACTTTCTTTGAGACTACACCCTTCTTCCTTGAACATCAAAGATCTCCTCCTACTTGTGATTCTAGTGATGATTTTTTGATTTATACTATGACATATCCTATGCCATCTCCTCCTACCAAGCCACCTATTACACAAATTTATTCCCATCACACAAGGCTTGATCCAAATTCCTTTCCTCTACTACTAGTCTCTTCATCAAGGGATTCTACTTTGGTCTTCCCTATTGTTATTCATAAAGGTAAACGCACTTGTGCTCATCCTATTTCTTCTTTTCTCTTATGATTGTTTATCTGCTTCATCTTAGGCCTTTGTAGCCTCCCTTGACAACATACCTTTTCCTAAGTCTTTGTTTGAAGCTTTGAGTCATCATGGATGGAGAAGGGCAATGGAGGAGGAGATGGTCGCCCTTAAGCATAATAACACTTGGAATTTAGTTCTCCTTCCTCCTGGGAAGCAAGCTATTGGTTATAAATGGATGTATGCTGTGAAAATGAACCCAAATGGATCAGTTGCTCGATTGAAAGCTCGCTTGGTGGCCAAAGGTTTTGCCTAGACCTATGGTGTCGACTACATAGATACCTTATCTCCTGTGACAAAATTAATATCAATTCGAACTTTCATCTCTTTAGCTGCTACTTATAATTGGCCTTCACATCAACTAGATGTGAAAAATGCCTTTCTTCATGGTGATTTGCAAGAGGAAGTTTATATGGAGCAGCCCCCGGGGTTTGTTGCTCAAGGGGAGTCTAGTAAAGTATGTCGGCTAAAGAAATCATTATATCATTTGAAACAATCTCCAAGAGCTTGGTTTGGGCGATTTAGTGAGGTGATCATTGAGTTTGGTTTACTCGAAAGTGGTGGTGATCATACAACATTTTTTCAGAGTACTAATGTTGGATGTGTCTTACTTGTTGTTTATGTTAATGAAATTGTGAGTATTGATAGTGATGAGGATGAGATTGCAGCTCTCAAGTGATTTCTTCAAACAAAGTTTAAAACTAAGACTTGGGTGAGTTGAAGTATTTTTGGAGTACGGAGATTGAGGTCAAGAAAAGGTATCTTCCTGCCTTATAGAAAATATGTCCTTGATTTATTGAATGAAACAAGGTTGTTGGGAGCTAAACCTTAGATGCCTATGGAGAAATATGCAAAGCTATCGACAAATGATGGGTAACACATTACTGATCCAAAAAAATATAGAAGGTTAGTTGGGAAGTTGAACTATTTGAGTGTCACTAAACCAGACATTGCCTTCCCGATTAGCGTGATTAGTCAATTCATGTCATCGCCAACTACCACTCATTGGGAAGCACTAATTCATATAGTTAAGTACTTGAAGAAGTCTCCTAGGAAAGGAGTATTGTATAGCAACCATGACCACATGAGCATTGAAGCTTTCACAGATAGTGACTGGGCTAGTTCTCCAGATGATAGAAAGTCAACTATAGGATATTGTGTATTTGTTGGTGGAAACCTTGTATTATTGAAGAGCAAGAAGCAAACTGTAGTTGCTCGATCTAGTGCAAAAGCAGAGTATCAGGCTATAGCCCAAACATGTGAACTTATGTGGATTCAACAATTTTTTAGTGAACTTGGATTGAAGATGGTCCTTCCAATGAAGCTAAGGTGTGATAATCAAGCTACTATACATATATCTTCTAATCCTGTATTTCATGAAAGAAATAAACATATTGAAGTAGATTGTCATTTTATTAGAGAGAAAGTTTGCCAATGGTTGGTTAATTTGCCCTATGTTAGTAAAGGACATCAATTAGCAAATTTGCTTACCAAAACACCTAATGGGACTAGAATTGATTTTCTTTGTAATAAGCTGGGCAGGATCAATATCTAAGCTCCAACTTGAGGGCAAGTGTTAGAATAATATGGTAAACTAGGTTTTATGTTATTTATGTACCGGTCTAGCTCATTCTATAATTATAAATAGCACAAGGGGAAATAGCAATAAAGTTAGAATTCACACTCAATCTTCTTCTATATCTCTGACACTAACATCTTTTAAGAAACTAAGATAGGTAGAGAAGATAATGTATTAAAATGACTATACAACTATAAAGTAAAATACGGGGAGACCAACTCAAAATTGCAATGTCCACCAATAAAGACATCAGTCACAGTTTTCAAAGGGAGTTTAAGTATTTTACCTTGGCCAATTAGAAAGCCAAAAAATATAAAATTATCCCCAACTATTCCCAAATGACGCACCAAAGACTCAAATGCATAGTTAGACTAAGGAAGCTCAGAAAATGGATGCAAAAATTGATTTTGTTGCAAGGGCGTGAAGGCCATGTGTAGAGAGAGGTGTCAGCACAAGGACATGTGACTAGGCTTCCGACACACCCTTTCGAGCTATGGCTAATTAAGGCCCAGGGCTTCTGATCATAGGGTCAATCATCAAATTTGTTATCTAGAATTGGGTGTTTTGGCATTGGGAGAGGCAACAACAACATACAAGGTCTTTTCTCACTAAATGAGATCCATTACATTGATCAATGTTGCCAACGTATTCTATCTTGGTTCATTTCTATAGTTACATTGTTTACAATTAGATCCATCATAATAGTTTCTCCTATATTTTTTTTTGTCCTTTCCTACTTTTAATTATTAGGCTATCTTTCATCTAATCAACTCTTTATACAAGAGTCTCTAATGGTCTCTTTTGTACTTGACCAAACTATCTAAGAAATATTTTTACCAACTTTTCTATGATAATTGTTACCTCAACTTTATCTATAATACAATCATTCTTAATCAAGGTAATCAAGATCAAGATTTTACTTAAAGTATAAAGAGGCATAAGATAAATGAACCTAGTAATTTTTAGAAAATAATTGAATTTAGTAATAAAATTTTATTTTATAAGCATAAAAGCAACGTATTAAATTAGAAATTTATATAATTATTGATTTTTAGTTTAATTTAAGACCAAAGAAAAAATAGAAAAAACTTTTATAATGGATTTAACTATTAATAATCTAACTTAGAAATAAGCAGAGAAAGAACACGTTGCTATCATTTGATCTATATAGCTAACCCCACTTAGTAAGAAAAGGTTTTGTTCGTTGTTGTTATGTTCATTTTTAGTTTTATTTATTTATTTTAATTCATAAAAAATTAAGAATTCTTGTAAATGTAAATAAATAATTTATTTAATTATCCAATTATATTTATATTTTTATTATAAAACTTTATATTATATCTAATATTCAGCATATACTGTCAAAAGCCCCATGACATCAGCAGCAAAATTGTACAAATGGACTACCTACCCTAAAATAATCAAACCAAGACCCAAAGTTGGAAGACGCAACCGAGAAGAGATGCAAAACAAAAATGAAAAATAGAAAATGCACAACCTATAAGACATGCACAGAGAATCGAACATGCAAATAGTTTTGGGTGCTGAAAAACACAAGATTGAAATGGCCAACCCACAAGCTTTCGCAACGCAGAACAAAAATGGCACTTAAGACATGAAGCTGAAAAACAAAACAGTGCAAAATGCATGAGATACAAAGCTGAAAAACACATACAAAGCTGAAAAATGCAACAAAAGAAATTTCATCTTCTTGGATCAAACAAGATCAAACGATCTTGCAATCTCACAATGCAGATCGTGATCGCATCACGATCCTACCTATTTCAAATTCTACATGCAATTCAAATCACAAAGTAGGTAGTGCAATAAAATTTTTTCTTAAGTTTGAGATGTTGAATTTTTCTCATCTTGACTTTTTATGCCCTCCAATCAGTACCCTACAACAATGTAGGTCTTATAACAGTGCAATAAAATTTTTTCTTAAGTTTGAGTAGTATTTTTATATCACAAATGACACTTGAACCTTTTCTCCATTCGCCAATTCAAATCCTATGATTTACATCCTCCTCTATTTCTCCTTTATTTTGAATTATAGTCTCCAAATATTTAAAACTTGTAACTTGTTGTATGAAGTGATCTCCAAGTTTCACCTCCAACCTAGAATCAATGTATTTCAATAAATTCACATTCCATATCTTTCATTTTATTTCGACCTATACAAGAACAATATGTCTCCAAAGTTTGTCTCCTATTTAATTTTTTATTTACTTCTTTCAAATCTCCAACAAGAACAACACCATCAACAGAAAGCATGCACTGCAACGTCACCTGCCTCTTGGATATGTTCAGTGAAAAAATCTAATTCCAAATTAAAAAGGTACAAACTCAAAGCTAAATGTTAGTGTAATCCTATGGTTATAAAAAAATCCTTCGTAGCTCCACCTTCTATTCTCACATAAGTTATGACCTTATCATACATGTCTTTAATTGCTTAGATATAAGTCAAACGAACTCTTTTCTTTTTTAAAACCTTCCAAAATACATCTCTTTGTACTTTATCATTAGCTTTTTCTAAATCAATCAAATCCTTATAAGATCTTTGATATCTCTCTATCAATCTTCTTAATAAGTATACTACCTCTATTGACCTCTCTAACATGAAACCAAATTTGTTTTCTATAATCCACGCGTCCAACCTTAGTCTCTGCTCAATAACCTTCTCCCATAACTTCATAGTATGGCTCATGATCTTGATCTCCTTATAATTTGTACAATTTTATAAATTACCCTTGTCTTTTACGCAAGAATTAAAGTACTTTTTTTCCATTCATCTAGCATCTTGGATCTCATTATCTCATTAAACAACTTTGTTAACCAACTTATAACTTTTCTTCCTAAACTCTTCCACACTATGGGTCTATTATCTGGTCCTATTATTTTGCCATTATCCATTCTCTCCAATGCCTATACTACTTCATACTCCTACATTCTTTACTAAAAAGTATAATTGACATCTTCTACTTTAGTACTTAGCCTATTAGCGTCACAATGAGACATGTCCTTCATTAGAAAAAGCTTATGAAAATAATTCTTCCATCATTCTTGGATATCTTGTTCCCTTACCAAAATATTGCCTTCTTCATCCTTAATACATTTCACTTAACTTATGTCTCTTGTCGTTTTCTCCCTACTATTTGCATGCTTGAATATTCTCTCCCCATCTTTGGGTCCCAAGGATTGATAACCCTTCATCTCTTGCCTCCAACACTATCTTCTCGACGTCTTTCTTTGCTACTTTATACTTCTCCCAATTTTCATTATCCATAAGTGCCACACTTTATAACACTCTCTTTTAATCTTAATCTTATCTTGTACATTTGTATCCAACAATAACAACAACAAACAAAATCTTTTTCCCATAAGTGGGGTCGATTATATGAATTAAACGACGCCAACGTTTTTTGTCTTAACTCATTTTTATAGTTAGATTATTAATAGTTAAATCTATCCTAATAGTTTCCACCACCAAAATTCTTTCCCTTTTGGTCCAAAACCTCTTGATATACCTAGAATTTCTTTTGCAACATTCTCAATCCCTTTAGCCATTTTTTTCACATATAGTTCGCATCTCTTTATGCTTCCCAACTCCCCCTTCTAGCACCTTTCTCTAGAAACTCTCATGTGATTCGCTTCTCAAATGTCACCACCTTACCTAGGGCTTGTTTTTTTATTGTCTCTTTCGACTCTTCTCAATGAAGGTCCATAACCAAAAATTATGTTGGGTAATTAAGCTCTCCTTTGTGGCATTAGGGGAGGCAATGTAGAATTTTCAGGTAGATTTGGGCAATAGGCATGGTTGGAAAGCGGTTGAGCTCCTATACCATTTGATGTGTGAACAGCAAGCAAGAAGGAGAAGGGGGGAGGAGATAATAGGGATAGAGAGAAAAGGATATAAAGGGGAAAGAACATTAAAAGATGGAGAAGAGAACTCAAACTGATAATATTCACTCATTGCATAAAACTTATTTACAAGTAGAGAAAGATCCCCTTATATAGAGACTCAAGAGACAAAATCCTAATTAATCTTGAAAACTAATCTTAATCCTAACTAATCAAGGAAACTAACTATTTAAAATAAAATATAAAGATAAACAACTTTATAATTCAAAATATTCTAAACATCCTATTTTATTCAAAATATTAAATATTTATCATATTATACGATTTTATTATTTTCTAGAATAAATCTCCTAGGGTTTTCCATCACAATGTTCCATCCATTTACCAATAAGTGTGCCAATATTCCAAGTTTCAAAACATATCGTATTCTTATAAACTAGCTTCTTTACCCATAGTCGTCCACGAAATGTGAGTCCTTGCTTATTTTTCATAACATTCAGCCATCGATACAGCAACTCTTGCTCATTTGATACTATACTCAAGTCATACAGCATGCTGCATTCAGGCAACAGCCTAGCACTAACACATTCATGTTGATGATCCATATCATAGAGATTCAACAAAATTTTACGCTAACTGTCAACTACCTAATATAACCCTCCTCCTTTTATCTAGCTTTAGGACCAACCATGAAAGACAAACTTAGAAAAAATGAGTCTTTGATCCTAGACTTCTATCAAAGCTTGTTAGATTTTGCAGATGTGGTTAAAATGCATCATCTTGGTACTGTAAATATACAAGTTTCAAGCCAATTCAGCCAAATTACTTAGCGTAGATTGCATCACATGCCATATATTTAAGTTAACTTCACTTCAACTTCATTATCTACTTCTGTCCCTTTTGTTAACATAAAAGTACTCATATTAAAAGTGTCAAGATAGTACATGATTTGTTACACAAAATTTAACAGAAACACTGGAACTTTAACAATTCAGACTAGACTGAAAAGTTTTTAAACTATAAGGACATAATTACAAATTTTTAAACTACAAGAACCAAGTGAAAATTTGAGTGAAACTAGGGAGACTAATAGAATAATTTAACCAAGAACCTAATATTAATAGTTGGTAATTCTGACATCAACTACAAGGACAGCCCTTGATCAATCAGCTTTGAGAAGCACTTCTAGAGGCTACAGCCCATAGTGCTTCACATGAGCACTAAAACACATCAACAGAGAGATAAGCAAAAGTTCTAAAGAAAGTACCTGTCCTCTTTCTGTAAAAAGCACAAGATTTTTTACGTCATTTGCCCATTCAACGAATATATCATGAGAAAAACCTGCTTCCAAACTCGCCATGGATCCTAGAACAACCTGCAAATGATACATGTGTTATGGCATGCAGAAACAATTAAAAAAGAAGGCTGAAAGCCAATTTTTTGTCTCTTAACTTTGTATGATATTTTAATTTTGTCCCTTACCTTGTTTTTGGTTTCAATTTAGTCACTTATCTTGACTATCTAATGAAAATTCTTCCCCTGTTAAAATGTCATTATTCATATGTGGAGCCTAAGTGGAATTATTCTAATTAGAGTATAGTTGAATTGGCAAAGGAGCTTAGATAGGGCCAAAGTCCTACAAAAAAATTTTAGCATTTTAACTTAGGCATTCAAAACCCAAATTAAGAATGTCCAAACATTTTATAAGTTACATTGGAATTCCTTTGCGCACTTTTTTTGTCCCATTTCAGCTCTTTTACCATTTCAATCATGTTCAAGCAATAGAAATTCCATCTGGACACTATATATGACTATGCAGCAAGTGATATACAATGTTTGGCCAAAGGAAGAAATTGCATCAATTAGTAAAAGATAAAGGACAAAAGGTTAATTTTGGCCAAACAAGAAAAAGTGTGAAAATAAATAAGTATACAAAAAGTTTAACCTTTGGACCATCTGGAGCATTGTCAAGTTCACTCTTGTTAATTATAAGCTTGACATGCCTGCAGGTATAAGCATCAAAGACTCATAAATCATGGGATAATATCAGCAAATGATACAATTTCTTCTCCTAAATGGTTATGCATATGGTACATACATTAAGAGAGATTAATGACATGTTTTCTGTCAGAGCCGATATAGCACTGAATAATACTTGTACTATAGATGAAACACTCAAAACCATACACCAATCCACAGAATATACTGGAAAGACTAACAAAACAGCACGCCAACTTCAGGACTTCAAAACAGAACACAATCAAGGAAATAGAACAAAGGAAATAACAGAACAAAAAGATAAACAGCAACACACAGAATGCAACCACACTGCTAGCTTTCAAGAGGCTAGCACTCTCCCAAGTCCCTTCCAAATTTTCCTCTCCCTTTGGCTCTCTCTTCCTTCACTCTTTATTGAGAATTGCCTAACCAACTCCTTCTAGAACTTTCTCTCAAGAGCCTCCACGTGTCCCTCATCTTTTCTACTCATTCCCAATTTTGTCCCTCACAACATTCTTCCTTTTACCTTTGTTTATATTTTCTAGTATATATCAAGGCCCATCATTACCCGGCCCTTGAAGCTTCAATTTGCCCTCAAGGTGAGAATTAAAATTTGAGACACGTGGCTTCTTTCTGGTAGGTCTCTGCTTTTGCTACCCCAAAGAACACAGCCCAACACATATTGGACCAACATCAACTATTCCAAATTCAAATGCAAGGAAACATTGCACAACTTGGATCCCCTCTTGTTGAACTTCTTTTGCACCCTCCCGCTTGTTATAATCATTCAAGCAATGTGCATAAAGACTTAAATACAGAAAATTATGAATTGACTTCAAAGTTCCTAGGGACTCAGATGTAGGTTCCTTCTTAGAGTCTTCAAGCATATTAAATGGCCCATCAAAAGAAGAAGAGGCTGTAAAAAGTAAAATAGGAACTCCCTAAAGTTGATAAACCATAATATTCTCTTGATTAAGTGTTTCCTTCCCTTTATCCTCTTCATTTTCATCTTTTTCCATTATTTGTTGATAAACCCTATGATTTTTGCCCACAATAGAATATATGAGAATTTCAATTGATGGCTCTCTGTTTTCCTGAATTTGCATATCTCTCTTTGGTGCTTTCCCTTCTTTGTCTTCATTGTATTCTTCACCAACAAAATTGAATAGAGGCCAGAAGGTGGAGAATGGATGAAAGCGAGCAAAAAATTGCATGACGAAGAAGAATACCATAGTTGGATGATCAAGACGCTGCTGCCATGTGTGTTTGAATGAGATCGTGATGACTTTGAAACCCTTACACAATCACACACATTCTGCCATGCTTCAACTTGCACATTCTCCCATGCTTCAACTTGCACATTCTCCCCTGAATAACACTGCACTTCAGATTGCTTAAGAGTCGCAACATGGACAATATTTCCTTGGCCAAATAGCAGGGTAAACAGAATATATGGGTTTGGAAGCCCCAAAGTTTTAATAAGCCAAAATTCTTTTGGGCCCTTGTTCAGCCTATTTTCCTTAGCCTTCTCTAAAATTAGGTTTCTCTCATCTATCATATGGGCCAAGCCCATTAACTTTAATGAGTTGTACATTTGATTGTAGAAAGTTGGCCCAATAATATAAGTGTAGGAATCTATGGGCCTAATAATTTTTTCTTCTCCATTTAGTATTGGGCTTCTTCCCCACTTAATTGTCCTAATCCGATCCATGACCCAATTATCTTTCTTTACATTACCCTCATCTTCCTCATCTTCTGCCGTCAACCAAAAAGAATGCCACCTCCTCCATCTATACACACCAGACTTCACATCTTCTTGGCAGCCGCAATACAACTCTCTTACCTTGGCTATATCCACCTTGAAAGGGTAATAAATACCTTCCAGATAGCTTGATATCAGCACTGGGATTGAGATCATCTCCTCTTCAGACTTCCAATCTGCTTCCATAGGGTTTGTCAAGCTAGAAACCAGTGTGGTCTTCATGAGCTCAGAAAATTGGATAAGCTTCGACTTCATCTTCTCTTCTATCTCATTCTTGCAGGCAAATACTGATAATTGTTCAACTCAAGCTTCTCCTCTTCTTCACCTCTCTTTGCTTGGGAATGCCAATAATTCTCCAATTGGCTCCAAGTCCAACTAACAGACCATTTGATAGGCTTCTTATGTATTTTCCCCAATTCTTCTTCTTTACTTAATCTAACTAGAACATCACGAAGGTCTCTCATGCATTCTTTGATAATTCCTATGTCCTTCTTCATCACTGTCATCTCTCTCTCCAAACAGTCCATCCTATTCTCTAAGCCAGCCATGTTTTCTTGAATTGTCACCAGCTCTGATACCAAATTGTTGGAGTCGATATAGCACTGAATAATACCTCTATAATAGATTAAACACTCAAAACCATACACCAATCCACAGAATATACTGGAAAGACTAACAAAACAATACAACAACTTCACAACTTCAAAACAGAAAACAATCAAGGAAATAGAACAAAGGAAATAACAGAATAAAAAGATAAACAGCAACACTCCAGCAACACACAGAATACAACCACACTGCAAGCTTTCGAGAGGCTAGCACTCTCCCAAGTCCCTTCCAAATTTTCCTCTCCTGTTGTCTCTCTCTTCCTTCACTCTTTATTGAGAATTTCATAACCAACTCCTTCTAGAACTTTCTCTCAAGAGCCTACATGTGTCCCTCGTCTTTTCTGCTCATTCCCAATCTTGTCCCTCACAACATTTCTTCCTCTTACCTTTGCTTATATTTTCTAGTATATATCAGGCCCATCATTTTTGCTTATATTTTTTAGTATATATCAGGCCCATCATTTTCTTTAAAAGCAGTAAATATTTTTTTTATTTTTGTCCTGTAGAAAAATATATCTGTAGAAAATAGTGGTCCTTCGTTGTGATATAGCTCTGGCAGCAGCAGCAGCAGCAGCAGCAGCATGACAGCAGCCTGTTTAGTGTCCTTAAGATGTCATTTAAAGTGTTAGTTAAGTGTTAGGCAGAGTAACCGAAGCTTATGATGTATTGTTGTAAGGCTAAGTGGTTGAAACTCTTCCTATATAAAGGCCTTAGCTAGGAGAATCAAGCTAGATTCGGGATTGAGAGAAAACAGCAGAAGACAGTGCAGTTTCGGTGAGGTGCCATATTGAGTGTTGACAGTTCAAGTGTGAGGAAAACTCTTGTAAAGGTCTTGAAGTCTCTTTCAATAAAGGTCCTGAAGCATCTTGAAAAGTGGATGTAGGATACAAATCCGAACCACTATAATTTCATGTGTCTTTTATTTTCTTTCGTGCTGCTAAAGATTCATTCTTGAATTTCTTGCTATTGTATTCTTGCTTCTCAGGTTACTAGTTTTAGTTCTGGTTTTGTCTAGGTTGCTTGGACTGTTCTCATCTCATAATTCTCACAAGTGGTATCAGAGCTGGTTCAGCAAGGGGCAGTCCGAAAATGAGCTCAACCAGATTTGATATTGAGAAGTTTAATGGCAACAATGATTTCGGCCTTTGGAGGATCAAGATGAAGGCACTTCTTGTCCATCAAGGACTCGAAGTTGCACTGGCAGGAGAGAGCAAGCTGCCTGCAACCTTGTCGAATAAAGAAAGGAAAGAAATGATGAGCAAGGAACATAGCATGATCATTCTATCCTTGGGAGATGAAGTATTGAGGGATGTAGCCGGAGAAACTGCTGCAGCAGGAGTTTGGCTGAAGCTTGAAGGATTATACATGACCAAATCCTAGACAAACAAGCTGTGCCTCAAGAAAAGAATTCATCAACTCAAGACAGAGGAGGGATCATCCATAAGGGAGCGTGTATCTGTGTTCGCAGCGACAATCTTGGATTTAAAGAGCATTGATGTGCAGATCGAGGAAGAGGATCAAGCTATCATGCTGCTGTGTTCTCTGCCATCATCATATGATAACTTGGTTAACACTATTATGTTTGGAAGAGAATCATTTACACTAGAAGAAATCAAATCTACACTCAATGTCATAGAAACAATGAAGAAGATTACGGAGAACAAAGATGTTGAGGATGCAGAAAGTTTGTTTGCTTGGGGCAAATTGGACAAGAAGGAAAACAAATCCAAGAATCCCAACAAGAAGTCAAAAACCAAGAAGACATGCTACTTCTATCATGAGGAAGGCCACTTTCAAAGGGATTGTCTAGAAAGAAAGAAAAAGAACAGTGGCAAAGGCAAGAAAGGAGCTGATCTTGCGACTGTGGCTGATGGATATGAAAGTTCAGATGTGCTTACTATCACTAATCAACAATGCAGTGAGGAATGGATTCTTGACTCAAGCTGCACCTTCCACATGACTCCAAATCTGCACTGGTTTAACACCTACACAACAGTGGTTGCGGGGAGAGTCCTTATGGGAAATGACTCCCCCTGCAAAGTGGCTGGCATTGGGACTGTAAAGATCAAACTAGATGATGGAGCTGTGAAAACTTTCACACTAGTCAAACATGTGCCAGACATCAAGAGAAACCTCATTTCCCTTGGCATGTTGAGTGAGGCAGGATGTGAATTCAGTGGAGAAAGCAAGTTCATCACTGTCAAAAAAGGTTCTGAGCAAATCTTGAAAGGAGTCAAGCAAAATGGACTCTACAGGCTGCAAGGAAAAACACAAATATGGGAAGGTAATTCCTGTCTAGCCTCTAAGGATAATTCAACAAAATTATGGCACCTTAGGCTAGTTCATATCAGTGAAAAGGGATTGGAAGAACTGTATAAACAAGGTTTGATAGAAGGAACTAGTTGTGATAAGTTAAAATTCTGTGAACACTGTTTATATGGTAAACAAGGATGAGCAAAATTCTCTATTGGTACACACACAACAAAAGGAATTCTGGATTTTGTGCATTCTAATATTTGGGACCTGCTAGAACTCAGTCACTAGGTAGAGCTAGGTACTACATCACATTTATTGATGATTGGTCAAGGAAAGTGTGGGTGTATCTATTGAAACATAAAAACTAGGCTTTCAAAACCTTCAAGCAGTAGAAGGCTATGGTGGAAACACAAACTGACTGACAAATGAAGGTAATCAGAACAAATGATGGCCTAGAATACCTAAGGGAGGAGTTCAATGACTTCTGCAAAGACAATGGCATTGTGAGGCACAAGACAGTTAGGCTAACTCCCTAGCAAAATGGCCTAGCTGAAAGGATGAACAGAATCATCTTACATAGGGTGAGATGCATGCTGTCAAATGCCAAACTCAGCAAACAATTTTGGGGAGAAGCTGTCCACACAGCTGCATACACCATCAATAGGTATCCTTCTGTAGCAATCTAGTTCAAAACTCCAGAAGAACTCTGTACAGGTAAGTCACCTAGCCTAAAACACGAGAATATTTGGTTGTGATGCATATATTCACATCAATGAAGGAAAGCTAGAACCTAGATCAAAGAAGGGAACCTAACTTATGTATTCGGATGGAGTGAAATGCTATAAGGTCTGGATTGCTGAATCTAGAAGAGGAAAAGCAATTATTAGCAAAGATTTTGTCTTTTGAGAAGAAAACATGATGCAGAATAATGTGTAAGAACCTGTCATTCCAGAAGCTACAATGCAGAAAGGATAATTGAAATGGAGGTGGAGCCTATTACCCCAAAGAAGCCAAACCAAGCTGACAGTAGCCAAACAGAAATTCCCCAATCTGAGACAAACCAAAATGACTACATACTGGCCAGAGACAATGGAATAACACAAAGGAAAGCTCCTGAAAGGTATGACTTTACAGAATTCATAGCATGTGCCTTGACAATGGAGACTAAGAATGGCAGCTCAGATCTTGCAACTTACAAAGAAGCCATGACTAGCAATGATTCTGTAAAATGGAAAGCTTACATGGAGGAAGAATATGATTCTCTCTCGAAAAACCATACTTGGGACCTTGTTGAAAGACCAGAAAAGCAGAGGCTCATAGGCTGCAAATGGATTTTCAAAAGGAAACCTGAAATCCCTGGTGTTGAGAAGAGCAGATACAAGTCAAGGCTTGTAGCAAAAGGCTTCTCTCAAAAGGAAGGGATAGATTACAATGAAATTTCCTCACCTGTAGTAAAATTCTATCTCTAGTTGCTGTCTATAATTTAGAACTTGATCAGTTGGATGTAAAAACAGCATTCTTACATGGTGTACTTGAGGAGAAAATATTCATGAAACAACCAGAAGGGCATGAAGTACCAGGAAAAGAAAATATGGTCTGCCTACTGAAGAAATCATTGTATGGATTCAAACAATGCCTGAGGCAACGGTACTTAAGGTTTGACAGCTTTGTTGTGTCTAAAGGCTACATGAGAAGTGCTTATGACAGTTGTGTTTACTTCAAAAAGGAATCTATAGGGAACTACATATATATGCTCTTATATGTAGATGATATGTTAATAGCCAGCAGGGATGTTGAGGCTACTAAGAAACTCAAGCAAATTCTGAATTCAGAATTTGAAATGAAAGACTTAGGGGAAGCAAAAAGAATTTTGGGCATGGACATTATAAGGGATAGAAACAAAGGCACAATTCACCTTAACCAAGGGAATTATGTTGAAAAAGTCTTGAAAAGGTTCAATATGTCTAATGCTCAACCTGTTTCTACTCTTATTGCAGGACATTTCAAACTGTCTTCAGAACTGCCACCCAGCAGTGAGGAAGAGCACAAGCTCATGAGCAACATTCCATATGCCAATGCAACCGGTAGCTTAATGTATGCCATGGTGTGTTCCAGACAATACATAGCCTATGGAGCAAGCTTGGTTAGCAGATTCATGGGAAATCCTGGCAAGAAACACTGGATGGCAGTCAAGTGACTGTTCAGATACTTGAAGAAAACCACAAATGTTGGATTAAGGTTCAGCAAACCCAATGCTAACAGGAATCCAATCATTGGCTATGTGGATGCTGACTAGGCAGGAGATATAGACAAAAGAAGGTCCATAACAGGATATATTTTCACCCTATATGGAAATGTAGTCAACTAGAAAGCCAATCTGCAATCTGTTGTGGCATTATCAACCACAAAATCTGAGTACATTGCCTTAGCAGAAGCCATAAAGGAAGCTTTGTGGATGAAAGGATTTGTAGAAGAATTGGAAGGAAAGGAACTGAAAACAGAAGTCATGTGTGACAATCAGAGTGCTATATGTCTCTCTAAAAATCAATCATTCCATGAAAGGACTAAGCACATTGATGCAAGGTTCCATTTCATCTGAGAAATCATTGGAAAGGGGATAGTTCAAGTCAAGAAAAATGGTACAGAAAACAACCCTATTGACACGTTGACTAAGGTCATTCCTACTTCTAAGTTTGAACACTGCCTAGACTTAGTAAGTGTTTGCAGACCTGGAGAATGAAGTTTCAACACAGAAACTTGGACATCCACTAGGACTGGAGATATCCATGAAGAACCAAGGTGGAGATTTGTAGAAAATAACGGTCCTTCACGGTGATATAGCTCGGGCAGCAGCAGCAGCATGACAGCAGCCTGTTTAGTGTCCTTAAGATGTCATTTAAAGTGTTAGTTAAGTGTTAGGCAGAGTAACCGAAGCTTATGATGTATTGTTGTAAGGCTAAGTGGTTGTAACTCTTCCTATATAAAGGCCTTAGCTAGGAGAATCAAGATAGATTTGGGATTGAGAGAAAACAGCAGAAGGCAGTGCAGTTTTCGATGAGGTGCCATATTGCGTGTTGACAGTTCAAGTGTGAGGAAAACTCTTGTAAAGGTCTTGAAGTCTCATTCAATAAAGGTCTTAAAGCATCTTGAAGAGTGGATATAGGATACAAATCCAAACCACTATAATTTCGTGTGTTTTTTATTTTCTTTCGTGCTGCTAAAAATTCATTCTTGAATTTCTTGCTACTGCATTCTTGCTTCTCGGGTTACTGGTTTTAATTCTGATTTTGTCTTGGTTGCTTAGACTGTTCTCATCTCATAATTCTCACAATATCAAGGGGGATTCTTAAGTTGAAGCAACCCATAAATTTTTCAAGGTCCACACAAATCCTTTTCTTAAAATATCAGAAGAGACTCACAATAAGCATAACCTAACAACCTTATGCAATTAAAAGGTGTTAGAATCAGGATTTCAAAGTGCAAGCCATCTCAGAGAAGAAAAAATAATTGATATATGAAATACTCCAAAATTAAATGACAAGAGAGCTTACTTACTTCAAAAGAAATATATTTTCGCGAGTTTGCTCAAAAGACTTTGCTATGGAATCACTCATCCACTCAAGGAAACTCTTCACATAATCAACTGTGCTGGATGCAACATATGTAAGAAAGTATATGGGGTAGCTCAAGTTTTCATCAGCCCAATACTGCAAGTTCCAGAATCTAATATCAACTCAAAAATACAGGAAATTTTTTCAGGAAGGAAAGGAATGAAAGGAATAACAGAGAAACAAGTCTTGTACAGACCGATTCCAACATTAGAATAAGTTCCAGCACTCGTCCAGCAGTGTCGACAGGAAGTAATATGTTGCCACCTGCCCTCAGAGTCTTCCTCATGATATCTAAATAATAGAAAGATAAGAACTAAATCACCTAAATCCTCCATTGTTTTCTTCATATCAGTGCCTAAATTTTTTAGTAAATGCTAGTCTCATGCATACATGTACTTCACACATGAAACTATTTCAATTATCTCTTTTTTGAAAAGATCCAAGGAAATGCATTTGAACTATATCATAAAGCAGCAACTTCAACACTGCAATGCTACATACCTCCAAATTCTTTGTCCTTTTGCCGTCTATAAGGCTGATTGTTCAAAGCATTGTAGGCATCAGTTATAAGAACAGCTGGCCGCACAAAAGAACTTAGAACAGTTCCATTTAAATGCCTACAAAAAGTCTCATTGATAAATAGGATTTTTTGGTTGTCTAAAGATATACAAGATCATATTTTATCAAGGCAATACAAAGATTTACCTTTCTTTGCGATGATTAAAATCAACAGCATAAATGACATCCTCACCATCTTTTGTAATTTTCCACACAGTACCTCCCAACAGATGTCCAGCAACATGAGGTGCAATCACAATTCCCTCTCCCTTACCTATTAGTGGTTACAATACCATTATAGGAAAAAAAATACAGAACCATGGGGAGGGAGGCAATGGTACACAATATCATCCAAACTTGTCAAAGATAGATATGTATTTTTTTCATATCCAGTAACCCATTCAGATACTCTAAGTTATATACCAAGAAGGCAATATGTTTTTTGAATTAATATTTTCAACTAAGAGCTCACATAACTAAATAATTTAACTTCAGAGCTACAAAGTATTTGAAATTGATGTTATAAGTTTAAGTGATTCTCATATGGAATTGTTCAACAACTGACTTATAATTTTATAGTAACACTGTCCATATCCCCAATGGAAAATCCAATAATTTAGTAAAATTTATTTTTTTTTAGTGCATGCTCTTGAAATTTTAGTTCAAGTTCCATAGTTTCTAATTTAACATTTACAATAATATCTAGAGGAGAACAATGCAATAAGCAGCAATAGATCTAGTCTTCTGAACAAATATACAGAATGATTTATCTTCTTAAGAACAAAGAAATTTCTTTACATGGAAAGAAGAATTACAGAGAAGTGGATATATGGCAAAACAAAAACAATAAGGTAACATAAATACAAGAGAGCTGTGAGACCCCTCCGCATGTTTACGATAGACCCAGGATGCAGAAATAATTAATACACACACACACACACCAAAGTGGGCTGAAAGGAGAGGAGGGAGAAAGTACCTATTGGGTGGGGGCAACCACAGTACCAAATTCAGAATATATTGCAGGGCAGAGCAAAGAAGGGGAGGAAAATTTCGAAGGGACTTTTGGGACAGTGCTAGCCTCTTGAATGCTAGCAAGGTTCTCTTTGGTAGTGCTTGTGTGTGAGTGTTAGTGTGTTGAGCTGTGCTGTTTTCTTTTATTTTTCTCTTGCTTGCTTGGTGTTACTTACTGTGTAGTTGCTCTTTCTGTGTTGAGGGTGTGGTAGTGTTTGTGTAGGCATTTTCTAGTGTATTTAACTTTTGAGAAGTGTTACAGTTATATCAAAATACATATATTAAAATCGTTTGTATTCGACTCAAAAGGGCCTTTTTGGGGTTCTTTTCCTGGTCTCCAGCCTCTATCTTCTCTCTCATCCAAGCTTTCATATCTGTAATGTCTTCTTTTAGTGTACTCAAATCGTTTTCTACATTTCTAATCTGCCCTCCATCCTAGTATTCACAATGGCCCAAAAACACCTACTCTGATATCACTTTGATAGGACCCCAAAGTGATGCAAGCAAGTTTCAAAGGCTGGAATTACCTCTTTTTGATGGAGAAGACCCCGATTGGATGGTTGTTGAAAGTGGAGAGACACTTCGTTATCAATGGGATATCTGAGTTGAAGAAGATGGAGGCTGTCGCAGTTTGCCTTGAAGGAAGAGTTTTGAGTTGGTTCCAATGGCTGGAAGTTCGAAGCTCCGTCACTCTTGGCGTTGAGTTTAAGGAGATAGTGGAGAGATTTTAGCATTTCAAACAAGGAGATGCCCATGAAAAACTCATGGCCTTGCAACAAGAGAGCATCGTGGCTGAGTACAAAGAAAGGTTTGAGGCATTTTCAATGCCATTGACAGAGGCCTCCGATGAGTGCTTGATGGGGGCTTCCGAAAGTGGGCTGACACTGGGTATTAGGGTGGAGCTCTGAATGATGAAGGTTGGAACTTTGAAAAACCTAATGGACTTGGCCCATAGGGTGGAAGAAAGAAACCAAATTATTGAAAGGTCCCAAGAGGATTATTTCAGCAAGAATTTAAAAGTTTCGACTTTACAAAAGTGGGCTGGACCACATGCGGGCTGGAGCAGGGTTCTCTTTGATAGTGATTGTATGCTAGTGTTAGTGTGTTGAGCTGTGCTATTCTAGAGTGTGTCTTCTGTGCCATTTTCTTTTATTTTTCTCTTGGTTGCTTGGTGTACTTATTGTGTAGTTGCTCTTGGTGTATTGAGGGCGTGGTAGTGTGTTTGTGGACGCATTTTCTAGTGTATTTAACTTTCAGGAAGTGTTACTATATCAAAATAAACATATTTCAGTACTATATTTGGGGTCCTATCAGTTTACTAAAGCAATTCCCTGAAAGAAATTGTGTCTAAATACCAAAGAGAACAAATATTTTCCCTTTAAAAAGTCCAAGCATTCTACTTCAACTAAAGATGCCAATGAACATTATAAATACCATACTGCCTTAAAGCTTTACCATCCTTACTTCAGCCAAGGCCTCAAAAAGGGATCCAAGTTCTAAGAGGGAGAGCAAACCCAAGATTCACCAAACACGGAAAAAAGCCTCTTCCAAATGTAGCTAGCTATTGGCAATGCAAAAATAAATGCTAATCTGTTCTGAAATAGAGCAAAACATTGCACATACAAGGAGAAAGAGCTTTGTCAGGTCTATGGAACTGCAACATTCATTAGTATTAGTCCTATAGGAAACTGCTTTCTCAATGAAGGATTTAGCTTTAGAGAATTTCATATAAACAGGCTTTTTAAAAAGGAATACGTAGGAAGTAGATTTTTCCATTATAATTGAGGATAGATTGGCCTTGGCAATTCAAAAACTAGCCAGCTTTACATCTTTGTAAAGGTGTAAATTTAAACAGAGAGGACAAGTATGATAAAAGGAAGGACAACGAGTGGAGGTAAACAAACTACAAACCACCACTTCGCCACATCAAATTCTAGAAATACAACCAATTCAGTTAATAATCCTCATTACATGAGATGTCTTGGATTGATCCAAAATGTGTACAATTGTTCAAAATTTCTACCTGACAGATGATGATTCTGAGAGTAGGTTAGCCTGGTTATGCTTTGGAAAGCAGAATCAATATCATCTAGTGTGAACAGCTCAAACTCTGATACTTGCTGCAAAAGGAGATTTCTCAACTTAACCCTTTTACTAATAAAATGTACAATAACAAAAAATAAACAAACAAACAAAGCCTTTTCCCACTGGGTGTGGTTGGCTACAGGCTCATTTCTACTTTTACCTTAATAGCATATACACTACCTAAATTCTAATTAGTAGTCAAACTGGCAAACTTATCAATGATCATAAATAAACTGCAAATATAGGATATAACAAAACAATTGTACAACTGCAAATATGCCCTTGGAATTTTTTGCCACAATAAGAAGTACAAACACATGCAAATATATTGGTCATAAAAATAAGAAGTTTAAATTGCTCAGAGAAATGTTCACATAACACCAATCCCAATATCCTAGTACGATAGAAATCCACAATCAACAAATCCTGCAGCTACATATACATGAGCAGCAGAGGATAATTCCACCAAGCTTGAATTACCAAATCCCCATAAGAAATATTTTCTCGTGCCACAACACTAAGATCTAGTAACCTTTAGGCACTTTAACAATTTTTTCTAGGGATGGAGAAGCTACAAGTTCCAGAAGAACCAGGGCATAAATTTTTTTTTCTTTGTCCAGAATTACCGAGAAAATAACACGGTCAGGTAAAAGTTGGTCTGTTTCACTTCAAACGTCACTATCAGAATTAAAAATGAACTGAACCCAATTCCTAGTGTAAAGATTCACATATTAAATCTCCATTTCTTGAAGTGATTTTACACATATATCGACATGCCTATTTTACAAAGCACTGGACAATCTAAAGATGTTTGAGTCCCAGCATAATATAATAAAAATATCCAAAGAAACCAAGAAGATAAACATATATTTATTCATGGTAAAGCCCAATAAGCAAGTAGCAGTATGAAATTTCACCTTTCTCGAAAGATACTGATCATACATAGTGAGAAGGCCTAATCTATACACAGGTTCTGTTGAATAAATGGGAGCAGAGAGTCCAAGCTGCTTCACGGCATAAGGGAGGGCACCAAGGTGAAGCGTATCGGCGTGTGAAAGCAAGACTGCATCTATGGTTGGTGCTACCCTACATGCCACACGACCTTATAAGAAATCAAGTTCAAGAGTAATAAATACAAATATGGTTAAAGATCAATTTTAGGATTAACTTATAACCCTTTTCTTCTTTCCAGAAAAAATGACTACAAAAAGCCTGTCTTACCGATTTTTGGACAAAGTGAAAATAATTAATTTCAGCAGTTATCATATATTCGAATCCGTCAGCCACTAAGTTATGCTTTGGAGCTGAATGTTACATCACATAATGAGTCTAAGAGGAGACAAAAATGAGAGTACACCAAATACGAGATTGAAATAAGAGACACGCATAAAAATTTTCGTCCCTTTTTCTTTCTTTTCCTAGTCGTTAGAATTGCAGTAGCAAAAAGAAAAATAAGCAGCTCAATCAAAAAGATTTCTTCGTCCTTCAACCTACCGAAATGGAAAGATAACAAAAGCATCTACATTCGCAAAAGGCAAGGATTAGAGAGAAAGACACCTGGAAAGGGGTTGGAGGAGGGAGGGGTCGAATTGGTCGTTCCAGCCGCAATCGACAAGGAAGTTGAAGCCATCAATAGACACCAAGTATGAAAGAGGGTTCTCTTTGTACACTCCACACAGTGGCGTCACCTGCACCGACGTTCCCATCCCACAATTTCAAGCCTCTGTATATGTTTTCGCTTCCTGAGTTTTTGACGTTTGGACAAACGGGTTTATGGAAAATGTAGTGCGAGGGCGGGGTGAGAACCAAATCAATAAAACGGCGCCGTTTAACTGACTCGTAGCTGACAAAATGAGCCGGGAAACGGCCAGAAAAATGTCAAATTGAATCATGTTAAAGGTTTTCGATTTTTTTTTTTTGTTTCATATTTTTAGTTATCCTCATCTTTTTAAAAAAATTTTACTTAATTTTAACCTATTCAACTTTTAATTAATTAATTAACTAATATTTTAATTAATCATATTCAAGTTGTTCTAGGTAAGCTTTATTATATATAACCGATGCCCAAAATGTTCGCAATTGTAAACTGTTGCATTTCCATCTGTGATCTACTTTTATTGCGTTATCACCTGAAATTGTTGTTTTTATATATATATACGCATAATTAGCAGACAATAAAATACATATTCTAGTTTCTTTAAATCAATAGAAGTTTTCCAAGACCATTATTCAAAATGCTTCTTTTTATGTTCTAGTCAATTATGATATACCATATTAAAGTAGACATATATATATATATATATAAGACATAGACACAATATGCAACAAGGACACATATGCTTTTAAAATTTTTTTATTTTAGAAAGATGAAAAAGGTAAAAAAAATTTAAGTTATCCAAACTCATCTAACCCGCAGGTTAGACGGGTTAGATCAGTTTGATCCCTTTTTTTTTTTTTTGAATTGTTATTTGGAGAATCTAATCCACCAAAATAGTGGGTTGGACCCATTTTGCTAATTCTACTAATGCTATGGATTCTTAAAAGATATATCTTATAGACTAAATTAAAATAATATATATTTTAAAAATTAAAATAATACTTTAATTTAATTTTATTCAATTTTTTAAAAAAAAAATATACATATCCCCTTCAACTATTATCATTCAATTACAAATATTCTCTTAAACTATCACTTGTGACAAATAATATATTGTACTTTCACATTTTTAAATTTAACTCCACTTAACATTTTTCTATTAACATTATTAAGTATTTTTTAAAAAAAATGCATATATTCCCATTAACTATCAATTAGTTACAAATACTCATTAACTATAAAATGTAATAAATATCTTTTTTTCAACTATGAATTTTATTTAGACTTATCAATTTAAAAAAATTTCCTAAACTATTTTGATTTTTGAAAATACTCAAATAAACTATAACTTTTTATAATTTCTAATTTCATTCTAATATTCAATCTCAAATTCATTAGATAAAATTCAAAAGATACTAAAATTAGAAAAAATATGAAAAAAAATTAATAAAAAAATGGTATTAATAATTTTAGATGCAATAATTGTTTTATATAATTTAATCTTATTTTTGGACTAATAACCACTACTCCAATTACAAGAATTATTCACACAATAAATTTTTAGAATACAAAACAAGACTTTATAGGCATGCCATAAAGCAACATACAATATAAATAGTTGAAGAAGTAACATATGCATAAAGTGTAATAAATCCAAAATATTTAATCATTTTAATAGCAATGTCATTTATATGTCAAGGTATGAACCTATATATACAAAGTGCACTTAACCATAAAAAATGTGTCTACTCCTTTTCCCAAAATATATTAGCTATGAAATTCCTATTTCATATTGGTTCATGTCATCAATTTTTTTTCGTTGCTTGTTATCATTCATTAACATAAGTATCTTGATATTGTTGAGTGTCACCTCCACTGTATTCCCCCCCATCCCTACAAAAAATAAAAATGAAAGTTAAAATCATGCATATTTGTATAATTTAAAAAAAAACTTTATATTTAACATAACACTATCTTGCTCCTACATTCATGTTGTTGTTCCATACTCTTGGCTTGGGGTTGGTCTCTCTTGGTTACTTTGTTCACCTTACAATTATTCTAACAAATGAGATGTTAACAATAATTTTAAAACAAAATTTATAAGTAATTTCAAGCACTTTACCTATTGTCCAATAGTCTTCTTTAGGTACTTGTTATGAATCTTCTTGTTGAGATTAGTAGGTTCCTTGCATCTTCTTGTATTGTGTCCTTGTTGTCCACATCTGTCACATTTTAGCATAGCTCCCTTACTAAACGTATGGATTATTAAATTTCTCTCTTTCCTCTCTCACCCTTTTCCGTTTTGGTCTCCCAAGCATCTTTCTCACTTTTGGAGGATGAATCTCCCTATATGTTTTTTGTGGCCACATATCTTCCCCAGGTATAGGTGGATATGATGTTCATATGCTCGAAGAAAGGTGGGCTTTATGAATATAGTGTCTGTAACACCCCATATTCTCTTGATTAGTTTTAAATTGATGTTTCCTTAATTAATTAAATGAGTTGCCATAAAGTGTGGCGAATTGCTTGTGTAATTTAATGGCTAGAATAAATGTGTAAAGGATAATATTGCATAAAATTGAGATGCTTGATTTAATTTCTCCTTTCTTTCACTTGGCTAGCCGAATTACTAAAGAAAAGGAATGGAATATAGCCAATATTGACTACTCTTTCTTTATTGCAACTGAGAAGATAAGTGAGCAATTGGAAACTAGATATAAGAAATTAAAAATGCAAAACAATATGCCTTGCATGGTGGAGGCTATCACGTGAGATGGTGGCCTACGTGAATCCTTTTCCTTTCTTCCCTTTGGTGCCATCAAGTAATGGGGCTGCATACACATACGTAAAGCTTAACGTGCGTCTTGTGGAAGATGAGCAGGTTATGTGTGCCTTGTCCAAGCCATACAGCTTGCTTGGAAAGTGAAGCTTTTGTGACTTCTCTTTCTTCCTTGTTGGCAACACCGAGTGAAGAGTTACATAGGAATTGAGATGGTGAGGCCAAATCGTAAAGCTTGAGGGACGTGCATCCTTACGTGGAGTAGGAGACTTGCATGGCGTGACCGAGTGGCAAGGAA
This sequence comes from Senna siamea, assembly GCA_031216115.1. Taxonomy (NCBI): domain Eukaryota; kingdom Viridiplantae; phylum Streptophyta; class Magnoliopsida; order Fabales; family Fabaceae; genus Senna; species Senna siamea. The sequence continues at coordinate 22,195,370 of CM062363.1, read as the reverse complement.
AAGGTGCATAATTTATTTAAATTAAACATACATTTAGGAAGGTGTACGCTTGGCATGAAGAGTGGCTTGCGTGAGAAGGTTGCATGAATTCTTTTCCTTCCCTTCCTTGATGTAGCCGAGAGGAGCAAGTGGTACAAGCTTGCATGGAAATTAGGGTGTACTTAAGTACACAGGTGTCTAGCAAGTAATAATTTAGGATGAAAAAAAAAGGAAGAAAAAGGAAGAGAACAGCTTACAATACGTGAGTTTCCTCTTTCACCTCCTTGGCGTGATCGAGTGGCTAAGGTAAGTGTAACACTCACCCCTAATAATTTGCATTTTTAATGGTATTATTATTATTATTAATTATGTGATGATAAGGAAGGTTTATTAGAAAGATAGAATGGACATTTTCATCAAGATAGAGTCACTTTTGTCATAAAAGTATGAAATTAGAAAATCTAATAAAGAAGGAAAAAATAGTAATTTTACCATGAAGGGAAAAAATTAATTTAATTTTCTTATTTCATGAAATTACATTTAAGGACTTTCATCATTTTCATTTAATAGAGAAGAAGAATTTAGTTTTGGAAAGTGATTATGTTCAATTTGGTGGCAAGTTTTCCTAAAAAGGGCAAAATCGTAATTTTACTCCAAGGGCATATTAGTAATTTTACATAATGTATAAAATTTCTACCTTAAATATTCTAAGAAAATAGAAATTATAAGTCTTTACCCTTTTATGTTCAAAAAGGAGAAAGAATAAGAGTGAAAATAACATTGGCATAAAGGGTAAAAAGGTAATTTTGCCTTAGGGGAAAAATGGTAATTTTGCTAAAAGAATGGTAAATTAGTAAATTCACAAAAATAAGTTTTATGAAACCTTATTTAAGTGATTTTTATCCATTAAATCCGAAAAGGGTAAAAAAAATGGAGTTAAAATAGCAATTTGGACTTGAATGGCAAAATGGTAATTTCCTTAGGGGCATATTGGCAATTTACAAAAAGATGTGGGACCATTTTGCAATTTCAAAATTCTTGAGGCCAAAAATGTCCCAGCCCATGGAAGTTGCACAAAATTACATTCCTAAGGAGAGTGGATGCCATTCTTGAAAAGGAGAAGTAGTAAGGGTAAATTGGTCATTTCACACCAAGGGTATTTCGATAATTTCACCATAACCCTAATTTAGGTCTTCTTCTTCCTTTAGGAGAAGAAGAAGTCGAAGAGAAGGAGAAAGGAGGGTGCTGGCCGAAGCTTTCCAAGGGAAGAAGAGAAGAGAAAATCCACCAAAACAACTTGGAGATTCCACTCTTCTTGTATTTTTAAGGTAGCTAAACATGTCTATACCATTCTTTTCTTGTTTTATGGTTTTTTTAAAGTGTTCTTACTCTTGCAAGAAGGATGGTTTTTCTCTCTCTACATTCTTATGGATGATTTGCTTGAATAGGTTTGGAATATGTTGAAAACTTGTGTTTATGGCTATGGACATGGTGAAATGCTTGATAACCTAAGAGATAAAAATTTTTCAAGATTGGAACCTTAGTCTTGAAAAACCCTAACTTGTATCATGGCTGAAATGGTGTCTTAAAGAGTGAGAAAATGATAGTCTTGCATGGGATTTACTTGAATATGGTTGTATTACAAGCAAGATGGTGAGATAACTCCATTTTCTTATTTTTTCTCTTTAGCCAAATGCTAGCTCTTGTGATAGTGCTGAAATTAGTTTAAAATGGTGCTAAAAAGAGTGGAGATAGTGTCATGAAATGGAAAGAGAGAGAAAATCTAATTAGATTAATGTCTAGGAACTTTTCTCATTTTCTAACTTCACCATAAACCATGAAAGTGTGACTTACCCATCTTGGCCGAATGGACCCATGCAAATAGTGCTGAAATTTCATTTGAAAATGGCTAGAAAACGTTGTAAGATTTTTCAAAAGAAAGGAGGAGAGAGAAAAATATGGTATTTTTATGTTTTAGCCAATGTTGTAACATTTGCTCCAATTATGATTAAAGAGATGTTTGATGATTGTTAATTTGATGTTTAATGCTTGTGTATGTTGCATTAGTGTATATAGTTGCATTAGCTTAGGGACTAAATTGAAAAGAAATACATGAAGGCTTAGCAAGAGGTGGCTAGGGACTCAATTGAAAAGGGAAAGATAAGAAAGTCCAAAACCTCTCTTAAACCCTAGTTGAAGCCCTAAACCCTCCCATAATGCCCAAACTTCAAAAACTTAGAGGGAGAGAGAGAGCTAGGGCAAGAGGGAGAGGAAGAATTTCTGAAGGGAGAGGCGAATTTGAGGCTGGGAATTCGTCCTATAGCAAGGGGAGAGTCATTCTAGCACACCAAACACACACATTTGCAAGGAATCAAGGTAGCAATCCATCCTAAACCCCATCTTTTTCTGAAATGTTACTGTTGTTGGAAAATATGGATTTTTACATGTTTGAACTGAGATTGGGGTTCAAAACTACATTCTGTATGCTTTTCTACTTTGATGGGATGTTGTGTTGCTGAATGTATGCTCATATGTGTACTGCGATGGATTGGAAGGGCTGGGTTGTGTTCATCTAGATATATAGACTAGATTTCCTTAAATGTACCATGTTTGAGCTAATGAACAAGAAATGTTTAATGAAAAGTAAAGTTTTTTGTATAGCAATTAAGCTCATCTGTTTAGATTTGAAAATAGAATGCATGCTAGACTAGGTTTTATCAAAATCATGTTTTCTGAACTGCGGTGAGCATAGCGACCAAGCGCTAAGGAGGGCGATCAGCTGCCGTATTCTGGAAAACCCAAAGTGTAGATCGAGGCTTAGCGATCATTGCGGACACTTAATAGTCGACTGTCGGGCCCGGGTCTACACTAAGTAGTCGACTGACCATCCTCGCAGTCGACTGTCGTGTTCTTGGAAACCCAAAAGTGCAAACAGAGGCTTAGCGACCATTTGCCAGGTTCTAGCGATCAGCTGTTGGTCCGAGGTTTACACCGAGCGATCGGCCCGATAATCTTAGCAATGATTGGAAGGGCTGGGTTGTGTTCATCTAGATATATAGACTAGATTTCCTTGAATGTACCATGTTTGAGCTAATGAACAAGAAATGTTTAATGAAAAGTAAAGTTTTTTGTATGGGAATTAAGCTCATATGTTTAGATTTGAAAATAGAATGCATGCTAGACTAGGTTTTATCAAAATCATGTTTTCTAAACTTCTGAGCATAGCGGCCCGCTAAGCGAGGCGATCAACTGCCGTATTCCTGGAAAACCCAAAAGTGTAGACTGAGGCTTAGTAGTCGACTGCCAGACACTTAATAGTCGACTGTCGGGCCCGGGTCTACACTAAGTAGTCGACTGACTATCCTCGCAGTCGACTGTCATGTTCTTGGAAACCCAGAAGTGCAAACAGAGGCTTAGTAGCCAACTGCCAGGTTCCTAGCAGTCAATTGTCGGGCCCGGGTTTACACTGAGCAGTCGACTGATAGTTTTAGCAATCGACTGGCAGTCCTAACAGTCGACTATCGTGCTCATATTTTTACCCAGAATGCATTCCAGAAAGCCACCAATCGGCTGCCAGCGTGCTAGCTTACTGATTGGCACAGAGGATTACAGAGAGCCACCAGCCAACTGCTAGCCTTCCAGCAATCGATTGGCAACCCTCTAACTTTTGAAATGAGGTTTTTAATGGCAATTGAGCTTAGTAATTCTTCATACTAACTTAAATGAGGGCTCACAATAGGGGTAAGCAAGGAAAACTAAGAGTTTTAAGTAATGCGCAAAGGATAGGGTCACTTTTCACTTGGATAAGAATGGTCCTTGTGATAGTGATACAAAAGGGAGCGGAGAGACATCAAAACGGAAGAGTGAAGTATCCTAGGCATATGCATTAGTGGTAGATAAGCTCATAAGTCGAGTGACCGATTATCGGTATGGGACGGTCATTGGCATTCCGCGGTTGTGCCATGTATTAGGATGGTTAAACATCCACTTGAACATAGATGACTTCGAAAACACTGTGATGATTGTGAACCCTAAGTTAGTGTGTCTTCCAAGGGCCATAAAGAAATGCATACTTAAGGTTAAAGCATAACCATAGGTATGAGCTGAATCACCCTAGTGTACATGTTAGAGAATAGCGTACCGGGAGTGTGATCCACTGGAAAAGGGGTGGTGATTCCATAGCCTCATGATCCATGGAAGCAGAGAGGATAGGACCTGTACATAGGTTTTACAGCGATCCCGTGAGTTATTAAGATTGTAGGTTAGATCCAGTTGGGGGACGCCTCGGTAGTACTATGCAGTAGGGTTACCGTAGTGGCACAGTTAGTCATGAGGGTAGCTCAATTACTGTAGTGGCACAGTTAGTCACCAGGATAGCTCATTCATGTATGTAGTGGTACGTGGAGTAGTTGCTGGGTGACACTCCCGATAGCTCGTATCTTATGATTGTTTCCTCCTGCTCAAAAGGCATGTTTATTACCCTATGGAAAATGTTTTATGATGAAAACGATGATGAATGCACTTCCCATGTTTTAAAGTTGATATGTTTTAAATGCACATGCATACACATAAGTATATAACATGATTAAATGCTTCACTCATTGCATCCCTATAGTATGTTATATGTTTTATGAAAGGATGTAAAGTTTTTCGTGTGAGCACGGTGGTACAGGTCAACGGATTTTGAAACAAGTTACATTGCTACTGAGATTCAATTCTCACGTTATTGTTGGCATGTATCAGATGTGTAGGTCCTGGGCTGGAGGAAGGTAAAGTAGGAAGAAGTATATATTCCAAGTATACGAACTGTTTAATTTGAATAGCTTAAGTACATGATAGGATTGAGCTAGCCTCTATGATATTTTGAGAAAGGCTAGTGTGGGATTACATTGTATAGTTTATTCTAAATTATCTGTATAGGCATTAGGCTGGATTGACGGATAGATAAAATTGATGGGGTTTTGAGTGGCAGGATTGTTGCCTCCATGCCCAATAGTTAACTGACTATAACTAATTAGAAATGCATGTTTATGTATAGTTAATCCAGGTTATTCTATGTATATTTATTCCGCTGCGATGTTAAGAGGATCCAAGAGTAGAGACTAACCCATATGGCCTTCAATTAACCAACTTGGTAAAAGTTTTAATTATACTTGGGTAGAGGTAATAGTAACACCAATACTCTGATAATTATTTTCATATTATATCTTTTTAAAAACCTAAAAGGAACCATAGGCTAAAGGGGTGTTACAAATGTACCATTCCAAAATTTTACCATTTTACTTTAAAAATGTGCATAAGTATGTGAAGTTGTTAGATAATGTGCATTGTCATATCTAACATGAAAAATGAGCTAGAAAGGTGTGTGAAAGAAAGGCTTAATGTACACTTACAAGAAAATGATGTGTGAGAAAGAATTATCCATAATTATGGAAATTGTTACCATAATGTTTAAATGGTAAAAATAATGCTAGAAATGAACCAAATGGGTTAGAAATGCCAATTTCTCATGACTTTCTTTGCCTTGGACGAATGCTATGTAAAATTTTCCCTTATATGGCTAAAATTATGTATTATTAGAAAGTAGCCTAAGGTGCTATCCAAAATGGCCTATGCTAAGTGAAAAGAGGGGAAATGATGAAATGGTCAAGTATAGATGATAAATAGCATGCATCTTTGCCTTTGTTAGAAATATATTCTAAAATCATGTGAATATGAGTAAATAGCATAGAAATACTTATGGTATTTGTGAAAGGCAAGATTAAAGCTCTGAGGAGGAATGATCTAGTGAATACTTCCTAAGACTAGAATTTTGAAAAGGAATGATCTGATGTATACCTCCCAAGAATAACACCTTGTGGGGAATGATCTGGTGTATACTCCCAAGATATTAAGTTTTAGGAGAAATGATTTGGTGTATACCTCCCAAGAGTAAAGCATTTAGGAGATATGATTTGTATTGCATGAATGTGTTCTATGTGAGAATGGCTAAAGTATGTGAACATTGAAAGTTTGTTATTCATTCTATTAATGATATCACATGTTGCATATCTCATGTTCATATATGCATACAAACGTTTCACATATGGTAGGCATACCTATAGATCTGTATGAAAAGAATTTTGGAACTGAACTGAATGTAGAATTATTTTCTATATTCGTACAGTGGTATATATCAGTTATTTTAAAGAAAATGGTTTGTTTAGCTACTGGGAATATATTTCTCATTATTGTGTTGATATGTATCAGATGCCTAGATATTGCTTAATTATGGAGACTGAAATGGCTATAGTGGAAGTTTCCTTCTTGGGAACTTTCACCATACTTAAAGGATATCTATATTATGTCCATTATAGAACTTCCCCCAGAGTAAATTGGACACTTTAGTTATGTATATATAACACTTTATTTTGTTCTTGACTCGATATGTTCTTTTTGGGTTAGAATTAGGACTGCTATTTTTGGCTGTATATAGAGAGGGAAAAGAGGGTAATTATAGGGAAAGGATATATGAAGGACCTATTCATCCTCGGTATTTCGTAAAAGGAGTTTAAGTGACAGGCTTGTTGTCTCCTTACTCCTTCTGGATGGGTACTTCATATATCCTGGTATATGTATACAGAATGATGTATCAGACAGCTATTATATATACGTATAGTATGAAAGTCTTTATAAATTTCGCTATGATGTATGAAATTTTTATTTTCGCTGTGCAAAAGTATGTTATTTAAGCAAAAGGACCCGAACCTAATTATATATTAAATTACTGATGGATTAAATGCTTGAAAAAAACTTAACAAGGAAAAAGGATAAGAATAATGTAACCACTTATCTAAATATGTTATATGACATTGTTAAGATAAGATAAGGGGTGTTCCAGTAAGAGTGCAAGGGAAGTAAATTGTACTTAAAAGTACATGTGTGGCTAATGAATATTGGACAAAACATAAGTTGCAAGGAAAATGAGGCTGCACTTAATTACACATGAGGCTATGAAATGCTAATGATGAGAATGAAGGTAGCGTCCCCTTTAACCAAGCGAGAATACAAAATTTCAAGGAAAATGGGCTATACTAAATCACACGTGGGGTTATTGTATAATAATAATAATAATAATAATAATAATAATAATAATACTAATAATAATAATAATAATTAAGGAGAAGGAGGGCAGCACCCCATGAACCAATTAGATAATAGACAAGAGGGAATGGAATTGAAATTTCATTTTTAACATACATGCATACACACACGGCAAGGGAAAAAAAAAGAGGGAGCACTTCATCTTTTAGAAAACCCACCAACACATACAATAAGGGGAAAAGAGAGAGAGAAGCTTTACACTAAGAAAAACACACAAGCGGTCAAGGAAGAGAGAGGGAGTTGACCAAGAAATAAAGGAGGAAAGGAGCAAAGAAGGAGTAAAGGGAGAAAGTCAAAGAGGAAGCCAAGCTAATCCCATCTTAGTTCATCATTGAGGTAGGTTAGCAATTCATTAACTTTTGTTCCATGTTTGAGAGTACATGCATCATGATTTTTTCCAAGCTTTCATGGAACATGAGTTACTTGTCTACATTCTTGAAATGTGAGTGCCTCTTTGCTAAGCTTGCATGCAAAATGGATATGTTTGTGGATGTGTTAAAATAGATATTGAATTATCATGAGAGAACCATTGCTAGTGAAATTTAGCATGTGATATGGAAATTTTTAACATAAAATAGTGCTAAAATTTTTCTTCTTGCATGGCTAATGTATCCTTATGATAAAGTAGCTAATGTGGGCTCCATAGAAAAACTATTGTTGTTTAAATTTGGTATGAATAATGGAAAACTTTAAATTATATTAATCCTACAATTTGTATGCTTATACGGTTAGCATATGTTCTAGTGGAGCATATATATATTCTTTGTGAGGTAGGAAATTTTGTTATGAGAATTGTTCAGAGGGAGCTACCATTTGGTTTTGAAAGAAAATACAGCCAATTGAGGATAGTTAATTAGTTTATCTCTTTGTACATAATAAAGCCCACATTAATATTAAATTATAAAAGTGGAGTAAGGGTGTGACCTTAAATGTAGTGTGTAGTCTTAGACCTAGTATGTGATATGAATTAAGAGAATGAGTAAATTAAATGATTAATGGCAATGGTTTCACCAATTAAATGTGGAAGGATGTACCTTAAAAATATCAGTGCATAAGGTCATGGAGTTTAACTTATGGCAAGGATGGGGAAAATCCTAAATTAGAATTTTTTTTCCATGGTGGCTGAAACCATATGTTTATTCAAATCTTGGTGGCTAAATCTAATAATGAATGCATTAGAATGTAACTTATGAGAACTAAATGCAAGAGGGATTAACATGATAAAAATAAAAGAAAATGTAGTTCCCATATGTATGCACAAAGTGCCCAAGTGTGCACAATAAATTTTATTAAGGTGGCCAAGTGTCCACAAAGTGCCCAAGTATACACAATAAATTTTATAAAGGTGACCAAGTGTCCACAAAGTGCCCAAGTGTGCACAATAAATTTTATTAAGGTGGCCAAGTGTCCACAAAGTGCCCAAGTGTACACAATAAATTTTATAAAGGTGGCCAAGTGTCCACAAGTGCCAAAGTGTGCCCAATAAATTTTATTAAGGTGGCCAAGGGTCCACAAAGTACCCAAGTGTGCATAATTGATTTATCAAGGTGGCCAAGTGTCCACAAGGTGCCCAAGTGTGCACAATCGATTTATAAAGGTAAGTTTTAAGAATGAAATGCATAAATGATTTTTATTTATTTTTATGTGATAACATGCATAATCCTATGAAAAGATGTTTTACTCGAAAGAGGATATATACTTTTATCACATTGACATTTCAAATAACCATGCAATGCTTGCCATTTTGTATTTTTGAATGAGGCTATGTTTAGTTGTCGAGAATGTAGATGAAAATATTTTGGTGCTTGCACCATGGTACATATTAGTAGATTTTAAAAAAAATGATGAATTGTTAAGTTACTGGGAAACTCGTTTTCTCATTTATATGCTAATATGTATCAAATATAGGTTTACCAATCCCGAGGAAGGATGGAGATAACATTAGAGGGCATACTTTTGATAGAAATATTTTTGTAGTCCTACACTTTTAGGGTCTTGATTCTAGATATGGATTAAAATTAGGGTTATTATTTTCGCTGTACATAGGGAAAAGGGAAATGAGAAATTACTGGGGAAAGAATATGTAAAAGACCTGTTCATCCCCATTATTTAAGAGGAGTTTGAGTGACAGGATTGTTGTCTCCTAACTCTTTATGGATGAGTACTTCATATATCCTGATATAAGGTTTCAAAGGATGTAATAGACATTTATTGGACACTTATTGTATGTAATGTGAAAGTTTTAAATTTTTCTGTGATGTATGGTATTTTATTTCCACTGTGCATATGAGATTTGATCTGAGCAAAAGAACCCGAACCTAATTCACTTTAATAATACTTAATGGTATAAATGCTTAGATGTTAAAAATGAATAAGGTTAAGAATAATGATCTATTTACAAAGGAGGAATTGTAATACTAGATAAGGGCATTATAGTGTCCACATAGTTTTTTGGCTTTACTCTATCATGATAGATAGCAACAACTGAATAAGCACAAGAAACCTCAACTAGGTGCCATTTGCCACATGTACAAGTTTTTTTATAAATCTACAACATCTTATTTGCCCCAATAGTTAGTGACCTCAAATATCCTAGGAGCACCTATATGAAAAATAATGTTAGTGCTTTCTGACTTAATTTTCTCCCATTTTTCTAAAATTATAAGGCATACATTCTATGAATATTGCATCATCCCATCCTTCTTACTATGAATCCTATTCATTATCATTCTTCTAATCATCTCTAGCATTGTTATGATGGGTTTTTCCCCAACCTCTTTGATGTATGCATTGAATGTTTTTGAAACATTTTCCAATAGCATTTGTGATCTTATCCTAGGATTGTGGGCATGCCTACACCATGTTTTTGGATCTACCGTTTTCAACCAATTATATGCCTCAATGTTAAGTTCTTGTATTTGTGACATGAAATAGTTATACCTTTGGTCAGTTCCACATTGCATCTTTAAGGGCTTTACCTTTAAATTCTTTCTTGAAGTTGTTATAATGGTGCCTAACACAAAATCTAATTTGATTTAGGCATCATGTCTTTAAAGGTTTTAACCAATCCCTAAATAAGAGATATATAAAGATAATAGCAAAAACAATGTAACAGAAAACATACTATTAGAAAACTAGAAAATAAAATGCAATGTTATGATTTAGCATTTTGTTGATTAAATTTGAAACACTACCCCATCTCAAATGATAAACCAATATCCTCCAATAATAATGTGAGAAAATTTAACATCTGCTCTTTTTGTATTCAAGAGATGTTTGTTTATTTTAATGAATTGAATGCTTTTGTTTGTTGCATTAAATTATATATAGATGCATTAGAATGAGAGTTTTAGGTGAAGAGAAAGAATACGGACCAAATTAAAAGGAAAAAGATGAAGTGAGGATGGATGTGAGAATTTCTGAAACTTTAAGACAATAGGCTGTAATTTTAGCCAAAAGATTTACTGTAGCAACAAAATTTTGAAAACTCCCCGCTAGTGAGCTAGGGACAAAATGGTAATTTAGCATATAGTTGGAAGAATTATCGTTTTGGGCCGAATGGTTGGGAATTGGGAGCAGAATGGCAAAGGGACGGATCACCTATAAATAGGTGAATCCCTCAGAACCTTTCAGTTGCATCTTGAACTCTAAAATTTTAGAGAGAGAGAGTGGCTGAGTAGAGAGAGAAACTGAAGGAGAAAGATAGTGAATCTTGTTTCTAGCAAGTGTTAAGGTCAGAAAAGTGATTAGGAAGGCATCTACAACATTAACTAGCATCCAAATATCAGTTAAACCTGAATTAAGGTAGCATAATAACCTAATCCCTTTATTTTGGAGTTTACTGTTCATAATACTAAAATTTGCGAAATTGAACTTGTTTGAAAGAAAAAGGGATTTAAAACTATGTTCTTATTATTTTTAATCACTATTGGGTATTTTGAACCGATTGAAAATACTTGTGCATGCTAAAAATTGTTTCTGAAAAATGGGTTTTTTAGCTTGAACAAAAATGAATTTGAATCTTAGATTTGGACTAAATTATATGATGTTTTTGGTTGTTTTCTTGTTTTAAATGTTGCTGAGAAGTTTATCTTGAGTTCATCAATTTCAAAATAGGTTTAACAACAATTTTTTAGATTGAAAATGTGGGTCAACGACAATTCTTAAATTAGAGCAAGATGCAGCAGCCGACTGCCAGGCACCTAGCAGTTGACTAATAGCTTTCTGTTTAGAATTTTGAAGGTTCAGACAAAATGCAACCAATCGACTTGTAGCATGGTACCAGTCGACTGCCACCTTTTGTGATGAAAAGATGAACTTAATTATATATTTGAATGATATTTAACCCAAAAACTAAATCCAAACTAGAGATTAAACTTAAATTATAAACAAGGTAACATATACTTTGAATGTAAATGAGAAAGAGCATGAAAGGATAAAATTTAAAAGGAAAGAGTAAGAATGCATAAGAGAAATGAAAATTGTATTCTTAATATATGTATTTGTGATAGATAAGTTCATATCTGAATGACTGACTGCTGGTATAGGATGGTGATTAGACATTCCGCGATTATCATGATAGTTGTAAATTGTAAGTTAGTGACTTAATGGCCAATATAAATGAAAAGTCACATACGTAGAGTTTATAGAACCATAGTATGCAGTGATTCACCCATATATATATATTTATGAATAGCATTTTGTGGACCACAGTATGTACTCAATGTGTGGAATCCAAATGTGGGGACTCTATTGTACTTGGATCCACTGGAAGATACTCTAGAATGTACACAAATATAATATACAGTTGAGGACTGCCAGGCATAGTTGCCAAAGCACATATTTGAAATAATAGAGTGGTACACATGTTGCCCCTTCAAATTTCTCTTATTATGCAATTATATGATAATGATTGGTAGAGGCCAATGAGAAGTGCTCTTATTTCCTTATTGCTCTTTATTTTATAATGAAAGTTATATGAATGATGCTATGTTACCTATATGTTTTAATGAATTTATGAGATATATTCTATGAGTTGAGCTTATGCTTTTAAGTATGAATGTTAAATGAAATGTTATACAGGATAACCCAATAGATGTATTGTTTTATGAAAAAGAATGTAGAATTTCTATATAAATTTACGATGGTACAAACTAGCTGTTTTGAAAACTGGTTATTAATGCTACTGGGATTTATTCTCATAAAAATGCTGGTTTGTATCAGATGCCTAGGTACCAAATCTTCCTTGAGATAGAGATGGAGTTGGTTGAAATACCCTTCTTGGGGTATTTCCCTATTATTAAGGAACTATGGATCATATATGTATGGGAAGTTCTTCCCCCACCCTGATTACATGAAGTATTGGAGTAGAAAGTTTTTGGTATGCCCGATACCTTGAATCCTTGTGGTATTTTGGTAAAAGGATCAGGAGAATAATTTTGATGTATAGGATAAGGGCATATATATATATATTAGGATATGTGAGCTAAGAATCCACTAGCTATTTTTGTTAAATGGGTATGAGTAATAGGCTTGTTGTCTCCTTACCCTAGCTAACACTCTCACATATCCATAGATACATGTCTAATGAATGATATGTATGCACTGTAAATGAATGTGGATGTATATATATATGTATATATGTTTTATGTCAATTAATTTAATGTATTTTCCACTGTGTAACGTGTGAGATCTTGAGAACTGCCCAAGTTATGGAAAACACATTATCATTAGTGTCTTCACCAATAGCAACAAAATATTTGTCCTTGGTGGCACATATCTAAGCCTATGATAGGCCTAAAAGCAGACAAGAATCCTTTTTTGCATGTGTCAAGGCAAACATACATTCTTTAAAACCTATCACCATCAAGCTTGAGTTTCATAGTACTTCCTAGATTGCAAGCCCTTACTACTACACAAGTTATTTGTATATTATACTCTCATAGCACCATCTTTCAAATAATCAATATTATTAGTATATTATACTGTCATAGCTTCACTATATTCCATAACAACATACCGTCATGGACAATAAAATTTCATATTAGCATATTATACTCTCAGAGCATCATCTTTCAAATAATCAATATTATAATTTTTCTAGTTTCTTCTCATTCAAAATCTAAGTTATTAATATTAGAAAGCCAAGATAAATATATCAATAATTTATCTTATAAAGAGCCAATAATATAGAGAACATCTAAAATGCAATTTTTGAACATCTAAAAATGTAGAGAGTAAATTATTGTTTTAGTCTCTGAAAGATGAAATTTGTCTCAATTTAGCCCAAGAATTATAAAAATACTTTAAGTTAGTCCTTGAAAGATATATTATGTCTCAATTTATTCCTTACATATAAGTATTGTATGTCTTTTTATGTCTTAATTCAGGGTTTAAAGTGTAGCCAAGGACCCAATTGAAAAGGAAAAACTGAGTGAGGCTAAAGTCACAAATGGCCAAGGACTAGAGTACAATTAGCAAGAGTTACTAATTCAAAAATCCTAAAACCCTAAAACATAATTCCAAAATTTAGCATTTCTAGAGAGAGAATAAGAAAGGTGAGTAGAGAGAGAAAGTATCGAGTTAGGGCAAAGGGGAGAGATTACTAAAGGAGGACAGGTGATTTTAGGCTAGGGATTGCTCCTACAACAAGAGGAGGACTATTTAAACACAGTGAACATGCACATTATCAAGAAATCTAGGTAGCAACTCAACCTAAACCCCACTTTTGAAATGTCTGCTTTATTGGAAAAAAATGTGTTTACGAATGTTTTGAGTTAAGTTTGGGGTCTAAACCTACATTCTCTATGTTTTTAACTACTTTTGGGTGATGCATGCTAAATAGATATGCTCATTTAATCTTGTCATTTAAGCTCATTAGTTTAGAGTGTTGTTAAGTTGAGTTTTTGGTCTATTATAGAGGCTATATGATGCCTAAGTTTCGGTGTTGAGTTCCTAGCTTGAGATTTTAGTTTGAAAACATGTTTTTGGAGCCAAAATCTAGGTTTAGCAGTGTGTTTCATAGTAGAGAGAACACTAGTAGCCGATTGCCAGCTTTTGGAAGTCGACTGCCATGTTCTTCGCCTACCTAGAAAGAATTATAGAATGCTAGTAGCCGACTGCCAGACCCTGGAAGTCGGCTACCATGTTCTTCATTTTCCAAAAAATGCTTTTGAAGGCTAGCTGCTGATTGCTCCGCTCTAGTAGTCGATTGATAGCTCTCAGCCAAAACAGAGAAGAAGGGGACAATGAGCTAGCAGTTGATTGCCAGAAGAGGATCTGTCGACTGCCAGCCCTTTGACTTAGATAATGAGCTCAATGACCATTTTAAGAGGTAAATAGCCCAAAATCTCACTCAAACTAACGATCTAAACTTGGGATGTATTGGGTAACATGGAAGAGATAGTGTCACGAGTCACTAGGATGAGAGGATCCTTGTGATAGTGAAATAGAGAGAGTGATGTGTGCTATAAATGCAACTACATCTAAGGTAGTGAACCTATCAATGCAGTCTAGTGTAATGGTGAGTACCAGCATTGTATCCCACTAGAATGGGAAATCCCAGAGTTATTACTTGTTCTCTGTTATCTAGCCTAAAAGTCAAAGTAATTGATTTTTAATTAATACTAATAATTAACTAAGTTCAATAAACAATAATGAGCTACAAGGAGCGAAAGAGAATATACCGAGGCAAGAAAAGCAAACCCATTGGGGACCTGTACTAGTTGGCAAACACATGAAGGGTAATAGACTATTGAATCTAATGATGCTACCTGTGAGTGGATTCTAAACCAAATTCAACTTCACTATCGTTACAATTGAATTTCTTAAAACTAAGAATCTATCACTAGAATTTCTTCCTAATGAATGATTTTATATCAGCATTATTGTTTTAATCCATTACTATTAAGGGTTATTAGATGTTTATGTCTTAATCTAACAATTGATTAGCCTTATCTCTAAGCAAAAATTAACTATTCTTTGCGATTAGGTTCCAATTTCAATTATCATCTCTCGATCTCAAAAAGAAATTTAATTAGCATTCACAATGACATCTTGTAATGAAAACTTAAACAATACATGCATAATTGCAAAGAAGATCACAACATCAAAATCAATATCCATACAATTTAACATAGAATATCAACACAGTCAGGAACCCTAATGGATTATACAAATTTAGCCACACATAACAACAGGCAATTTCATCAGATAATCCATCAGACAATCAATTAAACAGTAGATAAAAATAGTAGAAATTATGCAAGCCTTGTCTTCTCAAATGCCCAATGGTCATTATACAGAATGGTCACCAAAAAACCACCCAAAAAAGACCAGAAAACTATCAAAAAATTCAGATTTTCGTATTGCCCAATGGAAGCCTTTGCGGATCAAGTTACAAAATGGGTCAAATATTGAGTTCTTAGGTACTCGATGAAAAATAATTGCAATGGTGGTTGGAGAGTAGGCAGAAGGTCGCAAACGAGGCACTGAGCGATGGAAGAGTGATTTCTGATGGTAGCTTGAACAAACAACATTAGACGGGCCACAAAATCACAATTGGATCGCATCTCGGGTCTATCTCAGATCTTTCAATCTTGCATGTTGCGGTGGTCGGTGAGCTGAGGAAAGGTCGCGGTTAAGTTGCCTAAATTTGGAGGAATGGCCATGGAGGGTGGGTCGGCCAAAAAACACCGTAGAACGACTACGATGTGGACGGATCTTCTTCTTGGGTCACGTGGATCTGTCACAAAAACTCTATGATTTTACATAGTTTTGGTGGCTGAAACCAATGACCGTGTCCTACTCATCATCCTCCGTCAATAGCACTCTATCATGCTGTCGCGGAGCTTCGCCCAGGCGCTCTAAAATCTTGGTTCTTCTCTCCCTCTTGCATGGTCTATTCTACTTTTCTCCCGAATGTGCGGCTCCTCTTTTCAAAACATGATGCACGCTCCTCCTAGCTCAGTCCAAGGTCTAATAAGGCATTAGCTCATCCCAATAAGCAAAATTGGCCCAAATGGTCTATTTTGGGTGCTCTAAAGGCTGTCTAGGCCTAAAATTGCTCCGTTTGCTAATGATGACTTGATAAAATGCCTAAAAATAAAAAGGATAGAAAATTAGGTGATTTTTAGAATAAAATTACATAAAATGCTCATAAAATGGACAAATAACATCAAGAAAATATGTATAAAATAAGGCACATCAAATCACCGCACACTTAAGCTTTTTCTTATCCTTAAGCAAACACTAACTTAGTCTTTAAACAAACAGCAATAGTTCCTAAAAATTCATATCTAATCCACAATTAATAATACCTAACACATACCAAGTGAAACTCAATCATAAATCAAATTGGACAGCCTTAACACAGGATGAAAATAATAACAACGCATACACAACTTAACCTGCAATTCAATAACAAAAATTTAAGAACCAAAGCTTCACAAGGATCACTCAAAGTATATAAGGGTAAAGTACAAATCTCTCAAACAATTTTTACAAGAATCTGCCTACGTTATGCTTGCTGATAAATCTCATCTCCACCACTGTGAAAAATTAATACAAGATCAAAGGGTCTTGACAAGGTTGTGATGGGGTTAAGATAAAGGTAGGAAAATTTTGGGATAAAGTGGCGATAGATATGCTGAAAACACATGCAATCTCAAAAATATGAAAGCTTAAAGGATTAAATGTAGTAAAGTGCTAAACACAAAAATTTTCACCAAGTTTTAAATGAGTCAAGGGATGCACAAAGAGTAATTTATCCAAAAGCCAAAGAGAATAAATGTAACCATTCCTAATATCTACTGACACACATCCGAGTTATCATGAAGCATGGAATTCTCACTTAAAATTTTCTTTTTAAACAATGGTTGGGTCATTACTAGTTGAGTGTAACCCAAATAGACTCCTCTCTTGGTCTATTCAAGTTCTACTCAACTACCTCTTATGCACATCATGTCTTATACCACAATTCATACAACTACATGCTCTAGAATATAAAATTCTAAGATATCCATTTATAAACAATTGAGATATGACTTGTCAAAATTAATATTCCTGCATTTAACTATCCATTAATAAATTTCATCCTATGGAATCCATCAAAGTAACCATATAAATATTCATTACATTCAGCATGTCTTATGTGAAGGACTTATTCACCCATGATATTTTGTAAAAGGAGTATGAGTGGCAGGCTTGTTGTCTCCTTACTCCTTATGGATGGGTACTTCATCTATCCCAGTGTATGTAGACAAAATGATATACTAAATAGTTATTATAATGTATATATATATCAGAAAAGTTTTTTATATATTCTGTTGTAATGTTTAATATTTTATATTCTGCTGTGCCAAAGCATTTTACCTGAGCATGAGAACCCAAACCTAATTGCAAAATAAATCTATAATGGATTGGATGCTCAAGAGATTTAAATAAAATTAAAGACTAGAATTAATGTAACCACTTATTTGAAGAAGAAATATAACATTGTTAAGATAATATAAGGGGTGTTACATATGACATATGTGAAACATGTGTGTATGCATCTATAGACATGAGATATGCATTCAATTATGTCACTCATGGAATGGAAAACAAGCTTTCAATGCCTTTAAGTCTAAATCATAATTACAAAAGTCACATTCATGTAATACAACTCATGGCTACACATAAATGCTTTACTTTGGAAAGGTATACACCAGATCATTCCCTTCCACATCATGATGTTCTTTGGAGGTTTACACCAGATCATTCCTCATACATTTTATCCCTTGGGAGTATACATTAGATCATTCCCCACAGGGTAACTCACTAGGGAGGTATACATCAGATCATTCCTCTTCATAACTTTGGTCTCAGGAGGTATTCACCAGATCATTCCTCCTTAATCTTTAATTTTGCCATTTACCATCACATTAAACAATTTCATGCTATTCAATCACTTTCACATAAATTTAGACATCTTACTATCAATGGCAAAATTTCATGCTATTTACTATTCATGCTTGACTATTACATCATTTTCCCTCTTGTCACTTAACACAGGCCAATTTCAATGGCACCTTAGGCTATTTTCAATTAACATAGAAATTTAGCCATTCTAGGGAAAATTATACAAGGCATTCGGCCAAGGCAAGTTAGGCATGAAGGATTGGCATTTCTAATCCATTTGATGCATTTCTAGCATTAATTTCACCAATAAAACATTATGGTAGCAATTTCCATAATTATGCTTAACTCTTTCTCACACCTAAAAATTAGGTGAGCACACTTTAGGCCATCCTTTCTCATATTTTTCCATCTCATCATTCCTACCAAACATGACAATACACCTAACCTCACAACTTCACATATTTATACACACTTTTTAGGTGAAATGGTAAGGCTTTACATTGGTAAAATGGCTAAAGCATTGAATTACCATAATTTTCTCTCTCTTCCTTTCTTGGAACTAAATTTATATGGTTTTTAGGCCATTTTCAAGCAACAGTTCAGCACCACTTACATGCATCAATTTGGCCAAGATGAGTAAGTCACACATTCATGGTTAATGGTGAAATTAGAAAATAGAAAAATTGCTTAAACACTAACTTACCTAGATTTTCTCTCCCTTACCATTTTCTAACACTTTATCACACTTTCTCTAACACCAATCTAACCAAATTCCACAAAATTTCAGCACCCTTACACAAGCAACAATTTGGCCAAAGTGAAGAATGCAAGGAAATGGAGTTGTTTCACCATCTAACTTACAACACCATCATATTCAAGAAAAAATAATGCAAAAACACCATTTTCTCACTCTATACAATACCATTTCAGCCTTGATATAGGTTAGGGTTTTGCAAGACTAGGGTTTCATTCATGAAAATTCACCGTCTCTTAGGTATTCAAGCTTTCCAACATGTATATAGCCATAAACACAAGTAGTTTTCAACATATTTCAAACCTAATCATGTAAATCAACCATAAGAATGTAGAGAGATAAAAATCCATCATTCTTGCAAAGTTGAAAACACCATAAACACACCATAAAACAAGAAAAGAATGGCATAGACATGTTTAGCTACCTTGAAAAGCCAATACAAGTGTAAATTCCAAGTTTTTTTAGTGAGAAATTCTTCTTCTCCTTGCCTATGAAGCAATTTGGCCTCTCACTCCTTCTCCACTCTTCTTTGACACTTCTAGCATATGGAGGAAGAAGAAGGCTGAAATTTAGAGTTTAGGTTATTTACAAAATTGCCATTGGTGCTAAAATGTCCATTTTGTCCCTTTTTCTTCTCTTTTTCATCAATGGCATTGACTCTCCTTGGAAATGTAATTCTATGCAACTTCCATGGGCTAGGACTTTTCTGCCCCTCAAGAGTTTCAAAATTTCATAGTGGTCCTTCAAAATTTTCAAAATTACAAATAAGCCCCTAAGGAAATTGCCATTTAGTCCAAATTGGCCATTTTTGCTCCATTTTCACTCCTTTCGGTTTTATTATGTTAAAATAACTAAAATAAAATTTCATAAAACTTATTTTTATGATTTTACCAATTTACCCTTATTTTAGAAAAATTACCATTTTGCCCTTTATGCCAAGGTTACCATTTTCACCATTTTCCTTCCTTCTTGTGATCATAAATGGGTAAAGATTCCAAATTTCTATTTTCCTAAAATATTTAAGATAAAATTTAAATTTTCTACATTATGTAAAATTACTAATATGCCCTTATGGTGAAATTACGATTTTGCCCTTCCTTAGGGAAGTTTCCTTTTGACATCAAATGCAAGTAATCTCTTCCATAACTAGATTCTTCTTCTCTCTTAAATGAAATTAATGAGAATCCTTTGATGTAATTTCATGAAATAGGTGAATTAAATTAATTTTCCCCTTCATGGTAAAATTACTATTTTACCCTTCCTTACCAAATTTTCAATTGCATTCTTTTATCACAAAAGTGATTATATAATGGTAAAAATGTCCATTCTAATCCTTGATAAATCATCCTTAACATCCCATAATTAATACTAACAATAATAATAATAATAACGTCATCATAAAATGCAATTATTAGGAGCGAATGTTACAATGAACAGTACCCAAAATCTCTCTACATTCATGAAATGCTTAAAATTCTATTGGCATTTGTTTAGAGTGATGTATTGATGCATTTTTTAGTATTGATTGAATTTGTTAAAGTGTTTATGACTAGTTTGCAATTTTATTTCCATTTCCATAAAAAACCCCCAAATTCTTGAATGATGGTTGTATAATGCTTGGATGGACATGATTGTGTTGGGAAAATGATGTTTTCTGAAAAATTGATGATGAAAATGGGATATATGAGAAGTTTGTATAAAAACTAATTTAACTCCCTTGATTCCCTTGCTTGGCTGAGAATGTGTATGCATAGGAAGGAAATTTTGCTTAAATCTTGTCTATTCAACATGCTATTATCTTGGCTACGGACAAAAAGGGAAAATGAAAGTGCATATTTTTCCCAATTTTCCTTGCTTGGCCATGAGTATCATGTTGATTGGCAAAGGAAATTTTGTTAAATCTAGTTTATGATGTTTATGGGCATTTCGGTTGTGAGCAAAGGATAAAGGGAAGATTCAAGTGTAGTTGAAATCATCCCATTTTCTCATTTTTGGTGCCTTGGCCAAGAACATGTAGAAAGTCATCATGAAAAATTATTTATAAACTTTTAGCATAGTTTGGGTTAAGGTATGGAAGAAAAAGGAAAAGATGTGATAATGAATTGATTAGTGTATAAATCCTCATAATCATGAAATTCCTAGCAATTGAGAAGTATAACCATAAAAAGGAGAGATGTATTTAGGGGAGATGTGTCTATGCATCCATACAAGTTGTTATGAAATTTAATGGAATGGAAATGGTATAGGAAAGTATTAAAAGTTCACCTTAGGACCCTTAATATGAGGTTAAACATAACATGGAAAATTGTATAGAAATGGAAGGAAAATTATAAAATTATGTTTATATAATGACAAGAGTGGAATTTTGGAATTTAAAGCAAGAAATTCTTATTTTCCCCATGGTTTCTTCTCTTAGCCGAGAGAGTTACTCCCATTTCTATGCAATTTAATCATGAAGTTGTTATGTATAGATAAGGGTTATAGTTTATGAAAGTATAGTATCATGATAAGTCAAAGGAATGGAAAGAGAAACAAAGAAAAAGAAAAGGAAACATAGATAAAGAAAGGAAAATATAAAAAGAAAGGAAAACATAGAAATATAAGAAAGAAGACTTAGAGGAAGTATTTCAAATATATATTCTAAGATAGACAAGCTTGTAACCGAGTGCTAATTGTTGGTATGGGATGGTCATTGGGCATTCCATGGTTGTGTCATAAATATGGATGATGAAACATCCACTCGGAATTAAGATTTTAGAAAACACTGTAATGGTTGCAAATTCTAAGTTAGTATAGCCTAGATACCAGTAAAAAGGAGACATTTACTTAGAATTTGGCATAATCATATGTATAGGCTAAGTCATCCTAGATTATATATAGGAGATAGCATACTGGGAAATGACCCACTAGAAAAGTGGTGGTGATCCATAACAGCATGATTCGCCCTGAAAGCAGAGAGGAAATGATATATAGAGGGGTACTGGATCTACTGAGGGATGGCTTAGATAGTACCAATGGCAGAATTTTCACATAGAGAATAAAATTATCTCATTCATGTAAGTAGTAGTATGTGGAGTAGTTCACTAGGTAACTTTCTCGATACTCTCAAGTCTTTTCTTTCACAGAGATAGCTTTTAGCCAAGAATTGAATTCTGTTTTCCTATGAATGATGATTGTTTTCCTATGAATAATAAATGGTTTCCTTATATTACTTATGTTCAGAAATATTTTTCCTGTGATTATGATACTAGATAATGTATAAGGTGAATTGTCATAATACACTGTCACATAGTATATTCATATATGTATTTCATATGTGTTAATGAATTATTTATTTAATCCCATAGATGACAAATGAAATTTTAATAAAGAATGTAGAACTATTTTCTATATCACTATGGTGGTACATGTCAGATTAATTTAAAAGAGGGTTGTATAGCTACTGAGAAATTATTTCTCACATTTATATCTGGGATGTATCAAATGCCAAGATATATGGTATGGCTAGAATTTGATGTGGCATACATGGAAATACCTTTTCAAGTAGTGTATGTAGTAATGGTTATGAAGATTCCTCCCCAGTAGGAAGGGATGAAAGTATAAATCTTTTGGGAAAAATGTAATTAGTAGAAATAGCCCATTTATCCAAATCCACTTATCTTTTTGGGAAATGGAGTCAAGATAAGTCATTTTTGGATTATATAAAATGATGGGCATATATATCAGGATATGTAAAAGATTATCCATTAATAGGAATTTTGATAAAAGGGTCTGAGTGGTAGGTTTGTTGCCTCCTTACCCTAGTAGTAATATGAACTTGGATATCCTAAAATATATGTATTATATGACGTTGTAAATTATTGTAAATATTAATGGAACGAAAATCATGTGAAAGACATTTTATTTTACCGCTGCGTTATTACTTATGAATATTTTAATTTATTTAGTCTTTCGCTGTGTACTGTATGAATTAAATACCAAGTAATACGTCCCAAGCCTAATCAAATAATAAATGGAAAAAAAAGGAAAAATTTTACTCAAAAATTAATAAAGGAATAAAGAAGAGGCAATGCGTTAACCTTATGGCTAAATGGTTATTAAAAGATTAGAAATAATTAAAAGAAAGGCTATAAGGTTAGGGTGTTGCAGTTTTCAAAGCAGGTTGTATTACTATTGAGATTAATTTCTCACTAAGTGTTTGTGTGTACCAGATATGTAGGTCTCTGGCTGGAAAAGCAAGTGAGAGGGAGCGAGGTACCCTTCCTGGGGTACATTAAAGATATTTATTTTGGATAGTATAGGCATATATTCATTTTTTACTAGTCTCTATGATTTTTGAGAAGTCTAGTATAGATTATATCTTGTATAACTATATTAATTTAGATGTGCATGGATTACCTAGCCACTGTTAGTAGATATATTGATGGGGTTGTGAGTGGCAGGGATGTTGCCTCTATACCCCAATAGCTGATTTGAAGTTAGTTAAGGATTAATTATAAATGTTTGTGTATAGTTATTTAGAGCATATCATATGTATAGATGATATATTATTCCACTATGATTCTTGAGTGAGGACCCGAGTGTAGAACCTAACCCCAAATGGCACTCAATTAATTAATTTGGTAAAAGTTAAAATTTACTCGGGTAGAGGTAATAGTAACACACCTTATTATCATATTTATATATTTTACCTTTTAAATAACTAAAAGGAACTATAGGCTAAGGGGTGTTACACATAGCCTCTGCCACTTCCATCATAGCATGCATCATTCCTGCCAAGCTAGCCTCACCCTCCTTCTCCTTTCCAATATTCCTTCTAGGTGGGGTCACGTTTTCCTCTACAAAAAAAACATTTTTGAGGTGATCAATCTCCATAACATAATATTTATAAGAGATTGTATGGCACTAATAAGAAATACTGTTTACCCTAATCTAACACTTCATTCCTCAAGTGTAACATCTGCTCCAATTATGATTAAAGGGATGTTTGATAATTGTTAATTTGATGTTTAATGCTTGTGTACGTTGCATTAGTGCATATAGTTGCATTAGCCTAGGGACTAAATTGAAAGGAAATAAATGAAGGTTTAGCAAGAGGTGGTTAAGGACTCAATTGAAAAGGGAAAAGTAAGTAAGGCCAATAGTGTAAAATAGCCCAGAGACCAAAGAGAAAATTCCCCAAACTTCCTTAAACCCTAGTTGCAGCCCTAAAACTCTCACACACTTCCAAACCTTCAGATTTTAGAGAGAGAAGCAAGAGGGGCGAATAAAGAGATAAAGGGGCGAGTTAAGGCAAATGAGGGAGATTTTGCTGAAGAAAAGGGCTGATTGAAGCTAGAAATTAGTTCTACAGTAAGGGGGGGATCATTTCTAAGACATCAAACACACACATTTCACCAAGAATCAAGGTAGCAATCCATCCTAAACCCCTATATTTTTTTGAAATGTTATTGTTGTTGGAAAATATAGATTTCTACATGTTTGAACTAAGATTGGGGTTAAACCTACATTCTGCATGCTTTTCTACTTTAATGGGATGTTGTGTTACTGAATGTATGCTCATATATGTGCTTGTAATGGATTGGAAGGGCTAGGTTGTGTTTATTTAGAGATATAGACTAGGTTTCCTTGAATGTACCGTGTTTGAGCTAATGGATAAGAAATGTTTAATGAAAAGTAAAGTTTGTTGTATGGGAATTAAGCTCATATGTTTAGAATTGAAAATGGAATGCATACTAGACTAGGTATTATCAAAATCATGTTTTATGAACTGCAGTGGAGCATAGTAGCCTACTATTAAGTATGGGGCAGTCGACTGCCGTGTTCTTAGAAAACCCAAAAGTGTAGACAGAGGCTTAGTAGCTGACTGCCAGATGCCTAGCAGTCGACTGTTGGGCTTGGGTCTGCACTAAGCAGTGGACTAGCCATCCTCGCAGTCGACTATCGTGTTCCTGAAAAACTCAAAAGTGCAGACAGAGGCTTAGTAGCCGACTGCCAGGTTCCTAGCAGTCGACTGTCAAGCCTAGGTTTGCATTGAGCAGTCGACTGGTAGTCTTAGCAGTCGACTATCGTGCTCATATTTTTTACCCAGAACGTATTCCAGAAAGCCAACAACACGCTGGTAGCTAACTGCTAGCTTACTGTCTGGTACTCAAGGAATACAGAGAGCCACCAGCTGACTACTAGCCTTCTAGCAGTCGACTGACAGCCCTCTAGCTTGTGAAATGAGGTTTTTAGTAGCAATTAAGCTTAGTAATCCTTCATACTATCTTGATTAAGGGCTCACAACATAGGTAAGCAAGGAAACTAGGAGTTTTGGGTGATGAGACCCATGTGATTGTAAAACAAAGAGAGAGCAGAAAACACAAAAAGGAAAAGTGGAAAGTATTCTTAGTGTATACCTTAAGGTAGATAGGCATGATTGAGTGACCGATTGTCAGTATGGGACGAACATTGGGCATTCCACGGTTGTGCCATAAATTAGGATGGTTAAACATCCACTTGAACTTAGATGATTTTGAAAACACCATGATAGTTGTGAACTTTAAGTTAGTGTCATTTCCCAAGGGCTATATGAGAAACATATACTTAGAGTTAAGCATAACCATGGGCATGGGCTGATTCACTTTAGAGTATATGTAAAGAATAGCGTACTGAGAGTGTGATCCACCTCGAAGGAATGGTGGTGATTCCATAGTATTATGATTTGCCCAAAATCAGAGAGGAAATGATCCAGGTAGAGTTGACGGTGATTCCATGAGAGTTATACCAGTTGTAACACCCCCAAACCTATATTCCTTTTAGATAATAAGATAATATAATATAGTATTGGTGAGTTACTACTATCTCTACCTGAGTATATTTTTAACTTTTTCTAAGTTAAATAGTTGAGTGCCACTAGTTTGGGTTACTACACTCAGGTTCTCACAGTTACGTAGCAGAAATAAATAAAGTAATTTAAATGAAATAGATAGATATAGAGATATTCACATCACACTCAATTGTACATAATATTTATATATACATATAAATAGTGTGTGACGGACATATATCTATAGATATGCGAGCCTGAGTAGGGTAAGGAGACAACAAGCCTACTACTCATACCCTGTTTTAAGTAAAACTCTCCATCTCCCATATCTTAATACATATATGCCTTCCTTATCTACACGACATGTCTAAATACTATAAAATCCTAGTTATGCATACTCAAGGTATGTATAATCATTGTCTCCCCACACTTAAGCATGCACACAAATTGCTAGAATTGCCAAGATTGCACAAAATATTCATTAAAATTTAATTGCAACGTCATATTATTTCCTTTGTATACTTTGACCAATTTCATTACATTTTTATACAAAAATTTTCCATAAATATTTCCATGTCCTAAAATTGGTCAAGTAGGTTACATGGAATTTAATGGAATCATTTTGCATAAAAATAATTGCCAATTAATCTTGCTTCAACCAAGACACACACACAAAAATTTCAACACATTTCCTTCATCAAAAACTTGCATACTCTTGGTCAAGATGAGATTTTTAGGCAAAATTAGGCCTTTCAACCAATTGACACTTATTCTACCCTCCATTGGCCATAACTTGAATTACCAATAAGCTAATTTAAATTTTTTCAAACAATTTTCAAAATCTCATTTTTGCTAGCCATGGCCTAAAGAGGCATTTTGTGCAAAAATCATCATTTTTCATATAATCATTTCTTTAATCCCATTTTCATCATCTATAAACCATCAATCACCATTTATCCATAACAATCATGGCAAAACAAACAATTTGGCATGACATTCATGAATTTGGGGTTTTAGGGCAAATGAAACAAAATTGGGAAATGAACATAAACACTTTCATAATTGAAATTAACCATCACAAACAACTCCATACTACTTTCTAAGCATTAATCCATAGAAATTTTGAGAATTTAAGAATGTAAACTTAAGAACATCACTATTCATGTACTTTCATTCAGCCATGAAAATCTTAAAAGCTTGGAAAAATCCATTAAAACATGAAATAAGTGATGGAAGAATGCTAAGCCACCTTGAAGTTTCCTTGCTTTTTCTCCCTTTTCTCCCTTATGAAGCTTATGGTATTTCTCCCTTCCAAAAGGCTTCACGTCGTCTTTGCTAAGGAGGAGAAGAAGAAGTAGTGTGACTTATTTAAATTGGCTAATATGACCATTTTGCCCTTGGTGGCAAAATGACCAAAATACCTTTCACTTTTTCCTTCTTAAAACCTTAACATGTAAGGGTATTTTAGGAATTTTAAAGTGTTTCTTTAGGTAAAATTCCCCTTGTGTCCTTGTGATGAAATTACCTTTTTACCCTTGGTGTCAAAATTACCATTTTGCCCTTCATGGTAAAATGACCATTTTACCCCCTCTTAAGTGCCGAACCAAATTTTTTTTTTTTTGAAAAATTTTGGAAAAATATTCTAGAGGCAAAATCATAATTTTCCAAATAAAAATTAGCCATTTTATCTGATAAATAAATATTTTATTCTTATTTTCAGATAAAATTTTGACCGTTTTGCCCCTAAATATTTTTCTTACAGCATTCATGACATTGGCACCATTTTCAAACCTCATAAATGTGTGCCATAAATGCACCTCAATTTGCGTGCTTACTATCAGGATATTTTGTGAAACAAATTTCCTTTCATTTTAGTCCCTAATCATTTGCTTTCAGTTTAGTCCTTCCTTTGTTTAAGCTAATATAAAATAATTTTTGGACTATTTTCCATGCATAAAAATATTGAGTCTAGGATTCTAAGACATACCTGATATCATAGAATTGAGGATATTACACATTGACCCAGATTTTTACACCAAGAACAAGTTTTTAAAATGGTTTTAAAGATTTAAAACTCAATAATAGCATAAGAGCTTCATTTACCACAAGAAAATAGCCCAAACCACCGATTATTCTTGCTCAAATCTTGGATTTAAACTCTTTTTCAAAAACCAATAAAACCCCATTTCTCATATTTACATTTATGCATTCACAAGTATATTCAAGCATTTCCAAAACATCCAATAGCAATCAAAAACACTAAGAATGTAAGTTTTTAATCTCCCTTTAGTTTAAAATCATGAAACTCAGAATTTCCATCCATAAACAGTAATTTCAAAAAAATAAGGGAGATAGGTGATTTGCTACCTTTTTGCTGATTTTCAATTGGTATTTGATGGTTGACAAATGTTCTAGTGAGTTTTCTTAACTCCATAAAGGCTTAAATCTGTTTAACAGCTTACTTCCTTCACAATTTTTTCTCTTTTTCTCTCTAGCTCATCCTTTCTCTCTCTAAAGTTCAGACTTCAGGATGCAAATGAAGAGCTCTGGAGGCTTCACCTATTTATAGGTGATCCGGCTCTTTACAATTCTGCTCCTAATTCCTGATCATTCGGCCTAAATTGGTAATTCTTCTAACTTTATGTTAAATGACCATTTCGTCCCTAAGCACTGTCAAGGAAATTTTTTAGAATTCTGTTGCTACAGTAAATCATTTGGCTAAAATTATAGCCTATTGCCCTACGATTTTGGAATTTCACATCTCTGTCCTTATTTTATCTTTTTCCTTTCAATTTGGCCCCTATTCTTTCCTTTTCCTTAAATCTCTTATTCTAATGCAACTACATGCATCCTAATGCAACAAACACAAGCATTTGATTCATTAAAAATTAACAAACATCTCTTTATGCGTAGAAGGAGCGGATGTTACAATTCTCTCCTCATTTAAAAAATTTCATCCTCGAAATTTAAAACGTACCTAAATAAATAACTCTGGGTAAACTCTTTTCATATCATCTTCTTTCTCCCACATGGCTTCCTGTGGTGATGATTGGTCCCACAACACCTTGACCAGTGGAATTGTCTTATTCCTTAATTGTTTGACTTCAGTACCAATGATTCTTAAAGGTCTAGGATTATAAGTCAAGTTATCTTTCAATTGTACAGTACTGACGTCAAGAATATGAGAAGGATCTAGAATATATTTATGAAGT
Source organism: Senna siamea (assembly GCA_031216115.1). Classification (NCBI taxonomy): domain Eukaryota; kingdom Viridiplantae; phylum Streptophyta; class Magnoliopsida; order Fabales; family Fabaceae; genus Senna; species Senna siamea. Next base: position 22,166,572 of record CM062363.1, on the reverse strand, counting down.
TTTGAAACATGAAAAACATTGTGGAGATTGGATAAAAATGGTGGTAATGCTATTTGGTAAGCGGATGAACCTATTCTTTTCAGAATCTGGTACGGTCCAATGTATATAGGATTCAATTTTTTGGACTTAATAGCTCTACCAATACCAGTAATTGGAGATACTATGAGAAAAACATGATCTCCTTCTGCAAATTCGAATGGCCTTCTCCTCTTATTAGCATAACTCTTTTGTCTATCTTGGGCCTTAGCCATTTTCTCCCTGATCATTTTTATTTGATCAGTTATCTGTTGAACTATTTTTTGCCCTAGAATTTGTCTCTCTCCCACCTCAAACCAACACAATGGTGATATACATTTTCTTCCATACAAAGCTTCATTTGGGGCCATTCCTATGTTGGTATGAAAACTATTATTATAGGAAAATTCTATCAAAGGTAAAATTTTATCCCAACTACCTTTCTGTTCTAATATACAAGCCCTAAGCATATCTTCTAAAGTTTGGATTGTCCTTTCAATCTGCCCATCAGTTTGAGGATGATAGGCAGTGCTAAAATTCAACTTAGTACTAAATGCCTCTTGCAAGGCTCTCCAAAATCTAGAAGTAAACCTAGGATCTCTATCTGATACTATACTGGTAGGTATTCCATGAAGTCTTATTATTTCTTGTATATACAAGTGGGCTAACTTATTCAATGGGAAATTTATTTTAATAGGTAGAAAATGTGCAGATTTAGTTAATTTGTCAACAATCACCCAGATTGCGTCATTTCTCGACTGAGTTCTAGGAAAACCTACTATGAAATCCATGGAAATTTTCTCCCATTTCCATTTAGGAATTTCTAGAGGTTGTAAAGTTCTGGCAAGTTTCTGATGTTCAATCTTCACCTACTAGCATACTAGGCATTTAGCAACATACTCAGCTATGTGCTTTTTCATACCTGGCCACCAAAAATTCTTCTTCAAGTCTTGGTACATCTTAGTGGCACCAGGATGAATAGTATAGTTGCTTTTATGGGCTTCTTCCAAAATTTTATCCCTCAATTCTCCTGACTCTGGGATATACAACCTATTTTGGTAGGTTACTACACCATCTATCTCTTTTTGGAATTCTTTTGGATTCTTTAGAGACTTCAAGAATTCATCTTCCTTTTGGGCTTCTAGGATTTGAGTTCTAAGATCATTCTTAATTCTCATTTCATTCAGGTATAACCTATCTAGTAATACCAGAGTGGACAAACTAAAATTCCTAAACTTCTCAATTAAATTCATTTCACTTACCATCATATGAGCTACATGAAGAGATTTCCTGCTTAAAGCATCGGCCACTACGTTTGCCTTTCAAAGATGGTACTTTAATTCAAAATCATACTCTTTAATAAATTCCATCCACCTCCTCTGTCTCATGTTCAACTCTTTTCAATTAAAAAGGTATTTGAGACTTTTGTGGTCACTAAATATCTCAAATCTAGATCCATAGAGATAGTGTCTCCAAATCTTTAAGGCAAACACTACGGTTGCTAATTCAAGATCATGGGTAGGATAATTCCTCTCATAGGGTCTCAATTGCCTAGACGCATATGCTACTACTTTCCTGTTTTACATCAAGACACACCCTAAGCCCTTCTTGGATGCATCACAATACACTTCAAAATTTTCTAATGGATTAGGAATAATTAAGATAGGTGTGGTTGACAATTTTTCTTTCAAAGTTCGGAAGCTATGTTCACATTTGACATCCTATACAAATGGAACGTCTTTTCTAGTCAATTTAGTCAAAGGCAATGCTATTTGCAAAAACCTTTGAATAAATCTCATATAGTAACTGGCTAATCCGAGAAAACTATGAATCTCCATCACTGTGGTAGGTCGCTCCCAACCAACTACCGCTTTTGTCTTACTAGGATCTACTGCTACTCCATCTCTAGTGATTACATAGCCTAAGAATTTTACCTCCTCTAACCAGAATTCACACTTCTCAAGTTTAGCATACAATTGCTTCTCTCTAAGCAACTGCAGCACAATCCTAAGATGATGTTCATGCTCTTTGCTAATTTTAGAATATACAAGAATGTCATCAATAAACACTACCACGAATTGATCTAGGTAGGGTCTAAAGATACGATGCATGTAATCCATGAAAATAGCCAGAGCATTCGTCAATCCAAATGGCATCACAAGCAATTCATAATGCCCATATTTGGTTCTAAAGGCTGTATTAGGTATGTCTTTTTTTTTCACTCTGATTTGATGGTACCCTGACCTCAAATCAATCTTAGAAAACACAGTAGCCCATCTTAATTGATCCAACAGATCATCTATCCTAGGAAGTGGATACTTATTCTTTACTGTTACCCTGTTCAATTGTCTATAGTATATACATAACCTCAAGCTTCCATCTTTATTTTTCACAAATAATACTGGGTCTCCCCATGGTGAAGCACTAGGCCTAATGAATTGTTTCTCCAATAAGTATTCTATTTGTACCTTTAACTCTGTTAATTCTAAAGGAGACATTCTATAAGGTGCTATAGAAATTGGTCCCGTCCCCAGAATCAATTCTATAGAGAACTCTATCTCTCTCTCAGGTGGGAGACTCAAGATTTCCTTAGGAACATTAGGAAATTCACACACTATAGGAATAACATCAAGTTTGTGCTAAACTTTAATCTCAAAAGCACATAGAAAATGCATTCTCTCATTATTTTCCTCAGTACTCCTATTTATCGGTATGGTATCTACAAAAGTCACAGACTTTTCTGAACAATCCAAGATTACATTGTTTGCAGACAACCAGTTCATCCCAAGAATAATGTCCAAATCCACTAAAGGTAAGCAAATTAAATCAACAACAGATGATCTGATCTCAACAACAATGGGACAACTCAAGCAGGCTAAAGAAGTCAAAACATGCTCTTCAGTTGGAATAGAAATAGATAATGGATGAGGTAAACTAGTCACAGGTAAATTTAATCTCTTCACATATTCCAATGAGATGAATGAGTGAGTAGTGCTAGAATCAAACAATACAATTAAAGATATACCATTAATTAAACATTTACCTTTCATTAAATCATTGGACTGAGCCACTTCCTTACCCTTGAGAGTATAAACTCTTCTAGTAATAGAAGGTTTAGCGGTATCACCTTGTCTCTTCCATAGTGGACAATCTCTGATGAAGTGTCCTTCTTTCCCACATCTATAGCATACACCCTGTTGTACCTTTGGTTGTAGCCATTTGCAGGGTCCCTCATGACTTTTATAGCATTTAGGATAAACATCAGTCATCACCGATCTCACCATAGGACTTTTTCCTTCCTGACCTCTACCAAATCTACCATTTCTCCCCGAAAAAGATCCTGGTTGTTTTCTTTTAAAGAAGTTACTCTTTTTCTTTTCTTTCTCAGTCTCCGCCAGATTTTTGGAAACTATGCGACATTTGTTTACCAATGTGGCATAATCTCGTATTTCCAACAGAGTCACTACATTTTTCAACTCAGACCTCAACCCAGCCTTTAAGTGCATTTTCTTCTATACTTCATCTGGTTGAAGTCTTAGATAGAAGGAAAATTTAGATAATTCCTCAAATTTTGCCAGATAGTCATCAAATGTCATGTTGCCCTGCTTAATTTGGATAAATTCAATTTCTTTCTCATTTCTCACATTCTGAGGAAAATGCTTTTCAAGAAATGCTTCCTTGAATGAATCCCAAGTAATTCCGATTCCCTGAGCCTCCATTAGTTGTTTTTCTCCCTTCCACTAATATTCTGCCTCTCTGTCCAGCATATAGGTGGAGAATAAGACTTTTTAAGCATCCGTTGTACCGAGAACCACAAATAATTTTTCCATCCTTTTTAACCATTCCTTGGCCAATTTTGGGTCAAGCTCACCCCTAAAAGAAGGAGGATTTGCCTTTTGGAATTCAGACCAACCATGATAGACTGGGTTTCCTGCTCGTCCTTCTTGAGGGTTAGAGTTATTTTGGTTATTTCCCTGTTCCCAAAATTGCCTAAGGACATGAGTAGTAGCAGCTGCTTGCTCTCTCATAGCATGGGTAGTAGTGGTTGCTTGCTCCTTCATAGCATTTGCCATGCCCATCATGGCCTGCACTAGTTTCTTTATATTACCTTCTCCTTCCTTCTCCTTTCCAGTATTCCTCTTAGGTGGAGCCATACTTCACTCTACAAAACAAACATTACCAAGTTGATCAGTCTCAATAACATAATATTTCTAAGAGATCATATGGCACTAATAGGAAATACTGCCTACCCCAAACCTAGCACTCCATTCCTCAAGTAAAAATAGAATACAAGTCAGTAAACTTTCTAGATTCAGCTAATTAACCTGTACTAGTCTCTATCCTGAGGAATCTACCTTGTGTTATTGAGCTAGTACTCAACTAGCTGTGGTAACTGTGCTTTGATACCAACTCAGTGTAACACCCCCAAACCTATATTCCTTTTAGGTAATAAGATAATATAATATAAGATTGGTGAGTTACTACTACCTCTACTCGAGTGTATTTTTAACTTTTTCTAAGTTAAATAGTTGAGTGCCACTAGTTTGGGTTACTACACTCGGGTTCTCATAGTTACACAGCGAAAATAAATAAAGTAATTTAAATGAAATAGATAGATATAGAGATATTCACATCACACTCAATTGTACATAATATTTATATATACATATAAATAGTGTGTACCGGACATATATCTATAGATATGCGAGCCTGAGTAGGGTAAGGAGACAACAAGCCTGCCACTCATACCCTGTTTTAAGTAAAACTCTCCATCTCACATATCTTAATACATATATGCCTTCCTTATCTACACGACATGTCTAAATACTATAAACTCCTAGTTATATATACAGTCGGGGGAAAGGTGGTGAATTAAATACAAATAGACTCTACTACTTCTATCTCTATTTCCATCAGCACCTGGTACCTAGGAATCTGATACAAATCAACTTTAATGAGAAATATTTCTCAGTAGTAATAATCACCTGTAATTTAAATACTGTTGACTTGTACCACCGTACGGGTACGGAAATCCACTACATTCCTTTTCATAATAATTCAAACATTATGCTATTGAAGTAATGTACATAGATGATATAAATATTTCATGCATATACTTATGAATATCTTTGCACCTCAACAAATATTCATCACACATGATATCTTTTTAGACTGTAATGGTAACACATCATATTCTCATATCAGTATAGAGTATAGAGCATAAACAAAGAAATTATGCAATTTGATATGGCTAAAATCAAAAGCATCATAAAAGAATTCTTAAAAACATTTTCATTCATAAATGAGTTTTCTCGTGGTCATGAGCCACCTGCAATCATTCTCGGGTTTCACCATTAGCATTTATTCTTAGGTTAACTATCAGCATTTATTCACAGGTTATCCATAGCAATTATTCTCAGGTTAACCATCTGTAAAGCTTTTCCTGGATTAAAGCCAGTTGCAACTATTCTCGCAGTATAACCAATTGCATCCATTCTCGCGGAATAACCAAATGCATCCATTCTCGCGGTATAACCAAATGCATCCATTCTCGAGGATCAACCATTTGCAGTCATTCTCATTTATGGTTTATGCTCATTAAAATTCTCATGTTTCTCTTCTTTTTCTCATGATTTCTCAAGCTACACATTTCTCATGTTACCCATTACCAGTCAAGATTAAATCCTACATTTGAGCAAACTATTGGGCTAATTGTATACAAAAAGAGGTTATTAAGTCTATTTTCCCGAAACACAGAGCTATAAGTTGATTTACTGCCTCATTGCAGTCGACTTCCAGCTTGCTGCCCCAAAAATGTTTCAAACAGTGAGCAATCAGTCGACTTCCAGGACCCCAATAGGCGATTGCTCTGTTTCTGGCTAATTTCTAGAAAATAAGAACATGGCAGTCGACTTCCAGCCCCTAGCAGTAGACTGCTAGCATTCTGGATACGATTCTGGGTAACTCAGGAGCACGATAGTTGACTGGTTGGGCCTACAAGTCAATTGCTACGTTATGCTCTATTTTTTAAAAGCCTGTTGACTTAGATTTTTACACCAAGAACAAGTTTTTAAAATGGTTTTGAAGATTTAAAACTTAATAACAGCACAAGAGCTTCATTTACCACAAGAAAATAGCCCAAACCATTGATTATTCTTGCTCAAATCTTGGATTTAAACTTTTTTTCAAAAACCAGAAAAACCCATTTCTCAGATTTACATTTATGCATTCATAAGTATATTCAAGCATTTTAAAACATCCAATAGCAATCAAAAACACTAAGAATGTAAGTTTTTAATCTCTTTTCAGTTTAAAATCATGAAACTTAGAATTTCCATCCATAAATAGTAATTTGAAAAAATAAGGGAGATAGGTGATTTGCTACCTTTTTGCTGATTTCCAATTGGTATTTGATGGTTGACAAATCTTCTGGTAAGTTTTCTTAACTCCAGAAAGGCTTAAATCTGTCCAACAGCTTAATTCCTTCACAATTTTTGCTCTTTCTCTCTCTAGATCGTCCTCTCTCTCTCTCTAAAGTTCAGACTTCAGGATGCACATGAAGAGCTCTTGAGGCTTCACCTATTTATAGGTGATTCGGCTCTTTGCAATTCTGCTCCTAATTCTCGGCCTAAATTGGTAATTCTTCCAACTTTATGTTAAATGACCATTTTGTCCCTAACTCCTGGTGAGAAATTTTTTAGAATTCTGTTGCTACAGTAAATCATTTGGCTAAAATTACGACCTATTGCCCTGAGGTTTTGGAATTTCACATCTCTATCCTCATTTTATCTTTTTCCTTTCAATTTAGCCCCTATTCTTTCCTTTTCCTTAAATCTCTTATTCTAATGCAACTACATGCATCCTAATGCAACAAACACAAGCATTTGATTAATTAAAAATTAACAAACATCTCTTGATGTGTAGAAGGAGCGGATGTTACACCAGTCCTATTTTGGACAAAAGGGAGGGATCCCGTTGGTCATGGTTGATCTGTCGGAAAGGGGCAGGGACCATTAAGGTACTTGAATCCACTGAGAGACACCTCAGAATGTACAAAAGGTTAAGGCATGGCTAAATAGACATGCGCTCATTCATATAGATAGTGGTGCATAGAGTTGTTGCTGGGCAACTCTCCTGATTACTCTTAGGGTGTTTTATGTACTACTCGCATGTTGTGGAAATGAAATGATGTTATGTTTACTATCCCACATATGTTTTATAAGAAATGCTTTATGATGAGAATGATGATGAATACACTTCCCATGTTTTAAAGTTGATATGTTTTAAATGCACATGCATACATATGAGTACATAACATGATTAAATGCTACGCTCATTTTATCCCAATAGTATGCGATATATTTTATGAAAGAATGTAGAGTTTTTTCATGTGAGCACAGTGGTACAGGTCCATGGATTTTGTAACTAGTTATATTGCTAATGAGATTCATTTCTCACAATAGTTTTGGTATGTACTAGATGTGTAGGTCCCCTTAGGCTGAAGACGAAGGTAAAGTATGAATAAGTATCCAATTTGGGCATATAGACTGTTTAATTTGCATAGTATAAGTACATGGTAGGGTTGATGATATTTTGAGAAGGACTAGTGTAGGATTATTTTTTATAGACTATTCTAACTTATTTGTATATGAATTAGGCTGGATTGATGAATAGACTATTTAATGGGGGTTATGAGTAGCAGGATTGTTGCCTCCATACCCAATAGTTAATTGATTATATTTAATTAAGAATGCATGTCTATGTATAGTTAATCCAGGTGTATGTTATATGTATTTATTCCGCTGTGATGTTGAGAGACCTCGAGAGTAGAGATCAACCCAAATGGCAGTCAATTAATCAACTTGGTAAAAAGTTTAAAATTTACTCAGGTAGAAGTGATAGTAACACCAACACTCTGATAATTATTTTGATATTATAGTTTTTAAAATAACTAAAAGGAACTGTAGGATAGAGGGTGTTACATCAAGTCAAAACATAATACAAGTCAGTCAACTACCTAGGCTCAACTAATTATCTTGCATTAGTCTTTATCCTGAGGAATCTACCCTTCACTATCGAGCTAGTACTCAACTAGCCATGGTAGCCATGCTCTGATACCAACTCAGTGTAATGCCCCCAATTCTATGGTTTCTTTTAGTTAATTAAATAATATCATACAATATACTATAGGATTGGTGAATTACTGCTACATCTACTTGAGTAAATTTTTAACTTTTACCAGATTGAATAATTAATTAAGTGCTATTGATTTGAGATTTCTACACTCGAGATTCTCACACGTAACACAGCAAAAATATACTGAAAGAAAATATACATATACATATGCATTCACATTCATAATATATACAATATTCATTTACAATAGTTAGGACTTCTATTCACCAGACATTTACCTATAGATATGTGAGATTTGTCAACCAAGATAATGAAGCAACAAACCTACTACTCATACCCATTTAACAAAAAGCCTACTAGTGGATACCTACATCACATATTCTAATATGTATTTACCCTCCTTTGTACATCAAAAATTGTAACATCTACTCCTTCTACACATTAAGAGTTTTTTTTTTATTTTAAATGAACTAAATGCTTGTGTTTGTTGCATTAAATAGCATATAGATGCATTAAAACAAATTAGAATAAGAGTTTTAAGAGAAAGGAAGGAACGGGGACCAAATTGTAAGGAAGAAGATGAAGTGAGGGTAGATGTGTGAATTTCTAAAACTTGAGGACAACAAATAGTAATTTTAGCTAGATAAATTACTGTAGCAACAGAATTTTGAAAAATTCTCGCCAGTGAGTTAAGGACAAAATGGTAATTTAGCATAAAGTTAGAGGAATTATCATTTTAGGCCGAATGGTTGGGAATTAGGAGCAGAATTGCAAAGGGCTGGATTACCTATAAATAGGTGAATACCTCAGAATCCTTCATTTGCATCATGAGTTCTGAAATCCTAGAGAGCGAGAGAGATCAAGTTAAAGAGAGAAAGAGTTAGAATTGTGAAGGAAGAAAGCTGTTGGATGGATTTAAGCATTCTGGGAGCTAGGAAATCACTCCAAAACACTTCCTAAACATCAACCATCAAGTATAAATCAACAAAAAGGTAGCAAATCACCAATCTCCTCTATTTTTGAAAATTACTATTCATGGTTGGAAATTTTGAGTTTTCATAATTTTGAATTTGAGGGAGATTAAAACCTACATTCTTAGTGTTTTTTTATTGCTATTAGATATTTTAAATTACTTGAATATACTTGTGAATGCATGAATGCAAATCTAAAAAATGGGTTTTTCATGATTTTCAAGAAAGGGTTTAAATCCAAGATTTGAGCATGAGTAATTAGTGGTTTGGGTTGTTTTCCTATGGTAAACGAAGCTCCTATGCTCTTATTGAGTTTTTAATCATCAAAACCATTTTAAAAACATGTTCTTGGGCTAAAATAGTTAGTCAACGATGAGTTTTGAAACAGAGCATAACATAGCAGTCGACTTGTAGCCCTTACCAGTCGACTTGTAGCCCTTACCAGTCGATTGTCATGCTCTTGAGTTGCCCAAAAATGTATCAAGAATGCTAGCAATCGACTGTCAGGGGCTGGAAGTTAACTTCCGTGTTCTTATTTTCTAAAAATTAGCCAATAAAGAGTAGTCGACTGTCGGGGTCCTAGAAGTTGATTGATTGCTCTCTGTTTGAAATATTTTTGAGGCAGTAAGCTAGAAGACGACTACCAAGAGGCTGTAAGTTAACTTGTAGCTCTCTATTTTGGACAAATGACTCAATAACCTATTTTAATCCACAATTAGCCCAATACTTCACTCAAATGTAGGATTTAATCTTGAATTGTAATGGGTAACATGAGAAATGAGAATGTTTGAGAAATTATGAGAAAGAGAAGAGAAATAAGAGATTTTAATTGAGCATGAACTATAAATAGGAATGAATGCAAATGGTTGATTTATGAGAATAGTTGCAAATGGTTATACCGTGAGAATAGCTGCAATTGGTTATACCATGAGAATAGTTGTACTAGCTTTAATCCAAGAAAAGTCATAGACGGTTAACCACAAGAATTATTGTAGACGACTAGCCATGAGAATCTTTGTAGACGGTTAACCATGAGAATTATTACATGAGAATCTTTGCAGACAATGAAAACCACGAGAATGATTGTAGGTGGCTTATAACCATGAGAGAACTCATTGATGAATGGAAATTTTTGAAAGAGTTATTTTATGATACTTTTGATGATGGCCATATCAAATTGCATGATTTCTTTGTTTATGCTCTATACTGATATGAGAATATGATTTGTTACCATTACAACATGAGAATGTATCCTGTGTGATGAATATCTGTTGAAGTGCATGTGCATTCATAAGTATATGCATGAGAGAGAAGCAAAAGGGTGCCTAGAGAGAGAAAAGGGCAAGTTAGGGCACAAAGAGGGGAGTTTTGCTGAAGGAAAGGGAGGATTGAAGCTGGAACTTAGTTCTGCAGCAAGGGAGGATCATTTCTAACACATTAAACACACACATTTGCAAGGAATCAAGGTAGCAATCTATCTTAAACCCCTCTCTTTTTCTGAAATATTTACTGTTGCTGGAAAATATGGGTTTCTACATGTTTGAACTGAGATTAGGGTTAAACGTACATTCTGTATACTTTTCTATTTCTATAGGATGTTATGTTGCTGAATGCATGCTTATATATGTGCTTGTAATAGATTGGAACGGTTGGGTGGTGTTCATCTAGAGGTATAGACTAGTTTTCCTTGAATGTACCATGTTTGAGCTAATGGATGAGAAATGTTTAATGAGAAGTAAAGTTTTTTATATGGAAATTAAGCTCATGTGTTTAGAATTGAAAATGAAATGCATTCTGGACTGTGTACTATCAAATCATATTTTCTGAACTACAGTAGAGTATAGCAACCAACTGCTACGTATGGGGCAGTCAATTGTCATGCTCCTGGAAAACTCAAAAGTGTAGACAAAGGCTTAGCAGCCAATTGCCAGATTCCTAATAGTCGACTATCAAGCCTAGGTATGCACTAAGAAGTCGACTGGCCATCCTTGCAGTCAAATTTCGTGCTCTTTGAAACCTATAAGTGCAGACCGAGGCTTAGCATCTGACTGTCAGATTCCTAACAGTCGACTATTAGGCTCGGGTTTGCACTAAGCAATCGACTGGCCATCCTAGCAGTCAATTTTTGTGCTTTTATTTTGCCCAGGACGCATTCCAAAAAGCCACCAGCCGGCTGCCAATGACTGCTAGCTTACTGTTTGCCACTTGAGAAATACAGAGAGCCACCAGCCGACTACTAGCCTTCTAGCAGTCGACTAGCAGCCCTCTAGCTTGCGAAATGAGGTTTTTAATGGTAATTGAGCTTGGTAATTCTCCATACTAACTTAATTAAGGGCTTACAACAAAGGTAAGCAAGGAAACTACGATTTTTGGGTGATGAGACCCTTATGATAGTAAAACAAAGAGAGAGTAGAAAACATAAAAGGGGAAAGAGAAAAGTATTCTTAATGTATGCCTTAGGTAGATAGGCTCATGATAGAGTGATCGATTGTCGGTATGGGACGGCCATTGGGCATTCTACGGTTGTGCCATAAATTGAGATGGTTAAACATCCACTTGAACTTAGATGATCTTGAAAACACCGTGATGGTTGCAAACTTTAAGTTAGTGTCATCTCCCAAGGGCCATATAATAAACACATACTTAGAGTTAAGCATAACCATGGGTATAGGCCGATTCACCTTAGAGTATATGTAGAAAATAGCATACCAAGAGTGTGATCCACCTCAAAGGAATGGTGGTGATTCTATAGTATTATGATCCGCCCAAAAGTGGAGAGGAATTGATCCGAGTAGAGTTGATGATGATCCCATGAGAGTTATACCAGCCCCGTTTAGGATGAAAGGGAGGAATCTCACTGATCAAGGATGATCTGCCAAAAAGGGGTAAGGACCATTAAGGTACTTGGATCCACTAGGGGATGCCTCAAAATGTACAAAAGTTAAGGCATGGCTAACTAGACATGCTCTCATTCATATAGATAGTGATGCGTGGAGTTATTGCTAGGCGACTCTCCCGATTACTCTTAGGATGTTTTATATACTGCTCATATGTTATGAAAATAAAATGATGGCATGTTTACTATCACACATGTGTTTTATAAGAAATGTTTTACGATGAGAATGATGATGAATGCACTTCCCATGTTTAAAAGATGATATGTTTTGATGAATATGCATATGTATGAGCACATACCATGATTAAATGCTACATGCACTCCATCCCAATAGTATGTGATACATTTTATGAAAGAATGTAGAGTTTTTCTATGCGAGCATAGTGGTACAAGTTAATGGATTTCATAACAGGTTGCATTGCTACTAAGATTCAATTCTCACGTTCATGTTGGCATATATCAGATATGTAGGTCTCGAGTTGCAGAGAAGGTAAAGTAGGAGTAAGTACCCACTGTGGGGTACACAAAAGCGACCATTTTGAGATAGAATAAGCACTTGTTTTATTTGTACTAACTTTCATGATATTTTAGGAAAGGCTAGTAATGGCCCATTTTGTATAGCCTAGTTAGACATAGATGTGAATGAAGGGATGCTTAGATGAAATTATAGTGACATGAGTGGCAGGATTTTTGCCTCCATATCTAATAGTTAATTAATTATATTTAATTAAAATATATGTCTATGTATAGTTAATCCAGGGTTATTATTATATATATATTTATTCCACTACAATGTTGAGAGAACCTGAGAGTAGAGACCAACCTAAATGGAACTTAATTAATTAACTTAGTAAAAGTTTAAAATTTGCTCGGGTAGAAGTAATAGTAACACACTATTATTATGATAATTATATACATTATACCTTTAAACACTTAAAAGGAACCATAGGCTAATGGGGGTGTTACAGTTAAACCATCATTTTTCGTCGAACTGACCCTAGATCAAACATCCTCGTGCTTCGGTTTATGTTTTGGACTAATTTTTGACACCAGCCACTATTTGCGGTTGTGCGCCACCATGAGCCACCGTCCGCCGTCGTGCTCCATCGTGTACCATTGCCAGAGTTGCTGGAAAGAAGCAAGGATCAAAATTTGAGCTTTTGAAACCTCTGGTATAATTTAAAATACTCCAATTTGACGTTTTCTTATAGATTTTGATTCTGAATATGCCTTGATGATTAGACCAAAGTATAAATTAGGAATTTAATTATAAGAAAGTATAATTAAAAGGAAACTTGCATAATAATTGACTTATTTCCTCAGAAAATTAATTGTAAGAACAACCTCCGAGGAACAAAAGGAAAGCCCTAGTTTGAATAGGAGCAACTTGTAAAAGGTAGAGTAATCTACACTCCCCTGACTTTTAATTGACGTTGTGAATTACTGATTTAAGTATGAATTGTATTGAATGGGAATGAGTGTTGAAAATAATTGATTTACATGAGAATTACATATATAAGTATATGAGATTGCCTGTGTATTGAGAATGCCTGTTGTATGTTTGCTAGACTTGGCTATTGGGATTATATGCTATAGGGATGGACTAACTTAAGGTGGATATTCAATAGCTGGTATGGGACGGTCGTTGAATATTCCCTATGCAGACTATAACATCTGCTCCTTTTGCGCATTAAGAGATGTTTGTTAATTTTTAATGAATCAAATGTTTATGTTTGTTGCATTAGGTTGCATGTAGTTGCATTAGAATGAGATATTTAAGGGGAAAAGAAAGAATAAGGATTAAATTGAAAATGAAAATGATATAGTGGAAAATTATATGAATATCCAAAACTTCAGGGTAATAGGCCGCAATTTTAAATAAATGATTTACTGTAGCAATAGAATTCTAAAAATTTCCTGCCAGGAAGTTAGGGACGAAATGGTCATTTAACATAAATTTGGAAGAATTACTAATTTGGGTCGAATGGTCAACAAGAAATGAATAATCACATGAGATGTGTGATAGATGAATATATAAGAATTTTAGGCATTATTTTTCAATATGACTGTTTAGATTTAAAATATTATACTCATTGTACTATTTTGCATTGATTTTCCCATATTCATTTTAAATTTAAAGGTATTTAGTAATTCACATGTATTTAAACCGATTTGGGGAAACATTTTCTGTCCTTCGTCATAGTTGAGTATTCAATTATTTTGTAACTATCTAATTGCAAATTTCTCTACTGGGATCTAATCATCTCATTAAGTTATTTGCTCAGATGACTAGAAATAGGGAATGCCTAGGAGATAACTAGGTAGAAGAAGGATGTCAGGATATCCTTGGAGAATGATAACTCTGTGTTGTGGATGTAGAAATTAGGCTTGAATATATATTTATGAATCTGTATTGCTAATTTTTGGTTTTATTGATAGATTTACTAGATTTTGTTGAATATTAGGCTGTTGTATAAAAGGAAAATGTCCGATTTTTGGGGAAAACTCTGCCAAATTTTTGGTAGGAAATTTTTTGAGAGAATAGATGTGTATAATGAATTTAATGGATTTAGTAGTATGAGATAGAATATCTCAATTGTATCTGAATGGTTGTTAGAATTTATATTCCAGAGTATGATATAGTTTGTAATGTGATAATAGAAATGCTGCATAGGATTTATGGTTGAGTGGAATTTGAATGGACTGTGAGAAGAGTCTATTTTGGTTACACTCAACCAGTAACGACTCTCTGACGTTCCCTAACATGGAAAAAGTGAAAAATTTATTCAAAACTTTGTATGCTTCCACTATTCTGATAAATGTATAGCATGATTAAAGGGGTCATTACAATGGTATCAAAGACCAGTTTACTGGTTTACTGGTTTATCGGTCTATTGGTTATGAATTTTTCTGGGTTTGCAGCTTTAGGACTTAAAATTGATTTGACTCTGGAATATATAGGATTTGATTTGTAATTGAGATATTAGGAATAAATTTGCTGCTATGTTGATAATAGTTGCTATTAAAGGCTATCTAATTATTTTTCTATGTTAGTGAGCTATGGCAGATGCTAACAGAGATACTATGGGGAGGCTAAGAGGAAGACCAAGAAATAGAAGTCAAGGGACATGAGGGAGTAGTAGCAGGGAGGATAATGTTGAGATGAGGGACATGATGGACTCTATAAGAATGATGGCAGATACTATGAGAAAGCAAGCTGCCACAAGTGCCAATATGATGCTGCAATATCAAGAGGATCATCAGAATTGGGAGATGGGAATAATAGGAATAACAATCAGATGCACCATGGCTGACTAGAGTTCCAAAGGGTAGGACCACTAGCGTTCTCAGGCACAAGTGAGCCATTGGTAGTAGAAGGGTGGTTGAAGGAGATGGAGAAGATCTTTCAACTGTTTCATAGTACGGATGAGCAAATGGTTACTTATGCAACATATATGCTGAAAGGAGAGGTAAAACATTGGTGGACCAGAGCCAAGCAGCTCATGGAGAGCAGGGGCACTCCACTCACATAGGAGTCTTTTAAGAGGATCTTCCTGGAGAAATACTTCCTTGAGAGTGCGAGACAGGCCAAGGAAACTGAATTTCTGCAACTTAAACAAAGGGGTAGATCGTTTGAAGAATACTTGGCCAAATTTGAAGAATTGACTAGATATTCCACCTATCTGAGGCTACATTATAATGAAGCCTGGAAATCAAGCCAACTGGAGGTAGGGTTGGACTTGCAGATGAGAACGTAGATAGCCCTAATAGAGATAAGTGTAACACCCCCAATCCTACATTCCCTTTAGGTGATTAAATAATATAATATAGGATTGGTGAGTTTACTATTGCCTCTACTCGAGTATATTTTTAACTTTTTCTAAGTTAAATAATTAAGTGCCACTAGTTTGGGTTACTTCACTCAGGTTCTCACACATTACGCAGTAGAAATAAATAAAATAATTTAAATAAGATAGATAGATATAGAGATATTTACATTCACATTCAACTGTACATAATATTTATGTATACATAACAGTAGTGTGTGCAGACATATACCTATAGATGTATGAGCCTGAGCAGGGTAAGGAGACAATAAGCCTGTCACTCATACCCTATTTTAAGCAAAATTCTCTATCTCACATATCTTAATACATATATAACCTCCTTACTTACACCAAACTCATTCTCCTGATCCTTTCAAAATACTAATAAGGATTCAGGGAAATGGGTATGTCAACATACTATATACTCCTAATTATGCATACAATCAGGGGGAGGGTGGTAACTCAAATACAAATAGGACCTATAGTCCAATGATCACAGGAAAATACCCTAAAAAGGGTATCTCCACTATCTCTATCTCTATCTCTAACTCCAATAGCACTTGATACCTAGGCATATGATACAAACCAACATTTAATGAGAAATATTTCCTAGTAGCAATAATCACCATGTTTAAAAATAGCTGATTGTACCACTGTACGGATACAGAAATCTACTACATTCTTTTTCATAATAATTTAAACTACTATGCTATTGGAATAATGTACATGGATTATACAATATCTCACACATGTACTTATGATTACACATGCACTTTAAAAAATATTCATCACGCAGGATGCATTCTTAGATTGTAATGGTAACAACTCATATTCTGATATCAGTATAGAGCATAAACAAAGAAATCAGGCAATTTGATATGGCCATAATCAAAGCATCATAAAAGAATTCTTTAAAAAATTTCCATTCATAAATGAGTTTTCTCATGGTCATAAGCCACTTGCAATCATTCTCGTGGTTTTCACCGTCTGCATTAATTCTCGTGGTTAACTGTAAGCATTAATTCTTATGGTTAACTATCAGCAATTATTTGTGGTTAACCATCTACAAAACTTTTCTTGGATTAAAAAGCCAATTGCAACTGTAAAGCCCCTATCTAGTATTACAATTCCTCCAAAGTAACCAAATAGGTTTGGTACATTATTCTTTATCCTTTTATTTAATTAACGTCTAAGCTATTATACCATTCATTTATATTAAGCGGATTAGGTTCGGGATCTTTTGCTCAGATTTAAAAATCGTATGCACAGAAAAATAAAAGAAATTCTATGCTATAAAGCGAAATTCAAACTTTCATACAATTCAATGATATAAGTTCAATAATGTCCATTACATTATAGTAAACATGTATCAAGATAATGCTAGTTCTAAACTATCTATGTCTGGACTAGGACCCAAAAATAGGGATTACAAAAATTTCTTTAAACCCAAAAAGAACTCGACCTCCCAACCTCGCTATGCATTCGCATATGATACATATTAGCATATAATGAGAAACGCAAGTTTCCCAGTAGCTTAACAATTTAGGTTTTAAAAAAACTAATACGTATCAAGGTGCAAGCACTAAAATAATTAATTCTACATTCTTGGAATGAAATACAACATAATTCATAAATATAACTTGGCAAGCAATATATGATCAATTAAAATGTCAATAGGATGGAAATAATATACTTTCAAATAAAACATGTTGCGACATACATTATCATAATATTAACAAATTATTTAGGCTTATCATTCTTAAATTTTCTTTGTATTTTAACTGTGCACACTTGGGCACTTGTGAACACTTGACCAGCTTTAAAATTCTTGTGCACACTTGGGCACATGTAGACACTTGGCCACCTTTCATACTCTTTGTGCATACTTGGGCACAAGTGGACACTTGGCCACCTTTGATATTCGTTGTGCACACTTGGGCACATGTGGACACTTGGCCACCTTTAATATTCTTTGTCAATTATCAAGGGAAATTTTCCATCTTCTTAAAAGCTATTATTAGTATATATTACTTTTTTTAAAAAAATTCCAATATCTTTAATGATAAAATTCCCCTTTTCTTGGAAAGTGTTATTAATTTATTTCATTTGAGAAAAATTCTCTATGTATTTCAAGGATACATTTCCCCTTTTTTTTTGGAAATTAATGTGAATGTACCATTCTTATGAAAATTCTCAAACTTAAGAAAATATTTTTCCTTTATTGGGGATAATTTCTAGATGCACATTTCTTATGGAAAATCCCAATATTTTCCGAAAAATTTCTCCTTCCTTAGAATTAAGTTCTAATATTTGCAATATTAATTTTCCTCTTTCTTGGAAATTTATTTTCATGTACATTTTCTTTTTCTAAGGATTCTAGCATTTCCAAGAAGAATTTCTCCTTCCATAAAAATTAAATCTTTAGGTATATATATATTTTTATAAAATTCCAATGTTTAGAATACTTCCTTCTTTGTTGAAAATTAATTCTAATACACTTTTCTTATGGAAGACTTCAACATTTTAAGGATAATTTCTCCATCTTTAGAAATAATTGCTAATGTTTATTTCCTACCAAAATTTTAGCCTTTTTAGAATACTTACTTTTCTTACAATAATAATCTAAATTTTCTCTTGTGACATCAAAATAAATTCCCATGTTTTGAATCAAAATCATAGTGCATAGCTTATAAATTCCAAGAATGCATTTCATGGACTTGGCCTAGGGAGATTTATTAAATTGGATATCCCATTTCCTTCCTTTTTTCTTTACTTAACACACTTAAAAGGTAGGGTTCTTTCTTTGTGGTCATCATGAAGTTAACACCATCCAACCCTAATCCTTTTTCTAACAACATATTCATGCTATTTCATTCATCAACATTTCATTGAACCACACATGCTAGCCAACATACATACATTTAGGTTAAGAATGTAGGGAGGCAAGTTATGTTCCATAGAAAGCAAAAAGAAGCATGTTGGTTGCATAAACTAAGCATGGAACATAAATCTCAAATTATTAACCTACCTCTTGTGATGCCAAAGGATGAAGTGGTATTGACTCTTCCTTTATCTTATCCTTGCTCCTTTGTTTCCTTTTCTCCCTTACTTTTCCCTTGGTGCTCACCTTTACTTCTTCCTCCTTAAAATTTTGGTATTCTAGTGTGAGCTCACGCCTTCACTCTCCCTTTCTCTTTTTTTTTTTTTTTTCATTTTCTCTCTTTCTTTTTCCTTCTTCATGTGAGGGTGGAATGTGTATCATGCATGAAAAATGAAACTCTCCACTCCCTTTTTTTTTCTTTCCCTTCACGTGTGCATGTCTCCTTGTGAGACTAAAATTCCAATTCCATTTCTCTATCTCTCTTCATGTGTGGCATGTCATGAATTTCTCCCACTCTTTTGTCTCTTGCTTAGGTGGCTTCTCATGCATAAAATTCTTAAATTGCCTTTCCTTCTTCTTCACTCCACCTTAGCCTCTTCTTAATTATTATTGTGGTTCTTACTTTTGTCCAATGGTCCCCATGTGTGGCCCTTAATGTACACCTCTTTTCTTGCAAGTCTTGGTTTACTTTTCCCAAAATCAAGCTGCACTTATTTCCTCATTCTCCTTTTTCTTGCCGTGTGGATGGGTGTGAGGATAGTCAATATGAAATTTCCAATTCTCCCTCCAATCTCATGAAATTTTAAAGCCCATTTCTTCCTCACATGTGGCTCTCTTCTTTCTTTTTCCACAAGTCACGTTGCATACTCTTTTTTTCTTTTTGATTAGCAATCTTGAATGATTCATTCTGCCATTTTATTGCATAAAAATTATGCACCCTATATATTTATATATATATATATTCTTGCACTAAGTGTACTTGCAAGTACACTTTTCATTTTCTTGCAATCTTGGCATTACTTGTTGTTTAAGTATAGTCCACTTTACTTGTCAAATTGGTTTTACTTCCTCCCACTTTTCACAAATGCTTCTCCTTACAATTCCCATATACCTATTTGTGTGGTTCATGGAGAAAAATTCTGCACCTTTTGTCTTCTTTTTCCAACCTTAATTCCCTACCTCACGTGTACTTTTCATGTGCAACAATCCAATAAAAAAAATTCTGCACCTATTTGGTTTTGTTTGCTGCCTTCATCTGTTGTTAATTAAATTCCCTTCATGCATACTTACACAATAAAATTTTGCACCCTTTCCTTTTACCTCACGCAAGGCCTAAGTGTGTGTTTATAAGTATTTACTTAATTCCCTTCTTTTCCTAATTATATTTCCACAACTTCACGTGTTGTCCCATGTGCAACAATCCAATTAAAAATTCTGCACCATTATTTTATTTGTAGCATGCTTATAAAATTAATTCCCATCCTCTTTCCTTTGGTCCTTTGGTCCCACTCAAGGCACATGTGTTGCCTTTCTTTCCTAGTTTACCAAACTTACATGTGTACTTTAAGACTATTGTAATCTTGCTTCCTTTTTACTCTACCTCATGTGCATATGATATACATATATATTCAATTGTGGCATTCTTTCTTCCAATTGCACGTGTATTTTCCTTGCCATGCATATATATTTTTTTAAATGCTTTTAGTCTTCTTTCCTTTCCACACTTCACATGAGACTTGGAGTTTTCATGCATGAAAATATAATTTCCATTCCCTTCTTTCACATAGGATACATGCAAGGCATACACATGCATATATTTAAATTGTTGCATCCTATATTGCTTCTCTCTTGGTACATAGGCTAGGTAACTCAAAAGGAAAATAAAGAATTAAATCAAGCACCAAATTTTCATGCAAGCTTACCTTTTAATATAACCATTTTAGCCCATTAAATTATGCAAGACAAATTTTTCCCTCCTTAAGCTAATTCATCTAATTAATTATGAAGCAAGAAATTCATACTAATCATTAAATGACACCATTAATTCCATCCATTTAATTAAAGAATATTAATTTAGGCTAATTAAATTATGGGATGTTACAATAACCATTCTTGTGGTATAACCAATTACATCCCTTCTCACAGTATAACCAAATGTAACTATTCTCGCGGATCGATCATTTGCAACTATTCTCATTTATGGTTCATGCTTAATTAAAATCTCTTACTTCATCTCTCTTTCTCATAATTTCTCAAATATTCTTATTTCTCATGTTATCCATTACAATTCAAAATTAAATCCTACATTTGAGTGAAGTATTGGGCTAATTGTGGATTAAAAATAGGTTATTGAGTTAGATTTCCCAAAACAAAGAGCTATAAGTTGACTTTCAGCCTCCTTGCAATCGACTTCCAGCTTACTGCCCCAAAATGTTTTAAACAGTGAGCAATTAGTCGACTTCCAGGACCCTGACAGTCGACTACTTGTTCTTGGCTAATTTTTGGAAAATAAGAACACGACAGTTGACTTTTAGTCCCTAGCAGTCAACTGCTAGCATTCTGGATACTTTTCTGGGCAACTCAGGAGCACAAAAGTCGACTGGTAGAGCCTACAAGTTGACTGTTACACCATGCTCTATTTTAAAACTCGTCGTTGACAAATTATTTTAGCCTAAGAACATGTTTTAAAAATAGTTTTGATGATTAAAAACTCAATAACAACATAAAAACTTCATTTATCACTCAAAATAACCCAAACCACCAATTAATCATGCTCAAATCTTGGATTTAAACTCTTTCTCAAAAACAATGAAAAACCCATTTTTGTAGATTTTCATTCATGTATTCACAAGTATATTCAATCATTTTAAAAAATCCAATAACAATAAAAAACACTAAGAATGTAGGTTTTAATCTCCCTAGAATTTTAAAATTATGAAACTTAGAATTTACCAACCATACACAGTAAATTTTGAAAATAGGGGCGACAGGTGATTTGCTACCTTTTTGCTGGTTTAAACTTGGTATTTGATGATGATAAAGTGTTCTGAGATGTTTTCCTAACTTCTAAAACGTTGAAATCTGTAACATCCGCTCCTAAATTTTGAGAAATATTTGTTAATTTTAGTTAATTGGTTGTGTATGTTGCATTTATGATTATGTTAGCTTGCATATAGTTGCATGAGTGTAAGAATTAGACTAGAAATGAGTGTGAAAATTGACTAGAATGAAGAAAAGGACTAAAATGAAAGGTGGAAGAGTTTAGGTATGACAATTGCAATTTTAGCCAAAAGAATTACTGTAGCTAGCAGAATTTTGTAATTCTCCCGCCAATGGGTTAGCGACAAAATGGAAATTTCTCATATAGTTTGAAATTTACAAAATTGAGGCCAAATGATTAGAAATTGTGAATCCATGAAAGTGTCGGATTGTCATATAAATAGGGGCAAGAGTCAGACTCCTTCATACCAAGTTCAGACTTCCAATTCTAGAGAGAGAGATTATGGACGAGATAGAGAGAGAAACTAAAGGAAAAAGGCAGAGAATCTCACTTCTAGCAAGGTTTGAGGTCAGAAAAGTGATTAGAAAGGCATCTACAACATTAACCAGCATCCAAACATTATTTAAACATGGATTAAGGTAGCATAATAACCCAATCCCTTTATTTCAGAGTTTACTAATCATATTACTAAAATTTGTGAAATTGAACTTGTTTGAAACAAAAAGGGATTGAAAACTACATTCTTATGGTTTTAAATCACTATTGGGTGTTTTTAACCGATTGACAATACTTGTGCATGCTTAAAATTTCTTCTGAAAAAATGAGTTTTTCAGTTTGAACGAAAATGAGTTTTAATCTCAGATTTGGACAAGATTACATGATGTTTTAGGCTGGTTTCTTATTTTAAATGTTGCTGAGAGGTTTATTGTGAGTTCATCAATTTCAAAATGGGTTTAGAAATAAGTTTTTAGATTGAAATTTTGGGTCAACGATAATTTACAAAATAGAGCAAGACGTAGCAGCCAACTGCCTCAGTGCAGCAGTCGACTGTCGTGTTCTTAATATGGCCAGAAACACATACAGAATGCTAACAGTCGATTGTCAGGCACCTAGAAGTCGACTACTATTTTTTTCATTTTCCAGAAATGCCCAAGAATGGAGCAGCCGATTGCCTCAACCTAGCAGCCGACTGTCGGGCCCTACAGTAAGCTAGCAGTCGACTGCCGACACCTAGCAGTCCATTGATAGCTCTTTGTTTGGAATTTTGAAAATTTAGATAGAATGCAATCAGTTGACTTGCAGCGTAATTCCAGTTGATTGCCACCTTTTGTGATGAAAAGATGAACTTAATGATATATTTGAATGATATCTAGCCCAAAAAACTAAATCTAAACTAGAGATTAAACTCAAATTACAAGCAAGGTAACATATATGTTAAATGTAAATGAGAAAGAGCATGAAAGTGATGAAAGTTAAAAGGAAAGAGAAAGAATGCATAAGAGAAATGAAAATTGTATTCTTAATAAATGTATTTATGGTAGATAGGCTCATATATGAGTGACTGATTGCTAGTATTGGACAGTGATCAGACATTCTGAGATTATCGTGATAGTTGTAAATTGTAAGTTAGTGAGTTAATGGCCAATGTAAATGAAAAGTCACATACTTAGAATTTATAGAACTATAGTATGCACCGATTCCCCCTAATTTATATGTTTATGAATAGCATTTTGAGGACCCCAGTATGTACTTAATGTGTGGGACCTAGAGTTGGGAACCTTATGGTACTTGGATCCATTGGAGGACTCTCCAAAATGTACACAATGTTATATGTAGTCGAGGACTGCCAGGCAGAGTTGCCACAGTACATATGCAAAAACATAGAGTGGTGCACACGTTGCCCCTTCAGATTTCTCTTATTATGCAATTATATGATGATAATTATGATGATGATTGGCAGAGGCCAATGTATGATGATTAGTAGAGGCCAATGAGAAGTGCTCTTATTTCCTTATTGCTCTTTATGTTATGATGAAAGTTATATAAATGATGTTATGTTACCTATATGTTTTGATGAATTGATGAGATATGTACTATGAGTTAAGTTTATGCATGCAAGTATGAAAGTTAAATGGAATGTTATACAAAATCACCCAATAGATGTATTGTTTTATGAAAAAGAATGTAGAATTTCTGTATGAGTTTACGGTGGTACAAACTAGCTATTTTGAAAACTGGTTATTAATGTTATTGAAATGTATTCTCATAAAAAAATGCTAGTTTGTATCAGATGCCTAGGTTCCAGATAGTACTAGAAGTGGAGGTGGAAGTGGTGGAGATACCCTTCCTAGGGTATTTTCCTGTAATTCATGAAGTGTGGGTTGTGTATATATGGGAAGTTCCTCCCACACCTTGAGGATGTGAAGTTCTAGGAAAGTTTTTGGTATTCCCCATACCCTGAATCCTTGTGATATTTTGGTAAAAGGATCAGAAGAATAGTTTGATGTATAGGATAAGGGCATATATGTATTAGGATATGTGAGCTAGGAATCCACTAGCTATTTTGTTAAATGGGTATGAGTGACAGGCTTGTTGTATCCTTACCCTAGCTAACACTCTCACATATCCATAAATATATGTCTAATGAATGATATGTATACAATGTAAATGAATGTTGATGTATATGAATATATGTATGCACATGTATGTTATTTTAACTAATATGTTTTTATTTTCGCTACGTAATGTGTGAGATCCCGAGTGTAGCAGCCCAAACTAGTAATACTAATTATGTCAATTGGTAAATATTTGAAAATTGACTCGGGTAAAGGGAGTAATAATTCACCAATCTTATAGTACATTATTTATATTATTTAAATCACTTTAAGAGAGACTGTAGGATTGGGGGGTTACAAAATCTTCTTTGCAATGTTCTTTCTCCACAATTTCCTAACGTTCTCTCTCTAGCTTTTCCTCTCTCTCTCTAAAATTTAAACCTCAAGAAGCATAATGAAGGGTTCTGAGGGATTGGCCTATTTATAGGCAGTCCAACCCTTTGCAACTCTGCTCTAAATTCCCGACCATTCGGCTCAAAATGATAATTTCTCTAACTATCTGTTAAATTACCATTCTGTCCCTAACTCACTAGCGGGAAGTTTTCAAAATTCTGTTGCTACAGTAAATTCTTTGGCTAAAATTATGGTCTATTGCCCTGAAGTTTTAGAAATTCACACCTCTGTACTCACTTCATCTTTTTTCCTTTCAATTTGGTCCCTACTCTTTCTCTTTACTTAAAATTCTCATTCTAATGCATCTATATGCAATTTAATGTAACAAACACAAGCATTTAATTCATTTAAAATCAATAAACATCTCTTAATGCATAGAAGGAGCAGATGTTACAATAAGGGACTTTGCGATGTTGGTAAATAAATGCCGAATCCTTAGTAAAAATCTAAAGGAAAGGTAGAATATGAATAAGAGAACTAAAGGTTAGTAGAAATAACCCGCTAAGAATCTAAATGTAAAGGGTGGAAATTTTAAGCCACAAAAAAGGTCATTTAGTGGCAATAGATGTGCCGAAACTACTAACTGCCCGAAATGTGAGACCAGGCATCCAAATCAACCTTATTGGCATCAGACATCAATATGATGCTACAAATGTAGAGGTACGAGACATTATGAAAAGTACTGTCTAATCGGTGGAAACTAGCAGAATCCTGGTGGCCAAAGACCATAAGCTTTAGGGAGAGTCTTTACTTTGGATCGAGCAAATGTCGACAAGTCACCCGGATTGATGCAGGGTAGAGGTAAGATTTATAATTTTCTTTTAATAGTATTGTTTGATTCGGGTGCTACACACTCTTTCATATCTAATGCATACGTGAAAAAAATAAACTTACCTTTGCAAACCATGCCATTTGATCTACATATTTCCACACCTTTAGGAAAGACAACTATATCCCCATGAATATGCTTAAATTATCCTATTTCCTTTAATGATACCCTATTCATAATGGACCTTGTGTGTTTGCCTTTGACTGGGATCAACGTCATTTTAGGAATGGACTAGTTATCTAGGAATCAGGTTTTGTTGAATTGTACTGAAAGGACCATCACTTATTTGGATACCTTACTTATAGGTGGGAGTGACAAGGCGTGTGAGATAAGTGATATTTCCCTTAATCTCTCTCAGGTAGAATTGCAAGAAAGGCTAAACCTAATTGTTGTTATTAGCAATTTCCCAGAGGTGTTTCCCTTAGAGATAAGCAGCTTACCCCTACCTAAAGAGATAGATTTCACCATTGACCTGATTCTGGGTACAGGCTCAATAGCAATGACCCCATAGAGAATGGCCATGGTGGAATTAAGGGAATTAAAGGTCCAAATAAAAGATTTATTGGAGAAAGGATTCATTAGGCTGAGTGTGTCACCATAGGGAGCTCCTTTCCTATTTGTAAAGAAGAAATATAGGAGTTTGAGGTTATATATAGACTACCGACAGTTGAATAAGGTGACTATCAAGAATAAATACCCTTTACCTCGAATAGATGACCTGTTTGATTAGTTGCAAGGTGCAATAGTATTCTCCAAAATAAAATTAAGGTCAGGATACCACCAAATTAGGGTAGGGATGAGGATATCCCTAAGACAGCATTTAGCACTAGGTACGGTCAGTATGAGTTTCTAGTGATGCCTTTTGGACTGACCAATGCACCTGCTATCTTTATAGATTACATGATAGAATTTTTAGACCATACTTGGACCAATTTGTAGTGGTATTCGTATATGACATCTTAGTCTATTCCAAGACTCACAAAGAAAATCACAACATCTTAGCATGGTGCTACAAATGTTGGAGGAAAAATAATTGTATGCTAAGTTAGAGAAATGTAAGTTTTTGCTGGAGGAAGTGAAGTTCTTAGGTCATGTGGTAAATGGGAAATAATTTCAGTGGACCCCAAGAAAATTGAAGCAGTATTAGATTGGGGTAAACTAAGAACGGTTACTGAAGTTAGGAGTTTTTTGGGTTAGGCAGGTTATTATAGGAAGTTTATACAAGGATTTTCTCAGATAGCCCTGCCATTAACCCGTCTGACTAGGAAGGGTGTTGATTTCGAATGGAGTGAGCGTTGTGAGCATAATTTTCAAACCCTAAAATAAAAGTTAACCACTGCTCTAGTTTTAGTAATCCCAAAACCTTTAGAGCTATTTACAGTCTATACAGATGCATCAATGAAAGGTTTAGATACTTATTTGTTTAGAAAGAGTTGAATATGAGGCAGAGAAGGTGGGTAGAGTACCTGAAGGACTTTAACTTTGAGTTAAAGTACCATGCAAAGAAAGCAAATGTAGTAGCTGATGCATTAAGTAGGAAGTCATTTCCAAAGAGATTAGTAATGAGTGATTCCTAATTAGTTATAATTTAAGGGATCAGATTAGACAAGTCTAACTAGAGGATGAATCATTGGGAATCTATATGAACCAACCTAATTTTTGGTTAGCCCTTAATGGAGTACTAATGTTTAGAAAAAGGATAGTAATTCCAAACCATCAGGAACTAAGGGAGAAAGTGTTAGCAGAGACTCATCAAAGCCACTATACCATTCATCTAGGTATTTCCAAGATGTACCAAGACTTAAAAAGGAATTTTTTGTGGTCGGGTATGCGAAAGGATATCGCGAAGTATGTGAATGCTTGTCTTACTTGTCAGTAAGTTAAGATAAAACATCAAAGATCCATAGGATTATTAAGGCCACTGGAAATACTAGAGAGGAAATGGGATCAGGTAACCATGGATTTGGTAGTCAGACTACCTAGAACACCAGTTGGTTATGATTCCATTTGGGTAATAGTGGATAGATTAACCAAGTCTGGTCACTTCTTATCTATCAAGATTAGGTATTCCATGAAAAAATTAGCCCAAGTCTACCTTAGGGAGATTGTGAGACTGCACGGGGTACCATTGGGTATAGTATCGGACCGAGACCCTAGGTTTACCTCGAGATTTTGGCAATCCCTACAACAGGCATTAGGAACCCAACTTAAGTTCAACACCGCCTATCATCCTTAGACCGATAGAAAGTCTAAGAGAACAATTCAAACCTTAGAAGATATATTGAGGGCTTGTGTGCTAGAATAGAAGGGAAGTTCGAATAAATACCTACCTTTGATAGAGTTTGCTTACAATAACAGTTATCACTCTACCATAGGTATGACACTATATGTTGCTTGTAACATCCGCTCCTAACATTTGTATCTTATGATGAAGTTGTTGTTATTATTATTGTTAGCATTATTTGTGAAGGGTTAAGGATGATTTATTAAGGAGTTAGAATGAACATTTTTTTTTATCATTATATAATCACCTTTGTGATAAAAGAATGAAGTTGGAAAGTTGGTACGAAAGGGTAAAATGGTAATTTTACCATGAGATGAATAATTAGTTTAACTCTTTTATTTCATGAAGTTATGTCAAAGGACACTTATTATTTTCATTTAAGAGAGTAGAAGAATCTAGTTATGCAAAAAATTATTTACATTGATGTTGAAAGGCAATTTTCCCTAAAAAGGGTAAAATTATAATTTCACACTATGAGTATGATAGATATTTTATATGAAGTGAGAAAAATTTAGTTGTTACCCTAAATATTCTATGAAGGTGGGAATTAGAAATCCTGACTCATTCTTGATCAAAAGAAGAAAGAAAGAGAGTGAAATGATAGTTTTAACATAAAGGGCAAAAAGGTAATTTTGCAAAAAATAGAAGTAAATTAGTAAATTTATGGAAATGAACCTTATGAAATTTTATTTAAGTAATTTTACTCCTTGAAACCGAAAAGAATGAAAAAGAGAGAAAAAATGGCCAAATTGGACTTAATGGCAAAAAGGCACTTTTCTTAGGGACTAAAATGCAAATTCCAAAAAGTTGAGGGACTACTATGAAATTTTGAAATTTTGGAAGGGCAGAACAGTCCCAGCCCATGGAAGTTGTATAAAATTACAATGACAAGGAGAGACAATGCCATTGTTAAAAAAAAAAAAGAAAAGGATGAACTTGACAATTTAGCAAGAGTAGCATTTTTGTAAATAAGTCAAACTTTAATTCAGCCTATTTCTTCTCCTACATACTAGAAATGTCGTGAAAGGTGGAGAAGAAGAAGAAGTGGCCGAATTGCATTTTTGCCTTGGAGAAGAAGCTTCCACCAAGTCAACAAGGAAATCACACATCTATTAGTTTTTTAAGGTAGATAAACAATCCTATGCCATTATTTTCATGTTTTATGGTATGTTTATGGTGTTTTCAAACTTGTAAGCATGATGGAAATTTCTCTCTCTACATGTGTATGGTGGATTTTCATGCTTGGATATGAGATATGTTGGAAATAAATTGTGGTTATGATTATAGATATGTGAGAAAGCATGGAAACTCATGAAATGATAAATTTGCATGGATGGTATTTGATTTTATTTAACCCTAATTTGTGTCAAGGCTGAATTTGTGGTTGTAAGAGTGAGAAAATGGTATTTTTGCATGAATATTGTTGTATTGCAAGCAAAGTGATGAAACAACTCCATTTTTGCTTGTTTTCTCACCTTGGCCGAATTACTAGGGTTATAAGAGTGCTGAATTTTTGGCTAAATTTTATATTAGAAAGAGTGAGAGAAAATACTAGAAAATGGTAAGAGAGAGAAAGTCTAGTTAGATTTGCATTTAGGTACTTTTCCTATTGTTTAACTTCACAAGTACCCAAATAGATATGCTTTAGTCACCTTGGCCGAATTAATGCATATGAATAATGTTGAAATTGCTCTTGAAAATGACTTAGAAACTATATATGTCTAGTTTTAAAAAAAGGAAGAGAGAGAAAATCATGGCAATTTATATTTCAAGTAATGTTGCCAATTTAAAGTCTTACCTTTTTACTTTAAAAGTATGCATAAAAATGTGAAATTGTGAGATTAGATGTATTGCCATCATT
Source organism: Senna siamea (assembly GCA_031216115.1). Taxonomy (NCBI): domain Eukaryota; kingdom Viridiplantae; phylum Streptophyta; class Magnoliopsida; order Fabales; family Fabaceae; genus Senna; species Senna siamea. The sequence continues at coordinate 22,136,863 of CM062363.1, read as the reverse complement.
GAAATGAATAATGAGTTAGAAAGGCATGAAAAAGGATGACTTAAAGTACACTTACACAATTTTGAGGTGTGAAAAAGTGTTAGACATAATTATTGGAATTGTTGTTAAAATGTTTAAATGATAAGAATGATGCTAGAAAGGAATCAAATGAGTTAGAAATGCCATATTCTCATGTTTTCCTTGCCTTGGCCAAATGCAATATAACACTTTCCCTAGAATGGCCAATCTTATATGTCCATTGGGAGTGGCCTGAGGTACCACCCGAATCGGCCTATGTTATGTGAATGAAAAGGAAAATGATATAATGGTCAAGGATGGATGATATTTAACATATCTTTTGCTATTATTAGTAGAATTTTTATATTGATGTACAAGCGTTTGCATGGCATCAAAATGCTTGATGTAATGTGAAAGGCAAGGTTAAATTTTCCTTGAGGGGAATGATCTGGTATATAATCCTAAGGAAGGAAATGAAGGGGGAATGATCTAGTGTATACCACCAAAGAAAACTTTCTTGTGGGGAATGATCTGGTGTATACTCCCAAGGAAGGAAATGCAGGGAGAATGATCTAGTGTATACCTTCAAAGAGTACAGTTAAGTGGAAGGGAATGATTTTATGTATACCTTCCCAGAATGGAGAATTTATGTAATGTTATGTTATGTGTTGGATGAACGTGGTTTATGTGATTATGATTATGACATGTAAACCTTGAATGCTTGTAGTCTAATCCATGAACGACCTACTTGAATGTGTATCTCATTTCTATAGCCACATCCACATATGTTTTCATGAAAAATCATATTTAAGTGTTTATATGAAAAGAGTTTTGAAATTAAACTGCATGTAGGGTATTTTCTGTATTATTACAGTGGTACATGTCAATTATTTCTGCATGAAGGGGGAATGATTTTATTGGGAATGTATTTCTCACTTCTGAACTGATGTGTAACAGATGACTAGATATTACGTGGTAATCGAGGTGGAGTTGGACACGGTGGAAATTCCTTTCTTAGGAGTTTTCATTATTGTCAAGAATGTGTATGTTATCACTATTTTTGAGTTCCCTATAGAATAGATGAGTACGTAAATATATAGCTATAGCCCGACCTTTTGGAGTCCTAATTCTTAGTTGTTTTTTTTGGGGTTCGAATTAGGGCTGATATTTTTGGCTATATATAGAAAGAAAAAGGGCACATGTATAGGGATATGTGAAGGACCTATTCACTCATGGTATTTTGTAAAGGAGTATGAGTGGCAGATTTGTTGTCTACTTACTTCTTATGGATGGGTACTTCATCTATCGCAGTGTATGTATACCAAACGATGTACTAAACAGTTGTATAATGTATGTATATTAGAAAATTTTTATATATCCTGTTGTATTATTTAATATTTTATATTCCGTTGTGCCAAAGCATGTTACTTGAGCAAAAGAACCCAAACCTAATTGCATAACAAATCTATAATGGATTGGATGCTCAGGAGAAATAAATGTAATTAAAGACTAGGATTAATGTAACCACTTATCTAAATAAGCGTTATGACGTTGTTAAGTTATGATAAGGGGTGTTACACTGCTCTATATGGGAGGAGTTGTAAATCGCCTTTAAGTTGGGCAAAGATGGGGGAGAGCACTTTGTTGGGATCAGAGATTGTACAAGAGACTACTGATCAGATCAAAATGATTAGTGAAAAGAGAAAGGTTGCCCAACAGAGATAGGAAACCTATGCAAAGAGAAGAAGGAGACCCTTAGAATTCAATGAGGGAGAGCACGTATTCCTGAGAGTGTTACCTACTAAAGGTATTGGTAAACAAATAAGGACAAAGAAACTGAGTCCCAGATTCTTAAGACCATTACAAATCCTACAAAGAGTCAGTCCAGTCGCCTACCAAATTACTTTACCTCCCTACTTGTCAAACTTGCATGACATATTCCATGTCTCGTAACTCCAAAAATATGTCCCAAGTCCCATGCATGTATTAGGGAATCAACCCATAATATTAAAGGAAAGTTTGACTTATGAATATACTCCTGCCCAAATCCTTGACTTTAAGACTAAGCAACTCTGGAATAAAGTAATCCCTTTAGTTAAGGTACTTTGGCAAGATGTACCATCTCAGGAGATGACGCGAGAGAAGGAGGAAGAGATGAGACAACGTTATCTAGAATTATTTGCAGGTATGAATTTTGAGCACAAAATTCTTTTAAGGGAGGGAGAATGTAATAACCCGATTAAAAATTAAAGAATAAGGATAAAAATAATGGGAAACCCTGTAATATTATTGGGAAGTAATTAAGAATATTTTCCTAAGCTTGTAATTTAAATTTAAGAATTTTTCAAGATAAAAATTTTATCTGATGGAGAAAATTTTATCAACCTTCAGGAACTTAGCAGATATTTTTAGGAGGCTAAAGATCCTTAAAAATCCCCAAATTTCCTTTCATATGGTCTCATGTTCTTGCCTAAATCAAAAAATGTATCCAAAATTTATCTAGGGCAAAGTGAGAAAAGACCAAAATGCCCCTGGATGCCATAAAATCTCAAAATTTCCTTCCTTCCCATCCATTTTCCCTTCCTCTTACTCAATTTCCCTTTTTGTTCACCCTCACGGCGAACCTACCTCCATCTGCCACCTTAACCATGCTCATCCGCTATCCGATCGAGTTACCACTGCTTGTCACTACTGGAAGGTTTAATAGCTTAGCCCAACACCACAGCAACCAACCGCAATGACTGACGGCCACCACAACACTGGGAAACTCTAGATTTCTCCACCTTTGGCCGTCAGCTTCTCTTCTTTGATTCGACCAAAAAAATACCAGCATTTGGCTGCATCGTTGCCACTAAAAGCTAGGTCGAGTTACCTTCTTCCTCCGCCAACTGCCAACTAGTAAAGAACTACCGCCATGGGCCATGAACGGAGGAGAAACGTTTCGGAGCTTCGTCCACGTTTCGCCTGTTGCATGAGAATTATATATATGAGTATAAGAATTGTATTGAATAGGAATGAGTGCTAGAAATAATTGATTTATATGAGAATTATATATATGAGTATATGAGATTTCCTATGTATTAAGAATGCCTATTGCATATTTGCTAGACTTGGCTATTGGGATTATATGCCATAGGGACATACTAACTTGAGGTGGATATTCAATAGCTGGTATGGGACGACAGTTGAATATCCCCTATGCAAACGATTTTGTAAATTGATTTATTTTATTTGAATTGGTCTGCATCTATTAGGAATTATTCATTAAACCAGGATAACCCTATGAAAGGTTAAAGGAGTAAAGGGGGAATAACCTATATGGAGAAATGTTTTGGTTTAAGTATGATATCCTATAACCTTGAGAATTAGTCGACTATGCATATGTAGTGCTATATAAATTGTATAAGGATGAGAATTAGCAATTGTGCACTTGCTGGGAGATGCCTTGGATGTTCATTCTCACCTAGTCCTTGAGTGGGTGATTGGTGTTACGGATCACACTCACAATATAGGACATTGTTTTCAGGTGATTGGCGTTACGGATCACACTCACAATATATGACATTTTCAGGTGATTGGTGTTACGTATTATGTAACATCCGCTCCTAAATTTTGAGAGATGTTTGTTAATTTTAGTTAATTGCTTGTGTATGTTGCATTTATGTTATGTTAGCTTCCATATAATTGGATGAGTGCAAGAATTGGATTAGAAATGAGTGAGAAATTTTACTAGAATGAAGAAAAGGACTAAAATGAAAGGTGGAAGAGTTTAGGTATGACAACCGCAATTTTGGCCAAAGGATTTACTATAGCAATAAAATTTTGAAAGCTTCCTGCTAGTGAGCTAGGGATAAAATGGTAATTTAACATATAGTTAGAAGAATTATCATTTTAGACCGAATGGTTAGGAATTAGGAGTAGAATTGCAAAAGGGTCGGACTGCCTATAAATAGGCCAATCCTTCAGACCCTTAATTTGGCATCCTAAGTTCTAAAATTCTAGAGAGAGAGAGTGGTCATGTAGAGAGAGAAACAAAAGGAAAAAGGTAGTGAATCTCATTTCTAGCAAGATTTGAAGTTAGAAAAGTGATTAGGAAGGCATCTAGAGCATCAATCAGCATCTATACATCAGTTAAACACAGATTAAGGTAGCATAATAACTCAATTCCTTTATTTTGGAGTTTACTGTTCATACTATTGAAATTTGTAAAATTGAACTTGTTTGAAAGAAAAAGGGATTAAAAACTACATTCTTATTATTTTTAATCACTATTGGATATTTTTAACCAATTGAAAATACTTGTGCATGCTTAAAATTTCTTTTGAAAAATGGGCTTTTCAGCTTGAACGAAAATGGGTTTTATCTTAGATTTGGACAAGATTACATGATGTTTTGGGCTATTTTTTTCTGTTAAATTCTGCTAAGGAATTTATCTTGAGTTCATCAATTTCATAATGGGTTTAGAAACAAGTTTTTGGATTGAAATTTTGGGTTAACAACAGTTCACAAAATAGAGCAAGAAGCAGTAGCTGACTTCACCGCTGCAACAGTCGACTGTTGTGTTCTTGATATACCCAGAAATGCATACAGAATGCTAGCAGTTGACTGTCGGGTTCTTCATTTTTCTAGAAATGCCCAAGAACAGAGCAGCCGACTGCCTCAACCTAACAATCGATCGTTTGCCCAACAAGAAGCTAGAAGTCGATTGCACTAGCAAATGATCGATAGCTCTGTTTGGAATTTTGAAAATTTAGATAGAATGTAATAAGTCAACTTGCAGTGTGATACCAATCAAATGCCACCTTTTTTGATGAAAAGATGAACTTAATGATATATTTGAATGATATCTAGCCCAAAAACTAAATCCAAACTAGAGATTAAACTCAAATTGCAAGCAAGGTAACATATACTCTGAATGTAAATGAGAAAGAGCATGAAAGTGATGAAAGTTAAAAGGAAAGAGCAAGAATGCATAAGAGAAATGAAAATTGTATTCTTAATATATCTATTTATGGTAGATAGGTTCATATCTGAATGGCGAATTGCTAGTATGGGACGGTGGTCGGACATTCCGCGATTATTGTGATAGTTGTAAATTGTAAGTTAGTGACTTAATGGCCAATGTAAATGAAAAGTCACATACTTAGAATTTACATAACTATAGTATGCACTGATTCACCCATATATATATGTTTATAAATAGAGTTTTGAGGACCCCAATATGTACTTAATGTGTGGGACCCAGATTTGGGAACCATATGGTACTTGGATCCACTGGAGGACGCTTCATAATGTACACAAATGTTATATGCAGTCGAGGACTGCCAGGCAGAGTTGCCACATCACATATGCGAAAACATAGAGTGGTGCACATGTTGCCCCTCAAGATTTCTCTTATTATGCAATTATATGACAATAATTATGATGATGATTGGTAGAGGCCAATGTATGATGATTGGTAGAGGCCAATAAGAAGCGCTCTTATTTCCTATTGCTTTTTATGTTATGATAAAAGTTATATGAATGATGCTATATTACCTATATCTTTTGATGAATGGATGAGATATGTACTATGAGTTAAGTTTATGCATGCAAGTATGAAAGTTAAATGAAATGTTATACAGAATCACCCAATAGATGTATTGTTTCATGAAAAAGAATGTAGAATTTTCGTATGAGTTTATGGTGGTACAAAGTAGCTATTTTGAAAAATGGTTATTAATGCTACTGAGATGTATTCTCATAAAAATGCTGGTTTGTATCAGATGCCTAGATACCAGATCCTTCTCGAGATAGAGATGGAGTTAGTTGAAATACCCTTCTTGGGGTATTTCCTTGTTATTAAGGAACTGTGGATCATATATATATAGGAAGTTCTTCTCCCACCCTAATTACATGAAGTATTAGGATAGAAAGTTTTTGGTATTCCCCATACCCTAAATTCTTGTGATATTTTGGTAAAAGGATCAGGAGAATAGTTTTGATGTATTGGATAAGGGTATATATGTGTTAGGATATGTGAGCTAGGAATCCATTAGCTATTTTTGTTAAATTGGTATGAGTGACAGGCTTGTTGTCTCCTTACCCTAGCTAATACTCTTACATATCCATAGATATATGTCTAATGAATGATATGTATACACTGTAAATGAATGTTGATGTATATGAAGATATATATATATATATATATGCACATGTATGTTATTTTAACTAATATGTTTGAATTTCTGTTGCGTAACATGTGAGATACCGAGTGTAGTAGCCCAAACCAATAATACTAATTATGTCATTTGGTAAACAATTAAGAATTGATTCGGGTAAGGGAAGTAGTAATTCACCAATCTTATAGTATATAGTTTCTATTATTTAATCAACTTAAACGGAACTGTAGGATTAGGAGGGGTTACACTGAGTTGGTATTAGAGCACTACTACCACAGCTAGTTTGAACTGGCTCGGTAGTGAAAGGTTATATTCCTCAAGATAGAGACTAATGCAGGTTAGTTAGCTGAGCCATGGCAATTGACTGGCTTGTATTATGTTTTGACTTGAGGAATGGAGTATTAGGTTTAGGTAGATGATATTTCTGATTGGTGCCATATGATCTCTTATAAATAATATGTTATTGAGACTAATCACCTCGGTAATGTTTGTTTTGTAGAGTGAATTATGGCCCCACCTAGGAGAAATACTGGGAAGGAAAAGGAAGGTGAGACCAATATGGAAAGAGTAATGCAAGTCATGATAGGAGTGGCAGAGGCTATGAGGGAATAGGCTATTGCTGCTGCCCAACAGGCTACTGCTGCTACTCAACAAGCTGCAGCTACGGTTGAAGCACTTAAACAATTTCAAAAGAATAGACCTATGAATCCTAACCCAAATCTTAACATTGGCCAAGTGAGAAACCAAGCCCATAATGGTTGGTCTGAATTTCAGAGAAATAATCCTCCTTCCTTTAAGGGTGAGTTTAACCCACAGGCAGCTGAAGAATGGTTGTGAGAGGTGGAAAAATTGTTTGAGGTCGTAGGGAATATGGATGAATAGAAGGTATTATTTGCTACTCATATGCTTGTTGGGGAAGCAAAATATTGGTGGAGAGGAGCGAAACAATTACTAGTAGCCCAAGGGACCCAGATCACCTGGGAAGCTTTTAAAATAGTGTATCTAGAAAACTATTTCCTTAAAAATGTGAGAAACCAAAAAGAAATTGAATTCATGCAGTTAAAGCAGGGTAATATGACTTTTGAGGAGTATTTAGCAAAATTTGAGGCATTGTCTAAATTCTCTTCTTATTTGGAGCATCATCCAAATGAGACATGGAAAGCATTGCATCTAGAAGCTGGGTTGAGATCGGAGCTAAAGAATGCTGTTGCTCCATTTGAAATTAGAAACTTTGCTATGTTAGTGAACAAGAGTCACATTATTTCTCAAAACCTGGCTGAAACAGAGAAAGAAAGACAGAGAACTAATTTCTTTAAAAGAAAACAACTGGGATCCTTCAGAGGAAGGGATATTAGAAATGAGGGAAACCAGAAGGGGAAGAAACCTGTGGTGAGAGAGGTAGTACCTAATGCTTGTCCAAAGTGTGGGAAAAGTCATGGCGGACCTTGTAGATTCCAGTCCGGTGTGTGTTATAAGTGTGGAAAATTGGGTCACTTCATTAAAGACTGCCCTGAGTGGAAGAATTCGACTGAGCCCACAAGACCTCCTATTATGGGAAGAGTTTATACTCTCAAAGGTAAAGACGTGGTTCAGTCTGATAATTTGAAAAAAGGTAAATGTTTGATAAATGGTGTATCTTTAATTGTACTGTATGATTCTGGTGCCACTCATTCTTTCATTTCTTGTGAAAGTGTGGAAAAACATCAGGAAATTCACACACTACAGGAATAAGATCAAGTTTATGCTGAACTTTAATCTCAGAAGCACATAGAAAATGCATTCTCTCATTCTTTTCCTTAGTACTCCTGTTTACAGGCATGGTATCTACAAAAGTCACAGATTTTTCTAAACAATCCAAGATTACATTGTTTGCAAACAACCAATTCATCCCAAGAATAATGTCCAAATCCACTAAAGGTAAGAAAATTAGATCAACAAAAAATGATCTGTTATCAACAACAATGGGACAACTCAAGTAGGCTAAAGAAGTAAAACCTGCTCTTCAGCTGGAATAGAAATGGATAATGTATGAGGTAAACTAGTCACAAGTAAATTTAATCTCTTCACACATTCTAATGAAATGAATGAGTGAGTAGCACTAGATCAAATAGTACAATTAAAGATATACCATTAATTAGACATTTACCTTTCATTGAATCATTAGACTGAGCCACTTCCTTACCCTTGAGAGTATAGACTCTTCTAGTAGTAGGAGGTTTAGCAGTATCACCATGTCTCTTCTATAGTGGACAATCTCTAATAAAGTGTCCTTCTTTCCCACACCTATAACATACACCCTGTTGTACCTTTGGTTGTAGCCATTTGCAGTGTCCCTCATGACTTTTATGACATTTAGGATAAACATCGGACATCACTGGTCTCACCATAGGCCTTTTTCCTTCCCGACCTCTACCAAATCTACCATCTCTCCCTAAGAAAGATCCTGGTTATTTTCTTTTAAAGAAGTTACTCTTTTTCTTTTCTTTCTCATTCTCTACCAGATTTTTAGAAACTATGCAACACTTGTTTACCAATGTGGCATAATCTCATATTTCCAATGGAGTTACCACATTTTTCAACTTAGACCTCAACCCAACCTCTAGGTGCATTGCTTTCCATGCTTCATCTGGTTGAAGTCTCAGATAAGAGGAAAATTTAGATAATTCCTCAAATTTTGCCAAATATTCATCAAATGTCATATTACCCTGCTTGATCTGCATAAACTCAATCTCTTTCTCATTCCTCACATTTTGAGGGAAATAATTTTCAAGAAATGCTTCCTTGAATGAATCCTAAGTTATTTGGATTCCTTAAATCTCTATTAGTTGCTTCGCTCCCTTTCACCAATATTCTTCCTCTCCGTCCAGCATATAGGTGGAGAATAAGACTTTTTGAGCATCAGTTGTATCAAGAACCACAAATAGTTTCTCCATCCTTTTCAGCCATTCCTCCGCCAACTTCGGGTCAAGATCATCCCTGAAAGAAGGAGGATTTTCTTTTTGAAATTCAGAACATCCATGATACACCGAGTTTCCTGCTTGTCCTTATTGAGGATTAAGGTTATTATAGTTATTCCCTTATTCTCAAAATTGCCTCAGGACATGAGTAGTAACAGCTGCCTGCTCTCTCATAGCATGGGTAGTAGTAGCTGCTTGCTCCTTCATAGCCTCTGCCATGCCCATCATGGCTTGCACTAGTCTCTCCATATTACCTTCTCCTTCCTTCTCCTTTCTAGTATTCCTCTTTGGTGGAGCCATACTTCACTCTACAAAAAAAACATTACCGAGGTGATCAGTCTCAATAACATAATATTTCTAAGAGATCATATAGAACCAATAGGAAATACTGTCTACCCAAAACCTAGCACTTCATTCCTTAAGTCAAAACAGAATACAAGTCAGTGAACTATCTAGATTCAGCTAACTAACCTATACTAGTTTCTATCCTATGGAATCGACCCTTTATTACCGAGCCAGTTCTCAACTAGCTGTGGTAACTATGCTTTGATACCAACTCAGTGTAACACTCCCAACCCTATATTTATTTTAGTTAATAAAATAAGATCAAGTAATATAATATAGGATTGGTGAGTTATTACTACCTCTACCCGAGTGCCACTAGTTAAATAGTTGAGTGCCACTAGTTTGGGTTACTACACTTGGGTTCTCACACGTTTCGCAGTAGAAATAAATAAAGTAATTTAAATAAAATAGATAGGGATAGAGATATTCACATTCACATTTAACTATACATAATCTTTATACATACATAACAGTAGTGTGTGTCAAACATATACCTATAGATATGTGAGCCTGAGTAGGGTAAGGAGACAACAAGCTTGCCACTCATACCCTATTTTTAAACAAAATATCCTATCTCACATATCTTAATACATATATGCCTTTCTTATTTACATCAAAAGTCATTCTCCTGATCCCTCCAAAAGATATATAAGGATTTAGGATATGAGCTTACCAAAATCCTATGATATATTCCTAATTATGCCTACCATCAAGGGGAAAGAACTTCCCACACATATACAATCCATATTTCTTTAACTACCAGGAAAGGCCTTAGAAATGGTATCTCTATTATTTCTACCTCGACCTCCAGGAAAATCTAGTACCTAGGCATCTGATACAAACCAGCTTAAATGAGAAAGATTTCTCAGTAGCAATAATCACCTGTATTTAAAAATAGCTGCTTGTACCACTGTATGGATATAGAAATCTACTACATTCTTTTTTATAATAATTTAAAATATTATGCTATTGGAATAATGTATCTGGATTATACAAATACCTCATGCATATACTTATGATTATACATGTACTTACGATTATGCATGTACTTCAACAGATATTATCACATAGGATACATACTCAACGGTAATGGTAACACATCACATTCTCATATCATTATGGAGCATAAGCAAAGAAATTATGCAATTTGATATGGCCAAAATCAAAAGCATTATAAAATAATTCTTTAAAAAAATTTCATTTATAAATGAGTTTTCTCGTGGTCATGGGCCACCTGCAATCATTCTCATGGTTTTCACTGTCAGCATTTATTGTCAGGTTAACCGTTAACATTTATTCTTAGGTTATCCATAAGCAATTATTCTCTTGGTTAACCATCTACAAAACTTTTCCTAGATTAAAGCCAATTGCAGCTATTCTCGCTGTATAACCAATTTCATCCATTCTCGCAGAATAACCAAATGCATCCATTCTCGCGGATTAACCATTTCCAATTATTCTCATTTATGGCTTATACTCATTAAAATTATCTTGTTTCTCTTCTTTTTCTCATGATTTCTCAAGCATACACATTTCTCATGTTACCCATTACAATTCAACATTAAATCCTTCATTTGAGCAAAGTATTGGGCTAATTGTGTATAAAAAGAGGTTATTGAGTCCATTTTTCCAAAGTAAAGAGCTACAAGTTGACTTCCAGCCTCTTGCCCCAAAATGTTTCAAACAATGCAATCAGTCGACTTCCAGGACCCCGACAGTTGATTACTCTGTTCTTGGCTAATTTTTGGAAAATAAGAGCATGAAAGTTGACTTCCAGCCCCTAGCAGTCGACTGCTAGCATTTTGGATACGATTCTAGGCAACTCAGGAGCACGACAGTCGACTGGTAGAGCCTACAAGTCGAATGCTACGTTATGCTTTATTTTTTGAAAGTCCGTTGACCCAGATTTTCACACTAAGAACAAGTTTTTAAAATAGTTTTGATGATTGAAAACTTAATAACAGTATAAAAGCTTCATTTGCCACTCAAAAATAGCCCAAACCATCGATTATTCATGCTCAAATTTGGGATTTAAGCTCTTTTTTAAAAACTATGAAAAACCCATTTCTCATATTTGCATTCATGCATTTACAAGTATATTCAAGCAGTTTAAAACATCCAATAGCAATCAAAAACATTAAGAATGTAGGTTTTTAATATCCCTTCAGTTTAAAATCATAAAACTCAAAATTTCCATCATAAACAGTATTTTCAAAAATAAGGGAGATGGGTGATTTGCTACCTTTATGCTGATTTCTAATCGGTATTTAATGATGGTGAAGGGTTTTGGTAAGTTTTCCTAGCTCTTGGAATGCTTTAATTCGATTAACAACTTTCTTCCCTCTTAGTTCCCACTCTTTCTCTCTCTAACTTGATTTCTTTCTCTCTCTAAAATTTCAGAACTCAAGAAGCCAAATGAAGAGTTCTGAAAGGCTGGCCTATTTATAGGTAATCCGATCTTTTGCAACTTTATTCCTAATTCCCAACCATTCGGCCCAAATTGATAATTCTTCCAACTTTATGTTAAATGACCATTTTGTCCCAACTGCCTGGCGGAAAATTTTTTAGAATTTTGTTGCTACAGTAAATCATTTAGCTAAATTTACACCCTATTGCCCTAAAATTTTAGAATTTTATACCTCTATCCTCACTCCATCTTTTTCCTTTCAATTTGGCCCCTATTCTTTCTTTTCCCTTAAAACACTTTTCCTAATGCAACTACATGTGGCTTACTGCAACAAACACAAGCATTTGATTCATTATAAATTAACAAACATCTCTTAATGTGTAGAAGGAGCGGATGTTACATCTTTCCCAATGAAATTGCAAGCCTTCCACCTGAGAGACAGATATAATTTTCTATAGAATTAATTCCTAGCACGGGACCAATTTCTATAGCGCCTTATAGAATATCTCCCTTAGAGCTAACAAAATTGAAGGTGTAGATAGAAGATCTTTTGGGGAAATAGTTTATTAGGCCTAGTGCTTCACTTTGGGGAGCACCAGTTCTTTTTGTAAAGAAGAAAGATGGAAGTATGAGATTATGTATAGACTATAGACAACTGAACCGGGTAACTATGAAGAATAAATACCCACTTCCTAGGATAGATGGATTTGTTAGATCAATTGAGAGGAGCTATTGTGTTTTCCAAAATTGATTTGAGATCAGGGTACCATCAAATCAGAGTGAAAATAGAAGACATACCTAAGATAGCCTTTAGAACCAGATATGGGCATTATGACTTCCTGGTAATGCCATTTGGATTAACGAATACTCTAGCTATTTTTATGGATTAAATGAATCGTATCTTTAGACCCTACCTAGATCAATTCGTGGTAGTGTTTATTGATGACATTCTTGTATATTCTAAGAGTAGTGAAGAGCATGAACATCATCTTAGAATTGTATTACATTTACTTAGGCAAAAGCAATTGTATGAAAAATTAGAAAAATGCGAATTCTGGTTGGAAGAGGTGAATTTCTTAAGTCATGTAATCACTAGAGATGGAGTAATAGTAGATCCCAGTAAGATAGAAGCTGTAATTATTAGGAGAAACCCACAACAGTGATTGAAATTCAGAGTTTTCTTGGATTAGCAGGGTATTATAGGAGATTCATTCAAGGGTTTTCGTAAATTGCATTGCCCTTGACTAGATTGACTAGGAAAGATATTCCATTTGTGTAGGATCACAAATGTGAAGATAGTTTTTAAATTTTAAAAGGTTGACCACAACACCTGTCTTAATAATCCCTAATCCCTTAGGAAATTTTGAATTGTATTGTGATGCATCTAAGAAAGGTCTAGGATGTGTCTTGAAGCAGAATGGGAGAGTTGTTGCATATGCCTCTAGACAATTAAGGCCTCATGAAGAAAATTACCCTATCCATGATTTAGAATTAGCAGCCATAGTGTTTGCTTTAAAAATCTGGCGACACTATTTGTATGGGTCGAGGTTTGAGGTATTTAGTGACCACAAAAGTCGCAAATGTCTCTTTGAGCAAAAAGAATTAAACATGAGGCAAAGAAGATGGATGGTATTCTTAAAGGATTATGATTTTGAATCAAAGTACCATCCAAGAAAAGCCAATGTAGTGGCAGATGCACTAAGTCAGAAATCTCTCCACATGGCTCAACTAATGATAAATGAAATGAGCCCGATAGAGAAATTTAGAAATATGAGCCTATCCACACTGGTGTTACAAGATAGGATATATTTGAGTGAGTTGAAAATTGAGAATAACCTTAAAACTCAAATATTAGAAGCTCAAAGAGAGGATGAATTCTTAAAGTCCCTAAAGGACCCAAAGGAATTCAAAAGAGGTGTCGATAGGGTAGTAACTTTTCAAGCTAGGATTTATATCCCAAACTCAAGAGGACTAAGGGATATAATCTAGAAGAAGCCCATAAGAGTAACTATACTATTCATCCTGGTACTACCAAGATGTATCAAGAGTTGAAAAAGAAATTTTGGTGGCCAGGTATGAAGAAGCAAATAGCTGAGTATGTTATTAGATGTCTAGTATGCCAGCAGGTAAAAATTGAACATAAAAAACCTACAGGACTACTACAACCTCTTGAAATACCTGAATGGATATGGGATAAAATTTCCATGGATTTTTTTGTAGGTTTACCAAAAACTCAATTAGGAAATGATGCAATTTGGATGATTGTAGACAGATTAACTAAATCTGTACATTTCCTACCCATCAAAATAAATTTCTCTTTAGATAAGTTGGCCCAATTGTATATACGAGAAATATTAAAACTCCACGGAGTTTCTACTAATATAGTATCTGATAGAGACCCTAGGTTTACTTATAGATTCTGAAAAGCCTTGCAGGAGGCTTTTGGTACTAAACTTAGTTTCAGTACTGCTTATCACCCACAAACTGATGGATAGACTGAAAGAACTATTCAAACTCTAGAAGATATGCTTAGAGTATGTACATTAGAGAAAAAAGGCAATTGGGATATAAATTTACCTTTAGTGGAATTTACCTACAATAATAGTTTTCACTCTAACATAGGGATGGCTCCTTATGAATCCTTGTATGGAAGAAAATGTAGATCACCTTTGTGCTGGTTTGAAGTGGGGGAGAGACAACTATTAGGGCCAGAGTTAGTTGAAAAAACCATAAATCAAATTAAAATGATTAAATAAAAGATGGTAAGGCCCAAGATAGGCAGAAAAGTTATGCTGATAAAAGGAGAAAGCCACTAGAATTTGATGAAGGAGACCATGTTTTCCTTAGAATTTCTCCTATTACTGTTATTGGTAGGGCTATTAAGTCTAGAAAGTTGAGCCCAAGATACATTGGACCTTTCTAGATTCTAAAAATGGTTGGCCAATTTGCTTATCAAATTGCTTTACCCCCATTTCTATCTAATCTTCATGATGTGTTTCATATTTCTCAACTTCGTAAATATCTTCCCGATCCTTCACATATTCTTGATGCCAGAATAGTACAATTAAAAGATAATTTAACTTATAATCCTAGACCTTTAAGAATCATTGGGACTGAAGTCAAACAATTGAGAAATAAGAAAATTCCACTGGTAAAGGTATTATGGGATTAGTTATCGCCCCAAGAAGCTACGTGGGAGAAGGAAGATGATATGATAAAAGTGTATCAAGAGTTATTTGTATAGGTACGTATAAATTTTGAGGATGAAATTTCTTAAAAGGAGGGGAGAAATGTAACATCCGCTCCTAAATTTTGAGAGATGTTTGTTAATTTTAGTTAATTTCTTGTGTATATTGCATTTATGTTATGTTAGCTTGCATATAGTTGCATGAGTGCAAGAATTGGATTAGAAATGAGTGAGAAATTTGACTAGAATGAAGAAAAGGACTAAAATGAAAGGTGGAAGAGTTTAGGTATGACAACCGCAATTTTGGCCAAAGGATTTACTGTAGCAACAGAATTTTGAAAGCTTCTTGCCAGTGAGTTAGGGACAAAATGATAATTTAACATATAGTTGAAAGAATTATCATTTTCGATCGAATGGTTGGGAATTAGAAGTAGAATTGCAAAAGGGCCAGACTACCTATAAATAGGCCAATCCTTTAGACCCTTCATTTGGCATCCAAAGTTCTGAAATTCTAGAGAGAGAGAGTAGTTGTGTAGAGAGAGAAACTAAAGGAAAAAGGCAGTGAATCTCATTTATAGCAAGATTTGAAGTTAGAAAAGTGATTAGGAAGGCATCTAGAGCATCAATCAGCATCTATATATCAGTTAAATATGGATTAAGGTAGCATAATAACCCAATCCCTTTATTTCAGAGCTTACTATTCATACTATTGAAATTGTGAAATTGAACTTGTTTGAAAGAAAAAGGGATTAAAAACTACATTCTTATTATTTTTAATCACTATTGGGTGTTTTTAATCGATTAAAAATACTTGTGCATGCTTAAAATTTCTTCTGAAAAATGGGTTTTTCAGCTTGAACAAAAATAGGTTTTAATCTCATATTTGGACAAGATTACATGATGTTTTAGGCTGTTTTCTTGTGTTAAATGTTGTTAAGGAATTTATCTTGAGTTCATAAATTTCAAAATGGGTTTAGAAACAAGTTTTTAGATTGAAATTTTGGGTCAACGAAAATTTACAAAACAGAACAAGACGTAGTAGCCAACTACCCCGGTGCAACAATCGACTGTCGTGTTCTTGATATGCCCACAAACGCATACAAAATGCTAGCAGTTGACTACCAGGCACCTGGAAGTCGATTGTCGCATTCTTCATTTTTCTAAAAATGCCCAAGAATAGAGCAGCCAACTTCCCCGACCTAGTAGTCGACGGTTGGGCACAAAGTAAGCTAGCAGTCGACTTCCGCCACCTAGCAGTCGACTGATAGCTCTCTGTTTGGAATTTTGAAAATTTAGACAGAATGCAATTAGTCGACTTACAATGTGATACCAGTCGACTGCCACCTTTTTTGATGAAAAGATGAACTTAATGATATATTTGAATAATATCTAGCCCAAAAACTAAATCCAAACTAGAGATTAAACTCAAATTGCAAGCAAGGAAACATATACTTTGAATGTAAATGAGAAAGAGCATGAAAGTGATGAAAGTTAAAAGGAAAGAGCAAGAATGCATAAGAGAAATGAAAATTGTATTCTTAATATATGTATTTGTGGTAGATAGGTTCATATCTAAATGACTGATTGCTGGTATGGGACGGTGATCGGACATTCCGTGATTATCGTGATAGTTGTAAATTGTAAGTTAGTGACTTAATGGCCAATGTAAATGAAAAGTCACATACTTAGAATTTACATAACTATAGTATGCACCGATTCACCCATATATATATATGTTTATGAATAGCATTTTGAGGACCCCAGTATGTACTTAATATGTTGGACCCAGAGTTAGGAACCATATGTTACTTGGATCCACTAGAGGATGCTCTAGAATGTACACAAATGTTATATGCAATCGAGGATTGCCAAGCAGAGTTGCCATAGTACATATGTGAAAACATGGAGTGGTGCACATGTTGCCCCTTTAGATTTCTTTTATTATGCAATTATATAACGATAATTGTGATGATGATTGGTAGAGGCCAATGTACGATGATTGGCAGAGGCCAATGAGAAGTGCTCTTATTTCCTATCGCTCTTTATGTTATGATGAAGGTTATATGAATGATGCTATGTTACCGATATGTTTTGATGAATGGATGAGATATGTACCATGAGTTAAGTTTATACATGCAAGTATGAAAGTTAAATGAAATGTTATACAGAATCACCTAATAGATGTATTGTTTCATGAAAAAGAATATAGAATTTTCATATGAGTTTACGGTGGTAAAAAGTAGCTATTTTGAAAAATGGTTATTAATGCCACTGAGATGTATTCTCATAAAAATGCTAGTTTGTATCAAATGCCTAGATACCAGATCCTTCTCGAGATAGAGATGGAGTTAGTTGAAATACCCTTCTTGGGGTATTTCCTTGTTATTAAGGAACTGTGGATCATATATGTATGGGAAGTTCTTTCCCCACCCTGATTACATGAAGTATTAGGATAGAAAGTTTTTGGTATGCCCTATACCCTAAATTCTTGTGATATTTTGGTAAAAGGATAAGGAGAATAGTTTTAATGTATAGGATAAGGGCATATATGTATTAGGATATGTGAGCTAAGAATCTACTAGCTACTTTTGTTAAATGGGTATGAGTGACAGGCTTGTTATCTCTATACCCTAGCTAATACTCTCACATATCCATAGATATATGTCTAATGAATGATATGTATACACTGTAAATGAATGTTGATGTATATAAAGATATATATATGTGCATGTGTATGTTATTTTAACTAATATGTTTGAATTTTCGCTACGTAAAGTGTGAGATCCCGAGTGTAATAGCCCAAACCAATTATATTAATTATGTCATTTGGTAAACAATTAAGAATTGACTTAGGTAAAGGAAGTAGTAATTCACCAATCTTATAGTATATAGTTTCTATTATTTAATCAACTTAAAAAGAACTGTAGGATATGGGGGGGTTACATATTACACCCAACCAAAACCATGTTTTTAGATAAAACGGCATGCAACATGAAATGAATAATCATATAAGATGTGTGATAGATGAATATATAAGAATTTCAGGCATGATTTTTAGTATGACTGTTTAGATTTAAAATATTATACTCATTATACTATTTTGTATTGATTTTCCCATATTCATTTTAAATTTAAAGGTATTTAGTAATTCACATGTATTTAAACCGATTTGGATAGATGTTTTCTGTGCTTCGTCACAATTGAGTATTCAACTATTTTGTAAATATCTAATTGTAAATTGATCTACTAGGATCTAATCATCTCATTAAGTTGTTTACTAGATTTTTTTGAATATTGGGCTATTGTATAAAAGTGAAATGTCTAATTTTTTGGAAAAACTTTATCAAATTTTTGGTAGGAAATGTTTTGAGAATAGATGTATATAATGAATTTAATGGATTTAGTAGTATGATATAGCATATCTCAATTGTATCTTAATGGTTGTTAGAATTTATATTCCAGAGTATGATATGGTTTATAATGTGATAATAGAAATGCTACACAAGATTTATGGTTGAGTGGAATTTGGATGGACTGTGAGAAAATTCTATTTGGGTTACACTCAACCAGTAGTGACTCTCTGACGTTTCCTAACATGGGAAAAGTGAAAAATTTATTTAGAACTTTGTATGCTTCCACTACTCTAATAAATGTATAGCATGATTAAGGGGGTTGTTACAATATGAGTATAGAGATATTGCCTATATGTGTTAGAAAGACTCTTTGCTACTTGGTGTGGATTGGCTATTGTATTATATACTCATAAAGACGGACGAAATTTAGGGTGAACATTTAATGGCTAGTATGGGACAGTCATTGAGTGTTCTTCATGCAAATTTCTTTATAAAATATATTTGTTTTCATCTTAAATAATCTACATTTGTTATGGATTACTCTTTAAACCAAGACAACCCTATAAAAGACTTAGGGAGTAAAGGGTGGATGGTCTATACTGGGATAACATTTTGGTTTAAGTGTAATTCTTTATAACCCTAGGTATTAGTCAACTATGTGTATGTATTTTTCGTATAGTAGGGAAAGAGGTTGAGACTAACAGTGTGCACAAGCTGAGGGATGCTTTGGAAGTTAGATTCTCACCTATCCTTGAGTGGGTAACTGGTGTTATAGATCACACTCATAAAATAGGATGATGTTTTCAGGTGATTGGTGTTACGGATCACACCCAATGAAAATAAAAATGAATTTGATAAAAACAACATGCAATGGGATGATAATCATATGATAATGTGATACACGCATATTGTCCTATGGAAATATGCAAGATATGTATTTTTGCATTAACAAGGGATTTGTTATGCAAATGGAATTTACAAGCATGATTGAAAATGGTGTTTTAACTAATGAAATGGCACTATACTCTTATGAATTTACGTAATTTCCCATGTTTGTTGAGTTGACAGCACTTTGTGATTCACATATGTGTTAAAGCTGATTTTTGGGGAGGTGTTTCCTGTGCTGAAGCCACAACTGAACTTACAACTATTTTGAAAGTATGTAATTGGTAAATTACTATACTGGGATTTGTATATCTCATTAAGTTGTTTCTTCAGATGACCAGGAGCAGGATATGCCTAGGAGTTAGCTGGGCATGAGAGAGGGATGTCAAAGCTACAGGGCATCCTAGAAGAAGTTGTAAAGTGTTAAGTTGAATTGTCAAGTAGGGCATGATTTGTAAATATAAATGATAATTGTATTATTGTGTGATGAATATTATGGGATGTAGACTGGTGAGATGAAAATATTAAGGTTGAGATGTGAATTACTGATGGAAGGATGAACTTAATTAGTAGTAGTTTTGCTATAACTTATATCTTAACTATTCTTGAAGGAATGTTTTAGAATATATATTCTAGGATATATGATGGTGTGAATTGTGGAGTTAGATATGTTGCACAGGAAAGGTGGTTGAGTGAAATTTGAATTGACTAAAAGAAGAGTTTATTTGGGTTACACTCAACTAGAAACGACCCTCTGAGTTTTCTAAATGGAAAAGGGAAAAATTTTTGAGGCTATTTTACACTTCTAATTTATTTTACTTTGATAGGGATATTGGTAGGTTATAATGGGGTCGTTACAATATAAAGAGCAGATCACACAAATTTCATCATATAGGGTGACAAAGAAAGATAATGTAACGAAAGGGAATATGAGGTGTAAAGGTGTATATAATGAAGAAAACGACAAGGCTTAACAATGGTCAACTAAGGGAAACACAAGAGGTAGGCTTTTTGGCCAATTGTAATGTATCCTATGTTGCCCAAATCATCTCATGGTATTCAAAGATTCATGTAACCTTAACAAGTATTATAGAGCAAGTTCTAGAATCATAATCAAGTAAAATGCACACTCACAAAGAATTTCAAGAGCATAATTGTAATGAATGCTCAACATAGGCTAAATCCTCACATTTGAAGTGTGGTAAATTTGCATATGGTTCTCAAAATTTCTAATGAATTATCAATCAAGTAGTGCATACAATTTGCATTATCAACCATCCTAAATCAAAATTAAGTAATTTGAAAAACAATTAGGCATCATCAGTATAACCTGGCCTAGATGATGCATTAGGCATTACTAACTGCTTTCCAACATAGACTATGAGAAACAATCACTGCCTGCTCAACAAACTAAGTTATGAATGCTCCAAAGATCAATGAAAAATCAATTGCATGAAATCAAGTATCCTATCATATATCAGTATATATACGTCATAATCAGAATATATGGTCATCTAAAGCTAAAAAAAGAGAAATAAATTTTGAAATAAATGTAAAATATAAAAATAAAAATAAATGCCAAATAATAGAAAGCCAAGCAAAGTAATGGATTCCTATCCCACACTTGAAGAACACATTGTCCTCATTGTGTAGCAAAGGGGGCATCTTAGAATAAAAATATAAAGTGCAGAAATAAACAAAAAAGTCTAATAGTCTCATAAATTAAAACTGAAAGAAAAGAAAATAAAATAAAAAGAGCGTAAAAAGAAAAAGATTGCTTCAAATATTGCCCCGATCTGGCGAATCTGGGGGAAAAGGAGGGATCTTGTAAGTGTAGGCTATGGGGTATTTCCTGAGAAAGCCTAAAGTCATTTCCTTCTCCTTAGTTGTCAAGTCAACTGCTATAATCAATGGTATCTTCTTTGCTTTATCTAGATAGGTGTAGCTTAGGTACTTGGTAATTCCTTCAATTCCAAGACTAGAGGGTCCTTAATCAAAGGTCTTACATTTTACACCTCTGACCTGTCAGCAGAAACAAAATGGTCAGTACAACTACTTGGCCCATTAGCTAGCAAATACTCTAGTTGCTCCAACACTTGCTCATTGGACAACTCTTCCTTATTTCCCTGTAATGCCACCTGAAAAGGATCATTAAGCAAGAATTCTTGCAATTCAGACTCAATAACATCATCCAAGACATTCACAGAATATACAGTATTATCATGGTCTAAGGATTATCTCATAGAAGAAGCCAAGTTAGAATAAACCTTCTCCTGCTGTAGTATAGTAGGGAATGGAATAGGTAGCCAATCCTCTCTCATAGGACTCTTCTTGTCCACCATTTTCGTTGGCATACTTACCTTAGGCTCTAGTTGTTTAATGACTAGTATATCTTGTACAATAATATCATTATCATCAGTCAATGGTTAAGGGCCAGATACTTTCTGACCTGATCTCTGAGTAATAATGTTGCAAAGCTCTCTTGGATTAGACTTTGTGGTGCTGGGGAGCATCCTTGGTTGTCTCTCAGCCAACATCCTAGAAATGTGGCCTAACTGATTCTCCATGTTTTGAAAGGAGACCTGTTGATTTCTAAAGACTATGTCTACCTACTAAATGCTTCTCTCTGTAGTGAAAACAAACTTTATGATCAATTCCTCTAAACTAGGCTTCTTCTCTTGCCCTTGACGAAATTGATTTGAAGTAATTTGTTGTTGGGGTTGTTGTTGGTACAATCACTGAAAACTTTGTAGACCTTGGGTGCTGTTGTTTCTCCAATTGAAATTTAGATGGCTCCTTCACCCAAGGTAATATGTGTTGCTGTAAGGTTTGTTCTATTGTCTTGGGGAATTCCCCATATAATCTACCTGTTCAAAATCAACTAAACAAAAATTAGAAGAAAAGGAGGAAGTGGAAAGTATAGCAAACACACCTCCTGCATTACAGTGCACACCATTATGTAGGCCACCACAAAACTCCTAGTCAAGCTATTCTGTTTGCACTAGCATCTAGAGTTGGTCTATCTTCTTGGCCAGAAGCTCCATTTGAGCTACCACTGATGTAGAGTTTACCTGGTTGAACACCCCCTACCATCCTGGTCTATCCCTACAAGATTGCCATTGATAGTTATTCATGGCCATCTCCTCTATCAAATTCTATGCTGGTTGTAATATCTGGTTCTCCTAGTTATTGAGAGATATTTGTTAGTTGTATATAAGCTAAATGTATGTGTATGTTACATTAGATTGCATGTAGTTGCATTAGACCGAGGTATTAAACTAAAAGAAGTGAGCGGGGACCTAAATGAAATAAAAAAGTTTAGTAAAGGGAGCTACATAGGTTTTCAATACTCCAGGGGTAGCAAACTGTAATTTTAGCTAAAAGAATTATTGTAGCTACCAGATTTTTGAAATTTCCTGCCAATGGTTCAAGGGTGAAATGGTAATTTGGCATATGGCTGGAGAAATTATCATTTTGAGCCAAATAACCAGGAATTAGGATTAGAATTGTAATTTTCAGACCATTTATAAATAGGTGGGAATATCAGACCTTCTTATTTTTATCCTGAATTCAGAACCTAGGGAGAGAAAGAAAGAGGCTCCAGAGACATAAGGAGAGAGATTGAGAAGGAAATGGAGATTTTGTTGTAATATGAAGTGAGACTTTGTAATAGGAAGATTTAAGAAGGTATATACCATCACTAGCATATCATTTTACACAAAATAAGGCAGCAAACAACCTAATCTTCTCTATTTTAAAGTTATTGTTCATAAATTAAAAATTTTTATTTTCATGTTATTTAAAAAAGAGAGGAGATTAAAAACTACATTCTTAGTGTTTTTAACTGCTATTGGGTATTTTAAATTGCATTGATGTACTTATGCTTGCTTAAATCAAATTATGAAAAATGAGTTTTTACCTTTTGATGAATATGAGATTGAATCTAAGATCTGAGTAAAACTAAGCAGTAGTTTAGGTTATTTATATGTGTTAAATGATGCTTATATACTGGTATTGAGCTGATGATTATCAAAAGCAAGTTACTAACAAAATTTTGGGCAAAAATCTAAGTCAATAGCAAGTTTGAAAAATAAAGTATAACATAGCAGCCGACTGCCAACTCTTGGAAGTTGACTGTCATGTTCTCTAGTTGCCCAGAAACATATACAAAGAGCTAGAAGTTGAATACCAGCCCTTGCAAGTCAACTGTCGTGCTCATATTTTCCATAAAATTGCCCAGAATAGAGTAGTCGACTATCGGGCCCATGGCAGTCGACTTATAGCCCTCGTGTTTGAGAAAATTGGCAGGACAAAGAGCGAAAAGTCGACTGTCAGGCATGGGGAAGTCGAGTTATTGGCCTCTATTCTAGAAAATGAGCTCAATTACCTAGTTTGAAGCATAATTAGCCCAAGACTTCACCTAAATAAAGGATCTAGACCTAGATGTGAGTAATGGGTGACATAAGGGTTGAGAATGAAAGAAAAAGAGCAAGAATTTTGTGAAAATTAAAAAGGAATGAGCATGAGAAATACAAGAGAAATGAGAAAGTATTCCTAGTGTATGGATAACAATAGATAGACTCATGACAAGGGACTGATGGTCGGTATGGGATGACCGTTTGGCATTCTACGGTTGAACTAAATCATTTTGAAAATACCATGATGGTTATTTGATAGACACATAATTATACAATTTTGTTTGATAATTTTTACTTACATTAAAAGCATGTTTTATGTGTTTTATTCAAAATTGCCCAAGTTTCCACCTTGTTTCCATGTTATCTAAGCTTTAACCAGGTACAAGGCAGTTTTGAAGCAAAATGGATCAAAAAAAGTGTCTAAAGCCTCAAAGCACCTTAAAACATATCTTGTAACAAGGCCGAGCATGAAGTCTTCTAGAACGCACCCTTCCACACAGCCATGCTACCTTTTGGCTTCTAGAACACGTCATTCCACATGGGCAAGCCATATTGAGCACCTTCCAACAAGGATATAGCACACAATCCCATCCAAAAGAAGGCCAAAAACATACCCTTTGTGTATCCTTTCTAGAACACGACCAGTAACATCACCAAGGGCACGACCATGCTACTTTACACACACCCACACGGCCGTGCCACTTTCTCCACCTCCACATGGTAGTGTTAGAGCCTAAAGACATGCCACACTCACTTATAAATAGGAGAGAGCGAACGAAGAGAAGGGAGTGACTAGAGAGAGCAAACTCGAGAGCATAAGAGTAGTCTAAAGCATGATAACTCCGTAGACCTTAACACTTCAATTCCCTTGTCTCTCTACAAAGGTAACATCCATGGAGATTCAACCAAGAATTGAAGGAAGAGATTGAGAGACATCAAGAGGTAACTAGAAGCATAATCAAGGACAAGTTCAGAGCCAAGACTTTTCACCCAAAACTCGACAGATGAGGGTGTTTCTGTCTCTATTTTATTCTTCATCCCTTTCAATTATATTTCCTGTTGTTTTATTCATGAACAACGAGTAAGTAGTAACTCTGGGCTTTCCCATTCCCATAGGATACGACTTTGGTACTCACTATTACACTAGGTTACACCAAAAGGTGCATGGCCTTAAGGTGTGGCTATATATAGAACATTGGCAGCACATTAAGTTTTTGGCACCGTTGTCGGGGACTCTTGTGAAAAAACTATAGTGAATTTAAGAATTTTTAATTTAACCATTTTATTGTTTTCAATTCAGTTTTTAGCAGTCATTTGTTTTGTTTTAGTAATTCATTGTCTAAGTTATTCCTTTTTATTTAGTTACTTCTTCACTTTTTATTATTATTTTGTTCCCATATCACATTATTATCACCTATATATTATTTTTGGTCTCCTATAGTTTATGACCAGAAGTTTTGATCCTACTCCCCTATAACCTTTATTTAAACTTGAACGATATCTCAATAGTTCAAGGTCTCATTCACATATTATTGAGGAAAAGCCAATTCAGACTCCTGTTCATACTTCGCAAGAGATGGCCGACAATAATAACAATAATGATGGTAATCGAACGTTGTACGATTTTGTGAGACCTTTATTATAAGGAACACAAACATGTATTAATTTGCCTACCATCGCTGCTAATAATTTTGAAATAAAGTCAAACATCATCCAAATGGTGCAAAAAACTGTACAGTTTGGAGGGTTGCCCAGTGAGGTGATAAGTACAAAATTATACATATTTATTGGCTAAATTTCACTCACTTTAGGAGTATATTTTATGTTTTTGATGTATAATTACCCATATCTCCACTTGTTTTCATGTTATCTAAGATTTTCCCAGGTACAAAGCAGTTTTGAAGCAAAATGGACTGAAACCAAGCATCTAAAGGCTCAAAGCACCTCAAAATGCACCTTTTCGCATGGGCACTCATGAATTCTTCTAGAACACACCCTGCCACATGCCCATGCTACCTTAAATCTTCTAGACACAACTTTCCACATGATAAAGACATCTTATACACTCCTACACGCCCAGAGCAATAATTTTCAATCAAGGAACGGTCGAAAAATCATCACGGATGGATGTCTTCTAGAATATGGCCTACAACATGGCCATGTGGAGGCCTAAGGAGACGCCTCCCTTGCCTATTAATAGGAGAATGCACAAGGAAGGAGAGGCATCACTTCGAAGGCGATCAAGAGAGGAAATTGAGAGCACTTGGAGCAGCTTGGAGTGTGACAATCCTTGCTAATCCTTGGAGCTTAATACTTAAATTCCATTGTCTTTTCACAAAGGTCACAAGCCATGGAAATTCAATCAAGAATTGAAGGAAAAGGTTGAGAAGCATCAAGAGGCAATTAGGAGCATAATCAAGAAGGAGTTGAAAGTCAAGGCTATTCATCCAAAACTTGAACGATAAGGGTGTTTCTGTCTCCATTTTGTTCTTCCTTTATTATATTTCTTATTGTTTTATTCATGAACATGAGTAGCTAGATTGGTATAACCCAATTGGGGTTCTTTGCCTATGTTGATATTTTGATTTGAACATGATTGAGTTATAAATTGAATTGTGTGATCTTCCTCTAGTTAAAGACTAATCAAGTTTTTATTACGAGACTTGGTAATAAAAACTATCTAGATACCTCTCAAATACTCTACCCGATGATGTTTGGAATTGGAAAACTAACTAGAGAGAAAAGTTGATCTAAACTTGAACATTGGACATGAATAGCCAATGGAAGGTATAGGCTTAAGAAATCCATTAAAACCAACCAGAAATCTGGATTTGCTTTACACAGGTAGCACAATCAATCTCATAACCCATTATCTTTTGTTTGCATATCATCCAGTCTAAGATCCCAATGGGTTTACTTTTCTAGAAACTTGATAATTCTCTATCTTAACACTTGCCTCACTTTCTCTCCGTAGCTCAATAGTAGTAGTTAGATTTAGTTTAGATAAAACACTATTCTTCTTAGGCTAAATAACAACGAGTAAGTAGTAACTTTGGGCTTTCCCATTCCCGTGGGATACGACCTTGATACTTACCTTTGCACTAGAATACACTGACAGGTGCACTGCCTTAAGGTGTGGCAACATATAGTTCATTGGTAGCAGATCAATTTTTTGGCGCCGTTGCTTGGGACTTTTTTTGTGAAAACTAGAGTGAATTTTCGAATTGTTACTTTAACCACTCTTATTTATTTTATTTTATTTTTGTCTTTATTTTTGTCTTTCCTTATTCTTTTATGTACTTGTTGGGTTGTTTTTCCAATTTGGTAAATTGTGACCATGAACTATATATATCATTCTTAGAGGCCCAAAGAGAGCTTCTGACAGCTCGAAGTGATTTTCTAGCCAAGGAGATTATCGAACTCCTGAAGCCAGAGCAAGCATCACAGCTTTGTTATGAATTTTGTGGTGGCCCACATTATAGTGAACACTGTAATGTAAAGGTATGTTTGCTAACACTTTTAATTTTGTTTATCCTTACATCGATTTGGCTGATTTCGAATAGGTCGATTATGTGGGGAATTCCCCAAGTCAGTAGAACAATCCTTATAGTAATACATACAACTTTGGGTGGAGTAACTATCCAAATTTTGGATGGAATAGTGATACCCAAGTTTCACCAGATCTTCAGTGGTTACACCAGCAACAACCCCAACAACAACCTGCTCCGAGTTAATTTTCTCAATTGCTAGAGAATGAATCCAATTTGGAGGAAATGATCATAGAGTTATGTCCACTTTAAAGAGTAGTTTCCAACAAACGAACACAATCCTTAAAGAGCAACAGGCCTCCATTCAGAACATAGAATACCAAGTAGGCCAAATGTTTAAGATATTGGTTGAAACACAGCCAGAAACGCTTCCCAACACCAAAGATTCTAATCCAATGGAGCAATACAATGCTATCACTCTAACATCTAGTAAGCAAGTATCTGGCCCTTTGTTATTGACTGATGATAATATTATTGTATAGGATGTGCCAGTCAGTAAAGAGCCAGAGCCTAAGGTAAGTAGGCAATTGAAAGTGGAGGACAAGAGTCCTATAATAGAGTACTAGCCACCTATTCCATACCCTGCTAGACTGAAGCAGGAGAAGGTTTATTCTGACTTAGCTACTTCTTTAAGGTATTCCTTAGATCATGATGATCTTGTTTATTCTATGGATTTTTTAGATGACGTTATTGAGTCAGAACTTCAAGAATTCTTGCGTAATAACCCATCATAAATAGCATTGCAAGAAAATGAGGAAGAGTTATCTAATGAGCAAGTGTTGGAAAAACTAGCCAATTTGCTGGCTATTGAGCCTAGCAGTTATACTGACCTCTCTCTTTCTTTTGATAGGTCAGAGGTATATAAGGTGAAAACCTCAACAGAGGATCCCCAAGTGCTGAAATTGAAAGAATCACCTATGCACTCAAGCTGTACTCATCTGTGTCAAATGGAAAAACTACAAATGATTATCACAGATAACCTAATCCTTACTGAAGAGGATACAATTTTGGCCTCTCTCAGAGACCATCTCAGGGCACTTGTCTATAAGATTCCCCCACCTCTCTCGTTTCCACCATAATGAGACAAAGCTTAAAGCACTCCTTTAGATATAGATATATACATGTACATAGATATACAGACACACACACACACACACACACATATATACATATACATATTTTCTTCTTGCATTTAGTACATAAATTAATAAATTCTCAAGTTTCTAGGAAAACTTAGGAGCCTTACACAGTCAGCAGGTATCTCCCTATGGTGCCATTGAAATTCATGACCCTAATTAAGGAAATTTCAAGGTAAATAAGCACCATCTCAAGCATTATCATGGAGACCCAATAAAGGACCATGTAATCTTCCTTCATGACCCAATAAATAAATGAGTTTAGTTAATGGACTCAGAAAAAAAAACATATTCTTCTTTCTTTTATCTTATTTTCTGAAATTCAGCTCACATGTTGATAAAAATTTCTCAACTTACTTGGAGAAACAAAGAAAGTGTGCCCCAAGGATTCCAGCTAAAAGAGGGGAAGGCTAGGATTAAAAGATTCATGACAACCTATCATGAAAATGATAAGTTATCATGATTTCAAATGATAGCCTATCACAAGAAATACCTTTTGGAATTTAATTTCAAAGATTTCATAAGAGAAAATTTGAATTTTAAAGATTTTCAAACCTTTCAAAATTTTGAATTTTTTTTTCAAAAATTTGAATTGATTTCCTAATTATCTTATAGTTTTCAAAAAATTAAAAATTTCCCTTAAAAAGTAATTTTGGTCTTCAAAGATTTTAAATTAAGATGAAGGGATTTTGAATTCTTTTTCATCTTAAAAACTTTCAAAAACATAAGACATAAATTTTGAAAAGTAAGGCAATTTGAATTTCTTTAAATTTCAAAAATTAAAGGCTTCTCATCAAAATTTTAAATACAAAGCTTCTTTGAATTATTTTACATTATCTTAAAACTTTCAAACAAATTCAAAGTTGCTTTATCCTTAAATTTTTGAAAATGGTAGGCCTTTTAATTAATTTCAACTTGTTTCAATTTTACCTTATCCTTAATTTTTGAAATTACAAATAAGTAGGGAGCTCTTTTAAATTGTTTCAATTCTTTCAAAATTTTTGAATTATCCTTTGCATTATCCACAAATTCTTGAGGATAATATGATCATTAAAATTTTAAACATATTCATAAATTAACTTATCCTTAGGATCTTTCAAACACTTTCAAAAGAATATGATCAATTCAAAAAGAGTTATCAAGAATCCTTTTAATTTTTTTTTCAAAAGATATGGCTTATACAAATTTAATTCCAAAAGCTTATCCCTCCCTCATCTTCATGCGTGGATTCCTTCTCCTAGGAGGACACGGTTTCCTTTGCCTATATAAAGGCTTAGCTGTCATGCTCTCCCACATGAGATAGTAAGCTTCAAATTCTTTTAATGATTTGTGTGAATTTTTGGCCACCCTAAGAGCAACTGTCATGCATAATTGTTCTTCATTCCAAGTAAGTGTGTTTTCTTCCTTAACTCTCTTTTCTCTTTTTAGGAACATAAAAAAAAATTCTTTTTTTTTCATTTTAATTAGGAGTATTCTTTAATTATTTCATACATAAATCCTTTCACTACTCACATGCATAGCATTCGTTAATAATTTCTTCTTTAAGATTCATGCTTCTTTGATCTCTTATGTGCATACAATAATTGTGTCATCATCATGGCTGCCAAAGATTTATCCTTTTAAGAACATAAAGATAAGATTCTATCGTATAGGATTCGAAAGAAACATTTTTTTTGTGCGCAATTCTTGTTATGAGTTCTTTTAGACGTCAAAACAAAAATTTTGGAAACTATAGAATCTTGTAACTTTCTTTCACATTAATCTATTCTTGCTATGGTTTCTACTGTTTCATGATAGAATCTTCAATCTTTCTTTCTATAAATGGTCGTGTATGATATTGATTGTTATATACATAAAGAACTTCAAATAACCATTCTTTTATAAATCTTGACAAGGAAAACCCATTCTTGAAATATATATATATAATAAAATGAAAATAATCATGTTCATGTTTCTTTCCTCATTCTTTTATAAAATAAATCATGATCATGCAAAAACCAAACTGTAACATCTGCTCTAATTATGATTAAAGAGTTGTTTGATACTTGTTAATTTAATGTTTAATGCTTGTGTATGTTGCATTAGTGCATATAGTTGCATCAGCCTAGGGACAAAATTGAAAGGAATTAAATGAAGGTTTAGTAAGAGGTGGTTAGGGACTCAATTGAAAAGGGAAAAGTAAGTGATTCCAAGAGTGCAAAATAGATGAGGGACCAAAGGGCAAATATGCAAACCACTCTTAAACCCTAGCTGCAGCCAAAACGTACACACACTTCTACCATACCAGATTTTAGAGAGAGAAGCTGAAGGGGGCAACTAGAGAGAGAAAAGGGCGAGTTAAGGCTTGAGGAGGGAATTTTACTAAGAAAGGAGCAGATTTGAGGCTAGAAATCAGTCCAATAGCAAGGGAGGATCATTTCTAACACATCAAACACACACATTTCGCCAAGAATCAAGGTAGCAATCCATCTTAAACCCCATATTTTTTTGAAATATTATTATTGTTGGAAAATGTGGATTTCTACATGTTTGAACTGAGATTGGGGTTAAACCTACATTCTGTATGCTTTTATACTTTTATGGGATGTTGTGTTGCTGAATGTATGCTCATATATGTGCTTGTAATGGATTGGAAGGGCTGGGTTGTGTTCATCTAGAGATAAAGACTAGATTTCCTTGATTGTACCATGTTTGAGCTAATGGATGAGAAATGTTTAATGAAAATTAAAGTTTGATGTATGGGAATTAAGCTCATGTATTTAGAATGGAAAATAGAATGCATTTTGGACTGGGTTTTATCAAAATCATGTTTTATGAACTGCAGCAGAGCATAGTAGCTGACTGCTAAGTAGGGGCAGTCGATTGCCGTGTTCCTGGAAAACCCAAAAGTGTAGACAGAGGCTTAGCAATCGACTGCTAGACACCTAGTAGTCGACTATCAGGCCTGGGTCTACACTAAGCAGTCGACCAGCCATCCTCGCACTCGACTGTCGTGTTCTTGGAAACTCGAAGTGCAGATAAAGGCTTAGTAGCCAACTACCAGGTTCCTAGCCTAAGTTTGCATTAAGCAGTCAATTGGTAGTCTTAGCAGTCAACTGGCAATCTTAGCAGTTGAGTGTCGTGCTCATATTTTTACCCAGAACGCATTCTAGAAAGCCACCAGCCGGCTAATAGCTTGCTATTTGGCACTTGAGGAATACAAAGAGCCACCAGCCGACTGGCAGCCTTCCAGAAGTCGACTGGCAGCCCTCTAGTTTTTGAAATGAGGTTTTTAATGGCAACTGAGCTTAGCAATTCTTCATATTAACTTAATTAAGGGCTCACAACATGGGTAAGCAAGGAAACTATGAGTTTTGGGTAATGTGCAAATGGTAGAGTCACTTTTCACTTCGATGAGAATGGTCTTTGTGATAGTGATATAAAAGGGAGCGAAGAGACATCAAAAAGGAAGAGTGAAGTATCCTCAGTATATGTACTAGTGGTAGATAGGCTCATAAGTCAAGTGATCGATTGCCAGTATGGGACGGCTGTTGGCATTCCACGGTTGTGCCACGTATTAGGATGGTTAAACATCCACTTGAACATAGATGACTTTGAAAACACTGTGATTGTTGTGAACCCTAAGTTAGTTTGTCTTTCAAGGGCCATGAAGAAACACATACTTAAGGTTAAAGCATAACCATGGGTATGAGCTGAATCACCCTAGCGTATATATTAGAGAATAGCGTACCGGGAGCGTGATCCACTGGAAAAGGGGTGGTGATTCCATAGCCTTATGATCCGTAAAAGCAGAGAGAATAGGACCTGTGTAAAGGTTTTACAGTGATTCCTTGAGTTATTGAGATTGTACGTTGGATCCGGCTAGGGGACGCCTCATTAGTACTATGTAGTAGAGTTACCGTAGTGGCGCAGTTAGTTACCAGGATAGCTCAACTACTGTAATGGCACAGTTAGTCACCAGGATAGCTCAACTATTGTAGTGGCACAGTTATTCACCAGGATAGCTCATTCATGTTTGTAGTGGTTTGTGGAGTCATTATTGGGCGACACTCTTAATAGCTCGTATGTTCTGATTGTTTCCTCCTACTCATATGTACCATCAAAAGGCATATTTATTACCCTATGGAAAATTTTTTATGATGAAAATGATGATGAATGCACTTCCCATATTTTTAAAGTTGATATGTTTTAAATGCACATGCATACATATGAGTATATAACATGATTAAATGCCACACTCATTGCATCCCCATAGTATGTTATATGTTTTATGAAAGAATGTAGAGGTTTTCGTGCGAGCACAGTGGTACAGGTTAACGGATTTTGTAACTGGTTGTATTGCTACTAAGATTCATTTCTCACAATAGTGTTGACATGTACCAGATGTGTAGGCCCACCGAGTTGGAGAAAAAAGGTAAGGTATGCAAAAGTGTTCAATCTGGGCATACAAACTATTTATTTTGGGATAGTATAAGTACATGTTAGGATTGAGCTAGCCTTCATGATATTTTAAGAAAGGCTAATGTAGGATTATTTTGTATAGCCTATTCTAACTTATTTGTATATGAATTAGACTGGATTGATGATTAAACTATTTAATGGGGTTATGAGTGGCAGGATTGTTGCCTCCATGCCCAATAGTTAATTGATTATATTTAATTAAGAATGCATGTCTATGTATAGTTACTCCAAGTATACGTTATATGTATTTATTCCGCTGTGATATTGAGAGAACCCGAGAGTAGAGACCAACCCAAATGCACTCAATTAATCAACTTGGTAAAAAGTTTAAAATGGGCGCGAGTAGAAGTAACAATAATACCAACACTCTGATAATTATTTTCATATTATAATTTTTAGAATAACTAAAGGAATCGTAGGATAGAGGGTGTTACACAAACAAGATTCTTGTTTCTTTTCATGCATACATCAAGATTCTAGCAAGATAATCTTTCTTCTTTACATCTGTTATTTTGAAATAAATCATAAGGATAATGTTACATACAAAAGTTATGCTCAAAGATTGATATATTCTCTTTAGATCTTTTTATAGCTAACTTATGTCAATTCAGGACTATGTCGAGTTCCTCATCCTATAGTATTAAATCAAGAGAAAGAGGGACCCCTGAAGAAAACCCTTCTCCTCTGTAACATAGATTGCTGACATTCCGTAAAGGAGAGCAAGAGGAGAAGTACCAAGTCTTTCGCTATAAGATGATAGGAGTCAGACGCTGCATCAACCTGAAAGACATCCTAACAGTAGGATTAACTAATGAAATCCATGAACTCCTAGATCCACTACCTTTTGTAAGGTTATTCACCATCAACGAACCTACATATAAAGAATTAACCTTGGAGTTTTGTAGCACTTTCTCCCTAAAGAAGCATATAGTTGAGTGGACTGAGCCAGACGCTATTTCATTCCACGTAGGGGGAGTAGATTTCTCTATGTCCATACCTCACTTTGGATGGCATTTAAGCCTATGGACAATGGAAGAATTACATGGAAATGAGTACAAAGGATGCCTCTACGCTCCAACAGCTCCCTCCCATATGATGTGGAATCAGATAACACTCAAACCTAGCCGTTACAACACAAGCAGCTCTAAGGCTACTAGCCTTCCTAATAGCTTAAGGTACCTCCATTCCATCTTAGTTTATACTATTACAGGTAGAGGAGATAACTTTAGAGTTGTCACCCAAACAGACTTATTCCTTTTATAGGCAATGCATCAACATAAGGAAGTAGATCTTGGTTTCATTTTAGCAAACCAGATCTCCACTTTCATAGAAGATGTCAAGAAGAGTACAATATGATTTGGCCCATACATCACTCAGCTAGCAAGGAAGATAGGAGTCCTAGATGATTGCATAAATGACCTCACTCAAGTAGGACGCATACAGCCAGTAGGTTTAAAGCAGATGATGAATATGCAAATTATATACACATCCCGTGGCCATAATGGTCCAGCCTATAAGTTGGTGAGGCAAAAGCAAGTCATATAGCCCAGAGACACTACAAGAAAAGATGCACAGTCTGCAAGAATAGCTGATCAACCATCTCCTGTAGCAACAGAAGTCCCTAATCCCAAAAACCTCAGCACCTCAGCTGATCAATTAGCCAAGTTATCAGAAATTCAGCAGTAGCATATTACTGAATTCAAATCTTTTCAGCAAGAAATCAAAGAACGCCAGGATACTATCTAGAGCACTCTCAGACATATCTCAGCTGGATTAGAGAGCCATATTCAATAGTCACATCAAATGACTTCTCAAATCTAGAGGCTAGTTGATGCACTACCACCATCCCTTACTGACTTAGACAACCTGGACATCTACTTTGAGGATCTTCTACCACCATCTCCTAAGAATCCACTAGCGCAGTAAATCAGTAACATTCTCCTTCGTCTCATTTTATACTTTTAGTTTGTCAATGTGTCCTCCCCATTTTGTTATACACTGAGCACAGTGTCTATCTCATTGTGGGGTGACTCCTTTCAATTTATTTTAGTTTATTTCAATTCTATTTCAGTTTTTTTTCTTTACTTTATTATAAATTTTTTTAAAAAAAATTTAAATAAAAGTTTTCAATTATTTTATTATATTCTTCAACCAGTTTATGTCTTCTTTATTTTATATTTCTTCTTTTATTACCTAATTTTTTTAATTTTTTTAATTTAACTTCATTACTTTCAAATAAACTGCTTTACACTAATTTAGAGCATTGATAGGACTTAGAAAACACACAAGTCCTTACAAGTGAGACTTTTTTTTCAATTTATATTAAACAATAACTGTAATTCATAGCTCATATAGAAAAATAGTTCTATAACACTTAAATGCTCTAATATCTTTAATCATGTTCTACATTACATACACTCTTAGCTGATAATAGGCATAGGAAGACATGCATGCATTACTTGACTGGCGATTTTATTAGAAATTTTAGGAACCCTATAAAACCACACCCTACAAATGTGAGGATTTAAGCCAAGAGAGCATTCATTACAAACATGCTCTAAATTTTTCTTGTAGAGGGTGCATTTCATTTTACTAGATCTTTAGAACTTGCTTTGTAATACTTGTCAAAATTACATGAATTTTTGAATATCATATATGATTTGGGCAACTTAGGTTATGCCACTGATGACCAAAAAGCCTACCCTATGTGTTTTCCTTAGTTGACCATCATTGAGCCTTGATTTGTTCTTCCATATATATATACACCTCTACACGCCATATTCCATTTCTTTCTACACTATCTATCTTGGCCACCCTATATGTTGAAACTTGTGTGGTCTGTTCTTCATAGCTTGATTAAAATGCAGTATCTCAATAAATGGATTCACTGAGTCTCCTCTTTATTTTGAGATACCCCCTCAGTCTAAGACTGAATATTATAAAGACTGCAAGACTGTAAAAAGAAAAAGAAAAATAATATATGAAGAAGAGAAAAATGAAAGAAAGAAAGATAGAAAAAGAAGAAGAAGAAAAAAAAGAGAGTATCAAAACAGTCTCTGTACTATCCTCGGAAAGGGTATTCTCTGAACTAAAAAGCTCAGTGAAAACTATGTCTACCGCATTTAATCCTTGGAATTTCCTTAGTATCACATGCATTTTCAACATATCTGTACCCTTTTCTCCCAAATTCTTCACCTACCTTGACCTCAAGCCCCATTACAACCCTGTCAAGACCCTCAGATCATGATATTCAAATTTTTGCAAGTAGTAGAGATAAGATTTATAAGCAAGCATATGGAAGGCATGGTACTATGAAATTGCTTGAGAGATTTCACTCCACCTATATACACTTCTGAGTGACATTGAGTGATCTCTGTGAGGCAGTGGTTCCTAATCAAATAATGAAATGCTTGTTAAGGAAGTGCATACAATCAAACTGCTCCTGTTATCTGTGAAGGTTTTGTAATGATAAAATTATGATCAAAATTCATTTGGGAAGCATTAGGTAACATAGACTATGAAGTATACATGAACTATGAGGAGCTATTATTGCTTTGTACAAATGAAATGAAAGTTTGCTTGAGGACAAGAAAAAGTTTAAGTGTGGGGTATTATGATAAGTACAAAATTATATATATTTATTAGCTAAATTTCACTCACTTTAGGATTATATTTTATGTGTTTGATGTATAATTACCCATATCTCCACTTGTTTTCATGTTTTCTAAGATTTTCCTAGGTACAAAGCAGTTTTGAAGTAAAATGGATTGAAACTAAGCATCTAAAGGCTCAAAGCACCTCAAAATGCACCTTTTCACATGGGCACTCATGAAGTCTTCTAGAACACACCCTGCCACATGCCCATACTGCCTTAAATCTTCTAGAACACACCTTTCCACATGACAAAGACATCTTGTACACTCCTACACAGCCAGAACAACAATTTTCAATCAAGGAACGGTCGAAAAATCATCACGGACGGATGTCTTCTAGAACATGGCCTACAACATGGCCATGTCACCCACATAGCCATGTGGAGGCCTAAGGAGACGCCTCCCTTGCCTATAAATAGGAGAAGGCACAAGGGAGGAGAGGCATCACTTAGAAGGCGATCAAGAAAGGAAATTGAGAGCACTTGGAGTGTGACAATCCTTGCTAATCCTTGGAGCTTAATACTTAAATTCCATTGTCTTTTCACAAAGGTCACAAGCCGTGGAAATTCAATCAAGAATTGAAGGAAAAGGTTGAGAAGCATCAAGAGGCAATTAGGAGCATAATCAAGGAAGAGTTCAGAGTCAAGGCTATTCATCCAAAACTCGAACGATGAGGGTGTTTCTGTCTCTTTTTTGTTCTTCTTCCTTTATTATATTTCTTATTGTTTTATTCATGAACATGAGTAGCTAGATTGGTATAACCCAATTGGGGTTCTTAGACTATGTTGATATTTTGATTTGAACATGATTGAGTTATGAATTGAATTTTGTGATCTTCCTCTAGTTAAAGACTAATCAAGTTTTTATTACGAGATGTGGTAATAAAAACTATCTAGATTCCTCTCAAATACTATACCTGATGATGTTTGGAATTGGAAAACTAACTAGAGAGAATAGTTGATCTTCGCTTAGACCAAGAGGTCAACAACTACTGGACTAGGAGAAACTCCTAAAAAATCTAAACTTGACCATTGGACACGAATAGCCAATGGAAGGTATAGGTTTAAGAAATGCATTGAAACCAACCAGAAATCTGGATTTATTTTACACAGGTAGCATAATCAATCTCATAACCCATTATCTTTTGTTTACATACCATCCAGTCTAAGATCCCAATGGGTTTACTTTTCTAGAAACTTGATAATTCTCTATCTTAACACTTATCTCACTTTCTCTCCATAGCTCAATAGTAGTAGTTAGTTTTAGTTTGGATAAAAAAATATTCTTCTTAGGCTAAATAACAACGAGTAACTTTGGGCTTTCCCATTCCCGTGGGATACGACCTTGATACTTACCTTTGCACTAGACTACACTGACAAGTGCATTGCCTTAAGGTGTGGCTACATATAGTTCATTGGTAGCACATCATGAGGACCCTAATGCATATATCGCTAACTTCTTGGAGATATGTGACACCTTTAAGATAAATGGAACCACCGATAACTCCATTAGGCTTATGTTGTTTCTAGTCTCTCTAAGGGATAGTCCCAAGAGATGGTTGCAATCTTTTTCTCTAAATTCTATCACCACTTGGGATGCATTGGCAGAAAAATTTTTATATAAAAACTTCCTTTCCACTAAGACTACAAAGATGCATAATAATATTTCTTATTTTATGCAGATGCATGACGAAAGCATGTACGATGTGTGGGAGAGATACAAGGACTTGCTAAGATGTTGCCTGTATTACCCGCTTCCCTGAATCTTATTTTTAGAAATAATTTTTGGAAATCATTCCCCAATGGACCTAAATGAAATAAGGAAATTGGGCTTAAAATATGAGGAATCAAAGTGCAATTTTCTTATTTTTTCTAAAAGGTCCCTGAAGTATGGTTGTTTCACCCTTTATTCTCATATATGTGTTTCTTCACCCACACTAATAGAGGAAACCAAAACTTCAGGGAAGAAAAGAGGAAAACAACCAGGCAAGAGGATAAAAAGGAGGAAATTAAGGGAAATTCATCCATAGTTAGAGTTGAGGTGTGAACTTTTCTTCCACAGCTTGATAATCATCGAAGAATCATCTAAGAGGTAGATTTCCTTTCTAAAATGCTAGGATTATTTACTTCCATTTAGCAATTTCAAGATTTAAACCAGATTTTGTAAGTTAGGTTTTTCTTTCACTCGGTTTGCATGTTGGATTTTCTGAACGATTGATGTTTTAGACCTACAAATTTATAGGTTTTGCACAAAAATGGTTAGGGACTAAGCTCATGCATTTTAAATTTATTATGGACTGGAAATTTGGGCTAAAATCTTGAGAATAGAACATTTGACCATTAGTATGCACCAGTTGACTATCGTGTTCTTGGCAAGTCTAGAAATGTATAAAGAGGCAAGGCAGTCGACTTATAGCCTCTTACCAATTGACTGTTGAGCCACTGTAAGCCCAAAATTCACAGACAAAAGTATAGCAGTTGACTGCTGAGCATGCATCAATCAACTGACGAGCCCCTGTCCTGTAAAATTTAGGACTCTAGAGAGCAACTAGCTGACTGCTAACTCCCTGGCAACCAACTAGCAGCACCCTGATGTGAAAAATGACTTTTAAAACATGATTTGAGCTTGGAAATCCCTAGTTTTGATTAGAAGGAAATTCAAAATATCATCATACATGAGAATTACATGTGACGAGTGATAGGCAACACAGAAATAGGAAGGAAAAAAGGAAATTAGAGGAAAACCCAAAGGGAAACACTAAGTCCTAGTTGTATAAGTGCATGATTGAAAGGAAATTTGTATGAGACTTGAGAAGCAGAAGGATGGGTAGAGAGAGAAAGGGGCGAGTTAGGGCAAGAAAAGAGGAATTTTGTAATAACCGTCCCCTTGAAAAATTTTAAGATATTAGTAATGTTGAAATTTTTATCAGGGTTTAAATGTAATAAGAATGTTGAGGTTATAATAGGAGGGACTAAAATGCAAATTTTTGTTAATTGCAAGATGGTCCCTAAGGTTCCCACCAATTCACTTCTCCCTTCCCTTATATGAGCTCCTTCCCCTGGTGCCAAAACATAAGGCTGAACATTCAAGAAGAGAAGAAAGAGGAGAGGAAACTGAGCAGGAAAAGGGAAAAGAGGAGGAAATCAAGATTAAAGCTTCCGAACTCGGATTTAAGGTAAGAATCCTTCTCCTAGGCCATAAAGAATCACTTAAACATCATATAGGAATAGATTTCTGCCCTGAATCTGTCAAAATCTAGGAGAAAATAAAAATAGGAAAAACATATGGCATTTTGAATTTTCTAAGATTTAAACCGGATAAACTGATTCTAAGGTTTGTTTGAGGTTAGAAATAGGTTTCTAAACTTAAATGCTGAGATTATCTGTTCCCATTTAGCAATTGTGAGGCTTAAATTAGAATGTTAAAGTTAATTTTTTCTTCCACTCGGTTTGCATGTGGATTCTGTGATTTAGTTGATGTTTTAGACTTAAAAATGCATGGGTTTTGTGTGAGAATGATTAGGGACTAAGCTCATATTTTTAGATGTTATGGATTGGTAATCTGGGCTGTATTCTTGAAAAACTAGCATTTCTGGACTGTCAAAGAACAGAAAAGTTGATTGCCAGCATGCACAAGTCAACTGTCATGTTCTTGGCAAGCTCAGGACTGTGCTCAATAGCTTAACAATTGACTGCCGGGCATGCATCAATCGACTGTTGAGCCACTATAAGCCTAGAACTTGTATACAGAAGCACAACAGTTAATTGCCAAGCATGCATCAGTCAACTGTCAAGCACTGTCTGATAGAATTCAGCCTTCTAGAGAGCAATCAGTCGACTGGTAGCTCCCTTTATGTAAGGAAATGATTTTAAAACATGATTTTGAGCTTGGTAATCTCTAGTCTTGATTTGAATAAGGTTCAAACATCATCCTATATGATAATTACATGAGAAGAGTGGTAGAGAACCAAAGGAATAACGAGAAAAATGAGAGAACCTTAGTGAAACCTTAAGATATAGAATTGCATAAATGCCATCTAAGGAAAATTAGAATATGAACCTTCCCTATTGCCTCAGGAAATGAATTTTGAGGACAATCTAAAGGTGAAAGAGGAAAATCCTGTTCAAAAGAGGAGCAAACGATAAAAAGTAGAGTAATCTACACTCCCCTGACTTTGAATTTATGTTTGTGAATTGCTATTTTCAGCATGCATTGTGAATCTAATAGGAATGATTGCTGAACATGATAAATTTACTTTAAGATTTTCATATGAGTATAGAAAAGACCTTCCTGTGTACTGAGATGCTAATTGCATGTTTTCTAGATTTGGCTATTGGGTTATATGCTATAGTAATAGACTAACTTAGGGTGGGTATTCAATAGTTGGTATAGGATGGTTATTGATATCAAATGCAGATGTATAGTGTAACGCCCCTATCTAGCCTTACCATTAATTCTGATATCAATAGATAGGTTCGGTACATTATCCTTATCCGTTATTTGATTAATGTCTGAGTAGTTACACCATTCAATTATATTAAGCAAATTAGGTTCGGAATCTTTTGCTCAGAATAAAACTTATATGCAAGCAGAATATAAATTTTCATGTAGTTCAAGTAATACAAGTCCAATAAAGTCCATTACATACTAACAAACATATCCTCGGATATGCCAAGTACCCATCCATCGGGAGTCAGGAGAAAATAGGTCTGTCACTCAAACTCCCTTATAAATTAAGGATAATCTGGTCCTTCACATATCCGTCCCCCGGGATTCCCCATATACCTCTCATGCGTACAATCAAAATAAATGTCCTAGTCTAACTCGATACATCTAGGACCCCAAATAGAGGATTACAAAAAATCTTACATAACCAAAAGAACTGCTACCTCGCGGCCCTGCTACGCGTCCGGATCTGGTACATATTAACACATAGATGAGAAAAACAAGTTTCCCAGTAGCTTAACAATTCAGGGTTTTAAAATTAACTAATATGTACCAGGGTGAAAACACCAAAACATTTAGCCTAAATTCTTGATATTAGGCATAATATTACACATAACTATAAACTGGAAAGCATTGCATGATAAATTTGGAAGTCAACAAAAATTAGATAACTCTTTTTCAAATGATATGTATTCTCATAAGCTTACCGGTGTTATTACGAAATTATTAGAGCGCTTATGTGTGTTATGTGAACACTAGGTCACGGGTGTGGAGCACCTTCGACCACACCTCCCTAGGTCACCCGTATGGAGCACCTTCGGCCACAACTCGTAATTTGTGGACACTCAACCGCATACATAAAATCATTGGGACACCATATCATAGGGATGGAGCACCTTCGACCACCCATCCTAGGTCTCTCGTGTAGAGAACCTTCGGCCACACCTTGTAAATTGTGGATACTCGGCTACGTACATGAAATCATCGGGACACTAGATCACAGGGATAAACCACCTTCGCCCATCCCTCCCTAGGTCTCTCATATGGAGTACCTTCGGCCACACCTCGTAATTCATGGACACTCGACCACGTGTATAGCGTAATCGCGAGCACTAGGTCATGGGCATGGAGCACCTTCGGCCACGCCTTGCTAGGCCACCCATGTGCAGCACCTTTGGCTACACCTCGTACATCATGGACACTCAGCCACGTATATAAATTAACCGTGGACACTAGGTCGCGGGCATGAAACAACTTCGACCACACCTCACTAGGTCACTAGTGCACACTTGGGCCGCTATGTGAGCGCTGGGCCACCTTTAACATTTCTTTAATTATCTAGGAAAAGTTTCTTTTCTTAAGAATTATAATTAGCCTACATGCCTTTTAAAATATAATAAATTCAAAGATAAAATTCCTTTTATTGGAAATTACCATTAATGTACTTCATTGGAGATGCTATTAATTTCCAGGATAATTTTCTCTTTCCTATAGTTTAATGTAATTATACATTTCTTATGGAAAATTCAATATTTAAGGAATAATTCTTATTTTTCTTAGAAATAATTTCTAAGGTAAATTTTCTTATAAAATTCTAATAATCTCAATATTAAATTCTTTTTCTTGGAAATTTATTTCAATGTACATTTCTTTCTAAAAATTCTAATAATTTCCATAATAATTTCCATTGCTTGGAAATTAATTCTAATGTATTTTTTTATCTTTCTAAAAATTCTAATAATTTCAATACTGATTTCCTTGTTCTTAGAGGTTGATTTCCAATGTACATATAATTTCCATAATAATGTTCCTCCTATCTATGTTCATCATTATTAGTCTTAGGCCCTTAGAATCAAAATTTCTCATGCATTATTATTAGCAATTGTAAATATTCCATAATCACATGCATTATTATTAATAATCATAAAGTTTCCAATTATTTTGGATAAAGCATTCTTTCATACATAGATCACATTAATTTCTTCATGGAAATCACAAGTTCACTACAATATTAAGAGTAATAAACCAAGCAACCTAAACCATTAGATATATTTCTAAATCTAAGTCCTCTCATGATCTTAAGGAAATAACAATTTAAGGATTAGCATTAGCCACCTTCTATCTTTATCATGCAAGCTCCATTAAATTTTACTCCTAAATCAAGAGTGTAGACAAGAGTTCAATTTCCATGGAAGTTAAAACATTGAACATAGATACTCAATCATGGAATAAGAACTTAATAGATTGCTAATCTACCTTGATGGTGTGCTAGAAAGAATACTCTTGGCCCTTCCTTTGGTCTCCTTGGCTCCTTCTTTTCTTGGTCTCTTAGTTCTTCCCTCCTCACAAATTTTGTATTTTTTTCCACTAGCACTCACGCCTCACCTTCTTCTTGAGGTGTTCTTCTCCTGTGTGTTTGTGTTGTTTTCCAACAATCTTAAGTGCTCTCTCTTCCCTTTGAGTTTTGTTTTGACTAAAGAGTGGCACCTCCCATCTCTCTTCCTTTTATTATTATTATTATGTACCATTCATCCCTTGTTTCACGCTAAGGAAAAGGTAAGAGAGAAGTCACGCAAACTCCTCACTCCCTCACCATATGCCATGTCGTGCTTGTACTTTAAATCCCAATTCCCTCATGTATGGCCATCGTTCGGATAAAGCGAGGCTGAATTGATAGAGAAAAATGGAAAATCATGCCACCTCTTTCTTACATGCAAGGAATGTACGACTCTTCCTAATGCATGCAAGCTCCTCATGTTTGTCCCTTGTGTATATTGATTCCTTCAAGCGGTGCCACTAAGAGAGGAAGAAGTGGATTCAAGCAAGGTGTGCATATGTACAAGGAGTTTCGTTCCACTTATTTATATATACTCTTACCCCACATTGAGTTGCTTACTCGGTCAACCAACAAGGAGGGAAGGAGGTCAAGCACCTCATGACCGTTTCCCACATTGGCAATTTGCTTTCCCATTAAATTGCACATTATTTCACACAAAAGGTGCTAGTCTCTCGGCCACGCAAGCTCTTCCCCCTTAGCATCATTCATGTCTTTGTAAATTTCCCCCCTCACACAAAGTGGTACGGCTTTAAGCCAATTTTATGCTACTACACATTTTTTTTTGTCACAAAATTTAATCCCTATGTGAATTCATCGTTAAGTGGCGCCATGGGGAAGGAGAATTGCATACGTAAAATTCCTTCACGCTAGAGTT
Source organism: Senna siamea (assembly GCA_031216115.1). NCBI lineage: Eukaryota > Viridiplantae > Streptophyta > Magnoliopsida > Fabales > Fabaceae > Senna > Senna siamea. The sequence goes on along the minus strand of CM062363.1, from coordinate 22,092,697 downwards.
ATCTCTCACGCAAGCTACACGATATAACATTTCAACTTGATTCCTATCTCTATGTCTTAGTTGGTGAATTCAAAAAGGAATTGCCTTCACTAAATGTGTATTTAATTCCCTATTACATGCTTACTTGGTTACTCTAAATTAATTGAGGGAATAAGTTGGCAATGGATTCCACATGCGCACATGTGTGTTTATGCCATCTTCTTTTGCTTATTTTATCTCTTAACTTGGGCAAACTAGTAGATTTGGCAATCTATTCATGTGCTTGGCTCACAAATAAGGTGTTGCATCCTAATTCATTTCCTATGTAACTCTATTTGGCTAGTTAATTTAAAAAGGAAAGAAATTTAACTCAAGCACCTTAAGCACCTAAAAATTCATTGAAGCACCTCAAGCACCTTAAGCACCTTAAAATTTATTAAAGCACCTCAAAATTTACTGAAGCACCTCAAAATTTATGCAATGTTATCCTTTCCAATATTTATTTTAAGTATTAGATCACACACGTAATCGGGCATAATTCATGGCAATTTATCTGATTAATTCATGAATTTAAGTATGATTGCAAGAACATGGGGTGTTACATATAGCATTATCATAAAGATGGAAGTGACATGAATGGAGGTTTCTCTTCTTAAGAGTATTTTGTATCACAAGGGTTTGAGTGACAGAGATGTTATCTCCTAACCCTTTGAAAAGTTCCTTTACAATTCTCAGTTATATTAAATGATGTAGCACTTAAGGAAGGATATGCGGTATTTTATGAATTTATCTCTAATGTAATACATTTTATTTTCGTTGTGCTTACAAGTTATGATCTGAGAAGAAGAATCCCAAACCTAATCAATTTTAATAATATATCAACGGTATAATTGCTTAGACATTATTAATCAATAATTAAGGTTAAGAATAATGTATCGACCTTATCTGTTTACATCTGAGATGTTGTAGTACTAGATAAGGCTATTACAACCGTGCTCATCCTTTGCCTAGAAATGCGAGACAGAATGCTAGAAGCCAACTACTAGACCCCTGGAAGTCGATTATCGTGTTTTTCATTTTCCAAAAAGTTTTTTAGAAGGCTAGCAGTTGATAGCTAGACCCCTGAAATTTAACTATTGTGTACTTATTTTTTAGAAAATTTATCAAAAAGGGAGAAGCCGACTACTAAACCCCTGGGAGTCAACTATTGTAATGCCCCTATCCAGTCTTATTGTTAACTCCAACATCAAGAGATAGGTTTTGTACATTATCCTTATCCTTTATATCTGATTAGTGTCCGAGCAGTTATACCATTCAATTGTATTAAGCGGATTAGGTTCGGGATCTTTTTCTCAGAATAAAACTTACATGCACAGCGGAATAAAAATACTACACTACATAATAGAAATTAAAACTTTCATGTAATTCAAATAAATACATGTCCAATAATTTCCATTACATGCTAATGAGATATATCCCTGGATATATGAAGTATCCGACCATCAGAAGTTAGGAGACAACAGACCTATCACTCAAACTCCTGTATAAATGAAGGGTGGTTCGGTCCTTTAGATATCTATTTCCCTTGTATACTCCCTAATACAGCTTGTATATATATAGTCAAAATAATGTCCTATCCTAAATCAGATCTAGCTAGGACCCAAAATAGGGGATTACAAAAAAAAATCTTACTCGATTAAAAGAAGCAGCTATCCCTCAGGCCTTCTACGGGTCCGTATTTGATACATATTAGCACTTAGGTGAGAAATACAAGTTTCCCAATAGCTTAGCAAATTTAGAGCTTTAAAATCAACTAATATGTACCAGGGTGCAAGCACCAAAACATTTAATCTACATTCTTGATATTAGGTATATTATTACACATAACTATAAACTGACAACACTGCATGATAAATTTAAAAGTAAATAAAAAGAATTAGATAATTCATTTTCAAATGACACGTATTCTTATAAGCTTATCGGTGTTATTACAGAATTTCCAGAGCGCATATATGTGATACGTGAACACTAGGTCATGGGCATGGAGAACCTTCGGCCACACCTACCTAGGTCACCTGTGTGGAGGTTCGTTGACACTCGGCCACGTATATAGCATATTCGCTAGTACTAGGTTATAGGCATGGAGCACCTTCGACCATGCCTCGCTAGAGCGCTCGTGTGGAGCACCTTTGTCCATACCTCGTAAATCGTGAACCCTGGCCACGCACATAAAATCATTGTGAACACTAGGTCACGGCATAGAGCACCTTCGGTCACGCCTCACTAGATCACTAGTGCACGCTCGGGAAATATGTGGATGCGGAGCCACCCTTAACCTTTCTTATGAAAATTTAATATTTAGGGAAAATTTCTATTTCCCTTATAAACAATTTCTAAGGTTCATTTTCATTCTAATAATCTCAATATTAATTTCCTTTTCTGGGAGTTGATTTCCATATACATTTTCTTCCTAAGAAGTTCAACAATTTCAATAATAATTTTTTAATAATTTCTCTTGCTTGGAAACTAATACCTATGCATATTCTCTTTCTAAAATGCTAGTATACAAATTTTCTCTTTCTTGGAATTAGTTCTATTGTACATTTTATCTCTAGAAGTTCTAATAATCTCCGTTGCTAGGAAATTAATTCCTTAATTCCAATATATGTAATTTCTTTCAAAAAAATAATTCTAATCACTTTCATGATAATTTCTTTGACCTAGAAATTAATTCCCTTATATATTTTTATTCTAACAATTCTAATAATTTTTCTAAAAATTTTCTTTCTATCCATGTCATCCTTATGGATTCGAAACCACTAAAATTAAATTCATCATGATAGTCTTTATCACTACTTAATCTCATAGTTGATCTTACCAATAATTTCCAATACCAACCTAGTCATTTATTTCCTATGATCACATGCATTATTATTAAAAATCGTGAATGTTCAATAACCCCATTAATCTCATTATGGAAATCACAAGTTCATCACAAGATTAAGAGTAAAAAATCAAGCTATTTAAATCATGAAATAAATTTCTAAATCTAAGTCCTTTCATGATCTTAGGAAAACATTAAGTTAGAGATTAGTATTAGCCACCTTCTATCTTTATCATGCATACTTAATCAAGTTTATTTAAATCAAGAATGTAGGTGAATACTCTAGTTCTATGGAAGCAAAATTTTGAAGCATATATATAAACTCATGGAACTAAAATAAAGAAATTGCTAACCTACCTCAAAGATGCACCAAGATGGAGCCTCTTTTAGCCTCCCCTTTGAGTTCTTCCTTGCTTCTCCTTTCTTTGGCCTCTTGATTCTTCCCTTCCTCACAAGTCTTTTGTGTGCCCAAGAGTCACGCTGCTCCCTCTCTCTTTTCCCTTTGTCGTGTGTGTCAATACATCTATCTTAACATGCCAATTTCAATTCTACTCTCTCTTGTCCTTTGCCCATTCGGTAATGGGAAGCTACCACTCCCATTCTCACTTTTTCTTATCGTCTTTGGTAGCCTTACATGCAATCTTGGGTGCAGCTCCCTTTCCTTGTAAGTTGTGTATTACTTAATTCCCTCACAAGCTTCTATTGCCTTTCATCATCACGCTGCACTCACCCCTTTTTGCATATTATTTTTGTCAATATTTAGGGCCACATGTGCTATTTCTAGCACAACTCACTTGCTTGCACTTCTTGCCAATCCACTTAGTCACGCAAGGAGAAAAGGAAAGAAGGTTTACATGCTGCAATTTGTACGGTTGCTGCCCTCTTCATGATAAGCTTAATTGTGGGGTTTTAATCCCATGAATTGGTGACACACGCAACCATTTGCTGCTGCACTCTTATATATATATATTTTATCCCTCTTAGTTGTTCGGTTAAAAGGGAAGAAAGGAAATAAAAACCCAACACCCCATATCATCATTTTCGTCCACCTAAGAGTCTAGATAGAAGGGGATGAAGGGAAAACCACCCTTGCACGTCCCTCCATCTTTCCTCCCCCTCTTCACAATATATATATGTTTGTTCAAGTACCATAATCTCTCCCTTACTGTCCTTTTAATGTTGTCGTTTCCCTTTCTATTTTTTTCCATCTAATCCATGCCTTTTCCATTTAGTGGAGTCACACAAAGCCAAGGAAAGGAAGGGGAAGTGGGTTCACGTGCTTCCTTCCACATGGCCCACCCTTCATGCAAGGCATGTGGCTTTGCTCAATTGAATTTCTTCCCACCGTACCCTACCTATTCATGGTTACTTTCTTTACTTGTAATAAAATTTTGCATATGGTTTCTTCCTTTCCTAATCAAAGTTTCCTATCTTGCGTGTGATCCCAAGTGCCATAAGTCAAAGAAAATTCTGCACTTTCTAAAATTCTTCTCCCTTGCCTTGTCTCCATGTCTCACGTGGTCCCATGTGCCTACCCCACTTAGGAAAATTCTGCACTTTTTTTAATTGTTGCATACTTCCTCTCACTCCTTCATATGTGGCGTCCAAAAGAAAGGAAGGATTGGTTTTCTTTATGCTAGCTTTTTCACGTGACACACAAACACACACACACACACACACACACACATATATCTCTTTGTTGCATCCCACTTCTCTTCCTCCTTTCATGTGGACCATGCATGAGTTCATGCAAAATTTCCTTCCTTTCATATAGAATCCATGCAAGGCTCACTCATGCACATGTTTAAACAAATGCTTCTTACATTGCTTCTTTCTTAGAAATTCAAGAATTAATTTTTTAAGCACTAATAAATTTTTTACATGTTTACTTTTTAATATAACCCTTTTTGGCCTTTAAATTATGCACCCTAAAATTCCCCTCATTAAGCTACTTCATCTAATTAATTAGCAATTAATAATAATTAATTAAATGACACCATTAATTCCTTTCATCAAAGACTATTAATTTAAACTAATTGAATTATTGGGTGGTACAACTATCGAGGCAGCAGCTGACTACCAAGCCCCTAGTAGCCGAATGGCAGCTCTCAGCCAAGAAAAGGGACTTTAGATAGTAAGATAGTAGCCAACTGCTAACAATTGGGAAGTTGACTGCCAGCCCTTTGACATGGAAAATGAGCTTAATTGACCATTTTAAGAACAGGTTAGCACGAATTCTCACTCAAACTAAGAATCTAAACTAAGGCTATAGTGGGTAACATATGAAAGATAGTCACGAGTCACTCAGATGATAAGATCCTTATGATAGTGAAAAAATAGATAGTAGAAAACACAACAAGAGGAAAGAGGAAAGTATTCTAAGGGTATACTTTAGGGTAGATAGGTTCATAGTCGAGTAATTGATTATCGGTATGAGACGACCGTTAGGCATTCCATGTTTATGCCATGAATTGGGATGGTCAAACATCCACTTGAACCTAGATGCTTTTGAAAACATCGTGATGGTTGCAAACTTTAAGTTAGTGTCATCTTCTAAAGCTATTTAAGAAACACATACTTAGAGTTAAGAAAAACCATGGACATGAGCCAAGTCACCCTAGGGTATATGTAGAGAGTAGCACACCAGGAGCGTGATCCAGGTAGAGTTAACGATGATTCTATAGTACTATGATTTGCCCCAAAGCGGAGAGGAAATGATCCAAGTAGAGTTGATAGTGATCTCATGAGTTGATAATGAGTCCTGTAAAGGGAAAAGAGACGTTGGATAGAGTTAACAATTATCTCATTGGTTAGGAGATGGTACTCAGATCTGACTGAGGGACCCCTATGGATGTACAAAAGTTAAAGTTAAAAGCTAAAGTTAGCTATATGTAGGCTGAATAGTTATAAACTCATTCATATAGACAGTGGTGCATGGAGTTGTTGATAGGCAACACTCCCTATTACTCGTATGGTGTTTTGTATCCTGCTCACATGTTTAAAGTAAAGAGATGGTATTTTTACTATCCCACAATATGTTTTATATGAGAAGTTATGATGTGATAATGTTGAATGAGCATCCCATGTTTTAGAGCTTATATATTTTAAATGAACTTGCATAAATCTGAGCATATGACATGAGAGTATATTGCATGCATTGCATCCCAATAGTATATAGTATGTGTTATGTTTTATGATGAAAGAATGTAGAGATTTTTGTATAAGTACGGTGGTATAACTTAGTAGTTTTCTAAGACAGGTTGCATTACTACTGAGATTCATTTCTCACATGAGTGTTAGCGTGTACTAGATGTGTAGGTTCCTTTGGCTAGAGGAGAAGGTAAGCAGGCAAGAAGTACCCTTCATGGGGCTACCTAAAAATGTTTATTTTGGATAGTATAGGCACATGTTTAAATTATACTAGTCTTTATAATTTTTGGAAAAGCTAGTAAAGAATATCTCTTGTATAACCTATATTGATTTAGATGTATATGGATTATTCTGAATTTATGGATACAAAATTTAAAGGGGTTATGAGTGGCAAGGTTGTTGCTTCCATACCCTAATGAGTTAAATTAAAGTTAATGAATGAGTATTTATGTATGTTTATGTATAGCTACTTAGGATGAATTATGTATATGTCTTGGATATGATATTTTGTTGCTATGTTATGAGAGCCTGAGTGTAGAATCTAATCCCAAATGGCTTTTAATTAATCAACTTGGTAAAAGTTTAAAATTTACTCAGGTAGATGTAACAATAACACACTACTATTAATATATATTTATGTATTATATCATTTAAGTAACTTAAAAGGGACCATAGGCTAAAGGGGTGTTACGGGCGTTACACCAGTTGGCTGCTATGGAGCTAGCAGTTAGTTGGTTCCTCTCTAGAGGGTTGCCAATCGACTATTGTGAAGCTGGTAGTCGATAGGTGGCTTTTATGGAGTTTTAAACTTCGTAAGACAGTATCCTGGCAGTCTACTGTTAGAAGGCTACTAGTAGATCGATTGATGAGGCTACCATTTGACTGCTACGTCGCTGTATGAAATTATGGGTTTTTCAAGAACACGACAGTTGTAATACCCCATAACTTTAATTAGTCTAAATTAGTATTCTTTAAATTGGGTGGAATTATTGGTTTTATTTAATAATTAGTTATAAATTAAATACTTTGTAATTAATTAGATGAATTAGCATAAAGAGGGGGTGAATTTGCTTGCATAATTTAATGGCTCAAAATGGGTATACTAATAGATAATCTTGCAAAAAAAAAATTAAAATTAGGTGCTTAACTTAATTCTCTATTCTTCCTTTTGAGTCACCTAGCCTAAGTGCTAAGTGAAAAGTAAGATAGGATGCAACATTTAAAATATGTGCATGTGTGTGTGCACGAGCAAGTGGGGAAGGTTAAGCATGCATGGGTTTTTATGTGAGAGAAGGGAATGGAAATCCTATTTTTCTTATGCATGGAAGGGACACGTGAACTAGGAAGAAAAGATACTAACATATTGCATAAGACCAAGGGATAATAGGAATGAGGATGAAAAAGAAAGGAGAGAATAGTTAAAGAGAAAGAAACACATGTAAGTTAGATAAATTAGGAAAGAGAGAAGTGTAGAATTTTAAGTATGCATGGGTGTGTTTTGCATGAAAGGGATGATTTACGTGAGGTGAGAAGGGAAAGGTACACAAGGGATGCAACAATTAAAATATATATATGCACATAAGGTGGAGTAAAAGGGAAGCAAAAGCTCCTAAAGCCACGTGAGGTATGGAATTATAATTAAGAAGAGAAAACAAGCAAGTGCAGCCATGAAATAAAAAAAAAAAAGGTGCAGCATCCTCTCCTTCATTTTGGCTGAATGAAATTAAAAAAAGGGAGAAGAACATTGAAGGAAAAAAAATAGCAGCACCTAATTACCTATAGAACACATGAATTCATCCTCTCTCCCTTCCCTCTTATGTGACCAAGTGGGCAAGAGAGAAGAGTGCAGAAATTTTTATTTTACAAATGTAGTTGCTTGTGGGGGGTAACTAACGTGCAAGGAGAGGAAATGAGGAGAATACAGTGTGAATGGAGGGAAAAACAATAGAAATAAGAATGGGGCTGCACCTAAACTCTAAATAATGCCAAGTTTGCAAGTAATTGTGTACTTGAAAGTACACTTACAACCATGATTGGCAAGAAGAAAGGGGGAGGGTGGCGTGACCACTAAGTGAATAGAATCGAAAATTTTATTTTTATGAATGTATGCACATACCACCTAAGCAAGGGACAAAAAGGTTGGAAATATTAGAATGAAGGAGAAATTATCCTTGAAAAGAAAATATTTTTAAAATGCTAGAATTTTTATAAGAAATGTACATTAGAATTTATTCCCAATGAAGGAGAAATTATCCTTGAAATATTAGAATTTTTCATAAGAAATGTAAATTAGAAATAAATTTCAAAGAAAGGAGAAATTATTCTTAAAATGTTAGAATTTGTCATAAGAAATATACATTAGAATTTATTTCTAAGGAAGGAGAAATTATCCTTGAAAAATTGGAATTTTCCATAAGAAATGTACATTAGACTTTATTTCCAATATAAGAGAAATTATTCTTGAAATATTAGAATTTTTCGTGAGAAATGTGCATTAGAATTTATTTCCGATAAAGGAGAAATTATTCTTGAAATATTAGAATTTTTCATAAGAAATATACATTTACATTAATTTACAAGAAAGGGAAAATTATCCTTGAAATTAATAGAATTTTCACAAATGAAGTACATTAATAAAAATTTCCAAGAAAGAGGAATTTTATCCTTGAAGATATTGGAATTTAAAAAAAAAAAAAAGATGTACACTAGTAATAATTTTCAAGAAAAAAAAATTTCCCTTGATAATTGATAAAGAATTTTTAAGGTGGCCAAGTGTCCACATGTGCCCAAGTGTGCACAAAGAATTCTTAAGGTGGCCAAGTGTCCACATGTGCCCAAGTGTGCACAAAGAATTTTAAAGGTGGCCAAGTGTCTACATGTGCCCATGTGTGTGCAAAGAATTTTAAAGGTGGCTAAGTGTTCACATATGCCCAAGTGTGCACAAAGAACATAAAAAGGTGGCCAAGTGGCCACGGTGCCCAAGTGTGCACAACTAATGAATAAAAGTAAATTAAGAATGATAAGCATAAATGGACTTGGTAACTTTATGATAATGCATTTTTATAGCATGCCCGATATTTTATTTGAAAGGAATATTATATGATTGCACTGGCATTTAAATTGATCATATTGCTTGCTAATTTATATTTATGAATTATGCTATATTTTATTTTCAAGAATGTAGAATTAAATATTTTGGTGCTTGCACCCTGATACATATTAGTTGATTTTAAACTCAAATTGTTAAACTACTAGGAAACTTGCATTTCTCATTATATGCTAATATGTATCAAATGCATACTCATAGCAAGGCTGGGAGATAGAAGTTCTTTTTGGGTTAAAGAAATTTTTGTAACCCCTATTATGGGTCTTAGTCTAGACATATTTTTTGGAATTAGGATGATTCTTTTGGCTGTATAGGAGATGTTCATGGGAAATCCCTGGGGATAGATATGTGAGGGACCGGTCCATCCCTAGAAATTGTAAGGGAGTCTGAGTGACAGACCTATTGTCTTCTGACTTCCGATGGACAGATACTTCATATTTTTGGGGACATGTTTATCAGAATGTAATGGACGTTGTTGGACTTGTATTATTTGAATTACATGAAAGTTTACATTTTTGCTGTGAAATATAGTATTTCTTTTATCCGGCTGTGCATACGAGTTTTAATCTGAGCAAAAGATCCCGTACCTAATTCGCTTAATAAAACTTAATGGTTTAACTGCTCAGATGTTAATTAAATAAAAGGATAAGAATAATGTATCGAACCTATTTGTTGTATTGGAGGAATTGTAATACTAGATAGGAGCGTTACAACATTCGACTGGTACATGTGATCAATTGGCTGCTATGTTCTGTAACAATTTTGAAAAACCTTATTTTTGAAATTTCCTAGTGAAAAATCCAGTATTTTCCAAGATTAAAACTTATGAGCTTACTTTATAACCATTTTCCCTTAAAATCTAACCATGTTCATGCTCAAATATCATTCATACAAGCCAAATTCACACATGCAAATTCGATGAACAATAAAACCTAACTTTCCAAATCTAATTCAAGCCTAGAAAATTCCTAATGGAAGTTAAAATCTCTAGCATTTTAGTTTAAAAGCCTTTTACTTTCTCCAAACAATCTCAAAATCTGATTTCCAAGCCAAGAACACCCATATTTTGAAAATAACTTAGCTTGGCCATTTTTGCTATTTCAACAGGTTTTCAACAAATTTGATACATTTCAAAAGAAGAAATCTACTCTTAGATGATGCTTAAGATGTTTACTAAGCTATAGCTGAAGGTTCCTTACCTCAAATCTGGTTATGGAAGCTTTCCACTCTGCTTCCTTCCTTTTTCTTCTCAACTCGTGATTTTCTCCCCTTCTTGGAGTCTTAGAGCTTTGTGTGGGTATAAAGGGAAGGAACATATAGGAAGGAATAAAAGGGTTCAGGAGTTGAAATTTCAAGGACCCTCTAGCAAATAGGAAAAAAAAATCTTTTTAGTCATTCTCCTCTTAACCCAAAACTCCTTGTTCATTAAACTTCTTGAAGTAAAATTCTAAGATTATCCTTAATAATAAACTTTAAGGAAATGGATATTACACATGACCTTAAGTGATAAGCTATCATGATTTCAAGGGATAGGTTATCATGACTTCAAGTGATAAGCTATCGCTTAAAAATCAAACTTGCATCATAACCTATCACTAGAATATTCTCAAGTGATCATGAAAGACTATCATAAGAGATAACTCTTTGTTTTAATTAACTCTTTAATTTTATAAAAACATTTTTTTTCAAAAAAAAATTTCCCTTATCATCTTAATCCTTCCAAAATTTCAAATTCCTTTCAAAAAGGTTATTTTTGGTGATGTGCTACCAATGATCTATATGTAGCCACACCTTAAGGCAGTGCACCTATTAGTGTAGCCTAGCACAATGGTGAGTATCAAGGTCATATCCCATGGGAACAGGAAAGCTCAGAGTTACTACTTACTCCTTGTTATTAACCTAAGACAAATGGTGATTTAACTAAACTAAGTTTAAATACTATTATCTAACTACAGAGAGGAAGTGAGACAATTGTTTTAAGAAAGTGAAATATCAAGTTCCAGAAAAGCAACCCGTTGGGTTCCTAAACTAGATGATATGTAAATGAAGGATAATGAATTATGAAATTAACTATGCTACATGTGGGTGAATTCTATAATAAATCTAGATTTCTAGTTGGTTTCAATGGATTTCTAAAACCTATACTTTCCATTGGCTATTTGCATCCTAATGGTCAAGTGTAGATTAGCAGTAGTTTTCTAATTCACCACTATTAGGAATTCCTCCTAATCCAGCAATCGTCAACCTCTAGGTCCGAGCGAAGATTAACTATTCTCTCTAGTTAGTTTTCCAATTCCAAACCTCATTGGTTAGAGTTTTTGAGAGGAATCTAGATAGTTTTCCTTACGACGTCTCGTAATGAAAACTGAATTAGTCTTTAACTAGATGAAGATCACACAATCTAATTTATAATTCAATCATGTTAAAATCAAAATATCAACATGGTCTGAGAACCCCAATTGGGTTCTACCAATCTAGTACTCATGTTCATGAATAAAACAACAAGAATTGTAATAAAGGAAGAAGAACAACATGGAAATAGAAACATCCTCATCTGTTGAGTTTTGGATGAATAGTCTTGACTCTGAACTCCTCCTTAATTATGCTTCTAGTTGCCTCTTGATGCTTCCTAATCTCTTCCTAAACAACAAGAATTCTTGAATGAATCTCCATGGCTTGTACCTTTGTGAAGAGACAAGGGAATTGAAGTGTTAAGCTCCATAGAATAGCAAGGGTTGTCACGCTCCAACCCACTGTAGTGCTCAAGGTTTTCCTCCCTTTGAAAGCTCCCTCAAGCTCTTATGCATCCTCCTATTTATAGGCAAGCGAGGCATGTCTCTAGGCTAGGACATAGCTATGTGGTAGCCTAGAAAAGGGCATGACCGTGTTGTAGGCCATGTTCTAGAAGGTATACCTCCATGGTGCACTTCTGGCCTTTTTTGGTTGGAAATGGTTGCTATAGCTGTGAAGGGAGGTACATAAGGTGTCTTTGGCATGTAGTGAGGCATGTTTTGGAAGTTCTAAGGCAGCATGGTCATGTGGTAGGGTGTGTTCTAGAAGACTTCATGCTTGGCCTTGCATCAAGATGCATTTTGAGGTGGTTTGAGCCTTTAGACACTAGGTTTTGGTCTATTTTTCTTCAAAACTTCTTTGTACCTGGTTAAAGCTTAGATAGCATTGAAATAAGATAAAAAATAAGGAAATTTTGTATTTGATACATAAAACATGCCCCTGATGCAAGTAAAAATTTTCAATTAAAACTGTATAATTATGTGCCTATCATTTGGTTTTCGAAAAAATTAAGTAGATAAAACAATTTTGAATTGATTTAGAGTTTTCAAAATTTTCAAGATTTATTTTCAAAGAAATAAAAGTATCCTTTAAGTTACCTAAAAATTTTCAAAAATTTAAGGGAAGGCAAATTGAAAGATAAAGCATTCTTGAACTATAATCATCTTAAAAATTTTCAAAATCTAAAATTAAGGGTTATCCTCAACTTTCTTTTAATATGAAGCCTTTTGAATTATTTTCCATTATCTTAAACCTTTCATACAATTCAAATGTGCTTCACCCGTAATTTCAAAAAAGCTTTAAGAAAAATTTTCAAATCATTTTAGTTATCTTCTTCAATCTTTCATATATTTCAAATTTTCCTTATCCTTAATTTTAGAGAAAACTTAAGATTCATCAAGCTTTTTTTTTTTCTTGAATTATGATAAACCTTTCAAAATTTTCAAACTCAATTTTGAGTTATACATGGTTTTCGAAGATTAAGAAGGAGGGTCATCAAAGGTTCAAACACCTTCTTACAAGATCACAAGAATTTTCAAAATATGATCATCTTATACCTAGGATCTTTTCAAATATTTTCAAAAGAGCAAGGTCATTTTCAAAATTCAAGGAGTTATCAAGAATCCTTTTAAAATTTATTTTCAAAGGAATTCAAAGAATAAATGGTTTATCTAAAATTCAAAAATTAAAGCCTATCCCTTCCTTCTCTTCACACATGGAACCCCTCTCTTACTAGGACATGGCTTGCTTGTTGCTTGCCTATTTAAAGCTCTCTAGCTGTGACACTCTTCCATAAAGTGGTAAGCTTTAATCTTCCTTATCCTTTGTGTGAATTCTCGGCCACCCTAAGTACAACCTTCACACATGAGTTCCTTCACTCCAAGTAAGTTTTTTTTTCCTCTTCAATTCTCTCTTCTCTTTTGTGAACATTCAATAAAATATTCTCATTTCAATTAGGAATTCCAAGATTTATTCTCTTACAATCATATAAATAAGATTCTTTCATTATTTCTTCTATCCTATGTATGTGAAATAAATCATCTCGTAACAAAGGATCTTAAAGAAACATTCTTTCCAGGCACATAAAATTCTCTTGTTGTTTCTTTTTCATATAGTTAAAATTTTAAAGAATCATTCTTTGATAATCATATAAATAAATTCTTGTATTCTTGAAAAATAAAATAAAAAAAATCATAGCCTTGACATAAATAAATCATCATCATCACACAAGAATTCTTCCATTCATCAAGAATCTAGTGAAGAACTTCATTTATCTTGCAATTTTTTTTCATAAAATCAAAGAAAATTTATAAAATTTACTATACAATATATTTTCATAAATAAATCATAAGAATGAAGTTACATTTACATGTGAAATTTATACTCAAGAGTACATATCTTCCTTTAATGCTTAAATTTGCTTAGCTAACTCATGTTTATCTAGGACCATGTCGCATTCTTCATCCCACAGTGTCACCTCAAAGAGAAGAAGGACCTCTGAAATCAATCCTTCCCCTCCATCACGACACACATTGCTGACATTCCAAGAAGCTGAATAAGAGAAAAAGTACCAAGCCTATCGCTTCAAGCTTATAAGAGCTGGACGCTGCATCAATCAAAGTGCCGTCTAGACAGTTGGCTTAGTTGAGGAACTGACTAACCTCTTGGACACACCCCTTTGCAAGGTTCTTCAACATCAACGAATCTACCTATAGGGAGTTGACCTTAGGGTTTTGCAGCACCTTCTCCTTGAAGAAGCACATCATCGAATGGTCTGAGCCAGACACCACTTCATTCTGGTTAGGAGGTACAAAATTCTCCATCTCTATACCTCGCTTCGGATGGCATCTAGGCCTATGGACAATGAAGGAAGTCAAGGGAAGTGCATAAAAGGATGCCTTTATGCTCCAACAACTACCTCCCATATTGTGTGGAATTAGATAGCAGTAAAACCAAGCTGGTACAACGTAAGCAGCACTAAGGAAACTAGCCTCCCTGATGGTTTGAGGTACCTTCATTCCATCTTAGTTTATAATCTTACAAGCAGAGGAGAAAACTTAGGAGCAGTGACCCGGATGAACTTGTTCCTTCTCTGGGCCATGCATCAACACAAGAAAGTGGATCTCGATTACATCTTAGAATACTAGATCTCCACTTTCATAGAAGATGTCAAGAAGAGTACAATATACTTTAGCCCATACATCACTCGACTAGCAAGGAAGGTAGGAGTCCTGGATGATTGCATTAGCGATCTAACTCCAGTAGGATGCATACTACCAATAGGCCTAAAGCAAGTGATGAACATGTGGCTGATCTACACATCCTAAGGCTATAAAAATGGCCCATTTTATAGGTTAGTGAGTCAGATGTAGCCTAAACAGCCAAGAAATTCTTTAAAAAATGGTGCATAACCTGTAAGACTAGCTGATCCACTATCTCCTGCAACAACAATAGTACAGAGGCCTACTAACCAAGTCAACACCTCAGTTGACCACTTGGCTCTAATAACAGACATTCAATAGTAATATATTGCTAAATTCAGAGCCTTTCAGCAAGAGATCAGAGAATGACAGGATACACTCTAGAACACTCTCAGTAACATCTAAGCAGGACTAGAAAGACATATCCAGTAGTCAGATCAAATGGCTTCTCAGATACAAAGGTTATTTGATGCATTACCTCTGTCATCACCTTTTACAGACTTAGACAACCTAGACATCTGCTTTGAGGATCTGCTACCACCATCTTCTCAGAAGTCACATAAGTAGTAAATTAGTAACATTATCCTTTACTTTGATTTTATTTTCAGTTGTCAATGAGTTCTCCCCATTTTGTAACACAGAGGACATTATTTGTCTTAAGTATGGGGTGACCTCCTCTCAGTCTTATTATTTTTTTTTTTTATGAAAATTCAAGTTAGTTTGGTTATCTCAAATCAAATAAGTGTGTGCTTTTCAATGTATACTTCAAAGTTTAGCATTTTATATTCTAAAAAAAATTTTCAAATGATTATTCTTTTATTTTATTTTCATATCTCTATTTTTTTTATTTATTATACTTTTTCACACTTCATTATTTTTAATAACCACTTCGCTTGATACTAAGTCATAACATGGATAAAATATAATACACACATAGAAGCCCGCAAGTCAATACTTTTTTTTGAATTCGTAATAAACAATAATTGTATCTCATAGCTCATGTAGAAAAAAACTCTGTGACATTTAGATACTTTAATATCTTTAATCATGTTCTATATTGCATAAACTCTTAACTAATGATATTGATAGGAATATTTGCATGAATTACTTGATTGGCAATTCAATTGAGAACTTTAAGACCCTATGAAACTGTACCTTATAAATATAAGGATTTGAGCCTAAGTGAGCATGCATTACAAACATGCTCTAAATCTTCTTGTTAAGTTTGCATCTCATTTTACTGTGTTTCTAGAACTTGCTTTGCAATACTTGTCAAAGTTACATGAATTTTTGAATATCTAAAATGATTTGGACAACTTAGGTTACACCACTATTGACTAAAAAGCCTACCCTATGTGTTTCCCTTAGTTGACTACTATTGAGCCTTGACATTTTCTTCATTATATACACCCTTAAACCCTACATTTCCACTCTTTAAACATTATCGTTCTTTGTCATCCTATATGTTGGAATCTGTGTGGTTTGATCTACACATCTGGATAAAAATACATTGTCTTAATAGATGATGGTTCACTAAGTCTTCTCCTCATTCTAAGATACCCCTTCAATCCAAGACTAAATATTAGGAAGATTGCAAGACTTCCATGAAAAAAAAATGAAGAAGAGAAAAATAAAAGAAAAGAAGGAAAGAAATGCAGAAAAGAAAAAGAAAAGAAAGCTAAAGAAAAAAAAATATATAATAAATGTCAAAGCAGTCTCTGTACTCCCTTAGGATATGGTATTCTTTGAACTAAGAACTTAGTAAGAACTATGTTTACTGCATTCAATCCCTAGAGTCTCCTTAACCCGTATGAGTTTCCAGTATATCTGCACCCCTTATTCCAAAATTCTTCTCCTACCATTACCTTAAGCCCTATTACAACCATGTTAAGACCCTTTGATCATGATATTCAACTTTCGCAAGTAGCAGAGATGAGATTTATAAGCAAGCATATGCAAGACATAGTTTTATGAAGTTGCTTGAGAGACTTTACTCCACCTATATACACTTCTAAGTGATATTCAGCGACCTATGTGAGACATAGATTCCTAAATAAATAATGAATTGCTTGTTAATGAAGTGCATACAATCTAGCTATTTCTATAATCTATCAAGGTTTTACAGTATTAGAATTATGATTAAGACTCATTTGGAAAGTATTAGGTTTCATAGACTGGGAAGTATAAATTGATTATGAGAAATTATTATTACTTTATGGGATTAAATAAAAGTTTTCTTGAGGACAAGTAAAAGCCTAAGTGTAGAGTAGTTTGATAGATACATAATTATGTAGTTTTGTTTGATAATTTTTACTTGCATTAGAAGTATGTTTTATGTGTTTTATTCAAAATTGCCCAATTTTCCATCTTTTTTACATGTTATGTAAGCTTTAACCAAGTACAAGGAAGTTTTGAAGCGAAATGGACTAAAACCAAGTGTCAAAAAGGCTCAAAGCACCTTAAAACCCATATTGTAGCAAGGCCCAACATGAAGTCTTCTAGAGCACACCCTTCTACAAGGCCATGCTACCATTTGGCTTCTAGAACATGCCCTTACACACGGCCAAGCCACATTGAGAACCTTCTAACAAGGCCATAGCACACAATCCCATCCAAAAGAAGGCCAAAAACACACCCTTTGTGCATCCCTTCTAGAACACGGCCACTAACATCACTAAGGGCACGACCATGACACTTTACACACACCTGTAACGTCCCTATATAGTATTACAATTCATCCGATGCAAATAGATAAGTTCGGTACATTATTCTTATTCTTTTATTTAATTAATGTTTGAGCTGTTAAACCATTAAGTTTCATTAAGTTAATTAGGTTCAGGATCTTTTTTTCAGATTAAAACTCGTATGCACAGCAGAATAAAAGAAATACTATACTACTCAGTAGAAATTTAAACTTTCATGTAATTCTAATAATACAAGTCTAATAATGTCCATTACATTCTGATAAACATGTCCCCAGATATATGAAGTACCCATCCATCAGAAGTCAGGAGATAACAGGTCTGTCACTCAGACTCTCTTACAATTTCTAGGGATGGACCGGTCCCTCACATATCCATCCCCAGGGATTCCCATGAACATCTACTATACAACTAAAAGAATCGTCCTAAACAATATGTCTAGACTAGGACCCAAAATAAGGGTTACAAAAATTTTCTCTAAACCCAAAAGAACCTTCTATATCCCGGCCCTGCTATACGTTCGCATTTGATACATATTAGCATATAAATGAGAAACACAAGTTTTCCAGTAGCTTAAAAATTTAGTTTTAAAAACTAATATGTATCAGGGTGCAAGCACCAAAATATTTAATTCTAAATTCTTGGAATAAAGACCATCGTGCATAAACATAAATTGGCAAGAAAGGTATGATGAATTTAAATGTCAATGTGATAAAATAATGTTCATATCAAGTAACACATCTTCGCATACTATAAAATGCATTGTTACAAAATTAACAAAACCATTTATTCTTGTCATTCTTAAAACTTACTTTTATATAATGGTTGTGCACACTCGGGCACTATGTGGACACTTGGCCACCTTTATAAAATCTCTTATGCACACTTGGGCACTTGTGGACACTTGGCCACCTTTCTAAGGTCATTGTGCACACTTGGGTACTATGTGGACACTTGACCACCTTCCTAGGGTCATTGTGCACACTTGGGCACTAAGTGGACACTTGGCCACCTCCTAGGGTCATTGTGCACACTTAGGCACTATGTAGACACTTGGCCACCTTTGTAATTCTTTGTGCACACTTAGGCACATGTGGACACTTGGCCACCCTTAAAGTTCTTTATCAAGTTTCAAGGGAAATTTTTTTTTCTTGAAAATAATATTAATGTACAATTCTTATAAAATTTTGATATCTTTAAGAATAAATTCTCCTTCCTTGGGAATTAATCTCAATGTACATTTCTTATGAAAATTCTAATATTTTCAATAATAATTTCTTCTTTCTTGGAAATTAATTCTAATATACATTTTTCTTTTTAAAAATTCTAATATTTTCAAGAATAATTTCTCCTTTCTTGAAAATTAATTTTTAATGTACATTTCTTATAAAATTCCAATATCTTGCAGAATAAATTCTACTTTCTTGGGAATTAATATCAAGGTACATTTCTTATGAAAATTCTATAATAATTTCATCTTTCTTGGAATTAATTCTAATGTGCATTTTCCTAAAAATTCCAATAATTTCAATAATAATTCCATCTTTCTTGGAAATTAATTCTATTATATATATTTCTTACAAAAATTCTAGCATTTTAAAATATTTTCTTTTCTTGCAATAATAATCCTAATCTCTTCTTATGACTTCAAAAATAAATTCCCATATTTTGAATCAATATCATGGTGCATAGCTTATAAATTCCAAGAATAAATTTCATGGACATAGCTGATGGAGATTTGTTAAATTGGCAATTCAATTCCCTTCTTTTATTCTTTACTAACACCCTTAAATGGTAGGCTTTCTTTCCTTTATGGTCATCATGAATTTAACACCAACCAACCCTAATCCTTTTCCAACAACATACTCATGCTATCTCATCCATCAACATTTCAATAAACCACACATGCTAGCCAACATATATACATTTTGGTCAAGAATGTAGGGAGACAATTTATATTCCATAGAAAGAAAAAAGAAACATGTTGGTTGCAAAAACTAAGCATGGAACACAAATCTCAAATTGTTAACCTACCTCTTTGGTGCCCTAAGATGGTTTTCTTGGCTTCCCCTTGATTCTTGTTTCCTTTGCTTTTATTCTTGATCACCTTCACTTCTTCCTCTTCAAACCTTTGGGGTTCCTCTCTCAACTCACGTGTTCTCCCTTTCAAATGCTCTCTCAAGACTCTTGAAATATTCTTTTTTTTTTCTTCTTTACATATGATTGTTGCATGTATCTCTCAAAATGAAATTCCCTTGTCTCACGCCACTCTATCTTTCTTTCTCTTTTTCTTTTCTTTCGTCACGTGTGTGTTTATTGTATGCATGCAAAATGAAATGGGCTTCCCACTCTTTTGTCTCTTGCTTAGGTGGCATGTAACACCCCTTATTATAACTTAACAACGTCATAACGCTTATTTAGATAAGTGGTTACATTAATCCTAGTCTTTAATTACATTTATTTCTCCTGAGCATCCAATCCATGATAGATTTGTTATGCAATTAGGTTTGGGTTCTTTTGCTCAAGTAACATGCTTTGGCACAGCGGAATATAAAATATTAAATAATACAACAGGATATATAAAACTTTTCTAATATACATACATTATACAATTGTTTAGTACATCGTTTGGTATACATACACTGGGATAGATGAAGTACCCATCTATAAGGAGTAAGGAGACAATAAGTCTGCCGCTCATACTCCTTTAAAAAATACCATGAGTGAATAGGTCCTTCACATATCCCTATACATGTACCTTTTTTCTTTCTATATACCGCCAAAAATATAAGCCCTAATTTGAACCCAAAAAAAAATAACTAAGAATTAGGACTCCAAAAGGTTGGGCTATAGCTATATAATTATGTACTCATATATTCTATAGAGAACTCAAAAACAGTGATAACATACACATTCTTGACAATAGTGAAAACTCTTAAGAAAGGAATTTCCATCGTGTCCAACTCCACCACGATTACCACACAATATCTAGTCATCTGCTACATATCAGTTTAGAAGTGAGAAATACATTCCTAGTAGATAAACGACCAGTTTATTTTAAAATAACTGACATGTACCACTGTAATAATATAGAAAATACCCTACATGCGATTTAATTTCAAAACTCTTTTCATATAAACACTTGAATATGATTTGTCATGAAAACATATGTGGATGTGGCTATAGAAATGAGATACACATTCAAGTAGGTCATTCATGGATTAGACTACAAGCATTCAAGGTTTGCATGTCATAATCATAATCACATAAACTGCGTTCATCCAATACATAACATAAAATTACATAAATTCTCCATTCTAGGAAGGTATACATAAAATCATTCCCTTCCACTTAATTGTACTCTTTGGAGTTATACACTAGATAATTCCCCCTGCATTTCCTTCCTTGGCAGTATATACCAGATCATTCCCCACAATAAAGTTTCCTTAGGAGGTATACACCAGATCATTCCCCTTCATTTCCTTCCTTGGGAGTATACACCAGATCATTCCCCTCAAGGAAAATTTAACCTTGCCTTTCACATTACATCAAGCATTTTGATGCCATTCAAACGCTTGTACATAAATATAAACATTCTACTAATAATAGCAAAAGATATGCTAAGTATCATCCATCCTTGACCATTACATCATTTTCCTTTTCATTCACATAACATAGGCCGATTTGGGTGGTACCTCAGGCCACTCCCAATGGACATATAAGATTGGCCATTCTAGGAAAAGTGTTATTGTAACGACCCCCTAATACGTCATACGCGATACTTATCTGATTAGCGGAAGCATATGTGGTATTCTGAATGTTTATTCCCTATGTGGGAACGTGAGGGGATCGCTACTGGTTGAGCGTAACCCAAATAGATTCTCCGTTGTCCATTCAGATTCCGTTCAACCCTGATTCACATGCAGCTAACTAAATACACATACATACATCATCAATAATAACTCTGGAATGAAATCTAAAACTGATATACATGTCTCATTATACATTCATACACATTTCAATTCAAATCCATAAGTTTACGGCTGTAAGTTCTACCAAAAATCCGGCAGAGTTTCCTCTGTAATTTGGTCATATCCCAAGTACAGAATCACCTGTTTAAAACGTAACAACCAGTCCAACAACAGCAGTAAACATACTAATATAAATCCATACACCGTAACATTAATTCATCGCTACAATCCATACATACTGTCTGAAACGTCATATATACATTCAGCCTAGTCCATACATAAGTTACAAGAAACAAAATCTGATAATTAACAGTGTCATCAAAGTATATGTACAAACGATTCAAGCCTAAGCTAAATAATCCTCTGTCTATCCTTAAGTCAGCTTCGGCTATCGTCTGGGCTCCCGCCTCGTCCTGTTCATCCGAGTACACAACCTAATGAGATATGAATCCCAAAGAGAATAATTTACAATTTAAATATCATTCAAAACCAGTTGAATACTCATGGTGTGAACACGAAATCGCTCTTCCCAAATCGGTTAAAACAGTGGAATACCTTATCTTTAAAATCGTTTAAACACATGGAAATTGCGGCAATATATCACAATCATAAAAATCCATTTCTTTAAAAATCAGTTATCAAAAGCGAGTGAAATCCCATGCCCTGTGTATCTCAATCCACGTTGGTTACAAATCCATCAGAATCGAATCTAAATCATCTTCTAATTGCACGTAGTCTAGAGAGAATACCTCTCTTATCGTTGGGTGTGATCCGTAACACCAATCACCCGAATCAAGCCTATATTGTGAGTGTGATCCGTAACACCAATCACTCACTCAAGGACCGGGTGAGAATCAACATCTAGGGCGTCCCCTAGCATGTGCACATACGCCAATTCTCATCCTCATCTGATCTATTCGAACTCACATGCACTCCTGGTGGCTATTCCTCAGGGGTTCTAGGGTATCACGCCTAAATCACAACGTTTCCCAGTGTAGGTTATCCACCCTTATACTCCCTAAACCTTTCTTAGGGTCGCCTGGTTTAACGCGCAATCCCTAACTCAAAGACAAAGCAACTGATAAAAATAGTTTCGCTTAAAAGCTTCTGCACGAGGAATACTTAACTAGTCCCATACCGCTATCAAGTACCCAACCCTAAGTAAATCCGTCCTAAAGGCATCTAAACTCGATAAACAAGGTGTCTAACATGCAATTAGGGTTTTCAAAGACACAGGCATGCAATTTTATCCCATCGAAGCAAAGACGCAAATCCATACAAGTCGTCTAAATCGCTTAGGTATTCACTAAATCAATTCTAGGGTTCGGAAGTGTAAATTATCCTACCTGGTCTCCTGGCCGCTTCAATTCAAGTCGACTCTGCGAAATCTCGGTTTACGAGCCCAATTAATTCCTGGACATGAAATTGAATATTTAGATTCGCCACGTCATCCATTTTCAATCATAAACCCGCTACGATTACCTAGGTTAATTAATTGCCTAATTACGTTCGGCAGTCATTTCAGTCATATACCATTAGTTTTTGGGAAAACGGACCTTACCACTGTGCTCGGATGATTGAATTCTACGTCCCGGTGATCTCAGTTTCTCAGGATGCACGTCCAGAGACTCCGGCGCAAGACACGGCAAGACGGTGGCGCACTTACAAGACGGCGAGGAGGTGCGATTTGCCTCGAAAATCACACCACGGTGAAGCCCGCAAGCTCAGGAGTCCGAATACGGCGGTGGCACGGCGGTTCACGGCCGTTTGGACGGTGTTTTCCGGCCACGAAGAGTCTCGCACGGCGGACGGCGTTTTACCTCGATCCGGGCTCGTCCGGCCTCCTTTCGACGGCGGCCGAAGCCATCGAGGCGACTAGCAGCTCGGGCTACACGGTGGTGGGGGCGGTGACGGTCAACGGCGTCGGACGGCGGCGCATCGGGCTGGGGAAATTTCGCGCGATGGAGGGGAAAAATGGCATTTTTCCGGCGGCCGTTGGTGGCGGTGGTTGGTTGCTGGTGGTTGTGGGCGATGAAATTTGTCGGTTGGTACCCTTGGTGGCGGCCCACGGTGGCTGTGGTGGCCGTTCACGGTGGAGGAAGGTGGAGAGAGAAAAGAGAGAAGAGAGAGAGAGTGTGGTGAGGAGAGAGAGTGAAATGAGAGGAATGGTGGGCTTTCGTGTAATTTAAAGCCTCCAGGGGCGATCCCAACTTTTCCCAGGCCACCTGGGGATCTTTTAGGGTGTCGGCATCCTTCCAGACGTTGGCACGCATTTCCATGCGAAAGTCTTGGCCTTCGTCAACGAAAGTGACGCACGAAACTCCTTCCGTCAGTTTCTGATCGCCGGATTACATTTCTTTCTGTTTGATCGTGTTTCTGGCTTCAAACAACCTTCTGTGTCAAGTCATTATCCTCGAAATACGTGTCAGGCTTCGTTTGATTGGGATTAGGGTTAAAATCAAGTTTTATCTTTTAAAATCCTAAAAAAAACTCTTTCGAATCTTTTCTGTTGTTACAGTTATTGTAACATCCGCTCCTAACACTTGTATCTTATGATGACGTTGTTGTTATTATCATTGTTAGCATTAATTGTGAAGGGTTAAGGATGAATTATTAAGGAGTTAGAATGAACATTTTTATCATTATATAATCACTTTTGTGATAAAAGAATGAAGTTAGAAATTTGGTAAGGAAGGGTAAAATGGTAATTTTACCATGAAATGAATAATTAGTTTAATTATTTTATTTCATGAAGTTATGTCAAAGGACTCTTATTATTTTCATTTAAGAGAGAAGAAGAATCTAGTTATGCAAGAAATTACTTACATTGATGTTGAAAGGCAATTTTCCATATTTCATGAATATACTTATGATTACACATACAATTCAATAAATATTCATCATACAGGATGCATTCTCAGATCGTAATGGTAACAACTCATATTCTCATGTCAGTAGAGAGCATAAGCAAAGAAATCATGCAATTTTGATATGGCCATAGTCAAAAGCATCACAACATAATTCTTTCAAATTTTTATTCATAAATGAGATTCTCTTGTGGTCATAAGCCACCTGCAATCATTCTCGTGGTTTTCACCGTCAACATTTATTCTTAGGTTAACCATTAGCATTTATTCTCAGGTTATCCATCAGCAATTATTCTCGTGGTTAACCATCTGAAAAACTTTTCCTGGATTAAAGCCAGTTGCAGCTATTCCTGCAATATAACCAATTGCATCGCTTCTCGCAGATTAACCATTTGTAGTTATTCTCATTTATGGTTTATGCTTAATTGAAATCTCTTATTTCTCTTCTCTTTCTCATCATTTCTCAAATATTCTCATTTTTCATGTTATCCATTACAATTCAAGATTAAATCCTACATTTGAGCGAAGTATTGGGCTAATTGTGTATAAAAAGAGGTGTTTGAGTCAAATTTTCCAAAGCAGAGAGCTACAAGTCGACTTCCAGCCTTCTAGCAGTTGACTTTCAGCTTGTTGCCCCAAAAATGTTTCAAACAGTGAGCAATCAGTCAACTTCCCTGACCTTGATAGTTGACTGCTCTGTTCTTGGCTAATCTCTGGATAATAAGAACACAACAGTCGACTTTTAGCCCCTGGCAGTCGACTGCTAGCATTCTAGATATGTTTCTGGGCAACTCAATAGCACGACAGTCGATTGGTAGAGCCTACAAGTCTATTGCTACGTTATGATCTATTTTAAAACTCGTCGTTGACTAATTATTTTAGCCCAAGAATATGTTTTTAAAATAGTTTTGATGATTACAAACTCAATAATAGCATAAGAGCTTCATTTACCACTAAAAAATATCCTAAACAACCAATTATTCATGCTCAAATCTTGGATTTAAACTCTTCTTTGAAAATCATGAAAAACCCATTTTCTAAATTTGCAATCATGCATTCACAAGTATATTCAATCAGTTTAAAACATCCAATAGCAATCAAAAACATTAAGAATGTAGGTTTTAATCTCCTTAGAGGTCAAAATCATGAAAACTCAGCATTTTCCAACCATAAATAGTATTTTTCGAAGATAAGGGAGATGGGTAATTTGCTACCTTTTTGCTGATTTAAACTTGGTATTTGATGATGGTGAAGGGTTCTGGTAAGTTTTCCTAACTTTTGGAATGCTTAAATCTGTTCCACAGCTTCCTTTCTTCCTAATTCTAGCTTTTTCTCTCTCTAACTCGATTTCTTTCTCTCTCTAGAATTTCAGAACTCAAGATGCCAAATGAAGGGTTCTAGAGGGTTGACCTATTTATAGGCAATCCAACCCTTTATAATTCTGCTCTTAATTCCCAACCATTTGGCCTGAAATGATAATTTTTCTAACTTTATGTTAAATGAACATTTCATCCCTAACTCACTGGCGAGAAATTTTCATAATTTTGTTGCTACAGTAAATCATTTAGCTAAAATTACGGCCTATTGCCTTGAAGTCTTAGATATTCATATAATTTCCCACTATATCATTTTCATTTTCAATTTAGTCCTTATTCTTTCTTTTCTCTTAGAACTCTTATTCTAATTCAACTACATGCAACCTAATGCAACAAACACAAACATTTAATTTACTTAAATTTAACAAACATTTCACAAACACGGAAGGAGAGGATGTTACACTTCTCCCCTCTTTTAAAAAATTTCATCCCCAAAATTTAAAACATACCTAAAGAAATAGCTCTGGATATACTTTTCTCATATCTTCTTCTTTCTCTCACATAGCTTCTTGTGGCGATAACTAATCCCACAATTCCTTTACCAATGTAATTGTCTTATTTCTCAATTGTTTGACTTCAGTACCAATGATTCTTAAAGGTCTAGGATTATAAGTTAAATTATCTTTCAATTGTATAGTACTGGCATCAAGAATATGAGAAGGATTTGGGATATATTTACGAAGTTGAGAAACATGAAATACATTGTGGAGATTAGACAAAAATGTTGGTAATGCTATTTGATAAGCGGATGGACCTATTCTTTTTAGAATTTGGTATGGTCCAATGTATCTAGGATTCAATTTTCTAGACTTAATAGCCCTACCAATACCAGTAACTGGAGATACTTTGAGAAAAACATGGTCTCATTCTGTAAATTCTAATGGCCTTCTCCTCTTATCAGCATAACTCTTTTGTCTATCTTGGGCCTTAGCTATTTTCTCCCTAATCATTTTTATTTGATTATTCATCTGTTGAACTAATTCTGGCCCTAAAATTTGTCTCTCTCCCACCTCAAACCAACATAAGGGTGATCTAGATTTTCTTCCATACAAGGCTTCGTAAGGAGCCATTCCTATACTGGTGTGGAAGCTATTGTTATAGGAAAATTCAACTAAAGGAAAAATTTTATCCCAACTACCTTTCTATTCTAGTATACAAGCCCTAAGCATATCTTCTAATGTCTGGATTGTCCTTTCAGTCTTCCCATCAGTTTGAGGATGTGGTCAGACTTTTGTGGTCACTAAATACCTCAAGCCATCAGTTTGATTAAAAAGGTGTTTCAGACTTTTGTGGTCACTAAATACCTCAAATCTAGATCCATAGAGATAGTGTTTCCAAATCTTTAAGGCAAATACTATGGCTGCTAATTCAAGATCATGGGTAGGATAATTCTTCTCATGGGGTCTTAATTGCCTAGACGCATAAGCCACAACTTTCTTATTCTGCATCAAGACACACCCTAGGCCCTTCTTGGATGCATCACAATATACTTTAAAATTTTCTAATGGATCAGGAATGATTAAGACAAGTGTGGTTGTCAATCTTTCTTTCAGAGTTTGGAAACTATGTTCACATTTGGTATCCCACACAAATGGAATGTCTTTCTTAGTCAATTTATTCAAAGGCAACGTAATCTGTGAAAACCCTTGAATAAATCTCCTATAGTTACTAGCTAATCTGAGAAAACTATAGATCTCCCTCACTGTGGTAGGTCACTACCAACCAACTACCGCCTTTGTCTTATTAGAATCTACTGCTACTCTATCTCTAGTAATCACATGACCTAATAATTTTACCTCTTCCAACTAGAATTCACACTTCTCAAGTTTAGCATACAATTGCTTCTCTCTAAGCAACTACAGCGCAATCCTAAGATGATATTCATACTCTTCACTATTTTTAGAATATACAAGAATGTCATCAATAAACACTACCATGAATTAATCAAGCTAGGGTCTAAAGATATGATTCATGTAATCCATGAAAATAGCTAGAGCATTCGTCAATTCGAATGGCATTACAAGAAATTAATAATGCTCATATCTGGTTCTAAAAGTTGTCTTAGGTGTGTCTTCTCTTCTCACTCTAATTTGATGGTACCCTGACCTCAAATCAATTTTGGAAAACACAGTAGCTCCTCTCAATTGATCTAACATATCATCTATCCTAGGAAGTGGGTATTTATTTTTTATTGTTACCTTGTTCAATTGCCTATAATCTATACACAATCTTAAGCTTCCATCTTTCTTCTTTGCAAATAACATCGGGGCTCCCCATAGTGAAGTACTGGGCCTAATAAATTGTTTCTCCAATAGGTCTTCTATTTGTACCTTCAAATTCGCCAACTCTATGGGAGACATTCTATAGGGTGCTATAGAGATTGGTCCCATTCCAAGAATTAGTTCTATAGAAAACTCTATCTCTCTCTCAGGTGGAAGATTTAAGACTTCATTGGGAAAAACATCTGGAAATTCACACACTATAGGAATAACATCAAGTTTATGCTGAACTTTAATCTCAGAAGCATATAGAAATTGCATTCTCTCATTATTTTCCTCAATACTCCTACTTACCGGTATGGTATCTACAAAAGTCACAAATTTTTCTAAATAATCCAAGATTACATTGTTTTCAAACAACCAATTCATCCCAAGAATAATGTCCAAATCCACTAAAGGTAAGCAAATCAGATCAACAATAAATGATATGTTCTCAACAACAATAGAACAATTCAAGCAGGCTAAAGAAGTCCAAAACCTACTCTCCATAATTCACTCTACAAAACAAACATTATCGAAGTGATCAGTCTCAATAACATATTATTTATAAGAGATCCTATGGCACCAATCAGAAATATCATCTACCTAAACCTAATACTTCATTCCTCAAGTTAAAACATAATACAAGCCAATCAATTGCCATGGCTCAGCTAACTACCCTGCATTAGTCTCTATCCTAAGGAATCTACCCTTTCACTACTGAGCCAGTTCTAACTAGCCGTGGTAGTAGTGCTCTGATACCAACTCAGTGTAACCTCCCAATACTGCAGTTCCTTTTTTAAGTGATTTAAATAATATATATGTAATATACTATAAGATTGGTGAATTACTACTTCCTTTACCCGAGTTAAAATTTTCAAATATTTACCAATTAACATAATTAACATTATTGGTTTGGGCTACTACACTCAGGATCTCACACATTACGCAGCGAAAAATAAATTATATTAATTGACATAAAACATGCATATATGTGCATATATACATCCACATTCAATTACAATGTATACATATCATTCATTAGAAATATTTCTATGGATATGTGAGAGTGTTAGCTAGGGTAAGGAGACAACAAGCCTGTCACTCATTAACAAAAATAGTTAATGGATTCTTAGCTCACATATCGTAATACATATATGCCTTTATCCTATACATCAAGACTATTTCCTGATCCTTTTACCAAAATATCAAAAGGATTTAGGGTATGGGGCATACTAAAAAATTTCTACTCTAATAATTCAAGTAATCAGGGTGGGAGAAGAACTTCCCATACATGTATGATCCATAGTTCCTTAATAATAGGGAAATACCCTATAAAGGGTATTTCAACCAGCTCCATCTCTATCCCAAGTAGGATCTAATATCTAGGCATCTAATAAAAACTAGCATTTTTTACGAGAATAATCTCAATAGCATTAATAACTAGTTTTTTCAAAACAGCTAGTTTGTACCACCATAAACTCATACGAAAATTCTACATTCTTTTTCATAAAACAATACATCTATTGGGTTATCCTGTATAACATTTCATTTAACATTCATACATGCATGCATAAAATTAACTCATAGTATATGTCTCATCAATTCATCAAAACATATAGGTAACATAGCATTATTCATATAACTTTCATCATAACATAAAGAGCAATAAGGAAATAAGAGCAGTTCTTGTCGGCCTCTACCAATCATCATTATCATATAATTACATAATAAGAGAAATATGGAGGGGCAGCATGTGCACCACTCCATGTTTTCGCATATGTACTATGGAAACTCTGCCTGGCAGTCCTCAACTGCAAATAACATTTGTGTACATTCTGGAGCGTCCTCCAATGGATCCAAGTACCATAAGGTCTCCAACTCTGGGTTCCACACATTAAGTACATACTGGGGTCCTCAAAATGCTATTCATAAACATATATATATAGGTGAATCAGTGCATACTATAGTTCTGTAAATTATAAGTATGTGACTTTTCATTTACATTGGCCATTAAGTTACTAATTTAGAATTCACAACTATCACGATAATTGCGAAATGTCCAATCACCGTCCCATACCAACAATTAGTAATTCAGATATGAACCTATCTACCACAAATACATATATTAAGAATACAATTTTCATTTCTCTTATGCATTCTTGCTCTTTCCTTTTAACTTTCATCACTTTCATGCTCTTTCTCATTTACATTCAAAGTATATGATACCTTGCTTATAATTTGAGTTTAATCTCTAGTTTGGATTTAGTTTTTTGGCTAGATATCATTCAAATATGTCATTAAGTTCATCTTTTCATCAAAAAAGGTGGTAGTCGACTGGTATCATGTTGCAAGTCGACTGATTGCATTCTGTCCAAATTTTTAAAATTCCAAACAAAGAGCTATCAGTCGACTGATAGGTGCCGATAGTCAACTGCTAGCTTACTGTTAGGCCTGACAGTCGAATGTTGGGTCGGGGCAGTTGGCTACTCTATTCTTGGGCATTTCTAAAAAAATGAAGAACGCGGTAGTCGACTTCAAGGTGCTTGACAGTCGATTGCTACCATTATGTGTAAGTTTTTAGGCATATCAAGAACACGACAGTTGACTGCTGCAACGGGGTAGTCAGCTGCTGTGCCTTGTTCTGTTTTGTGAATTACCGTTGACCCAAAATTTCAATCCAAAAACTTGTTTCTAAACCCATTTTGAAATTGATGAACTCACAATAAACTTCTTAACAACATTTAAAACAAGAAAATAGCCCAAAACATCATGTATTCTTGTTCAAATCTGAGATTAAAATTCATTTTCGTTCAAGCTAAAAAACCCATTTTTTAGAACAAATTTTAAGCATGCCCAAGTATTTTCAATCGGTTAAAAACACCCAATAGTGATTAAAAATAATAAGAATGTAGTTTTTAATCCCTTTTTCTTTCAAACAAGTTCAATTTCACAAATTTCAGTAATATGAATAGTAAACTTTGAAATAAAGGGATTAGGTTATTATGCTACCTTAATCTGCGTTTAACTGATGTTTGGATGTTGGTTAATATTGTAAATTCCTTCCTAATCACTTTTCTAACTTTAAATTTTGCTAAATATCAGATTCACTGCCTTTGTAGATGCCTCCTCCTCTTATCAGCATAACTCTGTTGTTTATCTTGAGCCTTTGTCATTTTCTCTCTGATTATTTTAATTTGATCAGTTGTCTGTTGCACCAACTCAGGTCCTAATAGTTGCCTCTCCTCCACTTCATACCAATACAATGGGGATCTACACTTCCTTCCATATAAGGCTTCATAAGGTGCCATACCTATTCTAGAGTGGAAACTATTTTTGTAAGAAAATTCTATCAAGGGTAAACTCCTATCCCATTTTCCTTTATATTCTAAAGTACAAGCCCTCAACATATCATCTAAGGTTTGGATTATTCTCTCTGTCTGTCCATCTATCTGGGGATGATTATGTTATACTAAAGTTCAATCTAGTCCTAAAGGCTTCCTGTAGGGCTTTCCAAGATCTAGAGGTAAATCTGGGATCCCTATCTGAGACAATGCTAATGGGTACACCATGAAGTCTTACTATCTCTTGAATATATATCTGGGCTAATTTATCCAAGGAGTAGTTAATCTTAATGGGTAGAAAATGAGTAGATTTAGTTAATCTATCCACTATTACCCAAATAACATCATTCCCTGATTGGGTTTTAGGTAAACCTACCAAAAAATCCATTGAAATTTTTCCCATTTCCACTTAGGAATATCTAATGGTTGTAGTAATCTAGCAGGTTTCTGGTGTTCAATCTTTACCTGCTGACAAACTAAGCATTTAGCCACATACTCTGCTATATGTTTCTTCATACCTGGCCACCAGAATCTTTCCTTCAAATCCTGATACATCTTAGTGGCTCCAGGATGAATAGTATATTTGATTTGATGAGCTTCCTCTAATATTTTATCCCTCAATCCACCTGCTTTAGGAGCATAAATTCTATTTTGGAAAGTTACCACTCCATCGGCTTCCTTTATGAATTCCTTGGAATCCTTTAGAGACACTAGGAATTCATCATCCTTTTGAGCATCTAAGATTTGAGCCCTAAGAGTGTTCTTAATTCTTAATTCACTCAAACAGATTTTATTAGGTAACACCAAAGTATACAAGCTTATATTCCTAAATTTCTCTATTAAGTCTATCTCACTTACCATTATTTGAGCTACATGGAGTGACTTCCTACTTAGTGCATCTGTTACAATATTTGCCTTCTGTGGATGGTACTTCAATTCAAAATCATAGTCCTTAATGAACTCCATCCATCTCCTTTGTCTCATATTTAGTTCTTTCTGATCAAAGAGGTATTTGAGACTTTTATGGTTACTAAATACCTCAAACTTAGACATATAAAGATAATGTCTCCAAATTTTCAGAGAAAATACTATGCTGCCAACTCTAGGTGTAACGACCCCCTAATCCATAATATACTATCCTCTATCTGCTTAGCGGAAGCATATAGGTTTTAGAATTAGTTATTCTTGATGTGGGAATGTCAGGGGATCGCTACTGGTTGAGCGTAACCCAAATAGGCATTCTGTCGCCCGTTCGGATTCCGTTCAACCTTAATTCACATGCAGCTATAATAATTATACATACATTTATCATAAATTACTCTAGAATGAAAACTAAAATCCATACAGACAACATACAATCCATTAATACAAATTAGGACTTATTTACACAAGTTTACAGCAGCAAATCCTGCCAAAAATCCGGCAGAGTTTCCTTTGTATTTGGAACTTATCCCTATAATACAAATAGTCATCCATTAGAAATTTACAGCTCATCCAACAATAAAAAAGTAGAAATTATAGAATCCAATACAAGGCCTCATTAATATATATATATATATACATCACAATTAAAGCCTAGAACTACGCTGCTCTTCTATCCATCGTCAATACTTTGCTCAGCTAGCATTTAGATCCCTGTTCCTGTTCATCTGAGTAAATAACCTGGTGAGATATAAAATCCCAGTAGAAAAATTTACAATTTATAATGCAGTTCAAAATCTGGTTGATTACTCAACGGTGCAAGCACCGAAAACAATTTCTTGAAATCAATTCAAAACCCATGAAATACCTTATCTTTAAAAATCAGATTATCGCATGTAAATCGCGGCAATTTCTCAAAATCATAAAAATCCATTTAGATTGAAAATCAGTAATCGAAATCAGGTTAAATCCCATGCCCAATGTATCTAAATCCATGTTGGCCACAAGTCCTCTGCGACCGAATCTAAAATCATCCAATTACACGTCATCTAGAGAGTTTACATCTCTTATCATTGGGTGTGATCCGTAACACCAATCACCCGAATCTCGCCTATGTTGTGAGTGTGATCCATAACACCAATCACTCACTCAAGGACTGGGTGAGAATCAACATCTAGGGCATCCCCTAGCATGTGCACATACGCCAATTCTCATCCTCATACAGTCTATTTGAACTCATATGCTCACGGTTGACTATTCCTTAGGGTTCTAGGGTATTAAGCCTAAATCACAACATTTACCCGTGTAGGCTATCCCCCCTTATACTCCTTAAACCTTTCTTAGGGTCGTCCTGATTTATCATGTGATCCCTAATGCAGTGCAGGCTAAATCTGGTAAAAATAATATCATTTAAAAACTCCTTGCACTCGGAATACTTAACGACCATCCCATACCGGCTATCAAGTATCCTACCCTAAGTAAACCCGTCCTAATGGCATCTAAACTTGATAAAAAAAGCATCTAACATGCAAATGGAATTCCCAGCACACAGGCATGCAATTTAGTCCATCGAAAGCAGCACGTAAGTCCATGCAATTAAGTCTAATTGTTCAGGTATCTACACAATCAATTTTAACGTTTGGGAAGTATAAATTATCCTACCTGGTCTCTGTTTGCTCCAAATCAATCCGGGACTTCTCGTATCCTCAGATTTTAAGCCAAATCAATTCCCTGGACATTTACAAAAATATTTGAGCTCATCACGTCATCAGTTCTACAGTCCTAAGTCTGATTACCCTAATTCCTAAGTTAGTTTATTTCCTATTCGCATTCGGCAGCTAATTCAATCAAAATTCATTAGTTTTAGGTGAATCGGACCTTACCGGGGTTACCGAATGATGGAAATCTGTCCCGGGGTAGTCTCAGTGTCTCTCGAGGATCTTTCTGGATTCTTTGGCGGTAATGCACAGTGGCATACGATGGCGCACAGTGAAGGGGTGTGGTTGGCCTTGAAAATCACACCACGGTGAAGCCCTAAAGATGAGGAGTCCGAATATGGTGGTGGCGCGGCGGTTCACAGTCGTTTGGATGGCATTTTTCGGCCTCAAAGAATGACGTAAGGCAAATGGAGTTTCTCACGATCTGCGCGCATAGAGGCTCTATTCGACGGCTGCTAGGTAGGGGAGAAAGCTAGTAGCTCGGCCTACACGTTGGTGGTGGCGGTGAGGGTCAACGGTGGCCGACGGCGACGATCTCAGCTAGCAAAAATTCCATGTGATAGAGGGAAAAAGCTTCAATTTTTGGCAGCTCTAGCAGCCGTTGGTGGTCGTGGGTGGCTGCCTGAGGTTGAGGGTGGCGAGGGTGTCAGTTGGTAGGTCAAGTGGTGGCCCACGGTGGCCCAGGTGGTGGCGCACAGTAGAGGAAGGAGGAGAGAGAGGAGAGAGAAAATAGAGTGAGGAGAGAGAGAGGAATGTTACAAATGGCAGGGTTTCGGGGAATTTAAAGCTTCCAGGGGCAATTTCGGCTTTTCCCAGACCACTCGGGGAAACTTCAGGACGTTGTCATTCATCCAGAAGTTGGCACGAGTTCCCTTGCAGAGGTTTTGGCCTCTGTCTGTGAATTTGAAGTCTGAAACTTCGTCTGTCAATCTTTTATCGCCGTGCCGCGTTTCTTTCCATTAGATTGCGTTTCTGTCTCCAAATCGCCTTTCAATTTCAACCATCGACCTCGAAATCTGTGCCATACTTAGTTTACATGAAATTAGCATCAAATTTTGATTTTTATCTTTGAAAAATAGCCTCGGTTATTACACTAGAAGCATAGGCCACTACTCTCCCTCTTGCATTAGGACATATCCTAACCCTTTCTTAGATGCATCACAATATAATTCAAATTTTTCTAAAGGGTCTGGGATAACTAAGACAGGTGCAGTGGTTAATTTCTCCTTCAAATTTTGAAAACTCTATTCACATTTCGTGTCCTATACAAATGGAACATCCTTCCAGGTTAATTTAGTCATTGGCAACGCTATTTACGAAAAACCTTGGATAAACCATCTATAATGTCTCGCTAAACCCAGAAAACTACAAACTTTTGTTACAGTAGTAGTCCTTTCCCAATTTACTATTGGTTTAGTTTTACTAGGATCCACTGACACTCTATCTTTATAAATCACATGCCCTAAAATTTTCACTTCTTCTAGCCAAAATTCACACTTTACTAACTTAGCATACAATTGTTTCTCCCTAAGAATCCCTAATACTATTCTTAAGTGTTGCTCATACTCTTGTCTGGTTCTGGAATATACAAGGATGTCATTAATAAACACTACCACAAATTGATCTAGGTAGAGTCTAAAGATGCGATTCATATAATCCATAAAAATAGCTGGAGCATTTGTCAGACCAAATGGCATTAGAAGAAACTCATAATGCCCATACCTAGTTCTAAAAGCAGTCTTAGGTATGTCCTCTTCTCTTACTTTGATCTAATGGTACCCTAACCTTACATCAATTTTAGAGAAAATAGTGGCTTCTCTCAATTGGTCTAACAAGTCATCAATTCTAGGGAGGGTATATTTATTCTTAATAGTTACTTTATTTAATTGCCTAGAATCTACGCACATTCTTAAGCTCCCATCCTTCTTCTTCACAAATAATACCGGTGCTCCCCATGATGATGCACTAGGTCTAATGAACTGTTTTGCTAAGAGGTCCTCTATTTGTGTTTTTAGCTCACTTAACTCTATAGGAGACATCCTATATGGTTCTATAGAAATTGGTCCGGTTCCAGGAACTAATTCTATAGAAAATTCCACTTATCTCTTAAATGGGAGATTCTTAATCTCATGTAGGAACACGTCTAGAAATTCACACACCATTAGTATATCACTTAGTTTCTGTAAAATTTCAGCCTTTGTAAGACACAGAAAACTCATTCTTTGGTTTTTCCTCTCAATCCCCTAGTTTACAGGTTTTGTGTCTATGAATGCCACTGATCTAGCTGAACAATCTAAAATAACATTGCTAGACGAGAGCCAGTCCATTCCCAAAATAACATCCAAGTCAATCAAAGGTAAGCATATAAGGTCCACAAAGAAAGGTTTATTTTCAATTATAATAGGGCACTTTAAACAGACACACAAAGTTATAACATGTTCATTGGTTGGGATGGCCACAGAAACTTCATAAGGTAAGCTAGACATATGTAAGCTCAATTTCTGGGCACAATCAGTGGAAATAAAAGAATGGGTAGCACCAGAATCATACAATACAATAAAAGAAACATCATTAATAAAGCATGTACCTTTCATTAAGTCCTCAGACTAAGCTGCCTCTTTACCTTTGAGGGTATACACCCTTCCCTTGATGGCAGGTCTTGGGACCTCGGTTGGCTTCTTTACAAGTGTGTAGTCCTTGGCATAGTGTCCTAGTTTTTTGCATTTGAAACAGACATTCTGCCCCTGTAAGCATGGTCTATTCCCAAAATAACATCCAAGTCAATCAAAGGTAAGCATATAAGGTCCACAAAGAAAGGTTTATTTTCAATTATAATAGGGCACTTTAAACAGACACACGAAGTCATAACATGTTCATTGGTTGGGATGGCCACAGACACTTCATAAGGTAAGCTAGACATATGTAAGCTCAATTTCTGGGCACAATCAGTGGAAATAAAAGAATGGGTAGCACCAGAATCATACAATACAATAAAAGAAACATCATTAATAAAGCATGTACCTTTCATTAAGTCCTCAGACTAAGCTGCCTCTTTACCTTTGAGGGTATACACCCTTCCCTTGATGGCAGGTCTTGGGACCTCGGTTGGCTTCTTTACAAATGTGTAGTCCTTGGCATAGTGTCCTAGTTTTTTGCATTTGAAACAGACATTCTGCCCCTGTAAGCATGGTCTATTCCCAAAATAACATCCAAGTCAATCAAAGGTAAGCATATAAGGTCCACAAAGAAAGGTTTATTTTCAATTATAATAGGGCACTTTAAACAGACACACGAAGTCATAACATGTTCATTGGTTGGGATGGCCACAGACACTTCATAAGGTAAGCTAGACATATGTAAGCTCAATTTCTGGGCACAATCAGTGGAAATAAAAGAATGGGTAGCACCAGAATCATACAATACAATAAAAGAAACATCATTAATAAAGCATGTACCTTTCATTAAGTCCTCAGACTAAGCTGCCTCTTTACCTTTGAGGGTATACACCCTTCCCTTGATGGCAGGTCTTGGGACCTCGGTTGGCTTCTTTACAAATGTGTAGTCCTTGGCATAGTGTCCTAGTTTTTTGCATTTGAAACAGACATTCTGCCCCTGTAAGCATGGTCTATCCTCGTGGTTCCTTTCACATATTTGGTAATTCCCTGTGTGGCCGTGACATTTATGGGCCTCTTACCTATCTATGTAACGACCCCCTAATATGACATACACAATCCTTTATCTGATTAACGGAAGCATATGGGTCTTTCTAAGTAGTTATTCCCGATATAGGAATGTCAGGGGATCGCTATTAGTTGAGCGTAACCCAAATAGACTTCTCGTTGTCCATTCGGATTCTGTTCAACCCTAATTCACACGCAGCTATGCTAATTATACAAGCATACATCATAAATTACTCTGGAATGAAATTTAATATCCATACATACGGCATACAATCATTCATACAAATTCCTACTTAAAATCACAAGTTTACAGTGGTAAACCCTACCGAAAATTTGGCAGAGTTTCCTCTATATTTCAAATATATCCCAAATACAATAGTCATCTGATTTATACATATACAGTCAATCCAATCACCACAGCAGGCAGAAATTACAAAAAACTGATATACAACATCATCAGGCAGAAATTCGCTTGTGTTTCTGATTTTGAACGACCTTGCATTTCAAATCATCGTCCTCAAAAGTCATGCCAGGCTTCGTTTACGTGAATTTATCATAAAAATAGGGTTTTATCTTTTAAAAATGATCTTGGTTGTTACATTCTCCCCCACTTAAAAGAAATTTTGTCCCTAAAATTCATACCTGTGAACAGTTCTGGGTATCTTTGCCTCATCTCTTCTTCTTTGTCCCACGTCATCTCCTGCGATGCTACATCCTGCCAAAGTACCTTAACTAAAGGGATTATTTTACTTCGAAGTTGCTTAGTCTTAAAGTCAAGGATTTGTACATGAGTAGATTCATAAGTCAAATTTTCCTTTAATATTATCTGTTGATTCCCTAATACATGCGCAGGATTTGGGACATATTTATGAAGTTGGGAGACGTGGAAAACATCATGTAGGTTGGACAAATAGGGAGGTAAAGCAATTTGGTAGGCAACGGGACTGACTCTTTGTAAGATTTGGAATGGTCCTAGGAATCTAGGGCTTAGTTTCTTGGTCCTCACCTGTCTACCGATAGCCGTGGTGGGGGACACTCTCAAAAATACGTGCTCTCTCTCATTAAATTCCAAAGGCCTTCTTCTCTTGTTGGCATATGATTCTTGTCTCTGCTGGGCAACTCTTATCTTTTCCTTGATCATTTTAATCTGATCAGTGGTTTCTTGTACAATTTTGGGTCCTAATAGTGTACTCTCCCCCATTTCTACCCAATTTAAAGGTGACTTACAACTCTTCCCATACAGAGCCTCATACGGTGCCATACCGATGGTAGAGTGATAACTGTTATTGTATGCAAACTCTATTAACGGCAGGTGTTTATCCCAACTTCCTTTCTGCTCTAGCACACAAGCATGTCCTCTAAGGTTTGAATAGTCCTCTCAGACTGCCCATCAGTCTGAGGGTGATAGGCTGTGCTAAATTTAAGCTGGGTTCCTAAGGCTTGCTGTAGGGAATGCCAAAATCTCGAAGTAAACCTAGGGTCTCGATCGGATACTATACTTGACGGTATTCCATGAAATCTCATGATTTCCCTAAGGTATACTTTGGCTAATTTCTCCATGGAGTAACGCACCTTAACAGGTAAAAAGTGAGCAGATTTGGTTAACCTATCCACTATCACCCAAATGGCATCAAATCCAGCTGGTGTCCTAGGTAATCCTACCACGAAATCTATGGTTATTTGATCCCATTTTCTTTCGGGTATTTCCAATGGTTTTAGTAGCCCTGCGGGTTTCTGATGTTCTATCTTAACTTGTTGACAAGTCAAACAGGCATTCACGTAGTTCGTGATATCCTTCCGCATACCGGGCCACCAAAAGTTCCTCTTTAGGTCCTGATACATCTTGGAAATACCAGGTTGAATAGTGTAATGGCTTCTATGGGCCTCTACTAACACTTTTTCCTTTAGCTCCTGATGGTTGGGAATCACTACTCTCTTCCTAAACATTAAGACTTCATCAAGTGCTAGTCCAAAGTCAGGTTGGTCTGCGTATACTTCTAAGGATTCATCCTCAAGTTGGGCTTGTCTAATTAATTCTCTCAATTCGCAGGTTATCAAAAAGTCACTCATCACTAATCTTTACAAAAACGAGATTACGTTGACGCTGAGATTCCTAAAATCCTCAAGTAACCTCATTTCACCTATCATTAAGCTAGCTAATTGTAGTGACTTTCGGCTTAATGCATCTGCCACGACATTTGCTTTTCCTGCATGATATTTCAATTCAAAATCAAAATCTTTCAGGAATTCTACCCACCTACGCTGCCTCATGTTTAATTCTTTTTGGTCAAACAAATACCTAAGGCTCTTATGATCGCTATACACCTCAAATACAGTGCCATACAGGTAATTTTGCCAAATCTTTAGGGCAAATATTACGGCAGCTAATTCTAAGTCATGGGTGGGGTAGTTCTCCTCTACAGGTTTCAATTGCCGTGATACATAAGCCACAACTTTTCCATCCTGCATCAAGACGCAACCTAGGCCTCTCAGGGATGCATCTGTGTATACGGTAAAGGGTTCTAGGGGTTTCAAAATAATTAGTATAGGAACTGTGGTCAATTTCTCTTTCAAAATTTGAAAACTATTCTTACACTGTTTGCTCCATTCGAAATCTACCCCTTTCCGAGTCAACCGAGTTCATGGCACGGCTATCTGAGAAAATCCTTAAATGAGTTTCCTATAATAACCAGCCAAACCCAGAAAACTCCTAATCTCAGTGACCGTTCTAGGTCGACCCCAATCTAATACTGCTTTGATTTTCTTTTGGTCTACTGCTATCCCTTCCCCATTAACCACGTGTCCTAAGAATTTCACTTCTTCTAACCAAAACTCACATTTCTCTAGCTTTGCATACAATTGCTTCTCTTCCAGTATCTATAGCATCGTGCTAAGATGCTGGGCATGCTCCTCGTGAGTCTTGGAATAAACTAAGATATCATTGATGAATACCACTACAAACTGATCTAAGTAGGGTCTAAAAATCTTGTTCATGTAATCCATAAAAATAGCGGGTGCATTCGTCAATCCAAATGGCATCACTAGAAACTCGTAGTGGCCGTATCTTATCCTAAATGCTGTCTTAGAGATATCCTCCTCTCTAACCCTAATCTGGTGGTATCCTGATCTTAAGTCTATCTTAGAAAATATAGTCGCGCCTTGCAACTGATCAAACAAATCATCAATACGTGGTAATGGGTATTTGTTCTTAATGGTCACCTTATTCAATTTTCGGTAATCTATACACAATCTTAAACTCCCATCTTTCTTCTTTACGAATAAGACCGGAGCTCCCCATGGTGATACGCTTGGCCTAATGAACCCTTTTTCCAACATATCTTCGATTTGGACCTTTAATTCCCTTAATTCCGCTGGGGCCATACGATATGGAGTCATGACTATTGGACCCGCGCCTGGAATCAGGTTAATGGTGAATTCTATCTCCCTAGGTGGTGGCAGTCTACTTACTTCTAAAGGAAATACATCCGGAAAGTCACTAGCAATTAGGATTTGGCTTAGCCTATCCTACAACTCTACCTTAGAGAGATTAAGGGACATATCACCTATTTCACAAGCCCTATCACTCCCACGCACAGGTACATTATCTAGGTAAGTGATTGTCCTCTCGGAACAATTCAACAAGACCTGATTCTTAGTTAACCAATCTATCCCCAAAATAACGTCAATCCCTGTTAATGGTATACACACTAGGTCCACAATGAATAAAGTATCTTCAATGGTTAAGGGGCAATTCAGGCATATTTGTGGGGACATAGTGGCTTCTCCCAAGGGTGTGGATATGTATAGGTCATAGGGCAGGGTTTGAACAGGTAGTTTTATTCTCTCTACGCATGCATCAGCAATAAAGGAGTGCGTAGCACCCGAATCAAACAATACTATCAAAGAAAAATTGTAGATTTTACCTCTACCTTGCATCAATCCCGAAGACCTGTCGACATTGGCAGCATTTAAAGTGAAAACTCTCCCTGAAGCCTGTGGTCTTCGGCTACCAGATGTCGGCTGATTCCCGGTGGAAGGGTAGTATCTGGCCATATGTCTTGTACCTCCACACCTGTAACACTGAAGTGGAGTTTGATGCCAGCACAGCTGAATCGGATGTCTAGTTCCACACTTCGGACAGGGTGTATTGTCAAGTCATCTTCCACTGCTGCTAGAAGCCCCTGGTTGCGATTTAAACATACCGTTTCTCACATTAAGATTTCTGGTTACTAGTCTGGGCCGGTTCCCTGTCCTCTATGTCATATTCTGAGCCTGTCTCTGTTCTAGATTATTGCTCAGGATTCGGTACTTGTTTACCAGCGTGGTGAAGTCTCTAATCTCTAATGTGGCTAGCTGAGTCTTCATGGGTAAGTCTAGGCCTTCTTCTAATTGCTTTGCTTTCCAGGCCTCGTCATAGTGCATTCGCAGGTAGGTGGAGTATCGGGATAAATCTTCAAATTGTTTTAAATACTCCTCAAATGGCCTGCCTCCCTATGTGAGCTTCAGAAACTGTGCTTCCTTTGATTGTTTTACGCTCTCAGGGATGTACTGGTCCATAAAGACTCTCTTGAAAGACTCCCAGGTGAGCGGAATGCCTCTACTTTCCATCAATTGCTGGGCACCTATCCACCAGAGTTCTGCTTCACCTTTCAACATGTATGTTGCATATGTAACTTTCTGCTCATTTTCACACTGCAACAATCTGAAAATCTTTTCGATATCTTTCACCTAGGCTTCTACAACAGCTGGATCGGAGGCACCTGCAAATGGAGATGGACCTACTCTCTGAAATTCGATCCATCCCTGATACAATGGGTTAGCATGCTGGGTGGCTCCGTCATTTCTAGTCTGTCTATCTTCCTGCTGCTGTCTCATCACATTAACACTGGTAGTGGCTTGATCTCTCATCGCATCAGCCATCATACGGATAGATTCCATCATATCGCGCATATCGACATCAGTCTCCATGCTACCACTACCCGAAGCACCCTGGTTCCTGTGCCTTGGCCTTCCTCTGGGCCTGCGAGTGGCATCCCTGCTAGATTCTGCCATAGCTATCTGACATAGAAGCAAACAAATCAGTTATAATAGCAACAGTTAACAGAAAGGCATTACATTCATTCCGTTAATTATCGGTTCAAAATCAGGTCCTAACATTCCAGAGTTAAATCAATCAAAACCCTAAAGATGCAAGCCCGAAGATTCAAGGTCCCTAACCCACTAAACCAAACGATCCGACAACTAGGGCTCTGATACTATAATTGTAAGGACCCCCTAATATGACATACACAATCCTTTATCTAATTAACGGAAGCATATAGGTCTTTCTAAGTAGTTATTCCCGATGTGGGAATGTCAGGGGATCGCTACTGGTTGAGAGTAACCCAAATAGACTTCTTGTTGTCCATTTGGATTCCGTTCAACCCTAATTCACATGTAGCTATGCTAATTATACATGCATACATCATAAATTACTCTAGAATGAAATCTAATATCCATACATATGGCATACAATCATTCATACAAATTCTAACTTAAAATCGCAAGTTTACAGCGATAAACCCTACCGAAAATCTGGCAGAGTTTCCTCTGTATTTTGAATATATCCCAAATACAACAGTCATCTGATTTATACATATACAGTCAATCCAATCACCATAGCAGGCAAAAATTACAGAAAAATGATATACAACATCATCAGGAAAATATATACAATGCAATTCAAGCCTAGACTAAGTCATTCTTCTGTTTATCACCAAGACATCATCAGCTAACGTCTAGGTTCCTGTCCTTGTTCCTGTTCATTTGAGTAAACAACCTGGTGAGATATAAAATCCCAGTAGAATAATTTACAGTTCAAATACAATTCAAAATCTGGTTGAATACTCAGCGATGCAAGCACCGAAAATAACTTCCCGAAATCAGTTTAAAATCTGTGAAATACCTTATCTTTAAAATCATTTATCACATGGGAATCGCGGCAAATATTCATAATCATAAAAATCCATTTCTTTAAAAATCAATCATAGAAATCAGGTTAAATCCCATGCCCGGTGTATCTAAATCCATTTAGGCCACAAGTCCTCTGCGACCCAATCTAAATCGTCATCCAATTGCACGTCATCTAGAGAGAATACCTCTCTTATCGTTGGGTGTGATCCGTAACACCAATCACCCGAATCTCGCCTATGTTGTGAGTGTGATTCGTAACACCAATCACTCACTTAAGGACCGGGTGAGAATCAACATCTAGGGCATCCTCTAGCATGTGCACATATGCCAATTCTCATCCTCATACAGTCTATTCGAACTCACATGCACATGGTCGGCTATTCCTCAGGATTCTATGGTATTACGCCTAAATCACAATGTTTCCCCATCTAGGTTATCCCCTCTTATACTCCTTAAACCTTTCTTAAGGTCGTCCTGATTTATTGTGTGATCCTTAACGCAGTACAGGCTAAATCGGATAAAAAAAATATCATTTAAAAACTCCCTGTACTTGAGATACTTAACGGCCGTCCCATACCAACTATCAAGTACCCTACCCTAAGTAAATTCGTCCTAAGGGCATCTAAACTCGATAAAAAAAACATCTAACATGAAATTGGGATATCCAGCACACAGGCATGCAATTTAGTCTATCAAAAGTAGCATGTAAATCCATGCAATTAAATCTAATCATT
Source organism: Senna siamea (assembly GCA_031216115.1). Taxonomy (NCBI): domain Eukaryota; kingdom Viridiplantae; phylum Streptophyta; class Magnoliopsida; order Fabales; family Fabaceae; genus Senna; species Senna siamea. Next base: position 22,048,563 of record CM062363.1, on the reverse strand, counting down.
CAGGTATTCACTAGGTCAAATCTAGAACTCGGGAAGCGTAAATCATCCTACCTGGCCTCCTGTTTCTCTGAACCAATTCAGAACTTCACCAAATCTCATTTTTCAAGTTAATTAAATTCCCTGGAAATTTAAATGAATATTCAAGCTTGTCACGTCATTTGTTTTACGATTCTAAGTCCGATTATCCTAATTCCTAGGTCAATTTATTTCCTAATCGTGTTCGGCAACTAATTCAATCAAAATTCATTAGTTTTTGGGGAATTGGACCTTACCAGTGTTGTCGGATGATGGAAATCTATCTCGGGGTGGTCTCAGTTTCTCCCGGTGTATGTCTAGATTCTCTGGCACAGCGGCGCACGGTGACGTACGGCGGCGTACGGTAGAGGGGCGCGACGGACCTCCTTTCAACGTCGGGAAACTGGTGGAGGAAGCTGGAAACTCAGGCTACACAATGGTGGGGGTGGTGACGGCCAACGGTGGCTGACGGCGACGATCTTAACTGGCAAAGTTTTCACGCGATGGAGGTGGAAAACGTCATTTTTCAGCGGCGGTGGCAGCCGTTGGTGGCCATGGGTGGTTGGTGGAAGTTGAATGGTGAGGGGAGTCGATTGGTATGCCAGGTGGTGGCTCACGGTGGCTCTGGTGGCGCCGCGCGGTGGAGGAAGGAGGAGAGAGAGGAGAGAGAAAGTAGAGTGAGGAGAGAGAGATAATTAGGCCAAATGGCGAGGTTTCGAGAAATTTAAAGCTTTCGAGGGCGATTCTGACTTTTCCTGGACCACCCGGGGAAATTTTGGGATGTTGGCTTCCTTCCAAACGTTGGCACGAGTTTCCATTCAGTGATTTTGACCTCTGTTTGTGAAATTGACACACGAAACATCGTCTAGTAGTTCCTAATTGCCGGATTGCGTTTCTTTCCATTCGCTTGTGTTTCTGATTTCAAATGACCTTCGTTTCAAATCATCATCCTCAAAAGTCGTGCCAAGCTTCATTTACGTGAATTTATCATAAAAATCAGGTTTTATCTTTTAAAAATGATCCCAGTTGTTACAATCTGACCCTTTATAAATTTACTATCTCGTCCCTTGCCATGCCCAAAAGGTGCCTTTCTCTTGAGGTAACCTGATTCTTACTTTCCTTTCTTCAAGGCCGCCAGGGATCTGGAAGTAATACGGCACTTGTTGACCAAGGTGGTATAATCCCAAATCTCCTGTAATGCTACCTCATGGTATAATTCAGGATCAAGGCTGTTTTCTAAATGCATAGCCTTCCATGCTTCATCTGGTCTACACTTCAAGTAAGAAGAAAATTTTGATAATTCCTCAAACTGTGCCAAGTATTCCTCAAAAGTTCAGCCTCTTTGCTTAATTTGTAAGAATTCTTCCTCTTTGGCATTACGTTTACTTTGAGGGAAATATTTATTCAAGAAGGCTCCCTTGAATACTTCCCAGGTGATCTGTGTTTCCTGAGTCTCCATTAATTGTCTGGTCCCTTTGCACCAGTGTTTGGCTTCCCCTTCTAGCTAGTAGGTGGAAAAAGCAACCTTCTGCTCTTCTGTGCTTCTTAACACCTCAAAGAGTTCCTCTATTTTCTGTAACCATTCCTCAACCACTTTAGAATCCAATTCACCTCTGGAAGTATGGGGCCTTACTCTCTAAAATTCTGTCCATCCCCTAACAATCCAGTTCCTCACGATGTCGATCTTCGGCTGAGTGGTCTCACTCTGATTTGTTTGAAGCTGACGGAGTGCTTCTATAGTAATTGCTACCTGAATCTCATGGCCTCAGCCATTCCCCTCATAGTTTGCATCATTTCATTCAAGTTTGCTTCATTGTCCCTATTCTGAGTGCCACTCCTTTTATTGGGTGCCATCTTGTACTTTACAAAATAAACATCATTAAGGTGATCAGTCTCAATAATAGATTATCAAGCAGAGACTCTATAACACCAATAGGAGCTACCATCTTCCCAAACCTAATACTTTATTCCTCAAGTTAAAAAAAAAAATACAAGTTAGCTAACTACCTAGGTATAGCCAACTAACCTGAACTAGTCCTTTTCCTAAGGAATCTACCCTTTGCTAACCTAGGTAGCTGTGCTCTAATACCAACTTAATGTAACACCCTTGATCTTATCTTAACAATGTCATATAACAAATTCAGATAAGTGGTTACATTATTCTTTACCTTTTTATTTTCAATAAATTGCCAGAGCATTTAATCCATCAGTAATTTAATATAGAATTAGGTCTAGGTTCTATTGCTCAGGTAAGCATACTTTATGTACAATGGGAATAAAAGTTCATAGATCACAGTAGAATTTATAAAACATTCCATAACTGTATACATATCATTTAAATCTCCTGAAACATATTCGTGGAAATATCAAATATATACATATCTATAGGGGTAAGGAGACAACAATCCTATCACTCAAACCCCTTTTTCCCGAAAGAGCAGTAGTCTTAATTCTATCTCAAAATACTGATGTCAGAAATTAAGACTAACTGTGCTACATTATATAATCTCTATTTACTCCTTACATCTGCTAGAGGATGCATCATTATTCTGATTCTATGTTTTTGACACATATCAGCACAATAATGAGAAATATATTCCCAGTAGCTAAACAAACCATTTTATTTAAAACAACTGATAAGTACCATTGTAATAATAAAGAAAATGACTCTATATTCAGTTTAATTTCAAAATTCCTTTTATATAGATCTCTGGGTATGACATTGTGAAACATGTGTGTATGCATCTATAAACATGAGATATGCAACAAGTTATGTAATTCATGGAGTGGATACGAAGTTTCAATATTCACATATTTTAATCATGCTCACATAGAACACATTCTTGCAATACAAATCATAATATCACATAATGGTTTAATTTGGAAAGGTATACACCAGATCATTCCCTTCCACATAATTATGTCCTCTAGAGGTATACACCAGATTATTCCTCCTATAATTAATTCCTTGGGAGTATACATTAGATCATTCCCCATAAGGTAGCTCGCTAGGGAGGTATACATTAGATCATTCCTCCTCATGATTTTGGTCTCAGGAGGTATTCACCAGATCATTCCTCCCTATATCTTTGACTTTGTCATTCATAAATACATTAAGAATTTTTATGCTATTCAATCATTTTCACATGATTTTGGACATTTTTCTATCAATGGAAAAATGCATACTAATTACCATTCATTCTTGACCATTAAATCTTTTTCCATCTTTTCACTTAGCATAGGTTATTTTTGGATGGCATCTTAGGCTACTTTCAATTAACATATAATTTTAGCCATCCTAAGGGAAATTCTAGATAGCATTCGGCCAAGGCAAGATAGACATGAAGGATTGACATTTCTAACCCATTTGGCTCATTTCTAGCATTATTTTTACCAATTTGGAATTATGATAATCATTTCCATAATTATGGGTCATGTTTCTCACACCTCATTTTTCTTGTAAGTGTACATTAAACCCTCTTTTCACACCATTTTCTAGTCCATTTTAATGCTAAATTTGGCAATGCATATTATTTTTCAATTTCACATGGTTATGCACAATTTCAAAGTGAAAAGTTAAGAAATTTGAAATGATTCCTTTACTAAAACATAAAAGTACCATAAATTTCTCTCTCCTCTTTTTTTATGAAAAATTTTGCAAGGTTTTCTAGCCACTTTCAAGTGAGATTTCAGCACCATTTACATGGGTCCATTCGGCCAAGATGGTTTATGGTGAAGTTAAAAAATCAAAAAAGTGCTTAAACATTAAACTAACTAGATTTTCTCTCTCTTACCATTTTGTAACACTTTCTCACACTTTTTCTAACACCATTTTAACCAAATTTCAGCACCCATAAGAGACTTAGCATTCGGCTAAAGAGGGAAAACCAAGAAAATGGAGTTATCTCACCATCGTGCTTACAATACAACCATATTCAAGAAAAAACCATGCAAGAACATAATTTTCTCACTCTTTAAAACACCATTTCAGCCTTGGTATAGGTTAGGGTTTTTCAAGACTAGGGTTTCATTCTTGAAAATTTACCATTTCTTAAGTTTTCAAGCATCTCAACATGTCTATGCCATAAACACAAGTAGTTTTCAACATATTTCAAACCCATTCAAGCAAATCAACCATAAGAATGTAGAGAGAGAAAGACCATCCTTCTTGCAAGAGTAAGAACACCATAAACACACCATAAAACAAGAAAAGAATGGCATAGGCATGTTTAGCTACCTTGAAAATGCAAAACAAGTGAAATCTCCAAGTTGTTTTGGTTTGAAATTCCTTTCCTCCAAGCTTAGGAAGCAATTCAGCCAACCCTCTCTTCTCTTCCCTTCTTTGACATTTCTAGCACCTTGAGGAAGAAGAAGACTTAAATTAGGGTTTTGGTAAAATTACCAAAATGCCCTTGGTGTGAAATGACCAATTTACCCTTATTACTTCTTCTTTTCAAGAATGGCATCCACTCACCTCAAGAATGCAATTTTATGGAACTTCCATGGGCTGGGACGTTTCTACCCCTCAAGAATTTTGAAATTATAGAATGGTCCCTCAAATTTTTAGAAATTGCAAATAAGCCCCTAAGGAAATTTCCATGTTGCCATTCAAGTCCAATTGCCCATTTTAGCTCTATTTTTCACCCTTTTCAGTTTTTAATGTGTAAAAATCACCTAAATAAGATTTCATAAAACTTATTTTTGTGAATTTACTAATTTACTCTTCTTTTAGCAAAATTACAATTTTTCTCCTAAGGCAAAATTACCTTTTTGCCCTTTTTGCCAATGTTAACATTTTCACCCTTATTCTTTCTTCTTTTGAGCAAGAATGGGTAAGGGTTTCCAATTTCTATTTTCTTGAAATATTTAAGGTAAAAAATAAATTTTCTACATTATGTAAAATCATTAATATGACCTTAGGGTAAAATTACGATTTTTCCCTTTTTAGGGAAAATTGCCTTTTTGACCTCAAAAGCACATAATCACTTACATAACTAGATTCTTCTTCTCTCTTAGATGAAAATCATAATAGTCCTTTAACATAATTTTATGAAATAAGAAAATTAATTAAATTTTCCCCTTTCATGATAAAATTTCTATTTTGCCTTCCTTTACTAGATTTTTCCAACTTTGTTCTTCCATGACAAAAATGACTATCTTGATGAAAATTACCATTTTATCATTTTAATGAACTATCCTTATTATCACATAATTAATAATAATAATAATAATAATAATAATAATAATAATAATAATAATAACATTAAAGAATGCAAGGAATTAGGGCAGGTGTTACACATGGACCTCAAAACAACCTGTGGGCCTTGAAGCATAACCACTTTGGCCTTATGCAAAGTGTGCCATGTGAGGGCTTTGAGAGAGAGAGGGGAGAAGTTACAAAAGAGAGAGGGCGGTTGTGGCTTGAGGGATCATGATCTTTCTTGGATTATCTTCTATCTAGAATGTAATGACCCATATTTTTTAATTGCCTTAAATTTATGTATTCTCAATTAATTAGATGAATAGCCATAAAGTGTGGTAAATTACATGTGTCATTTAATGATTAGAATAAAAGTGCTACAAGATAATATTGCCTAAAGTTGAAGAGCTTGATTAACTTTCCTTTTGATTAACTGAATTGCCAGGGAGAGAAGTGTATAAAATTGTAAGTTTTAAAATTATATGTATATATATATACCTACTCGGCAAAAAGGAAGAGAGGGAAGAGGTGTGTGTAGCAATTTTTTCCTTTTCTTTCCTTTTTTTAGCTGATTAAATAACCATGAAAGAGAAGGAATTAAATATATAGGTATATGCTTACACTTACAACTAAGGAAGGCAAGAAGAGTGGGACATTTAAGAATATATACATATATATATCCATTCATGCACGGAAAGACCTTTAGAGGAAGTGGAGTATTGATGTGTATGTATGAAATGAAGTGGCTAAAGGTGCATAATTTTTTAGTAACATGCACACATGTAAGGGTACAGTAGAGTAAAATGGAAACTAGATATAGGAAATTAAAATGCAAAACAATATGTCTTGCATGGGGGGAGACTATCACGTGAGGAGGTAACCTACATGAATCCTTTTCCTTTCTTTCCTTTGGCGCCACTTCATGATGAATCCACACAGGAATGTAATTAAGCTGCCCAAAATCATGTGCAGCGTCCCACTCTCTTGGCCAAATGGAAAGTGCAAAGAGAAAAGAAGTGAAGGTGGTGTGACCAAAGGGATATGGCAACCTTGCAAGCTAAGAAAAGTGTACTTACAAGTACACTTAGTGTAGCCATGAGAATTAGGAAAAAGAAAATAATTAAGCAAGGAGTGCAGAAATTTTTATGTAACATACAATTGTAGTTGCTTGTGGGGTGTAACTAACATGCAAGGGAAGGAATTACCAATTGCAAGCAAGGAGGGAATTAGTTATATAAACAAGTAAGACAAAAAAAAAAGGTGCAGCGTCCATTTCCCTTTAGCCTTAACTCCAAACGTGACTGAGTGCTTCAAGAAAATAGAGTGCAAAATTTTTGTAAATTAAACATGCATAGAGGAAGGAAACATGCACATGCTGGAATAGAAATAACAAAAGATGGAAATAGACCATGGCTTTCCTCCTTCTCTCCTTTGACTTGTCCAAGTAGCTAACCTAAGCTTGCAAGGAAGTGCAAATTGTACTTGAAAGTACACTTGGAGCAGCCATAAAATAATGTGAAGGAAATGAGGTGGCGTCCCATTCCCTTTGGGCTGTATAGAAAATGTGAGAAAATAGGAAGGTGCAGAATTAATTTAAGAAGACACGTATACTTTATGGAAACCTCACAAATTCATAAAAATGCTAGTAGGATAATGACACAAAGAAAGGAAAAAGAAAATAAGGAAGAAATCGTGTGTGTATGGCATGTGGAAGAAGTAATTCATGATCTCCTTCCCTTCCTTCCTTACGTGATCGAGTGGACAAGGGAAAAAGGGTGCAGGATTTTGTTTGAGGGTACACTTGCAGCAGCCATAATAATTAAAAAGGAAAGAGTGCATCATATGGAGTACGGAAAATAAAAGTTTGAAGGGAAAAATAGGAAGGTGCAGCATTAATTTAGGAAGAAAAAAACCCTAGTGTGCAAGAAAGGAAGTGTGCACTCAAACCACACGTGGGACTCATGGATAATAAGAATAATCAAGAGTAAAGAGGGGAAGTAGTACCCCATTAATCGAATACATGAGGTAATGGAATTTTGATTGGCATTTGGATATACATGCATGCACACACACTCGGGAAGAAGGAAGAGGAGAAAGAGAGAGAGAAAAGGGGGATCTCATAAAATATTGGAAACCCACATGGTAAGAAGGAAAAGAGAAAGCATTCCACACCTTAGAACATACACACCCACAATTCAGTCAAGGCAAGGAGAGAGAGATCTAGCCAAAGAAAAAGGAAGCAAGGTGTAAGAGAGAGTTCAAGAGAAGGGCTAAGATCATTCCATCCTAGTCATTCTTGAGGTAGGTTAACAATTTTTAAGATTGTGTTCCATGCTTTAGTTTATTCAATCACCATGCTTTTACAAGTTTTCCATGGAACATGATTGTCTCCTCTACATTCTTGATAAAATGCATGTTATGTTGGCTAAGCATGTGTGATTGATTGGGATGTTGGTTAATGGGATGACATGAATATTGTTTCTATGGAAGGATGGGGATTAGATAATGTTACTTTCATGTTGAACGATGATTTAATATGACGGAAATGGATGGATGCTTTTGAAACCATTCTTCCTCTAATAGAACTCCCCTTTTGGCTAAGAGGAAGATGAAATTTTACATTCAAGGGGTGTGAAATTTCTAGTTGTGCTTGGTGAAAAAAAATGATGACTATAGGGGAAAGGGACCAAACCATTTAATGGTGTTAGTTAAGGAATAAAGGAATTAGATTATTATTACTTTCCAAGAATGGGAAATTACCTTGAGATTTGCAAGAGTGGGAAATTTACCTTGAGACTTGTTAGAATTTTTCAAAAGAATTAAACTATTATCAATTTCCAAGAGTGGAAAATTTACCTTGAGACTTGTTAGAATTTTTCAAAAGAATTAGATTATTATTAATTTCCAAGAGTGGGAAATTTACCTTGAGACTTGTTAGAATTTTTCAAAAGAATTAAATTATTATCAATTTCCAAGAGTGGGAAATTTACCTTGAGACTTGTTAGAATTTTTCAAAAGAATTAAATTATTATTAATTTCCAAGAGTGGGAAATTTACTTTAAGACTTGTTAGAATTTTACAAAGGAATTAGATTATTATTAATTTCCAAGAGTGGAAAATTTACCTTGAGAGACTTGTTAGAATTTTTCAAAAGAATTAAATTATTATCAATTTCCAAGAGTGGGAAATTTACCTTGAGACTTGTTAGAATTTTTCAAAAGAATTAAATTATTATTAATTTCCAAGAGTGGGAAATTTACTTTAAGACTTGTTAGAATTTTACAAAGGAATTAGATTATTATTAATTTCCAAGAGTGGAAAATTTACCTTGAGAGACTTGTTAGAATTTTTCAAAAGAATTAAATTATTATCAATTTCCAAGAGTGGGAAATTTACCTTGAAACTTAATAGAATTTTACAAGAGAGGCATAGTATTATTTTTCAAGAATGGGAGTCTATTCTTGGAGCTTATTAGAATTTCATAAGAGATGTATATTATTTTTTGTCAAGAAAAGAAAATTGACCCTTGAACTTATTAACAATTTTATAAAGGTGGCCAAGTGTCTACAAAAGTGCCCAAGTGTGCACAAGAATCTTATAAAGGTGGCCAAGTTTCCACAAAAGTGTCCAAGTGTCCACAAAAGTGCCCAAGTGTGCACAAGAATTTTATAAAGGTGGCCAAGTGTCCACAAAAGTACCCAAGTGTGCACAAGAATTTTATAAAGGTGGCCAAGCGTCCACAAAAGTGCCCAAGTGTGTACAAGAATTTTATAAAAGTGGTCAAGTGTCCAAAAGTGCCCAAGTATGCATAAAGATTTTATAAAGGTAAGTTTTAAGAATGATAAGCATAAATGATTTTTGTTAATTTTATGATAACGTGTTTAATAGCATGCAAAGATGTTTTACGTGAAAAGAATATCATTTTATCACATTGACACATAAATTGATCATGCAATGCTTGCCAATTTACATTTATAAATGAGGTTATGGTTTTCAAAATTTGAGAATGTAGGAATAAATGTTTTTGGTGCTTGCACCCTGGTACATGTTAGTAACATTTTTAAACCTTGAATTGTTAAGCTACTGGGAAACTTGTTTTTCTCATTCATATGCTAATATGTATCAAATGCAGACACTTAGCGGGGCTGAGTAAGTAGAAGTTTCTTTGTGATCAAAGAAATTTTTTTGTAACTACTTATTTTGGATCCTGATTCTAGATATATTTTGGATTAGAATTAGGACTATTCTTTTTGGATGTGTATATGAAATGTAAACGGGGGATTGTTGGGAAAAAGATATGTGAAGGACCGGTTCATTTCTATTATTCATAAAGGGGTCTAAGTGATAAGATTGTTGTCTCCTGACTCCTAATAGATGGGTACTTCATATATCCCGGATACATGTTTACAAAGAATGTAATGAACAATTATTGAACATTATTATTTGAATGATATGAAGTTTTAAATTTCCGTTGTATAGTATAGTAGTTTGATTTCTGCTGTACATACGAGATCTAATCTGAGCAAAAGATCCCGAACCTAATCCACTTAAATAAAACTTAATGGTATAACTGCTCAAACTTAATAATGAAAGGATAAGAATAATGTATCGAACTTATCTGTTTACATCAGAAGAAGTGTAATACTATATAAGGGCATTACATATTTTAATTGAGGTTAATTGTCCATTTTATAAGCATTTTGTGTGTTCGTATCCCAGAATCACCTGAGCTTATATCCTTTTTCATTTCAGGAGCTTACCAAGTCATCATTAGCAATGGAGCCATTTTGGAGGCCCAAATAGCCTATAAACATGCCATGTAGGCCTTGAAGAAATCCATAGACCTCAAAACAACCTATGGGCCTTGAAGCACGACCACTTTAGCCTTATGCAAAGTGTGCCATGTGAGGGCTTTGAGAGAGAGAGGGGAGAAGTTACAAAAGAGAGAGGAAGGTTGTGGCTTGAGGGATCATGATTTTTCTTGGATTATCATCTATCTAGAAGCTTATCATCTTTCTAGAAACATCATCATATTTGAAAGGATTTTGACTTATCATAATCTCTTTTGAAAACCCTATCATCACTCTCGGTCACTCATCATCTTTTGACTTATCTTATGTTATGTTATCCTCTCTTTTGAAAAACCCTATAATCCTTCTTGGCTGAGGATCTTCCTTGGAGATAGCTAACATCTTTCTTTAAAACCCTAATCTTTCCCTTGACAAGGTTATTGGATTCATCATGGAAAGAGGCTGTGACTTTGGAGACCTATCTTGCTTGAAGCTATAATGTACATTAGGAAGCTAAAAAGGGTGACAACTGTAATATCTACATTTTTTTCTAACTTCAGGTATGTCTTAAATTTCTAAATTAGTACTTTCATGCCTGAATAATTGTAATTAAATTGTCTTAATTTTCCATGAACAAAGAACAGACTCAAATGAAAGAAAAGAAAAAGGATCAAAGTGAAAAGGAGAACAATTTATTAAAATAATAAGCATCATCATGACTTTGAATGCAAATTGAGGTACATTTATTAAGTGTAATCATGACGCTAGAAAAATATCTAGATATTTTTAAAAGTAATGATTATTTTAAAAAATATCTAGAGAAAATATCTAAAAGTAATGATTACCTTTAAAAAATATCTAAGGGCAAAATAGAAATTTATCATGGGGGTAAAATGGTAATTTACCACCAAGGGGTAAATGGTAATTTTACCAAAAGGATAAATTTATCATTTGGTAAAAGAAAAATTCTAAAATTCCAATAAAACTTTTCCCTTCATCTCACAGCATTTTCTCATCAATTGGAAGGGCATTTTGGCCATTTATCCAAGGGCAAAATGGTCATTTTTTACCCAATTAAATGCCACGTCTTCTTCTTCTTCTTTTTGGAAAAACTAACTTGGAGCTTTAGTGGAAAAGTAAGCTGTGAAGTTGGAAAAGCTTGAGGGAAGAGTTCAAGTGAAGGGAAAATCCAACAAAATCCATTTCTATTGCAAACTTAAGGTAGATAGACATTCCTTAGCTATTATTTTCATGGATTAAGTAGTTTTTCAAGCTTTTCTCTTCCATTAATGGCTGCCATGAATAGTAGAAAAATTTTTCTACATTCTTGGTTTGCTTGATTTTCTATTGGAAAAGTGTTTAATGTGTTGTATGGATGCATTTTTAGGTGTTTTTGGAATGGATTGAAGTATTATTATGAATTTGAGAAAAATTCCTTCCATTTTCATGAAAGATTTAGATTTCATGGAAGTAAGCTTTTAATGCATGGATTGTCATGAAAATAATGGGTAAATGATGTTTTATGCCTATTAAATGAGGAAAATGAGATAAATAGTTCCATTTGATCAAAACAAAATTTTTTTCCTAAAATCTTCTTTGCTTGGCTAAGAGGAAGCATGTAAAATTGAGAAAGAGAAATTGGCTATAAATGATGATGATGAGTGTCTTAGTTTTAAGGCATAAAAAGGGAAGGAAAGAGATGTGTTCTACTTTGTTTTCTTCTTCCTTATTTTAACCAAAAATTGTAAGTGAGAGGAGTGAAGATTTTACAATTAATATTTTGATGAAAAAGGTTACTTTTATTCGGTGAAGGAGATGGGAGAGAAAAGGGAAAGTTGATGTTTTAATTAATTACATTAGCTTCTTTTTTCTACCTTAACCAATAAAGTTTGTAAAATTGGAAGGGGGATTTTATTTAAAATTAATTTAAAGGAAGTGAAGATAACTCGGTGATGAAGAAAGGAAAAAAGAAAAAGATGTAACCCAATTGACTTTTCTTTCTTTAGTTTAGCCAAGAAGACAAGTGAATAGAGTATTTAAATGAAAGCATGTGATCTTCTCTTTTTTCCTTCCATTTGGCCGAAAAAGTCATCATAATAGAATAAAAGAGAACTTGTTTACATTTTTTTCTTTTTCTTTTTCCATGTTGCTAACTCTCAGTTTCAAGTAAAGGGGAACAGATATATTATACTATGTTGAATTATCTTATTTTCTTCATTTTAGGCATCTTGTCCGAAGCAAAAATGTATTCTCATGAAAAATTGTAAGGTTTATCTTCACCAAAATGTAATACAAAGGAGAAAGAAGATATTAAGAAATTACCCATTATGTAAATTATTAATTTCATGACATCCTTGTATTAAAAGTGTGTAGTTGTAAAATGGAAGGATAAATGTTTATATGTATGTAGATATGTCTGCATTATATGAATTATTTTGTGAGAAAAGATATTTAGAAATTCATACATAAATATAATGAAATGATTAGTAATGACAAGCATAGTATCATGATAAAGCTATAGAATAAAGAAGGGAAACAAAGAAAAGATAAAGGAAAACATACAAAGAAAGGAAAACATAGATTATCAATGAGGAGAACTTAGAGGAAGTATTTCTAGTATATGTTCTAGGATAGATTGGTTTGTAAATGAATAATTGACTATTGGTATGGGACGACAGTTAGTTATTCCACAAAATATGGAATTATAATGATGATTGCAAATTCTAAGTTAGTGTAACCTAAAATGGCCAATAAAAAGGGGATATTTACTTAGAATTTAGTATAATCATAGGTACAAATCAAATCATCCTACTTCATATATTAGAAATATCATACTAGGAATATGATCCATTAGAAAGGGGTGGTGATTCCATAGCACCATGATCCCCCCAAAAGCGGAGAGGAAATGATCTATCTATAGGAAACAATGATCTCATGAGCTTAATTTTCAACATGTTATTAATATGCTCAAAAGGCAATAATTATGATATAGAAAGGTACTTGGATCCACTGGGGGACGCCTCAGATTGTACCAATGACATTTGTCACACCACAAATATAGAGAAAATTATTTCACTCATGTATGTAGTTGTACGTGGACAAGTTTACCTAGTGACTGTTCTGATACTCTTAAGTGTCTCTATCATTGTATGTGGCTTTCAGCTAATGTTAAATGTCTGTTTTCCTTATGTTTCATGATTTTTTTCCTATAAATATTGATATTGTTTCCCTATGCAAAAGTAAAATTTCTTTTATTCATGATACTATAGAGATATCTATATGATGAATTTACATGATATACTAATGTAGCCTTCACTATAAAATGCATGCCATACATATTAATGAATTATACCTTGAATTCCAATAGAAATAGATGTATTTGAAATTAATGAATGTAGAATGGTTTTTCGTATCACTACAGTGGTACATACCAGTGTTTTAAAAGAAAATAGAATGTCTAACTACTGAGAATTTATTTCTCACTATAATAACTAGTGTGTATCAGATGACAAGATATCTAATTTGGCTTGAAGTTGATATTGCATTGGTGGAAATACCTTGGTTGGGCCCCTTCACCTATGTGTAGAACATATATGTAGTGCATGTAATGGAGGTTCCCCCTATATAGAGGAGTTAGACTATCTATCTTTTGATATCATATGTAAACAACTAGAATATAGCCCTCTCATCCTAGTTGCATATATGTTTTAAGAAAAAGTCAGGATGAGTCATTTTTGGTTGTAAATAATCATGAGGGCATATATGTTAGGATATGTAAAAGTAATATTGAATGATAGATATTTTTTAAAAAGGGTTTGAGTGGCAGGTTGTTGCCTCCTTACCCTGGAATATTGAAACACTTAACATATCCAAAAATATATGAATGACGTTGCATCTGTTATATGAAAATAGATGAATGATGTTTTTGGTATACACATGTTTTTAATATCTAGTTTCCATTGCGATGCAATTAAGTAAGAAACCTGAGTACTGATTCTCAAACCTAATGCAATATAAATTACAAAGTTAATAATTTTACTCAGGTTACAAGTAAGGATAAAGATAAATATAATATCCCAGTCTTTTGACAAATGAATAATTAAGTAAGTGTTCATATGAAAAGCTATAAGATTAGGGAGTTATAACGTCTAGGAGACTACTTTGAACCCTTGAATTCCAACTTGCATCCTTGGAGTTCCATAAGAGCTTGGGATATTGGAATTGCATCAAGAGACAATCACACTTTTGGGCACTTGGAGATTGAAGAAGGAGGTGTTTCATCCTTTGTTTGAGAGAAGAAAAGGGTGTACAATTTTCTTTCCTTTCTCTCTTCTTGAATTTGAATTTGATGATTGCTGTACCCCTGAACATGTGTAGCTATATTGGTTAAACCCATTGGCTTTCCTTACTAAGTTGGCATTTTTCTTTAAATTTTCTGTGTAACATCCGCTCCTAACACTTGCATTTTATGATGATGTTGCTATTATTATTATTGTTAGTAATATTTATGGGATGTTAAGGATGAATTATCAAGGAGTTAGAATGGACATTTTCATCAACATATAATTATTTTACCATGAATGCAAAAAAAAAATGAATAGTTTAATTCCCTTATTTCATGAAATTACATCAAAGAACTCTTAATATTTTCATTTAAGAGAAAAGAAGAATCTAGTTATGCAAGAAATTATTTACATTGATGTTGAAAGGAAATTTTCCCTAAAAAGGGTAAAATTGTAAATTCACACTATGGGTATGATAGCAATTTTATATGATGTAGGAAAAATTTTAATTTTTACCCTAAATATTATATGAAGGTGGGAATTAGAAATCTTTACTCATTCTTGATCAAATGAAGAAAGAATGAGAGTGAAATGATAGTTTTAACATAAAGGGAAAAAAGGTAATTTTTCCTTAGGGGCAAAATTGTAATTTTGCTAAAGTAAGGGTAAATTAGTAAATTCATGAAAGTGAGCCTTATGAAATCTTATTCAAGTGATTTTTACTCCTTGAAATCGAAAAGAGTGAAAAATGGAGAAAAAATGGCCAATTTGGACTTAATAGCAAAATGACACTTTCTTGGGGACTAAATTGCAATTTTTGAAAAGTTGAGGGACCACTATGCAATTTCAAAATTCTCTAAGGGCAGAACAGTCCCAACCCATAGAAGTTGCATAAAATTACAACTGTAAGGAGAGACAATGGCATTGTTAAAAAAGAAAAGAAAAAGGGATGAAATGGACAATTTAGCATTAATGGCATTTTTGTAAATAATCTAAACCCCAAATTCAGCCTTCTTCTTCTCCCACATGCTAGAAGTGTCGTGAAAGTGGTGGAGAAAGAGGGAGAGGCTGAATTGCTTGTCTACCTTGGAGAAGAAGGAGCTTTCATCAAAACAACTTGGAAATCACACTTTTGTTGGCTTTTCAAGGTAGCTAAACAATCCTATGCCATTATTTTCTTGTTTTATGGTGTGTTTATGGTGTTTTCAAATTTTCAAGAATGATGGCTATTTCTCTCTCTACAAGTTTATGGTGGATTTGCATGCTTGGGTGTGAAATATGTTGGAAACAACTTGTGTTTATGACTATAGACATGTTGGAAAGCATGGAAACTGAAGAAATGGTAAATTTTCATGGATGGAACTTTGATTTTACCAAACCCTAACTTGTATCAAGGTTGAGTTTGTGTTTGTAAGAGTGAGAAAATGGTGTTTTTGCATGGTTTTTGCATGAATGTTGTTGTATTGTAAGCAAAGTGATGAAACAATTCCATTTTTCTTGTTTTCTCACCTTGGCTGAATTGTTAGGGCTATAATGGTGTTGAATTTTGGCAAATTTTAGGCTAGAAAGTGTGCTATAAAGAGTGAGAAAATGTTAAGAGAGAGAGAGTCTAATTAGATTAATGTTTAGACATTTTTCTCATTTTCTAGTTACACCATAAACTATAGGAATGTGATATACCTATTTTGGCCAAGTGAGTTCATGTGATTGGTGCTGAAATTTTTTCTTGTAAATTGTTAGAATGCCTTGTAAAGGTTATCATAAGTAAAGAGGAGAGAGAAAGTTATGGTAAATTTTATGCTTTAGTAATTTGTCCAATTTGAAGCCTTACCATTTCACCTTAAAAGTGTGCACAAAAATGTAAAGTTGTGGGATTAGATGTATTGCCATCATTGGTATGAATAATGAGTTAGAAAAGTATGAAAAATGATGGATTAAAGTCCACTTAGTCAATTTTGAAGTGTGAGAAAGTGTTAGGCATAATTATTGGAATTGTTAACATAATGTTTAAATGGTGAGAATGATGCTAGAAATGAATCAAATGAGTTGGAAATGCCATGTTCTCATGATTTCCTTGCCTTGGCCGAATGCAATATAGCATTTTTCCTAGAATGGCCAATCTTGTATATCAATTGGAAGTGGCCTGAGGTACCATCCGAATAGGCCTATGTTATTTGAATAAAGGGAAAATGATGTAATGGTCAAGAATGAATGGTAATAATGTACACTTTTACCATTGATTGAAAAATGTCCAAAATCATGTGGATATAAATGAATAGGATAGAAAGGCCTAATGTGATTATGAAAGGCAAGGTTAAAGTTTCCTTGTGGGGAATGATCTAGTGTAAACTCCCAAGGAATTAAATGAAGAGGAATGATCTGGTGAATACCTCCTGAGACTAAAAGCCTGTGAAGGAATAATCTGATGTATACCTTCTAGGGAAGTTACCTTGAGGGGAATGATCTGGTGTAAACTCCCAAGGAATTGAAATGTAGGAGGAATGATCTAATGTATACCTCCAAAAGCATAGTCATATGGGAGGGAATGATCTGGTGTATACCTTCCCAAAGTTTAGTTTTATCACATGTTATGCTATGTATTGCAAAGATGTGACTTATGTGATTATGATTGTGATCTTTCAGCATTGAATGTTTGTATTTCATTACATAAATGACTAAATTGGCTGCATACCTCATGTCCATAGATGCATACGCACATGTTTTCATGATAAGTCATACCAAAGTATCTATATAAAAAGAGTTTTGAAATTAAATTGAATGTAAAGTTGTTTTATGTATTATTACAGTGGTACATGTCAGTTGTTTTAAAATAAACTGGTTTGTTTAGCTACTGGGAATGTATTTCTCAATATTCAACTGATATGTATTATATGACTAGATACTGCGTGATAATGGAGGTTGAATTGGCCAAAGTGGAAATTCCCTTTCTAGGAACTTTCACTATTGTCAAGTATGTTTATGTTATCACTATTTTTGAGTTCCCTATGGAATAGATAACTACATAAATATATAGCTATAGCCCGACCTTTTTGGAGTCCTAATTCTACATGTTCTTTTTGGGTTGGAATTAGGGCTGATATTTTTGGCTGTACATAGAAAGAAAAAGAGCATATGTATAAGGATATGTGAAGGACCTATTCACCCATGATATTTTTGTAAAAGGAGTATGAGTGGCAGGCTTGTTGTCTCCTTACTCCTTATGGATGGGTAGTTCATCTATCCCAGTGTATGTATACAAAACGATGTGCTAAACAAGTATTATAATGTATGTATATCAAAAAGGTTTTTACATATTCTGTTGTAATGTTTAATATTTTATATTCCACTGTGCCAAAGAATTTTACCTGAGCAAAAGAACCCAACCTAATTGAAAAATAAATCTATAATGGATTGGATGCTTAGGAGATTTAAATATAATTAAAGACTAGAATTGATGTAACCACTTATCTAAATAAGCAATATGACGTTGTTAAGATAAGATAAGGGGTGTTACAGTATGAACATTGAATTTGGTTTTGTATCCTTTCTTGCACTAATGAATGAATGCTAAATTTTCTTTACAAGATGTTATATGGAATATTGTTTAGATTTCCTTTGGTAAATCGAGAGATTCTAACTGAAATTGAAACCCTGATTGCAAGGAATAATTAATTTTTACTTAGAGATAAGGTTAATTAGTTGCCAGATTAAGAACCAAAAACTTTTAATAGTGATGAATTAGAATGATAATGGTGATCTAAAATCAATTATTAGGAAGAGATTTCAGTGATAGGTTTTAGGTTTAGAAATGTGACTATCTTGAGAGAAGTTGAATTTAATTAAGAATTCATTTACGAGTATCAAAATTAGATTCAATAGTTCATTATCTTGTGTGTGTTTGCCAACTAGTACTTTGGGTTTTCTTTTCTTATCATGATTAAATTCCTTTCTCGTCCATTTTCATTGATCTTTGACAAGTTGCTTTTAATCATTAGTTAATTAGAAATCAATCACTCCTCTTCTTAGGCTAGATAACAAAGAATAAGGATTAGGCCTAGGCTTTCTCTTTCCCATGGGATATGACCTTTATACTTACCATTGCACTAGACTGCATCAATAGGTTCATTGTCGTAGGTGTAATTGCATTGGTAGTGCATTATGCCTTGATAAATTCCATTTTTCATTCACTATCATTGGTTATTATTATTAAATTTAGTTAGTCATTAGTTTAGTTAGAAATCAATCACCTTGACTTTTAGGCTAGATAACAAAAACCAAGTAGCAACTCTGGGTTTTCCCATTCCTGTAGGATACGACCTTGATATTCTCCATTGCAATATATTGCATTGATAGGTTTACCACCTTAGGTGTAGTTGCATTGGCAGCGCATCGTAGACGTGGAAAAAATTTACCTAGAAAATGAAAAGTAGGTGGCCAAAAAGCCACCAGGA
Source organism: Senna siamea (assembly GCA_031216115.1). Taxonomy (NCBI): domain Eukaryota; kingdom Viridiplantae; phylum Streptophyta; class Magnoliopsida; order Fabales; family Fabaceae; genus Senna; species Senna siamea. The sequence continues at coordinate 22,029,824 of CM062363.1, read as the reverse complement.
TGAAAGAGAGTCCTCTTTCTATTTGAGATAACACTATGTCTCAAGATTCCCATGTATAATAGTTTTTCTTCTTTCTTTATAAATTTGCACTAATTCTAAAAACTTTCATTGTACGGAATATATAAGCCATGTCTATAGATTATGTGCAAGGAAGAGCACATCACCCAATATAATGAAGTAGTGAATCAGTCTTGTTTATACAAAAAAAATCAAATCCTATAACATACAAATTAGCAGATCTTCTATACATGTGTCAAAACCCCTTCACCTCTCCAATAACTTCTTCCTCACGCATAATGCCCACTCCATCCACTACGACCACACTCTTTCACCCTTTCATTTTCTTTATCCTAGCTGTGGCCACCATTTTCATTTTCAAAACCCCTAAAGCTTCCATTTCCAGAACCATTTTTAGAACCACCTCATTTGTTGAAGAACTCCCTTCACCTATTCCCTTTCAAACTACTCCACCTACATCGCCATCACCATCTCATAACCCAGTAGAGGTCTCTATCTCTTATAAACCTTACTTTTCATAAGCCCTAATATGCCTTTCTTACTATTTTCCTCTCAACCGTGCTATCATCATTTGGAAACGAGAAAAGACCCTTAGCATTAAGGTCAAGGTAAGAAGAATTTCTCCCTACTTGAGAAGATAGCTCATTCTCAAGGACTACCTCTACCGTCCAGAGGAAGTAAGCCCTGAAGCTTTTAAGGAACATCTGGGTTCTACTTCTCCATCCCCAATGGCCTAAGAATAGACTTTTCCATCTACTCCTACCTTCATTGAGGGACAATCTTCTCCCTTACATGAGGTAAAATTTTCTACAACTCCCAGTTCCTCATTCTCTTCCCAACGTATAGAACCTCTACCCTCTGAACCCTCTCCCTATCCTTCTTCCCCCATGGTCATTGACCCAACCAACACTACTAATACTACTTTCCTAGTTGGCACAACCTCTATTCCAAATGATATTCTAACCTCCACTACTTACTTGTTACACGAGTCCAATCAACAGAGCCCTAAATCTCCTATTTCTAAAGCCAACACTCTCACTTCTCCCAAATCACATGAAAAAACTATGCTCCCTTCTCTTCCTCATTGGTTACCATCTTCCTTTGTTCTTTCAAATTAAATAAATTTACTACACTTGATACCTCTATCCCTCAACCACAACCTTCCTCTTCCCCTTAAGTTTATTCTCTTCCTTTTTAGAATTAGAGGGCACTACCTATAATTTTACTTTGTCTCCCACATCTGTTAGTGCTTAGCATTTTGCTACTCAAGGGTGTTCATCTAACCCTATTGCTACCCAAGAGGAGGAAGTTGAATCCTCCTCTTAGCCTCCTCCTAGGCCTTTCAAAAGGCCTCACACTCAAAGAAATACAAGGGATTAAGCGCGCCCAAAGGCCTTGGACTCAAGGAAGCAGTCTCTACTTCTACTACTCAAAAGAGTTTATCCTAACCTCCAGTCCAAAAATTCAGAAGTAGCCTTAATAGAGATTTACAGACATACAATTGTAGATGAGGTTGCCCAATAGAGATTTTCATAAATACAATTTTCCAATATTGTAAACTACAAAATCTTGACCGCCATACACTTCAGACCCTAAATCTGGTCCAAGAGGTCCAGGCCTACATTGACAATATAGGCTAGATTCTTTATATCTCAATTAATTATTCTTCAGTTGTCCATCTTGTTTAGGAGTTCTATGCCACTTTTAGTTTCAAAATTGCCAAAAGTTCCAATCTATATACCCCTAATGTAGTTCAATCTATATACTACCAAATTGTTGGAAGTCAACTGGTAGCCTCTTATTTTGGAAAATGACCATTTCCCTAAGTTTTTCTCAAAGAAACAACAAGGCAATTGATCCAATTAAATTAGGAAAGTAAAACACATAAGAGTGGTAAGGGACTATAGGATTAGAGGAAACAACAATAAATGAGAGCTGGAAAATATACTTAATATATGCACTAGGATTAAATTGATTCTGGATTGGGTGATCGATAATTGGTATGGGACGACAATTATGAATCTTACGGTTAAACGATGACTTGGGATGGTAAAACATCCATCTACTCCAAAAAGGTATTTTGAAAACACATTCTAGTTAGCAAACTCTAAGTTAAGTACTCTAATGGCCATAGAGTTACTTACTTAGGGTTAAGCTCAAATTGACCTAGAATCTATTTCCATAGTATAGAAGTTTATGAATCATGTACCTATAAAATGATCCATCATTAGAAGGTGTTGATTCTCTTAACAGCATTGACTCAATGTGTAAATGACTAGTGAGTGGGTAGATCTAACCTACCAAAAAAGATAACTTCAGGACTAATGAGATGATGAATGTTGGTACTAAGCTAGGGGACGCTCTAGGGGTATAGGACCAGTTGTCACATAATGAAGCTCATTCAATAGGTGCTATGACCTAGGCTACGTTATGGTTATTGTGTTCCTTTGGGCATCCCTAGTCCTGGGAATTGTCAATCAATAAGTTCCCCAACTCTTGATTATGTGAAATTATTAGCTTGAGTGCCTATATTATTATATGTTATTTCTCTCCTATGTTTGAATATATGTCCATACTATTGTGTTCTACCATGATTTTTTTTGGAAATTGCCCATGATATTATTTATTTAGTGCACTTCATTGTGCACGACATATCATATACTGCATATCATCCATTTTCCTGAAAGATGATAAAGAATGTATGTTTTTCCCAAGTGATTCTTAATATACTGCATATCTAGTTTGATTGAATCACAGGTCTAGGGCTACCATTGTGGATATGCCTCGAGGGGGCAAGGATGATGCTCAGAACCCTAGTTTAGTTGTCTTTTTTTATGAAGAGGAGAGCTTAGTGGCAAGGAGTTTTCTTCTTTAGTTAGGTCTTCGCCTAGGGCCAACTGTAAATAGTGTAGGAGACCAAGAGGGAGAATAAGTAGGTAGGGATTATCCTTAGAGGACAATGTGTGTTCAGGATATGTGGTCAAGATGTGCTGTAACACCTCTATTTTCTTAATTACTTCACTTTACTATTTTCTTAAGTTAACAAAATAAAAGATGAATAAATTACCTTAGTAATCTAATGTTTAGAGAAAAATGTAACAAGGGGAAGAACGAAAGTGATGAAAATGAGGGATGCATTGTAATGTGAGAATTTTAATTTCTCTTCGTCTTACTTTAGCCAAATAATTCAGAATGGAGGGAAAGAAAACTCTATACATATTAATATAGATTATTAGGATAGGGAAGACAAGGATGCTTAGTTATAAAGAATTAAATGGCTTGATCATGAGAATGACAAGACAAAGAAGAAGGAAAAAGGGAAAAGCATAACACTTTACCCTTAAATTAACTTCTTCCTTTCATTTCCTTGTTGCTTAACTGAGAATTCAAGGGGAGGAGTAAGTAAGAGAAATATTTCAATGAGGTGCTTGAGGTGCTTACATAAAGAATGAAGAGCTTGAGGTGCTTAAAAAATTTCTTCCTCTTACATAAATTGATATAACCAAATGTGAAGGGATATGTATAACTTAAAGTAAATAATGTACATGTATATGGAAATAGCAATTAGGAAGAATGAAAGAAAATAGGTTAGCATTCAAATACATCATTAGTGGAAAGGAAAATTACAAGGAAGAAGACGTATGGCAATTCTTCTCTTCCTTCCATCTTATCATTCCTTTTCTCACATTAACCGAATGTGCAAGTGCATGAGGACTTTCGATGAAGAGGTGGGAAAAGGGAGAGAGACGTGCTGCCACAGTTCTTCTACTTTTCTCTTATTTCATCCTACTTTCAATGGAACTGTGCCTATAGTCTATTTCATAATTCGATGAAGAGGTGGTGTGTGTGTCCGAGAAAGGAAGGGATAATGTATCATTTAATAAAATAAATGGGAAAATAAAAACTGCACTCGATGAAATATAATGTACGTAATAGAGAGGAGCTTGATAAGTTGGCAACAAAATCACATAAGCATTGGAGAGAAGGAGAGCTACAGGTATTAGACAAAAACACCAAAACAATAGGAAAGGAGGGAAAATCGTCCAACCAAAGACACAAAGAAGAAAGAAAACTCCAAAAGGAACACCAAAAATCTCTTCATCCTTCTTGTATCCTTAAGGCAACTTAGCAATTCCATTCCATTCCATTATTTTCTTATTTTGTGGGGTATATATACTCTTACGGTGCAGGAGTTTGAAAGGTAAGTCTACCTTGTTATATGTTTAGAAATATGAACTCTAATTTGGTTAAGTGTGTATGAGTGGGAGATTTCTTGAGAAATTATTGTCATATTCATAAGAAAATATAGGGAAGGAAAAATCCATAATTTGTAATAGAGAGTGGGAGAATTCTTGAGAATTTATTGTCATATTCATAAGAAAATATAGGGAAGGCAAAATCCAGAATTTATAATGAAAGAGCTAACCAAATTTAATATAGAGAATTGGTGTATTTATATGAGTAAAACCTATTTTAATTTAGAGAGAAGAATTGGTGTAATTGTATGAGAAAAATCTATTTTAACTTAGAAAAACTTAGGAGAAGAATTATAATTGGTAATGATGTATAAGGGAGTGGAATGTTTTGCTTGCAAGGTTAGCGTGAAGATTATAAAGCCATGAAAAGATATAACCAAAGGAAATAAATTCTGCATTTATAATGGAAGATATAATAAAAAGTTATGAGGGATTATTTATATAATTGGGTGAGTAAGATACATTTTAATTTATAGAAAATTAAGTAAAGAATGATAGTTAGTATTGATGAAAGAATTAGTAATGGCTTGTATTGTCTAACCCATTTTAAAAATAATGTAGGTAAGGTAAAACTTAAGTGCTGAATTTAGTGGAAGGAAAACATCATTTAGCTAAGTAGAAATGGAGAGAAATTGGAATGAAATGAAAGACATAAATCAAAATTAAACATGTTCTTTAATGGAGGATCAATAGGAATATAAATTGGAATTAGTTAGGGAAATGGCACATGTACATGAATATTTCTAGGAAATAAATATTATGGAGAAGAATTTCTTAAATCTAACTAAATGAAGTGCTGGAAAGTTATATTTGATATAGTAATATAGGTTTTACTCATAGAACAAAAGGTATAAAATTCTTGTTAGTAAGGGATATACAATTTAAAGAATTAATTCTAATAGAAGAAAATTAGTTTTGACTAATAGGAATTTATATTGTTATTAATATATAAAAGTGATTAAATATAATGACTCTTAATTATCTTAGATAATGTGAATTAGAAAAATATAAGCATAATAAAGTATTAAAGTTAATTCATACTTTAATTATAGTAGGATAACCGAAGTATTACGCTAATCATAATTGTATTATAGTATGTCTATGATAAGTAACTGCAAAGGAGATTGAAGTACAAGAATAATGATAATTGTAGTTGCTGTGTATATGCATAAATGACCAAGCGTTCACTAATCTCATGAAAGTAGCCAAGAGTCCACAACGTGACCAAGAGTTCACTAATCTTATGAAAGTGGCCAAGAGTCCACCATATGACCTAGTGTTCACAAATTTTAAGTGGCCAAGTGTCCACAATTGTCCACAATTGTTGCAGTAAGACTAAATGCATTTTTACTATGCAAGGTAAGTTTTAAGAATGGAACATATATATATACATGTAAATATTATTTGATTCCATTAGTAGATATATATATTCTTCTGAGAAAGAATTATCCTCTGCATGCAAATGAGCATAATTGCTACAATGATAGATAAATTGAGCTCATTATGATTGTTAATATATTCATATGAAAGAATTTGATCATGAAATGATGGGATGTGAAAAATAATAATAAAAGAAAAGGAAATTTTCCTGTGCTTGCATAGTGGTACATGTCAGTACAAATTTAAATTATGAATTGTTAAGTTACTGAGAAACTAGTTTTCTCATTTGTGTGATGATATGTATTAGATGCAGGTAATTAGTGAAGTTCTGATTAAGATGGAACTAGCATTAAGGAAGGATTTTGTAAGAATATTATGTAACTAAGGGTTTGAGTGATAGAAATTATGTTGTCTCCTGACCCTAAGTTAAGTGTTGATAATACTGAGAGTAAGGCACTATTGTAGTATTTACAGACATATTGTAACGTAGTCACTTTATTCACTGTAAAATATATTTTCCTTCGCTGTGCTTATAAGTTTTATCTGAGTCAAAGAATTTATACTTAGAACTGAATGATATCATGATGGAAGGGATGCTCAGATATTAATTGTAAATAAATAAGGATAAGAATAAATGTAATGACTTTATCTGTTTGCCAACGCTAAGTTGTAATACTGGATAAAGTCGTTACATGTGCTAGTAAACTAATGATCACCTGTCAACCTATCTAGGGTCATTAGGGCATCTTCAGTGTGTGAGTCGGTTGAATAGAACACTCCTTTTATGGATAGCTCTGGTCACCTATATCCTACCTTTATGCAATGATCGAGGTCCCTTGAGAATGCTAATGAGTTTTTTAGAGCTATTAGGAGTAGTTTATGTAACATCCCATAAGCAACGTACCATGTTTTGTATGATTTTATGCATGTGTTTGAAATTTAACTGTCACACAAGGTTAGTTAAAATTGAGACAAAGAGTTTGGCTAACAAACCAAGACAAAATGAGGTCCAATTTAAGGGAAATTAAGATTTTAGGAAAATGGCACCTTTGGGCAATTTAACCTAAAGAGTAAATGGCATATTAAAGTGAAAATTTATGGCAAAATGGCACTTTGAAAGAGTTAAAATAAAAGAGTGGCATGGGAAGGGAAAAACTTTCCTTGACAAATGAAATTTACATTTTTATCCCAAGGAGTATTTAGCAAATATTTTTGAATTTTAGTAAATTGAATCCCTTCCCCATTTGGAAGCCATAGAAAAAGGAGAAAAAGGAGAGAGAAAGTTTCATAAATTGAGACCTAGGACATAAGAATTATGCACAAAACTAAGTTAATTAAGAAAAATCACCTTTCCTCTCATATGAAGAAAACCCATTTTTTCATTTCTTTTAAAAATTTGAAATATGTAATTTTGAACTAGATTAGGAGGAATTAAACTTGCATTCTATGATTTTACGCTGGATTAATGCTTGATGATGGTTACATGTCGTTGAAAGCTCTTAAATGTGATTTGAATTGTGGATTGCATTTTCTATTTCATCCAAGAGTAAGAAATCAATGAGTTTGGATTGTTTCTAGCTCTAAATGCTTTAGAATTTAAGTATTTTGTTGGACTTAGAGTAGGTAAAGGGTCTATAATTTAACTTGGAAATAAAAACATGATTTAGGGGACAAAATGAATCAAATAGTGATTTCAAAAAATATGGTTGTTAGGTGTAGATTTTAAATAAGTTTTATCTTTGATTTCATGTGTTCTTTTACTTGCTTTATGCTAATCTTTACCCTTGTTTTCCCTTTAATGCAGCACTTCCCTTCAGTGAAGATTCTCGCATTTTCCCTCATTTTTTCACTACAGTCCCTCTCTTCCTGTGGGCACAAGGAGAAAAGGATTCACTTACGAAGACGTACTCTTAATTAGCATCAGCAAGTATTATTCTAGGTAGTCCTTCATTGCAAATCATGTGGCCGCCTCTCATTGGCTGCATGAGCATTGGAATCTTCCACCGATTTTTGGCCGTTATAGAGAAAGAAGGTTCCCATCTAATGGATCAAGCCTATCTGAGCTAGGGAGGTCGCGAGCATGTGGGGGTATTATTGCTTCTAGAAGGAAGGAGCCTCTACTATTTAACCGAATACTTCTTCTTCCTCGAGGATATGAGAGAGAATACACAAAGGAGGCTTATTTCTTGCAAAGGAGGTGAATGAGAGGAAGTTTAGCAAATATCTGAAGAGCTCGTCTCAACTCGGCATCTTTATTGGAATTCTATAACAGCCATGAGTGGCTGCTTTCCTTCACTACATGAAAAATAGGAATTAGCGACAGAAAAATTTGTCACTAATACCATGAAAATTTGTCTCTAACATATTTAGAGACAAATTAGCGACGGACATAACTCTGTCTCTAAAAAGGGCATAGCTAAATATTAGAGATAGAAAAGTTTGATCCGTCTCTAATTGGAGATGGGAATATCTGTCTTTAATTACAAGAAAAATGAAAAAAATATTAGGGAAGGATTAGAGACAAAATAGTAAACTTCTGTCTCAAATCCGTCTTTAATTAGAGACGAAAATTTTTGTTTCTAAATGGGAAATTTCTGTCTCTAAATTAATATTACGTCGCTAATTAGAAATGAAAATTTTCATCTCTAAATTATGAATTTCCATCTATAATGTAAATTTTTGTCTCTAATCTCTAATTAGAGATGAAAATTTTTGTCTCTAAATTAATCTTCCATCTCTAATTGGATATGAAAATTTCCATCACTAAATTATGAATTCCGTCTTTAGTTAGAGATGGAATCTTTTGTCTCTAAATGATCATTTTCATCTCTAATTAGAGATGGAATTTTTTGTTTTTAAATGGCCTATTCCATCTCTAATTCTATTTTGGTGATGAGTAATCTGTCTCTAAATCGTGATTACCTATTCTCTTCCTTTCAATAATTTTGTATCAAATTACCTAACAAAACACACAAAAAATCTTTGTTAAGTTACATAACATTAAATTAAAACAACATATTTAACATTCATACAAAGTCATGTTTAAGTACATAAACATCTAAAAGTCATTTAAACATCATCATGGTCATTATCATCATTATCATCTTGTTGCTTGCCTGTTGTAGGACTTGACTCTCCATCCCCTTTGTTAATGGGGAGATGTTCTAACTAATGAAATAATTAGCCGAATTGGCGATTGGAACTTATCCTTTTAAGCAATTATCACTTGTAGAGCTCATCAACTGTTTGTTGTAGAGTAGCATTTGCTGCTTGTAATTCTTGAGATTGTTATGTCAACCACCTATCAAGCTCCTCTTGAAATAGAGGATGAAACCATGATTTAGGTGCAGTTGAAGCCTCTGTTGAAGAGCTTCTAATTGCAAGTGCCTCTAATCTGACACCAAAAACTTGACCTTTTCTATTTTTTGCCGCCCACCACCTCTAACCAGATTGATGTCTCTTCCTTCTTAGAGGTCATATTCTCAAAGTTCGCATTCTCAGCTACATCAACTGATGCTTGGGAAGATCTACTTGATTTGATTCTTTTATATTCTTCCTGCAAATTGGAACCACATTAAACACAAGTGTAAAATATAAGCATCATTCACGATGGAATCATACCATAGAACAACAAAACTTTGAACATAACCCATGAAATTATGACCAAAATAATACCATAGAAATAATACCACAAAATAGCAATACTTTTAACCTATCCCATGAAATTATGACTAAAAACAACAATACCATAAAAACATAACAATAGTTTCAACATAACCTATAAAATTATGACCAAAATAGCAACACCACAAAAATAGTCTGCCATAAAACAATACTTTCAACAATATTGTCCAAATTAAAATCAGTAAACCACATGAATACAAGTGGAAATAACAAAATGAAATTAGTAATATATGCATCTAACAGCCTAGCAAGCAAAAATACCATCTCTCACACTTACATATACATCAGCTGACCTGTAATAAATAAATTCTCCATTTTCCTTTCTCTTATGTGTGCTCATAAACAAGTTGAACAATGAAGGGTCCTTTCCTAATTGTTGTTTCTGTTAATATCAGAGAATAATAATTTTTTTGTCAAATAATCCAAAGCCAAATAAACATTGAATTAAACTAATAGTTTTCAATGAATTTAATATTGTACCATTCTTCTCCTATGCTCCGACATAGGAATAAAGCCACAACTATGCAAAGTTTCTCGCTTAGCAGAGGCTTAATTCTTCTTTGCTTGCTCTTGTGTCAGTTTGAAGTCTTCATAATTCCACTCTTGTATTAGTTCATCCATCACATGCTTTGGAATCCAAATCAGCCTTTTACCTTTGCCTACCTCGTCCCGCACTTTACACATGATACCTCAAAGGCATTCTGCAGCCTTGTGATTCCAATTTTTCCTAATTTTCTTGTCATAACAATCAAGCCACTTATAAGATTTTTGCATAAAAGAGATATCTATGTTTAACATGTAAATTTATCTTAATGTATGTGAGAAGTCAAAATGAATAACGCAAAGTAAATTGAAAATGATAAAACAAGCCGCCCATTCCCCAAACCATAGGTACCTTAGTTATAGAGGTGTATTCCTCCAATTGTAACATAGCCTGTCATACTTTTCATGGATAACCGTTGTGATCTCCCTGACAACGTCCACTATAAGATAAAAGATGCATATTCCAATATTTTTTTAAACCATAACATTGCTAAAAATGGCACTTGATGAAATTAAATAACACTATCATTTGAAAATTAATACTTTCGTATCTTTGTGTGGATATATCCATGGTTTACCATCCATAGGGTCCTTGCCCCAAGGCCCATGCAGAGGTTGGTCACAACCAGGTAAATTTATTGGAACTTTTTCAAGTTGAACTAGTGATTCCCTTTCAAGTGACACATGAGAAGTATGTGAAGGTTGAGCAATGGATTGAGAAGATGAAGGTGGGGAAATGAAGGGTGCTGGAGACAAGGGCACACCAGGCAAGGTAAGTGAAGGAGTTAACAAACAATCAAATCAACCCTCACCCTTTGATCAGCCCCTACTGTGAGTAATGTATCTCCTACCATGAGCTGATTGACCACTAGACATCTGCAGACCACACAAATCAAGCCAAAAGTAGAAAAGAGCAACAATACACACCACTTAATGCCATAAGAATGATTAAAAACAAATCAAGTACTTCAAGTTCCCAATTTCATATTTTAAGACATGTCAAAACACTACAGACACTATGGCTAGAACATGTTAAAGTCAACCACAACTTCAAAAAAGTAGGAAATGAAAAACCCTAAATACATGACTTAAATTGACCTTAAAAGTATCCTCAAATATAATATATAACTAATAAAAAAATAACTACTCTTCATCACTTAAGTCAACAGAATGAGGATCAGCATCCCCAATATCATCCCAAGTATCATCTTTGAGAAGTGCATCCTTATTGTCTTCCTTGTTTGAGCTTAAAGATAAATCTATTTCATCTTTATTAGGCCCATGGTTGAAGAAGAACCCATCAACTTCTTCAAATGCACCTTCAAAATCACATAAAGTTGCGAGTTCATCATTGTCAATACTTACCGGAGTAATTTCTTCTACTTGATCACTCTGATATGTATTATGGACAACTTCAACACTAGGAGCATTGATTATGTTCCTCATTTTTGTTCAAATTATAGCTACCCAATCCAATTTGTCATGCCTTACAGGATAAGGTGCATAATACACCTGCATTGCTTGTTGTGCAAATATAAATGGATCGTATTTACTGTGCCTTCACATTATTTTGATCTCAACAATTCCATGCTGCTTATGGATTCTCATGCCTAGATTCAAGGTTTGATCAAACCAGTCACAATTGAACAATACTATATGTTTTGGCGATGACCCTACATAGTCCAATTGAATGACTTCTTGAAGTATGTCATAATAATCACTTTCTGATTGATCAAAACTAGTTCCCTTAATGCACACACCACTGTTTATAGTTGATTTATAATGGGTCAATGCTTTTATGTGAAACTTATACCCATTAACAAAATAAATTGGCCATGTCTGAACGATTCTCTTGGGTCCCCATGCAATGTCTTGTAGAAATTGGTCACAAACATTATTGTTTGGGTTTTGAACCTATGCAACAAAAATCTATTAGATGCAATTGTAAGGTGTACAGCTAATGGTTCATGTCAGTTTCTCGATCATAACTTACATGGTCTCGAAACCATCTAGGAAACTCAATAGCTATCATTTGGTCAACCTTAGGATCGGTAATTTGAGATGTTGATGCCATGATAACCTTAACCAATAAATTGCACATGCACATGTACTCTTAACTAATCACCTACAACAAATTTCCCTCAAGTAAAATGTTATTTCAAAAAGGTAAAATATACTTTAGATAAGGTTGCACTTCATTGCAATTTAGAAGAACATATTTCGTGGTAGCCAACATTTCATTGTCATTTAAGTAACGAGTCTTATATGTAACACCCCCATTAGTTTATGGTTCCTTTTAAGTGTTTAAAGGTATAATGTATACAATTATCATAATAATAGTGTGTTACTATCACTTCTACCTGAGTAAATTTTAAACTTTTTACCAAGTTAATTAATTGAGTGCCATTTGGGTTGGTCTCTACTATTGGGTTTTCTTAACATCGCAGCAGAATAAATATATTAGAGTACACCTAGATTAACTATACATAAACATGCATTCTTAATTAAATATATTCAATTAACTATTGGGCATAGAGGTAACAATCCTACCACTCATAACCCCATCAATGAGTCTATTCAGCAATCTAACCTCATTCCTATATAAATAAGTTAGAATAGGTGATACAAAATAATCCTACACTAGCCTTTCTCAAAATATCATGAAGGCTAGCTCTATTCAACCATGTAATTAAGCTATTCAAATTAAACAGTCTATATGCTCGGAATGGACACTTCTTCCTACTTTACCTCTTTCTCCAGCCCAAGGAGACCTACACATATGCTACATGCCAACACTATCGTGAGAAATGAATCTCAATAGCAATGCAACCTGTTACGAAATCTATTGACCTGTACCATCATGCTCGCATGAAAAACTCTACATTCTTTCTTAAAACATATCACATACTATTGGGATGTAGTGGATGTAGCATTTAATCATGTTATATACTCATACATATGTATATTCATCAAAACATATCATCTTTAAAACAAGGGAAGTTCATTCATCATCATAAACACATTTCTTATAAAACACATGTGTGATAGTAAACATGCCATCATTTCACTTTCATAACATATGAGCAGTACATAAAACATCCTAAGAGTAATTGGGGGAGTTGCCCACCTACAACTCCACGCACCACTGTTTATATGAATGAGCGCATGACTATCTAGTCATGCCTTAACCTTTGTACATTCTGAGGCATCCCCCAGTGGATCCAAGTACCTTAATGGTCTCTGCCCCTTTCCAGTAGATCATCCCTGACTAGCGAGATTCCTCCCTTTCGTCCCAAACAGGGCTAGTATAAACTCATAGGATCACCGTCAACTCTACCCGGATCATTTCCTCTCTATTTTTAGGTGGATTATAGTACTATGGAATCACCACCATTCTTTCAAGGTAGATCACACTCCCGATACACTATCCTCTACATATACTATAGGGTGAATCAACCCACGCCTATGGTTATGCTTAACTCTAAGTATGTGTTTCTCATATGGCCTTTGGGAGATGACACTAACTTAAAGTTCACAACCATCACGGTGTTTTTGAAATCATCTAAGTTCAAGTGGATGTTTAACCATCCCAATTAATGGCACAACCATGGAATGCTCAACAGTCTTCCTATACCGATAATATGTCATTCGATCATGAGCCTATCTACCCTAAGGCATATACTAAGAATACTTTCCTCTTTCCCTTTTTGTGTTTTTTTCTCTCTCTTTGTTTCACTATCACAAGGGTCTCATCACCTAAAACTCCTAGTTTCCCTGCTTACCTATGTTGTGAGCCCTTAATTAAGTTATTATAAAGAATTTCTAAGCTTAATTGCCATTAAAAACCTCATTTTGCAAGCTAGAGGGCTGCCATTTGGCTACTGGAAGGCTAGTAGTCAGTTGGTGGCTCTCTGTATTCCTTGATTTCCAGACAGTAAGCTAGCAGTCGGCTGCCAATGGGCTGGCAGTCGGCTGGTTGCTTACTGGAATGCGTCTTGGGAAAAAATCAGAGTATGACAGTTGACTGCGAGGATGGCCAGTCAATTGCTTAGTGCAAACCCTGGCCCGACAGTCAACTAATAGGTATCTGGCAGTTGGCTGATAAGCCTTTGTCTGAACTTCTGAGTTTTCCAAGAACATGACAGTTGACTTCCCCATACTTAGCAGTCATCTGTTATGCTCCGCTGCAGTTTAGAAAATATAATTTTGATAATACCTAGTCTAGAATGCATTCCATTTTCAATTCTAAAAACATAAGCTTAATTTTCATACAACAAACTTTACTTCCCATTAAACATTTCTCATTCATTAGCTTAAACATGGTACATTCAAGAAAAACTAATCTATATCTCTAGATAAACACAACCCAGTCCTTCCAATCAATTACAAGCACATATATGAGCATACATTCAGCAACACAACATCCCATAAAAATAGAAAAGCATACAAAATGTAGGTTTAACCCCAATCTCAGTTCAAATAGTTAGAAATTCATATTTTACAGCAATATTAAAATTTTCAAAAAAGAAAGGGGTTTAGGATGGATTGCTACCTTGATTCCTTGCAAATGTGTTGTAGCATGTGTCAGGAATACTATCCCCTTGCTGTAGGACTAATTTCTAGCCTAAAATCTACCCTTCCTATAGCAAAATCTCTCCTTTCTTGCCTTAGCTTGCCCTTTTATCTCTCTACCTATCCCTTTTGCTTCTCTCTCTAAAATACAGGTGGGTGAAAGTGTGTGAGGGTTGATGGTTTAGCTAGGATTTTGGGGTTTCTAAACATAAGTTCCCTTATTTACATTCTAGTCCCTAACCTACTTTGTGCATTTAGTCTCAGCACATTTTCCCTTTTCACTTGGGTCCTTGGCCATACTCTTAATTCAACTTTCATTCCTTTCACTTAGGTCCCTAGGCTAATGCAACTATATGAGATTAATGCCACATACACAAGTATTAAGATTAAATTAACAACTAACAAACATCTCTTTAATCATACTAGGAGCGGATGTTACATTATACTCTCCAATTGGGCGTCTTGGATAGTTAAAAACTAATAGTTATTGGGTTGAATCAATGCCATCATCATTCCTAAGGACCCTTGTCATTCTTGTGGAGACATGTGACTTGAAATAATGTGAACAAAAAGTTATAGTCTCCTCAATGATGTATACCTTACATCTAAAGCCTTTTACTCAAGATTTATTCTTCACCTTCTTCTTCAAAGTATGGAGGAACCTAAAATTTTAAGAATAATTGTCATTATTCATTGACAGGAATTAACAACTAAGGAACAAAGGTTATTTATTATCACTTCTCAAATGTATACACCCATCGATATTGAACTGGGCCACCAACCTTTACTTCATATGGTAAGTGAATTGGTAAGTGTTCCATTGAGTCAAAGAAACCTAGAGGGAAAATCTTTTCCAGTTTACACACTGTTACCATAATGTTTTTGTTCCAATAATTTCAGTTGATCTACTCTTAATGTAGTCAAACAAATTTCTTTGAAAAATTAGCTAAGCTCATAGAGAGGATTCCATACAACTTTCGGTAAAGAACTAAAATCAATGGTAAGTAGACATTCTATGATAACGTGGAAATCTTGACTTTTCAACCCATACAATTTAGCCTCCTTAAGGTCAACGCATCGGGCTAAATTAGAGGCATAGCCACTAAGGAGCATAAGTTTCTTAATCCACTCACACACAACATGTTTTTACTCCACATTAAATGTATATTATGCCTTAGGCTTCAAGATTTTACCATTGTGGTCCATTAGCCCCAATTCTTTACGCCGATAATATTCTTATATGTCCATCTTGGCTTTTGCATTGTCTTTTGTTTTGCCGTTTATGTCCATCACAATGTGGAACATATTATCAAATACATTTTTCTCAATATGCATGACATCTAAGTTGTGTCAAACGAGATTCATTTTCCAATAAGGTAATTCCTAGAATATACTCTGTTTTGTCTAATTGTGTGTTAACGCATACCCTTCCATGTTGTTCATACACCCATGCTCAACAATTTTAGGAACATTACGCACTCATTCCCAAACATGGTCCTTGTCCAACCGCAAAGGTGATGTGGATTGTTGATGTGTCTTATTTTATACATATTTTCTTGATATTAATTATCCATTTTATGAGCATTTTGTGTGTTTTTATTCCAAGAATCACCTAAATTTATATCCTTTTTATTTTCAAGCATTTTATCAAGTTATCATCAGCAAACAAAGTAATTTTAAGCCTGGACAGCCTTTAAAGCACTCAAAATGGACCATTTGAGTTAATTTTCCCTATTAGGCCGAGCCAAAGCCCTTAATGGGCCAAAATAGAGTGGGTAACTCATGTGAGGAAGTAGACCCACATGAAAATTTGAAACAAAAATGAAATGTCTTGCAATAATAGAGAATCATTCGTATGTGAGACGAACCAAGACATTGAAGGGAAGAGGAAAGCGTGGAGCACGTGGGCAATTTTAGGTGGAGCTACACAGCAGCATGACATCGTTCTAATGGCGTGCAACCCGAGACCACGACCTGTCCATATTTTTGACTTCTTCATGGAATATTTTGTCTAATCCATCATCTGTTGCCATCTGTGTAACCTCAAGCAACCCATCCATAGCCGCTTGTCCATCCACGGTGTAACATCTGCTACTAAATTTTGAGAGATGTTTGTTAATTTTAATTAATTACTTGTGTATGTTGCATTTATATTATATTAGCTTGCATATAGTTGCATGAGTGCAAGAAGTGGACTAGAAATGAGTGAGAAATTTGACTAGAATGAAGAAAAGGACTAAACTGAAAAGTGAAAGAATTTGGGTATAACAATTGTAATTTTGGTCAAAGGATTTACTGTAACAACAGAATTTTGAAAGCTTCCCACTAGTGAGCTAGGGACAAAATGGTAAATTAACATATAGTTGGAAGAATTATCATTTTGGACAAAATGGTCGAGAATTAAGAGCGAAATTGCAAAGGGCCAGATCACCTATAAATAGGCCAATCCTTCAGACCCTTCAATTGCTTCTTGAAAGTCTGAACTTTAGAGAGAGTGGACAATCTAGAGAGAGAAACTAAAGGAAAAAGATAGAGAATCTCACTTCTAGCAAGGGTTGAAGTTAGAAAAGTGATTAGGAAGGCATTTGCAGCATAAATCAGCATCTATACATTAGTTAAACACGAATTAAGGTAGCATAACAGCCCAATCCCTTTATTTTAGAGTTTATTGTTTATATTACTGAATTTTACGAAATTGAACTTGTTTGAAAGAAAAAGGGATTACAAACTACATTCTTATTGTTTTTAATCACTATTGGGTGTTTTTAACCAATTGAAAATACTTGTGCATGCTAAAAATGATTTCTGAAAAATGGGTTTTTTAGCTTGAACGAAAATGAGTTTTAATCTCATATTTGGACAAGATTACATGATGTCTTGGGCTGGTTTCTTATGTTAAATGTTGTTAAGGAGTTTATCTTGAGTTCATCAATTTCAAAATGGATTTAGAAACAAGTTTTTGGATTAAAATTTTAGGTCAATGAAAATTTACAAAACAGAGCAAGATGCAGCAGCCGACTGCCCCATTGCTGCAATCGATTTTTGTGCTCTTAAGTTGCCCAGAATCGTATACAGAATGCTAGCAGTTGACTGCTAAGCACCTGGAAGTCGACTGCTGCATTCTTCATTTTTCCAGAAATCTCTAAGAACAGAGCATTGATTGCCGGACTCAATGATCGACGCGGCACCTAGTAGCCGACTGCCAGCTCTCTGTTTGGAATTTTGAAAATTTAGATAGAATGCAATCAGTCGACTTGCAACATGATACAAGTCGACTGCCGCCTTTTGTGATGAAAAGATGAACTTAACAATGTATTTGAATGATATCTAGCCCAAAAACTAAATCCAAACTGGAGATTAAACTCAAATTGCAAGCAAGGTAACATATATTTTGAATGTAAATGAGAAAGAGCATGAAAGTGATGAAAGTTAAAAGGAAAGAGCAAGAATGCATAAGAGAAATGAAAATTGTATTCTTAATATATGTATTTGTAGTAGATAGGTTCATATCTGAATGACTGATTACTGGTATGGGATGGTGATCGAACATTCTGCGATTATCGTGATAGTTGTAAATTGTAAGTTAGTGACTTAATGGCCAAAGTAAATGAAAAGTCACATACTTAGAATTTACAGAACTATAGTATGCACCGATTCACCCATATATATATGTTTAAGAATAGCATTTTGAGGACCCCAGTATGTACTTAATGTGTGGGACCCAAAGTTGGGAACCTTATGGTACTTGATCTACTGGAGGATGCTCCAGAATGTACGTAATGTTATATGCAGTTGAGGACTGACAGGCATAAGTTACCAGAGTCAAGGACTGCCAGGTATAATTTGCCAGAGTATATATTCGAAAGTATGGAGTGGAGCATATGTTGCCCCTCCAGATTTCTCTTATTTTGTAATCATATGATGATAATTATGATGATGGAGTGGTGCATATGTTGCCCCTCTAGATTTCTCTTATTATGCAATCATATGATGATGATTATAATGATGATTGGTAGAAGCCAATGAGAAGTGCTCTTATTTCCTTAATGCTCTTTATTTTATGATGAAAGTTATATGAATGATGCTATGTTACCGGTATGTTTTGATGAGTTTATGTGATGTATACTACGAGCTGAACATATATATTAAGCAATGCATGCAAGTATGAATGTTAAATGAAATGTTATGTAGGATCACCCAATAGACGTATTGTTTTATGAAAAAGAATGTAAAATTTTTGTATGAGTTTACGGTGGTACAAATTGGCTGTTTTGAAAATGGTTATTAATGCTACTGGGATTTATTCTCATAAAAATGCTGGTTTGTATCAGATGCCTAGGTTCCAGATAATACTAGAACTAGAGGTGGAAGTGGTGGAGATACCCTTCCTAGGGTATTTTCTAGTGATTCATGAAGTGTGGGTTGTGTATATATGGGAAGTTCCTCCCACACCTTGAGGATGTAAAGTTTTAGGAAAGTTTTTGGTATGCCCCATACCCTGAATCCTTGTGATATTTTGGTAAAAGGATCAGGAGAATAGTTTTGATGTATAGGATAAGGGCATATATGTAATGCATATGTGGGCTAGGAATCCACTAGCTATTTTTGTTAAATAGGTATGAGTGACAGGCTTGTTGTCTCCTTACCCTAGCTAACACTCTCACATATCCATGGATATATGTCTAAATGAATGATATGTCTATATTGTAAATGAATGTTAATGTATATGAATATATGTATGCACATTTATGTTATTTTAACTAATAGGTTTTTATTTTTGCTGCGTAACGTGTGAGATCCCGAGTGTAGTAGCCCAAACCAATAATACTTTTTATTCACTTGATAAATAATTAAGAATTGACTCAAGTAAGGGAAGTAATAATTCACCAATCTTATAGTATATAGTTTATATTATTTAATTAACTTAAATGGAACTGTAGGATTGGGGGGTTACACACGGGCCATCGCATTGCACCAGATCAAGCAACTTCAGACAAACTCGAGACGTGATCCGGTTGGGATTTCGTGATCCATTGACGTTTCCCATTAGATCTGCCACCAAAAATCACCTGTCCATCCCTCGACAAGTTAATCGTAACCTTCCGCCTGCTCTTTGGTGGTTCGTGTTGCAATTTTTCATTAAGTACTCAAAGACCCGATCTGTGACCCACGACTCGTTTGCAACTTGTGAAGTGTTTTTTTGGATAGATTTGGAACAATTTTTTAGGGGTTTTTTGGTGATTTTTTGATGATTCTCGTACGGCTATTTCGTACAGCTACCATTGGGCATTTGAGAAGACAGGGGCGTGGATAATTTCTACTATTTTTATCTCCTGTATAATTGATTGTCTGATGGATTATTTGATGAATTGCCTGTGAATATGTGTAGCTAGATCTATAAAACCCATTAGCGTTCTTAACTGTGTTGGTAGTTTGTATGGATATTGATTTTGATGCTGTGATCTTCTTTGTGATTATGAATGCATTGTTTAAGTTTTCATTATAAGACGTCATTGTGAATTTTAATTAGATTTCTTTTTGAGATCGAGAGATAATAATTGAAATTAGAATTTAATCGCAGAGAACAGTTAATTTTCACTTAGAGATAAGGTTAATTAATTAGTGGATTAAGATGTAAACATCTTACAACCCTTAATAGTAGTGGATTGAAACAATAATGTTGATCTAAAATCAATCATTAAGAAGACATTCTAGTGATAGGTTCTTAGGTTTAATAAATTCAACTGTAACGACAGTGAAGTTGAATTTAGTTTAGAATCCACTCAAAGGTAGCATCATTACATTCAATAGTCCATTACCCTTCATGTGTTTACTAACTAGTATAGTTCCTTAGTGGGGTTTCTTTCCTTGTCTTGAGTTATTTCTTTTCATTCCTTATCACTGGTTATTATTTTCTGCACTTAGTTAATTGTTAGTTTAGTTAAAAAAAAATCAATCACTTTAATTGCTAGGCTAGATAACAAAGAACAAGTAGTAACTCTGGGCTTTCTTGTTCTTGAGGAATACGACTTTAATACTCATCATTGCATTAGGCTATATCAATAGGTTCACTGCCTTAGGTGTAGTTACATTGGCAGCACACATCAAGTTTTTAGCATCGTTTTGGGAATTATTTGTGAAAACTAGAGTGAATTTGCTATTTGTTACTTTAGCCATTTTTATTTTATTTTATTTATTTTATTTCATTTTATTTTTTACTCTTTGATTTGGTTGTTGGGTTGTTTGGCCATCATTGGTTTCATGTAATTTATGACTATGAATTCTATATTAGTCTTGGCAGCTCAAATATAAAGGGAGCTTCTGGCCAAGCCAATTTACCAATGCCTGATGCTAGAGTAGGTAGCACAATTTGGATGTGAGTTCTGTGGTAACTTGAATATATAGTGAACACTATAATGTCAAAGGTATGTTTTCTACCCCTTCCACTTCTCTCTTTTCTCCATAGACTGTTTCGGCTAATTTGAAACAGGTCGATTATATGGGGAATGCCCTAAGTCAGCAAAATGATCCTTACAAAAATACATACAACTCTGGGTGGAGTAACCATCCAAATTTTGGATGGATCAAAAATACCTAGGGTCCATAAGATTCTCAGTGGCTGCACTAGCAGCAACTCCAAGAACAAATCACTTTTGATCAATTTCCTCAAGGATAGAAGGAGTCAAGTCTGGAGGAAATGCTCATGAAAGTTGTGTCCAAGACGGACAAAATCCTTACAAATTAGTAGGCCTCCATTCAGAACATAGAATATCAAGCAGGCTAGATTTTTAAGATGTTGGCTAAGACACAACCAGTGATGCTTCCCAGCACTAAAGAGTCTAAACCAAGGGAGCAATGCAATGCTATCACTCCGAGGTCTGGTATGCAAGTATTTGACCCTTTGCTATTGACTAATGATAATACTATTGCACAGGATATACCAATCAATAAGGAGCTAGAGCCTAAGGTAAGTGGGCCATTAAAAGTGGAGGACAAGAGTCCTATGAGGAAATACAGACCACCCATTCCATACCCTACTAGACTGAAGCAAGAGAAGGTTTATTCTGACTTAGCAACGTCTTTAAGATATTCTTTAGATCATGATGATCCTGTTTATCCTACAAATTTCTTAAATGATGTTACTGAGTCTAAATTATAGGAATTCTTGCTTAATAACCCTTTACAGGTAACATTGCAAGGAGATAAGGAAGAGTTGTCCAACGAGCAAGTGTTGGAACAACTAACTCATCTACTTGCTACTAAACCCTGTAGCTCTACTAACCCTCTTGTTTCTTTTGATAGGTAAGAAGTGTAGAAGTTTAGAACTTCAATTGAAGACCCCCCAGTCCTAAAATTGAAAGAATCACCTAAGCACTTAAGGTGCACTCATCTGTATGAGGTGGAGAAGCTACAAATGATTATAATAGCTGACCTGATCCCTACTGCAGGGGATATAATTTTGGCCTCTCTCAAAGACCATCTCAGGGCACTTGTTTATAAAATTCCTCCTCCTCTCCCATTTCTGCTAGAGCGGGACAAAAATTAAGCAATTCTTTTATTTTATTTTATTTTATTTTATTTTCCACTAATAATAACTTTAAGACTATTGAATTTTCTGTTTGTTCCTGGTCTATGTTTTTTTATTTGGGATACCAACTCGGCTCTACACTGAGGGCAGTATGACCCTCAAGTGTGGGGTGGGTATATGTTATTGATTTGCCTATTTCTTTTTATTTTGGGATATCCCCTTTGCTGTACACTGAGGATAATATCTTCTTCAAGTGTGGGGTGGATATCTATTATTTAGATTCTATTTTTATTATTTTGGGCTTTTTCTTTTATGTTATCTTAGGATACTATATTTTGATGCTGCAGATTGTTGATACAATATTTATGCTGATAGTGGATATAGGATAAGACACTTAGTTTTATGCTTGATTGTATGCACTTAAGTTTTGCTTGTCTTTACAGAATTTATAATTTAGTTTATGAATTGGCAAGAATGGTTTCCCTTAATTCATGTTGAAAAATAGTTAGTGATGTTTAATGCATCATCTTAGTCGATTTATACTGATCACCCCCGGTTGGGTTATACAGGTAGTACTTAATTATTTTTCAAATTGTGAAAATTTTAATTTAGGATGTTGATAATGCAAATTACATGCTGCTTGACTTACAATTCAATTGAAATTTTTTTTAGAATCATATACAATTTTTCCACACTTCAAATGTGAGGTTTGAGCCTATTTTGAGCATTCATTACAAGTATGCTCCTGAATTTCTTGTTTGAGTGTGCATTTTGCTTAATTTTGCCTTTAGAACTTGCTTTGTAATGCTTGTTGAAGTTGTATGAACTTTTGAATATCAAGAGATGATTTAGGTAACTTAGGATACACCACTTTCGGCTAAAAAGCCACTCTCTGTGTTTCCCTTAGTTGGCTACTATTGAGCCTTGACATTTTCTTCATTATATTCACCTTTACACTTCACATTTCCTTTCTTTGCATTGTCTTCTTTTTCACCTTATCTACTAGAAATTGTGTGATTTACTCTTCATGTTTGGATTAAAATGCACTATCTTGATTGGTAATAATTCACTAAGTCTTTTCGTTAGATGCTTCCTTCAATCCAAAGTTGTTTAGTAGTAAGATTGCATTTTTGAGAAAAAAAAAGAAAGATATATATATATATGAAGAGTAGTCTTTATTCTCTTTCTCATTGGATATGTTACTCCTTGAGCATCTCTTATTTCATTGAAAACTTGGTGAAAATTTTTGTGTTTAGCATTTTGCTACTTTTAATCCTTTGAGTCTTCATCATGATGAAATTACATGAGTTCTAGCATATCTATCACCTCTTCCCAAAAGTTTTCCTCACCTTTACCTTAACCACATTAGAACCATGTCAAGACCCTTTGATCTTGGTATTCAATTTTTCATAATAGCAGAGATGAGATTTATGAGTAAGCATATAGAAGGCATATTCTTGTAAATTTGTTTGAGGGATTCGTACTTTACCCTTATACACTTTGAGTGATTTGAGTGATCCCTGTGAAGCTTTGGTTCTTAAATTTTTGTTATTGAATTTCTAGTTAAGATGTGTATGTATTGTTATTATTTCCATCCTGTGTTAAGGTTGTGCAATTTGATTTATGATTGAGCTTTACTTGAGATATGTTAGGGATTATTAATTGTGGATTAGATATGATTTTTGAGGAACTATTAGTGTTTGTTTGAGAACTGAGTTAGTGTTTTCTTAAGGATAAGCAAATGCTTAAGTGTGGGGTGATTTGATGTTCCATATTTTATACATATTTTCTTCATATTAATTGTCCATTTTATGATTTTATACATATTTTCTTGATATTAATGGCGTTTTATCAAGTCATCATCAACAAACAGAGTAATTTTAGGCCTGGACAGCCTTTAGAGCACTCAAAATGGACCATTTCATTTAATTTTCCTTATTGGGTCAAGCCAAAGCCCTTAATGGGCTAAAATGGAGTGGGTAACCCATGTGAGGAAGCAGACCCACGCGGCAATTTGAAACAAAAATGAAATAGCTTGGAACAATAGAGAATCATCCATGCGCGAGAAGAACCGAGACATTGAAGGGAGGAGGAAGGCGTGGAGTGCATAGGCAGTTCTAGGCAGAGCTCCGTAGCATTGCTACATCGTTTTGATGACAGGGGATGATGAGCTTAACACCACTATCGTTCGTAGCCTCCAGAAACTATCAGACCCATGCGACCTAAGACCACGACCCATCCACGTTCATAACTTCTCTATGGATTTTTTGTCCGATCCACCATCCGTGGCCATTCGTCCAACCTCAAGCAACCTGTCTATGGCCACTCGTCCATCCATTGGCCATTGCAATGCACCAAATCGAGAGACCTGAGATAGACCCGAGATGCGATCCGGTTGGGATTTCATGACCTGTTGATGTTTCCTAAAAATCTTTTGTTCGTCTCTCAACAAGTCAACCGTAACCTTCCTCCTGCTCACTGGTGGTTCGTGGTGCAATTTTTCGTCGGGTACCCAAAAGGCCTGACCCGCCACTTGCTACTCGTTTGCAACCCGTGGAGTATTTTTCTGGACAGATTTGGAGCAGTTTTTTAGGGGGTATTTTAAGCAATTTTCTAATGGTTTTTTGGCACCCATTTTGTAACACCCATTTTTTCTATTGATTTTTAAATTATTGTTTCTTTAATTATTTGAATGATTTTTCCAATAAATTGTGATGAAAATGTTTTTGTGATTTAGTGTTTAGAATAAATATGTTAAGAGTGAACACCTTTCTTTTTGGTTTTAGCCAAATTAAGATGTGAGTGGAACGAGAATTAGAAGTGAGGCTTGATTAATATTAATGTGTTTCCTTCCAAGTCACCAAGGAGCTTGCAAGAAAGAAATAATAATTGGTTAAAGGAAGATAATGTGATGCATGAGGAAAGAAAGGAGAAATGAAGGAGACATGTTAGACTTTTGTTCCATCCTTTGTCTTTCATTTCTTTGTTTTATTAAGAATACAAATAGGAAGAATGTATTCGGTGAAGGAAATGGAAGGAAACAAGGAAACCAAGAAGACATATAGGAAGAAAAAGGGAATTTTGCTTCTTCTTCTTCCCATTTAAACTTGAAAGCAATTGAAAGTAGGAAGGAGAATTTAGATCTTATTTAAATCTATATAAACATACGGAAATAGCAATTGAGAAGAGGGAAGAGAGTGTACCAGTCATTCAAGTATATATATATATTTGGTAAAAGGGTGGAAGATGTAACACCCCCAACCCTATATTACTTTTAGGTAATTAAATAATATAAGGTGATATAATATAGGATTGATGAGTTTACTACTTCCTTTACTCGAGTATATTTTTAACTTTTTCTAAGTTAAATAGTTGAGTGCCACTAGTTGGGTTACTACACTCGGGTTCTCACATGTTACGCAAAAGAAATAAATAAAATAATTTAAATGAAATAGGTAAATAAAGAGATATTCACATTCACATTCGCATTCAACTGTACATAATATTTATACATACATAACTTTAGTGTGTGTAGACGTATACCTATAGATATGCAAGCCTGAGCTGGGTAAGGAGACAATAAGCCTGCCACTCATACCCTGTTTTAAGCAAAATTCTTGATTTCACATATCTTAATACATATATGCCTCCTTACTTGTACCAAAATCATTCTCTTGATCCTTTCAAAATACTAATAAGGATTCAAGGGAATGGGCAGGTTAAAATACTACATATTTATAGTTATGCATACAGTCAGGGGGAGGGTGGTAACTCAAATACAAAGAGGACCCATAGTCCAGTAATGGTATCTCCACTACTTCTATCTCTACCTCCAATAGCATCTGGTACCTAGGCATCTGATACAAATCATCTTGAATGAGAAATATTTCCTAGTAGCAATAATCACTTGTGTTTAAAATATCTGTTTGTACCACCATACAGATACAGGAATCCACTACATTCTTTTCATAATAGTTTAAAATATTATGCTATTAGAATAATGTACAGGGATTACACAAATATCTCATGCATATACTTATGATTACACATGTACTTCATAGATATTCATTACATAGGATGTATTCTCATATTGTAATGGTAACAACTCATATTCTTATATTAGTATATAGAGCATAAACAAAGAAATCATGCAATTTGATATGGCCAACATCAAAAGCATCACAAAATAATTCTTTAAATATTTCCATTCATAAATGAGTTTTCTTGTGGTCATGAGCCACCTATAACCATTCTCGTGGTTTTCACCTCTGCATTCATTCTCGTGGTTAATTGTCAACATTTATTCTCATGGTTAATTGTCAGCAATATTCTTGTGGTTCACCATCTACAAAAATTTTCCTGGATTAAAGCCAGTTGCAGCCATTCTTGCAGTATAACTAATTGCATCCCTTTTCACAGTCTAACCAAATGCATCCCTTCTCGCTGTATAACAAATTGCAGTTATTCTCGCGGATCAACCATTTGCAGTTATTCTCATTTATGGTCTATGCTCAATGAAAATCTCTTATTTCTCTTCTCTTTCTCATAATTTCTTAAATATTCTGATTTCTCATGTTATCCATTACAATTCAAGATTAAATCCTACATTTGAGTGAAATATTGGGCTAATTATGGATTAAAAATATGTTATTGGGTCAAATTTTCCAAAACAGAGAGCTACAAGTCGACTTTCAGCCTCTTAGTAGTCAACTTCCAACTTACTGCCACATAAATATCTCAAACAGAAAGTAACCAGTCGACTTCCAAGCCCCGACAGTCGACTGCTCTGTTCTTAGATAATTTCTATAAAATAAGAATGCGACAGTCGACTTCTATCCCCTGGTAGTCAACTGCTAACATTCTAGATACGTTTTTGGGCAACTCAAGAGCACGACAATCTACTAGTATGGTCTATAAGTTGGCTGCTACGTTATGCTCTCTTTTAAAGCTCTTCGTTAACCAATTATTTTAGCCCAAGAATATGTTTTTAAAATAATTTTAATGATTAAAAACTCAATAACATCATAAAAGCTTCATTTACCACTCAAAATAGACCAAACCACTAATTATTCATGCTCAAATCTTGGATTTAACTCTTTCTTGAAAACCATGAAAACCCATTTTGCAGATTTGCATTCATGCATTGACAAGTATATTCAATCAATTTAAAACATCCAATAGCAATAAAAAAACACTAAGAATGTAGGTTTTAATCTCCCTCCAGTTTAAAATTATGAAAACTCAAATTTCCAATCATGAACAGTATTTTTGAAAAATAAAGGAGATGGGTGATTTGCTACCTTTTTGTTAGTTTAAACTTGGTATTTAATGATGGTGAAGTGTTCTGATAAATTTCCCTAGCTTTTGGAATGCTTAAATTCGTCCAACAACTCTCTTCCCTCACAATTCCAACTCTTTCTCTCTCTAGATTCTAGAATTGAAGTTGCACAATAAGGTGTTCTAGAGGCTTCACTTATTTATAGGTAATTTGGCACTTTGCAATTCCACTCCTAATTCCTGACCATTCGGCCCAAAATGATAATTTCTCTAACTATCTGTTAAATGACCAATTCATCCCTAATTCACTGGCAGGAAGTTTCAAATTTCCATTGCTACAGTAAATCTTTTGGCTAAATTTATGGCCTATTTCCCTGAAGTTTCAGAAATGCACACCTATATCCTCACTTCATCTTTTTCCTTTCAATTTGGTCCCTATTCTTTCTCTTTACTTAAAACTCTCATTCTAATGCATCTATATGTAATTTAATGCAACAAACGCAAGCATTTAATTCATTTAAAATTAACAAACGTCTCTTAATGCGTAGAGGGAGTGGATGTTACAGAAGAGAGAATGAGAGACATGTTGCAATGGCTTTCTTTCTTTTCTTTTCTTTTCTTTTTATTTTCAATGTGACTGAGAGTAGTAAATAAGGTGCTTGATTTATTTCTTTCCTTTGCTTCCTTTTGCCTAACCAAATAGCTAGAAGAAAGAGTTTATTTAAAATATATATATGCATACGGTAAGTAGAGAGAGTTTGAAATTTATTTAAATATATATATGTGTGTGCACGGTGAGAACCATTAGGAAGAGCTTGGAATTTATTCAAGAAAAAAAAATACATAGGCCTAGGAATTTGGTGATATTAAAGGAGAGTAGCAAATAACCCTTAGAAGGAAGAAAAAGATCTCGGAGGAGAAGGAAGAAAGAAGCTTGGCCGAAAGGGTGTAGAGACAAGAAACTAAGGCAAACTCAAGGAAAACATCAAGATGCTTTCATTATTCTAGTATTCTTAAGGTAGCTTAGCAATTCTATGGTTTTTGTTTCATGATTTAAAGTACATTTATCATGATTAAAAGCTTTCATGGAACATTAACTTTCTCTTTCTACATTCTTCAAGAGGTAAATCTTTCTTTGGCTAAGCTTGTATGGTAATTTGGTTATGTTTGTTGATGTCATGCTGTGGATATTGTTATTTCCATGAAAGAATGATTGTTGGCAAAATTCAGTATGCATAATGAAAAACCATAGAATGAGAAAGTGCTGAAATTTTGTATTCTTGTATGGCTATTGTATGTTTTAGGTTATAGACACCTAAGGGAAGCATGCTAGCTAGAATTTGGCTTAAAACTATGGCATTAACCTTTTTGGCCTACCAAACCCGAGAGTGACCCTTTGTAATGTATGGAAAGGCTTGCTGAAAAATGTGTAAGAAAAGTTGCATTTTGGTTTTGGCTAAGAAAAGTAGAGAAAATATGGTAAATTAATGTATGGTAAATTGTTTACCCTTTCTCACCCAATAAATGTCCATATTATTCTTGAGATGTAAGAGTGGTAAAATGTGTGTAACCTTAAATTTAGCATGTAAAATGAGCCAAGAAAATAAGTAGAAGAAATGGTTAATAGTATGGTTACATAATTTGAAGGTGAGAGAAAGTACCATAATAATTTTAATATATGGTACCATTAGGTTTGAAATGTAGAAAGGATGGAAAAATGGAACAATGTGACATTAAAAACCTTAGATTTTATTCCTTTCTCATTTTAATATTGGTAGCCGAATCACTATGCTATTTGTAAATAACTTATAATGTGTCTTACAATGGCTGAATTCAAGAGAAATTGGAAGGGTAATAGCAAGATGAATTGTAGTTGCTATTTGTATGTATAAGTGAACAAGTGTTCACCATTTTTCATAAAAGTGGCCAAGAGTCCACAATGTGACCAAGTGTTCACAAGTTTTCATAAAAGTGGCCAAGAGTCCACAATGTGACCAAGTGTTCACAATTCTTACAAAGGTGGCCAAGTGTTCACATTTCTTAAAGTGTGACTGAAGGTGCTTCACACTTTGAGGCAAGGTAAGTTTTAAGAATGCAATGTATAGATGATCATTGTCTATTTTAGTTTTTAATATGTATGATCCCATAAACATATGTTATATTTGAAAGGAGAATATCTAACTTTGTCACATTGACACACCAATAAATCATACAATGCTTACCAATATGTGTTTGTGAATGAGACTGTGTTTTAAATGATTGGAATGTAGATGAAATTGTTTCTTGTGCTTGCACAGTGGTACAGATCAGTAAGTTTTAAAATGTTGAATTGTTAAGCTACTAAGAAACTAGTTTTCTCATTTATGTGCTGATATATATCAAATGCAGAGGTCTAGCATAATCATAGAGATGGTAGTGGCATGAGTGAAGGTTTCTTTCCTCAGAAATATTTTGGGATCATAAGGGTTTGAGTGACAAACCTGTTGTCTCCCTACCCTTATAAGAAGTTTCTTTATAATTCCCAATTATGTTGAAAGATGTAATATTTGAGAATGGATATATTATGTTTAATGAAATCATCTTAGATGTACATTATTTTATTTTGCTATGCTTATAAGTTATGATCTAGGCAAAAGAACTCAAACCTAATCAATTTTAATAATATTATGATAGTATAATTGCTCAAACGTTATTAATGAATAATTAAGGTTAATAATATTGTATCAACCTTATCTATTCACATTTGAGACGTAGTATTAGACAAGGGCGTTACACATTCCGTACAGCTACCATTTGGCATTTGAGAAGACAGGGGCGTGCATAATTTCTACTATTTTTATCTCCTGTATAATTGATTGTCTGATGGATTATCTGATAGAATTGTCTGTGAATATGTGTAGCTAGATCTGTAAAACCCATTGGGGTTCTTGATTATGTTGGTAATCTATTTTAATTTGTATAGATATAGATTTTGATGTTGTGATCTTATTTGCAATTATGAATGGATTGTTTAATTTTTCATTATGATATGTCATTATGAATGCTAATTAGATTTCTTTTTAAGATCGAAAGATGATCATTGAAATTGGAATCTAATCGCAGAGAATAGTTAATTTTCACTTAGAGATAAGGTTAATTAATTGCTAGATTAAGGCGTAAACATCTTATGACTCTTAATAGTTGTGGATTAAAACAATAATGCTAATCTAAAATGAATCATTAGGAAGACATTCCAGTGATAGGTTCTTAGATTTAAGAAATTCAATTGTAATGATAGTGAAGTTGAATTTTGTTTAGAATCCACTCATAGGTAGCATCATTAGATTCAATAGTCCATTACCCTTCATGTGTTTGCCAACTAGTACAGGTCCACCGTGGATTTTCTTTCCTTGTCTTGAGTAATTTCTTTTTGTTCCTTGTTGCTGGTTATTATTTTTTGCACTTAGTTCATTATTATTTTAGTAAAAAAAAATCAATCACTTTAATTGCTAGGCTAGATGACAGAGAACAAGTGGTAACTCTGGGCTTTCCAGTTCTTGAGGATTACGACCTTGATACTCACCATTGCACTAGGCTATATTGATAGGTTCACTGCCTTAGGTGTAGTTGCATTGGCAACACACATGAATTTTTCCCATATGTTCTTTAAGAATGACATTTTGTTCCTCTGATACGAGTGATCTCTTGGCAAAAATTGTTTATGGCAATTAAAGAAAGAGGTCTTTCGACCATTCTTTAGGATAAACGCTTTTGATTTCTCCATACAAATAGGACATGACAATTTACCAGCAGTCATCTAGTCGGACAACATCCCATACGCTAGGAAATCATTAATAGTCCATATAAGCACCACTCGCATCTGAAAGTTCTATTTCAATGAACAATCAAATGTTAAAACTCCCTCATCCCATAAGACCTTTGTAACATCCGCTCCAGTTATGATTAAAAAGAGTTTGATAATTGCTAATTTGATGTTTAATGCTTGTGTATGTTGCATTAGTGCATATAGTTGCACTAGCCTAGGGACTAAATTGAAAAGAAATAAATGAAGGTTTAGTAAGAGGTGGTTAAGGACTTAATTGAAAAGGGAAAAGTAAGTGAGGCCAAAAGTGCAAAATAGCCCAGGGGCCAAAGAGAAAATTCCCCAAACTTCCTTAAACCCTAGTTGCAGCCAAAACCCCCACACACTTTCACCATACTAGATTTTAGAGAAAGAAGCTAAAGGGGGCAGCTAGAGAGAGAAAAGGGCAAGCTAGGACTTAAGGAGAGAATTTTACTGAGAAAGAAGCATATTTGAGGCTAGGAATCAGTCTAATAGCAAGGGAGGATCATTTCTAACACATCAAACACACATTTTGCAAGGAATCAAGGTACCAATCCATCCTAAAGCTCTATCTTTTTCTGAAATGTTACTATTGCTGGAAAATATGGATTTCTACATGTTTGAAATGAGATTGGGGTTAAACCTACATTCTGTATGCTTTTCTACTTTTATGAGATGTTGTGTTGCTCAATGTATGCTCATATATGTGCTTGTAATGGATTGGAAGGGCTGGGTTGTGTTCATCTAGAGATATAGACTAGTTTTCCTTGAATGTACCATGTTTAAGCTAATGGATGAGAAATGTTTAATGAAAATTAAAGTTGTTGTATGGGAATTAAGCTCATATGTTTAGAATTGAAAATGGAATGCATTCTATGTAAAACCCCCTATCTTACGGTTCCTTTTTGATATTTAAAAGGTATAGTATGAAAATAATTATCAAAGTGTTGGTGTTACAATTACCTCTACCCGAGCAAATTTTAAACTTTTTACCAAGTTGATTAATTGACTATCATTTAGGTTGGTCTCTACTCTTGGGTTCTCTCAATATCGCTGTAGAATGAATATATATAACATACACCTTGATTAACTATACATAAACATTCATTCTTAATTAAATATAATCAATTACCTATTGGGTATGGAGGCAACAATCCTGACACTCATAACCCCATTAAATAGTCTAATCATCAATCCAGCGTAATTCATATACACATAAGTTAGAACAGGCTATACAAAATAATCCTACAATAACCCTTCTCAAAATATCATAATGGCTAGCTCAATCCTAACATGTACTTATACTATCCAAAATAAACAATTTGTGCACCCAGATTGGACACTTCTGCATACCTTACCTTCTTTCTCCAGCTCAAGGGAACCTACAAATCTGGTATATGTCAACACTATTATGAGAAATTAATCTCAGTAGTAATACAACCAGTTACAAAATTCATTAACCTGTACTACCGTGCTCACACGAAAAACCTCTACATTCTTTCATAAAACATATAACATACTATGGGGATGCAATGAGTGTAGCGTTTAATCATGTTATATACTTATATGTATGCATGTGCATTTAAAACATATCAACTTTAAAACATGGGAAATGTATTCATCATCATTCTCATCATAAAGAATTTCTTATAAAATATATGTGGGATAGTAAACATAACATCATTTCATTTCCATAACATGCGATTAGTACATAAAACACCCTAAGAGTAATTGGGAGAGTTGACCAGCAACAACTCCACACACCACTGTCTATATGAATGAGCGCATGTCTATTTAGCCATGCCTTAACCTTTTGTACATTCTGAGGCATCCCTTAGTGGATCCAAGTACCATAATGGTCGCTGCCCCTTTTTGGCAGATCATCCCTGACCAGCGGGATTCCTCCCTTTTGTCCCAAACGGGGCTGGTATACTCTCATGGGATCACCATTAACTTTACCCGGATCATTTCCTCTCCGCTTTTGGGTGGATCATA
The DNA here is from genome assembly GCA_031216115.1 of Senna siamea. Classification (NCBI taxonomy): domain Eukaryota; kingdom Viridiplantae; phylum Streptophyta; class Magnoliopsida; order Fabales; family Fabaceae; genus Senna; species Senna siamea. Next base: position 21,996,748 of record CM062363.1, on the reverse strand, counting down.
ATACTATGGAATCACCATCCCTTTCCAATGGATCACACTTCTGGTACGCTATTCTCTACATATATTATAGGGTGAATCGACCCATGGTCATGGTTATACCTAACTCTAAGTATGTGTTTCTCATATGGCCTTTGGGAGATGACACTAACTTAAAGTTCGCAACCATCACAATGTTTTTGAAATCATTTAAGTTCAAGTGAATGTTTAACCACCCCAATTTATGGCACAAATGTGGAATGCCCAACGGCTGTCCTATACTGACAATCGGTTACTCGATCATGAGCATATCTACCCTAAGGCATACAATGAGAATACTTTCCTCTTTCCCTCTTTGTGTTTTCTGCTCTATTTTTCTTTCACTATCCTAAGGGTATCATTACCCAAAACTCCTAGTTTCCTTGCCTACCTATGTTGTGAGCCCTTAATTAAGTTAGTATGAAAAATTACTAAGCTCAATTGCCATTAAAAACCTTATTTCGCAAGTTAGAGGGCTGCCAGTCAATTGTTGGAAGGCTAGAAGTCAGCTAGTAGCTCTCTGTAATCCTCTGGTGCCAATCAATAAGCTAGCAATCGGCTGCCAGCTTGCTAGCAGCTAGCTGATGGCTTTCTGGAATGCGTTCTGGGTAAAAATATGAGCATGACAGTCGACTACTACAACTGCCAGTTGACTACTCAATGCAAAATGGGCCCGACAATCTACTATTAGGAACCTGGCAGTCGGCTGCTAAGCCTCTGTCTGCACTTCTGGGTTTCCAAGAACACGACAGTCAACTGCGAGGATGGCGGGTCAGCTAATTAGTACAGACCCAGACCCGATAGTCGACTGCTAGGTATCTGGCAGTCGATTGCTAAGCCTCTATCTACACTTTTGGGTTTTCCAGGAACACGACAGTCGACTGCCGCTACTTAATAGTTGGTTGCTATGCTCTGCTGCAGTTCAAAAAACATGATTTTGATAAAACCCAATCCATAATGCATTCTATTTTCAATTCTAAACATATGAGCTTAATTCTCATACAACAAACTTTACTTTTCCTGAGACATTTCTCGTTCATTAGCTCAAACATGGTACATTCAAGGAAAACTAGTCTATATCCCTAGATGAACACAACCCAACCCTTCTAATCTATTACAAGTATATATATGAGCATACATTCAGCAACATCCCATAGAAATAGAAAAATATACAGAATGTAGGTTTAACCCCAATCTCATTTCAAACATGTAGAAATCTATATTTTCCAGCAATAGTAACATTTCAGAAAAAGATAGAGCTTTAGGATGGATTGGTACCTTGATTCCTTGCAAAATGTGTGTTTGATGTGTTAGAAATGATCCTCCCTTGCTATTAGACTGATTCCTAGCCTTAAATATGCTTCTTTCTCAGTAAAATTCTCTCCTCATGTCCTAGCTTGCCCTTTTCTCTCTCTAGCCGCCCCCTTTAGCTTCTCTCTCTAAAATCTGGTATGGTGGAAGTGTGTGGGGGTTTTAGCTACAACTAGGGTTTAAGGAAGTTTGGGGAATTTGCTCTTTGGCCCCTGGGCTATTTTACACTTTTTGCCTCACTTACTTTTCCCTTTTAACCCCAGACATAACTTGAAACATTTAAAATCGCATCTATCAGTAAGTTTTCTGCATATTTCAAAAATGGGGTTTAGGATGGATTGCTACCTTGATTCCTACAAAATGTGTGTGTTTGATGTGTTAGGAATGATCCCCCTTTACTGCAAAACTGATTTCCAGCTTCAATCTACCCTTCTTTCAGCACAATCTCTCCTTTCTTGCCCTAGCTTGCCCATTTCTCTCTCTAAAATCTGAAGGTTTGGAAGTGTGTGTGGGAGTCTTGGCTGTAGCTAGGGTTTTAAGTTTGGGGAATTTGCTCTTTGGTCCCTAGGCTATTTTGCACTCTTGCCCTCACTTACTTTTTCTTTTTCAATTGAGTCCTTAACCCCCTCTTACTAAACCCTCATTTATTTCCTTTCAATTTAGTCCCTAAGCTAATGCAACTACATGCACCAATGCAACATACACAAGCATTAAGCATCAAATTAACAATTATCAAACATCTCTTTAATAATAATTGGAGCGGATGTTACATTCTAGACTGGGTATTATCAAAATCATGTTTTCTGAACTGCAACGGAGCTTAGCAACCGATTGCCAGATGCCTACCAGTCGACTGTCGGGCCCGGGTCTGCACTAAGTAGTCAACTAGCCATCCTCGCAGTCAACTATTGTGTTCCTAGAAAACTCAAAAGTGCAGACAGAGGCTTAGCAGTCGACTGCCAAGTTCCTAGTAGTCAACTGTCGAGCCTAGGTTTACACTGAGTAGTCGACTGGCGGTCTTAGTAGTCGACTGTCGTGCTTATATTTTTACCCAAAATGGATTCCAAAAAGCCATCAGCTGGCTACCAGCATGCTAGCTTACTGTCAGTACTCGAGGAATACAGAGAGCCACAAGTCGACTGTTAGCTTTCCAACAGTCGACTGGCAGCCCTCTAACTTGTGAAATGAAGTTTTTAATGGCAGTTGAGCTTATTAATTCTTCATACTAACTTAATTAAGGGCTCACAACATAGGTAAACAAGGAAACTAGAAGTTTTAGGTAATGATACCCTTGGGATAGTGAAAGAAAGAGAGAGCAGAAAACACAAAGAGGGAAAGAGGAAAGTACTCTCAATGTATACCTTAGGGTAGATAGGCTCATGATTGAGCGACCGATTGTCGGTATGGGATGGCTGTTGGGCATTCCACGGTTGTGCCATAAATTATGATGGTTAAACATCCACTTGAACTTACATGATTTCAAAAACACCATGATGGTTGCAAACTTTAAGTTAGTGTCATCTCCCAAAGGCTATATGAGAAACACATACTTAGAGTTAAGCATAATCATGGCCATGAGCCGATTCACCCCATAGTATATGTAGAGAATAGCGTACCGAGAGTGTGATCTATCGAAAAGGGATGGTGATTCTATAGTATTATGATCTGCCCAAAAGCAGAGAGGAAATGATCCAAGTAGAGTTGACGGTGATCCCATAAGAGTTATACCAGCCCCGTTTGGGATGAAAGGGAGGAATCTTGCTGGTCAGGGATGATCTGTCAGAAATGGGCAAGAAACAATAAGGTACTTGGATCCACTAGGGGATGCCTCAGAATATACAAAAGGTTAAAGCATGGCTAAATAGACATTTGCTCATTCATATAGACAGTAGTGCATGGAGTTGTTACTGGGAAACTCTCCCGATTACTCTTAAGGTGTTTTATATACTATTCGCATGTTATGGAAATGAAATGATGTTATGTTTACTATCCCACATGTGATTTATAAGAAATTTTTTATGATAAGAATGGCGATGAATACACTTCCCATGTTTTAAAGTTTACATGTTTTAAATGCACATGTATACATATGAGTACATAACATGATTAAATGCTATACTCATTGCATCTCATTAGTATGTGATATGTTTTATGAAAGAATGTAGAGTTTTTTCATGCGAGCATGGTGGTACAGGTTAACAGATTTCGTAATTGGTTGTATTGTTACTGAGATTCATTTCTCACAGTAGTGTTGACATGTACCAAATGTGTAGGACCCCTTGGGTTGGAGAAAGAAGGTAAGGTATGAAGAAGTGTCACAATCTGGGCACACAAACTATTTGGTTTGGATAGTATAAGTACATGTTAGGATTAAGCTAGCCTTCATGATATTTTGAGAAAGGCTAGTGTAGGATTATTTTGTATAGCCTATTCTAACTTATTTGTATATGAATTAGGCTGGATTGATGAATAGACTATTTAATAGGGGTTATGAGTGGCAGGATTTTCACCTCCATACCCAATAGTTAATTAATTATATTTAATTAAGAATGCATGTTTATGTATAGTTAATCCATGTGTATGCTATATGTATTTATTCTGCTATGATGTTGAGAGATCCCGAGAGTAGAAACCAACCCAAATGGCAGTCAATTAATCAACTTGGTAAAAAGTTTAAAATTTACTCGGGTAGAAGTGATAGTAACACCAACACTTTGATAATTAGTTTCATATTATAGTTTTTAAAATAACTAAAAGGAATCGTAGGATAGAGGGTGTTACAGCCTTCAATTCGTCAATCAATCATTGCAAATAAAAATCTATCTTACTTTTTGGATTGTTTGGTCCAAGGATGATCGAAGATAAAAACATGTATTCTTGTTTCATGTGCATCCAAGGTGGAAGGTTATACGGAGTGACAATGATAGGCCAACAAGAGTGATTTTTTCTAGATTGTCCAAATGGTGTGAAGCCATCGGCACATAGCCCCAATCTGATGTTTCATGGATCTTGTGTAAATTGTAATGTCTCTAAATTTTCAAAGATAATACTATGGCTACCAATTCTAGGTCATGAGTAGGATAATTTCTGTTATGAGGTCTTAACTACCTAGAAGAATAGGCCACTACCCTTCCTTCTTGCATCAGGACACACCTTAAGCCTTTCTTGGATGCATCACAGTATAACTCAAATTTTTCCAAAGGGTCTGGAATAACTAAGATAGGTGCGGTCGTCAATTCTTCTTTCAAAGTTTGGAAATTTTGTTCACATTTTGAGTCCTACACAAATGGAACATCCTTCAGAGTTAACTTAGTCATTGGCATCGCTATTTGCAAAAACCCCTGAATAAATCGCCTATAATATCCTGCTAATCCCAGAAAGCTACGAACTTCAATTATAGTAGTAGGCCTTTCCCATTTTACTATCACTTCAGTTTTACTAGGATCCACTAACACTCCATCATTAGAGATCACATGCGCTATAAATCTCATTTCTTCCAACCAAAACTCACGCTTCTCTAATTTAGCATACAGCTATTTCTCCCTAAGTATTTGCAACACTATTTTGAGGTTTTTTTCATGCTCCTGTCTGTTTCTAAAGTATACAAGAATGTCATCAATAAACACCAGTATGAACTGATCGAGATAGGTTCTAAAGATGCGGTTCATGTAGTCCATAAAAATGGTTGGAGCATTTGTCAGACCAAATGGCATTACAAGAAATTCATAATGCCCATATCTAGTCCTAAAAGCATTCTTAGGTATGTCTTCCTCTCTTACCATGATTTATTGGTACCCTGACCTTAAATCAATCTTAGAAAAGACAGTGGCTCCTTTTAGTTAGTCTAACAGATCATCAATCCTAGAAAGGGGGTTTTTGTTCTTTATAGTTACTTTATTTAACTGTCTATAATCTATACACATTCTTGTACTCCCATCTTTCTTCTTTACAAACAACACTGGTGCTTCCCATGATGAGGCACTAAGCCTAATGAATTGTTTTGCTAAGAGGTCCTCTATTTTCACTTTTAACTCACTTAGCTGTAAAGGAGACATCCTATAGGGTGCTATAAAGATTGGTCTCGTTCTAGGAACTAACTCTATAGAAAATTATACTTCTTTTTCAGAACTCTATAGAAAATTATACTTCTTTTTCAGGTGGGAGATTTACAATTTCTTCTGGGAACACATCGAGGAACTCACAAACTATGGGGATATCACCCAGCTGCTATTAATCTCCACTTCTGAAGAACATAGAAAACTCATCCTTTGATTTTTCCTCTCAATTCCCTTATTTACTAGTTTAGTGTCTATAAAAATCACAGACTTAGTTGAATATTCTAAAATTACATTGTTAGAAGAGAGCTAGTCCATTCCAAGAATAACACCTAAGTCAACCAAGGGTAAACATATAAGGTCCACAATGAAAGGTCTATTTTCAATCACAATAGGACAATTTAAACAGACCAATGAAGTCAAAACATGTTCATCAGTAGAGACCGCTAAAGACAACTCATAGGGTAAGCTAGTCATAGGCAATTTCAATTTCTAGGTACACTCTAAAGAAATAAAAGAATGGGTGGTGACAGAATCATACAATACAATTAAAGGAACATCATTAATAAAACATATACCTTTCATCAAATCCTCGAAATAAGCCACCTCTTTACCTTTAAGGGTATAAACCCTTCCCTTGGTCAAGGGTCTCGGCTGGCTTCTTAAAAAATGCATAGTCTCTAACATAGTGCCCTGATTTACCACACTAAAAGCATACATTTTATCCCATTAATCATGGTCTATCTCTGTGGTTCTTTTCACACTTTGAACAGTTTTTTGGGATGGCTGGGGCACTCATGGGTCTTTTTCCTATTTAACCCTTCACAAATTTACTATCACATCCCTTATTATATCCTGATGGTTCCTTCCTCTTGAAGAAGCTGGATTCTTATTTTCCTTTCTTCAATGCTATCGGGGATCTGTAGGTAATACAACACTTATTTACCACAGTAGCATAATTTCTGATTTCCTGGGATGCCACTTTATAGTACAATTCAGGGCCTAGACTGTTCTCTAAATGCATGGCCTTCCATGCTCCATTTGGTCTCCATTTCAAATAAGAGGAAAATTTAGAGAACTCCTCAAAATAGGCTAAGTGTTCCTCAAATAGCTTGCTTCCCTATTTAATCTGCATGAATTCTCCTTCTTTTACATTTCTTTCACTCTGAGGAAAGTACTTGTTTAAGAAGGTCTCTTTGAATGACTCCTAGGTAACCTATACTCCCTGGGCTTCCATTAGTTTCTTGGTTCTCTTCCACCAGTATTTTGCTTCTCCTTCTAATTGGTAAGTTACAAAGGAAACTTTTTGGGCATTAGTACTCCCTAACACCTCAAACAATTCTTCCATCTTTTGTAACCATTCTTCTACCTGTTTAGAATCTAATTCCCCTTTGAAAGTGAGGGGTCTCGCCCTCTGGAACTCAGTCCACCCTTCAAAGACCTAATTTCTTGTTGGTTCATTTTCATGATGGGTGTTCTCACTCCTGTTTGTCCAAATCTGACAGTGTTTCAATAGTAAATGCAGCCAATTCAAAGGCAGTAGCAGCTTGGGTTCTCATGGCTTCTGCCATCCCCCTCATAGTTTGCATGATCTCATTTAAACTCACATTTTTCCCTGATTCTGAGTGCCACTCCTCCTATTTGGTGTCATATTATCCTCTACAAAATAGACATCACTAAGATTATCAGTCTCAATAACAGATTATCAAGCAGAGAATAAATAACACCAACAGGAGCTACTATCTTCCCAAACATAATTCTATATTCCTCAACTGAAAACAAAATACAAGTTAGCCAACTGCCTAGATACAGCTAACTAACCTGAACTAGTCCCTTTCTTAAGGAATCTACCCCTTTCTGACCTAAGTAACTATGCTCAGATACCACTTTAATGTAACACCCCTTATCTTTATATTGCAACTTTGTAAAATGTAATAAGATAAGTGGTCACATTATTCTTTTCCTTATTATTTCATTAATTTACCTCAGCATTAATTTCATAATTTATTAATTGATTAATTAGATTTGAGTCCTTTTGCTCAAGTTACCACACTTTGGCATAGCGAAAAATAAAATTTTCATACATCACAGCAAAATTTACAAAACATAATATATATATTATTACACTATTTGATACATAAGTTACGATATGTGCAATATTCATTTAGAGGGGTAAGGAGACAACAAGCCTGTCACTCAAACCCCTTTTCCAAAAAGAATCCTACTAATGGATAAGGTTCCACATATCCTATTTCAGACGTGTGTGTGTGTGTGTGTGCCCTTCTTTCTATATACACTCAAAAAGAATGGTAGTCCTAATTCTTTCCCAAAAAGAATATGTTGAGAATTAGGACTAAAAAGGGTGACACTACATAATCACATATGCTTCTTTAACATACTAAATCGCAAGAGGAATTTCAAATATTGCTACTATATATATGTCTTTCAAAATAGTAAAGGTTTCTAAAAAGGGAACCTCCACCACCGCTATCTCTATCTCCATCATAATGTTGTATCTAGGCATCTGATACATATCAATACAGTAATGAGAAATAATTTTCCAATAGCTAAACAAACCATACAGTTTCAAAATAACTAGCATGTATCACTGTACGAATACAGAAAATATTTCTACATTCCATTTATTTCAAAACAGTTTCCATTCAATTCCATAGGCATGCTTTATTTGAAACATACGTATATGCATTTTTAAATATGAGATTATCACTGTTTCATACTATGAACATATTATATGGCATCACATTATCATGCATTCACACATAATTTGTCATCACATCATTCATTTTTTTAATACTTGCAAGGGTACCTTAGTGCCCTCAGGTCATTACCACTAAAGTGACTCTTTATAGTGCCATTGAGTCATTACCACTAGGGTATCATATAGTGCCATCACATACACCTCAAAGGGGATCTAATAGTGCCATATTCTACCCTTTCCTGGTGTCCTTTAAGGGAACATTAATAGTGTCATGGTTTACCCCTTTAGAAACATTCATTGCCTTTTTATTTATCTTTAGGGAGAGATGTAAATAGTGCTGTGCTCTCACTCCTAAGATCACATTCATAGCCCTTACATCTTCATCTCAAGGGAGATTTAATAGTGCCGTTCTCCACCCTTTATTGGTGTCATTCTATACATTTCATTCTTCAATTGCATGTAATATCAAATTTGGCATTCATAATATATGAAATTGAAGCATTTAGGTATTAAAACCACAAATAGATGCAATTAACATTCGCATCTCATCTTTCCACCATTTTTCCCACTCCTCTTGACATTGACCATTTTAAATCACATTTTAAACTTCTTTCCATTAGCACATGGATTCGATCATCAAGGGGAAAATGGGGTGATACTCTTGGCCAAGGTAAGAAAGAGGTGGAAGCTAGGGATTTTAGTGCCATTCTTTCCCATACTTCCATCCTTTTCATCATTCAAGAACAATGGTACCATATGCTTAAATTTTTGTAACACTTTTTCTTATATTCAAAATGTGCATCGTTATGTTTAGCCTTTCTTTTTCTTCATTTTCATAACTCATTTACCATGATAAACATATAGTTACACACATTGTATCATTTTCACATTTTAAGCACACTTTCAAGGTTAGATAGCGTAGTCAAGAAATGGTAAATTTTCCAATACATCAACATAGTACCATTTTCTCTCTCCTTCTAGCTCATGGCCGAATGTATACACCATTTCTAGGGTACTTTTCAAACAAGATTTTCCACAATATCAAAAGGGTGCTCTCAGCCAAGAGAGAAAGTGGAAGAAAATGGATGGTTTTCCATCCAATACTTACACAGCTTTCATTTTTAAGATATTCTCAAGCAAAATTACCATTTTTCTTTTATTTTCATGCCATTTTAACCATTTCAGAAGTTAGGGTTTTTCATGAAAGTGGTACCAAACATGCCAAGATTCAATCTTTCATGATTTCTAGCATACGAACATTTCCATACTCACAAACACAACAATATTTCCATACAAGCATAGCCAAGTATAGAAAGCAAGCATTATGGAACGTAGAGAGAGAAAACCCTAGGTTTCATGAACATAAAAACACTTTAATCTTTCTATAAAACATGAAACTAAGGCTATAGGATTGTTAAGCTAACTTAAAAATGCAAGATAAGTGAAATCTCCTTGATGTTTTGTTTGATTTTCCCTTCTTTTCTTCCCTTGGTAGCTCTCAATCACACCCTCTCTTCTTCTCCCTTTCGAAAATGTCGTCTTCTTCATGAAGAAGAAGACTTAAATTAGGGTTTTGATGCAATTACCAAAATAACCTTGGTGTAAAATGACCATTTTACCCTTAGTACTTCTCTTTTTTAACAATAGTATCCTTTCTCCTTTCAATGATAATTTCATGAAACTTTCATGATAAATGACTACCTTGCCCTTTCAAATTTTGAATTCCCATTTTTCCCTTTAACTTTTTTAGAAATTACCTTTAGGTCCTTGGATCGAATTATCATTTTACCCTTTATGCCCAAAATGGCCAATTCACTCTTGTTTTCTTCTCTTTTCGGCCATAACATCAAAAATTCTCAAATAAAGTCCATTTTATGAAATTAATACTCCATCCCTCTTTAGGTACAATTACCATTTTTTCCTTCATTGTAACACATCTATTTTTGCCCTCATTTCATCTCTTTCTAAGATAAGAGAGTAAAAGCCTTCAAATGCCATTTCCTAACTTACTTAAATGAAATTAGTGTCTTTTCTTTCATATTAAAATTACTATTTTGCCCTTTCTCTTGGAAAATTCCAATTTTATCCCTTTTATGGTAAAACTAGTGCTACTTGATGAAAATGTTCATTCTACCCCTTTATTGCATTATTCTTGGCACCACATAACACACAAAAATTTACATAAAGAATTATCATTATTAATAATAATAGTATCAAACATATTAGAGGCGGGTGTTACAAAAAAGTACTGTAAAAGATAAAAAGAGATCATAATAAGAACTAAGAATTACCAGAGGAAGCTAATAGGAGTAAAAAAACTCAATTTGGAGGCAAATATAAAGCAAATCATATATTATTTAACTAACAGTCATGTGAATAATATAACAATTGTGAAGGAAAAATTGTAAAGAAATATTCCCAATCCTGCATTATGGAAAAATGAGATGTATCCATGAATGGAAATCAAAATTTATCATGTGAATGATATCAACAAGATTTGAGCAAATTCTTTGATGTACACCAATACCAAATACAATGAAGAAAAGGAGAATGCACCATTTAATCCCATCTATAGTTACCATTGTAATATCCAAGTTCTGTGCACTAAACACAAGCACCCCATCCACCTTTTTACCTACACCATTTTGTGGTATTATTTTTAAAAGTTTCTTGGTTGCCTTGACCTGTACAAAAATAATGATAAAATAAATAATTAAGAAATGTAAATAAAACTATAAGGATATGTAATTATGTAAGGCAAATTATACCTACTTCTCATTTGCAACAAATTGGAATAAATGATGTAACGACCCCCTTATCATAGCATGTAATTTAGGAAGCGTGAAATGCTATCAAAGATTTTTCCTTTCAAAATGTGCATTGATCGGGGCCATTACTGGTTGAGTGTAACCCAAATAACCGTCCCTATTCAAATTTTACTTAACCCCATACTTGCGCAGCTTATCTAATACATCAAATCATCATAACAATATAGCCATTAACATACTCTAGAATATACATCTAAATTACCATTCATAAATTTTATTTGAGATACTAACTATAGGATATATAACTTAATCATTTACCACAATGGTACATAAATATCTCCAAATACAGATTCAGTGATCAATAAACACCATGTTAAGGCCATGAAGCTATTTACAATTAATACCCTAAGCTACATCATAGCTTCTCGGTCTCTCTGCAATTCTACGCAGTAAATATATCCAGTCCTAGGCTAATTCCTGGTGCCATCACTACCTTGATTGCCTAAACACACAACTTAATGAGATTTTGAATCCCAGTAGAGTAATATACAGATAATTTTATTTAAAATAGTCGAGTGTTCAGCTATACCCTCGTTCGGGTATAGAAAACCTCTCCCCAAATTCATTCATTTAATAAAAAATGTGAATTGAAGCTTCATTTATCATAAATCAATAAACATGGGAAATCTAGTGGCTATCCAGAAATCATAAGTCAAAATCATTTTCTCAATCAAAGAGTATAAGTGTAACACCCCTATCTAGTATTACAATTCATCCAATGCAACCCCGATAGGTTCGGTACATTATTCTTGTCCTTTTATTTAATTAATGTCTGAGCAGTTACACCATTAAATTATATTATGCATATTAGGTTCTAGATCTTTTGCTCAGATAAAAAACATGTATGTGCAGTGGAATAAAAGAAATACTATACTGCACAGCAAAAATTTAAACTTTCATACAATTCAAATAATATAAGTCCATTAATGTCCATTACAATATAGTAAACATGTATCAGGATATATGAAGTACCCGTCCCTAGGAAGTCAGGAGACAACAATCCTATCACTCAGACCCCTTTACAAATTTCCAAGAGAGATCGGTCCTTCACATATCCCTTCCCTAGTTCTTTCCCAATTACACTCCAGGTCTACTGACAAAAGAATATTCCTAGTTCTAAACTAAGTATGTCTAGACTAGGACCTAAAAATATGGCGTTACAAAATTTTCTCTAACCCAAAAAGTACTTGATCTCCTTGTCCAACTATGCATCTGCATCTTATACATATTAGCATATGATGAGAAACGCAAGTTTCTCAGTAACTTAACAATTTGGTTTCAAAAATAACTAATATGTATCAGGGTGCAGCACCAAAACATTTAATTTCACATTCTCGAAATAAAACATAATATTGTACATAAACATAGATTGACAAGCAAGATATGATCAATTGAGATGTTAATAGGATGAAAATAATATACTTTCAAATAAAACAACTGACATGCTGTGAAATACATTATCATAACATTAACAAAATATTTAGGCTTATCATTCTTAAATTTTCTTTGTACTTTAGCTATGCACACTTGGACACTTGTTGACACTTGGCCATATTTAAAATTCTTTGTGCACACTTGGGCACATGTGGACACTTGGTCGCCTTTAATATTCTTTGTCAATTATCAAAGGAAATTTTTCATTTTCTTAAAAGTTATTACTAGCATATATCCTTTTTTTAAAAAAAATTCCAATATCTTTAAGGACAAAATTCCCCTTTTCTTGGAAAGTATTATTAATTCATTTAATTTGAGAAAATTCTATATATTCCGAGGATACATTCCCCTTTCCTTGGAAATTAATGTAAATGTACAATTCTTATGAAAGTTCTCAAATTTAAAGAATAATTTCTCCTTTATTAGGGATAAATTCTAGTTGCACTTTTCTTATGAAAAATTTCAATATTTCCAGGAAAATTTCTCCTTCATTAGAAATAAATTATAATATTTGCAATACTAATTTTCCTCTTTCTTGGAAGTTTATTTTAATGTACATTTTCTTTTTCTAAAGATTCTAGTATTCCCAAGAAGAATTTCTCCTTCCATAAAAATTAAATCTTTATGTACTTTTCTTATAAAAATTATAATGTTTAGAATACTTCCTTCTTTGTTGAAAATTAATTCTAATATACTTTTCTTATGGAAAACTTCAACATTTCAAGGACAATTTCTCCTTCCTTAGAAATAATTTCTAATGTTTATTTCTTACCAAAATTCTAGCCCTTTTAGAATACTTACTTTTCTTACCATAATAATATAAATTTTCTCTTATGACTTCAAAGTTAAATTCCCATATTTTGAATCAATATCACGGTGCATAGCTTATAAATTCCAAGAATAATTTCATGTACTTGGCCTAAGGAGATTTATTAAATTGGCAATTCATTTTCCTTTCTTTGTTCTTTACATAACACACTAAAAAGGTATGGTTTCTTTCTTAGTGGTCATCATGAAGTTAACACCATCCAACCCTAATCCTTTATCCAACAACATACTCATGCTATCTCATCCATCAACATTTCATTAAACCACACATGCTAGCTAACATACATACATTTAGGTCAAGAATGTAAGGAAGCAATTTATGTTCCATAGAAAGCAAAAGAAACATGTTGGTTGCATAACTAAGCGTGGAACATAAATCTCAAATTGTTAACCTACCTCTTTGGTGCCCTAAGATGGTCTTGCTTGGCTTCCTCTTTGTTCCTTTGATTCCTTTTTGCCTTCCTCTTTGAGCACCTTTTCTTCTTCCTCCTCACACCCTTGGAGTTCTTCTCCCAATTCACGTTCTCTCCCTTTTTCTCTCTTCTTTCTTCTTCACGTGTGGTTTGTTGTAGGCCTAAAATTCTAATTTTCAATTCCCTTTTGTCTCTTTTCGTCCTTCACGTGTGGCATTGCATGGAATTTCTAACTCTCTTTGTCTCTTGTTTAGGTGGCATAGCATGCATAGAATTTTGGATTTCCTTTCCCTCACTTACACGCCACATTTCCTTCTCATTTTCACGCAACTTTCCTTCTCTTTCTTCATGTGTGTGTAGGTGTAGCATACATGAAAGATGAACTTTCAAATCCCTTTTTGTTCCCTTTCTTTCCACGTGTGGCATTGCTTGAAAATTGCATTCTTTTTCTCCTCTTTCTCTTGTCTTTGGCGTGTGTGGATGCAAGAAAATTCTGCACCTTTTCCCCTTTTATTTTTATAATGTGTGGGACTTTCTTGTTACACACACAAGCTCCTTTCCCTCACAAAAATTTTGCGCTAGGTGTACTTTCTAGTACACTTTCCTTTGCTTACACCCTTGGCATTACTTGTAGTTTAAGTATAGCCCTTCCTTCTTGTCAAATGGGTTCCACTTCTTCCCACTTTTCACGTTGTACCCCACCTTTTCTTCTTCTTCTTTTCTTCAATTTCCATTCAGCCAAGGGGAAAAAACACTCAAGAAAAGAGCATCTCGATCGAATGAAATAGATTTAGGTATACCATTGAGTCAAATAATTTCTTTGCAAAATGTATAAGAATGAGAGAGCTATGAAGTGCAAGTATTTACTAAACTGATCAACCACCACTAGGATGGTGTCAAAACCATTAGATTTGGGTAGTTCAATGATGAAATCCATGAATACATCCTCCAATGTGTGATTTGGTATAGATAAAGGTTAGAGAATACCGGTCGGTGCTAAAGTTTAGTATTTATTTTGTAGGCATACCAAATGCTATTACACAAATAACTTGACATCCCTCTTCATCTTAGGTAAGAAAAAATATAAACTCAACCTCTTTAGTGTTTCGAGAAAACCAAGGCCACCGGATAATGAAGAATGAGCCTCCTTTAGCAAGGAATGGTAAAGTGATGAATTATTGAGAATCACTAACCTTTCTTTAAAAAGGAGCCTATCATTAACTAAAGAAAAATCTAAGAAAGTGAGTTACTGTTATTGTAATGTCGTGATAGTTTCTTTAGTGTAGGGGTTGTGCCTTAGGTCATCTTGGAGTTAACTAAAGTCTATCAAAATTAGAATGGCTAAGGCAAGAAAATCAATATGTTGAGGGCGGCATAAGAGTGAATCAACACTTGTGTTCACCTTACCTTTGGTGAAGTTAAGAGATATAAGTTTCATTAATAACCACTACTACTCGTTGATGTTGATACCCTGATTTAAGAGGAATTTAAGGCTGTAATGATTTGATTTTACATAAAAATATCTTCCAAGCAAGTAGTGTTACCAATTTTAAACCACTAACACTAATGCCAATAATTCTCCATTATTTTCTAATTTATATCTGTTTGAAAAAGTCAAACCTTTGCTAAAATATACCATCGAATGATCCTCTTGGAGTAAGATAGCACCTACTCCTTTAGAAGAAGCATCACACTCAATTGTAAAGTCTAGAGTAAAGTTTGGTAAGCGTAGTGTAACATCCGCTCCTTCTAGGCATTGAGAGATGTTTGTTGATTTTAAATGAATTAAATGTTTGTGTTTGTTGCATTAGGCTACATTTTGTTGCATTAGGAAAAGAGTTTTAAGGGAAAAGAAAGAATAAGGACTAATTTGAAAATGAAAATGATATAGTGGGAAATTGTATGAATATCCTAAACTTCAGGACAATAGGTCATAATTTTAGCCAAATGATTCACTGTAGCAACAGAATTCTGAAAAATTTCCCACCAGGCAGTTAGGGACAAAAGGGTCATTTAACATAAAGTTGGAAGAATTATCATTTTAGACCGAATGGTTGGGAATTAGGAGCAAAATTGCAAGGGGCCAGACTGCTTATAAATAGGCCGATCCTTCAAGAACCTTCATTTGCAACTTCAATTCAGAAATCTTAAATAGAGAGAGAGGAAAAGCTAGAGAGAGGAAGAGTTGGAATTGTGAAGGAAAAGAGTTATTGGATGGATTTAAGCATTCTTGGAGCTAGGAAAACTTACCAGAACCCTTCACCATCATCAAATACCAAGTTTAAATCGGCAAAAAGGTAGTAAATCACCTATCTCCCTTATTTTTGAAATTATTGTTTATGGCTAGAAATTCTGAGTTTTATGATTTTAAACTAAAGGGAGATTAAAAACCTACATTCTTAATGTTTTTGATTGTTATTGGATGTTTTAAACTACTTCAATATACTTGTGAATGCATGTGTAACACCCGCTCCTTTTACGCCTTAAGAGATGTTTATTAATTTTTAATGAATCAAATGCTTGTGTTTGTTGCATTAGGTTACATGTAGTTGCATTAGGATAAGAGTTTTAAGGGAAAGGAAGGAATAAGGACTAAATTGAAAATGAAAACGATATAGTGGGAAATGGTAGGAATATCCAAAACTTCAAGACAATAGGCCGTAATTTTAGCTAAATGATTTACTATAACAACAGAATTCTAAAAAATTTCTAGCCAGGCAGTTAGGGACGAAATGGTCATTTAACATAAAGTTAGAAGAATTATCAAATTTGGGCCGAATGGTCGAGAATTAAGAGCAAAGTTGCAAAAGAGCCGGATCACCTATAAATAGGTGAAGTCTCCAGAGCTCATCATTTGGCTTCCTGAGTTTTGAAATTCTAGAGAGAGAAATAAATCGAGTTAGAGAGAGAAAGAGTGGGAATTGAGAGGGAAGAAAGCTGTTAATCGAATTTAAGCATTCAAGGACTAGGAAAGCTTACCAGAACCCTTCACCATCATCAAATACCGATTAGAAATCAGCAAAAAGGTAGCAAATCACCTATCTCCCTTATTTTTGAAATTATTTTTTATGCTTGCAAATTCTGAGTTTTATGATTTTAAACTGAAGGGAGATTAAAAACCTATATTCTTAGTGTTTTTGATTGCTATTGGATGTTTTAAACTATTTAAATATACTTGTGAATACATGAATGCGAATATGTGAAATGGGTTTTTCATGGTTTTTGAAAAAGAGCTTAAATCCCAGATTAGAGCATGAATAATCGGTGGTTTGGGCTATTTTTGAGTGGTAAATGAAGCTTTTATACTATTATTAAGTTTTTAATCATCAAAACTATTTTAAAAACATGTTCTTTAGCTAAAATGATTGGTCAATGAACTTTCAAAAAATAGAGCATAACGTAGCAGTCAACTTGTAGGCCCTACCAGTCAACTTTCATGCTCTTGAATTGCCCAGAATCGTATCCAGAATGCTAGCAGTCGACTGCCAGAGGTTGGAAGTCGATTGTCATGTTCTTATTTTCCAAAAAATAGCCAAGAACAGAGCAGTCGACTATCGGGGTCCTGAAAGTCGACTAATTGCTCACTTTTTGAAACATTTTTGGTGCAACAAGATGGAAGTCGACTTGTAGCTCTCTATTTTAGAAAATTTGACTCAATAACCTATTTTTATCCACAATTGGCCCAATACTTTGCTCAAACGTAGGATTTAATCTTGAACTATAATGGGTAACATGAGAAATGAGAAGATTTGAGAAATTATAAGAAAGAGAAGAAAAATAAGAGATTTTGATTGAGCATAAACAATAAATGAGAATACTGCAAATGGTTGATCTACGAGAAGGGACGCATTTGGTTATACCATGAGAAGGGATGCATTTGGTAATTCTGCGAGAAGGGATGCAATTGGTTATACCGCGAGAATAGTTGCAACTGGCTTTAATCCAGGAAAAGTTTTGCAGACGGTTAACCTGAGAATAATTGCTGACGGATAACCTGAGAATAAATGCTGATGGTTAACCTGAGAATAAATGCTAACGGTGAAAACTACGAGAATGATTGCAGGTAGCTCATGACCGCAAGAAAATATCATTTATGAATAAAAATTTGAAAGAATTATTTTGTGATGCTTTTGACTATGGCCATATCAAATTGCATGATTTCTTTGTTTATGCTCTATATACTGAAATGAGAATGTGAGTTGTTACCATTACAATCTGAGAATGCATCCTGTGTGATGAATATTTGTTGAAGTGTATGTGTAATCACAAGTATATGCACGAGATAGTTATTTAATACATTTACATTATTCTAATAGCATAATATTTGAAACTATCATGAAAAAGAATGTAGTGAATTTTCATATTCGTACGGTGGTACAAATAACTATTTTTAAACACAGGTGATTATTGCTACTGAGAAATAATTCTCATTAAAGCTGCTTTGTATCAGATGCCTAGGTACCAAGTGCTGATGGACATAGAAGTATTGACTGTTTGCATAATTAGGAGTTTATAGTATTTTGACATGCCTATTTCCCTGAATCCTTATTAGTATTTTGGTGTAGATGAGAAGGGCATATATGTATTAAGATATGTGAGATGGAGAGTTTTGCTTAAAACAGGGTATGAGCGGTAGGCTTATTGTCTCCTTACCCTGCTCAGGCTTGCATATTTATAGGTATATGTCTGGCACACACTACTATATATGTATGTATAAATAATATGTAAAGTTAAATGTGAATGTGAATATCTCTATATCTATCTATTTCATTTAAATTACTTTATTTATTTCCAATGTGTAACGCGTGAGAACCCTAGTGTAGCAAACCAAACTAGTGGCACTCAACTATTTAACTTAGAAAAAGTTAAAAATATACTCGGATAGAGGTAGTAGTAACTCACCAATCCTATATTATATGACCTTATATTATTTAATTATTTGAAAGAAATATAGGGTTGGGGGTGTTACAACATGAGTGTGAATCTGCGAAATGGGTTTTTCATGGTTTTTGAAAAAGAGCTTAAATCCAAGATCTGAGTATGAATAATCGATTGTTGGGCTATTTTTGAGTGGTAAATGAAGCTTTTATACTATTATTGAGCTTTTAATCATCAAAACTATTTTAAAAACATGTTCTTAGTGTAAAAATCTAGGTCAATGGACTTTCAAAAAATATAGCATAACATAGCAGTCGACTTATAGGCTCTACCAGTTAACTGTCGTGCTCCTGAGTTTCCCAAAAACGTATCCAAAATGCTAGCAGTCGACTGGCAGGGCTGGAAGTCAATTAACGTGTTCTTATTTTCCAGAAATTAGCCAAGAACAAAGTAGTCGACTGTCAGGGTACTGGAAGTCGATTGATTGCTCTCTGTTTGAAATATTTTTGGGGTAGCAAGCTAGAAGTTGACAGCCAGGAGGCTGAAAGTCGACTTGTAGCTCTCTCTTTTGAGAAATTTGACTCAATAACATATTTTTATGCACAATTGGCCCAATACTTCGCTTAAATGTAGGATTTAATCTTGAATTGTAATGGGTAACATGAGGAATGAGAAGATTTGAGAAATTATGAGAAAGAGAAGAAAAATAAGAGATTTTGATTAAGCATAAACCATAAATGAGGATAACTGCAAATGGTTGATTCGCGAGAAGGGAGGCATTTGGTTATACCGCAAGAAGGGATGTATTGGGTTATAACGCGATAAGGGATGCAATTGGTTATACTGCATGAATAGCTGCAACTGGCTTTAATGCAGGAAAAGTTTTGCAGACGGTTAACCACGAGAAAAATTGCTGACGGTTAACCTCGAGAATAAATACTAACGGTTAACCTGAGAATATATGCTGACGGTGAGACCACGAGAATGATTATGGTGGCTCATGACCACAAGAGAATCTCATGAATAGAAATTTAAATGAATTAATTTGTGATGCTTTTGAGTATGACCATATCAAATTGCATGATTTCTTTGTTTATGCTCCATACTCTACACTGATATGAGAATATGAGTTGTTACCATTACAGTTTGAGAACGTATTCATGTATCCTATGTTAGGAATATTTATTATAATATATGAGTATTCATAAGTATATGCATGATATATTTGTATAATTCATGTACATTATTCCAATAGCATAATATTTTAAATTATTATGAAAAAGAATGTAGTGGATTTTCGTATTTGTATGGTGGTACAATCAGCTATCTCTAAACATAGGTGATTATTGCTACTGAGAAATATTTCTCATTAAAGCTGATTTGTATTAGATGCCTAGGTACCAGGTGTTGATGGAGGTAGAGATAGAGATAGTGGAGATACCCTTTCTGGGGTATTTTCCTGTAATCATTGGACTTTGGATTCTATTTGTATTTGAAATATCACCAACCACGTGACTGTATGCATAATTAGAAATACATCATAGGTTTTTGATATGCCCATATCCTGAATCCTTATATATCTTTTGGAGGGATCAAGAGAATGACTTTTGATGTAAGTAAGAAAGGCATATATGTATTAAGATATGTGAGATATCCTTATATATCTTTTGTTGTCTCCTTACCTTGTTCAAGCTCACATATCTATAGGTATATGTCTAGCACACACTATTGTTTATGTATGTACAAATATTATGAATAGTGAATGTGAATGTAAATATCCCTATATCTATCTATCTTATTTAAATTTCTTTATTTATTTTCACTGCATAACGTGTGAGAACCCGAGTGTAGTAACCCAAATTAGTGGTACTTAACTATTTAACTTAAAAAAAGTTAACACTATACTCGGGTAGAGGTAGTAGTAAACTCACTAACCTTATATTATATTATCTTATATTATTTAATTAATAAAAGGAATATAGGGTTAGGGGTGTTACACATAGCACCGAGACTATAGTTAATAGTTAATTGAGGTGTTGGAATGGTGTCTCAGCTTCGGCTGACCAAATGAGTGGGCAAGCCAGCATGCCATAATTGTACACAAAACACTAGTAATATCTAGTAAGCTTGAGAAAACACCTTAACTCCTTAGTGGTAGTAGGAGTAGACCACTCAAGGACACCCTGGTCTTTTCTTGCTCCATTTCCATCCCTATAGAGGAAACAACATGCCCTAAAAAGTTTAATCTTAGTTAGCTGAAGAGGCAGTTTTTGGGATTGGCAAAGTAAGAATGATGCTAGAATGTTTACAAAGTGATTTGTAAATGCTCTTGGTGAAGTTGAGGATTTAGGCTATATACCAAGATGTCATCAAAGAACACTACGATAAACTTTCGAAGATAGTGCATAAATAAATCATTCATTGCAACTTGACATATGGAAGGAGCATTGTTGATTCTGAAAGGCATCACCACAAACTTGTAATAGGTGGAATAAGTGAAGAAGGTGGTCTTGTGAATGTTATCAAGAGCTATACAGATCTAATGATATTCAAAGCATAAGCCAATCTTTGAAACAATGGTCTAACCTTGTAAATCATCTAGGAGTTCATCAATATTAGGAATCAGATATTTATCTGGTATAGTGATCTTGTACAAACTTCGATAATCCGCACTGAAGCACCGAGAAGAATCCTTCTTTTGTACCAACAAAACAAGACTTGTGAATTGGCTATTATTGGGTCGAATGAAACCTAACTGTAGTAATGCTTCAACGCCTTTCAGTTTCTGTCTTTAGGTAGTGGGGTGGCAGTAAGGTCTAATGTTTGGTGGTGTTGCCCCAAGTAGTAATGGAATGGGGTGGAAGTGACTTTGAAAAGGTAGCAATAATGAAGGTTCAGTGAATAACTATGCAAAGTTATTTAGCAATGACTGAATGAATGCTGGTGGCGACTCCACAAGTTCAATATCAAACTCATCTCACTAGGCTCTAGAAGGAAGCCTCGGATTGATCATTCTTCGGAACTCCTTAAGTTTGTAGTGTTGCCTATTCAAATAGAAAATTAGGAACATTTAGTTCCAATTTGCTTGTACCGTATTGAGAGAGGTCAACCATTTCATACCCGAGATGAAATTTGTTCCTCCTATAGCAAAAGGCTAAAAGTCCTCCACTATGTTTAATCTGGGTAATTCAAGAGTAACCTATTTGCAAATGAAGTTATACTTAATGTGTCTCCATTGCCAATTTGCACTACAAAAGGCGTTACTAATTGAACAGGAACTTTTAATTTGACCATTGATGCTTTAGGGATAAAATTGTGTGGATCCACGTCGATGAGGATCAAAACATTTCGATCAGTCACTTGTGCTTTGATTTTCATGGTGGCACCCACTGTCTTGCTTAGGATGGTGTGTAGGGAGATATCAGGCAAGCCTTCCTGATTTTTGAACTACTCTCCTTTTACTTCTCAGACGGAGTGTTCTTCAGGAGAAATTTTCATTAATGAAAAAGAAGAAATTTTGAACTTATGCCTTATGGTAAAGCACTCGTTACAACAGTAGCATAGTCCCTTATCCCTTCGAATTTCTTGCTCAGAATCTCATGATTTTGGGAGATTAGGTGCCCTGATTGCT
This sequence comes from Senna siamea, assembly GCA_031216115.1. NCBI lineage: Eukaryota > Viridiplantae > Streptophyta > Magnoliopsida > Fabales > Fabaceae > Senna > Senna siamea. The sequence continues at coordinate 21,974,636 of CM062363.1, read as the reverse complement.
ACTCCTATTTTAGGGTACGTGTTAACTACTATTGCATTTGTATTGGAAAACACGGTAGGCACAGCTCTGTAAACGAGGCGCATCATCTGTTGCCCGCTTTGATCATAGGCCTGGGTTGAATTCTGGTATGGGTTGCGACTAGCAGGGGCAAACTAGGCTGTCTTGCAAGTTAGGCCATACTTAGATTTAAATAAATCGCTAAGCTCATGGCCTTATACATAGTTCTAAGTTTGTGAATCTACACGTCAGCCTTCAACTCCTCTTTCAAGAAGTTCAAGAACACTCCTAAGAGACAGTGTTCGAGTCAATTCTTCACACAAGCAGATCTCTTAGCAAATTCTTGTCTATACTCATATATTGTTCCTGTTTGCTTCACTCCACATAGAAATTCGTTTGGAATTTGATATTCCACAGGACCATAATTCTCTTGAAGAGCTCTCACAAATTCTTCCCAATACACTAAGGTATCCTATCCTTGAAATTGATCCATGCGAATAAGTCCAAGGCATCTCCTTCTAAGTACAGAAACATCAACTTTCAACTCCTCCGAGGATTGATAAAGCCAAAAATATTTTCCAGCTTTCAACACCCATTCACGAGGGTCACCTACTTCAAATTTGGGGAATTCCATTTTGGTATATGGAAGTTGCGACTACCCTCTTGGTCCCCAATTTCAATCCTAATCATCTTTAGCATTGATTTCCCAATGTGAACTGCCTTGTGTTCTATGACCACTTATGCCCTTTGTTCTTTCCCCTTATTGCCTAAGATTTTAGTGCTGCAACATCTGCTACTAAAGTGTCAAAAATCTCAAGATCACTAGTGATCTCCTTTCCCTTTTTAGGGTCCACTGCCTTTATAGAAGCTTCACTCCCCTAACATTGGAAATCACTTTCCTTTGATGATTACATTTCCCTAGAAAGGCATAGCTAATTGAACTCTCCTTTGCGACATAGTATAATGTCCTTTAGAGTATATAATTAAGATGACTTAACTCACATCTCAAACCACAATAAGTGATAAAGTCTAAGTACGTGACCCTTTTATATATTAACCGATCAAGCAAGATTTGCAACACCCCAACCTATAGTTTATTTTTAGTTGACTATAATATGTACGTATGTATGTATATATATATATAATAAATTACTACTATCTCAACTTAAATAAAATTTTAAGTTCTGAACATGCCACTACATTAACAATGCTTTATAGATATAAAAGTACATCACGATACATATTGTTGGAGATTGAATTCCAAAAAATAGTACATCACAAAATTACACACTTTTCTTCAATTCTTTTCGTTATCATTTTTCGTCGTCCATCTTGGACAAGGAAAATTGAGGCAGCGAGCCTCAGCAAGTTGCAACCAACTAACACTATCAAGACTAGCTTCTTTTGAGTTCTCTATAAGAATTTTCAATACATCAAACACAAATTCATTTCCTTTCCCACCTTCCTTCTCTTTTACTTCATTCTCCCGAGCTTTCAATGAGGACGGAAGCACACGCAATTCTAGTTGCTTGTCACTACTTTTTTGCCCTTCAGTAGTTTCAACAACCTTATTCAATGACTTGTTCCCTTCATCACTCAAATACATGAATTCTGTTGCTTCTGCTTCTGCTTCTGCATACTCACTAAAATAATGATTTTCTATATAAATAAAAAATAAAATAAAAGACAAGGTGAGAAAGTAAAAGACAAGGTTTTCAATCTCATTATCGATTTCAACCAAAGAATCTCCACTGACCTTAATTGTGATGTTGGCAATGATGATTGCTCCGGTGGGGTGTGGAAAATGTCTTGAGGGCCACTATCTTTTCCAACTTCTTGAGGCATCTCCTCCGTAAGCGTGGTCATGGCAATGCCCATGGAGGCCACCAAGATTCCATCGAGACTAGCCAATGCTTCATCGTGGGGTATGTCAACTGTCTGTTCAACAAAAGGACAATGATGCAAGATTTCTTCCTGAGAGGATGATATGTCACAAAGCTTGACCATATCTACAAATGGATCGTTCATCTCAGCCTCCGCCATCGAAACCAAATGTATAGGATTTAAGCTTTACATACACCCAAGTTTTAACATCAGAATATTTGAACAATACTCACAAACTACACTTGCTTGCATAATTACATCTAATCTATAAAGGAAAGGTAGTGTGTCAGATTGTTAGCAATTAAAAAAGGACTGCCATTGAATTAAAGTTTGCCTATTTTAAATTCCAATGTAATACTATCTAGTTATGTTACTCTTAGTTATGTGGTAGAGGGTTCAAGCTCCATTGTAACAAAATTTTGTCTTCAAATTTTGACACTGCATTTTGATGGAGCACAACACCAAAGATATTGTATTTGCACACAAACTCAATCACAAAAGGAAAGAGGGAGTGAGTTATTTGGATTCTAGTAGTTCAAGTTTCACTCCTCTACAAACTTCACTCCTAAACGCATGATACCCCTTTCCCTATCATCACTCCAAAGCTCTAGGTCTTGCTCAAGGGAATCTCTAGCTTTTGCACCACCTCATTAGATATAAAATTATGAGAGGCCCCAGTGTCAATAAGGACCACCAGTTCCACCCCTTGTATCTTCCCTTAGAGTTTCATGGTATTATTGGAGGAAACTCCAACAATGGAGTTTGGTGATAATTCCATAGGCATTGTCTCCTCCACTTTCTTATCTTCTTCCTCCTCTGATTTCGTTCTATCCAGCCCTTCTTCAGCTTCTATAACTTCTGCTAGCAGTAAGACTTACAATTGGAGACTCTTGCATTTGTGATTTGGTCCAAACTTCTCATTACACCAAAAACATAACCCCAATTCCCTTTTCCTCTTCCATTTTGCATATGTTATGCGTCAATACTGTCCAAGATTTCTATTTGAGGAAGTTGATGATGAAACCCCCCTCCCCACTCTTTGCATCAGGAAGTGTCGCATTTTTATACGCATCCCCCTTGCTGTCGTTGTTTTGGTTTGAACTGAGTAGGGAAATGGTTTTGGGTGGTTCATGGATAGTAAAAGCCAAACACCCTTAGTCCAACTTGTAAATTTGGATTTAGCTTGCATGGCCTCCCTGGCTTTATCTAAGATGATGTTTTTTTCTTCTATCCTAAGGGTCTGGTCCACTAGGTCCTTCAATTAAGAGATCCAACCCATTCTCAATTCAGCCCCAATTTCTTCCTTTAGCCCGCTCTGAAAAGCTATAAGAACCAGCTCCCGCGTCCCTTTAAGGAGTCGATAGAAGCTCAAAATCTTCTCGATACTACATCATGATAGTTTTTTGCCTCAACACCATCAATTGCTCATCGTCATCGCCCTCTTGAGAAGGTTGGAATTTCTCAATGATATCAACCTTGAATTCTTCCTATGAACGAATTGGAGCTCTAGTTTCCATCCACTAAAACCAAATAAGAGTCCTCTCTTCCAAGCAAATGGCAACAACCTCAAGTTTCTCCTCTTCTCCCATTCCATTCATCTGAAAATACATTTCCACTCTAAAAATCCAACCTATCAGTTCATCCCCTAAGAGATGTGGAATTTCTGACTTCCTTTATTTATTGACATCCTTCTCTTGTGTAGTATTGCTACCTCCCGCCTCTGTATTAACCCTAGTAATCTTAGCTCTTGGTGGTGGAGACGTTTCCTCTCCTGGGACTCTCTTTCCAGAGTCTCTCAGAGCTACACAAATCTCCACCATGGTTTCACGTAATTCCTGAACATATTCTGTTATTAACCCCATTTCTCCTCTAATATATCTCATCTCACCCTATATCTCAATCACTTCCTTCTCGATACCATCTAACCTATTCTCCATGCTAGTATTTACCATTCCACAACCCTACTCAATCTGCTCTGATACCAGAATGATAGAGCACAACACCAGAGATACTTTATTTGCACACAGACTCAATCACACAGAACAGTAGTGTAGGACAACACTAATAGCACACAATCAACAGCACATAATCATATACAATACTAGCAACACCAAAAAAAAAAGCAATAGATAAAATAGTAGCAAAACCAGAACAATACTCCTAACTATTCGAGAGGCTAGTTTCTCCTACCTGACATCTAAGAAATTGCCTGAACAAAAAAGAAAGCTCCCTCCAACCTCATACCCTCCTGCTCTCCTCCACTAACTCTACTAATGTAAAAATCTGTTATGGGTTGTTCTTTTTCCATTTCTTTCCTTGCCGCCTGTACCTTCTTTTTACAAGAATAAACTTTCAACCCATACCCTTTTGAGACCCATCATTTTTCCTTGAAATTAAATTTTACATTTCATATGTTTTGTCATTACTAAAATTATTTTTTTTTTTTGCAGATACATTCCGTCCAAATATTAAAAGAATGCAACTTTTTTTATAAAAAAAATTAAGTACAACTCTTTTTTATTTGAAAACCATAATGAGTCTTAGAATTAAATCAAATCAAACACAAATACATAAAGGAGTGGTCCCAATCCAAATGTTGCCATCATGTACCTTTTTTAAACGTATTTGAGATTATAGACGTGACACCTAACACCTGGTTGGTATGCGATGCGAGTGGCGTAAACAAAAAACAGAGAAAATTTATTTCAAAGAAAGCAATTTCAGAAACCAATTTAAAGAGGTCGTCACCAAAATTGTCATTTTAATGAAAACTTTTAGAAAACCTTTTTTATTAAAAAAAAATAAGGCAAATAAACAAAAGAAGACTAATCCACAGAACAAAAAAGAGTTTAGGAATCAATTGATTGTGAAGAAGGTGTTTGTTATCTTAAGATAAATGTGCAAAACATTAACTTGACTTAAATTTATTTTGTTTACCCCATTTTATAAATAAAAACCACAATAACTTGGCCTCAATAAATAAGATAAAGGAATACAATAGGAAAACTAAATGAACACAACATAAAAATAGCATTCAAAATTCAACTCTTATTTGCAATGTTATGAATTAGAAATCAAGCAGACAAAAATAATAAGAATAAAAAAACAACAAAAGGAGAAGTAAATACTCAAAGTAAAAATGTATGCTAAATACCCAAATATTCAACACAACTTTATATAGACCAATTGCGTATTGTTGGATTCCATTGATCCAGAATCAACGATGAAACTAAAGAAACTACAAGGTATAGCATCAACTCAACTTCAACCATTTCAAAACAAGACTCCAGCACTTTAAATGAAAGATGTCTCCACTTAAATTACAGCAAAACATGATAAGCATGTCAGCAACAATAAATCGTAATTTTGACAAACAAAGCATAGATTTAATCCTTGAAAATTATTGTCACTCAACAGCATCTTCAGCCTCAAAACAGATCAGATTTTAGTATGCAAAATAGATGATTTTTCACCAAGTTTTGCAGAAAAACATGAGGGTTATACCCGCAATATTAAACCATATTAACACAACACCCTATCACATGCATTCTGAATAAAATGACAAGGTGAACCATTGGTGGATTCTAGCAAGTTTAGCAATTGGCCATTAAGCTCTAAACTAGGGCTAAATATGTCAAACACACATAGAAAGTAAAAGGAGGGCTTGAAATCAGCCCCTAGTCAAGAAATCAGCTAAGCAAGATATTGACATGCAAGAAAAAAAGGAAACACCAAATAAAGATGAATCAACTAAGACCAAAAAATAAAAAAATAAAATTATTTACGAGGCAGACTTTAACTAGAATGAGAACCTAGGTCTTACATACCCAATGGTTGAGATCAAAGTCTACATAGTTCAAAAACCAATTGGTAGGAATGTTTTCATTTTTGTGAAAAGAGAAAATATTTGATAATTAACATGATTTTACAAGCAAAACAATTTGAAAGACTGATTAGTGTGTTTTAGTTTGTGAACTCACCTTAATCTCATGTTATTAATCTCTTTGTTTTCTGTTTCGTATATATATTTTGGATTTTTTAAAAAATAAGATTATAAATTTTAAAGACCTAAGACCAAGAAAACACAAGAAAATGCACAACTTCAAGCAAGAGTGGTCGTAAATGTGAATAACTTTATAGCTCAAATTCCAAATCAAAATCAAGTCACAAACTACATTGATCCATATTTTCATCACTGTAATCAGTATTTTAGCACATTAAAATGCACCATGAAAATAATTGAGAATATTCCAAATGTTTAAATTGTCCAAATCAGAATTTCAACATGCATCTATCCCAATGCACAAATTTTCAGAACAGAAGTTTGGCATGCTAGAATGCTTTTAAGAGATGATGAAAAAAAGTGATAATGAATCTCAACAAACAATGCATCCAAATCAGAATTTTTAACGTGCCAAAACACAATTATAAGGGTAGTTAGAACATGTTAAAATCAATCCTAACTTTCAGGCTATCTAAATAAGAACTGAACATATAGAAAAATCAGATCTAAGACACCAAACATGGTTAAAAGAATGCAGGACAGCACATGGACCGCAAACTAAAACATGCTTTATCCTCAAAAGAGACTTTAAAATACCAAAACAAACTTGACTGCACATAGATACCAAAACAGTATTTATGTTAACCATGAGAGAAGCTCTAAAACAACAAAACATGTCTCACAAAAACTGGACAGTATACAATCATTAAAACAGCACTTATTAACCTTAAAAGGAGACCCAAAACACCAAAAAAAGGCTCACAAAAAGTAAATGGCATAAAAAACAACATAACAGCACTTGTTACACTTAGAAGAAGTCACAAAACACCCAAACTTGCCTAATAAAAACCATGATAGCATATGACACCCAAGACAACACTTATTAATCTTGAAAGACTATAAAACATCAAAGGAAGTATAAATAAGAAAAAGGACAGCACATAAACTCAAGACAACGCTTATTATGCTTGAAAGAAACCACAAAATAAAACAAGCCTAAATGATAAATAGGACAGACTCAAAACAGCACTTAACCAAAATTAGAAGAGGCCATAAAACTCCAAAACACGCTTAATGAAAACTAGACAGCATATAAGCACCTAAAACAACACTTAAATAGACATTTCTCCCCTTAAGGATATAACTTCAAGCCAGATAAAGAGCAAAAAGAACCATATAAACCCAGCACTTTTCACCATTGTTTAAACCCTTAAAGATATGCTTTTAAACAAGGAAAAGCAGCAAAATAGAGCCAAGTAAACCAGCCCTTGTCCATTCATGTTCAGCCACTTAATGAAAGACTTTTAAACCAAATGGCGTAAAGCAGAACCTAACAACACCCACCACCAAGGAAGCATTGATACAGGATACAATACGGGTTCGATACGATACGGATAAGGGAATAGTTATTTCTTAAAAATTCAAAATACGATACTTCTAGTATACATTAATAAAAGTATATAAAAAAAACATAATTTAAGAAGCATTTCAACTATTTATTTACTAACTAATAGATGAACATACATAGAAAGATGAACTCCAACTCATATGAGAGCAGTGCAGAGCAAAAACACCAGAAAACAAAATGAAGAAACCAAACCAGAGAGCAGAAAACAGAATGAAGAATCAAAACCAGAGACGTTGCTGCCATAATGCAAAGTGCAAAACACAAACCATAACGCACGCAAAGTGCAGAACACAGACCATAACCCAAAGTGCAGAACACAAACCATAACACAAAGTGCAGAACGCAAACCAGAACACAGTCAAAAATATTGCTGCCAGAAAGCTTAAGCAACGCAAAGCCAGAAACAGCCAGAAACAGAACAGAAGATGTGATCAGAACGGAATGCAGAACAAAACACTGTGAAGACCTGAAAGTATACGCCTAGACTACGTATCTAGGTGTATCGGACATGTGTCAAACACGCATCTAACACTGACACTTCAATCATATGAATGTATCCATGCTTCTTAGCTCACCACCTATAGCCAGTATTTAGCCACTAAAAAAAGGGTAAGAAAAGAACCAAATAACCCAGCACATTTTCACCAATATTTAACCATTTGAAACATGCTTTCAAGCAAAAAGAAGAGCTAAACAGAATTTAGCAACACCTAGCCTTTCTAACCAATATGTAAACATTAACTGCATATTTACAAGCAAAAAAGAACAGCACAACAGTACTTAAGATCCCCCATCGTTTCTAATCATCATTTATCCGCTCAAAGACATGTTTACACGCAACAAAGAAGAGCAAAACATGATTTAGCAACACCCTCGACATTTCCAATCAACATTCATCCACCCAACAAACGTGTTTACAATCAACAAGGAAGAGCAAAACAACATTCACCCTCAGCCTCAAAATGGAATTGAAAGGAGTAGAAAAAGAAGGGGAATACATCACAATATTGGGAGAGAGGCAACATCCAAACAGCAACCATAAGAACCTCCTACATGAGAAACCTAAAATTTTGCCAAAGCTTCCCTCATGCTTCCTCTCAATTTTCTCACACAAAACATGTCATGAATGATAGATCTACAAGATACTACCTAACATCACCTAACCCAAGCAAGAATCAAACCTATAGAGATGTCTCATAAACACATGAAGGTATGAAAAGAGTTTCCTACCTTATGAAGAATTAGGGAAAGTACGAAGAACTTGCTAGGTTGATGTTTTTCCTTCCTTCTCCTCAGGAAACTAAGTCTCAACTAGATGATGATGCTTCCCCTTCACTTGTAAGTGTTGAATCTTGCCTTAGATCGAGGGTTTAGGAGAAGATGGAGTTTCTCTCTCTCTTTCTCTCTCTAGAACTCAAGCTTATGTTTCATGGAATGAAGGTGAGGGTGTCGAAGGCTTGGAGACATGAAGACTTAAGGAGAAGACTTGAGGGAGGTTTTGGATAAGTTGTGGTATATAGAGGGAATTAAGTTTTTTAGTAATTTAGTAGGGAATTATAATTAAATTAGTTTACATTGAGAATTTGTTCCTAGTCAGGTATTTTTAACTTTTCCCAAAAAACCCTCTCTTACCCTTCTAAGACTTCCTGATTATTATTTTATCAATCTTTTAGCCTAATTGCTAATGTTTCAATGAAATTTACATAAAAGTGGATTTTCATAGAGTTGATTAGATATAATTATGTTTGACCACACAAAATTTGACATTTAATCCCTTTGTCAAATTTTGGGATGTTACACTTTCCTCCTTAAACAACCTCCTCTACTAGAAGTTCTCTTTTGTTCTAATGTCTCTGAGCAAAATCTACCTTCTTCTCCCTTGCCCCAGGAGGATGCTAGCCAACAACCTTCTCACCCAGTATCTCCCATTCACCCAGCAAATGCATAAGGTAATCCACTAACTTCTTCTCCTGTTACTCACTCACCAGGCCACTCCTTCCACTCCTCCTCCTCCTCCATTACTCTCTGCCCACTCTAATCACACCACTATACAACCCGTACTAACCTCTCCTTCCATTCCCCAAAAATCCTTGGAGCCCCAAGAAAACACTAATGCCACTCCTTCACTCCCATATTCCACTACCTATTCACCTATTTCCACACCCACTCATTTTCTGTGTCATTCCTCTAGCTTGTAGAAGAATCAACACACCACCCCACCTCTTTCCCCGCCAAATTCTCCCTCTAATTCTTCCCTTTCTTCTTCATCTGCAACTCCCCTTCATTCTTCCCGTACCCAATGAGAAAATTGAAACCTCCCCTGAATCCATTCCTCGACCTTCTAAACGGCCACGCCCTCAAAAGGCTGCTAAGGCTAAAGGTGCCAAATGCACCTTCTTCATCCAAACCTCAACGAGCTATTGCTCAAAAGCCAACAAAATCCAAATCTTCTGCTTATAAGAATCCAACTCAACCTTGTGTCCACCTCAATAGGAGTAGACTTCATAAAGGTCAAAGTGTCCTACCTCCTGACTCAGCCTCCCTTCGTCCCAATCTGCAATTCACAAAAGTGGCACATAAAAGAATGTTTGCAAACATCAAGTTCTTGCCTATCAACAATTGTAGGTACCTTGATATCTCCACTCTCCAAGCCTTTAATCTAGTATAGGATGTTCAGACCTACATCGATAGCATAGGTTGGACTCTTTATTTCTCCATAAATCGCCCTACTCTTAGCCATGTCATTAAGAAGTTCTTCACCACTTTTCACTTCCATATGCCCAGTTGTGCCAGCCTCTATACTCCAAATGTGGTCTAATATAGGCTTATGGGCAACGGCTACTCCAATCACTCAATGAATTCAGTGTCTCCCTCAGATTTCTTGATTCTGACCTTACAACTTCTAGAACCTATCAAGAAGCCTTCTGTGATTACCCAGAGGACTTTGTGCCCTCCCATGCCTTTTGAGAGCTGACAAACAAAACAAGAGCCAAGTATGACTACAGAAAGACAAAAGCCAAATCCCTCCCCAACTATGCACTAAAGTACCTTCATTGTTTTCTGGCCTACTATTTCTCTTGTAGGAAGAATAACACTGGCCTCTTGAATAAAGTCGAGTTATTTTTCCTCTAGTGCATGTTTAAAAATAAGAAAGTCAAGCTCGATTTTTGGTTTACACCTCAAATCTCCACAGCAATAGCTAATAGGCAACCTCTGATTCTAGGCCCCTACATCATTAACTTAGCTACAAATTTGGGCCTCATTAACATTGATTCCATTCCACCTTCCTCCCTCTTCCCCATGCAACCATTAGATACCAATACCCTCTTGGCTATGAAATTAGTCAAGGATCGACCCAATGGCACCTTCTACTTTGAGGATGAGGACAATCAACAACAGCTTGTAGCAGCTCCAACTTCCACCTATTCCACCTCCCAACCCACCAGCACCCTTGGAATCTTGGTTGCAATCCATTGAAACGAAGATTGCAAAGCTAAAGTGCATGATGATGTAAATCTTAGAGCGTCAAGGGCAATTATCCCAACAGCCACCTCCTACCTAGCCATTCAGGGAAGTTTTCTTTTCTCACTCCTGCATTATTTGTTGCTTTGAGGACATAGCAACATTTAAGTGTGGGAGTAGCTTATGCTATTTTTATCCTGTCCATGACCCTTTCTTTCTGCATAATTATTTTTATTTCTGGTAGTTTAAACTCTAATTTTCTCTTTAGAAGCAAATTCACGGCCTTAATTACATCTTGTCCCTAAAACATGGCATTTTGACTGTCAGTTTCCCAAATAATTTATGCTTCCAAGTCATTTGATTAAAATGAGCTCCTGTTGATTTTGTTTTCCTGAGTGCCGAGCTTATGATTTTGACAAGAATATTCAGTTAAGTTAAGAATTAAATTAGAGACATTTTGATTGCTAATCTTTTTAAATGAATGCCTGTCAATGAAGTCTTTTGTTTAGTTTGATAATTCATTAACTTCAGAGCCGAACACGCTATGTTCATAGGTCCAAGCCCTGTAATGATTTATAAGTTACTGCTTCCCTATTCTTTACCCTTTTTTGCAAAAGATTGTGAAAAACAGAAAAAGAAGGAGAAGAAAAGAGAGCATTGGTTTGTAATTTTCCTGCTCCTCTAATTCAAAAAGAATTATGAGCAATGCTAGTAGCCACTTAGAGCTTTGATTTGCTAAGTAACCGGGTGTAGGTGCCACAGATATCTGCATCCATGTAGAAAGGCTATGACACTCTAAGCAAGAGTTTAAGTGCTCTAAAAAGAGGAAAACTGAGGCTAAGCTGAGTAACCAGGACTGTACCACAAATATGCTTTTTCGCATCAAAAAGCCTTGCTCACAGCCGCTTTGAAAAAGAAAAAAAAAAGAAAAGAAGAAAAAAATAACTAAAAGTGATCTAGCTATAAAGGGATGGGAATGAGGAAATGATAATTTTTCTGACTGCTCCTTATTTGGACCTGGGGCTTAATTTGGTTTTGCTCTGTTTTTGGTATTTTGACAAAATTTGCAAACTTCCTCAATGATAGGCCTAAATATTTGACATGCTAATATTACTTGTAAGCAACATCTTGCCTCTCTTGAGTATGCCTGTTCAATCTGTTGGTTTGTTGCACTTTTGGGAAAGACAAATTATAGGTGCATTATGTTTAATGGCTTGAGAACATGTTGGATTCAAATTGATCACTTTTGATAAAGCATTTGGGAACTATCTTGCCCAATCAATCATGCTTGAGGGCAAGCTTGGACTAAGTATGGGGAAATTTTTTAGGTGTAGATTTTAAGTTTTCTCTTTGATTTCATGTTTCTTTTACTTACTTTGTACTAATCTTTACCCTTGTTTTCCCTTTAATGTAGCATTTCCCCTCAAGTGAAGAATTCCTCACGTTTTCCTTCATTTTTCCACTGCAGTCCCTCTACTCCCATGGGCACAAGGCGAAGGAGACTCACTTATGCAGCACATGTTCTTAATCAACGTTAGCGAATATTATTTTGTGCAGTCCTTCATTGCAAATGACGTGGAAGCCTCTTATTGCCTCCTGCCTGCGTGAGTAGTGGAATCTTCCACCAAACCTTGGCCATTATAAAGAGAGAAGGTTCCCCTCTAGTAGAGTAGGCCTCTCCTAGCTACGGAGGTCAAGAGCATGTGAGGTTATTCCTGCTTCTAGAATGGAAGAGTCCCAACTATTTTAAGGGAATGCTTCTTCTTCCTCAAGGAGGCGAAAGGAGTACATGAAGGAGACTCATTTTTCTTGCAAGAGAGGTGAAGGAGAGGAAGTTTAGCACTCATCCAAAGAGCTCGACTCTTCTCAACATCTCATTTGAAATTTTGTAATAGCCATGAGTGGCTGATTTACTTTCTTTTCTAGTTAGGAAATTGTAATTTTAGATACTTAAGCTTTGAGGTAGATTTAGACTTAATTTGCTTGATGTACAACTAGTAAATTGTGAATTCTGAATTAAATTCCATGAATTCATTTAAGTTGAGTTTACAGGGCTCGTATCCTCTACATGTGTATTTCTACTACTAACATGGTTGCTAGGATTTGTAATTATTCAGTAGCCATCCTCTAAGTAGCATCTAGTCAAATGTACTATACATGTTCCTTGTATTTTTCTAGGAGTTCATAGTTTAGATTCCAATTCAGTAGGACGTTCCACTAAATCTTTCTGTACTGGTGTGTCACTAAAGAGCTTACTGCAATTTTTAACTAAACTTAAATACATGTTTTAAGAGAATAGAAATTAGGGGGAATTGATGAATGTTTCTCATTTTCCTAAGTTAGGTAGAGACTCAATAATGTTTAATTGTTGTATCAGTTTTCTCATTTGAACAAAATGTATAACCAGTGATAAGCATGATATTCAGAATTCCATAATTCCTAGCTAGAAAACTCTTTTGTTAATTTCATCCTTTTTTATATAAATTAGTTTACTACTTTACATGTTTTTATGAATTACAGACGTCAATGAAGCCCCCATATTTTATTTTCTGTTCTTCTCTGAAATTGAGTAAAGTGACCTGAGAACACCAGTTAGTGGTGATCCTTGTAGGATAGAACTTTCTCCCTTTATACTACATATTTTGGAAAAAATAGTTTAATATAATTTTTTCTGGATTTAGACAGCCAACAAAAAACCCTTCAACGGAAGAGAAAATAACCCTATTTTGTTATCCCTTTATTCCATGTTTAATTTCTTACCAATATATATTCAAAGAGGTTTAATTTTATTAATTCACATCATTTGATAATTGGAGATATTGCCATTTTTTAGGTAAGAGGAATCGCCTTCTCAGTCACGTCCACCCTAGGAGGGTGAACCACCTCTTGTTAACGAAGAAGTCACTTATTAAAAGTTATTATATTAAATTAAATAGATAAATAAACTAATAATAACGTAAAACTCATGTAGGAACAAACATTTAAGTAAACATTTTAGCATTACAAAATTCTAAGATGTAGCTTGGAGAAGGAAACATTTAAAGAGAAATTAAAGGAGACCAAATTATGTATACAATTTGAGATTTAGTTACAAGATGAAGATAATACAGTGAGTGAAGCATTTTTAGTCTAAGATTCAAGCATTTTCAAGCCACTATTAGAAACATAGCGGAACAGAGCACTAACTTGGCAGCAGAACCACTGAGTCAATGAATGAACTATTAGAAGCAGCTTGTTCGTCGTCACACCAGCTCCTTCGTTGTCTTTCGTCGTCAAAGCAGCTCAAGTATCGTTGTCGCAGCTCGTCGCAGCCTTACAGCTCGTCCGTCGTCGCACTCGCAGGCTCGCACGCAGCTTATCCGTCACCGCACTCACAGGCTCACACACAACTCGTCCGTCATCGCTCTCGCAGGCTTGCACGAAGCTCGCAGCACTTCCTTACCGTGCAGGTGGTCAAGTAGTCTGATGTCATAACGTGTGGTGGCCAGCGGCGTGTAATATGAATGGAGACGAGAAGGGGGATTTAGGTTTTACTCTTTGGATTAGGAATTAGGGCCGAAGAAGAAATTGGTAAAGAAAGGAAGAGAGACTAGAGACATAGGAAGAAAATGGGAAAATAGAAGACCAAAGATAATGCGGCTGATGGGTGATATTTTGTGAGGCTTTTTTATATTTAGGGAAAAAGGATAATGTAGGAATAAAAAAATAAAGGCAGAAAGAAAAATGAGCAAATAAAAAAATAAAGGCAGAAAGAAAAATGAGCAAATAAAAAAATAAAGGCAGAAAGAAAAATGAGCAAATAAAAAAATATTTATTGTTTTTTAGTTTTTATTTTTTATTAAAAACTAATTAAATAAAAAATATTTGTTTTATTTTTACTATTCTTTTTAAATTATTTTATTATTCTTTATGTAATATATTTTTTATTTTTATTAATATATATATTCTTATATTTTTTAACTAATATTTAAATTTAATTTTTTTAATTATAAATAATATTTTTTATTTTATTTTATTTTTTATTTTTTTGAAAAAATTAGAGACAAAAACAAATCCATCTCTAATTTCATCACGAAACAAAATGTTTTTCATTACTAATTAGTAACGGAAAATATTTAATTGAGATTGCATTAAAATTTAGTAATAAATTTGTGACAGAATAGTAACAAATTAGTAACATAAAAATTTTTTTTGCTAATTAGCTGTTTTTTCATAGTGTAAATTTTACATATTTTTTACAAGCGAGTGTTGCAAACCTAGAGATTTTTGCTTTCATGTTACGCCACCATTTTCTTGTCCAATTTTAGGTTGAATATAACATAATCAAGTTAGCTAGATCTTCTCAAACATAAGTGAATGGCAAATCTAATAATATTGATGAAACTTCTCAAGACGAAGAGGCTACCATTTGGTAATAGTTTTTGTCGGAAAAAATTATGAAGGTTGCATTTTTGGTGCAGAATCAGAGGCACCTGAAGTTCGTAGCTTTTCAACTGAGATTTTTACTACACCTAAGTCATGTCCTCATTCTCAATTTCAAACAAACCTAAAGCGACTCTTTGCAAAACAATATGAAGAGATACAAGCGGCAAATGTGATTCCAAAAAAAAAAAAAAAAAGTTGAGCATCTGATAAGTCAATTGTTTGTTCATATACAATTTAACCCAATCAGCAAAAGCCATGGAGAAGTACAACAGCGAAATCTTATAGGAGACAATCCAAAAGAAGATTAAGATTAGGAGGACAATTTTGCTATTTATGAACCTCTTGTGTATTGTATGAGAACATGAAAACTTTTATTTTTGTATGTTAGTACTTTCTTTGTGTGAAAACTTACGATAGTTTTGGTACTTTATTAAAATATATCTCCGTTGGAAAATTGTTCTTTTTATTAGATATCACAATTCAAAATTTCAAAATAATTTAATTAAAATTATTTCACATAAGATGCCATTTAGAGAATTTCATCTCTATCTAAGCCAATTTAGGGATGAATTAGAAATGGATTTGCTTATGTCGCCTATTAGAGATAGAAATTTCAAAAAAAATCATCATCCAATAAGAAATTTTTTTTTAATAGAGATGCATAAGAGATAGAAGAGAATCGATCTCTTATTAGAGATGAAATTGCTTGTATTCAAAATGTTGCTAATCATTGAATTTTTTGTCTTTTTAAAAGATGGAACGAAGACAAATTGGTTTTTTGTCTCTACGTGGAGAAAGGTCTCTAAAGTAATTAAACGTCATTTGTCTCTAATTCGTTTCTAATGATTTCCTTTTAAACAAAAGTAGAGATGAAATCCTTCACTTCAAAGACAAATTTTTCTGTCTCTAATTAAAGATAGATAGACAAAATTTCATCTCAAGTTGTTACCATAGGCCAACTCTGCCCCGGACATGTTAGCTGCATGGATCTCCCGATAGACCCAAAGGCTAATGGATTAAACGTTTCTCGCACACTACAGATTATTGTATATGAAAGATCATTTGATACCCACCTAATTTTTCACGCTTTATTCTCACAGCCTTACACTTGGAATCTCCAAGTATTTATCTTCTGAAAGGCTAATGGATTAAATGTTTCTCGCACACAGATCATTTGATACCCACCTAATTTTTCACGGTTTATTCTCACAGCCTTACACTTAGAATATCCAAGTATTTATCTTCTCAAAGGCCTTAAGAATCCGTCTCACTCATGGAAACGCTAAATAAGGTCAGTGACAGTTTATTTGCAAGGGTTCCAACTATTGAGCGTTAATAGGAGTATGCCATATCCGGTCGGTATAGGCCTCACTTTATTTTAAAATGGTCAATAATAACTTAGTGATTAAAATTCTCACTAGAGAAATTATGTTTCTTTGAAACGAAGTCAAAATTTTGTTTCTTTGAAGCGAACTCAAAATTATAGATTTTCACTAATATCATCACACCTTTGTGTATGAAACAAAAGGAACAGTATGTCAGATTGTAAAAAAATTGACATTTAAGGTCAATGAAAAAATTAAATAACCTGTATACAGCACAGCTTGCATAATAGTTGTTATATTAGTTAATGTTATTATAGCCAGTGCCAGCAAAAGAACGCAAAACCAATTGAACAGGAAATTTCTTCCCATTTACATTAATGGGGCGAAAAAAAATTTCAGGATACATTATTCAATGAGCATTATGCTACAACAGATTCATCTGTCTGTAGGATTCAAAATCTAAATAGCCTGGGGGTCCATTATACCCGTACATGTCAAAAACTTTGTTATCATCTGAAGGCACTAAAGAAGAGACTTCTCTTCCTTTAAAGCCTTCAAGAGGTGAAGCCCAAGGAGCTGGAGTAGAAGGGTTTGAACTAGAAACCTCTTGGTTTATAGCCATTGCAGTTGGATTCTGTGGTGAGTTTCCAGCGTGCCTTCTGTTTGAGGAATTAGATGTTGTCAAAGAGATGGTCACTGACTGCTGCTGCTGTTGCTGTTGTTGTTGCTGGTTCTTCATGGGTGATTTGGGCCGAAGGGCCTCTATTTCAGGGGTAGTCATGACCAGATGAGGTGCCTCTGGAAGTGGATTTCGTCCCCCACCTCCCTGCCATACTTTCCCATCTTTGTCAGCAAAGTTCTTGAGATATGCCTGAATTTATCCAAAATCTCCAATTATGAGGTGAATCAAACAAGAGAACACAGACAACCAGTATTGATGAACAGTCAATATTGTAGGCTTTGTTGATTCCTAGAGTGTAGGTTTTTGAACAAGACGAAATAAAGCTGAATGCTGGTAGCAATGAAGTCAAGGATAACGAAATATTCCTAGTACATAATGGTGAAATGAAGAATAAGATAGGCGTCATAATTTTACAGTATTGGACCAAAAGCTTTTCCCAGGGAACTTACAATGAAAGATAAGAGTATCATTCCAGGTATCACTTTAGAAATGTAAGATGCCTCGATAAACCTTGTGTATTCACATAACTTTCCAACTTCAAGTAGATAAAAATGCTCTTTTTATAGAAAAGTTTTTCAATATCTGCCTCTCATAGTATGACTCTTCAATTTTAAGTTGTAACAGTCACCGAACAAACGTTTCCAGTGGATTAACTCTGCCCAAGACAGGATGATTCAATTATAAATGGATGACTGCTCAAAATTACTCCACCAAAAGCTTTGGCCATAAAAGCATTTCTGTTCTTGAATTTCACCTCTAAAACAGCTTTGTACTGAGAATGCATTAGGTCATAAATCTTGCATGAGTTTTCATTAATCAAATGTAAGAGCATGTATTAAACAGAAGTGAAACAGATCATACCATGCAAAAATGACTCCTTTTTAAAAGAAAACCAAAATGAAGAAATAGAATATATTGAAAAAGGAACAAAGATGAGGAAGAGACAGAAGAATTAACAACTATGTAAGTACACTGGCATTTCAAATTTCTTACCTCTGCATTGAAATTCGAAGATGACAGTCCTTTACCAACAGTCAACCAACCAGCTCGAATATTGTGGTCTTCACCAAATAGTTCAAGTCTCCTCCTTCCAAGGGCAAAGTGCTCAATAATCCTGTACATATCTTCGGGCTTTTGTGTTGAACCTGCAAAGATATGAAGCATGAAGGGAAGTGTTAGATATGAAGCATTTTATGTTATAATGCTTTTATATACAATTTTGAAACAGCTTAGAGAATAATCTTCTAATGGGCCAATCTTGGTGTAAGCATTTTATCCTACACCAATTATTGACAATTGATTCTATTTTCATCTAATGGCAAAATTACACCTAACTGTAATGGAATTTGAATTCAATTAGGAAAAAGTTTAAAAGAGATATCCCATTTAAATGCTTCCTCTCTTCTATTTATATACCATATACTCTTCTCTAGTAATATTTTTAGACTCTCAATCACTGCTCCACTGTGACTTCATTTCCTCCATTCTTTTTTTCTTACGGTTCAGGTGTTATTTGTGATATAAAATACCACTCAAGCTCAAGGAAAAATTTTATCATACAGAAATGAATGATCAATATATTCTATTTCTTCATTTTGGTGTTATTTGTGATATAAGACTTACAATTTTGTATAGTACTCAATGTTGGGCAATAAAATTTCAGTATGAGCAAAAATTCAACATTACAAAAATGAGAATGTTGCGTTGGATGAGTAGTCACACTAGAAATTATAAGATTAAGAATGAGTGCATTAGAGAGAAAGTTAGGTAGAACCTATCATAGAAACGTTATTAGAAACATGCCTTAGCCAGTTTGGTCATGTACAAAGGAGACCTTCAGAGGCTCCCACACGGAAAAACTTTTAGGATGAATTTAACTATCAATAACCTAACTATAGAAATAAACAAAGATAAAATGCGTTGGCAATGTTTCATCCATATAGCCGACCTCACTTAGTTGAAAAAAGCTTGGTTTGCTGTTGTTATTATTCTCTTTATAACCAACCACCAGCATCTCAAACAAACATCTTCCTCTCTAGCCCATTTTGTTTCTCTTTTTCAATACTCTTAGTTTAGCTAATCTACTTACCAGGCTGCCTATAATGTATTACCCCCAAGACACTTCTTTGTCTTTTCATTTTCTTTTCTACACTACACTCCACCCCTTATTTTGATTTTAACTTTCATTTGGTTCTTGTAATGCAATAAAAGGAAGTAAAAGCATAAGTTCTCGTTATTTCTCAGGTAAGAAAAATCAGAGTACATATTGGTACCCATTGGACTTGCATTTTATTTAACATTTACATAGGTATTTAAAGGATCTGATATTAGAGAATTGGTGGGGTACTCTAAATAACTAATAAACCAAATTGAGAAGAAGAATATCAAACATTCAGTTGAACCTAAAAGAGGAAATGAAGAATAAACTGAAGGTTGTCTTTAACTGGCTGAACAGAAAAATTAGTACTACAAATGAAATTTGCCAATCCCTGTACAGTGCAAAATTAAGTAATCAGACTTCCCTTTATTTTTTTAAAATTTTTTAAAAGGAATTCTGAACTTACAACTTTCCATGAAAAAAAATGCAGGAGAAAAAGCAGGGGACGATATTGCACTCTGAAGGGAGTCTAACAAATGTCTTAACAGAGAGAAAGTCAAATTAAAAAGAAATTAAGAGGAGACCAAAAAAAAAAAAAAAAGTCTCAAAATTGGAGTATTGATTGAAAGTCTTAAAAATGTCACTTGTAATGCTTACAGGAATTATAGGAAAACATATAACCCCCCTTGAACTATAGCCTAATCACAATTTTGGTATCCAATCATTAAAACAAAACATTTACCCCCTTAAACTATCACGAAAAATTAAAACATTACATATCAGCAAAAACTAATGTCCAAAAAGCCACTTAATTGGCACGTGATACCTTATGTCTTCATCATCCTCCACAATTTCTCCATTGCACAATTACTTACCTGCATTACCCTGAAATTTTTAATTTTTGAAACAATTTTTCACTTTTTGTGATAGTTTAAGAGGTAATTGTTATGTTTAAAAATTCAGGTAAGAAAATTGTAATTAGACCATAGTACAAGAGAATTATATGCAGTTTTGCCTAGTAATTATCTAAGAGCGGAAACACATTTTTATGGTGTATGTCTCTTATTCTCTGTCCGAATTCAAGCAACATATTGAAGATTTGGTGCATATTATCCATTAAATGACCATAGAATCAATGGTCAGACAATGGTGTAAGTTTAAAACTTACACTGGTGTCAATAGATTAAGATCTTTATCTAATATATCCCCACCAATTTGAAGGCCAAGCCAGATGCTAGATGCTTGCCTCCTCACAAAGGCAACGTGGCCCTAGCCACCAGGTTGCATCAACCTACACAACAATAATGAGACATGTACCTTTAGTTCCTAGAGAAGCATCTTATGATGATTGAAGCGGTTCTCCAGTGGAGTAACCTTCCAGCCTATAATGAGGCCATAATGACATGTACATATGAGTAAGTAATATTTCTTTTCCGTTTTTTGGCCAAAAATTTCATCTAATATGTATGATTGTTAACACATAGAATCAACATCACTTGATTGTGCACCAAACCCAAACTAAGAACCTCAATTTAGTTCGTTCTATCAATTGGCTCATTTCAAGACAACATGAAACATTAGAGAAATGATATTTACACAATCTGTTGAAGAACACACCCTCACAAATGCTGTGTGATGCATCCGACTTCCAATTTCAAAGATGAAAGTTTAAGCGGCAATGCAGCCACATTAGCAGTAGTGCACAGCCTGTGCTGAGATAGTTGAGTAAGCATTACTTGAAATGTTATTGTGAATTAATATAACAATGCTGAGAGAAAAAAAAACAGAATAAAAATTTACCTATGCTCAAACCATTAGAGACCCCTCTAAACACACGTGCAATATTACATACAAAGGAACTTGAAAATCATTTAATCATGTACAAAAGGATAATCAAGTTTTGAGTTGTATATTTCAGGAATACAAAATGATGCAAAGGCTACTTTTGAAAACCAAAAACACTCAGAAAGCAGATAATAGGATACTAAAAATATGCTTTTATATATATCCAGTCCCCCAATATTATATTTGTTGCTTTGCAGCTTATACCTATTTCCTCCTAGATCAAAAACATACACCAACCCAAAAAACAGAAGAGCAACAATGAAAAGAAGTAATCTCAAGGATTAAGCAAAGTATGATTATTTATTTATGAAAAAAATGATTATATACTTCTTAAATGCAGATGACGACACTAACCATAAGGAGGTTCTTCAGCAATAATTACATCAGTGTCAATGTTTGCATGGATTATATGGCCATCAGTACTTCGACGAACAGTTCCTTTTATGCCCATCAAGCAGTGTTCCTTCACCAAAACAAAAGCAAATGGTTAAGGTAGAAGACATCATATTTATTTACATTATAATGAAAATCTAGCTTCATGGGCAACTCGTGAGATGAAGCTACAGTGGTACACAAGAAATAAACAAACCTTTGAATGCTGAAATAAAGTATGTGAATCATGTCGAAGCCCAGGAGTTGCATTACTTTTATTTGTCTTCACCCAACAAATATCTTCACACCTACGAAATCCCCACTATAGAACCCCGTGTAACCAAAAAAAAAAAGAAAAAAAGAAGAGCCAAAAAAGAGATTAATCAGCAGAGCACATGAATAGGTTATAATAAGAGCCACAATCAACATATGAAAGCTAAAGCCCACTGGTAATTCCAGTGTTCAGATCATTTACCTTCTTTAGACATTGACGGCCTTGTTCAAGGCCAACACCATCACCCACCCAAAGGAAGATGAAAGAAGGGGTATCTGCTATAACCTTAAGAAAAGGTGGAAACAAATTAATATCTCAGTCAAAGAAAAAGTACTATGAGCTTAATTAAAGAAAACCAAAAGGAAGGAGGCATTAAAAAGTAATAAATCAGACAAAGTGGTATGACTAGATTCTAAATAAATTGTGCATGGGCCATTCTAAGATGAGAGCACTCCAGTCCCGAACTACAATTACAAGTACAAAATTAACAAATATATCAAGGAAAACTGGCCCTATAAGTTTCTTCATACACTGTCAAACCATGAAAAGGAATGCTGATACTACACAGCCCCGAAAAAAAGAAAAAAAGAATGTGTTGGTTAAACAAAATAACACAATACCTCAATCTTAAGATTCATTATTTCTTCAAAAGTCCAGTACTCCATATGGTCGGCAACACCAGGGGCGCGGTGAACATACTCTTCCCATGGGGGATCCACAAGAATGACATCAAACTTGGTTCCAAAAAACTCAGGAGACAGTTCAAACTCTTTCATATCACATTTATAATACATGGGAGGAGATGCAGATTTCGTTACAATCTCATCCTTTTTCTGTATAAGCTCCCTAAGCTTGGGGTAATCTTCTACAACATTTGTTAGCTCAAGTTCCCTGATAAAATTTTGTGGCCTCATACCAGTGTCAACAAAGTTTTGAGAATAATCATTCTGCTCACCTCTAGAAGGAGCTTTACCAGGAGTTCCACCACCTTTTTGAGGAACCCAAACCCCTGGAGTTTTATCAGGTGGTGTTCCTCGACTCATTGGTCCAGAAGGACTGAAGCCAGGACTAGAAATGCTAGAGGAAACTCCTCTTCCAGGGCCTGATTGGTTATAATACATTGCAGCGTTAGGCAGGTTCCCTAAGCTAGCAGGAAATCTTGGGCCTGAAGGTCCAGGAGGTATGGGAGAAAGACCAGGTGGAACAGCTAATATATTCATATCAACAGCTCGAGCACAGGGCCAAACAGGTGGAGTAAATGGTGGAATGAAGACTCCAGGAGAAATTGGTGGACCAGGAGCAGGTGACATACCAGGGGTAAGAGACTGCATCGGCCCAGGTGGAGGCATGCCAAGAGGGCCAAACGGTGATCCCATCATTGGCAGTGGCATTCCAGCTTGCTGGCTGTCTCTTCCTGCTGGCCTAACCCTTCCTCCTCTCCCAATCCTATTCCCTTTTACTCCTTGTGGACCGGCTCTATTAAATGATCCAGACTCCTGGTTTCTGTATTGAGGCAGGGAACCACCACTAATATAACTTTGACCAGTAGCACTGCAACCAGACACACCACCTTTCTGACCCCTTCCTCTTGCCCCTTGAAAATCATAGTCATCATCAGTATATCTCTCCTTCACATCTTCGCCAGGGGTCCCAGACCCATATGAATCACTCTTTCTAGCTCTGTCCTCCTGCAGATATTGCCATTCTTCATTAGTTCCCGCTTTAGTATCATATTGTTGATTTACTTCAGTTTTCCTGAAAATGTTTGACGCAGATTCTGCTTTTGCATAGTCAATAGGCTTGGTTTGGATCTCTATCACATCATAATTGTCATTAGAAATTCCAAAATTTGATGAAGTTTTAACTGCTTCCCCCCTACTTCCATCTTTTCTAATGCTAGACCGACCATGAGGCCTTTCATTGTCATTCCTCTCACAACCATGTCTAGGCAACTCCCATTCCCTGTTGTGATCAAAAACAATTTCGTCATTTTTTGGATCTTTATCAGCATTACTTGGTTGCCTCCGTCTCCAACTCTCTTTAGAACTTTCTCGATCCTTATTCCTGTCATCCCTATAACCATCTATTTCAAATTCCTTCCTTTTACACCTACTGCTTTTTTCATAATCCATATCTGAGTTTTCTGAATCTTGATGACGTCGTCCAATCCTCTCAGGTGTCCTAGATCTGTTTCTGTGCCCTAAATCTCTTGAAGTTTTATCCCTACTCCGCATATTTCCATTTTCATCTGCATTTAATGGTCTATCCCAGCTTTCATCATAACTGGTGGGTGTTCTCTGGTGCCTAGGCTTCTCATTTCCATCCCTTTCTGGTCTATCTTCCCAACTAACCTCTATTAATTCCGACTTGCCTTTGCTCCTACCTCTCTCAGAATCAGCTCTTCTCTCTTCTTTATTGTTAGATTTGACAAACTTGTCACTGCTAGAATCCGGCTCCCTGTATTTACTCTCCCCAGGTTCATTTCTAGCAGATCCACTCCTCTCTCTAGAACTCTCATACTTAGAATCAGAAGCCTTGCAGCTTCTAAAATCAGCTTTTACAGAATAGCTATCCTCCATCTTCCTGACTGTGTCTGCTTCATCCCATTTTCTTCTTGAACTTTTCACCTGCTCAGAAGATCCATGACCCTTCTCCCGGCTGCTTTCCCTCCTTTCTGAGTATCTATAATCATTATCCATGTTTTCAGGCTCACCATCATGTGATCTGTTCTCATTACTTCTACTTCTGCTCTGAGAGCTATCATGCTCCAAACGCTTTGAGGACAGTTTTCTCCTCTCACTTTCATCAGCACGACTATGTGTTCTACTCCCCATCTTGTCTCCACCGTCTTGCTTGTCGAATTCTCCATCCTGGTACCAACTGCTCAACTTTTCCAATGTGCTTTCCTCTTGCCTTTTCTTCAATTGCCTAGACCGTGAATCTTTCCTAGAATCATAGTCATTGTCATCACTATCAGCTCTACTTGAGCCACCAGACCTCTTCCTAGTCTCACTTCTATCCCCGGAACTCCTTCTTCTTCCACTGCCATCTGACCCTTCAGTCTCTTCCCCATTTGCAGATTTTCTTGACCTACTTAACTTGTGCTTCTTCCGATCACCACCCTCCCACTCGTCACCGTCTCCTACTCGATCGCGGTCACTCTTCCCATCGGAGCTACCTACCTCCCGTTTCATACAACCACGACTACTTTCAGGAGAATCCATTTCCAAGCTGAGTAAAGGTGAAAAAAAAATTAACCCGACGTACTATTTCTCTTCACACTTCAGCTATCTCCCATTTATGGAACAGGAACAAGAACAGTATGAGAAAAACCAAACCTTCCGCACAAAATATAAAATTGCATGGATGAATCACCAAAATTTTTCACGTAATGGATTTGTTCGTGAGAAAAAAAAAAAAAGGCACACTTACAAGAAAGTTTTGGATGCAGCAGAAATAGTCACCGACGGTGGTTGTTATCGCAGAAGGGATAGAAGAAGGAAGACGGGCCACGACTCAGCCGCACTTGCCAGACGCTACGTGCGATGGGAATCAGGAAGTTATGAGGTTGGGCTCCATTAACTCTATCTTGGGCCAACCTCTTGTTCTTAATTACATCTCGGCCCTTTTCGACCAGAAACTAGTTCACGTAGAAACAACATTTGGGCTTTAGTTTTTTTTATATATATTTTTAAGTCAAAGTAAATTTTTCATCCTTAAAGTTTAAAATTATTTTTAGAAAAGAGATGGTCTGAAGGTAACATCGTATACCACTCAGACTCACATTAGTCACCTACCAGTGGTTAAAAATATCATAAAGCATATATATAAATATACATTTTTAAATCATCTTTATCTTAATTAGATGTCTTCAAAATCTTCATCAAAATAGCTCAATAAAGAGAAAAACTTGACTGAAATTTTTCTTTAACAAAATTACTAGAGTTTGGGCCTTTAAAATATAAAAAAGAAAGAGAGAGAAAAAGAGAAAAAAGAAAGAGATAGCTTTAAAAAAATAAACTCCATGACCCTTGTTTCAAGTTCAAGGTTCTACCTTTGATAATTCTCTTGGATATATTTTTATAAGGGAGGTTTTTTTTTTTGCATCTATTCTAATTTGCTTTTTCCTCTTCTTTCTTTTTTATATCTTGAAATGGATTTTGTTAATATGAAACACTATAGAGGGCCAACTTGTGACTGAAGTAAATCTTTAACTAAAGGAAATAAATTTAAAATAGGAGATTTATTGTAAAGTGAACATGTTAATTTTAAGATAGGAATGATATAATTTGATGATTTAGAGTGGTAAAAAATGAGGGCATAGTTGGGTATTAGAATTTAGGATTTAGGATTTTGGAGTTTGGAGATCCAAACTTGAAAAAGAAAATAAATAAAAATTTGTAAGAGTACTTTTTTTGTCCCCAAAGTTTGGGATCATTATCAATTTCATCTCAATTCCTAATTTAATCCATTTTTCATGTCAACAAATGTTACAGCTAGATTGCCACATATGCAGATTTTGTTTGTGTAAATGGACAATACTAGGTTTGGGACAAATTTGACAAAACTCAAATTTTTGGAGACAAAATTGACAAAAAAAAAAGTAGAGACAAAATTGAATAAAGTTTGGAGACATAAAAGATGTTTTTGTCAAAAATTTAGCATTCCCCCTCTCCTTATGACTAGTATGATTTCTCTTAACTTTTCATCTTACTGTATCACTTAAGTAAAATTAAAAAAAAAACTTTTTTCATTTAGAAAAAAATTACTTATTTGGCTTTTGAGTTAGGAATTTTCAAAAATGTTCTCAAACATAGACAATAATAAACTAATGTCATCACCCCATACATTACTTTGGATGTGCTACTATTTTTATTGTTAAATTGAAGTGAGACATCTCTTTCTTTGATATTTTGGACCTTAACTTTGTTGGAAAATATATTGTTGCAAAAATATGGTGGAATTGAAATCTTAGGTTAAAACTTAAATCAAAATTCAAACTTGAATTCCAAGAACCAAATTCATGGTTATGTATTATTTTATTTTCTCAATAAAAGTTTACTTTGATATTAATATAAATACTCAATATCATTATTTTTTTAAGGCTAAAATATACATAACTCTCCCGAGCTATAAATCATGTGCAAATAAACCCCTTAACTGTAAAAATTGACCTAAAACCCCCTTAAACTTTGCAATTTGTGCAAGAAAACCCCCTATGTTAGCGTTTCCATCCAAAACCCTAATAGGGGGTAGAAACATCAAATTATTTAAGAAGTTTTTCTGCATAAAGCCTAAAGTTCAAGGGAGTTTTTGTCACAACACCTAAAGTTTAAAGGGGTTTTCTACACAAAGCCTAAAGTTCAAGGGGGGTTTTTTGCATTTTGATTTTTGCAGAAATTGTGAAGTTCAAGAGAGTTCTTGGTCAATTTTATAGTTAGTGGGGTTTTCTACACATGACCTATTCTTTAGGGAGGTTTTTTTTTTTTTTTTGCATTTTATCCTTTTTTTAATTTTTAATACCATTAATTCTATCAATGATATTCAAAGTCTATGATAAAAATTCATGGGAATTTTTAGAAGAGGTGCTTGCAGAAGTGAACTTTCCTAATCACTAGAGGAAGTTTTTGATGAAGTGTGTCAAAATCACCTCCTTACAAATTCTCATTAACGAAAATCCCATAGAGGCCTTTCGATTAACTGCTGGGCCCTGACAAGGTGGTCTATCACCATATTTAGTTATATTATGCTTTAATGTACTTTCGTATTATTTGATGGAAGCACAAAATAAAAAGGAAAATAAAAGATGTTAAAATAAGTAGGAGATCAACTTAAACTATAAATCACCTCTTTTTATGCAAATGATAGATTTAGAATCATGTTAAAAAATAAAGAACAATTTTTTAGAATTTGGTTAATTCTTGGGATTGAAAGTCAATCACAAATCAAAAGTGAAATTTAGTCGCACACTTCTCCTAGATTTAAGAAACTAATGATTAGAGCACTAGGATGTAGAATAGTAGATAAAATCTCTACTTATCTAGGAGGATATATGGATCACCAAGATAGAGAGATTTTTTAAACTTTCAAGAGCATTTATGAAAAACTTGAACATAAGGTCCAAGGGTGGAAAAGCAAGCTCCCATCTCAAGTCGGATGATTAATGCTAGTAAACTTGGTACTTACCTCAATGCCTATATGCCACTTATCATACTTTAAGCTCACAAAAGACAAGGCTAGAAGATGTGATATGATGGCAAGGTTTATATGGGGAAGTGACACTAAATCATAAACCACACATGATTTCTTAGAGAAAAATTTGTAGGCCTATCCAAGAAGGTGGTCTAGGTGATGTATCTTATTTTATACATATTTTCTTGATGTTAATTGTCCATTCTATGTAATTTTATTCTAAAAATCACCTAAGTTTGCATCATTTTTATTTTCAAGCATTTTATCAAGTCATCATTAGGAAATAGAGCAATTTTGAGCCTAGGCAGCCTTTAAAGCACTCAAAATAGGAAATTTGGGCCAATCTTGCTTATTGGGCCAAGCTAATGCCTTATTGGGCCTTAGACCAAGTTGAGAGGAGCGTACATCGCGTTTTGAAAGAGGGAGCCGTGCGTTTTGGAAAAAATAGACCTGTGCATTGGGATAAAGGAAAGGACCTGAGAAGGGAGGCGTGGAGCACGTCGGTGGTTCTAGGTAGAGCTCTTCGGCGGCACGACATCATTTCGGTGATAGAGGATGACGAGTAGGACATCGCCATCATTTGTAGCCTCCAAAAATATTCAGACCTGCGTAACCCAAGACTAGGACTCGTCCATTTTTGCGGCTTCTCCGAGGCGTTATCCATCTGATCCATCGTCCATCGTCGTCTGCTCAACCTCAGGCAACCCGTCCATGGCCACTCGTCCATCCACCGGTGGCCAATTGGCAATTTTTTGGTGGATACCTAAGAACTTGAGAGAGATCCACAAGAGAGGATACGCAACCCATTTTGCATAACCCGAGCATATCCGCCATGTTGAAGGTTAGAAACTGAGAGGTGACCGTCTGGTTATCGTCCATCGTTCGTCAGCTGTTGCCCAGTTATTGTCTTATGTAACATTCGCTCCTAAATTTTAAGAGATGTTTGTTAATTTTAGTTAATTGCTTGTGTATGTTGCATTTATGTTATGTTAGATTGCATATAGTTGTATGAGTGCAAAAATTGGATTAGAAATGAGTGAGAAAATTGACTAAAATGAAGAAAATGACTAAACTGAAAAGTGGAAAAGTTTAGGTATGACAATCACAATTTTGGCTAAAAGAATTACTATAGCTAACAGAATTTTGTAATTCTCCCGCCAATGGGTTAGGGACAAAATGGGAATTTCTCATATAGCTTGAAATTTACCAATTTTAGGCCAAATGATCAGAAATTATGAATCCATGCAAGTGTTGGATTGTCATATAAATAGGGGCAGGAGTTAAACTCCATTCCAAAATTTAGACTTTCACTTCTAGAGAGAGAGAGGGTGTGACTGAGTAGAGAGAGAAGATGAAGGAGCAAAGGAGTGAATCTCACTTCTAGCAAGATTTAAAGTCAGAAAAGTGATTAGGAAGGCATCTACAACATTAATCAACATCCAAACAGCATTTAAACACGGATTAAGGTAGCATAATAACTTAATCCCTTTATTTTGAAGTTTACTGTTCACATAACTGAAATTTGCAAAATTGGACTTATTTGAAAGAAAAAGGGATTAAAAACTATATTCTTATTGTTTTTAATTACTATTGGGTATTTTTAACCGATTGAAGATACTTGTGCATGCTCAAAATTACTTCTGAAAAATAGGTTTTTTAGCTTGAACGAAAATGAGTTTGAATCTCAGATTTGGACAAGATTATATGATGTTTTGGGCTATTTTCTTATG
The DNA here is from genome assembly GCA_031216115.1 of Senna siamea. Taxonomy (NCBI): domain Eukaryota; kingdom Viridiplantae; phylum Streptophyta; class Magnoliopsida; order Fabales; family Fabaceae; genus Senna; species Senna siamea. Next base: position 21,944,939 of record CM062363.1, on the reverse strand, counting down.
TTAAATGTTGTTGAGAAGTTGATCTTGAGTTTATCAATTTCAAAATGGGTTTAAAAAAAAAGTTTTTGGATTGAAAATCTAGCTCAATGGCAAGTCATAAAATAGAGCAAGATACATTAGCTGACTATCGTGCTCTTGAGGCGTCTAGAAACGTATACAAAATGCTAGCAGTCGACTGCTGGGCACCTGGAAGTCGATTGTCGTGTTCTTCCTTTTTTCAGAAATGCCTAATAATAAAGTAACCGACTACCCTGACCCAATAGTCGATTGTTAAGCCCAACAGTAAGCTAGCAGCCGACTGCTAGGCACCTAGTACTCGACTGATAGCTCTCTGTTTAGAATTTAGAAGATTTGGACAGAATGCAATCAGTCAACTTGTAGCATGGTACCAATCGACTACCACCTTTTGTAATGGGATAATGAACATAATTACATGTTTGAATGATATCTAGCCTAAAAACTTAATCCAAACTAGAGATTAAACTTAAATTATAAGTAAGTAACATATACTTTGAATGTAAATAAGAAAAAGCATGAAAGTGATGAAATTTAAAAGGAGAGAGCAAGAATTTATAAGAGAAATGAGAATTGTATTATTAATATATGTATCTGTGGTAGATAGGTTCATATCTAAATGACTGATTGCTGGTGTAGGACAGTGATTAGACATTCCACGAGTATCGTGATAGTTGTAAATTGTAAGTTAGTAACTTAATGGCCAATATAAATGAAAAGTCACATACTTAGAATTTACATAACTATAGTATGCACCGATTCACCTATATATATATGTTTATGAATAGCATTTTGGGGACCCCAGTATGTACTCAATGTGTGGAACCTAAATTTGTGGACTCTATCATACTTGGATCCATTGGAGGATGCTCCATAATGTACGCAAATATGATATGTAGTCGAGGACTGCCAATGGGCATAGTTGTCAAAGTACATATTCAAAATTATGGAGTGGTGCACATGATAACCCTTCAGATTTCTCTTATATTATGCCATTATATGATGATGATTATGATGATATTTGGCAGAGGCCAATGAAAAGTGCTCTTATTTCCTTATTACTCTTTATTTTATGATGAAAGTTATATGAATAATGCTATACTACCTATTGTTCTAATGAATTTATGAAATATATACTATGCATTGAGCGTATAGAGTAAGCAATGCATGCAACTATAAATGTTAAATGAAATGTTATACAAGATAACCTAATAAATGTATTATTTTTATGAAAAAGAATGTAGGATTTTCATATGAGTTTACGATGGTACAAACTAGCTATTTTGAAAATTGGTTATTAATGCTACTAAGATTTATTCTCATAAAAATGGTGATTTTTATCAGATGCCTAGATTTTAAATAGTGTTGGAAGTGGAGGTGGAAGTGGTGGAGATACCCTTCCTAGGGTATTTTCCTATTATTCATGAAGTGTGGGTCGTGTATATATGGGAAGTTCCTCCTACACCTTGAGTATGTAAAGTTCTAGGAAAGTTTCTAGTATGCCTAATACCTTGAATCCTTATGATATTTTGGGAAAAGGATTAGGAGAATAGTTTTGATGTATAGGATAAGGGCATATATGTATTGGGATATGTGAATTAGGGATTCACTAGCGATTTTGTTAAATGGGTATGAGTGACAGGCTTATTATCTCCTTACCCTAGCTAACACTCTCACATATCCATAGATATATGTATAATGAATGATGTGTATATTTACTATGAATGAATGTGAGTATATATATATACACATGTATATTATTTTAACTAAATTATTTTTAATTTCTGCAACATAATGTGTGAGATCCCGAGTGTAGTAGCCCAGACCAATAATACTAATTATTTTATTTGATAAATATTTAGAATTTGACTTAGGTAAAGGAAGTAGTAATTCCCCAATCTTATAGTACATTACTTATATTATTTAAATCACTTAAATAGGAAACTATAAGATTGAGGGGTTACATCCGAGGGGTGAAATCAATCGGGTACCCAAGAACCCGCGACCCATGACCCGTTTTGCAACCTGTAACATCCACTCCTAAATTTTGAGAGATGTTTGTTAATTCTAGTTAATTGCTTGTGTATGTTGCATTTATGTTATGTTAGATTACATATAGATGCATTAGAATGAGAGTTTTAGGTGAAGAGAAAGAAGAGGGACCAAATCAAAAGGAAAAAGATGAAGTGAGGATGGATGTGAGAATTTTTGGAACTTCAAGGTAATAGGCCATAATTTAAGCCAAAAGATTTACTGTAGCAACAAAATTTTGAAAACTTTCCGCCAGTAAGCTAGGGACAAAATGGTAATTTAGCGTATAATTGGAAGAATTATCATTAAGCTGAATGGTCGGGAATTGGGAGTAGAATGGCAAAGGGCCGGATTACCTATAAATAGGTTAATCCCTCAGAACCCTTCAATTGCATCTTGAATTTTGAAATTCTAGAGAGAGAGAAGATGAGCTAGAGAGAGAAGGAGAAGGAATTGCGGGCAAACAACACAGTTACTTGGATTTAAGCATTCCAGGAGATAGAAAATCACTCTAGAACGCTTCCCAATTATTAAATACTGATTAGAAACTAGCAAAAAGGTAGCATAATAACCCAATCCCTTTATTTCAGACTTTACTGTTCATACTACTGAAAGTTGTGAAATTAAACTTGTTTGAAAGAAAAAGGGATTTAAAACTACATTCTTATCATTTCTAATCACTATAGGTATTTTTAACCGATTGAAAATACTTGTGCATCCTTAAAATTACTTCTAAAAAATGGGTTTTTTAGCTTGAACGAAAATGAGTTTTAATCTCAGACTTGGACAAGATTATATGATGTTTTGGGCTATTTTCTTGTGTTAAATATTGTTGAGAAGTTTATCTTGAGTTCATCAATTTTAAAATAGATTTAAAAACAAGTTGTTGGATTGAAAATTTGGGTCAACGACAATTTATAAAACAGAGTAAGACACAGCAGCCGACTGCCATGGTGCAGCAGTCGACTGTCGTGCTCTTGAGATGCTCATAAATGCATATAGAATGCTAGCAGTCGACTGTCAGACACCTAGAAGTCGACTGTCGTGTTCTTCATTTTTCTAAAAATGCCCAAGAAAAGAGCAAGATCGCCTCACCCAAAGAAATAACCTGTTTGCCCCACAGTAAGCTAGCAATCGACTGCCAAGCATCTAGTAGTCGACCGATAACTTTCTATTTGGAATTTTTAAGGTTTGGACAGAATGCAACTAGTCGACTTACAGTGTGATACCAGTCGACTACCACCTTTTGTGATGAAAAGATGAACTTAATTACATATTTGAATGACATTTAGCCCAAAAACTAAATCCAAACTAGAGATTAAACTTAAATTATAAGCAATGTAACATATACTTTGAATGTAAATGAGAAAGAGCATGAAAGTGATGAAAGTTAAAAGGAAAGAGTAAAAATGCATAAGAGAAATGAAAATTGTATTCTTAATATATGTATTTGTGGTAGATAGGTTCATATTTGAATGACTGATTGCTAGTATGGGACGGTGATTGGACATTCCGCGATTATCATGATAGTGGTAAATTATAAGTTAGTGACTTAATGGCCAATATAAATGAAAAGTCACATATTTAGAATTTACAAAACTATAGTATGCACCGATTCACCCATATATATATGTTTATAAATAGCGTTTTGAGGACCTCAGTATGTACTTAATGTGTGGAACCCAGAGGTGGGGACCTTATTGTACTTGGATCCATTGGAAGACGCTCCAAAATGTACACAAATGTTATATGCAATCGAGGACTGCCAGACATAGTTACCAAAGTACATATTCGAAAGTATAGAGTGGTGCACATGTTGCCCCTCCAGATTTCTCTTATTATAAAATTATATGATGATGATTAGCAGAGGCCAACGAGAAGTGCTCTTATTTCCTTATTGCTCTTTATTTTATAATGAAAGTTATATGAATGATGCTATGTTACCTATATGTTTTGATGAATTGATGAGATATATATTATGAGCTAAGCTTATGCATGCAAGTATGAATGTTGAATGAACTGTTATACAAGATAACCCAATAGATGTATTGTTTTATGAAAAAGAATGTAGAATTTCCGTATAAGTTTACGGTGGTACAAACTAGCCATTTTGAAAAATAGTTATTAATGCTACTAGGATTTATTCTCATAAAAATGTTGGTTTGTATCAAATGCTTAGATACCAGATCCTCCTTGAGATAGAGATAGAGTTGGTTGAAATACCTTTCTTGGGGTATTTCCCTATTATTAAGGAACTATGGATTATATATCTATAGGAAGTTTTTCCCCCACCCTGATTACATGAAATATTAGAGTAGAAAGTTTTTGGTATGCCTTATTCCCTGAATCCTTGTGATATTTTGGTCAAAGGATCAGGAGAATAGTTTTGATGTATAGGATAAGGGCATATATATATTAGGATATGTGAGCTAGGAATCCACTAGCTATTTTTGTTAAATGGGTATAAGTGACAGGCTTGTTGTCTCCTTACCCTAGCTAACACTCTCACATATCCATACTCACATATCCATAGAGATATGTCTAATGAATGATATGTATACACTGTAACTGAATGTGGATGTGTGTATATATATATGTATGTTTTATGTCATTCAATTTAATATATTTTTCGCTTCGTAATGTGTAAGATCTTGAGTGTAGTAACCCAAACCAATAATACTAATTATGTCAATTGGTAAATGTTTAAAATTTAACTCGGGTAAAAGAAGTAGTAATTGACTATTCTTATAGTATATTGTTTATATTATGTAAATCACTTAAAAAGGAACTATAGGATTGGGGGGTTACACAACCTGCTACTCGTTTTCTAAAAAGATTTGAATTTGATTTTTTTGGTGATTTTCTAACAATTTTTTGGCGTGATTCTAGTGGTTTTTCGGAAACCATTATGTACAGTGACTATTGGGCATTTGAGAAGACAGGGCTTGCATAAATTCTACTATTTTTATCTCCTGTTTAATTAAATATGTGATGATTATCTGCTATTGGAATTGTCTGTTGTTATTTTTGGCTAAATTTGTAAAATTCGTTGGGGTTCCTGATTGTGTTGGTATTCTGGTTTAATTTGTAGGGATAATTGAATATTGATTATGTGATCTCCTTTCCTTTTTTGAATGAATGTTTAAGTTTTCATTGGCAAGACATTGTAATGAAAGTCTCTTAAATTTCCTTTAGTAATCGAAAAATTTTAATTAAATTTGGACACCTAATTGCAATGGACAATTTTTTGTCACTTAGAACTAAGATTAATAAATTGCTAGATTAAGAAGTAACGACTCTTAATAGTAGTGGATTAGACCGATAATGTTGATATAAAATCAACCATTAGAAATAACCAACCAGTGGTAGGTTTTTAGGTCTAAGAAATTCATTGAGACCGACAAAGAATTTGAATTTAAATTAGAATTCACTCATAGGTAGCATAGTTGATTCAGTAATCCATTATCTTTTGTGTTTACCAACTATTGTAGGTTCCCATTTTAAAGGTCAGAAATTGAGAGGTGATTGTCCAATTACCGTCCACCATCTGTCAGCTATTGTCTGCCACTGTTCGAGGGGTGAAATCGGTCGGGTACTCGAGAACCCACGACCCATTTTGCAACCCATGACCCACTTTCTAGACAGATTTGAATTTGATTTTTTTGGTGATTTTCTGGCAATTTTTTGACGTGATTCTAGTGGTTTTTGGGCAACCATTTTGTACAGTGACCATTGGGCATTTGAGAAAACAAGGCTTGCATAAATTCTACTATTTTTATCTCTTGTTTAATTAACTGTCTGATGGATTATCTGCTATTGGAATTGTCTGTTGTTATGTTTGGCTAAATTTTTAAAATCTGTTAGGGTTCCTGATTGTGTTGGTATTCTGTTTTAATTTGTAGGGATAATTGAATATTGATTATGTGATCTCCTTTCCTTTTGTGAATGAATGTTCAAGTTTTCATTGACAAGACATTGTAATGAAAGTCTCTTAGATTTCCTTTAGTAATTGACATATTTTAATTGCAGTTGGACACCTACTTGTAATGGATAATTTGTTATCACTTAGAACTAAGGTTATTAAATTGCTGGATTAAGAAGTAACAACTCTTAATAGTAATGGATTAGACCAATAATGTTGATCTAAAATCAACCATTAGAAAGAACTAACCAGTGGTAGGTTTGTAGGTCTAAGAAATTCATTGAGATCAACAGAGAATTTGAATTTAAATTAGAATTCACTCACAGGTAGTATAGTCAGATTTAACAATCCATTATCTTTTGTGTGTTTACCAACTAGTGTAGGTTCCCATTGGGTTTGCTTTTCTATCTTGATTGATTCCTCTCCTTGCCAATTGTCAATGACTAGTTATTGTTGCATTTAACTTAGTCATTAGTTTAGTTAAAACCCAATCACTTTGAATTATAGGCTAGATAACAGAAAACAAGTAGTAACTCTGGGCTTTCTCGTTCCCGTGGGATACAACCTTGATACTCACCATTGCACTAGACTGCATTGATAGGTTCACTGCCTTAGGTGTAGTTGCATTGGTAGCAGCACATCGCTAGGCATTAAAAGAATGGAAGACCTTAACAAAGCTCTTTTGGCTAAGTAGATTTGGAGAATTTATAACAACCTAAAGACAAGGCTAGAAGATGTGATATGTTGATGGTGAGGTGTTTATGGGGAAGTGACACTACAAATCATAAACCACACATGATTTCTTGGAGAGAAATATGTAGGCCCGTCCAAGAAGGTGGTATAGGCATTAAAAGAATGGAAGACCTTAACAAAGCTCTTTTGGCTAAGTAGATTTGGAGAATTTATAACAACCCAAAGACTATTTTCAATAAGGTGATGAGATCAAAATCCCAGTGTCACAAAGGAACAAACAAATTGAGATGTCCTACCAATGCTTCTGCAACGGAAAGGTATTTACTCGACTCGAGAAATAATCACAACATATCTCAAATGGAAAGTAGGAAATGGATGATCTATCAACATCAATAATGACTTATGGTTTAAGCCTAGAACTATTCCACATAACATTAACCATGTAACTAGCTTTATTAATAGAAATGGTACTTAGATTCACGATAAGCTAGTTTCCACTTACGAATAGAAAAAGCTAGGTAATCCAATAACTTCCCACTTTTATCCACAACGGTCAAGATAAAGTAGTGTGAGAAGGAAGTTGATTAGAAAATTACAAAGTTAAGGATGGGTATAATCTCACGATGAGAACAATTGTAGAGAGTGGGAAACCCAAGGTGGTAGGCAGTCAACAAATTAAAAATTCTCTTTTTTATTGGAATTTATGTCATAAAGCTCTTCCCTTAGGTAAAAACCTACTGCAAAAAGGTTTTAACATTAAAGGACATTACATGTTTATAAGATGTGATCATATAAAATTTATAAAACATTTATTTGTCAACTATCATGTTATGAGAGCTACTTGGTTTGGGGCTTAACCTAGAGTTAGAATTGATAATATTAAGGAGAGTGATTGTACACCTGCAATCCTATAGTTCTTTTTAGTTATTTAGATAATATAATATAATATACTATAAGATTGGTGAGTTACTATTACCTCTACGCGAGTAATATTTTTAAATTTTTACCAAGTTAAATGATTAAGTGCCATTGGTTCGGGTTTCTACACTCAAGTTCTCACACGTAATTGATGCGTTTTGCCAATGCTATGTGCAACTACACCTAAGGTAGTGTACCTATTGATGTAGACTAGTGCAATGGTGAGTATCAAGGTTGTATCCCACGAGAACAGGAAAGCCCAGAGTTACTACTTACTCCTTGTTATCTAGCCTAAGACAATTGGTGATTCATTTTATCTAACTAATTTAACTAACTAAAAAGGGAACTAGAGACACTTGATCGAGAGAGGGAATTACCAAGTTAAGAAAAGTAAACCCACCAGGGTCCTAAGCTGGATGATGTATGCACAAGGATTATGAATTATTAAATTGATTATGTTACCTGTGAGTGAATTCTAATTTAAATCCAAATTCTCTGTCGGTCTCAATGGATTTCTAAAACCTATAACCTCCCATTGGTTGGTTCTTCCTAATGGTTGATTTTAGGTCAGCATTAAATTTCTAATTCACTACTATTAAGAATTGCTCTTAATCTAGCAATCAATCAACCTTAGTTCTAAGCAAAGATCAAATGTTCTCTTTAGTTTATTTCGAATTCCAATCATCATCTGTTGAGTTTTTGAGAGGAATCTAGATAGCCTTCCCTACGACGTCTTGTAATGAAAACTTGAACAATAATTCTTAACTAAAGGAAGATCACATAATTTAATTCATAATTCAAGCAAGTTAATATCAAAACATCACATAGTTCAAGAACCCCAATGGGTTTTACCAATCTAGCTACTCATGTTTATGACTAGAACAACAAGGAAGATAACAAAGAAAGAAGAATAAAATGGAAATAGGTACACCCTCATCTGTCAAATTTTTGGTGAACTATAACCCCTTAATCTTATAGTTTCATTTTAAGTGATTTAAATAATATAAACGATGTACTATAAGATTGGTGAATTATTACTTCCTTTAGCCGAGTTAAATTTTAAATATTTATCAAATGAAATAATTAGTATTAATGGTCTAGGCTACAACACTTGGAATCTCACACATTACGTAGCAGAAATAAATAAAGAAATTGAAATGAGATAGATAGATATGGGGATACTTACATTCACATTCAATTGTACATGATATTTATACATACATAAACATTAGTGTGTGTAGACATATATACCTATAGATATGTGAGCTTGGGCAGGGTAATGAGACAACAAGCCTGTCACTTATACCCCATTTTAAGCAAAATTACCTATCTCATATATCATAATACATATAAGCCCTCCTTACTTACACTAAGATTTTTTCCTTGATTCTTTCAAAATACTAATAAGGATTCATAGAAATGGGCATGTCAAAATACTGTACAATCCCTAACACTCTAGGCAATTCGGGAGTGGAGGGTATTTCAACCACGAAAATGACCCAGAATTCCTTAATGACAGGGAAATACCCCAAGAAGGGTATTTCAACCAAGTCCATCTCTACCTCAAGGAGGATCTGGTATATAGACATCTAATACAAACTAGCATTTTTGTGAGAATAAATCTCAGTAGCATTAATAACCAGTTTTCAAAATAGCTAGTTTGTACCACCGTAAACTCATACAAAAATTCTACATTCTTTTTCATAAAAACAATACATCTATTATGTTACCTTGTATACCATTTCATTTAAAATTCATACTTGCATGCATTGCTTACTCTATATGCTCAACTTGTAGTATATATCTCATAAATTCATCAGAACATACAGGTAACATAACATCATTCATATAACTTTCATTATACAATAAAGAGCAATTAGGAAATAAGAGCACTTCTCGTTGGCTTCTGCCAAAGATCATTATAATCATCATCATATAATTGCATAATATAAGAGAAATTTGGAGGGTTATCATGTGCACCACTCCATACTTTCAAATATGTACTTTGGCAACTATGCCCATTGGCAGTCCTCGACTGCCCATCATATTTTTGTACATTCTGGAGTGTCCTCCAGTGGATCCAAGTACAATAGAGTCCCCATATTGAGTCCAAATTTAGGTTCCACACATTTAGTACATATTAGGGTCCCCAAAAAGCTATTCATGAACATATATATATTGGTGAATTGGAGCATATTATTGTTCTGTAAATTCTAAGTATGTGACTTTTCATTTACATTGGCCATTAAGTCACTAACTTACAATTTACAACTATCACGTTACTCGTGGAATGTCCAATTACCATCCCATACTAGTAATCAGTCATTCAGATATGAACCTATCTACCACAGATACATATATTAAGAATACAATTCTCATTTCTCTTATGCATTCTTGCTCTTTCCTTTTAAATTTCATCACTTTCATGCTCTTTCTCACTTACATTCAGAGTCTATGCTACCTTGCTTATAATTTAAGTTTAATCTCTAGTTTGGATTAAGTCTTTGGGCTAGATATCATTCAAAAATGTAATTAAGTTCATCATTCCATTACAAAAAGTGGCAGTCGATTGGTACCACACTGCAAGTCGACTGGTTGCATTCTCTCCAATCTTTAAAATTTCAAATAGAGAGCTATTAGTCGACTGGTAGGTGTCTAGCAGTCGGCCGCTAGCTTATTATTAGGTCCGACAGTCGACTGCTGGATCGGGGCAATCAGCTGGTCTATTTTTAGGCATTTCTGGAAAAAGGAAGAACACGACAATTGACTTGCAAGTGTCCATCAGTCGACTACTAGCATTCTGTATACGTTTCTGGGTACCTCAAGAGCACGATAGTCAACTGCTGCACTGTGGCAGTTAGTTGCTGTGTCTTGCTCTATTTTATGACTTGCCATTGACCCAGATTTTCAATCCAAAAACTTGTTTTTAAACCTATTTAGAAATTGATGAACTCAAGATAAATTTCTCAACAACATTTAACACAAAAAAATAGTCCAAAACATTATATAATCTTGTCCAAATTTGAGATTCAAACTTATTTTCATTCAAGGTGAAAAACCCATTTTTCAGAAGCAATTTTAAGCATGCACAAGTATCTTCAATTGGTTAAAAATACCCAATAGTAATTAAAAATAATAAGAATATAGTTTTTAATCCTTTTTTTCTTTCAAACAAGTTTAATTTCACAAATTTCAATTAAGTGAACAGTAAACTCCAAAATAAAGGGATTGGGTCATTATACTACTTTAATCCATGTTTAAATGATGTTTAGATGTTGATTAATGATATAGATGCTTTCCTAATCACTTTTCTAACTTCAAATCTTGCTGGAAATGAGAATTACTTCTTTGCTCCTTTGAATTCTCTCTCTACTCAGTCACACCTCTCTCTCTAGAAGTGGAAGTCTAAGTTTTGCAATGAAGGAGTTTGTCCCATGGCCCTATTTATATGACAATCCAACACTTGTATGGATTCACAATTTCTGATCATTTGGCCTCAAATTGGTAAATTTAAAACTATATAGGAAATTCCCATTTTTTCCTTAACCCATTGGTGGGAGAATTGGAAAAATATGTTAGCTATAGTAGTTCTTTTGGCCAAAATTGTAATTTCCATGCCTAAACTTTTCCACTTTTCAGTTTAGTCCTTTTCTTCATTCTAGTCAATTTTCTCACTCATTTCTAGTCCAATTCTTGCACTCATGCAGCTATATGCAATCTAACATAACATAAATGCAACATACAAAAGCAATTAACTAAAATTAACAAACATCTCTCAAAATTTAGGAGCGGATGTTACATTTTCCCCTTCTTTTAAGAAATTTCATCCTCAAATTTTATATGTACCTATACAAATAACTATGGGAAATTTCTTCTCATCTCTTCTTCTTTCTCCCAGGTTGCCTCTTGTGGTGACGTCTGATCCCACAAAAATTTTTACTAAAGGAATAGTTCTATTTCTCAATTGTTTAGTCTCAGTACCAATAATCTTTAAAGGTCTTGGTGTATAAGTCAAATTATCCTTTAATTGTACTATTCTGGCATTAAGAATATGTGAAGGATCGAGAATATATTTTCAAAGTTGAGAAATATGAAACACATCATGGAGATTGGATAGAAATAGGGGTAAAGCAAGTTGATAAGCAGATTGGCCAACCTTTTTTAGGATCTGGAAAGGTCCAATGTATCTTTGGTTCAACAATCTGAACTTAATAACCCTGCCAATACTAGTAATAGGAGAAACTCTAAGGAAAATGTGATCTCCTTCATAAAATTCTAGTGGTCTTTTCCTTTTATTAGCATAAATTTTCGGGCTATCTTAGGCCTTGTCCATATTTTATTTAATCATTTTAATTTAATCTGTGGTTTATTGAACTAATTCTTATCCTAATAGTTGTTTCTCCCCCACCTCAAAACAACACAAGGGTGACCTACATATTCTTCCATATAAAGCGTCATAAGGAGCCATCCCTATGCTAGAGGGAAAACTATTATTGTAGGCAAATTCCATTAAAGGTAAATTTCTATCCTAATTCCCTTTTTGCTCTAATGTACATTTTCTAAGCATATCTTCTAAAGTCTGAATAGTTCTTTTTGTTTGCCCATCAGTTTGTGGATGAAAAATAGTACTGAAACTAAGTTTAGTACCAAAAGCCTCCTATAGGGCTCTCTAGAATCTAGAAGTAAACCTAGAGTCTCTATAAAATACTATATTAGTAGGAACTCTGTGGAGTCTTACTATTTATTGTATATACAATTGGGCTAACTTATCTAATGAGAAATTTATTTTGATGGGTAGGAAATGTGCAGATTTAGTTAATCTGTCTACAATCATTCAGATAGCATCATTTCCTAATTGAGTTTTTGGTAATCCTACTACAAAATTTATAGAAATATTATCCCATTTCTATTCAGGGATTTTAAGAGGTTGTAGTAGTCCTGTAGGTTTCTGATGTTCAATTTTCACTTGCTGGCACACTAGGCATCTAGCAATATACTCAGCTATTTGCTTCTTCATACTTGGCCACCAAAATTTCTTTTTCAAATCTAGATACATAACTTGATAGTACCAGGATGAATAGTATAGTTACTCTTATAGGCTTCTTCTAGAATTATATCCCTCAGTCCTCTTGAATCTGGTATATAAATCCTATCTTAGAAAGTTACTACCCTATCGACACCTCTTTTGAATTCTTTTAGGTCATTTAGAGACTTTAAGAATTTATCCTCTTTTCGAGCTTCTCATATCTGAGTTCTAAAGTTATTCTCAATTTTTAACTCACTCAGACATATCTTATCTGGTAATACTAGTGTGGATAGGCTCATATTTCTAAATTTCTTTATTAAGCTCATTTCATTTATCATTAGTTGAGCTATGTGGAGAAATTTTTGACTTAGTGCATCTGCCACTACATTAGCTTTTCCTAGATGGTACTTTAATTCAAAATCATAATCTTTTAAGAATTTCATCCATCTTCTCTACCTCATGTTTAATTATTTTTTGTTAAAGAGATATTTGAGACTTTTGTGGTCACTAAATATCTCAAACCTCGACCATACAAATAGTGACACCAGATTTTTAAAACAAACACTATGGCTGCTAATTCTAAATCATAGGTAGGATAATTTTCTTTATGAGGCCTTAATTGTTTAGAGGAATATGCAAAAACTCCCATTTTGCATCAAGACACATCCTAGGCCCTTCTTAGATGCATCACAATACAATTCAAAATTTCCTAAGGGATCAGAGATTATTAAGACAAGCGTTGTGGTCAGTTAGTTTTTCTTTTAAAATTTGAAAACTATCTTCACATTTGTGATCCCTCACAGAAGGAATATCTTTCCTAGTCAGTTAAGTCAAAGGCAACACAATTTGTGAAAACCCTTGAATGAATCTCCTATAATACCCTAATAATCCAAGAAAACTTTGAATTTTGATCACTATTGTGGATCTCTCCCAACTAATTACTACTTCTATCTTACTGGGATCTACTATTACCCCATCGCTAGTGATTACATGACCTAAGAATTTCAACTCTTCCAACCAGAATTTGCATTTTTCTAATTTTGCATACAATTACTTCTCCCTAAGCAACTGTAATAATATTCTAAGATAGTGTTCATGCTCTTCACTACTCTTAGAATATACAAGAATGTCATTAATAAACACTACAACAAACTGATCAAGGTAGGGTCTAAAGATACAATACATGTAATCTATAAAAATAGCTAAAGCATTTGTTAGTCCAAATGGCATTACTAGAAATTCATAATGCCCGTATCTGGTTCTAAAGGCTGTCTTAGGTATGCCTTCTGTTCTCACTTTGATTTGATGGTATCTTGACCTTAAATCAATTTTTGAAAACACAGTAGCTCCTTTCAATTGATTTAATAGGTCATTTATCCTAGGAAGTGGGTATTTATTCTTTACAGTGACCCTGTTCATTTGTCTATAGTCTATACATAATCTCATACTTCCATCCTTTTTCTTTACAAACAGAATTGGTGCTCCCCAAGGTGAAGCATTGGGCCTAATAAACTGTTTCCCCAAAAGATCCTCTACCTGCACTTTCAATTCTGTTAACTTTAAGGGAGACATTCTATAAGGCGTTATAGAAATTGGTCTCATGCCAAGAATCAATTCTATAGAAAATTCTATCTCTCTCTGATGGAAGACTTGAAATTTCATTAGGAAAGACATCTGGAAATTCACAAACTACAGGAATAGCATTATGTTTATGCTGAAATTTGAGTTTAGAAGAACACAAAACTAGCTATTTGGATCTCCTCTTCAATTTTCCTAACTACCGACATGGCATCTATAAAAGTCACATATTTTTTAGAACAATTCAAGACTATATTGTTTTCAAACAACCAATCCATCCTGAAAATGATATCCAATCCCACCAAAGGTAAACAAATGAGGTCAACACTGAAGAGCTTATTTTCAACAACAAGGGAACAATTTAAGCAAGCTAAAGATGTAACATCCGCTCCTTCTACGCATTAAGAGACGTTTGTTGTTTTTAAATGAATTAAATGCTTGTGTTTGTTGCATTAAATTATATATAAATGCATTAGAATGAGAGTTTTCAGTGAAGACAAAAAATATGGACTAAATTAAAAGGAAAAAGATAAAGTGAGGATGGATGTGAGAATTTTCAAAATTTCATGGCAATAGACTATAATTTTAGCCAAAAGATTTACTGTAGCAACAGAATTTTGAAACTTCCCGCCAGTGAACTAGGGACAAAATGGTAATTTAACATATAGTTAGAAAAATTATCGTTTTAGGCCGAATGGTCGAGAATTAGGAGTAGAATTGCAAATGATTGAATCACCTACAAATATGTGAAGTCTCCAGAGCACGTTATTGTGCTTCTTGAGGTTTGAATTTTAGAGAGAGAGAATGAGCTAGAGAGAGAAAGAGTGGAAATTGTGGAGGAAGATAGTTATCAGATGGATTTAAGCATTCTAGAAGCTAGGGAAACTTACTAGAACACCTTCTAATCATCAAACATTGATTCAGTAAAAAGGTATCAAATCACCAATCTCTTTTATTTTCAAAATTTACCATTCATGGTTGAAAATTTTGAGTTTTCATAATTTTGAACTTGAGGGAGATTAAAACCTACATTATTAGTATTTTTTATTGCTATTGGATGTTTTAAACTATTTGAATATACTTGTAAATGCATGAATGCAAATATGAAAAATAGGTTTTCATGGTTTCTAAGAAAGAGTTTAAATCCAAGATTTGAGCATGAGTAATCAGTGGTTTGTATTGTTTTTGTATGGTAAATAAAGCTCATATTCTGATATTGAGTTTTTAATCATCAAAACCAATTTAAAAACATGTTCTTAGGTTAAAAAGATTGGTCAAATGCAAGTTTTAAAATAGAGCATAACGTAGCAGTCGACTTGTAGACCCTACCAGAAGACTATCATGCTCCTGAGTTACCAATAAATGTATCCAGAATACTAGTAGTCGATTGCCAAGGGCTGAAAGTCAACTGATGTGTTCTTATTTTCCAGAAATTTTCCAAAGACAGAGTAGTCAACTGTCAGGGTCCTGGAAGTCGACTGATTACTCTCTGTTTGAAATACTTTTTAGGACAACAAGCTGGAAGTCAACTGCCAGGAGGCTGGAAGTCAACTGCCAGGAGGTTGGAAGTCAACTTATAGCTCTTTTTTGGGAAATCTAACTCAATAACCTATTTTAATCCACAATTAGCCCAATACTTCACTCAAATGTAGGATTTAACCTTGAATTGTAATGGATATCATAAGAAATAAGAATATTTGAGAAATTATGAGAAAGAGAAGAGAAATAAGAGATTTTATTTGAGCATAAACTATAAATGAGAGTAACTACAAATGGTTGATCCGTCAGAATAGCTACATTTGGTTATAAGGTGAGAAGGGATGCAACTGGCTGTAATCCAAGAAAAGTTTTGTAGATGGTTAACCACAAGAATTAATGCAGACGGTGAAAACCACAAGAATGATTGTAGGTGGCTCATGACCATGAGAGAACTCATTTATGAATGAAAATTTTAAAAGAGTTATTTTATGATTCTTTTGACTATGGCCATATCAAATTGCATGATTTCTTTGTTTATGCTCTATATTTATATAAGAATATGATTTGTTACCATTACAGTCTAAGAATGTATCTTGTGTGATGAATATCTGTTGAAGTGCATGTGTAATCATAAGTATATGCATGAGATATTTGTATAATCCATGTACATTATTCCAATAGCATAATATTTTAAATTATTATGAAAAAGAATGTAGTGGATTTTCGTATCCGTACGGTGGTACAAGCAGCTATTTTTAAACATAGGTGATTATTGCTACTAAGAAATATTTCTCATTAAATGCTGGTTTGTATCAGATGCCTAGGTACCAGGTGCTATTAGAGATAGAGATAGAAGTTGTGGAGATACCCTTTCCGAGGTATTTTCCTGTGATCACTGGACTATGGCTCCTATTTGTATTTGAGTTACCACCCTCTCCTTGACTATATGCATAACTAAGAGTACATAGTATTTTGATATGCCCATTTCCCTGAATCCTTATTAATATTTTGAAAGGATTAGGAGGATAATTTTGGTGTAAGTAAGGAGGGCATATATGTATTAAGATATGTGAGATAGAGAATTTTGATTAAAACAAGGTATGAGTGGCAGACTTGTTGTCTCTTTACCTTGCTCAGGCTCACATATCTATACGTATATGTCTGGCACACACTACTGTGCATGTATGTATAAATATTATGTATAGTTGAATGTGAGTGTGAATATCTCTATATCTATCTATCTCATTTAAATTACTTCATTTATTTCTACTGCGTAACGTGTGAGAACCTGAGTGTAGTAACCCAAACTAGTGGCACTCAATTATTTAACTTAGAAAAAGTTAAAAATATACTTGAGTAGAGGCAGTAGTAAACTCATCAATCCGATATTATATCACTGTTACCACGACTAGTTGAGCACTGGCTCAGTGACAAAGGATAGATTCCTCAGGATAGAGACTAATACAGGTTAGTTAGCTGAATCTAGACAGTTTGCTGACTTGTTTTCTGCTTTGAATTGAGGAATGGAGTGCTAGGTTTGGGGTAGACAGTATTTCCTATTAGTGCCATATGATAGGAGTGGCAGAGGCTATGAAAGAGCAGTCAGCTGCTACTACCTATGTTATGAGAGAGCAGGCACCTGCTACTACTCATATCCTCAGGAAATTTTTGGAAAAAGGGAAATAACCATAATAACCCTAATCCTTAAGAAGGACAGGCTGGAAACCTAATATATCATGGTTAGTTATAATTCTATAAAGAAAAACCTCCTTCTTTTAGAGGTGAGCTTGACCTGAAGGTGGCTGAGGAATGACTGAAAAGGATGAAGAAATTATTTGTGGTTCTCGGTACAATTGATGCTCAGAAGGTCTTATTTTTCACCTAAATGTTGGACGGAGAGGCAGAATATTGGTAAAAGGGAGCGAAGCAACTAATGGAGGCTCAGGGAATGTAGATCACCTGGGATTCATTTAAGGAAGCATTCCTTGGAAAGTATTTTCCTTAGAACGTGAGGAATGAGAAAGAAATAGAATTTATGCAGGTTAAATAGGGCAACATGACATTTGATGAATACTTGGAAAAATTTGAGGAATTATCTAAATTTTCCTCCTATCTGTGACTTCAACCAAATAAAGCATGGAAAGCAATGCACTTAAAGGCTGGATTGAGGTCTAAGTTAAAGAATATTGTAACTCCATTGAAAATACGACATTATGCCACATTGGTAAACAAATGTCGCATAGTTTCCAAAAATTTGGCAGAGACTAAAAAGGAAAAATAAGAGAGTAACTTCTTCAAAAGAAAACAACTAGGTTCTTTCTCAAGGAGAGATGGTAGATTTGGCAGAGGCCAGGAAGTGAAAAGGCCTATGGTGAGACCGGTGATGTCTAATGTTTGTCCTAAATGCTATAAAAGTCATGAAGGACCCTGCAAATGGTTATAACCAAAGGTGCAACATGGTGTATGTTATAAATGTGGGAAGGAAGGACACTTTATCAAAGACTGTCCATGTCCACTATGGAAAAGACAGGGTGACACCACTAAACCTCCTATTATTGGAAGAGTCTATACCCTCAAGGGTAAAGAAGTGACTTAGTTTGATGATTTAATGAGAGGTAAATGTTTAATTAATGGTATATCTTTAATTGTACTTTTTGATTCTGGCGCTGCTCACTCATTCATTTTGTTAGAATGTGTGAAGAGGCTAAATTTACCTGTGACTAGTTTACTTTTTCCATTATCTATTTCTATTCTAGCTGGAGAGTAGGTTTTGACTTCTTTAGCCTGCTTGAATTTTTCTATTGTTGTTGAGAACAGATCATTTGTTGTTGATCTAATTTGTTTACCTTTAGTGGATTTGGACATTATTCTGGGAATGAATTAGTTGTTTGTAAACAATGTAATCTTGGATTGTTCAGAAAAATCTATAAATTTTGTAGATACCTTATAAGTAAGCAGGAGTATTGAGGAAAAGAATGAGAGAATGCAATTTCTATGTGCTTCTAAGATTAAATTTCAGCATAAACTTAATGTCATTCATGTAGTGAGTGAATTTCCAAATGTTTTTCCCAATGAATTCTTGAGTCTTCCACTTGAGAGAGAGATAAAGTTCTCTATAGAATTAATTCTAGGAACGGGACCAATCTCTATAGCACCCTATAGAATGTCTCCTTTAGAATTGATAGAGTTGAAGGTATATATAGAAGACCTATTGGAAAAATAATTCATTAGGCCCAGTCTTCATCATGGGGAGCACTAGTATTATTTGTGAAAAAGAAAGATGGAAGCTTAAGGTTGTGTATAGATTATAGGAAATTAAACAGGGTAACAATAAAGAATAAATATCCACTCTCTAGGATAGATGATCTCTTGGATCAATTGAGAGGAGCTACTATATTTTCCAAAATTGATTTGAGGTTGGGGTACCATCAAATCAGAGTGAGAAGAGAAGACATACCTAAGACAGCTTTTAGAACTATATATGAGCATTATGAATTTCTTGTAATACCATTCGAATTGATGAATGCTCCAGCTATTTTCATGGATTACATGAATCGTATCTTTAGACCCTATCTTGATCAATTCGTGGTAGTGTGTATCGATGACATTCTCGTATATTCTAAAAGTAGTGAAGAGCATAAACATCATCTTAAAATTGTGCTATAGTTGCTTAAAGAGAAGTTATTGTATGCTAAACTTGAGAAATGTGAATTCTAGTTAGAAGAGGTAAGATTTTTAGGTTATGTGATTACTAGAAATGGAGTAGCAGTAGATTCTATTAAAACAGAGGTGGTAGTTAGTTGGGAATGACCTACTACAGTGACCAAAGTCTGTAGTTTTCTCGGATTAGTCAGTTACTATAGAAGATTTATTCAAGGATTTTTGCAGATAGCATTACCTTTGACTAAATTGACTAGAAAAGATGTTCCATTTGTGTGGGATGCCAAATGTGAACATATCTTTTGAACTCTAAAAGAAAAACTAACAACCACACCTGTCTTAATCATTCTTGATCCATTAGAAAATTTTGAAGTGTACTGTGACGCATCCAAGAAGGGCCTAGGGTGTGTCTTGATGCAAGATAGAAAAGTAGTAGCATATGCATCTAGGTAATTGAGACCCCATGAGAAGAATTATCCTAGCCATGATTTTGAATTAGCAGTCATAGTGTTTGCCTTAATGATTTGGAGACTACCTTTATAAATCTAGATTCGAGGTATTTAGTGACCATAAAAGTCTCAAATACCTTTTTAACCAAAAAGAGTTGAATATGAGACAAAGGAGGTGGATGGAATTTATTAAAGACTATGATTTTGAATTAAAGTACCATCCTAGAAAGGCAAACATAATAGCTAATGCTTTAAGTAGGAAATCCCTTCATGTAGCTCATATGATAGTGAGTGAAATGAACCTAACTGAGAAGTTTAGGAATTTGAGTTTGTCCACTCTAGTGTTACCAGATAGAATATACTATGTGAAATGAAGATCGAGAGTGCCTTTAGAACACAAATCCTAAAAGCTCAAAGAGAAGATGAATTCTTGAAGTCCCTAAAGGATCCAAAAGAATTTAAGAAAGAAAATGATGGTATAGTAACCTTCCAGACTAAGTTATATATCCCTGAATCAAAGGGATTGAGGGACAAAATTTTAGAGGAAGCCCATAAAAGCAACTATACTATTCATCTTGGTGGTACCAAGACTTAAAGAGAAATTTCTGGTGGCCAGGTATGAAGAAGCACATAGCTGAGTATGTTGCTAAATGCTTAGTGTGTCAGTAGTTGAAGATTGAACATCAGAAACCTTTCAGAATGTTACAACCTCTAGAAATTTCAGAATGAAAATAGGATAAATTTTTCATGGATTTTGTAGTAGGTTTGCCTAGAACTTCGTCGAGAAATTACGCAATTTGGGTGATTGTGGACAGATTAACAAAATCTGCACATTTCCTACCTATTAAAATAAATTTTTCATTGGATAAGTTAGCTCACTTGTATGTACAAGAAATAGTAAGACTTCATGGAATACCTATTAGTATAGCATCAGATAGAGATCCTAGGTTTACTTCTAGATTCTGGAGAGCCTTACATGAGGCATTTGGTACAAAGTTAAACTTCAATACTACTTATCATCCTCAAACTGATGGGCAGACTAAAAGGACGATTCAGACATTAGAAGATATGCTTAGGGCTTGTATATTAGAACAAAGAGGAAGTTAGGATAGAATTTTGCCTTTAGTTGAATTTTCTTATAACAATAGTTTCCACATCAGCATAGAAATGGCTCCTTATAAAGCCTTGTATAGGAGAAGGTGTAGATCACCCTTGTGTTGGTTTGAGGTGGGAGAGAGACAAATTTTAGGGCCAAAATTAATTCAACAAACTATTGATAAGATAAAAATGATTAGGGAGAAAATGACTAAGGCTCAGGATAGAAAGAAAAATTATGCTAATAAGAAGAGGAGACCCTTAGAATTTGTAAAGGGGATCATGTTTTTCTCAGAGTATCTCCGGTTATTGGTATTAGTAAGGCTATTAAGTCCAAAAAATTGAATCCTAAATACATTGGACCATACTAGATTTTGAAAAGAATAAGTTCATATGCTTATCAAATAGCATTACCTCTATTTTTGTCCAATCTCCATAATATTTTTCATGTTTTTCAACTTCGTAAATATATCCCAGATCCTTTTCATATTCTTGACGTCAATACTGTACAATTGAAAAATAATTTAACTTACAATTCTAGACCTTTAAGAATCATTGGTATTGAAGTCAAACAATTGAGAAATAAGACAATTCCACTGGTAAAGGTATTGTGGGATCAGTCATCACTATAGGAAGTTATGTGGGAGAAAGAAGATGATATGAGAAAAGTCTATCCAGATTTATTTGAATAGGTATGTACAAATTTTGGGGACAAAATTTTTAAAAGGAGGGGAGAATTGTAACATCCGCTCCTTCTACGCATTAAGAGACGTTTGTTGATTTTAAATGAATTAAATGCTTGTGTTTGTTGCATTAAATTATATATAGATGCATTAGAATGAGAGTTTTCAGTGAAGACAAAGAATAGGTATTAAATTAAAAGGAAAAAGATAAAGTGAGGATGGATGTGAGAATTTCCAAAATTTCAGGGCAATAGACCGTAATTTTAGCCAAAAGATTTACTGTAGCAACAGAATTTTGAAACTTCCCGTTAGTGAACTAGGGACAAAATGATAATTTAAAATATGGTTAGAAAAATTATCTTTTTGGGCCGAATAGTCGAGAATTAGGAGTAGAATTACAAATGACTGAATCACCTACAAATAGGTGAAGTCTCCAGAGCACCTCATTGTGCTTCCTGAGGTTTGAATTTTAGAGAGAGAAAGAATGAGCTAGAGAGAGAAAGAATGGAAATTGTGAAGGAAGAGAGCTGTTGGACGAATTTAAGCATTCCAGAAGCTAGGGAAACTTACCAGAACACCTTCTAATCATCAAACACTAAAAATTAGCAAAAAGGTAGCAAACCACCAATCTCTCTTATTTTCAACATTTACTATTCATGGTTAAAAATTTTGAGTTTTCATAATTTTGAACTCGAGGGAGATTAAAACCTACATTCTTAGTGTTTTTGATTGCTATTGGATTTTTTAAAATATTTGAATATACTTGTGAATGCATGAATGAAAATATGAAAAATGGGTTTTCATGGTTTCTAAGAAAGAGTTTAAATCCAAGATTTGAGCATGAGTAATTGGTGGTTTGGGCTATTTTTGTGTGGTAAATGAAGCTCCTATGCTGATATTGAGTTTTTAATCATCAAAACTAATTTAAAAACATATTCTTGGGTCAAAAAGATTGGTCAACTGCGAGTTTTAAAATAAAGCATAACGTAGTAGTCGACTGTCGGGGTCCTAGAAGTCAACTTATTGCACTTTGTTTGAAATATTTTTGGGACAGCAAGCTGAAAGTCGACTACTAAGAGGCTGGAAGTTGACTGCCAGAAGGCTAGAAGTTGACTTGTAGCTCTCTATTTTGGGAAATTTGACTCAATAACCTATTTTAATCCACAATTAGCCCAAACTTCACTCAAATGTAGGATTTAATCTTGAATTGTAATGGATAGCATAAGAAATAAGAATATTTAAGAAATTATGAGAAAGAGAAGAGAAATAAAAGATTTTAATTGAGCATAAACCATAAATAAGAGTAACTACAAATGGTTGATCCACGAGAATAACTGCATTTGGTTATACCGTGAGAAGGGATGCAATTGGTTATATTGCGAGAATAGTTGCAATTGGCTGTAATCTAGGAAAATTTTTGTAGAGGGTTAACCATGAGAATGAATGCAGACGGTGAAAGCCACGAGAATGATCACAGGTGGCTCATGACCATGAGAGAACTCATTTATGAATGAAAATTTTGAAAGAGTTATTTTATGATGCTTTTGACTATAGCCATATCAAATTGCATGATTTCTTTGTTTATGCTTTATATTGATATGAGAATATGATTTGTTACCATTACAGTCTGAGAATGTATCTTGTGTGATGAATATCTGTTGAAGTGCATGTGTAATCATAAGTATATGAATGAGATATTTGTATAATCCATGTACATTATTCCAATAAAATAATATTTTAAATTATTATGAAAAAGAATGTAGTGGATTTTCGTATTCGTACGGTGGTACAAGTAGCTATTTTTAAACATAAGTGATTATTGATACTGAGAAATATTTCTCATTAAATGTTGGTTTTGTATCATATGCGTAGGTACCAGGTGCTATTGGAGATAGAGATAGAAGTAGTGGAGATACCTTTTTTGGGGTATTTTCCTGTGATCACTGGACTATGGGTCTTATTTGTATTTGAGTTACCACCCTCTCCTTGACTGTATGCATAACTAGGAGTACATAGTATTTTGACATGCCCATTTCCCTGAATCCTTATTAATATTTTGAAAGGATCAAGAGGATGATTTTGGTGAAAGTAAGGAGGGCATATATGTATTAAGATATGTGAGATAGAGAATTTTTCTTGATACAGGATATGAGTGGTAGGCTTGTTGTCTCCTTACCTTGCTTAGGCTCATATATCTATAGGTATATGTTTGGCATATACTATTGTGCATGCACGTATAAATATTATATACAGTTGAATGTGAGTGTGAATATCTCTATATCTATCTATCTCATTTAAATTACTTCATTTCTTTTCGCTGTGTAATGTGTGAAAACCCGAGTGTAGTAACATCAACTAGTGACACTCAATTATTTAACTTAGAAAAAGTTAAAAATATACTTGAGTAGAGGCAGAGTAAACTCATCAATCCTATATTATATCACCTTATATTATTTAATCCCTAAAAAGGAATATAGGGTTGGGGATGTTACACTGAGTTGGTATAAGAGCACCATTATCACAGCTAGTTGAGCACTTGTTCCGATGATAGGGGACGATGGGCAGGACATCGCCATCGTTCGTAGCCTCCAAAAACCTTTAGACTCGTGTAACCCGAGACCACAAGCCCGTCCACTTTCGCGACTTCTCCGTGGAATTTTTTGTCCAATCTACTATCAATCACCGTTCGCTCAACCTCAGGCAACTCGTCCGTGGCCACTCGTCCATCTACTGGTGGCCCTTTGGCAATTTTTTGATGGATACCCGAGAACCCGAGAAAGATTCATGAGAGAGGAGACGCGACCTATTTCACGTAACCCAAGTAGATTTGCCGTGTTGAAGGTCAGAAACTGAGAGGTGACCATCTAGTTGTCATTTGTCGTCCGTCAGCTGTTGTCTGGTTACTGTCTGATGTAACATCTGCTCCTAAATTTTGAGATATGTTTGTTAATTTTAGTTATTTGCTTGTGTATGTTGCATTTATGTTATGTTAGATTACATATAGTTGCATGAGTGTAAGAATTAGACTAGAAATGAGTGAGAAATTTGACTAGAATGAAGAAAAGGACTAAATTGAAAAGTGGAAAAATTTAGGTATGAAAATCGTAATTTTGGCCAAAAGAATTACAATAAACAACAAAATTTTGCAATTCTCCCGCTAATGAGTTAGGGAAAAAAATGGGAATTTCTCATATAGTTTGAAATTTACTAATTTAAAGCCAAATGATTAGAAATTTTGAATCCATGCAAGTGTTAGATTGTCATATAAATAGGGGTAAGAGTCAGACTTCTTCATTCCAAAATTTAGACTTCCACTTCTAGAGAGAGAGGGTGTGACCAAGTAGAGAGAGAAGCTGAAGGAGCAAGGAAGTGAATCTCATTTCTAGCATGATTTGAAGTCAGAAAAGTGATTAGGAAGGCATCTACAGCATTAATCAGCATCCAAACATCATTTAAACACGGATTAAGGTAGCATAATAACTCAATCCCTTTATTTCAGAGTTTACTATTCACATTGTAACCCCCCAATCCTAAAGTTTCCTTTTTAATGTAATTTAAACAATATAAACAATATACTATAAGATTGGTGAATTACTACTTCCTTTACCCAAGTCAAATTTTAAATATTTATCAAATGAAATAATTAGTATATTGGTTTGGGCTACTACACTCGAGATCTCACACGTTACGCAATGAAAAATACATTAAATTAATTGACATAAACATACATACATATATACATTCGCATTCATTTACAATATATACATATCATTCAGTAGACATATATCTAGGGATATGTAAGAGTGTTATCTAGGGTAAGGAGACAACAAACCTGTCACTCATACCCATTTAACAAAAATAGCTAGTGGATTCCTAGCTCATATATCCCAATACATATATGCCCTTATCCTATACATCAAAATTATTCTCTTGATCCTTTTACCAAAATATCACAAGGATTCAGGGTATAGGGCATACCAAAAACTTTATACTCTAATACTTTATGTAATCAGGGTAGAGGAAGAACTTACCATACAAATATGATCTATAGTTCCTTAATAATAGGGAAATACCCCAATAAGGGTATTTTAACCAACTCTATCTCTATCTCAAGAAGGATCTGGTATCTAGGCATCTGATACAAACCGGCATTTTTATGAGAATAAATCCCAATAGCATTAACAACCAGTTTTCAAAACAGCTAGTTTATACCACCATAAACTCATACAAAAATTCTACATTCTTTTTCATAAAAACAATACATTTATTGGGTTATCTTGTATAACATTTCATTTAACATTCATACTTGCATGCATAAGCTCAACTCATAGAATATATATCATAAATTCATCAAAACATATAGGTAACATAGCATCATTCATATAACTTTCATTATAAAATAAAGTGCAATAAGGAAATAAGAGCACTTCTCGTTGGCCTCTGCCAATCAACATCATATAATTGCATAATAAGAGAAATTTGGAGGGACAACATGTGCACCACTCCATGCTTTCGAATATGCACTTTGACAACTATACCTGGTAGTCCTCAACTGCATATCATATTTGTGTACATTCTGAAGCATCTTCTAATGGATCCAAGTACAATAGAGTCCTCACATTTGGGTTCTACACATTGAGTACATACTGTGGTCCATAAAACACTATTCATAAACATATATATATGTGAATTTTCATTTATATTGGCCATTAAGTCACTAACTTACAATTTACAACTATCACGATAATAATAGAATGTCCAATCACTGTCCCCTATTAGCAATTAATCATTCAGATATGAACTTATCTACCACAGATACATATATTAAGAATATAATTTTCATTTATCCTATGCATTCTTGCTCTTTCCTTTTAAATTTCATCACTTTCATGCTCTTTCTCATTTACATTCAAAGTATATGTTACCTTGCTTATAATTTAAGTTTAATCTCTAGTTTGGATTTAGTTTTTGGGCTAGATATCATTCAAAAATGTGATTAAGTTCATCATCCCATTAAAAAAAGGTGGCAGTCGACTGGTACCACGCTACAAGTTGACTGGTTGCGTTTTGTCAAATCTTTGAAATTTCAAGCAGAAAGCTATCGATCATTGCTAGGTGCACAGTCAGCTTGCTACCTTCTTTGTGGGCCCAACGGTTGTGATTGGGTCAGGCGATCGATTGCTCTTTCTTGGGCATTTCTGGAAAAATGAAGAACACGCCAGTCGACTTCTAGGTGCTCAAAAATCGACTGCTAGCATTCTGTATACGTTTCTGGGCACATCAAGAACACGACAGTCGGCTGCTACATCGTGGCATTCGACTGCTGCATCTTGCTCTGTTTTATAAATTGCCATTGACCTAAATTTTCAATCCAAAAACTTGTTAATAAACCCATTTTGAAATTGATGAACTCAAGATAAACTTCTTAGCAACATTTAAAACAAGAAAATAACCCAAAACATCATATAATCTGGTCCAAATTTGAGATTTAAATTCATTTTTGTTCAAGCTGAAAAACCCATTTTTCAGAAGTGATTTTAAGCATGCAGAAGTATTTTCAATCAATTAAAAATACCCAATAGTGAATAAAAAGAATAAGAATATAGTTTTTAATCCTTTTTTTCTTTCAAATAAGTTCAATTTCACAAATTTCAGTGGTATGAATAATAAACTCCAAAATAAAGGGATTGAGTTATTGTGCTACCTTAATTCGTGTTTAAACGATGTTTGAATACTGATTAATGTTGTAGATGCATTCCAAATAACTTTTCTAAATTTAAATCTTGTTAGAATTGAAATTCACTGCCTTTCTCCTTTAACTTCTCTCTTTACTTGGCCACTCTCTCTAGAAATGGGAGCCTAAGCTGTGGAATGAAGGAGTCTGACTCCTGTCCCTATTTATATGACAATCCAACACTTACATTGATTCACAATTTCTGATCATTTGGCCTCAAATTGGTAAATTTCAATCTATATGGGAAATTCTCATTTTGTCCCTAACCCAGTGGCGGGAGAATTACAAAAGTCTGTTAGCTACAGTCATCCTTTTGGCCAAAATTGCGATTGTCATACCTAAACTTTTTCACTTTTCAGTTTAGTGCTTTTCTTCATTCTAGTAAATTTTCTCACTCATTTCTAGTCCAATTCTTGCACTTATGCAACTATATGCAAGCTAACATAACATAAATGCAACATACACAAGCAATTAACTAAAATTAACAAACATCTCTTAAAATGTCACAGCGGATGTTACACACATGACTGAAATTTGTGAAATTGAACTTGTTTTAAAGAGAAAGGGATTAAAAACTACATTCTTATTGTTTTTAATTACTATTGCGTATTTTTAACTGATTGAAGGTGCTTGTGCATGCTTAAAATTACTTTTGAAAAATGGGTTTTTTAGCTTGAACGAAAATGAGTTTGAATCTTAGATTTGGACAAGATTATATGATTTTTTAGGCTATTTTCTTGCATTAAATATAGTTAAGAAGTTTATCTTGAGTTCATCAATTTCAAAATAAGTTTAAAAACAAGTTTTTGGAGTAAAAATATAGGTCAATGTCAAGTCATAAAATAGAGCAAGACGCAGAAACCGACTGCCACGGTGTAGCATTCGACTATCGTGCTCTTGAGAAGCCCAGAAATGTATACAAAATGCTAGCAGTCGACTGCCGGGCACTTGGAATTCAACTGCCGTGTTCTTTATTTTTCCAGAAATGCCCAAGAACAAACCAACCGACTGCCTCAACCCAAGAATCGACTGTCGGGCCCAACAGTAAGCTAGCAGCCGACTGCCACACACCTATCAGTCAATTGATAACTCTCTATTTGGAATTTTGAGATTTGAACTTTAACCCGCCAATCCTACAATTCCTTTTAAAGTGATTTAAATAATATAAACAATATACTATAAGATTGGTGAATTACTACTTCCTTTAGCCGAGTCAAATTTTTAAATATTTATCAAATCAAATAATTAGTATTATTGGTCTAGGCTATTACACTTGGGATCTCACACGTTACACAGCAGAAAATACATTAAATTAATTGACATAAAACATATATATATATACATCCACATTCATTTACAGTTTATACATATCATTCATTAGATATATCTATGGATATGTGAGAGTGTTAGCTAGGGTAAGGAGACAACAAGCCTGTCACTCATACCTATTTAACAAAAATAGCGAGTGGATTCCTAGCTCACATATCCTAATACATATATGCCCTTATCCTATACATCAAAACTATTCTTTTGATCCTTTTTCCAAAATATCATAAGGATTCATGGTATTGGGCATACCAAAAACTTTCATAGAACCTCACATCCTCAAGGTGTAGGATGAACTTCCTATATATACATGACCCACACTTCATGGATAATAGGAAAATACCCTAGGAAGGGTATCTCCACCACTTCCACCGCCACTTCCAACACTATTTGGAATCTAGGCATCTGATACAAACCAACATTTTTATGAGAATAAATCTTAGTAGCATTAATAACCAGTTTTCAAAACAGCTAGTTTGTACCGCTGTAAACTCATACGAAAATTCTACATTATTTTTCATAAAAATAATACATATATTAGGTTATCTTGTATAACATTTCATTTATCATTCATACTTGCACGCATTGCTTACTCTATATGCTCAGTGTAATGCTCTATTCCAGTCTTACCACTTAGCGTTGGTAACAGATAAAGTCATTACATTTATCCTTATACTTATTTATTCACAGTTAACATCTGAGTGTCCTTACATATCATTCCATTTTAAATTATCAACTCTTTGACTCAGATAAAATTTATAAGCACAGCGAAGTGATAATACAATTTACAATGGATAAAGTGACTAACAGTACCTTACTCTCAATGTTACTAACTTAGGGTCAGGAGACAACATAATTTCTGTCACTCAAACCCATAGTTACAAAATATTATTACAAAATTTTGTCCTTATTGCAAGTCCCATATCACTCAGAACTTCACTAATTACCTGCATCTGATACATATCAGCACACAAATGAGAAACTAATTTCTCAGTAACTTAACAATTCGCAATTTAACTTTGTACTGACATGTACCACTGTGCACGCACAGAAAATTTTCATTTCTTTTATTACAATTATTCACATTCCATCATTTCATACTCCAATGTTTTCATATAAATATGTTAACAATAATAAGAAGTTCAATTGATCTATTACTATAGCAATTACTCTTATTCGTATGAAAAGGATATTAGATGTATTCAATTAACAGTTATATATATGTGTGTGTGTATTTCTCATTCTTAAAACTTACCTTGCATTCATAACATGCATTTAGTCTTACTACAACAATTGTGGACACTTGGCCACTCGAAATTTGTGAACACTGGGTCACTTAGTGGACTCTTGGCCACTTTCACGAGATTAGTGAACTGTTGGTCACGTGTGGACTCTTGGCCACTCTCATGAGATTAGTGATCTCTTGGTCATTTATGCATATACACAACAACTATAATTATCATTATTCTTACATTTCAATCTCCTTTGCATTTACTTATCATAGACATGCTAGGATACCATTATGATTAACATAGTACTTTGGTTATCCTATTATAATAAGGTATGAATTACTTTTAATATTTTATGATACTTAGATATTCTTTTAATTCATATCATTTAGGATAATTAAGAGTCTTTATATTTAATTACCTATATATATATTAATAGTAATATAATTGACTACTAGTCAAGACTAACTTTCTTCCATTAAAATTAATTCTTTAAATTGTATATTTATCTATTAATTCTTCCTAACTTTTATTATAATTTCTATTAAAGTGCAGAATTTATTTCTTTCTAAATTCTTATAATTCAAAAGGTATCTTACTCACTTAGTTACATAAGATAGCCATTCTAAATCTTTATATACTTTCCATTATACGTTCAGAATTTATTCTCTTGGTTCTCTCTCTTCATGGTCTTATATTCTTCACGTGAACCTTACAAAACACCCTACTCCCTTACACATCATTACAATTTATACTTTTCCTCCTAAGTTTTCTAAATTCAAATAGATTTTTCTCATACAATTTCCTTAATTCTTTCCTCTAAATTAGAATAAATTTTTCTCATATAAATACATCCTTTCCTATATTAATTTCGGCTAGTTCCTTAATTCTATATCCTAAATGCTACCTTCCCATATTTCATTATGAGTGTGATAACCAACTCTTAAGATATCTTTCCCTCTCGGTGTAAACTATGGATTTCTAATTTCCTACGTTTGCTTATGAATATAACCATGATTTATGGAGAATTCTTCCACCCTCTCGTACACACTTATTTAAATTTGGAATTACTACTTCAACACCTATAACAAAGTAGACTTACCTTTCAACAACTCCTGCACCGTGAGGTTATATATTTACCTCTCAACAACTCCTGCACTGTGAGGATCTATATATATATATATATATCAATGTATATTCACTTTGCAACAACTCTTGTATCGTGAAGACATAGGGATATAATATATATATTCTACAATTAAGAAACAATGGGATGGAATAGAATTAAATTGCTAAGTTACCTTAAAACACGAGAAGGATGAAGAGAATTTGTTTTAGTGTTTGGAGTTTGCCTTCTTCTTGCTTTCTTTTTGAACGATTTTCCTTCCTTTCCTATTGCTTAAAGAAATTTTCCTAACATCCGTAGCTTCCCTTTTCTTAAAATGTTTGTATCTCTTTTCTTTCTCTATGTCTCAAGCTCCTCTCTTATTTAATTTACATTTCATCGAATGCATGCATTTTTCTTTTCCCCATTTATAAATTTTGTCTTATTAAATTGTGAATTACTCCTCCCTTTCTCAGACACATATACACACCACCTCTTCACCGAATTGAATTGTCACATAGGATATAAATGACACCTCACCTCTTCACCGAGTTATCACATAGGCTATAGGTAGATTGGTAGGTTCCATTGGACGTGAGATAAAATGAGAGGAAAGGATAAGGATGGTGGCAACATGTTTCTCTTTCTTTTCTCACCTCTTCACCGAAATTCTCTATGCATTTATCTATTCAGTTAGTGTGAGGAAAAAGAGTGATGAGATGGAAGAAAGAGAGTAATTTGCATACGTCTTCTCTCATGTGACTTTCTTTTTCACTTGTGGTGTATGTTGAATGCTAGCCTCCTTTCTTTCATTCTTTTTACTTGCTACTACTTTAAGTTACGTATATTCTTTTATATTTGGCTATATCAATTTATGTAAGAGAAAGAGGCCCTTTTTAAGAACCTCATCCTTTATAATTAAGAACCCTTATTTTCCTATCCTAATAACCTATATATATATAGAGTTTTCTTTCCCTCCATTCTGAATTATTTGGCTAAAGTAAGACAAAGAGAAATTAAAATTTTCACATTACTATGCATTCTTTATTTTATCACTTCACATTACTATACATTCTTTATTTATTTATTTTATCACTTTTATTACCTTAAGAAAACAGTGAAATAAAATAATTAAGAAAATAGGGGTGTTACACTCAGTGTATAATATATATTTCATAACTTCATCAGAACATACAGGTAACATAGAATCATTCATATACCTTTCATTATAAAATAAAGAGCAATAAGGAACTAAGAGCACTTCTTGTTGGCCTTTGCCAAATATCATCATAATCATCATCATATAATTGCATAATATAAGAGAAATCTATAGGGTTATCATGTACACCACTCCATACTTTCAAATATGTAATCTGGCAACTATGCCCATTGGTAGTCCTCGACTGCATATCATATTTGTGTACATTCTGGAGCATCCTCTAGTGGATCCAAGTACAATAGAGTCTTGACATTTCGGTTTCACACATTGAGTATATACTAGGGTCCCCAAAACACTATTCATAAACATATATATATGGTTGAACCGGTGCATACTATAGTTCTTTAAATTTTAAGTATGTGACTTTCATTTACATTAGCCATTAAGTCACTAACTTACAATTCAAAACTATCATGATACTCGTGGAATGTCCAATCACCGTCCCATACCAGTAATTAGTTATTCAAATATGAACCTATCTACCACAGATACATATATTAAGAATACAATTCTCATTTCTCTTGTACATTCTTGCTCTTTCCTTTTAAATTTTGTCACTTTCATGCTCTTTCTCATTTACATTCAAAGTATATGTTACCTTGCTTATAATTTAAGTTTAATCTCTAGTTTGGATTATGTTTTCGGGCTAGATATCAATCAAACATGTAAATAAGTTCATCATCCCATGACAAAAAGTGGCAGTAGATTGGTACCACACTACAAGTTGACTGATTGCATTCTATCCAAATCTTCAAAATTCCAAACAGAAAGCTATCAGTCAACTGTTAGGTGCTTGATAGTCAGCTGCTAACTTCTTTGTTGGGCCGACACGATCATTTGGGTTGAGGCGATTTGCTCTATTCTTAGGCATTTCTAGAAAAGGGAAGAACATGAAAATCGACTTCTAGGTGTTCGACAATTGATTGCTAGCATTTTATATGTGTTTCTGGGCATCTTAAGAGCACGATAGTCATTCTTTGAGCAAGTGGCGATCATTCTCTTGCATCTTGCTCTATTTTATGAATTGCCGTTGACCTAGATTTTTAATCCAAAAACTTGATTTTAAACCTATTTTGAAATTGATGAACTCAAGATAAACTTATTAGCAACATTTAACATAAGAAAATAGCCCAAAACATCATATAATCTTGTCCAAATCTTAGATTAAAACTCATTTTCATTCAAGCTAAAAACCCCATTTTTTAGAAGCAATTTTAAGCATGCACAAGTACTTTCAATTGGTTAAAAATACCCAATAGTAATTAAAAATAATAAGAATGTAGTTTTTAATCCCTTTTTTTTTTAAATAAGTTTAATTTTGCAAATTTCAATAGTATGAACAGTGAACTTCGAATAAAGGGAATAGGTTATTATGCTACCTTTGTGCTAATTTCTAATCGGTGTTTGTTGATTGGGAAGTGTTTTGGAGTGATTTCCTA
The DNA here is from genome assembly GCA_031216115.1 of Senna siamea. Taxonomy (NCBI): domain Eukaryota; kingdom Viridiplantae; phylum Streptophyta; class Magnoliopsida; order Fabales; family Fabaceae; genus Senna; species Senna siamea. Next base: position 21,911,338 of record CM062363.1, on the reverse strand, counting down.
CTTCCTGGAATGCTTAAATACAAGTAATAGTGTTGTTTGCTCACAATTCCTTCTCTTTCTCTCTCTAACTTATCTATTTTCTCTCTCTAGAATTCAGACTTTCAAGAAGCACAATGAAGGGTCTGAAGGGTTGGCCTATTTATAAGTAATCTAACTCTTTGCAATTTTGCTCTTAATTCCCGACTATCTAGCCCAAAATGATAATTCTTCCAACTATATGTTAAATTACCAATTTGTCCCTAGCTCATTGGCTAGAAGTTTTCAAAATTCTGTTGCTACAGTAAATCTTTTGGCTAAAATTATGGCCTATTACCCTAAAGTTTCAGAAATTCTCACATCCATCCTCACTTTATCTTTTTCCTTTCAATTTGGTCCCTATTCTTTCTCTTCACCTAAAACTCTCATTCTAATGCATCTGTATGTAATTTAATGCAACAAACACAGATATTCAATTCATTAAAATAAACAAACATCTCTTGAATGCGGAAAGAGCGGATGTTACATGGATAGAATGCAACTAGTTGACTTATAGCGTGGTACCAGTCGACTGCCACCTTTTGTAATGGAATTATGAACTTAATTACATGTTTGAATGATATCTAGCCCAAAAACATAATCCAAACTAGAGATTAAACTTAAATTATTAGCAAGATAACATAGGCTCTAAGTGTAAATGAGAAAGAGCAAGAATGCATAAGAGATATCAAAATTGTATTCTTAATATAGGTATTTTTGGTAGATAAGTTCATAGCTGAATGACTGATTGCTGGTATGGGATGGTGATTGGACAATCCACGAGTATCGTGATAGTTGTAAATTGTAAGTTAGTGACTTAATGGCTAATATAAATGAAAAGTCACTTACTTAAAATTTATAGAACTATAATATGTACCAATTCACCCATATATATATATATTTATGAATAGTGTTTTAGGGACTCCAGTATGTAGTCAATGTGTGGGACCTAAATGTGGGTACTCTATTGTACTTGGATCTACTAGAGGAAGCTCCAGAATGTACACAAATGTGATATGCAGTCGAGGACTGCCAATAGGCATAGTTGATAGAGTACATATTTGAATTTATAGAGTGGTGCACATGATGACCCTCTGGATTTCTCTTATATTATGTAATTACGTGATGATGATTATGATGATATTTGGCAGAAGCCAACAAGAAATGCTTCTATTTCCTTATTGCTCTTTATTTTATAATGAAAGTTATATGAATGATGTTATGTTACCTATATGTTCTGATGAATTTGTGAAATATATACTATGAGATGAGCATATAGAATAATCAATGCATGCAAGTATGAATGTTAAATGAAATGTTATACAAGATAACCCAATAAATGTATTGTTTTATGAAAAAGAATGTAAAATTTTCGAACGAGTTTACGGTGGTACAAACTAACTATTTGAAAAATGGTTATTAGTGTTACTGAGATTTATTCTCATAAAAATGATAGTTTGTATCAGATACTTAGATTTCAATACTGAGGTCAATAACCTGAGGAATGAAACCATTTCCTGGTAAAGGTCTTGTGGGATGAAACATCACCTTAGGAAGCTACTTGGGAGAAGGAAGAAGACATGAGGAGAACCTATCAAGAGCTTTTCACATAAGGTATGTATCAATTTCGAGGATGAAATTATTTTAAAGGAGGGGAGAAATGTAACACTCGCCCTTAATAATTTGCATTTTTAATGATATTATTATTATTTATTATGTGATGATAAGGAAGGTTCATTAGAAAGATAGAATGGACATTTTCATCAAGATAGAGTTACTTTTGTCATAAAAGAGTGAAATTAGAAAATCTGGTAAAGAAGGGCAAATAGTAATTTTACCATGAAGGGAAAAAATTAATTTAATTTTCTTATTTCATGAAATTACATTTAAGGACTTTCATCATTTTTATTTAAGAGAGAAGAAGAATTTAGTTTGGAAAGTGATTATGTTCACTTTGGTGGAAAAATGGCAATTTTCCCTAAAAAGGGCAAAATTGTAATTTTACTCCAAGGACATATTAGTAATTTTACATAATATAAAAAATTTAATTTCTTCCTTAAATATTCCAAGGAAATAGAAATTAGAAGTCTTTACCCTTTTATGTTCAAAAAGGAGAAAGAATAAGAGTGAAAATAACAACATTGGCATAAAGGGCAAAAAATTAATTTTTCCTTAAGGGCAAAAATGGTAATTTTCCTAAAAGAAGGATAAATTAGTAAATTCACAAAAATAAGTTTTATGAAACCTTATTTTAGTGATTTTTACCCATTAAATCTGAAAAGAGTGAAAAATAGAGTTAAAATGGCCATTTGGACTGAATGGCAAAATGATAATTTTCTTAGGGGAATATTAGCAATTTACAAAAAGATGAGGGACCATTTTGTAATTTCAAAATTTTTGAGGCCAGAAACATCCTAGCCCATGGAAGTTGAACAAAATTACATTCCTAAGGAGAGTGGATTCCATTCTTGAAAAGGAGAAGTAGTAAGGGTAAATTGGTCATTTCACACCAAGAGCATTTTGGTAATTTCACCAAAACCCTAATTTAAGTCTTCTTCTTCCTTTAGGAGAAGAAGAAGTCAAAGAGAAGGAGAAAGGAGGGTGCTGGCCAAAGCCTTCCAAGGGAAGAAGAGAACAGAACATCTGTAACCTCCCAATCCTACAGTTCCTTTTAAAGAGATTTAAATAATATAAACAATATACTATAAGATTGGTGAATTACTACTTCCTTTAGCCGAGTCAATTTTCAGTTATTTATCAAGTGAATTAAAAAGTATTATTGGTTTGGGCTACTACACTCAGGATCTCACACATTACGCAACAGAAATTAAAACATATTAGTTAAAATAACATATATGTGCATACATATATTCATATACATCAACATTCATTTACAGTGTATACATATTATTCATTAGACATATATCTATGGATATGTGAGAGTATTAGCTAGGGTAAGGAGACAACAAGCCTGTCACTCATACCCATTTAACAAAAGTAGTTAGTGGACTCCTAGCTCACATATCCTAATAAATATATGCCCTTATCTTATACATCAAAACTATTCTCTTGATCCTTTTACCAAAATATCACAAGGATTCAGGGTATGGGGCATACCAAAAACTTTCTATTCTAATACTTCATGTAATCAAGGTGGGGGAAGAACTTCCCATACATATATGATCCAAAGTTCTTAATAACAGTGAAATACCCCAGGAAGGGTATTTTAACTAACTCCATCTCTATCTCAAGAAGGATCTGGTATCTAAGCATCTGATACAAACCAACATTTTTATGAGAATAAATCTCAGTAGCATTAATAACCTGTTTTCAAAATAGCTAGTTTGTACCACCGTAAACTCATACAAAAATTCTACATTCTTTTTTTATAAAATGATACATCTATTGGGTGATCCTGTATAACATTTCATTTAACATTCATACTTGCATGCATAAACTTAACTCATAGTATATGTCTCATCAATTCATCAAAACATATAGGTAAAATAGCATCATTCATATAACTTTCATTATAACATAAAGAGCAAGAAGGAAATAAGAGCACTTCTCATTAGCCTCTTCCAATCATCATACATTAGCCTCTGCCAATCATCATACATTGACCTTTGCCATTCATCATCATAATTATCATCATATAATTGCATAATAAGAGAAATTTGGAGGGACAACATGTGCACCACTCCATGTTTTCGCATATGTACTGTGGCAACTTTGCCTGGAAGTCCTCGACTGCATATAACATTGTGTACATTCTAGAGCATCCTCCAGTGGATCTAAGTACTATAAGGTTTCCAAATCTGGGTCCCACACATTAAGTACATACTGGGGTCCTCAAAACGTTATTCATAAACATATATATATAGGTGAATCGATGCATACTATAGTTCTGTAAATTCTAAGTATGTGACTTTTCATTTACTTTGGCCATTAAGTCACTAACATGCAATTTACAACTATCAAGATAATTGTTGAATGTCTAATCACCGTCCCATACCTGCAATCGGTCATTCAGATATGAACCTATCTACTACAAATACATATGTTAAAAATACAATTTTCATTTATCTTATGCATTCTTGCTCTTTCCTTTTAACTTTCACGCTCTTTCTCATTTACATTCAAAGTATATGTTACCTTACTTGTAATTTGAGTTTAATCTCTAGTTTGGATTTAGTTTTTGGGCTAGATAGCATTCAAATATATCATTAAGTTCATCTTTTCATCACAAAAGGTGGCAGCCAATTGGTATCACGCTGTAAGTCGACTGATTGCATTCTGTCCAAATCTTCAAAATTCCAAACAAAAGGCTATCAGTCGACTGCTAGCTTACTGTTGGGCCCGATGTAACCCCCTAATCCTACAATTGCTTGTAAGTTGATTAAATAATATAAATAATATACTATAAGATTGGTGAATTACTACTTTCCTTACCCGAGTCAATTCTTTAAATGTTTACCAAATGAATTGAATTAGTATTATTGGTTTGGGCTACTACACTCGGGATCTCACACATTACGCAGTGGAAATAAAAAAAACATATTAATTAAAATAGCATACATGTGCATACATATATTTATATACATAAACATTCTTTTACAATATAGAAATATCATTCATTTAGAAATATATCCACGGATATGTGAGAGTGTTAGTTAGGGTAAGGAGACAACAAGCCTGTCACTCATACCCATTTAACAAAAATAGCTAGTGGATTCCTAGCTCACATATCCTAATACATAAATGCCCTTATCTTATACATCAAAACTATTCTCCTAATCCTTTTACCAAAATATCAAGAGGATTCAGGGTATGGGGCATATAAAAAAATTTCCTAGAACATTACATCCTCAAGGTGTGGGAGGAACTTCCCATATATATACAATCCACACTTCATGAATCACAGGAAAATACCCTAGGAAGGGTATTTCCACCACTTTCACCTCCACTTCTAGTACTATCTGAAACCTAGGCATTTGAAACAAACCAGCATTTTTTTCTGGGAATACATCTCAGTAGCATTAATAACCATTTTTCAAAACAGCCAATTTGTACCACCGTAAACTCATACAGAAATTCTACATTCTTTTTCATGAAACAATACATCTATTGGGTTATCTTATATAACATTTGATTTAACATTCATACTTGCATGCATTGCTTACTATATATGTTCAGCTCGTAGTATACATCACATAAACTCATCAAAACATACCGGTAACATAGCATCATTCATATAACTTTCATCATAAAATAAAGAGCAATAAGGAAATAAGAGCACTTCTCATTGGCCTCTGCCAATCATCATCATATGATTGCATAATAAGAGAGATCTGGAGGGGCAATATATGCACCACTCCATCTTATAATTATCATCATATGATTGTAAAATAAGAGAAATCTAAAGGGGCAACATATGCTTCGCTCCATACTTTCGAATATGTACACTGGCAACTTATGCCTGGCAGTCCTCGACTCTAGCAACTTATGCCTGTCAGTCCTCGATTTCATATAACATTGCGTACATTCTGGAGCATCCTTTAGTGGATCCAAGTACCACAAGGTTCCCAACTATGGGTCCCACACATTAAGTACATACTGGGGTCCTTAAAATGCTATTCATAAACATATATATATGGGTGAATCGGTGCATCCTATAGTTCTATAAATTCTAAGTATGTGACTTTTCATTTACATTGGCCATTAAGTCACTAACTTACAATTCACAACTATAACGATAATCACGGAATGTCCAATCACCATCCCATACCAGCAATCAGTCATTCAGATATAAACCTATCTACCACAAATACATATATTAAGAATACAATTTTCATTTCTCTTATGCATTCTTGCTCTTTCCTTTTAAATTTCATCACTTTCATGCTCTTTCTTGTTCACATTCAAAGTATATGTTACCTTGCTTATAATTTGAGTTTAATCTTCAGTTTGGATTTAGTTTTAGGGCTAGATATCATTCAAATATGTCATTAAGTTCATCTTTTCATTGCAAAAGGTGGTAGTCGACTGGTATCATGCTGCAAGTCGACTGATTTCATTTTGTCTAAATTTTCAAAATTCTAAACAGAGAGCTGGTAGTCGGCTGCTAGGTGCCGATCATGATCGCAAGCTTCTTTGTTGGGCCCAACAATGATCATTGTTGGGTCGGGGCAGTCGGATGCTCTGTTCTTGGGTGTTTCTGGAAAAATGAAGGACGTGGTAGTCGACTGCTAGCATTTTGTATATGATTTTGGGCATCTCAAGAGCACGACAGTCTACTGCTTCACTGAGCCAGTCGGCTGCTCTGTCTTGCTCTGTTTTGTAAATTGTCGTTGACCCAAAATTTCAATCCAAAAACTTTTTTCTAAAGCCATTTTGAAATTGATGAACTCAAGATAAACTCCTTAGTGACATTTAACACCAAAAAATAGCCCAAAACATCATGTAATCTTGTCCAAATATAAGATTAAAACTCATTTTCGTTCAAACTGAAAAACCTATTTTTTAGAAATCATTTTAAGCATGCACAAGTATTTTCAATCGATTAAAAACACCCAATAGTGATAAAAACAATAAGAATGTAGTTTGTATTCCCTTTTTTCTTTCAAATAAGTTTAACTTCACAAATTTCAGTAATATGAACAGTAAACTCCAAAATAAAGGGATTGGGTTATTTTGCTACCTTAATCCGTGTTTTACTAATGTATAGATGCTGATTGATGCTGCGGATGCCTTCCTAATCACTTTTCTAACTTCAACCCTTGCTAGAATTGAGATTCTCTGTCTTTTTCCTTTCATTTCTCTCTCTAGATTGTCCACTCTCTCTCTCTCTAAAGTTTAGACTTTCAAGAAGCAATGGAAGGGTCTGAAGGATTAGCCTATTTATAGGTGATCCGACCCTTCGCAATTTCTCTCTTAATTCCCGACCATTCGGTCCAAAATGATAATTCTTCCAACTATATGTTAATTTACCATTTTGTCCCTAGCTCACTGGCGGGAGGCTTTCAAAATTCTGTTGGTACAGTAAATCCTTTGGCCAAAATTACAATTGTTATACCTAAATTTTTTCACTTTTTAGTTTAGTCTTTTTCTTCATTCTAGTCAAATTTCTCACTCATTTATAGTCCACTTCTTGCACTCATGCAACTATATGCAAGCTAGTATAATATAAATGCAACATACACAAGCAATTAATTAAAATTAACAAACATCTCTCAAAATTTAGGAGCAGATGTTACATTTCTCCCCTCCTTTTAAAAAATTTTATCCTCAAAATTTATACGTACCTATGCAAATAACTCTGGGAAATTTCTTCTCATATCATCTTCCTTCTCCCACATAGCTTCTTGTGGCGGTGACTGATCCCACAAAATTTTTACTAAAGGAATAATCCTATTCCTCAATTGTTTAGTCTCAATGCCAATAATCTTTAAAGGTCTTGGTGTATAAGTCAAATTATCTTTTAATTCTACTGTTCTGACATCGAGAATATGTGAAGAATCGAGAAGATATTTACAAAGTTGAGAAATATGGAACACATCATAGAGATTGGATAGAAATGAGGGTAAAGCAATTTGATAAGCCAATTGGCCAACCTTTTTCAAGATTTGGAAAGGTCCAATATATCTTGGGCTCAACTTTTTAGACTTAATAGCCCTGCTAATACCAGTAATAGGAGAAATTCTAAGGAAAACATGATCTCCTTCATCGAATTCTAGTGGTATTCTCCTTTTATCAACATAACTTTTCTGTCTATTTTGGGCCTTGGCCATCTTTTCTTTAATCATTTTAATTTGACCTGTGGTTTGTTAAACTAATTCAGGCCCTAGTATTTGTCTCTCCCCCACTTCAAACCAGCACAAAGGTGACCTACATTTTCTTCCATACATGGCTTCATAAGGAGCCATCCCTATGCTGGAGTGAAAACTATTATTGTAGGAAAATTCCACTAAAGGTAAATTTCTATCCCAATTCCCTTTTTGCTATAATGTACATGCTCCAAGCACATCTTCTAGAGTCTGAAATGTTCTTTCAGTCTGCCCATCAGTTTGTGGATGATAAGAAGTACTGAAGCTAAGTTTAGTTCCAAAAGCCTCCTGCAAGGCTTTCCAGAATCTAGAAGTAAACCTAGGATCTCTATCAGATACTCTATTAGTAGGAACTCTGTGGAGTCTTACTATTTCTCGTATATACAATTAGGCCAACTTATCTAATGAGAAATTTATTTTAATGGGTAGGAAATGTGCAGATTTAGTTAATCTGTCTACAATCACCCAGATTGCATCATTTCCTAATTGAGTTTTTGGTAAACCTACAACAAAATCCATAGAAATCTTATCCTATTTCCATTCAGGAATTTCAAGAGGTTGAAGTAGTCCTGCAGGTTTCTGATGTTCAATTTTGACTTGTTGGCACACTAAGCATCTAGCAACATACTCAGCTATTTGCTTCTTCATACCTGGCCACCAAAATTTTTTCTTCAAATCTTGATACATTTTGGTAGCACCAGGATAAATAGTATAGTTGCTCTTATGGGCTTCTTCTAGAATTATATCCCTCAGTTCTCCTGAGTTTGGGATATAAATTCTATCTTGGAAAGTCACTACCCCATCGACACCTCTTTTGAATTCTTTTGGGTCCTTTAGGGACTTGAAGAATTCATCTTCTCTTTGAGCTTCTAATATCTGAGTTCTAAGATTATTCTCAATTTTTAACTCACTCAGACATATCCTATCTTGTAACACCAGTGTGGATAGGCTCATGTTTCTAAATTTATCTATCAGGCTCATTTCATTTATCATTAGTTGAGCCATGTGGAGAGATTTTCGACATAGTGCATCTGCCACTACATTGGCTTTTCCTGAATGGTACTTCAATTCAAAATCATAATCCTTTAAGAATTCCATCCATCTTCTCTACCTCATGTTTAATTTTTTTTTGTCAAAGAGATATTTAAGACTTTTGTGGTCACTAAATACCTCAAACCTTGACCCATACAAATAGTGTCGCTAGATTTTTAAAGCAAACACTATGGCTGCTAATTCTAAATCATGGGTAGGGTAATTTTCTTCATGAGGCCTTAATTTTCTAGAGGCATATGCGACAACTCTCCCATTCTGTATCAAGACACATCCTAGGCCCTTCTTAGATGCATCATAATACAATTCAAAATTTCCTAAGGGATTAGGGATTATTAAGAAAGGTGTTGTGGTCAATTTTTCCTTTAAAATTTGAAAACTATCTTCACATTTGTGATCCCACACAAAAGAAATATTTTTCCTAGTCAGTCTAATCAAAGGCAACGCAATTTGCGAGAACCCTTGAATGAATCTCCTATATTACCCTGCTAATCCAAGAAAACTCTGAATTTCAGTCACTGTTGTGGGTTTCTCCCAACTAATTATAGCTTCTATGTTACTAGGATCTACTGTTACTCCATCTTTAATGATTACATGACCTAAGAATTTCACCTCTTTCAACCAGAATTCATATTTTTCTAATTTTGCATACAATTACTTTTCTCTAAGCAACTGTAATACAATCCTAAGATGACGTTCATGCTCTTCACTACTCTTAGAATATACAAGAATGTCATCAATAAACACTACCACGAATTGATCAAGGTAGGGTATAAAGATACGATTCATGTAATCCATAAAAATAGCTGGAGCATTTGTTAATCCAAATGGCATTACAAGAAATTCATAATGCCCATACCTAGTTCTAAAGGCTGTCTTAGGTATGTCTTCTGTTTTAACTCTGATTTGATGGTATCTCGACCATAAATCGATTTTGGAAAATACAGTAGCTCCTCTCAATTGATCTAACAAATCATCTATCTTAGGAAGTGGGTATTTATTCTTCAAAGTTACCGGTTTAGTTATCTATAGTCTATACATAATCTCATACTTCCATCTTTCTTCTTTACAAATAGAACTGGTGCTCCCCAAGGTGAAGCATTGTGCCTAATAAACTGCTTCCCCAAAAGATCCTCTATCAGTACCTTCAATTCAGTTAACTCTAAGGGAGACATTCTATAAGGCACTATAGAAATTGGTCCCGTGCCAGGAATCAATTTTATAGAAAACTCTATCTCTCTCTCAGGTGGAAGGCTTGAAATTTCATTGGGAAAGACATCTGGAAATTCACAAACTACAGGAATAGCATTAATTTGATGCTGAATTTCAACTTTAGAAGAACACATAAAATGGGTTCTTTGGATCTCTTCCTCAATTTTCCTAACTACTGGCATGGCATCTATAAAAGTCACAGATTTCTTAGAACATTCCAAGACTACATTGTTAGCAGACAACCAATCCATCCCGAGAATAACATCCAATCCCACCAAAGGTAGACAAATGAGGTCAATAATGAAGGGCTTATTCTCAACAACAAGAGAACAATTTAAGCAGGCCAAACAAGTTAATACCTACTCTCCTGCGGCAGTTAAATAAATGTAAACTCAATCTTTCCACACATTCACAAGAAATGAAAGAATGAGTGGCACCAGAATCGTAAAGTACAATTAAGGATATATCATTTATCAAACATTTACCTTTTATGAGATCATCGGACTGGACCACTTCTTTACCTTTGAGAGTATAAACTCTTCCCATAGTAGGAGGTCTTGTGGGCTCAGTTGAATTTTTCCACTTAGGACAATCTCTAATGAAATGACCTAGTTTTCGACACTTATAACACACACTCGACTGGAATCTACATGGTCCACCATGATTTTTCCCACACTTGGACAAGCATTAGGTACTGCCTATCTCACAATAGGTTTCTTCCCCTTTTAGTTTCCCTTATTTCTAATATCCCTTCCTCTAAAGGATTCGGGTTGTTTTCTTTTAAAGAAACTGGCCCTTTGTCTTTCTTTCTCTATTTCAGCTAGGTTTTAAGAAACAATGAAACACTTATTCACTAACATAGCAAAGTTTCTAATTTTAAATGGAGCAATAACATTCTTTAGCTCCGATCTCAACCCAGCTTCTAGATGCAATGCTTTCCATGTCTCATTTGGATGATGTTCCAAATAAGAAGAGAATTTAGACAGTGCCTCAAATTTTGCTAAATACTCCTTAAAAGTTATATTACCCTACTTTAACTGCATGAATTCAATTTCTTTCTGGTTTCTCATGTTCTCAGGGAAATACTTTTCCAGATACACTCTTTTAAAAACTTCCCAGGTGATCTGAGTCCCTTGAACTACCAGTAATTGTTTTGCTCCTCTCCACCAATATTCTACTTCCCTAACAAGCATGTGAGTAGCAAATAATACCTTCTGTTCGTCCGTATTTCCTAGACCTCAAACAATTTTTCCATTTCTCGCAACCATTCTTTAGCTGCTTGTTAGTTAAACTTACCTCTAAAGGAAGGAGGATTATTTCTCTGAAATTCAAACCAACCATTATAGGCTTGGTTTCTTGTTTGTCCAACTTTAGGATTTGGATTGGGATTCACAGGTCTATTCTCTTGAAATTACCTAAGTGCTTCATCCGTAGCTGCATCTTGTTGAGTAGCAGCAGTAGCCTGTTGGGCAGTAGCAGTAGCCTGTTCCCTCATAGCCTCTGCCACTCCCATCATGACTTGAATTACTCTTTCCATATTGGTCTCACCTTCCTTTTCTTCCAAGTATTTCTCCTAGGTGAGGCCATAATTCCCTCTACAAAATAAACATTACCTAGGTGATCAGTCTCAATAACATATTATTTATAAGAAATCATATGGCACCAATCACAAATATCATCTACCCAAACCTAATACTTCATTCCTCAAGTCAAAACATAATACAAGCTAGTCAACTGCCATGACTCAGCTAACTACCCTGCATTAGTCTCTATCTTGAGGAATCTACCCTTTCACTACCGAGCCAGTTCTAACTAGCCGTGGTAGTAGTGCTCTGATACCAAATCAGTGTAACCCCCTAATCCTACAATTCCTTTTAAGTTGATTAAATAATATACTATAAGATTGATGAATTATTACTTTCCTTACCCAAGTCAATTCTTTAACTGTTTACCAAATGAATTGAATTAGTATTATTGGTTTAGGCTACTACACTCGGGATCTCACACATTACGCAGTGGAAATAAAAAAAATATTAATTGAAATAACATACATGTGCATACATATATTCATATACATAAACATTCTTTTACAATATAGAAATATCATTCATTTAGACATATATCCATGGATATGTGAGAGTGTTAGTTAGGGTAAGGAGACAACAAGCCTATCACTCATACCCATTTAACAAAAATAGCTAGTGGATTCCTAGCTCACATATCCTAATACATATATGCCCTTATCTTATACATCAAAACTATTCTCCTAATCCTTTTACCAAAATATCAAGAGGATTCAGGGTATGGGGCATATAAAAAAATTTCCTAGAACATTACATCCTCAAGGTGTGGGAGGAACTTCCCATATATATACAATCCACACTTCATGAATCACAGGAAAATACCCTAGGAAGGGTATTTCCACCACTTCCAACTCTACTTCTAGTACTATCTGAAACCTAGGCATCTGATACAAACTAGCATTTTTTTATGAGAATACATCTCAATAGCATTAATAACCATTTTTCAAAACAGCCAATTTGTACCACCGTAAACTTATACGGAAATTCTACATTCTTTTTCATGAAACAATACATCTATTAGGTTATCATATATAACATTTCATTTAACATTCATACTTGCATGCATTGCTTACTATATATGTTCAGCTCGTAGTATACATCACAAAAACTCATCAAAACATATCGGTAACATAGCATCATTCATATAACTTTCATCGTAAAATAAAGAGCAATAAGGAAATAAGAACACTTCTCGTTGGCCTCTGCCAATCATCATCATATGATAGCATAATAACAGAGATCTAGAGGGGCAACATATGCAGCACTCCATCATCATAATTGTCATCATATGATTACAAAATAAGAGAAATCTGGAGGGGCAACATATACTCCGCTCCATACATTCGAATATGTACTCTGACAACTTATGCTTGGTAGTCCTCGACTCTGGCAACTTATGCCTGTCTGTCCTCAACTGCATATAACATTGCGTAAATTCTGGAGCGTCCTCAAGTGGATCCAAGTACCATAAGGTTCCCAACTTTGGGTCCCACACATTAAGTACATACTGGGGTCCTCAAAATGCTATTCATAAACATATATATATGGGTGAATCGGTGCATACTATAGTTCTGTAAATTCTAAGTATGTGACTTTTCATTTACATTATCCATTAAGTCACTAACTTACAATTCACAACTATCACAATAATTGCAGAATGTTGGATTACCGTCCCATACCAACAATCAGTCATTCAGATAGGAACCTATCTACCACAAATACATATATTAAGAATACAATTTTCATTTCTCTTGTGCATTCTTGCTCTTTCCTTTTAACTTTCATCACTTTCATACTCTTTCTTGTTCACATTCAAAGTATATGTTACCTTGCTTATAATTTGAGTTTAATCTTCAGTTTAGATTTAGTTTTGGGGCTAGATATCATTTAAATATGTCATTAAGTTCATCTTTTCATCACAAAAGGTGGCAATCAACTGGTATCATGCTGCAAGTCGACTGATTACATTCTGTCTAAATTTTCAAAATTCCAAACAGAGAGCTGGCAGTCAGCTGCTAGGTGCCGGAAGTCGAATGTTAGCTTACTTTGGGGCCCGATAGTCGACTGCTGGGTCGAGGCATTCGGCTACTCTATTCTTGGGCATTTCTGGAAAAATGAAGAACATGGCAATCGACTCCCATGTTCCTGGCAGTCGACTGCTAGTATTCTGTATGTGATTTTGGGCATCTCAAGAGCACGACAGTCTACTTCTGCACCGAGCCAGTCGGCTACTACGTCTTGCTCTGTTTTGTAAATTGTCGTTGACCCAAAATTTCAATCCAAAAACTTGTTTCTGAATCCATTTTGAAATTGATGAACTCAAGATAAACTCCTTAGCGACATTTAACACCAGAAAATAGCCCAAAACATCATGTAATCTTGTCCAAATCTAAGATTAAAACTCATTTTCATTCAAACTGAAAAACCCATTTTTTAGAAATCATTTTAAGCATGCACAAGTATTTTCAATCGGTTAAAAACACCCAATAGTGATTAAAAAAAATAAGAATGTAGTTTGTAATCCCTTTTTCTTTCAAACAAGTTGAATTTCACAAATTTCAGTAATATGAATAGTAAACTCCGAAATAAAGGGATTGGGTTATTATGGTACCTTAATCCATGTTTAACTGATGTATAGATGCTGATTGATGTTGCAGATGCCTTCCTAATCACTTTTCTAACTTCAACACTTGCTAGAAGTGAGATTCTCTGTCTTTTTCCTTTAGTTTCTCTCTCTAGATTGTCTACTCTCTCTCTCTCTAAAGTTCAGACTTTTAAGAAGCAATTGAAGGGTCTGAAGGATTGGCCTATTTATAGGTGGTCCGGCCCTTTGCAGTTTCGCTCTTAATTCCCGACCATTCGGTCCAAAATGATAATTCTTCCAACTATATGTTAATTTACCATTTTGTCCCTAGCTCACTGGCGGGAAGCTTTTAAAATTCCATTGGTATAGTAAATCCTTTGGCCAAAATTACAATTGTCATACCCAAATTCTTTCACTTTTCAGTTTAGTCCTTTTCTTCATTCTAGTCAAATTTCTCACTCATTTATAGTACACTTCTTGCACTCATGCAACTATATGCAAGCTAATATAATATAAATGCAATATACACAAGCAATTAATTAAAATTAACAAACATCTCTCAAAATTTAGGAGCAGATGTTACACCCGACAGTCGACTGTTGGGTCGGGGCCGTCGGTTGCTCTGTTCTTGCCCATTTCTGGAAAAATGAAGAACACGGTAGTCAACTTCTAGGTGCTTGGTAGTCGACTGCTAGCATTCTGTATGTGTTTCTGGGTATATCAAGAACACGACAATCGACTGCTGCATCGAGGCAGTTGGCTACTGCGTCTTGCTCTTTTCTGTGAATTGCCGTTGACCCAAAATTTCAATCCAAGAACTTATTTCTAAATCCATTTTGAAATTGATAAACTCCTTAGCAACATTTAACACAAGAAAGCAGCCCAAGACATCATATAATCTTGTCCAAATTTGAGATTAAAACTCATTTTTGTTCAAACTGAAAAACCCATTTTTCAGAAGAAATTTTAAGCATGCACAAGTATTTTCAATCAGTTAAAAACACCCAATAGTGATTAAAAACAATAAGAATGTAGTTTGTAATCCCTTTTTCTTTTAAACAAGTTCAATTTCAAAAATTTCAATAGCATAAACTCTGAAATAAAGGGATTGAGTTATTATGCTACCTTAATTTGTGTTTAAACAATGTTTGGATGCTGGTTAATGTTGTAGATGCCTTCCTAATCACTTTTTTGACCTTAAATCTTGCTAGAAATGAGATTTACTATTCCTTTAGCTTCTCACTCTAGCTCGTCCACACTCTCTCTCTGTAGAAATGGGAGTCTGAGCTTTGGAATGAAGGAGTCAAACTCCTGCCCCTATTTATATGACAATCCGACACTTGCATGTATTCACAATTTCTGATCATTTGTCCTCAACTTGGTAACTTTCAAACTATATGAGAAATTCCCATTTTGTCCCTAGTTCACTGGCGGGAGAATTACAAAATTTTGTTAGCTACAGTAATTATTTTGGCCAAAACTGCGATTGTCATATCTAAACTCTTTCAATTTTCATTTTAGTCCTTTTCTTCATTCTAGCCAATTTTCTCACTCATTTCTAGTCCAATTCTTACACTCATGCAACTATATGTAAGCTAACATAACATAAATGCAACATACACAAGCAATTAATTAAAATCAACAAACATCTCTCAAAATTTAGGAGCGGATGTTACAAAATCCACTAAAACAACTTTGAGATTTCACTCATCTTGTATTTTTAAGGTAGCTAAACATGCCTATGCCATTCTTTTCTTGTTTTATGGTTTGTTTAAAATGTTCTTACTCTTGCAAGAAGGATCATTTTTCTCTCTCTACATTCTTATGGATGATTTACTTGAATGGGTTTGGAATATGTTGAAAACTTGTTGTGTTTATGGCTATGGACATGTTGAAATGCTTGATAACCTAAGAGATAGAAAATTTTCAAGATTAGAACCTTAGTCTTGAAAAACCCTAGTTTGTATCATGGCTGAAATGGTGTCTTAAAGAGTGAGAAAATGATAGTCTTGCATGGAATTTACTTGAATATGGTTGTATTGTAAGCAAGATGGTGAGATAACTCCATTTTCTTGTTTTTTTCTCTTTGGCCGAATGCTAGCTCTTGTGATGGTGCTGAAATTGGTTTAAAATGGTGCTAGAAAGAGTGAGAGAAAGTGTCATGAAATGGTAAGAGAGAGAAAATCTAGTTAGATTAATCTCTAGGCATTTTTCCCATTTTCTAACTTTACCATAAACCATGAAAGTGTGACTTACCCATCTTGGCCGAATGGACCCATGCAAATAGTGCTGAAATTTCATTTGAAAATAGCTAGAAAACCTTGTAAGATTTGTCATAAGAAAGGGGGAGAGAGAAAATTATGGTATTTTTATGTTTTAGCCAATGTACCATTTCACTTTAAAAATGTGCATAATATGTGAAGTTATAAGATAATGTGCATTGTCATATCTAACATGAAAAATGAGCTAGAAAGGTATGTAAAAGAAAGGCTTAATGTACACTTACAAGAAAATGAGGTGTGAGAAAGCATTATCCATAATTATGGAAATTGTTACCATAATGTTTAAATGGTAAAAATAATGCTGAAAATGAACCAAATGGGTTAGAAATGCCAATTTCTCATGACTTTCTTGCCTTGGTCGAATGCTATGTAAAATTTTCGCTTGGATGGTTAAACTTATGTATTATTAGAAAGTAGCCTAAGGTGCCATCCAAAATGGCCTATGCTAAGTGAAAAGAGGGGAAATGATGAAATGGTCAAGTATGGATGACAAATAGCATGCATCTTTGCCTTTGTTAGAAATATATTCTAAAATCATGTGAATATGAGTAAATAGCATAGAAATGCTTATGGTATTTGTGAAAGGCAAGATTAAAGCTCTTAGGAGGAATGATCTGGTGAATACCTCCAAAGACTAGAATTTTAAGGAGGAATGATCTGATGTGTACCTCCCAAGAATAACACATTATGGGAATGATTTGGTGTATACTCCCAAGGAATTAAGTTTTAGGAGGAATGATCTGGTGTATACCTCCCAAGAGTAAAGCATTTAGGAGATATTTTTATTTGTATTGCATGAATGTGTTCTATGTGAGAATGGTTAAAGTATGTGAACATTGAAAGATTGTTATTCATTCTATTAATGATATCACATGTTGCATATCTTATGTTGATAGATGCATACACACATGTTTCACATATGGCATACCCATAGATCTGTATGAAAAGAATTTTGGAACTGAAATGAATGTAGAATTTTTTTCTGTATTTGTACAATGGTATATATCAGTTATTTTAAAGAAAATGGTTTGTTTAGCTACTAGGAATATATTTCTCATTATTATGCTAATATGTATTAGATGCCTAGATATTACTTAATTATGGAGATCGAAATAGCTACAGTAGAAGTTCCCTTTTTGGGGACTCTCACCATACTGAAGGATACCTATATTATGTCCATTATAGAACTTCCCCCAGAGTAAATTGGACACTTTAGTTATGTATATGTAGCCCTTTATTTTGGTCATGATTCAATATGATCTTTTTGGGCTAGAATTAGGACTGCTAGTTTGGGCTGTATATAGAGAGGGAAAAGGGGTAATTACAGGGAAAGGATATGTGAAGGACCTATTCATCCTCGATATTTTGTAAAAGGAGTTTGAGTGACAGGCTTGTTGTCTCCTTACTCCTTCTAGATGGATACTTCATATATCCTGGTATATGTATACAGAACAATGTATCAAACAACTATTATATATACATATAGTATGAAAGTTTTTATAAATTTTGCTGTGATGTATGAAATTTTTATTTTCACTGTGCAAAAGTATGTTATCTGAGCAAAAGGATCCAAACCTAATTATATATTAAATTACTGATAGATTAAATGCTCGAAAAAAAATTAACAAGGAAAAAGGCTAAGAATAATGTACCCACTTATCTGAATATGTTATATGACGTTGTTAAGATAAGATAAGAGGTGTTACATTAAGTTGGTATCAGAGCATAGCTACCTAGGTTAGAAAAGGGTAGATTCCTCAAGAAAGGAACTAGTTCAGGTTAGTTGGCTATACCTAGGCGGTTGGCTAACTTGTATTTTGTTTTAAACTTGAGGAATGAAGCATTAAGTTTGGGAAGATAGTAGCTCCTATGAGTGTTATAAATTCTCTGCTTAATGATATGTTATTGAGACTGATCACCTCAGTGATGTTTGTTTTTTAGAGAGCATTATGGCACCACCTAGGATAAGTGGAAACCAGAGCCAGGATAATGATGTGAGTATGTCTGAGATAATGCAGACAATGAGGGGATTGGCTGAAGCCATGAGAGCTTAAGTTACAGAAGCATCTGAACAAGTTGCAGTTACAACTAAAGCACTCTGGTAGATTCAAACTGATAGGAGTGAAACTACCTATCCTGGAAATGAACCGGCAAAGAACCATACCATAAAAGGATGGACTAAATTTTAAAAGGCTAGGCACCCTACCTTTAAGGGTGAATTAGATTATAAACTGGCAGAGGAGTGGTTGCAAAAGATGGAAGAACTTTTTGAAGTTTTAGGAAGCACTGAAGGGCAAAAGGTCTCCTTTGTAACTTATCAATTAGAAGGGGAAGCCAAACATTAGTGGAAGGGGACCAAGAAGTTGGTGGAAAATCAGGGAACACAGATTACATGAGAGGTCTTTAAGAAAGCCTTTCTAAACAAATATTTCTCTCATAATGAATGAAATGCCGAGGAGGGAGAATTTTTTAGAATTAAATAGAAGGGCAGACCTTTTGAAGAGCATTTAGCCCATTTTAAGGAGTTGTCCAAGTTCTCCTTTTATTTGCAATGGAGACCAGATGAGGCATGGAAAGCCATGCATTTGGAAAGTAGTTTGGATCCTAAATTATACTAAGAGGTGGCATCCCAAGAGATCAGAGACTACGCCACCCTAGTCAATAAATGCTACATTGCTTCTAGGTCTTTAGCCGCATTGAAGAAAGGAAAACAAGAATTAGGTTCCTTCAAGAGAAAAGCACCATTTGGACATAGCAAGGGATGAGACAATAAATTTTTAAGAGGGCAAACAGGTAAGAGACTCGTGAATGTTATAGCTATTCCAGAGAACTATTAGAAATGTGGAAGATACCACGGGGACAGGCCATGCCTGAGAGGGCAAAATTTCTGCTTCAAGTGTAGAAAACTAGGACATTATGCCAAAGACTACACACTCCTAAGGAAGCTAGCTGAGACCCAAAGACCTACCACCAAGTGGAGGGTGTATACCCTCAAAGGTAAAGAAGTTGCCTAGTTCAAGGATTTAATGAAAGGTACATGTTTTATTAATGATGTTCCTTTGATTGTATTGTATGATTCTGGCGCTACCCATTTTTTTATTTCCACAGAATGTGCTTAAAAATTGAGCCTACACATGTCTATATTACCTTATGAGTTGTCTGTGGCTGTCCCTACTGATAAACATGTTATAACTTCATTTGTCTGCTTGAATTGCTCTATTGTGATTGAAAATAAGCATTTCCTTGTAGACCTTATATGCCTACCTTTGATAGACTTAGATATTATTCTGGGAATGGGCAGGCTCTCTTCTAACAATGTGATTGTGGACTGTTCCGCTAAGTCCGTGACTTTCATAGACATTAAACTAGTAAATAGGGGAATTAAGAGGAAAAATCAAAGAATGAGTTTTCTATGTTCCTCCGAGGTCGAAATCCAATAGAAAGTAAGTGACATACCTGTAATGTGTGAATTTCATGATGTGTTTCCAGAAGAAATTGTAAGTCTCCCACCCGAAAGAGAGGTATAATTTTCTATAGAGTTGGTTTTTGGTATAAGACCAATTTCTATAGCACTTTATAGGATGTCTCCTGTAGAGCTGAGTGAGTTGAAAGTACAAATAGAGGACCTCTTAGCTAAATAATTCATTAGGCCTAGTGCCTCATTATGGGGAGCTCTGGGGTTGTTTGTAAAGAAGAAGGATGGGAGTATGAGAATGTGTATAGATTATAGACAGTTAAATAAAGTAACTAGTAAGAATAAATATCCCATCCCTAGGATAGATGATTTGTTAGACCAGTTAAGAGAAGCCACTATCTTTTCAAAGATTAATTTGAGGTCAGGGTACCATCAGATCAAAGTAAGAAAGGAGGACATACCTAAGACTGCTTTTAGAACTAGGTATGGACATTAGGAGTTCCTTGTAATTCCATTTGGTCTAACAAAAAATCCAACCATTTTTATGGATTATATGAACTGTATCTTTAGACCTTATTTAGATCAGTTTGTGTAGTGTTTATTAATGATATTCTGGTGTATTCTAGAAATAGACAGGAGCATAAGCAACACCTTAGGATTGTGTTGGGAATTCTTAGGGAGAAATAATTGTATGCTAAATTATAAAAATGTGAATTTTAGCTGGAAGAAGTGAAATTCTTAGGGCATGTGATTTCTAAAGATGGAGTGTCAGTGGATCCTAGTAAAACTAAAGCAGTAGTAAATTGGGAAAGGCTTACTACTGTAACAGAAGTTCGTAGTTTTTTGGGTTTAGCAGGATACTATAGACGGTTTATCTAAGGGTTTTCGCAAATAGCAATGCCAATGACTAAATTAACCCGGAAGGATGTTCCATTTTTGTGGGACACAAAATGTGAACAGAGTTTTCAAAATTTAAAGGAGAAATTGACTACTGCACCTGTTTTAGTTATCCTAGACCTTTTGTAAAAATTTGAATTATATTGCGATGCATCTAAGAAAGGATTAAGATGCGTCCTAATGCAAGGAGGGAGAGTAGTAGCCTATACTTCTAGGTAGTTAATGCCTCATGAGAGAAACTATCTTACCCATGACTTAAAGTTGGCAGCCATAGTATTTGCCTTGAAGATTTTGAGACATTACCCCTATAGGTCTAGGTTTGAGGTATTTAGTGACCACAAAAGTCTCAAGTACCTCTTTGACTAAAAGGAATTGAATATGAGGTAGAGGAGATGGATGAAATTCATTAAGGATTATGATTTTGAATTGAAGTACCATCCAGGTAAGGCAAACATTGTGGCTAATGCATTAAGTAGGAAGTCCCTCTATGTAGCTCAGATGATGATAAGTGAGATGGGCTTAATAGAGAAATTTAAGAATATGAGTTTGTCTACTCTGGTGTTGCCAAACAAAATTTGCATGAGTGAATTAAGAATTGAGAACACTCTTAGGGCTCAAATCTTATAAGATCAGAAGGGTGATGAATTCCTACAGTCTCTAAAGGATTCAAAGGAGTTCATAAGGGAGTCTAATGGAATGGTAACTTTCCAGAATAGAATTTATGTTACTAAAGCAGGTGAATTGAGGGATAAGATATTAGAGGAAGCTCATCAAAGTAAATATACCATTCATCCTGGAACCACTAAGATGTATCAGGATTTGAAGGAAAGGTTCTGGTAGCCAGGTATGAATAAGCATGTAACTAAGTTCTTAGTATGTCAACAGGTAAAGATTGAGCACCAAAAACCTACTGGGTTACTATAGCCATTAGATATTCCCGAGTGGAAATGGGACAAAATTTCAATGGATTTTGTAGTAAGTTTACCTAGAACCCAATCAGGGACATTTTGTGGTAGGACATTTTCCTTAGAGTTTCTCTTATTATTGGTACTAGTAGGGCTATTAAGTCTAGAAATTTGAACCCAAAATACATTGGACCTTTCAAGATCTTGAAAGAGGTTGGCCAATCTGTTTATCAAATTGCTTTAACCTCATTTCTGTCCAATCTCCATGATGTGTTTCATATCTCTTAACTTTCCAAATATCTTCCTGATTCTTCACATATTCTCGATGGCATAATAGTACAATTAAAGGATAATTTGACTTATACACCAAGACCTTTAAAGATTATCGGTACTGAGACTAAAAAATTGAGGAATATAACTATTCTTTTAGTAAAAATTTTGTGGGATCAAATGTCACCACAAGAGACAACCTAGGAGAAAGAAGATGAGAAGAAGTTTCCTAGAGTTATTTGTATAGGTACATATAAATTTTGATGATGAAATTTTTTAAAAGGAGGGGAGAAATGTAACATCTACTCTTTTCGTATTCAAGAGATGTTTGTTTATTTTAATAAATTGAATGTTTATGTTTGTCGCATTAAATTACATATAGATGCATTAGAATGAGAGTTTTAGGTGAAGAGAAAGAATAGGGACCAAATTGAAAGGAAAAAGATGAAGTGAGGATGGATGTGAGAATTGTAACACCCCTTATCTTATCTTAACAACATCATATAACATGCTCAGATAAGTGTTTACATTATTCTTACCCTTTTATCTTGTTAATTTGCCCAAGCATTTAATCCATCAGTAATTTAATATGTATTAGGTTTGGGTTCTTTTGCTCAGGTAAACATACTTTTGCACAGCAAAAATAGAATCTCATACATCACAATGGAATTTATAAAAACTTTCATATCATATATGGTGACTGTTTGTTACATCATTCAGTACACATATACCAGGATATGTGAAGTACCCATTCATAAGGAGTAAGAAGACAACAAACCTGTCACTCAAACTCCTTTTTACAAAATACTATGGATGAACAGGTTCTTCATATATCCTTTCGCCCGTAATTGCCCTTTCTCCCTTTTCTATATACAGCCAAAGAATAGCAATCCTAATTCTAACCTAAAAAGAACATATAGAATTAGGACCAAAATGAATGGCTACACATACTTCAAAAAGGAACCTCTACCTATGCCTCCTTCAGTCTCTATGTCAATGCTATATCTCTATATCTCATACATATTAGCATATGAATGAGAAACAAGTTTCCCAGTAGCCTTTCAATTCCGTATGTTTGAAACCTACTAATATGTATCAGTATGCAAGCACAAACAAACATCTTCATCTACATTCCAGTTATTTAAAACATAATCTCATTCATATATACGGATTGGCAAGCATTGCATGATTGTTTAGAATGTCATTGTGATAAAGATGGTCATTCTCATACACCATATTTTTAGCAAAAGCATACATATAACCATTGAAATAGCTAATGAGCATCTATATATATTCTCATTATTAAAACTTACCTTGCTTGATAGTGTGAAGCACATTTGGCCACACCACAAGAAACGTGGACACTTGGTAACTCATACATACATTTTGCTTTTGCCCTTGATCTTAGCTATAGTAAGACACTTTATAATTTATTGACCAATAGCTTAGTGATTTGGCTATCATAAACAACATAGAAGATTACATTCAACCATTATGGGAAAGGAATGAAACCTAATGTTTTACTTGTCGCATTACTATATTTTCACCCCCTTGCTATAATTTAAACTTAATGGTACTATGTATAAGAATTATATTTTGGTATTTCCTATCATATCTAAAATTATGTAATCATACTATTGGCACTCTTTCTACTTACTTCCTTGGCCTATTTTACATCCTAAACTTAAGGTTACATACATTCCCCATTCTTACATCTATATATAAAAAGCAAACAATGTACAATGTATTAATTTATTATGCAAAAACTAACCATTTTCTATATGTTATTTTTTTACTATATTCTCTTTCCCTTTTTACCAAAACCCAAAGTGAAGTCCTTTTTCCTATCCCTTATCACTCTTTATTTTCTTCGCCTACCAAACCAAAAGGTAACTTTTTCCCATATATTTTTTAGCAGCACTTTTCTCATGTCAAATGAAATGCTCTCGGTCTAAATAGGTTAAAAAGAGTTATATCATGGTTTCATGCCACATTTTAGCTAACGTGATGTCCTTGGGTACTTTTAACATAAACATATACATGGACCCTTTAAGAACACGCCTTTTTCATCCTTTATAATTCTAAGATTTTCTTAATATACATGCTGAAATTTTCCATTAACCATTCTCATGAATTTAGCTACATCTACCATCACGCATTAATAATCACAACCCATTCCATTCATCATACAAACTTAGCCAATAGAACCATTACATCTTAGGAATGTATAGCTAGAGGAATTGATTCCATGAAGACTTTAAATCATACTACATAATTTAAATCATGAAATCAAAACATAGAATGATGAAGGTGTCTTAGTGTTTCTTTTGGAGGTTACCTTCCTTCCTTGTCTCTTCTTCTCTCGGCTAAATTAGCCCCTCCTCCTCTCACCGAATGTGTCTTTTTGTTTTGTTTAATTCTCAAGCTGCCCTCACTCTCCCCTATGCACTTGTCGTATGCATGTATGTATCTATATTTAATGCAATCCCTCTTTTGTATGCTGTCTAGTCGGCTAAATGGGATGCTACACCTCCTTCTTATTCTTAATTATTATTATTTAATAGCCACATGTGTACTTAAGTACAATCCATTTCCTTGCAATCTTGTATTAACCACTTAGTGATGTCAAAGGAAAGAAAGAAGGAGAGAAATTCATGCAAGCTACACCCTTCATGCTAGATGTACACTTTATGCAAGCTACACTTGAGTGCTACACTTTCCTTTCCTCCTTCTCACCGGTTATTGCCGTGGATTTATATAATTTCCATTAAAAATGCAAATTCTCTTACCTATTCTTAATAGCTTTCACAGTTGGCTAGGAAGAATAAGAAGTGAAGTCCCTGTTTTCTTCCTACATGTCACGATCCTCTCTCACTTTCATTTCCTTCACCGAATGCATATATGTATATTTAATGAATGTTAAACTCTTTTCTCTCTCCTCAATTTCTATTTCCATGTGGTTATGCACCTATATTGTCTTAAGCATCATAATAAAATGATTTAAACACCTTAATTTCATTCAAGCACCTCACTTGTCTTAAGCATCACAATAAAATGATTCAAGCACCTTAAACTTAATGTAAGAACCTTAAGCACCTCACTAATATTTCTTTCACCAAATGGGTTCTCTTCTTTAATCATTATGAAAGTTTGCTACATTCATTCATATATCTATTTCTACATCTAAGGGAAGACAAAAATGAATAAGAGGGAAACTTAAAAATAAAAGTTTCACACATCCTTTTCTCCTTTCTTCTTTTCCCCAACACCGAGTTACTTCTTTTAAATTTCAATTTCCTTTCAATGTTACAAACTTTTTAGAAAAGGATTTACTTCACTTACTTAACCTATCACCTTTCCATTCCCCTTTCTAATTTCCCTACCAAATATTATAAGTTGTACACAGCTTTCTCTCCACTCCTGTCACATTGTTTTCTTTTCTCTTAATTGATTATTAACTTATCCATTCTCTCTTGTAAGCTCCTTGTAGTGTATTCCAATTTAGTTAAACAAGAAAGGGAGGTATTCATTTTTGACATCTTTATTCTAAACTCTATATCACTTAATCAATTTCATTATATTGTATGGCAACTCATCCAATTAATTAAGGAAACATATAAAAGTAGTCACAAGAATGGGGTGTTAGATTTCTCCCCTCTTTTAAAATAATTTCGTCCTCGAAATTTATACATACCTCATGTAAATAATTCTAGATACGCTCTTTTCATGTCCTCTTCTCTTTCCCAAGTGGCTTCCTGTGGTGATGTTTGATCCCACAAGATCTTTACCAGGGGAATGGTTTTATTCTTTAGGGTCTTGACCTCAGTATCGATAATTTGTAAAGGCTTTGGCTGATATGTTAGATTATCCTTTAATTGTAGAATACTGGCATCAAGTATATGTGAAGGATCAGGTATGTATTTTTTGAGCTAGGAGACATGGAAAACATTATGAAGGTTTGACAAGTGTGGTGGTAAGGCTATCTGGTATGCTGATGGACCTACTTTCTTCAATATTTGGAATGGTCCAATATATCTAGGGCATAGCTTTCTAGATTTCATACCTCTACCAATACCCGTAGTCGAGGTAACTTTGAGAAAAACATGGTTTCCTTCCTTAAATTCTAATGGTCTTCTTTTTTTGTCAGCATAGCCCTTTTGCTTATTCTGTGCTTTAAGAATCTTTTCTCTGATCATTTTAATTTGATCAATGGTTTTTTGAACAAGTTCAGGTCATAATAATTATCTCTCTCTAACCTCATACCAACACAAGGGGATCTACAATTCCTCCCATACAGGGCTTTATATAGTGCCATCCTTATACTAGAGTGGTAGTTATTATTATAAGAGAATTCTATTAGTGGTAAACTTTGTTTCCAATTGCCCTTATATTCTAAGGTGTAAGCCCTAAGCATGTCCTCTAGAGTTTGAATGGTTCTTTCTATCTGCCCATCAGTCTGAGGATGGTAAGCGATACTGAAATTTAATCTAGTACTAAAAGCTTCTTGTAAAGCTCTCTAAAATCTAGAGGTGAATCGGGGATCTCGATTTAAAATAATACTAGTGGCAATCCCATGAAGTCTTACTATCTCCTGAATATATATTTGGGCTAATCTATCTAAGGAGAAATAGATTTTGATAGGGAGGAAATATGATGAATTGGTTAATCTATCCATAATTACCCAAATAGCATCTTTTCTTGACTAAGTTTTAGGTAATCCCACTACAAAATCCATTGAGATCTTATCCCATTTCCACTCAAGAATGTCTAGGGGTTATATTAACCCTGCAAGTTTTTGATGTTCAATTTTAACCTGTTGGCACACTAGATATTTGGCTACACACTCTGCTACATTTTTCTTTATACCTGGCCACCAAAACCTTCTCTTAGGATCTTGATACATCTTAGTGGCTCCAGGATGGATAGTATACTTGCTTTGATGAGTTTCCCCAAAAATGATTTCTCTCAATCCCCTAGTTTTAGGAACATATATTCTATGCTAGAATGTTACTAGTCCATCATTTTCTCTTATGAATTCCCTTGAATCCTTTAGGGATTTAAGAAATTCATCATCCTTTTGAGCCTCAAGAATTTGGGCTCTAAGGGTATTCTCAATTTTTAGCTCACTCAAACAGATTTTGTTTGGTAACACCAGAGTAGACAATCAAATATTCCTAAATTTTTCTATTAAGCCCATCTCACTTACCATCATTTGAGCTACATGGAGGGACTTCCTATTTAATGCATCTACCACCACGTTTGCCTTACCTAGATGGTACTTCAATTCAAAATCATAATCCTTAATGAACTTCATCCATCTCTTTTGCCTCATATTCAATTCCTTCTTATCAAAGAGGTACTTGAGACTTTTATGGTCACTAAATACCTCAAACCTAGACCCATAGAGGTAATGTCTCCAAATCTTCAAGGAAAATACTATGGCTGCCAACTCTAGGTCATGGGTAGGAGAGTTTCTCTCATACGGCCTTAACTGCCTAGAAGTATAGGCTACTACTCTCCCTCCTTGCATCAGGACGCATCCTAACCCCTTCTTAGATGCATCATAGTATAATTCAAATTTTTTCAAAGGGTCTAGGATAACTAAAACAGGTGCAGTGGTCAATTTCTCCTTCAAATTTTGATAACTTTGCTTATAGTTGGTGTCCTACACAAATGGAACATCCTTTAGGATTAGTTTAGTCATAGGCATCGCTATTTGCAAAAATCCCTGAATAAACTATTTTTAGTATCTTGCTAACCCCAAGAAACTCCTGACTTCAGTCACAGTAGTAGGTTTTTCCCAGTTCACTACTGCTTCGGTCTTATTGGGATCCACTAACACTCCCTCTTTAGAAATTACATGCCCTAAAAATTTTACTTCTTCCAGCCAAAACTCACACTTCTCTAACTTAGCATATAGTTGTTTCTCCCTAAGTATTTGCAGCACTATCCTGAGTGTTGTTTATGCTCCTGGCTATTTTTAGAATACACTAATATGTCATTAATAAACACTACTACGAACTGATCGAGGTAGGGTTTAAATATGCGGTTCATGTAGTCTATAAAAATAGCTGAAGCATTTGTCAGGCCAAAGGGCATCACAAGAAATTCATAATGCCTATACCTAGTCCTAAAGGCAGTCTTAGGTATGTCCTCATTTCTAACTCTAATTTGATGATACCATGATCTCAGGTTAATTTTAGAAAAGATAGTGGCTCCTCTCAATTGGTTTAACAGGTCATCAATTCTAGGGAGAGGATATCTATTCTACACAGTCACCTTATTCAGCTATCTATAATCTATACACATCCTCATGCTTCCATCCTTCTTCTTGACAAAAAATACAGGTGCTCCCCACGATGACACACTAGGTCTAATAAATTGTTTTGCTAAGAGGTCCTCTATTTGCACCTTTAATTCATTTAATTCTATTGGAGATATCCTATAAGGTGCTATGGAAATTGGTCTTGCCCCAAGGACTAGTTCTATGAAAAATACTATTTCTCTCTCTGATGAGAGACTTGTAATCTCTTTTGGAAACATATCAGGAAATTCATTAACTATAGGAATGTTTTCTAGCTTTTGCTGACTTTCTACTTTTGAGGAACACAAGAAACTCATTCTCTGATTTTTCCTCTCAATCCCTATATTTACTGGTTTAGTGTCTATAAAGATTACAGATTTAACCAAACAGTCCAAAATAACATTATTAGAAGAGAGCCAATCCATACCAAGGATGATATCTAGTTCAATTATGGGTAAACAAATACAATTAAAGGAACATTGTTAATAGAACACATAGCTTTCATCAAATCTTCAGACTGGGCCACTTCTTTACCCTTTAAGGTATACACCCTTCCCTTGGTAATAGGTCTCATGGTCCCTCGGTTTCTTCACAGTAGGACAAGTCCTAGAGATATGCCCTGGCTTTCCACATTTATAGCACATGTTTTGTCCCATCAGGCACGGTCTATCTCCATGATTTCTTTCACATTTTAAATAGTTATTCTGGGAAATTAGAGTATTCATTGGCCTTTTCCCTGTCTAATTCCTCAGAAACTTACTATCACGGCCCATGTTAATTTCGGATAAGCTCTTTCTATTGAAAAGTCTAGATTCCTGTCTCCTTTTCTTAAGCGTTGCTAACAAATTAGCGGCTATTCTACATTTATTAACCAATATTGGCTAATCCCTGATCTCCTGGGATGCCACCTCATGATACAACTTTGCATCCAAACTTTTCTTCGAGTGCATGGCTTTCCATGCCCCGTCTGGCCTCCACTTTAGATATGAAGAGAATTTTGATAACTCTTCAAACCTAGCTAAATGTTCTTCAAATGGTCGTCCATCCTGTTTTATTTGCATGAATTCACCCTCCATAGCATTTCTCTCACTTTGGGGAAAATATTTCTCCAAGAATGCATCCTTAAAATTCTCCCAAGTAATCTGGGTCCCCAGAACTTCCATCAGCTGCTTCATGCCTTAAAATTCTTCCTTTCTTAGTTGGTCTAACAGGTTATCGATCCTAGGGAGTGGGTACTTATTCTTCATAGTTACCTTATTCAGTTGCCTATAGTTTATACACATCCTCATACTCTCATCCTTCTTCTTGACAAACAACATCGGTGCTTCCCACGATGACACACTGGGTCTGATAAATTGCTTTGCTAAGAGGTCCTCTATTTGCTCATTCAACTCAATTCCATCGGGGACATCCTATAGGGTGCTATGGAAATTAGCCCTGCCCCAGGGACTAGGTTTATAGAAAACTCTACCTCCCTCTTCGATGGGTGACTTGTAATCTCTTCTGGGAACACATCCAAAAATTCATTGACTACAGGGATGGTTTCTAGCTTCTATTGACTTTCCACTTCTGAGGAACACAAGAAACCCATTCTCTGGTTTTTCCTCTCTATCCCCACATTTACTGGTTTAGTGTGTATGAAAGTCACAGACTTAGCTAAATAGTCCAAGATAACATTATTTAAAGAGAGTCAGTCCATACCAAGGATGACATCTAGTTCAATCATGGGTAAGTAGATAAGGTCTACAATGAAGGTTCAGTTCTCAACCATAATAGAACAGTTCAAGCAAACCAAGGAAGTAGACACATGTTCATTAGTGGGTATTGCTATGGAAAGCTCATAAGACAGGGTGGTTATGGGTAGTTTCAATCTTTGAAAACAGTCTACTAAAATAAAGGAATGGGTGGCTCCAGAATCATACAATGCAATTAAAGGGATATTGTAACCCCCCAATCCTACAATCTCTTTTAAAGTGATTTAAATAATATAAATAATATACTATAAGATTGGTGAATTACTATTCTTGTTACTCGAGTAAATTTTAATTATTTATCAAGTGAATAAAAATATTATTGGTTTGGGCTATTACACTTAGGATCTCACACGTTACGCAACGAAAATAAAAACATATTAGTTAAAATAACATACATGTGCATGCATAAATTCATATATGTCAATATTCATTTATGGTGTATACATATCATTCATTAGACATATATCTATAGATATGTGAGAGTGTTAGTTAGCGAAAGGAGACAACAAGCCTATCACTCATACCCATTTAACAAAAATAGCTAGTGGATTCCTAGCTCACATATCCTAATACATATATGCCCTTACCCTATACATCAAAATTATTTTCCTAATCCTTTTACCAAATATCAGAAGGATTCAGGATATAAGGCATACCAAGAACTTTCTATTCTAATATTTCATATAATCAGGGTGGGGGAAGGTCTTCCCATACATATGTGATCTATAGTTCCTTGATAACAGGCAAATACCCTAGGAAGGGTATTTCAACTAACTCCATCTCTATCTCAAAGAGGATATGGTATATAGGCATCTAATGCAAACTAACATTTTTATGAGAATAAATCTCAGTAGCATTAATAACTATTTTTCAAAATAGCTAGTTTATACCACCGTAAACTTATACAAAAATTCTACCTCCTTTTTCATAAAACAATACATCTATTGGGTTATTTTGTATAACATTTCATTTAACATTCATACTTGCATGCATAAATTTAACTGATAGTATATATCTCATCAGTTCATCAAAACATATAGGTAACATAACATCAATCATATAACTTTCAACATAACATAAAGAGAAATAAGGAAATAAGAGCACTTCTCGTTGGCCTCTGCCAATCATCATCATCATCATCAAATAATTGCATAATAAGAGAAATCTAGAAGGGCAGCATGTGCACCACTCCATGTTTTCGCATTGTATAGTGGCAACTTTGCCTGGTAGTCCTCGACTGCATATCACATTTTTGTACATTTTGGAGCGTCCTCTAGTGGATCCAAGTACAATAAGGTCCCCAACTCTGGGTTCCACACATTAAGTACATACTGGAGTCCTCAAAATGCTATTCATAAATATATATATCTATATATGGGTGAATCGATGCATACTATAGTTCTATAAATTCTAAGTATGTGACTTTTCATTTACATTGGCCATTAAGTCACTAACTTACAATTTACAACTATCACAATAATCGCAGAATGTCCAATCACGGTTCCATACCAGTAATTAGTCATTCAGATATTAACCTATCTACCACAAATACATATATTAAGAATACAATTTTCATTTATCTTATGCATTCTTGCTCTTCCCTTTTAACTTTCATCACTTTCATGCTCTTTTTCATTTACATTCAAAGTATATGTTACCTTGCTTGTAATTTGAGTTTAATCTCTAGTTTGGATTTAGTTTTGGCTAAATATCATTCAAAGATATCATTAAGTTCATCTTTTCATCACAAAAGGTGGCAGTCGACCGGTATCATGCTGCAAGTCGACTGATTGCATTCTGTCCAAATCTTTGAAATTCCAAACAGAGAGTTATTAGTCAACTGCTAGGTGTCGTGATCATTGTTAGCTTATTGTTGGGCAAACGATCGATTCTTTGGGTTGGGCGGTTGGCTGCTCTGTTCTTAGGCATTTTTGGAAAAATGAAGAACATGGTAGTCGACTTCCAGGTGCCCGACAGTCGACTGCTAACATTTTATATGCATTTCTGGGCACATCAAGAGCACGACAGTTGACTTTTGCACCATGGCAGTCGGTTGCTGCGTCTTGCTCTATATTGTGAATTGTCGTTAACCCAAAATTTTAATCCAAAAACTTGTTTCTAAGCCCATTTTGAAATTGATGAACTCAAGATAAACTCCTTAGCAACATTTAACATAAGAAAACAGCCCAAAATATCATATAA
Organism: Senna siamea; assembly: GCA_031216115.1. Lineage (NCBI taxonomy): Eukaryota > Viridiplantae > Streptophyta > Magnoliopsida > Fabales > Fabaceae > Senna > Senna siamea. The sequence continues at coordinate 21,879,039 of CM062363.1, read as the reverse complement.
TCTTGTTCAAATCTGACATTAAAACTCATTTTCGTTTAAGTTGAAAAACCCATTTTTCAGAAACAATTTTTGGCAAGCACAAGTATTTTCAATCAGTCAAAAATACCCAATAGTGAGTAAAAATAATAAGAATGTAGTTTTAAATCCCTTTTTCTTTCAAACAAGTTCAATTTCACAAATTTCAGTAGTATGAACAGTAAAATCCAAAATAAAAGGATTGAGTTATTATGCTACCTTTTTGATGGATTCTAATCGGTATTTGATGATTGGAAAGTGTTCTGGAGTGATTTCATAGCTCTTAGAATGCTTAGATTAATCCAACAGCTTCTTTTCTTCACAATTCTAGCTCTCTCTCTCCAACTCAGTTTCCTTTTCTCTCTAAAATTTCAGAACTCAGGATGCCAAATGAAGGGTCTGAAGGATTAGCTTATTTATCGGCAATCCAATCCTTTTGTAATTCTTTTCCTAATTTCCAACCATTCGGTCCAAAATGATAATTCTTTCAACTATATGTTAAATTACCATTTTGTCCTTAGCTCACTGGCGGGAAGCGTTGAAAATTCTATTGCTATAGTAAATCCTTTGGCTAAAATTGCAATTTTTATCCCTAAACTTTTTCACTTTTTAGTTTAGTCCTTTTCTTCATTCTAGTCAATTTTCTCACTCATTTCTAGTCCAATTCTTGCATTCATGCAACTATATGCAAGCTAACATAACATAAATGCAATATACACAAGCAATTAAATAAAATTAACAAACATCTCTCAAAATTTAGGAGCGGATGTTACATTTCTCCCCTCCATTTTAATAAATTTTGTCCTCAAAATTTATCTGTACCTATACAAATAACTCTGGATACACTTTTCTCATATCATCTTCCTTCTCCCACGTAGCTTCTTGGGGCGATGACTGATCCCACAATACCTTTACCAGTGGAATTGTCTTATTTCTCAATTTTTTGACTTTAGTCCCAATGATTCTTAAAGGTCTAGGATTATAAGTTAAATTATCTTTTAATTGTACTATTCTGGCATCAAGAATATGTGAAGGATTTGGATGATATTTTTGAGGTTGAGAGATATGAAACATATTGTAGAGATTGGATAGAAATAAGGGTTTTCAATTTTATAAGCAGATTGGCCAACCTTTTTCAAGATTTGGAAAGGTCCAATATATCTTGGGCTCAACTTTCTGAACTTAATAGCTCTACCAATACCAGTAATAGGAGTAATTTTTAGGAAAACATGGTCTCCTTCATCAAATTCAGTGGTCTTCTCCTTTTATCAGCATAACTCTTCTTCCTATCTTTGGCTTTGGCCATCTTTTGTTTAATCATCTTAATTTGATCTATGGTTTCTTAAACTAATTTGGGCCCTAGCAGTTTTCTCTCCCTTACCTCAAACCAACACAAGCGTTATAACACCCCCAATTTTATAGCCATATTTAAAATATTATTTATTGAAAAATCCTTTACTTAAGAAACTGGTGTGTTATATACACTTCTATCCTTTATTTCTTACCTGAGTTCTTTAAATATCCATTTATAGTATACATTTTATTAGGTTCGGATCCTTACTCAGGTATCACATTCAATTATCAATACAACGGAAGTCTAATAATAATACACCATAATCCATAAAAATTCAGGATAAATTTAAAATTTTTCCTTTACATACATTTACATCCAGTTCAAGGTTACAATGTTGTTACATATACTGTAGGATATATGTAGTTTACTTGTTTTCATAGGGTAAGGAGGCAACAAACCTACCACTCACACCCTTTTTAATTATTTTTCATAAACCTGATATGTATGCCTTACATATCCATATACTTATATGTATTTCTAGCATAATATATATTATTCCATTTCTTAGGATGGATAGCTAATCCATTCTGTCTTGTAGTACCATAATGGTCCTAGTCATCTGATACATACCAGAAAATAATGAGAAAATAATTTCTTAGTAGCTACGCATTTCACATTTCATTTCTGAGTTATGGTATGTACCACCGTATGGGTACAGAAAATAATTTACATTCCTTATTCTTAAATTCCATCATTTCTCGAAAATGCTATAAATAAACCAGTCAGATGTATAAGATGAAGTTTATGAGGTATATCAGTAATATATCAGTTATAAAATAAAAATAGTATCAATTTCAGTCACAATCATAGTTCACCGTATACCGTTTAGTACCATAATCAGGAAAGTACATTCATTAAATTTCCATTCAGCCATAGATAATTTAGGAGAAACAACATTTACCATTAATGGAAAACTATATTATTTATAAGGAAAATAAACATTCATATTTGGCTAAAAGCCATATTTTCAATTCAGAGAGACACAAGAGTATCGAAAGTATAAATTACTCCACATACTATAGCGTGCATGAATGAGATAGCCGCTCTATCAAGTGTGTGACAATTTTGCCACTGGTACATCTGAGGCGTCCCTTAGTGGATCCGAGTACCCATTAACATTCAGTGATCATGTCATAAAGATAGATCTAAGTGGGAATTTCTCCCAGGGTTCAGTCAAACTGAGCTCATGGAATCACTGCGGTTCATGATGCCATAGATCACCACAACCTACATCATGGATCATTTCCCAGTATGTTATTTCCTATATATATCAACTAGGATGATTAGGCTTAATCCCATAATTTTTCCAAATTCTAAGTAAATGTCCCCTATTCAATTGGCCATCTAGGTTACACTAACTTAGAATTCACAATCATCACAGCGTTTTCAAAATTCTTTCATTCCAAGCAGATGTTTCACCATTCAAATTTATGATACAACCGTGGAATGTCCAATGGCCGTCCCATACCGACAATTGGTCACTCGGTTATAAGCTTATCTACCCTAGAACATATATTGGAATTACTTCCTCTATGTTTCTCTTTATTGAACATTCAAATATTTTCCTTCCATTCAATGTTTCCCAATACCATGCTATGTTTTTCCTTATCTATATCATAAATCAATCCTTTTCTTTCCTCATTCATGATGATACTATGATTCTCACTTTCTAAAAAGAAAACCTTTAAATCTCAATAACAATTCCATTCTTGAATTTGTATAAAAAGGAAGGTTCATTCTTGGTCAAGAGAAATCCTTAAGAAATTTAAGATTTTCATACTTAAAAATTTCTATTTGTCACTCTTGCCATATAATAAGCAAAATAAATTTACTTTTCCTTCCCATTTACACTAAATTCCCTTTTTCATATCTTATCCCATTTCTATTTAGGGATTTCAAGAGGTTGTAGTAGTCCTGCAGGTTTCTGATGTTCAATTTTCACCAGCTTGCACACTAAGCATCTAACAACATACTCAGCTATTTGCTTCTTCATACCTAGCCACCAAAATTTCTTTTTCAAATCTTGATACATCTTGGTAGTACCAGGATGAATAGTATAGTTGCTCTTATGAGTTTCTTCTAGAATTATATCCCTTAATCCTCCTGAATCTGGGATATAAATCCTATCTTGGAAAGTCACTACCCCATCAACACCTCTTTTGAATTCTTTTAAGTCCTTAAGGGACTTTAAGAATTCATCCTCTCTTTGAGCTTCTAATATCCGAGTTCTAAGGTTATTCTCAATTTTTAACTCACTTAGATATATCCTATCTGGTAACACCAATATGGATAGGCTCATATTTCTAAATTTCTCTATCAGGCTCATTTCATTTATCGTTAGTTGAGCCATGTGGAGAGATTTTCTACTTAGTGCATCTGCCACTACATTAGCTTTTCTTGGATGGTACTTTAATTCAAAATCATAATCCTTTAAGAATTCCATCCATCTTCTTTGCCTTATGTTTAATTCTTTTTATTCAAAGAGATATTTGAGATTTTTATGGTTACTAAATATCTCAAACCTTGATCCATACAAATAGTGTCACAAGCTTTTTAAAGCAAACACTATATCTGCTAATTCTAAATCATGGGTAGGGTAATTTTCTTTATGAGGCCTTAATTGTCTAGAGGTATATGCAACAACTCTCCCATTCTGCATCAAGACACATCCTAGGCCCTTCTTGGATGCATCGCAATACAATTGAAATTTTCCTAAGGGATCAGGGATTATTAAGACAGGGGTTATGGTCAACTTTTCTTTTAAAATTTGAAAAATATCTTCACATTTGTGATCCCACACAAAAATAATATCTTTCCTAGTAAATCTAGTTAAGGGCAATGCAATTTGCGAAAATCCTTGAATGAATCGTCTACAATACCCTGCTAATCCAAGAAAACTCCAAATTTTGGTCACTCTCATGGGTCTCTCCCAACTCATTATAGCTTCTATCTTATTGGAATCTACTGTTACTCCATTTCTAGTGATTACATGACCTAAGAATTTCACCTCTTCCAACCAGAATTCATATTTTTCTAATTTTACATACAATTAGTTTTGCCTAAACAACTATAATACAATCCTAAGATGATGTTCATGCTCTTCACTACTCTTAGAATATACAAGAATGTCATCAATAAACACTACCACGAATTGATCTAGGTAGGGTCTAAAGATACGATTCATATAATCTATAAAAATAGCTGGAGCATTCGTTAATCCAAATGGCATTACCAAAAATTTATAATGCCCATATCTAGTTATAAAGGTTTTCTTAGGTATGTCTTCTATTCTCACTCTGATTTGATGGTATCCCGACCTTAAATCAATTTTGGAAAACACAGTAGCTCCTCTTAATTGATCTAACAAGTCATCTATCCTAAGGAGTGGATATTTATTCTTCACAGTTACGTCGTTCAGTTGTCTATAATCTATACATAACCTCATACTTCCATCCTTCTTCTTTACAAAAAAAACTAGTACTCCCCAAGGTGAAGCAATGGGCCTGATAAACTGTTTCCCCAAAAGATCCTCTATCTGCACCTTCAATCCAGTTAACTCTAAGGGAGACATTCTATAAGGCACTATAGAAATTGGTCTTGTGCCAGGAATCAATTCTATAGAGAATTCTATTTCTCTCTCAGGTGGAAGACTTGAAATTTCATCGAGAAAGACATATGGAAATTCACAAACTACAGGAATAACATTAAGCTTATGCTTAAGTTCAACTTTAGAAGAACACATAAAACTAGTTCCTTAGATCTCTTCCTCAATTTTCCTAACTATTGGCATGGCATCTATAAAAGTCATAGATTTCTTAGAACAATCCAAGACTACATTATTCGCAGACAACCAATCCATCCCGAGAATAATATCCAATCCCACCAAAAGTAAACAAATGAGGTTAACAATGAAGGGCTTATTTTCAACAAGGGAATAATTTAAGTAGGCTAAAGAAGTTAACACCCACTCTCCTATGGTAGTAGAAATAGATAACTCATAGGGCAATTTAAATAAAGGTAAATTCAATCTTTCCATACATTCATAGGAAATGAAAGAATGAGTGGCACCAGAATCATACAGTACAATTAAAGATATACCATTTATCAAACATTTACCTTTTTATTAGATCATCAGACTGAACCACGTCTTTACCTTTGAGAGTATAAACTCTTCCCATAGTAGGAGGTCTTATGGGCTCAGTCGACTTCTTCCACTTAGGGCAATCTCTAATGAAATGACCTGGTCATCCACACTTAAAACACACACCAGACTAGAATCTACAAGGTCCTCTATGAATTTTTCCACACTTTGGACAAGCATTAAGTATTTCCTGTCTCACTACAAGTTTCTTGCCCTTCTGGTTTCCCTCATTTCTACTATCCCTTCCTCTGAAGGATCCCGGTTGTTTCCTTTTAATGAAATTAGCTCTCTGTCTTTCTTTCTCTATTTTAGCCAAGTTCTGAGAAACAATGCGACACTTGTTCACTAACATATCAAAGTTTCTAATTTCAAACAGAGCAACAACATTCTTCAGCTTCGATCACAACCTAACTTTTAGATGCAATGCTTTCCATGTCTCATTTAGATGATGCTCTAAATAAGAAGAGAATTTAGACAATGCCTCAAATTTTGCTAAATACTCCTCAAAAGTCATACTGACTAGCTTTAATTACATGAATTCAATTTCTTTTTTATTTCTCACATTCTTAGGGAAATACTTTTCCTGATACACTCTTTTAAAAATTTCCCAGGCGATCTGGGTTCATTAAGTTGCCAGTAATTGTTTCGCTCCTCTCCACCAATATTCTGCTTCCCCAACAAGCATGTGAGTAACAAACAATACCTTCTGTTCGTCCGTATTCCCTACGACCTCAAATAATTTTTCTATCTCTCGCAACCATTCTTCAGTTGCCTGTGGGTTAAACTTATCCCTAAAGCAAGGAGGATTATTTCTCTGAAATTCATACCAACATAGGCTTGGTTTCTCGCTTGTCCAATGTTAGGATTTGGGTTGGGATTAATAGGTATATTCTATTGAAATTATCTAATTGCTTCAGCTGTAGCTGCAGCTTGTTGAGTAGCAGCAGTAGCATGTTGGGTAGCAGTAGTAGCCTGTTCTCTTATAGCCTCTGCCACTCCCATCATGAATTTCATTACTCTTTCCATTTTGGTCTCACCTTCCTTTTCCTTCATAGTATTTCTCCTAGGTGGGGCCATAATTCACTCTACAAAAAATATATTATCGAGGTGATCAGTCTCAATAACATATTATTTACAAGAGATCATATGGCACCAATCAAAAATATCATCTACCCAAACCTAATACTTCATTCCTCAATTCAATATATAATACAAACCAGTCAACTGCCATGGTTTAGCTAACTACCTTGCATTAGTCTCTATCCAGAGGAATCTACCCTTTCACTACCGAGCTAGTTCTACCTAGCTGTGGTAGTGCTCTGATACTAACTCAGTGTAACCCCCCAATCCTACAGTCTCTTTTAAAGTGATTTAAATAATATAAATAATATACTATAAGATTGGTGAATTACTATTCCTGTTACTCGAGTAAATTTTAATTATTTATCAAGTGAATAAAAATATTATTCGTTTGGGCTACTACACTTGGGATCTCACACGTTATGCAGTGGAGATAAAAACATATTAGGTAAAATAACATACATGTGGATACATATATTCATATACGTCAACATTCATTTATGGTGTATACATATCATTCATTAGACATATATCTATGGATATGTGAGAGTGTTAGTTAGAGTAAGGAGACAACAAGCCTGTCACTCATACCCATTTAACAAAAATAGCTAGTGGATTCCTAGCTCACATGTCCTAATACATATATGCCTTTATCGTATACATCAAAACTATTTTCCTGATCCTTTTACCAAAATATCATAAGGATTCAGGATATGGGCATACTAAGAACTTTCTATTCTAATATTTCATGTAATCAGGTTGGGGGAAGGACTTCCCATACATATATAATCCATAGTTCCTTAATAATAGGGAAATACCCCAATAAGAGTATTTCAACTAACTCCACCTCTATCTCAAAGAGGATCTGGTATCTAGGCATCTGATACAAACTAGCATTTTTATGAGAATAAATCTCAGTAGCATTAAAAACCATTTTTCAAAATAGCTAGTTTGTACCATCGTAAAATCATACAGAAATTCTACATCCTTTTTTAATAAAATAATACATCTATTGGGTTATCCCTTATAACATTTTATTTAACATTCATACTTACATGCATAAACTTAACTCAGTATATATCTCATCAGTTCATCAAAACATATAGGTAATATAGCGTCACTCATATAATTTCATAAGGAAATAAGAGCACTTCTCATTGGCCTCTGCCAATCATCATCATCATCATCATATAATTTCATAATAAGAGAAATCAGGAGGGGCAGCATATGCACCACTCCATGTTTTTCCATATGTATTGTGGCAACTCTGCCTAGTAGTCCTCAACTGCATATCACATTTGTGTACATTCTGGAGCGTCCTCTAGTGGTTCCAAGTACAATAAGGTCCCCAACTCTGGGTTCCACACATTAAGTACATATTGGGGTCCTCAAAACGCTATTCATAAATATATATATGGGTGAATCGGTACATACTATAGTTCTATAAATTCTAAGTATGTGACTTTTCAATTACATTGGCCATTAAGTCACTAACTTACAATTTACAACTATCACAATAATTGTGGAATGTCCAATCACCGTCCCATACTTGCAATTAGTCATTCAGATATGAACCTATCTACCACAAATACATATATTAAGAATACAATTTTCATTTCTCTTATGCATTCTTGCTCTTTCCTTTTAACTTTCATCACTTTCATGCTATTTCTCATTTACATTCAAAGTATATGTTACCTTGCTTGTAATTTGAGTTTAATCTCTAGTTTGGATTTAGTTTTTGGGCTAAATATCATTTAAATATATCATTAAGTTCATCTTTTCATCACAAAAGGTGGCAGTCATGTAACATCCACTCCTTCTACGCATAAAGATATGTTTGTTAATTTTTAATGAATTAAATGCTTGTGTTTGTTGCATTAAGATGCATGTAGTTGCATTAGAATAAGAGATTTAAGGAAAAGGAAAGAATATGGGCCAAATTGAAAGGAAAAGGATAAAATGAGGACGGAGATGTGAAATTCCAAAACCTCAGGGTAATAGGCCATAATTTTAGCCAAATGATTTATTGTAGCAACAAAATTCTAAAAACTTTCCCGCCAGGAAGTTAGGGACGAAATGGTAATTTAACATAAAGTTGGAAGAATTACCAATTTAGGCCGAATGATCGGGAATTAGGAGCAGAATTGCAAAGAGCCGGATCACCTATAAATAGGTGAAGCCTCTAGAGCTCTTCATTTGCATCCTAAAGTCTGAACTTTAGAGAGAGAGAGAGAATGAGCTAGAGAGAGAAAGAGTAGAAATTGTGAAGGAAGTAAGCTGTTAGATGGATTTAAGCCTTTCTGCAGTTAAGAAAACTTACCAGAACGTTTGTCAACCATCAAACACCGATTGGAAATCAACAAAAAGGTAGCAAATCACCTATCTCCCTTATTTTTTGAAATTACTGTTTATGGCTGGAAATTCTGAGTTTCATGATTTTAAACTGAAGGGAGATTAAAAACTTACATTCTTAGTATTTTTAACTGCTATTGGATGTTTTAAAATGCTTGAATATACTTGTGAATGCATAAATGTAAATCTGAGAAAGGGTTTTTTTGGTTTTTGAAAAAGAGTTTAAATCCACGTTTGAGCAAGAATAGTCATTGGTTTGGGTTGTTTCCTTGTGGTAAATGAAGCTCTTGTGTTGTTATTGAGTTTTAAATCTTCAAAACCATTTTAAAAACTTGTTCTTGGTGAAAAAATCTGGGTCAATGGGCTTTCGAAAAATAGAGCATAACGTAGCTGTCGACTTGTAGGCCCTAACAATTGACTGTCATGCTCCTGAGTTACCCAGAATCGTATCCAGAATAATAGTAGTCCACTGCCAGGGGTTGGAAGTCGACTGTCGTGTTCTTACATTCCAGAAATTAGCCAAGAACAGAGTAGTCGACTGTCGGGGTCCTGGAAGTCGACTGATTGCTCACTGTTTGAAACATTTTTGGGGCAGCAAGCTGGAAGTCAACTGCCAGGAGGCTGTAAGTTGACTTGTATCTCTCTGTTTCAGGAAAATAGACTCAATAACCTCTTTTTGTATACAATTAGCCCAATAGTTCGCTCAAATGTAGGATTTAATCTTGACTGGTAATGGGTAACATGAGAAATGTGTAGCTTGAGAAATCATGATAAAAAGAAGACAAACATGAGAATTTTAATGAGCATAAACTATAAATGAGAATGACTGCAAATGGTTGATCTGCGAGAATGGATGCATTTGGTTATTCCTCGAGAATGAATGCATTTGGTTATTCTGCGAGAATGGATGTAATTGGTTATACCACGAGAATAACTGCAACTGGCTTTAATCTAGGAAAATTTTTGCAGACGGTTAACCTGAGAATAATTACTGATGAATAACCTGTGAATAAATGCTTACAGATAACCTGAGAATAAATGCTGATGGTTAACTTGAGAATAAATGCTGATGGTCAAACCCGAGAATGATTACAGGTGGCGCATGAACACGAGAAAACTCATTTATGAATGAAAATGTTTTTAAGAATTCTTTTATGATGCTTTTGATTTTGGCCATATCAAATTGCATAATTTCTTTGTTTATGCTCTATACTCTATACTAATATGAGAATATGATGCGTTACCATTACAGTCTGAAAAGATATCATGTGTGATGAATATTTTTTGAGGTGCAAAGATATTCATAAGTATATGCATGAAATATTTATATCATCTATGTACATTACTTCAATAGCATAATGTTTGCATTATTATGAAAAAGAATGTAGTGGATTTCTGTACCCGTACGGTGGTACAAGTCAGTAGTATTTAAATTACAGGTGATTATTGCTACTAAGAAATATTTCTCATTAAAGCTAATTTGTATCAAATGCCCAGGTACCAGGTGCTGATGGAGATAGAGATAGAAGTAGTAAGTCTATTTGTATTTAAGTCACCACCTTTCCCTCGACTGTATACATAACTAGGATTTTATAGTATTTAGACATGCCGTGTAGATAAGGAAGGCATATATGTATTAAGATATGTTAGATGGAGAGTTTTACTTAAAACAGGGTATGAGTGGTAGGCTTGTTGTCTCCTTACCCTTCTCAGGCTCACATATCTATAGATATATGTCTGGCACAAACTATTTATATGTATATATAAATATTATGTACAATTGAGTGTGATGTGAATATCTCTATATCTATCTATTTCATTTAAATTACTTTATTTATTTAGTTATGAATGTGAGAACCTGAGTGTAGTAACCCAAACTAGTGGCACTCAACTATTTAACTTAGAAAAAGTTAAAAATATACTTGGGTAGAGGTAGTAGTAACTCACCAATACTATATTATATTATCTTATTACCTAAAAGGAATATAGGTTTAGGGGTGTTACACTGAGTTGGTATCAGAGCACATTTACCACGGCTAGTTGAGTACTGGCTCAGTAACACAGGGTAGATTCCTCAGGATAGAGACTAGTATAGGTTAGTTAGCTGAATCTAAACAGTTCACTGACTTGTATTCTATTTTGACTTAAGGAATGGCGTGCTAGGTTTGGGGTAGGCAGTATTTCCTATTGATGCCATATGATCTCTTAGAAATATTATTTTTGTTTTGTAGAGTGAAGTATGGCTCCACCTAAGAGGAATAGTGGAAAGGAGAAGGAAGGAGAAGGTAATATGGAGAGACTACTGCAGACCATGATGGGCATGGCAGAGGTTATGAAGGAGCAAGAAGCCACTACTACCCATGCTATGAGAGAGCAGGTAGCTGCTACTACTCATATCCTTAGGCAATTTTGGGAATAGGGGAATAACCAAAATAACCCTAACCCTCAAGAATGACGAGCAGGAAACCTAGTATATCATGGTTGGTCTAAATTCCAAAAGGCAAATCATCTTTCTTTTAGGGGTGAGCTTGACCCAAAATTGCCCGAGGAATGGTTAAAAAGGATGGAAAAATTATTTATGGATTTCGGTACAACTGATGCTCAAAAATTCTTATTCTCCACCTATATGCTGGACAGAGAGGCAGAATATTGGTGGAAGGGAGTGAAACAACTAATGGAGGCTCAAGTAATCAGAATTACTTGGGATTCATTCAAGGAAGCATTTCTTGAAAAGTATTTTCCTCAGAATGTGAGAAATGAGAAAGAAATTGAATTTATGCAAATTAAGTAGGGTAACATGACATTTGATGACTATATGGCGAAATTTGAGGAATTATGTAAATTTTCCTCCTATATGAGACTTCAACCAGATGAACCATGGAAGGTAATGCACTTAGAGGCTGGGTTGAGGTCTATGTTGAAAAATGTAGTGACTCCGTTGGAAATATGAGATGATGCCACATTGGTAAACAAATGTCTTATAGTTTCCAAAAATTTGACGGAGACTAAGAAATAAAAGCAAAAGAGTAACTTCTTTAAAAGAAAACAACCAGGATCTTTTTCGGGGAGATATGGTAGATTTGGTAGAGGTCGGGAAGGAAAAAGGCCTATAGTGAGATCGGTGATGCCTGATGTTTGTCCTAAATGCTATAAAAGTCATGAAGGACCCTGCAAAAGGCTACAACCAAAGGTATAACAGGGTGTATGTTATAGATGTAGGAAAGAAGGACACTTCATCAGAGATTGTCCACTATGGAAGAGACAGGGTGATACTGCTAAACCTTCTACTACTAGAAGAGTTTATACTCTCAAGGGTAAGGAAGTGGCTCAATCCAATGATTTAATGAAAGGTAAATGTTTAATTAATGGTATATCTTTAATTGTACTATTTGATTCTGGCGCTACTCACTCATTCATCTCGTTGGAATGTGTGAAGAGATTAAATTTACCTGTGACTATTTTACCTCATCCATTGTTTATTTCTATTCTAGTTGAAGAGCAGGTTTTGACTTCTTTAGCCTGCTTGAGTTGTCCCATTGTTGTTGAGAGCAGATCATCTGTTATTGATTTAATTTTCTTACCTTTAGTGGATTTTGACATTATTCTTGGGATGAACTGGTTGTCTGCAAAATAATGTAATCTTGGATTATTCAGAAAAGTCTATGACTTTTGTAGATACCATACCAGTAAACAGGAGTACTGAGAAAAAGAATGAGAGAATGCATTTTCTATGTGCTTCTGAGATTAAAGTTCAGCATAAACTTAATGTTATTCCTATAGTGTGTGAATTTCCTGATATTTTTCCTAAGGAAATCTTGAGTCTCCCACCTGAGAGAGAGATAGAGTTCTTTATAGAATTGATTCTGGGGACAAGACCAATTTCTATAGCACCTTATAGAATGTCTCCCTTAGAATTAGCAGAGTTGAAGGTACAAATAGAAGACTTCTTGGAGAAAAAATTCATTAGGCCTAGTGCTTCACCATGGGAAGCCCCAGTATTATTTGTGAAAAAGAAAGATGGAAGCTTAAGGTTATGTATAGACTATAGACAATTGAACAGGGTAACAATAAAGAATAAGTATCCACTTCCTAGGATAGATGATCTGTTGGATCAATTGAGAGGGGCTACTTTGTTTTCCAAGATTGATTTGAGGTCGGGGTACCATCAAATCAGAGTGAAAAAAGAAGACATACCTAAGACAACCTTTAGAACTAGATATGGGCATTATGAATTCCTTGTGATGCCATTTGGATTGATGAATGCTCCGGCTATTTTCATGGATTACATGAATCGTATCTTTAGACCTTATTCGTGGTAGTTTTTATTGATGACATTCTTGTATATTCTAAAAGCAGCAAAGAGCATGAACATCATCTTAGGATTATGTTGCAATTGCTTAGAGAGAAGCAATTGTATGCTAAACTTGAGAAGTGTGAATTCTGGTTAGAGGAGGTAAAATTCTTAGGCCATGTAATCACTAGAGATGGAGTAGCAGTAGATCCTAGTAAGACAGAAGCAGTAGTTGGTTGGGAGCGACCTACCACAGTGACAGAGATTCGTAGTTTTCTCGAATTAGCCAGTTACTATAGCATATTTATTCAAGGGTTTTCGTAAATAGCGTTGCCTTTGACTAAATTGACTAAAAAAGACGTTCCATTTGTGTGGGATGTCAAATGTGAACATAGCTTCCGAACTTTGAAAGAAAAACTGACAACCACACCTGTCTTAATTATTCTTGATCCATTAGAAAATTTTGAAGTGTATTGTGATGCATCCAAGAAGGGCTTAGGGTGTGTCTTGATGCAAAATAGGAAAGTAGTAGCATATGCGTCTAGGCAATTGAGACCCCATGAGAAGAATTATCCTACCCATGATCTTGAATTAGCAGTCGTAGTATTTGCCTTAAAGATTTGGAGACACTATCTCTATGGATCTAGATTTGAGATATTTAGTGACCACAAAAGTCTCAAATACCTTTTTAATCAAAAAGAGTTGAACATGAGATAGAGGAGGTGGATGGAATTTATTAAAGACTATGATTTTGAATTAAAGTACCATCCTGGAAAGGCAAACATAGTGGCCGATGCTTTAAGCAGGAAATCTCTTCATGTAGCTCATATGATGGTGAGTGAAATGAATTTAATTGAGAAGTTTAGGAATTTGAGTTTGTCCATTATGGTATTACTAGATAGGTTATACTTGAAAGAAATGAGAAATGAGAATGATCTTAGAACTCAAATCCTATAAGTCCAAAAGGAAGATGAATTCTTGAAGTCTCTAAAGAATCCGAAAGAATTCCAAAAAGAGATAGATGGTGTAGTAACCTACCCAAATAGGGTGTATATCCCAGAGTCAGGAGAATTGAGGGATAAAATTTTGGAAGAAGCCCATAAAAGTAACTATACTATTCATCCTGGTGCCACTACGATGTACCAAGACTTGAAGAAGAATTTTTAGTGGCCAGGTATGAAAAAGCACAAAGCTGAGTATGTTGCTAAATGCCTAGTGTGCCAAAAGGTGAAGATTGAACATCAGAAACCTACCGGAACTTTACAACCTCTAGAAATTCCTGAATGGAAATGGGAGAAAATTTCCATGGATTTCATAGTAGGTTTGCCTAGAACTCAGTCAAGAAATGACGCAATTTGGGTGATTTTTAATAGATTAACTAAATTTGCACATTTCCTACCTATTAAAATAAATTTCCCATTGAATAAGTTAGCCCACTTGTATATACAAGAAATAGTAAGACTTCATCGAATACCTACCAGTATAGTATCAGATAGAGATCCTAGGTTTACTTCTAGATTCTGGAGAGCCTTGCAAGAGACATTTGGTACTAAGTTGAATTTTAGCATTGCCTATCATCCTCAAACTGATGGGCAGACTGAAAGGACAATCCAGACATTAGAAGATATGCTTAGGGCTTGTATATTGGAACAGAAAGGTAGTTAGGATAAAATTTTACCTTTGATAGAATTTTCCTATAATAATAGTTTTCATACCACCATAGGAATGGCCCCATATGAAGCTTTGTATGGAAGAAAATGTAGATCTGCCATTTTGTTGGTTTGAGGTGGGAGAGAGACAAATTCTAGGGCCGAAAATAGTTCAACAGACAATTGATCAGATAAAAATAATCAGGGAAAAAATGGCTAAGGCCCAAGATAGACAAAAGAGTTATGCTGATAAGAGGAGAAGGCCATTAGAATTTGCAAAAGGAGATCATGTTTTTCTTAGAGTATCTCTAATTACTGGTATTGGTAGAGCTATTAAGTCCATAAAACTGATTCCTAGATACATTAGACCGTACCAAATTCTGAAAAGAATAGTATTACCACCATTTTTATCCAATCTCCACAATATTTTTCATATTTCACAACTTCGTAAATATATTCTAGATCCTTCTCATATTCTTGATGTTAGTACTTTATAATTGAAAGATAACTTGACTTATAATCCTAGACCTTTAAGAATCATTGGTACTGAAGTCAAAAAATTGAGGAATAAGGCAATTCCACTAGTAAAGGTGTTGTGGGACCAATCATCGCCACAGGAAGCCACGTGGGAGAAAGAAGATGATATGAAAAGAGTTTAACCAGAGTTATTTATTTAGGTACGTTTTAAATTTCGAGGACGAAATTTTTTAAAGGAGGGGAGAATTGTAACATCCGCTCCTACGCATAAAGATATGTTTGTTAATTTTTAATGAATCAAATGCTTGTGTTTGTTGCATTAGGATGCATGTAGTTGCATTAGAATAAGAGATTTAAGGAAAAGGAAAGAATAGGGGCCAAATTGAAAGGAAAAAGATAAAATGAGGACAGAGATGTGAAATTCCAAAACCTCAGGGCAATAGGCCATAATTTTAGCCAAATAATTTATTATAGCAACAGAATTCTAAAAAATTTCCCGTCAAGCAGTTAGGGACGAAATGGTCATTTAACATAAAGTTGGAAGAATTACCAATTTAGGCCGAATGATCGGGAATTAGGAGTAGAATTGCAAAGAGCTGGATCACTTATAAATAGGTGAAGCCTCCAGAGCTCTTCATTTACATCTTGAAGTCTAAACTTTAGAGAGAGAGAGGATGAACTAGAGAGAGAAAGAGTAGAAATTGTGAAGGAAGTAAGCTGTTAGATGGATTTAAGCCTTTCTGGAGTTAAGAAAACTTACCAGAACATTTTTCAACCATCAAGTACCATTGGAAATCAGCAAAAAGGTAACAAATCACCTATCTCCCTTATTTTTTGAAAATACTATTTATGGCTAGAAATTCTGAGTTTCATGATTT
The DNA here is from genome assembly GCA_031216115.1 of Senna siamea. Lineage (NCBI taxonomy): Eukaryota > Viridiplantae > Streptophyta > Magnoliopsida > Fabales > Fabaceae > Senna > Senna siamea. Next base: position 21,862,799 of record CM062363.1, on the reverse strand, counting down.
AAACTGAAGGGAGATTAAAAACTTACATTCTTAGTGTTTTTGATTGTTATTGGATGTTTTAAAATGCTTGAATATACTTGTGAATGCATAAATGTAAATTTGAGAAATGGGTTTTTCTGGTTTTTGAAAAAGAATTTAAATCCAAGATTTGAGCAAGAATAATCGGTGGTTTGGGCTATTTTCTTGTGGTAAATGAAGCTCTTGTGCTGTTATTTAGTTTTAAATCTTCAAAACAATTTTAAAAACTTGTTCTTGGTGTAAAAATATAGGTCAACGGGCTTTTGAAAAATAGAGCATAACGTAGCATTCGACTTATAGGACCTACCAGTCGACTGTTGTGCTCCTGAGTTGCCCAGAATCATATCCAGAATGCTAGCAGTTGACTGCCAGGGGCTGGAAGTCGGCTGGCTTGTTATTATTTTCCAGAAATTAGCCAGGAACAGAGTAATTGACTGTTAGGGTCCTGGAAGTCGACTTGTAGCTCTCTGTTTTAGGAAAATAGACTCAATAACCTCTTTTTGTATACAATTATCCCAATAGTTCGCTCAAATGTAGGATTTAATCTTGACTGGTAATGGATAACATGAGAAATGTGTAACTTGAGAAATCATGAGAAAAAGAAAACAAACATGAGAATTTTAATGAGCATAAACCATAAATGAGAATGACTGCAAATGGTTGATCCGCGAGAATGGATGCATTTGGTTATTCCACGATAATGGATGTATTTGGTTATTCCGCGAGAATGGATGCAATTGGTTATACCGCGAGAATAGCTACAATCGGCTTTAATCTAGGAAAAGTTTTGTAGACAGTTAACCTAAGAATAATTGCTGACGGATAACCTGTGAATAAATGCCGACAGATAACTTGAGAATAAATGTTGATGGTTAACCTAAGAATAAATGCTGACGGTCAAACCCGAGAATGATTACAGGTGGCTCATGACCACGAGAAAACTCATTTATGAATGAAAATGTTTTTAAGAATTCTTTTATGATGCTTTTGATTTTGGCCATATCAAATTTTATAATTTCTTTGTTTATGCTCTATACTCTATACTAATATGAGAATATGATGCGTTACCATTACAGTCTGAAAAGATATCATGTGTGATGAATATTTTTTGAGGTGCAAAGATATTCATAAGTATATGCATGAAATATTTATATCATCTATGTACATTACTTCAATAACATAATGTTTGAATTATTATGAAAAAGAATGTAGTGGATTTTCGTACCCGTACGGTGGTACAAGTCAGCAGTATTTAAATTACAGGTGATTATTGCTATTGAGAAATATTTCTCATCAAAGCTCATTTGTATCAGATGCCCAGGTACCAGGTGCTGATGGATATAGAGATAGAAGTAGTAAGTCTATTTGTATTTAAGTCACCACCTTTCCCCCGAATGTATACATAACTAGGAGTTTATAGTATTTAGACATGCCGTGTAGATAAGGAAGGCATATATGTATTAAGATATGTGAGATGGAGAGTTTTACTTAAAATAGGGTATGAGTGGCAGGCTTGTTGTCTCCTTACCCTGCTAAGGCTCGCATATCTATAGATATATGTCTAGCACACACTATTTATATGTATATATAAATATTATGTACAATTGAGTGTGATGTGAATATCTCTATATCTATCTATTTCATTTAAATTACTTCATTTATTTTCGCTGCGTAATTGTGAGAACTCGAGTTTAGTAACCCAAACTAGTGGCACTCAACTATTTAACTTAGAAAAATTTAAAAATATACTTAGGTAGAGGCAGTAGTAACTCACCAATCCTATATTATATTATCTTATTACCTAAAAGGAATATAGGTTTGGGGGTGTTACAAGTCGACTAGTATCACGCTGTAAGTCGATTGATTACATTCTATCCAAATCTTTGAAATTCCAAACAGAGAGCTATCAATCAACTGCTAAGTGCCGATAGTCGACTGCTAGCTTATTGTTGGGCCCGACAGTCAACTGCTAGGTTGAGGCAGTTGGTTGCTCTGTTCTTTGGCATTTCTGAAAAAATGAAGAACATGGCAGTTGACTTCCAGGTGCCCGGCAGTTGACTGCTAGCATTTTATATGCGTTTCTAGGCACATCAAGAGCACGACAGTTGACTGCTGCACCATGGTAGTTAGCTGCTGCGTTTTACTCTATTTTGTGAATTGCCGTTGACCCAAAATTTTAATCCAAAAACTTATTTATAAACCCATTTTGAAATTGATGAACTCAAGATAAACTCCTTAGCAATATTTAACATAAGAAAACAACCCAAAATATCATATAATCTTGTTCAAATCTGACATTAAAACTCATTTTTGTTCAAGTTGAAAAACCCATTTCTCATAAAAAAAATTTTGGCATGCACAAGTATTTTCAATCGGTCAAAAATACCCAATAGTGATTAAAAATAATAAGAATGTAGTTTTAAATCCCTTTTTCTTTCAAACAAGTTTAATTTCACAAATTTCAGTAGTATGAATAGTAAACTCCAAAGTAAAGGGATTGAATTATTATGCTACCTTTTTGCTAGTTTCTAATTGGTATTTTGATGATTGGAAAGTGTTCTGGAGTGATTTCCTAGCTTTTAGAATGCTTAGATTATTCCAACAGCTTCTTTTCTTCACAATTCTAGCTTTCTCTCTCTAACTCAATTTTCTTCTCTCTCTAAAATTTCAAAACTCAGGATGCCATATGAAGGGTCTGAAGGATTGGCCTATTTATAGGCAATCCAATCCTTTTGCAATTCTTCTCCTAATTTCCAACCATTCGGTCCAAAATGATAATTCTTCCAACTATACGTTAAATTACATTTTGTCCTTAGCTCACTGGCGGGAAGCATTCAAAATTCTGTTGTTACAGTAAATCCTTTGGCTAAAATTGCAATTTTTATCCCTAAAATTTTTCACTTTTCAGTTTAGTCCTTTTCTTCGTTCTAGTCAATTTTCTCACTCATTTCTAGTCTAATTCTTACACTCATGCAACTATATACAAGCTAACATAACATAAATGCAACATACACAAGCAATTAACTAAAATTAACAAACATCTCTCAAAATTTAGGAGCAGATGTTACATCAACTGCTACGTTTTTAGATGAAAAGATGAACTTAATTACATATTTGAATGATATCTAGTCCAAAAAATAAATCCAAATTAGAGATTAAACTTAAATTATAAGCAAGGTAACATGTACTTTGAATGTAAATGTGAAAGAGCATGAAAGTGATGAAATTTGAAAGGAAAGAGCAAGAATGCATAAGAGAAATGAAAATTATATTCTTAACATATGTATCTATGGTAGATAGGTTTATATCTAAATGACTGATTGCTGGTATGGGACGGTGATTGGACATTCCGTGATTAACATGATAATTGTAAATTATAAGCTAGTTATTTAATGGCCAATATAAATGAAAAGTCATATACTTAGAGTTTATAGAACTATAGTATGCACCGATTTACCCATATATATATGTTTATGAATAGCGTTTTGTGGACCCCAGTATGTACTCAATGTATGGAACCCAAATGTGGGGACTCTATTGTACTTGGATCTACTGGAGGATGCTCTAGAATGTACACAAATATGATATGCAGTAGAGGATTGCCAAACATAGTTGCCAAAGTACATATGCGAAAATATGGAGTGGTGCACATGTTGCCCCTCCAGATTTCTCTTATTATGCAATTATATGATGTTGATTATGATGATGATTGTTAGAGGCCAACAAGAAGTGCTCTTATTTCCTTATTGTTCTTTATTTTATAATGAATGTTATATGAATGACATATGTCACCTATATGTTTTGATGAATTTATGAGATATATGCTATGAGCTGAGCCTATGCATGCAAGTATGGATGATAAATGAAATGTTATACAAGATAACCCAATAGATGTATTATTTTATGAAGAAGAATGTAGAATTTTGATATGAGTTTATGGTGGTATAAACTAGCTGTTTTGAAAACTGGTTATTAATGCTTCTGAGATTTATTATCATAAAAATTCTGGTTTGTATTAGATGCCTAGATACCAGATCCTTCTTGAGATAAAGATGGAGTTGGTTGAAATACCCTTCCTAGGGTATTTCCCTGTTATTAAGGAACTATGGATCATATATATATGAGAAGTCCTTCCCCCAGCCTGATCACATAAAGTATTAGAGTAGAAGGTTTTTGGTATGCCCGATACCCTAAATCCCTAGGATATTTTGGTAAAAGGATTAGGAGAATAGTTTTAATGTATATGATAAGGGCATATATATAATAGGATATGTGAGCTAGGAATCCACTAGCTACTTTTGTTAAAAGGGTATGAGTGACAGGTTTGTTGTCTCCTTACCCTAGATAATACTCTCACATATCCAGAAATATATGTCTAATGAATAATGTGTATACACTGTAAATGAATGTGAATTTATATATATATGTATGTTTTATGTCAATTAATTTAATGTATTTTTCGCTGCGTAACGTGTGAGATCCGGAGTGTAGTAACCCAGACCAATAATACTAATTACTTCATTTGATAAATATTTAAAAATTTGAATCGGGTAAAGGAAGTAGTAATTCACCAATCTTATAATATATTGTTTATATTATTCAAATCATTTGAAAAAAAAATTATAGGATTGAGGGGGTTACAAGTAGCAGTCTGCTCTATCATAGCCTCTGCCACTCCTATCATCACTTGCATAACTCTTTCCATATTGGTTTCACCTTCCTTTTCCTTCCCAGAATTTCTCCTAGGTGGGGCCATAATTCACTCTACAAAACAAACATTATTGAGATGATCAGTTTCAATAACTACTATATATAAGAGATCATATGGCACCAATCAGAAATATCATCTACCCAAACCTAATACTTCATTCCTCAAATCAAAACATAATACAAGCCAGTCAACTACCATGGCTCAGCTAACTACCTTGTATTAGTCTCTATCCTGAGGAATCTACCCTTTCACTATCGAGAAAGTTCTAACTAACTGTGGTAGTAGTGCTCTGATACCAACTCAGTGTAACCTCCTAATCCTATAATTTTCTTTTAAAGAAATTTAAATAATATAAACAATATACTATAAGATTTGTGAATTACTACTTCCTTTACCCGAGTCAATTTTTAATTATTTTTCAAGTGAAATAATGAGTATTCTTGGTTTGGGCTACTACACTTGGGATCTCACACGTTACGTATTGGAAAATACATTAAATTAATTGACATAAACATACATACATATATACATTCACATTCATTTATAGTATATACATATCATTTAGTAGATAGATATCTATGGATATGTGAGAGTGTTATCTAGGGTAAGGAGACAATAAGCATGTCACTCATACCTTTATTAACAAAAGTAACTTTGGGATTCCTTGCTCACATAGCCTAATACATATATACCTTATCTTATATATCAAAACTATTCTCCTAATCCTTTTACCAAAATATTCTCAGGATTTAGGGTATCGGGCATACCAAAAACCTTTTACTCTAATACTTCATGTGATCAGGGTGGGGAAAGACTTCCCATACATATATGATCCATAGTTCCTAAATAACAGAGAAATATCCCAGGAAGGGTATTTCAACCAACTCCATCTCTATCTCAAGGAGGATCTGGTATTTGATACAAACTAGCATTTTTATTAGAATAAATCTCAGTTGCATTAATAACTATTTTTCAAAATTGCTAGTTTGTACCACTGTAAACTCATACGAAAATTTTACATTCTTTTTCATAAAAACAATACATCTATTGGGTTATCTTATATAACATTTCATTTATCATTCATACTTGCATGCATAAGCTCAGTTTATATTATATATCTCGTAAATCACTCAAAACATATAGGTAACATAACATCATTCATATAACTTTCATTATAAAATAAAGAGCAATAAGGAAATAAGAGCACTTCTTGTTGGCCTCTGCCAATCATTATCATAATCATCATCATATAATTGCATAATAAGAGAAATCTAGAGGGGCAACATGTGCACCACTTCATACTTTCGAATATGTACTTTGGCAACTATGCCTGGCAATCCTCGATTGCATATCATATTTGTGTACATTCTGCAACATCCTCTAGTGTATCCAAGTATAATAAAGTCCCCAAATTTGGGTTCCACACATTGAGTACATATTGGGGTTGATAAAATGCTATTCATAAACATATATATATATATAGGTGAATCGTTGCATACTTTAGTTCTATAAACTCTAGGTATGTGACTTTTCATTTATATTGGCCATTAATTCACTAACTTACAATTTACAACTATCACAATAATCGTGGAATGTCCAATCACCATCCCATACCAACAATCATTCATTCAGATATGAACCTATCTACCACAAAAACATATATTAAGAATATAATTTTCGTTTCTCTTATGCATTCTTACTCTTTCCTTATAAATTTCATCACTTTCATGCTCTTTCTCATTTACATTCAAAGTACATGTTACCTTGCTTATAATTTAAGTTTAATATCTAGTTTGGTTTTAGTTTTTGGGCTAGATATCATTCAAATATGTCATTAAGTTCATCTTTTCATAAAAAAAAAGGTGGCAGTCAACTGGTATCACGCTGCAAGTTGACTGGTTACACTCTATCCAAATCTTCAAAATTATAAACAGAAAGCTATCAGTTGACTGCTATGTGCCTGGCAGTCGGTTGTTAGTTTACTCTGGGACCTGACAGTCGACTGCTAGGTTAGGGCAGTCGGTTGCTCTATTTTTGGGCATTTATGGAAAAATGAAGAACATGACAATCAAGTTCCAAGTACCTGACAATCGACTGCTAGCATTCTGTATGTAGTTCTACGCATCTCAAGAGTGTGATAGTCGACTGCTGCACCATGGCAGTTGGCTGTCGCGTCTTGCTCTGTTTTATGAATTGTCGTTGACCCAAATTTTCAATCAAAAAACTTATTTTTAAATCCATTTTGAAATTGATGAACTCAAGATAAACTTCTCAACAACATTTAACATAAGAAAACAGCCCAAAACATCATATAATCTTGTCCAAATCTGAGATTAAACTCATTTTCATTCAAGCTAAAAAACCTATTTTTTAGAAGCAATTTTAAGCATGCACAAGTATCTTCAATCGGTTAAAATACCCAATAGTAATTTAAAAACAATAAGAATATAGTTTTTAATCCCTTTTTCTTTCAAATAAGTTTAATTTCACAAATTTTAGTAGTATGAATAGTAAACTCTGAAATAAAGGGATTAGGTTATTATGCTACCTTAATTTGTGTTTAAATGGTGTTTGGATGCTGATTAATGCTGTAGATGCCTTCCTAATCACTTTTCTAACTTCAAATCTTGCTAAAAATGGGATTCACTACTTTTCTCCGTTAGCTTCTCTCTCTAGTCGGCCACACACTCTCTCTTTCTAGAAATGAAAGTCTAAGTTTTAAAATGAAGGAGTCAGACTCCTGGCCCTATTTATATGACAACCAACACTGCATGGATTCATAATTTCAGATCATTTAGCCTCAAATTGGTAAATTTCAAACTATATGAGAAATTCCCATTTTGTCCCTAACCCATTGGTGAGAGATTTACAAAAGTCTATTAGCTACAATAATTCCTTTGGCTAAAATTGCAATTGTCATCCCTAAACTTTTTCACTTTTTAGTTTAGTCCTCTTCTTCATTCTAGTCAATTTTCTCACTCATTTCTAGTCCAATCTTGTACTCATGCAACTATATGCAAGCTAACCTAACATAAATGCAACATACACAAGCAATTAACTAAAATTAACAAACATCTCTCAAAACTTAGGAGCGAATGTTACAATATATAACACCAATAGGAGCTTCCATTTTCCCAAACTTAATGCTCAATTCCCCAAGTTCAAAACAAAATGTAGGTTAGCCGATCACCTAGGTACAGCCAACTAACCTGATCTAATCCCTTCCTTGAGTAATTCTACCCTATTTCTGTCCTAGGTAGCTGTGCTTTGATACCAACTTCCTGTAACACCCTTATCTAGTGTTACAATTCCTCCGATGTAAACAGATAAGTTCGATACATTATTCTTATCCTTTTATTATTAACGTCTGAGCATTTATACTATTAATTTTTATTAAGTGGATTAGGTTCGAGTTCTTTTGCTCAAATAATTATACCTTATGCACAACAAAAATTAAAATTTCATTTAGCATAACGAAAATCATAAAACTTCAAGCAATACAAATAATATATGTTCAATACAAATAATTTTTGTTAAATACGAATAATCAGTGTTCAATAATGAATGTCCAGTACATCTTTTTGAGACCATATATTAGTATATATGAAGTACCCATCCATAAGGGGTCAAGAGACAACAATCCTGTCACTCAGACTCCCTTACAAATAATAGGGATAAACAGGTCCTTCACATATCCTATTCCCAACAATTTCCCGTTTCTCTTTCATATACATAGCTAAAATAATAGTCCTAATTCTACCAAAAAATATATCTAGGATTAGGACCCCAAAATAAGGATTTACAAAAAAACTTTGGATAAAAAGAACTCCTATCTTCCCTGGTTTTGCTAAGCATCCACATATGGTACATAATAGAATATAAATGAGAAACACAAGTTTCCCAATAGCTTAACAATTCAGGGTTTAAAAACTCACTAATATATACCAGGGTGCAAACACCAAAACATTTACACCTACATTCTCAGTTTTTGAAACCATAGCCTTATTCATAAATATAGATTGGCAAGCATTGCATGATAAATTTAGATGTTAGTGTAATAAAAACAGATATCCTCTTTCAAGTGAAACATATTCTCATAGAATTATGCATGTTATCAGGAAATTAAACAGACATGGTTTATACGTTCCATTCTTAAAACTTACCTTCATACCTTGATTGTGCACACTTGGGTACTATGTGAACACTTGGCCACCTTTATAAAATCATTGTGCACATTTGGGCATTATGTGGCTGCTTGGCCACCTTTATAAAATCATTGTGCACACTTGGACACTATGTGGACACTTGGGCACTATGTAGACACTTGGCTGCCTTTATAAAATCATTTTGTATCCTTCTAGGTTTTCCTTTGTTCACTATGTTTCCTATTTTTATCGGGATACCACATTTCTATTTCCCTATTTTACTATCAAGACACCATAACTATGGTTAAAATATAACCCTTGCCCTTATGTGTACGTTAACGTTGTCAAATTGGAAATTGTGGGCATAGGATAATCTTTTTATCCCTTTTAAAACTCTGTCATATTTAGTTATGACAAGGTTGTCTAAATCAATTTAATTCTCCATTCTTGAAAAATAATAATAATATAAATTTCCTATAAAATTCTAATAAGTTTCAAGAGAGAATTTCCCATTCTTGAAAAATAATACTAATTTAACTCTCTTATAATATTCTAATAAGTTTCAAGAGTGAATTTCCATTCTTGAATAATAATAAAATATAAATCTCTTGCAAAATTCTAATAAGTTTCAAGAGAGAGTTTCCCATTCTTGAAAAATAATAATAATAATATAAATCTCTCATAAAATTCTAATAAGTTTCAAGAGCGAATTTCCATTCTTGAAAAATAATAATAATATAAATCTCTTGCAAAATTATAATAAGTTTTAAGAGAAAGTTTCTCATTCTTGAAAAATAATAAAAATATAAATCTCTTATAAAATTCTAATAAGTTTCAAGAGAGAATTTCATGAACTTGCCCTGAGGGAAATTCAAGAAAATTGACTATTTTGCAATTCAAATTTCCCTTTTCTATTCCTTAAATAACACCATTAAATGGTGTAATATCTTTCATCCATGGTCAATTTTTAACACCAATCACAACTAAAATTCAACACCTATTTAGTGTAAACTTTCATCTTCCACTCGGCCAAAAGGGAGTTTCATGGAGGAAAGATGGTTTTCAAAATCATACATCCATTTCTATCATATTCAACGCTAGTGCATCATGACAATATCATTAGCAATTAGGATTCCTGTTTGGCGTGTCCTATTTGGTATTCTTTGCGTTTTAGCAGCGGTTTTTTTCGTTGCTAAAGTTTTTTGCAACAAATATTATTGTCACTATAACTTTTGTTAAATTAATTATTTAAACAAAAGTTATAGCAGCAATAATATTCGTTGCAATAATATTAAAACACACTTTAGCGACGGATAAAATCGCCGCTAAAAAGCACAAAGAGGACTACAAAGAGGAGCGCCAATAGGATCCAATTCCATCATTAACTAACCATAATCCTTACATAAATAACAATATTCATTTCATCACATCAACCAACGTACCAATTTATCATACAAACTTAGCCAACAAGACATTCATAATCTCAAGAATGTAGGGAAGAACTAATGTCCCATGAAAGCTTGTAAAAACATGGTGCATACATATGAACCCATGGGATACAAATTTAGGAATTGTTAACCTACCTTGATGATGGACTAAGTTGGATTTCCCTTTGAGTTCTCCCTTTGCTCTTTCCCTTTTTGGCCAGCTTAGCTCTTTCCTTGCTCCCAAGCTTTTGTGTGTGTTCAAAGACTCACGCCACTCTCTCTCTCCTTTTATGATACATGTCCGTGTGTGTGTGATGCATATATGTCAAAATGCAAACTCTCAATTCCTCTTTTCTCTTTTCTTAGGTGGCGTGTGCATGCATCCATGTATTAAAAATACAATTTCCAATTCCTTTCCCTCATGCATTTTGTCATTTGGTCAATGGGATGTTACTTCTCCGCTTTACTCTTAATTATTCCTATTATCCACTAGCCTCACATGTGATTTTGGTGTAGCCTTAGTACAGCCCCCTTTTCCTCCATTATTTTTGTTTATTATTAATTAACATTGCTTATGGCACATGTGTACTTTTAAGTACACTTTACTTCTCTTGCACTCTAACTTAGACACTTACTTCACGCCAAAGGGGAAGGAATTCATGTTAGCTTCTTTCTCTTATTGCAATTTCTATTAAGCCAAATCAAAGGAAATGGGACGCTACACTTGCTATTTTATTTTTTTAATGAAGTTTATTGTGTGCATGCATGTTAAAAATGCAACCTCAATGCCATTCCCTCTTGTCTTATTCAGTTAATGTGAGGCTGCATGCTTTTCTCATTCTTAATTAGAATTCTTTCTTGGCTACACAGGCACTTTCTGTAATATCCTCAATTCTATGATATCAGGTATGTCTTAGAATCCTAGACTCAATATTTTATGCATGGAAAATAGTCCAAAAATTATTTTATATTACCTTAAACAAAGGAAGGACTAAACTGAAAGGAAATGATTAGGGACTAAAATGAAAGGAAATTTGTTTCACAAAATATCCTGATAGTAAGCACGCAAATTGAGGTGCATTTATGGCACACATTTATGAGGTTTGAAAATGGTGCCAATGTCATGAATGCTGCAAGAAAAATATTTAGGGGCAAAACGGTCAAAATTTTATCTGAAAATAAGAATAAAATATTTATTTATCAGATAAAATGGCTAATTTTTATCTGGAAAATTATGATTTTGCCTCTAGAATATTTTTCCAAAATTTTTCAAAAAAAAAAAAAAAGGTTCGGCACTTAAGAGGGGTAAAATGGTCATTTTACCATGAAGGGCAAAATGGTAATTTTGACACCAAGGGTGAAAAGGTAATTTCATCACAAGGACATAAAGGGAATTTTACCTAAAGAAACACTATAAAATTTCTAAAATACCCTTACATGTCAAGGTTTTAAGAAGAAAAAAGTGAAGGGCATTTTGGTCATTTTGCCACCAAGGGCAAAATGGTCATATTAGCCAATTTAAATAAGTCACACTACTTCTTCTTCTCCTCTTTAACAAAAACGACGTGAAGGCTTTTGGAAGGGAGAAATACCATAAGCTTCATAAGGGAGAAAAAGCAAGGAAACTTCAAGGTTTATCCACCAAAAATTGTAAATCAAGGTAGCTTAGCATTCTTCCATCACTTATTTCATGTTTTAATAGATTTTTCCAAGTTTTTGAGATTTTCATGGCTGAATGAACAGTACATGAATAGTGATGTTTTTAAGTTTAAATTCTTAAATTCTCAAATTTTCTATGGATTAATGCTTAGAAAGTAATATGGAGTTGTTTGTGATGGTTAATTTCAATTATGAAAGTGTTTATGTTCATTTCCCAATTTTTTTTCATTTGCCCTAAAACCCCCAAATTCATGAATGTCATGCCAAATTGTTTTGTTTTTCCTTCAATGTTATGGATAAATGGTGATTGATGGTTTATGGATGATGAAAATGGGATTAAAGGAATGATTATATGAAAAATGATCATTTTTGCACAAAATACCTCTTTAGGCCATGGCTAGCAAAATGAGATTTTGAAAATTGTTTGAAAAATTTTAAATTAGCTTATTGGTAATTCAAGTTATGGCCAATGGAGGGTAGAATAAGTGTCAATTGGTTGAAATGCCCAATATTGCCTAAAAATCTATTCTTGACCAAGAGTATGCAAGTTTTTGATGAAGGAAATGTGCTAAAATTTTGTGTGTGTGTCTTGGTTGAAGCAAGATTAATTGGCAATTATTTTTATGCAAAATGATCCCATTAAATTCCATGTAACCTACTTGACCAATTTTAGGACATGAAAATATTTATGGAAAATTTTTGTACAAAAAATGTAATGAAATTGGTCAAAGTATACAAAGGAAATAATATGACGTTGCAATTAAATTTTAATGAATATTTTGTGCAATCTTGGCAATTCTAGCAATTTGTGTGCATGTTTAAGTGTGGGGAGACAATGATTATACACACCTTGGGTATGTATAATTAGGTGAGAAAGGGGGAAAATGGAATAATAAGTAGGAAATGAAAAAGGTTCAACTTTGAAACCCTTTAAATGCAATAAAATGTGAAAAAGGGAATTTAGTGTAAATGGGAAGGAAAAGTAAATTTATTTTGCTTATTATATGGCAAGAGTGACAAATAGAAATTTTTAAGTATGAAAATCTTAAATTTCTTAAGGATTTCTCTTGACCAAGAATGAACCTTCCTTTTTATACAAATTCAAGAATGGAATTGTTATTGAGATTTAAAGGTTTTCTTTTTAGAAAGTGAGAATGATAGTATCATCATGAATGAGGAAAGAAAAGGATTGATTTATGACATAAATAAGAAAAAACATAGCATGGTATTGGAAAACATTGAATGGAAGGAAAATATTTGAATGTTCAATAAAGAGAAACATAGAGGAAGTAATTCCAATATATATTCTAGGGTAGATAGGCTTATAACCGAGTGACCAATTTTTGGTATGGGACGGCCGTTGGACATTCCATGGTTGTATCAAAAATTTGGATGGTGAAACATCCGCTCAGAATGAAAGAATTTCGAAAACACTGTGATGATTGTGAATTCTAAGTTAGTGTAACCTAGATGGCCAATTGAATAGGGGACATTTACTTAGAATTTGGCAAAATTATGGGATTAAGCCTAATCATCCTAGTTGATATATATAGGAAATAGCATACTGGGAAATGATCCATAATGTAGGTTTTGGTGATCTATGGCATCATGAACCGCCCATAAAGCGGGGAGAAGATGATCTGTGTGAATAACAGTGATTCCATGAGCTTAGTTTGACTAAACCTTGGGAGAAATTCCCACTTAGATCTGTCTTTATGACATGATCACTGAATGTGAATGGGTACTCAGATCCACTGAGGGACGCCTCAGATGTACCAGTAGCAAAATTGTCACACACTTGATAGAGCGGCTATCTCATTCATGCACGCTGTAGTATGTGGAGTAATTTATACTTCTGATACTCTTGTGTCTCTCTAAATTGAAAATATGGCTTTTAGCCAAATATGAATGTTTATTTTCCTTATAAATAATGCAGTTTTCCATGAATGGTAAATGTTGTTTCTCCTAAATTATCTATGGCTGAATAGAAATTTAATGAATGTACTTTCCTGATTATGGTACTAAACGGTATATGGTGAACTATGATTGTGACTGAAATTGATACTTTTTTTATTTTATAACTGATATATTATTGATATACCTCATAAACTTCATCATATACATCTGATTGGTTTATTTATAGCATTTCCTAGAAATGATGGAATTTAAGAATAAGGAATGTAAATTGTTTTCCGTACCCATACGGTGGTACATACCATAGCTCATAAATGAAATGTGGAATGCGTAGCTACTGAGAAATTATTTTCTCATTATTTTTTGGTATGTATCAGATGACTAGGACCATTATGGTACTACAAGACAGAAGGGATTAGCTATCCATCCCAAGAAATGGAATAATATATATTATGCTAGAAATACATATAAGTATATGGATATGTAAAGCATACATATCAGGTTTATGAAAAATAGTTAAAAAGGGTATGAGTGGCAGGTTTATTGCCTCCTTACCCTATGAAAACAAGAAAAATACATATATCCTGCAGTATATGTAACAACGTTGTAACGTTGAACTGGATGTAGATGTATGTAAAGGAAAAAGTTTAAATTTATCCTGAATTTTTATGGATTATGGTGTATGATTATTAGACTTCCGATGTATTGATAATTGATATGATACCTGAGTAAGGATCCGAACCTAATGAAATGTATACTATAAATGGATATTTAAAGAACTTAGCTAAGAAATAAAGGATAGAAGTGTATATAACACACCAGTTTCTTAAGTGAAGGATTTTTCAATAAATAATATTTTAAATATGGCTTTGAAATTGGGGGTGTTATACTTTCCAAGTACAGCCCACTTTTATTTTCCTTAATATTATTTCATGGCTACACTAGGTGTACTTTAGGTACACCTTTTGCTTGCATTATCACCTCAACTCCTTTGTCATGCCACTTCTCACCTACACACATGACTACACGGTTGGCAAGGCTCATGTTTTGTCCTTTATTCATACCTATTTTCTTCATGTGGTGACACCAAGGAAGGAGGAAATGAATTCATGCAAGCCACCTCCCTCACGCAAGCCACATATCCATGCATGTTTCCTTTTATTTTTCTTCCTAGTTCACGTGAGGCTTAGGTGGTGGCTGCACTTCCTTTTCTTTTCTATCCTTAATTATTGTTGTTTACTTGTCATAGGTGTACTTTTAAGTACAATTTGCACTTCCTTGCAAGTTTAGGTTAGATACTTAGATAAGTTAAAGGAGAGGAGGAGGGAATTCATATTTTGTCTTCATCTTTTGTTATTCTTATGGCTGCACTGTACCTTCAAACAGAATTTTGCACTCTTTTCCCTTTTCTATTCGATCAGTAAGGAAGGAAGGAAGGAGATCATGAATTACTCCTTCCACACGCCACACACACATGGCTCTTTTTCCCTTTTTTTGTTTCATTACCCAATTAGCACTTTTATAAATTTGTGAGGCTTCCTTAAAGCATACGTGAGTTTTCCCCCATGTTGGAGGCAACATAAGGGAAGGGGGAGGAAACGTGTATCTCACCTTTTCTTTCCTAGCTGTGTGGGTGTACTTGGTTAGAAAAAATTCTGCACTTCCTTTTGTCTCAAGAAAATCTCACTCTCCTCCCAAATACACGTGTCCTTCCATATGTATATTTTATTGCTATACATTCCTTGCAATTCCACATGTTCCTAGCCGTGTGATTATATATATATTAAATTGAGTTTACATACCTTAATCTACTCCATGGGGTGCCTATTCAGCTAGCTAAATGAAGGAGAAAGAGGATAAATTCAAACACTCAAACTTTTATGCATGCATCTCAAGGAATTCAAAGTGTCACCCTTTAGCACATTTATTCTAAATATTAAATCACACAAGCAAAGTCACTCAATTAATGGAGGAAACATTAATTTAGACTAATCAAAATTATGGGGTGTTACACTTCCTCTATTGCTACTTCCATCTTTAACTGAAATTGCTAAACGTCTACATCTAATACATATTAGCGCACAAATGAGAAAACTAGTTTATCAGTAGCTTAACAATTCCACATGTTTAAAACTACTAATATGTATCAGTGTGCAAGCACAGAAAAAATTTTCATCTACATTCCAGTTATTTAAAACAAAATCTTATTCACACATACATATTGGCAAGCATTGCATGATCATTGGAAATGTCAATGTGATAAAGATAGTCATTCTCATATGTCATGTTTTCATTAAAAGCATACATGTAACCATTGAAATAGTCAGTGATTATCTATATATTCTCATTCTTAAAACTTACCTTGCTTGTGAAGCACTTTTGGTCACACCACAAGAAACGTGGACACTTGGCCACTTTAGTAAGAGTTGTGAACACTTGGTCGACTCTTGGCCACTTTATAAAATAATTGTGAACACTTGGTCACATTGTGGACTCTTGATCACTTTATAAAATAATTGTGAACACTTGGTGGACTTATAAAGTAATTGTGAACACTTGGTCACATTGGCCACCTTATGAAATAATTGCGAACACTTGGTCACATGGTGGACTCTTGGTCACCTTATAAAATAATTGTGAACACTCGGTCACTCACATAAACCATTAGTAACCATAATTTATTTTACTATGGCCCTTGACTTTAACTATGGTAACACTTTATAATTCATTAACACTAGCATAGTAATTTGGTTATCATATATACTATAAAAGACTACATTCGGCCACTATGAGAAAGGAATGAAATCTAATGGTTTACATGTCACATTGCCATATCTCCACATCCTTGTCATAATTTAAACCCAATGGTACTATGCATAAAAAATTATTTTGGAATTTTCTATCATATTTAAAATTATGTAATCATACTATTGGCACTTTTTCCTACTTACTTTCTTGGCTTAATTTACATACTAGACTTAAGGTTACACACATTGCCCATTCTTACATTTCAACATTAAAGGTGGACCCTTACTATGTGAAAAATGGTAAACCATTTACTTTATATTAATTTACCATATTTTCTCTCCTCTTCTTATCCAAAACCGAATTGTAATCTCTCTTACAAAATTTTTGGCAAGCAAGTTCATACCATACAAAGGCCACTTTCAGAATTTGTAGGCCCACAAGAGCAATGTCATAATTTTAAACTAAATGCTAGCTAGCAACCTCCATTTTGGTGTCTATAACTTAAAGCATATACTACCTATTCAAGAATATAAAATTTCAACACCATTTTATGTTAGGGCTTTCCACTATACATGGTGAATTTTACCAACAATTATTCTTCCATGGAAACCACAATATCTACGTTAACACATCAACAAACATAACCAAATTAACATACAAGCTTAGCCAAAAAGACATTTACATCTTCAAGAATGTAGAAAAATTAATGTTTCATGAGAGCTTGGAAAACATGATGAATATATCTTAAATCATGAAACAAAATTGAGAGAATTGCTAAGCTACCTTAAGGATGAACTAAAATGGAGTTGTCTTAGCTTTTCCTTTAAATTTTCCCTTACTTCCTTGCTTCCTACCCTCTCGGCTAGCTCTTTCTCCCCTCACAAAAGCTTTTGTTTCTCTTGCCAAGTTGCTCTCTTGCTTCACTGAATAAAATTTCCATGTATGTGTCCCTTTTTCTTAAATCTATCTCTTGTATATTTTCTATTCCCTTACATGGAGTGTTACATGTGTACTTTAAGTACAATTCACATTACTTGAAATTTTGTATTACTTAATCCACTCGGTCATGCCAAGGGAAGGGAAGAAGGGAAAGTCATGCAAGACGTACAGCCATGCAAGGGACCCTTGAATGCTACACTTTCATTTCCTCCTTCTCCTTAGTTATTGCTGTGAATCCTTATGAGTTTAATTAAAAATTCAAATTTCTTACTTACTCTTAATAGCTTTTTCGGTTGGCTAGGGAGAATAAGAAATCAAGGCCCCTTTTTATTCCTACATGTCACGATCCTCTCCCACTTCCATTTCCTTCACCGAATGCATATATGTATATTTAATTCCCTCACTTATCTCTCGGCCATATTTTATTGAAAAATAAAACAAAAGGGAAGGAAAGGAGGAAGGATAATCCCACATGTTTCTCTTTCCCCCTTCCACCTCTTCATCAAGTGCATATATATATTTTATTGGATGCTATATCTTCTCATGTCCTCTCATTTGTTATTGCTGTATACTTTTATATAATTTAATTCACTCCATTTGATGTTTATTTGATAGAATCAAAAGAAACAAAGGAAAGGAATTTAAGCGCCTAAATTTTTATGTAAGCACATCCCTTGTTTCTCGGTCAAGACAATATAAAGGGATGGATGAGAGTTTAAGAGTAAAATGTAAGAAGTAGTTGTCAATTTCTTTTCTTTTAAGTGATTACTAACTTATCCATTATCCCTTGTAAGCTCCTTGTACTTGCATTCCAATTTAGTTAAACAAGACAGGAAGGTGTTCATTTTCAACATCTTTATTCTAAACTCTATATCTCTTAATCAATTCCATTAAATCGTATGACGAACTAATCCAATTAATTAAGGAAACCCAACATAAAGGTCATCACAAGAATAGGGTGTTACATTTCTCCCCTCCTTCAAAATAATTTTGTGCTCAAAATTTATACGTACCTCATGTAAATAACTCTGGATATGCTCTGCGCATGTCTTCCTCTCTTTCCTAGGTGGCTTCCTGTAGTGATGTTCGATCCCACAAGATCTTTACCAGGGGAATGGTCTTATTCCATAGGGCTTTGACCTCAGTACCGATAATTTGTAAAGGCTCTGGCTAATATGTTAGATTATCCTTTAATTGTAGTGTAACACCCCCAACCCTATACTCATTTTTCATAATTAAATAATATAAGATTATATAATATAGGATTGATGAGTTTACTACTACTTTTACTCGAGTATATTTTTAACCTTTTCTAAGTTAAATAATTGCGTGCCACTAGTTTGGCTTACTACACTCAGGTTCTCACACGTTATGCAGTAGAAATAAATAAAGTAATTTAAATGAGATAGATAGATATAGAGATATTCACATTCACATTCAATTATACATAATATTTATACATACATAACTATAGTGTGCAGACATATACCTATAGATATGCGATCCTGAGTAGGGTAAAGAGATAATAAGCCTTCCACTCATACCCTGTTTTAAGCAAAATTCTCGATCTCACATATCTTAATACATATATGCCCTCCTTAATTACACCAAAATCATCCTCCTGATCCTTTCAAAATACTAATAAGGATTTAGGGAAGTGGGCATGTCAAAATACTATATACTCCTAGTTAAGTATACAGTCAAAGGGAGGGCGGTAACTTAATTACAAATAGGATCTATAGTCTAGTAATCATAGGAAAATACCCTAAAAAGGGTATCTCTACTACGTCTATCTCTACCTCCAACAGCACCTGATACCTAGGCATATGATATAAACTAGTATTTAATGAAAAATATTTCTCAGTAGCAATAATCACTTGTGTTTAAAAATAGTTGTTTATACCAGTGTACAAATACAAAAATCCACTACATTCTTTTTTATAATAATTTAAAATATTATGCTATTGCAATAATATACATGGATTATACAATATCTCATGCATATACTTATGATTACACATGCACTTCAACAGATATTCATCACACAGGATGCATTCTCATATTGTAATGGTAACAACTTATATTCTCATGTCAGTATATAGAGCATAAACAAGGAAATCATGCAATTTGATATTGCCATAGTCAAAAGCATCATATAAGAAATCTTATAAATATTTCAATCCATAAATGAGTTTTCTCGTGGTTTTCACCATCTGCATTTATTCTCATGGTTAACCATTTGCATTTATTCTTGTGGTTAATCGTCAGCATTTATTCTTGTGATTAATCATTAGCAATTATTAGTGGTTAACCATATGCAAAACTTTTCCTAGATTAAAGCCAGTTGCAGCTATTCTCGCGGTATAACCAAATGCATCCCTTCTCGCAGTATAACCAAATGCAACTATTCTCGCGGATCAACCATTTGTAGTTATTCTCATTTACGGTTCATGCTCAATTAAAATCTCTTATTTTTCTTCTTTTTTCTCATAATTTCTCAAGTATTCTCAATTCTCATGTTACCCATTACAATCTAAGATTAAATCCTACATTTGAGTGAAGAATTGGGCCAATTGTGGATTAAAATAGATTATTGAGTCAAATTTCCCGAAATAGAGAGCTACAAGTCGACTTCTAGCCTCCTGGCAGTCGACTTCTAGCTTGTTGCCCCAAAAATGTTTCAAACAGTGAGCAATTAGTCAACTTCCAAGACCCCAACAGTCTACTACTCTGTTCTTGGCTAATTTCTAGAAAATAAAAACACAGTAGTCGACTTCCAGCCCCTCGCAGTCGACTGCTAGCATTCTGGATACGTTTTTTGTAACCCCCTAATCCTACAGATCCTTTTAAAATGATTTAAATAAAATAAACAATATACTATAAGATTGGTGAATTACTACTCCCTTTACCCGAGTAAATTTTTAATTATTTATCAAGTGAATTAAAAAGTATTATTGGTTTGGGCTACTACACTCGGGATCTCACACGTTACACAACGAAAATTAAAACATATTAGTTAAAATAACATACATGTGCATACATATATTCATATACATCAATATTCATTTACAGTGCATACATATTATTCATTAGACATATATCTAGGGATATGTGAAAGTGTTATCTAGGATAAGGAGATAACAAGCTTATCACTCATACCCATTTAACAAAAATAGCTAGTGGATTCCTAGCTCACATATCCTAATACATATATGCCCTTATCTTATACATTAAAACTATTCTCCTGATCCTTTTACCAAAATATCACCAGGATTTAGGGTATGAGGCATTCCAAAAACTTTCCTAGAACTTTACATTCTCAAGGTGTGGGAGGAACTTCCCATATATACATAACCCACACTTCATGAATTACAAGAATATAGCCTAGGAAGGGTATCTCTACCACTTCCACCTCCACTTCTAGCACTATATGGAACCTAGGCATCTGATACAAACCAGCATTTTTATGAGAATAAATCTTAGTAGCATTAATAACCATTTTTCAAAACAGCTAGTTTGTACCACCGTAAACTCATACGAAAATTTTACATTCTTTCTCATAAAATAATACATTTATTGGGTGATCCTGTATAACATTTCATTTAACAGTCATACTTGCATGCATAAACTTAACTCATAGTATATATCTCATCAATTCATCAAAACATATAGGTAACATAGCATTATTCATATAAATTTCATCATAACATAAAGAGCAATAAGGAAATAAGAGCACTTCTTGTTGGCCTCTTCCAATCATGATCATCATCATATAATTGTATAATAAGAGAAATTTAGAGGGGTAGCATATGCAACACTCCATGTTTTTGTATATGTACTTTGGCAACTCTTCCTGGCAGTCCTCGACTGCATATAACATTTGTGTACATTCTGGAGCATCCTCCAGTGGATCCAAGTACAATAAGGTCCCCAACTCTGGGTTCCACACATTAACTACATACTGGGGTCCTCAAAATGCTATTAATAAACATATATATATGGGTAAATCGGTGCATACTATAGTTCTGTAAATTCTAAGTATGTAACCCCTCAATCCTACATTTCCTTTTAAGTTGATTAAATAATATAAATAATATACTATAAGATTGGTGAATTACTACTTTCCTTACCCGAGTCAATTCGTTAAATGTTTACCAAATGAATTGAATTAGTATTATTGGTTTAGGCTACTACACTTGGGATCTCACACATTACGCAGGGAAAATAAAAAGCATATTAATTAAAATAACATACATGTGCATACATATATTCATATACATAAACATTCATTTACAATATAGACATATCATTCATTTAGACATATATCCATGGATATGTGAGAGTGTTAGTTAGGGTAAGGAGACAACAAGCCTGTCACTCATACCCATTTAACAAAAATAGCTAGCTCACATATCCTAATACATATATGCCCTTATCTTAAACATCAAAACTATTCTCCTGATCCTTTTACCAAAATATCACAAGGATTCAGGGTATGGGGCATATCAAAAGCTTTCCTAAAACATTACATCCTCAAGGTGTGGGAGGAACTTCTTATATATATACAATCCACACTTCATGAATCACAGGAAAATACCCTAGGAAGGGTATTTCCACCACTTCCACCTCCACTTATAGTACTATCTGAAACATAGGCATCTGATACAAATCAAAATTTTTTATGAGAATACATCTAAGTAGCATTAATAACAAATTTTCAAAACAGCTAATTTGTACCACCGTAAACTCATACGTAAATTCTACATTCTTTTTCATGAAACAATACATCTATTGGGTTATCTTATATAACATTTCATTTAACATTCATAATTGCATGCATTGCTTACTATATATGTTCAGCTCGTAGTATACATCACATAAACTTATCAAAACATACCGGTAACATAGCATCATTCATACAACTTTCATCGTAAAATAAAGAGCAATAAGGAAATAAGAGCACTTCTCGTTGGCCTCTGCCAATTATCATCATAATCATCATCATATGATTGCATAATAAGAGAGATCTGGAGGGGTAACATATGCACCACTCCATCATCATAATTATCATCATATGATTGCAAAATAAGAGAAATCTGGAGGGGCAACATATGCTCCGCTCTATACTTTTGAATATGTACTCTGGCAACTTATGCCTGGTAGTCCTCGACTCTGGCAACTTATGCCTATCAGTCCTCGACTGCATATAACATTGCGTACATTCTGGAGCGTCCTCCAGTGAATCCAAGTACCATAAGGTTCCCAACTCTGGGTGCCACACATTAAGTACATACTGGGGTCCTCAAGACGCTATTTATAAACATATATATATGGGTGAATTTGTGCATACTATAGTTCTGTAAATTCTAAGTATGTGACTTTCATTTACATTGGCCATTAAGTCACTAACTTACAATTCACAACTATCACGATAATCACGGAATGTCCGATCACCGTCCCATACCAGCAATCAGTCATTTAGATATGAACCTATCTACCACAAATACATATATTAAGAATACAATTTTCATTTCTCTTATGCATTCTTGCTCTTTCCTTTTAACTTTCATCACTTTCATGCTCTTTCTTGTTCACATTCAAAGTATATGTTACCTTGCTTATAATTTGAGTTTAATCTTCAGTTTGGATTTAGTTTTGGGGCTATATATCATTCAAATATGTCATTAAGTTCATCTTTTCATCACAAAAGGTGGCAGTCGACTGGTATCATGCTGCAAGTCGACTGATTGTATTCTGTCTAAATCTTCAAAATTCTAAACAGAAAGCTAGCAGTCGGCTGCTAAGAGCCAACAGTCAACTACTAACTTACTGTTGGGCTCGACACTGATTCTTTGGCTCTGGCGATCATTGCTCTGTTCTTAGATGTTTCTATAAAATGAAGAACGTGCCAGTCGACTTCCAGGTGCCTGGCAGTCGACTTCTAGCATTCTGTATACGATTTTGGGCATCTCAAGAGCACGACAGTCATCATTTGCATTGGGCGAATGGCCACGCATCTTGCTCTATTTTGTAAATATCGTTGACCTAAAATTTTAATCCAAAAACTTATTTCTAAATCCATTTTGAAATTGATGAACTCAAGATAAACTCCTTAGCGACATTTAACACCAGAAAAATAGCCCAAAACATCATGTAATCTTGGGCCAATCTAAGATTAAAACTCATTTTCGTTCAAACTAAAAAACCCATTTTTCAAAAATTATTTTAAGCATGCACAAGTATTTTCAATCGGTTAAAAACACCCAATAGTGATTAAAAATAATAAGAATGTAATTTGTAATCCTTTTTCTTTCAAACAAGTTCAAGTTCACAAATTTCAGTAATATGAATAGTAAACTATGAAATAAAGGGATTGGGTTATTATGCTACCTTAATCCGTGTTTAACTAATGTATAGATGCTGATTGATGCTGTAGATGCCTTCCTATTCACTTTTCTAACTTTAAACCTTGCTAGAAGTGAGATTCTTTATCTTTTTCCTTTAGTTTCTCTCTCTAGATTGTTCACTCTCTCTCTTTAAAGTTCAGACTTTCAAGAAGCAATTGAAGGGTTTGAAGGATTGGCCTATTTATAGATGATCTGGCCATTCACAATTTCGCTCTTAATTCCTGACCATTCAATCCAAAATGATAATTCTTCCAACTATATGTTAATTTACCATTTTGTCCCTAGTTCACTGGCGGGAAGCTTTCAAAATTATGTTGCTACAGTAAATCCTTTGGCCAAAATTACAATTTTCATACCCAAATTCTTTCACTTTTTAGTTTAGTCCTTTTCTTCATTCTAGTCAAATTTCTCACTCATTTCTAGTCTACTTCTTGCACTCATGCAACTATTACAAGCTAATATAATATAAATGCAACATACACAAGAAATTAATTAAAATTAACAAACATCTCTCAAAATTTAGGAGCGGATGTTACAAAGTATGTGACTTTTCATTTACTTTGGCCATTAAGTTACTAACTTACAATTTACAACTATCATGATAATTGTAGAATGTCCAATCACTGTCCCATACTAGCAATTAGTCATTCAGATATGAACCTTTCTACCACAAATACATATATTAAGAATACAATTTTCATTTCTCTTATGCATTCTTGCTCTTTCCTTTTAACTTTCATCACTTTCATGCTCTTTCTCATTTATATTCAAAGTATATGTTACCTTACTTGTAATTTGAGTTTAATCTCTAGTTTGGATTTAGTTTTTGGGCTAGATATCTTTCAAATATATCATTAAGTTCATCTTTTCATCATGAAAGGTAGCAGTCGACTGGTTTCACGCTGCAAGCTGATTGATTGCATTATGTTCAAATCTTCAAAATTCTAAATAGAGAGCTATTAGTGGACTGCTAAGTGCCTGTGATCATTTGCTAGCTTCTTGTTGCCTAACGATCATTTGTTGGAGTCGAGGCGATCGGTTGATCTATTCTTGGGCGTTTCTGGAAAAATGAAGAACATGACAGTCGACTTCCAGGTACTCGGCAGTCGACTACTAGCATTCTGTATGAGTTTCTAGGCACATTAAGAGCACAATAGTCGACTGCTGCGTCTTACTTTGTTTTATGAATTTCCATTAACCCAAATTTTTCAATCCAAAAACTTTTTTTTAAACCATTTTAAAATTGATGAACTCAAGATAAACTTAGAAACATTTAACACAAGAGAACAGCCGAAAACATCATATAATATTGTCCAAATCTGAGATTAAAACTCATTTTTGTTCAAGCTGAAAAACCCATTGTTTAGAAACAATTTTTGACATGCACAAGTATTTTCAATCAGTTAAAAATACCCAATAGTGATTAAAAATAGTAAGAATGTAGTTTTAAATTCCTTTTTCTTTCAAACAAGTTCAATTTCACAAATTTCAGTAGTATAAATAGTAAACTCCGAAATAAAGGGATTGGGTTATTAAGCTACCTTAATCCATGTTTAACTTATGTTTGAATGCTGATTTATACTGTAGATGCATTCTAAATCACTTTTCTAACTTTAAATCTTGCTAGAATTAAAATTCACTACCTTTCTACTTCAACTTCTCTCTCTACTCGTCTACTTTCTCTCTCTAGAAATGGAAGCCTGAGCTGTGGAATGGAGTTAGACTCCTGTCCTTATTTATATGATAATCCAATACTTTTATTGATTCACAATTTCTAATGATTTGGCCTCAAAGTGGTAAATTTCAAACAATATGGGAAATTCCCATTTTGTCCCTAGCTAACTAGCGGGAGAATTACAAAATTCTATTAGCAACAGTAATTCTTTTGGCTAAATTGCGATTGTCATACCTAAACTTTTCCACTTTTTAGTTTAGTCCTGTTCTTCATACTAGTAAAATTTCTCACTCATTTGTAGTCTAATTCTTGCACTCATGCAACTATTTGCAAGCTAACATAACATAAATGCAACATATACAAGCAATTAACTAAAATTAACAAGCATCTCTCAAAATTTAGGAGCGGATGTTACATTTCTCCCCTACTTTTAAAAAATTTTGTCCTCAAAATTTATACATACCTATACAAATAACTCTAGGAAATTTCTTCTCATATCATCTTCCTTCTCCCAGGTAGCTTCTTGGGCCGATGACTGATCCCATAATACCTTTACCAATGGAATTGTCTTGTTTCTCAATTGTTTAACTTTAGTCCCAATGATTCTTAAAGGTCTAGGATTATAAGTTAAATTATCTTTTAATTGTACTATTCTGGCATCAAGAATATATGAAGGATTAGGAAGATATTTTCAAAGTTGAGAGATATGAAACACATCATGGAGATTGGATAGAAATAGGGGGTAAAGCAATTTGATAAGTAGATTGGCCAAAATTTTTCAAGATTTGGAGAAGTCCAATGTATCTTGGACTCAACTCTCTGGACTTAATAACCCTGCCAATACCAATAATCAGAGAAATTTTAAGGAAAACATGGTCTCCTTCATTAAATTCTAGTGGTTTTCTCCTTTTATCAGCATAACTTTTCTGCTTATCTTGGGCCTTGGCCATCTTTTCTTTAATCATCTTAATTTAATCTGTGGTTTGTTGAACTAATTCAAGTCTTAGTAGTTGTCTCTCCCCTACCTCAAATCAACACAAGGGTGAACTATATCTTCTTCCATACAAGGCTTCATAAGGAGCCATCCCTATGCAGGAGTGAAAACTATTATTGTAGGTAAATCCCACTAAAGGTAAATTTCTATCCCAATTACCTTTTTGCTTTAATGTAAATGCTCTAAGCATATCTTCTAGAGTCTGAATAGTTCTTTCAATCTACCCATCATTTTGTGGATGATAAGCAGTACTGAAGCTAAGTTTAGTACTAAAAGCCTCCTGCAAGGCTCTCTAGAATCTAGAAGTAAACCTAGGATCTCTATCAGATACTATATTAGTAGGAACTCCATGGAGTATTACTATTTCTCGTATATATAATTAAGCTAACTTATCTAATGAGAAGTTTATTTTAATGGGTAGGAAATGTACAGATTTAGTTAATCTGTCTATAATCACCCAGATTGCATCATTTCTTAATTGAATTTTTGGTAAACCTACTACAAAATTCATAAAAATCTTATCCCATTTCCATACAGGGATTTCAAAAGGTTGTTGTAGTCCTGCAGGTTTCTGATCTTCAATTTTCACCAGTTAGCACACTAGGCATCTAGCAACATACTCAGCTATTTGCTTCTTCATACCTGGCCACCAAAATTTCTTTTTCAAATCTTGATACATATTAGTAGTACCAAGATGAATAGTATAGTTGCTCTTATGGGCTTCTTCTAGAATTATATCCCTCAATTCGCCTGAATCTGGGATATAAATCCTATCTTGAAAAGTTACTACCCCATCGACACCTCTTTTGAATTCTTTTGGGTCCTTAAGGGACTTTGATCTTATAATATCTGAGTTATAAGGTTATTATCGATTTTTAACTCACTTAGAAATATCCTATCTGGTAACACCAGTGTGGATAGGCTTATATTTCTAAATTTCTCTATCAGGCTCATTTCATTTATCCTTAGTTGAGCTATGTAGGGAGATTTCTGACTTAGTGTATCTGCCACTACAATAGCTTTTCCTGGATGGTACTTCAATTCAAAATCATAATCCTTTAAGAATTACATCCATCTTCTTTGCCTCATGTTTAATTCTTTTTGGTCAAAGAGATATTTGAGACTTTTGTGGTCACTAAATACCTCAAACCTGGACCCATACATATATTGTCGCTAGATTTTTAAAGCAAACACTATAGTTGCTAATTCTAAATCATAGGCAAGGTAATTTTCTTCATGAAGCCTTAATTGTCTAGAGGTATATGCGACAACTCTCCCATTTTGCATCAAGACACATCCTAGGCCCTTCTTGGATGTATTGCAAGACAATTCAAAATTTCCTAAGGGATTAGGGATTATTAAGATAGGTGTTGTGGTAAACTTTTCTTTTAAAATTTGAAAACTATCTTCATATTTGTGATCCCACACAAAAGGAATGTTTTTCCTAGTCAGTCTGGTCAAAGGCAACGCAATTTGCGAGAACCCTTGAATGAATCTCCTATAATACCCTGCTAATCCAAGAAAAATCTGAATTTCATTCACTGTTGTGGGTCTCTCCCAACTAGTTATAGCTTCTATCTTATTGGGATCTACTATTACTTTATCTCTAGTGATTACATGACCTAAGAATTTCACCTCTTCCAACTAGAATCCACATTTTTCTAATTTTGCATACAATTTCTTTTCCCTAAGCAACTATAATATAATCCTAAGATGATATTCATGCTCTTCACTACTCTTAGAATATACAAGAATTTCATCAATAAACACTACCACGAACTGATCCAGGAAAGGTTTAAAGATGCGATTCATGTAATCCATAAAAATAGCTGGAGCATTCGTTAATCCAAACAGCATTACAAGAAATTCATAATGCCCATATCTGGTTATAAAGGCTGTCTTAGGTATGTATTCTTTTCTCACTTTGATTTGATGGTATCCCGACCTCAAATCAATTTTAGAAAACACTGTAGCTCCTCTCAATTGATCTAACAAGTCATCTATCCTAGGATGTGGGTATTTATTCTTCATAGTTACCCGGTTCAGTTGTCTATAGTCTATACATAACCTCATACTTCCATCCTTCTTTACAAACAGAATTGGTGCTCCCTAAAGTGAAGCACTGGGCCAAATATGTAATATCTGCTCCAAATACTTGCGTTTTTATGATGACGTTGTTACTATTATTATTGTTAGTATTATTTGTGAGGTGTTAAGGATGATTTATTAAGGAGTTAGAATCGACATTTTTATCATTATATAATCACTCTTGTGATAAAAGAATGAAATTGGAAATTTGGTAAGGAAGGGTAAAATATTAATTTTACCATGAAGGGAAAAATTAATTTAATTCTCTTATTTCATGAAATTACATCAAAGGATTCTCATTAATTTCATTTAAGAGAGAAGAAGAATCTAGTTATGTAAGAGATTACTTGCATTTGATGTCAAAAGGTAGTTTCCCTGAGGAAGGGCATATTAGTAATTTTACATAATGTAAAAAATCTAATTCTTATCTTAAATATTTCAAGAAAATAGAAATTAGGAATCCTGACACATTTATGCTTAAAAGAAGAAAGAAAAAGGGTGGAAATGATATCTTTGGCATAAAGGGCAAAAAGGTAATTTTTCCTTAGGGGTAAATTTGTAATTTTGTTAAAATAAGGATAAACTAACAAAATCATAAAAATAAGTTTTATGAAATATTATTTGAGTGATTTTAATACAATAAAGTTGAAAAGGGTGAAAATTGGAGTTAAAATGGCCATTTGGACTTAAATGGCAAAATGATAATTTTCTTGGGGGCATATGTGCAAATTTTGAAAATTTGAGGGACTACTCTGCAATTTCAAAATTCTTAAAGGGCAGAAATGTTCCAGCCCATGGAAGTTGCACAAAATTACATTTCCAAGGAGAGTGAATGCCATTGATAAAAAAGAGAAGAAAAAGGAACAA
Source organism: Senna siamea (assembly GCA_031216115.1). NCBI lineage: Eukaryota > Viridiplantae > Streptophyta > Magnoliopsida > Fabales > Fabaceae > Senna > Senna siamea. The sequence goes on along the minus strand of CM062363.1, from coordinate 21,833,207 downwards.
AATTGACATTTTAGCACCAAAGGCATTTTTGTAAATAACCTCAACTCTAAATTTCAGCCTTCTTCTTCCTTAAGGTGCTAGAAATGTCGAAGAAAGGGGGAGAAGACAAGGCTGGCCGAGTTGCTTCCTAGGCTTGGAGAAGAAGATTTTCTTACCAACACAATTTGGAGATTTCACTTATTTTGCATTTTCAAGGTAGCTAAACATGCCTATGCCATTCTTTTCTTGTTTTATGGTGTGTTTATGGTGTTTTTAATCTTGCAAGAATGATGGATTTTTCTCTCTCTACATTCTTATGGTTGATTTGTATGAATGGGTTTGAAATATGTTAAAACTACTTGTGTTTATGGCTATATACATGATGAAATGCTTGAATACCTAAGAGATGGTGAATTTTCATGGATGGAACCATAGTCTTGCAAAACCCTAACCTATACCAAGGCTGAAATGGTATTGTATAGAGTGAGAAAATGATATTTTTGCATAGTTTTTGCTTGAATATGATTGTGTTGTAAGCAAGATGGTGAAATAACTACATTTCCTTGCATTCTTGACTTTGGCCGAATTATTGCTTAAGGGTGCTGAAATTTGGTTAAATTGGTGTTAGAAAAAGTGAGAAAGTGTTAGAAAATGGTAAGAGAGAGAAAATTTAGGTAAGTTAGTGTTTAAGCATTTTTCCATTTTCTAATTTCACCATTTACCATGAATGTGTGACTTACTCATCTTGGCCAAATTGATGCATGTAATTGGTGCTGAAATTTTTGCTTGAAAATGGCTAGAAAACCTTGCCAAGTTTGTCATAGGAAATGAGGGGAGAGAAAATTATGGTACTTTTATGTTTTAGTAAAAGAACCATTTTAAAATTGTTACCATTTCACTTTGAAATTTTGCTTAAACATGTAAAATTGTAAGACAATGTGCATGGACAAATTTAGCATGAAAAATGGGCTAGAAAGATGTGTGAAAAGGGGTTTATTGGACACTTACAAGGAAATGAGGTGTGAGAAAGCATTGCCTATAATTATGGAAATGGTTACCATAATTCTTAGATGTAAAAATTAATGCTAGAAATGTACCAAATGGGTTAGAAATGCCAATCTTTCATGCTTATCTTTTCATGGCCGAATACTATGTTGAATTTTCCCTAGAATGGCTAAGTTTACGTGTTAATTGAAAATAGCCCAAGGTTCCATCAAAATTAGCCTATGCTAAGTGAAAAGAGGGAAAATGATGTAGTGGTCAAGAATGAATAGTAAATAGCTTGCATTTTGCCATTGATAGCAAGATGTCTAAATTTATGTGAAAGTGATTGAATAGCATAAAATTGCTTAATGTGGTTGTGAATGGCAAAACTAAAGATCAAAAGAGGAATGATCTAGTGAATACCTCCTGAGACCAAAATTATGAGGAGGAATGATCTTATGTATACCTCCTTAGCAAGCTACCTTGTGGGGAATGATCTAATGTATACTCCCAAGGGATCAAATACAGGAGGAATGATCTGGTGTAAACCTCCAGAGAATACAATAATGTGGAAGGGAATGATCTGGTGTATGCCTTTCCAAAATAAAGTATTTATGTGTAGCTATAATTTGTATTGCATATAGATAGACTATGTGAGATGAATCTTGAAAGTCTGTTATCTATTCCATGAATGACATAACTCATTATATACCTCGTGTTTATAGATGCATACACACATGTTTCACATATATCATACCCATAGATCTATATGAGAAAATTTTGAAATTTAACTAAATGTAGAAGTGTTTTCTGTATTATTACAGTGGCCATATCAGTTATTTTAAATAAATTGGTTTGTTTAGCTACTGGGAATATATTTCTCATTGTTGTGCTAATATATATCAGATGCCTAGATACTGCTTGATAATGGAGATTGAGCTGGCCACTGTGGAAGTTCCTTTTTTAGGGACTTTCACTATCATAAAAGGATATCTATGTTATATCTATATTTGAATTTCCTCTTGAGTAAATTAGACACTTAAGCATGTAGTCATAGTCCTTCCTTTTTGGTCCTGATTCTATATAGTCTTTTTGGGGTTAGAATCGGGGCTATCATTTTTGGCTGTATATAGAGGAAAAAGGGCATGTGTATAAGGATATGTGAAGGACCTATTCATCCTTGATATTTTGAAAAAAGAGTTTGAGTGATAGGCTTGTTGTCTCCTTACTCCTTATGGATAGGTACTTCCTATATCCTGGTATATGTATCCAAAACAATGTACCAAACAGTTACTCTATGTGTATATAATATAGAATTTTTTTTTCTTTCCGCTATGATGCATGGAAATTTTATATTTCGCTGTGCCAAAGGATATTTACCTGAGCATAAGAACCTGAACCTAATTTCATAATAAATTGGTAATAGATTAAATGCTCGGGAGAAATTAATGTAATTAAAGATTAAGAGTAATATAACCACTTATCTAAATCAGTATTATGACGTTGTTGAGATAATATAAGGGGTGTTACATAATAAACTGTTTCTCCAAAAGATCTTGTATTTGCATTTTCAATTTAGTAAACTCTAAGGGAGACATTCTATAAGGTACTATAGAAATTAGTCCTATGTCAAGAATCAAATCTATAGAAAATTCTATTTCTCTTTTAGGTGCAAGACTTGAAATTTCATTGGGAAAGACATCTGGAAATTCACAAAATACAGGAAGAGCATTAAGTTTATGTTGATGTTCAACTTTAGAAGAACATAGAAAACTAGTTCTTTGGATCTCTTCCTTAATTTTCTTAACTACTGGCATGGCATCTATAAAAGTCACAAATTTCTTAGAATAATCCAAAACTACATTGTTTGTAGACAACCATTCCATCCCGAAAATGATATCTACTCACCAAAGGTAAACAAATGAGGTCAACAATGAAGGGTTTATTTTCAACAACAAGGGAACAATTTAAGCAAGCCCAAGAAGTTAATACCCGCTCTCTTGCGGCAGTAGAAATAGATAACTTATAGGGCAATTTAAATAAAGGTAAATTCAATCTTTCCACACATTCATAATAAATGAAAGAATGAGTGGCACCAGAACCATATGGTACAATTAAAGATATACCGTTTATCAAATATTTACCTTTTATTAGATCATCGGACTGAACACATCTTTACCTTTGAGAGTATAAAATCTTCCCATAGTAGGAGATCTTGTGGGCTCAGTCAACTTCTTCCACTCAGGGTAGTCTTTAATGAAGTGACCCGATTTTCCACACTTATAACACACACCCGACTGGAATCTACAAGGTCGGTTATAACTTTTCCTGCACTTTGGACAAGCATTGGGTACTACCTGTCCCACTACAGGTTTCTTCCCCTTCTGGTTTCCCTCATTTCTATTATCCCTTCCTCTTAAGGATCCTGGTTGTTTTCTTTTAAAGAAATTGGCTCTCTGTCTTTCTTTCTATGTTTTAGCCAGGTTCTGAGAAACAATACGACACTTGTTCATTAACATAGCAAAGTTTCTAATTTCAAATAGAGCAACAACATTCTTTAGCTCTGATCTCAACCTAGCTTCTAGATGCAATGCTTTCCATGTCTCATTTGGATGATGCTCCAAATAAGAAGAGAATTTAGATAGTGCCTCAAATTTTGCTAAATGCTCCTCAAAAGTCATACTACCTTACTTTAATTGCATGAATTTAATTTCTTTCTGAGTTCTCATGTTCTTAGGGAAATACTTTTCTAGATACACTCTTTTAAAAACTTCCCAGGTGATCTGGGTCCCTTGAGCTACCAGTAATTGTTTCGCTCCTCTCCACCAATATTCTGCTTCCCTAACAAGCATGTGAGTAGCAAACAATACCTTTTGTTCGTCTGTATTCCCTACAACCTCAAACAATTTTTCCATCTCTCGCAACCATTCTTCAGCTACTTGTGGGTTAAACTTACCCCTAAAGGAAAGAGGATTATTTCTCTGACATTCAGACCAACCATTACAAGCTTGGTTTCTCACTTGTCCAACGTCAGGATTTAGGTTGTGATTCACCGATCTATTTTCTTGTAATTGTTTAAGTGCTTCAGCCGTAGCTGCAGCTTGTTGAATAGCAACAATAGCCTATTGAGCAGCAGCAATAGCTTATTCCCTCATAGCCTCTGCCACTCCCATCATGACTTGCATTGCTCTTTCCATAGTAGTCTCTCCTTCCTTTTCCTTCCTAGTATTTCTCCTAGGTGGGGCCATAATTCACTCTACAACATAAACATTACCGAGATGATCAGTCTCAATAACATATTATTTATAAGTGATCATATGGCACCAATCATAAATATTATCTACCCAAGCCTAATACTTCATTCCTCAAGTCAAAACATAATACAAGCTAGTCAACTGCTATGGCTTAGCCAACTACCTTGCATTAGTGTCTATCCTTAGGAATCTACCCTTTCACTACCGAGCCAGTTCTAACTAGCCATGGTAGTAGTGATTTGATACCAACTCAGTGTGACCCCCCAATCTTACAGTTCCTTTTAAAGTGATTTAAATAAAATAAACAATATACTATAAGATTGGTGAATTACTACTCTCTTTTTACCTGAGTAAATTTTTAATTATTTATCAAGTGAATTAAAAAGTATTATTGGTTTGGGCTACTACACTTGGGATTTCACACGTTACACAGCAAAAATTAAAACATATTAGTTAAAATAACATACATGTGCATACATATATTCATATACATCAATATTCATTTACAGTGTATACATATCATTCATTAGACATATCTAGGGATATGTGAGAGTGTTATCTAGGGTAAGGAGACAACAAGCCTGTCACTCATACCCATTTAACAAAAATAGCTAGTGGATTCCTAGCTCACATATCCTAATACATATATGCCCTTATCATATACATCAAAACTATTCTCCTGATCCTTTTACTAAAATATCACCGAGATTCAGGGTGTGGGGCATACCAAAAACTTTCCTAGAACTTCACATTCTCAAGGTGTGGGAGGAATTTCCCATATAAACATAACCTACACTTCATGAATCATAGGAAAATAGCCTAGGAAGGGTATCTCCACCACTTCCACCTCCACTTCTAGAACAATCTGGAACCTAGGCATCTGATACAAACTAACATTTTTATGAGAATAAATCTTCGTAGCATTAATAACCATTTTTCAAAATAGCTAGTTTGTACCACTGTAAACTCATATGAAAATTCTACATCATTTTTCATAAAATAATACATCTATTGGGTTATCCTGTATAACATTTCATTTAACATTCATACTTGCATGCATAAACTTAACTTATAGTATATATCTCATCAGTTCATCAAAACATATAGGTAACATAGCATCATTCATATAACTTTCATCATAACATAAAGAGCAATACGGAAATAAGAGCACTTCTTGTTGGCCTCTGCCAATCATCATCATCATCATATAATTGCATAATAAGAGAAATCTGGAGGGGCAGCATATACACAACTCTATGTTTTTGCATATGTACTGTGGAAACTCTGCCTGGCAGCCCTCAACTACATATAACATTTGTGTACACTTTAGAGCGTCCTCCAATGGATCCAAGTACAATAAGGTCCCCAACTCTGGGTTCCACACATTAAGTACATACTGAGGTCCTCAAAACGCTATTCATAAACATATATATGGGTGAATCGGTGCATACTATAGTTTTGTAAATTCAAAGTATGTGACTTTTCATTTACTTTGGCCATTAAGTCACTAACTTACAATTTATAACTATCACGATAATCGCAACGCAATTAGTCATTCAGATATAAACCTATCTACCACAAATACATATATTAAGAATACAATTTTCATTTGTCTTATGCATTCTTGCTCTTTCCTTTTAACTTTCATCACTTTCATGCTCTTTCTCATTTACATTCAAAGTATATGTTACCTTGCTTGTAATTTGAGTTTAATCTCTAGTTTGGATTTAGTTTTTGGGCTAAATATCATTCAAATATATCATTAACTTCATCTTTTCATCACAAAAGGTGACATTCGACTGGTATCACGCTACAATTTGACCGATTGCATTCTGTCTAAATCTTCAAAATTCCAAATAGAGAGCTATCAGTCGACTACTAGGTGCCTGGCAGTCGGCTGCTAACTTACTGTTGGGCCCAACAGTCGACTGCTGGGTCAGGGTAGTCGGCTGCTCTGTTCTTGGGCATTTATAGAAAAATGAAGAACACGAAAGTCGACTACTAGCTTTCTGTATGCGTTTCTGGGCACATCAAGAGCACGACAGTCGACTGTTGCACCATGGCAGTTGGCTGCTGCGTCTTGCTCTGTTTTATGAATTACTGTTGACCCAAATTTTTCAATCCAAAAAAATATTTTTAATTCCATTTTGAAATTGATGAACTCAAGATAAACTCCTTAGCAATATTTAGCACAAGAAAATAACCCAAAACATCATATAATCTTGTCCAAATCTGAGATTAAAACTCATTTTCGTTCAAGCTAAAAAACTCATTTTTCAAAAAAATTTTTTAGCATGCACAAGTATTTTCAATCGGTTAAAAATACCCAATAGTGATTAAAAATAGTAAGAATGTAGTTTTAAATCCCTTTTTCTTTCAAATAAGTTCATTTTCAAAAAATTCAGTAGTATGAATAGTAAACTTTGAAACAAAGGGATTGCGTTATTAAGCTACCTTAATCCATGTTTAACTTATGTTTGAATGCTGATTTATGCTATAGATGCCTTCTAAATCACTTTTCTATCTTCAAATCTTGCTAGAATTGAAATTCATTGCCTTTCTCTTTCAGCTTCTCTCTCTACTTGTAACACTTCATACTTTAATTGGCCTAAAATAATGTTCTTTAATTAATTAGATGCAATTGCTTGTGTGATTTTGGTATTTAAATTAATTATGCTCTCAAATTGTAAAATATCAAATTTTAAATTACCTTTCCCTTTTAACCAAATTAGATGCTTAATTTAATTCTCTAATTCTCCTTTTGAGTCACCTAGCTTAAGTGCCAAGAGAGAGGTAAAGATAAGTGGTAAAATATATGGTAAATAAGTTTACACATAAGGACACACATGCATTTGGTGGGGAAGACTAAAGTGAGGTGAATGCAAAATTTTCTTAGAATAAGATAAAGATGGTGGTACGGTGGGACAAGGGTGCTGAATGGTGTGAATAAACACGCTCCTAAATAGGCATGTGACAAGGACAAGTGGGAATAAGCGGTACGATTAGTGGGGAGAAATGGAAGAAAGGAGGAGAAAATGTATAGCACACGTTTCCTTTTCCCTTCCATTGTGTCATCTTCAATATACTCGAGAAGGAGAGCCAACTTAAGCCTTGCATGACAGCGTGCTTGCGTGAGGAGGCTGCACGAACTCCCTTCCTTATTGACGCCATTAAGTGATGAGTTACAAGGGAAAAACCAATTTTATTCCCAACCGTGTAATTGCCAGCCGTGTACTTTATGTAATGAAAGAGATTTCGTAACTTCCCTTCCTCTCTTCCTCGGTGTGAGCAAGTGGGAAAGTAAAGAGAGCAAGCAAGGTGTAGTGTACCTAAAAGTACACTTGAAACTATGATAAAACAAGGGAAAGAGGAAGGTAGCATGTCCATTACCCAAGTGAAAAAAAAAGGGAGAGAGAAGAAAGGTGCAACGTCCTTGATGGCCAAATTTGCAAGTAAGAAGGTACAAGTGCAGAAATTTTTACAAGAAATACATACATCACGTGGCTAGGAATAATTGGAGATGCAAGGAATAAATAGTTATTAAATAGACATATGAAAGCACACGTGAATGGGGAGGAGAATGAGATTTCTTGGAATAAGAGAAGTTCAACGTGAAAGGTCGAGTAAGAAACACAAAAACTATAAGAAAGGTGGGCTATACTAAAGGGACACGCCAAGCCATAAGGGAAAAAAACCAATTAAAAAAAAAGAGTTGCTGCATTAGATCACATGTAGAGAAGGAAAATGAATTTGAATTGGTGACATACATACACCTTACGCAAGGCAAGAGGAAGAGGAGAGAGAACACTTCATACTTAATATGCATGCACATGCCACCTAAGCCAAGGGAAAAGTGCAATAGAGAGTGGAAATTGAACATAAGCACCGCACAATTGGATGTGCATCCTAAAGGGACAAGGAGAGTGATGTGAGGCCTAATATACACTCAAAAAAAAGCTTGGGATCAAGGGAAGAGGTAGATTGGCCAAAAAGGGAAAGAGCAAGGGGGGAGCTCAAAGGTAAATCTAACTTGGTTCACCATCAAGGTAGGTTAGCAATTTATTATTCTAGATCCATGATTTAGTATGCATGTTCAATGATTTTACTTCCATGGGACTAGAACACTTTTCTACATTCTTGATTTTGGAATAATACATGACTTATCTTGCGTGGTAAATCTAAGAGGTGGTTAATGCTTAAACTTAAAATGTTATTTTAAGATCATGAAAGAACTTAGAACAAGAGATTAATGGTTTAGGCGTTGGCTTATGACTCTTAATATTGGAGTAGATTTGTGATTCCATGATGAAATTAATGTCAATAAATGTAACATATGTAAGAAAGAATACCTTACTCAAAATAATGGGAAAATTTATGATTATTAATAATGATGCATGTGATTATGAAAAATAATTGATTAGATTAGTGATGAATATTGTTCTTGTGGTTAGATTTAAGACTAGTAATGATGAACAATATTATGGGAAATTTATGGCTAAATTAATGGTGAATGTGTCTTGGAAAAATCATGCTTAATAATGAGGAATAATGGTTTGTGGAAATTTATGAGTAATTAATGATGAACATTATTATGGGGAATTTATGGCTAAGAAACTGATGACCATTATTGTGAGAAATTATAGTTAGTAATATTGAATAATATTGTTAGGGGAAATTCATGATTAATGATGAAAAACACCATTGGGATGGAAAAGGAAATTACCCCATTTCATTAATATGATTTAAGGAATGGAAAGAGTAAAATTTAAATGATAAAATATGAAATTCTCTTGAATTTTTCCTTAGGTCAAAATCATGGAAATTTATTAAGGTTTTATAATTGAATATATTATTCAAAAAGGGGGGAAATTAAATTGATTTAGGCAAAATTTGTCATATATAAATATGACAAAGAGGGTAATGTGTGCCCATAGAAAAAGGAAAGGCAATTAACTTAGGTAAAACAAAGAAAGATTCACGAATTATGAGGTATGGCCAAAGGTGCTTCACACTGGTGACCTAGTGAGGCGTGGCTGAAGGTGCTCCACACGAGTGACCTAGGGAGGTGTGGCCACAGGTGCTCCATACCTATGATCCAGTGTCCCGATGATTTTATATACATGGCCAAGTGTCCACGAATTATGAGGTGTGGCCAAAGGTGCTCCACACGGGTGACCTAGGGAGGTGTGGCCAGAAGTGCTCTATACCCGTGATCTAGTGTTCCGATGATTTTATATATGTGTCTGAGTGTCTACGATTTATGAGGTGTGGCTAAAGGTACTCCACACGAGTGATCTAGTGAGGTGTGGCAGAAGGTACTCCATACCCAAAACCTAGTGTTCATGTAACACCCAAGAACATTCATTTAATCTGTAACGGTAAGAGTAAGAATTAAACGCATAAGCGCTCTAATAATTCTATAATAACACATGTAATTTTATGAGGATATGTGTCACTTGAAAAATGAGTTATCTAATTTTCTGTCGACTTCTAAATTTATCATGCAGTGCTTGTTGTTTTACATTTATGTGTAACATTTTGTTTAAAATCAATAATGTAGATCAAATGTTTTGGTGCTTGCACCCTGATACATATTAATTATGTTTTTGAAACCCTGAATTGTTAAACTACTGGGAAACTTGTGTTTCTCATCCATGTGCTAATATGTATTAGATCCGGACGCGTAGCAGGGCCGAGGAATAGTAGTTCTTTTTTATTTAGGCGAGACTTTTGTAACCCCTATTTTAGGTCCTAGATAAATTCAATTTAGAATAGGACAACTATTTTGACTGTATACATGAGATGTAGATGGGGTATACGAGGGAAACAGATATGTAAAGGACCGGTCCATCCTTAATTTGTTCAGGAGTCTGAGTGATAGACTTGTTATCTCTTGACTTTCAAGGGACGAGTACTTCATATATCCGGGGACATGTCTATCATATGTGTAATGGACATTATGAGACTTGTATTTTGAAATTACATGGAGTTTAAATTTTTGAAAACTTTCACTGTATAGTATAGTATTTATTTTATTCCGCTATGTATACGAGTTTTATTCTAAGAAAAAGATCCCGAACCTAATTCACTTAATATAACTAAATGGTATAATTGCTCAGACATTAAATAAATAAAAGTTTAATAATAATGTACCAAACCTATCTGTTTATATCAAAATAAGTTGTAATGCTAGATAGGGGCATTACACTACTCGTCCACTCTCTCTCTATAGAAATGAAAGCCTGAGCTGTGGAATGAAGGAGTCTGACTCCTATCCCTATTTATATGACAATCCAATACTTATATTGATTCAAAATTTCTGATCATTTAGCCTCAAATTGGTAAATTTCAAACTATATGAAAAATTTTCCATTTTGTCCCTAGCTCACTGGCCGGAGAATTACAAAATTATGTTAGCTACAATAATTCTTTTGGTTAAAGTTGCGATTGTCATACCTAAACTTTTCCACTTTTCAATTTAGTCATTTTCTTCATTCTAGTCAAATTTCTCACTCATTTCTAGTCCAATTCTTGCACTCATGCAATTATATGCAAGCTAACATAACATAAATGCAACGTACAGAAGCAATTAACTAAAATTAACAAACATCTCTCAAAATTTAGGAGCGGATGTTACATTTTTTGACAACTCAAGAGCATGACAGTTGATTGGTAAAGCCTAGAAGTCGACTGCTATGTTATGCTTTGTTTTAAAACTCGTCATTGACCAATTATTTTAGCCCAAGAACATGTTTTCTAAAATAGTTTTGATGATCAAAAACTCAATAACAGCATAAAAGCTTCATTTATTGCTCAAAAATAGCCCAAACCACCGATTATTCATGCTCAAATCTTGGATTAAACCTCTTTCTTAAAAACCATGAAAAACCCATTTTTTAGATTTACATTCATGCATTCACAAGTATATTCAATCAGTTTAAAACTTTCAATAGCAATAAAAAACAATAAGAATGTAGGTTTTAATCTCCCTGGGGTTCAGAATTATGAAAAATCAGAATTTACCAACCATACACAGTAAATTTCGAAAATAAGGGAGATAGGTGATTTGCTACCTTTTTGTTGATTTAAACTTGGTATTTGATGATGGTGAAGTATTCTGGTAAGTTTTCCTAACTTCTGGAATGCTTAAATCCTCCTACCAACTTTCCTCCTTCACAATTTCCTAACTTTCTCTCTCTAGCTTATCCTCTTTCTCTCTCTAGCTTATCCTCTTTCTCTCTCTAAGATTCTGAACTTAGGATGTAAAATAAAAGGTTCTGAAGACTTCACCTATTTATAGGCGATCCGGCCTCTTGCAATTCTACTCCTAATTCCTGACCATTCGGTCCAAATTGATAATTCTTCCAACTTTATGTTAAATGACCATTTCATCCCTAAATGCCTAGCGAAAAATTTTCAGAATTCTGTTGCTACAATAAGTCATTTAGCTAAAATTACAGCCTATTGCCCTGAAGTTTTCAAAATTCACACATCCATTCTCACCTCATCTTTTTTCCTTTCAATTTAATCCCTATCCTTTCTCTTCACTTAAAACTCTCATTGTAATGCATCTATATGCAACATAATGCAACAAACACAAACAATTAATTCATTTAAAACAAACATCTCTTAATGCGCAAAAGGAGAGGATGTTACAATTCTCCCTTCCTTTAAAAAAATTTCATCCCCGAAATTTAAAACGTACCCAAATAAATAACTTTGGATGAATTCTTTTCATATCATCTTCTTTCTCCCACTTATCTTCCTGTGGCGATGACTGATCCCACAATACCTTTACCAGTGGAATTGTCTTACTTCTCAATTGTTTGATTTCAATACCAATGATTCTTAAAGGTCTAGAATTATAAGTTAAATTATCTTTCAATTGTACGGTACTAGCGTTAAGAATATGAGAAGGATCTGGGATATATTTACGAAGTTGAGAAACATGAAAAACATTGTGGAGATTGGACAAAAATGGTGGTAATGCTATTTGATAAGAGGATGAACCTATTATTCTTAGGATCTTGTATGGTCTAATGTATCTAAGATTCAATTTTTTAGACTTAAAAGCCTTACTAATACCAGTAATTGGAGATACTCTGCGAAAAACATGATCTCCTTCTGTAAATTCTAATGGTCTTCTCCTCTTGTTAGCATAACTCCTTTGTCTATCTTAGGCCCTGGCCATTTTCTCTCTGATCATTTTTATCTAATCAATCATCTATTGCACTAATTTCTGCCCTAAAATTTGTCTCTCTCCCACCTCAAACCAACACAAGGGTGATTTACACTTTCTCCCATAGAAGGCTTCATATGGAGCCATTTCTATGCTGGTATAAAAACTATTATTATAAGAAAATTTAATTAAAGGAAAAATTTTATCCCAACTACCTCTTCATTCTAATTTACAAGCTCTGAGCATATCTTCCAAAGTCTAGATTTTCCTTTTAGTCTGTCCATTGGTTTGAGGTTGATAAGCCGTACTGAATTTTAACTTAGTACCAAATGCCTCTTGCAAGGCTCTCTAGAATCTAGAAGTAAACCTAGGATCTCTATCTGATACTATACTAGTAGGTATTTCATGGAGTCTTACTATTTCTTGTATATACAAATGGGCGAACTTATCCAATGAGAAATTTATTTTAATAGGTAGAAAATGTGTAGATTTAGTTAATCTGTCAACAATCACCTAAATTGCGTTATTTCCTGATTGAGTTCTAGTCAAGCCTACTACAAAATCCATGGAAATTTTCCCCCATTTCCATTCAGGAATTTTTAGAGGTTGTAATGTTCTTACAGGTTTTTGATGTTCAATCTTCACCTGTTGGCATACTAAGCATGTAGAAACATACTTAGCTATGTGCTTTTTCATACTTGGCCACCAAAAATTTCTCTTCGAGTCTTTGTACATCTTAGTGGCACCAAGATGAATAGTATAGTTGCTCTTATGGGTTTCTTCCAAAATTTTATCCCTTAATTCTTATGACTCTGGGATATATAACCTATTTTGATAGGTTACTACATCATCTATCTCTTTCTGGAATTCTTTTGAATCCTTTAGGGACTTTAAGAATTCATCTTCTCTTTGAGCTTCTAAGATTTGAGTTCTAAAAGTATTCTCGATTTTCATTTCACTCAAGTACATCTTATCTGGTAAGACTAGAGTGAATAGACTCATATTCCTAAATTGCTCAACCAAATTCATTTCACTCACCATTATGTGGCTACATGAAGGGATTTTCTACTCAGAGCATCGGCCACTACGTTTGGCTTTCTCGGATGGTACTTCAATTCAAAATTATAGTCTTTAATAAACTCCATCCATCTTCTCTATCTCATATTCAATTCTTTTTTATTAAAAAGGTATTTGAGACTTTTATGGTCGCTAAATACCTCAAATCTAGATCTATAGAGATAGTGTCTCCAAATCTTTAAGGTAAACACTATGGCTGCTAATTCAAAGTCATGGGTAGGATAATTCTTCTCATAAGGTCTCAATTGCCTATACGCATATGCCACTGCCTTCCTATTCTGCATCAAGACACACCCTAGGCCCTTCTTGGATGTGTCACAATACACTTCAAAATTTTCTAATGGATCAGTAATGATTAAGATAAGTGTGGTTGTCAGTTTTTCTTTCGAAGTTTGGAAGCTATATTCACATTTGGCATCCCACACAAATGGAACATCTGTTTTAGTCAATTTAGTCAAAGGACCCATGAATAAATCTCCTATAGTAACTGGCTAATCCAAGAAAACTACGAATCTCTGTCACTGTGGTAGGTCACTCCCAATCAACTACTGCATCTGTCTTACTAGAGTCTACTGCTACTCTATCTTTAGTGATTACATGACCTAAGAATTTTACCTCCTCCAACTAGAATTCACACTTCTCAAGTTTAGCATACCATTGCTTCTCTCTAAGCAACTGCAGCACAATCCTAAGATGATGTTCATGCTCTTTACTATTTTAAGAATATACAAGACTGTCATCAATAAACACTACCACGAATTGATCTAGGTAGGGTCTAAAGATATGATTCATGTAATCCATAAAAATAGCTGGAGCATTCGTTAATCCGAATGGCATTACAAGAAATTCATAATGCCCATATCTGGTTCTAAAGGTTGTCTTAGGTATGTCTTCTCTTCTGACTCTGATTTGATAGTACCCCGATCTCAAATCGATTTTGGAAAACACAGTAGCCCCTCTTAATTGATCCAACAGATCATCTATCCTAGGAAGTGGATATTTATTCTTTCTTGTTACCCTTTTCAGTTGCCTACAATCTATATATAACCTCAAGCTTCCATCTTTCTTTTTCACATATAAGATCGGTGCTCCCCATGGTGAAGCACTAGGTCTAATAAATTGTTTCTCTAAGAGGTCCTCTATCTGTATCTTCAACTTTGTCAACTCTATGGGAGACATTTTATAGGGTGCTATAGAGATTAGTCCCGGCCCCGAATCAATTCTATAGAGAACTTTATCTCTCTCTCAAGTGGAAGACTTAAGACCTCATTAGGAAAAACATTCAGAAATTCACACACTACGGGAATGACATCAAGTTTATGCTGAACTTTAATCTCAGAAGTACATAGAAATTGCATTCTCTCATTCATTTCCTTAGCACTCCTGCTTACCGATAAGGTATCTACAAAAGTCACAGATTTTTCTAAACAATCCAAGATTACATTATTTATAGACAACCAGTTCATTCCAAGAATAATGTCCAAATCCAATAAAGGTAAACAAATCAGATCAACAACAAATGATCTATTCTCAACAACAATGGGAAAACTTAAGCAGGCTAAAGAAGTCAAAACCTGCTTTCCATCTAGAATAGAAATGGATAATGGATAAGGTAAACTAGTCACAAGTAAATTTAATCTCTTCAGACATTCCAACGAAATGAATGAGTGAGTAGCACTAGAATCAAATAGTACAATTAAAGATATACCATTAATTAAACATTTACCTTTCATTAAATCATTGGACTAAGTCACTTCCTTACCCTTGAGAGTGTAGACTCTTCTAGTAGTAGGAGGTTTAGTGGTGTCACCCTGTCTCTTCCACAATGGAAAGTCTCTGATAAAGTGTCCTTCCTTCCTACACTTATAACATATACTGTGTTATACCTTTGGTTGTTGCCATTTGTAGGGTCCCTCATGAATTTTATGGCATTTAGGACAAACATTGGACATTACTGTTCTTACCATAGGCCTTTTCCCTTCATGGCCTCTACCAAATCTACCATCTCTCCCTGAGAAAGATCCTGGTGGCTTTCTTTTGAAAAAGTTATTCTTTTGTCTTTCCTTCTCAGTCTCTACCAGATTCTTGGAAACTATGTGACATTTGTTTACCAATGTGGCATAATCTCGTATTTCCAATGGAGTTACAAATTCTTCAACTCAGACCTCAACCTAGCCTCTAGGTGCATTGCTTTCCATGCTTCCTTGAATGAATCTTAAGTAATTTGGACTCCTTGAGCCTCCATTAGTTGCTATGCTCCCTTCCACCAATATTCTGCCTCTCATTCCAGCATATAGGTGGAAAATAAGACCTTTTGACCACCAGTTGTACCTAGAACCACAAATAATTTCTCCATCCTTTTTAGCCATTCCTCAGCCACCTTCTGTAACCCCTCAATCCTATAGTTCCTTTTTAAGTGATTTACATAAAATAAAAAATATACTATAAGATTGGTGAATTACTATTTCCTTTACCTGATTCAAATTTTAAACATTTACCCATCTGACATAATTAGTATTTTTGGTCTGGGTTACTACACTAAGGATCTCACACGTTACGCAACGGAAAGTACATTAATTTAATTGACATAAAACATACACATATATATATACATTCACATTCATTTACAGTGTATACATATCATTCATTAGACATATATCTATAGATATGTGACAGTGTTAGCTAGGGTAAGGAGACAACAAGCCTGTCACTCATACCCATTTAACAAAAATAGTTAGTGGATTCCTAGCTCACATATCCTAATACATATATGCCCTTATCCTATACATCAAAGCTATTCTCTTGATTTTTTTACCAAAATATCACAAGGATTTAGGGTATGGGGCATACCAAAAACTTTCTATTTTAACACTTCATGTAATCAGGGTAGGGGAAGAACTTCCCATACATATATGATCCACAGTTCCTTAATAACAGGGAAATACCCCAAGAAGGGTATTTCGACTAACTCCATTTCTATCTCAAGAAGGATCTAGTATCTAGGCATCTGATACAAACCAGCATTTTTATGAGAATAAATCTCAGTAGCATTAATAACCATTTTTAAAAATAGCTAGTTTGTACCACCGTAAACTTATATGAAAATTCTACATTCTTTTTTATAAAACAATACATCTATTGGGTTATCCTGTATAACATTTCATTTAACATTCATACTTGCATGCATAAACTTAACTTATAATATATATCGTATCAATTCATCAAAACATATAAGTAACATAGCATCATTCATATAACTTTCATCATAACATGAAGAGCAATAAGGAAATAAGAGCACTTCTCATTGGCCTTTGCCAATCATCATACATTGGCCTCTGCCAATCATCACCATAATTATCATCATATAATTGCATAATAAGAGAAATTTGGAGGGGTAACATGTGCACCACTCCATGTTTTCGCATATGTACCATGGCAACTCTGCTTGGCAGTCTTCGACTGCATATCATCTTTGTGTACATTCTGGAGCGTCCTTCAGTGGATCCAAGTAACATAAGGTTCCTAACTTTGGGTCCCACACATTAAGTAAATACTGAGGTCCTCAAAATGCTATTCATAAACATGTATATATAGGTGAATCGGTGCATACTATAGTTCTGTAAATTCTAAGCATGTGACTTTTCATTTACTTTGGCCATTAAGTCATTAACTTACAATTTACAACTATCACGATAATCACAGAATGTCCAGTTACCATCCCATACAGTAATTAGTCATTTAGATATGAACCTATCTACCACAAAGACATATATTAAGAATACAATTTTCATTTCTCTTATGCATTCTTGCTCTTTCCTTTTAACTTTCATCAATTTCATGCTCTTTCTCATTTACATTCAAAGTATATGTTAACTTTCATGTAATTTGAGTTTAATTTCAAGTTTGGATTTAGTTTTTGGGCTAGATATCATTCAAATATGTCATTAAGTTCATCTTTTCATCACAAAAAAGTGGCAGTCGACTGCTATCACGCTGCAAGTTGACTGGTATCACGTTGCAAGTCGAGTGATCACATTCTATATAAATTTTCAAAATTTCAAACAGAGAGCTATCAGTTGACTGCTAAGTCTTGTGATCATTGCTAGCTCTTCTTGTTGGGCTGACGATCGACTATTGGGTTGGGACAGTTGGCTGCTTTATTATTGGGCATTTCTAGAAAAATGAAAAACACGGTAGTCGACTTCCAGGTGCTTGGCAGTCGACTAGCATTTTTTATAAGTTTCTGGGCATATCAAGAACAAGATAGTTGATTGCTGCACCAGTAAGTCGGCTACTGCGTCTTGCTCTATTTTTTGAATTGCCGTTGACCCAAAATTTCAATCCAAAAACTTATTTCTAAACCCATTTTGAAATTGATGAACTCAAGATAAACTCCTTTTGCAACATTTAACACAAGAAAACATCCAAAACATCATATAACCTTGTCCAAATTTGAGATTAAAACTCATTTTCGTTCAAGCTGAAAAACCATTTTTCAGAACCAATTTTTAGCATGCATAAGTATTTTCACTCGATTAAAAATACCAATAGTGATTAAAAATAGTAAGAATGTAGTTTTAAATCCATTTTTCTTTCAAACAAGTTCAATTTTACAAATTTCAGTAGTATGAACAGTAAACTCTGAAATAAAGGGATTGGGTTATTATGCTACCTTTTTGCTGGTCTCTAATCGGTATTTGATGATTGGAAAGTGTTCTGGTGTGATTTCCTAGCTCTTAGAATGCTTAGATTAGTCCAACAGCTTCCTTTCTTCATAATTCTAGCTCTCTCTCTCTAACTCGATCTCCTTATCTCTCTAAAATTTCAGAACTTAGGATGCCAAATGAAGGGTCTGAAGGATTAGCCTATTTATAGGCAATCCGATCCTTTTGCAATTCTACTCCTAATTTCTAACCATTAGGTCCAAAATGATAATTCTTCCAACTATATGTTAAATTACCATTTTGTCCCTAGCTCACTAGTGGGAAGCTTTCAAAATTCTATTACTACAGTAAATCCTTTGGCTAAAATTGTGATTTTCATCCCTAAAATTTTTTACTTTTCATTTTAGTCCTTTTCTTCATTCTAGTCAATTTTCTCACTCATTTCTAGTTCAATTCTTGCACTCATGCAACTATATGCAAGCTAACATAACATAAATGAAACATACATAAAAAATTAACTAAAATTAACAAACGTCTCTCAAAATTTAGGAGCAAATGTTATAATTTGCTACCTTTTTGCTAATTTAAACTTGGTAGCTGATCATGGTAAAGTGTTCTGAGATGTTTTCCTAACTTTCTGAAATGCTTAAATCTACTTTACAACTTTCTTTCTTCACAATTTCCTAACTTTCTCTCCCTAACTCGCTTTCTCTCTAGGATTTCAAAACTTAGGATGCAAAATGGCAGTCCTAAGGTCTTCACCTATTTATAGGTGTTCCGTCCCTTTGCATATTCTACTCTAAATTTCCAACCATTCAGCGCAAAATGATAATTTCTCCAACTATATGTTAAACTACCATTTTTCCCTTAACTCTCTGGTAGGAAGTTTTTAAAATTCTGTTGCTATAGTAAATCTTTTAACTAGAATTATGGTGTATTGCCCTGAGGTTTTGGAAATTTACATATTTACCCTCACTTCATCTTTTTCCTTTCAATTTGGTCTCTAATCATTCTTTTCCCTTAAAAATCTTATTCTAAATTATTTTAATATTCTATATGCTATTTAATGCAACAAACACAATCATTTTATTCATTTAAAATCAAGAAACATATCTTAATGTGTAAAAGAAGCAGATGTTACAATTCTCCCCTCCTTTTAAAAAATTTTGTCCACGAAATTCGTACATACCTATTCAAATAAATCTGTATAGACTTTTCTCATATCATCTTCCTTCTCCCACGTAGCTTCTTGTGTTGATGACTGATCTGACAATACCTTTACCAGTGGAATTGTCTTATTTCTCAATTGTTTGACTTCAATACCAATGATTCTTAAAGGTCTAGGATTATAAGTTAAGTTATCTTTCAATTGTACAGTACTGGCGTTTAGAATATGAGAAGGATATGGGACATTTTTACGAACCTGAAAAACGTGAAAAATATTGTGGAGATTGGACAAAAATGGAGGTAATGCTATTTGATAAGTAGATGAACCTATTCTTTTTAGAATTTGGTATGGTCTAATGTATCTAGGATTCAATTTTCTAGACTTAATAGCCCTACCACTACCCGTGACTGGAGATACTATAAGGAAAACATGATCTCCTTCTGTAAATTCTAAGGGTCTCCTCCTCTTATCAGCATAACTTTTCTGTCTATCCTGGGCCTTAGTCATTTTCTCCCTAATTTTTTTTATCTGATGAGTAGTCTGTTGAACTAATTTTGTCCCTCAAATTTGTCTCTCTCCCACCTTAAACTAACACAAGGGTGATCTACACTTTCTCCCATACAAGGATTTATAAGGAGCCATTCCTATATTGGTATGAAAACTATTATTATAGGAAAATTCAACTAAAGGAAAAATTCTATCCCAACCACCTTTCTGTTCTAATGTACAAGCTTAAGCACATCTACTAATGTTTAAATCATCCTTTCAATCTGCCCATCAGTTTAAGGGTGATAAATGTAATACCTGGTCCTTTCAAAATTTTAATAATGATGATAATTTTGAAATGTTAAATGAGGATTTAAATGAAATAAGGAAGTGGAGGCTGTAGCAAAAAGGGACTGAAATATAAATTTTTGTAAATTGCAAGATGGTCCCTGAGCAAGTTCATAATGCCATTTCCTTACTCCCTTCATATACACCATTTCCCTCCTTACCAACACATTTCCAAGCCTGAGGTGGAGAGGGACCACATAGGAGAGAAGAGAAAATGGGGAGAAGAGAAGGAAATCAAGATTAAAGCTCCAAAACTTGGATTTGAGGTAAGAATCCTCCATCTAATCCTTAAAAAATATTTTCTACATCACTTAGTAATAGCTTTTAGCTCCAAAATGCCCCCAAGTCTTTCAAAATCAGAGAGGGAAAGGAAAGTAGGAAAAACATAAGGCATTTCATATTTTCAAAGATTTAGATTGGATGAATTGACTTTGAGATTTTTTTGAGGTTAGGAAATGATTTTCAAACTAAGATGCATGATTTATAACTTCCATTTGTTAATCTCTAGGCTTGAATCAGGACTTTTCAAAGTTAGGTTTCCTTCCACTCATTTTTCATATGGATTCTCTAATTTGAGTGATGTTTTGCACTTAAAATTTATGGGTTTTACTCGTTAACAAGTAGGGACTAAGATCATGTAAATTTTAGATTTTATAAACTGGTAATCTGTGTTATATTTGATGAAAACTCATATTTCTAGACTATCAAAGAACAGAACATTTGACTGCCAGCATGCACCAGTTGACTGTTGTGTTCTTCGTAAACTTAGAAATGCATATAGCAACTCAAAATTCGACTGCTAGGCACTAGTAGACTGTCGAGCCATTGGAAATCTCAGGATTATATACAACAGCTTAACAGTCGACTACCAGGCAGGCACCAATCGACTGCTGAGCCACTGTGAAGCCCAGAACTACACATAAAGATGCATCAGTCGACTGTCCGGCACGCACTAGTCGACCGTCGGACCCCTGTCTTATGAAATATAGCCTTCCAGAGAGCAATCAGCTGACTGCCAAACCTTGGCAGCCAACTGGTAACTCCTCTGATGCACAGAAATGATCTTAAAACATGATTTTAGCTTAGAAATCCCTAATTTTTGATTTGAGCAAGGTTTAAACATAATCCTATATGAGAATTTCATGAGAAGAGTGCTAGAAAACCAAAGTAATAGTTATGAGAAATGGGAAACTAAAGGAATATCTTGGTGAAACCTTAAGATAGGGTTTCATAAGTGCATGATAGAAGGGATATAGCATTGGGATTAGAGTTGTTTGCCCCAGGAAACAATTGGTGAGGATAACCTAAAGATAAAAGAGGAGAATCCTGTTCATAAAAGGAGCAAACGGTAAAGGTAGAGTAATTTACACTCCCAAACTTTTAACTTATGATTTTGAATTTCTATTTTTAGTATGATTTGTAAACTGATTGGGAATGTTGACCGAAAATGATTGATTTACTAAGATTTTCATATGGATATAGATAAGATTTGCTTGTGAATGAGATGCTCTTTGCATGTTTGCTAGTTCGGCTATTAGGTTATATGCCATAGGGATACACTATCTTAGGGCGGATATTCAGTAACTGGTATGGGACAACCGTTGAATATCCCCTCTGTCAACTCTATGGGGAACATTCTATAGGGTGCTATAGAAATTGATCCCGTACTTGGAATCAATTTTATATAGAATTTTATCTCTCTTTTAAGTGGAAGATTGAAGACTTCATTGGGAAAAACATCCGAAAATTCATTCACTACAGAATGACATCAAGTTTATGTTGAACTTTAATCTCAAAAGCACATAAAAATCGCATTCTCTCATTCTTTTCCTCAACACTCCTGCTTACTGGTTAGGTACCTACCAAAATTATAGACTTTTTTTAACAATCCAAGATTACATTGTTTACAAACAACCAGTTTATCCCAAGAATAATGTCCAAGTCCACTAAAGGCAAACAAATCAAATCAACAACAAATGATCTATTCTCAACAACAATAGAACAATTCAAGTAGGCTAAAGAAGTCAAAACTTGCCCTTCAAATGGAATAGAAATAGACAATGGATAAGGTAAACTTGTCATGGGTAGATTTAATCTCTCACACATTCCAACGAAATAAATGAGTGAGTAGCCCCATAATCAAATAGTACAATTAAAGATATACCATTAATTAAACATTTACCTTTCATTAAATCATTAGATTAATCCTCCTACTACTGCATTTATAACATACACCATGTTTTACCTTTGGTTGTAGCCATTTATAGGGTCTCTCATGACTTTTATGGCATTTAGGATAGACATTTGGCAATACTGGCCTCCCCATTGGCCTTTTACCTTCTGGGCCTCTACCAAATCTACCATCTCTCCCTGAGAAAGATCCTGGTTGCTTTCTTTTGAAGAAGTTACTCTTTTGTTTTTCTTTCTCAATCTCTAGATTCTTGGAAACTATGCGACATTTGTTTGTAATGTGGTATAATCTCGTATTTCCAATGGAGTTACAACATTCTTCAACTCATACCTCAGCCTAGCCTCTAGGTGCATTTCTTTCCATGCTTTATCTAGTTGTAATATCATATAAGAGGAAAATTTAGATAATTCATCAAATGTCATGTTGCCTTGCTTGATCTGCATAAAATCAATATCTTTCTCACTCCTCACATTCTAAGGAAAATACTTCCTAAGAAATGCTTCCTTGAATGAATCCCAAGAAATATAGATTCCTCTAGCCTCCATCAATTGATTCTTACCTCTCCACCAATACTCCGCTTCTCCCATCAACATGTAGGTAGAAAATAAGACTTTTTGAACATCATTGTACTGAGAATTACAAAAAAACTTCTATATTTTTCTTAGCAATTCCTCAGCCACCTTTGGGTCAAACTCGTCCCTAAAAGAAAGAGGTTTTGCTTTTTGGAATTCTGACTAGCCATTATATATTGGATTTCTGGCCTGTCCTTCTTGAGGGTTAGTGTTATTATGGTTATTCTCCTGTTCCCAAAATTGTCTAAGGACATGAGTAGTAACAGCTACCTACTCTCTGATAGTATGGGTAGTAGTAGCTGCTTGCTCCTTCATAGCCTCTGCACGCCCATCATAGCCTGCATCAATCTCACCATATTAACCTCTCCTTATTTCTCCTTTCTAGTATTCCTTTTAGGTGGAGCCATACTTCACTTTGCAAAACAAACATTATTGAGGTGATCAGTCTCAATAACATAATATTTCTAAGAGATCATATGGCACCAATAGGAAATATTGTTTACCCCAAACCTAGCACTCCATTCCTCAAGTCAAAATAGAATACAAGTTAGTAAACTATCTAGATTCAGCTAACTAACCTGTATTAGTCTCTATCATAAGGAATCTACCCTTTTTTACTGAGCCAGTGCTCAACTAGCCGTGGTAATCGTGCTCTGATACTAA
Organism: Senna siamea; assembly: GCA_031216115.1. Taxonomy (NCBI): domain Eukaryota; kingdom Viridiplantae; phylum Streptophyta; class Magnoliopsida; order Fabales; family Fabaceae; genus Senna; species Senna siamea. Next base: position 21,809,642 of record CM062363.1, on the reverse strand, counting down.
CTCAGTGTAACACCCCCAACCTTATATTCCTTTTTGATAATTAAATAATATAAGGTGATATAATATAGGATTGATGAGTTTACTATTGCCTCTACCAAAGTAAATTTTTAACTTTTTCTAAGTTAAATAATTGAGTGCCACTAGTTTGGGTTACTACACTCGGCTTCTCACGTTACACAATGAATATAAATAAAGAAATTTAAATGAAAGAGATAGATATAGGGATATTTACATTCATGTTCATCTATATATGATATATATACATATATAAACATTAGTTTGTGTAGACATATACTTATAGATATGTGAACTAGAGCAGGGTAAGGAGACAATAAGCCTACCACTCATACCCATTTTTAAGCAAAATTACCTATCTCACATATCTTAATACATATATGTCCTCTTTACTTACACCAAAATTATCCTTCTGATTCTTTCAAAATACTAATAAGGATTTAGGGAAATGGGCATGTCAAAATACTATACAATACCTAATACTTCATTCAGTTAGGGGTTGGGAGGAACTTCTCAGGCATAGATAATCCATAATTCTTTAATTATGGGGAAAAGCCCTAGAAATGGTATCTTAACCATTTCCACCTCGACCTACAAGAAAATTTGGTACCTAGGCATATGATACAAATCAACATTTAATGAGAAATATTTCTTAGTAGCAAAAATCACTAGAAATTTTAAAATTTACATCTTTGTACCATGGTACTGATACAAAAATCCACTACATTCTTTCATAATAATTGAAATATTATGCTATTGGAATAGTATACACAAACGTTACACAAGCATACTTATGAATGCATGTGCACATCATCAAATATCTGTCACACAGGATATATTCTCAGATTGTAATGGTAGTAGAAAAATTTCATTTCTCAATATAGAGGACAAACAAAGAAATTAAGCAATTTGATATAGCCATAATCAAAAGCATTACAAAAGAATTCTTTAAACATTTTCATTCATAAATGAGTTCTCTCATGGTCATGAGCCACTTGCAATCATTCTCATGGTTAACCATCTGCACTAATTCTCACAATTAACCGTCAACAATAATTCTCATAATTAACTATTTCAAAAACTTTTCCTGGATTACAGCCAGTTGCAGCTATTCTCGCGATATAACCAAATGCAGCTATTCTCGCGGATCAAGCATTTATAGTTACTCTCATTTATGATTTATGCTCATCTCATAAAATCTCATGTTTTTATTTTCTTTCTCATTTATTTTCAAACATTTTCAATTCTCATACTAACCGTTATATCTTAGGTTTAAATCCTACATTGGAGTAAATTATTCGGCTAATTATGGCTTAAAATAGGTTATTGAGTAAAATTTTTCAAATTAGAGAGCTGCAAGTCGACTTCCAGCCTCATAGAAGTCGACTTCCAGCTTAGTGTACCAAAAATATTTCAAATAGAGAGCAACTAGTCGACTTCCAGGGCCCTGATAGTTGACTACTCTGTTCTGGACTAATTTCTAGAAAATAAGAATATGGCAGTTGACTTCCAGCCCCTGGCAGGCGGCTGCTAGCATTCTGGACACGTTTCTGGGCAACTCAGGAGCATGACAGTTAAATGGTAGGGTCTACAAGTCAACTGTTACATTATGCTCTATTTTAAAACTCGCAGTTGACCAATTTTTTTAGCCCAAGAACATGTTTTTAAAATATTTTTGTGATTAAAAGCTTAATAATAGCATAAGAGCTTCATTTACCACACAAAAATAGCCTAAACCACTGATTACTCATGCTCTAATCTTGGGTTTAGACTCTTTCTCAAATGCCATGAAAAACCCACTTTTCAAATTTGCATTCAGACATTCATAAGTATATTCATGCATTTTAAAACATCCAATTGCATAAACTTGGTATTTGATGATGGTAAAGTGTTCTAAGATGTTTTCCTAACTTATGAAATGCTGAAATTTGCTTTACAACTTTCTTTCTTCATAATTTCATAATTTTCTCTCTTTAACTTACTCTCTCTCTAAGATTTCAGAACTCAGGATACAAAATGGTAGTTCTGAGGTCTTCACCTATTTATAGGTTATCCATCCCTTTTCAAATCTACTCTAAATTCCTAACCATTCGACGTAAAATGATAATTTCTCCAACTATATGTTAAATTACCATTTTGCCCTTAACTCTTTGGCGGGAAGTTTTCAAAATTATGTTGCTACAGTAAATCTTTTAACTAAAATTACAGCCTATTACCTTGACGTTTTGAAAATTCACACATGTACACTCACTTTATCTTTTTCCTTTCAATTTGGTCCCTAATCATTCCAAACCCTTAAAACTCTTATTCTAACTTATTTTAATACGTCTATATGCTATTGAATGCAATAAACACAATCATTTAATTCATTTAAAATTAATAAACATCTCTTAAAGCGTAGAAGAAGTAGGTGTTACACATTGATTGGGGAATGATCAGTCTTTTAACAGTGACCATTGATTGAAATTTTACTGGAATAGGTACTTAGATCCACTGAGGGATGCCTCAAATAATATTAGTGACAGAAACGTCAGATGACTGGGACTGGATATAAAATTAACTCACTCATGTATGTAGTAGTACATGGAGTAGTCCACTAGGTGGTGCTCCTAATACTCTTAAGTTCCTTTTTCATTCACTGTGGCTTTTAGCCAATGACTAATAATAGTTTTCATTATGATTAGCAATGTTTTCCTTATAAATGATAAATATGTTTTCCCTACTTTTGTAACGCCCTTATCCAGTATTACAACTTAGCGTTGGCAAATAGATAAAGTCGTTATATTTATTCTTATCCTTATTTATTTACAATTAATATCTGAGCGTCCCTTCCATCACCATATCATCCAATTCTATAAATGTAAATTCTTTGACTAAGATAAAACATATAAGCACAGCGAAGGTAAAATATATTTTACAAGGGATAAAGTAACTACGTTACAATATGTCTATAAATACTATAATAGTGCCTTACTCTCAGTATTATCAACACTTAACTTAGGGTCAGGAGACAACATAATTTCTGTCACTCAAACCCTTAGTTACACAAAATTCTTACAAAATCCTTCCTTAATGCTAGTTCCATCTTACTCAGAACTTTACTAATTACCTGCATCTGATACATAGCAACACACAAATGAGAAAACTAGTTTCTCAGTAACTCAACAATTCACAATTTAAATTTGTACTGACATGTACCAATGTGCAAGCATAGAAAAATATCCTTTTCTTTTATCATTGTTTTTCACATCCCATCATTTCATGATTAAATTCTTTCATATGAATGTATTAACAATCATGGTGAGATCAATTTATCTATCACTATAGCAATTATGCTCATTCACATGCATAGGATAATTCTTTGTCAGAAGAATATACATATCTAATAATGGAATCAAATAATATTTACATGTATATATATACATCTTCCATTCTTAAAACCTACCTTGCATAGGTAACATGCATTTAGTCTTACTGCAACAATTGTGAACACTGGGCCACTTAAAATTTGTGAACACTGGGTCACATTGTGGACTCTTGGCCACTTTCATGAGATTAGTGAACTCTTGGTCACGTTGTGGACTCTTGGCCACTCTCATGAAATTAGTGAACACTTGGTCACTTATGCATATACACAGTAACTACAACTATCATTATTCTTGTGCTTCGATCTCCTTTGCATTTACTTATCATAGACATACTATAATACAATTATGATTAACATAATACTTCAGTCATCCTACTATAAGTAAAGTATGAATTAACTTTAATACTTTATTGTACTTATATATTCTTTTAATTCATATTATCTAAGATAATTAAGAGTCATTATATTTAATCACCTATATATATTAATAACAATATAAATTTCTATTAGTCAAAAATAACTTTCTTTTATTAGAATTAATTCTTTAAATTGTATATTCATTACTAATAATAATTTTATACCTTATGTTCTATGAGTAAAACCTATATTGCTATATTAAATATAACTTTCCAGCACTTCATTTAGTTAGTTTTTCTCTATTAGATTTAAGAAATTCTTCTTCACAATATTTATTTCTTAGAAATATTCATGTACATGTACCATTGTCCTAACTACTTATAATTTGTATTCCTACTTATCCTCCATTAAAGAACATGTTTAATTTTAATTTATGTCTTTCATTTCATTCTAATTTCTCTCCATTTCTACTTAGCTGAATGACATTTCCCTTCCATTAAATTCAGCATTTAAGCCTTACCTTACCTACACTATTTTTGAAATGGGTTAGACAATATAAGTCATTACTAATTCTTTCACCAATACTAACTATCATTCTTTACTTAATTTCCTATAAATTAAAATTTATCTTACTTATCCAATTATATAAATAATCCCTCCTAACTTTTTATTATATTTTCCATTATAAATGCAGAATTTATTTCCTTTTAAATTCCTATAAGTCAAAATGTATCTTGCTCACCCAAATATATAAAATAGCCTTCCTAACTTTTTATTATACTTTCCATTATAAATGCAGAATTTATCCACTCCATTATACATCATTACCAATTATAATTCTTCTCCTAAGTTTTTCTAAGTTAAAACAAATTTTTCTCATACAATTACACCAATTCTTCTCTCTAAATTAAAATAGGTTTTACTCATATAAATACACCAACTCTCTATGTTAAATTTGGTTAGCTCTTTCATTATAAATTTTGGATTTTGCCTTCCCTATATTTTCTTATGAATATGACAATAAATTCTCTAGAATTCTCCCACTCTCTATTACAAATTTTGGATTTTACCTTCCCTATATTTTCTTATGAATATGACAATAATTTCTCAAGAATTCTCCCACTCTCTATTAAAAATTCTGGATTTTTCCTTCCCCATATTTTCTTATGAATATGACAATAAATTCTCAAGAATTCTCCCACTCTCTATTACAAATTCTGGATTTTGCCTTCCCTATATTTTCTTATGAATATGACAATAAATTCTCAAGAATTCTCCCACTCTCTATTACAAATTCTGGATTTTGCCTTCCTTATATTTTCTTATGAATATGACAATAATTTCTCAAGAAATCTCCCACTCTCTCATACACACTTAACCAAATTAGATTTCATATTTCTAAACATATAACAAGGTAGACTTACCTTTCAAACTCCTGCACCGTAAGAGTATATATACCTCACAAAATAAGAAAATAATGGAATGGAATGGAATTGCTAAGTTACGTTAAGGATACAAGAAGGATGAAGAGATTTTTGGTGTTCCTTCTGGAGTTTGCTTTCTTCTTTGTGTCTTTGGTTGGACGATTTTCCCTCCTTCCCTATTGTTTTAGTGTTTTTGTCTAATACCCGTAGCTCTCCTTCTCTCCAATGCTTATGTGATTTTGTTGCCAACTTATCAAGCTCCTCTCCATTACGTACATTATATTTCACTAAGTGCAATTTTTCTTTTCCCATTTATTTTATTAAATGATACATTATCCCTTCCTTTCTCGGACACACACACCACCTCTTCACCGAATTATGAAATAGACTATAGGCACGATTCCATTGAAAGTAGGATGAAATGAGAGAAAAGTAGAAGAATTGTGGTAGAACGTCTCTCTCCCTTTTCCCACATCTTCACCAAAAATCCCCATGCACTTACACATTCGGTTAATGTGAGAAAAGGAATGATAAGATGGAAGGAAGAGAACAATTGCCATACATCTTCTTCCTTGTAATTTTCCTTTCCACTAATGATGTATTTGAATGCTAGCCTCTTTTCTTTCATTCTTCCTAATTGCTATTGCCATATACATGTACATTATTTACTTTAAGTTATGCATATCCCTTCACATTCAGTTATATTAATTTATGTAAGAGGAAGAAATTTTTTAAGCACCTCAAGCTCCTCATTCTTTATGTAAGCACCTCATTGAAATATGTCTCTTACTTACTTCTCCCCTTGAATTCTCGGTTAAGCAACAAGGAAATGAAAGGAAGAAGTTAATTTAAGGGTAAAGTGTTACGCTTTTCCCTTTTCCCTTCTTTGTCTTGTCATTCTTATGATCAAGCCATTCAATTCTTTATAACTAAGCATCCTTGTCTTTCCTATCCGAATAATCTATATTAATATGTATAGAGTTTTCTTTCCCTTCATTCTGAATTATTTGGCTAAAGTAAGACGAAGAGAAATTAAAATTCTCACATTACAATGCATCCCTCATTTTCAACACTTTCGTTCTTCCCCTTGTTACATTTTTCTCTAAAAATTAGATTACTAAGGTAATTTCTTCATCTTTTATTTTGTTACCTGAAGAAAACTGTAAAGTGAAGTAATTAAGAACATAGGGGCATTACAATTTTGACTAGAAATGCATTTATAACTGGATATATTTTAAAAAGTGTGATACTAAGATGCCTTAACTGATGAATTTTAAGGTGAACTGTCACATTATACATTCATATATGCATGCCATACTTCTTATGAAATGTATATCAACCCAGTAAGATTTAGCTGATGATTTAAAATGAAAGAATGTATAACTATTTTCCATATCACGACGATGGTACATACCAGTGTTTTCAAAAAGAAAAAGATTGTCTAACTACTGAGAATGAAATTCTCAAGATTATGTCTAGTATGTATTAGATGACCCATTACATGATTTGGATCAAAGATGACATATGTTGGTTGAAATTTCATGGCTGAGTTTCTTTACAACTATTTAAATATTTAGATTGTAGGAGTAATGGAGGTTTCCCTTCTTAGATTAGGTATGAGTGATGTTTATTTTTGGATGTGTATAGTAGAGAAAAGGACATATATATATCTGGATATGTAGGAGAACTATCCATTAGTAGGAATTAAAGTAAAAGGGGGTCTAAGTGCAGACTTGTTTCATCCTTATCCTATGTTTGAATCTAAACTTTATGTATGAGGAACATATATATTTATGAATAACATTTTAACTTTTGTTATATTATTAGTAATATTTACTGTGTAGACTTTCACTGTGTAATTTTGACTATCTGAGTCAAAGGGACCCAAACCTAATCCAATATTCAATAGAGGTTAAATATCAAACTCAGGTAATAAATAAGGATAAAAATGAACATAACATACCAATCTAGTAGCCAGAAGATTTATACTATAAACAATATAGTTTTATAAAGGAAATGGCTATGAGATTAGGGCGTTACAACTCTTCCAATAGTTCATATGATGGATATAGCGATGGCCATTGTTATATGTTTTATTTTCCTTGCTCATGTTTTAAATGTGAATATGATCATGTTACTATAGCAAATGTATGTATTTGAAGGCATGACATATCTATAATGTTGACATCCAGTGGATTTAATTGTATATTCACTCATAAGTACATATTATCATTCTTTAACTATGTAATTCATGCATTCCATCCCTACAAATACTATTTATGAATTGATGATAACAAAGATATAGTGGATTTCCATATAAGTATAGTGGCACAGACTAATAGTTTTAAACTAGTTTGTTATGCTACTGAGAAATTATTCTCATTAAATGCTGGTTTATATCAGATGCCTAGATACTAGGTGCTATTAGAGATGGAAGTAGAGATATTAGAGATAGTAGAGATACCTTATTGGGGTATTTTTTGATTGTTAAGGAGTTGTGGATCATTTTTGTATTAGAAGGTCATCCTACACCTTGACTGCATGAAGTGTTAGGGTCTGTATAGTAAAGTTTTGACATGCCCAATACCTTGATTCCTTATTATATTTTTGCAAGGATCAGGATGGTGATTTTTGGTGTACAAAATGAGGGCATATATGTATTAGGATATGTGAGATAGGTATCCATTAATAGGCATTTGTTAAATGGGTATGAGTAGCAGGGTTGTTGTCTCCTTACCCTAGTTGACAACTCTCACATATCTATAAGTGTATGTCTGGTATATAGAAACTTTAATTATTGTAAATGAACTATGTATATGAATGTGAATGTATACATATATACATATCTATATGTTTTACTTTAATTATCCCTGCTGTGCAACGTGTGGGAATCCTGAGTGTAGAAATCCCCAAATCAATAGTACTTAATTATTTAACCTAGCAAAAGTTAAAATTTACTCAGGTAGAGGTAGTAGTAACTTACCAATCTTGTAATATATTTCTTTATATTATTAATTAATTTAAAAAGGAACCATAGTATTGGGAGCGTTAAATTGTTCGCTTGCCAACTCTCTTGATTTCTCTTATTATGATTATGATTTGACAGAGGCCATGACGATATGCTCTAAATTCCTTATTTATGCTCTTATCTATATGTGAATATAACCTTGTTACCATTATAATATGATGAAATATCCTGTGTGATGAATATGTGATATAATATGATGCTATATCCTATGTGATGGATATGTGATGAGTTGTAATTGCATTCATAAGTATGAAATTTTTATAATTCATGCATAGTATCCCAATAGACATGATATATTACTTGTTGATAAAAAGAATGTAGTGTATTTTTGTAAGAGAACAGTGGTACAGATTAGTAGTTTTTAAAATGGATTGTTATTGCTACTAAGAAATTATTCTTATATAAATGCTAGTTTGTATTAGATGCCTAGGTACCAGGTATTGCTGGAGATGGAAGTAGAGATAGTAGAGATACCCTTCTTGGGGTCTTTCCCAGTTGTTAAGGAACTATGGATTATTTTTGTATTAGATGCCTATAGATTATTTTTATAGTAAATTTTGACATGCCTGATACCTTGATTCTTGATTATTATTTTTAGGACGGATCAGGATGATGATTTTCTTTTGTGTGTACAAAAATGAGGACATATATGTATTAGGATATGTGAGATAGGTATCCACTAGTAGGCTTTCTGTTAAATGGGTATGAGTGGCAGGGTTGTTGCCTCCTTACCCTAGTTGACAAATCTCACATATCTATAAGTATATGTCTGATGGACAGAGGTCATACTGTTGTAAATGAATATTGTATATATTATGAATGTGAATATGTGTGTGTGTGTGTATATTTTCTTTCTGTAACACTCCATAATTTTAATTAGTCTAAATTGAATTTCTTTAATTAATGGGATGTAATTACTTGTGTCCTTTAATGATTAGCTATAAACTAAATACTTTGTAATTAATTATATGAATTAGCTTAAAGAAGGGTAAATTTTCTTGCCTAATTTAATGGCTCAAAATGGGGATATTAAAAGATAATCTTGCATAAAATTAGGTGCTTAATTTAATTTTATATTTCTCCTTTTGAGGCTCCTAGCCTAAGTGTCAAGAGAAAAGCAAGATAGGATGCAACATTTAAAATATATGCATGTGTGTGTGTGCACGTAAGGAAGATTAAGCATGCATGGGAAAGGGAAAATTTTAAATATATATGCATAAGTGTGCCTTGCATGCATCCTATGTAAGAGAAGGGAAGGAAAATTCTATTTTTATGCATGAAAATTTCAAGCCTCACATGAAGTGGAAAGGGAAGAAGACTAAAAGCATTAAAATATATATATGTACAATGAGTATGTGGGTATACGACAAAGAGAAAGAAACTAAGACATGTGGCTTGCGTGAGGTAAAAGGAAAGGGTGCAGAATTTTATTGTGTTTAGTTTAAGTATGCATGGAGGGAATTTAATAAATGAAGGTAGCAAGCAAAATGAAGAAGGTGCAGAATTTTTCCATGCACCACACGACTAGGGACACGAAAATTACAAGGAACTGCACATGTGAAAAGTGGGAAGAAGTAAAACTAATTTGACAAGTAAGGAGGACTATAATTAAACTACAAGTAATGCCAAGATTGCAAGCAAAGGAAAAGTGTACTTGCAAGTACACTTAGTGCAAGAAAAATATAAATATATATATATACATATATAAAGGGTGCAAAAATTTTATGCAACATGTAAATGTTGTTGCTTGTGGGATGCAACTAACGTGCAAGGGAAGGAAGATCAATTGCAAGCAAACAAAAGGGAATTAGTTAAATGTAAAAGGTTCAGTCATGCATGAAATAAAAGGTGCAGAATTTTCTTGCACCCACACGTCAAAGACAAGAGAAAGAGAAAATAAATGGATTGCACAAATTCATGAGACAAAAGGGGGAAGGGTTGCATCTCATGGTGACCAAGTAGAATACATAAGGGAATGGAAATTTTATATTGCCTATATACACTCACACCCACACAACAAGGAAAAGGAAGGAGGAAACAATAAGTGCAGCGTGACTTTAGGAATAAGTAAATCAAAATTGATAAGAAGAGAAGTGCACATTGAGAGCCACACATGAAGACCATTGGACAATAATGATAATCACAATAACAATTAAGGAGAAGAGGTGGATGTAGCGTGAGAGTGAAGGAAAAGAAAAAAAAATAGTATGCATGCCCACAAATGAAGGAAGAGAAGATAATTGAAATTTGAAATTATTTTCTTGATGTATGCACATGTAACCCAAAGAAAAGAGACAAAAAGGGTGTTGAAAAGTTGACTTTTCATGAATACAAAAAACCACACGTGAAGGGAAACAAAAGGAAGTTTAAAGTTCATTTTTCATGCATGCTACACAACCTCACGTGAAATGAGAAAAATAGAGAAAGGAAAAGAGAGCACTTTGAGGAAAGGAGGAAGCATGTGAAACATCAAAAATTTGAAGAGGAAGAAGTGAAGGAGATCAAGAAGAAAAGAAAGGGAAGTAAAGAATCAAAGAGGAAGCCAAGAAAACCATCTTAGGGCACCAAAGAGGTAGGTTAACAATTCCAACAAAATCATGTTCAATGTCTTAGTATGTATACCTACCATGTTTTCGTAAGTCTTCCATAGAGCCTGATGCTATTGCCCTACATTCTTGATAAAATGTATACTTTATTGGCTAAGCTTGTATGTTGTGATGAAATGAGTATTGTATTATGTAGAGGTGATATAAGGTTATTAACATACTCATAATGAACTAGGCTTGAGTATGAGAAAAAGGGGGGAATGATTTTGAGAACCATCATTTTTCCATGGAATTCCCTTGTTAGCCAAATAGAAGATGGGATTTGATACTAAATTGATATTGAAATATTGTTATGATTGGGTTAAAGAATTTTCCCTTAAGCCAAAATTATTCTTGAATTTGGTAGACTTTTTAACGACCCCCTAATACGACATACACAATCCTTTATCGGATTAGCAGAAGCATATGGGTCTTTCTAATTATTTATTCCCGATGTGGGAATGTCAGGAGATCGCTACTGGTTGAGCGTAACCCAAATAAACTTCCCGTTGTCCATTCGGATTTCGTTCAACCCTAATTCACATGTAGCTAAACTAATTATACATACATACATCATAAATTACTTTGAAATGAAATCTAAAATCCATATATACATCACATCATGCATTCATATAAATTCCAAATCAAAATCACAAGTTTACAGTGGTAAACCCTACCAAAAATCAGGCAGAGTTTCCTCTGTATTTTGAACATATCCATAATACAAAAGTCACCTGTTTTATACATATACAGTCAATCCAATAACCACAGCAGGCAGAAATTATAGAAAACTAATATACATCATCGTCAGTAAAAATATATACAATGACATTCAAGCCTAGACTAAGCTTCTCTTCTATCTATCACCAAGTCATCGTCCAGCTAACGTCTAGGTTCCTGTCCCTGTTCCTGTTCATCTGAGTAAACAACCTGGTGAGATATAAAATCCTAGTAGAATAATTTACAATTCAAATAAAATTCAAAATCTGGTTGAATACTCAGCGGTGCAAGCACCAAAAATAACTTCCCGAAATTAGTTCAAAATCAGTGAAATACCTTATCTTTAAAATCATTTTATCACATGGAAAATCGTAGCAAATAATCATAATCATAAAATTTCATTTCTTTAAAAATCAATCATAGAAATCAGGTTAAATCCCATGCCTAGTGTATCTAAATCCATATAGGCCACAAGTCCTCTGCGTCCCAATCTAAATCGTCATCCAATTGCACGTCATCTAGAGAGATTACCTCTCTTATCGTTGGGTGTGATTCGTAACACCAATCACCTAAATCTAGCCTATTTTGTGAGTGTGATCCGTAACACTAATCACTCACTTAAGGACTGGGTGAGAATCAACATCTAGGGCGTCCCCTAGCATGTGCACATATGCCAATTCTCATCCTCATACAGTCTATTCAAACTCACATGCTCACGGTCGACTATTCCTCAGGGTTCTTGGGTATTACGCCTAAATCACAACGTTTCCCCGTGTAGGCTATCCCCCTTATACTCCTTAAACCTTTCTTAAGGTCGTCCTGATTTATCGCGTGATCCTTAATGCAGTACAGGCTAAATCTAGTAAAATCAATGTCAATTAAAAACTCCCTGTACTCGGGATACTTAACAGCCGTCCCATACCAGCTATCAAGTACCCTACCCTAAGTAAATCCGTCCTAAGGGCATCTAAACTCGATAAACAAAGCATCTAACATGCAATTAGGATATCCAGCATACAGGCATGCAATTTATTCCATCGAAAGTAGCACGTAAATCTATGCAATTCAATATAATCATTCAGGAAATCACTAGGTCAAATCTAGGACTTGGGAAGCGTAAATCATCCTACTTGGTCTCCTGTTGCTCCGAACCAATTCAGAACTTCATGAAATCTCAGTTTTCAAGCCAATTAAATTCCCTAGACATTTAAATGAATATTCAAGCTTGTCACGTCATCCATTTTACGATCCTAAGTCTGATTATCCTAAATCCTAGGTTAATTTATTTCCTAATTATGTTCAGAAGCTATTTCAATCAAAATTCATCAATTTTTGGGAAATCGGACCTTACCAGTGTGGTCGAATGGTGGAAATCTGTCCCGGGGTGGTCTCGGTTTCTCCCGGTGTATATCCAGATGCTCCTGCGCGGTGGCACACAGCAGAGGGGTGCGGTTGGCCTCGAAATTTACACCACTGTGAAGCCCGCAAGATGAGGAGTCCAAATATGGTGGTGGCGCGGTAGTTCACGACCATTTGGATGGCATTTTCTAGCCACGAAAAATGACGCACAACAGATGGAAAAAGCCTCGATCCGAGTGCATCAAACCTCTGTTCAACGTCGGTGAGCTGGTGGAGGAAGCTGGCAGCTCAGGCTACACGATGGCGGGGGCAGTGACAGCTAACGGTGGCGGACGGCGGTGATCTCAGCTGGCGAAGTTTTCACGTGATGGGGGAAGAAAATGTCATTTTTCAGCGATGCTGGTAGCTGTTGGCCGCCGTGAATGGTTGCTGGAAGTTGAGGGTGGCGAGGGGGATCGATTGGTATCCCTGGTGGTGGCTCACGGTGGCTCTGGTAGCACCGCGCGGTGGTGGAAGGAGGAGAGAGAGGAGAGAGAAAGTGAAGTGAGGAGAGAGAAGGAATTGTGACAAATGGCGGGGTTTCAGGAAATTTAAAGCTTTTGGGGGTGATTATGACTTTTCCCGAATCACCTGGGGAAACTTCGGGATGTCGGTTTCCCTCTAGATGTTGGCACGTGTTTCTATGCTATGATTTTGACCTTCATTTGCAAAATCGAAGTACAAAACTTCATCTATCAGTTCCTGATTACCGGATCGTGTTTCTTTTCATTCGCTTGTCTTTCTGACTTTGAACGACCTTCCGTTTCAAATCATCGTCCTCGAAAGTCATGCCAGGCTTCGCTTACATGAATTTATCAGTGAAAATCAGGTTTTATCTTTTAAAATGATTCTAGTTGTTACATTCTCCCCCCGCCCCTTAAAAGAAATTTTGTCCCCAAAATTCATACCTGTGAACAGTTCTGGGTATCTTTGCCTCATCTCTTCTTCTTTCTCCCACGTCATCTCTTGCGACGATACATCCTGCCAAAGTACCTTAACTAAAGGGCTTATTTTACTTCGAAGTTGCTTAATCTTAAAGTCAAGGATTTGTACAGGAGTAGATTCATAAGTCAAATTTTTCTTTAATATTATTGGTTGATTCCCTAATACATGCGCAGGATTTGGGACATATTTACAAAGTTAGGAGACGTGGAAAACATTATGTAGGTTGGACAAATAGGGAGGTAAGGCAATTTGGTAGGCAACGAGACTGACTCTTTGTAAGATTTGGAATGGTCCTGAAAATCTAGGGCTTAGTTTCTTGGTCCTCACCTGTCTACCGATACCCGTGGTGGGGGACACTCTCAGAAATATGTGCTCTCCCTCATTAAATTCCAAAGGCCTTCTTCTCTTGTTGGCATATGATTCTTGTCTCTGTTGGGCAACTCTCATCTTTTCCTTGATCATTTTAATCTGATCAGTGGTTTCTTGTACTATTTCGAGTCCCAACAGTGCACTCTCCCCCATTTCTACCCAACTTAAAGGTGACTTACAACTCCTCCCATACAGAGCCTCATACGGTGCCATACCGATGGTAGAGTGATAACTGTTGTTGTATGCAAACTCTATCAACGGCAGGTGTTTATCCCAACTTCCTTTCTTCTCAAGCACACAATCCCTTAACATGTCTTCTAGGGTTTGAATAGTCCTCTCAGACTGCCCGTCATTCTGAGGATGATAGGTTGTGCTAAATTTAAGCTGGGTTTCTAAGGCTTTCTGTAGGGATTGCCAGAATCTCGAAGTAAACCTAGGGTCTTGATCGGATACTATACCTGACGGTATTCCATGCAATCTCACGATTTCCCTAAGGTATACTTCGGCTAATTTCTCTATGGAGTAACGCACCTTTATAGGTAAAAAGTGCGCAGACTTGGTCAACCTATTTACTATCACCCAAATGGCATCAAATCCTACTGGTGTCCTAGGTAATCCTACCACGAAATCCATAGTGATTTGATCCCATTTTCTCTCTAGTATCTCTAATGGTTTTAGTAGCCCTGCGGGTTTCTGATGTTCTATCTTAACCTGTTGACAAGTCAAACAGGCATTCACGTAGTTCGTGATATCCCTCCGCATACTGGGCCACCAAAAATTCCTCTTTAAGTCCTGATACATCTTGGAAATACTAGGGTGAATAGTATAATGGCTTCTATGGGCCTCTGCTAACACTTTTTCCTTTAGCTCCTGATGTTTCGGGATCACTACCCTCTTCTTAAACATCAAAACTCTATCAGGTGCTATTCCAAAATTAGGTTAGTCTGCATATACTTCCAAAGATTCATCCTCAAGTTGGGCTTGTATAATCAATTCTCTCAATTCGCAGGTTATCAAAAAGTCACTCATCACTAATCTTTGCGGAAACGAGATTACGTTGAGGCTGAGATTCCTAAAATCCTTAAGTAACCTCATCTCACCAATCATTAAACTAGCTAGTTGTAGTGACTTTCGGCTTAATGCATTAGCCATGACATTCGCTTTCCCTGCATGATATTTCAATTCAAAATCAAAGTCTTTCAGGTATTCTATCCATCCACGCTGCCTCATGTTCAATTCTTTTTGGTCAAACAAATACCTAAGGCTCTTATGATCGCTATACACTTCGAATACTGTGCCATACAGGTAATGTCTCTAAATCTTTAGGGCAAACACTACGACAGCTAGTTCTAAGTCATGGGTAGGGTAATTCTCCTCTGCAGGTTTCAATTGTCGTGATGCATAAGCCACAAATTTCCCATCCTGCATCAAGACGCAACCTAGGCCTTTCAGGGATGCATCTGTATATACGGTAAAGGGTTCTAGGGGTTTTGGAATAATTAATACAAGAGCGATGGTCAATTTCTCTTTCAAAATTTGAAAACTATTCTCACACTGTTCGCTCCATTCGAAATCTACCCCTTTCCGATTCAACCGGGTTAATGGCATGGCTATTTGAGAAAATCCTTGAATGAATTTCCTATAATAACCAGCCAAACCCAGAAAACTCCTAATCTCAGTGACCGTTCTAGGTCGACCCCAATCTAATACTACTTTGATTTTCTTTGGGTCTACCGCTATCCCTTCCCCATTAACCATGTGTCCTAAGAATTTCACTTCTTCTAACCAAAACTCACATTTCTCTAGCTTTTCATACAATTGCTTCTCTTCCAGTATCTATAGCACCGCATAAGATCTTTGGGCATGCTCTTCGTGAGTCTTGGAATAAACTAAGATATCATTGATGAATACCACTACAAATTGGTCTAAATAGGGTCTGAAGATTTTGTTCATATAATCCATAAAAATAGCGGGTGCATTCGTCAATCCAAATGGCACCACTAGAAACTCGTAGTGGCCGTATCTTGTTCTAAACGCTGTCTTAGAGATATCCTCCTCTCTAACCCTAATCTGGTGGTATCCTGATCTTAAGTCTATCTTAGAAAATACAGTCACGCCTTGCAACTGATCAAACAAGTCATCAATACATGGTAATGGGTACTTATTCTTAATGGTCACCTTGTTTAATTATCGATAATCTATACACAATCTCAAACTCCTGTCTTTCTTCTTTACGAATAAGACTAGAGCTCCCCATGGGGATACACTTGGCCTAATGAACCCCTTCTCCAACATATCTTCAATTTGGATCTTTAATTCTCTTAATTTCGTTGGGGCCATACGATATGGAGTCATGGCTATTGGGCCCGCACCCGAAATCAGGTCAATGGTGAACTCTATCTCCCTAGGTGGTGGCAGTTTGATTACTTCCAAAGGAAATACCTCCGAAAAGTCACTAGCAATTGGGATTTGGCTTAGCCTATCCTGCAACTCTACCTCAGAGAGATTAAGGGACATATCACCTATTTCACAAGCCCTATCACTCTCTCGCACAGGCACGTTATCTAGGTAAGTTATTGTCCTTTCAGAACAATTTAACAAGACCAAATTCCTAGTTAACCAATCCATTCCTAAAATAATGTCGATCCCAGTCAATGGTATGCACACTAGGTCCATAATGAATAGAGTATCCTCAATGGTTAAGGGGAAATTCAGGCATATTCGTGGGGACATAGTGGCTTCTCCCAAAGGTGTGGATATGTATAGGTCACAGGGCAGGGTTTGAATAGGTAGTTTTATTCTCTCTACGCATGCATCAGCAATAAAGGAGTGCGTAGCACCCGAATCAAACAATACTATCAAAGAAAAATTATAGATTTTACCTCTACCCTGCATCAAGCCCGAAGACCTATTAACATTGGCAGCGTTCAAAGTGAAAACTTTCCTTGGAGCCTGTGGTCTTCGGCTACCGAATGTCGGCTGATTCTCGGTGGAAGGGCAGTATCTGGCCATATGTCCTGTACCTCCACACTTCTAACACTGAAGTGGAGTCTGATGCCAACACGACTGATTCGGATGTCTAGTTCCACACTTCGGACAGGGTGTGTTGTCAGGTCATCTTCCACTGCTGCTAGAAGCCCCTGGTTGCTGTTTAAACATACCGCTTCTCACATTCAGATTTCTGGTTGCTGGTCTTGGCCGGTTCCTTGTTCTCTGTGTCATATTCTGAGCCTGTCCCTACTCCAGATTCTTGCTTAGGATTCGGCACTTGTTTACCAGCGTGGCAAAATCTCTAATCTCAAGTGTGGCCAGCTGAGTCTTCATGGGTAAGTCCAAGCCTTCTTCTAATTGCTTTGCTTTCCAGGCCTCATCAAAATGCATTCACAGGTAGGTGGAGTATCGGGATAGTTCTTTAAATTGTTTCAGATACTCCTCAAATGGCTTGCCTCCCTGTGTGAGCTTCAAACACTGTGCTTCTTTTGATTGTTTTACTCTCTCAGGGATGTACTGGTCCATAAAGACTCTCTTGAAAGACTCCCAGGTAAGCGGAATGCCTCTTCTTTCCATCAGTTGCTGGGCACCTGTCCACCAGAGTTCTACTTTGCCCTTCAACATGTATGTTGCATATGTAACTTTCTGCTCGTCATCACACTGCAACAATTTAAAAATATTTTTAATATCTTTCACCCAGGCTTCTACAACAGCTGGATTGGAGGCACCTGCAAATGGAGATGGACCTGCTCTCTACAACTCGATCCATCCCTGATACAATGGGTTAGCATGCTGAGTTGCTCCGTCATTTCTAGTCTGTCTATCTTCTTGTTGCTGTCTCATCACATTAGCACTAGTAGTGGCTTGATCTCTCATCACATTAGCCATCATACGGATAGATTCCATCATATCGCACATGTCAACGTCAGTCTCTATGCTACCAATACCCGAAGCACCCAGGTTCCTGTGCCTTAGCCTTCCTCTGGGCCTACAAGTGGCATCCATGCTAGATTCTGCCATAGCTATCTGATAAAGAAGCAAACAGATCAGTCATAACAGCAACAGTTAACAGAAATGCATTAAATTCATTCTATTACTTATCGGTTCAAGATTACGTCCTAACATTTCAGAGTTAAATCAATCGAAACCCTAAAGTTGCAAGCCCAAAGATTCACAATCCCTAGCCCACTAAACCATACAATCCGACAACCAGGGCTCTGATACCATATTTGTAACGACCCCCTAATACGACATACACAATCCTTTATTGGATTAGCGGAAGGATATGGGTCTTTCTAATTAGTTATTCTTGATGTGGGAATGTCAGGGGATCGCTACTAGTTGAGCGTAACCCAAATATACTTCCCGTTGCCCATTCGAATTCCGTTCAACCCTAATTCACATGCAGCTAAACTAATTATACATACATACATCATAAATTACTCTGGAATGAAATATAAAATCCATATATACATCACATCATGTATTCATATAAATTTCAACTTAAAATCGCAAGTTTACAGCGGTAAAGCCTACCAAAAATTTGGCAGAGTTTCCTCTGTATTTCGAACATATCCATAATAAAAATGTCACCTGTTTTATACATATACAGTCAATCCAATAACCACAGCAGGCAGAAATTACAGAAAACTAATATACATCATCGTCAGTAAAAATATATACAATGACATTCAAGCCTAAACTAAGCTTCTCTTCTTTCTATCACCAAGTCATCGTCCAGCTAACGTCTAGGTTCCTGTCCCTGTTCCTGTTCATCTGAGTAAACAACCTATTGAGATATAAAATCCCAATAGAATAATTTACAATTCAAATACAGTTCAAAATCTGGTTGAATACTTAGCGGTGCAAGCACCGAAAACAACTTCCTGAAATCAGTTCGAAATTAGTGAAATACCTTATCTTTAAAATCATTTTATCACATGGAAATCGTGGCGAATAATCATAATCATAAAATTTCATTTCTTTAAAAATAAATCATAGAAATCAGGTTAAATCCGATGCCCGGTGTATCTAAATCCATCTAGGACACAAGTCCTCTGTAACCCAATCTAAATCGTCATCCAATTGCACGGTATCTAGAGAGATTACCTCTCTTATCGTTGGGTGTGATCCGTAACACCAATCACCTGAATCTAGCCTATATTGTGAGTGTGATCCGTAACACCAATCACTCACTCAAGGAATGGGTGAGAATCAACATCTAGGGTGTCCCCTAGCATGTGCACATATGCCAATTCTCATCCTCATACAGTCTATTCGAACTCACATGCTCACGGTCGGCTATTCCTCAGGGTTCTAGGGTATTACGCCTAAATCACAACGTTTCTCCATGTAGGCTATCCCTCCTTATACTCCTTAAACCTTTCTTAGGGTCTTCCTGATTTATCGCGTGATCCCTAATGCAGTACAGGCTAAATCTAGTAAAATCAATGTCAATTAAAAACTCCCTGTACTCGGGATACTTAACGGCTGTCCCATACCGGCTATCAAGTACCCTACCCTAAGTAAATCCGTCCTAAGGGCATCTAAACTTGATAAACAAAGCGTCTAACATGCAATTAGGATATCCAGCACACAGGCATGCAATTTATTTCATCGAAAGCAGCACGTAAATTAATGCAATTCAATCTAATCATTCAGGCAATCACTAGGTCAACTCTAGGACTCGGGAAGCGTAAATCATTCTACCTAGTCTCCTGTTGCTCCGAACCAATTCAGAACTTCATGAAATCTCAATTGTTGAGCCAATTAAATTCCCTGGACATTTAAATGAATATTCAAGCTTGTCACATCATCCGTTTTATGATCCTAAGTCCGATTATCCTAATTCCTAGGTCAATTTATTTTTGAATTACGTTCAGCAACTATTTCAATCAAAATTCATCAGTTTTTGGGAAATCGTCCTTACCAGTGTGGTCGGATGATGGAAATCTATCCCGGGGTGGTCTCGGTTTCTCCCGGTATATATCCAGAAGCTCCGACATGGCGGTGCACGGCCGAGGGGTGCGGTTGACCTCAAAATTTACACCACAGTGAAGACTGCAAGATGAGGAGTCCAAATATCGTGGTGGCGTAGCCGTTCACAGCCGTTTGGATGGCGTTTTTTGGCCACGAAGAATGACGCACGGCGGATGAAAAAAGCCTCGATCCGGGCGCGTCAGACCTTATTTGAATGTCGACGAGCTGGTGGAGGAAGCTGGTAGCTCAGGCTACGCGATGGTGGGGACGGTGACGGCCAACGGTGGTTATCTCAGTTGGTGAAGTTTTCGCGCGATTGGGGAAGAAAATGCCATTTTTTGGCAGCGCTGGCGGCCGTTGGCGGCCATGGGTGGTTGGTGGAAGTCGAGTGTGGCGAGGGGAGTCGATTGGTATGCCTGGTGGTGGCTCACGGTGGCTCTGGTGGCAGCATGCGGTGGAGGAAGGAGGAGAGAGAGGAGAGAGAAAGTAGAGTGAGGAGAGAGAAGGAATTGTGACAAATAGCGGGGTTTCGGGAAATATAAAGCTTCCGGGGGCGATTCTGACTTTTCTCGGATCACCCGGGGAAACTTTGGGATGTTGATTTTCCTCTAGACGTTGGCATGCATTTCCATGCAGTGATTCTGACCTCTATTTGCAAAATCGAAGTACGAAACTTTGTCTGTCAGTTCCTGATCGTCGGATCGTGTTTCTTTTCATTCGCTTATGTTTTTGACTTCGAACGACCTTCCTTTTCAAATCATCATCCTCGAAAGTCGTGCCAAGCTTCGCTTACGTGAATTTATCAGTGAAAATCAAGTTTTATCTTTTAAAATGATTCCGGTTGTTACAGACTTCCATAAGAAATGATATTATCATTATCATTCAAGAAAGGAGAATTTATTCTGAGATATTGGAATTTTATAAGAAATATACATAAAGATTTAATTTTTCAGAAAGAAGAAATTATTATAGAAAATATTAAAATTTTCATAAGAAATATAGATTGATATTAATTCCCAAGAAAGGAGAATTTTTTCTTAAGGATATTGGGATTTTATAAGAAATATACATAAAGATTTAATGGAAGGAGGAATTCTTCTTGGAAAGATTAGAATCTTTAGAAAAAGAAAATGTACATTAGAATAAATTCCTAAGAAAAAGGAAAATTATTATTGCAAATATTAGAATTTATTTCTAAGGAAGGAGAAATTATCCTTGAAATATTAGAATTTTCCATAAGAAATGTACAATTAGAATTTATCCCTAATAAAGGAGAAATTATTCTTTAAATTTGAGAATTTTCATAAGAATTGTATATTTACATTAATTTACAAGAAAGGGGAATTTTATCCTTGGAGATATTGAAAATTTAAAAAGGAATATACACTAGTAATAATTTTTAAGAAAAAGGAAAAATTTCCCTTGAGATTTGATAAAGAATTATAAAGGTAGCCGAGTGTCCACAAATGCCAAGTGTGCACAAGAGATTTTTATAAAGGTGGCCAAGTGTCCACATAGTGCCCAAGTGTGCACAATGACCCTAGAAAGGTGGCCAAGTGTCCACAAGTGCCCAAGTGTGCACAAGAGATTTTTATAAAGGTGGCCAAGTGTCCACAATTGCCCAAGTGTGCACAAGAGATTTTTATAAAGGTGACCAAGTGTCCACAAGTATCCAAGTGTGCACAAGAGATTTTTATAAAGGTGGCTTGCCCATATAGTGCCCAAGTGTGCACAACCATTATGTAAAAGAAAGTTTTAAGAATGACAAGCATAAATAGTTTTGTTAATTCTACAACAATGCGTTTTATAGTTTGCAAAGATGCTTTATTTGAGATGAATATTATTTTATCACATTGACCTTTTAATTGATCATACATTGCTTGCCAATTTATGATTATGCATGATGCTATGTCTTTATTCTAAGAATGTAGAATTAAATATTTTGGTGCTTACACCCTGATACATATTATTTTTTAAAACTGAATTGTTAAGCTACTAGGAAACTTTTGTTTCTCATTTATATGCTAATATATATCAGATGCGAATGCCTAGAAAGGTTAGGAGAGAGAAGGTTCTTTTGGGTTTAGAGAAAATTTTTGTAACCCTTATTTTGGGTCCTAGTCTAGACATATGTGAGGGATCGGTCTATCCCTAGAAATTGTAAAGGAGTCTGAGTGATAGATCTGTTATCTCTTGACTTCTGATGGATGGGTACTTCATATATCTGGGGATATGTTTATCAGAATGTAATGGACATTATTGGACTTGTATTATTTGAATTACATGAAAGTTTAAATTTTCGCTGAGTAGTATAGTATTTCTTTTATTTCGCTGTGCATACAAGTTTTAATCTGAGCAAAAGATCCCAAACCTAATTTGCTTAATGAAACTTAATGGTTTAACTGCTCAGACGTTAATTAAATAAAAGGATAAGAATAATGTATTGAACCTATCTGTTTGCATTGGATGAATTGTAATATTAGATAGGGGCATTACACTTTCAATTATTTCCACTGCGTTACGTGTGAGAATCTCAAGTGTAGAAATTCCAAAGGATATAATATTATATTATTTAATTAACTAAAAGGAATCATAGAATTGGGAGCATTACACATAGGAGGTGGATGGTTTAGTTGAAATATCATCCAGGTAAAGCTCATGTAATAGCAGATGCACTTAGTAGAAAATCCCTCTATGTGGCACAAATGATGGTAGATGAGATGAGGTTAATAGAGAAATTTAGATATTTGAGCTTATCCACCTTAATCTTGCCTGATAGGATTTGTTATGGTGAGTTAAGGATTGAATGTGACCTTAGATCATAGATTTGTGAGGCTCAGAAGGAGGATTCATTCTTAAAGTCCTTCAAGGACCCAAAGGAATTAACCAAATCTTCAAATGGTTTAATGTTGTTCGGGGATAGGATTTATGTTCCAAACCAAGGGAAATTAAGAGACAAGATCTTAGAAGAAGCCCACAAGAGTAAGTATACTGTACATCCCAAAGCTACAAAGATGTACCAGGCTTTAAAGAGATATTATTTGGTGGCTAAGTATGAAGAGGAACATAGCTTAGTATGTTGCTAGGTATCTGACAAGTCAGCAAATGAAGATAAAACATTAGAAACCTATAGGACTAATGCAACCTTTAGATATCCAAAAATGGAAGTGGGATAAATTTTTGATGAATTTTTTGATAGATTTACCTAGAACTCAATTAGAAAATGATGTCATTTAGGCGATAGTAGACAAATTGACAAAGTTTCCACATTTCCTATCCATCAAGATCACTTTCCCTTTAGACAGATTGACTTAGTTATATATCTAGGAGATAGTAAGGCTTCATGGAATTTGTAACACCCTCAACCCTATATTCTTGTTTATATAATTAAACAATATAAGGTGATATAATATAGGATTGATGAGTTTACCACTGCCTCTACCCAAGTACGTTTTTAACTGATACTAAGTTAAATAATTGAGTGCCAATAGTTTGGCTTACTACACTTGGATTCTCACATATTACGCAGTGAAAATAAATAAAGAAATTTAAATGAGATAAATAGATATAGAGATAAGTACATTCACATTCAACTGTACATGATATTTATACATACATAAACATTAGTGTGTGCATACATATACCTATAGATATGTGAGCCTGAGTGGGGTAAGGAGACAAGCTTGCCACCATACCCAGTTTTAAGAAAAATTACCTATCTTACATATTTTAATACATATATGCCCTCTTTACTTGCCCCAAAATTTTCTTCCTGATCCTTTCAAAATACTAATAAGGATTCAGGGAAATGGGCATGTCAAAATATTATACAAGAAAAAGCCTTAGAAATAGTATCTCAACAAATTTTACCTCGACCTCTAAGAAAATCTAATATTTAGGCATTTGATACAAACCAACATTTAATGAGAAAAGTTTCTTAGTAGCAAAAATCACCTATAATTTTAAAAACTTCTGACTCGTACCATCGTATTGATACGAAAATCCATAACATTCTTCCATAGTAATTGAAATATTATCCTATTAGAATAATATACATAAACATTGTACAAACATAATTATAAATACATGTGCACGTCATCAAATATACGTCACACAAGATATATTCTCATATCGTAATGGCAGTAGATAATATTCATTTATCAGTATTGAACATAAACAAAAAAAAATCAAGCAATTTGATATGGCCATAATCAAAAGCACCACAAAAGAAATCTTTAAACATTTCTATTCATAAATGAGTTCTCTCGTGGTCATGAGCCACCTGCAATCATTTTCATGTGGTTAATCGTCTGCATTAATTCTCTTGGTTAACTGTCTGCAATAATTCTCCTGGTTAGTTGTTTGCAAAACTTTTCCTAGGTTACAGCCAGTAATAGATAATCTTGTAACATCCACTCCTAAATTTTGAGAGATGTTTCTTAATTTTAGTTAATTGCTTGTGTATGTTGCATTTATGTTATGTTAGCTTGCATATAGTTGCATGAGTGCAAAAATGACTAGAAATGAGTGAGAAATTTGACTAGAATGAAGAAAAGGACTAAAATGAAAGGTGGAAGAGTTTAGCTATGGCAATTGCAATTTTGGCCAAAGGATTTACTGTAGGAACATAATTTTGAAAGCTTCCCGACAGTGAGCTAGGGACAAAATGGTAATTTAACATATAGTTGGAAGAATTATCATTTTGGATCGAATGGTCGGGAATTTGGAGTAAAATTTGCAAAGGGCTGGATCACTTATAAATAGGTGAACACCTCAGAACCCTTCCATTTCATCTTGAATCTTGAGTTTCTAGAGAGAGAAATTGTGGACGAGCTAGAAAGAGAAAGTATGGATGAGCTAGAGAGAGAAGCTGAAGGAAAAAGGCAGTAAATCTCAATTCTAGCAAGATTTAAGGTCAGAAAAGAGATTAAGAAGGCATCTACAACATTAACCAGCATCCAAACATCAGTTAAACATAGATTAAGGTAGAATAATAACCCAATCCCTTTATTTCATAGTTTACTGTTCATACTACTGAAATTTGTGAAATTGAACTTGTTTGAAAGAAAAAGGGATTTAAAACTACATTCTTACTATTTATAATCACTATTGGGTATTTTTAACCGATTGAAAATACTTGTGCATGCTAAAAATTGGTTCTGAAAAATGGGTTTTTCAGCTTAAACGAAAATGAGTTTTAATCTCAGGTTTGGACAAGGTTATAGATGTTTTGGGCTGTTTTATTATGTAAAATGTTGCAAAGGAGTTTATCTTGAGTTCATCAATTTCAAAATGGGTTTAGAAATAAGTTTTTGGATTGAAATTTTTAGTCAACGGCAATTCACAAAACAGAGCAAGACGCAGCAACTGACTGCCTAGTGTAGCAGTCGACTGTCGTGTTCTTGATATGCCCAGAAACTTATACAGAATGCTAGCAGTTGACTGCCAAGCACCTGGAAGTCGACTACCGTGTTCTTCATTTTTCCAGAAATGCCCAAGAATAGAGCAATTGATTTCCCCAACCTAGCAGTCGACTATCGGGCCCAACAGTAAGCTAGTAGTCGACTGCCGGCACCTAGCAGCTGACTGATAGCTCTTTGTTTAGAATTTTGAAAATTTAGACAGCATGCAATCAATCAACTTAGAGCGTGATACCAGTCATTTAACCCCCCAATTCTACAGTTCCTTCTAAGTTGATTAAATAACATAAAATATATACTATAAGATTGGTGAATTACCACTTCCCTTACTCAAGTCAATTCTTAATTGTTTACCAAATGAAGTAATTAGTATTATTGGTTTGGGCTACTACACTCGGGATTTCACACGTTACGTAGTGGAAATAAAAACATATTAGTTAAAATAACATACATGTGCATACATATATTCATATACATCAACATTCATTTATAGTGTATACATATCATTCATTAGACATATATCTATGGATATGTGAGAGTGTTATCTAGGGTAAGGGGACAAAAAGCCGGTCACTCATACCCATTTAACAAAAATAACTAGTGGATTCCTAGCTCACATATCCTAATACATATATGCCCTCATCCTATACATCAAAACTATTCTCCTGATCCTTTTACCAAAATATCACAAGGATTCAGGGTATGGGGCATATCAAAACTTTCCTAGAACTTTACATCCTCAAGGTGTGGGAGGGACTTCCCATATATACACAACCCATACTTCATGAATCACAGGAAAATACCCTATAAAGGGTATCTCTACCACTTCCACCTCCACTTCTAATACTATCTGGAACCTAGGCATCTCATAAAAACCATCATTTCTATGAGAATCATCTCAGTAGCATTAATAACCATTTTTCAAAATAGCTAGTTTGTACCACCGTAAACTCATTCGAAAATTTTACATTCTTTTTCATGAAACAATACATCTATTGGGTGATTCTATATAACATTTCATTTAACTTTCATACTTGCATGCATAAACTTAACTCATAGTATAACTTTCATCAATTCATCAAAACATATAGGTAACATAGCATCATTCATATAACTTTCATCATAACCTAAAAAGCAATAAGGAAAGAAGAGCACTTCTCATTAGCCTCTGCCAATCATCATACATTAGCTTTTACCAATCATCATCATAATTATCATCATATAATTGCATAATAAGAGAAATCTGGAGGGGCAACATATGCACCACTCTATACTTTTGAATATGTACTCTGGCAACTTATGCCTGGTAGTCTTCGACTGCATATAACATTTGTGTACATTCTGGAGCATCCTCTAGTGGATCTAAGTACCATAAGGTTCCCAACTTTGGGTCCCACACATTAAGTACATTTTAGGGTCCTCAAAATGCTATTCATAAACATATATATATTGGTGAATCGGTACATACTATAGTTTTGTAAATTTTAAGTATGTGAATTTTCATTTACATTGGCCATTAAGTCACTAACTTACAATTTACAACTATCACGATAATCACGGAATGTCCAATCACCGTCCTATACTAACAATCAATCATTTATATATGGACCTATCTACCACAAATACATATATTAAGAATACAATTTTCATTTCTCTTATGCATTCTTGCTCTTTCCTTTTAACTTTCATCACTTTCATGCTCTTTCTCATTTAAATTCAAAGTATATGTTACCATGCTTGTAATTTGAGTTTAATCTCTAGTTTGTATTTAGTTTTTAGGCTAGATATCATTCAAATATATCATTAAGTTCATCTTTTCATCACAAAATGTGGCAGTTGATTGGTATCACATTGCAAGTCGACTGATTGCATTCTATCCAAAGTTTCAAAATTCCAAAACAGAGAGCCGGCAGTTGACTGCTAGCTTACTGTTGGGCTTGATATTCAACTGTTGGGTCGATGCAGTCGGCTGCTCTGTTCTTGGGCATTTTCTGGAAAAATGAAGAATACGGTAGTCAACTTCCAGGTGCTCGACAGTCGACTGCTAGCATTCTGTATGCATTTCTGGCATATCAAGAACATGACAGTCGACTGCTGCACCGGGGCAGTCGGCTGTTACGTCTTGCTCTATTTTGTGAATTGTCGTTGACCCAAAATTTCAATCTAAAAACTTGTTTCTAAATCCATTTTGAAATTGATGAAAATAAGATAAACTCCTTAGAAACATTTAACACAAGAAAATAGCCCAAAACATCATGTAATCTTGTCCAAATTTAAGATTAAAACTCATTTTCGTTCAAACTGAAAACCCCATTTTTTAAAAGAAATTTTAAGCACGCACAAGTATTTTCAATCAGTTAAAAACACCCAATAGTGATTAAAAACAATAAGAATGTAGTTTGTAATCCCTTTTTCATTCAAACAGGTTTAATTTCACAAGTTTCAATAGTATTAACAGTAAACTCCGAAATAAAGGGATTAGGTTATTATGCTACCTTTTTGCTAGTTTCTAATCGGTGGTTGTTGATTGGGAAGTGTCCTTGAGTGATTTCCTAGCTCCTCAAATGCTTAAATCCAAGCAACAAGGTTGTTTGCTCACAATTTCTTCTCTTTCTCTCTCTAACTCGTTTACTCTCTTTCTCTAAAATTCAAACTTTTTGAAAGCAATTAAAGTGTCTGAAGGATTGGCCTATTTATAGGTGATCCGGCCCTTTACAATTTCACTCTTAATTCTTGACCATTCGGTCCAAAATGATAATCTTCAAACTATATGTTAATTTACCATTTTTTCCTTATCTCACTAGCGGGAAGTTTTCAAATTTCTGTTGCTACAGTAAATTGTTAGGGCAAAATTGCAATTGTCATACCTAAACTTTTCCACTTTTTATTTCAGTCCTTTTCTTCATTCCAGCCAATTTTCTCACTCATTTCTAGTCTAATTCTTGCACTCATGCAACTATATGCAAGCTAACATAACATAAATGCAACATACACAAGCAATTAACTAAAATTAACAAACATCTCTCAAAATTTAAGAGTGGATGTTACAAGTCAACTGCCACTTTTTGTGATGAAAAGATGAACATAATGACATATTTGAATGATATCTAGCCCAAAACTAAATCCAAACTAGAGATTAAACTCAAATTACAAGCAAGGTAACATATACTTTGAATGTAAATGAGAAAGAGCATGAAAGTGATGAAAGTTAAAAGGAAAGAGCAAGAATGCATAAGAGAAATGAAAATTATATTCTTAATATATGTATTTGTGGTAGATAGGTTCATATCTGAATGACTAATTGCTGGTATGGGATGATGATTAGACATTCCATGATTATCATGATAGTTATAAATTGTAAGTTAGTGACTTAATGGCCAAAGTAAATGCAAAGTCACATACTTAGAATTTACAGAACTATAGTATGCACCAATTCACCCATATATATATGTTTATGAATAGCATTTTAAGGACCCTAGTATGTTCTTAATGTGTGGGACCCAGAGTTGGGAACCTTATGGTACTTGGATCCACTAAATGATGCTTCAAAATGTACACAAAGATGATATGCAGTTGAAGACTTCCAGGTAGAGTTGCCACATTACATATGCGAAAACATAGAGTGGTACACATGTTGCGCCTCTAGATTTCTCTTATTATGCAATTATATGATGATAATTATGATGATGATTGGCAGAGGCCAATGAGAAGTGCTCTTATTTCCTTATTGCTCTTCATGTTATGATGAAAGTTATATGAATGATGCTATGTTACCTATATGTTTTGATGAATTGATATGATATATATATTATGAGTTAAGTTTATGCATGCAAGTATGAATGTTAAATGAAATGTTATACAGGATAACCCAATAGATGTATTGTTTTATGAAAAAGAATGTAGAATTTTCGTATGAGTTTACGGTGGTACAAACTAGCTGTTTTGAAAAATGGTTATTAATGCTACCGAGATTTATTCTCATAAAAAAGCTAGTTTGTATTAGATGCCTAAATACCAGATCCTTCTTGAGATAGAGATGGAGTTAGTCGATATACCCTTCTTGGGGTATTTCCCTATTATTAAGGAACTGTAGATCATATATGTATGAGAATCCCCCACCTTGATTACATGAAGTATTAGAATAGGAAGTTTTTGATATGCCCCATACCCTGAATCCTTGTGATATTTTGGTAAAAGGATCAAGAGAATAGTTTTGATGTATAGGATAAGGGCATATATGTATTAGGATATGTGAGCTAGGAATCCACTAGCTATTTTTATTAAATGGGTATGAGTGACAGGCTTTTTGTCTCCTTACCCTAGCTAACACTCTCACATATCCATAGATATATGTTTAATGAATGATATGTATACATTGTAAATGAATGTTAATGTATATAAATATATGTATGCACATGTATGTTATTTTAACTAATATGTTTTAATTTTCGCTGCGTAACATGTGAGATCCTGAGTGTAGTAGCCCAAACCAGTAATATTAATTATGTTAATTGGTAAATATTCAAAAAATTTACTCGGATAAAGGGAGTAGTAATTCACCAATCTTATAGTATATTGTTTATATTATTTAAATCACTTTAAAAGAGACCGTAGGATTAGGGGGTTACAATTCTTGTGGTATAACCAACTGTAGCTATTCTCATGGTATAACCAAATGTAGCTATTCTCGCGGCATAACCAAATGCAGCTATTCTCGCGGCATAACCATTTGTAGCTATTCTCGCAAATCAACCATTTGCAATTATGCTCATTTATGGTTTATGCTCATCTCATAAAATCTCATGTTTCTCTTTTCTTTCTCATTTATTCTCAAGTATTTTCAATTCTCATGCTAACCATTACATTTTATGTTTAAATCCTACATTTGAGTGAAGTATTTGGCTAATTATGTCTTAAAATAGGTTATTGAGTCAAATTTTCTAAAACTAAGAGTTACAAGTCGACTTCTTGCTATCCTAAAAATATTTCAAAAAGAGTTCAACCAGTCGACTTCCAGGATCCCAACAGTCGACTGCTCTGTTCTTGGCTAATTTCTAGAGAATAAGAACATGACAATTGACTTCAAGTCACTGGCAGTCGGCTGCTAGCATTTTGGACACGTTTCTGGGTAACATAAGAGCCAAAAGTCGACTGGTAAGGGCTACAAGTCGACTATTGTAACCCCCTAATCCTACAGTCTCTTTTAAAGTGATCTAAATAATATAAATAATATACTATAAGATTGGTCAATTACTACTCCCGTTACCCGAGTAAATTTTAATTGTTTATCAAGTGAATAAAAATATTATTAGTTTGGGCTACTACATTTGGGATCTCACACGTTACGCAGCGGAAATAAAAACATATTAGTTAAAATAACATACATATGCATACATATATTCATATACGTCAACATTCATTTATGGTGTATACATATCATTCATTAGACATATATTTATGGATATGTGAGAGTGTTAGTTAGGGTAAGGAGACAACAAACCTGTCACTCATACCCATTTAACAAAAATAGCTAGTGGATTCCTAGCTCAAATATCCTAATACATATATGCCCTTAACCTATACATCAAAACTATTTTCCTGATCCTTTCACCAAAATATCATAAGGATTCAGGATATGGGGCATACCAAGAACTTTTGATTCTAATATTTCATGTAATCAGGGTAGGGGAAGGACTTCCCATACATATATGATTCATAGTTCCTTGATAAAAGGGAAATACCCCAGGAAGGGTATTTGAACTAACTTCATCCCTATCTCAAAGAGGATCTGGTATCTAGGCATCTAATACAAACCAACATTTTTATGAGAATAAATCTCAGTAGCATTAATAACCATTTTTCAAAATATCTAGTTTGTACCACCATAAACTCATACGAAAATTCTACATTCTTTTTCATAAACAATACATCTATTGGGTTATCCTGTACAACATTTCATTTAAAATTCATACATGCATGCATAAACTTAACTCATAGTATATATCTCATTAGTTCATCAAAACATATAGGTAACATAGCATCATTCATATAACTTTCATCATAACATAAAGAGCAATAAGGAACTAAGAGCACTTCTCGTTGGCCTCTGCCATTCATCATCATCATCATATAATTTCATAATAAGAGAAATTTGGAGGGCCAGTATGTGCACCACTCCATGTTTTCGCATATGTACTATGGCAACTCTACCTAGCAGTATTCGACTGCATATCACATTTGTGTACATTCTAGATCGTCCTCCAGTGGATCCAAGTACAATAAGGTCCCCAACTCTAGGTTCCACACATTAAGTACATACTGGGGTCCTCAAAATGGTATTGCATACTATAGTTCTGTAAATTCTAAGTATGTGAATTTTCATTTACATTGGCCATTAAGTCACTAACTTACAATTTACAACTATCACGATAATTGCGGAATGTCCAATCACTGTCCCATACTAGCAATTAGTCATTCAGATATGAACCTATCTACCACAAATACATTTATTAAGAATACAATTTTCAATTCTCTTATGCATTGTTGCTATTTCCTTTTAACTTTCAACACTTTCATGCTCTTTCTCATTTACATTCAAAGTATATGTTACCTTGCTTGTAATTTGAGTTTAATCTCTAGTTTGGATTTAGTTTTTGGGTTAAATATCATTCAAATATATCATTAAGTTCATCTTTTCATCACAAAAGGTGGCAGTCGACTGGTATCACACTACAAGTCGACTGATTGCATTTTGTCCAAATCTTTGAAATTCCACACAAAGAGCTATCAGTTGACTGCTAGGTGCTGATTGTAACACCCATTATCTTACTTTAACAACGTCATGTTACTTCCTTAGATAAGTGGTTACATTAATTCTAGTCTTTACATATATTTAAAGTTCCTGAGCATCTAATCCATCATAGATTTATTTCCCAATTAGGTTTGGGTTCTCATGCTCAAGTGAAATGCTTTGGCATAGCGAAAAATAAAACATTAAACACTACAGTAGATTACATACAAAAACTTTCCATATATACATATACATATACATCATGACATCTATTTAGTACATCGTTTCATATACAGACACCGGGATAGATGAAGTATCCATCCTAAAAGAGTAAGGAGACAACAAGCCTGTCACTCATACCCCTTTTTCAAACTACTATGGGAGAATCGGTCCTTCATATATCCCTATACATATGCCCCTTTTTTTGTCTATATACAACAAAAATATTAGTCTTAATTCCAATTCCCCAAAACAAGGAATTAGGACTCCAAAAAGTTGGGCTATAGCTATATATTTAAGTCATCATCTGTTCCATCGAAAATTCAAAAATGGTGATAACGTACACATTCTTGAGAATAGTAAAGGTACCCAAGAAAGGGATATCCACTGTATCTAACTCCACTTCAATTACCATGCAATATCTAACCATCTGATACATATCAGTTCAGTAATGAGAATTGTATTCCCAGTAGATAAACAACCAGTTTATTTTAAAACAATTGACATGTACCACTGTAATAATGTAGAAAATACTCTACATGCAGTTTAATTTCAAAACTCTTTTCATATATACACTTGGATATGATTCATCATGGAAACATGTGTGGATGCAGCTATAGAAATGAAATACACATTCAGTCAGTTCATTCATGAAATAGGCTATAAGTATTCAATGTGTAAATATCATAATCATATTCACATAATTCACATCTTTGTAATGCATATCATAACATGCAATAAACCTCATCTTTTAGGAGATAGACACCAAATCATTCCCCCTGCCTCTTCTTCCTTGGGAGTATACAGAAGATCATTCCCCACAAGGTAACTTTCCTGGAAGGTAAAAATTGAATCATTCCTCCCCTTCACAGGCCTCAGTTTCAGGGATCATTCACTGGGTCGTCCCTCCTCCTCATTTCAATTCCCTGGGGCACATATCAATCATTTCCCACTAGGGAACCTTAACCTCGCATTTCACATTACATCAAGCAATTTCATGCCATTCTTTACCTCGCATTTCATATCACATCATGCATTTTAATGCTATTCTTTAACCTTGCGTTTCACATCACATCAAGCATTTTCCTATCATACAAACATCTTTTACATAAATGTAAACATTCCATTGATAACAGCACAATAATGCCATGCAAACACTTTTACATAACATATGCCTATTCGGGTGGTACCTCAAGCCACTTCCAATGGACACATAAGATTGGCCATTCTAGGGAAAATGCCATATTACATTCGGCCAAGGCAAGAAAAA
The DNA here is from genome assembly GCA_031216115.1 of Senna siamea. NCBI lineage: Eukaryota > Viridiplantae > Streptophyta > Magnoliopsida > Fabales > Fabaceae > Senna > Senna siamea. Next base: position 21,775,765 of record CM062363.1, on the reverse strand, counting down.
TATAAGAATGTGGCACTTTTAACTCATTTGGTTCCTTTTTAGCATTATTCTTATCATCTAAGCATTTTGGCAACACTTTCAATAATTATGCCTAACATTTTCTCACACCTCAAATTTGTGTAAGTGTACTTTAATTCATCCTTTTTCATGCTTTTCTAACTCATTGTTCATAATAATGATGACCATACATCTAATCTCACAATTTCACATTTTTAGGCATACTTTTAAAGTGAAAAAGTAAGACTTTAAATTGACAACATTACTTAAGGTATAACTTGCCATGATTTTCTCTCTCTTCTTTTCTTAGAACTAGACATATATAGTCTCTAAGTCAATTTTTAGGAACAATTTCAGCATCATTCATATGCATTCATTCGGCCAAGGTGACTAATGCACACTTATTTGGTTATTTGTGAAGCTAGACAATGAGAAAAATACCTAAATGCAAAGCTAATTGAACTTTCTCTCTCTTACCATTTCCTAGGACTTTCTCTCACTAGTTCTAACACAAAATTTTGCCAAAATTCAGCACCAACATGAACCCTAGCATTCGGCCAAAGTGAGAAAACAAGCAAAAGTGGATTTGTTTCATCAATTCCCTTCCAACACAACAACATTCATGCAAAATACCATTTTCTCACTCTAAAAAGCACAAATTCAGCATTTACCTAATTTAGGGTTTAGAAAAATCAATTTCCATTCATGAAACCTTACCTTTTCATGAGTTTCCATACTTTTCAACATATCTATAGTCACAACCACAAGTGATTTCCAACATATTTCACATCCAAGTATGCAAATCTACTATACACATGTAGAGAGAGAAATTTCCACCTTTCTTACAATTTTGAAAACACCATAAATCTATCATGAAACATGAAAATAATTGCATAAGGTTGTTTATCTACCTTGAAAAGCCAATGGATATGTAAGCTTCCTCTCCTTCAAGTCAAGATGGGTTTTCGGCTATCTCCTCCTTCTTATCCTCTTCTCACGCCATTTCTAGTAGCTAGGAGAAGAAATAGGCTGAATTAAAGTTAGACTTATTTACAAAAATGCCATTCTTGCAAATTTTGTCAATTTCATCCTTTTTCTTTTCTTTTTATAACAATGGCATTGTCTCTCCTTACCATTGTAATTTCATGCAACTTCCATGGGCTGGAACTGTTTTTCCCTTCCAGAATTTTGAAATTGCATAGTGGTCCCTCAACTTTTCAGAATTTGCATTTTAGTCCCTAAGAAAAGTGCACTTTTGCTATTAAGTCCAATTTGGCCATTTTTGCTTCCTTTTTCATTCTTTTCGGTTTCAAGGGGTAAAAATCACTTAAATAAAATTCCATAAGGCTCTTTTCCATGAATTTACCAATTTACTTTTATTTTATCAAAATTACAATTTTGCCCCTAAGGTAAAATTACCTTTTTACCCTTTATGCTAAAACTATCATTTCACTCTCATTCTTTCTTCTTTTGATCAAGAATGAGTAAGGATTTCTAATTCCCACCTTAATAAAATATTTAGGGTTAAATTATAATTTTCTCACATCATATAAAATTACCATCATAACCATGATGTGAAATTACAATTTTACCCTTCTTAGGGAAAATTGTCCCTTAATATTAACATAAGTAATTTCTTGCATAACTATACTCTTCTTCCCTATTAAATAAAAATAATAAAAGTCCTTTGTCATAACTTCATGAAATAAGAGAATTAACTAATTATTCATTTCATGGTAAAATTACCATTTTACCCTTCCTTACCAGATTTCCAATTTCATGCTTTTATCACAAAAGTGATTATAAAGTGATAAAAGTGTTCATTATAATTCCTTACTAAATCATCCTTAACCCTTCATAATTAATACTAAAATAATAACAACATCATCATAAATTACAAGTGTTAGGAGTGGATGTTACACTGATAGTCATCGCTAGCTTCTTTGTTGGGCTCGACAGTTGATTCTTTGGGTCAGGCGATTGGCTACTCTGTTCTTAAGCATTTTTGGAAAAATGAAGAACACGACATACCAACTTCGAGTGTCCGACAATCATCGCTAGCATTCTCAGATAATGCTTTCTAGGCACATTAAGAGTACGACAGTCAACAGTTGCACCATGGCAATCGGTTGCTGCATCTTGCTCTGTTTTGTGTATTGTCATTGACCCAAAATTTCAATCCAAAATCTTGTTTCTAAACCCATTTTGAAATTGATGAACTCAAGATAAACTCCTTAGCAACATTTAACACAAGAAAATAGCCCAAAACATCATATAATCTTGTTCAAATCTGAGATTAAAACTCATTTTCATTCAAGCTGAAAAACCTATTTTTCAAAAATAATTTTTGGCATGCACAAGTATTTTCAATTGGTTAAAAATACCCAATAGTAATTAAAAATAATAAGAATGTAGTTTTAAATCCCTTTTTCTTTCAAACAAGTTCAATTTCAGAAATTTCAGTAGTATGAATAGTAAACTACGAAATAAAGGGATTGGGTTATTATGCTACCTTTTTGCTGGTTTCTAATAAGTATTTGATGATTAGAAAGTGTTCTGGAGTAATTTCCTAGCTCTTAGAATGCTTAGATTAGTCCAACAGCTTCCTTTCTTCACAATTCTAGCTCTCTTTCTCTCTCTAACTCGGTTTCCTTCTCTCTCTAAAATTTCAGAACTTAGGATGCCAAATAAAGGGTCTGAAGGATTAGCCTATTTATAGGCAGTTCGATCCTTTTGTAATTCTACTCTTAATTTCTAACCATTCGGTCTAAAATGATAATTCTTCTAACTATATGTTAAATTACATTTTGTCCCTAGCTCACTGGCGAGAAGCTTTCAAAATTCTGTTGCTACAGTAAATCCTTTGGCTAAAATTGCGATTTTTATCCCTAAACTTTTTCACTTTTCAGTTTAGTCCTTTTCTTCATTCTAGTCAATTTTCTCTAGTCCAATTCTTGCACTCATGCAACAATATGCAAGTTAACATAACATAAATGCAACATACACAAGCAGTTAACTAAAATTAACAAACATCTCTCAAAATTTAGGAGTGAATGTTACATTTCTCTCCTCCTTTTTAAGAAATTTCATCCTCGAAATTTATATGTACCTATACAAATAACTCTAGATATACTTTTCTCATATCATCTTCCTTCTCCCACATAGCTTCTTAGGGCGATGACTGATCCCACAATATCTTTAACAGTGGAATTGTCTTGTTTCTCAATTGTTTGACTTTAGTCCTAATGATTCTTGAAGTTCTAGGATTATAAGTTAAATTATCTTTTAATTGTACTATTCTGGCATTAAGAATATGTGAAGGATCAGGAAGATATTTTTTAAGTTGAGAGATATGAAATACATTATGGAGATTGGATAGAAAAAGGGTAAAGCAATTTGATAAGCAGATTGGCCAACCTTTTTCAAGATTTAGAAAGGTCTAATATATATTGAGCTTAAATTTCTGGACTTGATAGCTCTGCCAATACCAGTAATAGGAGTAATTTTTAGGAAAACATAGTATCCTTCATCAAATTCTAATGGTCTTCTCCTTTTATCAACATAACTCTTCTGCCTATCTTAGGCTTTGGCCATCTTTTCTTTAATCATTTTAATTGATTTGCTATTTTTTGAACTAATTCAGGCTCAAGTAGTTGTCTGTCCCCTACCTCAAACCAACACAAGGGTGACCTACATCTTCTTCCATACAAGGCTTCTAAAGGAGCCATCCTTATGTTGGAGTGAAAACTATTATTGTAGGCAAATTTCACTATAGGTAAATTTCTATCCCAATTGCCATTTTGCTCTAATGTACATGTTCTAAGCATATCTTATAGAGTCTAAATAGTTCTTTCAGTTTGCCCATCAGTTTGTGGATGATAAGTAATACTAAAGCTAAGTTTAGTACTAAAATCCTCCTACAAGGCTCTCCAGAATGTATAAGTAAACCTAGGATCTCTATTAGATACTATATTAGTAAGAACTCCATGGAGTCTTACTATTTCTTGTATATACAATTGGGCTAACTTATCTAATGAGAAATTTATTTTGATGGGAAGAAAATGTTCAGATTTAGTTAATCTGTCCACAATCACCCAAATTGCATCATTTCCTAATTGAGTTTTTAGTAAACTTATTACGAAATCCATAGAAATCTTATCCCATTTCCATTCAGGGATTTCAAGAGGTTTTAGTAGTCCTGCAGGTTTCTGATGTTCAATTTCCACCTATTGGCACACTAAGCATCTAGCAACATACTTAGCTATTTGCTTTTTCATACCTGGCCACCAAAATTTCTTTTTCAAATCTTGATACATCTTGGTAGTACCAGGATGAATAATATAGTTGCTCTTATAGGCTTCTTCTAGAATTATATCCCTCAGTCCTCCTGAATCTGGGATATAAATCCTATCTTGGAAACTCACTACCCCATCAATACCACTTTTGAATTCTTTTAGGTCCTTAAGGGACTTTAAGAATTCATCCTCTCTTTGAGCTTCTAATATCTGAGTTCTAAGGTTATTCTCGATTTTTAACTCACTCAGATATATCCCATTTGGTAACACCAGTATGGATAGGCTCATATTTCTAAATTTCTCTATCAGGCTCATTTCATTTATCATTAGTTGAGCCATGTGGAGAGATTTCTGACTTAGTACATCTGCCACTACATTAGATTTTCTTGGATGGTACTTTAATTCAAAATCATAATTCTTTAAGAATTCCATCCATCTTCTTTGCCTCATGTTTAATTCTTTTTGGTCAAAGAGATATTTGAGACTTTTATGGTCACCAAAAACCTCAAACCTCAATCCATACAAATAGTGTCGCTAGATTTTTAAAACAAACACTATAGCTGCTAATTCTAAATCATGGGTAGGGTAATTTTCTTTATGAGGCCTTAATTGTCTAAAGTCATATGCAACAACTCTCCCATTTTGCATCAAGACACATCCTAGGCCCCTTCTTGGATACATCACAATATAATTCAAAATTTCCTAAGGGATCAGGGATTATTAAGAAAGGGGTTATGGTCAAATTTTCTTTTAAAATTTGAAAACTATCTTCACATTTGTGATCCCACACAAAAGGAATATCTTTCCTAGTCAATCTAATTAAGGGCAATGCAATTTGTGAAAACCCTTTAATAAATCTTCTATAATACCCTACTAATCCAAGAAAACTTTAAATTTCGGTCATTGTCGTGGGTCTCTCTCAACTCATTAAAACTTTTATCTTATTGGGATTTACTGTTACTCCATTTCTAGTGTTTGCATAACCTAAGAATTTCACCTCTTCCAACCAGAATTCACATTTTTCTAATTTTTCATACAATTGCTTTTCCCTAAGCAACTATAATACAATCCTAAGATGATGTTCATACTCTTCACTACTCTTAGAATATACAATAATGTCATCAATAAACACTACTACAAATTGATCTACATAGGGTCTAAAGATACAATTCATGTAATCCATAAAAATAGTTGGAGCATTCGTTAATCCAGATGGCATTACCAAAAATTCATAATGCCCACATCTTGTTCTAAAGGCTGTCTTAGGTATGTCTTTTGTTCTTACTTTGATTTGATGGTATCCCGACCTCAAATCAATTTTGGAAAAACAATAGCTCCTTTCAATTGATCTAACAGGTCATCTATCCTAAGGAGTGGGTATTTATTCTTCACGGTTACCTGGTTCAGTTGTCTATAGTTTATACATAACCTCATACTTCCATCCTTCTTCTTTACAAAAAAAATTGGTGCTCCCTAAGGTGAAGCACTAGGCCTGATAAATTGTTTCCCTAAAAGATCATCTATCTGCACCTTTAATTCAGTTAACTCTAAGGGAGACATTCTATAAGGCGCTATAGAAATTGGTCCCATGCCAGGAATAAATTTTATTGAGAATTTTATTACTCTCTCAGGTGGAAGACTTGAAATTTCATTGGGAAAGACATCTGGAAATTCACAAACTATAGGAATAGTATTAAGTTTCTACTGAAGTTCAATTTTAGAAGAACACATAAAACTAGTTCCTTGGATCTCTTCCTTAATTTTCCTAACTACTGGCATGGCATCTATAAAAGTCAGAGATTTCTTAGAATAATCCAAGACTACATTGTTCACAGACAACCAATCCATCTCGAGAATAATATCTAATCCCTCCAAAGGTAAACAAATGAGGTTAACAATGAAGGGCTTATTTTCAAAAACAAGGGAACAATTTAAGTAGGATAAAGAAATTAATACCCGCTCTCCTGCGACAGAAGAAATAGATAACTCATAGGGCAATTTAAATAAAGTTAAATTCAATCTTTCCACACATTCACAGGAAATGAAAGAATGAGTGGCACCAGAATCATACAGTACAATTAAAGATATACCATTTATCAAAAATTTACCTTTTATCAAATCATCGGACTGAACCATGTCTTTACCTTTGAGAGTATAAACTCTTCCCATAGTAAGAGGTCTTGTGGGCTCAGTCAACTTCTTCCACTCAGGGCAATCTCTAATGAAATGACCGAATCATCCACACTTAAAACACAAACCAAACTGGAATCTACAAGGTCCACCATGACTTTTCCACATTTTGGACAAGCATTAGGTACTGCCTATCTCACTACAGGTTTCTTCCCCTTCTGGTTTCCTCATTTCTACTATCCCTTCCTCACGAAGGATCTCAGTTGTTTCCTTTTAAAGAAATTGGCTCTCTGTCTTTCTTTCTCTATTTTAGCCAGGTTCTGAGAAACAATGCGACACTTGTTTACTACCATAGCAAAGTTTCTAATTTCAAATGTAGCAACAACATTCTTTAGCTCTGATCTCAACCCAGCTTTTAGATGCAATGCTTTCCATGTCTTATTTGGATGATGCTCCAAATAAGAAGAGAATTTGGACAGTGCCTCAAATTTTTGCTAAATACTCCTCAAAAGTTATACTGCCTTGCTTTAATTTCATGAATTCAATTTCTTTTTGATTTCTCACGTTCTCAGGGAAATACTTTTCCAGATAAACTCTTTTAAAAACTTCCCAGGTGATCTGGATCCCTTGAGCTATCAGTAATTGTTTCGCTCCTCTCTACCAATATTCTGCTTCCCCAACAAGCATGTGAGTAGCAAACAATACCTTCTATTTGTTCGTATTCGGTATGATCTCAAACAATTTTTCCATCTCTCACAACCATTCTTCAGCTGCCTATGGTTTAAACTCACCCCTAAAGGAAGGAGGATTATTTCTTTGAAATTCATACCAACCAATATAGGCTTGGTTTCTCACTTGTCCAACATCAGGATTTGGGTCGGGACTCTTAGGTCTATTCTCTTGAAATTATCTAAATGCTTCAGCTATAGCTGTAGCTTGTTGAGTAGCCGCAGTAGCCTGTTCAGCAGCAGCAGCAGCCTATTCTCTCATAGCCTCTGCCACTCCCATCATAACATGCATTACTCTTTCATATTGGTCTCACCTTCCTTTTCCTTCCCAGTATTTCTCCTAGGTGGGGCCATAATTCACTCTACAAAAACAAACATTACCAAGGTGATCAGTCTCAATAACATATTATTTATAAGAGATCATATGGCACCAATCAGAAATATCATCTACCCAAACCTAATACTTCATTCCTTAATTCAAAACATAATACAAGCCAGTCAACTACCATGGTTCAGCTAACTACCTTGCATTAGTCTCTATCCTGAGGAATCTACCCTTTCACTACCGAGCCAGTTCTAGCTAGCCGTGGTAGTAGTGCTTTGATACCAACTCAGTGTAACCCCCTAATCCTACAATCTCTTTTAAAGTGATTTAAATAATATAAATAATATACTATAAGATTATTGAATTACTACTCCCGTTACCCAAGTAAATTTTAATTATTTATCAAGTGAATAAAAATATTATTGGTTTGGGCTACTACACTTGGGATCTCACACATTACGAAGTGGACATAAAAACATATTAGTTAAAATAACATACATGTGCATACACATATTCATATACATAAACATTCATTTATGGTGTATAAATATCATTCATTAGACATATATCTATGGATATGTGAGAGTGTTAGTTAGGGTAAGGAGACAACAAGCCTATCACTCATACCCGTTTAACAAAAATAGCTAGTGGATTCCTAGTTCACATATCCTAATACATATATGCCCTTAACCTATACATCAAAACTATTTTCCTGATCCTTTTCACAAAATATTATAAGAATTCAGAATATGGGGCATACTAAGAACTTTCTATTCTAATTTTTCATGTAATTAGGGTAGGGGAAGGACTTCCTATACATATTTTATCCATAGTTCCTTGATAATAGGGAAATACCCCAGGAAGGGTATTTTAACTAACTCCATCTCTATCTTAAAGAGGATCTGGTATCTAAGCATCTGATACAAACCAAAGATTTTCATGAGAATAAATCTTAGTAAAGATTAATAACCATTTTTCAAAATAGCGAGTTTGTACCACTTTAAAGTCAAACGAAAATTCTACATCCTTTTTCATAAAACAATACATCTATTAGGTTATCCAGTATAACATTTCATTTAACATTCATTCTTGCATGCATAAAGTTAACTCATTGTATATATATCATCAGTTCATCAAAACATATAGGTAACATAGCATCATTCATATAACTTTCATCATAACATAAAGAGCAATAAGAAAATAAGAGCACTTCTTATTGGCCTTTACCAATCATCATCATCATCATCATCATATAATTACATAATAAGAGAAATTTGGAGGGGCAGGATGTGCACCACTCCATGTTTTCACATATGTATTGTGGCAACTCTGCTTGGTAGTCCTCGACTGCATATCACATTTGTGTACATTCTAGAGCGTCCCCCAGTGGATCCAAGTGCAATAAGGTCCCTAACTCTGGGTTCCACATATTAAGTACATACTGGGGTACTCAAAATGCTATTCATAAATATATATATAGGTGAATCGGTGCATACTATAGTTCTATAAATTTTAAGTATGTGACTTTTCATTTACATTGGTCATTAAGTCACTAACTTACAATTTACAACTATCACGATAATCACAGAATGTCCAATCACTGTCCCATACCAGCAATTAGTCATTCAGATATGAACCTATCTACCACAAATACATTTATTAAGAATACAATTTTGATTTCTCTTATGCATTCTTGCTCTTTCCTTTTAACTTTCATCACTTTCATGCTCTTTCTCATTTACATTCAAAGTATATGTTACCATGCTTGTAATTTGAGTTTAATCTCTAGTTTGGATTTAGTTTTTGGGCTAAATATCATTCAAATATATCATTAAGTTCATCTTTTCATCACAAAAGGTGGCAGTCAATTGGTTTCACGCTGCAAGTCGACTGATTGCATTCTATCCAAATCTTTGAAATTCCAAACAGAGAGCTATCAGTTGACTTCTAGGTGCCGGCAGTTGCCTGCTAGCATTCTGTTTGCATTTCTGGGCACATCAAGAGCACGACAGTCGACTGCTTCTCCGTGGCAGTCAGCTGCTACGTCTTGCTTTGTTTTGTGAATTGTCATTGACCCAAAATTTCAATCCAAAAACTTGTTTCTAAACCCATTTTGAAATTGATGAACTCAAGATAAACTCCTTAGCAACATTTAACACAAGAAAACAGCCTAAAACATCATATAATCTTGTTCAAATATGAGATTAAAACTCTTTTTCATTCAAGCTGAAAAACCCATTTTTCAGAAGCAATTTTTGGCTTGCACAAGTATTTTCAATCAGTTAAAAATACCCAATAGTGATTAAAAATAATAAGAATGTAGTTTTAAATCCCTTTTTCTTTCAAACAAGTTCAATTTCAGAAATTTTAGTAGTATGAACAGTAAACTCCAAAATAAAGGGATTAGGTTATTATGCTACCTTTTTTGGTGGTTTCTAATCGATATTTGATGATTGGAAAGTGTTCTGGAGTTATTTCCTAGCTCTTAGAATGCTTAGATTAGTCCAACAACTTCCTTTCTTCACAATTCTAGCTCTCTCTCTCTAACTCGATTTCCTTCTCTCTCGAAAATTTTAGAACTCAGGATGCCAAATGAAGGGTCTGAAGGATTGGCATATTTATAGGCAGTCCGATCCTTTTGCAATTCTACTCCTAATTTCCAACCATTAGGTCCAAAATGATAATTCTTCCAACTATATGTTAAATTACCATTTTTTCCCTAGCTCATTGGTGGGAAACTTTCAAAATTCTGTTGCTACAAAAAATCCTTGGGCTAAAATTGTGATTTTCATCCCTAAACTTTTTCACTTTTCAGTTTAGTCATTTTCTTCATTCTAGTCAATTTTCTCACTCATTTATAGTCTAATTCTTGCACTCATGCAACTATATGCAAGCTAACATAACATGAATGCAACATACACAAGCAATTAACTAAAATTAATAAACATCTCTCAAAATTTAGGAGCGGATGTTACAACTACTACGTTATGCTCTATTTTAAAACTCGTAATTGACCAATCTTTTTAGTCTAAGAACATGTTTTTAAAATAGTTTTGGTGATTAAAAACTCAATAACAACATAAGAGCTTTATTTACCACATAAAAACAACCCAAACCACTTATTATTCATGCTAACATCTTGGATTTAAACTCTTTCTCAAAAACCATGAAAAACCCATTTTTCAAATTTTCATTATGACATTTATAAGCATATTTGTGCATTTTAAAAATCCAATAGCCATCAAAAACACTAGGAATTTAGGTGTTAACCTCTCTCAAACTTAAACAACAAAAAAAATCAAAGTTTTCAGTTATAAACAGTGATATTTCAAAAATGAGAGAGATTGGTGATTTGCTACCTTGTTACTAATTATATGTTGGTTTATGATGATTTTGAAGTGTTCTGGTATGTTTTCCTCGCTCACAAAATGCTTAAATCTACTAAACAGTCTTGTTTGCTCACAATTCCTTCTCATTCTCTCTCTAGAATTTTAGAACTCAGGATGCCAAATAGGAGTTCTAAAGTTTTCACCTATTTATAGGCAATCCGGTCCTTTACAATTCGGCTCCTAATTCCCAACCATCTGGCCTAAAATGATAATTTTTCCAACTATATGTTAAATTACCATTTTATCCCTAGCTCACTGGTGGGAAGTTTCAAAATTTTGTTGCTACAGTAAATCTTTTGTTTAAAATTATAGCTTATTGCCATAAAGTTTTGAAAATTCACACATCTATCCTCACTTCATCTTTTTCCTTTCAATTTGATCCCTGTTCCTTCCTTTCCCTTAAAACTCTTATTCTATCATATTTCAATACATATTTATGCTATTTAATGTAACAAACACAAGCATTTAATTTATTTAAAATCAACAAACATCTCATAATGTGTAGAAGGAGCGGATGTTATAAAATTTCCTCTAGTATTTTTTTAGATAGAGACCCTAGTTTTATCTCTAGATTCTAGAGATATTTTCAGGAAGCCTTTAGTACTAACATAAAAATTAGTACTTCATATCATCCTCAAACTGATGGGCAGACTGAGAAAAATCCAAACCCTTGAAGATATGCTTAAAGCCTTTGCCATAGAGTAGAGGGGAATTTTGGATAAGAATCTTCAACTAGTAAAGTTTTCCTATAACAATAGCTACCACTGCAACATAAGGATAGCTCCCTATGAAGCATTGTATGGAAGGAAGTGCAGGTCCCTATTGTGTTGTTATGAAGTAGGAGAGAGACTGCTACTAGGACCTGAACTAGTCCAAAAAATCATTGATGTTGTGTTACCAATGCTACCTAACCAACTACACTTAAGGCAGTGAACCTATTGATGCAACCTAGTGCAATAGTGAGTACCAAGGTCGTATTCCTCAGGAATGGGAAAGCCCAGAGTTACTACTTGTTCTTTGTTATCTAGCCCAGCAATTAAAGTGATTGATTTCTAACCAATCCTAATAATTAACTAAGTGCAAATAAACTAACAGCGACAAGAAATAGAAGAAAATATACAAAGGCAAGAAATGCAAATCCATCAGGGAACCTATACTGGTTGGCAAACAAACAAAGGATAATGGATTACTAAATTTAACTATGCTACCTGTGAGTGAATTCTAAGTTAAATTAAATTTCCCTCTTGAGACAATTAAATTTCTAAATCTAAGAATCTACCACTGGAATCTCTTCCTAATTATTTATTTCAGATCAGCCTTATCGGTCTAATTCACCACTATTAAGGATAGCTACTCCTTAATCCAGCAATTAATTAACCTTATCTCTAAGCGAAAATTAATTGTTTGTTACAATTAGGTGTCCAAATTCAATTATTATCTCTCGATCTCAAAAAGAAATCTAATTAGCTTTCATTGCAATGTCTTGTGAACAAAAACATAAGCGTTCGTTCATAAAAGTAACGGAGATTACATAACCAACATTCAATTATCCATGCAAATTAAAACAGAAATCCAACACAGTTAGGAACCCCAATGAATTTTACAAGTTCAGCCACACATATTTACAGATAGCACACAATCCAACAGTAGAAAATCCATCAGAAAATTCATTGAACAGTAGATAAAATATAGTAAAAATTTGTCCAATCCTGACTTCTCAATTTTCCAATGTTCACTACACAAATTGGTCACTAGAAAACCACTAAAAAAAGACTAGAAAATTGCCAAAAAAATCAAGTCCAATGCTATCCAGCAAAACGGGTCTCCAAATCAGGTCGAATCCTTAGGTCAATGAGTACTCGATGAAAAACTCTTGGATCAGCGGTCGGAGCTAGGGCAGAAGGTCGCGATGGGGGCGTTGATTAAAGAAGGACTGACTTTGGGTGGCCAATGGGACGAACGACGTCGAACGGGTCACAAAACACAACCGGATTGCATCACTCGGGTCTGTCTCGAGTCACGTGATCCATTGCGTTACAGTGGCCGATGATGAGTCTGAAGGTGTGGTTAGGTTGCTAGAAGCTACAAGGAGTGACGGCAGGCGGTGGGTCGGCCAGAAAACGCCAAAAAATGCCACGAACTCGAACGAATTTCCTCTCAGATTGTGCATCTTTTCTCGCTGTTTTGCTACTTTTCGATGGCAATGGATGGTAATGGTGGCTTACCCGTCATCACCTGTAGCCGAAGTGAGGTCGAGCCGCTGTGGACTCCACCCAGAACCACCTCCGTTCATGCTTGGCTTCCACGGGTTTCTCCTTTGCGATAGGTTCTCTTACCCTGTTCCAAGCTTCAATTTTTCACTCCTCTTTGCGCTGCACAGGCCCCTTTTCTTTTTCTCACTTAGGTCCTCACTTTTTCCTTCCAATTAGCCTGGTCCAAGACCCAATTAGCCCGGTCTAAGGCCTAATAAGCAAAATTGGCCCAAATGGCCTATTTTGGGTGCTCTAAAGGCTGTTTAGGCTCAAAATTTCTTTGTTTACTGATGATAACTTGATAAAATACCTAAAAACGAATAATAACGCAACTTAGGTGATTTTTAGAATAAAATTACACAATATGCTCACAAAATGGATAATTCACATCAAACAATTTTGTATAGAATAAGACACATCAATCACTAATCAAATCAAAATGATCAAAGAGAAAATGTCTATAGCTCAGGATAGATATAAAACCTATGATGATAAAATGAGAAGACCATTCGAATTTGAAGGGGATCATGTTTTCCTAAAAGTCTTCATAGTGACTAGTATAGGTAGAGATATAAAGTCTGGAAAACTAAATCCCAATTACGTTGGACCACGCCAAGTTTTGAAAAGTGTTGGTTCATTCGATTACCAAATCACTTTGCCACCTCATATATTCAATCTCTATAATGATCTCCACATTTCACAACCTCTTAAATATATCCTAGGTCCTTCACATATTCTTGATGCTAGAATAGTATAATTAAAGGGTAATTTGACTTATCACCCTAAACTTGTAAAGTTCATTGGAACTAAGGTGAAATAACTCAAGAATAAAACCATCACATTGGTGAAGGTATCTTGAAGTCATCTATAATGCCCTCAACCCTATATTCCTTTTAGATAATTAAATAATATAAGGTGATATAATATAGGATTAATGAGTTTACTACTGCCTCTACCTGAGTACATTTTTAACTTTTTCTAAGTTAAATAATTGAGTACCACTAGTTTGGGTTACTACACTCGGGTTCTTACACGGTACACATCATAAATAAATAAAGAAATTTAAATGAGATAGATAGATATAGGGATATTTATATTCACATTCAACTGTACATGACATATATACATACATAAACATTAGTGTGTGCAGATATATACTTATAGATATGTGAGCTTGAGTAGGGTAAGGAGACAACAAGCCTAACACTTATACCCAATTTTAAGCAAAATTACCTATCTCACATATCTTAATACATATATGCTCTCCTTACTTACACCAAAATTATCCTCCTAATCCTTTCAAAATGCTAATAAGGATTTAGAAAAATGGGCATGTCAAAATACTATACAATACCTAATATTTCATGCAGTCAGGGGGGTGGGAGGAACTTCCCAGACATAGATAACCCATAATCCTTTAATAACTGGAAAATATCCCAAAAGGGGTATCTCTACTATCTCCACTTCCACTTCTAGCATGATTTGAAACCTAGGCATCTAATACAAATCAACATTTAATGAGAGAAATTTCTTTGTAGCAAGAATCACCTGTAATTTAAAAACTACTGACTAGTACCATCGTACTGATACAGAAATCCACTACATTCTTTCACAATAATTGAAATATTATGCTATTGGAATAATATACACAAATGTTACAAAGACATACTTATGAATACATGTGCACATCATTAGATATCCATCACACAGGATATATTCTCATATCGTAATGGCAGCAGATAATAGTCATGTATTAATATAGATATCAATATAGAGCATAAACAAAGAAATTAAGCAATTTTAGATGACCATAATCAAAAGAATTACAAAAGAAATCTTTAAACATTTCCATTCATAAATGAGTTCTCTCGTGGTCATGAGCCACTTGTAATCATTCTCATGGTTTTCACCATCCGTAATCATTCTCATGGTTAATCATCTGCAATAATTCTCATGGTTAATCGTCTACACTAATTCTCATGGTTAGCTGTCTGCAATAATTCTCGTGGTTAACTTTCTAGAAAAATTTTCTGGATTACAGCCAGTTGCAACTATTCTCACTGTATAACCAATTGCAGCTATTCTGGCAGTATAACCAAATGCAACTATTCTTGCGACATAACCAAATGCAGCTATTCTTGCAGTATAACTAAATGCACCTATTCTTACGAATCAACCATTTATAGTTACTCTCATTTATGGTTTATGCTCTTCTCATAAAATCTCATGTTTTCTATTCTTTCTCATTTATTCTCAAACATTTTCAATTCTCATACTAACCATTACATTTTAGTTTTAAATTCTACATTGAAGTAAAGTATTGGGCTAATTATGGCTTAAAATAGGTTATTGAGTCAAATTTTCCAAATTAGAGAGCTACAAGTCAATTTTCAGCCTCCTAGCAGTTGACTTCCAGCTTACTGTCCTAAAAAATTTCAAATAGAGAGCAACGAGTCAACTTCCAGGACCTCGATAGTTGATTGCTCTGTTCTGGGCTAATTTTTGGAAAATAAGAACATAAAAGTTGACTTCTAAGAGTTGGCAATCGACTGCTAACACCTCGTATGCTTCGGTAATCAAGAGCACGATAGTCGACTGGTAGGGTCTACAAGTCGACTGCTATGTTATGCTCTATTTTAAAATTCATAGTTGGCCAATTTTTTTAGCCCAATAACATGTTTTTAAAATAGTGATGTGTCTAATTCTATATATAATTGCCTGATATTAATTGTCCATTTTATCTAATTTTATTCTTAAAATCACCTAAGGTTGTTTCATTTTCATTTTCAGGCATTTTATCAAGTTATCGTCAGCAAACAGAGCAATTTGGAGCCTGGGCAGCTTTCAGAGCACTCAAAATAGGTCGTTTGGGCTAATTCTACTTATTGGGCCCTGGACCGACCTTATTGGGCCTTAGACCGGGCTAATTTGAAGGAAAACTCGAGCAGCGTGCGTGAAACCCGGGCAGCGTGAAATAGCATGGAGAATTTAGCTTGGAAGAGTACATTATCCAGGACTCAAGCTGAAAATGACCCGAGCTGTGAAATTGGATTAGAAGGAGTGCCTTTTTGAATCTATTATGAATAGTACCCATTGGGAAATTGGGAAGCACCCATGCATGAATAGTACCCGAGAGCATCGCGCGACCCACACCCAATACGAGGAACCCACTATACATTGAAGACCCGAACGGCACATCTGACTGGTGATCTGCGGCGACGCAACTGCACCCAGGCAGCAGGAGACGACGGGCAACCCATCACCACCGCCCATTGCCATTGAAAAGTAGTAAAACGACGAGAAAAGGCATGCAATCGGAGAGGAAAATTGCTCCACGTCGCGGCATTTTCTAGCATTTTTCGGCCAACCCACCGCCCGTCGTTGGTCCCCGCAGCTTCAGGCAACCCAATCACACCTTCTGACCAGCCATCGACCGCCGTAACATGACGGATCACATGAACTAAGACAAACCCGAGTGACATGACCTGATTGTGTTTTGCGACCGGTCCGACATCGTTCACTTTGTTGGCCGCCATAAATCATCCCTCCATCATGTGGTGCCTCTCCTGGAACCTTCCTGGGCAGCTCCGTTGGTCCGTGGAGCCATTTTCCATTGGGTATCCACGACCCGCGACTCGACCCAGTTGTGACCCATTGCACAGCTTGTAAATTGCATTTTCTAGTCCTTTTTCGACAGTCTTTTTACAACTATTTTGCACTGTTTCATCTGTTATTCAAGAGAAAAGGGACGTATATAATTTTTACATTATTTTTCTCTCTGAATTGTGAATTTTCTGAATTGTTGGATGATGTTTATGTGTAACTAAATTTGTACAATCCATTGGGTCCTAAATTATGTTGGTAGCCTGAATTTAATTTCCATGGATGGTTGAACATTGATTATGTGATCTACGTTACTGTTATGAATGATTGTTTATGTTTTCATTGGCAAGACGTTGTACTGGAAGTTGTTTAGATTTCTCTTAATAATCGACAAATTTTAATTGAAATTGGACACCTAATTGTAACGGACAATTTGTTACCACTTAGAACTAAGGTTAATAAATTGTTGGATTAAGATGTAACGACTCTTAATAGTAGTGAATTAGACCGATAATGCTGATCTAAAATTTACCATTAGGAAGAACCAACTAGTGGTAGATTTTAGGTTTAAGAAATTCATTGAGATCGACAGAGAATTGGATTTTGAATTAGAATTCACTCACAAGTAGCAAAATCAGATTCAGTCATCCATTATCTTTCGTATTTGCCAACTAGTTTTGGGTTCCCATTGGGTTTGCCTTTTTGTCTTGATTAATTCATCTTCCTGTCAATTAGCGCTGACTAATTATTATTGCATTTAGCTTAGTTATTAGTTTAATTAGAACGAAAATCACTTTGAATTGCAGGCTAAATAACAGAAAACAAGTAGTAGTTCTGGGCTTTCCCGTTCTAGAGAAATACAACCTTGATACTCACCATCACACTAGGCTACATCGATAGGTTCACTGCCTTAGGTGTTGTTGCTAGATAGCATTGGCAGCATGCATTAGGTTTTTGGCGCCGTTGTTGGGGAAATATTTGTGAAAACTAGAGTGAAATTGCTATCTGTTACTTTAGCCACTTTTATCTGCTCTATTTTTTTTTGTTTCTGGTTAGTTGTGTCTTTCTCTTCGTTCACTTATTAGCTTTTATTAATTTCATTTTGTCTCTTGTTTATTTTATTTTATTTTTAGATTAATCACTTCGCTATTTTAGTAGGTTTTTAATTATTTTTTTTTATTTTTGTCGTTGGTTTTTATCTATCCTGTTTTACCTTTTGTTTGGTTTATTACTCTTTAATCTGGTTGGTGGGTTGTTTCACTGTTGTTGGATTCAGGTAGCTTATGACCAGGAGTTCCAATCCTGTACCTGTAGACCCTCTATGCGATCCAAAACGACTATTGTGGACCCATGCACACCGTCGTCAGGAAGAGGTGCCAATGGAGATATGGGAGGAGGAACCAGTTGAGATCCCTGATCCTACATCACCAAAGATGGCAGCTGCAAATAACAATTGTAACACCCCTTATCATAACTTAACAATGTCATAACACTTATTTAGATAAGTGGTTACATTAATCCTAGTCTTTAATTACATTTATTTCTCCTGAGCATCCAATCTGTGATAGATTTGTTATGCAATTAGGTTTGGGTTCTTTTGCTCAAGTAACATGCTTTGGCACAGCGGAATATAAAATATTAAATAATACAACAGGATATATAAAAATTTTCTAATATATATACATTATACAACTATTTAGTACATCGTTCGGTATACATACACTGGGATAGATGAAGTACCTATCCATAAGGAGTAAGGAGACAACAAGTCTGCCACTCATACTGCTTTACAAAATACCATAAGTGAATAGGTCCTTCACATATCCCTATACATGTGCCCTTTTTCTTTCTATATACCACTAAAAATATCAGCTCTAATTCGAACCCCAAAAAAATAACTAAGAATTAGGACTCTAAAAGGTCAGGCTATAGCTATATATTTACGTACTCATCTATTCTATAGGAACTCAAAAACAGTGATAACATACACATTCTTGACAATAGTGAAAACTCCTAAGAAAGGAATTTCCACTGTGTCTAACTCCACCTCGATTACCACACAATATCTAGTCATCTGCTACATATCAGTTCAAAAGTGACAAATACATTCCCAATAGATAAACAACCAGTTTATTTTAAAATAACTTATATGTACCACTGTAATAATATAGAAAATACCCTACATGCTGTTTAATTTCAAAACTCTTTTCATATAAACACTTGAATATGATTTTTCATGAAAACATATGTGGATGTGGCTATAGAAATGAGATACACATTCAAGTAGGTCGTTCATGGATTAGACTACAAGCATTCAAGGTTTACATGTCATAATCATAATCACATAAACCGCGTTCATCCAATACATAACATAACATTACATAAATTCTCCATTCTGGGAAAGTATACATAAAATCATTCCCTTCCACTTAACTGTACTCTTTGGAGGTATACACTAGATCATTCCCCCTGCATTTCCTTCCTTGGGAGTATACACCAGATCATTCCCCACAAGAAAGTTTTCTTAGAAGGTATACACCAGATCATTCCCCCTTCATTTCCTTCCTTGGGTAATACACCAGATCATTCCCCTCAAGAAAAATTTAACCTTGCCTTTCACATTACATCAAGCATTTTGATGCCATTCAAACGCTTGTACATAAATATAAATATTCTACTAATAATAGCAAAAGATATGCTAAGTATCATCCATCCTTGACCATTACATCATTTTCCTTTTCATTCACATAACATAGGCCGATTCGGGTGGTACCTTAGGCCACTCCCAATGGACATATAAGATTAGCCATTCTAGGGAAAGTGTTATATTGCATTCGACCAAGGCAAGGAAAACATGAGAATATGGCATTTCTAACTCATTTGATTCCTTTCTAGCATCATTCTTATCATTTAAACATTTTAACAACAATTCCAATAATTATGTCTAACACTTTCTCACACCTCAAAATTGTGTAAGTGTACTTTAAGTCATCCTTTTTCATGCCTTTCTAACTCATTATTCATTTCAATGATGGCAATACATCTAATCTCACAATTTCACATTTTTAAGCATACTTTTAAAGTAAAAAGGTAAGACTTTAAATTGGCAACATTACTTGAAATATAAATTGCCATGATTTTCTCTCTCTTCCTTTTTTTTAAAACTAGACATATATAGTTTCTAAGTCATTTTCAAGAGCAATTTCAGCATTGTTCATATGCATTCATTCAGCCAAGGTGACTAAAGCACATCTATTTGGGTACTTGTGAAGTTAAACAATGGGAAAAGTACCTAAATGCAAATCTAACTAGACTTTCTCTCTCTTACCATTTTCTAGTATTTTCTCTCACTCTTTCTAATAGAAAATTTGGCCAAAAATTTAGCACTCTTATAACCCTAGTAATTCGGCCAAGGTGAGAAAACAAGAAAAAATGGAGTTGTTTCATCACTTTGCTTGCAATACAATAATATTTATGCAAAATCCATGCAAAAATACCATTTTCTCACTCTTACAACCACAAATTCAGCCTTGACACAAATTAGGGTTTAATAAAATCAAATTCCATCCATGCAAATTTACCATTTCATGAGATTCCATGCTTTCTCACATATCTATAATCATAACCACAAGTTATTTACAACATATCTCATATCCAAGCATGTAAATCCACCATACACATGTAGAAAGAGAAATTTCCATCATGCTTACAAGTTTGAAAACACTATAAACATACCATAAAACATGAAAATAATGGCATAGGATTGTTTATCTACCTTAAAAAGCTAATAGATGTGTGATTTCCTTGTTGATTTGGTGGAAGCTTCTTCTTCTCCAAGGCAAAAATTCAATTCAGCCACTTCCTCTTCTTCTCTACCTTTCACAACATTTCTAGTATGTAGGAGAAGAAATAGGCTAAATTAAAGTTTGACTTATTTACAAAAATGCCACTCTTGTTAAATTGTCAATTTCATCCTTTTTTTTTTTTAACAATGGCATTGTCTCTCCTTGTCGTTGTAATTTTATGCAACTTCCATGGGCTAGGACTGCTTTGCCCTTCCAAAATTTCAAAATTGCATAGTGGTCCCTCAACTTTTCAGAATTTGCATTTTAGTCCTTAAGAAAAGTGCCTTTTTGCCATTAAGTCTAATTTGGCCTTTTTTGCTCCCTTTTTCATTATTTTCGGTTTCAAGGAATAAAATTACTTAAATAAAATTTCATAAGGCTCATTTCCATAAATTTACTAATTTACTTCTATTTTTTTCAAAATTACAATTTTGCCCTTTATGTTAAAACTATCATTTCACTCTCTTTCTTTCTTCTTTTGATCAAGAATGAGTAAGGATTTCTAATTCCCACCTTCATAGAATATTTAGGATCAAAATTAAATTTTTCTCACTTCATATAAAATAGCTATCATACTTAGTGTGAAATTACAATTTTACCCTTTTTAGGGAAAATTGCCTTTCAACATCAATGTAAATAATTTCTTGCATAACTAGATTCTTCTTCTCTCTTAAATGAAAATAATAAGAGTCCTTTGACATAACTTCATGAAATAAAAGAGTTAAACTAATTATTCATCTCATGGTAAAATTACCATTTTACCCTTCCTTATCAAATTTCCAACTTCATTCTTTTATCACAAAGGTGATTATATAATGATAAAAAAAATGTTCATTCTAACTCCTTAATAAATCATCCTTAACCCTTCACAAATAATGCTAACAATAATAATAATAACAACGTCATCATAAGATACAAATGTTAGGAGCGGATGTTACAACAATGATGATGCCAACAAAACAATGTATGAGTTCGCTAGACCTTCATTGGAAGGGACGCAGACGTGCATTACTCAGCCTACAATAGCAGCTAACAATTTTGAAATTAAGCCAAATGTGATCCAGATGGTGCAACAAACTGTGCAATTTGGAGGGATGCCCATCGAAGACCCTAATGCTCATATAGCTAACTTCTTGGCGATATGTGACACTTTCAAGATTAATGGAACCACCGACGACACCATTCGGCTTAGATTGTTTCTATTTTCCTTGAGAGACAGAGCAAAGAGATGACTGCAATCCCTACCACCTAACTCCATCACTACTTGGGAGACTTTGGCTGAAAAGTTTTTATACAAATATTTTCCACCAGCTAAGACTGTAAAACTACATAATGACATTTCTTCTTTTGTGCAGATGGCTGATGAGAGTATGTATGATGCATGGGAGAGGTACAAAGACTTACTAAGGTGTTTCCCACATCATGGATTGCCTGTGTGGATGCAGGTGTAAAATTTTTATAGCGGTTTAAATACAGCCACAAGAAAAATGGTGGATGCGATAGCAGGGGGTGCATTAAATAATAAAACCCCTGAACAGGCACACAGTTTAATAGAGGAAATGGCCATGAAAAACTATCAGTGGAAATATTCAAGGGATAGGCTATGACAGCAGGGAGTGGTCAACCAGTTATACTCTATATCAACCTTGGCAACTTAAGTGGAGCTTCTGGCCAAGAAGATTGACCAACTCCAGATGCCAGTGCATGCAGCACATTCAAGCTGCGAGTTCTATGGTGGCCCGTATTATGGTGTCAATTGTAATGCGAGAGGTATGTTTGCTAACCCCTCTTCTTCATTTTCTTCTTACAGTGGTTCTTTTGATTTTGAACAGGTAAATTACATGGGGAACGCTCTGAGATAGCAGAATAATCCATACAGTAACACATACAACCCTGGGTAGAGGAATCATCCAAATTTTGGATGGAGAAACACTAATAACCAGGGTCTACCAAGTTTTCAGCGGTTGCACCAGCAGCAACCCAGAAGCAAGCTGCTCCAAATCAATTTTCTCAAGGGCAGGAGAAGAAGCCTAATCTGGAGGAATTGATGATGAAGTTTGTGTCCACTTTAGAGAGCAAATTCCAACAAATAGACATAGCACTTAGAAACCAGCAGGCCTCCATTCAGAACTTGGAAAACTAGATGGGCCGAATTTCTAATGTGTTGGCTAAAAGACAGTCAGGGACGCTCTCTAGCACCACAGAGTCTAACACAAGGGATCATTGCAAGGCTATTACTCTAAGATCAGGCAAGCAAGTGGCTGGTCCTTGACTTTTACCTGATGATGATCATACTGATATGTAGGATGCAGCTGTTAGTAAGGACCAAGAGCTTGAGGTAACCAAGCCAGTGCAAGTTGAGGACAAGAAGAGCCCCATAAGAGAATACCAGCCACCCATTCCATACCCTGCTAGACTGAAACAGGAGAAGGTATATCAACCGTTTGGTAAGTTTCTTAATCTATTTAAACAGCTGAGGATTAACCTTCCTTTTATTGAAGCTATTTAGCAAATGCCTCGCTATGCGAAGTTCTTGAAGGAAATACTGAGCAACAAGAGGAAGCTGGAGGATTTAGGACTGGTGACATTGAATGAGGAGTGCTCAGCAATCCTACAAAACAAGCTACCTGTTAAGAGGCGTGATCCAGGGATTTTTACTATACCTTGTGTAATTGGTGAACTGTCTATCATGGATACTTTAGCTGATTTAAGAGCTAGCATAAATTTGATGCCTACTAGCTTGTTTGATAGACTAGGATTGAGTGAGCCAAAACCTACTAGGATGAACATACAATTGGCTTATAGAATTGTTAAATATCTTAGAGGTAAAGTTGAAGATGTCCTTGTAAAGGTCGATAAATTCATCTTTCCTGTTAATTTTATTGTGATGGATATAGAGGGTGAGAGTAGCATACCCTTGATTCTAGGTAGGCCTTTCCTTGCAACGTCTAGGGCTATTATAGATGTTTGTGATGGGAAGTTTAAACTTAGAGTAGGGGATGAAACTATTACTTTTGACTTAGCTACCTCTAAGAGATAATCTTTAGATCATGATGATACTGTATATTTTGTGGATTTCTTGGATGATGTGGTTGAATCTGAATTGCAGGAATTTTTACTTGATGACCCTTTACAGGTGGCATTACAAGGAGATGAGAATGAGTTGTCCAACGAGCAAATGCTGGAACAACTAGCTCATTTGCTGGCTATTGAGCCCAGCAACTCCATTGACCCTTTTGTTTCTCTTGATAGGTCAGAGGTAGAGAAGGTGAAACCTTCAATTGAGGATCCCCCAGCCTTGGAATTGAAGGAGTTACCCAAGCACTTAAGCTATGCCTATTTGGATGAGGCGGAGAAGCTGCCAGTAATCATAGCGGCTGACTTGACACCTGAGGAGAAGGAGATGACATGGACCTCTCTAAGGAAATACCCCAGGGCCTTTACTTACAAGATGGCGAACATTCCTAGGATTAATCCTAGTTATTGTTCACACAAGATCCTGATGGAAGATAGCTATAGGCCAGTGGTGCAGCCACAAAGACGACTGAACCCAAACATGAATGAAGTGGTGCAAAAAGAGGTAATTAAACTTTTTGATATAGGTTTGATTTATCCTATTTTTGATAGCTCTTGGGTGAGTCTTGTGCAGGTTGTACTTAAGAAGGGTGGCATGACAGTGGTCAAGAATGAGAAGGATGAGCTGATACCCACTAGAATAGTAACAGGTTTTCAGGTTTGCATTGATTATAGGAGGCTCAATGATGCAACCCAAAAAGAACACTTTCCTTTTCCTTTCATTAACCAGATGCTTGAACGTTTGGCAAGTCATATGTTTTATTGCTTTCTTGATGGTTTTTCAGGTTATTTTCAGATTCCCATTGCACCTGAAGACCAAGCGAAGACCACCTTTACCTGCCCATATGGAACGTTCGCTTACAGGAGGATGCCTTTTGGATTGTACAATGCACCAGCCACTTTTCAGTGGTGCATGATGGCAATATTCCATGAAATGATTGAGGAGTCTATGGAGGTATTTATAGATGACTTCTCTGTTTTTGGTAACTCTTTCTCCCACTGTTTGCTTAATTTAGAGCGTATGCTTGCGCGATGCATAGAAGAAAACTTAGTGCTTAATTGGGAAAAGTGTCACTTTATGGTGAGAAAGGGGATTGTTCTTGGGCATAAGATATCACATGCAGGGATGGCAGTAGATAAGGCTAAGGTTGAGACTATATCAAAACTACTACCCTCTAATTCTGTTAAGGCTGTTAGGAGTTTCTTAGGGCATGATGGTTTTTATCAGAGATTTATTAGAGACTTCTCTAAGATTGCTAGACCTTTGACTCAATTGATTGTAAAAGATGTACCTTTTATTTTTGATACTGATTGTATGCATGCATTTGAGTTACTAAAGGAACGACTAACCACAAATTTCTATTTGGTTCCACCTAAGTGGGGGCTACCTTTTGAACTAATGTGTGATGCTAGTGACTTTGTAGTTGGAGCTGTGTTAGGTCAGAGGATTGATAAAAAGTTCTAGCTAATTTATTATGCTAGCAAGACCTTGACTGATGCCCAAGAGCACTATACCACTACTGAAAAGGAGTTACTTGTAGTGGTTTATGCTTTTGACAAGTTTCGATGCTATTTAGTGCTATCCAAGACCGTGGTTTACACGGATCATTCAGCCTTGAAATATTTGTTCGGTAAGCATGATGCTAAGCCTAGACTCATTAGATGGATTTTGCTCTTGCAGGAATTTGATATTAAGATCAAGGATAAGAAGGGTGCGAAGAACTTGGCTACAGATCACCTATCAATGTTGGAGAATCCAAACTGGGAGGCCTTAGATGAGAGAGCCATTGATGATAACTTTCCAGATGAGCATTTGGAGGCAGTTCAGGTATGTACTGATGCCCCTTGGTTTTGTGATTATGCTAATTATCTGGTTGCAAGGGTTTTACCAAAGGGTATGACTACCTAGCAAAAGAAGAAATTCTTTGCTGAGTTGAAATACTACATTTGGGAAGATCCTTTCTTGTTTCATATTTGTGCAGACCAAGTAATCAGGAGATGAATACATGGGGAGGAAATCCACCAAATCCTGAAGCACTGCCATGAAGGACCAACAGGAGGTCACCAGGCTACAAACCACACTGCTAGGAAGGTGCTTGATGCAGGGTTCTACTGGCCAACCATATTCTAGGATGCTAGAGCATATGTCCAGGTTTATGATGCTTGTCAGAGGTCAGGTAACATCTTCGCCCCTGATAAAATGCCCCAAACGAGTATGCAAGTGGTTGAAATCTTTGATGTGTGGGGTATTGACATCATGGGCCCTTTTCCTTCCTCATTTGGTAATAAATATATACTCGTGGCTGTTGAGTATCTTTCCAAGTGGCCAGAAGCTTAAGCTTTCCCTACTAATGATGCCAGGGTAGTGACTAGGTTCCTTAAAAAATTGTTTGCTAGGTTTGGTATACCTAGGGCACTGATTAGTGATAGAGGGACCTATTTTTTTAGCTCCCAACTTGAGAAAGTACTAAAACATTATGGGATATCTCATAGGTTTTCAACACCCTATCACCCATAGACCAGTGGACAAGTAGAGGTAACTAATAGGGGTTTAAAGAGAATCTTAGAGAAAATGTGGGGGTGAGTAGGAAGGATTGGGCATCCAAATTGGATGATGCATTATGGGCCTTTAAGACAACTTACAGAACTTCTACTGGATTTACACCTTATAGGCTAGTGTATGGAAAGACTTGTCATTTTCCTGTTGAATTAGAACACAAGGCACTTTGGGCCTTTAAAACATGCAATCTTAATGTTAATTCTGCAAGTAAAGAGAGGTTATGGCAGTTGGATGAGCTAGAAGAATGGCGCCACCAAGCTTATGAAAATTCTTCCATTTACAAAGCTCGAACCAAGAAATGGCATGATCAAAGGCTGCGTGGCTCTAAAGATTTTTAGGTTGGAGATAGGGTATTACTTTATAACTTACATCTTCGTCTTTTTCTAGGAAAGCTTAAGAGCCAATGGTCAGGACCATTTGCGATCAAGCAAGTCTTTCCCTATGGCACAGTGGAACTGCATCATCCTGACAAGGGAGATTTCAAAGTCAATGGGCATAGACTAAAGCACTACTATGGAGACCCATTGGAGGTCGAGGAGCGAGTGAACATGGTGCTTTACCTGAAAGAGTGATAGAAGGAACGAGTCTAGTTAAAAGATTCAAAAAAAAAGAAGCACTATTTTTTTTTTATTTGCTTTATTTGTGTTATTTTATTTTTGTCTATTTTCCTCTTTTTCATTTTGTTGAGGTACATTAAAACTTTTAGATTATCTGTGCTTATTGTTGTGTTTTCTGCTTTTATTTCTGTGGTATACCCTTTGGCTGTCCAATGAGGATAGTGTGATCCTCAAGTGTGGGGTGGTGTGCCTTTATTATTTTGACTCATTTTCCCTCTGCTAGTTCAAGATGCTACATATTGATGCTACTTTTTGCTGATGTTGTATTTGTGCTGATAGTATATCTAGGATAGGATACTTGATTTTTTTTTGATTCTATGCACTTAAGTCTTTCATTGTCTTTGGAGCATGTATGATTCAGTCATGAATGGGCAGGCATTGTTTCTCATAGTTTATGTTAGAAAGCCATTTTAATGCCTAATGTATTCTTGACCACGGCCGGGTCATACCCGTGTTGCTTAATTATCTTTCATATTGTTCAATTTTGATTTAGGATGTTGATAATGCAGTTTGCATGCACTGCTTGATTGGCAATTCATATGAAAATATTTGAGAACCATATGCAATTTAGCCACACTTCAAACGTGAGATTTGAGCCTAAGATAAGCATTTATTATAAATATGGTTTGAATTCTTTTTGTTGAGTGTGTATTTCACTTGATTGTGTCTCTAGAACTTGCTCTGTAATACTTGTTGAAGTTACATAAACTTTTGAATAACAGATGATTTGGGCAACTTAGGATACACTATTTTTACCCCAAAAAAAAGCCTACCCTATGTGTCTTCCTCAGTTAGCCACTTTTGGAGCCTTCACTTTTTCTTCATCACTTACATTTTACACCTCATATTCCTTTCTATTCACTATCTTCTTTCTTCACCCCATTTGCTGAAATTTATGTGATTTATTCTTTGTCTGAGGATTAAAATGCATTTCCTTAATTGATGAGTACACTAAGTTCTTTTTATCATTCTAGATGCTCCCTTCAATCCAAAAGTGTAAGCATGCAGGCTAATTATGAAAAAAATGATGAAAAAAAAGAAAAGAAAAGATAATAATAAGATTAGTTTTTTTGTTGATATTATTCTCTGAGCATCTCCAACATTATTGAAAACTCAGTAAGAATTGTTATGTTTAGCATTTTTTGCATTTAATCCTTTAATCCTTCATGATGCTTCAATTGCATGAATTTTCAGCATCTATGCCTCTTCTACCAAAAATTTCTTCCCTACCATCACTTTAATCTCATTACAACCCTGTTAAAACCCCCCTTGATTTTGGTATTCAATGTTTAGTAGTAGCAGAGATGAGATTTATGAGCAAGCATATAGTAGACATATTCTTGTGAAGTTTCTTGAGGGATTTGTGCCTTACCTGTATACACTTTGAGTGATTTGAGTAACCTCTGAGAGGCATTGATTCTTAAATTCTTGGCATTGAATTGCTGGCTAAGTTGTGTATGCATCGTTATTATCTCCATTCTGCGTCAAGGTTTTGTAATCTGGTATATGATTATGTTTCACGGAGGATGTGTTAGGTATTATTAACTGTGGACTAGGTATGGACTCCGAGAAATTTTTGTTATTTTTTTTAGGACTGAGTTAGTGTTTGCTTGAGGACAAGCAAAAGCTTAAGTGTAGCGAATTTGATGTGTCTGATTCTATACATAATTTCCTGATATTAATTGTCCATTTTATGAGCAATTTATGTAATTTTATTCTTAAAATCACCTAAGGTTGCTTCATTTTTATTTTCAGGCATTTTATCAAGTCATCATCAGCAAACTGAGCAATTTGGAGCCTAGAAAGCTTTCAGAGCACTCAAAATAGGTCTTTTGGGCCAATTCTACTTATTGGGCCCTGGGCCGACCTTATTGGGCCTTGGACCGGGCTAATTTAAAGGAAAACCCGAGCAGCGTGCGTGAGAACTGGGCAGCGTGAAATAGTGTGGAGAATTTAGCTTGGAAGAGTACATTATCTAGGACCCGAGCTAAAAATGACCCGAGCTATGAAATTGGATTAGAAGGAGCACCTTTTTGAAGCTATTGTGAATAGTACCCATTGGGAAATCACGAAGCACCCACGCGTGAACAGTACTCGAGAGCATCGCGGGACCCACACCCAATGCAAGGAACCCACTGCACATTGAAGACTCGAACGGCACGTCCGACTAGCGATCTACGGCGGCTTAACCTCACCTCGGCAGCAGGAGATGACGGGTAACCCACCACCACCACCCATTGCCATTGAAAAGCAGGAAAATGATGAGAAAAGGCACGCGATTCAAGAGGAAAATTACTCCGCGTCGCGGCATTTTTTGGCGTTTTCCAACCAACCCATCGCCCGTCGTCGCTCCCTACAACTTCAGGCAACCCAGTTGCACCTTCCGACCAGCCATCGGCCGCCGTAACGTGATGGATCATGTGACTCGAGATAGACCCGAGTGACGTGACCCGATCGTGTTTCACGACCCGTCCGGCGTCATTCGCTCCGTTGGCTGCCTAATATTGTCCCTCCATCATGTGGTGCCTCTCCTACAACCATCCGCCGCAGCTCTGGTGGTCTGTGGAGCCATTTTCTATCGGATATCCATGACTCGTGACCCGACCCAGTTGTGACCCATTGCACAGCTTGTAAATTGCATTTTCTAGTCCTTTTCTAGCAGTTTTCTGATGAATATTTTACATTGTTTCATCTGCCATTCAAGAGAAGAGGGACGTATATAATTTTTACATTATTTTTCTCTCTGAATTGTGAATTTTCTGAATCATTGGATGATGTTTATGTTTAACTAAATTTGTAAAATCCATTGGGTCCTGAACTATGTTGGTAGCCTGAATTTAATTTCCATGGATGGTTGAACATTGATTATGTGATCTCCGTTACTGTTATGAATGACTATTTATGTTTTCATTGGCAAGACGTTGTACTAGAAGTTGTTTAGATTTCTCTTAATAATCGACAGATTTTAATTGAAATTGGACACTTAATTGTAATGTTAGAACTAAGGTTAATAAATTGTTGGATTAAGAAGTAACGAATCTTAATAGTAGTGAATTAGATCGATACTGCTGATCTAAAATTTACCATTAGGAAGAACCAACTAGTGGTAGATTTTAGGTTTAAGAAATTCATTGAGACCGACAGAGAATTAGAATTAGAATTAGAATTCACTCACAGGTAGCAGAATCAGATTCAGTCATCCATTATCTTTCGTATTTACCAACTAGTTTTGGGTTCCATTAGGTTTGCCTTTTTGTCTTGATTAATTCATCTTCCTGTCAATTAACGCTGACTAGTTATTATTGCATTTAGCTTAGTTATTAGTTTAATTAGAATGAAAATCACTTTGAGTTGCAGGCTAAATAACAAAGAACAAGTAGTAGTTCTGGGCTTTCCCATTCTCGAGAAATACGACCTTGATACTCACCATTGCACTAGGCTGCATCGATAGGTTCACTGCCTTAGGTGTTGTTGCTAGATAGCATTGGCAGCACGCATCAAATAGTTTGGATGATTAAAAACTCAATAACAGTCTAGGAGCTTTATTTACCACACAAAAATAGCCCAAACCACCGATTACTCATACTCCAATTTGGGATTTAAACTCTTTCTCAAAAACCATAAGAAACCCATTTTTCAAATTTTTATTCAGACATTCATAAGCATATTTATGCATTTTAAAACATCCAATAGCCATCAAAATCACTAAGAATGTAGGTTTTAACCTCTCTCAAACTTAAACAATAGAAAAATCAAAGTTTTCAATTATAAACAATGATATTTCAAAAATGAGAGAGATTGGTGATTTGCTACCTTTTTACTGATTGAAACTTGGTATTTGATGATGGTGAAGTGTTTTGATATGTTTTCCTAATTTTTGAAATGCTGAAATCTGCTTTACAACTTTCTTTCTTCACAATTTCCTAACTTTCTCTCGCTAAATCACTCTCTCTCTAGATTTCAAAACTCTGGATGAAAAATGGCAGTTCTGAGGTCTTCACCTATTTATAGGTGATCCGTCCCCTTGCAAATTCTACCCTAAATTGCCAACCATTTGACGCAAAATGATAATGCCAACTATATGCTAAATTGCCATTTTCCCCTTAACTCTCTGGCGGGAAGTTTTCAAAATTTTGTTGCTACAGTAAATATTTTAACCAAAATTACGGCCTATTTCCTTGAAGCTTTGGAAATTCACACATCTACCCTCACTTTATCTTTTTTCTTTCATTTTGGTCCCTGATCATTCCTTTCCCTTAAAACTCTTATTCTAACTTATTTTTATACGTCTATATGCTATTTAATGCAAAAAACACAATTATTTAATTCATTTAAAATTAACAAATATCTCTTAATGCGTAGAAAGGAGCAGACGTTACATCATCACCTCAAGAGGCAACATGGGAGAAAGCAGAGGATATGAGACGATTGTATCCAGAATTGTTTGAATAGGTAATTCCAAATTGTTAGGACAAAATTCTTTCAAAAGTGAGGAGAAATGTGACACTCATCTTGTAACATCCTCCTAAGTACCTAGACTCTAAATGTAATTTAACTAAGTTAGAGATTGGTTACCATAAGAATGTATTACTAAGAGCTAGAGAAGTAAATTATGGATCAATTGACCGTGAAATTAGGCAAAATGAGGTCCAATATAAGAGAAAATGAAGTTTTAAGAAATGGTATCTCTGGGTAATTTAACCTAAAGGACAAATAAGGAATTAAAAATTAAGTAATTAGAAATGAAACCCTCAAGGAAATAAAATATGAAAGCGGTATATAAGGGAAATAACTTTCTTATAATATCTAAAATTTATTTTTGACCCTAGGAATAAATTATCAATTATTTTTAAGTTTTAGTTAACTGAACTTTCCTCCCCCAAGCAAAAGTGACATATGACTTAATAGGGAAGGAGCCTTTAAGGTTCATAAACCATCTTCATATAGTGAGAGAAAGAGGGAGTTCTAGTCAGAGAAATTTTGGAAACCATAGAAGGAGTATATCTAAAGTTGAGCAACCCAACTAGCTTTTGACACATCATACTGCATAAATTACCAAGGTGATTAGGAGAAATCTTTCCCTATCTCTTTGGGTGCAACAACCCACTTTCTCTGATGAAAATTCAAAGAAACCACGTTTCAAGCTGAGTTAGGAAATTTTAAAGTTGCATTCTATGATTTTATGCTATATATATGCTTGTAAGGTCTTGCATGTGATTGTTTTACTCTAAAAATGAAATCTAAAGGATGGGTTGCTTACTTTTCTTTTATTCATGAATTCCATGGATTTAACTTGATTTCTAGCATGAGAAAGTGTAGTTTTAATGTGTGATAATGTTTTGGAAGGAGAAAAGGGTTTATGAATTATTTCCAATCAAAGTCTAAAAGTTTTCCTGAGGTTTTAGGAGCTAAAAATGCATTAAAACATGAAATTTATGTTTGGAAATGTTGAAATCATGAAGAACTAGCTTCTTTACCATGACTAAAGTCTTCTTCATCATGATGAACTCTTGCTGTGGTCTTCACCACAGCTAAAACCTTTTCACTGTGGTGAACTACACAGAAAGCATGGTTCTGCATTCATTGCCTTGGGACTACTCCATGACAAACTTTTTCACTGTTTTAGCTTTCATCTTTGTATTTTAACCCCTTTTCTTCCCTTAAACATCATGTAAAGTCTAGGTAATCATCACAAATCCAAGTAATGCATTTAAGAAATGATATGGGACTAGATTAAAGGAAAATAGCAAGAAAATTGTAACCCCCTAATCCTACAGTTGCTTAGTAGTTGATTAAATAATATAAACTATATACTATAAGATTGGTGAATTACTACTTTCCTTACCCAAGTCAATTCTTAATTATTTACCAAATGACATAATTAGTATTATTGGTCTGGGCTACTACACTCAGGATCTCACACATTACGCAGCAAAAATAAAAACATATTAGTTAAAATAACATACATGTGCATACATATATTTATATACATAAACATTCATTAGACATATATCTATGGATATGTGAGAGTGTTAGTTAGGGTAAAGAGACAACAAGCCTGTCACTCATACCCATTTAACAAAAATAGCTAGTGGATTCCTAGCTCACATATCCTAATACATATATGCCCTTATCTTATACATCAAAACTATTCTCCTGATCCTTTTACCAAAATATCAGAAGGATTCAGGTTATGAGGCATATCAAAAACTTTCCTAGAAGATTACATCCTCAAGG
The DNA here is from genome assembly GCA_031216115.1 of Senna siamea. Lineage (NCBI taxonomy): Eukaryota > Viridiplantae > Streptophyta > Magnoliopsida > Fabales > Fabaceae > Senna > Senna siamea. Next base: position 21,742,712 of record CM062363.1, on the reverse strand, counting down.
TGTGGGAGAAACTTCCCATATATACACAATCGACACTTCATGAATCACTGGAAAATACCCTAGGAAGGGTATCTTCACCACTTCCACCTCTACTTCTAGTACTATCTAGAACCTAGGCATCTGATACAAACCAGCATTTTTATGAGAATAAATCCCAGTAGCATTGATAACCATTTTTCAAAATAGCCAGCTTGTACTACCGTAAACTCATACGAAAATTATACATTCTTTTTCATAAAACAATACATCTATTGGGTGATCCTGTATAACATTTCATTTAACATTCATACTTGCATGCATTGCTTACTATATATGTTCAGCTCGTAGTATACATTACATAAACTCATCAAAACATATAGGTAACATATCATCATTCATATAACTTTCATCATAAAATAAAGAGTAATAAGGAAATAAGAGCACTTCTCATTGGCTTCTGCTAATCATCATCATAATCATCATCATATAATTGCATAATAAGAGAAATCTGGAGGGGCAATGTAACGACCCCCTAATACGTCATACGCGATGCTTATCTGATCAGCGGAAGCATATGTGGTATTCTGAATGTTTATTCCCTATGTGGGAACGTCAGGGGATCGCTACTGGTTGAGCGTAACCCAAATAGATTCTCCGTTATCCATTCAGATTCCATTCAACCCTGATTCACACGCAGCTAACTAAATACACATACATACATCATCAATAATAACTCTGGAATGAAATATAAAACTCATATACATGTCTCATCATACATTCATACACATTTCAATTCAAATCCATAAATTTACAGCGGTAGATTCTACCAAAAATTCGGCAGAGTTTCCTCTGTAAAGTGATCATATCCCCAAATACAGAATCACCTGTTATAAACTCAATAACCAGTCCAACAACAGCAGTAAACATACTAATATAAATCCATACACAACAACATCAATCCATCACTAAAATCCATACATACTATCTAAAACATTATATATACATTCAGTCTGGTCCATACAAAGTTTATAAGAAACGGAATCCAATAAATAACAGCGTCATCAAAGTATATATACAAATGATTCAAGCCTAAGCTAATCATTCTCCGCCTATCCTCAAGTCGACTTGGCTATAAATGCAGGCTCACGCCTGTCCCTGTTCATCTGAGTACACAACCTAATGAGATATGAATCCCAGTAGAATAATTTACAATTTAATTATCATTCAAAAATCAGTTGAATACTCAGCGGTGTGAACACCGAAATCGTCTTCAGAAATCGATTCAACAATGAATACCTTATCTTTAAAATCGTTTAAATACATGGAAATTGCGGCAATATATCACAATCAAAAATCCATTTCTTAAAAAATCAGTTATCAAAAGCGAGTGAAATCCCATGCCTGTGTATCTCAATCCACGTTGGTTACAAATCCATCAGAATCGAATCTAAATCATCTTCTAATTGCACGTAGTCTAGAGAATACCTCTCTTATCGTTGGGTGTGATCCGTAACACCAATCACCCGAATCAAGCCTATATTGTGAGTGTGATCCGTAACACCAATCACTCACTCAAGGACCGGGTGAGAATCAACATCTAGGCGTCCCTAGCATGTGCACATACGCCAATTCTCATCCTCATCTGATCTATTCGAACTCACATGCACTCGGTCGGCTATTCCTCAGGGTTCTAGGGCATCACGCCTAAATCACAACGTTTCCCCGTGTAGGTTATCCACCCTTATACTCCTTAAACCTTTCTTAGGGTCGTCCTGGTTTAACGTGCAATCCCTAACTCAGTACAGGCTAAATCTGATAAAAATAGTTTCGTTTAAAAGCTTCCGAGGGATACTTAACGACCAGTCCCATACCGGCTATCAAGTACCCAACCCTAAGTAAATCCGCCTAAAGGCATCTAAACTCGATAAACAAGGTGTCTAACATGCAATTAGGGTTTTCAGTACACAGGCATGCAATTTATCCCATCGAAAGTAGCACGCAAATCCATACAAGTCGTCTAAATCAGTCAGGTATTCACTAAATCAATTCTAGGGTTCGGGAAGTGTAAATTATCCTACCTGGTCTCCGGTCGCTTCAATTCAAGTCAGGACTCTGCGAAATCTTGGTTTCTGAGCCCAATTAATTCCCTGGACATGAAATTGAATATTTAGATTCGTCACGTCATCCAATTTTCAATCCTAAACCCGCATACGATTACCTAGGTTAATTAATTGTCTAATTACGTTCGGCAGCCATTTCAGTCATATAACATTAGTTTTTGGGAAAACAGACCTTACCACTATGCTCGGATTATGGAATTCTACGTCCCGGTGATCTCAGTTTCTCGAGATGCACGTCCAGAAACTTCGGCACGGCGGCACACGGCGGCACACGACGGCGCACGGCGGCGGATGGTGGCGCACGGCGGTGAGGTGCGGTTTGTCTCGAAAATCACACCACGGTGAAGCCCGCAAGCTCAGGAGTCCGAATACGGTGGTGGCACGGCGGTTCACGACCGTTTGGGCGGTGTTCCGGCCACGAAGCGTCTCGCACGGCGAACGGCGTTTTGCCTCGATCCGGGCGCGTCCGGGCTCCTTTCGACAGCGCCAAGCTACTGGAGGCAGCTGGCAGCTCGGGCTACACGGTGGTGGGGGCGGTGAGGGTCAACGGCGTCGGACGGCGGCGCATCCGGCTGGGGAAATTTCGCTCGATGGAAGGGAAAAACAGCGTTTTTTCAGCGGCTCCGGCGGCCGTTGGTGGCGGTGGTTGATTGCTGGTGGTTGTGGGCAGTGAGGGCTGTCGGTTGGTACCCTTGGTGGCGGCCCACAGTGGCTGTGGTGGCCGTTCACGGTGGAGGAAGGTGGAGAGAGAAAAGAGAGAAGAGAGAGAGAGAGTGGTGAGGAGAGAGAGTGAAATGGGAGAAATGGTGGGAGTTCGCGTAATTTAAAGCCTCCAGGGGCGATCCCGACTTTTCCCAGGCCACCCGGGGATCTTTTAGGGTGTCGACATCCTTCCCGATGTTGGCACGCATTTCCATGCGAAAGCCTTGGCCTCCGTCAACGAAAGTGACGCACGAAACTTCTTCCGTCAGTTTCTGATCGCCGGATTACCTTTCTTTCTGTTTGATTGTGTTTCTGGCTTCAAACGACCTTCTGTGTCAAGTCATTATCCTCAAAATACGTGCCAAGCTTCGTTTGATTAGGATTAGGGTTAAAAATCAAGTTTTATCTTTTAAAATCCTTTAAAAACTCTTTCGAATCTTTTAGTTATTCTGACGGCGTGTGCACCACTCTATTTTTTCGCATATGTACTGTGGCAACTCTGCCTGGCAGTCCTCAACTGCATATAACATTCTGTACATTTTGGAGCGTCCTCCAGTGGATCCAAGTACCATAAGGTTCCCAACTATGGGTCCCACACATTAAATACATACTGGGGTCCTCAAAACGCTATTCATAAAAATATATGGGTGAATTGGTGCATACTATAGTTCTGTAAATTCTAGGTATGTGACTTTTCATTTACTTTGGCCATTAAGTCACTAACTTACAATTTACAACTATCACTATAATCGTGGAATGTCTAATCACCGTCCCATACCAGCAATTAGTCATTCAGATATGAACCTATCTACCACAAATACATATATTAAGAATACAATTTTGATTTCTCTTATGCATTCTTGCTCTTTCCTTTTAACTTTCATCACTTGCATGCTCTTTCTTGTTTACATTCAAAGTATATGTTACCTTGCTTATAATTTGAGTTTAATCTCCAGTTTGGATTTAGTTTTTGGGCTAGATATCATTCAAATACATCATTAAGTTCATCTTTTCATCACAAAAGGTGGCAGTCGACTAGTATCACGCTGAAAGTTGACTGATTGCATTCCGTCTAAATTTTCAAAATTCCAAATAGAGAGCTGGTTGTCGGCTGCTAGGTGCTTGCAGTCGACTGCTATCTTACTTTTGGGCCCGACAGTCGATTGCTGGGTCGACGGAATCGGCTGCTCTATTCTTGGGCATTTCTGGAAAAATGAAGAACATGGGAGTCGACTTCCAGGTGCTCGGCAGTCGACTGCTAGCATTCTGTATGCGATTCTAGGCACCTCAAGAGCATGACAGTCCGCTGTTGCAATGGGGCAGTCGGCTACTGTGTCTTGCTCTGTTTTGTAAATTGCCGTTGACCCAAAATTTCAATCCAAAAACTTATTTCTAAATCCATTTTTAAATTTATGAACTCAAGATAAACTCCTTAGCAACATTTAACACAAGAAAACAGCCCAAAACATCATGTAATCTTGTCCAAATATGAGATTAAAACTCATTTTTGTTCAAACTGAAAAACCCATTTTTCAGAAGAAATTTTAAGCATGCACAAGTATTTTCAATCGGTTAAAAACACCCAATAGTGATTAAAAACAATCAGAATGTAGTTTGTAATCCCTTTTTCTTTTAAACAAGTTCAATTTCACAAATTTCAATAATATAAACAGTAAACTCCGAAATAAAGGGATTGGGTTATTATGCTACCTTTTTGCTGGTTTTTAATTAGTGGTTGTTGATTGGTAAGTGTCCTGGAGTGATTTCCTAGCTCCTAGAATGCTTAAATCCAAGCAACAAGGTTATTTACTCACAATTCCTTCTCCTTCTCTCTAGCTCGTCCACCCTCTCTCTCTCTCTAAAATTCAGACTTTTAGGAAGCAATTGAAGGGTTTGAAGGATTGGCCTATTTATAGGCAGTCTGTCCCTTTACAATTTCTCTACTAATTCCTGACCATTTAGTCCAAAATGATAATTCTTCCAACTATATGTTAATTTACCATTTTTTCCCTAGCTCACTAGCGGGAAGCTTTCAAAATTTTGTTGCTACAATAAATCTTTTGGCCAAAATTGCAATTATCATACCCAAATTCTTTCACTTTTCTGTTTAGTACTTTTCTTCATTCTAGTCAAATTTCTCACTCATTTCTAGTCCACTTCTTGCACTCATGCAACTATATGCAAGCTAATATAACATAAATGCAACATATACAAACAATTAACTAAAATTAACAAACATCTCTCAAAGTCAATTTTTAGGAACAATTTCAGCATCATTCATATGCATTCATTCGGCCAAGGTGACTAATGCACACTTATTTGGTTATTTGTGAAGCTAGACAATGAGAAAAATACCTAAATGCAAAGCTAATTGAACTTTCTCTCTCTTACCATTTCCTAGGACTTTCTCTCACTAGTTCTAACACAAAATTTTGCCAAAATTCAGCACCAACATGAACCCTAGCATTCGGCCAAAGTGAGAAAACAAGCAAAAGTGGATTTGTTTCATCAATTCCCTTCCAACACAACAACATTCATGCAAAATACCATTTTCTCACTCTAAAAAGCACAAATTCAGCATTTACCTAATTTAGGGTTTAGAAAAATCAATTTCCATTCATGAAACCTTACCTTTTCATGAGTTTCCATACTTTTCAACATATCTATAGTCACAACCACAAGTGATTTCCAACATATTTCACATCCAAGTATGCAAATCTACTATACACATGTAGAGAGAGAAATTTCCACCTTTCTTACAATTTTGAAAACACCATAAATCTATCATGAAACATGAAAATAATTGCATAAGGTTGTTTATCTACCTTGAAAAGCCAATGGATATGTAAGCTTCCTCTCCTTCAAGTCAAGATGGGTTTTCGGCTATCTCCTCCTTCTTATCCTCTTCTCACGCCATTTCTAGTAGCTAGGAGAAGAAATAGGCTGAATTAAAGTTAGACTTATTTACAAAAATGCCATTCTTGCAAATTTTGTCAATTTCATCCTTTTTCTTTTCTTTTTATAACAATGGCATTGTCTCTCCTTACCATTGTAATTTCATGCAACTTCCATGGGCTGGAACTGTTTTTCCCTTCCAGAATTTTGAAATTGCATAGTGGTCCCTCAACTTTTCAGAATTTGCATTTTAGTCCCTAAGAAAAGTGCACTTTTGCTATTAAGTCCAATTTGGCCATTTTTGCTTCCTTTTTCATTCTTTTCGGTTTCAAGGGGTAAAAATCACTTAAATAAAATTCCATAAGGCTCTTTTCCATGAATTTACCAATTTACTTTTATTTTATCAAAATTACAATTTTGCCCCTAAGGTAAAATTACCTTTTTACCCTTTATGCTAAAACTATCATTTCACTCTCATTCTTTCTTCTTTTGATCAAGAATGAGTAAGGATTTCTAATTCCCACCTTAATAAAATATTTAGGGTTAAATTATAATTTTCTCACATCATATAAAATTACCATCATAACCATGATGTGAAATTACAATTTTACCCTTCTTAGGGAAAATTGTCCCTTAATATTAACATAAGTAATTTCTTGCATAACTATACTCTTCTTCCCTATTAAATAAAAATAATAAAAGTCCTTTGTCATAACTTCATGAAATAAGAGAATTAACTAATTATTCATTTCATGGTAAAATTACCATTTTACCCTTCCTTACCAGATTTCCAATTTCATGCTTTTATCACAAAAGTGATTATAAAGTGATAAAAGTGTTCATTATAATTCCTTACTAAATCATCCTTAACCCTTCATAATTAATACTAAAATAATAACAACATCATCATAAATTACAAGTGTTAGGAGTGGATGTTACACTGATAGTCGACTGCTAGCTTCTTTGTTGGGCAAACAGTTATTTCTTTGAGTCGAGGCGATTGGCTACTCTGTTCTTAAGCATTTTTGGAAAAATGAAGAACACGACAGTCAACTTCTGAGTGTCTGACAGTCGACTGCTAGCATTCTGTATACGTTTCTAGGCACATTAAGAGTACGACAGTCAACAGTTGCACCATGGCAATCGGTTGCTGCATCTTGCTCTGTTTTGTGTATTGTCATTGACCCAAAATTTCAATCCAAAATCTTGTTTCTAAACCCATTTTGAAATTGATGAACTCAAGATAAACTCCTTAGCAACATTTAACACAAGAAAATAGCCCAAAACATCATATAATCTTGTTCAAATCTGAGATTAAAACTCATTTTCATTCAAGCTGAAAAACCTATTTTTCAAAAATAATTTTTGGCATGCACAAGTATTTTCAATTGGTTAAAAATACCCAATAGTAATTAAAAATAATAAGAATGTAGTTTTAAATCCCTTTTTCTTTCAAACAAGTTCAATTTCAGAAATTTCAGTAGTATGAATAGTAAACTACGAAATAAAGGGATTGGGTTATTATGCTACCTTTTTGCTGGTTTCTAATAAGTATTTGATGATTAGAAAGTGTTCTGGAGTAATTTCCTAGCTCTTAGAATGCTTAGATTAGTCCAACAGCTTCCTTTCTTCACAATTCTAGCTCTCTTTCTCTCTCTAACTCGGTTTCCTTCTCTCTCTAAAATTTCAGAACTTAGGATGCCAAATAAAGGGTCTGAAGGATTAGCCTATTTATAGGCAGTTCGATCCTTTTGTAATTCTACTCTTAATTTCTAACCATTCGGTCTAAAATGATAATTCTTCTAACTATATGTTAAATTACATTTTGTCCCTAGCTCACTGGCGAGAAGCTTTCAAAATTCTGTTGCTACAGTAAATCCTTTGGCTAAAATTGCGATTTTTATCCCTAAACTTTTTCACTTTTCAGTTTAGTCCTTTTCTTCATTCTAGTCAATTTTCTCTAGTCCAATTCTTGCACTCATGCAACAATATGCAAGTTAACATAACATAAATGCAACATACACAAGCAGTTAACTAAAATTAACAAACATCTCTCAAAATTTAGGAGTGAATGTTACATTTCTCTCCTCCTTTTTAAGAAATTTCATCCTCGAAATTTATATGTACCTATACAAATAACTCTAGATATACTTTTCTCATATCATCTTCCTTCTCCCACATAGCTTCTTAGGGCGATGACTGATCCCACAATATCTTTAACAGTGGAATTGTCTTGTTTCTCAATTGTTTGACTTTAGTCCTAATGATTCTTGAAGTTCTAGGATTATAAGTTAAATTATCTTTTAATTGTACTATTCTGGCATTAAGAATATGTGAAGGATCAGGAAGATATTTTTTAAGTTGAGAGATATGAAATACATTATGGAGATTGGATAGAAAAAGGGTAAAGCAATTTGATAAGCAGATTGGCCAACCTTTTTCAAGATTTAGAAAGGTCTAATATATATTGAGCTTAAATTTCTGGACTTGATAGCTCTGCCAATACCAGTAATAGGAGTAATTTTTAGGAAAACATAGTATCCTTCATCAAATTCTAATGGTCTTCTCCTTTTATCAACATAACTCTTCTGCCTATCTTAGGCTTTGGCCATCTTTTCTTTAATCATTTTAATTGATTTGCTATTTTTTGAACTAATTCAGGCTCAAGTAGTTGTCTGTCCCCTACCTCAAACCAACACAAGGGTGACCTACATCTTCTTCCATACAAGGCTTCTAAAGGAGCCATCCTTATGTTGGAGTGAAAACTATTATTGTAGGCAAATTTCACTATAGGTAAATTTCTATCCCAATTGCCATTTTGCTCTAATGTACATGTTCTAAGCATATCTTATAGAGTCTAAATAGTTCTTTCAGTTTGCCCATCAGTTTGTGGATGATAAGTAATACTAAAGCTAAGTTTAGTACTAAAATCCTCCTACAAGGCTCTCCAGAATGTATAAGTAAACCTAGGATCTCTATTAGATACTATATTAGTAAGAACTCCATGGAGTCTTACTATTTCTTGTATATACAATTGGGCTAACTTATCTAATGAGAAATTTATTTTGATGGGAAGAAAATGTTCAGATTTAGTTAATCTGTCCACAATCACCCAAATTGCATCATTTCCTAATTGAGTTTTTAGTAAACTTATTACGAAATCCATAGAAATCTTATCCCATTTCCATTCAGGGATTTCAAGAGGTTTTAGTAGTCCTGCAGGTTTCTGATGTTCAATTTCCACCTATTGGCACACTAAGCATCTAGCAACATACTTAGCTATTTGCTTTTTCATACCTGGCCACCAAAATTTCTTTTTCAAATCTTGATACATCTTGGTAGTACCAGGATGAATAATATAGTTGCTCTTATAGGCTTCTTCTAGAATTATATCCCTCAGTCCTCCTGAATCTGGGATATAAATCCTATCTTGGAAACTCACTACCCCATCAATACCACTTTTGAATTCTTTTAGGTCCTTAAGGGACTTTAAGAATTCATCCTCTCTTTGAGCTTCTAATATCTGAGTTCTAAGGTTATTCTCGATTTTTAACTCACTCAGATATATCCCATTTGGTAACACCAGTATGGATAGGCTCATATTTCTAAATTTCTCTATCAGGCTCATTTCATTTATCATTAGTTGAGCCATGTGGAGAGATTTCTGACTTAGTACATCTGCCACTACATTAGATTTTCTTGGATGGTACTTTAATTCAAAATCATAATTCTTTAAGAATTCCATCCATCTTCTTTGCCTCATGTTTAATTCTTTTTGGTCAAAGAGATATTTGAGACTTTTATGGTCACCAAAAACCTCAAACCTCAATCCATACAAATAGTGTCGCTAGATTTTTAAAACAAACACTATAGCTGCTAATTCTAAATCATGGGTAGGGTAATTTTCTTTATGAGGCCTTAATTGTCTAAAGTCATATGCAACAACTCTCCCATTTTGCATCAAGACACATCCTAGGCCCCTTCTTGGATACATCACAATATAATTCAAAATTTCCTAAGGGATCAGGGATTATTAAGAAAGGGGTTATGGTCAAATTTTCTTTTAAAATTTGAAAACTATCTTCACATTTGTGATCCCACACAAAAGGAATATCTTTCCTAGTCAATCTAATTAAGGGCAATGCAATTTGTGAAAACCCTTTAATAAATCTTCTATAATACCCTACTAATCCAAGAAAACTTTAAATTTCGGTCATTGTCGTGGGTCTCTCTCAACTCATTAAAACTTTTATCTTATTGGGATTTACTGTTACTCCATTTCTAGTGTTTGCATAACCTAAGAATTTCACCTCTTCCAACCAGAATTCACATTTTTCTAATTTTTCATACAATTGCTTTTCCCTAAGCAACTATAATACAATCCTAAGATGATGTTCATACTCTTCACTACTCTTAGAATATACAATAATGTCATCAATAAACACTACTACAAATTGATCTACATAGGGTCTAAAGATACAATTCATGTAATCCATAAAAATAGTTGGAGCATTCGTTAATCCAGATGGCATTACCAAAAATTCATAATGCCCACATCTTGTTCTAAAGGCTGTCTTAGGTATGTCTTTTGTTCTTACTTTGATTTGATGGTATCCCGACCTCAAATCAATTTTGGAAAAACAATAGCTCCTTTCAATTGATCTAACAGGTCATCTATCCTAAGGAGTGGGTATTTATTCTTCACGGTTACCTGGTTCAGTTGTCTATAGTTTATACATAACCTCATACTTCCATCCTTCTTCTTTACAAAAAAAATTGGTGCTCCCTAAGGTGAAGCACTAGGCCTGATAAATTGTTTCCCTAAAAGATCATCTATCTGCACCTTTAATTCAGTTAACTCTAAGGGAGACATTCTATAAGGCGCTATAGAAATTGGTCCCATGCCAGGAATAAATTTTATTGAGAATTTTATTACTCTCTCAGGTGGAAGACTTGAAATTTCATTGGGAAAGACATCTGGAAATTCACAAACTATAGGAATAGTATTAAGTTTCTACTGAAGTTCAATTTTAGAAGAACACATAAAACTAGTTCCTTGGATCTCTTCCTTAATTTTCCTAACTACTGGCATGGCATCTATAAAAGTCAGAGATTTCTTAGAATAATCCAAGACTACATTGTTCACAGACAACCAATCCATCTCGAGAATAATATCTAATCCCTCCAAAGGTAAACAAATGAGGTTAACAATGAAGGGCTTATTTTCAAAAACAAGGGAACAATTTAAGTAGGATAAAGAAATTAATACCCGCTCTCCTGCGACAGAAGAAATAGATAACTCATAGGGCAATTTAAATAAAGTTAAATTCAATCTTTCCACACATTCACAGGAAATGAAAGAATGAGTGGCACCAGAATCATACAGTACAATTAAAGATATACCATTTATCAAAAATTTACCTTTTATCAAATCATCGGACTGAACCATGTCTTTACCTTTGAGAGTATAAACTCTTCCCATAGTAAGAGGTCTTGTGGGCTCAGTCAACTTCTTCCACTCAGGGCAATCTCTAATGAAATGACCGAATCATCCACACTTAAAACACAAACCAAACTGGAATCTACAAGGTCCACCATGACTTTTCCACATTTTGGACAAGCATTAGGTACTGCCTATCTCACTACAGGTTTCTTCCCCTTCTGGTTTCCCTCATTTCTACTATCCCTTCCTCTGAAGGATCTCAGTTGTTTCCTTTTAAAGAAATTGGCTCTCTGTCTTTCTTTCTCTATTTTAGCCAGGTTCTGAGAAACAATGCGACACTTGTTTACTACCATAGCAAAGTTTCTAATTTCAAATGTAGCAACAACATTCTTTAGCTCTGATCTCAACCCAGCTTTTAGATGCAATGCTTTCCATGTCTTATTTGGATGATGCTCCAAATAAGAAGAGAATTTGGACAGTGCCTCAAATTTTTGCTAAATACTCCTCAAAAGTTATACTGCCTTGCTTTAATTTCATGAATTCAATTTCTTTTTGATTTCTCACGTTCTCAGGGAAATACTTTTCCAGATAAACTCTTTTAAAAACTTCCCAGGTGATCTGGATCCCTTGAGCTATCAGTAATTGTTTCGCTCCTCTCTACCAATATTCTGCTTCCCCAACAAGCATGTGAGTAGCAAACAATACCTTCTATTTGTTCGTATTCGGTATGATCTCAAACAATTTTTCCATCTCTCACAACCATTCTTCAGCTGCCTATGGTTTAAACTCACCCCTAAAGGAAGGAGGATTATTTCTTTGAAATTCATACCAACCAATATAGGCTTGGTTTCTCACTTGTCCAACATCAGGATTTGGGTCGGGACTCTTAGGTCTATTCTCTTGAAATTATCTAAATGCTTCAGCTATAGCTGTAGCTTGTTGAGTAACTTGTGATAGCTTTGTTCGGCGGCTTTATTCTCTCATAGCCTCTGCCACTCCCATCATAACATGCATTACTCTTTCATATTGGTCTCACCTTCCTTTTCCTTCCCAGTATTTCTCCTAGGTGGGGCCATAATTCACTCTACAAAAACAAACATTACCAAGGTGATCAGTCTCAATAACATATTATTTATAAGAGATCATATGGCACCAATCAGAAATATCATCTACCCAAACCTAATACTTCATTCCTTAATTCAAAACATAATACAAGCCAGTCAACTACCATGGTTCAGCTAACTACCTTGCATTAGTCTCTATCCTGAGGAATCTACCCTTTCACTACCGAGCCAGTTCTAGCTAGCCGTGGTAGTAGTGCTTTGATACCAACTCAGTGTAACCCCCTAATCCTACAATCTCTTTTAAAGTGATTTAAATAATATAAATAATATACTATAAGATTATTGAATTACTACTCCCGTTACCCAAGTAAATTTTAATTATTTATCAAGTGAATAAAAATATTATTGGTTTGGGCTACTACACTTGGGATCTCACACATTACGAAGTGGACATAAAAACATATTAGTTAAAATAACATACATGTGCATACACATATTCATATACATAAACATTCATTTATGGTGTATAAATATCATTCATTAGACATATATCTATGGATATGTGAGAGTGTTAGTTAGGGTAAGGAGACAACAAGCCTATCACTCATACCCGTTTAACAAAAATAGCTAGTGGATTCCTAGTTCACATATCCTAATACATATATGCCCTTAACCTATACATCAAAACTATTTTCCTGATCCTTTTCACAAAATATTATAAGAATTCAGAATATGGGGCATACTAAGAACTTTCTATTCTAATTTTTCATGTAATTAGGGTAGGGGAAGGACTTCCTATACATATTTTATCCATAGTTCCTTGATAATAGGGAAATACCCCAGGAAGGGTATTTTAACTAACTCCATCTCTATCTTAAAGAGGATCTGGTATCTAAGCATCTGATACAAACCAGCATTTTCATGAGAATAAATCTTAGTAGCATTAATAACCATTTTTCAAAATAGCGAGTTTGTACCACTTTAAAGTCAAACGAAAATTCTACATCCTTTTTCATAAAACAATACATCTATTAGGTTATCCAGTATAACATTTCATTTAACATTCATTCTTGCATGCATAAAGTTAACTCATTGTATATATATCATCAGTTCATCAAAACATATAGGTAACATAGCATCATTCATATAACTTTCATCATAACATAAAGAGCAATAAGAAAATAAGAGCACTTCTTATTGGCCTTTACCAATCATCATCATCATCATCATCATATAATTACATAATAAGAGAAATTTGGAGGGGCAGCATGTGCACCACTCCATGTTTTCACATATGTATTGTGGCAACTCTGCTTGGTAGTCCTCGACTGCATATCACATTTGTGTACATTCTAGAGCGTCCCCCAGTGGATCCAAGTGCAATAAGGTCCCTAACTCTGGGTTCCACATATTAAGTACATACTGGGGTACTCAAAATGCTATTCATAAATATATATATAGGTGAATCGGTGCATACTATAGTTCTATAAATTTTAAGTATGTGACTTTTCATTTACATTGGTCATTAAGTCACTAACTTACAATTTACAACTATCACGATAATCACAGAATGTCCAATCACTGTCCCATACCAGCAATTAGTCATTCAGATATGAACCTATCTACCACAAATACATTTATTAAGAATACAATTTTGATTTCTCTTATGCATTCTTGCTCTTTCCTTTTAACTTTCATCACTTTCATGCTCTTTCTCATTTACATTCAAAGTATATGTTACCATGCTTGTAATTTGAGTTTAATCTCTAGTTTGGATTTAGTTTTTGGGCTAAATATCATTCAAATATATCATTAAGTTCATCTTTTCATCACAAAAGGTGGCAGTCAATTGGTTTCACGCTGCAAGTCGACTGATTGCATTCTATCCAAATCTTTGAAATTCCAAACAGAGCTATCGGTTGACTTCTAGGTGTGGCGGTTACTGCTAGCATTCTGTTTGCATTTCTGGGCACATCAAGAGCACGACAGTCGACTGCTTCTCCGTGGCAGTCAGCTGCTACGTCTTGCTTTGTTTTGTGAATTGTCATTGACCCAAAATTTCAATCCAAAAACTTGTTTCTAAACCCATTTTGAAATTGATGAACTCAAGATAAACTCCTTAGCAACATTTAACACAAGAAAACAGCCTAAAACATCATATAATCTTGTTCAAATATGAGATTAAAACTCTTTTTCATTCAAGCTGAAAAACCCATTTTTCAGAAGCAATTTTTGGCTTGCACAAGTATTTTCAATCAGTTAAAAATACCCAATAGTGATTAAAAATAATAAGAATGTAGTTTTAAATCCCTTTTTCTTTCAAACAAGTTCAATTTCAGAAATTTTAGTAGTATGAACAGTAAACTCCAAAATAAAGGGATTAGGTTATTATGCTACCTTTTTTGGTGGTTTCTAATCGATATTTGATGATTGGAAAGTGTTCTGGAGTTATTTCCTAGCTCTTAGAATGCTTAGATTAGTCCAACAACTTCCTTTCTTCACAATTCTAGCTCTCTCTCTCTAACTCGATTTCCTTCTCTCTCGAAAATTTTAGAACTCAGGATGCCAAATGAAGGGTCTGAAGGATTGGCATATTTATAGGCAGTCCGATCCTTTTGCAATTCTACTCCTAATTTCCAACCATTAGGTCCAAAATGATAATTCTTCCAACTATATGTTAAATTACCATTTTTTCCCTAGCTCATTGGTGGGAAACTTTCAAAATTCTGTTGCTACAAAAAATCCTTGGGCTAAAATTGTGATTTTCATCCCTAAACTTTTTCACTTTTCAGTTTAGTCATTTTCTTCATTCTAGTCAATTTTCTCACTCATTTATAGTCTAATTCTTGCACTCATGCAACTATATGCAAGCTAACATAACATGAATGCAACATACACAAGCAATTAACTAAAATTAATAAACATCTCTCAAAATTTAGGAGCGGATGTTACAACTACTACGTTATGCTCTATTTTAAAACTCGTAATTGACCAATCTTTTTAGTCTAAGAACATGTTTTTAAAATAGTTTTGGTGATTAAAAACTCAATAACAACATAAGAGCTTTATTTACCACATAAAAACAACCCAAACCACTTATTATTCATGCTAACATCTTGGATTTAAACTCTTTCTCAAAAACCATGAAAAACCCATTTTTCAAATTTTCATTATGACATTTATAAGCATATTTGTGCATTTTAAAAATCCAATAGCCATCAAAAACACTAGGAATTTAGGTGTTAACCTCTCTCAAACTTAAACAACAAAAAAAATCAAAGTTTTCAGTTATAAACAGTGATATTTCAAAAATGAGAGAGATTGGTGATTTGCTACCTTGTTACTAATTATATGTTGGTTTATGATGATTTTGAAGTGTTCTGGTATGTTTTCCTCGCTCACAAAATGCTTAAATCTACTAAACAGTCTTGTTTGCTCACAATTCCTTCTCATTCTCTCTCTAGAATTTTAGAACTCAGGATGCCAAATAGGAGTTCTAAAGTTTTCACCTATTTATAGGCAATCCGGTCCTTTACAATTCGGCTCCTAATTCCCAACCATCTGGCCTAAAATGATAATTTTTCCAACTATATGTTAAATTACCATTTTATCCCTAGCTCACTGGTGGGAAGTTTCAAAATTTTGTTGCTCTGATAAATCTTTTGTTTAAAATTATAGCTTATTGCCATAAAGTTTTGAAAATTCACACATCTATCCTCACTTCATCTTTTTCCTTTCAATTTGATCCCTGTTCCTTCCTTTCCCTTAAAACTCTTATTCTATCATATTTCAATACATATTTATGCTATTTAATGTAACAAACACAAGCATTTAATTTATTTAAAATCAACAAACATCTCATAATGTGTAGAAGGAGCGGATGTTATAAAATTTCCTCTAGTATTTTTTTAGATAGAGACCCTAGTTTTATCTCTAGATTCTAGAGATATTTTCAGGAAGCCTTTAGTACTAACATAAAAATTAGTACTTCATATCATCCTCAAACTGATGGGCAGACTGAGAAAAATCCAAACCCTTGAAGATATGCTTAAAGCCTTTGCCATAGAGTAGAGGGGAATTTTGGATAAGAATCTTCAACTAGTAAAGTTTTCCTATAACAATAGCTACCACTGCAACATAAGGATAGCTCCCTATGAAGCATTGTATGGAAGGAAGTGCAGGTCCCTATTGTGTTGTTATGAAGTAGGAGAGAGACTGCTACTAGGACCTGAACTAGTCCAAAAAATCATTGATGTTGTGTTACCAATGCTACCTAACCAACTACACTTAAGGCAGTGAACCTATTGATGCAACCTAGTGCAATAGTGAGTACCAAGGTCGTATTCCTCAGGAATGGGAAAGCCCAGAGTTACTACTTGTTCTTTGTTATCTAGCCCAGCAATTAAAGTGATTGATTTCTAACCAATCCTAATAATTAACTAAGTGCAAATAAACTAACAGCGACAAGAAATAGAAGAAAATATACAAAGGCAAGAAATGCAAATCCATCAGGGAACCTATACTGGTTGGCAAACAAACAAAGGATAATGGATTACTAAATTTAACTATGCTACCTGTGAGTGAATTCTAAGTTAAATTAAATTTCCCTCTTGAGACAATTAAATTTCTAAATCTAAGAATCTACCACTGGAATCTCTTCCTAATTATTTATTTCAGATCAGCCTTATCGGTCTAATTCACCACTATTAAGGATAGCTACTCCTTAATCCAGCAATTAATTAACCTTATCTCTAAGCGAAAATTAATTGTTTGTTACAATTAGGTGTCCAAATTCAATTATTATCTCTCGATCTCAAAAAGAAATCTAATTAGCTTTCATTGCAATGTCTTGTGAACAAAAACATAAGCGTTCGTTCATAAAAGTAACGGAGATTACATAACCAACATTCAATTATCCATGCAAATTAAAACAGAAATCCAACACAGTTAGGAACTGATGAATTTTACAAGTTCAGCCACACATATTTACAGATAGCACACAATCCAACAGTAGAAAATCCATCAGAAAATTCATTGAACAGTAGATAAAATATAGTAAAAATTTGTCCAATCCTGACTTCTCAATTTTCCAATGTTCACTACACAAATTGGTCACTAGAAAACCACTAAAAAAAGACTAGAAAATTGCCAAAAAAATCAAGTCCAATGCTATCCAGCAAAACGGGTCTCCAAATCAGGTCGAATCCTTAGGTCAATGAGTACTCGATGAAAAACTCTTGGATCAGCGGTCGGAGCTAGGGCAGAAGGTCGCGATGGGGGCGTTGATTAAAGAAGGACTGACTTTGGGTGGCCAATGGGACGAACGACGTCGAACGGGTCACAAAACACAACCGGATTGCATCACTCGGGTCTGTCTCGAGTCACGTGATCCATTGCGTTACAGTGGCCGATGATGAGTCTGAAGGTGTGGTTAGGTTGCTAGAAGCTACAAGGAGTGACGGCAGGCGGTGGGTCGGCCAGAAAACGCCAAAAAATGCCACGAACTCGAACGAATTTCCTCTCAGATTGTGCATCTTTTCTCGCTGTTTTGCTACTTTTCGATGGCAATGGATGGTAATGGTGGCTTACCCGTCATCACCTGTAGCCGAAGTGAGGTCGAGCCGCTGTGGACTCCACCCAGAACCACCTCCGTTCATGCTTGGCTTCCACGGGTTTCTCCTTTGCGATAGGTTCTCTTACCCTGTTCCAAGCTTCAATTTTTCACTCCTCTTTGCGCTGCACAGGCCCCTTTTCTTTTTCTCACTTAGGTCCTCACTTTTTCCTTCCAATTAGCCTGGTCCAAGACCCAGTGCTTGATCTAAGGCCTAATAAGCAAAATTGGCCCAAATGGCCTATTTTGGGTGCTCTAAAGGCTGTTTAGGCTCAAAATTTCTTTGTTTACTGATGATAACTTGATAAAATACCTAAAAACGAATAATAACGCAACTTAGGTGATTTTTAGAATAAAATTACACAATATGCTCACAAAATGGATAATTCACATCAAACAATTTTGTATAGAATAAGACACATCAATCACTAATCAAATCAAAATGATCAAAGAGAAAATGTCTATAGCTCAGGATAGATATAAAACCTATGATGATAAAATGAGAAGACCATTCGAATTTGAAGGGGATCATGTTTTCCTAAAAGTCTTCATAGTGACTAGTATAGGTAGAGATATAAAGTCTGGAAAACTAAATCCCAATTACGTTGGACCACGCCAAGTTTTGAAAAGTGTTGGTTCATTCGATTACCAAATCACTTTGCCACCTCATATATTCAATCTCTATAATGATCTCCACATTTCACAACCTCTTAAATATATCCTAGGTCCTTCACATATTCTTGATGCTAGAATAGTATAATTAAAGGGTAATTTGACTTATCACCCTAAACTTGTAAAGTTCATTGGAACTAAGGTGAAATAACTCAAGAATAAAACCATCACATTGGTGAAGGTATCTTGAAGTCATCTATAATGCCCTCAACCCTATATTCCTTTTAGATAATTAAATAATATAAGGTGATATAATATAGGATTAATGAGTTTACTACTGCCTCTACCTGAGTACATTTTTAACTTTTTCTAAGTTAAATAATTGAGTACCACTAGTTTGGGTTACTACACTCGGGTTCTTACACGGTACACATCATAAATAAATAAAGAAATTTAAATGAGATAGATAGATATAGGGATATTTATATTCACATTCAACTGTACATGACATATATACATACATAAACATTAGTGTGTGCAGATATATACTTATAGATATGTGAGCTTGAGTAGGGTAAGGAGACAACAAGCCTAACACTTATACCCAATTTTAAGCAAAATTACCTATCTCACATATCTTAATACATATATGCTCTCCTTACTTACACCAAAATTATCCTCCTAATCCTTTCAAAATGCTAATAAGGATTTAGAAAAATGGGCATGTCAAAATACTATACAATACCTAATATTTCATGCAGTCAGGGGGGTGGGAGGAACTTCCCAGACATAGATAACCCATAATCCTTTAATAACTGGAAAATATCCCAAAAGGGGTATCTCTACTATCTCCACTTCCACTTCTAGCATGATTTGAAACCTAGGCATCTAATACAAATCAACATTTAATGAGAGAAATTTCTTTGTAGCAAGAATCACCTGTAATTTAAAAACTACTGACTAGTACCATCGTACTGATACAGAAATCCACTACATTCTTTCACAATAATTGAAATATTATGCTATTGGAATAATATACACAAATGTTACAAAGACATACTTATGAATACATGTGCACATCATTAGATATCCATCACACAGGATATATTCTCATATCGTAATGGCAGCAGATAATAGTCATGTATTAATATAGATATCAATATAGAGCATAAACAAAGAAATTAAGCAATTTTAGATGACCATAATCAAAAGAATTACAAAAGAAATCTTTAAACATTTCCATTCATAAATGAGTTCTCTCGTGGTCATGAGCCACTTGTAATCATTCTCATGGTTTTCACCATCCGTAATCATTCTCATGGTTAATCATCTGCAATAATTCTCATGGTTAATCGTCTACACTAATTCTCATGGTTAGCTGTCTGCAATAATTCTCGTGGTTAACTTTCTAGAAAAATTTTCTGGATTCTGACCCGGTTGCAACTATTCTCACTGTATAACCAATTGCAGCTATTCTGGCAGTATAACCAAATGCAACTATTCTTGCGACATAACCAAATGCAGCTATTCTTGCAGTATAACTAAATGCACCTATTCTTACGAATCAACCATTTATAGTTACTCTCATTTATGGTTTATGCTCTTCTCATAAAATCTCATGTTTTCTATTCTTTCTCATTTATTCTCAAACATTTTCAATTCTCATACTAACCATTACATTTTAGTTTTAAATTCTACATTGAAGTAAAGTATTGGGCTAATTATGGCTTAAAATAGGTTATTGAGTCAAATTTTCCAAATTAGAGAGCTACAAGTCAATTTTCAGCCTCCTAGCAGTTGACTTCCAGCTTACTGTCCTAAAAAATTTCAAATAGAGAGCAACGAGTCAACTTCCAGGACCTCGATAGTTGATTGCTCTGTTCTGGGCTAATTTTTGGAAAATAAGAACATAAAAGTTGACTTCTAAGAGTTGGCAATCGACTGCTAACACTCTGTATGCGTTTCTGGGTAACTGAAGAGCACGATAGTCGACTGGTAGGGTCTACAAGTCGACTGCTATGTTATGCTCTATTTTAAAATTCATAGTTGGCCAATTTTTTTAGCCCAATAACATGTTTTTAAAATAGTGATGTGTCTAATTCTATATATAATTGCCTGATATTAATTGTCCATTTTATCTAATTTTATTCTTAAAATCACCTAAGGTTGTTTCATTTTCATTTTCAGGCATTTTATCAAGTTATCGTCAGCAAACAGAGCAATTTGGAGCCTGGCGACTTTGAGCACTCAAAATAGGTCGTTTGGGCTAATTCTACTTATTGGGCCCTGGACCGACCTTATTGGGCCTTAGACCGGGCTAATTTGAAGGAAAACTCGAGCAGCGTGCGTGAAACCCGGGCAGCGTGAAATAGCATGGAGAATTTAGCTTGGAAGAGTACATTATCCAGGACTCAGTGAAAATGACCATTTGTGAAATTGGATTAGAAGGAGTGCCTTTTGAATCTATTATGAATAGTACCCATTGGGAAATTGGGAAGCACCCATGCATGAATAGTACCGAGAGCATCGCGCGACCCACACCCAATACGAGGAACCCACTATACATTGAAGACCCGAACGGCACATCTGACTGGTGATCTGCGGCGACGCAACTGCACCCAGGCAGCAGGAGACGACGGGCAACCCATCACCACCGCCCATTGCCATTGAAAAGTAGTAAAACGACGAGAAAAGGCATGCAATCGGAGAGGAAAATTGCTCCACGTCGCGGCATTTTCTAGCATTTTTCGGCCAACCCACCGCCCGTCGTTGGTCCCCGCGACCGAGCAACCCAATCACACCTTGACCCGACCATCGGCCGCCGTAACATGGCGGATCACATGAACTAAGACAAACGAGTGACATGACTGATTGTGTTTTGCGACCGGTCCGACATCGTTCACTTTGTTGGCCGCCATAAATCATCCCTCCATCATGTGGTGCCTCTCCTGGAACCTTCCTGGGCAGCTCCGTTGGTCCGTGGAGCCATTTTCCATTGGGTATCCACGACCCGCGACTCGACCCAGTTGTGACCCATTGCACAGCTTGTAAATTGCATTTTCTAGTCCTTTTTAAATGATCTTTTTACAACTATTTTGCCTTTGTTTCATCATTATTCAAGAGAAAAGGGTCGTATATAATTTTTACATTATTTTTCTCTCTGAATTGTGAATTTTCTGAATTGTTGGATGATGTTTATGTGTAACTAAATTTGTACAATCCATTGGGTCCTAAATTATGTTGGTAGCCTGAATTTAATTTCCATGGATGGTTGAACATTGATTATGTGATCTACGTTACTGTTATGAATGATTGTTTATGTTTTCATTGGCAAGACGTTGTACTGGAAGTTGTTTAGATTTCTCTTAATAATCGACAAATTTTAATTGAAATTGGACACCTAATTGTAACGGACAATTTGTTACCACTTAGAACTAAGGTTAATAAATTGTTGGATTAAGATGTAACGACTCTTAATAGTAGTGAATTAGACCGATAATGCTGATCTAAAATTTACCATTAGGAAGAACCAACTAGTGGTAGATTTTAGGTTTAAGAAATTCATTGAGATCGACAGAGAATTGGATTTTGAATTAGAATTCACTCACAAGTAGCAAAATCAGATTCAGTCATCCATTATCTTTCGTATTTGCCAACTAGTTTTGGGTTCCCATTGGGTTTGCCTTTTTGTCTTGATTAATTCATCTTCCTGTCAATTAGCGCTGACTAATTATTATTGCATTTAGCTTAGTTATTAGTTTAATTAGAACGAAAATCACTTTGAATTGCAGGCTAAATAACAGAAAACAAGTAGTAGTTCTGGGCTTTCCCGTTCTAGAGAAATACAACCTTGATACTCACCATCACACTAGGCTACATCGATAGGTTCACTGCCTTAGGTGTTGTTGCTAGATAGCATTGGCAGCATGCATTAGGTTTTTGGCGCCGTTGTTGGGGAAATATTTGTGAAAACTAGAGTGAAATTGCTATCTGTTACTTTAGCCACTTTTATCTGCTCTATTTTTTTTTGTTTCTGGTTAGTTGTGTCTTTCTCTTCGTTCACTTATTAGCTTTTATTAATTTCATTTTGTCTCTTGTTTATTTTATTTTATTTTTAGATTAATCACTTCGCTATTTTAGTAGGTTTTTAATTATTTTTTTTTATTTTTGTCGTTGGTTTTTATCTATCCTGTTTTACCTTTTGTTTGGTTTATTACTCTTTAATCTGGTTGGTGGGTTGTTTCACTGTTGTTGGATTCAGGTAGCTTATGACCAGGAGTTCCAATCTGTACTGTAGACCCTCTATGCGATCCAAAACGACTATTGTGGACCCATGCACCGTCGTCAGGAAGAGGTGCCAATGGAGATATGGGAGGAGGAACCAGTTGAGATCCCTGATCCTACATCACCAAAGATGGCAGCTGCAAATAACAATTGTAACACCCCTTATCATAACTTAACAATGTCATAACACTTATTTAGATAAGTGGTTACATTAATCCTAGTCTTTAATTACATTTATTTCTCCTGAGCATCCAATCTGTGATAGATTTGTTATGCAATTAGGTTTGGGTTCTTTTGCTCAAGTAACATGCTTTGGCACAGCGGAATATAAAATATTAAATAATACAACAGGATATATAAAAATTTTCTAATATATATACATTATACAACTATTTAGTACATCGTTCGGTATACATACACTGGGATAGATGAAGTACCTATCCATAAGGAGTAAGGAGACAACAAGTCTGCCACTCATACTGCTTTACAAAATACCATAAGTGAATAGGTCCTTCACATATCCCTATACATGTGCCCTTTTTCTTTCTATATACCACTAAAAATATCAGCTCTAATTCGAACCCCAAAAAAATAACTAAGAATTAGGACTCTAAAAGGTCAGGCTATAGCTATATATTTACGTACTCATCTATTCTATAGGAACTCAAAAACAGTGATAACATACACATTCTTGACAATAGTGAAAACTCCTAAGAAAGGAATTTCCACTGTGTCTAACTCCACCTCGATTACCACACAATATCTAGTCATCTGCTACATATCAGTTCAAAAGTGACAAATACATTCCCAATAGATAAACAACCAGTTTATTTTAAAATAACTTATATGTACCACTGTAATAATATAGAAAATACCCTACATGCTGTTTAATTTCAAAACTCTTTTCATATAAACACTTGAATATGATTTTTCATGAAAACATATGTGGATGTGGCTATAGAAATGAGATACACATTCAAGTAGGTCGTTCATGGATTAGACTACAAGCATTCAAGGTTTACATGTCATAATCATAATCACATAAACCGCGTTCATCCAATACATAACATAACATTACATAAATTCTCCATGCAGGAAAGTATACATAAAATCATTCCCTTCCACTTAACTGTACTCTTTGGAGGTATACACTAGATCATTCCCCCTGCATTTCCTTCCTTGGGAGTATACACCAGATCATTCCCCACAAGAAAGTTTTCTTAGAAGGTATACACCAGATCATTCCCCCTTCATTTCCTTCCTTGGGTAATACACCAGATCATTCCCCTCAAGAAAAATTTAACCTTGCCTTTCACATTACATCAAGCATTTTGATGCCATTCAAACGCTTGTACATAAATATAAATATTCTACTAATAATAGCAAAAGATATGCTAAGTATCATCCATCCTTGACCATTACATCATTTTCCTTTTCATTCACATAACATAGGCCGATTCGGGTGGTACCTTAGGCCACTCCCAATGGACATATAAGATTAGCCATTCTAGGGAAAGTGTTATATTGCATTCGACCAAGGCAAGGAAAACATGAGAATATGGCATTTCTAACTCATTTGATTCCTTTCTAGCATCATTCTTATCATTTAAACATTTTAACAACAATTCCAATAATTATGTCTAACACTTTCTCACACCTCAAAATTGTGTAAGTGTACTTTAAGTCATCCTTTTTCATGCCTTTCTAACTCATTATTCATTTCAATGATGGCAATACATCTAATCTCACAATTTCACATTTTTAAGCATACTTTTAAAGTAAAAAGGTAAGACTTTAAATTGGCAACATTACTTGAAATATAAATTGCCATGATTTTCTCTCTCTTCCTTTTTTTTAAAACTAGACATATATAGTTTCTAAGTCATTTTCAAGAGCAATTTCAGCATTGTTCATATGCATTCATTCAGCCAAGGTGACTAAAGCACATCTATTTGGGTACTTGTGAAGTTAAACAATGGGAAAAGTACCTAAATGCAAATCTAACTAGACTTTCTCTCTCTTACCATTTTCTAGTATTTTCTCTCACTCTTTCTAATAGAAAATTTGGCCAAAAATTTAGCACTCTTATAACCCTAGTAATTCGGCCAAGGTGAGAAAACAAGAAAAAATGGAGTTGTTTCATCACTTTGCTTGCAATACAATAATATTTATGCAAAATCCATGCAAAAATACCATTTTCTCACTCTTACAACCACAAATTCAGCCTTGACACAAATTAGGGTTTAATAAAATCAAATTCCATCCATGCAAATTTACCATTTCATGAGATTCCATGCTTTCTCACATATCTATAATCATAACCACAAGTTATTTACAACATATCTCATATCCAAGCATGTAAATCCACCATACACATGTAGAAAGAGAAATTTCCATCATGCTTACAAGTTTGAAAACACTATAAACATACCATAAAACATGAAAATAATGGCATAGGATTGTTTATCTACCTTAAAAAGCTAATAGATGTGTGATTTCCTTGTTGATTTGGTGGAAGCTTCTTCTTCTCCAAGGCAAAAATTCAATTCGGCCACTTCCTCTTCTTCTCTACCTTTCACAACATTTCTAGTATGTAGGAGAAGAAATAGGCTAAATTAAAGTTTGACTTATTTACAAAAATGCCACTCTTGTTAAATTGTCAATTTCATCCTTTTTTTTTTTTTAACAATGGCATTGTCTCTCCTTGTCGTTGTAATTTTATGCAACTTCCATGGGCTAGGACTGCTTTGCCCTTCCAAAATTTCAAAATTGCATAGTGGTCCCTCAACTTTTCAGAATTTGCATTTTAGTCCTTAAGAAAAGTGCCTTTTTGCCATTAAGTCTAATTTGGCCTTTTTTGCTCCCTTTTTCATTATTTTCGGTTTCAAGGAGTAAAATTACTTAAATAAAATTTCATAAGGCTCATTTCCATAAATTTACTAATTTACTTCTATTTTTTTCAAAATTACAATTTTGCCCTTTATGTTAAAACTATCATTTCACTCTCTTTCTTTCTTCTTTTGATCAAGAATGAGTAAGGATTTCTAATTCCCACCTTCATAGAATATTTAGGATCAAAATTAAATTTTTCTCACTTCATATAAAATAGCTATCATACTTAGTGTGAAATTACAATTTTACCCTTTTTAGGGAAAATTGCCTTTCAACATCAATGTAAATAATTTCTTGCATAACTAGATTCTTCTTCTCTCTTAAATGAAAATAATAAGAGTCCTTTGACATAACTTCATGAAATAAAAGAGTTAAACTAATTATTCATCTCATGGTAAAATTACCATTTTACCCTTCCTTATCAAATTTCCAACTTCATTCTTTTATCACAAAGGTGATTATATAATGATAAAAAAAATGTTCATTCTAACTCCTTAATAAATCATCCTTAACCCTTCACAAATAATGCTAACAATAATAATAATAACAACGTCATCATAAGATACAAATGTTAGGAGCGGATGTTACAACAATGATGATGCCAACAAAACAATGTATGAGTTCGCTAGACCTTCATTGGAAGGGACGCAGACGTGCATTACTCAGCCTACAATAGCAGCTAACAATTTTGAAATTAAGCCAAATGTGATCCAGATGGTGCAACAAACTGTGCAATTTGGAGGGATGCCCATCGAAGACCCTAATGCTCATATAGCTAACTTCTTGGCGATATGTGACACTTTCAAGATTAATGGAACCACCGACGACACCATTCGGCTTAGATTGTTTCTATTTTCCTTGAGAGACAGAGCAAAGAGATGACTGCAATCCCTACCACCTAACTCCATCACTACTTGGGAGACTTTGGCTGAAAAGTTTTTATACAAATATTTTCCACCAGCTAAGACTGTAAAACTACATAATGACATTTCTTCTTTTGTGCAGATGGCTGATGAGAGTATGTATGATGCATGGGAGAGGTACAAAGACTTACTAAGGTGTTTCCCACATCATGGATTGCCTGTGTGGATGCAGGTGTAAAATTTTTATAGCGGTTTAAATACAGCCACAAGAAAAATGGTGGATGCGATAGCAGGGGGTGCATTAAATAATAAAACCCCTGAACAGGCACACAGTTTAATAGAGGAAATGGCCATGAAAAACTATCAGTGGAAATATTCAAGGGATAGGCTATGACAGCAGGGAGTGGTCAACCAGTTATACTCTATATCAACCTTGGCAACTTAAGTGGAGCTTCTGGCCAAGAAGATTGACCAACTCGGATGCCCGGTGCAAAGCACATTCAAGCTGCGAGTTCTATGGTGGCCCGTATTATGGTGTCAATTGTAATGCGAGAGGTATGTTTGCTAACCCCTCTTCTTCATTTTCTTCTTACAGTGGTTCTTTTGATTTTGAACAGGTAAATTACATGGGAAGCGCCCGAGATAGCAGAATAATCCATACAGTAACACATACAACCCTGGGTAGAGGAATCATCCAAATTTTGGATGGAGAAACACTAATAACCAGGGTCTACCAAGTTTTCAGCGGTTGCACCAGCAGCAACCCAGAAGCAAGCTGCTCCAAATCAATTTTCTCAAGGGCAGGAGAAGAAGCCTAATCTGGAGGAATTGATGATGAAGTTTGTGTCCACTTTAGAGAGCAAATTCCAACAAATAGACATAGCACTTAGAAACCAGCAGGCCTCCATTCAGAACTTGGAAAACTAGATGGGCCGAATTTCTAATGTGTTGGCTAAAAGACAGTCAGGGACGCTCTCTAGCACCACAGAGTCTAACACAAGGGATCATTGCAAGGCTATTACTCTAAGATCAGGCAAGCAAGTGGCTGGTCCTTGACTTTTACCTGATGATGATCATACTGATATGTAGGATGCAGCTGTTAGTAAGGACCAAGAGCTTGAGGTAACCAAGCCAGTGCAAGTTGAGGACAAGAAGAGCCCCATAAGAGAATACCAGCCACCCATTCCATACCCTGCTAGACTGAAACAGGAGAAGGTATATCAACCGTTTGGTAAGTTTCTTAATCTATTTAAACAGCTGAGGATTAACCTTCCTTTTATTGAAGCTATTTAGCAAATGCCTCGCTATGCGAAGTTCTTGAAGGAAATACTGAGCAACAAGAGGAAAATTTGGAGGATTTAGGACTGGTGACATTGAATGAGGAGTGCTCAGCAATCCTACAAAACAAGCTACCTGTTAAGAGGCGTGATCCAGGGATTTTTACTATACCTTGTGTAATTGGTGAACTGTCTATCATGGATACTTTAGCTGATTTAAGAGCTAGCATAAATTTGATGCCTACTAGCTTGTTTGATAGACTAGGATTGAGTGAGCCAAAACCTACTAGGATGAACATACAATTGGCTTATAGAATTGTTAAATATCTTAGAGGTAAAGTTGAAGATGTCCTTGTAAAGGTCGATAAATTCATCTTTCCTGTTAATTTTATTGTGATGGATATAGAGGGTGAGAGTAGCATACCCTTGATTCTAGGTAGGCCTTTCCTTGCAACGTCTAGGGCTATTATAGATGTTTGTGATGGGAAGTTTAAACTTAGAGTAGGGGATGAAACTATTACTTTTGACTTAGCTACCTCTAAGAGATAATCTTTAGATCATGATGATACTGTATATTTTGTGGATTTCTTGGATGATGTGGTTGAATCTGAATTGCAGGAATTTTTACTTGATGACCCTTTACAGGTGGCATTACAAGGAGATGAGAATGAGTTGTCCAACGAGCAAATGCTGGAACAACTAGCTCATTTGCTGGCTATTGAGCCCAGCAACTCCATTGACCCTTTTGTTTCTCTTGATAGGTCAGAGGTAGAGAAGGTGAAACCTTCAATTGAGGATCCCCCAGCCTTGGAATTGAAGGAGTTACCCAAGCACTTAAGCTATGCCTATTTGGATGAGGCGGAGAAGCTGCCAGTAATCATAGCGGCTGACTTGACACCTGAGGAGAAGGAGATGACATGGACCTCTCTAAGGAAATACCCCAGGGCCTTTACTTACAAGATGGCGAACATTCCTAGGATTAATCCTAGTTATTGTTCACACAAGATCCTGATGGAAGATAGCTATAGGCCAGTGGTGCAGCCACAAAGACGACTGAACCCAAACATGAATGAAGTGGTGCAAAAAGAGGTAATTAAACTTTTTGATATAGGTTTGATTTATCCTATTTTTGATAGCTCTTGGGTGAGTCTTGTGCAGGTTGTACTTAAGAAGGGTGGCATGGCGGTGGTCAAGAATGAGAAGGATGGTGATACCCACTAGAATAGTGAGGTTTTCGAGGTTTGCATTGATTATAGGAGGCTCAATGATGCAACCCAAAAGAACACTTTCCTTTTCCTTTCATTAACCCGGATGCTTGAGCGTTTGGCAAGTCATATGTTTTATTGCTTTCTTGATGGTTTTGAGGTTATTTTGATTCCCATTGCACCTGAAGACCAGCGAAGACCACCTTTACTGCCCATATGGAGCGTTAAACTACAGGAGGATGCCTTTTGGATTGTACAATGCACCAGCCACTTTTCAGTGGTGCATGATGGCAATATTCCATGAAATGATTGAGGAGTCTATGGAGGTATTTATAGATGACTTCTCTGTTTTTGGTAACTCTTTCTCCCACTGTTTGCTTAATTTAGAGCGTATGCTTGCGCGATGCATAGAAGAAAACTTAGTGCTTAATTGGGAAAAGTGTCACTTTATGGTGAGAAAGGGGATTGTTCTTGGGCATAAGATATCACATGCAGGGATGGCAGTAGATAAGGCTAAGGTTGAGACTATATCAAAACTACTACCCTCTAATTCTGTTAAGGCTGTTAGGAGTTTCTTAGGGCATGATGGTTTTTATCAGAGATTTATTAGAGACTTCTCTAAGATTGCTAGACCTTTGACTCAATTGATTGTAAAAGATGTACCTTTTATTTTTGATACTGATTGTATGCATGCATTTGAGTTACTAAAGGAACGACTAACCACAGCCCCTATTTGGTTCCACCTAAGTGGGGGCTACCTTTTGAACTAATGTGTGATGCTAGTGACTTTGTAGTTGGAGCTGTGTTAGGTCAGAGGATTGATAAAAAGTTCTAGCTAATTTATTATGCTAGCAAGACCTTGACTGATGCCCAAGAGCACTATACCACTACTGAAAAGGAGTTACTTGTAGTGGTTTATGCTTTTGACAAGTTTCGATGCTATTTAGTGCTATCCAAGACCGTGGTTTACACGGATCATTCAGCCTTGAAATATTTGTTCGGTAAGCATGATGCTAAGCCTAGACTCATTAGATGGATTTTGCTCTTGCAGGAATTTGATATTAAGATCAAGGATAAGAAGGGTGCGAAGAACTTGGCTACAGATCACCTATCAATGTTGGAGAATCCAAACTGGGAGGCCTTAGATGAGAGAGCCATTGATGATAACTTTCCAGATGAGCATTTGGAGGCAGTTCAGGTATGTACTGATGCCCCTTGGTTTTGTGATTATGCTAATTATCTGGTTGCAAGGGTTTTACCAAAGGGTATGACTACCTAGCAAAAGAAGAAATTCTTTGCTGAGTTGAAATACTACATTTGGGAAGATCCTTTCTTGTTTCATATTTGTGCAGACCAAGTAATCAGGAGATGAATACATGGGGAGGAAATCCACCAAATCCTGAAACTTGCCATGAAGGACCAACGAGGAGGTCACGGGCTACAAACCACACTGCTAGGAAGGTGCTTGATGCAGGGTTCTACTGGCCAACCATATTCTAGGATGCTAGAGCATATGTCCAGGTTTATGATGCTTGTCAGAGGTCAGGTAACATCTTCGCCCCTGATAAAATGCCCCAAACGAGTATGCAAGTGGTTGAAATCTTTGATGTGTGGGGTATTGACATCATGGGCCCTTTTCCTTCCTCATTTGGTAATAAATATATACTCGTGGCTGTTGAGTATCTTTCCAAGTGGCCAGAAGCTTAAGCTTTCCCTACTAATGATGCCAAGGTAGTGACTAGGTTCCTTAAAAAATTGTTTGCTAGGTTTGGTATACCTAGGGCAGCGATTAGTGATAGAGGGACCTATTTTTTTAGCTCCCAACTTGAGAAAGTACTAAAACATTATGGGATATCTCATAGGTTTTCAACACCCTATCACCCATAGACCAGTGGACAAGTAGAGGTAACTAATAGGGGTTTAAAGAGAATCTTAGAGAAAATGTGGGGGTGAGTAGGAAGGATTGGGCATCCAAATTGGATGATGCATTATGGGCCTTTAAGACAACTTACAGAACTTCTACTGGATTTACACCTTATAGGCTAGTGTATGGAAAGACTTGTCATTTTCCTGTTGAATTAGAACACAAGGCACTTTGGGCCTTTAAAACATGCAATCTTAATGTTAATTCTGCAAGTAAAGAGAGGTTATGGCAGTTGGATGAGCTAGAAGAATGGCGCCACCAAGCTTATGAAAATTCTTCCATTTACAAAGCTCGAACCAAGAAATGGCATGATCAAAGGCTGCGTGGCTCTAAAGATTTTTAGGTTGGAGATAGGGTATTACTTTATAACTTACATCTTCGTCTTTTTCTAGGAAAGCTTAAGAGCCAATGGTCAGGACCATTTGCGATCAAGCAAGTCTTTCCCTATGTACAGTGGAACTGCATCATCCTGACAAGGGAGATTTCAAAGTCAATGGGCATAGACTAAAGCACTACTATGGAGACCCATTGGAGGTCGAGGAGCGAGTGAACATGGTGCTTTACCTGAAAGAGTGATAGAAGGAACGAGTCTAGTTAAAAGATTCAAAAAAAAAGAAGCACTATTTTTTTTTTATTTGCTTTATTTGTGTTATTTTATTTTTGTCTATTTTCCTCTTTTTCATTTTGTTGAGGTACATTAAAACTTTTAGATTATCTGTGCTTATTGTTGTGTTTTCTGCTTTTATTTCTGTGGTATACCCTTTGGCTGTCCAATGAGGATAGTGTGATCCTCAAGTGTGGGGTGGTGTGCCTTTATTATTTTGACTCATTTTCCCTCTGCTAGTTCAAGATGCTACATATTGATGCTACTTTTTGCTGATGTTGTATTTGTGCTGATAGTATATCTAGGATAGGATACTTGATTTTTTTTTGATTCTATGCACTTAAGTCTTTCATTGTCTTTGGAGCATGTATGATTCAGTCATGAATGGGCAGGCATTGTTTCTCATAGTTTATGTTAGAAAGCCATTTTAATGCCTAATGTATTCTTGACCACGGCCGGGTCATACCCGTGTTGCTTAATTATCTTTCATATTGTTCAATTTTGATTTAGGATGTTGATAATGCAGTTTGCATGCACTGCTTGATTGGCAATTCATATGAAAATATTTGAGAACCATATGCAATTTAGCCACACTTCAAACGTGAGATTTGAGCCTAAGATAAGCATTTATTATAAATATGGTTTGAATTCTTTTTGTTGAGTGTGTATTTCACTTGATTGTGTCTCTAGAACTTGCTCTGTAATACTTGTTGAAGTTACATAAACTTTTGAATAACAGATGATTTGGGCAACTTAGGATACACTATTTTTACCCCAAAAAAAAGCCTACCCTATGTGTCTTCCTCAGTTAGCCACTTTTGGAGCCTTCACTTTTTCTTCATCACTTACATTTTACACCTCATATTCCTTTCTATTCACTATCTTCTTTCTTCACCCCATTTGCTGAAATTTATGTGATTTATTCTTTGTACAGGGATTAAAATGCATTTCCTTAATTGATGAGTACACTAAGTTCTTTTTATCATTCTAGATGCTCCCTTCAATCCAAAAGTGTAAGCATGCAGGCTAATTATGAAAAAAATGATGAAAAAAAAGAAAAGAAAAGATAATAATAAGATTAGTTTTTTTGTTGATATTATTCTCTGAGCATCTCCAACATTATTGAAAACTCAGTAAGAATTGTTATGTTTAGCATTTTTTGCATTTAATCCTTTAATCCTTCATGATGCTTCAATTGCATGAATTTTCAGCATCTATGCCTCTTCTACCAAAAATTTCTTCCCTACCATCACTTTAATCTCATTACAACCCTGTTAAAACCCCCCTTGATTTTGGTATTCAATGTTTAGTAGTAGCAGAGATGAGATTTATGAGCAAGCATATAGTAGACATATTCTTGTGAAGTTTCTTGAGGGATTTGTGCCTTACCTGTATACACTTTGAGTGATTTGAGTAACCTCTGAGAGGCATTGATTCTTAAATTCTTGGCATTGAATTGCTGGCTAAGTTGTGTATGCATCGTTATTATCTCCATTCTGCGTCAAGGTTTTGTAATCTGGTATATGATTATGTTTCACGGAGGATGTGTTAGGTATTATTAACTGTGGACTAGGTATGGACTCCGAGAAATTTTTGTTATTTTTTTTAGGACTGAGTTAGTGTTTGCTTGAGGACAAGCAAAAGCTTAAGTGTAGCGAATTTGATGTGTCTGATTCTATACATAATTTCCTGATATTAATTGTCCATTTTATGAGCAATTTATGTAATTTTATTCTTAAAATCACCTAAGGTTGCTTCATTTTTATTTTCAGGCATTTTATCAAGTCATCATCAGCAAACTGAGCAATTTGGAGCCTAGAAAGCTTTCAGAGCACTCAAAATAGGTCTTTTGGGCCAATTCTACTTATTGGGCCCTGGGCCGACCTTATTGGGCCTTGGACCGGGCTAATTTAAAGGAAAACCCGAGCAGCGTGCGTGAGAACTGGGCAGCGTGAAATAGTGTGGAGAATTTAGCTTGGAAGAGTACATTATCTAGGACCCGAGCTAAAAATGACCCGAGCTATGAAATTGGATTAGAAGGAGCACCTTTTTGAAGCTATTGTGAATAGTACCCATTGAAATCCACGAAGCACCCAGCGTGAACGATGCTCGAGAGCATCGCGGGACCACACCCAATGCAAGGAACCCTTGCACATTGAAGACTCGAGCGGCACGTCCGAGCTAGCGATCTACGGCTTAACCTCACCTCGGCAGCAGGAGATGACGGGTAACCCACCACCACCACCCATTGCCATTGAAAAGCAGGAAAATGATGAGAAAAGGCACGCGATTCAAGAGGAAAATTACTCCGCGTCGCGGCATTTTTTGGCGTTTTCCAACCAACCCATCGCCCGTCGTCGCTCCCTACAACTTCAGGCAACCCAGTTGCACCTTCCGACCAGCCATCGGCCGCCGTAACGTGATGGATCATGTGACTCGAGATAGGCAGTGGCGTGACCCGATCGTGTTTCACGACCCGTCCGGCGTCATTCGCTCCGTTGGCTGCCTAATATTGTCCCTCCATCATGTGGTGCCTCTCCTACAACCATCCGCCGCAGCTCTGGTGGTCTGTGGAGCCATTTTCTATCGGATATCCATGACTCGTGACCCGACCCAGTTGTGACCCATTGCACAGCTTGTAAATTGCATTTTCTAGTCCTTTTCTAGCAGTTTTCTGATGAATATTTTACATTGTTTCATCTGCCATTCAAGAGAAGAGGGACGTATATAATTTTTACATTATTTTTCTCTCTGAATTGTGAATTTTCTGAATCATTGGATGATGTTTATGTTTAACTAAATTTGTAAAATCCATTGGGTCCTGAACTATGTTGGTAGCCTGAATTTAATTTCCATGGATGGTTGAACATTGATTATGTGATCTCCGTTACTGTTATGAATGACTATTTATGTTTTCATTGGCAAGACGTTGTACTAGAAGTTGTTTAGATTTCTCTTAATAATCGACAGATTTTAATTGAAATTGGACACTTAATTGTAATGTTAGAACTAAGGTTAATAAATTGTTGGATTAAGAAGTAACGAATCTTAATAGTAGTGAATTAGATCGATACTGCTGATCTAAAATTTACCATTAGGAAGAACCAACTAGTGGTAGATTTTAGGTTTAAGAAATTCATTGAGGCAAACAGAGAATTAGAATTAGAATTAGAATTCACTCACAGTAGCGAATCAGATTCAGTCATCCATTATCTTTCGTATTTACCAACTAGTTTTGGGTTCCATTAGGTTTGCCTTTTTGTCTTGATTAATTCATCTTCCTGTCAATTACTTATTTGACTAGTTATTATTGCATTTAGCTTAGTTATTAGTTTAATTAGAATGAAAATCACTTTGAGTTGCGGGCTAAATAACAAAGAACAAGTAGTAGTTACGGGCTTTCCCATTCTCGAGAAATCGACCTTGATACTCACCATTGCACTAGGCTGCATCGATAGGTTCCTTTGCCTTAGGTGTTGTTGCTAGATAGCATTGGCGTACGCATCAAATAGTTTGGATGATTAAAAACTCAATAACAGTCTAGGAGCTTTATTTACCACACAAAAATAGCCCAAACCACCGATTACTCATACTCCAATTTGGGATTTAAACTCTTTCTCAAAAACCATAAGAAACCCATTTTTCAAATTTTTATTCAGACATTCATAAGCATATTTATGCATTTTAAAACATCCAATAGCCATCAAAATCACTAAGAATGTAGGTTTTAACCTCTCTCAAACTTAAACAATAGAAAAATCAAAGTTTTCAATTATAAACAATGATATTTCAAAAATGAGAGATTGGTGATTTGCTACCTTTTTACTGATTGAAACTTGGTATTTGATGATGGTGAAGTGTTTTGATATGTTTTCCTAATTTTTGAAATGCTGAAATCTGCTTTACAACTTTCTTTCTTCACAATTTCCTAACTTTCTCTCGCTAAATCACTCTCTCTCTAGATTTCAAAACTCTGGATGAAAAATGGCAGTTCTGAGGTCTTCACC
This sequence comes from Senna siamea, assembly GCA_031216115.1. Taxonomy (NCBI): domain Eukaryota; kingdom Viridiplantae; phylum Streptophyta; class Magnoliopsida; order Fabales; family Fabaceae; genus Senna; species Senna siamea. The sequence goes on along the minus strand of CM062363.1, from coordinate 21,707,230 downwards.
TATTTATAGGTGATCCGTCCCCTTGCAAATTCTACCCTAAATTGCTAACCATTTGGCCTTAAAATGATAATGCCAACTATATGCTAAATTGCCATTTTCCCTTAACTCTCTGTGGGAAGTTTTCAAAATTTTGTTGCTACAGTAAATATTTTAACCAAAATTACGGCCTATTTCCTTGAAGCTTTGGAAATTCACACATCTACCCTCACTTTATCTTTTTTCTTTCATTTTGGTCCCTGATCATTCCTTTCCCTTAAAACTCTTATTCTAACTTATTTTTATACGTCTATATGCTATTTAATGCAAAAAACACAATTATTTAATTCATTTAAAATTAACAAATATCTCTTAATGCGTAGAAAGGAGCAGACGTTACATCATCACCTCGAGAGGCAACATGGGAGAAAGCGAGAGGATATGAGGCGATTGTATCGAATTGTTTGAATAGGTAATTCCAAATTGTTAGGACAAAATTCTTTCAAAAGTGAGGAGAAATGTGACACTCATCTTGTAACATCCTCCTAAGTACCTAGACTCTAAATGTAATTTAACTAAGTTAGAGATTGGTTACCATAAGAATGTATTACTAAGAGCTAGAGAAGTAAATTATGGATCAATTGACCGTGAAATTAGGCAAAATGAGGTCCAATATAAGAGAAAATGAAGTTTTAAGAAATGGTATCTCTGGGTAATTTAACCTAAAGGACAAATAAGGAATTAAAAATTAAGTAATTAGAAATGAAACCCTCAAGGAAATAAAATATGAAAGCGGTATATAAGGAAATAACTTTCTTATAATATCTAAAATTTATTTTTGACCCTAGGAATAAATTATCAATTATTTTTAAGTTTTAGTTAACTGAACTTTCCTCCCCCAAGCAAAAGTGACATATGACTTAATAGGGAAGGAGCCTTTAAGGTTCATAAACCATCTTCATATAGTGAGAGAAAGAGGGAGTTCTAGTCGAGAGAAATTTTGGAAACCATAGAAGGAGTATATCTAAAGTTGAGCAACCCAACTAGCTTTTGACACATCATACTGCATAAATTACCAAGGTGATTAGGAGAAATCTTTCCCTATCTCTTTGGGTGCAACAACCCACTTTCTCTGATGAAAATTCAAAGAAACCACGTTTCAAGCTGAGTTAGGAAATTTTAAAGTTGCATTCTATGATTTTATGCTATATATATGCTTGTAAGGTCTTGCATGTGATTGTTTTACTCTAAAAATGAAATCTAAAGGATGGGTTGCTTACTTTTCTTTTATTCATGAATTCCATGGATTTAACTTGATTTCTAGCATGAGAAAGTGTAGTTTTAATGTGTGATAATGTTTTGGAAGGAGAAAAGGGTTTATGAATTATTTCCAATCAAAGTCTAAAAGTTTTCTGAGGTTTTAGGAGCTAAAAATGCATTAAAACATGAAATTTATGTTTGGAAATGTTGAAATCATGAAGAACTAGCTTCTTTACCATGACTAAAGTCTTCTTCATCATGATGAACTCTTCTGTGGTCTTCACCACAGCTAAAACCTTTCACTGTGGTGAACTACACGAAAGCATGGTTCTGCATTCATTGCCTTGGGACTACTCCATGACAAACTTTTTCCTTGTTTTAGCTTTCATCTTTGTATTTTAACCCCTTTTCTTCCCTTAAACATCATGTAAAGTCTAGGTAATCATCACAAATCCAAGTAATGCATTTAAGAAATGATATGGGACTAGATTAAAGGAAAATAGCAAGAAAATTGTAACCCCCTAATCCTACAGTTGCTTAGTAGTTGATTAAATAATATAAACTATATACTATAAGATTGGTGAATTACTACTTTCCTTACCCAAGTCAATTCTTAATTATTTACCAAATGACATAATTAGTATTATTAGTGCAGGCTACTACACTCAGGATCTCACACATTACGCAGCAAAAATAAAAACATATTAGTTAAAATAACATACATGTGCATACATATATTTATATACATAAACATTCATTAGACATATATCTATGGATATGTGAGAGTGTTAGTTAGGGTAAAGAGACAACAAGCCTGTCACTCATACCCATTTAACAAAAATAGCTAGTGGATTCCTAGCTCACATATCCTAATACATATATGCCCTTATCTTATACATCAAAACTATTCTCCTGATCCTTTTACCAAAATATCAGAAGGATTCAGGTTATGAGGCATATCAAAAACTTTCCTAGAAGATTACATCCTCAAGGTGTGGGAGAAACTTCCCATATATACACAATCGACACTTCATGAATACTTTGGAAAATACCCTAGGAAGGGTATCTTCACCACTTCCACCTCTACTTCTAGTACTATCTAGAACCTAGGCATCTGATACAAACCAGCATTTTTATGAGAATAAATCCCAGTAGCATTGATAACCATTTTTCAAAATAGCCAGCTTGTACTACCGTAAACTCATACGAAAATTATACATTCTTTTTCATAAAACAATACATCTATTGGGTGATCCTGTATAACATTTCATTTAACATTCATACTTGCATGCATTGCTTACTATATATGTTCAGCTCGTAGTATACATTACATAAACTCATCAAAACATATAGGTAACATATCATCATTCATATAACTTTCATCATAAAATAAAGAGTAATAAGGAAATAAGAGCACTTCTCATTGGCTTCTGCTAATCATCATCATAATCATCATCATATAATTGCATAATAAGAGAAATGCGGAGGGCAATGTAACGACCCTAATCGTCATACGCGATGCTTATCGATCGTGGAAGCATATGTGGTATTAGAATGTTTATTCCCTATGTGGGAGCGTCAGGATCGCTCTTTGGTTGGCGTAACCCAAATAGATTCTCAGTTATCCATTGATTCCATTCAACCACTGATTCACACGCTTGACTAACTAAATACACATACATACATCATCAATAATAACTACGGAATGAAATATAAAACTCATATACATGTCTCATCATACATTCATACACATTTCAATTCAAATCCATAAATTTACCCGGTAGATTCTACCAAAAATTCGGCGAGTTTCCTCGTAAAGTGATCATATCCCCAAATCTGAGAATCACTGTTATAAACTCAATAACCAGTCCAACAACAGCAGTAAACATACTAATATAAATCCATACACAACAACATCAATCCATCACTAAAATCCATACATACTATCTAAAACATTATATATACATTGATCTGGTCCATACAAAGTTTATAAGCGGAATCCAATAAATAACAGCGTCATCAAAGTATATATACAAATGATTCAAGCCTAAGCTAATCATTCTCACTTTATCCTCAAGTCGACCGGCTATAAATGCAGGCTCACCTTGTCCCTGTTCATCTGAGTACACAACCTAATGAGATATGAATCCCAGTAGAATAATTTACAATTTAATTATCATTCAAAAATCAGTTGAATACTCAGCGGTGTGAACACCGAAATCGTCTTCAGAAATCGATTAAACAGCGGAATACCTTATCTTTAAAATCGTTTAAATACATGGAAATTGCGGCAATATATCACAATCAAAAATCCATTTCTTAAAAATCAGTTATCAAAAGCAAGTGAAATCCCATGCCCTGTGTATCTCAATCCACGTTGGTTACAAATCCACTGTATGCTTAGAATCTAAATCATCTTCTAATTGCACGTAGTCTAGAGAATACCTCTCTTATCGTTGGGTGTGATCCGTAACACCAATCACCCGAATCAAGCCTATATTGTGAGTGTGATCCGTAACACCAATCACTCACTCAAGGACCGGGTGAGAATCAACATCTAGGGCGTCCCCTAGCATGTGCACATACGCCAATTCTCATCCTCATACAGTCTATTCGAACTCACATGCACTCGGTCGGCTATTCCTCAGGGTTCTAGGGCATCACGCCTAAATCACAACGTTTCCCCGTGTAGGTTATCCACCCTTATACTCCTTAAACCTTTCTTAGGGTCGTCCTGGTTTAACGTGCAATCCCTAACTCAGTACAGGCTAAATCTGATAAAAATAGTTTCGTTTAAAAGCTTCCTGTACGAGGGATACTTAACGACCGTCCCATACCGGCTATCAAGTACCCAACCCTAAGTAAATCCGCCTAAAGGCATCTAAACTCGATAAACAAGGTGTCTAACATGCAATTAGGGTTTTCAGTACACAGGCATGCAATTTATCCCATCGAAAGTAGCACGCAAATCCATACAAGTCGTCTAAATCAGTCAGGTATTCACTAAATCAATTCTAGGGTTCGGGAAGTGTAAATTATCCTACCTGGTCTCCGGTCGCTTCAATTCAAGTCAGGACTCTGCGAAATCTTGGTTTCTGAGCCCAATTAATTCCCTGGACATGAAATTGAATATTTAGATTCGTCACGTCATCCAATTTTCAATCCTAAACCCGGTTACACAGTTACCTAGGTTAATTAATTGTCTAATTACGTTCGGCAGCCATTTCAGTCATATAACATTAGTTTTTGGGAAAACAGACCTTACCACTATGCTCGGATTATGGAATTCTACGTCCCGGTGATCTCAGTTTCTCGAGATGCACGTCCAGAAACTTCGGCACGGCGGCACACGGCGGCACACGACGGCGCACGGCGGCGGATGGTGGCGCACGGCGGTGAGGTGCGGTTTGTCTCGAAAATCACACCACGGTGAAGCCCGCAAGCTCAGGAGTCCGAATACGGTGGTGGCACGGCGGTTCACGACCGTTTGGGCGGTGTTTTCCGGCCACGAAGCGTCTCGCACGGCGAACGGCGTTTTGCCTCGATCCGGGCGCGTCCGGGCTCCTTTCGACAGCGCCAAGCTACTGGAAGCGGTGGCGGCTCGGGCTACGGTGGTGGGGCGGTGAGGTCAACGGCGTCGGACGGCGCATCCGGTGAGAAATTCGCTCGATGGAAGGAAGCAGCGTTTTTTCAGCGGCTCCGGCGGCCGTTGGTGGCGGTGGTTGATTGCTGGTGGTTGTGGGCAGTGAGGGCTGTCGGTTGGTACCCTTGGTGGCGGCCCACAGTGGCTGTGGTGGCCGTTCACGGTGGAGGAAGGTGGAGAGAGAAAAGAGAGAAGAGAGAGAGAGTGGTGAGGAGAGAGAGTGAAATGGGAGAAATGGTGGGAGTTCGCGTAATTTAAAGCCTCCAGGGGCGATCCCGACTTTTCCCAGGCCACCCGGGGATCTTTTAGGGTGTCGACATCCTTCCCGACGTTGGCACGCATTTCCATGCGAAAGCCTTGGCCTCCGTCAACGAAAGTGACGCACGAAACTTCTTCCGTCAGTTTCTGATCGCCGGATTACCTTTCTTTCTGTTTGATTGTGTTTCTGGCTTCAAACGACCTTCTGTGTCAAGTCATTATCCTCAAAATACGTGCCAAGCTTCGTTTGATTAGGATTAGGGTTAAAAATCAAGTTTTATCTTTTAAAATCCTTTAAAAACTCTTTCGAATCTTTTCCGTTGTTACAGGCAACGTGTGCACCACTCTATTTTTTCGCATATGTACTGTGGCAACTCGCTGCTGCGATCCTCAGCGCATATAACATTCTGTACATTTTGGAGCGTCCTCCAGTGGATCCAAGTACCATAAGGTTCCCAACTATGGGTCCCACACATTAAATACATACTGGGGTCCTCAAAACGCTATTCATAAAAATATATGGGTGAATTGGTGCATACTATAGTTCTGTAAATTCTAAGTATGTGACTTTTCATTTACTTTGGCCATTAAGTCACTAACTTACAATTTACAACTATCACTATAATCGTGGAATGTCTAATCACCGTCCCATACCAGCAATTAGTCATTCAGATATGAACCTATCTACCACAAATACATATATTAAGAATACAATTTTGATTTCTCTTATGCATTCTTGCTCTTTCCTTTTAACTTTCATCACTTGCATGCTCTTTCTTGTTTACATTCAAAGTATATGTTACCTTGCTTATAATTTGAGTTTAATCTCCAGTTTGGATTTAGTTTTTGGGCTAGATATCATTCAAATACATCATTAAGTTCATCTTTTCATCACAAAAGGTGGCAGTCGACTAGTATCATTTGAAAGTTATTGATTGCATTAAAATCTAAATTTTCAAAATTCCAAATAGAGAGCTGGTTGTCGGCTGCTAGGTGCTTGCAGTCGACTGCTATCTTACTTTTGGGCCCGACAGTCGATTGCTGGGTCGACGGAATCAGCTGCTCTATTCTTGGGCATTTCTGGAAAAATGAAGAACATGGGAGTCGACTTCCAGGTGCTCGGCAGTCGACTGCTAGCATTCTGTATGCGATTCTAGGCACCTCAAGAGCATGACAGTCCGCTGTTGCAATGGGGCAGTCGGCTACTGTGTCTTGCTCTGTTTTGTAAATTGCCGTTGACCCAAAATTTCAATCCAAAAACTTATTTCTAAATCCATTTTTAAATTTATGAACTCAAGATAAACTCCTTAGCAACATTTAACACAAGAAAACAGCCCAAAACATCATGTAATCTTGTCCAAATATGAGATTAAAACTCATTTTTGTTCAAACTGAAAAACCCATTTTTCAGAAGAAATTTTAAGCATGCACAAGTATTTTCAATCGGTTAAAAACACCCAATAGTGATTAAAAACAATCAGAATGTAGTTTGTAATCCCTTTTTCTTTTAAACAAGTTCAATTTCACAAATTTCAATAATATAAACAGTAAACTCCGAAATAAAGGGATTGGGTTATTATGCTACCTTTTTGTTGGTTTTTAATTAGTGGTTGTTGATTGGTAAGTGTCCTGGAGTGATTTCCTAGCTCCTAGAATGCTTAAATCCAAGCAACAAGGTTATTTACTCACAATTCCTTCTCCTTCTCTCTAGCTCGTCCACCCTCTCTCTCTCTCTAAAATTCAGACTTTTAGGAAGCAATTGAAGGGTTTGAAGGATTGGCCTATTTATAGGCAGTCTGTCCCTTTACAATTTCTCTACTAATTCCTGACCATTTAGTCCAAAATGATAATTCTTCCAACTATATGTTAATTTACCATTTTTTCCCTAGCTCACTAGCGGGAAGCTTTCAAAATTTTGTTGCTACAATAAATCTTTTGGCCAAAATTGCAATTATCATACCCAAATTCTTTCACTTTTCTGTTTAGTACTTTTCTTCATTCTAGTCAAATTTCTCACTCATTTCTAGTCCACTTCTTGCACTCATGCAACTATATGCAAGCTAATATAACATAAATGCAACATATACAAACAATTAACTAAAATTAACAAACATCTCTCAAATTTTAGGAACGGATGTTACAAAAATCAAAGTGAAAAAATGTTATTGTATGTTCTAGTCTAGATAGGTTTTAGATTAAAGGACTAGTAGTCGGTATAAGAAAACCATCATAAATTCTATGGTTAGACCATAATATAGGAAGGTAAAACATCCATTCAATTCTAAAAAGTGTTAAGAAAACACTATGATGGTGGTCAACCCTAAGTTAGTTTACCATGACGGCCTAAGAGTGACTTAAGGTTGTACTTATCATGATTTGGGAACCTATCAATCTAGTGTATATAATAGATAGTTATGTGATTGAAAATGGTATCTAAGCACCATTGGCTTGTCACAAAGAGCGAGTGGAAATGACATGTAACAAAGTTGTACAATGATCCAATGAGTAGCAAATGACATGTAATAGGTGATCCAATGAAAAGAAAATGACTTGTAACAAAGGAGTACAGTGATCCTATAGTGATAAAGGGAGACTAAAGGATGCCCTAGAATCATAATGCTAGCATAATCTTATCTGAAAGGGACTCATACAATGGTCTCTTTGAAAGAATAAAAATGATCATGAGCCAAAGGAGTCTCATGAATGAAAGAATAAATAATGTTTCTTGTAAATGGGCCAAAGGAGCCATTTGAATGAACAATGAATGCTTTTTACCATACATGATTATGACTGTCCATATTACTATGAAATGAATGAATATCAAAGAAAGATTAATGATGAGCATATCACTGAGCATGACATGATTATGATTATTTGAAGTTTAATGTCCATTTCCTTAAAACTAAGTATTGAGAATAATCTTAGAATTTCTTCAAGGACTTAAATGAGATAAAAAACTTGGAGTTAAAAAGAAAGAAGGACTTAAGTGTAATTTTCACATTTTTACAAGATGGTCCCTGAATCTCTAACCGTGCAACTCTTTTAGACTCCTTATATGCATTCCTTCCCTCCATATCAGCACATTCTAGCAATTCAAAAGGAGAGGAAAGCCACGGGAAAAGGAGAAAAGGGAAGGGAAGCAGTGTGGAATTCTTCCATAGTTGGATTTGAGGTAAGAATTCTTCATCTATGACTCAGTAAACACCCTAAGCATCATTTAGGAGTAGATTACTACACTTAGAACCCCTCAAATCTGCTAAAATGTTAAGATTAGCCAAAAATGAAGAACTTCCCTTTTCCTCAGGAGTTTCAATTTTCTAGTGTGAAATGAGGATTTTAAAGATGCTTAGAGATAGGAAAAGGTTTCTAAACTATAATGTTGGAATCCTTAACTTCCATTTAGCATTTTCTAGGCTTGAATCAGATTTTTCAAGTTAGGTTTTACTGTTCACCCAATTTTCATGTGACTAGAAAAGGTGTTGAGTTTGAGTAGAGTGAATAGTGTGAGCACAGTTTCCAAACACTGAAGGAGAAACTAACTACCACTCCAATATTAATAATCCCAAACTCAATGGAGCCTTTTGAGGTATACATAGATGCATCAAAGAAAGGTTTAGGATGTGTCTTAATGTAAATAGGGAGAGTAGTTTCCTATGCATCTAGACAACTCATGTAACATCCACTCTTAAATTTTGAGAGATGTTTGTTAATTTTACTTAATTGCTTGTGTATGTTGCATTTATGTTATGTTAGCTTGCATATAGTTACATGAGCGCAAGAATTGGACTGGAAATGAGTGAGAAAATTAACTAGAATAAAGAAAAGGACTAAACTAAAAAGTGAAAAAGTTTAAGGATGAAAATCACAATTTTATTCAAAGGATTTACTGTAGCAACAAAATTTTAAAAGCTTCCCGCCAATGAGCTAGGGGCAAAATGGTAATTTAACATATAGTTGGAAGAATTATCATTTTGGACCGAATGGTTGGAAATTATGAGTAGAATTGCAAAAGGATCGGACTGCCTATAAATAGGCCAATCCTTTAGACCCTTCATTTGGCATCCTGAGTTCTAAAATTTTAGAGAGAGAAGGAAACTAAGTTAGAGAGAAAGCTAGAATTGTGAAGAAAGGAAGTTGTTGGACTAATCAAAGCATTCTAAGAGCTAGTAAATCACTCCAGAACACTTTCTAATCATCAAATACTGATTAGAAACCAGCAAAAAGGTAGCATAATAACCTAATCCCTTTATTTCAGAGTTTACTATTCATACTACTGAAATTGGCAAAATTGAACTTGTTTGAAAGAAAAAGGGATTTAAAACTACATTCTTACTATTTTTAATCACTATTAGGTATTTTTAACCGATTGAAAATACTTGTGCATGCTAAAAATTATTTTTGAAAAGTGGGTTTTTCAGCTTGAACGAAAATGAGTTTTAATCTCAGATTTGGACAAGATTATATGATGTTTTGGGCTGTTTTCTTGTGTTAAAGGTTGCTAAGCAGTTTTTCTTAAGTTCATCAATTTCGAAATGGATTTAAAAATAAGTTTTTGGATTGAAAATTTGGGTTAACGGTAATTTATAAAACAGAGCAAGATGCAGCAGTCGACTGCCATGGTATAGTAGTCGACTGTCATGCTCTTGATATGCCTAAAAATGCATATAGAATGCTAGCAGTTGATTGCTGAGCACCTAGAAGTTGATTGCTGTGTTCTTCATTTTTCTAGAAATGACTGGGAATAGAGCGACCAATCGCCTGACCCAAAGAATCGATCGCCAGCCCAACAAGAAGCTAGCAATGATTGCTAAACACCTAGCAGTCGACTGATAGCTCTCTGTTTGGAATTTTGAAAATTTAAACAGAATGCAATCAGTCAACTTGCAGAGTGATACTAGTCGATTGCCAACCTTTGTGATGAAAAGATGAACTTAATGACATATTTGAATGATATCTAGCCCAAAAACTAAATCCAAACTAGAGATTAAACTTAAATTACAAGCAAGGTAACATATACTTTGAATGTAAATGAGAAAGTGTAATATCCTCAATTCTATGATATCAGGTATGTCTTAGAATCCTAGACTCACTATTTTTATGCCTGAAAAATAGTCCAAGAATCATTTTATATTGCCTTGAACAAATGAAGGACTAAAATGAAAGGAAATGCTTAGGGACTAAAATGAAAGGACATTTGTTTCACGAAATATCCTGATAGTAAGCATGCAAATTGAGGTGCATTATGGCACACATTTATGAGGTTTGAAAATGGCGTCAATGTCATGAATGCTTCAAGAAAAACATCTAGGGGTAAAACGGTCAAAATTTATCTGAAAATAAGAATAAAATATTTATTTTTCAGATAAAATGGCTAATTTTTATCTGAAAAATTATGCAATTGCGTGTGGAATATTTTTCCAAAATTTTTCAAAAAAAAAAATTTTAGTTTGGCACTTAAAAGGGTTAAAATGATCATTTTACCATGAAGGGCAAAATGGTAATTTTGACACCAAGGATAAAAAGGTAATTTTATCACAAAGACATAAGGGAAATTTTACCTAAGGAAACACTTTAAAATCCCTAAAATACCCTTGCATGTCAAGGTTTCAAGAAGGAAAAATTGAAGGGTATTTTGGTCATTTTTCCACCAAGGGCAAAATGGTCATATTAGCCATTTTAAATAAGTATCACTTCTTCTTCTTCTACTCCTTAGCAAAGATGACATGAAGGCTTTTGGAAGGAAGAAAAACCATAGGCTTCATAAGGGAGAAAAGGGAGAAGAAGGCAAGGAAACTTCAAGGTTTATCCACCAAAAATTATAAATCAAGGTAGCTTAGCATTCTTCCATCACTTATTTCATGTTTTTAATGGATTTTCCAAGCTTTTGAGATTGTCATGGATGAATGAAAAGTACATGAATATTGATTTTCTTAAGTTTACATTCTTAAATTCTCAAAATTTCTATGGATTAATGCTTAGAAAGTAGTATGGAGTTGTTTGTGATGGTTAATTAGGATTATGAAAGTGTTTATGTTCATTTTCCAATTTTGTTCCATTTGCCCTAAAACCCCCAAATTCATGAATGTCATGCCAAATTATTTTTTTTGCCTTGATTGTTATGGATAAATGGTGATTGATGGTTTATGGATGATGAAAATGGGATTAAAGGAATGATTATATGAAAAATGACAATTTTTGCACAAAATTCCTCTTTAGGCCATGACTAGCAAAATGAGATTTGGAAATTTGTTCAAAAAATTTTAAAGTAGCTTATTGGTAATTCAAGTTATGGCCAATGGAGGGTAGAATAAGTGTCAATTAGTTGAAATGCCCAACTTTGCCTAAAAATCCCATCTTGACCCAGAGTATGCATGTTTTTGGTGAAGGAAATGTGCTTAAATTTCTATGTGTGTGTCTTGGTTGAGGCAAGATTAATTGGCAATTGTTTATGATGTAAAATGATCCCATTAAATTCCATGTAGCCTACTTGACCAAATTTATCACATGGAAATATTTATGGAAAATTTTGTACACAAATGTAATAATATTGGTCAAAGTCTACAAAGAAAATAATATGACGTTGCAATTAAATTTTAATGAAGATTTTGTGCAATCTTGGAAATTTTAGCTATTTTTATGCATGCTTAAGTATAGGGAGATGATGATTATACACACCTTGGGTATGTATAATTAGGTGAGAAAAGGAGAAAATGGAATAATAAGTAGGAAATGAAAAATGTTCACCTTTGAAACCCTTTAAATGCAATAAAATGTGAAAAAGGGAATTTAGTGTAAATGGGAAGGAAAAGTGATTTATTTTGCTTATTATATGGCAAGAGTGACAAATAGAAATTTTAAGTATAAAAATCTTAATTTTCTTACGGATTCTTCTTGACCAAGAATGAACCTTCCTTTTTATACAAATTTAAGATTGGAATTGTTATTGAGATTTAAAGGGTTTCTTTTTAGAAAGTGAGAATGATAGTATCACAATGAATTAGGAAAGAAAAGGATTGATTTATGACATAGATAAGGAAAAACATAGAATGGTATTGGAAAATATTAAATGGAAGGAAAATATTTAAATGTTCAATCAAGAGAAATATAGAGGAAGTGATTCCAATATATGTTCTAGGGTAGATAGGCTTATAACCGAGTGACCAATTGTCAGTATGGGACGGCCGTTGAGCATTCCACGGTAGTGTCATAAATTTAGATGGTGAAATATCTGCTCAAAATGAAAGAATTTCGAAAACACTGTGATGATTGTGAATTCTTAGTGTAACCCAGATGGCTAATTGAACAAGGGACATTTACTTAGAATTTGGCAAAATTATGGGATTAAGCCTAATCATCCTAGTTGATATATATAGGAAATATTATATTGGGAAATGATCCATGATGTAGGTTGTGGTAATCTATGGCATCATGAACCGCCCATAAAGTGGGGAGAAGATGATCTGTTTGAATAACAGTGATTCCGTGAGCTTAGTTTGACTAAACCCTAAAAGAAATTCCCACTTAGATCTGTCTTTATGACATGATCACTGAATGTGAATGGGTACTCGAATCCACTAAGGGACGCTGAAGATGTACCAGTGGCAGAATTGTCACACACTTGATAGAGCGGTTATCTCATTCATGCATGCTGTAGTATGTGAAGTAATTTATACTTTCGATACTCTTGTGTCTCTCTGAATTAAAAATATGGCTTTTAGCCAAATATGAATTTTATTTTCCTTATAAATAATATATTTTTCCATGAATGGTAAAATGTTGTTTCTCCTGAATTATCTATGGCTGAATAGAAATTTAATGAATGTACTTTCCTGATTATGGTACTAAAAGGTATACGGTGAACTATGACTGTGATTGAAATTGATACTGTTTTTATTTTATAATTGATATATTATAGATATACCTCATAAACTTTATCCCATACATCTGACTGGTTTATTTATAGCGTTTCCTAGAAATAATGGAATTTAAGAATAAAGAATATAAATTGTTTTTCGTACCCATACAGTGGTACATACCATAGCTCAGAAATGAAATGTGGAATGCGTAGCTACTGAGAAATTATTTTCTTATTATTTTATGGTATGTATCAGATGACTAGGACCATTATGGTACTACAAGATAGAAGGGATTAGTTATCCATCCCAAGAAATGGAATAATATATATTATGTTAGAAATATATATAAGTATATGGATATGTAAAGCATACATATCAAGTTTGTGAAAAATATTTGAAAAAGGGTTTGAGTGGCAGGTTTGTTGCCTCCTTACCCTATGAAAACAAGAAAACTACATATATCCTGCAGTTTATGTAACAACGTTGTAATGTTGAAATGGATGTAAATGTATGTAAAGGAAAAAGTTCAAATTTATCCTGAATTTTTATGGATTGTATTGTATGATTATTAGACTTCTGTTGTATTGATAATTGAATGTGATACCTGAGTAAGGATCCGAACCTAATGAAATGTATACTATAAATGGATATTTAAAGAACTCAAGTAAGATATAAAGGATAGAAGTGTATATAACACACCAGTTTCATAAGTAAAGGATTTTTCAATAAATAATATTTTAAATATGGCTATGAAATTGGGGGTGTTATAGAAAGAGCATGAAAGTAATGAAAGTTAAAAAGGAAAGAGCAAGAATGCATAAGAGAAATGAAAATTGTATTCTTAATATATATATTTGTGGTAGATAGGTTAATATCTGAATGACTAATTGCTGGTATGAGACGGTGATTGGACATTCTGCGATTATCGTGATAGCTGTAAATTATAAGTTAGTGACTTAATGGCCAATGTAAATGAAAAGTCACATACTTAGAATTTATAGAACTATAGTATGCACCGATTCACTCATATATATATATTTATGAATAACGTTTTGAGGACCCCAATATGTACTTAATGTGTGAAACCCAGAGTTAAGGACCTTATTGTACTTGGATCCACTGAAGGATACTCCAGAACATACATAAATGTGATATGCAGTCGAGGACTGCCAGGCTCAGTTTCCATAGTATATATGCGAAAACATAGAGTGGTGCACATGCTGACTCTCCAGATTTCTCTTATTATGCAATTATATGATGATGATGAAGATGATTTGCAGAGGCCAACGAGAAGTGCTCTTATTTCATTATTTCTCTTTATTTTATGATGAAAGTTATATGAATGATGCTATATTATCTATATATTTTGATGAACTAATGAGATATATACTATGAGTTAAGTTTATGCATGCAAGTATGAATGTTAAATGAAATGTTATACAAGATAACCCAATAGATGTATTGTTTTATGAAAAAGGATGTAGAATTTTAGTATGAGTTTACGGTGGTATAAACTAGCTATTTTGAAAAATGGTTATTAATGCTATTGAGATTTATTCTCATAAAAATACTGGTTTGTATCAGATGCCTAGATACCAGATCCTCTTTGAGAGAGAGATGGAGTTAGTCAAAATACCCTTCTTGGGGTATTTCCCTATTATTAAGGAACTATGGATCATATATGTATGAGAAGTCCTTCCCCCACTATGATTACATGAAATATTATAATAAAAAGTTCTTGGTATGCCCCATATCCTAAATCCTTATGATATTTTGGTAAAAGGATCAAGAAAATAGTTTTGATGCATAGGATAAGGGCATATATATATTAGGATATGTGAGCTAGGAATCCACTAGCTATTTTTGTTAAATGGGTATGAGTGACAGGCTTGTTGTCTCCTTACCCTAACTAACACTCTCACATATCCATAGATATATTTCTAATGAATGATATGTATACACCATAAAGAAATGTTGATGTATATGAATATATGTATGCACATGTATGTCATTTTAACTAATATGTTTTTATTTTCACTGCGTAACGTATGAGATTCCAAGTGTAGTAGCCCAAACCAATAATATTTTGATTCACTTGATAAATAATTAAAATTTACTTGGGTAACAGGAGTAGTAATTCACCAATCTTATAGTATATTATTTATGTTATTTAAATCACTTTAAAATAGACTGTAGGATTAGGGGTTACACTAAGTTGGTATCAGAGCACTACTACCACAGCTAGTTAGAACTGGCTCGATAGTTAAAGGGTAGATTCCTCAAGATAGAGACTAAGCCATAAATAGCTGAAGAATGGTTGAGAGATGGAAAAATTGTTTAAGGTCATAGGGAATACAGACGAACATAAGGTATTGTTTGCTACTCACATGCTTGTTGGGGAAGAAGAATATTGGTGGAGATGAACGAAACAATTATTGGTAGCTCAAGGGACCCAGATCACCTGGGAAGTTTTTAAAAGAGTGTATATGGAAAAGTATTTCCTTGAGAACGTGAGAAATCAGAAAGAAATTGAATTCATGCAATTAAAGCAAGGCAGTATGACTTTTGAGGAGTATTTAGCAAAATTTGAGGCACTGTCTAAATTCTATTCTTATTTGGAGCATTATCCAAATGAGACATGGAAAGCATTGCATCTAGAAGCTGGGTTGAGATCGGAGCTAAAGATTGTTGTCGCTTTGGTTGATATTAGAAACTTTGCTATGTTAGTGAACAAGTGTCGCATTGTTTCTCAAAACCTGGCTGAAATAGAGAAAGAAAGATAGAGAGCCAATTTATTTTAAAGGAACCAATCGGGATCCTTCAGAGGAAGGGATAGTAGAAATGAGGGAAACCAGAAGGGGAAGAAACCTTTAGTGAGACAGGCAGTACCTAATGCTTGTCCAAAGTGTGGATAAAGTCATGGCGGACCTTGTAGATTCCAGTCTGGTGTGTGTTTTAAGTGTGGAAAACTAGGTCATTTCATTAGACATTACCCTGAGTGGAAGAAGTCGACTGAGCCTACAAGACCTCCTACTATGGGAAGAGTTTATACTCTTAAAGGTAAAGACGTGGTTCAATCTGATGATCTGATAAAAGGTAAATGTTTGATAAATGGTATATCTTTAATTGTACTGTATGATTCTGGTGCCACTCATTCTTTCATTCCTTCCCAATGTGTGGAAAGATTGAATTTACCTTTATTTAAATTGCTCTATGAGTTATCTATTTATACTACCGTAGGAGAGCGGGTATTAACTTCTTTAGCCTACTTAAATTGTTCCCTTGTTGTTGAGAATAAGCCTTTCATTGTTGACCTTATTTTTTTGCCTTTGGTGGGATTGGATATTATTCTCGGGATGGATTGGTTTTCAGGGAACAATGTGGTCTTGGATTGTTCTAAGAAATCTGTGACTATTCATACTACAGAAATTTGTGAAATTGAACTTGTTTGAAAGAAAAAGGGATTTAAAACTACATTCTTATTATTTTTAATCACTATTGGGTATTTTTAACCAAATGAAAATACTTGTGCATGCTAAAAATTGTTTCTGAAAAATGGGTTTTTTAGCTTGAACAAAAATGAGTTTTAATCTCATATTTTGACAAGATTATATGATGTTTCGGGCTATTTTCTTGTGTTAAATGTTGCTAAGGAGTTTATCTTGAATTCATCAATTTCAAATGGGTTTAGAAACAAGTTTTTGGATTGAAATTTTGGGTCAACGGAAATTCACAAAACAAAGTAAGACGCAGCAACCGACTGCCCCGATGCAACGGTCAACTGTGGTGTTCTTGATATGCCCAGAAACTTATACAAAATGCTAGCAGTTCATTGTCAGGCACCTAGAAGTCGACTGTCGTGTTCTTCGTTTATCCAAAAATGTCCAAGAACAGAGTAGCCGACTGCCCCAACCTAGCAGTTCATTGTCAGGCTCGTGATAAGCTAGCGATTATTTGTCGGGCCAATGATAAGCTAGCGATTAGCGTCGGTACCTAGCGATCGTTGATAACTCTCTGTTTCGAATTTTGAAATTTTAGACAAAATGCAATCAGTCGACTTGAAGCGTGATACCAGTCAACTGTCATATTTTGTGATGAAAAGATGAACTTAATGATATATTTGAATGATATGTAGCCCAAAAACTAAATCCAAACTAGATATTAAACTCAAATTACTAGCAAGGTAACATATACTTTGAATGTAAATGAGAAAGAGCATGAAAGTGATGAAAGTTAAAAGGAAAGAGCAAGAATTCATAAAAGAAATGAAAATTGTATTCTTAACATATGTATTTGTGGTAGATAAGTTCATATCTGAATGACTAATTGTTGGTATGGGATGGTGATTGGACATTCCACAATTATCGTGATAGTTGTGAATTGTAAGTTAGTGACTTAATGGCCAATGTAAATGAAAAGTCACATACTTTGAATTTATAGAATTATAGTATGCACTGATTCACCCATATACATATGTTAATGAATAGCATTTTAAGGACCCTAGCATGTACTTAATGTGTGAAACCCAAAGTTGAGGACCTTATAGTACTCAAATCCACTAGAGGATGCTCCAAAATGTACACAAATGTGATATACAGTTAAGAACTGCCAGGTAGAGTTGCCAAAGTATATATGAAAAAACATGGAGTGTGCACATGTTGCCTCTTCAGATTTTTCTTATTTTGCAATTATATGATGATGATGATGATGATGATGATTGGCAGAGGCCAATGAGAAGTGCTATTATTTCCTTAATGCTCTTTATGTTATGGTGAA
Organism: Senna siamea; assembly: GCA_031216115.1. Taxonomy (NCBI): domain Eukaryota; kingdom Viridiplantae; phylum Streptophyta; class Magnoliopsida; order Fabales; family Fabaceae; genus Senna; species Senna siamea. Next base: position 21,689,461 of record CM062363.1, on the reverse strand, counting down.
AGTTAAATGAATGATGCTATGTTACCTATATGCATTGATAAATTGATGAGACATATACTATGAGTTAAGTTTTTGCATGCAAGTATGAAGTTTAATGAAATGTTATACAGGATAACCCAATAGATGTATTATTTTATGAGAAAGAATGTAGAATTTTCGTATGAGTTTATGGTGGTACAAATTAGCTGTTTTGAAAAATGGTTATTATTGCTACTGAGATTTATTCTCATAAAAATGCTGGTGTGTATCAGATGCATAAATACCAGATCCTTCTTGAGATAGAGATAGAGTTGGTTGAAATACCCTTCTTGGGGTATTTCCCTATTATTAAGGAACTATGGATCATATATGTATGGGAAGTTCTTACCCCACCCTGATTACATAAAGTGTTAGAGTAGAAAGTTTTTGGTATGCCTTATACCTTGAATCCTTGTGATATTTTGGGAAAAGGATCAGGAGAATAGTTTTCATTTATAGGATAATGGCATATATGTATTAGGATATGTGAGCTAGGAATTCACTAGCTATTTTTGTTAAACGGGTATGAGTGACAGATTTGTTGTCTCCTTACCCTAGATAACACTCTTACATATCCATACATATATGTCTAAGAATGATATGTATACACTGTAAATGAATGTTGATGTATATGAATATATGTATGCACATGTATGTTATTTTAAGTAATATGTTTTAAATTTTCGCTACGTAACATGTGAGATCCTGAGTGTAGTAACCCAAACCAATAATACTTTTTAATTCACTTGATAAATAATTAAGAATTAAAAATTAAACATCAGAAATAGCTGAACATCAGAAATCTGCAAGACTACTATAACCTCTTGAAATACTTGAATGGAAATTGGATAAAATTTCTACGGATTTTGTTGTAGGTTTACCAAAAACTCAATTAGGAAATGATGCAATCTGGGTTATTGTAGACAGATTGACTAAATCTGCACATTTCTTACCCATTAAAATAAACTTCTCATTAGATAAGTTAGCCCAATTGTATATACGAGAAATAGTAAGACTCCACGGAGTTCCTACTAATATAGTATCTGATGACCCTAGGTTTACTTTTAGATTTTGGAGAGCCTTACAGGAGGCTTTTGGTACTAAACTTAGCTTTAATACTACTTATCATCCACAAACTGATGGGCAAACTAAAAGAACTATTCAGACTGTAGAAGATATGCTTAGAGCATGTTCATTAGAGAAAAAAGGGAATTGGGATTGAAATTTACCTTTAATGGAATTTGCCTACAATAACAGTTTTCACTCCAGCATAGGGATGGCTCCTTATGAAGCCTTGTATGGAAGAAGATGTAGGTCACCCTTGTGTTGGTTTTGAGGTAGGGGATAGACAACTATTAGGGCCTGAATTAGTTCAACAAAACACATATCAAATTAAGATGATTAAAGAAAAGATGGCCAAGGCCCAAGATAGGCAGAAAAGTTATGCTAATAAAAGGAGAAGACCGCTAGAATTTGATGAAGGATACCATGTTTTCCTTAGAATTTCTCTTATTACTCGTATTGGCAGGGCTATTAAGTCCAGAAAGTTAAGCCTAAGATACATTGCACCTTTCCAGATCTTGAAAAAGATTGGCCAATCTGCTTATCAAATTACTTTACCCTCATTTCTATCCAATCTCTATGATGTGTTTGATATCTCTCAACCTCGTAAATATATCCCAGATCCTTCTCATATTCTTGATGCCAGAATAGTAAAATTAAAAGATAATTTAACTTATAATCCTAGACCTTTAAGAATCATTAGGACAGAAGTCAAAAAATTGAGAAACAAGACAATTCCACTGGTAAAGGTATTATGGGATCAATCATCGCCCCAAGAAGCTACGTTGGAGAAGGAAGATGATATGAGAAGAAATTTCCCAAAGTTATTTGTGTAGGTACGTATAAATTTCGAGGATGAAATTTCTTAAAAGGAGGGGAGAAATGTAACATCTGCTCCTAAAATTTGAGAGATGTTTGTTAATTTTAGTTAATTGTTTGTGTATGTTGCATTTATGTTATGTTAGCTTACATATAGTTGCATGAGTGCAAGAATTGGACTAGAAATGAGTGAGAAAATTCACTAGAATGAAGAAAAGGACTAAACTAAAAAGTGAAAAAGTTTAGGGATGAAAATTGCAATTTTAGCCAAAAGATTTACTATAGCATCAGAATTTTGAAAGCTTTCTGCCAATGAGCTAGGGACAAAATAGTAATTTCACATATAGTTGGAAGAATTATCATTTTGTACTGAATGGTTGAAAATTAGGAGTAGAATTACAAAAGGATTGGACTGCCTATAAATAGGCCAATCCTTCAGACCCTTCATTTCGCATCCTGAGTTCTAAAATTTTAGAGAGAGAAGAAAATTGATTTAGAGAGAGAGAGCTAGAATTGTGAAGAAAGGAAGCTGTTGGACTAATCTAAGCATTCTAAAAGCTAGGAAATCACTGCAAAACACTTTCCAATCATGAAATACCAATTAGAAACCAGCAAAAAGGTAGCATAATAACCCAATCCCTTTATTTTAGAGTTTACTATTTATACTACTGAAATTGGCAAAATTGAACTTGTTTGAAAGAAAAAGGGATTTAAAACTACATTCTTACTATTTTTAATCACTATTGGGTATTTTTAACTGATTGAAAATACTTGTGCATGCTAAAAATTGTTTTTAAAAAATAGGTTTTTTACTTGAACAAAAATGAGTTTTAATCTCATATTTGGACAAGATTATATGATATTTTTGGCTGTTTTCTTGTGTTAAAGGTTGCTAAGGAGTTTTTCTTGAGTTTCTCAATTTCAAAATGGGCTTAGAAACAAGTTTTTAGATTGAAATTTTGGGTCAACGAAAATTCACAAAATAGAGCAAGACACAGCTGCCAACTGCCCCGGTGCAGCAGTCAATTGTCGTGTTCTTGATATGCCCAGAAACTTATGCAAAATGCTAGCAGTCGATTGCCAGCCACTTGGAAGTCAACTACTGTGTTCTTCACTTTTTGGGAAACATCCAAGAAGTGACTAGCCGACTGCCCCGACCCAACAATTGACTGTCAGGCCCAACAGTAAGCTAGAAGTCGACTACCAGAACCTAGCAGTCAACTGATAGCTCTCTATTTGGAATTTTGAAAATTTAGATAGAATGCAATCAGTCGATTTGTAGCATGATACCAGTCAACTGCCACCTTTTGTGATGAAAAGATGAACTTAATGATATATTTGAATGATATCTAGGCCAAAAACTAAATCCAAACTAGAGATTAAACTCAAATTGCAAGCAAGGTAACATATACGTTAAATGTAAATGAAAAAAAGCATGAAAGTGCTGAAAGTTAAAAGGAAAGAGCAAGAATGCATAAGAGAAATGAAAATTATATTCTTAATATATGTATTTGTGGTAGATAGGTTCATATCTGAATGACTGATTGCTGGTATAGGACAGTGATTGGACATTCCACGATTATCATGATAGTTGTGAATTATAAGTTAGTGACTTAATGGCCAATGTAAATGAAAAGTCACATACTTAAAATTTACAGAACTATAGTATGCACCAATTCACCCATATATATATGTTTATGAATAGCATTTTGAGGACCCCATTATGTGCTTAATGTGTGGAACCCAAAGTTGGGGACCTTATGGTACTTGGATCCACAGGAGGACACTTTAGAATGTACACATATGTGATATGCAGTCGAGGACTGTCAGACAAGGTTGCCACAGTACATATGCGAAAACACATAGTGGTGCACATGCTGCCCCTCCAGATTTCTCTTATTATGCAATTATATGATGATAATGATGATTGGCAGAGGCCAACGGGAAGTACTCTTATTTCCTTATTGCTCTTTATATTATGATGAAATTTATATGAATGATGCTATGTTACCTATATATTTTGATGAATTGATGAGACATATACTATGAGTTAAGTTTATGCATGCAAGTATGAATGTTTAATGAAATGTCATACAGGATAACCCAATAGATGTATTGTTTTATGAGAAAGAATGTAAAATTTTTGTATGAGTTTATGGTGGTACAAACTAGCTTTTTTGAAAACTGGTTATTATTACTACTGAGATTTATTCTCATAAAAATACTGGTTTATATCAAATGCCTAGATACCAAATCCTCTTTGAGATAGATATGGAGTTAGTTGAAATACCCTTCCTAGTTTATTTCCCTATTATCAAGGAACTATGGATCATATATGTATGGGAAGTCCTTCTCCCACCATGATTACATGAAATATTAGAATAGAAAGTTCTTGGTATGCCCCATATCCTGAATCCTTATGATATTTTGGTAAAAGGATTAGGAACATATTTTTGATGTATAAGATAAGGGCATATATATATTAGGATATGTGAGCTAGGAATCCACTAGCTATTTTTTGAAATGGGTATGAGTGACAAGCTTGTTGTCTCCTTACCCTAACTAACACTCTCACATATCCATAGATATATGTCTAATGAATGATATGTATACACCATAAATGAATGTAGACGTATATGAATATATGTATGCACATGTATGTTATTTTAACTAATATTTTTTTATTTCCACTGCGTAACGTTTGAGATCCCAAGTGTAGGACCCCAAACCAATAATATTTTTATTCACTTGATAACCAAACGAAAATGAGTTTAAATCTCAGATTTGGATAAGATTATATGATGTTTTGGGCTATTTTCTTGTGTTAAATGTTGTTGAGAAGTTTATCTTTAATTCATCAATTTCAAAATGGATTTAAAAACAAGTTTTTAGATTGAAAATCTAGGTCAATGGCAAGTCATAAAATAGAGTAAGGCGCAGCAGCTCACTACCACAGTGCAACAGTCGACTGTTGTGCCCAATATAGGAAGTTCCTCCCACACCTTGAGTATGTAAAGTTCTAGGAAAGTTTTTGGTATGCCTAATACCCTAAATCCTTATTATATTTCAAAAAAAGGATCAAGAGAATAGTTTTGATGTATAGGATAAGGGCATATATGTATTGGGATATGTGAATTAAGGATTCACTAGTGATTTTGTGAAATGGGTATGAGTGACAAGCTTGTTGTCTCCTTACCCTAGCTAACACTCTCACATATCCATAGATATATGTTTAATGAATGATGTGTATATTTACTATGAATGAATGTGAGCATATATATATATGCACATGTATATTATTTTAACTAATTTACTTTTAATTTTCACTGCGTAACGTGTGAGATCCCAAGTGTAATAGCCCAGACCAATTATGTCATTTGATAAATATTTAAAATTTGACTTAGGTAAAGGAAGTAGTAGTTCACCAATCTTATAGTACATTGCTTATATTATTTAAATCACTTAAAAAGGAATTGTAGGATTGGGGCATTACATTGAGTTAGTATCATAGAACTATTACCCCGGCTAGTTAGAACTAGCTCGGTAATGCAAGGGTAGATTCCTCAGGATAGAGACTAATGCAGGATAGTTAGCTGAGCCATGGCAGTTGACTGGCTTGTATTATGTTTTGACTTGAAGAATGAAGTATTAGGTTTGGGTAGATGATATTTTTGATTGGTGCCATATGATCTCTTATAAATAGTATGTTATTGAGACTGATTACCTCGGTAATGTTTGTTTTGTAGAGAGAATTATAGCCTCACCTAGGAGAAATACTAAGAAGGAAAAGGAAGGTGAAACCAATATGGAAATAGTTATACAAGTGATGATAGGAGTGGTAGAGGCTATGAGAGAACAGGCTACTGATGCCACTCAACAGGCTGTTGCTGCCACCCAAAAAGTTACTGTCGCTACTCAAAAAGCTCCAGCTATGGCTGAAGCACTTAGACAAGTTCAGAAAAATAGGCCGGTGAATCACAACCCAAATCCTAAAGTTGGACAAGTGGGAAACCAAGTTTATAATGGTTGGCCTGAATTTCAGAGAAATAAACCTTCTTCATTTATGGGTGACTTTAACCCACAGGTAGCTGAAGAATGGTTACGAGAGATGGAAAAGTTATTTGAGGTCCTAGGGAACATGGATGAACAAAAGGTATTGTTTTCCACTTACATACTTGTTAGGGAAGCAAAATATTGGTGAAGAGGAGCGAAACAATTACTGGTAGCTCAAGGGACCCAGATTACCTAGAAAGTTTTTAAAAGAGTGTATCTGGAAAAGTATTTCCCTGAGAACCTTATAAACTAGAAAGAAATTGAATTCATGCAGTATGACTTTGCTAAATGAGATATGGAAAGCGTTACATCTAGAAGCTGGGTTGAGATCGGAGTTAAAGAATGTTGTTGCTCTATTTGAAATTATAAACTTTGCTATATTAGTAAACAAGTGTCGCATTGTTTCTCAAAATCTACCTGACACAGAGAAAGAAAGACAGAGGGATAATTTCTTTAAAAGGAAACAACTTGGATCCTTTAATGGAAGGGATAATAGAGATGAAGGAAACCAAAAGGGGAAGAAACCTGTAGTGAGACAGGCAGTACCCAATGCTTGTCCAAAGTGTGGGAAAAGTCATGGCGAACCTTGTGGATTTCAGTCAGGTGTGTGTTATAAGTGTGGAAAACAAGGGAACTTCATTAAAGACTGCCCTGAGTGGAAGAAGTCAACTGAGCCCACAAGACCTCCTACTATGGGAAGAGTTTATACTCTCAAAGGTAAAGAAGTGGTCCAGTATGATGATATGATAAAAGGTAAATGTTTGATAAATGGTATATCTTTAATTGTGTTGTATGATTCTAGCACCACTCATTCTTTCATTTCTTGTGAATGTGTATAAAGATTGAATTTACCTTTATTTAAATTGCCCCATGAGTTATCTATTTCTATTGTTGCAAGAGAGTAGGTATTAACTTCTTTAGCCTTCTTAAATTGTTCCCTTGTTGAAAATAAGCCCTTCATTGTTAACCTCATTTGTTTACCTTTGTTGGGATTGGATATTATTCTCGGGATGGATTGGTTTTCTACAAATAATGTAGTCTTGGATTATTCTAAGAAATCTGTGACTTTTATAGATGTCATACCGGTGGTTAGGGAAATTGAGGAAGAGATCCAAAGAACTAGTTTTCTGTGTTCTTTTAAAGTTGAATTTCAACATAAACTTAATGCTATTCCTATAGTTTCTGAATTTCCAGATGTCTTTCTTAATGAAATTTCAAGTCTTCCACTAGAGAAAGAGATAGAATTTTCTATAGAATTGATTCCTGGCACGGGATCAATTTCTATAGCGCCTTATAGAATGTCTCCCTTAGAGTTAACAAAATTGAAAGTGCAAATAAAAGATCTTTTAGGAAAACAATTTATTAGGCCCTGTACTTCACCTTGGGTGTAATATTCCCATTTTTCTGAGATTAGGTGTGTTTTAAATTAATGAATTTAATAGTTCTCTAACTGAAGATTTGAGTGAAATTTCCCTAAGAATTTTGAAAAATCCCATCTATTTCCTTTGCTCGTGTCCAAGTCCTTCTGATCATAAAGATGTTTAAAACCTCTACAGTCACTAAATATCTCAAACTTAGATCCATAGAGATAGTGTGTAACGACCCCCTAATACAACATACACAATCCTTTATCTGATTAGCGGAAGCATATGGGTTTCTCTAAATTGTTATTCCCGATATGGGAATGTCAGGGGATCACTACTAGTTAAGCGTAAGCCAAATAGACATTCCGTTGTCCATTCAGGTTTCGTTCAACCCTAATTCACATGCAGCTATACTAACTATCCATACATTCATCATAAATTACTCTGGAATGAAGACTAACATCCATATATATATCATATCAGGCATTCAAGCAGATTCCAACTTAATTTCATATATTTACAACAATAAACCCTACCGAAAATCTGACAGAGTCTCCTCTGTAAATTCGGACATATCCCAATAGTACAACCAGTCATTAACACAATGGAATATATCCATTAAACAGTATACATCCAATTTAACAATGAAATAACGCATAATTACATCAGTCAGTATAGACATCCACAATACAGATATATATACATCTTAAATTCAAGCTTAGACTACGCTGATCTCCTGGCTATCACCATTGCCTCGTCTAGCTAGCGTCTAGGTCCTTGTCCCTGTTCCTGTTCATCTGAGTAAACAACCTGGTAAGATATAAAATCCCAGTAGAATAATTTACAATTCAAAATACAGTTCGAAATCTGGCTGAATACTCAGCGGTGCAGGCACTGAAAATAACTTCCCGAAATCAGTTCAAAATCTGTGAAATACCTTATCTTTAAAAATCAGTTTATCACATGGAAATTGCGGCAAATACTAAAAATCATAAAAATCCCTTTCTTTGAAAATCAATAATCGAAATCAGGTTAAATCCCATGCCTAGTGTATCTAATCCATGTTGGCTACAAATCCACTGTGACCAAATCTAAAATCGTCCAATTGCACGTCGTCTAGAGAGATTATATCTCTTATCGCTGGGTGTGATCCGTAACACCAATCACCCAAATCTCACCTATATTGTAAGTGTGATTTGTAACACCAATCACTCACTCAAGGACCGGGTGAGAATCAACATATAGGGCGTCCCCTAGCATGTGCACATACGCCAATTCTCATCCTCATACAGTCTATTCGAACTCACATGCACACAGTCGGCTATTCCTCAGGGTTCTAGGGTATTACGCCTAAATCACAACGATTCCCCGTCTAGGTTATCCCCCCTTATACTCCTTAAACCTTTCTTAGGGTCGTCCTGATTTATCGCATGATCCCTAACGTAGTATAGGCTAAATCTGGTAAAAATAATATAATTTAAAAACTTATTGTACTCGGGATACTTGACGGTCGTCCCATACCGGTTATCAAGTACCCTACCCTAAGTAAATCCGTCCTAAGGGCATCTAAACTTGATAAACAAAACATCTAACATGTAATTGGGATATCCAGCACATAGGCATGCAATTTAGTCCATCGAAAGTAGCACGTAAATCCATGCAATTAAATCTAATCGTTCAGGTATTCACTAGGTCAAATTTAGAACTCGGGAAGCTTAAATCATCCTACCTGGTCTCCTGTTGCTCTAAATCAATTCAGAACTTCATGAAATCTCAGATTTTGACCCAATTTAATTCCTTGGACTTTTACATGAATATTTAAGCTCGTCACGTCATCCATTTTATGATTCTCAGTCCGATTATCCTAATTCCTAGGTTAATTTATTTCCTAATCACGTTTGGCAGCTAATTCAATCAAAATTTATTAGTTTTTGGGGAATCAGACCTTACTAGTGTTGTCGGATGATGGAAATCTGTCCCGGGGTGGTCTCGGTGTCTCTCAGTGTATATTCAAATTCTCCAGCACGGCAGCGCGCGGCGGCATATGGCGATGCACGGCGGAGGGTGCGGTTGACCTCAAAATTCATACCACGGTGAAGCCCGCAAGACGAGGAGTCCAAATATGGTGGTGGCACGGCGGTTCACAGCCGTTTGGATGGCATTTTCTGGCCCCAAAGTTTTACGTACGGCGGACAGAAAATGTCTCTATCCAGGCTCATTAGACCTCCGTTCAACTTCAGCGAGCTGGTGGAGGAAGCTGGCAGCTCAGGCTACACGCTGGTGGTGGCGGTGATGGCCAATGGTGGCTGACGGTGGTGATCTTAGCTGGCAAAATTCTCACGCGATGGAGGAGGAAAATAGTGTTTTTTGGCAGCGCTGGCGGCCTTGGGTGACTATGGGTGGCTGCTAGAGGTTGAGGGTGGTGAGGGGAGTTGATTGGTATGCTAGGTGGTAGCTTATGGTGGCTCAGGTGGCGGTGCGCAGTGGAGGAAGGAGGAGAGAGAGGAGAGGGAGAATGGAGTGAGGAGAGAGAGAGAATTGATAGAAATGGAGGAATTTTGAGAAATTTAAAGCTTCTGGGGGCGATTCTGACTTTTCCCGGACCACCCGGGGAAACTTTAGGATGTCGGCTTCCCTCCAGAAATTGGCACGAGTTCCCATGTAACGATTTTGGCCTCCTTTTGTGAAATTGAAGTACGATACTTCGTCTGTTAGTTCTTGATCGCCAGGTCGCGTTTCTTTTCATTCGATTATGTTTCTAACTTGAGATCGCTTTTCGAGTTCAACCATTACCTCAAAATTTGTGCTAGACTTAGTTTAAATGGAATTGGTTTCAAAAGTTTGGTTTTATCTTTTAAAAACATAGTGTCACTAAACTTTTAAGTGAAACACTATAGCTACTAACCTTGCATCAGGGGTAAGGTAGTTTTCTTCATATGGTCATAATTGTCTAAAGGCATACCTTACTCCACTATTTTCCTTTCTTGTATTAAGACACATCCTAAGCCCTTCGTGGGCGTGTCATAATACCACGCAAGGTGTGTAACGCCCCTATCTAGTATTATCATTAATTCTGATATAAACAGATAGGTTTGATACATTATCATTATCCTTTATTTAATTAAAGTCTGAGCAGTTATACCATTGAATTATATTAAGTGGATTAGGTTCAGAATCTTTTGCTCAGATTAAAAACTTACATGCATAGTGAAATAAAAGAAATTCTATGCTACACATCAGAATTTAAACTTTCATAATATTTAGTGAAATAAGTTCCATAATATCCATTACATCATAGTAAACATGTATCAGGATATGTGAAGTACCCGTCCATAGGAAGTCAGGAGACAACAATCCTATCACTCAGACTCCATTTACAATTTTCCAAGATGGACTGGTCCTTCACCTATCCCTTCCCCTGATCTTTTCTAATTACATCTCAAGTCTACTGCCAAAAGAATAATCCTAGATCTAAATGGAGTATGTCTAGACTAGGACCCCAAAAAAAAAGGTTACAAAAATTTCTTAACCCAAAAAGAACTCAAACTCTCGGCCTAGTTATGCGTCCGCATCTGATACATATTAGCACATAATGAGAAACATAAGTTTCCCAGTAGCTTAACAATTTGGGTTTTTAAAACAACTAATATGTATCAGGGTGCAAGTATCAAAATAATTAATTTTACATTCTTGGTATAAAATACAGCATAATTCAAAAATATAATTCGTAAGCAATATATGGTCCATTAAAATGTCAATAGGATGGGACTAATGTATTGTCAAATAAAACATGCTGTGACATACATTACCATACATTAACAAATTATTTAGGCTTATCATTCTTAAATTTTCTTTGTATTTTAACTGTGCACACTTGGGCACTTGGGGACACTTGGCCATCCTTGAAACTCTTTGTAGACACTTGCGCACATGTGGACACTTGGGCACATGTGGACACTTGGCCATCTTTAATATTCTTTGTGCACACTTGGGCACATGTGGACATTTGGCCACCTTTAATAGTCATTGTGCACACTTAGGCACTATGTGGACACTTGGCCACCACCTAGGGTCATTGTGAACACTTAGGCACTAGGTGGGCACTTGGCCACCTTTAACATTTCTTTAATTATCCAGGGAAAATTTTCTTTTCTTGAGAATCATTATTGGTGTACATCTCCTTTAAAATTCTAATAATTTCCATAATAATTTCTTTTTCTTGGAAAATTAATTTCAATGTACATTTTCTTTCTAAAAATTATAATAATTTCCATAATAATTTCTTTTTCATGGAAATTAATTCCAATGTACATTTTCTTTCTAAAAAGTCTAATAATTTCTATAATAATTTCTTTTTCTTGGAAAATTAATTCCAATGTACATTTTCTTTCTAAAAAACTCTAATAATTTTCATAATAATTTTTTTTCTTGGAAGTTAATTATAATGCACAATTTCTCTAAAAATTCTAACATTAACTTTCCAAATATAATTTCTCCTTCTGGAAAATTAATTTCTTATGTACATTTTCTTTTTCTAAGGATTCCAGCCTTTTTAGAATACTTACTCTCCTTACAAAAATAATCCAAATTTTCTCTTGTGGCATCAAAATAATTTCCCATGCCTTGAATCAAAATCATAGTACATAGCTTATAAATTCCAAGAATGAATATCATGGACTTGGCCTAGGGAGTTTTATTCATTTCGCAATTCCATTTCCTTTCCTTTTGTTCTTTACTTAGTACACTTAAAAGGTTAGGGTTCTTTCTTTGTGGTCATCATGAAGTTCACATCATCCAACCCTAGTCCTTTTTTTAACAACATGTTCATGCTATCTCATCCATCAACCTTCCATTGAACCACACATGCTAGTCACATACATACATTTAGGTCAAGAATGTAAGGACAACTTAAGTTCCATGGAAAACTTAAACATAAATATTGGGTTGCATAACTAGAACATGGAACAAAAGCTTAGATTGTTAACCTGCTTCTTTGATGCCCTAATATGGTTTTGCTTGGCTTTCCCTTGATTCTTTGCATTTTTTACTTTTCTTCTTGACCACCTTTTCTTCTTCCTCTTAAGCTTTGGTGTCTCTCCCCTTTTCTCCCTTTTTTCACGTGTGTATGTGTAGTTTTGTATGTTGCAAGTTCTCTATTCCTTTTCTCCCTTCTTTCCTCTTCACTTCACATGTGGTTTGAAGTATAAAAGTCAAATTTTCAATTCCCTCTTGTCTCTTTCTTGGCTTAGGTGGCGTGTGGGTGTGTGTAGGTTCCAATTGCATTCTATTTTCATTTTCCTAAAAGAAAATTCTGCACTTGTACTCTCTTGCTTGCAACCTTAGTAATTATTTTCCTTGCAAGTTTGGGTTACCTATTCTCACAAGCAACTAAATTTATATTGTTGCATAAAAAAAATTCTGCTCCTTTTGTCTTCTTTTCCTTACCATAATCTCCTTCTTCACGTGGGGTTCCATGTGCAAGAAGTCAAATAAAAATTTTTCACCTTTAAAATTCTTCCTCCTTGTCATGTTTTCATGCCTCACATGTTCCCATGTGCATATTTCACTTAGAAAAATTCTGCACTTAATTGTTTTTTCTTGTTACCTTCATTTGTTGTTAATTAAATTCCCTCCATGCATACTTACACAATAAATTTCTGCACTTAATTGGTTTTGCTTGCTGCCTTGGTATTTCTTTTCCTTGCAAGTTTAGATTACTTACTTTCACAAGCAACTTGTAACACCCTCTATCCTACTGTTCCTTTAGTTAATTTAGAAACTATAATATGAAAATAATTATCAGAGTGTTTGTGTTACTATCACTTCTACCCGAGTAAATTTTAAACTTTTTACCAAGTGAATTAATTAACTGTCATTTGGGTTGGTCTCTACTCTCGGGTTCTCTCAATATCACACGAAATAAACACATATAGCATACACCTGAATTAGCTATACATAGACTTGCATTCTTAAATATAATCGATTAACTATTGGGTATGGAGGCAACAATCTTGCCACTCATAACCCCATTAAATAGTCTAATCATCAATCCAGCCTGATTCATATACAGATAAGTTAGAATAGGCTATACAAAATAATCCTACACTAGCCTTTCTAAAAATATCATGAAAGCTAGCTCCATCCTAACGGGTACTTATACTATCCAAAATAAACAGTTTGTGTGCCTAGATTGGATACTTCTGCATACCTTACCTTCTTCCTCCAGCTCAAGGAAACCTACACATTTGGTACATGTCAACCCTATTGTGAGAAATGAATCTCAGTAGCAATACAACAAGTTACAAAATCTATTAACCTGTACCACCATGCTCGCACGTAAAACCTCTACATTCTTTCATAGAGTATATAACATACTATGGGGATGCAATGAGTGAAGCATTTAATCATGGTATATACTCATATGTGTGCATGTGCATTTAAAACATGTCAATGTTAAAACATGGGAAGTGTATTCATTATCATTCTCATCATAAAAAATTTCTTATAAAACATATGTGGGATAGTAAGCATAACATCATTTTATTTTCATAACATGCGAGCAGTATATAAAACACCCTGAGAGTAATTAGGAGAGTTGCCCAGCAACAACTCCACGCACCACTGTCTATATGAATGAGCGCATGACTATTTAGCCATGCCTGAACCTTTTGTACATTCTGAGGCGTCCCCTAGTGGATCAAAGTATCGTAATGGTCCCTGTCCCTTTCCGGCAGACCATCCCTGACTAGCGAGATTCCTCTCTTTTGTCCCAAACAGGGCTGGTATACTCTCATGGGATCATCGTCAACTCTACCTGGATCATTTCCTCTCCGCTTTTGGGCAGATCATAATACTATGGAATCACCATCCCTTTCCGATGGATTACACTCTCAGTATGTTATTCTCTACATATACTATAGGGTGAATCGGCCCATGGTCATGGTTATGCTTAACTCTAAGTATGTGTTTCTCATATAGCCTTTAGGAGATGACACTCACTTAAAGTTCACAACCATCACGGTGTTTTCGAAATCATCTAAGTTCAAGTTGATGTTTAACCATCCAAATTTATGGCACAACCATGGATTACCCAACGGCCGTCCCATACTAACAATCGGTCACTTGATCATGAGCCTATCTACCCTAAGGCATACACTGAGAATACTTTCCTCTCTCCCTCTTTGTGTTTTCTGCACTCTTTTCTTTCACTATCCCAAGGGTATCATCACCTAAAACTCCTATTTTCCTGGCTTACCTATGTTGTGAGCCTTTAATTAAGTTAGTATGAAGAATTTCTAAGCTCAATTGCCATTAAAAACCTTATTTCGCAAGTTAGATGGCTGCCAGTCGACTGTTGGAAGGCTAGCAGTCGGCTGGTGGCTCTCTGTAATCCTCTGGTGCCAATCAGTAAGCTAGCGATCATTGCTAACATCTTTATTAACTTGATTGGTGGCTTTTTAGAATGCGTTTTAGGTAAAATATGAGCACGATAGTCGACTGGTAGGACTGCCAGTCAACTGCTCAGTGCAAACCTAGGCCCGACAGTCGACTGCTAAGAACTTGGCAGTCGGCTGCTAAGCCTCTGTCTGCATTTTTGGGTTTTCAAGAACACGACAGTCGACTACGAGGATGGTCAGTCAACTGGTTAGTGCAGACCCAGGCCCGACAATCGACTGCTAGGGACCTGGCAGTCGGCTGCTAAGCCTCTGCTACACTTCTGGGTTTTCCAGGAACACGGCAGTCGACTGCCCCCGCTTAGCAGTCGGTTGCTATGCTCTGCTGCAGTTCAGAAAACATAATTTTCAGAATACCCAGTCCAGAATGCATTCTATTTTCAATTCTAAATACATGAGCTTAGTTCCCATATAACCAACTTTACTTTTCATTAAACATTTCCCATCCATTAGCTCAAACATGGTACAATCAAGGAAAACTAGTCTATATCCCTAGATGAACACAACCCATCCCTTCCAATCCATTACGAGCACATATATGAGCATACATTCAGCAACAAAACATCCCATAGAAATAGAAAAACATACAGAATGTAGGTTTAACCCTAATCTCAGTTCAAAAATGAAAAAAATCCACATTTTCCAACAGCAGTAACATTTCAAAAAAAGATACGATTTAGGATGGATTGCTACCTTGATTCCTGCGAAATGTGTGTATTTGATGTGTTAGGAATGATCCCCCCTTGCTGTAAAACTAATTTCTAGCTTCAATCAGCCCTTTCCTTCAGCAAAATCTCCCTCCTTTGCCCTAACTCGCCCCTCCTGCTTCTCTCTCTAAAATCTGAAGGTTTGGAAGTATGTGGGAGTTTTGGCTACAGCTAGGGTTTAAGGGAAAGTTTGGGAAATTACTCTTTGCTCCTTAGGCTATTTTGCACTTTTGGCCTCACTTACTTTTCCCTTTTCAATTGAGTCCTTAACCACCTCTTACTAAACCCTCATTTATTTCCTTTCAATTTAGTCCCTAAGCTAATGCAACTACATGAATTAATGCAACATACACAAGTATTAAACATCAAATTAACAATCATTAAACATCTCTTTAATAATAATTGGAGCAGATGTTACACAACTAATTTATATTCTTAAAAATTCTGCACCTTTATTTAATTGTTCTCATACCTCACATGTGTCCTCAAGCGCATAACCCAAAAATTCTGCACCACTTTTCCCTAGCTTATTCGGTCATGTGAGAGAGGAGGGATGAATGCATTCTTGCTTAGGAATTAAGGGTTACACCTTTTGGCTCCTTTTCCTACCTTGCGTGTGGTCTCATGCAACAATTCACTTAAAATTCTACACCATTATTTTATTTGTAGCATACTTATGAAATTAATTTCTCATCCTTCTTTGTATTGTCCATTGGTCCCACACATAAGATACATGCAATTTCTTTCCTTCTTAGTTCACATGTGACTTGGAGGCTTCATGCATGAAATTCTAATTTCCATTCCCTCCCTTTCACATGGCTTTACTTGTTTCCATGCAATAAAAATTTTACACTCCTTGCATCATGATACCCACTCTCCCTTACTTCCATTACACTCCACCTAATGCATATGTGTATTAATATTTATTTAATGGGTGCTAACTCCTTTTCTTTGCAACTTCACGTGTGACTTGGAATTGCCATGCATAAAATAAAATTCCCATTCCCTTCTTTCATGCAAGATACATGCAAGGCACACTCATGCATATATTTAAATAGTTGTATCTTGTTTTGCTTCTCTCTTGGTACTTAGGCTAGGTAACTCAAAAAGGAAAATAAATAATTAAATTAAGGACCAAATTTTCATGGAAACTTATCTTTTAATATAACCATTTTAGGCAATTAAATTATGCAACTAAAATTTTCCCTTCCTTAAGCTAATTCATCTAATTAATTAGTAAGCAAGCAATTCATACTAATTAATTAAATGACGCCATTAATTCCATCCATTTAATTAAAGACCATTAATTTAGGCTAATTAAATTATGGGGTGTTACAAGGTGTCCTAAAGGATAAGGATTTTTTTTTTTTTAAGACAGGTGTTATAGCTAACCTTCCCTTTAAGGTTTAGAGGTTATGTTCACATTTTGAATCTCATTTCAATGGAACCTTCTTTCTAGTCAATTCAATCAAAGGTAATGAAATTTGTGAAAAGCCTAGAATGAATCATTTGTAATAACCTGTCAATCCTAAGGAAGCTACGTACTTTAGTCATGGTAGTGTTTTTTTTCCCAGTTTACTACTACTTCAGCTTTATTGGGATCTCTAGAGACTTTTTTCTTGGTAATTGCATGTTCTAAGAACTTTACCTTATTTAATCAGAATTTAAGTTTCGCCAGTTTGGCATACAACTACTTTTCCTTAAGAAATTGTAGCAAAGTCTTTAAATGTTGGCATGCTCTTTCCTATCTTTAGAATATACAAGAATATCATCAGTAAACACTACTCCTGATTGATCAAGGTAAGGTCTAAAGATGTGATTCATGTAATACATAAAGATAACGAGAGCACTGGTAAATCCAAATGGCATTACCAGAAATTCATAATGCCTATATCTGGTTTTGGAAATGGTTTTAGGTACATCTTCCACTTTAATCTTAACTTGATGTTACATCAACCTCAAATTAATCTTGGAGAATATGACAACTTTTCCTAACTGATTCAATCAATCATTTGTTATAAGGAGGAGATACTCATTCTTTATCATTACTCTATTTAGTTGTCTGCAATCTATACATAATCTTATACTTTCATCTTTCTTTTCACAAAAAATGTTGGTGTTCCCTATTGCAAAGAACTAAGTTTGATAGATTATTTGTCTAAAAGATATTTTATATGTACTTTTAGTTCTTCCAATTCTAGGGAGACATCTTATAAACTTAAAATTGCCTTAGGACATACTTCAAGAATTTCACAAATTACAAGAATATTTGAGCAATAGAAACTCATCCTATTTTAATAATAGAATACAAATCCACCAAAGGTAAATAAAGTTACGAACAAAAGGATTTAAGTGCCCTAGCTTAATCACAATTAGTCAATAGGTTGAAAATAAAAATAAACCATTTGCAAGGCAAGCTAGATACACTCACTTATCTAATAATTACCTTTCATTAATTCCTTTGATTGCACCACTTCCTTACCCTTAGTTGAAGGGCTGAGGATCTTCGTTAACTCCTTCAACATCAAGCAATCTCTAGAATAATGTCCTGGCTTGCTACACTTGAAACAAGAATTCAGTCCCAACCAACATGGCCTACCTCTATAGTTCTTTCCACATTTGCAACATACTTCTTGTTGAACTCTTAATTTCTTATCTTCTGGATAATTTTTGATAAAATGGCCTAGTTTCTGCAATACTAAGCAATCCCTAACATAATGCCTTGGCTTACCACACTTAAAACAAACGTTCAGACCCTTCCAACATGGTTTATTTCTATGGTTCTTTCCGCATGTTGGACAATGTTTAGGTATCACTTGCTTCACCAGTGACTTTTTGACTCCTAGACCTTTATTCTCTCTACTGTTAAGGTAACTATTGTTTTTACCTTTATGAAATTGTTTCATAATTGAGGTAGTAGCAATTGCTTATTCTTTCATAGCTTCGGCCATCTCCATCACCGCTTCCATTGCCTTTATTATACTAGCTTCACTTCTCTTCTCCTATATTCCTCTTAGGTGAAGCCATATCTCACTTTATAAAACAAATGTTACTGAGGCGATCAATCTCAATAACAAAATATTTAGTAGAAAACATATGACATTTATAGGAAATAGCATCTACCCAAACCTAACTCTATTCCTCAAGTTAAAACAAACACAGGCTAACTAACTGCCTAGGTTCAGCTAACTAACTTGGATCAGCCCCTTTCCTGGGGAATCTACCCTTTCCTAACCTAGGACGCTGTGCTCCGATACCAAAATGTAACAACCCAATCATATAGCCAATTTTTATAAACAATTTCTTTAATAAAACATTTGGCTACAAGATTGGCATGCTATCCTTACTTTCGTCCTTAATTTTAACCAGAGTAAAAGTTTTCTTTTCCCAATTTCATCCATTTATTAATTGAATTAGGTCTGCGATTATTTACTCAGTATTGCATTCATACAATACGCAGCAAAAAAACTAGATAAATAATCAAATTTAGTTACAACGTCCTAAATAAAAATTGCATATATTTGCATTTGCTACATATTTACAATAAATACAACGTCATTTAATACATATATTTCAGGATATGTATCCTTATAGTTCTACTAGGGTAAGGAGGCAACAAACCTGCTACTTAGACCCTTTAAAAAATTTTCCTCCTAGTCGATATCTTTTACATATTTTGACATATATGCTCATTTCTTATATATATCCAAACAACTTTTATTCACATCCCTCTACTAAGGAGGGAGTTTCTTAATAGTTACTACATAAAAAACTTAGATCCCCATAAAAAACCCAAAAAGGGAATATCTATGTACGCTATCTCAACTCTGAGCCATGCCCTAAACCTCGACATCTGATACATGTCAGATACTAAAGTGAGAAATAATTTCTCAGTAGCTTTACAACCTCATCTATTAAATTAATCTGACATGTACCACCGTACTAATACGAAAAATAGTTCTACATTCTTTATTACAATTTCCTTTCTTATTCTATAGGATTAAATAAATAATTTCCTTTAATATGAATGGCATACATATATGAATATATAATGTGACAGTGTATTATGACAATTCTAACCATTCAGCTTATACAATTTACCAGTATCATGATCACAAGAAACAATTACTAAACATTAATAAATATAGGGAAACAATTCATCATTCATAAGAAAACAGATATCAGTCATAAGGAAAACTATAAATAATATGTGGCTAAAAGCAAAATCTCTGAGAAAGAAAGACTGAAGAGTATCGGGAGAGTCACCCAGTGAACTACTCCACGTACTACTACTTACATGAATGAGATAATTTTATTCTCTATGTGAAAATTTTGTCACTAGTACTATCTGAAGTGTCTCTCAGTGGATCTGAGTACCATGTGGCCATTTCCTTGCTGCAGATCATCCCATATAAAATGGGAGTTTCTTCCCTTTTCACCTCATAGGGGACTGCTTATGATATGGTCACTACCCTTACTACAGATCATTCCATACACAATGGGAGTTTCTTCCCTTTCCACCCCATAGGGGACTGCTTCAATATTTTAGAAAATTAAACTCATGGGATCATTGCTAACTGTGCGGATCATTTCCTCTCCTCTTTTAGGGTGGATCATGCTGCTATGGCTGGTAGATCCTATTCCTAGTACGTTATCTCCTATATATAGTCTAAGATGACTTAGGCTGTACCCATTATTATGCTAAATTCTAAGTAAATGTCTCCTTTTGTTGGCTATCTAAGCTACACTAACTTAGAATTTACAACCATTATGGCATGTTCTAAAATATTTATTCTGAGTGGATGTTTGACGATCCATAATTATGATATAACCGTGAAATGTCCAACGGCCATCCCATACCGACAATTGGTCACTCGATTACAAGCTAGTCTATTCTAGAATATATATTAGAAATACTTCCTCTAAGTTTCTTTCTTATATTTCTATGTTTTCCTTTCTTGTTATGTTTTCCTTTCTTTATCTATGTTTCCCTCTCTTTTTCTGTATCTTATCATGATACTATACTTTCACAAACTATGACCCTTATAACAATTCTATGACCAAATTGCATAGAAATCAGGGTTATTGTTCTTGGCCAAGAGGAGAAATCAAGGAAAAACAATAATTTCTTACTTTAAAATTTTGTAATTTCTTCTCTTGCCATTTTATATTAGAATTACATACTATCCCCTTTCATTTTCATACAATTTTTCATGTTATTTTTCTCTCATATTAAGGGTCCTAAGGTGAACATTAAAAACTTTCTTTTTATCTCATTATTTCATTCCATTTTCAATCTATTTGTACGTATCAAAAAATCATTTCTTTTTCCACAAAATACCTATAAGTATGCACACAATTTTACCCATTCTTACCATAAATCACAAATTCTAGGAATTCATGATTTTGAGGGTTTATATGTTAACTAAGCCATTAATCCATTCTATATATATGTGTTGGTTTTTCATGTCTTGACCAAAACCATAATTTATATATTGTTAAAAAAAGAAATTTTTCACAAAGATGCCTCCATATTTTGGTCAAGACATTAGCATGAAGAGAATGGGATAATTTTAACAAAGCAACAATTTTTTTCCTCTCCCCTTGTGACCAAGAAACCTTTAGAGTGCATAAGTAAAATCAACAAAACTTCCTTCCACCTCATTAGCATGCATTCGTTCAAGTGAAGGAGGAAGGAAAAACCATGTGCTTTCATCCTAAAATCAATTCTCCTTCCCTTCTTCCCCTTTCACCAAGACATTATCATGAAAAACTAGGCAAAATTTTCAGCAAAGTTCTTCCCTTTCACAAACACACATAGTCACGGTCAAGGGGGAAGAAAATGGGAATCCATATGGTTTTCACCAAATATTTCCATTTATCCCATTTTCATCATAAATGAGTCATGAACCATTATTTACCCAACAAAATCATGTTCATTCAAGCAATATTTATTCATCATTTAAAATAGGGGAATAATTCATGAAAATGGAGTTAAAATTGAAAAATTATCATAAACACCTTAAAGCTTCCAACTAACACTCACATATGCATTCATTCATCATTTTAGACAAATTGCAATAGAAATTTTTGCATTACATGAATGTAGAGAGGTTTTGGGTACTGTTCATGGCAGCCATGGGAGAGGATTAAAAGCTTGAAAACTACCATTAATCAAGAAACAAATGGTGGGAGGATGTAGAGCACCTTGATTTGCCAATAGAAATGATTTTACTTTGATCTTTTCTTGCTTCTTTCACGTTCTTCCCTCCCTTCTTCCTTAATGGTGCAGTAGCATTTTCCTCCTCCCCTGCTTCATGTTGTGGTGCTGCTTAGAAGAAGAAGGAGGTGCATTTTAAAAACAAAGGGCAAAAGACTGTTTTGTCCCTTCTTTAAAATTTCACTTTATTCTTCACTTTTCCATCCTTTTTCCTTCATTTTTACTTCACAAATTTGATAAATGATACAATATAAATTTCATAAATATTTTTATGATAAAATGACAAATTTATGCCTAAGGTGTAAAATTACAATTTTATCCTTAGTGTAAAATTAACATTTTGCCCCTTTTTGCCAAAATGACTACTTTACCCTTTTATTGGCTTACAAAATTTTCAAAAATTTAGGGGATTATTCTTGAGAGAATTTATCATCATTTCATAAGTAAAATGACAATTTTACCCTTTTGGAAAAAATTACTATATTACCCTTAGGTAAAATTACCATTTTACCCTTAATTATTCCCTAATTTTCAAAATTATGAAAACATTAGCCTTGGAAAATTATTTCATAATTTAATAAACAAAATTACTAATTTTCCTTGAAATAAAATTTATTATTTTATTTTGGATCAAAAATTACTATTCTACCCTTGGTCATGAAATTGACCGTTCTACCCCTGGGATATTTTCTATAGTCATGATGACTTTTGAATATTTTACCGGCATAATCATTATGCTTTCAGATATTTTCTCGGCATCATAATGACATATCATAAATGCGCAAGATATTTTGGAGGCGTAATGATTATATTTCATCCTTTTATGAAACCTTTATTTCCTTCACTTTAGTCCCTAACTTTTCCTTTCAATGTAGTCCCTTTCCTCATTTTCAAAATTCCTAGGGCAATTCACTCAAATCTTCAGTCAGAGAACTATTAAATTCATAAATTTAAAACATACCTAATCTTAGAAAAATGCGGATATTAAATTGGGGAGCACCAATTCTGCTTGTAAAGAAAAAAGGATGGAAGTATGAGGTGATGTATAGACTATAGACAACTGAACTAGGTAACTGTGAAGAATAAATACCCACTCCCTAGAATAGATGATCTGTTAGATCAATTGAAAGGATCTACTATGTAACACCCCATATCTTAGCTTAACAATGTTATATATTGTAATCAGATAAGTGGTTACATTATTCTTTACCTTTTTTTATTTAAAATTTTCCTGAGCATTTAATCCATCAATAATTTAATATATGATTAAGTATAGGTTCTTTTGCTCAGGTAAACATACTTTATGCACAGTAGAAATAAAATATTTCATACATCATAGCGAAATTCATAAAAACTCTCATGTCATATATAATGACTTCTTGATACATCGTTCAGTATACATATTCTAGGATATATGAAGTACCTATCTATAAGGAGTAAAGAGACAACAAGTCTGTCACTTAAACTCCTTTTACAAAATACTATAGATGAACAGGTCCTTCATATATCCCTTCCCATATATTTGCCCTCTTCCCCTTCTACATACAGCCAAAAAATAATAGTCCCAATTCTAACCCAAAAAGAGCCTATAGAATTAGAACCAAAATGAAAGGGCTATAAGTACATAACTAAAGTACCCAGTTCACTCTGGGGAATTTCTATCACTGACATAATACAGATATCCTTTAGTATGGTGAAAGTCTCTAGGAAGGGGACTTCCACCTTTGCTACCTCTATCTCCATAATGAGGCAATATCTAGGCATGTGATACATATCAGTATAATAATGAGAAATATATTCCAGTAGCTAAACAAACCATTTTCTTTTAAATAATAGATATGTACCACTGTACAAATACAGAAAATATTTCTACATTATATATAGTTCAAATTTCTTTTCATACAATTCTATGGGTATGACATATATGAAACATGTGTGTATACACCTATGAATATGAGATATGCAACATGTAATATCATTAATGGAATATATGGTGAGATTTCAACATTTCACATACATTAACAACTCACATTTAGAATACATTCATGTATTATAAATAGTCATGATATCATGCTCGGCTTAAAGCCATCTTCTGGTAACATATGATGCATCTATCAGGGTTGTACTGTGATAATAGAATACCCTAGTCCCACCTAAAGACATAATCCTCTTTGGAGGTATACACTAGATCATTCCTCCTCATGGTTTCATTCTTTGGAGGTATACACCAGATCATTCATCCTAAAGGTTTTGTTCCATAATTATGCCTAACATTTAGACATTATGATAATAATTTCCATAATTATGCCTAACACTTTCTCACACCTCATTTTTGGTAATTGCACCTTAAATCTTTTTTTTCCCACAGCTTTCTAGCTCATTTTTCATACTAAATATGAAAATGCCCTTAATCTTACCACTTCACATTTTTAGGCACATTATCAAGATGAAATGGTAGACTTTAAAAATGGTACATTTTCTAGAAACATAAAAATACCATAACTTTCTCTCTCCTCCTTTCTTAAGACTAAACTTACATGGTTTTCTAGTCCTTTTTCAAGTGTAATTTTAGCACCAATTACATAGATTCTCTCAGCCAAGAAGGGTAAGACACACTTTCATGGTTACTGGTGAAGCTAGAAAATGGGAAAAGTGTCAAGACATTAACCTAACTAAATTTTCTCTCTCCTACCATTTTATGGCAAGTTCTTTCACTCTTTCTAAACACATTTTTAAACCAATTTAAACACCATCACAAGATCTAGCATTCGGCTAAAGAGAGGAAAAGAAGAAAATGGAGTTATCTGACCATCTTTCTTACAAGACAAACATATTCAAGTATATCTCATGCAATATCACCATTTTCTCACTCTAATACACACCATTTCAGTCATGGTACACATTAGGGTTTTTCAAGAGTTAGGTTCCAATCTTGAGAAATTTCTATCTCTTATATTATCAAGCATTTCAACATGTCTATAGCCATAAACATAACAAGATTTCATCATATGCAAGCCCTATTCAAGTAAATCTTCCATAAGAATGTAGAGAGAGAAAACCCAACCTTCTTGCAAGTTTAAGAACACTTTAATCAAACCATAAAACAAGAAAATAAGGGTTTAGGTGTAACGCCCTTATATAGTATTACACTTCCTTTGATGTAAACAGATAAGTTTGGTACATCATTCTTATCCTTTCATTATTAAGTCTGAGCAGTTGTACCATTATGTTTTATTTAAGTGGATTAGGTTTGGGATCTTTTACTCAGATTAAATCTCATATGCATAGCAGAAATAAAATGCTATACTACACTGAGAAAATTTAAAACTTTTATACATTACAACTGATAAATGCCCAATAAATAATGTTCATTACATCCTTCAGAGAATATATTTCGGGATATACGAAGACCCGTCCATAAGAAGTCAGGAGGCAACAATCCTACCACTCAAAATCCTTTTACAAATACATGACGAATAGATCCTTCACATATGCCTTTCCCAGAAATTTCCTGTTCCCTTTTCATATACACAGGCAAAATAATAGTCCTAGTTCTAATCCCAACATACATCTAGAATCAGGACCCAAAAATAAGAGGTTACAAAAAATTTTCTTTTGACCAAAAAGAACTTCTATCTTCCTCGGCACTGCTAAGCGTTCGTATTTGATACATTCTACATTCTTGGTATTCTATCTTCCCTAGCAATAAATGAGAAACACAAGTTTCCTAGTAGCTTAACAATTCAGAGTTTAAAAACCAACTAATATGTATCAGGGTGCAAGCACCAAAATGTTTACTTCTACATTCTTGGTATTTAAAAAAACATAGCATTATTCATAAATACAAATTGGCAAGCATTTTATAATTATTGGAAGTGTCAATGTGGTAAAATAATATTCTTTTCCAGTAAAACATCTTTGTATGCAATTAACATATTATCACAAAATGAACAAAAATCATTTGTGCTTATCATTCTTAAAACTTACCTTTATACATTAGTTATGTGGACACTTGGCCACCTTTATAAAATAGTTGTGCACACTTGGG
Organism: Senna siamea; assembly: GCA_031216115.1. NCBI lineage: Eukaryota > Viridiplantae > Streptophyta > Magnoliopsida > Fabales > Fabaceae > Senna > Senna siamea. Next base: position 21,663,716 of record CM062363.1, on the reverse strand, counting down.
CACTATATAGACACTTGGCCACCTTAATAAAATTTCTTATGCACACTTGGACACTTTGTGAACACTTGGCCACCTTTAAAATTTCTCATGCACACGTGGGCACTATGTGGACACTTGGCTACCTTTATAAAATAATTGTGCACACTTGGGCACTATGTGGACACTTGGCCACCTTTATAAAATTTCTTGTGCACACTTGGGCACTTTTGTGGACACTTGGCTACCTTTATAAAATAATTTTGCACACTTGGGCACTTTTGTGGACACTTGGACACCTTTATAAAATTCTTGCACAAATTAGGCACTTTTTATCTCTTTTTACTCTTTGTTAGATTTATTTATGACAATGTTGCCTAAATCAATTTAATTCTCCATTCCAAAAAATTAAGAATAATATAAATATCTTATGAAATTCTAATAAATTTCACGAGTGAATTTCCCATCTTTGAAAACTAATCATAATATAAATCTCTTATAGAATTCTAATAAATTTCAAGAGTGAATTTTCCATTCTTGAAAAATAATCATAATATAAATCTCTTACAGAATTCTAATAAATTTTAAGAGTGAATTTCATGAACTTGGTCTAAGGAAAATTCAAGAAAAAGGGACTATGTTGCAATCTAAATTTTCCTTTTCTATTGCTTAATTAATGCCATTAAAATGGTGCATCCTCTTTCATCCATGGTCAATTTTTTTTTCACCAATCATAGCTAAAAATTACACATCAATTTACTGTGAGCTTTTATCTTCCAATCAGCCAAAAGGGGTCTTTATGGAAGAAAACATGGTTTTCAAAATCGTACATTCATTTCTATCATATTCAACCATAGTTCATTATGAAAATGTCATTAACTAACCATAATCCTTCCATAAACAACAATATTCATGTCATCACATCAACCCACATCCCAATCAATCATACATGCTTAGCGCACATAACATGCATTTTATCAAGAATGTAGGGAAGACAATCATGTTCCATGGAAAACTTGTAAAAGCATGGTGATTGCATATACTAAAGCATGGAACACAATCTTAGAAATTGTTAACCTACGTCAATGATGCACTAAGATGGATTTTGCTTGGCTTCCTCTTTGACTCTTCCCTCTTTACCTCTTCCATGCTCCTTTGTGCCTCTCTTTCTTAGCTAATTCTCCCTTTATTTCTTAACTGAACGTGGTGTGTGTGTTTCTCCTCAAGTGTTGGCTGCTTTCTTCCTCAAAATTTCCTCTCTCTTTTCTTTATTTTTTAGCTAGTGGGCCTCACGTGTAGTTTAGGTGCTTTCTTCATGTATGAAATGCTCTCTCTCTCTTTTTCTCCTCTTGCCTTGTGTGTCCATGTATCCATATTAAAATTAATTTCTAAATCCAATCCCTCACATGTCATTCGGTCAATGGAATCCTGCACTCTTTCTTCTTTACTATCATTTCATGGCTGCACCTCTTTTTCTTGCTCATGATTATTATTATTTAATATTCATGCTGCCATCTTTTCTTCCAACCAATCTTCCCCCTTTTTCTCACTTCAATTCGTCTTTTGCCTTTGCTAAAGGTAGCATGTTTCCTTCATCATCCTTGATCATTGCTATAAGTGTACTTCCAAGTACCATTTACTTCCTTTACACTCTTAGGTTAGCCACTTGGGCACATTAATGGAAAAGAGGGAAGGGAAAACTCATGCAACTATATTTTTCATGTGTAACTCCCCTATCTAGTATTACAATACTTCTGATGCAAACAGATAGGTTCGGTACATTATTCTTATCCTTTTATTTAATTAACTTCTGAGCAGTTATTCCATTCAGTTATATTAAGCGGATTAGGTTTAGGATCTTTTGCTCAAATTAAAACTCGTATGCACAGTGAAATAAAATAAATACTATATACACAACAGAAATGTAAACTTTCATGTAAGTCAAATAATATAAGTCTAATAATTTCTATTACATTCTAGTAACATGTCCCCAGATATATGAAGTACCCGTCCATCAGAAGTCAGGAGACAACAGGTTTCTCACTTAAACTCCCTTACAATTTCTAAGGATAGACTTATCCTTCACATATCCGTCCCCCGGAATACCTCATATACATCTCATATATGCAGTCAAAAAATATAGTCTTAATCTAAATCAAATATGTCTGGACTAGGACCCAAAATAGGGGTTACAAAATCCCACGTAAATCAAAATAGAGCATTTACCTCTCATCCCTGCTACGCGTCCGTATTTGATACATATTAGCATATAGATGAGAACATAAGTTTCCTAGTAATTTAACAATTAAGGGTTTAGAAATCAACTAATATGTATCAGGGTGTAAGCACCAAAAGGTTTTCTTCTACATTCTCGATATCAAAACATAAAATTATTCATAAATGCAAACAGGCAAGCATTGCATGATAAATTTAGAGGTCAATGGGAAAATCAGATAACCCTTGTTCAAGTGAAACATATTCTCATAAAATTACATGTGTTATTGCGAAATTAAGCAAAGTGCTTATGCATTAAATTCTTACACTTATTGTTATGAATTAATTGAACGCTTTGGGGTTTGCATGGACACTAGGCCACCTTTATGAAATTATCATGAACACTAGGTTACAGGTATGGAGGACCTTCGGCCACACCTCACTAGGTCACTCGTGTAGAGCACCTTCAGCCACACCTCATAAATCGTGGACACTCGACCACACATATAGAATCATTGTGAGCACTAGGTCATGGGCGCGGAGCACCTTCGGCCACACCTCACTAGGTCACTCCTGTGGAGCGCCTTCGGCCACACCTTGTAATTCGTGGACACTCGACCAAGTATATAGATTCATCGTGAGAGCTAGGTCACGGGCATGGAGTACCTTCGACCATACCTCACTAGGTTACTTGTGTGGAGCACCTTTAGCCACACCTCGTAATTCATGGATGATCGGCCACGTATATAGATTCATTGTGAATGCTAGGTCACGGGTATGGAGTACCTTTGGCCACACCTCACTAGGTCACCTATGTAGAGCATCACAATACAACTCAAATTTCTCCAAAGGGTTTGGGATAACTAAAATGGGTGTAGTGGTTAACTTCTCCTTAGGGTTTGGCAGCTTTGTTCACACTTTGTCTCCCACACAAATAGAACATCCTTTTGGGTCAACTTGGTCATTGGCATCGGTATCTGTGAAAACCCCTTAATGAACCTTCTATAGTATACCACTAAACCCAGAAAACTCTTGATTTTGGTCACTGTAGTAGGCCTTACCCAATTTACTACGACTTCAGTCTTACTGGGATCCACTGATATTCCCTCCTTAGAGATTACATGGCCTAGGAACCTGACTTCTTCCAACCAAAATTTGCACTTTTCTAACTTGGCATATAGTTGCTTCTCCCTGAGTACTTGCAGTAAGTCCTAAGGTGCTGCTTATACTCTTGTTTATTACTAATATGTCATCTATAAACACTACTATGAACTGATCGAGGTAGGGTTTAAAGATGCGAGTCATGTAATCTATGAAAATAGCTAGAGCATTTGTTAGTCCAAAGGGCATCATAAGAAATTCATAGTGCCCATACCTAGTCCTAAAGGCGGTCTTCAATATGTCCTCCTTCCTAACCCTGATCTTAAATCAATCTTAGAAAAGATAGTGGCCCCTCTCAGTTGGTATAATAGTTCATTGATCCTAGGGAGAGGATACTTATTCTTTATCATCACCTTATTCAGCTGCCTATAGTCTATGCATATCCTCATACTCCCATCCTTCTTTTTAATAAACAGTACAGGAGCTCCCCATGATAACACACTGGGTTTAATGAATTTTTTTGCTAAGAGGTCCTCTATCTGCTTCTTCAACTCCTTTAATTTTGTTGGGGACATCCTATAGGGTGCTATGGATATCGGTCCTACCCCAGTAACTAGGTTTATGGAAAACTCTATCTCTCTCTCAGGTGGGAGACTAGTAAACTCTTCTAGAAACACATTCAGGAATTTACTGACTACAAGTATGGTTCCTAACTTCTGTTGACTCTCTACCTCTGAGGAACATAAGAAACCCATACTTTGGTTTTTCCTCTCTATTCCCACATTTACTGGTCTGGTGTCTATGAAAGTCATAGACTTAGCTAAGCAGTCTAAGATAACATTGTTTGAAGAGAGCCAATCCATACCAAGGATGACATCTAATTCAACCATGGGTAGATAGATAAGGTCTACAATGAAAGAATATCATTAATAAAGCATATGCCTTAATGCAAATCTTCGGACTGGGCCACCTTTTTCCCCTTTAGGGTATACACCCTTCCCTTAGTGAGAGGTCTCAGGGCCTCTTCTGGCTTCCTCAGGGTAGGCTAGTTTTGGGCTATATGTCCTGGCTTCTCACATTTGTAGCATACATTCTGCCTCATCAGGCATGGCCTATCCCCATGATTCTTCCCACATCTCGAACAATTGCTCTAGGATGTCAGAATGTTCATTGGCCTCTTCCAAGTCTAATTCCTCAGGAACTTTCTTTCTTGGCCCCAGCTGAATCCTGTTGGGCTCTTTTTCTTCAAGAACCCTGATTCTTGCCTCCCTTCAATGTGGCTAAAGATCGGGAGGCTATCCTGTACTTATTTACTAGCATCGGGTAATCCCTGATCTCTTGTGTGGGCACCTCATGGTATAGTTCTAGGTCTAAGCTGTTCTCCAAGTGCATAGCTTTCCATGCCTCGTCAAGTCTCTACTTCAGGTAAGAAGAGAATTTTGACAACTCTTCGAACCTGGCTAAGTGCTCTTCACAAGGCCTACCACCTTGTTTTATCTGTATGAACCTGCCTTCCATTGCATTCCTCTCGCTTTGGGGAAAATACTTATCTAGGAATGCATCCTTAAAACTCTCCTAAGTGATTTGGGTCCCCTGGGACTCCATCAGTTACTTCATTCCTCTCTACCAATATTTCGCCTCCCCCTTTAGCTGGTAGGTGGCGAAGGAGACCTTTTGCGGCTCCACGTGTAACCCCTTAATCCTACAGTTCCTTTTAAAGTGATTTAAATAATATAAACAATATACTATAAGATTAGTGAATTACTACTCCCTTTACCTGAGTAAATTTTTAATTATTAATCAAGTGAATTAAAAAGTATTATTGGTTTGGGCTACTACACTCGGGATCTCACACGTTACACAGCGAAAATTAAAACATATTAGTTAAAATAACATACATGTGCATACATATATTCATATACATCAATATTCATTTACAGTGCATACATATCATTCATTAGACATATATCTATAGATATGTGAGAGTGTTATCTAGGGTACGGAGACAACAAGCTTGTCACTCATACTCATTTAACAAAAATAGCTAGTGGGTTCCTAGCTCACATATCCTAATACATATATGACCTTATCCTATACATCAAAACTATTATCCTGATCCTTTTACCAAAAACATTACAAGGATTCAAGGAATAGGGCATACCAAAAACTTTCTCTTCTAATACTTCATGTAATTAAGGTGGGGGAGGAACTTCCCATACACATATAATCCACTGTTCCTTAATAACAGGGAAATACCCCAGGAAGGGTATTTCAACTAACTCCATCTCTATCTCAAGAAGGATCTGGTATCTAAGCATCTGATATAAACTAACATTCTTATAAGAATAAATCCCAGTAGCATTAATAACCATTTTTCAAAATAGCTAGTTTTTACCACTAAAAACTCATACAAAAATTCTACATTCTTTTTCATAAAACAATACATCTATTGAGTTATCCTATATAATATCTCATTTAACATTCATACTTACATGCATACAATTAACTCAAAGTATATATCTCATCAATTTATCAAAAAATATAAGTAACATATCATCATTCATATAACTCTCATCATAACATAAAGAGCAATAAGGAAATAAGAGCACTTCTTGTTGGCCTCTGCCAATCATCATCATCATCATCATCATCGTATAATTGCATAATAAGAGAAATCTAGAGGGGCAGCATCTTCACCACTCCATGTTTTCGCATATGTACTGTGGCAACTCTGCCTGGCAGTCCTCGACTGCATATCACATTTATGTACATTTTGGAGCATCCTCTAGTAGATCCAAGTACAATAAAGTCCTCAACTCTAGGTTCCACACATTAAGTACATACTGGGGTCCCCAAAACGTTATTCATAAACATATATATATGGGTGAATCGGTGCATAATATAGTTCTATAAATTCTAAGTATGTGACTTTTCATTTACATTGCCCATTAAGTCACTAACTTATAATTTACAACTATCACAATAATTACGGAATGTCCAATCACCGTCCCATACCAGTAATTAGTCTTTTAGATATGAACCTATCTACTACAAATACATATATTAAGAATACAATTTTCATTTCTCTTATGCATTCTTGCTCTTTCCTTTTAACTTTCATCACTTTCATGCTCTTTCTCATTTACATTCAAAGTATATGTTACCTTGCTTGTAATTTGAGTTTAATTTCTAGTTTGGATTTAGTTTTTAGGTTAGATATCATTCAAATATGTAATTAAGTTCATCTTTTCATCACAAAAGGTGACAGTCGACTGGTATCATGCTGTAAGTCAACTCATTGCATTAGGTCCAAATCTTTAAAATTCCAATTAAAGAGCTATCAGTTGACTGCTAGGTACCGACAGTCGACTACTGGGTTGGGGTAGTCGGCTTCTCTGTTCTTGGGCATTTCTGGAAAATGAAGAACACGGTAGTCGACATCCAGGTGCTCGGCAGTCGACTGTTAGCATTATGTATGCATTTCTAAGCATTTTAAGAGCACGACAGTCGACTGCTGCACCGTGGCAGTCGGCTGGCTCTTTTTTATAAATCGCTGTTGACCTAAATTTTCAATCCAAAAACTTGTTTTTAAACTCAATTTGAAATTGAGGAACTCAAGGAAAACTCTTTAGCAACATTTAACACAAGAAAACAACCCAAAACATCATATAATCTTGTCCAAATTTGAGATTAAAACTCATTTTTGTTCAAGCTGAAAAAACCATTTTTTAGAAACAATTTTTAGCATGCACAAGTATTTTCAATCGGTTAAAAATACCCAATAGTGATTAAAAATAATAAGAATGTAGTTTTCAATCCCTTTTTCTTTCAAACAAGTTTAATTTTGCAAATTTTAGTTTATGAACAGTAAACTCCAAAATAAAAGGATTGGGTTATTATGCTTCCTTTTTGCCGGCTTCTAATCGGTGTTTGATGATTGAGAAGTGTTTTAGAGTGATTTCATAGCTCCTAGAATGCTTAAATCCAAGCAACAAGGGTGTTTGCTCACAATTCCTTCTTCTCTCTCTAGCTTGTTCACTCTCCCTCTCTAGAATCCAAACCTTCAGGAAGCACAATGAAGGGTTTGAAGGGTTGGCCTATTTATAGGTAATCTGAATCTTTGCAATTTTGCTCCTAATTTCTAACCATTAGGCCCAAAATGATAATTCCTCCAACTATATATTAAATTATCATTTTGTCTCTAGCTCACTGGCAGGAAGCTTTCAAAATTTTGTTACTACAGTAATTCTTTCGGCTAAAATTACGGCTTATTACCCTGAAGTTTCAGAAATTCTCACGTCTATCCTCACTTCATATTTTTCCTTTCAATGTGGTCCCTCTTCTTTCTCTTCACTTAAAACTCTCATTCTAATGCATTTATACGTAATCTAACATAATATAAATGCAACATACACAAGAAATTTACTAGAATTAACAAACATCTCTCAAAATTTAGGAGTGGATGTTACATTTCTCCTCTCCTTTTAAGAAATTTTGTCCTCAAAATTTATACGTACCTATACAAATAACTCTGGATACACTTTTATCATATCATCTTCCTTCTCCCATGTAGCTTCTTGGGGCGATGATTGATCCCACAATACCTTTACCAATGGAATTGTCTTGTTTCTCAATTATTTGGCTTCCATCCCAATGATTCTTAAAGTTCTAGGATTATAAGTTAAATTATCTTTTAATTTTACTATTCTGGCATCAAGAATATATGAAGGATTAGGATGATATTTTCAAAGTTGAGAGATATGAAACACCATGGAGATTGGATAAAAATGGGGGTAAAGCAATTTGATAAGCATATTGGCCAACCTTTTTCAAGATCTAGAAAGGTCCAATGTATCTCAGGCTCAACTTTCTGGACTTCATAGCCCTGCCAATACCAGTAATAGGAGAAATTCTAAGGAAAACATAGTCTCCTTCATCAAATTTTAGTGGTCTTCTCCCTTTATCAGCATAACTTTTCTGCCTATCTTGGGCCTTGGCCATCTTTTCTTTTAATCATCTTAACTTGATCTGTGGTTTGTTGAACTAATTTAGGTCCTAGTAGTTGTCTCTCCCCTACCTCAAACCAACACAAGGGTGGCCTACATCTTCTTCCATACAAGGCTTCATAAAGAGCCATACCTATGATGAAGTGAAAACTATTATTGTAGAAAAATTCCACTAAAGGTAAATTTTTATCCCAATTGCCTTTTTGCTCTAATGTACATGCTCTAAGCATATCTTCTAGAGTCTAAATAGTTCTTTCAGTCTGCCCATTAGTTTGTGGATGACGTGGAGTCTTACTATTTCTCGTATACACAATTGGGCTAACTTATCTAATGAAAAGTTTATTTTGATGGGTAGGAAATGTGCAGATTTAGTTAATCTGTCTATAGTTACCCTTGCATCATTCCCTAATTGAGTTTTTGATAAACCTACTAAGAAATCCATAGAAATCTTATCCCATTTCCATTCAAGGATTTCAAGAGGTTATAGTAGTCCTGTAGGTTTCTGATGTTCAATTTTCACCTATTGACACACAAGGCATCTAGCAACATACTCAGCTATTTGCTTCTTCATGCCTGGCCACCAAAATTTCTTTTTCAAATCTTGATACATCTTGGTAGTACTAGGATGAATAGTATAATTGCTCTTATAGGCTTCTTCTAGAATTATACCCCTCAGTCCGCCTGAATCTGGGATATAAATCTTATCTTGGAAAGTTACTACCCCATTGACACCTCTTTTGAATTCTTTTAGGTCCTTTAGGGATTTTAAGAATTCATCATCTCTTTGAGCTTCTAATATTTGAGTTTTAAGGTTATTCTTGATTTTTAACTCACTCAGTCATATCCTATCTGGTAATACCAGTGTGGTTAGGCTCATATTTCTAAATTTCTCTATCAGGCTCATTTCATTTATCATTAATTAAGCTATGTGGAGAGACTTCTGACTTAGTGCATCTACTACTACATTAGCTTTTCTTGGATGGTACTTTAATTCAAAATGATAATCCTTTAGGAATTCCAACCATCTTCTTTGCCTTATGTTTAATTCTTTTTGGTTAAAGAGATATTTGAGACTTTTGTAGTCACTAAATACCTCAAACCCATACAAATAGTGTCGCCAGATTTTTAAAGCAAACACTATGACTAATAATTCTAAATCATGGGTAGGGTAATTTTCTTCATGAGGCCTTAATTGTCTGGAGGCATATGCGACAACTCTCCTATTTTGCATCAAGACACATCCTAGGCCCTTCTTGGATGCATCACAATACAATTCAAAATTTCCTAAGGGATTAGGGATTATTAAGACAGGTGTTGTGGTCAACTTTTCTTTTAAAATTTGAAAACTATCTTCACATTTGTGATCCCACACAAAAAGAATGTTTTTCCTAGTCAGTTTGGTCAAAGGCAACGTAATTTTTGAGAACCCTTGAATGAATCTCCTATAATACCTTACTAATTCAAGAAAACTCTGAATTTCAGTCAATGTTGTGGGTCTCTCCCAACTAATTACAGCTTCTATCTTACTGGGATCAACTGTTACTCCATCTCTAGTGATTACATGACCTAAGAATTTCACCTCTTCCAACCAGAATTCACATTTTTCTAATTTTGCATACAATTTATTTTCCCTAAGCAACTGCAGTACAATCCTAAGATGATGTTCATGCTCTTCACTACTCTTAGAATATAAAAGAATGTCATCAATAAACACTACCACAAATTGATCCAGGTAGGGTCTAAAGATACGATTCATGTAATCCATAAAAATAGCTAGAACATTCATTAATCCAAATAGAATTACCAAAAATTCATAATGCCCATATCTAGTTCTAAAGGTTGTCTTAGGTATGTCTTCTGTTCTCACTCTGATTTGATGGTATCCTAACCTCAAATCAATTTTGAAAAACATAGTAGCTCCTCTCAATTGATCTAACAGGTCATTTATCTTAGGAAGTGGGTATTTATTCTTCACTGTTACCCGGTTTAGTTGTCTATAGTCTATAAATAACCTCATACTTCCATCCTTCTAATTTACAAACAGAATTGGTGCTCCCCAAGGTGAAGAACTAGGCCTAATAAATTGTTTCCCCAAAAGATCCTCTATCTGCACCTTTAATTCAGTTAAATCTAAGGGAGACATTCTATAAGGCTATAGAAATTAGTCCCATGCAATCTACTCTATAGAAAATTCTATCTCTCTTTTAGGTGGAAGACTTGAAATTTCATTAGGAAAGACATCTGAAAATTCACATACTATAGGAATAACATTAAGTTTATGCTGATGTTCAACTTTAGAAGAACATAGAAAACTTGTTCTTTGGATCTCTTCCTCAATTTTCCTAACTACTGGTATGACATCTATAAAAGTCACAGATTTCTTAAAACAATCCAAGACTACATTGTTTGCAGACAACCAATCCATCCCAAAATTGATATCCAATTCCACCAAAGGTAAAAAATGAGGTCAACAATGAAGGGCTTATTCTCAACAACAGGGGAACAATTTAAGCAAGCCAAAGAAGTTAATACCTGCTCTTCTATGGTAGTAGAAATAGATAACTCATAGGGCAATTTAAATAAAGGTAAATTCAATCTTTCCACACATTCACAAGAAATGAAAGAATAAGTGGCACCAGAATCATACAGTACAATTAAAAATATACCATTTATCAAACATTTACCTTTTATCAGATCATCGGACTGAACCACGTCTTTACCTTTCAGAGTATAAACTCTTCCCATAGTAGGAGGTCTTGTGGGCTCAGTCGACTTCTTCCACTCAGGGCAGTCTTTAATGAAGTGACCTGGTTTTCCACACTTATAACACACACGCGACTGGAATCTACAAGGTCTGCCATGAATTTTCCCACACTTTGGACAAGCATTAAGTACTGTCTGTCTCACTACAGGTTTCTTCCCCTTCTGGTTTCCCTCATTTCTATTATCCCTTCCTCTGAAGGATCCCAGTTGTTTCCTTTTAAAGAAATTGGCTCTTTTTCTTTCTTTCTCTGTTTCAGCCAGGTTCTAAGAAACAATGCGACACTTGTTCACTAACATAGCAAAGTTTCTAATTTCACACAAAGCAACAACATTCTTTAGCTTTGTTCTCAACCTAGCTTCTAGATCTAAAACTTTCCATGTTTCATTTGGATGATGTTCCAAATAAGAAGAGAATTTAGATAGTGCCTCAAATTTTGCTAAATACTCCTTAAAAGTCATACTTCCTTGCTTTAATTGCATGAATTCAATTTCTTTTTGGTTTCTCACATTCTGAAGGGAATACTTTTCCATATACACTCTATTAAAAACTTCCCAGGTGATTTGGGTCCCTTAAACTACCAGTAATTGTTTCGCTCCTCTCCACCACTATTTTGCTTCCCTAACAAGCATATGAGTAGCAAAAAATACCTTCTATTCGTCTGTATTCCCTACGACCTCAAACAATTTTTCCATCTCTCGTAACCATTCTTCAGCTACCTGTAGGTTAAACTCACCCCTAAAGGAAGGAGGATTATTTCTCTAAAATTCATACCAACCATTATAAGCTTGGTTTCTCACTTGTCCAATTTCAAGATTTGGGTTAGGATTCACTAGTCTATTTTCTTGAAATTGTCTAAGTGCTTTAGTCATAGCTGCAGCTTGTTGAGTAGCAGCAGTAGCCTGTTGGGCAACAGCAATAGCCTGTTCCCTCATAGCCTCTGCCACTTTCATCATGACTTGCATTACTCTTTCTATATTGGTCTCACCTTCCCTTTCCTTCCCAGTATTTCTCCTAGGTGGGGCCATAATTCACTCTACAAAACAAACATTACTGAGGTGATCAGTCTCAATAACATATTATTTATAACAAATCATATAGCACCAATCAGAAATATCATCTACCCAAACCTAATACTTCATTCCTTAAGTCAAAACATAATACAAGCCAGTCAACTGCCAAAGCTCAGATAACTACCTTGCATTTTTCTCTATCCTGAAAAATCTACCCTTTCACCACCGAGCCAATTCTAACTAGCTGTGGTAGTAGTGTTCTGATACCAACTTAGTGTAACCCCTCAATCCTACAATTCCTTTTAAAGTGATTTAAATAATATAAAAAATATACTATAAGATCAGTGAATTACTACTCCCTTTACCCGAGTAAATTTTTAATTATTTATCAAGTGAATTAAAAAGTATTATTGGTTTAGGTTATTACACTCGGGATCTCACACGTTACATAGCAGAAATTAAAACATATTAGTTAAAATAACATACATGTGCATACATATATTCATATACATCAATATTCATGTACAGTGTATACATATCATTCATTAGACTTATATCTATGGATATGTCAGAGTGTTTTTAAGGTAAGGAGACAACAAGCCTATCACTCATACCCATTTAACAAAAATGGCCAGTGGGTTCCTAACTCACATATCCTAATACATATATGCCCTTATCCTATACATTAAAACTATTATCCTGATCCTTTTACCAAAAACATTACAAGGATTCAGGGTATAAGGCATACCAAAAACTTTCTCTTCTAATACTTCATGTAATCAGGGTAGAGGAGAAACTTCCCATACATATGTGATCCATAGTTCCTTAATAGCAGGGAAATACCCCAGGAAGGTTATTCCAACTAACTACATCTCTATCTCAAGAAGGATCTGGTATCTAGGCATCTGATACTAACCAAAATTTTTATGAGAATAAATCCTAGTAACATTAATAACTAGTTTTCAAAATAGCTAGTTTGTACCACCATAAACTCATACGAAAATTCTACATTCTTTTTCATAAAACAATACATCTATTGGGTTATCCTATATAACATCTCGTTTAACATTCATACTTGCATGCATAAACTTAACTCGTAGTATATATCTCATCAAAATACATAGGTAACATATCATCATTCATATAACTTTCATCAAAACATAAAGAGCAATAAGGAAATAAGAGCACTTCTCGTTGGCCTCTGCCAATCATCATATCATATAATTGCATAATAAAAGAAATCTGGAGGGACAGCATGTGCACCACTCCATGTTTTTGCATATGTACTGTGGCAACTCTGCCTGGCAGTCCTTGACTACATATAAAATTTGTGTACATTATGGAGTATCCTCCAGTGGATCCAAGTACAATAAGGTCCCCAACTTTAGGTTCCACACATTAAGTACATACTGGGGTCCTTAAAATGCTATTCATAAACATATATATATGGGTGGATTAGTGCATACTATAGTTCTGTAAATTATAATTATGTGACTTTTAACTTACATTGGTCATTAAGTCACTAACTTACAATATACAACTATTACGATAATCGTGGAATGCCCAATCGTCATCCTATACCAGCAATTAGTCATTCAGATATGAACCTATCTACCACAAATACATAAGAATGTAGTTTTAAAAATAGTGATTAAAAATAATAAGAATGTAGTTTTAAATCCCTTTTTTTATCAAACAAGTTCAATTTCACAAATTTTAGTAGTATGAACAGTAAACTCTGAAATAAAGGGATTAGGTTATTATGCTACCTTTTTGCTGGCTTCTAATCGGTGTTTGATGATTGGAAAGTTTTTTGGAGTGATTTCCTAGCTCCTGGAATGCTTAAATCCAAGCAACAAGGGTGTTTGCTCACAATTCCTTCTTCTTCTCTCTCTAGCTCGTCCATTCTCCCTCTCTAGAATCCAAACTTTTAGGAAGCACAATGAAGGGTCTAAAGGGTTGGCCTATTTATAGGTAATCTGAATCTTTGCAATTTTGCTCATAATTTCTAACCATTAGGCCCAAAATGATAATTTGTCCAACTATATGTTAAATTACCATTTTGTCCCTAGCTCACTGGCGGGAAGCTTTCAAAATTATGTTCCTACAGTAATTCGTTTGGTTAAAATTATGACCTATTGCCCTGAAGTTTCAAAAATTCTCACGTCTATCCTCACTTCATCTTTTTCCTTTCAATTTGGTCCCTCTTCTTTCTCTTCACCTAAAACTCTCATTCTAATGCATTTATATGTAATCTAACATAATATAAATGCAACATACACAAGTAATTTACTAGAATGAACAAACATCTCTCAAAATTTAGGAGTGGATGTTACACCGTGCTCCCTAGTACTTCAAATATCTCTTCCATCTTTTGTATCCACTCCTCAGCCTTCTTCGAGTTTACTGCCCCAGTAAATGCAAGAGGCCTGGCTCTTTAAAACTCAGTCCAACCTCCCCCAACTTGAGTCCTTGTTTGTTCAGCCCCATTCTAAATATCTTCACTCCGATCGATTTACACTTGATAGAGCGCTTCAGTTGTAACTGTAGCTTGGGCCTTATAACTTTGGCCATATCCCTCATGGTCTACATAACTTCATTCATATCTACTCCGGCATCTTGGGCCTGTGCTCTACCGCTCCGTGTCGGTGCCATGCTGCCAATCTACAAAACAAGTATTATCGAGGTGATCAGGCTCAATAACAGATTATTAAGTCGATAGCATATAACACCAACAGGAGCTTTTATCTTCCCAAACCTAATGCTCCATTCCCTAAGTTTAAAACAAAATACAAGCTAACAAACCACCTAGGTACAGTTGAATAACCTGAACTAGTCTCTTCCTTGAGGAATTCTACCCCGTTTCTAACCTAGATAGCTATGTTTTGATACCAACTTAATGTAACACCACTATCTAGTATTACAATACTTTTGATGCAAACAAATAGGTTCGGTACATTATTCTTATCATTTTATTTCATTAATGTCTGAGAAGTTATAGCATTAAGTTATATTAAGTAGATTAGGTTTGGGATCTTTTACTGAGATTAAAACTCGCATGCATAGTGGAATAAAAGAAATACTATACTACACAACAGAAATGTAAACTTTCATGTAAGTCAAAAAATACAAGTCTAATAATGTTCATTACATTCTGGTAACATGTCCTCGGATATATTAAGTACTCGTCCATCGAAATTCAGGAGACAATAGGTCTATCACTTAGACTCCCTTACAATTTCTAAGGATGGACCAGTCCTTCACATATCCATCCTCCGGAATACCCCATATACATCTCATATATGCAGTCAAGAAATATAGTCTTATTCCAAATCAAATCTATCTGGACTAGGACCCAAAATACGGGTTACAAAATGCCACATAAATCAAAATGGAGCATTTACCTCTCGTCCCTGCTACGCATCCGTATCTGATACATATTAGCACATAGATGAGAACACAAGTTTCTCAGTAGCTTAACAATTCAGGGTTTAGAAATCAACTAATATGTTTCAAGGTGCAAGCACCAAAAGGTTTTCTTCTACATTCTCGATATCAAAACATAAAATTATTCATAAATGCAAACAGGCAAGCATTGCATGATAAATTTAGAGGTCAATGGGAAAATCAGATAACCTTTTTCAAGTGAAATGTATTCTCATAAAATTACATGTGTTATTACTGAATTAAGCAGAGTGCTTATGCATTAAATTCTTACACTTACCGTTATGAATTAATTGAATGCTCTGGGGGTTATATGGACACTAGGCCACCTTTATGAAATCATCATGAACACTAGGTCATGGGTATAGAGCACCTTCGGCCACAGCTCACTAGGTCACTCATGTGGAGTACCTTCGGCCACACCTCGTAAATCATGGACACTCGGCCATGCATATAGAGTCATCATGAGCACTAGGTCACGGGCGTAAAGCACCTTCAGCCATACTAGGTCACTTGTGTGGAGTGCCTTCGGCCACACCTTATAATTTGTGGACACTTGGCCACGTATATAGATTCATCGTGAATGCTAAGTAATGGGAATGGAGCACCTTCGGCCACACCTCAGTAGGTCACCTGTGTAGAGCACCTTTGGCCACACCTCATAATTCATGGACACTTGGCCACATTTCTTTTCATAATTGTGTACCTTCCTATGCTTTCCCTTGTTAGTTACGTTTCCTTTCTTCTATAGGCATAAAATATCTCTTGTCATATTTATTTATGACAATTTTTGCCTACATTAATTTAATTCTACATTATTAAATAATATATATATTTCTC
Organism: Senna siamea; assembly: GCA_031216115.1. Classification (NCBI taxonomy): domain Eukaryota; kingdom Viridiplantae; phylum Streptophyta; class Magnoliopsida; order Fabales; family Fabaceae; genus Senna; species Senna siamea. Next base: position 21,647,361 of record CM062363.1, on the reverse strand, counting down.
TTATCAAATTTTACTAAATTTTCAATGAAAAAATTCCATGATTTTGGGCCTAAGGAAACTTCAAGGGAAGTTCATGTTTTATCATTAAATTTTTACTCTTTACACTCTTTAAATAATACCTTTAAAATGGGAGAATTCCTCTCCTATACTTAGCACCTCATTAACTAGCCAAATTTTCCTAACAAGGTTCATCATTAATTATTCAAAATTTTCCATAACATAAATATTCCTCATTGCTAACCATGATTTTTCCATGACAACATTACCCATTAATTAGCCATAATTTCCCCATAACAATGGTCATCCTTCACTAGCTTTAATTCTCTAATGACAATATTAATCATTAATCTAGTCAAATATTTTCCCATAATCATGTGTATCATTATTACTAACCATAATTTTTTCCACATTAATTTGGGTAAAGTTTCCCTTCTTACATATGTTACATTTACTAACAATAATTTTATTATGGAAATTACAAGTCTATTCCAATGCTAAGAGTCATAAACCAAACAACACATGTCATTCCAATGCTCTCTTGTTCTAGGCTCTTTCATGATTTTAAGAAAACAACTTTATTAATTTTTGAGCATCAACTACCTCCTATATTTATCATGCAAGCTTAGTCAAGTTTCACTCTTAATTTAAGAATGTAGACAAGAATTCAAGTTCCATAGGAGTAAAATCATCATACATGTAAACTAGATCATTGAACTAACATTAATGAATTGTTAACCTACCTTGAAGGTGACTAGGATGCTTAGCTTAACTCTTCCTTTGACTTTTCTTGCTCCTTTACTTCCTAAGCGTGTGTGTCTTCCCAAGGCTCACATTCTCCCCCTTTATCCTTTTTCTTTCTCTTCTTTTCCTTGCCTTAACCAAATGGGTGTGTCCTTTTCCAAAATGTGAGCTACTCTTTTTCCCTTTTGGAGGAAATTGTCTCGTGTGTGTGTATATTTTACTTAAGTGGGATGCACCCCCCTTTTTTTTGTGTTCTTAGTGCAACACCTCCCTTGTTTCCTTTGCAATTTTTCTTTACTTAATGTGCATGCCATCATCTCCCTCTTTTCTTGCTAATCATGGCTACAAGTGTACTTTTAAGTACATCATTGCTTGCAAACTTGGCATTATTTAGAGTTTAGGCACAGCCCCATTCTTCCTCACGTGGGTCTCTTTTTCCTTCTCCACAGTTCATGCTCACGTGGGCTCTCTTTCCCTTCTCTACAAGTCACATTGCATCCTATTCCTTGATTATCAATCTTTAATAATTCATGCTGCTATCTTTTTCCTTACTACCACTTTATGGCTGCATGTGGTCAATGACATTTTAGCTTCCCTTGCACTCTTGCACTTTGATTTTCTCCTTTCCACTTCCATGCTGCACCTCTTTCCTTTTTTTTCCCTCCTTTGTTGTGTGGGAGCATGAAAATTTTGCACCCTTTGCTTTATTTGCTTCATGCATTTTTGTGTATAATTCCCTCCTTTCTCTCTTCTTCTAGCATGTGGGAGGCATAGAAGTGTTGCACATTGTACTTTCTTTCTTGCAAACTTGGATAACTCTTTTGTTAATTCCTTTCTTTCTTTTTGCCAATTTTAATGGCTGCACTATGTGTACTTGTAAGTACACTTCTCTTGTCTTGTAAGCTACCCATCTCATTAGGCACGCCACCATCATTTTTTTCTTTCATTTCATTCTCCATTCGGCCAAGTTAGGGCATGTGGGACGCTGCACTTACTCCTTCCTTTTGATGAAGTTGCCGTGCACATGCATGCTTCCTTATAAAAAATAAAGCTCCAAAATCCCCTATTCTTTCATTCATTCTCCCTTCCCATACACACCTACATATATTTCACTAAATTTGAATTGGCATCTATCTTCTAACTTGCTATGGTAACTTGGTTACTTGAAAGGGAAGTCAAAGGAAGGATAACTAGCTTCCAAGTCACCTTCTTTCCTTCTTTTCTCAAGTGCACGTGTGCCTTCCCCAAGGCATGGTTTGTGAAAAAAAATTTGCACTCTCTCTTTTCTTGTGTTTTACTTGTTGCCTACATTTATTTGTATATTAAATTCCCTTAATTCCCTTCTCTTACGTAGGATGCATGCAAGACATACACACACGTGAATTCCTTTTCTTCCATGTTGGAAGTAATTCAAAGGAAGAGGACGTGTTTCACACGTCTTCCTAACTGTGGAATTCATGCATATACATATGTTTAAACTTTTTCCTTCCCTATCCTTCTTCCTATTGTCCCTTGGTCTCATGCAAGATACTTATATTTTCTTTTCTTCCTAGTTCACATGTTCCTTTCCTCCCTCTCTTCACGTGAAACCCTCCCTTACATGAAAGACACACCCATGCATACTTATATTTATGTAGCACACACATGATTGGAGACTATCCTCACATAAAACTTGCATTCCATGCAAGGTACAAGTGGTTCCACTTTTCCACTTCATTCGATGGGTTTATATGTTTAATTCTTAAATGCTTTATTATTCTTCCCTTTTCCTTTTTATCTTAGCCACATGTAGATTTTATGTGCATCTTGGTTTGCTTTTCTCTTGGCATTTAGGCTAGGTGACTCAAAGAAATAGATAGTTAAATTAAGCACCTAATTTTATGCAAGTTAAATTAAGCCCCCCCTTTATGCTACTTCATACAATTAATTATGAAGTATTTAATTTATAGCTACTCATTAAATGACACCAATAATTCCATCCAATTTAAAGAATATTAATTTAGAATAATTAAAGTATGGGGTGTTACATCATGTACATATGGCTCATCACTTCTCCTTTCTACTCGGCTGAAGGGGAATGGGACGCCACCTCATTCTCCTTAATATCATCTCATGGTTGCACTAAGTGTACTTTAGGTACCATTTTCTTTGCAAGTTTACCTTATCCCATTGGTCACGCCACCTTCATTTCTATTTTCATTATTTCATGGGTGCACATGTAATGTAAGTGTAGCCCCATTGTCCTTGAGCTTCTTTTCGTGTCTTACATAATACTCTTGCTGCTTTCTTATTCTCCCTCATGTGCTTAGTCATTCAGCCACAAGTGTACTTTCAAGTACATCCCACCTTGCTTGCTAGTTGAGAAATCCTACTCGGCCAAGGCAAGGGAACGCTGCACACTTTTTCCTTGATTATTATTCTTTAATATTCATGATGCCATCTCTTTCTCCCTTTATACTCTTTGTCTTAGCTTCTTAGTCAGATTAATGGGAAGGGGAGGTGATCACGCTGCATTTTTCCTTGCACTTCTTTTCGTGTTTTACCTAACATTGTTGCTGCTCCCTTGTTCTTCTTCACATAATTTTTTTTTCCATTCTGCCACAAGTGTACTTAAGTACACTTTACATTTCCTTGTACCCATGGATTAGTCCCTTAAACACGTTAAAAGAGGGAAAGAAGGGAGTCATACTTCATCTTTCATTGTTTTTATTTTATCCTAGCTGCATGTGTACTTCTTAAGACTCCTCACATTGCTTCTACTCCACCACCCTTTTTCTTCTTAATTCTATCTCTCTACTACTCCCACATGTAAACTACTCTTTATGTATGTTTAGTTTGGGGAAATTTCTGCACTCTTGCTTCCCTTTTACCCCACCGAATGTACATATAATGTACATATATTTAATTGTTGCCTCCCTTCTTCCGAATTGCACGTGTGCCTTCCTCTATGTGTGTTTATTTTAGAAAAATTCTACACTTCCTTTCGTCTCAAGGAAATCCCACTCTCCTCCCAAATACACGTGTGCATTCATATATGTATTTTATTACTATACATTCCTTGCAATTCCCCATGTTCCTAGCCGTGTGATTGTATATATATATATTTAAATTAAGTTTACATACTTCAATCTACTCCATGGGGTGCCTATTCAGCTAGTTAAATGAAGGAGGAAAAGGATAAAGTCAAACACCCAAATTTTTATGCATACATCACAAGGAATTGAAAGTGTTACCTATAACACCCCCAATCTTATATTCCTTTTAGGTAATAAAATAATATAAGGTAATATAATATAGGACTGGGGAGTTACTACTACCTCTACTTGATTATAATTTTAACTTTTTCTAAGTTAAATAGTTGAGTGCCACTAGTTTGGGTTATTACACTCGGGTTCTCACAAGTTACACAATGGAAATAAATAAAGTAATTTAAGTGAACTAGATAGATATAGAGATATTCACATTCACATTCACATTCACATTCAACTGTACATAATATTTATACATACATAAAAAATAGTGTGTGCCATACATATACCTATAGATATGCGAGCCTGAGCAGGGTAAGGAGACAACAAGCCTGCCACTCATACCCTATTTTAAGCAAAATTCTCGATCTCACATATCTTAATACATATATGCCCTCCTTATACCAAAATCATTCTCCTGATCCTTTCAAAAAACTAATAAGGATTTAGGAAAATGAGCATGTCCAAATACGATATATTCTTAATTATGCATACAGTCAAGGGGTTAGTGATACTTCAAATACAAATATGGTTCAGAATCCTGTGATTACAAGAAAATAGCCCAGAAAAGGGTATCTCCACTATCTCTATCTCTACCTCCATCAACACCTGGTACCTAGCCATCTGATACAAATCAGCTTTAATGAGAATTATTTCTCAGTAGCAATAATCACCTGTGTTTAAAAATAGCTATTTGTACCACCGTACGAATACAAAAATCCACCACATTCTTTTTCAGAATATTTTAAAATATTATGCTATTGGAATAATTTAAATGTATTAAACAAATATTTCATGCATATACTTATGATTACACATACACTTCAACAAATATTCATCACACAGGATGCATTCTCATATTGTAATGGTAACAACTCATATTCTTATGTCATTATAGAGTATAAGCAAAGAAATCATGCAATTTGATATGGCCATAGTCAAAAGCATCACAAGATAATTCTTTAAATTTCTATTCATAAATGAGATTCTCTTGTAGTCATAAGCCACCTGCAATCATTCTCATGGTTTTCACCGTCAGCATTTATTCTCAAGTTAACCGTCAACATTTATTCTCATGGTTGTCCATTAGGAATTATTCTCGTGGTTAACCATCTGCAAAACTTTTCCTAGATTAAATCTAGTTACAGTTATTCTCACGGTATAAAAAATTGCATCCCTTCTCATGGAATAACCAAAATGCATCCCTTCTCGTGGTATAACCAAATGCATCCCTTCTTGCGAATCAACCATTTGCAGTTATTCTCATTTATGGTTTATGCTCAATTGAAATCTCTTATTTCTCTTTTCTTTCTCATAATTTCTCAAACATTCTCATTTTTCATGTTACCCATTACAATTCAAGATTTAATCCTACAATTAATCGAAGTATTGGGCTAATTGTGTATAAAAAGAGGTTATTAAGTCAAATTTCCCAAAGAAGAGAGCTACAAGTCGACTTCCAGCTTGCTGCCCCAAAAATGTTTTAAAAAATGAGCAATCAATTGACTTCTAGGACCCCGACAGTCGACTGCTCTGTTCTTAGCTAATTTCTGGAAAATAAGAACATGACAGTCTACTTTCAGCCCCTGGCAGTCGACTACTAGCATTCTGGATACGATTCTGGGCAACTCAAGAGCACGACACTCAACTGGTAGAGCCTACAAGTCGACTGCTACGTTATGGTCTGTTTTAAAACTCGACGTTGACCAATTATTTTAGCCTAAGAACATGTTTTTAAAATAGTTTTAATGATTGAAAACTCAATAACAACATAAAAGCTTCATTTACCACTCAAAAATAGCCCAAACCACCGATTACTCATGCTCAAATCTTAGATTTAACCTCTTTCTAGAAAACCATGAAAAACCCATATCTTAGATTTGCACTCATGCATTCACAAGTATATTCAATCAATTTAAAACATCCAATAGCAATTAAAAATGCTAAGAATGTAGGTTTTAATCTCCCTAGAGTTCAAAATTATGAAAAATCAGTATTTTCAACCATGCACAGTAAATTTCAAAAATAAGGGGGATAGGTGATTTGCTACCTTTTTGTTGATTTAAACTTGGTATTTGAGAATTAGAAAGTGTTTAGGAGTGATTTCCTAGCTTTTAGAATACTTAAATCCATTCCACAACTTCTTTTCTTCATAATTCCCACTCTTTCTCTCTCTAACTCGATTTCTTTTTCTCTCTAGATTATCAGACTTCAGAAGGTAAGAGGGATGCATTTGGTTATTCTGTGAGAAGGGATGCAATTGGGTTATACCGCGATAATAGTTAAAACTGACTTTAATCCAAGAAAAGTTTTGCAGACAGTTAATCACGAGAATAATTGCTAACGGATAACCATGACAATAAATGCTAACAGTTAACCTGAGAATAAATGTTGATGGTGAAAACCACAAGAATGATTGCAGGTGTTATGAACAAAAATTTGAAAGAATTATCTTGTGATGCTTTTGACTATGGCCATATCAAATTGTATGATTTCTTTGCTTATGCTCTATACTAACATGAGAGTATGAGTTGTTACCATTACAATCTGAGAATGCGTCCTGTGTGATGAATATTTGTTGAAATGTATGTGTAATTATAAGTATATGCATGAAATAGTTGTTTAATGCATTTACATTATTCCAATGGCATAATATTTTAAAATATTCTAAAAAAGAATATGGTGGATTTTTGTATTCGTACATTAGTACAAACAGCTATTTTTAAATACAGGTGATTATTGCTATTGAAAAATAATTCTCATTAAAGCTAATTTGTATCAGATGCCTAGGTACCAGGTGTTGATAGAGGTAGAGATAGAGATAGTGGAGATACCCTTTATGGGGTATTTTCCTGTAATCACAGGATTCTGGATCCTATTTGTATTTGATGTATCACCAACCCCTTGACTGTATGCATAATTAGGAATATATCTATTTTGACATGCTCATTTCCCTGAATCCTTATTAGTATTTTGAAAAGATCAGGAGAATGATTTTGGTATAAGGAAGGAATATATGTATTAAGATATGTGAGATCGATAATTTTGCTTAAAATAGGGTATAAGTGGCAAGCTTGTTGTCTCCTTACCTTGCTCAAGCTTGTATATCTATAGGTATATGTCTGGCACACACTACTGTTTATGTATGTATAAATATTACGTATAGTTGAATTTGAATGTGAATATCTCTATATCTATCTATTTCACTTAAATTACTTTATTTATTTCCACTATGTAATGTGTGAGAACTCCGAGTATAGTAATCCAAACTAGTGGCACTCAACTATTTAACTTAGAAAAAGTTAAAATTCTACTCGGGTAAAGGTAGTAGTAACTCACCAATCCTATATTATATTACCTTATATTATTTTATTACCTAAAAGGAATATAAGGTTGGGGGTGTTACACTGAGTTGATATCAGAGCACAGTTATCATGTCTAGTTGAGCACTGCCTTGGTAACAAAGGGTAGATTCCTCAAGATAAAGACTAATACAAGTTAGTTAGCTAAATCTAGACAGTTTACTGACTTATATTCTGTTTTGACTTAAGGAATGGAGTGCTAGGTTTGAGATAGAAGGTATTTCCTATTAGTGCCATATGATCTATTAGAAATATTATTTTATTGAGACTGATAACCTCGGTAATATTTGTTTTGTAGAGTAAAGTATGGCTCCACCTAAGAGGAATACTAGAAAGGAGAAAGAAGGATAAGGTAATATGGAGAGACTAGTGCAGGCTATGATGGGCATGGTAGAAGCTATGAAGAATGTAACATCCGCTCCTTTTACCCCTTAAGAGATGTTTGTTAATTTTTAATGAATCAAATCCTTGTGTTTGTTGCATTAGGTTGCATATAGTTACATTAGAATAAGAGATTTAAGGGAAAGGAAAGAATAGGGGCCAAATTGAAATGAAAAAGATAAAGTGAGGATAGGGATGTGAAATTCTAAAACTTTAGGGAAATAGGCCATAATTTTAGCCAAATAATTTACTGTAGCAACAAAATTCTAAAAAATTTCCTTCCAGGCAGTTAGGGACATAATGGTCTTTTAACATAAAGTTAGAAGAATTACCACTTTTGGCTGAATGGTTAGGAATTAGGAATAAAGTTGCAAAAGGCCGGATTGCCTATAAATAGCCAGCCTTCCAGAACTCTTAATTTGGCTTCCTGAGTTTTGAAATTCTAAAGAGAGAGGTAAACTGAGTTAGAGAGAGAAAGAGTGGGAATTGAGAGGGAAGAAAGATGTTAATCGAAATTAAGCATTCCAGGAGCTAGGAAAACTTACCAAAACCCTTCACCATCATCAAATACCGATTAGAAATCAGTAGAAAGGTAGCAAATCACCTATCTCTCTCATTTTCAAAATTTACTGTGTATGGTTGGTAAATTCTAAGTTTTCAAAATTTTGAACTTTAGGGAGATTAAAACCTACATTCTTAGTGTTTTTGATTGCTATTGGATGTTTTAAAATGCTTAAATATACTTGTGAATGCATAAATACAAATATGAGAAATGGGTTTTTTTGGTTTTTGAAAAAGAGTTTAAATCCAAGATTTAAGCATGAATAATCAGTGGTTTGGGCTGTTTTCTTGTGGTAAATGAAGCTCTTATGTTGTTATTGAGTTTTAAATTATCAAAACTATTTTAAAAGCATGTTTTTGGTGCTAAACTCTAGGTCAACGGACTTTTGAAAAATAAAGCATAATGTAGCAGTCGACTTGTAGGCTCTACCAATCGACTGTCATGCTCCTGAGTTGCTCAGAATTGTATCCAGAATGCTAGCAGTCGATTGCCAGGGGCTGAAAGTCAACTACTGTGTTCTTATTTTCTAGAAATTAGCCAGGAACAAAGAAGTCAACTGTTGGGGTCTTGGAAGTCGACTAATTACTCACTGTTTGAAACATTTTTAGGGTAGCAAGCTGGAAGTCGACTGCCAGGAGGCTGGAAGTCGACTTGTAGCTCTCTGTTTTTGGAAAATGGACTCAATAACCTCATTTTATACATAATTAGCCCAATACTTCACTCAAATGAAGGATTTAATCTTGACTTGTAATGGGTAACAAGAGAAATGTTTCTGCTTGAGAAATCATGAGAAAAAGAAGAGAAATAAGAGAATTTTAATGAGCATAAACCATAAATGAGAATAATTGCAAATGGTTGATCCACAAGAATGGATGCAATTGGTTATACCACGAGAATATCTGCAACTAGCTTTAATCCATGAATATTTTTACAGACGGTTAACCTAAGAATAATTGTTAACGGATAACCTAAGAATAAATGCTGATGGTTAACCTGAGAATAAATGCTGACGATGAAAACCATGAGAATGATTATAGGTGGCTCATGCCACGAGAAAACTCATTTATGAATGGAAATATTTTTATAAATTCTTTTATGATGCTTTGATTATGGCCATATCAAATTGCATGATTCCTTTGCTTATGCTCTATGCTAATATAAGAATATGAGTTGTTACCATTACAGTCTGAGAAATGCATCCGGTGTGATGATATCTGTTGAAGTGTATGGGTATTCATGAGTATATTCATGAAATATTTACATCATTTATGTACATTATTCCAATAGCATAATGTTTGAATTATTATGAAAAAAAATGTAGTGGATTTCCGTACCTGTACGGTGGTACAAGTTAGCAGTATTTAAATTACAGGTGATTATTGCTACTGAGAAATAATTCTCATTAAAGTTGAATTGTATCAAATGCCTAGGTACCAGGTGCTAAGGGAAATAGAGATAGAAGTAGTGGAGATACCCTTTCTGGGGCACTTTCCAATTATTAAAGAAACATGGATTGTATTTGTATTTGAGTTACCACCTTTCCCCTAACTATTTGCATAACTAGGAATTTATAATGTTTTGACATGCTTACTTCCCTGAATCCTTATTAGTATTTTGAAAGGATTAAGAGGATGATTTTGGTGTAAGTAAGGAGGACATATATGTATTAAGATATGTGAGATAGAGGATTTTGTTTAAAATAGGGTATAAGTGGCAGGCTTGTTGTCTCCTTACCTTGCTTAGACTCACATATCTATAGGTATATGTCTGCACATACTACTGTTTATGTATGTATAAATATTATGTACTGTTGAATGTGAATGTAGATATCTTTATATCTATTATCTTATTTAAATTTCTTTACTTATTTCTGTTGCGTAACGTGTGAAAACCCACATGTAGTAACCCAAACTAGTGGCACTCAATTATTTAACTTAGAAAAAGTTAAAATATACTCGGGTAGAGATAGTAGTAAATCACCAATCCTATATTACATTACCTTATACTATTTTACTACCAAAAAGGAATATAGGGTTGGGGGTCTTACAAAGGAGCAGGCAGCTACTACTACCCATGCTATGAGAGAGCAGGCAGAAGCTACTACTCATGTCCTTGGGCGATTTTGGGAACAAAAGAATAACTATAATAACCCTAATCCTTAAGAAGGACAAGTAGGAAACCTGGTGTATCATGGATGGTCTGAATTCCAAAAAGTAAATCCTCTTTCTTTTAGGGGTGAGCTTGACCCAAAGGTGGGTGAGGAATGCCTAAAAAAGATGGAGAAATTATTTGTGGTTCTAGGTACAACTAATGCTTAAAAGGTCTTATTCTCCACCTATATGCTAGACAGAGAGGCAGAATATTGGTGGAAGGGAGCGAAGCAACTAATGGAGGCTCAGGTAATGCAGATTACTTGGGATTCATTCAAGGAAGCATTTCTTGGAAAGTATTTTCCTCAAAATATGAGGAATGAGAAGGAGATTAAGTTTATGTAGATCAAGCAGGGTAACATGAAATTTAATGAATACCTAGCAAAATTTGAGGAATTATCTAAATTTTCCTCTTATCTAAGACTTCAACCTGATAAAGCATGGAAAGCAATGTACCTAGAGGCTGGGTTGAGGTCTGAGTTAAAGAATGTTGTAACTCCGTTGGAAATACGAGATTATGCCACATTGGTAAACAAATGTCAAATAGTTTCCAAAAATCTGGCGAAGACTGAGAAAGAAAAATAAAAGAGTAACTTCTTCAAAAGAAAACAACCAAGATCTTTCTTAGGGAGAGTTGGTAAATTTGGTAGAGGCCGGGAAGGAAAAAGGCCTATGGTGAGACCGATGATGTCTAATGTTTGTCCTAAATGCCATAAAATTCATGAGGGACCCTGCAAATGGTTACAACCAAAGGTACAACATGGTGTATGTTATAAATGTGGGAAAGAAGGACACTTTATCAGAGATTGTCTGCTGTGGAAGAGACAGGGTGACACCACTAAACCTCTTACTACTGGAAGAGTCTATACTCTCAAGGGTAAGGAAGTGGCTCAGTCCAATGATTTAATGAAAGATAAATGTTTGATTAATGGTATATCTTTAATTGTACTATTTGATTCTAGCGCTACTCACTCATTCATTTTGTTGGAATGTGTGAAGAGATTAAATTTACCTGTGACTAGTTTACCTTGTCCATTATCTATTTCTATTCCAGTTGGAGAGCAGGTTTTGACTTCTTTAGCTTGCTTGAATTGTTCTATTATTGTTGAGAGCAAATCATTTGTTGTTGATCTGATTTTCTTACCTTTAGTGGATTTAGACATTATTCTTGGGATAAACTATTTGTCTGCAAAGAATGTAATCTTGGATTGTTTAGAAAAATCTGTGACTTTTGTAGATACCATACTGGTAAACAGGAGTACTGAGGAAAATAATGAGAGAATTTAATTCTATGTGCTTCTAAGGTTAAAGTTCATCATAGACTTGATGTCATTCCTGTAGTGAGTGAATTTTCGGATGTTTTCCCTAAGGAAATCTTAAGTCTTCCACCTAAGAGAGAGATAGAGTTCTCTATAGAATTGATTCTGGGAATGGGACCAATCTCTATAGCACCTTATAGAATGTCTCCCATAGAATTGGCAGAGTTAAAGGTACAAATAGAAGACTTATTGGAAAAAAATTTATTAGGCCTAGTGCTTCACCATGGGGAGCCCCAGTATTATTTGTGAAGAAGAAAGATGGAAGTTTAAGATTATGTATAGATTATAGTAAATTGAACAGGGTAACAATAAAGAAGAAATATCCACTTCCTAAGATAGATGATCTCTTGGATCAATTGAGAAGGGCTACTGTGTTTTCCAAAATTGATTTGAGGTAGGGATACCATCAAATCAGAGTAAGAGAACACATACCTAACACAACCTTTAGAACCAGATATAGGCATTATGAATTTCTTGTAATACCATTCGAATTGACAAATGCTCCAGCTATTTTTATGGATTATATGAATCGTATCTTTTCAATTCATGGCAGTGTTTATTGATGACATTCTTGTATATTCTAAAAGTAGTGAAGAGCATGAACATCATCTTAGGATAGTGCTGCAGTTACTTAGAGAGAAGCAATTGTATGTGTAACACCCCCAACCTTATATTCCTTTTTGTAAATACAATAATATAAGGTAATATAATATAGGATTGGTGAGTTACTACTACCTCTACTTGAGTACATTTTTAACTTTTTCTAAGTTAAATAGTTGAGTGCCACTAGTTTAGGTTACTACACTCAGGTTCTCACACGTTACGCAATGGAAATAAATAAAATAATTTAAATGAAATAGATAGATATAGAAATATTCACATTCACATTCAACTATACATAATATTTATACATACATAATGGTAGTGTGTGTCAGAAATATAACTATAGATATATGAGCCTGAGCAGGGTAAGGAGACAACAAGCCTGCCACTCATACCCTGTTTCTAAACCAAATATTCTATCTCATATATCTTAATAAATATATTTCTTTCTTACTTACATGAAAAGTCATTCTCCTGATCCCTCCAAAAGATATATAAGGATTCAGGATATGGGTATATCAAAAACCTATGATATATTCCTAATTATGCATACTATCAAGGGGAAAGAACTTCCCATACATATACAATCCATATTTCTTTAACTATCGGGAAAAGCCCTAGAAATGGTATCTCTATCATTTTCACCTCGATTTCTAGGAAAATTTGGTACTTAGGCATCTGATACAAATCAACTTTAATGAGAAATATTTCTCAGTAGCAATAATCACCTGTAATTTAAATACTGCTCACTTGTACCACTGTATAGATACGAAAATTCACTACATTCTTTTTCAGAATATTTTCAATATTATGCTCTTGGAATAATGTGCATGGATTATACAAATATATCATGCATATACTTATGAATACTCATACATTGCAACAAATATTCAAGACACAAGATGCATGAATAAATTCTCAGACTGTACTGATAACAACTATATTCTCATATCAGTGTAAAGCAAAAACAAAGAAATTATGCAATTTGATATGGCCAAAGTCAAAAGCATCACACAGTAATTCTTTCAAATTTCTATTCATAAATGAGATTCTCTTGTGGTCATGAGCCACTTGCAATCATTCTCATAGTTTACACCGTTAGCATTTATTCTCAGGTTATCTGTTAGCAATTATTCTCAGGTTAACCGTCTACAAAACTTTTCCTGGATTAAAGCCAGTTGCAGCTATTCTCGCGATATAACCAATTGCATCCTTTCTCGCAGAATAACCAAATGCATCCCTTCTCGCGATATAACCAAATGCATCCTTCTCGTGGATTAACCATTTGTAGTTATTCTCATTTATGTTTTATGCTCATTAAAATTCTCTTGTTTCTCTTCCTTTTTTCATGATTTCTCAAGCATACACATTTCTCATGTTACCCATTACAAGTCAAGATTAAATCCTGCATTTGAGCGAAGTATTGGGCTAATTATGTATAAAATGAGGTTATTGAGTCCAATTCTTTCAAAATAGAGAGCTACAAGTTGACTTCCAGCCTCCTCGCAATCGACTTCTAGCTTGCTACCCCAAAAATGTTTCAAGCAATGAGCAATCAGTTGACTTCTAGGACCCCGACGTCGACTGCTCTATTCTTGGATAATTTCTAGAAAATAAGAACACGGCAGTCGAGTTCCATCCCTTAGCAGTCCACTGCTAGCATTCTGGATATGATTCTGGGTAACTCAAGAGCACGACAGTCGACTGGTAGGGCCTACAAGTCGACTACTATGTTATGCTCTATTTTTGAAAGTCCGTTGACCCAGATTTTGGCACTAAAAACATGTTTTTAAAATAGTTTTGATGATTTAAAACTCAATAACAGCACAAAAGCTTCATTTACCATAAGAAAATAGCCCAAACCACCGATTATTCTTGCTCAAATCTTGGATTTAAACTCTTTCTCAAAAACCAGAAAAACCCATTTCTCATATTTGCTTTTATGCATTCACAAGTATATTCAAGCATTTTAAAACATCCAATAGCAATCAAAAACACTAAGAATGTAGGTTTTAATCTCCCTGAAGTTCAAAATTATGAAAACTCAGAATTTACCAATCATAGACAGTAAATTTCAAAAATGAGGGAGATAGGTGATTTGCTACCTTTTTGCTGATTTCCAATTAGTATTTGATGGTTGATAAATGTTCTGGTAAGTTTTCTTAACTCCATAAAGGCTTAAATCCGTCTAACAGCTTACTTCCTTCACAATTTTTGCTTTTTCTCTCTCTAGCTTGTCTTCTTTCACTCTCTAAAGTTCAGACTTCAGGATGCAAATGAAGAGCTCTTGAGGCTTCACCTATTTATAGGTGATCTGGCTCTTTGCAATTCTGCTCCTAATTCCTAACCATTCGGCCCAAATTGGTAATTCTTCTAACTTTATGTTAAATGACCATTTCGTCCCTAACTGCTTGGCGGAAAATTTTCAGAATTCTGTTGCTATAGTAAATCATTTGGTTAAAATTATGGCTTATTGCCCTGAAGTTTTGGATATTCATATAATTTCCCACTATATCATTTTCATTTTCAATTTAATCCTTATTCTTTCTTTTCCCCTTAAATCTCTCATTCTAATGCAACTACATCCAGCCTAATGCAACAAACACAAACATTTGATTCATTAAAAATTAACAAACATCTCTTAATGAGTAGAAGGAGCGGATGTTACAGTATGCTAAACTTGAGAAATATGAATTTTGGTTAGAAGAGGTAAAATTCTTAGGCTGTGTAATCACTAGAGATGGAGTAGCAGTAGATTCCAGTAAGACAGAGGCAATAGTTGGTTGGGAGTGACCTACCATAGTGATAGAGATCAGTAGTTTTCTCGGATTAGCCAATTACTATAGAAGATTTATTCAAGGGTTTTCGCAGACAGCGTCGCCTTTGACTAAATTTACTAGAAAAGATGTTCCATTTGTGTGGGATGCCAAATATGAACACAGCTTCCAAAATCTGAAAGAAAAATTGACAACTACACCTATCTTAATCATTCCTGATCTAGTAGAAAATTTTGAAGTGTATTGTGACGCATCTAAGAAGGGCCTAGGGTGTGTCTTGATGCAGAATAAGAGGGTAGTGGTATATGCTTCTAGGCAATTAAGACTCCATAAGAAGAGTTATCCTACTCACGATCATGAATTAGCAGCCATAGTGTTTGCCTTAAATATTTAGAGACATTATCTCTATGGATCTAGATTTGAGATATTTAGTGACCATAAAAGTCTCAAATACCTTTTTAATTAAAAAGAGTTGAATATGAGGTAGAGGAGATAGATGGAGTTTATTAAGGATTATGATTTTGAATTGAAGTGCCATCCCAGAAAGGCAAACATAGTGGCTGATGCTCTAAGTAGAAAATCCTTCTTGTAGCTCACATGATGATGAGTGAAATGAATTTGATTTAGAAGTTTAGGAATTTAAGTTTATTCACTCTAGTATTACCAGATAGGATGTACCTGAGTGAAATGAAGATCAAGAATACCTTTAGAACTCAAATCCTAGAAGCTCAAAGGGAAGAGGAATTCTTGAAATCCTTAAAGGATTCAAAAGGATTGCAAAAAGAGATAGATTGTGTAGTAACCTACCAAAATAGGTTGTACATCCCAGAATCAAGAGAATTGAGGAATAAATTTTTAGAGGAAGGCTATAAGAGCAACTATACTATTCATATTGGTGCCACTAAGATGTACCAAGAATTGAAGAATAATTTCTGGTGGCCAGGTATGTAAAAGCACATAGCTGAGTAAGTTGCTAAATTCCTAGTGTGCCAACAAGTGAAAATTGAACATAAAAAACATGCAGGAACATTACAACCTCTAGAGATTCTTGAATGGAAATGGGAGAAAATTTCTATGGATTTTTTCGTAGGTTTGCCTAGAACTTAATCGTGAAATGATGTAATATGGGTAATTGTTGACAGATTAACTAAACCTGCACATTTCTTGCCTATTAAAATAAATTTTTCATTAGATTAGTTGGCCCACTTGTATATACAAGAAATAGTAAGACTCCACGAAATACCTACTAGTAAAGTATCAGATAGAGATCCTAGGTTTACTTCTAGATTTTGAAAAAGACTTTCAAGAGGCATTTGGTACTAAGTTGAACTTCAATACTGCTTATCATCCTCAAATCGATAGGCAAACTGAAAGGGCGATCTAGACATTAGAAGATATGCTTAGGGCTTGAATATTAGAACAAAAAGGAAGTTGGGATAAAATTTTGCCCTTGATAGAGTTTTCCTATAATAATAGTTTTCATACCAGCATAGGAATGACTCCTTATGAAGCCTTGTATGGGAGAAAATGTAGATCATCCTTATGTTATTTTGAGGTGGGAGAGAGACAAATTTTAGGGCTAGAATTAGTTCAGTAGACGATTGATAAGATAAAAATGATCAGGGAGAAAATGGCTCAAGATAGACAAAGGAGTTATGCTGATAAGAGGAGAAGGCCATTAGAATTTGTGGAAGGAGACCATGTTTTTCTCAGAGTATCTCCAATTACTGGTATTGGTAGGGCTATTAAATCCTAGATACATTGGACCAGACCAGATTCTGAAAATAATAGGTTCATCTGCTTATCAAATAGCATTACCACCATTTTTGTCCAACCTCTACAATGTTTTTCATGTTTCTCAACTTCGTAAATATATCCCAGATTATTCTCATATTCTTGATGCCAATATTGTACAATTGAAAGATAACTTAACTTATAATCCTAGACCTTTAAGAATCATTGGTACTGAAGTCAAACAATTGAGGAATAAGATAATTCCACTGGTACAGGTATTGTGGGATCAGTCATCGCCACAAGAAGCTACGTGGGAGAAAGAAGAAGATATGAGAAAAATATATCTAAAGTTATTTCTTTAGGTATGTTTTAAATTTCGGGGATGAAATTTTTTTAAAAGAGGGGAGAATTGTAACATCCACTCCTTCTACGCATTAAGAGATGCTTGTTAATTTTAAATGAATTAAATGTTTGTGTTTATTGCAGTAGGTTACACGTAGTTACATTAGGATAAGAGTTTTAAGGGAAAAGAAAGAATAAGAACTAAATTGAAAATGAAAATGACATAGTGGGAAATTATATGAATATCCAAAACTTCAGGGCAATAGGCCGTGATTTTAGCCAAATGATTTATTGTAGCAATAGAATTCTGAAAAAATTTCCCGCCAGTGAGTTAAGGACAAAATGGTCATTTAACTTAAAGTTGGAAGAATTATCAATTTAGACCGAATGGTCGAGAATTTGGAGCAAAGTTACAAAAGGCTGGATTGCCTATAAATAGGCCAGCCTCCCAGAACTCTTCATTTTGCCTTCTAAAGTTTGAGAATCTAGAGAGAGAAAGAAACTGAGTTAGAGAGAGAAAGAGTGGGAATTGTGAAGAAAAGAAGCTGTGGAATGGATTTAAGCATTCTAAAAGCTAGGAAATCACTCCATAACACTTTCTAATCCTCAAATACCAAGTTAAAATCAGTAAAAAGGTAGCAAATCACCTATCTCCCTTATTTTTGAAATTTACTATGCATGGTTGGAAATTTCTGAGTTTTCATAATTTTGAACTCTAAGGAGATTGAAACCTACATTCTTAGTTTTTTTTTATTGCTATTCGATGTTTTAAACTGATTGAATATACTTGTGAATGCATGAATGTAAATATGAGAAATGGGTTTTTCATGAATTTTAAGAAAGAGTTTAAATCCAAGATTTGAGCATGAATAATCAGTGGTTTGGGCTGTTTTTGAGTGGTAAATGAAGCTTTGATGTTGTTATTGAGTTTTTAATCATCAAAACTATTTTAAAAACATGTTGTTGGGCTCAAATAATTGGTCAACGACGAGTTTTAAAATAAAGCATGGCATAGCAGTCAACTTGTAGGCTCTATCAGTCGACTATCGTGCTCCTGAGTTACCCAAAAACGTATCCAGAATGCTAGTAGTTGACTGTGAGGGGCTAGAAGTTGACTGCCATGTTCTTATTTTCTAGAAATTATCCAAGAACAAAACAGTCGACTGTTAGGGCCCTTCAAGTTGATTGATTGCTCACTATTTGAAACATTTTAAGGGTGGTAAATTGGAAGTCGACTACCAGGAGGTTGTAAGTCTACTTGTAGCTCTCTGCTTTGGGAAATTTGACTCAATAACCTCTTTTTATACATAATTAGCCCAATACTTCGCTCAAATGTAGGACTTAATCTTGAATTCTAATGGGTAACATGAAAAATGAGAATTTTTGAGAAATTATGAGAAAGAGAAGAGAAATAAGAGATTCCCATTAAGCATAAACCATAAATGAGAATAACTACAAATGGTTGATCCGCGAGAAGGGATGCATTTGGTTATACTGTAAAGAGGGATGCATTTGGTTATTTCGCAAGAAGGGATGCAATTGGTTATACCGCAAGAATAGCTGCAATTAGCTTTAATCCAAAAAAAGTTTTGCAGACGGTTAACCACGAAAATAATTACTGATGGATAACCATGAGAATAAATGCTAACGGTTAACCTGACACTAAATGCTGACAGTGAAAACCACTAGAATGATTACAAGTGGCTTATAACCACAAGAGAATCTCATTTATGAATAGAAATTTGAAAGAATTATCTTGTGATGCTTTTGACTATGGCCATATCAAATTGCATGATTTCTTTGCTTATGCTCTATACTAGCATGAGAATATGAGTTATTACCATTACAATATGAGAATGCATCCTGTGTGATAAATATTTGTTGAAGTGTATGTGTAATCATAAGTATATGCATGAAATAGTTATTTAATACATTTACATTATTCTAATAGCATAATATTTTAAAATATTCTGAAAAAGAATGTGGTGGATTTCTGTATTCGTACAACAGTACAAATAGCTATTTTTAAACATAGGTGATTATTGCTACTGAGAAATAATTCTCATTAAAGCTTATTTGTATTAGATGCTTAGGTACCAGTGTTGATAGAGGTAGAGATAGAGATAATGGAGATACCCTTTTTGGGGTATTTTCTTATAATCACGAGATTCTGGATCCTATTTGTATTTGAAGTATCACTAACCCGTTGACTGTATGCATAATTAGGAATATATTGTATTTTGACATGCTCATTTCCCTGAATCCTTGTTAGTATTTTGAAAGGATTAGGAGAATGATTTTGGTATAAGGAGGGCATATATGTATTAAGATTGTGAGATTGAGAATTTTTCTTAAAGTAGGGTATGAGTGGCAGGCTTTTTGTCTCCTTACCCTGCTCAGACTCACATATCTATAGGTATATATTTGGCATACACTACTATTTTTGTATATATAAATATTATATACAGTTGAATGTGAATGTGAATATCTCTATATCTATCTATTTCACTTAAATTACTTTATTTATTTCCGCTGCATAATGTAATATCCTCAATTCTATGATATCAGGTATGTCTTAGAATCCTAGACTCAATATTTTTATGCATGGAAAATAGTCCAAAAATTATTTTATATTACCTTAAACAAAGGAAGGACTAAAATGAAAGGAAATGATTAGGGACTAAAATGAAAGGAAATTTGTTTCACAAAATATCTTGATAGTAAGCACGCAAATTGATGTGCATTTATGGTGCACATTTATGAGGTTTGAAAACGGCGCCAATGTTATGAATGCTGCAAGAAAAATATTTAGGGGCAAAACGGTTAAAATTTTATCTGAAAATAAGAATAAAATATTTATTTATCAGATAAAATGGCTAATTTTCATCTGAAAAATTATGAAATTGCCTCTAGAATATTTTTCCAAAATTTTTCAAAAAAGAAAAAATTTGGTTTGGCACTTATGAGGGGTAAAATGGTCATTTTACCATGAAGGGCAAAATGGTAATTTTGACACCAAGGGTAAAAAGGTAATTTCATCACAAGGACATAAGGGAAATTTTACCTAAAGAAACACTTTAAAATTTCTAAAATACCCTTACATGTCAGGTTTTAAGAGGGAAAAAGTGAAGGGTATTTTGGTCATTTTTCCACTAAGGGCAAAATGGTCATATTAGCCATTTTAAATAAGTCACACTACTTCTTCTTCTCCTCCTTAGCAAAGACGACGGGAAGGCTTTTGAAAGGGAGAAAAACCATAGGCTTCATAAGGGAGAAAAGAGAGAAAAAGCAAGGAAACTTCAAGGTTTATCCACCAAAAATTGTAAATCAAGGTAGCTTAGCATTCTTCCATCACTTATTTCATGTTTTAATGGATTTTTCCAAGCTTTTGAGATTTTCATGGCTTAATGAATAGTGATGTTCTTAAGTTTACATTCTTAAATTCTCAAAATTTCTATGGATTAATGCTTAGAAGGTAGTATGGAGTTGTTTGTGATGGTTAATTTCAATTATGAAAGTGTCTATGTTCATTTCCCATTTTGTTTCATTTGCCCTAAAACCCCTAAATTCATGAATGTCATGCCAAATTATTTGTTTTGCCTTGATTGTTATGGATAAATGGTGATTGATGGTTTATGGATGATGAAAGTGGGATCAAAGGAATGATTATATGAAAATTGATGATTTTTGCACAAAATTCCTCTTTAGGCCATGACTAGAAAAATGAGATTTGGAAAATTGTTTGAAAAATTTTAAAGTAGCTTATTAGTAATTCAAGTTATGGCCAATGGAGGATAGAATAGATGTCAATTGGTTGAAAGGCCTAATTTTGCCTAAAAATCCCATCTTGACCAAGAGTATGCAAGTTTTTAATGAAGAAAATGTGCTGAAATTTTTTTGTGTGTGTCTTGGTTGAAGCAAGATTAATTGGCAATTATTTTTATGCAAAATGATCCCATTAAATTTCATATAGCCTACTTGACCAATTTTAGGACATTAAAATATTTATGGAAAATTTTTGTACACAAATGTAATGAAATTGGTCAAAGTATACAAAGGAAATAATATAACGTTGCAATTAAATTTTAATGAATATTTTGTGCAATCTTGGCAATTCTAGCAATTTGTGTGCATGCTTAAGTGTGAGGAGATAATGATTATACACACCTTGGGTATGTATAATTAGGTGAGAAAGGGGGGAAATGGAATAATAAGTAGAAAATGAAAAGGTTCAACTTTGAAACCCTTTAAATGCAATAAAATATGAAAAAGGGAATTTAGTGTAAATGGGAAGGAAAAGTAAATTTATTTTGCTTATTATACGGCAAGAGTGACAAATAGAAATTTTTAAGTATGAAAATCTTAAATTTCTTAAGGATTTCTCTTGACCAAGAATGAACCTTCCTTTTTATACAAATTCAAGAATGGAATTGTTATTGAGATTTAAAGGTTTTCTTTTTAGAAAGTGAGAATGATAGTATCATTATGAATGAGGAAAGAAAAGGATTGATTTATGAAATAGATAAGGAAAAACATAGCATGGTATTGGAAAACATTGAATGGAAGGAAAATATTTGAATGTTTAATAAAGAGAAACACAGAGGAAGTAATTCCAATATATGTTCTAGGGTAGATAGGCTTATAACCGAGTGACCAATTGTTGGTATGGGACGGCCGTTGGACATTCCACGGTTGTATCAAAAATTTGGATGGTGAAACATCTGCTCGGAATGAAAGAATTTCAAAAACGCTGTGATGATTGTGAATTCTAAGTTAGTGTAACCTAGATGGTCAATTGAATAGGGGATATTTACTTAGAATTTGGCAAAATTATAGGATTAAGCCTAATCATCCTAGTAGATATATATAGGAAATAGCATACTTGGAAATGATCCATGATGTAGGTTGTGGTGATCTATGGCATCATGAACCGCCCATAAAGCGAGAAGAAGATGATCTGTGTGAATAATAGTGATTCCATGAGTTTTGTTTGACTGAAACCTGGGAGAAATTCCCACTTAGATCTGTCTTTATGACATGATCATTGAATGTGAATGGGTACTTGGATCCACTGAGGGACACCTCAGATGTACCAGTGGCAGAATTTTCACACACTTGATAGAGCGGCTACCTCATTCATGCACGCTGTAGCATGTGGAGTAATTTATACTTCTGATACTCTTGTGTCTCTCTGAATTGAAAATATGGCTTTTAGCCAAATATGAATGTTTATTTTCCTTATAAATAACACAGTTTTCCATTAATGGTAAATGTTGTTTCTCCTAAATTATCTATGGCTGAAAGGAAATTTAATGAATGTGCTTTCCTGATTATGGTACTAAACGGTATACGGTGAACTATGATTGTGACTGAAATTGATACTTTTTTTATTTTATAATTAAAATATTACTGATATACCTCATAAACTTCATCCTATACATCTGACTAGTTTATTTATAGCATTTCCTAGAAATGATGGAATTTAAGAATAAGGAATGTAAATTGTTTTTCGTACCCATACGATGGTACATACCATAGCTCAGAAATGAAATGTGGAATGCGTAGCTACTGAGAAATTATTTTCTCATTATTTTCTGGTATGTATTAGATGACTAGGACCATTATGGTACTATAAGACAGAAGGGATTAGCTATCCATCCCAAGAAATAGAATAATATATATTATGCTAGAAATACATATAAGTATATGGATATGTAAGGCATACATATCAGGTTTATGAAAAATATCTAAAAAGGGTGTGAGTGGCAGGTTTGTTGCCTCCTTACCCTGTGAAAATAAGAAAACTACATATATCCTACAGTATATGTAACAACGTTGTAACGTTGAACTGGATGTAAATGTATGTAAAGGAAAAAGTTAAAATTTATCCTGAACTTTTATGGATTATGGTGTATTATTATTAGACTTTCGTTGTATTGATAATTGAGTGTGATACTTGAGTAAGGATCCGAACCTAATCAAATATATACTATAAATGGATATTTAAAGAACCCAGGTAAGAAATAAAAGATAGAAGTGTATATAACACACTAGTTTCTTAAGTAAAGGATTTTTCAATAAATAATATTTTAAATATGGCTATGAAATTGGGGGTGTTATATGTAACGTGTGAGAACCCGAGTGTAGTAACCCAAACTAGTGGCACCCAGCTATTTAACTTAGAAAAAGTTAAAATTATACTCGGGTAGAGGTAGTAGTAACTCACCAATCCTATATTATATTACCTTAAATTATTTTACTACCTAAAAGGAATTTAGGGTTGGGGATGTTACATTATGCAGCAGAAACTAAAACATATTAGTTAAAATAACATACATGTGCATGCATATATTCATATACATCAACATTCATTTACAGTGTATACATATCATTCATTAGACATATATCTATGGATATGTGAAAGTGTTAGCTAGGGTAAGGAGACAACAAGCCTGTCACTCATATCCATTTAACAAAAATAGTTAGTGGATTCCTAACTCACATATCCTAATACATATATGCCCTTATCCTATACATCAAAACTATTCTCCTGATCCTTTTACCAAAATATCACCAGGATTCAGGGTATGGGGCATACCAAAGCTTTCCTAGAACTTTACATTCTCAAGGTGTGGGAGGAACTTCCCATATATACATAATCCACACTTTATAAATCATAGAAAAATACCCTAGGAAGGGTATCTCCACCACTTCCACCTCCACTTCTAACACTATCTGGAACCTAGGCATCTGATATAAACTAACATTTTTATGAGCATAAATCTCAATAGCATTAATAACCATTTTTCAAAATAGCTAGTTTGTACCATTGTAAACTCATACAAAAATTCTACATTCTTTTTCATAAAACAATACATCTTTTGGGTTATCCTGTGTAACAGTTCATTTAACATTCATACTTGCATACATAAACTTAACTCATAGTATATATCTCATCAATTCATCAAAACATATAGGTAACATAGCATCATTCATATAAATTTCATCATAACATAAAGAGAAATAAGGAAATAAGAGCACTTCTTATTGGCCTCTGCCAATCATCATCATCATCATCATATAATTGCATAATAGAGAAATCTTGAGGGGCAACATGTGCACCACTCTATGTTTTCGCATATGTACTGTGGCAACTCTACCTGGAAGTCCTCGACTCTATATCACATTTGTGTATATTCTAGAGTGTCCTCCAATGGATCCAAATAAAATAAGGTTCCCAACTCTGGGTTCCACACATTAAGTACATAATGGGGTCCTCAGAACGCTATTCATAAAAAATTTATATATATGGGTGAATCGATGCATACTATAGTTCTATAAATTCTAAGTATGTGACTTTTCATTTACATTGGCCAATAAGTCACTAACTTATAATTTATGACTATCATGATACTCACGGAATGTCCAATCACCGTCCCATACCAATAATCAGTCATTCAGATATGAACCTATTTACCACAAATACATATATTAAGAATATAATTTTCATTTCTCTTTTGCACTCTTGCTCTTTCCTTTTAACTTTCATCACTTTCATGCTCTTTCTCATTTACATTCAAAGGATATGTTACCTTGCTTATAATTTAAGTTTAATCTCTAGTTTGGATTTAGTTTTTTGGGCTAGATATCATTCAAATATATCATTAATTTCATATTTTCATCACAAAAGGTGGCAGTCGACAGGTATCACGTTACAAGTCGGCTGATTGCATTCTATCCAAATCTTCAAAATTCCAAATAGATAGCTATCAGTCGACTACTAGGTGCTGACAATCGACTGCTAGCTTACTGTTGAGCCCGACAATCGACTGCTAGGCTGGGGCAGTCAACTACTCTGTTCTTGGCATTTCTGAAAAATGAAGAATGCGACAGTTGACTTCTAGGTGCCTGACAGTCGATTGCTAGCATTCTTTATACATTTCTGGGCACATTAAGAGCACGACGGTGGACTGCTGCACCATGGCAGTGGGCTAATACGTCTTTCTATTTTTATGAATTGCCATTGACCCAAAATTTCAATCCAAAAACTTGTTTCTAAACCCATTTTGAAATTGATGAACTCAAGATAAACTTCTCACCAACATTTAAAACAAGAAAGCAGCCCAAAACACCATATAATCTTGTCCAAATCTGAGATTAAAACTCATTTTCGTTCAAGCTGAAAAACCCATTTTTCAGAAACAATTTTTGGCATACAAACCAATTAGGCCCAAAATGATAATTCTTCCAACTATATGTTAAATTACCATTTTTTCCCTAGCTCACTAGTGGGAAGCTTTCAAAATTCTGTTGCTACAGTAAATCTTTTGGCTAAAATTGCGGTTTTCATCCCTAAATTTTTTCACTTTTTAGTTTAGTCCTTTTCTTCATTCTAGTCAATTTTCTCACTCATTTCTAGTCCAGTTCTTGCACTCATGCAACTATATGCAAGCTAACATAACATAAATGCAACATACACAAGCAATTAACTAAAATTAACAAACATCTCTCAAAATTTAGGAGTGGATGTTACACCACACGTCCCAAAAGTGAAGAAAAGAAGGGGTAATCTAGTCTTTTATCAAGGAGGGGCAAAATGGTAATTATGGAAATTATTAATTTTAATGTTCATCTTCTTCTTCATTTTGGGCAAGAAAATGTGATAGAAGGAGAGAAAAGAAAGATAAAAATTGAGAGGGAGAACAAGAAGGAAAAGGAAGCAAGGAAGTAAGGAAAATTCAAAGTAAATTCATTTCCATTGGCAAATCAAGGTAGTTAAGCAACCTTACACCCTTTAATTCAAGTTTCATAGATGTTTTAATGGATTGAATGATTTTCCCCAATTTCATGAATAGTGAGGGTTTATCCCTCCCTCTACTTCAAAAAATCAACATGAAAGAAATTGTTTGCATGAGATCCATATGAGTGTTTCTTGACTTAGTCTTGAATAAGACAAAGAAAGAATTTAGAATTTAAAGTGATAAATTCCTTCCATAGTTATGAAATTCTATGTTAAAAAGTATGTAATTTAATATGAAGAAGGATGTTATGCATGTGGAGAAATGAAAATATGTCTATATGTGTATATATATATTTTGTTTAGATGGTAGAAAGGACGGAACAAGGGAAGAAAATAGCATGAAAATCCCTTGTCCCCATCACTTTCTCTTATTAGCCAAGACTATGCTCCTTTTTCCCCTTAATGACCAAATTTCAAGCATTTAAAAGAAAAGGGACCATTAATGGTCTATGTTGACCAAGATTAAGAGGAAAAAAGAAGGAGGAGTAATGAAATGTGAGATACAACGTGTAAGTGGTACAAAATTGTGATGGCACTAAGTTATAAATGTTGAGTTGTAAATAATGTAATAAATTGTATTATAAATAGTACTAAATTGAGATGGTATTATGCTATGGAGGACATTGGAAATGGCACTAAATTGTCTCTTATGGTAAATGTCTTGAATGGACACCTAAGGGATGAATTGGCACTAAATTGCCCCTTATGGTGGATGGTACTAAATGGACATCTAAGGTATGAATTGGCACTAAATTGCCCCTTATAGTGAATGGCACTAAATGTACACTTAAGGGATGAATTGGCACTAAATTGTCCCTTATGGTGAATGACAATAAATGAATACCTAAGGGATGAATTGGCACAAAATTGCCCTTTATGGTTGATGGCACTAAAGGGACACCCAAGGGATAAATGGCAACTTAACAGGTGGGTAACATGGGAATATTCAAGGTAAAATGATGATTGGGATGTTTCCTTGTTTATTAATGCCATGGATTGATGAAATAGAAATGGAAATGAGATTTGATTATATTTATGATGCCAAATGATAGTTAAAGGTTGTATGGAATACATGTATATCTATATACATACATATTGCATTCCATTAGAATTAAATTATTAAAAAAAAGAATGTAGAAACACTTTCCATATCACTATAATGGTACATGCCAAACATTTTAAAATAAAATTAGATTGCTTAACTACTGAGAAGTTGTTTCTTGTTAACATACTGGTATGTATCAGATGCCTAGTTACATGGTGATGTTAGAGATCAAGGTGGCATTAGTGGAAATTCCCTTTCTGGGAACTTTTACTGTGATTCATGGAGTTTGTGTGACAAAAATATGGGAAATACCTCCTTCCCATTAAAGAAGAAGAAGTATTATAGTCTCTTTTTGGTTAATCTGTAAAATGTACACACTAGTCCCACTATCCTAATTTTTAGTATATTTTGTAATGGAATTAGGATAATTAAATTTTTTGTTGTAAATACTCAAGGACAGGACATATATATATTAGGACATGTGAAAGTTACTATCCACTAGTAGGTAATTTTGGAAGGGGTTTGAGTGGCAGGGTTGTTGTCTCCCTACCCCTTATAAAAATACAACTTCACATATCCATAAATATATGTCTTTTGATGTAAATGATTAAAAAAATATATGTATGTATATATATATTGTGCCATGATGTGGAAAAAAAAGAAGAGAAAACTTATTCTACTATGAAATAAAAGATAACCTGAGCCAAGTAACCCAAACCTAACCACTAATAAAATAATAAATGGAACGTTTAGGTAGAGGTAGATATAACGCTCCTATCTTAAGGTATGACGTTGCACTATTAAATTAAAATAAGGACTATTTTAAAAAAGGGGAGTTATATGAGTGGTAGACTTGTTGTATCCTATCCTCATGACTACCTGTAGATATACGTCTGAGTGTCACATTTTCTCATATATGTGTCTAGGAGAAAGATATTAGTATGTACATGTATATAAAAATATGCATGCATAGCTTTTTTTTTTAGTTATTTATTTAATTATGCTATGATATTATGATATGTGAGAACATAAGTAGAGACCCAAACCTAAATCAACTAATTATAAATTTAACTTAGTAAAAGTTAAAATTGACTCAGGTAGAAGTAGTAAGCCACATTTTCATGTATGGTAATTATAAACAAATTAGCTTTAATGAACCAGAGGGTGAGGGTGTTACATTTATTGGTTTAATCAGTCCAGCCAATGGTCAAACAAGATGATGTCATAAATATAAAAAGAATAATAATTAAATATTTTTAATATCAATAATGTATATATCTTATATTACAAAATTATCTTTTTACTTATGATTTTTAAATATAATGAGTAATTTATACAAGTAAATTATATGTATGAAAATAATGTAGACACAAATTGTAACACCACCAATCCTATGATTCCTTTTAGTTAATTAAATAATATAATATAACATAATGTAAGATTGATAAGTTACTACTGCTTCTACTCGAGTAAATTTTAACTTTTTACTAAGTTAAATAATTAAGTGCTATTCGTTTGGGTTACTACACTTGGGTCCTCACACGTTACGTAGCGAAAATAACTAAGAGCAAATATATAGATATTCTTATATTCTCTTATATTCTTACATTCACATACATGAATAATGTACAATAATAGTTTGTTAGTTATACAAGACATATATACCTATAGATATATGACTGTGTTAACCAAGGTACAGAGATAACAAGCCTGTCACTTATACCCTTATTAACAAAAGATTGTTAGTGGGTTCTTAGCTCACATATCATAATACATATATGCCTTCTTTATATACACAAAAAAATCATCATCCTAATTCTTTCAAAAAAATAATAACAAAGAATTAGGGTGTAGGGCATATCAAAACACTGTACAATATCTAATACTTCATTCAATCACGGTGTGGGAGGTACTTCAAATACAAAAATAACCCATACTTCCTCAATCACTGGGAAATATCCCAGAAAGGGTATTTCCACCATTTCTACTTCCATCTCCAGCAACACCTGGTATCTAGGAATTTGATACAAACTAACATTTAATGAGAAAAGTTTCTCAATAGCAATAATCACCTATGATTTTAAAAACTGCTACCTTGTACCACTGTACTGGTTCATAAATACACTACATTATTTTCTTATCAATCAACATATTATAACTATAGGAATAACATGCATGAATTACACAATTTTCTCACATATACTTATGAATACACATGCATTTCATCACATATTCACCACACAAGATATATTCTCAAATTGTAATGGTAAGAATATTATCTCCACATATCAATATAGAGCATAAAAGAAATCAGAGCATTTTGCTGTGACCATAATCAAAAGCATCATAAAAGAAATCTTTAAAAATTTCTTATTCATAAATGAGTTTTGTCGTGGTCTAGACTATTTGCAATATTCTCATGGTTTTCACCATCTACAATATTCTCATAGTTAACCATTTGCAATATTCTCGTGGTTAACCGTCTGCAATATTATCATGGTTAACAGTCTGCAATATTCTCGTGGTCTGTGACTAGTTACAGCGATTCTCGCGGTATAACTAATTGCAGCGATTCTCGCGATATAACCAGTTGCAGCAATTCTTGTAGTATAACCAGTTGCAGCGATTCTCACAGTTTAACTAGTTACAGTTATTCTCATTTATGGTTCATGCTCATCTCATTTTAAAATCTCATATTTATCATCTCTTTTTGATTCATTCTCAAAACATTCTCAATTCTCAGGTTAACCATTACATTTCAGGTCTAAATCCCTTATTTGAGTGGAGTTTTGGGCTAATTATACTTCAAATTAGGTCATTGAGTTGATTTTCTAAAACAGAGGCCTACCAGTTGACTTCCAGTCTCCTGACAGTTGACTTTAAGCCTCCTAACAATCGACTTGCAACTTACTGTCCTAAAAATTTTTCAAACTCGAGGGCTACCAGTCGAGTGCTATAAGCCCGAGAGTTGACTATTCTGTTCTTAGCAATTTTCTAGAAAATATGAGCACTGCAATCAACTTCCACATATTGCAATCGACTTCTAGCACTCTAGATGCATTTCTAGGCAACAGAAGAACATGATAGTCGACTGCTAGGAGTTGCTAATTGGCAGCTGTGTTATACTATATTTTTAATACTTGCAGTTGACCAAAATTTCTACCCAAGAATAAGTGTATAAATCATTTTTTACAATCATCAACTCAATACCAGTACAAAAGCTTCATTTATCACACAAAAATAGCCTAAACTATCGATTATTCTTACTCAAATATTGGATTTAACCCTCTTCTCAAACATAAGGAAAAACTCATTTTTCAAAACTGAAATTAAGTATTCATTGTAACACCCCATGTTCTTACAAGCATATTTAAATTCATGATTTAATATGATAAATTGCCATGAACTGTGTCCAATTGCTTGTTTGATGTCGTAATTAGAATAAATATTGGAAAGGATGACATTGCATAAAATTGAGGTGTTTGAGGTGCTTCAATAAATTTTGAAGTGCTTCAGGTGCTTGGCTTAATTTTATGTAGCCAAATTAAGAAAGGAAAGAAGCATGTAACATTTGAATATATATAGGCATTTGGTAGAAGAAATGAAGGCAAGGAATAATGGGAATCGAAAAGAGGGAAAATATGAATTTATATGCAACTGAATGGGAGGAGTTAAATATATATATTTATATGTATATAAACATGCTGAAATGGATGTAAACGATTGTACATTATATTTGGTTATGCCAAGAAATGATGGGAAATGAAAGTAAGATGGAAATGTGACATTAAATATATATATATAATATGGAGTGAGGCGGCAAAGAAGAAAGAGTATTGCAAGGACTTTTTCCCTTCCTTTTCTTTAACTGCATGGCCACATGAGATGTTAATTTAAAAAATATATATATGGGTGTATGGTGGAAGCCTTCACTAAAGGAGCTTAATGATCACGTGAAGAACAATGTACCAACCATGAGACAATAGAGAGGCCATTCGGTGGAGGGAAAAGGGAGGTGAGAGAAGCCGAATATGGAATCACAACACATAGGAATTGGATATAGAAAGGAAAAGAAACTTCATTGCCAAACTATACATCTTGTGTGCAACCAAGAAGTGGCGTGTTTCTCCATCCTTTACACCTTCAATTCAGCTGAGTGAGGGTGAGTAAATTGCAAGCAATAAGGATGGTACTTGAACTCCACGTGTGGCTAGGAGGTAACTCTAATTAAGGAGTAGAATAGTGGGCAACCTCCCTTCATCTGAATGAGTGATACTCATGGGGGAATTGGAATTTAAAATATACACACACACGACATGGCCTAGGGTGAGGTAGTGAGGAGTAGCTCATGTGAAGGGGTGCCTTGTGTGTACCTCTCCCTTTCCTTTCCTTTGACATGGCTGAGTGATTAATCCACTAATACAAAATTTCCATTAATGAGAATGGTACTTGAGTGCATGTGTATTACTCTAAGTGAGGGAATAGGAAGTATGCAAGGGGGGATTGCATCAAAGAGAGGTTGCGACAATAGGTTTTGGGAAGGGAAAGACCAACTTCGTATTTTAGAAAAACATACACATACACATGAGGAAAGGGAAGAAAAGAAAAGAGGATTACAAGAGCCTTGGGAGAGAAATTGAGAGTGTAACACCCCTTATCATAACTTAACAACATCATAATGCTTACTTAGATAAGTGGTTACATTAATTCTAGTCTTTAATTACCTTTATTTCTCCTGAGCATCCAATCCATCATAGATTTGTTATGCAATTAGGTTTGGGTTCTTTTGCTCAGGTAACATGCTTTGGCACAGCAGAATATAAAATATTAAATAATACAACAGAATATATAAAAACTTTTCTAATATACATACATTATACAACTGTTTAGTACATCAGATGGTATACATACACTGGGATAGATGAAGTACCCATCCATAAGGAGTAAGGAGACAACAAGTCTGCCACTCATACTCTTTTACAAAATACCGTGAGTGAATAGGTCTTTCACATATCCTTATGCATATGCCCTTTTTCTCTTTCTATATACAACAAAAAATATCAGCCCTAATTCTAAACCCAAAAAAAAACTAAGAATTAGGACTCCAAAAGGTCGGGCTATAGCTATATATTTACATACTCATCTATTCTATAGGAAATTCAAAAACAGTGATAACATACACATTCTTGATAATAGTGAAAACTCCTAAGAAAGGAATTTCCACCGTGTCCAACTCCACCTCGATTACCATGAAATATCTGACCATCTGATACATATCAGTTCAGTAATGAGAAATACATTCCCAATAGATAAACAACCAGGTTATTTTAAAATAACTGACATGTACCACTATAATAATATAGAAAACACTCTACATGCGGTTAATTTTCAAAACTATTCTCATAGAGATACTTGGATATGACATATCACGAAAACATATGTGGATGTAACTATAGAAATGAAATACACATTCAATCAGGTCATTCAAGGAATAGGTTACAAGCATTCAATGCTTACATGCCATAATCATAATCACATAAATTACATTCATGCAATACATATATAACATTTCATAATTACTCAATTATGGGAAGGTATACATGAAATCATTCCTTCCTACTTAACTGTGCTCTTTAGAGGTATACACAAGATCATTCCTCCCACATTTCAATTTATTAGGGTTTACATCAGATCATTCCCCTTAGTGCACTCCCCTGGAAGGTATACATTAGATCATTCCTTCACAGGCTTTTAATCTCATAAGGTATTCACCAGATCATTCCTCCTCATTTAATTCCTTGGGAGTATACACTAGATCATTCCCCACAAGGAAGCTTTAACCTTGTCTTTCACAATTACATTAAGCATTCTTTTCCATTCAATCACTTTTGCATAAATTTATACATTTCACTATTTATGGCAAAATGCATGCTATCATTCATTCTTTCTTGACCCTTGCATCTTTGGTCTCTCTTCCCTTAACATAGGCCATTTAGATGGCACTTTAAGCTATTTCCAACTCATTCATAAGTCTAGTCACTCTAGAGAAAATTTCACATAGTATTCGGCCAAGGTAGAATGAACATGAATACTTTGTATTTCTAATCCTTTTGGCCCATTTCTAAAATGATAATTCTTCCAACTATATGTTAAATTACCATTTTTTCCCTAGCTCACTGGCGGGAAGCTTTCAAAATTATGTTGCTACAGTACATCCTTTAGCTAAAATTGCGATTTTCATCCCTAAACTTTTTTTCACTTTTCAATTTAGTCCTTTTCTTCATTATAGTCAATTTTCTCACTCATTTCTAGTCTAACTCTTGCACTCATGCAACTATATGCAAGCTAACATAACATAATTGAAACATACATAAGCAATTAACTAAAATTAACAAACATCTCTCAAAATTTAATAGCGGATGTTACAATATGTCGATTTGCTTAGTGTGGTAATAAAGAATCCCAATTTTAATGATGATGTTTCAAGAATTAAAAAAAAAAAGAAGAAGAAGAAGAAGAAGGTAAATGTATTACTAAATGATTCCAATTGTAATGGTGATATTTTATGACTAGAAAAAGAGAAATTCATTAGTAATTATCCCCATTTAATGGTGATAATTTAAGGACGAAAAAAAAAATGGAATGTATTATTAAACTACCCCAAATTAATGAAGATATTGAAAGACTAGGAAAAAGGGAATTTAAATGGCCAAACACTAAATTCTCTTGCATTGCCCTTCGCCCAAAATCATAGATAATTAATGACAAACATTATTAGGGAAATTTGGCTAATTAATGGAGCTTAGTTTAGGAAAGAAATTCTCCCATTTTAAAGGTATTAGTTAAAGAATGGAAAGAGAAAAGAATTAAATGATAGAACACAAAATTCCCTTTAGTTTCCTTAAGCTCAAATTAGGGAAATTTTTTCATTGAAATTTAGTAAAATTTTATATGGGAAACATGATAGTTATGAAGGGAGAATTAAATTAATTTAGACAAAGAATTATCATAAATAAATATGAAAAATAGGCCTTGTACACCAATGGAAAAAGAAATGCAACTGATAAGGGAAAATCATAAAAAGGTACACAAATTACGAGGTGTGATGGAAGGTGCTCCACATGGGTGACCTAGGGAGGAGTGGCCGAAGGTGCTCCATGCTCGTGACCTAGAGATCACGATGAATCCATATACGGAACTGAGTGTCCATGAATTACGAGGTATGGCCAAAGGTGCTCCACACGGGTGACCTAAGGAGGCCTGGCCAAAGGTGCTCTATACCCGTGACCTAGAGATCATGATGAATCCATATACGTGGCTAAGTGTCCATGAATTACGAGGTGTGGTCAAAGGTGTTCCACACGGGTGGCCTAGTGAAGTGTGGTCGAAGGTGCTCCATACCTGTAACCTAGTGCTCACGACGACTCTGTACATGCGGACGAGTGTCCACAATTTATGAGGTGTGGCCAAAGGTGCTCTACACAAGTGACCTAGTGAGGTGCGGCCAGAGGTGCTCTATACTCGTAACCTAGTGTTCACTATGATTTCATATAGGTGCCCTAGTGTCAACGTAATACACCAGAGCATCCAATTAATTCACCACGGTAAGAGTAAGAATTAAACACATAAGCACCCTGTTAATTCCGTAATAAGTCATATAATTTTAAGAGAACATGTTTCACTTAAAAAGAGACTACCTAATTTTCCCATTGACTTCTAAATTTTAGCATGCAATGCTTGCTTGCATACATTTATGAGTAACATTATGTTTTAATATCAAGAAAGTAGATTAAATGTTTTGGTGCTTGCACCTTGATACATATTAGTTAGCTTTTTTAAAAACTCTAAACTGTTAATCTACTGGGAAACTTTTGTTTCTCATTCACATGCTAATATGCATCAAATCCGAACGTGTAGCAGGGCCGAGGAGTAGCAGTCTTTTTTATTTAGGTGAGATTTTATAATCCTTATTTTGGGTCCTAGCTAGATTTGATTTAAAATAGGACATTTATTTTGGACTGTATACATGAGATGTATATGGGCATCCCGGGGGACGGATATGTGAAGGATCGGTTTATCCCTAATTTGTAAGGGAGTCTGAGTGACAGACCTGTTGTCTCCTGACTTCCGATGGATTGGTACTTCTTATATCCGAGGACATGTTTATCAGTATGTAATGGACTTGATTGGACTTGTATTATTGGAATTACATGAAAGTTTATATTTTCGTAGTAGCATAGAATTTATATTATTCCACTGTGCGTGTAAGTTCTAATCTGAGCAAATGAATGCCGAACCTAATTCGCTTAATATAATTTAGTGTTGTAACTCTCAAACATTAATTAAATAAAGCATAAGGATAATGTACCGAGCCTATCTATTCATATTGGAGTTAATGGTAATACTAGATAAGGCGTTACATTCATAAGTACATATATGTGGTTTAAAATATCCAATAGTAATTAAAAACATCAAGAATATAAGTTTTATTCTCTCTCAAGTTTAAATAGCATGAAAAATGAAAATTTCCACCTTATAGATGATGGTTTTGAAGTATGCTGAAGTGTTTTCCTAGCTTCCAGAATGCTCAACTCCTTCTTACAACCTTCTTCCCTCACAATTGCTCACTTTCTCTCTCTAACTCATCCCTTATCTCTCTCAACTTCAGGATTTTGATGCAAAAGTGAGGGTTCTGGTGTTTTCACTTATTTATAAGTGATCCTAGAATTTGCAAATTCTGCTCCTAATTCCCAACCATTTGGCCCAAAAATAATAATTTCTCCAACTATATACTAAATTATCATTTTTCCCTTGACTCATTAGCAGGAAGTTCCAAATTTCTAGTAGCTAAAGTAACTCTTTTGGCTAAAATTATGATTTGCTACCTTGAAGTATTGGAAATTCACACAACTTTCTTCACTCTATCTTTTTCATTTCAGTTTGGTCCATATTCTTTCTCTTCATTTAAAACTCTTATTCTAATGCAACTATATGCAACCTAATGCAACAAACACAAGCATTTATTCATTTAAAATTAACAAACATCTCTTAATGCATAAAAGGAGCAAATGTTACACAAATCATGATAATTTAAGTATTTATATTATTTGTATGCCATATCAGTTGCTCCATAATTATATAAAATTTTAAATTGTAAGATCTTCAATGTATATATATAATCTAATCTAATTCAAAATTTCAAACAATGTTAAAAAAAAAGTAAAGGATTGACTGGTTCACTAAAAAACTATTTGATTCCCAATTTTTCTTTGGTTCTTCTAATTTTGACCAATTCTGACTAGGTCAAAGCTTTCTGATCGATCATCTGATTCTTAAGAACAAATCAGACTATTAAACTAGGCGTTTACTAGTTCAAATGGTCAAACTATCTGGTCTAATCTAATTGTGACATCGTTGCAATGGACATACACACACACACACACCATGCCGAATCGTCACAATCGTGGAAGACTTGGTCTGAAGTATCTAGAATATTTAATGTCATTGCTATTTTATTCTTCATCAATCGCTATTAATTATTTCTATTTTATGTATGATGATCGAGAAGATGATAAAAGGACAACATAGGGAAATTAGATGATCTTTCCCACGCGATTCCTAGCTTCTCCCATTTTATTTGAACTGATTGTCTTCGTCAAATTCAACATCTTGCGTTAAATGGTACGATCGTTGTGTTTGTGTGTAATAAACAAAACTATTAAATGGTCACAAATAGGATACATGGTAGTTGATTATTCTACTGTATCTGATATATATGAATCCAACATAAACAAACTCAAGCAACATAGAATCCCCAAAAAGGATTTTGTCCCTAACAACAATAAAATGCGGAAAAAATAAATACAAAAACAGAAAGGACTAGAACTTATAAAACTAGCTATTAGTACTATCTGAATAACTAATGTTCTAATTAAGGGGCTCAACTATGAGAGGAAGTCCATAAGCGGGCCTTAGAGAAAGCATGATAGACGGTGAATGATTGTAATGTGGGGAAAGTTTAAACCTAAAGCTAGAGAGAAGTAGAGTTAACACAATCTTGTACTCCATAAAGGTGAAGTTTCTTCCAACACACATCCTCCCTCCGAACCCAAAAGGCAAGTAACCCATCTTGTGGCTGCACCCACCATTCACATCGTCCATGAACCTCTCTGGTCTGAACTCATTCACATTTTCACCCCACAGTGTCGGATCATGGTGCATGGCCACCACGTCGATCCACATGTTGGTTCCATTAGGCACTGTCAAATTATCAACTTTAATGTCTTCTCTTGCTTGCCTTTGCACATTTGGTGCCGGTGGGTATAGTCTAAGAACTTCATTCATCACCCACCTCATCTGCAAATATATGGTCAACACATTCATATGTAAGATCTTGACTAGGGAATATGAAGTACTAAACTTCTAATTTCAGAATCGTTCTTCGACATTAATCCAAGTCAAATTCAAACATATTTATGCGTCTTTCTGATCTGATGTTCTACGTGTTTATATTTAGTCGGCACCTATACAAATTAATCAGTCATTTGGTTGTCCTATCTCTAGAATAAGTTAAGAAAATAAAATTCAATCCACGGACCATGTCAAAGCGGAAAGCCAAGTTTTGAGATGGACCCATGTGAATACGTAGTTTATAGTAATAAAAGCCTAAAAGTCTTATTCCTGTATTCAAGAATTAGTGCCTGCAGCTGCACCCGCGCTTTGTCGCGTGGACTATCCAAGTTTTTTCATTTATTATTTGATTCCCAACTTTCAAATTTTCAATGGTTCTGTCGTGGACTATAGAGCAACACTACTACTACTACCTGAGAATCCCATCTCTTGTTACCAACTTCGTCCACACAAAAATTTGGGATTTAGTAAAAAATTTTGAAGTGAAAAAATATAAGAACAAATATGTGTTTTATAATTCATTCAGAGTTTATTTATCTTTCTCTTAATTATTTTTTTATCTTTTTCTTATATCAAAAATTATTTTTTTTCTAAAATTTGACATTCCTTTGACCTGTATATTTTTTGCTAATTAATTTGCAAACAAATCTTAAACCGCATCATTAATTCGATACAAAAATACTATTACCAATTATTATTATCATCATATTATTAGGCTTATGAAAATAAACATTTGGTTATAAAATCATTCAATGTCTTAGACTCTTAATTAATTGACATTTTTTTAATTAAAAATATATATTAGAGAATTAGTGAAATGATGCTCATCATACCTTTCTTAGACCAGCTAGCACGTTGACATCAATCTCGTTATCTCCCACTATTTCTTTTATCTCGTCTCTCAGTTGATTTTGCCAATCTTGATGGGTCGCCAGAAGTAGCAAAGTCCATGAGATAGCGAGTGCAGTGGTCTCATGGCCCCCAAAGAAGAAGGTCTTACACTCATCCACAAGTTCTCTCATCGTCAATGTCTTCCCTAAACGACCATCCACCTCTTTATTATTTTCTTGAAGCAACAACCCCAACAGATCTTTCTGTGGTTGCCTCTCACTCAACATTTTTCTTTTTCGTGCTTCTATGATGGACAACAAGAGACCGTCGATCTCTTTCCCTAGTTTCTTGGCCTCTAGGATTTTTTCGACGCTCAGATAGTTGCCGAAGGGAACCCCCACATATCGATTGGTCTTGAAGAGAGTCATTTGTAAGGCTCTCAATTTATCGAACACTTGCCTCGAATTCTCATGATCTCTCATGCCGAAGCTTGTCCTTGCTATGATTTCTCCTGCTGTTGCTATAACCTCCCTTTCTACGTCAACTTCGCGGTTCCCCGAGTTTATTTGCGAAGTCCATCTTTCCATCATTTTCTTTGTGGAGCCCACCATCATGCTTGCCATGGCCTGTTTGTTTCCAATATTACCAAAACTCATTAGAATTTAAGCTTTTAACCAAAAAAAAAAAAAAGTAAATTCGACTTCTAATTTACGCTTGTATGGTGGGCCATGACTTGGCATGGATATTTTTGTTTGTTGGATCAAGGCTAAGGATAATGTTCTAATTATCAAATGTTTCCAATTTTAGCAAATTATGAATCATATGGAAATCATATATACCACCGCCTTGTGTATAAATTAACGTACACGTAGTTTTCAAAACCTTCAAGATGGGGTGCGCATATTCATCCCGTAAAAGCCACAATGGTATGGCTGAAAACTAAAGTGATGGACGCAGATTCTCTTTCTAAGTGGGGTTGCGTGAGTGTGAGACAGTGAAAGTGAGTGAGAGAGAGAGACAGAGAGAGAGAGAGAGAGAGAGAGAAATAGCAACCTTCAAGTTAAGAGGGGAGAATGCGGGGGCAACAATGTGACGGTGGCGAACCCAGTCGTTGCCTTCGACCATAACCAAACCACTCCCAAACATGTCGTTTCTGTCATTTCTGAACACACTGGGCTTCCCCCATCTCTTGGCCAATACCTCTGACGACATTTTCTTCAAGAATTCAGGATCTGCTATGTACAAAAATGGCTCTGTCCCCAGCCAGTACACGAACACCTTCCCTGCACACATTCGAACCAATTATATTAATGGTGGGTTTATTCTTTGTTTGCAAAACGTGTTCAGTTCCATTATTAGGATGGGAACGCTAGCTAGCTTACCATGAGAATTCTGCCATCGGGAAAAGTAAGGGAAAACGCTGGAGTGAATGTCATGGTTGGGGTCTGACGAAACAAGTGAGGAAGAATCATGATCAGTAGTACTATTACTATTGCCATTATTCTTCTTTTTCATTTCTTTTATGTTTCCAAGTGGAAAACTTGGGGTTGGCCCTCCAAACCCACATTTCTTAAGCTTCTGATGTGCTAGGATAGGCCAAACCCACCAAGAAAGTGCAATTTTTAAAGCTAAACAGATCAGAGCTAAGACAACCACGACGAGAAATATCACGGGCCACCCTAAAATCTCCATATCTCTCCCTCTATTTCTTTCTTCTCTGTATGTTTTTCAACTTTGGATTTCTACACTTAATAGGCTTTATTTCTATGAGTTGATTGTGGTAAGCCAATATTCAAAATGGGTATTTATAGAAGACGAAAGGGGTCGGAGAATGCGTGGCCTTTGACTTCCGAAAAAGGTGCTGTAGCTCGGTTTGAACGATTGTGATGAAGCGATGTCTATTTTAGACCCACATTTTGTTTTTATTTGTATTTCGTTACCTTTTATATGATAAGAACTTTTCTTTGCCTCTTTTTTTTTTTAACTCTGTCTCTGTCTCTCTCTCTCTCTCTATACTATTATGATCGTACGGGACAACAGATGAAAGGGGTTGCTATCATTAAAATCACGGCAACATATTACGGAGAAATTAACCTTTATAATTTTTTATTATTAAGAAGATTAAATTTTTAAAAATATTTTTTTATTATTTATACAACTTTTAAATTGTTGTGTCAAAATTCTCAATCATATCGAACCTTTAAGTTAACATTGTTGGGAATAGGAAAATTTTTAAATGTATAAATTATGTATTCTTATATGTATATTGATTAATTAAATTTAATTATTTATTATGGGATCTTTTAATTTTAAAAAAATTAGATGACAAAAAATAACATGGTATAGTGTATGTGGTGCCAAGTAGCCTGGCTAAAAGCATTATATATGCAAGTTATTTAAATTTTAACTTTTGACTTGTCTGATATTATATACACCACTAGTGGGTGTACTTTCAAATAATTAAAAAAAATGTGGTACATGTTTCCAAACTTATATGATATTTTAAATTAAATTATTTTTTTCATCCCTATAATTTTATTTACTTTTTAATTAAATTTTTATAATTTAAAAATTTTTATTATATTTTTATAGTTTTATAAAACTTTAATTTAATCCTTCCCTTAATTAAAATTTTTAATATTTTATTTAATTTTTTGACATTATTTATATACCATTTTAATATTGTGAATATTTATGGTTAAAGTTAATTTTATCAAATTACTAAGTATAAAATATTAAGATGATATATGCTAGCAATATAAGCAAAATTTAACATAATTTTGAAAAAACAAAATTAATAACAATTATGACTAAATTAATAACTTTAAAAATTATAAAAACTTTATTATAAATTTTAAAATTATAAAAATTTAATTAAAAATTGAGTATTTATAGACTATAAATATAATTTAACCTTTATTTGTTTTTATATGAAATAAGATATGATTTTCCCAACTAATGATTACCAAAGAAATCTAAAAAGTTATATTTAATAATATAAATATATTATTCAAATGAATCTTTATTATTGATACTCTATAACAACGAACTACAAAATTAATGTATTAATTAAAAATTTATATATAAAAAAATAAACTATTTATTTATATAATTATTAAACTTTATTTATTAAAAAACTAATATATAAATAATTCAATATATTAATTATATATAATTCAAAATTAAATAAAAAACATTTTTTTTTATATTTCAATGCTGAAAGTTATAAAAACTGTAAATCTTATCAATAAAATAGTATAAAAGTTCAGGTAAAGGTGACTCTATTGTGCGGGAAGTATTGTCTCTAATTAATTGAGGTCCTTCAAAGTTTAAAGAATTATATATGACAAAATTAGAGGAAGGTAAATATAAAAACTAAACTTTATAAACCATTCATTGTTTAGGGATGGCAACGGGCAGGGTGGGGCGAGAGTCTCTCCTTACTTCTTGTCCCCTTGTTCATCTATTTTCTCATCCTCATTTTTTACTTCACGAAAAGTTTTCTTCATCTTCATTTTTCATGAAGATTCAAAAACTGTCGAAATCCTTACAAGATTTAAAATATCAATAATAATTTATCAAAATAATAATATAAATTTTTTATAATATATATATATATATATAAGATATTAAAGAAAAATAATCAATTCTATCAAGATAATAAAAAATTAATTATAATTTTAAAATTAAAAAAAAAAGAACCATAAAAGATAATTTTTAAGAGTTTTACTTTTTTAAAGTTTTTTTGTTTTCCTTTTTAATTTTTAATTAACAAATAATAGAAAGAGAAGTTAAAAAAAAGAAATTTTAAATATATATACATATAAATTTAAAAAGTATTTATGTAAACTTTTGGAGATGGCGATCCCGTGAGGTGGGAGGCATGATCCTCTTCCCCATATTTAAACTTGTTTTGGAAAAATTTGGCCCCCAAATCTCATCTTTGCCCAAAAATTCTCATATTCAAATCCCTAAATGAGAGAGTCCCTGCAAAAATACTTGAAACCTGAAGAGTTTTGTCATCCTTAGTCTCATATGGGTTTCATATAAAATTTTTGTATCTATCTTTCTGTAGTTTTATCATGTAAAATTCTTTAAAATTTTTTTAAAAAATTATTTTGT
This sequence comes from Senna siamea, assembly GCA_031216115.1. Classification (NCBI taxonomy): domain Eukaryota; kingdom Viridiplantae; phylum Streptophyta; class Magnoliopsida; order Fabales; family Fabaceae; genus Senna; species Senna siamea. The sequence goes on along the minus strand of CM062363.1, from coordinate 21,604,934 downwards.
CTAAGAAAATGACAGGGTAATTCATTTATCTTTCCTTCTTTTTTCAATTTTCAAAAATATTCCCACCCTTAATATGTGATAATATAATCTTGCTTAAGTAGACTGCTAAGGATACTCACTTTGCAAAATAGTTAAAAAAAGTATTTAAATCATCTATGTTCTTTCAACATAGAATTAATTTGAGTCAAATCGAATTGTCAATTTTTTAATATATATATCTCGTAAAAGTTAAAAATTTTTATATTAAATATTTTTAATCCAACGATAAAAATATACCTTTTTAATAATAACATTTATATTAAGGTTAAGTATGACAAAATGACAAAACTCTTTAGGTTTGGAGATCCCCACTATAACTGTCTCATTTGTGGAATTCAATATAAAAATTTTTTCTTATCGAAAATGGACATGGAGGGCAAAATTTCTATGAAGCAAGTTTGATGATGGAGATGGAGATCATGCCCCCACTCGACGAGGTTCTCATTCCTAAAATTTTACATAAATATTTTTAATATATATATAATTATCTTCTATTTGTAAATTCTCTTTTTTTTTTGTTATTTGTTAATTAAAGTAGTAGAATTCTTGAAAGTCATGTTCTATGACTTTTTGTTTTATTTGAAAACTTTAAAAGTATAATTAATCTTTTATTAACTTGGTAGAATTAAGTATTTTTTTATTAATATTTTTTTATATTTTATGAAAAACTTATACTATTTGTTATATCTGGATTGGGCATACCAATAATATGATGCCACATAGCATTTGGTCGCTTGTCAAGTCAGTAACCCATGCGATTGCCATTTATGGCCAGAGATCTATGTGACCACCACCTACACAAGGAGATCCATAAGATCACCCATAACTAACCATGTAATTGATTCTCCCACTAAAATGCCTATATAAAGAGCTACATAGACCTCCTTTAGGTACGATACTCTCAAACTCTCACTTGCATCCTAGTATTTTCTTTACTGACATAATTTTTGGAGGTGTATTAGGGAGGCTATCTCCCTTTGTGCATTCTTGTTTAAAGTCCCTCATTTTCGATAATGTTCCTGACCAATTCAAAGAATATCAATGGAGCAGAGGTTGGTCTTTCCTTGTCCACCGTATTCCTCTTATTTGTCTTTTTGCACAAAGTTTTCTTTGTTCCAAAGGAGTTTCCAAGATGATGACCTGTTCAATTCTTGATACTTTCAACGCACCACTAATCCCAGCCAACCTTCTACAAAAGATCCCTTGTGCCATCAGTCATTTAGTGGGCAATAAGATGCTACCTTGACGAATCCCAAACCTTTCATTCAACAGCTCCTAGGTAAGGATCAAATGGTTGACAGCAGGATAGATTCGCCATTTACAAAATCTACCCCTGTTGGCTCAAGGAGGTACAGAAGTGGGTCTAAAGACCCTATAGAGGCATAATCCAATCATCGAACAGAAGTAAATGACCTCCAAGAAGAAGTCTTGACCCTTCGTCAAGAACTCTCCATGCTACGCCAAGCCTTGCAGCAACCACTAGATCCAAAAGTTATGGTGTAACATCCACTCCTAAATTTTGAGAGATGTTTGTTAATTTTAATTAATTGCTTGTGTATCTTGCATTTATGTTATGTTAACTTGCATATAGTTGCATGAGTGCAAGAATTGGACTAAAAATAAGTGAGAAAATTGACTAGAATGAAGAAAAGGACTAAATTGAAAAGTGAAAAAGTTTAGGGATGAAAATTGCAATTTTAGCCAAAATATTTACTGTAGCAATAGAATTTTGAAAGCTTCTCGCCAGTGAACTAGGGAAAAAATGGTAATTTAACATATAGTTAGAAGAATTATCATTTTGGGCCTAATGGTCAAAAATTAGGAGCAAAATTGCAAAGAGTCGGATTACCCATAAATAGGCCAACCCTTTAGACCCTTCATTGTGCTTCCTGAAGGTCTGAACTCTAGAGAGAGAGGATGAGTTAGAGAGAGAAGGAGAAGGAATTGTGAGCAAACAACCTTGTTGCTTGGATTTAAGCATTCCAAGAGCTAGGAAATCACTCCAAAACACTTCCCAATCATCAAACACCGATAAGAAACCAGCAAAAAGGTAGCATAATAATCCAATCCCTTTATTTTAGAGTTTACTATTTATACTACTGAAATTTGTGAAATTGAACTTGTTTAAAAGAAAAAGGGATTTAAAACTACATTCTTACTATTTTTAATCACTATTGGGTATTTTTAATCTACTGAAAATACTTGTACATGCTAAAAAAATTTTCTGAAAAATGGATTTTTTAGCTTGAACGAAATTGAGTTTTAATCTCATATTTGGACAAGATTATATGATGTTTTGGACTGTTTTCTTGTGTTAAATGTTGCTGAGAAGTTTATCTTGAGTTTATCAATTTTAAAATAGATTTTAAAACAAGTTTTTGGATTGAAAATTTGGGTCAACAGCAATTTAGAAAACAGAGCAAGACGCAGCAGCTGACTGCCATGGTGCAATAGTCAACTATCGTGCTCTTGATGTGCCCAGAAACGCACATAGAATGCTAGCAATCAACTGTCGGGCACTTGGAAGTCGACTACTACGTTCTTCATTTTCCAGAAATGCCCAAGAATAAAGCCGACTGCCCCGACCCAACAATCGACTGTTGGGCCTAACAAGAGTTAGCAATGATCACGCAAGACCTAGCAGTCGATTGATAGCTCTCTGTTTTGAATTTTGAAGATTTAGACAAAATGCAATCAGTCGACTTGCAGCGTGATACCAGTCGACTACCACTTTTTGTGATGAAAAGATGAACTTAATGACTTATTTAAATGATATATAACCCAAAAACTAAATCCAAACTAGAGATTAAACTCAAATTACAAGTAAGGTAACATATAATTTGAATGTAAATGAGAAAGAGCATGAAAGTGATAAAATTTAAAAGGAAAGAGAAAGAATGCATAAGAGAAATGAAAATTGTATTCTCAATATATGTATTTGTGGTAGATAGGTTCATATCTGAATGACTGATTACTGGTATGGGACGGTGATTGGAAATTCTACGAGTATCGTGATAGTTGTAAATTGTAAGTTAGTGACTTAATGGCCAATGTAAATGAAAAGTCACATACTTAGAATTTACAAAACCATAGTATGCACCGATTCACCCATATATATATGTTTATGAATAGCGTTTTGAGGACCCCAGTATGTACTTAATGTGTGGAACCTAGAGTTGGGGACCTTTTGGTACTTGGATCCATTGGAGGATGCTCCAGAATGTACACAAATGTGATATGCAGTCGAGGACTGCCAGGCAGAGTTGCCACAGTACATATGCGAAAAGATGGAGTGGTACACATGCTGCCCTTTCAGATTTCTCTTATTATGCAATTATATGATGATGATGATGATGATGATTGGCAGAGGCCAACAAGAAGTGCTCTTATTTCCTTATTGCTCTTTATGTTATTATGAAAGTTATATGAATGATGCTATGTTACCTATATGTTTTGATGAATTGATGAGATATATACTATGAGTTAAGTTATGCATGCAAGTATGAATGTGAAATGAAATGTTATACAAGATAACCCAATAGATGTATTGTTTTATGAAAAAGAATGTAGAATTTTCGTATGAGTTTACGGTGGTACAAACTAGCTATTTTGAAAACTAGTTATTAATGCTACTGAGATTTATTCTCATTAAAATGCTGGTTTGTATTTGATGCCTAGGTTCTAGATAGTGCTAGAAGTGAAGGTGGAAGTGGTGGAGATACCCTTCCTAGGGTATTTTCCTGTGATTCATGAAGTGTGGGTTGTGTATATATGGGAAGTTTCTCACACACCTTGAGAATGTAAAGTTCTAGGAAAGTTTTTGGTATGCCCCATACCTTGAATCCTAGTGATATTTTGGTAAAAGGATCAGGAGAATAGTTTTGATGTATAAGATAAAGGCATATATGTATTAGGATATGTGAGCTAGGAATCCACTAGCTATTTTTGTTAAATGGGTATGAGTGATAGGCTTGTTGTCTCCTTACCCTAGCAAACACTCTCACATGTCCATAGATATATGTTTAATGAATGATATGTATATATTGTAAATGAATGTTGATGTATATGAATATATGTATGCACATGTATGTTATTTTAACTAATATTTTTTAATTTTTGCTGCGTAATGTGTGAGATCTGGAGTGTAGTAGCCCAAACCAATAATACTTTTTAATTCATTTGATAAATAATTAAAAATTAACTCAGATAAAGGAAGTAGTAATTCACCAATCTTATAGTATATTGTTTATATTATTTAATTTCTTTAAAAGGAAACATAGGATTGGGGGGTTACATATGGCATCACATCTCATCTTGGCCATCCCACTATCACCAAGACCACCACTTCCTCAACTAGCGCAAATGTTGGTATAGCCTCCTCCTCATGTGGTTAATCAATATAGACCTTCCTCTTAAGATTCATCAAACTTGCCTTCTAGTTCCTTGATCTTGTGGGTAGTCTAGCAGTACATACGATCAAACAAGGTAAATAAGTATCCTTTTTTACTTCTTTATTTTGAGAAATCGCCCACTCACCCTATTGGAGCTCTTTGAATGAGTAAATAAGTATATCATCGGGGAAAATGCCTATCTTTCCAAGAAAGGTATAAAGACCAGAAACGAGGATGAAAATAAGAAAGACAAGAAGAAAGACGAAACATGGAGTGAGACTCCAAAGATAAGAATAGGGAATTGCTGCCAAAGGGTCACTTATCCTCCTACACCTTGTTGACAAAACCCTCGTACTATATCCTAGACGAAGTCAACACTGACATCCTCCGCTTTCCACCAATTTGCCAACACAAGAGTAGCATAAGGGTAAAAAAAAGTAAGTAATGTAGATTCCATGAAGATTATGGACATACTAAGGATGAATGCATCCAACCAAAGGATGAAATGGAAGAGTTGATTCAGAATGGGAAATTAAGAAAATATGTGAAGAGAGATGATTGAAGGTCTGAGCATATACCCCATCGAGAAGAAACTTCCAATTTTCTTCAAACTAACCAACACAATCACTAAGATGAACGAAATTATCCCTCAAAAGGGATGATCAATGTAATTTAGGTGGCATTCGAATGGGGACTTCTTCTTCCCAATCCAAGAAGAAAATCGAGTTATCAATTATGGCATTCAATTACTAATCGAAGATAAGAAGAACATCCTCTAGTAGAACTAGAGCAATTACATTTACATTTTTAGATTTTTTAAAGATTGACCCAAATCACAATGACCCCATGGTCATATTGGCTATTATAGCCAACTACGAGGTTAAGCACGTCTTCGTTGACCAGGGCTCCTCCACTGGTATCCTTTATTATGATGCATTCAAAAAGCTTTACCTAAAGGAGTGCGATCTACAAAAATTCCATGGCACTCTCATTGGGTTCTCTGAAAACACAAGTCCCAACGGAAGGCACCATCAGAGCAAGGGTGACACTAGGGTTCCCTCTATAAACAATCAATGTCGATATAGACTTCATTATTGTATCAGCCTCATTGGCATACAACTCCATTCTCATGTGACCATTATTGAATATGTTACTATTGTCTCTATGACACATCTTCATATGAATTTCCCAACAAAACAAGGGGTAGGCTAAGTTCGAGCCAATCAAAAAATAACATGTTCTTGTTACGTAGCCATCCTCAGTAAGGTGAATAGACCATCTCCCTTCCAAGAAAAGGAGCAATCCAGTGCTGATTCGCTAGTAAAAATAATGGAGACTGCCGATCTCAAACAAAATACCTGTACAACCTGAATACACAGAAAACCTTGTTGGCATCAAGATTTATAGGAATGAACACTCAAGGGAAATATTCTTGGGATCTTTCCTGACCCCTAAACTACAAGAAGGTTTGATACTGTTCCAATAGGACTTTAATGATATTTTTAAATGGTCACCCGTAGACATGCTTCGAATAAATCCCAACCTCATTTTTCACTCTGTTAATGTCTCTGATTGACCTCCAGCCATTCAAAAGAAGAGGAAGTTTAGAGAAGAATGCCAAAAGGCGATCAAAGAAGAAGTTCATAAGCTGATAAACGTCAGTTTTATCTAAGAGAGTAAGTAACCCAAGTGGCTGTCAAACGTGGTAATGGTGAAGAAGCCAAACAATAAATGGTGCATGTGCATCAACTTTATTGATCTCAATAAGGCTTGTCCCAATGACTCATATTCCCTCCTCAACATTGATAAGTTGGTGAAAGGAACATCTGGACATTGCCTACTTAACTTTTCGTACACCTTCTTAGGCTATAATCAAATAAAAATGAATGTAGAGCACAAACTTCATCACTAAAAGGGGAGTATTTTGTTTTAACGTAACACTATTCAGGCTTAAGAACTTCAGAGCAACATACCAATGCATGATGGACATTATTTTTCAGAAGCAGGTCATCTGAATCTTGGAATTTCACATGGATGACATGGTTGTAAAGTCTCTTGTTGAACAATAGTAAATCTAAGATCTCTAAGGAATTTTTAGAGAACTTATGCCCTATCAGATGAATTTGAAGCCATCAAAATGTGCCTTTGGCATATCTACCAAAAAATTTTTGGGGTTGATGATTGCCTAAAGGGGAATTAAAGCAAATCCAAAAAAATGTCATGAAATTCTCAACATAGAGCCACCCAAGACTTTGAACAAAGTACAACAACCCATTGGATGCCTTGACACACTATCAAGATTTCTATAGAGGTATCAAAAGATACCCTCGCTCCTGGAATGATCTGAAGATGTATTCTACAAGTTATCAAAAGATAACCTTGTATTGATAAGTAGTCACACCCAATCGACCCACCACAGTAATTTTTAAAGTTTTTATTAATAAGAGCATTTCTTTTCTCAATTTGTTTCCTTTATTTTCTTTTTCATGACAAAAAACCTTAACGATTTTCATTATTGCAATATAGGTCTACCAATCTTCTAGACTATTTCTTTTTCAAAATCACGACTTACTCTCTTGTTTTGGACTTTTCTCCCTTTTTCTCCCAAAATCCTCATGTGGCTCACTTTGCATAAGGCCAATGTGGCTATGCTTCAAGGCTCATGAGTTGTTTCACAGTCCATGGATTGCTTTAAGGCCTACTTTGCATGTTTTTATGCTATTTTAGCCTCTAGAGTGGCTCCATTGCTAATAATTACTTGGTAAGCTCCTGAAAGGAAAGAGGATACAAACTCAGGTGATTTTAGGGATAAATGTAACATCTGCTCCTAATATGATTGAGAGATGTTTGCTAGTTGTTAATTTAAGTTTAATGTTGTGTATGTTGCATTAATTACAAATAGTTGCATTAGTGCAGAGACCTAGTTGGAAGGAAAGAAATTTGAGTTAAAACATGACTCAGGACTAAATTGAAAAGGGAAAACTGAGTGAGGCTAAAGTCACAAATGACCAAGGACTATAGTGTAATTAGCAAGAGTTACTAATTCAAAAACCTTAAACCCTAAAACACCATTTCTAAACTTTAGAATTTCTAAAGAGAGAAGGAGAAGGGTGAGTAGAAAGTGTAACACCCCTTATCTTATCTTAACAATGTCATAATGCTTATTCAGATAAGTGGTTACATTATCTTTAGCTTTTAGTTTCATTAATTTTTCCTGAGCATTTAATCCATCATAATTTTAATTGCAATTAGGTCTGGGTTCTTTTGCTCAGGTAAACATTCTTTGGCACAGTGGAATAAAAATAAATACATCACAACAGAATATATGAAAACTTTTCCACTATACATATATTATCATAACTATTTGGTACATTGTTTTGTATACATATACTAAGATAGATGAAGTACCTAATCCTTAAGGAGTAAGGAGACAACAAGTCTGTCACTCATACTCCTTTTACAAAATATCATGGAGGAATAGGTCCTTCATATATCCTTATACCTATGCCCTTTTCCATTTATGTATAGCCAAAAAATAATAGTCCCGATTCTAACCCAAAAAAAGACTATATAAAATCAGGATAAAAAAGAAAGGGCTATGAATACATGCTTAGATGTCTAATTTACTCTAGAGGGAACTCAAAGATGGATATCACATAAACGTCCTTTATAACACTGAAAGTTCCCAAAAAGGGAATTTCCACCGTAGCCAATTCAATCTCCATTATAAGACATTATCTAGGCATCTGATACATATCAGCACAACAATGAGAAATAGATTTCCAGTAGCTAAACAAACCAATTTATTTAAAATAACTAATATGTACCACTGTAATAATACAGAAAACACCTCTACATTCAATTAAAATTTCAAACTCTTTTCATATAGACCTGTCGGTATGATATATGTGAAACATGTGTGTATGCATCTATAGACATGAGATATTCAATCAATTATGTCATTCATGGAATGGACAGCAAGCTTTCAATGCTTTTAAGTCTAAATCATATGCACAAAAGTCACATTCATACAATACAACTTATGGCTACACAGAAATGATTTACTTTGGAAAGGTATACACCAGATCATTCCCTCCCACATCATGATGTTCTTTGGAGGCTTACACCAGATCATTCCTCCTGCATTTTATTCCTTGGGAGTATACATTAGATCATTCCCCATAAGGTAACTCACTATAGAGGTATACATCAGATCATTCCTCCTCATAATTTTGGTCTCAGGAGGTATTCACCAAATCATTCCTCCTTAATCTTTAACTTTGGCATTTATAACTACAATTAAGCATTTTCATGCTATTCAGTCACCTTCACATGAATTTAGACATCTTGCTATCAATGGTCAAATTTCATGCTATTTATTATTCATGCTTGACCATTACATCATTTTCCCTCTTGTCACTTAACATAGGCCAAGTTTAATGGCTCCTTAGGCTATTTCAATTAACATAGAAATTTAGCCATCCTAGGGAAAATTATACAAGGCATTCGGCCAAAGCAATGGAATCATGAGAAAATGGCATTTTTAACTCATTTGGTTCATTTTTTGCCTTTTTCTTACCATTTAAACATTATGGTAATAATTCCCATAATTATGCCTAACCCTTTCTCACACCTTAAAATTTGGTAAGTGCACTTTAGGCCATCCTTTTTCCTATTTTTCTAACTCACTTTCCATGCCAATTGTGATAATGCATATAATCTCACAACTTCACATTTTTATGCACACTTTAAAGGTGAAATGGTAAGGCTTTAAATTTGGTAAAATGGCTAAAGCATATAATTACCATAACTTTCTCTCTCTTCCTTTCATGAAACTAAATTTACATGATTTCTAGGCCATCTTCAAGCAAAAATTCAGCACCACTTACATGCATCAATTTGGCCAAGATGAGTAAATCACACATTCATGGTTAATGGTGAAATTAGAATTTGAAAAAATTGCTTAAACACTAACTTACCTAGACTTTCTCTCTCTTACCATTTTCTAACACTTTCTCACACTTTTTCTAACACCAATTTAACTAAATTTTACCAAATTCCAGCACCCATACACAAGCAACAATTCGGCCAAAGTGAAGAATGCAAGAAAATGGAGTTATTTCACCATCTAGCTTACAACACCATCATATTCAAGCAAAAATCATGCAAAAACATCATTTTATCACTCTAAACAATACCATTTCAGCCTTGATATAGGTTAGGGTTTTGCAAGACTAGGGTTCCATCCATGAAAATTTACCATCTCTTAGGTATTCAAGCTTTCCAACATGTATATAGCCATAAACACAAGTAGTTTTCAACATATTTCAAACCCAATCATGCAAATCAACCATAAGAATGTAGAGAGAGAAAAATCCATCATTCTTGCAAATTTGAAAACACCATATGCACACCATAAAACAAGAAAAGAATGGCATAGGCATGTTTAGCTACCTTGAAAAGCCAATACAAGTGTAATTTCCAAGTTATTTTGGTGAATAATTCCTCTTCTCCTTGCCTATGAAACAACTCGGTCAAGCTCTCCTTCTCCTTTCTTCTTCGACACTTCTAGCATATGGAGGAAGATAAAGGCTGAAATTTAGAGTTTAGTTTACTTACAAAAATGCCATTGGTACTAAAATGTCCATTTTGTCCCTTTTTCTTCTCTTTTTCATCAATGGCATTGTCTCTCCTTAAAAATGTAATTTTATGCAACTTCCATGGGCTGGGACTTTTCTGCCCCTCAAGAGTTTCAAAATTGTAGAGTGGTCCCTCAAATTTTTAGAAATTGTAAATAAGCCCCTAAGGAAAATTGCCATTTTGCCATTTAGTCCAAATTGGCCATTTTTGCTCCATTTTCACCCCTTTTGATTTTATTATGTTAAAATCACTCAAATAAGATTTTATAAAACTTATTTTTATGATTTTATCAATTTACCCTTATTTTAGCAAAATTATAATTTTGTCCCTAAGGCAAAATTACCTTTTTACCCTTTATGCCAAAGATATCATTTCCACCCTTTTTCTTTCTTTCTTTAAGCATAAGTGGGTAAGGATTTCTAATTTCTATTTTCCTAAATTACTTAAGGTAAAAATTAAATTTTCTACATTATGTAAAATTACTAATATGTCCTTAGGGTAAAATTACAATTTTGCCCTTCCTCAGGGAAATTTCCTTTTAACCTCAAATGCAAGTGATTTCTTACATAACTAGATTCTTCTTCTCTCTTACATAAATATACTAAGAGTCCTTTGATATAAATAAGAGAATTAAATTAATTTTCCTCTTCATGGTAAAATTACTATTTTACCCTTCCTCACTAAATTTCTAATTTCATTCTTTTATCACAAAAGTGATTATATAATGATAAAAATGTCCATTCTAACTCCTTGATTAATCATCCTTAACAACCCACAATTAATACTAATAATAATAATAGTAACAACATCATCATAAAAATGCAAGTGTTTAGAGTAGATGTTACAGAGAGAGTGCTGAGTTAGGGCAAAAGGAAATGGATTTTTTTGAGAAGGAATGAATTTGAGGCTAGGGACTAATCCTAAAACAAGAGGAGGATCATTTGAGCACATTAAACATACACATGACTCAAGAAATCCAGGTAGCAACTTAACCAAACTCCTTTTCTGAAATGTTTACTTTTGCTGTGGAATGCTTTTATGAATGCTTTGAACTATGTTTGGCGTTTAAACCTACATTCTATATGTTTTCCACTACTATTGGGTGCTGCTTGCTGAAATGTTATGCTGATTTGTGCTTGTAAATGATAGAAAGGATTGGTTTGTTGTTCATATAGTAAAATATACTAGTTTTCCTTGGATGCATAATGTTTAAGCATAATGATGAGGAATACTTAGGCATAATGACGTTTTGTCATGGAAACTAAGCTCATATGTTTTTGAAACTTGAAATGGACTAAAATCTGGGTTGAGTAATCTCAAAAAAATATTTTTTGAACTAGCGCAGGACATAACAGTTGATGGCAGCATGTGGTTGCTGACTGTCGTGCTCTTGAGAAAACCAGAAACACATACTCAAATGTAGCAACCGACTGGTAGCCCTACTAGTTGACTATCGAGTCTGAGTTTTCTACATAGCAATTGACTGGTAACCCTAGCATTTGACTATCGTGTTCTTTATTTGACCCAAGAAGCATCCTATAGAGTGACTATTTGACTGCCAGCCTTCCATCAATCGACTAGAAACCTACTATTTTGCAAATCGAGGATGCCAGAGAGTGATCAGTAGGTATGGTCAAACATCTACTTGAACTTAGATGATTTTGAAAATACTGTGATGGTTTCGAACTCTAAGTTAGTATCATCTTCCAAAGTCCATTAAGAAATGCATGCTTATGGTTAAGCATAACCATGAGTATGAGCTGAATCACCTTAGTATATATGTTAGAGAATAGCATACTGGGAGTGTGATCCACTGGTAAGGGGTGGTGATTCTATAGCCTCATGATCCGTAAAAGTGGAGAGGATAGGACCTGTTCAGAGGTGTTACAGTGATCCCATGAGTTATTAAGATTGTACTTGGATCTAGCTGGGGGATGCCTTAGATAGTACTTATATAGTAGAATTAATATAGTGGTGCAGTTAGTCACCGGGATAGCTCATTCATGTATGTAGTGGTACGTAGAGTTGTTTGCTGGGTGGCGCTCCCGATAACTTAAATGTTATGATTGTTTCTTCTACTCATAGGTAAAATGAAAAAGCATGTTTATTACCCTAGGAAATGTTTTGTGATGAAAATAATGATGAATGGATATCCCATATTATAAAGTTAATATGTTTTATCTATACATACATGAATCTAAGCACATAACATGAGAGTATGTTACATGCACTGCATCCCAATAGTATGTATTAAATTTTCATGATAAGGAAGAATGTAAAAGTTTTTCGTATAAGTACGATGGTATAGGTTAGTGATTTCAAAACAAGTTGCATTGCTCCTAAGATTAATTTCTCACATGTGTGCTAGCATATACCAAATGTGTAGGTCCTTGGCTGGAGGAGAAGGTAAGGGGGAGAGAGGTACCCTTCATGGAGTAAATTGAGTTATATATTTTGGATAGTATAGGCATACATTCATGATATACTGGTCTATATGTTTTGAAAGGCTAGTATAGATTACCTCTTGTATAGCCTTTATTAACTTAGATGTAACTGGATTAACTAGAAAATATTAGTAGATATTTTGATGGGGCTTGAGTGGTAGGGATGTTGCCTCTATAACCCAATACTAAATTTAAAGTTGACTAATGAGTAATTATGCATCTTTGTGTATAGTTATGTAGAGTATATTGTATGTATATATGATTTGATATTCTGCTGTGATTCTCGAGTGAGAACCCAAGTGTAGAACTCGACCTTAAATGGCATTCAATTAATCAACTTGGTAAAATTTTAAACTTTACTCAAGTAGTAGTAATAGTAGCACACCATTATCATTATATTGTTATGTTATACCTTTTAAATAACTAAAAAAAATCTTAGGCTAAGGGGGGGTTACAATAAAAATGCATAAATGCTCATAAAATGTACAATTAACCTCAAGCAAAATATTTTTAAAATAAAGCATATCAAATCACCCCATACTTAATCTTTTTCTTATCCTTAAGCAAACACTAACTCAATAATCAACAAGCAGCAGTAGTTCCTAAAAAAATCTATGTCTATTACATAGTTAATCAATACCTAGCACATCCCAAGTGAAGCTTATTTTGTAAATCAAAGTTCCAAAATCTTAACAGAGAATGGAGATAATAATAATGCATACACAACTTTACCAGTAATTCAATGTCCAAGTTTAAGAACCAATGCCTCATAGGCGTCAATCAAATCACTTAAAGTGTATCAAGGTGAAGTATGGGTCCCTTGATCAATTTTACAAGAATCTTCTTACCATATTCTTTGTAATACCTATTCAGAAAAATTTTAATGGTGACGATGATTTTTGGATTTTCTTGAAAGGATTTAAAATAAAGCCTGAAATTTGGGGTAAAATTTAAGGGGAAAAGGGTTGAAATGAAGTTTTCTTTTTAATTGTAAGATGGTTCTTGAGGCTCCAATAGTGTAGCACATGTGGACCACCCTATATGTTTCCTTTCCCTCCATATCAGCTTATTTCCATGTTTGGGGAGAAAAGAAAATGCATGGGTAAAAGAAGAGAAAGGGGAAAAGCTAAGAAAATTAAGAGTGAAGCTTCTGAACTCGGATTTGAGGTAAGAATCCTCTAGCTGGGATTTAGAAAACCTCTTTTGCATTACTTAGTAATAGATTTTTACTACAAAAGGCCCCAAATATTTCAAAATTTGAGAGAGGAAATGAAAATAGGAAAACTTGAGTGTTTTTGGATTTTTAGATTTCTAGAGTAGATAAACTAATTCTAAGGTTTTCTTGAGGTTAGGAAGCAATTTTTGCATTGAGATGCATGATTTATAGCTTCCATTTGTCAATTTCTAGGCTTAAATTAGATCTTTCAAGTTAAGGTTTTCTTTCACTTGGTTTGCATGTTGGATGTTTTGAATGGTTGATGTTTGGTACTTCAAAACTCATGGGTTTTGCAAAAAAATGATTAAGGACTAAGCTCATGTAATTTTTATTTGTTATAGACTGGAAATCTAAGCTAGAATTAATGGAAACCAATGTTTTTAAACTATCAAAGAATAAGGTAGCCGACTGCCAGCATGCATCAGTTGACTATCGTGTTCTTCACAAACCCAAAAATGCATACAGTAGCTTAGCAGTTAACTGCCAAGCATGCACCAGTCGACTGTCAAGCCACTGTAAAGCCCAGAATCGCACACAGAGGTGCAGCAATCAATTGCCAGGCATGTAGCAATCGACTATCAAGCCACTATCTTGTGGAATTCAGCCATTCAGAGAGCAATCAATCGACTGCCAGCCCCTGGTAGCCGACTGGTAGCTCCCCTAATGTGAAAAGTGGTTTTTAAAACATGAATTGAGCTTGGAAACCGCTTGTTTTGATTTGAATAAGGTTTAAACATCATCTTACGTGAGAATTACATGAGATGAGCGATAGAAAACCTAAGAAATAGCAAAGGAAAAATCGAAAATTAAGAGAAAACCTTAGGGAAATCTTAAGACCTAAGTTTTTCATAAATACACATTGACAAGAATTAGAAAATGAACCTTACCCTATTGCCTTAGGAAACGAATTGTGAAGGCAATCCAAAGATAAAAGAGGAAAACCCTAGTCAAAGAGGAGCAAACGGTAAAGGTAGAGTAATCTACACTCCCTTGATTTTTATTAATGTTGTGATTTACTCATTGGAATGAATTTTTTGTATTGAAATGGGAAATGAATGCTGAAACTGAATTGATAAGTATGAGATCTTTATATGAGTATAGAATCATTGCCTGTGTGTATTGAGACGCTCGTTGCATGTTTTCCAGATTTGGTTATTGGGTTATATGCCATAGGGACTGACTAACTTAGGGTGGACATTCAATAGCTAGTATGGGATGGCTATTGAATGTTCCCTATGTAGGTGATTTTATAAACTTGATCATTTTATCAAAATTAGTCTGTATCTATTGGGGGTTACTCATTAAATCAAGACAACCTTATGGAAGACTTAAAGAGTAAGGGAGGATGGTCTATATGGGGTGACATTTTGGTTTAAGTGTAATGTCCTATAACCCTTGGTATTAGTCAACTATGTGTATGTATTGCCATGTAGACTGTATGAGGATGAGACTAGCAATGTACACATGCTGGGGGATGCCCTGGAAGTTACCTCTCACCTATCCTTAAGTGGGTGATTGGTGTTACAGATCACACCCAACTAAAACCTATGATTTTTGATAAAACGACATGCAATTGAGAAGATGATCACATGAGATTTGTGATAGATATATATATGTATGAGATTTATAAGCATGATTTCTACAGAGTTAAGATGCTATACTTATGTTGTTTTGAATTGATTTCCCATGTTTATTCTGAATTGAAAGTATTTAGTAATTCACATGTATTTAAAATAATTTTTTTAGGGAGTCAATTTCTGTGCTCAACATAGCGGAACTTACAACTATTTTTAAATGCATTGAATTGTAAATTACTCTACTGGGATTTATATATCTCATCAAGTTGTTTGTTCAGATGACCAAGAACAGGGAATGCCTAGGAGATAGCTGGATGTGTGAGAGATGCCAAGGCTACAAGGTAATACTAGAAAAAGTGTATAGTACAGAGCCAGATTTGTAGTAGGCTCAAGATTATGTATATATATTTAACGATGAATGTCTTGGATATAGAATTGTATAATGAACCTGATGAATTATGATTCAATTACTGTTGTATGTATGGATTGAGTATTATGGAATAGCATATTTCAATGGTTTACTTGATGGTTGGTAGAACTTTATATTCTAGAGTAATATGTGATGGTATAATGCAATAATAGATATTCTTTACCAAAAAAGTGGTTGAGTGGAATTTGAATGGACTATGAGAAGAGTCTATTTAGGTTACACTCAACGAGTAGAGACCCTCTAATGTTCCCTAATTTGGGAGTGGAAAAAAAATTTATTGTGACTTTCTATGTTTCTGCTAAGATATACTCTGTGATATTTAAAGTAAGATAAGGGGGTTGTTACATGCTTGCTCATAAATCTTATCTCTACTACTATGAATAATTGAATACCACAATCAAAGGGTCTTGATAAGGTTGTAATGGGATTTGAGGTAAAGGTAGGGAAAATTTTGGAAAGAAAGGGTAACAGATATGCTAAAAACTCATGCGATCTAAAAAAAACTCCAAGGATTAAATACAGCAAAGTGCTACACATAATTCCCACCAAGTTTTGAATGAAATAAGGGATGCTAAAAGAGTACCAAATCAAAAGTTAGACTGAAGACTGCTTTGAAATTCATCATTATTTTTTTTTCTTTTCATTTTTTTCTTTTTCTTTTTCTTTTTCATTGTAGTCTTGTAGTTTTTATAATATACAACTTTGTAATGAAGGGAGCATCTAAAATGAACAGAAGACTTGGTGAACTATCATTAATTAACAGAATGCACTTTAATCCATATATGAAGAGCAGATCACACAAATTTCAGCATATAAGGTGATAAAGAAAGATAATGCAAAGAAAGGGAATATAAGGTGTATGTAATGAAGAAAATGTCAAGGCTTAACAATGATCAACTAAGAGAAATACAGGGGGTAGGCTTTTTGGCTAACTATAGTTTATCATAAGTTGCCTAAGTCATCTCATGGTATTTATAAATTCATGTAACCTCAATAGGTATTATAGAGCAAGTTCTAGAAGTAGAATCAGGTAAAATACACACTCAAAAGGAATATTAGGAGCATAACTGTAATGATTGCTTAGAATAGGCTCAATCCTCACATTTGAATGTGGTAAATTTACATATAGTCCTCAAAAATTTGAATTATCAATAAAGCAGTGCATGCAATTTGCATTATCAACCATCCTAGATCAAAATTAAGCAATTTGAAAAATAACTAGGCATCATTGATATAACATCGCTTAGATGATGCATTGGATATCACTAGCTACTTTCCATCACATACATAAGAGAAACAATCACTGCCTACTTAATAAACTAAGTCATGAATGCTCTAAAGAACAACAAAAATTCCAGTGCATGAAATTAAGTATCCTATCACATATCAGCATAAATACATCATCAGCAGAATATATGGTCATTTGAAGCTAACAAAAGAGAAAAGAAAATTGAAATAAATGAAAAATAAAAAAAATCAAAATAAATGCCAAATAATAGGAAGCAAAGAAAAGTAATAGTGATGTGCTACCAATGAACTATATATAGCCACACCTTAAGGCAGTGCACTTGTCATCGTAGTCTAGTGCAAAGGTGAGTATCAAGGTCGTACCCCAAGGGAACGGGAAAGCCCAAAGTTACTACTTACTCGTTGTTATTTAGCCTAAGAAGAATAATGATGGATTTTTAATGAACTAAATCTAACTATCACTATCTTGACTTCATAGGGAAAGTAAGGCAAGTGTTAAGTTGGTGAATTATCAAGTTCTAAAAGAGCAAA
Source organism: Senna siamea (assembly GCA_031216115.1). NCBI lineage: Eukaryota > Viridiplantae > Streptophyta > Magnoliopsida > Fabales > Fabaceae > Senna > Senna siamea. Next base: position 21,587,418 of record CM062363.1, on the reverse strand, counting down.
CCCATTGGGTCTTAGACTAGATGATATATAAACTAAGGATAATGAGTTATGAAATTGATTATGCTACCTATGTAAAAAAAATCCAAATTTTCGGTTAGTTTCAATGGATTTTTAAAACTTATTCCTTCCATTGGCTATTTGTGTCCAATTGTCAAGTTTAGATCAGCATTAGGGCTTTTTAGGAGTTCCTCCTAGTCTAGCAATTGTCAACTTCTTGGTCTAAGTGAAGATCAACTGTTATCTCTAGTTAGTTTTCCAATTCCAAACATAATCGGTTAGAGTATTTGAGAGGAATCTAGATAGTTTTTCTTATGAATTACTGATTACTGATTATTGGTGTGGGATGGTGATTGGATATTCCACGATAATTGTGATAGTTGTAAATTTTAAGTTAGTGACTTAAGAGCCAATGTAAATGAAAAGTCACATACTTAGAATTTATAGAACTATAGTATGCATCGATTCACCCATATATATATGTTTGTGAATAGCGTTTTGAGGACCCTAGTATGTACTTAATGTATGAAACCCAGAGGTGGAGACCTTATTGTACTTGGATCCACTAGAGGACGATCCAGAATGTACACAAATGTTATATGCAGTCGAGGACTGCCAGGCATAGTTGCCACAGTACATATGCGAAAACATGGAGTGGTGCACATGCTGCCCCTTTAGATTTCTCTTATTATGCAATTATATGATGTTGATTATGATGATGATTGGCAGAGGCCAACGAGAAGTGCTCTTATTTCCTTATTGCTCTTTATTTTATAATGAAAGTTATATGAATGATGTTATGTTACCAATATGTTTTGATGAATTTATGAGATATATATTATGACATGAGCTTATGCATGCAAGCATGAATGATAAATGAAACGTTATACAAGAGAACCTAATAGATGTATTATTTTTTTAAAAAAAGAATGTAGAATTTTTGTATGAGTTTACTGTGGTACAAATTTGCTATTTTGAAAATTGGTTATTAATGTTGCTGGGATTTATTCTCATAAAAATGTTAGTTTGTATCAAATGCCTAGATACCAGATCCTCCTTGAGATAGAGATGGAGTTGGTTGTATTTCCCTATTATTAAGGAACTATGGATCATATATGTATGGGAAATTCTTACCCCACCCTGATTACATGAAGTATTGGAGTAGAAAGTTTTTGGTATGCCCCATACCCTGAATCCTTGTGATATTTTAGAAAAAGGATCAGGAGAATAGTTTTGATGTATAGGATAAGGGCATATATGTATTAAGATATGTGAGCTAGGAATCCACTAGCTATTTTGTTAAATGGATATGAGTGACAGGCTTGTTGTCTCCTTACCCTAGCTAACACTCTTACATATCTATAGATATATGTCTAATGAATGATATGTATACACTGTAAATGAATGTGGATGTATATATATATGTATGTTTTATGTCAATTAATTTAATGTATTTTTCACTGCGTAACGTGCGAGATCCTGAGTGTAGTAGCCCAAACCCATAATACTCATTATTTCGTTTGATAAATAATTAAAAATTCACTTGGATAAAGGAAGTAGTAATTCACCAATCTTATAGTATATTGTTTATATTATTTAAATCCTTTAAAAGGAATCGTAGGATTGGGGGGTTACACCCTTTCTCTCTAAAATGCCCACTTTCTCTATCTATGAGTCTAAAAGTATGGTTATGGTATATATAGGTATTTCCATAAAGTTGGGGAAATGGTAACTCTAATCCAAAGCCAGGGTTGTGTTTTAGTCACCCAGCCTTAAACAGTAATTTCTCCGATCATATGGAGAATCATAATTTTACCCCTGACTCATTGGCAAAAAATTCAAAAATTTGTTAACTATAGTTGTAACCCCCCAATCCTACAGTTCCTATTAAAGTGATTTAAATAATATAAATAATATACTATAAGATTGATGAATTACTACTTCCTTTACCCGAGTTAAATTTTTTTTTTATTGTTTACCAAATGACATAATTAGTATCATTGGTTTGGGCTACTATACTCGGGATCTCACACGTTACGCAGCGAAAATAAAACATTTTAGTTAAAATAACATATATGTGCATACATACATTCATATACATCGACATTCATTTACAATGTGTACATATGATTCATTAGACATATATCTATGGATATGTGAGAGTGTTAGCTAGGGTAAGGAGACAACAAGCCTGTCACTCATACCCATTTAACAAAATAGCTAGTGGATTCCTAGCTCACATATCCTAATACATATATGCCCTTATCCTATATATCAAAACTAGTCTCCTGATCCTTTTACAAAAATATCACAAGGATTCAGGGTATAGGGCATACCAAAAACTTTATATTCTAACACCTCATGTAATCAGGGTAAGGGAAGAACTTCCCATTCATATATGATCCGAAGTTCCTTAATAACAAGGAAATACCCCAAAAAGGGTATTTCAACTAACTCCATCTCTATCTCAAGAAGGATCTGGTATCTAGGCATATGATACAAACCAACATTTTCATGAGAATAAATCTCAGTAGTATTAATAACCATTTTTTTTTTCAAAACAGCTAGTTTGTACCACCGTAAACTCATACAGAAATTCTACATTCTTTTTCATGAAACAATACATCTATTAGATGATTCTGTATAACATTCCATTTAACTTTCATACTTGCATGCATAAACTTAACTCATAGTACATATCTTATCAATTCATCAAAACATATAGGTAACATAGCATTATTCATATAACTTTCGTCATAACATAAAGAGCAATAAAGAAATAAGAGCACTTCTCATTAGCCTCTGCCAATCATCATACATGGCCTCTTCCAATCATCACCATAATTATCATCATATAATTGCATAATAAGAGAAATCTTGAGGGGCAACATGTGCACCACTCTATGTTTTAGCATATGTACTGTGGCAACTCTTCCTAGCAGTCCTCAATTACATATAACATGTGTGTACATTCTGGAGCGTCCTCCAGTGGATCCAAGTACCTTAAGGTTCCCAACTCTGAGTCCCACACAATAAGTACATATTGGGGTCCTCAAAACGTTATTCATAAAATATATATATGGGTGAATCGATGCATACTATAGTTTTGTAAATTCTAAGTATGTGACTTTTCATTTACATTGGCCATTAAAGTCACTAACTTACAATTCATAACTCTCACAATAATCACAGAATTTCCAATCACCATCCCATATTAGTAATCAGTCATTCAGATATGAACCTATCTACCACAAATACATATACTAAGAATACAATTTTCATTTTTCTTATGCATTCTTGCTCTTTCCTTTTAACTTTCATCACTTTCATGCTCTTTCTCATTTACATTCAACGTATATGTTACCTTGCTTGTAATTTGAGTTTAATCTTTAGTTTAGATTTAGTTTTTGGGCTAGATATCATTCAAATATATCATTAAGTTCATTTTTTCATCACAAAAGGTGGCAGTTGACTGGTATCACGCTACAAGTCCACTGATTGCATTCTGTCTAAATTTTCAAAATTCCAAACAAAGAGCTATCAGTTGACTGATAGGTGTCGACAGTCGACTGCTAGCTTACTGTTGGGCCCGATAGTCGACTGTTGGGTCGGGGCAGTCGACTGCTTTTTTCTTGGGCATTTTTGGATAAATGAATAATGGTTTCTAGGAATATCAAGAAAATGACAGTCGACTACTGCACTGGGGTAGTCGGCTGCTGCATCTTGCTCTGTTTTGTGACCTCCCGTTGATCCAAAATTTCAATCCAAAAACTTGTTTCTAAACCTATTTTGATATTGATGAACTCAGGATAAACTCCTTAGCAACATTTAACACAAGAAAACAGCCTAAGACATCATGTAATCTTGTACAAATCTGAGATTGAAACTCATTTTTGTTCAAACTGAAAAACCCATTTTTCAAAAGAAATTTTAAGTAAGCAAAAGTATTTTAATTGGTTAAAAACACCCAATAGTGATTAAAAATAATAAGAATGTAGTTTTCAATCCCTTTTTCTTTCAAACAAGTTCAATTTCACAAATTTCAGTAATATGAATAGTAAACTCTGAAATAAAGGGATTGGATTATTAGGTTACCTTAATTCGTTGTTAACTGATGTATTGATGCTGATTGATGCTGTAGATGCCTTCCTAATCACTTTCCTAACTTCAAATCTTGCTAGAAATGAGATTCACTACCTTTTCCTCTTGTTTCTCTCTCTCCACGACCACTCTTTCTCTCTCTAGAATTTCAAGATTCCAAGTGAAATGGAAGGGTTCTAAGGTGTTCACCTATTTATAGGTGATCCAGCCCTTTACAATTTTTACTCCCAATTCCTGACCATTCGGCCCAAAATGATAATTCTTCCAACTATATGTTAAATTACCATTTTGTCCCTAGCTGACTGGCAGAAAGCTTTCAAAATTCTGTTGCTACAGTAAATCCTTTGGCCAAAATTGCAATTTTCATACCTAAACTCTTCCACCTTTCATTTTAGTCCTTTTCTTCATTCTAGTCAAATTCCTTACTCATTTCTAGTCCAATTCTTGCACTCATGCAACTATATGCAAGCTAACATCACATAAATGCAACATACACAAGCAATTAACTAAAATTAATAAACATCTCTCAAAATTTAAGTGCGGATGTTACATTTCTCCCTCCTTTTAAGAAATTTTGTCCTCGAAATTTATACATACCTATACAAATAACTTTGGAAAATTCTTCTCATATCATCTTCCTTCTCCCACATAGCTTATTGGGGTGATAATTGATCCCATAATACCTTTACCAGTGTAATTGTCTTGTTTCTCAATTGTTTAATCTCAGTGCCAATACTCTTTAAAGGTCTTGGTGTATAAGTCAAATTATCTTTTAATTGTGCTGTTCTGGCATCGAGAACATGTGAAGGATTGGGAAGATATTGTCGAAGTTGAGAAATATGAAACACATCATAGAGATTGGATAAAAATAGGGGTAGAGCAATTTGATAAGCAAATTGAAAAACTTTTTTCAAGATTTGGAAAGATCCAATGTATCTTGGGCTCAACTTCTTGGACTTAATAGCCCTGCCAATACCAATAACAGGAGAAATTCTAAGGAAAACATGATCTCCTTCATCAAATTCTAGTGGTCTTCTCCTTTTATCAACATAAATTTTCTGCCTATTTTGGGCCTTGGCTATCTTTTCTTTAATCATTTTAATTTGATTTGTGGTTTGTTGAACTAATTCAGGCCCTAATAGTTGTCTCTCCCCCACTTCAAACCAACACAAGGGTGACCTATACTTCTTCCATATAAGGCTTCATAAGGAGTCATTCCTATGCTGGAGTGAAAACTATTATTGTAGGCAAATTCCACTAAAGGTAAATTTCTATCCCAATGGCCTTTTTGCTCTAACGTACATGCTCTAAGCATATCTTCTAGAGTCTGAATAGTTCTTTCAGTCTGCTCATCAGTTTGTGGATGATAAGCAGTACTGAAGCTAAGTTTAGTACCAAAAGCTTCCTTTAAGGCTCTCCAGAATCTAGGAGTAAACCTAGGATCTCTATCAGATACTATATTAGTAGGAACTCCGTGGAGTCTTACTATTTCTCATATATACAATTGGGCTAACTTATGTAATGAGAAATTTATTTTGATGGGTAGGAAATGCGCAGATTTAGTTAATCTATCCACAATCACCCAGATTGCATCATTTCCTAATTGAGTTTTTGGTAAACTCACTACGAAATCCATAGAAATTTTATCCCATTTCCATTCAGGTATTTCAAGAGGTTGTAGCAGTTCTACAGGTTTTTGATGTTCAATTTTTACCTGTTGGCACACTAAGCATCTAGCAACATACTTAGCTATTTGACTCTTCATGCCTGGCTACCAAAATTTCTTTTTCAAATCTTGATACATCTTGGTAGTACTAGGATGAATAGTATAGTTGCTCTTATGGGCTTCTTCTAGAATTATTTCCCTCATTCCTCCTGAGTTTGGGACATAAATTCTATCTTGGAAAGTCACTACCCCATCGACACCTCTTTTGAATTCTTTTAGGTCCTTTACGGACTTTAAGAATTTGTCATCTCTTTGAGCCTTTAATATTTGAGTTCTAAGGTTATTCTCAATTTTTAATTCACTCAGACATATCCTATTTGGTAACACCAGTGTGGATAGGCTTATATTTCTAAATTTCTCTATTACGCTTTCTACTTAGTGCATCTGCCACTACATTAGCTTTTCCTAGATGGTACTTCAATTCAAAATCATAATCCTTTAAGAATTCCATCCATCTTCTCTGCCTCATGTTTAATTCTTTTTGGTCAAAGAGATATTTGAGACTTTTGTGGTCACTAAATACCTCAAATCTCGACCTATACAAATAGTGTCGCTAGATTTTTAAAGCAAACACTACAGCTACTAATTCTAAATCATGGGTAAGGTAATTTTATTCATGAGGCCTTAATTGTCTAGAGGTATATGCGAAAGCTCTCCCATTCTGCATCGAGACACATCCTAGGCCCTTCTTGGATGCATCGCAATACAATTCAAAATTTCCTAAGGGATTAGGGATTATTAAGACAGGTGTTGTGGTCAACTTTTCTTTTAAAATTTGAAAACTATCTTCACATTTGTGATCCCACACAAAAGGAATATCTTTCCTAGTCAATCTATTTAAAGGCAATGCAATTTGTGAGAACCCTTGAATAAATCTCCTATAATACCCTGCTAATCCAAGAAACTCTGAATTTCGGTCACTGTTATAGGTCTTTCCTAACTAATTATAGCATTTATGTTACTGGGGTCTACTATTACTCCATCTTTAGTGATTACATGACTTAAGAATTTCACCTCTTCCAACCAGAATTCACATTTTTCTAATTATTCATACAATTACTTTTCCCTAAGCAACTGTAATACAATTCTAAGATGATGTTCATGATTTTCACTACTCTTAGAATATACAAGAATGTCATCAATAAACACTACCACGAATTGATCTACGTAGGTTCTAAAGATACGATTCATGTAATCCATAAAAATAGCTGGAGCATTCGTTAATCCAAATGACATTACAAGAAATTCATAATGCCTATACCTGGTTCTAAAGGTTGTCTTAGGTATTTCTTCTAATCTCACTCTGATTTGATGGTACCCTGACCTCAAATCAATTTTGGAAAACACAGTAGCTCCTCTCAATTGATCTAACAAATCATCTATCCTAGGAAGTGGGTATTTATTCTTCATAGTTACCTGGTTCAGTTGTCTATAGTCTATACATAACCTCATACTTTCATCCTTCTTCTTTACAAATAGAACTGGTGCTCCACAAGGTGAAGCATTGGCCTAATAAACTGTTTCCCCAAAAGATCCTCTATCTGCACCTTCAATTCAGTTAACTCAAAGGGAGACATTTTATAAGGCAGTAAATAAATTGGTCCCATGCCAGGAATTAATTATATAGAGAATTCTATCTCTCTCTCAGGTGGAAGGCTTGCTATTTCATTGGGAAAGACATCTAGAAATTCACAAACTACAGGAATAGCATTAAGTTGATGCTGAAGTTCAACTTTAGAAGAACACAGAAAACTAGTTCCTTGGATCTCTTCCTCAATTTTCCTAACTACTGGCATGACATCTATAAAAGTCACAGATTTCTTAGAACAATCCAAGACCACATTGTTTGCAGACAACCAATCCATCCAAAGAATAATATCCAGTCCCACCAAAGGTAAACAAATGTGGTCAACAATGAAGGGCTTATTTTCAACAACAAGGGAACAATTTAAGCAAGCCAAAGAAGTTAATACCCGCTCTCCTGCGATAGTAGAAATAGATAATTCATGGGGCAATTTAAATAAATGTAAACTCAATCTTTCCACACATTCTAAGGAAATGAAAGAATGAGTGGCACTAGAATCATACAGTACAATTAAAGATATACCATTTATCAAACATTTACCTTTTATCAAATCATCAGACTGAACCACGTCTTTACCTTTGAGAGTATAAACTCTTCCCATAGTAGGAGGTCTTGTGGGCTAAGTCGACTTCTTTCACTCAGGGCAATCTTTAATGAGGTGACCTAGTTTTCCACACTTAAAACACACACCAGATTGGAATCTACAAGGTCCGCCATGACTTTTCCCACACTTTGGACAAGCATTAGGTACTTCCTGTCTCACCATGGGTTTCTTCCCTTTTTGGTTTCCCTCATTTCTACTATCCCTTCCTCTGAAGGATCCCGATTGTTTCCTTTTAAAGAAATTAGCTCTCTGTCTTTCTTTCTCTGTTTCAGCCAGGTTCTGAGAAATAATGCGACACTTGTTCACTAACATAGCAAAGTTTCTAATTTCAAACGGAGTAACAACATTCTTTAGCTCAGATCTCAACCTATCTTCTAGATGCAATGCTTTCCATGTCTCATTTGGATGATTCTCTAAATAAGAAGAGAATTTAGATAGTGCCTCAAATTTTGCTAAATATTCCTCAAAAGTCATATTACCCTACTTTAACTGCATGAATTCAATTTCTTTCTGATTTCTCACGTTCTTAGGGAAATACTTTTCCAAATACACTATTTTAAAAACGTCCCAGGTGATTTGGGTCCCTTGGGTTACCAGTAATTGTTTCGCTCCTCTCTACCAATATTCTACTTCCCCAACAAGCATATGAGTAGCAAACAATACCTTTCCATCTCTCGTAACCATTCTTCAACTGCTTATGGGTTAAACTCACCCCTAAAGGAAGGAGGATTATTCCTCTAAAATTCAAACCAACCGTTATAGGCTTAGTTTCTCACTTGGCCAGTGTCAGGATTTGGGTTGGGATTCATAGGTTTATTCTCTTGAAATTGTCTAAATGCTTTTAGTAGTCGCAGCTTGTTAAGTAGCAAAGAAGACTGTTGGTCAAGAATGTTAGCTTTATTCTCTCATAGCCTCTGCCACTCCCATCATGACTTGCATTACTCTTTCTATATTAGTTTTACCTTCCTTTTCCTTCCCATTATTTCTTCTAGGTGGGGCCATAATTTACTCTACAAAATAAACATTACCAAGGTGAGCAGTCTCAATAATATATTATTTATAAGATATCATATGCACTAATCAGAAATATCATCCACCCATAAGAAATATCATCTACCCAAACTTGACACTTCATTCCTCAAGTCAAAACATAATACAAGCCAATCAACTGCCATAGCTCAACTAACTACCTTGCATTAGTCTCTATCCTGAGGAATCTACCCTTTCACCACCAAGCTAGTTCTAACCAGCTGTGGTAGTAGTGCTCTAATACCAACTCAGTGTAACCCCCCAATCTTACAGTTCATATTAGAGTGATTTAAATAATATAAATAATATACTACAAGATTGGTGAATTACTACTTCCTTTACCTGAGTTATTTTTTTTTTTTTATTGTTTACCAAATGACATAATTAGTATCATTCGTTTGGGCTACTACACTCGGGATCTCACACGTTACGCAGCAAAAATAAAACATTTTAGTTAAAATAACATATATGTGCATACATACATTCATATACATCAACATTCATTTACAATGTGTACATATGATTCATTAGACATATATTTACGGATATGTAAGTGTTAGCTAGGGTAAGGAGACAACAAGCCTATCACTCATACCCATTTAACAAAATAGCTAGTGGATTCTTAGCTCACATATCCTAATACATATATGACCTTATCCTATATATCAAAACTAGTCTCCTGATCCTTTTACCAAAATATCACAAGGATTCAGGGTATGGGGCATACCAAAAACTTTCTATTCTAATACTTCATGTAATCAGGGTGGGGGAAGAACTTCCCATACATATATGATACAAAGTTCCTTAATAATAGAGAAATACCCCAGGAAGGGTATTTCAACCAACTCCATCTCTATCTCAAGTAGGATATCTAGGCATCTTATACAAACTAACATTTTTATGAGAATAAATCTTAGTAGCATTAATAACCATTTTTTTTTCAAAACAACTAGTTTGTACCACTGTAATCTCATTCGAAAATTCTACATTCTTTTTCATTAAACAATACATCTATTGGGTGATTCTGTATAACATTCCATTTAACTTTCATACTTGCATGCATAAACTTAACTCATAGTACATATCTCATCAATTCATTAAAACATATAGGTAACATAGCATCATTCATATAAATTTTGTCATAACATAAAGAGCAATAAAGAAATAAGAGCACTTCTCATTAGCATCTGCCAATCATCATCATAATTATCATCATATAATTGCATAATCAGACAAATTTAGAGGGGCAACATGTGCACCACTCTATATTTTCGCATATGTACTATGGCAACTCTGCCTGGCAGTCCTCGACTGCATATAACATTTGTGTACATTCTGGAGCATCCTCTAGTGGATCCAGGTACCATAAAGTTCCCAAGTCTGGGTCCCACACATTAAGTACATATTGGGGTCCTCAAAATGCTATTCATAAACATATGTATATGGGTGAATCAGTGCATACTATAGTTCTGTAAATTCTAAGTATGTGACTTTTCATTTACACAACTATCACGATAATCATGGAATGTCTCATCACCGTCCCATACCAGCAATCGGTCATTCAGATATGAACCTATCTACCACAAATACATATATTAAGAAGACAATTTTCATTTCTCTTATGCATTCTTGCTCTTTCCTTTTAACTTTCATGCTCTTTCTCATTTACATTTAAAGTATATGTTACCTTGCTTGTAATTTGAGTTTAATCTCTAGTTTGGATTTAGTTTTTAGGCTATATATCACTCAAATATATCATTAAGTTCATCTTTTCATCACAAAAGGTGGCAGTCGACTGGTTTCACGCTACAAGTCGACTGATAGGTGCCAACAGTCGACTGCTAGGTTACTATTGGGCTTAACAGTCGACTGTTGGGTCAGGGCAGTCGGCTGCTCTGTTCTTGGGCATTTCTGAAAAAATGAAGAATGCGATAGTGGACTTCCAGGTGCCCGGCAGTCGACTACTAGCATTTTGTATGTGTTTCTAGGAATATCAAGAACATGATAGTCGACTGCTGCACTGGGGTAGTCAGCTGCTGCGTCTTGCTTTGTTTTGTGAACTGCCATTGACCCAAAATTTCAATCCAAAAACTTGTTTCTAAACCCATTTTCAAATTGATGAACTCAAGATAAACTCCTTAGCAACATTTAACACAAGAAAATAGCCCAAAACATCATGTAATCTTGTCCAAATCTGAGATTAAAACTCATTTTCGTTCAAACTAAAAAACCCATTTTTCAAAAGAAATTTTAAGCATGCATAAGTATTTTCAATCGGTTAAAAACACCCAATAGTGATTAAACATAATAAGAATGTAGTTTTCAATCCCTTTTTCTTTCAAACAAGTTTAATTTCACAAATTTCAATAATATGAACAGTAAACTCCGAAATAAAGGGATTGGGTTATTATGCTGCTTTAATCCGTGTTTAACTGATTTATAGATGCTGATTGATTTTGTAGATGCCTTCCTAATCACTTTTCTAACTTCAAATCTTGCTAGAAATGAGATTCACTGCCTTTTCCTTTGTTTCTCTCTCTCCACGACCACTCTTTCTCTCTCTTGAATTTTAAGATTCCAGGTGAAATGGAAGGGTTCTAAGGTGTTCACCTATTTATAGGTGATCCGGCCCTTTGCAATTTTTACTCTCAATTCCTGACCATTCGGCCCAAAATGATAATTCTTCTAAATATATGTTAAATTACCATTTTGTCCCTAGTCGATCAAGCGTAAAGCTTTCAAAATTACATTTGCTCTGAAGAAATCCTTTGGCCAAAATTGCAATTGTCATACCTAAACTCTTCTACCTTTCATTTTAGTCCTTTTCTTCATTCTAGTCAAATTCCTTACTCATTTCTAGTCCAATTCTTGCACTCATGCAACTATATGCAAGCTAACATAACATAAATGCAACATACACAAGCAATTAACTAAAATTAACAAACATCTCTCAAAATTTATAAGCAGATGTTACAATAGTAACCCTCTTTTGGCTAAAATTACATTTCTATCCCTAGGCTAATGAAAGCTACATAACTTCCCAAATTGAACCTTTTTCCTTTACCCTTTAGTCCTTACTCTTTTCCTTTCAATTTAGTCTATCACTCTAATGCAACTACATGCTATCTAATGCAACACACATAAGCATTTAACTTATTTAATAACTAGCACCCATCTCTCATAAATAGAAGGAGCGAATGTTACATTGGGCTCGTTCTTCCAGCCATGTGTGGCTAATTTCTTTTCTTTTCTAGTTAGGAAATTTTATTTCTAGATATTTAAAGTTATGAGGTAGATTATGAATGAATTGCTTTCTATTTTGACAAGAAAATTACAATTTTTGAGTTTAATTTAATGAGCATGTTTATATTATAAGGCTTTTTTTCTTTGTATAGATATGTATCTATTGCTAACATTTTTTCTTGAATCCATAATTGTTTAGTAATCAATGCCTGAGTAACATCTAATGAAATGTACATACACGTTTCCTACATTTGACTAGAAAATCATAATTATTATTACAATTCAGTAAGATGTTCCACTGAATTAACTTTCACTGGTGTGTCAATCGAGATCTTAATTTGGTTTTTAAGATAAACTTAAATACATGTTTTAAGTTGATTAGAAACTAGAGGGAAATGATAAACGCTTGTCATTTCTCTAAGTTAGGTAGAGACTCAACAATATTATGATTTTTATGCCCAATTTACTTTTCTGTTACAGGTTATTGGTTCAATGATTAGCATGATATCCAGAGTTACATGATTCCTAACTAGTAGGATTTCTATTCAGTTTACTTGTTTCCTAACATAAGCCTCTTTCATTAACATCAGTTAGTTTGGTTTACTATTTTATTTGCATTTATAGCTTCCTTAAATCACATTAAACCCTACCCCTCATTTATTTTTTGTTGGTTTCTTTCCTTATTGCCACTGGTTATTGAAAAGAAAAGTATATCCCCAGTCTCTATGGGATCAAACCTACTCTCACTATGCACAAATCAATTTAGTGAAGTAAGAAATTTATATTTGTTGGATTCGACACCTAAAAATTTTTTGCTTCATTATTGAGGACTGGCTTTTACTAATTTACTTTTCCCTTTTATGACCAGGACAATAAGAAGAGAATGAACAAAATGCATGGTTCAGCCATGAAATTCAAATTAAGTTAGCAAATGAGTGAATTAATTAAGCTAATGCATCACATGGTTGCAGGATAGCTTCCACAAGCTAAAGCATATGGAATGAGTGTTGGTACAGACTAACCTACTGACATGTATCCCATCAATTCTAGATTTTAAGAACAACAGAGGAAATAAGATTATTTCCCTAACAATTTTTATCTAAGATGGGCAAAGCATAATAACTTCCACTATGGGATAATGCCACCGAACATTCAAGATTTAAAGCACAAACCAATAGCACCACCACTAATTCAGCAACCATCTTCATCAACACAGGAATAATCTTTAAAATATATGGTTATGTCTTTAGCCTTAAGCATTCAAGAAACTCGAATGAATACTCTACAATCTCAACAATCCTAACAATAAATTTCCTCAAGCATACTGGATTTGCAAAGTCAAATGAGTTAGCTATGCAAGAATACAAATGAGTTGGAATTTTAAGTCATTCTTCTTTCTCAGATAGAGACCAATCTTACACAATTTTTGTGCTATCACTTTAAAAATTGAGAAGGAATCAGAAGAGTTAACTAGAAAAATAAATCATAAGTGTGACTCAAGTGCAAAATTAGAACAAAAAAATAGAGGTCTTAGTGCAAAAACTAGTAGAGAATGCTCAGAAAGACAAAGAATCAATTTCATTTGAAGAATTGATAAGAGAGCCCCCTTACCAAAAAGGTTTATTAAATTCAGAAAGGAAAAGGAATAAAAAGAGATGTTAGAGACATTTAAGAGAGTAGAAGTGAACATTCAACTTTTGGATGTCATCAAGAAATTTATAAGGTATAAAAAATTTCTTAAAGAATTTTGCACCAACAAGAAGGATTCAACAAGGTATGAATTCATTAATATGGGAGAGAATATCTCAGTTGTAATTCAAAAGTTGCATCCCAAGTGTAAAGACCTGGGCATGTTTACCATTCCTTGTAAGATTGCGAATTTTGGTGTTTACAAAGCTATGTGCAACCTTAGAGTATTTGTGAACATCATGTCACTTTTTACCTATTCCACCTTAATGTTGGGAAGCTCAAAGACACTAGTGTGATCATAGAATTGGCTAATAGGTCTGTAATTCATCCTAAAGGAGTGCTAGAAGATGCTTTTGGTGCAAATTGATAATTTGGCTTTTCTCGTTGACTTCTCTGTTATAGACTTGAAGGATGATAATTATGAGTAACTATAAGAGATTTTGTTGGGAAGACATTTTTTAGAACTTCTAAGACAAAGATAGATTTTTAAGAAGGCACTTTAACCATGGAATTTGATGGAAAAGTGATAAAGTCCCATGTGTTTGATACTAAAAAAAATTCCAGTGGATTTTCATCAGTCTATCTAGTTGATGCTATAGATATTGTAGTGTAAGAGATGTTTGAATTGGATTAACAAGACAAAATTAGCACTATGCTAAATGAGGATAGAAATTGAAGGAGTCCATAAAAGCTCAAGGAAAATTTTGGCAGTGATGAAGAGTAAAAGAAAAGTAACATCAAAGTTTGAATTGAAGAAATTTCCTAAATATTATAAATGTGTTTTTGGGAGCTTAAGTTATTCTACCCAAGAAAGCTAACATTAGAGTGGTGAACAACTCATACTAGACAAGAAACAAAGCTCTATGGTACCTGAAAGTGAATAAATTCTTCTTGCTACATTTGATGCGCCATGTCTGAAATGGCACTTTAATAAGAAAATTTAATTTGTCTTTCTTTTTTTTTAATTAGCATTTTTATCTTCATTTCCCTTAATTAGCATGTTTATCTTTATTTTCAATTTTAGATGAATTTTATTTTATTTATTTTGTTTTACTTTCAAGATGGCACCTATGGGTATAGCTCTTTAGGGAGTCTTCATCTTCAAACTTCAGCCAAGTTAACCAGCCTTGCAATGGCAAATATGAGTTCTTGGGCCATTATAAGCTTCTTTAAGCCTTCAATGGAGTATTTCAGCAAGAGCAAAAAAATATTGGGAGTGGGCCTTCTTTATATGAAGAGTTCTAATGTTTTATCATTTTTAAAATGCCTACTTTTATTTTAAACCATTTTTATTTTATCTTATTATTTTTACTTTTTACCCTTAAACTTTCATTTTTCACTTTGGACCCTTTCCCCTTATTCCTCTTAATCGTGTTTTCCTAACTCTCCAAGCCCTAGCCTCTACTTCTTCCAAGCCCTAGCCACCATCCTATCTAGCAAACTCGTCATCAGCCACCCTTCACAGTCTACCGTCACCATTGTGTTCTTTCACTCTATCACTGTCACGGCCTCTTACATCTTCTCGTTCACATCTTTGTTCTGTAGCGATCTAGCATCCTTTCACTGCTCTATCTTAATTCTACCTTCTTAGATTCTCACCTTCATGTTCCTTCCACTAGCTGCCATTGTCACTTCAGATCTCTATCTCCATCACAATTGCGATTTTAGTCTTTGTCATTTATGCTATATTGCATTTGTGCCCATTTATGCCCTTCTTTCATCATTTTTTTTAATCTTGTGGTTGTTTCTGTTAACCTTTGTCATCAAAACCTAAAGCCCTCCACCTTAAAGACACCAACGGTTCTGTTTCCATTATCTTCTATTTTCAATTTGTGGGAGTATCTATTTTTATTTTCTTTTCTACTTTTAGTTTTGATTTGTCAATTTGTGCTTCATTTTGGCTTTTGCCTTAGCATTTCATCTCCATTTTCCACTTACATTTTGTTTAATTTTTACTATTTTTGTAACATTTGCCCCTATTTTTATGAGAGATATTTGTTAATTTTAATTAATTGCTTGTGTATGTTACATTAGATTGCATATAGTTGCATTAGTGCAAGAATTGGATTAGAAAAGAATGAGAAAATTGATTAGAAAGGGGAGAAAGACTAAACTAAAAAGTGGAAAAGTTTAGGTAGGAGAATTTCAATTTTGACCAAAAGAATTACTGTAGCCAATTGATTTTGGAATTCTTCTGCCAATGGTTTAAGGGCAAAAGGGTAATTATGTATTTAGTTTCAAACTTACCATTTTGAGGCCGAATGATCAGCGATTAGGATCAAAATTATATGTTTTGGGTTGCTTATATAAGGTTAGGAGTTAAACCTCCCCATTTCCCAAAAGTCAAAACCACTTTTAGAGAGAGAAAAAGCAGTCGAATAGAGAGAGAAAGTGAAGGAGAAGAAGCTAAATCTCCACTTTCAACAAGAGTTGAATCTAGAGAAGTTTCTAGAAAGGCATCCAATATGTTAATCAGCATCCAAACAAGAATTTAAGGTAGCATAATAACCTAATCCCTTTTTATTTTTGAAGTTATTGTTCATATAACTGAACTTGATGATTTTGAAGTTGTTTGAAGGAAAAAGGGATTTAAAACTACATTCTTAATGTTTTTACTTACTATTAGGTGTTTTGAATCAGTTGAAGATACTTATACATGTTTAAAATTGATTCTGAAAAGTGAGTTTTTTCTACTTGAACAAAAATGAGGTTTAATCCCAGATGTGTGTGAGATTAAACGATGTTTTGGACTACTTTCACAGGTTAAAAGATGCTTGAAAGTTTATCTTGAGTTTATAAATTTAAAAATGGCTTTACAAACAAGTTTTTGGATAGAAATTCTGGGTCAACGGCAAGTTTAAAATAGAGCATAACGTAGTAGCCAACTGGTGGCCTGCAGTAGTTAACTATCGAGTTCTTGAGCTGCCCAAAAACACATAAAGAAGTCTATCAGCCGATTGCTAGACCCTAGAAGTCAACTACCATGTTCTTCATTTTTTATAAAATTTTTAGAAGGCTAATAGCTAACTACCATGTCCAAACAGTCGACTATCAGGCCCAATAGTAAGTTAGCAGCCGATTGCTAGCCCTATAGCAGTAGACTAATAGCTCTCGAGTTTGAATTTTGAAAATTGGACAGAATGCTACCAGTCAATTGTCAGTAGGGTACCATCCGAAAATCAGCTTTTGTGAGTGAGTTTTTTCTACTTGAAAAAAAATAAGGTTTAATCCCATATTTTAATGAGATTAAATGGTGTTTTAGACTGATTTCACGTGTTAAAAGATGCTTGGAAGTTTATCTTTAGTTCATAAATTTCAAAATAGCTTTACAAACAAGTTTTTGGATAAAAATTCTGGGTCAAAGACAAGTTTAAAATAGAGCATAACGTCGTAGCCAACTGGTGGCCTGCAGTAGTCGACTATCAAGTTCTTGAGTTGTCTAGAAATGCATACAAAAGTCTATCAGTCGATTGCCAAAATTTGGAAGTCAACTGCCATGTTCTTCATTTTTTAGAAATTTTCCAGAAGGCTAATAGCTAACTACCATGTCCAAACAGTTGACTGTCAGGCCCAATAGTAAGCTAGCAGCCAATTTCCAGCCCTGTAGTAGTCGACTAATAGCTCTCAGGTTTGAATTTTGAAAATTGGACAGAATGCTACCATTCTACTGTCAACAGGGTACCAGCCAACTGTTAGCTTCAGTGAGTGAATTATGAGCTCAATGACATGTTCAAAAAGTATTTGGTCTAAAAACCCAATTTAAGTAAGGGATTTAATCCTAGAATAGAAGAAGGGTAACATGTACTTTAAATTTAAATGAAAAAGGGCAAAAGTATGATGAAATTGAGAAGGAAAGAGCAAGAATGTATAAGAAAAATGAGAATTTTATTCTTAGTATATGTATTATTGGTAGATAGGTTTATAACTGAATGACTGATTGCTGGTATAAGGCGGTGATTAGACATTCCACGATTATCATGATAATTGTAAATTCTAAGTTAGTGACTTAATGGCCAAGTTAAATAAAAAGTCACATACTTAGGATTTCACATAACTATAATATGCACCAAATTACCTTAATGTATATGCTTGTGATAGTGTTTTGGGGACCTTAGTATTTACTCAATGTGGGGACTCTATTGTACTTGGATCCACTGGAGGACACTTAAGAATGCACACAAATATGATGTTGCAGTCAAGGACTGCCAATGGGCATATATTACCAAAAGTTATGAGTACATATTTGAAAGTAAGGAGTGGCTTGCTTGACGACCCTCCTTGTCTCTCTTATTATTGTTATTATATGATGATTATCATGATAATGGCGAAGGCTAATGAGAAATGCTCTTATTTCCTTACTGCTATTTATATGAAGTTACATAAATGAAATTATGTTACTTGTATGGTTTGACTATTTTATGAGATATATGTCCTGTGTGGTGCATATAGAGTAAGTAATGCATGCAATTATGAGTATAATGATGAGAAGAATGCAAAATTTTTCGTAAGGGATTACGATGGTACCAACTAGTTATTTTATAAATTGGTTATTATTGCTAATAAGATTTATTCTCATTAAAAATGTTGGTTTGTATCAGATGCCTAGGTAACAAATATTACTAGAAGTGGAAGTTAAGGTGATGGAGATACCCTTCCTGGGGTAGTTCCCTATTTTCAAGGAATTGTGGGTTATATATGTATGGGAAGTCCCTCCCACACCTTGAATGTATAAAATTTTAGAAACATCTTGACATGCCTGATACCTTGAATCCTTGTTAAATTTTTAGGATCAAGAGGATAGATTTTGATGTATAGGATAAGGGCATATATGTATTAGGATATGTGAATTAGGAATTCACTAGCGGTCTTTTTTTAAACGGGTTTGAGTGACAGGCTTGTTGTCTCCTTACCCTAGTTAACAAATTCGCATATCCATAGATATATGTCCAATGTATGACATTTATAATAATGTAAATGCATCTGAATGTATCTATAAATATATGTGTTTCATTTCCATTAATTCATTCTATTTTCTAATGCATAATGTGTGAGAACTCGAGTGTAGTAGCCCAAACTAATAGTACTTAATCATTTCACTTGGTAAAAATTTAAAATTTAACTTAGGTGAAGGAAGTAGTAATTCACTAATTTAATTAAATAACTAAAAAGGAACTATGGGATTGGAGGGTTACAATTTCACTCTTGCCATTGTATTTCAATCTTGTTCTTCATTTTCATTTTCCCATAATCACAATTTTACACCTCCATTTTCAATTTTTTTATTTTCAATATTCAATTTTCCACACTCCAATTTTAATTCATTTTGTCCTACATTTTTCAATTTTGCCTTAGCATTGCTTTTGTTTTTCCTATTTTTTAGTTTTGGTTTTTCATTTTTTTCGTAGCCACTTTCATATCCATTTTCAACTTGCATTATGTTTAATTTTCAATTTTTCATTCTTCCATTTCATTTCAATTTGTTCTGAATCTTAATTTTTGCCATACCCATCACTTTAAATTTCCATTTTCATCATTATTTTCATTTCATGTTTGTTTTATTTCCCATTTTAATATTGATTTTCATTTGTTTATTTTGTTTATTTTAATTCTATTTTTTTTTCACACTCACTTCCATCTCAAGATAAGCACAAACCACTCTTGAAGGTCTCAAATCCAAAAGGCATGAAGCAAAAAGATAGCATCACTAAGTAGTTTCTTTTCTCCCTTTACTTTTACATTTATTTTTCTTTATGATTGCATTGAGGACAATTCAATGTTTAAATGTCAAAGAGGAATAAGATAAACAATTGTTGAAAATGTCGTTGAAAATTTTTGCTAAAATAATAATTTTTGTTGAACACTTTGCTGAATATTCTTGTTGGATATATCGAACATGCTTGCTAAATTAGGTTGTTGAATGTATCTATTGATGATACCTGTTGGTAATGCATGATGAATAATATGCCTATTGAATGATTGTGCTAATAGGATATTTGGTGAATATATCTTAGATTGTCATACTAGGATGAGATGTATTCTTTCTGGATATATTTGCTGCATTGGATATTTGCTGGTTAAAAGAGTTATTAGAAGATTTGACATATTCTAAGAAGTTGAACTTGAATCCTAAAAATTTTTTATTTTTGTTTCTTTTCCTTATTTAGATTAATTTCTTTGTACTTGGTCATGTTTGAACCTTAGAGCATAGTATTTTAAACATCATTTTGCTTCCAATTTGATTAACATGAGCACCTATTGGTTTTTTCCCTGCGTGTTGTGCTTATAGTTCTAACAAGTATATTCGATTGAGTTAAGAGAAGAATTAGAGGAAATTTTTCCTGCTAATCTTTTTAAATGAAATTCCTATCATTTAGGTCTTTTGTTTAGTTTGGCAAATCATTGATGTTAGAGATGAGTGTATTATGCTCATAGGTCCAAAGCCTTTGAATGATTGAAAGTTGTTGTTTCCCTGTTATTTACCCGTTTTGCATTAGATTATGTAAATATATAAAAAAAGAGAAAAAAATAGAGCACCCATTTGTAATTTTCCTTCTCCTCTGATTCAAATAGAATTATGAGCAATGCTAGTAGCCACTTAGAGCTGTGATTTTTTCAATAACTGAGTGTAGGAATCAAAAATATCTGCATTCGCATCAAAAAGTTATGACACTCTAAGTAAGAGTTTAGGTTCTCTAAAACAAGAAAAGTTGTAGCTAAGCTAAGTAACTGGAAGTGTGTGCCAAAAGTATACTTCTTCGTGTGAAAAATCATTGCTAACAGTCCTCTTTGAAAAGAAAAATAAAAGGAAAAATAAGAAAAATAAATCTAGCTAAAAAGGAATGAGAATGAGGAAATAATGAATTTTACTAATTGCTTCTTATTTGGACCTTTGTACTTGATTTGATTATGCTATGTTTTTTATGCTTTGGTAAACATTACAAATTTCCTTAACAATAGGCCTAATTATTTGACATGCTAATGCTGCTTGTATGACACTTTTTTTCTCTCAAGTGTGCTTGTTGGATTTCTTGATTGTTACATTTTGGGATAACAAATTATAGGTGCATTCTATTTAGTGGCATGAAAGCATGTTGGATTGGAATTGATTGTTTTTGAGAAAGTATTTGGGAATTTTTTTATCTTTAATTCATGCTTGAGGGCAAGAATAGACTAAGTGTGGGGGAATTTGTTAGGTGTAGTTTTTAGAAAAATTTTAGCTTGATCCTACTTCCTCTTTTCTAGGTTTTCTATTGATTTCATCCCTATTTCCATCTTATTGCAGCATTGCCTTTGGTGGAGTCAAATTCGTCTAATTTTCTCCATTTTCTAATGCATTCCCCTTCCACTTGTGGGTATCGCTTCATTTTAAAAGTCTAGCTCAGCACTTTTTATAATATTCTCTCGCCTAGATAAAAAGAGGCACATGTGTTTCTAAAACCATGGAGGTTATAAAGAAGGTTATTTCACATCACAAAGAGAAGTTATACATACACATAAAGGGTTGTGATACCTATTTCCTTGAAGTTACTACCATTGAGGATAATTTTGGAAACTTTCCCCAAGGATTTAAAATGAAGAAAGAAATTTGAGGATTTAAGAAAAAATGACTTAAATGAAATAAGGAATTGGGATTTCAATGAGTAGGATTAAAATGCAAATTTCATATTTTTGCAAGATGGTCCCTGAAGCTACCACAATGTAACTCCTTTAGACTCCCTTATATGCATTCCTTCTTCCCTTATTAGCACACTTCCAATGTAGAGAAGAAAAGGGACCGCACGAGCAAAGGAGAAAAGGGAAGGAAAGCAAGCGAAACTTCTTCCATAGCTAGATTTCAGGTAAGAACTCTTCATCTATAGCTTAGTAAACATCTCGAACATCATTTAAGAGTAGATTTCTGTTCCTAAAATGCATTAAATCTGATGAATTTGAGGAAGAAAATGGAAATGGCTAGGTTAGGACATTTTCAAATTTTCTATATTTATGGTGTAGAAGGACTGAGTTTTGAGGTGGCTTGAGGTTAGAAATATGTTTTCTGAACTAAAATACATGATCTTTAACTTCCATTTAATAATTTCTAAGCTTAAAATAGATTTTTTCACCTAGGTTTCACTATTCATCTGATTTACATGTGCAGATTTGCTGTATGATTTATGTTTGAACCTGAAATTTACTGGGTTTTGGACGAAAATGGTTAAAATCTAGGCTCATGCATTTTAAAACTGAAATGGACTAAAATTTGGACTGGGATTTTGTGAAAACCTAGCAATTTTGAACTATCAAAGAACAAGGCAGTCGATTACCAGCATGCATCAGTTGACTATCGTGTTCTTAACAAACCCAAAAACTGATATAGAGGTGCAATAGTCGACTGGTAGCCTCATCGGTCGACTATTAGGTCTGTATTTATACTTGGAAGTCGACTGGTAGTCTACTGTCTTGTGAAACCCATAATTTTAGAGAGCCACCAGGCGACTACCAGTAACCCCCCAATCCTATAGTATCTTTTAAAGTGATTTAAATAATATAAATAACATACTTTAAGATTGGTGAATTATTGCTCCCGTTACCCGAGTAAATTTTAATTATTTATCAAGTGAATAAAAATATTATTGGTTTGGGCTACTACACTTGGGATCTCACACATTACGCAATAGAAATAAAAACATATTAGTTAAAATAACATACATGTGCATACATATATTCATATACGTCAACATTCATTTATGGTGTATACATATCATTCATTAGACATATATCTATGGATATGTGAGAGTGTTAGTTAGGGTAAGGAGACAACAAGACAACTTATACCCATTTAACAAATATAGCTAGTGGATTCCTAGCTCACATATCCTAATACATATATGCCCTTATCTTATACATCAAAACTATTTCCCTGATCCTTTTACCAAAATATCATAAGGATTCAGGATATGGGGCATACCAAGAACTTTCTATTCTAATATTTCATGTAATCAGGGTGGGGGAAGGACTTCCCATACATATATGATCTATAGTTCCTTGATAACAGGGAAATACCCTAGGAAGGGTATTTCAACTAACTCCATCTCTATCTCAAAGAGGATTTGGTATCTAGGAATATGATACAAACCGACATTTTTATGAGAATAAATCTCAGTAGCATTAATAACCATTTTTCAAAATAGCTAGTTTGTACCACTGTAAAATCATACAGAATTTCTACATCCCTTTTCATAAAACAATACATATATTGGGTTATCCTCTATAACATTTCATTTTACAGTCATACTTGCATCAATTCATAAAAACATATAGGTAACATAGCATCATTCATATAACTTTCATCATAACATAAAGAGCAATAAGGAAATAAGAGCACTTCTCATTGGCCTTTGCCAATCATCATCATCATCATCATATAATTGCATAATAAGAGAAATTTGGAGGGCCAGCATGTGCACCACTCCATGTTTTTGTATATGTATTTTGGCAACTCTACCTGGCAGTCCTCGACTACATATCACATTTGTGTACATTCTAGAGTGTCCTCCAGTGGATCCAAGTATAATAAGGTCCCCAACTCTGGGTTCCACACATTAAGTACATACTGGGGTCGTCAAAATGCTATTCATAAATATATATATGGGTGAATTGGTGCATACTATAGTTCTGTAAGTTCTAAGTATGTCAATTTTTATTTACATTGGCCATTAAGTCACTAACTTACAATTTACA
This sequence comes from Senna siamea, assembly GCA_031216115.1. Lineage (NCBI taxonomy): Eukaryota > Viridiplantae > Streptophyta > Magnoliopsida > Fabales > Fabaceae > Senna > Senna siamea. The sequence continues at coordinate 21,563,724 of CM062363.1, read as the reverse complement.
ACTATCACGATAATCGCGGAATGTCCAATCACCGTCTCATACCAGCAATCAGTCATTCAGATATAAACCTATCTACCACAAATACATATATTAAGAATATAATTTTCATTTCTCTTAGGCATTCTTGCTTTTTCCTTTTAACTTTCATCACTTTCATGCTCTTTCTCATTTACATTCAAAGTATATGTTACCTTGCTTGTAATTTGGGTTCAATCTCTAGTTTGGATTTAGTTTTTATGCTAAATATCATTCAAATATATCATTAAGTTCATCTTTTCATCACAAAAGGTGGCAGTCAACTGGTATCACGCTGCAAGTCGACTGATTGCATTCTGTCCAAATCTTCAAAATTCTAAACAGAGAGCTATCAGTCAATTGCTAGGTGTCGGCAGTCAATTGCTAGCTTACTGTTGGGCCCGACAATCGACTGTTGGGTCAAGGCAGTCAGTTGCTCTTTTATTGGACGTTTCTAGAAAAATGAAGAACACGACAGTCGACTTCCAAGTGCCCGACAATCAACTGTTAGCATTCTGTATATGTTTCTGGGCACATCAAGAGTATGACAGTTGACTGCTGCACCATGGCAGTCGGCTACTGTGTCTTGGTCTGTTTTGTGAATTGTTGTTGACCCAAAATTTCAATCCAAAAAATTATTTCTAAACCTATTTTGAAATTGATAAACTCAAGATAAACGCCTTAGCAACATTTAACACAAGAAAATAGCCAAAAACATCATAAAATCTTGTTCAAATATGAGATTAAAACTCATTTTCGTTCAAGCTGAAAAACCCATTTTTCAGAAACAATTTTTGGCATGCACAAGTATTTTCAATCGGTTAAAAATACCTAATAGTGATTTAAAATAATAAGAATGTAGTTTTAAATCCCTTTTTCTTTCAAACAAGTTCAATTTCACAAATTTTAGTAGTATGAACAGTAAACTATGAAATAAAGGGATTGGGTTACTATGCTACCTTTTTGCTGGTTTCTAATTGATATTTGATGATTGGAAAGTGTTTTAGAGTGATTTCCTAGCTCTTAGAATGCTTAGATTAGTGCAACAGCTTCCTTTCTTCACAATTCTAGCTCTCTCTCTCTAACTCGGTTTACTTCTCTCTCTAAAATTTCAGAACTCAGGATGCCAAATGAAGGGTCTGAAGGAATGGCCTATTTATAGGCAGTCCAATCCTTTTGCCATTGTACTCCTAATTTCAAACCATTCAGTCCAAAATGATAATTCTTCCAACTATATGTTAAATTATGATTTTGTCCCTAGCTCACTGGCGGGAAGCTTTCAAAATTCTTTTGTTACAGTAAATCCTTTGGCTAAAATTGCGATTTTCATACCTAAACTTTTTCACTTCTTAGTTTAGTCCTTTTCTTTATTCTAGTCAATTTTCTCACTCATTTATAGTCCAATCCTTGCACTCAAGCAACTATGTGCAAGCTAACATAACATAAATGCAACATACATAGGCAATTAACTAAAATTAACAAACATCTCTCAAAATTTCGGAGCAGATGTTACACTGCCTGCTTTGCAATAGTCGAATAGCAGCCTTCTAAAACGTGAGAAATGACTGGCAAACCCTCTGATTTGAGAAATGACTTCTAAAAAATGAATTGAGCTAGGAAATCCTTAGTTTCCACTAGAATATGGTTCAAACTATCATCATACATGGATTTACGTGTGTTAGGTGATAGGTAACATGAAGCTCGGAAGAAAAAGGGAAATTTAAAGGAAAACCCATAGTGAAACACTAAGCTTTAATTGCATAAATGCATAATTAGAGCAAATTAGTATGAACTTAAGTTATTCCTTAGGAAGTGATTCGTAAAGACAAATCAGAAGTGAAAGAGGAAAACTCTGGTTAGGAGAGGAGCAAATTTTTAAGGTAGAGTAATCTACACTCCCCTGTCTTAAAATAACGTTGTGAATTACTTGTGGTAAATAAACATTTTTTATCAAAATGGAAAATATGTGATGAAACCGATTTGTGAAATGCAAATTTTTCTTATGAGTATAGAAATATTTCCTGTATATGTTAGAGATACTCATTGTTGCTTGATGAGATTGGTTATTGGGTTATATGCTCATAGGGACAGACGAAACTTAGGGTCGATATTCAATAACTGGTATAGGACAGTCATTGAATATTCTTGATGCATACCACTTTATAAAATTTATCTATTTTTATCTAATTGGTTTGTATTTGTTAGGGGTTACTCGTGAAACCAAGATAACGCTACAAAAGACTTAAGGGTAAAGGGTGGATGGTCTATACTGGGTGACGTTTTGTTTTAAGTATAATACCCTACAACCCTTGGTATTAGTCAACTATCTGTATGTATTTGCCGTATATTAGGAAAAGAGGATGATACTAGCAATGTACACATGTTGAGGCACGCCTTGGAAGTTGGTACTCACCTATCCTTTAGTGGGTGATTAGTGTGATGGATCACACTCACAAAATAGGATGACGTTTTTCATGTGATTGGTGTTACAGATCACACCCAACTGTGTTTTGATGATTACTATTACAAATCACACCTAATTATTTTCTGGTGATTGGTGTTACATATCACACCCAACTAAAACCAGAATGAATTTGATAAAACAGCATGCAATGAGATAATGCTCATATGATATTGTGATATATGCAGGATATGTGAATTTGCATTAACATGACACTTGTTGTGCAAAAGAAATTTACAGGCTTTATTGAGAGAAATGATTTATAAATGAAATGATACTATACTCTTGTAAATTTACATAATTTCCTATATTTGTTGAATTGAAAGCATTTGGTGATTCACATATGAGTTTAAGCTGATTTTTGGGGAGGTGTTTTCTATGCTAAAGTCACAGCTGGACTTACAATTATTTTGAAACTGTTTATATTGTAAATTACTCGACTAGGATTTTCATATCTCAATTGACCCTGAATGGATGTTTTAGAATTATATATTTCAGAGTGTATAATAGGATGATTGGTGGTATAACTATACTGCATAGGAAGGTGGTTGAGTGGAATTTGAATGGACTAAAGTAAGAGTCTATTTGGGTTACACTTAACTAGTAATGGCCCTTTGGGTTTCTTAAATGCAAAAAGGAGAAAAAAATTATTCAGGCTATTTTACGCTTCCTTTAGTTTACTTTGATGTATATAATTGTAAGGTATGAAAAAGGGGGTCATTACAAAGGTGGTATCAGAGCCTGGTTTAAGGGAAAGCCTAGTTATGAGTTAGCTTGGTTACGAGTTTTCCTGGTTACTGGTTGGGGACTAGGATTGGTTTACAAGTTATACTGATTTATGTTTAAATAGGTTTACAGCTTTAGGAATTAGACTTATCAGACTCTGGAATATATAAGATATGATCAAACAATTGAGATATTAGGAATGACGTTACTGCCATAGCTGGATGCTGTTACTAAAAGCTAATTGTTCTCCTTTTTGTATCAGCAACATATGGCAAATACTAGAAGGGGCACTGTTGAGAGGTCACGAGGGAATAGCAGTAGGGATGATGACATGAGAGATATGATGGATTCCTTTCGAATGATGGCAGAGGCAGTAAGAGAACAGGCTGCGACTAGTACCAACATGATGAGACAATACCAAGAGAACCACCAGAATCATAATGAAGGGAATAATCAGAATAACAACCACATATACCAAGGCTGGTTAGAGTTCCAGAGAGCTAGACCACCAGTGTTTACAGGCACTTGTAAACCAATGATAGTAGAAGGGTGGCTTAAGAAGATGGAGAAGATCTTCTAATTGCTGCATGGCACTGACGATCAAAGAGTTACTTATGCAGTATACATGCTAAAGGGAGAATTAAAACACTAGTGGAGCAGGGACTTTCTTGGATAAATACTTCCATGAGAGTGTGAGGCAGGCAAAAGAAACAGAGTTCCTATAACTCAAGCAAAGGGACAGGCCGTTTAAAGAATATTTAGCCAAATTTGAAGAGTTGGCTAGATATTCCACTTGTCTAAAATTACACCCTGATGAAGCATGGAAGTCAAGCCAACTAGAACTAGGCTTGTACTTATAAATGAGAACACAAATAGCCCTATTGGAGCTAAGGGATTTCTCTGTGCTAGTGAACAAATGCCGCATTCTCAGTAAAAGTCTGGAGGAGAAATAGCACATAAAACAAAGGGTGGGAATTAGTAGAATCCAAGTGGGCCAAGACCACAAGCTCCGGGGAAGGTCTTTACCTTGGATAGAGCCAATGTCAAGAAGTCACCTGGATTGATGCAAGGTAGAGGTAAGATTTACAATTTTCCTTAATATAATACTATTTGATTTGGGTGCTACGCACTCTTTTATATCTAATACATGTGTTGGAAAAATAAACTTACCTTTTCAAACCATTCTGTAAGACTTGTACATTTCCAAACCTTTAAGAGAGTCTATAATATCACCACAAATTTGCTTAAACTATAGAGTTCCATTGATGACACCCTATTTATTGTGGACCTTGTGTGCTTGCCTTTGATTGGGATCGATGCCATTTTAGGGATAAGTTGGTTGTCTAGGAATCAAGTTCTTTTGAACTGTTTTGAAAAGACTATCATGTATTTGGATGCCTTACTGGTAGGTGGGAGTGACAGGGTGTGTGAAGTAAATGATATCTCCCTTAACTTTTCCCAGGAAGAATTACAAGAAAGGCTAAGCTTAATTCCTGTCGTTAGCTACTTCCCAGAGGTGTTTTCCATAGAAATAACCAGGTTACCCCCATCGAGAGAATTAAAGTTCACTATAGACCTAATTCTTGGTACAGGCCTAATATCCATGACAGCATATAGGATGGCTCTAGTATAACTAAGGAAATTGAAGGTCTAAATAGAGGACTTGTTAGAGAAAGAATTCATTAGGCCAAGTGTGTCACTATAGGGAACTACTGTTTTGTTTGTAAAGAAGAAGGATGAGAGCATGAGGTTGTGTATAGACTACCTACAACACAACTGAATAAAGTGACTGTTAAGAATAAGTACCCTTTACCTTGAATAAATGATCTGTTTGACCAATTGCAAGGGGCCATGGTATTCTCCAAGATAGACTTAAGGTTAGGATACCACTAAATCAGGGTTAGGAATGAAGATATTCCTGAGATAACATTTAGCACCAGGTATTGTCAATATAAGGATTTGGTGATGCCGTTTGGACTGACCAATGCTCCTACTGTCTTTATGGACTATATGAATAGAATATTTTGACCTTACTTGGATCAATTTGTAGTGGTATTCATAGATGAAATATTAGTCTATTCCAAGACTCATGAAGAGCACGCACAACATCTTAGTATGGTACTACAGATGTTGGAGGAAAAGCAGTTGTATGCTAAGTTATAAAAGTGTGAGTTTTAGCTAGAGGAGGTGAATTTTTTAGGTCATATGGTGAATGGGAAAGGAATTTCAGTAGACCTTAAGAAAATTGAGGCGATACTAGATTGGGTTCAGTCAAGAGCAGTCACAAAAGTTAAGAGTTTTCTGGGTTTGGCAGGTTATTATCGGAAGTTCATACAAAGATTTTCCCAAATAGTCCTACCATTAACCCTGAATGATTAAAAAGGGTGTTCAGTTTGAGTAGAGTGAAAGGTGTGAGCGTAGTTTCTAGACATTAAAAGAAAAGCTAACTACCACCCTAGTGTTAGTAATCCCAAACCCAACAGAGCCATTTGAGGTATATACAGATACATCAAAGAAAGTTTTAAGACGCGTCTTAATGCAAGCAAGGAGAGTAGTTGCCTATGCATCCAGACAACTTAAACCTATAGAGGAAAACTATCCCACCCACGATTTGGAGTTAGCTGCAGTGGGTTTTGACTTAAAAATTTGGAGACATTACCTATATAGGGAAAAATTTAAGGTTTTCAGTGATCATAAGAGCCTTAGATATTTATTTGATCAAAATGAGCTGAATATGAGACAGACAAGGTGGGTAGAGTATCTGAAGGACTTCAACTTTGAAAGAAATTCCCATGCGGGGAAAGCTAATGTCGTAATTGATGCATTAAGTAGGAAGGCCTTGCAAGTAGCCAGTTTGATGATAGATGTGATTTCTCTTCCAAAGAGATTGGTGATGAGTGATTTTCAAATAAATTGTGAGTTGAGGGAAAAAGTTAGGTAAGCCTAACAAGAAGATGAATCTTTAGGAGTCTACATGAACCAACCAGGGTTTGGGTTAACCACTAATAGGGTACTAATGTTTAGGAATAGGGTAGTGATCTCGAACCATCAGGAGCTAAGGGAGAAATTGTTAGCGGAGGCCCATCGTAGCCACTATACCATTCACCCAATTATCTCCAAGATGTATTAGGAGTTGAAGAGAAACTTTTGGTGGTCAGGTTTGCAAAAAGACATCGTTAAATACATGAATGCTTGTCTTACTTGTCAACAAGTAAAGATAGAGCATCAAAGACCCGCAGGGTTGTTGAGACTACTAAAGATACTGAAGAGGAAGTGGTATCAGGTAACCATGGATTTTGTTGTAGGATTACCTTAAACTCCAGCTGGTTATGATTCTATATGAGTGATAGTGGATAGATTGACCAAATCTACTCATTTCTTACCTATTAAGATCAGATATTCCCTAGAAAAGTGAGCCTAAATATACCTTAGGGAAATTTTGAGGTTGCAAAGAGTACCATTGGGCATAATGTTAAATCAAGACCCTTGATTTACATCTAGGTTTTGGCAGTCCCTCCAAAGAGCATTAGGAACCTAACTTAAGTTTAGCACTGCTTACCATCCTCAGACTGATAGACAGTCTGAAAGAATAATACAAACTCTAGAAGATATGTTGATAGCCTGTGTGCTAGAACAGAAAGGAAGTTAGGACAAGTACCTATCTTTGTTAGAGTTTGCATACAATAATAGTTATCACTCTACTATAGGTATGGAATCCTATGTCGCTTTGTATGGGAGAAGTCACAAGTCACCATTAAGTTGGGTAGAAATAGAGGAGAGCACGCTGTTGGGACTGGAGATTGTACAGGGGACTACTGATCAAATCAAAATGATTAGGGAGAAGATGAGAGTTGCCCAGTAGAGATAGGAAAGTTATGCCAATAGGAAGAGAAGGCCTTTGGAATTCAGTAATGGAAACCATGTATTTTTTAGAGTGTCACCCACCACGGGCATTGGTAGACAAATAAAGACAAGAAAATTAAGTCCCTGATTCTTAAGGCCATTCTAAATTCTGAAAATGGTCAGTCCAGTCACCTACCAAATTTCCCTACCTCCTTACCTATCAAATTTGCATGACGTCTTTCATGTCTCGTAACTCTAAAAATATGTCCCAGATCCCATGCATGTATCGGGGAATCAGCCCATAATATTAAAGAAAAATTTAACTTATGAGTCTACTCCTATTGAAATCTTAGACTTTAAGACTAAACAACTCAGAAATAAAGTGATTCCCTTGGTTAAAGTACTTTGGCAAGATGTAGCAACCTAAGAGATGATGTGGGAAAAAGAGCATGAAATAAGGCAACACTATCTAGAACTATTTGTAGGTATGAATTTTAAAGACAAAATTCTTCTAAATGGGGGAGAATTGTGATACCCCATTTCCTTGAAGTTATTACCATTGAGGATAATTTTGGAAACTTTCTCTAAGGATTTAAAATGAAGCAAGAAATTTGAGGATTTAAGAAAAAATGACTTAAATGAAATAAGGAATTAGGATTTCATGTTTTTACAAGATGGTCCCTGAAGCTCCCATAATGCAACTCCTTTAGACTCCCTTATATGTATTCCTTCTTCCCTCATTAGCGCACTTCCAATGTTGAGAAGAAAAGGGATCGCATGAGCAGAGGAGAAAAGGGAAGGGAAGCAAGTGAAAATTCTTCTATAGCCAGATTTGAGGTAAGAACTCCTCATCCATAGCTTAGTGAATGTCTCGGACATCATTTAAGACTAGATTTCTATTCCTGAAATGCTTTAAATCTACTAAATTTAGGGGAGAAAATAGAAATGGCTAGGTTAAGGAATTTTCAAATTTTTTGGATTTATGGAGTAGAAGGACTGATTTTTGAGGTGGCTTAAGGTTAGAAATATATTTCTAAACTGAAATGCATGATCTTTAACTTCCATTTAGTAATTTGTAAACTTAAATCAGATTTTTTCACCTGGGTTTCACTATTCATCCAATTTGCATGTGTGAATTTGCTGCATGATTGATGTTTGAACATGAAATTTACTAGGTTTTAGACAGAAATGGTTGGAATCTAGGCTAATGTATTTTAAAACTGAAATGGACTAGAATCTGGACTAGGATTTTGTGAAAAACAAACGTTCTTGAACTGTCAAAGAACAGGGCAACGAACTGCCAGCATGTATCAATCGACTGTCATGTTCTTGACAAACTTAGAAACCAATGTAGGGGCGTAATAGTTGATTGGTAGCATCATCAGTCGACTGTCGGGTCCATATTTATGTTTGGCAACTGACTAGTAGCGTACTAATAGTTGACTGGCAAGCTACTGTCTTGCGAAACCCTAAATTCCAGAGAGATACCAGTTGACTGGCAGCTTTGCGATAGTTGACTGTCAGCCCTTCAATGAGCAATCAGTAACTGCTAGCTCTATGGTAGCTGACTGGCAACCCTTTGGCATGAGAAATGACTTCTAAAACATGAATTAAGCTTGGAAATCCTTAGTTTTGACTAGAATAAGGTTCAAACTGTCATCATACATGGAACTTACATCTGTTGGGTGATAAGTAACATGAAGCTAGGAAGAAAAAGGGAAATTTGGAGTAAAACCCATAGTGAAACTCTAAGCCTTAATTGCATAAATGCATAATTAGAGGGAATTACTATAAACTTAAGTTGTTCCTCAGGAAGTGATTTGTAAGGACAAATCAGAAGTGAAAGAGGAAAACCCTAGTCAGGAGAGGAGCAAATGGTTAAGGTAGAGTAATCTACACTCCCCTATCTTAAAATAATGTTGTGAATTGCTTATGGTAAGTAAACACTTTTGATCGTAACAAGAAATATATGATGAAATTGATTTGTGAAATGCAAAGTTTTCTTATGTGTATAGAAATATTGTCTGTATGTGTTAGATATACTTGTTGCTGCTTGATGAGATTGGCTATTGGGTTATATGCTCATAGAGACAAACGAAACTTAGTGTAGACATTCAATGGTTGGTATGATACAGTTGTTGAATATTCCTGAAGCAAACTACTTTATAAAATTTATCTATTTTTATCTAATTAGTCTGTATTTGTTAGGGGTTACTCATTAAACCAAGATAACCCTACGAAAGACTTAAGGAGTAAAGGGTGGATGGTCTATACTGGTTGACGTTTTGGTTTAAGTGTAATACCATATAACCCTTGGTATTAGTCGACTATGTGTATGTATTTTCCATATAGTTGGGAAAGAGGATGAGACTAGCGATGTGCACATGCCGGGGGATTCCCTGGAAGTTGGTATTCACCTATCCTTGAGTGGGTGATTGGTGTGACAGATCACACTCAAAATATGATGACATTTTTGGGTGATTGGTGTTATGGATCACACACAACTAAAACCAAAATGAATTTGATAAAAAAAGCATACAATGAGATGATGCTCATATGATATTGTGATAAATGCAGGATATGTGAATTTGTATTAACATGAGACTTGTTGTGCAAAATAAATTTACAGGCTTGATTAAAAGAAATGGTTTATAAATGAAATGATACTATACACTTGTAAATTTACATAATTTCCCATATTTCTTGAATTGAAAGCATTTGGTGATTCACATATGAGTTTAAGCTAATTTTTGGGGAGGTGGTTTCTGTGCTAGAGTCACAGTTGGACTTACTACTGTTTTGAAACTATTTATATTGTAAATTACTCTACTAGGATTTTCATACCTCAATTGAATCTGAATGGATTTTTTAGCATTATATATTCCAGAGTGTATGATAAGATGATTGGTGGTATAGCTACACTGTGCAGGAAGGTGGTTAAGTGGAATTTGAATGGACTAAAATAAGAGTCTATTTGGGTTACACTCAACTAGTAACAACCCTCTGGGTTTCCTAAATGGAAAGAGGAAAAAAAATTATTAAGGTTATTTTACGCTTCCTTTAATTTACTCTGATGTGTATAAATGTAAGGTACGAAAAAGGGGGTTGTTACAGGGGGTAGCACATCTTCACGATTATCTTCTTCCCCTTCCTGCTCTCTCTTGAGAGAGAGCATCTTCTTCTCCAAGGCATGGACAAAGCTGGGGTTTTGATTTAGACGGCCTTGGGCTCTTTCGTTTAGCTATATGTGGCTAATTTCTTTTCTTTTCTAGTTAGGAAATTGTGGTTTTAGATATTTGAAGCTATGAGGTAGATTAGGAATGAATTGCCTTCTCTTCAGACAAGTAAATTATGATTTTTGAGTTTAATTAATATGCATGTTTATACCAAGATTACAGGGCTCGTTTTCTCTATATAGATGCGTATTCACTACTAACATTGTTGCTTGAATTTATAATTGTTCATTAATCAATGTTCGAGTAATATCTAGTGAAATATACATGCATATTGTAACACCCCCAATCCTATGGTTCTTTTTAATTAATTAAATAATATAATATAATATACATGATTTGTGAGTTACTACTACCTTTACTCGAGTAAATTTTTAACTTTTACCAAGTTAAATAATTAAGTGTTACTAGTTTAGGAATTCTACACTTAGGATTCTCACGTAATATTGTAGCAGAAATATATATATCTTTTCATTCACATACATGATCTATTTACATTCATTATAGTTTCTATGCAATAGACATATACCTATAGATATGTGAGAGTGTCAACTAGGGTAAGGAGACAATAAGTCTGTTACTCATACCCATTTAACAAAGACTGCTAGTGGATACCTATCTCACATATTTTAATACATATATGCTTTCAATTTATGCACCAAAATTCACCATCTTGATCCTTTCCAATAATGATAATAAGGATTCAGGGTATTGGTCATGTCCAAAAACACACTACATAGAACCTATATATCATGCAACTAAGGTGTAGGAGGAATTTCTACTACAAAAATAATCCACAATTCCTTCACAACTGAGAGATACCCTAAGAATGGTATTTCCACTACCTCCACTTCCATCTCTAGTAACACTTGATATCTAGGCATCTAATACAAACCAATACTTCACATGAGAATGAATCTCAGTAGCAATAAACAACCAGTCTTTTAAAATACACTGGCCTATACCACTGTACTGATACAAAAAAAATTACATTCTTCTTATCATAAAATAAAATATTATGTCTATTGGAATACAATGCATTAATTATATAATCTCATAATCATACTCTGCATGCAATATAAAATCATCACATATCTATTTAGTTGGATATAAAATTATCATATTATATTTCATATTCATCAAACAAGATATATCATACCACATATCCATCACACAGGATATATATCACATCATAATGGTAATAGGAAATCACATAGAAACAAGAACATAAACAAGGAAATCAAAGCATATTCTCATGGCCAACGCCAAATCATGATCATCATAAGATCATGCCAAGAAATCAAGAGAGTTGTCGAGTGAACAACTCCTCATATATAACCGTCACTCACAGGTGAGTATCTCGTAGTCCGTGATTACCTGTAGTTCTCAACTGCAATATATTCATAATCTGGTAGTCCTTTACTGTAATATATGTACATGCTGGAGCGTCTCTCAATGGATCCAAGTTCATCTATCCATAACACCCTCATGAGGGTCTCTGTCCATTGCTCAGACAGATCATTCCCCACCTCTAAGAACCATAGGGTCCTTACCCACTTCTCTGGCAAATCCTTCCTCACATATTTGGGATTACTCTTCTCAACAAATCATTTCCCTAAAAATACTATTCACAAGTATATAAAATAAAGTGATTCGGCTGATACCATGGTTATATATAACTTGAAGTATGTGAATCCTTTAATTGGCCATAGGGGAATTCACTAACTTAAAATTAATAACCACTATAGTGTTTTCAAAAACCATTTAATTTAGCCATAGAGTGCCCTAATTGTTGTCTCATACCAATAACTGGTTACTCAATATGTACCTATTTACCACTATCTATAAACTAGGAATACATTCTTATTTCTCTAGTAATTCTCATACTCATTCCTTTTCAATTATCACATCATTCTTGCTCTCTTTCTTTCTTTCATTCTCAACCCTCTTGTTATTCATTATATATTCTAGGTTTAAATCCCTTGTTTGAGTGAAGTTTTTGGGCTAAGTATGCTTCAAACTAGGTCATTAAGTTCATTTTTCCAAAACATAGGCCTACCAGTCAACTTTCACCTTCCTGGTTGTCGACTTGCAACTCACTGCCTCAAAAATTTCCAAAACCAAGGGCTACCAATCGACTGTCCCAAGCTCAACAGTCGGCTGCTCTGTTCTTGGCAAATTTTCAAAAAAAATAAGCACAATATTCGACTTTCAGCCTCCTAGTAGTTGACTGCTAGCACTCTAAATGCTTTCTAGGCAACTGAAGATCACGACAGTCGACTAGTAAAGGTTACAAGTCAACTGCTATGTTATGCTCTATTTTTAAAATCCTTTGTTCACCCAAATTTTTGCCCAAGAACTAGTTTGTAATTCATTTTTTATGCTCATTAACTCAATACTAGTGTGCAAGCATCATTTATCACATAAAAATAGCCTAAACTACTATTTAATCTTCTATAAATCTTGGATTAAGCCCTATATTCATTCAATAGGTAAAAATCCATTTTTCATAATCTAATTTTAACATGCATATGTATATTCATGTAGTTTAAAACACCTAATAGCATTTGTATGCATCAAAAATGTAGTTTTGAATCCTTCTTTTACTTTAAATAAAATAAAAATCTCATTTTCAACATATGCGTAGTAAATTCAAAATTAGAGGGAATAGGTTATTTTGCTACCTTATTTTGTGTAACAGTTGGTGTGAAATTATCAGATGAACTCCTAGATTGCTCAGCTACCAACTTCTTGCCTCGATTCATTGTAAAAATACCACTTCCTTTGTAAATTCCTAATTTCTCTCTCTAAAATGTCTCTCACTCTCCCTCTAGAATTTTGAAGTGAAGATGAGGAAATGGAGATTATGAGTTTTAGCTCTATTTATAAGTGGTTCAAGAATTGCCATTCTGATCTTAATTCTTGATCATTCAGCTCAAAATAGTAAATTCCCTCAATCACATGCCAAATTACCATTTTGCCCCTAAACCATTGGCGAAAAATTTCAAAATCCTGATAACTACAATAAATCTTCTAGCTAATATTACGGTATGCTAAACTTAATTATAGAAATTTTACAAAGCTTCCTCTGCTCAACCTTTTTCCTCTCATTCAAGTCCCCGCTCTTTTCTTTTCAATTTAGTCCCTGACTCTAATGCAACTACATAAAATTTAATGCAACAAACACAGGCATTTAACTTATTTAAAATTAACAAAACATTTCTTAATAAATAGGAGGAGCAGATGTTACACATGTTCCATGCATCTGACTAGGAAATCGTGATTCTAGTTACAATTAAGTAGGACGTTCCACTTAATCAACTTGTACCAATGTGTTAGTCAAGATCTTAATACGATTTTTCCATATAAACATAAATACATGTTTTAAGTTGATTAGAAACTAGGGAGAAATGATGAAGGTTTCTCATTGCTCTAAGTTAGGTAGAAACTCAACAATATTATGATTGTTGTGCCTAGTTTACTTGTTTATTATAGGTTATTGGTCCGATGATTAGCATAATCTCTAGAGTTACATGATTCCTAACTATAGCCTTTTGATTTAGTTTACTTCTTTCCTAATAGAAGCCTTTTTTCATTAACCTCACTTAGTTTAGTTTTGTTCATTTATTTTACTATTTTATTTGATTTTTTAGCTTATTTGAATCACATCAACCTTTACCTCCCTTGCCTATTTATTTTACGTTAGTTTCTATCCTTATTGCCACTACTTATTGAAAGGAAAAGTAAACCTCCAATCTTTGTGGGATCAACCTTGCTCTCTCTATGAACAAATCAATTTAGTGAAGTATAAAATTTATATTTGTTGGATTTGACACCCAAAAGATTGCTTGCCTCATGGATAGCTCTTCAGTATCCTTCATCAGCCTTAAGGCCCTTTCCAGGAGATTGGTGGATAACTAATTTCCTACAAACCATCTGTTGCATGAGAAGAAAAATAACGTTTGCAAACAAAAGTGAGCCATTATTAAACTAAGGTAAAGGCCACCATGTAACACTCGTTCCTACATAATCCTCAAGGTTCAAGTTATAATGGATTATCTATGTTGGTGCAAGAAATTCAATAAGACTCCTGCAAGGTAAATGTAAGCTGAGAAAGGTATAAAGTAAAGAGTAGAGAAAAATTTAGAGTTTATATAAGCAATTCCACCAGGAAGGATTAATGTGACTAATTTAAATTTGAAACTTCCCTTCCAACATTGCATAGGCAATTTGGTACATCCATTGTCTCCTAACCAAAATGTCTTGAGAGCTAAAGATCGAGACTAAATCGTAGGAACCTATTCCTTTTTTCACCCTATGCCATATTTTTACCATTTCCCACCTACCACCCATATAAATGGGTTAAAAGAAGAGAAAGAAGTCAGAGGCATCTTTTAGAGAGAAGAAATAGCATCTTTCCAGTGAGAGAGAAATGCTAGAGATATAAAGTGCATTTGAATCTTGGAGTATAGATTTAGGTCAGGAAAACATTCCAAGATTACCCTACTTCACTTCTAGACAAACATCAGCATCCATTTCATCTTAAAAGTTATTAAATCTCCTATTCTCCCTTATTTTTTAAGGTATTGTTTATGATGGTAAAAGTGTCATTTTCTAAGATTTCTAAGTAAAATGGGAGATTAAAACCTACATTCTCTGATTTCTTAACTTCTATTAGATATTAAATGCTGCTTATTTGTACTGATGCATGCTTGTATGGTAGATCTAAGAATCTTTTTACTGTTCATGATAAAGAAAAAGGGAAAAATCAAATTTGAGATTGATAGAGCTAATAATTCATATTTTCTATGTTAGAAACCTTTTAAAGGTAAAAAAGGCTATGATTTGATGTTGAGAATTGAGAATGAGCTATTATATAAACTGGACATAGATGAAAACATAGGTTGGTAACAAAACTGAGACATAGTAGCCAAATGCCAAGCCCCTAGATGTCGTGTTCTTTGCATTGCTTAGAACATGGAAACTGACTGCTAGCCTGATAAAAGTCGACTGTCGAGTTTTTAAGCTGCCCAAAAACCAGAGTAGCAGGCTAGTAATTGAATTCCAAAAGGGTGGAAGTCGGCTACCATCTCTTGGGTTGAGTTGTCCTATTTAGACAAAGAACTACCAGCCGACTGCCAAAAGAGAGAAAGTCGACTGGCAGGTCCCAAAACATGAGAAATTTCTTGTAGCATCTCAATTTTAGATTTCAAAGCTCAATTATACTAGTGGTTTGCCATAAAAAATCTATGAGGGAGACCCCGCCATCTACTACCCTTGTTGTTAACGATGAGTATCCAATTCCCCCTCCCTTGCCTTGAGTTCTTTATCCTTCTCTATAAGGAAAAAATTAGCGGCAACAAGTTCCTCCTTGGAGGTGCAATAATCAAGCTTTGCCTTGTTTTATGGGCAGTAAGGTCGACCTCTTACCTATCTGCCCTATCTCAATCAGTTGTAAACTGAGCCTTCTTGTCTTGTAGGATCTCCAACTGAGCCTTTAGATCCGCAATGGTGGTAGGATATCTATCTTCTATCTATCCATCTCAGACTTCAAAGAGTCTCTCCCAACCAAAAAAAACAAGAAAGCAAGTTAAAATCAAAGCTTGGGTAAAAAATGAAAAATGCAAAGTACAAATCAAATACCTCAACGAGGCCAGTTTGGTTTGAGAGGATCTTTATCTCACAAAGGCCCTAAAGCTTCAGGCGGCGAATCTTCTGGAGAATCCTAGTCACGCTAAGACTCTTTAAGGTCTTCTCTAACACTTTTTCATCCTTAATGGTAAAAATGTGTTATTGTAGCAATAAGAAGGGTCATAAGACTTGACAAAAATACTTTGGTTGTTCCTTTTTGCTTCCTTCCCCTTATCCACCTTTTTATTTTTTGACAGGGGATTTCCACTTGCCCCCAAAATTGGCTCTCGTGCATAATAGGAGTGCATGCTCATTGACCAATCGGTCAATGTAGCAGTCGAAGCACCTTGAAGAGGAGTAGGTAAACTACATGAGCCCTTGAGACTTTTAGGAGGGCTAATAGTAACTATACCCTTGATCACCCCTGTGATGACCCTCCAATAAAAGTGCCCCCATGAGAGCCTCTACTAGCAGCATAATGGAGGCATGCATTGTATAAAGCCTCCAAATTACCATGACGATCTACAAAATAGACTTTAGGTATACAAAAAGTGTAGTAATAAACAAACCATAAAAGTAGAGCAGAGGTATAAAAAGTCACTAGCCATTGATTTCATGTTGATAGTTTCTTAAGAGCCTGGCAATGATCTCCTTCTCTTCCTCATCAAGGTCCCCCTTATTCATCATTAAAGGATTCTAAGTAGAAGACCAACTAAGGAGAAATAAGGGATGATAATCCCCACAACGTAATCATAAGGGATACGTGTCCTTAAAAGGAACAACATGAAAGAATGCACGGTTATAATTTTTCAAATTAAGGTTAACTCCTCTACAAGGCGCAAGCAATCTTCAACTTTTTAGAACTGAAGCCGTCCCTTATTTGATCAAGAATGGGCCTTAAAGAGGATAAATAAAATACAAATGGTAGGCTCCACATCTACCTTGGCACACAACTCCTGGAAACCACAAATGATTACCTAGGCAGTCGCCACAAGTTGCATTCGGTAGACATTGAGGCGACTTAACATACACATTTCAAAATCAATAAAAGGTGGGAGGATCCCTACCTCCCGTACCATATGTTGATATATAAAAAAACTAACCCTGTCACAGTCTAAAAGACTTGGCAGAGAAGGAAACCCAGCAATCCAAAAGGTGATCTCATAGGACTTGGGTTAGAATACCTCCTCCCACAAAGCCCGCATATCACCAATAGTAGAAATACTACTTCTAACAGCCATAATGGCCTCACTAGCATTCTCCTAAGACATTAATCACTGCATGCAAATAGGATAAGGGCAATTGGAACTATCTATAAAAGGAATATTTTCTTCATCTAGCTTATGCACTAGAGAAACTTTAACGACCCTAGACAAGTCTACAAGTAATCGATGGTTAACTAAAACATCTTGGACACACATTAGCCTCTTAGGATAGTCCATACCTACTTCCTATTGTTCCTCCCTTTTCCCATTGATGATAGCCTCTTTGCCCTCAGGCAAAGCCCTAACTATAGAGGAAACCTCTTTACTACCAAGCTCCCCATCATCATTAGAAAAAAGCCACCAACCTAGGTTTTTGAGAGTCATCCTTGGCCCTTGAAGGCATATCAATAACAATAACCTTGGGTCTATGATTCAACTATACCAATTGGCTCACAATTTCTATAAGAATAATGAAATAGAAGCATACTTGAAGAAGAAGACATCTTCCAAAATTAAAAAAATCCTTAAAATATTCTATAGATTAAAAAGGCGAAGTGAGCTAGTAAAAAAAAACAATCAAAGAAAAGAAAGGAAGGGAGAAAGTGTACTCACAAAAACTCAAGAGAAATGGAAAAACCTCCAAAGAATGGAGAATCAGAATTGCAAACCCTTTTCCTTGCAAAATAGAGAACTCACAAACACTTAGAGTGAAAATCACATAAAGGAAGCATCTCGCAGAAGTTGAAAAGTGAAAGGACACTTCTAAATACCAATCAATTTGAACCTTAGGTGCCAAGCCCAAGGAAAATATGAAAATGCCTAAAAGAATCATTGAGGTACTTCAATAGACACCTTCACTACTCGAGATACTCGCTATCATGCTTAGAAATGTAGTTGGAATGAAAATTGAAGCGCTAGAAGTTCAAAACGTGTGCGCCTTATGCTAGAGGACTTGGATGCCCACATGTCAGACCCAAGAGGATATGTAATCTTAGGCTTGGGGGACTTATGGTATATCTGGATTAGGTCTACCAATAATATGCTGTCACATAGCATTTGGCTCCTCATAAGATATTAACCCATGTGATTGCCATTTATGGCTAGCGATCCATGTGATCGCCCCTTACGGAAGGCGATCTCTACTATCACCCATAATTAATTGTGTAATTGATTCTCCCACTAAAATTATATAAAGAGCTACCTCGACCTCCCTTAGGTACATTGCTCTTAGTACTCTCAAACCCTTACTTGCATCCTAGTTTTCTCTTTATTAATTTGATCATTGGAGGTGCATTATAGAGGTCATCTTCCTTTGTGGATTATTTTTTCAAGTCCCTCATTCTCAATGGTGTTCTTGAGTTCAAAGAACATCACTACTTGATGATCTCCAAATTGGAAAAATCACTAGAATCAAGCTAGATACCTACAAAGGCAATGTAATAGGGGGAGAAGGCCCCTTAAAGCACCTCTGATGGTTAAGTTAGTGAAGGTGGGAAGAGATCGAGAGTAAAGAGAGCTGAGATTGCTTAGAGTTTGCATACCTTAAGAAGGCAATAAGTCACCAAAGGTGTTCAAGTGTTTTGTTTGCTTCGGTTTCACCTTAAAATTGAAACAAACCAATTGATTGTTTTCAAAATGAGTGGACCTTGTTGGTTGTGTTTAAGATCAGTTCAGTTCAATAAAGGTTGGTTTGGTTCGATTTTGGAGTCAATTTTGTTCATGCTAACTTGACATTTTTATTTTGGAATATATTAAACAAAACTCTAACTTGTTTATATGTTTTATACATTTATAAAGTCTAAAATAATAATTTTAAAAAATACTTTTAAAGGGTTCAAACATATAATATTATACAAAATAACCAATCCTAAAGTTTTCAATCAAGATTCTAACAATATTAATAAAAAATTGAAAACTTTATGACATAATAAAATCATATTGAATATTCTTATCTCACAATGTTTCAATATATCACCATAATTACTTATAAAAAATAAATAATAACTACATAATATATTACAAAAAATTCTATAATTATAACTTTTAAGAGATAAAATTTAAAATTAATATATATATAGACAAATGGTTTGGTTAAAATTGAAAAAAAGAAATCATAAACCGAGAATCTAACCAAATCATTTGATTTTGTTATTTTGAAAATCAAATCAAATCAATTCTTTTTTTATCTTTGCTTAGTTTCTAATAAATTTGATTTGATTTAGTTTAATTTAGGCGGTTTGGATTAGTTTTGCACACTCCTGTGGCATGCTCCTTTATAGGTTATGAGTGAGGACATGTGAGACCTTTATATTTTAGTTACTGTACATCACTAGGGTTTGATCAGATAAAGAAGATTGAGGTACCTAATGGCCACTCGTGAAGTCAGGTCAATCCAAATATACCACTATTATTTTGATAAATTTTTGTTAACACTCTAAGTCCTTCATAAGGATTTAGTCAAACCTCAAATCTCCTTGGAAAATAGATATGAGAAAGATTTTCTCCTCGATGCTCCTTTGTAGGTGAGGGCCAAAAATAAGTGTGGGCATGAAGAGGAGGGAGGCGTTCCCCGCCCTCGCCTTATTTCATTACCATCCCTAATTAATGTTACTTCATGACAATTTTAAAATAATTTCAATCATGAAAATTTTAATTTATACTTAACATAATTAATATTTATAATTGTTATATAAATTATAAAAAAATTAATTTTTTTTATTTTTTAATCAAATTAATTGATTCAATTTATATAATATTAAATAATTGAATTAAATTTTTATTCAATTAATTCAACCAATAAATTAATTTAAAGTTAAATTGATTTCATTAAATCTAGATGAAATTGAAATTTGGCTATCTATTCTCAAAAAGCGGTTGTGTATTTTATTTTAAATTTTGAAATAAAAATAAAAATAATTATTATATTTTAAAATAATAAAAAATTATTTAGCTTTTCATTTTTTTATCTATTATAAGGTATTATTATTTTTTTATTTTTCATTTATTTTACATCATATGTTTTATTAAAAATATAATTTAATATATATAGATATATATGGACCCCACGTCACGTGAGACTCACTTCCATAGTCACGTCACGTGAGACTCACTTTCTATAGTTGAAATTTCATATTACACCACATTCGTTCTATATATATTTTGACCACACGTGAGACTCACTTCTAAAGTTGAAATTGCAGCACCACATTCGTATTAAAAAACATTCCCTCATTTTCCGTAAATATTTATTTAAGCTTTTAATGATGGTTATGAATAAAGTATTATAATTTTTATTTTTAGACCAAAAACTTTTTCTTTTTGATAGATCTCATATATGGACTTCTTGTCTTAAACATTTAAAAAGCATTAATTTTTTAAGTTAATACTTATGTATATAATTTATTTATATATATATAATCATGAAAAAAAAAGGTAAGGTTATTATATTATTCAAAATCCAATATACATTTAATATAAAGTCAAAAAAAAGGGTGTGTTTTTAAGTTTGAGCAATGACTGTACACGCACCATTGCCCCGAAAAAAAAGGCTGTGCATGCACTTTGCGTAAAAGTACAACAGGCAGCTGATAATGGGGTGGGTGGGTCAGTCTCGTAAGTCCTACCTATATCCCACAACTAGCTAGAAATCGTATTCAATAGGAGTTCTCTCATCATGTACAAACATTACAAACGTGCAACTGCTAATTCTGCTTCACACGGTATAGCATACACATGCATTATCTCAAACTTCGCTGCCACCCTTCTCCTCCAAAATGGTGCCTAAATGATCTTATTTAATTTTTGGTCCTTAATATTGCACCTGAACACCAATTAATTATCGTATGATAATAATCATATTCAGTTATTCAGAGAATACAAAGAGACAACATAAATTCTTTATATTTCATTTATTTATTAGTAGAATACAAAGAGACAACATAATAATGTTTGAAGCTTGTCAAAGAAAGTGAATTCAACATGCATGTAGATCTAACTTAGAAATTTTTATGAGTTTATTTAAGTCAATAAGTAGCTATAAAAAATATATATTCCTATCTTAAAAAATAAAAATAAAATAAAATTCAAATAATATAATTCGAATATAATACACATATATAAATATACTTAATAAAAATTCAACCAAATCATAAACATTCATACATAATTTTATACCTTTGTAATGAATTTAGTCATTTAGAGATAAATTTTTCTTTTATTTTTTGAAATTGAACAAAGAAATTTTATTGTTTGTCATGAGTTTATTGAGTTTATTACTAGTTTATTAAGTTCAACATTAATTTTACACATTTTTTAATTTGATAATAGGTTAACCAATATTATTTACGCGTAGATGTAAATCCATACAAATTTAAAAATAGAACTAGAAAGTATATGATTGCAATTTGAGGCTATTCAATCATGTTTGGAACCTTGTAGTTTGACTCAATTATACTTTGGTACCTCGTTAACTCGATTATACTTTGGTCTGGTAGTATAAAAGTTTACATTCAAGTAACTTGAGGACCTTGAGGTTAATTTAAAGTGTTAGCACCTTAAATCCTTTGATTTAAAATTTTTTAATAAAAAGTGACACATGCAAGTCACTTGACCCTCGGTTTCGCTAAAATTTTCTAATTTTTTTCTAAAATTATATATTTCAATTGATGTATGAAATTAGAGATTTCATAGGATAATTAAGAAATTGAGAAAAAATTAAGGGCAAAATTGGAGATTTCATTAAGGGAAAAAATTGGAGAAATATATATTTTGTGTTGCATATGTCTAATTTGGAATTTTGATTGGGAAAGGAAAAAAAGTTACTATTTTCTTCATAGAAATTAAGGATTTCATTAGGAAATAGGAATTTAGGAAAAAATTAGGAGATAAAATTAGAGATTTCGCTTAAGTGCAAAACATGGAAAAAATTATGTTGTATGTGTCAAATTTAGGATTCCAATTGATCAATGGAGGAATTTTGGTCCTCAGTATAGAAGAAATTGAGGATTTTGTAAAAAAAAAAAAAAGTGCAAGGTAAATTTTAATAATTTCTGTGGAAAAGATAACGAAGTGAAATCACGAAATACCAATGTATTAATTAACCATAAGCTACTCAAATGTAAGCTTTTGAAAACAGTAAAATAAAACCAAATAAAAAAAATACCAAATTATACTTTACTCTCATTTTTATGTGATTCAAAATGAAATTTGCAACTTACATATATAAGCTAAAATAGATTAAATTATGGTAGAAATGAGCTTTGATACCCTATCGCAAGCTGAGGCTAGTTCAGTCCTTTTTGTTAGGTTCTACCGCTCTAGTCTTTTCTTAATTTTTGTGGTTTCATTTTGTAGCTTTCTTGCTTTATCGAAAAACTAAAAATAAACTAGTTGAGAAAAAAGTTTTCATATTGCTATTAGTGTAATTCCTAGCATAGCAGAAAATCATAACTATCAAGACAACGTATGCACGAAGGCTGGTACATTATTTGAATGATAACCACTCATTACTTGCAAAAGTTTTAGCAAAAGGTGAAATTATTTTAGTTATAAGAGAAACTTATAAAAAAAGTTAAATTGAGGGCTTTGTATATATTTTTGATGACTAAATTAAAATAATAATCTTTTATGTATTAAATTATTAATTAATTTTTTTCAACCATCCGCTGTTAAAATAATATCGTTATGTTTGGGTAAAAGGTATTATTGTTCACAATAAGTATTAATTAAGTTCACGAAAGATGCACTTATTTCGCATCAGCAACTGAATATATGCAAAAGAAATCGTGTTAGGAAAAGTTTGTTTTTTGGGTATAAGCTTCCACTTTATTAGGCGGCCGCTGGATGTGAGAACTGAAAGGTTCATGCAATACACATTTTAAAGACCATAAAATGTTGTTTTAATTTGAATTACTATATACATTGAAAAATTTACATGCATGCACCTCAAAAAGGTGATACTAATACCTTTGTGGTTGTATTTTTTTTATGAGATTTAAAGCGGTCCTTCTTGTAACTAGATGATTCAATACTCAAATATTATAAAATTTTTAAATGAATAAAATTAAGCATTTATGTTTATATATATATATATTAATATTATCAAAGATTGATAAATCAAATTTGGACAAGGTGGTGGTTTCGGGACTCTATGGGTAGTAAGAGCCTACAAAACAAGAGAAGGTCAAAAGCTATGAGGGAGTTGAAGGCCCCATTGCAAACTCTAATGCCTAAGTTTGTATGGGGTGTAGATAGTATATAGAGTAAGAGATGTTTAGAAGTGTACCTTAAGGGTCCTTATATAGTAGTTGTAAGAGTCTTCTAGAAGCAAGATCAAGATTTAACAATCTTGGTTAGTTATGACCAAATTTTGTATTATCACTAGTCCTCATAGTCCATAGGTATAAGTGCCTGTGGACTTAAAGGCCTAAAAGCATAGTCCGTCTCAAGGGCAAAATAAAGTTTGGAGGCTAAATGCTCACTTTTGTTGTTAGAGGGGTTAACCCCCTTTATTGTTTTAGTATAAGAGAATGCCCGAATTAGTCTACAAGTCTCCTAATCTAGATACAAAGTTATTTTGCAGGGCCTAGTATGCTGCAATTGTTAAGTTTAAGACTATCAAGTGTCTATATATCGCCCTGCTAGGCGATCTATCACTAATCGCTCCCTTAGGCTAAAATCCTTATAAGCCGCCCTATGGGAGGTTTGAGTCACCCCCCAACTTTAAAAGGAATACAGGATGCACATCAGTATCTCTCACTCACTATGGGTGCACCCCTACCATGGGAACCACTCTAAAGAAGGTGGTTTTATAATTCTTCAAGTGGCTCTTTAACCCTTGAACCAAGGCGGGGTTGTGACCCTTGGCCTAAAAATGGACCCAACCCCCTGAACAACACATAGTTGAATAAAAATAAAAAAAGACACTCGTCAGTGCCTCTACCTTCAGCAAATCACAAATAACCTCAAAACCCTTGACCACAATCCAAGCATTTGTTGTCAATTGAGCAGGGCACAAGCGAAAAAAATTGATCAAGTCCATTTTGATCATGGTAAAAGGGATGATGATCCCTATACTTATAAGGAAAACATGCATTAAAAACCCTAGGTCGTTTGCCTATATTACATTGGTCAGTTCCTTCAAAATAGAAACACTAAACAATTTTACCCTAGGTAGGTGAAATACTCATCCCAAAAACTCTACAGTTGATCCCTTTCGATCACCAGAGAAGTGTGTCTCTTCACTTCCAATGGAATCCCCTTTACCACCTCTTCACTCAGAACAGGAATGGATAACTTGTTCCCATTGCCATCGCGAGGAGGATAATCATCCTCTGTGCCACCACTAATAAAGGAATAGTCGAATACCTATCATAGGTCCACAGGTGCTCTATTTACAATCCCCTATATGATAATAACATAGGCCATATCATAGGCCCCCTAGTCATCCTCCCCCACCAAGAAGACCTAGGCTTAAACTTAGGTGACCTAGCCCAACCTGGCCATCACCACCAAGAATAACTAGAACAACTCTAAAACGAAAAGATAAGTCCCTTGATAGATACATATTAATTCCAAACATCCCCCTTAAAGTTACGATCGTACCCCTACTAAAACTTGAATATGCCCCTATATGCCTAATTTTCATGAAAATTGTCTCTCTCAGGACATGTCATGGCCTGCCCACGACTGAGTGTGACACTGCAAAACCATTGAGTGCCATGCAAGTGCTTGATTTTGGTCCTCACGAAAGGATGTGAAAGTATATAAAGCACTAAAGCCAAATAGGCATGATGTACTAGCCCCCTATGATATGGCATCACCTTAGAACTGAGGGACTTAAGAAACATATAAGACAGGGGATCACCAAGGTGGAATCATCCCTAAACAAACTATAAGTTTTCGCCTTATGATAAAAATTCCCCACAAGGCATAATGAATCAATGCTAGTATCTTAAGTCCACAAGATTGCGAACCTATAAATTTGGGGGACTAGTGATAATACCCAATTTAGGCACCACTGGGCGATCACCCCTAAGCATATGGATTTCCCAAATAAGGCCTCGCCATGGTAAGGGATCACCCATTTGTGATGTTCGCTAACTACCATGTGTCCATGACAAGCGTGCCTCACCTATAAATACTACCACATCTAGGTATGAAAACTCTATCACTCTCTAGCTTACTATGCTCTTATGCTCTCTTACTCTCTTTGACTGTAGCATCAGAGGTGCATTTAAGGAGTCCTTACCCTTGTGTATTCTTTGTCTGTTCTCTGTGTAGGATTTTGCCCTCTCCAGTAACCCTCTTGGTCTTTCTCTGGTGAATCTATCCATAATTGATTCCTTAGATAACATATTACAAGGAGAGAAAGAAATATTGGTTCAAAGCTAGAATCTAGATAAGAATAAGTTGATAAGCTTGAGAGAGGATTTGTGTTTTGAGTTCTCTTGATTGTCACCATTGAATATTGTGTTGCTGGAGAATTTTGGAAATGTCTTGTAGTAAAATTCCCCCTTAAATGCTCCCTAATCCTTTCCTCATCATATGAATGAACTTTGTTTCTCAAGTGTAAAGATGTTTGGAACATGGCCTTAATTGAACCTCTAGGAAAAGAAGTCTCTGAGGCAAGTTAGAAGAAATAGATTTAAATCGGCTTTACCTTTGTTGTGAAAAACATTGATATGTCTCCAATTTTCATTTTGTCCCATCAGAAAGATGAGATTTTGATTTTATTCCTTTTGCCAAATGTTACTAAAGACGAACAGAACTTGAATTAAAAAAAATCCTTTGAGAAGTATTCCTTTTTCGATATTTGGCTAAACCAATGATCTAGCCATTCATTTAAAGTCCATGGATCTATCCTACCCATTCTCATAGATAGATCTAAACCAAACCAAAATACTCTAAAGTAAGAGTATTGAAGGGAAAGATTATCAATTTTTTCCTCTTATTTTGCACAAAAGGTACAATACATTGGGATTTGCAAGTGATGATTTTTTAGAACTGAAGTAGTAGGGAGGGCTTTGTTCCTTAATCTCCATGTGCATAGTGTTAGCCTCGAAGGGATGTTTAATTTCCAGATCTTTTTCCATTAGAAGGAAAATTGATTAGGCTTGTGATTACTTTGCTTTTGTTACCTTATTATGCTGTACCCATCCTTTATCTTGTAGGTTCCATCTGTAGAGGCTTTACAAATGATTTGATCTGGGGCAATATATCTCGAGATAGGAATTTTTAAGATCAAAGAGATGACATTATTATTGAAAATTTGATTGAGTTCGGAGGCATCCCAATCTGTGTTGCTTTCATTGAATAACTCCTTTACTTGTCTTTGTAACAACCCTAACCTATGGTTCCTTTGAGAATGATTAAATTTATAATTTACACACTTAAATGGGTGTGTTACTACTTCCTATACCCAATTAAATTTTAAATTTTACCAAATTAATTATTTTTACTTGAATTAGGTTTGGGTCTCTAAACTCAGGTTCTCACATGTATATGTATGGTTGTAGTAGAATAAAAAAATAGGCAATATATATACATATATAAACTAGTCTCATAATGTTTCCATCTTCTTATAATATTCACATGGCTTTTACCTTCAAACATATATATTTAGATATGTGACCTTAGGAAATATATGAACAATGACATTTTAGAACAAGAGGCAATAGGTTTGCCACTTAGTCTCGTTCTCCAAAAGATACCTATTAGTGGATAGTTCAAAAGAATACCTTGGATCATTCCAAAAATAATATAGGACATTAGCCAAGGATAGAATACCCAAAATAATTAAAATAAATACATCATAATATGGCTATTGATTTGAAGACTAATCAGGTACTGGTCCAATAGGAGTAGGCACTATAGGGCATACCTCCAATACCAAAACTAATCATACGTCCCTTATTACCGTGACTTATCCCCACAAACGAGATCTCTGGTACTTATGTCTCTATCTCAAGGAGCACATAGTAGCAAGGCATCTAGACACATCATCAAAAACATGATATTGATAATCTCAATAGCTAAATCACCTGTTTAAAAACCACTGATGTTAACTGTATACATACAGAAATCCAAAAATTCTCTCCACATTATGATAAGGAACGGTTATCTATTACATAAAATGCATGCTTATGTTATGTACTCAATGATTCATGTACAGTTAAATAATCATGGTAAACTTTCAAGACGTATTCATATACTTGATATAACATCGTCATTAAAAGGCATTGTAACATGAACATTATCAATTAAAAGAATTAAGGAAATACATAAGAGTTAGGACTCAAGCCTTGTGTCTATTCTTAACAAATAGAGATCAACTTCTTGAAGGAGTTACCCAATGAACAACCTTACGTATCCCTAAGCTCTGTATGAATAAGCACTTTTGTGGCCCTAGGCCCTTGTGGTATCTTAACATTATACTATTTGAGGCATCCCCTGGTGGATCTAAGTACAAAATATGAATCATTGTCCCTCTCTTTAACGGATCATATCTTACTCATGGAATCACTACTTTATGTATAGATTACTTCCTCTCTGTCCTAGAAGGATCATGAGGCTATGGATCACCATCCCTCTCTTTGATGGATGGTATCCTACTCACAAAATCAATACTCTATGCATAGATTAGTTCTTCTCCGTCCTAGATAGAGCATGAAGCTATGAAATTACTACCCCTTACTAGTGGATCATATTCTTGGAATGCTATTCACAATTGTATATACTAAGTTAATTTAGATTAAGCCACAATTATGCCTAATTCTAGGTACATGACTCTTACTTTGTAATACCCGTTTCCTTGATGTAATACCCGATCCCTTGGAAATTTTAATAATGATGATAATTTTGAAATGTCAAATGAGGATTGAAATGAAATAAGGAAATTAAGGGTATAAGAGAAAGGACTAAAATGTAAATTTTTGTAAATTGCAAGACGGTCCCTGAGCAAGTTCACAATGCCATGCCCTTTCTCCCTTCATATGCACCACTTTTCTCCTTACCAGCACATTTCGCATCTGAGATGGAGAGGAAGCACACTGACAAGAGAAGAGAAAGGGGGAAGGAGAAGGAAATGAAGATTGAAGCTCTAGAACTTAGATTTGAGGTAAGAATCTTCCATCTAAGTCTTAGGAAATCCTTTAAATCTTATTTAGGAATATATTCCTTCATTAAAATGCATCCAATCTGCTGTGATATGAGAAAGAAAATGAAAATAGGAAAAACATAGTGTGTTTCAGATTTTTTAAGATTTAGACTGGATAATCTGATTCTAAGTTTTGTTTGAGGTTAGAAATAGGTTTCTGAACTGAGATGCTAAGATTATCTGCTTCTATTTAGCAATTTTGAGGCTAAAATCAGAATGTGAGTTAAGTTTTTCTTCCACTCATTTTGCATTTAGATTCTCTAAATTGATTGATGTTTTGGACCTAAAGATTTATGGGTTTTGTACAAAAATGAGTAGGGACTAAGCTCATGTACTTTTTAGGTGTTATGGATAGATAATTTGGGTTGCATTTGGTGAAAACCAACATTTCAGGACCATCAAAGAACAGAACAGTTAACTGCCAGCATACACCAGTCCACTATCGTGTTCTTTGCAAACCCAAAATTGTGCTCAGCAGCTTAACAGTCGACTATCGGGCATACACCAGTCAACTGTTGAGCCACTATAAGCCTAGAATCACACATAAAGGTGCGCCAGTCGACTTCTAGACATGCAGTAGTTGACTCTTGGGTTCCTACTTTGCGAAATTCAGCCTTCCAAGATTATTCAACCAACTACCAGCTCCTGGCAGCCGACTAGTAGCTCCCCTATTGCAAAAAATGGTTTTTAAAACATGATTTGAGCTTAGAATTCCCTAGATTTGATTTGAATGAGGTTCAAACATCATCTTATATGAGAATTACACGAGAAGAGTGGTAAAGAACCAAAGAAATAGCAAGAAAAATGAGAGAACCTTAGTGAAACCTTAAGATATAGAATTGCATAAATGCACATTTGAGGAAAATTAGAATATAAACCTTACCTATTGCCTCAGGAAACGAATTATGAGGACAATCTAAAGGTGAAAGAGGAAAATACTGTTCAAAAGAGGAGCAAACAGTAAAAAGGTAGAGTAATCTACACTCCCATAAATTTTTACTAATTGCTGTGAATTACTTCTTTGAGAATAGATTGTGTATTGGCTGGGAATGATTGCTAAACATGATTGATTTATTTAAGATTTTCATATGAGTATAGAAAAGATTTGCCTGCGTATGAGATGCTCTTTGCATGTTTGCTAGATTTGGCTATTGGGTTATATGCCATAGGGATAGACTAGTTTAGGGTGGATATTCAGTAGTTGGTATGGGACGGCCATTGAATATCCCCTATCCAGACCGTTTATAAATTGATTATTTTAGTTGAATTAGTCTGCATTTGTTGGGAATTATGCATTAAACTAGGAAAACCCTATAGAAGGTTTAAGGAGTAAAGGGTTTATAGCTTATATGGGGTGAAGTTGTGGTTTAAGTATAGTATCCTATGACCTTGAGTATTAGTCGACTATGTGTATATATTACCATATAAACTGTATAAGGATGAGACTAGCAATGTGCACATGCCGGGGGATGCCCTGAAAGTTGGCTCTCGCCTGTCCTTGAGAGGGTGATTGGTATTACAGATCACACTCAAAATAGGGTGCTATTTTTGGGTGATTGGTGTTACGAATCACACCTAACCAAAACCATGTTTTTAGATAAAAATGACATGCAATTGAGATGATTGATCAAATGAGATGTGTGATAGAATTATGTATGAGAACTCCAGGCATGATTTTAATGTATCATTTTTAGATTTACTCTACTCATGAATTGTTTTGCATTTATTTCCCATGTTTCATATGAGTTTAAAGTATCTAGTAATTCACTTGCTTTTCAATTGAATTTATGGGGAAATGTTTTCTGTGCTTAGTTATAGCTGAGTACATAACTATTTTTGAAAGTATTTAACTATAAATTACTCTACTGGGATTTATATATCTCATAAAGTTGTTTGCTCAGATGATCAGGAGAAAGGGATGCCTAGGAGATAGCTGGGCATGAGAAGGAGACCAAGGCTACCAGGCAAAGACAGAAGTGTTGTATAGTTCAGAGTTGGAGCTGTAATAGGCTTAAGATTTGTATATGTATTAAATTTTTTGGATTTAGAATTTGTATGATGAACTCTTAATCAAATGGTTGATGTAAATGTGGATTTAGTGATTATGACTTAGCATATCTAAATTGTCATTGAATGGCATTTAGAATTTATATTCCATAGTAGTATGTGATAATAGATTGTGATACTAGAAATGCTGCACCGAATAGGTGGTTGAGTGGAATCTGAATGGACAGAGAAAGATTTTATTTGGGTTACACTCAACCAGTAACGACTCTCTAACGTTCCCTAATGTGGGAAATGGAAAAATTTATTCTGTATATTTTTATGCTTTTGCTAGTACACACTCTATAATATGTAAACTAGGACAAGGGGGTTGTTACAAAGTGGTATCAGAGCTCGGTTGTGAGTTCACCTAGTTGCGGTTGAGGATTTAGATTGATTTGCATTTAACTAGGTTTGCAGCATTAGGAAATTGATTGATCTGAATCTGGAATGTATAGGATTATAATCCATAATTGAGATATTAGGAATAATCATGTGGCCATAGCTAGGTGCTATTACTGAAACTAATGGTTTTCCTTAATGTCTCAGTAATCTATGGCAAATCCTCATAGAGGCATAGCTAGAAGGTATAGGGAAAGTAGTTACAGGGATGATGACATGAGGGAGATGATGGACTCCTTTCAAATGATGGCAGATGTAATGAGAGAGTAGGCTATTGCAAGTGCCTATATGACGAGACAGTACCAAGAAGAGCGCCAGAACCATGATGATGGAAATAATAGGAGTAATAATTTGACATACCAAGGCTGGATTGAGTTTTAAAGGGCAGGACCGCTAGCGTTCTTAGGCATGTGTGAGCCAATGGCAGTGGAAGGATGGTTAAAGGAGATGGAGAAAATCTTCCAACTGTTGCATAGTATAGATGAACAACGAGTTACCTATGTAACGTATATACTGAAGGGAGAGGCCAAACATTGATGGAGCGGGGCCAAATGGCTCAAGGAGAGCAGAGGTACTCTACTCACATGGGAATCTTTCAAGAGGATTTTCCTGGAGAAATATTTTCCTGAGAGTGAGCAGCAGGCCAAAGAAACTAAATTTTTGCAGCTCAAAAAATGGGGCAGGCCATTTGAAGAATACCTAGCCAAGTTTGAAGAGTTGGCTAGATACTCCACCTACTTAAGGCTACATTATGATGAAGCCTGGAAATCAAGCCAATTAGAGGAATGGTTGGATTTGCATATGAGAACGTAGATAGCCCCAATGGAGATAAGGGATTTTGTGATGCTGGTGAATAAATGCTGAATCCTTAGCAAGAATTTAGAAGAAAGGCAGAACATTAATTAGAGAACTGGAGGCCGACAAAAACAACCAGCTAAGAACCTAAATGCAAAGGTGGAAGTTTCAAACCACAACAAGGGTCATCGAGTAGCAATAGACATCTTGAAATAGCTAACTACCTCAAGTGTGGAACAAAGCATGGGAATCAACCCTATTGGCAGTAGACGACGGTAATATGCTACAAATGTGGAGGTATGGGACACTATGTAAAATACTGTCCAACTGGTGAAAGCCAGTCAAATCCAAGGGGGCTAAGACTCTAGGCTTTAGGGAGAGTCTTTACTCTAGATGGAGCTAATGTCGACAAGTTGCCTAGATTAATGTAGGGTAGCGATAAGATTTACAATTTTCCCTTGATAATATTGTTTGATTTAGGTGCTACGAACTCTTTCATATTTGATGTGTGTATGGGAAAATTGAACTTACCTTCGTAAACCATGCCTTTTGACTTGTGTATTTCCACACCTTTAGGAGAAACAACTATATCCCTATAAATATACCTAAACTGTGCCCTTGCCATTGATGACACCTTATTCATTGTAGACCTTGTATGTTTGCCTTTGACTGGGATCGACGTCATTCTAGAGATGGACTGGTTATCTAGGAATCGGGTTCTGTTGAATTGTTCTGAAAAGACTATCACTTATTTGGATACCTTACTAATAGGTGGGAGTGACAGGGCATGTGAGATAAGTGATATCTCTCTTAACCTCTCTCAGGTAGAATTGCAAGAAAGGCTAAGCATAATTCTTGTTGTCAGTGATTTTCCAAAGGTGTTTCCCTTGAAGATAAGCAGGTTATCCCTAATGAGAGAGATAGAGTTCACTATAAATCTGATTTCGGGTACAGGCCTGATAGCCATGACCCCACATAGAATGACCCCAGTAGAATTGAGGGAGTTGAAGGTTTAAATAAAGGACTTATTAGAGAAGGGATTTATCAAGCCAAGTGTGTCACCTTGGGGAGCTCCTATCCTATTCGTAAAGAAGAAAGATAGGAGCATGAGACTATGTATAAACTACAGATAGCTAAATAAGGTGACCATTAAGAATAAGTACCCATTACCTCAAATTGACAACCTGTTTAACTAGTTGCAAGGTGCAATAGTCTTCTCCAAAATAAACTTAAGATTGGGATACCACCAAATTAGGGTTAGGGATGAGGACATCCCTAAGATAGCATTTAGCACTCGATATGGTCATTATGAGTTTCTAGTGATGCCGTTTGGACTGATCAATGCCCCTGCTGTCTTCATGGAATATATGAACAGAATTTTTTAATCCTATTTGGACAAGTTCGTAGTGGTATTCATAGATGACATCTTAGTCTACTCCAAGACTCACGAAGAACATGCACAACATCTTAGCATAGTGCTACAGTTATTAGAAGAAAAGCAATTATATGCTAGGCTGGAGAAGTGTGAGTTTTAGCTAGAGGAGGTAGAGTTTTTAGGTTATGTAGTAAATGGGGAAGGAATTTAAGTAGACCTTAATAAAATTAAAGCTGTGTTAGATTGGGGTCAGTCGAGGACGATCACTGAAGTTAAGAGTTTCTTAGGTGTAGCTAGCTATTACAGGAAGTTCATACAAGGTTTTTCCTAGATAGCCCTGCCATTAACCTGGCTAACTAGGAAGGATGTAGAGTTTGAATGAAGTGAGCAGTATGAGCGTAGTTTCCAAACCTTGAAGGAGAAGTTGACTACTGCTCCATTACTCGTAATCCAAAAACCCCTAGAGCCATTTACGGTTTACACGGTTACATCAAGGAAAGGTATAGGATGTGTCCTGATGCAAGACCAGAGAGTAATTACTTATGCATCTAGACAATTAAAACCTATAGAGGAAAACTGTAACATCCGCTCCTAAAATTTGAGAGATTTTTGTTAATTTTAGTTAATTGCTTATGTATGTTGGATTTATGTTATGTTAGCTTGCATGTAGTTGCATGAGTACAAGAATTGGACTAGAAATGAGTGAGAAAATTGACTAGAATGAAGAAAAGGACTAAAATGAAAGGTGGAAGAGTTTAAGTGTGAAAATTGCAATTTTGGCCAAAAGATTTACTGTAGCAACCAAATCTTGAAAGCTTACCGCCAGTGAGCTAGGGACAAAATGGTAATTTAAAATATAGTTGGAAGAATTATCATTTTGGGCCGAATGGTCAGGAATTGGGAGTAAAATTGCAAAGGGTCGGACTGCCTATAAATAGGCAAATCCTTTAGACCCTTCATTTGGCATCCTGAGTTCAGGAATTCTAGAGAGAGAAAGTGGTCATGTAGAGAGAGAAAATAAAGGAAAAAGGCAAAGAATGTCACTTCTAGCAAGATTTGAGGTCAGAAAAGTGATTAGGAAGACATCTACAACATTAACCAGCATCTAAACATTGTTTAAACACGGATTAAGGTAGCATAATAACCCAATTCCTTTATTTTCGAGTTTACTGTTCATAGTATTGAAATTTGTGAAATTGAACTTGTTTGAAAGAAAAAGGGATTACAAACTACATTCTTATTGTTTTTAATCACTATTGGGTGTTTTTAACCGATTGAAAATACTTGTGCATGCTAAAAATTGTTTCTGAAAAATGGGTTTTTCAATTTGAACGAAAATGAGTTTTAATCTTAGATTTGGACAAGATTATATGTTGTTTTGGGCTGTTTTGTTATGTTAAATGTTGCTAAGGAGTTTATCTTGAGTTCATCAATTTCAAAATGGGTTTAGAAATAACTTTTTGGATTAAAATTTTGGGTCAACGGCAATTCACAAAATAGAGCAAGATGCAGCAGCTGACTACCCCGATGCAGTAGTCGACTATCATGTTCATGATGTGCCCATAAATGCATACAGAATGCTAGCAGTCGACTACCGGGCACCTGGAAGTTGACTGACAGGTTCTTCATTTTTCCAGAAACGCCCAAGAATAGAGCAATGATCGCGACCAAAGAATGATCGTTTCGGGCCCAACAGTAAGCTAGCAGTTGATTGCCAAC
Organism: Senna siamea; assembly: GCA_031216115.1. Lineage (NCBI taxonomy): Eukaryota > Viridiplantae > Streptophyta > Magnoliopsida > Fabales > Fabaceae > Senna > Senna siamea. The sequence continues at coordinate 21,529,121 of CM062363.1, read as the reverse complement.
ACCTAGCAGCTAACTGATAGCTCTCTGTTTGGAATTTTAAAAATTTAGACAGAATGCAATCAGTCGATTTGCAGTGTGATACCAATTGACGGCTACCTTTTGTGATGAAAAGATGAACTTAATGATATATTTGAATGATATGTAGCCCAAAAACTAAATCTAAACTAGAGATTAAACTCCAATTACAAGCAAGGTAACATATACATTGAATGTAAATGAGAAAGAGCATGAAAGTGATGAAAGTTAAAAGGAAAGAGCAAGAATGCATAAGAGAAATGAAAATTATATTCTTAATATATGTATTTATGGTAGATAGGTTCATATTTGAATGACTAATTGTTGGTATGGGACGGTGATTGGACATTCTGCGATTATCGTGAGAGTTGTAAATTGTAAGTTAGTGACTTAATGGCCAAAGTAAATGAAAAGTCACATACCTATAAGTTACAGAACTATAGTATACACTGATTCACCCATGTATATATATATATTTATGAATAGCATTTTGAGGACCCCAATATCTACTTAATGTGTCGGACCTAGAGTTAGGGACCTTATGGTACTTGGATCCACTGGGGGACGCTTTAGAATGTACACAATGTTATATGCAGTTGAGGACTGCCAGGCAGAGTTGCCAAAGTACATATGCAAAAACATGGAGTGGTGCACATGCTGCCCCTCCAGATTTCTCTTATTATGAAATTATATGATGATGATGATGATGATTGGCAGAAGCTAAAGAGAAGTGCTCTTATTTCCTTATTGCTCTTTATGTTATAATGAAAGCTATGTGAATGATGCTATGTCACCTGTATGTTTTGATGAATTGATGAGATATATACTATGAGTTAAGTTTCTCCATGCAAGTATGAATGTTAAATGAAATGTTATACAAGATAACCCAATAGATGTATTGTTTTATGAAAAAGAATGTAGAATTTTCGTATGAGTTTACGGTGGTACAAACTAGCTATTTTAAAAACTGGTTATTAATGCTGTTGAGATTTATTCTCATAAAAATGCTTATTTGTATCAGATGCCTAGATACCAGATCCTTCTTGAGATAGAGATGGAGTTAGTTGAAATACCCTTCCTAGGGTATTTCCTTGTTATTAAGGAACTTTGGATCATATATGTATGGGAAGTTCTTCCCCCACCCTGATTATATGAAGTGTTAGAGTAGAAAGTTTTTGGTATGCCTCATACCTTGAATCCTTGTGATATTTTGGTAAAAGGATCCGGACAATAGTTTTGATAAGGATATATATGTATTAGGATATGTGAGCTAGGAATCCACTAGCTATTTTTGTTAAATGGGTATGAGTGACAGGCTTATTGTCTCCTTACCCTAGCTAACACTCACATATCCATAGATATATGTCTAATGAATGATATGTGTACACTGTAAATGAATGTTGATGTATATAAATATATGTATGCACTTATATGTTATTTTAACTAATATGTTTTAATTTTTGCTGCGTAACATGTGAGATTCCCAGTGTAGTAACCCAAACCAATAATACTAATTATTTCATTTGGTAAAAAATTAAGAATTGACTTGGGTAAAGGGAGTAGTAATTCACCAATCTTATAGTGTATTGTTTATATTATTTAAATCACTTTAAAAAGAGACTGTAGGATTGGGGGGTTACAAAAACTACCCCACCCACTACTTGGAATTAGCTGTCATAATATTTGCCCTGAAGATTTAGAGACATTATCTGTACATGGTTGTATTTAAGGTTTTTAGTGACCATAAGAGCCTTAGATACTTATTTGAGCCGAAAGAATTAAATGAGGCAACGAAAGTGGGTAGAGTATTTGAAGGACTTTTACTTTAAGTTAAAGTATCACGATGGTGGCTGATGCATTAAGCAGGAAGTCCTTACAAGTGGCCAGTTTGATGATAGATGAGATGAGATTACTTGAGGACTTTAGTAATCTCAGCCTCAATGTAATTTCATTTCCAAAGAGGTTAGTGATGAGTGACTTCCTAATAGACTGTAATTTGAGGAAGCAGATTAGACAAGCCCAACTAGAAGATGAATCCCTAAGAGTATATTTAAACAAACCTAATTTTGGGCTAGCCCCTGATGGAGTGATAATGTTCAGAAACAAGATAGTAATTCCAACCCATCAAGAACTAAGGGAGAAAGTGTTAGCAGAGGCTTATCGAAGCCACTATACCATTCACCTAAGTATTTTCAAAATGTACCAAGACCTAAAAAGGAATTTTTGGTGGTCGGGTATGCGAAAGGAAATTGCAAAATATGTGAATGCTTGTCCTACTTGTCAACAAGTTAAGATAGAGCATCAAAGACCTATAGGATTATTAAAGCCACTGGAGATACTAGAAAGGAAATGGGATCAAGTAAATATAGATTTTGTAGTCGAACTACTTAGAATCCCAGCTAGTTATTATTCCATTTGGGTAATAGTGGATAGATTGACCAAATCTACTCACTTCTTGCCTATCAAGATTAGGTATTCTATGGAAAAGCTAGCTCAAGTATACCTTAAGAAAATAGTGAGGTTACATAGGGTACCATTAGGAATAATGTCAGACCAAGACCCTAGGTTCACCTCAAGATTTTGGCAATCCCTACAGAAAGCATTAGGAACCCAACTTAAGTGTAGCACTGCCTATCATCCTTAGACCGATGGATAGTCTGAGAGGACAATCCAAACCTTGGAAGATATGTTGAGGGCGTGTGTGCTAGAATAAAAGGGAAGTTGGGATAAGTACCTAACTCTGGTAGAATTTGCTTATAATAATAGTTATCACTCTCTACCATAGGTATGGCACCGTCTGCCACTTTGTATGGGAGAAATTGCAAATCACCCTTGAGCTGGGTAGAAATGAGGGAGAGCACCCTGATAGGGCCCGAGATTGTGCAAGCAATCATTGATCAAATTAAGATGATCATGGAAAAGATAAGAGTAGCTCAACAGAGGCAGGAAAATTATGCCAACAGGAGGAAGAGACTGTTAGACTTTAATGAGAGAGATCATGTATTCTTGAGAGTTTTGCCTACTATGGGTATTGGCTGACAAATAAGGACAAAGAAATTAAGTCCTAGATTCATAGGACTATTCCAAATCCTACCAAAAGTCGGTCTAGTTACCTAACAAATAGCCTTCCCTCTCTACCTGTCAAATTTGTATGACATCTTTCACGTCTCGCAACTCCGAAAATACATCCTAGATCCCACGCATGTATTGGGGAATAAACCAATAATATTGAAGGAAAATTTAACCTATGAATCTACTCCTATCCAAATCCTAGACTTTAAGACTAAGCAACTCCAGAATAAAGTAATTCCCTTAGTCAAGGTGATGTGGCAGGATGTAGCGATACAAGAAATGACATGGGAGAAGGATGACGAGATGAGGCAATACTATTCAAAACTATTTACAGGTATGAATTTTGAGGACAAAATTCTTTTAAGAGGGAAGGATTGTAATACCCGGTCCCTTGGAAATTTTATTAATGATGATAATTTTGAAATTTCAAATGAGGATTTAAATGTAATAAGGAAATAGAGGGTATAAGAGAAGGGACTAAAATGTAAATTTTTGTAAATTACAAGATGGTCCCTAAGAAAGTTCACAATGCCATTCCCTTTCTCCCTTCATATGCACCACTTCCCTCATTACTAGCACATTTTTGTGTCTGAGGTGGAGAGGAAGCACATGGGCAAGAGGAGAGAAAGGGGGAAGGAGAAGGAAATCAAGATTGAAGCTCTGAAACTTGGATTTGAGGTAAGAATCTTCCATCTAAGTCTTAGGAAATCCTTTACATCTTATTTAGGAATAGATTCCTTCCTTAAAATGCATCCAATCTGCTGTGATCTGAGAAAGAAAATGAAAATAGGAAAAACATAGGGTATTTCAGATTTTTTGAGATTTAGACTAGATAAACTGATTCTAAGTTTTGTTTGAGGTTAGAAATCGGTTTCTGAATTGAGATGCTGAGATTATCTGCTTCTACTTAGCAATTTTGAGGCTAAAATCAGAATGTGTGAGTTAAGTTTTTCTTTCACTCATTTTGCATGTAGATTCTCTAAATTGATTGATGTTTTAGACCTAAAGATTTATGGGTTTTGTGCGAAAATGAGTAAGGACTAAGCTCATGCAATTTTTAGGTGTTATAGACAGGTAATCTGGGCTACATTTGGTGAAAACCAACATTTTGGGACTGTCAAAGAACAAAATAGTCGACTGCTAGCATGCACCAGTATACTGTCGTGTTCTTTGAAAACCCAAAATTGTGCTCAGCCGCTTAACAGTGGACTATTAGGCATACACCAGTCGACTGCCAGGCATGCGACAGTTGACTATCTGGTACCTGTTTTGCAAAATTTTGTCATCCAAAGAGCAATCAGCTGACTGCCAGCTTCTGGCAACCGACTGGTAGCTCCCCTGATGTGAAAATGGTTTTTAAAACATGATTTGAGATTAGAAATCCCTAGATTTGATTTGAATGAGGTTCAAACATCATCTTATATGAGAATTACATAAGAAGAGTGGTAGAGAACCAAAGGAATAGCAAGAAAAATGAGATAACCTTAGTGAAACCTTAAGATATAGAATTGCATAAATGCACATTTAAGGAAAATTAGAATATGAACCTTACCTATTGCCTCAGGAAATGAATTGTGAGGACAATCTAAAGGTGAAAGAGGAAAATCCTGTTCAAAAGAGGAGCAAATGGTAAAAAGGTAGAGTAATCTACACTCCCCTAAATTTTTACTAATTGCTATGAATTACTTCTTTGAGAATAGATTGTGTATTGAATAGGAATGATTGTTGAACATGATTGATTTATTTAAGATTTTCATATGAGTATAGAAAAGATTTTCCTGTGTATGAGATGCTCTTTGCATGTTTGCTAGATTTGGCTATTGGGTTATATGTCATCGGGACAGACTAACTTAGGGTAGATATTCAATAGCTGGTATGGGACGGCCGTTGAATATTCCCTCTGCAGGCCATTTATAAATTGATTATTTTAGTTGAATTAGTCTGCATTTGTTGGGAATTATGCATTAAACCAGGATAACCCTATGGAAGGTTCAAGGAATAAAGGGTGGATAGCCTATATGGGCTGAAGTTGTGGTTTAAGTATAGTATTCTATGACCTTGAGCATTAGTTGACTGTGTGTATATATTGCCTTATAGATTGTATGAGGATGAGACTAGCAATGTGCACATGCTGGAGGATGCCTTGGAAGTTGGCTCTCGCCTGTCCTTGAGTGGGTGATTGGTGTTACAGATCACACTCAACCAAAACCATGTTTTTACATAAAAACGACATGCAATTGAGATGATTGATCAAATGAGATATGTGATAGAATTATGTATGAGAACTCCAGGCATGATTTTAATGTATGATTTTTAGATTTACTTTGTTATACTCATGAATTTTTTTGCATTTATTTCCCATGTTTTGTATGATTTTAAAGTATCTAGTAATTCACTTGTTTTTGAATTGAATTTTGGGGGAAATGTTTTCTGTGCTTTGTTACAGCTGCGTACACAATTGTTTTTGAAAGTATTTAACTATAAATTACTCTACTGGGATTTATATATATCTCATAAAGTTGTTTGCTTAGATGATCAGGAGCAGGGGATGCCTAGGAGATAGCTGTGCCTGAGAAGGAAGCCAAGGCTACCAGGCAAAGACGGAAGAAGTGTATAGTTCAGAGTTAGAGCTGTAATAGGCTCAAGATTTGTATATGTATTAAATTCTTGGGATTTAGAATTTGTATGATGAACTCTTAATCAAATGGTTGATGTAAATGTGGATTTAGTGATTATGACTTAGCATATCTCAATTATTGTTGACTGGCTATTAGAATTTATATTCCAGAGTAGTATGTGATAATAGATTGTGATACTAGAAATGCTGCACCGGATAGGTTGTTGAGTGGAATCTGAATGGATGTAGAAAGAGTTTATTTGTGTTACACTCAATCAGTAACGACTCTCTGACGTTCCCTAATGTGGGAAATGGAAAAATTTATTATGTATATTTTTATGCTTCCGCTAGTACACACTTTGTAATATGTAAACTAGGACAAAGGGGTCATTACACTTGAAATTATTATCATTGAGAATAATTTTAGAAACTCTCCATAAGGATTTAAAATGAAGTAAGAAATTTGAAGATTTAATAAAAAAAAAGGGGGGGACTTAAAAGAAATAAGGAATTTAGAGTTATAATAGGGGGTACTAAAGTGCAAAATTCTCAATTTTTGCCAGGAGCTCTCTAACACTGCATCAACTCATTTTTCCTTTCCTATATATTGTACCCACCTTCCCAGACCACACAAGAAGAGGAACTTGCTTCATGAAAAAAAAGGAAGAGAGGGAACTGAGTAGAAGGGAGAAAGGAAGAAAATTAAAGTGGAAGCATCAAATAGCTGAATTCCAGGTAAGAAAATCCTTACCTACACTTAGGAAAACATCCTAGCTCTCATTTAGAAGTAGTATATCCTTTCTACAAGCATTAAATTGGCTAAAATTAGGGAAGAAAGCAAAAAAAGTTAGGTTAGGCCATTTTCAGATTTTTTGGATTTATAGAGTAGAAGGATCGATCTTGAGGTGGCTTGAGGTTAGTAATATGTTCCTAAACTGAAATGCACAATCTTTAACTTCCATTTAGTAATTTCTAAGATTACATCAAAATTTTCACCTAAGTTTCACTATTCATATAATTTGCATGTGTGGCTTTGCTGTATGATTGATGTTTGAACCTAAAATTTACTAGGTTTTGGATGGAAAAGGTTAAATCTAGGCTCATTCATTTTAAAACTAAAATGGAATAGAATTTGGACTGGGATTTTTGTGAAAACTAGCATTTTTAAACTGTCGAAGAATAGGGCAGCCGACTGCCAGCATGTATCAGTCGACTATTGTGTTCTTGACAAACCCAGAAACTGATACAGAGGCACTGCAGTCGACTGGTAACCTCATCAGTTGATTGTTGGGTCCATATTTCTACCTAACAGTCGACTGATAGCCTACTAACAATCGAATAGCAAGCTATTATCTTGCAAAACTTATAATTCCAAAAAGCCACCAACCAACTACCAGCTTTGCGATAGTTGACTGGCAGCCCTCCAAAGAGCAACCAGCCGGCCATTAGCTCTATGGTAGCCGACTGCCAGCCCTCTGACATGAGAAATGACTTCTAAAACATAAATTAAGCTTGGAAATCCTTTGTTTTGATTGGAATAAGGTTCAAACTGTCATCATACATGGAATTTACATGTGTAAGGTGATAGGTAACATGAAGCTAGGAAGAAAAAGGGAAATTTAGAGGAAAACTCATAGTGAGACACTAAGCCTTAATTGCATAAATGCATAATTGGAGGGAATTAGTATGAACTTCAGTTGTTTCCTAAGGAAGCGATTCATAAGGATAAATCAAAAGTGAAAGAGTATGACTGTAACCCCTTAATCCTACTGTTCCTTTTTAAGTGATTTAAATAATACAAGCAAAGTACTATAAGATTGATGAATTACTACTTCCTTTACTGAGTCAAACACTCAGAATCTTACATGTTACGTAGCGAAAATTAAAAACAAATTAATTAAAATAATATACATGTGCATATATATATTCAGATTCATTCATATCATAATAACTACATTGTTATCTGCTTGACATATATCTATGGATATGTGAAAATGTTAATTAGGGTAAGGAGACAACAAGCCTGTCACTTATACCCATTTAACAAAAGCTGTTAGTAGATTCCTAGCTCACATATCTTATTACCTATATGCCCTCTTTATGTAAACCCAAAAATCATCCTCCTGATCCTTTTCTGTAAAAGATTAATAAGGATCCAGGATATTAAGTGTAACCCCCTAATCCTATAATTTATTTTAAAGTAATTTTAAATATTTATCAAATGAAATAATTATTATTATTGGTTTGAGCTACTGCACTCAGGATCTCACATGTTATGTAGTGAAAAATACGTTAAATTAATTGATATAAAGCATGCATATATACATACATATATAAATACATCCACATTCATTTACAGTGTATACATATCATTCATTAGACATATATCTATGGATATGTGTGAGTGTTAGCTAGGGTAAGGGGACAACAAGCCTGTCACTTGTACCCATTTAACAAAAATAACTAGTGAATTCTTAGCTCACATATCCTAATACATATATGCCCTTATCCTATACGAAAAAACTATACTCCTGATCCTTTTATCAAAATATCATAAGGATTCAGGGTATTAAGCATACCAAAAACTTTCCTAGCACTTACATATTCAAGGTGTGGGAGGAACTTCCCATACATACACAACCCACACTTCATGAATAATAGGAAAATACCCTAGGAAGGGTATCTCCACCACTCCCACCTCCACTTCTAGCACTATATGGAAATTAGGCATCTGATACAAACCAGCATTTTTATGAGAATAAATCCTAGTAGCATTAATAACTAGCTTTCCAAACAGCTAGTTTGCACCACCATAAACTCATATGAAAATTCTACATTCTTTTTCATAAAAAAAAATACATCGATTGGGTTATCTTGTATAACATCTCATTTAACATTTATACTTGCATGTATTGCTTACTCTATATGCTCAGCTCATAGTATATTTCTCATAAATTCATCAGAACATATTGGTAATATAATACCATTAATATAACTTTCATTATAAAATAATGAGCAATAAGGAAATAAGAGCACTTCTCGTTGGCCTCGGCCAAATATCATCATAATCATCATCATATAATTGCATAATATAAGAGAAATGTGTAGTTGTAAGATTATGTACATTGTCACATTTGTCATGGAAAATGAGCTAGAAAAGTATGAAAAAGGAAGGCTTAAAGTGCACTTACCAAATTTTGAGGTGTGAGAAATTTTCATGCATAATTATGGAAATTGTTACAATAATGTCTAAATAGTAGAAATAATGCTAGAAATGAACCAAATGGGTTAGAAATGTCAATCCATCATGCTTTTCTTGTTTTGGCCAAATGCTATTTGCATTTTCCCTTGAATGGATAAATTTATATGTTAATGGAAAGCAGCCTAAGGTGCATTATAAAATGGCCTAAGCTAAGAGAAAAAGGAAAAAAATGATGAAAAGATTAAATGTAAATGATATGTTGAATGCATTTTGCCATTGATGAAAATATGTTCCAAGTTATGTGAATATGATCAAAAGGGGTTGAATTGCTAGTTGCAATTGTGAAAGAATAAAAACCTTGTAGGGAATGATCTAGTGTATACTCCCAAGGAATTAAACTGTAAAAAGGAATGATCTGGTGTATACTTCCAAAGAATAAAACCTTGTGGGGAATGATTTGGTGTATACTCCCAAGGAATCAAACTTTAAGGAGGAATGATCTAGTGTATAGCTCTAAAGAATGAAACCCTGTGGAGGAATGATCTGGTGTATACCTCTAAAGAATAAAACATTGAGGAGATATTATGATTATTTATAATGCATGAATGTGTTATAAGTGTGAATTGTTAATGTATATAAACATTGAAATCTTACCATATATTCCATTAATGTTATCCCATGCTACATATCTCATGTTCATAGATGTATACCCATATGTTTCAAATATGACATACCCATAGAACTGTATGAAAAGAATTTTGAACTAAATAGAATGTAGGAATGTTTTCTATATTCGTACAGTGATATATATCAGTTATTTAAAAGAAATGGTTTGTTTAGCTATTAGGAATTATTTCTCATTATTGTCCTGATATGTATCAGATGCATAGATCCTAAGTAATGATGCACTGAACTAGCAGATGTAAGGAGTAAATAGAAAAAAAGAATAGCACCTTTAGTACTATTTTCTGGCTCTCGTATTTTGAGATAGAATTAAGACCACTGTTCTTTTGGAAAAAAGGGTTTGAGTGACAAGATTATTGTCTCTTTATCCCTATATATATAAATACTTAATATTTCCTGGAATGTGTATCAGAAGATTTAAATCATATGCATATAGTTATGGAATATTTTACAAATTCCGCTGAGATGTATGAAATTTTATTTCCACTGTGCATAAAGTATGTTTACATGAGCAAAAGAACCCAGACCTAATTATACACTAAATTACTGATGGATTAAATGCTCATAAAATTAATAAGATAAAAGGCCAAGAATAATGTAACCACTTATCTGAGCATGTTATATGATGTTGTTAAGGTAAGATAAGGGGTGTTACAACGTTAACCCAGATTTTCAATCCAAAAACTTGTTTTTAAACCCATTTTGAAATTTATGAACTCAAGATAAAATTCTTAACAACATTTAGCACAAGAAAATAGCCGAAAACATCATATAATCTTGTCCAAATTTGAGATTCAAACTCATTTTTTTTCAAGGTGAAAAACTCATTTTTCAAAAGCAAATTTAAGCATGCACAAGTATTTACAATCAGTAAAAAATACCCAATGGTAATTTAAAACAATAAGAATGTAATTTTTAATCCCTTTTTCTTTCAAACAAGTTTAATTTCACAAATTTTAGTTATGTGAATAGTAAAATCTAAAATAAAGGGATTGGTTTATTATGCTACCTTAATCATTGTTTAAATGATGTTTGGATGCTGATTAATGCTGTAGATGCCTTCCTAATCACTTTTCTGACTTGAAATCTTGCAAGAAATGAGATTCACTTCCTTGTTCCTTCAACTTCTCTATCTACTCGATCACACCCTCTCTCTCTAGAAGTGGAAGTTTGAGTTTTGGGAATGAAGGAGTCTAACTCTTAGCCCTATTTATATGACAATACAGTGCTTGCATTGATTCACAATTTCTGATCATTTGGCCTCAAATTGATAAATTTCAAACTATATGGGAAATTTCCATTTTGTCCCTAACACATTGGTAGGAGAATTACAAAAATATGTTAGCTACAGTAATTATTTTGGCCAAAATTGCGATTGTCATACCTAAACTTTTCCACTTTTCAGTTTAGTCTTTTTGTTCATTCTAGTCAATTTTCTCACTCATTTTTAGTCCAATTCCTACACTCATGTAGTTATACGCAATCTAACATAACATAAATGCAACATACACAAGCAATGAACTAAAATTAACAAACATCTCTCAAAATTTAGGAGTAGATGTTACAAAGACCTAGGTCAGGAGAGGAGCAAACAGTTAAGGAAAAGTAATCTACACTCCCTATCTTAAAATGATGTTGTGAATTGCATGTGGTAAGTAAGCATTTTTTATCAAAATGGGAAATATGTAATGAAACATATGTGAAATACAAAGCTTTCTTATGAGTATAGAAACATTGCCTGTATGTGTTAGAGATACTCGTTGCTACTTGATAAGATTGGCTATTAGCTTATATGCTCATAGGGAAGGATGAAACTTAGGGTGGACATTCAATGGCTGGTATGGGACTGTCGTTGAATATTCCTGATGTAGACTACTTTATAAAATTTATCTATTTTTATCTAATTGGCCTATATTTTTTAGGGGTTACTTGTTAAACCAAGACAACCCTACAAAAGACTTAAGGAGTAAAAGGCAGATGGTCAATATTGGGTGACGTTTTGGTTTAAGTGTAATACCCTATAACCCTTGGTATTAGTCGACTATGTGTTTATATGTGTCGTATAGTCAAGAAAAAGGATGAGACTAGTGATGTGCACATGTCAGGGACTGCCCCGGAAGTTGGTACTCACTTATCCTTGAGTGGGTGATTGGTGTGACAGATCACACTCACAAAATAAGATGACATTTTCGGGTGTTGGTGTTACAGATCACACTTAACTATTTTTTGGGGATTGGTGTTATGGATCACACCCAACTAAAGCCAAAATGAATTTGTTTAAAATAGCATGCAATGAGATAATGATTATATGATATTGTGATATATTCAGGATATGTGAATTTGCATTAACATGAGACTTGTTGTGCAAAAGAAATTTACAAGCTTTATTGAGAGAAATGATTTATAAATGAAATGATACTATACTCTTGTAAATTTACATAATTTCCTATATTTTTTGAATTGAAAAGCATTTGGTGATTCACATATGAGTTTAAGCTAATTTTTGGGGAGGTGTTTTCTATGCTAGAGTCACAGTTGGACTTACAACTATTTTGAAACTATTTTTATTATAAATTACTCTACTAGGATTTTTATATCTCATTAAGTTGTTTGTTCAGATGACCAGGACCAGGATATGCTTAGAAGTTAGCTAGGCATAAGAGAAATGTCAAGCTACCAGGCATGCTAGAAAGATCATACAATTTTATGTTTAATTGACTTGTAGGCCATGGTTTATACATATGAATGGTGATTGTGTAATTAGTTAATTAATATTATGTGAGGTTGACTAATGAAATGTAAATATCGAGGTTGAGATATAATTTCTAATGGAAACATGGATTTAATAGTTGCTTTACTGCTAATTATGTCTCAATTAACTCTAAATGGTTGTGTTAGAATTAGATATTCCAAAGTGTATGATAAGATGATTGGTGGTATTAGTTATGCTACGCAGGAAGGTGGTTGAGTGGAATTTGAATGGACTAAAGTAAGAGTTTATTTGGATTACACTCAACTAGTAACGATCCTCTGGGTTTCCTAAAGGCAAAGAGGAAAAAAAAATTATTCAGGTTATTTTATGCTTCCTTTAGTTTACTCTAATGTGTATAATTGTAAGCTATAAAAAAGAGGGTCATTTCCAAGGTGATATCAGAGCCTCATTTAGGGGAAAGCCTAGTTACGAGTTTGCCTGGTTACTGGTTAAGGACTAGGATTAGTTTACAGGTTATACTGATTTTTGTTTAAACAAGTTTATAGCTTTAGGAATTGGATTGATCTGACTCTGGAATATATAGGATTTGAACGAACAATTGAGATATTAGAAATAACGTTATTGCTATAGCGAGATGTTGTTACTAAAAGCTAATTGTTCTCCTTTTTGTATTAGCAACCTATGGCAAATAACAGAAGGGGCACTGCTAGGAGGTCACGGGAGAATAGCAGTAGGGATGATGACATGCGAGATATGATGGATTCCTTTCAGATGATGACGAAGGCTGTAAGAGAGCAGGATGCCACTAGTGTCAACTTGATGAGACAATACTAGGAGAACCACCAGAATCATAATGAAAGGAATAATTGGACTAATAACCATATGTACCAAGGTTGGTTAGAGTTCTAGAGAGTCAAACCACCAGCGTTCATGGGCACTTGTGAACCCATAATGGTAGAAGGTAGAAGGGTAACTTAAGGAGATGGAGAAGATCTTCTAATTGCTACAAAGCACTAACGAGCAAAGAGTTACTTATGCAATATACATGCTGAAGGGAGAAGTAGAACATTGGTTGAGTGGGGCTAAACTGCTAATGGAGAGTAGAGGCACTCCACTCATTTAGGAGTCTTTCAAAGGGACTTTCTTGGAGAAATACTTCCATGAGAGTGTGAGGCATGCAAAATAAATAGAGTTCCTATAGCTCAGGCAAAGCAGTAGGTCGTTTGAAGAATATTAGCCAAATTTAAAGAGCTGGCTAGATATTCCACCTATTTGAGATTACACCCTGAAAGTCAAGCTAACTAGAGGCAGGCTTGGACTTACAGATGAGAACACAAATAGCCCCATTAGAGGTAAGGGACTTCTCTGTGCTGGTGAACAAATGCCGCATTCTTAGTAAAAGCCTGGAGGAGAAGTAGTACATGAACCAAAGGTTTGCTACTAATTGGTAGAAAAACCTGCCAAAAACTTGAATGCGAAAGGGGGAACTTCAAAGTGTAGCAAGGGTTATCTAGTAGTAACCAACATTCCAAAGCTGCTAATTACCCGAAATGTGAAAATAGAACACCAATGACATGTTACAAATGCGGCAAAGAAGGGCACATTGCTAGATACTACCCAACCAGTGGTAATCAGCCAAATCTTAGTAGGCTAAGACCACAAGCTTCAGGGAGAGTCTTTACTCTGGACAGAGCCAATGCCTAAAAGTCACCTAGATTGATGTAGGGTAGAGGTAAGATTTACAATTTTTGTTAATAATACTATTTGATTCGGGTGCTACGCACTCTTTCATATCTAATACATTTGTTGAAAAAATAAACTTACCTTTTCAAACCATTCCATTTGATTTACATATTTCTATACCTTTAAGAGAGTCTACAATATCTCTATAAATTTGCTTAAACTGTCATCTTTCCATTGATGACACCTTATTTATTGTAGACCTTGTGTGCTTACCCTTGATTGAGATCAATGTCATTATGGGGATGGATTGGTTGTTTAGGAATTGAGTTCTTTTGAACTTTTTTGAAAATACTATTACCTATTTGGATGCCTTACCAATAGGTAGGACTGATAAAGTGTGTGAAGTAAATGATATCTCTCTTAACTTTTCTCAGGTAGAATTGTAAGAAAGGCTAAGCTTAATTCCTATTGTTAACAACTTCTTAGAGGTTTTTCCCATTGAAATAAGCAAGTTACCCCCACCAAGAGAAAAAGAGTTCACTATAGACCTGATTCTTGGTACAAGCCTGATATTCATGGCACCATATAGGATGACTCCAGTAGAACTAAGGGAATTGAAGGTCTAAATAGAGGACTTATTGGAGAAAGGATTCATTAGGCCGAGTGTGTCACTATGGGGAGCTCCTATTGTGTTTGTAAAAAAGAAGGATGGGAGCATGAGGTTGTGTATAGACTATCGACAAATGAATAAAGTGACCATTAAGAATAAGTACCATTTACCTCGAATAAATGAGCTGTTTGACCAATTGCAAGGGACCACGATATTCTCCAAGATAGGCTTAAGGTCAGGATACCACCAAATCAGGGTTAGGAATGAAGATATTCCTAAGACATCATTTAGCATTAGGTATAGTCACTATGAGTTTTTGGTGATGCTGTTTGGACAGACCAATGCTCCTGCTATCTTTATGGACTATATGAATGAAATCTTTCAACCCTACATGGATCAATTTATAGTGGTATTCATAGATGACATCTTAGTCTATTCCAAGACTCATGAAGAGCATCCATAACATCTTAGTATGGTACTACAAATGTTAGAGCAAAAGCAATTGTATGTTAAGTTAGAAAAGTGTGAGTGTTGGTTGGAAGAGGTGAAATTTTTAGGTTATATGGTAAATAGGGAAGGAATTTTGGTAGACCTTAAAAAAATTAAGGCAATACTAGATTAGGGTCAGCCAAGAACGGTCTCAAAAGTTAGGTATTTTTTGGGTTTGGTAGGTTATTATCAGAAATTCATACTAAGATTTTCCTAGATAGCCCTGCATTAACCCGATTGACTAGAAAGGGTGTTGAGTTTGAGTGGATTGAAAAGTGTAAGCATAGTTTCTAGACATTGAAAGAAAAATTAACTGCCACTCCAGTATTAGTAATCCTAAAGTCAATAGAACCTTTTGAAGTATACACAGATGCTTTAAAGAAAGGTTTAGGATACGTCTTAATGCAAGCAAGAAGAGTAGTTGCCTATGCATCTAGACAACTTAAACCTATAGAGGAAAACTATCCCACCCACAATTTAGAGTTAGCTACCATAGTTTTTACCCTAAAACTTTGGAGACATTACCTGTATGGGGCAGAATTTGAGGTTTTAGTGATCATAAAAGCCTAGGTACTTTTTCTTTATCAAAAGGAGCTGAATATGAGGCAGAGAAGGTGGGTAGAGTATCTGAAGGACTTTAACTTTGAATTAAAGTACCATGCAGGTAAAGATAATGTGGTAGCTGATGCATTAAGCAGGAAGTCCTTTCAAGTAGCCAGTTTGATGATATATGAGATGAGACTGCTCGAGGACTTTAGAAATCTTAGTCTTAATGTGATTTCCCTTTCAAAGAGATTGATGATGAGTGATTTTAAAATAAATTTTGAGTTAAGGGAACAAGTTAGGCCAGCCCACCAAGAAGGTGAACTACTGGTGGGCTACATGAACAAACCAGAGTTTGGGTTAACCACTGGTTGGCTACTAATGTTTAGGAATAGGGTAGTGATCCCAAACCATCAACAACTAAGGGAGAAATTGTTAGCAGAGGCCCATCATAGGCACTATACCATTCACCCAAGTATCTCCAAGATGTATCGGGAGTCAAAGAGAAACTTTTGAGGGTTGGGTATGTGAAAGGATATCGCAAAGTATGTGAATGCTTGTCTTACTTGTTATCAGGTAAAGATAGAGCACCAAAGACCTGCTGGGTTATTGAAACCATTAGAGATACTGGAGAGGAAGTGGGATCAAGTAACTATGTATTTTGTGGTAGGATTACCTAGAACTCTAGCTGGTTATGATTCTATATAGGTGATAATGGATATATTGACAAAATCTAATCATATCTTGCCTATTAAGATAAGATATTCCTTAGAAAAGTTAGCCCAAATATACCTTAGGGAAATTGTGAGGTTACATGGAGTACTATCGGGCATAGTGTCAGATCGAGACCCTTGATTTACATTTAGGTTTTGGTAGTCCCTACAAAGAGCATTAGGAACCCAACTTAAGTTTAGTACTGCTTACCATCCTCAGACTAATGGATAGTCTGAGAGAACAATACAAACTCTGGAAGATATGTTGAGAGCCTGCGTGCTAAAATAGAAGGGGAGTTGAGATAATTACCGACTTTTGATAAAGTTTGCATACAATAACAGTTACTACTCTACTATAGGTATGGAACCCTATGTTGCTTTTTATAGGAGAAGTTGCAAGTCACCCTTAAGTTGGGTAGAAATAGGGGAGAGTACGCTAATAAGACCAAAGATTGTACAGGAGACTACTGATCAAATCAAAATGATAAGGGAGAAGATAAGAGTTGCCCAACAGAGACAGGAAAGTTATGCCAACAGGTGGAAAAGGCCTTTGGAATTTTGTAAGGGTGACTATGTCTTTTTCAGAGTGTCACCCACCACGAGTATTGGTTGACAAATAAAGACAAAGAAATTAAGGCCCTGATTCTTAGGACCATTCCAAATTCTTAAAAGAGTCAGTCCAGTCACCTACCAAATTGCCCTACCTTCCTACCTGTCAAATTTACATGACGTCTTTCATGTCTCGTAACTCTGAAAATATGTCTCAAATCCCACGCATGTATTGGGGAATCGTCCTATAGTGTTAAAGGAAAATTTAACTCATGAGTCTACTGTTAAAATCCTAGATTTTAAGACTAAAAAACTCAGGAATAAAATAATCCCCTTAGTTAAGGTACTTTGGCAGGATGTAGCAACCCAAGAGATGACGTGGGAAAAAGAGGATGAAATTAGACAACACTATCCAAAATTTTTTACAGGTATGAATTTTGAAGACAAAATTCTTATAATGGGGAAAGGATTGTAATACCCATTTCCTTGAAATTATTATCATTGATAAGAATTTTAGAAACTCTCTATAAGGATTTAAAATGAAGCAAGAAATTTGAAGCTTTAAGAAAAAAAAGGGGGGGACATAAAGAAATAAGGAATTTAGAGTTGTAATTAGGGGACTAAAGTGCAAACTTCTCAATTTTTGCCAGGAGGTCCATAATAATGCATCAGCTCATTTTTCCTTTCACTATTCATCTAATTTGCTTGTGTGGATTTGTTGTATGATTGATGTTTGAACCTAGAATTTACTGGGTTTTGGACAAAAATGGTTAAAATCTAAGCTCATGCATTTTAAAACTAAAATGAACTAGACTCTGGACTAGAATTTTTGTGAAAACTAGCATTTTTGAACTATCAAAGAACAAGGTAGCCAACTACAAGCATGCATCAGTTAACTATCGTGTTCTTAATAAACCCAGAAATCGATACAGAGGCATACCAGTCGACTAGTAGCCTCATCAGTCCACTGTCGGGTCTATATTTATGCCTAGCAGTCGACTAGCAGGCTATTGTCTTGCAAAACCAAGAATTTCAAAAAGCCACCAGCCTACTGCTAGCTTTGCGACAATTGACTAGCAGCCCTCCAGAGAGCAACCAGCTGACTTGAGGCCCTCTAACAAGAAAAATGACTTCTAAAACATGAATTAAGTTTGGAAATCCTTAGTTTCGACTAGAATAAGGTTCAAACTGTCATTATACATGGAATTACTTGTCTTGGGTTATAGGTAACATGAAGCTAGGAAGAAAAAAGGAAATTTAGAGTAAAACCTATAGTGAGACGCTAAGCCTTAATTACATAAATGCATAATTGAAGGGAATTAGTATGAACTTAAGTTATTTCCTCAAGAAGTGATTCGTAAGGACAAATCAGAAGAAAAAGAGGAAGACCCTAGTTAGGAGAGGAGAAAACGGATAAGGTAGAGTAATCTACACTCCCCTGTCTTAAAATAATGTAGTGAATTGCTTATAGCAAGTAAGCATTTTTTTTATCAAAATGGGAAATATATGATGAAATCAAGTTGTGAAATGCAAATTTTTCTTATGAATGTAGAAACATTGCTTGTATTAGTTAGAGATACTCATTGTTGCTTGATGAGATTGGCTATAGGGTTATATGCTCATAGGGATGGACGAAAATTAGGGTGGACATTCAATGGCTGATATGGGATGGTCGTTGAATATTTCTGATGCAAACTACTTTACAAAATTTATTTATTTTTATCTAATTGGTCTGTATTTATTAGGGGTTACTCGTTAAACCATGATAACTCTACGAAAGACATAAAGAGTAAAGGGTGGATGGTCTATACTGGGTGATGTTTTGGTTTAAGTGTAATACCCTATAAACCTTGGTATTAGTTGACTATGTGTATGTATTTGTCGTATATTCAAGAAAGAGGATGAGACTAGCGATGTGCACATGTCAGGGGATGCCCTAGAAGTTGGTACTCACCTATCCTTGAGTAGGTGATTGGTGTGATGGATCACACTCACAAAATAGGATGACGTTTTTGAGTGATTGGTGTTACGGATCACACCCAACTAAAATCAAAATGAATTTGATAAAAATGGCATGCAATGAGATGATGATCATATGATATTGTGATATATGCAGGATATTTGAATTTGCATTAACATGAGACTTGTTGTGCAAAAGAAATTTACAGGTTTTATTGAGAGAAATGATTTATAAATGAAATGATACTATACTCTTGTAAATTTACATAATTTCCCATATTTGTTGAATTGAAAAGCATTTGGTGATTCACATATGAGTTTAAGCTAATTTTTGGGGAGGTGTTTTCTGTGCTAGAGTCATAGCTGGACTTACAACTATTTTGAAATTTTTTATATTGTATTACTTTGTTGGAATTTTTATATCTCATTAAGTTGTTTGTTCAGATGGCCAGGACCAGGATATGCTTAGGAGTTAGCTGGGCATTAGAGAAATGTCAAGCTATCAGGCATGCTAGAAGGATTATACAATTTTAAGTTGAACTGGCTTGTAGGCCATGGTTTGTACATATGAATGGTGATTATGTAATTATTTATTTAATATTATGTGAGGTTGACTGATGAAATGTAAATATCGAGGTTGAGATGTAATTTCTTATAGAAACATCAATTTAGTAGTCGATTTACTGTTAATTATATCTCAATTGACTATAAATGGCTGTGTTAGAATTATATATTTCAGAGTGTATGATAGGATGATTGGTGGTATTAGCTATGCTACGCAGGGAGGTGGTTGAGTGGAATTTAAATTGACTAATGTAAGAGTTTATTTGGGTTCCACTGAACCAGTAATGACCCTCTGGGTTTCCTAAATGAAAATTGGAAAAAAAAATTTGAGGTTATTTTACGCTTCTTTTATTTTCCTCTTATGTGTATAATTGTAAGGTATGATAAAGGGGCTCGTTACATACTTAGCCATCGAGAGTACAATAACTTAGAATTTGCAACTATCATGACGTTTTCAAAATTTCTTTAAATTGGTCAAGTGGATATTTTCGCATCCTAGATTATGGTTCAATGATGGAATGCCCAACGGTCATCCCATACAAAATATTGATCACTTGATCTTGATCCTATCTACCACTAATGCATAAACTAGGAATACTTTTCTTACTTTGTTATAAGCTCTCATTTCCTTTTACCTCTTAAGTATGTTAAATGTTACTTAGTTATCTTGATCTTATGATTTGAATGGTTAATTGAGCTTTATAACTAGTATTAGGAGACTACAAGGCATCATTTCTTATTTGAGGCTTACTAGTCCACTGTGCTCTCTCTAGCGGTCAGCTGGTAGCTGCTAGCATACTGTTCTGGGTACTGGGCAGAATAAGAGCCTAACATTTGACTACTAGCAACCTAATGGTCGACTGCTTGGTTCCTCAATCTGGGGAGAGTTAAGAACATGAGAGTCGACTTCCAAGAGTCTGGTAGTCAACTACTACATTTTGTTATACTTTACATAAATTCATTTTCATCCATGTTTATCTTATTTACTAACTCATCATCACACTTGATTACTTAATCCCAATCGCCTCAATTGCTATGAGGTTTCTAACATAAAATGTGGCAATTTCTTAAGCTCAAACACCATCAAATCTAAGATTTTATCCCTTATTCTTGCATGAACAGTACATAGGAACTTAGATCTATAATACAAGAGATCATAAATACAATAAAACTAGCATTTCACATCTAATAGAAATAGAGATAACATATAATGTAAGTTTTCAGTTCCTCATTTCATTGAAAATCATCAAAAATAGCATTTTGTTCATAGTGAATAGTACCATGAGAAAAATAAAGGGAAAATGGAGATTTGACTACCTTGTTAGCTAAAATAAGTGCAAATGTTGGTTAAGATGTGTTGTAGGGGTGATTCTAGAGTAATTTGCACTTTTGAAATCAACACTTCTAACTTCAAAGCCCACTTTCTCTCTCCTAAAGCCATTCCTTCTCTCTCTATATGAAGTTCCTTGCAATGTCATGTGCTTTCCCTATCTTCTCAGTTCTCTTATATTTGGGAGGTAGGTAAGGAAAGGAGAAAATATGGTAAGATCAGGAAAAGAGAATAAAGTCTGCAATTTAGTCCTTAAACCCACACTTCTAACTATCTTTGTTAGGAAGAATGGAAAATTACCTTATTGTCTATGCAATCATGGTTGGAAGCTTCAATATTTAGTTAGCTATAGTTATCTTCCTAATGAAAATCACATTTCTACCCTTGAAATTCACCTAGCCTTTCAATTTAGTCCCAGTGCCTCTTCCTTGCATCAGTAGGGTCTTCATTAAAATTTCTTGCACCAACATAGGTATTTTAGCATTAGTCAAATATTAAAGATTATTTATAGATAGGTGTGATAGTCTTCCTCCCTGGTTCATGTTTTCTTTCCACCAAAAGTTTGAACTAATTTCGATTCTTTAACCATTACCTACACTCCACCAAAGGTTATAAGAGATAATTTCTCTATGAGTGTTAACACTTTTCCAAGCCTATGATGGCTGCGTTGAATTTACGAATTCTCTCTCAATATCTCCTTTAAAGTACTTAGAGATTTTCCATTGGTTAAACAAGGAATTAGGTCTATTTGGCATATACCAAGCCTGTCTAGCTAGGAGAGCTTTATTCATTGTTTGAGCTTCCTAGACCTACTATTTATTTTGGCAAGTAAAGTCTATTTCTTTGCAGCAAATGCATTTTATGATGATCACCTTTAAAGCCCTAAGAAAAAAATTAGTTGAGATTGCATCAATCTTATTGGCATATTTTTTTGGGAAGGCGAAATTAGACACCTAATATATGTGCATAGATTGAAGAACTAATTTAATCAGTATAAGTTTTCTTGCTTGTGAAAGCATGTTTAATTTCCACCTAGCAAGCTTTATTTGAATTTTATCTACCACCTCTTGATAGATTTCTTTCTTATTCCTATGATGAACAATTTTAGTGCCCAAATATTTTCCCAATTAGGTTGTAACAGGGAATTAGAAATAAATTCCATAAACTTCTTAAACTGTCTGGGTGTATTTGGGTTGAAGATGATGGTTGACTTATCTTTATTTATAAATTGACCTACTAATCTAGTCTACAAGAAAATTAATCCTTGTAAATGTCTATAGCTATTTTAGGTTGCTTTAAAGAAAAGAAGCATGCCATCTGTATACATTAGGTACAAAATTGATGGTCTATTATTTAATCTGAACATTTTATATTTTATTCCTTTTCTAATTTAACCACATGCTTGGAGGATGTTAGAATAGAGAACAAAGAGATATGGTTACAGAGGACCACTTTGTTAAATTCCCCTTTGTGGTAAGAAGAATCTTGCTTTTTGGCCATTGAGCAACAACATATATAACACTATTGTGACACATTGCATGATAATTTTGATAAGACTATCTAGATTCCTTTGAAAGAATTGATAGATGGTGATTGGAATTTGAAACTAACTGAATGGAACAATTTATCCTCACTTAAAACTAAGGTTGATTAACTTTGGATTAAGAGCAATTCTTAATAGTAGTAAATTAGAACAGTAATGCTAATCTAAAATAAACCATTAGGAAGAACCAACCAATGGAAGGTTATAAGTTTTAGAAATCCATTGAGACCGACAGAGAATTTAGATTTAATTTAGAATTCACTCATAGGTAGCATAGTCAATTAACAATCCATGATCCTTTGTGTATACATCATCTAGTTCAGGACCCCATGTAACACCCCCAACCTTATATTCCTCTTAGGTGATTAAATAATACAAGGTGATGTAATATAGGATTGATGAGTTTACTACTGCCTCTACTCGAGTACATTTTTAACTTTTTCTAACTTAAATAATTAAGTGCCACGAGTTTGGGTTACTACACTTAGGTTCTCACATGTTACGCAACGAAAATAAATAAAGTAATTTAAATGAGATAAATAGATATAGAGATAATTACGTTCACATTCAATTGTACATAATATTTATACATACATAAACATTAGTGTGTGTCAGACATATACCTATAGATATGTGAGTGCATTAATCAAGGGTAAGGAGACAACAAACCTGCCACTCATACCCTTTTTAACAAAATGCTACCTCACATATCTTATTACATATATGCCCTCTTTCTTTTTCTACATCAAAATTATCCTCCTGTTCCATCCAAAATATTAATAAGGAATCAGGGTATGGGCATGTCGAAAACCTACTATACACTCCTAGTTTTGCATACAATTAAGGGGTGGGTGGTAATTCAAATACAAATAAGACCCATAGTCTAGTGATCACAGGAAAATACCCCATAAAGGGTACCTCCACTACCTCTATCTCTACCTCCAACAACACTTGGTACCTAGACATCTGATAAAAATTAGCTTTAATGAGAAATATTTCTTAGTAGCAATAATCACCTGTATTTAAAAATAGCTGCTTGTACCACCATACGAATACGAAAATCCACCATATTCATTTTCATAATAGTTTAAAATATTATGCTATTGGAATAATGTACATGGATTATACAAGTATCTCATACATATACTTGTGAATACACATGCACTTCAATATATATTCATCACACAGGATACATTCTTAGATTGTAATGGTAACAAATCATATTCTCATATCAATATAAAGTATAAACAAAGAAATCATGCAATTTGATATGGCCATAGTCAAAAGCATCATAAAATAACTCTTCCAAAAATTCTCATTCATAAATGAGTTCTCTCGTGGCTTATGACCACCTGCAATCATTCTTGTGGTTTTCACCATCTGCAAAGATTCTCGTGGCTAGCCGTCTACAATAATTCTCATGGTTAACTATGTTCAATAATTCTCATTGTCATCCATTTGCAATAATTCTCGTGGTTAACTATCTATGAATTTTCCTGGATTAAAGCTAGTGCAGCTATTCTCGCGATACAACTAATTGCAGCTATTCTTGCGGCATAACCAATTGCAGCTATTCTCGCGGTATAACCAATTGTAGCTATTCTCATGGCATAACCATTTGTAGCTATTCTCTCGAATCAACCATTTGCATTCATTCCCATTTATGGTTCATGCTCAATTAAAATCTCTTGTTTCTCTTCTCTTTCTCATAATTTCTCAAACATTCTCATTTCTCACGTTATTGTAACATCAGCTTCCTCTACGCATTAAGAGATGTTTGTTAATTTTAATGAATCAAATGCTTGTGTTTGTTGCATTAGGCTACATATAGTTGCATTAGGAAAAGAGTTTTAAGGGAAAATAAAGAATAAGGACTAAATTGAAAATGAAAATGATATAATGAGAAATTGTATTAATATCCAAAATTTCAGGGCAATAAGCTATAATTTTAGCCAAATGATTTACTATAGCAACAGAATTATTTAGACCGAATGGCCGGGAATTAGGAGTAGAATTGCAAGAGGCCAGATCACCTATAAATAGGTGAAGTCTCCAGAGCTCTTTATTTGCACCTTGAGTTCAAAATCTTAGAGAGAGAGAGTCAGGAAATTGTGAAGGAGGATAGCTATTGGATAGATTTAAGCATTCCAGAAGCTAGGAAAACTTACCAGAACACTTCACCTTCATCAAATACCAAGTTTAAATTAGCAAAAAGGTAGCAAATCACCCATCTGCCTTATCTTCGAAAATTACTGTGCATCGTTGGAAAATTCTGAGTTTTCATAATTTTGAACTTTAAAGAGATTAAAACCTACATTCTTAGTGTTTATAATTGCTATTGGATGTTTTAAATTGATCAAATATACTTATGAGTGCATGAATACAAATATGCAAAATGGGTTTTCATGGTTTTTGAAAAAAGAGCTTAAATTTAAGATTTGAGCATGAATAATCAGTGGTTTGGGCTATTTTTGAGTGATAAATGAAGTTTTTATACTGTTATTGAGTTTTTAATCATCAAAACTATTTTAAAAACATGTTCTTGGTGTAAAAATCGAGGTCAATGAACTTTCAAAAAATAGAGCATAACGTAGCAGTCGACTTGTCGGCCCTATCAATCGATTGTCGTGCTCCTGAGTTTCCCAGAAACATGTCTAGAGTGCTAGCAGTCGACTACCAGGGGTTGGAAGTCAACTGCCGTGTTCTTATTTTTCAAAAATTAGCCAAGAACAGAGCAGTCGACTGTCAGGGTCCTGGAAGTCGACTGATTGCTTACCGTTTGAAACATTTTTGGGGTAACAAGCTAGAAGTCGTGCCAGGAGGCTGGAAGTCGACTTGTAGCTCTCTACTTTGGGAAATTTAACTCAATAACCTCTTTTTATACACAATTAACCCAATACTTTGCTCAATGTAGGATTTAATCTTGAATTGTAATGGGTAACATGAAAAATGAGAATGTTTGAGAAATTATGATAAAGAGAAGAGAAATAAGAGATTTCAATTGAGCATAAACCATAAATGAGAATAATTGCAAATGGTTAATCCGTGAGAAGGGAAGCATTTGGTTACACTGCGAGAAGGGATGCATTTGGTTATTTCACAAGAAGGGATGCAATTGTTTATACCGGAAGAATAGCTGCAACTGGCTTTAATCCAGGAAAAGTTTTGCAGATGGTTAACCACATGAATAATTGCTGACGGATAACCTGAGAATAAATGCTTATGGTTAACCTGAGAATAAATGCTGACGGTGAAAATCACAAGAACGATTGCAGGTGGCTTATGACCATAAGAGAATCTCATTTATGAATAGAAATTTAAAAGAATTATTGTGATGCTTTTGACTATGGCCATATCAAATTGCATAATTTCTTTGCTTATGCTCTATATACTAACATGAGAATATGAGTGGTAACCATTACAATATGAGAATGCTTCTTATGGGATGAATATCTGTTGAAGTGCATGTGTAAGCATAAGTATATGCATGACATATTATATAACCCATGTATATTGTTCCAATAGCATAATATTTTAAATTATTATGAAAAAGAATGTAGTGGATTTCTGTATTTGTACGGTGGTACGATCAGCTATCTTTAAACACAGGTAATTATTGCTATTGAGAAATAGTTCTCATTAAAGCTGATTTGTATCAAATGCCTAGGTGCCAGGTGCTGATGGAGGTAGATAAAGAAGTAATAGAGATACCCTTTTTGGGGTATTTTCCAGTGATTTCTAGACTATGGGTCTTATTTGTGTTTAAAGTACCACCAACCCCCTGATTGTATGCATAATTAGAAATATATCATAGGTTTTTGATATGCCCATATCTCGAATCCATATATATCTTTTGGAGGGATCAAGAGAATGATTTTTTATGTAAGTAAGAAGGGCATAAATGTATTAAGATATGTGAGATAGAGAATTTTTGCTTAAAACAAGGTATGAGTGGCAGGCTTGTTGTCTCCTTACCCTGCTCAGGCTCACATATCTGTAGGTATATGTTTGACACACACTACTATTTATGTATGTATAAATATTATGTACAGTTGAATGTGAATGTGAATATCTTTATATCTATCTATTTCATTTAAATTACTTTATTTATTTTCGTTGTGTAACATGTGAGAACCTGAGTGTAGCAAGCCAAACTAGTGGCACTCAATTATTTAACTAGAAAAAGTTAAAAATATACTCTGGTAGAGGTAATAGTAACTCACCAACTCTATATTATATTATTTAATTAATAAAAGGAATATAGAGTTGGGCGTGTTACATTACTCATTACAATTCAAGATTAAATCCTACATTTTAGTGAAGTATTGGGCTAATTGTGGATTAAAATAGGTTATTGAGTCAAATTTTCCAAAACAGAGACTTGCAAGTTGACTTCCATTGTAACACCCCATATTCTCTTGATTGGTTTTAAATTAATGTTTCCTTAATTAACTAGATGAGTTGCCCTAAAATGTGATACAATTGCTTTAGTGATGTAATGAATAATAAATGTCACAAGGGAAAGAATGGACCTAGATATTAAGTAGTATAAAAAGGGGACATGTGAAATTGAGGTACTTGAGGAGCTTGATACATTTAGCATGCTTGAATTAATTTTCCTTTTACCTAAAGGAATTACCAAAGGAGAGAAAAGTATATCAAATTAATTATACATGCACGTGCAATTTGTGAAGGGAAGGAAAAGAGTTAGCATCCATTAAATATATATATACACATGCATTCAGAGGAATGAAATGGAAGCAAGGGAGAGACGTGTGGCATTAAACCTCCTTTCTTCCGTTTAGCCTTAATCTCAATGTGTCCAAATGAGTAATACAGAAAATTGCAAGGATAATGGGTTGCACTTGATTACATGTGAGGTTATGAAATAATAATAATTAAGAAAGGAGTGTGATATCCATATATGCATTCGGTGAAGGAAGGAAAGTACAGCACTCAAGTGTAGCTTGCGTGGAGGGAGTATCTAACGTGAAGGTGCAGCTTGCATAAATCAATTTTCCTTTCCTTTTGGCGCCACCGAGTGAAGAGTGGGCATGGGAATTAAAATTATGATGCCAAAACTTGAAGCTGCGTGAATTGTACCTTGCGTGTAAGTATAAAGATGGCGTGACTTCCCTTCCCTCCTTCCTCCAACATAGCTGAGTGGGATTATAAAACTTACAAGTAATGAGAATCGTACTTAAAAGTACACATGTGGCAATTAGATAATAATAATGATTAAAAATATGAAGGAGGAGTAGCTTCCCATTATTCGAATGGATAATATACATGAGAGAATGGGATTAAAATTTCATACAACAAGGAGAAGAGGGAGAAAGCAACAAGAATATTGGATAAAACACAAAATTGCAAGGAAAATGGGGCTACACTTAATTGCACATGAGGCCATGAAATAATAATAATGAGAAGGAAGGTAGCATCCCATTTTGTGGCCAAACAGAAAATGAAAGGGAGAGAGGGAAGTGAATACACACACACAGCAAGTGCACCCAAAAGAAAAAGGGAAGCTATCGTGAGTTCTCTTTCTTCCCCTTCCTTGGCGTGACTGAATGGGTTAAGATGAGATTGCAAGAAATGGCTATACTTAAAGTACACATGTGGCAAGTAAATAATAATACTTAAGGATGAAAAACGGAAAAGAAGTACAACACGCCACCTTAACCAAAGAGAAAAGATGAATTAAATTGAGAGGGACACAGGAGAGCATTTTGGTCAAGGGAGAAGGAGTAATTTAGCTAAGAAATAAAGAAGCAAAGGATCAAAGAGCAAAGGGAGAATTCAAAGAGGAATCCAAGATAATCTCATCCTAGCTCATCCTTGAGGTAGGTTAGCAATTCTTTGACTTTTGTTTCCTGTTTTAGAATATATGCATCATGATTTTCCAAGCTTTCATGGAACATTAGTTTCTTCTCTACATTCTTGATGATATGAATGTCATAGTGGCTAAGCTTGTATGATTAATTGGTATGTTTGTTGATGTGCTAAAATGGATATTTTTGTATTATGAAAGGATTATTGTTAAAAGAAAAATTCAGCATGTATGATAGAAAGCCCTAACTTAGGATGATGCTGGAAAAATTTATGTTTGTGCACGGTTAATGTGGTGTTTATACTAAAAAGGGAGTACACTATCTAGATGTTGACTTGAAACCATGGTATCACCCTTGCTCACCTATCAAACCCGAGAGTGACCCTTGTAATGCATGGAAAGGTTTGTTGAAAAATAGGTGAGGAAGGTTACATTTCAGTTAGGGTATGAAAGAGGGAGAACATAATGATAAATTAGTCTATGGTAAATGGATGAACTTTTGTCATATGATAAATGTTTATGTTAGATGTGAGAATGATGGAATGAGTGTGATCATAAATTGTAGCATGTAAAATAAGCTAAAGAAATAAGTAAAAAAGAAATGGCTAATGGAATGGTTACATAACTTGGATGTGAGGGAAAGTACCATGATAATTTTTATATGTGGCATCATTAGTCTTGAAATGTAGGAAGGATGGAAGAATGTGAAAAATTGGACACAAAAAACCTTAGATTCCACCCCTTCCTCATGATGGCTGATAACAAACCCTCATTTAGTCTTAGTGACCAAATCCATGTACTAAGTGTAAATGACTTATAATGTGTCATACAATAGCTAAATTCAAGAGAAATTAGGAGGGGTAATACTAAGATGAATTAGGGTTGACAATTAATTTATTGAGATGTGGCTAAAGGTGCTCCACACATGTGACCTAGTGAGGTGTGACCGAAGGTGCTTCACTCCAGGGACCTAGTGTTCACAATGATAAAGGTGGCCAATTGTCCACAATTCTTAAGGTATGGCCGAAGGTGCTCCACACATGTGACCTAGTGAGGTGTAACCGAAGGTGCTTCACACCCAGGACCTAGTGTTCACAATGATAAAGGTGGCCAAGTGTCCATAATTCTTGAGGTGTGGCCAAAGGTGCTCCACACATGTGACCTAGTGAGGTGTAACCGAAGGTGCTTCACACCCAAGACCTAGAGTTCATAATGATAAAGGTGGCCAAGTGTCCACAATTCTTGAAGTGTGACCAAAGGTGCTTCACACTTTGAGACAAGGTAAGTTTTAAGAATGAAATGTATAATAGATCATTGTTTATTTTAGTTTTACCATGTATGATCCCACAAAAATATGTTATACTTGAAATGAGAATATTTACTTTTATCACATTGACATTTCAAATAATCATGCAATTCTTGTCATTCGGTATATATAAATGAGATTGTGTTTTAAATGACTAGAATGTATATGAAAATGATTTTGGTGCTTGCACCCTGGTACATATTAGTTCATTTTTAAAATAATGAATTGCTAAGCTACTGGGAAACTTGTGTTTCTCATTTGTATGCTAATATATCTCAGATGCGGACGTTTAGCTGTGCCGGGGAAAGATGGAAGTCCCATGTGTTAAGAGCATTTTGTATTCCTTTATTTTAGGTCCTAATTCTATATGTGTTTTTGGGATTAGAATTAGGACTATTATTTTAGCTGTATATAAAAAAGGGAAAAAGGGAAATCATTGGGGAAAGGATATATGAAGGACTGGTTGATCCCCAGTATTTTGTAAAAGAAGTTTGAGTGATAGGATTGTTGTCTCTTGACTCTTTATGGACGGGTACTTCATATATCCTAGCATATGACCAAAGAAGAATGTAATGGAAATTTATTATTTTGTATTATATGTAAGTTTTATAAATTCTGTTGTGATGTAATGAATTTAATTTTCGCTTTGCATAAAGTATGGTTATTTGAGAAAAAGAACCCAAACCTAATCTGCTTTAATAATACTTAATGTATAACTGCTCAGACATTGTAAATGAATAATTAAGTTGAAGAATAATGTACCGAACTTATCTTTTTACATTAGAGAACTTGTAATACTAGATAAGGGCGTTACATTTAGCCTCTTGGCAGTTGACTTCCAACATACTATCCCAAAAATATTTCAAACAAAGAGTAACTAGTTGACTTCCAGGACCTGAACTGTTGACTGCTCTGTTCTGGGCTAATTTCTGGAAAATAAGAACACAATAGTCGACTTCTAGCCCCTGCAGTCGACTGCTAGCATTCAGGACACATTTTTGGGCAACTCAAGAGAATGACAGTCGACTGGTAAGGGCTACAAGTTGATTGCTATGTTATCCTCTGTTTTAAAACTCACCATTAACCAATTATTTTAGCCCAAGAACATGTTTTTAAAAGGATTTTGATGATTAAAACCTCAATAACAGCATAGGACCTTTATTTACCACAAAAAATAGCTTAAACCACTGATTACTTATGCTCAAATCTTGGATTTAAACTCTTTCTTAAAAATCATGAAAAACCCATTTTTTTTATTTGCATTCATGCATTCACAAGTATATTCAAGTAGTTTAAAACATTCAATAGCAATAAAAAATGCTAAGAATGTAGGTTTTAATCCCTTCAAGTTCAAAATTATAAAAACTCAGAATTTCCAACCATGAACAGTTAATTTCAAAAATAAGGGAGATTGTTAATTTGCTACCTTATTGCTAATTTTATGTTGGTTTATGATGATGGTGAAGTGTTCTTGGATGTTTTCCTAGCTCCCGAATGCTTAAATCCGTCCAACGCCTTTCTTCCTTCACAATTCCAACTCTTTCTCTCTCTAACTCGATCTCTTTCTCTCTCTATAATTTCAGAACTCAGGATGCAAATGAAGTGTTTTGAGGTATTCACCTATTTATAGGTGATCTTGCCCTTTGCAATTTTGTTCCTAATTCCTGACCATTTGTAACACCCCTAACCCTATATTTCTTTCAGATAATTAAATAATATAAGGTAAAATAACATAGGATTGGTGAGTTACTACTACCTCTACCTGAGTATATTTTTAACTTTTTCTAAGTTAAATAGTTGAGTGCCACTAGTTTGGGTTATTACACTCGGGTTCTCACACGTTATGCAACGGATATAAATAGAGAAATTTCAATAAGATAGAGGGATATAAGGATATTTACATTCACATTCAACTATACATAATAATTATACATTCATAAATAGTAGTGCGTGCCAGACATATACCTATAGATATGTAAGCTAGAGCAGGGTAAGGAGACAACAAGCCTACCACTCATACCCTATTTTAAACAAAATTCTTTATCTCACATATCTTAATACATATATGCCCTCCCTACTTACACCAAAATCATCCTCCTGATCCTTCTAAAATACTCATAAGGATTTAGGGAAATGGGCATATCAAAATACTATGTACTTTGAATTATGCATATAGTCAGGGGGTTGGTGATACTTTAAATAGAAATAGGATCCAGAGTCCCGTGATTACATGAAAATACCCCAGAAAGGGTATCTTCACTATCTCTCTCTACCTCCATCAACACTTGGTACCTAGGCATCTGATACAAATCAGCTTAAGTGAGAATTATTTCTCAATAGCAATAATCACTTGTGTTTAAAAATAGTTGTTTGTACCACCGTATGAATATGAAAATTCACAACATTCTTTTTCATGATAGTTTGAAATATTATGCTATTGGAATAATGTAAATGTATTAAATAACTATCTCATGCATATACTTATGATTACACATACACTTCAACAAATATTCATCACACAGGATGCATTCTCAGATTGTAATGGTAACAACTCACATTCTCATTTCAGCATATAAAGCATAAGCAAAGAAATCATGCAATTTGATATGGCCATAGTCAAAAGCATCACATAGTAATTCTTTCAAATTTCTATTCATAAATGAGATTCTCTTGTGGTCATGAGCCACCTGCAATCATTCTCGTGGTTTTCACCGTCAGCATTTATTCTCAGGTTATCTGTTAGCAATTATTCTCAGGTTAACCGTCTACAAAAATTTTCCTGGATTAAAGCTAGTTGCAGCTATTCTCGTGGTATAACCAACTGTATCCCTTCTCGCGGAATAACCAAATGCTTTCCGTCTCGTGGTATAACCAAATGCATCCCTTCTCGCGGATTAACCATTTGCAGTATTCTCATTTACGGTTTATCCTCAATCAAATTCTCTTATTTTTCTTCTCTTTCTCATAATTTCTCAAACCTTCTCATTTCTCATGTTACCCATTACAATTTAAGATTAAATCCTATGTTTGAGCGAAGTATTGGGCCAAATATGTATAAAAATAGGTTATTAAGTCAAATTTTTCAAAAAAGAGAGCTACAAGTCAACTTCCAGCCTCCTGGTAGTCGACTTCCAGCTTGCTGTCCTAAATGTTTTCAAATAGTGAGCAATCAGTCGACTTCCAGGACCCCGATAGTCAATTTCTCTATTCTTGGCTAATTTCTAGAAAATAATAACATGGCAGTCGACTTCCAGCCCCTGGCAGTCGACAGCTAGCATTCTAGATACGATTTTGGGTAACTCAGGAGCACGACAGTCAACTGGTAGAGCCTACAAGTTGACTGCTACGTTATGCTCTATTTTAAAACTCATCGTTGACCAATTAATTTAGCCCAAGAACATGTTTTTAAAATTTTTTTGATGATTAAAAACTCAATAACAACATAAAAGCTTCATTTACCACTCAAAAATAGCTTAAACCACTAAGTAGTCATGCTTAAATCTTGGATTTAACCTCTTTCTTGAAAACCATGAAAAACCCATTTCTCATATTTGCACTCATGCATTCACAAGTATATTCCATCAGTTTAAAACATCCAATAGCAGTTAAAAACACTAAGAATGTAGGTTTTAATCTCCCTGGAGTTCAAAAACCATAAAACTCAGAATTCCCAACCATGAACAGTATTTTTGAAAAATAAGGGAGATGGGTGATTTGCTGCCTGTTATGATTTAAACTTGATGATTGATGTTTGGGAAGTGTTCTGGAGTGATTTCCTAGCTTTTAGAATGCTTAAATCTATTTCACAGCTTCTTTTCTTCACAATCCCCACTCTTTCTCTCTCTAGCTTGTCCTTTCTCTCTCTAAGATTTCTGAATTGAAGTTGCAAATGAAGGGTTCTGAAGGATTAGCTCATTTATAGGCAATCTAGCCTTTTGCAAATTTGCTCCTAATTCTCGACCGTTTGGTCCAAATTGATAATTCTTCCAACTTTATGTTAAATGACCATTTCGTCCTTAACTGCCTGGCAGGAAATTTTTCAGAATTCTATTGTTACAGTAAATCATTTGGCTAAAATTACAGCCTATTGCCCTGAAGTTTTAGAATTTCATACCTCTATCATCACTTCATCTGTTTCCTTTCAATTTGGTCCTTATTCTTTCTTTTCCCTTAAAACTCTTTTCCTAATGCATCTACATGGAGCCTAATGCAACAAACACAAGCATTTGATTCATTAAAATTTAACAAATATCTCTTAATGCGTAGAAGGAGCGGATGTTACACCATTCGACCCAAAATGATAATTCCTCCAACTTTATGTTAAATTACCATTTTGTCCCTAACTTACTGGCAGGAAGTTTCAAAATTCTGTTGCTACAGTAAATCCTTTGGCTAAAACTACAATCTATTGCCCTAAAATTTTTGAAATTTTCACATCCATCCTCACTTTATCTTTTCCCTTTCAATTTGGTGCCTGATCCTTCCTTTTCCTTAAAACTCCTATTATAACTTATTTTAATGAATCTATATGCTATTTAATGCAACAAACACAATAATTTAATTCATTTAAAATCAAAAAACATCTCTAAATGCGTAGAAGGAGTGGATGTTACACCCCGATGGGTTTGCTTTTCTTGACTTGGTAATTCTCTTTGTCATTCAAGTATCACTGGATTTTACTCTTTATATATTCATAGTTAGCATTAGTTTAGATAAAGTCAATCACCATTTGTTTTATGCTAGATAACAAGGAGTAAGTAATAACTTTGGGCTTTCCCATTCCCGTGGGATATGACCTTGATACTTACCATTGCACTAGGCTATATCGATAGGTATACTTACTTAGGTGTAGTTGCACATAGAGCATTGTCAGTCCATCAAGTTTTTGACGCCGTTGCTGGGGAACTTCTTGTGAAAACTAGAGTGAATTTGTTATTTGTTACTTTAGCCACTTTTACTTGTTTTATTTATTTATTTATTTTTTTCTTTTGATTCATTTTCTTTCTTTCTTTCTTCTTTTATTTGGTTATTGAGCTATTTTGCCATTTTTTGTTTCAGGGAGGTTATGACTATGAATTCTACAACAATCTTGGCAGCTCAAATACAAAGGGAGCTTCTAGTCAAGCAGATATACCAATTCCTGATGCTAGAGCAGGTCGATTATATAGGGAATATCCCAAGTCAATAGAAAAATATTTACAGCAATACATACAACTTTGGGTAGAGTAACTATCCAAATTTTGGATGGAACAACAATACCTAAGGTTCACCAAATTTTCAGTGGCTACACTAGTAGTAACACTAATAACAAAACTGCTCCAAATCAATCTTCTCAAATGTAAGAGAATGAATCTAATTTGGAGGAAATGATCATGAAGTCTGTGTCCACTTTAGAGAGTAGGTTCTAACAAACGAACACAATCCTTAAAAATCAATAGGCCTCCATTTGTAACATGGAATATCAAGCAAGCCAAATATTTAAGATATTGGTTAAGAGTTATCCAAGGACACTCCCCAGCACTCCAGAGTCTAATTTAAGGGAGCATTGTAATGTTATCACTCCAAGTTAAGGTAAGCAAGTATCTGCCCCTTTACCACTGACTACAGATGATAATACTATTATGCAGGATGTGTTGGTCAATAAAGAGCCAGAACCTAAAGTAAGTGGGCCATTGACAGTAGAGGACAAGAGCCTTGGAATACAGGCCACCTATTCCATACCCTGATAGACTGAAGCAGGAGAAGGTTTATTCTAATTTAGTGACTTCTTTAAGACATTCTTTAGATCATGATGATCTTATTTATCCTATAGATATCTTAGATGACGTTATTGAGTCTAAATTGCAAGAATTATTGCTTAATAACCCTTTGCAAGAAGTATTGCAGGGAGATAAGGAAGAGTTTTCCAACAAGAAAGTGTTGAAAAAACTAACTCATTTGCTGGCTACTGAGCCCAGTAGCTACACTGAACTTTCTATTTCTTTTAACAGGTTAGAGTCACAAGAGGTGAGACCTTTGATTGAAGACCCCCAAGCCCTGAAATTGAAAGAATCACCTAAGCACTCAAGCTACTCTTATTTATGTCAAGTGGAGAAGCTACAAATCATTAAAACTATAACATCCGGTCTAAAGAATTGAATGTTTGTGTTTGTTGCATTAAATTACATATAGATGCATTAGAATGAGAGTTGTAGGTTAAGATAAAGAATAAGGACCAAATTGAAAGGAAAAAGATGAAGTGAGAATGGATGTGGAAATTTTTGAAACTTCAGGGCAATAGGCCATAATTTTAGCCAAAATATTTACTGTAGCAACAGAATTTTGAGTGAAC
Organism: Senna siamea; assembly: GCA_031216115.1. Lineage (NCBI taxonomy): Eukaryota > Viridiplantae > Streptophyta > Magnoliopsida > Fabales > Fabaceae > Senna > Senna siamea. The sequence goes on along the minus strand of CM062363.1, from coordinate 21,493,368 downwards.
TAGGGATAAACTGGTAATTTAACATATAATTTGAAAAATTATCATTTTGGGCCAAATAATCGGGAATTAGGAGTAGAATTGCAAAGAGTCATATTACCTATAAATAGGCTAACCCTTCAGACCCTTCATTGTGCTTCTTGAAATTTTAAACTCTAGAGAGAGAGAGAGGATGAGCTACAGAGAGAAGGAGAAGGAATTGTGAGCAAAGAACACTGTTACTTAGATTTGAGCATTCTATGAGTTAGGAAATCACTTTAGAACACTTCCCAATCAACAAACACTAATTAGAAATCAGCAAAAAGGTAGCATAATAACCCAATCCCTTTATTTTAGACTTTACTGTTCACATGACTGAAACTTGCGAAATTGAACTTGTTTGAAAGAAAAAGTGATGAAAAAATACATTCTTATTGTTTTTAATTACTATTGGGTATTTTTAATGTATTGAAGATACTTGTGCTTACTTAAAAATTACTTCTGAAAAATGAGTTTTTCACCTTGAATGAAAATGAGTTTGAATCTCATATTTGGACAAGATTACATGATGTTTTGGGCTTTTTTTTTTTGTTAAATGTTGTTGAGAAGTTTATCTTGAGTTCATCAATTTTAAAATGGGTTTAAAAACAAGTTTTTGGATTAAAAATCTAGGTCAACAGCAATTCATAAAACAAAACAAGACGCAGCAGCTGACTGCCACGGTGCAGTAGTTGACTATCGTGCTCTTGAGATGCCCAGAAATATATACAAAATGCTAGCAGTCGACTGCCGAGCACCTGGAAGTCTACTATGATGTTCTTCCTTTTTTTAGAATGCCTAAGAACAGAGCAGCCAAGCGCCTGAGCGGCGATCATTGTCGAGCCCAACAAGAAGTTAGCGATCATTGCCAGGCACCTAGTAGTCAATTGATAGCTCTCTGTTTAGAATTTTGAAGATTTGGAAAGAATGTAATTAGTCGACTTGTAGCATGGTACCAGTCGATTGCCACCTTTTGTAATGGGATGATGAACTTAATTGCATGTTTGAATGATATCTAGCCCAAAAAGTTAATCCAAACTAGAGATAAAATTAAATTATAAGCAATGTAACATATACTTTGAATGTAAATGAGAAAGAGCATGAAAGCAATAAAAGTTAAAAGGAAAGAGCAAGAATGCATAAGAGAAATGAGAATTGTATTCTTAATATATGTATATGTGCTACATAGGTTCATATCTGAATGACTAATTGCTGGTATGGGACGGCGATTGAACAATCCACAAGTATTGTGATAGTTGTGAATTGTAAGTTAGTGAGTTAATGGCCAATGTAAATGAAAAGTCACATACTTAGAATTTACAGAGCTATAGTATGCACTGGTTCACCCATATATATATGTTTATGAATAACATTTTGGGGACCCCAATATTTACTCAATGTTTGGAACTAAAATGTGGGGACTCTATTGTACTTGGATCCACTGGAGGACGCTCCAGAATGTACACAAATATGATGTGCTGTCGAGGACTGCCAATAGGCATAGTTGCTAGAGTACATATTTGAAAGTATAGAGTGGTACACATAATGACCCTCCAAATTTCTCTTATATTATGCAATTATATGATGATGATTATGATGATATTTGGCAGAAGCCAACAAGAAGTGCTCTTATTTCCTTATTGCTCTTTATTTTATAATGAAAGTTATATAAATGATGTTATGTTACCTGTATGTTCTGACGAATTTATGAAATATATGCTATGCGTTGAGCACATAGAATGAGCAATGCATGCAAGTATGAATGTTAAATGAAATGTTATACAAGATAACCCAATAGATGTATTGTTTTTATGAAAAAGAATGTAGAATTTTCGTATAAGTTTACAGTGGTACAAACTAGTTGTTTTGAAAATTGGTTATTAATATTACTAAGATTTATTCTCATAAAAATACTAGTTTGTATCAGATGCCTAGGCTCTAGATAGTACTGGAAGTGGAGGTGAAAGTGGTAGAAATACCCTTCCTAGGGTATTTTCTTATTATTCATGAAGTGTGGGTTGTGTATATATGGGAAGTTCCTCCCACACCTTGAGTATATAAAGTTCTACAAAAGTTTGGTATGCCCAATACTCTGAATCCTTATGATATTTTGGAAAAAGGATAAGGATGATAGATTTTGATGTATAGGTTAAGGCCATATATGGATTAGAATATGTGAATTAGGAATTCACTAGCGATTTTGTTAAATGGATATAAGTGACAGGTTTGTTGTCTCCTTACCCTAGTTAATGGTTTCACATATCCATAGATATATGTGTAACGAATGATATGTATATACTATAAATGAATGTGGATGTATATATATGTATGTTTTATGTTTATTAATTTAATATATTTTTCGCTGTGTAATGTGTGAGATCCCGAGTGTAGTAGCCCAGATCAATAATACTAATTATTTCATTTGATAAATATTTAAAATTTGACTTGGGTAAAGTAAGTAGTAATTCACCAATCGTATGGTACAATGTTTATATTATTTAAATCATGTAAAAAGGAACTGTAGGATTGGGGGGTTACAATAATAGCTGACCTAACCCCTACTACAGAGGATATAATTTTGGCCTCTCTCAGAGACTATCTCTGGGCACTTGTTTACAAGATTCTCTCACCTCTCCCGTTTCCACTAGAGCAGAACAAAACTTAAACCATTCCTCAATTTTATTTTATTTTCTACTAATAATAACTTTAAACTATTTTGCACTTTATGATTTTTTTTTGTGATATCCCCTTTGTTGTACACTGAGGACAATGTAATCCTTAAGTGTGGGGTGAAGGTGTGTTTATATTATTTTAACTCTTTCTATAACATCCATTCCTTATATCTATTGAGAGATGTTTTGTTAATTTTAAATAAGTTAAATGCTTGTATTTGTTACATTAGATTGCATGTAGTTGCATTAGAAGGAGGGACCAAATTAGAAAGAGAAGAATGGGGACCTAAGTGAAAAGAAAAGGTTTTGTGGAGAAAGCTATGTAATATTTCCATATTTGGGGATAGTTTATCATAAGTTTTGCCAAAAGAGTTACTGTAGCTAGTAGATTTTCAAAAATCTCCTGCCAATGGTTTAGGAACAAAATGGTAATTTAGCTTATGGTCGGAGAAATTATTGTTTTGAGCTGAATAATCAAGATTTAGGATTAGAATGATAATGTTTCGATCACCTATAAATAGGACTAAGCTTTATAACCTTCATTTCTCACATAAAATTTCAGAGTTTTAAAGAGAGAAATAGAGAGAATTCTAGAGAGAGAAAGTGAAGTAATTGTGAAGGAAAAAGGCTATAGGAAAAAGTTGAGCATCTTATAAGCTAGGAAGATACACCAACATACTTCAAAATAATCATTTACAAGCTTGAAATCAACGAAAAGGTAGCAATCAACCCAATCGTCTCAAACTCAAAATTTATTGTTCATACGCTGAAATGTTGATTTTTCATATTGTTTGAGCCAGAGAGGAAGTAAAGCCTACATTTTTAACATTTTTTATTACTATTGGGTATTTTAAACTGCATGATTGTACTTATGAATGCATAAATCCAAGATTTGAGTGAGATTAAATGGTAGTTTAGGCTATTTTTATGTGTAAAATAATGCTTATATATTGGTTTTGAGTTATTGATGATCATAAAAGGTTTAAAAACATGTTCTTGGGCAAAAATTTGGGTCAATCATGAGTTTTAAAAATAGAGTATAATGTAGCAGTCGACTTATAAACCCTATCAGTCGACTGTCATGTTCTTTGATTGCCGAGAAATGCATCTAGAGTACTCGCAGTCAACTGCTAGCATGTGGAAGTCACCTGTCGTGCTCATATTTTCCAAAAATTTGCTAAGAACGGAGTAGTCGACTGTCAGGCTTGTAACAGTCAACTGGTAGCCCTCGGGTTTGAAAATTTTTCAGGAAAGTGAGCTGCAAGTCGACTGCTAGGAAGGTGGAAGTCGATTAGTAGGCCTATATTTTGGAAAATGAACTTAATAACTTAGTTTGAAGCTTTTTTAGCCCAAAATTTCACTCAAATGAGGGATTAAAACCTTAAATATAATGGTTAACATGTTATTTGAGAATGATGAGAAAGAGTATGAGAAAGAGGAGAGAAATATGAGATTTTAAAATGAGATGAGCATGATGTAACACCCCCAATCCTATGATTGCTTTTAATTAATTAAATAATATAATATAATATACAGGATTGATGAGTTACTACTACCTCTACCTGAGAAAATTTTAAACTTTTCCAAGTTAAATAATTAAGTGTTACTAGTTTGGGAATTCTACACTTAGGAGTCTCATATAATATCACAGCGAAAATAATTAAAAAAAAACATATAGATAAAATAGATAAATATTTTTTCATTCACATACAAGATCCATTTACATTCATTATAGTTTTTGTGTAACAAACATATGTCTATAGATATGTAAGAGTGTCAACTAGGGTAAGGAGACAACAAGCCTGTCATTTATACCCATTTAACAAAGACTGCTAGTGAATACCTATCTCACATCTTAATACATATATGCCCTTAATTTATACACCAAAATTCACCCTTCTGATCCTTTCAAAAAATGATTATAAGGATTCAGGGTATTGGGCATGTCTAAAAACACACTACATAGAACCTATACATCATGCAACTAAGGTGTAGGAGAAATTTCTACTACAAAAATAATCCACAGTTCCTTCACAATCGAAAAATATCCTAAGAATTATATTTCCACTACCTCCACATCCATCTCTAGTAACACTTGATATCTAGGCATCTGATACAAAACAGCACTTCACATGAGAATGAATCTTCGTAGTAATAACAACCACTTTATAAAATCGCTAGTTTGTACCACTATATTTATACAGAAAACACTAAATTCTTCTTTTTATAAAATAAAACATTATGTCTATTGGGATACAATGCATGAATTATATCATCTCATAATCATACTATGTATGCAATATAAAATCATCACATATCCATTCAGCCGGATATACATATATTATCATATTATATTTCATATCCATTAAATAGGATATATCATACCACATATTTATCACACAAGATATATATCACATCATAATGGTAACAGGGCATGAAATAGAAACAAGAGCAGAAATAAGGATATCAGAGCATATTCTCATGGCCAACCCCAAATCATGATAAGTTTTTAGGCAATTGAAGAGTATGACAGTCGATTGGTAAGGGCTACAAGTTGATTGCTACGTTATGTTATATTTTTCTAATCCTTTGTTAACCCAAATTTTTTCCTAAGAACTAGTTTGTAATTCATTTTTGACCCTCATTAATTTAATACCAGTGTTCAAGCATCATTTATGACATAAAAATAGCTCAAACTACCATTTAATCTCACTCAAATCTTGGAGTAAACCCCATATTCATTCAATAGGTAAAAACTCATTTCTCATAATCTGATTTCAGCATTTATAAGTATATTCATGAAGTTTAAAAACATCCAATAACATTTATAAATGTCAAGAATGTAGTTTTAAATCCCTCTTTTACTTCAAATAACAGAAAAATCTCATTTTCAACATATGCACAGTAAATTCAAAATTAGAGGGAATAGGTTGTTTTGCTACCTTATTTCCTTTTTGGTAAACTGATTATTGTGTTAGATGCATTCCTAAATTTTTTTTAGATTTGATACTTGTTGAAAGTAGAGATTTGATCTTTTCTCCTTCACCTTCTCTCTTTACTCGGTCTCCTTTCTTTCTTTAGATTTCATAATGCAAGGTGAGGAATAAGATTTTGGAAGTTGGCCCTATTTATAGGTAGTTTAGGAATTGACAATTTTGATCATAATTCTTGATCATTCAACTCAAAATGATAATTTCTCCAATCACATGCCAAATTACTATTTTGCCCTTAGACCATTGGTGGCAAATTTCAAAATCTTGAAGCTACAATAAATCTTTTGGCTAATATTACAATATGCTACCCTCAATTATAGAAAGTTTATAGAGCTTCCTCCAGTCAACCTTTTTCCTCTCATTCAATTCCTTGCTCTTTTCTTTTCAATTTAGTCCCTGACTCTAATGCAACTACATGCAATCTAAAGCAATAAACACAAGCATTTAACTTATTTAAAATTAACAAAACACCTCCTAATAAATAGGAGGAACGGATATTACATTTCTCCCTTCCTTTTAAAAAATTTTATCCTCAAAATTTGTACATATTCAAAAATTTCTAAAAAACTTCTTCTCATCTCCTCTTCTTTCTCGCAGGTTGCCTCTCGTGGTGAGGATTGATCCCATAATGCCTTTACTAGTGGAATAGTCTTATTCCTTAGCTGCTTGACCTCAGTACCAATGATTCTCAAAGGTTTAGGATGATAAGTCAAATTATCTTTCAATTATACTATACTGGCATCGAGAATATGTGAAGAATCGGGAATATATTTATGAAGTTGAGAAACATGAAAAACATTATGAAGATTGGACAAAAATAGAGGCAATGCTATTTGATAAGTGGATGAACCAATTCTTTTTAGAATCCGATATGATCCAATATATCTAAGATTCAGTTCACTAGACTTAATAGTCCTACCAATACTAGTAATAGGAGACACTTTGAGGAAAACATTATCTCTTTCTGCAAATTCTAAGAGTCTCCTCCTCTTATCAGCATAACTTTTTTGTCTATCTTGGGTCTAAGCCATCTTTTCTTTGATTATCTTCATTTGATCAGTAGTCTGTTAAACTAATTTTAGCCCTAAAATTTGTCTTTTTCCCACCTCAAACTAACATAATGGTGATATATACTTTCTCCCATATAAGGCTTCATATGGAACCATTCCTATACTAGAGTAGAAATTATTATTATAAGAAAAATCCACTAGGGGTAAAATTTTATCCTAAATTCCCTTTTACTCTAATGTACAGGTTCTAAGCATATCTTCTAAAGTCTGGATAGTCCTTTCAGTCTGTCTATCAATTTGAGGGTGATAAGCAGTATCAAAATTTAACTTAGTTCCAAATGCCTCTTGCAAAGCTCTCCAAAATCTAGAAGTAAATGTAGGATCTCTATTAGTTATTATATTAGTGGGTACTCTATGGAGTCTCACTATTTCTTGTATATACAATTGGGCCAACCTATCCAATGAAAAATTTATTTTGATAGGTAGGAAATATGTAGATTTAGTCAATCTATCAACTAATAGGCAAACCCACCACAAAATCCATGAAAATTTTCTCCCATTTCCATTCAGAAATCTCTAGAGGTTGTAATGTTCCTACAGGTTTCTAATGTTCAATCTTCAACTGCTAGCATACTAGGCATTTAACAACATACTCAGCTATATGCTTCTTTATACTTGGCCATGAAAAATTTTCTTTCAAATCTCGATACATTTTAATGGCTGCAGGATGAACAGTATAGTTGCTCTTATGGGCTTCCTCTAAGATTTTATTTCTTAATTCTCCTAATTCTGGGATATATAACTTATTTTGGAAGGCTACTACCCTATCTACTTCTTTCTTGAATTCCTTCAAGTCCTTTAAGGAATTCAACAATTAATCTTCCTCTTGAGCTTCTAGGATTTGAGTTCTAAGATTACTCTCAATTCTCATTTCACTCAAGTACAGTCTATCTGGCAACACTAAAGTCAAAAAACTCAAATTCCTAAACTTTTCAATTAGGTTAATTTCACTTACCACGTGTGAGCTACATGAAGGGATTTCCTACTTGGAGCATCAGCCACTACATTTGCCTTTCTTGGATAGTACTTCAATTCAAAGTCATAATCTTTAAGAAATTCCATCCATCTCCTTTATTTCATATTCAACTCTTTTTTTATTAAAAAGGTATTTGAGACATTTGTGGTCACTAAATACCTCAAATTTAGCTTCATAGTGGTAATGTCTCCAAATTTTCAAGGTAAACACTATGGCTACTAATTCAAGGTCATGAGTAGGATAATTCTGCTCATGGGTTCTCAATTTCCTAAACGCATATGCTGCTACTTTTCTATTCTGCATCAGAACACACCCTAGGCCCTTCTTGGATGCATCACAGTACACTTTAAAATTTTCTAATGGATCTAAAATGATTAAAACAAGTGTAGTGGTCAATTTTTCTTTCAAAGCTTGGAAACTATGCTCACATTTGGCATCCCACAAAAATGGAACATCTTTCCTAGTCAATTTAATCAAAGGCAACGCGATCTACAAAAATTCTTAAATAAATCTCCTATAGTAACTAGCTAGTATGAAAAAAATATGAACTTCGATCACTGTTGTGGGTCTCACCCAACCAACTACCACTTTTGTCTTACTTGGATCTACTGCTACTCTATCTCTAGTGATTAAATGATCTAAGAATCTTACCTCTTTCAACCAGAATTCAAACTTCTCATGTTTGGCATACAATTGCTTCTCTCTAATCAACTGCATCACAATCCTAAGATGATGTTTATGCTCTTCGCTACTTTTAGAGTATACAAGAATGTCATCAATAAACACTACCACAAACTGATCAAGGTAGGGTTTAATGATACAATTTATGTAATCCATGAAAATAGCTGAAGTATTTGTCAGTCCAAATGGCATTACGAGGAATTCATAATGCCCATATCTAGTTCTAAAGGCTGTCTTAGGTATGTCTTCTATTCTTACTCTGATTTGATGATTTCCCGATCACAAATCAATTTTTGAAAACATTGTAGCCCCTCTCAATTGGTCCAATAGATCGTCTATTCTAAGGAGTGAGTATTTATTCTTTATAGTTACCCTATTCAACTGCCTATAATCTATACATAACCTTAAGCTTTCATCTTTCTTTTTCACAAACAACATTGGTGCCCCCCATGGCAAAGCATTGGGTCTTACAAATTGTTTCTCTAAGAGATCCTCTATTTACACCTTTCATTTTGTCAATTATAAAAGAGACATCCTATAAGGTGCTATAGAGATTGATCCCATTCCAAGAATCAACTTTATAGAGAACTTTATCTCTCTCTCAGGTAGAAGACTTAAGATTTCCTTGAGAAAGATATCTACGAAGTCATTTACTACTAGGATGGTACTAAATTTATGCTGAATCTCAACCTTAGAAGAACATAAAAAATGCATTCTCTCATTCCTTTCCTCAATACTCCCATTCACTGGTAAGGCATCTATAAATGTTCCTATTTTCCACAATTAAAATAAATGCCTTGTGGCATTTGTTAGACTTTACAAGATCCATCATGACTCTTACCACACTTAGGATAGATATAAGGCATTGCTTGTCTCGACATTGGCCTTTTCCCTTACTGGGTTCCTTCATTCCTGTTGTCCCTTCCTCTAAGGAATCTAGGCTACTTCTTTTTAAAGAAGTTAGTTCTTCGCCTTTCCTTTTCTGTATCAGCTAGGTTCTGAGAAACTATACGACATTTTTTTACTAACATAACAAAGTTTCTGATTTCAAATGGAGCAACAACATTCTTTAACTCTGATCTCAACCCAACTTCTAGATGCATAGCCTTCCATGCTTCGTTTGGATGAAGTGAAGATAACTTGGACAACTCTCCAAATTTAACTAGTTAATCCTCCAAAATCATATTACCATGCTTTATTTTCTTAAATTCAATTTCTTTCTGATTCCTCACATTCTGAAGAAAGTACTTTTCCAGATACATTGTCTTAAATGATTCCCAGGTGATTTGGGTTCCTTGAGCTTTCAATAATTGTCTAGCCCCTCTCTACCAATATTCTTCCTCTCCCATGAGCATATAGGTGGCAAACAATAATTTTTATTCATCAGTGTTCCATAGGACTACAAATAGTTTCTCCATCTCTCAAAGCCATTATTTAGCTGCTTGCAGGTTAAACTCACCCCTAAAGGAATGAGGTTTGTTTTTTTGAAATTCAGGCCATCCATTATAGGCTTGGTTTCCCACTTTTCCACCTTCAAGATTTGAGGTAGGATTCACAGGTCTATTCTCTTAAAATTATTGAAATGCTTCAGCAGTAGCTGTAGCTTGTTGAGTAGCAACAGTAGTTTGCTCTCTTATGGCTTTTGCCATTCCCACCAGAGTCTGCATAACCCTAGCCAAACTACCTTAATTCTTCTGTTCCTAGCAGTAGTCTTCCTAGGTGGGGCCATATTTCACTCTAAAAAACAAATATGACCAAGGTGATCATTCTTAATAATATAACATTTATAAGAGGTCATATAGCACCAACAAGAAATATTGTCTACCCAAACCTAGCACTTCATTCCTCAAGCTAAAACATAATAAAAGTCAATTCACTTCCTAGGCTCATCTAACTAACCTGTACTTTTCTATATCCTGAGGAATCTACCCTTCACTACTGAGTTAGCTATGTGTTAACTGTGGTAGCTGTGCTCTGATACTAACTCAGTGCAACACCTCTAATCTTATGGTTCCTTTTAATTAATTAAATAATATAATATAATAAACAGGATTGGTGAGTTACTACTATCTTTACCCAAGTAAATTTTTAACTTTTACCAAGTTAAATAATTAATTACTACTAGTTTGGAAATTCTACACTCAGGATTCTCACATAATATTGTAGCGAAAATAATTAAAATAAAACATATAGATAATATATATATATTCATTCACATACATGATCCATTTACATTCATTATAGTTTTTGTGTAACAAACATATACCTATAGATATGTGAGAGTGTCAACTAAGATAAAGAGATAACAAGCCTATCACTCATATCCATTTAACAAAGACCGGTAGTAGATACCTATCTTACATATCTAAACACATATATGCCCTTCATTTATACACCAAAATTCACCATCCTGATCCTTTCCAAAAATGATATTAAGGATTCAGAGCATTGGGCATGTCTAAAAACACACTACATAGAACCTATACATCATGCAACTAAGATGTAGGAGGAATTTCTACTACAAAAATAATCCATAGTTCTTACACAACCGGGAAATACCCTAAGAATGATATTTCCACTACCTCCACTTCCATCTCTAGTAACACTTGATATCTAGGCAACTGATACAAACTAGCACTTCACATGAGAATGAATCTCAGTGGCAATAACAACCATTTTATAAAATTGCTAGTTTGTACCACCGTACTCATGAAAAATACTACCTTCTTCTTTTTATAAAATAAAAAATTTTGTCTATTGGGATACAATGCATGAATTATATAATCTCATAATAATACTATGCATGTATTATAAAATCATCACATATTCATTCAGCCTGATATACATATATTATCATATTATTTTTTATATCCATCAAACAAGATATATAATACCACATATCCATCACAGAGGATATATATCACATCATAATGTAACAGGGCATCACATAGCAACAAGAGCATAAACAAGGAAATTAGAGCATATTCTCATAGCCAACACCAAATCATGATCATCACAAGATCATACCAAGAGAAATTAAGAGAGTCGTCAAGGGAACAACTCCTCATATATAACCCTCACCCATAAGTGAGTATCTCGTAGTCCTCGCTACCCACAATTCTCAGCTGTAATATATTCATAATTCGACAGTCCTTGACTGCAATATATGTACATGCTAGAGAATCTACTAGTGGATCCAAGTACATCCATCTGCAACACCCCGACAATGGTCTCTGTCCATCGCTCTGACAGGTCATTCCCTACCTCTAAGAGCCATAGGTTCCTTGCCTACTTCTCTAGTAGATCCTTCCTTATATATCTGAGATTACTATTTTTAACAGATCATTTCCCTAAAAATACTATTCATAAGTATATAGACTAGGGTGATTCAGCTCATACCACGGTTATATATAACTTTAAGTATTGAATCCCTTAACTGGCCATAGCGGAATTCACTAACTTAAAATTAATAACCACCACAATTTTTTAAAAAACCATTTAATTTAGCCATGGAGTGCCCCAATTATTGTCTCATACCAACAATTTGTCACTTAATATATACCTATCTACCACTATTTATACACTAGAAATACTTTCTCATTTCTCTGGTACTTCTCATTCTTATTCCCTTTCAATTATCACGTTATTCTTGCTCTTTTTCTTTCATTCTCAACCCTTTTGTTACCCATTATACATTCTAGGTTTAAATCCCTTGTTTGAGTGAAGTTTTTGGGCTAAGTAACCCCCAAATCCTATAGTTCCTTTTTAAGTGATTTAAATAATATAAACAATATGCTATAAGATTGGTGAATTACTACTTCCTTTACCCGAGGCAAATTTTAAATATTTATCAAATGAAATAATTAGTAATATTGGTCTGGGCTACTACACTCGGGATCTCACATGTTATATAGTGAAAAATCATCCAATTAATTTACATAAAATATACATATATATATACATCCACATTCATGTACAGTGTATACATATCATTCATTAGACATATATCTATGGATATGTGAGAGTGTTAGCTAGGTTAAGGAGACAACAAGCTTATCACTCATAACCATTTAACAAAAATAGCTAGTGGATTCCTAGCTCACATATCTTGATACATATATGCCTTTATCCTATACATCAAAACTATTCTCTTGATCATTTTACCCAAAATATCATAAGGATTCAGGGTACTAGGCATACCAAAAACTTTCCTAACACTTTACATACTCAAGGTGTGGGAGGAACTTCCCATATAAACATGACCCACACTTCATGAATAACATGAAAATACCCTTGGAAAGGTATCTCCAGCACTTCCACCTCTACTTCCAACACTATTTGAAATCTAGGCATCTGATACAAACCAACATTTTTTATGAGAATAAATCTCAGTAGCATTAATAACCAGTTTTTAAAATAGCCAGTTTGTACCACCGTAAACTTATACGAAAATTCAATACTCTTTTTCATAAAAGCAATGCATCTATTAGGTTATCTTATATAATATTTCATTTAACATTTATACTTGCATGCATTGCTTATTCTATATGCTCAGCTCATAGTATATATTTCATAAATTCATTAGAACATACAGGTAACATAACATCATTCATAAAACTATCATTATAAAATAAAGAGCAATAAGAAAATAAGAGTACTTCTCGTTGGCTTCTGCCAAATATCATCATATAATTACATAATATAATAGAAATCTGGAGGGTTATCATGTGCATCACTCCATACTTTGAATATGTAGTAAGGCAACTATGCCCATCGGCAGTCCTCGACTTCATATCATATTTGTGTACATTCTAGAGCGTCCTCTACTGGATCCAAGTATAATAGAGTCCACACATTTTTGTTCTACACATTGAGTACATACTGGGGTCCCCAAAATGCTATTCATAAACATATATATATCGGTGAATCGGTGCATACTATAGTTCTGTAAATTTTAAGTATGTGACTTTTCATTTGCATTGGCCATTAAGTCACTAACTTACAATTTACAACTATCACGATACTCATGGAATGTCCAATCACTGTCCCATACCAGAAATTAGTCATTCAGATATGAACTTATCTACCACAGATACATATATTAAGAATACAATTCTCATTTCTCTTATGCATTCTTGCTCTTTCTTTTAAATTTCATCACTTTCATGCTCTTTCTCGTTTACATTCACAGCATATGTTACCTTGCTTATAATTTAAATTTAATCTCTAGTTTGGATTAACTTTTAGGCTAGATATCATTCAAAGATGCAATTAAGTTCATCATTCCATTGCAAAAAGTGGCAGTCAACTAGTACCACACTACAAGTCGACTGGTTTCATTCTGTCAAATCTTTAAAATTCTAAATAGAGAGCTATCAATCGACTGCTAGGTGCTAGCAGTCGGCTGCTAGCTTATTGTTAGGCCCGACAATCGACTGCTAGGTCAAGGTAGTCGGCTGATCTGTTATTGGGCATTTTTGGAAAAAGGAAGAACATGGTAGTTGACTTTTAGGTACCCGTTAGTTGACTACTAGCATTCTGTATACATTTCTGGGTAACTCAAGAGCATGACAGTTGATTACTGCACCATGGTAGCCAGTTGCTGCGTCTTGCTCTGTTTTATGACTTGCCATTGACCTAAATTTCCAATCAAAAAACTTATTTTTAAACCCATTTTGAAATTGATAAACTCAAGATAAACTTCTCAACAACATTTAACACAAGAAAATAGCATAAAACATCATATAATCTTGTCCAAATCTGAGATTCAAAATCATTTTCGTTCAAGCTTAAAAACTCATTTTTCAGAAGAAATTTTAAGCATGCATAAGTATCTTCAATCGGTTAAAAATACCCAATAGTAATTAAAAACAATAAGAATGTAGGTTTTAATCCCTTTTTCTTTCAAACAAGTTCAATTTCACAAATTTCAGTAGTATAAATAGTAAACTCCAAAATAAAGGGATTGGGTTATTATGCTACCTTAATCCGTGTTTAAATGATGTTTTCATGCTGATTAATGCTGTAGATGCCTTCATAATCACTTTTTTTACTTCAAATCTTGCTAGAAATAGGATTCACTTCCTTGCTCCTTTAATTTCTCTCTCTACTCGGTCAATCTGTCTCTCTCTAGAATTTTAAAATTCAAGATGCAATTGAAGGGTTCTAAGTTATTCACCTATTTATAAGTGATCTGGCCCTTTGCAATTTTGCTCTTAATTCCTGACTATTTGGCTCAAAATGATAAATCTTCTAACTATATGTTAAATTACCATTTTGTCCGTAGCTCACTAGCGAGAAGTTTTTGAAATTCTGTTGTTACAGTAAATCTTTTTGTTAAAATTACAGCCTATTGCCCTGAAGTTTCAGAAATTCTCACATCCATTCTCACTTCATCTTTTTCCTTTCAATACATCCAATGGTTCCTATTATTTCTCTTCACCTAAAACTCTCATTCTAATACATCCATATGTAATTTAATGCAACAAACACAAACATTCAATTCATTAAAATAAACAAACATCTCTTGAATACGAAAAGAGCGGAGCTCCACTCCTTTTAAAAAATTGTCTTCAAAATTTATACGTACCTATACAAATAACTTTGGAAAATTTCTTCTCATCTCTTCTTCTTTCTCCCAGGTTGCCTCTTGTGGCGACGTTTGATCCCACAAAATTTTTACTAAAGGAATAGTTCTATTTCTTATTTTTTTAGTCTCAGTACCAATAATCTTTAAAGGTCTTGGTGTATAAGTCAAATTATCCTTTAATTGTACTATTTTGGCATCAAGAATATGTGAAGGATCAGGAAGATATTTTTGAAGTTGATAAATATGAAACACATTGTAGAGATTGGATAGAAATGGGGTAAAGCAATTTGATAAGCAGATTGGCCAACCTTTTTTAGAATCTAGAAAGGTCCAATGTATCTTGGGTTCAACTTTCTAGACTTAATAGCCCTACCAATACCAGTAATAGGAGAAACTCAAAGGAAAATGTGATCTTCTTCATCAAATTCTAGTGGTCTTCTCCTTTTATCAGCATAACTTTTCTGCCTTTCTTGGGCCTTGGCCATCTTTTCTCTAATCATCTTAATTTAATATGTGGTTTGTTGAACTAAGTCTGGTCCTAACAGTTATTTCTCCCCCACCTCAAACCAACACAAGGGTGACCTACATTTTCTTCCATATAAGGCTTCATAAGGAGTCATTCTTATGCTGGATTGAAAGCTATTATTGTAGGAAAATTCCACTAAAGATAAATTTATATCCCAATTCCCTTTTTGCTCTAATGTACATGCTCTAAGTATATCTCCTAGAGTCTGAAAAGTTCTTTCAGTTTGCCCATCAATTTGTGGATAAGCAATACTAAAACTCAGTTAGTACCAAAAGCCTCCTACAAGCTCTCCATAATCTAGAAGTAAACTTAGGGTCTTTATCAAATACTATATTATTAGAAACTTTGTGGAGTATTACTATTTCTCGTCTATACAACTAGGCCAACTTATCTAATGAGAAATTTATTTTGATGGGTAAGAAATGCACATATTTAGTTAATCTATCTATAATCACCCAGATTGCATCATGTCCTAATTGATTTTTTGGTAAACCTACTACAAAATCCATAGAAATCTTATCCCATTTCCATTCAGGGATTTCAAGAGGTTGTAGTAGTCCTGCAAGTTTTTGATGTTTAGTTTTCACCTATTGGCACACTAGGCATCTAGCAACATACTCGACTATTTGCTTATTCATACTTGGCCACCAAAATTTCCTTTTTAAATCTTTAAACATCTTGGTAGTACTAGGATGAATAGTATAGTTGCTCTTATGGGCTTCTTCTAGAATTATATCCCTCAGTCCTCTTAAATCTAGGATATAAATCCTATCTTGGAAAGTTACTACCCCATCGACACCTCTTTTGAATTCTTTTGGGTCTTTTAGGGACTTTAAGAATTCATCCTCTCTTTAAGCTTCTAATAACTGAGTTCTAAGGTTATTCTCAATTTTCAGATATATCTTATCTAGTAGAACTAGTGTGGATAGTGTAACACCCCATAACTTTAATTAGTATAAATTAATATCCTTTACATTGGGTGGAATTAATTGTGTCATTTAATGATTAGTTATAATTTCAATGCTCCATAATTAATTAATGAGTGATCATAAAATAGGGTGAATTTGCTTGCATAATTTAATGGCTTAAAATGGGTATACAAAAAGATAACCTTGCATAAAATTAGGTGCTTAATTTAATTATCTATTTCTCCTTTTGAGTCACCTAGCCTAAGTGCCAAGAGAAAAGTAAACCAAAAAGCACATAAAATCTACATGTAGCTAAGATAAAAAGGAAAAAGGGATTTTATGTGAGGATGGTCTCCAACCATGTGTGTGCTACATAAATATGAGTATGTATGGGTGTGTTTTTGCATGCAAGGGAAGGTTTCACGTGAACTAGGAAGGAAAAGAAATACATGTATCTTGCATGAGACCAAGGGACAATAGGAAGGCAGATGGAAATTAATTCTATATGTATATATATGCATGCAACAAGTAAAACAATGGTGCAGAATTTTATTTAATATCCAAGTGAAGTTTCTTGTGGGGATAGCCCACGTGCAAGGAGAGGAAATGGGAAAGGAAAGAGTTTAAATACATATATACATGTGTGTGGGTGCACGTACAAATTGGAAAAGAAAGAAGAGAGTTAGTCAAAGAGAAAGGAACACGTGTGAGTTAGAAAAATTAGGAAAGAGAAAAGTGCAGAATTTTAAATATGCATGGAGGTATCAAGAGATGCATGGAAATGAAGACCCACGTGAGGTATGGAAATATGGTTAAGAAAAGAAGACAAAAGTGCAGCCTTTATTAAAATAAAAAACCATGTAAGAATGCAAGCTTTTCCCTCTCTCCTTTAATTTGTGTAAGTGGCTAACCTAAACTTGCAAGGAAAAGAATTACCATGGTTGCAAGCAAGGAAGTATAAGGTGCAGATTTTTTTTTCTTTTTTCTCTAAACATGCATGGAGAAGGGAAATAAATAAATACTTTATATGCACCAACTTTGGCCTTGCGTGAGGGAGAGAGAGAGAGTTAAAAAAGACTAAGCTTCACGTGATGGCCAAATTGAAATTAGAAGGAGAAAGGAAGAGGGATTTTACATGAGGGGGAAAAATAAGGTACAACATCCTACCCTTGGACAATAATGAACCAAGATTTGCAAGAAAGGAGGTGTACATTAGAAATCACACGTGAGGACCCTTGGATAATAATGATAACCACAATAACAATGAAGAATAAAAAAAGGGTGCAGGCATGAAAAAGATAAAAGAAAGGTGCAAAATTTTCATGCACCACATGCCAAAGCCAAGGAAAAAAGGGAAGAAAAAAAAAAGAGAAGAGTGTAGCATTTTTAGTCAAATAGGAAGAGAAAGAGAATTGAAATTTCATGTGGGGAAATACATGTAAAGGCACACGTGAAGAAAGAAAAAGGAGGTGTAGCGTGAACTGGGGGAAAAGCAAATGGGAATGGTATGTTTTTATGATGATGGATACAAGCACACATTACCTAAGGAAGAGACAAAAAAAAGTTGGGAATTTCATGCAACCAACACACTTGAAGGAGGAGAAGAAAGAGTGGGAGGAAATTGAAATGGCTTACACTTAGTGCAGCGTGAGATTTGAGTAAGAATGGAAGTCTCACGTGAGCTAAGGAGGAAAATAGAATAAAGGAAAATTTTCATGGATAGCCCACATGTATCTGCACACTTGGACGTGTCCCTAAAGTAAAAGAGAGAAAGCATGCAATATTGAGAACCCCACATACTTGGTCAAGGCAAGGAGAAAAAGAGAAAAAAAGAAAGGGAGAGAGAGCACGTGAGAACATAATATCATTCAATAAGGGGAGTGAAGTTGATCAAGAAAGGAAACAAAGGAGCAAGGAAAAGCAAATGAACTAGGTTGAGACACTTTCATCATTTGGCATCACTTGAGGTAGGTTAACAATTCCAAAAAAATCATGTTCCATATTTTAGTATGTGTAATCACCATGTTTTCATAAGTCTTCCATGGAACATGATGTTATTTCTCTACATTCTTGATAAAATGCATGTTTTATTGGCTAAGCTTGTATGATAGGTTGATATGATGAAATGAGTATTGTTATTATGCAAAAGTAATATATAGTTAATAACATGCTCATAATGAACTAGGCTTGAGTATGAGAAAAAAAAGGGTTATGATTTTGAGAACCATTTTTCCCATGGAACTCCTTTTTGGCTGAATAAAAGATGAGATTTCATACTAAATTGATGTTGAACTTTTGATATGATTAGGTTAAAGAATTTCTCTTCAGCCAAAGTTATTCTTGAACTTGATAGACTTTCATAAGAAATGATATTATTGCTATTATCCAAGAAAGGAGAATTTATTCTTAAAGATATTGGAATTTTATAAGAAATGTACATTAAAAATTAATTTTCAAGAAAGGAGAAATTATTCTTGAAAATATTAGAATTTTTAGAGAAAATATACGTTAGAATGAATTTCCAAGAAAGAAGAAATTATTATTGAAAATATTAGAATTTTCATAAGAAATGTACATTGATATGAATTCCCAAGAAAGGAGAATTTATTCTTAAAGATATTGGAATTTTATAAGAAAATTAGATTAAAAATTAATTTTCAAAAAAGGAGAAGTTATTCTTGAAAACATTAGAATTTTTAGAGAAAATGTACATTAGAAGGAATTTCCAAGAAAGAAGAGATTATTATTGAAAATATTAGAATTTTCATAAGAAATGTACATTGATATGAATTTTCAAGAAAGGGGAATTTACTCTTGAAGATATTAGAATTTTAAAGAGATATACACTAGTATTATTTTTCAAGAAAAAGAAAAATTTCCCTTGAAATTTGATAAAGAATCATAAAGGTGGCCAAGTGTTCACAAGTGCCCAATTGTGCACAAAGAATTACAAAGGTAGCCAAGTGTTCACATAGTGCCAAAGTGTGCACAATGACCCTAAAAAGGTGGCCAATTGTCCACAAGTGCCCAAATGTGCACAAGAGATTTTTTCTAAGGGTGACCAAGCATCTACAAGTGCCCAAGTGTGCACAAAAGATTTTTATAAAGGTGGCTAAGTGTCCACATGGTGCCTAAGTGTGCACAACCATTATAAAAAAGTAAGTTTTAAGAATGACAAGCATAAATGGTTTTGTTAATTTTTCAATAATGCATTTTATAGTATACAAAGATGTTTTATTCGAGATGAATATTATTTTTATCACATTGACATTTACATTGGTCATACATTGCTTGCCAATTTATGTTTGTACACGATGCTATGTTTTTAGTCCAAGAATGTAGAATTAAAAATTTTAGTGCTTGCACCCTGATACATATTAGTTGTTTTTAAAACCCAAATTGTTAAGCTATTGGGAAACTTGTGTTTCTCATTATATGCTAATATGTATCAGATGCGAATGCTTAGTAGGGATGGGAGATAAAGGTTTCTTTTTGGTTTAAGGAAAATTTTGTAACCCCTATTTTGAGTCCTAGTCCAGATAGAATTGGCTTAGATTAGAAATATTCTTTTGGCTACATATATGAGATGCATATGGGATATCCCTAGGGATGGATATGTAAAGGTCCGGTCCATCCTTAGAAATTTGTAAAGGAGTCTGAGTGGCAGACCTGTTGTCTCGTGACTTCCAATGGACATGTACTTCATATATTCGGGGACATATTTATCAGAATGTAATGGACATTATTAGACTTGTATGATTTGAATTACATGAAATTTTAAATTTTTGTTGTATAGTATAGTATTCTTTTATTCTGCTATGCATACGAGTTTTAATCTGAGCAAAAGATCTCGAACCAAATCCGCTTAATGGCAATTTATGGAATAACTGCTCAGGCGTTAATTAAATAAAAGGATAATAATTGTAACATCTACCCCTTTACACATTAAGAGATGTTTGTTGATTTTAAATGAATTAAATGATTGTGTTTGTTGCATTAGGCTCCATGTAGTTACATTAGAATGAGAATTTTAAGTTAAGAGAAAGGATAGGGACCAAATTGAAAGGAAAAAGATGAGGTGATAATGGATGTGTGAATTTCCAAAACTTCAGGGCAATAGGCCGTACATTTAGTCAAATGATTTATTGTAACAACAGAATTCTGAAAATTTTCCACCAGGCAGTTAGGGACAAAATGGTTATTTAACATAAAGTTGGAAGAATTATTAATTTGGATTGAATGGTTGGGAATTAGGAGTAGAATTGCAAGAGGCCGGATCACCTATAAATAGGTGAAGCCTCCAGAATCTCTCATTTTGCCTCCTGAGTTTAGAATCTTAGAGAGACAAAGAGTACGAGGTAGAGAGAGAAGGTTAGGAAATTGTGAAGGAAGAAAGCTGATAGGAGGATTTAAGCATTGCAGAAGTTACGAAAGATTACCAAAACACTTTACCTTCATCAAATACCAAGTTTAAACCAGCAAAAAGGTAGCAAATCACCTATCTCCCTTATTTTCGAAATTTACTGTGCATGGTTAGAAAATTCTGAGTTTTCATAATTTTGAACTCTAGGGAGATTAAAACCTACATTCTTAATGTTTTTGATTGCTATTGGATGTTTAAATAGATTGAATATACTTGTGAATGCATGAATGCAAATTTGAGAAATTGGTTTTTCATGGTTTTTAAGAAAGAGTTTAAATCCAAGATTTGAGCATGAATAATCAGTGGTTTGGGCTATTTTTGAGTGGTAAATGAAGCTTTTATGGTATTATTGAGTTTTTAATCATCAAAACTATTTTAAAAACATGTTCTTGGACTAAAATAATTGGTCAAAGACAGGTTTTAAAACAGAGCATGGCATAGCAGT
The DNA here is from genome assembly GCA_031216115.1 of Senna siamea. NCBI lineage: Eukaryota > Viridiplantae > Streptophyta > Magnoliopsida > Fabales > Fabaceae > Senna > Senna siamea. The sequence continues at coordinate 21,472,070 of CM062363.1, read as the reverse complement.
CGACTTATAGGCTCTACCAGTCGACTGTTATGCAACTGAGTTGCCCAGAAACGTATTTAGAATGCTAGCAGTCGACTAACAGGGGCTAGAAGTTGATTGTCGTATTCTCATTTTCTAGAAATTAGCCAAGAATAGAGCTGTTGACTGTCAGGGTCCTGGAATTTGACTGATTGCTCATTGTTTGAAACATTTTTTAGGCAGCAAGCTGGAAGTCGACTACAAGGAGGCTATAAGTTGACTTGTAGCTCTCTATTTTGGAAAATTTTGACTCAATAACCTATTTTTAATCGACAATTAGCCCAATATTTAACTCAAATGTAAGATTTAATCTTGAATTGTAATGGATAACATGAGAAAGAAAAATATTTGAGAAATTATGAGGAAGAGAAGAAAAATAAGAGATTTTCATTGAGCATGAACCATAAATAAGAATAACTACAAATGGTTGATCATTAACAAAAGTTGCATTTGGTTTTACAACGAGAATAGCTATAACTGGCTTTAATCCAGGAAAAGTTGTGCAGATGGTTAATGAAAGTGCATGTGTAATCATAATTATATGCATAAGTTGCATGTATAATCCCTGTACATTATTCCAATAGAATAATATTTTAAATTGTTATAGAAAGAATGTAGTTGATTTTTATATCCGTACAGTGGTACAAGCAGCTATTTTTAAACACAGGTGATTATTGCTATTGAGAAATATTTCTCATTAAAGTTGGTTTGTATCAGATGCCTAGGTACCAGGTGTTGTTGGAGGTAGAGGTAGAAGTAATGGAGATACCCTTTTTGGGGTATTTTCCTATGATTACTGGACTTTGGGTCCTACTTGTATTCGAGTTACCACCTTCCCTTTAACTATATGCATAACTAGGAGTATATAGTATAATTGCAGGTAGCTCATGACCACGAGAAAACTCATTTACGAATGAAAATGTTTTCAAGAATTCTTTTATGATGCTTTGATTATGGCCATATCAACTTCAATGATTTCTTTGTTTATGCTCTATATTGATATGAGAATATGAGTTATTACCATTCCAATATGAGAATGCACCCTGTGTGATGAATATTTGTTAAAGTGCATGTGTAATCATAAGTATATGCATAAGATACATGTATAATCCCAATACATTATTCCCATAGCATAATATTTTAAATTGTTATAGAAAGAATGTGGTAGATTTCCATATCTTTATTGTGGTACAAGCAGCTATTTTTAATGTAACACCCGCTCCCTCTACGTATTAAGAGATGCTTTTTAATTTTAAATGAATTAAATGTTTGTGTTTGTTGCATTAGGTTACATGTAGTTGTATTAGGATAAGAGTTTTAAGGACAAAGAAAGAATAAGGACTAAATTGAAAATGAAAATGATATAGTGGGAAATTGTATGAATATCCAAAACTTTAGGACAATAGGCTATAATTTTAGCTAAATGATTTATTGTAGCAACAAAATTTTGAAAAATTTCCTGCCAGGAAGTTAGGGACAAAATGGTCATTTAACATAAAGTTAGAAGAATTATCAATTTAGACCAAATGGTCAGGAATTAGGAACAAAGTTGCAAAAGGCTGGATTGCCTAAAAATAGGCCAACCTTCCATAACTCTTCATTTGCATCCTGAAGTCTGAGAAACTAAAGAGAGAGAGAGAAACTGAGTTAGACAGAGAAAGAGTGAGAATTATGAAGGAAGAAAGCAGCAAATCGAATTTAAGCATTCCAGGAGCTAGGAAAACATACCAGGACACTTTACCTTCATCAAACCAAGTTTAAACCTACAGAAAGGTAGCAAATCACCTAGCTCCCTTATTTTTGAAATTTACTATGCATGGTTCGAAAATTCTAAGTTTTCATAATTTTGAACTCTAGGGAGCTTAAAACCTACATTCTTAGTATTTTTGATTGCTATTGGATGATTTAAACAGATTAAATATACTTGTGAATGCATGAATGCAAATATGAGAAATGGGTTTTTTTTATGGTTTTTAAGAAAGAGTTTAAACCCAAGATTTGAGCATGAATAATCGGTGGTTCAGGCTAATTTTTAGTGGTAAATGATGCTTTTATGTTGTTATTGAGTTTTTAATCATTAAAACTATTTTAAACACATGTTCTTGGACTAAAATAATTGGTCAACGACGAGTTTTAAAATAGAGCATAATGTAGCAGTCGACATGTAGGCTCTACCAATCGACTGTCGTGCTCTTGAGTTGCCCAAAAATGTATTTAGAATGCTAACAATCGACTGCTAGGGGCCGAAAGTCGACTGTCGTGTTCTTATTTTCTAGAAATTAGCCAATAACGGAGCAATCGATTATCGGGGTCCTGGAAGTCGATTGATTGCTCTCTGTTTGGAACATTTTTAGGGCAGCACGGTGGAAGTCAATTGCCAGGAGGCTGGACGTTGACTTGTAGCTCTGTGTTTTAGAAAATTTTGACTCAATAACCTATATTTAATCTACAATTAGCGCAATATTCACTCAAATGTAGGATTTAATCTTGACTTGTAATGGACAACATGAGAAAGCATAATATTTGAGAAATTATGAGGAAGAGAAGAAAAATAGAGACTTTCATTGAGCATGAATCGTAAATGAGAATAACTACAAATGGTTGATCAGCGAGAATAGCTGCACTTAGTTATACTGCGTGAAGGGATGCATTTGGTTATACTGCGAGAAGGAATGCATTTGGTTATACTGCAAGAAGGGATGCAATTGGTTATATCACAAGAATAGTTCTAACTAGCTTTAATCCAGGAAAAGTTTTGCAGATGGTTAACCACGAATAATTGCTGTCAGTTAACCATGAGAATAATTGCTGACAATTAACCACGAGAATAAATGCTGACAGTTGTAAGATCCGCTCCTAAATTTTGAGAGATGTTTGTAAATTTTATGAAATTGCTTGTGTTTGTTGCATTAAATTACATATAGTATAGATACATTAGAATGAGAATTGTAGGTGAAGAGAAAGAATAGGGACTAAGTTGAAAGAAGAAAGATGAAGTGAGGATGGAGGTGTGAAATTTTGAAACTTTAGGGTAATAGGTCATAATTTTAGCCAAAGGATTTCTTGTAGCAACAGAATTTTGAAAGCTTCCCGCTAGTGAGCTAGGGATAAAATGGTAATTTAACATATAGTTGGAAGAATTATCATTTTAGGCCAAATGGTTGGGAATTAGGAGCAGAATTACAAAGGGCCAGATTACCTATAAATAGGCCAATCCCTCAGAACCCTTCAGTGGTATCTTGAACTCTGAAGTTTAGAGAGAGAGTATGGACAAGCTAGAGAGAGAAAGAGAAAGAATTGTGAGCAAACAACCTTGTTTCTTGGATTTAAGCATCCCAGGAGATAGGAAATCACTCCAGAACACTTCCCAATAATCAAACACCGAATAGAAATCATCAAAAACGTAGCATAATAACCCAATCCCTTTATTTCAGAGTTTACTGTTTATACTATTGAAATTTATGAAATTGAACTTGTTTGAAAGAAAAAGGGATTTAAAACTACATTTTTATTGTTTTTAATCACTATTGGGTATTTTTAACCGATTGAAAATACTTGTGCATGCTAAAAATTGTTTCTAAAAAATGGGTTTTTAGCTTGAACGAAAATGAATTTTAATCTAAGATTTGGACAAGATTATATGATGTTTTAGGCTATTTTTATGTTTTAAATGTTGCTAAGAACTTTATATTGAGTTCATCAATTTCGAAATGGGTTTAGAAACAAGCTTTTGGATTGAAAATTTAGGTCAACGACAATTCTTAAGACAGAGCAAGACGTAGCAGCTGACTGCCATGGTGCAGCAGTCGACTATCGTGCTCTTGATATGCCCAGAAATGCATACAGAATGCTAGCAGTCGACTACCTGGGCACCTAAAAGTTGATTGTCGTTTTCTTCATTTTTCCAGAAATGACCAAGAATAGAGCAGCTGACTACCTCGACCTAGCAGTCGACTGTCGGGCCCAACTGTAATTAGCCGTTGACTGTCGGCGCCTAGCAATCGACTGATAGCTCTCTGTTTGGAATTTTGAACATTTGGACAGGATCCAATCAGTCAACTTACAGCGTGATACCAGTCAACTACCTTTTGTGATGAAAAGATGAACTTAATGATATATTTGAATGATATTTAGCCCAAAAACTAAATCCAAACTAGAGATTAAACTCAAATTACAAGCAAGGTAACATATACTTGAAGTAAATGAGAAAGATCATAAAAGTGATGAAAGTTAAAAGGAAAGAGCAAGAATGCATAAGAGAAATGAAAATTGTATTCTTAATATATGTATTTGTGGTAGATAAGTTCATATCTAAATGACTAATTCTGGTATGGGACGGTGATTGGACATTCAACGAATATCATGATAGTCGTAAATCGTAAGTTAATGACTTAATGACCAAAGTAAATGAAAAGCCACATACTTAGAATTTAAAAAACTATAGTATATTCACCCATATATATATGTTTATGAATAGCGTTTTGAGAACCCCAGTATGTACTTAATGTGTGGAACCCAGAGTTGGGAACCTTATGGTACTTGGATCCACTAGAGGATGCTCCGGAATGTACACAAATGTTATATGCAGTTGAGGACTGCCAAATAGAGTTGCCATACCATATATGTGAAAACATGGAGTGGTGCACATGTTGCCCGTCTAGATTTCTCTTATTATGCAATTATATGATGATGATGATGATGATTGGCAGATGCCAATGAGAAGTGCTCTTATTTCCTTATTGCTCTTTATGCTATGATGAAAGTTATATGAATGATGCTATGTTACCTACATGTTTTCATAAATTAATGAGACATATACTATGAGTTAAGTTTATGCATGCAAGTATGAATGTTAAATGAAATGTTATATAGGATAACCCAATAGATGTATTATTTTATGAAAAAAATGTAGAATTTTCGTATGAATTTATGGTGGTACAAACTAGCTATTTTGAAAAATGGTTATTATTGCCACTGAGATTTATTCTCATAAAAATGTTGGTTTGTATCAGATGCATAGATACCTGATCCTTTTTGAGATAGATATGGAGTTGGTTGAAATACCTTTCCTGGGGTATTTCCATATTATTAAGGAACTATGGATCATATATGAATGGGAAGTTCTTCCCCTACCTTGATTACATGAAGTGTTAGAATGGAAAGTTTTTAGTATGGCCTATACCCTGAATCCTGGTGTTATTTTGGCAAAAGGATTAGGAGAATAGTTTTGATGTATAGGATAAGGGCATATATGTATTAGGATATGTGAGCTAGGAATCCACTAACTATTTTTGTTAAATGGGTATAAGTAACAGGCTTATTGTCTCCTTACCCTAGCTAACACTCTCACATATCTATAGATATATGTCTACTGAAATATATGTATATACTGTAAATGAATGTTGATGTATATAAATATATGTATGCACATGTATGTCATTTTAACTAATATGTTTTAAATTTTCACTGCGTAACGTGTGAGATTCCGAGTGTAGTAGCCCAAACCAATAATACTTTTTAATTCACTTGATAAATAGTTAAAAATTGACTCAAGTAAAGGAAGCAGTAATTCCTCAAGATAGAGACTAATGAAAGATAGTTAGTTGAGCTATGGCAGTTGACTGGCTTGTATTATGTTTTGACATGAGGAATGAAGTATTAGGTTTGGGTAGATGATATTTTTGATTGGTGCCATATGATCTCTTATAAATAATATGTTATTGAGACTGATCACCTCGGTAATGTTTGTTTTGTAGAGTGAATTATGGCCCCACCTAGGAGAAATATTGGTAAAGAAAAGGAAGGTGAGACCAATATGGAAAGAGTAATGCAAGTTATGATGGGAGTGGCAGAGGCTATGAGGGAACATGCTGTGCTACTGCCCAACAGGTACTGCTGCTACTCAACAAGCTGCAACTACGGCTAAAGCATTTAGACAATTTCAAGAGAATAGACCTATGAATCCCACCCTAAATCCTAACGTTGGACAAGTAAGAAACTAAGATTATATTAGTTGGTATGAATTTCAAAGAAATAATCCTCCTTCCTTTAGGGGTGAATTTAACCCACAAGAAGCTAAATAATGGTTGCGAGAGATGGAAAAATTGTTTGAGGTCGTAAGGAATACGGATGAACAAAAGGTATTGTTTACTACTTACATGCTTGTTGGGGAAGCAAAATATTGGTGGAGAGGAGCGAAACAATTATTGGTAGCTCAAGGGACCCAAATCACCTGGGTAGTATTCAAAATAGTGTATTTGAAAAAGTATTTCCCTGAGAATGTGAGAAACCAGAAAGAAATTGAATTCACGCAATTAAAGCAAGGCAATATGAATTTTGAGGAATATTTAGCAAAATTTGAGGCACTGTCTAAATTCTCTTCTTATTTGGAGCATCATCCAAATGACACATGGAAAGCATTGTATCTAGAATCTAGGTTGAGATCGGAGCTAAAGAATGTTGTTGCTCCATTTGAAATTAGAAACTTTGCTATGTTAGAGAATAAGTGTCGCATTGTTTCTCAGAACCTAGCTAAAATAGAGAAAGAAAGAAAAAGAGCCAATTTTTTTAAAAGGAAACAACCAGGATCCTTCAGAGGAAGGGATAGTAAAAATGAGGGAAACCAGAAGGGGAAGAAGCCTGTAATGAGACAGGCAGTACCCAATGCTTGTCCAAAATATGGGAAAAGTCATGGCGGACCTTGTAGATTCTAGTCCGGTGTGTATTGTTGACCTCATTTTTTTAGCTTTGGTGGGATTGGATATCATTCTCGGGATGGATTGGTTGTTTACAAAAATGTAGTCTTGGATTGTTCTAAGAAATCTGTGACTTTTATAGATGCCATACCAATAGTTAGGAAAATTGAGGAAAGGATCTAAGGAACTAGTTTTATATGTTCTTCTAAAGTTGAACATCAGCATAAACTTAATGCTATTCATGTAGTTTGTGAATTTCCAGATGTCTTTCCTAATGAAATTTCAAGTCTTCCACCTGAGAGAGAAATAGAATTTTCCATAGAATTAATTCTTGGCACGGGACCAATTTCTATAGCGCCTTATAGAATGTCTCCCTTCAAGTTAACAGAATTGAAAGTACAGATAGAGGATCTTTTGGGGAAACCGTTTATTAGGCCCAATGCTTCACCTTGGGGAGCACCAGTTCTGTTTGTAAAGAAGAAGGATGGAAGTATGAGGTTGTGTATAGTCTATAGATAACTAAACTAGGTAACTGTGAAGAATAAATACCCACTTCCTAGGATAGATGACCTGTTAGATCAATTGAGAGGAACTACTGTGTTTTCCAAAATCGATTTGAGGTCAGGGTACTATCAAATCATAGTGAGAATAGAAGACATACCTAAGGCAGCTTTTAGAACTAGATATGGGCATTATGAATTTCTTGTAATGCCATTTGGATTAACGAATGCTCCAACTATTTTTATGGATTACGTGAATCGTATCTTTAGACCCTACCTACATCAATTCATGGTAGTGTTTATTAATGACATTCTTGTATATTCTAAGAGTAGTGAAGAGCATGAATACCATCTTAGGATTGTATTACAGTTGCTTAGGGAAAATTAATTGTATGAAAAATTATAAAAATGTGAATTATGGTTGGAAGAGGTGAAATTCTTAGGTCATGTAATCACTAGAGATAGAGTAACAGTAGATCCTAGTAAAATAGAAGTTGTAATTAGTTGGGAGAGACCCACAATAGTGACTAAAATTTAGAGTTTTCTTGGATTAGCAGTGTATTATAAGAGAATCATTTAAGGGTTTTCTCAAATTGCATTGCCCATGACTAGACTGAATAGGAAAAATATTCCTTTTGTGTGGGATCACAAATGTGAAGATAGCTTTCAACTTTTAAAAGAAAAGTTGACCACAACACCTGTCTTAATAATCCCTAATCCTTTAGGAAATTTTGAATTGTATTGTGATACATCCAAGAAGGGCCTAAGATGTGTCTTGATGAAGAATGGGAGACTTGTTGCATATGCCTCTAGACAATTAAGGCCTCATGAAGAAAATTAACCTACCCATGATTTAAAATTAGCAGCTATAGTGTTTGCTTTAAAAATCTGGTGACAATATTTGTATGGGTCAAGATTTGAGGTATTTAGTGACCACAAAAGTCTCAAATATCTCTTTGACCAAAAGAATTAAATATGAGGCAAAGAAGATAAATGGAATTCTTAAAGGTGTTAATTTTGAATTAAAGTAACATCTAGAAATAGCTAATGTAGTGGCAGATGCACTAAGTCAAAAATCTCTCCACATGGCTCAATTAATGATAAATGAAATGAACCTGATAGAAAAATTTAGAAATATGAGCCTATCCACACTGGTGTTACTAGATAGGATATGTCTGAGTGAGTTAAAAATCGAGAATAACCTTAGAACTCAGATATTAGAAGCTCAAAAAGAGGATGAATTCTTAAAGTCCTTTAAGGACCTAAAAGAATTCAAAAGAGGTGTTGATGGGGTAGTGACTTTTCAAGATAGGATTTATATCCCGGATTCAGGCGGACTGAGGGATATAATTCTAGAAAAAGCCCATAAGAGCAATTATACTATTCATCCTGGTACTACCAAGATGTATGAAGATTTGAAAAAGAAATTTTGGTGGCTAGGCATGAAGAAGCAAATAGCTGAGTATGTTGCTAGATGTTTAGTGTGCCAACAGGTGAAAATTGAACATCATAAATCTGCAGGACTACTACAACCCCTTGAAATCCCTGAATGGAAATGGGATAAGATTTCTATGGATTTCGTAGTAGGTTTACCAAAAACTCAATTAGGAAATGATGCAATCTAGGTGATTATGGACAGATTAACTAGATCTGCACATTTCTTACCCATTAAAATAAACCTCTCATTAGATAAGTTGGCCCAATTGTATATACGAGAAATAGTAAGACTCCACGGAGTTCTTACTTATATAGTATCTAATAGAGACCCTAGGTTTACTTCTAGATTCTGGAAAGCCTTGCAGGAGGCTTTTGGTACTAAACTTAGCTTCGGTACTGCTTATCATCCACAAACTAATGGGCAGACTGAAATAACTATTTAGACTCTAAAAGATATGCTTAGTGCATGTACATTAGAGCAAAAAGGGAATTGGGATAGAAATTTACCTTTAGTGGAATTTTCCTACAATAATAATTTTCACTCCAGCATAGGGATAACTCTTTATGAAGCCTTGAATGTAAGAAGATGTAGGTCATCCTTGTGTTGGTTTGAGGTAGGGGAGAGACAACTACTAGGTCCAGAGTTAGTTCAAAAAATCACAGATCAAATTAAAATGATTAAAGAAAAGATGGCCAAGGCCCAAGATAGTAGAATAGTTATGCTGATAAAAGGAGAAGACCACTAGAATTTGAGAAAGAAGACCATGTTTTCCTTAAAATTTCTCCTATTACTGGTATTAGCAGGGCTATTAAGTCTAGAAAGTTGAGCCTAAGATTCATTGGACCTTTCCAAATCTTGAAAAAGGTTGGACAATCTGCTTATCAAATTGCTTTACCCCCATTTATATCCAATCTCCATGATGTGTTTCATATTTCTCAACTTTGAAAATATCTTCCCAATCCTTCACATATTCCTGATGCCAGAACAGTACAATTAAAAGATAATTTGACTTATACACCAAGACCTTTAAAGATTATTGGCACTGAGACTAAAAAATTGAGGAATATAACTATTCCTTTAGTAAAAATTTTGTGGGATCAGTCATCGCCCCAATAAGCTACATGGGAGAAGGAAGATGATATGAGAAAAGTGTATCCAGAGTGATTTGTATAGGTATGTATAAATTTCGAAGACAAAATTTCTTAAAAGGAAGGGAGAAATGTAACATCCGCTCTTAAATTTTAAGAGATGTTTGTAAATTTTATGTAATTACTTGTGTTTGTTGCATTAAATTACATATAGTATAGATGCATTAGAATGAGAATTTTAGGTGAAGAGAAAGAATAAGGACTAAGTTGAAAGGAAAAAGATGAAGTGAGGATGGAGGCGTGAAATTCAGAAACTTCAGGGTAATAGGCTATAATTTTAGTCAAAAGATTTACTGTAGCAACAAAATCTTGAAAATTTCCTGCTGTGACTAGGGACAAAATGGTAATTTAACATATAGTTGAAAGAATTATCATTTTAGGCTGAATGGTTGGGAATTGGGAGCATAATTGCAAAGGGCCAAATCACCTATAAATAGGCGAAACCCTCAGGACCCTCTAGTTGCATCTTGAACTCTGAAGTTTAGAGAGAGAGAGTATGGACAAGTTAGAGAGAGAAAGAGAAAGAATTGTGAGTAAACAACCTTGTTACTTGGATTTAAGCATCCCAGGAGATAGAAAATCACTCCAAAACACTTCCCAATCATCAAACACAGATTGAAAACTAGCAAAAAGGTAGCATAATAACTCAATCCCTTTATTTTAGAGTTTACTGTTCATACTACTGAAATTTGTGAAATTGAACTTGTTTGAAAGAAAAAACGATTTAAAACTACATTCTTACTATTTTTAATCACTATTGGGTATTTTTAACCGATTGATAATACTTGTGCATGCTTGAAATGATTTCTGAAAAATAGGGTTTTCAGCTTAAATGAAAATGAGTTTTAATCTCAGATTTGGACAAGATTATATGATGTTTTGGATTGTTTTCTTGTGTTAAATGTTGCTAAGGAGTTTATCTTGAGTTCATCAATTTCAAAATGGGTTTAGAAACAAGTTTTTGGATTAAAATTTTGGGTCAACGATAATTTATAAAACAAAGCAAGATGCATCAACCGACTGCCATGGTGCAGTAGTCGACTGTTGTGTTCTTGATATGCCTAGAAACTTATATAGAATGCTAGTAGTCGATTGCCGAGTACCTGGAAGTCGACTGTTGTGTTTTTCATTTTTTCAAAAATGCCCAAGAACAGAGCAGCCGACTGCCCTGACCAAGCAATCAACTATCGGGCCTAACAATATGCTAGTAGTCGACTGCTGGCACTTAGTACTCGACTGATAGCTCTCTGTTTGGAATTTTGAAGATTCAGACAGAATGCAATCAGTCGACTTACAATGTCATATCAGTCAACTACCACCTTTTGTGATGAAAAGATGAACTTAATGATATATTTGAATGATATTTAGTCCAAAAACTAAATCTAAACTATAGATTAAACTCAAATTACATGCAAGGTAACATATACTTTGAATGTACATGAGAATAAGCATGAAAGTAATGAAAGTTAAAAAGGAAAGATCAAGAATGCATAAGAGAAATGAAAATTATATTCTTAATATATGTATTTGTTGGAGATAGGTTCATATCTGAGTGACTAATTGTTGGTATGGAAAAGTGATTGGGAATTCTGCGATTATCGTGATAGTTGTAAATTCTAAGTTAGTGACTTAATGACCAAAGTAAATGAAAAGTCATATACATAGAATTTACAGAACTATAGTATGCACCGATTCACCCATATATATATGTTTATGAATAGCGTTTTGAGGACCCTAGTATGTACTTAATGTGTAGAACCCAGAGTTGGGGACCTTATGGTACTTGGATCCACTAGACGATGCTCCAGAATGTACACAAATGTTATATGCAATCGAGGACTGCCAGGTAGAGTTGCCACAGTACATACGCGAAAACATAGAGTGATGCATATGATGCCCCTCCATATTTCTCTTATTATGCAATTATATGATGATGATGATGATTGGCAGAGGCCAACGAGAAGTGCTCTTATTTCCTTATTGCTCTTTATGTTATGATGAAAGTTATAAGAATGATGCTATGTTACCTATATGTTTTGATGAATTGATGAGAAATATACTATAAATTAAGTTTACGCATGTAAGTATGAATGTTAAATGAAATGTTATACAGGATAACCCAATAGATGTATTATTTTATAAAAAAGAATGTAGAATTGCCATATGAGTTTACGGTGGTACAAACTAGCTATTTTGAAAAATAGTTATTAATGCTACTGAGATTTATTCTCATAAAAATGATGGTTTGTATTAGATGCCTAGATATCAGATCTTTCTTTAAATAGAGATGGAGTTGGTTGAAATACCTTTTTTGGGGTATTTCCCTATTATTAAGGAACTATGGATCATATATGTATAGGAACTTCTTCCCCTACCCTGATTACATGAAGTGTTAGAGTAGAAAGTTTTTGGTATGCCCTATACCCTGAATCCTGGTGATATTTTGGCAAAAGGATTAAGAGAATAGTTTTGATGTATAGGATAAGGGCATATATGTATTTTGATATGTGAGCTAGGAATCCACTAGCTATTTTTGTTTAATGCGTATGAGTGACAGGCTTGTTGTCTCCTTACCCTAGCTAACACTCTCACATATCCATAGATATATGTCTAATGAATGGTATGTATACACTGTAAATGAATGTTGATGTATATGAATATATGTATGCACATGTATGTTATTTTAACTAATATGTTTTAATTTTCGTTGTGTAACGTGTGAGATCCCAAGTGTAGTAGCCCAAACTAGTAATACTAATTATGTTAATTGGTAAATATTTGAAAATTGACTCGGGTAAAGGAAGTAGTAATTCACCAATCTTCTAGTATATTGTTTATATTATTTAAATCACTTTAAAAGAAACTATAGGATTGGGGGGTTACACAGGTGCCTCGTGACCACAAGAAAAATCATTTATGAATGGAAATGTTTTCAAGAATTCCTTTATGATGCTTTGATTATGGCCATATCAAATTGCATGATTTCTTTATTTATGCGCTATACTGATATGAGAATATGAGTTGTTACCATTACAATATGAGAATGCACCCTGTGTGATGAATATTTGTTGAAGTGTATTTGTAATTATAATTATATGCATAAGATACATGTATAATCCCTGTACATTATTCCTATAGCATAATATTTTAAATTTTTATAGAAAGAATGTAATGGATTTCTGTATCTGTATGGTGGTACAAGTAGCTATTTTTAATGTAACCCTCGCTCCCTCTATGTATTAAGAGATGTTTGTTAATTTTAAATGAATTAAATGTTTATGTTTGTTGCATTAGGTTACATGTAGTTGCATTAGGATAAGAGTTTTAAGGGAAAAGAAAGAATAAGGACTAAATTGAAAATGAAAATGATATAGTGGGAAATTGTATGAATATCCAAAACTTTAGGACAATAGGTTGTAGTTTTAGCTAAATGATTCACTGTAGCAACAGAATTTTGACAAATTTTTTGCCAAGCACTTAGGAACAAAATGGTCATTTAATATAAAGTTGGAAGAATTATCAATTTGGACCGAATGGTCGGGGAATTAGGAACAAAGTTGCAAAAGGCTAGATTGCCTATAAATAGGCCAGCCTTCCATAACTCTTCATTTGCATCAATCTAAAGAGAGAGAGAAACTAAGTTAGAGAGAGAAAGAGTGAGAATTATGAAGGAAGAAAGTAGCTAATCGAATTTAAGCATTCCAGAAGCTAGGAAAACTTACCAGGACACTTTACCTTCATCAAATACCAAGTTTAAACTAACAAAAAGGTAGCAAATCACCTATCTCCCTTATTTTCAAAATTTACTGTGCATGGTTGGAAAATTTTGAGTTTTCATAATTTTGAATTCCAGGGAGATTAAAACCTACATTCTTAGTGTTTTTGATTGCTATTGGATGATTTTAATAGATTAAATATACTTGTCAATGCATGAATGCAAACATGAAAATGGGTTTTTTTATGGTTTTTAAGAAAGAGTTTAAATCCAAGATTTGAGCATGAATAATTGGTGGTTTGGGCTGTTTTTGAGTGGTAAATGAAGCTTTTATGTTGTTATTGAGTTTTTAATCATCAAAACTATTTTAAAAACATGTTCTTAGGCTAAAATAATTGGTCAACGATGAGTTTTAAAATAGAGCTTAATGTAGCAGTCAACTTGTAGGCTCTACCAGTCGACTGTCGTGCTCCTGAGTTACCCAAAAACGTATCCAGAATGCTAGTAGTCAACTGCCAGGGGCTGAAAGTTGACTGTCGTGTTCTTATTTTCCAGAAATTAGCCAATAACAGAGCATTCGACTATCGAGGTCCTGGAAGTCGATTGATTGCTCACTGTTCGGAACATTTTTGGGTCAGTAAGTTGGAAGTCGACTACCAAGAGGCCAGAAGACTACTTGTAGGTCTCTGTTTCGAAAAAATTTGACTCAATAACCTATTTTTAATCCACAATTAACCTAATATTTCACTCAAATGTAGGATTTAATCTTGAATTTTAATGGATAACATGAGAAAGAAGAATATTTGAGAAATTATGAGAAGAGAAAAAAAATAAAAGATTTTCATTGAGTATGAACTGTAATCCATGAGAATAGATGCATTTGGTTATACTGCAAGAAGGGATGCATTTGGTTATACTGAGAGAAGGGATGCAATTGGTTATACTGTGAGAATAGCTGCAACTGGCTTTAATCCAGGAAAAGTTTTGCAGACAGTTAACCATGAATAATTACTGACGGTTAACCATGTGAATAAATGCTGACCGTTAACCACAAGAATAAATGTTAACAGTTAACCACGAGAATGAATGCAGATGGTGAAAACCACGAGAATAATTGCAGGTCGCTCATGACCATGAGAAAACTCATTTACGAATGGAAATGTTTTCAAGAATTCTTTTATGATGCTTTGATTATCGCCATATCAAATTGCATGATTTCTTTGTTTATGCTCTATGCTGATATGAGAATATAAGTTATTACCATTACAATATAAGAATGCACCTTGTGTGATGAATATTTGTTGAAGTGCATGTGTAATCATAAGTATATGCAAGAGATACATGTATAATCCCTGCACATTATTCCAATAGCATAATATTTTAAATTGTTATAGAAAGAATGTAGTGGATTTCCATATCCGTACAGTGGTATAAACAACTATTTTTAAACACAGGTGATTATTGGTACTGAGAAACATTTCTCATTAAAGCTAGTTTGTATCGGATGCCTATGTACCAGGTGCTGTTAGAGGTAGAAGTAGAAGTAGTGGAGATACCCTTTCTGGGGTATTTTCCTGTGATCACTGGACTTTGGGTCTTATTTGTATTCGAGTTACCACCCTCCCCTAACTGTATGCATAACTAGGAGTATATAGTTTTTTGACATGCCCACTTCTTTGAATCCTTATTAGTATTTTGAAAGGATCAGGAGAATGATTTTGGTGTAAGTAAGGAGGGCATATATGCATTAAGATATATGAGATAGAGAATTTTGCTTAAAATAGGGTATGAGTGGAAGGCTTGTTGTCTCCTTACCTTGCTCAGGCTCACATATCTATAGGTATATGTCTGACACACACTACTGTTTATGTATATATGAATATTATACACTAAATGTGAATGTAAATATCTCTATATTTATATATTTTATTTAAATTATTTTATTTATTTTCGCTACATAACGTGTAAAAACCCGAGTTTAGTAGCCCAAATTAATGGCACTCAATTATTTAACTAAGAAAAAGTTAAAAATATACTAAGGTAGAGGTAGTAGTAAACTCACCAACCTTATATTATATTATCTTATATTATTTAATTAATAAAAGGAATATAGTGTTGGGGGTGTTACATTTAAACACAGGTGATTATTACTACTGAGAAATATTTCTCATTACAACTAGTTTCTATCAGATGCCTAGGTACCAAGTGCTGTTGGAGGTAGAGGTAGAAATAGTGGAGATACCTTTCTGGGGTATTTTCTTGTGATCACTATACTTTTGGTCCTACTTGTATTCGAGTTACCATCTTCCCCTTGACTGTATGCATAACTAGGAGTATATAGTATTTTGACATGCCCACTTCTTTGAATCCTTATTAGTATTTTGAAAGGATCAAGAGAATGATTTTGGTATAAGTAAGGAGGGCATATATGTATTAAGATATGTGAGATAGAGAATTTTGCTTAAAATAGGGTATGAGTGACAGGCTTGTTGTCTCTTTACCCTGCTCAGGCTCACATTTCTATAGGTATATGTCTGCCACACACTACTGTTTATGTATATATGAATATTTTATACTGAATGTGAATGTAAATATCTCTATATCAATCTATTTCATTTAAATTATTTTATTTATTTTCGCTACGTAATGTGTGAAAACTCGAGTGTAGTAACCTAAACTAGTGGCACTCAATTATTTGACTTAGAAAAAGTTAAAAATATACGCGGGTATAGATAGTAGTAAACTCACCAACCTTATATTATATTATTTTATATTATTTAATTAATAAAAGGAATATAGGGTTGGGGGTGTTACAAGAATAATGTACTAAACCTATTTTTTTGTGTCGGAGGAATTGTAATACTAGATAGGGGCATTACAGGTAGGCTCATATTTCTAAATTTCTCTATCAGACTCATTTCATTTATCATTAGTTAAGCTATGTGGAGAGATTTCTAACTTAGTGAATCTACCACTATATTAGCTTTTCCTGGATGGTACTTTAAATCAAAATCATAATCCTTTAAGAATTCCATCCATCTTCTCTGTCTCATGTTTAATTCTTTTAGGTCAAAGAGATATTTGAGACTTTTTTGGTCACTAAATACCTTAAACCTCGACCCATAAAATAATGTCGCCAGTTTTTTAAAGCAAACACTATGGTTGCTAATTCTAAATCATGGGTAGGGTAATTTACTTCATGAGGCCTTAATTGTCTAGAG
The DNA here is from genome assembly GCA_031216115.1 of Senna siamea. NCBI lineage: Eukaryota > Viridiplantae > Streptophyta > Magnoliopsida > Fabales > Fabaceae > Senna > Senna siamea. The sequence continues at coordinate 21,455,335 of CM062363.1, read as the reverse complement.
GCATATGTGACAACTCTCCCATTTTACATCAAGACATATCCTAGGCCCTTCTTGGATGTGTCATAATACAATTCAAAATTTCCTAAGGGATTAAGGATTATTAAGACAGGTGTTGTGGTTAGCTTTTATTTTAAAATTTGAAAGCTATCTTCACATTTGTGATCTCACACAAAAGGAATATCTTTCCTAGTCAGTCTAGTGAAAGGCAACACAATTTGCGAAAACCCTTGAATGAATCTCCTATAATACCCTTCTAATCCAAGAAAACTCTGAATTTTAGTCACTTTTGTAGGTCTCTGCCAACTAATTACTGGCATGAAATCTATAAAAGTCACAGATTTCTTAGAACAATCTAAGACTACATTGTTTGCAGACAACCAATCCATCCCAAAAATGATATCCAATCCCACCAAAGTTAAACCAATGAGGTCAACAATGAAGGGCTTATTTTCAACAACAAGGGAATAATTTAGGTAGGCTAAAGAAGTTAATACCCGCTCTCCTGTAGTAGTAGAAATAGATAACTCATTGGGTAACTTAAATAAAGGTAAATTCAATCTTTCCACACATTCATAAGAAATGAAAGAATGAGTGCCACCAAAATCATATAACACAGTTAAGGATATATAATTTATCAAACATTTACCTTTTATCAGATCATTGAACTAGACCACTTCTTTACCTTTGAGAGTATAAACCCTTCCCATAATAGGAGGTTTTGTCGGCTTAATTGACTTCTTCTACTCAGGGTAGTCTTTAACGAATTGACCCTATTTTTTACACTTATAACACACACCCGACTAAAATCTACAAGGTTCGCTATGACTTTTCCCAGACCTTGACAAGCATTGGGTACTGTCTTTCTCATTACAGGTTTCTTCCCCTTCTGTTTTCTTTCATTTCTATTATTCCTTCCTCTAAAGGATCCAGGTTGTTTCCTTTTAAAGAAATTGGCCCTCTGTCTTTCTTTATCTGTATCAACCAGGTTCTGAGAAACAATGTGACACTTGTTCACTAACATAGCAAAGTTTCTAATTTCAAACGGAACAACAACATTCTTCAGCTCTGATCTCAACCCAGCTTCTAGATGCAACGCTTTCCATGTCTCATTTGGATGATGCTCTAAATAAGAAGAGAATTTAGACAGTGCCTCAAATTTCGCTAAATACTCCTTAAAATTCATACTTCCCTTCTTTAATTACATGAATTCAATTTCCTTCTGGGTTTTCACATTCTCAGGGAAATACTTTTTTAGATACATTCTTTTAAAAGCTTCCCAGGTAATCTGGGTCCCTTGAGCTACTAGTAATTGTTTCACTCCTCTCCACCAATATTCTATTTCCCCAACAAGCATGTAAGTAGAAAATAGTACCTTCTTTTCTTTCGTGTTCCCTAGGACCTCAAACAACTTTTCCATTTCCCATAACCATTCTTCAGTTGCCTATGGGTTAAACTCACCCTTAAAGGAAGAAGTTTTATTTCTCTGAAATTTAGGCCAACCATTATAAGCTTGGTTTCCCACTTATCCAACTTTAGGATTTGGGTTGTGATTCACCGGCCTATTTTCCTAAACTTGTCTAAGTGCTTTAACCATAACTGTAGCTTGTTAAGTAGTGACAGTAGCCTGTTGGGTGGCAGCAGCAGCCTGTTGAGCGGCAATGGTAGCCTATTCTCTCATAACCTCTACCACTTCCATCATCACTTGCATAACTCTTTCTATATTGGTTTCACCTTCCTTTTGCTTCCCAGTATTTCTCCTAGGTGGGGCCATAATTCACTCTACAAAATAAACATTACCAAAGTGATCAATCTCAATAACATACTATTTATAAGAGATCATATGGCACCAATTAGAAATATCATCTACCTAAACCTAATACTTCATTCATCAAGTCAAAACATAATACAAGCCAGTCAACTGCCATGGCTCAACTAACTACCATGCATTAGTTTCTATCCTGAGGAATCTACCCTTTCATTACTAAGCCAGTTCTCACTAGTCGTGGTAATAGTGCTCTAATACCAACTCAGTGTAATCCCCCAATCCTATAGTTCCTTTTTAAGTGATTTAAATAATATAAAGAATGTACTATAAGATTGGTAAATTACTACTTCCTTTACCCAAGTCAAATTTTAAATATTTATCAAATGAAATAATTAGTATTAATGGTCTAGGCTACTACACTCAGGATCTCACACGTTATGCAACGAAAAATACATTAAATTAATTTACATAAAATATACATATATATATACATCCACATTCATGTACAGTGTATACATATGATTCATTAGACATATATCTATGGATATGTGAGAGTGTTAGCTAGGGTAAGGAGACAACAAGCCTGTCACTCATAACCATTTAACAAAAATAACTAGTAGATTCCTAGCTCACATATCTTGATACATATATGCCCTTATCTTATACATCAAAACTATTCTCCTGATCCTTTTACCCAAAATATCATAAGGATTCAAGGTATTGGGCATACCAAGAACTTTCCTAGCACTTTACATACTCAAGGTGTGGGAGGAACTTCCCATATTTACATGACCCACACTTCATGAGTAACAGGAAAATACCCTAGTAAGGGTATCTCCACCACTTCCACCTCCACTTCCAAAACTATCTGAAATCTAGGCATCGATACAAACCAACATTTTTGGTGAGAGTAAATCTCAATAGCATTAATAACCATTTTTCAAAATAGCTATTTTGTACTACCATAAACTCATACGAAAATTCTATATTCTTTTTCATAAAAATAATGCATCTATTGGGTTATTTTATATAACATTTATATTTGCATGCATTGCTTATTCATAAATTCATCAGAACAAATAGGTAACATAACATCATTCTTATAACTTTCATTATAAAATAAAGAGCAATGAGGAAATAAGAGAACTTCTCATTGGCTTCTACCAAATATCATCATAATCATCATCCTTTAATTGTATAATATAAGAGAAATTTGGAGGGTTATAATATGCACCACTTCATACTTTTGAATATGTACTATGGCAACTATGCCTATTGGCAGTCCTCGACTGCATATCATATTTGTGTACATTCTGGAGCATCCTCCAGTAGATCCAAGTATAATAAAGTCCCTAAATTTTGGTTCCACACATTGAGTACATAATGGGGTCCCCAAAATGCTATTCATAAACATATATATATGGGTGAATCGGTGCATATTATAGTTTTGTAAATTCTAAGTTTGTGACTTTTTATTTACATTGGCCATTAAGTCACTAACTTACAATTTACAACTATCACGATACTTGTGAAATGTCCAATCACCGTCCCATACTAGTAATCAGTCATTTAGATATGAACCTATTTACCATAGATACGTATATTAAGAATACAATTCTCATTTCTCTCATGCATTCTTGCTCTTTCCTTTTAAATTTCATCACTTTCATGCTCTTTCTCATTTACATTCAAAGTATATGTTACCTTGCTAATAGTTTAAGTTTAATCTCTAGTTTGGATTAACTTTTGGGCTAGATATCATTCAAACATGCAATTAAGTTTATCATTCCATTACAAAAAGTGGCAATCGAATGGTGCCACACTACAAGTCAACTGGTTGCATTTTGTCAAATCTTCAAAATTTTAAACAGAGAAATATTAGTCGACTGCTAGGTGCCTGGCAGTCGTTGCTAGCTTACTGTTAGGCCCGACAATTGACTGCTGGGTTGGGGCAGTTGACTACTCTACTCTTGGGCATTTCTAGAAAAAGAAAGAACACAGTAATCAACTTCCAGGTACCCGGCAATTGACTTATAGCATTCTGTATACGTTTCTACGCACCTCAAGAGCACAACAGTCGACTATTGCACCGTGGCAGTCGGTTGCTTCGTCTTGCTCTATTTTATGACTTGCCATTGACCCATATTTTCAATCCAAAAACTTATTTTTAAACTCATTTTGAAATTGATAAACTCAAGATAGACTTTTCAACAACATTTAACATAGGAAAATAGCCCAAAACATCATAAAATCTTGTGCAAATATGAAATTCAAACTCATTTTCGTTCAATCTGAAAAACCCATTTTTTAGAAGCAATTTAACACATGTACAAGTATCTTCAATCAGTTAAAAATACCCAATAGTAATTAAAAATAATAAGAATGTAGTTTTTAAACCGTTTTTTCTTTTAAACAAGTTCAATTGCACAAATTTTAGTAGTATGAACAGTAAACTTTGAAATAAAGGGATTGGATTATTATGCTACCTTAATATGTGTTTAAATGATGTTTAGATGCTAATTAATGGTGTAGATGCCTTCCTAATCACTTTTCTAACTTCAAATCTTGCTAGAAACGGGATTCACTTCCTTGCTCCTTCAGTTTCTCTCTCTATTTGGTTACTCTGTCTCTTTCTAGGGTTTCAGAATTCAAGATGCAATTGAAAGGTTTGAGGTATTCACTTATTTATAGGTGATTCGACCCTTTGCAATTCTACTCCTAATTCCCGACCATTCGACCCAAAATGATAATTCTTTTAACTATATGTTAAATTACCATTTTATCCTTAGCTCACTGGCGGGAAGTTTTGAAATTCTATTGTTACAGTAAATCTTTTGGCTAAAATTATGACCTATTGCCCGAAGTTTCAAAAATTCTCACATCCATCCTCAGTTCATCTTTTTCCTTTCAATTTAGTCCTTATTCTTTCTCTTCACCTAAAACTCTCATTCTAATGCATCTATATGTAATTTAATACAACAAACACAAACATTCAATTTATTAAAATAAACAAACATCTCTTGAATACAAAAAGAGCGGATGTTACACTAAGTATACTTCAAACTAGGACATTGAATTCATTTTTCCAAAATAAAGGCCTACTAGTCGACTTCCACCTTCCTGACAATCGACTTGCAGCTTACTACCTCAAAATTTTCCAAACACGAGGGCTACCAGTCGACTGCTCCAAACCCAATAGTCGGTTACTCTGTACTTCAAAAATTTCTAGAAAATATGAGCACGGAAGTCAACTTTCAACCTCTTGGCAGTCGACTGCTAGCACTCCTAATGAGTTTTTAGGTAACTGAAGAGCACGATAGTCGACTGGTAAGGGCTACAAGTCAATGTTGACCTAAATTTTTACCCAAGAACCAGTTTGTAATTCATTTTTTACCCTCATTAATTTAATATCAGTGTGGAAGCATCATTTATCACATAACAATAGTCCAAACTACTGATGAATCTTACTCAAATCTTGGATTAAACCCTATATTCATTCAACAGGTAAAAAGCCATTTCTTATAATCTGATTTTAGCTTGCACAAGTATATTCATGCAGTTTAAAATGCCCAATAGCATTTATAAACGTTAAGAATGTAGTTTTGAATCCTAATTTTACTCCAAATAACAAAAAATTCTCATTTTCAGCATATGCATAGTAAATTCAAAATTAGAGGGAATAGGTTATTTTGCTACCTTATGTCCTTGCTGGTGAACTGATTATTGTGTTAGATGCCTTCCTAAATGCTTTTCTGGATTCAATCCTAGTTGAAAGTGGAGATTTGATCTTTTCTGCTTCACTTTCTCTCTCTGCTCGGTCTCTTTTCTCTCTCAAAATTTTAGAATGCAAGTTGAGGAATGAGCATATGGAACTTGGCCTTGTTTATAGGCAGTATAAGAATTGCCAATTCTGATCATAATTCTTGATCATTCACTTCAAAATGATAATTTCTCTAACCACATGCCAAATTACCATTTTTCTTATAAACCATTAGTAGCAAATTTCAAAATCCTAGTCGTAACACTCCTAATCCTATGATTTCTTTTAGTTAATTAAAATAATATAATATAAAATAATGTTGATATAGGATTGATGAGTTACTAGTTCTTTTACCTGAGTAAATTTTAACTTTTTACTAAGTTAATTAATTAAGTGCTGCTAATTTCGGTTACTACACTCGAGTTGTCACACGTTATGCAGTGGAAATAACTAAAAACAAATATTAAGGTATTCTTATCTTCACTTATATTCTTACATTCACATACATGAATAATGTACAATAATTGTTTCTTAGTTATACAAGACATATACCTATAGATATATGAGAGTGTTAACTAGAGTAAGAAGACAACAAACCTGTCACTCATACCCTTTTTAACAAAAGACTTCTAGAGGGTTCCAAGCTCATATATCTTAATACATATATACTCTTTCTATGTATACCCAAAAGTCATCATCTTGGTTTTTTTTTTAAAATAATAACAAAGAATCAGAGTGTAGGGCATATCAAAACACTGTACAATATCTAACACTTCATGCAATCAGGGTGTGGGAGGAACTACAAATACAAAAATAACCTATACTTCCTTAATCACTAGGAAATATCCAAGAAAGGGTATTTCCACCATTTCTACTTCCATATCCAACAACAGCTACTATTTGGGTATCTGATACAAACCAGCATTCAAAATCCTAGTTGTAACACTCCTAATCCTATGATTTCTTTTAGTTAATTAAAATAATATAATATAACATAATGTTGATGTAGGATTGATGAGTTACTAGTGCTTTTACTTGAGTAAATTTTAACTTTTTACTAAGTTAATTAATTAAGTGCTACTAATTTTGGTTACTACACTCGAGTTCTCACACGTTATGCAGTGGAAATAATTAAAAACAAATATATAGGCATTCTTATATTCTCTTATATTCTTACATTCTCATACATGAATAATGTACAATAATTGTTTCTTAGTTATACAAGACATATAACTATAGATATATGAGAGTGTTAACTAGAGTAAGAAGACAACAAACACATCACTCATACCCTTTTTAACAAAAGACTTCTAGTAGGTTCCAAGCTCATATATCTTAATACATATATACTCTTTCTATGTATACCCAAAAATCATCATCTTGATTTTTTTTAAATTAATAACAAAGAATCAGAGTGTAGGGCATATCAAAACACTGTACAATATCTAACACTTCATGAAATCAGGGTGTGGGTGGCACTACAAATACAAAAATAACCTATACTTCCTTAATCACTAGGAAATATCTAAGAAAGGGTATTTCCACCATTTCTACTTCCATATCCGAACTTGACTACTATTTGGGTATCTGATACAAACCAGCATTCAAAATCCTTGTTGTAACACTTCTAATCCTATGATTTCTTTTAGTTAATTAAAATAATATAATATAAAATAATGTTGATATAGGATTGATGAGTTACTAGTGCTTTACCTGAGTAAATTTTAACTTTTACTAAGTTAATTAATTAAGTGCTGCTAATTTCGGTTCCTACACTCGAGTTGTCACACGTTATGCAGTGGAAATAACTAAAACCAAATATTAAGGTATTCTTATCTTCACTTATATTCTTACATTCACATACATGAATAATGTACAATAATTGTTTCTTAGTTATACAAGACATATACCTAAAGATATATGAGAGTGTTAACTAGAGTAAGAAGACAACAAACACATCACTCATACCCTTTTCAACAAAAGACTTCTAGAGGGTTCCAAGCTCATATATCTTAATACATATATACTCTTTCTCTGTACACCCAAAAATCATCATCTTGGTTTTTTATAAAAAATAATAACAAAGAATCAGAGTGTAGGGCATATCAAAACACTGTACAATATCTAACACTTCATGCAATCCGGGTGTGGGAGGCACTACAAATACAAAAATAACCTATACTTCCTTAATCACTAGGAAATATCCAAGAAAGGGTATTTCCACCATTTCTACTTCCATATCCAACAACAGCTACTATTTGGGTATCTGATACAAACCAGCATTCAAAATCCTAGTTGTAACACTCCTAATCCTATGATTTCTTTTAGTTAATTAAAATAATATAATATAACATAATGTTGATGTAGGATTGATGAGTTACTAGTGCTTTTACTTGAGTAAATTTTAACTTTTTACTAAGTTAATTAATTAAGTGCTACTAATTTTGGTTACTACACTCGAGTTCTCACACACGTTATGCAGTGGAAATAATTAAAAACAAATATATAGGCATTCTTATATTCTCTTATATTCTTACATTCTCATACATGAATAATGTACAATAATTGTTTCTTAGTTATACAAGACATATAACTATAGATATATGAGAGTGTTAACTAGAGTAAGAAGACAACAAACCTGTCACTCATACCCTTTTTAACAAAAGACTTCTAGTAGGTTCCAAGCTCATATATCTTAATACATATATACTCTTTCTATGTATACCCAAAAATCATCATCTTGATTTTTTTTAAATTAATAACAAAGAATCAGAGTGTAGGGCATATCAAAACACTGTACAATATCTAACACTTCATGAAATCAGGGTGTGGGTGGCACTACAAATACAAAAATAACCTATACTTCCTTAATCACTAGGAAATATCTAAGAAAGGGTATTTCCACCATTTCTACTTCCATATCCAGCAACAGCTACTATTTGGGTATCTGATACAAACCAGCATTCAAAATCCTTGTTGTAACACTTCTAATCCTATGATTTCTTTTAGTTAATTAAAATAATATAATATAAAATAATGTTGATATAGGATTGATGAGTTACTAGTGCTTTTACCTGAGTAAATTTTAACTTTTTACTAAGTTAATTAATTAAGTGCTGCTAATTTCGGTTCCTACACTCGAGTTGTCACACGTTATGCAGTGGAAATAACTAAAACCAAATATTAAGGTATTCTTATCTTCACTTATATTCTTACATTCACATACATGAATAATGTACAATAATTGTTTCTTAGTTATACAAGACATATACCTAAAGATATATGAGAGTGTTAACTAGAGTAAGAAGACAACAAACCTGTCACTCATACCCTTTTCAACAAAAGACTTCTAGAGGGTTCCAAGCTCATATATCTTAATACATATATACTCTTTCTCTGTACACCCAAAAATCATCATCTTGGTTTTTTTTTTAAAATAATAACAAAGAATCAGAGTGTAGGGCATATCAAAACACTGTACAATATCTAACACTTCATGCAATCCGGGTGTGGGAGGCACTACAAATACAAAAATAACCTATACTTCCTTAATCACTAGGAAATATCCAAGAAAGGGTATTTCCACCATTTCTACTTCCATATCCAACAACTTGACTACTATTTGGGTATCGATACAAACCAAAGATTCAAAATCCTAGTTGTAACACTCCTAATCCTATGATTTCTTTTAGTTAATTAAAATAATATAATATAACATAATGTTGATGTAGGATTGATGAGTTACTAGTGCTTTTACTTGAGTAAATTTTAACTTTTACTAAGTTAATTAATTAAGTGCTACTAATTTTGGTTACTACACTCGAGTTCTCACACGTTATGCAGTGGAAATAATTAAAAACAAATATATAGGCATTCTTATATTCTCTTATATTCTTACATTCTCATACATGAATAATGTACAATAATTGTTTCTTAGTTATACAAGACATATAACTATAGATATATGAGAGTGTTAACTAGAGTAAGAAGACAACAAACCTGTCACTCATACCCTTTTTAACAAAAGACTTCTAGTAGGTTCCAAGCTCATATATCTTAATACATATATACTCTTTCTATGTATACCCAAAAATCATCATCTTGATTTTTTTTAAATTAATAACAAAGAATCAGAGTGTAGGGCATATCAAAACACTGTACAATATCTAACACTTCATGAAATCAGGGTGTGGGTGGCACTACAAATACAAAAATAACCTATACTTCCTTAATCACTAGGAAATATCTAAGAAAGGGTATTTCCACCATTTCTACTTCCATATCCAGCAACAGCTACTATTTGGGTATCTGATACAAACCAGCATTCAAAATCCTTGTTGTAACACTTCTAATCCTATGATTTCTTTTAGTTAATTAAAATAATATAATATAAAATAATGTTGATATAGGATTGATGAGTTACTAGTGCTTTTACCTGAGTAAATTTTAACTTTTTACTAAGTTAATTAATTAAGTGCTGCTAATTTCGGTTCCTACACTCGAGTTGTCACACGTTATGCAGTGGAAATAACTAAAAACAAATATTAAGGTATTCTTATCTTCACTTATATTCTTACATTCACATACATGAATAATGTACAATAATTGTTTCTTAGTTATACAAGACATATACCTAAAGATATATGAGAGTGTTAACTAGAGTAAGAAGACAACAAACCTGTCACTCATACCCTTTTCAACAAAAGACTTCTAGAGGGTTCCAAGCTCATATATCTTAATACATATATACTCTTTCTCTGTACACCCAAAAATCATCATCTTGGTTTTTTTTTTAAAATAATAACAAAGAATCAGAGTGTAGGGCATATCAAAACACTGTACAATATCTAACACTTCATGCAATCCGGGTGTGGGAGGCACTACAAATACAAAAATAACCTATACTTCCTTAATCACTAGGAAATATCCAAGAAAGGGTATTTCCACCATTTCTACTTCCATATCCAACAACAGCTACTATTTGGGTATCTGATACAAACCAGCATTCAAAATCCTAGTTGTAACACTCCTAATCCTATGATTTCTTTTAGTTAATTAAAATAATATAATATAACATTATGTTGATGTAGGATTGATGAGTTACTAGTGCTTTTACTTGAGTAAATTTTAACTTTTTACTAAGTTAATTAATTAAGTGCTACTAATTTTGGTTACTACACTCGAGTTCTCACACGTTATGCAGTGGAAATAATTAAAAACAAATATATAGGCATTCTTATATTCTCTTATATTCTTACATTCTCATACATGAATAATGTACAATAATTGTTTCTTAGTTATACAAGACATATAACTATAGATATATGAGAGTGTTAACTAGAGTAAGAAGACAACAAACCTGTCACTCATACCCTTTTTAACAAAAGACTTCTAGTGGGTTCCAAGCTCATATATCTTAATACATATATACTCTTTCTATGTATACCCAAAAATCATCATCTTGATTTTTTTTAAATTAATAACAAAGAATCAGAGTGTAGGGCATATCAAAACACTGTACAATATCTAACACTTCATGAAATCAGGGTGTGGGTGGCACTACAAATACAAAAATAACCTATACTTCCTTAATCACTAGGAAATATCTAAGAAAGGGTATTTCCACCATTTCTACTTCCATATCCGAAACTTGACTACTATTTGGGTATCTGATACAAACCAGCATTCAAAATCCTTGTTGTAACACTTCTAATCCTATGATTTCTTTTAGTTAATTAAAATAATATAATATAAAATAATGTTTATATAGGATTGATGAGTTACTAGTGCTTTTACCTGAGTAAATTTTAACTTTTTACTAAGTTAATTAATTAAGTGCTGCTAATTTCGGTTCCTACACTCGAGTTGTCACACGTTATGCAGTGGAAATAACTAAAAACAAATATTAAGGTATTCTTATCTTCACTTATATTCTTACATTCACATACATGAATAATGTACAATAATTGTTTCTTAGTTATACAAGACATATACCTAAAGATATATGAGAGTGTTAACTAGAGTAAGAAGACAACAAACCTGTCACTCATACCCTTTTCAACAAAAGACTTCTAGAGGGTTCCAAGCTCATATATCTTAATACATATATACTCTTTCTCTGTATACCCAAAAATCATCATCTTGGTTTTTTTTTTAAAATAATAACAAAGAATCAGAGTGTAGGGCATATCAAAACACTGTACAATATCTAACACTTCATGCAATCCGGGTGTGGGAGGCACTACAAATACAAAAATAACCTATACTTCCTTAATCACTAGGAAATATCCAAGAAAGGGTATTTCCACCATTTCTACTTCCATATCCAACAACAGCTACTATTTGGGTATCTGATACAAACCAGCATTCAAAATCCTAGTTGTAACACTCATAATCCTATGATTTCTTTTAGTTAATTAAAATAATATAATATAACATAATGTTGATGTAGGATTGATGAGTTACTAGTGCTTTTACTTGAGTAAATTTTAACTTTTTACTAAGTTAATTAATTAAGTGCTACTAATTTTGGTTACTACACTCGAGTTCTCACACGTTATGCAGTGGAAATAATTAAAAACAAATATATAGGCATTCTTATATTCTCTTATATTCTTACATTCTCATACATGAATAATGTACAATAATTGTTTCTTAGTTATACAAGACATATAACTATAGATATATGAGAGTGTTAACTAGAGTAAGAAGACAACAAACCTGTCACTCATACCCTTTTTAACAAAAGACTTCTAGTGGGTTCCAAGCTCATATATCTTAATACATATATACTCTTTCTATGTATACCCAAAAATCATCATCTTGATTGTTTTTTTAAAATAATAACAAAGAATCAGAGTGTAGGGCATATCAAAACACTGTACAATATCTAACACTTCATGCAATCAGGGTGTGGGAGGCACTACAAATACAAAAATAACCTATACTTCCTTAATCACTAGGAAATATCCAAGAAAGGGTATTTCCACCATTTCTACTTCCATATCCAGCAACACCTACTATTTGGGTATCTGATACAAACCAGCATTTAATGAGAAAAATTTCTCCGTAACAATAATCACCTAAAATTTGAAAAACTACTATCTTGTACCACCATAATGGTATGAAAATGCACTACATTCTTTTCTCATCAATCAACATATTAGAAATATTAGAATAACATGCATGAATTAGACAATTTTCTTGGATATACTTATGAATACACATGCATTTCATCACAAATCCACCACACAAGATATATTCTCAAATTGTAATGGTAACAATATTATATATGTAATGCCTTTATCTAGTATTACAATTCCTCTGATGTAAACAATAAGTTCGGTACATTGTTCTTATCCTTTTATTATTATCATCTGAGCATTTATACCATGAAGTTTTATTAAAGTGGATTAGGTTCGGTGTAACATCTGCTCTTAAATTTTGAGAGATGTTTGTTAATTTTAGTTAATTGCTTGTGTATATTGCATTTATGTTATGTTAGCTTGCATATAGTTGCATGAGTGCAAGAATTAGACTAGAATTGAGTGAGAAAATAGAATAGAATGAAGAAAATGACTAAACTAAAAAGTGAAAAATTTTAGGTATGACAATCGCAATTTTAGCCAAAGGATTTCTTGTAGCAACAGAATTTTGAAAGCTTCCCACTAGTGAGCTAGGGACAAAATGGTAATTTAACATATAGTTGAAAGAATTATCATTTTGGATCGAATGGTTGGGAATTAGGAGTAGAATTGCAAAAGGGCCAGACTGCCTATAAATACGCCAATCCTTTAGGCCCTTCATTTGGCATCCTGAGTTCTGAAATTTTAGAGAGAGAAGGAAATCGAGTTAGAGAGAGAAAGAGCTAGAATTGTGAAGAAAGCAAGCTGTTGGACAAATCTAAGCATTTTAAGAGCTAAGAAATCACTCCATAACACTTTCCAATCACCAAATAATGATTAGAAACCAACAAAAAGGTACCATAATAACCCAATCCCTTTATTTCAGAGTTTACTATTTATACTACTGAAATTTGTGAAATTAAACTTGTTTGAAAGAAAAAGGGATTTAAAACTACATTCTTACTATTTTTAATCACTATTGGGTTTTATTAACCGATTGAAAATATTTGCACATGCTAAAAATTGTTTCTAAAAAATGGTTTTTTTAGTTTGAACGAAAATGAGTTTTAATCTCAGATTTGGACAAGATTATATGTTGTTTTGGGCTATTTTCTTGTGTTAAATGTTGCTGAGAAGTTTTTCTTGAGTTCATCAATTTTAAAATGTATTTCAAAACAAGTTTTTGGATTGAAAATTTGGGTCAACGACAATTCACAAAATAAAGCAAGACGCAGCAGTCGATTGCCATGGTGCAGCAGTCGACTATCATGCTCTTGAGATACCCAGAAATGCATACAAAATGCTAGCAGTCGACTGTCGAGCACTTGGAAGTCGATTGTCGTGTTCTTCATTTTCTAGAAATGCCCAAGAATAGAGTAGCTGACTGCCTCGACCCAGCAGTTAATTGTCAGGCCGAACAGTAAGCTAGTAGTCGACTGCCGACACCTATCAGTCGACTGATAACTCTCTGTTTGGAATTTTGAAGATTTAGACATAATGCAATTAGTCGACTTGTAGCAAGATACCAGTCGACTGCCATCTTTTGTGATGAAAAGATGAACTGAATGATATATTTAATGATATTTACCCCAAAAACTAAATCCAAACTAGAGATTAAACTCAAATTACAAGCAAGGTAACATACACTTTGAATGTAAATGAGAAAGAGCATGAAAGTGATGAAAGAAAAAGGAAAGAGCAAGAATGCATAAGAGAAATGAAAATTGTATTCTTAATATATATATTTGTGATAGATAGGTTCATGTATAAATGACTGATTGCTGGTATGGGATGGTGATTGGACATTTCACGATTATCATGATAGTTGTGAATTATAAGTTACTGACTTAATGGCCAATGTAAATGAAAAGTCACATACTTAGAATTTACAGAACTATAGTATGCAATGATTCACCTATATATATATGTTTATGAATAGCGTTTTGAGGACCTCAGTATGTACTTAATGTATGGGACCTGGAGTTGGGGATCTTATGGTACTTGGATCCAATCGAGGACGCTCCAGAATGTACACAAATGTTATATGCAGTCGAAGACTGCCAGGCAGGGTTGTCACAGTACATATGCGAAAACATGAAGTTTTGCACATGTTGCCCCTCCAGATTTCTCTTATTATGCAATTATATGATGATGATCATGATGATGATGATTGACAGAGGCCAACGAGAAGTGCTCTTATTTCCTTATTGCTCTTTATGTTATGATGAAAGTTATAAGAATGATGCTATGTTACCTATATGTTTTGATAAATTGATGAGATATATAATATGAGTTAAGATTATGCATACAAGTATGAATGTTTAATGAAATGTTATACAGGATAACCCAATAGATGTATTATTTTATGAAAAAGAATGTAGAATTCCCATATGAGTTTACGGTGATACAAACTAGCTATTTTGAAAACTGGTTATTGATGCTACTGAGATTTATTCTCATAAAAATACTGGTTTGTATCAAATGCCTAGATACCAAATCCTCCTTGAGATAGAGATGGAGTTAGTTGAAATACCCTTCCTAGGGTATTTCCCTATTATTAAGGAACTATGGATCATATATGTATGGGAAGTTCCTCCCCTACCCTGATCACATGAAGGGTTAAAGTAGAAAGTTTTTGGTATGCCCCATACCCTGAATCCTTGTGATATTTTGGTAAAAGGATCAGGAGAATATTTTTGATGTACAGGATAAGGGCATATGTATTAGGATATGTGAGCTAGAAATCCACTAGCTATTTTTGTTAAATGGATGTGAGTGACAGGCTTGTTATCTCCTTACCCTAGATAACACTCTCACATATCCATAGATATATGTCTAATGACTGATATGTATACACTGTAAATGAATGTTGATGTATATGATTATATGTATGCATATGTATTTTATTTTAACTAATATGTTTTAATTTCCGCTGTGTAATGTGTGAGATCCCGAGTGTAGTAGCCCAAACCAATAATACTTTTAATTCACTTGATAAATAATTAAAAAATTAACTTGGGTAAAGGAAGTAGTAATTCACCAATCTTATAGTATATTGTTTATATTATTTAAATCACTTTAAAAGGAAATGTAGGATTCAGGGGTTTACACTGAGTTGGTATCAGAGTACTACTACCATGACTAATTAGAATTGGCTCGGTAGTGAAAGGGTAGATTCCTCAAGATAGAGACTAATGCAAGGTAGTTAGTTGAGCCATGGCATAGAGACTGACTTGAGGAATAAAGTATTAGGTTTAGGTAGATGCTATTTCTGATTGGTGCCATATGATCTCTTATAAATAATATATTATTGAGACTGATCACCTCAGTAATGTTTGTTTGGTAGAGTGAATTATGGCCCCACCTAGGAGAAATACTGAGAAGGAAAAGCAAGGTGAGACTAATATGGAAAAAGTAATGTAAGTCATGATAGGAGTGGTAGAGGCTATCAGGGAACAGGCTGTTGTGGTTGCTCAATAGGCTATTACTGCTGCTCAACAAGTTGTAGCTATGGCTGAAACACTTAGAAAATTTCAAGAGAATAGACATATGAATCCCAACCCAAATCCTGACATTGGACAAGTGAGAAATCGAGCTTATAATGGTTGGTATGAATTTCAGAGAAATAATCCTCCTTCCTTTAGGGGTGAGTTTAACCCACAGGCAGTTGAAGAATGGTTATGAGAAAT
Source organism: Senna siamea (assembly GCA_031216115.1). NCBI lineage: Eukaryota > Viridiplantae > Streptophyta > Magnoliopsida > Fabales > Fabaceae > Senna > Senna siamea. The sequence goes on along the minus strand of CM062363.1, from coordinate 21,438,997 downwards.
GGAAAAATTGTTCAAGGTCGTAGGGAATACAAACGAACAAAAGGTATTGCTTGCTACTCACATGCTTGTTGGGCAAGCAGAATATTGGTGGAGAGGAGAGAAACAATTACTGGTAGCTCAAAGGACCCAGATCACCTGGGAAGTTTTTAAAAGAGTGTATCTAGAAAAGTATTTCCTTGAGAACGTGAGAAACCAGAAAGAAATTGAATTCATGCGGTTAAAGCAAGGTAGTATGACTTTTGAGGAGTATTTAGCAAAATTTGAGGCACTGTCTAAATTCTCTTCTTATTTGGAGCATCATCCAAATGAGACATGGAAAGCATTGCATCTAGAAGCTAGGTTGAGGTCGGAGCTAAAGAATGTTGTTGCTCCATTCAAAATTAGAAACTTTGCTATGTTAGTGAACAAGGGTTGCATTGTTTCTTAGAACCTAGATGAAACAGAGAAAGAAAGACAGAGAGCCAATTTACTTAAAAGGAAACAACCGAGATCCTTCAGAGGAAAGGATAGTAGAAATGAGGGAAACCAGAAGGGGAAGAAACCTGCAGTGAGATAGGCAGTACCTAATGTTGTCCAAAGTGTGGGAAAAGTCATGGCGGTCCTTGTAGATTCCAGTCCAGTGTGTGTTTTAAGTGTGGACGACCGGGTCATTTCATTAAAGATTGCTCTGAGTGGATGAAGTCGACCGAGCCCACAAGACCTCCTACTATGGGAAGAGTTTATACTCTCAAAGGTAAAGACGTGGTTCAGTATGATGATCTGATAAAAGGTAAATGTTTGATAAATGGTATATCTTTAATTGTACTATATGATTCTAGTACCACTCATTCTTTCATTTCCTTGGAATGTGTGGAAATATTGAAATTGCCTTTATTTAAATTACCCTATGAGTTATCTATTTCTACTGCCGTAGGAGAGCAGGTATTAACCCCTTTAGCTTGCTTAAATTGTTCTGTTGTTGAGAATAAGCCCTTCATTGTTGACCTCATTTTTTCACCTTTGGTGGGATTAGATATCATTCTTGGGATGGATTAGTTGTCTGCGAACAATGTAGTCTTGGATTGTTCTAAAAAATTTGTGACTTTTATAGATGTTATATCCGTAGTTAGGAAAATTGAGGAAGAGATCCAAGGAACTAGTTTTATGTGTTCTTCTAAAGTTGAACTTCAGCATAAACGTAATGCTATTCCTATACTTTGTGAATTTCCATATGTCTTTCCCAATGAAATTTCAAGTCTTCCACTTGAAAGAGAAATAGAATTCTCTATAGAATTGATTCCTGGCACAGGATCAATTTCTATAGCACCTTATAAAATGTCTCCCTTAGAGCTAACAGAATTGAAGTTGCAAATAGAGGATATTTTGGGGGAGCACCAGTTTTGTTTGAAAAGAAGAAGGATGGAAGTATGAGGTTATGATAGACTATAGACAACTGAACTGGGTAACTGTGAAGAATAAATACCCACTTCTTAGGATAGATGACCTGTTAGATCAATTGAGAGGAGTTACTATGTTTTCCAAAATTTATTTGAGATTGGGATACCATCAAATCAGAGTGAGAATAGAAGACATACCTAAGATAGCCTTTAGAACCAGATATGGGCATTATGAATTTTTGGTAATGCCATTTGATTAACGAATGCTCCACCTATTTTTTTATGGATTACATGAATTGTATCTTTAGACCCTACTTGGATCAATTCATGGTAGTGTTTATTGATGACATTCTTGTATATTCTAAGAGTAGTGAAGAGCATGAACAACATCTTAGGATTGTATTACAGTTACTTAGGGAAAAGAAATTGTATGCAAAATTAGAAAAACGTGAATTCTGGTTGGCAAAGGTGAAATTCTTAGGTCATATAATCACTAGAGATGGAGTAATAGTAGATCCTAGGAAGATTGAAGCTATAATTAGTTAGGAGATACCCACAACAATGACCGAAATTTATAGTTTTCTTGGATTAGCAGGGTATTATAGGAGATTCATTTAAGGGTTTCATAAATTGCATTGCCCTTGACTAGATTGACTAGGAAAGATATTCCTTTTGTGTGGGATCACAAATGTGAAGATAGTTTTTAAATGTTAAAAGAAAAGTTGACTACAACCCTATTTTAATAATCCCTGATCCCTTAGGAAATTTTGAATTGTATTATAATGCATCCAAGAAGGGCCTATGATGTGTTTTGATGCAAAATGGGAGGGTTGTCGCATATGCCTCTTGAGAATTAAGGCCTCATGAAGAAAATTACCCTACCCATGATTTAGAATTAGCAGCCATAGTGTTTACTTTAAAAATTTGGTGATACTATTTGTATGAGTCGAGGTTTGAGGTATTTAGTGACCACAAAAGTCTTAAATATCTCTTTGACCAAAAAGAATTAAACACGAGGCAAAGAAGATGGATGGAATTCTTAAAGTATTATGATTTTGAATTAAAGTACCATCTAGGAAAAAGCTAGTATTGTGGCAGAAGCACTAAGTCGAAAATCTCTCTACATGGCTCAACTAATGATAAATGAAATGATACTGATAGAGAAATTTAGAAATATGAGTCTATCCACACTAGTGTTACAAGATAGGATAGATCTGAGTGAGTTAAAAATTGAGAATAACCTTAGAACTCAGATATTAGAAGCTCAAAGAGAAGATGAATTCTTAAAGTCTCTAAAGGACCCAAAAGAATTCAAAAGAGGTGTTGATGGGGTAGTGACTTTCTAAGAAAGGATTTATATTCTAGATTCAAGTGGACTGAGGGATGTAATTCTAAAAGAAGCCCATAAGAGTAACTATACTATTCATCCTGGTACTGCTAAGATGTATCGAGATTTGAAAAATAAATTTGGTGGCCAGGTATGAAGAAGCAAATAACTAAGTATGTTGTTAGATGCTTAGTGTGCCAGCAGGTGAAAATTGAACATCAGAAACCTACAGGACTACTACAACCTCTTGAAATCCCTGAATGGAAATGGAATAAGATTTCTATGGATTTTTTTGTAGGTTTACCAAAAACTCAATTATAAAAAAATGCAATTTGGATGATTGTAGACAGATTAACTAAATCTGCACATTTCCTACCCATCAAAATAAACTTCTCATTCGATAAGTTGGCCCAATTGTATATACGAGAAATAGTAACACTCCACGGAGTTCCTACTAATATAGTTTCTGATAGAGACCCTAGGTTTACTTCTAGATTCTGGAAAGCCTTACAGGAGGCTTTTGGTACTAAACTTAGCTTCAGTATTGCTTATCATCCACAAACAGATAGGAAAACTGAAAGAACTATTTAGACTCTAGAAGATATGCTTAGAGCATGTACATTAGAGAAAAAAGGGAATTGAGATAGAAATTGACCTTTAGTGGAATTTGTTTACAATAATAGTTTTCACTCTAGCATAGGGATAACACCTTATGAAGCCTTGTATGGAAGAAGATGTAGGTCACACTTGTGTTGGTTTGAGGTAGGGGAGAGACAATTACTAGGGCCAAAGTTAGTTCGACAAACTATAGATCAAATTAAGATGATTAAAGAAAAGATGGCCAAGGCCCAAGATGGGTAGAAAATTTATGCTGATAAAAGGAGAAGGCCACTAGGATTTGATGAAGGAGACTATGTTTTTCTTAGAATTTCTCCTATTATTGGTATTGGTAGGGCTATTAAGTCCAGAAAATCAAGCCCAAGATAGATTAGACCTTTCTAGATCTTGAAAAAGATTGGGCAATCTATTTATCAAATCGCTTTACCCCCATTTCTATCCAATCTCTATAATGTGTTTCATATCTCTCAACTTTGAAAATATCTTCTTGATCCTTCACATATTCTTGATGCCAGAATAGTGCATTTAAAAGATAATTTAACTTATAATCCTAAACTTTTAAGAATCATTAGGAATGAAGTCAAACAATTGAGAAACAAGATAATTCCATTGGTAAAGGTATTATGGGATCAGTCATCGCCCCAAGAAGCTACGTGAGAGAAGGAAGATGATATGAGAAGAAATTTTCCAGAGTTATTTGTATAGGTACGTATAAATTTTAAGGAAAAATTTTCTTAAAAGGAGGTGAGAAATGTAACATCCGCTCCTAAATTTTGAGAGATGTTTGTTAATTTTAGTTAATTGCTTGTGTATATTGCATTTATGTTATGTTACCTTGCATATAGTTGCATGAGTGCAAGAATTAGACTAGAATTACGTGAGAAAAATGAATAGAATGAAGAAAAGGACTAAACTGAAAAGCAAAAAAGTTTAGGTATGACAATCGCAATTTTAGCCAAAGGATTTCCTGTAGCAATAGAATTTTGAAAGCTTCCCCCCAATGAGCTAGGGACAAAATGGTAATTTAAAATATAGTTGGAAGAATTATCATTTTAGATCGAATGGTTGGGAATTAGGAGTAGAATTGCAAAAGGGCCAGATTGCCTATAAATAGGCCAATCCTTTAGACTCTTCATTTGGCATCCTAAGTTTTGAAATTTTAGAGAGAGAAGGAAATCGAGTTAGAGGAGAGAGCTAGAATTGTGAAGAAATGAAGCTGTTGGATGAATTTAAGCATTCTAAGAGCTAGGAAATCACTCTAGAACACTTTCCAATCATCAAATACCAATTAGAAACCAATAAAATGGTAGCATAATAACCCAATCCCTTTATTTTGAAGTTTACTATTTATAATATTGAAATTTTTGAAATTAACCTTGTTTGAAAGAAAAAGGGATTTAAAACTACATTCTTACTATTTTTAATCACTATTGGGTATTTTTAACGGATTGAAAATACTTGTGCATGCTAAAAATTGTTTCTGAAAAATGGGTTTTTCAGTTTGAATGAAAATGAGTTTAATCTCAGATTTGGACAAGATTATATGATGTTTTAGGCTGTTCTCTTATGTTAAATGTTGTTAAGAAGTTTATCTTGAGTTCATCAATTTTAAAATGGATTTCAAAACAAGTTTTTGGATTGAAAATTTGGGTCAATGGCAATTCATAAAATAGAGCAAGACGCAGCAGCTAACTGCCATGGTTCAGCAGTCGATTGTCGTGCTCTTGAGATGCCCAGAAACGCATATAGAATGCGAGTAGTCGACTGTCGAGCACTTGGAAGTCGACTGTCGTGTTCTTCATTTTCTAGAAATGCATAAGAACAAAGCAGCTGACTGCCTTGACCCAGCAATCGACTTTTGGGCCTAACAGTAAGCTAGCAATCGACTGTCGGCACCTATCAGTCGACTGATAGCTCTCTGTTTGGAATTTTGAAGATTTAGACAGAATGTAATCAGTCGACTAGCAACATGATACCAATCGATTGCCACCTTTCGTGATGAAAAGATGAACTTAATGATATATTTTAATGATATTTACCCCAAAAACTAAATCCAAACTAGAGATTAAACTCAAATTACAAGCACGGTAACATACACTTTGAATGCAAATGAGAAAGAGCCTAAAAGTGATGAAAGTTAAAAGGAAAGAGAAAGAATGCATAAGAAAAATGAAAATTGTATTCTTAATATATGTATTTGTGGTAGATAGGTTCATATCTGAATGACTGATTGCTAGTATGGGATAGTGATTGGACATTCCACGATTATTGTGATAGTTATGAATTGTAAGTTAGTGACTTAATGGCCAATGTAAATGAAAAGTTACATACTTACAATTTATAAAACTATAGTTTACACTGATTGACCCGTATATATATATGTTTATGAATAGCGTTTTGAGGACCTCAGTTTTAATCCCTCTCTTACTTTAAATGACAGTAAAGTCATCATTTTCATTAATATGAATAGTATTTCAAAATTAAATTGATGGGGTTATTTTGCTACCTTATTTCCTTAAAGGTGGACTGATTATTGTGTTAGATGCCTTTCTAAACACTTTTTTGGATTCAACTCTTGTTGAAAGTGGAGATTTGATCTTTTCTCCTTCACTTTCTCTCTCTAAATTCTGAACTGCAAGGTGAGAAATGAAGCTTTTGGGACTTGGCCCTTTTATAAGCGGTTTGGGAAATGTTAATTCTAATCATAATTCTTGATCATTCAGCTTAAAATGATAATTTTCTCGGTCATATGCCAAATTATCATTTTTACCCTGAACCATTAGCGTGTAAATTCAAAGTTCTAGTTGCTACAATAAATATTTTGGCTAAAATTATAGTTAACTACCCTTAAATTATGGAAATCTTACATTGCTTCTTCCACTAAACCTTTTCTTTTCACTTAGGTCTCCCGATCTTTTCTTTTCAATTTAGTCCCTCCTTCTAATGCAACTACATGCAATCTAATGCAACAAACAGAAGCATTTAACTTATTTAAAATTAACAAACATCTCTTAATAAATACGAAGAGCGGATGTTACACGCCACAAATTGACAAATTTATAATTTTTTTGTTATTTTTTGAGTGATTTTAAAGTGTCACCAATTGACAAGAAAAATGCTCTATATATTTTTCCATTTTTTGGCTGTTTGAAAGTGCCAAAAATTGAGAAGAAAAATCCATATATGATGAATACCCCCATTTGTTTATTTTTTGGGGTCATTTTTAGGCACTTTTAAAGCACCACCAATTGGCAAGAAAAATGTTGTTTTTTTCCTTTCATTTTTAGGCAATTGGAAAGTGTTACAAATTGACAAGAAAAATTCCATATATACTGAATACCAAAATTTATAATTGTCATTTTTAGTCACTTTTGAAGCTCCACCAATTGACAAAAACATGTTGCATATGTTTTTTTTTTTTCATTTTTAAGTGGTTTTAAGGCATCGCAAAGTGATAAAAAAAATGCCCAAATGTGTTGAAGCCCTATGTTTCAGTATTTTCAGCATTTTAGTATTTTCCCTCCTCTAAGCGCCAAAAACCCAACAATTTTAGCACCAAAGCCATCTCCCTAATATTTCATTTTGTTTCATTTCTCAATTCATCATTCTCACACTTTTGCATTTCTTAGTCTAGCTTTCTCACACTTCACCATTTCTCAGCCAACCTCTCTCACACTACAACCATTTCAATGTCAAAGGTTGACTATGATATCTTTGGTTGAGTCTGCAACATGTGATCATAGATTTCACAAGTAACTTCTTTTCATTTCATAAATTTTTGTTTCTTTTCATTTTCATTTCAACCACAAATAGGTTTACCCATTTTGATTCCTATTTCTATTTAAATGTTTTGATTGTTAAACTTTAGGATGCATTAGAATTTGTTAGTTTGTAGTTAATGAATTTGAATTTCATTTTTGTCCAAACTAAGTTTGCCCATTTCGATTTTGATTTTGATTTCAATTTCCATCTGATTAATGAATTTCACACTAATGGAATAGGTATTGTTTGAAAATCTATAAAATCATTATTCAGAGTCAATTAGTTAATATATTGTGTTGAGATTCACTTTTCTGTTTATTTTCTTTGTTTCATTTTTTTACTATATCATGACCTGAAGGTAATAATTTTGGGTGAAGTAATGTGTTAGGATGTGTTTTGAAATTTTAATGAAAGGGTAGTGTGAGTGAGTAGATTACCATAGTAAAAAATTTCAAAGCCACCATAAAGTAATATACTTTTGACATATAAAAGATAATACAAATTTCTTGATTGCATGTTTATAATTATTTTAAATTTCAGAAACTTGGCATGTAAACTTAACAAGTGTGTTAAGTTTTAGACTAATTTCAATTGATCATTTATCAATAAGAATATATATCTTGGCTAAATAACAATTACAACTTTTTAAAATGGCAAGTGAGAGTTGATTCCCTTGCTATTTTAAAATAACAATAACTTTTTGAGTGTGACTCTAATTTCATTCTAGGTATGTAGCTATTTTTACCTATAAATTTTTTTTCTTAGGTTTAAATTCTTGACATTATAGATGTCCTTCAATAGTTGAATTACAAGTTATTTTATCACTTAAACTACCCTTCAAGAGTAATGACCTTTAATCAAAGGAATATCATCCAGAAAAACAAAAATTCCCTAATATTAGCTATTGAAAAAGATCATATATAGGCAAAATAAGATCAGCACAACTCTCCATAATATTTCTTTCTCTATCTTTTCCTTTTTTCTAATTTTAATCTACATATAAAGATATATACATCTACATTATTGTGACTGCTTAATGTGTTAGTGTATACTCTAGAGGCAAAATATACGATGATTGACTATACACATTTTATTAAGTTTAATATAAAGGCATTTCAGTTATTATATTTTGATATATTTTCAAACCATATTTAAATACATTATCTATCCCTAGAATAATTTATTATTCTTAAAATTGTCCCTAGTTAAGTATTATTGTAAATTAGGATTGAGATAATACAGTAAGACTAGCATGTATGTGGATTGATGACTAAAGTCATGGATATGAGATTTCAAGTCATTACATGGGTATATTTGTTAGAAAACACATATACTGGAATGACCCACAGTGAGAGTACTGGATGGATTCTTATGGATTGTTATAAGCACTTCTTATGGTGATCATAATGTATACAATCCTTTGACCTAAAGTCACCATGATTCTTACATCATAAATTATATATTGCGGTACTTTTTAAAGTCATCTTTAATAGGGTGACCCAATAGTAGTATTTGGGTATGTCGATTATCATATAGAGGGATATGGACGATGTAGATGGAATTTTATCCTTCCTTTGGAAGTGAGATATCCATGGACCCTTTGATTGAGAAGAGAATAAGAAATACATGGACATGCTTAAATATATCAAAATGTGATATTGATTTATTTGTTATTAATTAGTTTACTCATGGATCAAGAAAAATGAATTGAATTTAAAACGGGATGACAACTTCCATGCCTCAAGTTTAACCTGGATATTCGTACAAAAGGGATTAAGTTACATAAAAATTTTGGTCACGAATTTAGAATCACAGACATTCATATTTGTTGGCTAGTAGTGATGCATTGCTAGATGTTGCTCAATATTTGGCATCTTGAAAAGGTTGTTTTTTGGTCACTGCCAATGTAATAAGAACCGACAAGGTCACACAAAAGAATAGGACGAATTGAGGTTAATATAATATATATATACATATATATGTATATATATTATATTATATTTTGTATCTTAGTATTAAAGTAATACTAAGATGGTCTCCTGTTTAGGCTTTAGTATATTATATTACATATTGGGCTTAAGTTAAACTAAATGGACTAGGATTAATCAGATATTGCGCTTAAGTTATCCTAATTGGACTAAGATCAATTAATTTAAGCCCAATGCTTAAGGTTAACCTAGTTGGACTAGGAATAATAACCTTAAGCCCATAAACACTCCCTATTATACTAGGATTCACGTTTTACATATATATATGATATAGCAAAAACACAAGACTTAGACTAAGAGTAAAAGGAGAGTGGGTGTGCCTTCTAGAAAAGGTAAAGAAAGTAATTAATTCATCCTACCCATGTGACCATAAAGGCATGGACACAAGGTTTGTACTCGTGATTCAAAAAATTGCAATTAACATCCCAACGATGATAAAGTAAAAACTCTACCACTACTTTGGTTATTTTTTTGTGTAATTAAAAACTCTATTATTATTATTATTATTATTATTATTATTATTATTATTATTATTTTGGTTAATGATGAACATCACTTTAGCTAGCATAGGGATTGATGTTTGGCATATATATAGCGACATCAAGTGAACCCTATGAGTTTCTAATTATGTCTTTAGTTTTTAAATTTTAATAAACCCTATAATCATTTTTATGCCTAATCAAATTATACTTTAGAGCTAATATTTTAAGTAATAGTTTGACTCTTTGGGTTTTTATTCCATTAATAATGCTATTTAAGTTCATATTTTATAATCATTCAATATGTATACGATTAAATTGTGGTAGAAAGTGCAAAAGATTTGAAAGTGTTAAATATATGATGCTTGTGCAACATTTAACAAATGTAACTTAAGATGTATTGTCCATTTAGTGGCTTAAAGTGTCTTGAGAAAGTTCTTTTACTCTTTATTTCTTTACTTCTTTTCCACTTTCAATTCTGTATGTAATCTTCCTAACAAATAATCATTATTGAGTGTTGACATTTTATTTTGATTGTTTATTGTAAGTGAAGTAATGACTAATAATGAAGCCTCTGAAAACTTGGTGCAATAGTGCTATTTATTATTTCATTTTTTTTTGTATTGTCATTGAAATTTTATTAAAAATCTATTTATTGTCCTTGTAGGCTAAAGCTAATGAGATTTCAAAAATGATGAATGAAAGTGAACACTTAAAATTAGTGATTGAGGATTAGAAGGTATATTATGTCTTTTTATTAACATTTAGCTGGATTTATAATAGTATATTTGTTTTTCTTTTTCCAACCTATTATTTTCTTATATTTTTATCTTTTGTGCAGCATATACAGGACATACTACTTACATTAAGGTTACATCCCCAAGCTTAGATATGTTAAGGGTGATTTACTTTCATCATTTTAGGTTATATATAATGTTTATAGCTAGTTTCCCCGTTGAGTTTTCCTTTTATTAATTTTAAGTTCTCTTGATATTGGCTTGTGTAGAGTTACTTCTTCTACTTCAAAGTCATTTCTTGCAGCACTATAGTTAATGTTTGATTTAATTAAGTGTACATGATTTATTTCTTTTTAGGTAAATACATTGTCTTACACCATTTCCAATGGATTAACATATTAGATTCATTGATCATAGAGTAGTCATTTTGGAAAAAGAGAAACATTTTTTTCACAAATTTTCATGAAACTAGTGCAACATGTAACATCCCATATTCTCTTGGTCAGTTTAAATTAATGTTCCATTAATTAATTGGATGATTTTGATATAAAGTATGATGAATTTGCTTGTGTAATTTAATGCTAAAGAATAACACCTTCTTCCTTGTGTTAATCAAGAAAGTTAATGAATTGGAATGGAAATTTTGTTGAAGTTAAATTAAAGAAAAGGGATGATGACTTTGGCCTTAAGAAAAGAAAGTAAAGGAATGAAAGTTAGCAAATATTGACTTCTCTTCCTTTAATTCAACCAAGAAGACAAGTGAGTAAAAAGAGATTCATTTTTAATTCTTATGCTAATTAAAATAATGCTTCCATTCAGTGATTGGGACATGTTACAATGCTTCTAATTAGTGATGAAGATAGAAGAGAGAAAGAGAGAGTGACGTGTGGCATTAATCTTCCTTGTTTTCCCTTTAGCCTTTAATCTCAAGTGACCGAATGGTTTTTCCAAACAATAAGTAAAATAAACCAAGGAAAAAGTAGTTAAATACATGTGTGCGTACTGTGGAGCAATCCCTTCCTTCCTCTCCTTAGGTGCCACCGAGTGATGAATTTGATATGCATGTATAATGCTAGGATGAGAGGCTTGCATGGAAGGTACATCCAACATGTGATACAAGTTTTCTTTCCTTTCCCTTGTGTTACCTTCAACATGCCTGAGAAAGGAGAGTAAAGAGTCCCTTGCGTTACCGTACAGCCTTGCATGAAGTCGAGTGTGTAGTTTGTGTTGGCGTGACTTCCCTCCTTCCCTTTCTTGGGGTAACCGAATGGTTAACATAAGCTTACAAGGAAATGGTTGTACTTAAGTACACATGTGGCAATTAAATAATAATAATTAAGGATTAGAATAAGAGGAGCATCCCATTTAGCTGAGTGGTAATACAAATGACAAGCAATGTGAATTATACCTAAAGTACACGTGTAGGCCCCAAATGTAAGGGATTAGATAACATACAAGAGAAGGGGATTTCATTAAACATAGATATACATGCACACGGCAAGGGGAGAGGGAGAGCAGCGTGAGTATTAAACAAAACACAAGAGCTTTTGTGAGGGGAGAAAGAACTAAGTTGACTGAGAAAAGAAGAAGCAAAGGAGTAAGGGAAAACTTAAAGGGAAAAGCTAAGACAATCCCACTTGATTTCATCCTTGAGGTAGTTTAGCAATTCTTTTAATTTTGTTCCATGGTTTAGAATATATTCATCATGTTTTCCAAGCTTTCATGGAACATTAGTTTCCTCTCTACATTCTTGAAAATGTGAATGTCTCTTTGGCTAAGCTTGTATGGTAAAATGGATGTATTGATATGATAAAATGGATATTGTTATCCTTATGGAAGGAGTATTGTTGGAAAAATTCAACATGTGAAAAATTTATGTTTTTAAATAGTCCATGTATGTTCTTAGATTAAAAGTATGCAAAGAAATAGTGTTAGCTAGAATTTTGACTTGAAATCATGATATTACTCTCTTTAGCCTTCTTAAAACTGAGAGTATCCCCTTTTGACATATAAAGTGTTGCTGAAAGATATGTGGGAAAAGTGACCTTTCTGTTTTGGTAAAAGAAGAGAGAGAAGAGTGATAAATGGATGTGTGTTACCTTGTTTATTCTTTTCATATGAGAAATTTGTATATATTAGTGTCCTTTAAATGTAGGAGTGATAACATGTATGTAATTATCAAATGTAACACATAAAATAAGCCAAGAAATGAGGAAAAAGAAATGAAATATTTTATTGCTACATAACTTAAGTGTGAGAGAAAGTAGCATGATAATTTCAAGGTATTGCATTAACAGATTTAAAATATAGAAAGGATGGAAGGATGTGGTAAATGGTATATGAAGAACTTTAGATCCCACTTTTTCTTCATGATGGCCGAAACAATCACTCATTTTAGTCTTAGTAGCTAAATACATATGCAAATGGTAATGACTTATAATGTGTCTTATAATGGCTAGTTAAAGGAAAATGAGAAAGTTATAGTTAGATGAATGGTGATTGCAATTTATTCTTATTTAAGCCATTAATGTTCTTATGCTAAAAAATTTATGAGATTATGGATGGCTAACCTAAGACCATATACCAATAGACAATTGTAACACAATTATTTTATAAAAAGGTGGCCAAGTGTCCACATTTCTTGAGGTGTGACCAAAGGTGCTTCACACTTATGAGCCACATGCAATTATTCTCGTGGTTTTCTCTGTCAGTATTCATTCTCATGGTTAACCGTCTACAAAACTTTTCCTAGATTAAAGCCAGTTGCAGCTATTCTCGTGATATAACCAATTGCATCCCTTCTCATAGTATAACCAAATGCATCCCTTCTCGCAGTATAACCAAATGCAACTATTCTCGCGGATCAACCATTTGCATTTATTTTCATTTACGGTTCATGCTCAATGAAAATCTCTTATTTTTCTTCTCTTCGTTATAATTTCTCAAATATTCTGCTTTCTCATGTTATCCATTACAATTCAAGTTTAAATCCTACATTTGAGTGAAATATTAGGCTAATTGTGGATTAAAAATAGGTTATTGAGTTAAAATTTTCCAAAACAGAGAGCTACAAGTCAACTTTCAGCCTCCTGGTAGTCGACTTCTAGCTTGCTGCCCTAAAAATGTTACAAAAAGTGAACAATGAGTCGACTTCTAGGACCCCGACAGTCGACTACTCTGTTCAAGGCTAATTTCTAGAAAATAAGAACATGGCAGTCAACTTCCATTATGGTAGTTATTTGCTAGCTTTGTCTGAATCGTTTCTGGGCAACTTAAGAGCACGACAGTCGATTGGTAGAGCTTACAAGTTGACTGCTACGCCATGCCCTATTTTAAAAATTGCTGTTAACCAATTATTTTAGTTCAAGAACATGTTTTTAAAATATTTTTGATGATTAAAAACTCAATAATAGCATAAACGCTTCATTTACCACTCAAAAATAGCCCAAACCACTGAATATTCATACTCAAATCTTGGATTTAAACTCTTTCCTAAAAGCCATGAAAAACCAAATTCTCATATTTGCATTCATGCATTCACAGGTATATTCAATCTGTTGAAAACATCCAATAGCAATCAAAAACACTAAGAATGTAGGTTTTAATCTCCCTGGAGTTCAAAATTATGAAAACTCAGAATTTTCCAACCATGTACAGTAATTTTCAAAAATAAGGGAGATAGGTGATTTGACACCTTTCTGTTGGTTTAAACTTGGTATTTGATGAAGGTAAAGTGTTATGGTAAGTTTTCCTAACTTTTGGAATACTTAAATCCTCCTAACAGCTTTCTTCCTTCACAATTTCCTAACTTTCTCTCTCTAACTCGTCCTTTCTCTCTCTAAGATTCTAAACTCAGGAGGTAAAATGAGAGGCTCTAGAGACTTCACCTATTTATAGGTGATTTGGCCTCTTGCAATTCTACTCCTAATTCCCGACCATTCAATCCAAATTAATAATTCTTCCAACTTTATGTTAAATGACCATTTCATCCCTAACTGCCTGGCGGGAAATTTTCATAATTCTATTGCTACAGTAAATCATTTGGCTAAATTTATGGCCTATTTCCCTGAAGTTTTGGAAATTCACACATCCATTCTCACCGCATCTTTTTCCTTTCAATTTGGTCCCTATCCTTTCTCTTCACTTAAAACTCTCATTCTAATGCAACTACATGCAGCCTAATACAACAAAAACAATCATTTAATTCATTTAAAATCAACAAACATCTCTTAATGTGTAAAGGGGTGGATGTTACACTTGAACTATTGCATGGTGCTTTTGAGAATGCAAAGATTCCTTGATTATTCTACAAGGCTAAGAAAATAATCAATTAACTTGGGCTCAATTATTCTAATATTGATGCATGTTTGAATGATTGTATGTTATATTGGGGAGATGATGCAAGTAGATAATTAAGCAAAGTTTGTCATACATATAAATGGAAAGGTATGAAAAATGCAAGTAACATGGTAGGTGCGGATAAGAAGAGAAAGAAATAACCTAAAAAAGTTTTATTTTACTTTCCATTAAGACCATAATTATGAATGTAATAACCCAATTAAAATTAATTAAATAACTGAGATAATAATTTTTCTAAAAAATTGAAATATTGTTGTGAAGTGATTAAGTAAATTATTTTGAGTCTATGGCTTAAATTAAGGAATTTTTTGAAAGAAAATTTTATCTAACAAGAAAATTTTATTTGCCTTGATAAACTTAGCAGATAATTTTAGAAGGCTTATAATACCTTAAAAAGCTTCCAAATTCCTTCCATATTATCCCATATTCTTACCTAAATTAGAAAATGCATCCAAAATTTATCTAGGGCAAAGTGAGAAAAGACTAAAATGCCCCTAAATGCCCTAAAATCTAAAATATCCTTTCTTCCCATCCATTTTTCCCTCTCACACATTATTCTCCTTCCTTTCCATCTTCACCATCCCGCATCTCCTCCATCCAACAAAACCACTGCACTGTGCCATCGTCAAACTATGCCACCTGCGTCACTTGTCATTGTTGAGCTTCAGCTGCCATGCCCTGCCGTTGATGATCACCACAGTGGCAAAAATAGCAATTTTTCCCTCCGTTATGAATCCTATCAGCCCCTTCAATCTTCATTGTCCGTCACCATTTGGCCATCAGTTAGCCATTGGTTTGGTGTTCCAGTTGATGGCAAAGCTACTTAAGACACCGTCGAGCCTCTACCGTACCTTCGCCAGTTTGAAACTCACAAGAAATTACTACATTTTTCTTCTATTGGTCTGATTTTTAGCATTCATGAATAGCCAAAAAACCACCTCCTCTGGCTACATCACCACCACCAATAGCTAGCTCAAGTTGTCCTCTTCCTCTTTCAGCTATCAACCAGTAAAGAACTGCCACTACGTGCGTCGATCGAGGAGAAAATGACCCATCGCACAGTCCTGCATTTTCCCAAAAAATTTTAGTTAAAATATCATTTTTCATTGAACCAGTTTTAGATCTGCCATCCTTGTGCTTCGAGCTATATTTTAGACCAATTTTGGCTGTCAGCCACTGACTGTCGCCATGCGCCACTGTACGCCACTGTGCATTGCCGTGCTTCTTCGTTAGTAGCTTGGAAAAAGATTGGGATCAATTTGTAAATTTTTTAAACTTTTGGTATAATTTAAAAACTCTAATTTGATGCTTTTCTGTAAATTTTGATTCTAATTTTGCCTTGATGAATAGACAGAAGTAGAAAATAGGCATTTAATTGTAAGAAAGTATAATTGAAAGGAAACTTGCATAAGACTTGAGTTATTTTCTCAAGAAACTAATTGTGAGAACAATTCCTGACGAAAAAGGAAAACCCTAGTCTAAATAGGAGTAAACTATAAAAGGTAGAGTAATCTACACTCCCTTAACTTTTAACTGATGTTGTGAATAACTGCTTTAAGTATGATTTGTGTTGAATGGGAATGAGTGCTAAAAATGATTTATTTACATGAGAATTATATATATGAGTATAGAAGATTTCCTGTGTATTAAGAATGCTTGTTGCATGTTTGCTTGATTTGGCTATTGGGATTATATGCCATAAGGACAAACTAATTTAAGGTGGATATTCAATAGTTGGTATGGGACGACCATTGAATATCCCTTATGCAGACAGTTTTGTAAATTGATTTTTTTTATTTGAACTGGTCTGCATCTATTGGGAGTTATTCATTAAACCAGGACAATCCTATGGAAGGTTTAAGGAGTAATGGTGGATAGCCTATATGGGGTGATGTTTTGGTTTAAGTATAATATCATATAACCTTGAGTATTAGTCGACTATGTGTATATATTGCTATATTGACTGTATGAGGATGAGAACTAGCTATTGTGCACATGCTAGGGGATGCCCTGGATGTTGTCTCTCACCTGTTCTTGAGTGAGTGATTGGTGTTACAGATCACACTCACAAAATTAGGACATTGTTTTCAAGTGATTGGTGTTATAGATCACACCCAACCAAAACCTATGTTTTCAGATAAAACGACATGCAACATGGAATGAATATCACATGAGATGTGTGATAGATGAATATATAAGAATTTCAGGCATGACTTTTAGCATGACTTTTCAGATTAAAGATATTATGCTCATTATATTGTTTTGCATTGATTTCCCATATCCATTTTGAATTTAAAATTATTTAGTAATTCACATATGTTTAAAATGATTTGTGGGGAGAGGTTTTCTGTGCCTTGTCACAGCTGAGTATTCAGCTATTTTGTAAGTATCTAATTGTAAATTGCTCTACTGGGATATAATAATCTCATTAAGTTGTTTGCTCAGATGACCAAGAATAGGGAATTCCTAGGAGATAGCTAGGCAGAAGAGGGATGTCAGGACATCTTTGGAGAATTATAAAGCTGTGATATGGATTTGAAATTAGGCTTGAATTTGAATATATGTATATTTATTTTTGACTTAGGGTTATATTGCTGAGACTTTTTGATTTTTTTGACATTTAGGGTTGTTGTATTAATGGAGAAATGTTTAATTTTTAGGAGAAATTTTGCCAAATTTTTGGTAAGGAATGTTTTGGAGAATAGATTTGTATAGTGAATCTAATGAGTTGTGGTTTTATTAGCCAATGTATAAATGGATTTAGTAGTATGTTATAGTATATCTCAACTGTATTTGAATGATTGTTAGAATTATATTCCAGAGTATGATATGGTTTATAATGTGATAATAGAAATGCTGCACAGGATTTATGGTTGAGTGGAATTTGAATGGACTGTGAGAAGAGTCTATTTGGGTTACACTTAACCAGTGGCAATCCTCTGACGTTCCCTAACATGAGAAAAGTGAAAATTTTATATAGAATATTGTATGCTTTCGCTATTCTGATAGATAAATGTATAGTATGATTAAGGAGGTCATTACAAAAGGTGGTATCAGAGCCCAATTTACTGGTTATGGGTTTTCTAGGTTTGAAACTTTAGGACTTGAAATTGATTTGACTTTATAATATATAGGATTTGATCTACAATTGAGATATTAGGAATAAATCTGCTGCTTTGATGATATTTGTTGCTATCAAAGGCTACCTAATTCATTTTCTGAGTCAGTTAGCCATGGCAGATACTAGTAGAGATACTATGGGGAGGCCAAGAAATAGAAGTCAAAGGATATGAGGGAGTAGTAGCAAGGAGGATGATGATGAGATGAGAGATATGATGGACTCTATAAGGATAATGGCAGAGGCTATGAGAGAGTAAGCTGCCACTAGTGCCAATATGATGAGGCAGTATTAGGAGGACCGTTAAAACCATGATGGGGGGATAACAAGAATAATAATCAGATATACCAGGGCTGGTTCGAGTTCCAAAGGGCAAGTCTACCAGAGTTTTCTGGTGTATGTGAGCCTACGATGGTAAAAGAATGGGTCAAGGAAACAGAAAAGATATTCAGACTGTTGCATAGCACTGATGAACAGAAGGTGACTTATGCAACATACATGCTCAAGAGTGAGGCTGAGAATTGGTTGAATGGAGCCAAGTAACTGATGGAGGCTTAAGACATCCCCATCACCTGGGAATCTTTCAAAGGAATCTTGGAGAAATATTTCCTAAAAAGTGTCAGGCATGCCAAAGAGAAAGAGTTCCTGCAACTTAAACAATGAGAGAGACCGTTTGAAGAGTATTTGGCAAAATTTAAAGAGTTGGCCAGGTATTCCGCCTACTTAAGGTTACACCCTGATGAGGCTTAGAAGTCAGCCTAACTGGAGGTGAACCTAGATTTACAAATGAGGACTCAAATAGCCCTATTGGAGGTATGAGATTTCTCTGCACTGGTAAACAAATGCTGAATCCTCAACAAAGACCTGGTGGAAAAGCATGATGCAAACCAGAGATTTACTAGTTGATAAAAGCAACCAACCAAGAACTTGACAATGAAAGGTGGAAAATTTAAACCTCAGCAAGGGTCGTCTAGCAGTGACCAACGCTCTAATGCTGCTATCTGACCAAAATGTGGGACCAGGAATCCAAATCAACCTTGCCGGCATCAAACACCAGTACGATGCTACAAGTGTGAAAGTATAGGGCATTATGCCAAATATTGCCTAACCAATGGCAATAAGCAAAATCCTAGTGGCTAAAGATCGCAGGCTCCGGGAAGAGTCTTTAATTTGGAAGGAGCAAATGTTGACAAGTCGCTTAGATTGATGCATGGTAGAGGTAAGGTTTATAATTTTCCTCTAATAGTATTGCCTGATTCGGGTTCTACACACTCTTTCATATCTAATGCATGCATAGAAAAATTAAACTTACCTTTGCAAACCATGCCATTTGATCTACATATTTCTACACCTTTAGGAGAGACAACCATATCCCTATAAATCTGCCTGAACTGCTCCCTTACCATTGATGAATCCTTATTTATTATAGACCTGGTGTGTTTACCTTTGACTGAGATCGACGTCATTCTGGGAATAATTGGTTATCTTGGAATCGGGTTTTTTTGAACTATTCTAAAAAGACAATTTCTTATTGGGATACCACCCTGGTAGGGGGGAGTGACAGAGCATGTGAGGTAAATGACATCTCCTTAAACCTTTCTCAAGTAGAATTACAGGAAAGACTAAACCAAATTCACATTATTAGTGATTTCCTAGAGGTGTTTCCTTCAGAGATAAGTAGGTTATCCCTACCAAAAGAGATAAAGTTCACCATTGACCTGATTTCGGGCACAGGACCAATAGTAATGACCCCATATAAAATGGCCCTAGTGGAATTAAGGGAACTAAAGGTCCAGATAAAAGATTTATTGGAGAAAGGATTCATCAGGCCAAGTGTGTCACCATAAAGAGCTCCTTTCCTATTTGTAAAGAAAAAAGATGCAAGTTTAAAGTTCTATATAGGCTACCAACAATTGAATAAGGTGATCATCAAGAATAAATACTCTTTACCTCGAATATATGACCTGTTCAATCAATTGCAAGGCATAACAGTATTCTAAAAAATAGACTTAAGGTCAGGATACCACTATATTAGGGTTAGGGAGGAAGATATTCCTAAGACAACGTTTAGCACTAGTACGATCACTATGAGTTCTTGGTGATGCCGTTTGGGCTTATCAATGCACCTGATGTCTTTATGGATTACATGAATAGGATTTTTAGACCCTACTTCGACCAATTTGTATTGGTATTCATAGATGACATCTTAGTCTATTCTAAGACTCACGAAGAACATGTACAACATCTTAGTATGGCGCTACAGATATTAGAGGAAAAATAATTGTATGTTAAGTTAGAGAAATGTAAGTTCTGGCTGGAAGAAGTAAAGTTCTTAGGTCATATGGTAAATGGGGAAGGAATTTTAGTGAACCCTAAGAAAATCAAAGTAGTATTAGATTGAGGTCAGCCAAGAAAGGTCACTAAGGTTAGGAGTTTTTTGGGTTTGGCAAGTTATTATAGGAAGTTTATATAAGGATTTTCTCAAATAACCTTGCCATTAACCCATTTGACTAGGAAGGGTGTTGATTTTGAATGGATCGAGCGTTGTGAGCATAGTTTCTATACCTTGAAAGAAAAGTTTACCACCACTCTAGTTTTAGTAATCCCAAAATCCTTAGATCCATTTACAGTTTATATAGATGCATTAATGAAAGGTTTAGGATGCGTCTTAATGCAAGATAAGAGGGTAGTTTCTTATGCATCAAGATAACTGAAACTTGTAGAGGAAAACTATCCTACCCACGACTTGGAATTAGCTGCTGTACTATTTATCCTAAAGATTTGGAGACATTATCTTTACTGTAACACCCCAACCTTATATTCCTTTTTGGTGATTAAATAATATAAGATAATACAATATAGGATTGGTGACGTTACTACTGTCTCTACTCGAGTATATTTTTAACTTATTTTAAGTAAAATAATTGAGTGCTACTAGTTTGGGTTACTACACTCGGGTTCTCACACGTTACGCAGCGAAAATAAATAAAGTAATTTAAATGAAATAGATAGATATAGAGATATTCACATTCACTTTCAACTGTACATAATATTTATACATACATAACTGTAGTGTGTGCAGACATATACCTATAGAAATGCGAGCCTGAGCAGGGTAGGGAGACAACAAGCTTGTCACTCATACCTTGTTTTAAGCAAAATTCTCTATCTCACATATCTTAATACATATATGCCCTCCTTACTTATACCAAAATTATCCTTTTGATTATTTCAAAATACTAATAAGGATTCAGGGAAGTGGGCATGTCAAAGTACTATATACTCCTAATTATGCATACAGTCAGGGGGAAGGTTGTAACTCAAATACAAATAGGACCCATAGTCCAGAGATCATAGGAAAATACCCTAGCAAGTGTATCACCACTATCTCTATCTCTACCTCCAACAGCACCTGATACGTAGGCATCCGATACAAATTGTAACATCTACTCCTAAATTTTGAGAGATATTTGTTAATTTTAATTAATTGCTTGTGTATGTTGCATTTATGTTATGTTAGCTTGCATATAGTTGCATGAGTGCAAGAATTGGACTAGAAATGAGTGATAAAATTGACTAGAATGAAGAAAAGGACTAAACTGAAAAATGAAAAATTTTAGGGATGAAAATCAAAATTTTAGCCAAAAGATTTACTATAGAAACTGAATTTTGAAAGCTTCCCGCCAGTGAGCTAGGGACAAAATGAGAATTTAACATATAGTTGGAAGAATTATCATTTTGGGCCTAATAGTCAAAAATTAGGAGTAAAATTGCAAAGAGTCAGATTACCTATAAATAGGCCAACCCTTCAGACCCTTCATTGTGCTTCCTAAAGGTCTGAACTCTAGAGAGAGAGAAAGGATGAGTTAGAGAGAGAAGAAGAAGGAATTATAAGCAAACAACCTTGTTGCTTGGATTTAATCATTCCAAGAGCTAGGAAATCACTCTAGAACACTTCCCAATCATCAAACACCGGTTAGAAACCAGCAAAAAGGTAACATAATAACCCAATCCCTTTATTTCAAAGTTTACTATTCATATTACTAAAATTGGCAAAATTGAACTTGTTTGAAAGAAAAAGGGATTTAAAACTACATTCTTACTATTTTTAATCACCATTGGGTATTTATAACTGATTGAAAATACTTATGCATGCTAAAAATAGTTTGAAAAATGGGTTTTTCAACTTGAACGAAAATGAGTTTTAGTCTCAGATTTGGACAAGATTATATGGTGTTTTAGGTTGCTTTCTTGTTTTAAATGTGGCAGAGAAGTTTATCTTAAGTTCAGTAATTTCAAAATGGGTTTAGAAACAAGTTTTGGGATTGAAATTTTAGGTCAATGGCAATTCATAAAATAGAGCAAGACGTATTAGCCGACTGCCATAGTGTAGCAGTCGACTATCGTGCTCTTTATATGCCCAAAAATGTATACAGAATTCTAGCAGTCGACTATCAGACACCTAGAAGTCGACTGTCACGTACTTTATTTTCCAAAAACGCCCAAGAATAGAGCAACCGATTGCCACGGCCCAGCAGTGGACTGTCGGGCCTAACAGTAAGCTAGCAGTCGATTGATGGCACCTAACAGTCGACTGATAGCTCTCTATTTGGAATTTTGAAGATTTGGATAGAATGCAATCAGTCGACTTACACCATGATACCAGTGGACTGCCACCTTTTGTGATGAAAAGATGAACTTAATGACATATTTGAATGATATCTAGCCCTAAAAATTAAATCCAAACTAGAGATTAAACTTAAATTATAAGCAAGGTAACATATCCTTTGAATGGAAATGAGAAAGAGCATGAAAATGATTAAAGTTAGAAAGAAAGAGCAAGAATGTATAAGAGAAATGAAAATTGTGTTCTTAATATATGTATTTGTGGTAGATAGGTTCATATCTGAATGACTGATTACTGGTATAAGACGGTGATTAGACATTTTACAAGTATCATGATAGTCGTAAATTATAAGCTAGCAACTTAATGGCCAATGTAAATGAAAAGTCACATACTTACAATTTACAGAACTATAGCATGCATCGATTTACCCATATATAAATGTTTATGAATAGCATTTTGAGGACCCTAGTATGTACTTAATGTGTGGAACCTAGAGTTGGGAACCTTATTGTACTTGGATCCACTAGAGGACGCTCCAAAATGTAAACAAATGTGATATGCAGTTGAGGACTACTAGGCAGAGTTGCCATAGTACATATGTGAAAACATGGAGTGGTGTACATGCTGCCCCTTCAGATTTCTCTTAGTATGCAATTATATGATGATAATTGGCAGAGGCCAACAAGAAGTGCTCTTATTTCTTTATTGCTCTTTATGTTATGATGAAAGTTATATGAATGATGCTATGTCACCTATAAGTTTTGATGAATTGATGAGATATATACTATGAGTTAAGTTTATGCATGCAAGTATGAATGTCAAATGAACTGTTATACAGGATAACCCAATAGATGTATTATTTTATGAAAAAGAATGTAGAATTTTCGTATGAGTTTATGGTGGTACAAACTAGTTGTTTTGAAAAATGGTTATTATTAATGCTATTGAGATTTATTCTCATAAAAATGCTGGCTTGTATCAGATGCCTAAGTTCCAGATAGTGTTAGAAGTGGAGGTGGAAGTGGTGGAGACACCCTTCATAGGGTATTTTCCTATGATTCATGAAGTGTGGGTTGTGTATATATGGAAAGTTCCTCCCACACCTTAAGAATGTGAAGTTCTAGGAAAGTTTTTGGTATGCCCCATACCCTGAATCCTGGTGATATTTTGGTAAAATGATCAGGAGAATAATTTTGATGTATAGGATAAGGGCATATATGTATTAGGATATGTAAGCTAAGAATTAACTAGCTTTTTTTGTTAAATGGATATGAGTGGCAGGCTTGTTGTCTCTTTACCCTAACTAACACTCTCACATATCCATAGATATATGTCTAATGAATGATGTGTATACACTGTAAATGAATGTTGATGTATATGAATATATGTATGCACATGTATGTTATTTTAACTAATATATTTTAATTTTCGTTGCGTGACATGTGAGATCCCAAGTGTAGTAGCCCAAACCAATAATACTTTTTAATTCACTTGATAAATAATTAAAAATTGACTCGGGTAAAGAAAGTAGTAATTCACCAATCTTATAGTATATTGTTTATATTATTTAATTTCTTTAAAAGGAACATAGGATTGGGGGGTTACACAAATCAACATTTAATGAGAAATATTTCTCAATAGCAATAATCACATGTGTTTAAAAATATTTGTTTGTACCACCATATGGATATGAAAATCCACTACATTCTTTCTTATAATAATTTAAATATTATGCTATTGGAATAATGTACATGGATTATAAAATATCTCATGCATATACTTATGATTACACATGCATTTCAACATATATTCATCACACAGGATGCATTATCATATTGTAATGGTAACAACTTATATTCTCATGTCAGTATAGAGCATAAACAAAGAAATCATGAAATTTGATATGGCCAACATCAAAAACATCACAAAATAATTCTTTGAATATTTCCATTCATAAATGAGTTTTCTCGTGGTCATAAGACACCTGCAACCATTCTCGTGGTTTTCACCTTCTACATTCATTTTCGTGGTTAACCGTCAACATTTACTCTTATGGTTAACTATCAACAATTTTCTCATGGTTTACCATATACAGGGATTCTTGTTGTATAACCAATTGCATCCCTTTCGCAGTATAACCAAATGCAGCTATTCTTGCGGATCAACCATTTGTAGTTATTCTCATTTATGGTCAATGCTCAATGAAAATCTCTTATTTCTCTTCTCTTTTTTATAATTTCTCAAATATTATGCTTTCTAATATTATCTGTAACACCTCTTTAGCCTATGGTTCCTTTTAGGTATTTAAAAAGATATAATATGAAAATAATTATCAGAGTATTGGTGTTACTATTACCTCTACCCGAGTCCAATTAAAACTTTTACCAAGTGAATTTATTAACTGTCATTTGGGTTGGTCTCTACTCTCGGGTTCTCTCAATATCACAGCAGAATAAACACATATAGCATACACCTGAATTAACTATACATAGACATACATTTTTAATTAAATATAATCAATTGACTATTGGGTATGGAGGCAACAATCCTGCCACTCATAACCCCAATAAATAGTCTGATCATCAATCCAGCCTAATCCATGTACAAATAAGTTAGAATAGGCTATACAAAATAATCCTACACTAGCCTTTCTCTTAATATCATGAAAGCTAGCTCAATCCTAACGTGTACTTATACTATCCAAAATAAACAGTTTTTGTGCATATATTGGACACTTCTGCATACCTTACCTTCTTACTCTAGCTCAAGGGAACCTACACATCTGGTACATGTCAACACTATAGTGAGAAATACATCTCAGTAGCAATACAACCAGTTACAAAATCCGTTAACCTGTACCACCGTGCTTACACGGAAAACCTCTACATTCTTTCATAGAACATATAACATACTATGGGATGCAATGAGTGAAGCATTTAATCATGTTATATACTCGTGTATGCACGTGCATTTAAAACGTACCAACTTGTAACCATGGGAAGTGTATTCATCATCATTCTCATCATAAAGCATTCCTTATAAAACATATGTGGGATAGTAAGCATAACATCATTTCATTTTCATAACATACGAGTAGTACATAAAACACCCTGAAAGTAATCGGGAGAGTCGCCCAGCAACAACTCCACGCACCACTATCTATATGAATGATCTCATGTATATTTAGCCATGCCTTAACTTTTGTACATTCTGAGGCGTCCCCCAGTGGATCCAAGTACTATAATGGTCCCTGCCCCTTTTTGGCAGATCATCCCTAACCAGCGGGATTTCTCCCTTTCGTCCCAAATGGGGCTGGTATACTGTCATGGGATCACCGTCAACTCTACCCAAATCATTTCTTCTCCGCTTTTGGGCAGATCATAACACTATGGAATCACCATCCCTTTCCGATGGATCACACTCCCGGTACACTATTCTCTACATATATTATAGGGTGAATTAGTCTATGGTCATGGTTTTTCTTAACTCTAAGTATGTGTTTCTCATATGGCCTTTGGGAGATGACACTAACTTAAAGTTCGCAACCATTACGGTGTTTTTGAAATCATTTAAGTTCAAGTGTATGTTTAACCATCCCAATTTATGGCACAACCATGGAATGCCCAACGGTCGTCCCATACCGACAATCAGTCACTCGATCATGAGCCTATCTACCCTAAGGCATACACTGAGAATACTTTCCTCTCTCCCTCTTTGTGTTTTCTGCTCTCTTTTCTTTCATTATCCTAAGAGTATCATCACCCAAATCTCCTAGTTTCTTGGCTTGCCCATGTTGTGAGCCTTTAATTAATTTAGTATGAAGAATTACTAAGCTCAATTGCCATTAAAAACCTCATTTCGCAAGTTAGAGGGCTGCAAGTCGACTGTTGGAAGGCTAACAGTCTGTTGGTGACTCTCTGTATTCCTCGAGTACCAAGCAGTAAGCTAACGGTGGCAGCTGGCTAGTGGCTTTCTGGAATGCATTCTGGGTAAAATTATAAGCACGACAGTCAACTGCTAGGACTGCCAGTCGACTGCTCAATGCAAACCTAGGCCCGACAGTCGATTGCTGAGAACCTAGCAGTCGGCTGCTAAGCCTCTGTCTGCTCTTCTGGGTTTCAAAGAACACAACAGTCGACTGCGAGGATGGCCAATCGATCGCTAGTGCGCATCTGCCCGAGGGCCGATCGCTAGGTGTTTGGCAGTCGGCTGCAAAGCCTCTGTCTACACTTCTAGGTTTTCCAAGAACACGGTAGTCGATTGCCCCTGCTTAGCAGTCGGCTGATATGCTCCGCTATAGTTCAAAAAACAAGATTTTTGATAAAACCCAGTCCAGCATGCATTTTATTTTCCAATCTAAACATATGAGCTTAATTCCCATACAAAAAACTTTACTTTTCATTAAACATTTCTTGTTCATTAGCTTAACACATGGTACATTCAAGGAAATCTAGTCTATATATCTAGATGAACACAACCCAACCCTTCCAATCCATTGCAACACACATATGAGCATACATTCAGCAACACAACACCCCATAGAAATATAAAAACATACAGAATGTAGGTTTTAACCCCAACTCAACTTAAAAACATTCAAAATCACATTTTATCAAAAAAGTTTTGCACATTTCAGAAATGGGGTTTATGATAGATTGCTACCTTGATTCCTTACAAATGTGTGTGTTTGGAGTGCTAGGATGACTCTCCTCTTGCTATAAGATGAATTCCCAGCCTCAAATTCGCCTCTCCCTTCAGAAATTCTTCCTCTCCCTCTTGCCCTAACTCTCTCTCTCTCTACTCGCCCTTAATCTCTTTCTCTCTCTAAGTTTCTGAAGCTTGGGCATTGTGGCAGGGTTTAGTGCTTCAGCTAGGGTTTAAGAGAGGTTTTGGAAATTGCTCTTTGGTCTCTGGCTATTTTGCACTCTTGGCCTCACTTACTTTTCCCTTTTCAATTGAGTCCCTAACCACCTCTTACTAACCCTCATTTATTTCCTTTCAATTTAGTCCCTAAGCTAATGCAACTACATGCATTAATGCAACATACACACACATTAAGCATCAAATTAATAATTATCAAACATCTCTTTAATAATAATTGGAGTGGATGTTACATTATCCATTATAACTCAAGATGAAATCCTATATTTGAGTGAAATATTGGGCTAATTGTGAATTAAAAATAGGCTATTAAGTCAAATTTTCCAAAACAGAGTGCTACAAGTCAACTCCCAGCCTCTTGGCAATTAACTCCTAGCTTACTACTTCATAAATATCTCAAACATAAAGCAATCAGTTGACTTCCAGGCCCCGACAGTCGACTGCTCTGTTCTTAGCTAATTTTTGGAAAATAAGAATGCGACAATCGACTTCCAACCCCTAGCAGTCGACTACTAGCATTATGGATATGTTTCTGGGTAACTCAAGAGCACAAAAATCAACCGGTAGGGTCTACAAGTCGACTGTTACATTATGCTCTGTTTTAAAACTCACGATTAACCAATTATTTTAGTCCAAGAACATGTTTTTTAAATAGTTTTGATGATTAAAAGCTCAATAACAGCTTAAAAGCTTCATTTACAACTTAAAAATAGTCCAAACCACCAATTATTCATGCTCAAATCTTGGATTAAACTCTTTCTCAAAAAATATGAAAAACCCATTTTACAGATTTGCATTCATGCATTAACAAGTATATTCAATCAGTTTAAAATATCCAATAGCAAAAAAAAACACTAAGAATGTAGGTTTTAATCTCCCTGGAGTTCAAAATTATGAAAACTCAGAATTTACCAACCATACACAGTAAATTTTGAAAACAAGGGAGATAGGGGATTTGCTACCTTTTTGCTAGTTTAAACTTGGTATTTGATGATGATGAAGGGTTATGATAAATTTCCCTAGCTTTTAGAATGCTCAAATTCAATTAACAGCTTTCTTCCTTCACAATTCTAACTCTTTCTCTCGCTAACTCGTTCTCTCTCTCTCTAAATTTCCAAAATTCAGGATGCAAATGAAGAGCTCTAGAGACTTCACCTATTTATAAGTGATCTGGTCATTTGCAATTCCATTCCTAATTCTTGACCATTCGGCCCAAAATAATATTTTCTCCAACTATATGTTAAATTACCATTTTGTCCCTAACTCACTGGCAGGAAGTTTTAAAATTCTGTTGCTACAGTAAATCCTTTGGCTAAAATTACGGTCTATTGCCCTGAAGTTTTAGAAATTCACACCTTTATCCTTACTTCATCTTTTTCCTTTCAATTTGGTCCCTATTCTTTCTCTTTACTTAAAACTCTCATTCTAATACATCTATATGCAATTTAATGCAATAAACACAAGCATTTAATTCATGTAAAATCAATAAACATCTCTTAATGCATAAAAGGAATGGATGTTACAATTCTCCCCTCTTTAAAAAATTTTCTCTCCAAAATTTGTATATATATATTCAAATAAATTCGGATAGACTTTTCTTATATCATTTTCCTTCTCCTATGTAGCTTCTTGTAGTGATGACTGATCCCATAATACCTTTACTAGTGGAATTGTCTTATTTCTCAATTGTTTGACTTCAGTACCAATGATTCTTAAAGGTCTAGGATTATAAATTAAATTATCTTTTAATTGGATAGTATTGGCATCAAGAATATGAGAAGGATCTGGGATATATTTACGAAGTTAAGAAATATGAAAAAAATTGTCGAGATTGGACAAAAATAGTGGTAATGCTATTTGATAAGTGGATAAATCTATTCTTTTTAGAATCTGGTATAGTCCAATGTATCTAAAATTCATCTTTCTAGACTTAATAGCTCTACCAATACCAGTAATTACAGATACTTTAAGAAAAACATTATCTCCTTCTGCAAATTCTAATAGCCTTCTTCTCTTATCAACATAATTCTTTTGTCTATCTTAGGCCTTAGCCATTTTCTCTCTGATCAGTAGTTTATTGATGTGTTCGATTCTATACAAAATTGCTGGATGTGAATTGTCCATTTTGTGAGCATTTTGTGTAATTTTATTATTAAAATAACCTAAATTTGCTTCATTTTCGTTTTTAGGAATTTTATCTAGTCATCGTCAGCAAACAGAACAATTTGGAGTGAAGGAAAATTCGAGTAGTGTGTGTGGGACCCAGGTAGCATGAAAATAGTGGAGAAATTGGCATTGAGCAATGAAAAAAACCTGTGGAATCCATTACCAAACTCAAAGTGAAGAGGAACAGTAGATATAAGAGACCCATGGGTGAAATTGAAAATAAAAGAGCCAATTATGTATAGTACCTAGCCATTAAGCAAACAATCCATTGTGAAAAGTGGAGTCCCACGTGTGAAACGGAATGAAAAGAAAATAGTAACGCAAAAGACCCGAGTCCCACGCATGAAATAGAAGGAGAAGGCTGAAGTGAACAGTGAGAAAAAGAGAGTTCCATCGTGCAAGAGGCAAAGTGAACAGTAATGTGACCCACACCCATCGCGTGAACCACCTAGTAACCCAAACGTGTGAGAGACCTGACCGACAAACCACCGTCGAGGGAGGCTGAGCCACTATCGTCTTGGCCGTCTGCGGCGCCCATTCTCGGCGTCCAGCGCGGTGGAGATCCGCGAGAGAGAAGCGCGACCCGTTTTGGGAACCCGACTGAGTTCGAGCTGCTCTGCGTATTTTTTGGCCGTTCCACTGCTCACCGTCACCTCTTGCACCTTTAGGCAGCCCAGTCGCACTGTCCGACTAGTCCTTGGCCGCTGTAACGTGATGGATTGCGTGACCCGAGATGAACCCGAGTGACGCAACCTGATCGTCTTTCGTGACCTGCTCGACGTTGTTTGCTCTATTGGCCGCTGGAAATCATCCCTTCGTCGTGTGGTGCCCTACCTGTAACCTTCTGCTACAGCTCAGGTAGTCTTTGGAGCTATTTCTGGTTGGGTATTCGCGACCCATGACCCAACCTGATTGTGGCCTGTTGGACAGCTTTGAAATTGCAATTTCTGGTCATTTTCCATCAGCTTTCTAGTGACTATTCTGCACTGTTTCATCTGTTGTTCAGGAGAAGAGGGACGTATATAATTTTTATATGGTTTTTCTCTCTAAATTATGGATTTTCTGGATTTTTTGGATGATGTTTATGTGGAACTAAATTGGTAAAACCCATTGGGTCCTGAACTATGTTGGTAGCGTGAATTTAATTTCCATGGATGGTTGAATATTGATTCCGTGATCTCCGCTACTGTTATGAATGGCTGTTTATGTTTTTATTGGCAAGACGTTGCATTGAAAGCTCTTTAGATTTCTCTTAATAATCGACAGATTTTAATTGAAATTGGACACCTAATTGCAATGGAAAATTTGTTATCGCTTAGAACTAAGGTTAATAAATTGCTGGATTAAGAAGTAACGACTCTTAATAGTAGTGAATTAGACCGATAATGCTGATCTAAAATTAACCATTATGAACAACCAGCCAGTGGTAGATTTTAGGTTTAAGAAATTCATTGAGACCGACAGGGAATTTGAATTTGTATTAGAATTCACTCACAGGTAGCAGAATCAGATTCAGTCATCTATTATCTTTCGTATTTACCAGCTAGTTTAGATTCCCATTGGGTTTGCTTTTCTGTCTTGATTAATTCATCTTCTTGTCAATTAGCGCTGACTAGTGATTATTGCATTTAGCTTAGTTATTAGTTTAATTAGAATCGAAATCACTTTGAATTACAGGCTAGATAACAGAAAACAAGTAGTAACTTTAGGCTTTCCTGTTCCCGTGCGATACGACCTTGATACTCATTATTGCACTAGGCTGCATCGATAGGTTCACTACCTTAGGTGTAGTTGCTAGATAGAATTGGTAGCAAGCATCATTAAACTAATTCTAGCCCTAACATTTGTCTTTCTCCCACCTTATACTAACACAAGGGTGATCTACACTTTCTTCCATATAAGGCTTCATAAGGAGCCATTCCTATGCTGGTATGAAAACTATTATTATAGGAAAATTCAACTGAAGGAAAAATTTTATCCCAACTACCTTTCTGTTCTAGTATACAAGCTTTAAACATATCTTCCAAAGTCTAGATCATCCTTTCTGTTCAACTTAGTACCAAATGTCTCTTGTAAGGCTCTCCAGAATCTAGAAGTAAACCTAAGATCTCTATCTGATACTATACTAGTGGGTATGCTTTGGACTCTTACTATTTCTTGTATATATAAGTGGGCTAACTTATCCAATGAAAAATTTATTTTAATAGGCAGGAAATGTGCAGATTTAGTTAATCTGTCAACAATCACCCAGATTGCATCATTTCCCGATTGAGTTCTAGGCAAGCCTACTACAAAATCTATGAAAATTTTCTCCCATTTCAATTCAGGAATTTCTAGAGGTTGTAACATTCCTACTGGTTTATGATGTTCAATATTCACCTATTGACACACTAAGCATTTAGCAACTTACTTAGCTATTTGCTTTTTCATACTTGGCCACCAAAAATTTTTCTTCAAGTCTTGGTACATCTTAGTGGCACCAGGATGAAAAGTATAGTTTCTCTTATAGCCTTCCTTTAAAATTTTATCTCTCAATTCTTCTGACTCTAGGATATATAACCTATTTTGATAGGTTACTACACCATCTATATCTTTCTTGAATTCCTTTGAATCCTTTAGAGACTTTAAGAATTCATCTTCCCTTTAGGCTTCTAGGATTTGAGTTATAAAGGTATTCTCGATCTTCATTTCACTTAGGTACATCCTATCTGGTAATACTAGAGTGAACAAACTCAAATTCCTAAACTTCACAATTAGGTTCATCTCATTCACCATCATGTGAGCTACACGAAGGGATTTCCTACTTAAAGCATTGGCCACTACGTTTGCCTTTCTAGGATGGTACTTCAAATCAAAATCATGGTCTTTAATAAATTCCATCCATCTCCTCTGTCTCATATTCAACTCTTTTTGATTAAAAAGGTATTTAAGACTTTTGGGGTTACTAAATACCTCAAAATCTAGATCTATAGAGATAGTGTCTCTGAATCTTTAAGGCAAACACTATGGCTGCTAATTCAAGATCATGGGTAGGATAATTCTTCTCATGGGGTCTCAATTGCCTAGACGTGTATGCCACTACCTTCTTATTTTGCATCAAGACACACCCTTGGCCCTTCTTGGATGTGTCACAATACACTTCAAAAATTTCTAATGGATCTGGAATGATTAAGACAGGTGTGGTTGTCATTTTTTCTTTCAGAGTTCGAAAGCTATATCACATTTGGCATCTCATACAAATGGAACATCTTTTCTAGTAAATTTTTTCAAAGGTAATGCTATCTGCAAAAACCCTTGAATAAATCTTCTATAGTAACCAGCTAATATGAGAAAACTACGGATCTCCGTCAATGTAGTAGGTCGCTCCCAACCAACTACCGCCTCTGTCTTACTGGAATCCACTGCTACTCCATCTCTAGTGATTACATGACCTAAGAATTTTACCTCTTCTTACTAAAATTCACATTTCTCAAGTTTAGCATACAATTGCTTCTCTTTAAGCAACTACAGCACAATCCTAAGATGATGTTCACGCTCTTCACTACTTTTAGAATATACAAGAATGTCATCAATAAACACTACCATGAATTGATCTAGGTAGGGTTTAAAGATACGATTCATGTAATCCAAAAAAAATAGTTGGAGCATTCGTCAATCCAAATGGCTTACAAGAAATTCATAATGCCCATATCTAGTTCTAAAAGCTGTCTTAGGTATGTCTTCTCTTCTCACTCTGATTTGATAGTACCCTGACCTCAAATCGATTTTGGAAAACACAGTAGCTTCTCTCAATTGATCTAACAGATCATCTATCCTAGGAAGTGGATATTTATTCTTTATGGTTACTCTATTCAGTTGCCTATAATCTATACACAACCTCAAACTTTCATCTTTCTTCTTCATAAATAATACTGAGGCTCCCCATAGTGAAGAACTAAACCTAATGAATTGTTTTTCCAATAGGTCTTCTATCTGTATCTTTAACTCTGCTAATTCTAAGGGAGATATTCTATAGGATGCTATAGAGATTAGTCCCATCCACGAAATCAGTTCTATAAAGAATTCTATCTCTCTCTCAAGTGGAAGACTTAAGACTTCATTGGGAAAAATATCCAAAATTTACACACTACAGGAATGACATCAAGTTTATGCTGAACTTTAATCTTAGAAGCACATAGAAATTGTATTCTCTCATTTTTTTCCTCAATACTCCTATTTACAGGTATGGTATCTACAAATTTTATAGATTTTTCTGAACAATCCAAGATTACATTATTTACAGACAACCAGTTCATTCCCAGAATAATGTCCAAATCCACTAAAAGTAAAAAAATTAGATCAATAACAAAAGATCTGTTTTCAAAAACAATAGGACAACTCAAGCAGGCTAAAGAAGTCAAAACCTACTCTCCAGCTGGAATAGAAATAAATAATGGATAAGGTAAACTAGTCACAAGTAAATTTAACCTCTTCAAACATTCCAACGAAATGAATGAGTGAGTAGGTCCATAATCAAATAATACAATTAAAGATATACCATTAATAAAAAATTTACCTTTCATTAAATCATTGGACTAAGCCACTTCCTTACCCTTAAGAGTATAGTCTCTTCCAGTAGTAGGAGGTTTAGTGGTGTCGCCCTGTCTCTTCCACAATGGACAGTCTCTAATAAAGTGTCCTTCCTTCCCACACCTATAATATACACCATGTTGTACCTTTGGTTGTTCTCATTTGTAGGGTCCCTCATCACTTTTATGGAATTTAGGACAAACATTGGACATCACTGGTCGTGTAACGCCACCCAACACTATATTTCTTTTAGATAATTAAATAATATAAGGTAATATAATATAGGATTGGTGAGTTATTACTAACTCTACCCGAGTATGTTTTTAACTTTTTCTAAGTTAAATAATTGAATGCCACTAGTTTGGGTTACTACACTCAGGTTCTCACATGTTATGCTATAGAAATAAATAAAGTAATTTAAATGAAATACATAGATATAGAGATATTCACATTCACATTCAACTATACATAATATTTATACATACATATAAAGTAGTGTGTGCAGACATATACCTATAATATGCGAGCCTGAGTAGGGTAAGGAGACAACAAGCTTGCCACTCA
Source organism: Senna siamea (assembly GCA_031216115.1). Lineage (NCBI taxonomy): Eukaryota > Viridiplantae > Streptophyta > Magnoliopsida > Fabales > Fabaceae > Senna > Senna siamea. Next base: position 21,404,426 of record CM062363.1, on the reverse strand, counting down.
TACCCTATTTTAAGCAAAACTCTCCATCTCACATATCTTAATACATATATGCCCTCCTCATTTACACCAAAATTTTCCTCCTGATCCTTTCAAAATACTAATAAGGATTCTGGGAAATGGGCATGTCAAAATACTATAAACTCCTAATTATGCAAACAGTCAGTACTTCTATCTTCATCAGCACCTAGTACCTGGGCATCTAATACAAATAAGCTTTAATGAGAATTATTTCTCAGTAGCAATAATCACCTATGTTTAAAGATAGCTTTTTATACCATCGTACGAATACGAAAATTCACTACATTCTTTTTCATGATAGTTTGAAATATTATGATATTGGAATAATGTAAATGTATTAAATAACTATCTTGTGCATATATTTATGATTACACATACACTTCAACAAATATTCATCACACATGATGCATTCTCATATTATAATGGTAAAAACTCACATTCTCATTTCAGTATATAGAGCATAAGCAAAGAAATCATGCAATTTGATACGGCCATAGTCAAAAGCATCACACAATAATTCTTTCAAATTTCTATTCATAAATGAGATTCTCTTGTGGTCATAAGCCACCTGCAATCTTTCTCAAGGTTTTCACCATCATTCTTTATTCTCAGGCTATCTGTCAGTAATTATTCTCAGGTTAATTGTCTGTAAAACTTTTCTTGGATTAAAGCCAGTTGCAGCTATTCTCATGATATAACCAATTGCATCCCTTCTCGCGGTATAACCAAATGCATCTCTTCTCGCGGATCAACCATTTGAAGTTATTCTCATTTATGGTTTATGCTTAATCAAAATCTCTTATTTTTCTTCTCTTTCTCATAATTTCACAAATCTTCTCATTTCTCATGTTACCCATTACAATTAAAGATTAAATCCTACATTTGAGCGAAATATTGGGCTAATTGTGTATAAAAATAGGTTATTGAGTCCAACTTCCTAAAGTAGAGCTCTACAAATCAACTTCTAGCTTGCTGCCCCAAAAATGTTTCAAACAGTGAGCAATCAGTTGACTTCCAGGACACCGACAATCGACAGCTCTGTTCTTGGCTAATTTCTAGAAAATAAGAACATGGCAGTTGACTTTCATCCTATGGCAATCGACTGCTAGCATTCTGGATATGATTATGGGCAACTCAGGAGCACAACAGTCGACTGGTAAAGCCTACAAGTCGACTGCTACGTTATGCTCTATTTTAAAACTCGTTGTTGACCAATTAATTTAGCCCAAGAACATGTTTTTAAAATAGTTTTGATGATTGAAAACTCAATAATAACATAAAAGCTTCATTTACCACTCAAAAATAACCCAAACCACCAATTATTCATGCTTAAATCTTGGATTTAACCTCTTTCTAGAAAACTATAAAAAACTCATTTCTTATATTTGCACTCATGTATTTATTAGTATATTCAATCAATTTAAAACATCCAATAGCAATTAAAAACACTAAGAATGTAAGTTTTTAATCTCCCTCCAGTTTAAAATCATAAAACTTAGAATTTTCAGCTATGAATAGTAATTTCAAAAAATAAGGGAGATAGGTGATTTGATACCTTTTCGTTGATTTAAACTTGATGATTGATGTTTGGGAAGTGTTCTGGTAAGTTTCCCTAGCTCCTGGAATGCTTAAATTCGATTAACATCTTTCTTCCCTCTCACTTCCCACTCTTTCTCTCTCTAACTCGGTTTCCTTCTCTCTCTAGAATTTCAAAACTCAGGAAGCCAAATGAAGAGTTCTGGAAGGCTGGCCTATTTATAGGCAATCCAGCCTTTTGCAACTTTGTTCCTAATTCCTGACCATTTGACCCAAATTAGTAATTCTTCTAACTTTATGTTAAATGACCATTTCGTTCCTAACTGCCTGGCGGGAAATTTTTAGAATTCTATTGTTATAGTAAATCATTTGGCTAAATTTACGACCTATTACCCTAAAGTTTTAGAATTTCATACCTCTATCCTAAATTTATCTTTTTCCTTTCAATTTTGGTCCTTATTCTTTCTTTTCCCTTAAAACTCTTTTCTTAATGCAGCTACATGTAGCCTAATGCAACAAACACAAGCATTTAATTCATTTAAAATTAACAAACATTTAATACATGTAGCCTAGAAGGAGTGGATGTTACAGGTCTCACCATAAGCCTTTTCCTTTCCCAGCCTCTGCCAAATATACCTTCTCCCCCGTAGAAAGATCTTGGTTGCTTTCTTTGGATGAAGTTACTCTTTTGTTTTTCCCTCTCAGTCTCTGCCAGATTCTTGAAAACTATGCGACATTTGTTTACCAGTGTGGCATAATCTAGTATTTCCAATGGGGTTACAACATTCTTCAACTCTGACCTCAACCCAAACTCTAGGTGCATTTCTTTGCATGCTTTATCTGGTTGAAGTCTCAAATAGAAGGAAAATTTATATAATTCCTTAAAGTTCCCCAGGTATTCATCAAATGTCATGTTACCCTGCTTGATCTGCATAAACTCAATCTCTTTCTCATTCTTCAAATTCCAAGGAAAATACTTTCCAAGAAAGGTTTCCTTGAATGAATCCTAGGTAATTCGTATTCCCTGAGCCTCCATTAATTGCTTCGCTCCCTTCCACCAATATTCTGCCTCTCCATTTAGCATATAGGTGGAAAATAAGACCTTCTGAGCATTAGTTGTATCGAGGACCGCAAATAATTTCTCCATCTTTTTTAGCCATTCCTCAGCCACCTTCGGGTTAAGCTCACCCCTAAAAGAAGGAGGAATTGCTTTTTGGAATTTTGACCAGCCATGATATCTTGGGTTTTCAGCCTGTCCTTCTAGAGGGTTAAGGTTATGATGGTTATTTCCCTATTCCCAAAATTGTCTGAGGACGTGAGTAGTAGCAGCTGTCTGCTCTCTTATAGCATAGGTAGTAGTAGCCGCCTATTCTTTCATAGCTTCTACCACTCCTAGCATAGCCTGCATCAGTTTCTCCATATTACCCTATACTTCTTTCTCCTTTCCAATATTCCTCTTTGGTGGAGCCATACTTCACTCTACAAAACAAACATTACCGAGGTGATCAGTCTCAATAACATAATATTTCTAAGAGGTCATAAGGCACCAATAGGAAATATTGTCTACCTCAAACCTAGCACTCCATTCCTCAAGTCAAAACAAAATACAAGTTAGTGAACTGTCTATATTTAATTAACTAACCTATACTAGTTTTTATCTTGAGGAATCTACCCTTTGTTACCGAGCCAGTACTCAACTAGCCATGGTAACTGTGCTCTGATACCAACTTATTGTAACACCCCCAACCCTATATTCCTTTTTGGTGATTAAATAATATAAGATAATACAATATAGGATTGGTGAGTCTACTACTGCCTCTACCCAAGTATATTTTTAACTTTTTCTAAGTTAAATAATTGAGTGCCACTATTTTGGTTTACTACACTCAGGTTCTCACATGTTATGCAGCAAAAATAAATAAAGTAATTTAAATGAAATAGATAGATATAGAGATATTCACATTCAAATTCAACTTGTAATGCTCCTATCTAGTATTACAATTCCTTTGATGTAAACAAATAGGTTTGGTACATTATTCTTATCCTTTTATTTAATTAATGTCTGAGTAGTTATACCATTAATTTTCATTAAGCGGGTTTGGTTCGGGATCTCTTGCTCAGATTAAAACTCGTATGCATAGCAGAATAAAAGAAACACTATACTACAAAGCGAAAATTTAAGCTTTCATGTAATTCCAATAATACAAGTCCAATAATGCCCATTACATTCTAGTAAACATGTCCCCGGAAATATGAAGTACCCGTCCATCGAAAGTCAGGAGACAACAGTTCTATCACTCAGACTCCCTTACAAATTTCTAAGGATGGCCTGGTCCTTCACATATATATCCCCAGGGATATCCCATGTACATCTCATATATGTAGTCAAAAGAATAGTCCTAATCTAAACCAAATATATCTGGACTAGGACCCAAAATAGGGGTTACAAAAATCTCACTTTAAATCAAAATGGAACTTCTACCTTCCGACCCTTCTATACATCCGTATTTGATACATATTAGTATATAGATGAGAAACACAAGTTTCCCAATAGCTTAACAATTCAGGGTTTAGAAATCAACTAATATACATCAGGGTGCAAGCAACAAAACATTTTATTCTACATTCTTGATATTAAAACGTAACATTATTTATAAATACAAACAGACAAGCATTGCATGATAATTTTAGAGGTCAATATGAAAATCAGATATCCCTTTTTCAAGTGAAACATATTCTCATAAAATTACGTGTTATTGCAGAATTAAATAGAGTGCTTATACATTAAATTCTTACACTTACTGTTATGGATAATTGAACGCCCTGGGGTGTCACGTGGACACTAGGCCACCTTTATGAAATCATCGTGAACACTAGGTCATGGGTATGGAGCACCTTTGGCACACCTTAATAGGTCACTCATGTAGAGCACCTTCGGCCACACCTCATAAATCGTGGACACTCGACCACGTATATAGATTTATCGTGAGCACTAAGTCACAGGCATAGAGCACCTTTGGCCATACCTCATAAATCATGGACACTCGGCCATATATATAGATTCATCTTGAGCACTAGGTCATGGGCATAGAGAACCTTCGGCCACACCTCACTAGGTCACCCGTGTGGAGCACTTTTGGCTACACCTCGTAAATCGTGGACACTCGGCCATGTATATAGATTCATCGTGAATGCTAGGTCACGGGCATGGAGCACCTTTGGCCACACCTCGTAATTTGTGGACACTTGGCCATATTTCTTTTCATAATTGTGTACCTTCCTATGATTTCCCTTGTTAGTTGCGTTTCCCTTTTTCTATCGGCATACAATACCTCCTTGTCATATTTATTTATGACAATTTTTTGTCTATATTAATTTAATTCTCCATTATTAAATAATATATTTCTCTTATAAAATTTTACTAAATTTTTAACACAAATTTTTCCATAATTTTGGGCTTAAGGAAAACTCAAGAGAATTTTATGTCTTACCATTTAATTTTTACGCTTCTATTCTTTAAATAATACCTTTAAAATGGCAGAATTTCTTTCCTATACTTAGCACATCATTAACTAGCCAAATTTTGCTAACAAGGTTCATCATTAATTATCCACAATTTTCCATAACACCAATATCCATCATTGACAACCATGATTTTTTTTTCATGACAACATTCACCCTTAATTAGCCATAATTTTCCCATAACAATGGTCATCATTAACTACCCTTAATTTTCTAATAACAATATTCATCATTAATCTAGCCAAAAATTTTCCCATAATCATGTGCATCATTATTACTGACCATAATTTTCCCACATTAATTTGGATTAAAGTTTCCTTTCTTGCACATGTTACATTTACTAACAAAAATTTTATCATGAAAATCACAAGTCTACTCCAATGCTAAGAGTCATAAGCCAAATAACACATGCCATTGCAATGATCTCTTGTTCTAGGCTCTTTCATGATTTTAAGAAAACAACATTATTAAGTTTTAAGCATCAACCACCTCATGTATTTATCATGCAAGCTTAGTCAAGTGTCACTCCTCATTCAAGAATGTAGACAAGTATTCAAGTTCTATGGAAGTACAAATCATCATGCATGTACACTAGATCATGGAACTAAAATTAATGAATTGCTAACCTACATTGATGGTGAACTAGAAAGAAGTGATCTTGGCCCTTCCTTTGGTCTCCTTCTACACCTTGCTTCCTTTGCTCTCTTTTTTCTCGGTCAAGCTCCCTCTTCCTTCACCCAACACGTTGTGGTTTCCTTTACTTCTTCCCAAGCTACTTTTTTTTTTTTACTTTTAGAGAAAATTTCGTGTGAATGTGTGAATTTTCTCACATTCTCTCCCTTTCTCTCTTTTTCACGTGTGGTTGTTACATGCATGTAAAATGAAGTTCCCCCTCTTTTGTCTCTTGCTTAGGTGGCATGTGCATGCATTCATCCACTTTCTAATTTCTTTTCCCTCACGCCACTCCCTCCTTTCTTTCTTCCTTTACGTGTAGTTTTTGCATGTATCTCCCCTACAATAAATTTCAATTCTCTTTTCTTCCTTCACGTGTGGGTATTGCATGAGTGTGAAAAGAAATTTCAACTTGTCTTGTCCCTTTTTTGCTTAGGTGGCGTGTACATGCTGTAACGCGCCTATCTAGTATTACAATTCCTCCAAAGAAACCAGATAGGTTCGGTACATTACTCTTTATCCTTTTATTTAATTAACGTCTAAGCTATTATACCATTCATTTATATTAAATAGATTAGGTTTAGGATCTCTTGCTCATATTTAAAACTCATATGCACAGCAGAATAAAAGAAATTCTATGCTACACAATAGAATTTAAACTTTCATACAATTCAATGATGTACGATCAATAATGTCCATTACATTACAATAAAATTGTATCAGGATATGTGAAGCACCTGTCCATAGGAAGTCAGGAGACAACAATCCTATCACTCAGACTCCCTTTACAAATTTCCAAGACGGACCGGTCCTTCACCTATCCCTTCCCTTGTTCTTTCCTAAATACATCTCTGGACTACTGCCAAAAGAATAATCCTAACTTTATTCGGAGTATGTCTAGACTATGGCCAAAAAAAAAAAAGTTACAAAAATTTCTTAACACAAAAAGAACTCGAACTCCTAGCCCAGCTATGTGTCTGAATCTGATACATATTAGCATATAATAAGAAACATAAGTTTCCCAGTAGCTTAACAATTCGGTTTTAAAACAACTAATATGTATCAGGGTGCAAGCACCAAAATAGTAATTCTACATTCTTGGAACAAAATAAAGCATAATTCACAATATAACTGGCCATCAATATGTGATCAACAAAAATGTTTATAGGATGAAAATAACATACTTGTAAATACTCATGCTATGACTTACATTATCATAACAGTAACAATTTATTTAGGCTTATCCTTATTAAATTTTCTTTGTACTTTAGTTGTGGACACTCGAGCACTCGTGGACACTTGGCCACCTTTAAAATTCTTTGTACATACTTGGGCACATGTGGACACTTGGCCACCTTCCTAGGGTCATTGTGCACACTTAGGCACTATGTGGACACTTGGCCACTGCCTAAGGTCATTGTGCACACTTGGGCACTATGTGGACACTTGGCCACCTTCCTAGGGTCATTGTGCACACTTAGGCACTATGTGGACACTTGGCCACCACCTAAGGTTATTGTGCACACTTAGGCACTATGTGGACACTTGGTCACCACATAAGGTCATTGTGCATACTTGGGCACTATGTGAACACTTGGCCACCACCTTGGGTCATGGTGCACACTTGGGTGCTAGGTAGGCACTTGGCCACCTTTGAAATTCTTTGTCAATTTTTCAAGGGAAATTATCTTTTTTGTTATGAGTTTAATGCAAATACACATTTCTTATGGAAAATTGCAATGTTTAAGTAATAAATTTCTATTTCTCTTAGAAATAATTTCTAAGGTCTATCTCTTATAAAATTATAATAATTTCAATATCACTTTCCTTTTCTTGAAATTAAACTTCCAATGTACATTTTCTTTCTAAAAGTTTTAGTAATTTCCATACAAATTTCTTCTTCTTGGAAATTAATTTCAATATACATTTTCTTCCTAAAACTCTAATAATTTCCCTAATAATTTCTTTTTCTTGGAAAATAAATTCCAATGTACAATTTCTTTCTGAAATTCTAATAAATTCCATAACAATTTCTTTCTCTTGGAAATTAATTTCAAATGTACATATTCTTTCTAAAAAAATCTAATAATTTTCATAATAATTTCTTTCTCTTGGAAAATAAATTCCAATGTACAATTTCTTTCTAAAATTCTAATAAATTCCATAACAATTTCTTTGTCTTGGAAATTAATTTCAAATGTACATATTCTTTCTAAAATAAAACTCTAATAATTTCCATAATAATTTCTTTTTCTTAGAAAATAAATTCCAATGTACAATTTCTTTCTAAAATTCTAATAAATTCCATAACAATTTCTTTCTCTAGGAAATTAATTTCAAATGTGCGTTTTCCTTCCAAAAATTTCAATAACTTCAATAATAATTTCCTTTTCTTGGAAATTAATTCTAATGTGGATTTTCTTTTTAAAAATTCCAATAACTTCAATAATAATTTCCTTTTCTTGGAAATTAATTTCCAATGTACATTTTATTATGAAACTCCATTATCCCTAAAAATAAATTCTTCCTTTCTTGAATGATAACAATAGTATAAGTTCTTATGGAGATCTACCATGTTCAAGAAGAGTTTTGGCTTAAGGGAAAATCTTTAACTTCATCATAACAAATTTTCAACACCTATTAGGCATCAAATCCCCTTACATATATGATCCTCATTTCATTACATCAACTTAACATACAAGTTTGGCCATTAAAGCATGCATTTTACCAAGAATGTAGGGCAATAACATTATCATGGGAGACTTATGCAAAACATGGTAGTTACTAAAACATGAAACATGAGTTTTTGGTAAACTCTTTGATGCCCTAAGATGGTTTTGCTTGGCTTTCCCTTGATTCTTTGCTTCTTTTACTTTTCTTCTTGACCACATTTGCTTCTTCCTCTTCAAACTTTGGCGTTTCTCCCCTTTTCCCTCTTTTTCACGTGTGTATATGTAGTTTTGTATGTTACAAGGTCTCTCTTCCTTTTCTCCCTTCTTTCCCCTTCCCCTCATGAGTGGTTTGTAGTGTAAAAGTGAAATTCTCAATTCCCTCTTGTCTCTTTCTTAGGTGGTATGTCATAAAAATAAAACAACTTTAACTCTCTCCCTCTTCCCTCATTTCACACCACCCTTCCCTTTTTCTTCTTAGTTATTATTGAATATCACTCTTGTCTAATGGTCTTTATGGGTGGCTCCTAATGCATACCTTCCCCCTTTCATTTCTTGACTTATTCATCCCAAACTCACGCTAAATGTAACATCTGCTCCTAAATTTTAAGAGATGTTTGTTAATTTTAATTAATTGCTTGTGTATGTTGCATTTAGGTTATGTTAGCTTGCATATAGTTGCATGAGTGCAAGAAGTGGACTAGAAATGAGTGAAAATTTTGACTAGAATGAAGAGAAGGACTAAAATGAAAGGTGGAAGAGTTTAGGTATGACAATTGCAATTTTCTTGTAGCAACAGAATTTTGAAAGCTTCTCGCCAGTGAGCTAGGGACAAAATGGTAATTTACCATATAGTTGGAAGAATTATCATTTTAGGCTGAATGGTCGGGAATTGGGAGTAAAAATAGCAAAGGGTCGGATCACCTATAAATAGGTGAACACCTTAGAACCCTTCCATTTCACCTGGAATCTTGAAATTCTAGAGAGAGAGTGGTCGTGTAGAGAGAGAAATTAAAGGAAAAAGGCAGTAAATCTCATTTCTAGCAAGAGTTGAAGTTAGAAAAGTGATTAGGAAGGCATCTACAGCATCAATCATCATCTATACATCAATTAAACATGGATTAAGGTAGCATAATAACCCAATCCCTTTATTTCGAAGTTTACTATTCATACTATTGAAAATTGTGAAATTGAACTTGTTTGAAAGAAAAAGGGATTACAAACTACATTTTTATTGTTTTTAATCACTATTGGGGTGTTTTTAACTGATTGAAAATACTTTTGCATGCTTAAAATTTCTTCTGAAAAATGGATTTTTTAGTTTGAATGAAAAAGAGTTTTAATCTCAGATTTGGACAAGATTACATGATGTTTTGGGCTGTTTTCTTGTTTTAAATGTTGCTAAGGAGTTTATATTGAGTTCATCAATTTCAAAATGGATTTAGAAACAAGTTTTTGGATTGAAATTTTGGGTTAACAGTAATTCACAAAACAGAGCAAGACGCAGCAGCCGACTGCCCCGGTGCAGCAGTCGACTATCATGTTCTTGATATGCCCAGAAATGCATACAGAATTCTAGCAGTCAACTACCGGGCACCTGGAAGTCAACTACCACATTCTTCATTTTTTCAAAAATGCTCAAGAATAGAGCAACCGACTGCCCCGACGCAGCAGTCGACTGTCAAGCCTAACAATAAGCTAGTAGTCGACTGCTCGCACCTAGCAGTCCACTGATAGCTCTCTGTTTAGAATTTTGAAAATTTAGACAGAATGCAATCAGTCGACTTGTAGTGTGATACCAGTCAACTGCCACCTTTTGTGATAAAAAGATGAACTTAATGATATATTTGAATGATATTTAGCCCAAAAACTAAATCTAAACTAGAGATTAAACTCAAATTACAAGCAAGGTAACATATAATTTGAAAGTAAATGAGAAAGAGCATGAAAGTGATGAAAGTTAAAAGGAAAGAGCAAGAATGCATAAGAGAAATGAAACTTGTATTCTTAATATATATATTTGTGGTAGATAGGTTCATATCTGAATGATTGATTATTGGTATAGGACGATGATCGGACATTCCACGATTATCGTGATAGTTGTGAATTGTAAGTTAATGACTTTAATGGCCAATGTAAATGAAAAGTCACATACTAAGAATTTACAGAACTACAGTATGCACCGATTCACCCATATATATATGTTTATGAATAACGTTTTGAGGACCACAGTATGTACTTAATGTGTGAGACCCAGAGTTAGGAACCTTATGGTACTTGGATCCACTAGAGGACACTCCAAAATGTACACAAATGTTATATGCAGTAGAGGACTGCTAGGCAGAGTTGCCACAGTACATAAGAGAAAACTTGGAGTGGTGCATATGTTGCCCTTCAGATTTCTCTTATTATGCAATTATATGATGATGATTGGCAGAGGCCAATGTGAAGTGCTCTTATTTTCTTATTGCTCTTTATGTTATGAGGAAATTTATATGAATGATGCTATGTTACCTATATGTTTTGATGAATTGATGAGATATATACTATGAGTTAAGTTTATGCATACAAGTATGAAAGTTAAATGGAATATTATATAGAATCACCCAATAGATGTATTATTTCATGAAAAAGAATGTAAAATTTTTGTATGAGTTTATGGTGGTACAAACTAGCTATTTTGAAAAATAGTTATTAATGCTACTGAGATGCATTCTCATAAAAATGCTGGTTTGTATCAGATGCCTAGGTTCCAGATAGTACTTGAAGTGGAGGTGGAAGTGGTGGAGATACCCTTCCAAGGGTATTTTCCTGTGATTCATGAAGTGTGGGTGGTATATATATAGGAAGTTCCTCCCACACCTTGAGGATGTAAAGTTCTAGGAAAGTTTTTGGTATGCCCCATACCTTGAATCCTTGTAATATTTTTAGTAAAAGGATCAGGAAAATAGTTTTGATGTATAGGACATAGGCATATATGTATTAGGATATGTGAGCTAGGAATCCACTAGCTATTTTTGTTAAATGGCTATGAGTGACAGGCTTGTTGTCTCCTTACCCTAGCTAACACTCTCACATATCCATAGATATATGTCTAATGAATCATATGTATACACTGTAAATGAATGTTGATGTATATGAATATATTTATGCACATGTATGTTATTTTAAGTAATGTGTTTTTATTTTCGCTGCGTAACGTATGAGATCCCAATTGTAGTAGCCCAAACCAATAATACTAATTACTTTATTTGGTAAACAATTAAGAATTAACTCAGGTAAGGGAAGTAGTAATTCACCATTCTTATAGTATATAGTTTATATTATTTAATCAACTTAAAAGGAACTGTAGGATTGGGGGGTTACATTGCACATGTCTTTTTCCCTCGTGAAAATTCTGCACTCTTTATATTTGTTTAGATATATATTTTCTTGCATTACTTGTACTTTCAAGTACACTTTGCCTTTTCTTGCACTCTTGGTATTTCTTTTCCTTGCAAGTTTAGATTACCCACCTTCACAAGAAACTAATTTTATAGTTTACACAAAGTTTCCAAACCTCACGTGTGTCTTCTAGTGCATGTCCCAAAAAAGTTCTGACCACTTTTCCCTAGCCTATTCGGTCATGTGAGAGAGGAGGGAAGGATGCATTCTTGCTTGGGAATTAAGGGCCGCACCCTTTGGCTTCTTTCCTTACCTTGCATGTGGTTCCATGTAACAATTCAATTAAAATTCTGCACTATTATTTTTATTTGTGGCATGCTTATAAAATTAATTTCCCATCCCCCTTTGTGTTGTCCATTGGTCCCACACACAAGATACAAGCAACTTCTTTCCTTCTTAGTTCACGTGTGGCTTGGAGGCTTCATGTATGAAATTCTAATTTCCATTCCCTTCTTTCATCAAGACACATGCAAGGCACACTCATGTATACAATTAATTAGTTGCATCTTGTTTTGCATCTCTCTTGGTACTTACGCTAGGTAATTAAAAAAGAGAATTTAAAGAATTAAATTTAAGAATCTAATTTTCATGCAAGCTTACTTTTTAATATAACCATTTGATCCATTAAATTGTGCAGAAAGGAATTCATACTAATTCCTTAATGACACCATTAATTCCATCTATTTAATTAAAAATCATTAATTTAGGCTAATTAAATTATGGGGTGTTACACATGCATCCTTGAATAATAAAAATAAAAGTTCCAAATTCCATTTCCTCATATTCGGTCAAGGGCTGCATGCTTTCTCACTCCTAATTAAAATTATTTATTAGATACCTTGTACTTGTATATACAATTTGCCTTGCAAGTTCTGCACTAAGTGTACTTGCAAGTTACCTCTTCCCATTGTTTACTAGATACCTCATTTTTCTCACACAAAATTCCGCCTTATTTATTAGATACCTCATTTTTCTCACACAAAATTCTGCACTAAGTGTACTTGCAAGTACCCTTTTCTTTGCTTACAAGTTACCTCTTCCCATTGTTTACTCCACCTTCCTTTCTTCTCTTATTTCAAATTCCATTCAGCCTTCACGCCACCTTCCCTCCTTCTCTTCTTCAAATTCCATTTGGCCAAAATGAAGGGAAGATGCCACATGCTTTAGTTTTTTTTTTCATTTCATGGTTGTTTCCATTGTACTTTAAGTAGAATTTTCACTTCCTTGCAATTTTAGGTGAGCTACTTACACAAGTTAAAGGAGAGAGGGAAAAGCTTGCATTCTTACATGGTTTTTTATTTAAATAAAGGCTACACTTTTTGTCTTCTTTTGTTAACCATATTTCCATACCTCATGTGTGTTCTCATGTGCATATTTCAATTAAAAATTCTGCACTTCTCCCTAGCCCATTCGGTCACCTTAATTGAAAGAAATGGAAAATAAAAAAAGAGAAGGAAAAGGGAAAGGCTAGTCTCACACATCACTTGTCCTAGTATGCATGTGGACTTCATCATTTGTGGTACCAAATGAGGGAAAGGAGAGGATTCACGTAGGCCCCTTCTTTCATGCAAGACTTGCATGGCATGCAAGGCACACGTGGGGTTCCATGTATTGCAACTTCATGCAATGGGTGAATATATATAAAAAAATTAAAGACTCTTATCCTTCACCCTTTTTTTTTCTTTGAATGTGCATGAGATTCTTAAATTGGTTATGCTCTTCTCCCCTTGACAATTTGGTTAATCAAAAGGGAAATTAATCAAGCTCCTCAATTTTTTTTGACAATATTATCTTTTAGAACATTTATTCTAATCATTAAATAACACAAGTAACTTCATCCAATCAATTAAAGAGCATTAATTTAGACTAATTAAAATTATGGGATGTTACACAAATGTACATAATATTTATACATACATAACTGTAGTGTGTGCAGACATATACCTATAGACATGCGAGTCTGAGCAGGGTAAAGAGACAACAAGCTTGCCACTCATGCCCTGTTTTAAGCAAAATTCTCTATCTCACATATCTTAATACATATATGCCCTCCTTACTTATACCAAAATCATCCTCCTGATCCTTTCAAAATATTAATAAGGATTAAAGGAAGTAGGCATGTCAAAGTACTATATACTTCTAATTATGAATACAGTCAAGGGGAGGGTGGTAATTCAAATACAAATAGGACCCATAGTCCAGAGATCACAGGAAAATACCCCAGCAAAGGTATCTCCACTATCACTATCTCTACCTCTAACAACACTTGATCCCTAGGCATTTGATACAAATCAGCATTTAATGAGAAATATTTCTTAGTATCAATAATCACCTGTGTTTAAAAATAGCTATTTGTACCACCATACGGATATGGAAATCCACTACATTCTTTTTCATAATAATTTAAAATATTATGCTATTGGAATAATGTACATGGATTATACAATATCTCATGCATATACTTATGATTACACATGCACTTCAACAAATATTCATCACACAAGATGCATTCTCATATTATAATGGTAACAACTTATATTCTCATGTCAGTATAGAGCATAAACAAAAAAATCATGCAATTTGATATGGCCAACATCAAAAGCATCACAAAATAATTCTTTATATATTTTCATCCATAAATGATTTTTCTCGTGGTTATGAGCCACCTGCAACCATTCTCGTGGTTTTCACCATCTACATTCATTCTTGTGGTTAACCCTCAGCATTTATTCTCATGGTTAACCGTCAGTAATATTCTCGTGGTTTACCATCTGCAAACTTTTCTTAGATTAAAGCTAGTTGCAGCCATTCTCGCAGTATAACCAATTGCATCCTTTCTTGTGGTATAACCAAATGCATCCCTTCTCATAGTATAACCAACTGCAACTATTGTTGCAAATCAACCATTTGCAATTATTCTCATTTATGGTCTACGCTCAATGAAAATCTCTTATTTCTCTTCTCTTTCTCATAATTTCTCAAATATTCTACTTTCTCATGTTCTCCATTACAACTCAAGATTAAATCCTACATTTGAGTGAAATATTGTGCTAATTATGGATTAAAAATAGGTTATTGAGTTAAATTTTCCAAAATAGAGAGCTACAAGTTGACTCCCAGCCTTTTCACAGTCGACTTCCAGCTTACTACTTTATAAATATCTCAAACAGAAAGCAATCAGTCAACTTCTAGGCCTTGGCAGTCAACTACTCTGTTCTTAGCTAATTTCTGGAGAATAAGAATGTGGCAGTCGACTTCCAACCCCTAGCTGTCGACTGCTAGCATTCTGGATACGTTTCTAGGCAACTCAAGAGCACGATAGTCGACTGGTAGGGTCTACAAGTTGACTGCTACATTATACTCTATTTTAAAACTCGCCATTAACCAATTATTTTAGTTTAAGAACATGTTTTTAAAATAGTTTTGATGATTAAAAACTCAATGACAGCATAAAAGCTTTATTTACCAGCTACTTGCTTTCTATTGAATGATTATGATAAAAGAATTTTCTTCCCCTCAAAGAGCCCTTATCTCTCATACCCTACTCGATGGAGCATGCATTAGGCCAAGAAAGGGCAAGAAACTACTTCATGCGAAGGGGCGAAGTGTTACTTCCTCAATCGCTGTTCTCACCCGTGAAGTGCAGCAAGCAATTACGCGTTTCTTTCAAGGTTGCTTTAGTGATATTGTATTCTTCCTCAAGCTTGGAATGGCTCTTAGCTGGTCAGGTTGCCAGCCCGTAGACCCTGTTTTGGTGCCAATACCTTAGACAAGGAGTGGAAACAATACCACTAGAGATAGCTAAAGAATTGAACCTTAGTATAACCTTTTTTTTTGGGAAAAAAGTCTATCCTCTCTTTCTTTAAAGTCTTGTTGCGAGCCAAGTAGAGTGTAGAACATGGACAGGGAACCGCGAGGAGAATTGCATCCAGGGCCCGATCTTATACTGTCTACCTTGATTCATGGGGCAGGGAGCCAACATGGTTGATAGCAATTGCACCCAGGGCTCGATCTATGGCTGTCAAGCTTTCCCATTCGCATGCCTTAGGCGGGGGGTCACCGATCGATCTTTGTTTCTTCAGAACGAGGTTTGAAGAAAGGCGGGAATAAGGGCAGCACTTCCTTAAGGTAGCCAAGCGAGCTTCGCAGATTTCATAGTTTCATCGAGGTCGTCATGAGTTGAGTTAGCATGAAACGGGCGGGGCTATCTTAGGAAGCAGATCTTCGTCTACGGGGGACAGTTGGCTATTTGACACTTCTGCTATAGCTTAATGCTTCTTTTGCGGTACCATAATGCTCTTCCTTCTCCTTTTTGTTCGTACACGAGTGAGAATTTCCAGCGTCTGACTCACCAGCATAAGACTCCGTGCTGATGGCTGAATAACTACGATGGGATTCACCAGATGAACCGGATGATCAAGCACAAAAGGCTTTGTCGACTATTAAGTAAGCACTAGTCGACTACTGAGCCATTGGAAAACTTAGAATTGAATACAGCAGCTCAACAATCAACTTCCAGGTAGGGACTAGTCAACTGTCGAGCCACTGTGAAGCCCAGAATTGCACACAGAGGTGCACCAGTCGACTGCTAGGAGCACACCAGTTGATTTTCAGGCCCTATCTTGCGAAATATAGCCTTTTAGAGAGCAATCAGCTGACTGCCAGCTCCTGGCAGTCGACTAGTAGCCCCCTGATGCACAGAAATGATTTTAAAACATGACTTGAGCTTAGAAATCCTTGGTTTTTTTATTTGAACAAGGTTTATACATTATCCTATAGGAGAATTTCATTAGAAGAGTGCTAGAAGACCAAATAAATAGTTAGGAGAAGTGGGAAACTAAAGGAAAATCTTGGTGAAACCTTAAGATAAGGTTGCATAAGTGCATGATATAAGGGATATGGCATTGAGAATGGAGTTGTTTGCCTCAGGAAACGATTAGTGAGGATAACCTAAAGATAAAAGAGGAGAATCTTGTTTATAAAAGGAGCAAACGGTAAAGGTAGAGTAATTTACACTCCTCGACTTTTAACTTATGATTGTCAATTGCTATTTTTAGTATGATTTATAAACTGATTAGGAATGTTTACTGAAAATGATTGATTTACTAAGATTTTCATGAGTATAGATAAGATTTTCCTGTGAATGAGATGCTCTTTCCATGTTTGCTAGTTTAGCTATTGGGTTATATGCCATAGGGACATACAAGCTTAGGGTGGATATTTAATAGCTGGTATGGGATGACCGTTGAATATCTCTTATGCAGACTGTTTATAAATTGATTATTTTCATTAAATTAGTCTGCATTTGTTGGCAATTATGCATTAAACCAGGACAACCCTATGGAAGGCTTAAGGAGTAAAGGGTGGATAGCCTATATGGGGTGAAGTTGTGGTTTAAGCATAGTATCCCATGATCATAAGTATTAATCGACTATGTGTATGTATTGCCATATAGACTATATAAGGATGAGACTAACAGTGTGCACCTGCTAGAGGATGCCCTGGAAGTTAGCATTGGTGTTACGGATTACACTCGCAAAATAGGGTGTGTATTTGGGTGATTGGTGTTACGAATCACACCCTACCAAAACCATGTTTTAGATAAACGGCATGAAATTGAGAAGATGATCACACGAGACTTGTGATAGATGTATATATGGATTATATTTATAGGCATGATTTAAAAGTATGATTTTTATAAAGTTCAGATGCTATACTTATATCCTTGAATGGATTTTCCCATGTGTACTTTGATTTAAAAAGCACTTAGTACACATGTAATTGAATTAAAATTGGGGAACTGATTTCTGTGTTTGACATAGCTGAACTTGCGACTGCTTTAGAAAGTATTAATTTTGAAAATTTCTCTAATGGGATTTATATCTCATCAAGTGTAACATCCGCTCTTTTTACGCATTAAGAGATGTTTGTTAATTTTCAATGATTCAAATGCTTGTGTTTGTTGCATTAGACTACATGTAGTTGCATTAGGAAAAGAGTTTTAAGGGAAAAGAAAGAATAAGGAACAAATTGAAAGGAAAAAAGATGAAGTGATGATAGAGGTATGAAATTTTAAAACTTCAGGGCAATAGGTCGTAATTTTAGCCAAATAATTTACTATAACCCCGCCAGGCAGTTAGGGACGAAATGATCATTTAACATAAAGTTAGAAGAATTACCAATTTGGGCTGAGTGGTCGAGAATTAGGGACAAATTTGCAAAAGACCGGATTGCTTATAAATAAGCCAGCTTTCCAAAAATCTTCATTTGGCTTCCTAAGTTTCAAAATTCTAGAGAAAGAAGGAAATCGAGTTAGAGAGAGAACAAGTGGTAATTGAGAGGGTAGAAAGATGTTAATCAAGTTTAAGCATGAGTGCAAATATTGGATATTTTAAACTGCTTGAATATACTTGTGAATGCATGAGTGCAAATATGAGAAATGGGTTTTTTTCATGGTTTTTAAGAAAGGATTTAAATCCAAGATTTGAGCATGAATAATCGGTGGTTTGGGCTATTTTTGAGTGGTAAATGAAGCTTTTATGCTGTTGTTGAGTTTTCAATCATCAACACTATTTTAAAAACATGTTCTTGGGCAAAATTAATTGGTCAACGACGAGTTTTAAAATAGAGCATAACATAGTAGTCGACTTGTAGGCTCTACCAGTCGACTATCGTGCTCCTGAGTTGCCCAGAATCGTATCCAGAATGCTAGCAGTCAACTGCCAGGGGTTGGAAGTTAATTTTTGTGTTCTTATTTTCCAGAAATTAGCCAAAAACAAAGCAGTCGACTTTCGAGGTCCTAGAAGTCGATTGATTGCTCACTGTTTCAAACATTTTTGGGGCAACAAGCTGGAAGTCGACTGCCAGAAGGTTGGAAGTCGACTTGTAGCTCTCTATTTTGAAAAATTTGACTCAATAACCTATTTTTATCCACAATTGGCCCAATAATTTGCTCAAACATAGGATTAAATCTAGAATTGAAAAGGATAACATGAGAAATGAGAAGATTTGAGAAATTATGATAAAGAAAAGAGAAATAAGAAATTTAAATTGATTATAAACCATAAATGAGAATAACTGCAAATGGTTAATTCGCGAGAAGTGATGCATTTGGTTATTCCGCGAGAAGGGATGCAATTGGTTATACAGTGAGAATAGCTGCAACTGGCTTTAATCCAGGAAAAGTTTTACAGACAATTAACCTGAGAATAATTGCTAACGAATAACCTAAGAATAAATGCTGAAAGTTAACCTAAGAATAAATGCTGATGGTGAAAACCACGAGAATGATTGCAGGTGGCTTATGACCACAAGAGAATCTCATTTATGAATAGAATTTTGACTATGGCCATATCAAATTGCTTGATTTCTTTACTTATGCTCTATATACTGAAATGAGAATGTGAGTTGTTACCATTACAATCTGAGAATGCATCCTGTGTGATTAATATTTGTTATAGTGTATGTGTAATCATAAGTATATGCACGAGATAGTTATTTAATACATTTACATTATTTCAATAGCATAATATTCGAAATATTCTGAAAAAGAATGTAGTAAATTTTCGTATTCGTACGGTGGTACAAACAGCTATTTTTAAACACAGGTGATTATTGCTACTAAGAAAAAATTCTCATTAAAGCTTATTTGTATCAAATGCCTAGGTACCAGGTACTGATGGAGATAGAAGTACTGAATGTTTGCATAATAGGAGTTTATAGTATTTTGACATGCCCATTTCTCTGAATCCTTATTAGTATTTTGAAAGGATCAGGTAAAAATTTTTAGTGTAGATGAGGAGGGCATATATGTATTCAGATATGTGAGATGGAGAGTTTTGCTTAAAACAGGGTATGAGTGGTAGGCTTGTTGTTCCTTACCCTACTCAGGCTCGTATATCTATAGGTATATGTCTGGCATGCACTACTGTATATGTATGTATAACTATTACGTATAATTGAATGTGAATGTGAATATCTTTATATCTATCTATTTCCTTTAAATTATTTTATTTATTTGCAATGTGTGAGAACCCGAGTGTAGTAACCCAAACTAGTGGCACTCAACTATTTAACTTAGAAAAAGTTAAAAATACACTCGGGTAGAGGTAGTAGTAACTCACCAATCTTATATTATATTACCTTATATTATTTAATTATCTGAAAGAAATATAGGGTTGGGGATGTTACACTGAGTTGGTATCAGAGCATAGTTACCATGGCTAGTTAAGCATTGGCTCGATAACAAAAGGGTAGATTCCTTAGGATAGAGACTAGTACAGGTTAGTTAGCTGAATCTAGATAGTTCACTAACTTGTATTCTGTTTTGGCTTGAGGAATGGAGTGCTAAGCTTGGGGTAGATAGTATTTCCTATTGGTGCTATATGATCTCTTAGACATATTATGTTGTTGAGAATGATCACCTCGGTCATGTTTATTTTGTAGAGTGAAGTATGGCTCCACCTAAGAGGAATAATGGGAAGGAGAAAGAAGGAGAAGGTAATATGGAGAGACTAGTACAGGCCATGATAAGGGTAGTAGAGGCTATAAAGGAGTAGGCAGCTACCACTACCCATGCTATGAGAGAGCAGGCTACTGCTACTACCCATATCCTTAGACAATTTTGGGAACAGGGGAATAACCAAAATAACCCTAACCCTCAAGAAGGACAAGCAGGAAACCTGGTGTATCATGGATGGTCTGAATTCCAAAAGGTAAATCCTCCTTCTTTTAGGGGTGAGCTTGACCCGAGGATGGATGAGGAATGAATGAAAAAGATAAAAAAATTATTCGTGGTTCTCGATACAACTGATGCTCAGAAGGTCTTATTCTTCACCTATATGTTAGATAAAGAGGCAGAATATTGGTGAAAGGGAGCGAAGTAACTAATGGAGGCTCAGGGAATCCAGATTACTTGGGATTCATTCAAGGAAGTATTTCTTGAAAAGTATTTTCCACAGAATGTGAGGAATGAGAAAGAGATTGAGTTTATGCAGATCAAGCAGGGTAGCATGACATTTGATGAATACTTGGTGAAATTTGAGGAATTATCTAAGTTTTCCTCCTATCTGAGACTTCAACCAGATGAAGCATGGAAAGCAATGCACCTAGAGGCTAGGTTAAGGTCCAAGTTGAAAAATGTGGTAACTCCATTGGAAATATGAGATTATGCCACATTGGTAAACAAATGTCATATAGTTTCAAAATCTGGCAGAGATTGAGAAGGAAAAACAAAAGAGTAACTTCTTTAAAAGAAAAAAACCAGGATTTTTCTCAAGTAGAGATGGTACATTTGGTAGAGGCCAGGAGGGGAAAAGGCCTATGGTGAGACTGATGATGCCTAATGTTTGTCCTAAATGCCATAAAAGTCATGAAGGACCCTGCAAATGGCTACAATCCAAGGTACAACATGGTGTATGTTATAGATGTGGGAAGGAAGGACACTTTATTAGAGACTGCCCACTGTGGAAGAGACAAGGTGACACCGCTAAACCTCCTACTACTTGAAGAGTCTATACTCTCAAGGGTAAGGAAGTGACTCAGTCCAATGATTTAATGAAAGGTAAATGTTTAGTTAACGGTTTATCTTTAATTATACTATTTGATTCTGGCGCTACTCACTCATTCATTTCGTTGGAATGTGTGAAGAGATTAAACTTATCTGTAACTAGTTTATCTTATCCATTATCTGTTTCTATTCTAGTTGGAGAGAAGGTTTTAACTTCTTTAGCCTGCTTGAGTTGTCCCATTATTGTTCAGAACAGATCATTTGTTGTTGATCTAATTTGTTTACCTTTAGTGGATTTAGACATTATTCTTGGGATGAACTGGTTGTTTGTAAACAATGTAATCTTGGATTGTTTAGAAAAGTCTATGAATTTTGTAGATACCATGCTTATAAACAGGAGTACTGAGGAAAAGAATGAGAGAATGCAATTACTATATACTTCTGAGGTTAAAGTTCAGCATAAAATTGATGTCATTCCTATAGTGAGTGAATTTCCAGATGTTTTCCCTAAGGAAATCTTAAGTCTCCCACCTGAGAGAAAGATAGAGTTCTCTATAGAATTGATTCCAGGGACGGGACCAATCTCTATAGCACCCTATAGAATGTCTCCCACAAAGTTGACATAGTTGAAAGTACAGACAGAAGATCTATTAGAAAAGTAATTCATTAGGCTCAGTGCTTCACCATGAGGAGTATCGGTATTATTTGTGAAAAATAAAGATAGAAGCTTTAGGTTATGTATAGATTATAGGCAATTAAATAGGGTAACAATAAAGAATAAGTACCCACTTCCTAGGATAGATGACCTCTTAGATCAATTGAGAGGGGCTAATGTGTTTTCCAAAATTGATTTGAGGTTGGAATAGCATCAAATCAAAGTGAGAAGAGAAGACATACCTAAGATAGCCTTTAGAACTAGATATAGGCATTATGAATATCTTGTAATGCCATTCGGATTAACGAATGCTCCAGCTATTTTCATGGATTACATGAATCGTATCTTTAGATCCTACCTTGATCAATTCATGGTAGTGTTTATAGATGACATTCTTGTATATTCTAAAAATAGTAAAGAGCATGAACATCATTTTAGGATTATGTTGTAGTTGCTTAGAGAGAAGTAATTGTATGCTAAACTTAAGAAATGCGAATTCTGGTTAGAGGAGGTAAAATTCTTAGGTCATGTAATCACTAAGGATGGAGTAGAAGTAGATTCTAGTAAGACAGAAGCGGTAGTTGGTTGGGAGCGACCTATCACAGTGACGGAGATCTGTAGTTTTCTCGAATTAGCTAGTTACTATAGGAGATTTATTCAAGGGTTTTCACAGATAGCATTTCCTTTGACTAAATTGACTAGGAAAAACGTTCCATTTTTGTGGGATGAAATGTGAACATAGCTTACAAACTCTGAAAGAAAAATTGACAACTACACTTGTCCTAATCATTCCTAATCCATTAGAAAATTTTAAAACTGTATTGTGACGCATCTAAGAAAGGCCTAGGGTGTGTCTTGATGCAAAAAAGAAAAGTAGTAGCATATGTGTCTAGGCAATTGAGACCCCATGAGAAGAATTATCGTACCTATGATCTTCAATTAGCAGCTATAGTGTTTGCCTTAAAAATTTGGAGACACTATCTCTATGGATCTAGATTTAAGGTATTTAGTGACCACAAAAGTCTCAAATACCTTTTTAATTAAAAAGAGCTGAATATGAGACAGAGGAGATGGATAGAGTTTATTAAAGATTATGATTTTGAATTGAAGTACCATCTTGGGAAGGCAAATGTAGT
This sequence comes from Senna siamea, assembly GCA_031216115.1. Taxonomy (NCBI): domain Eukaryota; kingdom Viridiplantae; phylum Streptophyta; class Magnoliopsida; order Fabales; family Fabaceae; genus Senna; species Senna siamea. The sequence goes on along the minus strand of CM062363.1, from coordinate 21,381,266 downwards.
GGCCGATGCTTTAAGTAGAAAATCCCTTCATATAGCTCATATGATGGTAAATAAAATGAATTTGATTGAGAAGTTTAGGAATTTGAGTTTATTCACTCTAGTACTACCAGATAGGATGTACCTGAGTGAAATGAAGATTGAGAATACCTTTAAAACTCAAATCCTAGAAGCCCAAAGAGAAGATAAATTCTTGAAGTCTTTAAAGGATTCAAAAGAATTCCAGCAAGAGATAGATGGGATAGTGACCTTCCAGACGAGGTTGAATATCCCTAAATTAGGGGGACTAAGGGATAAAATTTTGGAAGAAGCCCATAAAAGAAACTATATTGTTCATCCTAGTGCCACTAAGATGTACCAAGACTTGAAAAAGAATTTCTGGTGGCCAAGTATGAAAAAGCACATAGCTGAGTATGTTGTTAAATGTCTACTGTGCTAGTAGGTGAAAGTTAAACATCAAAAACTTGCAAGAACATTACAACCTTTAGAAATTCTAGAATGGAAATGGGAGAAAATTTCCATGGATTTTGTAATAGGTCTGCCTAGAACTCAGTTGAAAAATGATACAATCTGGGTAATTGTTGATAGATTAACTAAATCAGCACATTTTCTACCTATTAAAATAAATTTCTCATTGGATAAGCTGGCCCACTTATATATACAAGAAATAGTAAGACTTCATGGAATACCTATTAGTATAGTATCAAATAGAGATCCTAGGTTTACTTCTAGATTTTGGAAAGCCTTACAAAAGGCATTTAGTACTAAGTTGAACTTCAGTATTGTTTATCACCCTCAAACTGATGGGAAGACTGAAAGGATGATCCAGACATTAGAAGATATGCTTAGGGCTTCTATACTAGAACATAAAGGTAGTTAGGATAAAATGTTGCCTTTGATAGAGTTTTCCTATAATAATAGTTTTCATACCAGCATAGGAATGGCTCCTTATGAAGCCTTGTATGGGAGAAAATGCAAATCACCCTTGTGTTGGTTTGATATGAGAGAGAGACAAATTTTAGGGCCAGAATTAGTTCAACAGACAACTGATCAAATAAAAATGATTAGAGAGAAAATGACTAAGGCTCAAGATAGACAAAGGAATTATTCTAATAAAAGGAGAAGGCCATTAGAATTTGCAGAAGGAGATCATGTTTTTCTTAAAGTATCTCCAGTTACGGGTATTGGTAAGGCTATTAAATCTAGAAAACTAAATCCTAGATACATTGGCCCATACCAGATTTTGAAAAGAATAGGTCCATCCGCTTATCAAATAGCATTACCACCATGTTTGTCTAATATCCACAATGTTTTTCATGTTTCTCAACTTCGTAAATATATCCTAGATCCTTCTCATATTCTTGACACCAGTACTGTACAATTGAAAGATAATTTAACTTATAATCTTAGACCTTTAAAAATCATTGGTACTGAAGTCAAACAATTAAGGAATAAGACAATTCCACTGGTAAAAGTATTGTGGGATCAGTCATCGCCACAAGAAGCCACGTGGGAGAAAGAAGAAGATATGAGAAAAGTATATCCAGAGTTATTTCTTTAGGTACGTTTTAAATTTTTAGGACAAAATTTTTAAAGGAGGGGAGAATTGCAAGATCTAGTCTTTCTACGCATTAAGAGATGTTTGTTAATTTTCAATGAATCAAATGCTTGTGTTTGTTGCATTAGGCTACATGTAGTTACATTAGGAAAAGAGTTTTAAGGGAAAAGAAAGAATAAGGACCAAATTGAAAGGGAAAAGATGAAGTGAGGATAGAGGTATGAAATTCTAAAACTTTAGGGTAATAGGTCGTAATTTTAGCCAAATGATTTACTGTAGCAACAGAATTCTGAAAATTTCCCGCCATGCAGTTAGGGATAAAATGGTCATTTAACATAAAGTTAGAAGAATTACCAATTTTGGCCGAGTGGTCGGGAATTAGGGACAAATTTGAAAAAGACTGGATTGCCTATAAATAGGCCAGCCTTCCAGAACTCTTCATTTGGCTTCCTAAGTTTTGAAATTCTAGAGAGAGAGAAAAATCGAGTTAGAGAGAGAAAGAGTGGGAATTGAGAGGGAAGAAAGCTGTTAATCGAGTTTAAGCCTTCTAGGAGTTAGGAAAACTTATCAGAACCCTTCACCATCATTAAATACTGATTGGAAATCAACAGAAAGGTAGCAAATCACCTATCTCCCTTATTTTTTAAAATACTATTTATGGCTGAAAATTATGAGTTTTATGATTTTAAACTGGAGGGAGATTAAAAACCTACATTCTTAGTGGTTTTGATTGATATTGGATGTTTCAAACTGCTTGAATATACTTGTGAATGCCTGAGTGCAAATCTAAGAAATGGGTTTTTTTCATGGTTTTCAAGAAAGGGTTTAAATCCTAGATTTGAGCATGAATAATCGGTGGTTTAAGCTATTTTTGAGTGGTAAATGAAGCATTTATGCTATTATTGAGTTTTCAATCGTCAAAACTATTTTAAAAACATGTTCTTGGGCAAAATTAATTGGTCAATGATGAGTTTTAAAACAAAGAATAACATAGCAGTCGACTTGTAAGGCTTTACCAGTCGATTGTCATGCTCCTGAGTTTCCCAGAATCGTATCCAGAATGCTGGCAATCGATTGCCAGGGGCTAGAAGTTGACAGTCGTGTTCTTATTTTCTAAAAATTAGCCAAGAATAGAGCAGTCGATTGTCGGGGTCCTAGAAATCAACTGATTGTTCACTGTTTGAAACATTTTTAAGGCAGCAAGTTAGAAGTCGACTACCAGAAGGCTGGAAGTTGACTTGTAGCTCTTTGTTTTAGAAAATTTGACTCAATAACCTATTTTTATCCACAATTGGCCCAATACTTCGCTCAAATGCAGCATTAAATCTTGAATTGTAATGGGTAACATGAGAAATGAGAAGATTTGAGAAATTATGAGAAATAAAAGAGAAATAATAAATTTCAATTGAGCATAAAACCATAAATGAGAATAACTACAAATGGTTGATCCGTGAGAAGGGATGCATTTGGTTATACCGCGAGAAGGGATGCATTTGGTTATACCACGAGAATAACTATAATTGGCTTTAATCTAGGAAAATTTTTGCAAACGATTAATCTGAGAATAATTGCTGATGGATAACTTGAGAATAAATGCTAACAGTGAATACCACGAGAATGATTGCAGGTGGCTCATGACCGCAAGAGAATCTCATTTATGAATAGAAATTTGAAAGAATTACTGTGTGATGCTTTTAACTATGGCCATATCAAATTGCATGATTTCTTTGCTTATGCTCTATATACTGAAATGAGAATGTGAGTTGTTACCATTACAATCTAAGAATACATCCTGTGTGAGATAGAGAGTTTTACTTAAAAAAGGGTATGAGTAGCAGGCTTATTGTCTCCTTACTCTACTCAGGCTCGTATATGTATATGTATGTATAACTATTACGTACAATTGAATGTGAATGTGAATATCTTTATATCTATATATTTCATATAAATTATTTTATTTATTTTCACTTCGTAACATGTGAGAACCCGAGTGTAGTGACCCAAACTAGTGGCACTCAACTATTTAACTTAGAAAAAGTTAAAAATATACTTAGGTAGAGGTAGTAGTAACTCACCAATCCTATATTATATTAGCTTATATTATTTAATTATCTGAAAGAAATATAGGGATGGGGGTGTTACATCAAGTCATTTATTCAGATTACAAGGAAGAGGGGATGCCTAGAAGATAGCTGGGCAAGAGAGATGGATGCTGAGGATGCAAAGAAATGTCAGTAGAAGTGTATAGTACTAAAATTGGAATAGTAGTAGACTAAGGGTGTTTTGTATATATTTGATGATGAGGTTTGTGACTTGGAAGTTGTAAGAGAGATATAATGATTTGTGATGCAATTAATGATGTATGTATGAACTTGTTATTTATTGTATAGAATATCTCAATTGTTTCTAAATGGTTTTTAGAATTTTATATTCTAGAGTAATGTGTTGTAATATGTTATGATACTAGAATTGCCGCATAGGATGGGTGGTTGAGTGGAATTTGAATGGATTGTGAGGAAGGTCTATTTGGGTTACGCTTAACCAATAGCGGCTCTCTGAATTTCCTAAGTTGCGAAAGTGAAAAAATTAGTGTAGATTTTTATGCTTCCGCTAGTATATACTCTGATATATGTCTAGTAGGATAAGGGGGTCGTTACAAAGAGCTTTGGAGACTTCACCTATTTATATGTTAAATTCTACTCCTAATTCTCGACCATTCGGCCCAAAATGGTAATTTCTCTAACTATATGTTAAATTTCCATTTCGTCCCTAGCTCACTGGCAGGAAGTTTCAAAATTCTATTGCTACAGTAAATCCTTTGGCTAAAATTATTATCTATTGACCTGAAGTTTCAAAAATTCACACCTCTATCCTCACTTCATCTTTTTCCTTTCAATTTGGTCCTTATTCTTTCTCTGTACTTAAAACTCTCATTCTAATACATCTATATGCAATTTAATGCAATAAAAACAAGCATTTAATTCATTTAAATCAACAAACATCTCTTAATGCGTAAAAGGAGCAGATGTTACATGTAAGGGGTAACAAACATCTCTTAATGCATAAAAGGAGCAAATGTTACATGTACAGGGTTGTGTTTGAGATTTTTAGTGATCACAAGAGCCTTAGGTACTTATTTGATCAGAAAGAGTTAAATATAAGGCATAGAAGATGGGTAGAGTATCTGAAGGACTTTAACTTTGAGTTAAAGTACCATGCAGGGAAAGCAAATGTAGTAGCTGATGCATTAATCAGGAAGTCGTTACAAGTGGCCGGTTTGATGGTGGATGAGATGAGATTACTTGAGGACTTTAGGAATCTTAGCCTTAATGTAATTTTATTTCCAAAGAGATTAGTGATGAGTAACTTCCTAATAAGCTATAATTTGAGAGATCAGATTAGACAAGCGCAACAAGAGGATGAATCATTAGGAATCTACATGCACCAACCTGATTTTAGGTTAACCCCTGATGGAGTGCTAATTTTTAAGAAAAGGATAGTGATTCCAAACCATCAGGAACTAAGGGAGAAAGTATTAGCAGAGGCTTATTGAAGCCACTATACCATTCATCTATGTATTTCCAACATGTACCAATACCTAAAAAGGAATTTTTGGTGGTCGGGTATACGAAAGGACATTGTGAAATATGTGAATGCTTGTCTTACTTGTCCGCAAGTTAAGATAAAGTATCAAAGACTCGCAGGATTATTAAGGCCAATAGAGATATTAGGGAGTAAATAGGTAAGGTAACCATGGATTTTGTAGTTGGACTACCTAGAACACCAGCTAGTTATGATTCAATTTGGATAATAATAGATAGATTAACCAAGTCTGCTCACTTCCTACCTATCAAGATTAGGTATTCCATAGAGAAATTAGCCCAAGCCTACCCTAGGGAGATTGTGGGACTGTAAAGGGTACCATCGGGTAGACCCTAGTTTTACCTCAAGATTTTGGCAATCCCTATAGAAGGCATTAGGAACCCAACTTAAGTTTAGCACTGCCTATCATCCTTAGACCGATGGACAATCTGAGAGAATAATCCAAACCTTGGAAGATATGTTGAGGGCTTATGTGCTAGATCAAAAGGGAAGTTGGGAGAAATACCTACCTCTGATAGAGTTTTCTTACAATAACAATTATCACTCTACTATAGGTATAGCACCATATGCTGCTCTTTATGGGAGAAGTTGTAAATCACCCTTAAGTTAGATAGAGATGGGGGAGAGTACTCTGTTGGGACTAGAGATTGTACAAGAGACTACTGATCAAGAAAAAGATGAGGGTTTCCCAACAAAGATAAGAAAACTATGCAAATAGGAGGAGAAAACCTTAGAGTTCAATGAGGGAGAACATGTATTCCTGAGAGTGTCACCCACTATGGGTATTGGTAGACAGATAAGGACAAAGAAATTGAGTCCCCGATTCTTAGGACCATTCCAAATCCTGCAAAGAGTCAATCTAGTCGCCTACCAAATTGCTTTACTTTCCTACCTGTTAAACTTGCATGACATATTCCATGTCTCGCAACTTCAAAAATATGTCCCAAATCCTGTGCATGTATTGGGGAATCAACCCATAATATTAAAGGAAAATTTGACTTATGAATCTACTCCTATCCAAATCCTTGATTTTAAGACTAAGCAACTTCGGAATAAAGTAATCCCTTTAGTTAAGGTATTATGGAAGAATGTATCATCTCAAGAGATGACGTGGGAGGAGGAGGAGGACGTGATGAGACAACGTTATCTAGAATTATTTACAAGTATGAATTTTGAGGACAAAATTCTTTTAAGGGGGAGAGAATGTAATAACTCAATTAAAATTAATTAAATAACTGGGATAAAAATTTTTCTAAAAATATTGAAATATTGTTGTGAAGTGATTAAGTAAATTATTCTGAGTTCATAGCTTAAATTAAGGAATTTTTTGGAAGAAAATTTTATCTACCCTAATGAACTTAGCAGATAATTTTGAAAGGCTTATGATACTTTAAAAAGTTCCCATATTCCTTCCATATTATCCTATATTCTTGTCTAAATTAGAAAATGCATTCAAAAATTATCTAAGGCAAAGTGATAAAAGACCAAAATGCCCATTGATACCCTAAAATCATAAATCCCATTTCTTCTCATCCTTTTTTTGTCTTTCACATGTTATTCTCCTTCCCTTCCATTGTCACCATTGCGTAGCTCCTCCGCCCACCAAAAACACCACTTTGCATTGTCGTCAGACTGCGCCACCTGCGTCGCTTGTTGCCATCGAGCTTCGGCTGCTATCCCCTACCATCAACAACCACCACAATGCCTTTGATCTCTATCGTCCATCACCGTTTAGCCTCTGGTTAGTCATGGGTTTGGTGTTCTAGTTAATGGCAAAGATACCTGTGACACCATCGAGCCTCCACTATACTTCACTAATTTGAAACTCCCAAGAAACTGTGGCATTTTCCTTCTGTCGGTATGATTTTTTGCATTCAAGAACAGACAGAAAAACAACTCCTCTTTCTGCACCCCCACCACCAACAGCTAGCCTAGGTTGTTCTCTTCCCCTGTCATCTGTCAACTGACAAACAATTGTGGCCACGTACACTAATTGAGGAGAAAACATCTTGTTGCACAATCCTGTGTTTTGCCAAAAAATCATGGTTAAATTGTGATTTTTCACCGAACTGATTTTGGATCTGCCATCCTCGTGCTTTGGGCTACATTTTAGACTAATTTTGGCTATTAATCACTGACTATCGCCATATGCTGTGTAACCCCCCAATCATACAGTTCCTTTTTAATGGATTTAAATAATATAAACAATATACTATAAGATTGGTGAATTACTACTTCCTTTACCTGAGTCAATTTTTAATTATTTATCAACTAAACTAAAAAGTATTATTGGTTTGGACTACTACACTCGAGATTTCACATGTTACATAGTGGAGATTAAAACATATTAGTTAAAATAACATACATGTGCATACATATATTCATATACATCAACATTCATTTACAGTGTATACATATCATTCATTAGAGATATATTTATGGATATGTGAGAGTGTTAGCTAGGTAAGGAGACAACAAGCCTGTCACTCATACTCATATAACAAAAATAGCTAGTGGATTCCTAGCTCACATATCCTAATACATATATGCCCTTACCCTATACCTCAAAACTATTCTCCTAATCCTTTTACCAAAATATCACCTGGATTCAAAGTATAGGGCATACCAAAAACTTTCCTAGACCTTTACATTCTCAAGGTGTGGGAGGAACTTCCCATATATACACAACCCACACTTCATGAATCACAGCAAAATACCCTAGGAAGGGTATCTCCACCACTTCCACCTCCTTCTAGCACTATCTGGAACCTAGGCATCTGATACAAATCAATATTTTTATGAGAATAAATCTTAGTAGCATTAATAACCATTTTTCAAAATAGCTAGTTTGTACCACTGTAAACTCATATGAAAATTCTACATTCTTTTTCATGAAACAGTACATCTATTGGGTTATCCTGTATAACAGTTCATTTGACATCATACTTGCATGCATAAACTTAACTCATAGTATATATCTCATCAATTCATCAAAACATATAGGTAACATAGCATCATTCATATAACTTTCATCATAACAGAATGAGCAATAAGGAAATAAGAGCACTTCTCATTGGCCTCTGCCAATCATCATCATCACCATATAATTGCATAATCAGAGAAATCTGGAGGGGCAACATGTGCACCACTCTATGTTTTTGCATATGTACTGTGGCAACTCTACCTGCAAGTCCTCGACTGCATATGTAACCCCCCAATCCTACAGTTCCTTTGAAAGAAATTAATTAATATAAACAATATACTACAAGATTGGTGAATTACTACTTCCTTTACCTGAGTCAAGTTTTAATTATTTATCAAGTGAATTAAAAAGTATTATTGGTTTGGGCTACTGCACTCGGAATTTACACATTACGTAGCGAAAATTAAAACATATTAGTTAAAATAACATACATGTGCATACATATATTCATATACATCAATATTCATTTACAATGTATACATATCATTCATTAGACATATATCTATGGATATGTGAGAGTGTTAGCTAGGGTAAAGAAATAACAAGCCTATCACTCATACCCATTTAACAAAAATAGCTAGTGGATTCCTAGCTCACATATCTTAATACATATATGCCCTTATTCTATACATCAAAACTATTCTCTTGATCCTTTTACCAAAATATCACCAAGATTCAGGGCATGGGGCATACCAAAAAATTTTGTAAAACTTTACATTCTCAAGGTATGGGAGGAACTTCTCATATGTACAAAACCCACACTTCATGAATCATAGGAAAATACCCTAGGAAGGGTATCTCCACCACTTCCACCTCCACTTCTAGCATTATCTGGAACTTTGGCATCTGATACAAAACAATATTTTTATGAGAATAAATCTCAGTAGCATTAATAACCATTTTTCAAAATAGCTAGTTTGTACCAACGTAAACTCATACGAAAATTCTACATTCTTTTTCTTAAAACAAGACATCTATTGGGTTATCCTATATAATAGTTCATTTGACATTCATACTTCCATGCATAAACTTAACTCACGGTATATATCTCATCAATTCATTAAAACTTATAGGTAACATAGCATCATTCATATAACTTTCATCATAACATGCTCTTTCGCATACTAGTAATCAGTTATTCAAATATGAACTTATCTACCACAAATACATATATTAAGAATACAATTTTCATTTATCTTATGCATTCTTGCTCTTTCCTTTTAACTTTCATCACTTTCATGCTCTTTCTCATTTACATTCAAAGGATATGTTACCTTACTTATAATTTAAGTTTAATCTCTAGTTTGGATTTAGTTTTTTGGGCTAGATATCATTCAAATATGTCATTAAGTTCATCTTTTCATCACAAAAGGCGGTAGTCGACTGGTATCACACTACAAGTCGACTAACTGCATTCTGTCCAAATCTTTAAAATTTCAAACAAAGAGCTATCAGTTGACTGCTAAGTGCCAACAGTCGACTGCTAGCTTACTGTTAGGCCTAACATTTGACTGCTAGGATAGGGCAGCCGGCTGCTCTGTTCTTGGGCATTTTTGGAAAATGAAGAACTCAATAGTCGACTTCCAGGTGCCCAACAGTTGACTGCTAGCATTCTGTATACATTTCTGGGCACATCAAGAGCACGATAGCCAACATTGCACTATTGCAGTCAGCTGATACGTCTTGCTTTGTTTTATGAATTGCCATTGACCCAAAATTTCAATCCAAAAACTTGTTTCTAAACCTATTTTGAAATTAATGAACTCAAGATAAACTTCTCAACAACATTTAAAACAAGAAATCATCCCAAAACACCATATAATCTTGTCCAAATCTGAGATTAAAACTCATTTTCGTTCAAGCTAAAAAACCCCTTTTTTAGCATGTATAAGTATTTTCAATTGGTTATAAATACCCAATAGTGATTAAAAATAGTAAAAATGTAGTTTTAAATCCCTTTTTCTTTCATACAAGTTCAATTTTGCCAATTTCAGTAATATGAATAGTAAACTCTGAAATAAAGGGATTGGGTTATTATGCTACCTTTTTGCTGGTTTGTAATTGGTGTTTGATGATTGGGAAGTGTTCTGGAGTGATTTCCTAGCTCCTATAATGCTTAAATCGAAGCAACAATGTTGTTTGCTCATAATTCCTTCTCTTTCTCTCTCTACCTCGTCTTTTCTCTCTCTCTAGAGTTCAAACCTTCAGGAAGCACAATGAAGGGTGTGAAGGGTTGGCCTATTTTTTGCTCATAATTTCTAATCATTAGACCCAAAATGATAATTCTTCCAACTATATGTTAAATTACCATTTTTTCCTTAGCTCACTGGCGGGAAGCTTTCAAAATTCTGTTGCCGTAGTAAATCCTTTGTCTAAAATTGCGATTGTCATACCTAAAATTTTTCACTTTTCAGTTTAGTCCTTTTCTTCATTCTATTCAATTTTCTCACTCATTTCTACTCCAATTCTTACACTCATGCAACTGTATGTAAGCTAACATAACATAAATGGAACATACACAAGCAATTAACTAAAATTAACAAACATTTCTCAAAATTTAGGAGTAGATCTTACATGCTGCCTTGCGCTGCCATGCTTCACAGTTAATAGCTTAGAAAAAGACTGGGATCAATTTGTAAAAAACTTTCAGTATAATTTAAAATACTCCAATTTGATGCTTTTCTGTAGATTTTGATTCCGATTATGGCTTAATGAATAAACAGAAGTAGAAAATGGGCATTTAATTGTAAGAATGCATAATTGAAGGGAAACTTGCATAAGCTTGAGTTATTTCCTCAAGAAACTAATTGTGAGAACAATCTCTGAGGAAAAAGGAAAACCCTAGTTTGAATAAGAATAAATTGTAAAAGGTAGATTAATCCACACTCCCTTGACTTTTAACTGATGTTGTGCATTATTGCTTTAAGTATGATTTGTGTTGAATGAGAATAAGTGCTGAAAATGATTGATTTACATGAGAATTAAATAAATGAGTATAGAAGATTGTCTATGTATTAAGAATGCTTATTGCATGTTTGCTAGATTTGGCTATTGGGATTATATGCCATAGGGATGAACTAACTTAGGGTGGCTATTCAATACCTAGTATGGGACCACCGTTGAATATACCATATGCAGACAATTTGTAAATTGATTTATTTTATCTGAATTGGTCTGCATTTGTTGGGAGTTATTTGTTAAACCAAGACAACCCTATGGAAGGCTTAAGGAGTAAGGGTGGATAGCCTATATATATAGGGTGATATTTCTGTTTAAGTATAATATCCTATAACCTTAAGTATTAGTCAACTATGTATATGTATTACTATATAGACAGTATGAGGATGAGAACTAGCTATTGTGCACATACTGGGGGACGTCCTGGATGTTGGCTCTCACCGATCCTTCAGTGAGTGATTGGTGTTATGGATCACACTCATAAAATTAGGACATTATTTTTGGGTGATTGGTGTTACGAATCACACACAACCAAAACTTATGTTTTTAGATAAAACGGCATGCAACATGGAATGAATAATCACATGAGATGTGTGATAGATGAATATATAAGAATTTCAAGCACCATTTTTACTATGAATTTTCATATTAAAGACACTATATTCATTATATTGTTTTGTATTGATTTCCCATATCCATTTTGAATTTAAAAGTATTTAGTAATTCACGTGTTTTTAAACTGATTTGTGGAGAGACACTTTCTGTGCCTTGTCACAGTTGAGTATTCAACTATTTTGTAAGTATCTAATTGTAAATTGCTCTACTGGGATCTAATCATCTCATTAAGTTGTTTGCTCAGATGACCAAGAACAGGGAATGCCTAGGAGATAGTTGGGCAGAAGAGGGATGTCAAGACATCCTTAGAGAATTATAAAGCTATGATGTGGATTTGAAATTAGGCTTAAATTTTGAATATATGTATATGTATTTCTGACTTAGGGTTATATTGCTGAGATTACTGGAGTGTTGATATTTTAGGTTGTTGTATAAGTGGAGAAATGTCTTATTTTTAGGGGAAACTCTGCCCAATTTTTGGTAGGGAATGTTTTGGAGAATAGATTTGTATAATGAATCTAACAAGTTATGGTTTTATTTGTCAATGTGTTAATGGATTTAGTAAAATGATATAGTATATCTCAATTGTATTTGAATAGTTGTTAGAATTTATATTCTAGAATATGATATGGTTTATAATGTGATAATAGAAATGCTGCATAGGATTTATGGTTGAGTGGAATTTGAATGGACTATGAGAAAAGTCTATTTGGGTTACACTCAACTAGTGGCGACCCTCTGACATTTCCTAACATGGAAAAAGTGAAAATTTTATTTAGAATATTGTATGCTTTCGTTATTCTTGTAGATAAATTATAGTATGATTAAGGGGGTCGTTATAATGAAGGCTATATATGTTTTCTAAAACTGCTAATAATATGAGATGACATGTAAAATATGTGAACAACGATGGGTTAATGAGATATCCAAGAGATTCTAAGGCATATAATGTCCACAGTTTCAAATTTTGTACAATAGATTCAGATTAAGGGCTAAAAACTTAGAACAGTGGAGTATTTGGTTCTTTTGGCACAAAATAGTTATGAAAGGAGTATGGTAACTGTCAAAGATTTAGGGGTGTTCCTTATTATGGCAAACTAATAGACATTATAGAGTTAAATTATCATGGTTGATTCATGGTAACCATTTTCAAGTGCAAATGGGTCAACACAACAATGATTTTTGGAATGAAAAAGGTTGCCCTTGATTTGACTTAATTAATTTTTCTAGATTGATTCACATGAGTGAACATGAACATGATGAACCATACATTCAAGCATCAGAAGCTCAAATGGTTTATTATTCATGTGATGCAATTGATAAAGAGCGGTGCATTCTTTTCATATAAAGCCTTGAGACTTATATGATATGGAAAAAAATGAAGAGACTGTCCATGATAATGAGGCCTACTCATAAAAACAATTAGATATGTTTTTCTCATATGATGTTGAGACTATTCCATTTCAAGAGAAGTTGAAGAGGATGAAGTCCTTATTATAGATTTTAATGCCAAAGTAGTTAACAATGATAATGATCATGTGATTGTGTAGCTATTAATTGATGTTGTTTTATTGTTTTACCAATATATTAGATGTATCATGTCATACAATATTTAATAATTTTGGTTGATGATATAATGTGAAAAAGGCTTGTATTTCTTTTAGTTGTATGAATTCAATCACTAGATGATTTCTATATTTTATAGTGGTTATTCTCATGTTTTGATAGTTGATTACATATATGTTGAGAGTGCATTTCTTCACATTTTATGGTTAAAATTAAAATCTCGAAGTGTGATATCCTAGCTGTTGAGAATACTGTGGCGGGTGAACAAGGTGAAATTGAAATTCAGGGATAATGCCAAGTTTGTGCAACATTTGAAGAAGGGAGACATTGTGAGTGAGTTTGTAAAGTAAAAAAGCATTACTAAGTAAAGGCAATATATACCTATATTTTCAATGCGTGAAGAGTTATTACAAGTTATCTTTTCTTTGGTATACTTGATAATTATAAGCCTGATTGTGTACCTTTATACTTTGTTTTAATTTTCGAAGGAGGCCTAAATTCCCTCTCTTTCACACCCTCTTTCTCTTTCTTTGTTTTTTTTATCTTTTTAAAGCAAAAACAAAGTTACAATTGTTAATATGATATATAATTGCAAAAAAATATAATATTGCTCTCTTCCCTGTGTAGAATATTACTCTTGCTCATTAATTAACAGTATTTTCTTTATGAATGGTTATGGTCCAAATCACATAACAAAATCTTAGATAGTTTATGTGATCATGTTTTGCTCTTTATCCTCCAATAAATTGAGTTATATATATGACTTGTTTAATTTTTTTCTCTTTTCTTCATACTCCAATAGAATACATTTTCAAGAAGGGGCAAACAATTTTGTATGACCTTGATGAATTTTTTTTTTGCATTTTCTTAATTATTGGTTTAGGATTATTACATTTACATCCTTCATAAACAATATTCATTTAATTTTGATTTTTCATTATATGTGCAACTTCTCTTGCTACCCCACTCTAGTCTCCATATATTGCATCACATTCTCCCATTTGTTGTATCTCTATTCTCTATGAAGTATCTCTGTTCAACTTGTCTTTATATGTTAGGACATTGGTCCATCCATCTAAACTTTTGTTTAAGAATTCAGTTTACTTTCCCTTTCATACTTTTCTTTATGCACCAACAACTCAATCACATAACATAATTTAGATCCCATTACATCACTAACTAACATTAATCTAACCTAGAATTTTCAATTTCTTCGATCCTCGCTAATTATCACCGAAATTGTAGAAATTAAATAGGATCTTTTCACTTTTGCTTCTTGTTCATAACTCATTATCTATTTCTACAAGTTGGATCCTTGTTTTTGGTTTTTCTTGTATAGCTCTACTCTCTAAGAGTTTCAAAATGAATCACATCTTTTATGTTAGATTTAATCATCGGTTGAACTTTAATTTTCTTTCATATAAGAATTTAACCAACATTCATTTTTATTAAAGTGTCCATGTGGGGTTAAAATAAGGATAACCTTCATAACCTTCTCCTGCCATATTCCTTTCCATTCCTTGGACTCCACCTGTGCTTGTATTCTTTGCAACACATAAGCCACTCTCATTATCATGTCAATAATAATCTAGTTAGTGCCTTAACTTTACTTGAATTATAAATTCAATACCTATTAAATAAAAAAAATAAAATTTTCTTGCTTGTGTAGGAATGCATAGAGAAAGAAGGAAGATGACAATAAAGAAAGGAGTACCTATGTGCCTTTCATAGCACCTATGTCATAAGTGTTGAAATCAAAATACATACTTGCAGCTAAAAGCTTCATGACTAGGAACTATTGAAAGAGAAAGGCAAAATCTTAATTTTATAATTCAGCACATATATTTGATAACTAGAATGGAAAATAAAGATTATTACTACTATGTTTAATGACCTCAATCTGTTGTTGTGATCAAAAAACATTGTTTATGATCACATCTAACATAAATACCATTCCCATTGCCTAAAAATTCATATAAATGGCCATAATTTATTACTTAATATGTATTAAACAAACATGTTCTACTAGAGTGGTGAATTAGGTCTTAGCACCCTATAACCAACTCCTGCAAACATCTTAGCTTCTCATTGATTTTCTCTCTTCTTAACTAATTTTTTTTAAAAAAATTAGAATCTCAAACATTCTCTTTTTATACTAAAAAAAGCATATTCTTTTTTTAATTATTAGTTTATGATTATTAAATGAGAGTTGATGAGACCATGATGTGAAGCACATGAACACAAATTTTGATAGGCTTTACTAACTAGATTATTTCTAATTTTTTACTTATGAATATAATATGCTTATATCAAGGCTCGTAATGTAACGTCCCAGTTACTTTTTAATTAAATATAAGGTGGATAACTAATTTTATGACTTAGCTATTATTTTAAATTAAGAACTCCTTAAGCGGCTTGTTAACCTATCATCAGTTGCTCAATTTTACCATATTATTTTTATTTATTTTTTCTATATACATAACTTACATAGCCTTATAAATTAAACAACATAACAAGATCAATACATAAACATTCATAAATATATACATACACATATGGAATTTATCTCTACTCTGGTCTTACATACACCAGCCTTTATTTTCCTTGTACACTACATAAACACATACATGTACATCAAAAAGTAAGGGTCACAACCCTTGTACATCAAAAGTTTCAAAAATACTATTAGAACACAGGGAAAAGCCTAATAGGATACATAGAAATACAAAACTACGGGATATAAGGAGGTAAGAGTGGGGGTGGTATTTCAATCATGGACACTACAATGATGTCCCAGATTACTATAAACGTGCCCAACAATGGGATGGTGACCATTACCACATCAATCTCCTAGATCAGGTGATCATGTGGCATCTATACAAACATCAGTATGGGTGAGAATTCGAGATTCTCATTAGGAATCAACCTATAACAGCATCCAAGAACCTTATATACATAATAAAATTCACCCAGTTACATCAATCCATGACAAACATAAGAAAAAATAAAGTTCATGTCAAAAAAATTTAAATTGTAATATACCTGCCATGTATTTTTAAAGACCTCAACATGTCATACTTACTTGTAGTCCCATAAGCATAATATAGGTCCATATTGCACATATTGGGATCACCATGTCTGCACTCTTTATCTCTTATTATCTCTGACATATATTATTCTTCGTCACATTTATAATTACATAAGAATGAGAATGTAAGTAAACTAATTTTGTGTCTTTAAGATACTTCACTTAAGTTCCCTTTCTCCTAATATACGTCAAATAACACTAGTATTACATAAGGTTAATCACCCACACGTACTTTTATTTTCATAGTCTTCGTCATGGAAAAATTACAATTTATATGCATATATGATCACACAAGCATGCATGGCATAGTTTTTGTCACTTGCAATCTAAAAGAAGGCACAATTAGAAGTAGTAACACTCCAATTTCACATTTTTATTATTATTTCTTAAGTTCTAAATTTCTAGGAATCTTTGAGTTCTAATTGTAACGCCCCTATCTAGTATTACCATTAATTTTGATATAAACAGAAATGTTTGGTACATTATCTTTATCCTTTATTTAATTAAAGTCTGAGCAGTTATACCATTGAATTATATTAAGCGAATTAGGTTTGGGATCTTTGGCTCAGATTAAAACTTACATACACAGTGGAATAAAAGAAATTCTAAGCTACACAGCATAATTTAAACTTTTATACACTTCAATGGGATAAGTTCCATAATGTTCATTACATTACAGTAAATACGTATCAAGATATGCGAAGCACCCGTCCATAGGAAGTAAGGAGACAAAAATCCTGTCACTCAGACTCCCTTTACAAATTTCCAAGATGGACCAGTCCTTCACCTATCCTTCCCCTGATCTTTTCTAATTACATCTCAGGTCTACTTCCAAAAGAATAATCCTAGATCTAAACTAAGTATGTCTAGACTAGGACCCAAAAATAGGGGTTACAAAAATTTCTTAACCCAAAAAGAACTCGAACTCCCAGCTTGGCTATACGTCTGTTTCTGATACATTTTACCACATAAAGAGAAACACAAGTTTCCCTGTAGCTTAACAATTCAGGTTTTTTTAAAAAAAAACTAATATGTATCAAGGTGTAAGCACCAAAATAATTAATTCTACATTCTTGGAATAAAATACAGCATAATTTCAAAAATATAATTGGCAAGCAATATATGGTCCATTAAAATGTCAATAGGATGGGATTAATATATTGTCAAATAAAGCATGCTATGACATACATTACCATACATTAACAAATTATTTAGGCTTATCATTCCTAAATTTTCTTTGTAATTAAACTATGCACACTTGGGCACTTGGGAATGTAACCCCCCAATCCTATAGTCTCTTTTAAAGTGATTTAAATAATATAAACTATATACTATAAGATTGGTGAATTACTACTTCCCTTACCCAAGTCAATTATTAATTGTTTACCAAATGACATAATTAGTATTATTGGTTTGGGTCACTACACTCGGGATCTCACACATTATGCAGCGAAAATTAAAACATATTAGTTAAAATAACATACATGTGTGTACATATATTTATATACATCAACATTCATTTACAGTGCATACACATCATTATTTATACATATATCTATGGATATGTGAGGGTGTTATCTAGGGTAAGGAGACAACAAGCCTGTCACTTATACCCATTTAACAAAAATAGCTAGTGGATTCCTAGCTCACATATCCTAATACATATATGCCCTTATCCTATACATCCAAAACTATTCTCTTGATCCTTTTACCAAAAACATTACAAGGATTCAGGGTATGAGGCATACTAAAAACTTTCCTAGAACTTTACATTCTCAAGGTGTTTAAGGAATTTCCCATACATATATGATCCACAGTTCCTTAATAACAGGGAAATTTCCCAGGAAGGGTATCTCAACTAACTCCATCTCTATCTTAAGGAGGATCTAGCATCTAGGCATTTGATACAAACTAGCATTTTATGAGAATAAATCTTAGTAACATTAATAACCAGTTTTCAAAATAGCTAGTTGTACCACCGTAAACTCATACGAAAATTTTACATTCTTTTTCATAAACCAATACATCTATTGGGTGATCCTGTATAACATTTCATTAAACATTCATACTTGCATGCATAAACTTCACTCATAGTATATGCCTCATCAATTCATCAAAACATATAGGTAACATAGCATCATTCATATAACTTTCATCATAACATAAAGAGCAATAAGGAAATAAGAACACTTCTTATTGGCCTCTGCCAATCATCATCATCATCATCATATAATTGCATAATAAGAGAAATCTGTAGGGGTAACATGTGCACCACTCCATGTTTTCACATATGTACTGTGGCAACTCTGCCTGGCAGTCCTCGACTGCATATAACATTTGTGTACATTTTAGATCATCCTCTAGTGGATCCAAGTACCATAAGGTCCCCAACTCTGGGTTCCACACATTAAGTACATATCGGGGTCCTCAAAACGCTATTCATAAACATATATATATGGGTGAATCGGTGTATACTATAGTTTTGTAAATTCTAAGTATGTGACTTTTCATTTACTTTGGCCATTAAGTCACTAACTTACAATTCACAACTACCACGATAATCGTGGAATGTCTAATTACCGTCCCATACCAGCAATCAGACATTCAGATATGAACCTATCTACCACAAATACATATATTAAGAATACAATTTTCATTTCTCTTATGCATTCTTGCTCTTTACTTTTAAATTTCATCACTTTCATGCTCTTTCTCATTTAAATTCAACATATATGTTACCTTGCTTGTAATTTGAGTTTAATCTCTAGTTTGGATTTAGTTTTTGGGCTAAATATCATTCAAATATATCATCAAGTTCATCTTTTTATCACAAAAGGTGGCAGTCGATTGGTATCACTCTGTAAGTCGACTAATTGCATTTTGTCTAAATTTTCAAAATTCCAAACAGAGAACTACCAGTTATTTGCTAGGTCTTGGTGATTGACTATTAGCTTCGTGTTGGGCGACGATCGACTCTTTGGGTGAGGCGATCCTTTGCTCTGTTCTTGGGCATTTTCTAGAAAAATTAAGAACATGACAATTGACTTCCAGGTGCCTGGCAGTCGACTGCTAGCATTTTTTATATGTTTCTGGGCACAATAAGAGCACAACAGTCGACTCCTGCACCATGGCAATCGGCTGTTGCATCTTGCTCTATTTTATGTATTTTAGTTGACCCAAATTTTTAATATAAAAACTTGTTTTTAGATCCATTTTAAAATTAATGAACTCAAGATAAACTTCTTAGCAACATTTAACACAAGAAAATAGCTCAAAACATCATATAATCTTGTCCAAATCTGAGATTAAAACTTATTTTCATTCAAGCTGAAGAACCCATTTTTCAGAAACAATTTTTAGCATGCATAAGTATTTTCAATTGGTTAAAATACCCAATAGTGATTAAAAATAGTAAGAATGTAGTTTTAAATCCCTTTTTCTTTCAAACAAGTTCAATTTCACAAATTTCAGTAGTATGAACAACAAACTCCGAAATAAAGGGATTGGCTTATTATGCTACCTTTTTGCTAGTTCTAATCGATGGTTGTTGATTGGGAAGTGTTCTAGAGTGATTTCCTAGCTCCTAGAATGCTTAAATCCAAGCAACAAGGTTGTTTGCTCACAATTCTTTCTCTTTCTCTCTCTAGCTCGTCTACACTCTCTCTCTCTAAACTTCAGAGTTCAAGATATAGTTGAAGGGTTCTAAGGGATTAGCTTATTTATAGGTGATCTGGTTCTTCAAAATTTTGCTCCCAATTCCCAACTATTCAGCCTAAAATGATAATTTTTTTAACTATATGTTAAATTACCATTTTATCCCTAGCTCACTGGCGGGAAAATTTTCAAGATTCTATTGCTACAATAAATCTTTTAGCTAAAATTATGGCTTATTGCCTTGAATTTTCAGAATTTCACACCTCCATCCTCACTTCATCTTTTTCCTTTCAACTTAGTCCCTATTCTTTCTCTTCACTTAAAATTCTTATTCTAATGCATCTATATTATATGTAATTTAATGCAACAAACACAAGCAATTACATAAAATTTACAAATCTAACACCTCAACACTATATTTCTTTCAGATAATTAAATAATATAAGGTAATATAATATAGTATTACCCGAGTATATTTTTAACTTTTTCTAAGTTAAATAGTTGAGTGCCACTAGTTTAGGTTACTACGCTCGAGTTGTCACACGTTACGCAGCGAAAATAAATAAAGTAATTTAAATGAAATAGATAGATATAGAGATATTCATATTCACATTCAAATGTACATAATATTTATATATATACATATAAAATAGTGTATGCCAGACATATACCTATAGATATATGAGCTAGCAGGGTAAGGAGACAACAAGCCTGCCACTCATACCTTGTTTTAAGTAAAACTCTCCATCTCATATATCTTAATACACATATGCCCTCCTCATCTACACCAAAATTTTCCTTCTAATCCTTTAAAAATACTAATAAGGATTCAAGGAAATGGGCATGTCAAAATACTATAAACTCCTAGTTATGCAAACAGTCAGTACTTCTATCTCCATCAGCACCTGATACCTAGGCATCTGATACAAATCATCTTTAATGAGAATTTTTTCTTAGTAGCAATAATCACCTGTGTTTAAAAATAGTTGTTTGTATCACCGTACAAATACGAAAATTCACTACATTCTTTTTCATGATAGTTTGAAATATTATGCTATTGGAATAATGTAAATGTATTAAATACCTATCTCATGCATTTACTTATGATTACACATACATTTTAATAAATATTCATCATACAAGATGCATTCTCAGATTGTAATGGTAACAACTCACATTCTCATTTTAGTATATAGAGTATAAGCAAGAAAACATGCAATTTGATATGGCTATAGTCAAAAGCATCATACAGTAATTCTTTCAAATTTTTATTCACAAATGAGATTCTCTTGTGGTCATGAGCCACCTACAATCATTCTCATGATTTTCACTGTCAGCATTTATTCTCAGGTTAACCGTCAGCATTTATTCTTAGGTTATCTGTTAGCAATTATTCTCAGGTTAACCATCTGTAAAACTTTTCCTAGATTAAAGCCATTTGTAGCTATTCTCGCGGTATAACCAATTACATCCCTTCTCGCGGAATAACCAAATGCATCCTTTCTCGCGATCAACCATTTGTAGTTATTCTCATTTATGGTTTATGCTTAATTGAAATTTCTTATTTCTCTTTTCTTTCTCATAATTTCTCAAATCTTCTCATTTCTCATGTTACCCATTACTATTCAAGATTAAATCCTATGTTTGAGAGAAGTATTGGGCTAATTGTGGATAAAAATAGGTTATTGAGTCAAAATTTCCAAAACAAAGGGCTACAAGTCGACTTCCAGCTTACTGCCCCAAAAATGTTTCAAACAGTGAGCAATCAGTCGACTTCCAGTACCCCGACAGTCAACTGCTCTGTTCTTGGCTAATTTTTGGAAATAAGAACACGATAGTCGACTTCCAGCCCCTGGCAGTCGACTGCTAGCATCCTGGATACGATTCTAGGCAACTCAAGAGCACGACAGTCAGCTGGTAGAGCCTACAAGTCGACTGCTACATTATGCTCTATTTTAAAACTCGTCGTTGACCAATTAATTTTGCCTAAGAACATGTTTTTAAAATAGTTTTCAAGATTGAAAACTCAATAACAGCATAAAAGCTTCGTTTACCACTCATAAACAGCCCAAACCACTGATTATTCATGCTCAAATCTTGGATTTAAACCCTTTCTTGAAAACCATGAAAAAATTCATTTCTCAGATTTGCACTTATGCATTCACAAGTATATTCAAGTAGTTTAAAATATCCAATAGCAATCAAAAACACTAAGAATGTAAGTTTTTATCTCCCTCCAGTTTAAAATCATAAAATTCAAAATTTCCACCCATAAATAGTAATTTAAAAAATAAGGGAGATAGGTGATTTGCTACCTTTCTACTAATTTCCAATCGGTATTTGATGATGGTGAAGGGTTCTGGTAAGTTTTCCTAACTCTTCGAATGCTTAAATTCGATTAACAGCTTTCTTCCCTCTCAATTCCCACTCTTTCTCTCACTAACTCGATTTCCCTCTCTCTTTAAAATTTTAGAACTCAGGAAGCCAAATGAAGAGTTTTGGAAGGTTGGCCTATTTATAGGTAATCCAGCCTTTTGCAACTTTGTTCCTAATTCCCAACCATTCGGCCCAAATTGGTAATTCTTCTAACTTTATATTAAATGACCATTTCGTCCCTAACTGCCAGGTGGGAAATTTTCAAAATTCTGTTGCTACAGTAAATCATTTGGCTAAAATTATGGCCTATTGACCTAAAGTTTTGGAATTTCACATCTCTATCCTCACTTCATCTTTTCCCTTTCAATTTGGCCCCTATTCTTTCCTTTCCCTTAAAAAATCTTTTCTTAATGCAACTACATGTAACCTAATGCAACAAACACAAGAATTTGATTCATTAAAAATTAACAAACATCTCTTAATGCGCAGAAGGAGCAGATGTTACAACAAACATTTCTCAAAATTTAGCAGCGAATATTACAGGGGACACTTGGCCACCCTTAAAACTCTTTGTGCACACTTGGACACATGTGGACACTTGGCCACCTTTAATATTCTTTGTGTATACTTGGGCACATGTGGACACTTGGCCACCTTTAATAGTAATTGTGTACACTTGGGCACTATGTGGACACTTGGCCACCTTTAATAGTCATTGTGCACACTTGGGCACTAAGTGGACACTTGGACACCTTCCTAGGCTCATTGTGCACACTTGGACACTATGTGGACACTTGGCCACCACCTAGGGTCGTTGTCCACACTTGGGCACTAGGTGGGCACTTGGCCACCTTTAACATTTCTGTAATTATCCAAGAAAATTTTCTTTTCTTGAGAATCATTATTAGTTTACATCCCCTTTAAAATTCTAATAACTTCAAAAATAAGATTCCTTTTTCTTGGAAATCAATTCCCATGTACATTTATTTCTAAAAATTCTAGTAATTTCAACAATAATTTCTTCTTCTTGAAAATTAATTCTAATGTACATTTAATTTCTAAAAACTCTAATAATTTCCATAATGATTTCTTTTTCTTGGAAAATTAATTCGAATGTACAATTCCTTTCTAAAAATTCTAATAATTTCCATAATAATTTCTTTTCTTGGAAAATTTATTCCAATGTACAATTCCTTTCTAAAAATTCTAATAATTTCCATAATAACTTCTTTTTCTTGGAAAATTATTTCCAATGTACAATTTCTTTGTAAAAATTCTAATAATTTCCATAATAATTTCTTTTTCTTGAAAAATTAATTCCAATGTCAAATTCCTTTCTAAAAATTCTAATAATTTCCATAATAATTTCTTTTTCTTGGAAAATTAATTCCATTGTACAATTCCTTTCTAAAAATTCTAGCCTTTTTAGAATACTTACTCTCCTTACAAAAATAATCTAAGTTTTCTCTTGTGACATCAAAAATAATTTCCCATGCCTTGAATCAAAATCGTAGTGCATAGCTTATAAATTCCAAGAATGAATATCATGGACTTGGCCTAGGGAGTTTTATTCATTTGGCAATTCCATTTCCTCTCTTTTTGTTCTTTACTTAGTACACTTAAAAGGTTAGGGTTCTTTCTTTGTGATCATCATGAAGTTAACATCATACAACCCTAATTCTTTTTCTAACAACATATTCACGCTATCTCATCCATCAACCTTCCATTGAACCACACATGCTAGCCACATAAATACATTTAGATCAAGAATGTAGGGACAACTTAAGTTCCATGGAAAACTTAAACATAAATATTGAATTGTATAACTAGAACATGGAACAAAAGCTTAGATTCCACACCTTGGTGCTTCACGTGCTCACTCTCCCAATTGCTCTCCCAAGACTCTTGAAATCCTCTTTTCTTTTCTTCCCTTTCCTCACGTGTGTGTGTATGTGTAGGTTGCATGAGAAGTGAAATTTTTCCCTCTCGCTTCCTTCCACGCGTGAATGGTGTATAGTATGCATGAAAATGAAGTTTTCCCCTTCCAATACATACAAATTTTATGCCATTCTCAATTACTTTTTCCTCACTTCACGCCACCCCTTTCTTTGTTTTCTCTCTCTCCTTTTTTTTTCTTTCTTTTCTTCCTTACTTCACGTGTGTATGTCTCCTTGTGAGACTAAAATTTTAATTCCCATTTCTCTATTCCCCCTTCACGTGTGGTTTGTAGTATAAAAGTCAAATTTCAATTCCCTCTTGTCTCTTTCTTGTGTTAGGTGGCGTGTGGGTGTGTGTAGGTTCCAATTGCATTCTATTTTCATTTTTCCAAAATAAAATTCTGCACTTGTACTCTCTTGCTTGCAACCTTGGTAATTGTTTTCCTTGCAAGTTTGGGTTACCTATTCTCACAAGCAATTAAATTCATGTTGTTTGCATAAAAATTTTTGCTCCTTTTGTCTTCTTTTCCTCACCATAATTTCCTTTTTCACGTGGGATTCCATATGTAACATGTCAAGTAAAATTCTACGCCTTTAAAATTCTTCCTCCTTGCCATGTTTTCATGCCTCACATGTAGCCAATATTGACTACTCTTTCTTTAATACAACCGAGAAGACAAGTGAGAAAAAGAGATTTCATTTTTAATTCTTATGCCAATTAAAATAATGCTTCCAATTAGTGATGAAGATAGAAGAGAGGAAGAGAGTGATGTGTGGCATTAAAACTTCCTTCTTTAATCTCAAGTGATCGAATGGTGTTGCCAAGCAATGAGTAAAATAAACCAAGGAAAAGTAGTTAAATATGTGTGTGTATGGTGAAGCAAGAGTGCAGACATTGTGTGAATAAACACACATCTAGATAGGCATATGGCAAGGACATTTGGGAATGGAAGAGTACGGTTTGTGGGGAGATGGAAGAGAGAAGGAAGGGACGTGTGAGACAAGTCTCCTTCCCTTCCCTTGTGTTGCCTCCAACATGCCTGAAGAAGGGAAACTCATGTGTGCCTTGCATGAAACATGAGTCTTGCATGAAGGGAGAAGCTTATGTACAAAGGGGTGGAATGCATACAGCAAGTAGGGAGATAGCTTCGCAATTTCATAATATAAAAAATGTCATTTGGTAATCCCACAAAGCATGAGAAATTGAGAAAAGGAAAGGAAAGTGCAGCGTGCAAGGGAAGGTTGCATAACCGTACAGCAAGGTGTGAAGAGGGGAGCTGGCGTGAGTTCTCTTCCTTCCCTTTCTTTGGTGTGACCGAATGGGTTAAGATGAGATTGCAAGAAATGGTTGTACTTAAAGTACACATGTGGCAAGTTAATAATAATAATTAAGGATGAAAAAGGGAAAAAAAGTGCAGCACCCACCTTAACCAAAGAGAAAAGATGAATTGAGTTATGAGGGACACGGAAGAGCAGTTGAAAAGAGAGAGAGAGCAGCTTCACAATTGAGAAAAACACACACATTCAGTCAAGGGAGAGGGAGTGATTTAGCTGAGAAAGAAAGGAGCAAAGAAGCAAAGGGAAAGTCAAGAAGAAATCCAAGATAATCTCATCCTAGTTCATCCTTGAGGTAGGTTAGCAATTCCTTGACTTTTGTTCCATGTATTAGAATATATACACCATGATTTTCCAAGCTTTCATGAAACATTAGTTACTTCTCTACATTCTTGAAAATGTGAATATCTCTTGGCTAAGCTTGCATGGTAATGGATGTGTTTGTTGATGTGCTAAATGGATATTTTTATTATCATTAAAGAACTATTGTTAGTAAAATTTAACATGTATCATGGAAAGCTTTAACATAAGATAGTGCTGAAATTTTGTATTTTTGGCATGACTAGTATATGTTTTGATTTGTAGACATCAAAATGAAGGTAGCTAGTTAGAAATTGGTTTACAATTTGTGACATTGCTCTTGTTGGCTTACCAAATCTGAAAGTGGCCTTTGTAAGGGGCGAAATGGCTTGATGAAAATTGTGTAAGAGAGATTAAACTTCGGTTTTGGCTAAAAGGAAGAAATAAAATTGGCTAATTAAGGTATAGTTAATTAGTTCACCTTTTTGCACATAATAAGACCCCCTATTATTTTTAAGATGTAAAAATAGAGAAAAGTGTGCAAGCCTTAAACTTAATGTGTAGCAAGAACCAAGAAAACAAGTAAAATAAATGGTTGATGGCAATGGTTGCACAAATTAAAAGTGGGAGAAAGTACCCTGAAAATTAATGCATAAAGTCAAGCAGTTTAATTTATAGTAAGGATGGAAAATTTGACAATGTGGTATGAAAAACCTAAAATATTATTATCCTATCATGGTGGCCGAAACCAATGGCTCATTTTAATTTTAGTGGCCGAATCACCATGCTAATTGTATACGAAATTATAAAGTATAATGAATTATGGTTGCAAATTAATTCATAAAGGTGGCCAAGTGTCCACAATGTGACCAAGTGTTCACAATTAAATCATAAAGGTGGCCAAGTGTCCACATTTCTTGAAGTATGACCAAAGGAGCTTTGCACTTTAAGGCAAGGTAAGTTTTAAGAATGAAATGTATAACTAATCACTATTTATTTCAGTTTTAACATGTATAATCCCATGAAATGATGTTATACTTAAAATGAGAATATCTACTTTTATCACATTGACATTTCAAATAATCATGCAATGCTTACCAATTAGTATATATATGAGACTGTGTTTTAAATGACTAGAATGCAGATAAAAATATTTTTGGTTGCTTGCACCCTAGTACATATTAGTTCATTTTTTTTAAAAAATGAATTGTTAAGCTACTAGAAAACTTGTGTTTCTCATTTATATGCTAATATGTATCAGATACAGACGTTTAGCAGTGGTGGGGAAAGATGGCAGCCCCTTTTTGCTAAGAGCCTTTTGTATTCCTTTATTTTGGGTCCTGATTCTCTATATGATTTTTGGATTAAGAGTTAGGACTATTTTTTTGGTTGTATATAGTAGAGGGAAAAAGGAAATTGCCGGGTCAAGGATATGTGAAGGACTTGCCCATCCCTATTATTTGTAAAATGAGTTTGAGTGATAGGCTTGTTGTCTCTTAACTCCTTATGGACAGGTATTTCATATATCCTAGTTTATGTTTACAGAAGGATGTAACAGACATTTATTATTCATAGTATGTATAAGTTTTATAAATTCTGCTGCAATGTATTGAATTTAATTTTCACTGTGCATAAAGTATGGTTATCTGAGCAAAAGAACCCGAACCTAATCTGCTTTAAAAAGACTTAATGGTATAACTACTCAGACATTGTAAATGAATAATTAAGGTTAAGAATAATGTACCAAACTTATCTGTTTACATCAGAAGACTTGTAAATGCTAGATAAGGGCGTTACAGGTACCATCAAATCAGAGTGAGAATAGAAGACATACCTAAGATAATGTTCAGACCTAGATATGGCCATTATGAATTTCTGGTAATTCCATTTGGATTAACGAATGCTCTAGCTATTTTTATGGATTACATGAATCATATCTTTAGACCCTACCTTGATCAGTTCGTGGTAGTGTTTATTGATGACATTCTTATATATTCTAAGAGTATTGAAGAGCATGAACACCATCTTAAAATTGTATTACAGTTTCTTAGGGAAAAGCAATTGTATGAAAAATTAGAAAAATGTGAATTCTGGTTAGAAGGGGGGAAATTCTTAGGTTATGTAATCACTAGAGATAGAGTAACAGTAGATCCTAGTAAGATAGAAGATGTAATTAGTTGGGAGAGTCCCATAATAGTGATCGAAATTCAGAGTTTTCTTATATTAGTAGGGTATTATAGGAAATTCATTCAAGGGTTTTCACAAATTGCGTTGCCTTTGACTAGACTGACTAGGAAAGATATTCCTTTTGTATGGGATCACAAATGTGAAGACAACTTTCAAATTTTAGAAGAAAAATTGACCACAACACCTATCTTAATAATTCCTAATCCCTTAGAAAATTTTGAATTGTATGGTGATGCATCCAAGAATGGCCTAGGATGTGTCGATGTAAAATGGGAGAGTTGTCGTATATGCCTCTAGACAATTAAGACCTCATCAAGAAAATTACCCTACTCATGATTTATAATTAGTAGCCATAGTGTTTGCTTTAAAAATCTGGCAACACTATTTGTATGGGTCAAGGTTTGAGGTATTTAGTGATCACAAAAGTCTCAAATATCTCTTTAACCAAAAAGAATTAAAAATAAGGCAAAGGAGATGGATGGAATTTTTAAAAGATTATAATTTTGAATTAAAGTACCATCCAGGAAAAGTTAATGTAGTGGCAGATGCACTAAGTTGGAAATCTCTCCACATAACTCAACTAATAATAAATGAAATGAGCTTGATAGAGAAATTTAGAAATATGAGCCTATCCACACTGGTGTTACTAGATAGGATATGTGTGAGTGAGTTAAAAATTGATAATAATCTTAGAACTCAGGTATTAGAAGCTTAAAGAGAGGATGAATTCTTAAAGTCTGTAAAATACCCAAAAGAATTCAAAAGAGGTGTCAATGGGGTAGTAAATTTTCAAGATAGGATCTATATCCTAGATTCAAAAGGACTAAGGGATATAATTCTAGAAGAAGCCCATAAGAGTAACTATACTATTTATCCTGATACTATCAAGATATATTAGATTTGAAAAAGAAATTTTGGTGGCCAGGAATGAAGAAGCAAATAGCTGAGTATATTGCTAGACGTCTAGCGTGCTAGCAAGTGATTAGGAAATAATGCAATCTGGGTGATTGTAGACAGATTAACTGAATCTGTGCATTTCCTACCCATCAAAATAAATTTCTCATTAGATAAGTTGGCCCAATTATATATATAAGAAATAGTAAGACTCCACGAAATTCCTACTAATATAGTATCTGATAGAGACCCTAGGTTTACTTCTAGATTCTGGAGAGCCTTGTAGGAGGCTTTTGGTACTAAACTTAGTTTCAATACTGCTTATAATCCACAAACTAATAGACAAACTGAAAGAACTATTTAGACTCTAGAAGATATGCTTAGAGTATGTACATTAGAACAAAAAGGGAATTAGGATAGAAATTTATCTTTAGTGAAATTTTCTTATAATAATAGTTTTCACTCTAACATAGGGAGGGCTCTATATGAAGCCCTATATGGAAGAAGATGTAGGTCACCCTTATGTTGGTTTGAGGTAGGGGAGAAACAACTGTTAGGACCAGACTTAGTTCAACAAACCACAAATCAAATTAAGATGATTAAAGAAAAGATGGCCAAGGCCCAAGATAGGCAGAAAAGTTATGCTAATAAAAGGAGAAGGCCACTAGAATTTGATGAAAGAGATCACGTTTTCCTTAGAGTTTCTCCTATTACTAGTATTGGTAGGGCTATTAAGTCCAGAAAGTTAAGCCCAAGATACATTGGACCTTTTCAGATCTTGAAAAAGGTTAGCCAATCTGCTTATCAAATTGCTTTACCCCCATGTCTATCCAATCTCCACCATATCTCTCAAATTTGAAAATATCTTCCCGATCCTTCACATATTCTCATGCCAGAACAGTACAATTAAAGGATAATTTGACATATACACCAAGACATTTAAAGATTATTGGTACCAAGACTAAATAATTGAGGAATAGAACTATTCCTTTACTAAATATTTTGTGGGATCAAATGTCACCGCAAGAGGCAACTTGGGAGAAAGAAGAGATGAGAAGAAATTTTCAAGAGTTATTTGTATAGGGATGTATAAATTTCGAGGACAAAATTTTTAAAAGGAGGGAAGAAATGTAACACTGCTCTTTTTGTATTCAAGAGATGTTTGTTTATTTTAATGAATTGAATGTTTATGTTTGTTGCATTAAATTACATATAGATGTATTAGAATGAGAGTTTTAGGTGAAGAGAAAGAATAGGGAGCAAATTGAAAGGAAAAATATAAAGTAAGGATAGATGTGGGAGTTTTCAGAATTTTAGGGTAAAAAGCCATAATTTTAGCCAAAAGATTTACTATAGCAACAAAATTTTGAAAACTTCCCGCCAGCGAACTAGGGACAAAATGGTGATTTAACATATAATTGAAAAAATTATCATTTTGGACCAGATATTTGGGAATGAAGAGCATAATTGCAAAGAGTTAGATTACCTATAAATAGGCTAACCCTTCAAACCCTTCATTATGCTTCTTGAAAGTTTGAACTCTAAAGAGAGAGCGAGGATGAGCTAGAGAGAGAAGGAGAAGGAATTGTGAGCAAACAACATTGTTACTTGGATTTAAGCATTCCAAGAGCTAGGGAATCACTTCAGAATAATTCTCAATCAACAAACACCAATTACAAATCAGCAAAAAGGTAGCATAATAACTCAATCCCTTTATTTCGGAGTTTACTGTTCACATGACTGAAATTTACGAAATTGAACTTGTTTGAAAGAAAAAGGGATGAAAAACTAAATTCTTATTTTTTTTAATTACTAATGGGTATTTTTAACTGATTGAAGATACTTGTTCTTACTTAAAAATTACTTTTGAAAAATAGGCTTTTCACCCTGAACGAAAATGAGTTTGAATCTCAGATTTGGACAAGATTACATGATGTTTTAGGCTATTTTCTTGTGTTAAATTTTGTTGAGAAGTTTATCTTGATTTAATCAATTTCAAAATGGGTTTAAAAACAAGTTTTTGGATTAAAAATCTGGGTCAATGGGAATTCATAAAATAGAGCAAGACGTAGTAGCCGACTGCCAAGGTGCAGTAATCGACTGTCGTGCTCTTAAGATGCCTAGAAACGTATACAGAATGCCAGAAGTCGAATGCCGGGCACCTGGAAGTTGATTGCCGTGTTCTTCCTTTTTCCAGAAATGGCCAAGAATAGAGCAGACGACTGTGCCAACCCAGTAGTCAACTATCGGTCCTAAAAGTAAGCTAGGAGCCAACTTTCAGGCACCTAGCAGTTGACCGATAGCTCTCTGTTTGGAATTTCAAAGATTTGAACAGAATACAATCAATCAACTTGTAGTGTGGTACCAGTTGACTGCCACCTTTTATAATGAGATGATTAACTTAATTGCATGTTTGAATGATATCTAGGCAAAAAACTTAATCCAAACTTGAGATTAAACTTAAATTATAAGCAAGGTAACATATACTTTGAATGTAAATGAGAAAGAGCATGAAAGTGATGAAAGTTAAAAGGAAAGAGCAAGAATGCATAAGAGCAATGAGAATTATATTCTTAATATATGTATCTATGGTAGATAGGTTCATATTTGAATGACTAATTGCTGGTATGGGATGGTGATTGGACATTCAACGATTATCGTGATAGTTGTGAATTGTAAGTTATTGACTTAATGGCCAATGTAAATGAAAAGTCACATACTTAGAATTTATATAACTATAGTATGCACCAGTTCACCCATATATATGTTTATGAATAGCATTTTGGGGACCCCAGTATGTACTCGATGAGTGGAACCAAAATGTGGGGACTCTATTGTACTTGAATCCACTGAAAGACGCTCCAGAATGTACACAAATATGATATGCAATTGAGGACTGCCAATGGGTATAATTGCCATAGTACATATTCTAAAGTATGGAATGGTGCACATGATGACCCTCTAGATTTCTCTTATATTATACGATTATATGATGATGATTATGATGATATTTGGCAGAGGCCAACGAGAAGTGCTCTTATTTTCTTATTGCTCTTTATTTTATAATAAAAGTTATATGAATGATGTTATATTACCTGTACGTTATGACGAATTTATGAAATATATGCTATGCGCTAAGCATATAGAATGAGCAATGCATGCAAGTATGAATGTTAAATGAAATGTTATACAAAATAACCCAATCGATGTATTGTTTTTATGAAAAAGAATGTAGAATTTTTGTATAAGTTTATAGTGGTACAAACTAGCTATTTTGAAAACTGGTTATTAATGCTATTGGAATTTATTCTCATAAAATGCTGGTTTATATCAGATGCCTAGGTTCCAAATATTGCTGGAAGTGGAGATGGAAGTGGTGGAAATACCCTTCCCATGGTATTTTCCTATTATTCATGAAGTGTGGGTTGTGTATATATATGAAGGTCCTCCCACACCTTGAGTATATAAAGTTCTAGGAAAGTTTGGTATGCCCAATACCCTGAATCCGTATGATATTCTGAAAAAAGGATCAAGAGGATATATTTTGATGTATAGGTTAAGGGCATATATGTGTTAGGATATGTAAATTAGGAATTCACTAGCAATTTTGTTAAATGGGTCTGAGTGACAGGTTTGTTGTGTCCTTACCTTAGTTAACATTTTCATATATCCAAAGTTATATGTCTAACGAATGATATGTATACACTATAAATGAATGTGGATGTATATATACATATATGTATGTTTTATTTCAATTAATTAATGTATTTTTTGCTGCGTAACATTTGAGATCCCAATTTTAATAGCCCAGAACAATAATACTAATCATTTCATTTGATAAATATTTAAAATTTGACTCTGGTAGAGGAAGTAGTAATTCAATAATCTTATAGTATATTATTTTATTATTTAAATCACGTAAAAAGGAACTGTAGGATTGAGGGCTTACAGAATTCCTTATGATCTAGATGCTATAAAAAACTTATTGGAAAGAATCTCATACAATGAATTTTTGAAAATAAAAATATGAACGATGGGCCAAAGAAGCCATGTATCATCCGCTCATCCTAACTATGAGAGATGTTTGATAGCTATTAAATAAGTTAAATGCTTGTGTATCTTCATTAGATGGTATGTAGTTGCATTAGAAAGAGGGACTAAACTAAAAAGAAAAGAGTGGGGACTTGAATGAAAGGAAAAATTTTAATGAGGCGGGTTATATAGGCTTTCAATACTCCAAGGGTAGAAAATCGTAATTTTAGCCAAAAGAGTTAAGTGCCAAGGATAACACACCAACAAGTCTTGAACTTCAGACTTAGAGAGAGAAGAGCCAGAGAGAGAAAGTGAGAAACTAAGAAAAAAGAGAATCGTAAAGAGACGTTTGACATACTTGAGGCAAGGATAATACACTAACAAGTCTTTAATAAAACTTTTATGTGCTTTAAATCAAGAAACTAGGTAGCAAACAATCTAACCTTGTCTATTTCGAAATTACTGCTCATGTATTGAAAATTGTGATTTTCATGTTGTTTCAGCCAAAGAGGAGTTTAAAAATTACATTCTTGATGTTTTTAACTGCTATTAGGTGTTTTAAACTATATAGATGTACTTATATATGCTTAAATCAGATAAACAAAAATTAGTTTTTACCTATTGACGAATATAAGGTTGAATCCAATATTTGAGTGAAATTAAACGTCAATTTGGACTCTTTTCACAGATAAGTTCTTTGGCATAAATTTGGGTCAACAACTAATTTGAAAAATATAGCATAACATAGCAGCTGACTACTAGCTCTTGAAGGTCGACTGTCATATTCTTGTGTTGCCCAGAAACGCATACCAAGCACAAGCAGTTGACTGCTAGCCTTTGGAAGTTAACTGTTATGCTCATCTTTTCTAGAAAATTGCCAAGAATGTAACAATCAACTATTGGGTCCATGGCAGCCAATTGGTAGCCCTCAGATTTGGAACATTTGGTAGGATAGAGAATAGAAAGTCGACTGCCAAATGGGTGTAAGTCAACTTATGACCCCTATTTTGGAATATGAGCTCAATGACCTCATTGAAAGCATAATTAGCCCAAAACTCCACTCAAACAAGGGATTTGAACTTAAAATTATAATGGGTAACATGTGGGTTGAAAGTGAAAGAGAAAGAGCAAGAATGATATGAGAATTTAAATAGGAATGAGCATGAGACATAAAAGATAAATGAGAAAGTATTCTTAGTGTATGGATAGTGGTAGATAAGCTCATGTTGAGTGACTGATTGCCAATATAAGACGGTCGTTAGGAATTCCACGGTTGAGCTAAATGATTTTGAAACACTGTGATAGCTATCAATTTTTAGTTAGTGAACTCCCTTATGGCCAGTTTAAAGGAGTCACATACTTAAAGTTAGACATAACCATGGTATGAGCTAAATCACCCTAGTCACATACATGTGAATAATTTTTTTAGAGTTGAGTGTTCATCTTTTCTATAAAATTGCCAATAATGTAACAGTTGACTATCAGGTCCATGGCAGCCAACTAGTAGCTCGCAGATTTGGAACATTTGGCAGGACAAAGAATGGAAAGTCAATTGCTAAGTGGATGGAAGTCGATTTGTGGCTTCTCTTTTGGAATTTGAACTCAATGACCTCATTGAAAGCATAATTAGCCCAAAACTACACTCAAACAATGGATTTGAACCTAGCATTGTAATATATAACATTTGGGTTGAAAGTGAAAGAGATAGAGCAAGAATGATATGAGAATTTAAAAAGGTATGAGCATGAGACATAAAATATCAATTAGAAAGTATTCCTAGTGCATGGATAGTGGTAGATAAGCTTATGTTGAGTGACCAATTGTCGGTATGGGACAGTCGTTGGGCATTCCATGGTTGAACTAAATGATTTTGAACCACCGTGATGGTTATCAATTTTAAGTTAGTGAACTCTCCTATGGCTAGTTTAAAGGAGTCACATACTCAAAGTTAGATATAACCATGGTATGAGCCGAATCACCCTAGTTTATATACCTAGGAATAGCATTTTTGGAAGTCTATATACCTATGAATAGCATTTTTGAAGATGATCTATTAAAAATAGTAATCCCATATATACAGAGGAGGAGCTACTAGAAAGGTGGGTAGAAACTTTGTCTTAATGGT
Organism: Senna siamea; assembly: GCA_031216115.1. Lineage (NCBI taxonomy): Eukaryota > Viridiplantae > Streptophyta > Magnoliopsida > Fabales > Fabaceae > Senna > Senna siamea. Next base: position 21,346,058 of record CM062363.1, on the reverse strand, counting down.
GATACAAGGAAGGAACTACTAGAGAGGTGGGTAGGGACCCATTAGACTCGAAGATGGTGGATAAACTGTCAGAGAGGCGGGCAGGGACCCTAGTGGAGGTGTTGTGGATGGTTATACTTGGATCCACTACAGGACACTCCAGAATGTACATAGAATGTAGTCAAGAATTACCGAATTAGTCATGGACTACGAGAAACTCACCTATGAGTGAGGTTTAATATAAGGTGTTATTTGCTTGCTACTCTCCTGATTTCACTTTTTATGAGAATGATTTGGCATTGGCCACGATATGCTCTGAATTCCTTGTGTATGCTCTATGTCTATATGTGAATATAACCCTATTACCATTATAATTTGATGAAATATTATGTGATGGATATGTAATATAATTTGATGTTATATCCTGTGTGATGGATATGTGATGAGTTGTAATTGCATTCACAAGTATGAAATTTGTATAATTCATGCATAGTATCCTAATAGACATGATATATTATCTGATGATAAAAAGAATGTAGCGTATTTTTGTAAGAGTACGGTGATACAGATTAGTAGTTTTTAAAATAGGTTGTTATTATTATTGAGAAATTATTCTTATATAAATGCTGGTTTGAATCAGATGCCTAGGTACTAGGTACTGTTAGAGATGGAAATAAAGGTAGTGGAGATACCCTTCTTGTGGAATTTCCCAGTTGTTAAAGAACTATGGATTATTTTTGTATTAGAAGTTCTTCCTACACCCTAAATGCATCAAGTTTTAGGGTCTGTATAGAAAATGTTTTACATGCCCAATACCCTGAATCCTTATTATTTTTGGAAAGAATTAGGAGGATAACTTTCGGTATGCAAAATGAGGGCATATATGTATTGAGATATGTGAGATAGGTACCCACTAGTAGGCTTCTTGTTAAATGGATATGAGTGGCAGGGTTGTTGCCTCCTTATTCTACTTGACAAACCTCACATATCCATAGGTATATGTCTAGTGTATAGGAATTATAATCATTGTAAATGAATTATGTATATATATATTATGAATATGAATGTACATGTATATCTATTTTTACTACTATCTTCGCTATGTTACGTGTGAGAATCCTGAGTGTAGAATTTCTAAACTAATGGCACTTAATTATTTAACTTGATAAAAGTTAAAATTTACTCGAGTAGAGTTAGTAATAACTCACCAATCCTGTAGTATTTTGTATTATATTATTTAATTAACTGAAAGGAACCATAGGATTAGGGGTGTTACAAGCCACATGAATGAAAGTATGAATATTGTTTTCTTGTTAATGGGCCAAAGGAGCCCCATGAATGAAAATGAATGTTATTTCCCTTTAATTGATATAAATGTCCATATTACTATGAAATGAATGATTAACAATGGGCAAACCCATTGAGTATGACATGATTATGAATTTTTTTGTGAACAACCTTACATAGTATTCAATACGACTTGGATTGAAATGACTTGAATTCAAGAGCTTTTCATGTGACTTATGGCTGGTACCATCAATGGTATTTTCTAACATGTTTCCTCTTGATTTCTAAGATTATGTCTCACATGTGCATTGATATGTACAAATGCTTAGATACTTCATGACAGTAGAGGTGGATGTGGAGGTTATTGAGGTGTCTGGCCTTGGATACTTCATACAGATCGATGAGGTTATAATATGTCTAGTTGATGTAGCACCATCCCCCCAATGGGTTAGTGTGGTAGAGAGAATGACTTCCGTTTTAGGGCTCCATTACCCTTGGCTTGTTTTGGGATGGCCATAGGGAGTTAGTGTAACACCCCTTATCTTACCTTAACAACATCATATTACTTCCTTAGATAAGTGGTTACATTAATTCTAGTCTTTAATTATATTTAAAGTTCCCGAGCATCCAATCCATCATAGATTTATTTTGTAATTAGGTTGGGTTCTCATGCTCAGGTGAAATGCTTTGGCACAGCGGAATATAAAACATTAAACACTACAGTAGATTACATACAAAAACTGTCCATATATACATATACATATACATCATGAAATCTATTTCGTACATTGTTTCATATATAGACACCGGGATAGATGAAGTACCCATCCTAAAGGAGTAAGGAGACAACAAGCCTGTCACTCATACCCCTTTTTCAAAATACTATGGGAGAATCGGTCCTTCATATATCCCTATACATATACCCCTTTTTCTGTCTATATACAGCCAAAATATTAGTCCTATTTCCAATTCCCCAAAACAAGGAATTAGGACTCCAAAAAGTTGGGCTATAGCTATATATTTAAGTCATCATCTGCTCCATCGGGAATTCAAAAACGGTGATAACGTACACATTCTTGAGAATAGTAAAGGTACCAAAGAAAGGAATATCCACTGTATCTAACTCCACTTCAATTACCATGCAATATCTAACCATCTAATACATATAAGTTCAGTAATGAGAATTGTATTCCCAGTAGATAAACAACCAATTTATTTTAAAACAACTGACATGTACCACTGCAATAATGCAGAAAATACTCTACATGCAGTTTAATTTCAAAACTCTTTTCATATATACACTTGGATATGATTCATCATGGAAACATGTGTGGATGCAGCTATACAAATGCAATACACATTCAATCAGTTCATTCATGAAATAGGCTATAAGTATTCAATGTGTAAATATCATAATCATATTCACATAAATGACATCTTTGTAATGCATATCATAACATGCAATAAACCTCAACTTTTAGGAGATAGACACCAGATCATTCCCCCTGCCTCTTCTTCCTTGGGAGTATACAAAAGATCATTCCCCACAAGGAAGCCTCTTTTTAGGAATGGATGCATCAAATCATTGCTCCTCATTTAATACCTTGGGAGTATACAGAAGATCATTCCCCACAAGGTAACTTTCCTAGAAGGTAAACATTGAATCATTCCTCCCCTTCACAGGCCTCAGTTTCAAGGGTCATTCACTGGGTCATCCCTCCTCCTCATTTCAATTCCCTGGGGTACATATCAATCATTTCCCACCAAGGAACCTTAACCTCGCATTTCACATTACATCAAGCAATTTCATGCCATTCTTTACCTCACATTTCACATCACATCATGCATTTTCATGTTATTCTTTAACCTTGTGTTTCACCTCACATCAAGCATTTTCATGTCATGCAAACATCTTTTACATAAATGTAAACATTCCATTGATAATAGCACAATAATGCCATGCAAACACTTTTACATAACATATGCCTATTCGGGTGGTACCTCAAGCCACTTCCAATGGACACATAAGATTGGCCATTCTAGGGAAAATTGCCATATCACATTCGGCCAAGGCAAGAAAAATATGAGAATGTGGCACTTTTAACTCATTTGGTTCCTTTTTAGCATTATTCTCATCATCTAAGCATTTTGGTAACACTTTCAATAATTATGCCTAACATTTTCTCACACCTCAAATTTGTGTAAGTGTACTTTAAGTCATCCTTTTTCATGCTTTTCTAACTCATTGTTCATATCAATGATGACCATACATATAATCTCACAATTTCACATTTTTAGGTATACTTTTAAAGTGGAAAAAGTAAGACTTTAAATTGACAACATTACTCAAGGTATAACTTGCCATGATTTTCTCTCTCTTCTTTTCTTAGAACTAGACATATATAGTCTCTAAGTCAATTTTTAAGAACAATTTCAGCATCATTCCTATGCATTCATTCGGCCAAGGTGACTAATGCACACTTATTTGGTTATTTGTGAAGCTAGACAATAAGAGAAATACCCAAATGCAAAGTTAATTGAACTTTCTCTCTCTTACCATTTTCTAGCACTTTCTCTCACTAGTTCTAACACAATTTTTCCAAAATTCAGCACCAACATTAACCTTAGCATTCAGCCAAAGTGAGAAAACAAGCAAAAGTGGAGTTGTTTCATCAATTCCCTTCCAACAAAACAACATTCATGCAAAAAAACATGCAAAATACCATTTTCTCACTCTAAAAGCACAAATTCAGCATTTACCTAATTTAGGGTTTAGAAAGATCAATTTCCATTCATGCAATCTTATCATCTCATGAATTTCTATACTTTCCAACATATCTATAGTCACAACCACAAGTGAATTCCAACATTTTTCACATCCAAGTAGGAAAATCTACCATACACATGTAGAGAGAGAAATTTCCACCTTTCTTACAATTTTGAAAACACCATAAATCTACCATAAATCATGAAAATAATTGCATAAGGTTGTTCATCTACCTTGAAAAGCCAATGGATATGTAATTCCCTTTCTAATTTGATGTAAGCTTCCTCTCCTTCAAGTCAAGATGGGTTTTCGGCTATCTCCTCCTTCTTCTCCTCTTCTCACGCCATTTCTAGTAGCTAGAAGAAGAAATAGGCTGAATTAGAGTTGGACTTATTTACAAAAATGCCATTCTTGAAATTTTTGTCAATTTTATCATTTTTTCTTTTCTTTTTATAACAATGGCATTGTCTCTCCTTACCATTGTAATTTTATGCAACTTCCATGGGCTGGGCTGCTATGCCCTTCTAGAATTTTGAAATTGCATAGTGGTCCCTAAACTTTTTGGAATTTGCATTTTAGTCCCTAAGAAAAGTGCACTTTTGCTATTAAGTCCAATTTGGCCATTTTTGCTTCCTTTTTCATTCTTTTCGGTTTCAAGGGGTAAAAATCACTTAAATAAAATTCCATAAGGCTCATTTCCATGAATTTACTAATTTACTTTTATTTTAAGAAAATTACAATTTTTCCCCTAAGGCAAAATTACCTTTTTACCCTTTTATGCTAAAACTATCATTTCACCCTCATTCTTTCTTCTTTTGATCAAGAATGAGTAAGGATTTCTAATTCCCACCTTAATAAAATATTTAGGATCAAACTATAATTTTCTCACATCATATAAAATTACCATCATAACCATGATGTGAAATTACAATTTTACCCTTCTTAGGAAAAATTGTCCTTTAATATTAACATAAGTAATTTCTTGCATAACTAGACTCTTCTTCTCTCTTAAATGAAAATAATAAGAGTCCTTTGTCATAACTTCATGAAATAATAGAATTAACTAATTATTCATTTCATGGTAAAATTATCATTTTACCCTTCCTTACTAGATTTCCAATTTCATGCTTTTATCACAAAAGTGATTATAAAATGATAAAAGTGTTCATTATAACTCCTTACTAAATCATCCTTAACCCTTCACAATTAATACTAAAATGATAACAACAACAACATCATTATAAGTTACAAGTGTTAGGAGCGGATGTTATACTTAGTATGTTTTGTATAAAAGAGTGGAGTTTGCTTTTGTTGAAAGTTATGTATATAAGTATGCTAACTCAAGTATTGCAGTGACAATTTATCCCATAATGGGTAAGGTAGTCTTGAGGAGAGTCATCATCATTTCTCAAGTTCTCACCTAGTATTTTGGAATTATGTATGTATATATATATATGCACAATTGTATATAGAGATATCTAATTCTTGTATATAACTATATCCTAGTATTTTATAATTTTTCTAATATATGTATATGAGTGAGAATCCTGAGTGTAACCCTAAACTAAAAATTAAATTTAGTAAAGGATATAGAACATTAATATAAAATTGAACAAAGGTGGTTAAGCAAAAATAAATGAAAAAAAAGATGAGTTAGTAACATACCACCCCTATGAATATGGTAAGTACCTATAGGAACAGGATGTTACATTAGTGGTATAAAGAATAAATACCCACTATCTAGGATAGATGATTTGTTGGACCAACTTGGAGGAACGAAGGAATTATCCAAATTGATTTGAGATCAGGATGCCATCAGATTAGAGTAAGAGGGGAGGATATTTCTAAGACTTCTTTTAGGACCAGACATGAACACTTTGAATTCAGAGTAATGCCGCTTAGTCTAACCAATGCTCCAACTATTTTTATCGATTACATTAATCGAGTCTTTAGATCATACCTCAATAATTTTGTCATAGTTTTTATTGATAATATTCTTGTATGTTCTAGAAACAAGGAAGAGCATGAAGAACACATTAGGGTTTTGCTTCAAATCTTGAGAGAGAAACAATTGTATGCCAAGCTAGAGAAGTGTGACTTATGGCTTGAGGAGGTGAAATTTCTAGGGCATGTTATCGCCAAAGATGGGGTAGCAGTTGATCCTAGTAAAGTTGAAATGATAGTGAAGTGGGAGACCCCTAGGATACTAGCTAAAATTCATAGTTTCTTGGGATTGGCTGGGTACTACCAAGGGTTTAGCCAAAGATTCTTTCAAATAGCCTTACCTTTAACCAAATTGACTAGAAAAGTTATATCTTTCATATGGTCAAAAGAATATGAGAAGAGTTTCCAAACTCTAAAGGCGAAACTCACCACTACCTTGTGTTAGTGATTCCAAATCCATCAGGATCCTTTGAAGTGTACACTAATACTTCCAAAAAGGGCCTTGGTTGTGTACTTATGCAAGATAAGAAAGTAGTTGCCAATGCTTAAGACAACTGAGACCTCATGAGAAGAACTACCCTACTACTAATGACTTAGAATTAGTAGCCCTGAAGATTTGGAGACATCTTCTCTATGGAGCCAAGTTTGAGGTATTTAGTAACCGTAAAAGTCTCAAATACCTCTTTGAAGATAAAAGAGATGGATGGAATTTCTCAAGGATTATGAATTTGAACTTAAGTATCATCTAGGTAAATCAAATTTAGTTGTTAATACCTTGAGGAGGAAATTCCTATATATGGCTTACATTATGGTAAATGAAATGAAATTGAAAGAAAAGCTTCAAAACTTGTATCTATCCACAATAGTATTACCTGATAGAATCTGCTTAAAAAATTTGAGCATAGATTTTGAGCTTAAGGCTCAGTTCCTTAAAGCACAACTAAATGATGAATTCCTAAAGTCCCTAAAAGACACGAAGGAATTTAACAAAGATTATGATGGGGTAGTATAATTTCATAAAAGAATCTATGTCCCTGATAATAAGCACTTAAGGACTAAAACTCTAGAAGCTTACAAGAGTGAATACACCATCCACCTTGGCACCACTAGGATGTATTAGGACTTGAATTCTAGCTATTGGTGGCTAGATATGAAGAGGAACATAGCGAAATTTGTTGCTAAATGTCTATTATGTTAGCAAATGAACATAGAACGTCAAAAGCCTGCTGGCATGCTATATCCCTCAAACATTCCCGAATGGAAATGGGATAAAGTGAAAATGGACTTTGCAGTAGGTTTACCTACAATCCAGTCTAGTAATGATGCAATTTGGGTAATTATGGACCAATTAACTAAATCTGCCTATGTCCTTTCCATTTGGATGAATTATCACTTGAATAGTTAGCTTAACTGTACATTCAAGTCAAGAGATAGTTAGATTGCATGGTATACCTACCCACATAGTCTTAGATCGAGATCCCAAATTCACCTCTAAGCTCTAGAAAGTTTTACAAGAATCATTTGGCATAAAGCTAAACTTCAATACTACAGAACGGACCATTCAAACCCAAGAATATATGCTAAGAGCTTGTGCCTTAGAGAAAAAGGGTATATAGGATAAGATTTTACCTCTCATTGAGTTTTCCTACAACAATAGCTTCCACTCTATTATAGGGATGGCCCCATACGAGGCACTATATAGGAGGTAGCGTAGATCCCCTATATGATTTTTTGAAGTTGCTGAAAGAAAACTCTTAGGACTAGAGATTGTCCAAGAGACATTTGATCAAATTAAATGATCAGAGAGAAACTCTTGAAAGCTCAGAGTAGACAAAAGAAATATGCCGATATGAGACCAAAACCCTTAGAATTTTTAGGAGAACATATCTTCCTCAATATATTCCCAAAATTAGGTGTTGGAAGAGCTATAAAGTCTAGAAAATTGAGTCCAAGATATATGGGACCATATTATATTTTGGAAAGAATAGGTTCATCTGCATATCAGATAACCTTACCCCCATTTCTTTTAAACCTTCATAATGTCTTCCAGGTCTCTCAAATTAAAAAATATTTGTCTGACCCTTCTCATGTATAGGATGCCTAAGTAGTGAAATTAAATGATAATCTAACCTATCATCCAAGACCCATAAAAATCATTGATTATGAAGCAACTAAGACACAAGATCATTCTATTTGTGAAAGTGTAATAGAACAATGAGGCAGTTATAAGAACCACCGATCCAAAATTATTTGAATAGGGTGGGAGAATTCAAACATCCTCCTAAGCAGCCTAGTCTCTACATTTAATTTAGTTGAGTTAGCAACATGTTTCTAATATAAATGTGATACTGAGAGCTAGAGAAGCTAGTTATGATTTGATTGATTGAAAAGAAAAAGAAACTAGGCCGAAACGAGGATCGGTTCAAGAGAAAATGAAGTATTAAGAAAATGGTACATTTGGATAGCTTTACCCAAAGGACAAGTAAGGAATTAAAAATAAGATAATAAAAAATAAACCCTAAAGGAATTAAAATTTGGTGGTATAAAGGAAGAACTCTTCTATAATAGCTAAAATTTACTTATGACCATAGGGACTGATTAGTAATTATTTTTAAATTTTAGCTAACTATATTTCTACCCCCAAGAAGAACCATCGTATAAAAAAGATAAGGAAGAGTGAAAGTGTCACAAAAACACTCTAGAGAGAGAAAAGGTAACCTAGTAGTGAGAGAAGTAGAAGAACCCAAGGAGAAATGAGTAGATCTGAACTAAAACCTGAAGCGAATCGCTAGAACAACTGAATCCAAGATGTAATGAAGCCCTCCCATTCATCTTTTAGGTGAAAACCCATTTTTATCTCACTTGAATGTTTTCTAAATCTATGTTTTAAGCTGAGCTAGGGAGATTTAAACTTGCATTCTGTGATTTGTATGCTGGATAGAAGCTTGTGAGGTTTTGTGTAACATCCGCTCTTTCTACGCATTAAGAGATGTTTGTTGATTTTAAATGAATTAAATGCTTGTGTTTGTTGCATTAAGTAGCATATAGATGCATTAAAATAAGTTAGAATAGAGTTTTAAGGGAAAGGAAGGAACGAGGATCAAATTGAAAGGAAAAAGAAAAAGCGAGGATAGATGTGTGAATTTCCAAAACTTCAGGACAATAGGTCATAACATTAGCCAAAAGATTCACTATAGCAACAGAATTTTGAAACTTCCTGCCAGTGAGCTAGGGATAAAATGGTAATTTAACATATAGTTAAAAAAATTATCATTTTGGGAAAAATGGTTGGGAATTAGGAGCATAATTGCAAAAGACCGAATCACCTATAAATAGGTGAAAACTTTAGAACTCCTATTTGGCATCCTGAATTCTAAAATTCTAAAGAGAGAAGGAGAACGAATTAAAGAGAGAAGGAGAAGGAATTGTGAGCAAACAAGGCTATTGAGTGGATTTAAGCATTTTGGGAGCTAGGAAAACATCCTTGAACACTTCACAATCATCATAAACTAACATAAAATTAGCAACAAGTTAGCAAATCACCAATTTCTCTCATTTTAAAAATATCACTATTTATAATTGAAAGTTTGATTTTTCTTTTAAGTTAGAGAGAGGTTAAAACCTACATTCTTAGTATTTTTGATAGCTATTGGATGTTTTAAAATGCATAAATATGCTTATGAATGTTTAAAAGTAAATTTGAAAAATAGGTTTTTAATGGTTTTTGAGAAAGAGTTTAAATCCAAGATTTGAGCATGAATAATCAGTGGTTTAGGATGTTTTTATGTGGTAAATGAAGCTCTTATGCTGTTATTGATTTTTTAATCATCCAAACTATTTTAAAAACATGTTTTTGGGCTAAAAAAATTGGTTAACTACGAGTTTTAAAACAGAGCATAACATAAAAGTTGACTGTCATGCTTCTGAGTTGCCCAAAAACATGTGCAGAATGCTAGAAGCCAATTGCCAGAGGCTGGAAGTCAACTTCTATGTTCTTATTCTCCAAAAACTTGCCCAGAACAGAGCAGTTGACTGTCGGGGTCTTGGAAGTCGACTGGTTACTCTGTGTTTGAAATATTTTTGGGACTACAAGCTAGAAGTCAACTTTCAGAGGCTAAAAGTTGACTTGTAACTCTCTATTTTAGAAAATTTGACTCAATAACCTTTTTTCAGCCATAATTAACCCAATACATCACTCAAATGTAGGATTTAAACCTAAAATTTAATGGTTAGCATGAGAATTGAAAATGCTTGAGAATAAATGAGAAATAAAAGAGAAACATGAGATTTTATGAGATGAGTATAAACCATAAATGAGAATAACTGTAAATGGTTGATCCGCGAGAATAGCTGTAAATGGTTATGCCACGAGAATAGCTGCATTTGGTTATGCCGTGAGAGTAGCTACATTTGGTTATACCACGAGAATAACTGCAATTGGTTATACCATGAGAATAGTTGCAACTGGCTATAATCCAAGAAAAGTTTTACAGACAGTTAACCACAAGAATTATTGTAGAAAGTTAACCAGGAGAATTATTGCAGACAGTTAACCACGAGAAATAATGCAAACAGAAAACCACGAGAATGGTTACAGATGGTGAAAACCACAAGAATGATTGCAGGTGGCTTATGACCATGAGAGAACTCATTTATGAATAGACATGTTTAAAGATTTCTTTTGTGGTGCTTTTGATTATGGCTATATCAAATTGCTTGATTTTTTTTGTTTATGTTCAATTTTGATAAATGAATATTATCTGCTGCCATTACGATTTGAGAATATATCTTGTGTGACAGATATTTGATGATGTGCACATGTATTCATAAGTATGTCTGTGTAACATTTATGTATATTATTCCAATAGCATAATATTTCAATTATTTTGAAAGAATGTAGTGGATTTTTGTATCAGTACAGTGCTACAAGTAGTTTTTCAAATTACAGGTGATTTTTGCTACTAAGAAATTCTCTCATTAAATGTTGGTTTGTATCATATGCCTAGGTATCAGATTTTCTTGGAGGTCGAGGTGGAAGTGGTTGAGATACCATTTCTAGGGCTTTTCCTGTAATTAAATAATTATGGGTTATCTATGTCTGAGAAGTTCCTCCTACCCCTTGACTAAATAAAGTATTAGGTATTGTATAGTATTTTGACATCCCATTTTCCTAAATCCTTATTAGTACTTTGAAAGGATCAGAAAGAAAATTTTGGTTTAAGTAAAGAGGGCATATGTGTATTAAGATATGTGAGATAGGTAATTTTTCTTAAAACTGGGTATGAGTGGTAGGCTTGTTGTCTCCTTACCCTGCTTAGGCTCACATATCTATAGGTATATGTTTGCACACACTAATGTTTATGTATGTATAAATATCATGTACAGTTGAATGTGAATGTAATTATCTCTATATTTATTTATCTCATTTAAATTTCTTTATTTATTTCCGTTGTGTAACATATGAGAACCCAACTGTAGTAACCCAAACTAGTGGCACTTAATTATTTAACTTAGAAAAAGTTAAAAATGTACTCGGGTAGAGGCAGTACTAAACTCATAAATCTTATATTATATCACCTTATATTGTTTAATTATATAAACAGGAATATAGGATCTGGGGTGTTACATTTTGTATGTGATTGATTTGTGTAAAAATTAAATTTTTGATTATGGGTTGCTCTCTATTAATCTATTAAGGTATTTTCTCAAATTTTTAGCTTAATTCCTAGATTGCTAATGTTCAGGTCGATGTATGTTGATGTTTTGGAAATGAAAAAGAGTATAAAAGGGTATATAAATGATTAGAAATGAAACCTTGAAGTTTTGCGAGCCAAAATGGATCAAAAAATGAATTTTTACGCATGGCATGAACTAGGTGTCACATCTGTTAGCCTCTTCACCATGGCTAAAAGTTGTCTTCACCTCAGTGAACTGCCTCAAGTGTTTTCTATGTTCTTTGGCATGGGGCTTTGCCGCAATGAACTTTCTCAACTTTTTTATACCTGTCACCTTTGTATTTTAACCTCTTTTCTTCCTCAAACATCATGTAAAGCTAGGAAATGATCCTAAATCTATAGTAGCGCATTTAAGAACTAATACGGGATATGCTTGATGTAACATCCACTCCTAAATTTTGAGAGATGTTTGTTAATTTTAGTTGATTTCTTGTGTTTGTTGAATTAATGTTATGTTAGATTACACATAGATGCATTAGAATGAGAGTTTTAGGTGAAGAAAAGAAGAGGGACCAAATTGAAAGGAACAAGATGAAGTGAGGAGTTTACTGTTTGTACTATTGAAAATTGCGAAATTAAACTTGTTTGAAAGAAAAACGGATTAAAAACTACATTCTTATTGTTTTTAATCACTATTAGGTACTTTTAACCGATTGAAAATACTTGAACATGCTAAAAATTATTTATGAAAAATAGGGTTTTCAGCTTGAACGAAAATGAGTTTTTAATCTCAAATTTAGACAAGATTATATGATATTTTGGGTTGTTTTCTTGTGTTAAATGTTGCTAAGGAGTTTGTCTTGAGTTCATCAATTTTAAAATAGGTTTAATAACAAGCTTTTGGATTAACAATTTGGGTCAATGATAATTTATAAAATAGAGCAAGACGCAGCAGCCGACTGCCACGGTGTAGCAGTCGACTGTCATGCTCTTGATGTTCCCAGAAAAGTATATAGAATGCTAGCAGTCGACTGCCGAGCACCTGGAAGTTGACTGTCGTCTTCTTCAGTTTTCTATAAATACCTAAGAATAGAGCAGCCGACTGCCCAACCTAGCAGTCGACTGTCGGGCCCCATAGTAAGCTAGCAGATGATTGCCAAGCACCTAGCAGTCGACTGATAGCTTTCTATTTGGAGTTTTTAAGGTTCAGACAGAATGCAACCAGTCGACTTATAGCATGATACCAGTCGACTACCACCTTTTGTGATGCAATGATGAAATTAATTACAGATTTTAATGATATCTAGCCCAAAAACTAAATCTAAAATAGAGATTAAACTTAAATTATAAGCAAGGTAATATATACTTTGAATGTAAATGAGAAAGAGCATGAAAGTGATGAAATTTGAAAGGAAAGAGCAAGAATGCATAAGAGAAAAGAAAATTGTATTCTTAATATATATATCTGTGGTAAATAGGTTCATATCTGAATGACTGATTGCTGGTATAGGACAGTGATTGGACATTTCACGATTATTGTGATAGTGTAAATTGTAAGTTAGTGACGTAATGGCTAATATAAATGAAAAGTCACATACTCAAAGTTTACAGAACTATAGTATGCACTGATTCACCCATATATATATATTTGTAAAAAGTGTTTTGTGGACCCTAAAATGTACTTAATGTATGGAACCCAAATGTAGAGACTCTATTGTACTTGGATCCACTAGATGTAAGTATGAATGTTAAATGAAATGTTATACAGGATAACCCAATAGATGTATTATTTTATGAAAAAGAATGTAGAATTTTCGTATGAGTTTACGGTGGTACAAACTAGTTGTTTTGAAAACTGATTGTTAATGCTACTAAGATTTATTCTCATAAAAATGTTAGTTTGTATTAGATGCCTAGGTTCCAGATAGTGTTGGAAGTGGAGGTAGAAGTGGTGGAGATACCCTTCCTAGAGTATTTTCTTGTTATTCATGAAGTGTAGGTCATGTATATATTGGAAGTTCTTCCCACACCTTGAGAATGTAAAGTTCTATGAAAGTTTTTGGTATGCCCAATACCCTGAATCCTGGTGATATTTTGGTAAAAGGATCAGGAGAATAGATTTGATGTATAGGATAAAAGCATATATGTATTAGGATATGTGAGTTAGGAATCCACTAGCTATTTTTGTTAAATGGGTATGAATGAAAGGCTTGTTGTCTCCTTACCCTGACTAATACTCTCACATATCCATAGATATATGTTTAATGAATGATATGTATACACTGTAAATGAATATGGATGTATATATATATGTGTGTATCTTTTATATCAATTAATTTAATGTATTTTCCACTGCGTAACGTGTGAGATTCTGAGTGTAGTAACCCAGACCAATATACTAATTACTTCATTTGATAAATATTTAAAAATTTGACTCAGGTAAAGGAAGTAGTAATTCACCAATCTTATAGTATATTGTTTATATTATTTAAATCACTTGAAAAGGAACTATAGGATTGGGGGTTTACATTGAGTTGGTATCAGAGCACTACTACCATGACTAGTTAAAACTGGCTTGATAGTGAAGGGGTAGATTCCTCAGGACAGAGACTAATGTAGGGTAGTTAGCTGAGCCATGGCAGTTGACTGGCTTGTATTATGTTTTGACTTAAAGAATAAAGTATTAGGTTTGGGTAGATGATATTTCTGATTGGTGCTATATGATCTCTTATAAATAGTATGTTGTTGAGATTGATCACCTCAGTAATGTTTATTTTGTAGAGTGAATTATGGCCCCACCTAGGAGAAATACTGGGAAGGAAAAGGAAGGTGAAACCAATATGGAAAGAGTTGCGCAAGTGATGAAGGGAGTGGCAGAGGCTATGAGAGAACAGGTTGCTACTATCGCTCAACAGGCTACTGCTGCCGCCTAACAGGCTATAACCGCTACTCAACAAGCTACAGCTACAACTGAAGCACTTAGACAATTTCAAGAGAATAGACTTGTGAATCCTAACCCAAATCTTGAAGTAGGACAAGTGGGAAACAAAATTTATAATGGATAGCCTAAATTCCAGAAAACAAACCTCCTTCGTTTAGGGGTGAGTTTAACCCACAAGCAGCAAAAGAGTGGCTTCGAAAAATGGAAAAGTTGTTTGACATCCTAAGGACTACTGATGAACAAAAAGTATTATTCGCTACTATATACTTACTGAGGAAGACGAACATTAGTAGAGAGGAGCGAGAAAATTATTGGAATACCAAGGAACCTAGATTACTTAGGAAGTATTTAAGAGAGTATATCTAGAAAAGTACTTCCCTGAGAATCTGAGGAACCAAAAAGAAATTGAATTCAGACAATTGAAACAAGGTAGCATGACTTTTGAGGATTACTTAGTTAAATTTGAAGAGTTGTCAAAGTTCTTTCCTTATTTGGCACTTCATCCAAACGAGGCATGGAAAGCCATGAATCTAGAAGCTGGTTACAGTTGGAGATAAAGAATGATGTTGCTCCATTCGAAATTAGGAACTTTGCGATGTTAGTGAACAAGTGTCGCATTGTTTCTTAAAACCTGGCTGACATAGAGAAAGAGAGAAAAAAGGCCAATTTCTCTAATAGGAAACAACCTGGATCCTTTAGAGGAAGCGATAATAAAAATAAAGGAAACCAGAAAGGGAAGAAACCTGTAGTGAGACAAGCAGTACCTAATGCTTGTCCAAAGTGTAGGAAAAGTCATGGCAGACTTTGTAGATTCCAATCGGCTGTATGTTATAAGTGTAGAAAATTGGGTCATTTCATTAAAGACTGCCCTGAGTGGAAGAAATTGACTGAGCCCACAAGACCTCCTACTATGGGAAGAGTTTATACTCTCAAAGGTAAAGATGTGGTTTTGTCCGTTATCTGATAAAAGGTAAATGTTTGATAAATGGTATATCTTTAATTATACTATATGATTCTGGTGCCGCTTATTCTTTCATTTCTTGCGAATGTGTGGAAAGATTGAATTTAGCTTTATCTAAATTGCCCCATAAGTTATCAATATCTATTGCCGCAGAAGAGCGGGTATTAACTTCTTTGGCCTGCTTAAATTGTTCCTTGTTGTTGAAAATAAGACCTTCATTGTTGATCTCATTTGTTTACCTTTGGTAGGATTGGATATCATTTTTGGGATGGATTGGCTTTCTGCAAACAATGTAATCTTGGATTGTTCTAAGAAATTTGTGACTTTTATAGATGCCATGCCAGTAGTTAGGAAAATTGAGGAAGAGACCCAAAGAACTAGTTTCTGTGTTCTTCTAAAGTTGAACATCAGCATAAACTTAATGTTATTCCTGTAGTTTGTGAATTTCCATATGTCTTTCCCAATAAAATTTCAAGTCTTCCACCTGAGAGAGAAATAGAATTCTCTATAGAATTGATTCTTGGCATGGGACCAATTTCTATAACGCCTTATAGAATGTCTCCCTTAGAGTTAACTGAATTGAAGGTTAAAATAAAGGATATTTTAGGGAAGCAGTTTATTAGGCCCAGTGCTTTACGTTGAGGAACACCAATTCTATTTGTAAAGAAGAAGGATGGAAGTATGAGATTATGTATAGACTATAGACAATTGAATAGGGTAACTGTGAAAAATAAATACCCACTTCCTAGGATAGATGATCTGTTAGATTAATTGAGAGGAGCTACTATGTTTTTCAAAATTGATTTGAGGTCGGGATACCATCAAATCATAGTGAGAACAAAAGACATACCTAAGATAACCTTTAAAACTAGATATGGGCATTATGAATTTCTGGTTATGCCATTTGCATTAACGAATGCTCTAGCTATTTTTATGGATTACATGAATCGTATCTTTAGACCCTACCTTAACCAGTTTGTGGTAGTGTTTATTGATGACATTCTTGTATATTCTAAGAGTAGTGAAGAGCATGACACCATCTTATAATTGTATTGCAGTTGCTTAGGGAGAAGTAATTGTATGAAAAATTAGAAAAATGTAAATTCTGGTTGGAAGAGGTGAAATTCTTAGGCCATGTAATCACTAAAGATGGAGTAACAGTAGATCCCAATAAGACAGAAGCTATAATGAGCTGGGAGAGACCCACAACAGTGACCAAAATTCAGGGTTTTCTTGGATTAGCATGGTATTATAGGAGATTCATTCAAGGATTTTCACAAATTATGTTGCCTTTAACTAGACTTATTAGGAAAGATATTTCTTTTGTGTGGGATCACAAATGTGAAGATAGTTTTCAAATTTTAAAAGAAAATTTAACCACAACACCTATTTTAATAATCTATGATCCCTTAGGAAATTTTAAATTGTATTGTGATGCATCCAAGAAGGGCCTAGGATGTGTCTTGATGCAAAATGGGAGACTTGTCGCATATACCTCTAGAAAATTAAGCCCTCATGAAGAAAATTTTCCTACCCATGATTTAGAATTAGCAGCCATAGTGTTTGCTTTAAAAATGTGGTGACACTATTTGTATGGATCGAGGTTTGAGGTTTTTAGTGACCACAAAAGTCTCAATATCTCTTTGACCAAAAAGAATTAAACATGAGGCAGAGAAGATGGATGGAATTCTTAAAGGATTATGATTTTAAATTGAAGTACCATCCAGGAAAGGCTAATGTAGTGGCAAATGCACTAAGTTAGAAATCTCTCCACATGGCTCAACCAATGATAAATGAAATGAGTCTGATAGAGAAATTTAGAAACATGAGCCTATCCACACTGGTGTTACCAGATAGAATATATCAAAGTGAGTTAAAAATAGAGAATAACCTTAGAACTCAAATATTAAAAGCTCAAAGAGAGGATGAATTCTTAAAGCCCCTAAAGGACCCAAAAGAATTCAAAAGAGGTGTTGATGGGGTAGTAACTTTTCAAGATAGGATTTATATCCTAGATTTAGGAGGACTGAGAGATATAATTCTAGAATAAGCCCATAAGAGCAACTATACTATTCATCCTGGTACTACCAAGATGTATCAAGATTTGAAAAAGAAATTTTGGTAGCCAAGCATGAAGAAGCAAATAGCTGAGTATGTTGCTAGATGCTTAGTGTGCCAGCAGGTGAAAATTGAACATTAGAAAACTGCAAGACTACTACAACCTCTTGAAATTCCTGAATGGAAATGAGATAAGATTTCTATGGATTTCGTAGTAGGTTTACCAAAAACTCAATTAAGGAATGATGCAATCTGGGTGATTGTAAATAGATTAACTAAATCTGCACATTTCTTACCCATCAAAATAAACTTCTCATTAGATAAGTTGGCCCAATTGTATATACAAGAAATAGTAAGATTCCACAGAGTTCCTACTAATATAGTATCGAATGGAGACCCTAGGTTTACTTCTAGATTTTGGAGAGCCTGGCAGGAGGCTTTTGGTACTAAACTTAGCTTTAGTACTGCTTATCATTCACAAACTGATGGGCAGACTAAAAGAACTATTCATACTCTAGAAGATATTCTTAGAGCATGTACATTAGAGCAAAAAGGGAATTGGGATAGAAATTTACTTTTAGTAGAATTTGCCTACAATAATAGTTTCCACTCCAGCATAGGAATGGCTCCTTACGAAGCTTTATATGGAAGAATATGTAGGTCACCCTTGTGTTGGTTGGAGATAGGGGAGAGACAACTACTAGGGCCAGAGTTTGTTCAGCAAACCACAGATCAAAGATGGCTAAGGCCCAAGATAGGCAAAAGAGTTATGCTAATAAAAGGAGAAGACCACAAGAATTTGATAAATGAGATCACATTTTTCATAGAATTTTTCTTATTACTAGTATTGGCATGCTATTAAGTCTAGAAAGTTGAGCGCAAGATACATTAGACCTTTTTAGATCTTGAAAAAGGTTGGCCAATCTCCTTATCAAATTGCCTTACCCTCATTTCTATCCAATGTCCATGATGTGTTCCATATTTCTCAACTTCGTAAATATCTTCCCGATCTTTCACATATTCTCAATGCCAGAACAATACAATTAAAAGATAATTTAACTTATAACCCTAGACCTTTAAGAATCATTGGGACTAAAGTCAAACAATTGGGAAACAAGACAATTCCATTGGTAAAGATATTATGGGATCAGTCATTGCCCCAAGAAGCTATGTGGGAGAAGGAAGATGATATGAGAAAAGTATATCCAAAGTTATGTGTATAGGTAAATATAAATTTTAAGGACGAAATTTCTTAAAAAGAGGGGAGAAATGTAACATCCATCCTAAATTTTGAGAGATGTTTGTTAATTCTAGTTAATTTCTTGTGTATGTTGCATTTATGTTGTGTTAGATTACATATAGATACATTAGAATGAGAGTTTTAAGTGAAGAGAAAGAAGAGGGACTAAATTGAAAGAAAAAAGATGATGTGAGGATGGATGTGAGAATTTTTGGAACTTAAGGGTAATAGGCCATAATTTTAGCCAAAATATTTATTGTAGCAACAGAATTTTGAAAATTTCCTACCAGTGAGCTAGGGACAAAATGGTAATTTAACATATAGTTGGAAGAATTATCATTTTAGGCTGAATGGTCAGGAATTAGGAGCAGAGTGGCAAAGGGACGGATCGCCTATAAATAGGTAAATCCCTCAGAACCCTTCAATTGCATCTTAAACTCTGAAATTCTAGACAGAGAAAGGACGAGTTAGAGAGAAAAAGGAGAAGGAATTTGGAGCAAATAACACTATTACTTCAATTTAAGCATTTTAGGAGATAGGAAATCACTCCAGAACACTTCCCAATCATCAAATACCGATTACAAATTAGCAAAAAGGTAGTATAATAACCCAATCCCTTTATTTTGGAGTTTACTGTTTATACTATTGAAAATTTTGAAATTGAACTTGTTTGAAAGAAAAAGGGATTAAAAACTACATTCTTATTGTTTTTAATCACTATTGGCTATTTTTAACTAATTGAAAATACTTGTACATGCTAAAAATTATTTATGAAAAATAGGGTTTTCAGCTTGAATGAAAATGAGTTTTTAATCTTAATTTAGACAAGATTATAGATATTTTAGGCTATTTTCTTGTGTTAAATGTTGCTAAGGAGCTTGTCTTTAGTTCATCAATTTCAAAATGGGTTTAATAACAAGTTTTTGGATTGAAAATTTGGGTCAACGACAATTTATAAAATAGAGCAAGACGCAACAGCCGACTGCTAAGGTGTAGCAGTCGACTGTTGTGTTCTTGATGTGCCCAGAAACGTACACAGAATGCTAGAAGTCGACCGTCGAGAACTTCAAAGTCAATTGCCATGTTCTTTATTTTTTCAGAAATGCTGAAGAACAGAGCAACTGACTGCCCTAACCCAACAGTTAACTGTCAAACCCACAATAAGCTAGCAGCTGACTACCAGGCACCTAGCAGTCAATAGATAGCGTTCAGTTTGGAATTTTGAAGGTTTAGACAGAGTGCAAACGGTCGACTTATAGCGTGATACCAGTCGACTACCACCTTTTTTGATGCAAAGATAAACTTAATTATAGAATTGAATGATATCTAACCCAAAAACTAATTCCAAACTAGAGATTAAACTTAAATTATAATTAAGGTAGCATATAATTTGAATGTAAATGAGAAAGAGTATGAAAGTGATGATATTTGAAGGGAAAGAGAAAGAATGCATAAGAGAAATGAAAATTGTATTCTTAACATATGTATCTGTGGTATATAGGTTCATATCTGAATGACTGATTGCCAGCATGGGACGGTGATTGGACATTCTGCAATTATCATTTGATAAATATTTAAAAATTTGATGTTAAGAATACAATTATCAAGGACCATGGATTTTGAGTTGTTTTGGGGCTATAATCTCAAAACCCTCACACATAACACTTTGCATAAGGCCAATGTAGCCATACTTCAAGGCCCACAAGTTGTTTCAAGGTCCATGGATTGCTTCAAGGCCCACATGGCATGTTTCTAGGCTATTTAGGCATCTAAAATGGCTCCACTGCTGATGATGATTTGATAAGCTCCTAAAATGAAAAAAGATACAAGATCAGGTAATTATAGGGATAAAACCCCATAAAATGCTCATTAAATGGATAATTAATCTCAAACAAAATATTGTAAAAAATAAAGCACATCATGAATCTGACGATGAATTGGATTCATCATCATAGACTTTGATAACATTTGATGGCTATAAGGCAGAACTATAATCTAAACCTATCTTTTTAAATTTTAGGAAATGAAAATCATGAGTCAAGTACACCACACCTTAGGGCTCGTACCTTATTGTTATACATGTGGTTCCTCTATGATTTATACTTGTGAATGCTTTAGCTTATTTGACAAACAAAGGTTGTGGAAAATCAATAAATGTTGGCTCATTGTGAAACCCCCAAATCCTATAGTTCCTTTTACAATGATTCAAATAATATAAACAATATACTGTAAGATTGGTGAAATGCTACTTCCTTTACCCGAGTTAAGTTTTAAATATTTACCAATTGACATAATTAGTATTATTGGTTTGGGCTACTACACTCGGGATCTCACTCGTTACGCAGCGAAAAATACATTAAATTAATTTACATAAAACATACATATATATATACATCCACATTCATTTATAGTGTATACATATCATTCATTAGACATATATCTATGAATATGTGAGAGTGTTAGCTAGGGTAAGGAGACAACAAGCCTGTCACTCATACCCATTTAACAAAAGTAGCTAGTAGATTCCTAGCTCACATATCCTAATACAAATATGCCCTTATCCTATACATCAAAACTATTCTCCTGATCTTTTTACCAAAAACATTATAAGGATTCAGGGTATAGGGCATACCAAAAACTTTCTATTCTAATACTTCATGTAATCAGGGTGGGGGAAGAACTTCCCATACATATATGATTCAAAGTTCCTTAATAACAAGGAAATACCCCAGGAAGGGTATTTCAGCTAACTCCATCTCTATCTCAAGGAGGATCTGGTATCTAGGCATCTGATTCAAACCAACATTTTTATGAGAATAAATCTCAGTAGCATTAATAACCATTTTTCAAAATCGCTAGTTTGTACCACCGTAAACTCATACGAAAATTCTACATTCTTTTTCATAAAACAATACATCTATTGGGTTATCCTATATAATATTTCATTTAACATTCATACTTGCATGCATAAACTTAACTCATAGTACATATATCTCATCAATTCATCAAAACATATAGGTAACATAGAATTATTCATATAACTTTCATCATAACATAAAGAGCAATAAGGAAATAAGAGCACTTCTCCTTAGCCTCTACCAATCATCATCATCATCATTATATAATTGCATAATAAGAGAAATTTGGAAGGGCAGCATGTACACCACTCCATGTTTTCACATATGTACTGTGGCAACTCTGTCTGGTAGTCCTCGACTGCATATAACATTTGTGTACATTCTGGAGCGTCCTCCAGTGGATCCAAGTACTATAAGGTTCCCAACTCTAGGTCTCACAGATTAAGTACATACTAGGGTCTTCAAAACGCTATTCATAAACATATATATATGGGTGAATCGGTTCATACTATAGTTCTGTAAATTCTAAGTATATGACTTTTCATTTACATTGACTATTAAGTCACTAACTTACAATTTACAACTATCACGATAATCATGGAATGTCCAATCACCGTCCCATACCAGCAATCAATTATTCAGATATGAACCTATTTACCACAAATACATATATTAAGAATACAATTTTCATTTCTCTTATGCATTCTTGCTCTTTCCTTTTAACTTTCATCACTTTCATGCTCTTTCTCATTTACATTCAATGTATATGTTACCTTGCTTGTAATTTGAGTTTAATCTCTAGTTTTGATTTAGTTTTTGGGCTAGATATCATTCAAATATATCATTAAGTTCATATTTTCATCACAAAAGGTGGCAGTCGATTGGTATCAAGCTGTAAGTTGATTGATTGCATTTTGTCCAAATTTTCAAAATTTCAAACAGAGAGCTATCAGTCTACTGCTAGGTTTTGGTAGACAACTACTAGCTTACTGTTGGGCCTGACGGTCAACTGTTGGGTCAGGGCAGTCGGTTGCTCTGTTCTTGGGCATTTCTGGAGAAATGAAGAACACGACAGTTGACTTCCAGGTGCTTGGCAGTTGCCTGCTAGCATTCTGCATACGATTCTAGGCATCTCAAGAGCATGACAGTTAACTACTACACCATGGCAGTCGGCTACTACGTCTTGCTCTGTTTTATAAATTGTCATTGACCCAAATTTTCAATCCAAAAACTTGTTTCTAAACCTATTTTGAAATTGAAGAGCTCAAGATAAACTTCTTAGCAACATTTAACACAAGAAAACAACTCAAAACATCATATAATATTATCTAAATCTGAGATTAAAACTCATTTTTGTTCAAACTGAAAAACCTATTTTTTAGCAACAATTTTTAGCATGCACAAGTATTTTCAATTGGTTAAAAGTACCCAATAGTGATTAAAAATAATAAAAATATAGTTTTAAATCCCTTTTTCTTTCAAATAAGTTCAATTTCACAAATTTCAGTAGTATAAATACTAAACTCTGAAATAAAGGGATTGGGTTATTATGCTACCTTAATCCATGTTTAACTAATGTTTGAATGCTGCTTAATGTTGTAGATGCCTTCCTAATCACTTTTTTAACTTCAAATCTTGCTAAAAATGAGATTTACTTCCTTTTTCCTTTAGTTTCTCTCTCTAGCTCGTCCACACACTCTCTCTCTAGAAACTCAGGATTCAAGAAGAAATGGAAGGGTTCTAAGGTGTTCACCTATTTATAGGTGATCCAGTCCTTTGCAATTTTACTCCCAATTCCCAACCATTTGGCCCAAAATGATAATTCTTCCAACTATATGTTCAATTACCATTTTGTCCTTAACGCACTGGCAGGAAGCTTTCAAAATTTTGTTGCTACAGTAAATCCTTTGGCTAAAATCGCGATTGTCATACCTAAACTTTTTCACTTTTCAATTTAGTCATTTTCTTCACTCTAGTCAATTTTCTCACTCATTTCTAGTCCAACTCTTGCACTCATGCAACTATATGCAAGCTAACATAACATAAATGCAACATACACAAGCAATCAACTAAAATTAACAAACATCTCTCAAAATTTAGGAGCAGATGTTACAGTTCCCTCATGGCCTCTATCACCCCTATTAGGATTTGCATAACCCCAGCTAAATCCACTTCTCTATCCTTATCCTGTTTACCATTTCTCTTGAGAGGTGCCATATCTTACTCTTTAAAACAAACATTATTTAGGTGATTAATCTCATTAATAGAATATTTATAAGAGAATATATGGCTCAATAGGAAATATTATACATTTCCAAACCTAACACTTCATTCCTCAAGTCAAAACATAACATAAATAGTAAAATGCCTAGGCTCAGCTAACTAACCTGCAGTAGTTTCTATCCTGAGGAATCTATCCTCACTATTGAGTCAGCTATGTGCTAACCGTGGTAGCCATGCTCTGATACCAAATAACTATGTAACACCCCTTTGAAACCCCCATTAGCCTATGGTTCCTTTTAGTTATTTAAGAGGTATAATATATAAATTTCATAATGATGGTGTGTTACTATTACCTCTACTCGAGTAAATTTTAACTTTTACCAAGTTAATTAATTGAGTGTCATTTGGGGTCAAGTTCTACACTCGAGTTCTCACTCAAGAATCACAATAGAAAATATATCTATATAGCTTACTTTAAATAACTATACACAAACATGCATACTTAATGTGTAAAATATCATTAAATAACTATTGGGCATGGAGGCAACAACCCTACCACTCATGAACCCATCAAATTGCCTATTGATAGTTACTCGTTAATCTATATACATTCAAGTTAAGATAGGCTATAAAAGAGATTATCTATACTGTCATTTCTTAAAGACCATAAAGACTAATACAAAATAAATGAATGCCTATAGTATCCAAAATAAACATTTCAGTGTACCCCAAAAAGGGTGCCTTTTCTCCCGCTTACCTTCTCCTCCAGCCAGGGGACCTACACATCTAGTACACGCCAGCAATTATGTGAGAAATTAATTTCAGTAATAACACAACCTACTTTAAAAACTACTAACCCATACCATTGTACTTATATGAAAAATCCCTATATTCTTTTCATCATAAAATATAGTACATACTATTGAGATGTAGTGTCTGCAACATACTTTCATGTCATGTGCTCATATTCATGCATGTACAGGTAAAACATGTTAGCTTTATAATGTGCGATGTCCATTCATCATCATTTTGATCAAAAAACATTTCCTAAGGTAATAAACATACCTTTTCATTTTACCTATGAGCAGGAGAAATAATCATAACATACAAATTATCAAGAGTTTCACCTAGCAATAACTTCACGTACCACTACATACATGAATGAGCTATCTTGGTGACTAACTGTGCCATTATAGTAACTTTACTGCATAAGTACTATCTGGGCATCTAACAGCTGAATCCAAGTACAATCTCAATAACTCACAAGATCACTATAAAACCTTTGTACAACTCCTATCCTCTCTACTTTCACGGATCATGAGGCTATAGAATCACCGCCCCTTACCAGTGGATCACACTCTTGATACATTATTCTCTAACATATATACTAGGGTGATTTGGCTCATGCTCATGGTTATGCTTAACCCAAAGTATGTGTTTCTTAATGGCCTTTGGAAGATGACAATAACTTAGAGTTTGCAACTATCACGATGTTTTCAAAATCATTTAGGTTTAACTAGATGTTTGAACATCCCTATTTATTGATTAATCGTGGAATGCCAAACGTCCGTCCCATACCGATAATCAGTCACTTGAACATATGCCTATCTACCACTAGCGTCTACATTTAGAATACTTCACTCTTTTCTTTTTAATGTTTTTTCGCTCCCTTTTGTATCACTATCACAAGGATCCTCTTATCCGAGTGACACGCGACCTTATCTCTTTCACATTACCAAAAATTATGTAGATTCCTTGTATGGTTACATTGTAAGCCCTTAACAAGTGGTATGGAGGATTACTAAGCTCAATTCTTGATAAAAATCATGTTTCATGTAACCCCCTTCCCAATCCTACAGTTCCTTTTAAAGTGATTTAATAATATAAACAATATACTATAAGATTGGTGAATTACTACTTCCTTTACTAGAGTCAATTTTTAATTATTTATCAAGTGAATTAAAAGTATTATTGGTTTGGGCTACTACACTTGGGATCTCACACATTATGCGGCGAAAATTAAAACATATTAGTTAAAATAACATACATATGCATACATATATTCATATACATCAACATTCATTTACAATGTATACATATCATTCATTAGACATATATCTATGGATATGTGAGAATGTTATTTAGGGTAAGGAGACAACAAGCCTATCACTCATACCTATTTAAAAAAAATAGCTAGTGGATTCCTAGCTCACATATCTTAATACATATATGCCCTTATCCTGTACATCAAAACTATTCTCCTAATCATTTTACCAAAATATTACAAGGATTTCGGGTATGAGGCATACCAAAACTTTCTACTCTAACCCTTCATGTGATCAGGGTGGGGGAGGAACTTCCCATACATATACGATCCATAGTTCCTTAATAATAGGGAAATACCCCAAGAAGGGTATTTCAACTAACTCCATCTCTATCTCAAGGAGGATTTGGTATCTAGGCATCTAATACAAACCAGCATTTTTATGAGAATAAATCTCAGTAGCATTAATAACTAGTTTTCAAAATAGCTAGTTTATACCACTATAAACTCATACAAAAATTCTACTTTCTTTTTCATAAACCAGTACATCTATTGGGTTATCATGTATAACATTTCATTAAACATTCATACTTGCATGCATAATCTTAACTCATTATATATCTCATCAATTCATCAAAACATATAGGTAACATAGCATCATTCATATCACTTTCATCATAACATAAAGAGTAATAAAGAAATAAGAACACTTCTCGTTAGCCTCGACCAATCATCATCATCATGATCATCATCATATAATTGCATAATAACAGAAATCTTGAGGGGCAACATGTGCACCACTCCATGTTTTAGCATATGTACTGTGGCAACTCTACCTGGAAGTCCTCGACTACATATAACATTTGTGTACATTCTAGAGCGTCCTCCAATGGATCCAAGTACCATAAGGTCCCCAACTCTGGGTCCCACACATTAAGTACATACTGGGATCCTCAAAATGCTATTCATAAACATATATATATAGGTGAATCGGTGCATACTATAGTTCTGTAAATTCTATGTACGTGACTTTTCATTTACATTGGCCATTAAGTCACTAACTTACAATTCACAACTATCACAATAATCGTGGAATGTCCAATCACCATCCCATACCAGTAATTAGTCATTCAGATATGAACCTATCTACCACAAATACATATATTAAGAATATAATTTTCATTTCTCTTATGCATTCTTGCTCTTTCCTTTTAACTTTCATCACTTTCATGCTCTTTCTCATTTATATTCAATGTATATGTTACCTTGCTTGTAATTTAAGTTTAATCTCTAGTTTTGATCTAGTTTTTAGGCTAGATATCATTCAAATATATCATTAAGTTCATATTTTCATCATAAAAGGTGGCAGTCGACTGGTATCAAGCTACAAGTCGACTGATTGCATTCTGTCCAAATTTTCAAAATTTTAAATAGAGAGTTATCAGTCTACTGCTAGGTTCCGACAGTCAACTGCTAGCTTACTGTTGGGCCCGACAGTCCACTACTGGGTCGGGGCAGTCGGCTACTCTATTCTTGGGAATTTTTGGAAAAATGAAGAACACGAAAGTTGACTTCTAGGTGCTTGGCAGTCCACTACTAGCATTCTGTATATGATTCTAGGCATCTCAAGAGCACGACAGTCGACTACTACCCCATGGCAGTCGGCTACTACATCTTGCTCTGTTTTATAAATTGCCATTGACCCAAACTTTCAATCAAAAAACTTATTTCTAAACCTATTTTGAAATTGATGAGCTCAAGATAGACTTCTTAGCAACATTTAATACAAGAAAATAGCCCAAAACATCATATAATCTTGTCAAAATTTGAGATTAAAACTCATTTTTGTTCAAACTAAAAAACCCATTTTTGAAAAATAATTTTTAGAATGCACAAGTATTTTCAATCGGTTAAAAATACCTAATAGTGATTAAAAATAGTAAGAATGTAGTTTTAAATCCCTTTTTCTTTCAAACAAGTTCAATTTCACAAATTTCAGTAGTATAAACAATAAACTCCGAAATAAAGGGATTAGGTTATTATGTTACCTTTTTGCTAGTTTCTAATCGGTATTTGATGATTGGAAAGTGTTCTGGAGTGATTTATTAGCTCTTAGAATGCTTAGATTCGTCTAACAGCTTCCTTTCTTCACAATTCTAGCTCTTTCTCTCTCTAACTCGGTTTCCTTCTCTCTCTAAAATTTTAGAACTCAGGATGCCAAATGAAGGGTCTGAAGGATTGGCCTATTTATAGGCAGTCCGATCCTTTTGCAATTCTACTCCTAATTCCCAACCATTCGTCCAAAATGATAATTCTTCCAACTATATATTAAATTACCATTTTGTCCCAAGCTCACTGGCGGGAAGCTTTCAAAATTATGTTGCTAAAGGAAATCCTTTGGCTAAAATTGCGATTGTCATACCTAAACTTTTTTACTTTTCAATTTAGTCATTTTCTTCATTCTCTTTAATTTTCTCACTCAATTCTAGTCTAATTCTTGCAGTCATGCAACTATATGCAAGGTAACATAACATAAATACAATATACACAAGCAATTAACTAAAATTAACAAACATCATTCAAAATTTAGGAGCAGATGTTACATTTCACATGTTGGAGGGCTATCATTTGACTAGTGGAAGACTAGTAGTTGGCTGATCACTCTTCGGAATCCTTGGTTCGCAAAATAGTGGGTTGCCAGTCAACTGATAAAAGGCTACCAGTTGACTGGTTGCTCTTTGGAATACTTCCTGGATAAAATGAAGAACATGACAGTTGACTGCTAGAGTTACCAATTGACTACTATGTAGAAAACTTGGATCCAACCATTGACTGATAGGGTTACCAGTCGACTGTTATGTCTAAGTATGCATTTCTAGGTTTCTTAGGAACACAACAGTTGGCTACCACATGATACCAGTTAACTGTTATATCCTGTGCTAGTTTTAAAAATACCTTTTTGAGATTACCCAACCCAAATTTCAGTCCATTTCTAGTTTAAAAATATATTAGCTTAGTTTCCATGCCAAAACCTCATTTTTCTCTAAATATTCCTTATCATTATGCTCACACATTATGTATCTGAGGAAAACTAGCATATTCTACTAGATGGACAATAACCCCATCCTTTCCATCATTTATAAGCACAAATAAGCACAACATTTAAGCAAGCAACACCTTAAGGGGAAAACATATAGAATGTAGGCTTAAACCCCAACTTAACTCAAAACACTAATAAATCACATTTTTTCATCAAAAGCAAACATTTCAAAAAAGGGGTTTAGGTTCAGTTTCTACCTAGATTTTCCTTGAAAATATGCTGGATTGAGTAACCAGATGATCCTTCCCTTGCTATGAAACATTTTCCCTTGCCTTAAATCACCCTTCCTTCAATAAATCTCTTCCTTTTTGCCCTAACTCTCCCCTTTCTCTCTCTACTCGTCCCTTTCTCTTTCTAAAAAAAAGGTTGAAGTTGTTTTGTATATGAGGGTTTAGGGATTTTGAAATATTAACTCTCTTATTTGCATTCTGGTCCTTGGCCATTTTATGATTTTGTCCTCACTCAGTTTTCCCTTTTCAATTTGGTCCTTGGTCATACTTTAACTGAACTTTTCTTCCTTTCAACTAAGTTCCTGTACTAATGCAACTATATACAATTAATGCAACATACACAAGCATTAAACTTAAATTAACAACTAACAAGCATCTCTTAATCATATTAGGAGCAGATGTTACACTTAAGACTATCCACTAGTAGGTATCTTTTAGAGAATGAGACTGAGTAGCAGACTTGTTACTTCTTTTTCTCAAATCTCACTTTATATATATGTCCTAGTGTCAAATATCTACTTATATATGACTAAGTGGCAGACCTATTGGCTTTGTGAGCACTAGTAGCTTTAAAGCCCTATTTAAAGGTTCTGAAACAAGATCTTTTGACTTGAAAAACAACAAATTATAGATAGTCTATATATCCAAAAAATGCACTAATAGAAAACACAAGAAAAACATATGACGAAGTTCCATAAGGTCCATCGATCGAGTGAACACCCAATACACCACCTTTTGCTCCCTTTGGTTCAAGTTCTCGTAGGTGAGATCAAGCATCGTGTAAGGCTTACCATAAGTTGGTTCCTCATGGACCCACCAAGGGCAAACACCTGCTAGAGGATTGATCCTAAAGAAGACCTTATTCTACTCCTTCATATTGTTGGGTAGGCTCGTTATTAAAGTAGAGTGATTGGTCCTGTTTTGAAATTGAACCCAATTTCCTTGAAAACAACTCTAGGCTTGGAAGAAGAAGAAAAAAATGTTCATGAGAGGCTTGACTTCTTCCTTAACACAAATGATGGCAAAACACCTCAACAACGTCCAAGATTTCACTGTCAACTGAGTTGGACATGTATATAGATGGCTCAAGACATCCATCTTAAAATGTGTGAACAAAAGAAAGATTCCCTAGCCACTAATCATGTTATGGTATATCAAGAATTCCAACCTATATATGTATAATGCATTGGAAGGGGTTGCCCATATGGAAATCCTATAATCCATAGGACTTGGCTCAAAAAAACATTGGTCCTATAGGGAAAGGGTTACTTGTGGAGGGGCTGACCTGCGGATGGGCTGACTAGCAGAGGGGCTAACTGAAAGTACGAGTAAAGCATCGTCGAGTGAAGCATTGCTGAGCGAAGCATCGAAAAGTGAAGCCACCAGGACGTTGGCTTTCAAAGGGGTGTGCTTTGATAAGATAGGGACATGTCCTACATTGGGTATGGTGAGCAACTCGATGGGGTACTTAAGAGGAGTAGTTTTCCCACCTTAAAGCTTAGCTTTTGAGGAGTGTTCCCCAAGCCTCTTAAGTACCTATGTGGGAGGGTGAGCTATTCGATGAGGTACTTAAGAGGAGTGGTTCTCCTACCTTAACGGCCAGCTTTTAAGGGAGAGTTCCCCAAGCCTCTTAAGTACCTATTGTAACACCCTCTATCCTAGTGTTCCTGTTAGATATTTAAGTAATATAATATGAAAATAACTATCAGAGTGTTGGTGTTACTATTACTTTTACCAGAGTAAATTTTAAACTTTTTATCAAGTTGATTAATTCAGTGCATTTGGTGTTGGCCTCTACTCTTGGGTTCTCTCAATATCATAGTGGAATAAATACATATAGCATACACCTGGATTAACTATACATAGACATGAATTCTTAATTAAATATAATCAATTAACTATTGGGCATGGAGACAAAAATCCTGCAACTCATAACCCCATTAAATAGTCTATGCAACAATCCAACCTAATTAATATACAGATAAGTTAGAATAGGCTATACAAAATAATCCTACACTAGCCTTTCTCAAAATATCATGAAGGCTAACTCAATCCTAACATGTACTTATACTATCTAAACTAAACAGCTTGTGTGCCCAGATTGGACACTTCTTCATACCTTACCTTCTTTCTCCAGCCCAAGGGAACCTATACATCTGGTACATGCCAACACTATCATGAGAAATGAATCTCAGTAGCAATACAACCAGTTACAAAATTTGTTGACCTGTACCACCATGCTCGCACGAAAAATCTCTACATTCTTTCATAAAACATATAACATACTATAGGATGAAATGAGTGCAGTATTTAATCCTATTATATACTCATACGTATGCATGTGCATTTAAAAAATGTCAACTTTAAAAAATGGGAAGTGTATTCATCATCATTCTCATCATAAAGCATTTCTTATAAAACATTTGTGGGATAGTAAACAAAAAATCATTTTATTTCCATAACATGCGAGCAGTATATAAAACACCCTAAGAGTAATTGGGAGAATCACCTAGTAACAACTCCATGCACCACTGTCTATATGAATGAGCCCATGTTTATTTAGCCATGCCTTAACCTTTTGTACATTCTAAGGCGTCCCCCAGTGGATCCAAGTACCTTAATGGTCCTTGCCCCTTTCCGACAGATCATCCCTGACCACCGAGATTCCTCCCTTTCATCCTAAATGAGGTTGGTATAACTCTCATGGGATTATCGTCAACTCTACCTGGACCATTTCCTCTTTGCTTATGGGAAGATCATAATACTATGGAATCACCATCCCTTTCCAATGGATCACACTCTCAGTACGCTATTCTCTACATATACTATGGGGTGAATTGGCCCATGGTCATAGTTATGCTTAACTCTAAGTATGTGATTCTCATATGGCTTTTGCGAGATGACACTAACTTAAATTTCCTAACCATCACGGTGTTTTCAAAATCATCTAAGTTCAAGTGGATGTTTAACCACCCCAATTTATGGCACAACCGTGGAATGCCCAACGGTTGTCCCACACTGACAATCAGTCACTCGATCATAAGCCTATCTACCTTAAGGCATACACTGAGAATACTTTCCTCTTTCACTCTTTGTGTTTTTCTGCTCTCTCTTTCTTTCACTATCCCAAGGGTATCCTCACCCAAAACTCTTAGTTTCCTTGCCTACATATGTTGTAAGCCTTTAATTAAGTTAGTATGAAGAATTGCTAAGCTCAATTGCCATTAAAAACCTCATTTCACAAGTTAGAGGGTTGCCAGTCTATTACTGGAAGGCTAGCAGTCGGCTGTTGGCTCTCTATATTCCTCGAGTACCAAACAATAAGCTAGCAGCTAGTAGCCGGCTGGTGGCTTTCTAGAATGCGTTCTGGGTAAAAATATGAGCACGACAGTTAACTGCTAAGACTGCCAGTCGACTGC
The DNA here is from genome assembly GCA_031216115.1 of Senna siamea. Taxonomy (NCBI): domain Eukaryota; kingdom Viridiplantae; phylum Streptophyta; class Magnoliopsida; order Fabales; family Fabaceae; genus Senna; species Senna siamea. The sequence continues at coordinate 21,313,332 of CM062363.1, read as the reverse complement.
TTAGTGCAAACCTAGGCCCGATAGTCGACTACTAGGAACCTAGCAGTTGGCTGCTAAGCCTCTATCTGCACTTCTGGGTTTCCAAGAACATGACAGTCGACTGCGAGGATGGCCAGTAGACTGCTTAGTGCAGACCTGGGCCCGACAGTTGACTGCTAGGTATTTGGCAGTCGACTGCTAAGCCTCTATCTACATTTCTGGGTTTCCTAGGAACACGACAGTCGACTGCCCCTACTTAGCTGTCGGCTGCTATACTCCGCTGTAGTTTAAAAAACATAATTTTAAGAATACCCAGTCCATAATACATTCTATTTTCAATTCTAAATACATTAGCTTAATTTCCATACAACAAACTTTACTTTTCATTAAACATTTATCATTCATTAGCTCAAACATGGTATATTCAAGGAAAACTAGTCTATAACTCTAGATAAACACAACCCAGCCCTTCCAATTAATTGTAAGCACATATATGAGCATACATTCAATAACACAACATCCCATAGAAATATAAAAAAACATACAAAATGTAGGTTTAACCCCAGACATAACTTGAAACATTTAAAATCGCATCTATCAGCAAGTTTTCTTCATATTTCAAAAATGGGGTTTATAATGGCTTGCTACCTTGATTCTTGCAAATGTGTGTGCTTTATGTGTTAGAAATGATTCCCTCTTACTGTAGAACTAATTTCCAGCTTCAATCAGTCTTTTCCTTCACCAAAAATCTCCCTTCTTTGCCCTAACTCGCCCCTTTCTCTCTCTACTCGCCCCTCTTGCTTCTCTCTCTAAAATATGAAGGTTTGGAAGTGTGTGGGAGTTTTAGGGCTACAGCTAGGGTTTTAGGAAGTTTGGGGAATTTGGTCTTTGGTCCCTGGGCTATTTTGCACTCTTGGCCTCACTTACTTTTCCCTTTTCAATTGCGTCCTTAACCACCTCTTACTAAACCCTCATTTATTTCCTTTCAATTTAGTCCCTAAGGTAATGCAACTACATGCATTAATACAACATACACAAGCATTAAACATCAAATTAACAATTATCAAACATCTCTTTAATAATAATTAGAGCAGATGTTACATTCTCTCCTTCTTTAAAATAATTTCGTCCTCAAAATTAGAACGTACCTATTCAAACAGTTCAAGGTAGGACTTTCTCATGTCCTCTTCCTTCTCCCATGTCACCTCTTATGGAGATGACTGATCCCATAAAACCTTAACCAGAAGGATGACCTTGTTCCTCAATTGCTTGACCTCATTCCCGATAATTCTCAAGGGTTTTGGATGATAAGTTAAATTCTCTTTTAACTATACTGTAATAGCATCAAGAATGTGGGATGGGTTATGAATATACTTTCAAAGTTGTGAGACATGGAAAACATCATGAAGGTTCGATAAGAATAGAGGTAAGGCTATTTGGTATGCTGATTGACCAAGCTTTCTTAGGATTTGGAATGGCCTAATATACCTTGGATTCAATTTCTTGGACTTAATGGCTCTACCTATACCAATAACAGGTGATACCCTAAGGAAAATATGATCCCCTTCATTGAATTCCAATGGTCTCCTTTTCTTGTCAGCATACTTCTTTTGTTTATCTTGGGCTCTAGCCATTTTATCCCTAATCATCCTGATTTGTTCTGTGGTTTGTTGGACCAACTCCAGTCTGAGCAATTGTCTTTCCCCTACCTCATACCAACACAGAGGTGATCTACACTTTCTCCTATACAAGGCTTCATAAGGTGTCATCCCTATGCTAGAATGGAAACTGTTATTGTAAGAGAATTCTATCAACGCTAGGCTTTGATCCAAACTTCCCTTATGCTCTAAGGCACACGACCTAAGCATATCCTCTAAGGTCTGAATGGTTCTCTCAGTTTGTCCATTAGTTTGAGGATGATATGCAGTACTCAAACTTAGCTTAGTGCCGAAGGCTTCTTGGAAAGCTCTCCAAAATCTAGAGGTAAATCTAGGGTCTCTATCTAAAACAATGCTAGTAGGGACTCCATACAGTCTCACTATCTCTTGAATGTACAAATGAGCTAACCTATCCATAGAGAAATTAATCTTAACGGGAAGGAAATGAGCAGACTTAGTTAATCGGTTTACTATCACCCAAATAACATCATTTCCTGATTGTGTCCTTGGAAATCCCACTACAAAATCCATAGAGATTTTATCCCACTTCCATTGAGGGATATCAAGAGGTTGCAACAAACCAGTAGGTTTCTGATGTTCAATCTTCACCTGCTGACACATTAAACACTTAGCAACATACAACAATGTGCTTTTTCATGCTTGGCCACTAAAATCTTCCCTTCAAGTCTTGGTACATCTTAGTGGCACCAGGATGAACAATGTAATCGCTCTTATGGGCTTCCTCTAAAATTTCTCTCTAATTTCCCCTAGACTTGGGACATAAACCTTATTCTGAAAGGTCATTACTCCATCAGCCTCCTTATGGAATTCGTTTGGGTCCTTCAGGGACTTCAGGAACTCATCCTCTCGTTGGGCTTCTAGGATCTGAGTCCTAAGGTTATTCTCAATCCATAACTCACCTAGACATATTCTATCTAGTAGCATCAATGCGGATAAACTTAAATTTCTAAAATTCTCTATCAAGCTCATCTCACTCACCATCATTTGGGTCATGTGGAAGGATTTTCTACTCAAGGCATCTGTCACCACATTGGCTTTGCCTGGATGGTATTTTAGCTCGAAATCATAATCCTTAATGAACTCCATCCATCTCTTCTATCTCATGTTCAGCTCCTTCTGATCAAAGAGGTACTTGAAACTTTTGTGGTCACTGAATACCTCAAACCTAGACCTATAAAGGTAATGCCTCCAAATTTTTAAGGCAAAAACTATAGCTGCTAGTTCTAGGTCATTAGTAGGGTAGTTGCACTCATGAGGCCTTAACTGTCTAGAGGCATAGGCCATTACCTTTTCCTCTTGCATCAAGACACATCCTAAACCTTTCTTGGATGCATCGCAGTACAACTCAAACTTTTCTTGAGGATTTGGGATAATTAACACAGGTGCCGTTGTTAACCTTTCCTTCAAGGTTTAGAAACTATGCTCACATTCAGAATCTCACCTAAATGAAACATCCTTCTGGGTCAACTTAGTCATGGGCATCGTTATCTGCAAAAACCCTTGGATAAACCTCCTATAGTAACCAGCTAATCTAAGGAAACTACGGATTTCAGTCACTATTGTAGGTCTCTCCCAATGAACCATAGCCTCAGTCTTACTGGGATCTACTGCTACCCTATCTTGGGTGATCACATGCCCTAGGAATCTCACCTCTTCTAACTAAAACTCATATTTCTCAAGTTTTACATACAGTTGCCTCTCCCTAAGCACTTGCAACACAATCCTAAGGTGTTGTTCATACTCTTGCCTGTTTCTAGAATATACAAGAATATCATCAATGAACACTACCATGAACTAATCAAGGTAGGGTCTAAAGATGCGATTCATGTAATCCATGAAAATAGCTAGAGCATTCATTAGACCAAATAGCATCACAAGGAATTTATAATGCCCATACCTAGTCTTAAAGGCAATCTTAGGTATATCCTCACTTCTTACTCTAATCTAATGGTACCCTGACCTCAGATTGATCTTACTAAACACAGCTGATCCTCTTAATTGATCTAATAAGTCATCAATCCTAGGGAGTGGGTCTTTGTTCTTCACCATCACTTTATTTAATTTCCTATAATATATGCACATTCTTATACTTCCATCCTTTTTCTTCATAAACAACACTGGTGCTCCCCATGATGAAGCACTGGGTCTAATGAATTGCTTCTCTAGGAGATCTTCTATTTGAACCTTGAGTTCACTGAGCTCTAAGGGAGACATCCTATATGGTGCTATAGAGATCGGTCCCGTCCCGGGAACTAACTCTATAGAGAATTCCACTTCTCTTTCTGGTGGAAAACTAGAGATCTCCTCGAGAAAGATATCAGAAAACTCTCTAACTACAAGCATACTATCAAGCTTATGCTGACTGTCGACCTCAGAAGAACACAAAAAACATAATCTTTGGATCTTTTCCTCAATGCCCCTATTCACAAGTATAGTATCCATAAAAGTCACAAACTTCTTAAAACAATTTAAAACCACTTTATTAAAATACAGCCAATCCATTCCTAAGATAACATCCAAATCCACCAAAGGCAGACAGATAAGGACAATAGCAAAAGGTTTACTTTCAACCATGATAGGGCAATTTAAACAAGTCAAGGAAGTCAAGATATGTTTTCCAGCCACAGTAGAAATAGACAAGTCATATGGGAGTTTGGTTACAGGTAAACTTAATCTTTCCACACATTCATAGGAAACAAAGGAATGAGTAGCGCCAGAATCATACAGTACAATTAAAGGAATATCATTTATGAAACACTGACCTTTTATAGAATCATCATATCGGTCCACCTCTTTGCCCTTGAGGGTGTAGACTCTCCCTCTAGTTAGAGGCTTAGGGGCCTCAGCTAGTTTCTTCCACAATGGGCACTCCCTGCTAAAGTGTCCTAGCTTGCCATACTTGTAGCAAACGTTCTGTCCCACCAAACAGGGCTTATTCCCATGACTCTTCCCACTCTTGGGGTAGTTACCTGGAGTAGTTTGCCCACCCATAGGCTTCTTCCCAGTCTGTACCTCTTTACCCTTACTAGAGTCCTGTGGCATCTTTCTCTTAAGGGGTTTATACTCCTTTTTCCCCTTAGCAGCCTCTGTTAAGCCCTTTGCCACTATGCGACACTTGTTCGCTAACAAGGCATAGTTCTTTATCTCCACGGGAGCTACAACATTTTTCAACTCTTGATTTAGCCTAGCCTGTAAATGCATGGCCTTCCATGATTCATCCTGCCTAACTTGCAAGTAAGAGGAAAACTTAGATAGCTCCTCAAAATTAGCCAGGTACTCATCAAAGGACATGTTATCCTGTCTCAACTTCATAAACTCCACTTCCTTATCATTCCTTACATTTTGAGGGAAGTACTTCTCCAAAAACACCTCCTTAAAAGAGTTCCAAGCGATTTGGACTTCTTGGGCCTCTATTAACTACTTGGCCCCTTTCCACCAATCCTCAGCCTCCCTAGCTAGCATGTAGGTGGAGAACTGTACCTTCTGGGCATCCGTATTTCCTAGTACTGCAAACATCTTCTCCATTTGAGTCAACCATTCTTAAGCAATCTTCGAGTTAAACTCACCCCTAAAGGTCAAAGGTTTGGCTTTCTGAAACTCAGACCATCCCTTGTAGGTCTGATCCTTCACTGGTTCTCCCTCAAGGATAAGGTTTCTATTTGCATTCCTATCCTCGTGTATTTGTCTTAACACTTCAGTAATGGTAGCCGACTGTTGGGTGGCAGCAGTAGCCTGTTGGGTGGCAGCAGTGGCTTGTTCCCTTATGGCCTCTACCATTCCCATTAAGGTCTACATTACCCCAGCCAAATTTACTTCTCCATCCTTGTCCCTTGTACTATTTCTCTTGGGAGGCACCATACTTTACTCTACAAAACAAATATTACTGAGGTGATCAATCTCAATAACAGACATTTATAAGAGAATATATGGCTCCACAAGAAATACTATACATCCCAACCTAACACTCCATTACTCAAGTCAAAATATAGTACAAGTAGTCAACTACCTAGGCTTAGCTAACTAACCTGTAGTAGTCTCTATCCTAAGGAATCTACCCATACTACCTAGTTAGCATTTACTGCTACTGAGTCAGCTATATGCTAACCATGGCAGCCATGCTCTGATACCAACAAATGTAACACCCTCTATCCTAGTGTTCCTTTTAGATATTTAAGTCATATAATATGAAAATAACTATCGGAGTGTTGGTGTTACTATCACTTCTATCGGAGTAAATTTTAAAATTTTTACCAAGTTGATTAATTGAGTGCATTTGGGGTTGGCCTCTACTCTTAGGTTCTCTCAATATCACAGCAGAATAAATACATATAGCATACACCTGGATTAACTATACATAGACATGCATTCTTAATTAAATATAATAAATTAACTATTGGGCACAAAGGCAACAATCCTACCACTCATAACCCCATTAAATAGTTTATTCAACAATCCAACCTAATTCATATATAGATAAGTTAGAATAGGCTATACAAAATAATCCTACACTAGCATTTCTCAAAATATTATGAAGGCTAGCTCAATCCTAACATGTAATTATACTATCCAAACTAAACAGTTTGTGTGCCCAGATTGGACACTTCTTCATACCTTACCTTCTTTCTCTAGCCCAAGGGAACTGACACATTTGGTACATGATAACACTATCGTGAGAAATGAATCTCAGTAGCAATACAACCAGTTACAAAATCTGTTAACCTGTACCACCATGCTCACATAGAAAATCTCTACATGCTTTCATAAAACATATAACATACTAGAGGATGAAATGAGTGCAGCATTTAATCATGTTATATACTCATATGTATGCATGTGCATTTAAAACATATCAACTTTAAAACATGAGAAGTGTATTCATCATCATTCTCATCATAAAGAATTTCTTATAAAACATATGTGGGATAGTAAACATAACATCATTTCATTTCCATAACATACGAGCAATACATAAAACACCCTAAGAGTAATCGGGAAGTCGCCCAGCAACAACTCCACACACCACTGTTTATATGAATGAGCATATGTCTATTTAGCCATGCCTTAACCTTTTGTACATTCTGAGGCGTCCCCCAGTGGATCCAAGTACCTTAATGGTCCCTGCCCCTTTCCGACAGATCATCCCTGACCAGTGGGATTCCTCCCTTTCATCCCAAATGGGGCTAGTATAACTCTCATGGGATTACCGTCAACTTTACCCGAATCATTTCCTCTCTACTTTTGGCCGGATCATAATACTATGGAATCATCATCCCTTTCTGATGGATCACACTCTCGGTACGCTATTCTCTACATATACTATGGGGTGAATTGGCCCATGGTCATGGTTATAATTAACTCTAAGTATGCGTTTCTTATATGATGTAACTTAAAGTTCCTAACCATCATGGTATTTTCGAAATCATCTAAGTTCAAGTGGATGTTTAACCATCCTCATTTATGGCACAATCGTAAAATGCCCAACGACCGTCCCATATCGACAATCGGTCACTCGATCATGAGCCTATCTACCCTAAGGCATACACTACGAATACTTTCCTCTTTCCCTCTTTGTATTTTTCTGCTTTCCAAAGGGTATCCTCACCCAAAACTCCTAGTTTCCTTGCCTACCTATGTTGTGAGCCCTTAATTAAGTTAGTATGAAGAATTACTAAGCTCAATTGCCATTAGAAACCTCATTTCGCAAGTTAGAGGGTTGCCAGTCAATTGCTGGAAGGCTAATAGTCGGCTGGTGGCTCTTTGTATTCCCCGAGTACCAGACAGTAAGCCAGTAGCTGGCAGCCGGCTGGTAGCTTTCTGGAATGCGTTATGGGTAAAAATATGAGCACGACAATCGACTACTAAGACTGCCAGTCGATTGCTTAGTACAGACCCGGGCCCGACAGTCAACTTTTAGGTATTTGGTAGTCGGTTGCTAAGCCTCTGTCTACATTTCTAGGTTTTCTAGGAACACCATAGTCGACTGCCCTTACTTAGCAGTCAACTGCTTTACTCCGCTGCAGTTCAGAAAATATAATTTTGAGAATACCCAGTCCAAAGTGCATTCTATTTTGAATTCTAAATATATGAGCTTAATTTCCATACAATAAACTTTACTTTTCATTAAACATTTCTCATTCGTTAGCTCAAACATGGTATATTCAAGGAAAACTAGTCTATAACTCTAGATGAACACAACCTAGCCCTTCCAATCAATTGCAAGCACATATATGAGCATACATTCAGCAACACAACATCCCATAGAAATAGAAAAATATACAGAATGTAGGTTTAACCCCAAACATAACTTGAAACATTTAAAATTGCATATATTAGCAAGTTTTCTGCATATTTCAAAAATAAGGTTTATGATGGATTGCTACCTTAATTCTTGCAAATGTTTGTGCTTGATATGTTAGAAATGATTCCCCGTTGTTGTAGAACTAATTTTCAGCTTCAATCAACCCTTTCCTTTAGCAAAAATCTCCCTTCTTTGCCCTAACTCGCCCCTTTCTCTCTCTACTCGCCCCTCCTGCTTCTCTCTCTAAAATTTGAAGGTTTAGAAGTGTGTGGAAGTTTTAGGGCTACAACTAGAGTTTTAAGAAGTTTGGGGAATTTTCTCTTTGGTCCCTGGGCTGTTTTGTACTCTTGGCCTCACTTACTTTTCCTTTTTCAATTGAGTCCTTAACCCCCTCTTACTAAACTCTCATTTATTTCCTTTCAATTTAGTTCCTAAGCTAATGCAACTACATGCATTAATGCAACATACACAAGCATTAAACATCAAATTAACAATTATCAAACATCTTTTTAATAATAATTGGAGCGGATGTTACACCTATCATAACATTAGTGCTTTCATTGAGAGATGACAACACGGAAAGGGCTACCTACGGAGGGGCTGACCAGGAAAGGGGCTGACCTGTGAAGGGCTGACATACGAAGGGGCTGACCGGTAGAGGGGATGACCATAAGTACGAATGAAGCATCGCTGAGTGAAGCGTCACAGAGTAAAGCCTTTAGGATGTCGACTTTGGAAGGGGTGTGCTTTGATACAATAGGGAGAAGTCCTACATCGGGGTAAGGTGAGCTGCTCGATAGGGTATTTAAGAGGAGTGGTTCTCCAACCTTAAAGGCTAGCTTTTGAGGAGGGTTCCTTAAGCCTCTTAAGTACGTGTTTGGATTCTTTGCTTGGTACTCTCTGTTTGGCACTTTCTTGGCACTTTTAGCGACAGTTTTTTTCGTTGTTAAAATTTCTTAGAACAAAAAGTATTGCTACTATAACTTTTTTAAAATTAATTATTTAAACAAAATTTATAGCAGCAGTGATATTCGTTGCAATAATATTAAAGCACACTTTAGCAGCGAAAAAAATCACCGCTAAAGGTGCCAAGCAGAGGATCCAAAATCCTTAAGTGCCTATTGTAACACCTACCCATCTAACAGGACAAACAAAATATCCTTGTGCTTAATAATCAGATGATCGCCCACAATCTTAAAGCTTTTCCTATACATGATCTCCACTTAATAGCCTTAAATCCACTAGCATTCACACCTATAGCCTTGGGGGACTAGTTATAAACTATGGCCTATAAACTATGGCCATACTGACCATGCCTTGGCAATCCTAATGTGAAAGACTATTCCAGAGGTGTTCGATCCTTATCACTCATACTGGTGATCGCCCTATTAAGGTAACAAATCCATCTTAGGGCTACGTCAACCTCTGACATCTACATATTTCAGATTTCATGAATTCCTCAAGTACACAATCGCTTTTAGCTTGCTTGCATTCTCTCGCTTTCTTACTCTCTTTTTAACTTTAGCATTAGAGGTACATTTGAGGAGCCTCCTCTCCCTTATGCATTTTTTGTAGTTCTTCTTCCTGTACAAATTTTGACAAATTTTAATCCCTTCTTAAACCAGTTCTAATGATATACATAATCAATAACTAAAAATAAAATATTTTTATTAAGACAAAAGGCATACGATAAATTGTTGAAGCTGAGCAAGAGATAAAAAGTTTATAGTTGTGAATATGTGAACACCTTGGATTTTTGTTCATTTGTGTCTATTTAATTATTGAGAATTCAATTTTCTAAAATTAAAGTTGATTATGTTAGGAATTAGACTTAAATATAGTTATTAGTTTTACTATTAGAGTCTTTAACAAAGATAAAATATATGAATTTTATTTTTTTAAAAATTCGATCATAATTTTTTATGCATAAAAAAAATATTCATTTGTATTTGTAATTTTTAAAAAATTAAAAGTCAAGTGCACTTATTTTTTATTTTAATTATCAATTGATTTGATTGATCTATAATAAAACCCAAAATAAAAAATTAAATTTAAATTTAAGGCCAAAGCTATTTATTTTATTCTATAATTATGTACGGGTTTTAATTTATTCCCTTATTTTTTGTTGCAATTTCATTATTTTTTTAATTTTATCATTTACCTTTATTAACGTACTCAATTTCTTCTCCTAACAAAATGCTATCAGGCATATATATGAAGCTTAGAATTTTTACAATCAAAGCATTATTAAGTTAGTAGAACAATTTGAATAAAGACAAAAAAAAAAATTTGATTTTTTTTGTATTCTTAATTTGGGTATTTAAAATTGCAAATTATGAACTTCAAAAAGACTTTGAAGTTGCATAGGGACTAATTTTATGCATCATTTTGGCCTTATCTGAGCTTTCTATTAATTCAACATTAATCTGTCAACAATAATTTTATGTAAGCTCCATAATTGTGCTATTGATAAAATATATTGTTTTTGTCTGATAAGAGAAAGATAATGCTAATTAACAGAGATAAAAAACATAATTAAAACTTGATAAAAAATTAAATGACAAAAAATTAATATATTAGCTTAAATTTAATAGTAAAAAAATTCTAACTACAATTTTTTAAATTAAGATTTTATGCTAAAATTTGGCCATTTAAAAAGTTAAATTGTCCATTTCCTTGAAATCTACAAATTTTTATCCAATTTTTTTTAAGAAAAATTCCTCCTTTGATTGCCTTAACTTGTCTTTTGAATCACAAAACTAGAAACAAAAGAGGAAATAACAATTGAACGAGTGTCATTTGAGGGTGATAGAGTTAGCATCACTCTAGTCTACACCCAGGGTTTGACGGCGGCCTTGTCATCCGATTCATCATTGTCATTGATGACGTAATGCTTACGTGCTGCTGATACAACTCCACGCTCTTCACGCCTTTGAAGTTGACACTATTAGGGTTTTTTTTTTTTTTTTAAATTGAAAACACCACTAGTGTTAGACCTTGTAAAATCATTAATCACTTTTTCGGTTTGACCATGTCATACCGAATTATTTTACCCTATATATTTCATGGTTGAGCTTTTAAGCAGAAGGTATTATAAAATTTTGTAAGATTTTATTAATAAGGGCTAAAGAAATTATTTTACCTTATTTAATTAATAAAAATTATAATTTTATTAAATTTAAAATTATTATATATTTTATTAAGCAATCAAATAATTTTTTAATTTTAATATTTTTAAAAATAAAATAGTAAAAAAAATTTAACTATTGTTTTTTTCATATATATATATGTTATATTTTATGTCAATTATATTTATATTATAATAATTTTGTAGACTTCTAGCTTTTAGTCTCTAAAGCTCTATATTAATATAAATAAAAAAATAAATTTTAAAATCATGTGAGAAAAGTAAGGAGACTAGAAGAGTAAGGAGTTAAAATATATATTAGTAGAGAGATAAGTTAAACAATTTTATATTATTTAAAATTAATATAACAATTATGTTTTTATTTTATATTTAAAAATTAAAAAAATTGAGATTCGTACATGAAAAACTATTATATTATTATTAGAGGCTTTGTATGCACTAAAGTATATGTTAATTTTTTAAAAATTTTTAAAATATAAAATAATTATTTTATTTTTAAAATACCAAAGTTAAATAATAAAAAATTATTTAACTTCTTACTTTTTTGTTATATATTATAAATTTTTACTAATTTTACTTTTTCTTTTCTCTCTTCTCTCCTCACATCATCAAATATTTTATTTTATGTAATATAATATATAATTTCAAAAATTGATGATTAAAAGACCCTAAAATCATTAATATATATATTTTGGAGACCAAAAATATTAAACACCATAAATTATATAATAATATAAAATGTATGTATGTATGTATGTATGTATGTTGTTGTTGTTGTTGTTATTATTATTATTATTATTACAAGCATGATTTAATTTGCTTCTTATTTGAAATTTACTTTGATAAACCAAATCATCTAATTAAGCTTGTTTTATAAAGTCAGCATAGCTAGGTAGCGTTGTACTAATAACAACATTTACGTATACCAATTTTATGAGAAAAAATATATTATCTAATAATGACACTGTCAGGTTTGAGAAGATTCTTATTTAAAGCGGGAAAAACAATTTCAATTCATATGGTGCTCATTTAAGTCATGAATCCAACTTTACGGGACTTATAAAGCCATCCTACTTTGCTGGAATGGAAGAAAATCATCATTTGTATTGGAGTATTTGCTGAAGACCGCGTACGTTATTTGTTCACCGAACCATAAGCAAACCCAATCAAAACCGCGTCTAATTAGCGTTCCACCAAACACGTGCATGGAATTAACGTTCGAAAGTATTATATTCACGATAAGAAATTCACATTTTAATACTCAACCTAAGGTGACTGTCATTGAACCTGAAAAATAAATTGCGGCTGAGACATTGTTTTTGATGAAGTTCCCGCAAATTTGGACAAAACTAATTCCACCGACCGTCGTGATTGGTGTTTATTGCAATAGTTTGGACCCGAACATCAGATTCAAAGAACCTCGGTCACCATCCCACTTTTATTGATTTTCTATTATGGGGTAATATGCCACCAAAATTTCAAAATAAAATGTCACCAATTTTTTTTTTTTTAAAGTTAGTGAAATTAATTTTAATATATTTTTTATTTTTAAAAATTATATTTACTTTATTAAAATTTAATGTATTTAAATTTATTTTTATCAATAAAATTAACTTTTTTAACCTATATATTTACTTAAAAATAAAAAAATTTATATATATATATACACTTCAATATATATATATACACACACACTCTTCAAAATAAAAAATTTAGCTGATTTTACTATTACATTAAAATCTCATGTTGAAACCTAATAAGAATTTAATTTTATTTATTGTTACATTAAAAAATTATAGTATTACATTGCATAAAAATTTATCTTTATTTCTAAATGAAATTTTTCAAACTAGAGAAATAGCAGGTTTAATTTAATCAAACCTTAACGTAAGTAGTATAATGTACTCAACTTTTTATCATAAATGATGTGTATTTTAATCAATTAATTTAATCAAACCTTAAAGTAAGTAGTAGATGAGAAAATGTAGTTTTATCGTTGTGGTGGTTCTAGTGGCTAGACTTCACGAACTATGAGAGCTTGCAAGCAAGAGAGGGTCAAAGGTGATAAAGGAGCCAAAAGGCCTCATCACGGACTCTGGTGGGTGTTGTTATCCAAAAATTTAAATTTTACTTGTTCCCTTATTATGCAGTATAAAGCAGAGTAAGGTCAATTCCACAAGGACTAACTACTGTTTAATGTAACATCTCAAAATTTGACAAAATAGTCTAATGTCAAATTTTACATAATTAAATATAACTATAACTAATTAATTTCATGAAATTTAATTGCATGTAGATTTCAATGAAATGTGTTATTTTAGAATGGTAACTGGAAATTTTAGAAAAAAAAATGTAAAATACATGTATAGGAAAAAATTCCTTATTTAAGTTGTAATTAATTATAATTTCCTAACTAAATTATTATAAAATTTTATTCCCTCCATATACAATAACACCCCCAATTCTATGGTTCCTTTTAATTAATTAAATAATATAATATAATATATGGGATTGGTGAGTTACTATTATCTCTACCCGAATAAATTTTTAACTTTTACCAAGTTAAATAATTAAGTGCTACTAGTTTGAGAATTCTACACTTAGGATTCTCATGTAATATCGCAACGAAAATAATTAAAATAAAACATATAGATAATATATATATTTTTTCATTCACATACATGATCCATTTACATTCGTTATAGTTTTTGTGTAACAGACATATACCTATAGATATGTGAGAGTGTCAACTAGGGTATGGAGACAACAAGCCTGTTACTCATATCCATTTAACAAAAACTACTAGTGGATTCCTAGCTCACATATCCTAATACATATATGCCTTCTTTGTGTACACCCAAAAATCATCATCCTGATCCTTTTCTCTTAAAAGATTAATAAGGATCCAGGGTATCGGGCATGTCAAAACATTATACAATATCTAACACTCCATGCAATCAAGGTGTGGGAGGTACTATAACCCCCCAATCTTACAGTTCCTTTTAAGTGATTTAAATAATATAAGCAATGCACTATAAGATTAGTGAATTACTACTTCCTTTACCCGAGTTAAATTTTAAATATTTATCAAATGAAGTAATTAGTATTATTGGTCTGGGATATTACACTCGGGATCTCACACATTACACAACAAAAATTAAAAATAAATTAATTAAAATAATATATATGCGCACATATATATATTCACATTCATTCATATCATAATAACTACATTGTTATGTATTTGACATGTATCTATGAATATATGAAAATGTTAACTAAGGTAAGTAGACAACAAGCTTGTCACTCACACCCATTTAACAAAAATTGCTAGTGAATTCTTGGTTCATATATCTTATTACCTATATGCCCTCTTTATGTACACCAAAAAATCATCCTCCTAATCCTTTTCTCCAAAAGATTAATAAGGATCCATGGTATCAGGTATGGCAAAACACTGTACAATCCCTAACACTCCATGCAGTTAGCGTGTAAAGGGTACTTCAACCACGAAAATGACCCATAGTTCCTTAATCACTGGAAAATATCCCAAAAAGGGTATTTCCACCACTTCCACTTCTATCTCCATCAATACTTGATATCTAGGCCTCTGATACAAACCAACATTTTTATTAGAATAAATCTCAGTAGCATTAATAATTAATTTTCAAAATAGCTAGTTTGTACCACGTAAATTCATATGAAAATTCTATATTCTTTTTCATAAAAAAATACATCTATTGGATTATCTTGTATAACATTTCATTTAACCTTCATACTTGCATGCATTGCTTACTCTATATGCTTAACTCAAAGTATATAGAGCCTAAATTCATTAGAACATACAGGTAACATAACATCATTCATATAACTTTCATTATAAAATAAAGAGCAATAAGGAAATAAGAGTATTTCTCGTTGGCCTCTACCAAATATCATCATAATCATCATCATATAATTGCATAATATAAGAGAAATCTAAAGGGTCATCATGTGCACCACTCTATACTTTCGAATATGTACTCTGCCAACTATGACCATTAGCAGTCCTCGACTGCATATCATATTTGTGTACATTATAGAGCGTTCTCCAGTGGATCCAAGTACAATAGAGTCCCCACATTAAGTTATAAACATATATATATGGGTGAATTGGTGCATACTATAGTTCTGTAAATTCTAAGTATGTGAATTTTTATTTACATTGGTCATTAAGTCACTAACTTACAATTTACAACTATTACGATACTCGTGGAATGTCCAATCATCGTCCTATGCTAGTAATCATTCTTTCAGATATGAAACTATCTACCATAGATACATATATTAAGAATACAATTCTCATTTCTCTTATGCATTCTTGCTCTTTCCTTTTAAATTTCATCACTTTCATACTCTTTCTCATTTATATTTAGATTATATGTTACCTTGCTTATAATTTAAGTTTAATCTCTAGTTTGGATCAATTTTTTTAGCTAGATATCATTCATACATGTAATTAAGTTCATCATTCCATTACAAAATGTGGCAGTTAACTGGTACCACGCTACAAGTCGACTGGTTGCATTTTGTCCAATCTCAAAATTCCAAAAAGAGAGCTATCAGTTGACTACTAAATGTTTGGCAGTCGGTTGCTAGCTTACTATTGGACCCGACAGTCGACTGCTGGTTTGAGGTAGTTAGCTGCTCTATTCTTAGGCATTTTTGAAAAATTTCTAGAAAAGGAAGAATACGAAAATCAACTTCCAGGTGTCCAATAGTCGAATGCTAGCATTCTGTATACGTTTCTGGGCACCTTAAGAGCACGACAGTTGACTTCTGCACTATGAAATTCGGCTGTTGTGTCTTGTTCTACTTCATAACTTGCTGTTGACCCAGATTTTCAATCCAAAAACTTATTTTTAAGCCCATTTTGAAATTGATGAGCTCAACATAAACTTGTCAAAAATATTTAACACAAGAAAATAACCCAAAACATCATATAATCTTGTCCAAATCTGAGATTCAAACTCACTTTCATTCAAGATGAAAAACCCATTTTCAAAAGCAAATTTAAGCATGCACAAGTATCTTTAATCGGTTAAAAATACCCAATAGTAATTAAAAACAACAAGAATGTAGTTTTTTAATCCCTTTTTCTTTCAAACAAGTTCAATTTATGCTGAAATTCAACTTTAGAAGAACACAAAAAACTAGTTCTTTGGATCTCTTCCTCAATTTTCCTAACTACAGGCATGAAATCTATAAAAGCCATAGAATTCTTAGAACAATCCATGACTACATTGTTTACAAACAACTAATACATCTTAAAAATGATATCCAATCCTGACAAAGGTAAACAAATGAGGTAACAATGAAGGGCTTATTTTCAACAACAAGGGAACAACTTAAGCAGGCTAAAGAAGTTAATACCTTCTCTCCTACGGCAGTAGAAATAAATAACTCATGGGCCAATTTAAATAAAGGTAAATTGAATCTTTCCACACATTCTCAAGAAATGAAACAATGAATGGTGCCAGAATCATATAGCACAATTAAAGATATACCATTTATCAAACATTTAACTTTCATCAAATCATTGAACTGGATCACTTCTTTACCTTTGAGAGTATAAACTCTTTCTATAGTAGGAGGTCTTGTGGGCTTAGTTGACTTCTTCCACTCAGGGCATTCTTTAATGAAGTGACCTTGTTTTTCGCATTTATAACACACACTAGACTGGAATCTATAAGGTGCGCTATGAAATTTCCCACATTTTGGACAAGCATTGGTAATGCCTATCTCACTATAGGTTTCTTCCCCTTTTGGTTTCCTTCATTTCTATTATCCCTTCCTTTGAAGGATCTAGGTTGTTTCCTTTTAAAGAAATTGGCCCTCTGTCTTTCTTTCTTTGTGTCAGCCAGGTTTTGAGAAACAATGTGACACTTGTTTACTAACATTGCAAAGTTCTTAATTTCAAATGGAGAAACAACATTCTTCAACTACAATATCAACCCATCTTTCAGATGCATTGCTTTCCATGTCTTATTTGGATGATGTTCTAAATAAGAAGAGAATTTATACAATGCCTTAAATTTCATTAAATACTCCTCAAAAGTTATACTGCCCTACTTTAACTGCATGAATTCAATTTCTTTCTAGTTTCTCACGTTTATAAGGCAATACTTTTCTAGATACACTCTTAAAGCTTCCCAAGTAATCTAGGTCCCTTGAGCTTCTAATAATTGTTTTGCTCCTCTTCACCAATATTCTGATTCCTCAACAAGCATGTAAGTAGCAAACAATACCTTTTATTTCCACTTGTCCAACTTTAAGATTTGGGTTGTGATTCAGCGGCCTATTTTCCTAAACTTGTCTAAGTGCTTTAGTCGTAGCTGTAGCTTGTTGAGCACTGGCAGTAGCCTGTTGGGTGGCAGCAGCAACCTGTTGAGCGGCAGCAACAACCTGTTCTCTTATAGCCTCTGCCACTCCTACCATCACTTGCATAACTTTTTCCATATTGGTTTCACCTTCCTTTTCCTTCCTAGTATTTCTCCTAGGTGGGGGGCCATAATTCACTCTACAAAATAAAAATTTAACAAAAAACTTGTCATTCATCTTTCAGAGTTTGAAAATTATGCTTGCATTTGGTATCCCACACAAATAGAACATCCTTCCTGGTCAATTTAGTCAAAGGTAGCACTATTTATGAAAATCCTTGAATAAATCTCCCATAATAACTGGCTAATCCAAGAAAACTACAGATCTCCATCACTGTGGTAAGTTGCTTCCAACCAACTACCGCCTCTGTCTTAATAGGATCTACTGCTACTCCATCTCTAGTAATCATAAGACCTAAAAATCTTACCTCTTTTAACCAGATTTCACACTTTTCAAGTTTAGTATATAACTACTTCTCTCTAAGCAATTGCAGCACAATCCTAAGATGATATTCATGCTCTTCACTACTTTTAGAATATACAAGAATTTTATCAATAAACACTACCACAAATTAGTCAAGGTAGGGTCTAAAGATACAATTCATGTAATCTATAAAAATAGCTAGAGCATTTGTCAATTCGAATGGCATTACAAGAAATTCATATTACCCATATTTGGTTCTAAAAGCTATTTTAGGTATGTCTTCTCTTCTCACTCTGATTTGATGGTACCCTGACCTCAAATTAATTTTAGAAAACATAGTAGTTCCTCTCAATTGATCCAACCGATCATGTATCCTAGGAAGTGGGTATTGTAATGCCTTTATCTAGTATTACAATTCCTCCGTTGTAAACAGAGAAGTTTGGTACATTACTCTTAACCTTAATTATGCATTTGCAACGTCTGAGCATTTATACCATTAAGTTTTATTAAAGTGGATTAGGTTTAGATTCTTTTACTCAGATAACCATACCTTATGCACAGTAAAAATTTAAAATTCATACATCACAGCAGAAATCATAAAACTTGTATATAATACAATAATCAATATTCAATAATGAATGTCCATTACATCCTTCTGTAATTATACACCAGGATAGATGAAATAGTCGTCCATAAGGAGCCAAGAGAAAACAGACCTATCACTCAGACTCCTTTTACACATAATAGGGATGAACAAGTTCTTCACATATCCTTTTACACATAATAGGGATGAACAAGTTCTTCACATATCCTTTTCCTAGCAGATTCCCATATCCCTTTCATATACAGTTAAAATAATAGTCCTAATTCTAACCCAAAAATATTTCTAGGATTAAGACCCCAAAGTAAGGAATTACAAAATGCTTTTAATAAAAAGGATTCTCATCTTCCTCGACACTGCTAATTGTTTGTATCTGATACATATTAGCATATAAATGAGAAACACGAGTCTTCTAGTAGCTTAACAATTCATCATTTTAAAAATCTACTAATATGTACCAGGGTGTAAGCACCAAAACATTTTCATCTACATTCTCGGTAACCAAGCATATTTTCATTCACAAATACAAATTGGGAAGCATTGCGTGATTATCTAAAATGTTAATGTGATAAAAGTAGAGATTCTCTTTCAAGTAAAACATCATTTCATGAAATCATATGTGTAAAACTGAACTGAATAATAATCATTTTTATGTTTCATTATTAAAACTTAACTTGTGTAATGCCCTTATCTAGTGTTACAATTCCTCTGATGTAAACAAATAAGTTTGGTACATTATTCTTATCCTTTTATTATTAACATATGAGCGTTTATACCATTAAGTTTTATTAAGCGGATTAGGTTCGGGTTCTTTTGCTCAAATAATCATACCTTATGCACAACAAAAATTAAAATTTCATTTAGCACAACGAAAATCATAAAACTTCATGCAATACCAATAATGTGTGTTCAATAATGAATGTCCAGTACATCTTTCTGAGACTATATACTAGGATATATGAAGTACCCGTCCATAAGGAGTCAGGAGACAATAATCCTTTCACTCAGACTCCTTTACAAATAATGGGGATGAACAGGTCCTTCAGATATCCTTTTCCCAACAATTTTCTGTTTCTCTTTCATATACACAGCTAAAATAATAGTTCTAATCCTACCTAAAATTACAAAAAAAACTTTAGACAAAAAGAACTTTGATCTTCCCCGACTTTGCTAAGTATTCGTATCTGGTACATAATAGCATATAAATAAGAAACACAAGTTTCCCAGTAGCTTAACAATTCAGGGTTTAAAAACTCACTAATATGTACTAGGGTGCAAGCACAAAAAATACTTACACCTACATTCTCAATTTTTGAAACCATAGCTTTATTCATAAATATAGATTGGCAAGCATTGCATGATAAATTTAGATGTCAGTGTAATAAAAACAGATATCTTCTTTTAAGTGAGACATATTCTCATAAAATTATGCATGTTATCAGGAAATTAAATAGAAATAATTTATACGCTCTATTCATAAAACTTACTTTTATACCTTGATTGTGCACACTTAGGCACTATGTGGATATTTGACCACCTTTATAAAGTCATTGTGCACACTTAGGCACTATGTGGACACTTGGCCACCTTTATAACCCTTGTCCTTATGTGTATGTTAACGTTTTCATATTGGAATTGCTTGAATATGGCAAACTTTTATCCCTTTTAAAACTCTTTGTCATATTTAGTTATGACAAGGTTGTCTAAATCAATTTAATTCTCCATTCTTGAAAAATAATAATAATATAAATTGCTTATAAAATTCTATAATAAGTTTCAAGAGTGAATTTCCCATTCTTGAAAAATAATTATAATATAAATCTCTTATAAGATTCTAATAAGTTTCAAGAGTAAATTTCCCATTCTTGAAAAATAATAATAATATAAATATTTTATAAAATTCTATTAAGGTTCAAGAGAGGATTTAATGAACTTGGCTTAAGGGAAATTCAAGAAAATTGATTATTTTGCAATTCAAATTTCCCTTTTCTATTCTTTAAATAACACCATTAAAATGTTAAAATCTCTTCCATCCATGGTAAAGTTTTTAACACCAATCACAACTAAAAATTCAACATCAATTTAGTGTAAACTTTCATTTTCCACTCAGCCAAAAAGGGATTTTTATGAAGGAAAGATGGTTTTCAAAATCATACATCAATTTCTATCATATTCAACCCTAGTGCATCATGACAATATCATTAACTAACCATAATCCTTACATAAATAACAATATTCATTTCATCACATCAACCAACATACCAATTTATCATACAAACTTAGCCAAAAAGACATTCATAATATCAAGAATGTAGGGAAGAATTAATGTCCCATGAAAGCTTGTAAAAACATGGTGCATACATATGAAACCATGGGACACAAATTTAAGAATTGTTAACCTACCTTAATAATAGACTAAGGTGGATGGTCTTAGGCTTTCTCTTGATGGTCCCTTTCTCCTTTGCTTCTTTGTCCCTTTCTTGTCTTCGGGTAGCTTAGCCTTCCTTCCTCAAAACTTTTCTTTGTGCTCTCTAAAACTCACGCTCCCCTCTCTCCTTTTTGGGTACTCATCCGTGTGTGTATATTTTTCAAGGTATGATGTGCTTACTTGCCGTGCGTGCGTGCTTGCAAGTATATTAGAATGGAAATTTCAATTTTATTTCCTCTGACTAATGGTTCATGGAATGCTGCCCTCTTCCCCCTTAATTATTATCATTATTGTTATTATTATCCCCTAGTCCCACGTTTGGTTTAATGTAGCCCATTTCCTTGAACTTTGGTATTTTGTCCATGTTTCACGTTGCACTCCTTCTTAATGCAAATCTTATTGTCCTCTTGCAAATTCCTAGCAGTCATGCCAAAGAAAGGAAGGAAGGAAAGGCACGAAACTCTCATTCTTCATGCTATACGTACAACCATACATAGAGTTCTTTTTGGCTTTCTTTCTTGGTATGTCGAAGGCAACACAAGGGATGGGGAAGATGGCTTGTATGTCACGCTGAGTACACCTTCTCAAGTGTTCTTGGTGCTGCATTTTTCCTTTCCTTCATCCTTTGCATAATAAGTATTAAATTATTTCCTCTCTCCCCACTTTGTGGCATTACCAATGACACTCCTATTTCATGAATTTGTGGGTTCCTTTTCCTTCACACAAGATACACTTGTATTGCACCTTCTTTCCTTCATCAAATGTCCCATATTCACGCCACATGAACATAATGCCACTTGTCTTTATCTCTCCTCCTTATTGTATAGGTATAAGAATTTGGAAATTATTTCCATAATCCCCACATTATTGCACGATAGGATAGCTTAGGGGGAATTTAAATTCTCTCTCTCTCACTCTCGCTTCACCGAATGCATGTACATAAATATGTTAATGCTACCCACTTCTTTCCTTTCCCACTTGCACGTGTATACACATATACATATATATATAAATATTTTTGAAATGCTTTAATCTTCTTTCCTTTTCCCTTGTCTTAGCTGTTTGGGTCTATATTTAAAGTAAATAAAACTCATATCCTTCAACAATTGGACATGTATGCAATTCTTGAATTGAGTATACTCTTCTCTCCTTTAGTGCTTCGGCTAGTAGAAAGGAAACTAAGGCTAGCATGTTAAATATATCAAGCACCTCAAATAAGAAAGTGTTTTCATTTATTCCAAACACCAAGCTACACAAGCAAATTCATGCAATTAATTGAGGAAACATTAGTTTAGAATAATCAAGAAAATATGGGATGTTACACCTCGCCTTATAGTGTGAAGCACCTCTGGTCACACTTCTAGGATTGTGGACTCTTGGCCACTTTTACAAATCTTTGCGACACTAAGTTATGAGTGTGGAGCACCTTCGGCCACACCTCACTAGGTTACCTGTGTGGAGCACCTTTAGCCACACTCAAGTATGTGGACACTTGACCACCTTTATAGAATCAGTGTGACACTAGGTCATGAGTGTGGAGCACCTTTAGCCACACTTGCTAGGTCACCTGTGTGGAGCACCTTCAGCCACACCTCAAGTATAGTGGACACTTGGCCACCTTTACAAAATCTATGCGACACTAGGTCATGAGTGTGGATTACCTTCAGCCACACCTCGCTAAGTCACACTTTTACCCAATAACAATATGCACTAAAATTCCTATAGTGTCTTTTTACATTTAAATTATGCAATCATGTCATTGAAAATTTCTTTTATTTTTACATTCTAATCTCCCTTGCATTTATCCCCTATAAGGTACATTGTCATGCATACATTATTGACATAGTGATTGGCCACCAAGATTGGAAATAAAATGTGGGTTTCGACCTTCATAAGAAAATAATCAAATTTAGAAATTTTCATGTCACATTGCCATATTTTTCCATGCTTACTATAAGTTAAACTTTATGACACTATGCATTAATTTTTAAGGTACTCTCTCCCACATTTAATTCGTACAATCATTACCCATAACCATTTATTTTGCTTGTTTTTCTTGGTTCTAGCTACACCTTAGGTTGAAGGCTTATACACTTTCCTCCATTTTTACATTTTTATAATTATATGGGACCTTATTATGTGCAAAAAGTGAGCTAATTAACTATACCTTAACTAGCCATATTTTCCTTTAGCTAAAACTGAGTGGACTTTCTCCCTTGCACAATTTTTATCAAGTCATTTCCCACCTTACAAGGCCATTTTCAATTTTGATGAGCTACTAAGAGCATTGTCATAAATTGTAAACCAAATTCTAGCTAGCGCTCTTCATTTTGATATTCATAATGTAAAATGCATACTAGCCATGCAAGGACAAAATTCTAGCACTATTCTCTATTAAAGCTTTTCATGACACATGCTAAATTTTACTAACATTAGTTCTTTCATGATAATCGCAATATCCATTTTAGCATATCAACACACACATCCATTTACCATGTAAGCTTAGCCAAAAGACGTTCACATTCTCAAGAATGTAGAGAATTAACTAAGGTTCCATGAAAGCTTAGAAATCATGATACATATATTCTAAAACATGGAACAAAAGCCAAGAGAATTGCTAACCTACCTCAATGATGAACTAAGATGGGTTGTCTTGACTCTTCCTTTGAATTTCCCCTTACTCCCTTGCTTCTTCTTTCCTTCGTAAACTTAGCTCTTCCCCTCCTCAAAAAACTTGTGTATTTTCTAAAGACTCACGGTGCACTTCCCTTCTTAGCAAATGCCATGTCGTGTGTGTCTTTCTTCCCTTTTTATTTTCCATTTGGGTAATGGGAGGCTGCACACTTTCCTCATCCTTAATTGGAATTATTTCCTAGCCACACGTGTACTTTCAAGTACAATTCACATTGCTTGCAAGTTGAGTAATCCTACTCGGCTAAGTTGAAGGAAGGAAGGAAGGAAGGAAAAGAATTCATGCAACCTCCTCACGCAAGCCATCCTTCATGCCAAGCGTACACGTACCTAAATGTATGTTTAATTTAAGTAAATTCTACACCTTTTCCTTTAGTCACTCGGTTATGCCACCTTTCCTTGAATGCCATACCTCCCTTTCCTCTTCTCCATTTCTCTTATTCCTTGGTATTGACGAATGACACTCTATGTTGTGTAAGTGTGAAGTTATCTCCCTAAATTGCTACATGCACATATGCGTATTTAATTCCATCCCTTATACGTAGGTTTCTTCCTTCACGCAAGCCTCATGGTCCATACAAGGCACATGTGAGTCTCATTTCTCGGGTATATTGGAGGCAACACAAGGGAAAGGAAAGAGACTTGTCTTACACATCTCTTCTTCTTCTCTTCCACCTCCCCACCAACCATACCCTTCTATTCCCAATTGTCCTTACCTTATGCCTATCTTTTTGTGTTTACTTCACACAAATTCCACACTCTTTGCTCTACTATGCACCCACCCATTTGACTACTTTCCTTTTGTTTATTTTACCCATTACATGGCAACACCGTTTGGTCCCTTGAGAAAGAAATTTGAAGGCCACACGTCACTGTCTTCTTCTCTTCTATCTTTATCACTAATTGGAAGCATTATTTTAATTGGCATATGTAACATCCGCTCCTAAATTTTGAGAGATGTTTGTTAATTTTAGTTAATTGTTTATGTATGTTGCATTTTTGTTATGTTAGCTTACATATAGTTGCATGAGTACAAGACTTGGACTAGAAATGAGTGAGAAAATTGACTAGAATGAAGAAGAGGACTAAACTAAAAAGTGGAAAAGTTTAGGTATGACAATCACAATCTTGGCCAAAAGAATTACTGTAGCTAATAGAATTTTGTAATTCTCTCTCCAGTGAGCTAGGGACAAAATGGGAATTTCCCATATAGTTTGAAATTTACCAATTTGAGGCCAAATGATTAGAAATTGTGAATCAATGTAAGTCTTGGATTGTCATATAAATAGGGATAGGAGTCAGACTCCATCATTCCACAAATCAGGCTCCTATTTCTAAAGAGAGAAAGTGGCTGAGTAGAGAGAGAAGATGAAGGAGAAAGGCAGTGAATTTCAATTCTAGCAAGATTTGAAGTTAGAAAAGTGATTTGGATGGCATCTACAACATAAATCAGCATTCAAATGTCATTTCAATGTCATTTAAACAGAGATTTATAAAACAGAGCAAGACACAGTAGTTGACTGCCATGGTGCAGCAGTCAACTGTTGTGCTCTTGAGATGCTTAGAAATGCATATAGAATGCTAAAAGTCGACTGGCGGGCACCTGGAAGTCGACTGCCGTGTTCTTTATTTTTCCATAAACACCCAAGAATAGAGTAGCTAACTGCCCCAACCCAGCAGTCGACTATCGGGCCCAACTATAAACTAGCAGCTGACTGCTAGGCACTTACCAGTCGACTGGTAGCTCTCTATTTGGAATTTTAAAGATTTGAACAGAATGCAATCAATCGACTTGCAGTGTGATACCAGTCAACTGCCACCTTATGTGATGAAAAGATGAACTCAATGACATATTTGAATGATATCTAGCCCAAAAACTAAATTCAAACTAGAGATTAAACTCAAATTACAAGCAAGGTAACATATACTTTGAATGTAAATGAGAAAGAGAATGAAAGTGATGAAATTTAAAAGGAAAGAGTAAGAATGCATAAGAGAAATGAAAATTGTATTGTTAATATATGTATCTATGGTAGATAGGTTCATATATAAATGACTGATTGCTGGTATAGAACGGTAATTGGGCATTCCACGAGTATCGTGATAGTTGTGAATTGTAAGTTAGTGACTTAATGGCCAATGTATATGAAAATTCATTGATGCTTGCTGGCAATGCTATCTAGCAACTACACCTAAGGCAGTGAACCTATCGATGTAGCCTAGTGCAATGGTGAGTATCAAGGTCGTATCCCACGAGAACGGGAAAGCCTAGAGTTACTACTTGTTTTCTGTTATCTAGCCTGCAATTCAAAGTGATTTCGATTCTAATTAAACTAATAACTAAGCTAAATGCAATAATCACTAGTCAGTGCTAATTGACAAGAGGATGAATTCATAAAGACAAAAAAGCAAACCCAATGGGAACCTAAACTAGTTGGTAAATATGAAAGATAATGGATGAATGAATCTGATTCTGCTACCTGTGAGTGAATTCTAATGCAAATTCAAATTCGTTGTCGGTTTCAATGAATTTCTTAAACCTAAAATCTACCACTGGCTGGTTCTTCCTAATGGTTAATTTAGATCAGCATTATCTGTCTAATTCACTACTATTACGAGTCGTTACTTCTTAATCCAACAATTTATTAACCTTAATTCTAAGCGATAACAAATTGCCTGTTGCAATTAGGTGTCCAATTTCAATTAAAATCTATCGATTATTAAGAGAAATCTAAAGAGCTTTCAGTGCAACATCTTGCCAATGAAAACATAAACAATCATTCATAACAGTAACGGAGATCACGTAATCAATATTCAACCATCCATGGAAATTAAATTCGGGCTACCAACATAGTTCAGGACCCAATGGGTTTTACCAATTTAGTTACACATAAACATCATCCAACAATCCAGAAAATCCATAATTCAAAGAGAAAAACCATGTAAAAATTATATACGTCCCTCTTCTCCTGAACAATAGATGAAATAGTGCAGAATAGTCGCTAGAAAACTGTTGTAAAATGACCAGAAATTGCAATTCCAAAGTTGTGCAATAGGCCACAATCAGGTCGGGTCACGGGTCACGGATACCCAACCAGAAATAGCTCCAAATACCACCGGAGCAATGGCAGAATGTTGCAGGAGGGGCACCACACGACAGATGGATGATTTCCAGCGACCAACGGAGCAAACGATGTCAGACAGGTCACGAAAGACGACTAGGTCACGTCACTCAGATTCGTCTTGGGTCACACAATCTGTTGTGTTATAGCGGCCAAGGACTGGTCGGACGATGCGACTGGGCTGCCTGAAGCTGCAGGGACTGACGGTGGGCAGTGGGTTTACCGAAAAATGCCGCAAAACCCTACAATGTGGAGCAGTTTTCCTCTCGGATTGCACATCTTTTCTCGCCGTTCTGCTGATTTCTGACAGCAATAGACGGTGGTGGTGGGTTATCCATCGTCTTCTACTACCGGGGTGAGGTCACGCCACGGCAGATCGCAGGTCAAACACGCAGTTCAGGTCTTCAAAGTGCCGTGGGTTCCTCGCGTTGGATGTGGGTCTTCTCCATTGTGCACTTGGGTATCTCTCCCTTTTTCTCACTGTACAATACTACAAATCACTATTCCAAGCTTCCAATTCCTTCATTTGCACGCTGCCTTGCTTGGACTCACGTTCTAAAGGCGCATTAAGGGCTTTGGCTCAACCCAGTAAGAGAAAAATGGCCCAAATGACCCAAAATAGCTGTTTTAACTCCAGAAAAGTCTGCAAGTCACGATGAAAGATTGATAAAAAGCTTGAAATGCAATAAGATACACATTTAGGTGATTCCTAGAATAAAAATACACAAAAAATACATATAAAATGGACATAAAATATTAGGTAAATTTGTGTAAAGTAAGACATATTAGTCACATACTTAGAATTTATAGAACTATAGTATGCATCGATTCACCCATATATATATGTTTATAAATAGCATTTTGAGGACTGTAATATGTACTTAATGTATGGAACCCAGAGGTAGGGACCTTATTGTACTTAGATCCACTAGAGGATGCTCCAAAATGTACACAAATCTGATATACAGTCGAGGATTGCCAGGCATAGTTGCCAGAGTACATATTCAAAAGTATAGAGTGGTGCACATGTTGCCCCTCCAGATTTCTCTTATTATGCAATTATATGATGTTGATTATAATGATGATTGGTAGAGGCCAACGAGAAGTGCTCTTATCTCCTTATTACTCTTTATTTTATAATGAAAGTTTATATGAATGATGTTATGTTACCAATATGTTCTGATGAATTTATGAAATGTATACTATGAGTTGAACTTATGCATACAAGTATGAATGATAAATGAAATGTTATACAAGATAACCCAATAGATGTATCGTTCTTATAAAAAGGAATATAGAATTTTTATATGAGTTTACAGTGATACAAACTAGCTGTTTTGAAAATTGGTTATTAATGCTACTGAGGTTTATTCTCATAAAAATGTTAGTTTCTATCAGATGCCTAGATACCAGATCCACCTTAAGATAGAGATGGAGTTGGTTGAAATACCCTTCATGGGGTATTTCCCTGTTATTAAGGAACTATGGATCATATATGTATAGGAAGTGCTTCCCCCACCCTGATTACATGAAGTATTAGAGTAGAAAGTTTTTGGTATGTCCTATATCATGAATCCTTGTGATATTTTGGTAAAAGGATTAGGAGAATAATTTTGATGTATAGGATAAGGGCCTATATGTATTAGGATATGTGAGTCCTTCCACCACCTTGATTACATGAAGAAATGTGAGTTTTAGTGGTGACCTTTCAGTGACGACAAAAAATGCCACCACTAAAAGATCGCCTTTAGTGGTGATAATTATACTTTGGCACTGAAGAAATTTTGGAGCAACGAATATTGTCGCCACTGAAGGTCTCTAGTGGCGAAATCTAATTTGTCGTCACTGAAGCTCTTCAGTGGCAAGAAATCTAGTGCCACTAAATTTATCTAGTGGAGATAATTTAATTACCACTGCAATTATTCAATGGCAAAAAATTTAATGTTGCCACTGTAGGTTGTTCAGAGGCGATAGTTTTTGTCGTAAAAAAAATTTTTAGTGGCGACATTAGATTTGTCACCACTAATGCCCCAGGAAATGAACAAAATGAAAGTGAAGTTCCATTTGCTGGCTTGAACATGGGGCACGAAAATGTGATGGTAATGAGGTTACCACTATGCCATAGGACCCTTTAGTTTGTATGTTTCAGCATTTAGTATATATTACAATAGATTAAAACATCACCAACCTTCTTAAGCTAAGCATCACGAGAGAGGTACATTGGCTTCAAAATTTTGCAACGCATCTGCATGCGTTCTCTCTTCGATCAAGCCATCACCATTCACTAGCCTATGTGTTTTCGCAGTGTTCTTCATCATGCTTTCATGGTGTTCACCATCTTCCATCACAAGGTTTTGGTTGGTCGTGCTTTGCAATCGTTCACCATGCTCCTTCTCGTGCGCTCGTCTTCACCGCAAGCTTCATTGATTGCTTCTTCATGCGTTGTCATCGGTAAACCTCTGTGGTCACTATTAAGTGATTTTCATCAACTCATTCAACCTATAATGGTGATGATTGGTCTGATTTCCTCCCATTTACAATTTCTGTAGTTAACACAATGTTCATAATTTTGAAATTTTTTTACAAGAATGATATTTGTTTATATTGTAGGAGAAGTTTGAGATTGGCGATGACAAAAAACATATGGTGATGAAAAAATTTGTCATAAGCACTATGCAGCAGCTTTTCAGGGCATAGAAGACCCATCTGCATAAATATTACAACCACTTTAGCACTGAAGAAGAGAGATTGGCTCATTGGTCTACTGATATTAATCTTGAAGATTGGGAGTGGTTAGTATCTGATTATAATTCAAAGGAGTTCAAGGTAACGTGGAATTATGTGTTATTTAAACTATTTGAACTATAAGAGTTTTGATTTAATTATTTAAACAAAAATACTTAATCTCATTGACATTTTGATTCAGTTATTTAGAATATTAGAGTTTCATTCTTGTAGGCTATTTGTAAAAGGAATAAAATAAAAAGGGAAAAAATCAACATTACATACATGTGGCCCTCGCTCCTTCGATGAGATAGAAGAATCTACAGTAAGTACTTCAAATATGTTTTTAAATTACTTAACTATCTGATGAAATTTGGTTACAAGTGTCTTTATTGTAGAGAGATCTTGAAACTAGAGAAAAGGCATTAGCTGATACAGTATGGGAGCTCCACCACACTTGTAGAATAAAAGAAGGCAAAGTGGTGTGATCGGATCCAAAAGCACAAGAAATTCATGTATATATACAATTTTAATTACATTTTGAAGTTTAAATTTTATTTCTTGCAGGAGATTATCATCGTTTGCATTAATGTAGGCACGCATTCAAGAGGTCAGTCTCAACAACAAGAAAATGGGAACCTACAAACTGGAGATGAGATTTTGACATCTATGCTTAGGGAAAGGTCGAGATTTGTTCATGGGAAAAGGCTATGGAAAGAAGCCATCTGGTAAGAAATCTTGGCAACAAGCAGATGTGGAAGCCAACGTATCCTCCACAATTGAAGGTGTACACAAGGAGATGCAAGCTAGGCTTCAGGAAGAGCATGCTCAAATGTAATCTGAGATAGAGAAGAAGTTACAAGAAGAGCTTAGCAGCAAGCACCAGGAAGTACATGCTCAGATGCAAGATGAGCTTCAACATCATATGTAAGTTGAGCTTAATCAAAGGATCCAAGGACAGTTGGATATGATAATGTCAAGATTTCAACAAGTATTGTGTTGCTCAATGAATTGTCGATGGTAAATAGGCTAAAATTTAATTTTTGATTGAATTGTTAGTGGTAATGAGCTAAAATTTAACTGTTCATTGAATTATTGATGGTAATGGGTTGAAATTCAATTGTTGATTGAATTTTTAGTGGTAATGGGTTGAAATTTAACTATTGATTGAATTATTTATTGTAACATCCGCTCCTTCTATCTATTGAGAGATGTTTTGTTAATTTTAAATAAGTTAAATGCTTGTACTTTGCTGTATTAGATTGAATAGAGTTGGATTAGAAGGAGGGACTAAATTGAAAAGAGAAGAATGGGGACCTGAGTGAAAAAAAAAAGGTTTAGTGGAGAAAGTGATGTAAGATTTTCATATTTAGGGGTACTTTATCATAATTTTTACCAAAAGAGTTACTGTAGATACTAGATTTTCAAAAATATCCTACCAATGGTTCAAGGGAAAAATGGTAATTTAGCTTCTGGTCAAATAAATTATCATTTTGAGCCGAATAATCGAGAATTAGGATCAGAATGATAATTTTTAGATCACCGATAAATATAACTAAGCTACAGAACCTTCATTTCTCACCCAAAATTTTAAAGTTTTAGAAAGAGAAATAAAGAGCATCTAAAGGTAGAAAGTGAAGCAATTGTGAAAGAAAAAGGCTATAGGAAGAAGTTGAGTCCTAGAAGCTAGGAAAATACACCAACATACTTCAAAACAATCATTTACAAGCTTGAAATCAACAAAAAAGTAGCAAACAATCCAATCCTCTCAAACTCAAAATTTACTGTTCATATGCTGAAATGTTGATTTTTCATATTGTTTGAGCCAGAGAGGAAGTCAAATGTACATTCTTAACATTTTTAATTACTATTAGGTATTTTAAACTACATGATTGTACATATGAATGCATAAATCGAATTTTAAAAAATAGATTTTTCATTATGTTTGAGAGCAAGGTTTAATCCAAGACTTGAGTGAGATTAAATGGTAGTTTGGGCTATTTTTATATGTAAAATAACACTTATATATTGGTTTTGAGTTATTGATAATCATAAAGGGTTTACAAAAACGTTCTTGGGCAAAAATTTAGGTCAACCGTGAGTTTTAAAAATAGAGTATAACGTAGCAATCGACTTATAGACCCTATCAGTTGACTGTTGTGTTCTTTGGTTACCCAAAAATGCATCTAGAGTGTTAGCAGTCGACTGCCAGTCCATGGAAGTTGACTACCACGCTTATATTTTCCAAAAATTTTCCAAGAATGGAGCCATTGACTATCAGGCTTGTAGCAGTTGACTGGTAGCCCTCGGGTTTGGAAAATTTTCTAGACATTGAGCTACAAGTTGACCACCAAGAAGGTGGAAGTTGACTGGTGAGCCTCTGTTTTGGAAAATAAACTTAATAATCTAGTTTGAAGCTTTTTTAACCTAAAATTCCACTCAAATGAAGGATTAAAACTTGAAATATAATGGTTAACATGTTATTTGATAATTATGAGAAAGATTATGAGAATGAATGAGAAAGAGGGGAGAAATATGAGATTTTAAAATGAGATGAGCATGAACCATAAATGAGAATAACTGCAACTGGTTGAAGACCACGAGAATACTACAATTGGTTAAACTACGAGAATATTGTAACTGGTCTTTAAAGGCCATGAGAATATTGCAACTAGTCAGAACCACAAGAATATGCCAGACGGTTAGAAACCATGAGAATATTATAGTTAGTCACGAACCACGAGAATATTGTAGATGGTCAAGGACCATGAGAATACTAATTTATGAATGAGAATTTTTAAAGTTTCTTTCATGATGCTTTTTTTTATGGCCATAGCAATATGTACTAAATTCTTTTTTATGCTCTGAATTGACATGAGAATGTGATCCTATTGCCATTACAATTTGAGAATATATCCTGTGTGATGGATATGTGATGAGATGCATATGTATTAATAAGTATATGTGAGAAGATTATTTAATTCATGTATATAATCCCAATAGTTATAATGTATTATCTAATGAGAAAAGAATGTAGAGTATTTCTATAGTAGTACGGTGGTACAAGTCAGCAGTTTAAAATTATAGGTTGTTATTTCTATTGAGAAATGTTTCTCATTAAATGCTGGATTGTATCAGATGCCTAGGTTATAGATACTACTAGATGGAAGTGGACTGGGTAGACATACCTATCTTGGGTTATTTTATGATAATAAAGGAAGTATGGGTGATTTCAGCGGTGGATATACCCCTTACTCCCCCACTTACTGGAGGGCTAAACGTACAGGATTAGTTTGGTAATATTTTATTTTTATATGTAAATATGTGATACTTGATACCCTGATCCCTTATTATCTTTTTGGAAACAGGTCTAGAGGATTTTTAGTATACAGAGGGCCATATATGTATTCAAGATATGTGATATGCCTTACTTTATACATATTTACCTAATGTTAATTGTCCATTTTATAAGAATTTTATGTAATTTTATTATAAAAATCATCTAAGTTTGCATCATTTTCATTTTAAGGTATTTTATCAAGTCACCATCAGCAAATGAAGTGATTTTGAGCTTGGACAGCCTTTAGAGCACCTAAAATGGGCCATGTGGGCTAATTTTACTTATTGGGCCAAGCTAATGTTCTTATTGGGCCTTGAAAGTAGGTAGATTGGGCAAAAAGGAGGAGACCCACGTGGGAAAAGAAAATAAAAAGGCATGGAATAGAGCATCGGGCAGGAGACTTGAGACTGTGCATTGTGTGAAAGAGGAGAGAACTTGAGGTGAGCATCACGCGAAGGAGGTGGTTCTGGGTGGAGTCTGCGACGACGAGACTTAGCTCCAGTTACAAGGGACAATAGGCGGGCCACCACTATCGTGCATCACCTCCGAAAAGCATCAGACCTGAGATAGATCACATGACCTGAGAGAGCAACCTGTCTGAGTTTACGGTCGTTCTGTGATGTTTTTCAGCCAACCCATTGTCTGTGGCTGCTCCTCTGTCCCTCGGTGACTCAACTGCAACCCTCCATCAGTTTGCTGGGCACCACATCATGCTAGATCAAGAGATTCGAGGCAGACCCGCGATGTGACCCAGTTGGGAGATTCGACACGTCCAGCGTTTTCTGTCTGATATGCAGCCAAAAAACGCTCTTTCATTGCTCAGCGCCTCGTCCTCGACCTTCCGCATCAACTTCGACTGCCGTTGCAACCATTTTTCGTCAGGTACTCGAGAACTGTGACCCACGACCTGTTTTGTAATCTACGACCTTTAGAGCTTCTAGACATTTTTGAAATTTATTTTTTTGACAAATTTTTGGCAGTTTTCTGGCGAGATTCTAGTGGTTTTTCGATGGCCAATCCATGTAGCTACTATTGGGCACTTGAGAAGACAGGGGTGTGCATAATTTTTACTATTTTTATCTTTTGTATAATTGATTGTTTGATGGATTGTCTGATGGATTATCTGATAAAATTGCCTATAAATATGTGTGGCTAGATTTGTAAGATCTTCTTTGCAATTATGCATGTATTGTTTAAGTTTTCATTACGAGACGTCGTTGTGAATGTTAATTAGATTTTTTTTTGAGATCGAGAGATGATAATTGAAATTTGAATCTAATAAAAAAGAATAGTTAATTTTTTCTTGGAAATAAGGTTAATTAATTGCTAGATTAAGGAGTAGCTATTCTTAATAGTGGTGAATTAGAACGATAAGGCTTACTGAAATCAATCATTAGGAAGAGATTCCAGTGATAGATTCTTAGATTTAGAAATTTAATTGTCGCGAGAGGGGAATTAAATTTAACTTAGAATTCACTCATAGGTAGCATCATTAGATTTAATAGACCATTATCCTTTATGTGTTTGCCAACCAGTATAGGTCCCCAGTGGGTTTACTTTTCTTGCCTTGGTATATTCTCTTTCATTCCTTGTCACTAGTTATTGTTTATTACACTTAGCTAATTATTAGTATTAGTTATAAATCAATCACTTTGACTTTTAGGCTAGATAATAGAAAACAAGTAGTAACTCTAGGCTTTCCTGTTTCTAAGGAATATGATCTTAATACCCACCATTGCACTAGGCTGCATCGATAGGTTCACTACCTTAGGTGTAGTTGCGTTGGTAGCACAGCAAATCAAGTTTTTGGCACTGTTGCCGGGAAACTTTTT
Organism: Senna siamea; assembly: GCA_031216115.1. NCBI lineage: Eukaryota > Viridiplantae > Streptophyta > Magnoliopsida > Fabales > Fabaceae > Senna > Senna siamea. The sequence continues at coordinate 21,278,647 of CM062363.1, read as the reverse complement.
GAGAAAACTAGACTAAATTTGTTATCTATTAATTTAGCCATTTTTTTCCTTTTCTCTAATTTTTCCCTAGCTATTTATTTCACTTTCAATTTTAATTTTTCTTTTATTTTTACCTATTAGTTGTTTTAATTTTCCTTTTAGAAAATAATAATAATTTTTCCCTTTAAGTTAGCCACTTTCATTAGTTTTATTTTGCTTTTGTTTTTGATTGGTTATTGGCTTTTATTCGGTCTGTTCTATCCTTTGTTTTCTATTAACTCTTTTGTTATTCAACTGTTGGTTTTATGTGTCTTGTTTTTAGTCGTTAGTTTTCCATTGGTTTTATTCTATTGTTTTTTTGTCTTTTTGTCATTCCTTTTTGATCTAGTTGTTGGGCTATTTTGCTGTTGTTGGATTCAAGTGGTTTATGACCAAGAGTTCCAATCTTGTACTTGTAGACCCTCTGTCTGATCCAAAATGATTATTGTGGACTCGTGCACACCGTTGTCAGGAGGAGGTGCCAGTTGAGGTACTGGAGGAGGAGCCAGTTGAGATCCCTGATCATACACCACCAAAGATGGCGATTGTAAAAAATAATGATGATGCCAACCGAATGATGTACGAGTTTGCTAGACCTTCATTGGAAGGGACACATATGTGCATTACTCGGCCTACAATAGTAGCTAACAATTTTGAGATCAAGCCAAATGTGATCTAGATGGTGCAGCAAACTGTACAATTTGGAGGGATGCCTAGTGAAGACCCAAATGCTCACATATTCTTAGAGATATGTGACACTTTCAAGATAAATAGAACTACGGATGATGCCATTCGGCTTAGATTATTTCCATTTTCTTGGAGAGACAGAGCAAAGAGATGGTTGCAATCCCTACCACCTAATTCCATCACTACTTGGGATACTTTGGCTAAAAAGTTTTTGTACAAATATTTTCCACTAGCTAAGACTACAAAAATGTGTAACGACATTTCTTCTTTTGTGCAGATGGCTGATGAGAGTATGCATGATGCATGGGAGAGGTAAAAAGACTTGCTAAGGTGTTACCCACATCATGGATTTCCTGTGTGGATGAAGATGTAGACATTTTACAGTAGTTTAAAACACCACAAGGCAGATGGTGGATGCGGCAGCAAAGGGTGCCTTAAATAATAAAACCCCTGAATAGGCGCAGAATTTAATAGAGGAAATGGACATGAACAACTATTAGTGGCAATCATCAAGGGATAGGCTAGGATGACAGGGAGTGGTTAACTAGTCAGATTCTATATCAAACTTGGCAGCTCAAGTAGAGTTTCTAGCCAAGAAGATCGACCAACTCCAAATGCCAATGCAGGCAGTACAGTCGAGCTGTGAGTTCTATGGTGGCTCACATTATGGTGTCAACTGCAATGCAGGAGGTATGTTTGCTAACCCCTCTTCTTCATTTTCTTCTCACAGTGTTTCTTCTGATTTTGAACAAGTAGATTACATGGGGAATGCCTTAAGATAGTAGAATAACCCTTATAACAACACCTGCAACCCTGGGTGGAGAAATTATCCAAATTTTGGATGGAGAAATAAAAATACCCAAAGTTCACCAAGTTTTTAGCGATCACATCAAATCGCGTCTCCTTTGCAGCAACCTCAGTCACACGCTGTCCTAATTCAGTTCCCTTAGGGGGTAAGAAAAAAAGCCTAATTTTAAGGAATTGATGATGAAATATGTGTTATCGACAGACACAATCCTTAGAAATCACCAAGCCTCTATTCAAAACTTAGAGACTCAAGTGGACCAAATGTCTAAGATGTTAGTGTAGAGACATCTTAGATACTACCCAGTACCACAGAGCCAAATCCAAGGGAGCATTGCAAGGCCATTACTTTGAGATCAGGTAAGAAAGTAACTGATCCTTTGCCTTTAACTGATGATAATACTATTATGTAGGATGAGCCAGTTAATAAGGAGCCATAACCGTCAGCAAGAGAGCTAGTTAATAAGCTGCCCATTAAGAGGCGTGATCCAGGGAGTTTTACTGTACCTTGTGTAATTGGTGAACTATCTGTTATAGATGCTCTAGCTGATCTAGGAGCTAGCTTGTTTGATAAACTATGATTGAGTTAGCCAAAACCTACTTGGATGAATATACAGTTGGATGATAGAAGTGTTAAATATCTTAGAGTTATAGTTGAAGATGTACTTGTAAAGTTTGATAAATTCATCTTCGTATTGATTTTGTTGTGATGGATATGGAGGGTGAGAGTAACGTACCTTTGATTATAGGTAGGCCTTTCCTTGCAAGATCTAGGGCTATTACAGATGTCTGTGATAGGAAGTTGAAACTTAGAGTTGGGGATGATATTGTCACTTTTTACTTAGCTGCCTCTAATAGACAATCCTTAGATCATGACGATACGGTTTATTTTGTGGATGTCTTGGATGATGTTGTTAAGTATGAATTGTAGGAATTTTTACTTGATGATCATTTATAGGTGGCATTGCAGGAAAATGCTAATGAGTTGTCCAACGAGCAAGTGTTAGAACAACTAGCTCATCTGTTGGCTATTGAGCCCATAAACAATATTGACCCTTTTTTTTTCTCTTGACAGGTCAAAGGTGCAGAAGGTGAAGCCCTCAATTGATGACCCCCCAATCTTGGAATTAAATGAGTTACCTAAGCACTTTAGCTATGCCTATTTGGATGAGGCAGAGAAGCTGCCAGTAATCATAGCAGCTGACTTGACACCTGATCAGAGGGAGATGACTTTGACCTCTCTCAAGAAATACCCTAGGGCCTTTGCTTACAAGATGGCAAACATTACTGGGATTAATCCTAGCTATTGTTCACAAAAGATCCTGATGGACGATAGTTATAGACCAGTGGTGCAGCCACAGAGATGGTTGAACCTATACATGAAGGAAGTGGTGAAAAAAGAGGTAATTCAATTTCTTGATGCATGTTTGATTTATCCTATTTCTAATAGCTCTTGGGTGAATCCTGTGTAGGTTATACCAAAAAAGGGTGGCATGACAGTTGTAAAAAATGAGAAGGATGAGCTGATACCCACTAGGATAGTAACAGGTTTTTGGGTTTGCATTGATTATAAGAGGCTCAATGATGCAACCCATAAAGACCATTTTCCTCTTCCTTTCATTGACCAGATGCTTGAACGTTTGGCAGGTCATATGTTTTATTGCTTTCTTGATGGTTTTTCAGGTTATTTTCAGATTCCTATTGCACCTGAAGACCAAGAGAAGACCACCTTTACCTGCTCATATGGGACGTTCGCTTACAGGAGGATGCCTTTTAGACTGTGCAACACACCAGCCACTTTTCATCGGTGTATGATGGCAACTTCCATAACATGATTGAAGAGTCTATGGAGGTATTTATGGATGACTTCTCAATTTTTTGTAACTATTTCTCCTACTATTTGCTTAATTTAGAACATATGCTTGCCCGTTATGTAGAAGCAAACCTAGTACTTAATTAGGAAAAATGTCATTTTATGGTGAGAGAGGGGATTGTTCTTAGGCACAAGATATCGCATGTGGGGATGGAGGTAGATAGGGCTAAAGTTGAGACTATATCTAAATTTCTACCCTTAGTTTTGTTAAGTCTATTAGGAGTTTCCTAGGGCATGCTGGTTTCTATAGAAGATTTATTAAGAATTTCTCTAAGATTGCTAGGCCTTTGACTCAATTGCTTGTAAAGGATGTACCTTTTGTTTTTTATGATAATTTTTTATAGGAATTTGAGTTATTAAAGGAACGACTAACCATAGCCCCTATCATGGTTTCACAAATGAGGGGCTACCTTTTGAACTAATGTGTGATGCTAGTGACTATGCAGTTGGAGCTATTTTAGGATAGAGGATTGACAAGAAGTTTCAACCCATTTATTACGCTAGCAAGACCCTGAAGGATGCCCAAGAGAACTACACCACTATCGAAAAGGAGTTTCTTTCATTGGTCTATGCTTTCGATAAATTTCAATGCTATTTAGTGCTATCCAAGACTGTGGTTTACATAGATCATTCAGCCTTGAGGTATTTTGTTTGGTAAGCATGATGTTAAGCCTAGACTCATTAGATGGATTTTGCTCTTGAAGGAATTTGATATAGAGATCAAGGACAAGAAGGGTGCGAAGAACTTGGCTACAGATCACCTATTAAGGTTAGGGAATCCAAATTAGGAGGCCTTAGATGAGAGGTCCATTGATGATAACTTCTTGGATGAACATTTGGAGGCAGTTCAAGTATGTACTGATTCCCCTTGGTTTTGTGATTATGCTAACTATCTGGTTGCAAGGGTTTTACCAAAGGGTATAACTACTCAGCAATTGCTGAGTTGAAATACTACATTTGGGAAGATCCTTTCTTATTTCGTATTTGTGTAGACCAGGTAATTAGGTGATGCATACATGGGGAGGAAATTCGCCAGATTCTGAGGCATTGCCATGAAGGACCAACAGGAGGCTACCAAGATACAAACCACACTGCTAGCAAGGTGCTTGAGGCAAGGTTCTACTGACCAACCATATTCCAAAATGCTAGAGCATATGTCCAAGTTTGTGATGCTTGTCAGAGGTCAGTTAATATCTCTACCCGTGACGAAATGCCCTAAACAAGTGTACAAGTGGTTGAAATTTTTGATGTTTAGGCATTGACTTCATGGGCCCTTTTCCTTCCTCATCTAGTAATAAGTATATACTTATGGCTGTTGAGTATCTTTCCAAGTGGCCAAAAGCTCAGGCTTTTCCCACTGATGATGCTAGGGTAGTAGTGACTAGGTTCCTTAAAAAATTATTTTCTAGGTTTGGTACACCTAGGGTATTGATTAGTGATAGAGGGACCTATTTCTGTAGCTCTCAACTTGAGAAAGTACTTAAACATTATGAGGTATCTCATAGGTTTTCAACACCCTATCACCCATAGACCAGTGGGCAAGTAGAGGTAACTAATAGGGGTTTAAAGAGAATCTTAGAGAAAACTGCGGGGGTGAGTAGGAAGGATTAGGCATCCAAATTGGATGATGCATTTTGAGCCTTTAGGACAGCCTATAAAACTTCTATTGGATTTACACCATACATGATAGTATATGGAAAGTCTTGTCATTTACCTATCGAATTAGAACATAGGGCACTTTAGGCCCTTAAAACATGCAATCTTGATGTTATTTCTGCAGGTAAAGAGAGGTTATGGCAGCTGAATGAACTAGAAGAATGACGCCACCAAGATTATGGAAATTCTTCCATTTACGAAGCTTGAACCAAGAAGTGGCATGATCAAAGACTGCATGGCTCTAAAGATTTTCAAGTTAGAGATAGGGTATTACTTTATAACTCACGTCTTTGTCTTTTTCCAAGAAAGCTTAAGAGCCGATGGTCAAGACCATTTGTGGTCAAGCAAGTCTTTCCCTGTGGCACAGTGGAAGTACATCATCCTGACAAAGGAGATTTCAAAGTCAATAGGCACTGACTAAAGCATTACTATGGACATTCGTTGCATGTCGAGGAACGAGTACATATGGTGCTTTACCTGCAAGAGTGATAGATGGAAGGAGTCCATCTAAAAGACTCAAACAAAAAGAAGCATTGTTTTTTATTTATTTATTTATTTACTTTATTTGTGTTATTTTATTTTTGTCTATTTTCTTCTCTTTCATATTTTTAAGGCACATTAAGACTTTTGGATTATCTTTGCTTATTGCTGTGCTTTATGCTCTTATTTATATGATATTCCCTTTGCTATACACTAAGGGCAATGTGTTTCTCAAGTGTGGGGTAGGTATCTGTGATGTTGATGCTGCAGATTGATGATGCTATATTTATTTTGATAATGGATATAGGGTATGGTACTTGATTTTTTCTTGATGTTATGCACTTAAGTTTTTTTTGTCCTTGGAGCATTTATAATTCAGTTTATGAATTGATAGGAATGGTTTCCCTTAATTTTTGTTAAAAAACAATTAGTGATGTCTAACACATCATCTCGGCCACATCACACCGGTGTTACTTAGTTATTCTTCAAATTGTTTAATTTTAATTTAGGATGTTGATGTTGCAATTCGCATGCACTGCTTGACTTACAATTCAGTTGAAATTTTTTTACAACCATATGCAATTATACCACACTCTAAATGTGAGATTTAAGCTCATTTTGACCCCTGACTTTCTTGTTTGAGCGGGAATTTTACTTGATTTTGCCTTTAGAACTTGTTCTGTAATGCTTATTGAGGTTGCATGAACTCTTGAATATCAGGAGATGATTTAAGTAACTTGGAATACACTACTTTTGGTGAAAAAGCCTACCCTCGTGTTTCCCTTAGTTGGCCACTTTTGAGCCTTGACATTTCCTTCACTTTTTGCATCTTTACACCTCACATTACTTTTCTTTACATCGTCTTCTTTTTCACCTTATATGTTGGAAATTGTGTGATTTACTCTTCATATTTAGATTAAAATGCACTGTCTTGATTGGTAACAATCCACCAAGTATTTTCTTCAGATGCTCCCTTTAATCCAAAGCTGTCTATTAGCAAGATTGCAAATATATATATATATATAAAAGAAGAGACAAAGACAAAAAGATAACACAAATTTTTTTTTTGAAAAGCAGTTTTCATTATCTTGGTTATTGGATATGTTATTCCTTGAGCATCTCCTATTTCATTGACAACTTGGTGAAAATTTTTGTGTTTAGCATTTTGTGCTTTAATCCTTTGAGTATTCACCATGTTGAAATTGCATGACTTCTAGAATATCTATCACCTCTTCCCAAAAATTTTCCTCACCTATCTTAACCACATTACAACCTTGTCAAGACCCTTTGATCTTGGTATTCAATTTTTCGTAGTAACGGAGATGAGATTTATGAGCAAGCATATAGTAGGCGGATTCTTGTAAAAATAGCTTAAGGGATTTACGCTTTACCCTTCTACACTTTGAGTGATTTGAGTGATCCCTGTGAAGATTTGGTTCTGAAATTTTTGTTATTGAATTACAGGTTAAGTTGTATATGCAATGTTATTATTTCCATCTTGTGTTAAGGTTGTGCAATTTGATTTATGATTGAGTTTCACTTGGGATGTGTTAGGTATTAGTAATTGTGGATTAGATATGATTTTTGAGGAACTATTGCTATTTGTTTAAAGACTGAGTTAGTGTTTGCTTGAGGACAAGCAAAAGATTAAATGTAGGGTGATTTGATATGCCTTATTTTGTACATATTTTCCTGATATTGATTGTCCATTTTATGAGTATTTTATGTAATTTTATTATAAAAATCATCTAAGTTTGCATCATTTTCATTTTCATGTATTTTATTAAGTCATCATCAGCAAACAGAGTAATTTTGAGCTTGGCCAGCCTTTAGAGCACCTAAAATGGGTCATTTGGGCCAATTTTACTTATTGGGCTGAGCTAATGTCCTTATTGGGCCTTCAAAATGGGTGGACCAGGCAAAAAGGAGGAGTCCCACGTCAGAAAAGAAAAGAAAAAGGCTTGGAACAACACATCGGGTAGGAGACTTGGGACCGTGTATAGCATGAGATAGGAAAGAACTCGAGGTGAGCATTGCGTAAAAGAGGTGGTTTTAGGTGGAGTCCATGGCGGCGAGACTTAACTCCGGTGACAGGGGACAATGGGTGGGCCATCATCGTCGTGCATCGCTTTTGGAAAGCATTAGACCTACGACAAATTGCATGACCCGAGAGAGTAACTTGTCTGAGTTCTCGATCATTTTATGGCATTTTTTGACCAACCCACAGTCCATGGCCGCTCCTCCATCCCTTGGTGACTCAATCGTAACCCTCCATAAGCTCATCGGCCACCGCATCTCGCCAGATCCTCAACCATTTTTTCTTTAATCATTTTAATTTGATCTGTGGTTTGTTAAACTAATTTAGGTCCTAGTAGTTGTCTCTCCCCTACCTCAAACCAACATAAGGGTGACCTATATCTTCTTCTATACAAGGCTTCATAAGGAGCCATTCCTATTCTGGAGTGAAAACTATTATTATAGGCAAATTCCACTAAAGGTAAATTTCTATCCCAATTCCTTTTTACTCTAATTTCCATGCTCTAAGCATGTCTTCTAGAGTCTAAATAATTCTTTCAGTCTTCCCATCAGTTTGTGGACGATAAGCAGTACTGAAACTAAGTTTAGTACCAAAAGCCTCCTGCAAGGCTCTTTAGAATCTAGAAGTAAACCTAGAATCTCTATCAGATATTATATTAGTAAGAACTCCATGGAGTCTTACTATTTCTCGTATATACAATTGGGCCAACTTATCTAATGAGAAGTTTATTTTGATAGGTAGGAAATGTGCAGATTTAGTTAATCTATCTACAATCACCCAAATTCCATCATTTCATAATTGAGTTTTTGGAAAACCTACAATGAAATCCATAGAAATCTTATCCCATTTCTATTCAGGGATTTTAAGAGGTTCTAATAGTCCAGCAGGTTTTTGATGTTCAATTTCCACCTGTTGGCACACTAGGCATCTAGCAACATACTCAGCTATTTGCTTCTTCATGCCTGGCTACCAAAATTTCTTTTTCAAATCTTGATACATCTTGATAGTACCGGGATGAATAGTATAGTTGCTCTGATGGGCTTCTTCTAGAATTATACCCCTCTGTCTGCCTGAATTTGGGATATAAATCCTATCTTGGAAAGTTACTATCCCATCGACACCTCTTTTGAATTCTTTTAGTTCCTTAAGGGGCTTTAAGAATTCATCTTGTCTTTGAGCTTCTAATATCTGAGTTCTAAGGTTATTCTCAATTTTTAACTCACTCAGATATATCTTATCTTGTAACACCAGTGTGGATAGGCTCATATTTCTATATTTCTCTATCAGGCTCATTTCATATATCATTAGTTGAGCCATATGGAGAGATTTACGACTTAATGCATCTACCACTACATTAACTTTTCTTGGATGGTACTTTAATTCAAAATTATCATCCTTTAATAATTTCATCCATCTTCTCTGCCTCATGTTTAATTCCTTTTGGTCAAAGAGATATTTGAGACTTTTGTGGTCACTAAATACCTCAAATCTTGACCCATACAAATAGTGTCACCAAATTTGTAAAGCAAACACTATGGCTACTAATTCTAAATCATTAGAAGGGTAATTTTCTTCATGAGGTCTTAATTGTCTAGAGGCATATGCGACAACTCTCCCATTTTGCATCAAGACACATCCTAGGCCCTTCTTGGATGCATTACAATACAATTCAAAATTTCCTAAGGGATCAAGGATTATTAAGACAGGTGTTATTGTCAACTTTTCTTTTAAAATTTGAAAGCTATCTTCACATTTATGATCCCACACAAAAGGAATGTTTTTCTTAGTCAGTCTGGTCAAAGGCAACGCAATTTGCGAGAACCCTTAAATAAATCTCTTATAATACCCTGCTAATCCAAGAAAACTCTAAATTTTGGTCACTGTTGTGGGTCTCTCCCAACTAATTACAGTTTCAATTTTATTGGGATCTACTGTTACTCCATCTCTAGTGATTACGTGACCTAGGAATTTCACTTATTCCAACCAGAATTCACTTTTTTCTAATTTTGCATACAATTGCTTTTCCTTAAGCAACTGTAATACAATCCTAAGATGATGTTCATGCTCTTCACTACTCTAAGAATATACAAGAATATCATCAATGAACACTACCACGAACTAATCCAGGTAGAGTCTAAAGATATGATTCATGTAATCCATAAAAATAGTTGGAGCATTCATCAGTCCAAATGGCATTACCAAAATTTCATAATTCCCATATTTGGTTCTAAAGGCTGTCTTAGGTATGTCTTCTATTCTCACTATAATTTGACGGTATCCCGACCTCAAATCAATTTTGGAAAACATAATAGCTCTTCTCAATTGATATAATAGGTCATGTATCCTAGGAAGTGGGTATTTATTCTTCACAGTTACTCGGATCAGTTTTCTATAGTCTATACATAACCTCATACTTCCATCCTTCTTCTTTACAAACAGAACTAGTGTTCCCAAGGTGAAGTAATAAGCCTAATAAATTGTTTTCTTGAAAGATCCTTTATCTGAACCTTCAATTCAGTTAACTATAAGGGAGACATTCTATAAGGCACTATAGAAATTGGTCTCGTGCCAGGAATCAATTCTATAGAAAATACTATCTTTCTTTCATGTGGAAGACTTGAAATTTCATTGGGAAAGACATATGCAAATTCACAAACTACAAGAATAGCATTAATTTTATGCTGATGTTCAACTTTAGAAGGGCTTAGAACAATTTTCCTAACTACTGGCATGGCATCTATAAAAGTCACAGATTTCTTAGAACAATCCAAGAATACATTGTTCGCAGACAACCAATCCATCCCGAGAATAATATCCAATCCCACCAAAGGTAAACAAATGAGGCCAACAATGAAGGGCTTATTTTCAACAACAAGGGAATAATTTAAGCAAGCCAAATAAGTAACCATCTCTCCTGTGGAAGTAGAAATAGATAACTCATGGGGAAATTTAAATAAAGGTAACTTCAATCTTTCCACACATTCACAAGAAATGAAAGAATGAGTGACATCAGAATCATACAATACAATTAAAGATATACCATTTATCAAACATTTACCTTTTATCAGATCATTGGACTGAACCACGTCTTTACCTTTGAGGGTATAAACTCTTCCCATAGTAGGAGGTCTTGTGGGCTCAATTGACTTCTTCCACTTAGGGCAGTATTTAGTGAAGTGACTCGATTTTCCACACTTATAACATAAACCCAACTAGAATCTACAAGGTCCGCCATGACTTTTCCCACACTTTAGACAAGCATTAGGTACTGCCTGTCTCACTACAAGTTTCTTCCCCTTCTAGTTTCCCTCATTTCTACTATCCCTTCCTCTGAAGGATCTCGATTGTTTCCTTTTAAGGAAATTGGTCTTTTATATCTCTTTCTCTGTGTCAGCCAGGTTCTGAGAAACAATGCGACACTTGTTCACTAACATTGTAAAGTTTCTAATTTCAAACGAAGCAACGACATTCTTTATCTCTGATCTCAACCTAGCTTCTAGATGCAATGCTTTCCATATCTCATTTGGATGATACTCCAAATAAGAAGAGAATTTAGATAGTGCCTTAAATTTTGCTAAATACTCCTCAAAAGTCATATTGCCTTGCTTTAACTGCATGAATTCAATTTCTTTCTGGTTTCTCACGTTCTCAGGGAAATACTTTTCCAGATACACTCTTTTAAAAACTTCCCAGGTGATCTTGGTCCTTTGAGCTACTAATAATTGTTTTGCTCCTCTCCACCAATATTCTGCTTCCTCAACAAGCATGTGAGTAGCAAACAATACCTTCTATTCGTCTGTATTCCCTAAGACCTCAAACAATTTTTCCATCTCTCACAACCATTCTTCAGCTGTTGGTGGGTTAAACTCACCCTTAAAGGAAGGAGGATTATTTCTCTGAAATTCATACCAACCATTATAAGCTTGGTTTCTTACTTGTCCAATTTAAGGATTTAGGTTGGGATTCATAGGTCTATTCTCTTGAAATTTTCTAAGTGCTTCAGCCATAGCTGCAGCTTGTTGAGTAGCAACAGTAGCCTGTTGTGCAGCAGCAATATCTTGTTCCCTCATAGCCTCTGTCACTCCCATCATGACTTGCATTACTCTTTCCATATTAGTCTCACCTTTCTTTTCCTTACGTGGGGCCATAATTCACTCTATCAAACAAACATTACTGAGGTGATCAGTCTCAATAACATATTATTTGTAAGAGATCATATAGCACCAATCAGAAATATCATCTACCCAAACCTAATAGTTCATTCCTCAAGTCAAAACATAATACAAGCCAGTCAAATGCCATGGCTTAGCTAACTACCTTGCATTAGTCTCTATCCCGAGGAATCTAACCCTTCACTACCGAGCTAGTTTTAACTAGTCGAGGTAGTAATGCTCTGATACTGACTCAATATAACTCTCTAATCCTACATTTCCTTTTTAATGGATTTGAATAATATAAACAATATACTACAAGATTGGTGAATTACTACTTCCTTTACCCGAATCAATTTTTAATTATTTATCAAGTGAATTAAAAAGTATTATTGGTTTAGGCTACTACACTCGGGATCTCACGCGTTACGCAGTGAAGCCTAAAACATATTAGTTAAAATAACATACATGTTCATACACATATTCATATACATCAACATTAATTTACAGTGTATACATATCATTCATTAGAAATATATCTATAGATATATGAAAGTGTTAGCTAGGGTAAGGAGATAAAAAGCCCGTCACTCATACCCATTTAACAAAATAGCTAGTGGATTCCTATCTCATATATCCTAATACATATATGCCCTTATCCTATACATCAAAACTATTTTCCTGATCCTTTTACCAAAATATCACCAGGATTCAGGGTATGGGGCATACCAAAAAATTTCCTAGAACTTTACATTCTCAAGGTGTGGGAGGAATTTCCCATATATACACAACCCACACTTCATGAATCACAGGAAAATATCCTAGAAAGGGTATCTCCACCACTTCCACCTCCACTTCTAGCACTATTTGGAACCTAGGCATCTGATACAAACCAGTATTTTTATGAGAATAAATCTCAGTAGCATTAATAACCATTTTTTAAAATAGCTAGTTCGTACCATTGTAAACTCATACAGAAATTCTTCATTCTTTTTCATAAACAATACATCTATTAGGTTATCCTATATAACATTTCATTTAACATTTATACTTGCATGCATAAACTTAACTCATAGTATATATCTCATCAATTCATCAAAACATATATATAGGTAACATAGCATCATTCATATAACTTTCATCATAACATATAGAGCAATAAGGAAATAATAGCATTTCTCGTTTGCTTCTGCCAATCATCATCATCATCATCATCATCATATAATTACATAATAAGAAAAATCTGGAGGGCCAGCATGTGCACCACTCTATGTTTTAACATATGTACTGTGGCAACTCTGCCTGGCAGTCCTCGACTGCATATCACATTTGTGTATATTCTAGAGTGTCCTTCAGTGGATCCAAGTACAACAAGGTCCTCAACTCTGGGTTCCACACATTAAGTACATACTGGGGTCCTCAAAACACTATTCATAAACATATATATATGGGTGAATCGGTGTATACTATAGTTCTATAAATTTTAAGTATGTGACTTTTCATTTATTTTGGCCATTAAGTTACTAACTTACAATTTACAACTATCATGATAATCACAGAATGTCCAATCACTATCCCTTACTAGAAAATCAGTCATTCAGATATAAACATATCTACCAAAAATACATATATTAAGAATATAATTTTCATTTCTCTTATGTATTCTTGCTCTTTCCTTTTTAACTTTCATCACTTTCATGCTCTTTCTCATTTACATTCAAAGTATATGTTACCTTGCTTGTAATTTGAGTTTAATCTCTAGTTTGGATTTAGTTTTTGGGTTAGATATCATTCAAATATGTCATTAAGTTCATCCTTTCATCACAAAAGGCGGCAGTCAACTAATTGCATTCTATCCAGATCTTTGAAATTCCAAATAGAGAGCTACCAGTCGACTACTAGGTGCCTGACAGTCGACTGCTGGGTTAAGGCAGTTGGCTGCTCTATTCTTGGACTTTTTTGGGAAAATGAAGAACACGACAGTCAACTTCCAAGTGTTTGATAGTCGACTGATAGCATTCTGTATACGTTTTTGGGCACATCAAGAGCATGACAGTCGACTGCTGCACCATGGCAGTCAGCTACTACGTCTTTCTCTATTTTATGAATTGCCATTGACCTAAATTTTCAATCCAAAAACTTGTTTTAAAACCTATTTTGAAATTGATGAACTCAAGAAAAACTCCTTAGCAACCTTTAACACAAGAAAAAAACCCAAAACATCATATAATCTTGTCCAAATCTGAGATTAAAACTCATTTTCGCTCAAGCTAAAAAACCCATTTTTTGAAAACAATTTTTAGCATGCACAAGTATTTTCAATCAGTTAAAAATACCCAATAGTGATTAAAAATAGTAAGAATGTAGTTTTAAATACCTTTTTCTTTCAAACAAGTTCAATTTTCCAAATTTCAATAGTATGAACAGTAAACTCCAAAATAAAGGGATTGGGTTATTATGTTATCTTAATTCATGTTTAACTGATGTCTGCATGCTGATTTATGCCGTAGATACCCTTTAAATCACTTTTCTAACTTCAAATCTTACTAGAATTGAAATTCATTACCTTTCTCCTTCAGCTTCTCTCTCTACTCGTCTACTTTCTCTCTCTAGAAATGGAAGCTTAAGCTCTGGAATGAAGGAGTCTGACTCCTGTTCCCATTTATATGACAATTCGATACTTACATTAATTTACAATTTCTGATCATTTGACCTCAAATTGGTAAATTTCAAATTATATGGGAAATTTTCATTTTGTCTCTAGCTCACTGGTGGGAGAATTACAAAATTCTGTTAGCTACTGTAATTCTTTTGGCCAAAATTGCGATCGTCATACATAAACTTTTCCACTTTTCAGTTTAGTCCTTTTCTTCATTCTAGTCAATTTTCTCACTCATTTCTAGTCTAATTCTTGTACTCATGCAATTATATGCAAGCTAACATAACATAAATACAACATATACAAGTAATTAACTAAAATTAACAAACATCTCTCAAAATTTAGGAGTGGATGTTACAATTAGGATTGGAGATCATACAAGAAACTACAGATCAGGACCCCAAAATAAAAGGTTACAAAATTTTTTTCTTTTAACTAAAAAGAATTATTGACTTCCCCTGGCCCTGTTACGCGTTCGCATCTGATACATATTAACATATAAATGAGAAACTCAAGTTTCCCAATAGCTTAACAATTCAGGGTTTAGAAATAAACTAATATGTATCAAGGTGCAAACACCAAAATGTCTACTTCTACATTCTTGATATTAAAAATAGCATTATTCATAAACACAAACAGACAAGCATTACATGATAAATTTAGATGCCAATGTAAAAAAATAGATATCCTTTTCACGTGAAACCTTTTCTCGTATAATTATAAATGTTGTTGCAGAATTAACCAAAAATTGCTTATGCATTAAATTCTTACACTTACCACTATAGATTAATTAAGCACCCAGGGGTATTACGTGGACACTGGGCCACCCTTATGAAATCATTGTGAAAGCTAGGTCACGAGTATAGAGTACCTTCGGCCACAGCTCACTAGGTCACACGTGTGGAGCACCTTCGGCCACACCTCATAATTCGTAGACACTCAGCCACGTATATAAAATTATCGTGGACGCTAAGTCACGGGTATAGAGCACTTTTAGCCACACCTCACTAGGTCACGCGTGTAGAGCACCTTCGACCACACCTCGTAATTTGTGGACACTCAACCATGTATATATAATCATCGTGGATGCTAGGTCACAGGTATAGAGCACCTTCGACTACACCTCACTAGGTCATGTGTGTGGAGACCTTTGGCCACACTTTATAATTTGTGGACACTCGGCCACGTATATAAAATCATCGTGGACGCTAGGTCACGGGTATAGAGCACCTTCGGCCACACCTCACTAGGTCACGTGTGTGGAGCACCTTCGGCCACACTTCATAATTCGTGAACACTCGACCATGTATATAAAATCATCATGAATGATAGTTCACAGGTATGGAGCACCTTTAGCCACACTTCACTAGGTTACGCGTGTGGAGCACCTTCGGCCACACCTCATAATTCGTGAACACTCGGCCACGTATATAAAATCATTGTGAACACTAGGTCACGAGTATAGAGCACCTTCGGCCACACCTCACTAGGTCACACTTATAAAATCTCTAACAAGTTTCAAGGGAAAATTTTCCTTTTCTTGAAAAATAATTCTAATTTACATCTCTTTAATATTCTAATAAATTTCAAGAATAAATTCCCCTTTCTTGAAAATGAATATTAATGTACCTTTCTTATAAAATTCTAATAACTTCAAGAATAATTTTCCCTTTCTTGAATAAATAATATACATCTCTTATGAAATTTTAATAACTTTCAAAGAAGGATTCCATGATTTTGGCTTCAGGGAAATTCAAGAGAATTGAATATTTTGCCATTTAAAATTTCCTTTTTATTGGAATATTCTTACATCACTTGAATGTACATGGTTATAGCAAAATTTCACACTCTCAATAATGCTAAAATTATTTCTATCACTTTCATTATGGAGAAAAAGGGTTTTAAAAACACACTTTTATTTTTATCATATTCAGCCATAGTTCATCATGATAACATCATTAACTAACCATAATTATTCCATAACACTATTCATTTAACCACCTAAACCAACATACCAATCTATCATGCAAGCTTAGCCAACATAACGTCATCTTATCAAGAATGTAGAGAAGCAATAATGTCCCATGAAATCTTGTAAAAACATGGTGTACACATATGAAACCTTGGGACACAAGTTTAAGAATTGTCAACCTACCTCAAGGATGATTAGAAAGTAGTGATCTTGGCCCTTTCTTTAATCTCCTTCTACACCTTGCTTCCTTTTTCTTTGACTAAATCCCTTACTTCTTCCTTGTTCTTTTGATTCCTTTTCTTTCCTTCTTGATCCCCTTCACTCTCGTCCTTCCCTAGTTTTATGTTTTCACATACTCTCCTAAGACATTTAGTTAGTTTTTTTTTCTCACTCTCACGCCATTCTATCCCTTTTGGATGCTATACGTGTGCTCCTTCTACAACCGACTTGCATGCTCTTGTCTCCTAGCCTTTTGTGTGTTACTATTGTAGGCCCCCTCTTTTGTTTCCTTTGCAACTTTACATTTACTTAGTGTTCACGCCATCATCTCCCTCTTTTCTTGCTGATCATAGCTGCAAGTGTACTTTTAAGTACACTATTTCTTGCAAACTTGGCATTATTTAGAGTTTAGGTGCAGCCCCATTCTTCCTCACGTGGGGCTCTCTTTCCTTTCTCTACACGTTATGCTGCATCCTCTTCCTTGATTATCATTCTTAGATAATTCATGTTGTCATCTTTTCCCTTACTACCACTTCATGGTTGCACGTGGGTTAATGGCATTTTACCTTTCCTTGTACTCTTGCACTTGCCCACTCTTCACGCTAAAGGAAAGGGAGGCAGAGGAAGAGGTTCACACCAACTACCTCTGCACAAAGTCATATGACTTTTTCCCTCCAAGCTTACCCATCCCTAAGCCACGCAAGCTACACGATTTTGGGGGTTTCACTTTTGTGAATTGGTGAAGCTATCTCTTTGTTGCATGCACATTTAACCCCTCCCTTACACATAAGATTCTGCCTCCATGCAAGGGCTCACATTCCCTGCATGTAACTTCAGCTCTTGGTGGCATCAAAAAGGAAGGAATGCAAGGGAGGCATGCAAGACGTACAATCTTGCAAGGTGTCCTTGGTTGCTGCCCTTTCCTTCCCTTCACCACGTGTAAATATGAATATGATGCTATTTTCTCTTTTCCCCAAGTTCTAATGTTGTGTGGATATGCATTCCCTTGTCTCAAGAAATCTTAACCCTCCTTCTAATGCCGTGTGGATATGCCAAAATCACACAAGCAGTTTCATCCAATTAATTAAAGAACATTAATTTAGATTAATTAAAATTATGGGGTGTTACACACAGCACATCAATATGTGAGAAAATACCTACTTATAGGATGAGCAGAGGAGTATGAGTGGCAGGTCTATTACCTCCTTACTTTACTTAGCCTCACATATCCATAGGTATATGTCTAGCACACACATATGTTTTAAGTTTTGTTAAAATATTACGTATGTGAATATATAAATGTCTACATGTTTATTTCAATTGTTTTAACTTTTTTTTGGCTACGACGTTATGTGAAAATCTCAAGTTTAGAACTCCCAAACTAATAGCACCTAACTAATTAACTTGGTAAAAGTTAAAAAAAAATTTACTCAGGTAGAGGTAGTAGTAACTGTAACACCTATGTCCTTTCAATTATATTTAAATTTTGTTTTCTTAATTAATTAGATAAATTGCCATAAAGTGTGGTAAATTGCATGTGTTATTGCCGAAAATTGGAGAGCTTGATTAATGTTCCTTATTAGTAGCTAAATTTCCAAGAAGAGAGGTGTTTGGCAATTGGAAACATGCACGTGAAGCTAATGGGGCATGTGAAATTTAAAAGATATATATGTACACATATTAAACTACATGACCAAGAAGAATAAAGCATTGAAAAAAAAGTGCATATATATATGTATATGTGTGTACACGTGCAAGTGGGAGAGGAAAGAGTGTAACAAATATATATACTCACATGGCTAGGAACATGGAGATTTCAAGAAATGCATGGCAATAAAGTACACATGAATGCACATGTGAAAAATGGGAAGAAGTAAAACAAAATTGACAAGTAAGGAGGGTTACACTTAAACTACAAGCAATGCCAAGATTGCAAGCAAAGAAAAGTGTACTTGTAAGTACACTTAAGGCAGCCATAAAATATAAGAAGGAACATGTGTAGCTAGGAAAACAAAGGACAAAGGGGTGCAGAATGTTATTTTTAACCAAGTGCACCACACGACTAATAAAGGAAATGTGAGATACATGTTCCCTCCACCCCTTGTGTTGCTTTCCATATGCCCAAAAGAAGAAAGAAAGGAATTATAGCCTTGCATGGGTTTTACGTGAAGTGAGGAAGGAAGGAACACGTGTAGCTAGGCAAACAAAGGACAAAGGGGTGTAGAACTTTTCTAAACATACATGGAGAAAGAAAATAATTTAATACTTTTATGTGCATGATACTTTGGCGTTGCGTGATGTAGAAGGGAAGGTACCTAAGCATGTGGTATGGTGAAGAGAAGAGGGAAGGTGCAGCCATGAAATCAATAAAGGAAAAGGAAGCACAGCGTGGTTATCTCCTCCCTTCCCATTAACATGACCAACAAGTAAGACAAAGGGTGTAGGGGAAGTAAATTGTACTTGAAAGTACAAGTAGTGAAATTCGCTCCTTTTACGCCTTAAAGAGATGTTTGTTAATTTTAAATGAATTAAATGTTTGTGTTTATTGCATTAGGCTACATGTAGTTGCATTAAGAAAAGAGTTTTAAGGGAAAAGAAAGAATAAGGACCAAATTAAAAGGAAAAAGATAACGTGAGGATAGAGGTATGAAATTCTAAAACTTAAGGGCAAGAGGTCGTAAATTTAGTCAAATGATTTACTGTAACAAAAGAATTTTGAAAATTTTTCACCAGGTAGTTAGGGACGAAATGGTCATTTAACATAAAGTTAGAAGAATTACCAATTTGGGCCGAATGGTTAGGAATTAGGAACAAAGTTGCAAAAGGCTGGATTGCCTATAAATAGGCCAACCTTCCAGAACTCTTCATTTGGCTTCCTGAGTTCTGAAATTCTAGAGACAGAGGGAAACCGAGTTAGAGAGAGAAAGAGTGGGAATTGAGAGGGAAGAAGCTGTTAATCAAATTTAAGCATTCCAGAAGCTTGGAAAACTTACCAAAACACTTCCCAAACATCAATTATCAAGTTTAAATTAGCAAAAAGGCAGCAAATCACCCATCTCCCTTATTTTTTGAAAATACTATTCATGATTGGAAATTTTGAGTTTTATGATTTTAAACTGGAGGGCATATATATATTAAGATATGTGAGATAGAGAGTTTTGCTTAAAATAGGGTATGAGTGGCAGGCTTGTTGTCTCCTTACCCTGCTCAAGCTTGCATATCTATAGGTATATGTCTGTCACACACTACTGTATATGTATATATAAATATTATGTACAGTTGAATGTGAATATGAATATCTCTATATCTATCTATTTCATTTAAATTACTTTATTTATTTTCGTTGCGTAACATGTAAGAACCCGAGTGTAGTAACCCAAATGAGTGGCACTCAACTATTTAACTTAGAAAAAGTTAAAAATATACTCGAGTAGAGGTAGTAGTAACTCACCAATCCTATATTATATTACCTTATATAATTTAATTATCTGAAATATAGGGTTAGGGTTGTTACACTTTCTGGAGTATTTTCCTATGATCACTGGACTATAGGTGCTATTTGTATTTGAATTACCACCCACCCCCTGACTGTATGCATAACTAGGAATATATAATGGGTTTTTGACATGCTTGTTACCCTGAATCCTTATACATATTTTGGAAGGATCAGTAGAATGACTTTTAAGGCAAGTAAGAAGGGCATATATGTATGAAGATATGTGAGATAGGAAATTTTGTTTAAATCTGGGTATAAGTGGCAGACTTGTTGTCTCCGTATCCTATTCAGGCTCATATATCTATAGGTATATGTCTGCACACACTAATGTTTATGTATGTATAAATATTATGTATAATTGAATGTTAATGTAAATATCCCTATATCTATCTATCTTATTTAAATTTCTCTATTTATTTTCGTTGCATAACGTCTGCGAACTCGAATGTAATAACCTAAACTAATGGCACTCAATTATTTAACTTAAAAAAGTTAAAAATGTACTTGGGTAGAGACAGTAGTAAACTTATCAATCCTATATTATATCATCTTATATTATTTACTTATGAGAAAGGAATATAGGGTTGGGTGTGTTATAGGTCCTTCCTAATGGTTAATTTTATATCAGCATTAGTGTTCTAATTCACCATTATTAAGAATTGTTCTTAATCCAACAATCAATCAACCTCTAGTTTCAAGCAAAGATTGACTGTTCTCTTTATTTAGTTTCCAATTCTAAACATCATCTATCGAGTTTTGAAAAGGAATCTAGATAGTCTTACCTATGACGTCTCATAGCGAAAACTAAAGTAAACCTTTAACTAAAGGTAGATCACATAATCTAATTTATAATTCAAGCAAATTTAGATCAAAATATCAACACAGTTTAAGAACCCCAAATGGGTTCTACCAATCTATCTATTCATGTTCATGACTAGAACAACAAGAAATATACTTGAAAAGAAAGAAGAACAAAATGGGAATAGATACACCCATCTATCGAGTTTTGGACAAATAGTCTTGGCTCTAAACTTTTCCTCGATTATGCTCTTAGTTGCCTCTTGATTCTTCTCAATCTCTCACTCTAATTTCTGTTGAATCTTTATGTCCTTTTGTCTTTTGTAGATTTTCAAGGATAGTTGGAGGTCAAGCCACACAGACGGAAGGGAGTGTCACTCTTTAACCCCCTCTATGTCACGCTGTTTGGAGGTGTTGGTGATCGTATTCTAGAAGGGATGCAATTAGGGCATTTTTTAGCCTTCTTTTGGATGAATTTCGATGCTTTGGCCGTGTTGGAAGGAACACAAGGTGGCATGTGTAATATCCTCAATTCTATGATCTCAGGTATGTCTTAGAATCCTAGACTTAATATTTTTGTGCGTGGAAAATGGTCCAAAAATTATTTTATATTACCTTAAACAAAGGAAGGACTAATCTGAAAGCAAATGATTAGGGACTAAAATGAAAGGAAATTTGTTTCACAAAATATCCTAATAGTAAGCACGCAAATTGAGGTGCATTTATGGTGCACATTTATGAGGTTTTAAAATGGTGCTAATGTCATGAATGTTGCAAGAAAAATATTTAGGGGCAAAACGGTCAAAATTTTATCTGAAAATAAAAATAAAATATTTATTTATCAGATAAAATGGCTAATTTTTATCTAGAAAATTATGAAATTGCCTCTAGAATATTTTTCCAAAATTTTTCAAAATTTTTTTTTTTTTTTTGGTTCGGTACTTAAGAGGGGTAAAATGGTCATTTTACCATGAAGGGTAAAATGGTAATTTTGACACCAAGGGTAAAAAGGTAATTTTACTATAAGGACATAATGGGTATTTTGCCTAAAGAAATACTTTATGAACTCCCCAAAATGCCCCTTGACATCATGACTAAGTAAGGATAAAGTAAGGGACAAAATGGTCTTTTCCTTTCCACCTAATTAATAAGACTTCATATTCTCTTCCAAGCTAGAAAAAGGCAACGTGAAAGTGAGAAAAAGAAGGAGAAAGCTGAACATACTGGGAAGGAGAAGAAGAAGACGTTGTGGAGGAGAGAAACTTGGAAAATTTGAAGGAAAATCACAAAATAATAGGAAAACAAGGTAGCTTAGCATTCTTTCATCACTTATTTCATGTTTTAATGGATTTTTCCAAGCTTTTGAGATTTTCATGGCTGAATGAACAGTACATGAATAGTGACATTTTTAACTTTACATTCTTAAATTCTCAAAATTTATATGGATTAATGCTTAGAAAGTAGTATGGAGTTGTTTGTGATGGTTAATTTCAATTATGAAAGTGCTTATGTTCATTTCCCAATTTTGTTTCATTTGCCCTAAAACCCCCAAATTCATGAATGTCATGCCAAATTGTTTGTTTTGCCTTGATTATTATGGATAAATGGTGATTGATGGTTTTTAGATGATGAAAATGGGATTAAAGAAATGATTATATGAAAAATGATGATTTTTGCACAAAACTCCTCTTTAGGCCATGGCTAGAAAAATGGGATTTGGAAAATTGTTTGAAAAATTTTAAAGTAGCTTATTGGTAATTCAAGTTATGGCCAATGGAGGATAGAATAGATGTCAATTGATTGAAAGGCCCAATTTTGCCTAAAAATCCCATCTTGACCAAGAGTATGCAAGTTTTTGATGAAGGAAATGTGTTGAAATTTTTGTGTGTGTCTTGGTTGAAGCAAGATTAATTGGCAATTATTTTTATACAAAATGATTCCATTAAATTCCATGTAACCTACTTGACCAATTTTAGGACATGGAAATATTTATGGAAAATTTTTGTACAAAAATGTAAAGAAATTGGTCAAAGTATACAAAGGAAATAATATGACGTTGCAATTAAATTTTAATGAACATTTTGTGCAATCTTGGCAATTCTAGCAATTTGTGTGCATGCTTAAGTGTGGGGAGACAATGATTATACACACCTTGGGTATGTATAATTAGGTGAGAAAGGGGGAAAATGGAATAATAAGTAGGAAATGGAAAATGTTCAACTTTGAAACCCTTTAAATGCAATAAAATGTGAAAAAGGGAATTTAGTGTAAATGGGAAGGAAAAGTAAATTTATTTTGCTTATTATATGGCAAGAGTGACAAATAGAAATTTTTAAGTATGAAAATCTTAAATTTCTTAAGGATTTCTCTTGACCAAGAATGAACCTTCCTTTTTATACAAATTCAAGAATGGAATTGTTATTGAGATTTAAAGGTTTTCTTTTTAGAAAGTGAGAATGATAGTATCATCATGAATGAGGAAAGAAAAGGATTGATTTATGACATTGATGAGGGAAAACATAGCATGGTATTGGAAAACATTGAATGGAAGGAAAATATTTGAATGTTCAATAAAGAGAAACATAGAGGAAGTAATTCCAATATATGTTCTAGGATAGATAGGCTTATCACTGAGTGACCAATTATCGGTATGGGACGGTCGTTGGACATTCCACGGTTGTATCATAAATTTGGATGGTGAAACATCCGCTCGGAATGAAAGAATTTCAAAAACGCTGTGATGATTGTGAATTCTAAGTTAGTATAACCTAGATGGCCAATTGAACAGGGGACATTTACTGAGAATTTGGCAAAATTATGGGATTAAGCCTAATCATCCTAGTTGATATATATAGGAAATAGCATACTGGGAAATGATCCATAATGTAGGTTGTGGTGATCTATGGCATCATGAACCGCCCATAAAGCGGGGAGAAGATGATCTGTGTGAATAACAGTGATTCCATGAGCTTAGCTTGATTGAACCCTGGGAGAAATTCCCACTTAGATCTGTCTTTATGACATGATCACTGAATGTGAATGGGTACTCGGATCCACTGAGGGACGCCTCAGATGTACCAGTGGCAGAATTGTCACACACTTGATAGAGCGGCTATCTCATTCATGCACGCTGTAGTATGTGGAGTAATTTATACTTCCGATACTCTTGTGTCTCTCTAAATTGAAATTATGACTTTTAGCCAAATATGAATATTTATTTTCCTTATAAATAATATAGTTTTCCATGAATGGTAAATGTTGTTTCTCCTAAATTAT
This sequence comes from Senna siamea, assembly GCA_031216115.1. NCBI lineage: Eukaryota > Viridiplantae > Streptophyta > Magnoliopsida > Fabales > Fabaceae > Senna > Senna siamea. Next base: position 21,254,520 of record CM062363.1, on the reverse strand, counting down.
CTATGGCTGAATGGAAATTTAATGAATGTACTTTCCTGATTATGGTACTAAACGGTATACGGTGAACTATGATTGTGACTGAAATTGATACTATTTTTATTTTATAACTGATATATTACTGATATACCTCATAAACTTCATCCTATACATCTGACTGGTTTATTTATAGCATTTCCTAAAAATAATGGAATTTAAGAATAAGGAATGTAAATTGTTTTCCATACCCATACGGTGGTACATACCATAGCTCAGAAATGAAATGTGGAATGCGTAGCTACTGAGAAATTATTTTCTCATTATTTTCTGGTATGTATCAGATGACTAGGACCATTATGGTACTACAAGACAGAAGGGATTAGCTATCCATCCCAAGAAATGGAATAATATATATTATGCTAGAAATACATATAAGTATATGGATATGTAAAGCATACATATGAGGTTTATGAAAAATAGTTAAAAAGGGTATGAGTGGCAGGTTTGTTGCCTCCTTACCCTATGAAAACAAGAAAACTACATATATCTTGCAGTATATGTAACAACTTTGTCATGTTGAACTGGATGTAAATGTATGTAAAGGAAAAAGTTTAAATTTATCCTGAATTTTTATGGATTATGGTGTATGATTATTAGACTTCCGCTGTATTGATAATTGAATGTGATACCTGAGTAAGGATTCGAACCTAATGAAATGTATACTATAAATGGATATTTAAAGAACTCAGGTAAGAAATAAAGGATAAAAGTGTATATACCAGTTTCTTAAGTGAATGATTTCTCAATAAATAATATTTTAAATATGGCTATGAAATTGGGGTGTTATAGCATGGCTATGTGGAAGGGTGTGTTTTAGAAGCTTTCATGCTTGTCCATGCTATACAGTGCGTTATAGGGTGCTTTGAGCCTTTAGACACTTGTTATTGTTCTATTTTTCTTCAAAACTGCTTTAAACCTAGTTGGAGCTTGGATAACATGAAAATAAGGTGAAAACTTGGGTAATTATTAATCAAACACATAGAACATGCTCCTGATGTGAGTAAAAATCATCAATGAAAATTGTATAATTATGTGCTTATCAAATTACCCCACACTTATGCTTTTGCTTGTCTTTAAGAAAACCTTTATTTAATCCTATAAAGCAATAATAGCTCATCACAGTCAATGTATACTCCACAGTTTATGAAGCCCAATGGTTTCCAAATGAATCTTAATCATAATTCTAATATTGCAAAACTTTGATAGATAATAGAAATGGCAAGATTGTATGCAATTCCTTAATAAGCAATTCATTGTTTATTTAGGAACCAATGCCTCATAGAGATCACTCAATATCACTTAGAAGTGTATGTAGGTATAGTGAAGTCTCTTAAGTAATTTCATAAAACCATGCCTTCCATATGCTTGCTTATAAATCTCATCTTTGCTACTTGCAAAAATTTGAATATCATAATCAAAGGGTCTTGACAAGGTTGTAATGGGCTTTAAGGTAAAGGTAGGAGAAGAATTTGGGAATCAAGGGGTACAGATATGCTAGAGACTCATGTGGTCTAAGGAAACTCCAAGGATTGAATGCAGCAAAGTGCTAAACATAATTCTCACTAAGTTCTTAGTTCAGAGAGTACCATATCCCAAGAGAGTACGAAGACCATTTTGATATTCATCATTTTTTTTCTTTCTTTTTTTTATTTTCTTTTTATCTTTTCCATTTTTTTTTCATGGTAGTCTTGCAGTCTTCCTAATATTTAGTCTTGGATTGAAGGGGGTATCTCAAAATAAGAAGAAGACTTAGTGAACTATTATCTATTAAGCCAATGCATTTTAATCCAAATGTGTAGAGCAAACCACAAAAATTCCAACATATAGGGTGACAAAGAAAGATAATGTTAAAGAAAGGGAATATGGGGTGTAAGAGTGTATATAATGACAAAACTGTCAAGGCTTAATTGTAACATCTACTCCATCTATGTATTAAGAGATGTTTGATAATTTTAAATGAATTAAATGTTTATGTTTGTTGCATTAGGTTACATGTAGTTGCATTAGGATAAGAGTTTAAAGGGAAAAGAAAGAATAAGGATTAAATTGAAAATGAAAATGATATAGTGGGAAATTGTAGGAATATCCAAAACTTTAGGACAATAGGCCATAATTTTAGCAAATGATTCATTGTAGCAACAGAATTCTGAAACATTTCCTGCCAGGAAGTTAAGGACAAAATGGTTATTTCACATAAAGTTAGAAGACTTATCAATTTGGACCGAATGGTCTGGAATTAGGAGCAAAGTTACAAAAGGCCAGATTGCCTATAAATAAACCAACCTTCCATAACTCTTCATTTGCATCCTTAAGTCTGAGAATCTAGAGAGAGAGAGAAACTAAATTAGAGAGAGAAAGAGTGAGAATTGTGAAGGAAGAAAGTAGCTAATCGAATTTAAGCATTCCAGGAGCTAGGAAAACTTACCAGAACACTTTACCTTCATCAAATACTAAGTTTAAACCAGCAGAAAGGTAGCAAATCACCTATCTCCCTTATTTTCAAAATTTACTATGCATAGTTGGAAAATTTTGCGTTTTTATAATTTTAAACTCTAGGGAGATTAAAACCTACACTCTTAGTGTTTTTGATTGCTATTGAATGTTTTTTAAAAAATTGAGTATACTTGTGAATGTATGAATGCAAATATGAGAAATGGATTTTTCATGGTTTTTAAGAAAGAGTTTAAATCCAAGATTTGAGCATGAATAATCGGTGGTTTGGGTTGTTTCTGAGTGGTAAATGAAGCTTTTATGTTGTTATTGAGTTTTTAATCATCAAAATTATTTTAAAAACATGTTCTTGGGCTAAAATAATTGGTCAACGACGAATTTTAAAACAGAGCATAATGTAGAACTCGACTTGTAGGTTCTACCAGTCGACTGTCGTGCTCCTGCTTTGTCCAAAAACTTGTCCAGAATTCTAGAATTCGACTGCCAGGGACTAGAAGTCGACTACCAGCCCCTGGAAGTCGACTGCCATGTTCTTATTTTTTAGAAATTAGCCAAGAACAGAGCAGTCGACTGTCAGGGTCCTGGAAGTCGACTGATTGCTCATTGTTTGAAACATTTTTGGGGCAGCAAGCTAGAAGTCGACTGCCAAGAGGCTGGAAGTTGACTTGTAGCTCTCTGTTTTGGAAAATTTGACTCAATAACCTCTTTTTATACACAATTAGCCCAATACTTTGCTCAAATGTAAGATTTAATCTTGACTTGTAATGGGTAACATGAGGCATGTGTATGCTTGAAAAACATGAGAAAAAGAAGAGAAACAAGTGAATTTTAATGAGCATAAACCATAAAATTTGGTTATTCCGCTAGAATGGATGCATTTGGTTATTCCGCGACAAGGAATGCAATTGGTTATATTGCGAGAATAGCTGCAACTGGCTTTAATCCAGGAAAAGTTTTGCAAATGGTTAACCACAAGAATAAATGCTAATGATTAACTTGAGAATAAATGCTGACAGTGAAAACCACAAGAATGATTACAGGTGGCTTATGACCACAAGAGAATCTCATTTATGAAAAGAAATTTTAAAGAATTATTTTGTGATGCTTTTGACTATGGCCATATCAAATTGCATGATTTCTTTGTTTATGCCCTATATACTAACATAAGAATGTGAGTTGTTACCATTAGAATTTGAGAATGCATCCTGTGTGATGAATATCTGTTGAAGTGTATGTGTAATCATAAGTATATGCATGAGATATTTATATAATCCATATGCATTATTCCAACAGCATAATATTTTAAATTATAATGAAAAAGAATGTAGTGGATTTTCGTATCCGTATAGTGGTACAAGTAGCTATTTTTAAATACAAGTGATTATTGCTACTAAGAAATCTTTCTCATTTAAGCTGGTTTGTATCAGATGCCTAAGTACCAGGTGTTGTTGGAAGTAGAGGTAGAAGTAGTGGAGATACCCTTTTTGGGGCATTTTCCTGTGATCACTAGACTATGGGTCCTACTTGTATTCGAGTTACCACCCTCCCCTTGACTGTATGCATAACTAGGAGTATATAGTATTTTGACATGCCCACTTCCCTAAATCCTTATTAGTATTTTGAAAGGATCAGGAGAATGATTTTGGTGTAAGTAAGGAGGGCATATATGTATTAAGATATGTGAGATAGAGAATTTTGCTTAAAACAGGGTATGAGTGGCAGGCTTGTTGTCTCCTTACCTTGCTCAGGCTCACATATCTATAGGTATATGTCTGACACACACTATTGTTTATGTATATATGAATATTATGTACTGAATGTGAATGTAAATATCTCTATATCAATCTATTTCATTTAAATTATTTTATTTATTTTCGCTGCATAACGTGTGAAAACTTGAGTGTAGTAACCCAAACTAGTGGCACTCAATTATTTAACTTAGAAAAAGTTAAAAATATACTCAGGTAGAGGCAGTAGTAAACTCACCAACCTTATATTATATTATCTTATATTAGTTAATTAATAAAAGGAATATAGGTTTGGCGGTGTTACATCAATAATAGTTAACTAAGGGAAACACACAGGGTAGGCTTCTTGGCCAATAATGGTGTAACCTAAGTTGCCCAAATCATTTTTGATATTTAAGAATTCATGTAACTTTGACAAGTATTGCAAAGAAAGTTCTAGAGACATAATCAAATGAAATGCACACTCAAAAATAAAAGTCAGAGCATGTTTGTAATTAATGATCAATTAGTGTTTTTCTACACAAGCTATGATATATAATTATTATTTATCAAGAATTTAAACAGAAGTTTTGACTTGTAGGAATTGGTGTGTGTTCTATATTCTATCTATGTTATGAATTAGTGTAAAGCAATTAGTTGAAAGAAACAAAAATAATGAAGTTAAATGAAATAAATGAAAGATATAATAAAATAATTGAAATTTTTTTGAAAAATTTAGGCAATAAAGGTACTAAAGCTATTAATAAAGAGATATAAAATAGTTGAAGAGTATAATAAAGTAATTGAAAATTTTATTTGATAAAGTAATTTTTTTGTATACTAAAGCAATGATAAACAAGATTAAAAAATTGAAATAAACTGAAATAAACCAAAAGGAGTCACCCTACACTTGAGAAAGTCACTGTCCTCAATGTATAATAAAATGGGGAGAACTCATTGACAAAACTGAAATATATAATGAAATGAAAGAGAACATTTCTAATTTACCTTGCTTGTAGGTTCTGAGCACGTGATCCTCGAAGTAGATGTCCAGGTTGTCTAAGTCTACAAAAGGTGATGAAGGAGGTAATGTATCAACTAATCTCTGGATTTGAGAAGCTGTCTAATTTGCTGTTGGATATGTCTCTATAGTCCTGTTAAGATGTGGCTAAGAGTGTTTTGGAGAGTTTCCTAGTGTTCTATGATCTCTTGGTGAAAGGCTCAAAATTCAGCAATATGTTGTTGCTAAATGTCTACTATCTGAGCTAAATGGTTAGCTGAGGCATTGATCTAGTCGTTAGGCCTCTGTATTATTGCTGCTTCATCAATTGGTGGATCAGCTCTTGTAGGTTCTGCATCATGTTTGGAACCATCTCTATGATGTTTGACCTGCCTCTAACTTACCAACCTAAAGATTGGACTAGTATGGCCATCGCATACATAGATCATCCCATGTTCATCATTTGCCTTAGACCGATGATCAATATTCATCCTATTGGTGTGAGATTGCTAATGCACTCATCCAGGACTCCTACCTTCCTTGCTAGCTGAGTGATGTATGGGCTGAAGCATAATGTAGTCTTCTTAACATCTAAGATGAAAGTGGAGACTTGGTTTGCTAAGATGAAACCAAGGTTCACTTCCCTTATGTTGATGTATGGCCCAAAGGATGAACAAATTAGTCTATGTAACTATCCCAAAGCTGTCACTTCTACATGTAAGAGTATGTACCAATGTGGAGTGGAGGTACCTTAAACCATCAGGGAGGTTAGTGGCCTTTGTGACACTTGGATTGTATTGATGAGGTCAGATTGCTATTTGGTGCCACATAGTGTTGAAGGTAGTAGAATGAGTGTAAAGGCATCCTCTATACCCCTTCCCGTTAAGTTCCTCTATTGTCTATAAGCCCAAATGCCATCCAAATTAAGGTATAGACATAGAGAAGTCTGTACCTCCAAGTCGAAAGGATATGGTGTCAGCTTCTAACCAATCATTGATGTGACTCTTCAAGGTGAAAGTGCTAAAAAATTTCCAAGGTTAACTCCTTATGTAGGTTCATTTATACTAAAGAACCTTGCGAATGGGAGTGTCTCTAAGAATTCATGTAGGTCTTTATCTAGACTGACTATCTGGATGGCAGCTAGATTGATGCAGCTAGATTGATGCAGTGTCCAATTCCTAGGGACTTGAAGCAAAGGGCTTGATATCTCTTTTCATATTCAACCTCTTGGAATACTAGTAGCCAGTGAAGCAAAGGGGGAGAAGGGGTGCTTTTAGACGTCTTTCTCCTTTTGAGGTACAAATTTGAGGTGAGGATTGTGACATGGTACAATGGTGAAGAATAGCACGGCTAAGTGTGCTTAAATAGGCAAGATAGCCGTGTTCAAGAAGAACTCCTTGTTGGATGGGGATTTCCTTGTGAAGAGAAGGAGAGAATAGACTAGAATTATTTTTTTGAATTTAGGATAAGCCATCTTCTTGAAAGTATTTGAAATTTAGGATAACTCCTTGTTGTATGGGGATTTAGATAACTCCTTGTGTTTTCAAATGAAGAGATGATAGGCTAGAATAGTTTTAAGATTAAGATGAGCCATATCTTTTGAAAAAAAATGAATATTTGATAACTCATTTTTCAAGAGTCTTCTAGAAGATAGTTAGGATAAGTTATCATGATCATGATTTTTCAAAAAGGTTTCAAAATATAGTTAGGATAGTTTATAATGATCTTCAAAAATTATATTCTTAATATATGTATTTGTGGTAGATAGGTTCATGTCTGAATGACTGATTGCTGGTATGGGACGGTGATCAGACATTCTATGATTATCGTGATAGTTGTAAATTGTAAGTTAGTGACTTAATGGCCAATGTAAATGAAAAGTCACATAGAATTTATAGAACTATAGTATGCACCGATTCACCCATATATATATATTTATGAATAGCATTTTGAGGACCCCAGTATGTACTTAATGTGCGGGACCCAGAGTTGGGAACCTTATGGTACTTGGATCTATTGGAGGACGCTCCATAATGTACACAAATGTTATATGTAATCAAGGACTGCCAGGCAGAGTTGCCACAATACATATGCAAAAACAAGGAGTGGTACACATGTTACCCCTCTAGATTTCTCTTATTATGCAATTATATGATGATAATTATGATGATGATTGGCAAAGGCCAATGTATGATGATTGGCATAGGCCAATGAGAAGTGCTCTTATTTCCTTATTACTCTTTATGTTATGATGAAAGTTATATGAATGATGCTATGTTACCTATAAGTTTTGATGAATTGATGAAACGTATACTATGAGTTAAGTTTATACATGCAAGTATAAATGTTTAATGAAATGTTATACAGGATAACCCAATAGATGTATTGTTTTATGAAAAATAATGTAGAATTTCCATATGAGTTTACGGTGGTACAAACTAGCTATTTTGAAAAATGGTTATTAATACTATTGAGATTTATTATCATGAAAATGCTGGTTTGTATCAGATGCCTAGGTTCTAGATAGTACTAGAAGTGGAGGTGGAAGTGGTGGAGATACCCTTCCTAGGGTATTTTCCTGTGATTCAGGAAGTCTAGGTTGTGTATATATGGGAAGTTCCTCCCACACCTAGAGGATGTAAAGTTCTAGGAAAGTTTTTGGTATGACCTATACCTTGAATCCTTGTGATATTTTGGTAAAAGGATCAGGAGAATAGTTTGATGTATAGGATAAGGGCATATATGTATTAGGATATGTGAGCTAAGAATCCACTAGCTATTTTGTTAAATGGGTATGAGTGATAGGCTTGTTGTCTCCTTACCCTAGCTAACACTCTCACATATCCATGGATATATGTCTAAATGAATGATATGTCTATATTGTAGATGAATGTTGATGTATATGAATATATGTATGCACATGTATGTTATTTTAACTAATATGTTTTTATCTCCGCTGCATAACGTGTGAGATCCCGAGTGCAGTAGCCCAAACTAATAATACTAATTATGTCATTTGGTAAACAATTAAGAATTAACTTAGGTAAGGAAAGTAGTAATTCACCAATCTTATAGTATATAGTTTATATTATTTAACCAACTTAAAAGGAACTGTAGAATTAAGGGGTTACAAATCCTATCTTGAAAAGTTACTACCCCATCGACACCTTTTTTGAATTCTTGGGTCCTTTAGGGACTTTAAGAATTCATCCTCTATTTGAGCTTCTAATATCTGAGTTCTAAGGTTATTCTTAATTTTTAACTCACTCAGATATATCCTATTTGGAAACACCAGTGTGGATAGGCTCATATTTTTAAATTTCTCTATCAGGCTCATTTCATTTATCATTAGTTGAGCCATGTGGAGTGATTTCTAACTTAATGCATTTGCCACTACATTAGCTTTTCCTAGATGGTACTTTAAATCAAAATTATAATCCTTTAAGAATTCTATCCATCTTCTCTGCCTTATGTTTAATTCTTTTTGGTCAAAGAGATATTTGAGACTTTTGTAGTCACTAAATATCTTAAACGTCAACCCATACGAATAATGTCACCAGATTTTTAAAGCAAACACTATGGCTGCTAATTCTAAATCATGGGTAGGGTAATTTTCTTTATGAGGCCTTAATTGTCTAGAGGCATATGCGAAAACTCTCCCATTTTGCATCAAGACACATCCTAAGCCCTTCTTGGATGCATCACAATACAATTCAAAATTTCTTAAGGGATCAGGGATTATTAAGGCAAGTGTTTGTTGTCAACTTTTCTTTTAAAATTTGAAAGCTTTCTTCACATTTGTGATCCTACACAAAAGGAATATCTTTCCTAGTCAGTCTAGTTAAAGGCAATGCAATTTATGAAACCCTTAAATAAATCTCCTATAATACCTTACTGATCCAAGGAAACTCTGAATTTTGGTTATTGTTGTGGGTCTCTCCCAACTAATTACAACTTTTATCTTACTGGAATCTAGTGTTACTCCATCTCTAGTGATTACATGACCTAAGAATTTCACCTTTTTCAACCAGAATTCGCATTTTTCTAATTTTGCATACAATTACTTCTCCCTAAGCAACTGTAATACAATTCTAAGATGGTATTCATGCTCTTCACTACTCTTAGAATATACAAGAATGTCATCAATAAACACTACTAAAAATAATCAAGTTAGGGTCTAAAGATACGATTCATGTTATTCATGAAAATAGTTGGAGCATTCATTAATTTAAATGGCATTACCAGAAATTCATGATGCCCATATCTGGTTCTAAAGGTTGTCTTAGGCATGTCTTCTGTTCTCACTCTAATTTGATGGTATCCCGACCTCAAATCAATTTTGGAAAACACAATAGCTCCTCTCAATTCATCTAACAAGTCATCTATTCTAGGAAGTGGGTATTTATTCTTCACAGTTGCCTGGTTCAATTGTCTATAGTCTATATATAATCTCATACTTACATCCTTCTTCTTTATAAACAGAACAGTGCTCTCCAAGGTGAAGCACTGGGCCTAATAAACTATTTCCCCAAAAGATCCTTTATTTGCACCTTTAATTTAGTTAACTCTAAGGGAGACATTTTATAAGGCGCTATGGAAATTGGTCCCGAGCCAGGAATCAATTTTATACAAAATTCTATTTCTCTCTTAGGTGGAAGACTTGAAATTTCATTAGGAAAGACATATGAAAATTCACAAACTATAGGAATAGCATTAAGTTTATACCGATGTTCAACTTTAGAAGAACACAGAAAACTAGTTCTTTGGGTCTCTTCCTTAATTTTCCTAACTACTGGCATGACATCTATAAAAGTCATAGATTTCTTAGAACAATCCAAGACTTCATTGTTCGCAGACAACCAATCCATCTCGAAAATGATATCCAATCCCACCAAAGGTAAACAAATGAGGTCGACAATAAGGGCTTATTTTCAACAACAAGGGAACAATTTAAATAGGCCAAAGAAGTTAATACCCGCTCTCCTGTGGCAGTAGAAATAGATAACTCATAGGGTAATTTAAATAAATGTAAATTCAATGTTTCCACATATTCACAATAAATGAAAGAATGAGTGGTACCAGAATCATATAGTACAATTAATGATATACCATTTATCAAACATTTACCTTTTATCAGATCATCAGACTGGACCACTTCTTTACCTTTGAGAGTATAAACTCTTCCCATAGTAAGAGGCCTTGTGGGCTCAGTCAACTTCTTCCACTCAAGGTAGTCTTTAATGAAGTCACCTAGTTTTCCACACTTATAACACACACCCGACTAGAATCTACAAGGTCTACCATGAATTTTTTCACACTTTGGACAAGCATTGGGTACTGCCTATCTCACTACAGGTTTCTTCCCCTTCAGGTTTCCCTCATTTCTACTATTCCTTCCTCTGAAGGATCTAGGTTGTTTCTTTTTAAAGAAATTGGCCCTCTATCTTTCTTTCTCTGTGTCAGCCAAGTTTTGAGAAACAATGCAACACTTGTTCACTAATTTCAAATGGAGCAACAACATTCTTTAGTTCCGATCTCAACTCATCTTCTAGATGCAATGCTTTTTATGCCTCATTTGGATGATGCTCCAAATAAGAAGAGAATTTAGAATGTGCCTCAAATTTTGCTAAATACTTCTCAAAAGTCATACTGCCTTGCTTTAATTGCATGAATTCAATTTCTTTCAGATTTCTCACGTTCTCAGGGAAATACTTTTCTGGATACACTCTTTTAAAATCTTCCCAGGTGATCTGTGTCCCTCGAGCTACCAGTAATTATTTCGCTCCTTTCCACCAATATTCTTCTTCCCTAACAAGCATGTGATTAGCAAACAATACCTTTTGTTTGTCCATATTCCCTATGACCTCGAACAATTTTTCCATCTCTGACAACCATTCTTCAACTGCCTGTGGGTTAAACTCACCCCTAAAGGAAGGAAGATTATTTCTCTAAAATTCATACCAACCATTATAAGCTTGTTTCTTACTTGTCTAACTTCAGGATTTGGATTGTGATTCACCGATCTATTTTCTTGGAATTTTCTAAGTGCTTCAGCCGTAGCTACGGCTTGTTGAGTAGCAGCAATAGCCTATTCCCTCATAACCTCTACCACTCCCATCATGACTTGCATTACTCTTTCCATATTGGTCTCAAATCAGTATTATTGGTCTGGGAAACTACACTCAAGATCTCACACTTTATGCAACGAAAAATACATTAAATTAATTGACATAAAACATACATATAGATATATACATCCACATTCATTTACAGTGCATACATATCATTTGTTAGACATATATCTATGGATAGGTGAGAGTGTTATCTAGGGTAAGGAGTCAACAAACCTGTCACTTATACCCATTTAATAAAAATAGCTAGTGGATTCCTAGCTCACATATCCTAATACATATACGCCATTTTTCTATACATCAAAACTATTCTCCTGATCCTTTTACCAAAATATCACAAGGATTAAGGGTATGGGGTATACCAAAAAATTTCTGCTCTAATACTTCATGTAATTAGGGTGGGGAAAGAACTTCCCATACATATATGATCCATAGTTCCTTAATAACAGGGAAATATCCCAGGAAGGGTATTTCAACAAACTCCATCTCTATCTCAAGGAGGATTCGATATTTAGGCATCTGATACAAACCAGTATTTTTATGAGAATAAATCCCAGTAGCATTAATAACCAGCTTTCAAAACAGCTATGGGTTTCACACATTAAATACATACTAGGATCCTCAAAACGCTATTCATAAACATATATATATGGGTGAATCGGTGCATACTATAGTTCTGTAAATTCTAAGTTGGTGACTTTTCATTTACATTAGCCATTAAATCACTAACTTACAATTTACAACTATCACGATACTTGTGGAATGTCTAATCACTATCCCATACCAATAACTAGTCATTTAGATATGAACCTATCTACCATAAATACATATATTAAGAATACACTTTTCATTTCTCTTGTGCATTCTTGCTCTTTCCTTTTAAATTTCATAACTTTCATGCTCTTTCTCATTTACATTCAAAGTATATGTTACCTTGCTTGTAATTTGAGTTTAATCTCTAGTTTGGATTAGTTTTTGGGCTAGATATCATTCAAATCTATCATTAAGTTCATCTTTTCATCACAAAAGGTGGTAGTCAACTGGTATCACACTGTAAGTTGACTGATTGCATTCTGTCCAAACCTTTAAAATTCCAAACAGAGAGCTACCAGTCTACTTCTAGGTTTCTGGTAGTCAGCTACTAGCTTATTGTTAGGCCCGATAGTCGACTGCTGGGTTGGGGCAATTAGCTGCTCTGTTCTTGGACCTTTCTGGAGAAACAAAGAACACGGTAGTCGACTTCCAAGTGCCCATTAGTCGATTGCTAGCATTCTGTATACGTTTTTGGGCACATCAAGAGCACGATAGTCGACTAATACGCCATGGCAGTCAGCTGCTGCATCTTGCTCTATTTTAAGAAGTGTCGTTGACCTAAATTTTCAATCCAAAAACTTGTTGTTAAACCCATTTTGAAATTGATGAACTCAAGATAAACTTCTCATCAGCATTTAAAAAAAGAAAACAGCACTAAACATCATATAATCTTATCCAAATCTAAGATTAAAACTCATTTTCATTCAAGCTGAAAAACTCATTTTTTAGAAACAATTTTTAGCATGCACAAGTATTTTCAATTGATTAAAAATACCCAATAGTGATTAAAAATGATAAGAATGTAGTTTTAAACCCCTTTTTCTTTCAAACAAGTTCAATTTCGTAAATTTTAGTAGTATAAACAGTAAACTTTGAAATAAAGGGATTGGGTTATTATGCTACCTTTTTTCTGGTTTCTAATAGGTGTTTGATGATTGGGAAGTGTTCTGGAGTGATTTTCTATCTCCTTGAATGCTTAAATCCAAGAAATAGTGTTGTTTGCCCCTAATTCCTTCTCTTTATCTCTCTAGCTCATCTTTTTTCTCTCTCTCTCTAGCTCATATTATATCTTTTTAAATACCTAAAAGGAACCATAGGCTAACGGGGTATTACAGAATTCTCCTATGGCTAATCAAAGGATTCAAGTACTTAAAGTTATACGTAATCATGGTATAAGCTGAATTGTAACACCCCCAACCCTATATTCCTTTTATTAATTAAATAATATAAGATAATATAATATAAGGTTGGTGAGTTTACTACTGCCTCTACCTGAGTATATTTTTAACTTTTTCTAAGTTAAATAATTGAGTGCCACTAGTTTGGGTTACTACACTCAATTTTTCACACATTACGCAGTGAAAATAAATAAAATAATTTAAATGAAATATATTGATATAGAGATATTTACATTCACATTCAGTACCTAATATTCATATATACATAAACAATAGTGTATGTCAGACATATACCGATAGATATGTGAGCCTAAGCAGGGTAAGGAGACAACAAGCCTTCCACTCATACGTTGTTTTAAGCAAAATTCTCTATCTCACATATCTTAATACATATATGCCCTCCTTACTTACACCAAAATCATTCTCTTGATCCTTTCAAAATCCTAATAAGGATTCAGAGACGTGGGCATGTCAAAATACTATATACTCCTAGTTATGCATACAGTCAAGGGGAGGGTGGTAACTCGAATACAAGTAGGACCCAAAGTCTAGCGATCACAGGAAAATACCCCAAAAAGGGTATCTCCACTACTTCTACCTCTACTTCTAACAGCAACTGGTACCTAGGCATCTGATACAAACCAACTTAAATGAGAAAGATTTCTCAGTAGAAATAAGCACCTATATTTAAAAATAACTGCTTGTACCACCATACAAATATAAACATCTACTACATTCATTTTCATAATAATTTAAAATATTATGCTATTGGAATAATGTATATGGATTATATAAATATCTCATGCATATAATTATGATTACACATACACTTCAACAGATAGTTATCATACATGATGCATTCTCAAATTTTAATGGTAATAACTCATATTCTTATGTTAGTATATAGGGCATAAACAAAGAAATCATACAATTTGATATGGCCATAGTCAAAAGCATCACAAAATAATTCTTTCAAATTTCTATTCATAAATGAGATTCTCTTGTAGTCATAAGCCACTTGCAATCATTCTTGTGGTTTTCACTGTCAACATTTATTCTCAGGTTAACCGTCAGCATTTATTCTTAGGTTATCTGTCAGCAATTATTCTCATGGTTAACCATCTAGAAAACTTTTCTTAGATTAAAGCCAGTGGCAGCTATTCTCGCGGTATAACCAATTGCATCCCTTCTCGCGGTATAACCAAATATATCCATTCTCACGAATCAACCATTTGTAGTTATTCTCATTTATGGTTTATGCTCATTAAAATTCTCTTATTTCTCTTCTTTTTCTCATGATTTCTCAAGCATACACATTTATCATGTTACCCATTACAAGTCAAGATTAAATCCTACATTTGAGCAAAGTATTAGGCTAATTGTTTATAAAAAGAGGTTATTGAGTCCAATTTCCCAAAGCAGAGAGCTACAAGTTGACTTCTAGCCTCTTGGCAGTCGACTTCCAGCTTGTTGCCCAAAAAATGTTTCAAACAGTGAGCAATTAGTTGACTTCCAGGACCCCGACATTCGACCACTCTATTCCTAGCTAATTTCTAGAAAATAAGAACACAGCAGTCGACTTCCAGCCCTTGGTTGTCAACTGATAGCATTCTGGACACGTTTTTAGGCAACTCAGGAGCACGAAAGTTGACTAGTAGAACCTACAAGTCGACTGCTACATTATGCTCTGTCTTAAAACTTATCGTTGACTAATTATTTTAGCCTAAGAACATGTTTTTAAAATAGTTTTGATTATTAAAAACTTAATAACAACATAAAAGCTTCATTTAACACTCAAAAATAGCCTAAACCACCAATTATTCATGCTCAAATCTTGGATTTAAACTCTTTCTTAAAAACCATAAAAAACCCATTTCTCATATTTGCGTTCATGCATTCACAAGTATACTCAATCTGTTTAAAACATCCAATAGCAATAAAAAACACTAAAATTGTAGGTTTTAATCTCCTTGGAGTTCAAAATTATGAAACCTCAAAATTTTCCAACTATGTACAGTAAATTTTGAAAATAAGGGAGATAGGTGATTTGTTACCTTTCTACTAGTTTAAACTTGGTATTTGTGAAGGTAAAGTGTTCTTGTGAGTTTTCCTAGCTCCTGAAATGCTTAAATTCGATTAGTTGCTTTCTTCCTTCACAATTCTCACTCTTTCTCTCTCTAAATCGATTTCTTTCTCTCTCTTGATTCTCAAACTTCAGGATGCAAATGAAGAGTTATAGAAGGCTGGTCTATTTATAGGCAATCCGGCCTTTTGCAACTTTACTCCTAATTCCAGACCATTCGGTCCAAATTGATAATTCTTCTAACTTTATGTTAAATGACCATTTTGTCCCTAACTACCTGGCGAAATTTTTTTCAGAATTCTATTGCTACAATGAATCATTTGGCTAAAATTACAGCCTATTATCCTGAAGTTTTGGATATTCCTATAATTTCCCACTTTATCATTTTCATTTTCAATTTAGTCCTTATTCTTTCTTTTCCCTTAAAACTCTTATCCTAATGTAACTACACATAACCTAATGCAATAAACACACACATTTAATTCATTTAAAATTAACAAACATCTCTTAATACATAGAAGGAGCGAATGTTACACAAATCACCCTAGTCTATAGAATTATGAATAGTGTTTTGGAGAAATGATCTGTTGAGAATAGTAATCCCAAAAATTTAGGAAGGATTTACCAAAGAGTTGGGCAGGGACTTGTGATTCTTAGAGGTGGGAGATGATTTGTCAAAGAGGTGAACAGTGACTCTCGTGGAAGTGTTGCACATGGATGTACTTGGACCCACTGGAGGACACTTCAGCATGTACATGAATTGCAATCAAGGACTGTTAGATAATATACATATTGCAGTTGAGAACTATGGGTAGTCACGAACTACGAGAAACTCACCTAAGAATGAGGACTATATATATGGGGAGTTGTTTGCTCGATAACTCTCCTAATTTCTCTTGGCATGATCTTGTGATGTTCATAATTTGGCATTGGCCATGAGAATATACTCAGATTTCCTTATTTATTCTCTTGTTTCTATGTGATTACTGTAACAACCCCCTAATACGACATATACAATCCTCATCTGATTAGCGGAAGCATATGGGTTATTCTAAATGATTATTCCCTACGTGGGAACGTCAGGGGATCGCTACTGGTTGAGCGTAACCCAAATAGACTTTCCATTGTCCATTCGGATTCTGTTCAACCCTAATTCACACGCAGCTAACTAATTATACATGCATACATCACAAATTACTCTGGAATGAAATCTAAAACTTATATACACGTCACATTATACATTCATACATATTCCAACTTAAATCCATAAATTTACAGTGGTAAACCCTACCAAAAATTCGGCGGAGTTTCCCCTATATTTCGATCATGTCCAAAATACAAAGAATCACCTGTTTATATTTACACAGCCAGTCCAACAACAGCAATAAACATAATCCACAGAAATCCATAAAAATAGCGTCAATCCCATCAATACAATCAATATAAAACTCCTGATTTATACATGTACAACTGATCCAATCTATATAGAAAACATAAAGAACAGAACCCAGTATACAGCAACATCATCAAAGCATATATATATACAAGCCGATTCAAGCCTAAGCTAAGTTATTCTCCTGTCTATCACCACGGCATCATCGTCTATCATCTGGGCTCCTGTCCCTGTCCCTGTTCATCTGAGTAAACAACCTAATGAGATATAAAATCCCAGTAGAATAATTTACAATTCGAATATCATTAGAAAACTGGTTGAATACCCAGCGGTGCGAACACCGAAATCATCTTCCCGAAATCAGTTCGAAAACAGTGAGATACCTTATCTTTAAAATCGTTTAAACACATGGAAATCGCGGCAAGTAATCAAAATCATAAAAATCTGTTTCTTTGAGAATCAGTCATCAAAATCAAGTAAAATCCCATGCCCGGTGTATCTAAATCCACGTTGGTCACAAATCCGCTGTAACCAAGTCTAAATCATCATCTAATTGCACGTCATCTAGAGAGAATACCTCTCTTATCGTTGGGTGTGATCCGTAACACCAATCACCCGAATCAAGCCTATATTGTGAGTGTGATCTGTAACACCAATCACTCACTCAAGGACCGGGTGAGAATCAACATCTAGGGCGTCCCCTAGCATGTGAACATACGCCAATTCTCATCCTCATGCAGTCTATTCGAACTCACATGCACTCGGTCGGCTATTCCTCAGGGTTCTAGGGTATTACGGCAAGATCACAACGTTTCCCCGTATAGGCTATCCCCCCTTATACTCCTTAAACCTTTCTTAGGGTCGTCCTGGTTTAACGCGTAATCCCTAACTCAGTACAGGGTAAATCTGATAAGAATAATCTCGTTTAAAAGATCCCTGTACTAGGAATACTTAACGGCCATCCCATACCGGCTATCAAGTACCCAACCCTAAGTAAATCCATCCTAAAGGCATCTAAACTCGATAAACAAAGTGTCTAACATGCAATTAGGGTTTTTAGCACACAGGCATGCAATTTATCCCATCGAAAGCAGCACGTAAATCCATGCAAATCATCTAAATCATTTAGGTATCCACTAAGTAAACTCTAGGGTTCGGGAAGCATAAATTATCCTACCTGGTCTCCTGTCGCTCTAAATCAAATCAGGACTTCACGAAATCTCAGTTTCTAGGTCCAATTAATTTCCTGGACATGAAATTAAATATTCAGATTCGTCATGTCATCCTTTTTTCGATCCTAAATTCGGTTACGCTAATACCTAGGTTAATTTATTGCCTAATTACGTTCGGCAGCCATTTCATTCATATACCATTAGTTTTTGGGAAATCGGACCTTACCAATAGGATCGGACGATAGAATTCTGCGTCGGGGTGGTCTCGGTTTCTCCCGATGCATGTCTAGAAGCTCTGGCACGGCGGTGCACGGCGGCGTACGGTGACGCACAGCAGAGGGGTGCGATTTGCCTCAAAAATCACACCACGGTGAAGCTCGCAAGTCCAGGAGTCCGAATCTGGTGGTGGCGCGGCGGTTTACGATTGTTTGGACGGCATTTTTTGGCCACAAAAATTCTCGCACGGCGGATGGAGATTCCATCGATCTGAGTGCGTCTGGCCTACATTCGACGTCGATGAGCTACTGGAGGAAGCTGGCAGCTCAGGCTACACGGTGGTGGGGGCGATGACGATCAACGGTGATGGACGGCGGCGATCTGAGCTAGTGAAGTTTTGCGCGGTGGAGGAGAAAGATGGCGTTTTTTCGGCGACTCTGGCGGCTGTTGGTGGCCGTGGTTGGTTGTTGGAGGTTATGGGCAGTGAGGGCTGTCGGTTGGTGTCCTTGGTGGTGGCCCACGATGGCTGTGGTGGCGGTTCACGGTGGAGGAAGGGAGAGAGAGAGGAGAGAGAAAGTGTGGTGAGGAGAGAGAGAGAAATCAGAGAAATGGAGAGAATTTGTGTAATTTAAAGCCTCCGGGGATGATTCCGACTTTTCCCGGGCCACCCGGGGATGTTTTAGGGTGTCGGAATCCTTTCAGACATTGGCACGCATTTCTATGCAAAGGTTTTGGCCTCTGTCAGTGGAATTCACGCACGAAACGTCTGTTGTCAATTTTCATTCGCTGGATTGCATTTCTTTCCGTTTGATCATGTTTCTGACTTCGAACGACCTTCTATGTCAAGTCATTATCCTCAAAAGTCGTGCCAGGCTTCGTTTGGTGGAAATTAGCTTCAAAAATCAAATTTTATCTTTTAAAATCCTTTAAAACTCTTTCAAATTTCCTATTACCATTATAATATGATGTATATCCTTTTTGATGGATATGTGATATAATTTAATAATATATGTATATCTTGTGTGATGGATATGAAATGGTAGCATAAGTATGAGTATGAGATGTGAAACATAACTGTATAATTCATGCATTATTCCCAATAAGCCTAATATTTTATTTGATGATAAAAAGAATGTAGTGTTTTCCGTAAGAGTATGATGGTACAGATTAGTAGGTTTTAAAATAGGTTTTTATTGCTACTAGAAATCATTCTCATTAAGTATTGATTTGTATCAGATACCTAAATTCTAGGTTTTGTTGGAGATGGGGGTGATGATGGAAATACTGTTCTTAGGGTATTTCCCAGTTGTGAAGAAACTATGGATTATTTTTGTATTAGAAGTTTTTCTTACACCTTGACTAAATGAATGTTTCAGAGTTGTATAGTGAGATTTTGACATGCCCGATAATAAAATCCTTATTAATATTTTTGGAAGGATCAAGAGGATGATTTTTGGTGGATAGCACAAGGGCATATATGTATTAGGATATGTAAGTTAGGAAACCACTAGTGGTCTTTTGTGAAAAGGGTATGAGTGACAGGCTTGTTATCTCCTTACCCTAGTTGACACACTCTCATATCCATAGGTATATGTATATATATTTTATTTCAATTGTTTTAAATAATCTTTCGCTACAATATTACGTTTGAGTATCTCAAGTGTAGAATTTTCAAACTAATGGCACTTAACTAATTAACTTGGTAAAAGTTAAAATTTACTTTGGTAGAAGTAGTAGTAACTCAGCAATCCTCTATTATGTGATATTATATTATTTAATTAACTAAAAAGAACTATAAAATTGGAGGTGTTACAATTCACATTATCTAGTAAGAGCCCACTTTAAAATATCATAAAATAGTTATTATTTCATACTTAAACTTGCTCATACTGTTTATACAATGGTTCTAATAAAAAAAATCACCTAAAACATAAAACTATTGAGATATAATAGAACAAAAATTTTGATGGACTCTTTAGAGAAATAAAATTAAAATAAATCAGTCTTAAAACATATACCAACTCAAAAGTCATAAAAAAGGTAGATAAATTCATGTAGCTTCCAAGGAATGAAGACACCACCAACATTTAAACAATTTCTGCAACATTTGCTCCTACTTTTTATGAGAGATGCTTGTTATTTATTGAATAAGTTAAATGTTTGTGCTTGCTATATTAGTCTGGATATAGTTACATTACTGCAAGGACTTAATTGAAAGAAAAAAATAGGGACTAAAATGAAAAGAAAAAGGTTTAGTTAAGGGAGTTACTGTAGCTAATCGATTTTTGAATTTTTCCACCAGTATTTCAGAGGAAAAAGTATTATTTTTCATATGACTTGGGAAATTGTCATTTAAGGCCAAGTAACTAAAAACTTGATCCCAACTCTGGATTAAGTAAAAGGAAATTGGTCAAGGGTTGTAGTCTTTCCCAACCATGCAGAACCCTTATATAAGTCTCAAACTAAGAAACTCTCCATCACAAAAACTCTTCTTCAGACTTTTAGAGAGAGAAAGAGAGAAATTGTGAGGGGGAACATCTAGGAAGGCGTTAGACACCACTAACACATCCTTTAACAAGAATTAAGGTAGAAAATGTAACATCCGCTCCTAAAATTTGAGAGATGTTAGTTAATTTTAGTTAATTGCTTGTGTAAGTTGCATTTATATTATGTTAGCTTGTATATAGTTGCATGAGTGCAAGAATTGGACTAGAAATGAGTGAGAAAATTGACTAGAATGAGGAAAAGGACTAAACTAAAAAGTGAAGAAGTTTGGGAATGAAAATTGCAATTTTCGACAAAGGATTTATTGTAGCAACAGAATTTTGAAAGCTTTTCGCTAGTGAGTTAGGGACAAAATAGTAATTTAACATATATTTGGAAGAATTATCATTTTAGATCAAATGGTTAGGAATTAGGAGTAGAATTGTAAAAGGGCCGGACTGCCTATAAATAAGCCAATCCTTCAGATCCTTCATTTGGCATCCTGAGTTCTGAAATTATAGAGAGAGAAAGAAACTGAGATAGAGAGAGAAAGAGCTAGAATTGTGAAGAAAGGAAGCTATTGGACGAATTTAAGCATTCTAGGAGCTAGGAAATCACTCCAGAACACTTTCCAATCATCAAATACCGATTAGAAACCAACAAAAAGGTAGCACAATAACCCAATCCCTTTATTTTAGAGTTTACTATTCATACTACTGAAATTTGTGAAATTGAACTTGTTTGAAAGAAAAGGGGATTTAAAACTACATTCTTATTATTTTTAATCACTATTGGGTATTTTTATTCGATTGAAAATACTTGTGCATGCTAAAAATTGTTTTTGAAAAATGGGTTTTTTAGCTTGAGCGAAAATGAGTTTGAATCTCAGATTTTGACAAGATTATATGATGTTTTGGGTTGTTTTCTTTTGTTAAATTTTGCTAAGGAGTTTATCTTGAGTTCATAAATTTAAAATGGGTTTAGAAATAAGTTTTTGCATTGAAATTTTGGGTCAACAGCAATTCAAAAAATAAAGAAAGACGCAATAGCCGACTGTCCCAGTGCAGCAGTCGACTGTCGTGTTCTTGATATGCCCAGAAACTTATACAGAATGCAACAGTTGATAGGTATGAGACAGTGATTGAACATTCTGTGATTACCGTGATAGTTGTAAATTGTAAATTAGTGACTTAATGGCTAAAGTAAATGAAAAGTCACATACTTAGAATTTATAGAACTATAGTATGCACCAAATGACCCACATATATATGTTTATGAATAGCATTTTGAGGACCCCAGTATGTACTTAATGTGTGGAACCCAAAGTTAGGGACCTTATGGTACTTGGATCCACTAGAGGACGCTCTAGAATGTACACACATGTGATATAAAGTCGTGGACTGACAGGTAGAGTTGCCACAGTACATATGCGAAAACATAGAGTGGTACAGATACTGCCCCTCCAGATTTCTCTTATTATGCAATTATATGATGATGATGATGGTTGGCAGAGGCCAATGAGAAGTGCTCTTATTTCCTTATTGCTCTTTATGTTATGATGAAAGTTATATGAATGATGCTCTGTTACCTATATATTTTGATGAATTGATGAGACATATACTATGAGTTAAGTTTATGCATGCAAGTATGAATGTTTAATGAAATGTTATACAGGAAAACCCAATAAATGTATTGTTTTATGAAAAAGAATGTAGAATTTCTGTATGAGTTTACGGTGGTACAAACTAGTGATTTGGAAAAATGGTTAATGCTATTGAGATTTATTCTCACAAAAATGGTGGTTTGTATCAGATGCCTAGATACCAAATCCTCCTTGAGATAGAGATGGAGTTAGTTCAAATACCCTTCCTGGAGTATTTCCCTATTATTAAGGAACTATGGATCATATATGTATGGGAAGTTCTTTCCCCACCCTGATTACATGAAGTGTTAGAGTAGAAAGTTTTTTGTATACCCCATACCCCAAATCCTTGTGATATTTTGGCAAAAGGATCAGGAAAATAGTTTTGATGTATAGGATAAGGGCATATATGTATTAGGATATGTGAGCTAGGAATCCACTAGCTATTTTTGTTAAATGTGTATGAGTGACGGCTTGTTGTCTCCTTACCCTAGATAACACTCTCATATATCCATAGATATATGTCTAATGAATGATATGTATGCACTGTAAATGAATGTTGATGTATATGAATATATGTATGCATATGTATGTTATTTTAACTAATATTTTTTAAATTTTTGCTACGTAACGTGTGAGATCCCGAGTGTAGTAATCCAAAATTTAACATCCAGTCCTTCTACTCTTTGAGAGATGTTTGTTAAGTTTTAATGAATCAAAGTTTGTGTTTGTTGCATTAGGCTACATGTAGTTGAATTAGAATGAGAAATTTAAGGGGAAAAGAAAGAATAAGGATTAAATTGAAAATGAAAATGATATAGTGGGAAATTATATGAATATCCAAAACTTCAGGGCAATAGGCTGTAATTTTAACCAAATGATTTACTATAGCAACAAAATTTTGAAAATTTCCCACGAGGCAGTTAGGGACAAAATGGTCATTTAACATAAAGTTAGAAGAATTACCAATTTGGGCCAAATGGTCGAGAATTAAGAGCAAAATTACAAAGAACTGGATCACCTACAAATAGGAAAAGCCTCCAGAGCTCTTTATTTGCATCCTAAATCTGAACTTTAGAGAGAGAGAAGATGAGCTAGAGAGAGAAAGAGTAAAAATTGTGAAGGAAGTAAGCTGTTAGATGGATTTAAGCCTTTCTGAAGTTAAAAAAACTTACCAAAACATTTATCAATCATCAAATACCGATTGGAAATCAGCAAAAAGGTAACAAATCACCTATCTCCCTCATTTCGAAATTTATTGTGTATGGTTGGTAAATTCTGAGTTTTCATAATTTTGAACTTCAGGGAGATTAAAACCTACATTCTTAGTGTTTTTGATTGCTATTGGATGTTTTAAAATGCTTAAATATACTTGTGAATGCATAAATGCAAATGTGAGAAATGAGTTTTCTAGTTTTTGAGAAAGAGTTTAAATCCAAGATTTGAGCAAGAATAATCGATGGTTTGGACTGTTTTCTTATCGTAAATGAAGCTTTTGTTCTGTTATTGAGTTTTAAATCATCAAAAATATTTTAAAAACATGTTTTTGGTGCCAAAATCTGGGTCAATGGACTTTCAAAAAATAGAGCATAATGTAGCAGTCGACTTGTAGCCCCTACTAGTCGACTGTCGTGCTCCTGAGTTGTCCAGAATCATATCCAGAATGCTAGTAGTAGACTACCAGGGGCTGGAAGTCGACTGCCATGTTCTTATTTTCTAGAAATTAGCCATGAACAAAGCAGTCGATTTTCAGGGTCCTAGAAGTCGACTAATTGCTCACTGTTTGAAACATTTTTGGGGCAGCAAGCTAGAAGTCAACTGCCAGGAGGCTGGAAGTTGACTTGTAGCTCTCTATTTTGGAAAATTTGACTCAATAACTTATTTTTATCCACAATTGGCCCAAAAATTCGCTCAAACATAGAATTTAATCTTGAATTGTAATGGGTAACGTAAGAAATGAGAAGATTTTAGAAATTATGAGAAAGAGAAGAAAAATAAGACATTTTGATTGAGCATGAACCATAAATGAGAATACTACAAATGGTTGATCCACGAGAAGGGATGCAATTGGTTATACCACGAGAATAACTATAATTGGCTTTAATCCAAGAAAAGTTTTACAGACGATTAACCTGAGAATAATTGCGGACGGATAACCTGAGAATAAATGTTGATGGTTAACCTAAGAATAAATGATGATGGTGAAAACCACAAGAAGATTACAGGTGGCTCATGACCACAAGAGAATCTCATTTATGAATAGAAATTTGAAAGAATTACTGTGTGATGCTTTTGACTATGGCCATATCAAATTGCATAATTTCTTTGTTTATGCTTTACACTGATATGAGAATATGAGTTGTTACCATTACAGTCTAAGAATGTATTCATGTATCTTGTGTCATGAATATTTGTTGCAATGTATGAGTATTCATAAGTATATGCATGATATATTTGTATAATCCATGTACATTATTCCAATAGCATAATATTGAAAATATTCTGAAAAAGAATGTAGTGAATTTTTGTATCTATATAGTGGTACAAGTCAGCAGTATTTAAATTACAGGTGATTGTTGCTATTGAGAAATATTTCTCATTAAAGCTAATTTGTATCAGATGCCTAGGTACCAGATTTTCCTGGAGATCGAGGTGGAAATGATAAAGATACCATTTCTAGGGCTTTTCCAGGTAGTTAAAGAAATATGGATTGTATATGTATGGGAAGTTCTTTCCCTTTGATGGTATGCATAATTAGAAATATATCATAGGTTTTTAATATGCCCATATCCTGAATCCTTATATATCTTTTGGAGGGATCAGGAGAATGACTTTTGATGTAAGTAAGAAATACATATATGTATTAAGATATGTGAGATAGAATATTTAGTTTAAAAACAGGGTATGAGTCGCAGGCTTGTTGTCTCCTTACCCTGCTTAAGATCACATATCTATAGTTATATATCTGACACACACTACCATTATGTATGTATAAATATTATGTATAGTTGAATGTGAATGTGAATATTTCTATATCTATCTATTTCATTTAAATTATTTTATTTATTTCTGCTTCTTAATGTGTGAGAACCCAAGTGTAGTAACCCAAACTAGTGGCACTCAACTATTTAACTTACAAAAAATTAAAAATGTACTTGGGTAGAGGTAGTAGTAACTCATCAATCCTATATTATATTACCTTATATTATTGTATTTACAAAAAGGAATATAAGGTTGGGGGTGTTACACAAACCAATAATACTTTTTAGTTCACTTGATAAATAATTAAGAATTAACTTGGGTAAAGGAAGTAGTAATTCACCAATCTTATAGTATATTGTTTATATTATTTAAATCACTTTAAAAGAGATTTTAGGATTGAAGGGTTATAGCAAAAAATCTAACCCACTTATTTTTTAGAAACATTATTCATTCTCTGAAAATAGTGGTTTGGAAAAGATTTGAGTTAAGAGAGGGGTTTTAAACCTACATTATCTTTATGTTTAACTTTTATTGGGTGTTTTTGCTAAATAGATGTACTTATACATGCTTTTTTCAGATTGTATGAAATGGGTTTACTGTTGACCATGTTTCAAAAGTGTTTTAATTCCATATGATGGATTATATTGAGCATGAAAGTGAGTGCTAATTAGAGTAAATGAGGAATTGATGCTTGAAACTTAACTCTTGCCCTTTTCTAGAATGAAAAGAGGTGAAATCTGAACTTAGTAACCTTCCATAGCAGTAAAAATTAAGGTTCAAGATCCTACAAGTTGGCTCCTATGTTTTTCATCTTGAAATTTTCCAGAACAAGTAGGCAGCAGTCGACTACCAGCTCTTAGCAACCGACCATCAGGCCTCCACTACGCGACTACTAGCTTACAAACCTTTCAGGTCCTAGAATTAGGGGGAGTGAGGGAAAAATCTTAGAGGAAGCCCATAAGAGCAACTATACTGTTCATCTTGGTACCACTAAGATATGGAAAGACTTGAAAGAAAATTTCTGGTATCTAGGTTTGAAGAAGCACATAGCTGAGTATGTTGCTAGATGTTTAGTATGCCAGAAGGTGAAGATAAAAAATCATAGATCTACAGGACTATTACAACCTCTAGAAATTCCTAAATGGAAACAGGATAAAATTACTGTGGATTTTGTGGTTGGAATACATAGAACTCAGTTAAGAAATGATGCAATTTGGGTTATAGTAGACCCATTAAATAAGTCAGCACATTTCCTACCCATTAAAATAAATTTCTCACTGGATAAGTTAACTTAATTGTACATCCAAGAAATAGCAAGACTCTATGGAGTTCCCACTAGCATTATGTTGGATAGAGACTCTAGATTTACTTCTATATTCTGGAAAGCCTTACAAGAGGCCTTCGATACCAAACTTAACTTCAATACTGCTTATCATCCACAAATT
The DNA here is from genome assembly GCA_031216115.1 of Senna siamea. Classification (NCBI taxonomy): domain Eukaryota; kingdom Viridiplantae; phylum Streptophyta; class Magnoliopsida; order Fabales; family Fabaceae; genus Senna; species Senna siamea. Next base: position 21,227,767 of record CM062363.1, on the reverse strand, counting down.
GATGGGCAAACTGAAAGAATCATACAGACTTTAGAAGATATGCTTAGAGCTTGTGCATTAGAGCAAAAAAGGAGCTGGGACAAGAACTTGTCATTAGTGGAGTTTGCATACAATAATAGTTTCCACTCTAGTATAGGAATGACACCTTATAAAGCCTTGTATAGGAGAAGGTGTAGATCATCTTTATGTTAGGTTGAAATAGGGAAAAGACAATTGCTAGGTCCTAAATTAGTACAACTACAAACCAAATAAGAATGATCGAGGAAAAGATGGCTAAGGCTTGGGATAGAAAAAAGCGTTATGTTGATAAAAGAAGAAGACCACTTGAATTTGATGAAGGAAATTATATTTTCCTTAGGGTTTCCCTAGTTACTGGTATTGATAGAGCTATTAAGTCCAGAAAATTGAACCCTAGATACATTGGACCAATCCAAATTTTCAAAAGAGTAAGTTTCGTATATCAAATAGCTTTACCCTTATTTTTGTCTAATCTCCATCATGTTTTCCATGTTTCTCAACTTCAAAAATATATTCTAGACCCTTCACATATTCTCGATGCCAGTATAGTATAGTTAAAAGATAATTTGACTTATCATCCAAAATCTTTAAGAATCATTGGTATTGAAGTCAAGCAATTAAGGAATTAGACTATTCCACTAGTGAAAGTGTTGTGGGATTAATCGTCACCACAATAAGCCACATGGGAGAAAGAAGAAGACATGAGGATAACCTTTCTAGAAATTTTTGAATAGGTACGCACTAATTTTGAGGACACTAATTTTGAGGACAAATTTATTTTAAAGGAGGAGAGAATTGTAACATCTGCTCCTATATTTATGAGAGATATTTGTTAGTTATTGAATAAGTTAAATGCTTGTGTATGCTACATTAGTCTGCATAGTTTCATTAGTGCGGGACTAAATTGAGAAGAAAATGAAAGGGGATTAGAATGAAAAGGAAAAGGTTAAGTTAAAGGAACTATGTAAATTCCCATTAGCCTAGGGGTAGAAAATGAAATTTTAGCCAAAATGGAGTTACTGTAGCTAATTAATTTTTAAAATCTCCTGCCAATATTCTAGGGGTAGAAGTGTAATTCTCCATATGATAGGAGAAATTGCCACTTGAGGCTGGGTGACCAAAACTCAACCCTGACTTAAAAAAGGGTTATAGTTTCCCTAACTACATGAAACCACCTATATATATGCCAAAACCAAACCACTCCACCATAAAAACCTAATTTCTAGATCTTAGAGAGAGAAAGAGCATGACTTAGAGAGAGAAAGGGATAAATTATGTGAAGGAGAAAGGATTTCAACTTGGACTTCCACAAAACTAAGAGTAGAAAATCTCAAGGAGAAACAACTAGGAAGGCATATAACAATACCAGCACCTCTTTTAGCAAGAAACAAGCAAGCAAACAATCTAATCCCTCTTATTTTTGAAAAACACTCTTCATTCCCTAAAAATGATGATTTTACTATTTTTTGAGATAAGAGAGGGGTTTAAACCTACATTCTTTGTATTTTTAATTTCTATTAGGTGTTTGATGTTGAATAGATGTACTTATTTGTGCTTGAATCGGATTGCTTCAGATTTTAAAAAATGGGTTTTACTGTTCACCAAGCTAAAAATGTATTTCAATCTATAATAGATGATATTGAGAATAAAAGTGAGTGATGTATGGAGTAAATGATGAATTAATGTATATAAAATTAAACTCATGCTTTTTCTAGATTGAAACAAGGTGAATCCAGGCTAAGTACCTCTTTATAGTCATGAAAATAAAGCTTCAAGATCCTACAAGTCAACTTCCATATTGTTTAACCTGGAATTTAAAAAAATACATGCAACAGCCAACTGCCAACTCTTGGCAGCTGACTATTAGGCCTCTACTGTGTGATGATTCTTACAATAGCTTATCAATCGACTGCCATATGCCTGAAAGTCAACTGGTAGCTCTTTGTTAGCCAATATCGACTAGTATAATTCTGGCAGCTGACTTGTAGCCTTCTGCATGAGTTTTCAAGGTTTTATTTCCATAAACTGATTACTATAAGGTGTAGGTCGACTACTAGGTGGAAAACTAGTGTTTTTCATGAAGAAATTTTTCTAAAAGAGCCACCTAGTCTTTGAAAGGAAACTCAAAGGTTTAAAAGAGTTTTTTGAGTCTTAGTTTCCATTTTTTTTAAGTCTGTGCTCAGTAGAGTCAACAATTATGTCATCATATAAGGAAATTAAAAGTTTGGGTAATATGTCACATGAGATTGAGTAAAGAAAGAGAGAAAAACATAGAAGAGGAACCAAGTGTATGCATTAGCAGCATATAGGCTCGTGATTGAGTGGCCGACTATCGATATGGGATGATCGTTGGGCATTCCATGGTTGAACCATAATTTGGGATTATAACACATCCACTCAATTATAAAGGATTTTGAAAACATTGTGATGGTTGCGAATTCTAAGTTAGTGAACTTTTCTATGGCTAATAAAAGGAGTCACGCAGTTAGGTTTAAGTATAACCATAGCATGAGAAGAATCACTTTAGAATATATGCTTCTAAATAATGTGTTAGGAATGTGATCCATCAGTGAGGATGGTGATTCCATAGCCTCATGATTCGCAAGGGCCGAGTTGGTGTGATCTATTAGAGGTGGCAGTGATCTCATGAGTTATACCAGCCCTTTTATGGGATAAAAGGGAAATGAAGTATCTAAAGGGATATCAGTCCTACTGGTCAAGGGATGATTTGTCAGAGTTAGCAGGGACCATTGACTGAGTTAGGAATGATCTATTAGAGAGGCAGGGACCTATGTGTACTTGGATTTACTAGGGGACGCTTTAGATAATACAGGGTAGGCAAAGGACTGCTAAGTGGTAAGGTACCACAAAGACTCAACTCGAAACTTATTCATGAGTGCTATAGGAGCACATAGAGTTGTTTGCTAGGTGGCTCTCTCGATGGCTCTTATGATGAATGTGGCACTAACCATTATGATATATTTTGTTTTCCTTGCTCATGTTTTAAATGTGAATATGATCATGTTACCATGGCAAATATATATGACAAAATGACATATTTTTGTATTGTTGACATTTGGTGAACTATAACTGTGTATGCATATAAGTGCATGCTATAATGCCATAATTGTATAGTTCATGCATTACATCGTAATCGATACTATTTTTTACTTGTTGGGAAAAAGAATGTAGCAAATTTCTTAATAAATATAGTGGTACAAGCTAAAAATTTTTAAACAGATTGTTATGCTATTGAGATGGGTTCTCACATAAATGTTGACGTGTATCAAATGCTTAGATTTCAATTCTTGTTAGAGATGGACGTGACCTTAAGAGAAATACCTTTCTTGGGATATTTTATGATAGTAAAAGAGATATAGGTAATTACTGTCGTTGAGGTTACCCCATCACCTATACCTATAGGAGAGGTGGAGTTACGTGACTAGTAGATTAGTTATCATACTTTGACATGTGAATAGTTACTATCCAGTGTACATGCCCCAATACACTGATCCCTTATTATATTTATGGAGAAGGTCAGGATGATTAATTTTTGATGTACAGGAAATGATGGTATATATGTATTCAAGATATGTGAGAGAATTAGGATTATCCACTAGTAGGGTTTTGAAATGGGTATGAGTGGTAGGGTTGTTGCCTCCTTACCCTAGTCGACAAACAGTTGACAATCTCAAATATCTATAGGTATATATCTCACAAGATATTAATGTATGTGACTGTGTATATAACTAATTAATATATATATATAATATCTATATACTATTTTTTTTTTTTGCTATGTTACATGTGAGAACGCAAGTGTAAAAACCCAAACTTATGGCACTTAATCACCTAACTTGGTAAAAGTTAAAAATTTACTCAGGTAAAGATAATAGTAACTCACTAAATAACTAAAAGGAACTATAGGATTAGTGGTGTCACAACCAGTGAATGGGTAGACCTGACCTACCAAGAAAAGGGGGCATAGTGACTAGGGAGCTATAACTGGAGGATGCTATAGGGGTTTAGGGCTAGTGACCACTCAACGAACTCATTCAATAGGTGCTATGACTAGGGGTATATTATAGTTAGTATAAGGGGCAACTATCATTGATTTGTTCTTTGGGCAACCCTTGTCTTAGGAATTATGGATAAAAATAGGTTATTGTGTCAAATTTTCCAAAACAGAGAGCTACAAGTAGACTTCCAGCCTCTTGGCAGTTGACTTTCAGCTTGCTGCCCCAAAAATGTTTCAAACAGTGAGCAATCAGTCAACTTCTAGGACCCCAAAAGTCGACTGCTCTATTCTTAGCTAATTTATAGAAAATAAGAACATGGCAATCGACTTCCAGCCCCTAGCATTCGACTGCTAGAATTCTAGATATGATTTTGGGCAACTCAGGAGCACGATAGTCGACTGCTACATTATGCTCTGTTTTAAAACTTTTCATTGACCAATTAATTTAGCCCAAGAACATGTTTTTAAAATAGTTTAGATGATTGAAAACTCAATAATAGCATAAAATCTTCATTTACCACTCAAAAATAGCCCAAACCACCGATTATTCATGCTCAAATCTTGGATTTAAACCCTTTCTTGAAAACTATGAAAAAACCCATTTCTTAGATTTACACTCATGCATTCACAAGTATATTCAAGCAGTTTAAAATATCCAATAGCAATAAAAAACACTAAGAATGTAGGTTTTCAATCTTCCTCCAGTTTAAAATCATAAAACTCAGAATTTCCAGCCATAAACAATATTTTCAAAAATAAGGGAGATAGGTGATTTTCTGGCTTTCTACTGATTTCCAATCGGTATTTGATGATGGTGAAGGGTTCTGGTAAGTTTTCCTAGCTCCTGGAATGCTTAAATTCGATTAACAGCTTTCTTCCCTCTCAATTCCCACTCTTTCTCTCGCTAACTCGGTTTCTATCTCTCTCTAGAATTTCAGAATTCAGGAAGCCAAATGAAGAGTTTTGCAAGGCTGGCCTATTTATAGGTAATATGGCCTTTTGCAACTTTGTTCCTAATTTCTAACCGTTCGGCCTAAATTAGTAATTCTTCTAACTTTATGTTAAATGACCATTTCATCCCTAACTGCCTAGCGAGAACTTTTCAAAATTCTGTTGCTACAGTAAATCATTTAGCTAAAATTATAACCTATCCTCACTTCATCTTTTCCCTTTCAATTTATCCCCTATTATTTCCTTTCCCTTAAAAACTCTTTTCTTAATGCAACTACATGTAACCTAATGCAACAAACACAAGCATTTGATTCATTAAAAATTAACAAACATCTCTTAATGCGTAGAAAGAGCAAATGTTACACAACAAACACAAGCATTTAATTCATTTAAAATCAACAAACGTCTCTTAATCGTAAAAGGAGCGGATGTTACAATTCTCCCTCCTTTAAAAAGCTTTTTCTTTGAAATTTAAAACATACCTAAAGAAATAACTCTGGATACATTTTTCTCATATCTTCTTCTTTCTCCCACGTAGCTTCTTATAGTGATGATTGATCTCACAATACCTTTACCGGTAGAATTGTCTTATTTCTCAATTGTTTGACTTCAGTACCAACGATTCTTAAAGGTCTAGGATTACAAGTTGTCTTTCAATTGTACAGTACTGGCATCAAGAATATGAGAAGGATCTGGGATATATTTACAAAGTTAAGAAACGTGAAAAATATTGTGAATATTAGACAAAAATAGAGGTAATGCTATTTGATAAGCAGATTAACCTATTCTATTCAGAATCTAGTATGGTCCAATGTATCTAGGATTCAATTTTCTGGGCTTAAGAGTCCTACCAATACCAGTAACTAGAGATACTCTGAGGAAAACATGATTCCCTTTTGCAAATTCTAAGTGTCTCCTCCTTTTATTAGAATAACTTTTCTATCTATCCTAGGCCTTAGTCATTTTCTCCTTGATCATTTTTATCTAATTAATAGTTTGTTGAACTAATTCTGGCCCTAAAACTTGTCTCTCTCCCACCTCAAAACAACACAAGGGTGATCTACTCTTTCTCTCATACAAGGCTTCACAAGGAGCCATTCCTAAGTTGGTGTGAAAACTATTATTATAGGAAAATTCAAGTAAAGGCAAAATTCTATCCCAACTTCCTTTTTGTTCTAATGTATAAGCCCTAAGCATATCTTCTAATTTCTAGATCATTCTTTCAGTCTGCCCATCGGTTTGAGGATGATAAGTAGTACTGAAGTTTAATTTCGTACTAAATGCCTCTCCAGAATCTAAAGGTAAATTTAGGATCTATAACTGATACTATAATAGTAGGTATTCCATGGAGTCTTACTATTCCTTGTATATACAAGTGGGCTAACTTATCCAATGAAAAATTTATTTTAATAGGCAAGAAATGTGCAGATTTAGCCAATCTATCAATAATCACTCAGATCGCGTCATTTCCCGATTGAGTTCTAGGCAAACTTGTCTACAAAATCCATGGAAATTTTCTCCTATTTCCATTCAAGAATCTCAAGAGGTTGTAGTATTCCTGCAGGTTTTTGATTTTCAATTTTTACTTGCTAGCATACTAGGTATTTAGCAACATACTCAACTATATGCTTTTTCATACTTGGCCACTAGAAATTTTTCTTCAAGTCTTGGTACATCTTATTGGCACTAAGATGAATAGTATAATTGCTTTTATGGGCTTCTAAAATTGTGTCCCTTAATTCTCTTGACTCTGGGATATACAACCTATTTTGGTAGGTTACTACCCCATCTATCTCTTTCTTGAATTCTATTAAGTCCCTCATTTTAAGAATTCATCTTCTTTTTGGATTTCTAGAATTTAAGTTCTAAGATCGTTCTCAATTCTCATTTCATTTATGTATAACCCATCTGGCAACACCTAAGTGGACAAACCCAAATTCATAAACTTCTTAATTAGGTTCATTTCACTCACCATCATGTGAGCTACATGAAGGGATTTCCTACTTAAAGCATCATCTACTACGTTTGCCTTTCCTAGATGGTACTTCAGTTCAAAATCATAGTCTGTAATAAATTCCATCCACCTCCTCTATCTCATATTTAACTCTTTTTTATTAAAAAGGTATTTGAGACTTTTGTGGTCATTAAATACCTCAATTCTAGATCCATAGAGATAGTGTCTCTAAATCTTTAAGGCAAACATTATGGATGCTAATTCAAGATCATAGGTAGGAAAATTCTTCTCATGGGGTTTTAGTTGTCTAGATGCATATGCCACTACTTTTCTATTCTACATCAAGACACACCCTAGGCCCTTCTTGGATGCATTATAATACACTTCAAAAATTTCTAATGGATAGGGAATGATTAAGACAGGTGTGGTTATCACTTTTTCTTTCAGAGTTCGGAAGCTATGTTCACATTTGGCATCCCACACAAATGGAACATCTTTTCTAGTTAATTTAGTTGAAAACCCTTGAATAAATCTTTTATAGTAACTGCCTAATTCAAGAAAACCATGGTTCTCCCTCATTGTGGTAGGTCACTCCCAACTAACTACTGCCTCTGTCTTACTAGAATATATTGTTCTTCCATCTCTAGTGATTACATGACCTAAGAATTTTACGTCTTCTAACTAAAATTTATACTTCTCAAGTTTAGCATATGATTGCTTCTCTCTAAGCAACTGTAGCACAATCCTAAGATCATGTTCATGCTTTTCACTACTTTTAGAATATACAAGAATCTCATCAATAAAAACTACCACGAATTGATCAAGTTAGGGTTTAAAGACACGATTCATGTAATCTATGAAAATAGCTAGAGTATTCGTCAATCCGAATGGCATTATAAGAAATTCATAATGCTCATATCTGTTTTTAAAAGTTGTCTTAGATATTTCTTCTCTTTTCACTCTGAGTTGATGGTACCCCAACCTCAAATCAATTTTGGAAAACAAGATAGCCCCTCTCAATTGATCCAAGAGATCATCTATCCTAGGAAGTGGATATCTATTCTTTATTGTTACCCTATTCAGTTACCTATAATCTATACACAACCTTAAGCTTCCATCTTTCTTTTTCACAAATAATATTGGGGCTTCCCATGGTGAAGCACTAGGTCTAATGAATTGTTTCTCTAAGAGGTCTTCTATCTATACCTTCATGTAATCCCCCAATCCTACAGTTTCTTTTAAAGTGATTTAAATAATATAAATAGTATATTTAAATAATATAAACAATATACTATAATATTGGTGAATTAATACTTCCTTTACCTAAGTTAATTTTTAATTATTTATCAAGAGAAATAATGAGTATTATTGGTTTGGGCTACTACACTCAAGATCTCACACGTTACGTAGCAAAAAATGCATTAAATTAATTGACATAAAACATACATATATATACATCCACATTCATTTATAGTGTATTCGTACCATTCATTAGACATATCTCTATGGATATGTGAGAGTGTTAGCTATGGTAAGGCGACAACAAGCCTGTCACTCATGCCTATTTAACAAAAATAGCTAGTGAATTCCTAGCCCACATATCCTAATACATATATGCCTTTATCCTATACATCCAAAACTATTCTCCTAATCCTTTTACCAAAATATCACAAGGATTCAGGGTATGAGGCGTACCAAAAACTTTCCTAAAACTTTACATCCTCAAGGAATGGGAGGAGCTTTCCATATATACACAGCCCACACTTCATGAATCACAAGAAATACCCTAGGAAGGGTATCTCCACCACTTTTACCTCCACTTCTAGCACTATCTGGAACCTAGGCATCTAATACAAATCAGCATTTTTATGAGAATAAATCTTAGTAGTATTAATAACCACTTTTCAAAATAGCTAGTTTGTACCACCATAACTTCATACGAAAATTCTATATTCTTTTTCATAAAATAATACATCTATTGGGTTATCTTGTATAACATTTCATTCAACATTCATACTTGCATGCATAAGCTTAACTCATAGTATATATCTCATCAATCCATCAAAACATATAGGTAACATAACATCATTCATATAACTTTCATCATAATATAAAGAGCAATAAGGAAATAAGAGCACTTCTCGTTAGCCTCTGCCAATCATCTTCATCATCATCATCATATAATTGCATAATAAGAGATTTGAAGGGGCAGCATGTGCACCACTCCATATTTTTGCATATGTACTATGGCAACTATGCCTGGTAGTCCTCGAATGCATATCATATTTGTGTGCATTCTGGAGCGTCCTCGAGTGGATCCAAGTACAACAAGGTCCCCATCTTTGAGTTCCACACATTAAGTACATACTGGGGGTCCACAAAACACTATTCATTAACATATATATATGGATAAATCAGTGCATACTATAGTTCTGTAAACTCTAAGTATGTGATTTTTCATTTATATTGGCCATTAAGTCACTAATTTACAATTTACAACTATCATGATGATCGCAAAATGTCCAATCACCGTCCTATACCAGTAATTAGTCATTCAGATATGAACCTATCTACCACAAATACATATATTAAGAATACAATTTTCATTTCTCTTATGCATTCTTGCTCTTTCCTTTTTAACTTTATCACTTTTATGCTTCTTCTGATTTACATTCAAAGTATATGTTACCTTGCTTGTAATTTTAGTTTAATCTCTAGTTTGGATTTAATTTTTGGGCTTGATATCATTCAAATATATCATTAAGTTCATCTTGTCATCACAAAAGGTGGCAGTCGAATGGTATCACGCTGCAAGTCAAATGATTGCATTCTATTTAAATTTTCAAAATTTTCCTCCTTTTAAGAAATTTTGTCCTCAAAATTTATACATATCTATAAAATAACTCTGGATATATTTTTCTCATATCATCTTCCTTCTCCCACGTAACTTCTTGTGGTGATGACTGATCCCACAATACCTTTACCAGTGGAATTGTCTTATTTTTCAATTGTTTGACTTCAGTTACAATGATTCTTAAAGGTTTTGGTGTATAAGTCAAATTTTCTTTTAATTGTACTATTCTAACATCGAGAATATGTGAATGATCAGAAAGATATTTTTGAAGTTGAGAGATGTGAAACACATCATGAAGATTGGATAGAAATAGGGGTAAAGCAATTTGATAAGCAATTGCCCAACCTTTTTCAAGATCTGGAAAGGTCCAATGTATCTTGGGCTCAACTTTATGAACTTAATAGCCCTGCCAATACTAGTAATAGGAGAAATTCTAAGGAAAACATGGTCTCCTTCATCAAATTCTAGTCGTCTTCTCCTTTTATCAGCATAAATTTTCTGCCTATCTTGGGACTTAACCATCCTTTCTTTAATTATCTTAATTTGATCTGTGGTTTGCTGAACTAACTCTGGCCCTAGTAGTTGTCTCTCCCCTACCTCAAACCAACACAAGGGTGACCTACATCTTCTTCCATACAAAGCTTCATAATGAGCCATCCTTATACTAGAGTGAAAACTATTATTGTAGGCAAATTCCACTAAAGGTAAATTTCTATCCCAATTCCCTTTTTGCTCTAATGTATATGCCCTAAGCATATCTTCTAGAGTCTAAATAGTTCTTTTAGTCTGCCCATCAGTTTGTGGATGATAAGCAATACTGAAGCTAAGTTTAGTACCAAAAGCCTCTTGCAAGACTTTCCAAAATCTAGAAGTAAGCCTAGGGTCTCTATTAGATACTATATTAGTAGGAACTCCGTGGAGTCTTACTATTTCTCGTATATACAATTAAGCCAACTTAACTAATGAGAATTTTATTTTGATGGGTAAGAAATGTGCAGATTTATTTAATCTGTCTACAATCACCCAGATTGCATCATTTTCTAATTGAGTTTTTGGTAAACCTACTACGAAATCCTTAGAAATCATATCTCATTTCCATTTAGGGATTTCAAGGGGTTGTAGTAGTCCTGCAGGTTTCTGATGTTCAATTTTCACTTGCTGGCACACTAAGCATCTAGCAACATACTCAGCTATTTGCTTCTTCATACCTAGCCACCAAAATTTCTTTTTCAAATCTTGATACATCTTGGTAGTACCAGGATGAATAGTATAATTGCTCTTATGGGCTTTTTCTAGAATTATATCCCTTAGTCTACCTAAATTTGGGATATAAATCCTATCTTGGAAAGTCACTACCTCATCAACACCTCTTTTGAATTTTTTTGGGTCCTTTAGGGATTTTAAGAATTCATCCTCTCTTTGAGCTTCTAATATCTGAGTTCTAAGGTTATTCTCAATTTTTAACTCACTCAGATATATCCTATCTGGTAACACCAGTGTGGATAGGCTCATATTTCTAAATTTCTTTATCAGGCTCATTTCATTTATCATTAGTTGAGCTATGTGGAGAGATTTCTGACTTACTGCATCTGCCACTACATTAGCCTTTCTTGGATGGTACTTCAATTCAAAATCATAATCCTTTAAGAATTTTATCCATCTTCTCTGCCTCATGTTTAATTTTTTTTGTCAAAGAGATATTTGAGACTTTTGTGGTCACTAAATATCTCAAACCTCGACCCATACAAATAGTGTCACCAGATTTTTAAAACAAACACTATGACTGTTAATTCTAAATTATGGGTAGGGTAATTTTCTTCATGAGGACTTAATTGTCTAGAGGCATATGCAACAACTCTCCCATTCTGCATCAAGACACATCATAGACTCTTCTTGGATGCATCGCAATACAATTCAAAATTTCCTAAAGGATCAAAAATTATTAAGACAGGGGTTGTGGTCAACTTTTCTTTTAAAATTTGAAAACTATCTTCACATTTGTGATCCCACACAAAAGGAATATCTTTCCTAGTCAATCTAGTCAAGGGTAATACAATTTGCGAAAACCCTTAAATGAATCTCCTATAATACCCTACTAATCCAAGAAAACTCTGAATGTCGGTCACTATTATGGGCCTCTCCCAACTAATTACCGCTTCAATCTTACTAGGATCTACTTTTACTCTATCTCTGGTGATTACATGACCTAAGAATTTCACCTCTTCCAACTAGAATTCACATTTTTCTAATTTTGCATGCAATTGCTTTTTCCTAAGCAACTGTAATACAATCCTAAGATGTTGTTCATGCTCTTCACTACTCTTATAATATACAAGAATGTCATCAATAAACACTACCATGAACTGATCCAGGTAGGGTTTAAAGATACGATTCATGTAATCCATAAAATTAGCTGGATCATTCGTTAATCCAAATGGCATTACAAGAAATTCATAATAGCTCATCTCAATTGATCTAACAGGTCATCTATCCTAGGAAGTGGGTATTTATTCTTCACAGTTACCCAGTTCAGTTGTCTATAGTCTATACATAACCTCATACTTCCATCATTCTTCTTTACAAACAAAACTGGTGCTCTCAAAGGTGAAGCACTGGGCCAAATAAACTGTTTCCTTAAAAGATCCTCTATCTGTACCTTCAATTCTGTTAACTCTAAGGGAGACATTTTATAAGGCGCTATAAAAATTGGTCTTGTGCCAGGAAGTAATTCTTTAGAAAATTCTATCTCTCATTCAGGTGGAAGACTTGAAATTTCATTGGGGAAAACATCTGGAAATTCACAAACTATAGGAATAGCATTAAGTTTATGCTGATGTTTAACTTTAGAAGAACACAGAAAACTAGTTCTTTGGGTTTCTTCCTTGATTTTCCTATGGCATTGATAAAAGTCATAGATTTCTTAGAACAATCCAAGAGTACATTGTTCGTAGACAACCAATCCATCCAGAGAATGATATCCAATCCCACCAAAGGTAAACAAATGTGGTCAACAATGAAGAGCTTATTTTCAACAACAAGGGAGAAATTTAAGCAAAACAAAAAGGTTAATACCCGCTCTCCTGTGGCAGTAGAAATAGATAACTCATGGGGAAATTTAAATAAAAGGAAAATTCAATCTTTCCACAAATTCGTAGGAAATTAAAGAATGAGTGGCACTAAAATCATACAATACAATTAAAGATATACCGTTTATCAAACATTTACCTTTTATCAGATCATCGGACTAAACCATGTCTTTACCTATGAGAGGATAAACTCTTCCCATAGTAGGAGGTCTTGTGGGCTCAATCGACTTCTTCCACTCAGGGCAGTCTTTAATGAAGTGACCTAATTTTCCACACTTATAACACACACCCGACTGGAATCGACAAGGACCGCCATGACTTTTACCACACTTTGGACAAGCATTGGGTACTACCTGTCTCACTACACGTTTCTTCCCCTTTTGGTTTCCCTCATTTCTACTATCCCTTCCTCTGAAGGATCTCGGTTGTTTCCTTTTAAAGAAATTGTCTTTCTGTCTTTCTTTCTCTGTGTCAGCCAGGTTATGAGAAACACTGTGACACTTGTTCACTAACATCACAAAGTTTCTAATTTCAAACGGAGCAACAACATTCTTTAGCTCCAATCGCAACCTAAATTCTAGATGCAATGCTTTCCATGTCTCATTTGGATGGTGTTCCAAATAAGAAGAGAATTTAGACAGTGCCTCAAATTTTGCTAAATACTCCTCAAAAGTCCTACTACCTTGCTTTAATTGCATGAATTCAATTTCTTTCTGATTTCTCACATTCTCAGGGAAATACTTTTCCAGATACACTTTTTTAAAAACTTCCCAGGTGATTTAGGTCTCTTGAGCTACCAGTAATTATTTCACTCCTCTACACCAATATTCTACTTACCCAACAAGCATGTGAGTAGTAAATAATACCTTTTGTTTGTTCGTATTCCCTATAACCTTGAACAATTTTTCCATCTCTCGCAACCATTCTTCAGCTGCCTGTGGATTAAACTCACCCCTAAAGGAATTAGGATTATTTCTCTGAACAATTTGTTTATCTGTATTCCCTATGTCCTTGAACAATTTGTCTCCTTAGCTAGCGTAAGGAGACAACAAGCTTGTCACTCATGCCTATTTAACAAAAGTAGCTAGTGGATTCCTAGCCCACATATCCTAATACATATATGCCCTTATCCTATACATCAAAACTATTCTCCTAATACTTTTACCAAAAAATCACAAGGATTCAGGGTATGAGGCATACAAAAAACTTTTTATTCTAGTACTTTATGTAATCAGGGTGGGGGAAGAACTTCCCATACATATATGATGCATAGTTCCTTAATAATAAGGAAATACCCTATAAAAGGTATTTCAACCAACTCCATCTCTATCTTAAGGAGGATCTAATATCTAAGCATCTGATACAAACCATCATTTTTATGAGAATAAATCTCAGTAGCATTAATAACCATTTTTCAAAATAGCTAGTTTGTACCACTGTAAACTTATACGAAAATTCTACATTCTTTTTCATAAAACAATACATCTATTGGGTGATTTTGTATAACATTTCATTTAACATTCATACTTGCATCCATAAACTTAACCCATAGCATATGTCTCATCAATTCATCAAGACATATAGGTAACATAACATCACTCATATAACTTTCATCATAACATAAAGAGCAATAAGGAAATAAGAGCACTACTCATTGGCCTCTACCAATCATCATCATCATCATATAATTGTATAATAACAGAAATTTGGAGGGGCAACATGTGCACCACTCTATGTTTTTGCATATGTACTATGACAACTCTGCCTATTAGTGCTCAACTGCATATCATATTTGTGTACAATGTGGAGTGTCCTCCAGTGGATCCAAGTACCATAAGGTCCCCAACTCTAGGTCTCACACATTAAGTACATACTGGGGTCCTTAAAATTCTATTCGTAAACAAATATATTTAGGTGAATCGATGCATACTATAGTTCTGTAAATTCTAAGTATGTGACTTTTCATTTACATTGCCATTAAGTCACTAACTTACAATTCACAACTATCACGATACTCGTTGAATGTCTAATCACAATCTTATACCAGCAATTAGTCATTCAAATATGAACCTATCTACCATAGATACATATATTAAGAATATAATTCTCATTGCTCTTATGGATTCTTGCTATTTCCTTTTAACTTTCATCACTTTCATGCTCTTTCTCATTTACATTCAAAGTATATGTTACCTTGCTTATAATTTAAGTTTAATCTCAAGTTTGGATTAAGTTTTTGGCCTAGATTTCATTCAAACATGCAATTAAGTTCATCATCTCATTACAAAAGGTGGCAGTTGACTGGTATCACACTGTAAGTTGACTGATTGCATTCTGTCTAAAATTTCAAATTCCAAATAGAGAGCTATCAGTTGACTGCTAGGTGCTAGCAGTCGACTTATAGCTTATTATTGGGCCTGACAGTCGACTTCTAGGTTGGGGAAGTGGGCTGCTCTGTTCTTGGGTGTTTCTGAAAAAATGAAGAACACGATAGTTGATTTACAGGTGCTCGGTAGTCAACTACTAGCATTCTGTATGCATTTCTGGGCACATCAAGAGCACGACAGTCGACTACTGCACCGGGGCAATCGGGGGCTACGTCTTGCTATGTTTTGTAAATTACCGTTGACCTAAAATTTCGATCCAAAAAATTATTTCTAAACCCATTTTGAAATTGATGAACTCAAGATAAACTCCTTAGAAACATTTAACACATGAAAACAACCCAAAAAACACATATAATTTTGTCCAAATCTGAGATTAAAACTCATTTTCGTTCAAGCTGAAAAACCTATTTTTTAGAAATAATTTTTAGCATGCACAAGTATTTTCAATCGGTTAAAAATATCCAATTGTGATTAAAAATAGTAAGAATGTAGTGTTAAATCACTTTTTCTTTCAAACAAGTTTAATTTCACAAATTTTAGTAGTATGAATAGTAAACACTGAAATAAAGGGATTTGATTATGTTATCTTAATCTGTGTTTAACTATTGTTTGAATGCTGATTAGTGCTATAGATGCCTTCCTAATCACTTTTCTGACCTCAAACCTTGCTAGAAGTGAGATTCTCTGCCTTTTTCCTTTAGTTTCTCTCTCTAGCTCGTCTACACACTCTCTCTCTAGAAACTCAGGATTCAGATGAAATGGAAGGGTTTTGAGGTGTTCACCTATTTATAGGTGATCTAGCCCTTTGCAATTCTATTCCTAATTCCCAACCATTCGATCTAAAATTATAATTTCCTGTGAAACCCGGTGTATCATGGTTGGTCTGAATTCCAAAAGGCAAATCCTCCTTCTTTTAAGGGTGAGCTTGACCCGAGGTTGGCTGAGAATGCTTGAAAAAGATGGAAAATTTTTTTGTGGTTGTCGGTATGCTCAGAAGGTCTTATTTTCCACCTATATGTTGGACAGAGAGGCAAAATATTGGTGAAAGGGAGCAAAGCAACTAATGGAGGCTTAGGGAATCCAGATTTCTTGAGATTCATTTAAGGAAGCATTTCTTGAAAAGTATTTTCCTTGGAATGTGAGGAATGTAACCCCCCAATCCTATAGTTCCTTTTAAGTTGGTTAAATAATATAAAATATATACTATAAGATTGGTGAATTGCTACTTCCCTTACCCGAGTCAATTTTTAATTGTTTACCAAATGACATAATTAGTATTATTGGTTTGGGCTACTACACTCGGGATCTCACACGTTACGCAACAAAAATAAAAACATATTAGTTAAAATAACATACATGTGCATACATATATTCATATACATCAACATTCATTTACAATATAGACATATCATTCATTTAGACATATATCCATGGATATGTGAGAGTGTTAACTTACCATATATACACAACCCACACTTCCTGAATCATGGGAAAATACCCTAGGAAGGGCATCTCCACCACTTCTACCTCCACTTCTAGTACTATCTGGAACCTAGGCATCTGATACAAACCAGCATTTTCATGAGAATAAATCTCAGTAGAATTAATAACCATTTTTCAAAACGGCTAGTTTGTACTACAGTAAACTCATACGAAAATTCTACATTCTTTTTGATAAAACAATACATCTATTGGGTTATCCTGTATAACATTTCATTAAACATTTATACTTGCATGCATAAACTTAACTCATAGTATACGTCTCATCAATTCATCAAAACATATAGGTAACATAGCATCATTCATAAAAATTTCATCATAACATAAAGAGCAATAAGGAAATAAGAGCACTTCTCATTGGCCTATGCCAATCATCATACATTGTCCTCTGCCAATCATCATCATAATTATCATCATATAATTGCATAATAAGAGAAATCTAGAGGGGCAACATGTGTACCACTCCATGTTTTCACATATGCACTGTGGTAACTCTACTTGGCAGTCCTCGACTGCACATAACATTTGTGTACATTCTAGAGCGTCCTCTTGTGGATCCAACTACTATAAGGTTCCCAACTCTGGGTCCCACACATTAAGTACATATTGCGGTCCTCAAAACGCTATTCATAAACATATATATATGGGTGAATAAGTGTATACTATAGTTCTATAAATTCTAAGTATGTGACTTTTCATTTACATTGCCCATCAAGTCACTAACTTACAATTTACAACTATCACGATAATCACAGAATGTCTGATCACCGTCCCTTACCAGTAATCAGTTATTCAGATATGAACCTATCTACCACAAATACATATATTAAGAATACAATTTTTATTTCTCTTATGCATTTTTACTCTTTCCTTTTAACTTTCATAACTTTCATGCTCTTTCTCATTTACATTCAACTTATATGTTACCTTGCTTGTAATTTGAGTTTAATCTCTAGTTTGGATTTAGTTTTTGGGCTAGATATCATTCAAATATGTCATTAAGTTCATCTTTTCATCACAAAGGGTGGCAGTAGACTGGTATCACGCTGCAAGTCAACTGAATGCATTCTGTCCAAATCTTTGAAATTCCAAACAAAGAGCTATTAGTTGATTGTTAGGTGCCGGCAGTCGATTGCTAGCCTATTGCTGGGCCCGACAATTGAAGCGAAGCGATCATTGCTATTCTTGGGCGCTTCTGGAAAAATGAAGAACACGGCAGTCAACTTCTAAGTGCTCAGCAGTCGACTGCTAGCATTCTGTATACGATTCTGGGTATCTCAAGAGCACGACAGTTAACTGTTGCACTGGGGCAGTCGGCTGTTGTGTCTTGCTCTGTTTTTTGTGTTGCTATTGACCGAAAATTTCAATCCAAAAACTTGTTTCTAAACCCATTTTGAAATTGATGAACTCAAGATAAACTCCTCAACCACATTTAAAACAGGAAGACAGCCTAAAACTTCATGTAATCTTGTCTAAATCTGAGATTAAAACTCATTTTCGTTCAAGCTGAAAAACCCATTTTTCAGAAGAAATTTTAAGCATGCACAAGTATTTTTAATTGGTTAAAAACACCTAATAGTGATTAAAAACAATAAGAATGTAGTTTGTAATCCCTTTTTCTTTCAAACAAGTTCAATTTTACAAGTTTCAATAGTTTGAACAGTAAACTCAAAAATAAAGGGATTGGGTTATTATGCTACCTTAATCCGTGTTTAACTGATGTGTAGATGCTGATTGATGCTATAGATGCCTTCCTAATCACTTTTCTAACTTTAAATCTTGCTAGAAATGAGATTCACTATCTTTTTCCTTTAGTTTCTCTCTTTACACGTCTACTCTCTCTCTCTAGAATTTCAGGATTCTAGGTGAAATGGAAGGGTTTTGAGGTGTTCACCTATTTATAGGTGACCCGGCCCTTTGAAATTTTACTCCCAATTCTCGACCATTCGGCCCAAAATGATAATTCTTCCAACTATATGTTAAATTACCATTTTGTCCCTAGCTCACTGGCGGGAAGCTTTCAAAATTCTGTTGCTACAAGAAATCCTTTGGCTAAAGTTGTGATTGTCATACCTAAACTTTTTTCACCATTCATTTTAGTCCTTTTCTTCATTCTAGTCAATTTTTTCACTCATTTCTAGTCCAATTCTGGCACTCATGCAACTATATGCAAACTAACATAACATAAATGTAACATACACAAGCAATTTATTAAAATTAATAAACATCTCTCAAAATTTAGGAGCTGATGTTACATTATGTATGTATAGATATTATGTATAGTTGAATGTGAATGTGAATATTTCTATATCTATCCATTTCATTTAAAGTATTTTATTTATTTTCGCTGTGTAACATGTGAGAACCCGAGTGTAGTAACCCAAACTAGTGGCACTCAACTATTTAACTTAGAAAAAGTTAAAAATGTACTTGGGTAGAGGTAGTAGTAACTCACTAATCCTATATTATATTACCTTATATTATTGTATTTACAAAAAGGAATATAGGGTTGGGGGTGTTGCACCTTACCCTTGAGGGTATAGACTCTTCCAGTAGTAAGAGGTTTAGCGATGTCACCCAGTCTCTTCCACAGTGGACAGTCTCTAATAAAGTGTCCTTCCTTCCCACCCTTATAACATACACCATGTTGTACCTTTGGTTGTAGCCATTTGTAGGGTCCCTCATGACTTTTATGGCATTTAGATAGACATTTGGCAATACTAGCCTTGTAACGCCCTTATCTAGTATTACAATATCTCAAATGTAAACAGATAAGTTCGGTACATTATCCTTAACCTTAATTATTTATTTATAATGTTTGAGCATTCATACCATCACAATATTATTAAATGATTAGGTTCAGGTTCTTTTGCTCAGATCATAACTCATAAGCATAGTAAAAATAAAATGTAATACATTTGAAAAAAATTCCTGAAACATCATATATCTTTCACCAAATATTACATCATTTAATATCCTTGGAATTTATGAAGAAACTTCTCATAAGGATAGGGAAATAACAAGTTTGTCACTCAAACCCTTATGATCCAAAATATTCCTAAGAAAAGGAACCTCCATCCATGCCACTTCAATCTCTATGACAATGCTATACTTCTATATCTGATACACATCAACACATAAATGAGAAAAAAAGTTTCTCAGTAGCTTAACAATTCAATATTTTAAAACTTACTAATCTGTACCACTATGCAAGCATAGAAAACCATTTCATCTACATTCCAATAATTTAATATACAATCCCATTCATATATTCATATTGGCAAGCATTGTATAATTTATTGGTGTGTCAATGTAACTAATGATTTTCTCATTTTAAACATAACATATTTTCATAGAAAGTATATAAAGAACTTTAGTGAAATATATACCAATGCATACATATAGAAGATCAAATTAATAGATGATTGTCTTCTCCTTCCATTCTTAACATTTACCTTGTCTTGAAGTGTGAAATACTTTCGGTTATACTTTAAGAAGTGTGGACACTTGGTCACATTGTGGACTCTTGGCCACTTTTAAGAAATATGGTGTTGCAATTGTCTATTGGTATATGATCTTAGATTAGCCATCCATAATCTCGTAAGTTTTTCAACATAAGAATATTAATGGCACATATATATATATACAAATGGCAACCGCAATTCATCTTATTATTACCCTTTCAATTTTCCTTGAATTTAGCTATTGTAAGACACATTATACGTCATTTACACTTAGCAAATGGATTCGGTTACTAAGACTAAATTAGGGATTGCTTTCAACCATCATGAGAAAGGGGTGAAATCTAAGGTTTTTCATGTCCAATTTTCACATTCTTCCATCGTTTGTACATTTCAAGACTAATGATACCATATATTAAAATTATTATGGTACTTTCCCTCACATTCAAATTATGCCACCATTTCATTAGTCATTTCTTTTTAGTTATTTCATTGGCTCATTTTACATGCTACAATTTACGACTACACTCATGTCATCATTCTCATATTTCAATATTATTAACATCAAAATCTACCATATGAAAAGGGGCAAACCATTTACCATATGTTAATTTATCATTATGTTCTCCCTCTTTCTTACTTGCTATCAATATGTGCAACTAACTTAGTCCACTTCTCCCTTCAATTCGGCCAAAATGATGAAATGTATAGGTAGCTTCTTAAAATTTACTTCCCACTCTTTAATTTTCATCATTGAATATATATGTATATTTAAATAAATGCTACACTCTCCTCCCTATTCTCAATTGCTATTACATTATGACGATATGTATTTAAATAAGAGTCAAACTTTCCTTCTTACTCACTGTATGCATATATGTATATTTAAATCATTTCCTCCTTTTGACCATTCGGTTAAACAAAAGGAAGAAAAGAAAAGAAGTCAAGGCAAAGTATAAACCTTCATTTCATCACTCGGTTACATTAAAATGCAAATAAAAGAGAAGAAAAGCCACTAAAACACATCTCCTTATCTCTCTCCCACCTCTTCACCAAATGCTTCTTTCTGTAACATCCGCTCTTAAATTTTGAGAGATGTTTGGAAATTTTATGTAATTACTTTTGTTTGTTGCATTAAATTACATATAGTATAGATGTATTAGAATGAGAATTTTAGGTGAAGAGAAAGAATAGGGACTAAGTTGAATGAAAAAAGATGAAGTGAGGATAAAGGTGTGAAATTCTAAAACTTCAGGGTAATAAGCTGTAATTTTAGACAAAAGATTTACTATAGCAACAAACACTTGAAAATTTTCTTGCCAGTGAGCTAGGGACAAAATGGTAATTTAACATATAGTTGAAAGAATTATCATTTTAGGTCGAATGGTCGAGAATTGGGAGTAAATTTTCAAAGAGCCGGATCACCTATAAATAGGCCAATCCCTTAGAACCCTTCAATTGTATCTTGAACTTTGAAGTTTAGAGAGAGAGAGTATGGACGAGCTAGAGAGAGAAAAAGAAAGAATTGTGAGCAAACAACCTTGCTTCTTGGATTTAAGCATTCTAAGAGCTAGGAAATCACTCCAGAACACTTCCCAGTCAACAACCACCGATTAGAAACCAGTAAAAAGGTAGCATAATAACCCAATCCCTTTATTTCCAAGTTTACTGTTCATACTATTGAAATTTGTGAAATTGAACTTGTTTGAAAGAAAAAGGAATTTAAAACTATATTCTTACTATTTTTAATCACTATTGGGTATTTTTAACCGATTGAAAATACTTGTACATGCTAAAAATTGTTTCTGAAAAATGAGTTTTTCAGGTTGAACGAAAATGAGTTTTAATATCATATTTGGACAAGATTATATGATGTGTTGGGCTATTTTCTTGTGTTAAATGTTGCTGAGAAGTTTATCTTGAGTTCATCAATTTTAAAATGGATTTAAAAGCAAGTTTTTGGATTGAAAATTCAAGTCTATGACAATTCATAAAACAGAGCAAGACGCAACAGCCGACTGCTATAGTGCAGCAGTTGACTATC
The DNA here is from genome assembly GCA_031216115.1 of Senna siamea. Taxonomy (NCBI): domain Eukaryota; kingdom Viridiplantae; phylum Streptophyta; class Magnoliopsida; order Fabales; family Fabaceae; genus Senna; species Senna siamea. The sequence continues at coordinate 21,205,494 of CM062363.1, read as the reverse complement.
GTGATCTTGATGTGCCTAGAAACGCATACAGAATGCTAGCAGTCGACTATCGAGCACTTGGAAGTCGATTGTCATGTTCTTCATTTTTCCAAAAATGCCCAAAAATAGAGCAGCCGACTGCCCTATTATTCATTTTTCGAGAAATGCCTAAGAACAGAGCAGCCGACTGCCCTGTTCTTCATTTTTCCAGAAATGCCTAAGAATAGACTAGTGGACTGCCCCGACCCAACAGTCAACTGTCAGGCTCAACAGTAAGCTAGCAGTTGATTGCCAGCACCTAGTAGTCAACTAGCAGCTCTCTGTTTAGAATTTTGAAAATTTAGAAAGAATGCAATCAGTCAACTTAGAGAGTGATACCAGTCGACTGCCACCTTTTGTGATGAAAAGATGAACTTAATGATATATTTGAATGATATTTAGCCCAAAAACTAAATCTAAACTAGAGATTAAACTCAAATTACAAGCAAGGTAACCTATACATTGAATGTAAATGAGAAAGAGCATGAAAGTGATGAAATTTAAAAGGAAAGAGCAAGAATGCATAAGAGAAATGAAAATTGTATTCCTAATATATGTATTTGTGGTAGATAGGTTCATATCTGAATGATTGATTGCTAGTATGGGACAGTAATTGGACATTCCACGATTATCGTGATAGTTGTGAATTATAAGTTAGTGACTTAATGGCCAAAGTAAATGAAAAGTCACATACTTAGAATTTACATAACTATAGTATGTACCGATTCACCCATATATATATGTTTATGAATAGCATTTTGAGGACCCCAATATGTACTTAATGTGTGGAACCCAGAGTTGGGGACCTTATGGTACTTAGATCCACTGGAGGACGCTCCAGAATGTACACAAATGTTATATGCAGTCGAGGACTGCCAGGTAGAGTTTCCATAGTACATATGCAAAAACATGTAGTGGTGCACATGTTGTAACACCCTCTATCCTACGGTTCCTTTAGTTAGTTTAGAAACTATAATACGAAAATAATTATCAGAGTGTTGGTGTTACTATCCCTTCTACCCGAGTAAATTTTAAACTTTTTACCAAGTGAATTAATTAACTGTCATTTGGGTTGGTCTTTACTCTCGGGTTCTCTCAATATCACAGCGCAATAAACATATATAGCATACACCTAAATTAACTATACATAGATATGCATTCTTAATTAAATATAATCAATTAAATTTTGGGTATGGAGGCAACAATCCTGCCACTCATAACCCTATTAAATAGTCTAATCATTAATCTAGCTTAATTCATATACAGATAAGTTAGAATAGGCTATACAAAATAATCCTACGCTAGCCTTTCTCAAAATATCATAAAGGCTAGCTCAATTCTAACATGTGCTTATACTATCTAAACTAAATAGTTTGTGTGCCTAGATGGGACACTTTTGCATACCTTACCTTCTTTCTTCAGCTTAAGGGAACCTACACATCTGGTACATGTCAACACTATTGTGAGAAATGAATCTCAATAGCAATACAACCAGTTACAAAATACGTTAACCTGTACCACCGTGCTCGCACGAAAAACCTCTACATTCGTTCGTAGAACATATAACATACTATGGGGATGCAATGAGTGAAGCATTTAATCATGGTATATACTCAGATGTATACATCTGCATTTAAAACATATCAACTTGTAAACAGGGGAAGTGTATTCATCATCATTCTCATCATAAAGCATTTCTTATAAAACATATGTGGGATAGTAAGCATAACATCATTTCATTTTCATAACATGTGAGCAGTATATAAAACACCTTGAGAGTAATCGAGAGAGTCGCCCAGCAACAACTCTATGCACCACTGTTTATATGAATGAGCGCATGTTTATTTAGCCATGCCTTAACCTTTTGTACATTCTGAGGCGTCCCCTAGTCGATCCAAGTACCAAAATGGTCCTTGCCCCTTTCCGACGGATCATCCCTGACCAGCGGGATTCCTCCCTTTTGTCCCAAACGGGGTTGGTATACTCTCATGGGATCATTGTCAACTCTACCCGAATCATTTCCTCTCCGCTTTTGGGCAGATCATAATACTATGGAATCACCATCCCTTTCTGATGGATCACACTCCCGGTACGCTATTCTCTGCATATACTATGGGGTGAATCGGCCCATGGTCATGGTTATACCTAGCTCTAAGTATATATTTCTCATATGGCCTTTAGGAGATAACATTAACTTAAAGTTTGCAACCATCACGGTGTTTTCAAAATTATCTAAGTTCAAGTGGATGTTTAACCATCCCAATTTATGGCACAACTGTGGATTGCCCAACGGTCGTCCCATATCGACAATCGGTCACTCAATCATGAGCCTATCTACCCTAAGGCATACATTGAGAATACTTTCCTCTCTCTCTCTTTGTGTTTTTTCTCTCTTTTCTTTCACTATCCCAAGGGTATCATCACCCAAAACTCCTAGCTTCCTTTCCTACCTATGTTGTAAGCCCTTAATTAAGTTGGTATGAAGAATTACTAAGCTCAATTGTCATTAAAAACCTCATTTTGCAAGTTAGAGGGTTGCTAGTCGACTGTTGGAAGGCTAACAGTTGGCTGGTGGCTCTCTGTATTCCTTAAGTACCAGACAGTAAGCTAGTAGTCTTTTTAGAATGCATTCTGGGTAAAATTATAAGCACGACAGTCGACTACTAGGACTATCAGTCGGCTGCTTAATGCAAACTTGGGCTCGACAGTCGACTGCTAAGGACTTGGCAATCGGCTACTAAGCCTCTGTCTGCACTTCTGGGTTTCCAAGAACATGACAGTCAACTACGAGGATGGCCAGTCGATTGCTTAGTGCAGACCTGGGCCCGATAGTTGACTGCTAGGTGTCTGGCCGTCGGCTGCTAGGCCTCTGTCTACACTTTTGGGTTTTCCAGGAACACGGTAGCCGACTGCCCCTGCTTAGCAATCGGCTGCTATGCTTCGCTGTAGTTTAGAAAACATGATTTTGATAAAACCCAGTCCAGCATGCATTCTATTTTCAAATCTAAACATATGAGCTTAATTCCCATACAACAAACTTTACTTTTCATTAAACATTTCTTGTTTATTAGCTCAAATAAGGTACATTCAAGGAAATCTAGTCTATATATCTAGATGAACACAACCCAGCCCTTCCAATCCATTGTAGCACATATATGAGCATACATTCAGCAACACAACATCCCATAGAAATAGAAAAATATACAGAATGTAGGTTTAACCCTAGAAATCACTTGAAACTATTAAAAATCACATTTATCAGTAAGTTTTCTACATATTTCAAAAATAGGGTTTAGGATGGATTGCTACCTTGATTCCTTGCAAATGTGTGTGTTTGGTGTGCTAGGATGACTCTCCCCTTACTATAGGACAAATTCCCAGCCTCAAATTCTCCTCTCCCTTCAGAAATTCTTCCTCTCCCTCTTGCCCTAGCTCTCTCTTTAAGTTTCTGAAGTTTGGGCATTGTGGGAGGTTTTAGGGCTTCACCTAGGATTTTAGAAAGTTTGGGAAATTACTCTTTGGTGCCTAGGCTGTTTTGCACTCTTGGCCTCACTTACTTTTCCCTTTTCAATAGGGTCCCTAACCACCTCTTACTAAACCCTCATTTATTTTCTTTCAATTTAGTCCCTAAGCTAAAGCAACTACATGCATTAATGCAACATACACAAGCATTAAACATCAAATTAATAATTAGTAAACATCTCTTTAATAATAATTAGAGCAGATGTTACACATGTTACCCCTTCAGATTTCTCTTATTATGCAATTATATGATGATGATAATGATGATGATTGGCAGAAGCCAATAAGAAGTGCTCTTATTTCCTTATTCTCTTTTTGTTATGATGAAAGTTATATGAATGATGCTATGTTATCTATATGTTTTGATGAAGTGATGAAGTATATACTATGAGTTAAGTTTATGCATGCAAGTATGAATGTTTAATGAAATGTTATATAGGATCACCCAATAGATGTATTGTTTTATGAAAAAGAATGTAGAAGTTTCGTATGACTTTACGGTGGTACAAACTAGCTATTTTGAAAATTGGTTATTAATTCTATTGAGATTTATTCTCATAAAAATGTTGGTTTGTATCAAATGCCTAGATACCAGATCCTTTTTGAGATAGAGATGGAGTTAGTTAAGATACCCTTCCTGGGGTATTTCCCTGTTATTAAGGAACTATTAATCATATATGTATGGGAAATTCCTTCCACACTTTGAGAATGTAAAGTTCTAGGAAAGTTTTTAGTATGCCCCATACCTTGAATTCTTGTAATGTTTGTGGTAAAAGGATTAGGAGAATAGTTTTGGATGTATAGGATAAGGGCATATATGTATTAGGATATATGAGCTAGGAATCCACTAGCTATTTTTGTTAAATGGGTATGAGTGACAGGCTTGTTGTCTCCTTACCCTAGATAACACCCTCACATATCCATAGATATATGTCTAAAGAATGATGTTTATGCACTGTAAATGAATGTTGATGTATATAAATATATGTGCACACATGTATGTTATTTTAACTAATATGTTTTAATTTTCACTTCGTAATGTGTGAGATCCCGAGTGTAGTAACCCAAACCAATAATACTAAGTATGTCATTTGGTAAACAATTAAGAATTAACTCGGGTAAGGGAAGTAGTAATTCACCAATCTTATAGTATATAATTTATATTATTTAAATCACTTTAAAAGAGACTGTAGGATTGGGGGGTTACACTTTCCATTCCCACCTACCCTCTCAGTTAAAGTAAAGCAAAAGGAATGAAAGGAAAAGAAGGATAAAAGTGCAACACGTCTCTTTTTCCTTTCTTCTTTTCTTCATTACCGATTGACTCTTACAATTTTTCTTAGCAAAGCTTTCTTTCTAAATACTACAGGTCCTTTGGTACAAGAAGAAATTAATTCACTTAAATAATACCTCACTTTCCATTACATTCACATGCTAGTTTCAGTCAATGTGAAAAAGAGACTAAATTCACACGTCTCTTTTATTTCTTCTTCCCTTTCTCATGAATCAACATCATTATCTTTTAATCCATTAACATTTCCCTCTTGCATGCTCCTTGGTGACTTAGAAGGAGCATGTTAATATAAATAAATCCTCACTTTCCAATTCTTTCTCCCACTCTCATGTTAATTCAGCTAAAATAAGAAAGAAAGGAACAAAATTTCACATGTTTCCATTTTACTTTCACAAACCATTCTCGACTAAGGTAAGAAACCAATGTGAATTTATTAGAAACTTCATTTTTTTCCTTTTATGAAAAATTCATGCTACTTGATGACTATGTCCATTCTTTCACTCTTAATATTTATTCTAAACACTACACCACAAAAAAATTTTCATCACAATTTATGGCACAATCATTCAAATAAGTAAGGAAGAAATAATATAGAAATCAAAAGAAAAAGTGGGTGTTACTACACCAATACTCCACTTCTCCCATCAACACATAGGTAGAAAACAAGACTTTCTGAACATCAATTGTACCGAGAACTACAAAAAACTTCTCTATTTTTCTCAGCCATTCCTCAACCACCTTCAGGTCCAACTTACCCTTAAAAGAAGGAAGATTTTCTTTCTGGAAGTCTGACCAGCCATGATATATTGGGTTTATGACTTGTCCTTCTTGAGGGTTAGGGTTATTATGGTTATTCACCTGTTCCCAAAATTGTTTGAGGACATGAGTAGTAACAGCTGCCTGCTCTCTCATAGTATGGGTAGTAATAGTTATCTACTCCTTCATAGCCTTTGCCACGCCTATCATAGCTTGTATCAGTCTCTCCATATTACCCTCTCTTTCTTTCTCCTTTCCAGTATTCCTTTTCGGTGGAGCCATACTTCATTCTACAAAACAAACATTATCGAGGTGATCAGTCTTAATAACATAATATTTTTAAGAGATCATATATTACTGAGGAGATAAGTCTCAATAACATAATATTTTTAATAGATCATATGGCACCAATAAGAAATACTGTCTACCTCAAACCTAGCTCTTCATTCCTCAAGTCAAAACAAAAATATAAGTCAGTGAACCGTCTAGATTCAACTAACTAACCTGTATTAGTCTATATCCTAAGGAATCTACCCTTTGTTACCGAGATAGTACTCAACTAGCCATGGTAATTGTACTCTGATACCAACTCAGTATAACACCCCCAACCCTATATTCCTTTTAGATAATTAAATAATATAAGGTGATATATTATAAGATTGATGAGTTTACTGTTACCTCTACTTGAGTACATTTTTAACTTTTTCTAAGTTAAACAATTTAGTGCCACTAATTTAGGTTAATACACTTGGGTTCTCACACACTACGTAGCAGAAATAAATAAAGAAATTTAAATGAGATAGATAGATATAGAGATATTTACATTCACATTCAATTATACATGATATTTATACATACATAAACATTATTGTTCCCTCATGGCCTTCACCATTCCCATCAAGGTCTGCATTACCCTAGCCAAATTTACTTCTCCATCCTTGTCCTGTGTACCGTTTCTCCTGGGATGTGCCATACTTTACTCTACAAAACAGATATTACTGAGGTGATCAATCTCAATAACAGACATTTATAAGAGAATATATGGCTCCACAGTAAATATTGTACATCCCAACCTAACACTCCATTCCTCAAGTCAAAACATAGTTCAAGTAGTCAACTGCTTAGGCTCAGCTAACTAACCTGTAATAGTCTCTATCCTGAGGAATCCACCCATACTTCCTAGTTAGCATTTATCGCTACTAAGTTAACTATGTGCTAACTGTGGCAGCCATGCTCTGATACCAAAAAATGTAACACCCTCTATCCTATGGTTCCTTTTAGTTATTTTAAAAACTACAATATGAAAATAATTATCAAAGTGTTGGTATTACTATCACTTCTATCTGAGTAAATTTGAAACTTTTTACCAAGTTGATTAATTGACTACCATTTAGGTTGGTCTCTACTCTCGGTTTCTCTCAACATCACAGCGGAATAAATACATATAACATACACCTGGATTAACTATACAGAGACATGCATTCTTAATTAAGTATGATCAATTAAGTATTAGGCATGGAGGCAACAATCTTGCGAATCATAACCCCTATTAAATAGTCTATTCATCAAATCCAGCCTAATTCATATACAGATAAGTTAGAATAGGCTATACAAAATAATCTTACACTAGCCTTTCTCAAAATATCATGAAGGCTAGCTCAATCCTAACATGTACTTATACTATCCAAACTAAACAATTTGTGTGCCTAGATTGGACACTTCTTCATACCCTACCTTCTTTCTCCAACTTAAGGGGACCTACACATTTGGTACATGCCAACACTATTGTGAGAAATGAATCCAGTAGCAATATAACCAATTACAAAATCTATTGACCTATACCACCATGCTCGCACGGAAAAACTCTACATTCTTTCATAAAACATATAATATACTATAGAGATGAAATGAGTGTAGCATTTAATCATGTTATGTACTCATATGTATGCATGTGCATTTAAACATATCAACTTTAAAATATGGGAAGTATATTTATCATCATTCTCATCATAAAACATTTCTTATAAAACACATGTGGGATAGAATACATAACATCATTTTATTTCCATAACATTCGAGCAGTACATAAAACACCTAAGAGTAATCGGGAGAGTCGCCTAGCAACAACTCCATGCACTAAGGTCTATATGAATGAGCGCATGTCTATTTAGCCGTACCTTAACCTTTTGTACATTCTGAGGTGTCCCCCAGTGGATCCAAGTACCGTAATGGTCCCTGCCCCTTTCTAGAAGATCATCTCTAACTAGTGGGATTCCTCCCTTTCGTCCCAAATAAGGCTGGTATAACTCTTATGGGATCACCATCAACTCTATCCAGATCATTTCCTCTCCGCTTTTGGGCAAATCATAATACTATAGAATAAACACCATTCCTTCGAGGTGGATCAAACTCCCAGTACATTATTCTCTACATATACTCTAAGGTGAATTGACCCATGCCCATGGTTATGCTTAACTCTAAGTATGTGTTTCTCATATGGCCCTTGGGAGATGACACTAACTTAAAGTTCGCAACCATCATGGTGTTTTCGAAATCATCTAAGTTCAAGTGGATGTTTTACCATCCTAATTTATGGTACAGCCATGGAATGCCTAACGATCGTCCCATACTGACAATCGGTCACTCGATCATGGGCCTATCTACCCTAAGGCATACAGTGAGAATACTTTCCTCTTTCTCTCTTTGTCTTTTCTGCTCTCTCTTTCTTTCACTATCCCAAAGGTATCATTACCCTAAAAAAATTTTAGTTTCCTTGGTTACCTATGTTATGAGCCCTTAATTAAGTTAGTATGAAGAATTACTAAGCTCAATTGCCATTAAAAACCTCATTTCGCAAGTTAGAGGGCTGCCATTTGGCTATTGGAAGGCTAGCAATCGGTTGGTGGCTCTCTGTATTCCTCGGCTGGTGGCAGCAAGCTAGTGGCTTTCTGGAATGTGTTCTGGGTAAAATATGAGCACGACATTCAACTGCTAAGACAGCCAGTCGACTGCTCAGTGCAAACCTGGGCCCGACAGTCAACTGCTAAGAACCTGGCAGTCGACTACTAAGCCTCTATCTATACTTTTGGGTTTCCAAGAACATGACAATCAACTACAAGGTTGGCCAGTCAACAGCTTAGTGCAGAGTCGGGCTCGACAGTTGACTGTTGGTATCTGGCAGTCGACTACTAAGCCTCTATCTACACTTATAGGTCTACATACTTAACGGTCGGCTGCTATACTCCGCTACAATTTAGAAAACATAATTTTGAGAATACCCAATCCATACTTCATTCTATTTTCAATTTTAAATACATGAGCTTAATTTCCATACAAAAAACTTTACTTTTCATTAAACATTTCTCATTCATTAGCTCAAATATGGTATATTCAAGGAAAACTAGTCTATATCTCTAGATGAACACACACAGCCCTTTCAATCAATTACAAGCATATATATGAGCATACATTCAGTAACACAACATCCCATAGAAATAAAGAAACATACAGAATGTAGGTTTAACCCCAGATATAACTTGAAACATTTAAAAATCGCATTTATTAGCAAGTTTTCTATATATTTCAAAAATAGGGTTTAGGATGGATTTCTACCTTGATTCTTGGCAAAATTTGCGTGTTTGATGTGTTAGAAATAATCCTCCCTTGCTATTAAACTGATTCCTAGCCTCACATATGCTCCTTTCTTAATAAAATTTTCTCATCAAGCCCTAGCTCACCCCTTTCTCTCTCTATCGCCCCCTTCAGCTTCTCTCTCTAAAATCTGGTATGGTGCAAGTATGTGGGGGTTTTGGCTACAGCTAGGGTTTATGAGAAAGTTAGGAAATTACATTCTAATCGCTGGTCACTTTGTAGTTTTAGTCTCCATATATTTTCCCTTTCACTTAGGTCCTTAGCCTCACTTTTAAATATGGAATTGTATTTCTTTCAAGTTAGTCCCTATACTAATGCAACTATATGCAGCAATACAACTTACACAAGCGTTGAACATCAAATTTTCAATTATCAAACATCTCGTTAATCATAATTGGAGTGGATGTTACATATTAGGATATGTGAGCTAGGAATCCACTAGCTATTTTTGTTAAATGGGTGTGAGTGACAGACTTGTTGTCTCCTTACCTTAGATAACACTCTAACATATCTATGGATATATTTCTAATGAATGATATGTATACACTGTAAATGAATGTTGATGTATATGAATATATGTATCCACATATATGTTATTTTAGTTAATATGTTTTAAATTTTCGCTGCGTAACGTGTGAGATCCTGAGTGTAGTAACCTAAAACAATAATACTTTTTAATTCACTTGATAAATAATTAAGAATTAACTCGGGTAAAGGAAGTAGTAATTCACCAATCTTATAGTATATTGTTTATATTATTTAAATCATTTTAAAAGAGACTATAAGATTGGGGGTTTACATTCTTCTGCATTTGATTTGTGTAACCATTGCCATTAATAATTTATTCTACTTGCTTTCTTGGTTCATGCTACACACTAAATTTAAGGTTACACACCTATCTAAATTTTTACATTTTAATAATGGTGTGGGCTTTATTATCTGTAAGAAAAATGAACTAGTTAGCTATACCTTAATTAACCATATTTTCTTTCTTTCTCTTAGCCAAAACCGAAGTGTAATCTCCCTTACAAAATTTTCATCAAGCCATTTCATACCTCCCAACAGCCATTTTCGGGTTTGGCAAGCCAACAAGAGTAATGTCACAAAGTTTAAACCAAACTATAGCTAGCAACCTTTATCTTTGATACCTATAACTTAAAACATATGCTAGCCATGCAAGCATATAAATTTGAGCACTATCTTATGTTAGAGTCTTTCATGATGCATGCTAAATTTTACTAACAATAGTTCAACAACACATCAAGTTCACCATACAAGCTTAGCCAAGGATGTAACACCCCCTGTAACATCCGCTCCCTCTACGCATTAAGAGATGTTTGTTAATTTTAAATAAATTAAATGTTTGTGTTTCTTGCATTAGGTTACATGTAGTTGAATTAGGAAAAGAGTTTTAAGGGAAAAGAAAGGATAAGGACTAAATTGAAAATGAAAATGATATAGTGAGAAATTATATAAATATCCAAAACTTTAGGACAATAGGTTGTAATTTTAGCCCAATTATTCACTGTAGCAACAGAATTCTGAAAATTTTTTGCCAGACAGTTAAGGACAAAATGGTCATTTAACATAAAGTTGGAAGAATTATCAATTTGGATCGAATGGTCGGGAATTTGGAGCAAAGTTACAAAAAGCTGGATTACATATAAATAGGCCAGCCTTCCATAACTCTTCATTTGCATTCTAAAGTATGAGAATCTAGAGAGAGAGAGAAAGAGTGGGAATTGTGAAGAAAAGAAGTTGTGGAGTGAATTTAAGCATGATAAAAGCTAGGAAATCACTGTAGAATACTTTCTAATCCTTAAATACCAAGTTTAAATCAGAAAAAGGTAGAAAATCACCTATCTCCCTTATTTTTGAAATTTACTGTGCATGGTTGGAAAATTATGAGTTTTCATAATTTTGAACTCCAGGGAGATTAAAACCTACATTCTTAGTGTTTTTTATTCTTATTAGATGTTTTAAATGTAACGTCCCTATCTAGTATTACCATTAATTCTGATATAAATAGATAGATTCGGTACATTATCCTTATCCTTTATTGAATTAATGTATGAGCAGTTATACCAATCAATTATATTAAGCGGATTAGGTTCAGGATCTTTTGCTCAGAATAAAACTCGTATGCACAGTGGAATAAAAATACTACACTACACAGAGAAAATTTAAACTTCCATATAACTTAAATAATACATGTCCAATAATTTTCATTACATGCTGATAAACATATCCCCGGATATATGAAGTACCCGACCATCAGAAGTCAAGAGACAAAAGGTCTGTACTTAGACTCTTGTACAAATTAAGGATAGATCGGTTCTTCACATATCCGTTTCCCCTGTATACCCGAAATACATCTCATGTATATAGTCAAAATAATGTCCTATTCTAAATCAGATCTAGCTAGGACCGAAAATAGGGGATTACAAAAATCTTACTTAATCAAAAAGAACTGCTACCATGCGGCCCTGCTACGCATTCGTATCTAATACATATTAGCACATAGGTGAGAAACACAAGTTTTCCAGTAGCTTAGCAATTCAGAGTTTTAAAAATCAACTAACATGTACCAGGGTGCAAGCACCAAAATATTCAATCTATATTCTTGATATTAGGCATAATATTACACATAACTATAAAATGACGAGCACTACATGATAAATTTAGAAGTCAAAAGAAAATTTGACAACTCTTTTTCAAGTGACATGTATTCTCATAAACTTACTGGTGTTATTATAGAATTATTAGAGTGCCTATGCGTGTTACGTGAACACTAGGTCACGGGTATGGAGCACCTTCAGCCACACCTCCCTAGGTCACCCGTGTAGAGGACCTTCGACCACACCTCAAAATTCATGGACACTCAGTCACGTATTTAAAATCATCGGGACACTAGATCACTGGTATAGAGTACCTTCGGCCACACCTTATACTTTGTGGACACTTAACCACGTATACAAAATCATTGAGACACTAGATCATGGGTATGAAACACCTTCAGCCACACCTCGAAATTCATGGACACTCAGCCACGTATATAAAATCATCAAGACACTAGATCACGGGTATGGAGCACCTTCGGCCACACCTCCCTAGGGCACTCGTGTGGAGAACCTTGAACCACACCTTGAAATTCATGAACTATTTTATGTTTTTCCTATGTTTGTTGCCTTCTCTATTGGCATGCATTACCTATTTGTCATATTTATTTATGACAAATTGGCCTAAATCAATCTAATTCTTCATTTTGAATAACATGCTTTAATTATAAGAACCTTAATAATTTTCAGGGGAGAATTTCATATTTTATCATTTAAACTTTCTCTTACCATTCTTTAAATCATATCATGGAAATGGGAAATTTTCCTTTCCATAATAACAATATTTGTCATTATTAACCATGATTTTTCCTTAACATCATTATTCCTCTTTGTTAACATGGTTTTTCCCATAACAACGTTTACCATTAATTTAGCCCTAATTTCCCCATATCATCGGTCATCATTATTAGTCTCCAATCCTCAAGGCCAATATTTCTCATGAATCTAGTCAAATAATTTCCCATAATAATGTTTATCAATACTTAGCCTAAATTTCTTCCTAATAAAATTCATCATTAATTTAATCATAAATTTTAACCATAGCATCATATCCATCCTTATCAAACCATCATTTTCTATCTCCATATCCAATACTAATTACCCATAATTTCTTATGATAGTGTTCATCATTAATTAATCTCATAGTTAATCATAACAATAATATCCATTACTAATATAGTCAATTATTTCTCATAATCACATGCATTATAGTGAATAAACATAAATTTCCCATAATCTCATGCATTATTATTAACAATCATAAATGTTCCATAATCACATGCATTATTATTAGTAATCATAAATTTTCCATTTATTTTGGATAAGGCATTCTTTCTTACATATGCCACATGTATTAACATTAATTTCATCATGGAATTCACAAGTTTACCATAATTTTAAAAGTAGTAAACCAAACAACCCAAACCATTAGATAGATTTCTAAATCTAAGTTCTCTCATGATCTTAAGGAAATAACAATTTAAGGTTAAGCATTAGCCACCTTCTATCTTTATCATGCAAGCTCAATTAAATTTATACTCCTAAATTGAGAGTGTAGACAAGGGTTCAAATTCCATGGAAGCTAAATCATTGAACATGTATACTAAATCAAGGAATAAGAACTTAATAAATTGTTAACCTACCTTGTTTTCTTTGCTTCTTCTTTCTTTTTCTTGACTAGATCCCTTACTTCTAGCCTTGTGTATATGGCCAATTCGGCTATTCTTCCCTTCTCTCTTCTTCTTTTCCTTTCCGTCCAAGTGTTGTGTGCGTATGGTTTAAGTGCTCTCTCTTTCTTGCTAGATTGCACGTCCGAGTGAGTGTGGTGTGTGTAGGCTCCCATGCAAGTTTTTACTTCCTTTTTCCTTTTGGAAATTCGGTATTAGGTGCCACATGTGCATCTCAATTATCTCTCATTCCATTTTCTTGGTTTTCACATCACTCCACTCCTTTTTTATTTTTCTTTTTTCTTTTATCCGTCTTGTGGATTTGGTACGTGGGCTACATCAAATGCTGCCTTTTCTCTCTTTTTCTTTTATTATTTATAGGTTATGTACATAAAACTTCCAACTTCCATTCACACTCAGTCAATGGGGTTGTATGTTTATAATCACTTCCTAGCTACACGTGCACTTTCTATGTCCAACCACATTTATTTTTCTTAAATGTTAAATTAGGACTGCACTAAGTGTAACATCCGCTCCTAAAATTTTGAGAGATGTTTGTTAATTTTAATTAAGTGCTTGTGTATGTTGCATTTATGTTATATTAGCTTGCATATAGTTCCATGAGTGCAAGAAGTGGACTAGAAATGAGTGAGAAATTTGACTAGAATGAAGAAAAGGACTAAACTGAAAAGTGAAAGAATTTGGGTATGACAATTGTAATTTTAGCCAAAAGTCTTACTGTAGCAACAGAATTTTGAAAGCTTCCCGCTAGTGAGCTAGGGACAAAATGGTAAATTAACATATAGTTGGAAGAATTATCGTTTTGGACCGAATGGTCAGGAATTAAGAGCGAAATTGCAAAGGGTCGGACTACCTATAAATAGGCCAATACTTCAACCCTTCAATTGCTTCCTGAAAGTCTGAACTTTAGAGAGAGAGAGAGTGGATAAGCTAGAGAGAGAAACTAAAGGAAAAAGAAAGAGAATCTCACTTCTAGCAAGAGTTGAAGTTAGAAAAGTGATTAGGAAGGCATCTGCAGCATCAATCAGCATCTATACATCAGTTAAACACAGATTAAGGTAGCATAATCACCTAATCCCTTTAATTCAGAGTTTAATGTTCATATTACTGAAAATTGTGAAATTGAACTTGTTTGAAAGAAAAAGGGATTACAAACTACATTTTTATTGTTTTTAATCACTATTGGGTGTTTTTAACTGATTGAAAATACTTGTGCATGCTTAAAATTTATTCTGAAAAATGGGTCTTTTAGTTTGAACAAAAATGAGTTTTAATCTCAAACTTGGACAAGATTACATGATGCTTTAGGTTATTTTCTTGTTTTAAATGTTGCTAAGGAGTTTATCTTGAGTTCATGAATATCAAAATGGATTTAGAAACAAGTTTTTGGATTGAAATTTTGGGTCAACGGCAATTTACAAAATAGAGCAAGATGCACGACCGATCGCCTGGTGTAGCGACCAACCGCCACAGTGCGTAAGTCGACTGTCGTGCTCTTGAGATGCCCAGAATTGTATACAGAATGCTAGCAGTCGACTTCTGGGCACCTGGAAGTCGACTACCGCGTTCTTCATTTTTCCAGAAATCCCCAAGAACAGAGCAGCCACTACCACGACCCAGCAGTCGACTTTCAGGCCTAACATTAAGCTAGCAGCCGACTACCGACACCTAGCAGTCAACTATCAGCTCTATGTTTGGAATTTTGAAAATTTAGACAGAATGCAATCAGTGGACTTGTAGTATGATACCAGTCGACTGCCACCTTTTGTGATGAAAAGATGAACTTAATGATGTATTTGAAAGATATCGAGCCCAAAAACTAAATCCAAACTGGAGATTAAACTCAAATTATAAGCAAGGTAACATATACTTTGAATTTAAACAAGAAAGAGCATGAAAGTGATGAAAGTTAAAAGGAAAGAGCAAGAATGCATAAGAGAAATGAAAATTGTATTCTTAATATATGTATTTGTGGTAGATAGGTTCATATCTGAATGACTGATTGCTGGTATGGGACAGTGATTAGATATTCCGCGATTATTGTGATAGTTGTGAATTGTAAGTTAGTGAATTAATAGCCAATGTAAATGAAAAGTCACAAACTTAGAATTTACAGAACTATAGTATGCACCAATTCACCCATATATATATGTTTATGAATATCGTTTTGAGGACCCTAGTATGTACTTAATGTGTGGAACCCAGTGTTGGGAACCTTATGGTACTTGGATCCACTGGAGGACGCTCCAGAATGTACACAATGTTATATGCAGTCCAGGGCTGCCAGGCAGAGTTGCCACAGTACATATGCGAAAACATGGAGTGGTGCACATGTTGCCCCTCTAGATTTCTCTTATTATGCAATTATATGATGATGATTGGCAGAGGCCAATGTCTGATGATTGGCAGAAGCCAATGAGAAGTGCTCTTATTTACTTATTGCTCTTTATTTTATGATGAAAGTTATATGATTGATGCTATGTTACCTATATGTTTTGATGAGTTTATGTGATGTATACTACGAGCTGAACATATAAAGTAAGCAATGCATGCAAGTATGAATGTTAAATGAAATGTTATACAGAATCACCCAATAGATGTATTATTTTATGAAAAATAATGTAGAATTTCTGTATGAGTTTACGGTGGTACAAACTGGTTGTTTTGAAAAATGGTTATTAATGCTACTGGGATTTATTCTCATAAGAATGCTAGTTTGTATCAGATGCCTAGGTTCCAAATAGTACTAGAAGTAGAGGTGAAAGTGGTGGAGATACCCTTCCTAGGCTATTTTCTAGTGATTCATGAAGTGTGGGTTGTTTATATATGGGAAGTTCCTCTCACACCTTGAGGATGTAATGTTCTAGGAAAGTTTTTGATATGCCCTATACCCTGAATCCTTGTGATATTTTGATAAAAGGATCAGGAGAATAGTTTTGATGTATAGGATAAGGGCATATATGTATTAGGATATGTGAGCTAGGAATCCACTAGCTATTTTTGTTAAATGGGTATGAGTGGCAGGCTTGTTGTCTCCTTACCCTAGCTAACACTCTCACATATCCATGGATATATGTCTAAATGAATGATATGTCTATATTGTAAATGAATGTTGATGTATATGAATATATGTATGCACATTTATGTTATTTTAACTAGTAGGTTTTATTTCCGCTACATAACGTGTGAGATCCTGAGTGTAGTAGCCGAAACCAATAATAGTAATTATGTCATTTGGTAAACAATTAAGAATTGACTTGGGTAAGGGAAGTAGTAATTCACCAATCTTATAGTATATAGTTTATATTATTTAATTAACTTAAAAGGAACTATTGGATTGGGTGGTTACACTGAGTTGGTATCAAAGCAATACTACCACGGCTAGTTAGAACTGGCTCGGTAGTGAAAGGGTAGATTCCTTAGGATAGAGACTAATACTGGGTGGTTAGCTGAGCCATGGCATTTGATTGGCTTGTATTATGTTTTGACTTGAGGAATAAAGTATTAGGTTTGGGTAGATGATATTTCTGATTGGTGCCATATGATCTCTTATAAATAATATGTTATTGAGACTGATCACCTTGGTAATGTTTTTTTTGTAGAGTGAATTATGGCCCCACCTAGGAGAAATACTGGGAAGGAAAAGCAAGGTAAGTCCAATATGGAAAGAGTAATGCAAGTCATGATGGGAGTGGCAAAGGCTATGAGGGAACAGGCTACTGCTGCTACTCAACAAGCTATAGCTACAACTGAAGCACTTAGGCAATTTCAAGAGAAAAGACCTGTGAATCCCAATCCAAATCCTAAAGTTAGACAAATGAGAAACCAAGCTTATGATGGTTGGTTTGAATTTTAGAGAAATAATCCTCCTTCCTTTAGAGGTAAGTTCAACCCACAAGTAGCTGAAGAATGGTTACGAGAGATGGAAAAATTGTTTGAGGTCGTAGGGAATACGGACGAACAGAAGGTATTGTTTGCTACTCACATGCTTGTTGAGGAAGAAGAATATTGGTGGAGAGGAGCGAAATAATTACTGGTAGTTCAAGGGACCCAGATCACCTGGGAAGTTTTTAAAAGAGTGTATCTAGAAAAGTATTTCCCTGAGAACGTGAGAAACCAGAAGGAAATTGAATTCATGCAGTTAAAACAGGGTAATATGACTTTTGAGGAGTATTTAGCAAAATTTGAGGCATTGTCTAAATTCTCTTCTTATTTGGAGCATCATCCAAATGAGACATGGAAAGCATCGCATCTAGAAGCTGGGCTGGGATCGGAGCTAAAGAATGTTATTGCTCCGTTTGAAATTAGAAACTTTGCTATGTTAATGAACAAGTGTCGCATTATTTCTCAAAACCTGGCTGAAATAGAGAAAGAAAGATAGAGGGCCAGTTTCTTTAAAAGAAAAAAACCCGAATCATTTAGAGGAAGGGATAATAGAAACGAAGGAAACCAGAAGGGGAAGAAACCTATAGTGAGACAAGCAGTACCTAATATTTGTCCAAAGTGTAGGAAAAGTCATAGCGGACCTTGTAGATACCAATCGGGAGTGTGTTTTAAGTGTGGAAAACTAGGTCACTTCATTAAAGATTGCCCTAAGTGGAAGAAGTCAACTGAGCCCACAAGACCTCCTACTATGGGAAGATTTTATACTCTCAAAGGTAAAGAAGTGGTCCAGTCCGATGATCTCATAAAAGGTAAATGTTTGATAAATGGTATATCTTTAATTGTACTGTACGATTCTAGTGCCACTCATTTTTTCACTTCTTTTGAATGTGTGGAAAGATTGAGTTTACCTTTATTTAAATTGCCCCATGAGTTATCCATTTCTACTGCCGCAGGAGAGCAGGTATTAACTTCTTTAGCCTGCTTAAATTGTTCTCTTGTTGTTGAGAATAAGCCTTTCATTGTTAACCTCATTTTTTTTACTTTGGTAGGACTAGATATTATTCTCGAGATGGATTTGTTGTCTGCTAATAATGTAGTCTTGGATTGTTCTAAGAAATCTATGACTTTTATAGATGCCATGCCAGTAGTTAGGAAAATTGAGGAAGAGATCCAAGGAACTAGTTTTCTGTGTTCTTCTAAAGTCGAACTTCAGCATAAACTTAATGCTATTCCAGTAGTTTTTGAATTTCTAGATGTCTTTCCCAATGAAATTTCAAGCCTTCCACCTGAGAGAAAGATAGAGTTTTCTATAAAATTGATTCCTGGCACGAGACCAATTTCTATAGCCTTATAGAATGTCTCCCTTAGAGTTAACTAAATTGAAGGTGCAGATAGAGGATCTTTTGGGGAAGCAGTTTATTAGGCCCAGTGCTTCACCTTGGGGAGCACCAGTTTTGTTTGTAAAGAAGAAGGATGGAAGTATGAGGCTATGTATCGACTATAAACAACTGAACAGAGTAACTGTGAAGAATAAATACCCACTTCCTAGGATAAATAATTTGTTAAATCAATTGAGAGGAGCTACTGTATTTTCCAAAATCGATTTGAGGTCGGGATACCATCGAATCAGAGTCTAAACAAAAGACATACCTAAGACAGCCTTTAGAACCAGATATGGGCATTATGAATTTCTTGTAATGCCATTTAGATTGACGAATGCTCCAGCTATTTTTATGGATTACATGAATCGTATCTTTAGACCCTACCTTGATTAATTCATGGTAGTGTTTATTGATGATATTCTTGTATATTCTAAGAGTAGTGAAGAGCATGAACGTCATCTTAGGATTGTATTACAGTTGCTTAGAGAAAAGCAATTGCATGCAAAATTAGAAAAATGTGAATTCTGGTTGAAAGAGGAGAAATTCTTAGGTCATGTAATCACTAAAGATGGAGTAACAGTAGATCCGAGTAAGATAGAAGCTATAATTAGTTGGGAGAGACCCAAAAAAGTGACTGAAATTCATAGTTTTCTTGGATTGGCAGGGTATTATAGAAGATTCATTCAAGGGTTTTCACAAATTGCATTACCCTTGACTAGATTGACTAGGAAAGATATTCCTTTTGTGTGGGATCACAAATGTGAATATAGTTTTCACATTTTAAAAGAAAAGTTGACCACAACCCTTGTCTTAATAATACCTGATCCCTTAGGAAATTTTGAATTGTATTGCGATGCATCCAAAAAGGGCCTAGGATGTGTCTTGATGCAGAATGGGAGAGTTGTTGCATATGCCTCTAGACAATTAAGGTCTCATGAAGAAAATTACCCTACCCATGATCTTGAATTAGCGGCCATTGTGTTTACCTTAAAAATCTGGCGACACTATTTTTATGGGTCGAGGTTTGAGATATTTAGTGACCACAAAAGTCTCAAATATCTCTTTGACCAAAAAGAATTGAACATGAGACAGAGAAGATGGATGGAATTCTTAAAGGATTATGATTTTGAATTAAAGTACCATCCATGAATAGATAATATAGTGGCAGATGCACTAAGTCAGAAATCTCTCCACATGGCTCAACTAATGATAAATGAAATGAGCCTGATAGAAAAATTTAGAAACAAGAGCCTATCCACACTGGTGTTACAAGATAGGATATGTCTAAGTGAGTTAAAAATCGAGAATAATCTTAGAACTTAGATATTAGAAGCTCAAAGAGAGGATAAATTCTTAAAGTCCCTAAAGGACCCAAAATAATTCAAAAAAGGTGTTGATGGGGTAGTGACTTTCCAAGATAGAATTTATGTCCCAAACTCAGGAGGACTGAGGGATATATTTCTAGAAGAAGCCCATAAGAGCAACTATACTATTCATCCTGGTCCTACCAAGATGTATCAAGATTTGAAGAAGAAATTTTGGTAGCCAAGTATGAAGAAGCAAATAGTTGAGTATGTTGCTAGATGCCTAGTGTGCTAGCAGGTGAAAATTGAACATCAGAAACCTGCAGGACTATTACAACCTCTTCAAATCCCTAAATGAAAATGGGACAAAATTTCTATGGATTTTGTTGTAGGTTTACCAAAAACTCAATTAGGAAACGATGCAATTTGGGTGATTGTAGATAGATTAACTAAATCTGCACATTTTCTACCCATCAAAATAAATTTCTCATTAGATAAGTTGGCCTAATTGTATATACGAGAAATAGTAAGACTCCACGGAGTTCCTACTAATATAGTATCTGATAGAGATCCTAGGTTTACTTCTAAATTCTGGAAAGCCTTGCAGGAGGCTTTTGGTACTAAACTTAGCTTCAGTACTACTTATCATCCACAAACTGATGGGCAGACTGAAAGAACTATTTAGACTCTAGAAGATATGCTTAGAGCATGTACATTAGAGAAAAAAGGAAATTGGGACAGAAATTTACCTTTAGTGGAATTTACCTACAATAATAGTTTTCACTCCAGCATAGGGATGGATCCTTATGAAGCTTTGTATGGAAGAAAATGTAGTTTACCTTTGTGCTAGTTTGAAGTGGGGGACAGACAACTACTAGGGCCTAAATTAGTTCAACAAACCACAGATCAATGGGTTTTTCAGTTTGAACGAAAATGAGTTTTAATATGAGATTTAGACAAGATTACATGATGTTTTGGGCTATTTTCTTGTCTTAAATGTTGCTAAGGAGTTTATCTTGAGTTCATCAATTTTAAAATGGATTTAAAAATAAGTTTTTGGATTGAAATTTTGGGTCAACGACAATTTACAAAAAAGAGCAAGACGCAACAGCGACTGCCCCAGTGCAACAATCGACTGTCGTGCTCTTGAGATGCCCAGAATTGTATACAGATGCTAGCAGTCGACTACCAGGCACCTAGAAGTCGACTGCCGCGTTCTTCGTTTTTCAGAAATGCCCAACAACAAAGCAGAGGACTTCCCCGACCTAGCAATCGACTATCGGGCCCAACAGTAAGCTAGCAGCCGACTGCCGGCACCTAGCAGTCGACTGTCAGCTCTCTGTTTGGAATTTTAAAAATTTAGACAGAATGCAATGAGTCGACTTATAGCATGATACCAGTCGACCGCCACCTTTTTGTGATGAAAAGATGAACTTAATGATGTATTTGAATGATATCTAGCCCAAAAAGTAAATCTAAACTGGAGATTAAACTCAAATTATAAACAAGGTAACATATACTTTGAATGTAAACAAGAAAGAGCAAGAATGCATAATAGAAATGAAAATTGTATTTTTAATATATGTATTTGTGGTAGATAGGTTCATATCTGAATGACTGATTTCTGGTATGGGACGGTGATCGGACATTCCACAATTATCGTGATAGTTGTGAATTGTAAGTTAGTGACTTAATGGCCAATGTAAATGAAAAGTCACAAACTTAGAATTTATAGAACTATAGTATGCACCGATTCACCCATATATATATATGTTTATGAATAGCGTTTTGAGGACCCTAGTATGTACTTAATGTGTGGGACCCAGAGTTAGGAACCTTATGGTACTTGGATCTACTGGAGGACGCTCCAGAATGTACACAATGTTATATGCAGTCCAGGGCTGCCAGGCAGAGTTGCCACAATACATATGCGAAAACATGGAGTGGTGCACATGTTGCCCCTCCAGATTTCTCTTATTATGCAATTATATGATGATGATTGGCAGAGGGCAATGTATAATGATTGGCAGAAGCCTGTAACACCCCTTATCATAACTTAACAACGTCATAATGCTTATTTAGATAAGTGGTTACATTAATTCTGGTCTTTAATTATCTTTATTTCTCCTGAGCATCCAATCCATCATAGATTTGTTATGAAATTAGGTTTGGGTTCTTTTGCTCAGGTAACATGCTTTGGCTCAACGGAATATAAAATATTAAATAATACAACAGAATATATAAAAACTTTTCTAATATACATACATTATACAACTTTTTAGTACATCAGTTGGTATACATACACTAGGATAGATGAGGTACCCATCCATAAGGAGTAAGGAGACAACAAGTCTGCCACTCGTACTCCTTTACAAAATACCATGAGTGAATAGGTCCTTCACATATCCCTATACATATGCCCCCTTTTTTTTTCTATGTACAACCAAAATATCATTCTTAATTCCAAACCCAAAAAAATAAACAAAGAATTAAGACTCCAAAAAGTCGGGCTATAGCTATATATTTATGTACTCATCTATTCTATAGGAAATTCAAAAATAGTGATAACATACACATTCTTGATAAAATGGTAATTTATTGGGGTTTACATCAGATCATTCCCCTTAGGGCACTTCCCTGGAAGGTATACATTAGATCATTCCTTCACAGGCTTTTAATCTCAGGAGGTATTCACCAGATCATTCCTTCTATGTAATTCCTTGGGAGTATACACCAGATCATTCCCCACAAGGAAGCTTTAACCTTGTCTTTCACAATTACATTAAGCATTCTTTGCCATTCAATCACTTTTACATAAATTTAAACATTTCACTATTTATGGCAAAATGCATGCTATTATTCATTCATTCTTGACCCTTGCATCTTTGTTCTCTCTTCCCTTAACATAGGCCATTTAGATGGCACTTTAGGCTATTTCCAACTCATTTATGAATCTAGCCACTCTAGAGAAAATTTCACCTAGTATTTGGCCAAGGTAGAATGAACATGCATACTTTGTATTTCTAACCCTTTTGGCACATTTCTAGCCTTACTCTCATTAATGGAACATCATGGTGACAATTCCCATAATTATGCCTAACACTTTCTCATACCTAAAAATTAGGTAAGTGTACTTTAGGCCATTCTTTTTCATACTTTTCTAGCTTATTTTTCATGCCAAACATAATCACACATCTAATATCACAATTTCACATTTTTATACACCCTTTTAAGGTGAACAAGTAAGACTTTAAATTGGCAACATTGCTTGAAACATAAATTGCCATAATTTTCTCTCTCCTCCTTTCTTGGAACTAAACTTATGTGGTTTCTAAATCATTTTCAAGAGCAAATTCAGCACCATTCATATGCATCCATTCGGCCAAGGTGACTAAAGCAGACTTGCTTGGCTACTTGTGAAGCTAGACAGTGATAAAAGTACCTAAATGCAAATCTAATTAAACTTTCTCTCTCTTACCATTTTCTAGTACTTTCTCTCACTCTTTCTAACATAAAATTTGGATAAAAATTCAGCACTCTTATAACCCAGTAATTCGACCAAGGTGAGAAAAACAAGTAAAATGGAATTATTTCATCACCTTGCTTGCAATACAACAATATCCATGCAAAATTCATACAAAAATACCATTTCTCACTCTAACAACCACAAACTCAACCTTGACACCAATTAGGGTTTAATAAAATCAAGTTCCATCCATGCAAATTCACCATTTCATGGGTTTCCATGCTTTCTTACATATCTATAATCATAACCACAAGTTATTTCCAACATATCTCATATCCAAACATACAAATCCACCATACACATGTAGAGAGAGAAATTTCCATCATGCTTACAAGTTTGAAAACACCATAAACATACCATAAAACATGAAATTAATGGCATAGGATTGTTTATCTACCTTGAAAAGCTAATAGATGTGTGATTTCCTTGTTGATTTGGTGGAAGCTTCTTCTTCTCCAAGGCAAGATGCAATTCAGCCACTTATCCTTCTTCTCCACCTTTCATGACATTTCTAGTAATTAGGAGAAGAAATAGGCTGAATTAAAGTTTGACTTATTTATAAAAATGCCACTCTTGCTAATTTGTCAATTTCATCCTTTTTCTTTTCTTTTTTAACAATGGCATTGTCTCTCCTTGCCATTGTAATTTTATGCAACTTCCATGGGCTGGGACTGTTCTGCCCTTCTAGAATTTTGAAATTGCATAGTGGTCCCTCAACTTTTCAAAATTTGCATTTTAGTCCCTAAGAAAAGTGCCTTTTTGCCATTAAGTCCAAATTGGCCATTTTTGCTCCATTTTTCATTCTTTTCGGTTTCAAGGAGTAAAATTACTTAAATAAAATTTCATAAGGCTCATTTCCATGAATTTACTAATTTACTTCTATTTTTGGTAAAATTACAATTTTGCCCCTAAGGCAAAATTACCTTTTTGCCCTTTATGTTAAAACTATCATTTCACTCTCTTACTTTCTCCTTTTGATCAAGAATGTGTAAGGATTTCTAATTCCCACCTTTATAGAATATTTAAGGTAAAAACTAAATTTTTCTCACCTCATATAAGATTGCTATCAAACTCATAGTGTGAAATTACAATTTTACCCTTTTTAGGGAAAATTGCCTTTCAACATCAATGTAAGTAATTTCTTGCATAACTAGATTCTTCTTCTCTCTTAAATGAAAATAATAAGAGTCCTTTGACATAACTTCATGAAATAAAAGAATTAAACTAATTATTCATTTCATGCTAAAATTACCATTTTACCCTTCCTTACCAAATTTCCAACTTCATTCTTTTATCACAAAAGTGATTATATAATGATAAAAATGTTCATTCTAACTCCTTAATAATTCATCCTTAACCCTTCACAATTAATGCTAAAAATGATAATATCAACAACATCATCATAAGATACAAGTGTTAGGAACGGATGTTACAAAGCCAATGAGAAGTGCTCTTATTTACTTATTGCTCTTTATTTTATGATGAAAGTTATATGAATGATGCTATGTTACCTATATGTTTTGATGAGTTTATGTGATGTATACTACGAGCTGAACATATAAAGTAAGCAATGCATGCAAGTATGAATGTTAAATGAAATGTTATACAGAATCACCCAATAGATGTATTATTTTATGAAAAAGAATGTAGAATTTCTGTATGAGTTTACGGTGGTACAAACTGGTTGTTTTGAAAAATGGTTATTAATGCTACTGGGATTTATTCTCATAAAAATGCTAGTTTGTATCAGATGCCTAGGTTCCAGATAGTACTAGAAGTAGAGGTGAAAGTGGTGGAGATACCCTTCCTAGGCTATTTTCTAGTGATTCATGAAGTGTGGGTTATGTATATATGGGAAGTTCCTCCCACACCTTGAGGATGTAATGTTCTAGGAAAGTTTTTGATATGCCCCATACCCTGAATCCTTGTGATATTTTGGTAAAAGGATCAAGAGAATAGTTTTGATGTATAGGATAAGGGCATATATATATTAGGATATGTGAGCTAGGAACCCACTAGCTATTTTTGTTAAATGGGTATGAGTGACAGGCTTGTTGTCTCCTTACCCTAGCTAACACTCTCATATATCCATGTATATATGTCTAAATGAATGATATGTCTATATTGTAAATGAATGTTGATGTATATGAATATATGTATGCACATTTATGTTATTTTAACTAGTAGGTTTTATTTTCGCTGCGTAACGTGTGAGATCCCGAGTGTAGTAGCCTAAACCAATAATTGTAATTATGTCATTTGGTAAACAATTAAGAATTAACTTGGGTAAGGGAAGTAGTAATTCACCAATCTTATAGTATATAGTTTATATTATTTAATTAACTTAAAAGGAACTGTAGGATTGGGGGGTTACACTATATACTTTAGGTACACCCTGTAACAGTCCAGCCGCCCACTTGCAGATATTGTCTGCTTTGGTGGTTATCGAGCCACCTCACGGTTTTGTTCTTCCCCTTGTCGAGGGGGAAAACGCGTCCACAAGGGAGAGTTATCCACACCCTTATAAGGCATGCTTCGTTCCCCTCTCCAACCGATGTGGGACATTACAATCCACCCCCCTTAGGGAGCCCAGTGTCCTCGCTGGCACACCGATCTGGGCCCCGGCTCTGATACCAATGTAACAGTCCAGCCGCCCACTTGCAGATATTGTCCGCTTTGGTGGTTATCGAGCCACCTCACGGTTTTGTTCTTCCCCTTGTCGAGGGGGAAAATGCGTCCACAAGGGAGAGGTATCCACACCCTTATAAGGCATGCTTCTTTCCCCTCTCCAACTGATGTGGGACATTACACACCCCTTTTGCTTGCATTCTTACCTTAAACCCTTTGTCACGCCACCTCTACGGCTATATGTCTTAGGAAAAGCTCACGAGTTTTTCTTCATTTATTCCTATCCTCTTCGCGCATTGACACCAAGGATGAGAAAATGAAGTCATGCAAGCCATCTCCCGAACGTAAGCCATTCATCCATATATTTTAATTCCCTTAAAAATTTGCACCCCTTTTCTTTTGGCTACTTGGTCACGCAAGGGGGAAGGAGGATGTCACGTGTTGCAAGCTACCATCTTCTTCTTTGGAGTTTGTTTAATTTTTTTTACAAAAGCAATGTTGCACCTTGTACCTTCTTACTTACAATTGTGGAAATCCCTTTTTGTTTGTTGCTCCTCTTCCTCCCTAGCCGTGTAGTGCACTCTAAAGTGCTGCACCTCTTTTCTTCTTTTCTTACTCATCTTCTCCATTCTCTCACGCAAGGTGACACCATTTTGAGGAAATTTGCATGTATACTTCATGTCACCTTCCCTTCCTCTTTTCTTAGGTTTCCATTCGACCAAGGTGGAGGGGAAACGCTGCACCCAAGAAATTTTGTTTTAACTATTCTCTTCTCTTGCACGTTAGCCTTCACCCATAAGCAATTCTCTTCACATCATGATAAAAATTCTGCACTTTTGTTACATTCTTCATGCCACCTTTCCTCCCTCTTTTCTTCCCTCAGTGTGGATGTGCGTCTCACTCACCTCTTTCTGTGTGCATATCCCTTTTGTACAAGGATATCGGATTCCTATTCCCCTTCACATGAGATGCATGCAAGACACCAATGTATATATTTATATTTTACAAAACTCACTTCCATCATTAACTTCACGTGAGGCTTGATTTCTCATGCATGAAGTTTCTTTCCTCCCTAGTTCACGTGACATCCACACACATATATATATTTTTTGTTGCATCCTTCTTTCCTTCATTCACGTGAACCATGTATGAAGTGCATGCAAAATTTTCTTCTTTCACCCATTTGCACGTGAAACCCATGAATATATATAAGAAAATTTTGAATGCTTTTAGCCTCCTTTCTTTTCCACCTCACGTGTGGTTTGGAATTGCCATGCATAAAATTTAATTTCCATTCTCTTCTTTCATGTAGGGTACATGCAAGGCACACTCATACACATATTTAAATAATTGCATCTTACATTGCTTCTCTCTTGGTACTTAGGCTAGGTAATTAAAAAGAAATTAAAGAATTAATTTTAAGCACTAAATTTTCTTGCAAGTTAACTTTTAATATAACCATTTATCCTATTAAATTATGCAAGCAAGAAATTCATACTAATTCTTTAGTGACATCATTAACTCTATCCATTTAATTGAAGACCATTAATTTAGGCTAATTATATTATGGGGTGTTTACATTAAACACATTGAATATCCTTGTGAATGCATAAATGCAAATCTAAGAAATGGGTTTTTCATGGTTTTAAGAAAGAGTTTAAATCCAAGATTTAAGCATGAATAATCGATAGTTTGGGCTATTTTTGAGTGGTAAATGAAGCTTTTATGATGTTATTGAGTTTTTAATCATCAAAGCTATTTTAAAAATATGTTCTTGGGCTAAAATAATTGGTCAACGACAAATTTTAAAATATAGCATAACGTAGCAGTCGACTTGTAGGCTCTACCAGTCAACTGTGATGCTCTAAGTTGCTAAAAAACATATCCAGAATGCTAGTAGTCGACTGCTAGGGCCTAGAAGTCGACTGTCGAGTTCTCATTTTTCAGAAATTAGCCAAAAATAGAGTAGTCGACTGTCGGGGTCCTGGAAGTCGACTGATTGCTCACTATTTAAAATATTTTTAGGGCAATAAGTTGGAAGTTGATTGCCAAAAGGCTGTAAGTTAACTTATAGCTCTCTACTTTGGGAAATTAGACTCAATAACCCCTTTTTATACACAATTAGCCTAATACTTCACTTAAATGTAGGATTTAATCTTGACTTGTAATGGGTAACATGAGAAATGTGTATGCTTAAGAAATCATGAGAAAAAGAAGAGAAACAAGAGAATTTTAATGAGTATAGACCATAAATGAGAATAATTACAAATGGTTGATCCGCGAGAAGGGATGCAATTGGTTATATCGCAAGAATAGCTGCAACTAGATTTAATCCAGGAAAAGTTTTACAGACGGTTAACCACGAGAATAATTGCTAACGAATAACTTGAGAATAAATACTGACGGTTAACCTGATAATAAATGCTAATGATGAAAATCATGAGATTGATTGCAGGTGGCTTATGACCATAAGAGAATCTCATTTATGAATAGAAATTTGAAAGAATTATTTTTTGATTCTTTTGACTATGGCCATATCAAATTGCATAATTTCTTTGTTTATACCCTATATACTGACATAAGAATATGAGTTGTTACCATTACAATTTGAGAATGCATCCTGTGTGATGAATATCTGTTGAAGTGTATGTGTAATCATAAGTATATGCATGAGATATTTGTATAATCCATATACATTATTCCAATAGCATAATATTTTAAATTATTAGGAAAAAGAATGTAGTGTATCCGTACAGTGGTACAAGCAGCTATTTTAAATACAGGTGATTATTGCTACTCAGAAATCTTTCTCATTTAAGCTAGTTTGTATCAGATGCCTAGGTACCAGGTTCTGTTTGAAGTAGAGGTAGAAGTAGTGGAGATACCCTCTGTGGGATATTTTCCTATAATCACTGGACATTTGGGTCCTACTTGTGTAACATCCCATACTTTCTTAATTATTTTTAAACATAACAAATGGATGCATTATAATGTAGAAATTTCTGCTTCTCTTAGCCTTACTTTAGACAAATAATTAAAAAGTGAAAGGGAGGGAAGCCCTATACACACTAGTGTAGATCAATAGAATGGAATAAAAGAGAATACTTGGCCACAAAGAAGTAAAGTAACCTTTTCTTTTATTCCTTAGCTTAACCGAATAGAAGTAGATAAAAGATAAGGGAAAAGAGGGGAGGGAAGTTATGATTATATATAGTATGTGAGATAAGTTCTTCCTTTTCAATTAAATAGTGACACTTGGGAAGAGATTAAGAAGACCAAATGAAGGAAAAGAATGGATGGGAGAAAGGACGTGTTATAGTGAGCTGCCTCCTTTCTTCCATTACATCTTACTTTAAAATGATGAAGAGATTGCATACAAGGCACATGATTCTATTTTTTCCTCCTTTTTGCTAACCGAAAGAGTGAATTATAAATAAAAATAAGTATAAGAATAGTTAAAGGCAAGGGACTACACGTGTAGCTAGAGAAGAATAAAAGATAAAAGTATAGTGTAATTATAGAAGGAATTCGGTGATGGAGAAAGAGAGGAAAGGGGAAGACACGTAGAATAATGGCATACTTCTTATTTTCATTCCATGCATCATTTAATCCAATTATGAAATGAGAAGGGACATACATATGGTGAAGAGGTGGAAAGGTGAGAAAGAGACATGTGGAGTGGCATTCTTTCTCTTTCCTTGCTTTGTAATTTCCTTCCCATGAAATGTGATGAATGAGCTTCTTAATTCCTTGTCCCCTTTTCTTTCCATAGCACGTTAATGCCAATCCAACCGAAAGACAAGGGAGAGAAAATAGCCAGGCAAAAACCATCTTTTCCTAGCTCTTAGGATGACTGACCAAGTTTAGAATAGGTATCATTAAATATACATATATGTCACATGTAAGGGAATATAACTTTATAAAAATACATAGAAGCCATTTGGTGATGTTAAGAAAGGAAGGAGGAAGGAAAATCTGAAGGTAGGAGGAGAAAAACACATGAAAAGAATGGAAGGAAGGAAGCTTGACCGAAGGAAACTCAACAAGTTAATTACACCACTCTTGTAATCATAAGGTAGCTTAACAATTCCCTTACCTTTGTTTATAATATGAGAAATCATTATGTTCCCCTAAAGCCTTAGAGGGAGCACATACATCTCTTCTTATATTCGGGAAGTATACATGTTTTCCAAGTGGTTTCATGGCCTGGAAAGTACATTGAGAATTTCATTTCCTCGATATGAGTTGGAATTATATATGTATATGTATCTCTTAATTAACTTGGTGGGATAGATGGGAAATCTGAGATTTAATCTATAGATAATTTTTACTTGAGTTTAGGTGGTAGCTTAGCATGTAAATTAAGATTGTACATGTTTATGGATGGAACTCGTGTAATAAATTAGTATATGGCTTGGTATGGTTAGTTAAGTTAAGTAAATAATATATGAATATGGTAAAGGAAGAATATCACACGGATATGGTTCCATGGAAGGAATTATTGTGAGCAGAATTTGTTATATACCAAAGTCTATTTTAATCAAATATGATGCTAGAAGTATAAAGTATTGCATGGATATAGTTATTTCATGGAAGGAAATTATGGTGGGAAGCAATTATCCTATATAGGAGACAAACTACTTAAATGTAATGCTGGAAAGTAAACTGCTATATAATAGATTTAGGCTATAAATAATAATAATAATGAGATTATTGTTAATATAATGGCACACGGACAGGAAAATTTTTGTGGAATAAGTGTGAGATATAAAATGGTGACAAAGTGGAAAGTAGACATAGAAACTTTGATTTACAAAAATTCTCATTTTTACCAAATATGGGATTCATTGAATATAGCTAGTTTTAATTATATTGAATAGGATGAACTAAGAAAACAAATATAGTACAGTGTTAAAGTGAATTAATACTTTAATTGGAGTAAAGTGGCCGAATGAGTAAGCTAGCTACAAATGTATCATATTGTGGTCTAATAATTAAATATAAGGCATAATTTGTACCAAGCATAATAATAGTAATGAGTGACATGTATAAGTGACCAAGTGTTCACTAATCTCATGAAAGTGGCTAAGAGTCCACAACGTGACCAAGAGTTCACTAAAACTATATAAGTGGCCAAGAGTCCACTATGTGACCAAGTGTTCGCATGAAAACTTTAGTGGCCAAGTGTTCACCTTTATTGCAGGATGACTAAATGTGGGACATACACAAGGTAAGTTTTAAGAATGAGAAATACTTATGTATATACGTCAATGACCACTGATTAATCTACTTGCTATTTATACATATGTTCCTGGAAAAAGAATTATAACGGATCCGAAAATGAATATTTTTATTGCATTGATAAGTTAACAAAGATTTTCTGTGCATGCATAGTGATACATATTGGTGGAATTTAAAATGTAAACTGTTAAGCTACTGAAAACTAGTTTTCTCATTTGTGTGCTGATATGTATCAGATGTAGGTAATTAACAAATTTTTGAAAGAGATGGAATTAGCATTACAGAAGGTTTTTCGTAAGAATTTTTCGTAACCAAGGGTTTGAGTGACAGAAATAATGTTATCTCCTGACCCTAGGTTAAGTGTTAATCATGCTTGAATTAATGTTGTCTCCTGTACTATTGTAGTATTTATGGAATTAATTCTAATGTTATTACGTTATCATGTGTAACCTATACCTTCACTGTGCTTATAAGTTTTATCTGAGCTAAAGAATTTGAATTTAAAAAATTGTAATAATATGGTGATGGAATGAATGCTCAGATATTAAATCTAAATAATAAGAATAAGAATAATGTACCAACTTTATCGGTTTACAAGCGAGACGTTGTAATACTAGATAAGGGCTTTACAACTTGTATTCAAGTTACCACCCTCCCCTTGATTGTATGCATAACTAGGAGTATATAGTATCTTGACATGCCCACTTCCCTGAATCCGTATTAGTATTTTGAAAGGATCAGGAGAATGATTTTGGTGTAAATAAGGAGGGCATATATATATTAAGATATGTGAGATAGAGAATTTTGCTTAAAATAGGGTATGAGTGGCAGGCTTGTTGTCTCCTTACCCTGCTCAGACTCACATATCTATAGGTATATGTCTGACACACACTACTGTTTATTTATACATGAATATTATGTACTAAATGTGAATGTAAATATCTCTATATCAATCAATTTCATTTAAATTATTTTATTTATTTTCGTTGTGTAACGTGTGAAAACCCGAGTGTAGTAACCTAAACTAGTGGCACTCAATTATTTAACTTAGAAAAATTTAAAAATAAACTCAGGTAAAGGCAGTAGTAAACTCACCAACCTTATATTATATTATCTTATATTATTTAATTAATAAAAGGAATATAGGGTTGGGGGTGTTACACCCAAGAAAACTACGGATTTTCGTCACTGTGGTAGGTCGCTCCCAACCAATTATCGCCTCTTATCGGAATCTACTGCTACTTCATCTCTAGTGATTACATGACCTAAGAATTTTACCTCTTTTAACCAAAATTCACACTTCTCAAGTTTAGCATACAATTACTTCTCTCTAAGCAACTGCAGCATAATCCTAAGATGAAGTTCATGCTCTTCACTACTTTTAGAATATACAAGAATGTCATCTATAAACACTACCACAAATTGATCAAGGTAGGATCTAAAGATATGATTCATGTAATCCATAAAAATAGTTGGAGCATTCGTTAATCCGAATAGCATTACAAGAAATTCATAATGCCCATATCTGGTTCTAAAGGTTGTCTTAGGTATGTCTTCTCTTCACACTCTGATTTGATGGTACCCTGACCTCAAATCAATTTTGGAAAACACAATAGCCCCTCTCAATTGATCCAAGAGATCATCTATCCTAGGAAATGGATATTTATTCTTTATCGTTACCCTGTTCAATTGCTTATAATTTATACACAATCTTAAACTTTCATCTTTCTTCTTCACAAATAATATTAGGGCTCCCAATGGCGAAGCACTAGGCCTAATAAATTGTTTTTCCAATAGGTCTTCTATTTGTACCTTCAACTCTGCCAACTCTATGGGAGACATTCTATAGGGTGCTATAGAGATTGGTCCTGCTGGAATCAATTCTATAAAGAACTCTATCTCTCTCAGGTGGAAGACATAAGACTTCATTGGGAAAAATATTTGAAAATTTACACACGACAGGAATGACATCAAGTTTATGATGAACTTTAATCTCAGAAGCACATAGAAATTGCATTCTTTCATTAATTTCCTCAATACTCCTGCTTACTGGTAAGGTATCTACAAAAGTCGAAGACTTTTCTGAACAATCCAAGATTACATTGTTTACAGAAAACCAGTTCATACCAAGAATAATGTCTAAATCCACTAAAGGTAAACAAATCAAATCAACAATAAATGATCTGTTCTCAATAACAATAGAACAATTCAAGCAGGCTAAAGAAGTCAAAACCTGCTCTCCAGTTGGAATAGAAATAGATAATGGATAAGATAAACTAGTAACAGGTAGATTTAATCTCTTCACACATTCCAACAAAATGAACGAGTGAGTAGCGCCAGAATCAAACAATACAATTAAAGATATACCATTAATTAAACATTTACCTTTCATTAAATCATTGGACTGAGCCACTTCCTTACCCTTGAGAGTATAGACTGTTCCAGTAGTAAGAGGTTTAGTGGTGTCACCCTATCTCTTCCATAGTGAATAGTCTCTAATAAAGTGTCCTTCTTTCCCACATCTATAACATACACCATGTTGTACCTTTGGTTGTAACCATTTGCAAGGTCCCTCATGACTTTTATGACATTTAGGACAAACATCGGACATCATCGGTCTCACCATAGGCCTTTTTCCTTCCCAACCTCCACTAAATCTACCATCGCTACTTGAGAAAAATCCTTATTGCTTTCATTTAAAGAAGTTACTTTTTTATTTTTCTTTCTCAATCTCCGCTAAATTTTTGAAAACTATACGACATCTTTTTACCAATGTGGCATAATCTCATATTTCCAACGGAGTTACAACATTCTTCAACTCAGACCTCAACCCAGCCTCTAGGTGCATTGCTTTCCATGCTTCATCTGGTTGAAGTCTTGGATAAGAGGAAAATTTAGATAATTCCTCAAATTTTGCCAAATATTCATCAAATGTCATATTACCCTGCTTGATATGAATAAATTCTATTTCTTTCTCATTCCTCATGTTTCGAGGAAAATACTTTTCAAGAAATGCTTCCTTAAAGGAATCCCATGTAATCTGTATTCCTTGAGCCTTTATTAGTTGCTTCGCTCCCTTTCACCAATATTCTACCTCTCCTTCTAGCATATAGGCAGAAAATAAAACCTTCTGAGCTTCCTTTGCACCTAGAACCACAAATAATTTCTCCATCCTTTTCAACCATTCCTCAGCCACTTTCGAGTCAAGCTCACCTCTAAAAGAAGGAGGATTTGCTTTTTGGAATTCAGACCATCCAAGATACATTGGGTTTCCTACTTGTCTTTCTTGAGGATTAGGGTTATCATAGTTATTCCCTTGTTCCCAAAATTGACTAAGGTCATAAGTAGTAGCAGTTGCCTGCTCTCTCATGGCATGGGTAGTAGTAGCTGCCTGCTCTTTCATAGCGTCCGCTACCCCCATCATGGCCTGCACTAGTCTCTCCATATTACCTTTTCCTTCTTTCTCCTTCCCAGTATTCCTCTTAGGTAGAGCCATTTTTCACTCTAAAAAACAAACATTATAGAGGTGATCAGTCTCAATAACATAATAATTCTAAGAGACCATATGGCACCAATAGGAAATACCTTCTACCCCACACCTAGCACTCCATTCCTCAAGTCAAAACAGAATACAAGTCAGTGAACTATCTAGATTCAGCTAACTAATGTGTATTAGTCTCTATCTTGAGGAATCTACCCTCTGTTATCGAGCCAGTGCTCAACTAGCCGTGGTAACCGTGCTCTGATACCAATTCAGTGTAACATCCCCAACCCTATGTTCTTTTTTTTATTAAATAATATAAGATAATATGATATAAGGTTGGTGATTTTACTACTACCTCTACCCAAGTATATTTTTAACTTTCTCAAAGTTAAATAATTGAGTGCCACTAGTTTGGATTACTACACTCAGGTTTTCACACGTTACACAACGAAAATAAATAAAATAATTTAAATGAAATAGATTGATATAGAGATATTTACATTCACATTCAATATATAATATTATAAAAAATTGTGTGTGTCAAACATATACCTATAGATATGTGAGCCTGAGCAGGGTAAGGAGATAATAAGCCTACCACTCATACCCTATTTTAAGCAAAATTCTCTATTTCACATATCTTAATACATATATGCCCTCTTTACTTATACTAAAATCACTCTCCTGATCCTTTCAAAATACTAATAAGGATTTAGGGAAGTGGGCATGTCAAAATACTATATACTCCTAGTTATGCATACAGTCAAGGAGAGGGTGGTAACTCAAATACAAGTAGGACCCAAAGTCCAGTGATCACAAAAAAATACCCCAGAAAGGGTATCTCCACTACTTCTACCTCTACTTCTAACAGCACCTAGTAGTTAGGCATCTCATACAAACTAGCTTAAATGAGGAAAGATTTCTCAGTAGCAATAATCACCTGTATTTAAAAATAGCTGCTTGTACCACCGTATGGATACGAAAATCTACTACATTATTTTTTATAGTAATTTAAAATATTATACTATTGGAATAATGTATATAGATTATACAAATATCTCACTCCTATACTTATGATTACACACACACTTCAACAGATATTCATTACACAGGATGCATTCTCAAATTGTAATGGTAACAACTCATATTCTCATGTCCATATATAAAGCATAAAAAAAGAAATCATGCAATTTGATATGGCCATAGTCAAAAGCATCATATAAGAAATCTTATAAATATTTCCATCCATAAATGAGTTTTCTTGTGGTCATAAGCCACCTGTAATCATTCTCATGGTTTTCACCATCTGCATTCATTCTTATGGTTAACCGTCAGCAATTATTCGTGGTTAACCGTTTGTAAAATTTTTCTTGGATTAAAGCTAGTTGCAGCTATTCTTGCAGTATAACCAATTACATCCCTTCTTGTGGTATAACCAAATGCATCCCTTCTTGCGGTATAACCAAATGCATCCCTTCTCGCAATATAACTAAATACAGCTATTCTTGCGAATCAACCATTTGGAGTTATTCTCATTTACGGTTCATGCTAAATTAAAATCTCTTGCTTTTCTTCTCTTTCTCATATTTCTCAAATATTTTTCTTTCTCATGTTATCCATTACAATTCAAGATAAAATCTTACATTTGAGTGAAATATTGGGCTAATTATGGATTAAAATAGGTTATTGAGTCAAATTTCTCAAAACAGAGAGCTATAAGTCGACTTCCAGCCTCCTGGCAGTTGACTTCTAGCTTACTTTCCTAAAAATGTTTCAAACTGTGAGCAATCAGTCGACTTCCAAGACCCCGACAGTCAGCTGCTCTGTTCTTGGCTAATTTCTGGAAAATAAGAACACGACAGTCGACTTTCAACCCCTGGCAGTCGACTGCTAGCATTCCGGATACGTTTCTGGACAACTCAGGAGCACGACAGTCAACTGGTAAAGCTTACAAGTTGACTGCTATGCCATGCTCTATTTTAAAACTCGTCAACATATTTTTAAAATAGTTTTGATGATTAAAAACTCAAAAATAACCCAAACCATCGATTATTCATGCTCAAATCTTGGATTTAAAATATTTCTTAAAAACCATGAAAAACCCATTTCTCAGATTTGCATTCATGCATTCACAAGTATATTCAATATGTTTAAAACATCCATTAACAATCAAAAACACTAAGAATGTAGGTTTTAATCTCCCTGGAGTTCAAAATTATGAAAACTTAGAATTTTCCAACCATGAACATCAAATTTCAAAAATAAGGGAGATAGATGATTTGCTACCTTTTTGCTGGTTTAAACTTGGTATTTGATGAAGGTAAAGTGTTTTGGTAAGTTTTTCTAAGTCTTGGAATGCTTAAATTCGATTAGCTATTTTATTCCTTCGTAATTCTCACTCTTTCTCTCTCTAAATCAATTTTTCTCTCTCTAGATTCTCAGACTTTAGGAAGCAAATAAAGTGTTATGGAAGGCTGGCCTATTTATAGGAAATTTGGCATTTTGCAACTTTGCTCCTAATTCCTGACCATTCGATCCAAATTGATAATTGTTCCAACTTTATGTTAAATGACCATTTCATCCCTAATTGCCTTGCAAGAAATTTTTAGAATTCTGTTGCTACAGTAAATCATTTGGCTAAATTTATAGCTTATTGCCCTAAATTTTTGGATATTCATACAATTTCTCACTATATCATTTTCATTTTCAATTTAGTCCTTATTCTTTCTTTTCCCTTAAAACTCTTATCCTAATGCAACTACATGTAACCTAATGCAACAAACATAAACATTTAATTCATTTAAAATTAACAAACATCTCTTAATGCGTAGAGGGAGCGGATGTTACAAAGGAGACATTCACATGTTCAAGGATGTAGAGAGGAAACTAAAGTTCCATGAAAGCTTGGAAAAACATGATGAACATATTCTAAACCATAGAACAACTTTAAAAGAATTGCTAAGCTACCTCAAGGATGAACTAGGATGAGATTATCTTGGATTTCCTATGGAATTTTCCCCTTATTCCTTTAATTCTTCTTCCTTGGCCAAGTAGCTCTTTCCCTCCTCACAAAAGTTTTTGTGTCATCTATACTCACGCTGCTCTCTCCCTCTCTTACCAAGTGGTATTGCCGTATCACATCTAATTCCCTCTCCCTCTTGTATTTTGTTTAATCAGCTAAAGGGAATGCTACCTTCTCTCTCTCTTTTTCTTAATTAATCATGGCTGCACGTGTACTTTTAAGCATAATTCACATTGCTTACACTCTTTGTATTTCCACTCGATCACGCCAAGAAAGGGAAAGGAGGGAAGTCACGTAATGCAAGCTGCACACTCCACTTCATACAGGCTGTACGGTTACTCAAGGGCTCTTTAATCTCCTTCCTCAGGCACGTTAAGGGTAGCACAAGTGAAGGGAATGAAATCTTGCATTACACGACGAATGTAACTTCCACACAAGCTGTACTTAGCGCTGCACTTTCCTTTCCTTCACCGGTTACATATATGGGTATTAAATTTTTTTCTCTCTTCCCCATTTTCTATTGTTTCGTGGCATTACCTATATGACACTACTATATTATGTAATTGTGAAGCTTGCTACATGCATATATATATTTAACTCCACCTATCTCATGATTACTCAATTACCTTGAAGAAAAGTCAAGGGAAGGGAAGGAGGAAGGCTATCCTTACACGCCTCTAGTCCTCACTTGCACTTGGTCACATTGAGATTAAGGCTAAAGGGAAGAAAGGAGGTCTAATGTTACACATTTCTCCCTTGCTTTCATTTCACTCCACCAAATGCATGTATATATATATTTAATGGATGCTAACTCTTTTCCTTCTCTTCTCAATTTCTATTGCCTTGTGGATATAAAAGTCACGTTCTTCTTCCTCTTCTCACCTTTACCTTTACCAAATGAAAAAATTATTTTAATTAGCATAAGAATAAATCTCTCTCCATTGTTGTCCGGCATATAAGAATTCACATGCTTCTTCCTATTTTTCATTGGTTTCACGGTTACACCTCCCATTTGTCCTTGTCGTGCATGTATATATATATCTATTTAGAATTTGGTTGTCTCCTGTGGCAATTAGGCAAAAGGAAGAAAAATAGGAAATTAAACTAAACACCTCAATTTCACATATTCCCTTTTTA
This sequence comes from Senna siamea, assembly GCA_031216115.1. Lineage (NCBI taxonomy): Eukaryota > Viridiplantae > Streptophyta > Magnoliopsida > Fabales > Fabaceae > Senna > Senna siamea. The sequence goes on along the minus strand of CM062363.1, from coordinate 21,166,338 downwards.
TGAACATTCCAAGCTACTTAATACCTAGGTCCATTCTTCATTACATCAATAAAACAATTGCATCACATTTCACGGCAACTCATCTAATTAATTAAGGAAACATTAATTTAAAACCAATCAAGAGAATATGGGGTGTTACACTTTCAATCTTGAAACATTCTAAAATTCCAAACCAATTACTCACTTCGTACCCTTCATGTGACCAAAATCCAAAAACTTTAACAAAGTTTCATCTCCATTTCACCCTTTAATCCTAATGTTCCCTTTTCAAAACCCTAACCCATTTTCTTCCATTCTCGCACTTCAAAGTAGTTTTCTCCTAAATTGCTCTGATTAAATCCTTCCAAATCACTTCTCAAACATCTCCAAATACTTCTATTTCTGTCAAATTCACAAATTTCTAAAATGGCTAAAAGAGGGTAAAAAAGGATGAAGACCAAAGGCTCTAGCTCCCAATCCTTAATACAAAGAGGGCTTTTCTCCACTATTTAACAAGTGAAACACTACTAGGAAAAGTTTGATCAGCAATCAATAGCATCTTGTAAGTATGTGAATATTGATTTTTTTAGGAAGAGAATTTTGCTATTTTCTCCATGCTGAAGGTTGCTAAACTATATAAATTGTTGAATCTGAATAAGAATTACTCTCCTAAGGTTGTTAGAGCCTTCTTTGCTTACATGAAATGTATTAAGGATACCTATAACCTTACTAGTAAATAAGGGGCAAAGCTATTAGAAACACTTAGCAAAACCTAGAGGCTTGGTTAGGAGTTGATGTAACTAGGCATATGTTCAATGATTATCATACTTCCTTAGAAAAGATTCCCTCTTATAACAAAGAAATTATTTAAAAGTCTTTTTTACCAAAAAAACCTTATACCCCTCAAGACACCTTATCTTGCAATAAACTATAAAGTCTCGCCCTAGATTAGCTAGTTAGAAATTGTTAGAAATTAAGAAATTTAGAATTTTAAAATTTTTATAAGTAGAAGTTAAAAGATTTTAATATGCATATCAAGTCAGTAAGTACATGTTGATTTCTCCTATATGGAATATCTTATTTGTAATGATTATTATGATGTGTTCATGTATGTTAAGAAGTATTAGAAAATAAACGTTTCAATTAGATTATTAACCTATACTACACTAAGGAGAAAAATCCCATGAAGACTACCATGGGAAAATTCTTTGCCAATGTAACACCTCATAATTTAATTAGCCTAAATTAATGGTCTTTAATTAAATGGATGGAATTAATGGTGTCATTTGATTAATTAGTATGAATTGCTTGCTTGCTAATTAATTAAATGAATTAGCTTAAGGAAGGGAAAATTTTTCTTGCATAATTTAATGGCCCAAAATGGTTATATTAAAAGGTAAGTTGCATGAAAATTTGATGCTTAATTTAATTCTTTATTTTCCTTTTTGAGTTACCTAGCCTAAGTACCAAGAAAGAAGCAAAATAAGATGTAACTATCTAAATATATGCATGAATGTGCCTTGCATGAAAGAAGGGAATGGAAATTAGAATTTCATGCATGAAGCCTCCAAGTCACATGTGAACTAAGAAGGAAAGAAAATTCATGCACCTTATGTGGGACCAATGGACAATACAATGAAGGAAGAGAAGTTGAATTTCCACCTTGTATGCAAGTGAGAGTGCACGTGTATTTGTAAGGAACAGAGAGAATAGGAAAAGGGAGAGGGGACACGTGAATTAGGGGAAACCATTAAATAAAGGTGCAAAATTTTTTTATGAAGCATATAAATTAGTTGCTTGAGAAAGTAGGTAAGCTAAACTTGCAAGGAAAAGAAATACCAAGGCAGCAAGAAAAACCAATTAAGTGCAGAATTTTTTGAAGTGAAATATGAACATGGGAACATGTGAGGCATGAAAACATGGTAAGAAGGAAGAATTTTAAAGCTGTAGAATTTTTCTTTGGCTTGTTGCACATGGAACCCCACGTGAAGAAGGAGATTATGGTGAGGAAAAAAAGACAAAAGGAACATAAATTTTTTTATTCAACAATAAAAATTTAGTTACTTGTGAGAATAGGTAACCCAAACTTGCAAGGAAACGAATTACCAAGGTTGCAAGCAAGAGAGTACAAGTGCAAAATTTTCTTTTAGGAAAATGAAAATAAAATGCAATTGGAACCTTCACACCCCCACACACCACTTAAGCCAAGAAAGAGACAAGAGGGAAATTGAAAATTTGACTTTTATACTACAAACCACACGTGAAGGGAGATAGAGAAATGGAAATTAAGAATTTTGGTCTCACAAGGAGACATACACACGTGAAGTAGGGAAGAAAAAAGAAAAAGAGAAAAAGAAAACAAAGAGAGAGGTGGCTTGAAGTGAGGGAAAAGAAACAATTGGGAAGGTTCATTCCATGAAAGCTACACATACACACACACGTGAGGAAAGGAAATAAAAAGGAGAGAAAGGAAGAGAGAGTGACGTAAGACAAGGGAAAACCCCACTCTTGAGAAATACATGCAACAATTACATGTGGAGAAGGGAAAGAAGAGGAGATTTGAAGGGTCTTGGAAGAGCCTTTGAAGGGGGGCCACGTGAAGCACAAAGAATTAGGAGGAGGAAGAAGCAAAAGTGATCAAAAGGGAAAGAGCAAGGGAAGCAAGGTAGGTTAACAATCTAAGCTTTTGTTCCATGTTCTAGTTATGCAACCCAATATTTATGTTTAAAGTTTTCCATAGAACTTAAGTTGTCCCTACATTCTTGACCTAAATGTATGTATGTGGCTAGCATGTGTGGTTTAATGGAAGGTTGATGGGTAAGGTAGCATGAATATGTTGTTAGAAAAAGAATTAGGGTCGGATGATGTCAACTTTATGATGAACACAAAGAAAGAACCCTAACCTTTTAAGTGTACTAAGTAAAGAACAAAAAGAAAGGAAATGGAATTTGCCAAAAGAACAAAACTCCCTAGGACAAGTCCACGATAACTATTCTTGAAATTATTAGGATTTTTAGGAAGGAAATGTACATTGTAATTAATTTTCCAAGAAAAATAAATTATTATGGAAATTATTAGAATTTTAGAAAGAAAATGCACATTGGAATTAATTTTCCAAGAAGAAGAAATTATTATGGAAATTATTAGAGTTTTTAGAAAGAAAATGTGCATTGGAATTAATTTCCAAGAAAACAGAAATTATTCTTGAAATCATTAGGATTTTTAGAAAGGAAATGTACATGATAATTAATTTTCCAAGAAAAAAAGAAATTATTATGGAAATTATTAGAGTTTTTATAAGGAAAATGCACATTGCAATTAACTCCAAGAAAAAGAAATTATTCTTGGAAATTATTAGAATTTTTAGAAAGAAAATGTACATGGAAATTAATTTCCAAGAAAAGAAATTATTGTTGAAATTATTAGAATTTTTAGAAAGAAAATGTGTATGGGAATTGATTTCCAAAAAAAAAAAAGGACTCTTATTATTGAAGTTATTATAATTTTAAAGGGGATATACACTAATAATGATTCTCAAGAAAAGAAACTTTCCCTAGATAATTAAAGAAATGTTAAAGGTGACCAAGTGCCCACCTAGTGCCCAAATGTGCACAATGACCCTAGGTGGAAGGGTGGCCAAGTGTCCCCAAGAGCCCAAGTGTGCACGATTAAAATACAAAGAAAATTTAAGAATGATAAGCCTAAATAATTTGTTAATATATGGTAATATATGTCACAGCATGTTTTATTTGACAATACATTAGTCCTATCCTATTGACATTTTAATAGACCATATATTGCTTGCCAACTATATTTTTGAATTATGATGTATTTTATTCCAAGAATGTAGAACTAATTACTTTGGTGCTAACACCCTGATACATATTAGTTGTGTTTAAAAATCCAAATTGTTAAGCTACTAGGAAACTTGCGTTTCTCATTTTGTGCTAATATGTATCAGATGCAGATGCATAGCCTGGGTGGAAGTTCGAGTTCCTTTTGGGTTAAGAAATTTTTGTAACACCTATTTTTTTGGGTCTTAGTCTAGACATACTCCATTTAGATCTAGGATTATTCTTTGGGCAATAGACTTGAGATGTAATTTGAAAGGATCAGGGGAAGGGATAGGTAAAGGACTGGTCCGTCTTACAAATTTGTAAAGGAAGTATAAGTGACAGGATTGTTGTCTCCTGAATTCCTATGGATGAGTGCTTCGCATATCCTGATACATGTTTACTGTAATGTAATGGATATTATGGAACTTATTTCACTAAATTGTATGAAAGTTTAAATTCCACTGTGTAGCATAGAATTTCTTTTATTCTGCTGTGCATGTAAGTTTTTATCATGAAGGTTTAAAGATCCCGAACTTAATCTGCTTAATATAATGCAATGGTATAATTGCTCAAACTTTAATTAAATAGAGGATAAAGATAATGTACTGAACCTATCTTTTTATATCAGAATTAATGATAATACTAGATAGGGGCATTACATTAAGTTGGTATCAGAGCACAGCTACCTAGGTTAGGACAAGGTAGAATTCCTCAAGTAAGGGACTAGTTCAGGTTAGTTAGTTGTACCTAGGCGGTTGGCTAGCTTGTATTTGTTTTAACCTTAGGGAATGGAGCATTAGGTTTGGGAAGATAGGAGCTCTTGTTGGTGTCATATGTTACCTGCTTAGTCATTTGTTATTGAGCTTGATCACCTCGGTAATTATTGTTTTGTAGAGTGACGATATGGTGCCGACATGAAGAGGTAGAGCCAAGGCCCAACGTGCGAAAGTAGATGTGAATGAAGTCCTTTAGACCATGCGGGAAATGGCAGAAACTATGAGGGCTCAAGCTGCAGTTACAGCCGAGGCACTCTGTCAAGCCCAGATGAATCGAATCAAAGTGAAGATGCCCAGACAAGGGAAGAGCAGGTGAGAACCCTAGTTGGCGGAGGCTAGTCCGATTTCCAGAGACTCAGGCCTCCCGTTTTAAATGGCTTGGCAAACTCAAAGAAGGTTGAGAAATGAGTCCAGAAGATGGAAGAGTTGTTTGAGGTACTAGGGACCATAGAGCCGTAGAAAGTCATCTTCATCGCCTACCAGCAGAAGGGGGAGGCGAAACACTAGTGTAAAGGGATAAAGTAATTAATAGAGGCCTAGGGGATCCCACTCACCTAGGAGAGCTTCAAAGACGCATTCTTGGAAAAGTACTTCCCCTAGAGCAAGTGGAATGCAAAGGAGGGGGGAGTTTTTGCTGATCAAGCAGGGAGGCAGGCCCTTCAAAGAACATCTAGCCAAGTTCGAAGAGTTGTCCAAGTTCTCTTCGTACTTGAAGTGGAGACCTGACGGAGCATGGAAGGCCATGCACTTGGAGAATAGCTTGGACCCGGAGCTGTACCACGAATGGCTGCACAAGAGATCAGGGATTACCTGACACTAGTGAATAAGTCCAGAATAGCCTCTAGATCCCTGGCCGACTATAAAATAAGAGACAGGAAGCTAGCTTTCTTAAGAGAAAGAGCCCAGCCAGATTTAGCAGGGGTCAAGATAGGAAGTTCCTGAAGAACCAGACCGGGAAGAGGCCAGTGAATACTGTAACCCTCTAATCCTACAATTCCTTTTAAAGTGATTTAAATAATATAAATAATATACTATAAGATTGGTGAATTACTATTTTCTTTACCTGAGTCAATTTTTAATTATTTATCAAGTGAATTAAAAATTGATATTGGTTTGGGCTACTACACTTGGGATCTCACACATTACACAGTGAAAATTAAAACATATTAGTTAAAATGATATACATGTGCATACATATATTCATATACATCAACACTCATTTACAGTGTATACATATCATTCATTAGACATATATCTATTGATATGTGAGAGTGTTAGCTAGGGTAAGGAGACAACAAGCCTGTCACTCATACCCATTTAACAAAAATAGCTAGTGGATTCCTAGTTCACATATCCTAATACATATATGACCTTATCCTATACATAAAAACTATTCTCCTGATCCTTTTGCCAATATATCACCAAGATCCAGTGTATGGGGCATACCAAAAACTTTTTTACTCTAACACTTCATGTAATCAGGGTGGGGGAAGTACTTCCCATACATATATAATCCATAGTTCCATAATAATAGGGAAATATCCCAGGAAGGGTATTTCAACTAACTCCATCTCTATCTCAAGGAAGATCTGGTATCTAGGCATCTGATACAAACTAGCATTTTTTTGAGAATAAATCCCAGTAGCATTAATAACCATTTTTCAAAATAGCTAGTTTTACCACCGTAAACTCATACGAAAATTCTACATTCTTTTTCATAAAACAATACATTTATTGGGTTATCCTGTATAACATTTCATTAAACATTCACACTTGCATGCATAAACTTAACTCATAGTATATACCTCATCAATTCATTAAAATATATAGGTAACATAGCATCATTCATATAACTTTTATCATAACATAAAGAGCAATAAGGAAATAAGAGCACTTCTCATTGGCCTCTGCCAATTATCATCATCATCATCATATAATTGCATAATAAGAGAAATCTAGCGAGGCAACATGTGCACCACTCCATGTTTTCGCATATATTCTGTGCCAACTCTACCTAGTAGTCCTCGACTGCATATAACATTTGTGTACATTCTAGAGCATCCTCCAGTGGATCTAAGTACCATAAGGTCCCCAACTTTGGGTTGCATACATAAAGTACATATTGGGGTCCTCAAAATGCTATTCATAAACATATATATATGGGTGAATCGGTGCATACTATAGTTCTGTAAATTCTAAGTACATGACTTTTCATTTACTTTGGCCATTAAGTCACTAACTTACAATTTACAACTATCACGATAATTGTGGAATGTCCGATCACCATCCCATACCAGCGATCAGTCATTCAGATATGAATCTATCTACCACAAATACATATATTAAGAATATAATTTTTATTTTTCTTATGTATTCTTGCTCTTTCCTTTTAACTTTCATCACTTTCATGCTCTTTCTCATTTACATTCAACGTATATGTTACCTTGCTTGTAATTTGAGTTTAATCTCTAATTTGGATTTAGTTTATTGGCTAGATATCATTCAAATATATCATTAAGTTCATCTTTTCATCACAAAAGGTGGCAGTCGACTGGTATCACGCTGCAAGTTGACTGATTGCATTCTATCTAAATTTTCAAAATTCCAAATAGAGAGCTATCAGTCGACTACTAGGTGCCAGCTATCGACTGCTAGCTTATTGTTGGGCTTGACAGTCGACTGTTGGGTTGGGGCAGTTGGCTACTCTGTTCTTGGGCATTTCTGGAAGAATAAAGAATATGGCAGTCGACTTCCAGGTGCTCGACAGTTGACTGCTAGCATTCTGTATAAGTTTCTGGGTATATCAAGAACACGATACGATCATCACCGCAAGGCGATCACCGCGTTTTGCTTTGTTTTGTGAATTGCCGTTGACCCAAAATTTTAATCCAAAAACTTGTTTATAAACCTATTTTGAAATTGATGAACTCAAGATAAAATCCTTAGTAACATTTAACATAAGAAAACATCCTAAAACATCATATAATCTTGTCCAAATTTGAGATTAAAACTCATTTTTGTTCAAGCTGAAAAATCCATTTTTCAGAAAAAAATTTTAGCATGCACAAGTATTTTCAATTGGTTAAAAATACCCAATAGTGATTAAAAATAATAAAAATGTAGTTTTAAATCCCTTTTTCTTTCAAACAAGTTCAATTTCACAAAATTCAGTTGTATGAATAGTAAACTCCAAAATAAATGGATTGGGTTATTATGCTACCTTAATCCGTGTTTAACTAATGTTTGAATGCTACTTGATGTTGTGGATGCCTTCCTAATTACTTTTCTAACTTAAAATCTTGCTAGAAATGAGATTTACTACCTTTTTCCTTCAGCTTCTATCTTTAGCTTGTTCACACTCTCTCTAGAAACTCAGGATTCAAGATGAAATGGAAGGATTCTAAGGTGTTCCACCTATTTATAGGTGATCCGACCCTTTGCAATTCTACTCCCAATTCTCGACCAGTTGGCCCAAAATGATAATTCTTCCAACTATATGTTAAATTACCATTTTATCCCTAGCTCATTGGTAGAAAGCTTTTAAAATTCTATTGCTACAGTAAATCCTTTCGCTAAAATTGCAATTTTCATCCCTAAACTTTTTCACTTTTCAGTTTAGTCCTTTTCTTCATTCTAGTCAATTTTCTCACTCATTTCTAGTCAAACTCTTGCACTCATGCAACTATATGCAAGCTAACATAACATAAATGCAACATACACAAGCAATCAATTAAAATTAACAAACATCTCTCAAAATTTAGGAGTGAATGTTACAAATACCCCAGCTGCCCAAACCACCTGCTCGAAGTGCGGGCAGAACCATAGAGACAGGCCATGTATGATGGGGAAAACTTATGCTATTGATGTAGGACACCAGGGCACATCTCCTGAGTCTGTCCGACATTGAAGAAGATGGAGGAACCCGTAAAGCCCCTTACTAAGGGAAGGGTATATACGCTAAATGGGAAAGAGGTGGCCCAGTCAGATGATTTGTTGAAAGGTACATGCTTTATTCATAATATTACTTTAATTGTGTTGTATGATTCTGGCGTCACCCATTCATTTATCTCAATAAAATGTGTTCAGAAATTAAAACTACCTACAACCACTCTACCCTATGAGCTTTCTATAGTAGTACCCACCAATGAAAACGTGTCCACAACCTTGATTTTTTTGAACTGTTCCATTGTAATTGAAAATAAGACCTTTTTGGTAGACCTTATTTGTTTACCCATGGAAGAATTAGATGTCATCCTTGGTATGGACTGGCTCTCTTCAAATAATGTTATCTTAGAATACTTAGCTAAGTCAGTGACTTTCATAGACACTAGGCCAGTAAATGTTCCTCGGAGTTAAAACGTCAACAGGAACTAGGAACCATACCTATAGTCAAGGAATTTTTGGATGTGTTTTCGGAAGAAATTACTAGCTTTCCACCTGAGAGAGAGATAGAGTTTTCTATAGACCTAGTTTTGGGGGCAGGGCCGATTTCCATAGCACCCTATAGGATGTCCCTGATGGAATTAAAGGAGTTAAAATAGCAGATAGAGGACCTCTTAGCCAAACAATTCATTAGACCCCTTGCATCATCATAGGGGACTCCTGTATTGTTTGTCAAGAAGAAGGACAGGAGTATGAGGATGTGCATAGACTATACACAGTTGAATAAGGTAACAATAAAGAATGAGTATCCTCTCCCTAGAATCGATGACCTACTAGACCAACTAAGAGGCGCCACTATCTATTCTAAGATTGATTTGAGATCGAGGTATCATCAGATCAGGGTTAGGAAGGAGGACATACCTAAGACCACCTTTAGGACTAGGTATGGGCACTATGAATTCCTCGTAATGCCCTTTGGACTAGCAAATGCTCCAATTGTTTTCATAGATTACATGAACTGCATCTTTAGACCTTCCCATGATCAGTTTGCCGTAATGTTTATAGACGACATATTAGTGTATTCCAAGAATAGATAGGAGCGTGAGTCGTACCTCAGGACAGTGCTGTAAATACTTAGGGAGAAGCAACTGTATGCTAAGCTCGAAAAGTGAGTTTTGGTTGAAAGAAGTTAAGTTCCTAGGGCATGTGATCTCTGATAAGGGTGTATCAGTAGATCCCCGCAAGACTGAAGTTGTAGTAAACTAGGAAAGGGCAATCACAATTATAACACCCTCTATCCTACAGTTCCTTTTTGATATTTAAAAACTATAATATGAAAATAATTATCAAAGTGTTAGTGTTACTATCACTTCTACCCTAGTAAATTTTAAAACTTTTTATCAAGTTCATTAATTAAGTGTCATTTGGGTTGGTCTCTACTCTCGGGTTCTCTCGGCATCACAGCGGAATAAATACATATAGCATACACCTAGATTAACTATACATAGACATGCATTCTTAATTAAATATAATCAATTAACTATTGGGCATGGAGGCAACAATCCTGCCACTTATAACCCTATTAATTAGTCTATTCATCAATCTAGCCTAATTCATATACAAATAAGTTAGAATAGGCTATACAAAATAATCCTACACTAGCCTTTCTCAAAATATCATGAAGGCTAGCTCAATCCTACCATATACTAATACTATTGAAATTAAATAGTTTATATGCCTGGATTGGACACTTATTCATACTTTACCTTCACCTCCAGCCCAAGGGGACCTACACATCTGGTATATGCCAACACTATTGTGAGAAATGAATCTCAGTAGCAATACAACCAGTTACGAAATCTATTGACCTGTATCATCATGTTTGCATGAAAAAACTCTACATTCTTTTATAAAACATATCGCATACTATTGCGATGAAATGAGTGTAGCATTTATTCATGTTATGTACTCATATGTTTGCATGTGCATTTAAAATATATCAACTTTAAAACATGGGAGGTGAATTCATCATCATTCTCATCATAAAAAATTTCTTATAAAATACATGTAGGATAGTAAACATAACATCATTTCATTTCCATAACATGCAAGCTGTACATAAAACACCCTAAGAGTAATCGAGAGAATTGCCCAGCAACAACTCCACGCACCACTATCTATATAAATGAGCGCATGTATCTAAGTACCGTAATGGTCTTTACCCCTTCCTGGCAGATCATTCCTGACCAGCGAGATTCCTCCTTTTTGTCCCAAATGGGGCTGGTATACTCTCATGGGATCACCGTCAACTATACCCGGATCATTTCCTCTCTGCTTTTGGGCGGATCATAATACTATAGAATCACCATCCCTTTTTGATGAATCACATTCCCGGTACGTTATTATTTACATATATGTCCTTTGGGAGATGACACTAATTTAAAGTTTACAACCATCACGGTGTTTTCAAAATAATCTAAGTTCATATGGATGTTTAACCATCCCAATTTATGGCACAGTCGTGGAATGCCCAAAGGCCGTTTCATACCGACAATCAGTCACTCAATCATGAGCCTATCTACCTTAAGGTATACACTGAAAATACTTTCCTCTTTCCTTCTAAGTGTTTTTTACTCTCTCTTTCTTTTACTATCCCAAGGGTATCATCACCCAAAACTCCTAGTTTCCTTGCTTACCTATGTTGTGAGCCCTTAATTAAGTTAGTATAAAGAATTACTAAGCTCAATTGCCATTAAAAACCTCTTTTCACTAGTTGGAGGGCTACCAGTCAACTGCTGGAAGGCTAGCAGTCGGCTGGTATCTCCCTAGTGGCTTTATGGGTAAAAATATGAGCACGAAAGTCGACTACTGGGATAGCCAGTCAACTACATAGTGCAAAATCGGGCCCAATAGTCGACTGCTAAGTATCTGGCAATCAGCTGCTAAGCCTCTATCTGTACTTCTGGATTTTCCAAGAGTATGACAGTTGACTGCGAGGATGGCTAGTTGACTACTTAGTGGAGACCTGGGCCCGAAAATCAACTACTAGGTATCTGGTAGTCGGCTGCTAAGCCTCTGTCTACACTTTTGGGTTTTCTAGGAATACGACAGTTGACTGCCATCTACTTAGCAGTCGACTGCTATGCTCCGTTGTAGTTCATAAAACATAATTTTGATAATACCCAGTCCAGAATGCATTCCATTTTCAATTCTAAACTTATGAGTTTAATTCCCATACAACAAACTTTACTTTTCATTAAACATTTCTCATCCATTAGCTCAAACATGGTACAGTCAAGGAAATCTAGTCTATATCTTTAGATGAACACAACCCAGCCCTTCCAATCCATTACAAGAACATATATGAGCATACATTCTGCAACACAACATCCCATAAAAGTAGAAAAGCATACAGAATGTAGGTTTAACCCTAATCTCAGTTCAAACATGTAGAAATCTAGATTTTTCAGCAACAGTAACATTTTAGAAAAAGATAAGGGTTTAGGATGGATTGCTACCTTGATTCCTTATAAATGTGTGTTCTTAATGTGTTAGAAATTATCCCCTCTTGCTGTAGAACTAATTTCTAGCTTTAATTAGCCCTTTCTTTCACCAAAAATCTCCCTCCTTTGCCCTAACTCACCCCTTTCTCTCTTTACTTGCCCCTCTTGTTTCTCTCTCTAAAATCTAAAGGTTTGGAAGTGTATGGGAGTTTTAGAGCTGTAGCTAGGGTTTAAGGAAGTTTGTGGAATTTGCTCTTTGGTCCCTGGGTTGTTTTGCACTCTTGGTCTCACTTAGTTTTCCCTTTTCAATTGAGTCTTTAACTATCTCTTACTAAACCTTCATTTATTTCCTTTCAATTTAGTCCCTAGGCTAATGCAACTATATGCACTAATGCAATATACACAAGCATTAAACATCAAATTAACAATTATCAAACATCCCTTTAATCATAATTGGAGCGGATGTTACAATTATGAATATTCTATTTGCTTAAGGGAAGACGTGTAGTAGTGAAAAGGGAGATAAGTGCAGTGCTCATAATTAGGCCTTAAGGATTTCACACTTAACTTCATTTTCCTATGATTCCCAATATTTTAAAGCATATGTATATACTTGTGTGGCATAAAATGGAAAAGGTAGAACTATTTATGGTGATGAATATCACAATGAATGAATAAGCTCATAAAAGGCCGACATGTGCATCAATGGACGATCAAGCTTGAAACTGAGAAAGCTATGGTCGTAGGTAAGGTGTATAAATTATATGGGTATTTATATCATATCATTATATTATGAATGGCTTTTATGCGAATGATTGGTAAGCATCCTAATAACATGCATTGTGATGGAATATTACTCTATTAAGAATCTATAAATTCTCATCCCTATTAACATGTTATAGATGATGCACTGCCAAGTGATCCTAGAGGTAGAGGTAACCGTGGTTAGTATTCCCTTTTTGGGGATAATATTCACCATAGTGCAAGAATTGACTATCATGTGGGTTATCGATTTACCTCCACCACCTGCTTAGCCATGATGTATTAGGATAATCAGTGTTGTTTCTTTTTGGCTATGTATTCTAGGCCCTTTTATGTATTTTGGATGTATATATATGTTGGCATGTCTCACATATGTATATAGTTAGTACACATAATGCCATTAGTTATGTATTGGTTGTTTCTTGAGGGAACTTAGGCCACACTTATCAAATATGTTTATAACTAAAATGCAACATTTTATGTAAGGTATGAAACATTGGCTCTTATGGTAATGTAAGTCATTCCATTGGTGTATAGATACATACATATATATAAGTATATAAATATATAACGAGTACATTGAGAAATACCTACCAAATTAGGAGAGCTCAAAAGTACAAGTAAATCCCTAATAAGAACACATACATATATCAATTATAAAAAAAAACTAGGAAAGGGAAATCTAACCATATAAACCCAAACTAAATAAATGGGAGGAGATTGGTCTTTTAGAACTTGCTTACATAGGGTAATAGGTGAGGCTTTACATAAAATCTCCTTAGAAAACTGCCTTCTGCACTTTATTCTCACTCACTGTCTGGTAAAAAAAATTGGGAATTTTACCTCTACTAGTAATCCTGCATAGTTTATGATGTATGGTGTCCTCACAGGTGATCCCTTCAACCTACCCTTCTTCATTATGGAAAAAATGTAGAGATGTTTAAGGGTTAGGAATCAGGTTCTTTCTTATGGCTCCCTCATCACTGTTATCTTAGAAAAACATAAGTTCAACCCATTTGAGAATGATAAGGTTAGCCCAACTAAAATCAAAATAACTAACTTGTAAGGCTTCACTATACTAAGTATGGAAATTTTAGGGTTCCTAAAATTTCATCTAACATATGTACAATTTGCATTTACAGACTCATTTCAAGCATTCCAATAGTCAATATTCAATAGGTTTGATTACCTTGATAACAGAATTGAGGGCCTTGAAGACAGAGTTAGAGACATTGATGAAGTGTTGCGGAAAATATGGAATTGCATCGATGAGCCAAGGTAACCTGGGGATCAACACTAGTTTTATATGTTCTTTTATGTTTTTCAAATTTACCCTTCCCTTCTTTTTGTTAATGACAAAAGGGGGAGAAGTTGTAACATCCCACCTCTACTAGCACAACACATATAAGCCCCATAGAGATGTTGTGCTACTAACATAAATTTACTTAACTACCCAAGTTCAATTTTAAATTAATTACCTAGAATCCTTAATTAATTCAATTTCAAGTTAAAGGTTGCACTTGGGATTCTCACTCATATGTGTGTGTGTGTGTGTGTATATGTATAAATAGATGGCAGCAAAAGTATAAAAACTCTAAGATATATTCAAGGATACAAGTTGTGTAACACCCCCAATCCTATATTTTTTTTTGTTAATTAAATAATATAATATAATATAATATAAGATTAGTGAGTCATTACTACCTTTATCTGAATAAAATTTTAACTTTTACCAAGTTAAATAATTAAGTGCCTCTAAGTATGGGATGATGATTGGACATTCCATGAGTATTGTGATAGTTGTGAATTGTAAGTTAGTGACTTAATGGCCAATGTAAATGAAAAGTCACATACTTAAAATTTACAGAACTATAGTATGCACTGATTCACCCATATATATATGTTTATGAATAGTATTTTGAGGACCCCAGTATGTAATTAATGTGTGGAACCGAATTGTGGGGACTCTATTGTACTTGAATCCACTGGATAATGCTCCAAAATGTACACAAATATGATATGCAGTCGAGGACTGCCAATGGGCATAGTTTCCACAGTACATATTTGAAAGTATGGAGTGGTGCACATGATGACCCTCTAGATTTCTCTTATATTATGCAATTATATGATGATGATTATGATGATATTTGCAGAGGCTAACGAGAAGTGCTCTTATTTCCTTATTGCTCTTATTTTATAATAAAAGTTATATGAATGATGTTATGTTACCTGTATATTCTGGTGAATTTATGAGATATATAGTACCAGTTGAGCATATAGAGTAAGCAATCCATGCAAGTATAGATGTTAAATGAAATGTTATACAAAATAACCCAATAGATGTACAGTGTTTATGAAAAAGAATGTAGAATTTTTGTATGAGTTTACAGTGGTACAAACTAGCTGTTTTGAAAACTGGTTATTAATGCTACTAAGATTTATTCTTAGAAAAATGCTGGTTTGTATCAGATGCCTAGGTTTTAGATAGTGCTAGAAGTGGAGGTGGAAGTGGTGGAGATACCCTTCCTAGGGCATTTTTCTATTATTCATGATGTGTGGATTATGTATATATGGGAAGTTCCTTCCACACCTTAAGTATGTAAAGTGCTAGGAAAGCTGTTGGTATGCCCAATACCCTAAATCCTTATGATATTTTGATAAAAGAATCAGGACAATAGTTTTGATGTATAGGATAAGGGCATATATGTATTAGGATATGTGAACTATGAATTCACTAGCTATTTTTATTAAATGGGTATGAGTGATAGGCTTGATGTCTCTTTACCCTAGCTAACACTCACACATATCCATAGATATATGTCTAATGAATGATATGTATACACTTTAATGAATGTGGATGTATATATATATGTATGTATGTTTTATATCAATTAATTTAACATATTTTCCACTACATAACGTGTGAAATCATTAGTGTAGTAACCCAAACCAATAATACTAATTATTTCATTAGATAAATATTTAAAATTTGACTTGGGTAAAGGAAGTAGTAATTTAACAATCTTATAGTACATTGTTTATATTATTTAAATCACTTTAAAAGGAATTATAGGATTAGGGGGTTACACTAATTTGGTATCAGAGCACTATTACCATGGCTAGTTAGAATTGGCTCGATAATGAAAGGGTAGATTCCTCAGGATAGAGACTAATGTAAGGTAGTTAGTTAAGCCATGGCAGTTGATTGGCTTGTACTATGTTTTAACTTGAGGAATGAAGTATTAGGTTTGGGTAGATGATATTTCTAGTTAGTGCCATGTAATCTCTTATAAATAGTATGTTATTGAGACTAATCACTTCGGTAATGTTTATTTTGTAGAGTGAATTATGGCCCCACCTAGGAGAAATATTGGGAAGGAAAAGGAAAGTTAAACTAATATGGAAAGAGCTATGCAAGTGATAATGGGAGTGGCAGAAGCTATGAGAGAATAGGCTACTACTGCAGCTCAACATACTGTTGTTGCCACCCAACAGGCTACTGCCACTACTCAACAAGCTGCAGCTACATCTGAATCAATTAGACAATTTGAAGAGAATAGACCTCTGAATCCCAATCCAAACCCTAAATTTGGACAAGTGGGAAATCAAGCTTATAATGGTTGGCCTAAATTTTAGAGAAATAAATCTCCTTCCTTTAGGGGTTAGTTTAACCCACAGGCAACTGAAGAATAGTTGTGAGAGATGGAAAAGTTGTTTGAGGTTCTAGGGAACACGGACAAATAGAAGGTATTGTTTGCTACTTACATGCTTGTTGAGGAAGCAGAATATTAGTGGAGAGGAGCGAAACAATTACTGGTAGCTCAAGAGACCAGATTACCTGGGAAGTTTTTAAAAGAAGGTATCTAGAAAAGTATTTCCCTGAAAATATGAGAAACTAGAAAGAAATTAAATTCATGCAATTAAAGTAGGGAAGTATAACTTTTAAGGAGTATTTAGCAAAATTTGAGGCACTGTCTAAATTCTCTTCTTATTTGGAGCATCATCCAAATGAGACATAGAAAGCATTACATCTAGAAGCTGGGTTGAGGTCAGAGCTAAAGAATGCTATTGCTTCGTTTGAAATTAGAAACTTTGTGATGTTAGTGAACAAGTGTTGTATTGTTTCTCAGAACTTGGCTGACACAGAGAAAGAAAGATAGAGGGCCAATTTCTTTAAAAGAAAACAACTTGGATCCTTTAAATGAAGGGATAATAGAAATAAGGGAAACTAAAAGGGAAAGAAACCTATGGTGAGACAGGCAATACCCAATGCTTGTCTAAAGTGTGGGAAAAGTCATGGCGGACCTGGTAGATTACATTTGGGTGTGTGTTATAAGTGTGGAAAATAGGGTCACTTCATTAAAGACTGCCCTGAGTGGAAGAAGTTAACTAAGCCCACAAGACCTCTTACTATGGGAAGAGTTTATACTCTCAAAGGTAAAGAAGTAGTCCAGTCCGATGATTTGATAAAAAGTAAATGTTTGATAAATGGTATATCTTTAATTGTGTTTTATGATTCAGGCACCACTTATTCTTTCATTTCTTGTGAATGTGTGGAAAGATTGAATTTACCTTTATTTAAATTGCCCCATGAGTTATCTATTTCTACTGCTGCAGGAGAATGGGTATTAACTTCTTTAGCCTGCTTAAATTGTTCCCTTGTTGTTGAAAATAAGCCCTTTATTGTTGACCTCATTTTTTTAACCTTTGGTGAGATTGGATATCATTTTCAGGATGGATTGGTTATCTGCAAACAATGTAGTCTTGGATTGTTCTAAGAAATCTGTGACTTTTATAGATGTCATGCCAGTAGTTAGGAAGATTGAGGAAGAGATCTAAAGAACTAGTTTTCTGTGTTCTTCTAAGGTCGAATTTTAGCATAAACTTAATGTTATTCCTATAGTTTGTGAATTTTCAAATGTCTCTTCCAATGAAATTTCAAGTCTTCCACAAGAAAGAGAGATAAAGTTTTCTATAGAATTGATTCCTGACATAGGACCAATTTCAATAGAATCTTATAGAATGTCTCCCTTAGAGTTCACTGAATTGAAAGTACAGATAGAGTATCTTTTGGAGAAACATTTATTAGGCCTAGTGCTTCACCTTGGGAAGCACCAGTTCTATTTGTAAACAAAAAGGATGGAAGTATAAGGTTATGTATAGACTATAGACAACTAAACAGAGTAATTGTGAAGAATAAATACCCACTTCCTAGGATAGATGACCTGTTAGATCAATTGAGAGGAGCTACTGTGTTTTCCAAAATTGATTTATGGTCAGGATACCATCAAATCAGATTCAGAATAGAAGACATACCTAAGACAGCCTTTAGAACCAGATATGGGCATTATGAATTTCTGGTAAGGTCATTTGGACTAATGAAGTGGGTATTTATTCTAACAAATCATTTATCCTAGGAATTGGGTATTTATTCTTCATAGTTACCCAGTTCAGTTGTCTATAGTATACACATAATCTCATACTTCCATCCTTCTTCTTCACAAATAGAACTGGTGCTCCCCAAGGTGAAGCACTGGGTCTAATAAACTATTTCCCCAAAAGATCCTCTATCTGCACCTTCAATTTAGTTAACTCTAAGGGAGACATTCTTTAAGGTGTTATAGAAATTGGTCCCATGCCAGGAATCAATTCTATAGAGAATTCTATCTCTCTCTCAGGTGGAAGGCTTGCTATTTCATTGGGAAAGGCATATAGAAATTCACAAACTATAGGAATAGCATTAAGTTTATGTTGAAGTTCAACTTTAGAAGAACACAGAAAGCTAGTTCCTTAGATCTCTTCCTCAATTTTCTTAACTACCGGCATGGCATAAAAAAAACTCACAAATTTCTTAGAACAATCCAAGACTATATTATTCACAGACAACCAATCCATCCTGAGAATAATATCCAATTCCACCAAAGGTAAACAAATGAGGTCAACAATGAAAGGCTTATTTTCAGTAACAAGGGGACAATTTAAGCAAGCCAAAGAAGTTAATACCCGCTCTCCGACGGCAGTAGAAATAGATAACTCATGGGGCAATTTAAATAAAGGCAAATTCAATCTTTCCACACATTCCCAGGAAATTAAATAATAAGTGGCACCAGAATCATACAGTACAATTAAAGATACACCATTTATCAAACATTTACCTTTTATCAGATCATTAGACTAAACCACATCTTTACCTTTGAGAGTATAAACTCTTCCTATAGTAGGAGGTCTTGTGGGCTCAGTCGACTTCTTCCACTCAGGGCAATCTTTAATGATGTGACCTGGTTTTCCACACTTAAAACACACACCTGACTGGAATACTACAAGGTCTGCCTTGACTTTTTCCATACTTTGAACAAACATCAGGTGCTGCCTGTCTTGCCACAGGTTTCTTTCCCTTCTGGTCTCCTTCATTTCTACTATCCCTTCCTTTGAAGGATCCAGGTTGTTTTCTTTTAAAGAAATTGGTTCTCTGTCTTTCTTTCTCTATTTCAGCCAAGTTCTGAGAAACTTGTTCACTAACATAGCAAAGTTTCTAATTTCAAATGGAGCAATAACATTCTTTAGCTTTGATCTCAACCCAACTTCTAGTTGCAATGCTTTCCATGTCTCATTTGGATGATGCTCCAAATAAGAAGAGAATTTAGATAGTGCCTCAAATTTTGCTAAATACTCCTCAAATGTCATATTGCTCTGCTTTAACTGCATGAATTCAATTTCTTTCTGGTTTCTCATGTTCTCAGGGAAATACTTTTCCAGATACACTCTTTTAAAAACTTCCCAGTGATCTGGGTCCCTTAGGCTACCAGTAAATTTTTTGCTCCTTTCCACCAATATTCTGCTTCCCCAACAAGCATGTGAGTAGCAAAAAAAACCTTATATTCGTCTGTATTCCCTACAACCTCGAAAAATTTTTCCATCTCTCACAACCATTCTTCATCTGCTTGTAGATTAAACTCACCTCTAAAGGAAGGAGGATTATTTCTCCAAAATTCAGACCAACCATTATAGGCTTGGTTTCTCACTTGGCCAATGTCAGGATTTAGGTTGGGATTTATAGGTTTATTCTCTTGAAATTGTCTAAGTGCTTCAACTGTCGCTGCAGATTGTTGAGTAGCAGCAGTAGCCTATTGGGCAGCAGCAGTAGCTAGTTCTCTTATAGACTCTGCCACTCCCATCATGACTTGCATTACTCTTTCCATATTAGTTTCACCTTCCTTTTCCTTTCCAGTATTTCTCCTAGGTGGGGCCATAATTCACTCTACAAAACAAACATTACCGAAGTGATCAGTCTCAATAACATATTATTTATAAGAGATCCTATGGCACCAATAAGAAATATCATCTACCCAAATATAACACTTCATTCCTCAAGTCAAAACATAATACAAGCCAGTCAACTGTCATGACTCACCTAACTAACCTGCATTAGTCTCTATCCTGAGGAATCTACCCTTTCACTACCGAGTTAGTTCTAACTAGTCGTGGTAGTAGTGCTCTGATACCAACTCAGTGTAACCCCCCAATCCTACAATTCCTTTTAAGTTGATTAAATAATATAAACTATATACTACAAGATTGGTGAATTACTACTTCCCTTAACCGAGTCAATTCTTAATTGTTTACCAAATGAAGTAATTACTATTATTGGTTTGGGCTACTACACTCGAGATCTCACATGTTATGCAGCAGAAATAAAAAAATATTAGTTAAAATAACATACATGTGCATACATATATTCATATACATCAACATTCATTTACAGTGTATACATATCATTTATTAGACATATATCTATAGATATGTGAGAGTGTTAGCTAGGGTAAGGGGACAACAAGCCTGTCACTCATACCTATTTAACAAAAATAGCTAGTGGATTCCTAGCTCACATATCCTAATACATCAAAACTATTCTCCTGATCCTTTAACTAAAAATATTACAAGGATTCAGGGTATCGGGCATACTAAAAACTTTCCTAAAACTTTACATCCTCAAGATATGGGAGGAACTTCCCATATATATATACCACCCAAACTTTATGAATCACAGGAAAATACCCTAGGAAGGGTATCTCCACCACTTACACCTCTACTTCAAATACTATCTGGAACCTAGGCATCCGATATAAACTAGCATTTTTATGAGAATACATTTCAGTAGCATTAATAACCATATTTCAAAATAGCTAGTTTGTACCACCGTAAACTCATATAGAAATTCTACATTCTTTTTCATGAAACAATACATCCATTGGGTGATTCTATATAACATTCCATTTAAATTTCATACTTGCATGAATAAAATTAACTCATAGTACATATCTCATCAATTCAACAAAATATATAGGTAACATAGCATCATTCATATAACTTTCATCATAACATAAAGAGCAATAAGGAAATAAGAGCAATTCTCATTGGCCTCTACTAATCATCATACATTGGCCTCTGCCAATCACCATCATAATCATCATCATATAATTGCATAATAAGAGAAATCTAGAAGGGCAACATGTGCACCACTCCATGTTTTCGCATATGTACTGTGGCAACTCTGCTTGGTAGTCCTCGACTACATATAACATTTGTGTACATTCTGGAGCATCCTCTAGTGGATCCAAGTACCATAAGATTCCCAACTCTGGGTCCCACACATTAAGTACATATTGGGGTCCTCAAAATGCTATTCATAAACATATATATATGGGTGAATCGGTGCTTACTATAGTTCTGTAAATTCTAAGTATGTGACTTTTCATTTACATTGGCCATTAAAGTCACTAACTTATAATTCACAACTATCATGATAATCGCGGAATGTCCGATCACTATCCCATACTAGCAATCAGTCATTCAAATATGAACCTATCTACCACAAATACATATATTAAGAATACAATTTTCATTTCTCTTATGCATTCTTGCTCTTTCCTTTTAACTTTCATCACTTTCATGCTCTTTCTTATTTACTTTCAAAGTATATGTTACCTTGCTTGTAATTTGAGTTTAATCTCTAATTTGGATTTTGTTTTTAGGCTAAATAGCATTCAAATATATCATTAAGTTCATATTTTCATCACAAAAGGTGGCAGTCGACTGGTATCACACTGCAAGTCGACTGATTGCATTCTATCTAAATTTTTAAAATTCGAAACAGAGTTATCAGTAAACTACTAGGTGCGGGTTGTCGATTGCTAGCTTACTGTTAGGCCCGATAGTCGACTGCTGAGTCAAGGCAGTCGGCTGCTCTATTCTTAAGCATTTTTGGAAAAATAAAGAATGTGGCAGTCGACTTCTAGGTGCCTGGCAGTCGACTACTAGCATTCTATATACATTTCTGGGCATATTAAGAACACAACAGTCAACTGCTACACCGGGGCAGTCGGCTGTTGTGTCTTACTTTGTTTTTTGAATTTCTGTTGACCCAAAATTTCAATCCAAAAACTTGTTTCTAAATCCATTTTGAAATTGATGAACTCAAGATAAACTCCTTAGCAACTTTTAAAACAAGAAAACAGCCCAAAAAATCATGTAATCTTGTCCAAATTTGAGATTAAAACTCATTTTCATTCTAACTAAAAAAATCATTTTTTAGAAGAAATTTTAAGCATGCGCAAGTATTTTGAATCGGTTAAAAACACCCAATAGTGATTAAAAACAATAAGAATGAAGTTTGTAATCCCTTTTTCTTTCAAACAAGTTCAATTTCACAAATTTTAATAGTATGAATAGTAAACTCTGAAATAAAGGGAATGGGTTATTATGCTACCTTAATCCATATTTAACTGATGTATAGATGCTACTTGATGTTGTAGATGCCTTCCTAATCACTTTTCTAACTTCAACTCTTGCTAGAAATGAGATTTACTACCTTTTTCCTTTAGTTTCTCTCTCTACACGACCACTTTCTCTCTCTATAATTTCAGGACTCAAGGTGAAATGGATGGTTTCTAAGGTATTCACCTATTTATAGGTGACCAGCCCTTTGCTATTTTTACTCCCAATTCCTGACCATTCAGCCCAAAATGATAATTTTTTCAACTATGTTAAATTACCATTTTGTCCCTACCTCACTGGCGGGAAGCTTTCAAAATTCTATTGCTACAGGAAATCATTTGGCCAAAATTGCAATTGTCATACCTAAACTCTTCCACCTTTCATTTTAGTCATTTTCTTTATTCTAGTTAAATTTCTCACTCATTTCTATCCACTTCTTGCACTCATGCAACTATATGCAAGCTAACATAACCTAAATGCAACATAGACAAGCAATTAATTAAAATTAACAAACATCTCTCAAAATTTAAGAGCGAATGTTACAACTACAACCTCTTGAAATCCTTGAATGGAAATAGGATAAGATTTCTATGAATTTCATAATAGGTTTACCAAAAACTCAATTAGGAAATGATACAATCTGGGTGATTGTAGACATATTAACTAAATTTGCACATTTCCTACCCATCAAAATAAATTTCTCATTAGATAAGTTGGCCCAATTGTATATATGAGAAATAGAAAGACTCCACGAAGTTCCTACTAATATAGTATTTGATAAATACCCTATGCTTACTTCTAGATTCTAGAGAGCCTTGCAAGAAGCTTTTGGTACTAAACTTAGTTTCAGCACTGCTTATCATCCACAAACTGATAGGCAGACTGAAAGGACTATTCAGACTCTAGAAGATATGCTTAAAGCATGTACTAATAGCGAAAAGTGAATTGGGATAGAAATTTTCCTTTAGTGGAATTTGGCTACAATAATATTTTCCACTCCAACATAGGACTGGATCTTTATGAGGCCTTGTATGGAAGAAGATATAGGTCACCCTTGTGTTGGTTTGAAGTGGGGGAGAAATAACTATTAAGACCAGACTTAGTTCAATAAACCACAAATCAAATTAAGATGATTAAAGAAAAGATGACCAAGGCCTAAGATAAGCAGAAAAGTTATGCTGATAAAAGGAGAAGACCACTTGAATTTGATGAAAGAGATCATGTTTTCTTTAAAATTTCTCTAATTACTGGTATTGGTAGGGCTGTTAAGTCTAGAAAGTTGAACCTAAGATATATTGGACCTTTCCAGATTTTGAAAAGGGTTGGCCAATCTGCTTATCAAACTGCTTTACCCCCATTTCTATCCAATATCCACATGTGTTTCATATTTCTGAACTTTGAAAATATCTTCCCAATCCTTCACATATTCTCGATGCCAAAGTAGTACAATTAAAAGATAATTTGACTTATAAACCAAGACCTTTAAAGATTATTAGTACTGAGACTAATCAATTGAGAAATAAAACTATTCATTTAGCAAAAATTTTGTGGGATCAAACGTTGCCACAAGAGGCAACTTGGGAGAAATAATAAGAGATGAGAAGAAATTTCCCAAAGTTATTTGTATAGGTATGTATAAATTTCGAGGATGAAATTTTTTAAAAAGGAGGGGAGAAATGTAACATCCATTCTTTTCGTATTCAAGAGATATTTGTTTATTTTAATGAATTGAATGTTTGTGTTTATTGCATTAAATTACATATAGAATTAATTAGAATGAGAGTTTTAAGTGAAGAGAAAGAATAAGGACCAAATTGAAAGGAAGAAGATGAAGTGAGAATGGATGTCAGAATTTTTGAAACTTCAGGGCAATAGGCCATAATTTTAGCCAAAAGATTTACTATAGCAATAGAATTTTGAAAACTTCCCGCCATTGAGCTAGGGACAAAATGGTAATTTAACATATAGTTGGAAGAATTATCATTTTAGGCCAAATGGTCTGGAATTAAGAGTAGAATTGCAAGGAGTCAAACTACCTATAAATAGGCTAACCCTTTAGACTCTTCATTGTGCTTCCTGAAAGTCTAAACTTTAGAGAGAGAGAGGATGAGCTAAAGAGCGAAGAAGAAGGAATTATGAGCAAACAACATTGTTACTTGGATTTAAGCATTCAAGGAGCTAGGAAATCACTCTAGAACACTTCCTAATCAACAAAAACTGATTAGAAATCAGCAAAAAGGTTGCATAATAACCCAATTCCTTTATTTTGGCGTTTACTATTCATATTACTAAAATTTGTGAAATTGAACTTGTTTCAAAAGAACAAGGGATAACAAACTACATTCTTCTTATTTTTAATTACTATTGGGTATTTTTAACCGATTGAAGATACTTGTGCATGCTTAAAATTAATTCTAAAAAATGGGTTTTTCAAATTGAACGAAAATGAGTTCGAATCTTAGATTTGGACAAGATTATATGATGTTTTAGGTTGTTTTCTTGTGATAAATGTTGCTAAGAAATTTATCTTGAGTTCATCAATTTCAAAATGGGTTTAAAAACAAGTTTTTGGATTGAAAATCTGGGTTAACGAAAATTTATAAAATAGAGCAAGACGCAGCAACCAACTGCCACGGTGCAGTAGTTGACTATCGTGCTCTTGAGATGCCTAGAAACATATAAAGAATGCTAGTAGTCGTATGTCGGGCACCTGGAAGTCAACTATCATGTTCTTCCTTCTTCCAAAAATGCCCAAGAATAGAGCAGCTAACTGCCTCGACCTAACATTCGACTGTCAGGGCCAACAGTAAGCTAGCGGCTGACTGCCAGACACCTAGGGGTCGACTGATAGCTCTCTATTTGGAATTTCAAAGATTGGACAGAATACAACCAGTCGACTTGCAGTGTGGTACTAGTCGACTACGACCTTTTCTAATGGAATGATGAACTTAATTAGATGTTTGAATGATATGCCAAAAAATAAATTCAAACTAGAGATTAAACTTAAATTATACGCAAGGTAACATATACTTTGAATGTAAATGAGAAAGAGCATGAAAGTGATGAAATTTAAAAGGAAAGAGCAAGAATGCATAACAGAAATGAGAATTGTATTTTTAATATATGTATTTGTGGTAGATAGGTTCATATTTGAATGAATAATTACTAGTAAGGGAAAGTGATTGGACATTCCACAAGCATTGTGATAGTTGTGAATTTTAAGTTAGTGACTTAATGGCTAATGTAAATGAAAAGTCACATACTTAGAATTTATAGAACTATAGTATGCACTAATTCACCCCAATATATATATTTATGAATAGCTTTTTGGGGACCCTAGTATGTACTCAATGTGTGGAACTGAAATATGGGGACTCTGTTGTACTTGGATCCAATGGAGGATACTCTAGAATGTACACAAGTATGATATGCAATCGAGGACTGCCAATGGGCAAAGGTGCCAGAGTATATATTCAAAAGTATAGAGTGGTGCACATGATGACCATCTAGATTTCTCTTATATTATGCAATTATATGATGATAATCATGATGATATTTGGCAAAGGCCAACAAGAAGTGCTCTTATTTCCTTATTGCTCTTTATTTTATAATGAAAGTTATATGAATGATGTTATGTTACCTGTATGGTATGATGAATTTATGAGATATATACTATAAGCTGAGCATATAGAGTAAGCAATACATGCAAGTATAAATGTTAAATGAAATTTTATACAATATAACCCAATAGATATATTGTTTTTATGAAAAAGAATGTAAAATTTTCATATGAGTTTACAGTGGTACAAACTAGTTGTTTTGAAAACTGGTTATTAATGCTACTTGGATTTATTCTTATAAAAATGCTAGTTTGTATCAGATGCCCAGGTTCCAGATAGTGCTGGAAGTAGAGGTGGAAGTGGTGGAGATACCCTTCATAGGGTATTTTCTTGTTATTCATAAAGTGTGGGTTGTGTATATATGGGAAGTTCCTCCCACACCTTGAGTATGTAAAGTGCTAGGAAAGTTTTTGGTATGCCTAATACCTTGAATCCTTATGATATTTTGATAAAAGGTTTAGGAGAATAGTTTTGATTTATAGGATAAGGGTATATATGTATTGGGATATGTGAGTTAAGAATTCACTATCTATTTTTGTTAAATGGGTATAAGTGACAGGCTTGTTGTCTCCTTACCCTAGTTAACACTCACACATATCTATAGATATATGTCTAATGAATGATATGCATACACTATAAATGAATATGAATGTATATATATATGTATGTATATTTTATATCAATTAATTTAACGTATTTTCCATTGCATAACATGTGAGATCCCGAGTGTAGTTGCCCAAACCAATAATACTAATTATTTCATTTGATAAATATTTAAAATTTGACTCTAGTAAAGGAAGTAGTAATTCACCAATCTTATAGTACATTGTCTATATTATTTAAATCACTTTAAAAGGAATTATAAGATTAGGGGTTACAATAGGAAACTGAAGAATGGTTGCAAGAGATGGAAAAGTTGTTTGAGGTCCTAGGGAACACGAATGAATAGAAGGTATTGTTTGTTACTTACATGCTTGTTGGGGAAGCAAAATATTAGTAGAGAGGAGTGAAATAGTTACTGGAAGCTCAAGGAACCCAGATTACATGGGAAGTTTTTAAAGAGTGTATTTGGAAAAGTATTTCCCTGAGAACGTGAGAAACTACAAAGAAATTGAATTCATGCAATTAAAGCAAGGCAGTATGACTTTCGAGGAGTATTTAGCAAAATTTGAAGCACTATCTACATTATCTTCTTATTTGGAGCATCATCTAAATGAGACATGGAAATCAATGACTTGTTAGATCAATTGCGAGGAGCAACTGTATTCACTAAAATTGATTTGAGGTCAGGGTACCATCAAATCAGAGTAAGAGGTGAGGATATACCTAAAACTGCTTTTAGGACTAAGTATGGGCATTATGAATTTCTTGTAATGCCATTTGGATTAACAAATGCTCCACCTATTTTTATAGATTACATGAATTGTATCTTTAGACCCTACCTTGATCAGTTCGTGCTAGTATTTATTGATGATATTCCTATATATTCTAAGAGTAGTGAAGAACATGAACACCATCTTAGAATTGTATTACAGTTGCTTAGGGAGAAGCAATTGTATGCAAAATTAGAAAGGTGTGAATTTTGGTTGGAAGAGGCGAAATTCTTAGGTCATGTAATTACTAGAGATGGAGTAACAGTAGATCCCAGTAAGATAGAAGCTATAATTGGTTGGGAGAGACCTACAACAGTAACCGAAATTTAGATCTTTCTTAAATTAGCAGGGTATTATAGGAGATTCATTTAAGGGTTTTGCAAATTTCATTTCCTTTGACTCGATTGACTAGGAGAAATATTCCTTTTGTGTGGGATCACAAATGTGAAGATAGCTTTCAAATATTAAAAGAGAAGTTGACCACAACACCTGTCTTAATAATCCCTGATCCCTTAGGAAATTTCAAATTGTATTGTGATGCATCCAAGAAGGGCCTAGGATGTGTCTTGATGTAAAATGGGAGAGTTGTCGCATATGTCTTTAGATAATTAAGGCCTCATGAAGAAAATTACCCTACCCATAGTGTTTGCTTTAAAAATTTGGCGACACTATTTGTGTGGGTCAAGGTTTGAGGTATTTAGTAACCATAAAAGTTTTAAATATCTCTTTGACCAAAAAGAATTAAAAATGAGATAGAGAAGATGGATGGAATTCTTAAAAGATTATGATTTTCAATTAAAGTGCCATCCAGGAAAAGCTAATATAGTGGTAGATGCACTAAGTCAGAAATCTCTCCACATGGCTCAATTAATGATAAATGAAATGAGCCTGATAGATAAATTTATAAATATGAGCCTATCCACATTGATAAGATATATCCGAGTGAGTTAAAAATTGAGAGTAATCTTAGAACTCATATATCAGAAGATGAAACAAAGGATGAATTCTTAAAGTCCCTAAAGGATCCAAAAGAATTCAAAAAAGGTGTCACTGAGGTGGTCTGTAACATCCGCTCCCTTTATACATTAAGAGATGTTTGTTAATTTTAAATGAATTAAATGTTTATGTTTTTTATATTAGGTTACATGTAGTTGCATTTGGATAATAGTTTTAAGGGAAAAAAAGAATAAGAACTAAATTGAAAATGAAAATGATATAGTAGGAAATTGTATGAATATCCAAAACTTCAGGACAATAGGCTGTAATTTTAGCCAAATGATTCACTATAGCAATAGAATTTTGAAAAATTTCCCGCCAAACAGTTAGGGACAAAATAGTCATTTAACATAAAGTTGGAAGAATTATCAATTTTGGACTAAATGGTCAAGAATTAGGAGCAAAGTTGTAAAAGGCTGGATTGCCTATAAATAGGCCAGCCTTCCATAACTCTTCATTTGCATCCTAAAGCTTGAGAATCTAGAGAGAGAGAAAGAGTGAGAATTGTGAAGAAAAGAAGCTGTGGAATGGATTTAAGCATTCTAAAAGCTAGGAAATCACTCCATAACAATTTCTAATCCTCAAATACCAAGTTTAAATCAGCAAAAAGATAGCAAATCACTTATCTCCCTTATTTTTGAAATTTACTATGCATGGTTGGAAATTTTTGAGTTTTCATAATTTTGAACTCCAAGGAGATTAAAACCTACATTCTTAGTGTTTTTGATTTCTATTGGATGTTTTAAACAAATTGAATATACTTGTGAATGCATGAATGCAAATATGAGAAATGGGTTTTTCATGGTTTTTAAGAAGAGTTTAAATCCAAGATTTGAGCATGAATAATTGGTGGTCTGGGCTATTTTTGAGTGGTAAATGAAGCTTTTATGTTGTTATTGAGTTTTTAATGATCAAAACTATTTTAAAAACATGTTCTTGGGCTAAAATAATTGGTCAACGACAAGTTTTAAAACAGAGCATAATATAGCAATCAACTTGTAGGCTTTACCAATCGACTGTCGTGCTCCAAAGTTGCTTAAAAACGTATCTAGAATATTAGCAGTTGACTGCTAGGGGCTAGAAGTTGACTACCGTGCTCTGATTTTCCAAAAATTAGCCACGAACAGAGTAGTCGATTGATTGCTCACTGTTTGAAATATTTTTAGGGCAATAAGCTGGAAGTCAACTGCCATGAGGCTATAACTCGACTTATAGCTCTCTGCTTTGGTAAATTGGACTCAATAACCTCTTTTTATACACAATTAGCCCAATACTTCGTTCAAATGTAGTATTTAAACTTGAATTGTAATGGGTAACATGAGAAATGTGTATGCTTGAGAAATCATGAGAAAAGGAAGAGAAATAAGAGAATTTTAATGAGCATAAACCATAAATGAGATTAACTGTAAATGGTTGATCAGCGAGAATAGATGCATTTGGTTATACCATGAGAAGGGATGCATTTAGTTATTCCACAAGAAGGGATGCAATTGGTTATACCTCGAGAATAGCTGCAACTAGCTTTAATCCAGGAAAATTTTTGTAGATGGTTAACCACGATAATAATTGCAGACGGATAACCTGAGAATAAATACTGACGGTGAACCTGAGAATAAATGTTGACGGTGAAAACCACGAGAATGATTGTAGGTGGCTTATGACCACAAGAGAATCTCATTTATGAATAAAAATTTGAAAGAATTATCTTGTAATGCTTTTGACTATAGCCCTATCAAATTGTATAATTTCTTTGCTTATGCTCTATACTGACATGAGAATATGAATTGATACCATTACAATCTGAAAATGCATCCTTTGTGATGAATATCGGTTGAAGTGCATATGTAATCATAAGTATATGCATGAAATATTTTTATGATCCATATACATCATTCCAATAGCATAATATTTCAAACTATCATGAAAAAGAATGTAATGGATTTCCGTATATGTACGGTGGTACAAGCAGCTATTTTTAAACACAGGTGATTATTGCTACTGAGAAATATTTCTCATTAAAGCTGATTTGTATCAGATGCCTAGGTACCAGATGTTGATGGAGGTAGAGATAGAGATAGTGGAGATACCCTTTCTGGGGTATTTTTCTATGATCATTAGACTATGGGTTCTATTTATATTTGAGTTACCACCTTTCCCCTGACTGTTTGCATAATTAGAAGTATATAGTATTTTGACATGCCCATTTTCCTGAATCCTTATTAGTATTTTGAAAGGATCAGGAGAATGACTTTGGTGTACAAAATGAGGGCATATATGTATTAAGATATGTGAGATAGAGAATTTTACTTAAAATAGGGTATGAATGGCAGGCTTGTTGTCTCCATACCCTGCTCAGGCTCGCATATCTATAAGAATATATCTAGCACACACTACTGTTTATGTATATATTAATATTATGTACAGTTGAATATGAATGTGAATATCTCTATATCTATCTATTACATTTAAATTACTTTATTTATTTTCGTCGCGTAACGTGTGAAATCCTGAGTGTAGTAACCTAAACTAGAGGCATTCAACTATTTAACTTAGAAAAAGTTAAAAATATACTCGGGTAGAGGTAATAGTAACTCACCAACCTTATATTATATTATCTTATATTATAAATTACCAAAAAAGGAATATAGGGTTGGGGGTGTTACATGTGGTAGTAGAAATAGATAACTCATGGGGCAATTTAAATAAAGGTAAATTCAATCTTTCCACACACTCACAAAAAATGAAAGAATGAGTGGCACCAGAATCATATAGTACAATTAAAGATATACCATTTATCAAACATTTACCTTTTATAAGATCATCGGACTAAAACACGTCTTTACCTTTGAGAGTATAAACTCTTCCCATAGTAGAAGGTCTTGTGGGCTTAGTTAACTTCTTCCACTCAAGGCAGTCTTTAATGAAATGACCCAATTTTCCACACTTATAACACACACCCGACTGGAATCTACAAGGTTCGCCATGACTTTTCCTACACTTTGGACAAGCATTAGGTACTACCTGTGTCACTATAGGTTTCTTCCCTTTCTGGTTTCCCTCATTTCTACTATCCCTTCCTCTGAAGGATCCCGGTTGTTTCCTTTTAAATAAATTGGCTCTCTGTCTTTCTTTCTCTGTTTCAACTAGGTTCCGAGAAACAATGAGACACTTGTTCACTAATATAGCAAAGTTTCTAATTTCCAACGGAGCAACAACATTCTTTAGCTCCAATCTCAACCTAGCTTCTAGATGCAAGGCTTTTTCATTTCTCATTTTGATGATGCTCCAAATGTAACATCCGCTCCAAACACTTGAATTTTTTTATGACGTTGTTATTATTATTGTTAGTATTATTTGTGAGATGTTAAGGATGATTTATCAAGGAGTTAGAATGGACATTTTTATCATTATAAAATCACTTTTGTGATAAAAGAATGAAATTGGAAATTTGGAAAGAAAGGGAAAATAGTAATTTTACCATGAAGGAAAAAAATTATTTAATTCTCTTATTTCTTGAAATCACATTAAAGGCATTTCATTATTTTCATTTAAGAGAGAAGAAGAATCTAATTACATAAGTGATTATGTGCAAGGGATGCCAAAAAGGGCAAAACTATAATTTTACCCTAAAGGTATATTAGTAATTTTACATAATGTAGAAAATATAATTTTTATCCTAAAATATTTTAAGAAACTAGAAATTAGAAATCCTTACACATTTATGCTTAAAAGAATAAAGAAAAAGGGTGGAAATGATATCTTTGGCATAAAGGGAAAAAAGGTAATTGTTCTAAAAGAAGGGTAAATTAGTAAATTCATAAAAATAAGTTTTATGAAATCTTATTTGAGTGATTTTAACACAATAAAGCTAAAAAGGGTGAAAATTGGAGCTAAAATGGCCATTTGGACTTAAATGGTAAAAAGGCAATTTTCTTAAGGGCATATGTGCAAATTCTAAAAAGTTGAGGCACCACTTTGTAATTTCAAAATTCTTAAAGGGCAGAAAAGTCTTAGCCCATAGAAGTTGCGCAAAATTACATTTCCAAGGAGAGTGAATGCCATTGATGAAAAAGAGAAGAAAAAGGGATTAAATGGACATTTTAACACTAACGACATTTTTATAAATTACCTAAACCCTAAATTTTAGCCTTCTTCTTCCTTAAGGTGCTAGAAATGTTGAAGAAGGGAGGAGAAGACAAGGCTGGCTGAATTGCTTCCTAGGCTTGGAGAAGAAGATTTTCACACCAAAATAACTTGGAGATTCCACTTGTTTTACACTTTCAAGGTAGCTAAACATGCCTATGCAATTCTTTTCTTGTTTTATGGTGTGTTTATGGTGTTTCTAATCTTGCAAGAAGGATGGCTTTTTCTCCCTCTACATTCTTATGATTGATTTGCTTGAATGGGTTTGAAATATGTTGAAAAATACTTGTGTTTATGGTTATATACATGTTGGAATGCTTGAAAACCTAAGAGATGGAAAATTTTCATTGATGGAACCTTTGTGTTGAAAAACCCTAATTATACCAAGGCTGAAATGGTATTTTATATAGTGAGAAAATAATGTTTTTGCATGGTTTTTGCTTGAATTTGATTGTGTTGTAAGCAAGATGGTGAGATAACTGCATTTCCTTGTATTTTTCACTTTGGCCGAATCATTGCTTGAGTAGGGGTGCTGAAATTTGGTTAAAATGGTGTTAGAAACAGTGTGAGAAAGTGTTAGAAAATGGTAAGAGAGAGAAAATCTAGGTAAGTTAATGTTTAAGCACTTTTCCTATTTTCTAACTTCACCATTAACCATGAATGTGTGACTTATTCATCTTGGCCGAATGGATGCATGTAATTGGTGCTGAAATTTCATGGAAAAATGGCTAGAAAACCTTGCAAAAATTAGTCATAAGAAAAGAGGAGAGAGAAAATTATTGTACTTTTATGTTTTAGTAAAGGAATTATGTCACATTTCTTATCATTTCACTTTGAAATTGTGCATAGCCATGTAAAATCATAGAGTAATATGTATTGGCAAATTTAGTATGAAAAAGGGACTAGAAAGATGAGTGCAAGAGGGGATACTTACAAGAAAAATGAGGTGTGAGAAAACATTACCCATAATTATAGAAATAGTTACCATAATTCCTAATTGGTAACAATAATGCTAGAAATGTACCAAATGGGTAAGAAATGCTAATCCTTCATGCTTATCTTGCCTTGGCCAAATGCTATGTTAAATTTTCCCTAAAATGGCTAAATTTATCTGTTAATTAAAAATAGCCTAAGTTGCCATCAAAATTGGCCTATGCTAATTGAAAAGAGGGAAAATGATGTAGTGGTCAAGAATGAATAGTAAATAGTATGCATTTTACCATTGATAGCAAGATTTCTAAATTCATGTGAAAGTGATTGAATAGCATAAAATTGCTTAATGTGGTTGTGAATGGCAAAACTAAAGATCAAAGGAGGAATGATTTGGTGAATACCTCCTGAGACCAAAATTATGAGGAGGAATGATCTGATGTATACCTCCCTAGCAAGCTACCTTGTTGGGAATGATCTAATGTATACTCCCAAGGGATAAAATATAGGAGGAATGATCTGGTGTAAACCTCTAAAGAATACAATGATGTGAAAGGGAATGATCTAGTGTATACCTTTCCAAAATAAAGTATTTATGTGTGGCTATAATTTTTATTGCATATAGGTGGACTATGTGAGATGAATGTTGAAAGTCTGATATCAATTCCATGAATGACATAACTTATTGCATATCTCATGTTTATAGATGCATACACACATGTTTCGCATATATCATACCTAGGGATCTATATGACAAGAATTTTGAAGTTTAGCTGAATGTAGGGTTGTTTTCTGTATTATTACAGTGATACATATAAGTTGTTTTTAATAAACTGATTTTCTTAGCTACTGGGAATATATTTCTTATTTTTATACTGATATGTATCAGATTCCTAGATACTGCTTAATAATGGAGATCGAGCTGGCCACTGTCAAAGCTCCCTTTTTAGGGACTTTCACTGTTATAAAGGATATTTATGTTATATCTATCTTTGAATTTCCTCTTGACTAAATTAGACACTTTAGCATGTAGTTATAACCCTTTCTTTTTGGTCCTGATTCTCTATATTCTTTTAGGGTTAGAATTGGGACTATCATTTTTTGGTTGTACATAGAGGGAAAAGGACATATGTATAAGGATATGTGAAGGACCTATTCATGCTTGATATTTTGAAAAATGAGTTTGAGTGACAGGATTGTTGTCTCCTTACTCCTTATGGATAGGTACTTTCTATATCCTGGTGTATGTATTCGGAATGATGTACCAGACAGTCACTTTATCTCTATATCATAAAGAAGTTTTTTTTTTTTATTTCTGCTGTGATGCATAAAAATTTTATATTCCACTGTGCCAAAGGATATTTACCTGAGCATAAGAACCCGAACCTAATTGCATAATAAATTGGTGATGGATTAAATGCTCAGGAGAAAGTAATGTAATTAAAGGTTAAGAAAAATGTAACTAATTATCTAAATCAATATTTTGACGTTGTTAAGATAAGATAAGGGGTGTTACACCAAATAAGAAGAGAATTTAGACAATGCCTCAAATTTTGCTAAATACTCCTCAAAAGTCATACTGCCTTGCTTTAATTGCATGAATTTAATTTCTTTCTGATTTCTCATATTCTCAGGGAAATACTTTTCTAGATACACTCTTTTAAAAACTTCCTAGGTGATTTGGGTGCCTTAAGTTACCAGTAATTGTTTCTGTCTTCTCCACCAATATTTTGCTTCCCCAACAAGCATGTGAGTAACAAACAATACCTTCTGTTCGTCCATATTCCCTACGACCTCAAACAATTTTTCCATCTCTTGCAACCATTCTTCAGCTGCCTGTGGGTTAAACTCACCCTTAAAGGAAGGAGGATTATTTCTCTGAAATTCAGACCAATCGTTATAGGATTGGTTTCTCACTTGTCCAATGTCAGGATTTGGGTTGGGATTCATAGGTCTATTCTCTTGAAATTGTCTAAGTGCTTGGTAGTAGCTCTGACTTGTTGAGTAGCAAGAGTGCTGTTGGGTAGCAAG
Source organism: Senna siamea (assembly GCA_031216115.1). Taxonomy (NCBI): domain Eukaryota; kingdom Viridiplantae; phylum Streptophyta; class Magnoliopsida; order Fabales; family Fabaceae; genus Senna; species Senna siamea. The sequence continues at coordinate 21,130,733 of CM062363.1, read as the reverse complement.
AATGACTATTCCCTCATAGCCTTTACCACTCCCATCATGACTCGCATTACTCTTTCCATATTGGTCTCACCTTCCTTTTCCTTCCTAGTATTTCTCCTAGGTAGGGCCATAATTCACGCTACAAAACAAACATTATCGAGGTGATCAGTCTCAATAACATATTATTTATAAGAGATCATATGGCACCAATCAGAAATATCATCTACCCAAACCTAATACTTCATTCCTCAAGTCAAAACATAATACAAGTCAGTCAACTGCCATGACTCAGCTAACTACCTTACATTAGTCTCTATCCTGAGGAATATACCCTTTCACTACCGAGCCAGTTCTAACTAGCCGCAGTAGTAGTGCTTTGATACCAACTTAATGTAACCCCTCAATTCTACAGTTCCTTTTAAAGTGATTTAAATAATATAAACAATCTACTATAAGATTGATGAATTACTACTTCCTTTACCTAAGTCAATTTTTAATTATTTATCAAGTGAATTAAAAAGTATTATTAGTTTGAGTTATTACACTCGGGATCTAACACGTTACGTATAACACCCCCAATTTCAAAGCCATATTTAAAATATTATTTATTGAAAAATCCTTCACTTAAGAAACTGGCGTGTTATATACACTTCTATCCTTTATTTCTTACCTGAGTTCTTTAAATATCCATTTATAGTATACATTTCATTAGGTTCAGATCCTTACTCAGGTATCATATCAATTATCAATACAGCGGAAGTCTAATAATCATACACCATAATCCATAAAAATTCAGGATAAATTTAAACTTTTTCCTTTACATACATTTACATCCAGTTCAACGTGACAACATTGTTATATATACTTCAGGATATATGTAGTTTTCTTGCTTTCATAGGGTAAGGAGGCAACAAACCTGCCACTCATACCCTTTTTAACTATTTTTCATAAACCTGATATGTATGCCTTACATATCCATATACTTATATGTATTTCTAGCATAATATATATCATTTCATTTCTTGGGATGGGTAGCTAATCCCTTTTGTCTTGTAGTACCATAATGGTCCTAGTCATCTGATACATACCAGAAAATAATGAGAAAATAATTTCTCAGTAGCTAAGCATTCCACATTTCATTTCTGAGCTATGGTATGTACCACCGTATGGTTACGGAAAATAATTTACATTCCTTATTCTTAAATTCCATCATTTCTAGGAAATGCTATAAATAAACCAGTCAGATGTATAGGATGAAGTTTATGAGGTATATCAATAATATATCAGTTATAAAATAAAAACAGTATCAATTTCAGTTACAATCATAGTTCACCATATACCGTTTAGTACCATAATCAGGAAAGTACATTCATTAAATTTCCATTCAGCCATAGATAATTTAGGAGAAACAACATTTACCATTCATGGAAAACTGCATTATTTATAAGAAAAATAAACATTCATTTTTGGCTAAAAGCCATATTTTCAATTTAGAGAGACACAAGAGTATCGGAAGTATAAATTACTCCATATACTACAGCGTGCATGAATGAGATAGCCGCTCTATCAATTGTGTGACAATTCTACCACTGGTACATCTGAGGAGTCCCTCAGTGGATCCGAGTACCCATTCACATTCAGTGATCATGTCATAAAGACAGATCTAAGTGGGAATTTCTCCCAGGGTTCAGTCAAACTAAACTCATGGAATCACTGTTATTCACACAGATCATCTTCTCCCTGCTTTATGGGCGGTTCATGATGCCATAGATCACCACAACCTACATTATGGATCATTTCCCAGTATGCTATTTCCTATATATATCAACTAGGATGATTAGGCTTAATCCCATAATTTTGCCAAATTCTAAGTAAATGTCCCCTGTTCAATTGGCCATCTAGGTTACACTAACTTAGAATTCACAATCGTCACAGCGTTTTTGAAATTCTTTCATTCCGAGCGGATGTTTCACCATCCAAATTTATGATACAACCGTGGAATGTCCAACGGCCGTCCCATACCGACAATTGGTCACTCGGTTATAAGCCTATCTATCCTAGAACATATATTGGAATTACTTCCTCTATGTTTCTCTTTATTGAAAATTCAAATATTTTCCTTCCATTCAATGTCTTCCAATACCATGCTATGTTTTTCCTTATCTATGTCATAAATCAATCCTTTTCTTTCCTCATTCATGATGATACTATCATTCTCACTTTCTAAAAAGAAAACCTTTAAATCTCAATAACAATTCTATTCTTGAATTTGTATAAAAAGGAAGGTTCATTCTTGGTCAAGAGAAATCCTTAAGAAATTTAAGATTTTCATACTTAAAAATTTCTATTTGTCACTCTTGCCATATAATAAACAAAATAAACTTACTTTTCCTTCCCATTTACACTAAATTCCCTTTTTCACATTTTATTGCATTTAAAGGGTTTCAAAGTTGAACCTTTTCCATTTCCTACTTAGTATTACATTTTCCCCCTTTCTCACCTAATTATACATACTCAAGGTGTGTATAATCATTGTCTCCCCACACTTAAGCATGCACACAAATTGCTAGAATTGCCAAGATTGCACAAAATATTCATTAAAATTTAATTGCAACGTCATATTATTTTCTTTGTATACTTTGACCAATTTCATTACATTTTTGTACAAAATTTTTCATAAATATTTCTATGTCCTAAAATTGGTCAAGTAGGCTACATGAAATTTAATGGGATCATTTTGCATAAAAATAATTGCCAATTAATCTTGCTTCAACCAAGACACACACATAGAAATTTTAGCACACTTTCTTCACCAAAAACATGTATACTCTTGGTCAAGATGGGATTTTTAGGCAAAATTGGGCATTTCAACCAATTGACAATTATTCTACCCTCCATTGGCCATAACTTGAATTACCAATAAGCTAATTTAAAATTTTTCAAACAATTTTCAAAATCTCATTTTGCTAGCCATGGCCTAAAGAGGCATTTTGTGCAAAAATTATCATTTTTCATATAATCATTTCTTTAATCCCATTTTCATCATCTATAAACCATCAATCACCATTTATCCATAACAATCAAGGCAAAACAAACAATTTGGCATGACATTCATGAATTTGGGGTTTTAGGGCAAATGAAACAAAATTGGGAAATGAACATAAACACTTTCATAATTGAAATTAACCATCACAAACAACTCCATACTACTTTCTAAGCATTAATCCATAGAAATTTTGAGAATTTAAGAATGTAAACTTAAAAACATCACTATTCATGTACTGTTCATTCAGCCATGAAAATCTCAAAAGCTTGGAAAAATCCATTAAAACATGAAATAAGTGATGAAAGAATGCTAAGCTACCTTGATTTGCAATTTTTGGTGGATAAACCTTGAAGTTTCCTTTCTTTTTCTCCCTTTTCTCCCTTATGAAGCCTATGGTATTTCTCCCTTCCAAAAACCTTCACGTCGTCTTTGCTAAGGAGGAGAAGAAGAAGTAGTGTGACTTATTTAAATTGGCTTATATGACCATTTTGCCCTTGGTGGCAAAATGACCAAAATACCCTTCACTTTTTCCTTCTTAAGACCTTGACATGTAAGGGTATTTTAGAAATTTTAAAGTGTTTCTTTAGGTAAAATTTCTCTTATGTCCTTATGATGAAATTACCTTTTTACCCTTGGTGTCAAAATTACCATTTTGCCCTTCATGGTATAATGACCATTTTACCCCTCTTAAGTGCCGAACCAAATTTTTTTTTTTTTGAAATATTTTGGAAAAATATTCTAGAGGCAAAATCATAATTTTCCAGATAAAAATTAGCCATTTTATCTGATAAATAAATATTTTATTTTTATTTTCAGATAAAATTTTGACTATTTTGCCCCTAAATATTTTTCTTGCAGCATTCATGACATTGGCACCATTTTCAAACCTCATACATGTGTGCCATAAATGCACCTCAATTTGCGTGCTTACTATCAGGATATTTTGTGAAATAAATTTCCTTTCATTTTAGTCCCTAATCATTTGCTTTCAGTTTAGTCCTTCCTTTGTTTAAGGTAATATAAAATAATTTTTGGACTATTTTCCATGCATAAAAATATTGAGTCTAGGATTCTAAGACATACCTGATATCATAGAATTGAGGATATTACATTACGCAACAAAAAATACATGAAATTAATTGACATAAACATACATACATATATACATTCACATTCATTTACAGTATATACATATCATTTATTAGACATATATCTAGGGATATGTGAGAGTGTTATCTAGGGTAAGGAGATAACAAGCCTGTCACTCATACCCATTTAACAAAAATAGCTAGTGGATTCCAAGTTCACATATCCTAATACATATATGTCCTTATTCTTACATCAAAACTATTCTCCTGATCCTTTTACCAAAATATCACCAGGATTTAGGGTATGGGACATACCAAAAACTTTCCTATAACTTTACATTCTCAAGGTGTGAGAGGAACTTCCCATATATACACAACCCATACTTTATGAATCACAAGAAAATACCTTAGGAAGGGTATCTCCACTACTTCCACCTCGACTTCTAGCACTATCTGGAACCTAGGCATCTGATACAAACCAGCATTTTTATGAGAAAAAATCTCAGTAGCATTAATAACCATTTTTAAAAATAGCTAGTTTGTACCACCATAAACTCATACGAAAATTCTACATTCTTTTTCATAAAATAATACATCTGTTAGGTTATCTTATATAACATTTCATTTAACATTCATACTTGCATGCATAAACTTAACTCATAGTATATATATGTCATCAATTCATCAAAACATATATATTGGTAACATAGCATCATTCATACAACTTTCATCATAACATAAAGAACAATAAGGAAATAATAGCACTTCTCGTTGGCCTCTGCCAATCATCATCATCATCATCATCATCATATAATTGCATAATAAGAGAAATCTAGAGGGGCAGTATGTGCACCACTCCATGTTTTCGTATATGTACTATGGCAACTCTGCTTAGCAGTCCTTGGCTGCATATAACATTTGTGTATATTATGGAGCGTCCTCCAGTGGATCCAAGTACAATAAGGTCCACAACTCTGGGTTTCACACATTAAGTATATACTGGGGTCTTCAAAATTCTATTCATAAACATATATATATGGGTTAATCGGTGCATACTATAGTTCTTTAAATTTTAAGTATGTGACTTTTCATTTATTTTAGCCATTAAGTCACTAACTTACAATTTACAACTATCACGATAATCACGGAATGTCTGATCACCGTCCCATACCAGCAATCAGTCATTCAGATATGAACCTATCTACCACAAATACATATATTAAGAATACAATTTTCATTTCTCTTATGCATTCTTGCTTTTTCCTTTTAACTTTCATCACTTTCATGTTCTTTTTCATTTACATTCAAAGTATATGTTACCTTGCTTATAATTTAAGTTTAATCCCTAGTTTGGATTTAGTTTTTGGTCTAGACATCATTCAAATATGTCATTAAGTTCATCTTTTCATTAAAAAAGGTGGCAATCGACTGGTATCACGATGCAAGTTGACTGATTGCATTCTGTCCAAATTTTCAAAATTCCAAATAGAGAGCTATCAGTTGACTGCTAGGTGCTAGCAGTCGACTACTGGGTCAGGGCAGTCAGCTGCTCTATTCTTGGGCGTTTCTAGAAAAATGAAGAACACGACAGTCGACTTCCATGTGCTCGACAATCGACTGTTAACATTCTGTATACGTTTCTAGGCACATCAAGAGCACGACAGTCAACTGCTGCACCATGGCAGTCGGCTGCTGCATCTTGCTCTGTTTTATGAATTGTCGTTGACCCAAATTTTCAATCCAAAAACTTATTTATAAATCCATTTTAAAATTAATGAACTCAAGATAAACTTCTCAGCAACATTTAACACAAGAAAACAGCCCAAAACATCATATAATCTTGTCTAAATCTAAGATTAAAACTCATTTTAGTTCAAGTTGAAAAGCCCACGTTTCAGAAGAAATTTTAAGCATGCACAAGTATTTTGAATCGGTTAAAAACACCCAATAGTGATTAAAAACAATAGTGATCCAAGTACCATAATATATGTATTTGTGGTAGATAAGTTCATATCTGACTGACTAATTGCTAGTATGGGACAGTGATTGGACATTCTGCAATTATCGTGATAGTTGTAAATTGTAGGTTAGGGACTTAATGGCCAAAATAAATGAAAAGTCACATACTTAGAATTTACAGAACTATAGTATGCACCGATTCATCCATATATATATGTTTATGAATAACGTTTTGAGGACCCTAGTATATACTTAATGTGTGGGACCCAGAGTTGGGGACCTTATGGTACTTGGATCCACTAGATGATGCTCCAGAATGTACACAAATGTTATATGCAGTCAAGGACTGCCAGGCAGAGTTGCCACAGTACATATTTGAAAACATGGAGTGGTCCACATGTTGTCCCTCTAGATTTATCTTATTATGCAATTATATGATCATAATTATGATGATCATTGGCAGAGGCCAATGTATGATAATTGGGATAGGCCAATGAGAAGTGCTCTTATTTCCTTATTGCTCTTTATGTTATGATGAAAGTTATATGAATGATGCTATGTTACTTATATGTTTTGATGAATTGATGAGATGTATACTATGAGTTAAGTTTATGCATGCAATTATAAATGTTTAATGAAATTTTATACAGGATAACCTAATAGATGTATTTTTTTATGAAAAAGAATGTAGAATTTCTATATGAGTTTACGATGGTACATACTAGCTGTTTTAAAAAATGGTTATTAATGTTACTGAGATTTATTCTCATGAAAATGATGGTTTATATCAGATGCCTAGGTTCCTGATAGTACTAGAAGTAGTGGTAGAAGTGGTGGAGATACCCTTCCTAGGGAATTCCCTGTGATTCAGGAAGTGTGGCTTGTGTATATATAGGAAGTTCCTCACACACATTGAGGTTGTAACGTTCTAGGAAAGTTTTTGGTATGCCTCATACCCTAAATCCTTGTGATATTTTGGTAAAAGGATTAGGAGAATAGTTTGATGTATAGGATAAGGGCATATATGTATTAGGATATGTGAGCTAGGAATCTACTAGCTATTTTGTTAAATGGGTATGAGTGATAGGCTTGTTGTCTCCTTACCCTAGATAACACTCACATATCCATGGATATGTCTAAATGAATGATATGTCTATATTGCAAATGAATGTTGATGTATATGAATATATGTATGCACATGTATGTTATTTTAACTAATATTTTTTTATTTCTACTGCGTAACGTGTGAGATCCCAAGTGTAGTAGCCCAAACCAATAATACTAATTATGTCATTTGGTAAATAATTAAGAATTGACTCGTGTAAGGGAAGTAGTACTTCACCAATCTTATAGTATATAGTTTATATTATTTAACCAACTTAAAAGGAACTGTAGGATTGGGGGGTTACAGCTAGCATAACATAAATGCAACATACACAAGTAATTAACTAAAATTAACAAACCTCTCTCAAAGTTTAGGAGTGGATATTACAGAAGACATACCTAAGACAGCCTTTAGAACTAGATATGGGTTTTATGAATTTCTTGTAATGTCAATTGGATTAATGAATGCTTCGGTTATTTTCATGGATTACATGAATCGTATCTTTAGACCCTACCTTTATCAATGTGGTAGTGTTTATCAATGACATTCTTGTATATTCTAAAAGTAGTGAGGAGCATGAACATTATCTTAGGATTATGTTGTAGTTGCTTAGAGAGAAGCAATTATATGCTAAACTTGAGAAGTGTGAATTTTGGTTAGAAGAGGTAAAATTCTTAGGCCATTAATCACTAGAGATGGAGTAGCAGTTGATCCCAGTAAGACAAAGGCAATAGTTGATTGGAAGCTACCTACCACAATGACAGAGATCCATAGTTTTCTCATATTAGTCAGTTACTATAGGAGATTTATTGAAGGGTTTTCGTAGATAGTGTTACCTTTGACTAAATTGACTAGGAAAGAGGTTCCATTTGTGTGAGATGACAAATGTGAATATAGCTTCCAAACCTTGAAAGAAAAACTAACAACCACACCTATCTTAATCATTCCTAATCCATTATAAAATTTTGAAGTATACGGTGACGCATCCAAGAAGGGTTTAGGGTGTGTCTTGATGCAAAATAGGAAAATTGTGGCATATGCGTCTAGGAAATTGAGACCCCATGAAAAGAATTATCCTACCCATAATCTTGAATTAGTAAACATAGTGTTTGCCTTAAAGATTTTGAGACACTATCTCTATGGATCTAGATTTGAGGTATTTAGTGACCACAAAAGTCTCAAATACCTTATTAATCAGAAAGAGTTGAATATGAGACAGAGGAGGTGGATGAGATTTATTAAAGACTATGATTTTGAATTGAAGAACCATACTAGAAAGGCAAACATAGAGGCCAATGCTTTAAGTGAAAAATCCCTCCATGTAGCTCACATGATGGTGAGTGAAATGAATTTGGTTGAACAGTTTAGGGATATGAGTCTATTCACTTTAAGATTACCAGATAGGATTTATCTGAGTGAAATAAAAATCAAAAATATCTTTAGAACTCTAGTCATAAAAGCCCAAAGGGAAGATGAATTCTTAAAGTCTCTAAAGGATCCAAAAGAATTTAAGAAAGAACCCGATGGGGTAATAACCTTCCAAACTAGGTTGTATACCCCCGAATCAGGAGGATTGAGGGATAAAATTTTAGAAGAAGCCCATAAAAGCAACTATACTATTCAACTTGGTGCCACTAAGATGTACCAAGACTTAACGAAAAATTTTTGGTGGTCAGGTATAGAGAAGCAAATAGTTTAATATGTTGCTAAATTCCTAGTGTGCCAGCAGGTGAAGATTGAACATCAGAAACCTACCAAAATGTTACAACCTCTAGAAATTTTGGAATGAAAATGGGAGAAAATATCTATGGATTTTGTAGTAGGTTTGCCTAGAGCTCAATCAGGAAATGACATAATTTAGGTGATTCTCAATCTTCATTTCACTCAAGTACAGCCTATCTGGTAATACTAGAGTGAATAGATTCATACTCCTAAACTGCTCAATCAAATTCATTTCACTCATCATCATGTGAGCTGCATGAAGAGATTTCCTACTTCAAGCATCGGCCACTACGTTTGCCTTTTTGGGATGGTACTTCAATTCAAAATCATAATCCTTAATAAATTCCATCCACCTCCTTTGTCTCATATTCAACTCTTTTTAATTAGAAAGGTATATTGAGACTTTTGTGGTCACTAAATACCTCAAATCTAGATCCATAGAGATAGTGTCTCCAAATCTTTAAGGCAAACACTACGGCTGCTAATTCAAGATCATAGGTAGGATAATTCTTCTCATGGGGTCTCATTTGCCTAGACGCATACTTTTCTATTCTGCACCAAGACACACCTTAGGCCCTTCTTGGATGCGTCACAATACACTTCAAAAATTTCTAATGGGTCAGGAATGATTAAGATAGGTGTAGTTGTTAATTTTTCTTTCAGAGTTTGGAAGCTATGTTTACATTTGGCATCCCACACAAATGGAACGTCTTTCCTAGTCAATTTATTCAAAGGCAACGCTATCTACGAAAACCCTTGAATAAATCTCCTATAGTAATTGGCTAATCCGAGAAAACTACGAATCTCTATCACTGTGGTAGGTCGCTCCCAACCAACTACCACTTCTGTCTTACTAGAATCTACTACTACTCCATCCTTAGTGATTACATGACCTAAGAATTTTACTTCTTCCAACTAGAATTCACACTTTTCAAATTTAGCATACAATTGCTTCTCTCTAAGCAACTATAGCACAATCCTAAGATAATGTTCATGCTCTTCACTACTTTTAGAATATACAAGAATGTCATCTATAAACACTACCACAAATTGATCAAGGTAGGGTCTAAAGATATGATTCATGTAATCCATGAAAATAACTGGAGCATTCATTAATCCGAATGGCATTACAAGAAATTCATAATGCCCATATCTGGTTCTAAAAGCTGTTTTAGGTATGTCTTCTTTTCTCATTCTAATTTGATGGTACCCCGACCTCAAGTTGATTTTGGAAAACACAGTAGCCCCTCTCAATTGATCTAAGAGATCATCTATCCTAGGAAGTGGATATTTATTCTTTATTGTTACCCTGTTCAGTTGCCTATAATCTATACATAACCTTAAGCTTCAATCTTTCTTCTTCACAAATAGTACTGGGGCTCCCCATAGTGAAGCACTAGGCCTAATGAATTGTTTCTCCAATAATTCTTCTATTTGTACCTTTAACTCTGCCAACTCTATGGGAGACATTCTATAGGGTGCTATAGAGATTGGTCCTATTCCCATAATCAATTCTATAGAGAAATAGTAAGACTTCACGGAATACCTATAAGTATAGTATCAAATAGAGATCCAAGGTTTACTTTTAGATAATGGAAAGCCTTGCAAGAGGAATTTGGTACTAAGTTGAACTCCAGTACTACTTATCATCCTCAAATCGATGGGGCAGACTGAAAGAATGATCCAGACTTTAGAAGATATTCTTAGGGTTTGTATATTAGAACAAAAAGGAAATTGGGATAAAATTTATCCTTTGATAGAGTTTTCCTATAATAATAATTTTCATACCAGCATAGGAATGGCTCCTTATGAAGCGTTGTATGGGAGAAAATGCAGATCACCCTTATGGTGGTTTGAAGTGGGGGAGAGGCAAATTTTAAAACTGGAATTAGTTCAATAGACGACTGATCAGATAAAAATGATCAGGGAGAAAATGGCTAAGGCCCAAGATAGACAAAGGAGTTGTGCTGGTAAGAGGAGAAGGCCATTAGAATTTGCAGAAGGAGATCATGTTTTTCTTAGAGTATCTCTGATTACTGGTATTGGTAGGGCTATTAAATCCAGAAAACTGAATCCTAGATACATTGGACCATACCAGATTCTAAAAAGAATAGGTTCATCCGCTTATCAAATAGCATTACCACCATTTTTGTCCAACGTCCACAGTATTTTTCATGTTTCTCAACTTAAAAAATATATCTTAGGTCCTTCTCATATTCTTGACGCCAGTACTGTACAATTGAAAGATAATTTAACTTATAATCCTAGACCTTTACAAATCATTTGTATTAAAGTTAAAAAATTGAGGAATAAGACAATTCCACTGGTAAAGGTATTGTGGGATAGTCATCGCCATAAGAAGCCACATGGGAGAAAGAAGAAAATATGAGAAAAGTATATCCAGAGTTATTTCTTTAGGTACATATTAAATTTCGAGGATGAAATTTTTTAAAGGAGGAGAGAATTGTAACATCCGCTCTTTCTACACATTAAGAGATTTTTGTTAATTTTTAATGAATCAAATGCTTGTGTTTGTTGCATTAGGCTACATGTAGTTGCATTAGGAAAAGAGTTTTAAGGAAAAAAAAAAGAATAAGAAACAAATTGAAAGGAAAAAGATGAAGTGAGGATAGAGGTATGAAATTCTAAAACTTTAGGGTAATAGGCTGTAAATTTAGCCAAATAATTTACTGCAGCAACAGAATTTTGAAAAATTTCCCGCCAGGCAGTTAAGGATGAAATGGTCATTTAATATAAAGTTGGAAGAATTATCAATTTAGAATGAATGGTCGGGAATTAGGAGCAAAGTTGCAAAAGGCTGGATTGCCTATAAATAGGCCAATCCTTCAAAACCCTTCATTTACAACTTCAGTTCAGAAATCTTAGAGAGAGAGAGAGAGGATGAGCTAGAGAGAGAAAGAGTAGGGAGTGGAATGGATTTAAGCATTATAAAAGCTAGGAAATCACTCTAGAACACTTCCCAAACATCAATCATCAAGTTTAAATAAACAAATAGGTAGCAAATCAGCTATCTCCCTTATTTTCAAAATTTACTGTGCATGGTTAGAAAATTCTATGTTTTCATAATTTTAAACTTTAGGGAGATTAAAACCTACACTCTTAGTGTTTATGATTGCTATTAGATGTTTTAAATTGATCAAATATACTTATGAGTACATGAATAAAAATTTGCAAAATGGGTTTTCATGGTTTTTGAAAAAGAAGCTTAGATCCAAGATTTAAGCATGAATAATCAGTGGTTTGGGCTATTTTTGAGCGATAAATGAAGCTTTTATGCTGTTATTGAGTTTTCAATCATCAAAACTATTTTAAAAACATGTTCTTGGGCTAAATTAATTGGTCAATGATGAGTTTTAAAACAGAGCATAATGTAGCAGTCGACTTGTAGGCTCTACCAGTCGACTGTCGTGCTCCAAAGTTGCATAAAATCATATCTAGAATGCTAGCAGTTGATTGCCAGGGGCTAGAAGTCGACTACCGTGTTCTTATTTTCCAAAAATTAGCCAAGAATAGAGTAGTCGACTGTCAGGGTCTGGAAGTTGACTAATTGCTCACTGTTTGAAACATTTTTGTGGCAGCAAGCTAAAAGTTGACTGCTAGGAGGCTGTAAGTCGACTTGCAGCTCTCTGCTTTGGGAAATTTAACTCAATAACCTCTTTTTATACACAATTAGCCCAATACTTCGTTCATATGTAGAATTGAATCTTGAGTTGTAATGGGTAATGAGAAAAATGAGAATGTTTGAGAAATTATGAGAAAGAGAATAGAAATAAGAGATTTTAATTGAGCATAAATCATAAATGAGAATAACTGCAAATGGTTGATCTGCGAGAAGGGATGCATTTGGTTATTCTATGAGAAGGAATGCAATTGGTTATACCACAAGAATAGCTGCAACTGGCTTTAATCCAGGAAAGTTTTACAGATGGTTAACCTGAGAATAAATGCTGACAGTTAACTTGAGAATTAATGCTGACAGTGAAAACCACGAGAATGATTGCAGGTGGCTCATGACCATAAGAAAATCTCATTTATGAATAGAAATTTGAAAGAATTACTATGTGATGCTTTTGACTATGGCCATATCAAATTGCATGATTTCTTTGCTTATGCTCTATATACTGAAATGAGAATGTGAGTTGTTACCATTACAATCTGAGAATGCATCCTGTGTGATGAATATTTGTTGAAGTGTATGTGTAATCATAAGTACATGCACGAGATAGTTATTTAATACATTTACATTATTCCAATAACATAATATTTCAAACTATCATGAAAAAGAATGTAGTGCATTTTTGTATTCGTACAGTGGTACAAACAGCTATTTTTAAACACAAGTGATTATTGCTATTGAGAAATAATTCTCATTAAAGCTAATTTGTATTAGATGCCTAAGCACCAGGTGCTAATGGAGATAGAAGTACTAACTGTTTCTATAACTAGGAGTTTATAGTATTTTGACATGCCCATTTCCTTGAATCCTTATTAGTATTTTGAAAGGATTAGGAGGAAAATTTTGGTGTAGATGAGGAGGGTTTATATGTGCGATGGAGAGTTTTGCTTAAAACAGGGTATGAGTGGCGGGCTTGTTGTCTCCTTACCCTACTCAAGCTCGCATATCTATAGGTATATGTCTAGCACACACTACTATTTATGTATGTATAAATATTATGTACAGTTGAATGTGAATGTGAATATCTATATATCTATCATTTTCATTTAAATTACTCTATTTATTTCCACTGTGTAATGTGTGAGAACTCGAGTGTAGTAACCCAAATTAATGGCAATCAACTATTTAACTTAGAAAAAGTTAAAAATATACTCGGGTAAAGGTAATAGTAACTCACCAATCCTATATTATATTACTTTATATTATTTAATTATCGGAAAGAAATATAGGGTTAGGGGTGTTACATTCCTAGCTCTTGGAATGCTTAAATTCGATTAGCTGCTTTCTTCTTTCACAATTCACACTCTTTCTCTCTCTAACTTAGTTTCTCTCTCTCTCTTTAGATTCTCAGACTTTAGGATGCAAATGAAGAGTTATGAAAGGTTGGCCTATTTGTAGGCAATTCAGCCTTTTGAAACTTTGCTCCCAATTCCCGACCATTATGTCCAAATTGATAATTCTTCCAACTTTATGTTAAATAACCATTTCATCCCTAGCTGCTTGGTGGGAAATTTTCAGAATTCTGTTGCTACAGTAAATCATTTGGCGAAATTTACGGCTTATTGCCCTAAAGTTTTGGATATTCATACAATTTCCCACAGTATCATTTTCATTTTCAATTTAGTCCTTATTCTTTCTTTTCCCTTAAAACTCTTATCCTAATGTAACTACATGTAACCTAATGCAACAAACATAAACATTTAATTCATTTAAAATTAACAAACATCTCTTAATGTATAGAAGGAGCAGATGTCACATAATTTGAGTTTAATCTCTAGTTTGGATTTAGATTTTGGGCTAGATATCATTCAAATATGTCATTAAGTTCATCTTTTCATCACAAAAGGTGGTAGTCAACTGATATCATGCTACAAGTTAACTTATTGCATTCTGTCCAGATCTTCGAAATTCCAAACAGAGAGCTACCTGTTGACTGTTAGGTGCTTGGCAGTCGACTACTAGCTTACTGTTGGGCCCGACAGTTGACTGCTGGGTCAGGGCAGTCGGTTGCTCTGTTCTTGGGCATTTCTGGGAAAATGAAGAACATGGTAGTTGACTTTTAGGTGCCCGGTAGTCGACTGTTAGCATTCTATATACTTTTTTGGGCACATCAAGAGCACGACAGTTGACTGTTGCACCATGGCAGTTGGCTGCTGCATCTTGCTCTATTTTATGAATTGTCGTTGACCCAAATTTTCAATCTAAAAACTTTTTTTTATACCCATTTTGAAATTGATGAACTAAAGAAAGACTCCTTAGCAACCTTTAACACAAGAAAATTATAACATCCACTCCTTCTACACATTAAGAGATGTTTGTTAATTTTAACAAATCAAATGCTTGTGTTTGTTACATTAGGCTACATGTAGTTACATTAGGAAAAGAGTTTTAAGGGAAAAGAAAGAATAAAGACCAAATTGAAAGGAAAAAGATAAAGTGAGGATAGAGGTATGAAATTCTAAAACCTTAGGGTAATAGGCCGTAATTTTAGCCAAATGATTTACTGTAGCAACAGAATTCTGAAAATTTCCTGCCAGGCAGTTAGGGAAGAAATGGTCATTTAACATAAAGTTAGAAGAATTACCAATTTAGGCCAAATGGTCAGGAATTAGGAACAAAGTTGCAAAAGGCCAGATTGTCTATAAATAGGCCAGCCTTCCAAAAAAATTTATTTTGGCTTCCTGAGTTCTAAAATTCTAGAGAGAGAGGGAAATCGAGTTAGAGAGAAAAAGAGTGGGAATTGTGAAGAAAAGAAGCTGTAGAACGGATTTAAGCATTCCAGGAGTTAGGAAAACTTACCAGAACACTTTACCTTCACCAAATACCAAGTTTAAACCAGCAATAAGGTAGCAAATCACCCATCTCCCTTATTTTTTGAAAATACTATTCATGGTTGGGAATTCTGAGTTTCTATGATTTTGAACTCTAGGGAGATTAAAACCTACATTCTTAGCGTTTTTAATTGCTATTGGATGTTTTAAAATGATTGAATATACTTGTGAATGCATGAGTGCAAATATGAGAAATGGGTTTTTCATGATTTTTAAGAAAGAGGTTAAATCCAAGATTTGAGCATGAATAATCGGTGGTTTGGGCTATTTTTGAGTGGTAAATGAAGCTTTTATGCTGTTATTGAGTTTTCAATCATCAAAACTATTTTAAAAACATGTTCTTAGGCTAAATTAATTAGTCAACGACGAGTTTTAAAATAGAGCATAACGTAGTAGTTGACTTGTGGGCTCTACCAGTCGATTGTCGTGCTCCTGAGTTGCCCAGAATCGTATCTAGAATGCTAGCAGTCGATGACTAGGGGCTGGAAGTCGACTACCGTGTTCTTATTTTCCAGAAATTAGCCAAGAACAAAGCAGTTGGCTGTCGGGATCCTGAAAGTCGACTGATTGCTCATTGTTTGAAACATTTTTGGAGCTGCAAGCTGGAAGTCGACTGCTAAGAGGCTGGAAGTCGACTGCTAGCTCTCTGATTGGGAAATTGGACTGAATAACCTTTTTTTATCCACAACTAGCCCAATACTTTGCTCAAATGTAGGATTAAATCTTGAATTGTAATAGGTAACATGAAAAATGAGAATGTTTGAGAAATTATGAGAAAGACAAGAGAAATAAAAGATTTCAATTGAGCATAAACCATAAATGAGAATAACTGCAAATGGTTGATCCGCGAGAAGGGATGCATTTGGTTATACCACGAGAAGGGACGCAATTGGTTATACCGCGAGAATAGTTGCAACTGGCTTTAATCTATGAAAAGTTTTGCAGACGGTTACCCTGAGAATAATTGCTTACGGATAACCTGAGAATAAATGCTGATGATTAAAACCACGAGAATGATTGCAGGTGGCTCATGACCATAAGAGAATCTCATTTATGAATAGAAATTTGAAAGAATTATTGTGTGATGGATTTGACTATGGCCATATCAAATTGCATGATTTCTTTGCTTATGCTCTATATATGAAAATGAGAATGTGATTTGTTACCATTACAATCTGAGAATGCATCCTGTGTGATGAATATTTGTTGAAGTGTATGTGTAATCATAAGTATATGCACGAGATAGTTATTTAATACATTTACATTATTCCAATAGCATAATATTTCAAACTCTCATGAAAAAGAATGTAATGAATTTTTGTATTAGCACAGTGGTACAAACAGCTATCTTTAAACACAGGTGATTATTGCTACTGAGAAGTAATTCTCATTAAAGCTGATTTGTATCAGATGCCTAAGTACCAGGTGCTGATGGAGATAGAAGTACTGACTATTTGTATAACTAGGAGTTTATAGTATTTTGACATGCCCATTCCCTAAATCCTTACTAGTATTTTGAAAGGATCTGGAAGAAAATTTTGGTGTAGATGAGGAGGGCATATGTGTATTAAGATATGTGAGATGGAGAGTTTTGCTTAAAACAGGGTATGAGTGGCAGACTTGTTGTCTCCTTACCCTGATCAGACTCGCATCTCTATAGGTATATGTCTGGCACATACTACTGTATATGTATGTATAAATATTATGTACAGTTGCATGTGAATGTGAATATCTCTATATCTATCTATTTCATTTAAATTACTTTATTTAATTTCGCTATGTAACGTGTAAGAACCCGAGTGTAGTAACCGAAACTAGTGGCACTCAACTATATAACTTAGAAAAAGTTAAAAATATACTCGGGTAGAGGTAGTAGTAACTCACCAATCCTATATTATATTACCTTATATTATTTAATTATGAAAAAGAAATATACTGTTGGGGGTGTTACAAAAATAACTCAAAACATCATATAATCTTGCCCAAATCTGAGATTAAAACCCTTTTTGCTCAAGCTGAAAAACCCATTTTTCAAAAACAATTTTTAGCATGCACAAGTATTTTCAATCGTTTAAAAATACTCAATAGTGATTAAAAATAGTAAAGATGTAGTTTAAATCCATTTTTCTTTCAAACAAGTTCAATTTTGCAAATTTTAGTAGTATGAACAATAAACTCCAAAATAAAGGGATTGGGTTATTATGCTACCTTAATCTGTGTTTAACTGTTGTTTGAATGCTAATTTATGCTGTAGATGCCCTTTAAATCACTTTTCTAACTTCAAATCTTGCTAGAATTGAAATTCACTGACTTTCTTCTTCAGCTTCTCTCTCTACTCGTCCACTCTCTCTTTCTAGAAATGGAAGCCTGAGCTATGGAATGAAGGATTCTGACTCCTATCCCTATTTATATAACAATCCAATAGTTACATTGATTCACAATTTCTGATCATTTGGCCTCAAATTGGTAAATTTCTAACTATATGGGAATTTTCCATTTTTTCCCTAGCTCACTAGCGGGAGAATTACAAAATTCTGTTAGCTACAGTAATTATTTTGGCTTGCGATTGTCATACATATACTTTTTCACTTTTTAGTTTAGTCATTTTCTTCATTTTAGTCAATTTTCTCACTCATTTCTAGTCCAATTCTTGCACTCATGCAACTATATGCAAGCTAACATAACATAAATGCAACATACACAAGCAATTAACTAAAATTAACAAACATCTCTCAAAATTTAGGAGTGGATGTTACAATTAGGACCAGAGATCATACAAGAAACTACTGATCAAATCAAAATGATTAGGGAAAAGATGAGAGTTGCCCAGTAGAGACAGGAAAACAATGCCAATAGGAGGAGAAGGCCCTTGGAATTCAATTAGGGAGACTATGTATTTCTAAGAGTGTCACCTACTATAACGACCCCCAATATCTACATACACACATCAGAGTTATCATGAAGCGTGTAATTCTTACTTTAATTTTTCTTTTTCAATAACAGTTGGGTCGATACTAGTTGAGTGTAACTCAAATAGACTCCTCGCTTGGTCCATTCAAGTTCCACTCAACTACCTCTTATGCGCAGCATGTCTAATACCATAATTCATACAACTACATGCCCTAGAATATAAAATTCTAAGGTATCCATTTATAAAAAATTGAGATATTTATGACTTTTTAAAATAATACTATTACATTTAACTATCCATTAATAAATTACATCCTATGGCATCCATCAAAGTAACCATATAAATATTCATTACATATACACTTCCTAACCTACATGTAGATTCAAATTCCCCATCTAAGGATCCAAGATTTATAGTTCTTCTAGGTTGTATTGCGACTCCAACTCGTATCCCAAGCCCAGCTTGTAACCCCCTAATCCTATAGTTCCTTTTAAAGTGATTTAAATAATATAAACAATATACTATAAGATTGGTGAATTACTACTTCCTTTACCGGAGTTAATTCTTAATTGTTTACCAAACGACATACTCAATATTATTGGTTTGGGTTACTACACTCGGGATCTCACACGTTATGCAGCGGAAATTTAAAACATATTAGTTAAAATAACGTACATGTGAATATATATGTTCATATACCTCAACATTCATTTACAGTGTATACATATCATTCATTAGACATATATCTATAGATATGTGAGAGTGTTATCTAGGGTAAAGAGACAACAAGCCTGTCACTCATACCCATTTAACAAAAATAACTAGTGGATTCCTAGCTCACATATCCTAATACATATATGCACTTATCCTATACATCAAAACTATTCTCCTGATCCTTTTACCAAAATATCACAAGGATTCAGGGTAAGGGGCATACCAAAAACTTTCTACTCTAACACTTCATGTAATTAGGGTGGGGAAAGAACTTCCCATACGTATATGATCCATAGTTCCTTAATAATAGGGAAATACCCTAGAAAAGGTATTTCAACCAACTCTATCTCTATCTCAAGAAGGATTTGGTATCTAGGCATCTAATACAAACTAGAATTTTTATGAAAATAAATCTCAGTAACATTAATAACCATTTTTCAAAATAGCTAGTTTGTACCACCGTAAACTCATATAGAAATTCTATATTCTTTTTCATAAAACAATACATCTATTGGGTGATCCTGTATAACATTTCATTAAACATTCATACTTGCATGCATAAACTTAACTCATAGTATATATCTCATCAATTCATCAAAACATATAGGTAACATAGCATCATTCATATAACTTTCATCATAACATAAAGAGCAATAAAGAAATAAGAGCACTTATTGTTGGCCTTTGCCAATCATCATCATCATCATCATATAATTGCATAATAAGAGAAATCTAGAGGGGCAGCATGTGCACCACTCCATGTTTTTGCATATGTACTGTGGCAACTCTGCCTAGCAGTCCTCGACTGCATATAACATTTGTGTACATTCTGGAGCGTCCTCCAGTGGATCCAAGTACCATAAGGTCCCCAACTCTGGGTTCCACACATTAAGTACATACTAAGGTCCTCAAAATACTATTCATAAACATATATATATGGGTGAATCAGTGCATACTATAGTTTTGTAAATTCTAAGTATGTGACTTTTCATTTACATTGGCCATTAAGTCACTAACATACAATTTACAATTATCATGATATTTGCAGAATGTCAGATCACCGTCCCATACTAGTAATTAGTCATTCAGATATAAACCTATCTACCACCAATACAGATATTAAGAATACAATTTTCATTTCTTTTATGCATTCTTGCTCTTTCCTTTTAACTTTCATCACTTTCATGCTCTTTCTCATTTACATTCAACGTATATGTTACCTTGCTTGTAATTTGAGTATAATCTCTGGTTTGGATTTAATTTTTGGGCTAGATATCATTCAAATATATCATTAAGTTCATCTTTTCATCACCAAAGGTAGCAGTCGACTGATATCATGCTGCAAGTCGACTGATTGCATTCTGTCTAAATTTTCAAAATTCCAACCAGAAAGCTATCGATGAAGCGCTAGGTCCGACGATTATTGCTAGCTTAGTGTTAGGCTCGACAGATTATTTGTTGGGTGAGGCGATCATTGCTCTGTTCTTGGGCATTTCTAGAAAAATGAATATGGCAGTCAACTTTTAGGTGCCCAACAGTCGATTGCTAGCATTCTGTATGCGTTTCTGGGCAAATTAAGAGCACAACAGTTGACTGTTACACCATGGCAGTTGGCTGCTGCGTCTTACTCTATTTTATAAATTGTCGTTGACCTAAATTTTCAATCTAAAAACTTATTTTTAAATCCATTTTAAAATTGATGAACTCAAGATAAACTCCTTAGCAACATTTAACACAAGAAAATAGTCTAAAACATCATATAATCTTGTCCAAATATGAGATTAAAACTCATTTTCGTTCAAGCTGAAAAACCCTTTTTTCATAAATTACTTCAAGCATGCACAAGTATTTTCAATCGGTTAAAAATATCCAAGAGTGATTAAAAATAGTAAGAATGTAGTTTTAAATCCCTTTTTCTTTCAAACAAGTTTAATTTTGCAATTTTTAGTAATATCAACAGTAAATTCTGAAATAAAGGGATTGGGTTATTATGCTACCTTAATCCGTGTTTAACTGATGTTTGGATGCTGGTTAATGCTGTAGGTGCCTTCCTAATCACTTTTCTAACTTTAACTTTTGCTAAATATGAGATTCACTGCCTTTCTCCTTTAGTTTCTCTCTCTACTCGACCATACTCTCTCTCTCTAAAAACTCAGGATTTAAGAAGAAATGAAAGGGTTCTAAGGTGTTCGCCTATTTATAGGTGATCCAGCCCTTTGCAATTTTACTCCTAATTCCCGACCATTCGGGCCAAAATGATAATTCTTCCAACCATATGTTAAATTTTCATTTTTCCCCTAACTCATTAGCGGGAGAATTACAAAATTCTGTTAGCAACAGTAATTCTTTTGGCAAAAATTGTGATTGTCATACTTAAACTTTTTCACTATTCACTTTAGTCCTTTTCTTCATTCTAGTCAATTTTCTCACTCATTTCTAGTCCAATTCTTACACTCATGAAACTATATGCAAGCTAACATAACATAAATGCAACATACACAAGCAATTAACTAAAATTAACAAACATCTCTCAAAATTTAGGAGTAGATGTTACACAGCTAATCTCTAGGCATAGTCTAGCCCTAATCATCTGAACAAACAACTTAATGAGATATGGTTATCCCAGTAGAGTAATTTACAAATTTATAATTTCAAAAAATAGTTGAAAGTTTAGCTGCATACAATTAGCAATAAGGTAGCAAATCACTGATGTGTCCGATTCTATACAAAATTTCTTGATGTGAATTGTCCATTTTGTGAGCATTTTGTGTAATTTTGTTATTAAAATCACTTAAGTTTGCTTCATTTTTGTTTTCAGGCATTTTATCAAGTCATCGTTAGCAAACAGAGTAAATTGGAGTGAAGGAAAATCCAAACATCATGCAAGAGGAGTCCCACGCGTGAAATGAAGAAAAAAGGAAAAGAGTAGCGTAAAAAAAAAAAAAGAAGAAGAAAGGAGCTCCATCGTGCAAAAGGTTGAAGTGAACAGTAAAAAAAAAAAGAAGAGCTCCATCGTGCAAAAGGCTGAAGTGAACAGTAAAAAAGGAGAAAAAGAGCTCCATCGTGCAGGAGGAGGAGTGAACAGTAACGCGACCCACACCCATCTCGCAAACCACCCAGCAACCCAATCGTGTGAGAGACCTGACCGAGCCACCACCGTCTCGGCCTTCTGCGGTGCCCGTTCTCGGCGTCTAGCGCGGTGGAGATCCACGAGAGAGAGGCGCGACCCGTTTGGGAACCCGACTGAGTTCGAGCTTCTTCGCGTATTTTTTGGCCGTTCCACTGCTCATTGTCGCCTCCTGCACCTTCAGGCAGCCCAGTCGCACCGTCCGACCAGCCCTTAGCCACCGTAACGCGACAGATCACTTGACCCGAGACGGACCCGAGTGACGCGACCCGGTCATCTTTCATGACCCGTTCGACTTCATTTGCTTCGTTGGCCACTGGAAATCATCCCTCCGCTGTGTGGTGCCCCTCCTGTAACCTTCTGCCGCAGCTCAGGTGGTCTTTGGAGATATTTCTAGTCGGGTATCCATGACCCGCGACCCGCCCCGATTGTGGCCTGTTGGAAAGCTTGGAAATTGCAATTTCTGGTCATTTTCCAGCAGCTTTCTAGTGACTATTCTGCACTGTTTCATCTGTTGTTCAAGAGAAGAGGGACGTATATAAATTTTACATGGTTTTTATCTTTGAATTGTGGATTTTCTGGGTTGTTTGGATGATGTTTATGTGGAACTAAATTGGCAAAACCCATTGGGTCCTGAACTATGTTGGTAGACTGAATTTAATTTCCATGGTTGGTTGAATATTGATTTCGTGATCTCCGTTACTGTTATGAATGACTATTTATGTTTTCATTGGCAAGACGTTGCATTGAAAGCTCTTTAGATTTCTCTTAATAATCGACAGATTTTAATTGAAATTGGACACCTGATTGTAGCGGACAATTTGTTATCGCTTAGAACCAAGGTTAATAAATTGTTGGATTAAGAAGTAACGACTCTTAATAGTAGTGAATTGGATTGATAATGCTAATCTAAAATTAACCAGTAGGAAGAACCAGCCAGTGGTGGATTTTAGGTTTAAGAAATTCATTGAGACCGACAGAGAATTTGAATTTGCATTAGAATTCACTCACAGGTAGTAGAATCAGATTCAGTCATCCATTATCTTTCGTATTTACCAACTAGTTTAGGTTCCTAGTGGGTTTGTTTTTCTGTCTCAACTAATTCATCTTCTTGTTAATTAGCGCTGACTAGTGATTATTGCATTTAGCTTAGTTATTAGTTTGATTAGAATCAAAATTACTTTGAATTGGTAGGCTAAATAACAGAGAACAAGTAGTAGCTTTGGGCTTTCCCGTTCCCGAGGAATACGACCTTGATAGTCACCATTACACTAGGCTGCATCGATAGGTTCATTGCCTTAGGTGTTGTTGCTAGATAGCATTGGCAGCAAGCATCAATCACTAATCTCTCTCATTTTCGAAATACCACTATTTATAACTGAAAACTTTGATTTTTCTATTGTTTAAGTCTAAGAGAGGTTAAAACCTACATTCTTGGTGTTTCTTATGGCTATTGGATGCTTTAAAATGCATAAATATGCTTATGAATGTCAGGATGCAAATATGAAAAATGGGTTTTTCATGGTTTTTGAGACAAAGTTTAAATCCAAGATTTGAGCATGAATAATCAGTGGTTTGGGTTGTTTTTACGTGGTAAATGAAACTCCTATGCTATTATTGAGTATTTAATCATCAAAACTATTTTAAAAACATGTTCTTGGGCTAAAAAAATTGGTCAATTATGAGTTTTAAAACAGAGCATAACGTAGTAGTCGACTTGTAGACCCTACCAATTGATTGTCGTGCTCCTGAGTTACTCAGAAACATGTCCAAAATGCTAGCAGCTGACTGCCAGGGGTTGGAAGTCGACTTCCGTGTTCTTATTTTCAAGAAATTAGCCTAGAATAGAGCAGTTCACTATCAGGGTCCTAGAAGTCGACTGTTGGCTCTCTGTTTAAAATATTTGTGGGGTAGTAAAATGGTAGTTAATTGCCAGGAGGCTGTAATTCAACTTGGAGCTCTCTGTTTTGGGAAATTTAACTAATAACCTATTTTAAGCCACAATTAGCCTAATACTTCACTCAAATGTAAGATTTAAACCTAAGATGTAATGGTTAGCATGAGAATTGAAAATGCTTGAGAATAAATGAGAAAGAAAAGTGAAACATGAGATTTTTTGAGAAGATCATAAACTGTAAATGAGAATAATAGCAAATGGTTGATCCACAAGAATAGCTGCAAATGGTTATGCCGCTTAAATAGTTACATTTGTTTATACCGTGAGAATAACTGCATTTGGTTATAACACGAGAATAGCTGTATTTGGTTATACCGCAAGAATAACTGCAACTAGTTGTAATCTACGAAAATTTTTACAGACGGTTAACCATGAGAATTAATGCAGACGGTTAACCACGAGAATTAATTCATACGACTAACCACGAGAATGATTACAAGTGGCTTATAACCACGAGAGAACTCATTTATGAATGGAAATGTTTAACGATTTCTCTTGTAATACTTTTGATTATAGCCATTTCAAATTGCTTGATTTCTTTATTTATCCTATATATTGATATGTGACTATTATCTGCTGCCATTACGATATAAGAATATATCTTGTGTGATAGATATCTGATGACGTGCACATGTATTCATAAGTATGCTTGTATAATGTTTGTTCATATCATTCCAATAGCACAATATTTCAATTAATGTGAAATATAGTGGATTTCCATATCATCACAGTGGTACAAGTCATCAGTTTTTAAAATTTCAGGTGATTCATGCTACTAAAAAACTTCTCTTATTAAATGCTGATTTGTATAAGATGCCTAGGTTTTAGATCATGCTAGAAGTAGAAGTAGAGATAATAAAGATACCCTTTTTGGGGTATTTTCTAGTTATTAAAGGATTATGGGTTATCTATGTTTGGAAAGTTCTTCCCACCCCCTCACTACATGAGTTATTAGGCATTGTGTAGTATTTTGACATCCCATTTCCCTTATTCCTTATTAGTATTTTTAAAGGATCAGCAGGATGATTTTAGTGTAAGTAAGGAGGGCATATATGTATTAAGATATAAGAGATAAAGAATTTTATTTAAATGGGATATGAGTGGCAGGCTTGTTGTCTCCTTATCGTACTCAGGCTCGAATATTTATAGGTATATGTCTACACACACTAAAGTTTATGTATGTATAAATATTATGTACAGTTGAATGTAAATGTAAATATCCCTATATCTATCTATCTCATTTATATTTATTTATTTATTTCCACTGCGTAATGTGTGAGAACCCAAGTGTAGTAACCCAAACTAGTGGCACTCAATTATTTAAATTAGAAAAGTTAAAAATGTACTCGGGTAGAGGCAGTATAAACTCATCAATCCTATATTATTTAATTACCTAAAAGGAATATAGGGTTGGGGGTGTTACACCTATTCTAACTTCCTTTATGTTATAAAGCACATGCCCTAAGCATGTATTCTAGGGTTTGTATAGTTCGTTCAGTTTACCCATTAGTCTAAGGGTGATAAGTAGTACTGAAGTTTAATTTGGTGCAGAAGGCTTCTTGTAACGCCCTCCAAAACCTAGAAGTAAACCTAGGGTCTCTATCAAATACAATGCTGGTAGGAACCCCATGGAGTCTTATGATATCTTGCACATATATTTGAGCCAATTTATCTAATGAGAAATTCATTTCCATTGGCAGGAAATGTACAAATTTCGTCAATTTATCAACTATAACCCAAATGGCATCATTTCGTGATTGGGTCCTAGGTAATCCTACTACAAAATCCATTGATATCTTATCACATTTTCATTCGGGGATATCTAGAGGTTGCAATAGTCCCGCAAGCTTTTGATGTTCTATCTTTGCCTAATGAGATATTAAATAGTTAGCAACATACTTGGCTCTTTACCTTTTCATAGTAGGTGTAACACCTCGATTAGCCTATAGTTCCTTTTAAGTGTTAAAAGATATAATGTATATAATTATCATAATAATGGTGTGTTACTATCACTTCTACCTGAGTCAATTTTTAAACATTTACCGAGTTAATTATTTGAGTGTCATTTAGGTTGGTCTCTACGCTCGATTTCTCTCAACATCGCAACGGAATAAGTATATATAGAATACACCTAGATTAACTATACATAAACATGCATTCTTAATTAAATATAGTCAATTAACTATTGGGCATGAAGGTAACAATCCTGCCACTCATGCCACTATAATTTCATCTAAGCATCCCTTCATTTACATCTATGTCTAACTAGGCTATACAAAATGGATCATTACTACCCTTTCCCAAAATATCATGAAAGCTAGTGCCAATAAAAAAAAGCGCCTATTCTGTCTCAAAATAGTCACTTTTGTACACCCTATAGTAGGTACTTACTCCTACGTTACCTTCTGTCCAGCCCGGAACCTATACATTTGGTATATGCCAACAATAACGTGAGAATTGAATCTCAGTAGCAATGCAACCTGCTATGAAATCCATTGACCTGTACCACTGTGCTCGCACAAAAAAGCTCTACATTCTTTCATAAAACATATCACATGCTAATGGGATGTAATACATGTAGCATTTAATCATGTTGTGTACTCACACATATGTATATTTATCAAAACATATCATCTTTAAAACATAGGAAGTGCATTCATCATCATTCTCATCATAAAACATTTCTTATAAAAAACATGTGTGATAGTAAACATGCCATCATTTCATTTCCATAACATATGAGTAGTACATAAAACACCCAAAGAGTAATTGAAAGATTCGCCCAGTAACAACTCTGCGCACCACTGTTTATATGAATAAGCGCATGTATATTTAGCCATGCCTTAACTTTTGTACATTTTGAGGCATCCTTTAATGGATCCAAGTACCTTAACGGTCCCTGCCCCTTTTTGGCAGATCATCCCTGACCAGCAGGATTCCTCCTTTTTGTCCCAAACAGGGCTTGTATAACTCTCATGGGATCACCGTTAACTCTACCTGGATCATTTCCTCTCTTCTTTTGGACAGATCATAATACTATGGAATCACCACCATTCTTTCAAGGTGGATCACACTCTCGGCAATCTTTACATATACTCTAAGGTGAATCGGCCCATGCCCATGGTTATGCTGAACTCTAAGTATGTGTTTCTTATATGGCCTTTTGGAGATAACACTAACTTAAAGTTCACAACCATCACGATTTTTTCAAAATCATCTAAGTTCAAGTGGATATTTAACCATCCCAATTTATGGCACAACCGTGGAATGCCTAATGGCCATCCCATACTGACAATCAATCACTCGATCATGAGCCTATCTACCCTAAGGCATACACTGAGAATACTTTCCTCTTTCCCTTTTTGTGTTTTCTGCTCTCTCTTTGTATTACTGTCACAAGGGTCTCATCACCCAAAACTCCTAATTTTCTTGATTACCTATGTTGTGAACCCTTAATTAAGTTAGTATAGACAATTACCAAGCTCAATTTCCATTAAAAACTTCATTTCATAAGCTAGAGGGCTGCCAGTCGACTGTTAGAAGGCTAGCAGTCAGCTAGTGGCTCTCTATATTCCTCAAGTGACAAGCAACCAAGTTAGCGTTGGTGTCAATTGGTTGCTGACTTGATTAGTGGCTTTTTGGAATGCGTGCTGGGTAAAATAAAAGCATGACAGTCGACTACGAGGATGGCCAGTCTATTGCTTAGTGTAAACTCGGGCTCGACAATTGACTGCTAAGAATCTGACAGTCGGCTGCTAAGCCTTTGTCTACACTTTTGGGTTTTCTAGGAACATGGCAGTCGACTGCCCCTACTTAGCAGTCAGCTGCTAGGCTCTGCTGCAATTTAGAAAACATAATTTTGATAATACCCAGTCCAAGATGCACTTCATTTTCAATTCTAAACACATGAGCTTAATTTCTATACAACAAACTTCACTTCTCATAAAAACATTTCTCATCCATTAGCTCAAACATGGTACATTCAAGGAAAAATAGTCTATATCTCTAGATGAACATAACCCAGCCGTTCCAATTCATTACAAGCACATATATGACTATACATTTAGCAACACAACATCCCATAGAAATAGAAAAGCATATAGAATGTAGGTTTAACCCCAATCTTAGTTCAAATATGTAGAAATCCATATTTTCTAGCAACAGTAACCATTTTAGTAAAAGAGGGGGGTTTATAATGGATTACTACCTTGATTCCTTACAAATGTGTGTTAGATATGTTAGAAAGGCTCTCCCTTTGTTGTAGGACTGATTTCTAACCTTAAATTTGTCTTTCCTTCAGCAAAATCTCTCCCTTCTTACCCTACCTCGCCCCTTTCTCTCTCTACCTATCCTTCTACTTCTCTCTCTAAAATCTGAAGGTTTGGAAGTGTGTGGGAGTTTAGGGCTTCAGCTAGAGTTTAAGAAAAAGTTAGGAAATTGCATTTTAATCCCTAGCCATTTTGTAGTTTTAGTCTTCATGTATTTTCCCTTTTCACTTAGGTCCTTAGCCTCACTCTCAACTAAGGAATTGTATTTCTTTCAAGTTGGTCCATATACTAATGCAAATATATATACTAATGCAATATACACAAGCATTAAACTTAAATTAACAATTATCAAACACTCTTTAATTATAATTGGAGCGGATGTTACACTAGGTCACCAAAATTTTCCTTTCAAATCTTGATACATTTTTGTGGCTCCCGGATGAATGGTATAGTTGCTCTTATGGGCTTCCTCTAGTATTATGTTTCTTAACCCTCTAAATTTAGGGACATACATTCTATTGTGGAAGGTTACCAGACCATCATTTTCCTTGAATTTCGATGAGACATTTAGGGATTTTAGGAATTCATCATCTCTCTGGGCCTCTAGAATCTGAATTCTAAGGGTGTTCTCAATTCTTAGTACACTCAAACATATCGTATTGGGCAGCACTAAAGTGGACAAACTTTAGGCTAATTTTATACTTAAGGCATTTGCCACTATGTTTGCCTTTCCTAGTTGGTATTTCAACTCAAAATCAAAATCTTTGAGGAATTCCATCCACCTTCTTTATAACACCCCATTCTTATAGCTTTTCTTATAAATATGGTCTTTAATAAATTCTTTAGCTATAAGGCTGACATGTTATCTTTACTTTATTCCTTGATTATTTCTTGAGTAAAATTTTAATTTTCATTTAGTATTTAACTAGGCTTGGGGCTCATTACTCAGGTATTCCATTCATCTATTATAAAACGGAAGACTACATAATTAAAAACATTGTTTAACTAATAAAGCAGTAGAAATTTAAAACATCATCCACATATTTTTCATTTCATTCAATATTTACAACGTCATATACATATATTTCAGGATATGTAAAGTTCATACTATTTCTTAGGATAAGGGGCTAACAAACCTACCACGCAAACCCTTTTACAAAATTCCTACTAGTAGAAAGCTTTTACATATCTTCATATATATACTGTAATATCTTCAATTCTATGATATCAGGTATGTCTTAAAATCCTAGACTAAATATTTTTATGCATTGAAAATAGTCTAAAAATTATTTTGTATTACCTTAAACAAAGTAAGGACTAAACTGAAAGGAAATGATTAGGGACTAAAATGAAAGGAAATTTGTTTCACAAAATATCCTGATAGTAAGCACGCAAATTGAGGTACATTTATGGCACACAGTTATGAGGTTTGAAAATGGTGCCAATGTCATGAATGCTACCAGAAAAATATTTAGGGGCAAAGCAGCCAAAATTTTATCTGAAAATAAGAATAAAATATTTATTTATCAGATAAAATGGCTAATTTTTATCTGGAAAATTATGATTTTGCCTCTAGAATATTTTTCCAAAATTTTTCAAAAAAAAAAAAAAAAATTTGGTCCGGCACTTAAGAGGGGTAAAATGGTCATTTTACCATGAAGGGCAAAATGGTAATTTTGACACCAAGGGTAAAAGTGTAATTTCATCACAAGGACATAAGGGAAATTTTACCTAAAGAAACACTTTAAAATTTCTAAAATACCCTTACATGTCAAGGTTTTAAGAAGGAAAAAGTGAAGGGTATTTTGGTCATTTTGCCACCAAGGGCAAAATGGTCATATTAGCCAATTTAAATAAGTTACACTACTTCTTCTTCTCCTCCTTAGCAAAGACGACGTGAAGGTTTTTGGAAGGAGAAATAACATAGGCTTCATAAGGGAGAAAAGGGAGAAAAAGCAAGGAAACTTCAAGGTTTATCCACCAAAATTGCAAATCAAGGTAGCTTAGCATTCTTTCATCACTTATTTCATGTTTTAATGGATTTTTCCAAGCTTTTGAGATTTTCATGGCTGAATGAACAGTACATGAATAGTGATGTTTTTAAGTTTACATTCTTAAACTCTCAAAATTTCTATGGATTAATGCTTAGAAAGTAGTATGGAGTTGTTTGTGATGGTTAATTTCAATTATGAAAGTGTTTATGTTCATTTCCCAATTTTGTTTCATTTGCCCTAAAACCCCAAATTCATGAATGTCATGCCAAATTGTTTGTTTTGCCTTGATTGTTATGGATAGATGGTGATTGATGGTTTATAGATGATGAAAATGGGATTAAAGAAATGATTATATGAAAAATGATGATTTTTGCACAAAATGCCTCTTTAGGCCATGGCTAGCAAAATGATATTTTGAAAATTGTTTGAAAAATTTTAAATTAGCTTATTGGTAATTCAAGTTATGGCCAATGGAGGGTAGAATAATTGTCAATTGGTTGAAATGCCCAATTTTGCCTAAAAATCCCACCTTGACCAAGAGTATACATGTTTTTGGTGAAGAAAGTGTGCTAAAATTTCTATGTGTGTGTCTTGGTTGAAACAAGATTAATTGGCAATTTTTTTATGCAAAATGATCCCATTAAATTTCATGTAGCCTACTTGACCAATTTTAGGACATAGAAATATTTATGGAAAATCTTGTACAAAAATGTAATGAAATTGGTCAAAGTATACAAAGGAAATAATATGACGTTGCAATTAAATTTTAATGAATATTTTGTGCAATCTTGGCAATTCTAGCAATTTGTGTGCATGTTTAAGTGTGGGGAGACAATGATTATACACACCTTGGGTATGTATAATTAGGTGAGAAAGGGGGAAAATGGAATAATAAGTAGGAAATGGAAAAGGATCAACTTTGAAACCCTTTAAATGCAATAAAATGTGAAAAACGGAATTTAGTGTAAATGGGAAGGAAAAGTAAATTTATTTTGCTTATTATATGGCAAGAGTGACAAATAGAAATTGTTAAGTATGAAAATCTTGAATTTCTTAAGGATTTCTCTTGACCAAGAATGAACCTTCCTTTTTATACAAATTCAAGAATGGAATTGTTATTGAGATTTAAAGGTTTTCTTTTTAGAAAGTGAGAATGATAGTATCATCATGAATGAGGAAAGAAAAGGATTGATTTATGACATAGATAAGGAAAAACATAGCATGGTATTGGAAAACATTGAATGGAAGGAAAATATTTGAATGTTCAATAAAGAGAAACATAGAGGAAGTAATTCCAATATATGTTCTAGGATAGATAGGCTTATAACCGAGTGACCAATTGTCGGTATGGGACTAGTTGGACATTCCACGGTTGTATCATAAATTTGGATGGTGAAACATCCGCTCGGAATGAAAGAATTTCAAACACGCTGTGATGATTGTGAATTCTAAGTTAGTGTAACCTAGATGGCCAATTGAACAGGGGACATTTACTTAGAATTTGGCAAAATTATGGGATTAAGCCTAATCATCCTAGTTGACATATATAGGAAATAGCATCTTGGGAAATGATCCATAATGTAGGTTGTGGTGATCTATGGCATCATGAACCGCCCATAAAGCGGGAGAAGATGATGCGTGTGAATAACGGTGATTCCATGAGCTTAGTTTGGTGAACCCTGGGAGAAATTCCCACTTAGATCTGTCTTTATGACATGATCACTTGAATGTGAATGGGTACTCGGATCCACCGAGGGCGCCTCGAGATGTACCAAAGGCGTAATTGTCACACACTTGATAGAGCGGCTATCTCATTCATGCACTGTAGTATGTGGAGTAATTTATACTTAGATACTCTTGTGTCTCTCTGAATTGAAAATATGGCTTTTAGCCAAATGTGAATGTTTATTTTCCTTATAAATAATGCGATTTTCCATGAATGGTAAATGTTGTTTCTCCTAAATTATCTATGGCTGAATGGAAATTTAATGAATGTACTTTCTGATTATGGTACTAAGCGGTATATGGTGAACTATGATTGTAGTGAAAATTGATCTTGTTTTTATTTTATAAGCGATATATTATTGATATACCTCATAAACTTCATCCTATACAGCTGACTGGTTTATTTATAGCATTTCCTAGAAATGATGGAATTTAAGAATAAGGAATGTAAATTGTTTTCCGTACCCATACGGTGGTACATACCATAGCTCGAAATGAAATGTGGAATGCGTAGCTACTGAGAAATTATTTTCTCATTATTTTCTAGTATGTATCAGATGACTAGGACCATTATGGTACTACAAGACAGAAGGGATTAGCTACCCATCCCAAGAAATGGAATGATATATATTATGCTAGAAATACATATAAGTATATGGATATGTAAGGCATACATATCGAGTTTATGAAAAATAGTTAAAAAGGGTATGAGTGGCGTGTTTGTTGCCTCCTTACCATATGAAAGCAAGAAAACTATATATATCTGCAAGTATATGTAACAACGTTGTCACGTTGAACTGGATGTAAATGTATGTAAAGGAAAAAGTTTAAATTTATCCTGAATTTTTATGGATTATGGTGTATGATTACTAGACTTCCGCTGTATTGATAATTGATATGATACCTGAGTAAGGATCCGAACCTAATGAAATGTATACTATAAATGGATATTTAAAGAACTCAGGTAAGAAATAAAGGATAGAAGTGTATATAACACTTGATTTCTTAAGTGAAGGATTTTTCAATAAATAATATTTTAAATATGGCTTTGAAATTGGGGGTGTTATATTTGTTGGTATCAGAGCATAGCGGATTCCTAGGTAGAAAAGGAGTAGATTCCTCAGGGGATAGACTGATTCAAGTTAGCTGGCTGAACCTAGGCAGTTGACTGACTTGTAATTGTGTTTGACTTGAGGAATGGAGAATTAGGTTTGGAAAGATAGTAGCTCCGTTGGATGTCATTTACTTTCTATTAAATATTATATTGTTGAGACTGATCACCTCAATGATGTTTGTTTTGTAGAATAGTGATGGCACCCAAAAGGAGAAGCAATGTACCAGGTCAGAGCGGAGATGCAAACATGACTGATGTGATGCAAACTCTAATGGGAATGGCAGATGCTATGAGGGAACAAGCTGCTGCCACTAATAGACAAGCTGACGCCACAGCTGAAGTGGTAAGACAAAATAATGAGAAGAATATCCATGAAAATGTAGGAAATGAACAGGGAAGGAATCATGGAAATGGAGGCTGGTCTGAGTTTCAGAATGCAAAACCTCCTTCATTTAGAGGAAGTTATGATCCGAAGGTAGCTGAAGAGTGGCTAAGTGAGTTGGAGAAAATTTTTGCAGTACTTAAAAGTACAGAGGAACAGAAAGTTTTATATTCCATTTATATGCTAAAAGGTGAGGCAGAGCACTGGTGGAAGGGAGCCAGACAGTTAATGGAAGCTAGAGAGATTCAAGTTACATGGGAATCTTTTAAGGAAGTATTCCTGGAGAAATACTTTCCCCAAAACCTGAGAAATGCAAAAGAGATAGAGTTTATGCAAATTAAGCAAGGTAACTCATCTTTTGAACACCACTTGGCTAAATTTGAGGAGCTTTCCAAATTTTCCTCTTATCTTAAGTGAAACCCGATGAGACACGGAAAGCAATGCATTTTGAAGGAAGTCTGAATCTAGAAGCGAGAAATCTTTGTTGCATCCCAAGAAATTAGGGATTTTGCTACTTTAGTGAATAAATGCCGTATATCTTCGAGATATTGGCGATGGATAAAGAAAAACAAGGATCCCAGTCTTTTAAAAGGAAAATGACACAGGGGTTCGTGCCAAACAAAGGGAGTAAGTTTGCAAGGGGACAGAAAGGAAAGAAACCTATAAACATGCCCATATCTGCAAATTGTCCTAAATGTGGTAAGAATCACGGAAATAAGCCTTGCTGGTTAGGACAAAACATATGTTTCAAGTGTGGCAAACCAGGGCATTTTGCAAAGGAGTGCCCTACACAAAACAAGCCAACAGAGAATCCTAGACCTACCACGAGGCGGGGTTTTCACTTTGAAGGGAAAAGAGGTGGCTCGATCGATGGTCCGATTAAAGGTAACTTGTTTAATCAAAGATGTTGTTTTAAGCGTATTATATGACTCTGGCGCTACCCATTCCTTTATTTCTTTGAAATGTGTGGACCAATTGAGTTTGCCTATGACTGTTTTACCTTATGAATTGTCAGTGTCCACCCCAAATGGAGAAAAAGTCTTAACCTCTTTAGTTTGTGTGAATTGTCCTGTTATGATTGAAAGTAAACCTTTTATGATTGATCTTATCTGCTTGCCTTTAGTAGATTTAGATGTCATACTTGGTATGAATTGGCTTTCAATGAATAATGTTATTTTGGATTGTTCAACTAGAACTGTGATTTTTATAGACACTATGCCAGTAAAGGGAAAAATTGATGAAAATAATCAGAGGATGTGTTTCCTATGTTCTTCAGAGACTGAAAATCAGCATGACATTTCTAGTCTTCCAATTGTTTGTGAATTTTCTGATGTATTTCCAGATGAGATTTCTAGTCTCCCATCTGAAAGAGAAATAGAATTTTCTATAGACTTGATTCCTGGAATGGGACCGATTTCTATAGCTCCTTATAGGATGTCCCCATTAGAACTGAAAGAATTGAAGGTACAGATAGAAGATTTGTTGGAAAAACAATTTATTAGGCCTAGTTCTTCACCGTGGGGAGCACCTGTATTATTTGTGAAAAAGAAGGATGGGAGTCTAAGATTATGTATAGATTACAGACAATTAAATAAAGTAACCATAAAGAATAAATATCCTCTTCCTAGGATAGATGACCTGTTAGATCAATTGAGAGGAGCCACAATATTCTCTAAGATTGACTTAAGGTCAAAGTTACCACCAGATAAGAGTGAGAAGTGAGGATGTCCCTAAGGCTGACTTTTCGAACCAGATATGGACACTATGAATTTTTGGTAATGCCATTTGGATTGACTAATGCTCCACTATTTTCATGGATTATATGAATCGCATCTTTAGACCCTACCTAGATCGGTTAGTGGTAGTGTTCATTGATGATATTCTTGTGTATTCCAAAAATAGACAAGAGCATGCTCAACATTTAAGGATGGTATTACAAGTGTTGAGAGAAAAACGATTATATGCAAAATTGTCAAAGTGTGAGTTACGGTTAGAAGAAGTGAAATTTTGGGACATGTGATCAGTAAAGAAGGAGTTTCTGTAGATCCTAGTAAAACTGAAGCGGTGATGAAATGGGAGAAACCCTCAACAAGAATGAGATTCGTAGTTTTCTTGGGTTAGCGAGGTACTACAGGAGGTTTATTCAGGATTTTCACAGATAGCTTTACCTTTAACTAAGTTGACCGGGAAGAATGTTCAATTTATATGGGATTCTAAATGTGAACATAGCTTTCAAACCCTGAAAGAAAAATTGACCTTTGCACAAGATTAAGGATTCTTGATCCTTTAGGGCCTTTTGAGATATATTGTGATGCATCTAAGAACGGTTTAGGCTGTGTCTTAATGCAAGAGAGAAGAGTGATAGCCTATGCCTCAAGCCAGCTAAGACCTCATGAAGAGAACTACCCTACCCATGACTTAGAATTGGCGCGGTAGTATTTGCTTTAAAGATATGGCGGCATTATTTGTATGGGTCTAGATTTGAGGTATTTAGTGACCATAAAAGTCTTAAGTACCTTTTTGATCGAAAGAGTTAAACATGAGGCAAAGAAGGTGGATGGAATTTTTGAAAGATTATGACTTTGAGTTGAAATATCATCCTGGAAAGGCAAATGTAGTGGCGGATGCATTAAGTAGAAAATCTCTACACATGGCTAAGATGATGGTTAATGAAATGAGCACGATAGAGAAGTTTAGAAACTTAAATTTGTTCACTATAGTGTTGCGGATAAAATTTGTCTGAGTGAGTTAACAATTGAAAATACTTTGAACTCGGATATTGGAAGCCCAGAAAGAAGATGAATATCTTAAGTCACTGAAAGATCTTAAGGAATTTAAGAAAGAAGTTGATGGGGTAATGACCTACCATGATAGATTGTACATTCCTAAATCTGGAGGATTGAGAGAGGTGATATTAGAAGAAGCACACAAGAGCAATTATACAATTCATCCAGGAGCCACAAAAATGTACCAAGATTTGAAAGAAAATTTTTGGTGGCCTGGTATGAAAAGGCAAACAGCCAAGTATGTTGCTAGATGTCTCATATGTCAGCAGGTAAAGATAGAACATCAGAAACCTGCAGGACTATTACAACCTCTAGAAGTCCCAGAATGGAAATGGGATAAGATTACAATGGACTTTGTAGTAGGTTTACCCAAAACTCAATCAGGAAATGACGCCATTTGGGTTATAGTAGACAGATTAACAAAATCTGCGCATTTCTTGCCAATCAAAATCAATTACTCATTAGATAAATTAGCTCAGGATATATATACAAGAAATTGTGAGACTTCATGGTATTCCTACTAGTATAGTTTAGGATAGAGACCCTAGGTTCACTTCTAGATTTTGGAAGGCGTTACAAGAAGCCTTTGGAACTAAATTAAGTTTGATCTTGCTTATCACCCTCAGGTGATGGGCGATGAAAGAACCATTCAAACTCTAGAGGACATGCTTAGGGCCTGTACATTAGAGCAAAAGGGAGCTGGGATAGGAATTTATCTTTGATAGAATTTTCCTATAATAATAGTTATCACTCCAGCATAGGTATGGCACCTTATGAGGCCTTGTATGGCAGAAAATGTAGATCACTGTTTCTTTGGTTTGAAATAGGAGAAAGACAAATGTTAGGGCCAGAGGTGGTACAACGGACCACTTGACCAAATCAAGATAATTAGGGAGAAAATGGCCAAGGCTCGGGATAGACAGAAAAGTTATGCCGATAAAAGAAGGAGACCATTGGAATTTGTGAAGGAAACCATGTATTTTTAAAAGTATCCCCAGTGGTATAGGTAGAGCTATTAAATCCAGAAAGTTGAGTCCAAGGTACATTGG
Organism: Senna siamea; assembly: GCA_031216115.1. NCBI lineage: Eukaryota > Viridiplantae > Streptophyta > Magnoliopsida > Fabales > Fabaceae > Senna > Senna siamea. Next base: position 21,093,279 of record CM062363.1, on the reverse strand, counting down.
ACCTTTTCAAATTTTAAATAAAGTTGGTCCATCACCTATCAGATAGCTTTGCCACCTTCCTTGTCAAATTTACATGATGTATTCCATGTGTCACAACTCCGAAAGTATATTTTCGACCCATCCCATATTCTTGACGCCTTGATGTAATCTGATTAAAAGAAAACTTAACTTATCAACCTAAACCTATACAAATCATTGGTACTGATGTCAAACACTTGAGAAATAAGACCATACCTTTGGTAAAAGTGTTATGGGATTAAGTAAATCGCCATGAGGCCACATGGGAGAAAGAGGAGGACATGCAAAATAATTTTCCTGAACTATTCAATTGATGATATAGCAAATTTCGAGGACGAAATTTTTTAAGGAGGGGAGAATTGTAATATCTTCAATTCTATGATATCAGGTATGTCTTAAAATCCTAGACTAAATATTTTTATGCATTGAAAATAGTCTAAAAATTATTTTGTATTACCTTAAACAAAGTAAGGACTAAACTGAAAGGAAATGATTAGGGACTAAAATGAAAGGAAATTTGTTTCACAAAATATCACGATAGTAAGCACGTAAATTGAGGTACATTTATGGCACACAGTTATGAGGTTTGAAAATGGTGCCAATGTCATGAATGCTACCAGAAAAATATTTAGGGGCAAAACGGTCAAAATTTTATCTGAAAATAAGAATAAAATATTTATTTATCAGATAAAATGGCTAATTTTTATCTGGAAAATTATGATTTTGCCTCTAGAATATTTTTCCAAAATTTTCAAAAAAAAAAAAAGAAATTTGGTCAGGCACTTAAGAGGGGTAAAATGGTCATTTTACCATGAAGGGCAAAATGGTAATTTTGACACCAAGGGTAAAAAGGTAATTTCATCACAAGGACATAAGGGAAATTTTACCTAAAGAAACACTTTAAAATTTCTAAAATACCCTTACATGTCAAGGTTTTAAGAAGGAAAAAGTGAAGGGTATTTTGGTCATTTTGCCACCAAGGGCAAAATGGTCATATTAGCCAATTTAAATAAGTTACACTACTTCTTCTTCTCCTCCTTAGCAAAGACGACGTGAAGGTTTTTGGAAGGGAGAAATAACATAGGCTTCATAAGGGAGAAAAGGGAGAAAAAGCAAGGAAACTTCAAGGTTTATCCACCAAAAATTGCAAATCAAGGTAGCTTAGCATTCTTTCATCACTTATTTCATGTTTTAATGGATTTTTCCAAGCTTTTGAGATTTTCATGGCTGAATGAACAGTACATGAATAGTGATGTTTTTAAGTTTACATTCTTAAACTCTCAAAATTTCTATGGATTAATGCTTAGAAAGTAGTATGGAGTTGTTTGTGATGGTTAATTTCAATTATGAAAGTGTTTATGTTCATTTCCCAATTTTGTTTCATTTGCCCTAAAACCCCAAATTCATGAATGTCATGCCAAATTGTTTGTTTTGCCTTGATTGTTATGGATAGATGGTGATTGATGGTTTATAGATGATGAAAATGGGATTAAAGAAATGATTATATGAAAAATGATGATTTTTGCACAAAATGCCTCTTTAGGCCATGGCTAGCAAAATGATATTTTGAAAATTGTTTGAAAAATTTTAAATTAGCTTATTGGTAATTCAAGTTATGGCCAATGGAGGGTAGAATAATTGTCAATTGGTTGAAATGCCCAATTTTGCCTAAAAATCCCACCTTGACCAAGAGTATACATGTTTTTGGTGAAGAAAGTGTGCTAAAATTTCTATGTGTGTGTCTTGGTTGAAACAAGATTAATTGGCAATTTTATTATGCAAAATGATCCCATTAAATTTCATGTAGCCTACTTGACCAATTTTAGGACATAGAAATATTTATGGAAAATCTTGTACAAAAATGTAATGAAATTGGTCAAAGTATACAAAGGAAATAATATGACGTTGCAATTAAATTTTAATGAATATTTTGTGCAATCTTGGCAATTCTAGCAATTTGTGTGCATGTTTAAGTGTGGGGAGACAATGATTATACACACCTTGGGTATGTATAATTAGGTGAGAAAGGGGGAAAATGGAATAATAAGTAGGAAATGGAAAAGGTTCAACTTTGAAACCCTTTAAATGCAATAAAATGTGAAAAAGGGAATTTAGTGTAAATGGGAAGGAAAAGTAAATTTATTTTGCTTATTATATGGCAAGAGTGACAAATAGAAATTGTTAAGTATGAAAATCTTGAATTTCTTAAGGATTTCTCTTGACCAAGAATGAACCTTCCTTTTTATACAAATTCAAGAATGGAATTGTTATTGAGATTTAAAGGTTTTCTTTTTAGAAAGTGAGAATGATAGTATCATCATGAATGAGGAAAGAAAAGGATTGATTTATGACATAGATAAGGAAAAACATAGCATGGTATTGGAAAACATTGAATGGAAGGAAAATATTTGAATGTTCAATAAAGAGAAACATAGAGGAAGTAATTCCAATATATGTTCTAGGATAGATAGGCTTATAACCGAGTGACCAATTGTCGGTATGGGACGTAGTTGGACATTCCACGGTTGTATCATAAATTTGGATGGTGAAACATCCGCTCGGAATGAAAGAATTTAAAACGCTGTGATGATTGTGAATTCTAAGTTAGTGTAACCTAGATGGCCAATTGAGCAGGGGACATTTACTTAGAATTTGGCAAAATTATGGGATTAAGCCAAATCATCCTAGTTGACATATATAGGAAATAGCATACTGGGAAATGATCCATAATGTAGGTTGTGGTGATCTATGGCATCATGAACCGCCCATAAAGCGGAGAAGATGATGCGTGTGAATAACGGTGATTCCATGAGCTTAGTTTGGCTGAACCCTGGGAGAAATTCCCACTTAGATCTGTCTTTATGACATGATCACTGAATGTGAATGGGTACTCGGATCCACTGAGGGACGCCTCAGATGTACCAGTGGCAGAATTGTCACACACTTGATAGAGCGGCTATCTCATTCATGCACTTGTAGTATGTGGAGTAATTTATACTTAGATACTCTTGTGTCTCTCTAAATTGAAAATATGGCTTTTAGCCAAATGTGAATTTTTATTTTCCTTATAAATAATGCAATTTTCCATGAATGGTAAATGTTGTTTCTCCTAAATTATCTATGGCTGAATGGAAATTTAATGAATGTACTTTCCTGATTATGGTACTAAACGGTATATGGTGAACTATGATTGTGACTGAAATTGATATCTTGTTTTTATTTTATAAGCGATATATTATTGATATACCTCATAAACTTCATCCTATACAGCTGATTGGTTTATTTATAGCATTTCCTAGAAATGATGGAATTTAAGAATAAGGAATGTAAATTGTTTTCCGTACCCATACGGTGGTACATACCATAGCTCAGAAATGAAATGTGGAATGCGTAGCTACTGAGAAATTATTTTCTCATTATTTTCTGGTATGTATCAGATGACTAGGACCATTATGGTACTACAAGACAGAAGCGATTAGCTACCCATCCCAAGAAATGGAATGATATATATTATGCTAGAAATACATATAAGTATATGGATATGTAAGGCATACATATCAGGTTTATGAAAAATAGTTAAAAAGGGTATGAGTGGCAGGTTTGTTGCCTCCTTACCATATGAAAGCAAGAAAACTATATATATCCTGCAGTATATGTAACAACGTTGTCACGTTGAACTGGATGTAAATGTATGTAAAGGAAAAAGTTTAAATTTATCCTGAATTTTTATGGATTATGGTGTATGATTACTAGACTTCCGCTGTATTGATAATTGATATGATACCTGAGTAAGGATCCGAACCTAATGAAATGTATACTATAAATGGATATTTAAAGAACTCAGGTAAGAAATAAAGGATAGAAGTGTATATAACACGCCAGTTTCTTAAGTGAAGGATTTTTCAATAAATAATATTTTAAATATGGCTTTGAAATTGGGGGTGTTATATATACCCATCTCATTATATACATCAAAAAATGACTTATCCTAATTCCATTCCTAAAATATAAGAGAATTAGGATAAATGGGCTAATCTTACTAAATTACATCATATCCAAAATGGTACCATCCTCACCTCCTCTACATAGGAGGAACTTCTATAACTGCACCACATATATAGTTTGAATGACTGAAAATGTTCCTAAAAAGGGAAGTTCCACATAAGCCACATCAAACTCCAACCACACCATGTATCTAGTCATCTGATACATACCAGATACAGTCATTAGAAATAATTTCTTAGTAGTTAGACAATCCACTTTTTTAAAACATTCTGGCATGTATCACCATAGTGATACGAAAAATAGTTCTGCATTCTTTATTTAAAAGTATAATCTATTCTATTGGTATGCAAGACATATAATTACATATCTGTGTATTAAATATGTTATGAATATGCATTTTTGTAACTTAGCATGATAGTTTACTATGTAAATCATATGAGTATCATGAATATAAAACATTTCATTCATAGCTAGGGAAAACATTTATCATTCATAAAGAAAACAATTAACATTGCTTGGCTAAAAGCCACATTTACTATAAGAGAGCTTCAGACTATCGGGAGAGTCACCCAGTGAACTACTCCATGTACCACTACTTACATGAGTGAGAAAATTTTCTCATATGTGACAATTCTATCACTGATACTATCTGAGACGTCTCTCAGTGGATCCAAGTACCCCTTTTCATTTATTGGTCACTATCTTTAGATAGATCATTAAGATATAAAAATTAAGCTCACGGGATCACTACTACTGCGCAAATCATTTCCTCTCCTTTGTTAGGTCAAATCATGATGATATGGAATCACCACCCCCTTTTTGGTGGATCATATTCCCAATACGCTATCTGCCATATATAATCTAAGATGACTTGGATTATACCCATGATCATGCTAAATTCTAAGTAAATGTCTTCTTTTTATTGGCTATCTAGGTTACACTTGTAACACCTCTAGTAGCACACCCTTATTGATGATTCCTTTATAATTAATTAAAAGATATAAAGTATAGTTATATAATAATGGTATGTTACCGTTATCGTTACCGGAGTAATTTTATACTTTTTATAATTTAATTTAGTCGAGTGCATCTTGGGTCTGGTCTCTACTCTCAAGTTTCACTCACTCTGGCAGCAGAATAGAATATATAAAATACACCTTAAGTAGCTATACATAAACATGTATTCTTAGTTAAATATAGTTAAATAACTATTGGGCATGGAGGTAACAATCCTACCACTCATGACCCGATCAGCTAGCCTAAACATTAGTTCATATATACATCCAAATTAAGATAGGTTATACAAGAGATATTCTAAACTAGCCTTTCCAAAAATCACAAAGACTAGTACAATGTTAGCATGCGCCTATACTATCTCAAAATAAATCAATCAATTTCATATACCCCAGTGGTTACTTCTTCCCAAGTGACCTCCTCTTCAGCTACAGGACCTACACATCTGATACATGTCAGCATTAAGGTGAGAAATGAATCTCAGTAGCAATGTAACCTGTTTCAAAATCTGCTGACCTATACCACCGAGCTTACAAAAAAAAGCTTTACATTCTTTGTCATCATAAAATATAGTATTTACCATTGGGATGCAGTTCATGTAGCATTTAATCAAGTTATGTACTCATACATATGTATGTATATTTAAGAATTGTCAACTTTAAAACGCAGGAAGTGCATTCATCATCATTTTTATCATAAAACATTTCTTTAAGGCATTAACATACCTTTTGAGCAAGAGGAAATAATCACTTCACATGAGCTATCGAGAGTGCCGCCCTGCAACAACTCCACGTACCACTACATACATAAGTGAGCTATCTTGGTGACTACCGTGCCACTACAGTAAAATACTGCTCTAGTACATCTGAGCCGTCCCCCACCTGGATCCACTTGTACAATCTCAATAACTCATGGGATCACCATAAACCTTTGAATAGATCCTATCCTCTCCACTTCCACAGATCATGAAGCTATGGGGTCACCACCATTACCTGTGAGATGGATCACCCTCTAAGCCTTATCCTCTTCGCTTCCATGATCATGAAGGTATGGAGTCACCACCATTATCTCTAAGGTGGATCACACACTCAGTATGCTATCTTTTAACATATGCACTAAGGTGATTTAGCTCATGCCTATGGTTATGCTTTAACCTTAAGTATGTGTTTCTTAATGACCCTCACAAGAGTCACTAACTTAGGGGTTGCAACCATCATAGTGTTTTTGAAATCATATATATTCAAGTGGATGTGTAACCATCCTAGTTTATGGCACAACCATCAAATGCCAATGGCTATCCTATAATGACAATCGGTCACTCAAGTCATGAGCCTATATTGTAACATCCACTCCTAAATTTTGAGATATGTTTGTTAATTTTAGTTAATTTCTAGTGTATGTTGGATTTATGTTATGTTAGCTTGCACATAATTGTATGAGTGCAAGAATTGGACTAGAAATGAGTGAGAAAATTGACTAGAATGAAGAAAAGGACTGAAACGAAAAGTGAAAAAGTTTAGGTATGACAATTGCAATTTTGGCCTAAATATTTACTGTAGCAATAGAAATTTCAAAACTTCCTGCCAATGAGCTAGGGATAAAATGGTAAATTAACATATAGTTGGAAGAATTATCATTTTGGACCGAATGGTCGGGAATTAAGAGCGAAAGTGCAAAGGGCTGGATCACCTATAAATAGGCCAATCCTTTAGACCCTTTAATTGCTTCCTGAAAGTCTGAAATTATAGAAAGATAAAGTGTTCATGTAGAGAGAGAAACTAAAGGAAAAAGGTAGTGAATCTCATTTCTAACAAGAATTGAAGTTAGAAAAGTGATTAGGAAGGCATCTACAGCATCAATCAGCATCTATATATCAGTTAAACACTGATTAAGGTAGCATAATAACCCAATACCTTTATTTCACAGTTTACTGTTCATATTACTAAAATTTGTGAAATTAAACTTATTTGAAAGAAAAAGGGATTGAAAACTAAATTCTTGTGGTTTTTAATCACTATTGGGTGTTTTTAACTGATTAAAAATGCTTGTGCATTCTCGAAATGATTTCTGAAAAAATGGGTTTTTTAGTTTGAACGAAAATGAATTTTAATCTCAGATTTGGACAAGATTACATAATGTTTTGGGCTGTTTTCTTGTGTTAAATGTTGCTAAGCAGTTTATCTTGAGTTCATCAATTTCAAAATGGGTTTAGAAACAAGTTTTTAGATTGAAAATTTGGGTCAACGACAATTCTTAAAACAGAGCAAGAAGCAGTAGCCGACTGCACTGGTGCAACAGTCGACTATCGGGTTCTTGATATGCCCAGAAACGCATACAGAATTCTAGCAGTCGACTGCCAGGCACCTAGAAGTTGACTACCGCATTGTTCATTTTTCCCAAAATGCCTAAGAACAAAGCAGCCAATTGCCCCAACCCAGAAGTCAACTGCCAGCACCTAGCAATCAATTGGCAGCTCTCTGTTTGGAATTTTGAAGATTTAGACAAAATGTAATCAATCAACTTGTTGCGTGATACCAGTCGACTGCCACCCTTTGTGATGAAAAGATAAACTTAATGACATATTTGAATGATATCTAGCCCAAAAACTAAATCCAAACTAGAGATTAAACTCAAATTACAAGCAAGGTAACATATACGTTGAATGTAAATGAGAAAGAGCATGAAAGTGATGAAAGTTAAAAGGAAACAGCAAGAATGCATAAGAGAAATGAAAATTATATTCTTAATATATGTATTTGTGGTAGATAGGTTCATATCTGAATGATTGATTGCTAGTATAGGACGATGATCGAACATTCCGTGATTTTCGTGATAGTTGTAAATTGTAAGTTAGTGACTTAATGGCCAATGTAAATGAAATGTCACATGCTTAGAATTTACAGAACTATAGTATGCACTGATTCACCCATATATATATGTTTATGAATAGCGTTTTGAGGACCCCAGTATGTACTTAAAGTGTAGGACCCAGAGTTGGGAACCTTATGGTACTTGGATCCACTAGAGGACGCTCCAGAATGTACATAATGTTATATTTGGTCAAGGACTGCCAGGAAGAGTTGCCACAATACATATACAAAAACATGGAGTGGCAGATGTTGTCCTCTAGATTTCTCTTGTTATGCAATTATATGATGATAATTATGATGATGATTGGCAGAGGCCAATGAGAAGTGCTCTTATTTCCTTATTGCTCTTTATGTTATGATGAAAGTTATATGAATGATGCTATGTTACCTATATGTTTTAATGAATTGATGAAAATATGTACTATGAGTTAAGTTTATGCATGCAAGTATGAATGTTAAATGAAATGTTGTACAGAATAACCCAATAGATGTATTGTTTTATAAAAAAAAGAATGTAGAATTTTCGTATGAGTTTACGGTGGTATAAACTATCTATTTTGAACACAAGTTATTAATGCTATTGAGATTTATTCTCATAAAAATGCTGGTTTGTATCAAATGCCTAGGTTCCAGATCGTATTAGAAGTGGAGGTGAAAGTGGTAGAGATACCCTTCCTAGGGTATTTTCTTGTGATTCATGAAGTATGGGTTGTGTATATATGGGAAGTCCCTCCTACACCTTGAGGATGTAAGGTTCTAGGAAAGTTTTTGGTATGCCCCATACCCTGAATCCTTGTAATATTTTTTGTAAAACGATCAGGAGAATAGTTTTGATGTATAGGATATGGGGCATATATGTATTAGGATATGTGAGCTAGGAGTTAACTAGCTATTTTTGTTAAATGGGTATGAGTGGCAGGCTTGTTGTCTCCTTACCCTAGCTAACACTCTCACAATCCATAGATATATGTCTAATGAATGATATGTATACACTGTAAATAAATGTTGATGTATATGAATATATGTATGCACATGTATGTTATTTTAACTAATATGTTTCTATTTTCACCATGTAACGTGTAAGATCTCGGGTGTAGTAGCCTAAACCATAATACTAATTACTTCATTTGATAAACAATTAAGAATTGACTCGGGTAAGGGAGGTAGTAATTCACCAATCTTATAGTATATAGTTTATATTATTTAATCAACTTAAAAGGAATTGTAGGATTGAGGGGTTACACGGAGTTGGTATCAGAGCACTACTACCACGGCTAGTTAGAATTGGCTCGGTAGTGAATGGGTAGATTCCTTAGGATAGAGACTAATGCAGGTTAGTTAGCTAAGCTATGGCAATTGACTGGCTTGTATTATATTTTAACTTAAGGAATGAAGTGTTAGATTTGGATATATGATATTTTTGATTGGTGCCATATGATCTCTTATAAATAATATGTTATTAAGACCGATCACCTCGATAATGTTTATTTTGTAAAGTGAATTATGGCCCCACCTAGGAGAAATACTGGGAAGGAAAAGGAAGGTGAGACCAATATGGAAAGAGTAATGCAAGTCATGATGGGAGTGGCGGAGGCTATGAGGGAACAAGCTGTTGTTGCTGCCCAATAGGCTACTGTTGCTACTCAACAAGCTGCAGCTACAGCTAAAGCACTTAGACAATTTCAAGAGAATAGACCTATGAATCCCAACCCAAATCCTAACGTTGGCCAAGTGAGAAACCAAGCCTATAATGGTTGGTCTGAATTTCATAGAAATAATCCTCCTTCCTTTAGAAGTGAGTTTAATCCACAAGCAGCTGAAGAATGGTTGCAAGAGATGGAAAAATTGTTCAAGGTTGTAGGGAATACGGACGAATAGAAGGTTTTGTTTGCTACTCACATGTTTTTTAGGGAAGTAGAATATTGGTGGAGAGGAGCGAAACAATTACTGGTAGCCCAAGGGACCCAGATCACCTGGGTGGTTTTTAAAAGACTGTATCTGGAAAACATTTTCCCTGAGAATGTGAGAAACTAGAAAGAAATTGAATTCATGTAGTTAAAGCAGGGTAATATAAATTTTGAGAAAAATTTAGCAAAATTTGAGGCACTATCTAAATTCTCTTCTTATTTGGAGCATCATCCAAATGAGACATGGAAAGCATTGCATCTAGAAGCTAGGTTGATATCGGAGCTCAAGAATGTTGTTGCTCCGTTTGAAATTAGAAACTTTGCTGTGTTAGTGAACAAGTGTCGCATTATTTCTCAGAACCTGGCTGACACAGAGAAAGAAAGACAGAGAGCCAATCTCTTTAAAAGGAAACAACTGGGATCCTTCGGAGGAAGGGATAGTGGAAATGAGGGAAACCAGAAAGGGAAGAAACCTGTAGTACCTAATGCTTATCCAAAGTGTGGGAAAAGTCATGGCGGACCTTGTAGATTCCAATCCGGCGTGCGTTTTAAGTGTGAAAGACCGGGTCATTTCATTAAAGATTGCCCTGAGTGGAAGAAGTCGACTAAGCCCACAAGACCTCCTACTATGGGCAGAGTTTATACTCTTAAAGGTAAAGACATGGTTCAGTCTAATAATCTAATAAAAGATAAATGTTTAATAAATGGTGTATCTTTAATTGTGCTATATGATTCTGGTGCCACTCATTCTTTCATTTCTTGTGAATGTATGGAAAGATTGAATTTACCCTCATTTAAATTGCCCCATAATTTATCTATTTCTACTGCAGCAGGAGAGCGAGTATTAACTTCTTTGGCTTGCTTAAATTGTCCCCTTGTTGTTGAAAATAAGCCCTTCATTATTGACCTCATTTGTGTACCTTTGGTGGGATTAGATATTATTCTCAGTATGGATTGGTTGTTTGTGAACAATGTAGTCTTGGATTGTTCTAAGAAATCTGTCACTTTTACAGATGTCATGCCGGTAGTTAGGAAAATTGAGGAAGAGATCCAAGGAACTAGTTTTCTATGTTTTTCTAAAGTTGAACTTTAGCATAAACTTAATTCTATTCCTGTAGTTTGTGAATTTCCAAATGTCTTTCCCAATTAAATTGCAAGTCTCCCACCTGAGAGAGAGATAGAGTTTTCTATAGAATTGATTCCTGGCACGGGACCAATTTCTATAGCGCCTTATAGAATGTCTCCCTTAGAGTTAACTGAATTGAAGGTATAGATAGAAGATGTTTTGGGGAAACAATTTATTAGGCCCAGTGCTTCACCTTGGGGAGTACCAATTTTTTTTGTAAAGAAGAAAGATGGAAGTTTGAGGTTATATATATACCATAGACAACTGAACCGGGTAATTGTGAAGAATAAATACCCACTTCATCGGATAGATGATTTTTTAGATCAATTGAGAGGAGCTACTGTGTTTTCCAAAATCAATTTGAGGTCAAAGTGAGAATAGAAGACATTCCTACGACAGCCTTTAGAACCAAGTATGGGCATTATGAATTTCTTGTAGTGCCATTTGGATTAACAAATGCTCCAACTATTTTTATGGATTACATGAATTGTATCTTTAGGCCCTACCTGGATCAGTTTGTGGTAGTGTTTATTGATGACATTCTTGTATATTCTAAGAGTAGTGAAGAGCATGAACGTCATCTTCAAATTGTATTACAGTTGCTTAGGGAAAAGCAATTGTATGCAAAATTAGAAAAATGTGAATTCTGGTTGGAATAGGTGAAATTCTTAGGTCATGTGATCACTAGAAATGGAGTAACAATAGATCCCAATAAGATAAAAGCTAGAATGAGTTGGGAGAGACCTACGACAATGATCAAAATTTAGAGTTTTCTTGGATTAGCAGGGTATTATAGAAGATTCATTCAAGGGATTTTGCAAATTGCATTGCCCTTAACTAGATTGACTAGGAAAGATATTCCTTTTGTGTGGGATCACAAATGTGAAGATAGTTTTCAAATTTTAAAAGAAAACTTGACCACAACCTCTATCTTAATAATCCCTGATCCCTTAAAAAAGTTTGAATTGTATTGCGATGCATCTAAGAAGGGCCTAGGATGTGTCTTGATGCAGAATGGGAGAGTTGTTGCATATGCCTCTAGACAATTAAGGCCACATGAAGAAAATTACCCTACCCATGATTTAGAATTAGCAGCTATAGTGTTTGCTTTAAAAATCTGGCGACACTATTTGTATGGATCGAGGTTTGAGGTATTTAGTGACCACAAAAGTCTCAAATATCTCTATGACCAAAAAGAATTAAACATGAGGTAAAGAAGACGGATGTAATTCTTATAGGATTATGATTTTGACTTAAAGTACCATCCAGGAAAAGCTAATGTAGTGGTAGATGCACTAAGTTGGAAATCTCTCCACATGGCTCAACTAATGATAAATGAAATGAGCCTGATAGAGAAATTTAGAAATATGAGCCTATACATACTAGTGTTACCAGATAGGATATATCTGAGTGAGTTAAAAATTGAGAATAACCTTAGAACTCATATATTAGAAGCTCAAAGAGAGGATGAATTCTTAAAGTCCCTTAAGGACCTAAAAGAATTCAAAAGAGGTGTTGATGGGGTAGTGACTTTCCAAGTTAGGATTTATATCCCATATTCAGGAGGACTGAGGGATATAATTCTAGAAGAATTCCATAAGAGCAACTATACTATTTATCATGGTATTACCAAGATGTATCAAGATTTGAAAAAGAAATTTTGGTGGCTAGGTATGAAGAAGCGAATAGCTGAGTATGTTGCTAGATAGCTAGAGTGCCAGCAAGTGAAAATTGAACATTTGAAACCTACAGGACTACTACAACCTCTTGAAATACCTTAATGGAAATGGGATAAAAATTTTATGGATTTCGTAGTAGGTTTACCAAAATCTCTATTAGGAAATGATGTAATCTGGGTGATTGTGGATAGATTAACTAAATCTGCACATTTCCTACCTATCAAAATAAACTTCTCATTAGATAAGTTGGCCCAATTGTATATATGAGAAATACTAAGACTCCACGGAGTTCTTACTAATATAGTATCTGATAAAGACCCTAGGTTTACTTCTAGATTCTGGAAAGCCTTGCAGGAGGCTTTCGGTACTAAACTTAGCTTCAATACTGCTTATCATCCACAAACTAATGGTCAGACTGAAAGAACTATTCAGACTCTAGAAGATATGATTAGAGCATGTAGGTTAGAGCAAAAAGGCAATTGGGATAGAAATTTACCTTTAGTGGAATTTGCCTGCAATAATAATTTTCACTCCAGCATAGGGATGGCTCCTTATGAAGCCTTGTATGGAAGAAGATGTAGGTTACCCTTGTTTTGGTTTGAAGTGGGGGAGAGAAAACTATTAGGGCCTGAATTAGTTCAGCAAACCACAAATCAAATTAAAATGATTAAAGAAAAGATGGCCAAGGCCTAAAACAGGCAGAAAAGTTATGCTGATAAAAGGAGAAGACCACTAGAATTTGATGAAGGAGACCATGTTTTCCTTATAATTTCTCTTGTTACTGGTATTGTCAAGGCTATTAAATCCAGAAAGTTGAGCCCAAGATACATTGGACCTTTCCAAATCTTGAAAAAAGTTAGTCAATCTGCTTATCAAATTGCTTTAGCCTCATTTCTATCCAATCTCCATGATGTGTTTCATATTTCTCAACTTCGAAAATATCTTCACGATCCTTCACATGTTCTCAATGCCAGAACAGTACAATTAAGAGATAATCTGACTTATACACCAAAACCTCTAAAGATTATTGGTACTGAGACTAAAAAACTGAGAAATAAGAGAATTCCACTAGTAAAGGTATTATGGGATCAGTCATCGCTCCAAGAAGCTATGTGGGAGAAGGAAGATGATATGAGAAAAGTGTATCTAGAGTTATTTGTGTAGGTACATATAAATTTTGAGGATGAAATTTCTTAAAAGGAGGGGAGAAATGTAACATCCACTCCTGAATTTTGAGAGATGTTTGTTAATTTTAGTTAATTGTTTGTGTATGTTGCATTTATGTTATGATAGCTTGCATATAGTTGCATGAGTGCAAGAATTGGACTAGAAATGAGTGAGAAAATTGACTAGAATGAAGAAACGACTGAATTGAAAAGTGAAAAAGTTTAGGCATGACAATTGCAATTTTGGCCTAAAGATTTACTGTAGCAACAAAAATTTGAAAACTTCCCACCAGTGAGCTAGGGACAAAATGGTAAATTAACATATAGTTAGAAGAATTATCATTTTAAACTGAATGGTCGAGAATTAAGAGCGAAATTATATAGGGTCGGATCACCTATAAATAGGCCAATCCTTCAGACCCTTTAATTACTTCTTGAAAGTATGAAATTTTAGAGAGAGAGAGAGTAGTCATGTAGAGAGAGAAATTGAAGGAAAAAGGCAGTGAATCTCATTTCTAGCAAGAATTAAAGTTAGAAAAGTGATTAGGAAGGCATCTATAGCATCAATCAGCATCTATACATCAGTTAAACATGAATTAAGGTAGCATATGTAATAACCCAATCCCTTTATTTTGGAGTTTACTATTTATATTACTAAAATTTGTGAAATTGAACTTATTTGAAAGAAAAAGGGATTGAAAACTACATTCTTGTGATTTTTAATCACTATTGGGTGTTTTTAACAGATTGAAAATACTTGTGCATGCTCGAAATGATTTCTGAAAAATGGGTTTTTCAGTTTGAACAAAAATGAGTTTCAATCTCAGATTTGGACAAGATTACATGATGTTTTGGGCTATTTTCTTGTGTTAAATGTTGCTAAGGAGTTTATCTTGACTTCGTCAATTTCAAAATGGGTTTAAAAATAAGTTGTTGGAGTGAAAATTTGGGTCAACAATTCTTAAAACAGAGCCAGAAGCGGCGTATTGCTCAGTGCAAAGAATGATCGTCGTGTTCTTGATATGCCCAAAAACGCATACAGAGTGCTAGCAGTCGACTGCCAAGCACCTGGACGTCGACTGCCGCATTCTTCATTTTTCTAGAAATGCCCAAGAATAGAGCAGCCAACTGCCCCGACCCAGGAGTCGACTATCGGCCCAACAGTAAGCTACCAATCGACTGTCGGCACCTAGCAGTTGACTCGCAGCTCTCTGTTTGGAATTTTGAAGATTTAGGAAGAATGTAATTAGTTAACTTGTAGCGTGATACCAGTCGACTGCCACCCATTGTGATGAAAATACAAACTTAATGACATATTTGAATGATATTTAGCCCAAAAACTAAATCCAAACTAGAGATTAAACTCAAATTACAAGCAATGTAACATATACGTTGAATGTAATTGAGAAAAAGTATGAAAGTGATGAAAGTTAAAAGGAAAGAGCAAGAATGCATAAGAGAAATGAAAATTGTATTCTTAATATATGTATTTGTGGTAGATAGGTTCATATCTGAATGACTGATTGCTAGTATGGGACAGTGATTAGACATTCCGTGATTATTGTGATAGTTGTTAATTGTAAATTAGTGACTAAATGCCCAATGTAAATGAAACGTCACATACTTAGAATTTGCAGAACTATAGTATGCACTGATTCACCCATATATATATGTTTATGAATAGCATTTTGAGGACCCCAGTATGTACTTAAAGTGTGGGACTCAGAGTTGGGAACCTTATGGTACTTGGATCCACTGGAGGACGCTCCAGAATGTACACAATGTTATATGCAGTCGAGGACTGCCAGGCAGAGTTGCCATAGTACATATGCAAAATTATAGAGTGGAGCAGATATTGCCCTTTAGATTTCTCTTGTTATGCAATTATATGATGATAATTATAATGATGATTGGCAAAGCCAATGTATGATGATTGGCAGAGGCCAATGAGAAGTGCTCTTATTTCCTTATTGCTCTTTATGTTATGATGAAATTTATATGAATGATGCTATGTTACCTATATGTTTTGATGAATTCATGAAAATAGGTACTATGAGTTAAGTTTATGCATGCAATAATGAATGTTAAAAGAAATGTAGTACAGGACAACCCAATAGATGTTTTGTTTTATAAAAAAAAAGAATGTAGAATTTTCGTATGAGTTAACGGTGGCACAAACTAGCTATTTTGAACACTGGTTATTAATGCTACTGAGATTTATTCTCATGAAAATGCTAGTTTATATCAGATGCCTAGGTTCCAGATAGTATTAGAAGTGGAGGTGGAAGTGGTGGAGATACCCTTCCTAGGGTATTTTCCTGTGATTCATGAAGTATGGGTTGTGTATGTATGGGAAGTCTCTCCCACACATTAAGGATGTAAATTTCTAGGAAAGTTTTTGGTATGCGCCATACCCTGAATCCTTGTAATATTTTTGGTAAAAGGATCAGGAGAATAGTTTTGATGTATAGGATATGGGCATATACGTATTAGGATACGTGAGCTAGGACTCAACTAGCTATTTTTGTTAAATGAGTATGAGTGATAGGCTTATTGTCTCCTTACCCTAGCTAACACTCTCACATATTCGTAGATATATGTCTAATGAATGATATGTATACACTGTAAATGAATGTTGATGTATATGAATATATGTATGCACATGTATGTTATTTTAACTAATATGTTTTTATTTCCGCTATGTAACACGTGAGATCCCGAGTGTAGTAGCCCAAACCAATAATACTAATTACTTTATTTGATAAACAATTAAGAATTGACTCGGGTAAGGAAAGTAGTAATTCACCAATCTTATAGTATATAGTTTATATTATTTAATCAACTTAAAAGGAACTGTAGGATTGGGGGGTTACATATATACCCCTAATGTATATGCCTAGGATACTTCACTCTTCCTTTTTCATGTCACTCTGCTCCTTGTAAACCCCCAATCCTACAGTTCCTTTTTAATGGATTTAAATAATATAAAGAGTATACTATAAGATTGGTGAATTACTACTTCCTTTACCCGAGTCAACTTTTAGGCATTTATCAAATAAAATAGTTAGTATTACTAGTTTGGGCTATTACACTCGGGGTTTCACAGTTACGCAGTGGAAATTAAAACATATTAGTTAAAATAACATACATGTGCCTACATATATTCATATACATCAACATTTATTTATAGTGTATACATACCATTCATTAGACATATATCTATGGATATGTGAGAGTGTTATCTAGGGTAAGGAGGCAACAATTCTGTCACTTATACCCATTTAACAAAAATAGCTAGTAGATTTCTAGTTCATATATCCTAATACATATTTGTCCTTATCCTATACATCAAAACCATTCTCTTGATCCTTTTACCAAAATATCACAAGGATTCAGGGTATGGGGCATACCACCAACTTTCTACTCTAAATACTTCATGTAATCAGGGTGGGGGAAGAGCTTTCTATACATATATGATCCATAGTTCCTTAATAATAGGGAAATACCCCAGGAAGGGTATTTCAACCAACTTCATCTTTATCTCAAGGGGTATCTAAGCATCTGATACAAACTAGCATTTTTATGAGAATAAATCCCAGAAGCATTAATAGCTAGTTTTCAAAACAGCTAGTTTGTACCACCGTAAACTCATTCGAAAATTATACTCTAATTCCATGGAAAGCATTGCATCTAGAAGCTAGGTTGAGATCGGAGCTAAAGAATGCTGTTGATCCATTTGAAATCAGAAACTTTGCTATGTTAGTGAACAAGTGTCAAATTGTTTCTCAAAACCTAGCTGAAACAGAGAAAGAAAGACAGAGAGCCAATTCTTTAAAAGGAAACAACTGGGATCCTTCAGAGGAAGGGATAGTAGCAATGAGGGAAACCAGAAGGGGAAGAAACCTGTAGTGAGACAAGCAATACCTAATGCTTGTCCAAAGTGTGGAAAAAGTCATAGCGAATCTTGTAGATTCCAGCCCAGTGTGTGTTTTAAGTGTGGACGACCAGGTCATTTCATTAGAGATTGCCCTGAGTGAAAGAAGTTGACTGAGCCTACAAGACCTCCTACTATGGGAAGAGTTTATACTCTCAAAGGTAAAGACGTGGTTTAGTCCGATGATTTGATAAAAGGTAAATGTTTGATAAATGGTATATCTTTAATTGTACTGTATGATTCTGGTGCCACTCATTCTTTCATTTCTGGTGAATGTGTGGAAAGATTGAATTTACTTTTATTTAAATTTCCCCATGAGTTATCTATTTCTATTGCCATAGGAAAGCGAGTATTAACTTCTTTAGCCTGCTTAAATTGTTCCCTTATTGTTGAAAATAAGCCCTTCATTGTTAACCTCATTTGTTTACCTTTGGTGGGATTAGATATTATTCTCGGGATGGATTAGTTTTCTACGAACAATGTAGTCTTGGATTTTTCTAAGAAATCTGTAACTTTTATAGATGCCATGCTAGTAGTTAGGAAAATTGAGGAAGAGATCCAAGGAACTATTTTTATGTGTTCTTCTAAAATTAAACTTCAGCATAAACTTAATGCTATTCTTGTAGTTTGTGAATTTTCAGATGTCTTTCCCAATGAAATTTATAGTCTTCCACCTGAGAGAGAAATAGAATTCTGTATAGAATTGATTCTTGGCATGGGACCAATTTCTATAGCGCCTTATAGAATGTCTCCCTTAGAATTAATTGAATTGAAGGTGCAGATAAAGGATCTTTTGGGGAAACAGTTTATCAGGCCTAGTGCTTCACCTTGGGGAGTACCAATTTTGTTTGTGAAGAAGGATGGAAGTATGAGGTTATGTATAGGCTATAGACAACTGAACCACATAATTGTGAAGAATAAATACCCACTCCCTAGGATAGATGACCTGTTAAATCAGTTGAGAGGAGTTACTCTATTTTCCAAAATTAATTTGAGGTCGAGATACCATCAAATCAGGGTGAGAAAAGAAGACATACCTAAGACAGCCTTTAGAACCAGATATGGGCATTATGAATTTTTGGTAATGCCATTTGGATTAATGAATGCTCTAGTTATTTTTATGGATTACATGAATTGTATCTTTAAACCCTACCTAGATCAATTCGTGGTAGTGTTTATTGATGACATTCTTGTATATTCTAAGAGTAGTGAAGAGCATCAACATCATCTTAGGATTGTATTAAAGTTGCTTAGGGAAAAGCAATTGTATACAAAATTAGAAAAATGTGAATTCTAGTTGGAAAAGGTCAAATTCTTAGGTCATGTAATCACTAGAAATGGAGTAACAATAAATCCCAATAAGATAAAAGCTATAATGAGTTTGGAGAGACCTATGACAGTGATCAAAATTCAGAGTTTTCTTGGATTGGCAGAATATTATAGAAGATTCATTCAAGGGTTTTCACAAATTGCATTGCCCTTGACTAGATTGACTAGGAAAGAAAACACCATAAGTGAATGATATATACACACCATAAGTGAATGTTGTCTCCTAACCCTAGCTAACACTCTCACATATCCTTAGATATATGTCTAATGAATGATATGTACACATCATAAGTGAATGTTGACGTATATGAATATATGTATGCACATGTATTTTATTTTAACTAATATGTTTTTATTTCTGCTGCGTAACGTGTGAGATCCGAAGTGTAGTAGCCCAAACCAATAATATTTTTATTCACTTGATAAATAATTAAAACTTATTCGGGTAACGGGAGTAGTAATTCACCAATCTTATAGTATATTATTTATATTATTTAAATCACTTTAAAAGAGACTATAGGATTGAGCGGTTACACAAGCAACTATATGCAAGCTAACATAACATAAATGCAACATACACAATCAATTAACTAAAATTAACAAACATCTCTCAAAATTTAGGAGCGAATGTTACATTTCTCCCCTCCTTTTAAGAAATTTCATCCTCAAAATTTATATGTACCTATACAAATAACTCTGGGAAATTTTTTCTCATATCATCTTCCTTCTCCCACGTAGCTTCTTAGGGCGATGACTAATCCCACAATACCTTTACCAGTGGAATTATCTTGTTTCTCAATTGTTTGACTTCAGTCTCAATGATTCTTAATTGCACTATTTTCGCATCAAGAATATGTGAAGGATCAGGAAGATATTTTCGAAGTTGAGATATGAAACACATCATGAAGATTGGATAGAAATAGGTGTAAAGCAATTTGCCAAGAAAATTGGCCAACCTTTTTCAAGAGTTAGAAAGGTCCAATGTATCTTGGGCTCAACTTTCTGAACTTAATAGCTCTGCCAATACCAGTAATAGGAGTAATTTTTAGGAAAACATGGTCTCCTTCATCAAATTTTAGTGGTCTTCTTCTTTTATCAGCATAACTCTTCTGCCTATCTTGGGCTTTGGCCATCTTTTCTTTAATCATCTTAATTTGATCTATGGTTTGTTAAACTAATTCAGGCCATAGTAGTTGTCTCTCCCCTACCTTAAACTAACACAAGGGTGACCTACATCTTCTTCCATACAAGGCTTCATAAAGAGCCATCTCTATGATGGAGTGAAAACTATTATTGTAGGAAAATTCCACTAAAGGTAAATTTCTATCCCAATTGCCTTTTTGCTTTAATGTACATGCTCTAAGCATATCTTCTAGATTATGAATAGTTCTTTCAGTTTGTCCATCAATTTATGGATGATAAGCAGTACTAAAGCTAAGTTTAGTACCAAAAGCCTCCTGTAAGGCTCTCTAGAATCTATAAGTAAACCTAAGGTCTCTATCAGATACTATATTAGTAAGAACTCCGTGGAGTCTTACTATTTCTCGTATATACTATTGGGCCAACTTATCTAATAAAAAGTTTATTTTAATGGGTAGGTAATGTGTAGATTTAGTTAATCTATCCATAATCACCTAAATTGCATCATTTCCTAATTGAGTTTTTGGTAAACTTACAACAAAATCCATGGAAATTTGATCCCATTTCTATTCAACTATTTCAAGAGATTGTAGTATTCCTGCAAGTTTCTGATATTCAATTTTCACCTGCTGGCACACTAAGCATCTAGCAACATACTCAGTTATTTGCTTCTTCATACCTGGCCACCAAAATTTCTTTTTCAAATCTTGATACATCTTGCTAGTACCAGGATAAATAGTATAGTTGCTCTTATGGGGTTCCTCTAGAATTATATCCCTCAGTCCTCCTGAGTCTGGGATATAAATCCTATCTTGGAAAGTCACTACCCCATCAACACCTGTTTTGAATTCTTTTTGGTCTTTAAGGGACTTCAAGAATTCATCCTCTCTCTGAGCTTCTAATATTTGATTTCTAAGGTTATTCTCGATTTTTAACTCACTCAGATATATCTTATCTAGTAATACCAGTGTGGATGGGCTCATATTTCTAAATTTCTTTATCAGGCTCATTTCATTTATCATTAGTTAAGCCATGTGGAGAGATTTCCAACTTAGTGCATCTGCCACTACATTAGCTTTTCCTGGATGGTACTTTAATTCAAAATCATAATCCTTTAAGAATTCCATCCATCTTCTTTACCTCATGTTTAATTCTTTTTGGTCAAAGAGATATTTGAGACTTTTGTGGTCACTAAATACCTCAAACCTCGACACATATAAATAGTGTTGCTAGATTTTTAAAGCAAACACTATGGCTACTAATTCTAAATCATGAGTAGGGTAATTTTCTTCATGAGGCCTTAATATTCTAGAGGCATATGCAACAACTCTCCCATTTTGCATTAAGACACATCCTAGGCTCTTCGTGGATGCATTACAATACAATTTAAAATTTCCTAAGGGATCAGGGATTATTAAGATAGAGGTTATGGTCAACTTTTCTTTTAAAATTTGAAAACTATCTTCACATTTGTGATCCCACACAAAATGAATATCTTTCCCAGTCAGTCTGGTCAAAGGCAATGCAATTTACGAAAATCCTTGAATGAATCTCCTATAATACCCTACTAATCCAAGAAAACTCTGAATTTCGGTCACTATTGTGGGTCTCTCCCAACTCATTATAGCTTCTATCTTATTGGGATATACTATTACTCCATTTCTAGTGATTACATGACCTAAGAATTTCACCTCTTCCAACCAGAATTCACATTTTTCTAATTTTTCATACAATTTCTTTTCCCTAAGAAATTGTAATACAATCCTAAGATGATGTTGATGCTCTTTACTACTCTTAGAATATACAAGAATTTCATCAATAAACACTACCATGAATTGATCTAGGTAGGGTCTAAAGATATGATTCATGTAATCCATAAAAATAGCTAGAGCATTTGTCAATCCAAATGGCATTACCAGAAATTCATAATGCCTATATATGGTTCTAAAGGCTGTCTTAGGTATGTCTTCTATTCTTACTCTGATTTGATGGTATCCCGACCTCAAATTAATTTTGGAAAACACAGTAGCTCCTCTTAATTGATCTAACAGGTCATCTATCCTAGGAAGTGGGTATTTATTCTTCATAGTTACCTGGTTCTGTTGTCTATAGTCTATACATAACCTCATACATCCATCCTTCTTCTTTACAAACAAAACTGGTGCTCCCCAAGGTGAAGTACTAGGCCTAATAAACTGTTTCCCTAAAAGATACTCTATTCGCACCTTTAATTCAGTTAACTCTAAGGGAGACATTTTATAAGGCGCTATAGAAATTAGTCCCATGCCAGGAATCAATTCTATAGAGAATTCTATTTCTCTATTAGGTGGAAGACTTGAAATTTCATTGGGAAAAACATCTAGAAATTCACAAACTACAGGAATAGCATTAAGTTTATACTGAAGTTTAACTTTAGAAGAACACATAAGACTAGTTCCTTGGATCTCTTTCTCAAGTTTCCTAACCACTGGCATGGCATCTATAAAAGTCACAGATTTCTTAGAACAATGCAAGACTACATTGTTCGCAGACAACCAATCCATCCCAAGAATAATATCTAATCCCACCAAAGGTAAACAAATGAGGTTAACAATGAAGGGCTTGTTTTCAATAACAAGGGAACAATTTAAGCAGGCTAAAGAAGTTAATACTCGCTCTCCTGTGGCAGTAGAAATAGATAACCATAGGGCAATTTAAATAAAGGTAAATTCAATCTTTTCACACATTCACCAGAAATGAAAGAATGAGTGGCACCAGAATCATACAGTAAAATTAAAGATATACCATTTATCAAACTTTACCTTTTATTGGATCATCGGACTGAACCATGTCTTTACCTTTGAGAGTATAAACTCTTCCCATAGTAGAAGGTCTTGTGGGCTCAGTCGACTTCTTACACTCAAGGCAATCTCTAATGAAATGACCTAATCGTCCACACTTAAAACACACACCGGGCTGGAATCTACAAGGTCCATCTTGACTTTTTCACACTTTGGACAAGCATTAGGTACTGCCTGTCTCACTACAGGTTTCTTCCCCTTCTGGTTTCCCTCAGTTCTACTATCCC
The DNA here is from genome assembly GCA_031216115.1 of Senna siamea. Taxonomy (NCBI): domain Eukaryota; kingdom Viridiplantae; phylum Streptophyta; class Magnoliopsida; order Fabales; family Fabaceae; genus Senna; species Senna siamea. The sequence goes on along the minus strand of CM062363.1, from coordinate 21,070,024 downwards.
TTCCTCTGAAGGATCCTGGTTGTTTCCTTTTAAAGAAATTGGCTCTCTGTCTTTCTTTCTCTATTTTAGCCAGGTTCTGAGAAACAATGCGACACTTGTTCACCAACATAGCAAAGTTTCTAATTTCAAATGGAGCAATAGCATTCTTTAACTCTAATCTCAACCCAGCTTCTAGATGCAATGCTTTCCATGTCTCATTTGGATGATGCTCCAAATAAGAAGATAATTTAGCCAGTGCCTCAAATTTTTCTAAATACTCCTCAAAAGTCATATTGCTTTACTTTAATTGCATGAATTCAATTTCTTTATGATTTCTCACGTTCTGAAGGAAATACTTTTCCAGATACACTCTTTTTAAAACTTCCCAAGTGATCTAGGTCCCTTGAGCTACTAGTAATTGTTTCATTCCTCTCCACCAATATTTTGTTTCCCTAACAAGCATGTGAGTAGCAAACAATACCTTCTGTTCATCCATATTCCCTACAACTTCAAACAATTTTTCCATCTCTCACAACCATTCTTCAATTGCCTGTGGGTTAAACTCACCCCTAAAGGAAGGGAGATCATTTCTCTGAAATTCATACCAACCATTATAGGCTTGGTTTCTCACTTGTCCAATGTCAAGATTTGGGTTGGGATTCATAGGTCTATTCTCTTGAAATTGTCTAAGTGCTTCAGCCATAGCTGTAGCTTGTTGAGTAGCAGCAGTAGCTTGTTAGGCAACAGCAGCAACCTGTTCTCTCATAGCCTGTGCCACTCCCATCATGACTTGCATTACTCTTTCCATATTGGTCTCACCTTCATTTTCCTTCCTAGTATTTCTCCTAGGTGGGGCCATAATTCACTTTACAAAACAAATATTAATGAGGTGATAAGTCTCAATAACTTTTCATTTACTTTGGCCATTAATTCACTAACTTACAATTTACAACTATCACAATAATCATGGAATGTCCAATCGCCTTAACTTTCATCACTTTCATGCTCTTTCTCATTTACATTCAAAGTATATGTTACCTTGCTTGTAATTTGAGTTTAATATCTAGTTTGGATTTGGTTTTTGGGCTAAATGTCATTCAAATATATCATTAAGTTCATCTTTTCATCACAAAAGGTGATAGTTGATTGGTATCACACTGCAAGTCGACTGATTACATTCTGTCCAAATCTTAAAAATTCCAAAGAGTTATCAGTCAACAACTAGGTGCCGACAGTAAATTTTTAACTTACTGTTGGGCCCGACAATCGGCTGCTGGGTCAGGGTAATCGGCTGCTCTGTTCTTGGACATTTCTGGAAAAATGAAGAACATGGCAGTTTACTTCTAGGTGCTCGACAGTCGATTGCTAGCATTCTGTATGTGTTTCTGGGCACACAAGAGAATGACAGTTTACTGCTGTGTCTTGGTCTATTTTATGAATTGTCGTTGACCCAAATTTTCAATCCAAAAAGTTCTTTTTAAATCTATTTTAAAATTGATGAACTCAAGATAAACTTCTCAACAACATTTAAAACAAGAAAATAGCCCAAAACATCATATAATCTTGTCCAAATTTGAGATTAAAACTCATTTTCGTTCAAGCTAAAAAACCCATTTTTCAGAAACAATTTTTAGCATGCACAAGTATTTTCAATCAGTTAAAAATACCCAATAGTGATTAAAAATAGTAAGAATGTAATTTTAAATCACTTTTTCTTTCAAACAAGTAAACTCCGAAATAAAGAGATTGGGTTATTTAGCTAACTTTTTGGTGGTTTCTAATCGGTATTTGATGATTGAAAAGTGTTCTAGAGTGATTTCCTAGCTCTTAGAATGCTTATATTCGTCCAATAGCTTCCTTTCTTCACAATTCTAGATCTCTCTCTAACTCGATTTCCTTCTCTCTCTAAAATTTCAGAACTTAGTAGGCCAAATGAAGGGTCTGAAGGATTGGCCTATTTATAGGAAGTCTGATCCTTTTGCAATTCTACTCCTAATTTCCAACCATTCGGTCTAAAATGATAATTCTTCTAACTATATGTTAAATTACCATTTTGTCCTTAGCTCACTGGCAGGAAGCTTTCAAAATTCCGTTGCTACAATAAATCCTTTGGCTAAACTTGCGATTTTCATCCCTAAACTTTTTGTTACAACAAGTGTGGCAAGCTAGGACATTTTAGCAGGAGATGCCCATTGTGAAAAAAATCGACTGAGGTCTCTAAGCCTCTAACTAGAGGGAGAGTTTACACCCTTTAGGGCAAAGAGGTAGACTAATATGATGATTCTATAAAATGTCACTATTTTATAAATGGTATTCCTTTAATTGTACTGTATGATTATGGCGCTACTCATTCCTTCATTTCCCATGAATGTGTGGAAAGATTGAATTTACCTTTAACTAAATTGCCATATGATGTATCCATTTCTATTGCGGCTAGAAAATATGTTTTAACTTCCTTAACTTGCTGAATTGTCTAATCATTGTTGAAAGTAAGCCTTTTTTTGTTGACCTTATCTGTCTACCTTTGCTAGATTTAGATGTTATTCTTGGAATGGACTGGCTGTCTTTTAATAAAGTAGTCCTAAACTATTTTTGCTAAGTCTATGAATTTTATGGATACTATACCTATGAATAGGGGTATTAAGGAAAAGATCCAAAGATTTATGTTTTCTGTGTTCTTCTAAGGTTGAAAGTCAGCATAAGCTTGATAGTATCCCTGTAGTTAGAGAGTTTTTCGATGTCTTTCTTGAGGAGATCTCTAGTCTTCCAAAAGAAAGAGAATGAGAATTTTCCATTGAGTTGGTTCCCAAGGCGAGACCAATCTCTATAGCATCCTATAGGATGTCTCCCCTAGAGCTAAGTGAGCTAAAGGTTCAAATAGAAGACCTTCTGGAGAAGCAGTTCATTAGACCCAATGCTTCATCATGGGGAGCATCAGTGTTATTTGTGAAGAAAAAGGATGGAAGTATTAGAATATACATAGACTATAGGTAGTTGAACAAAGTGACTGTGAAAAACAAATACCCCTTCCCTAGGATTGATGACTTGTTAGATCAATTAAGAGGAGCAATTGTGTTTACTAAGATTGATTTGAGGTCGAGGTACCATCAAATCAAAGTGAGAAGTGAGGATATACCTAAGACTGCTTTTAGGACTAGGTATGGGTATTATGAATTTCTTGTGAGTTGGACTGAAAAATGCTCCAACTATTTTCATAGATTACATGAATTGCATCTTTAGACCCTACCTTAATCAGTTCGTAGTAGTGTTCATTGATGATATTCTTGTATATTCTAGAAATAGGGGAGAGTATGAACAACATCTTAGGATTGTGTTGCAAGTGCTTAGGGAGAGGCAGCTATATGAAAAACTTGAGAAATGTGAGTTTTGGTTAGAAGAGGTGAGATTCTTAGGACATGTGATTACTAAGGATGAGGTAGTAGTAGATCCCAGTAAGACTGAAGTAGTAGTTCATTGGGAGAGACCTACAACGATGACTGAAATCTGTAGTTTTCTCAAATTCGTTGGGTACTACAGAAGTTTTATCCAAAGGTTTTTGCACATAGTGATGCCAATGACTAAGTTGACCCAGAAGGATGTTCCATTTAGGTGGGATTCTAAATGTAAGCATAGTTTACAAACCTTGAAGGAAAGGTTAACCACCACACCAGTGTTAATCATCCCAAACCCTTTGGAGAGATTTGAGCTATATTACGATGCATCTAAGAAAGGTCTGGGATGTGTCCTAATGTAAGAGCGAAAAGTAATGGCCTACACTTCCAGACAGTTGAGGCCTTATGAGAGCAATTACCCTACCCACGCATGTATTGGGGAATCAACCCATAATATTAAAGGAAAATTTGATTTATAAATATACTTTTGTCCAAATCCTTGATTTTAAGTAAAAATTCTTGCAACTTAGACTTAACCACATCATCCAAGACATCCACTGAATATACAGTATCATCATGATCTAAAGATTTTCTTTTGAAGGTAGCTGAGTCAAAAGTTATAGTCTCATCCCCTACTCTAAGTTTCAACTTCCCATCTTCTTTCAAATCTTGGTACATCTTTGTAGACCCATAAAGATAATGAATCCAAATTTTTAAGAAAAACACTATGATGGCTAGTTCTAGGTCATGAGTGACCACAAAAGTCTCAAGTACCTCTTTAACCACAAGGAATTAAACATGAGACAGAGGAGATGGATGGAGTTCATCAAGGACTATTATTTCGAGTTGAAATACCATCTAGGAAAATTCAATGTTGTGGTAGATACCCTGAGTAAGAAATCCCTCGATATTGCTCAGATGATGGTGACTGAGATGATTTTGATAAAAATTTTAAGAACTTAAGTTTATCTGTAGTAAGGCTACCATATAGGATCTAGCTAGGAGAATTGTGGATTGAGAGTGACCTTAGGACACAAATCCTAGAAGCCCAACAAGAGGATGAATTCTTAAGGTCTTTAAAGGATCTAAAGGAATTCCATAAGGAGGTCGATGGGTTAACGACCTTTCAAGAGGGTTTGTGTCTCGAGTCTAGGGGAGTTAAGAGAGAAAGTTTTAGAGGAAGCCTATAGAAGCGACGACACGTTCATCCTAGTGCTACTAAGATGTATCAAAACCTGAAGGGAAAGTTTTGGTAGCTAGGCATGAAAAAACACATCACTGAGTATGTTGTTAGATGCTTAGTGTGTTAGCAAGTGAAGATTGAACATCAGAAACCTACTAGATTGTTGCAACCTCTTGATATCCTTGAATGGAAATGAGATAAGATATCTATGGACTTTGTAGTAGGCTTACCTAGGACTCAGTCAGGAAATGATGCTCTTTGGGTGATAGTAGACCGATTAACTAAGTCTACTCATTTCCTACCCATTAAGATAAATTTCTCCTTGGATAAATTAGCTCGTTTGTACATTTAGGAGATAGTGAGACTTCATGGTATCCCTACTAGGATTGTCTCAGATAGAGAACCTAGATATACCTATAGATTTTGGATAGCCTTTTAAAAAGCTTTTGGTACTAGGTTAAGCTTGAGTACAACCTATCATCTGCAAATGGATGGACAAATTGAGAGGACTATTTAGGCTTTAGAGGATATGCTTTAAGCCATGTGCCTTAGAGCATAAGGGAAGTTGGGACCTCTAGCATTGATAGAATTTTCATACAATAACAGTTTCCATCTTACCATAGGGATGACACCCTATGAAGCTTTGTATGAGAGGAAGTGTAGATCACCTCTGTTTTTGCTTGAGGTAAGGGAAAGATAACTACTCAGGCCAAAGTTGGTTTAGCAAACTACAAACCAAATCAAGATAATCAGGGATAAAATGGCTAGAGCCAAAGAGAGGCAAAAGAAATATGCTGACAAAAGAAGAAGGACACTGGAATTCAATGAAGGGGATCATATTTTCCTCAGTGTTACCTGTTACTAGTATAGGTAGGGCCATTAAGTCTAGAAAGTTGAATCCAAGGTTTATTGGACCATTCCAAATCTTTAGAAAAGTTGTTCAATCAGCATACCAATATCTTTACCTCCATTCTTATCGAACCTCCATAATGTTTTCTATGTCTTGGAACTTCGAAAGTACATCCATGACCCATCCCACATTCTTAATGCTAGTACAATACAGTTAAAAGAGAATTTAACTTATCATCCAAAACCTTTGAAAATCATTAGGAATGAGGTCAAGCAATTGAGGAATAGGGACATTCCTCTGGTTAAGGTTTTATGGGGTCAGTCATCTCCATAAGAGGCAACCTGGGAGAAAGAAGAGGACATAAGGAAGTCCTACCCTGAGTTATTCAGATAGGTACATTCTAATTTCGAGGATGAAATTATTTTAAAGGAGGGGAGAAATGTAACATCCACTCCTAATATAGTTAAGAGATGTTTGTTAAATTGTTAATTTAATCTTAATGCTTGTGTATGTTGCATTAATTTCATATAGTTGGATTAATGTAGGGACTTAATTGAAAGAAAATAAATGGAAATTTAGTCAAGATAAGATTAGGGACTAGTTTGAAAAGGTAAAACTGAGTGAGGCCAAGGTTGCAAAGTAGCTCAGGGAAAAAAATGTAATAACCTAAACTACCCTTAAACCCTAGCTGAACCCTAAACCTCCTACACACTTCCAACCTTCAACATTCTAGAGAGAGAAGTGAAAGGGGTGAGTAGAGAGAGAAAAGGGCGTGTTAGGGTAAAGAAAGGAGATTTCCAAAGATAAAAGGGGGATTTGAGGCTGTAAATTAGTTTTACAGCAAGGGGAGAACCTTCCTAACACATCATACGCACACATTTACAAGGAATTAAGGTAGCAATCCATCCTAAACCCCTCTCTTTTTTGAAATGTTTAATGTTTCTAGAAAAACATGATTTTCTGAATCCTTGAACTAAGTTGGGGTTAAAACTACATTCTATATGCTTTTCTATTGCTATTGGATGTTGTTTTGCTGAAATGTTATGCTCATATGTGTTTGCAAATGATTGAAGGGTTTAGGTTGTGTTCATCTAGAGATATAGGCTAGTTTTCCTTGGCTACACAATGTTTGAGCCCTATGAGGAGAAATGTTTAAAGAAAGAGTGAAGCTTTTGGTATAGGAGCTAACCTCAAATGTTTAAAACTTGATATAAATGGAATCTTGACTATGAAATCTTAAAAATACCACTTTTTGAACTGGTACGAAGCATAACAATCGACTACTAGCATACCACAATCAAATGTCGTGTTCTTGGTAAACCCAAAAATACATACTTAGACTTAGTAACCGATTGGTAGCTCTAATAGTTAACTATCGGGTTCAGGTTTTCTTCTTAGGAGTCGATTGGCAGACCTCGCAGTCAACTATTATGTTCTTCATTTTGCCCAGAACGTATTCCAGAGAGCAACCAATCAACTACCAGCTTTCTAAAAGTCGACCAGTAGCTTACTATCTTGCAAATCGAGGATTCCAAAGAGCCATCAGCTGACTGCTAGCCTTCCAACAGTCGACTGGCAACCTTTCAACTTGCGAAAGATTTTTTTTAATGGCAATTGAGCGTAGAAATCCTTCACACTGATTTGATTAAATGCTCACAACATAGGTAGGAAAGAAAACTACACGTTTTTGGGTAATGTACAAAGGATAAGGTCACTTTTCACTTGGATGAGAATGGTCCTTGTGATATTGATACAAAAAGGGAGCGAAGAGACATCAAAAAGGAAGAGTAAAGTATTTTAGGCAAATGCATTACTGGTAGATAGGCTCATGATTCGAGTGACCGATTGTTGGTATGGGATAACCGTTGGAATTCCACGGTTGTGCCATGTGTAATACCTGCCTCCCTAAAAATGTTTACGAGGATAATAATTTGAGAGTTATTGTTAGAATTTAAATGAAATAAGGAAGTGGAGGTTGTAATAAGAGGGACTAAAATGTAAATTTTTGTAAATTGCAAGATGATCCTTGAGCAAGTTTACAATACCATTCCCTTTCTCCCTTCACATACACCATTTCCCTCCCAGGCACCACATTTCTATGTCCGAGGAAGAAGAAAGGAAGAGCACGGGCCAAAGGAGAAAAAGGGGAGAAGAGAAGGAAGTCAAGATTGAAGCTCCAGAATTCAGATTTGAGGTGAGAATCTTCCATCTAATCCTTGGGAAATCATTTGCATCTCATTTAGGAATAGAGTTCTTCCCAAAAACGCATCCAATCTGCTGTCATCTGAGGAAGAAAATGAGATTTGGAAAACTTAGGACATTTCAGATTTTTTGAGATTTAGACAAGATAAACTAATTTCGATGCTTGTTTGAGGTTAGGAATAGGTTTTTGAACTTAAATACTGAGATTATCTACTTCCATTTAGAGATTTCAAAGCTTAAATCAAAGTTTTTTAGTTAGGTTTTTCTTTCACTCAGTTTACATGCAGATTCTCTGATGTTTTGGACCTTAAAAATTTATTTTGTGCAAAAATGATTAGGGATTAAGCTCATATAATTTTTAGATGTTATAGATTGGTAATCTGGGCTGCATTTGATGGAAACTCGCATTTCTTGATTGTTAAAGAACAAAATCGTCAATTGCCAAAATGCACTAATTGACTGTCGTGTTCTTCATAAACCCAAAATTTTACTCAGCAACTTAGTAGTCGACTACCAAGCATGTGCCAGTCGACTGCCAAGCCACTGTAAAACTCAAAATTGAAAATAGTAGCTTAGCAGTCGACTATCAAACGGGTACCAGTCAACTGTCAAGCCACCGTGAAGCCCAGAATCGCACACAAAGGTGAGTTGATTGATTGTCAGGCACACACCAGTCGACTGTCAGGTCTCTGTGTCGTGAAATACAGATATCTAGAGGGCAATCAGCCAACTGCCAGCTCCTGGCAACCAACTGGTAGCTTCCCTAATGCATGGAAATAATTTTTAAACATGATTAGAGCTTAGAAATACTTGGGTTCTATTTGAATAAGGTTTACACATCATTCTAAAGGGGAATTACATGAGAAGAATGATAGAAAACTAAAGAAATAGTGGGAATTCCAAGGAAACCTTAGTGAAACCTTAAGATAGGATTTGCATAATTGCATATTTAAGGAAGAATTAGAATATGAACCTTATTTATTGCCTCAGGAGATGGATTTTGAAGATAACTTTAATGTAAAGGAGGAAAACCCTGATCAAAAGAGGAGTAAATAGTAAAGGTAGAGTAATCTACACCCACTGACTCTTATTAATGATTGTGAATTCTTGTGTAATAAATATGATTTGTATTGATTAGGAATGATTTTTGAACATGATTTATTTGATTTAGATTTTTTGAGTATAGAAAATACTTGTCTGTGATGCTCTTTGCATGTTTGCTAGTTTGGCTATTGGGTTATATGCCATAGGGACAGATAAGCTTAGGGTGGATATTCAGTAGCTGGTGTGGGACAACCATTGAATATCCCCTATGGAGACCATTTATAAATTAATTATTTTAATTGAATCAGTCTGCATTTGTTGAGAATTATGCATTAAACTAGGACAACCCTATGGAAGGTTTAAGGAGTAAAGGGTGGATAGCCTATATGAGGTGGAGTTGTGGTTTAAGTATGGTATCCCATAACCTTGAGTATTAGTTGACTGTGTGTATATATTGCCATATAAACTGTATGAGGATGAGACTAGCAGTGTACACATGTCGAGGGATGCCCTAGAAGTCAGCTCAAATAGGGCGTATTTTTGGATGATTGGTGTTACGGATCACACCCAACCAAAACCTTGTTTTCAAATAAAACAGCATGCAATTGAGATGATTAATCACATGAGATATGTGATAGGTTAATGTATGAGATTTTTTAGGCATGATTTTAATATAATTTTCAAACTTGAGATGCTATACTCCCTGTATGTTTTGCATTGATTTCCCATATACATTTTAGTTAAAGGATTCAGTAATTTACTTATTTTCTAAATTTATTTTGGGTGACATTATTTTCTGTGCTTAGTCACAGCTGAGCCAACAAAAATTTTTGAAAGTATTTATTTGTAAATTGCTCTACTAGGAATTTTATATCTCATCAAGTTTTTTGCTCAGATGATCAGGAACAGGGGATGCCTAGAAGATAGCTTGGTAGGAGAGTGGATGCTAAGACTACCAGGCAATGCCAGAGGATCTGTATAGTGTTGGATTGAAATTGTAATAGGTTAATGAATTGTATACGTCTTGGTTTTAGAAATTGTTCAATGAAGCTGATAAATTATGGTTGTGTGTATATATGAATTTATTTTATGGCAATAGAATATCTCAATTTGTTGCTGCATGGCTGTTAGAATTTTATATTCCAGAGTAATGCGTTGTAATATATTATGATATTAGAATTGCTGCACAAGATAGGTGGTTGAGTGAAATTTGAATGGACCGCGAGGAGAGACTATTTGGGTTACACTCAACTAGTAGCAGGCCTTTGACGTTCCCTGACATGGGAAATGGAAAATTTATTCGGTATATTTTATGCTTCCGCTAGTGTATACTCTGATATATGTCTAGTAGTATAAGGGGGTTGTTACACCATGAATTAGGCTAGTTAAACATCCACTTAAATTTAGAGGATTTTGAAAATATCGTGATGGTTACAAACCCTAAGTTAGTGTATCTTCCAAGGGCTATTAAGAAACACATACTTAAGGTTAAAGTATAACTATGGGCATAAGCTGAATCACCCTAGCGTATATGTTTGAGAATAGTGTACTAGGAGGGTGATCCACCTCAAAGGTAATGGTGATGACTCCATAGCCTTATAATCTATTAAAAGCAAAGAGGATAGGATTTGGTCAAAGGTTTTCAATAATCCCGTGAGTTATTGAGATTGTACAAGTAGATCCAGCTGAGGGACGCCTCAGATGTACTAGAGCAGTATTTCACTGTAGTGGCATAGTAGTCACCAGGATAACTCATTCATGTATGTAGTGGTACATGGAGTTATTGCTGGGCGGCACTCTCGAAAGCTTATATGATGTGATTATTTTCTCTTGCTCAAAGGCAAAAGAAAAGGAGCATGTTTATTACCCTAAGAAAATACTTTATGCTGAGAATGATGATAAATGCACTTCCCATATTTTAATGTTGGTATGTTTCAAATGTATATGCATATGTATAAGTACATAACATGGTTAAATGCTACATGCACTACATTCAAATGGTAAATTCTATATTTTATAGTGAGAAAGAATGTAAAGCTTTTTCTTGTAAACATGGTGGTACAGGTCAGTGGATTTTGGAAACAGGCTGCATTGCTACTGAGATTCATTTCTCACCTTAGTGCTAACATCTATCAGATGTGTATGTCCTCCAACTGGAAAGGAAGGTAACGTGGGAAGAGGTATCCATTCTGGGGTACACGGAATTGACTTGGATAGTATAGGCACATAAATGTTGTACTAGTCTTGAGGATTTTGAAAAATGCCAGTATAGAATATCTCTTGTATAGAGTTTACTAATTCAAATGTATTGGAATTGAATAGAAATTATTAGTAGGTAGTTTGAAAGAGGTCATGAGTGGCAGGATTATTTCCTCTATGCCCTATTAGTTACTTAACTACATTTAATTAAGTTTGCATGTTTTTGTATAATTATTTTAAAGTAAACTTTATATATATCTTATTCGGTTGCGAAAGGGAGTGAAACCCAAGAGTAAAGACTTAACCCAAAGTGGACTCAATTAAATCAACTTGTAAAAGTTTAAAATTACTTAGGTAGAAGGGTAGTAACACACCAATATATATATTATAACTTTTAATAACTATAAAGAAACATAGGCTAGGGGGTGTTACACATGGTTTTCCATGCCTTATTGGGATGAACTGCCAAATAAGGAGATAACTTAGATAACTCTTCAAATTTAGCTAAGTAGTCCTTAAAAGTCATACTACCTTGTTTCAACTATCTAAACTCAATTTCTTTCTGGTTTCTCACATTCTCAAGAAAGCATTTGTCTAGATACACTCTTTTCAATAATTCCCAAGTAATTTGGGTTCCTTGGGCTTCCAATAATTGTCTAGCCTCTCTCCACCAATATTATGCTTCTCCAATGAGCATATAAGTGGTGAATAATACTTTTTTCTCATTAGTATTCCCTAAGACTTCAAACTGTTTCTCCATCTCTCGAAGCCATTCTTCACTGCTTGTGGGTTAAACTCGCCCTTAAAGGAAGAAGGTTTATTTTTCTAAAATTCAAGCTAATCGTTATAAACTTAGTTTCCCACTTGTCCAACCTCAAGGTTTGGATTATGATTCACAGGTTTATTCTCCTGGAATTGTCAGAATGCTTCAGTAGTAGCAGCAACTTGTTTGCTCATCAATATTCCCTAGGACTTTAAATCGTTTCTGTATCTCTCGAAGCCATTCTTCAGCTACTTGCAGGTTAAACTCATCCCTAAAAGAAGGAGATTTATTTTTTTGAAATTCAGGCCAACCATTATAAACTTGGTTTCCCACTTGTCCAACCTCAGGGTTTGGATTATGATACATAAGTCTATTCTCTTAGAATTGTCGGAATGCTTTAGTAGTAGCGGAGACTTATTGAGTAGTAGCAGTAGCTTGTTGGGTGGCAGCAGCAGCATGTTCTCTCATGGATTCTACCATTCCTACTAGAGTCTGCATAACCCTAGTCAAGCTACCCTCATTCTCCTTTTCCTTTCTAGTATTCCTCTTAGGTGGGGTCATATTTCACCCTGTAAAGCAAACATTACCGAGGTGATCAGTCTCAATAACATAATATTCATAAGAGATCATATGTCACCAATAAGAGATACTGTCTACCCAAACCTATTACTTCATTACTTAAGTCAAAACACCACACAAGACAACTAACTACCATGGCTTAGCTAACTACCTTGTATTAGTCTCTATCTTAAGGAATCTACCCTTCACTATTGAGCCAGTACTCATTATCTGTGGTAGCAATACTCTGATATCAACTAAGTGTAACCCTCCAATTCTATAGTCATTTTTAGATTTTAGTTATTTAATTAATATAATAATACTATAAGATTAGTGAATTACTACTTCTTTTACTTGAGTCAAATTTTAAATTTTTACCAAGTGAAATAATTAAGTACTATTAGTCTGGGCTACTACACTCAGGTTCTCACACGTTATGTGGTGAAAAAATTGAATTAATAAAATGAAATACATATATATAGATACATTCACATTCATTTATAATATTCATATGTGTCATCCATCAGACATATACCCATGGATATGCATGTGTTAACTAGGGTAAGGAGACAAAAACCTGTCACTCACACCTATTTAACAAAATTACTAGCTCACATATCCTAATACATATATGCCCTTATCCTGTACATTAAAAATCTATCCTCCTGATCCTTTCCAAAAATTTAATAAGGATTTAGGGTATTGGGCATGTCAAAATATCTCTAAAACTTAACACATTCAAGGTGTAGGAGGAACCTCCCATGCATATATGACTTACAATTCCTTAACGACAAGGAAATACCCCAGGAAGGGTATCTCTACCAACTCTATCTCCACCTCTATCATTATCTGGTACCTAGGAATTTATTACAAATGAGTAGTTTTAATGAGAATAAATCTCAGTAACAATAATAACCAGTTTATAAAATAGCTAGTTTGTATCATTGTAATCCTTTACTAAAAATGATAAATTCTTCTTTTCATCATACAATTGATATATCTATTGGGTTACCTTTCATAAAATTACATTAATACTCATAATTTCTCATAAAATAGTTAAATCATACAGTTAACATAATTTCATTTATATAACTTCATATAAAGAGCAGTGAGGAATTAAGAGCCTTTCTTATTAGCCTTGGCCATCATCATGATAATCACCATGTAATAACAATAGTAAGAGAAATCCGGAGCATCATCGAGCGAGCCACTTTATACTTTCAAATATGTACTTGTAACTTTTGGCAACATATACCCATTGGCAGTCATCGACCACAAGATCACATTTGTGTACATTCTAGAGTGTCCTATAGTGGATCCAAGTACCATAAAGTCTCCTCATTGAGACTACACATTGAGTACATACTCTGAGGTCCTCAAAATTCTATTCATAAGCATATACATTATGGTGATTTGGTGTATACTATAGTTATGTGAAATACTAAGTATGTGAATTTTTACTCAACTTGGCCATTAAGTCACTAACTTAAAAGTTACAACTGGCATGATAATCGCAGAATATCTAATTACTGTCCCATACCAGTAATCAGTCATTCAATTATGAAATTTTCTACCGCTAATACATATATTAAGAATACAATTTCTCATTTCTCTTTTACGTTCTTGCTCTTTCCTTATCAATTTCAACATACTCTTGCTCTTTTTCATTTAAATTCAAAATACATGTTACCCTTCTCAGATTCTAGGTTTAAATTCCTTACTTGAAATGGGTTTTTGGATAAAATATCTTTCAAATATGTCATTGAGTTCATAGTTCATTCACAGAAGCTAGCAGTCGAATGATACCCTGCTGGCAGTCGACTGGTAGCATTATGTCCAATTTTCAAAATTCAAACCTAAGAGCTATCAATCGACTGCTACAAGTCTGGCAGTTAGCTGCTAGCTTACTATTGGGCCTAAAAATTGACCGTTTGGATATGGAAATCGGCTGTTAGCCTTTTGAAAAAATTTCTTATGGAGAGGATGAACATGCAATGTTCATCGGATGCATTTTTGGAAAATTTTGAACATAGAAGTCGACCTCTAGAGGCAAGTAGACGATTGCTCAAACACTATGAATTTCTGGGTAACTCAAGCACACGACAATCAACTGCTGGAGACCACCAGTCGGCTACTACATTATACTCTATTTTAAAACTTGTCGTTGACCCAAAATTTTTATCCAAAAATTTATTTGTAAAGTAATTTTGAAATTAATGAACTCAAGATAAACTTCCAAGCATCATTTTCCATATAAAAATAGTCTAAAACACGATTTAATCTCACTTAAATCTAGGATTAAACCTTATTTTTGTTCAAGTATAAAAACCCACTTTTCAAAATCAATTTTAAGCATGCATAAGTATCTTCAACCAATTAATAACACCCAATAGTAAATAAAAATGTTAAAAATGTAGTTTTAAATCCCTTTTTCCTTCAAACAACTTCAAAATCATCAAATTTAGTTATATAAACAGTAAATTCAAAAATAAAAAGGGATTGGTTATTTTGCTACTTTAAATGCTTGTTGGGATGCTGATTAACATATTGGATGCCTTCCTAGACACTTTTCTGGATTTAACTCTTGTTGAAAGTGAAGATTCTTCTTCTTCTCCCTCACTTTCTCTCTCTACTTGACTTTTCTTTCTCTCTCTAGAAGTGGTTTTGAATTTTTGGTAATGAGGGACTTTAGTTCCTGGCCTTATATATAGGCGATCCAAACTTACAAATTTTAATCCTAATCTTTGATCATTCAGCCTCAAAATGGTAAGTTTCAAATCATATATATATAATTACCATTCTGTCCCTAAACCATTGGCAAGAGAATTCCAAAAATCAGTTGGCTATAATACTTCTTTTGGCCAAAATTGAAATTCTCATACCTAAACATTTTTACTTTTCATTTTAGGCCCTCTCCTCTTTCTAATCAATTCTCTCATCCTTTTCTAGTCCAATTCTGGCACTAATACCACTATATGCAACTATATGTGGTCTAATGCTATATACACAAGCAATTAACTAAAATTAATAAACGTTTCTCATAGAAATAGGGTAAATGTTACACGATACCCTGAATCCTTGTTAAATTTTTGAAAAAAGATCAGGAGGATAGATTTCTAATGGATAGAATAAGGGCATATATGTATTAGAATATGTGAATTAGGAATTCACTAGCAGTCATTTGTTAAACGAGTATGATTGATAGGCTTATTGTCTCCTTACCTTGGTTAACATATTCGCATATCCATAAATATATGTCTAATGTATGACATTTGTAATATTGTAAATGAATGTGAATGTATCTATAAAGGTATATGTGTTTCATTTCCATTAATTCATTCTATTTTTCGTTGTGTAACGTGAGCGAACCCGAGTGTAGTAGCCCAGACTAACAGTACTTAATCATTTCACTTGGTAAAAATTTAAAATTTGACTTAGGTGAAGGAAGTAGTAATTCACTAATCTTATAGTATTATTATATTAATTAGATAACTAAAAAGGAACTATAGGATTTGAGGGTTACACTTAGTTGGTATCAGAGCACTGCTACCACGGCTAGTAAGTACTGGCTCCATAATGAAGGGTAAATTCCTCAGGATAGAGACTAGTATAGGGTAGTTAGCTAAGCCATGGCAGTTGGCTGTTATCATAACTAAAAAGGAACTATAGGATTAGAGGGTTACAAATATTTTCTTTAATAAACTATGTAGCTATAAGATTGGCATGTTACCATTACCTTAGTCCTTGATTATTTTTCGAGTAAAATTTAAATTCTTTTCATTGAATATTTGGTTAATTGATTAGGCTTATGACTCATTACTTGGTATTGCATTCATGCATTACACAGCGGAAGACTAACTAGATTAAAACATTACTTAAATAATAACGTAGCGGGAATTTAAAACGTCATTCACATATTTACCATTTCGTATGATATTTACAACATCATATACATATATTCCAGGATATGTAAAGTTCATACTATTTCTTAGGATAAGGAGGTAACAAATTTGCCACTCAAACCCTTTTACAAAATTCCTACTAACATATAACTTTTACATATCCTAATATATGTGCCCATCTCATTATATACATCAACAAATGACTTATCCTAATTTCATTCCCAAAATATAAGAGAATTAGGATAAATGGGCTATTTCTACTTATTTTACATTATCCTAATTTCACCTTCCCAATATGCTATCTCTCATATATAACCTAGGATGACATAGCCTATACCCATGATCATGCTAAATTCTAAGTAAATGTCTTCTTTTTATTAGCCATCTAGGTTACACTAACTTAGAATTTACAATTATCACAGTGTTTTCTCAAATCTTTATCCCGAGTGGATGTTTAACCATCCATATTTATGACACAACCGTGGAATGCCTAACGACTGTCCCATACCGATAATTGGTCACTTGGTTATGAGATTGTCTATCCTAGAACATACATTTTAAATACTTCCTCTAAGTCTCCTTTTCTATATTTCTATGTTTTCCTTTTCTTATCTATGTTTCGCTTTCTATTTCTTTAACTTATCATAATACTACATTTTCATAAAACTATAACCCTTATCTATTGCTAACAATTTCATAACTATAATTGCATAGATATGGAAGGGTTTACTCTCGGTCAAAGGGAAGAACTTAAGAGAAAAATAATAATTTCTCACTTTAAATTTCCTATCTTTCACTCTTGCCATTATACAAAATTATTCACATAATCTTCCTTCCATTGCTATACAATTTCCAAATCTCCTTTCGTTACACATTAAGGGTCCTAAGGTGACCTTTCAACACTTTCTTTTGTCAAACCATTCCACTCACAATTAACATAGCCATGCATACCTATAAGTATTCTTTCTCATAGTGTACCTATGGGTATACATGTAATATCTGTATTTTTCTTGATTTCATCTATTTTTTAAATTTATGAATTTGGCAATTTTATGTCTAAAGATTTTAATGAAATTGGCCTAAAGATCTCTAAGATGACGGAACGGACTAAATTGAAAGAAAACATTAGGGACTAAAGTGAAGGAAATAAAGGTTTTATAAAAGGACAAAATATAATTATTACGCCTCTAAAATATATTGCACATTTATGATACGTCATTATGATGCTAGAAAAATATCTGAAAGCATAATGATTATGCCGATAAAATATTTGAAAGTCATCATGACTATAGAAAAATATTTAGGGGCAAAACGGATAATTTTTACCCAAGGGTAAAATGGTAATTTCACCGAGCAATAAAATAGTAAAATTACCAAAAGGGTAAATTTGTCATTTTACTTATGAAATGATGATAAATTTCCTTAAGAATAATCCCATAAATGTTCAAAATTCTTGGAAGCCAATAAAGGGCCAAAATAGCCATTTTGGCAGAAAGAGCAAAATGATAATTTTAAACTAAGGGTAAAATTGTAATTTTACACCTTGGGGATAAAATTGCCATTTTATCATAAAATATTTATGGAATTTATATTGTGGCAATTGCCAAAATTTTGAAGCAAAAATGAAGAAAAAAGGATGGAAAAGTAAAGAGTAAAGTAAAAATTTGCAAATAATCTTTTACCTTTTATTTAAAATCCACATCCTCTTCCTTCTCCAAGCTAGCACCACGACGTGAAGGATACAAGGGAGGGATAAGTGCAGTGTTTCATGAGAAGGAAGAAGGAGGAAGAAGAAGGTGAAAGAAGCAAGGAAACTCCAAGGAAAAATCATTTCTATTGGCAAACCAAGTTAGCTTTACATTCCTATGCAATTGTTTTCATGTTTCATAATGGTTTTCAAGATTTTATCACTCTCCTATGGCTGTCATAAATAGTACCCAAAATTCATTTTACATTCATGAAATGCTTAAAATTCTATTGGGATTTGTTTAGAGTGATGTATGGATGCATATATGAGTGTTGATTAAAATTGTTAAAGTGTTTATGGCAAATTGCAATTTTATTTCCAATTCCATGAAAAACCTCCAAAATTCTTGAATGATGATTGTTTGATACTTGGGTTGTCATGATTTTTCATGAAAAATAGTTTATTTCCCTTCACTTCCCTTGCTTGCCCGAGAAGGTGTGTGTGTGTGTGGAAAGGAAATTTTGTTTAAATGTTGTATATTTAATATGCTACTTTCTTGGCAATGGACAAAAGGGAAAGAAAAATCTAGTATTTCATGAAATTGTATACTTACTCCAATTCTTCCTAGTTTGACCGAGAAGAGCATGTTGAATGGTAAAGTAGTTTTGTTAAATTTGGTTTAAAATATTTATTGGAAATTTTGGTATTTTAGTCTTGAGCCAAGGTGAAAGGAAATACTAATGTATAATTGAAAGTATCCCATTTTGTCATTTTTGGCACCTTTACCGAAATTATATATGAAATTCTTATGGAAAATTTGTATAATTATTCAACATGGTTTTGGTCAAGGTACGGAGGAAAAAGAAAAAGAAAAGTATAATAATGAATTGATTGGTGAATAAATCCTCATAATCATGAAAATCCTAGTAATTAAGATTTATGATCAAAAAGGAGAAATGATTTTATGGAACATGTGTCTATGCATTCATATAAATTGTTATAAAAGAAAAGACCATTATACATATGCATAGATAAGTTGAAAATTTAATGGAATGGATATAGTATAAGAATGTATTAACATGTCACTTTAGGACCCGTAATATGAGATAAACCATAACTTGGAAAAATGTGTAGAAATGGAAATAAAATTATGAAAGTATATTTATGTAATTACAAGAGTGAAAATTGGGAATTTAAAGAAAGAAAGTTATTATTTTTCCCTTAATTTCTTCTCTTGGCCAAGAGAGTTACTCCCATTTCTAGGCAATTTGGTCATGAAATTGTTATAAGGGTCATAGTTTGTGAAAATATATTATCATAATAAGATAAAGAAAAAGAGAGAGAAACATAGATAAAGAAAGGAAAACATAACAAGAAAGGAAAAAATAGAAATATAAGAAAGAAAAATTAGAGGAAGTATTTCTTATATATGTTCTAGGATAGATAAGCTTGTGACCGAGTGACCAATTGTCGGTATGGGATAGTCGTTGGGCATTCCACGGTTGTGTCATAAATATGGATGGTTAAACATCCACTCATAATGAAAATTTTAGAAAACACCGTGATGGTTGCAAATTATAAGTTAGTGTAGCTTAGATGGCCAATAAAAGGAAACATTTACTTAGAATTTAGCATAATTATGGGTACAAGCTAAATCATCCTAGAATATATGTAAGAGATAGCGTACTGGGAATATGATCTACTGGTAAGGGGTGGTAATTCCATAGCATCATGATCCACACCAAAAGCGGAGAGGAAATGATCTGCACAGTTAGCAGTGATCCAGTGAGCTTAATTTTTATAGTATCTATCAAAAGATAGTAACTAGCATAGGTACTCGAATCCACTGAAGGACGCCTCAGATAGTACCAGTGGCAGAATTGTCACATTGTAACACCCACTCTAATTATGATTAAAGAGATGTCTGATAATTGCTAATTTAATGTTTAATGCTTGTGTATGTTGCATTGGTGCATATAGTTGCATTAGTATAGGGACCAACTTGAAAGAATTACAATTCCTTAGTTGAGAGTGAGGCTAAGGACTTAAGTGATAAGGGAAAATATATGGAGACTAAAACTACAAAGTGGCCAGGGATTAGAATGCAATTTCTTAACTTTCTTATAAACCCTAGCTACAGCCAAAACCTCCACACACTTCCACCATACAAGATTTTAGAGAAGGAAGTTGAAGAGGGCGGCTAGAGAGAGAAAAGGGCGAGCTCGGGCTTGAGGAGGGAATTCTACTAAGGAAGGAGCAGATTTAAGGCTAGGAATCAACCCAATAGCAAGGGAGGATCATTTCTAATATATCAAACACACATTTCACAGGAATCAAGGTAGAAATCCATCCTAAACCCTTATCTTTTACTAAAATGTTACTGTTGCTAAAAAATATGGATTTCTACATGTTTGAACTGAGATTAGGGTTAAACCTACATTCTGTATGCTTTTCTACTTTTATGGGATGTTGTGTTGTTGAATGTATGCTTATATATGTGCTTGTAATGGATTGGAAGGGTTGGGTTGTATTCATCTAGAGATCTAGACTAGTTTTTCTTGAATGAACCATGTTTGAGCTAATGGATGAGAAATGTTTAATGAAAAGTAAAGTTTGTTCTATAGGAATTAAGCTTATATGTTTAAAATTGAAAATAGGATGCATTCTAGACTGGGTATTATCAAAATTGTAACACCCCTTATCTTATCTTGACAACATTATAACACTTCTTCAGATAAGTGGTGACATTATCTTTAGCCTTTAATTACATTAACTCCTTCTGAGCATTCAATCCATCATGAATTTATTTTGCAATTAGGTTTGGGTTCTTTTGCTCAGGTAAAAGATGCTTTGGCATAGCGGAAGAAATAAATAAATCAATAAATCAATAAATAAAATACATACATCATAATAGAATATATAAAAACTTTCCTACTATACATATGTTTTTATAACTATCTGGTACATTGTTTTGTGTACATATACTGGGATAGATGATGTACCCATCCCTAAGGAGTAAGGAGACAACAAGCCTGGCACTCATACTCCTTTACAAAATATCGTGGGTGAATAGGTCCTTCACATATCCCTATACATGTGCCCTTTTTCCTTTTATATATAGTCAAAAAATGTCATTCCTAACTCTAACCCAAAAAGAACATGTAGGGTTAGGACCCCAAATTGATCGAGCTATAGCTACATATTTAAGTACTTATCTACTCCAGAGGGAATTCGAAGACAGTTATAACATAAACATCTTTCACTATAATGAAAGTTCCCAGAAAGGGAATTTCCACTGTTGCCACTTCAACCTCCATTATCAGGCAGTATCTAGGCATCTGATACATATCAGTCCAATAATGAGAAATATATTCCCAGTAGCTAAACAAACCAGTTTATTTAAAATAACTGATGTGTACCACTGTAATAATACAGAAAACACCTCTACACTCAATTAAAATTTCAAACTCTTTTCAAAAAGACCCTTGGGTATGAAATATGTGAAACATATGTGTATGCAGCTATATGCAACAAATTATATCATTCATGGAATGAACAACAAGCTTTTAATGCTTATATGTCTAAATCATATTCACAAAAGTCACATCTATGCAATACAACTAATGGCCATACAAAAATACTTTACCTTGGAAAGGTATGCACTAGATCATTCCCTTCCACATCATGATGTTCTTTAGAGGTTTACACTAGATCATTCCTCTTACATTTATCCCTTGAGAGTATACATTAGATCATTCCCCATAAGGTAACTTACTATGGAGGTATACATCAGATCATTCCTCCTCATAATTTTGGTCTCAAGAGGTATTCACCAGATCATTCCTCCTTGATCTTTAACTTTGGCATTCATACTTGCATTTAAGCATTTTCTACTATTCAATCATTTTCACATGAATTTAGACATCTTGCTATCAATAGCAAACATTTCATGCTACTTACTATTCATTCTTGACCATTACATCATTTTCCCTCTTGTCACTTAGCATAGGCCAATTTTGATTGCACCTTAGGCTATTTTCAATTAACATGGGATTTAGCCATTCTAGGGAAAATCACACATAGCATTCGGCCAAGGTAAGGAAATCATGAAAAAGTGGCATTTCTAACTCACTTGGCTCATTTCTAGCCTTTTTCTTACCATTTAAACATAATGGTAACAATTCCCATAATTATGCCTAACACTTTCTCACACCTTAAAATTTGGTAAATGCACTTTAGGCCATTCTTTTTCCCATTTTTCCTAGCTCACTTTCCATGCTAAATGTGATAATGCACACAATCTCACAACTTCACATTTTTATGCACACTTTAAGGTGAAATGGTAAGGCTTCAAATTTGGTAAAATGGCTAGAACATTGAATTACCATAACTTTCTCTCTCATCCTTTCTTGGAACTAAGTTTGTGTGGTTTCTAGGCCATCTTTAAGAAAAATTTCAGAACCACTTACATGCATGAATTTGGCCAAGATACGTAAGTCACACATTCATGGTTAATGGTAAAATTTGAATTTGAGAAAAATGCTTAAACACTAACTTACCTAGACTTTCTCTCTCTTACCATTGTCTAACACTTTCTTTCACTCTTTCTAACACAAAATTTTGCCAAAATTTAGCATCATTCCAAACCCTAGCATTCGGCCAAGAGGAGAAATCAAGCTAAATAGAGTGGTTTCATCACCTTACTTACAATACTACAACATTCATGCAAAAATCATGCAAAAATACCATTTTCTCACTCTTACAAACACAAACTCAGCCTTGGTACAAGTTAGGGTTTGGCAAAATCAAAGTTCCATCCATGAAAATTTACCATTTCATGAGTTTCCATACATTTCAACATGTTTATAGCCATAAACACAAGTTTTTTTCAACATATTTCAAACCCAAGCATGCAAATCCACCATAAAAATTTAGAGAGAGAAATAGCCATCATTCTTGCAAATTGAAAACACCATAAACAAACCATAAAACAAGAAAAGAATGGCATAGGATTGTTTAGCTACCTTGAAAAGCCAATAAAAGTGTAATTTCCAAGTTATTTTGGTGAGAACTCCTCCTTCTTCAAAGTTATGAAGCAATTCGGCCTTCTCCCTCCTTCTCCACCTTTCACGAAAATTCTAGCATATGGAGGAAGAAGAAGGCTGAAATATAGACTTTAGATTATTTACAAAAATGCCATTAGTGCAAAAATGTCCAATTTATCCCTTTTTCTTCTCTTTTTCAACAATGGCATTGTCTCTCCTTAAGAATATAATTTTATGCAACTTCCATGGGCTAGGACTGTTCTACCCCTCAATAATTTCAAAATTATAGAGTGGTCCCTTAAATTTTTAGAAATTGCAAATAAGCCCCTAAGAAAAATTGCCATTTTGCCATTTAGTCCAAATTGGCCATTTTGGCTCCAATTTTCACCCTTTTTCGGCCTCATGGTATAAAAATCACTTAAATAAGATCTTATAAAACTTTTTTTTGTGATTTTACTAATTTATCCTTATTTTATCAAAATTACAATTTTCCCCTAAGGAAAAATAACCATTTTGCCCTTATGCCAAAGATTATCATTTCACCCTTTTTCTTTCTTCTTTGAAGCATAGTTGGACACGGATTTCAAATTTCTATTTTTCTTGAAATATTTAAGATACAAATTTAAAATTTCTACATTATGTAAAATTACTAATATGCCCTCAGGGTGAAATTACGATTTTACCCTTCTCAGGGAAAATTGTCTTCTTGACAACAAAAGTACATAACTAGATTCTTCTTCTCTCTTAAATGAAAATAATAAGAGTCCTTTGATGTAACTTTATGAAATAAGAGAATTAAATCAATTTTTCCCTTCATGGTAAAATTACTATTTTACCCTTCCTTACCAAATTTCCAATTTTATTCTTTTATCACAAAAGTCATTATATCATGATAAAAATGTCCATTCCAACTCCTTAATAAATCGTCCTTAGTGTAATATCCTCAATTCTATGATATCAGGTATGTCTTAGAATCCTAGACTCAATATTTTTATGCTTGGAAAATAGTC
This sequence comes from Senna siamea, assembly GCA_031216115.1. Taxonomy (NCBI): domain Eukaryota; kingdom Viridiplantae; phylum Streptophyta; class Magnoliopsida; order Fabales; family Fabaceae; genus Senna; species Senna siamea. The sequence continues at coordinate 21,046,210 of CM062363.1, read as the reverse complement.
CAAAATTTATTTTATATTGCCTTAAACAAAGGAAGGGCTAAATTGAAAGGAAATGATTAGGGACTAAAATGAAAGGAAATTTGTTTAATAAAATATTCGGACAGTAAGCACGTAAATTAAGGTGTATTTATGGCGCACATTTATGAGGTTTGAAAATGGCGCCAATGTCATGAATACTTCAAGAAAAATATCTAGGGGTAAAACAGTCAAATTTTATCTGAAAATAAGAATAAAATATTTATTTATTAGATAAAATGACTAATTTTTATCTAGAAAATTATGAAATTTCCTATAGAATGTTTTTCCAAAATTTTTCAAAAAAAAAATTAGTTCGGCTCTTAAGAGGGGTAAAATGGTCATTTTACCATGAAGGGTAAAATGGTAACTTTGACACCAAGCGTAAAAGGGTAATTTTACCACAAGGACATAATGGGTATTTTTCCTAAATAAATACTTTAGGAACTCCCCAAAATGCCCCTTGACATCATGACTAAGTAAGGATAAAGTAAGGGACAAAATGGTCTTTTATCTTTCACTTAATTAATAAGACTTCATCTTCTCCTCCAAGCTAGAAAAAGGCAACGTGAAAGTGGGAAAAAGAAAGAGAAAACTGAACATACTAGGAAGGAGAAGAAGAAGATGTTGTGAAGGAGAGAAACTTGAAAAATTTGAAGGAAAATCACAAAACAATAGGAAAACAAGGTAGCTTAGCATTCTTCCATCACCTATTTCATGTTTTAATGGATTTTTCAAGCTTTTGAAATTTTCATGGCTGAATAAACAATACATGAATAGTGATTTTCTTAAGTTTGCATTCTTAAATTCTTAAAATTTCTATGGATTAATGCTTAGAAAGTAGTATGGAGTTGTTTGTGATGGTTAATTTCAATTATGAAAGTGTTTATGTTCATTTCCCAATTTTGTTTTATTTGCCCTAAAACCCCCAAATTCATGAATGCCATGCCAAATTGTTTGTTTTGCCTTGATTGTTATGGATAAATGGTGATTGATGGTTTATGGATGATGAAAATGGGATTAAAAGAAAGTTTATATGAAAAATGACAATTGTTGCACAAAATTCCTCTTTAGGTCATGGCTAGCAAAATGACATTTTGAAAATTTTTTGAAAATTTTTAAAGTAGCTTATTGGTAATTCAAGTTATGGCCAATGGAGGGTGGATTAAGTGTCAATTGGTTGAAATGCCCAATTTTGCCTAAAAATCCCATCTTGACTGAGAGTATGCAAGTTTTTGGTGAAGAAAATGTGCCGAAATTTTTATGTGTGTGTCTTGATTGAAGCAAGATTAATTGGCAATTATTTTTATGCAAAATGATCCCATTAAATTCCATGTAGCCTACTTGACCAATTTTAGGACATGGAAATATTTATGGAAAAATTTTGTACACAAATGTACTGAAATTGGTCAAAGTATACAAAGGAAATAATATGACGTTGCAATTAAATTTTAATGAATATTTTGTGCAATCTTGGCAGTTCTAGCAATTTGCGTGCATGCTTAAGTGTGGGGAGACAATGATTATACACACCTTGGGTATGTATAATTAGGTGAGAAAGGGGGAAAATGGAATAATAAGTAGGAAATGGGAAAAGGTTTACCTTTGAAACCCTTTAAATGCAATAAAATGTGAAAAAGGGAATTTAGTGTAAATGGGAAGGAAAAGTAATTTATTTTGCTTATTATATGGCAAGAGTGACAAATAGAAATTTTTAAGTATGAAAATCTTAAATTTCTTAAGGATTCTTCTTGAGCAAGAATGAACCTTCCTTTTTATACAAATTCAAGAATGGAATTGTTATTGAGATTTTAAAGGTTTTCTTTTCTGAAAGTGAGAATGATAGTATCATCATGAATTAGGAAAGAAAAGGATTGATTTATGACATAGATAAGAAAAACATAGAATGGTATTGGAAAAAATTGAATGGAAGGAAAATATTTGAATGTTCAATAAAGAGAAACATAGAGGAAGTGATTCCAATATATGTTCTAGGGTAGATAGGCTTATAACCGAGTGACCAATCGTTGATATGGCACGGCCGTTGGGAATTCCACTGTGATGGTGAAACTTTCACTCGAAATGAAAGATTTTCGAAAACACTGTGATGATTGCGAATTCTAAGTTAGTGTACCCTAGATGGCCAATTGAACAGGGGACATTTACTTAGAATTTGGCAAAATTATGGGATTAAGCCTAATCATCTTAGTTGATATATATAGGAAATAACATACTGGAAAATGATCCATAATGTAGGTCATGGTGATCTATGGCATCATGAACCACCCATAAAGCAGGGAGAAGATGATTTGTGTGAATAACAGTGATTCCATGAGCTTAGTTTGACTAAACCTTGGGAGAAATTCCCACTTAGATTTGTCTTTATGACATGATCACTGAATGTGAATGGGTACTCGGATCCACTAAGGGATGCCTCAGATGTACCAGTGGTAGAATTGTCACACACTTGATAGAGCTGCTATCTCATTCATGCACGCTGTAGTATGTGAAGTAATTTATACTTTCGATACTCTTGTGTCTCTCTGAATTGAAAATATGGCTTTTAGCCAAATATGAATGTTTATTTTCCTTATAAATAATGCAGTTTTCCATGAATGATAAATCTTGTTTCTCTTAAATTATCTATGGTTGAATGGAAATTTAATGAATGTACTTTCCTGATTATAGTACTAAATGGTATACGGTGAACTATAATTATGACTGAAATTGATACTGTTTTTATTTTATAATTAATATATTACAGAAATACCTCATAAACTTTATTCCATACATTTTACTGCTTTATTTATAGCATTTCCTAGAATTATTGGGAATTAAGAATAAGGAATGTAAACTATTTTTCGTACCCATACAGTGGTACATACCATAGCTCAGAAATGAAGTGTGGAATATGTAGCTACTGAGAAATTATTTTCTCATTATTTTCTGGTATGTATCAGATGACTACGACCATTATGGGACTACAAGATAGAAGGGATTAGCTATCCATCCCAAGAAATAGAATAATATATATTATGTTAGAAATACATATAAATATATGGATATGTAAAGCATACATATCAAGTTTATAAAAAATAGTTAAAAAAGGGTTTGAGTGGTAGGTTTGTTGCCTCCTTACCCGATGAAAATAGGAAAAACTACATATATCCTGCAGTATATGTAACAACGTTGTAATGTTGAACTAGATGTAAATGTATGATTATTAAACTTCTGCTGTATTGATATTTGAATGTGATACCTGAGTAAGGATCTAAACCTAATGAAATGTATACTATAAATGGATATTTATAGAACTCAAGTAAGATATAAAGGATATAAGGGTATATAACACACCATTTTCGTAAATAAAGGATTTTTCAATAAATAATATTTTAAATATGGCTATGAAATTGGGGGTGTTATACTTAGCATCCCGTAAATAATACTAACAATAATAATGGTAACAACGTCATCATAAAAATACAAGTGTTTGGAGCGGATGTTACAAAAATCATATTTTCTGAACTACAACAGAGGATAGCAGCTGACTGCTAAGTATGGGGCAGTCGACTGTCGTGTTCCTAAAAAAACTCAGAAGTCTAGATAGAGGCTTAGCAGCCGACTGCCATATACCTAGCAGTCGATTGTCGGGCTCCGATCTGCACTAAGCAATCAACTGGCCATCCTTGCAATCGACTGTCGTGTTCCTGGAAAAACTTAGAAGTGCAGATAGAGGCTTAGTAGCTAACTGCCAAGTTCCTAGCAGTTGACTATCGAGCCCAGGTTTGCACAGAGCAGTCAACTGGCTGTCTTAGTAGTCGATTTTTGTGCTCATATTTTTACCCAGAACACATTGCAGAAAGCCACTAGTAGGTTGACAGCATGCTAGCAACCGACTGCTAGCTTGCTATTTGGCATTTGAAGAATACAGAGAGCCACCAGTCGACTACTGGCCTTTCAGCATTTGACTGGTAGCCCTCTAACTTGCGAAATGAGGTTTTTATTGGCAATTGAGCTTAGTAGTTCTTCATACTAACTTAATTAAGGGCTCATAACATAGGTAGGCAAGGAAACTAGGAGTTTTGGGTGATGATACCCTTAGGATAGTGAAAGAAAGAGAGAGCAGAAAACACAAATAGGGAAAGAGGAAAGTATTCTCAATGTATGCCTTAGGGTAGATAGGCTCATAATCGAGTGACCGATTATCGGTATAGGACAGCCGTTGGGCATTCCACGGTTGTGCCATAAATTGGGATGGTTAAACATCCACTTGAACTTAGATGATTTTGAAAACACCGTGATGGTTGCAACTTTAAGTTAGTGTCATCTCCCAAGGGATATATGAGAAACACATATTTATAGTTAAGCATAACCATGGGCATGGGCCGATTCACCTTAGAGTATATGTAGAGAATAGCGTACTGGGAGTGTGATCCACCTCGAAGGAATGATGGTGATTCCATAGTATTATGATCTGCCCAAAATCGAAGAGGAAATGATCTGGGTAGAGTTGATAGTAATCCCATGAGAGTTATACCAGCCCCGTTTGGGACGAAAAGGAGGAATCCCGCTGGTCAAGGATAATCTACCAAAAAGGGTCAAGGACCGTTAAGGTACTTGGATCCACTGGGGGACACCTCAAAATGTACAAAAGGTTAAGGCATGACTAGATAACCATGTGCTCATTCATATAGATAGTGGTGTGTACAGTTGTTGCTGGGCAACTCTCCCGATTACTCTCAGGGTATTTTATGTACTGCTCATATGTTATGGAAAAGAAATAATGATATGTTTACTATCTCACATGTGTTTTATAAGAAATGTTCTATGATGAGAATGATGATGAATGCACTTCCCATGTTTTAAAGTTTATATGTTTTAAATGCACATGCATACATATGAGTACATAACATGATTAAATGCTACACTCATTGCATCCTAATAGTATGTGATATGGTTTATGAAAGAATGGAGAGTTTTCTGTATGATCACGGTGGTACAGGTCAATGGATTTCATAACTGGTTGTATTGCTACTGAGATTCATTTCTCACAATAGTGTTGGCATGTACCAGATGTGTAGGTCCCCTTGGGTTGGAGAAAGAAGGTAAGGTGTGAAGAAGTGTCCAATATGGGCACACAAACTATTTAGGTTAGATAGTATAAGTACATGTTAGGATTGAGCTAGCCTTCACGATATTTTGAGAAAGGCTAGTGTAGGATTATTTTGTATAGCCTATTCTAACTTATCTGTATATAAATTAGGCTGGATGGATGAATAGACTATTTAATGGGGTTATGAGTGGTAGGATTGTTTCCTCCATGCCCAAAAGTTAATTGATTATATTTAATTAAGAATGCATGTCTATGTTTAGTTAATCCAGGTGTATGCTATATGTATTTTTTCCGCTATGACGTTGAGAGAACCTGAGAGTAGAGACCAACCCAAATGGCAGTCAATTAATCAACTTGGTGAAAAGTTTAAAATTTACTCGGGTAGAAGTGATAGTAACACCAACACTCTAATCATTATTTTCATATTATAGTTTTTAAATATCAGAAAGGAATCGTAGGATAGAGGGTGTTAAACACATAGTTTAGAAAATTATCTCACTTATGTAGGTAGTGGTACGTGGAGTAGTTCACTGGGTGACTCTCTCGATACTCTTAAGTATTTCTTTCTTAGAGAATTGGCTGTTAGCCGCAGATTGTTTACTATTTTCTTCATGACTGATATTTGTTTTCCTATGAATAATGAATAGTTTTCCTATATATCATTGATGTTCTACAAACGTTTCATATAATCATGATATTGGAAAATGTATAAGGTGAATGTTCAGAATTGTCATAATACACTGCCATATAATGTAATAATATATTTAGACCATACACATTTAAGAGAATCATTTATTTAATCCCATATAATGAAATATGAAATTTTTGATAAAGAATGTAGAACTATTTTTTGTATCACTACGGTGGTACATACCATTGTTTTCAAAATAAATTGGGAATGTTTAGCTATTGAGAATTTATTTCTCATAAGTTATCCTGGTATGTATCAAATAACTAGGTATAATTTACAAATGGAGATAGGAGTAATGTTGATTAGAATATCAGTTTGGCAAGAGGATGAGGGTTCTGGTAGTCTATAGAAAAATGATATAGGAATATTATTAAAAAAGGTTTGAGTGGCAGGATTGTTGCCTCCTTACCCTAAGAAACTGATTGGATTTGTTTAGCGTTGCAAACATTAGTTGTATGGAAATAGATGAAGAAAGTTTAAATTTTTCTGCTTCATTATTATTTTAATTTATGTAGTCTTCCGCTGTGTAATGTATGGATGAAATACCCAGTAAATAGTCCCAAGCCTAATAAATGTCAATCAAAAGAAAATTGAAAATAAAATTTTACTCAGGTAATAACTAAGGACTAAAGTATAGATAACATACCAGTCTTATAGCTAAATGGTTTATTATGGAAAATATTTCTAAAAATAAGCTATAAGATTGAGGTGTTATAATACATACATACATACAACTTCCCCATTCATAGCTATACATTCCAAATGCTAGGATGTCATGATTATGCAAATTGCATACTAGACAATTTATTAACATTAACTATTCTCTTTTCTTGCATACCTTGATTGAAATCATGATGCACGTTTATAAACCATTTTCCATAAAAATCCCTTCATGCTTTTAGCCAAGGCAACTAAAATAGAGAAAACAGAACAATTTCAACAAAACATCAATTTTTCCTTCATCCTTTTTTGGGACCAAAATGTTAGCATGACCAATACGCCACAATTAAGAAAATTTCCTCCACAACATAATGCTCTCTGCTAAATAGGAGAAAAAGGGAAAACTATGTAATTTCATCAAAGCATCAATTCTCCTTCCCTCTTTATCTATGGCCGAGACAATAGCATAATAATTATGCAAAATTTAAGAAAAATTTTCCCCTCTTACAAAGTGACATTTCTCAGCCAAAAGGGGAAAGGAAGAGAATCAATGTAGTTTTCATGCAATCTTCTCATTTATCCCATTTTCATCAATAATTAGCCATAAAACATAGTTTACCCAACATAATCATGAAAATCTATGCATTATACTGTCACTTTTCATGAATTTGGGGTTTTTATGGAAATGGTAGGAAAAATCTCAAACTTGTCATAAACACTTTATCAATTACAATCAACACTCAATAATACATCCATACAACATTCTAAGTAATTTCCAATAGAATTTTAGACATTTCAAGAATGTAGAGAGATAAACATCTATAACATCTGCTCCTAAATTTTGAGAGATGCTTGTTAATTTTAGTTAATTGATTGTGTATGTTGCATTTATGTTATGTTAGCTTGCATATAGTTGCATGAGTGCAAGAATTGGACTAGAAATGAGTGAGAAAATTGACTAGAATGAAGAAAAGGACTAAATTGAAAAGTGAAAAAGTTTAGGGATGAAAATCACAATTTTAGCCAAAGGATTTACTGTAGCAATAGAATTTTGAAAGCTTCCCGCCAGTGAGCTAGGGAAAAAATGGTAATTTAACATATAGTTAGAAGAATTATCATTTTGGACTGAATGGTTGGAAATTAGGAGTAGAATTGCAAAAGGATCGAACTGCCTATAAATAGGCCAATCCTTCAGACCCTTCATTTGGCATCCTGAGTTCTGAAATTTTAGAGAGAGAGAAGGGAACCGATTTAGAGAGAGAGAGCTAGAATTGTGTAAAAAGGAAGCTATTGGACAAATCTAAGCATTCTAAGAGCTAGGAAATCACTACAGAACACTTTCCAATCATCAAATACCGATTAAAAACCGGCAAAAAGGTAGCTTAACCCAATCCCTGTATTTCGGAGTTTACTGTTTATACTACTGAAAATTGTGAAATTGAACTTGTTTGAAAGAAAAAGGAATTTAAAACTACATTCTTACTATTTTTAATCACTATTGGGTATTTTTAACCGATTGAAAATACTTGTGCATGCTAAAAATTATTTCTGAAAAATGGAGTTTTCAGCTTGAACGAAAATGAGTTTTAATCTCAGATTTGGATAAGATTATATGATGTTTTGGACTATTTTCTTGTGTTAAATGTTGTTGAGAAGTTTATCTTGAGTTCATCAATTTTAAAATGGTTTTAAAAACAAGTTTTTGGATTGAAAATTTAGGTCAATGACAATTCATAAAATAGAGCTAGAAGCAGTAGCTAACTGCTATGGTGCAGCAGTCGACTATCGTGCTTTTGATGTGCCCAGAAACGCATACAGAATGCTAGCAGTCAACTTTTGAGCACCTAGAAGTCGACTACCGTGTTCTTCATTTTTTTAGAAATACCCAAGAACAGAGCAATTGATCGCTCAACCCAAAGAATGACCGTCAGCCCAACAAGAAGCTAGTCGTTGATCAAGACACCTAGCGGTCGACTAATAGCTCTCTGTTTAGAATTCAAAGTTTTTGACAGAATGCAATCAGTTGACTTATAGCGTGATACCAGTCGAATTTCACCTTTTGTGATGAAAAGATGAACTTAATGATATCTTTGAATGATATCTAGCCCAAAAACTAAATCCAAACTAGTGATTAAACTTAAATTACAAGCAAGGTAACATATACTTTGAATGTAAATGAGAAAGAGCATGAAAGTGATGAAAGTTAAAAGGAAAGAGCAAGAATGCATAAGAGAAATGAAAATTGTATTCTTAATATATGTATTTATGGTAAATATGTTCATATCTGAATGACTAATTACTGGTATGGGATGGTGATTGGACATTCTGCGATTATCGTGATAGGTGTAAATTGTAAGTTAGTGACTTAATGGCCAATCTAAATGAAAAGTCACATAATTAGAATTTATAGAACTATAGTATGTACTGATTCACCCATTTATATATGCTTATGAATAGAATTTTGAGGACCCTAGTATGTACTTAATGTGTGAAACACAGAGTTGGGGACCTTATGGTACTTGGATCCATTGAAGGATGCTCCAAAATGTACACAAATGTGATATGCAGTCGAGGACTGCTAGGCAGAGTTGCCACAGTACATATCCGAAAACATGGAGTGGTGCAGATGCTGCCCCTTTAGATTTCTCTTATTATGAAATTATATGATGATGATGATGATGATTGGCGAGGCCAATGAGAAGTGCTCTTATTTCCTTATTGCTCTTTATGTTATGATGAAATTTATTTGAATGATGCTATGTTACCTATATATTTTGATGAATTGATGAGATATATACTTTGAGTTAAGTTTATGCATGCAAGTATGAATGTTAAATGAAATGTTATATAGGATAACCCAATAGATATATTCTTTTATGAAAAAGAATGTAGAATTTCTGTATGAGTTTATGGTGGTACAAACTAGTTTTTTTGAAAAATAGTTATTAATGCTACTGAGATTTATTCTCATAAAAATGCTGGTTTGTATCAGATGCCTAGATACTAGATCCTCCTTGAGATATAGATAGAGTTGGTTGAAATACCTTTTATGGGGTATTTCCCTATTATTAAGGAACTATGGATCATATACGTATGGGAAGTTCTTTCCCCATCCTGATTACATGAAAAATTAGAATAGAAAGTTCTTGGTATGCCCCTTATCCTGAATCCTTATGATATTTTGGTAAAAGGATCAGGAAAATAGTTTTGATGTATAGCATATGGGCATATATGTATTAAGATATGTGAGCTAGGAATCCACTAGCTATTTTTTTTAAAATGGGTATGAGTGACAGGCTTGTTGTCTCCTTACCTTAGATAACACTCTCACATATCCATAGATATATGTCTAATGAATGATATGTATACACTGTAAATGAATGTTGATGTATATGAATATATGTATGCATATGTATGTTATTTTAACTAATATGTTTTAAATTTTCACTGCATAACGTGTGAGATCCCGAGTGTAGTAACCTAAACCAATAATGCTTTTTAATTCACTTGATAAAGAATTAAGAATTAACTCGGGTAAAAGAAGTAGTAATTCACCAATCTTATAGTATATTGTTTATATTATTTAAATCACTTTAAAAGAGACTGTAGGATTGGGGGTTTACAACATCACTATTCATTCAGCCATAGGAGAGTTTCTAAAGCTTGAAATGTAACACCTCCAACCCTATATTCCTTTTAGGTGATTAAATAATATAAGGTGATATAATATAGGATTGATAAGTTTACTTCTACTTCTACCCAAGTACATTTTTAACTTTTTCTAAGTTAAATAATTGAGTTCCACTAGTTTAGGTTACTACACTCGGGTTCACACATGTTACGCAGCAAAAATAAATAAAGTAATTTAAATGAGATAGATATATATAGAGATATTTACATTCACATTCAACTGTACATAATATTTATACATACATAAATAGTAGTGTATGCCAAACATATACCTATAAATATGTAAGGCTCAGCAGGGTAAGAAGACAACAAGCCTGCCACTCATACCCAATTTTAAGCAAAATTTCCTATCTCACATATCTTAATACATATATTCCCTTCTTATATCAAAAGTCATTATCCTGATCATTCCAAAATATTTATATGGATTCAGGATAACGGGAATGTCAAAATATTACTATACTGTACTTAAGGTTTCATGAAGTCAAGGGGTGGGAGGAATTTCCCATACATATACAATGCACATTTCTTTAATAACTAGAAAGTACCCTATAAAGGGTATCTCTACTATCTCCACTTCCACTTCTAGCATGATCTGAAACCTAGGCATCTGATACAAACTAACTTTAATGAGAAATATTCCTTAGTAGCAATAATCACCTATATTTAAAAATAGCTGCTTGTACCACTGTATGGATACAGAAATCCACCACATTCTTTTTCATAATAGTTTAAAATATTATGCTATTGGAATAATGTATATGGATTATACAAATATCTCATGCATATACTTATGAATAAACATGCACTTTAATAGATATTCATCACACAAGATACATTCTCAGATTGTAATGGTAACAAATCATATTCTCATAACAGTATAAAGCATAAACAAAGAAATCATGTGTAACATCTGCTCTAATTATGATTAAAGAGATGTTTGATACTTGTTGATTTAATGTTTAATGCTTGTGTATGTTGCATTAGTGCATATAGTGGCATTAGCCTAAGGACTAAATTGAAAGAAAATACATAAAGGTTTAGTAAGAGGTAGCTAGGTACTCAATTAAAAAGGAAAAAATAAGGAGTTTAAGAGTGTAAAATAGCTCAAGACCAAATAGAAATTCCTCCAAACTTCTTTAAACCCTAGCTGAAACCCTAAAACCCTCTACACACTTTCACCCATATGCATTTTAGAGAGAGAAGCAAAAAGGATGAGTAGACAGAGAAAGGGGCGAGTTAAGGTAAGAAAGGAGAGATTTTTCTGAAGGAAAGGGCAGATTGAAGCTGAAAATTAGTTTTACAGTAAGGAAAGATGATTTCTAACACATCAGACACACACATTCTACCAAGAATCAAGGTAGCAATCCATCCTAAACCCTTATCTTTTTTGAAATGTTTACTGCTACTGGAAAATATGGATTTCTAAATTTTTGAATTGAGATTGGGGTTAAAACTACATTCTGTATGCTTTTCTATATCTATGGGATGTTATGTTATTGATTGTATGCTCATATATGTGCTTGTAATGGATTGGAAGGGCTGGGTTATGTTCATCTAGAGTTATAGACTAGTTTTCCTTGAATGTACCATGTTTGAGCTAATAGATGAAAAATGTTTAATGAGAAGTAAAGTTTGTTGTATGGAAATTAAGCTTATGTGTTTAGAATTGAAAATGGAATGCATTCTGGACTGGGAACTATTAAAATTATGTTTTCTAAACTACAGCAGAGCATAGCAGCCAACTGCTATGTATGGGGCAGTTAACTATCGTGTTCTTGAAAAACCCATAAGTGTAGATAGAGGCTTAGCAGTCGACTACAAATTCCTAGTGATTGACTATCGGGCCCGGTTTTACACTAAGCAGTCGATTGGGTATCCTAGCAGTCGACTGTCGTGCTCTGATTACCCAAGACACATTCTAGCAAGCTACCAGCCGATTGCTAGCCTGTTAGCAGCCAACTGCTAGCTTACTGTCTGGCACCCGAGGAATACAAAGAGCCACCAGCTGACTTCTAGCCTTCCAGCAGTCGACTGACAGCCCTCTAGGTTGCGAAATGAGGATTTTAATGATAATTAAGCTTAGTAATTCTCTATACTAACTTAATTAAGGGCTCACAACATTGGTAAACAAGGAAACTAGGAGTTTTAGGTGATGAGACCCTTGGGCTAGTAAAGTAAAGAGAGAGCAGAAAACATAAAAAAGAGAAAAAGGAAAGTATTCTCAGTGTATGCTTTAGGGTAGATAGGCTTATGATTGAGTGACCGATTGTCGGTATGGGACGGCCGTTGGGCATTACACAGTTGTGCCATAAATTGGGATAGTTAAACATCCACTTAAACTTAGATGATTTCGAAAACACCGTGATGGTTGTGAACTTTAAGTTAGTGTCATCTCCCAAAAGCCATATGAGAAACACATACTTTGAGTGAAGCATAACCATAGGCATGGGCCGATTCACCTTAAAGTATATGTAAAGAATAGCGTACATGGAGTGTGATCCACCTCGAAGGAATGATGGTCATTCTGTAGTATTATCATTCTCCTAAAAGCAAAGAGAAAATGATCCGGGTAGAGTTGACGATGATCCTATGAGAGTTATACCAGCCCCGTTTGGGATAAAAGGGAGGAATCTCACTGGTCAGGGATAATCTGCCAAAAAGGGGTAGGGACCATTACAGTACTTGGATCCACTGGGGGATGCCTCAGAATGTAAAAAAGTTAAGGCAAAACTAAATAGACATACGCTTATTCATATAGACAATGGTGCGTAAAGTTGTTGCTGGGTGACTCTCCCGATTACTCTTAGGGTGTTTTATATACTGCTCACATGTAATGGAAATGAAATGATGGCATGTTTGCTATCCCACATATGTTTTATAAGAAATGTTTTATGATGAGAATGATGATGAATGCACTTCTTATGTTTAAAAGATTATATGTTTTGATGAATATGAATATGTATGAGTACATACCATGATTAAATGCTACATGCACCACATCCCAATAGTATGTGCTATGTTTTATGAAAAAGTGTAGAGTTTTTCATGCAAATACGGTGGTATAGGTTAATGGATTTTGTAATAGGTTGCATTACTTTTAAGATTCATTTCTCACGATATTGTTGGCATGTACTTGATGTATAGGTCCCCTTGGGCTAGAGAAAGAGGTAAAGTAAGAAGAAGTATCCATTTTGAGCATATAGACTATTTAATTTAAAGAGCTTAAGTACATGGTAGAATGGAGCTAGCCTTCATGATATTTTGAGAAAGGCTAGTGTAGGATTATTTTGTATAGCCTATTCTAACTTATCTATATAGGAATTAGGCTGGATTGCTGAATAGACTAATTGCTAGGGTTATGAGTGCCAGGATTGTTGACTCCACGCCCAAAAGTTAACTAACTATATTTAATTAAGGATGCATGTTTATGTATAGTTAATCCAAGTGTATTCTATATATATATATTTATTCCGCTGTGATGTTGAGAGAACCCGAGAGTAAAGACTAACCCAAATGGCACTCAATTAATCAACTCGGTAAAAAATTTAAAATTTACTCAGGTAGAAGTGATAGTAACACACCATTATTATGATAATTATATGCATTATACCTTTAAACACTTAAAAGGAACCATAGGCTAATGGGGGTGTTACATCATGCAATTTGATGTGGCCATAATCAAAAGCATCACAAAAGAAATATTTAAATATTTTCATTCAGAAATGAGTTCTTTGGTGATCATGAGCCACATGCAATCATTCTCATGGTTTTCACCGTTTGCATTCATTCTTATGGTTAACTGTCTGCAAAACATTTCCTGGATTATAGCTAGTTGCAGCTATTCTCACGGTATAACCAATTGCATCTATTCTCGCGGTATAACTAAATGCATCCATTCTCACTGTATAATCAAATGTAGCTATTCTCAGGATTAACCATTTGCATTTACTCTCGTTTATGGTTTATGCTCATCTCATAAAATCTCATGTTTCTCTTTTCTTTCTCATTTATTCTCAAACATTTCTAATTCTTATACTAACCATTACATTTTAGGCTTAAATCCTACACCAGAGTAAAGTATTAGGCTAATTATGGCTTAAAATAGGTTATTGACTCAATTATCCCAAAACAGAGAGCTACAAGTCAACTTCCAGCCTCCTGACAGTCGACTTCTAGCTTACTGTCCTAAAATTATTTCAAACAGAGAACAATCAGTTGACTTCCAGGGCCTGATAGTTGACTGCTCTGTTCTTGGCTAATTTCTGGAAAATAAGAACATGGCAGTCAACTTTCAACCTTTGGCAGTCGACTGTTAGCATTTTGGACACATTTTTGGGCAACTTAGGAGCACGACAGTCGACTAGTAAAGGCTACAATTCGATTGTTACGTTATGCTCTATTTTAAAACTCGTAGTAGACTAATTCTCTTAGCCCAAGAACATGTTTTCAAAATAATTTTATTGATTTAAAACTCAATAATAGCATAGGCACTTCATTTACCACATAAAAATAGCTCAAACCACCGATTACTCATGCTCAAATCTTGGATTTAAACTCTTTCTCAAAAATCATGAAAACCTATTTTTCATATTTGCATTCAGACATTCATAAGTATATTCATGCATTTTAAAACATCCAATAGCTATCAAAAATCACTAAGAATGTAGGTTTTAACCTTTCTCAAACTTAAGTAATAGAAAAATCAAGCATTTCAATCATGAATAGTACATTTTGAAATTGAGAGAGATTGGTGATTTGCTACCTTTTTGTTGATTTCTAATCGGTGTTTGATGATTAGTAAGTGTTTTGGTAAGTTTCCCTAGATGCTGGAATGTTTAAATCCGATTAATAGTGTTGTTCACTCACAATTCCTTCTCTTTCTCTCTCTAAAGTTCAAACTTTAGGAAGCACAATGAAGGGTCTGAAGGGTTGGTATATTTATAAGTTATCCGGCCCTTTGCAACTCTGCTCCAAATTCCCATCCACTCGGTCTAAAATGATATTTTCTCTAACTATATGTTAAATTACCATTTTGTCCCTAGCTCACTGGCGGGAAGTTTTGGAAATTCACACCTCTATCCTCACTTCATCTTTTACCTTTCAATTCAGTCCTCGTTCCTTTCTTTCCCTTAAAACTCTTCTTCCAACTTATTTTAATGCATCTATATGCAACCTAATGCAATAAACACAAGCATTTAATTTATTAAAATAAACAAACATCTCTTAATGCATAGAAGGAGCGTATGTTACATGAAAACTATCATAAAACATGAAAACAGTGATGTAGGAAGGTCAAGCTACCTTGATTTACCAATCAAAGTGGCTTCACCTTGAACTTTTCTTCTTTTTTACCTTTTCTCCTTCCTCTTCTCCCTTCTCAGACACGTTCTTCCTCTCCCTCCTCTTTCACATCGTTTTCCCTTACTTTAGGAGGAAGAATACGTTTTAGGTGCAAAATGACCATTTTGCACTTAGTGGTAAAAAGACTATTTTGCCCTTCCTTTTGCTTCAAATTTTGGAAAAGTGGTAAAATATGGACTTCATAAAAATTTTCATAATGAAATGATAATTTTACCCCTAAGGTGTAAAATTACCATTTCACCCTTAGTGTAAAATTACCATTTTTCCCTTTTAGTCAAAATGACTATTTTACCCTTTACTTGCTTCCATAATTTCAAAAAATGTAAGGGAATATCCTTGAGAGAATTTGTCATAATTTTCCTAAGTGAAATTACTATTTTACCCTTGGGTGAAATTACTATTTTACCCTTGGGTGAAATTACTATTTTACCCTTGGGTGAAATTACTATTTTACCCTTTGGTAAAGATTAACTATTTTTCCCTTAGGATATTTTCTCAAGGTTATCATAACCTTTAAATATTTTTTTTTAGATATTTTCTAACATAATCATTGTGTTTTGGATATTTTCCAGCGCCATGGTTACGCATCATAAATGCGCTAGATATTTTGGAGGCGTAATGATTACGGTTTTAGATATTTAGACAACTTTTCCCCTTTTCATTTTAGTCCCTACACTTTTCTTTCAGTTTGGTCCCTTTCTCATTTAAAGAAAACTTTGGGCAATTAAATACATTTATTTGGGTATGAATTTTCCAAATTCAAAAATTTAGAACATACTTGAAGACACAGAGAAGTGGATATTACATCATCTAGTTGAAGTCTCAAATAAGAGGAGAACTTGGACAAGTCCTCAAATTTATCCACATAATCACCAAACGTCATACTGCCTTGCTTAATTTGCATGAATTCAATTTCTTTCTCATTCCTCACGTTATGAGGAAAATACTTTTCCAGCAATACCCTTTTGAATGACTCCCAAGTAATTTGGATTTCTTGAGCATCCATTAATTGCTTAGCCTTTGTCCACAAATGTTCTGCCTCTCCAACCAGCATATAGGTGGAAAACAACACCTTCTAGGCATCTGTCGCCCCAATGACTACAAATAGGTTCTTCATTTCTCTCAGCCACTCCTCAGCCACCTTTGGGTTAAACTCATCTCTAAAGGAAGGAGGTTTAGCTTTTTAGAATTCTGACCAACCATGATACATTGAGTTTACTGCTTGTCCTTCAGGAGGGTTAGGGTTAGGATTATTATTATTCACCTATCCCTAAAGTTGTCTAAGAATCTAGGCAATAGCAGCAGCTTGATCCCTCATAGCCTCTACCATTTTCGTCATAACCTACATCATCCTTTCCATACTACCCTTACTATCCTTATCCTTTCTAGTATTTCTTCTAGGTGGAGCCATATCACTCTACAAAATGAATATTATCGAGTTGATCAATCTTAATAACATAGTATTCATAAGAGCATATATGGCACCAATAGTAGATACTTTCTACCCTAAACCTATCACTCCATTCCTCAAGTCAAAACATAATACAATTCGTAAACTGCCTAAGCTTTGCTAACTATCATGAGGAATCTACCCTTCACTACTGAGTCAGTACTCAACTAGCCATGGTAGCTATGCTCTGATACCAACTCTATGCAATACCCCTAATCCTATTGTTCCTTTTAGTTAATTAAATAATATAATATAATATAATGTACTACAGGATTGGTAAGTTACTACTACCTCTACCCGAGTAAATTTTAACTTTTACCAAGTTAAGTAGTAAGTGTTATTGGTTTGGGAATTCTACACTCGAGATATTCGCACTAAATGTCATATTAGAAAATAATTAAAACAATCAATATAAAACATATATATATGTAATTACATCCACACCCATGATTTAATTACAGTGATTACAAGTTTTGTACATATTTCAGACATATATCTATGGATATGTGAGTGTGTCAACTAGGGTAAGGAGACAACGAGCCTGTCACTCATACCCATTTAACTAAAGACTACTAGTGGATTCCTAGCTCACATATCTTAATACATATATGCCCTTATCCTGAACACTAAAAATTATCCTCCTAATTCCTTCCAAAAATAATAACAAGGAATCAGGGTGTTGGGCATGTCAAAAGTTCACTTTATAGACCCTAAACCTCATATATTAAGAGCGTGGAGAGACTTCCAACACAAAAATAACCCATAGCTCTTTTATAATTGGAAAATATCCTAGGAAGGATCTCTACTATCTCTATTTTTGCCTCTAGAAGCACCTGGTACCTAGGCATCTGATACAAACTAGCATTTATATGAGAATAATTTCTCAGTAGCAACAACAACCTATTTTGAAAACTGCTAATTTCTACCACCATACTCTTATGAAAATACACTACATTCTTCTTATCATCAAAACCATATCACATCTATTGAGCCATTATGCATGAATCATACAAATTTCATACTTATGCATGCAGTTATAATTAATTACATATCCATCACACAAGATAGAACATCAGATTATGTCACATATCCATCACATAGGATATTTCGTCAAACCATAATGGTAACGGGGTTATATTCACATATAAACAAGAACATAAACAAGGAAATCCAAAGTATATCTTGGCCATTGCCAACTCATTATCATAATAAGAGAAACTAAGAGAGTTTCCAATCGAACAACTCCTCATATTAAATCCTCACTCTCAGGTGATTTTCTCGTAGTCCCAAACTACCCACAGTTTTTAACTATAATCTTTATGTTATCTGACAGTTCATTATTGAAAATTCCATGTACTACTTGTTCTCTGTTATCTAGCCTAAAAATTAAAGTGATTGATTTTTATCTAAACTAATGTCTAACTACAAGTAATAACTTACCAGCGACAAGGAACGAAAGAAAATATATGGAGGCAAGAAAAGCAAATCCATCAGGGAACCTACACTAGTCAGTAAATACACAAAAGATAATGGATTATTGAATTTGACTATGCTACTTGTGAGTGAATTATAATTCAAATTCAAATTCTCTATCGGTCTTAATGAATTTCTTAAACCTAAAATCTACCACTAGCTGGTTCTTCCTAATGGTACATTTTAAATCAGCATTATCGATCTAATTCACCACTATTAAGAAATAAATTTTAGCTACTCTTAATCCAGCAATTAATTAACCTTAGTTCTAAGTGATAATTAATTGTTCCTTACAATTAGTTTTCCAATTCCAATTAATATCTGTTGATCTCAAAAAGGAATTTAATTAGCATTATCACGACGTCTCGTAAATAAAGCTAATACATACATTCATAACTGTAAAGAAGATCACACAACTAAATTCAACATCCATGCAATTAAAACATCAATCCAACATAGTTAGGAACCCTAATGAATTTCAAAAATTTAGCCACACATATTTACAACAGCAAACAATTCCAACAACAGATAATCCATCAGAAAATTAATTAAATAGCAGATAAAAATAATAAAAATTTATGCAAGTCCTGTTTTCTCAATTGCTCGATGGTCTCTGTACATAATGGTCCCTAGAAAACCACCAAAACCTCGCCAAAAAATTGCCAGAAAGATGCCAAAAAAATCAAAACCAAAGCTATCCAAAATTCCACGGGTCGCTGGTCGGATCCCGAGTTCTCGAGTACCCGATTAATCTACACCCTTTTAGTCACTTGGATGGCGGTGGACAGCTAGGGAACACCGAGCACTATACACGGATGGCACAAATGGATGAAAACCTGATGAAAAACATGGACGTGTCAAGAAACACAACCAGATCGTGTCTCTCAGGTTTGTCATAGATCATGAGATCTGGGGTATTGCGACGACCAGCAAGCTCGGGGAAGGTGGCATGTGAGTCGCTGAAGGTTGTAGGGATCGTTGCTAGCGATGGGCCAACCAAAAAATGCCACAGAATGGTGCATTCTCTCTCAGTTTGTGAACCGGGTTAGTTCGGATCACTTGCTAAAACTCTACGATTTCATGAAGTTCCAGTGGCTGAAGTTGACGGTGGTGTCCCACTCGTCATCTCTCATCACTAGTACATTGTCGCGCCACTGCGGAGCCCTGGTTGGAGGCGCAAAATCTCCCGCTTTCCTTTCTCGCGCATGCCTCACCTTTTTCACAATGCTCTTCCTGGTTTGGTATTTTCATGCTGCTCGGGTCTTCTATCCAAAAACCACATGGGTTCTCCCCTTTTTCCCCTAAATAAACCTAGTCCAAGGCCCAATAACACCAATCTAAGGCCTAATAAGCAAAATTATCCCAAATGGCCTATTTTAAGTGCTCTAAAGGTTGTCTAGGCTCAAAATTTCTTTGTTTACTAATGATAACTTGATAAAATGCCTGAAAACGAAAAATAATGCAACTTAGGTGGTTTTTAGATTAAAATTACATAAAATAGAAAATTCACATCAAGCAATATATGTATAAAATAAGACAAATCAAATCACCCTACACTGAAGCTTTTGCTTGTCCACAAGAAAACACTAACTCAGTCTTCAAACAAATAGCAATAGTTCCTAAAAAATCATATCTAAAGCACATTTAATGATACCTAACACATCCCAAGTGAAACTCAATCATAAATCAAATTGCACAACCTTAACACAGGATGAAAATAATAACAACACATACACAACTTAACCTGTAATTCAATAACAAAAAATTAAGAACCAAAGCTTCACAGGGATCAATCAAATCACTCAAAGTATACAAGGGTAAAGCACAAATCCCTCAAGCTATGTCACAAGAATCTGCCTACCATATGCTTACTCATAAATCTTATCTCTGCTACTACAAAAAATTGAATGCCAAGATCAAAGGGTCTTGACAAGGTTGTAATGTGGTTAATATAAAGGTGAGGAAAAATTTTGGGAAGAGGTGATAGATATGCTAGAAGTCATGCAATTTTAACATGGTGAATACTCAAAGGACTAAAAGTAACAAAGTGCTAAACACAGAAATTTTCACCATGTTTTCAATGAAATAGGAGATGCTCAAGGGATAAGATATACAAAAAAATAAGATAATGAAGACCGTTGTTCAAAAATATATATTTTTTGTTGTCCTTTTGTCTTTGTTTCTTCTTTTCTTTATATATATATAATTTGTAGTCTTGCTAATAAATAGCTTTGGATTGAAGGGAGCATCTGAAGAAAATACTTGGTGGATTGTTACCAATTAAGATAGTGCATTTTAATCCAAACATGAAGAGTAAATCACACAATTTTCAGCATATAGGGTGAGAAAAAATGAATATAAGGAGAAAAGGTGCAAAAAGTGAAGAAAATGTCAAGGCTTTCCTAAGTTTCCCAAATCATATTTTGATATTCAAAAGTTCATGCAACTTCAATAAGCATTACAAAGCAAGTTCTAAAGGCAAAATCAAGCAAAATGCACACTCAAACAAAAAATTCAGGAGCATACTTGTAATGAATGCTCAAAATAGGCTTAAATCTCATATTTGAAGTGTGGTATAATTGCATATGGTTCTAAAAAATTTCAACTGAATTGTAAGTCAAGCAGTGCATGCAGTTTGCATTATCAACATACTAAATCAAAATTTTCACAATTTGAAAGATAATTAAGTATCACCTATATAACCTGACCGAGGTGACCGATATAACCTGGTTAAGATAATGCATCCAACATCACTAATTGTTTTCTAAGATGAATTAAGGGAAACAATTTCTGCTAATTCATAAACTGAATTATAAATTCTTCAGAGACAAAAACTTGAGTGCATATAGTCAAGAAAAATCAAGTATCATGTCTTATATCTACTATTAGCATAAATACAACATCAGCAAAAAGTAGCATCAATATGTAGTATCCTAAACTAACAGAGAAAAAGGGTCAAAATGATAGAAGGACACCACCCCACACTTGAGGATTACACTGTCCTAAGTGTACAAACAATGTTATCCTAAAAGAAAAATAAATAGAAAAATCAATAACATATGCCCACCCCACTCTTAAGGGTCATGCTATGCTCAGTGTACAGCTAGGTTAGTATCCCAAATTAAACCATAAAGTAGAACTAAATAGAAAATCCAAAAATCTCATAGTTATGATTAGCAAAAAATAAAATGAAATAAAATAAAATATATTGCTTAAGTCTTGTCCCACTCTGGTAAAAATGAGAAAGGAGGAGGAATCTTGAAAACAAGAAGCCTGAGGTGGTCTCTGAGAGAGGCTAAAGTTATATCCCTTTCAGTAGGGATCAGATGAGCTGTTGTCATTAATTGTAACTTCTCCACCTTATACAAAATGGTGTAACTTAAGTGCATAGTGTAACAACCGAAAACATTTTTGAAGAGTTTTAAAGGATAAAATTGAATTTTTAACCCTAATTCCTTTTAAACGAAACCTGGCATGATTTTTGAGGATAGTGATTCGAAATGGAAGGTTGTTCAAAGTTAGAAACATGATCAAACAGAAAGAAATGCAATACAGCGATCTGAAACTGACAACAGACATTTCGTGCGTCCATGTCACTGACAGAGGCTAAAACCTTTGCATAGAAATGCATGCCAACATCTGGAAGGATTTCAACACCTTAAAGCATTCCTGGGTGGTCCGGCAAAAGTCAGAATCGCCCCCGGAGGCTTTAAATTTCACGGATTCCCTCTATTTCTCTCAAATCTCTCTCTCTCCTCACCACACTCTCTCTCTCCTCTCTCTCCTCCTTCCTCCACTGTGAACCACCGCTACAGCCATCGTGGGCTGCCACCCAGTATACCAATCGATAGCCCTCACCACCCATAACCTCCAGCAACCACCCACGGCCACCAACAGCCGCCAGCTTCGTCAGAAAATGCTACTTTTCTCCTTCACCGCGCAAAAACTTCACCAGCTTAGATTATCACCGTCTGTCACCGTTGACCCTCACTGCCCCCACCACCATGTAGCCTGAGCTGCCAGCTTCCTCCAGTAGCTCACTGATGTCAAACGGAGGTCAGACGCACCGAGATCGAGGAAATATTTGTTCACCGTGTGTCAACTTTTGTGGTCAAAAAATGCCATCCAAACGGCCATGAACCGCCGCGCCACCACCATATTCAGACTCCTGGACTTGCGGTCTTCACCGTGGTGTAATTTTCGAGGCAAACTGCACCCCTCCGCCATGCGTCACCGTATGCCACCGTGCGCTGCTGTGCGCCGCCGTGCCGGAGCTTCTGGACGTGCATCAGGAGAAATCGAGACCACCCCGACATAGAATTCCATCATCCGATCCCATTGGTAAGGTCTGATTTCCCAAAAACTAATGGTATCTGACTGAAATAGCTATCAAACTTAATTAGGCAATAAATTAACCTAGGTATTAGGGTAACCGGACTTAGGATCGAAAAACGGATGACATGACGAGTCTGAATATTTAATTTAATGTCTAGGAAATTAATTGGGCTTAGAAACTGAGATTTTGTGAAGTTCTGAAGCGAATTGGAGCGACAGGAGACCAGGTAGGATAATTTACGCTTCTCGAACCCTAGATTTGACCTAGTGGATACCTGATTGATTTAGATAATTTGCATGGATTTACGTGTTACTTTTGATGGAATAAATTGCATGCTTGTGTGCTGAAAACCCTAATTGCATGTTAGACGAGTTGTTTATCGAGTTTAGATGCCCTTAGGACGGATTTACTTAGGGTTGGGTACTTGATAGCCGGTATGGGATGGCCGTTAAGTATCCCGAGTATAGGGAGCTTTTAATTGATATCTTTTTACGATTTGGCACATCTTTGCGTTAGGGATTCTGGCGTTAAACCAGGACGACCCTAAGAAAGGTTTAAGGAGTATAAGGGGGGATAGCCTACACGGGAAAACATTGTGATTTAGGCGTAATACTCTAGAACCCTGAGGAATAGCCGACCGAGTGTATGTGAGTTCAAATAGACTGTATGAGGATGAGAATTGGCGTATGTGCATATGCTAGGGGACGCCCTAGATGTTGATTCTCACCCGGTCTTTAAGTGAGTGATTGGTGTTACGGATCACACTCACAATATAGGCTTGATTCGGGTGATTGGTGTTACGGATCACACCCAACGATAAGAGAGGTATTCTCTCTAGATGACGTGCAATTAGATGATGATTTAGACTTGGTTACAGTGGATTTGTGACCAACGTGGACTTAGATACACCAGGTATGGGATTTTACTTGATTTTGATGATTGATTTTAAAAAGAAATGGATTTTATGATTTTAATTAATTGCCGCGATTTCCATGTAATTAAATTATTTTTAAAGATAAGGTATTTCACTATTTTCGAACTGATTTCGGGAAGATGATTTCAGTGTTATATATTTGGGTATTCAACTAGTTTTCGAATGATATTTGAATTGTAAATTATTCTACTGGGATTTTATATCTCATTAGGTTGTTTACTCAGATGAACAGGGACAAGGACAGGAACCCAGACGATAGATGATGATGCTGTGGTGATAAGCAGGAGAATGACTTAGCTTAGGCTTGAATCATCTTATGTATATACTTTGATGACATTGCTGTATATTAGGTTCTGTCTTCTATATTTTCTGTAATGGTTGGATTGATAGTACATGTATAAATCAGGTGTTGTATGTTGACTGTAGTGATGGGATTGACGTTGCTGTATATGGATTCTGTTAATTATGTTTATGTTGTTGATGGACTGGCTGTATGATTGTAAACAGGTAATTATTGTACTTTGGGTATGTTCGAAATACAGAGGAAACTCTGCCAGAGTTTTGGTAGGGTTTACCGCTATAAACTTGTGGATTTGAGTTAGAAAGTGTATGAATGTATGATGTGACGTGTATATGAGTTTTAGATTTCATTCCAGAGTAATTTATGATGCATGTATGTCTAATTAGTTAGCTGCATGCGAATTAAGGTTGAACGGAATCTGAATAGACAACGGGAAGTCTATTTGGGTTACGCTCAACCAGTGGCGATCCTCTGACATTCCCACATCGGGAATAACTACTTAGAAAAACCCATATGCTTCCGCTAATCAGATAAGCATAGTGTATATTGTATTAGGGGGTCATTACACATAGGTCATTCTTTCAATTTCAGGATTGGGGGGTCCTCCATCGAAGGTTTCACCTCCTACAACTCTAACCTATCAAAAGAAACAGAATGGTTAGTATAGCTGCTGGGCTCAGTAGCTAGTAGATGCGCTAGTTGTTCCAACACTTGCTCATTGGATAACTCTTCCTCATCTCCTTGCAATGCAACCTGTAAAGGGTTATTAAGCAAGAATTTCTACAATTCAGACTCAATAATGTCATCTAAGACAACCACAGGATAAACAGGATCATCATGATCTAAAGAGTGTCTTAAATAAGTTGCTGAGTCAGAATAAACCTTTTCCTGCTTTAGTCTAGCAAGGTATGGAATAGGTTGGCTATATTCCCCATAGGACTCTTGTCCTCTATTTTCACTAGCCCACTTACCTTAAGCTCCAACTCTTTACTGACTGGCACATCTTGATCAATAGTATAATCATTAGTCAATGCTAAAAGGTCAAATACTTTCTTACCAGATGTCAGAGTGATAGCATTGCAATGCTCCATTGGTTTAGACTCTGTGGTGCTAGGGAGCATCTTTGGCTGTGTTTTAGCTAACATCTTAAAAATCTGGTTTGCTTGATATTCTATGTATTGAATATAGGCATGCTGATTTCTAAGGATTGTGTCTATCTACAAGAATTAGCTCTCTAAAGTGGACATAAACTTCATAATTATTTCCTCCAACTTGGATTCATTCTCTTGCCCTTGAGGAAATTGATTTAGAGCAGTTTGTTGTTAAGGTTACTGTTGGTACCACCATTGAAAATCAGATGAATCCTGGGTAGTGTTGTTTCTTTAGTTGAAATCTAGATAGCTCGTCCACCCAGAGTTATATGTTCTATCAGTAGAAATAGTGTAAGGAGAAAAGAGAGAAGTGAAAGGGTTAGTAAACATACCTCTGTTATCACAGTGTTCACTATAATGCACGTCACCATAAAACTCACAACCAACTTGTGATGCCAGTTATGGCATTAGGGATTGATAGATTTGCTTTATTAGAAGCTCCCTTTATATTTGAGCAGCCAAGACTAATAAAGAATCCATGGTTATAAATTATCTGAAACCAACAACAACGAAATAGCCCAACAACTATATCAAAGAGTAATAAATCAAAAATAAAATAAAATAAAATAAAATAGATAAAAACCAATAACGGAAACAAAAAAAAAATGAATGGAATGAAAAAAACAACTAAATAGAAACAAAAACAAATAAAAGTGGCTAAAGTAACAAACAACGATTTCACTCTAGTTTTCACAAACAATCCTCGGCAACGGCACCAAAAACTTGATGTGTGTTGCCAATGCTACCTATGCAACTATGCTTACGGCAGTAAACCTATCAATGCAGCCTAGTGCAATGGTGAGTATCAAGGTCGTATTCCTCAGGGATGGGAAAGCCTAGAGTTACTACTTGTTCTCTGTTATCAAGCCTAGCTATTAAAGTGATTGATTTTTATCTAAACTAATGTCTAACTACAAGTAATAATAACTTACCAGCGATAAGGAACGAAAGAAAATATACAGAGGCAAGAAAATCAAATCCATCAGGGAACCTACACTAGTTGGTAAATACACAAAAGATAATGGATTATTGAATTTGACTATGCTACCTATGAGTGAATTATAATTCAAATTCAAATTCTCTATCGGTCTTAATGAATTTCTTAAACCTAAAATCTACCACTGGCTAATTCTTCCTAATGGTGAATTTTAAATCAGCATTATCGGTTTAATTCACTACTATTAAGAAATAACTTTTAGCTACTCTTAATCCAGCAATTAATTAACTTAGTTCTAAGTGATAATTAATTGTTCCTTACAATTAGTTTTCCATTTCCAATTATTATCCGTCGATCTCAAAAAGGAATCTAATTAGCATTATCACGATGTCTCGTAAATAAAGCTAATACATACATTCATAACTATAAAGAAGATCACACAACTAAATTCAACATCCATGCAATTAAAACAGCAATCCAACACAGTTAGGAACCCCAATGAATTTTTCGAATTCAGCCACACATATTTACAACAGTAGACAATTCCAATAGTAGATAATCCATCAGACAATTAATTACACAACAGATTAAAATAGTAAAAATTTATGCAAGTCCTGTCTTCTCAATTGCCCAATGGTTTTTGTACAGAATGGTCGCTGAAAAACCACTGAAATCTAGCCAAAAAATTTCCAAAAAAAGGCTTAAAAAATCAAAACCAAAGCTGTCCAAAACTCCACGGGTTGCCGGTCGGGTCTGTAACACCCCCAACCCTATATTCCTTTTAGGTAATAAAATAATATAAGGTAATATAATATAGGATTGGTGAGTTATTACTACCTCTAGCCGAGTATATTTTTAACTTTTTCTAAGTTAAATAGTTAAGTGCCACTAGTTTGGGTTACTACACTCGGGTTCTCACAAATTATACAGTGGAAATAAACAAAGTAATTTAACTGAAATAGATAGATATAGAGATATTCACATTCACATTCAACTGTACATAATATTTATACATACATAAACAGTAGTGTGTTCCAGACATATTCTTATAGATATGCGAGCCTAAGTAGGATAAGGAGATAACAAGCCTGTCACTCATACCCTATTTTAAGCAAAATTCTCTATCTCACATATCTTAATACATATATGCCCTCCTTACTTACATAAAAAATTATTCTCCTGATCCTTTCAAAATACTAATAAGGATTCAAGGAAGTAGGCATGTCAAAATACTATATGCTCCTTGTTATGCATATAGTCAAGGAGAGGGTGGTAATTCGAATACAAGTAGAACTTAAATTCTAGTGAGCACAAGAAAATACCCCAGAAAAGGTGTCTCCACTACTTCTACCTCTACTTCCAACAGCACCTGGTACCTAGGCATCTAATACAAACCAACTGAAATGATAATTATTTCTCAGTAGCAATAATCACCTGTGTTTAAAAATAGCTATTTGTACCAACATATGAATACAAAAATCCACCACATTATTTTTTAGAATATTTTAAAATATTATGCTATTGGAATAATGTAAATTTATTAAATAACTATCTCATACATATACTTATGATTACACATACACTTCAACAAATATTCATCACATAGGATGCATTCTCAGATTGTAATGGTAACAACTCATATTCTCATGTTAGTATATAGAGCATAAGCAAATAAATCATCCAATTTGATATGGCCATAGTCAAAAGCATCGCAAAATAATTCTTTCAAATTTTTATTCATAAATGAGATTCTCTTGTGATCATAAGCTACCTGCAATCATTCTCGTGGTTTTCACCGTCAGTATTTATTCTCAGGTTATCTGTCAGCAATTATTCTCATGGTTAATCGTCTGCAAAAATTTTTCTGGATTAAAGCCAGTTGCAGCTATTCTTGTGGTATAACCAATTGCATCGCTTCTCGCGGAATAACCAAATGCATCCCTTCTCGCAGATCAACCATTTGCAGTTATTCTCATTTATGGTTTATGCTCACTAAACTTCTCTTGTTTCTCTTCTTTTTCTCATGATTTCTCAAGCATACACATTTCTCATGTTACCCATTACAAGTCAAGATTAAATCCTAGATTTGAGCGAAGTATTGGGCTAATTATGTATAAAAAGAAGTTATTGAGTCCAATTTCCCAAAGCAGAAAGCTATAAGTTGACTTCCAGCTTGTTGCCCCAAAATGTTTCAAATAGTGAGCAATCAGTCGACTTCTAAGACCCTGACAGTCAACTGCTCTATTCTTGGCTAATTTTTGGAAATAAGAACACGGCAGTCGACTTTCAGCCCCTGACAATCGACTACTAGCATTTTAGACACATTTCTGGGCAACTCAAGAGCACGATAGTCGACTAGTAGGGCCTACAAGTCGATTGCTACATTATGTTTTATTTTTCGAAAGTCTATTGACCTAGATTTTTACACCAAGAACATGTTTTCAAAATAGTTTTGATTATTAAAAACTCAATAACAGTATAAAAGCTTTATTTACCACTCAAAAATAGCCCAAACCACTGATTATTCATCCTCAAATCTTGGATTTAAGCTCTTTTTCAAAAACCATGAAAAACCCATTTCTCAGATTTGCATTCATGCATTCACAAGTATATTCAATTTGTTTAGAACATCCAATAGCAATAAAAAACCACTAAGAATGTAAGTTTTAATCTCCCTGGAGCTCAAAATTATGAAAACTCAAAATTTTCCAACTATGCACAATAAATTTCAAAAATGAGGGAGATAGGTAATTTGCTACCTTTTTGTTGATTTAAACTGATTAGAAAGTGTTCTGCCATGATTTCCTAGCTTTTAGAATTCTTAAATCTGTTCCACAGCTTCTTTTCTTCACAATTCCCACTCTTTCTCTCTCCAACTCAATTTCTTTCTCTCTCTAGATTCTTAGACTTCAAAATGCAAATGAAGAGTTATGAAAGGCTGGCCTATTTATAGGCAATCCAGCCTTTTGCAACTTTGCTTCTAATTCTCAACCATTCGGTCCAAATTAATGATTCTTCTAACTTTATGTTAAATGACCATTTTGTCCCTAATTGCATGGCAGGAAATTTTTTCAGAATTTTGTTGCTACAGTAAATCATTTGGCTAAAATTACGGCCTATTGTCCTAAAATTTTGGATATTCATATAATTTCACACTATATCATTTTCATTTTCAATTTAGTCCTAATTCTTTCTCTTCACTTAAAACTCTCATTCTAATGCAACTACATGTAACCTAATGCAACAAACAAAAACATTTAATTCATTTAAAATTAACAAACATCTCTTAATGCATAAAGGAAGCGGATGTTACAAGGTCAAACGGGTTGAATCTCGAGTTCTTGGGTACCTGACGAATTTTCACCCTTCCGGTCACTTGGACGATGGCAGACAGCTGGGCAAAACTGAGGATGGCACACAAATGGTGAAAACGGATGAAAACCCATAAAAGAAATAGATGAGTCGTGAAACGAAACTGGATTTTGTATCTCAGGTCTGTCGTGGATCTCGCGAATTGGGGCATTGCAATAGCCGGCAAGCTGAGGGGAAGGTGGCGGGTGAGTCGCTGAAGGTTGCAGGGACTGTAACATCCGATCCTAACATTTGAGAGATTTTTGTTCATTTTAGTTAATTGCTTGTGTATATTGTATTTATGTTATGTTATCTTGCATATAGTTGCATGAGTGCAAGAATTGGACTAGAAATCAATTAGAAATTTGACTAGAATGAAGAAAAGGACTAAAATGAAAGGTGAAAGAGTTTAGGTATGACAATTGCAATTTTGGCCAAAGGATTTACTGTAGCAACAGAATTTTGAAAGCTTCCTGCAGTGAGCTAAGGACAAAATGGTAATTTAACAAATAGTTGGAAGAATTATCATCTTGAGCCGAATGGTCAGGAATTGGGAGTAAAATTGCAAAGGGCCAGATCACTTATAAATAGGTGAACACCTCAGAACCCTTCCATTTCACCTGGAATCCTGAAATTTTAGAGAGAGAGAAAGGTCGTGTAGAGAGAGAAACTAAAGGAGAAAGGCAGTAAATCTCATTTCTAGCAAGATTTGAAAAGTGATTAGGAAGGCATCTACAGCATCAATCAACATCTATGCATCAGTTAAACATGGATTAAGGTAGCATAATAACCCAATCCCTTTCTTTCAAAGTTTACTGTTCATCCTGCTGAACTTTGTGAAATTGAACTTGTTTCAAAGAAAAAGGGATTACAAACTACATTCTCATTGTTTTTAATCACTATTGGGTGTTTTTAACCGATTGAAAATACTTGTTCATGCTTAAAGTTTCTTCTAAAAAATGGGTTTTTCAGTTTGAATGAAAATAAGTTTTAATCTCAGATTTGGACAAGATTACATGATGTTTTGGGCTGTTTTCTTATTTTAAATGTTGCTAAGAAGTTTATCTTGAGTTCATCAATTTCAAAATGGGTTTAGAAATAAGTTTTTGGATTGAAATTTTAGGTCAACAGTGATTTATAAAATAGAGCAAGATGCAACAGCTGACTGCCACGATGCAGTAGTCGACTGTCGTGCTCTTGAGATGCCCATAATCGTATACAGAATGCTAGCAGTCAACTGTCGAGCACCTGGAAGTTGACTGCCACATTCTTCATTTTCCAGAAATGCCCAAGAACAGAGCAGCCAATTGCCCCAACCTAGCAGTCGACTGCCGGTTCTCTGTTTGGAATTTTAAAACTTTGGATAGAATGCAGTCAGTCGACTTGTAGTGTGATACCAGTTGACTGCCACCTTTTGTGATGAAAATATGAACTTAATGATATATTTGAATGATATCTAGCCTAAAAACTAAATCCAAACTAGAGATTAAACTCAAATTGCAAGCAAGGTAACATATACTTTGAATGTAAATGAGAAAGAGCATGAAAGTGATGAAAGTTAAAAGGAAAGGGCAAGAATGCATAAGAGAAATGAAAATTATATTCTTAACATATGTATTTGCAGTAGATAGGTTCATATATGAATGACTGATTGCTGGTACGACATGGTGACCAGAGATTCCGCGATTATCGTGATAGTTGTAAATTGTAATTTAGTGACTTAATGGCCAATGTAAATGAAAAGTCACATACTTAGAATTTACAAAACTATATTATACACCGATTCACCCATATATATATGTTTATGAATATCGTTTTGAGGACCACAATATGTACTTAATGTGTGAGACCCAGAGCTAGGAACCTTATGGTACTTGGATCCACTGGAGGATGCTCTAAAATGTACACAAATGTTATATCCAGTCGAGGACTGCCTGGCATAAGTTGCAAGAGTACATATTCGAAAGTATGGAGTGGTGCATATGTTGCCCCTCTAGATTTCTCTTATTATACAATTATATGATGATGATTGGCAGAGGCCAATGCAGAGGCCAATTCATGATGATTGGTAGAGGGCAATGAGAAGTGCTTTTATTTCCTTATTGCTCTTTATGTTATGATGAAAGTTATATGAATGATGCTATGTTACCTATATGTTTTGATGAATTGATGAGATATGTACTATAAGTTAAGTTTATGCATGAAAGTATGAAATTTAAATGGAATGTTATACAGAATCACCCAGTAGATGTATTGTTTCATGAAAAAGAATGTAGAATTTTCGTATGAGTTTACAATAGTACAAACTAGCTATTTTGAAAAATGGTTATTAATGCTACTGAGATGTATTCTCATGAAAATGTTGGTTTGTATCATATGCCTAGGTTCCAGATAGTACTTGAAGTGGAGGTGGAAGTGGTGGAGATACCCTTCCTAGGGTATTTTCCTATGATTCATGAAGTATGGGTGGTATATATATGGGAAGTTCCTCCCACACCTTGAGGATGTAAAGTTCTAGGAAAGTTTTTGGTATGCCCCATACCCTGAATCCTTGTAATATTTTTGGTAAAAGAATCGGGAGAATAGTTTTGATGTATAGGATATGGGCATATATGTATTAAGATATGTGAGCTAGGAATCCACTAGCTATTTTTGTTAAATGGGTATGAGTGATAATCTTGTTGTCTCCTTACCCTAGCTAACACTCTCACATATCCATAGATATATTTCTAATGAATGATATGTATACACTGTAAATGAATGTTGATGTATATGAATATATGTATACACATGTATGTTATTTTAACTAATATGTTTTTATTTCTGCTTCGTCACGTGTGAGATCCCGAGTGTAGTAGCCTAAACCAACAATACTAATTATGTCATTTGGTAAACAATTAAGAATTGACTCGGGTAAAGGAAGTAGTAATTTACCAATCTTATAATATATAGTTTATATTATTTAATCAACTTAAAAGGAATTGTAGGATTAGGGGGTTACAGGGACGGTTACTAGCAGTGGATCAGCCAAAAAATGTTGCAGAATGGCTTGTTGTCTCTCAGGTTATGAAACGGGTTGGTTCGGATCTCTTGCCAAAACTCTGCGATTTCGTGGCGTTTCGATAGTTGAAGCCAATGGCAGTGTCCCGCTCATCATCCCCTTTCACCGGTATGCTGTCGTACCGCCACTGAGCTTTAGTTAGACAGTGTAAAATCTCCTGCTTTCCTTTCTCACACACGCCTCTCCTTTTTTGTGATGCTCTTCCTGGTTTGGGTATTTTTACGCTGCTCGGGTCTCTTATGCAAAAACCACGTGGGTTTTTAAGTGCTGTAAAGGCTGTCTAGGCTTAAATTGCTCTATTTGTTGATGATAACTTGATAAAATGCTTGAAAATGAAAAAAATGCAACTTAGGTGATTTTTAAAATAAAATTACATAAAATAGACAATTCACATCACATCATGGAGTATGCTCTAATGGATCCAAGTACATCTAGCCTCAACACCCCCACGAGGGTCATTGCCCAACTCTTTGACAGATCATCCCCCATCACCGAGTCCAACAGGGTCCTTGCCTACCCTTATGGTAGTTCTTTCCCTATATGTAAAATAGAGTCCCTGACCACCTTATAGTTCCTCCTTTATGGATATATGGGAATCATTTTCCTAAAATGCTATTCACAAGCGTATAGTGTAACACTTCATATTCCTTAATTAGTTACAAAATAAATGTTTCATAATTAATTAGATGAGTTACCATAAAGTGGGGTGAATTGCTTCATAATTTAATGGCTCAAAAAAAAAATATGTGGGTGCTAAAGGATAATATTGCATAAGAATTTAGGTGTTTAATTTAATTCCCTATTCTTTTTCACCTAGCTTAATTGCCAAGCAGAAGAGCAAAAAAAAAAATATAATATTAATATATATACCTACATTTGCAATTGGGAAAGGGAAGGAGTATAGCATTGAAATATGTATATATTGAAGTGCCTAAAGTGTAACAGAGAATGCCAGTGAGTGAGGAGGGATTTATTTTATTCTTATTAAAATGAAGCCTCCAATTGGTGAAGGATAAGAGCTTTTCATTATTTTATAGATACACCCACGTGGCTAAGACAAAAAAGGAAAAGGAAAGAAGGATGAAGCATTTAAAAATAATATATATACACCCATCAAATGAGGTGGCAAATTGAAACCCACGTGTGCCTTGCATGAAATGCAAGCCTTGTGTGAAGGAGGGGCCTATATGAATCCTTTTCCTTTCTTCCCTTGGTGCCACTTCATGATGAATTCAAGTAGGAATTTAATTGTGCTGCCCAAAACGTGTGTAGCATGAAACTTGCCTAACACTGTACCACCTTGTAGGAGGGAGGAGCTTACATGGACATGAATAATGCTAAGGTGAAGGGCTTGCGTGACAAACGGAAGGATGAGATTACAAGTAAGATAAAGTGCACTTACAAGTACACTTAGTTCAGCAATGAAAATATATGAAGGAAAGAGAGTTCAGCGTCCCACTCCCTTGACCGAATAGAAAATGCGATGAAAGAGGGAAGCTAGCATTGAAACTTTTTCTTCCCCTCCTTTAGCGTGAAGTGAGTGTCTAAGGTAGAGTTTAAGGGAAGTAAAGTGTACTTAAAAGTACACATGTGGCTTAAGTAATGATAATCCATAATAAACCAAAAAAAAGGGGGAGAGAAGAAAGTGCAGCGTGAAACATGGACAATGCAACATCCACTCCTAAATTTTGAGAGATGTTTGTTAATTTTAATTAATTGCTTGTGTATGTTGCATTTATGTTATATTAGCTTGTATATAGTTGCATGAGTGCAATAATTAGACTAGAAATGAGTGAGAAAATTGACTAGAATGAAGAAAAGGACTAAACTGAAAAGTGAAAAAGTTTAGGGATGAAAATCATAATTTTAGCCAAAAGATTTACTATAGCAACATAATTTTGAAAGCTTCCAGCTAGTGAGCTAGGGACAAAATGGTAATTTAACATATAATTGGAAGAATTATCATTTTGGCCCGAATGGTTAGAAATTAGGAGCAAAATTGCAAAGAGTTGGATTACCTATAAATAGGCCAACCCTTCAGACTCTTCATTGCGCTTCCTACATTTTGAAACTCTAGAGAGAGAGAAAGGGCAGCTAGAGAGAGAAAGAGAAGGAATTATGAGAAAACAACATTATTACTTGGATTTAAGCATTCCAGGAGCTAGGAAATCACTCTAGAACACTTCCCAATCATTAAACACTGATTAAAAACCAGCAAAAAGGTAGAATAATAACCCAATCCCTTTATTTCAGAGTTTACTGTTCATATTACTGAAATTTATGAAATTTAACTTGTTTGAAAGAAAAAGGGATTTGAAACTATATTCTTATTATTTTTAATCACTATTGGGTATTTTCAACCGATTGAAAATACTTGTGCAAGCTAAAAATTATTTTTGAAAGATGGATTTTTTAGCTTGAACGAAAATGAGTTTTAATCTCATATTTGAACAAGATTATATGATTTTTTGGTTGTTTTCTTGTGTTAAATGTTGCTAAGGAGTTTGTCTTGAGTTCATCAATTGTAAACTGGGTTTAAAAATAAGTTTTTAGATTAAAAATTTGGGTCAACGGCGATTTATAAAATAGAGCAAGACGTAGTGGCCGAGTGCCATGGTGCAGTAGTCGACTGTTGTGCTCTTGAGATGCTAAAAAACGCATAAAGAATGCTAGCAATCGACTACCGAGCACTTAGAAGTTGACTGCTGTGTTCTTCATTTTTCCAGAAAATGCCCAAGAATAGAGCAGCCAACTGCCCCGACTCACCAGTCGATTGTCAGGCCCAACATTAAGCTAGCAGTCGACTAATAGCTCTCTGTTTGGAATTTCAAAGATTTGGACAGAATGCAATCAGTCGACTTACAGCGTGATACTAGTTGACTGCCACCTTTTGTGATGAAAAGATGAACTTAATGACATACTTGAATGATATCTAGGACAGGATACTTGATTTTTGCTTGATTCTATGCACTTAAGTCTTTGATTGTCTTTTGAGCATGTATGATTTAGTCATGAATGGGCAGGCATTATTTCTCATAGTTTATGTTAGAAAGTAGTTTTAATGCCTAATGTATTCTTGACCACGGCCAGGTCATACCCATGTTTCTTGATTTTCTTTCATATTGTTCAATTTTGATTTAGGATGTTGATAATGCAGTTTGCATGCACTGCTTGATTAGTAATTCATATGGAAATATTTGAGAATCATATGCAATTTAGCCACACTTCAAACGTGAGATTTGAGCCTAAGATAAGCATTTATCACAAATATGCTTTGAATTCTTTTTTTTGAGTGTGTATTTCACTTGATTGTGTCTCTAGAACTTGCTCTGTAATACTTGTTGAAGTTACATAAACTTTTGAATATCAGATGATTTGGGCAACTTAAATTTTGCACCTCATTTTCCTTCCTCAGTTAGCCACTTTTGGGGCCTTCACTTTTTCTTCATCACTTGCATTTTACACCTCATTCCTTTCTTTTCACTATCTTCTTTCTTCACCCCCCTTTGCTGAAATTTATATGATTTATTCTTTGTACAGGGATTAAAATGCATTGCCTTAGTTGACGATAGTGCACTAAGTTCTTTTTATCATTCTAGATGCTCCCTTCAATCCAAAAGTGTAAGCATGCAGGCTAATTATGAAAGAAAAAAAATGAAATGAAAAAAAAACAAAGAAAAGAAAAGAAAAGAAAGATAATAATAAGAGTAGCCTGTCTGTTGATTTTATTCTCTGAGCATCTCTAACTTTATTGAAAACTTAGTAAGAATTGTTATGTTTAGAATTTGTTGCATTTAATCCTTTAATCCTTCTTGATGCTTCAATTGTAGGAATTTTCAGCATCTATGCCTCTTCTACCAAAATTTCTTCCTTACCATCACTTTAATCTCATTACACCCTATTAAGACCCCCCGTTGATTTTGGTATTCAATGTTTAGTAGTAGCGGAGATGAGATTTATGAGCAAGCATATAGTAGACATACTCTTGTGAAGTTGCTTGAGGGATTTTTCTTACCTGTATACACTTTGAGTGATTTGAGTAATCTCTGAGAGGCATTGATTCTTAAATACTGGGCATTGAATTATTGGCTAAGTTGTGTATGCATCGTTATTATCTCCATTCTGTGTCAAGGTTTTGTAATTTGGTCTATGATTAAGTTTCACGGGGGATGTGTTAGGCATTATTAACTGTGGACTAGGTTTGGACTTTTGAGAAATTGTTGCTGTCTGTTTGAGGACTGAGTTAATGTTTGCTTGAGGACAAGAAAAAGCTCAAGTGTGAGGTGATTTGATGTGTCCGATTCTATACAAAATTGTTGGATGTGAATTGCCCATTTTGTGAGCATTTTGTGTAATTTTGTTATTAAAATCACCTAAGTTTGCTTCATTTTCATTTTCAGATATTTTATCAAGTCATCGTCAGCAAACAGAGTAATTTGGAGTGAAGGAAAATCCAAACAGCATGCGTGGGACCCAGGCAGCGTGAAAATAGTGGAGAAATTAGCATTAAACAATGAAAAACCTGTGGAATCCATTACCAAACCCGGGAGTGAAGAGGAACAGTAGATACAAGGGCCACAAAGGTGAAATTGAAAAGAAAAAGAGCCAATTGTGTACAGTACTTGGCCATTAAGAAAAAAATCCTTCGTGAAAAAGTGGAGTCCCACGCGTGAAATGGAGGGGAAGAAAACAGTAGCGTGAAAGAGTGGAGTCCCATGCGTGAAAGAGGAGAGAAGACCAAGGACCCAAGCATGTGAAATAAAGAAAAGAGACGCTGAAGTGAATAGTAAAAAAAAAAAGAGCTCCATCGTGCAAGAGGAGGAGTGAATAGTAATGCGACCCACACCCATCTCGCAAACCACCCAACAACCCAATCATGTGAGAGACCTGACCGAGCCACCACCGTCTCGGCCTTCTGCGGCACTCGTTCTCGGCGTCTAGTGCCGTGGAGATCCGCGAGAGAGAGGCGTGACCCATTTGGGAACCCGACTGAGTTTGAGCTTCTTCGTGCATTTTTCGGTCGTTCCACTGCTCGCCGTCGCCTCCTGCACCTTCAGGCAGCCCAGTCGTACCGTCCGACCAGCCCTTGGCCACTGTAACGCGATAGATTGCTTAACTCGAGACAGACCCGAGTGACGTGACCCGGTCATCTTTCGTCACCCGTTCGACTTCATTTGCTCCGTTGCCACTGGAAATCATCCCTCCACCATGTGGTGCCCCTCCTGTAACCTTCTGCTGTAGCTCAGGTGGTCTTTGGAGCTATTTTTGGTCGGGTATCCGCGACCCGCAACCCGACCCGATTGTGGCCTATTGGATAGCTTGGAAATTGCAATTTTTGGTCATTTTCCAGCAGCTTTCTAGCGACTGTTCTGCACTGTTTCATCTGTTGTTCAGGAGAAGAGGGACGTATATAATTTTTACATGGTTTTTCTCTCTGAATTGTGGATTCTTTGGGTTGTTTGGATGATGTTTATGTGGAACTAAATTGGTAAAACCCATTGGGTCCTGAACTATGTTGGTAGCCTGAATTTAATTTCCATGGATGGTTGAATATTGATTCTGTGATCTCCGTTACTGTTATGAATGACTGTTTATGTTTTCATTGGCAAGACGTTGCATTGAAAGCTCTTTAGATTTCTCTTAATAATCAACAGATTTTAATTGAAATTGGACACCTAATTGTAGCGGACAATTTGTTATCGCTTAGAACTAAGGTTAATAAATTACTGGATTAAGAAGTAATGAATCTTAATAGTAGTGAATTAGACCGATAATGTTGATCTAAAATTAACCATTAGGAAGAATCAGCCAGTGGTAGATTTTAGGTTTAAGAAATTCATTGAGACCGACAGGGAGTTTGAATTTGCATTAGAATTCACTCACAGGTAGCAGAATCAGATTTAGTCATCCATTATCTTTATTATTTACCAACTAGTTTAGAGTCCTATTGGGTTTGCTTTTCTGTCTTGATTAATTCATCTTCTTGTCAATTAGCGCTCACTAGTGATTTTTGCATTTAGCTTAGTTATTAGTTTAATTAGAATCGAAATCACTTTGAATTACAGACTAGATAATAGAAAACAAGTAGTAACTCTAGGCTTTCTCGTTCCCGTGGGATTCGACCTTGATACTCACCATTGTAAAGAATACCCCAGGAAGGGTATTTTAACTAACTCCATCTCTATCTTAAAGAGGATCTGGTATCTAGGCATCTGATACAAGCCACCATTTTTCAAAAATAGCTAGTTTGTATCACTGTAAACTCATAAGAAAATTGTACATCCTTTTTCAAAAAATAATACATCTATTAGGTTATCTTGTATAACATTTCATTTAACATTCATACTTGCATGCATAAACTTAACTCATAGTATATATCTCATTAGTTCATCAAAACATATAGGTAACATGGCATCATTCATATAACTTTCATCATAACATAAAGAGCAATAAGAAAATAAGAGCACTTCTCGATAGCCTCTACCAATCATCATCATCATCATATAATTGCATAATAAGAGAAATCTGGAGGGGCAGCTGGTACACCACTCCATGTTTTCGCATATGTACTGTGGCAACTTTGCCTGGTAGTCCTCGACTGCATATCACATTTGTGTACATTCTGGAGCGTCCTCCAATGAGTCTAAGTACAATAAGGTCCCCAACTTTGGGTTCCACACATTAAGTACATATTGGAGTCCTCAAAACGCTATTCATAAATATATATATGGGTGAATCAGTGCATACTATAGTTCTTACATTGGCCATTAAGTCACTAACTTACAATTTACAACTATCACGATAATCGCGAAATGTCTAATCACCGTCCCATACCAGCAATTAGTCATTCAGATATGAACCTATTTATCGTAAATACATATATTAAGAATACAATTTTCATTTCTCTTATGCATTCTTGCTCTTTCCTTTTAACTTTCTTCACTTTCATGCTCTTTCTCATTTACATTCAAAGTATATATTACCATGTTTGTAATTTGAATTTAATATCCAGTTTGGATTTAGTTTTTAGGCTAAATATCATTCAAATATATCATTAAGTTCATCTTTTCATCATAAAAGGTGGCAATCGACTGGTATCAAGCTGCAAGTCAACTGATTTCATTCTGTCCAAATCTCATAAATTCCAAACAGAGAGATATCAGTCGACTGCTTGGTGCCAGTAGTTGACTGCTTGCTTACTATTTGGCCCGATAGACGACTATTGGGTCGAGGCAGTCAGCTGCTTTGTTCTTGGGCATTTTTGGAAAAATAAACAACATGGCAGTTGACTTCCAGTGTCCGAAAGTCGACTGCTAGCATTTTGTATACGTTTCTGGGCACATCAAAAGCATAACAGTCAACAGCTGCACCATGGCAGTCGGCTGCTGCGTCTTGCTCTATTTTGTGAATTGTTGTTGACCCAAAATTTTAATCCAAAAACTTGTTTCTATACCCATTTTGAAATTGATGAACTCAAGATAAACTCCTTAGCAACATTTAACACAAGAAAATAGCCCAAAACATGATATAATCTTGTTCAAATCTAAGATTAAAACTCATTTTCATTCAAGCTAAAAAACCCATTTTTCAAAAATAATTTTTGGCATGCATAAGTATTTTCAATCGGTTAAAAATACCTAATAGTGATTAAAAATAATAAGAATGTAGTTTTAAATCCCTTTTTCTTTTAAAAAAGTTTAATTTCACAAATTTCAGTAGTATGAATAGTAAACTCCGAAATAAAGGGACTGGTTATTATGCTACCTTTTTGCTAGTTTTTAATCGATATTTGATGATTGGAAAGTTTTCTGGAGTGATTTCCTAGCCCTTAGAATGCTTAGATTAGTCAAACAACTTCCTTTCTTCATAATTCCATCTCTCTCTCTAACTTAGTTTCCTTCTCTCTCTAAAATTTCAAAACTCAGGATGCCAAATGAAGGGTCTGAAGGATTGGCCTATTTATAGGTAGTCCGATCCTTTTGCAATTCTACTCCTAATTTCTAACCATTCGGTTCAAAATGATAATTCTTCCAACTATATGTTAAATTACCATTTTGTCCCTAGCTCACTGGCGAGAAGCTTTCAAAATTCTATTGCTACAGTAATCTTTTGGCTAAAATAGTGATTTTCATCCCTAAACTTTTTCACTTTTCAGTTTAGTCCTTTTCTTCATTCTAGTTAATTTTATCACTCATTTCTAGTCCAATTCTTGCACTTATGCAACTATATACAAGCTAACATAACATAAATGCAACATACACAAGCAATTAACTAAAATTAACAAATATCTTTCAAAATTTAAGAGTGAATGTTAAAATTTTTTTATGTTATGGATTGGTAATCTGGGCTACATTTTATGGAAACTCGTATTTTTAGACTGTCAAAGAACAAACAGTCAACTACCAACATACACCAATCAACTGTCGTGTTCTTCGCAAACCTAAAAGTTTACTCTGCAGCTTAGCAGTTAACTGCTAGGCATGCGCAAATCGACTACCGAGCCACTGTAAAACTCAGAATTGAACACAGCAACTTAGCAGTTGACTGCCAGGAAGGAACCACTCAACTTTCGAACTACTGTGAAGCCTAGAATCGCACACAGAGGTGCACCAATCAAGTGCCAAATGCACGCCAGTCGACTGTCGGGTCCCTGTCTTGAGAAATACTGCTTTTCAGAGAGCATTCAACCGATTGCTAGCTCTTGGCAGTCGACTAGTAACTCCCTTGATGGAAAGAAATGATTTTTAAGCATGATTAGAGCTTAGAATCCTTAGGTTTTGATTTGAATAAGGTTCAAATATCATCCTATATTAGAATTACATGAGAAGAGTGATAGAAAATCAAAGAAATAGTTAGGAGAAGTGGGGAACTAGAGGAAACCTTAAGATAGGATTTGCATGAAAGCATGATAGAAAGGATATGGAATGAGATTTGAATTATTTGCCTCATAAGACGATTTGTGAGGATAATTCAAAGGTAAAAGAGGAGAGCCCTGTTCAAAAGAAGAGCAAACGGTAAAGGTAGAGTAATCTACACCCTGCTGACTCTTATTAATGGTTGTGAATTACTGTGTAATAAATATGATTTGTAAATTAACTGGGAATGATTGCTGAACATGATTGATTTGATTTAGATTTTTTGAGTATAGAAAAGACTTGCCTATGATGCTCTTTGCATGTTTGCTAGTTTGGCTATTGGGTTATATGTCATAGGGACAAACTAGCTTAGGGTGGATATTCAGTAGCTGGTATGGGATGGCCATTGAATATCCCCTATGCAGACTATTTTATAAATTGATTGTTTTAATTGAACTAGTATGCATTTGTTGGGAATTATGCATAAAACCAGGACAACCCTATGAAAGGTTTAAGGAGTAAGGGTGGATAGTCTATACGGGGTGAAGTTGGGGTTTAAGTATAATATCCCATAACCTTGAGTATTAGCCAACTATGTGTATGTATTGCCATATAGACTATATGAGGATGAGATTAGTAGTGTGCACATGTCGAGGGATGCCCTGGAAGTTAGCTCTCGCTTGTCCTTGAGCAGGTGATTGATGTTAAGGATCATACTCGCAAAATAGGGTGTGTTTTTGGGTGATTGGTGTTACGGATCACACCTAACCAAAACCTGGTTTTTAGATAAAACGACATACAATTGAGATGATTAATCACATGAGATGTGTGATAGATTAATGTATGAGATTTTTCAGGCATGATTTCAGTATGATTTTTTAGACTTGAGATGTTATACGCCTTGTATGTTTTGCATTGATTTCCTGTATTCATTTTAGTTAAAGTATTCAGTAATTCACTTATTTTCTGAATTGGTTATGGGGAGATATTTTCTGTGCTTAGTCACAACTGAGCCAGAAACTATTTTTCAAAGTATTTATTTGTAAATTGCTTTACTGGGATTTTTATATCTCATCAAGTTGTTTGCTCAGATGATCAGGAATAGGGGATGCCTAGAAGATAGCTAGGCAGGAGATTGGATGCTAAGACTACCAGGCAACACCTGAGGATTTGTATAGTATTAGATTGAAATTGTAGTAGGTTAATGGATTGTATATGTTTTGGTTTTAGAAATTGTACCATGAAGCTGATAAATTATGGTTGTATAGATATATATGAATTTATTTTATGGTAATAGAATATCTCAATTTATGGCTGAATGGCTGTCAGAATTTTATATTCCAGAGTAATGTGTTGTAATATATTATGATATTATAATTGCTACACAAGATAAGTGGTTGAATGGAATTTAAATGGACTATGAGGAAGGTCTATTTGGATTACACTTAACCAGTAGCGACCCTTTGACGTTCCATAACATGGGAAATGGAAAATTTATTCGGTATATTTTTATGCTTCCTCTAGTATATACTCTAATATAGATACAATAGTATAAGGGGGTCGTTGCACTACTTATGCCAGTGGTTGGGCAGATTTTTAAAAAGATATAGTCTCCTTCTTCAAAGTCTAATGTCCTTCTTCTCTTGTCAGTGTAACTTTTTTGTCTATCTTGGGTTTTGGCCATTTTTCTCCCTAATCACCTTAATTTGGTCAGTGGTTTGTTGCACCAAATCGGGTCCTAAAAATTGTGTTTCTCTTACTTTGAACTAGCAAACTGGCAATCTACATTTTCTTCCACACAAGGCCTCATAGGGGGCCATCCTTATGCTAGAATGATAACTGTTATTGTAAGAAAATTCTATCAAAGGTAAGTTCCTATCCCAGCTCCCTTTTTGTTCTAATGCACATGCTTTAAGCATATATTCTAGGGATTGAATTGTTCTTTTAGTATGCCTATTAGTTTGAGGGTGATAAGTAGTACTGAAATTAAGCTTTGTACCAAAATCCTCTTGTAATGTTTTCCAAAACCTAGAATTGAACCTAGGGTCCCTATCTGACACAATGCTGGTAGGAATACCATGAAGTCTCACAATTTCTTGCACATAAATTTGGGCTAATTCATCTAATGGATAGCTTATCCTAATTGGCAGAAAATGTGTAGATTTTGTCAGTCTATCCACTATAACCCAAATGGCATCAT
Source organism: Senna siamea (assembly GCA_031216115.1). Classification (NCBI taxonomy): domain Eukaryota; kingdom Viridiplantae; phylum Streptophyta; class Magnoliopsida; order Fabales; family Fabaceae; genus Senna; species Senna siamea. The sequence continues at coordinate 21,002,628 of CM062363.1, read as the reverse complement.
TTCCTACTTGAATCCTAGGTAATCCTATCGCAAAGTTCATTGAAATCTTATCCCATTTCCATTCTAGGATGTTTATAGGTTGCAATAGCCCTGTAAGTTTCTGATGTTCTATCTTTAACTGCTGGCATAATAAAAACCTAGCAACATACTCAGCTATCTGCCATTTTATACTTAGCCACCAAAAATTTTCTTTTAAGTCTTGATACATCTTTGTGGCTCTAGGATGAATAGTATAGTTGCTTTTGTGTGCTTCCTCTAGTATTATGTTCATCAATCCCCTTTATTTAGGAACATACATTATATTGTGGAAGGTTACTAGACCATCTATTTCCTTCTTGAATTCTTTTGAATCTTTTAAAGATTTCAAAAATTCATCATTCCCTTGGGCCTCTAAAATCTAAGTTCTGAGAACAGTCTTGATTCTTAATTCACTCTGATGTATTATATCAGGCAAGACTAGAGTAGATAAACTCAAATTTCTAAACTTCTCTAGGAGACTCATTTCACAGACTATTAAGTTGAAGAGATTTTCTACTTAAAGCATCTGTTACTACATTTGCCTTTCCAAGATGGTACTTTAGTTCAAAATCATAGTCTTTCAAAAATTCTATCCATCTTCTCTGTCTCATATTTAATTTCTTCTGATCAAAGAGATATTTGAGACTTTTATGGTCACTAAATACCTTAAATTTTGACCCATATAAGTAATGTCTCTAAATTTTATGGTTAGTATCTTTTTTAAAGTTTGAAAACTATTTTCACATTTTGAGTCCTGTAAAATCCCTTATCTTGTCTTAACAAGGTCATATTACTGATTTAGATAAGTGGTTACATTATTCTTAGTCTTTAAATATATTAATTTCTCCCGAGCATTTAATCCATCACCAATTTATTTTTTAATTAGGTTCAAGTTCTTATGCTTAGGTAAATATCCTTTAGCATAGCAGAATAAAAAAAACTTTTATATTATATATACATATAGTGACTGTTTGGTACATCATTCTGGATACATATACCAGGATATAGGAAGTGCCTATCCATAAGGAGTAAGGAGACAACAAGCCTGTCACTCAAACTCCTTCTTAAAAATATCAAGGATGAATAGGTCCTTCACATATCCTTATACACATGCCCTTTTTCCTCTATGTATAGCCAAAAAATGATAGTCCCAATTCTAACCCGAAAAAGAACATAGAGAATCAGGACCAAAAAGAAAGGGCTATGACTACATGCTCAAGTATCTAATCTACTCAAGAGGAAATTCAAAGATAGATATGATGTAAATATCCTTTATGATAGTGAAAGTCCCTATAAAGGGAACTTCCACCATTGCTAGCTCGATCTCTATGATTAGACAGTATCTAGGCATCTGATACATATCAGCATAACAACAAACCAGTTTCTTTTAAACAACTGATATGTACCACTGTAATAATACAGAAAGTAAACCTACATTTAGTTAAAAATAAAAATTATTTTCATATAGATCCCTGGGTATGATATATGGAAAACATGTGTGTATGCATCTATAAACATGAGATATGCAATAAGTTATGTCATTCATGGAATGGATGATAACAGACTTTCATCATACATCTCACATAGCCCGCATATATGCAATACAATTTATGGCCACACATAAATACTTTATTTTGGAAAGGTACACACCAGATCATTCCCTTCCACATCATTGTGTTCTTTGGAGGTTTACACCAAATCATTCCTCCTGCATTTTATACCTTGGGAGTATGTAAGATCATTCCCCATAAGGTAGCTTGCTAGAGAGGTATACATCAGATCATTCCTCCTCATAATTTTGGTCTCAAGAGGTATTCACCAGATCATTCCTCCTTTGCTCTTTAACTTTGGCATTCATACTTACATTAAGCTTTTCTATGCTATTCAGTCACTTTCACATGAATTTAGACATCTTGCTATCAATGGCAAAATGTCATTCTATTTACTATTCATTCTTGACAATTACATCATTTTCCCTCTTGTCACTTAACATAGGCCAATTTTGATGGCACCTTAGGCTACTTTCAATCAACATATAAGTTTATCCATTTTAGGGAAAATCCTACATAGCATTCGGCCAAGGCAAGATAAGCATGAAAGAGTGGCATTTCTAACTCATTTAGTACATTTCTAGCATTATTGTTACCAATTAAGAATTATGGTAACTATATCCATAATTATGGGTAATGCTTTCTCACACCTCATTTTTCTTGTAAGTATGTAATAATCCCTCTTGCACTCATCTTTCTAGTCCATTTTTCATACTAAATTTTGCCAATAAATATTATTCTACGATTTTACATGACTATGCGCAATTTCAAAGTGAAATGGTATGAAATGTGACACAATTCCTTTACTAAAGCATAAAAGTACCATAATTTTCTCTCTCCTCTTTTCTTATAACCAATTTTGCAAGGTGTTCTAGCCATTTTTCCATGAAATTTCAGCACCAATTACATGTATCCATTTGACCAAGATGAGTAAGTCACACATTCATGGTTAATGGTGAAGTTAGAAAATGGGAAAGGTGCTTAAACATTAACTTACCTAGATTTTCTCTCTTTTACCATTTTCTAACACTTTCTCACACTTTTTCTAACACCATTTTAACCAAATTTCAGCACCCTTACTCAAGCAATAATTCGGCCAAAGTGAAAGATACAAGGAAATGTAGTTATTTCACCATCTTGCTTACAACACAATCATATTCAAGAAAAAACCATGCAAAAACATCATTTTCTCACTCTATACAATAACATTTCAGCCTTGGTATAGGTTAGGGTTTTGCAAAACTATGATTCCATCCATGAAAATTTGCCATCTCTTAGGTTTTCAAGCATTCCAACATGTATATAGCCATAAACACAAGTAGTTTTCAACTTATTTCAAACCCATTCATGCAAATCAACCATAAGAATGTAGAGAGAGAAAAAGCCATCATTCTTGCAAGATTAAAAACACCATAAACACACCATAAAACAAGAAAAGAACGGAATAGGCATGTTTAGCTACCTTGAAAATGCATAATAGGTGAAATCTCCAAATTGCGTTGGTAGGTTTTCTCTTATCTTCTTCCCTTGGAAAGCTTCGGGCAGCACCCTCTCTTCTCCTCCCTTTCGAAAATTCCAGCACCTTATGGAAGAAGAAGGCTGAAATTTAGGGTATAGGTAATTAACAAAAATGCCATTAGTGCTAAAATGTCCATTTTATCCATTTTTCTTCTCTTTTTCATCAATGGCATTCACTCTCCTTGAAAATGTAATTTTATACAACTTCCATAGGCTGAGACATTTCTGCCCTTTAAGAATTTCAAAATTACAGAGTGGTCCCTTAACTTTTTGAAATTTGCACATATGCCCCTATAAATTACCATTTTGCCATTTAAGTCCAAATGGCCATTTTAACTCCATTTTCACCCTTTTTGGCTTCATGGTGTAAAAATAACTTAAATAAGATTTCATAAAACTTATTTTTGTGAATTTACTAATTTACCCTTCTTTTAGCAAAATTACCTTTTTGCCCTTTATGTCAAGGTTATCATTTTCACCCCTTTTTCTTTCTTCTTTTAAGCATAATTGGATAAGGATTTCTAATTCCTACTTTCTTGAAATATTTTAGGATAAAAATTAGATTTTCTACATTATATAAAATTACTAATATGCCCTTAGGGTAAAATTATGATTTTGCCCTTCTCGGCATCCATTGCATATAATCACTTATGTAATTAGATTCTTCTTCTCTCTTAAATAAAAATAATGGAAATCCTTTAATGTGATTTCAAGAAATAAGAGAATTTAATAAATTTTTCCCTTCATGGTAAAATTACTATTTTAGCCTTCCTTACCAAATTTCCAATTTCATTCTTTTATCACAAAAGTGATTATAAAATGAGAAAAATGTCCATTCTAACTCCTTGATAAATCATTCTTAACATCCCACAAATAATACTAACAATAATAATAATAATAACGTGATATAAATGCAAGTGTTATGAGCGGATGTTACAAGTCCCATTAAAATAAAGTGTTCTTCCTAGTCAGTTTAGTCAAAGGTAACGTGATTTGTGAGAACCCTTGAATAAACTGCTTATAATAACTTGCTAGTCCAAGAAAACTATGAATCTCTGTTACTATTGTAGGTCTTTCCCACCTTACTACTACTTCCGTTTTGATTGGATCTATAAAGACTCCATCTTTAGTAATTACATGTCTTAAAAACTTCACTTCCTCCAATCAGAATTCACATTTGGACAATTTGGCATGCAATTACTTCTCCCTAAGCACTTGTAGAAAAACCTTCAAATGTTGAGCATGTTCTTTCTTATTTTTAGAATATACAAAAATATCATTAATAAACATTACCATTAATTGATCTAGGTAAGGCCTAAAGATGCAATTCATGTAATTCATAAAAGTAGTTGGAGCATTTGCCAACCCAAATGGCATTACCAAAAATTTATAATGCCTATATTTGGTTCAGAAGGTTGTCTTAGGTATGTCCTTATCCCTCACTTTAATTTGATGATAGCCTAACCTTAAATCAAATTTTGAAAATACTTTGGCTCCTCTCAGCTGATCTAGTAGGTCATCTATCCTAGGGAGGGGGTACTTATCTTTATAGTCACTTTGTTCAGTTGTTTGTAATCTATGCACAATCTTAAACTCCCATCCTTCTTTTTCACAAAAAGTACAAGTGCTTCCCATGGTGAAGAACTAGGGTTAATGAATTGTCTCTCTAACAGGTCTTCTATAAGTTCTTTCAGTTCTAAGGGAGACATCCTATATAGAGCTATAGAAATCGAACCCATCCCAAGGATCAATTCTATAGAGAACTCAACTTCCCTTTCAGGTGGAAGACTTGACATTTCTTCTAGAAATAAATCAAAGAATTCATAGACAACTAGAAGACTATAAAGATTATGTTGACTTTCTATCTCTAAAGAACATAGGAAACTCATTCTTTAATTCCTTTCCTCAGTTCTCCCCTTTACTGGAAAGTTGTAACGACCCCCTAATACAATATACACTATGCTTATCTGATTAGGGGAAGCATATGGGTTGATTTACATAGTTATTCTCGATGTGGGAATGTCAGGGGATCGCTACTGGTTGAGCGTAACCCAAATAGACTTCCCGTTGTCCATTCAGATTCCGTTCAACCCTAATTCACATGCAGCTAACTAATTAGACATACATACATCATAAATTACTCTGGAATGAAATCTAAAACTCATATACATGTCACGTCATACATTCATACACATTCTAACTCAAGTCCACAAGTTTACAGTGGTAAACCCTACCAAAAATCTGGCAGAGTTTCCTCTGTATTTCAAATAAATCCAAGTACAATGATCACCTATTTACAATCATAGAGCCAGTCCATCAACAACAGAAACATAATTAACAGAATCCATATACAGCAACATCAATCCCATCACTACAGTCAACATACAACACCTGATTTATACATGTACAGTCAATCCAATCACTGCAGAAAACATAGAAGACAGAACCCAATATACAGCAACGTCATCAAAGTATATATACAAGACGATTCAAGCCTAAGCTAAGTCATTCTCCTACTTATCACCAAGGCATCATCAGCTATCGTCTGGGTTCCTGTCCCTGTCCCTTTTCATCTGAGTAAACAACCTGATGAGATATAAAATCCTAGTAAAATAATTTACAGTTCAAATATCATTCAAAAACTGGTTGAATACTCAGTGATGCGAACACCGAAATCATCTTCCCCAATTATTTTGAAAATAGTGAAATACCTTATCTTTAAAATCATTGTATTACATGAAAATTGCGGCAATTAATCGAAATCATAAAATCCATTTATTTTAAAAATCAATCATCAAAATCAAGTAAAATCCCATGCCCGGTGTATCTAAGTCCACGTTGGTCACAAATCCGCTGTAGCTAAGTCTAAATCATCATCTAATTGCACGTCGTCTAGAGAGAATACCTCTCTTATCGTTGGGTGTGATCAGTAATACCAATCACCCGAATCAAGCCTATATTGCGAGTGTGATCCGTAACACCAATCACTCACTTAAGGACCGGGTGAGAATCAACATCTAGGGCATCCCCTAGCATGTGCACATACGCCAATTCTCATCCTCATACAGTATATTCGAACTCACATGCTCACGGTCGGCTATTCCTCAGGGTTCTAGGGTATTACGCCTAAATCACAACGTTTCCCCGTGTAGGTTATCCCCCCTTATACTCCTTAAACCTTTCTTAGGGTCGTCCTGGTTTAACGCGTAATCCCTAACGTAGTACAGGTCAAATTAGGTAAAAACGATATCAATTAAAAGCTTCCTGTACTCAGGATACTTAACGGCCGTCCCATACCGGCTATCAAGTACCCAACCCTAAGTAAATCCGTCTTAAGGGCATCTAAACTCGATAAACAAAGCGTCTAACATGTAATTAGGGTTTTCAGCACACAGGCATGCAATTTATTCCATCGAAAGCAGTACGTAAATCCATGCAAATCATCTAAATCATTCAGGTATCCACTAGGTCAAATCTAGGGTTCTGGAAGCGTAAATTATCCTACCTGGTCTCCTGTCACTCCAAATCGCTTCAGAACTTCGCGTAATCTCAGTTTCTGAGCCCAATTAATTTCCTAGACATGAAATTGAATATTCAAACTTGTCACGTCATCCATTTTTCGATCCTAAGTCCGGTTACCATAATACCTAGGTCAATTTATTGCCTAATTAAGTTCAGTAGCTATTTCAGTCAGATATCATCAGTTTTTGGGAAATCAAACCTTACCAATGGGATCGGATGGTGGAATTCTATGTCGCAGTGGTCTCGGTTTCTCCCGTTGCATGTCCAGAAGCTCCGGTATGGCGATGTACGGTGGCGCACTGCAAAGGGGTGCAGTTTGCCTCAAAAATTACACCACGGTGAAGCCCGCAAGTCCAGGAGTCCAAATATGGTGGTGGCGCGGTGGTTCATGGCTGTTTGGATGGCATTTTTCAGCCACGAAGATTCTCGCACGAAGAACAAAGATTGCCTCGATCCAGGTGCATCCAGCCTCCGTTCGACGTTAGCAAGCTAGTGGAGGAAGCTGACAGCTCAGGCTACACGGTGGTGGGGGCGGTGATGGCCAACGATGACGGATGGCGGCGATCTAAGCTGGCGAAGTTTTTGTACGGTGGAGGAGAAAAGTGGCACTTTTCGGCGACGATGGCAGTCGTTGGTGGCCGTGGGTGGTTGCTGAAGGTTGTGGGTGGTGAGGGCTGTCGATTGGTGTGCCAAGTGGCGGCCCACGGTGGCTGTAGTGGCGGTTCATGGTAGAGGAAGGAGGAGAGAGAGGAGAGAGAAAATGTGGTGAGGAGAGAGAGAGGTTTGAGAGAAATGGAGGGAATTCAGTAAATTTAAAGCCTCCGGGGGTGATTCTGACTTTTATCAAACCACCGGGGGATACTTTAGGGTGTCAACATCCTTCCAGATGTCTTCACGCGTTTCCATGCAAAGGTTTTGGCCTCCGTCAGTGAAATTGATGCACGAAACATCTTCTGTGAGTTTCTGATCGCCGGATTGCATTTCTTTCTATTTAATCGTGTTTCTGTCTTCGAACAGCCTTTCATTTCGAATCACTATCCTCGAAAGTTATGCCAGACTTCGTTTGATGGGAATTAGCGTCAAAAATTAAGTTTTATCTTTTAAAATCCTTTAAAACTCTTTCAAAACCCTTTCAGTTGTTACAAGCAAGGTGTGAATAAAAACCGCAGATATGGTTGAACAGTCCAAGATAACATTATTCTCTAAGAGTCAATCCATCCCAAGGATAATATCTAGGTTTACTAAGGGTAAGCAAATGAGGTCAACTACAAAAGGTCTGTTTCAATCAAAGTTGAGCAATTTAGGCAAACCAAAGAAGTTAAGATTTTTTCTCCATTACGGGTGGACACAAATAATTCATAAGGCAAAGTTGACATAGGTAAACTTAATTGCTTTACACAATCTAATGAATTGAAGGCGTGGGTAGTGTCAAAGTCATATAATACAGTTAAAAAAAGCTCATTAATTAAATAATTACCTTTAATCAGACCATCAGACTGAGTCACTTCTTTTCCCTTTAAGGTGTAGACTCTCCCTTTGGTTGCAAGTCTATGGGTTTCTATAACAGCCCATAATTTTAATTAGTCTAAATTATTGTTCCTTAATTAATTGGAATGAGTTGCTTATGTGGTTTTGTATTTAAAATAAATATGCTCTCAATTTGTAAGATATTTGATTTAGATTCCCTTTCCCATTTTAGCTGAATTATGGAAGAAAAGGAATGAGTGTGATAAACATATATATGTGTGTGTGTGTGTCCACATTGCTAGGAGCATTGGAGACTCAAGAATGCATGCACACATGGAAATTGAGATGCCATGAAGAAATAGCCATTGAATATGCATGGGAAATCACATGTGAACTAGGAGGAAAAGATACTAACATATGTACCTTGCATGAGAACAAGGGACAAGGGGAAGAAGGAATGACATCCCCTTTTACCCTTAGTTTCAAATGGCCAATGGGTAATAGGAGAATGGCAATGGATAAAAAGCTACACTTGATGACCAGTGGAGTGTGAGACTAGCCTTTCCCCTTTTCTTCCTTTTTGTGTATTTTTTATTCCTTCCAATTAAAGTGACCGAATAGGTAAGGGAGAGTGCAAAATTTTTAATGTAAATGCATATAGTTTTGAAGGGGTGCATGGCAATAGAGGCACACGTGCTATGAGGAAGAAAATAAAAGGGAATATGTGTAATGCTAGCATAGGTGTCTTGCGTACAAGGGAAGGAATAGTGCAAACATTGTTACAAAAATTTCATGTACCACATGGCTAGGGAAGGAATAACGTGTGAAACACGTTTCCCCTCCCTTGAATTGTTTCTAACGTGGAGAAGAAGATTTACATGTGTGTGTGTGTCTTGCATGCCTCATACGTGAAATAGGGTGACTAGGGTGTAATGGTAGAGAAGAGAGATAATATACCCCTCCTACATGTAATGGACGAAGGAAAGGATAAGTACAACATCCCACTTCCTTTGACTTAGTCGAATGGAAAATTGGAATGAAGAGAAGAAGGAAAGTTGCCGTGAATGAAGGGATAAGGCAATTTACAAGCCAAAAAGGTGTAATTACAAGTACACCTAAGTGTAGCCATGGGAATTAGGGAAAGGAAGGTAATTAAGATAAGAATTGCCAAGGTTGCAAGCAAGAAAGTACAAGGTACAGAATTTCAAGCCATTCCACACGCAAGGAGAAGAGGGAAAGAAGGGAAGTTAATTAGAAACATGAAGGTATGCAGCAAGGTGCAGCATTTTTTTTTAGCCAAGTAGGAAGACGAAAGGGAGAGGAGGATTTCACTTGAAGAAAAAAAAACAAGTGTAGTGTGAATTTGAGAGAAGTAAACCAAGATTTGCAAGGAAGAATGTGTGCATTAGGAACTACACGTGAGGACCCTTGGACTAATAATAATAATCACAATAATAATATGGAGATAAAGCATGGTGTGAAGGAATTGGAACTTGCATTTTTTGGATGCTTGCATTCGCCACCTAGGCAAAAAGGAAATTTAAAATTTTATGCATGCCATGCCACCTAAGTAAGAGACAAAAGAGTGGGAAGTTCATTTTCATTTTTCATGCATACAACACACATATGCATGGAAGGAGAGAAGAAGAAAAAAAGAAAAAGGGAAAAGAAAGAAAAAGAAAAGAAAAGAAAGAGGGAGGGCTTGAGTTTGAGAAAAATGCCAAGAGTGTGAGGAAGAAGAAGTAAAGGTGCTCAAGGAGGAAAGCAAAAGGAGCAAAGAATCAAAAAGAAAGCCAAGCAAAACCATCTTAAGGCACCGAAAAGGTAGGTTAACAATTTAAGATTTTGTTCCATAGTTTAGTTTATGCAACCAACATGTTTTTACAAGCTTTCTATGGAACATAATTGTCTCCTGATGCGTGCTGCCAATGCTATCTAGCAACAACACCTAAGGCAGTGAACCTATCGATGCAGCCTAGTGCAATGGTGAGTATCAAGGTCGTATTCCTCGGGAACGGGAAAGCTCAAAGTTACTACTTGTTCTCTGTTATCTAGCCTAGCAATTAAAATGATTAATTTTTATCTAAACTAACGTCTAACTATCAGCAATAATAAACTAACAGCGACAAGAAATAGAAGAAAATACACGAAGGCAAGAAATGCAAATCCATCAGGGAACCTACACTGGTTGGCAAACACATGAAGGATAATGGATTACTGAATTTAACTATGTTACCTGTGAGTGAATTCCAATGCAAATTCAAATTCTCTATCGATCTCAATGAATTTCCTAAACTTAAAATCCACCACTGGCTGGTTCTTCCTAATGGCAAATTTTAAATTAGCATTATCTATCCAATTCACCACTATTAAGAGTCATTACTTCTTAATCCAGCAATTTATTAACCTTAGTTCTAAGCGATAACAAATTGTCCATTACAGTTAGTTTTCCAATTCCAATTATCATCTGTCGATCTCAAAAAGGAATCTAATTAACATTACCACGATGTCCCATAAATAACGCTAACACATACATTCATAATTGTAATGGAGATCACACATTAAATTCAATATCCATGCAAATTTAAACAGCAATCCAACACAGTTAGGGACCCCAATGAACTTTACAAATCTAGCCACACATATTTACATATAGAACACAATCCAACAGCAAACAACCCATCAGAAAGTCAATTATACAGTAGATGAAAACAGTCAAAACTTATGCAATCCTGTATTTTCAATTGTCCAATGGTGTCTCTACCAAAGGGTCACCGAAAAACCACTGACAAGGGACTAGAAGATTGTCAGAAAATGCCGGAAACAATGAAGTACAAGGCTGCCCAACAAAACGGGTCAGGTCAGACGGGTCGGGTCGGACGGGTCGGACCCCAAGCTCTGCACTGACCGACCGCTTCCACATCCGCTCCCTTCGGTGGCCGGGTGGCGGCGGACGCTGGGCAAGCCGAGACGACGACGGATGGTGGAAATGTACGAAATTCGACGAAACACGAGCAGTCGCGCGCCTTCTCTCGACCGCGAGAGCCTCCTTTGCGCTACGGACGCCAGTGAAGCAGCGCCTCGGGCGGCCAAGGTGGTGGAGAGCGGTCGCGAAGCCTCTTCGGTCGTTGGTCGGCCTCCCTCGGTGGCGGTGGTGCACGAGTCACTCCTCTCGCGTGAAAAATTTCTTCCCACTTCCTGTTCACTCCACCTCGCGTAATGGATATATTCACGCTTCACTGTTCACTCCACACTTTTCATTCGGTTTTTTCACGCTTCACTGTTCACTCCTCTCACGTGATGAGCCTTCCCCCCTTTTTCACGATGGCCCTCTCTTCTTTTTTTTTTCTTTTATAAATAAATATATATATATTTTACTGTTCACTTCAGCCTTTTGTATAATGGAGCTCCTCTTGCATGATGTTTGGATTTTTCTTCACTCCAAATTACTTCGTTTGCTGACGAAGACTTGATAAACTGCCTGAAAACAAAAATAAAGAAAACTTAAGTGATTTTAATAACAAAATTACACAGAAAATGCTCACAAAATGGACAATTCACATCAAGAAATTTTGTATAGAATCGGACACATCATCTCCCTACATTCTTGACAATATGTATGTATGTTAGCTAAGCATGTGTGGTTAGCTGGGATGTTGGTGGATGAGATAACATGTATATTGTTGTTGGAAAAGGATTAGGGTTATATGGTGTTAAATTCATGATGACCATAAAGGAAAGAAACCCTACCATTTAAGGGTGTTAGTAGGGGATAAAAGAAGGAAATTGAATTGCCAATTTACCAAATCTCCCTAGGCCAAGTCCATGAAATTTATTCTTGAAAATTATAAGCTATGCACTATGATAATGATTCAAAATATGGGAATTTATTATTGAAGTCATAAGAGAAGATATTATTATTATTGCAAGAAAGGAAAATATTTTTAAAATGCTAGAATTTTTATAAGAAACGTACATTAGATTTAAGGAGAAATTATCTTTGAATATTATAATTTTTCATAAGAAATGTGCATTTGAATTGACTTCCAAGAAGGGAGAAATAATTCTTAAAGTACTAGAATTTTTCATAAGAAATGTGCATTAGAATTGATTTCCAAGAAGGGAGAAATTATCCTTCAAAAATATTAAAATTTTTCATAAGAAACGTACATTAGAATTAATTTTCAAGAAAGGAGAAATTATTCCTAAAGTATTAGAATTTTTATAAGAAATGTACATTTACATTAATTTCCAAGAAAAAGATATTATTATTGAGGTTAATAGAATTTTCACAAGTAACGTACATTAATATTAATTTCCAAGAAAGAGGAAATTTTACCCTTAAAAATTGACAAAGAATTTTAAAGGTGGCCAAGTGTCCACAAGTACCCAAGTGTGCACAAAGATTTAAAAAGGTAACCAAGTGTCCACGGTGTCCAAGTGTGCACAACTAATGAAAAAAAGCAAGTTAATAATGATAAGCATGTTTTTTTAATTTTGCTATAATGCATTTTATACCATGTAAGATGTTTTATTTGAAAGGAATATTATCTTCTCACATTAACATTTAAATTGATCATACATTGCTTGCCAATTTATGTTTACGCACAATGCTATGTTTTTATTCCAAGAATGTAGAATGAAATATTTTAGTACTTGCACCCTGATACATATTAGTTGTTTTTAAAATCAAATTTTTAAGCTATTGGGAAACTTGTGTTTCTCATTTATATGTTAATATGTATTAGATGCAGACGCTTAGCAAGGCTGGGAGATAGAAGTTTCTTTTTGGTTTAAAGAAATTTTTTGTAACCCTTCTTTTGGGTCTTAGTCTAGACATATTGTTTAGAATTAGGACTATTCTTTTGGCAGTAGACATGAGATGTATATAGGATATCCCTGGGGACGGATATGGGAAGGACCAGTCCATCCTTAGAAATTTGTAAGGGAGTCTGAGTGGCAGACCTGTTGTCTCCTGACTTCCGATGGATGGGTACTTCATATATCCGGGGACATGTTTACCAGTATGTAATGGACATTATTGGACTTGTATTATTTGAATTACATGAAAGCTTACATTTTTGTTATATAGTATAGTATTTCCTTTATTTCGATTTGCATACGAATTTTAATATGAGAAAAAGATCCTGAACCTAATCCACTTAATTCTTAATGGTATAATTGTTCCGACATTAATTAAATAAAAGGATAAGAATAATGTACTAAACCTATCTGTTTGCATCGGATGAATGGTAACATTAGATAGGGGTGTTACAATTTCTGTTGGCATTCTTAGGGTCAGACACTCCTTTGCGAAATGCCCCAGCTTTCCACATTTATAACATACATTCTGACCCATCAGGCAAGGTTTACTTTTATGGTTCTTGTCACACTTCAGACAATTAATGGCTAGCACTAGTGCATATATAGACCTTTTTCCCTTATGATTTCTAGTAAATTTGGCTCCTTTTCCTTTAACCAATCCTGGTGACATTTTCCTCTTCAGAAAAGTGGATTCTTGTTTTCCTTTCTCTACTACTGCCAAAGTTTTGGATGCAATTATGCATTTATTGACCAGGGTAGTAAAATCTCAGATCTCCCGAGGTGCAATAGCATTTTGCAACTCTGGATTTTGGTTGGCTTCTAGATGCATCACCTTACAGACTTTATTGGGTCTATATTTCAAATAAGAGGAGAATTTTGATAACTCCTTAAATTTTGCCAAATGCTCCTCAAACGACAAATTTTCCTGCTTAATCTGCATGAACTGAACCTCCTTTGCATTTCTCAAATTCTGGGGAAAATATTTCTCTAAAAATGTTTCCTTAAAGGATTCCCACGTAATTAGAATCCCCTTAGCCTCCATTAGTTGTCTATAGTATCCTGCTAAACCCAGAAAACTCTTGATCTCAGTTATCGTAGTAGGCATTTCCCAGTTTACTACTGCTTCAGTCTTACTCGGATCCACCGACACTCCTTTATCAAAAATCACATGCCCTAGGAACCTGACTTCTTTCAACCAAAACTCGCATTTTTCTAACTTAGCATATAGTTGCTTTTCCCAAAGTATTTATAACACTGTCCTGAGGTGCTGCTTATGCTCCCATCTATTCCTAGAATACACTAATATTTCATCGATAAAAACTGCTACAAACTGATCAAGGTAGGGTCTAAAGATGCAGTACATGTAGTCTATGAAAATAGCTGGGCCATTTGTCAATCCAAAGGGCATTACAAGGAATTTATAGTGCCTATACCTAGTCCTGAAGGCGGTCTTAGGTATGTCCTCCTTCCTAGCCCTGATTTGATGATAGCCCGATCTAGATCAATCTTTGAAAAGATAGTGGCCCCTCTCAGTTGGTCTAATAGCTCATCAATCCGAGGGAGAGGATACTTATTCTTTATTGTCACCTTATTCAGCTGCTTATAGTCTATGAACATCCTTATACTTCATCTTTCTTCTTGACAAATAGCACAAGAGCTCCTCACGATGACATACTGGGGTTAATGAATTGCTTCAATAAGAGGTCCTTTATCTACTCCTTTAACTCCCTTAATTCCTTCGAGGACATCCTATAGGGTTCTATGGATATCGGTCCTGCCCCAGGAACTAAGTCTATAGAAAATTCTATCTTTCTCTCAGGTGGGAGACTAGTAATCTCTTTCGAAAATACATTCAGTTATTCCTTGACTACAGGTATGGTTTCTAACTTTTGTTGACTCTCTACCTCTGAGGAACATAAGAAACCCATTCTTTGGTTTTTCCTCTCTATCCCCACATTTACTGGCCTAATGTTTATGAAAGTCACAGACTTAGCTAAGCAGTCGAAGATAACATTGTTTAAAGAGAGCCAGTCCATACCAAGTATGAAATCTAGGTTAACCATGGGTAAATAGATAAGGTCTACCAAAAAGGTTCTATTTTAAATTATAATGGGATAA
Source organism: Senna siamea (assembly GCA_031216115.1). Classification (NCBI taxonomy): domain Eukaryota; kingdom Viridiplantae; phylum Streptophyta; class Magnoliopsida; order Fabales; family Fabaceae; genus Senna; species Senna siamea. The sequence goes on along the minus strand of CM062363.1, from coordinate 20,987,611 downwards.
TTTAAACAAATCAAGGTTGTAGACATGTGTTCATGAGTGGGAATTGCTATAGAAAGTTCATAAGGTAGGGTGGTTATGGGTAATTTTAATTTCAGAATACAGTTTACTAAGATGAAGGAATGGATGGTGCCAGAATCATACAATGCAATTAAAGGCATATCATTAACAAAGCATATACCTCTTAATAGATCCTTGAACTGGGCCACCTCTATCCCCTTTAGGGTATACACCCTTCCCTTAGTTAAGGGTCTTGCGGGTTCCTCTGGCTTCTTTAGGGTTGGACAAACTTAGGAGATGTGCCCTGGCTTCCCGTACTTGTAACACATGTTTTGCCTCATCATACACGATCTATCTCTGTGGTTCCGTCCACACTTCAAACAGTTACTCTAGGAAGCTGGAGCATTCACTGGCCTCTTCTCGGTTTAGTTCCTCTGGAACTTCTTATCGCGACCCCTATTGAATCTGGCCGTGCCCTTCCTCTTAAGGGAACCAGCTTCCTGTCTCTTCTTCTGCAGCACTGCCAGGGACTTGTAGGCGATGCGTGTAACAATCGGAAACATTTTGAAAGATTTTTAAAGGATAAAATCAAATTTTTAACCCTAATCCCAATTAAACAAACCCTGGCATGACTTTCGAGGATAATAACTTGACACATAAGGTTGTTTGAAGCCAGAAACACGATCAAATGGAAAGAAATGCAATCCGGCAATCAGAAACTGCCAATAGACATTTCGTGCGTCAATTCCACTGACGGAGGCCAAAACCTTCGCATGGAAATGTGTGCCAACGTCTGGAAGGATGCCGACACCCTAAAACATCCCCAGGTGGCCCGGGAAAAGTCGGAATCGTCCCTAGAGGCTTTAAATTACACGAATTCCCTCTATTTCTCTCTCTCTCCTCACCACACTCTCTCTCTCCTCTCTCTTTTCTCTCTCTTCCTTCCTCCACCGTGAACGGCCGCTCTGATCCGTGGGCGCCACCAAGGGCACCAGCAAGCGACCATCACCGCTACAACATCCACCAACCAACCACGACCACCAACGGCCGCTGGAGCCACCGGAAAAATGTCATTTTTCCCCTCTATCACGCGAAACTTCTCCAGCTCAGATCGTCGCCGTGCATCGCTTGTTGACCGAATCACGCCTCGCCATCTGTAGCTTTGGTGCCCGACTTCCTCCGGTAGCTTGCCGTCGTCGAAAGGAGGCCGGACGCGCCGGGATCGAGGGAAACTCCGTCCGTCGTGTGAGAATCTTCGTGGCCAAAAAAGCCACCCAAACGGCCGTGAACCGCCACGCCACCACCTTATTCGGACTTCTGGACTTGCGGGCTTCACCGTGGTGTGATTTTTGAGACAAACCGCACCCCTCTACCGTGCGCCGCCGTGTGCTACCGTGCCAGAGCTTCTGGACCTGCATCAGGAGAAACCGAGACCACCGTGACGCAGAATTCCATCATCCGGTCACATTGGTAAGGTTCGATTTCCCAAAAAATGATGACATCTGATTGAAATAATTTCCGAACGTAATTAGGCAATAAATTAACCTAGGTAGTTGAGTAACCGGGTTTAAGATCGAAAATTGGATGATGTGACGAGCCTGAATATTTAAATTTTTGTCCAGGAAATTAATCAAGCTTAGAAACCGAGACTGCGTGGAATTCTGAAGTGATTTAGAGCATTCAGAGACCAGGTAGGATAATTTACACTTCCCGAACCCTAGAATTGATTTAGTGAATACCTGAATGATTTGATGACTTGCATAGATTTTTGTGCTGCTTTCGATGGGATAAATTGCATGCCTGTGTGCTGAAAACCCTAATTGCATGCTAGACACCTTGTTTATCGAGTTTAGATGCCTTTAGGACGGATTTACTTAGGGTTGGGTACTTGATAGCCGGTATGGGACGACCGTTAAGTATCCCTAGTACAGGGAGCTTTTAAACAAGATTATTTTTATCATATTTAGCCTGTACTGAGTTAGGGATTACGCGTTAAACCAGGATGACCCTAAGAAAGGTTTAAGGAGTATAAGGGGGGATAGCCTACACGGGAAAACGTTGTGATTTAGGCGTAATACCCTAGAACCCTGAGGAATAGCCGACCGAGAGCATGTGAGTTCGAATAGACTGTATGAGGATGAGAATTGGCGTAGGTGCACATGCTAGGGGACGCCCTAGATGTTGATTCTCACCCGATCCTTGAGTGAGTGATTGGTGTTACGGATCACACTCACAATATAGTCTTGATTCGGGTGATTGGTGTTACGGATCACACCCAACGAAAAGAGGTATTCTCTCTAGACTACGTGTAATTAGATGATGATTTAGATTTGATTATAGCGTATTTGTAGCCAACGTGGATTAAGATACTCCGGTCATGGGATTTTATTTGATTTTTATGATTGATTTTCAAAGAAATGGATTTTATGATTTCGAGGAATTGCCGCGATTTCCATGTAATTAAATGATTTTTAAAGATAAGGTATTTCACTATTTTCGAATTAATTTTTGGAAGATGGTTTCGGTGTTCGCACCGCTGGGTATTCAACCAGTTTTTGAATGATATTTGAATTGTGAATTATTCTACTGGGATTCATATCTCATTAGGTTGTTTACTCAGATGAACAGGGACAGGGACAGGAACCCAGACGTAGCCGAGGCCAACTTGAGGATAGACCGGAGGATGATTTAGCTTAGGCTTGAATCGTTTGTACATATACTTTGATGACGCTGTTGTTTATTGGATTCTGTCTCTTATGTTTTCTGTATGGATTGGACTGAATGAACATGTAATATTTCAGATAGTGTATATGGATTGTAGTGATGAATTGACGTTGCTGTACATGGGTTTATGTTAGTTATGTTTATTGTTGTTGTTGGACTGGCTGTTTGATTGTAAATAGGTGATTTTGTACTTTGGATATGATCGAAATACAGAGGAAACTCTGCCAGATTTTCGGTATGGTTTACCGCTGTAAACTTAGGAAATTCAGTTAGAATGTATGTGAATGCTTGACAGTATATGTATATGAGTTTTGGATGTTGTGTTTAATGATTGTACGCCGTATGTATGGACTTTAGTTTCATTCCAGAGTTATTGATGGTGTATGTATGTGTATTTAGTTAGCTACGTGTGAATCAGGGTTGAACGAAAATCTGAATGGACAATGGGAAGTCTATTTGGGTTACGCTCAACCCGTAACGATCCCCTAACATTCCCACATAGGGAATAATTATGTAAACTAACCCATATGCTTCCGCTAATCAGATAAGCATCGCGTATGACGTATTAGGGGGTCGTTACAATGCGACACTTGTTGACCAGGGTCGGGTAATCTCTAATCTCTTGGGCTGCTATCTCATGATACAGCTTTGAGTCTAAGCTATTCTCCAAGTGCATGGATTTCCATGCCCTATCCGGTCTTCACTTCAGGTAAGAAGAGAACTTCGACAGCTTTTCGAACCTGGCCAGGTATTCTTCAAATGACCTGCCACCCTGTTTTATCTACATGAACTCTCTCTCCTTCGCATTCTGCTCGCTCTAGGGGAAGTACTTTTCTAAGAATACATGTCTAAAACCTTCCCAAGTAAGCGAGGTCCCCTAATCCTCTATCAACTGCTTCATCCCTTTCCACTAATGCTTCGCCTACCCTTCCTACTGGTAGGCGACGAAGGTGACTTTCTATGTAACACCCCCTTAGCCTATGGTTCCTTTTAAACATTTAAGAAGATATAATATAAAAATAATTATCAGAGTATTGGTGTTACCATTACCTCTACCTGAGTCAAATTAAAACTTTTTACCAAGTTGATTAATTGAGTGCCATTTGGGTTGGTCTCTACTCTCGGGTTCTCTCACATTGCAGCGAAATAAGTATATATAGAATACACCTGGATTAACTATACATAAACATGCATTCTCAATTAGATATGATAATTCACTATTGGACATAGAGGCAACAATCCTACCACTCATGCCACTATAATTTCATCTAAGCATCCCTTCATTTACATCTAAGTCTAACTAGGCTATACAAAATGGATCATTACTTGCCTTTCCCAAAATATCATGAAAGTTAGTACAAATAAAACAAGCACCTATTCTATATCAAAATGGTCGATTTTGTGTACCCCATGATGGGCACTTACTCCTACCTTACCTTCTCTATAGCTCAAGACCTACACATCTGATACATGCCAACAATAATGTGAGAATTGAATCTCTGTAGTAATACAACCAGTTACGAAATCCATTGGCCTGTACCACCGTGCTCGCACAAAAAATTCTACATTCTTTCATGAAACATATCACATACTATTGGGATGCAATGAGTGTAGCATTTAATCATGTTATATAATCATATGTATGCATGTGCATTTAAAACATATCATCCTTCAAACATGGGAAGTGTACTCATCATCATAAAACATTTTCCATAGGGTAATAAATATGTCTTTTTAGTAGGAGGAAACAATCATAAGATATGAGCTATCGAGAGTGTCACCCAGCAACTACTCCATGTACCACTACATACATGAATGAGCTATGATGGTGTATGTATGTGTATTTAGTTAGCTGCGTGTGAATCAGGGTTGAACGAAAATCTGAATGGACAATGGGAAGTCTATTTGGGTTACGCTCAACCCGTAACGATCCCCTAACATTCCCACATAGGGAATAATTATGTAAACTAACCCATATGCTTCCGCTAATCAGATAAGCATCGCGTATGACGTATTAGGGGGTCGTTACAATGCGACACTTGTTGACCAGGGTCGGGTAATCTCTAATCTCTTGGGCTGCTATCTCATGATACAGCTTTGAGTCTAAGCTATTCTCCAAGTGCATGGATTTCCATGCCCTATCCGGTCTTCACTTCAGGTAAGAAGAGAACTTCGACAGCTTTTCGAACCTGGCCAGGTATTCTTCAAATGACCTGCCACCCTGTTTTATCTACATGAACTCTCTCTCCTTCGCATTCTGCTCGCTCTAGGGGAAGTACTTTTCTAAGAATACATGTCTAAAACCTTCCCAAGTAAGCGAGGTCCCCTAATCCTCTATCAACTGCTTCATCCCTTTCCACTAATGCTTCGCCTACCCTTCCTACTGGTAGGCGACGAAGGTGACTTTCTATGTAACACCCCCTTAGCCTATGGTTCCTTTTAAACATTTAAGAAGATATAATATAAAAATAATTATCAGAGTATTGGTGTTACCATTACCTCTACCTGAGTCAAATTAAAACTTTTTACCAAGTTGATTAATTGAGTGCCATTTGGGTTGGTCTCTACTCTCGGGTTCTCTCACATTGCAGCGAAATAAGTATATATAGAATACACCTGGATTAACTATACATAAACATGCATTCTCAATTAGATATGATAATTCACTATTGGACATAGAGGCAACAATCCTACCACTCATGCCACTATAATTTCATCTAAGCATCCCTTCATTTACATCTAAGTCTAACTAGGCTATACAAAATGGATCATTACTTGCCTTTCCCAAAATATCATGAAAGTTAGTACAAATAAAACAAGCACCTATTCTATATCAAAATGGTCGATTTTGTGTACCCCACAGTGGGCACTTACTCCTACCTTACCTTCTCTATAGCTCAAGACCTACACATCTGATACATGCCAACAATAATGTGAGAATTGAATCTCTGTAGTAATACAACCAGTTACGAAATCCATTGGCCTGTACCACCGTGCTCGCACAAAAAATTCTACATTCTTTCATGAAACATATCACATACTATTGGGATGCAATGAGTGTAGCATTTAATCATGTTATATAATCATATGTATGCATGTGCATTTAAAACATATCATCCTTCAAACATGGGAAGTGTACTCATCATCATAAAACATTTTCCATAGGGTAATAAATATGTCTTTTTAGTAGGAGGAAACAATCATAAGATATGAGCTATCGAGAGTGTCACCCAGCAACTACTCCATGTACCACTACATACATGAATGAGCTATCCTGGTGACTAACTGCGCCACTATAGTAATTGAGCTATCCTAGTGACTAACTGCGCCATTACAATAACTCTACTGCATAGTACTACCGAGGCGTCCCCCAACTTGACCCAACCTACAATCTCAATAACTCAAGGGATCAATGTAAAACCTATGTACAGGTCCTATCCTCTCTGCTTTCATGGATCATGAGGCTATAGAATCACCACCCCTTTTCTAATGGATTACGCTCCCGGTACGCTATTCTATACCATATACACTAGGGTGATTCATCTCATGCCTATAGTTATGCTTTAACCTTAAGTATGCATTTCTTCATGGCCCTTGGAAGACACACTAACTTAAGGTTCGCAACCATCATGGTGTTTTTGAAGTCATCTATGTTCAAGTAGATGTTTAACCATCCTAATACATGGCACAACCGTGGAATGCCAAAAACCGTCCCATACCAACAATTAGTCACTCAACTCATGAGCCTATCTACCACTAGTGCATATGCCTAGGATGCTTCACTCTTCCTTTTTGATGTCTCTCTCCTACCTTTTATATCATTATCAGAAGGACCATTCTCATCCAAGTGAAAAGTGACTCTACCTTTTGCAAATTACCCAAAACTTATAGTTTCCTTGCTTACCTATGTTGTGAGCCCTTAACTAAGTTATTATAAAGAATTACTAAGCTCAATTGCCATTAAAAACCTCATTTCGCAAGCTAGAGGGCTGCCAGTGTAACATCCGCTCCTAACACTTGTAATTTATGATGATGTTGTTATTGTTATTATTTTAGTATTAATTGTGAAGGGTTAAGGATGATTTAGTAAGGAGTTATAATGAACACTTTTATCATTGTATAATCACTTTTGTGATAAAAGCATGAAATTGGAAATCTAGTAAGGAAGGGTAAAATGGTAATTTTACCATGAAATGAATAATTAGTTTAATTCTCTTATTTTATGAAGTTATGATAAAGGACTCTTATTATTTTCATTTAAGAGGGAAGAAGAGTCTAGTTATGCAAGAAATTACTTATGTTAATATTAAAGGACAATTTTCCCTAAGAAGGGTAAAATTGTAATTTCACATCATGGTTATGATGGTAATTTTATATGATGTGAGAAAATTTTAGTTTTACCCTAAATATTTCATTAAGGTGGGAAGTAGAAATCCTTACTCATTCTTGATCAAAAGAAGAAAGAATGAGAGTGAAATGATAGTTTTAGCATAAAGGGTAAAAAGGTAATTTTTCCTTGGGGGAAAAATTGTAATTTTGCAAAAATAAAAGTAAATTAGTAAATTCATGAAAATGAGCCTTATGGAATTTTATTTAAGTGATTTTTACTCCTTGGAACCGAAAAGAATGAAAAAGGAAGCAAAAATGGCCAAATTGGACTTAATAGCAAAAGTGCAATTTTCTTAGGGACTAAAATGCAAATTCCAAAAATTTGAGGGACCACTATGCAATTTCAAAATTTTGGAAGGGCAAAACAGTCCCAGCCCATGGAAGTTGCATGAAATTACAATTGTAAGGAGAGACAATGCCATTGTTATAAAAAGAAAAGAAAAAGGATGAAATTGACAAAATTTGCAAGAATGGCATTTTTGTAAATAAGTCCAACTTTAATTCAGCCTATTTCTTCTCCTAGCTACTAGAAATGGCGTGAGAAGAGGAGAAGAAGGAGGAGATAGCCGAAAACCCATCTTGACTTGAAGGAGAGGAAGCTTACATCAAATTTGAAAGGGAATTACATATCCATTGGCTTTTCAAGGTAGATAAACAACCTCATGCAATTATTTTCATGTTTCATGGTAGATTTATGGTGTTTTCAAAATTGTAAGAAAGGTGGAAATTTCTCTCTCTACATGTGTAGGGTAGATTTTCATACTTGGATGTGAAATATGTTGGAAATCACTTGTGGTTGTGACTATAGATATGTTGCAAAGTATGGAAACTCATGAAAAGGTAAGATTTCATGAATGGAAATTGATTTTTCTAAACCCTAAATTAGGTAAATGCTGAATTTGTGCTTTTTAGAGTGAGAAAATGGTATTTTGCATGGTTTTTGCATGAATGTTGTTGTGTTGGAAGGGAATTGATGAAACAACTCCACTTTTGCTTGATTTCTCACTTTGGCATAATGCTAGGGTTAATGTTGGTGCTGAATTTTGGCAAAATTGTGTGTTAGAATTAGTGAGAGAAAGTGCTAGAAAATGGTAAGAGAGAGAAAGTTCAATTAACTTTGCATTTAGGTATTTCTCTTATTGTCTAGCTTCACAAATAACCAAATAAGTGTGCATAGGTCACCTTGGCCGAATGAATGCATAGGAATGATGCTGAAATTGTTCTTAAAAATTGACTTAGAGACTATATATGTCTAGTTCTAAGAAAAGAAGAGAGAGAAAATCATGGCAAGTTATACCTTGAGTAATGTTGTCAATTTAAAGTCTTACTTTTTCACTTTAAAAGTATGCCTAAAAATGTGAAATTGTGAGATTAGATGTATGGTCATCATTGATATGAACAATGAGTTAGAAAAGCATGAAAAAGGATGACTTAAATTACACTTACACAAATTTGAGGTGTGAGAAAATGTTAGGCATAATTATTGAAAGTGTTGCCAAAATGCTTAGATGATGAGAATAGTGCTAAAAAGGAACCAAATGAGTTAAAAAGTGCCACATTCTCATATTTTTCTTGACTTGGCCAAATGTAATATGGCATTTTCCCTAGAATGGCCAATCTTATATGTCCATTGGAAGTGGCTTGAGGTACCACCCGAATAGGCATATGTTATGTAAAAGTGTTTGCATGGCATTATTGTGCTATCATCAATGGAATGTTTACATTTATGTAAAAGATGTTTGCATGACATGAAAATTCTTGATGTGATGTGAAGCGGAAGGCTAAAGAATAGCATGAAAATGCATGATGTGATATGAAATGCGAGGCAAAGAATGGCATAAAATTGCTTGATGTAATATGAAATGTGAGGTTAAGGTTCCCTAGTGGGAAATTATTGATATGTGCCCAGGGAATTGAAATGAGGAGGAGGGACGACCCAGTGAATGATCCCTGAAACTGAGGCCTGTGAAGGGAAGGAATGATTCAATGTTTACCTTCCAGGAAAGTTACCTTGTGGGGAATGATCTTCTGTATACTCCTAAGGTATTAAATGAGGAGGAATGATTTGATGCATCCATTCCTAAAAAGAGGCTTCCTTGTGGGGAATGATCTGGTGTATACTCCTAAGGAAGAAGAGGCAGGGGGAATGATCTGGTGTCTATCTCCTAAAAGCTGAGGTTTATTATATGTTATGATATGCATTACAAAGATGTGATTTATGTGAATATGATTATGATATTTAAACATTGAATGCTTATAGCCTATTCCATGAATGAACTGATTGAATGTGTATTTCATTTCTATAGCAGCATCCACACATGTTTCCATAATAAGTCATATCCAAGTGTATATATGAAAAGAGCTTTGAAATTAAATTGCATGTAGAGTATTTTCTGCATTATTGCAGTGGTACATGTTAGTCATTTTAAAATAAACTGGTTGTTTATCTACTGGGAATACAATTCTCATTACTGAACTGATATGTATTAGATGGTTAGATATTGCATGGTAATTGAAGTGGAGTTAGATACAGTGGATATCCCTTTCTTGGGTACCTTTACTATTCTCAAGAATGTGTACGTTATCACTATTTTTGAATTTTCGATGGAACAGATGATGACTAAAATATATAGCTATAGCCCAACTTTTTGGAGTCCTAATTCCTTGTTTTGGGGAATTGGAATTAGGACTAATATTTTGGCTGTATATAGACAGAAAAAGGGATATTTTGCTCAAGAACTTTAAATATATGTAAAGACTAGAATTAATGTAACCACTTATCTAAGGAAGTAACATGACGTTGTTAAGGTAAGATAAGGAGTGTTACAGCTAGTCGACTGTTGGAAGGATGGCAGTTGGCTAGTGGCTCTCTGTATTCCTCGAGTGCCAAAAAACGCTTTCTAGAATGCATTCTAGGCAAAATAAGAGCACAACAATCAACTGCGAGGATGGCTAATTAATTGCTTAATGCAAACCAAGACTCGACAGTCGACTGCTAAGAATCTAGCAATCGACTGCTAAGCCTCTGTCTGCACTTCTGGGTTCCCAAGAGCATGATAGTCAACTATGAGGATGGCCAGTCGACTGCTTAGTGCAGACCCAGGCCCGACAGTCGACTGCTAGGAACTTGGCTGTCAGCTGCTAAGCCTCTATTTATACTTCTGGGTTTTTCAGGAACATGGCAATCGATTGCACCATATGTAGCAGTCAGCTGCTATGCTCCACTACAGTTCAAAAAACATGATTTTGATAGTACCCAGTCCAGAATGTATTTCATTTTCAATTCTAAATGCATGAGCTTAATTTCCATATAACAAACTTTACTTCTCATTAAACATTTCTCATCCATTAGCTCAAACATGGTACATTCAAGGAAAACTAGTCTATATTTCTATATGAACATAACCCAGCCCTTCCAATCCATTACAAGCACATATATGAGCATACATTCAGCAACAAAACATCCCATAGAAAGTAAAAAAAGCATATAGAATGTAAATTTAACCCCAAACTCAGTTTAAACATTTAGAAATTCACATTTTCCAGCATTAGTAAATATTTCAGAAAAAAAGAAGGTTTAGGATGGATTGCTACCTTGATTCTTGGCAAAATGTGTGTTTGAAATGATCCTCCCTTGCTATTGGGCTGATTCCTAGCCTTAAATCTGCTCCTTCCTCAGTAAAATTCCCTTCTCAAGCCTTAGCTCGCCCCTTTCTCTCTCTAGTCGCCCCCTTCATCTTCTTTCTCTAAAATTTGGTATGGTGGAAGTGTGTGGGGGTTTTGGCTATAACTAGGGTTTAAGAGAGGTTTGCATATTTTCCCTTTGGTCCCTCATCTATTTTGCACTCTTGGAATCACTTACTTTTTGTAACAACGGGAAAGATTCGAAAGAGTTTTTAAAGGATTTTAAAAGATAAAACTTGATTTTAACCCTAATCCCAATCAAACGAAGACTGACACGTATTTCGAGGATAATAACTGGACATAGAAGGTCCTTTGAAGCCAGAAACACAATCAAACAGAAAGAAATGCAATCCGGCGATCAGAAACTGACGGAAGGAGTTTCGTGCATCAATTTCGTTGACGGAGGCCAAGACTTTTGCATGGAAATGCGTGCCAACGTCTGGAAGGATGCCGACACCCTAAAAGATCCCCGGGGTGGCCTGGGAAAAGTCGGGATCGCCCCTGGAGGCTTTAAATTAAGCGAACTCCTGCCATTTCTCTCATTCCACTCTCTCTCCTCACCATACTTTCTCTCTCCTCTCTCTTTTCTCTCTCCACTTTCCTCCACCGTGAACGGCCGCCACAGCCACCGTGGGCCGCCACCAAGGGTACCAACCGACACCTCATCGCTCTAACCACCAAAGAACCAACCATGGCCACCAGCGCGAGCCGTAGAAAAAATGTCATTTTCCCCTCATCGCGAAATTTCCCGGCCGAATCACCGCTGCTCGACGCCGTTGACCCTCACCGCCCCTACCACCGTGTAGCCCGTGCCGACTTCCTCGAGCTTCGGCCGCCGAAGGAGAGACGCGTCCGGATCGAGGTAGAACGCCGTCCACCGTGCGAGAAGCTTCGTGGCCGAAAAACACGGCCCAAATGGCCGTGAACCGCCGTGCCACCACCGTATTCGGACTCCTGGGCTTGCGGGCTTCACCGTGGTGTGATTTTCGAGGCAAATCACACCTCCTCGCCGTGCGCCGCCGTGCGCCACCGTGCGCCGCCGTGCCGGAGTTTCTGGACGTGCATCCCGAGAAACCGAGACCACCGGGACGTAGAATTCCATCATCCGAGCACAGTGGTAAGGTCTGTTTTCCCAAAAACTAATGTTATATGATTGAAATGGCTGCCGAACGTAATTAGGCAAGTAATTAACCTAGGTAACTGTGTAACCAAGTTTAGGATTGAAAATTGGATGACGTGACGAGCCTAAATGTGTAATTTGATGTCCAGGAAATTAATCAGGCTCTGAAACCGAGACTGCGTGGAATTCTTAAGTGATTTAGAGCATTCGGAGACCAGGTAGGATAATTTACACTTCCCGAACCCAAAAATTGATTTAGTGAATACCTGACTGATTTAGATGACTTTTATAGATTTACGTGCTGCTTTCGATGGGATAAAATTGCATGCCTGTGTGCTGAAAACCCTAATTGCATGTTAGACACTTTGTTTATCGAGTTTAAATGCCTTTAGGACAGATTTACTTAGGGTTGGGTACTTGATAGCCGGTATGGGACGGCCGTTAAGTATCCCTCGTACAAGAAGCTTTTAAAAGAAACTATTTTTATCAGATTTAGCCTGTACTGAGTTAGGGATTACGCGTTAAACCAGGACGACCCTAAGAAAGGTTTAGGGAGTATAAGGGTGGATAACCTATACGGGGAAACATTGTGATTTAGGCGTGATACCCTAGAACCCTGAGGAATAGCCGACTGAGTGCATGTGAGTTCGAATAGACTGTATGAGGATGAGAATTGGCGTATGTGCACATGCTAGGGGACGCCCTAGATGTTGATTCTCACCCGGTCCTTGAGTGAGTGATTGGTGTTACGGATCACACTCACAATATAGGCTTGATTCGGGTGATTGGTGTTACGGATCACACCCAACGATAAGAGAGGTATTCTCTCTAGACTACGTGCAATTAGAAGATGATTTAGATGCAGTTACAGTGGATTTGTAGCCAACGTGGATTGAGATACACAGGGCATGGGATTTCACTTGCTTTTGATAACTGATTTTAAAAGAAATGGATTTTATGATGGTGATATATTACCGCAATTTCCATGTGTTTAAACGATTTTAAAGATAAGGTATTCCACTATTTTCGAACTGATTTCGGGAAGAAGATTTCGGTGTTCACACCGCTGAGTATTCAACTGGTTTTCGAATGATAATTGATTTGTAAATTATTCTACTGGGATTCATATCTCATTAGGTTGTTTACTCAGATGAAGCGAGGGACGAGGCGGGAGCCCAGACGATAGCCGAAGCTGACTTGAGGATAGACGGAGAATGATTAGCTTAGGCTTGAATTATTTGTATATATACTTTGATGATGATGTTATTTAACGGATTCTGTTTCTTGTAAATTCTGTATGGACTAGACTAAATGTACATATAACGTTTCAGATAGTATGTATGGATTTTAGTGATGGATTGATGTTGCTGTGTATGGATTTATATTAGTTATGTTTACTGCTGTTGTTGGATTGGCTGTTGATTTATAAACAGGTGATTCTGTATTTGGGATATGATCAATTTACAGAGGAAACTCTGCCGGATTTTTGGTAGAATCTACCGCTGTAAATTTATGGATTTGAATTGAAATGTGTATAAACGTATGACGTGACATGTATATGAGTCTTAGATTTCATCCCAGAGTTATTATTAATGATGTACGTATGTGTATTTAGTTAGCTGCATGTGAATCAGGGTTGAACGGAATCCGAATGGACAACGGAGAATCTATTTGGGTTACGTTCAACCAGTAGCGATCCCCTGACATTCCCACATAGGGAATAAACATTCAGAATACCCCATATGCTTCCGCTAATCCGATAAGCATCACGTATGACGTATTAGGGGGTCGTTACAATTATGGTATCAGAGCCCTGTTTGTTGGATCTTCTGGTTTAGTGGGCCTAGGACTTTAAATCTTTGGGCTTGCAGCTTTAGGGTTTTAATTGATTTGACTCTGGCATGATAGGACCTGATTTGAATTGATAATGAACGGAATGAATTTGATGTATACATTAACTATTCTTTGTGTGGTGATCTATTTGTTTCTGTATCAGATAAACATGGCAGAATCTAGCAGGGACGCCACACGTAGGCCTAGGGGAAGGCCAAGGCACAGAAGCCAAGGTGCGTCAGGTAGTGGTAGCATGGAGATTGAGGTTGACATACGGGAGATGATGGAATCTATCAGATTAATGGCCGATGCAATGAGAGACCAAGCCACTACCAGTGCCAATGCAATGAGACAGCAACAGGACGATAGACAGAAGAGAAACGACGGAGCCACCCAACAGGTGAATCCACTATATCAGGGATGGATTGAATTCCAGAGAGCAGGTCCATCTCCGTTTACAGGTGCCTCCGATCCAGCTGCTGTGGAAGCTTGGATAAAAGGAATTGAAAAGATTTTCAGGTTGTTGCAGTGCGACGATGAACAAAAAGTCACCTATGCAACATATATGCTGAAGGGCGAAGCGAAACTTTGGTGGACAGATGCCCAGCAATTGATGGAGAGCTGAGGCATTCCACTGACTTGGGAATCTTTCAAGAGAGTCGTCATGGATCAATATATCCCTGAGAGCGTGAAACAAGCAAAGGAAGCACAGTTCCTGAAACTCACCCAGGGAGGCAGGCCGTTTGACAAGTATCTGAAACAGTTTGAGGAATTATCAAGGTACTCTACTTACCTGCGAATGCATTACGATGAGGCTTGGAAAGCAAAACAACTAGAAGAAGGCCTCGATCTACCTATGAAGACTCAGTTGGCTACCCTGGAGATTCGAGACTTTGCCACACTGGTGAATAAGTGCAGAATTCTGAGCAAGAATTTAGAAGCAACAGGCTCGAGAATATGACACGTCAGAGGCAGAGCCCGGACAAGCGCCCAGAAATCTGAATGTAAGAAGCGGTATGTTTAAACCGCAACCAGGGGCTTCTAGTAGCGATGGGAGGTGACACGATAATACTCTTTGTCGAAGTGTGGTACGGACATCCAAATCAACCTGCGGCATCAGACTCCCCTCCAGTGTTATAGATGTGGAGGCACAGGACACATGGCCGAGATCGCCCTTCTACGGGGAATCAGCCGACATCTGGTAGCCGAAGACCACAAGCTCTAGGGAGAGTTTTTACTATGAATGCTGCCAACGTCGACAGGTCCTCAGGCTTGATGCAGGGTAGAGGTAAAATTTATAATTTTTCTTTGATAGTATTGTTTGATTCGGGTGCTACGCACTCATTTATCGCTGATGCATGCGTAGAACGAATGAGGTTACCTGTTCAAACCACATACGTGACCTATACATATCCACACCCTTGGGAGAAGCCACTATGTCCCCACGAATATGCCTAAACTGCCCTTTAACTATTGAAGATACTTTATTTCTTGTGGACTTAGTGTGTATACCATTGTCAGGGATCGACATTATTTTGGGAATGGATTGGTTGACTAGGAATCGGGTCTTGTTGAATTGTTCCGAAGGGACAATTACTTATCTGGATAACGTACCTGTGCGAGGGAATGACAGAGCTTGTGAGATAGGTGATATGTCCCTCAATCTTTCTGAGGTAGAGTTGCAGGATAGACTAAATCAAATCCCAATCGTTAATGACTTTCCAGAGGCCTTTCCTTTGGAAATCAGTAAACTGCCACCACCTAGGGAGATAGAATTCACCATTGACCTGATTCCAGGAGCGGGTCCAATAGCTATGACCCCGTATCGTATGGCCCCCGCAGAATTGAGAGAATTAAAAGTCCAAATCGAAGACATGTTGGAGAAGGGGTTCATTAGGCCGAGTGTATCACCATGGGGAGCTCCGGTCTTATTCGTAAAGAAGAAAGACGGGAGTTTAAGACTGTGTATTGATTACCAGCAATTGAATAAGGTGACCATTAAGAACAAATACCCATTGCCACGTATTGACGATTTGTTTGATCAGTTGCAAGGCGCGACTGTATTTTCTAAGATAGATTTAAGGTCAGGATACCACCAGATTAGGGTTAGAGAGGAGGATATTCCCAAGACAGCATTCAGGACAAGATACGGCCATTACGAGTTTTTAGTGATGCCGTTTGGATTGACGAATGCACCATTGTCTTTATGGATTATATGAACAGAATTTTCAGACCCTATTTAGATCAATTTGTTGTGGTATTCATTGACGATATCTTAGTATATTCCAAGACTCACGAAGAGCATGCCCAGCATCTTAACACGGTGTTCTGAGATCTTTGGAAGAGAAACAACTGTATGCAAAGCTGGAGAAATGTGAGTTTTGGTTAGAAGAAGTGAAATTTTTAGGACATGTGGTAAATGGGAAAGGGATAGCGGTTGACCCAAAGAAAATTGAAGCAGTATTAGATTGGGATCGACCTAGAACGGTCACCGAGATTAGGAGTTTCTTGGGTTTGGCCGGCTATTATCGGAAATTCATTCAAGGATTTTCACAGATAGCTGTGCCATTGACCCGGTTAACTCAAAAAGGGGTAGATTTCGAATGGAACGAGCAGTGTGAAACTAGTTTTCAGATTCTGAAAGAGAAATTGACCACCGCTCCTGTATTAATCATTCCGAGACCCCTAGAACCCTTTAATGTATACACAGATGCATCTTTGAGAGGCCTAGGTTGTGTTTTGATGCAGGATGGGAAAGTTGTGGCTTATGCATCGCGAAAATTGAAACTTGCAGAGGAAAACTATCCTACCCATGACTTAGAATTAGCTGCCGTTGTGTTTGCCCTAAAGATTTGGAGACATTACCTGTATGGCACGGTATTCGAGGTATATAGTGATCATAAGAGCCTTAGGTATTTGTTTGATCAGAAGGAATTAAACATGAGGCAGCGTAGGTGGGTAGAATATTTAAAAGACTTTGATTTTGAGCTGAAATATCATGCAGGGAAAGCAAATGTTGTGGCCGATGCATTAAGCCGAAAGTCACTACAACTAGCTAGTTTAATGATTGGGGAGATGAGGTTACTTGAGGATTTTGGGAACCTTAGCCTCAACGTAATCTCGTTTCCGCAAAGATTAGTGATGAGTGACTTTTTGATAACCTGCGAACTGAGAGAATTAATTAGACAAGCCCAACTTGAAGATGAATCCTTGGAGGTATATGCAGACCAACCTGATTTTGGACTAGCACCTGATGGAGTTTTAATGTTTAGAAAGAAAATAGTAATTCCGAACCATCAGGAATTAAAGGAAAAAGTGTTAGCAGAAGCTCACAGAAGCCATTACACTATTCACCCCGGTATTTCCAAGATGTATCAAGATTTAAAGAGAAATTTTTGGTGGCCGGGTATGCGGAGAGATATCACGGATTACGTGAATGCCTGTTTGACTTGTCAACAGGTTAAGATAGAGCATCAGAAACCCGCAGGGCTACTTAAGCCATTAGAAATACCAGAGAGAAAATGGGATCAGATCACCATGGATTTCGTGGTTGGATTACCCAGAACACCAGCAGGATTTGATGCCATTTGGGTGATAGTGGATAGGTTGACCAAGTCTGCACACTTTTTGCCTGTTAAAGTGTGTTACTCCATGGAGAAATTAGCCGAAGTATACCTTAGGGAAATCGTGAGATTACATGGAATACCGTCTGGTATAGTATCTGATCGAGATCCTAGGTTTACTTCGAGATTTTGGCAATCTCTGCAGCAAGCTTTAGGAACCCAGCTTAAATTTAGCACAACCTATCATCCTCAGACTGACGGGCAGTCTGAGAGGACTATTCAAACCCTAGAAGATATGTTGAGGGCTTGTGTGCTTGAACAGAAAGGAAGTTGGGATAAACACCTGCCGTTGATAGAGTTTGCATACAACAACAGTTATCACTCTACCATTGGCATGGCACCGTATGAGGCTCTGTATGGGAGGAGTTGTAAGTCACCTTTAAGTTGGGTAGAGATGGGGGAAAGTGCACTGTTGGGACCTGAAATGGTACAAGAAACCACTGATCAAATTAAAATGATCAAGGAAAAGATGAGAGCTGCCCAACAGATGCAAGAATCTTATGCCAACAAGAGAAGAAGGCCTTTGGAATTCAACGAGGGAGATCACGTATTTTTTAGAGTGTCCCCCACCACGGGTATTGGTAGACAGATAAGGACTAAGAAACTAAGTCCTAGATTCCTAGGACCATTCCAAATTTTACAAAGAGTCGGTCCCGTTGCCTACCAAATTGCTTTACCTCCCCATTTGTCCAACCTACATGATGTTTTCCACGTCTCCCAACTTCGTAAATATGTCCCAGATCCTGCGCATGTATTAGAGAATCAACCGATAATATTAAAGGAAAATTTGACTTATGAATCTACTCTTGTTCAAATACTTGACTATAAGACTAAGTAGCTTCGAAGTAAAATAATCCCTCTAGTTAAGGTACTTTGGCAGGATGTAGCATCGCAGGAGATGACGTAGGAGAAAGAAGATGAAATGAGACAAAGATATCCAGAACTGTTTTCAGGTATGAATTTTGGGGACAAAATTTCTTTTAAGGGGGGGAGAATGTAACAACGGGAAAGATTCGAAAGAGTTTTTAAAGGATTTTAAAAGATAAAATTGATTTTAACCCTAATCCCAATCAAACGAAGACTGACACGTATTTCGAGGATAATGACTGGACATAGAAGGTCCTTTGAAGCCAGAAACACAATCAAACAGAAAGAAATGCAATCCGACGATCAGAAACTGACGGAAGGAGTTTCGTGCGTCAATTTTATTGACGGAGGCCAAGACTTTTGCATGGAAATGCGTGCCAACGTCTGGAAGGATGCCGAAACCCTAAAAGATCCCCGGGGTGGCCTGGGAAAAGTCGGGATCGCCCCTAGAGGCTTTAAATTACGCGAACTCCCGCCATTTCTCTCATTCCACTCTCTCTCCTCACCATACTTTCTCTCTCCTCTCTCTTTTCTCTCTCCACTTTCCTCCACCGTGAACGGCCGCCACAGCCACCGTGGGCCGCCACCAAGGGTACCAACCGACACCTCACGCCTAACCACAAAGAACCAACCACGGCCACCAACCCGGCCCGAGGAAAAAATGTCATTTTTCCCCTCCATCGCGTGAAATTTCCCCAGCCTGAATCGCTGCCGTCCGATGCCGTTGACCCTCACTGCCCCCACCAGCTTAGCCCGAGCCGCGACTTCCTCGATAGCTTCGGCCGTCGAAAGGAGGCCAGACGCGCACGGATCGAGGCAGAACGCCGTTTGCCGTGCGAGAAGCTTCGTGGCCGGAAAACACCGCCCAAACGGCCGTGAACCGCCGTGCCACCACCGTATTCAGACTCCTGGGCTTGCGGGCTTCACCGTGGTGTGATTTTCGAGGCAAACCGCACCTCCTCGCCGTCTTGCCGTGTGCCGCACCGCCGTGTCTTGCGTCTTTGGAGTTTCTGGACGTGCATCCCGAGAAACCGAGACCACCGGGACATAGAATTCCATCATCCGAGCACAGTGGTAAGGTCCGTTTTCCCAAAAACTAATGTTATATGACTGAAATGGCTGCCGAACATAATTAGGCAATTAATTAACCTAGGTAACTGTGTAACCAAGTTTAGGATTGAAAATTGGATGACGTGATGAGCCTAAATGTGTAAGTTGATGTCCAGGAAATTAATCAGGCTCAGAAACCGAGACTGCGTGGAATTCTCAAGTGATTTAGAGCATTCGGAGACCAGGTAGGATAATTTACACTTCCCGAACCCTAGAATTGATTTAGTGAATACCTGACTGATTTAGACGACTTGTATGGATTTGCGTGCTGCTTTCGATGGGATAAAATTGCATGCCTGTGTGCTGAAAACCCTAATTGCATGTTGACACTTTGTTTATCGAGTTTAAATGCCTTTAGGACAGATTTACTTAGGGTTGGGTACTTGATAGCCGGTATGGGACGGCCGTTAAGTATCCCTCGTACAGGAAGCTTTTAAACGAAACTATTTTTATCAGATTTAGCCTATACTGAGTTAGGGATTACGCGTTAAACCAGGACGACCCTAAGAAAGGTTTAGGGAGTATAAGGGTGGATAACCTATATGGGGAAACGTTGTGATTTCGGCGTGATACCCTAGAACCCTGAGGAATAGCCGACCGAGTGCATGTGAGTTCGAATAGACTGTATGAGGATGAGAATTGGCGTATGTGCACATGCTAGGGGACGCCCTAGATGTTGATTCTCACCCGGTCCTTGAGTGAGTGATTGGTGTTACGGATCACACCCAATGATAAGAGAGGTATTCTCTCTAGACTACGTGCAATTAGAAGATGATTTAGATCTTGATTCTGATGGATTTGTAGCCAACGTGGATTGAGATACACAGGGCATGGGATTTCACTTGCTTTTGATAACTGATTTTAAAAGAAATGGATTTTATGATGGTGATATATTACCACAATTTCCATGTGTTTAAACGATTTTAAAGATAAGGTATTCCTTGTTTTGGTGATTTGGGAAGACGATTTCGGTGTTCACACCGTGAGTATTCAAGCGGTTTTCGAATGATAATTGATTTGTAAATTATTCTTTGGGATTCATATCTCATTAGGTTGTTTACTCGGATGAACGAGGGACGAGGCGGGAGCCAGGCGATAGCGAAGTGACTTGAGGATAGACGGAGAATGATTAGCTTAGGCTTGAATTATTTGTATATATACTCTGATGATGATGTTATTTTACGGATACTGTTTCTTGTAAATTACGTATGGACTAGACTAAATGTACATATAACGTTTCAGATAGTATGTATGGATTTTAGTGATGGATTGATGTTGCTGTGTATGGATTTATATTAGTTATGTTTACTGTTGTTGTTAGATTGGCTGTTGATTTATAAACAGGTGATTCTGTATTTGGGATATGATCAATTTCTGAGAGGAAACTTCGCCGATTTTCGGTAGAATCTACCGCTGTAAATTTATGGATTTGAATTGAAATGTGTATGAACGTATGACGTGACATGTATATGAGTCTTAGATTTCATCCCAGAGTTATTATTGATGATGTACGTATGTGTATTTAGTTAGCTGCATGTGAATCAGGGTTGAACGGAATCTGAATGGACAACGGAGAATCTATTTAGGTTACGTTCAACCAGTAGCGATCCCCTGACGTTCCCACATAGGGAATAAACATTCAGAATACCCCATATGCTTCCGCTAATCCGATAAGCATCATGTATGACGTATTAGGGGGTTGTTACACTTTTCCCTTGTCAATTGAGTCCCTAACCACCTTTTACTAAACCTTCATTTAATTCCTTTCAATTTTCTCCATAGGCTAATGCAACTATATGCATTAATGCAACATACATAAGCATTAAACAATAAATTAACAAGTATCAAACATCTCTTTAATCATAATTGGAGCGGATGTTACATTCTGTGGCTCTGCAATCCCCAATACCTCAAACAATTCCTCTATCTTTTGGACCCATTCTTCGGCCTTCTTTGAATTCGCCAGGCCATTGAAATGGGAGGCTTGGCTCTTTGGAAATCATACTAACCTCTTCCAACTTGGGCCCTTACTTGCTCTGCCCCTGTCTAGGTGTCCTCACGTAGATCCATCTGGGCCTATTAGAGTGCCTCGGCTGTAACTGTAGCCTGGGCCCTCATATCTTTGGCCATGTTCCTCATGGTCTAGATAATTTCATTCACATCCACTTCAACTGTTTGAGCCTGTACTTTACCTCTCCGTGCTAGCGTCGTATTTTCACTCTACAAAACAAGTATTACCGAGGTGATCAAGCTTAATAACAAATGACTAAACAGGTAACATATGACACCAACAGGAGCTCCTATCTTCTCAAACCTAATGCTCTATTCCATAAGGTCAAAACAAATACAAGCTAGCCAACTACCTAGGTGCAGCCAACTAACCTGAACTAGTCCCTTACTTGAGGAATTCTACCCTGTCCTAACCTAGGTAGCTATGCTTTGATACCAACTTAATGTAATGCCCCTATCTAGTGTTAGAATTCCTCTGATGCAAACAGATAGGTTCGATACATTATTCTTATCCTTTATTTAATTAATGTCTGAGCAATCATACCATTTAGTTATATTAAGCATATTAGGTTCAGGATATTTTGCTCAGATTAAACTCGTATGCACAGCAGAATAAAAGAAATACTAAACTACACAGTGAAAATTAAAACCTTCAAGTAATTTAAATAAATACATGTCCAACAATATCAATTACATTCTATAAACATATACAGGGATATATGAAGTACCCATCCATAAGAAGTTAGGAGACAACAATCCTATCACTCAGACCCCTTTACAAATTACTAAAATGGACTGGTCCTTTACATATCCCTTCCCCGATTCTTTCTCAATTACATCCCAAGTCTACTGCCAAAAGAATAATCCTAGTTTTAAATTAAATATGTCTAGACTAGGTCCCAAAAATAGGGGTTACAAAATTTCTTAAACCCAAAAAGAACTCGATCTCTCGGCCCAGCTATACGTCTGCATCTGATACATATTAGCATATGAATGAGAAACACAAGTTTCCCAGTAGCTTAACAATTCGGTTTTAAAACAACTAATATGTATCATGGTACAAGCACCAAAATATTTAATTCTACATTCTTGGAATAAAAACGTAGCATCGTGCATAAACATAAATTGGCAAGCAATGTATGATCAATTTAAAGGTCAATGTGATAAAATAATATTCATTTCAAATAAAACATCTTTACATACTATAAAACGCATTGTTGCAGAATTAACAAAACCATTTATGCTTGTCATTCTTAAAACTTGCTTTTATCTAATGGTTGTGCACACTTGGGTACTATGTAGACACTTGACCACCTTTATAAAAATCTCTTGTGCACCCTTGGGCATTTGTGGACACTT
This sequence comes from Senna siamea, assembly GCA_031216115.1. Lineage (NCBI taxonomy): Eukaryota > Viridiplantae > Streptophyta > Magnoliopsida > Fabales > Fabaceae > Senna > Senna siamea. Next base: position 20,964,895 of record CM062363.1, on the reverse strand, counting down.
GGCCACCTTTATAAAAATCTCTTGTGCACACTTGGGCACTTGTGGACACTTGGCCACCTTCTTAGGGTCATTGTGCGCAATTGGGCACTAAGTGGGCACTTGGCCACCTCTTAGGGTCATTGTGCACACTTGGGCACTATGTAGACACTTGGCCACCTTTGTAATTTTTTGTCAAGTTTCAAGGAAAAATTTTCTTTTTCTTGAAAATAATATTAATGTATAATTCTTATAAAATTATGATATCTTTAAGAATAAATTCTCTTTCCTTGGGAATTAATCTCAATATACATTTCTTATGAAAATTCTAAGATTATCAATAATAATTTCTTCTTTCTTGGAAATTAATTCCAATGTACATTTTTCTTTCTAAAAAATCTAATATTTTCAAGAATAATTCCTCCTTTCTTGGAAATTAATTTTTAATGTACATTTCTTCTAAAATTCCATTATCTTGAAGAATAAATTCTCCTTTCTTAGGAATTATTATCAATGTACATTTCTTATGAAAATTCCATAATAATTTCATCTTTCTTGGAATAAATTCAAATGTGCATTTTTCTAAAAATTCTAATAACCTCAATAATAATTCCATCTTTCTTGAAAATTAATTATAGCGTACATTTTCAAGAAAATTCTAATATTTTTAAGAATAATTCCTCCTTTCTTGAAAATTAATTTTTAATGTACATTTCTAATAAAATTCTAGTAACCTCCCTTTTTAAGAAATAATGTCATCTCTTAGAGAAATTCCTACTAGGTTTGAAATAATTCCCTTTCTTGAATAATAGCAATAATATCATTTCTTACGAAAGTCTACCAGGTTCAAGAATAATTTTTGCTTAAGGAAATATCTATAACCTAATCATATCAAAGGTTCAACATCAATTTAGTATCCAATCTCATCTTCTATTTGGTTAAAAAGTTTCATGGAAAAATTGGTTCTCAAAATTGTAATTCCCTTTTCCTCATACTCAAGCCTAGTTCATTATGAGCATATTATTAACTAGATATTACCTTTACATAATACCTTACTCATTTTATCACATCAACTTAACATACAAGCTTAGCCAATAAAGCATGCATTTTAACTAGAATGTAGGGTAATAACATCATGCTCCATGGAAGACTTGTGGAAACATGGTGGTTGCACATACTAAAACATGGAACATGATCTTGTTGGAATTGTTAACCTACCTATTTGGTGCCCTAAGATGGTGTGCTTGGCTTCCTCTTGATCCTTTGTTTCCCTTGCTTTCCTTCTTGGCCACCTTTACTTCTTCCTCTTCAAACTTTGGTGTTTCTCGCACAAACTCACGTTCTCTCCCTTTTTCTCTCTTTTTCACGTGTGTGTATATGTAGTTTCCTATGTTGCATGCTCTCTCTTCCCTTTATCCCTTCTTTCCTCTTCACGTGTGGTTTGTTGTATGCATAAAAGTCTAATTTTCAATTCCCTTTTGTCTCTTTTCTTTGGGTCATGTGTGCATACATTCTTGCAAGAATAAAATTTCCAATTTCCATTCCCTTTTCTTCCTTCATGTGTGGCATTTCATGGGATTCCTGACTCTTTTTGTCTCTTGCTTAGGTGGCATAGCATGCATACAATTTTGAATTTCCTTTCTCTCAATTACATGCTACCTTTTCTTCCCTTCTTTATGTGTGCTTTTGGTATATATCTCCCAACTTGGAAATTCCATTCCTCCTTTCTTTCTTCATGTGTCCTAGGGCACCACATTCTCCATTTATTTTTTGATTATTTCTTGTTTATTATTAATTTAACCTTGCTTATGCCATATGTGTACTTCCTAGTACAATTGTTTTTCTTCCAAGTTACTCTATCCTCTTTCTTTTATGCCACCTTGCTTGCAATTTCTTTCCTTTTTCTCCTTCCTAATATAACATTGCACTTGTTTCCTTTTGTTCCATTCGGTTTCCTCTCCCTATTCCTTGTATTTCTCATTCTACCACACCTTAAAGGAAGGGATTCATGCACCCTCTTCACGCCATCACCTTCTTATTTCAAGGTTGCCCATTTCTTCTCTCATATATGTTTAATTTAAAAAAGAAATTTTGCCCTCTTCCTTTTCCTCTCTTTTAATGTGTAGGGGAATAGAAAATTCTGCACCCTTTACACACACACATATATATATTTTTCTTGCACTAGGTGTACTTGCAAGTACACTTTTCCTTTGCTTGCAATCTTGGCATTACTTGTAGTTTAAGTATAGTCCTCCTTACTTGTCAAATTGGTTTTACTTCTTCCCACTTTTCACATGTGCATTTCCTTGCAATTTCCATGTCCCTATTCGTGTGATGCATAGGAAAATTCTGCACCTTTTTGGTTTTACTTGCTGCCTTCATTTATTAGTTTATTAAATTCCCTCCATGCATACTTAAACAAAACACAATAAAATTATGCACCCTTTCCTTTTACCTCATGCAAGCCACATGTCTTAGTTTCTTTCTCCTTGCCATATACACACATACCCATTGTATATATATATTTTTGAGTGCTTTTAGTCTTCCTTCATTTCCACTTCTCATGAGACTTGAAATTCTCATGCATAAAAATAGAATTTCCATTCCCTTCTCTCACGTACGATGCATGCAAGGCACATATATGCATATATATTTAAATTCTTCCCTTTCCCATGCACGCTTAATTTTCCCCACTTGCATGTGCCCACACATATACATGCACATATTTTAAATGTTGCATCCTACTTGTTTTTCTCATGGCACTTAGGCTAGGTGACTAAAAAGGAGAAAAAAAGAATTAAATTAAGCTCATAATTTGGCTAAAATGGAGAGGTAATCTAAAATCCAATATCTTACAAATTGAAAGCATACTTAATTTAAATACCAAAATCACGCAAGCAATTGTATCCAATTAATTACAAAACAGTAATTTAGGCTAATTGAAATTTGGGGTGTTACAGTATGTTCCTGAATCAGAGGGATTGAGGAACCTAATACTAGAGGAAGCCCATAGAAGTAACTATACTATTCATCCAGGAGCCATGAAGATGTACCAAGATTTGAAGGAAAGATTTTGGTGGCCAGGTATGAAAAGGAAAATAGCCGAGTATGTTGTTAAGTGCTTAATATGCCAACAGGTCAAGATAGAACATTAAAAACCTCTAGATATCCGAGAATGGAAATGGGATAAAATTTTAATGGACTTTGTGATAGGATTACCCAGGACACAAGTTGGAAATGATGGCATTTGGGTTATAATGGACAGATTGACAAAATTTGCACATTTTTTGCCAATTAAAATAAATTATTCATTAGATAAATTTGGTCAGATTTATGTTCAAGATATTGTAAGACTGCATGGTGCTCCTACCAGTATAATATCTAATAGAGACCCTAGGTTTACTTCTATGTTTTGGAAAGCATTACAAGAAGCCTTTGGGATAAAACTAAACTTCAGTATTGCTTATCACCCTCAAACAGATGGGCAGATTGAAAGAACTATTCAAACCTAGAAGATATGCTTAGGGACATGCCTTGGAGCAAAGAGGAAACTAGGACAGGAACTTACCTTTAGTGGAGTTTTCTTACAATAATAGTTATCATTCCAGCATAAGAATGGCGTCTTACGAGGCCCTGTATAGAAGAAAATGTAGATCACCAATATGCTAGTTTGAAGTAGGGGAAAGATAGCTATTAGGACCTAATTTGGTGCAGTAGACCACTGACCAAATCAAAATGATTAGAGATAAAATGGCCAAAGCCCAAGATAGACAAAAAAGTTACGCTAACAAAAGAAGAAGGCCATTAGAATTTAAAGAGGAAAATCATGTATTTTTAAAAATCTCCCCAACCACTGTTATAGATAGGGTTATAAAATGTAGAAAATTAAGTCCAAGATACATTGGAATTTTTTAAATATTAAGAAGAGTTAGTCCATTAGCTTACCAGATAGCCTTACCACCCTCTTTTTCTAACCTCCATGATGTCTTCTATGTATCCCAACTTCGAAAATACATCCCAGACCCTTCTCATATCCTTGATGCTAATGTAATATAGTTAAAAGAAAATCTAACATACCAACTGAAACCTGTACAAATCATCAGTACTGACGTCAAGCAATTAAGGAACAAGACAATTCCTTTCGTAAAAGTATTATAGGATACAATGTCACCCCAAAAGGCTACATGGGATAAGTAGAAGGATATGCAAAAAAATTTCCTCGAGCTATTTATATGAAAGCATAGTGAATTTTGAGGAGGAAATTCTTTTAAGGATGAGAGATTTTAATATCTGAATTTTTCCTATTTTTAGTACACTTTAAATTTATAAATGTAGCAATTTGATGACCAAAGATTTTAATTAAATTACCTTAGAATTTTGAAAACTGAGAAAAGGGACCAAATTGAAAGAGAAAGATTTGAACTAAAGTGAAGAATAAAAAGGTTTACTAAAGGGCGAAAAGTAATCATTTTGCCTCTAAAATATCTCGTGCATTTATGATACATCATTATGATGCTAGGAAAATATCTAAAACGTAATGATTACGCTTGAAAAATATCTAGAAGAAAATATCCGAGGACAAAAAGGATAAATTTTATCCAAGGGTAAAATGATAATTTCACCCAAGGGTAAAATAGTAATTTTATCATAAGGGTAAATTAACATTTTACTTAGAAAACATAGTGACAAATACCCTTAAGATTACTCCTCTAAATTTTCAAAAATTATGGAAGCCAATAAAGGGGTAAATTGGCCATTTTGACAAAAAGGACAAAATGGTAATTTTACACTAAGTGCAAAATTGTAATTTTACACTTTAGGGCTAAAATTGTCATTTCATCATGAAAATATTTATAGAATTTATATTGTATCATTTTTCAAAATTGTAAATCAAAATTGAAGGAAAAAGATAGAAAAAGTGAAGGATAAAGTAGTTTTGCACGTAAGGGCAAAATGGTCTTTTGCCACTCATTTTAAAATCACGTTTCCTTCCTCCTCTAAACAAGAAAAGTCGACAGAAAAAATAGGGGAAAGGATAAGAAGGTGCAGTGTGAAACCGAGAAGGGAGAAGGAAGAAAAAGAAAGGTAAAGAAAGGAGAAAACTTCAAGACAAACTTATTTTCATTGATAAACTAAGGTAGCTCTACATCCTCCTACCATTTATTTCATGTTTTATGGTTGTTTTTAAGCTCTTATATATCTTACATGGATGCCATAAATAGTACCAATTCTCTCTCTACATTCTTAAAATTCCAAAAATTCTATTGGGATTTGCTTAAAATGATGAATGAATACATATTTGAGTATTGATTGAAAGTTTTAAAGTGTTTCTGAAAAATTTGCAAATTTATTTCCAATTTTATGAAAAATGCTCAATTTTTGAATGATGGTTATATGATGCTTGGATTATCATGATTTTGTTGGGTATATAATTTTTTATCATTAATTCATGGTGAAAATGGGATAAATGAAAAGATTGGATGGAAACCATGTTGACTCCTAATTTCCCCTTTGTTGACCATGGCTATGCTTCATTTTGGAATGGAAAAATTTGTTGGAATTTGCTTATTCTCCTAGTATTGTCTAGGCCAAAGATGAAGGAGGAAAGAAGGAATAAATTTGTGATGAAACAATATGGTTTTCATTTCTTTCCACACTTAACTGAGAGCATGAAAGTATTTGGGAAAGAAGTTTTGTTAAATTTTGCTTAACCTTGCCCATTTAACATGATGTTGTCTTGGTTATGGGAAAGAAGAATGTATATCTTGATGAAATGGTGTGTTTGCCTTAAATTTCTCTCCTTGGCCGAGACAACATGCTGGTAGACAAGGGAAGAATGTGGTTAAACTTTATATGGATAATGTCATTGTTGTTCATGGCCAAATGAGAGAAAGAGAACTTTTATTTGATAACAAAACATTATTTTTGTAACATCCGCTCCTAAATTTTGAGAGATGTTGTCAATTTTAGTTAATTGCTTATGTATAATGCATTTATGTTTAGTTAGATTTGTATATAGTTGCATGAGTGTAAGAATTGGACTAGAAATGAGTGAGAAAATTGACTAGAATGAAAAAAAGGAATAAATTGCAAAGTGGAAAAGTTTAGGTATGACAATCGTAATTTTGGCCAAAAGAATTACTGTAGTTAATAGAATTTTGTAATTCTCCCACCAATGGGTTAGGGACAAAAAGGAAATTTCTCATATAGTTTGAAATTTACCAATTTGAGGCCAAATGATCAAAAATTGTGAATCCATGCAAGTGTTAGATTGTCATATAAATATGGCCAGGAGTCAGACTCCTTCATTCCAAAACTTAGACTTCCACTTCTAGAGAGAGAGGGTATGACCGAGTAGAGAGAGAAGTTGAAGGATCAAGCAAGTGAATCTCATTTTTAGCAAGATTTGAAGTCAGAAAAGTGATAAGGAAGGCATTTACAACATTAATCAGCATCAAAACATCATTTAAACATGGATTAAGGTAGCATAATAACCTAATCCCTTTATTTTGGAGTTTACCGTTCACATGATTGAAATTTGTGAAATTGAACTTGTTTGAAAGAAAAAGGGAGTAAGTATTATATTATTATTATTTTTTTTAATTACTATTGGGTATTTTTAACCAATTGAATATACTGGTGCATGCTTATAATTGCTTCTAAAAGTTGGCTTTTTCACCTTAAATGAAAATGAGTTTAAATCTCAGATTTAGACAAGATTATATGATGTTTTAGGCTATTTTATTATGTTAAATGTTGTTGATAAGTTTATCTTTAGTTCATCAATTTCAAAATGGCTTTAAAAATAAGTTTTTGGATTGAAAATCTGGGTTAATGGCAAGTCATAAAATAGATTAAGACAAAGCAGCTGACTGCCACGGTGCAACAATCGACTGTCGTGCTCTTGAGGTGCCTAGAAATGTATACAAAATGCTAGCAATCGACTGCTAGGCACCTATAAGTCAATTGTTGTATTATTCCTTTTCCAGAAATGCCCAAAAGCAGAGCAGCCGACTGCCCCGATCTAGCAGTAGACTGTCAGGCCTAACAGTAAGCTAGCAGCTGACTTCTAATCACCTAGTAGTTGAATGATAGCTCTTTGTTTGGAATTTTAAAGATTGAACAGAATGCAACCAGTCGACTTGTAGCATGGTACCAATTGACTGCCACCTTTTGTAATGGAATGATGAACTTGATTACATGTTTGAACGATATTTAGCCTAAAAAATTAATCTAAACTATAGATTAAACTTAAATTATAAGCAAGGTAACATAGACTCTAAATGTAAATGAGAAAGAGCATAAAAGTGATGCAATTTAAAAGGAAAGAGTAAGAATGCATAAGAGAAATGAGAATTGTATTCTTAATATATGTATTTGTGGTAGATAGGTTCATATCTAAATGACTGATTATTGGTACAGGATGGTGATTAGACATTCCACTAGTATCGTGATAGTTGTAAATTGTAAGTTAGTGACTTAATGGCCAATGTAAATGAAAAGTCACATACTTAGAATTTACAGAACTATAGTATGCACCGATTCACCCATATATATATGTTTATGAATAGCATTTTGGGGACCCCAGTATGTACTCAATATGTGGAACCTAAATGTGTGGACTCAATGTGGGGACTCTATTGTACTTGGATCCTATAACATTCACTCCTTTTGCGCATTAAGAGATGTTTGTTAATTTTTAATGAATCAAATGCTTGTGTTTGTTGCATTAGGCTACATGTAGTTGCATTAGGAAAAGAGTTTTAAGGGAAAAGAAAGAATAAGGACCAAAATGAAAGGAAAAAGAAGAAGTGAGTATAGAGGTATGAAATTCTAAAACTTTAGGGCAATAGGCTATAATTTTAGCCAAATGATTTACTATAGCAACATAATTCTGAAAATTTCCCACCAAGCAGTTAGGGACGAAATGGTCATTTAACATAAAGTTAGAAGAATTACTAATTTAGGCCAAATGGTTGGCAATTAAGAGCAGAATTGCAAAGAGCCGGATCACCTATAAATAGGTGAAGCCTCTAGAGCTCTTCATTTGCATCCTGAAGTCTGAACTTTAGAGAGAGAGAGAGAGAAAGAGTAGAAATTGTGAAGGAAGTAAGTTGTTAGATGATTTTAAGCCTTTTTGGAGTTAAGAAAACTTACCAGAACTTTTTTCAACCATCAAATACCGATTGGAAATTAGCAAAAAGGTAACAAATCACCTATCTCCCTTATTTTTGAAATTTAATATGTATGTTTGGTAAATTCTGAGTTTTCATAATTTTGAACTTCAGGGAGATTAAAACCTACATTCTTAGTGTTTTTTATTGCTATTGGATGTTTTAAAATGCTTGAATATACTGGTGAATACATAAATGCAAATATGAGAAATGGGTTTTTCTGGTTTTTTGAAAAAGAGTTTAAATCCAAGATTTGAGCATGAACAATCGGTGGTTTGGGCTGTTTTCTTGTGGTAAATGAAGCTCTTATGCTGTTACTAAGTTTTAAATCATCAAAACTATATTAAAAATATGTTTTGGTGCCAAAATCTGGGTTAACGGACTTTCGAAAAATAGAGCATAACGTAGCAGTCGACTTGTAGGCCTTGCCAGTCGACTATCGTGCTCCTGAGTTTGCCCATAATCGTATCCATAATGCTAGCAGTCGACTACCAGGGGCTAGAAGTCGACTGCCATGTTCTTATTTTCTAGAAATTAGCCAAGAATAGAGCAATCGACTGTCAGAGTCCTGGAAGTCGACTGATTGCTCACTATTTGAAACATTTTTGGGACAGCAAGCTGGAAGTTAATTGTCAGGAGGTTGAAAGTCAACTTGTAGCTCTCTATTTTGGGAAAATAGACTCAATAACCTCTTTTTGTACACAATTAGCCTAATACTTCGCTCAAATGTAGGATTTAATCTTGACTGGTAATGGGTAACATGAGAAATGTGTAGCTTGAGAAATCATGAGAAAAAGAAGAGAAACATGAGAATTTTAATGAGCATAAACCATAAATGAGAATGACAGTAAATGGTTAATCCGCGAGAATGGATGCATTTGGTTATACCGCGAGAATGGATGCATTTGGTTACTCCACGAGAATAGTTGCAACTGGCTTTAATCCAGGAAAAGTTTTACAAACGGTTAACTTGAGAATAATTACTGACGAATAACATGAGAATAAATGCTGACGGATAACCTGAGAATAAATGCTGACAGTTAACCTGAGAATAAATGCTGATGGTGAAAATCACAAGAATGATTGCAGGTGGCTCATGACCATAAGAGAATCTCATTTATGAATAGAAATTTGAAAGAATTACTGTGTGATGCTTTTGACTATGGTCATATCAAATTGCATAATTTCTTTGTTTATGCTTTACAATGATATTAGAATATGAGTTGTTACCATTACAGTCTGAGAATGTATTCATGTATGCCATGTCATTAATATTTATTGCAATGTAAGAGTATTCATAAGTATATGCATGATATATTTGTGTAATCCATGTACATTATTCCAATAGCATAATATTTGAAAATATTCTAAAAAAGAATGTAGTGGTTTTTCATACCAATACGGTGGTACAAGTCAGCAATGTTTAAATTACAAGTGATTATTGCTACTGAGAAATATTTCTCATTAAAGCTGATCTGTATCAAATGCCTAGCTACCAGGTGCTGATGGAGATAGAGATAGAAGTAGTGGAGCCTATTTGTATTTTAGTTACCACCTTTCCCCTGACTGTGTGCATAACTAGAAGTTTATAGTATTTATACATGACCACTTCCCTGAATCTTTATTAGTATTTTAAAAGGATCAGGAGGATGATTTTGGTGTAAGTAAAGAGGACATGTATACATTAAGATATGTGAGATAAAGAATTTTGCTTAATACAGGGTATGAGTGGCAAGCTTGTTGTCTCCTTACCCTACTCAGACTCGCATATCTATAGGTATATGTCTGGTACACACTACGGTATATGTATGTATAAATATTATGTATAGTTGAATGTGAATGTGAATATATCTATATCTATGTATTTCATTTAAATGACTTTAATTATTTTCGCTGCGTAACGTGTGAGAACCCGAGTGTAGTAACCCAAACTAGTGGCACTCAACTATTTAACTTAGAAAAAATTAAAAATATACTCGGGTAGAGGTAGTAGTAAGTCACCAATCCTATATTATATTACCTTATATTATTTAATTATCTAAAAGGAATATAGGGTTGGGGGCGTTATAGATCCAATGGAGGACACTACAGAATGTACACAAATATGATATACAGTCGATGACTGCCAATGGGCATAGTTGCCAGAGTACATATTCAAAAGTATAGAGTGGTGCACATGATGACCCTCTAGATTTCTCTTATATTATGCAATTATATGATGATAGTTGGCAGAGGCCAAGGAGAAATGCTCTTATTTCCTTATTGCTCTTTATTTTACAATGAAAGTTATATGAATAATGTTATGTTACCTGTGTATGTTCTAATAAATTTATGAGATATATACTATGAGTTGAGCATATAGAGTAAGCAATGCATGCAAGTATGAGTGTTAAATGAAATGTTATACAAGATAACCCAATAGATGTATTGTTTTATGAAAAAGAATGTAGAATTTTCGTATAATTTTACGGTGGTACAAAATAGCTATTTTGAAAACTGGTTATTAATGCTACTGAGATTTATTTTCATAAAAATGTTGGCTTGTATCAGATGCCTAGATACCATATCCTCATTGAAGTAGAGATTAGAGTTCGTTGAAATACCCTACTTAGGGTATTTCCCTGTAATTAAGGAATTATAGGTCATTTTTGTGGTTAAAGTACCCTCAATTCCCTAATTGCATTGAGTGTTAGGGATTGTACATTGTTTTTTCATGCCCATTTCCCTGAATCCTTATTAGTATTTTGAAAGAATCAAGAAGAAAATTTTGGTGTAAGGAAGGAAGGCATATATGCATCAAGATATGTGAGATAGGTAATTTTGCTTAAAACGGGGTATGAATGGTAGGCTTGTTGTCTCCTTACCCTGCTCAAGCTTACATATCTATAGGTATATGTCTACACACACTAATGTTTATGTATGTATAAATATCATGTACAATTGAATGTAAATGTAAATATGCCCATACCTATCTATCTCATTTCAATTTCTTTAATTATTTTTGCTACGTAACATGTGAGATCCTGAGTGTAGTCACCTAGACCAATAATACTAATTATTTCATTTGCTAAATATTTAAAATTTGACTTGGGCAAAGGAAGTAGCAATTCAACAATCTTATAGTACATTGCTTATATTATTTAAATCACTTAAAAGGAATTGTAGGATTGGGGGGTTACAATTTTCCCCTTTTTCTTTCACTTAGCCAAAATTAATTATGTGTGAAGAAAAATATTTTGTTTGAATCTTGTTCATTCCACATAATATTGTCTTAGCTATGGATAAAATGAGAAAAAAGTTTTATAGGTTGATGAAATGGCATATTTTGCCTAAATTTTCCTTCCTTAGCTGTGGTATCATGTAAATTGGCAAGGGAAAATGTTGTGAAACTTTGCCTAAGATTTTCATTGGCAATTTGGCTACTAGTAAAAGAAAGAGGGAAATTGATGTTTTGATTAGACTATCCTATTTTACCTAGATTGGAATTTCTTGACCGAAAGCATGATGAAAGTTTGGTGAAAAGCTTTAAAATCATGAAATCCTAGCAATTATAATGTACATTAATGGTGAAATAGTTGAATACATACCTAAAGGTATGTTATGAGAATAGAAATACTTTTAGGTATGTATAGATAGATAACGAGTGAAATGGAAATATATGACAAAGAAAAGTGCAAATATTCACCTTAAGACTCTAAATGTGAAATGGAAAAACATGGCCTGGAAAAATTGTATAGAAATAGAAGGGAAGCTATAAAATTATGTTTATAAAAAGGGCTAAAGCAAAAATTGGGAAATTAAATTAAGAAATCACTACTTTTCCCTTGTTTTCTTCTCTTGGTCGAGAATAACACCCCCTTTTTCTATACAATTTGGTCATGATATTGTTATGAGGGTCATAGTTTATGAAAGTATAGTATCATGACAAATAAAAGAAATAGCGAGGGAAACATAGATAAAGAAAGGAAAACATAGAAATGTAAGGAAGAAAACTTAAAGAAGTATTCCAATATATGTTATAGAATAGACTAGCTTGTAACCAAGTGACCAATTATCAGTATGGGATAGTCATTTGGCATTCCATGGTTGTATCATAAATATAAATGATTAAACATCCACTCAAAATAAAGATTTTCAAAAAACACTGTGATGGTTGCAAATTCTAAGTTAGTGTAGCCTAAATGGCCAATTAAAAGGAAACATTCACTTAGAATTTAGCATAATCATGGATACAAGCCAAGTCATCCTAAATTATATATGGGAGAAAGTGTACTAGGAATATGATCCACTGGTAAGGGGTGGTGATTCCATAGCATCATGGTTCACCCAGAAAGCAGAGAGGAAATGATCTGCACAGTTAGCAGTGATCCCGTGAGTTTAATTTTAAGATATTAATGCAGTCCCCAATAGGGTAGGAAGGGAATAAAACTCCCATTGTATATGGAATGATCTGTGGTAAGGGCAGTGACCATACGTTATTTGGACGGGTCGGACCCCAAGCTCTCGGGTACCCGACGGATCTGCTCCAAATCTGCTCACCACGGTAATTTGGGTGGCGGACAGTGAGGAAAGGCGAGGCAGCGCACGGATGGCGGAAATGTACAAAGATCCGACGAGAAAACACGAATGGGTCGCGAGCCTTCTCTCGCGCTACGGACACCGTGAACGGCGCCACGGACAGCCAAGGTGGTGGAGGACCGTGCGCGAAGCCTCTTCGGTCGTTGGTCGGCCTCCCTCGGTGGCGGTGGTGCACGAGCTCACTCGCTTCGCGTGATGGGTCTTCACGCTTCACTGTTCACTCCCCTCGCGTGATGGGTCTTCACGCTTCACTGTTCACTCCCCTCTCTAATTCACGATCCAGCTCCCCTTCTTTTTCTTCCTTTTTTTTATATATATATATTTTTTCTACTGTTCACTTCAGCCTTTTGCACAATGGAGCTCCTCTCGCACGATGTTTGGACTTTCCTTCACTCCAAATTACTTCGTTTGCTGACGAAGACTTGGTAAAATGCCTGAAAAAAAAATAAAGCAAACTTAAGTGATTTTAATAACAAAATTACACAAAAAATGCTCACAAAATGGACAATTCACATCAAGAAATTTTGTATAGAATCGGACACATCAAGTTGATAGAGTTAAAAATACAAATAAAAGACCTATTGGAAAAACAATTCATTAGGCCCAGTGCTTCACCTTGGGTAGCACCAGTCTTATTTGTAAAGAAGAAATATGGAAGCTTAAGGTTGTGCATAGATTATAGGCAATTGAATAGGATAACAATAAAGAATAAATACCAATTCCCTAGGATAGACGATCTATTGGACCAATTAAGAGGGGCTACTATATTTTTCAAAATTGATTTGAGGTCGAGGTACCATCAAATCAAAGTGAGAAGAGAAGACATACCTAAGATAGCCTTTAGAACCAGATATGGGCATTATGAATTTCTTGTAATGCCATTCGGATTGACGAATGCTCCAGTTATTTTTATGTATTACATGAATCATATCTTTAGACCATACCTTGATTAATTCGTGGTAGTGTTTATAAATGACATTCTTGTATATTCTAAAAGTAGTGAAGAGCATGAACATCATCTTAGGATTGTTCTACAATTGCTTAAAGAGAAGCAATTGTATGATAAAATTAAGATGTGTGAATTCTGGTTAGAAGAGGTAAGATTTTTTGGTCATGTGATTAATAGAGATGGGGTAGCAGTGGATTCTATTAAGACAGAAGTAGTAGTTAGTTAGGAACGACCTACCACAGTGACCGAAATCCATAGTTTTCTCGGATTAGCTGGTTACTATAGGAAATTTATTCAAAGGTTTTTACAAATAGCTGCCTTTGATTAAATTAACTAGGAAGGATGTTCCATTTGTGTGGGATACCAAATGTGAACATAGTTTCCAAACTCTAAAAGAAAGACTAACAACCATACTTGTCTTAATTATTCCAGACCCATTAGAAAATTTTAAAGTGTACTGTAATGCATCCAAGAAGGGCCTATGGTGTGTCTTGATACAGGATAGGAAGGTAGTAGCATATGCGTCTAGGCAATTGAGACCCCATGAGAAGAATTATCCTACTCATGATCTTGACTTAGTAGCCATAGTGTTTGCCTTAAAGATTTGGATACATTATCTCTATAGATCTAGGTTTGAGGTATTTAGTGACTACAAAAGTCTCAAATACCTTTTTAATTAGAAAGAATTAAATATGAGACAAAGGAGGTGGATGGAATTTATTAAAGACTATGATTTTGAATTGAAGTACCATCCCGAAAAGGCAAACATAGTGCCCGACGCTTTAAGTAGGAAATCCCTTCATGTAGCTCACATGATGGTGAGTGAAATGAATTTGGTTGAACAGTTTAGGGATATGAGTCTATTCACTCTAGTATTACCAAATAAGATGTACTTGAGTGAAATAAAAATCAAGAATATCTTTAGAACTTAAATCCTAGAAGCCCAAAGGGAAGATGAATTTTTGAAGTCCCTAAAAGATCCAAAAGAATTTAAGAAAGAAACCGATGGGATAATAAACTTCCAGACTAGGTTATATATCGCTAAACCAGGGGGATTAAGGGATAAAATTTTAGAAGAAGCCCATAAAAGTAACTACACTATTCATCCTGGTGCCACTAAGATGTACCAAGACTTAAAAGAAAATTTTCTAGTGGCCAGGTATAAAGAAGCAAGTAGTTGAATATGTTGCTAAATGCCTAGTGTGTCAGCAGGTGAAGAATGAACATCAGAAACCTGCCAAAATGTTACAACCTCTAGAAATTCTAGAATGGAAATGAGAGAAAATTTCCATAGATTTCGTAGCTGGTTTGCCTAGAACTCAGTTGGGAAATGACGAAATTTGGGTGATTGTTGACAGATTGACTAAATTTGCACATTTCCTAACTATTAAAATAAATTTTTCATTGGATAAGTTTGCCACTTGTATATACAAGAAATAGTAAAATTTCACGAAATACCCACTAGTATAATATCAAATAGAGATCCTAGGTTTACTTATAGATTCTAGAGAGCCTTGCAAGAGGCATTTGGTACTAAGTTAAACTTTAGTATTGCTTATCATCCTCAAACCGATGGGCAGACTAAGAGGACCATCCAAACTATAGAAGATATACTTAGAGCTTGTATATTAGAACAAAATGAAAGTTGGGATAAAATTTTGCCTTTAGTTGAATTTTCCTATAACAATGTATATCGCCCTTGTGTTAGTTTGAGGTGGGGGAGAGATAAATACTACGACCAGAATTAGTTT
Source organism: Senna siamea (assembly GCA_031216115.1). NCBI lineage: Eukaryota > Viridiplantae > Streptophyta > Magnoliopsida > Fabales > Fabaceae > Senna > Senna siamea. The sequence continues at coordinate 20,949,467 of CM062363.1, read as the reverse complement.
AACAAACTACAGACCAGATAAAAGTGATAAGAGAGAAAATGGATAAGGCCCAAAATAGACAAATGAGTTATGTTGATAAAAGGAGAAGGCCATTAAAATTTGTAGAAGGAGATTATGTTTTTCTAAGAGTATCTCCAATTATTAGTATTGGTAGGGCTATTAAGTTTAGAAAATTGAATCCTAAATACATTAGACTATACCAGATTTTGAAAAGAATAGGTTCATCTGCTTATCAAATAGCATTACCTTTATTTTTGTCTAATCTCCACAACGTTTTTCATGTTTCTCAACTTCGTAAATATATCCTAGATCCTTCTCATATTCTTAACACCAATACTATACAATTGAAAGATAACTTAACTTATAATCATAAACCTTAAACAATCATTGGTAATGAAGTCAAACAATTGAAGAATAAGACGATTCCACTAGTAAAAGTGTTGTGGGATCAGTCATCACCACAAGAAGCCATGTGGGAAAAGGAAGATGATATGAGAAGAATTCACCCAGAGTTATTTGTTTAGGTATGTTTTAAATTTTGACGACAAAATTTTTTAAAGGAGGGGAAAATTGTAACATCTGTTCCTGCTATGCATTAAGAGATGTTTGTTGATTTTAAAGGAATTAAATGCTTGTGTTTGCTGTATTAAAATGGCATATAGATGAATTAAAATAAGTTAGAATAAGAGTTTTAAGGGAAAAGAAGGAATGAGGACCAGATTAAAAGGAAAAAAGATGAAGTAAGGATAGATGTGTGAATTTCCAAAACTTCAGGGCAATAAGCCGTAATTTTAGCCAAAAGATTTATTGTAGCAACAGAATTTTGAAATCTCCCACCAGTGAATTATGGACAAAATGGTAATTTAACTCATAGTTGGAGAAAATGTCATTTTGAGTCGAATGGTTGGGAATTAGGAGTAGAATTGCAAAGGACCAGATCACCTATAAATAGGTGAAAACTTCAGAACTCTTATTTGGCATCCTGAGTTCTGAAATTCTTAAGAGAGAGGGAGAGCAAGTTAGACAGAGAAGGAGAAGGAATTGTGACCAAACAAGATGGTTGAGCAAATTTAAGCATTTTGAGAGCTAGGAAAACATTCCAGAACACTTCACAATCATCATAAACCAACATACAATTAGCAATAAGGTAGCAAATCACCAATCTCTCTCATTTTCGAAATATCACTGTTTATAATTGAAAACTTTGATTTTTCTGTTGTTTAATTTTGAGAGAGGTTAAAAACCTACATTCTTAGTGTTTTTTTATGGCTATTGGATGTTTTAAAATACATAAATATGCTTACGAATGTCTGAATGAAAATATGAAAAATGGGTTTTTCATGATTTTTGAGAAAGAGTTTAAATTCAAGATTTGAGCATGAGTAATGAGTGGTTTGGGTTTTTTTTGTGGTGAATGAAGCTCCTATGCTGTTATTGAGTTTTAAATCATCAAAACCATTTTAAAAAAATGTTCTTAGGCTAAGAAAATTAGTCAATTGCGAGTTTAAAATAGAGCATAATGTAGAAGTCAACTTATAGCCCTTACTAGTCGACTGTCGTGCTCTTAATTTGCCCAAAAATGTGTTCAGAATGCTAGCAGCTGATTGCTAGGGGGTTGGAAGTCAACTGCCATGTTCTTATTTTCTAGAAATTAGCCCAGAATAGAGCAGTTGACTATCAGGGTCCTGGAAGTCGACTGGTTGCTCTCTGTTTGAAATATTTTGGGACAGTAAGTTGGAAGTCAACTACCAAGAGGCTAGAAGTTAGCTTGTAGCTCTCTATTTTGGAAAATATGACTCAATAACCTATTTTAAGCCACAATTAGCCCAATACTTCACTCAAATGTAGGATTTAAACCTAAGATGTAATGGTTAGCATGAGAATTGAAAATGCTTGAGAATAAATGGGAAAGAAAAGAGAAACATGAGATTTTATGAGATGAGCATAAATCATAAATGAGAATAACTACAAATGGTTAATCTGTGATAATAGCTGCAAATGGTTATGCTACGAGAATAGTTGCATTTGGTTGTACCGCTGGAATAGCTGTAATTAGTTATACCACGAGAATAGCTACAACTGGCTGTAATCCAGGAAAAGTTTTGTAGACAATTAACCACGAGAATGATTGCAGACAGTTAACCACGAGAATTAATGCAGACGGTTAACCACAAGAATGGTTGCAGATAGTGAAAACCACGAGAATGTTTGCAGGTGGCTCATGACCACGAGAGAACTCATTTATGATTAGAAATGTTTAAAGACTTCTTTTGTAATGCTTTTTATTATGGCTATATCAAATTGCTTGATTTCTTTGTTTATGATCTATATTGATATGTGACTATTATCTGTTGCCATTACCATATGAGAATATATCTTGTGTGACAGATATTTGATGACGTGCACCTGTATTCATAAGTATGTCTGTGTAACGTTTATGTATATTATTTTAATAGCATAATATTTTAATTATTGTGAAAGAATGTAGTGGATTTCCATATCAGTACGGTGGTATAAAGCAAAAAATTTTAAAGTTTTTGGTGATTTTGCTACTGAGAAATATTTCTCACTAAATGCTAATTGTATCAAATGCCTAGGTACCAGATTTTATTAGAGGTCGAGGTGGAAATGGTTGAGATACCATTTCTAGGGATTTTTTCTATAATAAAAGAATTATGGGTTATCTATGTTTGGGAAGTTCCTCCCACCCCCTGACTGCATGAAGTATTAGGTATGTATAGTATTTTGACATGCCTATTTTCCTAAATCCTTATTAGTATTTTGAAAGGATTAGGAGGATGATTTTGGTGTAAGTAAGGAGGGCATATATGTATTAAGATATATGAGATAGGGAATTTTTTTTAAAATGAGGTATGAGTGACAGGCTTATTGTCTCCTTACCTTGCTCAGGCTCATATATCTATAGGTATATGTATACACACACTAATGTTTATGTATGTATAAATATTGTAACGGCCCTATCTAATATTACCATTAATTCTAATATAAATAGATAGGTTCAGTACATCATCTTTATCCTTTATTTAATTAAAGTCTGAGCAATTATACCATTGAATTATATTAAGCGGATTAGGTTCGGGATCTTTTGCTCAAATTAAATGAACTTACATACACAGTGAAATAAAAGAAATTCTATGCTACACAGCGGAATTTAAACTTTTATACAATTTAATGAAATAAGTTCCATAATGTCTATTACACTACAGTAACATGTATCAGGATATGCGAAACACCCATCCATAGGAAGTCAGGAGACAACAATCCTGTCACTTAGACTCCCTTTACAATTTCCAAGACAGATCGATCCTTCACCTATCCTTTCCCCTGTTTCTTTCAAAAATTACATCTTAGGTCCACTGCCAAAAGAATAATCTGAGATCTAAACTAAGTATGTCTAGACTAGGACCAAAAATATGGGGTTACAAAAATTTTCTTTAACCCAGAAAGGACTTAATCTCCCAACCCAACTATGCATCCGCATCTAATACATATTAGCATATAATGAGAAACGTAAGTTCCCCAGTAGCTTAACAACTTAGGTTTTAAACCCACTAATGTGTATCAGGGTGTAAGCACCAAAATAATTAATTCTACATTCTTGAAATAAAAAACAACATAATTCATGATTATAAATTGGTAAGCACTATATGGTCCATTAAAATGTCAATAGGATGGAACTAATAAATTGTCAAATAAAACATGTTATGACATACATTACCATGCATTAACAAATTATTTAGGCTTATCATTCTTAAATTTTCTTTGTATTTTATTTGTGCACACTTGTGCACTTGGGGACACTTGGCCACCCTTAAAACTCTTTGTGTACACTTGGGCACTTATGGACACTTGGTCACCTTTAATATTCTTTGTGAACACTTAGGCACATGTGGACATTTGGCCACCTTTAATAGTCATTGTGCATACTTGGGTACTATGTGGACACTTGACCATCTTCCTAGGGTCATTGTGCACTCTTGGGCACTATGTGGACACTTGGCCACTACCTAGGGTCATTGTGCACACTTGGGCACTAGGTGGGCACTTGGCCACCTTTAACATTTCTTTAATTATCCAGGGAAAATTTTCTTTTCTTGAGAATCATTATTAGTATACATCCCCTTTAAAATTCTAATAACTTCAAGGATAAAATTCCTTTTTCTTGGAAATTACCATTAATGTACTTCATTTGGAAATGCTATTAATTTCAAGGATAATTTTCTCTTTCTTATAGTTTAATGCAATTATACATTTCTTGTGGGAAATTCAATATTTAAGGAATAATTTCTATTTTTCTTAGAAATAATTTCTAAGGTATATTTCTTATAAAATTCTAATAATTTCAATATTAATTTCTTTTTCATGGAAATTAATTTTAATGTATATTTTCTTTCTAAAAATTCTAATAATTTTGAGAATAATTTCTTTTTCTTGGAAATTAATTCCAATGTGCTTTTTCTTTCAATTTCCATAATCATTTCTTTTTCTTGGAAATTAATTCCAATGTACATTTTCCTTCTAAAAATTCCAATAACTTCAATAATAATTTCCTTTTCTTGGAAATTAATTCCAATGTACATTTTCTTTCTAAAAATTCTAATAATTTCCATAATAATTTCTTTTCCTTGGAAATTAATTTCAATGTACATTTTCCTTCTAAAATTCCAATAACCTCAATATTAATTTCCTTTTCTTGGAAATTAATTCTAATGTACATTTTCTTATGAAATTCCATTATCCCTAAAAATAAATTCTTCCTTTCTTGAATGATAACAATAGTATAAATTTTTATGGAAGTCTACCAAGTTCAAGAAGAATTTTGGCTTAAGGGAAAAATCTTTAACTTCATCATAACAATTTTTCAACATCCATTAGGCATCAAATCCCCTTACATATACAATCCTCATTTCATCACATCAACTTAACATATAAGCTTAACCAATTAAGCATGCATTTTATCAAGAATGTAGGACAATAAGATCATGCTCCATAGAAGACTTATGCAAAACATGGTAGTTACTCAAACATGGAACATGAGTTTGTTAGAATTGTTAACCTACCTATTTAGTGCTCTAAGAGGGTCTTGCTTGGCTTGCTCTTTGTTCCTTTGATTCCTTTTTGTCTTCCTATTTAAGCACCTTTTCTTCTTCCTCCTCACCCTCTTAGAGTTCTTCTCCAAATTCACGCCCTCCCTTTTCTTGCTTGCCGAGAGGGTGGGGTATGTGTAGGACCAAATAAGAGTCTTAACTCCCTTTTCTTTATGCTTAGGTGGCATGTGTAAGAAAGATAAATTTCTAAATTCCACTTCCTCCTATTCGGTCAAGGCTGCATGCTTCCCCTCCTTCTTTCTCCTCTCTTTCACGCTAACTCTTACTTTCCTTCTTAACGTGTGTGTGTATTATATATATGTTTTTTTGTGTGTTATTAATACAGCCCCTCTTCATTTTCTCTTTTCCTTGTATATTTTGGTTTACTTCCCCTAATTTCACGCTGCTCCACTCCTTCCTGTATGTGTGTGGTTTTCTTCCAAAGCATACAGTATTCCCTTTTTTCCTTTTTTCTTTCGTGTGTGTGCAGCATCCATTTTAAAATTACCAATTCCCAATTTCCATTCCCTCTTGTCTATTCCTTTATACATTGCTGCCACAAGTGCACCCAAGTACAACCCATTTCCCATGCAACTTACACCCATTGTTCTACTCGACCACGTCAAGGAGGGAGGGGAAGTCTTGCAAATCACATCCTCCAAGCAAGTCATACAGCTAGACAAAGCACACGTAACTTGTGCATCTTCCACCAAAACTCATGCCACCTTATACGTGCATGTTGCCTCATTTCTCCTTGTAATTTATATTTTTTTGTATTTTTCCTCACCTTCATGCTGTACCTTCTCCACTTTTCTTTGTCTTTACTTATTTGCCACGCCACCCTTGCAAGGATTTCCTCTTACACAATTGTCACATGTGTACTTCTAAGTACACTTTTCTTCCTTTACACTTCACTTAACTAGCTCATGCCTAGGAAGGAAATCTCATGCTAGCATTCCCTCTTTCTTCCATTTTCCTCTCCAAATCCATGCTGCACTACTCTTTCCTAAAAAAAAATTTTGTGCATATTTAATTCCATCCAATGGGTGACGCCTAAGGAGAGAAAGTCATGGAACACACAACCTAATTGTAGTATTGTGTATTTTACTTCCATTCCCGAGTGTAGTAACACATACCAATAATACTAATTATTTCATTTGATAAATATTTAAAATTTAACTCAAGTAGAGGAAGTAGTAATTCATCAATCTTATAGTACATTGTTTATATTATTTAAATCATGTAAAAAGGAACTGTAGGATTGGGGGTTACACTTTCTATATCACATTTTCATAGAAAACATGTCTTTAAAATTTAAAGACTAAATTTCTTTAGAGGATGTTACAATTTCCTACTTAAAGCATCTATAACCACATTTTCTTTACATGGGTGGTACTTAAGCTTAAACTCATAATCCTTAAGGAATTCCATCCACCTTCTCAGCCTCATGTTTAACTCTTTCTGATTAAAGAGATATTTGAGAGCTTTGTGGTCACTAAATACCTCAAAATTTGCGCCATAAAGATGTAGTCACTAAATTCTCAGGGCAAATACTATGGCTATTAATTTGTGGGGTCTTATCTAGATGCATAGGCAACTACTCTCTTTTCCTGCATAAGTACCCAATCTTACCCTTTCTTAGAATCATCGGTGTATACTTCAAAGGATCATAATGGGTCAAGAGTTATTAACATGGGAGTGGTGGCCATTGAGATTTTGAAAACTCCGTTCACACTCTTTAAACCACAGAAAGGCACATCCTTTTGGGTTAACTTGGTTAATGGTAAAGTTTTTTGGTAAAATCCCTGAATAAACCTGTGGTAGTATCCTACCAAACTTAGGAAATTACAAATCTCAGTCACCATCTTAGGAGTATCCCACTTCACCACTACTTCCATTTTGCTAGGATCTAAAGCTACCCCAATGCCTTAAAAATTTCACCTCCTCAAACCAAAATTCACATTTCTCTAGCTTGGCATACAACTTCTTTTCTTTCAAGATTTAAAGTATAGCCCTAAGGTGCTCTTCATGCTCTTCTCTACTTCATGAATATATAAGATATCATCAATAAACACCACAAAAAATTTATTGAGGTAAGGTCTAAAGATGTGATTCATGTAATCCATGAAAATAATTAGAGCGTTGATCAAACCAAATGGCATCACTCTGAATTCAAAGTGTTTATACTGGGTTCTAAAGGTTGTCTTAGACATATCTTCCTCTCTCACCCTAATCTAATGGTATCCTAATCTCAGGTTAATCTTGGAGAATACTATTACTCCTCCAATTTGATCCAATAGGTTATTTATCTTAAGGAGTGGATATTTATTTTTCACAGTCACCTGGTTCAACTACCTATAGTCTATACACATTCTCAGGCTGTTATCCTTTTCCTAACAAATAGAATTGGTGCTCCCCATGGTGAAGCACTAGGTCTAATAAATTCCTTAGATAGGAGATCCTCTATTTAAGCCTTAAGTTCCCTTAACTCTATAGGAGACATCCTATAGGGTGCTATAGTAATAGGTCCCGTATCAGGATTCAACTCCATGGAGAATTCAATTTCCCTTTTTAGTGGTAAACTAAACACCTCACATAGAAAGACATCAAAAAACTCCCTCATAATCAAGATCCAATCAATTTCTAATTCTACTTCAGAAAATCTTAGAAAACCTAATTTCTATTTCTTTCTTTCAATATACCTATCCATGGTTATGGCATTTATGAAAGTCACATATTTACTACCATAGTCCAGAATCACATCATCATAAGATAACCAGTTCATCCCAAAAATAATATCCATATCCAACATAGATGAGCAAATCAAATCAATTAGATAAAAGCTATTTTGAACAATGATAGAGCAATTTTAACAAACTTGAGAAACAACATAGTCTCCCACAAGGGTGGAAACATCTAAATCATAAGGAAGGGAAGTTATAGGAAATTTTAAATCCTTCACAAGCTTATCAGATATAAAGGAAAGCAATGCATGAGATTCAAATAGTGTAATTAAATATTGGCTACCTATCATACACTTACCCTTAAATAAATCATCAGATTCTACCACTTCCTTACCCTTCAAGGTATATACTCTTCCCTGTGGTTGAGGTTTAAGTGTACTATCTGGTTTCTTATTCTGGGTACAATTTCCTTGCTATGTGTCCCAACTTCCCACAGTTATAACACATATTAGCGTACCATACAGGGTATACTCCCAAGGTACTTCTCATACTTTTGGTAAGAGGTAGGAGTGGAAGGTGTCACCATTGGCTTCTTTCCTTCAATAGTCTTTGGAAATCTAGGGTTTCTACCAGGTGAAAAGTTTTTAGGCCTCTTTTTAAAATTTAGGATTGGCTTCTTAACTCTACCTTCTTCCTACAGACTTCTCGCAACTATATGACACTTATTCACTAACATGGCATAATCTCAATTTTCCATTGGGGAAATCGCTTTCTTCATTTCAAAATTCAGCCCCGCCTCTAGGTGAATGGATTTCCAAGTCTCATTAGGGTGATACCTAAGGTAAGAAGAAAATTTTAAGAGTTCTTTGAATTGAGCTAAGAATTCCTTAAAAGGTCTCCCATTTTGTTTTAACTACAAAATCTCAATCTCTCTCTCATTCCTCACACTTATAGGAAAATACTTATCAAAGAAGGCTATTTTGAAATCATCCCAAGTCAAAGGGGTATTTTAGGCTTCTAATGGTTTTTGGGCTTTCTTCTACCAGTATTTAGCCTTACCCAATAACATCTCAACTTAGTTCAGGGATTTATTTTAAAATTTCAAGCAATGGAATTTCAAAAATGTTTTTTTTACTAAGTTGGCATGCTACTTCCAAATAAGGAGAACTGTAACCTCCCAATCCTACAATTCCTTTTAAGTTGATTAAATAATATAAACTATATACTATAAGATTGGTGAATTACTACTTCCCTTACCTCAGTCAATTCTTAATTTTTTACCAAATGACACAATTAGTATTATTGGTTTGCGCTACTACACTCGAAATCTCACACGTTACGCAGCGAAAATTAAAACATATTAGTTAGAATAACATACATGTACATACATATATTAATATACATCAACACTCATTTATAGTGTATACATATCATTCATTAGACATATATTTATGGATATGTGAGACTGTTAGCTAGGGAAAGGAGACAACAAGCCTGTCACTCATACCCATTTAACAAAAGTAGCTAGTGGATTCCTAGCTCACATATCCTAATAGATATGTGCCCTTATCCTATACATCAAAACTATTCTCCTAATCCTTTTACCAAAATATCACAAGGATTCAGGGTATGGGGTATACCAAAAACTTTCTATTCTAATATTTTATGTAATCATGGTGGGGAGAGAACTTCCCATACATATATGATCCATAGTTCCTTAATAATAGGGAAATACCCCAAAAAAGGTATTTCAACCAACCCCATCTGTAACATCCGCTCTTAAATTTTGAGAGATATTTGTTAATTTTAATTAATTTCTTGTGTATATTGCATTTATGTTATGTTAGTTTGCATATAGTTTCATGAGTGCTAGAATTGGACTAGAAATGAGTGAGTAAATTGACTAGAATGAAGAAAAGGACTAAAATGAACGGTGGAAAAAGTTTAGGTATGACAATCACAATTTTAGCCAAAGCATTTCCTATAGCAATAGAATTTTGAAAGCTTCCCGCCAACGAGCTAGGGAAAAAATGGTAATTTAACATATAGTTGGAAGAATTATCATTTTGGACCGAATGGTCGAGAATTGGGAGTAAAATTTCAAAGGGCCGGGTCACCTATAAATAGGTGAACACCTCAGAACCCTTCCATTTCACTTGGAATCCTAAAATTTTAGAGAGAGAATGGTCATGTAGAGAGAGAAACTAAAGGAAAAAGAAAGTGACTCTCATTTGTAGCAAGATTTGAAGATAGAAAAGTGATTAGGAAGGCATCTATAGCATCAATCAGCATCTATACATCAGTTAAACACGGATTAAGGTAGCATAATAACCCAATCCCTTTATTTTACAGTTTATTGTTCATACTATTGAAACTTGTGAAATTGAACTTATTTGAAAGAAAAAGGATTACAAACTACATTCTTATTGTTTTTAATCACTATTGGGTGTTTTTAACCGATTGAAAATACTTGTGCATGCTTAAAATTTCTTCTGAAAAATGGGTTTTTTAGCTTGAACGAAAATGATTTTTAATCTCAGATTTGGACAAGATTACATGATGTTTTAGGTTATTTTCCTGTTTTAAATGTTGCTGAGGAGTTTATCTTGAGATCATCAATTTCAAAATGGGTTTAGAAACAAGTTTTTGGATTGAAATTGTGGGTTAACAGCAACACACAAAACAGAGCAAGACGCAGTAGCTGACTGCCTCGTTGTAGCAGTTAACTGTCGTGCTCTTGAGATACCCAGAATCGTATATAGAATGCTAGCAGTCGACTACCGGGCACCTAGAAGTCGACTGCCGTGTTCTTTGTTTTTCCATAACCGCCCAAGAACAGAGCAACCGACTGCCCCGACCCAGCAGTCGACTGTCGAGCCCAACAGTAGGCTAGTAGTCAACTACCGGCACCTAACAGTCGACTGATAGCTCTCAGTTTGGAATTTCAAAGATTTGGACAGAATGCAATCAGTCGACTTGTAGCGTGATACCAGTCAACTGCCACCCTTTGTGATGAAAAGATGAACTTAATGATATATTTGAATGATATTTAGCCTAAAAACTAAATCCAAACTGGATATTAAATTCAAATTACAAGCAAGGTAACATATACTTTGAATGTAAATGAGAAAGAGCATGAAAGTGAAGAAAGTTAAAAGGAAAGAGCAAGAATGCATAAGAGAAATGAAAATTTTATTCTTAATATACGTATTTATGGTAGATAGGTTCATATTTGAATGACTAATTGCTGGTATGGGACGATGATTAGAAATTTCGCAATTATCGTGATAGTTGTAAATTGTAAGTTAGTGACTTAATGGCCAATGTAAATGAAAAGTCACATACTTAGAATTTACAAAAGTATAGTATGCACTGATTCACCCATATCTATATTTATGAATAGCGTTTCGAGGACTCCAGTATGTACTTAATGTGTGGAACCAAGAGTTGGGGACCTTATTGTACTTGGACTCATTGGAGGATGCTCCAAAATGTACACAAATGTGATATGCAGTCGAGAACTACCAGGCAGAGTTGCCACAGTACATATGTGAAAAAATGGAGTGGTGCACATGCTGCCCCTCCAGATTTCTCTTATTATGAAATTATATGATGATGATGATGATTGGTAGAGGCTATCAAGAAGTGATCTTATGTCCTTATTGCTCTTTATGTTATGATGAAAGTTATATGAATGATGCTATGTTACCTATATGTTTTGATGAACTGATGAGATATATACTATGAGTTAAGTTTATGCATGCAAGTATGAATGTTAAATGAAATTTTATACAGGATAACCCAATAGATGTATTGTTTTATGAAAAAGGATGTACAATTTTCATGAGTTTACAGTGGTACAAACTAGCTATTTTGAAAATTGGTTATTAATGCTACTAAGATTTTTTCTCATAAAAATGCTGGCTTGTATCAGATGCCTAGATACCAGATCCTCTTTGAGATAGAGATGGACTTAGTTAAAATACCCTTCCTGGGGTATTTACTTGTTATCAAGGAACTTTAGATCATATATGTATGGGAAGTCCTTCCCCTACCCTGATTACATGAAATATTAGAATAGAAAGTTCTTGGTATACACCATATCCTGAATCCTTATGATATTTTGGTAAAAGGATCAGGAAAATAGTTTTGATGTATAGGATAAGGGCATATATGTATTAAGATATGTGAGCTAGGAATCCACTAGCTATTTTTGTTAAATGGGTATGAGTGACAAGCTTGTTGTCTCCTTACCCTAACTAACACTCTCACATATCCATAGATATATGTCTAATGAATGATATGTATACACCATAAATGAATGTTGACGTATATGAATATATGTATGCACATGTATGTTATTTTAACTAATATGTTTTTATTTTCGCTGCGTAACGTGTGAGATCCCAAGTGTAATAGCCTAAACCAATAATATTTTTATTCACTTAATGGCCAAGATTACATTTCGCGATTATCGCGATAGTTGTAAATTATAAGTTAGTGACTTAATGGCCAATGTAAATGAAAAGTCACATACTTAGAATTTATTAAACTATAGTATGCACTGATTCACCCATATATATATGTTTATGAATAGCATTTTTAAGACCCGAGTATGTACTTAATGTGTGGGACCCAGAGTTGGGAACCTTATGGTACTTGGATCTACTGGAGGATGCTCCATAATGTACACAAATGTTATATGCAATCGAGGACTGTGAGGCAGAGTTACCACAGTATATATGCGAAAACATGGAGTGATACACATGTTACCCCTCCAGATTTCTCTTATTATTCAATTATATGATGATAATTATGATGATGATTGGTATAGGCCAGTGAGAAGTGCTCTTATTTCCTTATTGCTCTTTATGTTATGATGAAAGTTATATGAATGATGTTATGTTACTTATATGTTTTGATGAATTGATGAGACGTATACTATGAGTTAAGTTTATGCATGCAAGTAAAATGTTTAATGAAATGTTATATAAGATAACCCAATAGACGTATTATTTTATGAAAAAGAATGTAAAATTTCCATATGAGTTTACAGTGGTACAAACTAGCTATTTTGAAAAATGGTTATTAATGCTACTGAGATTTATTCTCATGAAAATGCTGGTTTGTATCAGATTCCTAGGTTCTAAATAGTACTAGAAGTGGAGGTGGAAGTGGTGGAGATACCCTTCCTAGGGTATTTTCCTGTGATTTAGGAAGTGTGGGTTGTATATATATGGGAAGTTCCTCCCACACCTTAAGGATGTAAAGTTCTAGGAAAGTTTTTGGTATGCCCTATACCCTGAATCCTTGTGATATTTTGGTAAAAGGATCAGGAGAATAGTTTGATGTATAGGATAGGGGCATATATGTATTAGGATATGTGAGCTAGGAATCCACTAGTTATTTTGTTAAATGGGTATGAGTGTAAGGCTTGTTATCTCCTTACCCTAGCTAACACTCTCACATATGCATAGATATATGTCTAAATGAATGATATGTCTATATTGTTAATGAATGTTGATGTATATGAATATATGTATGCACATGTATGTTATTTTAATTAATATGTTTTTATTTTCGCTGCGTAACATGTGAGATCCCGAGTGTAGTAGCCCAAACCAATAATACTAATTATGTCATTTGGTAAACAATTAAGAATTGACTTGGGTAAGGGAAGTAATTCTTCACCAATCTTATAGTATATAGTTTATATTATTTAACCAACTTAAAAGGAACTGTAGGATTGGGGGGTTACACCATCTCTATCTCAAGGAAGATCTGATATCTTGGCATCTTATACAAACCAGTATTTTATGAGAATAAATCTTAGTAGCATTAATAACCATTTTTCAAAACTGCTAGTTTGTACCACCGTAAACTCATACGGAAATTCTACATTCTTTTCATAAAACAATACATCTATTGGGTGATATGTATAACATTTCATTTAACATTCATACTTGCATGCATAAACTTAACTCATAGTACATATATCTCATCAATTCATCAAAACATATAGGTAACATAGCATAATTCATATAACTTTCATCATAACATAAAGAGCAATAAGGAACTAAGAGAACTTCTCATTGTCCTTTGCCAATCATCATCATTATCATCATATAATTGCATAATAAGAGAAATCTGGAGGGGCAACATATGCACCACTCTATGTTTTCAAATATGTATTGTGGCAACTCTGCCTGGCAGCCCTCGACTGCATATAACATTTGTATACATTCTGGAGCGTCCTCCAGTGGATCTAAGTACCATAAGGTCCCCAACTCTGGGTTCCACACATTAAGTACATACTGGGGTCCTCAAAGTGCTATTCATAAACATACATATATGGGTGAATCGGTGCATACTATAGTTTTGAAAATTCTAAGTATGTGACTTTTCATTTACATTGGCCATTAAGTCACTAACTTACAATTTACAACTATCACGATTATCGCAGAATGTCCAATCACTGTCCCATACTAGCAATTAGTCATTTAGATATAAACCTATCTACCACAAATACATATATTAAGAGTAAAATTTTCATTTCTCTTATGCATTCTTACTCTTTCCTTTTAACTTTCATTACTTTCATGCTCTTTCTCATTTACATTCAAAGTATATGTTACCTTGCTTGTAATTTGAGTTTAATCTTTAATTTGGATTTAGTTTTGGACTAAATATCATTCAAATATATCATTAAGTTCATCTTTTCATCACAAAAGGTGGCAATTGACTGGTATCAAGTTGTAAGTTGACTGATAACATTCTGCCTAAATTTTTAAAATTCCTAACAAAGTCGCTAGTCGATTGTTAAGTGCCAACAGTAGACTACTAGCTTATTGTTGGGCCTGACAATCTTGAGTTAGTGTTTACTTGAGGACAACCAAAAGCTTAAGTGTGGGGTGATTTGATGAGTCTTATTTTATACATAATTGCTTGATATTAATTATCCATTTTATGAGCAATGTATGTAATTTTATTCTTAAAATCACCTAAGTCTGCTTCACTTTCATTTTCAGGCCTTTTAGCAAGTCATCGTCAGCAAACAGAGTAATTTGGAGCTTGGATAGCTTTTAGAGCACTCAAAATAGGCCATTTGGTCTATTTTTACTTATTAGGCCTTGGTCTAGCCTTATTGGGCCTTAGACTAGGCTGGGAAGAGGAGAAAATGAGCAGACCTACATGAGACCCGTGTGCAAATCAGGGCAGTGTGAAAATAGCCTTATTAGTGCATGGATAATTGAATGCTGGTTATGTGATCTCTATTATTTTTATGAATGAATACTCATGTTTTTGTTAGCAAGACATTGCAATGAAAGCTATTTAGATTTCTTTTTGAGATCGAGAGATGACAATTGAAATCGGACACCTAATTGTAACGGACAATTTATTATCACTTATAACTAAGGTTAATAAATTGCTGGATTAAGAAGTAACGACTCTTAATAGTGGTGAATTAGATCGATAATGCTGATTTAAAATTTTCCATTATGAAGGAACAGCCAGTGGTAGATTTTAAGTTTAAGAAATTCATTGAGACTGACAGAGAATTAGAATTAGAATTAGAATTCAATCACAGGTAGCATAATCATATTCAGTAATCCATTATCCTTCGTGTGTTTGCCAACCAATGTAGGTTCCCTGATGGATTTGCATTTCTTGCCTCCGTATACTTTCTTCCGTTCCTTGTAGCTAGTATTTGTTTATTGCATTTAATTAATTGTTAGTTTAGGTAAAATTAATCACTTTAATTGCTAGGCTAAATATCAGAGAACAAGTAATAGCTCTGGGCTTTCTCGTTCCCAAGAAATACGACCTTGATACTCACCATTGCACTAGGCTACATCGATAGGTTCACTGCCTTAGGTGTTGTTGCTAGATAGCATTGGCAGCATGCATCAAGTTTTTGGTGCCGTTGCTGGGGACATTTGTGAAAACTAGAGTGAATTTGCTATCTGTTACTTTAGCCACTTTTATTTGTTCTGTTTTGTTTTTGTTTCTGGTTAGTTATGTCTTTCTCTTCATTCAGCTATTAGTTTTTATTAGTTTCATTTTGTCCTTTGTTTATTTTATTTTATTTTATTTATTTGGATTAATTATTTTACTATTTCAGTGGGTTTTTATTTTTTTCATTACTATTTCTGTTGTTGGTTTTTATCTGTCTTGTTTTACCTTTTGTTTTGGTTTATTACTCTTTGATATGGTTGGTGGGCTATTTCACTGTTATTGGATTCAGGTAGTTTATGACCAGGAGTTCCAATCCTATACCTGTAAACCCTCTATCCGATCCAGAACGACTATTGTGGACCCGTGCACACTGTCGTCAGGAGGAGGTGCCAGTGGAGATATTGGAGGAGGAACCAGTTGAGATCCCTGATCCTACATCACCAAAGATGGCAGCTAAAAATAACAATGATGATGCCAAAAGAACAATGTATGAGTTTGCTATACCTTCATTAGAAGGGACACAGACGTGCATTACTTGGCCTACAATAGCAGCTAACAATTTTGAAATCAAGCTAAATGTGATCCAGATGGTGCAGAAAACTATGCAATTTAGAGGGATACCTAGCGAAGACCCTAACGCTCACATAGTCAATTTCTTGGAGATATGTGATACTTTCAAGATTAATGGAACCACCGATGATGTCATTCGACTTAGATTGTTTCCATTTTCCTTGAGAAACAGAGCAAAGAGATGGCTGCAATCCCTACCACCTAACTCCATCACTACTTGGGAGACTTTAGCTGAAAAGTCTTTGTACAAATATTTTCCACCAGCTAAGACTGCAAAACTACGTAATGACATTTCTTCTTTTGTGCAGATGGCTGATGAGAGTATGTATGATGCATGGGAGAGGTACAAAGACTTATTGAGGTGTTGCCTACATCATGGATTTCCTGTGTGGATGCAGGTGCAGACTTTTTACAGCAGATTAAATACAGCTACAAGGCAGATGGTGGATGCGGCAGCAGGGGGTGCATTAAATAATAAAACCCCTGAACAGGCACAAAGTTTAATAGAGAAAATGGCCATGATCAATTATCGTGTCAATTATAATGCGGGAGGTATGTTTTCTAACCTCTCTTCTTCATTTTCTTCTCACAATGGTTCTTTTGATTTTGAACAGGTAGATTACAAGGGGAATGCTCTGAGACAACAGAATAATCCATATAGCAACACATACAATCCTGGGTGGAGGAATCATCCAAATTTTGGATGGAGAAACACTAATAACCAGGGGCCACCAGGTTTTCAGCCGTTGCACCAGCAGCAACCCCAGCAGCAAGCTGCTCTAAATCAATTTCCTCAAGGACAAGAGAAGAAGCACAATCTGGAGGAATTGATGATGAAGTTCGTGTCCACTTCAGAGAGTAAATTCTAGCAAACGGACATAGTAATTAGAAACCAACAGGCCTCCATTCAGAACTTGGAGAACTAGATAGGCCAGATTTCTAAGGTATTGGCTGAAAGACAGCTAAGAACGCTCCCCAGCACCACAGAGTCTAATCTGAGGGAGTATTGCAAGGCTATTACTCTAAGATCAGTCAAGCAAGTAGCTGGTCCTTTACTTTTACCTAGTGATGATCATACTGATGTGTGGGTTGCAAGTGTCAATAAGGACTTAGAGCCTGAGGTAACCAAGCTGGCGCAAGTTGAGGGCAAGAAGAGCCCTGTAAGAGAGTACCAACCACCCATTCCATACCTTGCTAGACTGAATCAGGAGAAGGTGGATCAGCAGTTTGGTAAGTTTCTTAATCTATTTAAACAACTGAGGATTAACCTTCCTTTTGTTGAAGCAATTTTGCATATGCCTCGCTACGCAAAATTCTTAAAGGAAATACTGAGCAACAAGAGGAAATTGGAGGATTTGGGGCAGGTGACACTGAATGAGGAGTGCTCAGCAATCCTGCAAAACAAGCTACCAGTTAAGAGGTATGATCCAGGGATTTTTACTGTACCTTGTGTAATTGGTGAATTGTCTATCATGGATGCTTTAGCTAATTTAGGAGCTAGCATAAATTTGATGCCTACTAGCTTGTTTGATAGACTAGGATTGAGTGAGCTAAAACCTACTAGGATGAACATACAATTGGCTGATATAACTATTAAATATCCTAGAGGTATAGTTGAAGATGTCCTTGTAAAGGTCGATAAATTCATCTTTCCTATTGATTTTGTTGTGATGGATATGGAGAGTGAGAGTATTGTACCCTTAATTCTAGGTAGGCCTTTCCTTGCAACTTCTAGGGCTATTATAGATGTCTGTGATGGGAAGTTGAAACTTAGAGTAGGGGATGAAACTGTTACTTTTGACTTAGCTACCTCTAAGAGGCAATATTTAGATCATAATGATACTGTATATTCTATGGATGTCTTGGATGATGTGGTTGAGTATGAATTGCAGGAATTTTTACTTGATGACCCTTTACAAGTGGCATTACAAGGAGATGAGGATGAGTTGTCCAACGAGCAAGTGTTGGAACAACTACCTCATTTGCTGGCTATTGAGCCCAGCAACTCCACTGACCCTTTTGTTTCTATTGAAAGGTCAGAGGTACAAAGGGTGAAACCTTCAATTGGGGATCCCCCGGCCTTGGAATTGAAGGAGTTACCCAAGCACTTAAGCTACGCCTATTTGGATGAGGTGGAGAAGCTGCCAGTAATCATAGCGGTTGACTTGACACTTAAGGAGAGGGAGATGACTTTAACCTCTCTCAGAAAATACCCTAGGGCCTTTGCTTACAAGATGGTAGAAATTCCTAGGATTAACCCCAGCTATTGCTCACACAAGATCCTGATGGAAGATAGCTATAGGCCAGTGGTGCAACCACAGAGACGGTTGAACCCAAACATGAAAGAAGTGGTGAAAAAGGAGGTAATTAAACTTCTTGATGCAGGTTTGATTTATCCTATTTTTGATAGCTCTTAGGTGAGTCCTGTGTAGGTTGTACCCAAGAAGGGTGGTATGACAGTGGTTAAGAATGAGAAGGATGGGCTAATACCCACTAGAATGGTAATAGGTTTTCTGGTTTGCATTGATTATAGGAGGCTCAATGATGTAACTCGAAAAGACCACTTTCCTCTTCCTTTCATTGACCAGATGCTTGAACATTTGGCAGGTCACATGTTTTATTGCTTTCTTGATGGTTTTTTAGGTTATTTTCAGATTCCCATTGCTCCTGAAGACCTAGAGAAGACCACCTTTACCTGCCTATATGGAACGTTCACTTACAAGAGGATGCCTTTTGGATTGTACGACGCACTAGCCACTTTTCACCAGTGCATGATGGCAATCTTCCATGACATGATTGAGGAGTCTATGGAGGTATTTATGGATGACTTCTCATTTTTTGGTAACTCTTTCTCCCACTTTTTGCTTAATTTAAAGCGTATGCTTGCACGGTGCATAGAAGCAAACTTAGTGTTTAATTGGGAAAAGTGTCACTTTATGGTGAGAGAGGGGATTGTTCTTAGGCATAAGATATCACATGTAGGGATAGAGGTAGATAAGGCTAAGGTTGAGACTATATCAAAACTACTACCCCTTAGTTTTGTTAAGGCTGTTAGGAGTTTCTTAGGGCATGCTGGTTTTTATCAAAGATTCATTAGGGACTTCTTTAAGATTGCTAGGCCTTTGACTCAATTGCTTGTAAAAGATGTACCTTTTTTTTTCAATACTGATTGTTTGCAGGCATTTGAGTTACTAAAGGAACAACTAACCATAACCCCTATTATGGTTCCACCTAAGTGGGGGCTGCCTTTTGAACTAATGTGTGATACTAGTGACTTTGCAGTTAGAGCTGTGTTAGGTCAGAGGATTGATAAAAAATTTCAACCAATTTATTATGTTAGTAAGACCTTGAATGATGCCCAGGAGCACTATACCACTACTGAAAAGGAATTACTTGCAGTGGTTTATGCTTTCAACAAATTTCAATGCTATTTGGTGCTATCCAAGACCGTGGTTTACGTAGATCATTCAGCCTTGAAGTATTTGTTCGCTAAGCATGATGCTAAGCCTAGACTCATTAGATGGATTTTGCTCTTGCAAGAATTTGATATTGAGATCAAGGATAAGAAGGGTGCGGAGAACTTGGCTATAGATCACCTATCAAGGTTGGAAAATCCAAACTGGGAGGCCTTGGATGAGAAAGCCATTGATGATAACTTCCTAAATGAGCATTTGGCGGCAGCTCAGGTATGTACTGATTCCCCTTAGTTTTGTGATTATGCTAACTATCTGGTTGCAAGGGTTTTACCAAAGGGTATGACTACCCAGTAAAATAAGAAATTCTTTGTTGAGTTGAAATACTACATTTGGGAAGATCCTTTCTTGTTCCGTATTTGTGCAGACCAAGTAATCAGGAGATGCATACATAGGGAGGAAATCTGCCAGATTCTAAGGCATTGCCATGAAGGACCAACGGGAGGCCACCAGACTGCAAATCACACTACTAGGAAGGTGCTTGAAGCAAGGTTCTACTGGCCAACCATATTCTAGGATGCTAGAGCATATGTCTAGGTTTGCGATGCTTGTCAAAGGTCTGGTAACATCTTCGCTTGTGACGAAATGCCCCAAACGAGTATGCACGTGGTTGAAATTTTTGATGTTTGGGGTATTGACTTCATGGGCCTTGTTCTTTCCTCATTTGGTAATAAGTATATACTTGTGGCTATTGAGTATCTTTCCAAGTGGCTAGAAGCTTAAGCTTTCCCTATTAATGATGCCAGGGTAGTGACCAAGTTCCTTAAAAAATTGTTTGCTAGGTTTGGTACACCTAGGGCACTGATTAGTGATAGAGGGACCCATTTCTATAGCTCCCAACTTGAGAAAGTACTAAAACATTATGGGGTATCTCATAGGTTTTCAACACCATATCACCCACAGACCAGTGGATAAGTAGAGGTAACTAATAGGGGTTTAAAGAGAATCTTAGAGAAAACTGTGGTGGTGAGTAGGAAGGATTGGGCATCCAAATTGGATGATGCATTATGAGCCTTTAGGACAGCTTACAAAACTTCTATTGGATTTACACCTTATAGGCTAGTATATGGAAAGACTTATCATTTTCCTGTTGAATTGGATCACAGGGTACTTTAGGCCCTTAAAACATGCAATCTTGATGTTATTTCTACAGGTAAAGAGAGGTTATGGCAGCTAGATGAGCTAGAAGAATGGCACCACCAAGCTTATGGAAATTCTTCCATTTAAAAAGCTCGAACCAAGAAGTGGAACGATCAAAGGCTGTGTGGCTCTAAAGAGTTTTAGGTTGGAGATAGGGTATTACTTTATAACTCATGTCTTCATCTTTTTCTAGGAAAGCTTAAGAGCCGATGGTCAGGACCATTTGTGATCAAGCAAGTCTTTCCCTATGGCGCAGTGGAACTGCATCATCCTGACAAGGGAGATTTCAAAGTTAATGGGCACAGACTAAAGCACTACTATGGAGACCCATTGGAGGTTGAGGAGCAAGTGCACATGGTGCTTTACTTGAAATAGTGATAGAAGGAATGAGTCCAGCTAAAAGACTCAAACAAAAAGAAGCACTGCTTTTTTATTATTTACTTTATTTGTGTTATTTTATTTTTGTCTATTTTATTTTTCATTTTGTTGAGGTACATTAAAACTTTTAGATTATCTGTGTTTATTGCTGTGCTTTCTGCTTTTATTTCTATGGTATCCCCTTTGGCTATACACTAAAGACAGTGTGATCCTCAAGTGTGGGGTGGTGTGCCTTTATTATTTTGAGTCATTTTCCCTTTGCTAGTTCAGGATGCTACATATTGATGCTACTTTTTGCTGATGCTGTATTTGTACTGATAGTATATCTAGGACAGGATACTTAATTTTTGCTTGATTCTATACACTTAAGTCTTTGATTGTCTTTTGAGCATGTATGATTCAGTCATGAATGGGCCGGCATTGTTTCTCATAGTTTATGTTAGAAAGCAGTTTTAATGCCTAATGTATTCTTGACCACGGCCGGGTCATACCCGTGTTGCTTGATTATCTTTCATATTGTTCAATTTTGATTTAGGATGTTGATAATGCAGTTTGCATGCACTGCTTGATTGGTCATTCATATAGAAATATTTGAGAACCATATGCAATTTAGCCACACTTCAAATGTGAGATTTGAGCCTAAGATAAGCATTTATTATAAATATGCTTCGAATTCTTTTTGTTGAGTGTGTATTTCACTTGATTGTGTCTCTAGAACTTGCTCTATAATACTTGTTGAAGTTACATAAACTTTTGAATATCAGATAATTTGAGCAACTTAGGATACACTATTTTTACCAAAAAAAAAAAAGCCTACCCTATATGTCTTCCTCAGTTAGCCACTTTTGGGCCTTCATTTTTTCTTCATCACTTATATTTTACACCTCATATTGCTTTCTATTCACTATCTTCTTTCTTCAACCTAGTTGCTAAAATTTGTGTGATTTATTCTTTGTACAGGGATTAAAATGCATTTCCTTAATTGATGATAGTACACTAAGTTCTTTTTATCATTTTAGATGCTCCCTTCAATCCAAAAGTGTAAGCATGCAGGCTAATTATGAAAGAAAAAATGATGAAAAAAAAGAAAAAAGAAAAGAGAGATAATAATAAGAGTAGTCTGTTTGTTGATATTATATTCTCTGAGCATCTCCAACCTTATTGAAAACTTAGTAAGAATTGTTATGTTTAGTATTTGTTGCATTTAATCCTTTAATCCTTCATGATGCTTCAATTGCATGAATTTTCAGCATCTATGCCTCTTCTACCAAAATTTCTTCCCTACCATCACTTTAATCTCATTACAACCTTGTTAAGACCCCCCTTGATTTTGGTATTCAATGTTTAGTAGTGGCGGAGATGAGATTTATGAGCAAGCATATAGTAGACATATTCTTGTGAAGTTGCTTGAGAGATTTGTACCTTACCAGTATACACTTTGAGTGATTTGTGTAATCTCAGTGAGGCATTGGTTCTTAAATAATTGGCATTGAATTGCTGGCTAAGTTGTGTATGCATCGTTATTATCTCCATTATGTGTCAAGGTTTTGCAACTTGGTCTATGATTAAGTTTCACGGGGGATGTGTTAGGCATTATTAATTGTGTACTAGGTTTGGACTTTGAGAAACTATCACTGTTTGTTTAAAGATTGAGTTAGTATTTTCTTGAGGACAAGCAAAAGCTTAAGTGTGGGGTGATTTGATGAGTCTTATTTTATACATAATTTCCTGATATTAATTGTCCATTTTATGAGCAATGTATGTAATTTTATTCTTAAAATCACCTAAGCCTACTTCATTTTCGTTTTCAGGCATTTTAGCAAGTCATCATCTCCAAAAGGAGTAATTTGGAGCCTGGATAGCTTTCAGAGCACTCAAAATAGGCCATTTGGGCTATTTTTACTTATTGGGCCTTGGTCTAGCCTTATTGGGCCTTAGACCAGGCTGGGAAGAGGAGAAAATGAGCAGACCCACATGAGATCCGTGTGCAAATCTGGAGCAATGTGAAAACAAACCTGGGTAGTGTTTTTGGATGAGAGAAATTGGCATTGAATAGTGAAAACCTGTGGAATCCATTAACCAAAAACCCGAGTGCATATTTGGATCAGCTAGGAACAGTACAAAAGACCTAATACCATCGCGTTAAATGGAATATAAGTGAATAAAGCATTGTACAGTACCCATTTTTTTTCCATCGTGACCCAGATCTATAGGGCAGACCCGTGAACTACCCAGCATCCATCGCGTGAAGTGAGTGAACCTGTGTGTCTACCGCCGTCGATAGAGGCCGACCAGTGACCAGAGAGGCTCTGTGGACGGTCCTCCACCACCTTGGCCCTCCGCGGCGTCGTTCACAGCGTCTGTAATGAGAGGGAAAGCTCGCAACCCGGTTCTCGATCCACCCACTTCGCGACTTCACCTCCGGCAAGTTCTTCAGCACCTTCCCTCAGCTCACCAGCCACCGTAATACGGCGGATAGCGAGACCTTAGACGGACCCAAATCGCGACCCGTTTCGCGATCCAGTTGAATTTTCAACTGCTCCCGCCACCATCTGTCTGATCTGCCACCAGAAATCAGTCCTCCATCGACCATCGCCCCCACCGTGACCTTCCACCCTAGCTCAGGCCGTCGATCTAGGCATTTTCCGTCGGGTACCCGTTTGACTCGGGATCTGACCTATTTTCCTAGGCAGCTTTGCAATTTAATTGTTTGGCATTTTTTTTGGAAGTTTTTCAGTGAGATTTTGGTGACTTTCTAGGAACTAATCCGTGTAATAATCATTAAGCAATTGAGAAGATAGGGGCGTGCTTAATTTCTACTATTTTTATCTCCTGTATAATTGATTGTTTGATGAATTTTTCGATGGATTGCCTACTGTTGGACTATTTTCTATCTGTAAATATGTGTGGCTAGATTTGTAAAGTTCATTGGGGTCCCTAACTGTGTTGGAATGCTATTTTAATTGCATGGATAACTGAATGATGGTTATGTGATCTTCGTTATTTTTATGAATGAATACTCATGTTTTCATTAGCAAGACGTTGCAATGAAAGCTATTTAAATTTCTTTTTGAGATCAAGAGATGATAATTGAAATCGGACACCTAATTGTAATAGACAATTTGTTATCACTTATAACTAAGGTTAATAAATTGCTGGATTAAGAAGTAACGACTCTTAATAGTGGTGAATTAGATCGATAATGCTGATTTAAAATTTGCCATTAGGAAGGACCAGCCAGTGGTAGATTTTAAGTTTAAGAAATTCATTGAGACCGATAGAGAATTAGAATTAGAATTAGAATTAGAATTCACTCACAGGTAGCATAATCAGATTCAGTAATCCATTATTTTTCGTGTGTTTGCCAACAAGTGTAGGTTCCCTGATGGATTTGCATTTCTTGCCTCCGTATACTTTCTTCCGTTCCTTGTAGCTAGTATTTTTTTATTGCATTTAATTAATTGTTAGTTTAGGTAAAATTAATCACTTTAATTGCTAGGCTAAATAATAGAGAACAAGTAGTAGCTCTGGGCTTTCTCGTTCCTGAGAAATACGACCTTGATACTCACCATTGCACTAGGCTACATCGATAGGTTCACTGCGTTAGGTGTTTTTGCTAGATAGCATTGGCAGCACACATCAAGTTTTTGGCGCTGTTGCTAGGCAGTCCGATCCTTTTGTAATTTTACTCCTAATTTCCAACCATTCGGTCCAAAATGATAATTCTTCCAACTATATGTTTAATTACCATTTTGTCCCTAGCTCACTGGCGGGAAGCTTTCAAAATTCTATTGCCATAGTAAATCTTTTGGCTAAAATTGTGATTTTCATACCTAAACTTTTTCACTTTTTAGTTTAGTCCTTTTCTTCATTCTAGTCAATTTTCTCACTCATTTCTAGTCCAATTCTTGCACTCATGCAACTATATGCAAGCTAACAAAACATAAATGCAACATACACAATCAATTAACTAAAGTTAACAAACATCTCTCAAAATTTAGAAGTGAATGTTACATGAAATACATAAAAGAGGGAGTGTACAGCGTCCCACTTTCTTGGTTTTGGCCGAATAAGAAGGTGCAAGTGGGAAAGAATAGGTGCAGCATCATTTTGGGATAAGTAAACCAAGAATTGCAAGAAATGAGGTGTACATTAGGAGCCACACGTGAAGACCATTGGACAATAATGATAATCACAATAATAATTAAGGAGAAGAGGGTGCTATAGTGTGAAAGTGAGGGAAACAAAATTAAAAATTTTATGCATGCCATGGCACCTAGGCAAGAGAAAAAAAGAGTAAGGGTTATGTCTCATGGTGGCCAAGCAGAATACATGAGGGAATAGAATTGTATTTTTGTGAAAGGAAGCATTCATACGGCAAAAGGAGGAAAGAATAAAAAGGAGAAAAAGAATGCAATTTGCAAGCAAGATGGCGTGAGAGAAAAAGGATAGGTAACTTGCAAGCAAAACAAATTATACTTGAAAGTATACACATGGTATAAGCAAGATTAAATTAATAATAAACAAGAAATAAACAAAAATAAATGAAGAGTGTGTTGCACTAGATCACAGTGAAGAAAGAAAGAGAATTAAAATTGGAAATTTTATTCTTACAAGAAGGCATGCACACGTAACCCAAAGAAAAGAGACAAAAAGGGAGTTGAGAACTTCACTTTCCATTCATGCAACAACCATACGTGAAAAGAAAAGAAGTGAGAAAGGGAAGAGAGAGTAGCATGAGCTTGAAAGAAATACCAAAATTTTGACAAGAAAGAAGTGAAGGTGATCAAGAAGGAAAGCAAAGGAAGCAAAGGAACAAGGAGGAAGCAAGGAAAAGTCAAAGGAAAGGTCAAGCTAAATCCAACTTAGTTCATCATCAAGGTAGGTTAACATTTTTTATGATTATGTTTCGTGCTTTAGTTCATGCAACCAACATATTTTTTTCAAGTTTTCTATGGAACATAATTGTCTCCCTACATTTTTGACCAAATGTATGTATGTTGGCTAAGCATGTGTGATTGATTGGGATGTTGGTGGATGAGATGGCATGCATATTGTTGTTGGAAAAGGATTAGGGTTAGATAATGCTAAATTCATGATTACCATAAAGGAACGAAACCCTAACATTCAATGGTGTTAGTAGGGAATAAAAGAAGGAAATTGAATCACAAATTTACAAATCTCCTTAGGCTAAGTCCATGAAATTTATTCTTGGAATCTATAAGCTATGCACCATTATATATTTTTTTAAAAATATAAATGGAAATTTATTATTGAAAGAAAGGAAATTGTTCTTGACTTAGTAGAATTTTATAAGAAAGGGTTATTATTATTATTTTCAAGGAAGAGAATTATTCTTGAACTTGATAGAATTATATAAGAAAATTAACTTCCAAGAAAGGGACATTTATTCTTAAATTATTTAGAATTTTAAAGAGATGTCCACTAGTACTATTTTTCAATAAAAGGAAAATTTCCCTTGAGAATTGTTAAAGAATTATAAAGGTGGCCAAATATCCACAAGTGTCCAAGTGTGCACAAAGAATTAGAAAGGTGGCCAAGTGTCCACAAGTGCCCAAGTGTCCACATAGTGCCTAAGTGTGCACAATGACCCTAGGAAGGTGGCCAAGTGTGCACAAGAGATTTTTATAAGGGTGGCCAAGTGTCCATATAGTGCCCAAGTGTACACAACTATTATATAAAAGTAAATTTTAAGAATGATAAGCTGAAATGGTTTGTTAATTTCATGATAACGTGTTTAATAGCATGCAAAGATGTTTTACTTGAAAAGAATATTATCACATTGACATTTAAATTGATCATACATTGCTTGCCAATTTATGTTTATGCACGATGCTAGTTTTTTTTCCAAGAATTTAGAATTAAATATTTTGGTACTTGTACCCTGATACATATTAGTTGTTTTTTCAAAACCCGAATTGTTAAGCTACTGAGAAACTTGTGTTTCTCATTATATGCTAATATGTATCAGATGCGGATGCTTAGCAGGGCCAGGAGATGGAAGTTTCTTTTTGGTTTAAAGAAAATTTTTTTGTAACCCTATTTTGGGTCCTAGTCCAGCTATATTTAGTTTAGAATTAGGATTATTCTTTTGGCAATAGACATGGAATATAAAAGGGATATCCTTGGGGAAGGATATGTGAAGGACCAGTCCATCCTTAGAAATTTGTAGGGGAGTCTAAGTGATAGACCTGTTGTCTCCTGACTTCCTGTGGACGGGTACTTCATATATCTGGGGACATGTTTACCAGAATGTAATGGACAATATTGGACTTGTATATTGTTTGAATTCTACGAAAGCTTTTAATTTCTGTTGTGTAGTTTAGTATATGTTTAACTATTTTGTTGTGCATACAAGTTTTTAATTTGAGCAAAATATCCCAAACCTAATCCACTTAATGAAATTTAATGGTGTAACTGATCAGACATTAACTAAATGAAAGGATAAGAATAATGTACTGAACATATCTGTTTGCATCAGATGAATTGTAATGAGAAACAC
The DNA here is from genome assembly GCA_031216115.1 of Senna siamea. Classification (NCBI taxonomy): domain Eukaryota; kingdom Viridiplantae; phylum Streptophyta; class Magnoliopsida; order Fabales; family Fabaceae; genus Senna; species Senna siamea. The sequence continues at coordinate 20,921,635 of CM062363.1, read as the reverse complement.
AAGTTTTCTAGTAGCTTAACAATTTGGGTTTAAAATCAACTAATATGTATTAGGGTACAAGCACAAAAATATTTAATTCTACATTCTTGGGATAGAACATAGCATCATGCATAAACATAAATTGGCAAGCAATGTATGATCAATTTATATGTCAATGTGATAAAAATAATATTCATCTCAAATAAAACATCTTTGAATACTATAAAATGCATTGTTGCAAAGTTTAACAAAACCATTTATGCTTATCATTCTTAAAATTTACTTTTATATAATGGTTGTGCACACTTGGGCACTATGTAGACACTTGGTCACCTTTATAAAAATCTCTTGTGCACACTTGGGCACTTGTGGACACTTGGCCACCTTCCTAAGGTCATTGTGTACACTAAGGCACTATGTGTAACATCCGCTCTAATTATGATTAAAGAGATGTTTAATGATTGTTAATTTGATGTTTAATGCTTGTGTATGTTACATTAGTGCATATAGTTGCATTAGCTTAGGGACTAAATCGAAAGGAAATACATGAAGGCTTAGCAAGAGGTAGCTAGGGACTCAATTGAAAAGGGAAAGATGAGCGGGTCTAAAAGTGTAAAAGAGCTTAGGGACTAGATAACAATTTCCAAAACCTCTCTTAAACCCTAGTTGAAGCCCTAAACCCTCCCATAATGCCCAAACTTCAGAAACTTAGAGAGAGAGAGAGATCAAGGGCAAGTAGAGAGAGAAAGAGCTAAAGCAAGAGGGAGAGGAAGAATTTCTGAAGGGAGAGGCAAATTTGAGGTTGGGAATTCATCCTATAGCAAGGGGAGAGTCATCCTAGCACACCAAACACACACATTTGCAAGGAATCAAGGTAGCAATCCATCCTAAACCCCATTTCTGAAATGTGTAGAAATTTTCTGATAAAATGTGATTTTGAATGTTTTAAGTTGAGTTGGGGTTAAAACCTACATTCTGTATGTTTTTCTTTTTCTATAGGGTATTGTGTTGCTGAATGTATGCTCATATGTGTGCTGCAATGGATTGGAAGGGCTGGGTTGTGTTCATCTAGATATATAGACTAGATTTCCTTGAATGTACCATGTGTTGAGCTAATGACAAAGAAATGTTTAACGAAAAGTAAAGTTTGTTGTATGGGAATTAAGCTCATATGTTTAGATTTGAAAATAGAATGCATGCTGGACTAGATTTTATCAAAATCATGTTTTACGAGCTATGATGGAGCATAGCTTGACCATCGCTAGCGAGGCGATCGATTGTCGTGTTCCTGGAAAACCCAGAAGTGTAGACAGAGGCTTAGCAGCCGACTGCCAGACATCTAGCAGTCAATAGTTGGGCCCGGGTCTGTACTAAGCAATCAACTGGCCATCCTCGCAATCGACTGTTATGTTCTTAGAAACCCAGAAGTGCAGACAGAGGCTTAGTAGCCGACTGCTAAGTTCTTAGTGGTCGATTGTCGAGCCTGGGTTTGCATTAAGCAGTCGAATGGCACTCCTAGCAGTCGACTTTTGTGCTCATAATTTTACCTAGAAAGCATTCCAGAAAGCCACCAATCGGTTGCTAGCACTCTGGCAGCCAACTGCTAGCTTACTAATTGGCACTGAGGATTACAGAGAGTCACCAGCCGACTGCTAACCTTCCATCAGTCAACTAGTGGCCCTCTAACTTGTGAAATGAGGTTGTTAATGGCAATTGAGCTTAGTAATTCTTCATACTAACTTAAATGAGGGCTTACAACAGGGGTAAGCAAGGAAACTAGGAGTTTTAGGTAATGTACAAAGGATAGAGTCACTTTTCACTTAGATGAGAATGGTCTTTGTGATAGTGATACAAAAAGGAGTGGAGAGACATCAAAAAGAAAGAGTGAAGTATCCTAGGCATATGGACTAGTGGTAGATAGGCTCATGAGTCGAGTGACCGATTGTCGATATGGGATGACCATTGGCATTCCGCAGTTGTGCCATGTATTAGGATGGTTAAACATCCACTTGAACATAGATGACTTCAAAAACACCGTGATGGTTGCGAACCCTAAGTTAGTGTGTCTTCCAAGGGCCATAAAGAAATGCATACTTAAGGTTAAAGCATAATTATGGGCATAAGTCGAATCATCCTAGTGTATATGTTAGAGAATAGTGTACCGGGAGCATGATCCACTAGAAAAGGGGTGGTGATTCTATAGCTTCATGATCCGTGGAAGCAGAGAGGATAAGACCTATACATAGGTTTTACAGTGATCCCGTGAGTTATTGAGATTATACGTTAGATCCGACTGGGGGACGCCTCGGTAGTACTATACAGTAGGGTTACCGTAGTGGTGCAGTTAGTCATAAGGATAGCTCAAATACTGTAGTGGCGCAGTTACCCACCAGGATAGCTCATTCATGTATGTAGTGGTACGTGGAGTAATTGCTGGGTAACACTCCCGATAGCTCTTATCTTATGATTGTTTCCTCCTGCTTAAAAGGCATGTTTATTACCCTATGGAAAATGTTTTATGATGAAAACGATGATGAATGAACTTCTCATGTTTTAAAGTTGATATGTTTTAAATGCACATGCATACATATAAGTATATACCATGATTAAATGCTTCACTCATCGCATCCCTATAGTATGTTATACATTTTATAAAAGAATGTAGACGTTTTTTGTGCGAGCACGGTGGTACAGGTTAACGGATTTTTTAACTGGTTATATTGCTACTGAGATTCATTTCTCACTATAGTGTTGACATGTACCAGATGTGTAGGTTCCCTTGAGCTAGAGAAAGAAGGTAAGGTATGCAGAAGTGTCCTATCTAGGCACATAAACTATTTATTTTGGATAGTAAAAGTACAAATTAGGATTGAGCTAGCTTTCATGATATTTTGAGGAAGGATAACGTAGGATTATTTTGTATAGCCTATTCTAACTTATTTGTATATTAATTAGGCTGGATTAATGATTTGACTACTTAATAGGGTTATGAGTGGCAGGATTGTTGCCTCCATACCCAATAGTTAATTGATTATATTTAATTAAGAATGCATTTCTATGTATAGTTAATTCAGGTGTATGCTATATGTGTTTATTCTGCTGTGATATTGAGAGAACCCGAGAGTATAGACCAACCCAAATGACAGTTAATTAATTTACTTGGTAAAAGTTTTAATTGGGCTCGGGTAGAGGTAATAGTAACACTAATACTCTGATAATTATTTTCATATTATATCTTTTTAAATAGCTAAAAGGAACCATAGGCTAAAGGGGTGTTACACTATGTGGACACTTGGCCACCTCTTAGGGTCACGGTGCATACTTGGGCATATGTGGACACTTAGCCACCTTTAAAATTCTTTGTGCACACTTGGGCACATGTGGACACTTGGCCACCTTTAGAATTCTTTGTCAATTACCAAGGGAAATTTTCTTTTTCTTGAAAATTATTACGAGTGTATATCCCTTTTTTGAATTTCAATTACTTCAAGGATAAAATTCACCTTTTCTTGGAATTTGTTATTAATGTATTTCATTTATAAAAATTCTATTAATTCCAAGGATAATTTTCCATTTCTTGTAAATTAATGTAAATATACATTTCTTATGAAAATTCTCATATTTAAAGAATAATTTCTCCTTCATTAGAGATGAATTCTAATTATACATTTCTTATGAAAAATTCCATTATTTCAAGGATAATTCCTCCTTCCTTAGAAATAAATGCTAATATTTTAAATAATAATTTTCCTCTTTCTTGGAAATTTATTCTAAGGTACATTTTCTTTTTCTAAAGATTCTAATATTTTCAAGAAGAATTTCTCCTTCCATAAAAATTAAATCTTTATGTATATTTCTTATAAAATTTCAATATTTTTAAGGATAAATTCTCCTTTCTTGTGAGATAAATATTTATGTACCTATCTTATAAAATTCTAACATTTCAAGAATAAGTCTCCCCTTCTTGAGGAATAATAATGTCATCTCTTAGAAAAAAAAATTCTACTAGGTTTACGAGTAATTTCCTTTCTCGAATAATAATGATAATATCATTTCTTATGAAAGTCTACCAAGTTCAAGAATAAATTTTGGCTTAGGGGAAATTATTTAACCCAATCTTAGCAATAGTTCAACATCAATTTAGCATCAAGTCTCATTTTCTATTTGGCCAAAAAGGGAGTTCCATGGGAAAAATAATGGTCCTCAAAATCATTCCTCCCTTTTTCTCATACTCAGACCTAGTTCATTATGAGCATGTTATTAACTATCTATCACTTTTACATATACAATACTCATTTCATCACTTCAACTTAACATACAAGCTTAGCCAATAAAGTATGCATTTTATCAAGAATGTAGGGCAATAACATCATGCTCCATGGAAGACTTATGAAAACATGGTAGTTACACATACTAACATATGGAACATGATTTTATTGGAATTGTTAACCTACCTTCATGATGACTAGAATGGACTTTAGCTTGATCTTTCCTCTGACTTTTCCTTACTTCCTTCTCGTTCCTTTGATTCCTTTGTTTCCCTATTGATCCCTTTACTTCTTCCTCTTAAAACTTTTTGATGTTTCTCACGTCCTCCCTTTCTCCTTTCTTTCTCTCTTCTTTTCTTTTTCTATTTTTCTCTCCTTTTCACGTGTGGGTATATTCCATATATGAAACAAAATAAAATTCCCAACTCCCTTTTGTTTCCTTTCCTTTCACGTGTGCATGCTCTTTCTCAAAAAAATAAAATTCCCTTCCCTCACGCCATTATGTCTTCCTTCTTCTCTCCTTTACATGTGCTGCATGTATTCCAAAGTATAGCCCTTACGTGTACTTTCCCTTGGCTTAGGTGGGATGGCATGTGTTCATAAAATTTCTTCTTTCTTTTACCTCACGCCACCTCATCCTTTCTTCCTTTGACTTCTCCTTACGTGTGCTTTTTGGCATATATCTCCCACACTTTAAATTTCATTTCTCCTTCCAATCTCAATTTGGCCATTATGTGAAGCTTAGCCTTTTTCAACTCCCTCCCTCTCCCTCACGCAAGGTCAAAGTTAGTGCACATAAAGTATTTATTTATTTCCCCTTCTCTATGCATGTTTAGTGAAAGAGAGAAAAAAAATTTTGTACCTTGTACTTCCTTGCTTGCAACCTTGGCAATTTTTTTCCTTGCAAGTTTAGGTTACCTACTTTCACAAGCAACTAAATTTATAGGTTACACAAAATTTCTGCACCCTTTTTTGTCTTCTTTCCTTAACCATATTTCCATACCTCACGGGTGTCCTCATGTGCATGTTTCAATTAAAAATTCTGCACTTTCTTTGGTTTATTTAAATAAATTTTTCCTCTCTTCCCAACTTGCGCATGCACACCCACATATGCATATATAATTTTTTTTATGCAATAAAAATTCTGCACTCCTTGCTTTAAGATACATGCACACACATTTTTTTCCCACTTCTCTCTTGTGTGTTTTATCCCATGGTTGGCAAACCATTCGGCCACTTTAGAAAAAGAAGGAAAGGAAGGAAAAAAAAACTTGATGTCACATGCCACTCTCCCTTACTTCCATTACACTCCACCTAATGCATATGTGTATCTATATTTATTTAATGGATGCTAACTCCTTTGCTTTCCCACTTCATGTGAGGCTTGAAATTTTCATGCATAAAAATAAAATTTCCATTCCCTTTTCTCATGTAGGATGCATGCAAGGCACACATATGCATATATATTTAAATTTTTCCCTTTCCTATGCATGCTTAATTTTTCCCACTTGCACATATTTTAAATGTTGCATCCTATCTTGCTTTTCTCTTGGCACTTAGGCTAGGTGACTAAAAAGGGGAAATAGAGAATTAATTTAAGCACCTAATTTGTTGCAAGATTATCTTTTAATATACCCATTTTGAGCTATTAAATTAGGCAAGAAAATTTGCCCTTCTTTAAGATAATTCATCTAATTAATTATAAAGTATTTAATTTATAGCTGGCCATTAAATAACACAATTGATTACATCCCATTAATTTAGACTAATTAAAATTATGGGGTGTTACACCTGTTGTCACCTGACTTCCTATGCACGGGTACTTTAAATATCTGGGGACATGTTTACTAGAATGTAATGGACAATATTGGACTTGTATATTTTTTGAATTCTATGAAAGCTTTTAATTTTTGCTATGTAGTTTAGTGTATGTTTATCTATTCCGCTATGTATACAAGTTTTTAATCTAAGCAAAAGATCCTAAACCTAATCCGCTTAATGAAATTTAATGGTGTAACTTCTCAGACATTAACTAAATAAAAGGATAAGAATAATTTACTAAACCTATTTGTTTGCATCGGATGAATTGTAATACTAGATAGGGGAAAACTGGTAATTTTGCATAAAAAGAAAGGGATAAAATAGTAATTTCATAAAAGAGACTTTATGAAACTTTATTTGAGAAGTTTTTCTTACCATTTTCAAAAAAGAGGAAACATGAAGGTAAAATGGTCATTTGGGTATAAAGGATAATATGGTAATTTTACTTAAAGACATTGGTAATTTTTGAAAAAATGGAAGGGTAAAATGGTAATTTTTGAAAGTGAAAGGGTAAAATGGTCATATTCCATAAGAGTCCTATGAAATTACAATTTGAAGGTGTAACGCCCCTATCTAGTATTATCATTATTTCTAATATAAACAGATAGGTTTAGTACATTATCATTATCCTTTATTTAATTAAAGTCTGAGCAGTTATACCATTGAATTATATTAAGCGAATTAGGTTCAGGATCTTTTGCTCAGATTAAAAACTTACATGCATAGCGGAATAAAAGAAATTCTATGCTACACAGCAGAATTTAAACTTTCATACAATTTAGTTAAATAAGTTCCATAATATCCATTACATTACAGTAAACATGTATCCGGATATGCGAAGCACCCATCTATAGGAAGTCAAGAGACAACAATCTTGTCACTCAGACTTCCTTTACAAATTTCCAAGACAGACCGGTCCTTCGCCTATCCCTCCCCCTGATCTTTTCTAATTACATCTCAGGTATACTGCCAAAAGAATAATCCTAGATCTAAACAGAGTATGTCTAGACTAGGACCCAAAAAAAAAGGGTTACAAAAATTTCTTAACTAAAAAAGAACTCGAACTCTTGGCCAGGCTATGCGTCCGAATCTGATACATATTAGCACATAATAAGAAATGCAAGTTTTCCAGTAGCTTAACAATTCGAGTTTTAAAAACAACTAATATGTATCAGGGTGCAAGCACCAAAATAATTAATTCTAGATTCTTGGAATAAAATACAACATAATTCAAAAATATAATTGGCAAGCAATATATGGTCCATTAAAATTTCAATCGAATGGGACTAATATATTGTCAAATAGAATATGTTGTGACATACATTACCATACATTAACAAATTATTTAGGCTTATCATTCTTAAATTTTCTTTGTATTTTAACTGTGCACACTTGGGCACTTGCGGACACTTGGCCACCCTTAACACTCTTTATGCACACTTGGGCACATGTGGACACTTGGCCACCTTTAATAGTCATTGTGCACACTTGGGCACTATGTGGACACTTGGCAACCTTTCTAGGGTCATTGTGCACACTTGGGCACTATGTGGACACTTGGCCACCACCTAGGGTTATTGTGCACACTTGGGCCCTAGGTGGGCGCTTAGCCACCTTTAACATTTCTTTAATTATCCAGGGAAAATTTTCTTTTCTTGAGAATCATTATTGGTGTACATCCCCATTAAAATTCTAATAACTTCAAGAATAAGATTCCTTTTTCTTGGAAATCAATTCCCATGTACATTTTCTTTCTAAAAATTTCAGTAATTTCATCAATAATTTCTTTTTCTTGGAAATTAATTCCAATGTGCATTTTCTTTCTAAAAACTATAATAATTTCTTTTTCTTGGAAAATTAATTCCAATGTACATTTTCTTTCTAAAAATTCTAATAATTTCCATAATAATTTCTTTTTCTTGGAAAATTAATTCCAATGTACATTTTCTTTCTAAAAATTCTAATAATTTCCATAATAATTTCTTTTTCTTGGAAAATTAATTCCAATGTACATTTTCTTTTTAAAAATTCTAATAATTTCCATAATAATTTCTTTTTCTTGGAAATTATTTCCAATGTACATTTTCTTTCTAAAAACTCTAATAATTTCCATAATAATTTATTTTTCTTGGAAATTAATTATAATGCTCAATTTCTCTAAAAATTCTAACATTAACTTTCCAAATATAATTTCTCCTTTTGGAAAATTGATTTCTTATGTACATTTTCTTTTTCTAAGGATTCTAGCCTTTTTAGAATACTTACTCCCCTTACAAAAATAATCTAAGTTTTCTCTTGTGGCATCAAAATAATTTCCCATGCCTTGAATCAAAATCATAGTGCATAGCTTATAAATTCCAAGAATGAATATCATGGACTTGGCCTAGGGAGTTTTATTCCTTCCATTTCCTTTCTTTTTGTTCTTTACTTAGTACACTTAAAAGGTTAAAGTTCTTTCTTTGTGGTTATCATGAAGTTAACATCATTTAACCCTAGTCCTTTTTTTAACAACATGTTCATGCTATCTCATCCATCAACCTTCCATTGAACCACACATGGTAGTCACATACATATATTTAGGTCAAGAATGTAGGGACAACTTAAGTTCCATGGAAAACTTAAACATAAATATTGGGTTGCATAACTAGAACATGGAACAAAAGCTTAGATTGTTAACCTACCTCTTTGATGCCCTAAGACGGTTTTGCTTGGCTTTCCTTTGATTCTTTACTTCTTTTACTTTTCTTCTTGACCACCTTTGCTTCTTCCTCTTCAAGCTTTGGTGTTTCTCCCCTTTTCTCTCTTTTTCACATGTGTATGTGTAGTTTTGTATGTTCTAAGGTCTCTCTTCCTTTTCTCCCTTATTTCTTCTTCACTTCACGTGTAGTTTGAAGTATAAAAGTCTAATTTTCAATTCCCTCTTGTCTCTTTCTTGGCTTAGGTGGCGTGTGGGTGTGTGTAGGTTCCAATTGCATTCTATTTTCATTTCCCTAAAAGAAAATTCTGCACTTGTACTCTCTTGCTTGCAACCTTGGTAATTATTTTCCTTGCAAGTTTGGGTTACCTATTCTCACAAGCAACTAAACTTATATTGTTGCATAAAAATTTCTGCTCCTTTTGTCTTCTTTTTCTCACCATAATCTCCTTCACGTGGGATTCCATGTGCAACAAGTCAAAAAAATATTCTGCACCTTAAAAATTCTTCCTCCTTGCCATGTTTTCATTGTAATAAACCAAACTTTCAAAATAATTTAATTGGACAAATTCAACTGTGATTTTATTAAAATTGAATCTGGCATAATTTCCTGAGTCTACGATCGAAACATGGGAATTTTTTGGAGTTAAAATTCGATCTGATGGAGGAAAACTCGGCCCGGAGATAGGAAATTGACAGATAAAGTATCACACTTTAATTCCTCAAACGGAGGCCAAATTCCTTCCATGGGAATTCATGACCTTGTCTGGATCGGGAATGACATCCGAAAATTTCCCTGGGCAAAGTGGCAAAAGACCGAATTTCCCCTGAAGGATTTAAATTTTCAAAAACTCCATTTTCCTCTCATTTTCCCTTCCCTTTCTCTCTCTTTCCTCTCTCTTCTCTCTCCTCCACGCTCGCCACCGTACATGGTTGAAAATGTCACCCTACACTGTCGCCCGACCTAGCCATCGGTGCAGCTCGACACCCTGAACCTTCTGCCACCATCCTCGGCCAATGATGGACGCCACAACCGCTGAACAATGCAACTTTTCCCTCTATCGCGCGTTTTCTCCTCTTGCCGTGATCTCCACTGTTCAATGTCGTCCGGCGACACCACCTCCACTAGTGGGAAGGCCGAGCTGCTAGCTTCCTCCGACAGCTCTCAACCTTCGAATGCTATCGCCACGTGCTCAGAACAGGGAGAAAATAGTCTGCTATGTCTCATTCTTCTTCGCCAAAAAATTTTGTCCAAACGACCGTGAACCGCCAAACAGACCTCAGATCCAGCCTCCTCGTCTTGTGGGCTACATGCTGGTGTAATTTTTAACCTTAGTCATATCCCTCCGCCATGCGCTGCTGTTAGAGTAGCCATAAATGGTCTAGAATCAGAATTCCACCTTCCGAAACCCCCAGTACAATCTAAATTGCCCTAATATAATGTTTTCTTATTGAAATTGAATGTTAAACATCCGTAGGAATTAAATCGACCTAGGAAAATGTGTAACCAGACATAAGAAGTTTAATTGAATGAGAAAAAGCCTAAGATTTTATTTAAATTGCCCAAGAGACAAACTAGGCTCAAATTTCGAGAGAATGGGAAGCCCCAGATTATTTAGCAGCAAATAATAAATAGGTAGAGTGATTTACACTCTCCTGACTTTTAATTAACGCTGTGAATACTTGATTAAGTATAATTTAATTGCATAGGAATATATGATACTTTCAATGAGTATATCTATATGCCTGTGTGCTGTAAATGCTTGTTGCATGTTAGAACGATTTGGCTATCAGATTTAGATGCCATAAAAATGAGTTGACTTAGGGTAGGTACTTAATAGCCGATATGGGACGGCCGTTTAGTATCCTGAGTGTAGATAATTTTATAAATGTATCATTTTAATTGGATTTAGCCTGCATTCATTAGGGATTATGTGGTAAACCAGGATGACCCTATGAAAGGTTTAAGGAGTATAAGGGGGGACAAAACTATATGGGGAAACGTTTTAGTTTAGGTGTAATTTCCTAGAACCTTGAGAACTAGTTGACTGTGTGCATGTGATTCCGAATAGACTATATGAGGATAAGGATTGGCATATGTGCACATTCTAAGGGATGCCCTAGATGTTGATTCTCACTCGGTCCTTGAGTGAATGATTGGTGTCACAGATCACACTCGCAATATAGGTGTGATTTCGGGTGATTGGTGTCATGGCTCACACCCAACGAAAAAGAAATGATTTCCGTAAAAAGGCATGCAATTGGATAGATTTATATATGGTCACATAAGACTTGTGACTGATGTGATTGTGAAAACCTCCGGGAAATGGATTTTAACTAGATTTTCAGTACGAATTTTTAGAAAAATAGATTTTTATACTCAATTGAATTACTGTCTCATTTTCGTGTAATTTAAATATTTTAAAAGATAAGGTAATTCACCGACTTTTGAAATAAACATGGGGAGATGTTTTCTGCGCTTTGTCACAGCTGAGCATCCAGTTGTTTTGAAATTATTTACTGTAAATTACTCTACTGGGATTTAACTATCTCATGAGGTTGTTTGCTCAGATGAACAGGAACAGGGGCCTAAGAGATAGCTGGGCAGAAATTGGATGACAGAGGGACTTTGTAGCATAGTTTTAGGCTTGAATTGATTATGTAATTAATGTATTAATGTTTTTGTTCATTACTGGATTTGACTGTGGATGTAAATTACTGAATTTCTGACTATTTGTACTTTGGAAACATCTAATTTACAGGGAAAAATTTGCCAAATTTTTGGTAGAAATGAATGTCTGAATTTTGGTTTAAGTTGAATTGCACGTGGATGGTTTATGTATTATGATATTATGGTTAATATAATTGATATTCTAGAGCATTTTATGATTGTATGTGAATTTAGAATAGCTGCGTAGGACTTAGGGTTAAGTGAAATCTGAATGGACAGTGATAAGAGTCTATTTGGGTTACACTCAACCAGTAGCAATCTCTCGATATTCCCTGATATAGGAAAAGGTGAAAAATTATTTTGAAAACTCATATGCTTCCACTACTATGATAGAGGTAAGTGTATTATGGATTAGGGGATCGTTACATTCATGCCTCACATGTTTACATGTGCAAATTTCACTTAGAAAAATTTTGCACTTACTTGTTTTTGCTCGCTACCTTCATTTGTTGTTAATTAAATTCCCTCCATGCATACTTATACTATAAAATTCTACACTTAATTGATTTTGCTTGCTGCCTTGGTATTTCTTTTCCTTGCAAGTTTAGATTACTTACTTTCACAAGCAATTAATTTATATTCTTAAAAATTTTGCACCTTTTTTTAATTGTTCCCATACCTCACGTGTGCCCTCAAGTGCATGTCCCAAAAATTCTGCACCACTTTTCCCTAGCCTATTTGGTCATGTGAGAGAGGAGGGATGAATGCATTCTTCCCCGAGAATTAAGGGCTGCATTTTTTGGCTCCTTTTCCTACCTTGCTTGTGGTCCCATGCAACAATTCACTTAAAATTATGCACCATTATTTTATTTGTAACATGCCTATGAAATTAATTCCTCATCCTTCTTTGTATTGTCCATTGGTCCCCCATGCAAGATACATGCAATTTCTTTCCTTCTTAGTTCACGTGTGACTTGGAGCTTCATGCATGAAATTCTAATTTCCATTCCCCCCCTTTCACGTGGCTTTACTTGTTCCCATACAATAAAAATTCTACACTCCTTGCATCATGATACCTACTCTCCCTTACTTCCATTACACTCCACCTAATGTCTATGTGTATCTATATTTATTTAATGGATGCTAACTCCTTTTCTTTGCAACTTCACGTGTGACTTGGAATTGCTATGCATAAAATAAAATTCCCATTCCCTTCTTTCATGCAAGATACATGCAAGGCACACTCATGCATATATTTAAATAGTTGTATCTTATTTTGCTTCTCTCTTGGTACTTAGGCTAGGTAACTCAAAAAGGAAAATAAAGAATTAAATTAAGCACTAAATTTTCATGCAAACTTATCTTTTAATATAACCATTTTGGGCCATTAAATTATGCAAGCAAAATTTTCCCTTCCTTAAGCTAATTCATCTAATTAATTAGCAAGAAAGCAATTCATACTAATTAATTAAATGACACCATTAATTACATCCATTTAATTAAAGACCATTAATTTATGCTAATTAAATTATGGGGTCTTACAGAAGGAGGAAGGATGCTATTTTCAAAAATGAGAAGTAATAAGGGTAAAATAGTCATTTTACACCAAGGATATTTTGATAATTTCACCTAAACCCTAATTTAACCTTCTTCTTCATGAAAGGAGAAGAGAAGTCAAAGAAGGATAGGAAGAAAGGTGTGGACGAGAAAGAGAAGAAGGCAAAGTGGAAGGAGAAATAGTAACACCCTATATTCTGCAAGCATATTTAAATTCATGAATTAATCAGATAAATTGCCATGAACTATGCCCAATTATGTGTGTGATCTAATACTTAAAATAAATATTGGAAAGGATTACATTCCATAAATTTTGAGGTGCTTTAATGAATTTTGAGGTTCTTGGTTTAATTATTTTCCTTCCCTTTTTGCCTAACCGAATCACTAAAAAAAAAGAGTACCTTAAAATATATGTATGGTATGGTAAAGTGGAGAGAGAGTTGGAAATCCATTTGAATACATATGAGTATGCATGGTGGGAATTATTAGAAAAGAGAATATAAACCTTATGCAAAAACCACACGGCAATTAGCATTATTTAAATATATATATAAATGGCGAAGAGGTAGAGGAAAAAAAAAAAAGGAACACGTTGCAATGGCTTACCTTAATTTTAATTCAATGTGATTGAGAGATAAGTGAAGGAAAGGCTAATGTGGAATCCATTCTAAGTGTTCAATCAATACGGTGCTTGATGTCCTTACCTCCTTATTGGACTAATCGAATAAGCATTGAGTGGAATTGCATATACATATGTGCTTTCGGTGGAGGGAGATGGAAAGGAGAAATGGAATTTTTAATTAAGATTTAAAGGAACCCATGGAAACAACTAACAACAAGGAAGGAAAGAAGGTGTAACGTGCAAATGGCTCCTTGCGTGGCCGTACGTTTTACGTAAGGAAGAAGCTTGCATGAAATCATTCTCTTCCTTGCATTTGGTGCCACCGAAAGGAGATATATAGAAATTTAATAAATGGGTGCAAACGTGAGCTGCTTGCGACCACGAAATGCAAATATGTATTTGGTGAGGGGAAGGAAAGATGCAGCATTCAATACTCCTCACATAGCTGTACATCTTGAGTGCAAAAGTGAAGCTAGCGTAAGTTTCTTCTTTTCCTTGGCGTGATTAGTTGGCTAAGGGAAGAGTGCAAGGGAAGTAATTGCACTTAATTGTACATGGGACCATGAAATGCTAAGGGGGGTTGTGTTCCATTAACCAAGTGGGAAAAAAAATGAGGCTACACTAGCATCTCACGCGAGGCCACAAAGGAAAAGTAGATAAATAATGAGAATTTGGTGTGGCATTCCTTTTTAGTCTATTACAACGTATACAAGGGAGAGAGCAAAAGAAAGGGTGCATTGGTAAGAAGAGAGAGTAGCTTCATAATTGAGAAAACACACACAAACAATTGGTCAAGAGAGGAAGTGAGATAGCTAAGAAAGGAAGGAGCAAGGGAGCAAAGGAACAAGAGAAATTCAAGAGAAACACTAAAAGAATTTCATCATTTTTTTCCACCGCTTGAGGTAGGTTAACCATTCAATTCTTTGTTCCATCTATTAACTATGCAATGAATGTCTATCTTCAAGTTTTCCATGGAACCTAGGTGATCCTTGCATTCTTGATTTAAATGGTATGATTAATGGCTAGCATGTGTGGTTAATAAATGGTTGATGGATGGAATGACATGAGGATATTGTTAGAATACGGATTAGGATTTAAAAATTGTGATAATCATCAAGGAAATAACTCTAATCCTTTAAGTGTATTAAGCATAGAACAAAGGAAAGGAATGGCATGGCCAAATGAAGAAAAATTTCCTAGGTTAATTCCATAATAGTCATTATTGGAAATGTACAGGCTATGCACCATGAATTTAGTTCAAATCTTGGAAATCTATTTTGGATGACACAAGAAAAGGAAAATTTAGGGTCATTACTAATACTTTTAGAAAAATTTATGTTGAGGTTAATTGTTCCAATAAAGGAAAAATTTTATGGTCATTATTAATTGTTTTTATAAAGGAATTGTAATGGAATACATTTTCTAAGAGAAAGGCAATTTTATGGTCATTATTAATTGTTTTTAGAAAGGAATTATATTGGAATAATTTTTCTAAGGGAAAGACAATTTTATGGTCATTATTAATTGTTTTTAGAAAGGAATTATATTGGAATAAATTTTCTAAGGTAAAGGCAATTTTATGGTCATTATTAATTGTTTTTAGGAAGGAATTATATTGGAATAAATTTTCTAAGGGAAAGGAAATTTTATGGTCATTATTAATTTTTTTAGAAAGGAATTGTATTGAAATACATTTTCTAAAAGAAAGGCAATTTTATGGCCATTATTTTTTTTTTTTTGAAAGAAATTATATTAGGAGAATTCTTTGGAAGAAAGGGGACGTTGGAATTTTAGTTCTAAAAAAGGGAAACTAATATTGAAATTATTAGAAAGAAAACATACATGAGAAATGATTTCAAAGAAAAGAAATTATTAAAGGGATTACTAGACCATACACTAGATATTATTCCTAAGAAAAATAAAAACTTCTCCTTAAAGATTGAATTTTCCATAGAATGTAAATACTTACACTAATCCATGAGAAAGAAAATCTATCCCTGAATCCAATGACAATTCCAACAAAATACATTGATAAGAAATTCCAAGAAAAAGAAAGTTTATTCCTAGAGATCATGAGAAATTATCAGGAAGGGGCTCCATGCCCGAGACTTGGTACTCACAATGAACTGAGGTACATGGCCGAGTGTCCACGAATCACGAGGTGTGGCCGAACGTGCTCCACAAGAGTGACCTAGTGCGGTGTGGCTGAAGGTGCTCCATACCTGTGATCTAGTGTCCAAACAATTCTATTTACATAGTCGAGTGTCCACGAATTTCAAAGTGTGGTCGAAGGTGCTCCACACGAGTGACCTAGGGAGGTGTAGCCAAAGGTACTCCATGCCCGTGACCTAGGGTTCGCTTATTATCCAAGAATGTTCACCCAATCGATGACAGTAAGGGAAAGAACTAAATATATAACTGCTTTGATAATTTCGCAAGAACACATGTGATTCTATAAGAATACGTATTCCTTGGAAAAAAGTTATTTAATTTTCTGTTGACTGTTGAATTATCATGCGATGCTAGCCTGTTTACATTTATGCATATCATTATGTTTTAATATCAATAATGTAGACTAAATGTTTTGGTGCTTGCACCCTGGTACATATTAGTTGATTTTGAACTTTGAATTGTTAAGCTACTGGTAAACTTTTGTTTCTCATCTATGTGCTAATATGTACCAGATACGGACGCGTAGCAGGGCCGTGTGGTTGTATTTCTTTTTGATTAAGTATGATTTTTGTAATCCACTATTTTAGGTCCTAGCTAGATCTAATTTAGGATAGAGCATTATTTTGACTATATACATGAGTTGTAATTGGGGTATACAGGGGAAACGGATATGTGAAGGACCGGTCCCCCTTAATTTTTACGAGAGTTTGAGTGACAAGCCTGTTGTCTCCTGACTTCTGAGGACAGGTACTCCATATATCTAGGAATGTTTATTATTAGCATGTAATGGAAATTATTGGACATGTATTTATTTGAATTACATGAAGGTTTCAATTTCTGTTGTGTAGTGTAGTATTTTTATTCCGCTATGCATGTAAGTTTTTATTTTGAGTAAAGGATCCCGAACCTAATGCGCATAATATATTTCAATGGTTTAACTGCTCAAACTTTAATAAAATAAAGGATACAAATAATGTACCAAACCTATCTCTTGATATCAGAGTTAACAATAAGACTAGATAGGGGCGTTACAGAAACTAAGGGAAAACACCTAGGAAATTCCACATTTCTTGCAAATTTAAGGTAGCTTAACATTCCTAAACCCTTGATTTCATGTTTTATGGATTGTTTTAAGTGTTTTAAAGTTTCATGAAATTTAGGGTTTTCTCTCTTTACATTCCTTATGACTAGTTTTTCTATTGGGTTTTGCTTGTATGAAAATATGGTTGTGTTTATGAATATTGGAATGCTTGTATTAATGAAATATTGAGAAAATGGAATTTTTCAAGAATGATACTCATTTTCATGAAAAACCCTAATTTTGAAATGGTTAAAGATGGCTTGAAATTGCATGAAAATGAAAGGTAAAATATAATTAATTTTGAACTTGTATATTTTAAAAATGGAAGCTAAGGAAGCAAAGGATTGAAACCCTTTTATTTTCTCTCTTTCCTCTTGTAGCCGGTAACACCATGTGATGTTATAACTAAGATTTTCATGAAAATGTTCATGGATATGTGTATATGAAATGGTCATGAGTGAGAAAGAGAGAGAACGTAAGGTTTATGATGTTACATTGGCAAATTTACCTTTCATACCCATGTAATCCAATCTTGAAATGTGTCTTTGATATGAAAGTGAAGATGTATGTGTAAATATATGAATGATATGGAAAATGAGCCATGAAAATGAAGGAAATGTAGGCTATACATATAGATACACATATTGAGTATGAAAAAAAGTGCCATGAGTAATGGAAGGAAATTGTACCATTATGCTTAAATGGTAGAAAGGATAGAAGATAAGGAATAAATAGTATGAAAATCCCTAGCTTCTATTCTTTTCTCACCTTGACTGAGAGCACCTCCCTATTCTTCCCTTGATGGCCAAATTCCTATGTTAATGGGAAAGACACTAAAGTGTGTTTTAAAGGGCCAATATTAGGGGAATGATGTATACGATGAAATGTGAATGATAATTGCATGTATTGTGCCATTGATATGTTTATGTTTAAATTCATATGCTTATTAATGTCTAGTGTGATATTACATGCAAATGAGGAATGAAAGGTATTAAAGGTCACCAAGAAAGGGTGGATGATGACACTAATAAAATCTCCCTTAAGGTGAATATGATGGCACTAAATGCTATCCTAGAGGTGAGATGACAACACTAATAAAATCTCCCCCTAGAGGTAGAATGGAAGACATTGAATGTTATCCCAGGGGTAAGATGATGGCACTAATAAAATCTTCCCCTAGAGACAGAAAAAAGGGCAATGAATGCCACTTGAAGGGGTGAATGACGACACTAATAATATTCCCCCTGAAGGTCACCAAGAAAGGTTGGATGACGGAATTAATAAAATCCCCCTTGAGGTGTATATAATGGCACTATATGATACCTTAGTGGTGGAATTGACGGCACTAATAAAAAGTCACTCTAATGGTAGAATTAATGGCTTTATGATTGTTACCTTTTTGGTGAGGAATTGATGGCACTAAAGTGCTACTTCAGGTATGAATGAAGTGATGATGTATTTGATGACAGATTATGTACGAATGCTTGATGATGTATTTTATTGATAAATGAAACATGACAATGTAATGCTATGTAGTTATGTTCATAACATGAATTACTTGTAGTTTCATATTCATATATGCACATGCATATGTTTCACATATAGCATGCCAATAGAATTGAATGGAAATGTATATTACAAAGAATGGAATGTAGAAATATTTTTTGTATCCGTATAGTGGTCAAGCTAGTTATTTTGAAAATGAATGGTTTGTTTAGCTAATGGGAAATTATTTCTCATTATTGTACTGGTATGTATCAGATACCTAGATATAGTGTAGTGATGGAAATAGAAGTAGTCGTGGTAGAGGTTCCCTTCTTATGAGCCTTTATGGTTTTGAAGGATATTTACAAAATGGCAATATTTAAGATCCCTGCAACGGACTAGTAGACTTAAGGGGTAGATATAATTATATAGTTGTAGCCCTTTTTGTTCTAATTTTTCATATATTCTTTTTGGGGTAAAATTATGACTACTATTCTTTTGGTTATACATAATAGAAAAAGGGTATACACATGAAATAAGATGTGTGAAGGATCTATCCACTAGTAGGATTCTTTTTGGAAAGGGGTTTAAGTGGCAGGTTTGTTGCCTCCTTATCCCTCTTAATGAAGACTTCACATATCCTGGTGTATGTATCAGATAGTCTAAATGACATATATATAAATATATGTAATGTTTTACAAATTCTGTTATGATGTATGGAATTTTATTTTTTCACTGTGCTAAAGTATGACATCCTAAGAAAAAGAGCCTAAACGTAATCAAATAATAAATTATTTATGGATTTAATGCTCAGACTAATTCTTGAAAATAATAAGGTAAAGATAAATGTGGCTTACTTATCTTATTACATTTTATGAAGCTATAATGTAAAAATAAGGATGTTACACAAATCATTTTGGATACTATATCTTGCTCGTTTTATGTAAGGTTATGCATCAAAAATTTCATATTCATGTTATGCTCAATGGATATGCTTATCACAAAATTCATTTTACTAGTAATATGGATATGTATATCATTCATGAAAATATAATTCATATAGGAAAACATTTATCGCGTATGGCTCTTTTAGCCCATTCTCTTCATGTTTCCCTTTTTCCTTGACATACTCTTTCTTTTCAAATACTCTTTTCCTCTTAAGTAAACATTGTATGAGTTTCATCTAGATAAACATTTTCTAGCACTAGGATCCTAAGGCATCACCTAATTTCCCTTTATCATTGTCGGATCACCATACTCTGTTATAGATCATACCCATATTGGATCATTGTGCCTCTATATGGGTCACAGGTCATATCCCTTCATCACATCATTGCACCTCTCTATAGGCTATAAGTCATTCCTACTCGCTCTCTATGGTGAGCTAATGATGCTTAGATATCATTCTCAACTTACTCTCTATTTTATACACTAGACTGACAGGTCCCAAATTATGGTAAGTAAAACCTTAAGTCACTCTTAGGCCATTCACGTAAACTAACTTAGGGTTGCCCACCATCACGGTGTTTTCTCAACACTTTTTAGAATTGAATGGATTTTTTACCATCCTAAATTATGGTCTAACCATGGAATTTATTACAGTCATCCTATACCAACTATCGGTCCTTCAATTTGGAACCTTTCTAGACTTGAGCATACAATAACAACCTTTGACTTTGCTTTTCTTACTATTTTCCTTTAATAATGTCCCATATTACTTCTTAAATACGTTACCATGGTTTAGGGTTGATTTACTAGTCTTTACATAATGTCTGAAGGAAGAAAAGATGCAAAACACAAAGATTAAAACATTCATACATATGGAGGCCATTCGCCGCAGCGACGAGTACAGTTAAAATTCATCACAGCAAGAAAAGCATTTTTTTCATAACCAAGAGACTAGCTCTTCACGATTTGCTGGGTTCAAAAATGTGAAATATGAGTTTTGATGGATTTTTTGCCTCTAAACCTTTAAGAAAACTTCAAGACTTACATTATAAATAATTTCTACATTCTTTTCTCCTTCTAAAACATCATCATATATAAAAAATACACTTTATAGTGCTATAAATAAAACCTAACCCATAGAACTCGTGAATAGAAGAAAAGAAAGAAAACCTTTGTTTAAATTCCATTTCTTGAGCAAAATAATCACATGCAAGACCTCACAAGCATATATCTAGCATACAAATTGTATAATGCATGTTTAAAACTCCCTAACTCGGCTTAAAACATAGTTTCTTCATATTTTCATTAGATAGAAGAAGTGGGTTGTTGCACCCAAAGAGATAGGTAAATATTTTACCTGATTACCTGAGTGATATGTGCAAGATAATGTGTAAGAAAGTTGGCTGTGGTTTCTACTTTAGGTATACTCCTCCTTCTAGGTTTTCTTGGCTTTCTCTTACTAAAATCCTCTTATTCTCTCACTAGATGAAGATGAAGATGATGAAGATATATTATGAACCTCAAAGCCTCCTTCCCTTTTAAGTCATACGTGACTTTTTCTTGGGCGAGAAAATGTAGTTAACTAAAATTGAAAAATAATTGTTAATTGGTCCTTAGGTTAGAAATGAATTTTAACTCTCCTAAAAAGTTTTTCCCTTATGTACAACTTTCATATTTTATTTCCTTCAAGGTTCCATTTCTGATTACCTTATTTTAATTCCTTATCTATCATTTGGGTTAAATT
Source organism: Senna siamea (assembly GCA_031216115.1). Lineage (NCBI taxonomy): Eukaryota > Viridiplantae > Streptophyta > Magnoliopsida > Fabales > Fabaceae > Senna > Senna siamea. The sequence continues at coordinate 20,900,592 of CM062363.1, read as the reverse complement.
AACCAAGTATACCATTCATTAAAACTTCATATCACTTAAACCGAACCTTATTTCAGCCTGGTTTCTTAGTAAATCATTCCATACCTTACTCCTATATCTCATATTAACACATTTATATGGCAAACAAGTCTCTAACTTAATTAAATTACATTTATAGATTAAGTACTTATGATGATGTTACATAAATGGAATCTTGTCCTACTCACGGGATCACTACTCTATACAGATCATTTTCACTCTATCCTAAACGGATCATGAGGCTGTGGAATCACCACCCCTTACTAGTGGATCATATTCCTAGTATATTATTCATAAGTGTATTGTAACACCCCCATTAGCCTATGGTTCCTTTTAAGTGTTTAAAGGTATAATGTATATAATTATCATAATAATGGTGTGTTACTATCACTTCTATCTGATTAAATTTTAAAATTTTTATGAAGTTGATTAATTGAGTACCATTTGGGTTGGTCTCTACTCTCGGGTTCTCTCAATATCGCAACAGAATAAATATATATAGAATACACCTGAATTAACAATACATAAACATGCATTCTTAATTAAATATAGTCAATTAACTATTGGGCATGGAGCAACAATCCTGCCACTCATAACCCCATAAATTAGTCTATTCATCAATCTAGCCTAATTCCTATACAGATTAGTTAGAATAGGCTATACAAAATAATCCTACACTAGCCTTTCTCAAAATATCATGAAGGCTAGCTCCATTCTACCATGTACTTAAGCTATTCAAATTAAACAATCTATATGCTCATAATGGACACTTCTTCCTACTTTACCTCTTTCTCTAGCCCAAGGGGACCTACATATCTGGTACATGCCAACACTATCGTGAGAAATGAATCTCAGTAGCAATGTAACCTATTACGAAATCCATTGACCTTTACCATCGTGCTCGCATGAAAAACTCTACATTCTTTAATAAAACATATCATCTCATACTATTGGGACGGACTGCATATAGCATTCATCATCATTCTCATCATTATTACTTTCATATAAAACATATGTGTGATAGTAAACATGCCATCATTTCACTTTCATAACATATGAGTAGTACATAAAATAACTTAAGAGTAATCAGGAGAGTCACCCAACAACAACTCCATGCACCACTGTCTATATGAATGAGCGCATGCCTATTTAGTCATGCCTTAATGATTGTACATTTTGAGGTGTCCCCCATTGGATCCAAGTACCTTAATGGTCCTTGTCCCTTTCCGAAAAATCATCCCTGACCAGCGTGTAACACCTTATATTATCTAGATTTGTTTTAAATTAATGTTTCATTAATTAATTAGATGAGTTGCCATAAAGTGTGGTGAATTGCTTGTGTAATTTAATGATTAGAATAAATGTACTAAAGATAACATTGAATAAAATTGAGGTGCTTGATCACATTTTCCTTTTTCCTATTTTCTAACAGAATTGCCAAAGGAGAGAAAAGTACAACAAATTTCATATACATGCACATGAAATTGGTAAAGGCAAGGAAGAGAGTTAGCATCCAATATATATACATATATGATAAGGGAATAAGACTTTGGTTAAACTAGATACACCTATACACACGGCAATAAGGAGAGATTCATTTTTATACTAATTAAAATAATGCTTTAATTGGTGAAGATGAAGGTAATAAGAGGAAAAAGGACGTGATCCATATATATATACATGCATTCGGTGGAGTGAAATGAAAGTAAGGGGGAAACGTGTGACATTAAACTACCTTTCTTCCCTTTAGCCTTAATCTTAACATAACCGATTGCAAGTGAGAAGCTTTATTTCTCTCCCTTTATTCCTTCAATTCCATCACATAGTATCACGTGGGGAAAAAGGTTAAAACATAAAGGTACCATGTTAAAATATGCATCCCACATAGACCCACCCATTTCCTTCCTTTTGGTGCCACTAAGTGAGGAGTTGACAAAGGAACTCAATATGCACGTATGAGGCTTGCGTGAAGAGAGTGACTTACGTACAAAGGGAGAGGTGTGTGTGTGTCAATTATTTTTCTCTTTCTTTCCCTTCACTTTTCTTCAAGCAATCGAGTGATCATGACATAGAGGGAGTTAAATATATATATACATACAGCAAGCTTCACAATTACAATATAGGAGTGCCATAGGTAATGCCACGAAGCAATAGAAAATTGGGAAGAAAGAAAAACAATCTAATTCCTATTATGCAATCAGTGAAGGAAAGGAAAGTCAGCGCCAAGTACAGCTTGAGAGGAAGTACATTTGGCGTGTAGTGCAAGTTTTCCTTCCCTTCCCTTGTGCTACCCTTAACATACCTGAGGAAGGAGATTAAATAACCTTGAGTGACCGTACAGTCTACATGAGATGGAGTGTGCAGCTTGCATTGTGTGAACTTCCCTCTTTCCTTTCCTTTTTATCGTAATCTAGTAGTTAAGCTAGGCATACAAGGTTGCAAATTAATATAGGCTGCACTTGAGTGCACGTGCAGCCATGATAATTAAAAAGAAAGAGTGCATCGTGAGGTTCACAGGAAAATAAAATTTTGTCAAGGGAAAAAGAAAAGGAAGCAACGTGAATGTGGGAGGAAGTAACACAAAATTTGCAAGAAAAGGGGGTTGCACCTAATTATCCATGAGGCCATGAAATGCTAATGATGAGAATAAAGGTAGCGTTCCCTTAACCAAGTGAGAATACAAAACTCCAAGGAAAATGGGCTGCACTAAACCACACATAGGAATGAAATTTAAATTTCATTTTTAACATACATGCATACCCACACACGGCAAGAGAGAAAGGGAGAGCACTTCATATTTTAGAAAATACACAACCACATAGAGGTATCCAAAAAAGAGAGAGAGCAGTGTAGGTTTTGGGGAACAAACAAAAAAATTTTTGTGAAGAGGAAAGAGCTAAGTTGACCAAGGAAAGAACAAGCAAGGGAAATCCAAGAGAAATACTAGGAGGCTTCCATCATTATTTTTCATCACTTAAGGTAGGATAACAATTTTTGTAAATTGTTCCATGGTTTTATATATATTCATCATAACTCTCCAAGCTTTCATGGAACAATAATCACTTCTCTACCTTCTCACAAAAGTGAATGTCTCTTGGCTAAGCTTGCATGGTAAATAGTTATGTTTGTTAATGTGTTAAAATAGATGTTGTTATTATGAAAGAACCTAGAATAAGCGAGTATTGGAATATCATGTGTTGCATGGCTAAGGTTTCTTTGTATTGGAATAGAAGTTGTGATTTCCATGATAGAATTATTGTTGGTAAATGTAGCATGTATAAGAGAAAGCTTTAACCCAAAATAACGTGGGAAAATTGTATCCTTGTATTATTAATAAAAATGCTAAATTATGGATACTATGATAAAGATCTCTAGCTAGCATGCAATGGAAGAAAAAAATTTGACATCCTCCTTATTATTTTGCCAAACCCAAAATGGTAGAAAATAATTAGTAAGAATTGGGTAAGGGAGAATTGGATTTGGTTGGGCAAAAAAAAAAGAGAGAGAGAAAAAATAGGGTTAATAAAGGTGGAGTTAATTATTCCACATCTTTGCACATAATAAAGTCCCATACGATTACCAAAATGTAAAATTGAGGAAGATGTGTACCCTTAATGTTAGTATGTTGAATAAGTCATGACAATAAGTAGAATAAATTGCTAATGACAATAAGTCACAAAATGACCTTAACGATAAACTTTATAAAGTTGGCCAAGTGTCCACCTAGTGGCCAAGTGTGCACAATAAATTTTATAAAGGTAGCCAAGTGTCCACATAGTAGCCAAGTGTGTACAATTATTTTATAAAGGTGGCCAAGTGTTCACATAGTGCCCAAGTGTGCACAATAAATTTTATAAAGGTGGCCAAATGTCCACATAGTGCCCAAGTGTGCACAATTATTTTATAAAGGTGGCTAAGTGTTCATATAGTGCCCAAGTGTGCACAGTAAATTTTATAAAGGTGGCCAAATGTCCACATAGTGCCCAAGTGTCCACAAGGTGCCCAAGTGTGCACCATCAATGTATAAAGGTCAGTTTTAAGAATGAAACGCATAAATGATTTTTTTAAATTTTTGTGACAACATGCATAACCCCATGAAAATATGTTTTACTTGAAAGAGGATATCTACTTTTATAACATTTACATCTAAATTGATCATGCAATGCTTGCCAATTTATAGTTATGAATAAGGCTTTGTTTTCAAATACCAAAAATGTAGATGTAAATGTTTTAGTGCTTGCACCCTAGTACATATTAGTAGGTTTTAAAATGATGAATTGTTAAGTTACTAGGAAACTTATGTTTCTCATTTGTATGCTAATATGTATCAGATGCGGATGCTTAGCAGTGTCGGGGAGGATAGGAGTTCTTTTTGGTCAAAAGCATTTTTGTAATTCCTTATTTTGGGTCCTGATTCTAAATGTATTTGTTAATTAGAGTTAGGATTATTATTTTGGCTATGTATATGAAAGGGAAAGGGGAAAGTGTTAGGGAAAGAATATGTGAAGGACTGGTAAATCCCTATTATTTTAAAGGGAGTTTGAGTGACAGGCTTGTTATCTCTTGACTCCCTATGGATGGGTACTTCATATATCTCGGTATATAATTACAAGGGATGTAACAGACATTTATTGAACATTTATTATTTGTATTATATGAAAGTGTTAAATTCTGCTGTGATATCTTTTATTTCTGCTGTGCATATGATATTTAATCTGAGCAAAAGAACCCAAACCTAATCCACTTTAATAAAACTTAATGGTATAAATGCTCAAATGTTGTAAATAAAAGGATAAGAATAATGTACCAAAATTATCTACTTACATCAGAGGAATTGTAATACTAGATAAGGGCGTTACAAGTGGGATTCCTCCCTTTCATCCTAAACAGGACTAGTATAAATCTCATAAGATCACCGTCAACTATACCCAGATCATTTGCTCTCCACTTTTGGGCAAATCATAATACTATAGAATCACCATTCCTTTCCGATGGATCACACTCCCGGTGTAATAATCGAAATGATTTTTAAAAGATAAAACCTGATTTTCATGATAAATGTATGTAAGCGAAGCCTGGCATCACTTTTGAGGTCGATGGTTGAACTCAGAAAGTGATTTGAAGTCAAAAACACAATCGAATGGAAAGAAACGCGATCCGACGATCAGAAACTGACAAACGAAGTTTCGTACTTCAGTTTAACTGACAGAGGCCAAAATCTTTACATGGGAACTCTTGCCAACATCTGGATGGAAGCCGAGATCCCGAAGTTTCCCCGGCTGATATGGGAAAAGTCAAAATCGCCCTCGGAAGCTTTAAATTTCTCGAAACCCCGGCATTTGTCACAATTCTCTCTCTCTCCTCACTCTATTTTCTCTCTCCTTTCTCTCTTCTCTCCTCCACCACGCGCTACCACCTGAGCCACCATGAGCCACCACCTAGCATACCAATCGACTCCCCTCACCACCCTCGACCTCCAACAGCCACCAACGGCCGCCAGCGCCACCGAAAAATGCCATTTTCCTCCTCCATCGCGTGAGAATTTCACCAACTGAGATCACCGCAGTTAGCCACCGTTGGTCGTCACCGCCACCACCAGCGTGTAGCCTGAGCTGCTAGCTTCCTCCACCAGCTCTCCGACGTTGAACGGAGGTCTGATGCGCCTGGATTGAGGAATTTTCCGTCTGCCGTGCGTTGTTCTTCATGGCCAGAAAACACCGTCCAAACGGTTGTGAATCGCCACGTCACCACCATATTCGGACTCCTCGTCTTGCGAACTTCACCGTGGTGTAAATTTTGAGGCCAACCGCACCCTTCCGCTGTGTGCCACCATACGCTGTCGTGCGTCACCGTGCCGAAGAACCTGGATATACACCGGGAGACATCGAGACCACCTCGAGACAGATTTCCACCCTCTGACAACACTGGTAATGTCTGATTTGCCTAAAACTGATGAATTTTGATTGAATTGGCTGCCGAACACGAATAAGAAATAAATTGACCTAGGTAATAGGGTAATCAGACTTAGAATCGTAAAACGGATGACGTGACAAGCTTAAATATTCGTGTAAATGTCCAAGGAATTAAATTGGCTCAAAATATGGGATTTTGTGAAGTTCTGAATTAATTCGGAGCAACAGGAGACCAGGTAGGATAATTTACGCTTCCCGAGTTCTAGATTTGATTTAGTGAATACCTGAACAATTAGATTTAATTACATGGATTTGGGTGCTGCTTTCGATGGACTAAATTGCATGCCTGTGTACTGAAAATCCCATTTACATGTTAGATGAATTTTTTATCGAGTTTAGATGCCATTAGGATGGGTTTACTTAGGGTAGGGTACTTGATAGCTGGTATGGGATGGTCGTTAAGTATCCCGAGTACAGGGATTTTTTAAATGATATTGTTTTTACCAGATTTAGCCTGTACTACGTTAGGGATCATGCGATAAATCAGGACGACCCTAAGAAAGGTTTAAGGAGTATAAGGGGGGACAGCCTACGTGGGGAAACATTGTGATTTAGGCGTAATACCCTAGAACCCTGAGGAATAGCCGACCGTGAGCATTTGAGTTCGAATAGACTGTATGAGGATGAGAATTGACATATGTGCACATGCTAGGGAACGCCCTAGATGTTAATTCTCACCCGGTCTTTGAGTGAGTGATTAGTGTTACTGATCACACTCACAACATAGGCAAGATTTGGGTGATTGGTGTTACGGATCACACCCAACGATAAGAGATGTAATCTCTCTAGACGATGTGCAATTGGACGATTTTAGACTTGGTCGCAAAGGACTTGTGGCCTATATGGATTTAGATATACCAGGCATGGGATTTAACCTGATTTCGATTACTAATTTTCAAAGAAATGGATTTTTATGATTTTGAGTATTTACCACGATTTCCATATGATAAATTGATTTTAAAGAAAAGGTATTTCACGGATTTTAAATTGATTTTGGGAAGTTATTTTTGGTGCTTGCACTGCTGAGTATTCAACCAGATTTCAAACTGTATTTTGAATTGTAAATTATTCTACTGGGATTTTATATCTCACCAGGTTGTTTACTTAGATGAACAGGAACAGGGACAGGAACCTAGACATTAGTTGGGCGATGCTTTGGTGATAGACAGAAGAGTAGCTTAGTCTAGGCTTGAATTGTATTGTATATATTTTTACTGATGATGTTGTGTATTGGTTTTCTGTAATTTCTGATTTTCTGTGGTTATTGGACTGGCTGTATATTTGTAAATCAAATGACTATTGTATTTTGGGATACGCTCGAAATACAAAGGAAACTCTGCCAGATTTCTGGTAAGGTTTACCACTGTAAACTTGTGAAATTAAGTTGGAATCTATATGAATGCATGATATGATGTATATATGGATTTTAGTTTTCATTCCAGAGTAATTTATGATAAATGTATGTATTATTAGTATAGCTGCATGTGAATTAGGGTTGAACAGAATCTGAATGGACGACGGAATTTCTATTTGGGTTACGCTCAACCAGTAGCGATTCTCTGACGTTCCCATATCGAGAACAACCATTTAGAGAAACCCATATGCTTCCGCTATGCAAATAGAGGACTGTGTATTGTGGATTAGGGGGTCGTTACACCAGGTATGCTATTCTTTACATATACTGATGTGTCCGATTCTATACAAAATTTCTTGATGTGAATTGTCCATTTTGTGAGCATTTTTTGTGTAATTTTGTTATTAAAATCACTTAAGTTTGCTTTATTTTTGTTTTCAGGCATTTTATCAAGTCTTCGTCAGCAAACGAAGTACTTTGGAGTGAAGGAAAATCCAAACATTGTGCAAAAGGCTGAAGTGAACAGTAGAAAAAAATATATATAAAAAAAAGGAAGAAAAAGAGGAGGGGATCCATCGTGAAATAGATTGGGGGAGTGAACATTGAGGAGGGGAGACCCATCACGCGAGGGGAGTGAACAGTGAAGCGTGGAGACCCATCACGCGAGGGGACTGAACTCGTGCACCACTGCCACCGAGGGAGGCCAACCAACGACCGAAGAGGCTTCGCGCATAGTCCTCCACCACCTTGGCTGTCCGCAGCGTCGTTCACGGCGTCCGTAGCGCGAGAGAAGGCTCACGACTCGTCTTGCCAACCCGTCGGCTCGAGCCGAACGGCGTTTCGGACCATTCCACTCCGCCGACGCCACTGCAACCTCCAGCAAGTAGTCCGCCGCCTTACCTCAGCTCACGGCCTTGAAGCGCCGAATCGCAAGACCCGAATCGCGACCGTTTCGCGATTCGGTTGCTTTTGGAGCTACTTCCGTTGCCTTTTGTCCACGTCACCATCGGAAAGTGACTCTCTGTCGACCAGCGCCTCCACCACGACCTTCTGCCCCAGCTCAGGCCGTCAATTTGGGTGTTTTTCGGCGGGTACCCGTTTGGCTTGCAACCCGACCCGTTTGGCTCGCAACCTGACCCGTTTGACTAGGATCCGACCCGTTAACCCGTGTAGCTTTTGGACAGCACTGGATTTGAATTCTCTGGTGAATTTCTGGCAGTTTTTTAAGGAGATTCGAGTGGTTTTCTGGCAACCAATCCGTGCAGTAATCATTGGGCAATTGAGAAGATAGGGGCGTGCTTAATTTATACTATTTTTATCTCCTGCATAATTGATTGCTTGATGAATTTTCTGATGGATTGCCTGCTATTGGATTGTGTGCTATATGTAAATATGTGTGGCTAGATTTGTAAAAATTCATTGGGGTCCCTAACTGTGTTGGATTGCTGTTTAAATTTGCATGGATGTTGAATTTAATGTGTGATCTCCGTTACAATTATGAATGTATATGCTAGCGTTATTTACGAGACGTCGTGGTAATGTTAATCAGATTCCTTTTTGAGATCGATAGATGATAATTGGAATTGGAAAACTAACTGTAATGGACAATTTGTTATCGCTTAGAACTAAGGTTAATAAATTGTTGGATTAAGAAGTAACGACTCTTAATAGTGGTGAATTAGATAGATAATGCTGATTTAAAATTTGCCATTAGGAAGAACCAGCTAGTGGTGGATTTTAAGTTTAAGAAATTCATTGAGATCGACAGAGAATTTGAATTTGCATTGGAATTCACTCACAGGTAACATAGTTAAATTTAGTAATCCATTATCCTTCGTGTGTTTGCCAACGAAGGTAGGTTCCCTGATGGATTTGCATTTCTTGCCTCCGTGTATTTTCTTCTATTTCTTGTCGCTGTTAGTTTATTATTGCTTATAGTTAGACATTAGTTTAGATAAAAAAAAATTTAATCATTTTAATTGCTAGGCTAGATAACAGAGAACAAGTAGTAACTCTGGGCTTTCCCGTTCCCAAGGAATACGACCTTGATACTCACCATTGCACTAGGTTGCATCGATAGGTTCACTGCCTTAGGTGTTGTTGCTAGATAGCATTGGCAGCACGCATCAATTTTTTGGCGCCGTTCTTGAACTTTTGGTGAAAACTAGAATGAATTTGCTATCTGTTACTTTAGCCATTTTTTATTTGTTCTGTTTTGTTTTTGTTTCTGGTTAGTGTGTCTTTCTCTGCGTTCAACTATTAGTTTCATTTTGTCCTTTGTTTATTTTAGTTGATTTTATTTATTTGGATTATTTGTTTTATTATTTTAGTAGGTTTTTATTTGTTTCGTTATTGTTTCTGTTATTGAGTTTTATCTGTCTTGTTTTACTTTTGTTTTGGTTTATTACTTTTTGATCTGATTGGTGGACTATTTCACTGTTATTGGATTCAGGTAGTTTATGACCAGGAGTTCTAATCCTGTACTTGTAGACCCTCTATCCGATCCGAGCATTGTTGTGGACTCGTGCACACCGTCGTCAAGAGGAGGTGCCAGTTGAGATATTGGAGGAGGAACCAATTGAGATCCCTGACCCTACATCACCAAAGATGGCAGCTGCAAATAATAATGACGAAGCCAATAGAACGATGTATGAGTTTGCTAGACCTTCATTGGAAGGGACACAGACATGCATTACTCGGCCTACAATAGCAGCTAACAATTTTGAAATCAAGCCAAATGTGATTCAGATGGTGCAACAAACGGTACAGTTTGGAGGGATGCCCAGCGAAGACCCTAATGCCCACATAGCTAACTTCTTGGAGATATGCGACACTTTCAAGATTAATGGAACCACTGATGATGCCATTCGACTTAGATTGTTTCCATTTTCCTTGAGAGATAGAGCAAAGAGATGGCTGAAATCCCTACCACCTAACTCCATCACTACTTGGGAGACTTTGGCTGAAAAGTTTTTGTACAAATATTTTCCTCCAGCTAAGACTGCAAAACTACGTAATGACATTTCTTCTTTTGTGCAGATGGCTGATGAGAGTATGTATGATGCATGGGAGAGGTACAAGGACTTACTGAGGTGTTGCCCACATCATGGATTGCCTGTGTGGATGCAAGTGCGGACTTTCTATAGTGGTTTAAATATAGCCACAAGGCAGATGGTGGATGCTGGCGGCGAGGGTGCACTAAATAATAAAACCCCTGAACAGGCACAGAGTTTAATAGAGGAAATGACCATGAACAACTATCAGTGGCAATCCTCAAGGGATAGGCTAGGACGGCAGGGAGTGGTCAACCAGTCAGACTCTATATCAACCTTGGCAACTCAAGTGGAGCTTCTGGCTAAGAAGATTGACCAACTCCAGATGCCAGTGCATGCAGCACAGTCAAGCTGCGAGTTCTGTGGTGGCCCGCATTATGGTGTCAATTGTAATGCGGGAGGTATGTTTGCTAACCCCTCTTCTTCATTTTCTTCTCACAATGGTTCTTCTGATTTTGAACAGGTAGATTACATGGGGAACACTCCGAGACGCAGAACAATCCATATAGCAAAGACATACAACCGGGTGGAGGAATCATCCCAATTTTGGATGGAGAAACACTAATAACCAGGGCCCACCAGGTTTTCAGCGGTTGCACCAACAGCAACCCCAGCAGCAAGCTGCTCCAAGTCAATTTCCTCAAGGGCAGGAGAAGAAGCCCAATCTAGAGGAATTGATGATGAAGTTTGTGTCCACTTTAGAGCAAATTCCACCAAAGCAGACAAAGACTTAGAAACCAACAAGCCTCCATTCAAAACTTAGAGAATCAGATAGGCCAGATTTCTAAGGTGTTGGTGAAAAACTGACCAGGACACTCCACTAGCACCACCGAGTCTAATCCAAGGGAGCATTGCAAGGCTATCACTCTAAGATCAGGTAAGCAAGTAGCTGGTCCTTTACCTTTACCTACTGATGATCATAATGATGTGCAGGATACAAGTGTCAATAAGGACCAAGGGCCTGAGGTAACTAAGCCGGTGCAAGTTGAGGGCAAGAAGAGCCCCATAAGAGAGTACCAGCCACCCATTCCATACCAGGCTAGATCAAGCGAGGAGAAAGTAGATCAACAGTTTGGTAAGTTTCTTGATCTATTTAAGCAGCTGAGGATTAACCTTCCTTTTGTTGAAGCCATTTCGCAGATGCCTCGCTATGCAAAGTTCTTGAAGGAAATACTGAGCAACAAGAGGAAACTAGAGGATTTGGGACTGGTGACATTGAATGAGGAGTGCTCAGCAATCTTACAAAACAAGCTACCTGTTAAGAGGCGTGATCCAGGGAGTTTTACCGTACCTTGTGTAATTGGTGATCTGTCTGTCATGGATGCTTTAGTGATTTAGGAGCTAGCATAAATCGATGCCTACTAGCTTGTTTGATAGATTGGGATTGGGTGAGCCAAAACCTACTAGGATGAACATACAATTAGGCGATAGAAGCGTTAAATATCCTAGAGGTATAGTTGAAGATGTCCTTGTAAAGGTTGATAAATTTATATTTCCTGTGGATTTTGTTGTGATGGATATGGAGGGTGAGAGTAGCGTACCCTTGATTCTAGGTAGGCCTTTTCTTGCAACGTCTAGGGCTATTATAGATGTGTGTGATGGGAAATTGAAACTTAGAGTAGGGGATGAAACTGTTACCTTTGACTTAGCTACCTCTAAGAGACAATCTTTAGATTATGATGATACTGTATATTCGGTGGATGTCTTGGATGATGTGGTTGAATCTGAATTGCAGGAATTTTTACTTGATGACCCTTTACAGGTGGCATTACAAGGAGAAGAGGATGAGTTGTCCAACGAGCAAGTGTTGGAACAACTAACTCACTTGCTAATTGTTGAGCCCAAGAACTTCAGCGATTCTTTTGTTTCTCTTGACAGTCGAGGTGCGAGAAGGTGAAACCTTCAATTGAGGACCCCCCAACCTTGGAATTGAAGGAGTTACCCAAGCACTTAAGCTATGCCTATTTGGATGAGGCAGAGAAGCTGCCAGTAATTATAGCAGCTGACCTTACACCTGAGGAGAGGGAGATGACTTTGACCTCTCTTAGGAAATACCCTAGGGCCTTTGCTTATAAGATGGCAGACATTCCTGGGATTAATCCTAGCTATTGTTCACACAAGATCCTGATGGAAGATAGCTATAGGCCAGTGGTGCAGCCACAGAGACGATTGAACCCAAACATGAAGGAAGTGGTGAAAAAGGAGGTAATTAAACTTCTTGATGCAGGTTTGATTTATCCTATCTCTGATAGCTCTTGGGTGAGTCCTGTGCAGGTTGTACCAAAGAAGGGTGGCATGACAGTGGTCAAGAATGATAAGGATGAACTCATACCCACTAGAACGATAACAGGTTTTCGGGTTTGCATTGATTATAGGAAACTCAATGATGCAACCCGGAAAGACCATTTTCCTCTCCTTTTCATTGACCAGATGCTTGAACGTTTGGCAGGTCATATGTTTTATTGCTTTCTTGATGGTTTTTCAGGCTACTTTCAGATTCCCATTGCACCTGAAGACCAAGAGAAGACCACCTTTACCTGCCCATATGGAACGTTCGCGTACAGGAGGATGCCTTTTGGATTGTGCAACGCACTGACCACTTTTTCGATGCATGATGGCAATCTTCCATGACATGATTGAGGAGTCTATGGAGGTATTTATGGATTACTTCTCAGTTTTTGGTAACTCCTTCTCCCACTGTTTGCTTAATTTAGAACGTATGCTTGCAAGATGTATAGAAGCAAACTTAGTTCTTAATTGGGAAAAATGTCACTTTATGGTGAGAGAGGGGATCGTTCTTGGGCATAAGATATCACATGCGAGGGATGGAAGTGGATAAGGCTAAGGTTGAGACCATATCAAAACTACCACCCCTAGTTGATTAAGGTTGTTAGAAGCTTCTTAGGGCATCTTTGGTTTTTATAGGAGGTTTATTAGAGATTTCTCTAAGATTGCTAGGCCCTTAACTCAGTTGCTTGTCAAGGATGTACCTTTTGTTTTCGATACTGATTGTCTGCATGCATTTGAGTTACTAAAGGAACGACTAACCACAGCCCCTATTATGGATTCACCTAAGTGGGTGCCTTTTGAACTAATGTGTGATGCTAGTGACTTTGCGGTTGGGTGTGTTAGGTCAGAGGATTGATAAAAAGTTTCAGCCAATTTATTATGCTAGCAAGACCTTGACTGATGCCCAGGAGCACTATACCACTACTGAAAAGGAATTACTTGCAGTGGTCTATGCTTTTGACAAGTTTCGATGCTATTTGGTGCTATCCAAGACCGTGGTTTACACGGATCATTCAGCCTTGAAGTATTTGTTCGGTAAGCATGATGCTAAGCCTATACTCATTAGATGGATTTTGCTCTTGCAGGAATTTGATATTGAGATCAAAGATAAGAAGGGTGCAGAGAACCTGGCTGCAGATCACCTATCAAGTTAGAGAATCCAAACTGGGAGGCCTTAAATGAGAGAGCCATTGATGATAACTTCCCAGATGAGCATTTGGAGACGGTTCAGGTATGTACTGATTCCCTTTGGTTTTGTGATTACGCTAACTATTTAGTGGCAAGGGTTTTACCAAAGGGTATGACTACCCAGCAAAAGAAGAAATTCTTTGCTGAGTTGAAATACTACATTTGGGAAGATCCCTTCTTGTTTCGTATCTATGCAGACCAAGTAATCAGGCGATGCATACATGGGGAGGAAGTTCACCAAATCCTGAAGCACTGCCACGAAGGACCAACGGGAGGCCACCAGGCTGCAAACCACACTGCTAGGAAGGTGCTTGAAGCAGGGTTCTACTGGCCAACCATATTCCAGGATGCTAGAGCATATGTACAGGTTTGTGATGCTTGTCAGAGGTCAGGTAACATCTCTGCCCGTGATGAAATGCCCCAAACGAGTATGCAAGTGGTTGAAATCTTTGAAGTGTGGGGTATCGACTTCATGGGCCCTTTTCCTTCCTCATCTGGTAATAAGTATATACTTGTGGCTGTTGAGTATCTTTCCAAGTGGCCAGAAGCTCAAGCTTTCCCCACTAATGATGCCAGGGTGGTGACTAGGTTCCTAAAAAAATTGTTTGCTAGGTTTGGTACACCTAGGGCACTGATTAGTAATAGAGGGACCCATTTTTGTAGCTCCTAACTTGAGAAAGTACTTAAACATTATGGGGTATCTCATAGGTTTTCAACACCCTATCACCCACAGACCAGTGGACAAGTAGAGGTAACTAATAGGGGTTTAAAGAGAATCTTAGAGAAAACCGTAGGGGTGAGTAGGAAGGATTGGGCATTCAAATTGGATGATGCATTATGGGCCTTTAGGGCGACTACGTAACTTCTACTGGATTTACACCCTATAGGCTAGTGTATGGAAAGACTTGTCATTTGCCTGTTGAATTGGAACACAGGGCACTTTGGGCTCTTAAAACATGCAATCTTGATGTTATTTCTGCAGGTAAAGAGAGGTTATGGCAGTTGGATGAGTTAGAAGAATGGCGACACCAAGCTTATGAAAATTCTTCCATTTACAAAGCTCGAACCAAGAAGTGGCATGATCAAAGGCTGCGTGGCTCTAAGGATTTTCAGGTTGGAGATAGGGTATTACTTTATAACTCACGTCTTCGTCTTTTTCCAGGAAAGCTTAAGAGCCGATGGTCAGGACCATTTGTGATCAAGCAAGTCTTTCCCTATGGCACAGTGGAATTGCATCATCCTGACAAGGGAGATTTCAAAGTCAATGGGCACAGACTAAAGCACTACTATGGAGACCCATTGGAGGTCGAGGAGCGAGTGCATATGGTGCTTTACCTGAAAGAGTGATAGAAGGAGCGAGTCCAGCTAAAAGACTCAAAAAAAAAAAAAAGCACTGTGTTTTTTTTTTATATTTTTTTTTATTTATTTTATCTGTGTTATTTTACTCTTGTCTATTTTCTTCTTTTCATTTTGTTGAGGTACATTAAAACTTTTAGATTTTCTGTGCTTGTTGCTGTGCTTTCTGCTTTCATTTCGATGGTATCCCCTTTGGCTGTACACTGAGGACAATGTGAACCTCAAGTGTGGGGTGGTGTGCTTTTATTATTTTGACTCATTTTCCCTCTACTAGTTCAGGACGCTGCATTTTGATGCTATTTTTTGCTGATGTTGTGTTGACAGTATATCTAAGACAGGATACTTGATTTTTGCTTGATTCTATACACTTAAGTCTTTGTTTGTCTTTTGAGCATGTATGATTCAGTCATGAATGGGCAGACATTGTTTCTCATAGTTTATATTAGAAAGCAGTTTTAATGCCTAATGTATTCTTGACCACGACTAGGTCATACCCATGTTGCTTGATTTTCTTTCATTTTGTTCAATTTTGATTTAAGATGTCGATAATGCAGTTTGCATGCACTGCTTGATTAGTAATTCATATGGAAATATTTGAGAATCGTATGCAATTTAGCCACACTTCAAACGTGATATTTGAGCCTAAGATAAGCATTTATCACAAATATGCTTTGAATTCTTTTTGTTGAGTGTGTATTTCACTTGATTGTGTCTCTAGAACTTGCTCTATAATACTTGTTGAAGTTACATAAAATTTTGAATATCAGATGATTTGGGCAACTTAAATTTTACACCTCATTCCTTTCTTTTCACTATCTTCTTTCTTCACCCCCTTTGCTGAAATTTGTGTGATTCATTCTTTGTCTGAGGATTAAAATGCATTGCCTTAGTTGACAATAGTGCACTAAGTTCTTTTTATCATTCTAGATGCTCCCTTCAATCCAAAAGTGTAAGCATGCAGGCTAATTATGAAAAAAAAAAAAACAAACAAAACAAAAGAAAAGAAAAGAAAAGAAAAGAAAGATAATAATAAGAGTAGCCTGTCTATTGATTTTATTCTCTAAGCATCTCCAACTTTATTGAAAACTTAGTAAGAATTGTTATGTTTAGAATTTGTTGCATTTAATCCTTTAATCCCTCTTGATGCTTTAATTGCATGAATTTTCAGCATCTATGCCTCTTCTACCAAAAATTTCTTCCCTACCATCATCTTAGTCTCATTACAACCCTGTTAAGACCCCCCTTGATTTTGGTGTTCAATGTTTAGTGGTAGCGGAGATGAGATTTATGAGCAAGCTTATAGTAGAAATATTCTTGTGAAGTTACTTGAGGGATTTGTGTCTTACCTGTATACACTTTGAGTGAATTGAGTAATCTCTTTGAGGCATTGATTCTTAAATAATTTCCATTGAATTGCTGGCTAGGTTGTGTATGCATCGTTATTATCTCTATTCTGCATCAAGCTTTTTGCAATTTGGTCGATAAATAAGTTTCACGGGGGATGTGTTAGGCATTATTAACTGTGGACTAGTTTTGGAATTTTGAGAAATTGTTGCTGTCTGTTTGAGGACAGAGTTAATGTTTGCTTGAGGACAAGCAAAAGCTTAAGTGTGGGGTGATTTGATGTGTTCGATTCTATACAAAATTTCTTGATGTGAATTGTCCATTTTGTGAGCATTTTTTGTGTAATTTTGTTATTAAAATCACTTAAGTTTGCTTTATTTTTGTTTTCAGGCATTTTATCAAGTCTTCGTCAGCAAACGAAGTAATTTGGAGTGAAGGAAAATCCAAACATTGTGCAAAAGGCTGAAGTGAACAGTAGAAAAAAAAATATATAAAAAAAAGGAAGAAAAAGAGGAGGGGATCCATCGTGAAATAGATTGGGGGAGTGAACATTGAGGAGGGGAGACCCATCACGCGAGGGGAGTGAACAGTGAAGCGTGGAGACCCATCACGCGAGGGGAGTGAACAGTGAAGCGTGGAGACCCATCACGCGAGGGGAGTGAACTCGTGCACCACCGCCACCGAGGGAGGCCGACCAACGACCGAAGAGGCTTCGCGCATAGTCCTCCACCACCTTGGCTGTCCGCAGCGTCGTTCACGGCGTCCGTAGCGCGAGAGAAGGCTCGCGACTCGTCTTGCCAACCCGTCCAGCTCGAGCTTCGCCACGGCGTTTCCCGGCCATTCCACCCTCCGCCGACGCCACTGCAACCTCCAGCAAGTAGTCCGCCGCCTTACCTCGACTCACCACCACGGAGCGCCGAATCGCAAGACCCGAATCGCGACCCGTTTCGCGATTCGGTTGCTTTTGGAGCTGCTTCCGTTGCCTTTTGTCCACGTCACCACCGGAAAGTGACTCTCTGTCGACCAGCGCCTCCACCACGACCTTACGCGGCTCGGTCGTCGGTTTGGGTGTTTTTCGGTGGGTACCCGTTTGGCTTGCAACCCGACCCGTTTGGCTCGCAACCTGACCCGTTTGACTAGGATCCGACCCGTTGACCCGTGTAGCTTTTGGGACAAAGACCGGATTTGAATTCTCTGGTGAATTTCTGGCAGTTTTTTAAGGAGATTCGAGTGGTTTTCTGGCAACCAATCCGTGCAGTAATCATTGGGCAATTGAGAAGATAGGGGCGTGCTTAATTTATCTTTGTTTTTATCTCTGTATAATTGATTGCTTGATGAATTTTCTGATGGATTGCCTGCTATTGGATTGTGTGCTATATGTAAATATGTGTGGCTAGATTTGTAAAAATTCATTGGGGTCCCTAACTGTGTTGGATTGCTGTTTAAATTTGCATGGATGTTGAATTTAATGTGTGATCTCCGTTACAATTATGAATGTATATGCTAGCGTTATTTACGAGACGTCGTGGTAATGTTAATCAGATTCCTTTTTGAGATCGACAGATGATAATTGGAATTGGAAAACTAACTGTAATGGACAATTTGTTATCGCTTAGAACTAAGGTTAATAAATTGTTGGATTAAGATAACGACTCTTAATAGTGGTGAATTAGATAGATAATGCTGATTTAAAATTTGCCATTAGGAAGAACCAGCCAGTGGTGGATTTTAAGTTTAAGAAATTCATTGAGATCGACAGAGAATTTGAATTTGCATTGGAATTCACTCACAGGTAACATAGTTAAATTTAGTAATCCATTATCCTTCGTGTGTTTGCCAACCAGTGTAGGTTCCCTGATGGATTTGCATTTCTTGCCTCCGTGTATTTTCTTCTATTTCTTGTCGCTGTTAGTTTATTATTGCTTATAGTTAGACGTTAGTTTAGATAAAAAAAAATTTAATCATTTTAATTGCTAGGCTAGATAACAGAGAACAAGTAGTAACTCTGGGCTTTCCCGTTCCCAAGGAATACGACCTTGATACTCACCATTGCACTAGGCTGCATCGATAGGTTCACTGCCTTAGGTGTTGTTGCTAGATAGCATTGGCAGCACGCATCATATACTCTAGGGTGAATCGGGCCACGCCCATAGTTATGCTTAACTCTAAGTATGCCTTTGGGAGATGACATTAACTCAAAGTTCACAATCGTCACGGTGTTTTTGAAATCATCTAAGTTCAAGTGGATGTTTAACCATCCCAATTTATGGCATAACCGTGGAATGCCCAACAGCCATCCCATATCGACAATCGGTCACTCGATCATGAGCCTATCTACCCTACGGCATATACTGAAAATACTTTTCTCTTTCCCTTTTTGTGTTTTCTACTCTCTCTTTGTTTCACTATCACCAGGGTCTTATCACCCAAAACTCCTATTTTCCCTTCTTACCTATGTTGTGAGCCCTTAATTAAGTTAGTATGAAGAATTACTAAGCTGAATTGGGATTAAAAACCTTATTTTGCAAGTTAGAGTGCTGCCAGTCGACTTCTAGAAGGCTAGCAGTCGGCTAGTGGCTCTCTGTATTCCTTGAGTACTAGATAGTAAGCTAGCAGTCACTAGCAGTCGGCTAGTCACTTTTTGGAATGCGTCTTGGGAAAAAATAAGAGCACGACAGTCGACTGCTAGGATGGCCAGTCTACTGCTTAGTGCAAACCTAGGCCTGATAGTCGACTATTAAGGATCTAGCAGTTGGCTACTAAGCCTCTGTCTACACTTTTGGGTTTCCAGGAACATGACAGTCAACTGCCTCATACTTAGCAGTCGGTTGTTATGTTTCACTGTAGTTCAGAAAACATAATTTCGATAGTACCCAGTCCAGAATACATTCCATTTTCAATTCTAAACACATGAGCTTAATTTTTATACAACAAACTTTGCTTCTCATTAAATATTTCTCATCCATTAACTTAAACGTGGTACATTCAAGGAAAACTAGTATATATCTCTAAATGAACACAACTCAGCCCTTCCAATCAATTACAAGCACATATATGAGCATATATTCAGCAACATAAAATCCCATAGAAATGAGGATCATATATTGATAAAATGCATGCTTTATTGGCCAAGCTTGTATGTTAAGTTGATGTAATGAAATGAGGATCATATATGTAAGGGGATTTTATGCCTAATGGGCATTGAAAAATTGTTATAATGAAGTTAAAGATTTTCCCTTAAGCCAAAACTCTTCTTGAACTTGGTAGATATCCATAAAAACTTATACTATTGTTATCATTCAAGAAAGGAAGAATTTATTTTTAGGGATAATGGAGTTTCATAATAAAATGTACATTAGAATTAATTTCCAAGAAAAAGAAACTATTATGGAAATTATTTGAATTTTTAGAAAGAAAATGTACATTGGAAATTAATTTCCAAGAAAAGGAAATTATTATTGAAGTTATTGGAATTTTTAGAAGGGAAATGCACATTAGAATTAATTTCCAAGAAAAGGAAATTATTATTGAAGTTATTGTAATTTTTGGAAGGAAAATACACATTAGAATTAATTTCCAAGAAAAGGAAATTATTATTGAAGTTATTCGAATTTTTAGAAGGAAAATGCACATTAGAATTAATTTCCAAGAAAAAGAAATTAATATTGAAATTACTAGAATTTATAAGAAAATATAACTTAGAAATTATTACTCAGAAAAATAGAAATTATTCCTTAAATATTGAATTTCCCCTAAGGTATAATTGCATTAAACTATAAGAAAGAGAAAGTTATCCTTGAAATTAATAGCAATTCCAAATGAAATACATTAATGGTAAGCTCCAAGAAAAAGGAATTCTATCCTTGAAGTCATTAGAATTTTAAAGGGATGTACACTAATAATGATTCTCAAGAAAAGAAATTTTTCCTTGGATAATTAAAGAAATGTTAAAGGTGGCCAAGTGCCCACCTAGTGCCCAAGTGTGCACAATGACCCTAGGTGGTGGCCAAGTGTCCACATGGTGCCCAAGTGTGCACAATAACTACTAAAGGTAGCCAAGTGTCCACATGTGCCCAAGAGTGCACATAGAGTTTTAAGGGTGGCCAAGTGTCCCCAAGTGCTTTAAGAATGATAAGTCTAAATAATTTGTTAATGTATGGTAATATATGTCACAACATGCTTTATTTGACAATATATTAGTCCCATCCTATTGACCTTTTAATGGATCATATATTGCTTGCCCAATTTATTTTTGAAATTATGCTATATTTTATTCTAAGAATGTAGAATTAATTATTTTGGTGTTTACACCCTGATACATATTAGTTGTTTTAAAACCCGAATTGTTAAGCTACTGAGAAAATTGCGTCTCTCATTATTTGCTAATATGTCTCAGATGCAGACATATAGCTGGGCCGGGAGTTCGAGTTCTTTGGGGATAAGGAATTTTTGTAACCCTATTTTTGGGTCCTAGTCTAGTCATACCTCAGTTAGATCTAGGATTATTCTTTTGGCAGTAGTCTTAAGATGTATTTAGGAAAGAATAGTGGAAGGGAATGGTGAAGGACCGGTCCGTCTGGAGAATTTTTAAAGGGAGTCTGAGTGACATGATTGTTGTCTCCTGACTTCCTATGGACGGGTACTACGAATATCCTGATACATGCTTACTGTAATGGACATTATGAAACTTATTGAATTGTATGAAAGTTTAAATTTCGTAGTGTAGCATAAAATTTATTTTATTCTGCTGTGTATGTAAGTTGTTTAATCTGAGCGAAAGATCCCGAACCTAATCCGTTTAATATAATTCGATGGTTTAACTGCTTAGACTTTAATTAAATAAAGGATAAAGATAATGTACCAAACCTATCTGTTTATATCAGAATTAATGGTAATACTAAATAGGGGCGTTACATTGAGTTGGTATCAGAGCACAGCTACTTAGGTTAGGACGGGGTAGAATTTCTCAAGTAAAGGACTAGTTCAGGTTAGTCAGCTGTACCTAGGCGGTTGGCTAGCTTGTAATTGTTTTGAACTTGGGGAATGGAGTATTAGGTTTGGGAAGATAGAAGCTCCTATTGGTGTTATATGCTATCTGCTTACTAATCTGTTATTGAGCCTGATCACCTTGGTAATACTTGTTTTGTAGATTGGCAACATGGCACCGGCACAAAGAGGTAGACCATGGACCCAAGATGCTAGAGTATATGTGAATGAAATTATGCAGGCCATGCGTGACATGGCAGACATTATGAGAGCCCAGTATGAATTCTGATCGAGGCACTTCATCGAGCCCAAGCGGACCAAGCCAAAATCTGTGACGGGCGGAGTAGGTAAGGACCCCGGTTGGCAGAGGCTGGTCCGATTTCTAGAGAGCTAGGCCTCCCATCTTCAACGGCTTGGCGAACTCAAATAAGGCCGAGGAATGGGTCCAAAAGATGAAGGAATTTTTTGATGTTCTGGGGACCGTAGGGCCACAAAAAGTTACTTTCGTCGCCTACCAGTTAGAGGGGGAGGCGAAACACTAGTGGAAAGGGATGAAGCAATTAATGGAGACCTCACTCACTTGGGAGAGTTTCAGAGATGCATTCTTGGAAAATTAATTCCCCCAAAGTGAGCGGAATGCGAAGGAGGGAGAGTTTATGCAGATCAAGTAGGGAGACGGGCCCTTTGAAGAACATCTAGCCAGCTTCGAAGAGTTGTCCAAGTTCTCTTCGTACCTGAAGTAGAGACCTGATGGAGCATGGAAGGCCATACACCTGGAAAATAGCTTGGACTCAGAACTGTACCACGAGGTGGCCGTACAGGAGATCAGGGATTACCCGACACTGGTAAACAAATGCAGAATATCCTCCAGGTACTTGCCCACACTATAGAAAAAGATATAGGAGGCTGGTTTCCTTAAGAGGAAGATGCCAGCCAGATTTAGCAGAGGTCAAGACAGGAAGTTTCAGAAGAACCAGACCAGGAAGAGGCCGGTGAATACTCCAACTGCCCAAGCCACCTGCTCGAAGTGTGAGTAGAACCACAGAGACAGACCGTGTATGATGGGGCAGAATGTGTACTACTAGTGCGGGAAGCCAAGGCACATCTCCTGAGTCTGTCTGACATTGAAGAAGCAAAAGAACCCGCAATAGACTATGTTCAAAAATTAAAGCTACCCAAAATCACCCTACCCTATGAGCTTTCTATAGCAGTACCCACCAATGAACATGTGTCCACAACCTTGATTTGTTTGAACTGTTCCATTGTAATTGAGAATAAGAATTTTCTGGTAGACCTTATCTATTTACCCGTGGATGAATTAGATATGATCCTTGGTATGAACTGGCTCTCTTCAAATAATGTTATCTTTGATTGCTTAGCTAAGTCTGTGACTTTCATAAACACTAGGCCAGTGAATGCGGGGATAGAGAGGAAAAACCAAAGGATAGGTTTCTTATGCTCCTCGGAGGTCGAGTGCCAACAAAAGTTAGAGACCATACCTATAGTCAAGGAGTACCTGGATGTATTTCCCAAAAAGATTACTAGTCTTCCACCCAAGAGAGAGATAGAATTTTCCATAGACCTAGTCCCTGGGGCAGGGCCAATTTCTATAGCACCCTATAAGATGTCCCCGATGGAATTAAAGGAGTTAAAAGAGCAGATAGAGGACCTCTTAGCCAAGCAATTCATTAGACCCAATGTATCATCGTGGGGAGCTCTTGTACTATTTGTTAAGAAGAAGGATAGGAGTATGAGGATGTGCATAAACTATAGGCAACTGAATAAGGTGACAATAAAGAATAAGTATCCTCTCCCTAGGATCGATGACCTATTAGACCAACTGAGAGAGGTCACTATCTTTTGTAAGATTGATCTGAGATCAAGGTATCATCGGATTAGGGTTAGGAGGGAGGACATACCTAAGACCGCCTTTAGGACTAGGTATGGGCACTATAAATTTCTCGTAATACCTCAGTTATTTTCATAGATTACATAAACCGCATCTTTAGACCCTACCTTAATCATTTCGTAGTAGTGTTTATAGATGACATATTAGTGTATTCCAAGAATAGACATGAGCATGAGCAGTAACCCAAGATAGTGCTGCAAATACTCAGGGAGAAGCAACTGTATGCTAAGCTAGAAAAGTGTGATTTTTGGTTGGAAGAAGTTAGGTTCCTAAGGCATGTGATCTCTGACAAGGGTGTATCAGTGGATCCTGGTAAGACTAAAGCTGTAGTAAACTGGGAAAGGCCTACCAAAATAACTAAAATAAGGAGTTTTCTAGGTTTAGCAGGATATTATAGAAGGTTCATTAAGGGGTTTTTGCAAATAGCGATGCCAATGACCAAGTTGACCCGGAAGGATGTTCTGTTTGTATGGGACAAAAAGTGAAAATAAAGCTTCCAAACCCTAAAGGAAAGGTTAACCACTACACTTGTGCTAGTTATCCCTAACCCTTTACAGAAGTTTGAGTTGTATTGTGATGCATCTAAGATAGGGTTAGGGTGTGTATTGATGCAAGAAAGACGAGTAGTGGCCTATGCTTCTAGGCAGCTAAGGCCACATGAGAGAAACTATCCTACCCATGACTTAGAATTGGCAGCTATAGTGTTTTCTTTGAAGATATGGAAGCATTACCTCTATGGGTCAGCCATAGTGTTTGCTTTGAAGATATGGAAGCATTACCTCTATGGGTCTAAGTTCGAGATATTTAGCGACCATAAAAGTCTCAAATACCTCATTGACCAAAAAGAATTAAATATGAGACAAAGAAGGTGGATGAAATTCATTAAAGACTATGATTTTGAATTAAAATACCATCCCGACAAGGCAAACATTGTGGCTGATGCACTAAGTAAGAAGCCTCTCCATGTAGCTCATCTGATGGTGAGCGAGATGGACTCAATAGAGAAATTTAGGAACATGAGGTTATCCACTTTGGTGTTACCCAATAAGATCTCCCTGAGCGAATTAAGAATTGAGAACACCTTTATGGCCCAAATCCTAGAAGCCTAAAAGGAGGATGAGTTCCTAAAATCCCTAAAGGATTCAAAGGAGTTCACAAGGGAGGCAGACGGAATGATAACCTTTCAGAATAGAATGTATGTTCCTAAGACCAGTGAACTAAGAGATAAGATTTTAGAGGAAGCTCACCAAAGTAAGTACACTATTCATTTTGGAGCCACTAAGATGTATTAAGACTTAAAGGAGAAGTTCTGGTGGCCTGAAATGAAGAAGAATATAGCAGAGTATGTAGCTAGGTGCCTAGTGTGCCAGCAAGTCAAGATTGAACATCAAAAGCCTGCTAGGTTATTACAACCCTTAGATATCCTCGAGTGGAAGTGGGACAAGATTTCCATAGACTTCATGGTGGGACTACCTAGAACCCAATCAAGGAATGATGCTATCTAGGTCATAGTGGATAGGTTAACCAAGTCCGTTCACTTTCTACCCATCAGAATTAACTACTCCTTGGATAGACTAGCACAACTATATATTCAGGAGATAGTAAGACTTCATGGGGCACCCATTAGCATTGTCTTAGATAAGGATCCCAGGTTCACCTCTAGGTTTTGAAGAGCTCTGCAAGAAGCCTTTGGAACCAGGGTAAATTTTAGTACAGCCTATCATCCTCAAACTGATGGAAAAATGGAGAGAACCATTCAGACTTTAGAAGATATGCTTAGGGCTTGAGCCTTAGAGTACCAGGGGAATTGGGAAAAGAGTCTGCCGCTAATTAACTTTTCTTACAATAACAACTTCCACTCTAGTATAGGCATGGCTCCCTATGAGGCCCTGTATGGGAGTAAATATAGGTCACTGTTATGTTGGTATAAAGTGGGTGAAAGGCAGTTGTTAGGTCCCGAGTTAGTACAACAGACAACTAAACAGATTAAGATGATCAGAGAAAAGTTGGCAAAAGCTTAGGATTGACAAAAGAGCTATGTTGACAGGAGGAGAAGGCCCCTAGAATTTGAGGAAGGAAGCCATGTTTTTCTGAAGGTGTCCCTGACTACTAGGATTGGTAGAGCTATGAAGTCTAGAAAGCTAAGTCCCAAATATATTGGGCCCTTCCAAATATTGAAGAGAGTGGGTCCATCGGCATACCAAATAGCCTTACCCCCACACCTGTCCAACCTTCACAATGTTTTCCATGTCTCCTAGCTCCAAAAGTACATACCTGACCCCTCTCATATACTTGACACTAGTACTCTGCAATTAAAGGATAATCTGACTTATTAGCCGAACCTATTCAAATCATCGGTACTGAGGTTAAGACCCTAAGGAATAAAGCTATTCCTTTGGTAAAGGTCTTATGGGACCGGACAGCACCACAGGAAACTACCTGAGAGAGGGAGGAGGACATGCACAAGGCTTACCTAGAGGTATTCTCATGAGGTATGTATGAATTTCAAGGACGAAATTATTTTTAAGGAGAGGAGAAATGTAACACCCTGTAATTTAATTAGCCTAAATTAATGATTTTTAATTAAATGGATGAAATTAATGGGGTCATTAAGGAATTAGTATGAATTTCTTGCTGCACAATTTAATGGGCCAAATGGTTATATTAAAAAGTAAGCTTGCATGAAAATTAGGTGCTTAAATTTAATTTCTTAAATTCTCTTTTTTAATTACCTAGCCTAAGTACCAAGAGAGATGCAAAACAAGATGCAACTAATTAATTGTATACATGAGTGTGCCTTACATGTGTCTTACATGAAAGATGGGAATGGAAATTAGAATTTCATGCATAAAGCCTCCAAGCCACACGTGAGCTAAGAAGGAAAGAAGTTGCATGTATCTTGTGTGTGGGACCAATGGACAACACAAAGGGGGATGGGAAATTAATTTTACAAGCATGCCATAAATAAAAATAATAGTGCAGAATTTTAATTGAATTGTTACATGGAACCACATGTAAGCCCCCAATCCTACAATCTCTTTTTAAGTGATTTAACTAATATAAATAATATACTATAATATTGGTGAATTACTACTCCTATTACTCGAGTAAATTTTAATTATTTATCAAGTGAATAAAAAATATTATTGGTTTGGACTACTACACTTGGGATCTCACACGTTACGCAGCGAAAATTAAAACATCTTAGTTAAATAGCATACATATGCATACATATATTCATATACATCAACATTCATTTACAGTGTATACATATCATTCATTAGACATATATCTATAGATATGTGAGAGAGTTAATTAGGGTAAGGAGACAACAAGTCTGTCACTCATACCCATTTAACAAAAATAGCTAGTGGATTCTTAGCTCACATATCTTAATACATATATGCCCTACATATATGCCCTTATCCTATACATCAAAACTATTCTCCTGATCCTTTTACTAAAATATCACAAGAATTTAAGGTATGGGGCATACCAAAAACTTCTTATTCTAATACTTCATGTAATCAGGGTGGGGAAAGAACTTTCCATACATATATGATCCACAGTTCCTTAATAATAGGGAAATACCCCAATAAAGGTATTTCAACTAACTCCATCTCTATCTCATGAAGGATCTGGTATCTAGGCATCTAATACAAACCTACATTTTTATGAGAATAAATCTCAGTAGCATTAATAACCATTTCAAAATAGCTAGTTTGTACCACCGTAAACTCATACGAAAATTCTACATTCTTTTTCATAAAACAATACATCTATTAGGTTATCCTATATAACATTTCATTTAACATACATACTTGCATGCATAACTTAACTCACAGTATATATATCATCAGTTCATCAAAACATATAGGTAACATAGCATCATTCATATAACTTTCATTATAACATAAAGAGCAATAAGGAAATAAGAGCACTTCTCGTTGGCCTCTACCAATCATCATCATCATCATATAATTCCATAATAAGAGAAATTTGGAGGGGCAGCATGTGCACTATGGCAACTCTGCCTGGCAGTCCTCGACTGCATATAACATTCGTGTACATTCTGGAGCATCCTTCAATGGATCCAAGTACCATAAGGTCCCTAACTCCGATTTTCACACATTAAGTACATACTGGGGTCCTCAAAACGCTATTCATAAAAATATATATATGGGTGAATCGATGCATATTATAGTTCTGTAAATTCTAAGTATGTGACTTTTCATTTACTTTGGCCATTAAGTCACTAACTTACAATTTACAACTATCACGATAATCACGAAATGTCCAATCATCGTCCCATACCATCAATTAGTCATTCAGATATGAACTTATCTACCACAAATACATATATTAAGAATACAATTTTCATTTCTCTTATGCATTCTTGCTCTTTTCTTTTAACTTTCATCACTTTCATGCTCTTTCTCATTTACATTCAAAGTATATGTTACCTTGCTTGTAATTTGAGTTTAATCTCTAGTTTGGATTTAGTTTTTAAGCTAGATATCATTCACGTATGTAATTAAGTTCATCTTTTCATCATAAAAGGTGGCATTCGACTGATATCACGCTGTAAGTCGACTTATTGCATTCTATCCAAATCTTTGAAATTCCAAACATAAGGCTATCAATCGGCTGCTAGGTACTGGCAGTCGACTTCTAGCTTACTGTTGGGTCAAATAGTCGACTACTGGGTTGAGGCAGTCAGTTGCTCTATTGTGTTCTTGGGCATTTCTGAAAAAATAAAGAACACGGCAGTCGACTTCTTGGTGCTCAACAGTCGATTGCTAGCATTCTGTATGCGTTTCTAGGCATGTCAAAACCTGACAATCATTCTTTGCACTATAGTAATCATTCTTTGCTTCTTGCTCTATTTTATAAATTGTCGTTAACCCAATTTTTCAATCCAAGAACTTGCTTTTAAATCCATTTTGAAATTGATGAACTCAAGACAAACTCCTTAGCAACATTTAATACAATAAAATAGCCCAAAACATCATATAATCTTGTTCAAATCTGAGATTGAAACTCATTTTCGCTCAAGCTAAAAAACCTATTTTTCAAAAATCGTTTTAAGCATGCACAAGTATTTTCAATTGGTTAAAAATAACCAATAGCAATTAAAAATAATAAGAATGTAGTTTTAAATCCCTTTTTCTCTCAAACAAGTTCAATTTCACAAATTTCAGTAGTATGAATAGTAAACTCTGAAATAAAGGGTTATTATGCTACATTAATCCGCGTTTAACTAATGTTTGGATGCTGGTTAATGCTGTAGATGCCTTCCTAATCACTTTTCTAACTTCAAATTTTGCTAAATATGAGATTCACTGCCTTTCTCCTTTAGTTTCTCTCTTTACTAGGCTACACTCTCTCTCTAAAAACTCAGGATTCAAGATGAAATGGAAGGGTTCTGAGGTGTTCACCTATTTATAGGTGATCCGGCCATTTGCAATTTTACTCTTAATTCCCAACCATTCGGTCTAAAATGATAATTCTTTCACTATATGTTAAATTACCATTTTGTCCCTCGCTCACTGGTAGGAAGCTTTCAAAATTTTGTTGCTACAACAAATCCTTTGGCTAAAATTGCGATTTTCATCCATAAACTTTTTCACATTTTCATTTTAGTCCTTTTCTTCATTTTAGTCAATTTTCTCACTCATTTCTAGTCCAATTCTTGCACTCATGCAACTATATGCAAGCTAACATAACATAAATGCAACATACACAAGCAATTAACTAAAATTAACAAACATCTCAAAATTTAGGAGTGGATGTTACATTTCTCCCTTCCTTTTAAGAAATTTCATCCTCAAAATTTATACGTACCTATACAAATAACTCTAGGAAATTTCTTCTCATATCATCTTCCTTCTCCCACGTAGCTTCTCGGGGTGATGACTGATCCCATAATACCTTTACCAGTGAAATTATCTTGTTTCTCAATTGTTTGACTTCAGTCCTAATGATTCTTAAAGGTTTAGGATTATAATTTAAATTATCTTTTAATTATACTATTCTGGCATCAAGAATATGTGAAGGATCAGGAAGATATTTTTGAAGTTGAGAGATATGAAACACATCATGAAGATTGGATAGAAACGGGGGTAAAGCAATTTGATAAGAAAATTGGCTGACCTTTTTCAAGATTTGGAAAGGTCAAATATATCTTGGGATCAACTTTCTAGACTTAATAGCTCTGCCAATACCAGTAAGAGGAGAAATTCTAAGGAAAACATGGTCTCCTTCATCGAATTCTAGTGGTATTCTCCTTTTATCAACATAACTTTTTTGCCTATCTTGGGCCTTGGCCATCTTTTCTTTCATCATCTTAATTTGATCTGTGGTTTGTTGAACTAACTGTGGCCTTAGTAGTTGTCTTTCCCCCACCTCAAACCAGCACAAGGGTGACCTACATTTTCTTCTATACAAGGCTTCATAAGGAGCCATCCTTATGCTAGAGTGAAAGCTATTATTGTAGGCAAATTCCACTAAAGGTAAATTTCTATCCCAATTCCCTTTTTGCTCTAATGTACATGCTCTAAGCATATCTTTTAGAGTCTGAATTGTTCTTTCAGTCTGCCCATCAGTTTGTGGATGATAAGCAGTATTGAAGCTAAGTTTAGTACCAAAAGCTAAGCTAAGTTTACTTCAAAATCTAGAAGTAAACCTAGGGTCTCTATCACATACTATATTAGTAGGAACTCCATGGAGTCTTACTATTTCTCATATATACAATTGGGCTAACTTATCTAATGAGAAATTTATTTTGATGGGTAGGAAATGTATAGATTTAGTTAATCTGTCCACAATCGCTCAAATTGCATCATTTCCTAATTGAGTTTTTGGTAAACCTAGAACAAAATCCATAGAAATTTTATCCCATTTCCATTCAGGGATTTCAAGAGGTTGTAATAGTCCTGCAGGTTTCTGATGTTCAATTTTCACCTGCTGGCACACTAGGCATTTAGCAACATACTTAGCTATTTGCTTCTTCATACCTGGCCACCAAAATTTCTAAAGCAAACACTATAGCTGCTAATCCTAAATCATGGGTAGGGTAATTTTCTTTATGAGGCCTTAATTATTTAGAGGCATATGCGACAACTCTCCCATTTTACATCAGGACACATCCTAGGCCCTTCTTATATGCATCACAATACAATTCAAAATTTCCTAAGGGATCAGGGATTATTAAGACAGGTGTTATGGTTAACTTTTCTTTTAAAATTGAAAGCTATCTTCACATTTGTGATCCCACACAAAAGGAATATCTTTCCTAGTTAGTCTAGTCAAGGGCAATGCAATTTGCGAGAACCCTTGAATGTATCTCCTATAATACCCTACTAATCGAAGAGAACCCTGAATTTTAGTCACTGTTGTGGGTCTCTCCAAGCTAATTACAGCTTCGATCTTACTGGGATCTACTGTTACCCCATCTTTAGTGATTACATAACCTAAGAATTTTACCTCTTCCAACCAGAATTCACATTTTTCTAATTTTTCATACAATTGCTTTTCCCTAACCAACTGTAATACAAGCCTAAGATGATGTTCATGCTCTTCACTACTCTTAGAATATACAAGAATTTCATCAATAAACACTACCATGAATTGATCCAGGTAGGGTCTAAAGATACAATTCATGTAATCCATAAAAATAACTGGAGCATTCGTTAATCCAAATGGCATTACAAGAAATTCATAATGCCCATATCTAGTTCTAAAGGTTATCTTAGGTATGTCTTTTGTTCTCACTCTGATTTAATGGTATCCCGACCTCAAATCAATTTTAGAAAACACAGTAGCTCCTCTCAATTGATCTAACAGGTCATCTATCCTAGGAAGTGGGTATTTATTCTTCACAATTACTCGGTTCAGTTGTCTATAGTCTATACATAACCTCATACTTCCATCCTTCTTCTTTACAAACAAAACTGGTGCTCCCTAAGGTGAAGCACTAGGCCTGATAAACTATTTCTCCAAAAGATCCTCTATCTGCACCTTCAATTCAGTTAACTCTAAGGGAGACATTCTATAAGGCGCTATAGAAATTGGTTTTGTGCTAAGAATCAATTCTATAGATATGGGACCAATTTCTATAGATAATTCTATTTCTCTCTCAGGTGGAAGACTTGAAATTTCATTGGGGAAGACATCGAAAATTCACAAACTACAAGAATAGCATTAAGTGTATGCTGAAGTTTAACTTTAGAAGAACACATAAAATACAAAGTGTGCCTAAGTGTGCACACAGAGTTTTAAGGGTGGCCAAGTGTCCCCAAGTGCCCAAGTGTGCATAGTTAAAATACAAAGAAAATTTAAGAATGACAAGTCTAAATAATTTTTTAATGTATGGTAATATATGTCACAGCATACATTATTTGACAATATATTAGTCCCATCCTATTAACCTTTTAATGGATCATATATTGCTTGCCCATTTTATTTTTGAAATTATGCTGTATTTTATTCCAAGAATGTAGAATTAATTATTTTAGTGCTTGCACCCTAATACATATTAGTTAATCTAAAAATTGAATTATTAACCTACTGAGAAACTTGTGTTTCTCATTATGTGCTAATATGTATCAGACACAGACGCATAGCCAGGCCAGGAGTTTGAGTTCTTTAGGGATAAGGAATATTTGTAACCCTATTTTTGGGTCCTAGTCTAGTCATACTTAAGTTAGATCTAGGATTATTCTTTTGGCAGTAGTCTTGAGATGTATTTAGGAAAGAATAGTAGAAGGGATAGGTGAAGGACCGATTCGTCTGGAGAATTTGTAAAGGGAGTTTGAGTGACAGGATTGTTGTCTCCTGACTTCCTATGGACGGGTACTACGCATATCCTGATACATGCTTACTGTAATGGACATTATAAAACTTATTGAATTGTATGAAAGTTTAAATTCCACAGTGTAGCATAGAATTTCTTTTATTCCGTTGTACATGTAAGTTATTTAATCTGAGCGAAAGATCCCGAACCTAATCCGCTTAATATAATTCGATGGTTTAACTGCTCAGACTTTAATTAAATAAAGGATAAAGATAATGTACCAAACCTATCTATTTATATCATAATTAATGGTTATACTAGATAGGGGTGTTACACAGGGAGTTTCAAAATTCAATTAGCTACAATAACCTCCTCTGGATAGATTCCCAAGTCTACCCATGATTTCCTTTATGCTTTTCACTTTAGTCCCTATGCCCTTCCTCACAGGACGCAAGGACTCCCTTGAAACTCCCTAGACCAATATAGCCATTAATCATAAATTAGATTCTTTGGATTATTTAAAAATGGGTGTTGCACCACATTTCTCTTTGTGTCTTGTCTAGGTCAGCCATTAATGGACCACATATGCACTTCACGTTACACATAGGCACCTTTCTTAATTGCTAATAACTAAGTGACGACGTTGGGACAAATGTGTATAGTAATGACTTGATCTTTCAAAGACCAAAATATCAGTAATCCTATCTTTTAAGGACCAAATTGTTAATATAGTCCTATCTTTTAAGGACCAAATTATTAATATAGTCAAAGAAAAAAGGGTACAAAGATGGAGAAGAAGAATTAGAGGATGTTCTTGGGAAAAAAGAGAGATGAAGAGAAATGGTGGGAAAGAGGAAAAAAGAAAAACAAAGAATTAATTAAAGAGAAGGACACGAGGCACAATTTTTTTTTTGTATGTTTGAAAATTGAAATACAAGAGTATTTCAACTTGTTAATTTATTTTAATTGGAAAGTTGGAATGGTGGAGGGAAGAATTGCTTCAGAATGTTTATTTGATATGTAATAAAAGAATTTTTATCTAAATATTTTAAATAATGAAATATTTATTTATTATCAAACTATCACTATTTAATTATGATATATGTACACTAATTTCATTACACTTTAGCTATGATTAAACTAATAATTAATTTTATATCGTTCATTTTTCTAATTCATTGATTAATTCAATTTTTAAAATAATTTCTTTTTCACTCATTGGAATATATTTATAATTATACACATTTTTTTATTTTTTTTATTAAACTGTTAACATACAATAAATTTATATGAACTTTAAAATATAAAATCAACACTTCTAAAATATTAGTGATGGTAGGACCATACACAAGGAAGAGAACATCGATTGATTATTTCCCCTTTTCTGGTTTTGGGGAAAATGCAGACGACCAATTATTTATTAAGATTTTTGAGGTGTTGACTTCAATTTATGAGACTCAATGGTCACTGATCAATACATAGAACATGTATTGGTGGTCTACTCTCGTGAGTATTTTATATGGCCGATACGAGTCATACTACAACCATTTCATTTGTAGCCGCAATACCCAAGGAAACAATTTAAAGGTCCAATACCATAAACAAAAGTAACCCATAATGTGGGTCTATAAGAAAAAGGAAGTTATTATTATATATAATGCGACGAATGAATCAGAAACAAAATGTGGTTCTAAAATAGGCGTCTGGATTCTCTGCTGGGCGTTCTCTGCTAGGCGTCTACTTGGCATTTTAGCAGTAGTTGTTTCTATTGTTAAAGTTTTTTGCAACAAAAATTATTGCCGCTATAACTTTTTTTTAAATTAATTATTTAAACAAAAGTAATAGTAGAAATAATATTCGTTGCACTAATATTAAAACACACTTTAGCAACGGATAAAATCGCCGCTAAAAAGCCAAGCAGGCACCCAGTAGAAAGTGCCCAGTAGAGGATCCAAAATCCTAAAAGATACATCGCTTCATCCCAATTGCTCAGATCGAGCTATGGTATCTTTTTCGAAAGTCAAATGCCACGCATTCTCCGACCCATTTTGTCTTCTATAAATACCCATTTTGAACATTTGGCTTACCACAATCAATACATAAAAATAAAGCCTATTAAGTGTAGAAATCCAAAGTTGCAACACATAAAGAGAAGAAGATATAGAGATTTTAGGGTGGCCCATGATATTTCTCATTGTGGCTGTCTTAGGTCTGATCTGTTTAGCTTTAAAAATTACACTTTCTTGGTGTGTTTGGCCTATCCTAACACATCAAAAGCTTAAGAAATGTGGGTTTGGAGTGCTAACTCCAAGTTTTCCACTTGGAAACATTAAAGAAATGAAAAATGAGAATAATGGCAATAGTAATATTACTACCGATCATGATTCTTCCTCACTTGTTTCGTCAGACCCCAACAATAACATTCACTCTAGCATTTTCACTTACTTTTTCCGATGGAAGAATTCTCACGGTAAGCTAGCTAGCCTTCCCATCCTATTAATGGAACTGAACACATTTTGCAAACAAAGAATAAATCCACCATTAATATAATAAGTTTGAACGTGTGCAGGGAAGGTGGTCGTCTACCCGCTGGGGACAGAGCCATTTTTATGCATAGCAAATC
The DNA here is from genome assembly GCA_031216115.1 of Senna siamea. Lineage (NCBI taxonomy): Eukaryota > Viridiplantae > Streptophyta > Magnoliopsida > Fabales > Fabaceae > Senna > Senna siamea. Next base: position 20,865,706 of record CM062363.1, on the reverse strand, counting down.
CTCAATTCTTGAAGAAAATGTTGTCAGAGGCATTGGCCAAGAGATGGGGGAAGCCCATTGTGTTCAGAAACGACATAAACCCATGTTTGGGAGTGGCTTGGTTATAGTCGAAGGCAACAATTGGGTTCGCCACCGTCACACTGTTGCCCCTACATTCTCCCCTCTTAACTTGAAGGTTTCTATTTCTCTCTCTCTCTCTCACTTTCACAGTCTCACACCCATGCAAACCCACTTAAAAAGAGAATCTTGGTACTTCAGTTTTCAGCTATACCCTTGTAGCTTTTATGGGAAGAATATGCTCACCCTATCAAGACGTTTTTGAAAACTACGTGTATGTCTAATTCATACACAAGGCAGTAGTTGATATGATTTCCATATGGTTTATTATTTACTAAAATTGGAAACATTTTATAATTAATATCCTAAGTCTTGATCTAAAAGACAAAAATCATCCATGCCAAGTCATGAATGGCCCACCGTATGTAACCCCCCAATCCTATAGTCATTTTTAGTTTTTAGTTATTTAATTAATATAATAATACTATAAGATTAGTGAATTACTACTTCCTTTACCCAAGACAATTTAAAATTTTTACCAAGTGAAATAATTAAGTACTATTAGTCTGGGCTACTACACTCGGGTTCTCACACGTTATGCAGCGAAAAATAGAATGAATTAATAAAATGAAATACGTATATATTTATAGATACATTCACATTCATTTACAATATTCATTCATGTCATTCATCAGACATTTACCCATGGATATGCGAGTGTGTTAACTAGGGTAAGGAGACAACAAGCCTGTCACTCATACCCATTTAACAAAAATTGCTAGTGAATTCTTAGCTCACATATCCTAATACATAGATGCCCTTATCCTATACATCAAAAATCTATCCCCCTGATCTTTTCCAAAATTTTAACAAGGATTCAGGGTATTGGGCATGTCAAAATGTCTCTAAAACTTTACACATTCAAGGTGTAGGAGGAACTTCCTATACATATATGGCCTACAGTTCCTTAACAATTGGGAAATACCCTAGGAAAGGTATCTCCACTAAATCTATCTCCACTTCTATCATTATTTGGTATCTAGGCATCTGATACAAACCAGCATTTTTAATGAGAATAAATCTCAGTAGTAATAATAACCATTTTATAAAATAGCTAGTTGGTACCACTGTAATCCTTTACAAAAAATGCTACATTCTCCTTATCGTCATACAATTGATATATCTATTGGGTGACCTTTCATAAAATTACATTTGATACTCATAATTTCATGCATTACTTACTCTATATGCACCACATGGGGCATATATCTCATAAAATACTCAAACATTACAGGTATCATAATTTCATTTATATAAATTCATATAAAGAGCAGTAAGGAATTAAGAGCCTTTCTCATTGGCCTTCACCATCATCATGATAATCATCATGTAATAATAATAATAAGAGAAATCAGTATTATAGAGTCCCCACATTAAGACCACACATTGAGTACATACTGGGGTCCTCAAAACGCTATTCATAAGCATATGCATTAAGGTGCTTCGATGCATACTATAGTTATGTGAAATCCTAAGTATATGTCTTTTTATTTAACTTGGAATTAAGTCACTAATTTAGAATTTACAACTATCACGATAATCATGGAATGTTTAATCGTCTTCCCATACCAGTAATCAGTTATTCAGTTATGAACCTATTTACTGCTAATACATATACTAATAATACAGTTTCTCATTTCTTTTATGCATTCTTGCTCTTTTCTTATCAATTTCATCATACTGTTGCTCTTTTTCATTTAAATTCAATATACATGTTACCCTTTTTCATATTCTAAGTTTAAATCCCTTACTTGAATTGGGTTTTTTGACCAAATACCTTTCAAACATGTCATTGAATTTATAGTTCATTCACAAAAGTTGGCAGTCGACTGATACCTTGCTGACAGTCGACTGGTAGCATTCTGTCTAAATTTTAAAATGTAAACCTGAGAGCTATTAGTCAACTGCTACAAGGCTGGTAGTCAACTGCTAGCTTATGGTTAGGCCCGACGGTTGACTATTTAGACATGGCAGTCAGTTGTTGGCCTTTCTGAAAAATTCTTAGGAAAAGGACGAACATACTCTGTTCATTGGATGAATTTTTTGGAAAATTTTGAACGTAAAATTCAATTTCTAGAGGCTAGCAGTCAACTGCTCAAACTTTGTATAAATTTTTGGGCAACTCAAGCACACGAAAATCGACTGCTAGAGGCCACCAAACGGCTACTACATTATGCTCTATTTTAAAACTTGCCGTTAACCTAGAATTTTATCCAAAAATTTGTTTGTAAATTCGTTTTGAAATTCATGAACTCAAGATAAACTTCCAAGCATCATTTTTAACATAAAAATAGTCCAAAAAACCATTTAATCTCACTCAAATCTAGGATTAAACCTCATTTTTGCTCAAGTAGAAAAACCTACCTTTTAGAATCAATTTTAAGCATGCATAGGTATCTTCAACTGATTAAAAACACCCAATAATAAGTAAAAACAGTAAGAATGTAGTTTTAAATCCCTTTTTCCTTCAAACAACTTCAAAATCATCAAATTTAGCTATATGAATAGTAACTTCTTAAATAAGAAGGGATTGGTTATTTTGCTACCTTAAATGCTTGTTTGGATGCTGATTAATGTATTGGATGCCTTCCTAGACACTTCTCTCGATTCAACTCTTGTTGAAAGTGAAGATTCTTCTTCTTTTCCCTTACTTTCTCTCTCTACCCAAATACTCTTTGTAACACCCCAACCCTATATTCCTTTTTAGATAATTAAATAATATAAGGTGATATAATATAGGATTGATGAGTTTACTACTGCTTCTACCCGAGTACATTTTTAACTTTTTCTAAGTTAAATAATTGAGTACCACTAGTTTGGGTTACTACACTTGGGTTCTCACACATTACGCAGCAGAAATAAATAAAGAAATTTAATTGAGATGGTAGATATAGGGATATTTACATTCACATTCAACTGTACATGATATTTATACATATATAAACATTAATGTGTGCAGACATATACCTATAGATATGTGAACTTGAGCAGGGTAAGGAGATGACAAACCTGCCACTCATACCCAATTTTAAGCAAAATTACCTATCTCACATATATTTATACATATATACCCTCCTTACTTACACCAAAATTATCCTCCTAATCCTTTCAAAATACTAATAAGGATTCAGGGAAATAGGCTTATCAAAATACTATACAATACCTAATACTTAATGCAGTCATGGGCTGGGAGGAACTTCTCAGACATAGATAACCTATAATTCTTTAATTACAGTAAAAAGCCCTAGAAATGGCATCTCAACCATTTCCACCTCGACCTCTAAGAAAATTTAGTACCTAGGCATCTGATACAAACCAGCATTTAATGAGAAATATTTCTTAATAGCAAAAATCACCAAAAATTTTAAAATTTGCTGCTTTATACTATCGTACTGATACGAAAATCTACTACATTCTTTCACAATAATTGAAATATTATAATATTGGAATCACATACACAAACTTTACACAGACATACTTATGAATACGTGTTATCAGATATCCGTCACAAAAGATATATTCTCAAATCTTAATGGCAGCAGATAATAGTCATATGTCAATATAGAGCTCAAACAAAGAAATCAAGCAATTTGATATGGCTATAATCAAAAGCATCACAAAAGAAATATTTAAACATTTCCATTCATAAATGAGTTCTTTCGTGGTCATGAGCCACTTGCAATCGTTCTCGTGGTTTTCATCGTCTTCAACCATTCTCATGGTTAGCCGTCTACATTAATTCTCATGGCTAACCATTTACATTAATTCTCATGGTTAACCGTCTACAAGACTTTTCTTGGATTATAGACAGTTGTAGCTATTCTTGCAATATAACCAATAGCAGCTATTCTCGAAATATAACCAAATGCAGTTATTTTTGTGGGATAACCATTTGCAGCTATTCTTCCGAATCAACCATTTTCAGTTACTCTCATTTATGATTTATGCTTATTTCATAAAATCTCATGTTTCTCTTTTCTTTCTCATTTATTCTCAAGCATTTTAAATTCTCATGCTTTTAAATCTTACATTTGAGTGAATTATTGGGCTAATTGTGGCTCAAAATAGGTTATTGAGTCAAATTTTCGAAAATAAAGAGCTACAAGTTGACTTCTAACCTCCTGGCAGTCGACTTCCAGCTTGCTATCCCAAAAATATTTCAAACAGAGAGCAACTAGTCAACTTCTAGGGCCCCGATAGTTAACTGCTCTGTTCTTGGCTAATTTTTGAAAAATAATAACACGAGAGTCGACTTCCAACCTCTGGCAGTCGGCTGATAGCATTCTAGACATGTTTTTGGACAACTCAGGAGCACGAAAATTGATCAGTAAGGCTACAAGTTAACTGTTACTTTATGCTCTATTTTAAAACTCGCAGTTAACCAATTTTTTTAGCCTAAGATCATGTTTTAAAAATGGTTTTGATGATTAAAAACTCAAAAACAGTACAGGAGCTTCATCTGCCCCACAAAAACTGCCTAAACTATCGATTATTCATGTTCAAATCTCAAATTTAAAATCTTTCTCAAAAACCATGAAAAACCCATTTTTTAGATTTGCATTCAGACATTCATAAGCATATTCATGAATTTTAAAACATCTAGTAGCCATCAAAATCCCAAGAATGTAAGTTTTAACCTCTCTCCAACATAAGTAATAGAAAAATCAAGCATTTCAGTCATGAACAGTACATTTCAAAATTGAGAGAGATTAATGATTTGCTACCTTTTTACTGATTTATACTTGACGGTTGATGTTTGGAAAGTTTTCTGGGATGATTTCCTATCTCCAAAAATGTTTAAATCCCCCTAACAGCTTTCTTCCTTCACAATTCCAATGTTTCTCTCTGTAACATTTTGATCATCTAGTACAAAATGATAATTTCTCTGGCGATATGTTAAATTACCATTTTGTCTCCAAGTCACTAGTAGAAAGTTTTCAAAATTTTGTTGCTATAGTAAATCTTTTGAAAAAAATTATGGCCTATTGCCCTAAAGTTTTGGAAATTCACACATCTATCCGCACTTCATCTTTTTCCTTTCAATTTGGTCCTCATTCCTTCCTTTCCCTTAAAACTCTTATTCTAACTTATTTTAATGCATTTATATGCCATTTAATGCAACAAACACAAGCATTTAATTCATTTAAAATCAACAAACATCTCTTAATGTGTAGAAGAAGTGGATGTTACACTCTTTCTCTCTCTAGAAGTGATTTTGAATTTTGGGTAATGAGGAAACTTTGCTTCCAGTCTTATATATAGGTGACCCAAACTAATAAATTTTGATCCTAATCTCTAATCATATGGCCTCAAAATGGTAAGTTTCAAACTATATTTATAATTACTATTTTGTCCCTGAACCATTAGTGAGAGAATTCCAAAAATCAATTGGCTACAATACTTCTTTTGGCAAAATTTGAAATTCTCATACCTAAACTTTTCCACTTTTCATTATAGTCCCTCTCCTCTTTATAATCAATTTTCTCATCCTTTTCTAGTATAATTCTGACACTAATGCCACTATATGCAACTATATGCAGTCTAGTGTAACATACACAAGCAATTAATTAAAACTAACAAACATCTCTCATAGAAATAAGAGCGGATGTTACACCGTACAAGCTAAATTAAAAGGTTGAATTTACTTTTTTTGTTAAAATCTTTTGTTTTTTAGCCAAATTTTTTTTTGTATAAAAAACTTAAATTCTCATGTGTTTTGGTAACATTGGAAAACATATAGACATGGCAAGCATGATGGAGGACTCCATAAAGGAAATGGTGGAAAGATGGAGTTCCCAAATAAACTTGAGGAACCTCGAAACTGAAGTAGAATGGGAGGTTATAGCAACAGATGGAGAAATCATAACAAGGACAAGCTTCATCATAAGAGATCATGAGAAATTGAGACAAGTGTTTGATAAAATTAAAGCCCTAAAAATGACTCTCTTTAAGACTAATCGATACATGGGGGTGCCCTTTAGAAACTATCTCAACGTCGAGGAAACCCTAGAGGCTATGAAACTTGGGAAAGAGATCAATAGTCTCTTGTTTTCCATCATAGAAGCATGAAAAAGAAAAATGTCTAGTGAGAGACAACCTCAGCAAGATCTGTTGGGGTTATTCTTTAACAAAATAATAAAGAGGTGGATGGTTGGTTAGAAAAGACATTGACGATGAGAGAACTTGTGGATGAGTGTAAGACCTTCTTCTTTGGGGGCCATGAGACCACTGCACTTGCTATCTCATGGACTTTGCCACTTATGGGGATGCATCAACACTGGCAAAATCAGCTGAGAGACGAGATAAAAGAAATAGTGGGAGAGAACAAGATTGATGTTAACGTTCTAGATGGTCTAAGAAAGGTATAATGACTTTTCACTAATTCTCCAATGTATTTTTTAATTAGAAAAAATGTCATTTAATTAAGAATCTAGACATTGAATACTTTAATAACCAAATGTTTATGGTCATAAGTTCAACAATATGATAATACTAATAGGTATTAGTTTTTGGCATCCAATTAATGATTCGGTTTAAGATTTTTATGCAAATTTATTAGAAAAACATACATTTCAGTGATGAATTTGAAACTGAACAAAAATAGAGAAGAGTATAGAAGAAGAAAGATGAATAATTCTCTAATCATATTATTCTATGACTTTGACTGCTATATATACAAAATGCTATTTAACTAATATCTAACTACCAAGGACAAAATCGTAAAATACTACTAACTAACTATAATAACTGGATTAACTGCTAATCTGCTACTGCTCTAATCTCCTAATGCTATATTAATTAATATTAACTTATCTTCACTTCTACGTCACTTTTGCTTGGTCTACTGCTTCACTTTTGTTCTTCACTTTAGCTACTACTCTTAACTTATTTTTTACACCCCCCTCAAGTTGGAGGCTAGTGATGGAAACTATGAGAATCTTAAAGCAATTAGAGGCTTAGTAAAAGGATCTGCAACTTGAACTTCATATGTAATGTATTTAGGAAAAACAAAACCTTTTTTATATTGATCTCTTACAAGATGACAATCGATTTCAATATGTTTAGTCCTTTCATGGAAGACTGGATTTAATCCAATATGTATTGCAGCCTAATTATCATACCATAGGGAAACAAGGCTGTCGATCTTCACATGAAAGTCTGCTAAGATATAAGAAATCCATTGTAATTCACACATAGTAGATGCTAAGCATCGATACTCTACCTCAACTAAACTGCTAGATACTGGACTTTATTTCTTAGTTTTCCAAGACACCAAACATCCTTCAAGAAATACACAATACCCTGTTAATGACCTTCTAGTATTAAGACATGCTGCCCAATCTGTATCATAGTATGCATCAAGTTGTAAATTGCCATTTGCTGGATAAAATAATCCTATTGCAGGACTCCCTTTTAGACACCTCAAAATGTACAATGCTGTTTCCCAGTGAGTTAAACAAGGTTCATTGACAAACTGACTCAATTGTTGTGTAGAATGCACAATATCTGGCCTTGTGAAACCTAAATAGAGTAATCTCCCAATCAACCTTCTGTATTTCTTTGGATCCTTGAACCTGAAACCCTCATTGCTCAAAACCTTGTGGGATTTTAGCATAGGTGTATCTACTAGTTTAGCTCCTATCAACCCCGCTTTAGAAATTAAATCTAAAGCATATTTTCTTTGATTAATGTATATTCCCTTAGGTGATCTAGCAATCTCCAATCCTAGGAAGTACTTTGCCTCCCTTAAGTCTTTTATTGTAAATTATTTATGAAGAAAATATTTAATCTTATTGATTAAGATTAAAGATGAACTGGTAATCAAAACATTATCTACATATATCAATAATGCTACAAAAATAGCACTACTTGTGTTAGTAAACAAGTAATGATCGTGTGCTGACTGTTTAAAGTCTATTAACTCTAATTTCTCTGTCAACTCAATGTTCAAATACCTTAAAGCCTATTTTAAACCATACAAACTCTTTTTTAATTTGTAAACCTGTCCAACTTCACCTTTACTATAAGGTGGTAACATATACACATCCTCTTATAAAATTCCATGTAAAAAAGTATTATTGACATCTAATTGGTGAAGTTCCCATCCCCTTGTCGCTGCCAAGGCCAATAGCAATCTAACTATCACATTTTTTGCAACAAGTGAGAATATGTCCACATAATCTACTTCCTCTTTTTCATTAAAACCCTTTGCCATTAACCTGGCCTTATTCCTTTCTACTGATCCATCAGGTTTTAACTTGATTTTATGTACCCATCTGCACCATATTGCGTTCTTACCTTCTGGTAAATTTACCATACTCTATGTATCATTAGCTTCCAGAGCTATAAGTTCTGCTTTCATTACTTTAACCCATTCTTGACTCATATTTGCTTCATCATAACTAGATGGCTCTTTCACCTATGATAGATATTACAAAAAAATAATATAAGAATTAGAGAAACAAGATGGCTGAACCAAAGGGTATGATAGAGGTGTATGTGTTGAAGATTTTAGGCTAGAACATGTGATATAATTCTTTATCCAACTTAGAGGTTTTTTTGACACGTGTACTCCTTCCTTTAGTAGCAGTAACTAGTTCACTAATAGACTCATTTTGCATAGCCTCAGATTCATGCTCTGGAAATTGCTACATATTTTCACTACTTATCTCTTAGCTGTCATATGAGTTCTATCTCTTATCAGTGTCTCCTCTAACATATGAATCATCCACACGAATAGGAATAGGCATCTCTTAACTCTCAATTTTATCTTTCAAAGGAAAAACCTCCTCATAAAACATTACATCTCTAGAAATAAAGATTTCTTTATTCTTTAAATCAAAGAGTCCTTTACCGCCTGGAACATATCCAATGAACATGCATTGTTTAGCTTTACCATCAAACTTCATTTTATTAGGATTATTATTTTCATCAAAACATAAACACCCAAATACCTTCAGTTGCTTATAATCTACTTCCCTTTGAGTCAATACTTCAAATGGACATTTCCATTTAAGCACTACAAAAGGTAATTTATTAATAACATATGTTGTTGTCAACATAGCCTCACCCTAGAATTAATCATCTAATCCTGCACGAAATAACAATGACCTAGCTATTTGAACTAGGTTTCTGTGTTTCCTCTCTACAACTCTATTTTTTTGTGGAGTGTATGCACAAGTTTTTTGATGAACTACTCCCTTTTCATCAAATAAACTTTAAGAAGCATTGCTTAGGAATTTAGCTCTATTATCAGTCCTTATGGTTTTAACTGCAGTGCTAAACTGATTCTAAACATATCTAAAAGATTTACTTCTCAATCCAGTAGCTTGTGTCTTGTTTTGCATAAGTTCGAATAGTTTTAGAAAACTCATCTACTATTGTAACTACATAGTGTGCCCCTAACATGGAAGGTTTCTTATAAGATCCCTTTATATCAATATGTATAAGCTCAAAAAAAGAATTAGTATGTATTGAGCTTAAACTAAAACTTTGTCTAGTTTGTTTAACAGTATGACAAGTAGTGCAAATATCACTTTTATTACTTCCTTGTATAAAAGGTAAATGATACATCACTCCATTTGAGGGATGTCCTAATCTTTCATGTCATATATCATGGCTATCTACAAATTTATTGTAGAACAAAGACCCTATAACAATCTCCCTCTTGTTTCCATCCACTTCTTCATTACTCAACACATAGATCTTTTAGCACTATCCCAGCAGCTATTATCTTCTTACTCAAAAGGTCCTGCATGACACACTTAGATGAGTGAAACATGACCTGCATACATGAATTAGATGTTACTTTACTTACTGAAATCAATTTATATTTGAATTCAGGTACATAAAGCTCATTTCTAAGTGTTAAATTCTCATTCAACACAGCTTCTCCAATGTATTTCACCATTTTCAAGCTATCATCTAGTAATTGTACTGTGTTCCTTCCTTCTAACTGCCTTACCTGAGAAAATAAGCTTAAGTCACCACTTATATGGCTAGAAGTGTAATATCCTCAATTTTATGATATCAAGTACGTCTTAAAACCCTAGATTCAATATTTTCATGCCTGAAAAATAGTCCAAAAATCATTTTATATTACCTTAAACAAAGAAAGGACTAAACTAAAAGGAAATGATTAGGGACTAAAATGAAAGGAAATTAGTTTCATAAAATATCCTAAAAGTAAGCACGAAAATTGAGGTGCATTTATGGTGCATCATGATGAAGTTTGAAAAAATTGCCAAAGTCATGATTGCTTCCAGAAAAATATCTAAGGGTAAAACAATTAAATTTTATCTAAAAATATATATAAATATTTATTTATCAGATAAATTAGCTCATTTTATCTAAAAAAATTATGAAATTGGCTCTAGAATATTTTTCTAAATTTTTGAAAAAAAAATAGTTTGAGACTTAAGAGGGGTAACATGGTCATTTTACCATAGGGGGTAAAATGGTCATTTTATCATAATGGGTAAAATAGTAATTTGACATCAACGATAAAAAGGTAATTTTACCACAAGGACATAATGGGTATTTTGCCTAAAGAAACACTTTGGAAACTCCCTAAAATGCCCCTTGACATCATGAATTAGTGAAGATAAAGTAAAGGGTGAAATTGTCTTTTTCTTCCACTTAATTAATAAGTCTCCATCTTCTTCTCCAAGAAAGAAAAAAGCAACATGAAAGTGGGAAAAGGAAAGTGGAAACCGAGAGCACAAGGAAGGAGAAGAAGGAAACGATGTGAAGGAGAAAAGTTTGGAAAACTAAAGTTAAATTACAAACAATAGAAAAACAAGGTTGCTTATCAATTGTAATGCCCTTATCTAGTATTACCATTACTCTGATGTAAACAGACAAGTTCGTTACATTATTCTTATCCTTTTATTTTTAAGTCTAAGAAGTTGTACCATTGAGTTTCATTAAAGCATATTAGGTTCGAGATCTTTTGCTCAAATTAAATCTCGTATGCACAGTGGAATTAAAATATTATACTACATAGTGAAATTTTAAAAACTTGCATATAATACAAATGGTCAGTGTACAATAATGTATGTTCATTACATCCTCCTATAGATACTAGGATAGATGAAGTACCCGTCCCTAAGGAGTCAGGAGATAACAAGCATGTCACTTAGACTCCTTTTACAATTAATTGGGCTGAACAGGTGCTTCACATATCCCCTCCTCGGTAATCCCTCGTTCCCCTTTCCATTACATATACACAGGCAAAATAATGGTCCTAATTCTAATCCCAAAATACTCCTAGAATCAGGACCCTAAAATAAAAGGTTACAAAATTTAGCTTTTAACCCAAAAAGAATTGCAGACTTCCCCAGCCCTGCTAAGCATTCACATCTGATACATATTAGCACATAAATGAGAAACACAAGTTTCCTAATAGCTTAACAATTCATATTTAGAAATCAACTAATATATATCAGGGTGCAAGCACCAAAATGTTTACTTCTACACTCTTGATATTAAAAACATAGCATTATTCATAAATACAAATAGGTAAGCATTGCATGATAAATTTAGATGTCAATAAAAAAAATCAGATATCCTTTCCAAGTGAAACATATCCTCACAGAATTATACATGTTATTGCAGAATTAAACAAAAATGGCTTATGCATTAAATTCTTACACTTACCGCTATAGATTAATGGAGCACTCAAGGGTGTTACGTGGACACTAGACCTCCCTTATGAAATCATCATGAACACTAGGTCACGCGTGTGGAGTACCTTCGGTCGCACCTCATAATTCGTGGACACTCAGCCATGTATATAAAATCATCGTGAACACTAGGTTACAGGTATGAAGCACCTTTGGCTACACCTCACTAGGTCATGCTTGTGGAGCACCTTCACCCACACCTCATAATTCGTGGACACTCAGCCACGTATATAAAATCACCGTGAACACTAGGTCACGAATATGGAGACCTTCGGTCACACCTCACTAGGTCATACGTGAGGAGCACCTTCGGCCACACCTCGTAATTCATGGTGTAATGCCCATATCTAGTATTACAATTAATTCTGATGTAAACAAATAGGTTTGGTACATTATTCTTAACCTTTTATTTATTTAATGTCTGAGCAGTTATACTATTAAGTTATATTAGGTGAATTAGATTTGGGATCTTTTGCTTAGATTAAATCTTGTATGCACAGCGGAATAAAAATACTACATTACACAGCGAAAATTTAAACTTCCATGCAAATCAAATAATATAATGTCCATTACATGTAGATAAACATGTCCCTGGATATATGAAGTACCCTTCCATCTGAAGTCAGGAGACAACAAGTCTATCACTTAGACTCCCTTACAAATTAAGGATAGACCAATCCCTCACATATCTATCCCCTAGGATACTGTAATATCCGCTCCTAAATTTTGAGAGATTTTTGTTAATTTTAGTTAGTTGATTGTGTATGTTGCATTTATGTTATGTTAGCTTGCATATAGTTGCATGAGTGCAAGAATTAGACTAGAAATGAGTGAGAAAATTGACTAGAATGAAGAAAAGGACTAAACTAAAAAATGAAAAAGTTTAGGGATGAAAATCACAATTTTAGCCAAAGGATTTACTGTAGCAATAGAATTTTAAAAGATTCCCGCCAGTGAGCTAGGGACAAAATGGTAATTTAACATATAGTTGGAAGAATTATCATTTTAGACTGAATGGTTGAAAATTAGGAGTAGAATTGCAAAAGGATTGGACTGCCTACCAATCCTTCAGACCTTTCATTTGGCATCTTGAGTTCTAAAATTTTAGAGAGAGAAAGAAACCGAGTTAGAGAGAGAGAGCTAGAATTGTGAAGAAAGGAAGCTGTTGGACGAATCTAAGCATTCTAAGAGCTAGGAAATCACTCTAGAACACTTTCCAAACATCAAATACCAATTAGAAACCAGCAAAAATGTAGCTTAATAACCCAATCCCTTTATTTCGGAGTTTACTATTTATATTACTGAAAATTGTGAAATTGAACTAGTTTGAAATAAAAAGGGATTTAAGACTACATTTTTACTATTTTTAATCACTATTGGGTATTTTTAACCGATTGAAAATACTTGTGCATGCTAAAAATTGTTTCTGAACAATGGGTTTTTCAGCTTGAACGAAAATGAATATTAATCTCAGATTTGGACAAGATTATATGATGTTTTGGGCTATTTTCTTGTGTTAAATGTTGCTGAGAAGTTTATCTTGAGTTCATCAATTTTAAAATGGATTTAAAAACAAGTTTTTGGATTGAAAATTTGGGTCAACGACAATTCATAAAATAGAGCAAGACGCAGCAGCTGACTTCCATGGTGCAGCAGTCGACAGTCGTGCTCTCAATGTGCCCATAAACGCATACAGAATGCTGGCAATCAACTACCAAGCACTTGGAAGTCGACTGCCGTGTTCTTCATTTTTCCAGAAACGCCCAAGAACAGAGCAATCGACTTCCTCAACCCATCAATCGATTTTCGAGCCCAACAGTAAGCTAGCAGTCGACTATCGACGCCTAGTAGTTGACCGATAGCTCTCTATTTAGAATTTTAAAGATTTGGACAGAATGCAATCAGTTGACTTGCAGCGTGATACAAGTCAACTGTCACCTTTTATGATGAAAAGATGAACTTAATGATATATTTGAATGATATCTAGCCCAAAAACAAAATCCAAACTAGAGATTAAACTCAAATTACAAGCAAGGTAACATATGCTTTGAATGTAAATGAGAAAGAGCATGGAAGTGATGAAAGTTAAAAGGAAAGAGCAAGAATGCATAAGAGAAATGAAAATTGTATTCTTAATATATGTATTTGTGGTAGATCGATTCACATATGAATTACTAATTGCTAGTATGGGACAGTGATTGGACATTCAGTGATTATCGTGATAGTTGTAAATTGTAAGTTAGTGACTTAATGGCCAATGTAAATGAAAAGTCACATACTTAGAATTTACAAAACTATAGTATGCATCGATTCACCCATATATATATTTATGAATAACATTTTGAGGACCCCAATATGTACTTAATGTGTGGAACCCAGAGTTGGGGACCTTATGGTACTTGGATCCACTGGAGGATGCTCTAGAATGTACACAAATGTGATATGCAGTCAAAGATTGCCAGGTAGATTTGCCACAATATATATGCAAAAACATAGAGTGGTGCAAATGCTGCCCCTCCAGATTTCTCTTATTATGTAATTATATGATGATGATGATGATGATTGGCAGAGGCCAATGAGAAGTGCTCTTATTTCCTTATTGCTCTTTATGTTATGATGAAAGTTATATGAATGATGCTATGTTACCTATATGTTTTGATGAATTGATGAGATATATACTATGAGTTAAGTTTATGCATGAAAGTATGAATGTTAAATGAAATGTTATACAGGATAACCCAATAGATGCATTATTTTATGAAAAAGAATGTAGAATTTTCGTATGAGTTTACAGTGGTACAAACTAGCTGTTGTGAAAAATGGTTATTAATGCTACTGAGATTTATTCTCATAAAAATGCTGGTTTGTTTCATATGCCTAGATACCATATCTTCCTTGAGATAGAGATAGAGTTGGTTGAAATACCTTTTCTAGGGTATTTCCCTATTATTAAAGAACTATGGATCGTATACATATGGGAAGTTCTTTCCCCACCATGATTACATGAAATATTAGAATAAAAAGTTCTTGGTATGACCCATATCCTGAATCCTTATGATATTTTGGTAAAAGGATCAGGAAAATAGTTTTGATGTATAGGATAAGGTCATATATGTATTAGGATATGTGAGCTAGGAATCCACTAGCTATTTTTGTTAAATGGGTATGAGTGACAGGCTTGCTGTCTCCTTACCCTAGATAACACTCACATATCCATAGATATATCTCTAATGAATGATATGTATACATTGTAGATGAATTTTGATGTATATGAATATATGTATTCACATGTATGTTATTTTAACTAATATGTTTTAAATTTTTGCTGCATAACGTGTGAGATCCCGAGTGTAGTAACCCGAAACCAATAATAATTTTTAATTCACTTGATAAATAATTAAGAATTAACTCAGGTAAAGGAAGTAGTAATTCACCAATCTTATAGTTTATTGTTTATATTATTTAAATCACTTTAAAAGAGACTGTAGGATTGGGGGGTTACAGATACCCCATATACATCTCATGTATGCAATCAAAATAAATGTTTTATCCTAAATCAAATGTATCTAGGACCTGAAATAGGGGTTACAAAAAAAAATCTCACCTAAATTAAAAAGAACTTCTACCTCTCGGCCTTGCTACGCGTTCAGATCTGATACATATTAGCACATGGATGAGAAACACAAGTTTCCCAGCAGCTTAACAATTCAGGATTTGGAAATTAACTAACATGTATCTGGGTGCAAGCACCAAAACGTTTAATCTACATTCTTAATATTAAAATATAATGTTATTCATAAATGTATACAGGCAAGCATTGCGTGATAAATTTAGAGGGCAATAAAAATCAGATGACCCTTTTTCAGGAGACACATATTATCATAAAATTACATGGGTTATGCAGAATTTAAATCAAGTGCTTATGCATTAAATTCCTACTCTTACCTTTATGAATTAATTACACTCTCTGGGGTGTTACGGGCCACTAAGCCACCTTTATGAGGTCATTGGGGACACTAGGTCATGGGTATGGAGCACCTTCGGCCACAACTTTCTAGGTCCCTCGTGTGGTGCACCTTCGGCCACATCTCGTAAATTATGGACACTCGGCCATGTATATAGAGTAGTCGTGAGATCTAAGTCATGGTAATGTAGCACCTTTGACAATACCTCATAAATTGTGGACACTCGGCCATATATATAAAGTAGTTGCAAGCTCTAGGTCATGGGCATGGAGCACCTTCAGCCACACCTCGCTAGGCCGCCCGTGTGGAGCACCTTCGGCCACACCTCGTAAATCATGGACACTCGGCCACGTATATGAATTCATCGTGAATGCTAGGTCACGGGCATGGAGCACCTTTGGCCACACCTCACTAGGTCACCGATGTGGAGTACCTTTGGCTACACCTCGTAATTTGTGAATCTTTCTTTTTTTTGTCCTATGTTAATTGCTTTTTCCCTTTTTTTTTATATTAGCAAACATTACCTTTTTGTCATATTTATTTATGACAATTTTGTCTAAATCAATCTAATTCTCCATTTTGAATAATATGTTTCAATTATAAGACCTTAATATTTTTTTTAAGGGGGAATTTCCATGATTGAGGCCTAAGGGAAACGCAAGGGAATTTAGTGTTTGGCCATCTAAATTCCCTTTTTCCTAGTCTTTAAATATCTCCATTAATTTGGGATAGTTTAATAATACATTTACCATTACAATTGGAATTATTTAATAATACATTTACCTTTTTCTAATTCTTAAAATATCATCATTAAAATTAGAATCATTTAATACATTTACCTTTTTCTAATTCGTAAAATATCACCATTAAAATTGGAATCATTTACTAATACATTTAACTTTTTCTAATGCTTAAAATATCACCATTAAACCTTGAGAAAAATTAGCTTCACTAAGCAAATGGACATATCATCCCTTTCATTGGAATATGGTTGCCTCACTTGCATCTACATGGTTATAGCAAGAGTTCACACTTCCAATAATGCTAAAATATCTCTATCAGTCCCATTATGGAGAAAAATGGTTTTCAAGGAACATGCATCCATTTCTATTATACTCAATCGTATTCCATCATGGTGACATTATTAATTAACCTACATTTCCCATAACTACAATATTCATTTTATCATATACCCACATATCATGCTATCATGAAAATTTGGCCAACAACACATAATTAATATCAAGAATGTAAGAAGGCAACAGTGTCCCTTGAAAGCTTGTAGAAACATGGTATATACATATGAAATCTTGGGACACTATTACTAAGAATTGTCAACCTACCTTGCCTCCTTTGCTTTCTTCTTTTCTTTCAGCCAAGCTTCTTCACTCCACAAATTTCAATCTTCCAAGATACTCCTTTTCCTATTGTTTGTTTAGGAATTCACTGTGTGTGTGGATGTTTCACGCCTTCCACCTTCCTTCCTTGTTCATTTTCATGTATTTATTATCTTTCTTTCTTTCTTTCTTTATCACTTCTCTCTCTTTCCTTTACAATTTCGATTCAACCTTTCCCCAAATGGACTTCCCCCTCCATTCCTTATTATTATTATTATTATTATTCAATGCTTTACGTGTGACCAACTCCCACACTACTTTTTCTTATTGCTTGCACACTTGGGAGGTTTCACTCGGTTAAATTGAAGGTTGAATGGATGGGAAGTCATGCCACCTCTTGCTTACACGTAAGAGGTACGGTCCCAAGCAGCTCACATTTAACATCCTAATTCAATTGCTATACACACCTAGTACACAGACAAGGAGGAATGCAAGGACCACACTTTTTTTCCCTCTTGTCTTCTTGCTTTCGTACTCTCACATGCAATTGGCATTACAATTAAATTTCATATTTGATCACAAGACTCACATTAAGCCTTTTATATATGCATGCAACCCCCATTACTCTGTGGCATCCATGGAAAGAAAAGGAAGAGGTTCACGTAACTCACCCTTCCACGTAATAGCCAACTTCATGCAAGTCATGGGATTTTGTACTTTAATTCCTTATTGTTTGATTAAATTTTTTTCAAATTCTTTCCCTCATGTGCATTGACCACTCGGTAATGGGAAGCTACTCCTCTCTCCTATATATATTATTTTTCTTTTATGCTTTCCTTTCCATATTTCTATGTTGCTAGGTATACTTACCTATATATATATTTTACCAATTGTTTACTTCACCTATAGCATGTGTTTGTCCAATGATTGCTAGCTCTTCTTTCTTCTAAATCCCCATCACCCTTTGCCATCACCAAATAAGCTTCTTCTCTTAAAGGCATACATTTTTTAATCACTCTTCCATGTACTATTCGGTTAGGTAAAGTGTAACTTCTGCTTCTTCTATGCATTAAGAGGTGTTTGTCAATTTTTAATGAATCAAATGCTTGTGTTTGTTGCATTAGGCTACATGTAGTTGCATTAGGAAAAGAGTTTTAAGGGAAAAGAAAGAATAAGGAATAAATTGAAAGGAAAAAGATGAAGTGAGGATAGAGGTATGAAATTCTAAAACTTCAGGATAATAAGTCATAATTTTAGCCAAATAATTTACTGTAGCAACAGAATTATGAAAATTTCCCACTAGGAAGTTAGGGACGAAATGCTCATTTAACATAAAGTTAGAAAAATTATCATTTTGGGCTGAATGGTCAAGAATTAAGAGCAAAGTTGCAAATGGCTGGATTGCCTATAAATAGGCTAATCCTTCATAACCTTTCATTAGAAACTTTAGTTCAGAAATCTTAGAGAGAGAGAGAAGACGAGCTAAAGAGAGAAAGAGTTGGAATTGTGAAGGAAAAGAGTTTTTGGACAAATTTAAGAATTTCTGGAGTTAGGAAATCATCCCATAACACTTCCCAAACATCAATCATCAAGTTTAAATCAGCAAAAGGGCAGCAAATCACCCATCTCCCTTATTTTTTGAAAATATTGTTCATGGTTGGGAATTTTAAGTTTTTATGAATTTAAACTTTAGGGAGATTAAAACCTATATTCTTAGCATTTTTAGTTGCTATTGGATGTTTTTAAACTGATTGAATATACTTGTGAAAGCATGAGTACAAATCTAAGAAATGGGTTTTTTCATGGCTTTCAAGAAAGAGTTTAAATCCAAGATTTAAGCATGATTAATCGGTGGTTTGGGATATTTTTGATAGGTAAATGAAGTTTTTATGCTGTTATTGAGTTTTCAATCATCAAAACTATTTTAAAAACATTTTCTTAGGCTAAATTAATTGGTCAACGATGAGTTTTAAAATAGAGCATAACGTAGTAGTCGACTTGTAGGCTCTACCAATTAACTGTCATGCTCCTAAGTTGCCCAAAAACGTATCCAGAATGCTAAAAGTTGACTGCCAAGGGCTGGAAGTTGACTACCGTGTTCTTATTTTCCAAAAATTAGCCAAGAATAGAGCAGTCGACTGTCGGGGTCCTGGAAGTCAACTAATTGCTCACTGTTTAAAACATTTTTGGGGCAGCAAGCTGGAAGTCGACTGTCAAGAGGCTGGAAGCCAACTTATAGCTTTCTTTTTTGGAAAATTTGACTCAATAACCTCTTTTTATACACAACTAGCCCAACACTTCGCTCAAATGTAGGATTAAATACGGTTAACCTGAGAATTGCTGACGGATAACCTGAGAATAAATGCTGATGGTTAACCTAAGAATAAATGCTGACGGTGAAAACCACGAGAATGACTGTAGGTAGCTCATAACCACGAGAGAATCTCATTTATGAACAGAAATTTGAAAGAATTACTGTGTGATGCTTTTGACTATGGCCATATAAAATTGCATAATTTCTTTATTTATGCTTTACACTGATATGAGAATATGAGTTGTTACCATTATAGTCTGAGAATGTATTCATGTATCCCGTGTCATGAATATTTGTTGCAATGTATGAGTATTCACAAGTATATGCATGATATATTTGTATAATCCATGTACATTATTCCAATAGCATAATTTTTGAAATATTCTGAAAAAGGAATGTAGTGAATTTTCGTATCTATACAGTGGTACAAGTAGTTATTTTTAAACACAGGTGATTATTGTTAATGAGAAATAATTCTCATTAAAGCTGATTTGTATCAGATACCTAGGTACCAGTTGTTGATAGAGGTAGAGATAGAGATAGAGATAGTGGAGATACCCTTTCTGGGGTATTTTTCTGTAATCATGCGACTCTGGATCCCATTTGTATTTAAAGTATCACCAACCCCTTGACTGTATGAATAACTAGGAATTTATGTTATTTTGACATACCCATTTCCCTTAATCCTTATTAGTATTTTTAAAGGATCAGGAGAATGATTTTGGCATAAGGAGGGCATATATGTATTAGGATATGTGGGATCGAGAATTTTGCTTAAAACAGGGTATGAGTGGCAGGCTTGTTGTCTCCTTACCCTGCTCAGGCTCGCATATATTTAGGTATATGTCTGGCACACACTATTGTATATTTATATATAAATATTATGTACAGTTAAATGTGAATGTGAATATCTTTATATTTATCTATTTCATTTAAATTACTTTATTTATTTTCGTTGTGTAACATGTGAGAACCTGAGTGTAGTAACCCAAACTAATGGCACTCAACTATTTAACTTAGAAAAAGTAAAAAAATATACTCAGGTAAAGGTAGTAGTAACCCACCAATTCTATATTATATTACCTTATATGATTTTATTACCAAAAAGGAATATAGGGTTAGGGGTGTTACACTAAGTTGGTATCAGAGCACAGTTACCACAGCTAGTTGAGTACTAGCTCGGTAACAAAGGAGTAAATTCCTCAAGATAGAGACTAATACAGGTTAGTTAGCTGAATCTAGATAGTTCACTGACTTGTATTCTGTTTTGACTTAAGGATTGGAGTGCTAGGTTTGGGGTAGACATTATTTCCTATTGGTGTCATAGGATCTCTTAGAAATATTATGTTATTGAGATTGATCACCTCGGTAATATTTGTTTTGTAGAGTGAGTATGGTTCTACCTAAGAGGAATACTGGAAAGGAGAAGGAAGGAGAGGGTAACATAGAGAGACTAATACAAGCTATGATAGGCATGGTAGAGGCTATGAAGGAGCAAGCAGCTACCACTACCCATGCTATGAGAAAGTAGGTTACTGCTACTACTCACGTCCTTAGACAATTTTGGGAACAACCAAAATAACCCTAGCCTTCAAGAAGGACAAGCAGGAAACTTAGTGTATCATGGATGGTCTGAATTCCAAAAGGCAAATCCTCCTTCTTTTAGGGGTGAGCTTGACCCGGAGGTGGCTAAGGAATGGCTGAAAGGAATGGAGAAAGTATTTATGGTTCTTGGTACAACAAATGCTTAGAAGGTCTTATTCTCCACCTATATGCTGGAAGGAGAGGCAGAATATTGGTGGAAGGGAGCAAAGCAACTAATGGAGGTTCAAGGAATCCAGATTACTTGGGATTCATTCAAGGAAGCATTTCTTGAAAAGTATTTTCCTCAGAATGTGAGGAATGAGAAAGAGATTGAGTTTATGTAGATCAAGCAGGGTAGCATGACATTTGATGAATACCTGGCAAAATTTGAGGAATTATCTAAGTTTTCCTCCTATCTGAGACTTCAACCAAATGAAGCATGGAAAGTAATGCACCTAGAGGCTGGGTTGAGGTCTGAGTTGAAGAATTTTGTAACTCTATTGGAAATACGAGATTATGACACATTGGCAAACAAATGTCGCATAGTTTCCAAAAATCTGGCAGAGACTGAGAAAGAAAAGCAAAAGAGTAACTTCTTCAAAAGAAAATAACCAGGATCTTTCTCAGGGAGAGATGGTAGATTTGGTAGAGGCCAGGAGGGAAAAAGGCCTATGGTGAGATCGGTGATGTCCAATATTAGAGTGGTAGGCTTGTTGTCTCCTTACCCTGCTCAGGCTCGCATATCTATAAGTGTATGTCTGGCACACACTACTGTATATGTATATATAAATATTATGAACATGTGAATGTGAATGTGAATATCTCTATATCTATCTATTTCATTTAAATTACTTTATTTATTTTCTCTACGTAACATGTGAGAACCCAAGTGTAGTAACCCAAACTAGTGGCACTCAACTATTTAACTTAGAAAAAGTTAAAAAATATACTTGGGTGGAGGTAGTAGTAACTCACCAATTCTATATTATATTACCTTATATTATTTTATTACCAAAAAGGAATATAGGGTTGGGGGTGTTACATAAAGAAGAGAGATGAAGGCATAATTTAACCACCTCAATTATCCATTCTTGGTCACATGGAAAAGTAATGCAAGGCACGAAAAAATTAATATTACATGGCTCTTCCTATCTTATCACTTCACTATATGCATTTACATATCTCTATTTAAACGTTACATGCTTCTTTCCCTTGAAAAAGACAAGATTTAAATCAAGCACCTCAAAATTTATGTAGTGTCATCCTTTCCAGTATTTATTCTACACATTACATCGTACAAACAATTGGATACAGTTCATGGCAATTTGTCTAATTAAATTATAAATTTAAATATTCTTGTAGGAACATGGGATGTTACACATGGACACTCAGCCACGTATATAAAATCATTGTGAATACTAGGTCACGGGTATGGAGCACCTTCGGCCACACCTCACTAGGTCACGCATGTGGAGCACCTTCAACCACACCTTGTAATTCGTAAACACTCGGCTATGTATATAAAATCATCGTGAACACTAGGTCACGGGTATGGAGCACCTTCGGCCACACCTCACTAGGTCATGCGTGTGGAGCACCTTCTGCCACACCTTGTAATTCGTGGACACTACGCATCAAAGTTCTTATAGTTTCTTATTACATTTAAATTAGGCGATCATGAATTTGACAATTTTATTTCATTTGATTATCATTTTGCTATCCCTTGCATTTAGCCTTATGAGGCACATTGTTATGCACTCCTATTTGCCATGGTAATTCGGCCACCATAAGATACACCAATCAAATCGAGAACTTTTCATAATACATTACCATATTTTCCTTTCTCTTTTAGTCTAACTCGAATTAACATCCCCCTTACAGAATTTCCAGTGAAGGATTCCTACCTTGCTTAGGCCATTTCGGGTTTGGCAAATTAACTAGGAGAATGTCAAATGTTCATCTCATGCTAATTAGGTCTCCTTTTTCTATTGTGATATCCATAACTTAGCATATTTATTGATCTTACAAGGGTAAAATTTTCCCATATTATCTTGGGTTAAAGCTTCCTTTTTATACATGTTACATTTACCAACAATAAATTTATCATGGAAATCAGAAGTCTACTCCCATACCACAAGACATAAGCCATACAACACATGCCATTTCAATAATCTCTTGTTCTTGGTTCTTTCATAAAATAAAAGGAAACAACAATATTAATTTTTACACATCAACCACCTCATTTATTTATCATGCAAGCTTAGTCAAGTGACATTCATATTTCAAGACTGTAGACAAGTACTCAAGTTCCATGAAAGCTAAGAAAACATATTGCATGTACTTTGGATCATGGAACAAAATTAATGAATTGCTAACCTACCTCAATGATGCACTAGAGTGGCTTGGTTTGGCTTCCTCTTTGCCTTTCTCCCTTTACTCCTTCCTTGCTCCCTTGCTCCTTTCCTTCTTGATCAACTTAACTCCTTCCTCCTGACAACTTTTGGTGTTTGGCTTAGACTTACGCTCTCCTTCTCTCTTTCTCTTTTTCTTTTCTTTCTTGCTGTGAGGGTGTGGTGTGTGTATATCCAAAGATGCAATCTCAACTCCTCTTGTCTCTTTTCTTAGGTGTTATGTGCATGCATCCATGTATAAAAAAAATACAATTTCTAACTCCTTTCCCTCATGCCTTTTGTTATTCGGTCAAGGAGGTTTTACTTAACCCCATTTCAAGCTGTATCTTTCATCTCTCTTTTCTTACCGTGTTTGTGTAAATATATGTTAAAATGCCCATTCCAATTCCATTCCTATTTGCCTTTTTTTCTATACGATAAAGGGGTACTCCTCTTTCTTAATTAATTTTTTTTTCATAATTATTGTCATCTAATAGCCCCACATGTGTTTTAGCTATTATCCACGTTGCTCTCACCCTTTCTTCCTTGCCATATCAACTTTTATTTCCTTCCCCTCATGTGTATTGCTATGCGGTTAATGAGGTCCTACTTCTCCCCCCTTATTATTATTAAGTACCACTCCCTTTACTTGCACTCTTCCCCTACCTTCTCGTCATGCCAAAGGAAAGAAGAAAGGAGTTTCCTATGCAAGTTACACCCTATACGGCTCACACAGCTTCTTCCTTTATTTTGTTCATGTTGGTTTGGCAATGCCACTCGGTCACGCAAGCCTTCCTTTAGACGATTCCTTTCTCTTGCTTTGTGGTATTACTGAATGGCTTTTATATTGTGGAATAGTGAGGTTTTCTTGCTACATGCACATGTACGGTTACTCCATCCCTTGCACGTAAGCCCCTTACTCCATGTAAGACTCATTTGTGCATATTTAATTCCATCAATTGGTGGCGCCAAAGGAAAGAAAGTCATGGGAACGCGTAAGCCTGCATTGTAGCATTATGTATTTTACTTCCATTAAATTTTGCACTCTCTTCCCTCTTCCCACTCTTATCTCCCCACTACACGTATGCAGATTCTTTTATATTTAATGTAATCCCTCAATTGCTGCACGTTTATGTATTTTTAAATCCATCCTTCATGTAGTCATTCGGTTAGGAAAAGAAAAAAGAAATACATAATCCCAGCACCCGAATCCTTATTCTCGGTTATATTGAAATTAAAATAAAAAGGGAAGAAAGGAAGGCTACACTCACGTATCTCTTCTTCTCTCTTCCACCTCTTCACACACACACACACATATATACTTGAACACTACACTTTCTCCCTTTCCTCTCACTTGTTGTTGCCATACGTATTTCTATCATTTAATCTAATCTAAGTGATGTCTATTAGGTTGAATTAAAAGGAACAAGAGAAAAGAATCTAAGCACCTCAACTTTAATGTAAGCACCTCAAGCACCTTAAGAAATTGGAAGTGTCACCCTTTAGTATATTTATTCTAAATATTAAATCATACAAATAATTTCATCCAATTAATTATGGAACATTAATTTAGACTAATTAAAATTATGGGGTGTTACATTTCTCACTACTTAAAATAATTTTGTCCTCGAAATTTATACATACCTCAGGAGAATAATTTTGGATACGTTCTGCGCATGTCCTCCTCTCTTTCCTAGATAGCTTCCTGTGGTGCCGTCCGATCCCACAAGACATATTCATCCCATATTCATATTTAAATTCATACTTATATTGATACATAAATTTATTCTTCAATACATTGCCATACATAATCATCAAAGATTGATAGTGTTTTCCTAATAGAATATCCTATTGTGCAAAAATAAAGAATGTAGAACTATTTTTCGTATCAATACGGTGGTACATATCAAATAAATTTTTAAACTAGATTGTTAAGCTACTGAGAAATTATTTCTTACAATTGTATCTGATATGTATCAGATGCCTAGGTATATATTATGGTTGGAGTTCGAGATAGCATACGTGGATGTTCCATTCTTGGGACAATTTACAGTGGTTCAAGCAATCTGGGTATTGTCTGTAACAGAAGTTCCTCCTCTGTAGAGGAGTGAAGAAATAACACTTTTTGGTTATGACTGGATTGTATATAGTTAGTTAGCCCATTATCCTAATTCTAAATGGTTTTTTTTAATGGAATTAGGATAGCTTATTTTGATGTACATGAAATGTAATGGGCATATATAATAGGATATGTGGTAGTGACCCACTGCTAGGTTTTTGATAGGGGTATGAGTGGTAGGTTTGTTACTTCCTTACCCTAAGAAAATAGTAGAACTCCGTATATCCTGTAGTATATGTAATAACATTGTAAGTTTGAAATGGATATGGAAAGTATATAAATGATGGTTTAAATTTATGCTGCATTTGATCGATTATTATGTATGATTATTTAGTCTTCCGCTGTGTTATTAATGAATTTAATACCTAAGCAAGGATCAAACCCTAATCACATTTATAATATAAAATGGAAATTTATAGAACTCTGGTAATAATAATAAAGGACAGAAGAGTATATAATATGCCTGTCTTATAGCCAATGGATTTATAAACATTATACTTATGAAAATAGCTATAAGATTAGGGTGTGATAGGAAGCTCTAGAATCAACTATCCATTCTGCTTTGTTTAAGAAAAAAGCACCTATGATAGAAATATTACCTACAAAAACTTACAAGAGGGTCTTCAAGTGAGCTTTTACCTTTTTATATACTTCTTTACCTTCCTCTGTATAATTTCAGAAATGGATGCTATATCAAAATCTACACCTTTCTCATTCCTTTAAAACTCTGTATTCATCTGTATAGTGGCAATATTAGCATAAGATTTATTCTTCTTCTCTTTCTGATTTTTCAAGTCTTTAAACCATTCTAAGTAGCCATGCTTCTTAAAACAAGTCTCCTTCAAATGCCCTTGCTTATTACAATACTCACATTATCTATCATTCTTCTTAGTCATATCCTTCTTATTGAAGTTCTTCATATTAGATGCATTTGTTTTTTGTTCAGTCACGTTAGAAATTATAGAGTAAACTTTGTTAAATTGTGGAAAAGGCTTTAGCATAATTATATTACTCACTATGCTATTATATGCATCATTCAATCCCATCAAAAATTGTATAACATTGTTGGAAGAATAAATCTCATCAAGATTCTTGAAAATATTGTAACATATGCTCCTTCTATGCATTAAGAGATGGTTGTTGATTTTAAATGAATTCAATGCTTGTGTTTGTTGCATTAAATGGCATGTAGATGTATTAGAATAAGTTAGAATAAGAGTTTTAAGGGAAAGGAAGGAATAGGGACCAAACTGAAATGAGAAAGAGGAAGTGAGGGAAGTTGTGTGAATTTTCAAAACTTTAAGGCAAAAACTCCTAATTTTAGCTAAAAGATTTACTGTAGCAACCAACATTTTGAAATCTCCCACCAATGAATTAGGGAAAAAATAGTAATTTAACATATAGTTGAAAAAATTATCATTTTGGGCTGAATGGTTTGGAATTAAGAGTAAAATTACAAAGGGCTGGATCACCTATAAATAGGTGGAGACTTCAAAACTATTCATTTTGCATCCTGAGTTTTGAAATCCTAGAGAGAGAGAGCGAGTTAGAGAGCGAAGGAGGAGGAATTGTGAGAAAACGAGATTTTGAAGAGAATTTAAGCATTTTAGGAGTTAGGAAAACATCCTAGAACACTTTACAATCATTATAAACCAACATACAATCAGCAACAAGGTAGCAAATCACCAATCTCTCTTATTTTTGATATTTTATTGTTCATGGCTGAAAACCTTGATTTTTCTGTTATTTAAGTTTGAGAGAGATTAAAACCTACATTCTTAGAGTTTTTGATTACTACTGGATGTTGTAAACTTCATGGATATGCTTATGAATGCTTGAATGAAATTCTAGAAAATGGGTTTTTATTTGTATTTGAGAAAGAGTTTAAATATGAGATTTAAGCAAGAATAATTGGTAATTTGAGTTGTTTTGTGTGGTAAATGAAATTCTTATACTGTTATTGAGTTTTTAATTGTCAAAACTACTTTAGAAGCATGTTCTTGAGCTTAAATGTGGGTCAATGCGCGGTCTAAAAAATATAGAATAACATAGCAATTGACTTGTAGCTCTTACCAGTCAATTGTCGTGCTCTTGAGTTGCCCAGAAATGCATCTAGAGTGTTAACAGTCGACTGCCAGGGGGTTGGAAGTCAACTGCATGCTTTTATTTTCCATAAATTGGCCAAGAATAGAACAGTCGACTGTCGGGACCCTAGAAGTCGATTGGTAGCTCTCGGGTTTGAAAAATTTTGGGACAGTAAGCTACAATTCGATTGCTAGGAGGGTGGAAGTCGACTTGCAGACCTCTGTTTTGGAAAAATTGACTCAATGACAAATTTTAATTCACACATAGCCCAATATTTCACTCAAATGTGAGATTTAAACTTGAGATGTAATGGGTAACATAAGAAATGAGAATGTTTTGAGAATAAAGGAGAAAGAGAAGAGAAATATGAAATTTTAAATGAGCATGAACCATAAATGAGAATAACTACAAATAGTTGATCCGCGAGAATTACTGCAAATGGTTATAGAGTGAGAATCGCTATAGCAAATGGTTGATCTGCGAGAATCGTTGCAAATGGTTATACCGCAAGAATCTCTACAACTAGTCTTCGATCGTTAAAGTATTACAAATGGTTAACCACGATAATTATTGCAGACAGTGAAAACCACAAGAATTATTACAGATGGTCATAGACCACGAGAAACTCATTTATTAATGGAATTTTTTAAAGAATTTTTTTATGATGCTTTTAACTATAGCCATATCAAAATACTTTGATTTCTTTGTTTATGCTCTATGCTGATATGTGGATATTATCTATTACCGTTACCATTTAAGAATCTAACTTGGGTACTAAATAATTTATGGATTGTCTATGTATTCATAAGTATATGTAAGATGCTTGCATAATTCATGTATACTCTTCCAATAGTTAAAATATTTTAATTGTTGATAAAAGAATGTAGTGTATTTCTGTACTAGTACGGTGGTACAAGTCAGTAGTTTTTAAAATACAAATGATTATTGCTATTGAGAAACTTTTCTCACTAAATGTTGATTTGTATCAGATGCCTAGGTTTCAGATTATGCTAGAAATGGAAGTAGAGATAATAGAAATACCCTTTCTGGGGTATTTTTCAGTTATTAAAGAATTATGAGTTATATATGTATGGGAAGTTCCTCCCACCCCTTGACTACATGAAACCTTTGGAACTGTATAGTAATATTTTGACATGCCTATCACCCTGAATCCTTATAAACACTTTGGAAGGATAAGGAGAATGACTTTTTATGTAAGAAAAGAGGGCATATATGTTTTAAGATATGTGAGATAGGTATCCACTAGCAGTTTTGTTAAAGAGTATGAGTGATAGCCTTGTTGTCTCCTTACCCTTGGTTAACACTCTCACATATCTATAAGTATATGTCTTGCACACACAGAGGTTTATATTTTGTAAGAAATATTATGTAAATTTGAATGTGAATGTAAATACATATATCTATATGTCTTATCCAAATTATTTAATTATTTTTGCTATGTAACGTGTGAGAACCCGAGTGTAGTAACCCAAAATGTAGCACTTAATTAATTAACTTAGCAAAAAGTTAAAAATTTACTTAGGTAGAGGTTGTGGTAGCTCACCAATCCTGTATATATTATATTGTATTATATGAATAACTAAAAGGAACCATAGGATTGGGGTGTTACAAATATCACACTTACATCCATTACATACACACGAAGTTTAGGCTCCAGGCAGTTTAGCTCATCCCAAAGTTTCTTCAACTTATTATAGCGCTACTGAGTCATTACCTTACTGTAAAGAAGCAATCTATTTCTTTAGATTGAAAATTTGAGATTTATCACTCTCTCCAAAATTCTCTTCCAGCTCCTTCCATAGATCTTTAGCACTTGGTGTATACATACAAGCCTCTGTTAAATCCTTGGACATGGCATTAAGAATCCATGCCATGACCATGGAGTCTACAAAAGTCCATTTTATGTACTTGTCAGAAGTGGGATCTACAGGTTACTCATAAGATCCATCAATGAAGCTAAGCTTGTTCTTGGCCTTCAATGCGATCCGCATGGACCTACTCCATATCAATTAGTTATTCAACGTCAAAGAATTCAAGACGAGCTGCAAACCTAGAATGTTGGAAAGATGTAGAAATCATGGATGTTGTAACGCCCCTATCCAGTATTACCATTAATTCTGATATAAACAGATATGTTCAGTACATTATCTTTATCCTTTATTTAATTAATGTCTGAGCAGATATACCATTGAATTATATTAAGAGGATTAGGTTCGGGATCTTTTGCTCAAATTAAAAACTTACATGCACAGCAAAATTTAAACTTTCATACAATTCAATGAAATAAGTTCCATAATGTCCATTACATTACTGTAAAAATGTATCAGGATATGCGAAGCACTCGTCCATAGGAAGTCAGGAGACAACAATCCTGTCACTCAGACTCCTTTTACAAATTTTCAAGACGGACTAGTCCTTCACCTATCCCTTCCCCTATTCTTTCCTAATTATATCTCAAGTCTACTGACAAAATAATAATCCTAGATCTAAATGGAGTATGTCTAGACTAGGACCCAAAAATAGGGGTTTCAAAATTTCTTAACCCAAAATGAACTCAAACTCTCGGCCCAGCTATGCGTTTGCATTTGATACATATTAGCATATAATGAGAAACGCAAGTTTCCCAGAGCTTAACAACTCAGGTTTTAAACCAACTAATATGTATCAGGGTGCAAGCACCAAAATTTTTAATTCTACATTCTTGGAATAAAATACAGCATAATTCAAAAATATAAATCGGCAAGCAATATATATATGATTAATTTAAATGCCAGTGCAATCAAATACTAATTCCTTCACATAAAAATATTGGCATGCTATAAAACGCATTATCATACAGTTATCAAATCCATTTTATGCTTATCATTCTCGATTTACTTTTATTTATGGGTTATGCGCACTTGGGCACCGTGGACACTTGGCCACCTTTGGAAGTTCTTTGTGCACACTTGGGCACATGTGGATATTTGGCCACCTTTAAAATTTCTTTGTGCACACTTGGGCACATGTGGACACTTGGCCACCTTTAAAATTTCTTTGTCAATTATCAAGGAAAAATTTTCTTTTCTTGATAATCATTACTAGTGTACACCCCTTTTAAAATTTTACTAATTTCAAGGATAAAATTTCTTTTCCTTGGAAATTATCATTAATGTACTTCATTTGGAAATGCTATTAATTTCAAGGATAATTCTCTCTTTCTTGTAGTTAAATGTAAACATACATTTCTTATGAGAAATTTCAATATTTAAGGACTAATTTCTATTTTTCTTAGAAATAATTTCTAAGGTATATTTCTTATGAAAATTTCATATTTAAAGAATAATTTCTCCTATCTTGGGCATTTATTTCTAAGGTACATTTCTTATAAAATTCTAATAATTTCAATATTAATTTCTTTTGCTTGGAAATTAATTCCAATGTACATTTTCTTTCTAAAAATTCTAATAATTTCAATAATAATTTATTTTTCTTGGAAATTAATTCCAATGTATATTTTCTTTCTAAAAATTCTAATAATTTCAATATTAATTTCCTTTCTCTTCGAAATTAATTCCAATGTACATTTCTTTTCTAAAAATTCTAATAATTTCAATAATAATTCCCTTTCTCTTGGAAATTAATTCCAATGTACATTTCCTTTCTAAAAATTATAATAATTTCAATAATAATTTCTTTTTCTCGGAAATTAATTCCAATGTACATTTTCTTTCTAAAAATTCTAATAATTTCAATAATAATTTCTTCTTTCTTAAAGACCACATCTTTATGTATATTTCTTATGAAATTCCATTATTCTTAAGAATAAATTTTTCTTTCTTGAATGATGATAATAATATTAATTCTTATGGAAGTCTACCAAGTTCAAGAAGAATTTTTTTGGCTTAAGGGAAATTCTTTTCATTCCTCCCTTTACCTCATACTCAAGCCTAGTTCATTATGAGTATGTTATTAAGTATATATCCCCTATACATATACAATCCTCATTTCATCACATCAACTTAACATACAAGCTTAGCCAATAAAGCATCCATTTTATCAAGAATGTAGGGCAATAACATCATGCTCTATGGAAGGCTTATGAAAAACATGGTGGTTACTAAGACATGGAACATGAGTTTGTTGGAATTGTTAACCTACCTTGCTTCCCTTGCTTTGACTTCTTTCTTGCTTCTTCTTTCCTTGATCCCTTAGTTTTTCCCTCTTAATGTCTCATGTCCTCCCTTTACCTTCTTTCTCTTTTCTTTTCTTTCTCTCTTCTTCTCTACTTTCACGTGTGGCATGGCATGAATTTTTTTTCATTCTTTTATCTCTTGCTTAGGTGGCATGTCATGCATAAACACCATTCCAATTTCCTTATCCGTTATGCCACTCCCACTTTCTTTCCTTCTTCTTCATGTGTGTGTCCATGTTTCATGCCACATTGCTTCTTCTTTCCTTCTCCCTACATTTCTATTCAGTCATGTGTCTCACCTAGTGTCTACGCCACCTGGCTTTTGGCAATCATGCTTGTAGGTGTACTTTCAAGTATACAATTACTTGAAACTTGGCATTTTTTTGAGTTTAGGTGTATCCCCATTCTTGTTCCTATTGTTTTCCCCCCATTCACGCTGCATTCCCCTCATTTGTAAGAAAATTTCTGCACTCTTCTCTCTTGCCCACTTGGTCATGTAAGAGGGAAAGGAGAGAGGATGAATTCATGTGTCATATGGGTGATTAGATGCTGCCATTTCTCTTTTTTTTTTCTTCATGTGAAATCCCTCTTTCTCTTGTCTTTGGCGTGTGAGGGAGTGCAAGAAAATTCTGCACCTCTTCCCCTTTTATTTTTATAATATATGGGGTTCCTTATTGCTCACACAAGCTTATTTCTTCAAAAAAAATTCTGCACTAGGTGTACTTGCTAGTACACTTTCCTTTGCTTGCAAGTTACCTCTTTACTTGTCAAATTAGTTTTACTTCCTCCCACCTTTCTCAAATGCATTCCCTTGCAATTCCTACATCCTTATTCGTGTGGTTCATGGAGCAAATTCCACACCTTTTATCTTCTTTTTCCTAACCACAATTCCAACCTCATGTGTGGTCCCATGTGCAACAATTCAATTAAAATTCTGCATGCTAAAAGTTAATTCTCATCCTTCTTTGTATTGTCCATTGGTCCCACACACAAGATACATGAAATTTCTTTCCTTCTTAGTTCACGTGTGACTTGGAGCTTTCATGCATGAAATTATAATTTCCATTCCCTCCTTTCACGTGGGATAACATGCAAGGCACATACATGAATATATCTTAAATAGTTACATCCTATATTGCTTCTCTCTTGGTACTTAGGCTAGGTAACTAAAAAGGAAAATAAAGAATTAATTTTAAGCACCTAATTTTCATGCAATCTTACTTTTTAATATAACCATTTGGCCCATTAAATTATGCAAGCAAAATTTGCCCCTCCTTAAGCTAATTCATCTAATTAATTAGCAAGTAAGCAATTCATACTAATTCATTAATGACACCATTAATTTCATCAATTTAATTGAAGATCATTAATTTAAACTAATTAAATTATGGGGTGTTACAGATGTCTCTAGCAAATCACATCCATAGTTGATTCTCTTCGCCTGACTCGCGAACTAGTGCCAGAAATCTGGTTACCTTCCATGCATATTGCTCAGCTTTTTGAATCAGTTTGATCATAATTATGAATTAGAACCTAATGCTCTGATACCATAAATAAAAACAAAGAAGATTATATAAAAAGAAAGATAAATAATCCTCTAATCATATTACTTTGTGACTCTGACTGCTATATATACAAAATTCTATTTAACTGATATCTAACTATCAAGGACAAAATCATAAAATATTGCTAACCAACTTTGCTCTAATCTCCTAATGGTAAACTGATTGATATTAACTCTACTTCACTGCTGCTTCACTTCTGCTACTGGTCTACTGCTTCACTTCTGTTCTTCACTTCTGCTACTGCTCTTAACTTATTTTCTACATAAACCTGCTTGTTTTACTTTTAGTTATGAGTGTCAAATTTTTGTGTGGTCAAAGTTGGTAACAATAGAAAGTTGGTAACAATAGCAAGCCTACAGTACACGATAGAATCATTGAAAATTTTGAAGTAGTAATCAAATAAGAAATGAAAAAACTTTGATAGTCCACGCAACAAAGCGCGCGTGCAGCTGCAACAACCAATTCTTGAATAAATTCAGAAAACAAAAAAGGTATTATTTTTTTTAAAAAAAACTTGATGCATTTTTTTTACTTTTATGATTAACTTTTTTCATAAAAATAACATATCAAAGATTTTTATAAATTGTTATTTTATAATTATGTCTTTTTAAAATTTTTTTATACTTTTTATTTTTATTAAAAAATTTGTAACAAAAATATAAATTACTACATCAAATTTAACCCCTTACTTTTAAGTTTTTAAAAATAAATTTTTTTTAATTACAATATACATATCCCTTTATTTATACAATGTTTAATAATATTAAATAATATATCTTATTTTTATATATTAAGTAAATTGAAAATAATAAAAAAATATAAACATAAAAAATATTATATAATAATATTAAATATTATATAAATGACTTGATATTTAAAAATTTCTGAATAGAAACTACGTATTAACATAGATTCATCTAAAAACTTGGCTTTCCGCTTTGGCGTGGTCCGTGGATTGACTCTGAACTTAATATTCCTTTTTTTTAATTTAGTCTTCTTAGAACTAGATAAGACAACCAAATGACTGATTGATTTGGATAGGTGCCGACTAAATCTAAACACGCAGAACATTAGAAGAACAGAAAGCCATATATGAATGCTTCAAATTGACTTTGATTAATGTCAAAGTAACGATTCTGAAAATAAAAGTTTACTACTTTAAATTCCCTGGGCAAGATCTTACATATGAATTCGTTGACCATATATTTGCAGATGAAGTGGGTGATGTATGAAGTTCTTAGACTATACCCACCGGCACCAAATGTGCAGAGGCAAGCAAGAGAAGACATTAAAATTGATGATTTGACAGTGCCCAGTAGAACCACCATGTGGATCGACGTGGTGGCTATGCACCATGACCCGGCACTGTGGGGTAATGTGAATGAGTTCAGACCAGAGAGGTTCATGGACGATGTGAATGGTGGGTGTAGCCACAAGATGGGTTACTTGCCTTTTGGGTTCGGAGGGAGAATGTGTGTCGGTAGAAACTTGACCTTTATGGAGTACAAGATTGTGTTAGCTCTACTTCCCTCTAGCTTTAGATTTAAACTGTCCCCACATTACAATCATTCACCTTCTGTCTTGCTTTCTCTAAGGCCCGCTTATGGACTTCCTCTCATAGTTGAGCCCCTTGTTTAGAACACTAATTATATAGTTGTACTAATGTCTAATATAAGTTATACCTAGTCTCTCTCTCTCTCTCTCCCCCCCCCCCCCTCCTTTTTTTTTAAAAAATTTTGCCCATTTTGTTTTTGATAGGGACAAAATCCTTTTTGGGGTTGCCTTCACATGAGATGAGATTGTTTATGTTGTATTCATATTCCCTAAAATTCTTTAAGTAATTTTGGACAGTAAAATTAAAAATAAATAGACACAAAAATTTAAGCGTTTGCAGAAGTCTCATAAATTTTCGAAAATCTATCTAAATTCAATTTTTTTCTCTCTCTAATTTTACTATATAAAATACTTTAAGAAATTCAAATGTGTGTGTGTGTGTATATATATATATATAACATACAGTAAATCAACTGTTCCGTGCATTTTGTATGTCACTACTTAATGGTTTTGTTTACTTCACACACACAAACACAATGGTCGTACCATTGAATGCAAGACGTTAGTTTTGACAAAAAGTTCAGTTCAAAATAGGTAAATCTAGGAATCACGTACATAGTACATTTCAGTTTGTCATTAAATTCTTAATTAATGACGGAAAAGATTAGTTAGTCACAGATTTATCCGTCTTCAATTTCAATTTTCCTAGTAGTGATTTCATTAATTCTTCCAATTTTTTCTTTTTCTCCTCCCTGTTTGGATATCTGGAAAAACAAAAGAAGGAAAATGAATGTTCAAATCAATATCAACTGTATATATAATTTGACTCTTGTATAATAAAGAATTCAAAAGGATTTTTCTTTTAAAGAAACTGTATTATCTTAAGGCTTTCGTATGAAAATATATTATTTATTTTTTTAAGAAAATTAAATTTTTAATTAAATCTTGAGAAATATAGCCACAAATTCGCGTAAACACGAATTAGATAAAGAAAGAGAGAGAGAGAGAGAGAGAGAGAATTAGAGAAATTTTGATAAAAACTTCGCCGCCTTTACACGCGAATTCATGGTGAAAAATTCGTGTACAGATAACATGAATTAAAGGATACTTGTTTAGAAGAATTGTTAGTAAAAGTCAACAATTCGCTAATGTCGGCCACAAATTCTAAAAAGGAAGCGGCTGTGATGAGACCCACGAATTTTGCAACCAAATTTGTGGATCTGAACCGCGAATTGTAACGAAAAAAATACTTGAATTCAACCGTGGGACCCATTAGCTTTGTTTTATTTACTTCTACCATCACGTGCCAAACACGTCAATTGCTTCTTCCATCCCTATTTTAGATCTTTTATATTTATTTTTTTAATAATATTTTAAGAAAGATAAAAATATACAACATCTAAATTGATAAATCTATCCTAAATATGTTAAGAAATAATTTTTTTATTTTTATCTTTTTTTAATAAAAAATAATATTTTTAGATTTTTTTATATTTATCGTTTTAATGATCTTTTACCATATAAGAAAGATAAAAAAATAAAAGATTAATATTGATAGAAATCCATCTAAAATATATTAGAAATCAAATTTTTTTATCTCTTTTTTAATTTAAAAAATATACTAATTTTTAACTGCAGAATATTTAAATTCGATAATAGTCATTTTATATAAAAATAGATAATCCAAAGTACTTTATAGTGTTAAATTTTTAAAATAAGAGAAAAATAAAAATAAAAAATAAAAAAGAGATAACTAAAGGACCTATCCTAAATAGATTATGATCTAATTTTTTTATCTCTCTTTTACTTTATAAATTTTAGTTCTCTTTTTCTCTCACTTAAGAGATTTCCATTTCATACCTATCTTATAATTTTAGACATCTTATATGTGTGTGTGAAAATAAATTGCTACTTTAATTAATTTTTCATATTATGTATATGATAATTAAAAATTATCAAGAAAACAATAATGTAGTTGATATTTTTACAAGAGATGGTAAAATTTAAATCTTAAATAAATATGAGATTCTCAGTTTTTTTTTGGGATAAGATAATTGTAACTTAAGATCTTGTATGCCTCCACCTTGGCAACTTTTTAATTCACGAATGATATAATACACCCAAATATATAGATGTGTTAAGATAAAAAATTAAAAGGAAAAATTATTTTTTTATGAAAAAATTATAAAATTAACATTATTTGAAGGTATTGGTCATTTTTAAATTCAGTTTATAATTATATAATTCTAAAAACATATAAATATATAAAATAAATTATTTTTTACCAAAAATATGCTTCAATTATATATATTGAATTTACGTAGAGGGAAGATGCATAAATAACGTCTGAAGTTTAAGGAGCACTTCATTTTATTTTAATATGCTTCATTTTATTTTAATATGCCTATGTTTTGAAAAGAAAAAAAATAGTGGTGGTGATTGCTTCAAGAGCAGATCCTTCTAAGTTCCAACCTCTACGGATTTTTTTGCATTTCATGCGATCTAAGCCGTCCATTTCTCCAACGCACAAGATGCTATCACATGTCACTTTTATTTTTGCTTCCTCATTAGACTCACAAAACACACCGTTTTGATGGACAAATTTTACATGTGCGAATCCTTGATAATCCGAGGACCCGGCAGTCCGAGGATCCTACTGTCCTCAGCTGTCGAGGCAAAACGATGCCGTTTGATGCTATTTTTTTTTAAAAAAATTTTTGACTCGAAACGCACCATTTTGAATGGACTAAATGGTGCATTTCGACCTTAATACTTTGCCCTAAACGCTTCACCGAGGATGCCATTCGCGTGCGGGAAGGGAAGGGGTTTTTGGTAAAAGGATCGTTGACTGTTCCGTCGTGTTCATCGAGCTGTCGCGTGTGGGAAGGTTTTCGGTCTTGGTTTCGTGCTTCACCGCTGCAGTGGTGGTGGCCGACAACCTTCCCCGATACCGTTGGAAGAACAATTTCTCATGCTACTTCTTTCTTTAATTTAAAGGCAATCTTTTTTAAAAAAAAAACATTAATCTATCTTGATTGTGGGTCTGTTTAATAATTATGAAAAGATAGTCTTTTTGATCTGGAATTTATGTTTGAAAGCTACAAATTGATGTATTGTATTCTGAGATCAGGATTTCTATTTTTAATTTAAAATTTATCTCTGTAGGAAGAACGATTAAAAGTATTACTTGCATAATATGCTTCTCCTTTATCTATGATGATGATGAAGAAATTTGAGTTCAATTCGTACTGATTTATTTGTTTTAACTATTGAATACAAAGTACAGTTTCTGAGTATGGAAATTATGTCATATAGTTCGGCACCATGCTGTTATATAGTGAACTCAAAGTAGAAATTGGGTGAAAAGAGCTTTAATTCATGTCAATTAGGGTTTCTCGCTATTGGAAATAATGAAATTTGTCATACTAACGTTATTTCTACCTTTGGCCCCATGTTATTTTTGTGTTTCAAAATTAGATTCGAGTATTTGACATGGTGATTGATGTTTTGCTATATTTCTTGTCTTCTTTGGTTTTATTTTGGTTTATTAATTTAGGTTGTTGGCATGTGAACCTCATTTTGGCTTTGTTTTCAAATTTCCAACTCTCATTTTTATGTCATTGGCCTGATTCCAAGTTCTGGTGTTGTAGAGACATTTCGAATTATGTTAATGTTTCCAAACTGCTATATCTTTTTGTCAAAGTTTTCACTTGAATGCCTTATGTGCTAATGACTTTTTTAACTCACTTATGTTCATTGCTTTCTAATGGCATGTTAGCATGCTAAACTCTGTATCAAGTGTCCAAAAGTGCTGGGGGCTGTCTATATTAATCTTGAATATGATTTTTTTGTTTTAAGGCATGTTTTTCAAGTCAATTTTTGTGTGATAAAGGTGCTGATTGCTGCCTAGTTCTTTTACCTATGTTTGGGCATCTTAAGACATGTTTTTGAGTTAAATTTTGTGTGCTTAAGGTTCTAGTTGCTGCCCTACTCTTTAGGTTAAGTTTTGGGGTGTCTTAAAGCACATTTTCAGGTTTAATTTGGTATGTTAAAGTGCTGGTTGCTGCTTAGTTCTTTTAACCCATGTTTAGGTGTTTTAAACCTTCTTTTTGATATGTTAAGTTCTTATTTAGATAGCCTGAAATTTGGCTTGTTTTTTACATGATTTCACTGCCTTTACCATTTTGGCATGTTAAAATTTTGATTTGGATGCTTATGTGATAAGATTCATTATCATCTCTTTTCATCATCTTTTAAAAAGCGCTTCAGTAGCCAAAAAATTGTTCTAAAAGATTTGTGTACTAGGGTTCATGGCTTTCTAAGAGAATTTTAGCATATTAAATTCTGATTTGGGATCTTGAGATATTTGGGTTCTCACGAATTTTTTTTATGCATTTTAACATGATAAAAGACTAATTTAGATTATTAAATTATAGATTGCTGCCTTACTTTTCTTTTGGCTTTATTTGTGTGGTCTACAAGGAAAATTAATGCAACTGTTGGCTGTACGAAAACGTGGGCAGCTGTTCAAATTCATTTTAAGTGTGATATTTGCATCTTAATTATCCTTTAAAGTCAAAATATTTGCATTTTAATTATTCTTTTTGTAAACTTCAACTGGTGGTTCTTTGCTGCCATGTTCCAATGGTCATTGTCACAGTTTCTATGAAGTGATGCAACTCATTTTCTTCTGCACTTAATGCCTCATTTCCGATAGCCTTTGGCATGCGTTTTCACCAGATTTCACATGTGAAATTAAAGTTTGATGTTGCCAAATTTGCTACTGTGTTTCTAATGTTTCTAGCATATAAGTAAGCTTTGTTTTTCATATGAAAACATGTTTAAATGTTTTCCAACTCTTGTGGTCATGTTCTTGTGTTATAGAGCTTCTTCTAATGTGTTTTAGGTGTTGTATTATTGTTTTAATGCTAGCCAATCTTTGTTAATCCTATTTTGGATTTTTTTGAGAGCTTATTTTAAGTTGTTTTAGGTGCTATTTTAGTGTTTACATGCTATCTTAGTTTTTATTAAGTCTGTTTTAGTACTGTGTGGTTTCTTCCAAGCTTGTAGGTGCTATTTGGAGAGTTCACGTGCTGTCAAATTTTATTTAGACTTGCTTTGGTGTTCTAGAGTTACACATAAGGTGTTTAAAGTTCTGTTTTGGTGTTATGTGTTGTCTAATTTTCGTGAGGCGTATTTGGTTTTCTAAAAGTTTCTCTCAAGGTGTTCAAAGTGTTATATTGAGTCATTTTCTGTCCTATTTAGCATTTAGGCTATTTTTTTTTCTCATTTGCATCATCAGATTTAGAATTCCAGTGGGGGTCAGAAAGGCAAGCAGAATTCTAGATCTGGTAATGCAAATGAGAACATCAGATGTGGTGCTTCAATTTGTCTAGTGCATTTCTTCTGTCTTTGGCCTACACAGATTGGAGTCCTTGGCGTACATATTGGACTAACAAAGACAACAGCATACACAGAAATAGCAAGACACATAGAAACATATTGGAATAATAGAGACAGCAGCACACATAGAAACATATTAGAGTAACAGAGACAACATTATACACAGAAATAGATTGGAGTAACAGAGACAGAAGCATACACAAAAATAGCAGAACACAAAAAAATAGTAGCACACACAGAAACAGATTGGAGTAACAGAGACAACAACATACACAGAAATAGCAAGACACATAGAAACATATTGGAATAACAGAGACAGCAGCACACATAGAAATAGATTGGAGTAACAGAGACAACATTATAAACAGAAATAGATTGGAGTAACAGAGACAGAAGCATACACAAAAATAGCAGAACACACAAAAATAGTAGCACACACAGAAACAGATTGAAGTAACAGAGACAATAGCATACACAGAAATAGCAAGACACACAGAAACAGAAGCACACACAAAAATAGATTGGAGTAATAAAGACAATAGCATACACAGAAATAGCAAGACACACAAAAACAATAGCACACACAGCTTGATTACAGCATACACAGATTAATCGCAGTAAAACACCAACTAGCAAAGGGACAATATAACATTGTACTTGGGATTGTAGTTAGGATTGCAGTTGGCAATTTGTTAGGATTGCAATTGACAATTTGTTAGAATTGTAGTTATGATTGCAATTGCCAATTTGTAATTATGAAATTATACTACACCTTTGAGTTTGAATGAAATAAAAGAGTGTTTTTCCATATAATTGCTTTTAGGAATCATCATTTGAACAAGGAACAATCACCATTGTATTCAAATACTGTACAAGGAATAAGCACCATACACATTAACAAATTCAAATGTATCATAACTTAGGGTCACCATAAGCCGGGTTTCTAAGAGAGGTTGTTCCATCGAGTGGTTCCTATGTAGAAAAATCCAACTACAATAAGTAATAATTGAATAAATTATCACGCACACGTAAATTGATCGTTATTATCAGCCTTACCGTTAATGTAACATCCACTCTAATTATGATTAAAGAGATGTTTGATAATTGTTAATTTAATGTTTAATGCTTGTGCATGTTGCATTAGTGCATATAGTTGCATTAGCATAGGGACTAAATTGAAAGGAAATAAATAGAGATTTAGCAAGAGAGGGATAGGGACTCAATTAAAAAGGGAAAATACAAGGGAGTTTAAGAGTGCAAAATAGCTCAAGGACTAAATAGCAATTTCCTAGAATCCCTTAAACCCTAGTTGCAGCCCTAAATCTTCTATGCACTTCCCACTTTCATCATTTCTCAAGAGAGAAGTAGGAGGGTACCTAGAGAGAGAAAGGGGCGAGTTAGGGCACAAGAGGGGAGTTTTGCTGAAGGAAAGGACGGATTGAAGCTGGCACTTATTTTTGAAGCAAGGGAGGATCATTTCTAACACATCAAACACACAAATTTGCAAGGAATCAAGGTACCAATCCATCCTAAACCCCTCTCTTTTTTCTGAAATGTTTACTATTGCTAGAAAATATGGATTTCTACATGTTTGAATTGAGATTAGGGTTAAACCTACATTCTGTATGCTTTTCTATTTCTATGGGATCTTGTATTGCTAAATGTTTGCTCATATATGTGCTTATAATGGATTGGAAGGGCTGGGTGGTGTTCATCTAGAGGTATAAACTAGTTTTCCTTGAATGTGCCATGTTTGAGCTAATGGATGAGAAATGTTTAATGAGAGGTAAAGTTTATTGTATGGAAATTAAGCTCATGCATTTAGAATTGAAAATGGAATACATTCTAGATTGGGTTTTCTCAAATCATGTTTTCTAAACTACAGTGGAGTATAGTAGCCAACTGTTACATATGGGGCAGTTGACTACCGTGTTCCTAGAAAATCCAGAAGTGTAGACAGAGGCTCAGCAGCCAACTACCAGATTCCTAGCAGTCGACTGCCGAGCCCGGGTCTGTACTAAGCAATCGACTGGCCATCCTCACAGTCAACTGTCATGCTCTTGGAAACCCAGAAGTGCAAACAGAGGCTTAGCAGCCAACTGCCAAATTCCTATCAATTGACGTCAGGACCGGGTTTGCACTGAGCAGTCGACTGGCCATCCTATCAGTTGACTGTCATGCTTTTATTTTTCCTAGGATGCATTCTAGAAAGAAACTAACCGGCTACCATAATGGCTTGTTGTTTACCACTTGAGGAATACAGAGAGACACCAGCCAACTGCTAGCCTTCCAACAGTCTACTGGCAGCCCTCTGGCTTGCAAAATGAGGTTTTTAATGACAATTAAGCTTGGTAATTCTCCATACTAACTTAATTAAGGGCTCACAACATAGGTAAGCAAGGAAACTAGTAGTTTTGGGTTATGAGACCCTTGTGATAATAAAACAAAGAGAGAGCAGAAAACACAAAAAGGGAAAGAGGAAAGTATTATCAGTGTATGCCTTAGGGTAGATAGGCTCATGATCGAGTGACCGATTATCGATATGGGACGGCCATTAGGCATTTTAAGTTGTGCCATAAATTGAGATGGTTAAACATCCACTTGAACTTAGATGATCTTGAAAACACCGTGATGGTTGCAAACTTTAAGTTAGTGTCATCTCCCAAGGGATATATAAGAAACACATACTTAGAGTTAAGCATAACTATGGGCATGGCCCAATTCACCCTAGAGTACATGTAGAGAATAACATATTGGGAGTGTGATCCACCTCGAAGGAATGGTGGTGATTCCATAATATTATGATTCGTACAAAAGCGGAGAGGAAATGATCCGGGTAGAGTTAACGGTAATCCCATAAGAGTTATACTATCCCTGTTTGGGACGAAACGGAGGAATCCCACTAGTCAGGGATGATCTTCCAGAAAGGGGAAGGGACCATCAAGGTACTTGGTGTAACGACCCCCTAATACGACATATACAATCCTATATCTGATTAGCGGAAGCATATGGGTCTTTCTAAGTAGTTATTCCCGATGTAGGAATGTCAGGGGATCGCTACTGGTTGAGCGTAACCCAAATAAACTTCCCGTTGTCCATTTAGATTTCATTCAACCCTAATTCATGTGCAGCTACGCTAATTATACATACATACATCATAATTTACTCTGGAATGAAAACTAAAGTCCATACATACAGCATACAATCATTAAATGTAAAATCCAACTTAATTACACAAGTTTACAGTGGTAAACCTTACCAAAAATCTGGCAAAGTTTTCTCTGTATTTCGAACATATCCATAGTACAACAGTCACCTGTTTACAATTATACAGCCAGTCCAACAACAACAAAAAACATAATTTACAAAAGACCAATATACAACATTATCATCAAAATATATACAATGTAATTCAAGCCTAGACTAAGCCATTCTTCTGTCTATCATGGAGTCATCATCCGGCGAACGTCTAGGTTCCTATCCCTGTCCCTGTTCATCTGAGTAAACAACCTAGTGAGATATAAAATCCCAGTAGAATAATTTACAATTTAAATATAATTCAAAATCTGGTTGAATACTCAGCGGTGTGAGCACCGAAAACATCTTCCCGAAATCATTTCAAAATCAGTGAAATACCTTATCTGTAAAATCATTTTATCACATGGAAATTGCGGCAGATAATCAAAATCATAAAAATCCATTTCTTTTAAAATCAATACACAAAAACAAATAAAATCCCATGCCCGGTGTGTCTAAATCCACGTTGGCCACAAATCCTCTGTGACCAAGTCTAAATCATCATCTAATTGCACGTCATCTAGAGAGAATACCTCTCTTATCGTTGGGTGTGATCTGTAACACCAATCACCCGAATCGAGCCTATATTGTGAGTGTGATCCGTAACACCAATCACTCACTCAAGGACCGGGTGAGAATCAACATCTAGGGCATTCCCTAGCATGTGCACATACACCAAGTCTTATCCTTATATAGTCTATTCGAACTCACATGCTCACGGTCGGCTATTCCTTAGGGTTCTAGGGTATTACGCCTAAATCACAATGTTTTCCTATGTAGACTATCCCCCCTTATACTCAAACCTTTCTTAGGGTCGTCCTAATTTATCGCGTGATCCCTAACGTAGAACAAGCCAAATCAGGTAAAAACAATTTCATTTAAAAACTCCCTGTACTCGGGATACTTAACGGCCGTCCCATACCGGCTATCAAGTATCCTACCCTAAGTAAATCCGTCCTAAGGGCATCTAAACTCGAT
Organism: Senna siamea; assembly: GCA_031216115.1. Classification (NCBI taxonomy): domain Eukaryota; kingdom Viridiplantae; phylum Streptophyta; class Magnoliopsida; order Fabales; family Fabaceae; genus Senna; species Senna siamea. Next base: position 20,821,119 of record CM062363.1, on the reverse strand, counting down.
AAACAAAACGTCTAACATGCAATTAGGATATCCAACACACAGGCATGCAATTTATTCCATCGAAAGCAGCACGAAAATTTATGCAATTAAATCTAATCATTCAGGCAATCACTAGGTTAAATCTAGGGTTCGGGGAAGCGTAAATTATCCTACCTGGTCTCCTGTCACTCCAAATCGATTCAGAACTTCACGTAGTCTCGATTTCTAAGCCCAATTAATTTCCTGGACATTAAATTGAATATTCAAACTTGTCACATCATCCGTTTAACAATTCTAAGTCCGGTTGCCCTAATACCTATGTCAATTTAATTCCTAATTACGTTCAGAAGCTATTTTAATCAGAATTCATCAATTTTTGGGAAATCGAACCTTACCAATGTGATTGGATGATGGAATTATGTCTCGGGGTGGTCTCGATTTCTCCCGGTGTATGTCCAGAAGCTCTGGCATGGCGATGAACAGTGGCGTACAGTGCCGCACGGCGGAGGGGTACGGTTTGCCTCAAAATTTACACCATGGTGAAGCCCGCAAGACCAGGAGTCCGAATATGGTGGTGGCGCGGCAGTTCACGTCTGTTTGGATGGCATTTTTTAGCCATGAAAATTGACGCACATCGGACAAAAAAATCCTCGATCCGGGCGCGTCAGACCTCCGTTCTACGTCAGTGATCTGGTGGAGGAAGCTGGCAGCTCAGGCTACACGGTGGTGGGGGCGGTGACGGCCAATGGTGGCGGACGGCGATGATCTCAGCTGGCGAAGTTTTCACGCGATGGAGGAGGAAAACTCCATGTCACAAGGCTAGCGGTCGCAGGCCGTGGGTGGTTGCTGGAGGTTGTAGGTGGTGAGGGCTGTCGATTGGTGTGCCAGGTGGTGGCCAACGGTGGCTGTGGTGGCAACGCATGGTGGAGGAAGGAGGAGAGGAGGAGAGAGAAAGTGAGGTGAGGAGAGAGAGAGATTTGGGAGAAATGGAGGGATTCCAAAAAATTTAAAGCCTCCAGGGGCGATTCTGACTTTTCTTGGACCACCCGGGGATGCTTTAGGGTGTCGGCTTCCTTCCAAACGTTGGCACGTGTTTCTATGCAAAGGTTTTGGCCTCCGTCAGTGAAATGGACGCACGAAATGTCATCTGTCAATCCCTGATCGCCATATTGCATTTCTTTCCATTCGATCATGTTTCTGGCTTCAAACAACCTTCTGTTTCAAATTATTATCCTAAAAAGTCGTGCCAAGCTTCGTTTGATTGGAATTAGTGTCAAAAATTAGGTTTTATCTTTTTAGAAAAATTTTTGGTTGTTACACTTGGATCCACTAGGGGATGCCTCAGAATGTACAAAAGTTAAGGTATGGCTAACTAGACATGCGCTCATTCATATAGACAGTGGTGCCTGGAGTTGTTACTAGGCGACTCTCCTAATTACTCTTAGGGTGTTTTATGTACTGCTCATATGTTATGGAAATGAAATGATGGCATGTTTACTATCACACATTTATTTTATGAGAATTTTTTTATGATGCGAATGATGATGAATGCACTTCCCATGTTTAAAAGATGATATGTTTTGATGAATATGCATATGTATGAGTACATACCATGATTAAATGTTAGATGCACTCTATCCCAATATTATGTGATGCGTTTTATGAAAGAATGTAGAGTTTTTTCGTGCGAGCGCGATGGTACAGGTCCATGGATTTCATAATAGGTTACATTGATATTAAGATTCAATTCTCACGTTCATGTTGGCATGTATTAGATGTGTAGGTCTTAAGCTGGAGAGAAGGTAAATAGAAGTAAGTACGCACTATGGGGTACATAGAAGCGACCATTTTGAGATAGAATAGGCACTTGTTTTATTTATACTAGCTTTCATGATATTTTAGGAAAGGCTAGTAATGGTCCATTTTGTATAGCCTAGTTAGACATAAATGTGAATGAAGGGATGCTTAGATGAAGTTATAGTGGCATGAGTAGTAGGATTGTTGCCTCCATATCCAATAGTTAACTAATTATATTTAATTAAAATGCATGTCTATGTATAGTTAATCCAGAGTTATTATTATATATATATTTATTGCGTTGCGATGTTGAGAGAACCCTAGAGTAGAGACCAACCCAAATGGAACTTACATAATCAACTCAGTAAAAAGTTTAAAATTTACTCGAGTAGAGACCAACCTAAATGGAACTTACATAACTAAGCAGTCGACTGGCCATCCTCACAGTCAATTGTCGTGTTCCTAGAAAACCTATAAGTGCAGACAGAGGCTTAACAATTGACTACCAGGTTCTTAGCAGTCGATTGTTAGGCCCAGGTTTACACTAAGCATTTGACTTGCCATCTTAACAGTCAACTGTCGTGCTTTGATTTTCACCCAAGACAAGTTCTAGTAAGCCACCAGCTAGCTGCCAGCACTGCTAACTTGCTGTTTACCACTTAAGGAATACAGAGAATCACCAACCAACTACTAGCCTTCCAGTAGTCGACTAGCAGCCCTCTGGCTTGTAAAATGAGGTTTTTAATGGCAATTGAGCTTGGTAATTCTCCATACTAACTTAATTAAGGGCTCACAACATAGGTAAGCATGGAAACTAGGAGTTTTGGGTGATGAAACCCTTGTGATAGTAAAACAAAGAGAGAGCAGAAAACACAAAAAGGAAAGAGGAAAGTATTTTTAGTGTATGCCTTATGGTAGATAGGCTCATGATCGAGTGACCAATTGTTAGTATGGGATTGCTGTTAGGCATTCCACTATTTATACCATAAATTAGGAGGGTTTAACATCCACTTAACTTAGATGATTTCAAAAACACCGTGATGGTTGCGAACTTTAAGTTAGTGTCATCTCTCAAGGGCCATATGAGAAACACATACTTAGAATTAAGCATAACCATGGGCATGGGTCGATTCACCCTAGAGTATATGTAGAGAATAGTGTACCGGGAGTGTGATCCACCTCGAAGGAATAGTGGTGATTCCATAGTATTATGATTCACCAAAAGCGGAGAGGAAATGATCTGGGTAGAGTTGACGATAATCCCATGAGAGTTATACCAGTCTTGTTCAGGACGAAAGGGAGGAATCTCGTTGGTCAGGGATGATCTGCCAAAAAGGGGCAGGGACCATTATGGTACTTGGATCCACTGGGGGATGCCTCAGAATGTACAAAAGTTAAGGCATGGCTAAATAGACATGCGCTTATTCATATAGACAGTGGTGCATGGAGTTGTTGATGGGAGACTCTCCCGATTACTTTTAGGGTGTTTTATGTACTACTCATATGTTATAAAAGTGAAATGATAGCATGTTTACTATCACACATGTGTTTTATAAGAAATTTTTTATGATGAGAATGATGATGAATGCACTTCCCATGTTTTAAAGATGGTATGTTTTGATGAATATGCATATGTATAAGTACACAACATGATTAAATGCTATATGCATTACATCCCATCAGCATGTGATATGTTTTATGAAAGAATGTAAAGCTTTTCCATGCGAGCATGATGGTACAGGTCAATGGATTTCGTAACAGGTTTCATTGCTAATGAGATTCAATTCTCACATTATTGTTGGCATGTACCAGATGTGTAGGTTTCAGGCTGGAGAGAAGGTAAAGTAGGAGTAAGTACCCACTATAGGGTGCACAAAAGTGACCATTTTGAGATAGAATAGGCGCTTGTTTTATTTACACTAGCTTTCATGATATTTTGGGAAAAGCTAGTAATGATCCATTTTGTATAGCCGATTCTAACTTATCTGTATATGAATTAGGATGGATTGATGAATAGACTAATTGATGGGTTATGAGTGTTAGGATTGTTGCCTCCATGCCCAATAGTTAACTAATTATATTTAATTAAAATGCATGTCTATGTATAGTTAATCTAAGGTTATTTTGCTTCCACAACAAGCCTCCTTCAAGTTAAATTGATCTTGGAATACCTTAAACAACGCAGGGGTGTACACTTCTGTAAGCTATTTCAACATGGGTGAGCTTTCACATTTCGATCTTGGAAATTTCTACCTTGCCTCAAATTCACACTTTAATTCGTTGTACCTTTTATCCTTGACAACTTGCTTGAAGTGCGTAAAGAATTGAAGAATGTCAACATCTAGATTCAAGCACCTCTTGATGTTTGCATTCAAACTTTCACTGAGTTGTGTGCTCCGTATGCCCAATGTGAAGAATTTCTTCATAAAACAAGTTGCTCATTTTTCCTTCTGTGCATAGATTGAAGCAATCCAAGTATTTTCACTGACATTGTATTCTGAAAGTATTCAACTCCAGGCCGCTTCAAATTGTGCCTCATCCTTGTACTCATACATACAAGCCTTGAAGTCCTGCAAGAAGTGAGACCCATGCTTCATCAAGTTCCCAAGGTGTTTGAAGCCATTTTTTATTAAGTGCCATATGCATGATCCATGGGTTATCTCAGGAAAGACCTCACGTAGGCCTTTCGCCATAACCTGATCTTGATCAGTGAAGATGGTACGAGGCTTCTTTTAGTTATATGCCTCTAAGAATGTCTCAAATAACCACTTGAAAGAGTCTACTGTTTCATCGTATAACAATGCAACACCAAAGATAACCAGTCCTCTGTGATGGTTAAATCCTAAAAATAGTGCAAGAGGCTTGTGTGCACTGTTTGTGCAGTATGTTGTATCAAGTGATACAACCTCACCGAAGAAGCCATAATCTAATAAAATCTGTGCATCGGCCAAAAAAATGTTAGTTATTTGTTATTCTGTATCTATCTGGTAGGCATGAAAGAACGATGAATTTTCTGTGATCTATTTCTAGAAATAACCCAACAAACCCCGACTTCTCTGTACATTAAACTCTTTTAGCATTGAGTGCGAAGATAATTCTTTTGATCCAAACGGGTGAATCCAAGATTGCTTCATCCCCCCACGTGCTTGCTTATGAATGCAAAAGTAGATCTCTCTTGGATCCTAGAATCATTTGCCAATTCTATTTCATGTGCTTGAACATCGGACACATTACGCTGACAGGCCAGCATGTGTGCAGTCTCAGGGAGGTGCAAATCATGATTATGTTCTTTAATTAAATCATGCACTCTAAACTTCTCATTCACAAGGGCCAGTGATATTCTCACTTTACAGTCTATTCTTGTCTTCGCTCGATGTTTAACTACTAAATAATCCCTCTTATCTTTCCCTTTTAGCCCTTCTTTACAACAAGAAAATCTGAATGAGGATATCTTCATCTTGTCTTTATTATTCTTGTTGACGTATAACTTCTTAACCTTGAATCCCATCTTACTTCCATAATTAGACTAAAACTTCCATGCACTCTCCATGTTGTCAAATTCCATTCCTATTTTAGGCCTCTAATCAAGCTCCGTGGTAAAATTTTCCTTACAACACAAAGATTAACATTATATAGGTTAATTGAATTACAATTTTTGCCAAACACTGAACTACTAGATGCTAGATTATGCGTGCCATGCTACAGATCATTAAGCTTTTAATATCTGAACCTTAACTATATATATGCCACTGTTATGATTGTCATATACAAACCACTACCATTTCAGCTATACATATATTATTAATATATCTTATGTGAACATTAAGCATATATTTGTCACTATTTATTTGAGCTATACATATGTTATTAATGTTATTTCAGAGGGGAAAATTTAATTTCTTCTGTGACAAAAAATTAATGCATTAATTTCTTTGTTCTAGTTTTTCCATTTTAATAGTAGTAAATAAGTAACACTGTACATACAATTTTTCAAAGAAGAAACATATATATACTTTATCAAGTATAGTGGTGCGTGTTTGTAATATATATATATATTACTTCTTGTACATGTGTTTTAATTTCCTTTGTTCTTCCATGCTTTCTTCCCATTTGTTCTTTCATTAGCAATGGGTAGGTAGTAACAGATATATAGAAATATAATTAGGAGGTAAACATTAGAGCAAAACCTAAAGGTTGCAAAATTTTTAAAGGTTGAAGATCTTAATGAAAAGCTCTTTCAAGCTTAATTTTCTAAGCCTCCTCTCTCTCTTTCTCTCTCTTTTAGAAGCATTAATGCATTTTCATATCAATCTTTTTATATCTATTCCATTTATTGACTCTTCCTTAATACTATATGTTTAGCTCTTTAGCAAGCAACAATGGCCAAGCTATATGGATTGGAAAACAATAGAGAAAATGCAAATGGAAAGCATTTTAGAAGCATTGATTCTAATGAAGATGAAGAAGACTATATGGTCCATGAGAAAGAAATTATGAATGTTGCAGTGCAAACATTGATGTTGACTGTTTTAAAAAGTTTGAACCAAAACAAATAAATTTTTTATTGTACTATAGTGTACAAATAATAGAATGTCAAGATTAAATGCTTACAATAAATTTTAATGTAATATTTAAGTTTAACCTTTTATTATATATACACTATAGTATACATAATTATTTTCAAAACAAAGTGTTTGGGGATGTGTTTGGATTAGAAAACAATAGAGAAAATGCAAATGGAAAGCATTTTAGAAGCATTGATGCTAAACCATACACAGAAACTATTCAACACCATCTTTAGAAAACATGTATGGAAGACACATAACAACATGAAAATGCAAATGGAATGAAGACTATACAGAAAACTCCTTTGATGCACTTGGCTAGAAAACTACATAGAAAATGCAAATGGAAGGCATATAACAACATGAAAACTTCCATGGAGCCATACATGATCGAAAGTTGTGGACTAAACTTCCGTTCTTGTGCTTCACCGGTGGCAACTGTGAAGGGACGATCGAGCTATATGGCTACTAAACTCATGCCATTTTCGTTCTTTTCAATCCTAAAACAAGCCTTTAACATAGATGGAGGATAATGGATCAAAATGGCTGCATCACATGATTAAAATGGACACCAAAATCTTGCAAAAAGCTAACCAACTTTCACCAACTTCTACCTATGTACCGTGTGGGAAAGAGCCTCTATTTTTCCATTTTTGGCCAGTCCAAACAGTATATTATGGTCTCCTCCAAAACATCTTCACTCCAATGTCTGAACGAGAGGAAATATATTAATTGAAACACACCATTTTTGCACTCCAAAATGACATCGTTTTGCTTTCTTTCTCAGGAAAAAACAAAGACCTCGAAACGACACTATTCCACTTACATGAAATGGCACATTTCAAGTTCAATTTCTGCACACAAAAAAATGACATTGTTTCCATGCGATAGCCAAGGACAGCGCACATATGGATAGCTGAGGATCGCGAGGCAAATTTTACAGCTATTTTCTTACTACTTTGGATCCTCTACCTTTTTTAGCGATAGTTTTTTTCATTGCTAAAGTGCATTTCAATATTCTTGCAACGGATACTACTGCTGCTATAACTTTTTAAATAATTAATTTAATAAAAGTTCTAGTAGCAAAAATATTTGTTGTGAGAAACGTTAGCAACGAAAAAAAATTGCCGCTAAAAAGTATGGCAAAGAAATTATAGAGAACTTAAGGCTGAGGATCTGGATGCTTTTCCTACTGCATGTTTTGCCTTAATTGTCTCAAATTGCACTTGTTTCATCTTCATGCAATATCCCATTTCTAGAACAGCTCTTGCTCATGTTGCAGACATGAAGCAAACTTCAACTTTAGTCTATCGTGCATTTTGTTTCATCATCAACGTGAAGCATCCCATTTCTAGAAGTGTTATTGCATTTTGCTTCATCATCAACATTTTGTATCAAAATTAATCTCAATCATGAGGTAGGAAATTAGGTTTTGTTCTTTGGTTTTTTAGCTTTCTAGAGTTAAGTTGGTTGATTTTGTGTTTTGCTTGTTTGGAGCTTGTTTTATCTCCTTTTTGTGTGATTTTGTTTCTACATTTTGGTGTTGATTAACTTTCTTTTCTTTCATGTCTTGTTTTTGCTTTATGGATTTGTGTTTTGTCTTGAATATGCTATTGGCAAAAAAAAAAAAGTGAAATTGAGAAAAATTATTTGATAGGTGTAGAAATTAGAATAGAATTTATGCTGAGAAATTACCCTTATCTGTCCTAATTATTACTCAATTGTCATATTTCTTTTCTTTCTTACAGTGTCAATGTTGGAGTTAAAATCTTGAAGTTTTTCCTTGTGTTCTCATGTTTCCCTAGCACCTTGTGGGTGATGTGTCTTGTTTTGCACATATCTGCTTGATAATAATTATCTATTTTATGAGCATTTTATGTATTTTTATTTCAAGAATTATTTAATTTTGTATTTTTTTATTTTTAGGCATTTTATCAAGTCATTATCAGTAAATATAGAAATTTCAGGCTTGGACAGCCTTTAGAGCGCCCAAATGGAGCATTTGGGCCAATTCTCCCTTATTGGGCCAAGAGAACGCCTGTTTTAGGCATATTGGTGAGGAGGTCATGCATGAAGTCTTGGAGGGGAGAAGGAGCATGCAACCCGAGTGTCTCTTCTAGGTCATCCTGAGTGTGTCTTCCTTCATCGCGTGATAAGGAGCCGTGTGATTGAGCGTTCTTCCACGTCACTTCACCATATGAGAGTTTCGCGTCATCCATCTACGGCATTCACGATTGTGATTTTGGGACACGTCAAGGAAGATCCGTGGCATTTTAAGCGAGAGACCGAGAGAGATTTCAATGTTCTTCCATCCACGATAAAGGCGAGATTCCTTCGCCAGACTCTGCTAGGGCACTCGAGTTGTAATATCCACTTTTCATATCTTCAGATATGTTATTAATTCTTAAATTTAGTAATTGCATACCTAAATGCCTATGTTTAAATTCCCCTAGATTTTCTTAAAGTGGAGAGGGACTAAATTGAAAGAAAAGTGGAAGGACTAAAGTGAAAAGAGAAAAGTTTCTAAAAATATCTAAAGGTAATGATGAAGTTGGAAAAATATCTAAGGTGTAATCATGACGTTTAAAAACATCTAAAAAGTAATGATTACTTTGAAAAATATCTAGGAAAAAATATCTGAAAGTCATGATTACCCTAGAAAAATATCTTAGGGATAAAATGGTAATTTTTACCTAAGGGCAAATTGGTAACTTCACCCAACGGTAAAATAGTAATTTTTACCTTAAGGGTAAAATAGTCATTTCACCTAGAAATATCATGGAAATTTTCATGAAGGCCATCTCCCTACACTTTTCGATATTATGAAGACAAATGGAGGGTAAAATGATCATTTTGGCATAAAGGGAAAAATGGTCATTTTTTCCCTAAAAATAAATAGCTATGTCTCTTTCATGGAAGGCAAAGAAAGTGATAGAAAGTAAAGGGAGAAGAGGAAGCCGAGAGGAGGAGAAGAAGAAGAAGAAAAGGAAAAGTGAAGAAAAAGACAAGCAAAAATAAGATTTCTTACAAATTCAAGGTAGCTAAAAAAATCCTAAACCCTTTAATTCATGTTTTATGGTTTCATTTGAATGATTGAACAATTTCATAGCTTCCATGAATAGTAAGGGTTTCTCACTCTACATTCTTTTATGTTTGAAAATGTAGCACCTCCAATCCTATGGTACCTTTTAGTTAATTAAATAATATAATATAATATATAGGATTTGTGAGTTACTACTACTTTTATCCGAGTAAATTTTTAACTTTTATCAAGTTCATTAACTGAGTGCCATTAGTTTGGGAATTCTACACTCAGGTTCTCACACGTAACGTAGCAGAAAATAACTAAAACAATTGAAATAAACATGTAGATATATTTTCCTTCACATACATAATATTTTTAGAAAAATTAAAACATCTATGTGTGCAAGACATATACCTATAGATATGTGAGGCTAAGTAGAGTAAGGAGGCAACAAACTTGCCACTCATACCCCTCTGGTCATCCTACAAGCAGATATCTTCTCACATATCTTAGATACATATATGCCCCTCTTTGTATACCAAAATTCCTCCTGACCCGTTTCCAAAAAGATAATAAGGAATTAAGGTATCGAGCGCCATATATTTATATATCAAAATAAAAGACTACCAAACTAATTCTGCATGTCTACCCCTCCAGTAAGTGGGGGAGTAGGGGGAATTTCTATTACGGAGATCACCCAAACTTCCTTTACTATCATAAAATAACCCAAAATAGGTATGTCTACCTAATCTACTTCCACATCTAGCAGTATTTGGAACCTAGGCATCTAATACAAACCAGAATTTAATGAGAAACATTTCTTAGTAGCAATAACAACCTATATTTTAAAATTGCTAACTTGTACCACCGTACTATTAAGAAAATACTCTACATTCTTTTCTCATCAGATAATACATTATAACTATTAGGATTATATGCATGAATTAAATAATCTTCTCACATACTTGTGAATATATATGTATCTCAACACATATCCATCACATAGGATATATTCTCAAATTGTAATGGCAATAAGATCATATTCTCATATTAATTCAGAGAATAAATAAGAAATTAATGTATATTGTTATGGCCATAAATAAAAGCATCATGAAAAAAATCTTTAAAAATTCTCATTCATAAATGAGTATTCTAATGGTCCTAAACCATCTATAATATTCTCATGGTTCGTGACCAGTTGTAATATTCTCATGGTTTTTAACCGTTTGTAATATTCTCATGGTACTGACTAGTTGTAGTATTCTCATGGCCTTTAAGGACCAACTGCAAAAGTCTCGTGGTACTGACCAGTTACAGTATTCTTGCAGTTTAACCAGCTATAGTATTCTTATGGTCTTCAACCAGTTGCAGTTATTCTCATTTATGGTTCATGCTCATCTCATTTTAAAATCTCATATTTCTCTTCTCTTTCTCATTCATTCTCATACTCCTTCTAATCATTCTCAAATTACATGTTAGCCATTACATTTCAAGTTTAAATCCCTCATTTGAGTAGAATTTTAGGCTAAAAATGTTTCAAATTAGGTTATTAAGTTCATTTTCCAACACAGAAATCTGACAGTCAACTTACAGCTCACTGCCTCAAAAAATTCCCAAAGCCAAGGGTTACTAGTCGATTGTTACAAGCTCAACAGTAGACTGCTATGTTCTTGGCCATTTTTTAGAAAATATGAGCACGAAAGTTGACTTCCACCCTCTTGGTAATGGATTGCTAGCACTCTAGATACGTTTTTGGGCAATCGAAGAGCATGACAATCGACTTATAAGGTTTATAAGTCAACTGCTACGTTATACTATATTTTTAAAACTCATAGTTAAACCCAAATATTTGCCCAAGATTGTGTTTGTAAACCATATATGATCATCAATAACTCAAAACTAGTATATAAGCATTATTTTACACATAAAATAGCCCAAACTACCAGTTAATCTCACTCAAATTTTGGATTAAACCTTGATCTCAAATATAATGAAAAACCCATTTTTCAGAATCTAATTTATCCATTCATAAGTACAATCATTCAATTTAAAATACCCAATAGCAATTAAAAATGTCAAGAATGTAGGTTTTACTTCTTCTCTAACTCAAACAGTATGAAAATCAAAGTTTTTAGCACATGAATAGTAAAATTCAAAATTAAGAGGATTAGATTGTTTGCTACCTTTTTTTTTTTATTTCAAGCTTGTAAATGATTATTTTGAAGTATACTGGTGTATCTTCCTAAGTTATGGGATGTTCAACTTCTTCCTATAGCCTTTTCCCTTCACAATTGTTTCACTTTCTCTCTCTAGAACTCTCTCGCTTCTCTCTTTAAAACTTAGGATTTCAGGTGCCAAATGAGGGTTTTGGAGTTTGGCCATATTTATAGGTGATTTGGGAATTGCAATTATGGTCCTAATTCTTAACTATTCAGTTCAAAATGATAATTTCTCTGGCTATATGTTAAATTACCATTTTGCCCCTAAACCATTGGCAGGAGACTTTTGAAAACTTGGTAGCTACAGTAACTCTTTTGGCAAAAATTACTGTAAACTATGCCCAAGTATGGAAAGCTTACATAGCTTCCTCCAGTATATATTTTTCTTTCACTCAAGTCCCTATTTTTTTTATTTTCAATTTAGTCCCTTTTTCTAGTGCAACTACATGCAATCTAATGCAACAAACACAAGCATTTACTTATTTAAAAATAATTAAACATCTCTTCATAGATAGAAGGAGCGAATGTTAGATTTCTCCCCTCCTTTAAAAATTTTGTCCTCGAAATTTGCACATACTTATTCAAATAACTCGGGTTGAACTTCTTCTCATGTCATTTTCTCTCTCCCAGGTGGCTTCTTGTGGTGATGACTAATCCTACAATACCTTTACTAGTGGAATATTCTTATTTCTCAACTGATTGACCTCAGTATCAATGATTCTTAAAGGTCTAGGATGATATGTCAAATTATCTTTCAATTGTACTGTACTAATGTCAAGAATATGGGAAGAATCTAGAATGTATTTACGAAGTTGAGAAACGTGAAAACATTATGGAGATTGGACAAAAATGGGGGTAAAGCTACTTGGTATGCTGATGAACCAATTCTTTTCAAAATCTGATATGGTCCAATGTATCTGGGATTCAGTTTCCTTGACTTAATAACCCTACCAATACCAATAATTAGAGATACCCTGAGGTAAACATGATCTCCTTCTGCAAATTCTAATGGTCTTTTCTTCTTATCAAAATAACTCTTTTGTCTATCCTAGGTCTTAGCCATTTTCTCTTTGATCATTTTTATTTGATCACTAGTCTGTTGAACTAACTCAGGCCCTAATATTTGTCTCTCCCCTACCTCAAAGCAATATAAGGGTGATCTACACTTCCTCCAGTACAAGGCTTCATATGGAGCCATTCCTATATTGGAATGGAAATTATTGTTATAGGGAAACTCCATTAAAGGCAAAATTATATGCCAACTCCCTTTTTTTTTTAATGTACAAGCTCTAAGCATATCTTCTAAAGTCTGGATAGTCCTTTTAGTCTACCCATCAATTTATGGATGTTAAGCAATATTGAAGTTCAACTTAGTCCCAAATGCCTCTTGTAAAGCTCTCCAAAATCTAGAGGTAAATCTAGGATCTCTATCAAATACTATACTAATGGGTACTCCTTGGAGTATCACTATTTCTTATATGTACAATTGAGTCAACCTATCCAATGAAAAATTTATTTTGATAGGTAGGAAATGTGCAGATTTAGTTAATCTTTCTACAATCACCCAGATTGTATCATTTTCTGACTGGGTTCTAGGCAAACCTACTACAAAATCCATGGAAATTCTCTCCTATTTCTATTCAAGAATCTCTAGAGGTTGTAACATTCCTACAAGTTTCTGATGTTTAATCTTTACCTGTTGGCACACTAGGCATTTAGCAACATACTCAGCTATATGCTTCTTTATACCTGGCCACCAAAAATTTGCTTTTAAATCTTGGTACATCTTAGTGGCACTAGGATGAATAGTATAGTTGTTCTTATGGGCTTCCTCTAGGATTTTATCCCTTAATCCTTTTACTTTTGGAATATACAACCTATTCTAAAAGGTTATTACCCCATCAACTTCTTTCCTGAATTCCTTTGGGTCCTTTAGGGACTTCAAGAATTCATCTTCCCCTTGGTCTTCTAGGATTTGAGTCTTAAGGTTATTCTTAATTCTTATTTCACTTAGGTACAGTTTATTTGGCAACACCAGAGTGGATAAACTCAAATTTCTAAACTTCTCAATCAAGTTCATTTCACTCACCATCATGTAAGCTAAATGAAGGGATTTCCTACTTAATGCATCTGCCACTACGTTTGCCTTTCTTAGATGGTATTTTAATTTGAAATCATAGTCCTTAATAAATTCCATCCATCTCCTCTGTCTCATATTCAACTCTTTGATTAAAAAGGTATTTGAGACTTTTTATGATCACGAAATACCTTAAATCTAGACCCATAGAGATAATGTATCCAAAATTTTAAGACAAAAACTATGGCTGCTAATTCAAGATCGTGGGTGGGATAATTCTTCTCATAGGGTCTCAATTTCCTAGACGTATATGCTACCACTTTTTTGTTTTACACCAAGACACACCCTATGAGAAGACAGGTGTAGTGGTCAGTTTTTCATTCAAATTTTGGCAACTATGTTCACATTTAGCGTCCCAAACAAATGGAACATCCTTCTTAGTCAATTTAGTCAAAGGAAACATGATTTGCGAAAACCCTTGAATAAATCTCCTATAGTAACCGACTAATCTAAGAAAACTACAAATTTCTGTCACTGTTGAGGGTTTCTCCCAACCAACTACCGCTTCTGTCTTACTAGGGTCTATTTCTACTCTATCTTTTGTGATTACATAACCTAAGAATCTTACCTCTTTCAACCAAAACTCACACTTTTCAAGTTTAGCATACAATTGCTTCTCTTTAAGCAACTGCAGCATAATCCTAAGATGATGTTCATGCTCTTCACTACTTTTAGAATATACAAGAATGTCATCGATAAACACTACCATGAATTGATCAAGGTAGGTCTAAAGATACGATTCACATAATCCATAAAAATAGCTGGAGCATTTATTAGTCTTGATGTGTCCGATTCTATACAAAATTGCTGGATGTGAATTATCCATTTTGTGAGCATTTTGTGTAATTTTGTTATTAAAATCACATAACTTTGCTTCATTTTCGTTTTCAGATATTTTATCAAGTCATCGTCAGCAAACAGAGTAATTTGGAGTGAAGGAAAATCCAAACAGCGTGCGTGGGACCCAGGCAGCGTGAAAATAGTGGAGAAATTGGCATTAAACAATGAAAAACCTATGGAATCCATTACCAAACCCGGGAGTGAAGAGGAACAGTAGTTACAAGGGCCACACAGGTGAAATTGAAAAGAAAAGAGCCAATTGTTTACAGTACTTGGCCATTAAGCAAACAATCCTTCATGAAAAAGGGGAGTCCCACGCGTGAAATGGAGGGGAATAAAAGCAGTAGCGTAAAAAAGTGGAGTCCCATGCGTGAAAGAGGAGAGAAGACCAAGGACCTACGAGTGAAAAGAGAAAAAAAGAGGCTGAAGTGAACAGTGGAAGAAAAAGAAAAAAAATGAGAGTCTATCGTGAAGACCCATCATGAAGACCCATCCAATCTTGAGCGACGCCCGCACTGATTCGCCGCCGAGGGAGGCCGAGTTGCCACTAGAGAGACTCCACGGACGGTCCACCGCCGCCTCGGCCGTCTGCGCCATCCATTTCAGTCGTCCGTAACGTGGAGAAGGTCGTGACCCGTGAGAGGATCCAGTTACTTTTGGAGCTACTCCTGTAGCCATTGGTCAACGACGCCACCAGAAAGTGACTCTCTGTCAACTAGCACCCCCACCGCGACCATCTACCCCAGCTTAGGCCGCCGATTTGGTCTTTTTTCGGCGGGTACCCGTTTGGCTCACAACCCGACCCTTTTGACTCGGATCCGACCTGTTGACCCGTGTAGCTTTTGGACAGCACTGGATTTGAATTTCCTAGTGAATTTCTGACAGTTTTCCTAGGAGATTCGAGGGGTTTTCTGGCAACCAATCCGTGTAGTAATCATTGGGCAATTGAGAAGATAGGGGCGTGCTTAATTTATACTATTTTTATCTCCTGTATAATTAATTGCTTGATGAATTTTCTGATGGATTGCCTGCTGTTGGACTGTTTACTATCTGTAAATATGTGTGGCTAGATTTGTAAAATTCATTGGGGTCCCTAACTGTGTTGGAATGCTATTTTAATTGCATGGATGTTGAATTTAATGTGTGAGCTCCTTTACAATTATGAATGTATGTATTAGTGTTATTTACGAGACATTGTGGTAATGTTAATTAGATTCCTTTTTGAGATCGACGGATGATAATTGGAATTGGAAAACTAATTGTAAGGGATAATTTGTTATCACTTAGAACTAAGGTTAATAAATTGTTGGATTAAGAAGTAACGACTCTTAATAGTGGTGAATTAGACCGATAATGCTGATTTAAAATTTACCATTAGGAAGAACCAGCCAGTGGTAGATTTTAAGTTTAAGAAATTCATTGAGACCGACAGAGAATTTGAATTTGCATCAGAATTCACCCACAGGTAGCATAGTTAGATTTAGTAATCCATTATCCTTCGTGTATTTGCCAACTAGTGTAGGTTCCCTGATGGATTTGCATTTCTTGCCTCCCTGTATCTTCTGTTCCTTCTCGCTGTTAGTTTATTTTTGCTTGTAGTTAGATGTTAGTTTAGGTAAAAATCAATCACTCTGAATTTTATGCTAGATAACATAGAACAAGTAGTAACTCTAGGCTTTCCCATTCCCGAGGAATACGACCTTGATTCTCACCATTGCACTAGGCTACATCGATAAGTTCACTGCCTTAGGTGTTGTCACTAAATAGCATTGGCAGCTAGCATTAAGTCTAAATGGCATTACAAGAAATTTTTAATGCCCATATCTAGTTCTAAAGGTTGTCTTAGGTATGTCTTCTATTTTCACTCTGATTTGAAGGTACCCCAACCTCAAATCAATCTTGGAAAACACATTACCTCCTTTGAATTAATCCAAAAAATCGTCTATTATAAGGAGGGGATGCTTATTCTTTATTGTCACTCTATTCAATTTTCTGTAATCTATACACAATCTTAAACTCCCATCCTTTTTCTTGACAAATAACACTGGTGCTCCCCATGGTGAAGCATTAGGTCTAATGAATTATTTCCCTAAGAGATCTTTTATTTGTATCTTCAATTCATTTAATTGTAAGGGAGACATTCTATAAGGTGCTATAGAGATTGGTCTTGTTCCTGGAATCAACTCTATAAAGAACTCTATCTCTCACTCAGGTGGAAGACTTAAGATTTCTTCAGGAAAAACATTTGGAAATTCATTTACTATAGGGATAGTACCAAGCTTATGCTGATTCTCAGTCTTAGAAGAACATAGAAAATGAATTCTCTTATTCTTTCTCTCAACACTCCTATTCACTGGTAAGACATCTATAAAAGTCACAGATTTATTTGAAAAATCCAAGATCACATTGTTTATAGATAACCAGTTCATCCCAAGAATAATGTCCAAATCTACCAAGGGTAAACAAATTAGATCCAAAACAAAAGATTTATTCTCAATAACAATTTTACAATTCAATCAGGTTAAAGAAGTCAAAACCTACTCTCCAGCTGGAATAGAAATAGATATTTGGTAAGGTAAGCTAGTCACTGATAAATTTAATCTCTCCACACATTCCAACAAAATGAAAGAGTGGGTAGCACCAGAATAAAATAGTACAATTAAAGATACAACAGTTATTAAACATTTACCTTTCATTAAATCATCGAACTGAGCCATTTCTTTACCCTTGAGTGTATAGACTCTTCCAGTAGTAGGTCTAGTGGTGTCACCTTGTCTCTTCCATTGTGGGCAATCATTGATAAAATGCCTTTCTTTTCCACACTTATAGCAAACACCTTGAGGTACATTTGGTTGTTGCCACTTACAGGGTCCCTCATGACTCTTTCAGCATCTAGGGCAAACATTCAACATCACTGGTCTCACCATCAGCCTTTTACCTTCCTAGCCTCTGCCAAACCTGTTATCTCTCCCTCTAAAAGATCCTGGTTGCTTTCGTTTGAGAAAGTTAGCCCTTTGTTTTTCTTTCTCAGTCTCCGCTAGATTTGTGGCAACTATGCTACACTTTTTTACTAATGTGGCATAATTCCTAATTTCCAACAGAGCTATAACAATTTTCAACTCAGACCTCAACCCAGACTTTAAATGCATGGCTTTCCACGCTTTATCTAGTTGAAGTTTCAAATAGGAAGAAAATTTAGACAATTCCTCAAACTTAGCCAAATAATCGTCAAACGTCAAGTTGCCCTGCTTAATCTGCATAAATTCAATTTCCTTCTCATTATCACATTTTGAGGAAAATACTTTCCAAGGAACACTTCTCTAAAAGAATCCTAGGTAATCTGAATTCCTTGAGCTTCTATAAATTGCTTTACCCCCTTCCACCAACATTTTGCCTCTCCCATCAGCATATAGGTGGAAAAAAAAATTTTTTAGGCATCAGTCATCCCCAAAACCATAAACAACTTCTCCATCTCTCTCAACCACTCTTCAGCCACCTTCAGGTCAAACTCACCCCTAAAGGAAGGAGGTTTAACTTTCTAAAATTTTGACTAGCCATGATACACCTGGTTTCTTACTTGTCCTTTAGGAGGGTTAGGGTGAGGATGATTGTTATTCCCTTGTTCTTGAAATTACTTGAGAACCTTGGTAAGCAGCAACTTGCTCTCTCATAGCCTCTGCCACTCCCATCATGACTTGCATCACCCTTTCCATACTTCCCTCACCTTCCTTCTCCTTTACAAAACAAACATTACTGAGGTGATCAGTTTCAATAACATAACATTTATAAGAGATCATATGGCACTAACAAAAAACACCTTCTACCCCAAACCTAGCACTCCATTACTCAGGACAAAACATAATACAAGTCAGTTCACTGCCTAGGCTCAGCTAACTTACCTGCATTGGTCTCCATCCTGAGGAATCTATCCTTCATTACCAAGTCAGCTATGTGTAAACTGTGGTAGCCATGCTCTGATATCAACTCAGTGTAACACCCTCAATCCTATGATTCCTTTTAGTTAATTAAATAATATAATATAATATAATATACAGGATTGTGAGTTACTACTACCTTTACCTGAGTAAATTTTTAACTTTTACCAAGTTAATTAATTGAGTGCCATTAGTTTGGGAATTCTACACTCGGGTTCTCACACGTAACACAGCAGAAAAATAATTAAAACAATTGAAATAAAAATGTAGATATATTTTCATTCACATATATAATATTTTTACAAAACAAAACATCTATGTGTGCAAGACATATACCTATAGATATGTGAGGCTAATTAGAGTAAGGAGGCAACAAACCTGTCACTCATACCCCTTTGCTCATACCACAAGCAGATATTTTCTAACATATCTTGGATACATATATCCCCCTCTTTGAATACCAAAAATCATCCTGACCCATTTCCAAAAAGATAATAAGGGATCAAGGTATCGGGCGTCACATATTTACATATCAAAATAAAAGACTATCAAACTAATCATACATGTCTACCCCTCTAGTAGGTGGGGGAGTAGGGGGACTATCTATTACGGAGGTCACCCACACTTCCTTTACTATCATAAAGTAACCCAGAATGGGTATGTATACCCAATCCACTTCTACTTCTAGCAGTATCTGGAACCTAGGCATCTGATACAAACCAAAATTTAATTAGAAACATTTCTCATTAGCAATAACAACCTATATTTTAAAACTGCTGACTTGTACCACCGTACTGTTATGAAAATCCTCTAAATTCTTTTATCATCAGATAATACATCATAACTATTGGGATTATATGTATGAATTAAATAATTTTCTCACATATACTTATGAATACATATGCATCTCATCACATATACATCACACAGGATATATTCTCAAATTGTAATGGCAACAGGATCACATTCTCATATTAATTAAGAGCATAAACAAGAAGTTAATGCATATTGTTATGGCTATAAACAAAAACATCATGAAAGAAATCTTTAAAAATTCTCATTCATAAATGATTATTCTCATGGTCTTAAACCATCTGTAATATTCTCGTGGTTTATGACCAGCTGCAATATTCATATTATTTTTAACCGTCTGTAATATTCTCGTGGTATTAACCAGTTGTAGTACTCTCGTAACCTTTAAGGACTAGCTGCAATATTCTTATGGTACTGACCAGATGCAATATTCTCGCTGTTTAACTAGTCGTAGTATTCTTGCGGTCTTCAACTAGTTATAGTTATTCTCATTTGTGGTTTATGCTCATCTCATTTTAAAACCTCATATTTCTCTTCTCTTTCCAATTCATTTTCATACACTTTCTCATCATTCTCAAATAACATTTTAGCCATTACATTTCAGGTTTAAATCCCTAATTTGAGTGGAATTTTGGGTTAAAAATGTTTCAAATTAGGTTATTGAGTTCATTTTCCAAACAGAGATTTGGCAGTCGACTTCCACCCTTTTGGAAATTGACTTACAACTCATTTCCTCAAAAATTTTCTAAGCCCGAGGGCTATCAATCGACTAGTATAAGCCTGATAGTTGACTGCTACGTTCTTGGCCATTTTTTGGAAAATAAAAGCACGACAGTCGACTTTCACCCTCTTGGCAGTCAACTGCTAGCACTTTGGATACGTTTCTAAGCAACCAAAGAGCACGACAGTCGATTGATAGGGTTTATAAGTCGACTTCTATGTTATAATCTATTTTTAAAAGTCACGATTGACCTAAATTTTTTCCTAAGAACGTGTTTATAAGCCCTTTATGATCATCAATAACTCAAAACTAGTATATAAGCATTATTTTACACATAAAAATAGCCCAAAATATCGGTTAATCTCACTCAAATATTAGATTAAACCTTGATCTCAAATATAATGAAAAGCCCATTTTTTAGAATCTAATTTATACATTCATAAGTGCAATCATGCAGTTTAAAATACCCAATAGCAATTAAAAACATCAAGAATGTAGACTTTACTTCCTCTCTAACTCAAATAGTATGAAAATCAAAGTTTTCAGCATATGAATAGTAAAATTCAAAATTGAGAGGATTAGGTTTTTTGCTACCTTTTTATTGATTTCAAGCTTGTAAGTGATTGTTTTGAAGTATGCTGGTATATCTTCCTAGCTTATGGGATGTTCAACTTCTTCCTATAGCCTTTTTCCTTCACAATTGTTTCACTTTCTCTCTTTAGAACTCTCTCTGTTTCTCTCTCTAAAACTCAGGATTTCAGGTGCCAAATGAGGGTTATAAGTTTGGCCCTATTTATAAGTGATCTAGGAATTGCAATTCTAGTCCTAATTCCGAACCATTCAGTTGAAAATGATAATTTCTCTAGTTGTTTGCCAAATTACCATTTTTCCCCTGAATCATTGTCAGGAGATTTTTGAAAATCTGGTAGCTTCAGTAACTCTTTTGGTAAAAATTATGGTAAACTACCCCCAAGTATGGAAAGCTTACATAGCTTCCTCCAGTAAATATTTTTCTTTCACTCAAGTCCTTGTTCTTTTATTTTCAATTTAGTCCCTTCTTCTAATGCAACTACATGCAATCTAATGCAACAAAAACAAGATTTTACTTATTTAAAAATAATAAAACATCTATTCATAGATAGAAGGAGCAAATGTTACAGAAAGTCTATTGGGTTTTTCTTATATGATTCTATGAATGTGTTGATGAATGTTAGAATTGTTGTTGTAATGAGATTTGCAAATTTATGGTTTAGTTGACTATACTTCATGACAAGCCCTTTTGTTGGATTGATTGTGTAAGGTGATGAATGGCATGGATATGGAAGGGAAATTATGTTTTCTTGCTTACATGTTGATGAAAATGGAAAAAAGGGAAGAAATGGTTTGAAACTCCTTTATCTCTTTTTGCTTTGGCTGAGAGCTCCTTTAGGCACCATGGAGAAAATTTTGCTTGATTTTAGTCCATGTGTGTGTTGGTTATTTTGGCCATAAGCAAGAGTGAGTGAGTGATTTATGTTCATGATGAAACTCCCTTGTTTCCCTTATTCTAGCATCTTGGCTGAGAGCACTATAGAGGAAATTTGTATGATTTTAGTCCATGTATGTGTCTATAGTCTCAGTCATAAGCAAAGAAGGGAGAGAAATTAATGTTTATGATGGAAATCCCTTTTTACCTTTTTCTTACATGTTGGTCGAAAGAATTATGGGAAAAATTGGCTTGAATAAAGTTCATATGTGCATTCATTGCTTTGGTCACAAGTAAGAGAAAGGGAGAAAGTAATGTTTATGATCAATTGCCTTCCATAACCATCAAATTCTAACCTTGAAAGAGTGTCCAATAAGAAGGGAATGATGTATTTATATATACATATATATATATATGTATTGCGAAAAAAGGAACATTTATATGTATATATAGATATATTGTGAAATTATGAGAATGAAAGAAAGGAAGGATATATATATATATACATACATACATATGTATCATGAAAGAAGCTTCATGAAAATGAAAGATAGAAAATGTATATATATATATAGATGTATTTAAAAAGTATCATGAAAAATGAACGAAAGGAAAGGAATGAGAAATGAAAGAAAAGAGAGGAAAACATAGAAAGGAAAGATAGAGAACTAAGAGGAAGTGTTTCCAATATATGTTCTAGGATAGATAGACTTGTAACCGAGTGACCAATTGTCAGTATGGGATGATCATTGGGCATTCCACAGTTGTGTCATAAATTTGGATGGTCAAACATCCACTCGTATAACACCCCAATCTTATAGCCTTTCTCTTTAACTGTTTCTTGCATAGACCATTTGGCTACAAGACTGGTATGTTACCTTTAACTTTATCTTTAATTGTTACCTGAGTTTGATTTTAATTACCATTTAATATTTGATTAGGTTTGGGATCCTTTATTTAGGTATTTATTCATACAATTACACAACGGAAGAATAAATAGTAGAAGCATAATTAAAAGAACATCATGGAACATAAACATCATTCATAGGTTTATATATTAATATTTACAACGTCAGATTAGACATATATTTCTAGATATGTGAAGTATGCTTTATATACTGGGTAAGGAGGTAACAACCCTACCACTCAAACCCTTCTTAAAATTTACCTACTAGTGGATATTACTTTCACATATCCTAAGATATATATGCCCTTTTCATTACATACATCCAAAAATGATTTATCTTAGTTATATTCCAAAAACATATGAGAATTAGGATAAAAAGGATACTTCTACTTAATTACATGATTTTCCAAAAGGAAACATATTCCCTATCCTCCATAATTGTGACAACCTAGATGCTTTAGACCATGGTGAAAGATCCTAAGAATGGTATCTCTATCAGGTCCACCTCCACTTCAAGCCAGATCATATATCTAGTCATCTGGCACATACCAAGACAATGGTGAGAAATAATTTCTTAGTAGCTAGACAATCCACTTTTAAAAACTTTGGTATGTGCCACCATAGTGATACAAAAATTATTTTTACATTCTTTATTTTATAACACAATTTATTCTATTGGGATGCAACACATAAATCATATATGTGTGTATGGCATGTATTCATGAATATGCATCGTAACAGTTGTTGACCATATATAGCGTTTATGCAATATATCATCATCACTTAAGTATCATGATTATAGTCATATTTCCTTCATAAATGAACTAAATCAAATTTCATTTATAATTATTCACATTATAGTTCATTAATGTATAAGGAAAACATTCATTGTAAAATTCGCTCCTTCTATACATTAAGAGATATTTGTTAATTTTAAATGAATTAAATGCTTGTGTTTAATGCCTTAGGTTATATATAGTTGCATTAGAATAAGAGTTTTAAATGAAGAGAAAGAATAAGGACCGAACTGAAATGAAAAAAGATAGAGTGAGGGAATTTGTGTGAATTTCAATACTTTAGGGTAGCAAACCATAATTTTAGCCAAAAGAGTTACTATAACAACCATAATTTTGAAACTTCCTGCCAGTGAGTTAGGGAAAAAATGGTAATTTAGCATATAGCTAGGAAAATTATCAATTTTGGGCCAAATGGTCGAGAATTAGGAACATAATTGCAAATTCTGGGATGACTTATAAATAGGTGAAGACACCAAAACTCTCACTTTTGCATCAGAATCCTGAAGTCTAGCTAGAGAGGACGAGTTAGAGAGAGAAAGGGGGAAATTGTGACGGAATAAAGTGGTAAGACGGATTTGAGCATTCTGAAAGTTAGGAAAACATACTAGTAAGTTTCAAAACCAACATTTACAGGCTTTAAATTAACAAAAAGGTAGAAAATCACCTCAACCTCTTAATTTTGAAATTTACTGTTCATAATTGGAAATTTTGGTTTTTCATGCTATTTAAACTTGAGAGGGAATAAAACCTACATTCTTGATGTTTTTGATTACTAATGGATATTTTAAACTGCATGGATGTACTTATGAATACTTAATTTCAATTCTGAAAAATGGGTTTTTCCTTATGTTTGAGAATTGGGTTAAATTTAAGATTTGAGTAAAAAATATCAATATTTTAGGCTATTTTTGTGTGATAAATGAAGCTTTTGTACTGGTATTAAGTTGATGATTGTCAAAAATGATTTATAAACTAATTCTTTGGCAGAAATTTTGGTTAATCAGAAGTCTTATAAATAAAGTATAACGTAGCAGCTGATTGCCAGCTCCTAGTAGTTGACTATAGTGTTCTTCAGTTGCCCAGAAACGCATACAGAGTGCTAGCAATCAATTGCAAGCCCTTGGAAGTCGACTACCATGCCCAAATTTTCTAGAAAATTGCCAAGAACAGAATAGTTGACTATCGAGCTTGTAGGAGTCGACTGGTAGCCCTTGGGTTTGAAAAATTTTTAGGACAGTAAGCTGCAAGTTGACTATCAGGAGGTTGGAGGTCGATTGGTAGGCCTCTATTTTGGAATCCACTCAAATGAGGGATTTAGACCTAAAATGTAATGGTTAACATGAGAATTGAGAATGTTTTGAGAATGAATGAGAAAGAGAAGATAAATATGAGATTTTAAAATGAGATGAGCATGAACCATAAATGAGAATAATTGCAACTGGTTAAACCGTGAGAATCATTGCAACTGGTTATACCGCGAGAATCGTTGTAACTGGTCATACTACAAGAATCAATGCAACTGGTCACAAACCACAAGAATATTAAAGATAGTTAACCACAAGAATATTGCAGACAGTTAACTATGAGAATATTGTAGACTTTGAAAATCACGAGAATATTGTAAATGGTCAAAGACCATGAAAAAACTCATTTATGAATGAGAAATTTTAAAGATTTCTTTCATGATGCTTTTGATTATGGCTATACCAAAATGCTTTGATTTATTTTTTTTATGCTCTATATTGATATGTGGATATAATATTGTTACCATTAAAATTTGAGAATATATCCTGTGTGGTGGATTAGTGATGAAATGCATGTGTATTCATAAATATATGTGAGAAAATTGTGTAATTTATGCATGTTATTCCAATAGTTGTAATATGTTGATTGATGAGAAAAGAATGTAGTGCATTTTCATACCACTACGGTGGTACAAGGCAGCAGTTTTAAAATTTTAGATGATTATTGCTACTAAGAAACTTTTCTCATTAAATGCTGGTTTGTATCATATGCCTAGATACCAGGTGTTGCTGGAGATGGAAGTAGAAATGGTGAAAATACCCTTTCTGGGATATTTCCCAGTGATTAAGGAAGTATGGGTTATTTTCATATTTGAAGTAGCTTCCACACCCTAATTGCATGAAGTGTTAAGATATTATATAGTGTTTTGATATGCCCTACACCCTAATTCTTGGTTATTGTGTTTTTTGAAAGAATTAGGATGATGATTTTTGGATGTACATAAAGAGAGCATATATGTATTTAATCCTCAAGCAAACCTTTATTTAATCTTATAAAGCAATAACAGTTTCTGATAGTTCATGTTTATTCCGCAGTCTATGAAGCTTCATGCTCCCCAAATGAATCTTGATCATAATTCTATTATTGTAAAACCTTGACAGATAATAGGAATAGCCAGATTGTATGCACTTTCTTAACAAGCAATTCATTGTTCCTTTTAGAACCAATGCCTCACAGAGATCACTCAATATCACTCAGAAGTGTATGTAGGTAAAGTGAAATCTCTCAAGCAACTTCATAAAACCATGTATTCCATACGCTTTCTTATAAATCTCATCTCTGCTACTTGCGAAAAATTAAGTATCATGATCAAAGGGTCTTGCCAGGGTTGGAATGGGGCTTGAGGTAAAGGTAGGAGAAGAATTTTGGAAGAAAAGGGGTACAAATATGTTGGAAACTCTTGCGGTCTAAGGAGACTCCAAGGATTAAATGTAGTAAACACAATTCTCACTAAATTCTTTAGTCTAGAGGATACCATATCCTAAGAGAGTATGAGGAATGCTCTTATAATAAATATAATAATTTTTTTGCTTTCTTTTTCTTTTTCTCTTCTCTATTTTTTTTTTACACTCTTGTAGTCTTTCTAATATTCATTCTTGGATTGAAGGGGTATCTCAAAATAAAGAGATGGCTTAGTGAAATGTCTTCCATTGAGGCACCACATTTTAATCCAAATGTGAAGAGTAAACCACACAAATTCCAACATATAGGGTGGCAAAGAAAGATAATGTAGGAAGTGGAATATAGGGTGTAAGGGTGTATATAATGAAGAATATGTTAAGGCTCAATAATAGTCAACTAAGGGAAATACATAGGGTAGGCTTTTTGACCAGTAATGGTGTAACCTAAGTGGCCCAAATCATTTCCAATATTCAAGAATTCATGTAACTTTGACAAGTATTGCAAAGCAAGTTCTAGAGATATAGTAAAATGAGATGCACACTTAAACAAGAAAAATTCAGAGCATGTTTGTAATGAATGCTCACTTAGGCTCAAATCCTTTCATTTTGTAGTGTAAGGTTTCATAGGGTTCCTAAAATTCCCAATTGAATTGCCAGTCAAATAATGCATGCAATTCTTTCTATCAATATCATCAGTTAAGAGTTTAGGCAATCAATTTAGGAAATAAATAAAGAGATATAAAATAAAGAAGATATAAAATAGTTGAAGAAAATAATAAAATAATTGAAAATTTTTTTATTTGAGTTATTTGATAAAGTAGCTTTGATAGATTAAACAAAAATAAAGTTAAACTGAAATAAACTAAAATACAATAAAAGGAGCCACCCCACACTTAAGATAGACATTGTCTTTAGTGTATAGTAAAGGGTTATCCCAAGAGGAAAAATAAACATAAAATCCGATAGGAGTTACCCACCCCACATTTAAGGGTCACACTGCCCTTAGTGTATGCAAAGGGGATATCTCAAAATAAAATAGATAGTACAAAAAGACATAAACGAACAAAAAGCCTTAAAGAATATTAATGAAAATAAAGTAAAAGAGACGAATAAAAAAAAGGGAAGTTTACTTATGGCCTTGATCAGGTAGAGCTGGGGGAGGAGGGGGCCTTTTGAATGGAAGGGCCCTGGGGTGTTTTTAGCGAGAGGGTAAGGTTAATTCCCTCTTATCCGGTGTCAACTTAGCTATTATGATCGTAGGCTACTTCTTTACGTCATCCATATATGTGTAGCTAAAGTGCTTAGGTGGTTCCTTTGATTTCAAGACTGAGAGGTCCTTGATTAAAGGTTTCATCTCTTACACCTTTGACCTATTAATAAAATTAGATGGGTCAATGGGGCCATTGGGCTCATTGGCTAGCAAAGAGGCTAGCTGCTCTAACACTTGCTCATTGGCATCTTCATGCGATGCCACTTGAAAAGGGTTAGTAAGCAAAAATTCCTATAATTCTCTCTGTAAAGAGTCATCAAGTAACATTTCCTATAAATGAGAGTCAGCGGCATCATCCAACACATCCACAGAATGTATTGTATCATCAAAAAGAATTAAGCATGAGGCAAAGGAGATGGATGAAGTTTATGAAAGATTATGATTTTGAATTAAAATACCATCCAGGGAAGGCAAACATAGTGGCAGAAGCCTTAAGTAGAAAATCCCTCCATATGGCTCAACTGATGGTAAATGAGATGAGTCTGCTAAAGGAGTTTAGGAACTTAAGCCTATCCACTCTAGTATAGGATATATCTAAGTGAAATGAGAATTGAAAATAACCTTAAAACTCAGATCCTAGAAACCCAAAGAGAGGATAAATTCTTAAAGTCCCTGAAGGACTCAAAGGAGTTTATGAAAGAAGCTGATGGGGTAGTAACCTTTCAGAATAGGTTGTATATCCCAGAATCAGGGGGATTGAGGGACCAAATCTTAGAGGAAGCCCATAAGAGTAACTATACTATTCATCCTAGTACCTTTAAGTTGTACCAAGATTTGAAAGAAAATTTTTGGTGGCCAGGTATGAAAAGGCACATAGCTGAGTATGTTGCTAAATGCTTAATATGCCAGTAGGTGAAGATTGAACATCAAAAACCTGTAGGATTGTTGTAACCTTTTGAGATTACCAAATGGAAATGGGAGAAAATTTCTATGGACTTTGTGATGGGTTTACCTAGAACTCAATCAAGAAATGATGTAATTTGGGGGATAATGGATAAACTAACTAAGTTTGCATATTTCCTACCCATTAAGATAAATTTTTCATTAGACAAGCTGTCCCAGTTGTACATTCAAGAAATAGTGAGACTCCACGTAGTGCCCGCTAGCATTGTGTCAAATAGAGACCCTAGATTTACTTCTAGATTCTAGAAAGCCTTGCAAGAGGCCTTCGGTACCAAACTCAATTTTAGTACTACTTATCATCCAAAAACTAATGGGCAGACTGAACAAACTATACAAACCCTAAAAGATATGCTTATGGCCTGTGCATTAGAACAAAGTGATAAGAAGGGAAACTAAGGTGCTTGATTTTTGCCTTTCTCTTTCTTCTTTTACTAACCAAATAGCTAAATGAGAGGATAATTTAAAAATATATGTAGATATACACATGAAGCCATGATCAAATAAGAAAAAGAGAGAAGAGAAAATAGCATTCCCTTAAGCTTTAATCTCAACATAATCGAATGGGCAATGCAAAATTTCAAGGATAATGGGTTGCACTTAAGGCTATGAAATAATAATGATTAAGAAAAGGGTGTAACATCCCTATATACATTCGGTGAATGAAGGAAAGTACAACACCCAAGTGTAGCTTACGTGTAAAGTGCATCTAATGTGAAGGAGCAGTTTGCATAAATTCATTTTTTCTTTCCTTCCTTTGGCGCCACCAATTGATAGAATTAAATATGCATGTATGAGTCTTGCATAAAGGGAGTGGCTTACATGCAAGGGATGAAGTTAAACGTACATATGCATGCAGCAATTCAGGAAGATACGTTTACACTTACACAATATGAAGTGTCATTTGGCAATGCCAAGGAATAAGAGAATTTGAGAAAAGGAAAGGGGGGTGTGTCATTCAAGGAGAGGTGGTGTGACTGAGTGGCCAAAAGAAAGGGTGCAGAATTATTTTTTCAATAAACAAAGCCACCACCTAAGCCTCACATAAAGTAGGAAGAAAAATAAAAGAAAATATGCATGTATATGTGGCTTGTGTGAGGAGGTTTGCATGAATTCATTTCCTCCTCCCTTGGTGCCACCACGTGAAGAAAATCATAGGTATGCATAAGGAACAAAATGTGGGAATTGCGTGAGCCTTGCCAAGCCGTACCATCTTGTGTGTAAGTGAGAAATGGCGTGACTTTCCTCTTCCTTCCTTTCCATTAACTTGCCCAAATGTCTAAACCAAGGTTTGCAAGGAAATGTAAATGGTGCTTAAAGGTACACATGTGGCATAAGTAATGACAATTAAGAATAAAAAAAAATGAGAAAAGAGAGCAGTGTGAGAACGTGGCTGCACTAGAGAAACACGTAAGGCCATAAAGAAAAAGATTAAATAATAACAATGAAAGATGAAAATGAGGTGTAGCATCCCATTACCCAAATGGATAATAGGCATGAGGGAATGGAATTAAAACTTGACATGAAGCAAGAGAGATGGAGGAGAGGATAAGAGGGTGCAGCGTGAGGAATGAAGATTTATGATTTCCCTCCTCCCTTCCATTGACGTGCTCAAGTAGCTAACCTAAAATTGCAAGGAAATGCAAATTGTACTTACAAGTACACTTGTACAATTAAACAATAATAATCAAGGATGGAAAAAAAAAGGGAACACACCACCTTAAGCAAGAGAAAAGATGAATTGAGATTTGCATTATGACATACGTGTATACACACATGGCAAGGAAGCACTTCATACCTTAGAAAATACACATATACAGACGTGTATACAAAAAGGAGAGAGGGCAGCATGAGTTTTTAAGAGCACACAAAAAAATTTGTGAGGAAGGAGAGCTAAGTTGACCAAGAAAGAAAGGAGCAAGGAAGAAGTAAAGGGAGAAATTCAAAGAGGAAGCCAAACTAATCCCATCTTAGTTCATCATTGAGGTAGGTTAGCAATTCATTTGGATTTTTGTTCCATGTTTTAGAATATATGCATCATGATTTTCCAAACTTTCATGGAACATTAGTTTCTTGTTGACATTCTTGAAAGTGTAAATGTCTCTTGTCTAAGCTTGCATGGTAAATAGATGTGGTTGTGGATGGGCTAAAACTGATATTATTGTTTTATTAAAAGATCATTGTTAAAAATAAATTGTAGTATGTATAATGCAAACCCTAAGGCATGATAAGGCTGGAAAATTTACATTATGTATGGCTAATGAATATTACAAGTTATAGATATCAAAATGAAAGTGGTTTTGGTAAGATAGTACATTGCTTGCTAAAAATTGGTGTAAGAAAGATGGGAATTTGGTTAGCTAAGAAAAGGAGAAAAATTATGGCAAATTAGAATATAGAAGATTTGGCTTTGGCCAATAAATATTCTCATGGCCAATGGGGTGTAAGAATCATTAAATATTTGTAATTGAAATTTTAGTATGCAACTTGAACCCAAAATCAAAAAGGTAAGTAGATTAACGTGGCATGGAAATCCTAAATTAGATTATTTCTCCATGGTGGCCGAAACCACATTGTATTTCAAACCTTGGTGGTCGAATCTAATTAGGAATGCATTAGAATGTATTTTATGAGGACTAAATGCAAGAGAAACTAAAATGTTAAATTAAAAGAAAATGTAATTGCCATATGTATGTATAAAGTGCCCAAGTGTGCACAATAAATTTTATAAAGGTAGCTAAGTGTCTATATAGTGCCCAAGTGTGCACAATTATTTTACAAAGGTGGTCAAGTGTCCACATAGTGCTCAAGTGTGCACAATTATTTTACAAAGGTGGCTAAGTGTCCACATAGTGCCCAAGTGTGTACAATTATTTTACAAAGGTGGCCAAGTGTCCACATAGTGCCCAAGCATGCAGAATTGATTTATAAAGGTGGCCAAGTGTCCACAAGGTGCCCAAGAATACACAATTAGTAAGGTACATTTTAAGAATGAAATGCATAATTGATCCTTGTTGTTTCAATTTTTTTTTAACAAGCATCCCATAAAAGACATGTTTTACTTGAAAGGGAATATCTACTTTTATCACATTGACATTTCCAATAATCATGCAATGCTTGCCAATTTGCATTTATATGGCTATGTTTTCAAATGCCAAGAATGTAGACGTATATGTTTTTGGTGCTTGCACCCTGGTACATATTAGTATATTTAAAATAATGAATTGTTAAGCTACTGGGAAACTCGTGTTTCTCATTTGTATGCTAATATGTATAAAATGCAGATGCTTGTAGTGCTGGGGAGGATAGGAGTTCTTTTTGTCAAAGCATTTTTTGTAATTCCTTATTTTGGGTCTTGATTCTATATGCATTTTTGAATTAGAGTTAGGACTATTATTTTGGCTGTGTATATGAAAGGGAAAGGGGAAACTACCAGGGAAAGGATATGTGAAGGACTGGTTCATCCCTGTTATTTTAAAGAGAGTTTGAGTGACAAGCTTGTTGTCTCTTGACTCTTATGGACGGGTACTTCATATATCCTGGTATATAATTACAAAGGATGTAACAGACATTTATTAAACATTTATTATTGGTATTATATGAAAGTGTTAAATTCCGTTGTGATATATTTTATTTCCGCTATGTATATGAGATTTGATCTAAGCAAAGGAACCTAAACCTAATCCACTTTAATAAAACTTAATGGTATAAATGCTCAGACGTTGTTAATAAAAGGATAAGAATAATGTACTGAACTTATCTGCTTACATCAGAGGAATTGTAATACTAGATAAGGGCGTTACATATAGAACTATTTTTTGTATCACTATGGTGGTATATATCATATAATTTTTTAAACTAGATTGTTAAGCTACTGAGAAATTATTTCTCACAATTGTATTTCATATGTATCAGATGCCTAGGTATATAGTATGGTTGGAGTTCGAGATAGCATACGTGGATGTTCCATTCTTAGGATAATTTACAATGGTTCAAGTAATTTGGGTAATGTCTATAACAGAAGTTCTTCCTCCTCCGTAGAGGAGTGAAGAAATAACACTTTTGTTTATGATTGGACTGTATATAGTTAGTTTATCCATTATCCTAATTCTAAATGGTTTTTCTTGAATGGAATTAGGATAGCTTTTTTTGATGTACATGAAATGTAATTGGCATATATAATAGGATATGTGGTAGTGACCCCTAGGTTTTTTATAGGGGAATGAGTGGTAGGTTTGTTACCTCCTTACCATAAGAAAACAGTATAACTCCATATATCCTATAGTATATGTAATAATGTTGTAAGTTTGAAATGGATATGGAAAGTATATAAATGATGGTTTAAATTTATGTTGCATTTTATTGATTATTATGTATGATTATTTAGTCTTCTGTTGTGTTATGAATGAATTTAATACCTGAGCAAGGATCTAAAACTAATCCCATTTATACTACTTAATGGAAATTTATAGAACTCGGGTAACAATAATAAAGGACCAAAGAGTATATAATATGCCAGTCTTATAGCCAAAGGATTTATAAATGTTATACTTATGCAAATAGCTATAAGATTAGGGTGTTATATTTGCTGGTATTAGAGCATAGCGGATTCCTAGGTAAAAATGAGTAAATTCCTCAGGGGATAAAATAATTCAAGTTAGCTAGCTGAACCTAGGCAGTTAATTGACTTGTAATTTTGTTTAACTTGAGCAATAGAGAATTAGGTTTAGAAAGATAGTAGCTTCAATGGATGTCATGTACTTTCTATTGAATATTATGTTGTTGAGACTAACCACCTCAATGATATTTATTTTGTAGAATAGTCATGGTACCCAAAAAGAGAAACAATATACAAGGTCAGAGCGAAGATACAAACATGACTGATGTTACGCAGATCTTAATGGGAATGGCAAATGTTATGAGGGAACAATCTGCTGCCACTAATAGACAGGCTGACACCATAGTTGAAGTGGAGAGATAGAATAATGAGAGGGATGTCCATAGAAACCCAGGAAATGAACAAGGAAGGAATTAAGGAAACAGAGGCTGGTCTGAGTTCCAGAATGCAAAACCTACTTCATTTAGAGGAAGCTATGATCCGAAGGTAGCTGAAGAGTGGCTAAGTGAGTTAGAGAAAATTTTTGTAGTACTTAAGAGTAAAGAGGAACAAAAATTTTCATATTCCACTTATATGCTAAAAGGTGAAGCAGAACACTAGTGGAAGGGATCTAGACAGTTAGTGAAAGCTAGAGATATTCAAGTTACATGGGAATATTTCAAGACAATATTTTTGGAGAAGTAATTTCCCCAGAACTTGAGGAATGCAAAGGAGATAGAGTTCATGCAGATTAAGCAAGGTTTCTCATCCTTTGAACACCACTTGGCTAGATTTGAGGAACTTTTCAAATTTTCCTCTTATCTGAAGCTAAAACCTGATGAGACCTAGAAAGCCATGCACTTGGAAGGGAGTTTGAACTTAGAGTTGAGGAGTGTTGTTGCATCCTAAGAGATCAGGGATTATGCCACTTTGGTAAACAAATGTCATACCTCTTCAGAGATATTGACGGCTATGGATAAAGAAAAGCAAGGATCCCAGTATTTTAAAAGGAAGATGACACTGGGGTTAGTGTAAGGTAGAGGAGGTAAATTTTCTAGAAACTAGAAGGGGAAGAAACCTTTGAATATGTCAGTCCCTAAATGTTGTCCAAAGTGTGGCAGAAATCATGGAAGCAAACCTTGTATGATGGGGTAGAATGTTTGCTACAGATGTGGTAAGCCAGGGCATTTTGCAAAGGAGTGCCCTACACAGAATAAGTTAACAGAGAATCCTAGACCTACCACCAAAGGAAGGGTCTTCACTTTAAAGGGAAAAGAGGTAGCTCAGTCTGATGGTTTGATTAAAGGTAAATGTTTAATCAAAGATGTTATTTTAACTATATTCTATGATAATGGCGCTACCCATTCCTTTATCTCTTTGAAATGTGTGGACCAATTGAGTTTGCCTATGACAACTTCGCCTTATGAATTGTTAGTTTCCACCCCAAATGGAGAAAAAGTCTTAACCTCTTTGGTTTGTCTAAATTGTCCTGTTATGATTGAAAGTAGACCATTTGTGATTGATCGTATATGCTTTCCTTTAGTAGATTTAGATATCATACTTGGTATGGACTGGCTTTCAATGAATAATGTTATTTTGAATTGTTCAACTAGAATTGTGATTTTTATAGACATTATACCAGTAAAGGGGAAAATTGCTAAAAATAATCAGAGAATGTGTTTCCTATGTTCTTCAGAGACTGAAAATCAGCATGACATTTCTAGTCTTCCAATTTTCTGTGACGTTTCTAATGTGTTTCTAGATGAAATCTTTAGTCTCCCACCTGAAAGAGAAATAAAATTTTCTATAAACTTGATCTCTGGAATGGGACCGATCTCTATAGCTCCTTATAGGATGTCCCCATTAGAACTGAAAGAACTAAAGGTACAAATAGAAGATTTTTTAGAGAAAAAATTTATTAGGCCTAGTTCTTCACCGTGGGGAGCACCTGTATTATTTGTGAAAAAGAAGGATAAGAGTTTGAGATTGTGTATCGACCACAAAAAATTGAATAAAGTGACCATAAAGAATAAATATCCTCTTCCTAGGATAGATGACCTATTAGATCAATTGAGAGGAGCCACAATATTCTCTAAGATTGACTTAAGGTTAGGTTACCACCAGATGAGAGTGAGAAGTGAGGATATCCCTATGATAGCTTTTTGAACCAGATATAGACACTATGAATTTTTGGTAATGCCATTTGGATTGACTAATGCTCTAGCTATTTTCATGGATTACATGAATCACATCTTTAAACCCTGCCTAGATTAATTTTTGGTAATGTTCATTGATGATATTCTTATGTATTCCATAAACAGATAAGAGCATGCTCAACATTTAAGGATTGTATTACAAGTGTTGAGAGAAAAATAATTGTATGCAAAATTGTCAAAGTGTGAGTTCTGGTTAGAAGAAGTAAAATTTTAGGGACATGTGATTAGTAAAGAAGGAGTCACTATATATCCTAGTAAAACTAAAGCAGTGATGAAATGCAAGAAACCCTCAACTGTAACGGAGATTTGTAGTTTTCTTGGGTTAGCAGGATATTACAGAAGATTTATTCAGGGATTTTCACAGATAGCTTTACCTTTAACTAAGCTAACCAGGAAGACTGTTCAATTTAGATGGGATTCTAAATGTGAACATAGCTTTCAAACCCTAAAAGAAAAGTTGACCAGTTCATTAGTATTAAGGATTCTTGATCCTTTAGGGCCTTTTGAGATTTATTATGATGCATCTAATAAAGGTTTAGGCTGTGTCTTAATGCAAGAGAGAAGAGTGATAGCCTATGCCTCAAGACAGCTAAGACCTCATGAAGAGAACTACCTTACCCATGACTTAGAGTTGGTTGCAGTAGTATTTACTTTAAAGATATGGCGGCATTATCTATATGGGTCTAGATTTGAGGTATTTAGTGACCATAAAAGTCTTAAATACCTTTTTCATCAGAAAGAATTGAACATGAGGTAGAAAAGGTGGATGGAATTTTTAAAAGATTATAACTTTGAGTTGAAATACCATCCTGGAAAGGTAAACGTAGTGGCGGATGCATTAAGTAGGAAATCTCTTCACATGGCTCAAATGATGGTGAATGAAATGAGCCTGATAGAGAAGTTTAGAAACTTAAATCTATTCACTATAGTGTTGCCAAATAAAATTTGTCTGAGTGAGTTAACAATTGAAAATACTTTCAGAACTCAAATATTAAAAGCCCAAAAAGGAGACAAATATCTTAAATCACTAAAAGATCTCAAGGAATTTAGAAAGGAAACTAATGGGGTAATGGCCTACCAAAATAGATTATACATCCTGAATCTAGAGGATTGAGAGAGGTGATATTAGAAGAAGCACACAAGAGCAATTATACAATTCATCCAGGAGCCACAAAAATGTACCAAGATTTGAAAGAAAATTTTTTGTGGCCTGGTATGAAGAGGCAAATAGCCGAGTATGTTGATAAATGTTTCATATGCCAGCAGGTAAAGATAGAACATCAAAAACCTGTAGGACTATTACAAGCTCTAGAAATCCCAAAATGGTAATGGGATAAGATTTTAATGGATTTTGTAGTAGGTTTACCCCAAACTCAAGTAGGAAATGACGCTATTTGGGTTATAGTAGACAGATTAACAAAATATGTGCATTTCTTGCCAATCAAAATAAATTATTCATTAGATAAATTAGATCAGATATATGTACAGGAAATTGTGAGACTTCATGGTATTCCTACCAGTATAGTTTCAGATAGAGACCCTAGGTTCACTTTTAGATTTTGGAATGAGTTACAGGAAGCATTTGGAACTAGATTGAGCTTCAATACAGCTTATCACCCTTAGATTGATGGGTAGACTGAAAGAACCAATCAAACTCTAGAGGACATGCTTAGGGCTTGTGCATTAGAGCAAAAGGGAAGCTGGGATAGGAATTTATCTTTGATAGAATTTTCCTATAACAATAGTTATCACTCCAGTATAGGAATGACACCTTCTGAGGCCTTGTATGGTAGAAAATGTAGATCACCTGTTTGCTGGTTTGAAATAGGGGAAAGGTAGATGCTAGTGCCTGATTTGGTACAGAAAACCACTGATTAAATCAAAATGATTAGAGAGAAAATGGCTAACGCCCAAGATAGGAAAAAAAGCTATGCCGATAAAATAAGGAAACCATTGGAATTTGACAAAGGAAACTATGTATTTCTAAAAGTTTCCCCGACAACTGGTATAGGTAAGGCTATTAAATCCAAAAAGTTGAGTCCAAGGTACATCGGACCTTTTCAAATTTTAAAAAGAGTTGGTCCGTCAGCCTATCAGATAGCCTTACTGCCTTCATTGTCAAATTTACATGATGTTTTCCATGTGTCCCAACTCCAAAAGTAAATTTTTAACCCATCCCATATTCTTGATGCCAGTATGATACAGTTACAAGAAAACTCAACTTATCCACCAATACCTATACAAATCATTGATACTGACATCAAACACTTGAGAAATAAGACCATACCTTTGGTAAAAGTGTTATGGGATTCGTCATTGCTGCAAGAGGCCAAATAGGAGAAAGAGGAGGACATGTAGAATAATTTTCTTAAGCTATTCATGAGATGATATAGCAAATTTCGAGGACGAAATTTTTTAAAGGAAGGAAGAATTGTAATATCCTCAATTCTATAATGTCAAGTATGTTTTAAAACCCTAGATTCAATATTTTCATGCTTGAAAAATAGTCCAAGAATCATTTTATATTGCCTTAAACAAAAGAAGGACTAAACTGAAAGGAAATGATTAGGGACTAAAATGAAAGGAAATTAGTTTCATAAAATATCCAAAAAGTAAGCACATAAATCAAGGTACATTTATGGCACATCATGATGAAGTTTGAAATTGGCGCCAATGTCATGATTACCTTAAGAAAAATATCTAGGGGTAAAACAGTCAAAATTTATCTAAAAATATATATATAAATATTTATGTATCAAATAAAGTGGTTAATTTTATTTGGAAAAATTATGAAATTGCCTCTAGAATATTTTTTCAAATTTTTGAAAAAAAAAGTTTGGGGCTTAAGAGGGGTAAAATGGTCATTTTAATATAAATGGAAAATTGGTAATTTAACACCAAGGGTAAAAAGGTAATTTTACCACAAGGATATAATGGATATTTTTCCTAAAGAAAAACTTTAAAAACTCCTAAAATGCCCCTTGACATCATGACTAAGTAAGGAAAAAGTAAGGGATAAAATGGTCTTTTCTCTTCCACTTAATTAATAAGCCTTCATCTTCTTCTCCAAGCAAGCAAAAAGCAACGTGAAAGTGGGAAAAGGAAAGTGCAAACCGAGAGCATAAGGAAGGAGAAGAAGGAGACAATGTGAAGGAAAAAATCTTGGAAAACTTGAAGTTAAATAACAAACAATAGGAAAACAAGGTAGCTTATCAATCTCCCACCTTTATTTTCAAGATTTATGGATATTTTTGTAAGTTTTTTGCAAATATATGAAATCCATGAATAGTGCAAGATTTTCTTTCTACAAATTTCCTTGCATAAATTTCTATTGGGAAATGTCTATATGGTTGTATGGATGCATTTAAGGATTTTTATGGAATTTATTGAATGATATATGGCTATATGGAATTTTTCTTGATTTTTCACCATTTTATGAAGATTTCTTGTTGGATGGGTTGTAATCCTTGATTTGCTTTGGTTATGGTTAGTTAATGATATTTTCATGATGAACTATAGTTAAATATGATAGAAATGGAAGTATGATTTTGAAAACCATTTTCCTTCATGAAACCCCTTTTTTTGGCCGAGAGGAAGATGAAATTCTACACTAAATTGATGTTAAATTTTTGGTTTGTAATTGGTGTTAAAATTGGCCATGGATGAAAGGGGAAAGAGAAAGGGAATTATACTTGAAAAATGGAAATTTCTTTTGTTGAAAACAA
Organism: Senna siamea; assembly: GCA_031216115.1. Lineage (NCBI taxonomy): Eukaryota > Viridiplantae > Streptophyta > Magnoliopsida > Fabales > Fabaceae > Senna > Senna siamea. The sequence goes on along the minus strand of CM062363.1, from coordinate 20,782,506 downwards.
GCCTTGGCCGAGAAGAAAAGGAAGAAAATTCATTGAAAAATTTTCTATGTAAAGTGAGGTTTAAGGCAAGGCTAGAATAATAAAAGTGATGGAAATATTTTTGTTAAATTGGTAGTGTGAAATTTTACCATAACCGTGCAAAATCAAGTGATGTACAAATATTCCAATGAATGGGAGAAAATATGTCCATTTGCACATTGAAGTTAATTTTTGGAAAGTTAATGTTTAATTGTGTTTTATGGATACATTAGAATTTAAATAAAATAATATTGGTGAAATAATAGCAAGTGTTCACCTAGCACCTTTTTGTGTAATGTTTAGATGAGGGAATATGTGTTGATTATGGAAAAGAGATTATACCATTTTAATGGTATTATTTAAAGGATAGAAAAAGGGAAATTTAAATTGTAAAATATTCAATTTTCTTGAATTTTCCTTAGGCCAAAATCATGAAATTCTCCCTTGAAAATTTATTAAATTATATAAGAGATTTTATATTATTATTATTTTCCAAGAATGGAGAATTAAATTGATTTAGGCAACATTGTCATAAACAAATATGACAAAGAGTTTAAAAAGGATAAAAAGTTTTCCATATTCAAACAATTCCACTATGACAACGCTAACATACACATAAGGGTAAGGGTTATATTTTAACCATAGTTATTGTGTCTTGATAGTAAAATAGAAAAATAGGAATATTGTATTCTGATAGAAAAGGGAAACATAGTAAACAAAGGGAAACATAGAAAGATACACAAGAGAATTAGAGAAAGTATTTCTAAAATATGTTCTAAGATAGACAAGCTTGTAACCAAGTGAACAATTGTCGATATAGGACGGTCGTTGTACATTTCACGGTTGTTTCATAAATATAGATTGTGAAAAATCCACTTGGAATAAAGATTTTAGAAAAAAAACACCGTGATGGTTGCTGTAACACCCCTATCTAGTATTACAAGTCATTCGATACAAACAGATAAGTTCGATACATTATTCTTATCCTTTTATTTAGTTAATGTCTGAGCAGTTACACTATTAAGTTTCATTAAGCGGATTAGGTTTGAGATCTTTTGCTCAGATTAAAAACTTGTATGCACAGTAGAATAGATAAAATATATATATTAAACTACACAGCAGAAATTAAAACCTTCATGTAATTCAAATAAATACAAGTCCAGTAATTTCCATTACATTTCTTGTAAAAATGTACCATGATATATGAAGTACTCATCCATTAGGAGTCAGGAGACAACAATCCTATCACTCAGACCCCTTTACAAATTACTAAGGATGGACCAGTCCTTCACATATCCCTTCTACTGCCAAAAGAATAGTCCAAATCCTAAACTTCTTATATCTAGACTATGACCTAAAATAGGGGTTACAAAAATTTTCTTTCACCCAAAAAGAACTTCTATCTCCCAATCCTGCTATGCGTCTGCATCTGATACATATTAGCATATGAATGAGAAACACAAGTTTCCCAGTAGCTTAACAATTCGATTTTAAAACAACTAATATATATCAGGGTGTAAGAACCAAAATATTTAATTCTACATTCTTGAAAGTAAAAATATCACATTATTCAGAAATATAAATTGGCAAGGAATGTATAATCAATTGAGATGTCAATATGATAAAGATAATATTCTTTCCAGTAAAACACCTGGCATATTGTGAAATACATTATCATAAAATTAACAAAATATTTATGCTTATCATTCTAAAAATTTTCTTATACTTTAGTTGTGCACACTTAGGCATGGACACTTGGCCACCCTTTTAAAATTCTTTGTGCACACTTGGGCATATGTGAACACTTGGCTACCTTTAATATTTTTTGTGCACACTTGGGTATATGTGGACACTTGGCCACCTTTAAAATTCTTTGTGCACACTTGGGTACATATGGACACTTGGTCACCTTTAAAATTCTTTGTCAATTATCAAGGGAAATTTTCTTTTTCTTGAAAATTGTTACTAGTGTACATCCTTTTTAAAATTCCAATATCTTCAAGGCTAAAATTCCCCTTTCCTTGGAAATTATTATTAATGTATTTCATTTGTGAAAATTCTATTAATTCCAAGGATAATTTTCCCTTCCTTGTAAATTAATGTAATTGTACATTTCTCATGAAAAATTCTAATATTTCAAGAATAATTTGTCCTTTATTGGAAATAAATTCTAATTGTACATTTCTTATGGAAAATTCCAATATTTCAAGGATAATTTCTCCTTCCTTAGAAATAAATTCTAATGTATATCTCTTAAGAAAAATTCTAATATTTCAAGAATAGTTTCTCCTTTCTTGGAAATTAATTCTAATATACATTTCTTATAAAATTTCTAGCATTTTAAAAATATCTTCTTTCTTGCAATAATAATAATATCTTTTCTTATGACTTTCAAAAATAAATTCCCACATTTGGAATCAATATCATGGTGCATAGCTTTTAAGTTCTAAGAATGAATTTCATGGACTTGGCCTAGGGAGATTTGTTTATTTGCAATTCACTTTCACTCTTTTATTCTTTACTAAGACCATTAAAGTGGTAGGGTTTCTTTCTACCATGGTCACCATCATCATTTTTTTTTCTCACCAAGCACAACTAGAGTTTCACAACCAATGTATTATGGCTTCCTTTTCTCATTCGGCCATGAGGGAATTGTTATGGGGGAACATGGTCTTCAAAAGTATCTATCCACTTCCATCATGTATAATCATAATTTTTTATGAAAATAATATCATCTAACCCTAACCCTTTCTCAACAATATACTCATGCTATCTCATCCAACAAAATTCCAATAAACCACACATGCTTAGCCATCATACATGCATTTTTTCAAGAATGTAAAGAGACAATTTATGTTTCATTGAAAGCTTGAAAATAAACATGTTGGTTGCATAAACTAAAGCATGGAACAAAGCTTAAATTGTTAGCCTACCTTGCTTCCTTTGCTCTTTTCCTTTTTCGGTCAAGCTCTCTCTTTGACTTTTTCCCCTTGCTTTCTTTCTTGATCCCCTTAGCTCTTTCCCTCAACACTTTTGCCTTTACTCTCACACTCACGTCCTCCCTCTCTCTTTTCTTTCTCTCTTATTTTCTTTTTCTCTTTCTCTCTTTACGTGTGATTTTTGTATGCATGAAAAATCAAATTCCCACTCTTTTGTTTCTTCCTTAGGTAACGTGTGTTTGTGTCCATCATAAAAAAAAATACCATTCCCAATTGCTTTTCCTCCACTTCATGCTACACCACTTTCTTTCTTTCTTTCTTCACGTGTAATTCTCTATGTTGCATGTGTAACAACCGAAAGGATTTTGAAATATTTTTAAAAGATAAAACTTCATTTTCGACGCAAATTCCAATCGAACAAAGCTCGGCATGACTTTCGAGGATAGTAATTCGAAACGAAAGAGTGTTTAAAGAGGAAAATCAAACTTTGAACTCTAATTCCTTTTAAACTGAGGCTGGCACGTATTTCAAGGATGAGAATTTGCAACTGAAGGTTATTCGAGGTCAGAAACATGATTAAATAGAAAGAAATGCAATCCGGCGATCAAAAACTGACAGAAGATGTTTCGTGTGTCAATTTCACTGACGGAGGCTAGAACATTCGCATGGAAACACATGTCGACATCTGGAAGGATGCCGACACCCTAAAGTATCCCCGGGTGGTCTGGGAAAAGTCAGAATCGCCCCCGGAGGCTTTAAATTTCACGGATTCCCTTCATTTCTCTAATATCTCTCTCTCTCCTCACCACACTCTCTCTCTCCTCTCTCTCCTCCTTCCTACACCATGAACCGCCGCTACAGCCACTGTGGACCTCCACCCAGCATACCAATCGACAGCCCTCACGACCCACAACCTCCAGCAACCACCCACGGCCACCAACGGCCGCTAGCTTCGGCGGAAAACGCCACTTTTCTCCTCCGCGAAAAGCCGCGGCCAGATCGCGCCATCTGCCATTGTTGGCCGATCCTTTGCCCCACCACCGTGTAGCCTGAGCTGCCAGCTTCCTCCAATAGCTCACCAACGAAAAACGGAGGCCGGACGCGCTCGGATAGAGGGAATCTCCGTCTGCCGTGTGAGAATCTTTGTGGCTGGAAAACACCGTCCAAACGGCCGTGAACCGCCGTGCCACCACCGTATTCGAACTCCTGAATTTACGGGCTCCTGAATTTGTGGGCTTCACCATGGTGTAATTTTCGAGGCAAACTACACCCCTCAGCCATGCACCACTGTATGCCATCGTACGCCGCCGTGTGCCATCGTGCCAGAGTCTCTGGACGTGCATCGGGAGAAACCGAGACCACCGTGACACAGAATTCCATCATCCGAGCACATTGGTAAGGTTCGATTTCCCAAAAACTGATGATATTTGACTGAAATAGCTGCCAAACGTAATTAGGCAATAAATTAACCTGGGTATTATGGCAACCAGACCTAGAACTGTTAAACGGATGACGTGACAAGTTTAAATATTCCATTTAATTTCCAGGAAATTAATTGGGCTAAAAAACTGAGACTTCGCGAGATTCTGAATTGATTTAGAGCAACAAGAGACCAGGTAGGATAATTTACGCTTCCCGAATCCTAGATTTGACCTAGTGGATGCCTGATTGATTTAGATGATTTGCATGGATTTGCGTGCTACTTTCGATGGAATAAATTGCATGCCTGTGTGCTGAAAACCCTAATTGCATGTTAGACGTGTTGTTTATCGAGTTTAGATGCCTTTAGGATAGATTTACTTAGGGTTGGGTACTTGATAGCCAGTATGGGACGACTGTTAAGTATCCCTAGTACAGGGAGCTTTTAAATGAGATTATTTTTATCAGATTTAGCCTGTACTGAGTTAGGGATTATGCGTTAAACCAGGACGACCCTAAGAAAGGTTTAAGGAGTATAAGGGGGGATAGCCTACACGGGGAAACATTGTGATTTAGGTGTAATACCCTAGAACCCTGAGGAATAGCCGACCGTGAGCATGTGAGTTCGAATAGACTGTATGAGGATGAGAATTGGCGTATGTGCACATGCTAGGGGACGCCCTAGATGTTGATTCTCACCCGATCCTTGAGTGAGTGATTGGTGTTATGGATCACACTCACAATATAGGCTTGATTCGGGTGATTGGTGTTACGGATCACACCCAACGATAAGAGAGGTATTCTCTCTAGACGACATGCAATTAGATGATGATTTAGACTTAGTTACAGCGAATTTGTGACCAACGTGGATTTAAATACACTGGGCATGGGATTTTACTTGATTTTGATGATTAATTTTCAAAGAAATGGATTTTATGATTTTAACTATTTGCAGCAGATTTCCATGTAATTAAATGATTTTTAAAGATAAGGTACTTCACTATTTTCGAACTGATTTCGGGAAGATGATTTTGGTGTTCGCACTGCTAGGTATTCAACCAGTTTTCGAATGATATTTGAATTGTAAATTATTCTACTGGGATTTTATATCTCATTAGGTTGTTTACTCAGATGAACAGGGACAGGGACAGGAACCCAGAAGATAGCAGTTGAGGCCTTGGTGATAAGCAGGAGAATGACTTAGCTTAGGCTTGAATCGTTTGTATATATACTTTGATGATATTTCTGTTTATTGGGTTCTGTCTTTTATGTTTTCTGTAGTGAATGGATTAATTGTACATGTATAAATCAGGTATTTTACGTTGACTGTAGTGATGGAATTGACGTTGCTGTATATGGATTTCTGTTATTATGTTTATTGTTGTTGTTGGACTGGCTGTATGATTGTAAACAGGTGATTCTTGTATTTGGGTATGTTTGAAATATAAAGGAAACTCTGCCAGATTTTTGGTAGGGTTTACCGCTGTAAACTGGTGGATTTAAGTCAGAACGTATGTGAATGTATGATGCGATGTATATACGAGTTTTAGATTTCGTTCCAGAGTAATTTATGATGTTTGTATGTATAATTAACTTAGCTGATTGTAAAATAGGGTTGAACGGAATTCAAATGGACAACGGGAAGTCTATTTGGGTTACGCTCAACCAGTAGCGATCCCCTGACATTCCCACATTGGGAATAACTCTGTAAAAGACCCATATGCTTCCGCTAATTAGATAAGCATTGCGTATGTCGTATTAGGGGGTCTTTACAGCATGCCCTCTCCCTTTCCTTCTAAGGATATGTCCGAGTGTGTATATGCATGTGGGATAATCATGCCAATTTTAAAATTTTCTTTCCTCTTGGTTATATGGGTAATGGCGCCACACGTGTATCTTATTTAGTTATTTTTTTTATTTCATTCCCTTCACGCCACTCATTCCCTTTCCAAAATTTTCTTTTTCTCCTTTTTTGTTAAGTGGCGTGTGATTGAAGCCATGTGCAGCCTTCTTCCTAGTTTCCATTGTGTTTCTCCATTTACTTAAGTCACACGCTGCCTTCTCCTTTTTTTTTCTAATTAGTATGGCTGCTACATGTGTACTTGTAAGTACACCTTAAGTTGCTTGCACACTTGGTTTTTCTTCTTCCCATTCAAATGCTGCACACTCCTCTTTTTCCTTCAAACTTCTATTTTACTTTCTTCCACACGGTACACTCTTTCCTTTTTAATTATTATGGCTGCACATGTTTCTTCTCCCATGCATGTTTAGTTTACAAAAAGAAATTTTTCACCCTATTTTCTTTGTTTTTACTTGTTTGTCATGCCACCTTTGTAAATATTTCTTCTTATTCAATTTTCACATGTGTACTTCTAAGTACACTTTTCCTCCTTTACACTCCACAAGCAACCATATTTATATGTTACATAAATTTTCTGCACCTTTTTTCCTGGCCTATTCGGTCACGTGAGGAATGAGGGAAAGAACACATTCTTACATGGTTTTAAATATTCATTAAATGCTACACTTTTCTTCCTTACTTCACGTGAATCATGCATGAAATTTACACAAAAGTTTTCCTTGTTCCTTCCACTAACTCCACTTGTGTAACGACCCCCTAATACAACATACGTGATACTTATCTGATTAGTGGAAGCATATGGGTTGGTTTAAATAGTTATTCCCGATGTGGGAATGTCAGGGGATCACTACTGGTTGAGTGTAACCCAAATAGACTCCCCATTGTCCATTCGGATTCCGTTCAACCCTAATTCACATGCAGCTAAACTAAATATACATACATACATAACAAATTACTCTGGAATGAAATCTAAAATCCCTGTATACATCACATCATGCATTCATATAAATTCCAACTTAAGTTCGCAAGTTTACAGTGGTAAACCCTACCGAAAATCTAACAAAGTTTCCTCTGTATTTCAAACATATCCATAATACAACAGTCACCTATTTATAGATATACAACCAGTCCAACAACAACAGAAAATATAATTTACAGAAGACCATTATACAACAACATCAGTAAACACATATACAATACAATTCAAGCCTAGACTAAGCTTCTCCTTTGTCTATCATCAAGTCATCGTCCAACTAACGTCTAGGTTCCTGTCCCTGTCCCTGTTCATCTGAGTAAACAACTTGGTGAGATATAAAATCCCAGTAGAATAATTTACAATTCAAATACAATTAAAAATCGGGTTGAATACTCAGCGGTGCGAGCACCAAAAACATCTTCCTGAAATCAGTTCGAAATCAGTGAAATACCTTATCTTTAAAATCATTTTATCACATGGAAATCGCGAAAAATAATCATAATCATAAAAATCCATTTCTTTAAAAATTAATCATAGAAATCAGGTTAAATCCCATGCCTGGTGTATCTAAATCCACATTGGCCACAAATCCTTTGTGACCAAGTCTAAATCGTCATCCAATTGCACGTCATCTAGAGAGATTACCTCTCTTATCATTGGGTGTGATCCGTAACACCAATCACCCAAATCTCGCCTATATTGTGAGTGTGATCCGTAACACCAATCACTCACTCAAGGACCGGGTGAGAATCAATGTCTAAGGCATCCCCTAGCATGTGTACATATGCCAATTCTCATCCTCATACAGTCTATTCGAACTCACATACTCACGGTCGGCTATTCCTCAGGGTTCTAGGCTATTACGCCTAAATCACAACGTTTCCCTGTGTAGGCTATCCCCCTTATACTCCTTAAACCTTTCTTAGGGTCGTCCTGATTTATCGCATGATCCCTAACGCAGAACAGGCTAAATCTGGTAAAAGCAATATCAATTAAAAACTCCCTGTACTCGGGATACTTAACAGCCGTCCCATACTAGCTATCAAGTACCCTACCCTAAATAAATCCATCATAAGGGCATCTAAACTCGATAAACAAAGCGTCTAACATGCAATTAGGATATCCAGCACACAGGCATGCAATTTATTCCATTGAAAGAAGCACGTAAATCCATGCAATGCAATCTAATCGTTCAGGTATTCACTAGGTCAAATCTAAAACTCGGGAAGCGTAAATTATCCTACCTAGTCTCCTGTTGCTCCGAACCAATTCAAAACTTCACGAAATCTCAGTTTTCAAGCCAATTAAATTCCCTGGACATTTAAATGAATATTCAAACTTGTCACGTCATCCATTTTACGATCCTAATTCCTATGACAATTTATTTCCTAATTACATTCGGTATCTAATTCAATCAGAATTCATCAATTTTTGGAAAATTGGACCTTACCAGTGTTGTCGGATGATAGAAATCTGTCCCAGGGTGGTCTCGGTTTCTCCCGATGTATTTCCAGATTCTCCGGCATGGCGGTGCACGGTAGAGCATGACAGAGGGGTGTGGTTGGCCTCGAAATTTACACCACGGTGAAGCCCTCAAGACGAGGAGTCTGAATATGGTGGTGGCGCAGCAGTTCACGGCCATTTGGATGGCGTTTTCTGGCCATGAAGAACGATGCACGGTGGACGAAAAAAGCCTCGATCCAGGCGCGTCAGACCTCCATTCGACATCGGCGAGCTGGTGGAGGAAGCTGGCAGCTCAGGCTACACAATGGTAGGGGCAGTAACGACCAACGATGGCAGATGGCGGCGATCTCAGCTGGCGAAAATCCCACTCGATGGAGGAGGAAAACGCCATTTTTCGGCGGCACTGGCGGCCGTTGGTGGCCGTGGGTGGCTGATGGAGGTTGTGGGTGGCGAGAGCTGTCGATTGGTATATCAGGTGGTGGCTCACGGTGGCTCTGGTGGCGCCGCACGGTGGAGGATGGAGAAGAGAGAAGAGAGAGAAAGTAAAGAGAGGAGAGAGAAGGAATTATGACAAATGGCGGGGTTTCGGGAAATTTAAAGCTTCCAAGGGTGATTCCGACTTTTCCCAGATCACCCGAGGAAATTTTGGGATATTGATTTCCCTTTAGACGTTGGCACGTATTTTTATGCAGTGATTCTGGCCTCCATTTGCGAAATCGAAGTACGAAACTTCGTCTGTCAGTTCTTGATCACCGGATTCTGTTTCTTTCCATTCGATTGTGTTTCTGACATCAAATCACTTTCCGAGTTTAACCATTGCCTCGAAATACATGATAAACTTGTTTTAAATGAAATTGGTTTTAAAAGTTTGGTTTTATCCTTTAAAAACATTTTCGTTTGTTACATTCTTCCCCCCTTAAAAGAAATTTTTGTCCCCAAAATTCATACCTGTGAACAGTTCTGGGTGTCTTTGCCTCATCTCTTCTTTCTCCCACGTCATCTCCTGCGACGCTACATCCTGCCAAAGTACCTTAACTAAAGGGATTATTTTACTTCGAAGTTTCTTAGTCTTAAAGTCAAGGATTTGTACAGGAGTAGATTCACAAGTCAAATTTTCCTTTAATATTATCGGTTGATTCCATAATACATGCGCAGGATCTGGGACATATTTATGAAGTTGGGAGACGTGGAAAACATTATGTAGGTTGGATAAATAGGGAGGTAAGGCAATTTGGTAGGCAATGGGACCGACTCTTTGTAAAATTTGGAATGGTCCAAGGAATCTAGGGCTTAGTTTCTTGGTCCTTACCTGTCTCTGGAAATACAGTGGTGGGGGACACTCTCAGAAATACGTGCTCTCCCTCATTAAATTCTAAAGGCCTTCTTCTTTTATTTGCATATGATTCTTGCCTCTGTTGGGCCACTCTCATCTTTTCCCTGATCATTTTAATCTGATCAGTGGTTTCTTGTACTATTTCGGGTCCCAACAGTACACTCTCCCCCATTTCTACCCAACTTAAAGGTGACTTACAACTCCTCCCATACAGAGCCTTATACAGTGCCATACCGATGGTAAAGTGATAACTGTTGTTGTATGAAAACTCTATCAACGGCAGGTGTTTATCCCAACTTCCTTTCTGCTCAAGCACACAAGCCCTTAACATGTCTTCTAGGGTTTGAATAGTCCTCTCGGACTGCCCGTCAGTCTGAGGATGAGAGGCTGTGCTAAACTTAAGCTGGGTTCCTAAGGCTTGCTGTAAGGATTTCCAGAATCTTGAAGTAAACCTAGGGTCTCGATCAGATACTATACCTGACGGTATTCCATGTAATCTCACGATTTCCCTAAGGTATAACTCGGCTAATTTCTCCATGGAGTAACGCACCTTAACAGGTAAAAAGTGAGCAGATTTGGTCAACCTATCCACTATCACCCAAATGGCATCAAATCCTGCTGGTGTTCTAGGTAATCCTACCAAAAAATCCATAGTTATTTGATCCCATTTTCTCTCTGGTATCTCCGATGTTTTTAGTAACCCTGTAGGTTTTTGATGTTCTATCTTAACCTGTTGACAAGTCAAACAGGCATTCACGTAGTTCGTGATATCCTTTTGCATACCGGGCCACCAAAAATTCCTCTTTAAGTCTTGATACATCTTGGAAATACCAGGGTGAATAGTGTAATGGCTTCTATGGGCCTCTGTTAACACTTTTTCCTTCAGCTCCTGATAGTTCGAAATCACAACTCTCTTTCTAAACATCAAAACTCCATCAGGTGCTAGTCCAAAATCGGGTTGATCTGCATATACTTCCAAAGATTCATCCTCAAGTTGGGCTTGTCTAATCAATTCTCTCAATTCGTAGGTTATCAAAAAGTCACTCATCACTAATCTTTGCAGAAATGAGATTACGTTGAGGCTAAGATTCCTAAAATCCTCAAGTAACCTCATTTCACCAATCATTAAACCAGCTAGTAGCAGTGACTTTCGGCTTAATGCATCAGCCACGACATTCGCTTTTCCTGCATGATATTTCAATTCAAAATCAAAATCTTTTAGGTATTATACCCACATATGTTGCCTCATGTTCAATTCCTTTTGATCAAACAAATACCTAAGGCTCTTATGATCGCTATACAGTTTGAATACTGCGCCATACAGGTAATGTCTCCAAATCTTTAGGGCAAACACAACGGTAGCTAATTCTAAGTCATAGGTGGGGTAGTTCTCCTCTATGGGTTTCAATTGCCGTGATACATAAGCCACAACTTTTCCATCCTGCATCAAGACATAACCTAGGCCTCTCAAGGATGCATCTGTATATAGGGTAAAGGGTTCTAGGGGTTTCAGAATAATTAGTACAGGAGAGATGGTTAATTTCTCTTTCAAAATTTGAAAACTAGTCTCACACTGTTCTCTCCATTCAAAATCTACCCCTTTCCGAGTCAACCGGGTTAATGGTACAGCTATCTGAGAAAATCCCTAAATGAATTTCCGATAATAGCTGGCCAGACCCAGGAAACTCCTAATCTCGGTGACCATTCTAGGTCGATCCCAATCTAATACTGCTTCAATTTTCTTTGGGTTTATCGCTATCCCTTCCCCATTAACCACGTGTCCTAAGAATTTCACTTCTTCTAACTAAAACTCACATTTCTCTAGTTTTGCATACAATTGCTTTTCTTCTAATATCTGTAGCACCATGCTAAGATGCTGGGCATGCTCCTCGTGAGTCTTGGAATATACTAAGATATCATCGATGAATACCACTACAAACTGATCTAAATAGGGTCTGAAAATTCTGTTCATGTAATCCATAAAGACAGTTGGTGCGTTCGTTAACCCAAACGGCATCACTAGAAACTCGTAGTGGCTGTATATTGTTCTAAATGCTGTCTTAGAGATATCCTCTTCTCTAACCCTAATCTAGTGGTATCCTGATCTTAAGTCTATCTTAGAAAATACAGTCGCGCCTTGCAACTGATCAAGCAAGTCATCAATATGTGGTAATGGGTATTTGTTCTTAATGGTCACCTTATTCAACTGCAGTAATCAATACACAATCTTAAACTCCTATCTTTCTTCTTTACGAATAAGACCGGAGCTCCCCATGGTGATACACTTGGCCTAATGAACCCCTTCTCTAACATATCTTCAATTTGGACCTTTACTTCTCTTAATTCCGCTGGGGCCATACGATATGGAGTCATGGCTATTGGGCCCGCGCCCGGAATCAGGTCAATGGTGAACTCTATCTCCCTAGGTGGTGGCAGTTTACTCACTTCCAAAGGAAATACCTCCAAAAAGTCACTAGCAATTGGAATTTGGCTTAGTCTATCATGTAACTCTACCTCAGAGAGATTAAGGGACATATCACCTATCTCACAAGCCCTGTCACTCCCTCACACAGGCACGTTATCCAAGTAAGTGATTGTCCTCTCGAAACAATTCAACAAAACCCAATTCCTAGTCAACCAATCCATTCCCAAAATGATGTCGATCCCAGTTAATGGTATACACACTAGGTCCACAATGAACAAAGTATCTTCAATGGTTAAGGGGTAATTCAGGTATATTCGTGGGGACATAATGGCTTGTCCCAAAGGTGTGGATATGTATAGGTCACAGGGCAGGGTTTGAACAAGTAATCTTATTCTTTCTACGTATGCATCAGCAATAAAGGAGTGTATAGCACTTGAATCAAACAATACTATCAAAGAAAAATTATAAATTTTACCTTTACCCTGCATCAAGCCCGAAGACCTGTCGACATTGGCAGCATTCAAAGTGAAAACTCTTTCTGGAGCCTATGGTCTCCGGCTACCAGATGTCGGCTGGTTCCCGGTGGAAGGGCAGTATCTGACCATATGTCCTGTACCTCCACATCTATAACACTGAAGTGGAGTCTGATGCTAGTAGGGCTGATTAGGATATTTGGTGCCACACTTCGGACAGGGAGTATTATCAGGTTGCCTTCCACTTCTACTAAAAGCCCCTGGTTGCGGTTTAAACATACCACTTCTCACGTTAAGATTTCTGGTTGCTTGTTTAGGCCGGTTCCCTGTTCTCTGTGTCATATTCTGAGCCTGTCTCTGTTCTAGATTCTTGCTCAAGATTCGACACTTGTTTACCAACGTGGCGAAGTCTCTAATCTCCAATGTGGCTAGCTGAGTCTTTATAGGTAAGTCTAGGCCTTCTTCTAATTGCTTTTCTTTCCAGGCCTCGTCATAATGCATTCGCAGGTAGGTGGAGTATCGGGATAATTTTTCAAATTGTTTCAAATACTCCTCAAATGGCCTGCCTCCCTGAGTGAGCTTTCAAAAACTGTGCTTCTTTTGATTGCTTAACGCTCTCAGGGATGTACTGGTCCATAAAGACTCTCTTGAAAGACTCCCAGGTAAGCGGAATGCCTCTGCTTTCCATCAGTTGGTGGGCATCTGTCCACCAGAGTTCTGCTTCGCCTTTCAACATGTATGTTGCATATGTAACCTTCTGCTCGTCTTCACACTGCAATAATCTGAAAATCTTCTCAATATCTTTCATCCAGGCTTCTACCGCAGCTAGATCGGAGGCACTTGCAAATGAGGATGGACCTGCTCGCTGGAACTCGATCCATCCCAGATACAGTGGGTTTGCATGCTGGGTGGCACTATCATTTCTAGTGCATCGTCTTCTGTTCTTTGTCTCATCACATTAGCACTGGTAGTGGCTTGATCCCTCATCGCATCAGCCATCATACGAATAAATTCCATCATTTTGCGCATGTCGACATCAGTCTCTATGCTTCCACTACCTGAAGCACCCTGGTTCCTGTGCCTTGGCCTTCCTCTGGGCCTGCGAGTGGCATCCCTGCTAGATTCTGCCATATTTATCTGACACAGAAACAAACAGATCAGTCATAACAGTAACAGTTAATAGAAAGGCATTAAATTCATTCCGTTACTTATCGGTTCAACATCAGGTCATAACATTCCAGAGTTAAATCAATCAAAACCCTAAAGCTGCAAGCCCAAAGATTCACAATCCCTAGCCCACTAAACCCTACAATCTGACAAACTGAGATCTGATACCATAATTATAATGACCCCCTAATACAACATACATGATACTTATCTGATTAGCGAAAGCATATGGGTTGGTTTAAATAGTTATTCCCGATGTGCGAATGTCAGGGGATCACTACTGGTTGAGTGTAACCCAAATAGACTCTCCATTGTCCATTCGGATTCCGTTCAACCCTAATTCACATGCAGCTAAACTAAATATACATACATACATCACAAATTACTCTAGAATGAAATCTAAAATCCCTGTATACATCACATCATGCATTCATATAAATTCTAACTTATGTTCGCAAGTTTACAGTGGTAAACCCTACCGAAAATTTGACAGAGTTTCCTCTGTATTTTGAACATATCCATAATACAACAGTCACCTATTTATAGATATACAGCCAGTCCAGCAACAACAGAAAACATAATTTATAGAAGACCATTATACAACAACATCAGTAAACACATATACAATACAATTCAAGCCTAGACTAAGCTTCTCCTTTGTCTATCATCAAGTCATCGTCCAGCTAACGTCTAGGTTCCTGTCCCTGTCCCTGTTCATCTGAGTAAACAACCTGGTGAGATATAAAGTCCCATTAGAATAATTTACAATTCAAATACAATTAAAAATCTGGTTGAATACTCAGCGGTGCGAGTACCGAAAACATCTTCCCGAAATCAGTTCGAAATCAGTGAAATACCTTATCTTTAAAATCATTTTATCACATGGAAATTGCGACAAATAATCATAATCATAAAAATCTATTTCTTTAAAAATCAATCATAGAAATTAGGTTAAATCCCATGCCCGGTGTATCTAAATCCACGTTGGCCACAAATCCTTTGTGACCAAGTCTAAATTGTCATCCAATTGCACGTCATCTAGAGAGATTACCTCTCTTATCGTTGGGTGTGATCCATAACACCAATCACCCGAATCTCGCCTATATTGTGAGTGTGATCCGTAACACCAATCACTCACTCAAGGACCGAGTGAGAATCAACATCTAGGGCATCCCCTAGCATGTGCACATACGCCAATTCTCATCCTCATATAGTCTATTCGAACTCACATGCTCACGGTCAGCTATTCCTCAGGGTTCTAGGATATTACGCCTAAATCACAACGTTTCCCCATGTAGGCTATCCCCCCTTATACTCCTTAAACCTTTCTTAGGGTTGTCCTGATTTATCACGTGATCCCTAATGCAGTACAGGCTAAATCTGGTAAAAGCAATATCAATTAAAAACTCCCTATACTCGGGATACTTAACGGCAGTCCCATACCGGCTATTAAGTAACCTACCCTAAGTAAATCCGTCCTAAGGGCATCTAAACTCGATAAACAAAGCGTCTAACATGCAATTAGGATATCCAGCACATAGGCATGCAATTTATTCCATTAAAAGTAGCACGAAAATCTATGCAGTGTAATCTAATCATTCAGGTATTCAGTAAGTCAAATCTAAAACTCGGGAAGTGTAAATTATCCTACCTGGTCTCCTGTTGCTTGAACCAATTCAGAACTTCACGAAATCTCGATTTTCAAGCCAATTAAATTCCCTGGACATTTAAATGAATATTTAAACTTGTCACATCATCCATTTTACAATCCTAAGTCCGATTATCCTAATTCCTAGGTCAATTTATTTCCTAATTACGTTCGGCAGCTAATTCAATTAGAATTCATCAGTTTTTGTGAAATCAGACCTTACCAGTGTTATCGGAAGATGGAAATCTGTCCCAGGGTGGTCTCGGTTTCTCCCAGTGTATGTCTAGATTCTTTGGCACAGCGGCACCTGCAGTGAAACCACAAGAAAGATCTGACGGCGAACAGCAGAGGGATGCGGTTGGCCTCAAAATTTACACCACGGTGAAGCCCGCAAGACGAGGAGTCTAAATATGGTGGTGGCGCGGCGGTTTAAAGCCGTTTGGATGGCATTTTCTGGCCACGAAGAACGACGCATGGCTGACAGAAAAAGCCTTGATCCAGTCGCATCGGACCTCCTATCGACGTCAGTGAGCTGGTGGAGGAAGCTGGCAGCTCAGGCTACACGATGGTGGGGGCGGTGACGGCCAACGGTGGCAGACGGCGGCGATCTCAGCTAGCAAAAATCCCACGCGATGGAGGAGGAAAACGCCCTTTTCCGTCGGCGCTGGCGGCCGTTGGTGGCCGTGGGTGCCTGTTAGAGGTTGTGGTGGCGAGGGCTGTCAATTGGTATGCTAGGTGGTGGCTCACGGTGGCTCTGGTGGTGGCGCACGGTAGAGGAAGGAGGAGAGAGAGGAGAGAGAAAGTGAAATGAGGAGAGAGAAGGAATTGTGACAAATGGCGGGGTTTTAGGAAATTTAAAACTTCCAGGGGCGATTCTAACTTTTCCTGGATCACCCGGGGAAATTTCGGGATGTCGGTTTCCCTCCAAATGTTGGCACGTGTTTCTATGCTATGATTCTGGCCTCCATTTGTGAAATAGAAGTACGAAACTTTGTCTGTCAATTCCTGATCGCCGGATTGTGTTTCTTTCCATTCGATTGTGTTTCTGACATCAAATCACTTTTTGAGTTTAACCATTGCCTTGAAATATGTGCCAAACTTGTTTTAAATGAAATTGGTGTTAAAAGTTTGGTTTTATCCTTTAAAAACATTTTCGGTTGTTACAACGTGCATGTGTTTATGTAATTGCCATACACTCCTTGCATTTCCAGTGTTCCTAGCCATGTGGTTGTGTATATATCTATATTTTTAATTTTTGCATCCTTCTTCCTAATTGCATGTGTAGCCACACATACATACCTATATATACATTTTTTTCAATGCTTTATTCTTCTTTCCTTTCCACTTCATCCAATGGGTGCACATCTATAGAATGTAAAACTTATATTCTTTACTCAATGCACGTGTGTGTTTATATGTATCCATAGCTTGCTTTTATTTTGGCAATTAAGATAGGTAACTCAAAAGGAAAAATAGAGAATTAAATTAAACACCTAATTTTATGCAAGATTATCTTTTAGAATACCCATTTGAGCCATAAAATTATGCAAGCAATTTCGCCCCTCTTTATGCTAATTCATCTAATTAATTATGGAGCATTTAATTTATAACTAATCATTAAATGACACCATTAATTCCACCCAATGTAAAGGATATTAATTTAGACTAATTAAAGTTATAGGGTGTTACAGTTGCAAATTCTAAGTTAGTGTAGCCTAGATGGCCAGATAAAAGGAAACATCTACTTAGAATTTAGCATAACCGTGTGTACAAGCTTAGTCATCTTGGATTATATACAAGAAATGGCGTACTGGGAGTGTGATCCACCAACAATAGGATGGTGACTTCATAGCACCATGAGCTGCCCAAAAAGCAAAGAGGAAATGATCTACACAATAGTAGTGATCCCATGAGCATTAAATTTTCACCCCATTAATGATTTGTAAAAGGAAATTCATCAATTTAAGTACTCGGATCCATTGGGTGATGCCTCAGATAATACTACTTGCATTATTGTCACATAGTAGGAAAATTATCTCATTCATATATGTAGTAATACGTGGAGTAGTTCACTTAGTGACTCTCCCAAGACTCTTAAATTCTCTTATCTGTTTATCTTATGGCTTTTGAGCCAAGATTTATAAACGTTTTCCCAGTTATTAATGAATGTTTTCCCTGTGTTATTAACACAAGTTTTTTACTATCTTGACACTAGAATATGTTTCTGCAGTGAACTAGTATGTGAAATAAAATGCCATATTCATATTTAAATTCATACTTATATTGATACATAAATTTATTCTTAAATACATTACCATACCTAATCATGAAAGATTGACAATATTTTCCCAATAGAATATCCTATTGTGGAGTAAGAAAGAATATATAACTATTTTCATATCACTACAGTAATACATATCAGATAATTTTTTAAACTATATTGTTAAGATACTAAGAAATTATTGCTCACAATTGTATCTGATATGTATCAGATGCCTAGGTATATAATATGGTTAGAGTTCGAGATAGCATACATGGATGTTCCATTCTTGGGACAGTTTACAGTGGTTCAAGCAATCTGGGTAATGTCTGTAACAGAAGTTCCTCCTCCTCCGTAAAGGAGTGAAGAAATAACACTGACTGGACTATATATAGTTAGTTAGTCCGTAATCCTAATTCTAAATGGTTTTTTTTAGAATGGAATTAGGATAGCTTATTTTGATGTTCATGAAATTTAATGGGCATATATAACAGGTTATGTGGTAATGACCCACTGCTAGGTTTTTGATAGGGGTATGAGTGGTAAGTTTGTTACCTCCTTACCCTAAGAAAACAGTATAACTCTATATATCCTATAGTATATGTAATAACGTTGTAAGTTTGAAATGCATATGGAAAGTATATAAATGATGGTTTAAATTTATGCTACGTTTTATTGATTATTATGTATGATTATTTAGTCTTCCACTGTGTTATGAATGAATTTAATACCTAAGCAAGGATCTAAACCTAATCCCATTTATACTAATTAATGGAAATTTACAGAACTTAGGTGATAATAATAATAATGGACAAAAGAGTTTATAATATGCCAGTCTTATAGCCAAAGGATTTATAAACATTATACTTATGCAAATAGCTATAATATTGGGGTGTTATAATTTAGGCTATTTTATTACTGTTAAATGCCCTAAAAAATATGAACGACTGTTAGAAAATTTCTAAAATTTTGGTGAACTTTTGTACTACATTTTCAGAGCTTTTAGGTGACACCAGCTTTAATGGTTAACCAAAAAGGATACTATGAAAGCGATCAACAATGGTCATTGGTGGCGTACGATGGCAAACGACTGAGATTGGTCCAAAACATAGATCAGAACATGAGGATGACAAATCCAAAATCAGTATAGTGAACCATGGTGGTTTAACCATAATTTTTTGGCAAAATCTCGAACGGTGCGACGAGAGCTTTTTGCTTTGATCTGGGTGATGGCGGTGGTTCTTTGACATGTGACAGCTGGTCGAGGAAGAGGGCGACCGGGCCTACCCATTGGTGATGGCAGTGTAACCAGAGGAGGCATTTTTTGGCCATTTACGGATGCCTTTGATAAAAAATAAAATGACAAAAATAGTGTTCTTTTCGAACGCTATTGGCCATGAAGGATTACGGTTGCGTTGGCAGTAGAGTGGAGGTCTCACACCGGTGGTGTTAGCGGCTTTAGATGGCACAAGTGACGGTGAGAGAGTGAATAGTGAGGAGGAGGGATAGAGAGTTACAGGAGGAGAAAGGGAGAGTCGAGAGTCTAGGAGAAAAGGGATGCAACATTTTAGAAGTCTAGGTTTCAAGGCATTTTGGTCATTTTTCTATTTTACTTTAGGTAAAATTTAAATGCATTTTCTAGTTCATCTTAAAATATAGGATAGGATGGAAGAAGTTTGGGTATTTTTAAAGTATCCTAGGCCTCCCAAAAACATCTTCTAAGTTTCTCTAAGTAAATAAGAATTTTCATATCAAATAAAATTTTATTTTCAAAAATTTTCAAATTTGAGCCATGGGCTCAAAATAATTTGCTTGTTCCATATCCAACAAATTTTCTAAGTTTCTATTAAATTTTCCTAATTATTTTAGCAACTTATGTACTTAAATTATCAAAATTTTTGAGGTATTACACTACCAGTTAATTATCTGCAGGGTACCAACTGACTGCCAACTTCTGTGAGTGAATTATGAACTAAATAACATGTTTGAAAGGTATTTGGTCCAAAAACCCAATTCAAGTAAGGGATTTAAACCTATAATACAATAAGGGTAACATGTACTTTAAATTTAAATGAAAAAGAGAAAAGTATGATGAAATTGAGAAGGAAAGAGCAAGAATGCATAAGAGAAATGAGAATTTTATTCTTAGTATATGTGTTCGTGGTAAGTAGGTTTATAACTAAATGACTAATTGCTGGTATGGGATGCTGATTAGACATTCTGTGATTATGGTGGTACAAACTAGTTGTTTTATAAATTGGTTATTATTGCTACTAACATTTATTCTCATTAAAAATGATGGTTTGTATCATATGCCTAGTTACCAGATATTACTAGAAGTAGATGTTTAATTGATGGAGATACCCTTTCTGGGGTATCTCCCTATTGTCAAGGAATTTTGGGTAATATATGTATGGGAAGTCCCTCCCACACCTTGAATATATAAAGTTTTAGAAACATTTTGACATGCCTAATACCCTGCATCCTTGTTAAATATTTAGAAAGGATCAGGAGGATAATTTTTGGTGTATAGGACAAGGGCATATATGTATTAGGATATGTGAGCTAGGAATTCACTAGCAATTTTGTTAATTGGGTATGAGTGACAGGCTTGTTATCTCTTTACCCTAGTTAACACACTCGCATATCCATAGATATATGTTTAATGCATGAAATTTGTAAATTTTTTAAATGAATTTGAATGTATCTATAAATGTATATATGTTTCATTTCCATTAATTCATTCTATTTTCTACTGCGTAACTGTGAGATCCCAAGTGTAGAATTCCCAAACTAATAGTACTTAATTATTTAACTTGGTAAAAATTAAAAATTTACTTGGGTAAAGATAGTGGTAACTCACCAATCCTAGATATTATATTATATTATTTACTTAACTGAAATGAACTATAGGATTGGGAGGGTTACACTAGGAATTTGATACATGCCAGATACAAACATGAGAAATAATTTCTCAGTAGCCATACAACCTGCTTTTTAAATTAATCTGACATGTACCACTGTTGAGATACGAAAAAATGATTCTGCATTCTCTATTAAATTTCATTTTTCATTCTATAGGATTACCTGAATAATTTTCGTTCACATAGATGGCATACATATATGAATATATTATATGACAGTGTATTATGAAAATTCACCGTATACATTTTTCTAGTATCATGATAATAAGAAAATATTTTTGAACATTAGTACATATAGGAAAACTACTTATCATTCATAGGAAAATAGATATCAGTCATAAGGAAGACGATAAAAAATTTGTGGCTAAAAGCCAAATCTCTATGGAAGAAATAGTTGAGAGTATCGGGAGAGTCATCCAGTGAACTACTCCATGTACCCTTACTTACATGAATTAGCTAATTTTATTCTCTATGTGACAATTCTGTCACTAGTACTATTTAAGGTGTCCCTCAGTGGATCCAAATATCGTGTGGTCACTACCCTTACCGCAGATCATTTCATATACAGTGAGATTTTTATTCCCTTCCCAGCTCATCGGGGACTGCGTTAATATCTTAAAATTAAACTCACGGGATCACTGCTAACTATGTAGATCATTTCCTCTCCACTTTTTGGGCGGACCATGATGCTATGGAATCACCACCCCTTATGTAACACCCCTTATCTTATCTTAACAATGTTATAACACTTATTCAGATAAGTGGTTACATTATCTTTAGCCTTTAATTACATTAACTCCTCTTGAGCATTCAATCTATCATGAATTTATTTTACAATTAGGTTTGGGTTCTTTTGCACAGGTAAAAGATGCTTTGGCACAATAGAAGAAAAAAATCAATAAATAAAATAAATACACCACAATAGAATATATAAAAACTTTCCCACTAAACATATATTTTCATAACTATCCGGTACATTGTTTTTTGTACATATATTGGGATAGATGAAGTACCCATCCATAAGGAGTAAGGAGACAACAAGCCTGTCACTCATACTCCTTTACAAAATATCATGGGTGAATAGGTCTTTCACATATCCCTATACATATGCCCTTTTTCCTTTTACATACAGCCAACAAATGTTAATCCTAACTCTAACCCAAAAAGAACATGTAGGGTTAGAACCCCAAAATGATCGAGCTATAACTACATATTTAAGTACTTATCTACTCCAGAGGAAATTCAAAGACAACTATAACATAAACATCTTTCACTATAGTGAAAGTTCCCAAAAAGGGAATTTCCACTGTTGTCAATTCAACCTCCATTATCAGGAAGTATCTATGTAACACCCTATAATTTAATTAGTTTAAATTAATGGTTTTCAATTAAATGGATGGACTTAATGGTGCCATTAATGAATTAGTATAAATTTCTTTCATAATTTAATGGGCTAAATGTTTATATTAAAAAGTTAACTTGCATGAAAATTTGATGCTTAATTAATTCTTTAAATTATTTTTATTACCTAGCCTAAGTACCAAGAGAGATGCAAAACAAGATGCAACTAATTAATTGTATGCATGAGTGTGCCTTACATATGTCTTGCATGAAAGAAAGGAATGGAAAATTAGAATTTCATGCAGCCTCCAAGTCACACGTGAACTAAAAAGGAAAAAGTTGCATGTATTTTGTGTGTGGGACCAATGGACAACACAAAGGGGGATGGGAAATTAATTTTTTAAGCAAGTCACAAGTAAAAATAATAGTGCAGAATTTTAATTCAAGGGTCACATGGAACCACACACAAGGTAAGGAAAAGAAGCCAAAAAGTGCAGCCCTTACTTCCCAAGCAAGAATGCATTCTTCCCTCCTCTCTCACATGACTGAATAGGCTAGGGAAAAGTGGTCAGAATTTTTGTGGGACATGCATTAGAGGACAAGTGAATTAGGGGAAAACCATTAGGCAAAGATGTAGAATTTTTTGTATATGAAGCTTATAAAGTAGTTGCTTGTGAAGGTGGGTAATCTAAACTTGCAATGAAAAAAATGCCAAGGTAGCAAGCAAAGCCAATTAAGTGCAAAATTTTATTGTGTAAATATGCATGGGGAGAATTTAATTAACCACAAATGAAGGTAGCAAGCAAAAATAATTAAATGCAAAATTTTCCTAAGCGAAATATGAATATGGGAACATGTGAGGCATGAAAACATGGCAAGGAGGAAGAATTTTAAAGGTGCAGAATTTTATTTGGCTTATTGCACATGGAACACACGTAGAGAAGGAGATTATGGTGAGGAAAAGAAGACAAAAAGGGAGAACAAATTTTTATGCCACAATAAAAGTTTAGTTGCTTGTGAGAATGGGTAACCCAAACTTACAAGAAAGGGGATTACCAAGAGTTCAAGCCAAGGCAAGTGTACTTACAAGTACAAGTAGTGCAAGAAAAATATATATCTATACAAACATAAAGAGTGCAGAATTTGTAACATCCGCTCCTAACACTTGTATCTTATGATGACATTATTGTTATTATTATTGTTAGTATTATTTGTGGAGGGTTAAGGATGATTTATTAAGGAGTTAGAATGAACATTTTTATCATTATATAATCACTTTTGTGATAAAAGAATGAAATTGGAAATTTAGTAAGGAAGGGTAAAATGGTAATTTTACCATGAAGTAAATAATTAGTTTAATTCTTTTATTTCATGAAGTTATGTCAAAGGACTCTTATTTTTTTCATTTAAGAGAGAAGAAGAATCTAGTTATGCAAGAAATTACTTACATTGATGTTGAAAGACAATTTTCCCTAAAAAGGGCAAAATTGTAATTTCACACTATGGTTATGATAGCAATTTTATATGATGTAAGAAAAATTTAGCTTTTACCCTAAATATTCTATGAAGGTGGGAATTAGAAATCCTTACTCATTCTTGATCAAAAGAAGAAAGAAAGAGAGTGAAATGATAGTTTTAACATAAAGGGAAAAAAGGTAATTTTGCCTTAGGGGAAAATTGTAATTTTGCTAAAATAAGAGTAAATTAGTAAATTCATGAAAATGAGCCTTATGAAATTTTATTTAAGTGATTTTTATTCCTTGAAACCGAAAAGAGTGAAAAATGGAGCAAAAATGGCCAATTTGGACTTAATGGCAAAAAGGCACTTTTCTTAGGGACTAAAATGCAATTTCCAAAAAGTTAAGGGACCACTATGCAATTTCAAAATTATTGAAGGGTAGAACAGTCCCAGCCCATGGAAGTTGCATAAAATTACAATTGCAAGGAGAGATAATGCCATTGTTAAAAAA
This sequence comes from Senna siamea, assembly GCA_031216115.1. NCBI lineage: Eukaryota > Viridiplantae > Streptophyta > Magnoliopsida > Fabales > Fabaceae > Senna > Senna siamea. The sequence continues at coordinate 20,758,288 of CM062363.1, read as the reverse complement.
GAAAAGAAAAAGGATGAAATGGACAATATAGCAAGAATGACATTTTTGTAAATAATTCAAACCTTAAATTTAGCCTTCTTCTTCTCCCACATACTAGAAGTGTTGTGAAAGGAGGAGAGGAAGAGGAAGAGGAAGAGGCTGAATTTCATATCTACCTTGGAGAAGAAGAAGCTTTCATCAAAATAACTAGGAAATCACACATATATTAGCTTTTCAAGGTAGATAAACAATCCTATGCCATTATTTTCTTATTTTATGGTATGTTTATGGTGTTTTCAAATTTTTAAAAATGATGGCTATTTCTCTCTCTACATGTTTATGGTGGATTTGCATGCTTGGATGTGAAATATATTGGAAACAACTTGTGCTTATGACTATAGACATGTAGGAAAGCATGGAAACTCATGAAATGGTAAATTTTCATGGATGAAACTTTGATTTTGCCAAACCCTACTTATGTTAAGGCTGAGTTTGTGTTTGTAAGAGTGAGAAAAAGGTGTTTTTGCATGGTTTTTGCATGAATATCATTGTGTTGTAAGCAAAGTGATGAAACAACTCCATTTTGCTTATTTTCTCACCTTGGCCGAATTGCTAGGGCTATAATGATGCTGAATTTTGGCAAAATTTTAGGCTAGAAAGTGTGCTATAAAGAGTGAGAAAATGGTAAGAGAGAGAAATTCTAATTAGATTAATGTTTAGACATTTTTCTCATTTTCTAGTTTCACCATAAACCATAGGAATGTGATATACCTATTTTGGCCGAATGAGTTCATGTGATTGGTGCTGAAATTTTTACTTGTAAATGGTTAGAAAGCCTTGTAAAGGTCATCATAAGGAAAGAGGAGAGAGAAAGTTATGGTAAATTTTATGCTTTAGTGAATTGTCCAATTTGAAGCCTTACCATTTCACCTTAAAAGTGTGCACAAAAATTTCAAGTTGTGGGATTAGATGTATTGCCATCATTGATATGAATAATGAGTTAGAAAAGTATAAAAAAGGATGGCTTAAAGTGCACTTACACAATTTTGAGGTGTGAGAAATGTTAGGCATAATTATTGGAATTGTTGCCAAAATGTTTAAATGGTGAGAATGATGCTAGAAAGGAATCAAATAAGTTAGAAATGCCATGTTCTGATGATTTCCTTGCATTGGCCGAATGCAATATAGGATTTTCCCTAGAATGGCTAAACTTGTATGTCAATTGAGAGTAGCTTAAAGTGCCATCTAAATTGACCTGTGTTATGGGAAAAGAGGGAAAATGATGTAATGATCAAGAATGAATGGTAAATAGTATACATTTTTCCATTGATAGAAAAATGTCCAAAATCATGTGAATATGATTGAATAGCATAGAAATGCTTAATGTAATTATGAAAGGCAAGGTTAGAGCTTCCTTGTGGGGAATGATCTGGTGTATACTCCCAAGGAATGAAATGAGGAGGAATGATCAGGTGTATACCTCCTAAAAAAAGCTTCCTTATAGGGAATGATCTGGTGTATACTCCCAAGGAATTAAATAAGGAGGAATGATCTGGTGAATACCTCTTGAGACTAAAAGCTTGTGAAGGAATAATCTGATGTATACCTTCTAGGGAATTTACCTTGAGGGGAATGATTTGGTGTAAACCCCCAAGGAATTGAAATGTAAAAGGAATGATCTAGTGTATACCTCCAAAGAGCACAATTAAGTGGAAGGGAATGATCTTATGTATAACTTCCCATAATTGAGTATTTATGAAATGTTATGTTATGTATTGCATGAACGTGATTTATGTGATTATGATTATGACATGTAAGCATTGAATGCTTGTAGTCCATTCCATGAATGATTTAATTGACTGTGTATTTCATTTCTATAGTTGCATCCACATATATTTTCATGATAAGTCGCATTTAAGCATCTATATGAAAAGAGTTTTGAAATTAAACCGCATGTAGAGTGTTTTCTATATGATTACAGTGGTACATGTTAGTTGTCTTAAAATAAGTTGGTTTGTTTATCTACTGGGAATGTATTTCTCATTACTGAACTGATATGTATCAGATGACTAGATATTGCATGATAATCGAGGTGGAGTTGGACACAGTGGAAATTCCCTTCTTGGAAATTTTTACTATTGTCAAGAATGTCTATGTTATCACTATTTTTGAGTTTCATATGGAATAGATAAGTACATAAATATATAGCTATAGCTCGACCTTTTGGAGTCCTAATTCTATATGTTCTTTTTGGGTTGGAATTAGGGCTAATATTTTTGGCTGTACATAGAAAGAAAAAAAAAGGGCATATGTATAGGGATATGTGAAAGACCTATTCACCCATAATATTTTGTAAAAGGAGTATGAGTGGCAGGCTTGTTGTCTCCTTACTCCTTATGGATGGGTACTTCATCTATCCTAGTGTTTGTATACAAAATGATGTACTAAAAAATTATTATAATGTATATATATATCAGAAAAGTTTTTATATATTCTGTTGTAATAATATTTTATATTCCACTGTGCCAAAGCATTTTACCTGAGCATGAGAACCTAAACCTAATTGCAAAATAAATCTATAATGGATTGGATGCTCAAGAGATTTAAATAAAATTAAAGACTATAATTAATGTAACCACTTATCTGAAGAAGCAATATGACATTGTTAAGATAAGATAAGGGGTGTTACAGAATTCTCATGAGGGAAAGAGACATGTCCAGTGTGAATTTTGGAGGAAGAAGTCAAGAAAGGAAAGGGGGAAAGTATGCATTAAAAGCCCCCCATAAAGACCATTGGACAAGAGTGATATTCAATAATAACCAAGAAAAAAAGTAGTGTGGCGTGAAATAAGGGAAGAGGGGGAGAGTTAAAGTTGTTTTATTTTTATGACATGCCACCTAAGCCAAGAAAGAGACAAGAGGGAATTGAAATTGACTTTTACACTACAAACCATACGTGAGGTGAAGGGAAAGAAAAGAGAAAAGGAAGAGTGACCTTGCAACATCCAAAACTACACCTACACACGTGAAAAAGAGAGAAAAGGGGAGAAACACCAAGCTTGAAGAGGAAGAAGAAAAAGTGGTCAAGAAGAAAAGTAAAAGAAGTAAAGAATCAAGGGAAAGCCAAGAAAAGCCATCTTAGGACATCAAAGAGGTAGGTTAACAATTCTAATTTTTTGTTCCATGTTCTAGATATGCAACTCAATGTCTATATTTAAGTTTTTCATGGAACTTAGGTTGTCTTTACATTCTTGATTTAAATGTATGGTTGTGGCTAGCATGTGTGGGTATGAAATTGTTGATAGATGAAATAGCATGAGGATATTGTTAGATTATGGATTGGGGTTAGAAGTTGTGATGATCACAAATGAAAGCAACCCTAATCTTTTAAGTGTACTAGGTAAAGAACAATAATGAAGGAAATGGAATTGCCAAATGAATAAAACTCCCTAGGCCAAGTCCATGAAATTCATTCTTGGAATTTTATAAGCTATGCCTTATGACTTCAAATCAAAGTATGGAAAATTGTTAGAATGTTTAGAAAGAAATTGTATATAGATTGGAATTGATTTTCCAAGAAAAAGAAATAATTATGGACATGATTAGAAATTTTTGAAAGGAATTATATATTGGAATTAATTTTCCAAGAAAAAGAAACAATTATGGACATGATTAGAATTTTTGAAAAGGAACTATATACTAGAATTAATTTTTCAAGAAAAAGAAATAATTATGGACATTATTAAGAATTTTAGCAAGGAAATATTTATTGGAATTAATTATCCAAGAAAAAGAAATAATCATGGACATTATTAGAATTCACAAGAAGAAATTATATATATTGGGATTAACTTCCTAAGATAAAGAAAAAGAAGTATTATGGGAATTATGAGAATTACTAGAAAGAAAAGGTACATGGGAATTTAATTCCAAGAAAGGGAAATTATTAGAAATAAAATATATATGGAAATTAATTTCAAAGAAAAGAAATTTATATTGGAATTGTTAAAATTCTATAAGGATTATACCTTAGAAAATATTCCTAAGAAAAATAGAAAATTTTCCTTAAATATTGAATGTCCCATATGAAATGTATACTTGCATTAAGCTTACAAGAAAAAGATAATCTCCCTTGAAAAAAATTGACGAGGGATTTCAGGGGTGGCCAAGTGTCTACAAAGTGCCCAAGTGTGAACAATTACCCTAGGTGGTGGCCAAGTGTCCACATAGCACCCAAGTGTGCACAATGACCCTAGAAAGGTGACCAAGTGTCCACAAAGTGCTCAAGTGTGCACAATTACCCTAGGTGGTGGCCAAGTGTCCACATAGTGCCCAAGTGTGTACAATGACCCTAGGAAAGTGGCCAAGTGTCCACATGTGCCCAAATATGCGCAAAATATTTTAAAGGTGGCCAAGCATCCACGAGTTCCCAAGTGTGCATAGCTAAAGGACACAGAAAAATTTAAGAAGGATAAGCTTAAATAAATTGTTACCATTATGCTAATGTAAGTCATCGCATGAGTATTTATAAGTACATTATTTTCATCCTATGTATCTCATATTTCTTGCCAGTTATATTATGCTGTATTTTATTCCAAGAATGTATAACTACTATTTTGGTGCTTGCACCCTGATACATATTGGTTGTTTTAAAAAATGAATTGTTAAGCTACTGGGAAACTTATGTTTCTCATTATATGCTAATATGTATCAGATACGGATGCATAGCTAGGTCGGGAGTTCGAGTTCTTTTTGAGTTAAGAAATTTTTGTAACCCCTAATCTTGTTTTGTTCCTAGTCTAGACATACTTCAGTTAGAAATAAGATTATTCCTTTGGCAATAGTTCTGCAATGTATTTAGGCAAGAACGGGGGAAGGGATAAGTGAAGGAGCGGTCCGTCTGGAAAATTTATAAAGGGAGTCTGAGTGACAGGATTGTTGTCTCCTGACTTCCTAAGGACGGGTACTTCGCATATCCTGATACATACTCATTATATTGTAATGGACATTATGAAACTTATTGAATTGTATGAAATTTTAAATTCCGAAGAGTAGCAAAGTATTTCTTTTATTTTGCTGTGCATGTAAGTTTAATTAATCTGAGCAAAGGATCCCGAACCTAATGCGTATAACATAATCCGATGGTTTAACTGCTCAGACTTAAAATAAATAAAAGTTAAAGACAATATACTGAACCTATCTATTTATATCAGAATTAATACTAGATAGGGGTGTTACAATCTAGGCATCTGATACATATCAGTACAATAATGAAAAATATATTCCCAGTAGTTAAACAAACCAGTTTATTTAAAATAACTGATGTGTACCACTGTAATAATACAGAAAACACCTCTACATTCAATTAAAATTTCAAAACTCTTTTCATAAACACCCTTGGGTATGACATATGTGAAATAGATGTGTATACAGCTATATGCATGAGATATGCAGCAAATTATATCATTCATGGAATGAACAACAAGCTTTTAACGCTTATATGTCTAAATCATATTCAAAAAAGTCACATCCATGCAATACAACTAATGGCCATACAAAAATACTTTACCTTGGAAAGGTATACACTAGATCATTCCCTTCCACATCATGATGTTCTTTGGAGGTTTACACCAGATCATTCCTCCTACATTTATCCCTTGGGAGTATACATTAGATCATTTCCCACAAGGTAACTTACTATGGAGGTATACATCAGATCATTCCTCCTCATAATTTTGGTCTCAGGAGGTATTCACCAGATCATTCCTCCTTAATCTTTAACTTTGGCATTCATACTTGCATTTAAGAATTTTCATACTATTCAGTTATTTTTACATGAATTTAGACATCTTGCTATCAATAGCAAACATTTCATGCTACTTACTATTCATTCTTGACCATTACATCCCTCTTGTCACTTAGCATAGGCCAATTTTGATGGCACATTAGGCTATTTTCAATTAACATGGGAATTTAGCTATTATAGGGAAAATCACACATAGCATTCGGCCAAGGTAAGGAAATCATGAGAAAGTGGCATTTCTAACTCACTTGGCTCATTTCTAGCCTTTTTCTTACCATTTAAACATAATGGTAACAATTCCCATAATTATGCCTAACACTTTCTCACACCTTAAAATTGGTAAGTGCACTTTAGTCCATTCTTTTTCCCATTTTTCCTAGCTCACTTTCCATGCCAAATGTGATAATGCACACAATCTCACAACTTCACATTTTTATGCACACTTTTAAGGTGAAATGGTAAGGCTTCAAATTTGGTAAAATGGCTAAAACATTGAAGTACCATAACTTTCTCTCTCATCCTTTCTTGGAACTAAGTTTATATGGTTTCTAGGCCATGTTTAAGAAAAATTTAAGCACCACTTACATGCATCAATTTGGCCAAGATAAGTCAGTCATACATTCATGGTTAATAGTGAAATTTGAATTTGAGAAAAATGCTTAAACACTAACTTACCTAGACTTTCTCTCTCTTACCATTTTCTAACACTTTCTTTCACTCTTTCTAACACAAAATTTTGCCAAAATTCAGCATCCTTCCAAACCCTAGCATTCGTCCAAGAGGAGAAATCAAGCTAAATGGAGTGGTTTCATCACCTTACTTACAATACCCCAACATTCATCCAAAAATACCATTTTCTCACTCTTACAAACACAAACTCAGCCTTGGTACAAGTTAGGGTTTGGCAAAATCAAAGTTCCATCCATGAAAATTTACCATTTCATGAGTTTCTATACATTCCAACATTTCTATAGCCATAAACACAAGTTGTTTTCAACATATTTCAAACCCAAGCATGCAAATCCACCATAAAAATGTAGAGAGAGAAATAGCCATCATTCTTGCAAGTTGAAAACACCATAAACACACCATAAAACAAGAAAAGAATGGCATAGGATTGTTTAGCTACTTTGAAAAGCCAATAAAAATGTAATTTCCAAGTTGTTTTGGTGAGAACTCCTCCTTCTTCAAAGCTATGAAGTAAATCGGCCTTCTCCCTCCTTCTCCACCTTTCACGACACTTCTAGTATATGGAGGAAGAAGAAGGCTGAAATATAGACTTTAGATTATTTACAAAAATGCCATTAGTGCAAAAATGTCCAATTTATCCCTTTTTCTTCTCTTTTTCAACAATGGCCTTGTGTCTCCTTAAGAATGTAATTTTATGCAACTTCCATGGGTTGGGACTGTTCTGCCCCCTCAAGAATTTTGAAATTTCAGAGTGATCCCTCAACTTTTTGGAAATTACAAATAAGTCCCTAAGGAAAATTGCCATTTTTCCATTTAGTCCAAATTGGTCATTTTTGCTCCAATTTTCACCCTTTTCGGCCTCATGGTATAAAAATCACTTAAATAAGATTTTATAAAAATTATTCTTGTGATTTTACTAATTTATCCTTATTTTATCAAAATTACAATTTTTTCCTTAAGGCAAAATTACCATTTTTCCCTTTATGCCAAAGATTATCATTTCACCCTTTTTCTTTCTTCTTTGAAGCATAGTTGGACAAGGATTTCCAATTTCTATTTTTCTTGAAATATTTAAGATAAAAATTTAAATGTTCTACATTATGTAAAATTATCAATATGCCCTTAGGGTGAAATTACAATTTTACCCTTCTTAGGGAAAATTGTCTTCTTGACAACAAAAGCACATAACTAGATTCTTCTTCTCTCTTAAATGAAATAATAAATGTCCTTTGATGTAACTTCATGAAAAAAGAGAATTAAATCAATTTTTCCCTTCATGGTAAAATTACTATTTAACCTTTCCTTACCAAATTTCCAATTTTATTCTTTTATCACAAAAGTGATTATATCATGATAAAAATGTCCATTCTAACTCCTTAATAAATCATCCTTAGCATCGTGCAAATAATAATAACAATAATAATGGTAACAACGTCATCATAAAAATACAAGTGTTTAGAGCAGATGTTACACTTACCAGTGGATCATATTCTTGGTACGCTATCTCCCATATATAATCTAGGATGACTTGGCTTGTATCCATGATTATGCTAAATTCTAAGTAAATGTTTCCTTTTAATTGGCCATTTAGGCTACACTAACTTAAAATTTTTAGCCATCACGGTGTTTTCTAAAAATATTTATTCTGAGTGGATGTTTAACCATCTATATTTATGATACAACCATGGAAAGCCCAACGACTATCCCATACTGACGATTGGTCACTAGGTTACAAGCTAGTCAATTCTAAAACATATATTGGAAATACTTCCTCTAAGTTTTCTTCCTTACATTTCTTTGTTTTCCTTTCTTTATCTATGTTTCTCTCTCTATTTCTTGTCATGATACTATACTTTCATAAACTATAACCCTCATAACAATTTCATGACCAAATTACATAGAAACAAGAGGGGTTATTCTCGGCCAAGAGAAGAAAACAAGGGAAAAGTATTGATTTCTTAATTTAATTTCCTAATTTCTGCTCTAGCCCTTTTTATAAACATAATTTTATAGCTTCCCTTCCATTTCTATACAATTTTTCCAGGCCATGTTTTTCCATTTCACATTTAGGGTCCTAAAGAGAATATTTGCACTTTTCTTTGTCATATATTTCCATTTCACTCATTATCTATCTATACATACCTAAAAGTATGTCTATTCTCATAACATACATAACATACCTTTAGGTATGTATTCAACAATTTCATCATTCTCAATGTACATTATAATTACTAGGATTTCATGATTTTGAAGCTTTTCACCAAAATTTCATCATGCTTTCGGTTAAGAAATTCCAATCTAGGGAAAATAGGATAGTTTAATCAAAAACATCAAGTTCCCTCTTTCTTTTACTAGTAGCGAAATTGCCAATGAAAATCTTAGGCAAAGTTTCACAACATTTTCCCTTGCCAATCTACATGATACCTCAGCCAAGGAAGGAAAATTTAGGCAAAATATGCCATTTCATCAAGCTATAAAACTTTTTCTCATTTTATCCATAGCCAAGAAAATATCATGTGGAATGGACAAGATTGAAAAAAAATCTTTTTCACACGTAATTAATTTTGGCTAAGTGAAAGAAAAAGGGAAAAATAATGTTTTGTTATCAAATAAAAGTTTTCTTTCTCTCCTTTGGCCATGAACAACAATCACATTACCCATATAAAGTTTAACCACATTCTTCCCTTGTCCTCCAGCATGTTGTTTCAGCCAGGGAGAGAAATTTAAGGGAAACAAATCATTTCATCAAGATATACATTCTTCTTTCCCATAACCAAGACAACATCATGTTAAATGGGCAAGGTTAAGCAAAATTTAACAAAAATTCTTTCCCAAATACTTTCATGCTCTTGGCTAAGTGTGGAAAGAAATGAAAACCATATTATTTAATTACAAATTCATTCCTTCTTTCCTCCTTCATCTTTGGCCAAGACAATACTAGGAAAATAAGCAAATTTCATCAAAATTTTCCATTCCACAATGAAGCATAACCACGGTCAACAAAGGGGAAATTAGGAGTCAACATGGTTTCCATCCAATCTTTCATTTATCCCATGTTCACCATAAATTAATCATAAAACATTATATACCCAAAAAAATCATGAGAATCCAAGAATCATATAACCATCATTCAACAATTGAGCATTTTTCATGGAAATAGAAATAAATTTACAAATTTGTCATAAACATTTTAAAACTTTCAATTAATACTCAAATATGTATCATTCATCATTTTAAGCAAATCCCAATAGAATTTTTGGCATTTTAAGAATGTAGAGAGAGAAGTGGTATTGTTCATGGTAGCCATGGAAGATATCTAAGAGCTTAAAAACAACCATGAAACATGAGATAAATGGTGGGGGGATGTCGAGCTACCTTAGTTTATCAATGAAAATAAGTTTGTCTTGAAGTTTCCTCCTTTCTTTCCCTTTCTTCTTCTTCCTTCTCCCTTCTCGGTTTCATGCTGGACCTTCTTCTCCTTTCCCCTATTTTTCCCATTGGCTTTTCTTGTTTAGAGGAGGAAGGAAACATGCTTTTAAAATGAGTGGTAAAAGACCATTTTGCCTTTTCTTACAAAAACTATTTTATCCTTCACTTTTTCCATCTTTTTCCTTCATTTTTTCTTTTCAATTTTGAAAAATGATACAATATAAATTCTATAAATATTTTCATGATGAAATGACAATTTTACCCCTAAGGTATAAAATTACAATTTTTCCCTTAGTGTAAAATTACCATTTTGCCCTTTTTGTCAAAATGGCCAATTTACCTCTTTATTGGCTTCCATAATTTTCAAAAAATTTGAGGATTAATCTTGAGGGTATTTGTCACTATTTTTTTTAAGTAAAATGATAATTTTACCCTTGTGGTAAAATTACTATTTTACCCTTGGGTGAAATTACCATTTTATCTTTGGATAAAAATTTGTCCTTTTTGTCATTGGATTTTCTTCTAGATATTTTTCAAGCGTAATCATTAGGTTTCGGATATTTTTCCAACATCATAATGACGTATCATAAATTCATGAGATATTTTAGAGGCAAAATGATTACTTTTCATCCTTTAGTGAAACCTTTTTATTCTTCACTTTAGTCCTTATCTTTTTCTTTCAATTTGGTCCCTTTTCTCATTTTTCAAAATTCTAGGGCAATTTAATTTAAATCTTTGGGCATGAAATTGCTACATTTATAAATTTAAAGCATACCTAAAAATAGGAAAAATATGGATATTACAATAAGTAGTAACTATGGGATTTCATATTCCTGTGGGATACGACCTTGATACTCACCATTGCACTAGGCTACGTCGATAGGTACACTATCTTAGGTGTAGTTATACATAGAGCATTGGCAGCCCCATCAAGTTTTTGCCGCTGTTGCCGAGGACTTCTTGTGAAAACTAGAGTGAATTTGCTATTTTTTTACTTTAGCCACTTTTACTTGTTTTATTTTGTTTTGGTTTTTAATTCTTTTTCTTTCTTTCTTCTTTTGTTTGGTTGTTGGGTTATGTGCCATTGTTAGTTTTAGGGAAGTTATAACCATGAATTCTACATCAGTCTTAACAGTTCAAATACAAAGGGAGCTTCTTGTTAAGTAGATTTACCAATCCTTGATGCCAGAACAGGTAGTACAGTTTGTTTGTGAGTTTTGTGGTGACCCACATTATAATGAACACTGTGATGCCAAAGTTATGCTTGTTAATCCTTCCACTTCTCTCTTTTCTCCTTATACTTTTTCTGCTGATTTCAAATAGGTCAATTATATGGGGATTGCCCTAAGTTAGCAAAATAATCTGGGTGGAGGAGCTATCCAGATTTCAACTGAAGAAATGATACTACCCAAGATTCACCTAATTTTCAATGGTTGTACTAGTAGCAACCCCAACAATAAATTACTCCAAATCAATTTCCTCAAGGGCAAGAGAATAAATCCAATTTAGAGGAAATGATTATGAAGTTTGTTTCCACTTTAGAGAGTAGGTTCCAGTAGACAAACACAATCATTAAAATTCAACAGGCCTCCATTTAGAACATGTAATACCAAGCAGGATATATTTTTAAGATATTGGTTGAGAGTCAGCTAGGAATGCTCCCCAACACTCTAGATTCTAATCTAAGGGAGCATTGGAATGCTATCACTCCAAGTTTAGGTAAGCAAGTATTTGGCCCTTTACCATTGACTACTGATGATAATACTATTATACAAGATGTGCTAGTCAATAAAGAGCCAGAACCTGAGGTAAGTGGGCCATTAAAGTAGAGGACAAGAGCTCTAAGAGGGAATACAGGCAACCTATTCCATACCTTGCTATACTGAAGCAGGAGAAGGTTTATTTTGACTTAGCTACTTCTTTAAGACACTCTTTGTAATAACCCTATTTTTGGAATAAATTAAATTAGGTAAAATAAAATTAGATTTTGTCAGAATTAAATTAAGTGTGATTTTTTTGAGCCTGCGGTTGAAATTTGAGAATTTTTCAGAGTTAAAATTTTATCTTACAGAGGAAAACTTGATCCAGCTTCAAGAAATTAACAGGTAATGTGGAAGGCTTAAAATCTTCAAAAGACCTTCGAATTCCTTCCGTATAGGCATATATTCTTCCCTAGATCAAAGAATGCATCCGAAATTTATCCCGGGCGAAATGAAAAAAGACCAAAATGCCCTTAGAGGCCTTAAAACTCCAAAACCCCACTTTTCCCTCTCATTTTTCCTTTCCTTTCTCTCTCCTCCATACATTTTCTCTCTCTACTCACTCATTTTCGCGCGCCACTACCAACTACCAGAAACTCCGCCCTACGTCATCGCTAGACCCCGCCACCAGTGCAGCTCGATGCCACCGACCTCCAGCCACCATTCCCAACTGCCAACGGAAGCCATAGCAGACAAAAATAGCCATATTTTCCCTCAATCACGAAAATCCAACTCCATCGTGATCTCCGCCGTCTGATGCCATCCGGCCACACTGTCATCATCGTTGGGTAGCCTGAGCTACCAGCTTCCTCTAACACCTTTCAGCCGGTGGAAAGCCGCTGCCACACTCCCGGAACGGAGGAAAATAGTTGTGCCCAACTGCACACTTTGTCGCCAAAAAACGCCGTCAAAATTGCCATGTTTCACCGAACGGACACCGGATCCGACATCCTCAAGTTGCAGGCTACATTTTGGTGTATTTTTAACCTCAGCCATTGTGTGCCGCCGTGAGTCACCATCTGTCGCCATGCTCTGCCGTGCGCCATAGCCAAAATTTTTGAAAAGTGCCGGAATCAAATTTCAAGCTTCTGAAACCCCTGATATAATTTAAAATCTTCCAATTTGATTTTTTTCCTATTGAAATTGACTCTAAAAATGTTTAAGAATTAGGCCGCCTTAGGAATTTAATAAATTGACATAAGAAAGCCTAATTAAAAGAAAGAACCTATGTAAGATTTTAATTATTTCCTCAGGAAAGTAATTGGGATCAATTTCTAAGGAAGAAGGGCTTGAAAATATACCAAGAAGAAGAGGGAGATTTAGTCAAAGAGAAAGGAAGCAAGGTAGGTTGACAATTCTTAAAAATAGTGTCCCAAGATTTTAGATATGTATGTCATGTTTCTACAAGCTTTCATAGGACATTGTTGCCATCTTACATGCTTGATATTATTCATGTTTTGCTGGCCAAATCCGTATGATAGAGTGGTATGTGGGTATATGATAACATGAATATTGATGTTGTGGAAATGTTGGTCAATTAATAATGTTACCATGATAGACCACGGTTAAGCATACTAGAAATGGATGCATGCTCCTTGAAAACTAATTCTCCATAATGGGAGTGTTAGAGATGTCATTATAGAAAGTGTGAACTTTGGCTATAACCGTGTAAATGCAAGTGAGGTAACCTATTCCAATGAAAGGGAAAACATGTCTATTTTCTCAATGAAGCCAATTTCTTTGTCAAGGTTTAATTGTGTTATGGATACATCAGATCCTAAATAGAAAAAGTGAAATGTAGCAATAAATGATTCTAATTTTAAGGGTAATATTTAAGAACTAGGAAAAAGGGAAATTTAACTGGTCAACCACTCAATCCCCCTGAGTTTCCTTAAGGAAAAAATCATGGAAATTCTTCCTTGAAAATTATTAAGATTTTATCATTGAGACATTATTTAAGAATGGAGAATTAAACTAAGTTATGCAAAGAATTTTCATAAATAAAAATGATTAAGAGACATTTTACAATGATAAAAAAAGGGGAAACACAGCTAACAAGGGAAATCATAGATAGGTTTATGATTTATGAGGTATGGCCAAAGGTACTCCACACGGTAGCCTAGCAAGGCATGGCCGAATGTGCTCCATGCCCATCACCTAGTGTTCGAGATTACGCTATATATGTGGCCAAGTGTCCACGAATTACGAGGTATGGCAAAAGGTGCTCTACACGAGTGGCCTAGCGAGGCGTGGCCAAAAATACTCCATGCCCATGACCTAGTGCTCGCAATTACGCTATATATGTGGTCGAGTGTCTATGGATTACGAGGTGTGGCCAAAGGTGCTCCACACAGGCAGCCTAGTGAGGTGTGGCCGAAGGTGCTCCATGATCATGACCTAGTGCTCACGATTATATTATATACGTGGCCAAGTGTTCACAGATTATGAGGTGTGGCCAAAGGTGCTCTATACGGGCAACTTAGCAAGGTGTGGCCGAAGGTGCTCCATGCCTACGACCTAATGCTCGCGATTATGCTATATACGTGGCCGAGTGTCTATACTTTATGAGGTGTGGCTGAAGGTGCTCCACATGAGTGACCTAGTGAGGTGTGGCCGAAGGTGCTCTATACCCATGACCTAGAGTTCACGATGGTTTTATGTACATGGCCGAGTGTCTACGGATTATGAGGTATGGCTAAAGGTGCTCCACACAGGTGACCTAGTGAGGTATGGCCAGAGGCGCTCCATACCTATGACCTAATGCTCACAATGATTTTCATAAAGTTGGTTTAGTGACCAAATAACACCCCAGGGCACTCAATTAATCTAGATTGGTAAATGTAAAATTTAATGCATAAGCAATTTGTTTAATCACGTGATAACGTGTATAATTTTATGTGGATATGTTTCATTTGAAAGAGAATATCTTATTTTTATGTGGACATCTAAATTTATCATGCAATGCTTGCCTGTTTATATTTATGAATAACATGTTTTAATATCAAGAATGTAGAAACAAATGTTTTGATGCTTGCACCCTGGTACATATTAGTTATTTTTAAAACCTGAATTGTTAAGCTACTAGGAAACTTGTGTTTCTCATTACTATACTAATATGTATTTGATGCAGACGCATAGGAGGGTCGAGAGGTAGCAATTCCATTTTGATTTAAGTGAGATTTCTGTAACCCCATTTCAGGTCCTAGTCCAGATATATTTAACTTAGAATTAGAATTATTCTTTTGGCAGTAGACATGGGATGTAAATAGGAAATAATTAGGGAAGGGGTATGTGTGTAACGACCCCCTAATACGTCGTACGCGATGCTCGTCTGATTAGCGGAAGCATATGTGGCATTCTGAATGTCTATTCCCTATGTGGGAACGTCAGGGGATCGCTACTGGTTGAGCGTAACCCAAATAGATTCTCCGTTATCCATTCAGATTCTGTTCAACCCTGATTCACACGCAGCTAACTAAATACACATACATATATCATCAATAATAACTCTGGAATGAAATCTAAAACTGATATACATGTCTCATTATACATTCATACACATTTCAATTCAAATCCATAAGTTTACGGCTGTAAGTTCTACCGAAAATCCGGCAGAGTTTCCTCTGTAATTTGGTCATATCCTGCGAGAATCACTGCTTAAAACGTAACAACCCGATCCAATAACAGCTGTAAACATACTAATATAAATCCATACACCGTAACATTAATTCATCGCTACAATCCATACATACTGTCTGTAACGTCATATATACATTCAGCCTAGTCCATACATAAGTTACAAGAAACAAAATCTGATAATTAATAGTGTCATCAAAGTATATGTACAAACGATTCAAGCCTAAGCTAAATAATCCTCTGTCTATCCTCAAGTTAGCTTCGGCTATCGTCTGGCTCCCGCTCGTCCCTCGTTCATCTGAGTACACAACCTAATGAGATATGAATCCCAGTAGAATAATTTACAATTTAAATGTCATTCAAAAACCATTTGAATACTCAGCGGTGCGAACACCGAAATCGTCTTCCCGAAATCGATTAAACAAAGTGGAATACCTTATCTTTAAAATCGTTTAAACACATGGAAATTGCGGCAATATATCACAATCTGGAAATCTGTTTCTTTTAAAATCTGTCTTAAAAATCAAGTGAAATCCCATGCCCTGTGTATCTCAGTCCACCTTGGTTACAAATCCATCAGAATAGAATCTAAATCATCTTCTAATTGCACGTAGTCTAGAGAATACCTCTCTTATCGTTGGGTGTGATCCGTAACACCAATCACCCGAATCAAGCCTATATTGTGAGTGTGATCCGTAACACCAATCACTCACTCAAGGACCAGGGTGAGAATCAACATCTAGGGCGTCCCTAGCATGTGCACATACGCCAATTCTCATCCTCATCTGATCTATTCGAACTCACATGCACTCTGTCGGCTATTCCTCAGGGTTCTAGGGTATCACGCCTAAATCACAACGTTTCCCCGTGTAGGTTATCCACCCTTATACTCCCTAAACCTTTCTTAGGGTCGTCCTGGTTTAACGCGCAATCCCTAACTCAGTACAGGTTAAATCTGATAAAAATAGTTTCGTTTAAAAGCTTCCTGTACGAGGGATACTTAACTAGTCCCATACCGGCTATCAAGTACCCAACCCTAAGTAAATCCGCCTAAAGGCATCTAAACTCGATAAACAAGGTGTCTAACATGCAATTAGGGTTTTCAAAGACACGTGCATGCAATTTTATCCCATCGAAAGCAAAGACGCAATTCCATACAAATCGCCTAAATCAGTTAGGTATTCACTAAATCAATTACAGGGTTCTGAAGTGTAAATTATCCTACCTGGTCTCCGGCCGCTTCAATTCAAATCAGGACTCTGTGAAATCTCGGTTTCTGAGCCCAATTAATTCCCTGGACATGAAATTGAATATTTAGATTCGTCACGTCATCCAATTTTCAATCCTAAACCCTAAGCACACGCTACCTAGGTTAATTAATTGCCTAATTACGTTCGCGACCATTTCAATCATATAACGTCAGCTTTTGGGAAAGCGGACCTTACCACTGCTTTCGGATTATGGAATTCTACGTCCGGTGATCTCGGTTTCCGGGATGCACGTCCCAGGAACTCGACGCAGCGGCACTGGCGGCGCCGCGGTGCGGCGGCGCACAGCGGTGAGGTGCGGTTTGTCTCGAAAATCACACCACGGTGAAGCCCGTGAAGCTCGGGAGTCCGAATCACGGTGGTGGCACGGCGGTTCACGGCCGTTTGAACGGTGTTTTCCGGCCACGAAGAGTCTCGCACGGCGGACGGCGTTTTGCCTCGATCCGGGCGCGTCCGACCTCCTTTCGACGGCCGAGCTCTGGAGGCGGTGGCGGCTCGGGCTACGGTGGTGAAGCGGTGGCGGTCAACGGCGTCGGACGGCGCAAGATCGCCGGGAAATTTCGCGCGATGGAGAAACGGCATTTTTCGGCGTCTGGCGGCCGTTGGTGGCGGTGGTTGGTTGCTGGTGGTTGTGGGCAGTGAGGGCTGTCGGTTGGTACCCTTGGTGGCGGCCCACGGTGGCTGTGGTGGCCGTTCACGGTGGAGGAAGGTGGAGAGAGAAAAGAGAGAAGAGAGAGAGAGTGTGGTGAGGAGAGAGTGAAATGGGAGAAATGGCGGGCTTTCGCGTAATTTAAAGCCTCCAGGGGCGATCCCGACTTTTCCCAGGCCACCCGGGGATCTTTTAGGGTGTCGGCATCCCTCCAGACGTTGGCACGCATTTCCATGCGAAAGTCTTGGCCTCCGTCAACGAAAGTGACGCACGAAACTCCTTCCGTCAGTTTCTGATCGCCGGATTACATTTCTTTCTGTTTGATCGAGTTTACGGCTGGCGACCTTCTGTATCAAGTCATTATCCTCAAAATACGTGTCAGGCTTCGTTTGATTGGGATTAGGGTTAAAATCAAGTTTTATCTTTTAAAATTCTTTAAAAATTCTTTCGAATCTTTCCCGTTGTTACAATGTGGAGGATCGGTCCCTCTTAGAAATTCTTTTAAAGGGGTTTAAGTGACAGGATTGTTGTCTCCTGACTTCCTATGGACAGGTACTTCTTGATACATGTTTACAGAAATGTAATGGACATTATTGAACATGTATTTATTTGAATTACATGAATGTTTTAATTTCTGCTGTGTAATTTAGTGTATTTTTATCCATTCTGCTGTACATACGAGATTTAATCTGAGCAAAAGATCTTGAACCTAATCCGCTTAATATAACTTAATGGTATAACTTCTTAGACATTAATTAAATAAAAGGATTAAGAATAATGTATCAAACCTATCTAATTATATTAGAATTAATGGTAACACTAGATAGGGGCATTATGTAACATCCGCTCCAAAAAGCTTGCATTTTTATGATGACGTTGTTACTATTATTATTGTTAGTATTATTTTTGGAGTGTTAAGGATGATTAATTAAGGAGTTAGAATGGCCATTTTTATCATTATATAATTACTTTTGTGATAAAAGAATGAAATTGGAAATTTGGTAAGGAAGGGTAAAATAGTAATTTTACCATGAAGGGGAAAATTTATTTAATTCTCTTATTTCATGAATTTACATCAAAGGATTCTCATTATTTTAATTTAAGAGAGAAGAAGAATCTAGTTATGTAAGAGATTACTTGCATTTGATGTCAAGAGACAATTTCCCTGAGGAAGGGCAAAATCGTAATTTTACCCTAAGGGCATATTAGTAATTTTACATAATGTAGAAAATCTAATTTTTACCTTAAGTATTTTAGGAAAATAGAAAATAGAAATCCTTATCCACCTATGCTTAAAGAAAGAAAGAAAAAGGGTGGAAATGATAATCTTTGGCATAAAGGGCAAAATGGTAATTTTTCTAAAATAAGGGTAAATTAATAAAGTTTTATGAAAATTTATTTGAGTGATTTTAACACAATAAAGCCGAAAAAGGTGAAAAATGGAGCAAAAATGGCCAATTTGAACTTGAATGGCAAAATGGCAATTTTTCTTAAGGGCTTGAGTGCAAATTTTGAAAAGTTGAGGGACCACTCTGCAATTTTGAAACTCTTGAGGGGTAAAAAAGTCCCAGCCCATGGAAGTTGCACAAAATTACATTTTCAAGGGGAGTGAATGCCATTGATGAAAAAGAGAAGAAAAAGGGACAAAATGGATATTTTAGCACCAATGGCATTTTTGTAAATAACCTAAACTCTAAATTTCAGCCTTCTTCTTCCTCCAAGTGCTAGAAGTGTCGAAGAAGAGTGGAGAAGGAGAAAGAGGCCGAGTTGCTTCATAGGTAAGGAGAAGAAGAATTTCTCACCAAAACAACTTGGAAATTACACTTGTATTGACTTTTCAAGGTAGCTAAACATGCCTATGCCATTCTTTTCTTGTTTTATGGTGTGTTTATGGTGTTTTCAACTTTGCAAGAATGATGGCTTTTTCTCTCTCTACATTCTTATGGTTTATTTGCATGGATGGGTGTGAAATATGTTGAAAACTAATTGTGTTCATGGCTATATTCATGTTGGAAAGCTTGAATATCTAAGAGATGGTGAATTTTCATGGATGGAACCCTAGTCTTGCAAAACCCTAACCTATATCAAGGCTGAAATGGTATTGTATAGAGTGAGAAAATGGTGTTTTTGCATGGTTTTTGCTTGAATGTGATGATGGTGTTGTAAGTTAGATGGTAAAACAACTCCATTTCCTTGCATTCTTCACTTTGGCCGAATTGTTGCTTGTGTAAGGGTGCTGAAATTTGGTTAAATTGGTGTTAGAAAAAGTGTGAGAAAGTGGTAGAAAATGGTAAGAGAGAGAAAATATTTAGTGTTTAAGCATTTTTCCCATTTTCTAATTTCACCAATAACCATAAATGTGTGACTTTCTCATCTTGGTCAAATTGATGCATGTAAGTGGTGCTAAAATTTTGCTTGAAAATGGCCTAGAAACTATATAAATTTAGTTCCAAGAAAGGAAGAGAGAGAAAGTTATGGTAATTTTATGCTTTAGCCATTTTACCAATGTAAAGCATTACCATTTCACCTAAAAAGTGTGTATGAACATGTGAAGTTGTGAGGTTAGGTGTATTGTCATGTTTGGTAGGAATGAGAGCTAGAAAAATATGAGAAAGGATGGCCTAAAGTGTGCTCACCTAATTTTTAGGTGCGAGAAAGGGTAAGGCATAATTATGAGAATTGTTACCATAATGTTTAAATGGTAAGAAAAAGGCTAGAAATGAACCAAATGAGCTAAAAATGCCATTTTCTCATGATTCCCTTGCCTTGGCCAAAAGCCTTGTATAATTTTCCCTAGAATAACTAAATTTTTATGTTAATTGAAAATAGCCTAAGGTGCCATTGAAATTTGCCTATGTCAAGTGACAAGAGGGAAAATGATGTAATGGTCAAGCATTAATAGTAAATAGCATGAAATTTTGCCATTGATAGCAAGATGTCTAAATTCATGTGAAGGTGACTGAATAGCATGAAAATGCTTAAATACAATTATGAATGCCAAAGTTAAAGATCAAGGAGGAATGATGTAATGCCCCTATCTAGTCTCTCTCTCTTTTTCTTCTCCGATATAAATAGATAGGTTCAATACATTATCTTGATCCTTTATTCGATTAACATCTGAACCGTTATACCGTTAAATTAATTTAATCGACTAGGGTTTGGGATCTTTTGCATGGAAATGCGTGCCAATGTCTGGAAGGATGCCGACACCCTAAAGTATTCTCGGGTGGTCTGGGAAAAGTCAGAATCGTCCCCGGAGGCTTTAAATTACACGAATTCCCTCCATTTCTCTCTCTCTCCTCACCACACTCTCTCTCTCCTCTCTCTTTTCTCTCTCCTCCTTCCTCCACCGTGAACGGCCGCTACAGCCACCATGGGCCGCCACCAAGGTCACCAACCGACAGCTTTCACTGCCCACAACCTCCAGCAACCAACCACAGCCACCAACGGCCGCCGGAGTCGCCGAAAAAATGCTGTTTTTCCCCTCCATCACGCGAAACTTCTCCAGCTCAGATCGCTGCCGTTTGTCGCCGTTGACCGTCACCGCCCCCACCACCATGTAGCCTAAGCTGCCAACTTCCTCCAGTAGCTCTTTACCGTCGAAAGGAGGTCGGACGCGCCCGGATCGAGGGAAACTCTGTCCGCTGTGTGAGAATCTTTGTGGCCAGAAAACGCTACCCAAACGGCCGTGAACCGCCACCCCACCACCGTATTCAGACTCCTGGACTTGCGGGCTTCACTGTGGTGTGATTTTCGAGACAAACCTCACCCCTTTGCTGTGCGCCACCGTACGCCGCCGTACGCCACCGTGTGCCGCCGTGCCAGAGCTTCTGGACGTGCATCGGGAGAAACTGAGACCACCGTGACGCAAAATTCCATCATCCGGTCACATTGGTAAGGTCCGATTTCCCAAAAAATGATGACATCTGATTGAAATAATTGCCGAACGTAATTAGGCAATAAATTAACCTAGGTAGTTGAGTAACCGGGTTTAAGATCAAAAATTGGATGACGTGACGAGCCTGAATATTTAAATTTTGTCCAGGAAATTAATCGGGCTCAGAAATCGAGATTGCGTGGAATTCTGAAGTGATTTAGAGCATTCAGAGACCAGGTAGGATAATTTACACTTCCTGAACCCTAGAATTGATTTAGTGAATACCTGAATGATTTAGATGAGTTGTATGGATTTACGTGCTACTTTTGATGGGATAAATTGCATGCCTGTGTGCTGAAAACCCTAATTGCATGTTAGACACCTTGTTTATCTAGTTTAGATGCCTTTAGGACGGATTTACTTAGGGTTGGGTACTTGATAGCCGGTATGGGACGACTGTTAAGTATCCCTAGTACAGGGAGCTTTTAAACGAGATTATTTTTATCATATTTAGCCTGTACTGAGTTAGGGATTACGCGTTAAACCAGGACAACCCTAAGAAAGGTTTAAGGAGTATAAGAGGGGATAGCCTACATGGGGAAACGTTGTGATTTAGGCGTAATACCCTAGAACCCTGAGGAATAGCCGACCGAGAGCATGTGAGTTCGAATAGACTGTATGAGGATGAGAATTGACATATGTGCACATGCTAGGGGACGCCCTAGATGTTGATTCTCACCCGGTCCTTGAGTGAGTGATTGGTGTTACAGATCACACTCACAATATAGGCTTGATTCGGGTGATTGGTGTTACGGATCACACCCAACGATAAGAGAGGTATTCTCTCTAGACTACGTGCAATTAGATGATGATTTAGATTTTGTTACAACGGATTTGTAGCCAACGTGGATTGAGATACACCGGACATGGGATTTTATTTGATTTTTATAATTGATTTTCAAAGAAATGAATTTTATGATTTCAAGGGATTGCTGCAATTTCCATGTAATTAAATGATTTTTAAAGATAAGGTATTTCACTGTTTTCGAATTGATTTCGGGAAGATGATTTCAGTGTTCGCACCGCTGGGTATTCAACCAGTTTTCGAATGATATTTGAATTGTGAATTATTCTACTGGGATTCATATCTCATTAGGTTGTTTACTCATATGAGCAGGGACAGGGACAGGAACCCAGACGATAGCCAAGGCTGACTTGAGGATAGACCGGAGGATGATTTAGCTTAGGCTTGAATCATTTGTACATATACTCTGATGACGTTGTTGTTTATTGGGTTCTATCTCTTATGCTTTCTGTATGGATTGGACTGAATGTATATGTAATATTTTAGATAGTGTATATGGATTGTAATGATGAATTGACATTGCTGTATATGGATTTATGTTAGTTATATTTATTGTTGTTGTTGGACTGGCTGTTTGATTGTAAACAGGTGATTTTGTACTTTGGATATGATCGAAATACAAAGGAAACTCTGTCGGATTTTCGGTATGGTTTACCGCTGTAAACTTGGGAAATTCAGTTAGAATGTATGTGAATGCTTGACAGTATATGTATATGAGTTTTGGATGTTGAGTTTAATGATTGTACCCGTATGTATGGACTTTAGTTTCATTCCAAAGTTATTGATGATGTATGTATGTGTATTTAGTTAGTTGCGTGTGAATCAGGGTTGAACAGAATCTGAATGGACAATGGGAAGTCTATTTGGGTTACGCTCAACCAGTAACGATCCCCTGACATTCCCACATAGGGAATAATTATGTAAACTAACCCATATGCTTCCGCTAATCAGATAAGCATCGCGTATGACGTATTATGGGGTCGTTACATTCGGTGGCATCTAAAGGGGAGAGGGATGGTTCACGTGTATGTACGTTGATATTAACCTTTTCCCTTTTTACGTGTTGCAGCTTCCTTGCCCTTCCCTCATGCATCACACACATATATACAATGGTATCTCTCTCCCTCCCATTCACCTACTTTACCCTATGGTCAAAATAAGATCCATGTGTCCATGTAAGCCACCGAATGGAGAAACTAGTATGGTAATTTGTCACGTCTCTTCTCCTTTCCCCTCTCCTCAATAATTGTTGTGATTCACCCTATTGCCTAATGGTCTCCCTACGTGGTCCCTAGTATGCACCCTTTTCCTCTCTTGCTAACTTGGGCATATATATATGTATATTTTTATTTGAAGGTTGCACTACTTCCTTTCTTTTCACATGGAACTCCATGCATGCCTTATGTATGTATATATAAATTCTTCCTATTCCATTGATTTCTTCCTCACATGAAACCATGCACATAGGAAAAATTTGCACGTCTTCTACCCTCTTGACCTCACATGTGCCATTAAGGCCTTCATGTATGGATTTTAATGCTCTTTACTTTGGCCTTTAGGCTAGATAATAAAAAGAAATTAAGGGGTTACTTTAAGCATTACATTCTTAGGTAATTTGCCTTTTATTTGTTTTTTTAATCTAACAATTTAGGCCATTTAATTATGCAATTGGAGTTTTCCTTTCCTTAAACCAATTTCTTAAATTTGTAAAGAGAAGTACATTAATTAGCATCATGAGTTTTATTCATTGATTCAAGCTAATTAAATTATGGGTGTTACAAATGATCTGGTGAATACCTCCTGAGACAAAAATTATAAGGAGGAATGATCTGATGTATACCTCTATAGTAAATTACCTTGTAGGGAATGATCTAATGTATACTCACAAGAGATAAAATGTAGGAGGAATGATCTGGTGTAAATCTCCAAAGAACATCATGATGTGGAAGGGAATGATCTGGTGTAAATCTCCAAAGAACATCATGATGTGGAAGGGAATGATCTGGTGTAAATCTCCAAAGAACATCATGATGTGGAAGGGAATGATCTGGTGTATACCTTTCCAAAGTAAAGTATTTCTGTGTGGCCATAAGTTGTATTGCATGAATGTGACTTTTATATATATGATTTAGACTTATAAGCATTGAAAGCTTGTTGTCCATTCCATGATTGACATAATTTGCTGCATATCCCATGTCTATAGATGCATACACACCTATTTCATATATGTCATACCTAAAGGTTTATATAAAAAGAGTTTGAAATTTTAATTGAATGTAGAGGTGTTTTCTGTATTATTACAGTGGTACATATCAGTTATTTTGAATAAATTGGTTTGTTTAGCTATTGGGAATATATTTCTCATTTTTGTACTGATATGTATCAGATACCTAGATACTGCTTGATAATGGAGATTAAGCTAGTCACTGTGGAAGTTCCCTTTCTAAGAACTTTCACTATTATAAAGGTTATCTATGTTATATCTATGTTTGAGTTTCCTCTGCAGTAAATTAGACACTTAAGCATGTAGTTATAGCCCTTTCTTTTTAGTCCTGATTCTATATAGTCTTTTTGGTGTTAGAATTGGGACTATCATTTTTTTAGTTGTACATAGAGGAAAAAGGGCATATGTATAAGGATATATGAAAGACCTATTCCTCCATGATATTTTGTAAAAGGAGTATAAGTGGCAGGCTTGTTGTCTCCTTACTCCTTAAGGATTGGGTACTTCATCTATCCTAGTATATGTATACAGAACAATGTATCAAATAGTTATGATAATATATGTATAGTGGAAAATTTTTTATATATTCTGTTATAATGTATGTTATTTTTATGTTTCGCTGTGTCAAAGCATGTTTACCTGAGCAAAATAACCCAAACCTAATTGCATAATAAATTTATGATGGATTAAATGCTCAGGAAAAATTAATGAAATTAAAGACTAAAGATAATGTAACCACTTATCTGAATAAGTATTATGACGTTGTTAAGATAAGATAAGGGGTGTTACACGTTACATTAAGTGGTATCATAGCACAGCTACCTAGGTTAGGAACGTGGTAGAATTCCTCAGGTAATGGACTAGTTCAGGTTAATGGACTGTACCTAGGCGGTTAACTAGCTTGTATTTTATTTTGAACTTGAGGAATGGAGCATTAGGTTTGGGAAGATAGAAGCTCTTGTTGATGTTATACGTTACCTGCTTAATCAATTGTTATTGAGCTTGATCACCTCAGTAATACTTTATTTGTAAAGTGATGGTATGACACCAACATGGAGAAGCATATCATAGGCCCAAAACACAAAAGTGGCCTTGAATAAGGTTATGCAGACCATGAGATAAATGGCAGAAGCCACGAGAGCCCAGGCTATAGTCACAGTTGAAGCACTCCGTCAGGCCCATACTGATCGAAGTGAAGATACTTAGAATGGGGTTGAACTGATGAGGACTCAAGTCGGGGGAGGCTAGATTGAATTCCAAAGAGCCAGACCCTCTGTCTTTATTAGTGGGATGAATCCACAGAAGGCAAAAGAATGGGTACAGAAGATGGAGGAGTGTTAAAGTACTGGGTAGCACTAAGCTGCAGACAGTCTCCTTTGCTGCATATCAGCTAGAAGGAGAGGCTAAGTATTGTTGAAAGGGTTTATACCCTCAAAGGTGGAGAAGCAACCAATATAAGGATTTAATAAAAGATTGTGCCAAAAAGTTGAAGTTACCGGTGACTAGCTTATCTTGGCAATTATCTATGGTAGTCCCAACTAATGAACATGTGTTCAATATCATGAATCAGTTTGTGCTAGTATTTATGGAATATATCATAGTGTATTCTAAGAAAAGACAAGAGTGAGAACACTCAGCTTGAAAATGATCCAATAAGGAACTAGACTATTGGTCGGTGGACTGAATTTTAGAGGGCTAGGCTCTCTACATTTAAGGGAGATAGACTTAGCGAAGTCAATGAAATTTTTCTGAGCGGTTCCCAGGGAGAACTCTAAGAGAGGCTTAGCACCATTCCTATAGTAAGGGAGTTTCCTGTAGTGTTTCCCTTAAAGATAGAGAATTTACCCTCACATAGGGAAATTAAATTCACCGTTGATCTAGTGCCTGGCATCGAACCGATATCAATATTACCCTATAGAATGACACCCATAAAATTAAGGGAATTGAAAGTCCAAATTGAGGACCTATTAAAAAGGGGTTTATTAGACCCAATGTGTCACCTTGGGAATCTCTTGTTCTATTTATGAAAAAGACGGGAGCAAGAGGTTATAAATAGACTACCGTCAACTGAACAAAGTGACCATTAAGAAAAAATACCCATACCCAGAATAAATGACTTGTTTGACTAACTACAAGGAGGATACCACTAGATTGGGGGTCAGGGAGGAGGATATCCCTAAGACATCTTTAAGCACCTGACATAGCCACTGTAAGTTTTTAGTGATGTCATTCAGCTTGACCAATACACAGTGGTGTTTATGGACTACATGAATATGATTTTCCAACCTTGCTTAGATCAGTTTGTGGTTTTATTCATATATGACATTCTAATCTATTCAAGGACCCATGAAGAGCATGTACAACATCTCAGGATGGTGTTGCAGATATTGAAGGAGAAGCAGTTGTGTGTGAAATTGGAGAATTGTGAATTCTGTTAGAGGAGTTCAAGTTCTTAAGTCATGTAGTGAATGCAACAGGGATTTCAGTAGACCCCAAAAAAATTGAGGTTGTGTTAAGTTGATACCGACAAAGTACAGTTACAGAGATTAAAAGCTTTCAGGGTTTGGCAAGCTATTATCGAAAGTTCATGCATGGATTTTTTTTTCAGATCTCTTTGCCATTAACCTGATTAACTAGGAAAGGTGTAAAATTTAGATAGAGCGAGAAATGTGAAAGGAGTTTCCAAACTCTTAAGGATAAATTTACTACCACTCTAGTGTTAGTTATAGCAGACCCTACAGAATCATTTGAGGGTTACACTGATGCATCAAAGAAAGGTTTAGGATGCGTGTTTATGCAGGCTGGGAAGGTAGTAGTATATGCATCTAGGCAATTGAAGCCTGCAGAGGAAAGCTATCCCACCCATGACTTATAGTTAGCTGTCGTAGTCTTTGCCTTACAAATTTGGAGACACCATTTATACGAGGCAAGATTTAAGGTTTATAGTGATCGTAAAATCCTTTGGTTTTTATTTGATCAGAGAGAGTTAAATATGAGGCAGAGAAGGTGGTTAGAGTATTTGAAAGACTTTAATTTTGAGTTGAAATATCATGTAGGGAAAGCAAATGTTGTAGCTGATGCAATGGGTAGGAAATCCCTACAGGTGGCTTGTTAGATGATAAATGAGATGAGATTACTTGAGAACTTTAGGGATCTGAGTCTCAATGTAATTTCACTGCCAAATAGGTTAGCCAAGAATGATTTTCAAATAAGTTATGATTTGAGGGAACAGGTAAGACAAGCCCAATTAGAGGATGAATCCTTAGAGATTTATTTAAATCAACCTGATTTTTGGTTAGCCCCTGATGGAGTGCTAATGTTTAGGAAAAGAATAGTAATTTCGAACCATCAGGAACAAAAGGAGAAAGTGTTAGCAGAGGTTCATTGAAGCCACTATACCATTTATCTAGTTAATTCCAAAATGTATCAAGACTTAAAAAGAAATTTTTGGTAGTCGAGTATGCGAAATGATATCGCGAAGTATGTAAATGCTTGTCTTACTTGTCAACAAGTTAAGATAAAGCATCAAAGACCCGCAAGATTATTGTGGTCATTAGAGATACCAGAGAGAAAATGGGATCAAATAACCATGGATTTTATAGTTAGACTACCTAGAACACCAGCTGGTTATGATTCCATTTGGATAATAGTGGGTAGTTTAACCAAGTTTGCTCACTTTTTACCTATCAAAATTAGGTATTCCATAGAGAAATTAGCCCAAGTATACCTTAGGGAGATTGTGAGACTACACGGGGTACCATTAGGTATAGTATCAGACCGAGACCTTAGGTTTACCTCGAGATTTTAGCAACCCCTACAATAGGCATTAGGAACCCAACTTAAGCTTAGCACCACCTATCATCCTCAGACCAATGAACAGTCTGAGAGAACAATCAAAACCTTGGAAGATATGTTAGGAGCTTGTGTGCTAGAACAAAAATGAAGTAGGGATAAATACTTACCTCTGATAGAGTTTGCTTACAATAATAGTTATCACTCTACCATAAGTATGGCACCATAAGCTGCTCGATATGGGAGAAGTTGTAAATCTCCCTTAAATTGAGTAGAAATGGGGGAGAGTACAATGTTGGGACTCGAGATTGTTCAAGAGACTACTGATCATATCAAAATGATCCGGGAGAAGATGAGGGTTGCCCAACAGAGACAAGAAGCCTATGCCAATAGGAGGAGGAGACCATTAGAGTTTAATGAGGGAGAGCATGTCTTCCTAAGAGTGTCACCCACTACAGGTATTGGTAGACAAATAAGGACAAAGAAATTGAGTCCCATATTCTTACGACCATTCCAAATCTTACAAAGATTCGATCTAGTCGCCTACCAAATTGTTTTACCTCCCTACTTGTCAAACTTGCATGACGTATTCTATGTCTCGTAACTCTGTAAATATTTCCCAAATCTCACGCATGTATTGGGGAATCAGCTCATAATATTAAAGGAAAATTTGACTTATGAATCTACACCTATCCAAATCCTTGACTTTAAGACTAAGAAACTCCAAAATAAAGTAATCCCTTTAGTTAAGGTACTTTGGCAAGATGTAGCATCTCAAGAGCTGACATAGGAGAAGGAGGATGAGATGAGATAACGTTATCCAGAATTGTTTGCAGGTATGAATTTTGGGGACAAGTAATTTGGAAGTAATTTAAAAATTAACAAGTAATTTGGAAGGCTTAAAATCTTCAAAAGACCTCCGAATTCCTTCCATATGGGCCTGTATTCTTGCCTAGATTAGAGATTGCATTCGAAATTTATCTCGGGAGAAATGGGAAAAGACCAAAATGCCCCTATAGGCCTTAAAACTCTAAAACCCCACTTTTCCCTCTCATTTTTCCTTTCCTCTCTCTCTGTCCTCCATACACTTTCTCTCTCTTCTCTCTTGCTTTCGCACAACCACCAGCCACTGGAAACGCTGTTGGACCCCGCCACCAATGCAGCTCAATGCCGCTGACCTCCAGCCACCATTCCCGACCACTGATGGATGCCATAGCGGTCGAACAAAGTCTTATTTTCCCTCTATCGCGAAAATCCAACTCCATCGCAATCTCCGCCATCTGACGTCGTCCTGCCACACCGCCGCCATCGTTGGGTAGCTTGAGCTGCCAGCTTCCTCCGACAAATTTCAGCCAGTGGAATGCCGCTGCCACATCCCTGAAACGTAGGAAAATAGTTCCGTCCAACCGCGCACTTCATCGCCGGAAACACCGTCAAAATCACCATGTTTCACCGAACGGACACCAGATCTGACATCCTCGAGTTGCGGGCTACATTTTGGTGTATTTTTTACCCCAGCTGCTGTCTGCCACCATGCACCATCATGCTCCGCTGTGCACCGTCACTGAAATTTCTAAAAAGTGCTTGAATCAACTTTCAAGCTTCTGAAACACCTGGTGTAATTTAAAATCCTCCAATTTGATTGTTTTCCTATCAAAATTGACTCCGAAAATGTTTAAGAATGAGGCCGGCTTAGGAATTTAATCAATTGATGTAGGAAAGCTTAATTAAAAGAAAGAACCTGTCTAAGATTTGAATTGTTTCCTCAGAAAGAAGAGCCTGAAAATATACCAAGAAGAAAAGGGAGATTTAGTCAAAGAGAAAGGAAGCAAGGTAGGTTAACAATTCTTAAAAATAGTGTCCCAAGATTTCATTTGTTTATGTCATGTTTCTACAAGCTTTCATAGGACATTGTTGCCATCTTACATTCTTGATATTATTTATGTTTTGCTGGCCAAATCCGCATGATAGAGTGGTATGTGGGTATATGATAACATGAATATTGATGTTGTGGAAATGTTGGTCAGTTAATAATGTTACCATGATCGACCACGGTTAAGCATACTAGAAATGGATGCATGCTCCTTGAAAACTAATTCTCCATAATGGGAGTGTTAGAGATGTCATTATAGAAAGTGTGAACTTTGGCTATAACCGTGTAAATGCAAGTGAGGTAACCTATTCCAATGAAAGGGAAAACATGTCTATTTTCTCAATGAAGCCAATTTCTTTGTCAAGGTTTAATTGTGTTATGGATACATCAGATCCTAAATAGAAAAAGTGAAATGTAGCAATAAATGATTCTAATTTTAAGGGTAATATTTAAGAACTAGGAAAAAGGAAAATTTAACTGGTTAACCACTCAATCCCCTTGAGTTTCCTTAAGGCCAAAATCATGGAAATTCTTCCTTGGAAATTATTAAGATTTTATAATTGAGACATTATTTAAGAATGGAGAATTAAACTAAATTACGCAAAGAATTTTCATAAATAAATATGATTAAGAGACATTGTACACCGATAAAAAAAATGAGAAATGCAGTTGACAAGGGAAATCATATATAGGATCACAATTTACGAGGTATGGCCAAAGGTGCTCCAAACAGGTGACCTAGCGAGGTGTGGCCAAAGGTGCTCCATGCCCATGACCTAGTGCTCGCGATTACGCTATATATGTGGCCAAGTGTCCACGAATTATAAGGTGTGGCTAAAGGTGCTCTACACGGGTGGCCTAGCTAGGTGTGGCCGAAGATGCTCTGTGCCCTTGACCTAGTGCTCGTAATTACACTATATACGTGGCCAAGTGTCCATGGATTATGAGGTGTGGCCAAAGGTGCTTCACACAGGCGGCCTAGCCAGGTGTGCCCGAAGGTGCTCCATGCCTACAACCTAGTACTCGCGATTACACTTTATACGTGGTCGAGTGTCCATGGATTATGAGGTGTGGCCGAAGGTGCTCCATACCCGTGACCTAGAGTTCACGATGATTTTTTGTATGTGGTCGAGTGTCTAAGAATTACGAGGTGTGGCCGAAGGTGCTCCACATGGGTGACCTAGTGAGGTGTGACCGAAGGTGCTCCACATGGGTGACCTAGTGAGGTATGGCCAGAGGCGCTCCATACCCATGACCTAGTGCTCACGATGATTTCATAGAGGTGGTCTAGTGACCACATAACACCCCAAAGCGCTCAATTAATCTAGATCGGTAAATGTAAAAGTTAATGCATAAGCAATTTGTTTAATCATGCAGTAACGTGTATAATTTTATGTGGATATATTTCATTTGAAAGAGAATATCTGATTTTTATGTGGACATCTAAATTTATCATGCAATGCTTGCCTGTTTAGATATGTGAACAACTTGTTTTAATATCAAGAATGTAGAAAGAAATGTTTTGGTGCTTTCACCCTGGTACATATTAGTTATTTTTAAAACCCGAATTGTTAAGCTACTGGAAAACTTGTGTTTCTCATTACTATACTAATATGTATCAAATGCGGACACATAGCAGGGTCGAGAGGTAGCAGTTCCATTTTGATTTAAGTGAGATTTTTGTAACCCCATTTTGGGTCCTTGTCTAGATATATTTAACTTAGAATTAGAATTATTCTTTTGGCAATAGACATAGGATGTAAATAGGAAAGAATTAGGAAAGGGGTATGTGAAGGACCGGTCCCTCTTAGAAATTCTTTTAAAGGGTTATGAGTGACAGGATTGTTGTCTCCTGACTTCCTATAGACGGGTACTTCATATATCCTAATACATGATTACAGAAATGTAATGGACATTATTGAACATGTATTCTCATTTGAATTACATAAATGTTTTAATCTCTGCTGTGTAATTTAGTATATTTTTATCCATTCCACTGTGCATACAAGATTCAATCTGAGCAAAAGATCTCGAACCTAATCTGCTTAATATAACTTAATGGTATAGCTACTCAGACATTAATTAGATAAAAGGATTAAGAATAATGTACTGAACCTATCTAATTATATCGAAATTAATGGTAATACTAGATAGGGGCATTACACTCTTTAGATCATGATGATCTTGTTTATACTATAGACATCTTAGATGATGTTATTGTG
The DNA here is from genome assembly GCA_031216115.1 of Senna siamea. Lineage (NCBI taxonomy): Eukaryota > Viridiplantae > Streptophyta > Magnoliopsida > Fabales > Fabaceae > Senna > Senna siamea. The sequence continues at coordinate 20,726,221 of CM062363.1, read as the reverse complement.
TCTAAACTACAGGATTTCTTGCTTAATAACCCCTTATAAATAGCATTGCAGGGAAATAAGGAAGAGTTGTCCAATGAGCAAGTATTGGAATAACTAGCCAATTTGCTAGCTACTGAGCCCTATAGCTCTATTGACCCTCTTGTTTCTTTTAATAGGTCAGAAGTGCAAAAGGTGGAAACTTCAATTGAGGACCCCTAGTCCTAAAGTTTCAGGAATCGCCTAAGCACTTAGGACACTCGTATTTGGATAGGGCAAAGAAACTGTCAATGATTAGAGCAGGGTACCTGATCCCTACTAAAAGTGATATAGCTTTGGCCTCTCTCAGAGACCACCTCAGGGCACTTGTTGACAAGATTCCTTCTCCTATCTCCTTTCCTCCAGAGCAAGAAAAAACTTAAACCATTCCTCTAACCCTCAATATCCCTACTTCAAGAGGTAATACTTTAATGAGTCCACCTAATGGGCTCAGAAAAATAAATAAAAATATATATAAATACTTTTTTATCCTTTTTCATTTGTAATTAAGTCTTTTCAAATCAGTTTATATGTTAATAATTTCTCAATTTACCTAGATGGATGAAGGAGCTTTGTATCAAAACGCAGGGATTCCAATTGAAAGAAGGAAAGGCTATGAATAAAAGACTCATGATAGCCTATCACAAAAATTAGCTCAAGTGATAAGTTATCATTGTTGGTTTCAAGTGATAACCTATCATGAAAAAGATCAACTTAAGTGATAACCTATCACTAGGCTAATTTCATGTGATCATGATAGTTTATCATAAGAGATAACTCTTTTTCTTTTTTCATTAAAGCATTTTTGAAATTTTGAAAATTTTGAGTCATCATAATCTTTCAAAACAATTCAAATTTTCTTAAAAAAAATTTAGTTATCCTTAGTTTTCAAAAATTAAAGAAGCATGATCATAAACTTTTAAACATTTTCAAAAACCCTTCTTGAAAGATTATGATAATTTTCAAAATATGTTTGACTTATCCTAATATCTCTTAAAAATTTTTGAAAATTCATGATCACTTTCAAATAATTTTAAAAAGATATGGCTTATCCTATTAAAATTGAAATTTATTCTAGCCTATCCTCTCCTTCATTCGTGAATCCCCTTGAAACAAGGACTTCTCCTAGAACATAGTTACCTTACCTATTTAAGCATCCCTAGCCATGACATTCCCCCTCACTCATTCATAAAATTCTAATGATTATGAAAAAGAATTCTTAAAGAACGTCATGTGTTCACCACTTACTTTTTAAATTGAATAAAGTTCATAAATATCCTATTAGAAAATCAAAATAAAAAAATGATTCATGGAACAAATTGCTTTATCATATGCATTTCAATTTATTGCAATAAGGATCACGTTACATTTACTTACAAAAATTCATATTTAGGATTGCATATCTTCTTGAAAGTCCAAAATGCTTGGCTAACATATTCATACCCAAGACCATGTCACAATCTTCATCTCAAAGTTACACCCCAAAGAGGAGAAGGACACTTGAAGTCAATCCTTCTCCCTCTTTGCTTCACAGGTTACTGACATTCTAGGAGGCTAAACAAGAGAAGAGGTACCAAGCCTTTCGCTTCAAGTTAATAAGATCCAGACGTTGCATAAGTCTTAATGCCATCCAGATAGTTAGCCTGGATGAAGACCTTTATAAGCTCCAAGACACACCCCCATTCGCAAGGCTCTTCAGCATCAATGAGCCTCCCTATAAGGTGTTAACCTTAGAGTTTTTTAGCACCTTCTCCTTAATGAGTCAGATCACAGACTGGTTTGAGCCCCGACACCATATCCTTTAGATTAAGAGTTATAAACTTCTCTATGTCTATACCTTTCTTTGGATGGCATTTGAGCCTTTAAAAAATAGAGGAATTCAATGGAAAAGGGTATAATGGATGTCCTTACAGTCCATCAACTTCCTTCAACACTATATGGAAAGAGATAGTGATCAGATCGAGTCAGTACAACCCATGTAACGGTAAGGCTACCAACCTCTCTAATGTTTTAAGGTACCTTTATTCCATACTGGTATATACCCTTACAGGTAAAGGTGACAACTTCAGGGTGGTGACACAGACCGACCTGTTTCTCCTTTGGGCAATGCACTAACATAAGAAAGTGGACCTTGGTTTCGTCTTAGCAAACTAGATCTCCACTTTTGTCACATATGTTAAGGAAATGTCACTTTGCTTTAGCCCATACATCACTCAACTGGTAAGGAAGGTAGGAGTCTTGGATGATTGAATTAGTGATCTCACCCAAGTAAGCCGCATATTACTAGTAGGCCTAAGGTAGATAATGAAAATGTGGATGATTTATTCATCCCGTGGCCAGTCCAGTCCAATCTACAAATTGGTAAGTTAAAGGCAAGTCATATAGCCTATAGGTGCTAACACTATAGAAATTGGAGAAGGACCAACTTAACTCGCAAGAGTAGATAATCTACCATCTCATGTAGCAACACAAGTTCATAGGCCCAATGACCAAATTAATACCTCAACTGACCAACTAAGACAAATAGTAGACTTTTAGTAGCAGTATATTGCTAAGTTTAGATCCTTTCAGCAAGAGATCAAAGAACGCTAAGACACTCTCCAGAATACTCTTAGCCACATCTCAATAGGACTAAAGAGACATATCCTGCAATTGAATCAGATGGCTACTCAGATCCAGAGATTAGTCAATGGGTTATTGTAACAGCCCAGTGCACCCACTTGTAGATATTGTCTGCTTTGGGCTCGGCTCTCAGGCCTTGCCCTCACAGTTTTAAGATGCGTCTACAAGGGAGAGGTATCCACACCCTTATAAGGCATACTTCATTCCCCTCTCTAACTGATGTGGGACTTTACAATCCACCCCTAGGAGGCTCAGCGTCCCTGCTAACACATCGATCTAGGCCCTAGCTTTGATACCACTATAATAGACTAGCACACCCACTTGCAAATATTGTCTGCTTTGGGCCCCGGTACTTAGGCCCCACCCTCATAATTTTAAAACGCGTCTACAAGGGAGATGTATCCACACCCTTATAAGGCATGCTTTATTCCCCTCTCTAACCAATGTGGGAATTTACAGTTACCACCTTCATCAGCTTTTGCTGACTTAGATAACCTAGAAATCTACTTCGATAACCTTCTGCCACTATTTCCTCAGAACTCACTTGCACAGTAAATCAGTAATGTTCTATTTAACTTTATTTTAATTCTTTCTCAATGAGTTCTCCTCGTTTTGCTATACACTAAAGACAGTGTCTCTCTCAAGTGTGGTGTGACTCCTATCAGTTTATCTCAATCTAATTCAATTTTGTTTATCTTGAATTTCATGTTAATTCAGTTCTGTTTTAGTTAGGGTATTTTCAACTTAACTTTGTTTTATCAAATAAATTGTTTTAGTTTAACTTTGCTTCAATATACTAAAAATAATTACTTTGTCAAATAAATCAAATAAAATTTTCAATTATTTTACATTATATCTTTCAATTACTTTAAATTACATCTTTAGCTTATTCAACTTCATTTTTTTCAAATAATTATTTTACACGGATTCATAACATGGATAGAATATAGGAAACACAACTTTCTAAAAGTTAAAACTCTCATTTGAATTCATGATAAAATAATAATTGCATCTCACAGCTCATGTAGAAAAGTAGCTCTGTAACACTTAATACTCCAATGTGCTTAATTATGTTCTATATTGCATAAACTCTAAATTCATAATATTAATAAAAAGAATTGCATGCATTACTTGATTGACAATCCAGTTGAAAATTTTAAGAACCCTATCTAACTCTTACACTTTAAATGTGAGATACTGAGCCTAAGTTGAGCATTCATTATAAATGTACTCTTAATTTTCATGTTTTAGTGCGCATTTCATTTGATCATGTCTCTTGAACTTGCTTTGTAATACTTGTTAAGGTTACATGAACCTTTGAATACCATAAGATGATTTGGGCAACTAAGGATACACTATAGTTACCCAAAATAGCCTACCCCCTGTGTTTCCTTTATTTAGCCACTATTAGGCCTTGACTTTTTCTTCATTGCATACACCTTTACACCCCATATCCACTGTCTTTAACATTATCTTTCTTTGTCACCCTATATCCTGGAATTTGTGTGACTTGCTCTTCATAACTAGATTAAAATGCATTATCTTAATTGATAATAGCTATAACACCCCCATTAGCATATGGTCCCTTTTAAGTGTTTAAAGGTATAATGTATATAATTATCATAATAATGGTGTGTTACTATGAATTCTACCTGAGTAAATTTTTAAACTTTTTAACCAAGTTGATTAATTGAGTGCCATTTAGGTTGGTCTCTACTCTCAGGTTCTCTCAACAACGCAATGGAATAAATACATAAAATGTACCTGGATTAACTATACATAAACATACATTCTTAATTAGGTATAGTTAAATAAGTACTAGGCATCGAGGCAACAATCCTGCCACTCATAACCCCATCATTTAGTCTATTCATCAATCTAGCCAAATTCCTATTTAGATAAGTTAGACTAGTCTATACAAAATAATCCTACGCTAGACTTTCTCAAAATCCCATGAAGGCTAGCTCCATTCTACCATGTACTTAATCTATTCAAATTAAATAGTCTGTGTGTTTAAAATGGACACTTCTTCATACTTTACCTCTTTCTCCAACCCAAGGGGACCTACACATCTAGTACATGCCAACACTATCGTGAGAAATGAATCTCAATGGCAATGCAACCTGTTACGAAATCCATTGACCTATACCACCGTGCTCTCACGAAAAACTCTACATTCTTTCATAAAACGTATCACATACTATTGTGATGTAGTTCATGTAGCATTTAATCATGTTATATACTCATACATATGCATATTCATCAAAACATATCATATTTAAAGCATGAGAAGTGCATTTATCATCATTCTCATCATAAAACATTTCTTATAAAACACATGTGTGATAGTAAACATGCCATTATTTCACTTTCATAACATATGAGTAGTACATAAAACATCTTAAGAGTAATCGGGGGAGTCGCCCAACAATAACTCTATGCACCACTGTCTATATGAATGAGCGCATGGCTATCTAGTCATGCCTTAACTTTTGTACATTCTGAGGCGTCCCTCAATAGGTCCAAGTACCTTAATGGTCCCTGCCCCTTTCCAACAGATCATCCCTGACCAGTGGGATTCCTCCCTTTCGTCCCAAACGGGGCTGGTATAAACTCATGGGATTACCGTCAACTCTACCCGAATCATTTCCTCTCTGCTTTTGGGTAAATCATAGTACTATGGAATCACCACCATTCCTTTGAGGTGGATCACATTCCCGGTATGCTATTCTCTACATATACTATAGGGTGAATCGACCTATGCCCATGGTTATGCTTAACTCTAAGTATGTGTTTCTCATATGGCCTTTAGGAGATGACACTAACTTAAAGTTCACAACCATCACGGTGTTTTCGAAATCATCTAAGTTTAAATGGGTGTTGAACCATCCCAATTTATGGTACAACCATGGAATGGACAATAGCCATCCCATACCGACAATCGGTTACTCAATTATGAGCCTATCTACCTTAAGGCATACACTAAGAATACTTTCCTCTTTCCCTTTTTATGTTTTCTACTCTCTCTTTGTTTCACTATCAACAGGGTCTCATCACCCAAAACTCTTAGAGTCTCTACTTAACTATGTTGTGAGCCCTTAATTAAGTTAGTATGGAGAATTACTAAGCTCAATTACCATTGAAAACCTCATTTCACAAGTTGTAGGGCTTCCAATCGACTATTAGAAGGCTAGCAGTTGGGTGGTGGCTCTCAGTATTCCTTTGGTGCCAGACAGTAAGCTAGCAGTCGGTTACCAATGGGCTAGGAGTCCGCTGGTCACTTTTTGGAATGTGTCTTAGGTAAAAATAAGAGCACGACAATCGACTGCTAGGATGGCCATTTGACTGCTTAGTGCAAACCCGGGCCTGACGATCGATGCTAGGGATCTGGCAGTCAGCTGCTAAGCCTCTGTCTGCACTTTTGGGTTTTCAGGAACACGACAGTCGATTGCCCTATACATAGCAGTCAGCTGGTATGTTTCACTGCAGTTCAGAAAACATAATTTTGATAGTACCAAATCCAAAATGCATTCCATTTTTGATTCTAAACACATGAGCGTAATTTCCATACAACAAAATTTACTTCTCATTAAACATTTCTCATCCATTAGCTTAAACATGGTACATTCTAGGAAAACTAGTCTATATCTCTAGATGAACACAACCCAACCCTTCCAATCAATTACAAGCACATATATAAGCATACATTCAGCAACACAACATCTCATAGAAATAGAAAAGCATACAAAATGTAGGTTTAACCCCAAACTCAGTTCAAACATTCAGAAATTCATACTTTTCCAACAATAGTAAACTTTTCATAAAAGAAAGGGGTTTAGGATGAATTTTTACCTTGATTCCTTGCTAATATATGTGTGGGATGTGTTAGGAAAACTATCCCCCTACTGTAGGACTGATTTCTAGCCTCAAATCTACCTTTCCTTAGCAAAATCTCACCTTTCTTACCCTAGCTCACCTTTTTCCCTGTCTACCCATCCCTTCTACTTCTCTCTCTAAAATGCAGGTGGGTAGAAGTGTGTGGGGGTTTAGGGTTTAGCTAGGGTTTTAGGGTTTTTAAACATAAGTTTCCTTATTTGCATTCTAGTCCCTGACCCACTTTGTGCGTTTGGTCTCTTCACATTTTCCCTTTTCACTTGAGTCCTTGGCCATACTCTTAAATCAACTTTCATTCCTTTCACTTAGGTCCCTAAGCTAATGCAACTATATGAGATTAACGCAACATACACAAGCATTGAGATTAAATTAACAAATGACAAACATCTCTTAGTCATACTAGGAGTGGATGTTACATTTCATGTTTCTCAACTCCGTAAATACATTCCAGATCCTTCACATGTCCTTGATGCTAGTACAGTACAATTAATAGATAATTTGACATATCATCCTAAACCTTTAAGAATCATTGGTACTAAGGTCAAGCAATTGAGGAATAAGGCTATTCCACTAGTAAAGGTATTGTAGGATCAGTTGTCACCATAAGAAGCCACTAGGGAGAAGGAAGACAATATAAGGAGAACCTACCCTGAGTTGTTTGAATAAGTACATGTTAATTTCAAGGATGAAATTATTTTAAAGGAGGGGGAAAATGTAACATTCGTTCCTTCTATTTATGAGAGATGTTTGCTGGATATTAAATAAGTTAAATGCTTTTTTATGTTGCATTAAATGGCATGTAGTTGCATTAGAGTGGGGGACTAAATTGAAAAGAAAAGAGCAGGGACTTGAATGAAAGGAACTGGTTTAGTAAGGAAGTTTTAGGCTTTCAATATTCTAGGGGTACCGAGACGTAACTTTATCCAAAATACTAGTTACTGTAACTACCAAATTTTTGAAATTTCCTACTAGTGGTTTAGGGACAAAATGGTAATTTTGTATATTGCTAGAGAAATTATCATTTTAAGTCGAATGATCGAAAACTAGGATAACAATTGCAATTTTCGGACCACCTATAAATAGGTGTAAATATCAGAACTCCTAACCATTTTCACGCTAAAGTTCAAACTTAGAGAAAGATGAGCTAGAGAGAGAAAGTGAGAAACTAAGAAGAAAGAGGATCGTAGGAAGAAGTTTGATATTCCAACGGTAAGGATAACATGCCAGCAAATCTTTAAGCAAACATTTACGTGTTCTAAATCAACAGCAAGGTAGTAAACGACCTAATCCTGTCTATTTCAAAATCATTGTTCATGTGTTGAAAGTTGTGATTTTCATGTTATTTAAGTAATAGAGGAGGTTAAAACTATATTCTTGATGTTTTTAACTGCTATTGAGTGTTTTAAACTACATGGATGTACTTATATATACTTAAATCAGATTATGGAAAAATAGGTTTGTACCTATGGATGAAAATAAGGTCAAATCCAAGATTTGAGTGAGATTAAATGGTAATTTGGGTTGTTTATATGTGTTAAATGGTATTTATATGTTGGTTGGGTTTATAATTGTCAAAAATCATTTAGAAACAAATTCTTAGGCAAAATTGTAACATTCGCCCCTATTTCTATTAGAGATGTTTGTTAATTTTAATTAATTGCTTGTGTATGTTGCATTAGACTACATATAATTGCATATAGTGGTATTAGTGCCAGAATTGGACTAGAAAAGGATGAGAGAATTGATTAGAAAGAGAAGAGGGACTAAAATGAAAAGTGGAAAAGTTTAGGTATGAGAATTTCAATTTTTGCCAAAAGAGGTATTGCAGCCAACTAATTTTTGGAATTCTCCCTTTAATGGTTCAGAGGCAAAATAGTAATTATATATATAGTTTGAAACTTACCATTTTGAGGCCGTATGATCAGAGATTAGGATTAAAATTTGTAAGTTTGGGTCACCTATATATAAGGCTAGAAGCAGAGTTTCCTCATTACCCAAAATTTAGAACCACTTTTAGAGAGAGAAAGAACAGTCGAGTAGAGAGAGAAAATAAGGGAGAAGAAGAAGAATCTTCACTTTCAACAAGAGTTGAATCTAAAGAAGTGTCTAGGAAGGCATCTAACACATTAATCAACATCCAAACAAGCATTTAAGGTAGCAAAATAACCAATCCCCTTTTATTGTTGAAGTTACTATTTATATAACTGAATTTGATGATTTTAAAGCTGTTTGAAGGAAAAAGGGATTTAAAACTACATTCTTAATGTTTTTACTTACTATTGGGTGTTTTAAATCAGTTGAAGATACCTATGCATGCTTAAAATTGATTCTAAAAAGTGATTTTTTTCTACTCCAACAAAAATGAGGTTTAATCCCAAATTTGAGTGAGATTAAACGGTGTTTTGGACTATTTTTCTATGGAAAATGATGCTTGGAAGTTTATCTTAAGTTCATGAATTTCAAAACAACTTTACAAACAAATTTTTGGATAAAAATTATGGGTCAATGGCAAGTTTTAAAATAGAGCATAACGTAATAGCCGACTAGTGGCCTCTAGTAATCATCTGTTGTGTTCTTGAGTTACCCAAAAATTTATACAGAGTTTCAGCAGTTGACTGTTACGTTCAAAATTTTCCAAAAAATCCATCCGATGAATATTGCATGTTCATCCTTTTTCTAAGAATTTTTCCAGAAAGGCCAATAGCCGACTGCCATGTCCAAACAGTCGACTATCAGGTCCAATAGTAAGCTAGCAGCTAACTGCTAGCCCTATAGCAGTCGACTGATAGCTCTCGGGTTTACATTTTAAAATTTTGACAAAATGCTAACAGTCGACTGTCAACAAGGTATCAACTGACTATTGTAACATCCACCTCTAATGCTTTGAGATTTATCATGATATTATTTTTATCATTGACTGAATATTAGAATGATATTGTTTGTGTAATAGTAAGAATGGCTTATTAAGGGAATAGAATGGACATTTTCATCAAGATAGAATTACTTTTTCCAAAAAGGTCAAAAATTGGAAATTTGGTAAAGAAGTGGAAAATAGTATTTTATCATGAAGGGAAAAATAAATTTTATTTTCTTATTTCATGAAATTACATTTAAGGAATTTCATTATTTTCATTTAAGAGAGAAGAAGAATTTAGTTTGGGGAAGTGATTATGTCCACTTTGATGGCAAAATGGCAATTTTCCCTTAAAAGGGTAAAATTGTAATTTTATTCTAAGGGCATATTAGTAATTTTGCATAAGGTAGAAAGTTTTAATTTTTACCTAAATACTCCATGGAAACCGAATTTAGAAGTCTTTACCTATTTATTTTCGAAAAGGGGAAAGAATGAGGTTAAATACTATGGTATTGGCATAAAGGGCAAAAAGGTAATTTTGTCCTAAGGGTAAAATGGTAATTTTTTCATAAGAAGGGTAAATTAGTAATCTCACAAAAATAAGTTTTATGAAACTTTATTTAAGTAATTTTTGCCCATTAAATTCGAAAAGGGTGAAAAATGGGGTTAAAATGGCCATTTGGACATAAAGGGTAAAATGGTAATTTTCTCAAGGCCATATTGGTAATTTTCCAAAAAGACGAGGGGAAATTCTAGAATTTCAAAATTCATAAGGGCAGAAATGTCCTAGCCCATGGAAGTTCCACAAAATTACAATCCTAAGGAGATTGAATGTCATTCTTGAAAAAGAGAAGTAGTAGGGGTAAAATGGTCATTTTACACCAAGGGCATTTTGGTAATTTTACCTAAACCCTAATTTAAGTCTTCTTCTACCTTAATAAGGGAAAGAAGTCATGCAAGAGGGGAGAAGAAAGGGGCTGGCCGAAATACTCACAAGGGAAGGTGAAGAAGTTCAAAAACAAGGCAAAACACTTAGGAAATTCAATATTTCTTGCATTTTCAAGGTAGCTAAACATGCCCAAATCCTTCTTTTCTTGTTTAAAGGTGTGATTAAAGTTTTCTTAAACTTGTAAGAAGGATGGGTTTCTCTTTCTACATTCTTATGGAAGATTTGCTTGAATAAGGTTTGCATATGATAAAATCTTGTTGTGTTTATGGCTATGGATATGTTGAAATGCTTGATAACATAAGAGATAGAAATTTCTCAAGATTGGAACCTAACTCGTGAAAAACCCTAATGTTTTTCATGGCTGAAATGTTGTGTATTAGAGTGAGAAAATGGTGATTTTGCATGAGATTTATTTTTTTTTATAATTGTCTTGCAAGCAAAATGGTGAAAACACTTCATTTTCATGCTTTTCTCACTTTGGCTGAATTCTTGCTTTTGTAAAGGTGCTGAAATTGGTTTCGACAGCATCTAGAAATTGTGAAAGGACTTGTTATAAATTGGCAAGAGAGAGAAAATTTGGTTAGGCTAATGTCTTGACACTTTTCCCATTTTCTAACTTCACCATTAACCATTAAAGTGTGCTTTACCGTTCTTGGCCGAGAGGACCCATGCAAATGGTGCTGAAATTTCATTTGAAAATGGTTAGAAAACCTTATAAATTTAGTCATAAGAAAGGAGGAGAGAGAAAGTTATGGTATTTTTATGTCTTTAGCAAATGTACCATTATAAAGTTTTACCATTTCACCTTAAAAGAGTGCTTAAAAATGTGAAGTTGTAATATTATTTGCATTGTCACATTGAGCATGAAAAATGAGCTAGAAAGGTATGAAAAAGGAAGGCTTAAAGTGCACTTACCTAATTTTGAGGTGTGAGAAAGTGTTAGGCATAATTATGGAAATTGTTACCATAATGTCTAAATAGTAGAAACAATGCTAGAAATGAACCAAATGGGTTAGAAATGCCAATTCATCATGCTTTTCTTCCTTTGGCTGAATGCTATATGCATTTTTTCCTTAAATGGATAAATTTATATGTTAATGGGAAGTAGCCTAAGGTACATTTTAAAATGGCCTAAGATAAGAGAAAAAGGGAAAATGATGAGATGATTAAAGGTAAATGATATATTGAATGCATTTTGCCATTGATAGAAATATGTTCAAAAATCATGTGAATATGATTGAATGGCTTAAGAATGCTTCTTGCATTTGAGAAAGGAAAGACATGAAAAATTACTAACCAAGGGTGGAGCACAATACTTTTATATCCCCCCTTGAGAAGGAATGATCTGGTGAATACCTCCAAAGACTAAAACCTTGAGGAGGAATGATTTAGTGAATACCTCCAACGACTAAAACCTTAAGGAGGAATGATCTGGTGAATACCTCTAAAGACTAAAACCTTGAGATCAATACCTCTAAAGAATAAAACCTTGAGAAGGAATGATCTGTTGTATACCTCCAAAGAATAAAACCTTGAGGAGGAATGATCTAGTGTATACCTCCAAAGAATAAAGCCTTGAAGAGGAATGATTTGGTGTATACCTCCAAAGAATTAAACCCTAAGAAGGAATGATCTAGTGTATACCTCTAAAGAATAAACCCTGTGGAGGAATGATCTGGTGTATACCTCCAAAGAATAAAACATTGAGGAGATATTATGATTATTTATAATGTATGAATGTGTTATAAGTGTGAATTGTTAATGTACGTGAAACGTTGAAATCTTACCATATAATCCATTAATGATATTACATGTTGCATATCTCATATTCTTAGATTCATAAAAACAAGTTTCACATATAGCATACCCACAAAGCCGTATGAAAAGAATTTTGGAACTGAATAGAATGTAGAAATTTCTTCTGTATTCGTACAGTGGTACATATTAGTTATTTCAAAGAAATATTTTGTTTAGCTACTTGGAATATATTTCTCATTATTGTCTTGATATGTATCAGATGCATAGAACCTGAGTAATGATGCACCGAACTAGCAAATGTAAGGAGTAAATAGAAATTATATAATGTAGCACTTTTAGTCCTAATCTCTGCCATATATATTTTGAGATAGAATTAGGACTACTGTTCTTTTGAAAAAAGGGGTTTGAGAGACAGGGTTGCTGTCTCCTTACCCCTATATATATAAATACTTAATATTTCCTGGAATGTGTATTAGAAGATTTTAATGATATGCATATAGTTATGGAATGTTTTACAAATTTTGCTATGATGTATAAAATTTTATTTTCGCTGTGCAAAAGTATTCTAACCTGAATAGAAGAACCCAAATTTAATCAAAAATTTAAAATATTGATGGATTAAATGCTCAGGCAAATTAATGAGATAAAAGGCAAAGAATAATGTAATCACTTATTTGAACATGTTATATGACATTGTTAAGATAAGATAAGGGGTGTTACAACTACTAGCTTATGTGAGTGAATTAAGAACTCAATGACATATTTGAAAGGTATTTGGTCCAAAAACCCAATTCAAGTAAGGGATTTAAACCTAGAATATGAGAAGGGTAACATGTATGTTGAATTTAAATGAAAAAAAAGCAAGAGTGTGAAGAAATTAATAAGGAAAGAGCAAGAATGCATAAGAGAAATTAGAAATTGTATTCTTAGTATATGTATTAGCAGTAGATAGGTTCATAACTGAATGACTGATTGCTGGTATGGGACGGTGATTAGACATTTTGCAATTATCGTGATAGTTGTAAATTCTAAGTTAGTAACTTAATGGCCAAATTAAAGAAAAAATTCACATAGTTAGGATTTCACATAACTATAGTATACATCGGCTCACCAGTATGTACTCAATGTGTGGTCTTGATGTGGGGACTCTATGGTACTTGGATCCACTAGAGGACACTCCAGAATGTACACAAATGTGATGTTGTAGTTGAGGACTGCCCATGGGCATATGTTGCCAAAAGCTACGAGTACATATTCTAAAGTATGAAGTAGCTCGCTCGACGACCCTCCTAATTTCTCTTATTATTGTTATTACATGATGATGGCAAAGGCCAACGAGAAAGGCTCTTAATTTCTTACTGATCTTTATATGAAGTTATATAAATGAAATTATGTTACATGTATAGCTTGACTATTTTATGAGATATATGACCTATGTGGCATATATATAAAGTAAGTAATTGATGCAATTATGAGTATCAAATGTAATTTATGAAAGGTAACCCAATAGATATATCAATTGTATGATGATGAGAAGAATATAGCATTTTCTGTAAAGGATTACGGTGGTACAAACTAGTTATTTTATAAACTAGTTATTATTTCTACTGAGATTTATTCTCATTAAAAATGTTAGTTTGTATCAGATGCCTAGGTACCAGATAATGATAGAAGTGGAGATAGAGTTGGTGGAGATACCCTTCCTAGGGTATTTCCTAGTGGTTAAGGAATTGGGGGTCATATATGTATGGGAAGTTCCTCTTACACCTTGAATGTGTAAAGTTTTAGAGACATGTTGACATGCTTGATACCCTAAATCCTTGTTAAATTTTTGGAAAGGATCAGGAGGATAGATTTTTTATGTATAGGACAAGGGCATATATGTATTAGGATATGTGAGTTAGGAATTCACTAGCAATTTTTTTAAATGGGTATGAGTGATAGGCTTGTTGTGTCCTTACCCTAGTTAACACACTCGTATATCCATGGGTTTATGTCTGATGGATCACACGTATGAATATTGTAAATGAATGTGAATTCATCTATAAATATGTATGTATTTCATTTTATTAATTTATTCTATTTTTCGTTGCGTAACGTGTGAAAACTTGAGTGTAGTAACCCAGACTAATAGTACTTAATTATTTCACTCGGTAAAAATTTTAAATTGACTCGAGTAAAAGACGTAGTAATTCATTAATCTTATAGTAATATTATATTAATTAAATAACTAAAAATGACTATAGGATTGGGGGGTTACAAAATCTCTAGGTCAACAACCAATTTGAAAAATAGAGCATAATATAATAGTCTACTGATAGCTTATACCAGTTGACTATCGTGTTCTTGGGTTACCCAAAAATGTATACAAAGCTCTAGCAGTCGACTACCACGTTTAAATTTTCCAAAAAAGAACCAAGAACATAATAGTCGACTGTCGAGTCCCTGGCAGCTGACTGGTAGACCTCGGGTTTGGAAAATTTTTTAGGACAGAGAGCGAACAGTCGACTGCCAGATGGGTGAAACTTGATAGTGTAACAACCCCCTAATTTACCATATACTTACCTCTATCAGAGTAGCGGAAGCATATAAATTTTTAAAATCAATTTTTCATCTTTCCCATATCAGGGAATGTCGGATGGTCACTAAAGGTTGAGTGTAATCCCAAATAGACTCTTACCACTGTCTATTCAAATTCCACTCAACCGTACGTCCTACTCAGCTATTCTAATTTCACATACAATCATAACACGCTATGGAATATCAATTCTAGTAACCATAAAATTCATAATACGAAATCCATTCACATTCAATTCAAATTAAACTAATCTTCAAGCATTCATTTCTGCTAAAAATCTAGCAGAGTTTCCTCTGTAAATTAGACGTTCCCTAAAGTACAAACAGTCATAAAACAGTAATTACATCCAGTTAAATCCATCAACAATCAAACAATTAATACAGAAAATTACATATACAGATTCAAGCCTAAAACTATGCAGCAACGTCCTTCGTTATCCTGTTCCTGCCTAGCTATCTCCTAGGCATACCCTGTTCCTGATCATCTGAGAAATAACTTTATGAGATAATTAAATCCCAGTAGAGTAATTTACATCATACAGTTTTAAAATAGCTAGATGCTCAATTGTGGCAATGCATAGAAAACATCTCCCCGTGTTTAAATTAAAAACATGTGAATTACCTTATTCTTACAAATTTCAAATCACATGAAAACCAATGCAATAAATAAAATGAGAATAAAATACTATTTCTGAAAATTCATAGAGAATATTTTGGTTTAAAAATCATGCCCAGTGAGTTTTGTATACTCGTCAGTCACAAGTCTCATGTGACTATTTACAAATCTGTCCAATTGCATGCTATTTTTACAGAAAACATACTTTTTCGTTAGGTGTGATCCATAACACCAATCACCCGAAATCACGCCTATATTGTGAGTGTGATCCATGACACCAATCACTCATTCAAGGACCTGGTGAGAATCAACATTTAGGGCGTCCCCTAGCATGTACACAAACGCTAATTGTCATCCTTATACAGTCTATTCGGAACCATATGCACACAGTCGACCAATTCTCAAGGTTCTAGGAGATTACACCTAAACCACAACGTTACCCCATGTAGGTTATCCCCCCTTCTACACCTTAAACCTTTCATAGGGCTGTCCTGGTTTACCGAGTAATCTCTAACGAATATAGACTAAATTTAATTAAAAATGATACATTTACAAAACCATCTACATTTGAGATACTCAATGGCCGTCCCATACCGGCTATTGAATACCCTACCTTAAGTTAACTCGTTCCTATGACATATAAATCTAATAGCCAACCAATCTAACATGCAACAGGCATTTACAGCATGAAGGCATACAGATATACTCATAAATCATAGCACGTATTCCCATGTAAAAAACTATTCTAAATCAGGCATTCACAGCGTCAAATAAAGTTTAGGGTAGCATAAATCACTCTACCTGTCATTGTTTCCTCCTAAATAGTTTGGGGTTTCCTGTTTCCTCAGTAATCGATCCTAGTAGTTCCCTGGGCAATTTCATTGAATTCTTAGGTAATTTTCTATTCAACTAAGTTTCCCTATGTCTGATTACAATTTTCCTAAGCCAGTCTAATTCCTATGCATGTTCAAGATTAAATTCCAATCAGAAAACATCAAATTGGGGCAATTTAAATCATACCAGGGGTTCTGAAAGATGAAATTTTGGTTTTGGACACTTTTTGGCAGCTCCCGCAATGGCGCACGGTGGAGCACAGCGACAAGCAGCTACTCATAGCGGCGCATGGAAGACGGGGTGGCTGAGGTCAAAAATTACACCAGAACGTAGCCCGTAACTCGAGGAGGCTGGGTCTAGAGTTCGTTTGGCGATTCACGGCTGTTTGGATAGAATTTTTTGGCGATGAAAGTTGACGCACAACGGACTATTTTTACTCTATTTCAGGCGCGTAGCGGCAGAGTTCGCCTGCTGGGAGCTGGCAACTCGGCCTTTCCAACGGTCGGGGCGATGTTGTTGGACAGCAGAGATCACGACGACGAAGGAAAAACCCGATGGAGGAGAAAACTTACCGTTTTTGGCCGCTATGGTGCCCGTCGGTGGCGGGGGATGGTTGCTGGAGGTCAGGGGCATCAATCTGCGCCAGTGGCTGGGTCGACGGCGACGCAGGGCAACATTTTTGGCCGTGCACAGTGGCGTAAGGTGGTAGAGAGAAGGAGGAGAAAATGGAGGGGAGAAAGAGAAAAGAAAGAGGAAATGTGGGGGAAAATTGGAAGTTTTGAAATTTAAAGCCTCCAAGGGCATTTTGGTCTTTTGCCACTTCGCTCAGGGAAATTTTCGGATGCCTTCTTCGATCCATGCAAGGACACGGGTCCCCATGGAAGGAATTCGGACTCCTTTTAAGGAATTAAAGACCGTCACTTTATCTGCCAATCCCCCGACGCCGGGTCAAATTTTTCTCTATGAGATCAGATTTTGAATCCAAAAAATTCTCAAATTTCGATCGTAAGCTCAAAAAATTACGTCAAATTCGATTTTTAACAAATTCAAGGTTTAATTTTTCCAATTAAATTATTTTTAAAAATCTGATTTATTACATTCTCCTCCTTAAAAAGGAATTTTGTCCCCAAAATTCATACTTGTGAATAGCTCTGGATAACGTTGCCTTGTCTCGTCCTCTTTCTCCCACGTCATCTCCTGCGATGCTACATCCTGCTAAAGCACCTTAACTAAAGGGATTACTTTATTCTAGAGTTGCTTAGTCTTAAAGTCAAGGATTTGTACAGGTGTAGATTCATAAGTTAAATTTTCCTTTAATACTATGGGTTGATTCCCCAATACATGTGTGGGATATAGAGCGTATTTACAGAGTTGCGAGATATGAAAGACGTCATGCAAGTTTGACCAGTATGGAGGTAAGGCAATTTGATAGGCGACTGGACCGACTCTTTGCAAGATTTGGAATGGTCCTAAGAATCTGGGACTTAATTTCTTTGTCCTTATTTGTCTACCAATACCTGTAGTGGGGGACACCCTCAGGAAAACATGATCTCCCTCATTAAACTCTAAAGATCTCCTTCTCCTATTAGCGTAGGCTTCCTATCTCTGTTAGGCAACCTTCATCTTTTCTCTGATCATTTTGATCTAATCAATATTCTCTTGTACAATATCGAGTCCCAACAGTGTACTTTCCCCCATCTCTACCCAACTTAAAGGTGATTTGCAACTTCTCCCATACAGAGCAGCATATGGTGCCATACCGATGGTAGAGTGATAGCTGTTATTGTACGCAAACTCTATCAAAGGTAGATATTTATCCCAACTTCCTTTTTTTTCTAGAACACAAGCCCTTAACATGTCTTCTAAGGTTTGGATTGTTCTCTCAGACTGCCCGTCAGTCTGAGGATGATAGGCGGTGCTAAACTTAAGTTGGGTTTCTAATGCTTGCTGTAGGGATTGTCAAAATCTCAAAGTAAACCTAGGGTCTCGATCTGATACTATACCTGATGGTAGCCTATGTAATCTCATGATCTCCCTAAGGTATACTTTGGTCAATTTCTCCATGGAATACCTCATTTTGACAAGCAAAAAGTGAGCAAACTTGGTTAATCTATCCACTATCACCCAAATGGCATCATAACCAGTTGGTGTCCTAGGTAATTCAACTACAAAATCCATGGTTATTTGATCCCATTTTCTTTTCGGTATCTCTAGTGGCTTCAGTAATCCTGTGGGTCTTTGATGCTTTATCTTAACCTGTTGACAAATCATACAAGCATTCACATACTTCATGATATCTTTCCGCATACCTGGCTACCAAAAATTTCTTTTTAAATCCTGATATATCTTGGAAATACCTGGATGGATGGTATAGTGGCTTCGATGAGCCTCTGCTAACAATTTTTCCCTTAGTTTCTGATGGTCTGGGATTACTATCCTCTTCCTAAACATCAACACTCCATCAGGGGCTAATCCAAAATTAGGCTGGCTTGCATAGATCTCCAAGGATTCATCTTCTAGTTGGGCTTGTCTAATTTATTCCCTCAAATCGCAGGTTATTAGGAAGTCACTCATTACTAATATCTTCGGAAATGAAATTACATTGAGGTTGAGATTTCTAA
The DNA here is from genome assembly GCA_031216115.1 of Senna siamea. Lineage (NCBI taxonomy): Eukaryota > Viridiplantae > Streptophyta > Magnoliopsida > Fabales > Fabaceae > Senna > Senna siamea. Next base: position 20,707,481 of record CM062363.1, on the reverse strand, counting down.
AGTCCTCAAGTAATCTCATCTCATCTACCATTAAGTTGGCTAATTGTAATGACTTTCGGCTTAATGCATCAGCTACCATGTTAGCTTTCCCTGCATAGTACTTTAACTCGAAGTCAAAGTCCTTCAAGTACTCTACCCACCTTCTCTACCTCATATTCAATTCCTTTTGATCAAACAAGTACCTAAGGCTCTTATGATCACTAAAAACCTCAAATACAGCCTCGTATAAGTAATGTCTCCAAATATTCAGGGCAAATATAACAACAGCTAATTCTAAGTTATGGGTAGGATAATTTTCCTCTGCAGGTTTTAATTGCCTTGATGCATAAGCAACCATTTTTTCATCCTACATTAAGACGCATCTTAAACCTTTCATTTATGTATCTATACACTGAAAAAGGTTCTAAGGGTTTTGGAATTATTAGCACTAGAGCGGTGGTTGACTTTTCCTTTAAAGTTTGAAAACTATGCTCACACTGCTCGCTCCACTCAAAACTTACACTCTTCCGAGTCAATTGGGTTAATGGCAAAGCTATATGAGAAAATCCTTGGATGAACTTTCTGTAATAGCCTGCTAAACCCAAAAAACTCCTAACTTTAGTGACTTTCCTTGGTTGACCCTAATCTAATATTACTTCAATCTTCTTAGGGTCTACTAAAATCCCTTCCCCATTTACCACATGGCCTAGAAATTTCACTTCCTCTAACTAAAACTCACATCTCTCAAATTTAGCATACAATTATTTTTCTTCCAATATCTGTAGCACCGTGCTAAGATGTTGTGCATGCTCTTCGTGAGTCTTGGAATAGACTAAGATGTCTTCTATGAATACCACCACGAATTGGTCCAAGTAGGGTCTAAAAATTCTGTTCATGTAGTTCATAAAGATAGCAGGTGCATTTGTCAGTCCAAATGGCATCACTAGAAAATCATAGTGGTCGTACCTAGTTCTAAGGGATATCTTCCTCCTGAACCCTAATTTGGTGGTATCCCAACCTTAAGTCTATCTTGGAGAATACCATTTCACCTTGTAATTGATCAAACTGGTCATCTATCTGTGGTAATGGGTACTTATTCCTAATGGTCACCTTGTTCAATTGCTAGTAGTCAATGCATAACCTTAAACTCCCATCTTTCTTCTTTACAAATAGGACAAGAGCTCCCTACGGTGACACACTCGGCCTAATGAATCCCTTTTCTAACAAATCCTCTATCTGGACCTTTAGTTCCCTCAATTCCACTGGGGCCATTCTATATGGGGTCATGGCTATTGGGCCTGCACCCGGAATTAGGTTAATTGTAAATTCTATCTCTCTAGGTGGGGGTAGCCTACTTACTTCCAAAGAAAACACCTTCAAAAAGTCGCTAACAATAGGGATTAAGGTTAACCTTTCCTGTAATTCTACCTGAGAGAGATTTAGGGAAACATCACTTATCACACAAGCTCTGTCACTCTCACATACAGGCATGGTATCCAAATAAGTGATAGTCCTTTCGAAACAATTTAACAGAACCTGATTCCTAGACAACCAATCCATTCCTAGAATGACGTCGATCCTAGTCAGGGGTAAACACACAAGGCATGGTTTGTAGGGGTAGTTTTATTGATTGAAAGGGGATAATTTAGGCATATTTGTGGGGATATGGTGGTCTCTCCTAAAGGTGTGAAAACGTGTAAGTCACAGGGCATGGTTTGTAGGGGTAGGTTTATTCTTTCCACGCATGCATCAGAAATAAAAGAGTGCGTGGTACCCGAATCAAACAATATTATTAAAGGAAAATTATAAATTTTACCTCTACCCTGCATTAATCTTGGTGACCTGTCAACGTTCGCTGCATCCAGAGTAAAGACTCTCCCTAGAGCTTGTGGTCTTCAGCCACCTGGACTCTGCTAGCTTCCACCTAATAGGCAGTACTTTGCAAAATGTCTTATACCCCCGCACTTATAACATTGTACCAGTGTATGATGCCAGCAAGGTTGGTTGGGATGCATCGTTCCACACTTTAGGCAGTTTGCATTTTCAGACCGTCTGCCACTGCTAGATGACCCTGGCTGTGGTTTAAACATTCCGCCCTTCACATTAAGGTTTCTGACTGGTTGTTTTAGCCTATTACTTGTTCTTTGAGTCATGTTCTATTTTTGTTCCAGGTTCTTGCTAAGGATTCGGCACTTGTTCACCAGTACTGCGAAATCCCTGATCTCGAGCAGAGCAATCTGTGTCTTCATCAGTAAATCTAGGCCTTCTTATAGTTGGCTTGCCTTCCAAGCTTCATCGTAGTGCATCCTTAGGTATATGGAATATCTGGCCAATTCTTCAAATTTTGCCAAATACTCTTCAAACAGTCTGCCTCCTTGTTTGAGTTGTAGGAATTCTGTCTCTTTGGCTTGTCTTACACTCTCCAAGAAGTACTTGTCCAGGAAGACCCTCTTGAAGGAGTCCCAAGTAAGTGGAATACCCCTGCTCTCTATTAGCTGCTGGGCTCCTGTCCATCACTGTTTCACTTCACCCTTGAGCATATATGTCGCATAGGTCACTCTCTGTTCATCATTACTATGCAACAAACAGAAGATTTTCTCCATTTCCTTCAACCATTCTTCAACTGCAACTAGATCGGAGGTGCCTGAGAATAGAGGAGGCCCTGCCCTTTGGAATTCTATCCACCCTTGGTACATAGGATTGGCGTTCTGATTATTTCCATCATTTCTATTCTGTCGGTCTTCCTATTGCTGTCTCATAACGTTAGCACTAGTAATAGCCTAATCTCTCATGGTGTCAGCCATCAATTAGATAGAGTCCATCATTTCTCACATATCACCATTAGTCTCCATACTACTACTCCCTGATGTCCCCTGCCTTCTGTGTCTCGACCTTTCTCTTGGCCTCCGTGTACTATCTCTACTAGGATCTGCCATAGCTATCTGACACAGAAAGAGAATGGATTAGTCTTTAACAGCAACAGTTAGAAGGAAAATATTAGATTCATGCTTATCATCTAACTTACAGATTAGTTCCTAGATATTCCAGAGTCAAATCAATTTAAAGTCCTAAAGCTGCAAGCCTGAGGTTTCACAACCACTAACCCACTAAACTAGTCAACCAATAAATCAGGATCTGATACCACTATTGTAACAACCCCCTAATTTACCATATACTTACCTCTATCATAGTAGCAAAAGCATATAAATTTTTCAAATCAATTTTTCATCTTTCCCATATCAGGGAATGTCGGAGGGTTGCTACAGGTTTAGTGTAACCCAAATAGACTCTTACCACTGTCTATTCAGATTCCACTCAACCCTACGTCCTACGCAGCTATTCTAATTTCACATACAATCATAACACGCTCTGGAATATCAATTCTAGTAACCATAAAATTCATAATACAAAATCCATTCACATTCAATTAAAATTAAACTAATCTTCAAGCATTCATTTCTGCCGAAAATTCGGTAGAATTTCCCCTGTAAATTAGATGTTCCCTAAAGTACAAACAGTCGTAAACCAGTAATTACATCCAGTCAAATCCATCAACAATCAGAACAATTAATACAGAAAATTACATATACAGATTCAAGCCTAAAACTACGCAAAGAATGTCATACATTATCTGTTCCTGCCCAGCTATCTCCTAGGAATACCCTGTTCCTGATCATCTGAGCAAACAACTTTATGAGATAATTAAATCCCAGTAGAGTAATTTACATCATACAGTTTTAAAATAGCTAGATGCTCAGCTGTGGCAATGCATAGAAAACATCTCCCCGTGTTTAAATTAAAAGCATATGAATTACCTTATTCTTAAAAGTCTGAAATCACATGGAAACTAATGCAAATAAATAAAATGAGAATAAAATACTATTTCTGAAAATTCATACTGAAATTCTGGTTTAAAAATCATGCCAGGTGAGTTTCGTATACTCATCAGTCACAAGTCTCATGTGACTGTTTACAAATCTGTCTAATTGCATGCCATTTTTATAGAAAATATACTTTTTCGTTGGGTGTGATCGATAACACCAATCACCTGAAATCACGCCTATATTATGAGTGTGATCCGTGACACCAATCATTTACTCAAGGACTGAGTGAGAATCAACATCTAGGGTATCCCCTAGCATGTGCACAAATGCCAATTCTCATCCTCATACAGTCTATTCGAAACCACATGCACACAGTCAACCAATTCTCAAGGTTCTAGGAGATTACACTTAAACCACAATGTTACCCCATATAGGTTATCCCCCCTTATACACCTTAAACCTTTCATAAGGTCGTCTTGGTTTACCGAGTAATCCCTAATGAATACATACTAAATCTAATTAAAAATGATACATTTACAAAACCATATGCATTCAGGATACTCAACGGTCGTCTTATACCGGCTATTGAATACCCTACCTTAATTCAACCCATTCCTAAGGCATATAAATCCGATAGCCAACCAATCTAACATGCAACAGGAATTTATAGCACATAGGCATACAAATATACTCATAAATCACAGCACGTATTCCCATGCAATAAAACTATTCTAAATTAGGCATTCACAGCATCAAATAAAGTTCAAGGGAGCATAAATCACTCTACCTGTCACTATTTGCTCCTAAACAGTCTGGGGTTTCCCGTTTCCTCAGTAACCGATCCTAGTTAGTTCCCAGGGAAATTTCATTGAATTCTTAGGTGATTTTCTATTCAATTAAGCTTCCCTACGTCTAATTACAATTTTCCTAGGCCGGTCTAATTCCTACGAATGTTTAGGATTAAATTCTAATCAGAAAACATCAAATTGGGGCAATTTAAATCATAGCGGGGTTTCAAAAGATGAAATTCTGGTTCTGAACACTTTTTGGCAACTCTAGCAACGTCGCATTGCAGAGCACGGCAGCGGCCGGTGGCTCACGGTGGCGCATGATGGATGGTGGCAGTTGAGGTCAAAAATTACACCAGAACGTAGCCCGCAACTCAAGGAGGCCGGATCTAGAGTCTTTTTGGTAATTCATTGTCATTTGGACAACATTTTTTGACAGCGAAAGTTGATGCATGGCAAACCATTTTTACTCCATTCTGGGTGCGTGGTGGTGCGTTCTCCAGCTGGGAGCTGTAAGAAAAAGCTGGCAGCTCGACCTTTCCAACGGTGGGGGCGGTGTCATCGAACGACGTCAGACAACAGAGAAAACTCACCATTTTCAGCTGCTATGGCGTCTGTCAGTGGCCGAGGATGGTTGCTAGAGGTCGGGGGCGTTGAGCTGCGCTGGTGGCTAGGTCAGTAGCGGCGCAAGGTGATGTTTATGGCCGTGCACAGTGGCATAAGGTGGAGGAGAGAATGAGGAGAAAATGGAGGGAAGAGACAGAAAGGAAAGAGGAAATGTGGGGGAAAAATGGAAGTTTTGAAATTTTAAAACCTCTAGGGGCATTTCGATCTTTTGTCACTTTGCCCAGAGAAATTTTCGGATGCCTTCTCTGATCCAGGCAAGGACATGGGTCCCCATGGAAGGAATTCAGGCTCCATTTAAGGAATTAAAGCTCGTCACTTTATCTACCAATCCCCTGACGCCAGGCTAAATTTTTCTCTTTCAGATCAGATTTTGAATTCAAAAAATTCTCAAATTTCGACCGTAAACTCAGAAAATTATGCTGAATTTGATTTTTAACAAATTCAAGGTTTAATTTATCCAATTAAATTATTTTTAAAAATCTGATTTATTACAGATAGTCTGACCTCTATTTTGGAAAATAAATCGAATGACCTAGTTTGAAGTGTAATTAGCCTAAAATTTCACTCTAGCAAAGGATTTAAGCTTGGAATGTAATAGGTAACATATGGCTTGAAAGTGAAAGAGAAAGAGCAAGAATAATTTGAGATTTAAAAGGAAAGAGCATGATAAATAAAAGAGAAATGAGAAAGTATTCCTAGTATATGAATTAGTAGTAGGTAGGCTTGTGGCAAGTGTCTAATTATCGGTATGGAACGGCCGTTGGGCACTCCATGGTTGAACCATAATAGGGATGGTGAAACTCCCACTAAAAGATTTTGAAAATACAGTGATGGTTACTAATTTTAGGTTATTGAACTCTTCTATAGCCAGTTAAAAGAGTTACATGCTGAAAATTAGACATAACCATGTTATGAGCTGAATCACCTAGTCTATATACTTGTTAATAGCATTTTGGGAGATGATATGTTATAAAGAAGCATTAATCCCATATGTTTAAGGGAGGAACTGCCAGAGAGGTGGGAAAGGACCCTATGGTACTTGGTGAATTAGAGGAGGAGTTGTAACATTTGCTTGTTCTACGCATTAAGAGATATTTATTGATTTTAAATGAATTAAATGCTTGTGTTTTATGCATTAAATAGCATATAGATGCATTAAAATAAGTTAGAATAAGAGTTTTAAGGGAAAGGAAGGAACGACGACCAAATTGAAAGGAAAAGAATGAAGTGAGGATAGATGTGTGAATTTCCAAAACTTCAGGGAAATAGGCCATAATTTTAGCCAAAAGATTTACTTTAGCAGCAGAATTTTGAAACTTCCCGCCAATGAATTAGGGAAAAAATTGTAATTTAACATATAGTTGGAGAAATTATCATTTTGGGCCAAATGGTCGAGAATTACGAGTAGAATTGCAAAGGGTTTGATCACCTATAAATAGGTGAAGACTATAGAGTGGCTCATTTTGCATCTTGAGTTCTGAAATGCTAGAGAGAGAGGATGAGTTAGAGAGAGAAGGAGAAGGAATTGTAAGTAAACAAGACTGTATAGCGGATCTAAGCTTTTTGGAAGTTAGGAAAACATCCTATAACACTTCACAAGCCTCATAAACCAACATACAATTAGCAACAAGGTAGAAAATCACCAATCTTTCTTATTTTAGAAGTTGCACTATTCATGGCTAAAAACCTTGATCTTTCAGTTATTTAAGTTTAAGAGAGATTAAAACCTACATTCTTGGTATTTTTTATTACTATTGGATGTTTTAAACTGGATGGATATACTTATAAATGCTTGAATGAAATTTTGGAAAATGGGTTTTTAGTTGTATTTGAGAAAGAGTTTAAATCTAAAATTTGAGTAAGAATAATCGATAATTTAGGCCATTTTTGTGTGACAAAAGACATCTTTATACTGTTATTGAGTTTTTGATTGTCAAAACTATGTTAGAAACATGTTCTTGAGCTTAAATCTAGGTCAATGTGCGGTCTAAAAAATAGAGAGTAACATAGCAGCCGACTGCCAGGGGTTGGAAGTTAACTGTCATGCTCTTGAGTTGCCCATAAATGCATCCAAAGTGCTAGCAGCCAACTGCTAGGGGCTAGAAGTCGACTGTCATTCTCTTGAATTGTCTAAAAATGCATCCAAAATGCTAGCAGCCGATTGCCAAGGGGATGGAAGTCGACTACCATGTTCTTATTTTCTAAAAATTAGCCAAGAACAGAATAGTCGACTGTCAGGACCTTGGAAGTCGACTAGTAGTTCTCGGATTTGAAAACTTTTAGGTAGTAAGCTACAAGTCGACTGCAATGAGGGTGGAATTTGACTTGCAAGCCTCTATTTTGGAAAAATTAACTCAATGAAAAATTTTAATGCACACTTAGCCCAATATTTCACTAAAATATGAGATTTCAACTTGAGATGTAATAGGTAACATGAGAAGTGAGAATGTTTGAGAATAAAGGAGAAAGAGAAGAGAAATATGAAATTTTAAATGAGCATGAACCATAAATGAGAATAATTGCAAATGGTTGATTCGCGAGAATTGTTGCAAATGGTTATACCGCGAGAATCGCTGTAACTGGTCTCCGACTGCTAAAGTATTATAAACGGTAAACCACGAGAATTATTGCAGACAGTTAACCACGAGAATTGTTGCAAATGGTAAACCATGAGAATTATTACAGACAATAAACCATAAAAATAATTACAAACAGTGAAACCACGAGAATTATTGCAGATGGTCATGGACCACGAGAAACTCATTTATGAATGAAAATTTTTAAAGATTGGTTTATGATGCTTTGGACTATGGCCATATCAAAATACTTTGATATCTTTATTTATGCTCAAAATTGATATGTGGATATTATCTGTTACCATTGCCATTTGAGAATATAACCTGGGTACTAAATAATTTATGAATTGTTTGTGTATTCATAAGTATATGTAAGATACTTGCATACTTCATGTATGTTCTTCAAATAGTTAAAATGTTTTAATTGTTAATAAAAGAATGTAGAGTATTTTCGTACCAGTACAGTGGTACAAGTCAACAATTTTCTAAGTACAAGTGATTATTGCTACTGAGAAACCTTTCTCATTGAATGCTAACTTATATCAGATGCCTAGGTTTCAAATCAAGCTAGAAGTGGAAGTGCAGATAGTAGAGATACCCTTTCTAGGGTACTTTCCAGTTATTAAAGAAATATAAATTATATATGTATGGAAGTTCCTCCCACCCCTTGACTGCATGAAACCTTAAGAATTGTATAGTAATATTTTGACATGCCTGTTACCCTGAATCCTTATAAATAATTTGGAAGGATCAGGAGAATGACTTTTGATGTAAGAAAAGAGAGCATATATGTATTAAGATATGTGAGATAGGTATCCACTAGTAGTTTTGTTAAAGGGTATGAGTGACAAGCTTATTATCTCCTTACCCTTGGTTAATATACTCACATATCTATAGGTATTTATCTAGCACACACAAAGGATTATGTTTTGTAAGGAATATTATGTAAATCTAAATGTAAATGTAAATATATATATGTTATCTAAATCATTTAATCATTTCCATTCCGTAACGTGTGAGGATCCCAAGTGTAGTAACCCAAACTAGTAGCACTTAATTAATTAACTTGGCAAAAATTTAAAAATTTACTCAAGTAGAGGTAGTGGTAACTCACCAATCCTATATATATTATATTGTATTATTAAAATAACAAAAAGTAACCCTAGGATTGGGGGTGTTACATTGAGTTGGTATCAGAGCACTACTACCATGGCTAGTTGAGTACTAGCTCAATAGTAAAGGGTAGATTCCTCAGGATAAAGACTAGCACAAGTTAGTTAGCTGAATCTAGACAATTCACTAACTTGTATTTTATTTTGACTTGAGGAATGAAGTGCTATGTTTGGGATAGAAGGTATTTCCTATTGGTGCCATATCTGCTCTTTGAAATAGTATGTTATTGAGATTGATCACCTCGGTAATGTTTATTTTTTAGAGTGAAGTATGGATCCACCTAAGAGGAATATGGGAAAAGAGAAAGAAGAAGAGGGTAATATGGACAGACTGATGCAGGATATGACAGGAATAGCATATGCTATGAAAGAGTAGGCAGCTACTACTACCCATGCTATGAGGGAACAGGCTGCTGCTATTACTCATGTCCTTAGATAATTTTGGGAATAGGGGAATAACTATGATAACCCTAACCCTCAAGAAGGACAGGCTGGAAACCCAATATTTCATGGCTAGTCATAATTCCAAAAAGTAAAACCTCCTTCTTTTAGGGGCGAGTTTGACCCGAAGGTGGCTGAGAGATGGTTGAAAGGAATGAAGAAGTTATTTGTGGTTCTTGGTACAATTGATTCTTAAAAGGTCTTATTTTCCACCTATATGTTGGACAGAGAGGCAAAATATTGGTGAAAGGGAGCAAACCAATTCATAGAAGCTCAGGGAATGAAAATTACCTGGGATTCATTTAAAGAAGCATTCCTTGGAAAATATTTTCCTCAGAACATGAGGAATGAAATTGAATTTATGCTAATTAAACAGGGCAACATGACATTTGAGGATTACCTGGCTAAATTTGAGGAATTGTTTAAATTTTCTTCCTATCTAATAATTCAACTAGATGAGGCATGGAAGGTTATGCATTTAGAGGCTAGGTTGAGACTTAGCTGAAAAGTGTTGTAACTTCAATGGAAATTCAAGATTATGCCACACTAGCAAATAAGTATCGCATAGTTTCCAAGAATTTAGAGGAAATTGAGAAAGAAAGACAAAAGAATAATTTCCACTAATGAAAGCAATCAGGATCTTTCACAGGTAGAGACAATAATTTTGGCTGAGGCTGGGAAGGAAAAAGACCGATGGTGAGATGAATGATGTCCAATGTTTATCCTAAATGTCAAAAGATTCATGAAGGACTCTTTAAATGGCAACGACAATATGTGCAATAAGGGGTGCGCTATAAGTGTGGAAAGGAAGTACACTATATTAAGGATTTCCCCCAGTGGAAAAGACAAGATACCATTAAACCTCCTACTACTAGAAGAGTCTATACCCTCAAGGGTAAAGAAGTGGCTCAATCTAATGAATTAATGAAAGGTAAATGTTTAATTAATAATGTATCTTTAATTGTACTATTCGATTCTAGCGCAACTCATTCATTCATTTTGTTGGAATGTGTGAAAAGATTAAATCTAATCGTGACTAGCTTACCTTACCATTTGTCTATTTCTATTCTAGCCGGATAGCATGTTTTGACTTTTAGCTTGTTTGAGTTGTTCTATTGTTGTTGAGAACAGATCATTTTTTGTTGATCTAATCTTTTTACCTTTAATGGATTTAGAAATTATTATTAGGATGAACTGGTTATCTGTAAATAATGTAATCTTGGATTGTTCAGAAAAGTCTGTGACTTTTGTAGATACCATGCAGGTAAACAGGAGTAATGAGGAAAAGAATGAAAGAATGCATTTTCTTTGTTCTTCTGAGACAAAAATTCAACATAAACTTGAGACTATCTTTGTAGTGTGTGAATTTCCAGATGTTTTCCCTAATGAATTCTTAAGTCTCCCACCTGAGACAGAGATAGAATTTTCTATAGAGTTAATTCTTGGAACGGGACTAATTTCTATAGCACCCTATGGAATATCTGTAACATCCGCTCCAATTATGATTAAAGAGATGTTTGATAATTGTTAATTTGATGTTTAATACTTGTGTATGTTACATTAGTGCATATAGTTGCATTAGCCTAGGGACTAAATTGAAAGGAAATAAATAGAGATTCAGCGAGAGGTGGTTAGGGACTTAATTGAAAAGGGAAAAGATGAGGGAGTCTAAGAGTGCAAAATAGCTCAAGGACTGAATAGCAATTTCCTAGAATCCCTTAAACCCTAGTAGCAACCCTAAACCCTCCCACACTTCCAACTTTCAGCATTTCTAGAGAGAGAAGCAGGAGGGGCGAGTAGAGAGAGAAAGGGGCAAGTTAAGGCAAAGGAGGGAGATTTTGTTGAAGGAAAGAGTGGATTGAAGCTAGAAATTAGTGCTACAACAAGGGAGGGTCATTTCTAACACATCAAACACACATTTGCAAGGAATCAAGGTACCAATCCATCCTAAACCCCATTCTTTTCTAAAAATTTTACTGTTGATGCAAAATATGAATTTCTAACTGTTTGAACTGAGATTAGAGTTAAACCTACATTTTGTATGCTTTTCTATTCCTATGGGATGTTGTGTTGCTGAATGTATGCCCATATATATATATGCTTGTAATGGATTGGAAGGGCTAGGTTGTGTTTATTTAGAGGTATAGACTAGTTTTCCTTAAATGTACCATGTTTGAGCTAATGGATGAGAAATGTTTAATAAGAAGTAAAGTTTGTTGTATGGAAATTAAACTTATGCATTTAGAATTGAAAATACAATGCATTCTGAACTAGGTACTATCAAAATCATGTTTTCTGAACTGCAGCAGACCATAGCAGTCTACTATTACGTATGGAGCAGTTGACTGCCGTGTTCCTAGAAAACCCAGAAGTGTAGATAGAGGCTTAGCAGCCAACTGCCAGATTCCTAGCAGTCGACTGTCGGGCCCAAGTCTACATTAAGCAATAGACTGACCATCCTCACAATCGACTGTCATGTTCTTAGAAAGCCAGAAGTGCAGACAGAGGCTTAGGAGCCAATTGCCAGATTCCTAACAGTCGACTATCGAGCCCAAATTTGCACTAAGCAGTCGACTGGCCATCTTAGTAGTCGATTGTAATGCTCTAATTTTCACCCAAGACGCATTTCAGTAAGCCACCAGCCGGCTGCCAGCGTGCTGTTTGCCCCTTGAGGAATACAGAGAGGCACCAATAGACTGCTAGCCTTCCAACAGTCGACTGGTAGCCCTCTAGGTTGCAAAATGAGATTTTTAATGGCAATTGAACTTGGTAATTCTCCATACTAACTTAATTAAGGGCTCAAAACATAGGTAAGCAAAGAAACTAGGAGTTTTGGGTAATGAGACCCTTGTGATTGTAAAACAAAGAGAGAGCAGAAAACACAAAAAGGGAAAAAGGAAAGTATTATCAATGTATGCCTTAGGGTAGATAGGCTTATGATCGAGTGACCGATTGTCGGTATGGAACGACCGTTGGGCATTCCACATTTGTGCCATAAATTGGGATGGTTAAACATCCACTTGAACTTAGATGATTTCAAAAACACTGTGATGGTTATGAACTTTAAGTTAGTGTCATCTCCCAAGGGCCATATGAGAAACACATACTTAAAGTTCAACATAACCATGGGCATAGGCTGATTCACCTTAGAGTATATGTAGAGAATAGCGTACTAGGAGTGTGATCCACCTCAAAGGAATGGTGGTGATTCTATAGTATTATGATCTGCCCAAAAGTGGAGAGGAAATGATCTGAGTAGAGTTGACTGTGATCCTATAAGAGGTATACCAGCCCCATTTGGGACGAAAGGGAGGAATCCCACTGGTCAAGGATGATCTGTCGGAAAGGGACAGGGACCATTAAGTTACTTGGATCTACTGGGGGACGCCTCAAAATGTACAAAAGTTACGGCATGGCTAAATAGATATGCGCTCATTCATATAGACAGTGGTGCGTGGAGTTGTTACTGGGCGACTCTTTCGATTACTCTTAAGGTGTTTTATATACTGCTCATATGTTATGAAAGTGAAATGATGGCATGTTTACTATCACACATGTGTTTTATAAGAAATGTTTTATGATGAGAATGATGATGAATGCACTTCTCATGTTTTAAAAATGATATGTTTTGATGAATGTGCATATGTATGAGTACACAACGTGATTAAATGCTACATGCATTACATCCCAATAGTGTGTGATATGTTTTATGAAAGAATGTAGAGTTTTTCCATGTGAGCACGGTGGTACAGGTCAATGGATTTTGTAACAGGTTGTATTGCTACTGAAATTCATTTCTCACCATAGTGTTTGCATGTACCAGATGTGTAGATCCCCTTGGGCAGGAGGTGAAGGTATAGTATGAAGTGTCCAATTTGGACATACAGACTGTTCAATTTGGATAGCTTAAGTACATGGTAGGATGAAGCTAGCCTTCATGATATTTTGAGAAAGGCTAGGGTAGAATTATTTTGTATAGCCTATTCTAATTTATCTGTATATGAATTAGGCTAGATTGATGAATAGACTATTTGATGGGTTATGAGTGGCAGGATTGTCGCCTCCATGCCCAATAGTTAACTAATTATATTTAATTAAAATACATGTCTATGTATAGTTAATCCAGGGTTATTCTATATACATATATATTTATTCCGCTGTGATGCTGAGAGAACCCGAGAGTAGAGACCAATCCAAATGGCACTCAATTAATTAACTTGGTAAAAAGTTTAAAATTTACTCAGGTAAAAGTGATAGTAACACACCTTTATTAGGATAATTATATACATAATACCTTTAAACACTGAAAAGGAACCATAGGCTAATGGGGGTGTTACAATGTCTCCCATAGAGTTGACTGAGTTAAAGGTACAATTAGAAGACCTCTTAGAGAAACAATTTATTAGGCCTAGTTCTTTACCATGGGGAGCACCAGTGTTGTTTGTCAAAAAGAAGGATGGAAACACAAGATTATGTATAGACTATAGGCAATTGAACAGGGTAACAATAAAGAATAAATACCCACTCCCTAGGATAGATGATCTGTTGGATCAATTGATAAGAGCTACTGTGTTTTCCAAAATTAATTTAAGGTTAGAATACCATCAAATCAGAGTGAGAAGAGAAGACATACCTAAGACAGCCTTTAGAACAAGATATGGGCATTATGAATTTCTTGTAATGCCATTCGAATTGACTAATGCTCTAGCTATTTTCATAGATTACATGAATCGTATGTTTAGACCCTACCTTGATCAATTCATGGTAGTGTTTATAGATGATATTCTTGTATATTCTAAAAGTAGTGAAAAGCACGAACATCATCTTAGGATTGTGTTGTAGTTGCTTAGAGAGAAGCAATTGTATGCTAAACTTGAAAAGTGTGAATTTTAGTTATAAGAGGTAAAATTCTTAGGTCATGTAATCACTAGAGATGGAGTAGCAGTAAATGTCGGTAAGACAGAGGCGTTAGTTGGTTGGGAGCGACCTACCACATTGACGAAGATCCATAGTTTTCTCAGATTAGCCGGTTACTATAAGAGATTTATTCAAGGGTTTTCACAAATAATGTTGCCTTTGACTAAATTGACTAGGAAGGATGTTCCATATGTATGGGACACCAAATGTGAACATAGTTTCTAAAGTCTGAAATAAAGACTGACAACCACACCTGTCTTAATCATTCTAGACCCATTAGAAAATTTTGAAGTGTACTGTGACACATCCAAGAAGGGCCTAGGGTGTGTATTGATGTAGGATAGGAAAGTAGTAGCATATTTGTCTAGGCAATTGAGACCCCATAAGAAGAATTATCCTACTCATGATCTTGAGTTAGCAGCCATAGTGCTTGCCTTAAAGATTTAGGACATTATCTCTATGGATCTAGATTTAAGGTATTTAGTGACCACAAAAGTCTCAAATACCTTTTTAATTAGAAAGAGCTGAATATAGGGTAGAGGTGATGGATGAAGTTGATTAAGGACTATGATTTTGAATTGAAGTACCATCCTAGAATGGCAAACATAGTGGCCAATGCTCTAAGTAGAAAATCCCTTCATGTAGCTCACATAATGGTGAGTGAAATGAATTTGGTTGAGCAATTTAGGGATATGAGTCTATTCACTCTAATATTACTAGATAAGATGTACCTGAGTAAAATGAAAATTGAGAATATCTTTAGAACTCAAATCCTAAAAGCCCAAAGGGAGATGAATTCTTGAAGTCCCTAAAGGATCCAAAAGAATTTAAGAAAGAACTCGATGGGGTAGCAACCTTCCAGACTAGGTTGTATATCCCTAAATTAGGAGGATTAAGGGATAAAATTTTAGAGGAAGGCCATAAGAGCAACTATACTATTCATCCTGGTGCCACTAAGATGTATCAAGACTTGAAGAAAAATTTTTTATGGTTAGCCATGAAAAAGCACATAGCTGAGTATGTTACTAAATGCCTAGTGTGCTAGAAGGTAAAGATTGAACATCAAAAACCTATAAGAATGCTACAACCTGTAGAGATTCCTAAAGTAAATGGGAGAAAATTTCCATAGATTTTATAATAAGTTTGCCTAGAACTCAGTCAGGAAATAATGCAATTTGGGTGATTGTTGACAGACTGACAAAGTCTGCACATTTCTTACCTATTAGAATAAATTTTTCATTAGATAAGTTGGCCCACTTGTATAAACAAGAAATAGTAAGACTCTATGGAATACCTACTAGTATAGTATCAGAGAGATCCTAGATTTACTTTTAGATTCTAGAGAGCCTTAAAGAGGCATTTTGTACTAAGTTGAACTTCAGTACTGCTTATCACCCTCAAACCGATGGGCAGACTGAAAGGACAATCTAGACATTAAAAGATATGCTTAGAGCTTGTAAATTAGAACAAAAAGGAAGTTGGGATAGAATTTTTCCTTTAGTTGAATTTTCCTATAACAATAGTTTCCACACTAGCATAGGAATGGCTCTTTATGAAGCCTTTTATGGGAGAAAATGTATATCACCCTTGTGTTAGTTTGAGGTGGGAGAGAGATAAATATTATGGTCAAATTAGTTCAACAAACTACTGATCAAGTAAAAATGATTAGGGAGAAAATGGCTAAGACCCAGGATAGACAGAAAATTTATGCTGAAAAGAGAAGGAGACCCTTAGAATTTGCATAAGGGAATCATGTTTTCCTCAAAGTATCTCCAGTTACTAGTATTAGTAGGGCTATTAAGTCCAGAAAATTGAACCCTAGATACATTAGACCATACCAAATTCTAAAAAGAATAGGTTCTTCCGCTTATCAAATAGCATTACCTCATTTTTGTCCAATCTCCACAATGTTTTTCATGTTTCCCAACTTTGTAAATGTATCGTAGATCCTTCTCATATTCTTGACGCCAGTACTGTATAATTAGAAGATAACTTAACTTATAATCCCAAACCTTTAAGAATCATTGGTACTGAAGTCAAACAATTAAGGAATAATACAATTCCACTAGTAAAGGTATTGTGAGATCAGTCATCACCATAGGAAGCCACATAGGAAAAAGAAGATGATATGAAAAGAATTCACCCAGAGTTATTTGTTTAGGTACGTTTTAAATTTCAAGGATGAAATTTTTTTAAGGAGGGGAGAATTGTAACATCTGCTCGTTCTACGCATTAAGAGATGTTTGTTGATTTTAAATGAATTAAATACATGTGTTTGTTGCATTAAATAGCATATAGATACATTAAAATAAGTTAGAATAAGAGTTTTAAGGGAAAGGAAGGAACGGGGACCAAATTGAAAGGAAAAAGATGAAGTGAGGATAAATGTGTGAATTTCCAAAACTTTAGGGTAATAGGTCATAATTTTAACCAAAAGATTTACTGTAGCAATAGAATTTTGAAACTTCCCACCAGTGAATTAGGGATAAAATGGTAATTTAACATATAGTTGGAGAAATTATCATTTTAGGCCAAATGGTCGAGAATTATGAGTAAAATTGCAAAGGTCTAGATCACCTATAAATAGGTGAAGACTATATAGAGTGGCTCATTTCGCATCCCGAGTTCTGAAATTCTAGAGAGAGAGAGGACAAGTTAGAGAGAGAAAGAGAAGGAATTATAAGCAAGCAAGACTGTAGGGCATATTTAAGCTTTTTGGAAGTTAGGAAAACATCTCATAACACTTCATAATTCTCATAAACCAACATACAATCAGCAACAAGGTAGCAAATCACCAATCTCTTTTATTTTTGAAATTGCACTGTTCATGGCTAAAAACCCTGATCTTTCTGTTATTTAAATTTAAGAGAGATTAAAACCTACATTCTTGGTATTTTTTATTACTATTGGATGTTTTAAACTGGATGGATATGCTTATGGATTCTTGAATGAAATTTTGGAAAATGGATTTTTAGTTGTATTTTAGAAAGAGTTTAAATCTAAAATGTAAGTAAGAATAATCAATAATTTAGGCTATTTTTGTGTGGTACATGACATCTTTATATTGTTATTGAGTTTTTTTATTATTAAAACTATGTTAGAAACATGTTCTTGAGTTTAAATCTGGGTCAACATGCGGTCTAAAAAATAGAGAGTAACAGATGTGCTTGCTACCTGTGAACTACACCTAAGGCAGTGAACCTATCAATGCAGTCTAGTGCAATGGTGAGTATCAAGGTTGTATCTCAAGGGAATGAGAAAGCACAGAGTTACTACTTATTCTCTATTATCTAGACTATGATTCAAAGTGATTGTGTTCCAATTAAACTAATAACTAAGTTAAATGCAATAATAACTAGTCAGCGATAATTGGCAAGACAAGGAATTAATCAAAACAGAAAAGTAAACCTAATGGGGACCTACACTAGTTGGTAAACACACAAAAGGTAATGGATTACTAAATCTGATTATGCTACCTGTGAGTGAATTCTAATTTAAATTCAAATTCTCTATCGGTCTCAATGAATTTCTTAGACCTAGAAACTACCACTGGTTAGTTCTTCCTAATGGTTGATTTTAGATCAATATTATCGGTCTAATCCACTACTATTAAGAGTCGTTACTTCTTAATCCAGCAATTTATTAACATTAGTTCTAAGTGATAACAAATTGTCCGTTACAATTAGGTGTCCAATTTCAATTAAAATTTGTCAATTACTAAAAGAAATCTAAAGAGCTTTCATTACAACGTCTTGTCAATAAAAAAATGAGCATTCATTGATAAAAGTAAAGGAGATCACATAACCAATATTCAATTATCCATGCAAATTAAACTCAAAGTACCAACATAGTTTAGAACCCTAATGGGTTTTATAAGTTTAGCCACACATAATCATAATCCAACAGTCCAAAAAATCCATAATTCAGAGAAATAACAGAGTAAAAATCATATACGTCCCTCTTCTCTCAAACTTCAGATAGAATAGTGCAAAATAATCACTGAAAAACTCTAAAATCTGATATCGTCAAACTATCCAAGGAGCAAAACGGGTCAGGTCGCGTGTTAGCGGGTACCCTGTTGAAACAGCACCAACAGACATTGGAGAATCAGCGAACACCACAGACGGCTCACCTGAGATTGGCAAACGGTCAAGCATGGTAGAAACCCAACAAAAAATGTTAATAGATTGTGAAATTCCAACTAGATCGCGTCTCAGATTATCGAGTACCCGACAAAAACAATGCCAACAATAGCCGAAGATTAGATGGAAAGGTCGCAGGTGAGTCGCCGAAGGACAGTCAACTAGTTACTCATGGCAGACTAAAATGAAAACGCCGAACAGTCCGCGAATCTCTAACGGGTCATTGTCTCAAGTCGTGTAGGTCTATCACCAAAATTCCACAGATGGTTGCGACTCAGTGGCTCACATTGACGACTGTGTCCTATTCGTCATCCCTTGGTCATCGGAGGTCCTCTTGTCGCTGCTACTGGTTGGAAATCACGTGCCCTAGCAAAGCCAAGCTTCTTTGTCTCAGATCTCCCTTCTTCCAAAATTGCACGATCCAAGATGAAGCGGCCTCCTCTTTTCCTCACTCGGACTCCTTTTGTAACACCCCTATTTTCTTAAATATTTTATTTCATTGTTTCCTTAAGATAACATAATAAAATATGAAGAAGGTACCTTAATCAAATAATTCAGAATAGAGGAAAAGAAAACTTTATATATATTTATATAGATACCTAGGATAGGAGAGACAAGGATGCTTAGTTATAAAGAATGAGGTGTTTACATAAAAATTTCTTCCTCTTAAGTAAATGGATATAATCGAATAAATATGCCTAACTTAAATCAAATAAGGTACACGATAATGGCCATTATAAAGAAGGAAAGAAAAGAATTTAGTGTTCAAATGCATAATTAATAACAAGAGAAATTCCAAGGAAAGAGGCATATGACAATGGTCCACTTCCTTTCCACTTTATCGTCCCTCTCATACACATTAATAGAATGTGTAAGTAGATGGAGGCTTTCGGTTTCCGTGAAGAGGTGGGCAAGGAGGGAGAGACGTGTCTTCACCATTATCCCCATTTCTTTTCCTTTTAGTTTACGTCTAATGGAACCTACTTAATTACCTATAGCTTATGTGATATTTGGTGAAGGGGTGATGTGTCATCCATAGCTTATGTGACCATGTTATTTGGTGAAGAGGTGGGTGAATGGGTGTCCGTGAAAGAGAAGAGTAAGGTATTATTTAATAAGACAAAATGTATAAATAAGAAAAGAAAAATGCATGCATTCGGTGAACTTAAAATTTAAATAGGAGAAAACAGTTTAAAACGTGGAAGAGAAAGGAAAAGAAGGAAAGCATACGAGCATTTTGAAAAAGGGAGAGCTACGGATGGTAGATACAAATCTCTAAGCAATATAAAGAGAGGAAAATCGTTCAAACAGAAACCAAGAAGAAGAAGACGAACTCCAAAGACCAAATCTCTTCATCCTTCTTGTAGCTTTAAGGTAACTTAGCAATTTAATTCCATTCCATCCTATTATTTCCTAGTTGTAGGATATATGCCTAGATGTCTTTACGGTACAGGATTTAGTGAAAAGTAAATAGACTTTGTTAGATATATATATACACATGCCCTCACGGTGCAGGAGTTGTTGAAAGGAAAATTATATATGAACTCATGGTACAGAATTGGTTGAAAGGTGAGTAAGAATGGGGAAATTCTTGAGAAAATAGTAGTTACATTCATAAGTAAACATAAGAAAGGAAACGTACAACTTGTATAACCGAGAGGGAAAGAAATTGTGAGAGTTGATTAGTATTATCTTAAGAAAATATGTAAAAAGTATAATCCAGAATGTATCATAAAGGAACTAATTGAAATTATTATGATGGGTAATGGATGTATTTATATAAGAAACATTTATTCTAAATTAGAAAGAAGAATTGGTGAAACTATATGATAGAGAGATCCGTTTTGAATTTGGAAAAGTTTAAGAGGAAAAATATAAGAATAATGATGTGTTAAGAAGGGAAAAATTAGGTAGAAGTAAGTTGAAGAAATCCAATGCCATTAAAATAGAAAACCAACGAAAATAAATATTGCATTCTAATGAGAAATATAAATTAATGTAGGAAGAATTAAGTACATGATTAAAAAAATAAGAGACAATTTAAATTATAGGAAATTATAATTAGTGGGAATAAAAGAATAAATTTTAATAAAAGAAAGTTGGTTTTTGACTAGTAATAAATTACATTACTATTAATATATAAAAGTGATTAAAAACATAGGAATTCTTAATCGGATAAAAAAGAGAAGAGAAAAGAAACGCCTAAGTATAATAGAATATTAAAGGCAATTCATATCTCCATGTGGCAAGATATCTGAAATGCTATGTTAATTACAATGATATTCCAGCTGGCTTAGGATAAGTAAATTGAAATACAAGAATAACGATAACGATAATTGTTGTATCTATGTATAAGTGACCAAGCGTTCACTAACCTCATGAGAGTGGCCAAGAGTCCACAAAGTGACCAAGAGATCACTGATTTCGTGAAAGTGGCCAAGAGTCCACTGAATTAACCAGTATTCCTAAATTCAGAGTGGCCAAGTGTCCACCACTATTATATTAAGATTAAATGCATGTTATGCATGTAAGGTAAGTTTTAAGAATGAGAAATCTGCATATATATATGTACCTGTTGATCGATTCCATTATTAGCTATGTATGTATATATATATATATTCTTGTGAATAAGAATTGTTCTCTTTAAGTGAACAATCGTGATTGATACAATAATAAATAACTTAAATTCCCTATTATTGATAACATGTACATCTGAAAGTAGTGGATTGTGAAATGATAGGATGTGAATGATATTAATACAAGAACTGAAAAAAATTTTGTGCACGCACAGTGGTACATATCAGTACAAAGTTAAAATTTTAAATTGTTAAGTTACTGAGAAACTAGCTTCTCATTTGTGTGCTGATATGTATCAGATGCAGGTGATTTAGTGAAGTTCTAAGTGATACGGGACTTGTATTAAGGATAAAATCTTGTAATAATATTTTGTAACTAAGGGTTTGAGTGACAGAAATTATGTTGTCTCCTAACCCTAAGTTAGTAACAGTAAGAGTAAGGTACTGTTAGTTACTTTATCCATTGTAAATTGTATTATCATTTCGCTGTGCTTATAAATTTTATCTGAGTCAAAGAGTTGATAAATTAGTATGGAATACTCAGATATTAACTAGGAATGAATCAGTATAAGGATTAATGTAATAACTTTATATGTTACCAATACTAAGTGTTGAGATTAGAATAGAGCATTACACCTTTCCCCCATGGGCTTCACACAGCCGCTCCATGCCTAACCCGACCCAACATGGATTGGATGCCCAAAAGGCCCAAAATGGGTGTTTTGACTCTAGAAAAGCCTCGTTTGCTAATGATAGATTGATAAAACCCTAAAATGCAATAAGATGCAAATTTAGGCAATTCTTAGAATAAAAATACACAAAATACATATAAAATAGATAGAAAATATTATGTAAAATTGTGTAAAATAAGACATATCAATCACCCCACACTTAAGTCTTTACTGATCCTCAAGCAAACACTAACTTAGTCCTCAAACAAATAGCAACAATTTCTCAAAGTCCATACCTAGTCCACATTTAATAATGCCTAACATATCCCCTATGAAACTTAATCATAGACCAAATTGCAAAACCTTGACGCAGAATGGAGATAATAATGATGCATACACAACTTAGCCAAAAATTTAATGTCAATTATTTAATAATCAATGCCTCTCAAAGATTACTCAAATCACTCAAAGTGTATATTGGTAAGGTACAAATCCCTCAAGCAACTTCACAAGAATATGCCTACTATATGCTTGCTCATAAATCACATCTCCACTACTGCTAAAAATTGAATACCAAAATCAAGGGGTCTTAACAGGGTTAAGGTGAAGGTAGGGAAGAAATTTTTGGTAAAAGTGGCATATATGCTAAAAATTCATGCAATTTAAGCATCATGAAGGATTAAAGTATTAAATATAACAAATGCTGAACATAACAATTCTTACTAAGTTTTCAATGAAGTTGGTGATGCTCAGTGTAACACCCCTATCTAGTATTACAATTCCTCCATGCAACCAGATAGGTTTGGTACATTATTCTTATCCTTTTATTTAATTACTATCTGAGTAGTTATACCATTAAGTTTCATTAAGCGGATTAGGTTCAGGATCTTTTGCTCAGATTAAAACTCGTATGCACAGCAGAGTGAAAAGAATTGCTGTACTACACAGCGAAAATTTAAAACTTTCATACAATTCAAATAATACATGTCCATTAATGTCCATTACATTTTGGTAAACACATCCCCATATATATGAAGTACTCGTCTATAGGAAGTCAGAAGACAACAGGTTTGTCACTCAGACTCCCTTATAGATTTATAAGGATGGACTGGTCCTTCACATATCCTTCCCCAGGGATTTCCCATGTACATCTCGTATATGCAACCAAAAGAATAGTCCTAATTTCAAACCATAATATGTCTAGACTAAGACCCAAATTAGGGGTTACAAAAATTTTCTTTAAACCAAAAAGAAACTTATATTAGTAGCTTAACAATTTTGATTTAAAATCAACTAATATGTATCAGGGTGAAAGCACCAAATATTTAATTCTACATTCTTGAAAATAAAAATATAGCATTGTTCATAAAGATAAATTGGCAAGAAATGTATGATCGAGATAAATGTTAATGTGAGAAAATAATATTTCTTTCGAATAAAACATCTTGGCATACTATAAAACGCATTATCACAAAATTAACAAAACCATTTATGCTTATCATTCTTAACTTACTTTTATACATTAGTTGTGCACACTTAGGCACTGTGGACACTTGGCCACCTTTTTAAATCTTGGTGCACACTTGGGTACTTGTGGACACTTGGCCACCTTTATAATTCTTTGTGCACACTTGGGAACATATGGACACTTGGCCACCTTTAAAATTCTTTGTGCACACTTGGGCACATGTGGACACTTTATTGAAAATTAATGTAAATGTACATTTCTTATAAAAATTCTAATATTTCAAGAATAATTTCTCATTTCTTGGAAATTAATTCTGTTGTACATTTCTTGTAAAAATTCTAATATTTTCAAGGACAATTTCTCCTTTCTTGGAAAATTAATTTTCTAATGCACGTTTCTTATGAAAATTCTAATATTTTCAAGGATAATTTCTCCTTTCTTGGAAAATTAATTTTCTAATGCGCATTTCTTATAAAAATTCTAATATTTTCAAGGATAATTTCTCCTTTCTTGGAATTAATTTTCTTATATAATTCTACCAAGTTCAAGAATAATTTCCTTCCTTGAAAATAATAATATCCTTTAAGATTCTACTAAGTCAAGAACAATTTCCTTTCTTGAAAAAATAATAATATCCTCTCTTATAAACTTCAATAATAAATTCCCATTTTTTTTAATTAATATTTTGGTGCATAGCTTATAGATTCCAAGAATCAATTTCATGGACTTGGCCTAGGGAGATTTGTTAATTTGTAATTAAATTTCCTTCTTTTATTCCTTACTAACACCATTAAATGGTAGGGTTTCTTTCCTTTATGGTCATTATGAATTTAACATTACCTAACCCTAATCCTTTTCCAACGACAATATGCATGCCATCTCATCTACCAACATCCCAATTAATCACACATGCTTAGCCAACATACGCACATTTTGTCAAGAATGTCGGGAGACAAGTATGTTCCATAGAAAGCTTGTAAAGACATGTTGGTTGCATAAACTAAAGCATAGAACACAATCTTAAATTGTTAACCTACCTTGATGGTGAACTAAGTTGGATTTCCCCTTTGAGTTCTCCCTTGCTCTTTCCCTTTTTTGGCCAACCTATCTCTTTCCTTGGTCCCAAGCTTTTTGTGAGTGTATACAAAGTTTCACACCACTCTCCTTGTCCCTCTAGGATACACGTCCGAGTGTGTGATGCATATGTTCAATGGTAACTCTCAATTGCACTTTTCTCTTGGCTTAGGTGGTGTGTGCATGCATCCAAGTATGAAGTGTTCTCTCTCTTCTTCATTTTGCCTTGCATAGGGGTGTATGTATGTCACCAATTGAATTTCATTTTCACTTCCATGTGTGATCTAGTGCAGCGTATTCTTCATTTATTTTTTGTTTATTTCTTGTTTATTATTAATTTAACCTTGCTTATGCCACATGTGTACTTCCAAATACAATTTGTTTTGCTTTCAAGTTACCCTATCCTTTTCTTTCACACCATCCGTCATGAGCTGCACCTTTCTTCCCTTTTTTTACTTCTTAATTTCACCTTCATCTTTTGGTATACTTAAGCATGTTGCACATGTACCTATCTTAGAAAAATTTTTGCACCTCTTCTTCTTTGGCTCTTTGGTCACGCTAATGGTAGGCAAGGAGGAAAAAACATCAGCTGCGCTTTCTCTTCTTCTTTTTTGTTTTCAATACACATTTACTTAATTTTTATGCCATCTCACTCTCATGGCTCACATTGTATATAAAAATTATAGAACAAATTGGGAATGTGTGTGGCCTAAGTGCACCCTCATTTTTCCTTGCAATCTTTGATTAAATCATTTAATCATTTTCGCTACATAACGTGTGAGGATCCCAAGTGTAGTAACCCAAACTAGTAGCAGTTAATTAATTAACTAGGCAAAAAGTTAAAAATTTACTCAAGTAGAGGTAGTAGTAACTCACCAATTCTATATATATTATACTGTATTATTAAAATAACAAAAAGGAAACCTAGGATTAGGGGTGTTACAAGAACCACCAGAGAGGTGGGCAAGGACCCTTGTGGGAGTGTTGAGGAGGATTGTAGTTGGATCACCAGAGGACGCTCCAAATAGTGCACAGTTTGCAGTCGAGAACTATGGGTAGTCATGTACTACAAAAAACTCAATTATGGTTGATAATTTAATATGAGGAATTGTTCGCTCGGCAACTGTAACATCCACTCCTAAATTTTGAGAGATGTTTGTTAAGTTTAGTTAATTGCTTGTATATGTTGCATTTATGTTATGTTAGCTTGCATATAGTTGCATGAGTGCAAGAATTGGACTAGAAATGAGTGAGAAAATTGACTAGAATGAAGAAAAGGACTAAACTGAAAAGTAAAAAAGTTTAAGGATGAAAATCACAATTTTACCAAAGGATTTACTATAGCAACAGAATTTTGAAAGCTTCTCGCCAGTAAGCTAGGGACAAAATAGTAATTTAACATATAGTTGGAAGAATTATCATTTTGGGCCGAATGGTTAGAAATTAGGAACAATATTGCAAAGAGTCGGATTACCTATAAATAGGCCAACCCTTCAGACTCTTCATTGTGCTTCCTCCATTCTGAAACTTTAGAGAGAGATAGGGTGAACTAGAGCGAGAAAAAGAAGGAATTATGAGTAAACAACATTATTACTTGGATTTAAGCATTCCAGGAGCTAGAAAATCACTCCAGAACACTTCCCAATCATCAAACACTGATTAAAAACCAGAAAAAAATATCATAATAACCCAATCCCTTTATTTCAGAGTTTACTATTCATATTACTAAAATTTGCAAAATTGAACTTGTTTGAGAGAAAAAGGGATTTAAAACTACATTCTTATTATTTTTAATCACTATTGGGTATTTACAATCGATTGAAAATACTTGTGCATGCTAAAAATTGTTTCTAAAAAATGGGTTTTTCAGCTTGAACAAAAATGATTTTTAATCTTAGATTTGGATAAGATTATATGATGTTTTGGGCTATTTTCTTGTGTTAAATGTTGCTAAAGAGTTTGTCTTGAGTTTATCAATTTCAAATTGGGTTTAAAAACAAGTTTTTGGATTGAAAATTTGGGTCAATGACGATTTATAAAATAGAGCAAGATGCAAGAATGATCGCCACAGCAGTAAAGAACCAATCGCCACGGTGCAAGAGCTAATGCCACAGTCAGCCGATCACGAGCACCTAGAAGTCAACTGCCGAGAACCTAGAAGTCAACTGCCGTGTTCTTCATTTTTCCAGAAACACCCAAGAACAGAGCAACCGACTACCCCGACCCAGCAGTGGACTATCGGGCTCAACATTAAGATAGCAGTCGACTACTGGCACCTATCAGTCGACTGATAGCTCTCTTCTTGGAATTTTGAAGATTTGGACAGAATGCAATCAGTCGACTTTTAGCGTGATACCAGTCAACTACCACCTTTTGTGATGAAAAGATGAACTTAATGAAATATTTGAATGATATCTAGCCCAAAAACTAAATCCAAACTAAAGATTAAATTCAAATTATAAGCAAGGTAACATATACTTTGAATGTAAATGAGAAAGAGCATGAAAGTGATGAAAGTTAAAAAGGAAAGAGTAAGAATGCATAAGAGAAATGAAAATTGTATTCTTAATATATGTATTTGTGGTAGATAGGTTCATATCTGACTAACTAATTGCTGGTATGGGACAGTGATTGGACATTCCGCGATTATCGTGATAGTTGTAAATTGTAAGTTAGTGACTTAATGGCCAAAAAGTCACATACTTAGAATTTACAGAACTATAGTATGCACCAATTCACCCATATATATATGTTTATGAATAACGTTTTGAGGACCCCAGCATGTACTTAATGTGTGGAATCCAGAGTTGAGGACCTTATTGTACTTGGATCCACTAGAGGACGCTTCAAAATGTACACAAATGTTATATGCAGTCAAGGACTGTCAGGCATATTTGTCACAGTATATATGTGAAAACATGGAGTGGTGCACATGCTACCCCTCCAAATTTCTCTTATTATGCAATTATATGATGATGATGATAATGATTGGCAGAGGCCAATGAGAAGTGCTCTTATTTCCTTATTGCTCTTTATGTTATGATGAAAGTTATATAAATGATGCTATATTACCTATATGTTTTGATGAATTGATGAGATGTATACTATGAGTTAAGTTTATGCATGCAATGATGAATTTTAAATGAAATGTTATACAGGATAACCCAATAGATGTATTGTTTTATGAAAAAGAATGTAGAATTTTTGTATGAGTTTACGGTGGTACAAACTAGTTGTTTTGAAAAATAGTTATTAATGCTACTGAGATTTATTCTCACAAAAATGCTAATTTGTATCAGATGCCTAGGTTCCAGATAGTGCTAGAAGTGGAGGTGGAAGTGGTGGAGATACCCTTCCTAGGGTATTTTCCTGTGATTCATAAAGTGTGGGTTGTGCATATATAAGAAGTTCCTCCCACACCTTGAGAATGTAAAGTTCTAGGAAAGTTTTTGGTATGCCCCATACCCTAAATCCTGGTGATATTTTGGTAAAAGGATCAAGAGAATAGTTTTGATGTATAAGATAAGGGTATATATGTATTAGGATATGTGAGCTAGGAATCCACTAGCTATTTTTGTTAAATGGGCATGAGTGACAGGCTTGTTGTCTCCTTACCCTAGCTAACACTCTCACATATCCATAGATATATGTCTAATGAATGATATGTATACACTGTAAATGAATCTTGATGTATATGAATATACGTAGGCACATGTATGTTATTTTAACTAATATGTTTTAATTTTCACTGCGTAACGTGTGAGATCTCGAGTGTAGTAGCCCAAACCAATAATACTTTTTAGTTCACTTGATAAATAATTAAAAATTGACTTGGGTAAAGGAAGTAATAATTAACCAATCTTAGAGTATATTGTTTGTATTATTTAAATCTATTAAAAAGGAACTGTAGGATTGGGGAGTTAGAGCAACTCTCCTGATTTCTCTTGTTATAATGAAGATTTTGGCTATGGCCATGTTTATATGCTCTAAATTTCTTGTTTATGCTTTATATCTAAATGTGAATATAACCATGTTACTAGTATAATCTAATGATATATCTCATATGATGGATATGTGATAAGCTGTATTTGCATTCATAAGTGCGAGATATAATTTTATAATTCATGCATACCATCCCAATAGACATGGTGTGTTATTTGATGATAAAAAGAATATAGCTTTTTTTTGTAAGAGTAAAGTGGTATAGATCAGTAGTTTGTAAAACAGGTTGTTATTGCTACTGAGAAATTTTCTCATATAAATGCTAGTTTGTATCAAATGTCTAGGTACTAGGTTTTGCAGGAGATGGAGGTGGACATAGTGGAGATACCCTTTCTAGGGTATTTCTCGATTATTAAAGAGTTTATGGGTCATTTTTGTGTTAGAAATTCCTTTAACACCCTGACTGTATGAAGTTTTATGGTCTGTACAATAAAGTTTTAACATGTAACATGCCCAATACCTTGACTCCTTATTATTATTTTTGGAAAGGATCAAGATGATAATTTTTTGGTGTACAAAAATGAAGACATATATGTATTAAGATATGTGAGATAGGTATCCATTAGTAGGTTTTGGAAATGGGTATGAGTGGCAGGGTTATTGCCTACTTACCCTACATGATGAATAGTTAACAAATCTCAAATATCTATAGGTATATGTCTTGTGTACAGAATTTATAACTATTTTAAAAGAATTATGTATGTGTATGTGTTTGAAAGTATTTATATATAGTGTTATTTCATTTAGTTCCACTGAGAACCCGATTATAGAAACCGAAACCAACTAGCACTTAGTTACTTAACTTGGCAAAAGTTAAAAAAATTTACTCGGGTAGAGGTAGTAGTAACTCACCAATCTTATAATATATTATTTAATTAACTAAAATGAACCATAGGGTTAGGGGCATCACATACTTCATTTCCCTTTCGTCCCATAAAGGGGTTGGTATAAATCACGAGATCACTGCCACCTTTGACAGATTACGCCTACTCTGCCCTTGCTAATCGTGAGGCTATGGAATCATCATCCTTACTCATGCATCACATTCCTAGCACATTATTCACAAGTATATATTCTAGAGTGATTCAGCTCATGCTATGGTTATGCTTAACTCTAAGTATGTGACTCCTTTTGTTGGTCATGGAAGAGTTTACTAACTTAGAATTCACAACCATCACTGTGTTTTCAAAATCATTTATGATTGAGTGGGTGTTTTACCATCCTAAATTATGGTTTGACCATGGAATGCCCAACGACCATCCCATACTAATAGTTGGTCACTCAATCATGAGCTTACCTACCACTAATGCATGCACTTGGAATACTCTTTTCTTTTCTTTTCTATGTTTTCCTTTCTTTCTTTTCTATCTCATGTTACATGTTACCCAAAAACCATACTTTTCTCATGTAATGACACTAATGTTGACTCTATTGAGCATATCGTCAAGAAAATAGAAACTAAAACTTCATAACTTCTTATTGACTCTTGAGGTTTCCTTGTTAAAGGCTAGGTGGCTCTTTAAAACCAATTTCTTCATTAAAAAAAAAACTTTTTCCACTCATCAGTCAACTTACACCTTATAGTAGTTGGCTTATAGAAATAAAGTCTTGAAAAACACAAACAAGATGCTACAAGTTGGCTACCATAATAGTAGCAATCAACTATTGGATAACAAAGAGCTACCAATAAACTTGCAACAACATGGCAATCGACTGTTAAGCTTCTGTAAGCTGATAGTCGGTTGCTGAAGGCCCGACAGTCGGTTGCCAAGAGCTAGTAGTCGGCCGCCACCTTCGTTTTCTAGAAAATATCAAGCTGAAGAACATGGAAGTTGACTTGCAGGATCTGAAGGCTTCGTTTTGCTACTATGAAATGCTACAAAATCCAAGTATAGAATGTAACACCCCCTTAGCCTATGGTTCCTTTTAGTTATTAAAAAGGTGTAATATATATATATCATAATAAAAGTGTGTTACTATTACCTCTACCTGAGTAAATTTTAAATTTTACTAAGTTAATTAATTAAGTGCTATTTGGGGTCAGGTTCTACACTCGGGTACTCACTTGAGAATCATAGTAGAAAATATATATATAGTTTACTCTAAATAACTATACACAGACATGCATACTTAATTTGATAAATATCATTAAATAACTATTGGGCATAGAGGCAACAACCCTGCCACTCATAACCCTATCGAATTTCCTATTGATAGTTACTAGTTAATCCATATACATTCAAGTTAAGATAAGCTTTTCTCAAAAATCATAAAGACTAGTACAAGAGAAATGAATGCTTATACTATCCAAAATAAATAATTTCATGTACCCTATGAAGGGTACCTTTCTCCAGTTACCTTTTCCTCCAGCCAATGACCTACACATTTGGTACACTCTAACACTAATGTGAGAAATTAATCTCAGTAGCAGTGTAACCTGCTTTGAAAACTACTAACTTGTACCACCATACTTATACAAATAATCTCTACATTCTTTCATCATGAAAACATAGTGCATACTATTGGGATGCAATGCATGCAACATATTCTCATGTCATGTCCTCAGAATTATGCATGTACACTTAAAACATACAAAATTTGAAATATGGGATGTTCATTCATCATCATTCTCATCATAACTTTCATATAAACATATTGTGGGGTAAGAAACATGCTCTTATTAGAAGTGGAAGTGGAATGGGTGGACATACCCATCTTGGGTTACTTCATGATAATAAAGGAAGTGTGGGTCATTTTAGTAATAGATATCCCCTTACTCCTCCGCCCACTAGAGGAGTGGACATGTAGGACTAGGGTGTTAGTAGAATGTCTTGAATTGTAAATATGTATGCCCAATACCTTAAACCCTTAATATCTTTTGGCAATGGGCTAGGAAGATTTTCGGTGTAAAAATAGAGGGAATATATGTATTAGGATATGTGAATTAAGAATTCACTAGCGGTCTTTTTTTAAAAAGGGTATGAGTGATATGTTTTGTGTTTTATTTCATTTAATGTAATTATTTCCGCTGCATTGTGTGTGAGAACCTGAGTGTAGAATTTCCAAACTAGTAGTACTTAATTATTTAACTTGGTAAAAAATTAAAATTTACTCGGGTAGAAGCAGTAGTAACTCATCAATCCTACATTATATTATATTATTTAATTAACTAAAAGGAATCATAGGATTGGGGGTGTTACAAATGTTACATAAAAAAGCATGAGATTAGTTTTTAATACTCAATCATCATTTATCTTGCATAAAAACTCACATATATGCTCAAAATCATCCATCACAATGGATTCAAATTTAAGTCAACCATGGTGAACAGTGCAACCCCTTTTATAGAATCTGAAACAAGCAATTCTAAGTACATCTAATTGGCATAAAGCACCCAATAGAAGTTAAAAACATAAAGAATGTAGGTTTAAATCCCTCTTTTAACTTATAGTATAAATCACCATTTTTAGCCAAGTGAAGAATATTTTCAAAATAGAGGGAATCAGATTGTTTGCTACCTTATTGCTAGTTTAAAACACATAGATGCTTGTGTGAAATTTCTTAGTGCATTTTCCTTGCTCCTAAATTGTCAAACTTCGCCCTAAGGTCCTCTTCCTTCTCAATTTCTCACACTCTCTCAACTCATCTTTCTCTCTTTCTCTAGAAGTTTTGGATTTAGGGTGAAAATGGTGGGTTTTGATATTTCCATCTATTTATAGGTGGTTTGGGAGGTTGGAGAAACTACAACCCTTGTCTAGTGTCAAGGTCAAGTTTTGATCATTCGACCTCAATTAGTTACTTCTCCGGCCATATGGAGAATTACCATTTTTCCCCTAAAACCTTGGTGGAAAATTTCAAAATTCAATTAGCTACAGTAACTTCTCTTTTGGCTAAAACTATGTTTTACTCCCCCTGGACTAATGAAAGCTACATAACTTCCCCAATTAAACCTTTTCCTTTTAATTCAAGTCCTTGCTGTTTTTTTTTTCAATTTAGTCCCTCACTCTAATGCAACTACATGCCATAATACAACATATACAAGCATTTAACTTATTTAATAACTAGTAAACATTTTCATGAATAAAAGGAGTGGATGTTACAATTCCTATTAACAAATTAGTTAAAAAGAGTCCAATCATAATAGGGCTAATTTAGGATGCTGAACAATGAGGATGGTTAAAGATTTAAATCTAATTGAATGTAGATACCTTGCTGTTAAAAATTCAAAATTCCTTGAGTAATAAATTTGATAGATAATTTATTAAAGAATATTATTATCTCTCACAATTACATTCCTAATCGAACCAAAAGGAAAAAAGGAAATGTAGCATTTATTGTTTTGCAAACAAAAGTCATTGAAAGATCAAAGAGAATAAAAGACATTCTGTCTAAGTCACTCTTCAAGTTGCCAAAAAGGAAACATCCTCTTGATAGCACAAATTGCTCCTTTATCCTCTCTTTAAGATCGTTCTCATTGATGCCTTAAAAAAATGTTCTCAAATTAGTTAGAGCATGTCAAACAACATATAAATTGCTAGAGATTGCTAAAAAGGTGGGATGAAGATTTGAAATGGCTAGCTCCTTGAATGACTAATTCATTGTCTCATATTTATAGCTCTTCCTCACTCTTTCTGAATATTAAGAAGAGAAAAACGAAGAAAGAATATTTAGAGCTATCAAAGTGCATTCTCTACTAAATTTATATTTATTTATACTTTCAGTGAGTTAATTCTAAATCGGTGTCTTAGTGAACTCTTCTTCCTCTTTCTTTCTAGTATTTGTATCTTTGTTCTAGTGTAAGTTGTTCTGAGGTAAAACCTTTGTGAGCTTGATCCTCCGAGGTGCTAATGTTAAGAGAACTCTCATACAACAGACTTAGGTAGTTCATTAGTTTTTGGTTCCTATTATTTGTGTTTGTTTCAAATAATCCATGGTAAAAGCCTTGTAGGCTTAATCCTTGAGGGAGCTAAGGTTAAGGGGATACTTTATATCAAACTTAGAAAGTGAGTGTGTCACTAGGTTTCTGTACTATTGAGTGTAAATGTGTAATATCCCAACTTAGTTTAAGGGTCTATTTTAAAATTTTTGTGGCATCTTTTTTAAATTTCTTTGCTAAGTTGGTATATTACTTCCAAATAAGGTGAACTAGCCCTTTTTGTTTGAACAAAAGTTACATAGATATATATTTCCTTATTTGGCATTGTAGTGGAATAAAAGATAAAGAGCATAATATTCTTAGTCATTTATTTATATATATGTATATACAAATAATAAATTCATTAAATGTTATATTGTACAATTATTACAACAAAGGGTCTAGTCTATTATACAAGTACTTCCATCACAGGTAATACTATAATGTCCCATACCACAGTAAACATGCCAAGCAGTGGTGTAATCACTATAACCAGCTTAACTTCCAAAATCCGATGGTAGTGAGACATCTATACAGTCATTAGTAGGGTTGAGAATTATGCATTCTCAGTAGGTTAACCACTCATGCAAATAATCATCACAACATGTGTAATTTAGAATCTATATAGTCTTCCTCAACACAAAATACAATATAGATAAGGAATACACTTCATAGCATAACTTTAAAATTGTAATACTTTTCATGACCCTTTGAAGATGTAGCCTATCATTTCATACCTCTTGTGATTAATATCTAGGTCCTTTGACCTTTGGCTACTAATTCTAGGGCCCTTAGCATGCACACGAGTTTAGTGTCGTCGGGATCTCCATGTCCCTGCTCTTTATTTTATTACTTCTAATATATATTATCTTTCGTTGTATTTAGAGTCACAGGAAAAATTAGAATATAAGTAATACTCTTTAGGCTTTTGAAATTCTTCACTTACACCATTTTCTCCCGATATGCGTCGACTAATCCTAGAATTAACTAGAGTTAGTCACTCACATAGAATAAACCATGGTTATACCATACTAACCATAGTTATCCACTCCTAAATACTTCAAAATAAAGCATATATTCACATAGAAAATTCGTAAAATTTCATGATAACATTCTCTTTACTTTCTCATAACATTTCCATGACAAAGTTACAATTCACATTTTTCACAACCACAACACATATATATCACATATTTCATTCGTAAAATCTAGAAAATATCATATAATATTATCTTGCACGTTGACACATTTCAATAGTATACGTTTCCAATATTAATTTCTTGGAACTATTTGAGTTCCAATTACCTATTTTCTAGGAGTTCTCAATGTTCATAAGTTCTCCTTTCTTTTAATTTATCCCCTCTTTATGTCACTCTTCCTATGTAAAATTTGAAGTCTTTCAAGAAACCTCTCCCCCTTAAAGTCCCATAGCTTCCCATTCATTTTATCTACTTAATTTATCCCTTCATTAATGTTATTAAGCACATTTCTCTCTTCTTTTATTTTCCTTCCCATCCTGATTCTCTTTATTTATTTACATTTTATAAGGACCTCTTCATCCTACCTTAATTTGATTGCCAATTCCTTGGCAATTATTAGTTAAGGATTTACCCCTTTCTTTTCATTTCTCTTCAAGGTGGTTCAATTTGGTATCTTATTTCCATCTTCTCACATGATGCAAAAGTTGGTTATGGAGTTTTCTTCATAACTTTAGCTAGCTTCCACTGTCGGCTTAACCATATAACTCATGGTTAAAATCCTCTATTTCAGACATTATTCCTTCTATTTTACTTCATTTATTCCTTAACTATCCTTCCTTACTTATTCATATTTTTCTACTTGCCATGACATCCTACCCGAGGGGTAGATGTCCTGAATAGGAACATTTCAGTACTGCACTAGGCAGTAAGGTTAAGTTTAAAGTTTTCCAGAATTTAATTGTGATGCACCAACCCTTTTTTTTTTATATATATATATATACTAGTCTAACAGCACCATGCCCTTAGAATTTTCCTTTTATTGTCCTTTATTTCTATCCCCTATTGTCACATTTTCACTCCCTCCTCCCATTCATCTAGCTAAGTTAGCCCTGCCCCTTCATAACAGAATTTTAAGTAAGATTTTGCCTATTTGACGCAGCAAAACTAACATCCACATCGTAGTATTTTGCCCCATTTCCTACAGTTATACTCTATTTTACATTTGGTATAATTCGCCTATCGTTTATTTTTTCACCTCCACTTATCCTCGTGACAGAAGAATCATGTGTGCCATTATTGCTTCAATTAAACTGTAGTATTTTCAACATGCAACCCTTATACGGAAGTCCTATATGATCTCAATTAAATCGCCTCACTCTATAGAATTTTACAACCAACTATTCATTATACACTTCACCGTCTTTCCCTGTTTTTAAGTAACAGAGTTTATACAACTTTAATTCAACAATCACAACCATACACACAGCAAACGTGGGCATATAAAATCGCTTATAAACCAGATTATTCTTGCTCAGTACCCATGCACAAAGCCATCGGGATACTAAGCATCTGTTTTAATATTCCTCCGAATCCTATTTAAGAAGTATCTGTTTCAACTATCATGAAGGCCTCTCGATGGAAAATACTAAGACAAGGAAGAGTTTTAACTAAAATTTTTATATTTTTTTGAATTTGAGATAGACTTTATAAAAAAAATAATTTTAGTCCTGATTTTTTAACTCAAAAATTTTTATAAGAAATTAATCCAATCATTTGATCATGAGACCATCAACCTCTCTTGCTGAAATATCAAACATCTAAATATCTTTAGAAACATAATAAAAGAAAATGGGACTGTAATTTCACATAAAAAAATGAAATTAGCCCAAATAAAAATTAGATTTTTAGGACATTAAATATTTTAAGGTATTATAATTCCTATCTCCAGAAGTATAGAATTTGCCAATAAATTCCTTAATAAAATAAAAGATAAAAACACTTTACAAAGATTTTTAAGATGTCTTAATTATGTTTCAAAATTTATCCCAAAAATTAAGCTTATATGCAAACATTTATTTAATAGGTTTAAGAAGAATCCAAAGTCATGAAATTTTGAAATGATCGTAGCAGTTCAAAAAATTAAAAACTCAATTCTAGATCAAGAAGAATCCTCTCAACAAGAAATAGAATTTAAGGGATAAGATTTTTTAAAAATATTAAAAAAGTCAAAGAACAAGAAAAGAAAGCCACTATCTCTGATCTACAAAAGCAAATAAAAAATTTAAAAATAGAGATAAAAGAAATTAAAAAGATATTATTAAATTAACATAAAAAAATAATCCAAGATATTCAATTACAATTACAAGAAGAAATGCATAACTCAAAAAAATCACAAAAAAATAGAAGAAAAAGATGAAATAAAAATATAATTTTTTAGTAAATATAGCATGTAAATATAGCTTTAAAAATAAGAAAAAAAATTTATAAGTCTTTTAAAGTCTTAATAGATTCGTGAGCAAATTTAAATTGTATAAGTGAATGATTAATTCCAACACAATATTATAAAAAAATTACACATAAATTATTTATAGTAGATAACTCAGATTTAAAGGTCAAATATAAATTATCTAATGCTAAGATATGTAATAAAAGAAGATACTATACTAATACTTTTATATTAACTAAAAATATAACTAAAGATATGATTTTAGAAATTTCTTTTTCAACATAAATCTATCCATTGGAAATTTCTTAAATAGGAATAAAAATTAAAGATAATGTATTTGAGTTTGTTTCTCCTATAAAATTAAAATAGATTCAAGATATACATGAAGTAAGTGAAGCTGAATTTATATAAAAAATTATTATAAAAATATTTTTAATTTAAAATAAATTAACTAAAAATTTTAATTTAAAATAAACAATAATGAAATATTAATATTTTAAAATATATTCTTTAATAAATTATATTTTTAAAAATTAAAATGATCTAAAAATGTATTTTTTAAAATAAATAAAATCATAAATAATTTATATTTTAAAAAATAGGAGTACAAATTTTTAAAGACTGGGTTATGTAATTTTAAGATATGTGAGATATTGAGTTTTTAAAAAGTGAAAAAAAAGTATGTTTGAATAAGTGATTTTGATTTAAAAAATAAAATATATGTTTTGAAAATAAATAATTTAGAAAAATTAAAAGATATCTTGAAGTTTATTTTAAAAAAAAACACAAAAATAAATCTTTTTAGTAATAAGATATATATAAATTAGAGACTTAGTAGGCAAAAACGTTCATATTTTTTTTTTTAACTTTAAAAATATAATATAATAATAATTATTGTAATTTTGAAATAATAAATTAAATAATAATAAATTATTTAATTTATTCATTTTTATAACTTCATATTATCTTTATTTATTTATGTCTTCACATTGTATATTTTATTTTATATTTTATATAATAAAATATATAATTTTGTGATATCTATAACCCCCAATCCTACAATCTCTTTTAAAGTGATTTAAATAATAAAAACAATATACTATAAGATTGATGAATTACTACTCCCTTTATCCAAGTAAATTTTTAAATATTTACCAATTGACATAATTAGTATTACTGGTTTGGGCTACTACACTTGGGATCTCACACGTTACGCAGCGAAAATTAAAACATATTAGTTAAAATAACATACATGTGCATACATATATTTATATACATCAACATTCATTTACAGTGTATACATATCATTCATTAGACATATATCTATGGATATGGGAGAGTGTTAGCTAGGGTAAGGAGACAACAAGCCTGTCACTTATACCCATTTGACAAAAATAGCTAGTGGATTCCTAACTCATATATCTTAATACATATATGCCCTTATATTATACATCAAAATTATTCTTCTGATCCTTTTACCAAAAAATATTACAAGGATTCAAGGTATGGGGCATACCAAAAACTTTTTACTCTAACACTTCATGTAATCAGGTGGGGGAAGAACTTCTCATACATATATGATCCAAAGTTCCTTAATAACAGGGAAATGCCCCATAAAGGGTATTTCAACTAGCTTCATCTCTATCTTAAGTAGGATCTGGTATCTAGGCATCTGATACAAACCAACATTTTTGTGAGAATAAATCTCAGTAAAATTAATAACCATTTTTCAAAATAGCTAGTTACCACTGTAAACTCATACGAAAGTTCTACAATATTTTTCATAAAACAATACATCTATTGGGTTATCATGTATAACATTTCATTTAACATTCATACTTGCATGCATAAACTTAACTCATAGTATATGTCTCATCAATTCATCAAAACATATAGGTAACATAGCATCATTCATATAACTTTCATCATAACATAAAGAGAAATAAAGAAATAAGAGCACTTCTCGTTGGCCTCTGCTAATCATCATCATCATCATCATCATATAATTGCATAATAAGAGAAATTTGAAGGGGCAGCATGTGCACCACTCCATGTTTTCGCATATGTACTGTGACAACTATGCTTGGCAGTCTTCAACTGCATATAACATTTGTGTACATTCTGGAGTGTCCTCCAGTGGATCTAATTACCATAAGGTTCCCAACTCTGGGTTCCACACATTAAGTACATACTGGGGTCCTCAAAATGCTATTTATAAACATATATATATGGGTGAATCAGTGCATACTATAGTTATATAAATTCTAAGTATGTGACTTTTCATGTACATTGCCCATTAAGTTATTAACTTACAATTTACTACTATCACGATAATCGCGGAATGTCCGATCACTGTTCCTTACTAGTAATCAATCATTCAGATATGAACTTATCTACTACAAATACATATATTAAGAATACAATTTTCATTTCTCTTATGCATTCTTGTTATTTCCTTTTAACTTTCATCACTTTCATGCTCTTTCTCATTTGCGTTCAAAGTATATGTTACCTTACTTGTAATTTGATTTTAATCTCTAGTTTGGATTTAGTTTTTGAGCTAGATATCATTCAAATATATCATTAAGTTCATCTTTTCATCACAAAAGATGGCAGTTGACTGGTATCACACTATAAGTCGACTAATTGCATTCTGTCTAAATTTTCAAAATCCTAAATAGAGAGCTATCAGTCGACTACTAAGTGCCAACAATGATCGTTAGGTTATCATGGGCCCGACGATCATTGTTGGAGTCGAGGCGATCATTGTTATATTCTTGGGCATTTATGGAAAAATGAAGAACACTACAATCGACTACTCGCATTTTGTATATGTTTTTGGGCACATCAAGAGCACGACAATGATCGGCCGCACTAAGGCGATCGGTTCTTTGCGTCTTGCTCTATTTTGTAAATTGCCGTCGACCCAAAGTTTCAATCCAAAAACTTGTTTCTAAACCCATTTTTAAATTGATGAACTCAAGATAAACTCCTTAGCAACATTTAACACAAGAAAACAACCCAAAACATCATATAATCTTGTCCAAATCTGAGATTAAAACTCATTTTCGTTCAAACTGAAAAACTCATTTTTTCAGAAATAATTTTTAGCATGCACAAGTATTTTCAATCGGTTAAAAATACCCAAGAGTGATTAAAAATAGTAAGAATGTAGTTTTAAATCCTTTTTTTTCTTTCAAACAAATTTAATTTCACAAATTTCAATAGTATGAACAGTAAACTCTAAAATAAAGGGATTGGGTTATTATGCTACCTTAATCCGTGTTTAACTGATGTTTAAATGCTACTTCATGTCGTAGATGCCTTCCTAATTACTTTTCTAACTTCAAATCTTGCTAGAAATGAGATTTATTGCCTTTTTCCTTTAGCTTCTCTCTCTAACTCGTCCACACACTCTCTCTCTAAAAACTTAGGATTCAAGATGAAATGGAAGGGTTCTGAGGTGTTCCACCTATTTATATGTGATTTGGCCCTTTGCAATTCTGCTCCCAATTCCCGACCAGTTGACAAAAAATGATAATTCTTCCAACTATATGTTAAATTACTATTTTGTCCCTAGCTCACTGGCGGGAAGCTTTCAAAATTCTGTTACTATAATAAATCCTTTGGCTAAAATTGTGATTTTCATCCCTAAATTTTTTCACTTTTCAGTTTAGTCATTTTTTTCCTTTTAGTCAATTTTTCACTCATTTCTAGTCCAATTCTCGCACTCATACAATTATATGCAAGCTAACATAACATAAATACAACATACACAATCAATTAACTAAAATTAACAAATATCTCTCAAAATTTAAGAGCGGATGTTACAATATCACTAACTAAGATGGTCAATAATTATTATAATATAGTTATATGAAAGTGGTACTAATATGAATTCTTAAACCTATTTTTATAAAATAATTTTTTTCTTAAAAAACAAAGTTACTCTCCTCTTTTTAATACTCGCACATTAAGGTTTAGTTGAGAGTTTTGAAAAGATAATGTATTTGAGTTTGTTTCTCATATAAAATTAAAACAGATTCAAGATATACATGAAGTAAGTGAAACTAAATTTATATAAAAAATTATTATAAAAATATTTTTAATTTAAAATAAATTAACTAAAAATTTTAATTTAAAATAAACAATAATGAAATATTAATATTTTAAAATATATTCTTTAATAACTTATATTTTTAAAAATTAAAATGATCTAAAAATGTATTTTTTAAAATAAATAAAATTATAAATAATTTATATTTTAAAAAATAGGAGTACAAATTTTTAAAGACTAGGAAATGTAATTTTAAGATATGTGAGGTATTGAGTTTTTAAAAAGTGAAAAAATAAAAAAAAAGTATGTTTGGATAAGTGATTTTGATTAAAAAATAAAATATATGTTTTGAAAATAAATAATTTGGAAAAATTAAAAGATATCATGAAGTTTATTTTTTAAAAAAACACAAAAATAAATCTTTTTATTAATAAGATATATATAAATTAGAGACTTAGTAGAAAAAAACGTTCATACTTTTTTTTTAACTTTGAAAATATAATATAATAATAATTATTGTAATTTTGAAATAATAAATTGAATAATAATAAATTATTTAATTTATTCATTTTTTATAACTTCACATTATTTTTATTTTTTTTTTATGTTTTCACATTGTATATTTTATTTTATATTATAAAATATATAATTTTGTGATATCACTGGTTAAGATAATCAATAATTATTATAATATAGTTATATGAAAGTGATATTAATACGAATTCTTAAACCTATATTTATAAAATAATTTTTTTTTTAAAAAACATCGTTACCCTCCTCTTTTTAATACTCGCACGTTAAGTTTTAGTTGAGAGTTTTGAAAAGATTAGATAAAATGATTATTAATAAAGTAATATAAAATAAATTAAATTAAATAAATTATTTTATTGATTGAAAATTTTAAAAAATAAAGAGAGTAAATCACTCTCTATTATTTGAATGAGTGTTATTATATTATTAATAAAGTTAAGTAATTTGAATAATAAAATTTTTAATATTTTTATTATAATAAAAGTTCTTTTATAAGTTATATTAATAGACTAAACATATTATATATATATATATTAATTTATTTTAAATTTTATACTTCATATTTTATATTTTATTATAGATTTATTTTTTATTCATCTAACTATTTTATATAAAAATGTAAAAAATAATAATTTAAATAACAAAATAATCTATATAAAATAATGGATGAAACAAAAAATACATATATAATAATGTCATACAAAAAAAAGTTTAAAATTTAAGTCAAAATATAATCAAAAAATTATTTTTTTATTTATTTCTTCCTTCATATTTCTATTAGATGTTATGTTACTATAAAAAGAAAATAAAAATAAAAAATTTTAAACAAACCTAAATTTAGGTCAAAATATTGTATTTTTAAAATGATTAAATTTAAAAGAATAACTGAGTTAAAAAATATGTAAAAAAAATAAAACATGAAGTAAAAATTCTAAAAAATACAAATCATCAATTTAAAAGAATTTAAAACATCAACAGCCCACGCCCCCTGATACTATTCTCATTCATCTTATCGGCAAATATTCCGGGTAAATAAGGGCACGTCGGTCCTAAAGCTCAGTGACATATCGCGATGCCCATCTGACTGCAGAGAAGAATCTGAGGTACCTTGCCTCTCTCTAAACTGCGATTCTGTGAAATTCTCATCACCTTCGACGCTGCGATAATACATCCTGTTCGATTCCACTGTATGGCTTTGCCATCTGAATTGGACTGCAAGCGCAACCACAACCACATCTCCAACTTCTTCAATTCCACTGCTTCCAATTTCGTTTCTCTCTTCAACAGCGCAAGGGCTCCGCCTTCTTCGCCTCAACCACCACCGACTTCCCCAGTTTCCCCCTCCAGAATCTGCTTCCCTCTTCAATTTGCCGACTCAACCAAACAACCTCTCGACTCCACTCAGTATGACTCGGTCTCCTCTTCCAATTCGGCAATCAAGGGTTTATCGTCCACGGACAAGTCCAACTCGGGGTTCCCGTCGACGGTCAGGGTTTCTGGACTGAATTCTAATCGCAAAGGTGGTGGACCAGCCTTCGTGGGTCAGGTTTTCAGTATGTGTGACCTTTCTGGTACTGGTCTCATGGCCGTTTCTACGCACTTTGACATCCCCTTTATATCCAAAAGGTTCGTTTTCCCTGGTATTGAATTTAACTATACCGTAATATTTATGTTAGTTATATCTGCGCCGTAATAATTGTGCTAGTTATATTTGCTATTTTTATGAGATTATGGATGTGGATTGTCAATTGTATATGCTTTGACTGTTCCATATGTGAACTTTTAGACCGATGGCCAAAATTAGAATGTGATGACAAGATTTTGATGTTCTCTATACTGACCTTCTTTATTGAAAACTGTCTCTAAAATATTTGTGGAAACTCATTTGGATGTGTGTTTTAACCCTGAACTATATTGTTGAACTGAAATAATCAGGAATCCAATTGGGTATTAATGATAATACAGCGTTAAACGTTCAAAAGCTTTCAGTGCATAAGACTTAACGAAAATGGTTAGAAGTACAAATTACTTGACATTCTTCTTCTGGGAACATATTATTTTAACTGATAAATTTCATTTGCAGAACACCTGAGTGGCTGAAAAAAATGTTTGCCACAATCACCAGGAGTGAGAGAAATGGTCCTGTGTTTCGGTTTTTTATTGATCTAGGAGATGCAGGTTAGGTCTATAGCACCTTCTTCCCTTTTTTATGGTTATTATGTAATCTTGCAACTTTATTTGTCACTTGTAAACTTTTTCACCAGCTTCAAAGTTACTTTGATCAAAGTTCCTAGTATAGATCCTGTGTATATCTTGATTAATTTTTGGTTATAATGATGTATAAATATCATTTTTTTTCCTTCAATGGAAGTTGGCAAGGCTAGTTTTCTCGAGCTTCTTCTTATTGTTTGTACCAATGTGTTTGCTTTTCTTGATCAGTGACTAATTCTTAGTTACATAGGTTGTAGTAATTTCAGTTGGTTATTTGACATATTTTGACACTATGTGCTCTGCTTCTTCATTAACTTTTTTTCTTATCCTTTGTTAGCTTGGTCAATGAATATCAGGTTAATGATTAGATACTTGCTGAATACTGATTTCTCTTGGGGTCTTTTAGTTTCATATGTCAAAAGGCTGAATATTCCTAGTGGTGTGGTGGGTGCATGTCGACTTGATCTAGCCTATGAGCATTTCAAGGTATTGCTGAATTTTTCCATCACTTTTGCTTGCTATGAATAGATGTTATAAATTCTTGTTGGGATATCAATTCCATTATATTTTTCTTCATCATCTTTGACTCTTCTCCAACTTATTGTTCTCCATTATCACTTTGAAAATTTATGTGAGAATAGATACCGATGTGCAACTATTTTTCAATGAATAAAAGTTGTGCAACTGCTTTTTATAACTATGGCAAATCAATTACTCTTATCTTTCCAATCTTTATATATGCTTTGAACTAATTATAATGTTATACATTGGGGTTTTTGACCTTGAAAAGTCTATTTGTCACTCAG
This sequence comes from Senna siamea, assembly GCA_031216115.1. NCBI lineage: Eukaryota > Viridiplantae > Streptophyta > Magnoliopsida > Fabales > Fabaceae > Senna > Senna siamea. The sequence goes on along the minus strand of CM062363.1, from coordinate 20,663,278 downwards.
GTTACCGGCAACCAAAGTGGTATTCATTTCTATTGAATGTGGTAAAGTGATTAAGTAAACAAAGTTAAGAAAAATGTTGGTTTTGAGTCTTTTGACTAGAAGTGAATCATGTGATGCAATTATGTCAACAAATTATATATTGCTTTGATGGAAATAAGGCTAAGAGCCTGTTTGGGTGGACATATTTTAAGTTAAAAATTAGATTTTTTAGTAAAAAAGTGCTTCTACAAATAAATTTACTTGTTTGGTTCACCTTTGTTAAAAAAAAAAAAAGAAGCCAATGCACTTCAAAAAAGCCATATTAGTGCTTTTTTATGAAGCCAATTCTCTTGATTTTTTAAAAAAGCACTAGTGTGTGGGAGCTAATTTTTTTTTAAAAATTGGGAACTAGTATTATTAATTTTTTTGAACAATAATATCCCTTGTACTATTTAAATTACCCTTGAAAGGTCCATTAATTTTTGTTTCCAACTTTCTTTTTCTCAATTTTTTTAGAAATCTTTGGATTGTCCCTTTCTGTAGATACTACATAATCTTCCTATGTAAAAAACAAAGCCTTTTCCCACTAGGTGGGATTAGCTACATGAATCAAGCAAAGCCAACATTTTCTATCTTGACTCATTTTTACTATTAGATTATTTATGGTTAAATTCATCTTAATAGTTTTTCTTATTATTATTTTTTTGTTTTCCCCTACCTCAAATCTTTATATGATGAGTTACTCGACTAATTCCCATAGCCCCAACGAATCACTCTTGACATATTCTAGAAGGAAGAAGGCTGGTTTGGCAACAGGTCAGCAAGTACACAGCTCATTGACCTCTTAGGCATATTCGCTCCCTACCTTTTCTAAGTAGTGGAGCCACTAGACCATGTTCTTTGTTTGTTATTCAGTTATCCTATGTTTTCAGCACTACTTCCTTATTTTTAGCAAGCACTTAGGAGGGTATAGGCATATAAATACCCGCTAGCTTCCCTTATTTTAGCATTCAGATTATTGCTTATCAGTGTATTTGGGTTTGTTCGTTTTAAGGACTCTTTACATTGAATAAACAAGTGTGTTCAGATTTTGCATATTTTATTTGTTTATTAATCCTTATTTTCACGACTAGCCACTCAACCTCTATGAAATTGGTATCAAAGCTTGGTTATTCACCACAGCTGTTATTCGTTCCAACCCACTAGAACAACCCCTAACAACAATGAAGGTGCCACAAAGTCAATAGCGCAGCAGCTTGCTGCCATTGCTTCCTGCCTCGAGATTTTTGACACTTTGGTAGCAGATGTTGTAGCATTAAAATCTTAGGCAATAAGGGGAAAGAACCGGAGGGTAGTAGTGGTCATAGAGCACAAGGCAGTTCACATTGGGGAATCAATGCTAAAGATGATTAGGATCGAAATTGGGGACCAAGAGGGCAGCCACGACTTCTATACACCAAAATGGAATTCCCCAAATTTGAAGTAGGTGACCCTCGTGGATGGGTGTTAAAAGCCGAAAAATATTTTCGGTATTATCAATCCTTGGAGGAAATGAAAGTTGATGTTGCTGGACTTAGAAGGAGATGCCTTGGACTTATTCGCATGGATCAATTTCGAGGATACCTTAGTGTATTAGGAAGAACTTGTGAGAGCTCTTCAAGAGAATTATGGTATTGTGGAATATCAAATTCTAGACGAATTTCTATGTGGAGTGAAGCAAACAAGAATAGTATGAGTATAGACAAGAATTTGCTAAGAGATCTGCTTGTGTGAAGAATTGGCCTGGACATTGTCTCTTAGGAGTGTTCTTGAACTCCTTGAAAGAGGAGTTGAAGGCTGACTTGCAGATTCACAAACTGAGAATTGTGTATAAGGCCATGAGCTTAGCGATTGTATTTGAATCTAAGTATGGCCTAACTTGCAAGACAGCCTAGTTTGCCCTTGCTGATTGCAATCCATACCAGAATCTGACCCAGGCCCATGATTAGCGCGGGCAGCAGATGATGCACCCGATTTACAGAGCTGTGGCTAGTTTGTTTTCCAAGGCAAATGCAGTAGCAGTTAACGTGTCCCTTAAAATAGGAGTAGCAACTGGGGCACCAAATCTCCCACAATCATGGGATTTTGAGTGACACATTCGAAGGGATAAGGGACTATGCTACTGTGGCAATGAGTGCTTTACCATAAAGCATAGGTTCAAAATTTCTTCTTTTTCATTAATGAAAATTTCTCCTGAAGAAGAACACTCCATCTAAGAAGTAAAAGGAGAGAGCAGTTCAAAAATCAGGAAGGCATGGCCGATATCTCCCTACACGCCATCTTGAGCAAGACAGTGGATACCACCATGAAAATCAAAGCACAAGTGGCTGGCCGAAACGCGTTGATCCTCATCGACAGTGGATCCACACAATTTCATCCCTAAAGCATCAATGGCCGAATTAAAAATTCCGTTCAGTCAGTAACACCTTTTGGAGTGCAAATTGGCAATGAAGACACATGAATTATAACTCCATTTGCAAATAGGTTACTCTTGAATTACCCGAATTGAACATAGTGGAGGACTCCTTTTGCTATTAGAGGAACAAATTTCATCCTAGGTATGAAATGGTTGACCTCTCTCAATACGGTTCAAGCAAATTGGAACTAAATGTTCCTAATTTTCTATTTGAATAGGCAGCACTACAAACTCAAGGAGTTCCGAAGAATGATCAACTTGAGGCTTCCTTCCAGAGCCTATTGAGATGAGTCTAATATTGAACCTGTGGAATTGTCACCAGCATTCATTTAGTCACTGCTAGATAACTGTGCACAAGTATTCATTGAACCTTCATTATTGCCACCTTTTCGAAGTCACTTCCACCCCATTCCATTACTACTTGGGCCAACACCACCAAACATTAGACCTTACTGCCACCTCCACTTCCTAAAGACAGAAATTGAAAGGCGTTGAAGCACTACTACAGTTAGGTTTCGTTCGACCCAATAATAGACAATTTTCAAGTCTTGTGTTGTTGGTACAAAAGAAGGATTCTTCTTGGCGCTTCAGTGTGGATTATTGAAGTTTGTACAAGATCACTATATCAGATAAATATCTGATTCCTAAGATTGATGAACTCCTAGATGATTTACAAGTTTAGACCATCTTTTCAAAGATTGACTTATGCTTTGAATATCATTAGATCCGCATAGCTCGTGATAACATTCACAAGACCGCCATCTTCACTCATTCTGCCTATTATGAGTTTTTGGTGATGCCTTTTGAACTTAGCAATGCTCCTTCCATATGTCAAGCCGCAATGAATGATTTATTTATGCCCTATCTTTGGAAGTTTATCTTAGTCTTATTTGGCGACATCTTGGTATGTAGCCTGAATCCTTAACTTCACAAAGAGCATTTACAAATCACTTTGCAAACACTCTAGCATCATTCTTACTTTGCTAAAGTACTTAAGTGGCTTAGTTCTTCCCTTTCAACAACTAACTTCTGAGTGAGGGTTCTCTAAGTCACTTGGGTTCCATCATTTGATATCAAAGCTTGGTTTTTTAACGACAGAGAGGGCTATCTGCGAAAAGTTATGATTGGTTGGGGGGCTAACTACAGTAGAGTGAAGAAACGCTGAGTGAAGTGTCACAAAGTGTAGCCGCTGGGACTTCAGCTCTTCAAGGGCAGTGTTATGATGGGGATGGAGATAGTACAGGATGTCTCTAGTGTAGTATAGGCTACTCAAGTCCCACGTCAAGTAGAATGGGATGTTTGATAGGGTACTTAAGTGGCTTGGTTCTTCTCCTTCAACAGTTAGCTTTTGAGGGAGTGTTCTCCAAGTTACTTGGGTTCCATCATCTTTATACCACAATATTTCCTCATCCCTTTTCCTCTTTTCACATTGGTTATCTTGTCCCATTATTAGAGGTTCCTCATCCCCTTGTACTTTGCTTATCCTTAACACTTGTCTAGCTTATGTAGAAGATTGGCTTTGTTATTATCTCTCTTACCATGTTTCCTTCACATTGATATTGTTTTTGGAAGAATAATTTATGTTAATACTATATTGATTTTAATTTCAATTGCTTCATATTTTTATGTTTCTTTTGATAAATTTTAATAATTGAAAGTATTGTTATTAGTTTGCATCCAAATAACTTTTGTAACTTTTCCTTTATATGCAGATTCTACAACTTAAATCTACAAAAAAAAGTACTTTTATATTAGAGTAAATTATACTTCCTTTCCTTGAGAGATTAAAAAAACCTACACTTTCACCTTTTTAGACCGAAATACCCTTATATTTATTATTTATATAATAAAACAAGTATTAACTATGTATTTAACTAATATAAAAAAGATATTTTTAAAAATTTAAAATAAATTAAATTCATGATTTTTCACTCAATATAAATAATTTTGAAATAATAATTTTTAAAATATATTTTTGATAAAATTTAGAGTAAATTATTGATTCGATCCTTGAAAGATACAAGTTTTTTCAAATTGGTCTCCTAAAGATAAAAATTATAGATCTTGTCCCTGATAGATAAAAACCCCAATAATTTTGTCCCTTCGGAGGGGTTAATGAGACTAATGGAGGGATGATAATTCTTAGAGCTTTTATCTTTCAGTGATGAAATCTATAATTTTCATCTTTGGAGAACCAAATTAAGAAATCCTACATCTTTCTGGAATCAAATCAATAGATTATTAAAAGATTTAATATGATATCATAAAGGGTATTTTGGTCAAAATAAGTGAAAGTGTAGATTTGTCTTATCTTTTAGGATAGAGAAGTGTAATTTACCTTTTATTTTAATATGATACCATTATTATTGTAAATGGTCCTTGGCAACTTCAAGTTTGTTATCAGAGCACCCCTCATCCAAAATTTCAAAAAGTTTTAGTTTCTATAAGCATATTTAAGGTTATATTCTTTGTTCTTGATTTGGTTGTTAAGACATAATAATGCTCGCAACTGTTGATTCTTAGTCCAGACGAGTTTAGCTATGGAATTTTTCATTTTAACTTCCCTTCTTATTTTTCCTATTTTTGTTTGGGTTTGTTTTTAACATTTCTCACTATGTATCATGCAGGAAAAGCCTCACTTATTCCAATTTGTTCCAAATGAGAAGCAGGTATAATTTGCCTTACATAATTACATATCCTTATAGTTTTATTTACGTTTCTTAATTATTTATTTTATCATTATTTTTGTACAGGTCAAGGCAGCCAATAAACTTCTAAAAACAATACCACAAAATGGTGTAGGTAAAAAGGTGGATGGGGTGCCTGTGTTTAGTGCACAGAACTTGGATATTGCAATAGCAACTATGGATGGGATTAAATGGTGTGTTCTCCTTTTCTTCATTGTATTTGGTATTGGCGTACATCAAAGAATTTGCTCAAATCTTGTTGATATCATTCACATGATAAATTTGGATTTCCATTCATGGATACATCTCATTTTTCCATAGTGCAGTGATTGGGAATATTTCTTTACATGTTTCCTTCACAATTGTTATATTATTTCCTTGACAGTTGGTTAAATAATATATGCTTTGCTTTAGATTTGCCTCCAAATTGAGTATTTTACTCCTATCAGCTTCCTCTGGTAATTCTTAGTTCTTTTCATCTTTATTAGTAGTATAGACATTGATGATTGGTGTTATTAAGTCTGTTAGGCTTTGGTGTGCTTTCAATTATTGATTCCATTATATTTCTCTGATATATCTTGCTTTTTTTATCAAATAAAGTATATTTTTTCAAAGCATATCCCAGAATATATTTATGCTTACAATCTTACCCTTTGTTCCATCAGGTACACTCCATACTTCTTTGATAAAAAAATACTTGATATCATTCTTGAAGAATCTGTTGATCAACATTTCCATGCATTAATCCAAACTCGGCACATGCAACGTCGACGAGATGTCATTGATGACAACCTGGCAGCAGAAGTGATTGAAGAGATGGGAGATAGTTTATGGGAGCCTCCAGAAGTATGAATAATTTGATGAACATTTTTCTTATTTTATGAATGCTAGTAAGAGAGAGAAAATTGTCAGTAGCAATGAACCAAAATCTGTTAGCTATTCTGAAATTCTGAAATCTCAAACTTTATGACAAGTTTTAGAATTTATTTGAAGTTCAAATAGTGGATAATTATTTAGGAACTAAAAGGTGAAGAGGATATTATGTTTGATAAAAGTGGTCTGGCTTGTGATTTGTTCCAGAAAATTCATTTGTATGCTATGTTTGTTCTGCTTTTTCTTTGTTGTTACTATAGAAAAAGGAATTAACTCTGTCTAGATACATATAATATTTGCTCTGATTAATATGTAATTTGGGTAATATCTTGCTGGTTTTCCTGACAGGTTCAGGAAGTGTTAGATGAAATGGGCCATCCTAGTATACCACTAAGTGTTGTTTCAAAGGCTGCAGAATTACAGTTTCATTATACTGTTGATAAAGTACTCCTTGGTAATAGGTGGTTGCGAAGAGCAACTGGCATACAACCGAAATTTCCATATATGGTTGACTCATTTGAGAAAAGGTACATTCCATGTTATATTTGGCCCCTTGAACTGACTTTAAATGTTTCTACTTGTTGCATTGTCACTCTTTCTGTTAGACCAGTGGTTTCTTTGTCCCATCCCATGTGTAAAACAAGAAAAGTTGACAACCAGGTGTGTGCCTTCCCCAAGAATAACAAATAATTATACTAATCCAAATTAGATAATTTGGAGTCACTTTAGCATTACACTTGCAAAATGGAAAATTTTGCCTATCAGATTTTGATAAAACTACATCCTTTGGTTAAGCACCAGAGTTAAAGAACTTTCCTGTGAATCCAAGATCCAACCATAATGGTACGACTCTTTTGTCCCTGCTTTGGAGGCCTTCTTATAGACCCCAGGTTGACAAATATTACAAAATAAAGGATAGGGAAGGGGACCACCACCTACACATGCAGAATTAAAGGTGCATTCTAGGAGAGGAAAAGGGCGGCTTAGTGGAAAGGGTGTAGAGAATATCCTAACTACCTAATTGTGGGGACCATAGTATCAGATATAAGGGAGGGTAGAGTTTTGGGAAAAGGCAGGCAAAGTTTTGGAGGACTTGGGAGAGTGCTGGCCTCCCAAATTCCAGTAACCTTTTACTGTTTTCCTTTATTTCCATTATCTGTTCTGTTTTGCTATTCTGTGCTGGACAGTGTTATTTTGCTGGTTTGTGGCTATCATTCCTATTTCCCGTGTACTTGTTCGTCCTCTTAAGGGATTACCATTTATAAGAGGAAGTTCAGTATTATTCAGTATCAGTATCTCTGGTGTGTGGGGGCTCTTTTTCCTAGGGTTTCTAACATATTTGGTATCAGAGCAGGTTACGGTAAGCCATGGTGGGTACAAGGATGGAAGGAAGACTAGAGTGTAGAGAAGGATTTGGGAACTCTTAAAGGTGATGTTACACACATAAAGGCCTGGATGTAAGAGATGAGGGATGCTATGGTTAGAATGGAGGAAATGGGACGAAGACTAGGCAAGGAACCTCAAGAGGGACTTGCTAAATCTAACACTGATGCAGAATAGAGGGAGGAGGCGTTTGACACTCAAACCGTAGAAGTAAACAATTTTAGAAATTTATAGTTACCTCTTTTTGAAGGAGATGACCTAATTGGATGGCTATTCAAGGCGGAGCATGATTTTGACATCAATGGAATACCGGATAAAGAGAAGTTAGAAGCAGCTGCGGTTTGCCTTGAGGGGAGAGCTCTCAATTGGTATCAATGGTTAGAGGTTAGACGCCCTATACAGACTTGGTGTGAATTTAAGAAGGTGATAGAGAGATTTTAGCACTCTCAACAAGGGGATGCTTATGCGAGATTAATGGCCTTGTGACAAGAAGGAAGCATGACTAAGTATAGGGAAAAGTTTAAAGCTCTGTTCGCATCGTTGACGGAGGCATCAGACGAGTGCTTAATGGGGGCATACAAGAGTGGCTTGAAATCGAGTATACAGGCGGAGCTTCGCATGATTTAGATTGAGACCTTAAAAGACCTAATGGACCTAGCCCATAGGGTGGAAGAGAGAAATCAGATTGTAGAAAGGGCCAAGAGGATTTATTCAGCAAAAGACCTAATGGACCTGGCCTTCCCAAAAATGGACTATGCTGAAGTGGACTTGGACACAGGTTACAAGTACCTAAGACTAGAACAAGCCAAACACGGTTACACTAAATAGCAGTGCTAAAACCGAACGCAATGCACAACTAGTAGCATTGATAGCAACTTCTTCAACAATGCAGCGCAAAAGCTCTTACAAAAGGCTGAAGGAGGCTGAGGCGACCAAGAAAAGAGCGATGGGACTGTTTCAAGTGTGATGAGAAGTACAACCCGACCCAAGTGTGCAAAAACAAGAAATTACACGTTATTCTATTGCAACATGTCAATGCGAAAGGAGAAACAATACCGAGTGAGGAAGAAATAGAGTTGGAGGAGGAAAATAAGGAGGAAGAGGGAGAGCAAGTAGCAATTGAATTATCAATGAACTCTGTAGTGGGAATCACATCCAACAACACCATGAAATTGATGGGTAAGTGTCGAGGAGAGGAAGTCCTTATTTTAATAGATAGTGGTGCATCACATAACTTCTTGACATCTGAGGCAATAGAGAGGTTGGGAATTAATGCTGAGGAAAATAAAGGGGAACAAGCTTTGCCCTGCTTTAGAATTGGAGTTACAAGGGCTTCAGATGAAACAACCTTTTTACGTTTTTGATATGGGAGGAGCAGATGCAGTGCTTGGAATTGAGTGGTTGAAGTCATTAGGGGAGGTGAAATTGAATTGGAGCCAATTAACAATGAAAGTGAAGATCGGAAGGGAAGAAAGATGCTTTAAAGGAGACCCAAACCTGGTCAAAACACTAGTTTCCCTTAAATCAGTAATTAGAACACTGAAAGGAGGAGGACAAGGGTATTTAATTGAGTTTAGGGAGATGAAAATGCAACCAACAAGTGAAGAGCAAATTCCTACAGAAGTGCAGCAGATTCTAAAAGAATATCCAAAAGTGCAAACTTCCTCTCTGGGGCTATCAATGCACCGAAGTCATGATCATGCCATAACACTTAAACCAGGAGCACAACCCCTTAATATACGACCGTATCAATGCCCACATTCACAAAAGGCTGAAATTGAGAACTTAGTGAGTGAGATGTTAGCAGCTAGTATAATTAGGCCGAGTAATGGGCCATTTTTGAGTTCAGTATTGCCAGTTAAGAAGAAGGATGGGAGTTGGAGGTTTTGTGTGGATTATAGAGCACTTAACAAATTGACTATTCCAGATAAATTCCTTATACCTGCAATTGATGAATTATTGGATGAGCTTGGAGTTGCAAAGGTCTTTTCTAGGTTGGACTTGAAGTTGGGATACCATCAAATTTGGATTCGACTGGGACATGAGGAGAAGACTTCTTTTTGAACACACCAATGGCATTATGAGTTTATGGTAATGCCATTTGTCCTTACCAACGCACCATCAACCTTCCAATCATTGATTGATGACATTTTTAAGGAGCACATGTGAAACTTCATTTTGGTTTTCTTTGATGACATTTTGGTATATAGTTTCGATAGGGATACCTATTGGGGGCACTTGAGCGAGATTTTAAGAATTTTGTAAGAGCATCAGTTGGTAATCAACCTCAAGAAGTGTGTCTTTGCAAATCAAGGGTAGAGAACTTGGTTCACATTATCTCATTTGAAAGGGTTCATCCCGATTTGGAAAAGTTGGTAGCCATGGTGAAATGGTTGACACCTAAAAATCTGAAAGCTTTGAGGGGATTCCTAGGGTTGATAGGGTACTATTGGAGGTTTGTGAGAAGTTATGGGAAGCTAGCAGCACCTCTTACAGCTTTACTTAGAAAGGATGCTTTTATTTGGGGAGATGAGGCCCAAAAGGCTTTTGAGGCTCTTAACAAGCTATGGTCATGCTTGAACTTGCTATGCCGGATTTTTCATTCTTGTTTGAGTTGGAGACTGATGCATCGTGTTGGGGTGTAGGAGTGGTGCTAATGCAAAAAGGGTGTCCTATTGCTTATTTTAGCTGAGCACTAGCACCAAACAAGAGGTCTAGTTCAATTTGTGAATGGGAACTCATGGCTATTGTGTTGGCTGTGAGAAAGTGGCATCATTACCTATTGGGGCACCTTTTATCATCAAGACTGATCAAAGAGCCTTGAAATTTCTGCTTGAGCAACATAATTTAGGGGAAGCACGGCACAAGTGGATGACAAAGTTCATGGGGTATAAGTTTGAGATACAATACTGATATGCACTATTTGCTGAATAACTACAGTATTATCTTTTGAATAGGTTACAAGGCTATATATATATATAATTAAAGATCCCAAGAATTTCTAAATAATGAGATCATTATCTCTAGAAATCGTCCAATTTAAAATAAATTGTCGATCAACTTCCACATGTGTTGTTCAATCATGTTGCATTGCGTTGTGTGCAATGCTGATTGCAGACTTATTATCACAGTACAATGTCATTGGACCTTCCCACTTAATTCTTAAGTCATCAAGAACTATTTTCAATGACAATAACTCAGATTCCTAATGCCATAGATTTGAACTTTGATTCTACATTTGAACTTGCCAGAACATTCTGCTTTTTGCTCTTCCATGAAACCAGGTTGCCTCCCACAAAAGTACAATACCCTGAAGTTGATCTTTTGTCCACTAGTGAGCTTGCATAATCTGCATTCATGTATGCCTTCAAAGTAATCTTTTCTTCTTTTTTAAACAAAACTCCTTTTCCTGGACTACCTTTTAGTTACTGTAGGAGATACAGCCTTGAGATGTACTTCCTTGGGGTTGTGCATAAATTGACTCACCACACTTACATCAAATGCTATGTTGGGTCTTGTATGTGTTAAGTATATTAACCTTCCAACCAAACTTTGATAAGTTCCCTTGTCTACTACAAGATCATTTGGTTCATTATTCAGCCTGTGGATGAACTCAATAGGGGTAACCATTGGTTTGCAACCGAGTTTTCCTATTTCCTTCAATAAATCCAGCACATATTTCTGTTGTGAAATAAATAAAACTTGCTTTGAGTATGCAACCTTAATTCCTAGAAAGTATTTCAACTTACCAAGCTCCTTAATGTCAAATTCTTGCAGCAACCTTTTCTTTAATTCTAGCATTTCTCCTTCATCATTTTCGGTGACTACGATGTCATCCACATACACTAACAGTGCTTGTACCCCAACCTTGTCATAGCCTTAGTGAATCTTCCAAACCATGCCCTCGGTGACTGTTTGAGCCCATAAAGAGCCTTTTTTAATTTACATACCAAGCCCTTCTTAGATTCAAAACCAGGTGGAACTTCCATGTATATCTCCTCTTCTAATTCTCCATGGAGGAAGGCATTTTTAACATCATATTGTTGAAGATTCTAGCCAAAATTGGCAGCTAGTGACAATAAAATTCTGATTGTTCGTTTTTGCTATTGGTGCAAAGGTTTCTAGGCAACCTATGCCATAGGTTTGGGTATAACCCTTGGCAACCAACCTAGCTTTGTATCTTTCAACAGAACCATTAAATTTATATTTTACTATGAATACCCACTGGCACCCAGCTAGTTTATCTTTGGGTAGCTCCACCACCTCCCATGTTTTGTTTTTTTCAGGTGCATCCATCTCAATTTTCATAGCATTTCTCCACTTTTCCCCTAATGCTTCAGTTAGATTTTTGGGAATAGGAATGGTATGGAGGTTTTTGAGAAAGGTTTTGCAGTTTTTTGACAAATTCTGATAAGTTATGAATAAATATAATGGGTGCTGCGTACAGGTCCTTCTACCTTTTCTAAGGGCAATGGGTAAGTCTAAATCACTTTGTCCCTCAAATCTTTTTTCAATTTGTGGGTCAAGGTCAGCTTTATCATTAATTTGTGGGTCAAGATCAGATTCGTTGTTAATTTGTGGGTTAGGTTCAGATGGGATTATTGTAGTCTCTATTGGTTCTGGGTCTGTTTGGAGCACTTGAACAATAGCTTGAGCAGGGGTTTGGACATGCTGTGGGTGAGAGATAGGCCTTTTCCTAGAGTATACCTGGAATTGTTGAGTTTCTTTGCTTGAAACTTTCTTAGGCTCTAAAGACTGGTTTGGGAGTGATTTAAGCTCTATTTGAGTAGGAAATTCAAGAAAGATTAAGTCCCTTACCCTATCTTCCTTTAAACTCTCCCCCTGAAGATAGGATCGAGTAAAGAAGTTCATTTTCATCAAATGTAACATCAGCTGACACAAATGATTAATGTGTTAGGGGGTGGAAACATTTGTATCCCTTCTATGTGGAGGAGTAGCAAACAAAAAACACATCGAAGAGCATGTGAATCAAGTTTTTCTTTGTTTTGAGAATGAACATGAACATAAGCTATACTTCCTAAAATTTTGGGGACAAGATTGATTGAGAGACTAAGATTTGTATAGAATTGTTTAAGAACATTTACTGGTACTTGGAAATTAAGAATTTTAGTTGGTAATCTATTGTATAGATAGCTGAAGTTAGGACAGCTTCCCTCCAAAATATTTAGAACATCTTTATGAAAGAGCAATGCCCTTGTGATGTTCAACAAATGACCATTCTTTCGTCTTGCAACCCCATTTTGTTGAGGAATGTTAACACAAGATTCATGAATGATTCTTTTCTCATGGAAGAAATTAGAAAGGGTTTGATTGAAATAATCAGAACGAAGTCTTTTGATTGGTGTGTCAAATTGAGTTTTAATCATATTGTAAAAATTTGGAAAAACAGTACTAACATTTGACTTGTGTTAAACCATTTTGTACTAGAAACATTAAGAACAGGAGAAGGACCCCAAACATCAATGTGAATAAGAGAGAAGGGAGTATGACTTATTTTATTGCTTATTGGAAAAGATGAACGTTTGTGCTTTGCAAGTTCACACTCATTGCAATGGAAAGACACGACATTTATTTTATCAAAAAAGGATGGAAACATTGTCTTTATTACATGAAAAGAAGGATGACCTAAATGACGATGATAAAACCATACTTTTTCTTTATTGGACATGACTAATTCAGAGAGAAGGGAAGAGAGTTCTTAGGTTGAGTGTCCTTTTTTTCATTATCCAAGTAGTAAAGACCATTCCTCTCACTAGCATGTCCAGTCGTTCCCTTCGTGCCTTGTTCCTGAAATATGTAAAAGAAAGGGAAAAGGATAGCTTGGCACTTAGAATCTTTAGTGAGTTTTTGCACAGAAATCAAGTTAGGAAATAACTCAGGAACATGGAGGATATCTTTTAGGATAAGGAAGTTATTTAATTGAATCTCTTTGTCCAGCCACTGTAGCAACAGATCCATCAGCTGTAGTTATCTTTTTATGGCTAGAAGTAGGTGTATAGGAGATAAATTGCTTAGAGGAATGTGTCATGTGATCTGTTGCCCCTAATCAATTATCCCTAAAGATATTCCTAAATAATTGACAAATAAAAACCCAGCAAGGAAAATAGGGTGGCAAATGCTCTATCTAGGAGAGAGGACAGCTTGGAGCTAAAAGCAGTAACTCTTTGGCAATATGATGATCTAAATAGTTGGGAGGAAGAGATTAAAGGTGATGACAAGTTGTATACTATTTGGCAGCAAGTGGTGAGGGTGGAGCAACCACCTAATGGGTACACAGTAAAAGGGTCTGTTTGTTGTTTTAGGATAGGTTGGTCCTATAAAGGGATCTACCAGAATACATAAGTTGATGTTTGAGTTTCACTGCACCCCAATAAGGGGGCATTCCCGGTATTTGAGGACCTACAAGATGCTGGCCACTTTTGTGTACTGGGAGGGGATGAAGAGAGACATTCAACAGTAGTTTCTAATTGTGAAATTTGCAAGTAATGCAAATATGAAGCTCTAAGTCCAGCCGGATCACTTCAGTCACTACCTATTCCTCACAAGGTTTGGCTTATATAAGTATGGATTTCATAACTGGACTTTCAAAGTCCAATAGGTTTGATACCATACTCATAGTGGTTGATCGCTTCACTAAATACGGGCATTTCATACCAATATCACACACTTATATAGCAAGGGATGTTGCTGCCATATTTGTCAAAGGGGTAGTGAAGTTGCACGGATTTCCCAAGTCGATTGTATCAGACCAGGATAAGCTTTTATGAGTCTTTTTTTGGCAAGAAATCTTTCAGCTATCTGGTACCACTCTCTGTTTCAGCTCATCGTATCACCTAGAATCGAATGGCCAAACCGAAGTAGTTAACAAGGGCTTGGAGACTTAAAGGTGCTTTGTTGGAAGTAAACCAAGAGGATTTGCAGTTGGTTGGCTTGGGCTGAATATTGGTATAACACCAATTACAACCAATCGGCTTGGGCTGAATATTGGTATAATTACCAATTCAGTTTTGAGGAGTTTTTCATTTACAATTGGGTAATGCTGGAAGTATTATACAAGTTCTGGGTGATAAGAAGCTTAGAGTTAATGAGTCAAATTGGGCTATTTGTTTCTAACAGCCTCTTCTTTTGATGGGCTCTTTACTATGCTTAAAGATTTGGGCAAGGACCATACCTATGAGTTCATGAGATCTTTGAAATCAATTAATAATTTGATGCGTTTTGGTCTTTATGCACATTGTTTAGACAATTATAACAAGTTGGAGGGTGAAAAGGAAAGAGGGAATCCCAAGTTGTGCAATGTTTCTTGCCTTTTGAATTTGGAATACCGGATGTTAGTCCAATGGGTGTTGGGTTGTGTTCTTTGTGGAAGCAAGAGTGGAGACCTACGAGAAAGAAGCCTCTTGTCTCAAATTCTAATTCTTAGCTTGAAGGCAAGGTGGCTGGGTAATGATGTGCCTCGATATATATTAGAAATTATAAGTAAAGGGAAAAGGAAGAAATGTTGTGAGGCGCAGGACTAGGAATGGGTAGGAAAGATGAGGGACACGTGTAGGCTCTTGAGGGGAAGCTCTAGAAGGAGTTAGTTAGGCAATTCTTAATAAAGAGTGAAGGAAGAGAGAGCAAAAGGCATGGAAAATCTTGGGGAATGGGTTGGGAGATAGCTAGCATCTCGAAGGCCTAGCAACTATGTTATTTTTTGCATTTTCTCTTTGTCTGTGTAAAAGGCAAATTTGCCATTGTGGTGTTTTGCCTCTGTTTTGGTGTTTTACTTCTTAGAAATTAGTGATTTATCCCTATTTCTAGCATTTTAATTCATGAAATCCAGTATTATCATATGTTGTTTATAGTTTTCTGATCTGGTTCTATCAATTGGTATTAGAGCGGTCAGAATCTGGGAAAGCTTCGAAACAAAGTATGGTAGACTTGAAATACAGAGTAGACCATTTGGAGGAGATGGTAGGAGTGAAGGAGGATATAGGAGCTACCAAGGAATGTATGAGGGACTTGCATGATGTTTTGGTTAGATTAAGTAGAGAAAAGGAGATGGGAAAAACAGAGAAAGATCCTATTAAATGGTCTTCTAGTTGGAGTCGATTGGAGAATTTTCATCTCTCCCAAGCAAAGAGAGGTAGAGGTTGATGGAATTGAAGAATGCCTTTGTTCTCTATTTGGGACAGAAGAAGAACTAAAACTAGAAGTTCTTAGCTCCACAACTTCCATGGAGGCAAATCAGAAATTAGAAGAGAAGATTTCCTTCACAGCACCTTTGCCATGCCATTCAGACAGTGTTTATTCCCTATATAACATTGGAGTAGTCATGAGGAGAGAGCTAGAGCGGGGGTGCCATGGTGAGAAATCTGATGTGTGCGCTTCAAGTAGGAGTTAGCGTCAATTTGTGTTGATGGTAGAAGAGAAAGAAGAAAACAAGGGTAGGGATTTGGGTTTTGGATCGGGTCAAAAAGGTTAAGTGGGAAAGAAGCCCAATATTGAATGGGAAAGGCCTGCTTCCTGGGCCTTATTTAACCAGCACATGTTGCAGTAGTTTGGCCTAATTAATTATCCATTCTATTTTGTCCAAACCCATAGCCCAATTTAAGTTAATGGGCTTGGCCCATAGGGAGGAGAAAATCCTAATCTAGAGAAGGCAAAATTAAGTTGTACAAGGATCCAAAGAGGGACAAATCTTAGATTTTATCAAACTGATACTTGTAACCCAATTGGGTGAACCCACTTGAATGACTCACCCATCCAAATTCAATAGAAGGCAGCAATGATTTGGGAGAGGATGTGCCGTTTAATGTAACGCAAAAGACGCACCCTTTCTATGCAAGGGCAAAGACGAATTCAACATCAGGTGAATATCCAAAGCTCTCTAATTTAGAATTTCAGCCAAATCTGGATGCTTATTTCTTCTGTGATGAGAGGTTTGGGGCAACCTATTGGGGTAAAATCCAACAACTAGTATTGATGGTAGATGAAAAAGATGATGCAGTCAAAGACAAGAAAGCACCAAGGGAGAATCAAATCAAGGAAAAAAGAGGGGTATTAGTCAATATTTTCATATATACTATTGTGTGTATCAAGACAAGGGGCATTCAAACCGAGGGGAATATTGTGGTTCATCAACCTCTACGTGATAGCAAGATAGAAAGTGCTAATTGTTATCTTGCATTTCAAGAGACAGATATATTTGGGAGTTGGATATGAATGAAGCAACAAGAATATTGAAGTACTTCGTTGACATGGAAAGAAGTCGAAATCAAAAGGGAATTTAGTTTCGAGGAGTTTTTCATTTACAACTAGGTAATGCTAGAAGAATTATACAAATTTTGGGTGATAAGAAGCTTAGAGTTGATGAGTCCGATTGGGCTATTTTGTTTCTGACAGCCTCTTCTTTTGATGGGCTCTTTACTATGCTTAAAGATTCAGACAAGGACCATACTTATGAGTTCATGACATCTTTGAAATCAATTAATAATTTGATGCGTTTTGGTCTTTATGCACATTGTTTAGACAATTATAACAAGTTAGAGGGTGCAAAGGAAGTTTAGCAAGAGGGAATCCCAAGTTGTGCAATGTTTCGCTCCTTTTGAATTTGGAATATCGGATGTTGGTCTAATAAGTGTTGGGCTGTGTTCTTTTGGGGAGCAAAAGTGGAGACTTACAGGAAAGAAGCCACCTGTCTCAAATTCTAATTCTCACCTTGAGAGTAAGGTGAAGCTTCGAGGGCTGGGTAATGATGGGCCTCGATGTATATATTAGAAAATATAAGTAAAGGTAAAAGGAAGAAATGTTGTGAGGGATAGGACTGGGAATGGGTACGAAAGATGAGGGACACGTGTAGGCTCTTGAGGGAAAGCTCTAGAAGGAGTTAGTTAGGCAATTCTTAATAATGAGTGAAGGAAGAGAGAGCAAAAGGCATGGAAAATATTATGGAATGGGTTGGGAGATAGCTAACATCTCGAAGGCCTAGCAATTGTGTTGTTTTCTGCATTTTCTCTCTGTCTTTGTGTAAAAGGAAAATATGCCGTTGTGGTGTTTTGCCTTTGTTTTGGTGTTTTACTTCTTAGAAATTAGTGATTTACTCTAGCATTTTAATTCATGAAATCCAGTATTATCATTTGTTATTTATAGTTTTTTGGTTGGGTTCTATTAGTATTTATTCTTCTAGTGGGTCTACATATAATCTTATAGCAAAAACCTTGGTCGCTGAGTTGAATATTCCTACACAATCATTATTAGCTCTTGGGGTTCAAATTGCAAATGGGAACATCATTGAAAGCAATTCTTGGTGTACTCAAACTGGGGTAAAAGTCCCCAACTTGACAATCATTGAAGATTTTTATGCATTCACATTACAAGGATTTGACTTAATTTTGGGAACGAAGTGGTTAGCATCCTTGGGCACTATTGAAGCAAATTTGGAAAAGATGTTCCTTTATTTTGACTACAGTGGTAAAAAATATATGATCCAAGGAATCACCAATCATGATTTGCATATGATTCCCCATTCAGTTGAAATTAAATAAGTTTTTTCAAGTGCAAGCATCATCATTTTTCACCCCGAGAAATTTGTTGGGAATAGTGGGATTCTGATGGACTCCAATATTCTAAAATCTTCAAGAATGAAGATAGAGGGTAGGAATGGTATTGGCAAGATGCTCTATTATGGTTTTGGGCAGAATAGATAGTAGGCACGTGTAGCAATTACATTGGGTTGAGAGACTCAACCCATAAAAAAAGGTGTAGGAAGAATGGGAGAGGGGATGGAAAATATTGTGGAATGGATTGTGAGATAGCTAGCATCTTGAAGGCCTAGCAACTGTGTAATTTTCTGCATTTTCTCTGATAGCTAGCATCTCGAAGGCCTAGCAACTTTGTAATTTTCTGCATTTTCTCTGTCTCTTAGAAATTAGTGATTTGCCATTGTTTCTAGCATTTTAATTCATGAAATCCAGTATTATCATGTTATCTATAATTTTCTGGTTGGGTTCTATAAATTGGTATTAGAGTGGTTAGAATACGGGGAAAGCTTAGAACAAGTATGGCAGACTTGGAAAATAGGGTTAGATCATTTGGAGAAAGAGATGGTTGGAGTGAAGTAGGACATAGGAGCTACCCAAGGAATGTATGAGGGACTTGCATGATGTTTTGGTTAGATTAAGTTGAGAAAAGGAGATGGAGAAAACAGAGAGAGAGAGCCTATTAAATGATCTTCCAGTTGGAACCGATTGGAGAATTTTCATCACTCCCAAGCCAAGAGGGGTGGATAAGAGGAGTTGATGGAATTGAAGAATGCCTCAGTTCTATTTGGGATAGAAGAACTTAAACAAGTTGTTAGCTCCACAATTTCCATGGAGGAAAATCAGAAATTAGAAGAGAAGATTTCCTTCGTAACACCCTTGCCATACCATCCAAACAGTGTTTATTGCCTAGCTAACATTGAAGTAGTCAAGAGGGGAGGGCTAGAGCATGGTTGCCATGGTGAGAAATCTGATGCACTTGCTTGGAGTAAGAGTTGGTATCAATTTGTGTTGACGGCAGAAGAAAAAGAAAACAAGGGGAAAGAAAATTGGGTTTTGGATTGGGTCAATAAGGTTAAGTGGGGAAGAAGCCCAATATTGAATGGGAAAGTCTTAATTTCTGGGTCTTATTTAATAAGTACCTATTGTAGTAGTTTGGCCCAATTAATTATTTGTTCTATTTTGTCTAAACCCACAACCTAATTGAAGGAGAAAACCCTGATTATTGATTCTATTCTGTCTAAACTCAACCTAATTGAAGGAGAAAACCCTAATAAGTACCTATTGTACTATAGGCTTGGTCCATAAGGAGGAGAAAACCCTAATTTTAAGAAAGGCTAAGGTGGATAGGCCAAAAAAGATACAAAGCAGCGTTCTTCAAGGGACAATAAACATGTTTAAAACCCTCACAGCCTCATTTAATTGCACACAATAGTAGCATTTTTTGCCGTCCAGCTTTTGCGTTTTTCCTTGTCATCCAGGTTCATTATTCTCCATCATCAAATTTCTCTGTCTTGGATATTCGTGGCTCCATTCATTTTTGCTGTTGAAGAAGATGATAAAGACAAAGGAAGTAAATCAAGCAGAAAGAAATTGGAGTTTGATGCCTTTGATGTTGAGAAATTTAGTGCAGGTCTTCAAAAGCAAGAACAAGCTATTTCATTTACTATTAATGGCAAAAGAGGGAGTACTATATTTCAAAAAGGTGTACCACTTGGAGAGGGAATCTTAACTTTTGGTGACATGTTTTGAGTGCACAAAAAGCTAACAAAAGCAGAAAGGTTCTGAATAAGAGAAAGGAGCTATCAGAAATTGGAAGCAATTGAGAAGATTTGGAGATTACCCAATGGCAGCATTCTTATATTCACCTTGAGGATAAGGTGAATTTTAGAGGTGCCTTGTTGGGCTTTTTGGTGAAACAAGAACAAAGTCATATTGGAAAGAAGCCTCCTGTAACAACTTCTAATTCTCACCTTGAGGGCAGAGTGAAGCTCCAAGGGTCAGGTAATGAAGGACCCCAATATTCTAGAAGCTTCAAGAATGAAGATAGAGGGTAGGAATGGTATAGGCTGGGTGTTCTGTTATGGTTTTGGGCGGAAAAGATAGTAGGCACGTGTTGCAATTCCATTGGGTGGGAGAGACCTATAAAAAAGGTGTAGGAAGAGTGGGAGAGGGGATGGAAAATATTATGGAATGGGTTGGGAAATAGCTAGCATCTCGAAGGCCTAGCAACTCTGTTATTTTCTGCATTTTCTCTGTCTGTGTAAAAGGAAAATCTGCCATTGTGGTGTTTTGCCTCTATTTTGGTGTTTTACTTAGAAATTAGTGATTTGTCCCTGTTTCTAGCATTTTAATTTGTGAAATCCAGTATTATCAAATGTTATTTATAGTTTTCTAATTGGGTTCTATCAGATTCATTTATGGGACCACCATTAGATTTTCACCTTGAGGACAAGGTGAATTTCCAAGGGGAGACTAATGATACAACTCCACAGACCACTAACCCCACTAATCCCGCAAAAAAGGGGGGCCAAGAAAGAGGAAAAAAGAAGTTTAGAACTTAACAAGAGGAGTGGGATGTAGTTACCAGCCCAGTAACAGCACCAGTATTGCACGTTTTCCTTGTGTTTTCAATTATTCGTTAATTGTAGGCTGAGTTAGTAATTTGTAGTTATTGTTAGTAGGAGTTCCTTTTTCTTAAGTTTTGCTTTTTGTTCTAAGGTTCTATCAATTCACCTTGTCCTCAAGGTGGAATTTCAAATAATGATTTTTTATAGATTCATAGAATTTTGACATGTTTTCATGTGTTGGTAAGTTCTTCCATTTAATCAGAACCTCCCATTGGTTGTTGGTACGGATTCTGTCACCATCTCCATATCATCTGTGAGTTTAGGTGGCAGTTGCAAAACCTGAATGAATGACTGGATACTTTTCTTCAAATGAGATACATGGAAAATCGGATGAATCCTTGATGTGCTTGGTATTTCCAATGGATATGCAACTTGCCCAACATTCTCTAGGAATTAGAGGGACCATAGTACTATGGGCTCAACTTCTCATTGTACTTCTTTGTTATAGATTTCATCCAATAAGGCTTTAGCTTCAAGTAAATTGAATCTTCTACCTTGAATTCCATTTCCCTTCTATTTTTATCTGCATAATTCTTCATACGTTGTTGGGCCTTTTCCAAATTCTCCTTCAATTCTTCTATCATTGCATTTCTCTGCCTCATTTGTTCATTTACTTCCTCCACAGCCGATGGAACATCACCTAGCTTCAGAATTGTTGGGCGGTCTCTATCATAAAGTTCTCTAAATGGAGTCATGCCAGAAGATTGGTTAAAAGTAGTGTTGAACCAATATGCCCATGTTAACTAGCTCTTAGGTTTGTTTCCCACAAACAATGGAGATAAGTTTCTAAACTCCTGTTCACAACCTCTATTTGGCCATCTGTCTCAGGGTGATATAAAGATCTATAACGTAGAGTAGTACTCGATAGCTAGAACAACTCTTGCCAAAATAAGCTCAAGAGAAGCCTATGCTTATCTGATATAATTGACTTTGGAAAACCATGCAATTGGACAATTTCCTTGACAAAAACAACTATTTCCCTTGCTATGAAGCAGTGAGATAGGGGAATAAAATGCCCATATTTTGTTAATCTATCCTTGACAACCAGAATAGTATCAAACTTAGAAGATCGAGTTAACCTCATAATAAAATTCATACAATATTCTCTCACTTGTGGTATGGGTATGGTTTGCAACAACTCGGTTGGACTCAATGCTTCATACTTGTTTTGTTGACATTCATTGCATTTGTCCACAAACAATTGTATGTCCCTCTTCATTCCTTCCCAATATACAAAAGAAGCCATCCTCTTGTATAAAGTATCCCAAATGTCCCCCCATCAGAGTTACATGAAACTCAGCTATCAATAATGGAATTCTTAAGGAATGCCTTTGAAGTACAAATATCCCTTCCTCATGGTATAACTTTTTGGTGGATTCTGATTAGAGATCGCTTGTTGTCATATAGAATACAACCTCTCATCATTCTTTACCTCTTCCTCCCATTGATCTAAATCTTCACATTGCCATACTGATATTGCTTGAAATTCAATACTGTTTTCTCTCCTTGATAAGGCATTTGCTACTCTATTCTCCTTTCTCTGTTTATATTGAATATCAAATTCGTACTCCATTAATTTTGATACCCATTTCTGTTTCTCCATGCCTATTCAGATAGCAATTTAAGTGCCTTCTGATTAGTCTTTATTATGAAAGGATACCCAAGCAATGACATAATACCTTCATGGTATTGTTATTGGTTATTCCCACTACTGAATTCATTGACAACTCCAGTGTTGTATCTTCTCATAGCATTTCCAGTGTGGTGTCTTCTACCGCCCTGATGTGACTGTCCTTCTCCCCTCCATTACTTATCCCAATTCACTGCTTGTTCTTTCATTGGTGGGTTGGGCAGTACTTTTCGTAGCACTTAAAATAAAGCCCCAACGCCCTCTTCCTAGTTGCTTCAGCTTCTATTAATCATTTATAGGGACTCCGCTTTGCTGCTGTGGTAGCATTTGTGTTTGAACCAAATACGAAGCCTTGCGTTGTGTTCTCCTTCCTCATTTCTGCTAGTTTGCTGGCTGCTAGCATTATTGTGTGGCTTGGGACAGGGTTATTTGTGAACTTGCTCTAGGTTTGTTTTGGCCCAGCCCATCGAGTATTCCTCAATGTCTTAATGTTTCTGCTCATAAATTCTTATTGGGCCTTAGACACCACCATGTTCCTTTCTTCCACCCTATGGACCAGAGTCATTAACTCTTTAAGTGATCCAGCCTGATTCATTCGTATCTCTGCCATTATTTTAGGTTTAAGCCCATTCTTGAGGCACTCAACGGAAGCCTCATGTAGCGGCTGAGACATGGCTTCAAATCTCTCCTTGTATTCAGTCATGTTACCATCTTCCTAGAGAGCCATTAACTGCTCACATAAATCGCCATGCTGGGAGTGTTGAAATCTTTCAATGAGCTCTCTTTGAAAATCTGCCCGGGAATGAACAGGGCTTCAAACCTTCAGCCATTGGTACCAACTAAGTGCCTTTTCCTCCAAACAAACAGCTGCCGCCTCCATTTTTTCCAGTCGAAATAGCCAGCCTATGGGATCATCAACTTTGAACAGTAACTAACTTTCTGAACTTGTTTGGATCCCTCTCTATCACCTTAGCATCCTCCCTTGGGTTGTTTCCCCCAGATTAGATTCTGAGGACTCTGCCGGATGATTCTCTCGTATTTGTTTCTCTTCCTTCACATTATTCATATCTTATTTGAATACTCCAATATCAGACTCCACATTCTCCACTTTACCGTGGATCCTACTATTGACCATTCCCTATCTCAACCAGGCCTTGATACTAGAAATGATAGAACCCCAACTATAGATGAAATAATACTGATATAGTATTCAGAATATCAGACCAGTACAGCAACCAAACTCAGCAAACCAGAAAGAAAAACAGCACAGAATAACCAGCAAGCATAAACAAAGCAACGCAATATAAAATAGAGAAAACAGATAAGTCACTAGCATTTGAGAGGCTAGTACTCTTCAGAAAGTCCTCCCAATTCTTCCTTGCTTTTCTCCTATCCGAAACAATACCAAATACCTTCCTCCACCATTCTTCTGGCCGCACACCCCACTCCCCCCCCAGGGCACAAACCCTGTCAAATTAGTTAAGAATCTCTTCTTTCTCATTTGCCACCTCACTCCCCTTATTCCTTCTAAAATATACTTTTAAGGTGGCTGTTGTGCCTTCATTTTTGAGGCCTCTCCTCCTCTTGTACTGTTTGTAGGTTTTGGGTTTATCAGAATCCCAATCCTTGAGTTTCTTACTCTCCCCAAGAAGAAAAGGATGAGGTTTAGTAATCAACTCTCTGTGTAAGTGGATTTTACAAGTGAAAATGCACCAAAGGAATTGAAAAGTTTAGAGCTCTTAAAATCTTAATCTCAAGTTAAATACAAGTTTCTTGTTTACTTAAATTCAGATGGTCTCCTATTCCTGAATTTTTCTTGAGGATGATGTCCCATGTCATCTTGTACAAAACTAGCCGTTTTCAGCTTTTAGGAAGCTTTTTTGTACTATAGCTGTTGACTGTTAAATCCTGGCAATTGACTGGTAAGCTTACTTTTGAAATTTTGAATTTGACTTGATGGACGGAAGTTTTTTGGAGCGGTTAGTCAACTGTTACAGTTTATCAATCAACTAATTGCTCTTGGGTTGGTCATAGAATTCTTCCTAGAGGCCAACCGGTTGACTGTTACACCTCGACAATTAACTGGCTTCTCAGGTTGGAAATCTTAAGCTACTAGTCAGTATAATGGTCCATTGTTGTTCTTTGTTTTTATTTCCTCGAAAATTTATGTTTAACA
Source organism: Senna siamea (assembly GCA_031216115.1). Taxonomy (NCBI): domain Eukaryota; kingdom Viridiplantae; phylum Streptophyta; class Magnoliopsida; order Fabales; family Fabaceae; genus Senna; species Senna siamea. The sequence continues at coordinate 20,638,921 of CM062363.1, read as the reverse complement.
GACAGCCATTTGACCAGTAGCTCTGAAACTAGTAAAAATTAAGGAAATCCAACTCTTGAAGAGCTAACAAGTGAACTTTGAAAGAAATTGTTTAAAAGACTTTTGAGAAACCAGTGATGGATTTTCATTAATTCATATAAGATTATCAAGTTATTGTCTTTACATGTTATTTTCCTAAGTGCATTATCCATCAATGATCAGAAACTTGTTATCCTGCAGAAGTCAAGCTTCTCTCCTGAGAGCCTCTGAATCAAACAGCTGTCTTGCTGACTCTAAAGTGAAAGATTGCTGTAAAGATCGTGAGTTCAAGAGCCCTTCTGATTACAACTTAAGAGATATTACTAAGGCAACTGAAGACTCTCATTCGAAATCTAGGCTACCTTTTAATGATTGGTTACATCACCTATGGTCAAAACATAGACACCAAAAAGCAGGCTTATCAAAGAAAGGTGTAACAGAGGATCCAAAGCAAAATCCTTTTCTTCCAAAGATTACAATGGTCGGTATCTCTACAGAGGAATCTGGTCAGATGAGCAAGGCTAATTTGAAAAAGACAATGGAGGATCTAACACGAGAGTTGGAGAAGACAGAACTTGATGAGTCTGGCAGTGATATAAGTGAGTACAAAGTAGAAGATAGGGATCCACTATTTGTAGCAAATGTTGGTGATTACTATTCTGGCTTGGCAAGGACAGGATCTGCCGGATGGATTCGCGGAGGAAACAACTAAACCTCCTTGCTAAGAGGACGCACAACCTCATTTATTCAATTACTGATACTTATTTGTCCTCAACAAATAAGAATATGAAGATTGGGCTGGCAACTAACGCGTTATTATGTCCCCTTGTGAGGAGATGGAAATAACATTTTTTGGGTTTTGTACTAAAAGAAAATTAAATATCTTGGATATTAGGATAATGTTGACATGCACGATTGGCGTGCATGGCTTTGAGTTTAACCGGAAGATGTTAAGTGAGCGACGTAAACTCACGGAGCCATGTTTGGATTTTATGCAATTGTAGCCGCTTTGTTGTTGAAGTTGTATTTTTTATTGACAGTATGTTTGATCTAGGCCGGTAAAATTGGTGGGTTGGATGGGCTTGGATTGGGTCAAATATAGTTGAGTTATTAATGATTCAATTAATTATTTATCATTCATATTTATTTTTTGAATGAATTGATATATAATTCATGAATTATTAATTAAAGGTCAAATCTAATTCACTAATTAATCTATTAACATATAAACTGAGTTATAAATTCAAAATTTTATCTAAATTTTGTAACTAAAATTAATTAAATCATGTTACATAGTAAATTTAAGTCAAACTTTAACATAAATTAGTTATGATAAATATTTGAACAAAACATCTCAGTTAACCTTCAAATACGTAAAAGTTGTAAAATTTTAAATTTCATGGGATTTAAAATATGAAAATTTATATTGTGACAATTCAAATTGTTTGTATTTTAATTTTTTTTGGAATAATTATATTTGTAAAATTATTTGTTGTAACTAATAAATATATATTATATTAATTATATATTTACATACATACATGTATATTTGTATGTGTACACATATTTGTATGAATATATCTATATTATAATGATTTTAAAGTCTTCTGGTCATTAGTTTAAAAAAATATATTATATAATATAAAATATAAAATAAAATGTGATGTAAAGAGATGAAAGAAAGAAAATAAAAATAATATGAAACTAGAAGAGAATAGTAGATAAATAAATAATTTTTTATAATAATTATTATTTTATAATATATTTACAAATTAAAAATATATATAAACACACCACACACATATATATGTACATGTATACTCATGTATGGGTAAATGCGAGGATTTGCAAACACGTGTATATATAGATATGTATGTATATGTATATACGTGTGCATGTATATATATACTAATTACACATATATATGCAATGATACCACTCAATTAAAATCTTATGGTCCATTTTAGTTGATTACATAATATATTACTAAATCTTCTACTTAAGATATTTCACTAATCTTATCAAGTTAGTAATAAATAGTGAAGTTGTGACTTGAGTCACTACAGTAAGATATTTCACTAATCTTATTTAAACATTTTATAGTCAATGGAAGCAAGAAAAATAAGACAAGTTTTCTAATTTTATATATATATATATATATATATATATATATATATATATATATATAAACGTACCATAAAGAAGGAAAGCCAGAGGTAACAAGTTTACTTCTCAAATTTCAAACTATACCCTACTAGTGGAAGTTAGTTCTATTATATACAAATGTCACAAGTCAAGCCATCCCTCATCTATACGATAAAATATAAGCCTTCGTAGTCTTCCCAAAAGATTTTGGATTCTCTCCATGGCACCTGCTTGGAACTTTTAGCGGCGCTTTTTTCTGCTGCTAAAGTTATTTTAATATTATTGCAACAAATATTACTGCTGCTATAAATTTTATTTAAATAATTAATTTTAAAAAAGTTATAGTAGCATTATTTTTTGTTGCTAGAAATTTTAGCATAGGAAAAAACCATCACTAAATGCCAAGCAGGTGCAGAGAAGTGCCAAGCAGAGAATCTGGACACTTCCCAAAACATATAAGGCTAAGGTTACAAGGATGAAAGTACAAAAAGAAACATAATCTATCTATATTATATACATAGAATTATCATGAAAATCAATCTATAGAATATATCATCGGAGGTTTTGAAAATAAGTTATTATAATTATTGAGATTATCAAATCTCACTATGTGTTAATGTTTTCAGACGTCTTACGTTGGAGGTGAATGTTGAATGAGTCAAATTCATCTTTTTGGGACACTTCATGATAGCTAGGAGGTGATAGTTGCTTGTGTCATCATATTCCTATTTACATGTGAATTTATTTACATATATGTATACATATATACACGTATACATATGTGTATTTTTATATAGATGTATGTGTCTATATATATATATATACATTCATACATGTAAACGTATAAGTAGATATGGTCTAAAGATATGATTCATGTAATCTATAAAAATAATTGGAGCATTTGTCAGCCCAAATGGCATTACAAGAAATTCATAATGCCCATATCTGGTTCTAAAGGCAGTCTTAGCCATGTTTACATAAAGACCCTAGGTTTACCTATACATTCTAAAGAGCCTTACAAGAGGCTTTTGTTACTAAGTTAGCACTACTTATCACCCTTATATTGATGGACAGACTGAGAGAACCATCCAGAATTTAGAGGATATGCTTAGAGCCTATTCCTTAAAGCAGATAAGAAGTTAGGATAAGAATATTCCACTAGTAGAATTTTCATATAACAATAGCTACTATTCTAGCATAGGGATGGATCCCTATGAAGCATTATATGGAAGAAAATGTAAGTCCCTATTTTGTTGGTATGAAGTGGGAGAGAGACAACTATTAGGACCAGAATTGGTCCAACATGTAACACCCCACCTCTTAAGGTACAAAACATACATGCCCCCACAGAGATAGGATGTTAGTAACATATCTTTACTTAACTATTTGAGTTTAGTTTTAAATTAATTTTCTAGAATCTTTAATTAATTCAATTTCAGGTTTAGGTGTCGCTTGGGTATGTCACTCCTATTCATCAACAATGGAAGTATGAAATTCTAGGATATATTCATATATATAAGTTAGATATTCCTCTATACAACTTTGCATATATATATGTATATAAATAATTTCAAAATACTAGGTGAGAACTTGAAAAATGATGTTAGCTTTCTTCAAGACTGCTTGACCCATTATAGGATAACTGTTACTATGGTACAAAGTTAGCACATTTATATACATATATAAGTTACAAGTAGGCTTCACCCTCCTATTTGATATACACACTAGCCCCTTGTGTCCTTCCCAAAATAAGTTAGGGGTAGTGGAGTGCCAAAAAGAAAATCATCCCCTCCACCACACTACCTCACTAAGGGCATCCACAATCCATATCATAATCTCTCCAATTTGTATGTAGTACCCAATGCTAGGTACTTGGACTACCTCTACCTCTACCTCGATTGTGACTAAATATCTAGGCATTTAGACACATCAAAGGACAGGTGAGATTAAATCTCAGTAATCAAGTTAAAAATTATCGTTAATGGTACTAGCTGTGAAAAATATAGAAAAACTCTTGCATTCAAGTTCATTTCAAATCACAAACATAAATACACTAGATAATATGCAAAATTATGCTATGTCATGTCAAGTACCGAAGGTACATCATTTAGTGGGCAATATTAGATATACTCATGCTTCACATCATCAAAGTACAGTAATATAGACATCTAACATAACGAAAATAACTCAAAATTTTCTCTTATGTATCTCACTTAGCCAATCACAACATAACATTCATATGTCTCAATTGGCCAATCATGAAATAACTTTTATACAGCTCACTTGGCCAATTATAATATCACTATCTTTTCTAGCAAACATTGTATGAGTTCTTTCCTTCTTAATGGTTAGCTAGCTTTTACCTCTAGAGCATCCCCTAGTCTCTTGAAAGACCATTCTGCTGTGATGGAGATCACTGTACCTCTATCTTGTGTTACAAATCATATATACTTACCAAATCATTACACATTTATCTTGGGTTACAAATCATTTCCACCCATACTATGCTGAGACGGGTGATATGCCTATTTTACACATATTTTCCTGATGTTAATTGTTCATTTCATGAGCATTTTATGTAATTTTATTATAAAAATCATCTAAGTTTGCATCAATTTCATTTTCAGGTATTTTATCAAGTTATCATAAGTAAACAGAGTAATTTTGGGCTTAGACAGCCTTTAGAGCATTTAAATTGGCCATTTGGGCTAATTTTACTTATTGGGCCAATTTCACATAATTTTCTTTTTTTCTTAGAGATGAGGTTAATTAAGTGTTGGATTAAGGAGTAGCTATTCTTAATACTGGTGAATTTGAATGATAAGGCTGATCTGAAATCAATCTTTAGGAAGAGATTCCAGTGGTAGATTCTTAGATTTAGAAATTTAATTATCTTGAGAGGGAAATTGAATATAACTTATAATTCACTCACAAGTAGCATCATTAGATTCAATAAACCATTATCCTTTACGTGTTTACCAACCAATACAGGTCCCCAGTGGGTTTACTTTTCTTACCTCGATATATTCTCTTTTGTTCCTTGTCACTGGTTATTGTTTATTGCACTTAGTTAATTATTAGTATTAGTTAAAAATCAATCACCTTGGCTTTTAGGCTAGATAACAGAGAACAAGTAGTAACTGTAGGCTTTCCCATTCTTGAGGAATTCGACCTTGATACTCACCATTGCACTAGGTTGCATTGATAGGTTTTCTGCCTTAGGTGTAGTTGCATTGATAGCACAGCACATCAACGGGACAATGTTGCTTTAACTTAATACCCTATACTATATACACTAGTCTGACAAGTTCCCTAATCATGATTGATTTAACTTTAAGTAGGTAACTCTATAGCTGTTTGGGTACTAACTTAGGGTTAACCATCAACACATTGTTTCTCACAATTCTTTCCATAGTTAAATGGCTATTTTAGTTTTAAAAACATGGAATTCCTAATAATCATCCTATACTAGTTACTAGTCATTCAACTCAAAACTTATCTATACTAGACCATATAATAAGAGTACTTACACTTTATTCGTATAGTTATTTCCCTTCAAATTTGTCTCATATTACTTCTCAAAGATATTATCATAGATTTGGGATGATTCCCTAGCATTTATATAATGTTTGGGGAAGAAAAGAGGCAAAAACACAAAGTTAAAACAACAAACATGGATGAGCAGTTTGCGGTGATGAGAAGAAGATTATGCCACGATGAAGAAACTAGGAGAAGTTCATCATGATAGGAAGGCATTTTGGTCACGGTGAAGACACCAATTCTTTGTGATTCAAATGGTAAAACTGCTGAAAATGTGATTTTTATGCCATTTTTGGTCCGCAAGATTTCAAGAAAAATTTAAGCTTTCATTTAGGACCAGCTTTAGATTCTTTTCCTTTTCCCAAAACATCATCATATAACAAAAATAAAGTTTCATGAGCTCGGAATCAAGCCTATACAATAAACATATTCATCGAGGAAAAACTTCATAACCCACACCCTTCATCACATTTCTAGCATAGTTTAGGCTAAAATAAGGCTCCACAAGCAAGTATATATCCATAAAGTAAATCAAAGAATGCAAGCTTTAATCTCACTAAATCAACTCACAACAAAGAGTTTTCAAAATTTTCATGGAAAAGAATGGGTTCTTGCACCCAAGAGAAAAGGAGAGATTTCTTTGATTACCTTGGAGATTTTTGTGTTGATCTAGTTGTTTCTGGTTGAGATTTAGTAGTTCTAACACTTCTCTTCAAGTTCTAACTCATATCCACACTTTGTTCTGGCAAATTACTACTTTCTCCCACTAAGACCCTCTCTCCTCTCACTAGAAAGTGAAGATGATAAAGTATAAAGCTTCAATCCTCCTTCATCCTAAGTCATACATAAGTTTGCATGAGGAAGGAAATACAGTTAACTGAAATTGAAAAATAATTGCTAATTGCTCCCCAGGGTTAGAAATAAATTTTAGCTATCTTATAAATTTTTTTGCCTTATGTACCACTTTCATATTTTATTCCCTTAATATTCCATTTCTAATTAACTAGTTTTTAATTTCTTATTTTTCCTTTGGGTTAAATTACCCAAATGTACCATTTTCATAAAACTTTATTTTCTCTTAAAACGAATGTCATTTTGGCCTAGTTTCATAGTCAATTGATTCATAACTTACTTCTCTATCTTTCTTAATTACATATTCATAGTGATCATGTCTCTAACATTTAGAGACTAAATATCTTAGGAGGATGTTACACAATAGGCCACAGATTTAATCTGGATGATAAGAGGGAAAGTTTTTATAGCTCAATAAGACCATTAAAATTCAAAGAAAGGGATCATGTTTTCCTAAAATTCTCCCCAATGATGGGTATTGGTAGAGCTATAAAGTTCAAAAAACTAAATCCTAGATATATTGGCCTATTTCAAATTTTGAAAAGAGTTAGTTTATCCACTTACCAAATTGCTTTACCACCTCATTTGTCCAATCTTCATGATGTCTTTCATGTTTCACAACTTCAAAAGTACATATCAGATCCTTTAAATGTTATTGATGCTAGTATAGTGGAATTAAAGGATAACATAACTTATCATCCTAAGCCTATGAGAATCATTGGGACTGAGATGAAATAACTTAGAAAAAAGGCTATCCTGTTAGTAAAGGTGTTATGGGACAAATCATCTCCTCATGAAGCAACATAGGAGAAAGAAGATATGAGACAATCATATCTAGAGCTCTTATAATAGGTAAGTTTGAATTTTGAGGATAAAATTTTTTTAAAGGAGGGGAGAAATGTAACACCCGCTCCTACATAATCCTCAAGGTTCAATCTCTAATGGATTTCTGTGTTAGTATAAGAAATTCAATAAAACTCAAGCTAGATGTAAGCTGAGCAGGGACTAACGTGAAAAGTAAAGAGAAATTTAGAGGTGAAATAAGCAATTTTGCTAGGAAGGGTTACTATGACTAACTAAAATTTGAAACTTCCTTGTCAATATTGTAAGGGCAATTTGGTACATCAATTGTTTGCTAACCAAAATGGATTGAGAGGTGAAGACAGAGACTAAATCGTAGGAAGCTCTTCCTTTTTCCACCCCCAAGCCATATTTTTACCACTTCCTACCTACCAACCATATAAATAGGTTGAAAGAAGGGAAAGAGGTCAGAAGTATCTTTTAGAGAGAGGAAATAACATCCTCTTAATGCTTGGAGCACATATTTAAGGTTAAGAAAACATTCCAGGATCACCCTACTGCGCTTCTAGACAAACATCAGCATCCATTTCATCTTAAAAGATAGCTAAATCTCCTTTTTTCCTTCCTTATTTTTTGAAGATACTATTCATGGTGGTAAAATTGTCATTTTTTATGATTTTTGTGAAAAATAGGAGATTGAAACCTACATTCTCTAATTTCTTAACTTCTATTGGATATTGAATGTTGCTTATCTATACTAATGCATGCTTATATGATAGATCTAAGAATGATTGTATTATTCATGCTAGAAAAAAAGTGGAAAATGGGATTTAAGGTTGATTAAGCTAAGATAATTCATATTTTCTGTGTTAAAAACCTTTCAAAGGTAAAAAGGGCTAAAATTTGATGTTCAGAATTGAGAATGAACTATTATATAGACCAGACATGGATAAAAATTCAATTTGGTAAGGTAACTCGAGACATAGCTGTAACAACCCTAATCCTATGGTTCCTTTTCGTGAATTAAATAATGTAATATAATATATTACTGGATTGGTGAGTTACTACTACCTATACCCGAGTAAATTTTAACTTTTACCAAGTTAAATAGTTAGGTGCTATTAGTTTGGGAATTCCACAGTCGAGATTCTCACGTGTAATGCAACGAAAAATAATTAAATCAACTAAAATAAAACATATAGATATATATATATATATGTACATCCACATTCATTTACAATATTTATAAGTGTCATCCATTAGACATATACCTATGGATATGTAAGTGTGTTAACTAGGGTAAGAAGACAACAAGCCTATCACTTATACCCCTTTTAACAAAAACTACTAGTGAATTCCTAGCTCACATATCCTAATACATATATGCCCTCATCTTATACACCAAAATCATCCTTCTGATCCTTCCAAAATATTAATAAGGATTCAAGGTATCGAGCATGTCAAAATTCTATTATACAACCTTAAGACTTTATGCAGTCAAGGTGTGGGAGAAACTTCCCATACATATATAACCTATAACCCTTTAATGACTAGGAAATACCCCAAGAAGGGTATCTCAATCAACTTCACTTCCACTTCTAGTAGTATTTAGTGCCTAGGCATCTGATACAAACCAGCATTTTATATGAGAATAAATCCTAATAGCAATCACAACCTAATTTAAAAATTTGCTGATCTGTACCAACATACTCGTACGGAAAACACTACATTCTTCTCATCATCAGATAAAACATTATGTCTATTAGGATGCCAAGCATGAATTATACAGTTATATCTTTTACTTATGAATGCACATATATCTCATCATATATCCATCTCATCAAATTGTAATGGTAACAGAGTTATATTCTCATATCAATAGAAAGCATAACAAAGAAATTAAAGCATATCTTATAGCCATAAGTGAAAGCATTATAAAAGAGAAATCTTTAAAACTTCTTACTCATAATGAGTTTTCTCGTAGTCCTTGACCATCTGTAATTTTCTCATGGTTCATGACCATATGCAATATTCTCATGGCTTTTGACCATCTGCAATATTCTCGTGGTACTTGACCATCTGCAATATTCTCGCGGTCTTTTACTAATAGCAGTATTCTTACAGTCTTCAATCATTTGTAGTTATTCTCATTTATAGTTCGTGCTCATCTCTTTTTAAATCTCATATTTTCTTGTTCTTTCTCATTCATTCTCAAATAACATGTTAACCATTACATCTCAGGTCTAAATCCTTTATTTGAGTGGAGTTTTGGGCTAAAAGTGCTTTAAACTAGGTTATTGAGTTTGTTTTCCAAAACAGAGGCCTGCAAGTCAACTTCCACCTCTGGCAGTCAACTTCTCACTCACTGTCTCGCCAATTGTTTCAAACCCAAGAGCTACTAGTCGGGTACCATAGACCCGATAGTTGACTACTATGTTCTTGGTAATTTTCCAGAAAATATGAGCACGGCAGTTGACTTCCATGGGCTGGCAGTTGACTGCTAGCACTTTAGATATGTTTCTTAGCAATTGAAGAACATGACAGTCGACTGATAGAAGATACAAGTTGACTACTATGTTATACTTTATTTTTCAAACTTTCTGTTGACCCAAATTTTTGCCCAAGAACTTGTTGGTAACCCATCTTTAATAATCATCAACTCAATACCAGCCGATAAGCATCATTTATTACATAAAAACAGCCCAAACTACCATTTATTCTCACTCAAATCTTGGATTAAACCTCATTCTCACTCAATATGTAAAAATCCATTTTCCATAATCTAATTTATACATGCAGTTTAAAACACCCAATAGCAATTAAAAACATCAAGAATATAGTTTTAATCCCTTTTTCTTTGCAGAACACTTCAAAATCATAAAATTCAATCACATGAACAGTAGCTACAAACCAAAAGGGATTGGGTTGTTTTGCTACCTTAATTTCTTGTGTAACACCCCATAATTTAATTAGCCTAAATTAAGGTTCTTTAATTAAATGGATGGAATTAATGGTGTCATTTAATGATTAGTATGAATTGTTTACTTCATAATTAATTAGATGAATTAGCTTAAGGAGGGGAAAATGTTGCTTGCATAATTTAATGGGCCAAAATGGTTATATTAAAAGGTAAACTTGCATGAAAATTAGGTGCTTAATTTAATTCTTTATTTTCCTTTTGAGATACCTAGCCTAAGTACCAAGAGAGAAGCAATATAGGATGCAACAATTTAAATATATGCATGTATGTACCTTGTATGTTTCCTACGTGAAAGAAGGGAATGGAAATTATATTTTCATGCATGAAAACTCCAAGTCTCACATGAAGTGGAAAGGAAAGAAGACTAAAGGCATTCCAAAAATATATTCTAATTAAATGAGCACATGGAGTCACACGTGAACTAGGGGAAAGGAATGAGAGAACACATGCATGACATGTGGCTTGTGTGAGGTAAAAGGAAAGGGTGCAGAATTCTATTGCAAATATATGTGTATCACTACACGGCCATAAAGAAAGAAAGGGGGGAAACAATTAAACAAAGGTGCAGAATTTTTCTAAGTGGAATATGCACATGGGAGCACACATGAGGCATGGAAACATGGCTAACAAAAGAATTTTAAAGGTGCAGAAATTTTTATGAAACATATGAATTTAGTTGCTTGTGAAAGTAGGTAACCTAAACTTGCAAGGAAAAGAAATACCAAGGTTGCAAGCAAGAGAGTACAAGTGCAGAATTTTTTTTATTAGCATGAGGTTATGGCCTTACGTGATGAAGGAGGGGAGATAACTAGGCATGTGGGATGGTAGGGAGAAAAGAGAAGGTGCAGCATCGTTCTCCATGTGGCCAAATATAGAATTGAAATTGAGAGAAGAAGAAAGAGAAAGAAAAGGAAAAGTGCAGCCATGATGGATGGCGTGAAAGGTAAGGAATGGAGTGACTTGCAAGAAAAAAATAAATTGTACTTAGAGGTACATGTGTGGCGTGAGCAAGGTCAAACTAAAAATAAAAAAAGGTTAAATAAAGGAGGTGCTACACGTGGGGAAGGAAAAGGAATTTAAATTAGTGACATGCAACCTACTCCCACACGACAAGAAGAGAAAAAGAGGAAGGGAAATGAAAGGAAATATACCATATTAATATAAGGAGACAAGGCATGGTGTGAAGAAAGGGGAAATTGCACCTTTATGGATTCTTGCATACGCCACCTAGGCAAGAAGGAAATTTAAATTATTATGCATGCAATACACACGTGAAAAAAAGGAAAACAAAAGGGAGTTCACTAACTTAAAATTAATAACCATCGCAGTATTTTCAAAATCATTTAGTTCAATAGTGGAATGCCCAATGGTCATCCCATACTGACCATCAGTCACTCTTCATGAGTCTATCTACCACTATCCATATACTAGGAATACTTTCTCATTTCTATTGTATTTTTGATATTCATTCCTTTTTAATTTTCATAACATTCTTGCTCTTTTTCTTTCATTCTCAACCCTCATGTTACTCATTACCCACATCCAGGCTAATTATGCTTCAAATTAGGTTATTAAGCTCATTTTCCAAAATAGGTGCCAGCAAGTCGACTTCCTGATGCCTAGTAGTCAACTTTTTGCTCTCTGTCCTGCCAATTTTCTTAAACCTGAGGGCTACAAGTCAACTGCCATGTGTAACATCTGCTTCTATTTCATAAGAGATGTAAATTTTTAATTAATTGCTTGTGTATGTTGCATTAGATTGCGTATATTTGTATTAGTATAGAAATTAAACTAAATTAGAGTGAGAAATTAACATTAAAGTGGATGAGGACCAGAGTGCAAAAGCGAAAAGGTTAAGTGTATAAAACACAATTTTAGACAAAAAGGGTTATTGTAGCCAATAAAATTTTGAGATTTCCCACCAATGGGTCAGAGGCAAAATGATAATTATGTATAAAGTTGGAAAAATTACCCTTTTGAAGCTGAATGATCAGTAAGTAGGATCAAATTGTAATTTCTAGGCTACTTATCTAAAGCAGCCAACCACACACTCTCTCCTTTTATCCAATCACTCTAAACTTTTAGAGAGAGAAAGTATATGGCATCCAGAGAGAGAAAGTGAGGGAGAAAGAATCAAAATCCTATTTTCAAAAGGGGTTGAATCCATAAATGCATCTAGGAAGGTATCTAGCACACTAGCAACTTAAAAGCAAAGATTTAAGGTAGTAAAACAACTAAATCCCTTTAATTTTGAGTTACTGTAAATGTTGATGAAAATGATGATTTTGCTATTGTTTAAAGTAAGAGAGGGGTTAAAACTACATTCTTAGTGTTTTTGAATGTTGTTGGGTGTTTTAAATTGCATGAATATACTTACGCATATGAATATCAGATTATGGGAAATGGGTTTTTACCTATTGTGTGAAAATAAGGTTTAATCCAAGATTTAAGTGAGATTAAATAGTAGTTTGGGCTATTTTTATTTGATAAATGATGCTTATAGGCCCTATCAGTCTTCCATGCTCAAACTTTTCCAAAAAATTGCCAAGAACTTAGCAGTCAACTTTCGGGCTTGTAGTAATTGACTGGTAGCCCCTCAGGTTTGAAAATTTTTTAGGACAGTGAGCTACAAGTCAACTGCCAGGTGGGTGAAAGTCAGCTGGTCGGCCTCTGTTTTGGAAAATGAACTCAATGAACTAATTTGAAGCATAGTTTGCCTAAAATTTCACTCAAACATGGGATTTAAACTTAGAATTATGTAATAGGTAACATGAGGGTTGTGAATGAAAGAGAAAGAGCAAGAATGAAATGAGATGAAAATTAAAAAGCAAAGAGCATGAGAATTGGATAAGAGAAGTGAGAATTGTATTCCTAGTATATAGATTAATGGTAGATAGGTTCATACTTGAATGACTAATTGTCAGTTTGGGACGGTGATTAGGTATTCCACGATTAGGTTATCAATTATTTTGAAAATGCCGTGATAGTTGTAAATTCTAAGTTAATGAACTTGATGGCCAATTTAAAGAGTCATGTACTTAGAATTTCCTATAACTATGGTATAAGCTGATCTAGTTAATTTATCTACTTGAGAATAGCATGATGAAATATGATCCACCTAAGATAGATGGTGATTATATAAACTTATAGCCTCATGATTTGTGAGTGCAAAGTAAGAAAATAAATTCTTTGAGGTGGCAATAAAATTGTGTGTTGAGATATACCAGTCCTATTTTAGGTAGAAAGGGAAAGTAAGATATCATAGGTGATATCAATCTCGTTGGTTTAGAGAGAAAGGGAGAGATTATGAAGTAAAAGAGTTCTAACTTGAATTCCAACATAACCAAGAGTGAAAAAGTGCTGCAAAGATGTTTAGGAAGGCATCTAACCTCATCTACACACTTTTTAACAAAAATCAAGGTAGCAAACAATCTAATCCTCTTATCTTTGAAAATCACTACTTATTTTACTAAAAATGATGATTTTTATGTGATTTGAGAGAAGAGAGGGATTCAAACCTACATTCTTGGTATTTTTAACTTCTATTAAGTGTTTTATGCTGAATAGATGTACTTATATATGCTTTATTCATATTTTGAGAAATGGCTTTACTGTTCACTATCTTTGAATGTGTTTCAATTCCATATGATGGATGATATTGAGCATAAAAGCGAGTGATAATTGGAGTAAATGATGAATTAATGCTGGAAACTAAGTTCATGATTTTTTTCTAGACTTGAAAAAAGGTGGAATCTATACTAAGTAACCTTTTATAGTAATAAAATTAAACTCCAATATCCTGCAAGTCGACTTCCATGTTCTTTAGCTTGAAATTTTCCAGAACAGGCACGCAGCAACCGACTGTTGAGCCTCTAGTGCATGACTATCAGCTCACAGTAGCTTATCAGTCGACTGCCATGTGTCTGGTAGCTGATTGATAGCTCTCTGTTAGCCAATAGTCGAATGGTATAGTTTAAGTAGCTGACTTGCAACCTTCTGTGTGAGTATTCAAGGTTTTATTTCTATAAGTCGATTTCTATGAGGTTTAAGTCAATTGCTAGGTGGAAAAATAGTGTTTTTCATGAATAAATTATTTTGAAAAGGCCACCCAGTCTTCTCAAATGTTTAGAAGAAGTTTTTAAGTCTAAGTTGCTATTTTCTTAAGGGTTTGCTATAACACTCAATCTTATGGTTTCTTTTAGTTAATTAGGTAATATAATATAACATACTACAGGATTGGTGAGTTACTACTACCTCTACCCGAGTAAATTTTAACTTTTACCAAGTAAAATAGTTAAGTGTCATTAGTTAGGGAATTCTACACTCAGTATAATCACATGTAATGTCGCAGCGAAAATTATTGAAATAAAACATATAGATATATATATTTACATGCACATACACAATTCATTTACAATAATTACAAGTTTTATCCATTAAACATATACTTATTGATATGTGTGTGTCATCTAGGGTAAGCAGATAACAAGCTTGCCACTCATACCCATTTAACAAAAGATCGCTAATGGATTCCTATCTCACATATCCTAATACATATATGCCCTCATCCTGTACACCAAAAATTATCCTTCTGATCTTTCCAAAAATAATAATCAAGATTTAAGGTATCGGGCAAGACAAAATATGTAACATACTCCACTACTCCTGGAATTCCACTCCTCCTGTGGGTGGAGGTTGTAATATCCTCAATTCTATGATATCAGGTATGTCTTAGAATCCTAGACTAAATATTTTTATGCATTGAAAATAGTCCAAAAATTATTTTATATTACCTTAAACAAAGTAAGGACTAAACTGAAAGGAAATGATTAGGGACTAAAATGAAAGGAAATTTGTTTCACAAAATATCCTGATAGTAAGCACGCAAATTGAGGTACATTTATGGCACACAGTTATGAGGTTTGAAAATGGTGCCAATGTCATGAATGCTACCAGAAAAATATTTAGGGGCAAAACGGTCAAAATTTTATCTGAAAATAAGAATAAAATATTTATTTATTAGATAAAATGGCTAATTTTTATCTGGAAAATTATGATTTTGCCTCTAGAATATTTTTCCAAAATTTTTCAAAAAATAAAAAAATAAAAAAATTTGGCCCGGCACTTAAGAGGGGTAAAATGGTCATTTTACCATGAAGGGCAAAATGGTAATTTTGACACCAAGGGTAAAAAGGTAATTTCATCACAAGGACATAAGGGGAAATTTTACCTAAAGAAACACTTTAAAATTTCTAAAATACCCTTACATGTCAAGGTTTTAAGAAGGAAAAAGTGAAGGGTATTATGGTCATTTTGCCACCAAGGGCAAAATGGTCATATTAGCCAATTTAAATAAGTTACACTACTTCTTCTTCTCCTCCTTAGCAAAGACGACGTGAAGGTTTTTGGAAGGGAGAAATAACATAGGCTTCATAAGGGAGAAAAGGGAGAAAAAGCAAGGAAACTTCAAGGTTTATCCACCAAAAATTGCAAATCAAGGTAGCTTAGCATTCTTTCATCACTTATTTCATGTTTTAATGGATTTTTCCAAGCTTTTGAGATTTTCATGGCTGAATGAACAGTACATGAATAGTGATGTTTTTAAGTTTACATTCTTAAATTCTCAAAATTTCTATGGATTAATGCTTAGAAAGTAGTATGGAGTTGTTTGTGATGGTTAATTTCAATTATGAAAGTGTTTATGTTCATTTCCCAATTTTGTTTCATTTGCCCTAAAACCCCAAATTCATGAATGTCATGCCAAATTGTTTGTTTTGCCTTGATTGTTATGGATAGATGGTGATTGATGGTTTATAGATGATGAAAATGGGATTAAAGAAATGATTATATGAAAAATGATGATTTTTGCACAAAATGCCTCTTTAGGCCATGGCTAGCAAAATGATATTTTGAAAATTGTTTGAAAATTTTTAAATTAGCTTATTGGTAATTCAAGTTATGGCCAATGGAGGGTAGAATAATTGTCAATTGGTTGAAATGCCCAATTTTGCCTAAAAATCCCACCTTGACCAAGAGTATACATGTTTTTGGTGAAGAAAGTGTGCTAAAATTTCTATGTGTGTGTCTTGGTTGAAACAAGATTAATTGGCAATTATTTTTATGCAAAATGATCCCATTAAATTTCATGTAGCCTACTTGACCAATTTTAGGACATAGAAATATTTATGGAAAATCTTGTACAAAAATGTAATGAAATTGGTCAAAGTATACAAAGGAAATAATATGACGTTGCAATTAAATTTTAATGAATATTTTGTGCAATCTTGGCAATTCTAGCAATTTGTGTGCATGTTTAAGTGTGGGAGACAATGATTATACACACCTTGGGTATGTATAATTAGGTGAGAAAGGGGGAAAATGGAATAATAAGTAGGAAATGGAAAAGGTTCAACTTTGAAACCCTTTAAATGCAATAAAATGTGAAAAAGGGAATTTAGTGCAAATGGGAAGGAAAAGTAAATTTATTTTGCTTATTATATGGCAAGAGTGACAAATAGAAATTGTTAAGTATGAAAATCTTAAATTTCTTAAGGATTTCTCTTAACCAAGAATGAACCTTCCTTTTTATACAAATTCAAGAATGGAATTGTTATTGAGATTTAAAGGTTTTCTTTTTAGAAAGTGAGAATGATAGTATCATCATGAATGAGGAAAGAAAAGGATTGATTTATGACATAGATAAGGAAAAACATAGCATGGTATTGGAAAACATTGAATGGAAGGAAAATATTTGAATGTTCAATAAAGAGAAACATAGAGGAAGTAATTCCAATATATGTTCTAGGATAGATAGGCTTATAACCGAGTGACCAATTGTCGGTATGGGACGGTCGTTGGACATTCCACGGTTGTATCATAAATTTGGATGGTGGAACATCCGCTCGGAATGAAAGAATTTAAAACGCTGTGATGATTGTGAATTCTAAGTTAGTGTAACCTAGATGGCCAATTGAACAGGGGACATTTACTTAGAATTTGGCAAAATTATGGGATTAAGCCTAATCATCCTAGTTGACATATATAGGAAATAGCATACTGGGAAATGATCCATAATGTAGGTTGTGGTGATCTATGGCATCATGAACCGCCCATAAAGCGGGGAGAAGATGATCTGTGTGAATAACAGTGATTCCATGAGCTTAGTTTGACTGAACCCTGGGAGAAATTCCCACTTAGATCTGTCTTTATGACATGATCACTGAATGTGAATGGGTACTCGGATCCACTGAGGGACGCCTCAGATGTACCAGTGGCAGAATTGTCACACACTTGATAGAGCGGCTATCTCATTCATGCCTTATTTGTAGTATGTGGAGTAATTTATACTTTCGATACTCTTGTGTCTCTCTGAATTGAAAATATGGCTTTTAGCCAAATGTGAATGTTTATTTTCCTTATAAATAATGCAGTTTTCCATGAATGGTAAATGTTGTTTCTCCTAAATTATCTATGGCTGAATGGAAATTTAATGAATGTACTTTCCTGATTATGGTACTAAACGGTATATGGTGAACTATGATTGTGACTGAAATTGATACTGTTTTTATTTTATAACTGATATATTATTGATATACCTCATAAACTTCATCCTATACAGCTGACTGGTTTATTTATAGCATTTCCTAGAAATGATGGAATTTAAGAATAAGGAATGTAAATTGTTTTCCGTACCCATACGGTGGTACATACCATAGCTCAGAAATGAAATGTGGAATGCGTAGCTACTGAGAAATTATTTTCTCATTATTTTCTGGTATGTATCAGATGACTAGGACCATTATGGTACTACAAGACAGAAGGGATTAGCTACCCATCCCAAGAAATGGAATGATATATATTATGCTAGAAATACATATAAGTATATGGATATGTAAGGCATACATATCAGGTTTATGAAAAATAGTTAAAAAAGGTATGAGTGGCAGGTTTGTTGCCTCCTTACCATATGAAAGCAAGAAAACTACATATATCCTGCAGTATATGTAACAACGTTGTCACGTTGAACTGGATGTAAATGTATGTAAAGGAAAAAGTTTAAATTTATCCTGAATTTTTATGGATTATGGTGTATGATTATTAGACTTCCGCTGTATTGATAATTGATATGATACCTGAGTAAGGATCCGAACCTAATGAAATGTATACTATAAATGGATATTTAAAGAACTCAGGTAAGAAATAAAGGATAGAAGTGTATATAACACGCCAGTTTCTTAAGTGAAGGATTTTTCAATAAATAATATTTTAAATATGGCTTTGAAATTGGGGGTGTTATAGAGGTGATGGAGGTACTTTCACTATAGTAATTACCCATAACTCCTTAATCAAAGTGAAATACCCCAAAAAGGGTATCTCCATCACTTCTACCTCAATCTCCAACAATAGCTGATACCTAGGCATCTGAAACACAACCAGCGTTTATATGAGAATAAATCTTAGTAGCATAACAATATATTTAAATTCTACTAGTTGGTATCACCGTACTAGTATGAAAATTCACTACATTCCCTTTTCATTCTCAGTTAAAGAAATACAATCTATTGGGGTACCATGCATGATTATGCCATTATGCTATCACAATTTCAAAGTATGTACTTACGGATACAGGAACAATTATAGTTCACCAGATGTTTACAATATAAAACATGTCATTCCATCACATATTCACGGTAACATGATTACATTCACATATAAAATATGAGTCAGGAAAACAATCATATCATAATAGCCAATACCATATCATCATAAGAGATATCAGGGGAGTCTTTCAACGAACTACTCCATGTTCTTTACTCACACTTATGAATGAGTTCCTAGTCGAGTATTGAGGTCTCAAACCTTCTAGCATCCCAACGTCTGCCCTGTACTATCTAGAGCGTACATTTGCTCATTTGTCCCTATCCTTTCTGACAGATCATCCCATGACCAGCAGAATCGATATTGCTTTGGATATTTCATTTTCCTTTCATCCCAAATAGGACTGGTATAACTCATGAGATCATTGCCACCTTTGACAGATCATGCCTACTCTGACCTTGCGGATCATGAGGCTACAAGAATCACCATCCTTATTGATAGATCACATTCTAGCACGCTATTCATAAGTATATATTTTAGGGTGAATTGGCTCATGCTATGGTTATGCTTAACTCTAAGTATGTGACTCCTTTGGTTAGCCATAGAGAAGTTCACAAACTTAAAATTCATAACCATTATGGTGTTTTCAAAATCATTTATGATTGAGTGGTTGTATTACCATCCTAATTTAAGGTTCAACAGTGGAATGTCCAATAACCATCCTATATAGATAGTCGATCACTCAACCATAAGCCTATCTACCACTAATGCATACACTTAGAATACTTTGCTCTTTACTCTTTTTTGTTTTCGTCTCTTTCTTTTTAATCTCATGTTACATGTTACCAAAAAATCATACTTTTCTTGTATAATGACATTACCGTTGACTTTCTTGAGCATAACCCTTAAAGGAATAGAAACCTGAAATCACAAACTTTTTCTAGACTTTTGGGATTTCATTTCAAAGGCTAGGTGCCTCTTTCAAAATAATTTATCCATGAAAAACCATATTTTCCCACCCACTAAACAATGTATATCTCATAGAAGTCAAATTATAGAGTTAAAATCTTGAAAAACCAAAATAGCATGCCATCAGTTGGCTGTTTGTAACGACCCCTAATATCTACATGCACAAATCAATTATTATGAAGTATGGAATTCTCACTTAAATTTTTCCTTTTTCATTAACAATTGGGTTGTTACTAGTTGAGTATAACCCAAATAGACTCTTCTAGTAGTCCATTCAAATTTCAGTCAACCATTTCTACGCACAGCACATCAAGAACAATTCATACAACCATATGCTCTGGTATATAAAATTCTAAGATATCCATTTATTAACAATTGAGATATGAATTTTGAAATAATACTACTACATTTAACTATCCCTTAATAGATTATAGCTTATGGTATCCATCAAAATAACCACATAAGTATTCATTACATAAACACTTCCCAGCCTACATGCCGTTTTAAAATCCCTATCAATGGATCCAAGATCTATAGCTCTTCTAGGTTGTATTGCGGCTTCAAATCATATCTCAAGCATAACTAATCTTTAGGCAGAGCCTAACCCTGATCATCTGAACAAACAACTTAATGAGATATGGTTATCCTAGTAGAGTAATTTGCAAATTTATAATTTCAAAAAATAGTTGAAAGTTCAACTGTACCCTTTTATGGTACAAAAAACCTCTCCCCTATATCACACCAACATACAAGTGAATTGCAAATTCTCTATTCAAATCTCATTAAACATATGGGAATTAACATGTTTTCATTAAATCCGTACTTCAAAAAATTTATATCAAAATCATAGAGTATAGAACCATATTTAGGTTAAAATATCCTATTCATAGTGCCTGTTATTTCATTTCAACCCTCATTTGCATAACAAGTTCCATGTTAATGCAAAGAGCATATAATCTTGCATATTTCCAAGAATTAATATGCATGTTATCACAACCTTATAAATCATTCTCATTGCATGCTGTTTTCCAATCCCAAGCTATCATCACACTTTCTTTTATCCATGTGACTAGGATTGTTGTTATCACGGGGATCGTCCTCTCGGTAATTATCACACTTCCTTTTATCCACGTGATATTGTCACACTTCCTTTTATCCATGTGACATGAGAATCTAACTTCCAAGGCATCCCCCTGACATGTGCACATATCTAGTCTCATCCTTTACTCTACTATAAGGCAATATATACACATAGGTGACTAATACTTAGGGTTATAGAGTTTACACTTAAACTAAAATGTTTTTCCTATCTAGACTATCCTTCCTTTACTCCTTAAAGTCTTTCATAGGGTTATGTTGGTTTAATAAGCAATCTCTAACAAATAAAAACCTTTCAAGTTGAAAACAATTACATTTTATAAAGTAGTCTGCATAAAGAACACCTAATGACCATCTCATACCAGCCATCAAATGTCCACCCCAAATTTCGTCTGTCCCTATAAGCATACTACCCAATAGCCAAATTTAAAGCAAGCAGCAAAGAGTTCATTTCTTGCTAATCAACATACATTGACAAATTCTCTATACTCATATGAAAATCACATACTAGCTTAAATATCATTTCATCAAACAAATTCCCATTTCATAAAATAAATTTCTCATTTCAAAGCAAGCAATTCACATAATTATTTCAAATTTAGGGGAGTGTAGATTACTCTACCTTAACCGTTTGTTCCTTCCTTGATCAAGGCTCGCTCTTTCCTCTTGGTATTTGCCTCACAAATCACTTCTTAAGAAAGAAATCTATATTTCACACTAGTACTTCACAATTATAACTTTATTGCATCATGCTTTCTATGCATCCTAGGCTTAAGGTTTCATTATGAGATAACTCTCCTCTTTCCTTTCTTATTTTGGGGTTACTTGTCACCCAACATATGAAATCCTCATGTATAATGACATTTAAGCCTCAATCTGACTAATGTTATGGGTTTCTAAGCTCAATTCTTGTTTTAGAAATCATTGTTCACATCAGAGGGCTGCCAGTCGGCTACCAGGAAGCTAGAAGTCGACTGTTTACTCTCTAGAGGGCTGCCAGTCAACTGTTGTAAAGCTAGCAATTGGCTGGTGGCTCTCTGGGAATTCTAGGTTTCACAAGACAATAGCTTACCAATCGATTGTTATAACGCTAGCAGTCGACTGTTAGGCAGAAATATGGACCCGATAGTCGACTAACGAGGCTAACAGTCGACTGCTGTGCTTTTGTATTAGTTTCTGGGTTTGTCAAGAACATGATAGTTGACTGGTGCATGCTAGCAATCGGCTGTTATGTTTTGCAACAGCTCAAAAAATCTGGTTTTTCACAATTTTTCAGTTCAAATTCCACCCTATTTCAATTTTAAAAGGTACAAACTTAGTTTCTAACAATTTTCCCCTAAAACCCGACCATTTTCGGGCTTAAACATCAATCATACAAGCAAATTTTCACATGTAACTCGAGTAAACAATAAAACCTAACTTGAAAATTTTGATTCAAGCCTCTTTCCAAAGCATCTTCAAAATCCTCATTTCACACCAAAAAATTAGAATTCTTGAAGAAAAGGGAAATTTCTCCATTCTTAGCTAATCCTAAAATTTCATTAGATTAGAGCGGTTCTAAGTGCAATAATCTATTCCTAAATGATGCTTAGGATGTTTACCAAGCTAGAAGTAAGGATTTCTTACCTCTATCCAGCTACTTGAGGCTTCTAACTTGATTTCTTTCTCCTTCCCCTTTTGCTCAGTTTCCTTCCTTTCTTTCTCTCCTGAAGCTTCAACTTGTTCTTTTGGTGTGGAAGTGAAGGGTATATAAGAGGGAGGAAAAGTTTGTAATAGCTTAAACTTCAGGGACCTCCTAGAAAATAGGAAAATTTACTCTTTAGTTCTTCTCCTTTTATCTTCAAGCATCTTGTTCATTTAAACTCTTGAAATAAAATTCTAAGATTATCCTCTAAAAATGAATTCTAAGGAAGAAGATATTACACTGTCACCTTTATATTAGCCAGTTGCTAACAAACAAAAAGCCATCAATCAACTGCCAACCTTGTATCTATCTACTGGTGAGCTACTATTAGTGACCAATCGGCCATTAAAGCCCCGATAGTCGGCTGCTAGAGGCTATGAGTTGACTGCTACCTGGGTTTTCTAGAAAAAATGAAGTTGAAGAACACTACAGTCAACTACCATGAACTATCAATCAATTGATATGTGTATTTTCTAGAAAAATATGAAGATGAAGAACACGAAAGTCGGCTGGTAGACAAGGTAGTCAGCTAGTAAGATCTTGAAGCTTCGTTGTGCTGCTATGAAACACTACAAATTTATATTTTTAACTCATTTCAAGTCTAGAAAAAGCATGAGATTTTTTTAACACTTAATTATCATATATCTTTCATAAAAAATGCTCAAAACCATCTATCAAAATGGATTCAACTCAAGTCAACTTTGGTGAACAGTACAACCCATTTTCAGAATCTATCACAAGCCATCCTAAGCACATATAATCAACATAAATAACCCAATAGATGTTAAAATAATATAAGTTTTAACTTCTCTCTCATTCAAACCAAAGAAAAAATCACTAATTTCAGAAATAAGTAAAAAATTTTAAAAGTGAGAGAATTAGATTGTTTGCTACCTTATTATTGATTTGGATAATGTAAATGTTTGTTTGAGAGTTTTTTGGTGTGTTTTTCTTGCCTTTAGAATATTAAGCTCCCTTTTATGCTCTTCTTCCTTCTTAATTTCTCATTTTCTCTCTCTAAAATGCCCTTTTTTCTCTCTCTATAAATTTCTAAATTCAGGCAAAAAAATGAGCGGTTCTGAAGTTTAGGTTTATATATAGATGGTCTAGGTGGTTAGAGAAACTACAATCCTTATTCGATGTTTGGGTTAAGTTTTGATCATTCGGCCTCAAGTCGTAATTTTCTCAGCTATATAGGAAATTACCATTTTTCCCTTAAAACTTTGTCAAGAAATTTTGTATTTTTGATAGCTATAGTAATCGGTATTTTGGCTAAAATTATAACTTACCACCCCTGGAGTATTGAAAGCATATGTATCTTCCCTAACTAAACCTTTTCCATTTCATTTCAGTCCCTGCTCTTTTCCTTTTCAATTAAATCCCTCACTCTAATGCAACATACACAAGAAATTATTTTATTTAATAACTAAAAAATATCTCTCATACATAGAAGGAGTGGATGTTACATTTTCTCAATAGAATCAACAATAATGTCATTACATAAGGAAATTATAACTTTTTAGGTAACATGTAACATGAGGTTGAAAAAGAAAGAGCAAAAAACATAAAAGAGAAAAGAGAAGAGTATTTCAAGTGTATGTACTAGTGATAGATAGGCTCATGATTGAGTGACTAACTATCGGTATGGGACGATCATTGGGCATTCCATGGTTGAACTATAATTTGGGATGGCAAAGCATGCACTCGATTATAAATGATTTTTAAACATCGTGATGGTTATGAATTCTAAGTTATTGAACTCTTCTATGGCCAATAAAAAGGAGTCATGTACTTAGAGTTAAGAATAACCATAGTATAAGCTGAATCACTCTAGAATGTATGCTTGTGAATAATGTACTGGGAAGGTGATCCATCAGAGAATGATGGTGATTCCATAGCCTCATGATCCGCAAGGGCGAAGTAGGCATGATCTATCAGAATTGGCAGTGATCTCGTGAGTTATACTAGCCCCATTTGGGATGAAAGGAAAATGAAGTATTCAAAAGGATATTGATCCCACTGGTCAGGAATGATCTATTAGAGTTGGCAGGGACCATTGTGTGAGTTATACCAGCCCTATTTAGGACAAAGATGGTTAGGAATGATCTGCTGAGAAGGCAAGGACCTTGTATACTCTGATCCACTAGGGGACGCTCTAGATAGCATAGGATAGGTATGAACTACTAGTGGTCAGGGACCACAAGGAACTTAAGTCAAAAGTCATCCATGAGTGTTATAGGAGCATGTGGAGTTGTTCGTTGGGTGACTCTCCTGATGGCTCAAATGATGATTTTGGCACTGGCCATTATAATATGTTTTGTTTTCCTTGCTCATGTTTTAAATGTAAATATATACACGTTACTATGGCACATATATGATAAAATGACATATCATGTATTATTGACATCGGGTGAACTATAACCATGTATGCATTCATAAGTACATGTTATAACTGTATAATTCATGCACTGCATCCCAATAGATATTGTTTTCTATTTGATGATAAAAATAATATAGTGGATTTTTGTATGAATATGATGGTACAAGCCAGTGATTTTAAACAGATTATTGTGCTACTAATATTTATTCTCACATAAATGCTGGTGTGTATCATATGCCTAGATTCCATATTCTACTAAAGGTAGACATAGCATGGAGAGAGATACCCTTTCTGGGGTTTTTCATGGTAGTAAAAGAAGTCTGGGTGGTAGCTCTTATAAAAGTTCCCCCATCACCCCCACCTACAGGAAGGGGTGGAATTGCATGATTAGTATGATAGTTGTTATATTTTGGCATATAGATATTTGAAATGGAGTTGTACATGCCCTAATACACTGATCCCTTATTATGTTTTTAGAGAGGATCAAAATGATTCATTTTGATGTACAGGAAAAGAGGGCACATATGTATTCAAGATATGTGAGAGGAAAGGTATTATCCACTAGTAGGGCTTTGATAAGGGTATGAGTGGCAGGGTTGTTGCCTCCTTACCCTAGATGACAAGCTATTGTCAACCTGATATATCTATAGGTATATATCTTAGAAAAGAATAGATGTATGTGTATGTACATATAACTAATCAGAATATATATGAATATATATGTATGGTTATTTTCTTTATTTTTGTTGCGTTACATGTGAGAACCCAATTGTAGATACTCGAACCAGTGGCACTTAATTATTTAACTTGGTAAAAGTTAAAAATATTTACTCGGGTAAAGGTAATAGTAACTCATCAATCTTATAGTATATTATATAATATTATGTAAATAACTAAATGGAACTGTAGGATTGGGGGTGTTACATGAAGTTGGTATTAGAGCATAGTTACTTGGGTTTAGACAATTAGAATTCCTTAAAATAGGGACTGATTTAGGTTGGTTGACTGAACCTAGGCAGCTAACTGGCATGTATTGTATTTTAACTTAAGGAATGGAGTGCTAGGTTTAGGTAGATAGTATTTTCTATTGGTGCCATATGTTTCTCTTATAAATATTATGTTATTGAGACTGGTTACCTCGGTAATGTATGTTTTTTAGAGTGATATATGGCCCTACCTAAGAGGAATACTGAACAGGGGAAAGAGAGTGAGGCTAACTTGACAAAGGTAATGCAGGTTATGATAGGAGTATCCAAAGCTATGAAGGAGCAAGCTATTACTACTTCCCAAGTCCTCACATAGTTTTAGGAAAATGGGAATAATAATCACCCTAACCCTAACCCTAATGGAGGATAAGTAGGAAACTCAATTTATCATGGGTCGTCAGAATTTCAGAAAGCTAAACCTCCTTCCTTTAATTGTGAGTTTGACCTAAAAGTAGCTGAAGAGTGGTTAAGAGAGATGGAAAAGCTATTTATAGTCCTTGGGAGTACAAACGCCCAGAAGGTATTGTTTTCCACCGACATGCTGGTTGGAGAGGTAGAGCATTAGTGAAAAGGCGTAAAATAATTATGGTGGCTCAAGGAGTCCAAATCACCTAGGATTCATTTAAAGAGGTATTTTTGGAAAAATATTTTCCTCAAAATATGAGGAATGAGAAGGAGACAGAATTTATGCAGATTAAGTAGGGTAATATGACTTTTGAGGAATATCTTGCTAAATTTAAGGAGTTGTCAAAATTCTCTTCGTATGTAAAGCTTCAACTAGATAAGGCATTAAAGGCCATGCATTTGGAAGCTAGGTTAAGGCTAGAGTTAAAGAGTGTGGTTGCTTCGCTAGAGATCCAAAATTATTCCACAATGGCAAATAAGTGTCGCATAGTTTCTAATAATCTAGTGGAAACTAAAAAAGAGAAAAAGAGAATTAACTTCCTTAAAGGAAACCAATCAGGATCTTTCATAGGAAGGGATAATAGGTTTGGTAGAGCCCAGGGAGGCAAGACGTCAATGGTGAAGCAGATAGTACCTAACGTTTTCTCAAAATGTGGGAGAAGTCACAATAGGCCTTGTAAGTGGCAACAAGGTGTTTGCTTCAAATGCAGGAAGTAGGGACACTTTGTTAGGGATTGTCTACAATGAAAAAAGGCGATTGAAACCAATAAACCTCCAACTATTGGGAGAGTCTATACCCTTAGGTGTAACACCCCATATTCTCTTGATTGGTTTTAAATTAATGTTTCCTTAATTAATTAGATGAGTTACCATAAAATGTGATGCAATTGTTTTAGCAATGTAATGAAGAATGGACTTAGGTATTAAGTAGCATCGAATGTTCATAAAAAGGGGACATGTGGAATTGAGGTGTTTAATTTAATTTCCTATTTTTTTTCTTCTTCCTTTTGCCTAGCCTAATTGCAAAAGGGGAAAACCAAATTTTAAATAAATATATATATGCACGGCAAGGCAATTGAGAAAGGAAATCTTGTTGAAGCTAAATTAAAGAAAAAGGGGTGATGACTGCAGCCTTAAGAAAGGAAAGGAATGAAATGTAGCAAATATTAACTACTCTTGCTTTAATTCAACTGAGAAGACAAGTGAGCAAAAGAGATTTCATTTTTAATTCTTATGCCAATTAAAATAATGCTTCCAATTAGTGATGAAGATAGAAGAGAGGGAGTGACATGTGGTCTTAAAACTTCCTTCTTTAATCTCAAGTGACTGAATGGTGTTGCCAAGCAATGAGTAAAATAAACCAAGGAAAAATAGTTAAATATGCGTGTGTATGGTAAAGTAAGAGTGAAAAAATTATGTGAATAAACACACATCTAGGTAGGCATATGGCAAGGACATTTGGGAATGGAAGAGTATGGTTGGTGGGGAGATGGAAGAGAGAAGGAAGGGAAGTGTAAGAAAAGTCTCCTTCCCTTCTCTTATGTTGCCTCCAACATGCCTGAAGAAGGGAAACTCACGTGTGCCTTTCATGAAACATGAGTCTTGCGTGAAGGGAGAAGCTTACGTACAAAGGGGTGGAGTTAAATATATATATGCATGCAACAAGTAGGGAGATAGCTTCACAATTTCATAATATAAAAAATGCCATTTGGTAATGCCACAAAGCAAGAGAAATTGAGAAGAGGAAAGGAAAGTGCAGCGTGCAAGGGAAGGTTGCATGACCGTACAGCATGGCGTGAAGAGGCGAGCTGGCATAAGTTCTCTTCCTTCCCCTTCCTTGGCATGGCCAAATGGGTTAAGATGAGATTGCAAGAAATGGCTGTACTTAAAGTACAAATGTGGCAAGTAAATAATAATAATTAAGGATGAAAAAGGGAAAAGGAGTGCAGCACGCCACCTTAACCAAAGAGAAAAGATGAATTGAGTTGTGAGGGACACGGAAGAGCGGTTGGAAAGAGAGAGAGAGAATCTTCACAATTGAGAAAAACACACACATTAGGTCAGGGGAGAGAAAGTGATTTAGCTGAGACAGAAAGGAGAAAAGGAGCAAAGAAGCAAGGGGAAAGTCAAGAAGAAATCCAAGATAATCTCATCCTAGTTCATCCTTGAGGTAGGTTAGCAATTGCTTGACTTTTGTTCCATATCTTAGAATATATGCGCCATGATTTTCCAAGCTTTCATGGAACATTAGTTACTTCTCTACATTCTTGAAAATGTGAATATCTCTTGCCTAAGCTTGCATGGTAATGAATGTGTTTGTTGATGTGCTAAATCGATATTGTTATTATCATTAAAGAACTAATATTAGTAAAATTTAACATGTATCATGGAAAGCTTTAACATAAGAGAATGCTGAAATTTTGTATTTAATGTTTTGAGTTGTGGACATCAAAATTAAGGTTGCTAGCTAGAAATTGGTTTACAATTTATGACATTGCTCTTGTTGGCTTACCAAATCCGAAAGTGGCCTTTGTAAGGGGTGAAATGGCTTGATGAAAATTGTGTAAGAGAGATTACACTTCAGTTTTGGCTAAAAGGAAGAAAGAAAATATGGCTAATTAAGGCATAGTTAATTAGTTTACCTTTTTGCACATAATAAGACCCCTCCCCCATTATTTTTAAGATGTAAAAATGGAGAAAAGTGTGTAAGCCTTAAACTTAATGTGTAGCAAGAACCAAGAAAATAAGTAAAATAAATGGTTGATAGCAATGGCTGAACAAATTAAATGTGGGAGAAAGTACCCTAAAAATTAATGCATAAAGTCAAGCAGTTTAATTTATGGTAAGGATGGAAAATTTGACAATGTGGTATGAAAAACCTGAAGGATTATTATCCTATCATGGTGACCGAAACCTGTAATGCCCTTATCTAGTATTACAAGTCCTCCGATGTAAATAGATAAGTTTAGTACATTATTCTTCACCTTAATTATTCATTTACAACGTATGAGCAGTTATACCATTAAGTATTATTAAAATGGATTAAGTTCGGGTTCTTTTGCTCAGATAACCATACTTTATGCACAGTAGAAATTAAATTCATTACATCACAGCAGAATTTATAAAACTTACATATAATACAAAATAATAAATGTCCAATAATAAATGTCCATTACATCCTTCTTTGGTCATATGCCAGGATATAGGAAGTACCCGTCCATAAGGAGTCAAGAGACAACAAGCCTGTCACTCAAACTTTTTTACAAAATACTAGGGATGAATCGGTTCTTTATATATCCTTACGCCAATGATTTCCCTTTTTCCCTTTTTTATATACAGCTAAAATAATAATCCTAATTTTAATCCCAAAAAGACATATAGAATTAGGACCCAAAATAAAGGAATACAAAATGTTCTTAACACAAGGGACTTCCATCTTTCCCTGGCACTGCTAAACGTCTGCATCTGAGACATATTAGCATACAAATGAGAAACAAAAGTTTTCTAGTAGCTTAACAATTCATTATTTTAAAAATGAATTAATACGTACCAAGGTGCAAGTACCAAAAACATTTTCATCTACATTTTAGTCATTTAAAACACAGTCTCATTTACATATACCGAATGGCAAGCATTGCATGATTATTTGAAATGTCAATGTGATAAAAGTAAATATTCTCATTTCAAGTATAACATCTTTTTGTGGGATCATACATGGTAAAACTAAAACAAACAATGATCTGTTATACATTTGATTCTTAAAAATTACCTCGTCTCAATGTGTGAAGCACCTTTGGTCACAATTCAAGAATTGTGAACTCTTAGCCACCATTATCATTGTGAACACTGGGTCACATGTGTGAAGAACCTTCGGTCACACCTCACTAGGTCACATGTGTGAAGCACCTTCGGCCACACCTCAAGAATTGCAGACACTTGACAACCTTTGTCATTGTGAGCACTAGGTCCCGGGTGTGAAGCACCTTCGGTCACACCTCACTAGGTCACATGTGTGGAGCACCTTTGGCCACACCTCAAGAATTGTGGACACTTGGCCACTTTTATCATTGTGAACACTAGGTCTCGGGTGTGAAGCACCTTTGGTCACACCTCACTAGGTAACATGTGTGGAGCACGTTTGGCCACACCTCAAGAATTATGGACACTTGGCCACCTTTATCATTGTGAGCACTAGGTCCTGGGTGTGAAGCACCTTTAGTGACACCTCACTATGTCACATTATGGACACTTGGCCACCTCTATAAATTAATTGTCAACCCTAATTCATCTTACTGTTACCCTCTTAATTTCTCTTGAATTTAGCTATTTTATGACACATTACAAGTCATTTATACTTAGTACATGGATTCATTTACCAAGACTAAATGAGGGCTTATTATCAGCTATAATGAGGAAGGGGTGGAATCTACAGTTTTTCGTATCCAATTTTTCACATTCTTCCATCCTTCCTACGTTTCAAGACTAATGATGCCACATATAAAAATTATTATGGTACTTTACATCACATCCAGGTTATGTAACCATTCCATTAGCCATTTATTTTTTACTTATTTCATTAGCTTATTTCACATGCTACAATTTATGATTACACTGATTCCATCATTCTCACATCTAACATAAACATTTATCATATGACAAATGGTCATCCATTTACCATAGACTAATTTATCATTATGTTCTCCCTCTTTCCTACCCTAATCGAAATGTAACCTTCCTCACATATTTTTCAACAAGCCTTTCCATGCATTACAAAGGTCACTCTTGTGTTTGATAGGTGAGCAAGGGTGATACCATGGTTTTAAGCCAACATCTAGATAGTGTACTCCCTTTTTAGTATAAAAACCACATTAACCATGCACAAACATAAATTTTTCCAGCATCATCCTAATTCAGGGCTTTCTATCATACATGCTGAAATTTTCTTTTAACAATAATCCTTCCATAAGACAACAATATCCATTTTAGCACATCAACAACATACCAATTAATCATACAAGCTTAGCCATCATGACATTCAAGTCATCAAGAATGTAGAGAAGAAACTAATGTTCCATGAAAGCTTGGAAAATCATGATGCATATATTCTAAAACATAGAACAAAAGTGAAAGAATAGCTAACCTACCTCAAGGATGAGCTAGGATAAGATTATCTTGGATTCCTCTTTAAATTCACCCTTTTCTCTTCCCTTTCTCGGCTAGGCTAGGTTTTCCTCACCAAAGGTCTGAGGTTCTCTTTAACTCTCACGCTACCCTCTCTCTCCTTTTCCCCTTGCCGTAAGTGTTGGTTTGTTTTCTAAATTATGAAGTGCTCTCCCTCTCTCTCTTCTTTTTTTTTGGATGCACTTGCCATGTGTCCACTTAATTAAATGTACCTCTTGTATATTTTGCAATTGGGTAATGGGAGGCTGCACATCTTTCTCATCCTTAATTAGAATTGTTTACTAGTCACACGTGTACTTTCAAGTATAATTCACATTTCTTGCAAGCTTGGTAATCCCACTCAGCTACGTTGAAGGAAGGAAGGAAGGAAGGAAGTCATGCCAAGAAAGGGAAGAAACGAGGTCACGAAATCTCCCTTCCTCAAGAAAACGTATGGCCACGGCAAGAGGTCTTTGAATGAAATGCTTTTTCCTTTCATCTTTCTCATTATTTATTACCGTGTATCCCTTTAAGTCTGATTTAAATATTCAATCTCTCTTACCTTCATTCCCCTCACCAAATGCGTATACATGAAGATTTATTTCTCTCATTCGGTTGCATTGGAAATGACACAAGGGAAGAAAAGGGAAACTTACTTCACACGTCTCTTCCCTCTCCTTTCCGTTGTAGCTTCACTATATATATACATACATTTAATTGCTACATTCCTTATTTCCTTTTCCAATTGTCCTAGCCATGTGGTTATATATATACAAATTAAAAATTCACATGCTTCTTCCTATTTTCCATTGGTTTCACGGCTACACTTCCCATTTTTCCTTGTCGTGCATGTATACATATATCTATTTTAAATTTGGTTTTCTCCTTTGGTTACTTACGTCACATTCTCTCCTTCAATTGCACGTGCATTTATACTTAAATTTGCTACACTCTTCTCCTTTGGTAATTCAGCTAGAAAAAGAAAGAAAATAGGTAATTAAATTAAACACCTTAATTTCACATGTTCCCTTTCTATGAACATTCTGTGCTACTTAATACCTAGGTTCATTCTTTACCTTGTGACATTTGTTCTTCATTTACATTACTAAAGCAATTACATCATATTTTATGCCAATTCATCTAATTAATTAAGAAAACATTAATTTAAATATAACCAAGAGAATATGGGGTGTTACATTTGTCCCCTCCTTAAAAATAATTTTGCCCTTGAAATTTATACATACCTCATGTAAATAATTCTGGATACGCTCTGCGTATGTCCTCCTCTCTTTCCTAGGTGGCTTCCTGTGGTGATGTTCAATCCCATAAGATCTTTACTAGGGGAATGGTCTTATTCCTTAGGGTCTTAACCTCAGTACCGATAATTTGTAAAGGCTTTGGTTGATAAGTTAGATTATCCTTTAATTATAGAGTATTGGCGTCTAGTATATGTGAAGGATCAGGTATGTATTTTCTAAGCTAGGACACATGGAAAACATTATGAAGGTTTGACAAGTGTAGTGGTAAGGCTATCTGGTATGCTGATAGACCCACTCTCTTCAATATTTGGAAAGGTTAAATATATCTTGGACTTAACTCCCTAGACTCTATAGCTCTACCAATACCAGTAGTTGGGAATACTTTCAGAAAAACATGGTCTCTTTCCTCAAACTCTTGGGGTCTTCTTCTTCTATCAACATAGCTCTTTTGTCTGTCCTGAGCCTTTGCCATTTTCTCTCTGATCATTTTAATTTGATCAGTTGTTTGATATACCAACTCAGGTCCTAACAGTTGCCTCTCACCCACTTCATACCAACATAATAGGGACCTACAATTCCTCCTATATAGGGCTTCATAGGGTGCCATCCCTATGCTAGAGTGGAAACTATTATTGTAAGAAAACTCAATCAGTGGTAAACTCCTATCCTAGTTTCCTTGATACTCTAAAACACAAGCTCTAAGGATATCCTATAGGGTATGAATTGTTCTCTCCGTCTGTCCATCAGTTTGAGGATGATAGGTTGTGCTAAAACTTAATCTAATCCCAAAGGCTTCCTATAGGGCTTTCCAAAACCTGGAGGTAAATTAGGGATCCCTATTTGAGATGACTAATGGGTACACCATAAAGTCTGACTATCTCCTGTATATATAGCTGTGCTACTTTATCCAAGGAGTAGTTAATCTTAATGGGTAGGAAATGAGTAGACTTAGTTAACCTATCCACTATTACCCAAATAACATCATTCTCTGATGGGGTTCTAGGTAGACCTACCACAAAATCTATTGAAATCTTGTCTCACTTTTACTCAAGAATGTCTAATGGCTGCAACAACCTAGTAGATTTCTGATGCTCCATCTTTACCTGTTGACATACTAGGCACTTAGCTATGTGCTTCGCTATTTGCTTCTTCATACCCGCCTACCAAAACCTCTCCTTTAAGTCCTGATACATCTTAGTGGCTCTAGGATAAATAGTGTACTTACTTTGGTGAGCTTCCTCTAATATCTTATCCTTAGTTCACTTTCCTTAGGAAAATAAATTCTATTCTTGAAGGTTACTATCCCATCTGCTTCTTTTAGGAACTCCTTCACATCCTTTAGAGACTCTAGGAATTCGTCACCCTTCTGAGCTTCTAAGATTTGGGCCTTATGAGTGTTCTCAATTCTTAATTCACTCAAGAAGATTTTATTAGGTAACACCATAATAGACAACCTCATGTTCCTAAATTTCTCTATTAAGTCCATTTCACTTACCATCAGACGAGCTACATGGAGAGACTTCCTACTTAATGCATATGCCACAATGTTTGCCTTGCCTGGATGGTATTTCAATTCAAAATCATAGTCTTTAGTGAATTCCATCCATCTCCTCTGCCTCATATTCAATTCCTTTTGGTCAAAGAGGTACTTGAGACTTTTATGGTCACTAAATACCTCAAACCTAGACCCATAGAGGTAGTATCTCTAAATCTTCAAGGCAAACACTATGGCTACCAACTCTAGGTCATAAATAGGATAGTTTTTCTCATGCGATCTTAACTGCCTAGAAGTATAGGCTACTACTCTCCCTCCTTGCATCAGGACACATCCTAACCCTTTCTTAGACGCATCACAATATAATTCAAAATTTTCCAAAGGGTTTGGGATAACTAAAACAGGTGCAGTGGTAAATTTCTCCTTCAAATTTTGGAAACTTTGTTCACACTTCGTGTCCCACACAAATGGAACATCCTTCTGGGTTAGCTTGGTCATAGCATCGCTATATGTGAAAATCCCTAGATGAGACATCTATAGTATCCTACTAACCCCAAAAAAATCCTAACTTCCATCATGGTAGTAGGTTTCTCCCAGTTTACTATTGCTTCAGTCTTACTAGGATCCAATGACAATCCTTCTTTAGAAATCACATGCCCTAGGAATTTCACTTCTTCCAGCCAAAATTTGCACTTCTCTAACTTATCATATAGCTGCTTCTCTCTAAGTATTGACAGCACTATCCTGACATGTTGTTCATACTCCTGTCTATTCTTAGAATAAACTAGTATGTGATCAATAAACACTACTATGAACTGATCAAAGTAGGGTCTAAAGATATGATTCATGTAGTCCCTAAAAATAGTTGGAGTATTTGTCAGGCCAAAGGGCATCACGAGAAATTTATAATGCCCATACCTAGTCTTAAAGGCAGTCTTAGGTATGTCCTCATTCCTAACCCTGTTTTGATGATACCATGATCTCAAATCAATCTTAGAAAAGATAGTGGCCCCTCTCAATTGGTCTAACAGGTCATCAATTCTAAGGAGAGGATACTTATTCTTACAGTCACTTTATTCAGTTTCTTATAATCTATACACATCCTCATGCTCCCATCCTTCTTCTTGACAAACAACACAGGTGCTCCCCACGATGACACACTGGGCTTGATAAATTATTTTGCTAAGAGGTCCTCTATTTGTACCTTCAATTCATTTAATTCCATTAGGGACATCCTATAAGGTGCTATGGAAATTAATCCTAGCCAAGGGGCTAATTCTATGAAAAACTCTATTTCTCCCTCTGGTGGGAGACTGGTGATCTCTTTAAGGAATACATCAAGAAATTGATTGACTACAGGAATGGTTTCTAGCTTTTGCTAACTTTCCACTTCTGAGGAACACAAGAAACCCATTCTTTAATTTTTCCTCTCTGTCCCCATATTTACTAGTTTAGTATCTATGAAGGTCACAGACTTAGCTAAGCTGTCTAAGATGACATTATTTGAAGAGAGCCAGTCCATACCAAAGATAATGTCCAGTTCAATCATAGGTAAATAGATAAGGTTTACAATGAAGGTTTTGGTTTCAATCACAATGGAGTAGTTCAAGCAAATTAATGAAGTAAAAACATGTTTATTAGTAGGTACTACTATGGAAAGTTCATAAGGTAGGGTGGTTATGGGTAATTTCAATTTCTAAACACACTCTACTAAAACAAAGGAATAGGTGGTACCTAAATCATATAATAAAATTAAAGGAAAATTGTTAATAAAACACATACCTTTCATCAATTCCTTGGACTAGGCCACTTCTTTACCCTTTAGGGTATACACCCTTCCCTTGGTAAGTGGTCTTATAGTCTCTTTCGATTTCTTTAAGGTGGTACAGTTTTGGGATATATGTTATATCTTTCCACATCTGTAGCACACGCTCTATCCCATCAGACATGGCCTATCCCTATGATTCTTTCCATGTCTTAAACAGTTATTCTGAGAAGTTAGATTGTTCATTGGCCTCCTTCCTATCTAGTTCCTTAGGAACTTATTGTCTCAGCCCCTGTTGAATCTAGATGGGTTTTTTCTCTTGACGAATCTAGATTACTGCCTCCCCTTCTTCAGTGCTGCTAGGGACCTGGAGGCTATGTGACACTTGTTGACCAAGGTTGGGTAATCCCTGATCTCTTGGGATGCCACCTCATGATACAACTCTGGATCCAAACTGTTCTCCAAGTGCATGGCTTTCCATACCCCATTCGATCTCCATTTCAAGTATGAAGAGAATTTTGACAACTCTTCAAACCTAGCTAGATGTTCTTCAAATGGTTTGCCACCGTGTTTAATCTACATAAATTCTCCCTCCTTGGCATTCTTCTCGCTCTAGGGAAAATACTTATCTAAGAATGCCTCCTTGAAGTTCTCCCAAGTGATCTGAGTCCCTTAGGATTCCATCAGCTGCTTCATCCCTTTCCACCAATATGTAGCCTCCCTTTCTAGCTAATATACGACGAAGGATACTTTTTGCGGCTTAGCGCTTCCCAGTACTTTAAATAAATCTTCGATCTTTTGCACCCATTTTTCAGCCTTCTTCGAATTCATCACTCTAGTAAAGACAAGAGGCCTGGCTCTTTAGAATTCAGTCCAGCCTCTACCAACTTGGGTTCTCATCTATTCAGCACTAGTCTAAGTATCCTCACTCTGATCAGTCTGGACTTGGCGGAGTGCTTCAGCTGCGATTGTGGCTTGCTGTGAGGAAGCTGTAGCCTGAACTCTCATAGCCTCAGCCATACCCCTCATTGTTTGTATTAGCTAATTCACATCTACCTCAGGATTTTAGGCCTGTGCTCTACTTATCTGTGTCGATGCCATATATTGTCACTCTACAAAATAAGTATTATTGAGGTGATGAGTCTCAATAAAAAATTATTAAGCAGATAACATATAACACCAATAGGAGCTTCTATCTTCCTCAAACATAATACTTCATTCCTCAAGTTCAAAAAAAAATGCAAGTTAGCCAACCACCTAGGTACAGCCGACTAACCTGAACTGGTCCCTTCTTTGAGGAATTCTATCCCATCTCTATCCTAGGTAGCTGTGCTCTGATACTAACTTAATGTAACGCCCTTATGTAATATTACAAGTCCTCTGCTATAAACAGATAAGTTTTTCACATCATTCTTCACTTTAATTATTCATTTACAACGTTTGAGCAGTTATACCATTAAGTATATTAAAACGGATTAGGTTTGATTCTTTTACTCAGATAACCATACGTTATGCACGACAAAAATTAAATTCATTACATCACAACAGAATTTATAAAACTTACATATAATACAAAATAATAAATGTCTAATAGTAAATGACCATTACATCCTTCTTTGGTCATATGCCAGGATAAAAGAAGTACCTGTCCATAAGGAGTCAGGAGACAATAAGCCTTTCACTCAAACTCCTTTTACAAAATACTGGGGATGAACCAGTCCTTCATATACCTTTTCTCCAATGATTACCCTCTTTCCCTTTTTATATACAGCCAAAATAAGAGTCCTAATTCTAATCCTAAAAACACATAAAATCAGGACCCAAAATAAGGGAATATAAAATGCTCTTAACACAAGGGACTTTCATCTTTCCTCGGCACCTCTAAACGTCCGCATCTGAGACATATTAGCATACAAATGAGAAACAAAAGTTTTTCAGTAGGTAATTAAATTCAGCTACACTCTTCTCCTTTGTTAATTCAGCTAAAAAGGAAAGAAAATAGGTAATTAAATTAAACACCTCAATTTTACATGTTCCCTTTTTATGAACATTCCGTGCTACTTAATACCTAGGTCCATTCTTTCCCTTGTGACATTTGTTCTTCATTTACATGACTAAAGCAATTTCATCATATTTATGCCAATTCATCTAATTAATTAAGAAAACATTAATTTAAATATAACCAAGAGAATATGGGGTGTTACAAAACCAAAGCTCATTTTAATTTTAGTGGCCGAATCACCATGCTAATTGTATATGGAATTATAATTTGTAATGAATTATGGTTGCAAATTAATTCATAAAGGTGACCAAGTGTCCACAATGCGACCAAGTGTTTACAATTAATTCATAAAGATGGCCAAGTATCCACAATGTGACCAAGTGTTCACAATTAATTCATAAAGATGGCCAAGTGTCCACAATGTGACCAATTGTCCACAATTAATTCATAAAGGTGGCCAAGTGTCCACAATGTGACCAAGTGTTCACAATTAAATTATAAAGGTGGCCAAGTGTCCACAGTGTGACCAAGTGTCCATAATGTGACCAAGTGTTCACAACTAAATCATAAAGGTGGCCAAGTGTCCACATTCCTTGAAGTGTAACCAAAGGGGCTTCACACTTTAAGGCAAGGTAAGTTTTAAGAATGAAACGTATAATGTAACATCCGCTCCTAACACTTGTATCTTATGATGACGTTGTTGTTATTATCATTGTTAGCATTAATTGTGAAGGTTTAAGGATGAATTGTTAAGGAGTTAGAATGAACATTTTTATCATTATATAATCACTTTTGTGATAAAAGAATGAAGTTGAAAATTTGGTAAGGAAGGGTAAAATGGTAATTTTGCCATGAAATGAATAATTAGTTTAATTCTTTTATTTTATGAAGTTATGTCAAAGGACTCTTATGATTTTCATTTAAGAGAGAAGAATCTAGTTATGAAAGAAATTACTTACATTGATGTTGAAAGGCAATTTTCCCTAAAAAGGGTAAAATTGTAATTTCACACTATGAGTATGATAGCAATCTTATATGAGGTGAGAAAAATTTAGTTTTTACCCTAAATATTCTATGAAGGTGGGAATTAGAAATCCTTACTCATTCTTGAACAAAAGAAGAAAGTAAAAGAGTGAAATGATAATTTTAACATAAAGGGCAAAAAGGTAATTTTTCCTTAGGGGCAAAATTGTAATTTTGCCAAAAATAGAAGTAAATTAGTAAATTCATGGAAATGATCCTTATGAAATTTTATTTAAGTAATTTTACTCCTTGAAACCGAAAAGAATGAAAAAGGGAGAAAAAATGGCCAATTTAGACTTAATGGCAAAAGGCAATTTTCTTAGGGAGTAAAATGTAGATTTCAAAAAGTTGAGGGACCACTATGAAATTTAAATTTTTAGAAGGGTAGAATAGTCCCAGCCTATGGAAGTTACATAAAATTACAATGGCAAGGAGAGACAATGTCATTGTTA
Organism: Senna siamea; assembly: GCA_031216115.1. Classification (NCBI taxonomy): domain Eukaryota; kingdom Viridiplantae; phylum Streptophyta; class Magnoliopsida; order Fabales; family Fabaceae; genus Senna; species Senna siamea. Next base: position 20,599,309 of record CM062363.1, on the reverse strand, counting down.
AAAAAGAAAATAAAAAGGAGGAAATTGACAAATTAGCAAGAGTGGCATTTTTATAAATAAGTCAAACTTTAATTCAGCCTATTTCTTATCCTAATTACTAGAAATGTCGTGAAAGGTGGAGAAGAAGGAGAAGTGGCTGAATTGTATCTTACCTTGGAGAAGAAGAAGCTTCCAACAAATCAACAAGGAAATCACACATCTATTAGCTTTTCAAGGTAGATAAAAAATCCTATGCCATTAATTTCATATTTTATGGTATGTTTATGGTGTTTTCAAACTTGTAAGCATGATGGAAATTTCTCTCTCTACATGTGTATGGTGGATTTGTATGCTTGGATATGAGATATGTTGGAAATAACTTGTGGTTATGATTATAGATATGTAAGAAAGCATGGAAACCCATGAAATGGTGAATTTGCATGGATGGAACTTGATTTTATTAAACCCTAATTGGTGTCAAGGCTGAGTTTGTGGTTGTTAGAGTGAGAAAATGATATTTTTGTATGGATTTTGCATGGATATTGTTGTATTGCAAGCAAGGTGATGAAACAACTCCATTTTGCTTATTTTTCTCACCTTGGCCGAATTACTAGGGTTATAAGAGTGCTGAATTTTTAGCCAAATTTTATGTTAGAAAGAGTGAGAGAAAGTAATAGAAAATGGTAAGAGAGAGAAAGTTTAATTAGATTTGCATTTAGGTACTTTTCTCGTTGTCTAGCTTCATAAGTAGCCAAGCAAGTGTACTTTAGTCACCTTGGCCGAATGGATGCATATGAATGGTGCTGAATTTGCTCTTGAAAATGATTTAGAAACCACATAAGTTTAGTTCCAAGAAAGGAGGAGAGAGAAAATTATGGCAATTTATGTTTCAAGCAATGTTGCCAATTTAAAGTCTTACTTGTTCACCTTAAAAGGGTGCATAAAAATGTGAAATTGTGATATTAGATGTGTGATTATGTTTGGCATGAAAACTAAGCTAGAAAAGTATGAAAAAGAATGTCCTAAAGTACACTTACCTAATTTTTAGGTGTGAGAAAGTGTTAGGCATAATTATGGGAATTGTCACCATGATGTTCCATTAATGAGAGTAAGGCTAGAAATGTGCCAAAAGGGCTAGAAATACAAAGTATTCATGTTCATTCTACCTTGGCCGAATACTATGTGAAATTTTCTCTAGAGTGGCTAGATTTATGAATGAGTTGGAAATAGCCTAAAGTGCCATCTAAATGGCCTATGTTAAGGGAAGAGAGACCAAAGATGCAAGGGTCAAGAATGAATGAATAATAGCATGCATTTTTCCATAAATAGTGAAATGTTTAAATTTATGTAAAAGTGATTGAATGTCAAAGAATGCTTAATGTAATTGTGAAAGACAAGGTTAAAGCTTCCTTGTGGGGAATGATCTGGTGTATACTCCCAAGGAATTACATAAGGAGGAATGATCTGGTGAATACCTCCTGAGATTAAAAGCCTGTGAAGAAATGATCTAATGTATACCTTCTAAGGAAGTGCCCTAAGGGGAATAATCTGATGTAAACCCCAATAAATTGAAATGTAGGAGGAATGATCTTGTGTATACCTCCAAAGAGCACAGTTAAGTAGGAAGGAATGATTTCATGTATACCTTCCCAGAATTGAGTAATTATGAAATGTTATGTATGTATTGCATGAACGTGATTTATGTGGTTATGATTATGGCATGTAAGCATTGAATGCTTGTAGCTTATTCCTTGAATGACCTAATTGAATGTGTATTTCATTTCTATAGCTACATCCACATATGTTTTCATGATATGTCATATCCAAGTATCTATATGAGAATAGTTTTGAAAATTAACCGCATGTGGAGTGTTTTCTATATTATTACAGTGGTACATGTCAGTTATTTTAAAATAAATTGGTTGTTTATCTACTGGGAATATATTTCTCATTACTGAACTGATATGTATCAGATGGTTAGATATTGCATGGTAATCGCGGTGGAGTTAGACACGGTGGAAATTCCTTTCTTAGGAGTTTTCACTATTATCAAGAATGTGTATGTTATCACTATTTTTGAATTTCCTATAGAATAGATGAGTACGTAAATATATAGCTATAGCCCAACTTTTTGGAGTCCTAATTCTTTGTTTATTTTTTTGGGTTTGGAATTAGGGCTGATATTTTGGCTGTACATAGAAAAAAAAAGGGGGCATATGTATAGGGATATATGAAGGACCTATTCACTCACGGTATTTTGTAAAGGAGTATGAGTGGTAGACTTGTTGTCTCCTTACTCCTTATGGATGGGTACTTCATCTATCCCAGTTTATGTATACCAACTGATGTACTAAACAATTGTATAATCTATATATATTAGAAATTTTTTTATATATTCTGTTGTATTATTTAATATTTTATATTCCGCTGTGCCAAAGCATGTTACCTGAGCAAAAGAACCCAAACCTAATTGCATAACAAATGATGGATTGGATGCTCAGGAGAAATAAAGGTAATTAAAGACCATAATTAATGTAACCACTTATCTAAATAAGCATTATGACATTGTTAAGTTATGATAAGGGGTGTTACATATAACTAATCACTGTTTATTTCAGTTTTAACATGTATAATCCCATGAAAAGTTGTTATACTTGAAATGAGAATATATACTTTTATCACATTGACATTTCAAAATAATCATGCAATGCTTGCCAATCGGTATATATATATATATATATATATATAAGATTGTGTTTTAAATGACTAAAATGTAGATGAAAATGTTTTTGGGTGCTTGCACCCTGGTACATATTAGTTCATTTTTAAAAATAATGAATTGTTAAGCTATTTGAAAACTTGTGTTTCTCATTTATATGCTAATATGTATCAAATACAGACGTTTAGTAGTGCCGGGGAAAGATGGCAGCCCCTTTTTGCTAAGAGCCTTTTGTATTCCTTTATTTTGGGTCCTGATTCTCTATATGGTTTTTGGATTAAGAGTTAGGACAATTTTTTTTTGCTGTATATAGTAAAGGGAAACAGGAAATTGCCAAGGAAAGGATATGTTAAGGACCTATTCATCCCTATTATTTGTAAAAGGAGTTTGAGTGACAGGCTTGTTGTCTCCTGAATCCTTATAGACAAGTACTTCATATATCCTTATATATGTTCACAGAAGGATGTAACAAACATTTATTATTGAACATTTATTATTTTCATTATGTATAAGTTTTATAAATTCTGCAGTGATTTATTGAATTTAATTTCTATTGTGTATAAAGTATGGTTATCTGAGCAAAAGAACCTGAACCTAATCCACTTCAAAAATACTTAATGGTATAACTGCTCAGATGTTGTAAATGAATAATTAAGGTTAAGAATAATGTATTGAACTTATCTGTTTACATCGGAGGGCTTGTAAATACTAGATAAGGGCGTTACATTAAGTCCTTAAGGGCAAAGAAGTGGCTCAGTCCAATGATTTAATCAAAGGTAATTGTTTAATATGTGATGTATCTTTGATTGTACTATTCGATTTTGGAACTACTCATTCTTTCATTTCTTATGAATGTGTGAAAAGATTGAATTTACCTGTATCTAGTTTACCCTATGAGTTGTTTATTTCCATCCCTATCGAAGAGTAGGTTTTGACTTCTTTAGCCTACTTGAATTGTCCAATCATTTTTGAGAATAGACCTTTTGTTGTTGACCTCATTTGTTTACCATTAATTGTTTTGGATGTTATTCTTGGGATGAATTGGTTGTCCTTAAACAATGTAATCTTGAATTATTCTAAAAAATTTGACTTTTATAGATACCATACTTGTGAATAGGGGAATTGAGCCAAAGATCCAAAGGATACATTTTTTGTGGTTCTAGGAAGGATGTTCCATTTATGTGTGATTCCAAACATTTAGATCGTGTTGCCTTTGACTAAGCTGACCAGGAAGGATGTTCCATTTTTGTGTGATTCCAAATGTCAAAATAGTTTTCAAACTTTAAAGGAGAGACTGACAACTACACCTGTCATGATTATTCCTAATCCTTGAGGAAACTTTGAATTGTATTGTGACACATCCAAGAAGGGCCTAAGGTGTGTCTCGATGCAAAATGGAAGAGTAGTAGCCTATGCCTCTAGACAACTAAGACCTCATGAAGGCAGTTATCCTACTGATGATCTAGAATTAGTGGCTATAGTGTTTTCCCTGAAGATTTGGAGACACTATCTTTATGGATCTAGATTTGAGGTATTTAGTGACCACAAAAGTCTCAAGTATCTCTTTAATTAGAATAAGCTAAATATGTGGCAAAGGAGATGGATGGAGTTCATTAAAGATTATGACTTTTAACTAAAATACCACCCAGGGAAGGCAAATATAGTGGCAAATGCCTTAAGCAGGAAATCCCGCCATGTGGCTCAATTGATGATAAATGAGATAAGCCTAATAGAGAAGTTTAGGAACTTGAGTTTGTCCATATTAGTGTTGCTAGATAGGATCTATCTAAGTGAAATGGGAATTAAAAATTTTCTTTTAAATTAAAATGTAGAAGCTCAAAGAAAGGATGAATTCTTAAGGTCCCTGAAGGACCTAAAGGAATTCAAGAGAGGAATTGATGGGGTAGTCACATTTCAAAATAGGGTATATGTCCCCAAATTAGGAGGATTGAGGGACAAAATCTTAGAGGAAGCCCATAAAAGCAACTATACTATTCATCCAAGTATTGTAGTATCCATTCCCTTGAAATTGTTATTTTTGGAATAATCTTACAAATTTTTCATAAAAGGCTTAAATGAAATAAGAAATTGGGACTTAAAGGACAAGAAGGGCTAAAATGCAATTTCCACATTTTACAAGATGGTCCCTAAAGATTCCCACCATGCCACTTCTTTTATCCCTCCAAATGCAACATTTCCACTCCTACCAATACATCCCTAACACAGAGGAGGAGAGGAAGAGCATGGGCAAAGGAGAAAAGAGAAGGGAAGCAAGTGGAAGTTCTCTCATAGCTGAATTTGAGGTAAGAATCCTTCATCTAGGCTTTAGAGAATATCTTAAACATCATATAGGAATAGATTTCTTCCTTAAAATACATCAAATATGCTCAAATAGGGAAGGGAAAATAGAAATACCAATTTAGGGCATGACCAAATTTTCTAAATATATGGAATAGATAACCAGATTTTTAGGAGGTTTAAGGCTAGGAATTGGTTTCTTAACCGAAATATTAGTATCCTTAACTTTCATTTCGTGTTTCTGAGTTGGAATTAGATTTTTCACTTTTAGGTTACTGTTTACTCAACTTGCATGTATGGATTTTCCATTATGATTGATGTTTTGGACCTGAAAATGATTAAGGATTAAGCTCATGCATTTTAAATTTGAAATGGACTAGAATTTAGGCTGAGATTTTTGTGAAAACTAGCATTTTTGTACTGTCAAAGAGCATAACAGTTGACTACCAACCTGCACTAGTTGACTATCGTGTTCTTGGCAAGTTCAAAAATGTATCTAGATGCAAAGCAGTCGACTAATAGCCTCCTACCAATCGACTATCGAGCCATTGGAAGCCCAGAACTGGCAGACAGAAGCACTACAGTCAACTGTCAAGCATGTATCAGTCGACTATTCTGCCCCTATCTCATGAAATTTAGGACTCTAAAGAGCCACCAACCAACTACCAGCTTCACAACAGTTGACTGAAAACCCTCTGAGAGCAACCAACTGACTGCTAGCTCCGTGGCAGTCGACTGGTAGCCCTCTGATGTGAAAAATGACTTTTAAAACATGATTTGAGCTTGGAAATCCCTAGTTTTGATTGGAAGGAAGTTCAAAACATCATCATACATGAGAATTTCATGTGACAAGTGATAGGAAACATAGAAATAGGAAGGAAAAAGGGAAATTGGAGAAAAACACATAGGAAAACACTAAGTCCTAGTTGCATAAGCACATGATTAAAAGGAAATTTGTATGAAACTTGAGCTGTTTCCCTAGGAAACTAATTGTGAGGAACATTTTCGAGGAAAAAGGAGAACCTTGATCTAGAGAGGAAAAGATGGTTAAGGTAAAGTAATCTACACTCCTCTATCTTTGAACTGATGTTGTGAATTACTTATTTAAATGAGATTTCTTTAATTGAAATGGGAAATGGTTACTGAAATTAAGTTGATAAAATGTGAAGTTTTATATGAGTATAGAAAATACTACCTATATGTATTAAGATACTCTTTGCTACTTAATAAGATTGGCTATTGGGTTATATGCTCATAAGGATGGACGAAACTTAGGGTAGACATTCAATAGCTAGTATGGGAAAAATGGTCCTTATGCAGACTGCTTTATAAATCTATCTATTTTAGATTAAACGGTCTGTATTTGTTATGGATTACTCATTAAACCAAGACAACCCTATGGAAGACTTAAAGAGTGAAGGGTGGATGGTCTAGACTGGGTGATATTTTGGTTTAAGTGTAATGCTCTATAACCCTTGGTATTAGTCAACTATGTGTATGTATTTGTCGTATAGTCAAGATTGAGGATGAGACTAGCAATGTGCACATGCTGGGGGATGCCTTGGAAGTTGGTACTCACTTATCCTTGAGTGGGTGATTGGTGTGAAAGATCACACTCACAAAATAAGACAACTGTTTTTGGGTGATTAGTGTTACGGATCACACCCAACTAAAACCAAAATGATTTTGATAAAATGACATGCATTGAGAAGATGATCACATGATATTGTGACAGATTATATGGAATTTATAGGCATTATTTAAATTATGATTTTGATTTAATGAGAAAATGCTATACTCTTATAAATTTGCTTGATTTCCTATGTTTGTCATATTAAAAAGTATCTAGTAATTCACTTATGTGTTAAAACTAGTTTTAGAGAGACGTTTTCTATATTATAGCCATTACTAAACATACAACTGATTTGGAATTATTAAATCTGTAAATTACTCTACTGGGATTTCATATCTCATGAAGTTGTTTGTTTAGATGACCAGGAATAGGGTATGCCTAGCAGATAGCTGGGCAAAAGATGCGTGTCAATGCCGCGAGACATTCTAGGAGAATTGCGAAGTTTTAAGTTGGGATTTGATATTTAGGTTTGACTTGTATGTATATAAAGATAATTGGGTTACTTCGTGATGACTATCTCGGGAGGTAGATTAGTGTAATGAAATTTATGGAGTTTTAAATTGTGGATGGACGAATGATTAAAATGTTAAGACTATATAGTATATCTCAATTGTCTTTGAATGGTTGTTAGATTTTTATATTCTAGAGTACATATGGTATGATTTGTGATATTAGATATGTTGCACAGAAAGTGATGGTTAAATGCAATCTGAATAGACTAGGAGTGTCTATTTAGGTTACACTCAACTAGTAAGGGCCCTCTGACTTCCTTATCTTGGGAAAAGGTGTAACGCCCCTATCTAGTATTACTCATAATTATGATATAAACAGATAGGTTCGGTACATTATCTTTATCCTTTATTTAATTAATGTTTGAGCAATTATACCATTAAATTAATTTAAGCAGATTAGGTTTGAGATCTTTTGCTCAGATTAAAAACTTACATGCACAGTGGAATAGATCAAAATATACTAAACTACACAGCAAAATTAAAAAATTCATGTAATTCAATTAAATACATGTTCAATAATGTCCATTACATTTCTGTAAACATGTATCTGAATATATGAAGTACTCGTCCATAGGAAATTAGGAGACAACAATCCTGTCACTCAAACCCCTTTACAAATTTTAAAGATGGACCAATCCTTCAAATATCCTATGTCTACTGCCAAAAGAATAACCTTAGTTCTAAACCAAATATATTTGAACTAAGACCCAAAATAGGGTTACAAAATCTCACATAAATCAAAATGGGACTGCTACCTCTCGCTCTGGCTATGCGTCTGCATTTGATACATATTAGCATAGTAATGAGAAACACAAGTTTCCCAGTAGCTTAACAATTCAGGTTTTAAGAAAAATAACTAATATGTACTAGGGTGCAAGCACCAAAACATTTCATTTTACATTCTTGATGTTAAAAACATAATGTTATTCATGAATGCAATTAGGCAAGCATTGCATGATAATTTAGAAGTTAACATAATAATCAGGTATCCTTTTTCAAATGAAACATATCCAAATAAAATTATACCTGTTATCGCGTAATTACACAAATTGCTTATGTATTAACTTTTACATTTATCGATTTAGGTTAATTGAGCACCTTAGGGTGTTATGTGGACACTAGACCACTTTTATGAAATTATCGTGAACCCTAGGTCATGGGTATGGAGCACCTCTGGCCACACTTCACTAAGTCATTCGTGTAGAGCACCTTCGGCCACCTCTTGTAATCCGTGGACACTCGGCCACGTATATAGCATAATCGTTAGCACTAGTTCATAGGCATGGAGCACCTTCGGCCACACCTTGCTAGGCCTCCCGTGTGGAGCACCTTTGGCTACATGTCATAAATCATGGACACTCGGCCACATACATAAAATCCTCGTGAACTCTAGGTCACGGGAATGGAGCACCTTCGACCACACCTCACTAGGTCACTCGTGTAGAGCACCTTCGGCCACACCTCATAATCTATGGACACTCAGCCACGTATGTAGCGTAATCGCAAGCACTAGGTCATGGGCATGGAGCACCTTTGGCCACACATTGTAAATTGTGGACACTTGTCCACGTATATAATTTTTTAACAATTCTCAGGGGAAAATTTTCCTATTATGAAAAAATAGTACTAGTGTACATCTCTTTAAAATTCTAAATAATTTAAGAATAAATGCCCCTTTCTTAGAAATTAATATTAATGTACACATCTCTTAAAAATTTTATCAATTTCAAGAATAATTTCCTTCCTTAAAAATAATAATAGTATCCTTTCTTATAAAATTCTACTATTTCAAAAATAATTTCCTTTCCTTCAATAATAAATTCCCATATTTTTTGAAATATATATTGGTGTCTAGCTTCTAGATTCCAAGAATAAATTTCATGGACTCGACCTTGGGAGTTTTATCCCCTTGGCAATTCCATTTCCTTTCTCGTGGTTCTTTACTTAATATACTTAAAACGTAGGGTTCTTTCTTTGTGGTCACCATGAAGTTAAGACCATTCACCCCTAATCATTTTGCCAACAACGTATTCGTGCTATCTTACCCATCAACATTTCAATAAACCACACATGCTAGCCTACATGCATACATTTAGGTCAAGAACGCAGAGACAACTTAAGTTCCATGAAAAGCTTGAATATACACATTAGATTGCATAACCAGAACATGGAACAAAAGTTTAAATTTTTAACCTACCTTGCTTCCTTTCTCTTGACTAAATCTCTCTTCTTCTTGGTACATTTTCAGGCCCTTTTTCTCAGCAATTACTCTTAATTAATTCCCTGGGCAAAGAATTAAATTCTTAGGCTGGTTTTTCTTTCAATTAGGCTTCACTACGTCAATTTATCAAATTCCTAGGTCAGCCTAATTCTTAAACATATATAAGGTCCATTTCAACAGGAAAATATCAAATTGGGGTATTTTAAACTATATCAAGGGTTTCAGAAGCTTGAAATCTGATTTTGGCAGCTTTCCGGCAACTTTGGCATCGGCGCACGGGGTGGATGGTAGCTCACAGCGGTGCACAACGGCTAGGGTCAAAAGATATACCAAAATGTAGCCCGTAACTCGAGAATGCCGGATTCGGGGTCCGTTCAGCGAAACACAGCCTTCTAGATGGCGTTTTTTGATGACAAAATGCGATGCACGATGGACTATTTTTCCCCCATTCCGGGCGCGTGGCGGCGGTGTTCCACTAGCTAGAAGCTGTCTGAGGAAGTTGACAGCTCAGGCCACCCAGTGGTGGCTACGGTGTGGCCGAATGGTGCCAGACAATGGAGATTGCGACGGGACTTTGAAATCGTGATAGTGGGGAATGCATGCTATTTTTGGCCGCTGTGGTGGCCGTCAGCAGTCGGGAATGGCAACTAGAGGTCGGCAGCGTCGAGCTGCACCGGTGGCGGGGTATGGTGACGGCGCAAGGCGGCAATTTCGATGGCTGGAGGTGGTGCAAAAATGAGAGGGAGAGGAGAGAGAAAATAGGTGAAGGAGAGAGAAAGGAAAGGAAAAATGAGAGGAAAAAGTGGGGTTATGAGATTTTAAGGCCTCTAGGGGCATTTTGGTCTTTTTCCACTTTGCCCGGGATAAATTTTGATGCATTCTCTGATCTAGGCAAGAATTTAGGACCATATGGAAGGAATTCAGAATTCTTTTGAAAATTTAAAGCCTTCCAAATTACCTACTAACTTCCTGAAGCCAGATCGAGTTTTCTTTCGCCAGATAAAATTTTGACTCCAAAAATCTCAAATTTTAACCGCAAACTTAGGAAAATATTCTTAATTCAATTCCAACAAAATCTAAATTTATTTTACCCAATTTAATTTATTTTAAAATCGGGTTGTTACAAAGGGAAAGGAAAAATGTTTAAGGATATTTTATGCTTTCGCTATATTACATGCTAAGAATGTAAGATTTATGAAACGAGGTCGTTACAAAGTTGGTATCAGAGCTCGGTTATGAGTTCACCTAATTATTGGTTGAGGATTAGGACTGATTTATGTCTAACCAAGTTCGCGGCGTTAGGAATTTAATTTATCTAACTCTGGAATATATAGGATTATGATTAGTAATTGAGATATTAGGAATGACCGTGTGGCCAAGCTCGATGCTGTTACAAAAAACTAATTATTTCCCTTTTTGTATAAGCAATCTATGGCAAACTCCCAAAGAGGCACCGCTGGAAGGTCTCGGGGGAGTGGTAGTAGGGATGATGATATGAGGGACATAATGGATTCCTTCTGAATGATGGCAAAAGCAATAAGAGAACAGGCTGCCATTAGTGCTAATGTGATGCGACAACTGAATCATGATGAAGGGAATAATAGAAACAATAATCACATGTACCAAGACTGGTTAGAGTTTCAAAGGGCAAGACCACCAACATTCTCAGGCACATGTGAGCCAATGGAAGTAGAAGGGTGGTTAAAGGAGATAGAGAAGATCTTCCAATTACAGCATAGTATGAATGAACAAAGGATTACTTATGCAGTCTATATGCTAAAAGGAGAAGCATAATATTAGTGGAGTAGGGCCAAACAAATCATAGAGAGTAGAGGCACTCCACTCACATAGGAGTCTTTCAAAAGGATTTTCCTGAAGAAATACTTCCTTGAAAGTGTGAGGCAGGCCAAGGAAATCGAATTTCTACAGCTCAGACAAAGGTACAGGCCATTTGAAGAATACCTGGCCAAATTTAAGGAGTTGGCCACCTACCTGAGGCTACATTATGATGAAGCCTGAAAATTAAGCCAACTGGAGGCAGGGTTAGACTTGTATATGAGAATGCAGATAGCGCCAATGGAGATAAGGGACTTCGCAATGCTAGTGAATAAATGTTGCATCCTTTGTAAGAATCTAGAGGAAAAGCAGAATATGAATCAGAGAGTTAGAGGCCAGCAAAAACAACCTGCCAAGAATCTGAATGTGAAGGGGGGAAACTTCAAACCACAGTAAGGGTCATTTAGCACCAACCGACACCCTAATGTTGCCAATTGCACAAAATGTAAGGCCAACCATGGAAATCAACCCTGCTGGCATCAGACACCGGTCACCCGTTACAAGTGTAAGATTTACAATTTTTCCTTGATAATATTGTTTGATTCGGGTGTTGTAACATTCGCTCTAATTATGATTAAAGAAATTCTTGTTAATTTTTAATTTAATTCAATTGGTTTTGTATGTTGCATTAATGGCATATAGTTGCATTAGTGTAGGGACCTAAGTGAAAGGAATGAAAGTTGAGTTAAGAGTATAGCCAAGGACCCAAGTAAAAAGGGAAAATGTATGGAGACTAAAACTACAAAGTGGCCAAGGATTAGAAAGCAATTTTACAACTTTCTATTCAACCCTAACTAAACCCTTAACCCTCCCACACCCTTCCAAACCTTCATATTTTAATGAGAGAAGAAGAGGGATGGATAGAAAGAGAAAGAGGCAAGCTAGGGCAAGAAAGGAGGAATTTTGCTGAAGGAAGAGCATATTCAAGGCTGGAAATTAGTATATGATAAGTGGATAGCCTTCTTAACACATCAAACACACATTCATAAGGAACCAAGGTAACAATTCATCCTAAACCCCATTTCGAAATATGCAGAACATTTGTTGATAAAATGTGATTTTGGATGTTTAAAGTTAAGTTTGGGGTTTTAAACCTATATTCTACGTGTTTTTAACTGCTATTAGGTAATGTGTGCTGATTTACCTTGCTCATTTATGCTTGTGAATGATTGTGAAGTTGGGTTTTTTCCCTAAGTGAGAAAGATGTGGTTTGATCTTAGTTTGAACATGTTAAGCCATGTTATGGGCATTTTATGAACGAGAAATGATGTTTAAATGTTAGCATTGAGTTCATGATTTAAGCAATTGATCTAAGAACATGTTTTTGGGGCCAAACTCTGGGTAAAACCATAATTTTCAAGTAAACAGAGCACTAGCAACCAACTGCCAACCCTAGAAGTCGACTACGTATTCTTATTCTACCCAGAAATGTGAGAATGAACACTAGTAGCTAATTGCCAGACCCCTAGAAGTCGATTATTGTGTTCTTCATTCTTCAGAAAGTTTTCCAGAAGGTTAGCAACCGACTGCCAGACCCCTAGAAGTCGATTGTCAAGGCTAGCAGCCAACTGCCAAGCCCTAGTAGCGGGCTGGTGGTTCTCGACCAAGAATAGAGATTTTAGACAGTGAGTTAGCAGTCGACTGTCAGTAAGGGATAAGTCGACTGCTAGCCCTCTGGCATGGAAAATAAGCTCAATTAACCATTTTAAAAGAAAGATAGCCCAAATTCTCACTCAAACTAATAATCTAAACCAGGGATGTAGTGGGTAACATGCAAGAGATAGAGTCATAAACCACTTGAGTGAGAAGACCCTTATGCTATTGAAATAAAGAGAGAGAGAAAAAAACACAAAAGAGGAAAGAGAAAAGTATTCTAAGTGTATGCCTTAGGGTAGATAGGTTTATGACCAAGTGACTGATTGTCGGTATGGGATGCCCGTTAGGCATTCCATGGTTGTGCCATAATTTGAGATGGTTAAACATCCACTTGAGCTTAGATGATATTGAAAACACCATGATGGTAGTGAACTTTAAGTTAGTGTCATTTCCTAAAGGCCATATGAGAAACACATACTTAGAGTTAAGCATAACCATAGGTATGGGCCAGTTCACCCTAGAGTATATGTAAAGAATAGTGTACTAGGAGTGTGATCCATTGAAAAGGGACAGTGATTCCATACAACTATGATCCGCCTAAAAGTAGAGAGAAAATGATCCGAGTAGAGCTAACGATGATCCCATGAGTTTAAACCAGCCCTGTTTGGGACGAAAAGGAAGAAATCCCACTAGTTAAGGATGATCTAACGGAAAAGGGCAAGGACCATCAAGATTCTTGGATCCACTGGGGGACGCCTCAGAATGTACAAAATTTAAGGCATGATTAAATAGCCATGTGCTCATTCATATAGACAATAGTGCGTGGAGTTGTTGCTGGACGACTCTCCTGATTATTCTTAAGATGTTTTATGTACTGCTCACATGTTATGAAAATGAAATGATGGCACATTTACTATCCCACATATGTTTTATATGAAAGAGATGATGAATGGACATCCCCTATTTGAAAGATGATATGGTTAAGTATACATGCATAAATTTGAGCACATGATTAAAAGTATGTTGCATGCATTATACCCCAATAGTATATGTTATGTATTATGTTTTATGATGAAATAATGTAGAGATTTTTCATGTAAGCATGATAGTACAGGCTGTAATTTTAAGGATATGTTGAATTGCTACTAAGATTAATTTCTCACATGAGTGCTGGCATGAACTAGATGTGTAGGTTCCCTTGTGTTGAAGGAGAAGGTAAAGTAGGAAGAAGTACCTACCATGGGGTGCATGGAACTTGTTGTTTTGAAATAGTATAGGCATATGTTGTTATTATGCTAATCTTCATGATATTTTGAGAAAGGCTAGTAAAGGATTGTTTTGTATAGTCTATTCTGATTTATCTGTATATGAATTAGGCTAAATTGATGATTAGATACTATGGTGGAAATTAAGTGCCAGGATTGTTGCCTCCATTTCCAAAATAGGTTAAGTTAAAGCTAATCAAAGAATATTTATGCATGTCTGTGTATAGCTATTCAGGAAGAATTATACATGTATATATATATATATGTGATCTAACATTTCGCTGCAAAAGTTGTAAGAGCCCGAGTGTAGAACCCAACCCAAATGGTGCTTAACTAATTAATTAATCAACTTGATAAAAGTTTAAAATTTACTCAAGTAGAACTAACAGTAACATGCTAATATTATGATAATTATATATTATATCCTTTAACTAACTAAAAAGGAACCATAGGTAAGGGTGTGTTACACGGGGCATTACAAGTGCTACGCATTCTTTTATATCAGATGCATGCATGGAAAAATTAAACTTACCTTTTCAAACTATGCCATTTGATCTACATATTTCCACACCTTTAGGAGAAACTACCTTATCCCCACAAATCTACTTAAACTGCCCTCTTTTCATTGATGACACCTTGTTTATTATGGACCTTATGTGCTTACCCTCGACTAGAATTGACGTCATTCTAGGGATGGATTGGTTAACTAGGAATAGAGTGTTGTTGAACTGTTCTGAAAAGACTATCACTTATATGGATACCTTATCAGTAGGTGGGAGTGACAGGGCGTGTGAGGTTAATGATATCTCCCTAAACTTTTCCTAGGTAGAATTGCAAGAAAGGCTAAGTCTAATTCCTATTGTTAGAGATTTCTTAGATTGAGACTCTATATTCACATTAAGATTTTAGCAATCCCTACAAAAAGCATTAGGAACCCAACTTAAGTTTAGCACTGCTTACCACCCTCAAACTGATAGACAATCTGAAAGACCAATCCAAACCTTTGAGGATATGTTAAGGGCATGTGTGCTAGAATAGAAAGGAAGTTGGGACAAGTACTTACCCTTGATAGAGTTTGCCTATAATAACAGTTATCACTCTACCATAGGTATGGTACCATATGTCGCTTTGTGTGGGAGAAGTTGTAACTCATCCTTCAATTGGGTAGAGATGGGGGAAAGTACCCTGTTGGGACCAGAGATTGTGCAGGAGACTATTGATCAAATCAAAATAATCAGGGAAAAGATGAAAGTTACCCAGTAAAGACAGGAAAGCTATGCTAATAGAAGGAGGAGGCCCTTGGAGTTTAGTAAGGGAAACCATGTTTTTTTTGCGAGTGTCGCCCAATACAAGTATTGGTAGATAGATAAGGGCAAAGAAATTAAGTCCTTGATTCTTAGGACCATTCTAAAATCTTGCAAAGAGTTGGTCCAGTTGCCTACCAAATTGCCCTACCTCCCTTGTAACATCTGCTCCTAATATGATTAAAGAGAATTTTGTTAGTTGTTAATTTAATCTTAATACTAGTGTATGTTACATTAGTGCATATAGTTGCATTAGCATAGGGACTAAATTAAAAGGAAATACATGAAGGTTTAGCAAGAGGTGGCTAAACCTTAATTGAAAAGGAAAAAATGAGTGAGTCTAAGAGTGAAAAAGAGCTTAAGGACCAGATAGAAAATTCATTAAACTCTCCTAAACCCTAGTTACAGCCCTAAAGCCCCACACTTCCAGTATACCAGCTTTCTAGAGAGAGAAGCTGAAAGGGGCAGCTACAAAGAGAAAGGGACAAGTTAATGCTTGAGGAAGGAGCAAATTTGAGGCTAGAAATCAGTCCTATAGCAAGGGGAGAGCCTTCTAAACACCTCTTATACACACATTTAGCAAGGAATCAAGGTAGCAATTCATCCTAAACTCCATTTCTGAAATATGCAGAAAACTTACTGGTAAATGTGATTTTTGAAATGTTTTAAGTCAAGTTGGGGTTTTAAAACCTACATTCTGTGTGTTCTTAATTGCTATTAGGTAATGTGTGCTAATTTACCTTGATCATTTATGCTTGTGAATGATTTTGAAGTAGGGTGTTTGCCTTAAGTGAGAGAGATGTGGTTTGATCTTAGTTTAAGCATATTGGGCATTTTATGAACCAAAAATGATGTTTAAATGTTGGCATTTAACTCATGATTTAAGTAAATGATTTATGAACTTATTTTTGGGGCCAAACTCTGGGTAAAACCATGACTTTTCAAGTAAACTAAGTGCTAGCAGCCGACTGCCAGCCTTAGAAGTCGACTATCGTGCTCACCCTCTGCCCAGAAATGCATGAAAGAACACTAGAAGCTGACTGCCAGACCCCTAAAGGTCAACTGTCGTGTTCTTTATTTTCCAAAAATTTTCCAAAAGGCCAGTAGCCGACTGCTAGACCTCTGAAAGTCAATTGTCGAGGCTAGCAACTGACTGTCAAGCCCTAACAACTGACTATTAGCTCTCGGGTAGGAGCAAAAATGTAAGACAGTAAACTAACAGCCAACTGCCAGAGAGAAGGAAGTTAACTGCCAGCTCTCTGATGTGTGTAATGAACTCAATTGACCATTTTAAGAGAAAAAATTAGCCCATATTTTAACTCAAACTAAAGATCTAAACTAGGGATGTAGTGGGTAACATGCATAAGATAGAAGCACGAATCACTTGGGTGATGAGACTCGTGTGATAGTGAAATCAAGAGATAGAAAAAAACATAAAAAGGGAAAGAGGAAAGTATTATCAGTATATGCCTTAGGGTAGATAGGCTCATAGTCGAGTGACTGATTGTTGGTATAGGACAACCATTGGGCATTTCACGGTTGTGCCATAAATTGGGATGATTAAACATCCACTTGAACCTAGAGGATTTTGAAAATACCATGATAGTTGCAAACTTTAAGTTATTATCATCTCCTAGAGGCCACATGAGAAACACATACTTAGAGTTAGGCATAACCATGGGCATAAGCCTGTTCACCCTAGAGTATATGTATAGAATAACATATCAGGAGTGTGATCCACCTCAAAGGAATGGTGGTAATTCCATAGTACTATGATCTACCCGAAATCGGAGAAGAAATAATCTGGGTAGAGTTGACGATGATCCTATGAGTTTATACCAGCCCCATTTGAGACGAAAGGGGGGAATCTCGCTGGTCAAGGATGATCTGCCAGAAAGGGGCAGGGACCATTAAGGTACTTGGATCCACTAGCGGATGCCTTAGAATGTACAAAAGTTAAGGCATGACTAAATAGCCATATGCTCATTAATATAAATAGTGGTGCGTGGAGTTGTTGCTGGGCGACTCTCCCCGATTACTCTTAGGGTGTTTTATGTACTACTCACATCTTATGAAAATGAAATGATGGCATGTTTACTATCTCACATATGTTTTATATGAAAGTGATGATGAGATTGATAATGAATGAACATCCCACATTTGAAAAATGATATGTTTAAATGTACATGTATAAATCTGAGAACATGTCTGAAAGTATGATTGCATGCATTACACCTAATAGTATTTGCTATGTATTATGTTTAACAATGAAAGAATGTAGAGATTTTTCATGTAAGCAAGGTGGTATAGGCTAGTAATTTTTAAAGACAGGTTGCATTGCTATTGAGATTAACTTCTCATACGAGTCCTGGCATGTATCAGATATGTAAGTCCCCTTAGGCTGGAGAAGAAGGTAAAGTGAGAAGAAGTGCCCACCATGAGGTGCATGAAATTAGGGATTTTGACATAGTATAAGCATATGTTATTATTATACTAGTATTCATGATTTTTGGGGAAAGGCTAGTAAAGATTTCTTCTTGTATAGCCTATATTGAATTAGTTGTATATGAATTATTCTGAATGCATAGATAGACATTTCGATGGGGTTTGAGTGGTAGGATTATTGCCTTCATTCCCCAATTAGTGAAATTTAAAACTAGTTAATGGGTATTTAAGCATGTTTGTATATAGCTATTTAGAGTAAATTATGTATATGTATCTGATCTACTATTCTGCTGCGATGATATGTGAGCCCGAGTGTAGATCTCATGCCCAAAATGCACTAAATTAATCAACTTAGTAAAAAGTTTAAAATTTACTCAGGTAGAAGTAATAGTAACACACCATTATTATGATAAATATATATTTCATTCCTTTAAATACTTAAAATGAACCATAGGCTAAGGGGGTGTTACATCCCTACCTGTCAAACTTGCACGACGTATTCCATGTCTCACAACTCTAAAAATATGTCTCAGATCCCACATATGTATTAGGAAATCAACCTATAATATTAAAGGAAAATCTAACATATGAGTTTACTTCTATTGAAATTCTAGAATTTAAGACCAAACAACTCTGGAGTAATCCTGTTGGTTAAGGTACTTTGGCAGGATGTAACAACCTAGGAAATGACGTGGGAGAAGGAGGAAGAGATGAGTCAACATTATCCTGAACTGCTTATAGGTATAAATTTTGAGGAAAAAATTCTTCTAAAGGGGAAGGATTCTAATATTCGTTCATTTGAAATTGTTATTTTTGGAATAATCTTGCAAATTTTCCATAAAAGGCTTAAATGAAACAAGAAATTGGGACTTAAACAAAGAGAAGGGCTAAAACGTAATTTCTACATTTTACAAGATGGTCCCTGAAGCTTCCTACTGTGCCACTTCTTTTATCCCTTTAAATGCAGCATTTCCCCTCCTACCAATACATCCCTAACATAGAGGAGGAGAGGAAGAGCACGGGTAGAGGAGAAAAGAGGAGGGAAGCAAGTAGAAGTTCTCTCATAGCCGAATTTGAGATAAGAATCCTTCATTTAGGCTTTAGAGAATATCTTAAACATCATTTAGGAATAGATTTCTTCCTTAAAATGCATCAAATTTTCTCAAATGGGGAAGGGAAAACAGATATGCCAATGTTAGGGCCTTTCCTAATTTACCACTGCTTCTGTTTTACTAAGATCCATTAACGCTCCATCTTCAGAGAACACGTGTCCTAGGAGTCTCACTTCTTCCAACCAAAACTCACACTTTTCTAATTTAGCATATAGCTATTTATCCCTAAGTATTTGAAACACTATCCTCATGTGTTGCACATGTTATTGTCTATTTCTAGAGTATACTAGAATGTCATCAATAAACACTACCACAAATTGATCAAGATAGGGTCTAAAGATGCAATTCATGTAGTCCATGAAAATGGCTAGAGCATTTGTCAAACCAAATGACATTACAACAAAATTCATAATGTTTATACCTAGTCCAAAAAGCAGTCTTAGGTATGTCCTCATTTCTCAACCTAATTTGATGGTACCCTGACATCAAATCAATATTAGAAAAGATAGTGGCTCCTCTTAGTTGGTCTAACAGGTCATCAATCCTAGGGAGGGGATATTTGTTCTTTACAGTTACTCTATTTAACAGTTTATAATCTATACACATTCTCATGACTCCATCCTTCTTTACAAACAAAATTTTTGCTCCCTATGATGAGGCACTAAGCCTAATGAATTATTTTTCTAGGAGATCCTCTATTTGCATTTTTAACTCACTTAGCTTTAAAGGAGACTTCCTATAAGGTGCTATAAAGATTGATCCTGTTCTAGGAACTAAATCTATAGAGAATTCTACTTCTCTCTTAGGTGGAAGATTGATAATTTCTTCTGGAAACACATCAAGGAACTCATAAACTATAGGGATATCACTTAGCTTCTGTTGAATCTCCACTTCTGAGGAATATAGAAAACTCATCCTTTGAGTTTTCCTCTCAATTCCCCTATTTACTAGTTGGGTGTCTATGAAAGTCATAGTTTTCGCTAAACAGTTCAAAATCACATTGTTAGAAGAAAGCCAGTCCATTCCAAGGATAACAACCAAATCCACCAAGGGTAAACATATAAGGTCAATAATGAAAGGTTTATTTTCAACCACAATGAGGCAATTCAAACAGATCAATGAAGTTAAAACATGTTCATTAGTAGCGATTGCCACTAACAATTCATAGGGTAGGCTAGACATAGGTAATTTTAATTTCTGGGCACAATCTAAAGAAATAAAAGAATGGGTGGTGCCTGAATCATACAATACAATTAAAGGAACATCATTAATGAAACATTTACTATTCATCAGATCATCAGACTGTGCCACCTCTTTACCTTTCAAGGTATAAACCCTTCCCTTAGTTGCAGGTCTTAGGGCCTTAGCTGGCTTCTTCAACAATTCACAATCTCTGGCATAATGCCTTGACCTACCATACTTGAAGCAGATGTTTTGTCCCATCAAACATGGTCTGTTCCTATAATTCTTCTCACACTTTGAACAGTTGTTTGGAGTGGCTGGATCACTCATGGGTCTTTTACCGGTCTGACCTTTAGCAAATTTACTTTTTTGCCCCTTGTTAAACCCTGACGATGCCTTTCTCTTAAAGAAACTTGATTCTTACTTTCCCTTCTTCAATGCCGCCAATGTCCTAAAGGTAATACAGCACTTATTCACAAGAGTAGCATAATCTCTAATTTCCTGGGATGCCACTTCATGTTGTAACTCAGGATCCAGGCTATTTTACAAGTGCATGGCCTTCCATGCTTCATCTAGTCTCTATTTCAAGTAAGAGGAGAATTTAGACAACTCCTCAAACCGAGTTAGATACTCCACAAAAGGTCTACCTCCCTACTTAATTTGCATAAATTCACCTTCTTTTGCATTCCTCTCACTCTGGGGAAAGTACTTGTTCAGGAATGCTTCTATGAATGCCTCCCAAGTAACCTATACTCCCTAGGACTCCATTAGTCCTTTCCACCAATAGTTAGCCTCTCCCTCTAGTTAATAGGATGCAAAAGAGACCTTCTGAGTCTTAGTACTTCCTATTACGTCAAAAATTCTTCTATTTTTTACAGCCATTTCTTTGCCAATTTTGAATCCAACTCACCCTTGAAAGTAAGGGGTCTTACCCTTTGAAACTCGGTCCACTCGCTACAAGACTAATTTTTGGCTTGTTCACTTTTAGCTTAAGTATTCTCACTCTTGTCTATGTAAATCTGATGAAGTGTTTCTGCAGTAACCATAGCCTGTTAAGAGGCAGCAATAGCCTATGCTATCATGGCTTCTACCATTCCCCTCATAGTCTGTATGATCTCA
The DNA here is from genome assembly GCA_031216115.1 of Senna siamea. Lineage (NCBI taxonomy): Eukaryota > Viridiplantae > Streptophyta > Magnoliopsida > Fabales > Fabaceae > Senna > Senna siamea. The sequence goes on along the minus strand of CM062363.1, from coordinate 20,578,088 downwards.
ATTAGACTCACATCATTTTCCTAGTTCTGAGTGTTACTCCTACTATTTGGTGCCATATTGTTCTCTACAAAACAAACATCACTGAGGTGATAAGTTTCAATAACAAATTATCAAGCAGAGAATCTATAACACTAATAAGAGCTACTATCTTTCCAAACCTAATGCTCTATTCCTCAGGTCAAAATAAAATACAAGTTAGCCAACCGCTTAGGTACAGTTAACAAAATACAAGTTTACCTTCTAGGAGATCTTCTATTTGAACCTTTAATTCACTTAACTCTAGGGGAGACATCCTATAAGGTTATATAGAGATCGGTCCCGCCCCAAGAACTAACTCTATAGAGAATTCTACTTCTCTCTCTAGTGGAAGGCTAGAAATCTCCTCGGGAAAAACATCAGGGAATTCTCTAACTACAGGGACACTATCAATCTTATGCTGACTAGGAAACACAATCTTTAGATCTTTTCCTTTGTACCCCTATTCATAGGTATAGTGTACATAAAAGTCATAAACTTATCAAAACAATTTAAAACTACCTTATTAAAAGATAGCCAAACCATTCTAAGGGTAACATCTAAATCCACTAAAGGCAAACATATAAGGTTAACAGCAAAAGGTTTACCTTCGACAATGATAGGGCAATTTAGATAAGTCAAAGAAGTTCAAACATGTTTTCCAACCACAGTAGAAATGGATAACTCATATGGAAATTTGGTTACAAGTAAGCTCAATCTTTCCACACATTCATGAGAAATAAAGGAATGAGTGGTGCAGAATCAAACAGTACAATTAAGGGAACATATGTAATACTCGTTTCCTTGAAATTATTATCATTGAGAATAATTTTAGAAACTCTTTATAAGGATTTCAAATGAAGTAAGAAATTTGAAGATTTAAGAAAAAAAATGGTGGACTTAAAAGAAATAAGGAATTTGGAGTCATAATAGGGGGAACTAAAGTTCAAACTTCTCAATTCTGCCAAGAGGTCCCTAACACTGCATCAATTCATTTTTCCTTTCCTATATACCTCACCCACCTTCCTAAACCAAAAAAAAGAGAAACTTGCTTCAAGAGAGAAAGGAAGAGAGGGAACTGAGTATAAGGGAAAAAGGAAGAAAATCAAAGTGAAATCATCAAATAGCTGAATTCCAAGTAAGAAAATCCTTACCTATACTTAGGAAAACATCCTAGCTCTCATTTAGTAGTATATCCTTCCTACAAGCATCAAATTGGCTAAAATTAGGGAAGAAAGAAAAAATAGTTAGGTTAGCGCATTTTTGGATTTTCTAGATTAATGGAGTAGAAGGACTAATTTTGAGGTGGCTTGAGGTTAGAAATATGTTTCTGAACAAAAATTCATGATCTTTAACTTCCATTTAGTAATTTCTAAGCTTAAATCATATTTTTCACCTAGGTTTCACTATCCATCTGATTTGCATGTGTGGAGTTGCTGTATGATTGATGTTTGAACCTAAAATTTACTAGGTTTTGGACAAAAATGGTTAAAATCTAGGCTCATGCATTTTAAAACTGAAATAGATTAGAATCTAGGTTGGGATTTTGTGAAAACCAGCATTTTTGAATTGTCGAAGAACAAGACAACTGACTGCCAACATGTATTAGTCGACTGTCATGTTCTTGAAAAATCTAGAAACTGATACAGAGGCGCAGCAATTCGTAGCAATTGATTGGTAGCCTCATCAGTCAACTGTCGGGTCCATATTTCTGCTTAGTAGCTGACTGGTAGCCTACTAACAGTTAACTGGCAGGCTACTGTCTTATGAAACCCAAAATTCCAGAGAGCCACCAACCAACTGCCAGCTTTGTGACAGTCAACTAGCAGCCCTCCAAAGAGCAACCAGTGGACTGCTAGCTCTCTGGCAGCCCTCTAACATGAGAAATGACTTCTACAACATGAATTGAGCTTGAAAATCCTTAGTTTTGGCTGGAATAAGGTTCTATCATCATACATGGAATTTACATGTGTTGGGTGATAGCTAACATGAAGATAGGAAGAAAAAGGGAAATTTGAAGGAAAATCCATAGTGAGATGCTAAGCCTTAATTGCATAAATGCATAATTAGAGGGAATTAGTATGAACTTAAATTTTTTCCTTAGTAAGTGATTCGTAAGGACAATTCAGAAGTGAAAGAGGAAGACCCTGGTCAGGAAAGGACAAAATAGTTAAAGTAGAGTAATCTACACTCCCTTGTCTTAAAATAATGTTGTGAGTTCCTGGTGGTAAGTAAACATTTTTTATCAAAATGGGAAGAGTATGTGATGAAACCGATTTGTGAAATGCAAATTTTTCTTATAAGTATAGAAATATTTCCTATATATGTTAGAGATACTCGTTGTTACTTTATGAGATTGGCTATTGGGTTATATGCTCATAGAGACAGACGAAACTTAGGGTGGACATTCAATGGTTGGTATGGGACGATCGTTGAATATTCCTAATGCAAACTACTTTATAAAATTTATCTATTTTTATCTAATTGGTATGTATTTGTTAGGAGTTACTCATTAAACCAAGACAACCCTACGAAAGGCTTAACGAGTAAAGGGTGGATGGTCTATACTAGGTGACACTTTGGTTTAAGCGTAATACCCTATAACCCTTGGTATTATTCAACTATGTTTATATATTTGTAGTGTAATTAGGAAAGAGGATGAGAATAGCGATGTGCATATGTCAGGGGACACCCTAGAAGTTAGTACTCACTTATCCTTGAGTGGGTGATTGGTGTGATAGATCACACTCACAAAATAGGATGACATTTTCAGGTGATTGGTGTTACAGATCGCACCTAACTATTTTCGAGTAATTGGTGTTACGAATCATACCCAACTATTTTTGAGTGATTGGTCTTACGGATCACACCCAACTAAAACCAAAATGAATTTGATAAAAATGGCATGTAATGAGATGATGATCATATGACATTGTGATATATGCAGGATATGTGAATTTGCATTAACATGAAACTTGTTGTGCAAAAGAAATTTACAAGCTTTATTAAGTGAAATGATTTATAAATGAAACGATACTATACTCTTGTAAATTTACATAATTTCCCATATTTGTTGAATTAAAAGCATTTGATGATTCACATATGAGTTTATGCTGATTTTTGGGGAGGTGTTTTCTATGCTAGAGTTAAAGCTGGACTTACAACTATTTTGAAATTCTTTATATTGTAAATTACTCTATTAGAATTTTTATATCTCATTAAGTTGTTCGTTCAGATGACCAATACCAGGATATGCATAGGAGTTAGTTGGTATGAGAGAAATGTCAAGCTCAAGGCATGCTAGAAGGATTGTACAATTTTAAGTTGAATTGGCTTGTAGACCACAATTTGTACATATGAATGGTGATTGTATAATTAGTTGTTTAATATTATGTGAGGTTGACTGATGAAATGTAAATATTGATGTTAAGATGTAATTTCTAATGGAAACATGAATTTAGTAGTCACTTTACTGTCAATTATATCTCAATTGACTCTGAATGACTGCTTTAGAATTATATATATCGAAGTGTATGATAGGATGATTGGTGGAATTTTAATGGACTAAAGTAAGAGTCTATTTGGGTTACACTCAACCAGTATTGGCCCTCTAGTTTTCCTAAATGAAAAGAGGAAAAAAAATTATTGAGGTTATTTTATGCTTCCTTTAGTTTACTCTGATGTATATAATTGTAAGGTATGATAAAAGGGGTTGTTTCAAAGTTGGTATCAGAGCTGGTTTAGGGGAAAACCTAGTTACGAGTTTGCCTGGTTACTGGTTGAGGACTAGGATGGGTTTATAGGTTATATTAATTTATGTTTGAATAGGTTTATAGCTGTAGCAATTGGATTTATCTTACTTTGGAATATATAGGATACGATCAAACAATTGAGATATTAGGAATAATGTTACTGCCATAGTTGGATGCTTTACTGAAAGCTAACTGTTCTCCTTTTTGTATCAGCAACCTATGGCAAATACCAAAAGGGGCACTGCTAGGAGGTCAGGGGGGAATAGCAGTAAGGTTGATGACATAAGAGATATGATGGATTCCTTTCGAATGATGGTGGAGGCAGTAAGAGAGCAGGCTGCCACTAGTGCTAACATGATTAGACAATACCAGGAGAACCACTATAATCATAATGATGGGGACAATTAGAATAACAATCAGATGTACCAAGGCTGGTTAGAGTTCCAGAGAGCCAGACCACTAGCGTTCACGGGCACTTGTGAACCCATGATGGAAAAAGGGTGGCTTAAGGAGATGGAGAAGATCTTTCAATTGCTACATAGAATTGACGAGCAAAGAGTTACTTATGCAGCATACATATTGAAGGAAGAAGCAGAACACTGGTGGAGTAGGGCCAAACAACTAATAGAGAGTAGAGGCACTCCACTCACTTGGGAGTATTTCAAAGTGGCTTTCCAGGAGAAATACTTCCCTGAGAGTGTCAGGCAGGTAAAAGAAATAGAGTTCCTACAGCTCAAGCAAAGGGGTAGGTCATTTGAAAAATATTTGGCCAAATTTGAAGAGCTGGCTAGATATTCCACTTATCTGAGATTACACCCTGATGAAGCATGGAAGTCAAGCCAACAGGAGGTAGGCTTGGACTTACATATGAGAACACAAATAACCCCATTGGAGGTAAAGGACTTCTCTATGCTGGTCAACAAATGTTGCATCCTCAATAGAAGGCTGGAGGAGAAGCAGCACATGAACTAAAGGTTTACTGCTAAATGGCATAAATAACCCGCCAAAAACTTGAATGCGAAAGGGAAAACTTCAAAGAATAACAAGGGTCATCTAGCAGTAACCGATGTCCCAAATCTGCTAATTACCCGAAATGTGGAAATAGGGATGGGAATCAACCCTGTTGGAACTAAACACCGGTGACATGATACAAATGCGAAAAAATAGAGCACATTGCTAGATACTACCCAACTGGTGGGAACCAATTAAATCCTGGTGGGTTAAGATCACAAGCTTCGGGGAGAGTCTTTACTCTAGGTAGAGCTAATGCCAAAAAGACTTGGCTTGATGTAGGTTAGAGGTAAGATTTATAATTTTTCCTTAATAATATTATTTGATTTAGGTGTTACGCACTCTTTTATCTCTAATACATGTGTTGGAAAAATAAACTTACCTTTTCAAACTATGCCATTTAATTTACATATTTCCACACCTTTAGGATAGTATACTATATGTCTACAAATCTATCTAAACTTTCCTCTTTCCATTGATGACACCCTATTTCTTGTGGACCTTGTGTGCTTACCATTGACTGGGATCGATGTCATTTTGGGGATGAATTGGTTCTCTAAGAGTTAAGTTCTTTTAAACTGTTTTGAAAAGACTATTACCTATTTGGATGCCTTACCGGTAGGTGGGAGTGACAGAGTTTGTGAAGTAAATGATATCTCCCTTAACTTTTCCCAGGTAGAATTGCAAGAAAGGATAAGCTTAATTCCTATCGTTAGTGACTTTCCAAAGGTGTTTCCCATAGAAATAAACAAGTTACCCCTACCAAGAGAAATAGAGTTCACTATAAACCTGATTCCTTGTATAGACCCAATATTCATGACACCATATAGGAGAAAGGTCCAAATAGAGGACTTTTTGGAGAAAGGATTCATTAGGCCGAGTGTGTCACTATGGGGAGCTCCTATTTTTTTTGTAAAGAAGAAGGATGAAAGCATAAGGTTGTGTATAGACTATCGACAACTGAATAAAGTAACCATTAAGAATAAGTACCCTTTACCCTGAATAAATGACTTTTTTGACCAATTGCAGGGGGCCACGATATTTTCTAAGATAGACTTGAGGTCAGGATACCACCAAATCAATGTTAGAAATAAAGATATTCTTAAGACAACATTCAGCACCAGGTATGGTCACTATAAGTTTTTGGTGATGCCGTTTGGACTGACCAATACTCTCTCTATCTTTATGGACTATATGAATAGAATCTTTTGACCTTAGTTGGATCAATTTTTAGTCATATTCATAGATGAAATCTTAGTTTATTCCAAGACTCATGAAGAGCACACACAACATCTTAGTATGGTACTATAGATGTTAGAGGAAAAGCATATGTATGCTAAGTTACAAAAGTGAGTTTTGGCTGAAAGAGGTGAAATTTTTAGGTCATGTGGTGAATGGGGAAGGAATTTTGGTGGACACTAAGAAAATTAATGTGATACTAGATTGGGGTCAGCCTTTAACACCCCATATTCTCTTAATTAGTCTAAATTAATGTTTCCTCAATTAATTGGATGAAATTTCTCGTGTGATTTAATATTTAGAATGAATATGCTAAAGAATGACACTTTCAATCCCTTGAGGTGCTTGATTTAATTTTTCCTTTCTTCCTCCCTAGTTATCCTAATTGTCCAGAAGAGAAGAGTATAGCAAATTGAACATATATATATACATGTAAGCATTCGATGAAGAAAAAATTTAAAACTCTTCTTAATGATTCCACCATACAATGCTATGAGAGCGATGGAAATTTTTAACCCTATATCACTACACGGCCAAGAGGAAAAGAGGAAAGAGGTGTGTGTGTGGCAATTGTTTTCTCAAGTCCAAGGCAACAGAGAGATGAGAGTAAGATGCTTGGGACACGTGAGGTGCTTGAATGAAATTAAGGTACTTGAATCATTTTAGTGTGATGCTTGAGACAATGAATTGCTTGCACCACACGGCAAGGACAATTGAGAAAGGAAAGAAATGTGTAGAATTTAAATATATATAAATTCAAGTGCACTTGGTAAAGGAGACCAAAGTGAGGAGAGGGAGAAGAGTGTAGAATTTAATTGAAGAAATATATATATAGGTGTGTGTACAGAAACAAGAGTGCAGAATTGTTTAAATAAATATACATCCAAGTAGGCATATGTGAGGGAAAGCATGAACCAAATTTTTTGTGTGAAGGAGGCTTGCATGAGGGAAGAGCTTACATAGGCATGAATAATGCTAAGGTGAAAGGCTTGCGTGACCAAGTGGTATTGCCAAACCAACATAAATGAAATAAAGAAAATAGCTTGCGTGAGTTCATTCCTTTCCTTTCCTTTGGTGCCACCGTGTGAAGGAAATTATATATGCATAAAGCTAGAACGTGGGACTTGCGTGAGCCGTACAGGGTGCAGCTTGCGTAAACCTTCCTTTCTCCTTTCCTTGGCATGATCGAATAGGTTAAGGTGAGATTGCAAGAAGTGGTTGTACTTAAAGTACACATGTGGCAAGTAATTAGTAATAATTAAAGATGGAAAAAGAAAAATGAAGTGCAGCATGCCACCTTAACCAAAGAGAAAAGATGAATGGAGTTTAGAGGGACACGGGAGAGCATTTTTGAAAGAGAAAGAGAGCACCGTGGAAAATGAGGTTGCACTTCATGTGAGGTACATGAATTCATCTTCCTTTCCCTTTCTTGGAGTGACTTCCTTCCTTCCTTCCTTCAACATAGCTAAATGGGATTACTAAGCTTTCAAGCAATGTGAATTGTACTTGAAAGTACACGTGTGGCTAGTAAAAAATTCCAATTAAGAATGAGAAAGATGTGCAGCCTCCCATTAACCAATTGGAAAATATACAAGAGGTAAATTTAATTAAGTGGACACATGGCAAGCCTTAAAAAAAAAAAAAGAGAGAGAGCACCTCACATTGGAGAAAAACACAGAAAACCCAAAAGCTTTTGTGAGAGGGAGTGAACTTGGCCAAGAAAGAAAGGAGCAAGGAAAAAATTCAAAGGAAGAGCTAAGACAATTCCCTTTGGTTTCATCCTTGAGGTAGGTTAGCAATTCTTTTAATTTTGTTCCATGGTTTAGTACATATTCACCATGTTTTTCCAAGCTTTCATGGAACATAATCTTCCTCTCTACATTCTTGATGAAATGAATGTCATGTTGGCCAAGCTTGTATGATAAATTGGTACGTTGGTTGATGTGCTAAAATGGATATTGATGTTTATGGAAGAATTATGGCTACAAGAAAAATTCAGAATGCATGATAGAAAACTCTCACATAAGATAGTGCTAAAATTTTATATTTTTGCATGACTAGTATGAGTTTTAAGTTAGAGACATTAAAATGAAGGTTGCTAGCTAGAATTATGGTTAATTAAAGTATAGGTAGTTATTTTACCTTTTTTCATATAATAATTCCCACATTATTATTAAAATGTGTGAATTTAAATAGGTGTGTAACCTTAAAATTTTAGTGTGTAGCATGAACCAATAAAGCAAGGGGAATAAATTATTAATGGCAATGGCTATACCAATTAAATATAGAAGAAAGTATCCTAGAATTTAATGCATGATCTCATTAAGTGTAAAGTATAGAAAGGTGGGGAGAATTTGACAATGTGGCATGAAAAACCTTAGAGATTATTAACTTATCCTTATGGCTGAACACAATCCCCCATTTTAATGCTAGTAGCTGAATGCATATGCAAATGATCATGACTTCTAATAGGTCTTGTACTAGCTAAAGTCAAGGGAAAACGAGAAAGTTAGAGTTTAAGGAAGGGTGATTGCAATTTATCCCAATTCATGCCATTAATGTTCTTATGTTGAAAATTTTAAGAGATTATGGATGGCTAATTTTAGATCACATACCAATAGATAATTGCAACATAATTAATTTATCAAGGTGGCTAAGTGTCCACAAAGTGCCTAAGTGTACACAATTAATTTACCAAGGTGGCCAAGTGTGCACAATTAATTTATCAAGGCAGCCAAGTGTCCACAAAGTGTCTAAGTGTGCACCATGAATTTATAAAGGTGGCCAAGTGTCTACAACGTGCCCAAGTGTGTACAATTAATTTATAAAGGTGGCCAAGTGTCCACAACATGCTCAAGTGTGCACAATTAATTTATCAAGGTAGCTAAGTATCTACAAAGTGTCTAAGTGTGAACCATTAATTTATAAAGGTGGCCAAGTGTCCACAACGTGCCCAAGTGTGCACAATTAATTTACAAAGGTGGCCAAGTGTCCACATCCATTGAAGTGTGATCAAAAGTGCTTCACACTTTAAGGCAAGCCGTGTTTTAAGAATGAGATGCTTAAATGATTATTGTATATTCCAGTTTTAACATGTGTCCTATGAAAAGATGTTTTACTTGAAGGAGAATATCTACTTTTATCACATTGACATTTCAAATAATCATGCAATACTTGCCAATTGATGCATATATATAAATGAGACTATGTCTTAAATAACTAGAACGTAGATGAAAATATTTTTGGTGCTTGCAACCTGGTACATATTAGTTCATTTTAAAATAATGAATTGTCAAGCTACTGGAAAACTTGTTTTCTCATTCATATGCTAATATGTATCAGATACAAATTTTAGCAACCTCGAAGAAGGATGGAAGTAGCATTAGAGGATATTCTTTTGTTAGGAGCATTGTTGTCTTTCATTTGGGGTCCTATTCTATACATTTTTTTGGAATTAGAATTAGGGCTATTATTTTGGTTGTGTATAGTAAAAAGGAAATGTGAAATTACTGAGAAGGTGTAACATCCGTTCCTAACATTTATATCTTATGATGATGTTGTTGTTATTATCATTGTTAGCATTAATTGTGAAGGGTTAAGGATGATTTATTAAGGAGTTAGAATGAACATTTTTATCATTATATAATCACTTTTGTGATAAAAGAATGAAGTTGGAATTTTGGTAAGGAAGGGTAAAATGGTAATTTTACCATGAAATGAATAATTAGTTTAACTCTTTTATTCCATGAAGTTTTGTCAAAGGACTCCTATTATTTTCATTTAAGAGAGAAGAAGAATCTAGTTATGCAAGAAATTACCATAAAGGGTAAAATTGTAATTTTACACTATGAGTATGATAGCTATTTTATATGAAGTGAGAAAAATTTAGTTTTTACCCTAAATATTCTAGGAAGGTGGGAATTAGAAATCCTTACTCATTCTTGATCAAAAGAAGAAAGTACGAGAGTGAAATGATAGTTTTAACATAAAGGGCAAAAAGGTAATTTTGCCTTAGGGAAAAAATTGTAATTTTTTCAAAAATAGAAGTAAATTAGTAAATTCATGGAAATGAGCCTTATGAAATTTTATTTAAGTAATTTTACTCCTTGAAACTGAAAAGAATGAAAAAGGGAGCAAAAATGGCCAATTTGGACTTAATGGCAAAAAGGCACTTTTCTTAGGGACTAAAATGCAAATTCAAGAAATTTGAGGGACCACTATGCAATTTCAAAATTTTGGAAGGGCAGAACAGTCCCAGCCCATGGAAGTTGCATAAAATTACAATGGCAAGGAGAGACAATGCCATTGTTAAAAAAAAAAGAAAGAAAAAGGATGAAATTGACAAATTAGCAAGAGTGGCATTTTTATAAATAAGTCAAACTTTAATTCAGCTTATTTCTTCTCCTAATTACTAGAAATGTCGTGAAAGGTGGAGACGAAGGAGAAGTGGCTGAATTGCATCTTGCCTTGGACAAGAAGAAGCTTCTACCAAATCAACAAGGAAATCACACATCTATTAGCTTTTCAAGGTAGATAAACAATCCTATGCTATTAATTTCATATTTTATGGTATGTTTATGGTGTTTTCAAACTTGTAAGCATGATGGCAATTTCACTCTCTACATGTGTATGGTGGATTTGTATGCTTGGATATGAGATATGTTAGAAATAACTTGTGGTTATGATTATAGATATGTAAGAAAGCATGGAAACCCATGAAATGGTGAATTTGCATGGATGGAACTTGATTTTATTAAACCCTAATTGGTGTCAAGGCTGAGTTTGTGGTTGTTAGAGTGAGAAAATGATATTTTTGTATGGATTTTGCATGGATATTGTTGTATTGCAAGCAAGGTGATGAAACAACCCCATTTTGCTTATTTTTCTCACCTTGGCCAAATTACTAGGGTTATAAGAGTGCTGAATTTTTGGCCAAATTTTATGTTAGAAAGAGTGAGAGAAAGTACTAGAAAATGGTAAGAGAGAGAAAGTCTAATTAGATTTGCATTTAGGTACTTTTCTCATTGTCTAGCTTCACAAGTAGCCAAGCAAATGTGCTTTAGTCACCTTGGCCGAATGGATGCATATGAATGGTGCTAAATTTGCTCTTGAAAATGATTTAGAAACCATATAAGTTTAGTTCCAAGAAAGGAGGAGAGAGAAAATTATGGCAATTTATGTTTCAAGCAATGTTGCCAATTTAAAGTCTTACTTGTTCACCTTAAAAGTGTGCATAAAAATGTGAAATTGTGATATTAGATGTGTGATTATGTTTGGCATGAAAAATAAGCTAGAAAAGTATAAAAAAGAATGACCTAAAGTACACTTACCTAATTTTTAGGTGTGAGAAAGTGTTAGGCATAATTATGGGAATTGTCACCATGATGTTCCATTAATGAGAGTAAGGCTAGAAATGTGCCAAAAGGGTTAGAAATACAAAGTATTCATGTTCATTCTACCTTGGTTGAATACTATGTGAAATTTTCTCTAGAGTGGCTAGATTTATGAATGAGTTGGAAATAGCCTAACGTGCCATCTAAATAGCCTATGTTAAGGGAAGAGAGACCAAAGATGCAAGGGTCAAGAATGAATAAATAATAGTATGCATTTTGCCATAAATAGTGAAATGTTTAAATTTAATGTAACGGTGAAAGACAAGGTTAAAGCTTCCTTATGGAGAATGATCTGGTGTATACTCCCAAGGAATAAAATGAGGAGGAATGATCTGGTGAATACCTCCTGAGATTAAAAGCCTGTGAAGGAATGATCTAATGTATACCTTCTAGGGAAGTGCCCTAAGGGGAATGATCTGATGTAAACCCCAATAAATTGAAATGTAAGAGGAATGATCTTGTGTATACCTCCAAAGAGCACAGTTAAGTAGGAAGGAATGATTTCATGTATACCTTCCGAGAATTGAGTAATTATGAAATGTTATGTATGTATTGCATGAATGTGATTTATGTGATTGTGATTATGGCATGTAAGCATTGGATGCTTGTAGCCTATTCCTTGAATGACCTAATTGAATTTGTATTTCATTTCTATAGCTACATCCACACATGTTTTCGTGATATGTCATATCCAAGTATCTATATGAGAATAGTTTTCAAAATTAACCGCATGTAGAGTGTTTTTTGCATTATTACAGTGGTACGTGTTAGTTATTTTAAAATAAACTAGTTGTTTATCTACTAGGAATGTATTTCTCATTACTGAACTGATATGTATCAGATGGTTAGATATTGCATGGTAATCGAGGTAGAGTTAGACACGGTGAAAATTCCTTTCTTAGGATTTTTCACTATTATCAAGAATGTGTATGTTATCGCTATTTTTGAATTTCCTATAGAATAGATGAGTACGTAAATATATAGCTATAGCTCGACCTTTTGGAGTCCTAATTCTTAGTTTTTTTTTTGGGGTTTAGAATTAGGGCTAATATTTTTAGCTGTATATAGAAAGAAAAAAAGGGGGCATATGTATAGGGATATGTGAAGGAACTATTCACTCATAGTATTTTGTAAAAGAGTATGAGTGGCAGACTTGTTGTATCCTTACTCTTTATAGATGGGTACTTCATCTATCCCAATGTATGTATACCAAATGATGTACTAAACAATTGTATAATGTATGTATATTAGAAAAGTTTTTATATATTATGTTGTCTTATTTAATATGTTATATTTCGTTGTGCCAAAGCATGTTACCTGAGCAAAAGAACCCAAACCTAATTGCATAATAAATCTATCATGGATTGGATGCTCAGGAGAAATAAAGGTAATTAAAGACTAGAATTAATGTAACCACTTATCTAAATAAGCATTATGACATTGTTAAGTTATGATAAGGGGTGTTACAAAAGGGAGATGTGAAGGACCTATTCATCCCTATTATTTTGATGGGAGTTTGAGTAACAAGCTTGTTGTCTCCTGACTCCTTATGGACGAGTACTTCATATATCATGGTGTATGTTCACAGAAGAATGTAACAAACACTTATTGGATATTTATAATTTGTAATTTAATGGTTTTATAATTTCCACTGATGTATGAATTTTTATTTCCGCTGTGTATATGAGTTTGATCTAAGTGAAAGAACCCGAACCTAATCCACTTAATAAAACTTAAAGGTATAAATGCTCAGACGTTGTAAATAAAAGGTTAAGAATAATGTACCAAACTTATCTGTGTACATCAGAGGAAGTGTAATACTAGATAAGGGCGTTACACAGCCAAAAATGGTTATAGAAGTTAGGATTTTTCTGGGTTTGGCAGGTTATTATCGAAAAGTCCATACAAGGATTTTCCCAAATAGCCCTGCCATTAACCTAATTGACTAGAAAGGGTGTTGAGTTTGAGTGCAGTGAAAGGTGTGAGCATAGTTTCCAGACATTGAAAGAAAAATTAACTATCGCCCTAGTGTTAGTAATCCCAAACTTAATAGAAACTTTTAAAGTATAGACAGATGCATCAAAGAAAGGTTTAGGATACATCTTAATGCAAGCAAGAAGGGTAATTTTCTATGCATCTAGACAGCTTAAACCTGCATAGGAAAACTATCCCACCCATGATTTGGAGTTAGCTGCTATAGTTTTTACCCTGAAAATTTGGAGACATTACTTGTATCGGACAGAATTTGAGCTTTTTAGTGATCATAAGAGCCTTAGGCACTTATTTGATCAAAAGGTGCTGAATATGAGACAGAGAAGGTGGGTTGAGTATCTAAAGGACTTTAAATTTGAATTAGAGTATCATGCGGGGAAAGCTAAGGTGGTAGCTGATGCATTAAGAAGTCCTTACAAGTAGCCATTTTGATGATATATGATATGAGACTACTCAAGGACTCTAGAAATCTTAGTCTTAATGTGATTTCCCCTCCGAAGAGATTGGTGATGAGTGATTTTCAAATAAATTGTGAGTTGAGGGAACAAGTTAGGCAAGCCCAATAAGAAGATGAATCTTTAGAAGTCTACGTGAACCAACCAGAGTTTGGGTTAACCACTGATGGGGTACTGATGTTTAAGAATAAGGTAATGATCCTGAACCATCAGGAGCTAAGGGAGAAATTATTAGCAGAGGCCCATCGTAGCCACTACACCATTCACCCGGGTATCTCTAAGATGTATCAAGAGTTAAAGAGAAACTTTTGGTAGTCGGGTAAATATGTGAATGCTTATCTTACTTGTCAACTGGTAAAGATAGAGCATTAAAGACCTGTAGGGTTATTGAGACCACTAAAGATACCGGAGAGGAAGTGAGATTAGGTAACCATGGATTTTGTGGTAGGATTACCTAGAACTCCAACTGGTTATGATTCTATATAGGTGATAGTGGATAGATTGACCAAATATACTCATTTCTTGCCTATCAAGATCAAATATTCCTTAGAAAAGTTAGCCCAAATATGCCTTAGGGAAATTGTGAGGTTGCACGGAGTACCATCGGGCATAGTGTTAGACCAAGACACTTAATTTACATCTAGGTTTTAGCAGTCCTTACAAATAGCATTAGGAACCCGACTTAAATTTAGCACTGCTTATCATCCTCAGACTGATGGACAGTCTGAAAGAACCATACAAACCCTAGAGGACATGTTGAAAGCATGTGCTCTAGAACAGAAATGAATTTATTTTCAATCTCATGTTACATATTTCCAAAAAAACATATTTTTTCTCGTATAATGACATTATTATTGACTTTCTTAAGCATACCCCTTCAAAGAATAGAAACTTGGACTTACAAACTCATTCTAGACTCTTAGGATTTCATTTTAAAGGCTAGGTGGCTCTTTCAAAACAATTTCTCCATGAAAAACCATATTTTACCACCTACCAATCGATTTATATCTCATAGCAGTTGGATTATAGAGTTAAAATCTTGAAAAACCAAAATAGCATGCTATCAGTCGGCTATCAGCCTTATATCAATTGGTTGCTAGCTAAAAGAAAGCTATCAGTCGACTTCCAACCTTGTATCAGTCGACTGATGAGCTACTGTCTACTAGTAATCGATGATTGAAGACCTGACAATTAGCTACTAGAGGCTATCAATAGGTTGATACGTGCATTTTCTGAAAAAAAATATGAAGATGAAGAACATGATAGTCAACTGATAACCGTAACAGTCAGCTGGTAGGATCTTGAAGCTTCGTTTTGCTACTATGAAATACTACAAATCCATATTTTACCTCATTTTGAATTTAGAAAAGCATGAGATTAGTTTCTAACACTTAATTATCATATATCTTTCATAAAAAATGCTTAAAACCATCCATCGTAATGGATTCAACTCAAGTCAACTTTGGTAAACAGTATTACCCATTTTTCATAATCTGAAACAAGTAATCCTAAGTACATATAATTGGCATAAAACACCCAATAGATGTTAAAAATACAAGTAATGTAGGTTTTAACCTCTCTCTCATTCAAACAACAATAAAATCACCAATTTCATAAATAAGTGGAAACTTTCAAAACTGAGAGAATTAGATTGTTTGCTACCTTTTTGATTGTTCAAAACACATAAATGTGTGTTAGAAGATTTGCTAAGGTTCTTCTTGCCTTTGGAATGTCGAACTCTTTCTTACAATCTTCTTCCTTCAAATTCTCTCTCTTTCTCTCTCTAGAATGCCTTTTTTTCTCTCTCTAAGAAGTCTAAAAATTTGGTTATGGTGGAGGATTTTAGATTTTTGCATCTATGTATCGATAGTTTGGATAGTCAAAGAAACTACAACCCTTATACAATGTTCAAGTTGAGTTTTGATCATCTGGCCTCAAGTAGCAATTCCCCCAGCCATATAATGAATTATCATTTTGCCCTTGAAACTTTAGCAGGAAATTTCACATTTTTGTTAGCCACAGTAACCAGTATTTTGGATAAAATTATGGCTTACTACCCCTGGAGCATTGAAAGCCTATGTATCTTCCCTAATTAAACCTTTTCCATTTCATTTTAGTCCTTGCTTTTTTATTTTCAGTTTAATCGCTCACTCTAATACAATTATTTGCAATTCATTTTAATAAAACATATATAATCAATCAACTTATTTAATAACTAACAAACATCTCTCATACATAGAAGGAGTGGATGTTACACAAAATCCTTAGTTAGGTCCCTATGACTTATTTGTAAAAGTAAATTGGAAACTTAAGCCTAAATATTTTCTTAAAAATCTCTTGAATTATACTCTTTATAAATTCTCCAAGACTTGGTAGCTATCATGAATGTATTTTCTATTAAAACCATTTTTCTAATATACCAGCCGAATTCTAGGTAATTAGAAGTCAACTAGCACATTTTGAACATGGGAAATTCAAGCATCAAGCTTGTAACATCCGCTCCAATTATGATTAAAGAGATGTTTGATAATTATTAATTTGATGTTTAATGCTTGTGTATGTTGCATTGGTGCATATAGTTGCTTTAGTATAGGGACCAACTTGAAAGAATTACAATTCCTTAGTTGAGAGTGAGGCTAAGGACCTAAGTAAAAAGGAAAAATATATGGAGAATAAAACTATAAAGTGGACAGGGATTAGAATGCAATTTCCTAACTTTCTCATAAACCCTAGCTACAGCCAAAATGCCCACACAGTTCCACCATACCAAATTTTAGAGAGAAAAGCTTAAGGGGGCGGCTAAAGAGAGAAAGGGACAAGCTAGGGCTTAAGGAGGGAATTATATTGAAGAAGGAATAGATTTAAGGCTAGGAATCAACCCAATAGCAAGGGAGGATCATTTCTAACACATCAAACACACACATTTTGCAGGAATCAAGGTAGCAATCCATCTTAAACCTATATCTTTTTCTGAAATGTTATTGTTGCTAGAAAATATGGATTTCTACATGTTTAAACTAAGATTGGGGTTAAACCTACATCCTGTATGCTTTTTTATTTCGATAAGATGTTGTGTTGCTGAAGGTATGCTCATACATATGGTTGTAATGGATTGGAAGGGCTGAGTTGTATTCATCTAGAGATATAGACTAGATTTCCTTGAATGTACCATGTTTGAGCTAATGAATAAGAAATGTTTAACAAAAAGTAAAGTTTGTTGTATGGGAATTAAGCTCATATGTTTAGAATTGAAAATAGAATGCATTCTGGGCTGGGTATTATCAAAATCTTGTTTTCTAAACTGCAGCAGAGCATAGAAGTCGACTGTTAAGCATGGGGCAGATGACTATCGTGTTCCTGGAAAACCCAAAAGTGTAGACAGAGGCTTAGCAACTGACTGCCAGATACCTAGCAGTCAACTGTCAGGCCTAAGTCTGCACTAAGCAATTGACTAGCCATCCTTGCAATTGACTATCGTATTCTTGGAAACCCAAAAGTGCAGACAGAGGCTTAGCAGCCGACTGCCAGGTTCCTAACAGTCGATTGTCAAGCCCAGCCAACTGCTAGCCTTCTAACAGTCGACTGGCAGCTCTCCAACTTGTAAAATGAAGTTTTTAATGGCAATTGAGCTTAGTAATTATTCATACTAACTTAATGAAGGGCTCACAACATAGGTAAGCAAGGAAACTAGGAGTTTTAGGTGATGATACCCTTGGTATAGTGAAAGAAAGAGAGAGCAGAAAAAACAAAGAGGGAAAGAGGAAAGTATTCTCATTGTATGCCTTAGGGCAGTAGGCTCATGATCAAATGACTGATTATCGGTATAGGATGGTCGTTGGGCATTCTACGGTTGTGCCATAAATTGGGATGGTTAAACATCCACTTGAACTTAGATGATTTCAAAAACACCGTGATGGTTGCGAACTTTAAGTTAGTGTCATCTCCCAAAGGCCATATGAGAAACACATACTTAGAGTTAAGCATAACCATAAGTATAGGCTGATTCACCCTAGAGTATATGTAGAGAATAGCATACTAGGAGTGTGATCCATTGAAAAGGGATGGTGATTCCATAGTGCTATGATCCACCCAAAAGTGGAGAGGAATTGATCCGGATAGAGTTGATGGTGATCTCATGAGAGTTATACCAGCCCGTTTGGGACGAAAGGGAGGAATCTCATTAGTCAAGGATGATCTCCTGAAAAGGGGCAAGGACCATTAAGGTTCTTAGATCCATTGAGGGACGCCTCAAAATGTATAAAAGTTAAGGCATGGCTAAATAGACATGCGCTCATTCATATAGACAGTAGTGTATAGAGTTATTGCTGGGCGACTCTCCCGATTACTCTTAAGGTGTTTTATGTATTTCTCGCATGTTATGGAAATGAAATGACATTATGTTTACTATCCCACATGTGTTTTATAAGAAATGTTTTATAATGAGAATGATGATGAATACACTTCCTATATTTTAAAGTTGATATGTTTTAAATGCACATGCATACATATGAGTACATAACATGATTAAATGCTACACTCATTTCATCCCAATAGTATGCGATATATTTTATGGAAGAATGTAGAGTTTTTTCATGCGAGCACAGTGGTACAGGTCAATGGATTTTGTAACTAGTTGTATTGCTACTGAGATTCATTTCTCACGATAATGTTAACGTGTACCAGATGTGTAGGTCCCCTTGGATTAGAGAAAAAAGGTATGGTATGAAGAAGTGTCCAATTTGGGCATACAAACTGTTTAGTTTGGATAGTATAAGTACATGTTAGGATTGAGTTAGCCTTTATGATATCATGAGAAGGGCTAGTGTAGGATTATTTTTTATAGCCTGTTTTAACTTATCTGTATAGGAACTAGGCTGAATTGATGAATAGACTAATTAATGGGGTTATGAGTGGCAGGATTGTTGCCTCCATGCCCAATAGTTAAATAACTATATTTAATTAAGAATGCTTGTTCATGTATAGTTAATGTAGGTGTATTCTATAGATAGACATATATATTTATTCTGATGCAATATTGAGAGAGCCCGAGAGTAAAGACCAACCCAAATACACTCAATTAATCAACTTGGTAGAAAGTTTAAAATTTGCTCGGATAAAAGTAATAGTAACACCAACACTCTAATAATTATTTTCATAATATAGTTTTTTTAAAATCTCTAAAAGGAACCGTAGGATAGAGGGTGTTACAAAGCTACTAGTCAGCTGCTGGGCCTCTAAAAGTTGACTAATAGCTAATAGAGGGCTAACAGTCAATTGCTATTGTAACGCCCCCAATCCTATAGTTCTTTTTAGTTATTTAGGTAATATAATATAATATATTAGTGAGTTACTATTACCTCTACCTAAGTAAGTTTTTAACTTTCACAAAGTTAAATAATTAAGTTCCATTGATTTAGGATTTCTATACTTGAATTATCACACGTAATGCTGCGAAAATAAATAAAAATAATATATATATAATGTTATATACATTCACAAACGTAATTATTTTACAATAGTTATAATTCCTTTACACGAGACATATATCTATAGATATGTGAGCTTAGTAATAGTCAGGATAAGGAGGCAACAACCCTGCCACTCATACCCTTCTCAAAATCCTACTAGTGGATATTCTTCTCATATATCTTAAATACATATATGCCCTCCTTTCTTGTATATCAAAACAATTTGCTACCTAGCTGTTCGCTGGGGTGACTCTCCTGAAAACAAAACTCATAAATAAGTTTCGAGTTGAGTATTATGGTCCCTGACCATCTAGCAATCCAACACCTGCCCTGTACTATCTGGAGCGTCACCTAGTGGATCCCAAGTACATTTTGGTTCCTGTCCTCTCTGATAAATCATCCCACAGTTGCTCATTGGTCCTTGCCAACTTTGACAGATCATTCTATGACCAGCTAGATCGATATCCCTTTGGATGCCTCATTTCCCTTTCATCCCATAAAGGGACTGGTATAACTCACGAGATCACTGTCACCTCTAACAGATCATGCCTACTCTGCCCTTGCGAATCATGAGGCTATTGAATCACTATCCCTTTCGATGGATCACATTCCCACCATGCTACTCACAAATATATATACTAAGGTAATTCGGCTCATGCTATGATTATGGTTAACTCTAAGTATATGACTCTTTAGCTGGTCATAAGAGAGTTCACTAACGTAGAATTTGCAACCATCACAGTGTTTTTGAAATCATTTATAATTAAGTAGATGTTTTACCATCCCATACTATGGATCAACCATGGAATACCCAACGATCGTCTCATACTGATTATTAATCATTCAATCATGAGCCTATCTACCACTAATGAATATACTTGAAATACTCTTCTCTTTTCTCTTTTTCGTTTTTCACTCTTAACCTTATGTTACTAATTACCCGCAATTTTTAACCTTCTTATATGATGAAAATATTGTTAACTCTATTGAGCATACAGTAAAGAAAATAGAAACTTAGATTCAAAAACTTATAGAAATTGAGGTGTTTATTCCAAGACTAGGCAGCCATTTTAACGCAATTTCTTTATGAAAAATAGTATTTTTTTCACCTAGAATTCATAACAGTCGGCTTGTACTTCATAACAATTGGCTTGTGGCAATAATATAGTAAAAACTCTAACAAAGAACTACCAGTCAGCTATTAGAATGCTACCAATCGGTTGGCAACTAACAAAGAGCTAACAATCGATTGTTAGCTCCTTGGCAGTTGACTACTAGTCTACTGTATTATGGAAATCTATCTCAGGAGCACGATAGTTGATTACTATAGGCTGGCAGTCGGCTGCTGCCTTCTTGGATTGTAGAATTTTGACTTAAAGAATATGAAAGTTAACTGGTAGGCCCTTGAAACTCATTTTTGCTATTATGAAAAGTCACTTAGTCTGGTTTCCCCCTCTTTTCAAGTTTAGAAAAGTCATTAAACTCAGTTTTTAAAGTTAATTCATCATTTCTCCCAAACATCATTCATTTTTCATACTCAAAATCACTAATCATAGAAAGTCAAACATAGTGAACTGTGAAACCCATTCCTTATAATCTAATATAATCATGCATAAGTACATTTATTCAGCATACAACATCCCATAGAAGTCAAAAGTATAAATAATGTAGGTTTAATCTCCTTTCTTATCTCAAATAACATCAAAATCACCACTTTCAGTAAGATAAACAGTGTTTTTCAAAAATAAAGGAGATTAGGTTGTTTTCTACCTTGATTCTTGTTATAACATGTGTTGGCGATGTCTAATGCCCTTTTTAATGTTTCTTCTTGCAATTTCTTACTTCAAATCGCGTTTGAATTCAAGTTGGAAGCCTTCTCCTTCAACTTCTCTCCTTCTCTCTCTAAAATGCCCTCTTTCTCTCTCTAGGAAGTCTGAAAGTACTGTTATGGTGGAGGGTTTTAGATTTTTAGCCTATATATATACAGTTAGTTTTGTGGAGTTGAGGAAATGGTAACTCTGATCCAAAGCCAAGGTCATGTTTTAGTCACTTGGCCTCAAATAGCAATTTCTCCGATCATATGGAGAATTACAATTTTACCCCTGAATCTGGCAAAAAATTTCAAAAAATTTTTGGTTATAATAACCCTCTTTTGGCTAAAATAGCATTTCTATCCTTAGGCTAATGGGAATTTACATAATTTCCTCCACTTAACCTTTCCCCTTTTCCCTTTAATCCTTACTCTCTTTCTTTCAATTTAGTCTCCTACTAATGCAACTGTATACAACTAATGCAGCATACACAAGCATTTAACTTAGTTAATAAATAGAAAACATCTCTCATAAATAAAAGGAGTGGATGTTACAATTATACCTCTGGCAGTCGAATGCTAGCCCACTGGGCAAAATAAATTTGTGTTCAAGAGCAACCAATTAGCTATTAGGTCTTCAATAGTTGACTACTACAAGTATGTACCTAATTCTTTGAAATGAAGAACACGACAGTCGACTAGTAGACCCTTATAAGTCTACTGCTATAGTACAAAAAAGTACTCTGAAGGTACAAATAACTCTTTTATAGAGATATAGAAAGATATGATTTCAAATGGGTATGAAAACTCTTTAGTTGTAAAATCTATAAATAGAGCCTTTGGGATGCTTGAAACATCAAGAGAAACTCCTGAAATCAAATTTTCAATTCCCCATCTAAGATCTTTCTTCTAATAGTGCCTCTAGTGCTTCATTTGTAACATTTACTCTACAAGAGAGTTTCCTCTAAAAGAATCTCCTTCTTTTATTGAGAGAAGAGAGTGAAAATCTCAAGAAAAGGTTTTCCTTCTATTGTTGTAGTGGTTCACAAGCTCCTATTTAGAACTTGTGGTGCTATTGGAAAATTTTAAGCTTTGCTTAGAGACTGGATGTAGCCTTTATTGGATAAGCTAAACGAAGATAAATTATTATGTTCTTTTACTTTTTAGCACTTTAATTTCATCACTTTAAGTTTTTACAACTTTACATTTGAGCACTTTATGTTGTAGTACCTCTTTTGCTCTTTTATGCTTTGTTTTATTGTTCAAGCTAAATTTTCTTTCATTCTCTACTATTTCCTTATTATTCCAATTTATAGAAACTTCATTTAAGAAGTTTGTAATAGACTTTGACTGGTTTAAATTTTCTTAGCTTCCAACAAAAAAAAAATTAATCACCCAATTCACCCTCTCTTTGGGTGCTAGCCATACCTAACAACTAACATTTACATTCAGATTTTGCAAGTAGAGATTTAATGATACCAAGGGAGAGTTGAATTAATGTTGCAATTATAATAGATGTAACATCCGCTCCTAATGTGATTAAGAGATGTTTGATAATTGTTAACTTAATGTCCAATACTTGTGTATGTTGCATTAGTGCATATAGTTACATTAATAAAGGGACCTAATTGAAAGGAACAAAATGCTAAGTTAAGAGTATGACCAAGTGTAACATCCGATCCAATTATAATTAAAGAGATGTTAGATAATTGTTAATTTCATGTTTAATGCTTGTGTATGTTGCATTAGTACATATAGTTGTATTAGCATAGGGACTCAATTGAAAAGGAAAAAGTGAGTGATTCCAAGAGTGCAAAACAACTCAGGAACCAAAGAGTAAATACCAAAACTTTCTCTTAAACCCTAGCTGAACCTTAAACCTTCTATACACTTTCCACTTTCATCATTTTTAGAAAGAGAAGCAGGAGGGTAACTAGAGAGAGAAAGGGGCGAGTTAGGGCACAAGAGGAGAGTTTTGCTGAAAGAAAGGGCGAATTTGAAGCTAGAAATTAGTTCTAAAACAAGGGGAGAGGATTCTAACACATCAAGCACATACATTTATCAAGGAATCAAGGTAGCAATCAATCATAAACTCCTCTCTTTTTTGAAATATTTATTGTTGTTGGAAAATACGAATTTCTAAACATTTAAATTGAGATTGGGGTTAAATCTACATTTTGTATGCTTTTCTATTTCTATGAGATGTTGTGTTGCTGAATGTATGCTCATATATGTGCTTATAATAGATTGGAAGGGCTAGGTTATGTTCATCTAGAGATATAGACTAGTTTTCCTTGAATGTACCATGTTTGAGCTAATATATGAGAAAGGTTTAATGAGAAGTAAAGTTTGTTGTATGGAAATTAAGCTCATGTGTTTAAAATTGAAATTGGAATGCATTCTGGACTGGGTACTATCAAAATCATGTTTTTTGAACTACAGCGAAACATAACAACCAACTGCTAAGTATGGGGCAATCAACTGTCGTGTTCTTGGAAACCCAGAAGTGCAGTAGAGGCTTAGTAGCCTATTGTCAGATTCCTAGCAGTCGACTGTCGGGCTCGGGTTTGCACTAAGGAGTTGACTGGCCATCCTAACAGTCGACTGTCGTGCTCTAATTTTTTCCCAAGATGCATTCCAGCAAGCTGCCAACTAGCTGCTAGCAATTGCTAGCTTACTATCTGGCACTTGAGGAATACAGAGAGCCACCAGCCAACTGCTAGCCTTCCAATAGTTGACTGGCAGCCCTCTAACTTGCGAAATGAGGTTTTTAATGGCAATTGAGCTTAGTAATTATTCATACTAACTTAATTAAGGGCTCACAACATAAGTAAGCAGGGAAACTAGGAGTTTTAGGTGATGAGACCCTTTATGATAGTGAAACAAAGAGAGAGTAGAAAAAAAAAAAGAAGAGGAAAGTATTCTCAGTGTATGCCTTAGGGTAGATAGGCATGAGGAAAGTATTCTCATGATTGAGTGACCGATTGTCGGTATAGGACGGCCGTTGGGCATTCCACGGGTGTGCCATAAATTGGGATGATTAAACATCCATTTGAACTTAGATAATTTCAAAAAAATCATGATAGTTGCGAACTTTAAGTTAGTGTCATCTCCCAAAGGCCATATGAGAAACACATACTTAGAGTTAAGCATAACCATGAGTATAGGCCGATTCACCCTAGAGTATATGTAGAGAATAGCATACTAGGAGTGTGATCCATTGAAAAGGGATGGTGATTCCATAGTGCTATGATCCACCCAAAAGTGGAGAGGAATTGATCTGGATAGAGTTGACAGTGATCCTATGAGTTTATATCAGTCCCATTTGGGACGAAATGGAGGAATCTCGCTGCTCAAGGATGATCTACTGGAAAGGGATAGGGACCATTAAGGTGCTTGGATCCACTGGGGGATGCCTTAGAATATGCAAAAGTTAAGGCATGACTAAATAGACATGCACTCATTAATATAGATAGTGGTGCATGGTGTTGTTGTTGGGTGACTCTCTTGATTACTCTTAGGTTGTTTTATGTACTACTCATATGTTATGAAAGTGAAATGATGGCATGTTTACTATCACACATATATTTTATATGAAAGTAATGATGATGACATTGATGATGAATGAACTTCTCATGTTTTAAAGATGATATATTTTGATGAATATGCATATGTATGAGTATATACCATGATTAAATGTTACATGCACTCCATTCCAATAGTATTTGATATGTTTTATGAAAGAATGTAGAGTTTTTTCGTGCGAGCACGGTGGTATAGGTCAATAGATTTCGTAACAGATTATATTGCTACTGAGATTCAATTCTCACGTTATTGTTGGCATATATTAGATGTGTAGGTCTCGAGCGAGAGAGAAGGTAAAGTAAGAGTAAGTACCCACTGTGGGATACACAAAAGCGACCATTTTGAGATAGAATAGGCGTTTTTTTTATATGGATTAGCTTTCATGATATTTTGGGAAAGGCTAGTAATGATCCATGTTGTATAGACTAGTTAGACATAGATGTTAATGAAGGGATGCTTAGATGAAATTATAGTGGCATGAGTGGCAGGATTGTTGCCTCCATGACCAATATTTAAAAATTATATTTAATTAAAATGCATGTCTATGTATAGTTAATCCAGGGTTATTCTATATATATATTTATTCCGCTGCGAAGTTAAGAGAACTCGAGAGTAGAGACTAACCCAAATGGCACTCAATTAATCAACTTCGTAAAAAGTTTAAAATTTACTAGGGTAGAAGTGATAGTAACACACTATTATTATGATAATTATATACATTATACCTTTAAACACTTAAAAGGAACCGTAGGCTAATGGAGGTGTTACACCAAGGACCCAAGTGAAAAGGGAAAAGTTCAGCTAGATAGATGCACAAAGTAGGGCAAGGACTAGAGTGCAAATAGGGAAAATTATATTTAGAAGCCCTAAACCCTAACCTCACATTTCCAAAACTTCAACCTTCTAGAGAGAGAAAGAAGAGGGTGAGTAGAGAGAGAGTATAGAGTTAGGGTTAGGAAGGGAGGATTTTCTAAAGTATAGGTTGATTTAAGGTTGGGATCTAGTTCTACAGCAAGGGAGGATCATTTCTACACATCATACACACACATTTCAATAAGGAATCAAAGTAGCAATTAATCCTAAACCCTATTTCCAAAATATGCAAAAAATTTACTAATAAATGTCATTTTGAATGTTTTAAGTTAAGTCTAGGGTTTTTAAACCAATATTATCTAATTTTAACTGCTATTGGGTAATGCTTGTTGATTTATAATGCTCATTTATGCTTGTTGATGATTTTGAAAGTGGGTTTTTGCCTTAAGTTATAAAATGTGGTTTTAGCTTAGTTTGAGATGTGCTAAATTAGATGTGCTAAATTAAGTTTTGGGCATTTTATGAATGTTAAATGATGTTTAAATGTTGGCTTTGAGTTCATGGCTTGAGAAAATAGTTTGAGAACGAGTTTAAACTCTGGGACCGAGTGCTAGCAGTCAATTTTCAGCCCTGGAAGTTGACTACTATGCTCATCCTCTGCCTAGAAACGTGAGATAGAACGCCAGCAGCCGACTACTAAACCCTTGGAAGTTAATTATCGTGTTTTTTGTTTTTTAAAAAGTTTTTTAGAAGGCTAGCAGCCGATTGCCAACAATGGAGAAGTCGACTATCAGCCCTCTGACATGGAAAATGAGGTCAATTGACCATTTTAAAGTTATATTAGCTTGAATTCTCACTCAAACTAAGAATCTAAACCAAGGATGTAGTGGGTAATATGTGAGAGATAGTCACAAGTTACTCGAAGGATGAGATC
Organism: Senna siamea; assembly: GCA_031216115.1. NCBI lineage: Eukaryota > Viridiplantae > Streptophyta > Magnoliopsida > Fabales > Fabaceae > Senna > Senna siamea. The sequence continues at coordinate 20,551,621 of CM062363.1, read as the reverse complement.
CTTGTGATAGTGAACAATAGATAGCAGAAAACACAACAAGAGAAAAGAGAAAAGTATTCTAAGGGTATGCTTTAGGGTAGATAGGCTCATGGTCGAGTGACCGATTATTAGTATGGGATAGCCGTTGGGCATTCCACGGTTGTGCCATGAATTAGGATGGTCAAATGTCCACTTGAACCTAGATGATTTTGAAAACATTGTGATAGTTGCGAACTTTAAGTTAATGTCATCTTCCAAAGGCCATTTAAGAAACACATATTTAAAGTTAAGCAAAACCATAGGCATGAGCCGAGTCACCTTAGGGAATACTTGTAGATCATAAGGCGTAGGAATAGCATGCCAAGAGCGTGATCTGGGTAGAGTTGATGGTGATTCCATAGTACTATGATCCACCCAAAAGCAGAGAGGAAATGATCCAGGTAGAGTTGACGGTGATCCTATGAGTTGAAGGGAGATGTTGGGTAGAGTTAACAACTATCCTACTGGTTATGAGATGGTACTCGAATCCAGTTGAGGGACGCCTCAAAGTGTACAAAAAGTTAAAGTTAAAAGCTAGAGTTAGCTATATAGTGACTGAATAGTCACAACTCATTCATATAGATAGTGGTGAGTGGAGTTATTACTGGGCGACGCTCCCTATTACTCATATGGTGATTTGTGTCCTGCTCACATGTTTAAAGTAAAGAGATGGCATGCTTACTATCCCACAATATGTTTTATATAAGAAGTTATGATGAGATGATGTTGAATGAACTTGCATAAATCTGAGCATATGACATGAGAGTATGTTGCATGCATTGCATCCCAATAGTATAAAGTAAGTGTTATGTTTTATGATGAAAGAATGTAGAGATTTTCATATAAATACGGTGGTATAGGTTAGTAGTTTTCTAAGACAGGTTGCATTGCTACTGAGATTCATTTCTCACATAAGTACTGGCGTGTACCAGATGTGTTGGTTCCTTTGGCTAGAGTAGAAGGTAAGTAGGGAGAGAAGTACCCTTTGTGGGGATACCTAAAAATGTTTATTTTGGATAGTATAGGCACATGTTTAAATTGTACTAGTCTTTATAATTTTTAGAAAGGCTAGTAAAGAACATCTCTTGTATGGCCTATATTGATTTAGATGTATATAGATTAGTTTGAATATACAAATTCAAAGAGGGTCATGAGTGGCAGCATTGTTGCCTCCATACCCTAATGAGTTAAATTAAAGTTAATGAATGAGTATTTATGTATGTTTGTGTATAGCCACTTAGGATGATATGTATATATCTTGGATATGATATTTCGCTGCTACGTTATGAGAGCTTGAGTGTAGAATTTGATCCCAAATGACATTCAATTAATCAAGTTGGTAAAAGTTTAAAATTTACTCGGGTAAATATAATAGTAACACAATACTAAATATATATATATTTATGTATTATATCGTTTAAGTAATTTAAAAGGAACTATAGGATAAGGGGGTGTTACGAGTGTTGTAATAGACAACATTTATACAATTAGATTTGATACCTACAAATATTTTTTATGAAGAACATCATTAAGACACCTTAACATCAGATTTCCATGATCAATAAAAACTGATCAAGAGTGTAAGGAGGAGATTACATTCAAAAGCCCAAGAATGTAGCACCCACAAAAGTAATCGACAACAAAAAAAATAATTCCGTAAGAGTTAATTGAAATCAATACTAGACAAAAATAAAGGAAGAACTCGAGTTACCTTGCTATTGATTCTAATTAAACAAACAATTACTATTGCGTGGGTGTGTGTGTGTTGCTCTATTTCGACTCTCAGATGAGTTCATCCCCATTCTTAGCTTTTGCCTCCATTTCTTTCTTCTCTCTTGTTTTTTGTGGCGCACCCATGGCTATATATAGCGTTTCTACATTTGTGAGTGAGGATGGATGAGGGTGTGTGTGTGTGTGTTACGGCTAGTCTCTCCCCCTTTTGTGCCTTACGGATGGTGAGTGAACTCAAGTGTGTGAGTGAGCGAGAATATTTGAGTGTGAGTGACAATGAGTAAGTGGGTTCGATTTATACAGGAGGAGAAAGGATAGACGAAAAGCAAACACATCTAGCAACAAACACATCTCAAACTTACTCCTTCCAACAAACATATTAAGCCTTTATATTGCAACTAGTGGAATGCAAGACATAGCTTCTCCAAAAACTACAATTACAAATTTCCAAACATGCATAAAAGAGAAACAGAGAGTGAGAAAGATAGAGGTACAGAGATAGAAAGAGAGAATGACCTACCTAAAGCTCGACTGGAGGGAGACAACGAGTTCGACGGCGAGCTGCTGCGAATGGCAAGAAAATGGAGGAATGGACGTGATTTTGCAATCTGTCATGCAAAAAAGGAGCTACCGCAGTAGCATTTATTATGGCGGTGAGCATGAATGAGCAACAATTGTGACACCTGAGATGCAACAGTCTTGAAGATGAAAATAGAGAATGAATGGAGAGAAAGAATAAAGTGAAGATGAATGGAGAGAAAGAGTAAAGTGAAGATGAAAATCAAATAAGGTAAGATTTTTTTTGGACAAAAATAAGGTTAGAATTAAAATTATAATTACTGGCTTCTTCTTGCTTTAGTGGTTCAACACTCTACTTGAATTTGTTGAGGCATAGGTTTGAAGCTGGTATCTTTCAAAAAATTATAATTTTTTGTATAAATAATAAATTATAAAATGAACAAAATGAATAAAATAAAAATTTAAGTTAATATGTATATGAGGTTACTCAAGTAAAAAATATATATAATTTACTAAAATTACAAAAATATCTTTATGGACTCCTTGCCTGCAAATTAGTTTTGGAGATTTTTTTTTTTTCCGTCCCGATCCCTTCGAAAAAAAAAATTTCCTGCTTCTGGGGTCCTGCATAGGGCAATGGCCGCAGGGATCCCCGTCAGCCAGGGAATTTTGCCATCCTGGATATTACCTATAAAGCTTTATGCCTTAAGCCTAAAGGGAATTGAATGTCTAGCTTTAACCAAGGCTCAATAGTCATGAAGACTCGAGATAAGAAAGAGCTAGTTTTAGAATCTTTCACAGACCACATGTTTCTCACTCCAAATAACAGGACACCTACGAGGATCCTATCATAATACATTATTTCTAGTACTCTTATCATAATGACCTGTTGTATGTAAAGAGCTACGGCACTCCATCTAATTTTTTAGATATTGATCTATTACTATTATTGCATCACTGGCACACAAGATAAGATACAAATTGAAAACACTTTTTTTTCTCTTAGTGTTTCTTAAGACCAAGACCATCAAGAGTGATTAATTGAATTTATTATTAAAATGAAATAAATAACTTTAAAATAAAATATTTTAATGGATTATATATTTTTAAAAAATAATATTATCTTAAAGAATGTTTTAATTATATTTTAATTTCAAAGGAGTTTGTGTAAATTTTCTTTTAAAATTGTATTTTAAACATTTCTTAAAAAAATATTTTACCAGTAAAAAAAAGAAAACACCGTAAAGATTTTTGTCGACTGTAATTTACCGAATTAAAAAAGTACCCAGAGGCATGAAAAATGAACAATAGCAAGACTTGACGTCTTCCCGTCCGGCATCGTCAGATTCTCTCTCTTCTCAGAATCTGCCATTCGCGTGGCCATGGATTACCCTCCGATCTACCATCTCCCTCAAGACACTCTTCACCAGATCTTCTCCACCCTACCTCTCCGTCAAATCATCATATGCCGCTCTGTCTCCAAGTTCTTCAGCCAATTCCTCTCCTCTCCCTCCTTTCTCCACCTCCTCTCTTCCCACCACCCTCCTCTCTACCTCCTCGCTCTCCGCCCACCCCACCATCGCCATCTTCATCACAATCATACCCAGCGCCTTCCTTCCTCCCCTTCACTTGATGTCTACGACCCCGACCTCAACCAATGGCTCAAGTTCACTCTTGATTTCCTTCCGTTTCTGTCGCCTCACCCTGTGGCTTCCTCCCTAGGACTCCTCTATCTCTGGGGTGAATCGGCGGACTCGTCCGAGTCAAACAAGTCCCTAGTTGTCTGCAATCCATTGACTCGCCAATTTCGGGTCTTGCCGCAGCTGGGATCCGCTTGGTCGCGCCACGGCTCAATCCTTGTTGACTCGGCGAACCGAGTCATGGTGCTTACCGAACTCGCCGCTCTCTACTACACGGGCACATCGAACCACTGGCTCAAGTTCTCATCGAATTTGCCGGCGAAACCCAGAAGCCCTATTTTCGTTGCTGACTCAGTTTACGCGCTCTGTGATGTTGGGTCACCTTGCAGAAGCCAATGGAAGTTGTTCTCCTCCAATCTCACCAAGCTTACGACCACGCAGACCTGGACTCGTCTTGAAAGGCATGAATGGGGGGACTTGTTTGACATTTTGAAACGTCCCCGTCTGGTACGGGGAGCTGGAAATTGGATTCTGATGGTTGGCGGGTTGAAATCTTCCTTTTCAATGAACTCGCCATGCTCAACGATTTTGATTTTGAGGTTGGATTTGGATACATTGGACTGGGACGAGGCAGGGCGAATGCCAGTGGAAATGTTCAAGTGTTTTCAGGAATCCAGCAAGTTGAAGGTGTTTGGTGGTGGTGATCGAGTTTGTTTTTCGGCTAAGAGGATTGGCAAGTTGGCCTTGTGGGATTGGTGTGCGGGTGTAGGGGAGTGGCGATGGATTGATAACATGCCCAGATATGGCGATGGGCTCTGTAGGGGATTTGTGTTTGAGGGGAGGCTAACAGCTTTGTCTTGATGGGTATGTTTATAAGAATTGTTTGTTGTATGACTAGCCAATCGTAAACAGTATTTGTAATTTTGTACCAAACTACCTGTTTAATCAATGCAATTCAACTAAACTGTAGGATGTTCTAAGGATGAATCAACATGAATTTACTTGTTGTAATTTTATATTAATCTGATATGCATATTGATGTTTTAATCTACGATTTTCCTTCTAAATCTAAGTTGGTTTTAAAGACAAAAGGTATGTGTTATTCTCATCAGAGTTTGTTATGGCATGTGTTGTACTACTACTGACCTTTGAAGTTGACAATTAAGGTAACATGCTGTGCATACCAGATAAACTCACTTATCTAGATCTTTTTTTTAAAAAGAATTAGCATTTAGTTCTGTCTAAGTCAAGTGTGTTTGGCACCGACCTGCACTAGTTGAAGTTACGCTCTATGAACATATTTCCTTTGACCTTCAAGTGAACCCCTGGTTTCGATTTTATACATGTTTTATATGGTCATGTATTTATATATGAGTCTGACCTTCAAGTATGAAATTTAGACACTAATATATTTTTGTTCTGTTCTAGAAGTATGCATTCAAGACTTCCACGTTATCTAGTCTATTTCCCTGTACCTTGCATAGGCATAATGTGTAGAACTTTGTTAGCTGCTGTAATCCTACCATAAAACTGAGAGGGGTAAAATTAAAAAAGTTTTCTTGAGGCGGTTTACCTAGTGGGTTTTCATCAACTTCACTGATGAAGCTGAGCCAGTTCTGCATTAGCTAAACAATATTCCTACTAATAGTCCATGGATTGAGCCTCTTAAAAAATTGACAGTAAAAGTTGCTATGCTATACTACGCTTCTAAAAATAATTGCAATCATAAATGCTAAACATATATTAGGCAGCGAAAGTTTATTGAATTGACAAAACCAATCATGCTTTGCAAGGGGAGTAATTTTGTCAAATGTACATCAGTATATTACATTAAACTTCTTTATAAGCTTAAGACATAGGATAGCATGGTATGTTTTCTGAGTACATATAATCTCTACTGTTTTAACAGTTGTTAGTTTTGTTCTTATATTCAACTCTTGCTTCTCTTAGTTATGGCATTGTGCTATACTTGCTCTTCAACAAGTTTTTCAAGCACCCATACATGAGAAAATGAAGTCTTTGAGAATTAATTTGGCTCTCTCGGATGGAGTGAGTGGTGATGGCACTGAAAGTTACTATACTTTGTTGATTTACAGCAGAACCAAATGGTACCTAATGGAGGTAAAGGAAAAGAATAATCATTCTACTGAATCATGAATCTAGATACTAGTACTTTCTTTGAAAATACCATGTTATATTTTAGAAATATTGAATCAGGCATTTCTTTTACGGACTGGAAGTGGTTAGGGTGGTCATTTAGGACTATATAGAAAAGCATACTTTCCACCATCAAGCTGTTAGTTGAGATGTGATAGGACCGTCTATATTACTGAATAATACTCTGTTTTATTACCAAACCACACATCAAAACCTCAGCCTCAAGGCTGAAATGTACAGAGCAGAAGGGTTCCTACAAGGCTTCAGTGAGCATGCCAGTGATAACTGAGCATAGAGATAGGTGTGTGTATCTCTAATACATGGTAATGCTTCAGTGCACCTAAAGTTTTTAAAGTGGGTAACTGTTGATGAGAAAATCAATGTATTTAAGTTTTTACATATCCTTAGAGTGCTATTAGGCTGTTTGGTTCTTTATAAAAATCAAAACCTTTGATTTTGTGATCAACTCTACTTCTTTCCTGTTTGCACCTTAGAGGATCTGTTTCCAGCCTTCAGAATACCTTTTAATAGTTTCAAGTGATAAAAGGGTGATAGAGATGTCAAAACTATCATCTCCGTTCTATCTTGACATTTTTTTTCTTTTTTCAAGTATAGCACAATTTTAAACCTAAAGTTCCCAATCATCCAAGATATGCTAGGTCTATTAATTCCTATAAATTAGCGAATATACAGATACGTTTTACAGTTGAAGTGGATGGGAGTGAAACAGGAAGCTAAAGGAGTTGAAGAGGCTTACGTCATGGTTAAGAAATGTTGGTTAATTTTACATTGAAAGTAGCCTGGCAGGTTTTAAGAAGGTTTTTCTTTGTTTCGAGATCAATGGATTCTTTTCTCGGTATAGACTAGAGATTTTGGCAATGGAAACAACAGTAGTATGCCTCATGTTTTTGCTCTTTTCACAGGGCTGCAGTTGGCTGGAGCACAATTCCAAAATCGTTACCCAAAACTTTTTTCTAACCTTTGTTTGTTGTATGAAATACTTGTTTTATTAGCCTCGTTGTCTGATATTCCAATTGACTAGTTTCTCTTGAGCTGGTGAACTTTGCTTTTTTGTTTCTTTTCCTTTTGTTTTATTCTTTTCAGTTCCGGGAAGGTTCCTGATCGTCATTAATTGTACTCCTCTACTGACATCAAATTCATTTGTCCAAAAAAAGATTCTCGTTGGACTAAAATTGGACACCTATTAAGAAACAATTTTGAGGTACATTACATGTCTATGCATGTAAATGATGTAATGCTTAAGATCTCATTCATACATGTACAGCGTACATATAGATGAACTCTTAGTAATTACATGTATGTACATATAGTGTACACATGAATTTTGTAACACCTCCAATCTTATGTTCCTTTTAGTTATTTACATAATTTATATAATATACTATAATATTATATAATTTAGTTATTTACATAGTTAATTACTATTACTTTTACTTGAATAAATATTTTTAATTTTTATCAAGTTAAATAATTAAGTATCATTGGTTCGGGTTTCTATATTCTAATTATCACGTAGAATGAGAAATTTCTGTTTGTATTATAAGAGCAAAGTGTAGGATATTTATACAAGAAAAAAGGACTTATTCTAGAAAACCATAATAAATACAATAAATACAATTAAATGACTTAATCCCTAATGTCTAGTCTAAACTTTAGGCTAACTTTATTCTAATTGATACACAACACTCTCCCTCAAGTTGGAGCATATAAGTCATATGCACCAAGCTTGTTACATATATATTTTATCCGAGGACATCTTAGAGACTTAGTGAATATATCTGTCAATTGATCATTTGAATTGACAAATCGAGTAGCAAGACACCCAGATTGAATTTTTTTCCTAATAAAATGACAATCAATTTCAATATGTTTGGCCCTTTCATGGATGCTGCTTGGTTATCACAGACCAGCTCTATCTTTTTTGTGTTCCTAAATTGTATCTCCTGAAGAATTTGCTTTAACCACAGTAGTTCACAAGTTGCTAAAGCCATAGCATGATACTCAGCTTCTGCACTGGATCTTGCAACTACATTTTGTTTCTTACTTTTCCAAGAGATTAGGTTACCACCGATGAACACAGTATCCTGACTTAGATCGCCTATCATAAGGTGAACCGTCCCAATCTGCATAAGTAAAGCCAACAACCTAGGAATTTCCCTTATCTTCATATAATAATCCTTAGCCTAGTACTCCTTTAATATATCGAAGGATTCGAACAACTGCATCCCAATGACTATCACATGGTGATTATAAGAACTGGCTTACTAGACTCACAGCAAAAGATAAATCTGGACGAGTGATTGTGAGATAATTAAGTTTCCCAACAAGTCTTTGATATCTTTCAGGATCTTCAATCAGTTCTCCCTGTCCTGGATGGAGTTTGACATTTGGATCCATTGGAGTGTCAGCTGGTTTGCAGTTTGTCATGCCTGTCTCTTCTAATAGGTCAAGTGAATACTTTCGTTGTGAAATGGCAACACTAGTGCTGGATTGGGCAACCTCAATTCCCAGAAAGTATTTAAGTTTTCCCAAATCTTTGGTTTGGAAGTGGTTACATAGATATTTTTTGAGTTGGACAATGCCTAAATCATCATTATTTGTAATAACAATGTCATCTACATAAACAACTAGATATATGCACTTGCCTTGTGATGTATAGTGAAAAAAGACTGACTGATCAGCTTCATTGTGAATCATTCCAAAATTTTGAACCACAGAATTGAACCGGCCAAACCAAGCTCTAAGTGATTGTTTGAGTCCGTAAAGAGAACGACGGAGACGACATACTTTCCTAGACTCCCTTTGAGCAACAAAGCCAGGTGGTTGCTCCATATAGACTTCCTCCTCCAATTCACCATAAAGGAAGGCATTTTTAATGTCAAGTTGATAAAGTGGCCAATAATTTATAGTTACAATTGATAAGAAGACGCGAATTGAAGCAATTTTAGCAACAAGAGAGAAGGTATCACCATAATCCAAGCCAAAGATCTGAGTGTATCCTTTTGCCACTAAACGGGCTTTTAGTTTTTTAACTTTACCATCCGGACCGACTTTAACCGCATATACCCATCGGCAACCAACCAAAGATTTTTCAGGAGGGAGAGGAACCAAGTCCCATATACCATTAGAATGCAAGGCAGTCATCTCATCAAGCATGGCTTGCCTCCAACCGGAATGAGCTAAAGCCTAACTAGTAGTCTTAGGAACAGAAATAGAATCCAAAGAAGACATAAAGGCATAATAGGGAATAGATAAACGATGATAGCTAAAAAAAGTATAAACAGGATGAGAATTACGAGTGGAGCGAGTACCTTTATGAATGGCAATTGGAGGAGTAGTAGACAAATGTTGGACTGGAGCAATGGCCAATTCGGACGAAGGTAGTGAGTCAGCAAGAGCATCTATGGACTCAAGACGCAAGTGACGATGATAAATCTAGAGAGTAGGGAAGACCTGTGGTGAAGCTTCTAAAGAAGCAAGGGAAGGAACAGGAAGGGTCATAGAGGTACTGTCAGGCATAGTAGACACAAAGAATGGAGAAGACTCAAAGAAGGTTACATCAGGAGAGGTGAAACATCATCGAGTGGTTGGACAATAACATTGGTAGCCTTTTTGGAGATGAGCATATTTGAAGAAAACACACTTGATGGAGTTGACAGCAAACTTATCTTTACCTGGGGTCAAATCATGAACAAAGTAGACACAACCAAAAACACGAAGAGGAAGATGATAAAGAGGGTCATTGGGAAACAATAGAGAATGAGGATTTTGATCATTTAATACAGAAGAAGGCATGCGATTAATTAGGTAACATGCAGTGAGAACAACATCACTCCAAAAAGAAGTAGGAACATTATGATGGATGAGTAAAGTACAAGTTGTTTCAATAAGATGACAATTCTTACGTTCGGCTATCCCATTTTGTTATGGAGTATAGGGATAAGAGGTTTGATGCAAAATCCCTTAAGAAGTCATAAATGTCTTAAAAGAGGTAGATAAATATTCTTTAGCATTATCAGAACGTAAAATAGAGACAGAGATATTAAATTGAGTCTTTATTTCAACATAAATTTTGAAAAATGTTAAATACCTCAGAACGAGTTTTCATCAAGTATAACCAAGTACAATGAGATTAGTCATCAATGAAGGTTACAAAATATTGAAAGCCAAAAGTAGAAGACACATGACTAGGACCCCAGAAATCAGAGTGAACAAGTTGAAAAGGAAATGTATACCTATTATTAAGACTAGTAGGAAAGGAACTACGTGGTTGTTTACCCAACTGACATGGCTCACAAGGGAGGGAGGACAAGGTAGAAAGAGAAGCATCCATTTTGCGGAGTTTGGAAAGGCTTGGATGTCCTAAATAATTGTGGATGAGAGATGGGGAGTAACTGGATGTACAAGAAACTGGAGATGTAGTAGGCAAAAGATGGTATAAGCCTTGTGACTCACATCTTACGCCAATCGTCTTCCCCGTACTCCGGTCCTGGACATAAAAACTTTAATTAGAAAAGGTAATGGAACATTTGTGAGAGTAAGTCAATTTACTAACAGAAATAAGATTGAAAGGAGACTTAGGAACATAAAGGACAAAATCAACATATATGGAAGGAAGAATTTGGGCTTGCCCAATCCCTGTAGTAGCAGTTTTAGAGCCATTGGCCAGAGTTACTAAAGGAAGAGAAGAGGAACTAGAAAGGTAAGAAAATAGATTTTTATTACTAGAGATATGTTCAGAGGCACTTGAGTCAAGAACCCATGGTCCAATGTCTGGGGAATAGGCAAAGCAAGCAGTTACATTACTAATTTGAGCAACCGAGGTAGCCACAGATAACTGTTTAGCTTATTGGTATTGTAGATACTCGTTATAATCTTCACCAATTAAATAAATAGATTATGAAGAATGATTATTAGTCAATGATATGTCAGACTGAGCAACATTGACAAAACGAGATGGTCAACCATAGAGCACCCAACAACAATCTCAAGTATGTCCTAACTTATTACAATGTGTACATTGAGGATGTTTGCGGCCACTACTATGCCCGCTTCCTCCACTTGGATTCCCTTTCTCACCAATTTGAGATACCAAGGTTGAAGAGTCAACAACTGGAGGAACAGTATTATGGATAGTTGGAGCCTGTGATATAGAGATGCGCACCAAATGGGCAAGGACATAATCTAATGTGGGAATATTAGAACCTCCCAAAATTTGATTTCTAACTGCATTAAGATCAGGACATAAATTGATTAGTATCATAACCATAAAAAATTTGTCCCATTGTGCTTCTTGATCAGAAGTTGAGGTTGTGGTAGGCATCAATAATCTAAACTCATGTTTGAGAGCCTCAATTTTTCTCACATATGTGGTAGTATCCAAGTCCTGATGCTTGAGATTGACAAGATTAGATAAAACATCATAATATAGGCGAATATCATTATTATATATTGAGGCTGCCTTGTTCTACACATCATAACATGTTTCATAAACTTAGTATGTCGGAAGTAATCGAGTCCAGAGAATGCCATAATAAGGAACAAAGTTGAGCATCAATTTTTATCCAATCTGATCTATTCATTTCAACTATATCAATGTCACGCTTAGTTAAATGTTCTAAATATCCTTGTCCTTTAAACCATAAGAGAATTGATGCTGCCCAAGATTTGTAATTGGATGCCCTATGTAATTTTCAGAGGTAATGGTAGGTGTTTTCTACTAATAAGGGTGGAAAAAGTACCTGACTTAGTAGTAGTCATCACCATTTTTGGTTTGAAGGAAGCTCTACTTCTTGAAAATAGAAAGAAGACAGCACGACAACCACTAGAAATGAGAAGAGGGCAGCATGGTGATCACTACGGCAGAAATAGCGGCGGTCGACAATGATGGAGGTGACGTCACGCGTTGGCGCGTGGCAAAAACACAGTTCTAGTCAGTGGCGTGTGGCAGCGTGTGGTGATGGCGTTTCGGCTTCTAGCCGATCGAAACCTTCTAAACACGGTGGTGGGCTCGCGTGTTTCAAGAAAAGTCCGGGAAGTGGTCGGGTAATGAGTGACCAAAATTGAAAAAGAATGGAAAAGAAAGTGTTTGGGCTGGAAAGAAACACAGTCTAAAAGAAATGCTACTGAAAGATCATAGTAGGCTCTGATATCATATAGAATGAGAAATTTTGGTGTGTATTATAAGAGCAAAGTGTAAGGTATTTATACAAGAAGAAATGACCTATTCTAGGAAACTATAATAAATACAATTAATATAATTAAATGACTTAATCCTTAATGTCTAGCTTAAACTTTAGGCTAACTTTATTCTAATTGATATAATCTAATTCTAATTGATACACAACAACACGTAACAGAACGGAAATAAAGAAAATAACCATACATATGTATTCATATATATTATGACTAGTTATATCTACATATAATTACATACATTAATTTTTTTTTGAGACATATACCTATAGATATGTGAGGTAGGCAATAGTTTGTCAGCTAGGGTAAGGAGACAACAATCCTATCGTTCATACCCTTATCAAAAACCTACTAGTGGATAATATCTTTCCTCTCATATCTTGAATACATTTATGCCCTCTTTTTCTTTACATCAAAATGAATCATCTTAATTCTCTCCAAAAACATAATAAGGGATCAGTATTGGGACATGTACAACTCCACTTCAAATATTTACATGTCAAAATATAACAACTAGCATACTAATCATGTAGTTCCACCCCTCTTATAGTGGGGGTGATGGGGAAACTTATATAACAACTATTGCTTAGATTTCCTTTACTACCATGAAATATCCTAGAAAGGATATCTCTCTCCATGCTATGTCTACCTCTATTAGAATATGAAATCTACGCATCTGATACACACTAGCATTTATGTGAGAATAAATCTCAATAGCACAACAATCTGTTTAAAATCATTGGCTTATACTATCGTATTCATACAAAAATTTGATACATTCTTTTCATCATCAAATAGAAAATAGTATTTATTGGGATGCAATGCATAAATTATACAATTATAGTGTGTACTTATGAATGCATGCATAGTTTACAGTTCACCTGATGTCAACAATATAGGATATGTCATTTCATCATATATGTACCATGGTAAGTTGTATATATTTACATTTAAAACATAAGCAAGGAAAATAAAACATATTATAATTGTAACATCTCAATTCTATAGTTTCTTTTTAGTTAATTAGATAATATGAAGTAATATGCTATAAGATTGATGAGTTATTATTACCTTTACCTAAATAAATATTTTTAACTTTTATCAAGTTAAATAATTAAGTGTCATTTGGTTCGAGTTTCTATACTCGGGTTCTCACACGTAACTCAACGAAATTTAATAAAAAATAATCAATATATTATACACACACACACATTCACATACATAGATATCCTTTTGAGACATATACCTATAGATATGTGAGGTTTGAATCAGTTTGACAGTTAGGGTAAAAAGGTAACAATCCTGCCATTCATATCCATTTCAAAACCCTACTAGTGGATAACCTTATTTCTCTTACATATCTTAAATACATATATGCCTTTATTTCTTGTACATAAAAAATAAACATCTCGACCCTTTTCAAAAACATAATAAAGGGTTAGAATAATGGGTATGTATAATTTTACTTTAAATATCTACATGTCAAAATGTAATGACTACTATACTAATCCTAGATTCAATCCGTCTAGTAGGTGAGGGTGATGGGAGAACTTCTATAACAGTAATAACTGACACTTCCTTAATGGGTATTTTCATTAGCACTACCTCCACCCCCAAAAGGATTTGAAATCTAAAGCATTTGATACACACTAGCATTTATGTAAAAATAAATCTTAATAGCATAATAATCTGTTTAAAAACCACTGGCTCATACAAAACTTTACTACATTTTTTTTCTTGTCAAATAAAAAATATCTACTGGGATGCAATGCAAGAATTATACGATTATAACATGTAGTTATGGATGCATTCATACTTACAATTTACTAGATGTCAACAATATAAACTATGTCATTTCATCATATATATTTGTCATAATAATATGATCATATTCACATTTACAACATGAGTAAAGAAAACAAAGTGTTTCATATTGGTCAATGCCAAAATCATCATATAAGCTATCTGGAGAGTTACCTAGTGAACAACTCAACATGCTCGTATAGCACTCGTGAATGAGTTCTGAGTCGAGTCCTTATGGTCTCTGGCCATTAACAGTCCGTGCCTGCCTTGTACTATCTATAGCATTCTTCAGTAGATCCGAGTACACATAAGTCATTGCCCTCTCTGACAGATCATACCCAACTCACTCAATGGTCTCTGCCAACTTTGACAGATCATCCCTGACCAGTGAGATAGATATCCCTTTGGATACTTCATTTCTCTTTCGTCCAAAAAAGGAGTTGGTATAACTCACGAGATTACTATCACCTTTGACAGATCACGCTTACTCTGCCCTTGCAGATCATGAGGCTATGGAATCACCATTCTTTTTTTATGGATCACATTCCCAGTAAGCTATTAACAAGTATATATTCTAGAGTGATTTGACTTATGTTATTGTTATGCTTAATTCTAAGTACATGACTCTTTTTAGTTGTCCATAGAAGAGTTCACCAACTTAGAGTTTGCAACTATCACGGTGTTTTCAAAATAATTTAGGATTGAGTGGATGTTTTACCATCCCAAATCATGGTTCGACAGTGGAATGTCCAACGATCGTCTCATACCAATAGTAGGTTATTCAATCATGAGCTTATTTACCATTAATGCATATACTTGGAATACTTTTCTCTTTTCTCTTCTATGTTTTTTACTTTTTTTTTACTCAATCTCATGTGACATGTTACCCAAACTTGTAATCCTTATATGATGGCATTATTGTTGACTCTATTGAACATACACTTATGAAAATGAAAACTTAAACTCAATAACTTCTTCTAACCTTTGAGGTTTCTTTTCAAAGACTAGATGACTCTTTTAAAATTTTTTTTTATGAAAAACATTCCTAGCAATCGACCTACACCTCATAGCAGTCAGCTTATAGAAATAAAACCTTGAAAACTCATACAGAAGGCTACAAGTCAGCTGCTAGAACTATACCAATCGATTATAGGCTAACAGAGAGCTATCAATCAACTTTCAAGCACATGGCAGTCGATTGATAAGGTACTGTAAGCTAGTAGTCGCACGGTGGATGCTCGACAGTCAACTGCTAGGAGCTAGCAATCAATTGATGCCTACCTATTCTGGAAAATTTTAAGCTGAAAAACATGAAAGTTGACTTGTAGGATCTTGAGGCTTTATTTTCACTGCTATAAAGGGCTACTTAGTTTGAATTTTATCTCTTTTAAGTCTAGAAAAAGCATGAGTTTAGTTTCATATACATTAATTCATCATTTACTCCATAAATCACTCACTTTCATGCTCAATGTCATCTATCATCGATTGAAATACGTTTCCATCATGGTGAACAGTAAAACTCATTTTTCAAAATCTGAAACAATCTGATTCAAGCATGAATAAGTACATCTATACCACATAAATACCCAACAAAAGTTAGAAATACAAAGAATATAAGTTTAAACCTCTCTCTTAATTCAAATAACATTAAAATCATCATTTTCATTAAAATAAATAATGTTTTTGAAGAAGGGTATTAGATTGTTTACTACTTACTTTGATTTTTGTTAAAATTTATGTTGATGCTTGCCTAGACATTCCCTAATGCGATTTCGTTCCCTGATGCAATTTCCTACTCCTGAAAATGCTAAAATCCACAATAAAATCTTTTTCCTTCTCAATCTCTCTCTTTCTCTCTAAAATATTTTCTTTCTCTTTATAAAGCCTAAAGATAAGCTGGTGGTTATGAAGTGTTATAGTTTTTAACTAACATAGGAGTTCCTATAGTTAAGGAAACTACAACCTTTGACTGATTTTCTTCTATTTAATTTAAAGTCGAGACCAAGTTTTTAGTCACTCGATCTCAAATGACAATTTCCCCGTTCATGTGAAGAATTACAATTTTACCTTTGAAATATTAGCTAAAAAATTTAAAAATCGGTTAGCTACAGTAACTCCCTCAACTGAACTTTTCCCTTTTTATTTTAGTTCCTATTCTTTTCCTATCAATTTTATCCCCATTCACTTTCAACTTGGTCTCCTCACTCTCTTTCAATTAAGTCCTTGAACTAATGCAACTATATACAAACTAATGCAGCAAGAACAAGCATTTAACTTATTCAATAACTAATAAGCATCTCTTATAAATAGTAGGAGTGGATGTTACATTTCTTCCTTCTTTTAAAATAATTTTATCCTCAAAATTAGTGTGTATCTATTGAAAAATCTCTAGGTAGATCCTTCTTATATCTTCTTCCTTCTCTCACATAGCCTCTTGTGGTGATGACTAATTCCATAACACTTTCACCAGTGGAATAGTCTTATTCTTTAATTGCTTGACTTCAATACCAATGATTTTCAAAGGTTTTGGATGGTAAGTCATATTATCTTTTAACTGTACTGTACTGACATCAAGAATATGTGAAGGGTTTGGATTGTATTTTCAAAATTAAGAAACATGAAAAACATTATGGGGATTGGAAAGAAATAGGGGTAAAGCTATTTGGTATGCTGATGAATAAATTCTTTTCAAATTTTAAAATGATCCAATGTATCTAGGATTTAGTTTTCTGGACTTGATAGCTCTAGTAACTAGGGAAACTCTATGGAAAATATGATCTTTTTTTTTATCAAATTCAAGTGGTTTTCTTCTCTTATCAGTATAACTCTTTTGTCTATCTTAGGTTTTAATCATCTTTCCCTTGATTATTCTTATCTAGTCAATAGTTTGTTGCACTAACTCAATTTCTAGCAACTGTCTTTCCCTTACTTCAAGCAACTATCTTTCCCCTACTTCAAATCAATATAAGGGTGGTTGACATTTTCTTTCATACCAGGCTTCATAAGGTGTCATTCCTATGCTAAAGTGGAAACTATTATTGTAAGCAAACTCCACTAGTGTCAAGTTCTTATCCCAACTTCCTTTTTGTTCTAAGGCACAAGTTTTAAGCATATCTTTTAGAATCTATATGATTCTTTTAGTCTACCCATCAGTTTGTGGATGGTAAGTAGTGCTAAAGTTAAGCTTGGTACCAAAGGCCTCTTGTAAGGCTTTGCAAAATCTAGAAGTAAGTTTAAGGTCTCTATCTGATACAATGCTAGTGGTCACTCCGTAGAGTCTCACTATTTCTTAAATGTACAATTGAGCTAGTTTATCCAATGAGAAATTTATCTTAATGGGTAAGAAATGTATAGACTTAGTTAATCAGTCTATTATTATCTAAATTACATCATTTACTGACTGAATCTTGGGTAAACTAATTACAAAATTCATAGAAATTTTATCCTATTTCCATTAAAGGATTTCAAATGTAACATCTGTTCCTTCGATTTATTAGGAGATGTTTGTTAATTTTAAATGAATTAAATGTTTATATTTGTTGCATTAAATTGTATATAGTTGCATGAGAATGAAGACTTTAAGGGAAACGAAAGAATAGGTGTAACACCCCCGTTACCCTATGGTTCCTTTTAAGTGTTTAAAGATATAATGTATATAATTATCATAATAATGGTGTGTTACTGTCACTTCTACCCGAGTAAATTTTAAACTTTTTATCAAGTTGATTAATTGAGTTTCATTTGAGTTGGTCTCTACTCTTGGGTTCTCTCAACATCGCAGCAGAATAAATATATATAATAACCTTGGATTAACTATACATAGACATGCATTCTAATTAAATATAATTAGTTAACTATTGGACATAAAGGTAACAATTCTGCCACTCATGCTACTATAATTTCATCTAAGCATCATTTTATTCACATATATGTCTAACTGGACTACATAAAATGGATCATTACTAGTCTTTCCCAAAATATCATGAAAGCTAGTACAAATAAGACAAGCGCCTATTCTATCTCAAAATGGTCACTTTTGTGTATCCCATGGTGGGTACTTACTCCTACTTTACCTTCTCTCCAACTCGGAACCTACACATCTAGTACATGTCAACAATAACGTGAGAATTGAATCTCAGTAGCAATGCAACTTGTTACAAAATTCATTGATCTGTACCACCGTGCTCGCCCGAAAAAGCTCTACATTCTTTCATAAAACATATCACATGCTAATGGGATGTAATGCATGTAACATTTAGTCATGTTGTGTACTCATACATATGCATATTTATCAAAACATATCATCTTTAAGACATGGGAAGTGCATTTATCATCATTCTTATCATAAAACATTTCTTATAAAACACATGTGTGATAGTAAACATGTCATCATTTCACTTTCATAACATATGAGTAATACATAAAATACCCTAAGAGTAATCGGGAGAGTCGCCCAACAACAACTCCACGCACCACTGTCTATATGAATGAGTGCATGTCTATTTAGCCATGCCTTAACTTTTGTACATTCTGAGGCATCCCCTAGTGGATCCAAGTACCTTAATGGTCTTTGTCCCTTTCTGGAAAATCATCCCTGACTAGTGGAATTCCTCCCTTTTGTCCCAAATGGGGTTGGTATAACTCTCATAGGATCACCATCAACTTTACCTGTATCATTTTCTCTTTTCTTTTAGGTGGATCATAATACTATGGAATCATCACCATTCCTTCGAGGTGGATCACACTACCGGTACGTTACTCTCTACATATATCCTAGGGTGAATCGACCCATGCCGATGGTTATGCTTAACTCAAGTATGTGTTTCTCATATAGCCCTTGGGAGATGGCATTAACTTAAAGTTCGAAACCACCAAAGTGTTTGTGAAATCATCTAAGTTCAACTAGATGTTTAACCATCCCAATTTATGACATAACTGTGGAATGCCTAACGATCATCTCATATCGACAATCGGTCACTCGATCATGAGCTTATCTACCCTAAGGCATACACTGAGAATACTTTCTTCTTTCTCTTTTTGTGTTTTTTCTCTCTCTTTGTTTTACTATCAAAAGGGTCTCATCATTCAAAACTCATAGTTTTCTTGCTTACCTATGTTGTGAGCCTTAAATTAAGTTAGTATGAAGAATTACTAAGCTCAATTTTCATTAAAAATTTCATTTCACAAGCTAGAGGGCTGACAATCGACTGCTAGAAGGCTAGCAGTTGGCTGGTGGCTCTTTGTATTCCTCAAGTGGAAAACAGCATTGGTGGCTTTCTAAAATACGTCTTGGGCAAAATAAAAGCACGACAGTCGACTGCTAGGATGGCCAGTCGACTGCTTAGTGCAAACTCGGGCCCGATAGTTGACTGCTAGGAATCTGTCAATTGGCTGCTAAGCCTCTGTTCGCACTTCTGGGTTTCCAAGAGCATGACAATCGACTATGAGGATGGCCATTCAACTCCTTAGTGCAGACCCAGGCCCGACAGTCGACTGCTAGGAATCTGGCAGTCAGCGCTAAGCCTCTATCTACACTTCTGGGTTTTTCATGAACATGGCACTTGACTGCCTCATACGTAGCAGTCAACTGCTATGCTCCTCTACAATTCAAAAAACATGATTTTGATAGTATCCAATCCAAAATACATTCCATTTTCAATTCTAAATGCATGAGCTTAATTTTCATACCACAACTTTTAATTCTCATAAAATATTTCTCATCCATTAACTCAAACATGGTACATTCAAAGAAAACTAGTCTATATCTTTAGATGAACACAACCCAACTCTTTCAATCCATTACAAGCACACATATGAGCATACATTTAGCAACACAACATCCCATAGAAATATAAAAGTATACAGAATCTAGGTTTAATCCCTAATCTTAGTTCGAATAGTTAGAAATTCATATTTTGCAGCAACAGTAAACTTTTTAGAAAAAGAGAGGGGTTTAGGATGGATTGCTATCTTGATTCTTGACAGAATGTGTGTTTGATGTATTAGAAATGATCCTCCCTTACTGTAGAACTAATTTTCAGCTTCAATTTACTCTTTCCTTCAGCAAAATCTCCCTCCTTTGCCCTAACTCGACCCTTTCTCTCTTTACTCACCCCTCTTGCTTCTCTCTTTAAGAATGCTGAAGGTTGAAAGTGTAGGAGGATTTAAGGTTGCTACTAAGGTTTAAGGGATTTTGAAAAATTTCTCTTTGGTCCTTGAGCTATTTTGCACTTATAGACTCCCTCATCTTTTTCCTTTTCAATTAAGTTCCTAGCTACCTCTTACTAAACCTTTATTTATTTTATTTCAATTTAGTCCCTAGGCTAATGCAATTATATGCACTAATGCAATATACACAATCATTAAACATTAAATTAACAATTATCAAACATCTCTTTAATTATTAGAGCGGATGTTACAATAGGGACCAAATTGAAATGAAAAAGATGAAGTGAGAAAAATTGTGTGAATTTTCAATACTTCAAGGTAGCAAACCATAATTTTAGCCAAAAGAGTTACTGTAGCAACTAGAATTTTGAAACTTCCCACTAGTGAATTAGGGGCAAAATGGTAATTTAACAAATAGTCGGAGAAATTATCATTTTGGGCCAAATGGTCAAGAATTAGAACTAGAATTGCAAAGTCTGGGACTACCTATAAATAAAGTTGAACTTTAGAACCTTCATTTCTTACCTTTACTCCAAAAATTTTAGAGAGAGAAAGAAAAAGTTAGAGAGAGAAAGTGAGCAATTGTGAGGGAAGAAGATTGTAAGAAGGAGTTGAGTATTCTAAAAGCTAGGAAAACACACTAGCATACTTCAAAACCATCATCTATAAGCTGTAAATTAACAATAAGGTAACAAATCACCTAAAACTTCTCAATTTCAAAATTTACTGTTCATAGCTAGAAATTTTAGTTTTTCATGCTGTTTAAACTTGAGAGGGAATAAAATCTACATTCTTGACATTTTTAATTACTATTGGATATTTTAAACTATATGGATATACTTATGAATGCTTAATTGCAATTTTGAAAATGGGTTTTTCCTTATGTTTAAGAAAAAGGTTAAATCCAAGATTTGAGTAAGAATAATTAGTAGTTTAGGTTGTTTTTGTGTGATAAATGAAGCTTTGTACTGATATTGAGTTGATGATTGTTAAAAATGATTTATAAACTGATTATCGGGTAGAAATTTTGGTCAACCGCAAGTCTTAAAAATAGAGTATAACAATACAGCTAACTGCTAGCTCCTAGCAGTTGACTGTCATGTTATTTTCTTACCCAGAAATACATACAGAGTGCTAGCAGTCGCCTGTCAGTCTTTGGAAGTCGACTGCCTTACTTATATTTTTCAGAAAATTGCCAAGAACAGAACAATCGACTGTCGGGCTTGTAGTAGTTGACTAGTAGCCCTTAGGTTTGAAAAATTTTCAAGATAATAAGCTGCAAGTTGACTGTCAGGAGGTTGGAAGTCGATTGGTATGCCTCTATTTTGGAAAATGAACTTAATGACCTAATTCAAAGTATAATTAGCCCTAAATTCTACTAAAATGAGGGATTTGGACTTGAAACGTAATGGTTAACAAGAGAATTGAGATTGTTTTGATAATGAATTAGAAAGAGAAGAGAAATATGAGATTTTAAAATAAGATGATCATGCATAATAAATGAGAATAATTGCAACTGGTTAAACCACAAGAATTGCTGCAAATAGTTATATCGCGAGAATCATTGCAATTGGTTATACAGCGAGAATTGCTATAATTGGTTATACTGCAAAAATATTACAGACGGTTAACCACGGGAATATTTCAGATAGTAAACCACGAGAATATTGCTGATGGTAAACCACAAGAATATTGTAGATAGTGAAAACCACAAGAATATTGCAGATGGTCAAGGACAACGAGAAAACTCATTAATGAATGAGAAATTTTTAAAGATTTCTCTTATTATGCTTTTGATTATGGCCATAGAAAAATGCTCTGATTTATTTTGTTTACTTGATATGTGGATATAATATTGTTACCATTACAATTTGAGAATATATCATGTGTGGTGGATGTGATAAAATGCATGTGTATTCATGAGTATATGTGAGAAAATTTTGTAATTCATGCTTGTTATTCCAATAGTTATAATATGTTGATTGATGAGAAAAGAATGTAGTATAATTTTGTACCAGTACGGTGGTACAAATTGACAGTTTTTAAAATTTCAGGTGATTATTGCTACTGAGAAATGTTTCTCATTAAATGCTGATTTATATTAGATGCCTAATTTCCAGATTTTATTAGAAGTTGAAGTGGAATGGGTGAACATACCCATCTTGGGTTACTTTATGATAATAAAGGAAGTGTGGGTGTAACACCCTCTATCCTACGGTTTCTTTTAGACATTTAAGAAGATATAACATAAAAAATTATCAGAGTATTGGTGTTACTATTACTTCTACCTGAGTCAATTTTAAACTTTTTCCCAAGTTGATTAATAGAGTGCATTTGGATTAATCTCTACTTTCGAGTCCTCTCAATATCACAATGGAATAAATACATATAGCATACACCTAGATTAACTATACATAGACATACATTTTTAATCAAATATAGTTAATTAACTATTGGGCATGGAGGCAACAATCTTGCCACTCATAACCCCCTTAATTAGGTTATTTATCAATTCAGCCTAGTTCTTATACAGATAAGTTAGAACAGGCTATACAAAATAATCCTACACTAGCCTTTCTCATAATATCATGAAGGCCAGCTCAATCCTAACATGTACTTATGCTATCCAAACTAAACAGTTTGTGTGCCCAGATTGGACACTTCTTCATACCTTACCTTCATTCTCCAACTCAAGGGACCTACACATCTGGTACATGTCAACACTATTGTGAGAAATGAATCTCAGTAGCAATACAACCAGTTACAAAATCCGTTAACTTGTACCACCGTGCTCGCACGGAAAACCTTTACATTCTTTCATAAAACATATAACATACTATGGGATGAAATGAGTGCAACATTTAATCATGTTATATACTTATATATATGCATGTGCATTTAAAATATATCAACTTTAAAACATGATAAGTGCATTTATCATCATTTTCATCATAAAATATTTTCCATAGAGTAATAAATATGCCTTTTGATGGTACATATGAGCAGGAGGAAACAATCAGAACATACGAACTATCAAGAGTGTTGCCTAGCAACAACTCAACGTACCACTACATACATGAATGAGTTATCCTGGTGATTAACTGTGCTATTATAGTAGTTGAGCTATCCTGGTGAATAACTGCACCACTACGGTAACTCTACTACATAGTACTACCGAGGCGTCCCCCAATCGGATCCAACGTATAATCTCAATAACTCACGGGATCACTATAAAGCCTTTGCACAGGTTCTATCCTCTTCGCTTTCGCTGATCATAAGGCTATGGAATCATTACCCCTTTTTCAGTGGATCATGCTCCGGTATGCTATTCTCTAACATATACGCTAGGGTGATTCAGCTCATATCTATGGTTATACTTTAACCTTAAGTATGTGTTTCTTCATCGCCCTTGAAAGACACATTAACTTAGGGTTTGCAACCATCACAGTATTTTCGAAGTCATCTATGTTCAAATGGATGTTTAACCATCTTAATACATGGCACAACCGTGGAATGCCAATGACCATTCCATATCGACAATCGGTCACTCAACTTATGAGCCTATCTACCACTAGTGCATATACCGAGGATACTTCACTCTTCCTTTTTGATGTCTCTCCGCTCCCTTTTATATCACTATCACAAGGACCATTCTTATCCAAGTGAAAAGTGACTCTATCCTTTGCACATTACTCAAAACTCTTAGTTTCTTTGCTTACCCATGTTGTGAGCCTTAAATTAAGTTAATATGAAGAATTACTAAGTTTAGTTGCCATTAAAAACCTCATTTCATAAACTAGAGGGCTGGTAGTCAACTGCTGGAAGGCTGACAGTTGACTGGTGGCTCTCTGTATTCCTCGAGTGCCAAAGAGCAAGTTACTGGCAGCCGGCTGGTGGCTTTCTAGAATGCGTTATGGGTAAAAATATGAGCACGATAGTCAATTGCTAAGATTGCCAGTCGACTGCTCAGTGTAAACCTGAGCTCGATAGTCGACTGTTAGGAACCTGGCATTCGGCTGCTAAGCCTCTGTCTGCACTTCTAGGTTTCACAGGAACAGGGCAGTCGACTGCCCCTACTTAGCAGTCAGCTGCTATGCTCCACTGTAGTTTAGAAAACATGATTTTGATAAAACCCAGTCTAGAATGCATTCTATTTTCAATTCTAAATACATGAGCTTAGTTCCCATACAACAAACTTTACTTTTCATTAAACATTTCTCATCCATTAGCTCAAACATGGTACAATCAAGGAAAACTAGTCTATATCCCTAAATGAACACAACCCAGCCCTTCCAATCTATTAAAAGTATATATATGAGCATACATTCAGCAACACAACATCCTATAAAAGTATAAAAGCATATAGAATGTAGGTTTAACCCTAACCTCAGTTCAAACATGTAAAAATTCACATTTTCCAACAACACTAACATTTCAAAAAAAGATGGGGTTTAAGATGGATTGCTACCTTGATTCTTGGAGAAATGTGTGTATTTGATGTGTTAGAAATGATCCTCCCTTGCTATTGGACTGATTCTTAGTCTCAAATATGCTTCGTTCTCAGTAAAATTCCCTCCTCAAGCCCTAGCTCTCCTTTTTCTCTCTCTAGTCGCCCTTTCAGCTTCTCTCTCTAAAATCTGGTATGGTAGAAGTGTGTGTGGGTTTTGGCTGCAGCTAGGGTTTAAGAGAGGTTTGCATATTTACCCTTTGGTCTCTCATCTATTTTGTACTCTTGGAATCACTTACTTTTCCGTTTTCAATTGAGTCCCTAACCACCTCTTTCTAAACCTTCATTTAATTCCTTTCAATTTAGTCCATAGGTTAATGCAACTATATGCACTAATGCAACATACACAAGAATTAAACATTAAATTAACAAGTATCAAACATCTTTAATCATAATTAGAGCAGATGTTACAGTGGGTCATTTTAGTAATAGATATCCCCCCTACTCGTCCACCCATTGAAAGGGTGGACATGCAGGACTAGTGTGTTAGTAGGATGTCTTGAATTGTAAATATGTATGCCTAATACCCTGAACCCTTAATATCTTTTAGCAATGGGTTAGGAAGATTTTTGGTGTAAAAATATAGGGCATATATGTATTAGGATATGTGAACTAAGAATTCACTAATGGTCTTTTGTTTAAAAACAAGTATGAGTGACAAGTTTGTTGTCTCCTTACCCTAATTAACACTCACATATCCATAAATATATGTCATGTGGATGTTACTTATAACTATTGTAAATGAATGTGGCTGTAAATATAAATGTTTTGTGTTTTATTTCATTTAATGTAAGTATTTCCGCTACATTACGTGTGAAAATTCTGAGTGTAGATGTTACTTATATGTCCTGTGGATGTTACTTATAGCTAAGTATGATGCCTAATAAATATATGTCCTGTTGATGTTACTTATAACTATTGTTTAATGTAAGTTGTAGTACTTAATTATTTAACTTGGTAAAAAGTTAAAAATTTACTCAGGTAGAAGCAGTAGTAACTCATCAATCATACATTATATTATATTATATTATTTAATTAACTAAAAGAATCATAGGATTGGGGGTGTTACATCAAGAGGTTGTAATAGCCCTACAAGTTTCTGATGTTTGATCTTCATCTGTTAGCACACTAAACATCTAGCATCATACTTAGCTATGTGCTTCTTCATATTTGGCCACCAAAATTTTTCTTTCAAATATTGGTACATCTTATTAGTATCAGGATGAATAGTATGTTGCTCTTATGGGCTTCCTCTAAGATTTTGTCTTTCAATCCTCCTGATTCGGTGAATTATACCCTGTTTTGAAATGTTACTACCCCATCAGTTCCTCTCTTGAATTCCTTTAGGTCCTTTAGGGACTTTAAGAATTTATCCTCTCTTTGAGCTTCTAGGATTTGAGTTCTAAGAAAATTTTCAATTTTCATTTCAATTGGACAGATCCTATCTAACAATACTAGTGTGGACAAACTCAAGTTTCTAAACTTTTCTATTAAGCTTATCTCATTTATCCTCAATTGAGCCACATGGAGGGATTTCTGTTTAAGACATCTGTCACTACATTTTCCTTCCTTGAGTATTTTTGAGTTCAAAGTCATAATCTTTAATGAACTCCATCCAACTCCTTCGCTTCATATTTAGCTCCTTTTGATTAAAGAGATACTTGAAACTTTTATAATCACTAAATACCTCAAATCTATATCTAGATCCATAAAGATAATGTCTCTAAATCTTCAAGGAAAACACTATGGCTGTTAATTCTAAATCACTAGTAGGATAATTGCCTTCATGAGTTCTTAGTTTTCTATAGGCATAGGTAGTCACTCTTTCATTTTGCATTAAGACACACCCTAGACCCTTCTTGTATACGTTACAATACAATTCAAAATTTTCTAAGGGATCGAGAATAGTCACGACTGGTGCAGTCATTAGCCTCTCCTTCAAAGTCTAGAAACTATGTTCATATTTGGAATCCTACACAAATAGAACATCCTTCCTGATCAACTTAGTCAAAGGCAACATGTTCTGTAACGACCCCCTTATTCTACTTTACATACATCAAAGTATATACTAGCGAAAGCATTGACATTTACAGTAAATTTTTCACTTTCCCAAATTAAGGAACTCAGAGAGCTTCTATTGGTTGAGTTTAACCCAAATAGATTCTCCTACAGTCTATTCAAATTACACTCAACCACCTATCTTGCGCAGCATTTCTAATGTCATGATATATATTGATACATACTACTCTGGAATATAAATTCTAGCAGTCAGTCAGAGACAATTGAGATATACTATGCCATAAATACTAAACTCATACATACATCCAAAATTTAATTTATAATCTGTTATACAACTCTAAATCTAACACATTTGTCAATATATATACACAAAACCTTTAGTCTACTACAGCTCCAACTTAGGATTATACAATTCTTCTGGCATTTCCTGGTAGTCTTGGCATCTACTCTCATGCCTAGCTATCTCCTAGGCATCCCCTGTTCTTGGTCATCTAAGCAAACAACTTAATGAAATTTTATAAATACCAGTAGAGAAATTTACAGATTAATTACTTTCAAAATTAGTTGCATACTCAACTGTGTCAAGCAAAAAAAAAATAATCCCCCACAAATTAGTTGAAGAACAAGTGAATTACTAAATACTTTCAAACTATAATAAATATAGGAAATAAAGGCAAAACATATCATGAGTATAACATTATAAATCTGAAAAATCATACTTAAAAATCATGCCTGAAGTTCTCATATGTAATTCTATCACACATTTCATGTGATCAATCATCTCAAGTTGAATGTCGTTTTATCTAAGGGTGTGATTTGTAACACCAATCACTTGAAAATAATGTCTTATTTTGTGAGTGTGATCTGTAACACCAATCACCCACTCAAGGACAGGTGAGAGTTAACTTCCAAGGCATCTCCCGGCATGTACACATTGCTAGTCTCATCCTCATACAGTCTATATGGCAATACATACACATAGTCGACCAATACTCAAGGTTATAGGATATTATACTTAAACCAAAACATCACCCCGTATAGGCTATCCACCCTTACTCCTTAAACCTTCCATAGGGTTGTCCTAGTTTAATGAATAATTTTCAAAAAATGCAGAATAATTCAAATAAAATAATCAATTTATAAAACAATCTGCATAGGGAACATTCAACGGCCATCCCACGGCCATCCTATACCAACTATTGAATGTCCACCCTAAGTTAGTCCATCCCTATGGGATATAACCCAATAGCCAAATCTAGCAAACATGCAATGAGAATCTCATACACAGGCAATTCTTTTCTATACTCGTGAAAATTTTAAGTAAATTAATCATGTTCAGCAATCATTCCCATTCAATACACAATTCATTCTCAAAGCAGTAATTCACAACATTAGTTAAAAGTCAGGGGAGTGTAAATTACTCTACTTTTTTATCGTTTGCTCTTATTTTGAATAGGGTTTTCCTCTTTTACCCTTAGGTCATCTTCCCGATTAGTTTCCTAAGGGAAAAAAACTTAAATCTTACACTATTTTCTTCCTATTATGTAATCATGCAATTCTCTGTCTTAAGGTTTCACCAAGGTTTTCTCTAAATTCCCCTTTTTTCTCCTTGTCATTTCTTTGGTTTTATACTACTCCTATCATGAAATTCTCATATAGGATGATGTTTGAACCTTATTCAAATCAAAACTAGGGATTTCCAACCTCAAATCATGATTTAAAACCATTTTTCCACATCAAGGGAGCTGCCAGTCGGCTGATTGCTCTTTGGAAGGCTGAGTTTCGCAAGATAGGAGCCCAACAGTCGACTGATGCATACTTGGCAGTCGACTGGCGCACCTCTGTGTGCGATTTTGGGCTTCATAGTGGCTCGATAATTGACTGGTGCATGCCTGACAGTCGATTGCTAAGCTACTATGTGCAATACTAGGTTTGCAAAGAACATGACTGTCCATATGTGCATGCTGGCAATCAACTATTTTATTCTTTGATAATCCCGAAGGGCTAGTTTTCCCAGAATGTAGCCCAAATTACCAGTCCATAACATCTAAAAATTATATGAGCTTAGTCCCTAATCATTTTCGCACAAAACCCATACAGTTTTAAGTCCAAAACATCAAGAAAATCAAAGAATCCACATACAAATCAAGTGGAATAAAACCTAACTGTAGAAATTTTGGTTTAAGCTTCGAAATTGCTAAATGGAAGCAGATAGTCTCCACATTTTAGTTCAGAAATCTATTTCTAAGCTCAAGCTAGCATCTAAATCAGTTTATCTAGTCCAAATCGCAGAAAAATCTAAAATGCCCTATATTGTCCTATTTTTATTTTCCCTATTATATTTTGACAAATTTAGGGCATTTTTTAGTAGAAATCTATTCCTATATGATGTTTAAGTGATTCTTTATAGCTTAGAAGAGGGATTCTTACCTCAAATCTAAGTTCAGAAGCTTCACTCTCGATTTCCTCCTTCCTTTTCGTCCTGCCCGTGCTCTTCCCTTTCTTTCTCCTTAGTTGTCCAGTTCTCTCTTTGGTGTGGGGAGTCCAGGAGTATTTAAGGGAGGAAAAAGTGAAATAGCTAAACTTAAGGGACCTCCTAGCAAAATGAGAAAATTGCACTTTAGTCCCTCCTATTTCAACCCCAATCTCCTTCATTTTATTTCAAATCTTCATACGAAATTTCAAAATTATAATCATTATTAGAAATTTCAAGGGACCGGCTATTACATGTTCTGCAAAAACCCTTGAATGAATCTCCTATAATAACTGGCTAATCTGAGAAAACTTTATATTTTGATCACTATTCTAGGTTTTTCCAAACCAACCACTGCCTTTTTCTTACTTAGATCTATTGCCACCCCATCTTTGGTAATTACAATTCCTAAAAACTTCACCTCTTCTAGCTAGAACTCACTATAACGAACCCTTTATCCTACTTTACACATCACAGAGTATATCTTAGCAGAAGCATAGCAAATCATAATAAATTTTTGAATTTTTCCACATTAGGGAGCATCAGAGGGTCGCTACTGGTTGAGTGTAACCCAAATAAACTCTTCTCACAGTTCATTCAAATTTCACTCAACCACTTTTTCTGTGCAGCATATCTATTATCGCATTATACAATCATATACTAC
Source organism: Senna siamea (assembly GCA_031216115.1). Taxonomy (NCBI): domain Eukaryota; kingdom Viridiplantae; phylum Streptophyta; class Magnoliopsida; order Fabales; family Fabaceae; genus Senna; species Senna siamea. The sequence continues at coordinate 20,521,706 of CM062363.1, read as the reverse complement.
TCTGGAATATAAAGTTCTACCAGCCATCAGGTAAACAATTGAAATATGCTATGCCATAACAATCAATCTATACATACATCAAAAATTGAATCACAATTCATCAGGTTCATTATTCAATTTTATATCTAAGACATTCATCATTAAATATATATATATACAAAATCTTGAGCCTACTACAAATGTGGCTCAGTACTATACACTTCTTTTAGTATTGCCTTGTAGCCTTGGCCTCTCTCTCATGCCCAGTTATCTCCTAGACATCCCTTGTTCCTGGTCATATGAATAAACAACTTGATGAGATATATAAATCCTAGTAGAACAATTTACAATTCAATACTTTTAAAAATAGTCATAAGTTTAGCTGTGTCAAGCACAGAAATCGACTCCCCAAAATTAGTTCAAATACATATGAATTACTAAATACTTTCAATTTAGAATAAACATGGGAAATCAATTCAAAACAACATGAGTATAACATCTTAAATCTGTGGAAGTCATACTTTTAAATCATGCCTGTAAATCTCATACATATATATATTTATCACAAATCTCATACATATATATATATCTATCACAAATCTCATGTGATTATCTTCTCAATTACATGCCATTTTATCAAAATCATAGGTTTTAGTTAGGTATGATCCGTAATACCAATCACCTGAAAATAGTGTCCAAATTTTGTGAGTGTGATCTGTAACACCAATTACCCACTCAAGGATAGGCGAGATCCAACTTCCAGGGCATCCCCCAGCATGTGCACAGTGCTAGTCTCATCCTCATACAATCTATATGTCAATACATACACATAGTCAACTAATACTACAGGTTATAGGACATTACACTTAAACTAATATGGCACCTCGTATAGACCATCCACCCTAACTCTTTAAGTCTTCCATAGGGTTGTCTTGTTTTAATGGGTAACTCCTAACAGATACAAACTAATTCAGATAAAATAATTAAGTTTATAAAGTCGTCAGTAAAGTGAACGTTCAACGGCTGTCCCATATAAGCCATTAAGTGTCCACCCTTAGTTAGTTTGTCTCTATAGCATATAACCCAATAGCCAAATCTAGCAAACATGTAATGAGCATCTTAGTAGACACAGGCATTAATTCTATACTCATATAAAAATCTCATACTTATCAATTCAGTTTCAGCATTCATTTCCCATTTCAATACAAAGATTTCATTCAAAAGAGAAATTTACAAAATTAATAGAAACCAGGGGAGTGTAGATTACTCTACCTTTACCGTTTGATCCTTTTTTGACTATGGTTTTCCTCTTTTACCTTTAGTTTGCCTTTAAAATTCGTTTCCTGAGGCAATAGGTAGGGTTCATCTTCTAGTTTTCCTCAAATATACATTTATGCAAATTCTATATCTTAATGTTTCACTAAGGTTCTCTCTTAAATCCCTTTTTTCCTTGTTATTTTTAGACTATTTCTCATTCAACACGCAAATTTTCATGTGTGGTGATGTTTTAAACCTCATTACAATCAAAACTAGGGATTTCCAAGTTCAATTCATGTTTTGAAACCATTTTTCACATCAAGGGTGCTAACAGTCGGCTATCAGGGGTTAGCAGTTGGTTGATTGCTCTCTGGAAGGCTAAATTCCATAAGATAGTGTCCCGACAGTCGACTGATGCATGCCGGGTAGTCAACTGCTGTGCTTCTGTCTGCAAGTTTTGGGCTTATAGTGGCTCAACAATCAAATAGTGCATGCCTGACAGTCGACTGCTAAGCTGCTATATGCATTTTTGGGTTTACAAAGAATATGATAGTCGACTGATGCATACTGGCAATCAGCTTCCTCGTTCTTTGACAGTTTAAGAACACTAATTTTCATCAAATCTCAACCCAGAATTCAGTCCATAACATTTTTAAAATATATGAGCTTAATCCCTAGGCATTTTCGATCAAGGCCCATTAATTCTTAGGTCCAAAAAATCATTCATATCAGAAAATCCAACATGCAAACTGAGTGAAAGAAAAACATAACTTACAAAATCTAGTTTAAATCTTGAAATCGCTAAATGGAAGTAAACAAGCTTATTATTTCAGTTCATAAGTCATTTCCTAAACTCAAGCAAGCATCTAAATCAGTTTATCTACTCAAAATCATCAGAAATTCAAAAATGCCCTATTTTCCTATTTTCACTTTCTTTCTCAAACTTCAGCAGATTCAGATGTTCTATTTGCAGAAGATTTTGGCTAAATGATGTTTAAGATACTTATTAGGTTATAGATGAGGAATTTCCCACCTCAAATCCAACTATGAAAGCTTCCCAGCTTGTTTTCTCCTCTTCTCCTTTTCCTTCGTTTCTCCTTCTTGCTTCCCTCTGATGACCGATTCTTTCTTCTGGTATTGGAAGACAAGGTGTATATATGGGAGGAAAGGGATGAAGTAGCTGAACTTCAGGGACCTCCTAGAAATTTAAAAGAACTTTTCACTTTAGTCCCTCCTTACTAACATTTTATCTTCCTTATTTCATTCAAGTTGTTGAAGAAATTCTGAAATTATCTTTAAAAATAATAATTTAGAGGAGCGGGTATTACATTCACACTTCTCTAATTTGATATACAATTGCTTTTCTCTAACAACTACAGCATAATCCTAAGATGCTGCTCATGCTCTTCCATACATCTAGAATATACAAGATTGTCATCAATAAATACTACCACAAGTTGATCAAGGTAGGGTCTAAAGATATGATTCATGCAATCTATAAAAATAACTAGAGCATTCATCAATCCAAATGGCATTACTAAAATTTCTAATGCCCATACCTAGTCCTAAAGGCAGTCTTAGGTACATCTTTGGCTTTAACTCATATTTGATGGTTCTTCGACCTCAAATTAATTTTTGAGAATACAATAGCTCTTCTTAGTTAATCTAACAGGTCATCAATTTTAGGGAGAGGGCATTTGTTTTTCACAGTCACCTTGATTAATTGTCTATAATCTATTCATAATCTTGAACTCCCATCTTTCTTCTTCACAAACAACACTAGTGCTTCCTGTAACATCCGCTCCTCCTAGTTATTGAGAGATGTTTATTAGTTGTATATGTTGTATTAGATTGCATATAGTTGCATTAGAATGAGGTATTAAACTGAAAAGGAGTGGAGACCTAAATGAGATGAAAAGGTTCAGTGAGGGAAGGTGTGTAGGTTTTCAATAATTTAGGGGTAGCAAACCATAATTTTAGCTAAAAGAATTACTGTAACTACTAGATTTTTGAAATTTCTTGCCAATGGTTCAAGGGAAAAATGATAATTTTGCATATGGCTAGAGAAATTATCATTTTGAGCTGAATGACTCGAAATTAGGATCAAAATTATAATTTTTAGACCATCTATAAATAGGTGGGAATATTAGACCTTCTCATTTCTATCTTAAATGTAAACAGCCAATGGTAAGACAGGTGGTACCAAATGGTTGCCCTAAATGTGGGAAGAGGCATGATGGACCTTGTTAGTGGCAGTAGGAGGTTTGCTTTAAATGTAAGAAACATGGACATTTTTGTAAGGACTGCCTAGAGTAGAAGAAATCGGGAAACACCACTAAACCTCTTGCTACTAGAAGAGTCTATACCCTCAAGGGTAAGGAAGTGACTTAGTATGATAATTTAATGAAAGGTAAATGTTTAATAAATGATGTCTCTTTTAATTATACTATTTGATTCTGGTGCTACCTATTCTTTCATTTCATTGGAATGTGTGGAGAGATTAAACTTACTTGTGACTAGCTTACCTTACCAATTGTCTATCTCTACCCCTGTGGGAGAACATATTTTGACTTCCTTACTCTGTTTAAATTGTCCACTCACTATTGAGAACAAATCTTTTGTTGTTGATCTTTTTTGTTTAGCTTTGGTTGAGTTAGACATTATTCTTGGGATGAATTGGTTGTCTGTAAATAATGTAATCTTGGATTGTTCAAGGAAATCTATGAATTTTATAGATATTATACCTGTAAACAGGAGTATTGAGGAGGAAAAGAATGAAAGGGTGCATTTTCTGTGTTATTCTGAGATTGAAATTCAGCATAAACTTGACATTATCCCTATAATAAATGAATTTCTAAATGTCTTTCCCAAAGAAATCTTAAGTCTTCCACTTGAGAGAGAGGTAGAATTCTCTATAGAGTTGATTCCTAGAATGGGACTGATCTCTTTAGCACCCTATAGGATGTCTCCCTTAGAGTTGACAGAATTAAAGGTGAAGATAGATCTCTTAGAAAAATAGTTTGTGAGACCTAGTGCTTCACCATGGGGAGCATCGGTGTTGTTTGTGAAGAAGAAGGATGAGAGCTAAAGATTGTGTATAGATTATAGGCAATTGAATATGGTGACAGTGAAGAATAAATATCCCCTCCCCAGAATAGATGACCTGTTGGATCAGTTAAGAGGAGCTACTGTGTTTCCTAAAATTGATTTAAGGTCGAGATACTATCAAATCAGAGTGAAAACAAAAGATATAGCTAAGAAAACCTTTAGAACTAGATTTGGGCATTATGAATTTCTTGTAATGCCATTTGGATTGATAAATGCTCCAGCTATTTATTACATGAATCTTATCTTTATACCATACCTTGATCAATTTGTGATAGTGTTTATTGATAACATTCTTGTGTATTCTAAAAGTAGCGAAGAGCGTGACCATCACTTTAGGATTGTGCTATAGTTACTTAGGGAAAAGCAATTGTGTGACCAATTAGAGAAATATGAATTATGGTTAGAAGAAGTGAAATTCTTAGATTATGTAATCACAAAAAATGAAGTAGCAGTAGATCCTAGTAAGACAGAAGTAGTAGTTGGTTAGGAGAGACCTATAACAATGACCAAATTCGTAGTTTTCTCATATTAGCAAGTCAATATAGGAGATTTATTCAAGAATTTTCATAGATAGCATTGCCTTTTCCTAAATTGACTAGGAAAGATGTTCCATTTATGTGGTATTTCAAATGTGAACATAATTTTCAAATTCTAAAAGAAAAGCTGACTACAGCACCTGTCTTGATCATTCTAGATCCATTAGCAGATTTTGAAGTATATTGTGACGTATCCAAGAAGGGCATAGGGTGTGTCTTGATGAAAAATAAGAAAGTAGTAGCATATGCATCTAGGCAATTAAGACCACCTGAGAAAAACTATCCTACCTATAATCTAGTGTTAGCAGCCATAATGTTTACCTTGAAAATTTGGAGACATTATCTCTATAGGTCTAAATTTGAGGTATTTAGTGACCACAAAAGTCTCAAATACCTTTTAAATTAGAAAGAGCTGAATATGAGGCAGAGGAGATGTATGAAGTTTATTAAAGACTATGATTTTGAATTAAAGTACCATCTAGGGAAGGCAAATGTAATGGTGGATGCTTTAAGTAGGAAATTCGTTCATGTAGCTCACATGATGGTGAATAAGATGAGCTTAATTGAGCAGTTTAGGAATTTGAGTTTGTCTACTCTAGTGTTACTAGATAGGTTGTATTTGAGTAAAATGAGAATTGAGAATAACTTTAAAACTCAAATCCTAGAAGTCTAAAAGGAAGATAAATTTTTAAAGTCCTTAAAGGACTCAAAGGAATTCAAGAAAGAAGTTGATAGAGTAATAACCTTCCAAAATAGGTTGTGTGTCCTAGAATTCAGGAGATTGAGGGACAAAATCTTAGAGGAAGCCCATAAGGAAGCCCATAAGAGTAATTATATTGTTCATCCTGGTGCCACTAAGATGTACCAAGGCTTAAAGGAAAATTTTTTGTGGCCAGGTATGAAAAAGCATATAGCTGAGTATGTTGCTAAATGCCTAGTGTGTTATCAGGTGAAGATTGAACATAAAAAACTTACAGGAATGTTGCAACCCCTAAAGATTGTTGAATGGAAATGAGAGAAAATTTCTATGGATTTTGTGGTAAGATTGCCTAAAACTCAGTCAAGAAATGATGCAATCTGGGTGATAGTAGACAGATTAACTAAATCTGAACATTTCCTACCTATCAAAAGAAATTTTCATTAGATAAGTTGACCCAATTGTATATACAAGACATAATGAGACTCCACGGAGTACCCACTATTAGAGTATCTAATAGAGACCCTAGGTTTATTTCTAGATTCTAAAGAGCCTTGCAAGATGCCTTTGGTACTAAATTGAACTTCAGTATTGCTTATCATTCACAAACTGATGGGCAAACAAAAAGAACCATAAAAACTCTAGAAGATATGCTTAGGGCTTGTATATTAGAGGAAAGGGGGAGTTGGGATAAGAATTTACCTTTAATGGAGTTTTTCTATAATAATAGTTTCACTCCAACATAGGAATAGTTCCTTATGAAGCCTTATATGGAACAAAATGTAGATCACCCTTATGTTGTTTGAAGTGAGAAAAAGACAATTGCTAGGGTCAGAATTAGTTCAACAAACCACTGATCATATAAAAAAGATCATAGAGAAAATGGCTAAGGATTAGGATAGACAGAAAAGTTATGTTGATAAGAGGAGAAGACTACTAGAATTTTCTTAGGGAGATTATGTTTTCATCAAAGTATCTCTAGTTATTGGTATTGTTAGGGCTATTAAGTCAAGAAAATTGAACCCTAGATATATTGAACCTTTTCAAATCTAAAAAAGAATTGATTCATCTGCTTATCGAGTAGCTTTACCCCCATTTTTGTCCAATCTCCATAATGCCTTTCACATTTTTCAGCTTCGTAAATATATCCCAAATTCTTCACATATTCTTGATGTCAGTATAGTACAGTTAAAATATAATTTGACATATCATCCTAGACCTTTAAGAATCATTGGTACTGAGGTTAAAAGATTGAGGAATAAAGTCATTCCATTGGTAAAGGTTTTGTGGGACCAATCGTTGCCACAAAAAGCTACGTGGAAAAAGAGAGATGATATGAGAAAGACCTACCTCAAGTTGTTCAATTGGGTGCATGCTAATTTTAAGGACAAAATTCTTTTAAAGGAGGGGAGAAATGTAACATCCACTCCTCCTAGTCATTAAAAGATGTTTGTTAGCTATATATAAGTTATATGTATGTGTATGTTACATTAGATTGCATGTAGTTGCATTAGAATGAGACATTAAACTGAAAAGAAGTGAGCCGAGACCTAAATGAAATGAAAAGGTTTAGTGAGGGAAGCTATGTAGGTTTTCAATACTCTAGGGGTAGTAAATCGTAATTTTAGCCAAAATAATTATTGTAGCTACCAGATTTTCAAAATTTTTCGCCAATGGTTCAAGAGAAAAATGTTAATTTGGCATATGATCAGAGAAATTATCATTTTAAGCCGAATGATTATGAATTAGGATCAAAATTCTAATTTCCAGACCACCTATAAATAGGTGGGAATATTAAACCTTCTCATTTCTATCCTAAATTCAAAACTTAGAGAGAGAAAGAGAGATTGAGAAGGAAGTGGAGATTTTGCTGTAATCTGAAGTGAGACTTAGTAGCAGGAAGATTTAAGAAGGCATATACCTTTACCATCATATTATTTTACATGAAATAAGATAGCAAGCAACCTAATCCTCTCTATTTCAAAGTCACTGTTCATCAACTAAAAATTGTGATTTTCATGTTATTTAAACAAGAGAGGAGATTAAAAATTACATTCTTGGTGTTTTTAACTGTTATTGAGAATTTTAAATTGCATGGATGTACTTATGTTTGCATAAATCAGATTATGAAAAATGAGTTTTTACCTATTGATGAGTATGAGGTTGAATCCAAGATTTGAGTGAAACTAAATGGTAGTTTAGGCTGTTTATATGTGTTAAATGATGCTTATATACTAGTATTTAGTTAATGATTATCAGAAGTGGGTTACTAAAAAAATTTTAGGTGAAAATATGGGTCAAAAGAAAGTTTGAAAAATAAAGTATAACATAGCAGCTGACTACCAGCTCTAGAAAATAAGCTCAATAACCTAGTTTGAAGCATAATTAGCCCAAAACTTCACTCAAATAAGGGATCTAGACCTGGATATGAGTAATGGGTAATATGAGGGTTGAGAATGAAAGAGAAAGAGCAAAAATGTTATGAAAATTAAAAAGGAATGAGTATGAGAAATATAAGAGAAATGAGAAAGTATTCATAGTGTATGGATAGTGGTAGATAGGCTTATGACGAGTGACTGATGGTTGATATGGAATGATCTTTGGGCATTCCACAGTTAAACTAAATGATTTTCAAAATATTGTGATAGTTATTAATTTTAAGTTAGTGAATTTTCTTATGGATAATTTAAAGGAATCATATACTTAAAGTTAAACATAACCATAATATAAGCTGAATCACCCTAGTTTATATGTCTGATAATAGTGTTTTGAGAGATGATCTATTGAAAATAATAATCCTGTATATATAGGGGAAGAACTACCAGGAGAAGGGCAAGGACCCTGGGTTTTGGTGATAGGGGATGAACTGCCGAGGAGGTGGGTAGTGACCCTTGTAAGGGCATTAAGGATTGATGTACTTGGATCCATTAGGGGATGCTCTAGCATGTATATGGAATTGTAGTTGTGAACTGCTAGATAAGTAGTCTGGGACTATAAGAAACTTACCTAAGAGTGAGAGTTTATGAGAAACTCACCTGAGAGTAAAGGTTTAATATGAGGAGTTGTTTGCATGACGACTCTCCTAGTTTCTCTTGGTATGAAAATGATTTGGAATTAGCGATGGGATGCTATGAATTCCTTGTTTATGCTCTTGTGTATATGTGATTATAACCCTATTACCATTATGATGAGATAATATATCCTGTATGATATATATGTAATATAATCTGATGTTATATCCTATGTGATGGATATATAAGGAATTGTAATTACATTCACATGTACGGAATTTGTATAATTCATGCATAATAGCCCAATAGACATGGTATGGTTTTGATGATAAAAAGAATTTAGTGTATTTCTGTAAGAGTATGGTGGTATAGATTAGCAGTTTTTTTAAACTAGTTATCGCAACTGAGAAATTATTCTCATATAAATGCTGATTTATATCAGATACCTATGTACCAGGTGCTTCTAGAGGTAGAGGTGGAAGTGATAAAGATATCATTCTTGGGGTATTTCACTTTGATCAACGAGGTATGGGTAATTACAGTAGTGAAAATTCCTCTTACACCTTCACCCATCAGAGGAATGGAATTTTATGATTAGGAATAATGATGTAGGTCACGTATTTTGACATACCCAACACCCTGAATCCTTCTTAATATTTGGAAGGATCAGGAGGCTAATTTTTGGTGTACAGGCTGAGGGCATATATATATTGGGATATATGAGCTAGGAATCCACTAGTCGTCTTTTGTTAAATGAGTATGAGTGACAGGCTTGTTGTTTCCTTACCCTAGTTGACATACTCACATATCCATAGGTATATGTTTGATGAAAAGAAGTAGTAATCACTGTAAATGAACTACGTATGTGAATGCAAATATATACATCTTTATGTTTTATTCTAATTATTTTAATTATTTTTCACCACAACATTATGTGTGAGTATCCCGAGTGTAGAATTCTCAAACTAATGACACTTAATTATTTAACTTGGTAAAAGTTAAAATTTACTCGGATAGAGGTAATAGTAACTCACCAATCCAGTAGTATGTTATATTATATTATATAATTTAAATAACTAAAAGGAACCATAGGATTGGGGGTTTTACACTCCCCATGGTGAAGTACTATGTCTCAAAAATCGTTTCTCTAAGAGATGCTTTATCTGCACTTTCAACTCAGTTAACTCTAAGGAAGACATCCTTTAAGGTGCTATAGAGATCAGTCCCATGCCCGAAACTAACTCTATAAAGAATTCTACTTCCCTCTTAGGTGTAAGACTTAAGATTTCTTTTGGAAAAACTTTTGGAAATTCACTAACTATAGGGATATCATTAAGCTTATGTTGAATCTCAATCTCAGAAGAACACAGAAAATGCATCATCTGGATCTTTTCCTTAATATCCATATTCATAGGTATGGTATCTATAAAAGTCATAGATTTTTCAGAACAATCCAAGATTACATGTTTAAAGACAATCAATTCATCCCAAGAATGACATCCAAATCAATTAATGGTACACAAATATGATCAATAACAAAAGGTCTATTCTCAATAATGATTGAGCAAGTTGAAAATAACAATGATGATACCAACTGAACGATGTATGAGTTCGCTAGACCTTCATTGGAAGGGACACAAACGTGTATTACTCAGCCTACAATAGTAGCTAACAATTTTGAGATCAAGCTAAATATGATCTAGATGGTGCAGCAAATTGTACAATTTGGAGGGATGCCCAGTGAAGACCTAAATGCTCACATAGCCAATTTCTTGGAGATATGTGACACTTTCAAGATAAATGGAACTATCGATGATGCCATTTATCTTAGATTGTTTCCATTTTCCTTGATAGATAGAGCAAAGAGATGGCTACAATCCCTACCACCTAAATCCATCACTACTTGGGATACTTTGGCTGAAAAGTTTTTATACAAATATTTTCCACCAGCTAACACCACAAAAATGCGTAACGACATTTCTTCTTTTGTGCAGATGGCTGATGAGAGTATGTATAATGCATGGGAAAGGTACAAAGACTTACTGAGGTGTTGCCTACATCATGGATTACTTGTGTGGATGTAGGTGTAGACTTTTTACAGCAGTTTAAATGTAGCCATAAGGGAGATGGTAGATGCAATAGCAGGGGATACATTAAATAATAAAACCCCTGAATAGGAGCAGAATTTAATAGAGAAAATGGCCATGAACAACTATTAGTGGCAATCCTCAAGGGATAGACTAGAATGGTAGGGAGTGGTCAACCAGTCAGACTCTATATCAACCTTAGCAACTCAAGTGGAGCTTTTAGCCAAGAAGATCGACAAACTCCAGATGCCAGTGTAGGCAGCACAGTCGAGCTGCGAGTTCTATGGTGGCCCGCATTATAGTGTTAATTGTAATGCGGGAGGTATAGTTGCTAACTCCTCTTCTTCATTTTCTTCGCACAGTGATTCTTCTGATTTTGAACAGGTAGATTACATGGGTAATCCCTCAAGACAGTAGAATAATCCTTATAGCAAATTTTGGATGGAGAAATAACAATATCCCAAGGTATACTAGGTTTTCAGCAGTTGCACTAGCAGCCACCCTAGCAGTCAGCTGCTCTAAATCAATTTCTTCAAAAGTAAGAGAAGAAGCCCAATCTAGAGGAATTAATCATGAAGTTTGTGTCCACTTTAGAGAGCAAGTTCCAGTAAACGAACACAGGCCTTAGAAACCAGCAGGCCTCCATTCAGAACTTGGAGAACCAGATAGGCCAAATTTCTAAGGTGTTGGCTGAGAGACAGCCAGGTACACTCCCCAGTACCACAGAGTCTAATCTAAGGGAGCATTGCAAGGCTATTACTTTGAGATCAGGTAAGAAAGTATCTAGTCCTTTATTTTTAACTGATGATGATAATATTGATGTGTAGGATGTAACGGTTAGTAAGGAGATAGAGCCTGAGGTAAATAAGCCAAAGCAAGTTAAGCACAAGAAGAGTCTTGTAAGTGAGTACTAGCCACCCATTCTATATTTGGCTAAACTGAAGTAGAAAAAGGTTGATCAGCAATTTAGTAAGTTTCTTGATTTATTTAAACAGCTGAGGATTAACCTTCCTTTTGTTGAAGCCATTTTGCATAGGCCTTATTATGCGAAGTTTTTGAAAGAAATATTAAGCAACAAGAGAAAACTAGAGGGTTTGGGGCTGGTGACACTGAAAGAGGAGTGCTCAACAATCCTACAAAATAAGCTGCCTGTTAAGAGGTGTGATCTAGGGAGTTTTAGTGTACCCTGTGTAATTGGTGAACTGTCCGTTATGGATGCTCTAGCTGATCTAGGAGCTAGCATAAATTTGATGCCTACTAGGTTGTTTGATAGGCTAATATTGAGTGAGACAAAACCTATTAGGATGAATATACAAATGGCTGATAGAACTGTTAAATATCCTAGAGGTATAGTTGAAGATGTACTTGTAAAGGTTGATAAATTTATATTTCCTATTGATTTTGTTGAGATGGATATAGTGGGTGAGAGTAGCGTACCCTTGATTCTAGGTAGGCTTTTCCTTGCAACACCTAGGGATATTATAGATGTCTATGATGGGAATTTGAAACTTAGAGTAGGGGATGAGACTATTACTTTTGACTTAGCTACCTCTAAGAGAAAATCTTTAGATTATGATGATACGGTATATTCTATGTATGTCTTGGATAATGTGGTTGAGTCTGAATTGTTTGAATTTTTACTTGCTGACCCTTTACAGGTGGCATTACAAGAAGATGAGGATGAGTTGTCCAACGAGCAAGTGTTGGAACAACTAGCTCATTTACTGACTGTTGAGCCTAGCAACTCTACTAACCCTTTTGTTTCTCTTGATAGGTCAGAGGTGCAGAAGGTGAATCCTTTTATTGAGGACCCCCTAGACCTGAAATTAAAGGAATTACCTAAACGCCTAAGCTATGCCTATCTAGATGCGGCAGAGAAGCTGCCAGTAATTATAACAGCTAACTTAATACCTGAGGAGAGGGAGATGACTTTGGCTTCTCTCAGGAAATACCCTAAGGCCTTTGCTTACAAGATGGCAGACATTCTTAGGATTAATCCCAACCATTGTTCACACAAGATTCTAATGGAGGATAGTTATAGGCCAGTGGTGCAGCCACAGAGACGCCTGAACCCAAACATGAAAGAAGTGGTGAAAAAAGAGGTAATTAAACTTCTTGATTCATGTTTGATTTACCCTATTTTTGATAGCTCCTGGGTGAGTCCTGTGCAGGTTGTACCTAAGAAGGGTGGCATGATAGTGGTCAAGAATGAGAAGGATGAGCTCCTACCCACCAGGATAGTAATGGATTTTTGGGTTTGATTTTGATTATAGGAGGCTCAATGATGCAACCCAAAAGGACCATTTTCCCCTTCCTTTCATTGACCAGATTCTTGAACGTTTGGCAGGTTAGATGTTTTATTGCTTTCTTGATGGTTTTTCAAGTTATTTTCAGATTCCCATTACACTTGAAGACCAAGAGAAGACTACCTTTACCTGCCTATATGGGATGTTCGCTTATAGGAGGATGGCTTTTGGATTATGTAATGCGCTGGCTACTTTTCAAGGGTGCATGATGGCGATCTTCCATGATATGATCGAGGAGTCTATAAAGGTTTTTATGGATAAATTCTCAATTTTTGGTAACTCTTTCTCTCATTATTTGATTAATTTAGAGCGTATCCTTGCATGACGTATAGAAGCAAACTTAGTTCTTAATTGGGAAAAGTGTCATTTTCTGGTGAGAGAGGGGATTGTTCTTGGGCATAAGATATCACATTTAGGGAAAGAGGTAGATAAGGCTAAGGTTGAGACTATATCAAAAATACCATCCCTTAGTTCTGTTAAGGCTGTTAGGAGTTTCTTAGGGCATGTTGGTTTTTATAGGAGATTTATTAGAGATTTCTCTAAGATTATTAGGCCCTTAACTCAGTTGCTTGTCAAGGATGTACCTTTTGTGTTTAATATTTACTGTTTGCATGCATCTGAGTTAACCACTGCCCCTATTATGGTTCCACCTAAGTGGGGGCTACCTTTAGAACTAATGTGTGATGCTAGTGACTTTGCAGTTGGAGTTGTGTTAAGTTAGAGGATTGATAAAAAGTTTCAACTAATCTATTATGCTAGTAAAACCTTGACTGATGGCCAAGAGCACTATACCACTACTGAAAAGGAGTTGGTTGCAGTGGCCTATGCTTTCGACAAATTTCAATGCTATTTGGTGCTATCCAAGACTGTGGTCTACACAGATCTTTCGGCCTTGAGGTATTTGTTCGATAAGCATAATGCTATGATTTCTCTAAGATTTTTCTCTTACAAGAATTTGATATAGAGATCAAGGACAAGAAGGGTGCAGAGAACTTGGCTGTAGATCACCTATCAAGGTTAGAGAATCCAAACCTAGAGGCCTTACATGAGAGGGCCATTGATGATAACATCCTAGATAAACATTTAGAGGTAGTTCAGGTATGTACTGATTCAACTTGGTTTTGTGATTATGCTAACTATCTGGTTGCAAGGGTTTTACCAAAAGGTATGACTACTCAGCAAAAGAAGAAATTCTTTGTTGAGTTGAAATACTACATTTAGGAAGAGCCTTTCCTGTTTTGTATTTGTGTAGACCAGGTAATCAGGTGATGCATACATGGGGAGGAAATCCACCAAATTCTGAGGCATTGCCATGAAAGACTAACGGGAGGCCACTAGGCTACAAAACATACTACTAGGAGAGTGCTTAAGGTAGGGTTCTACTGGCCAACCATATTCCAGGATGCTAGAGCATATGTCCAAGTTTGTGATGCTTGTTAGAGGCTAGGTAATATCTTCGCCCATGACAAAATGCCCCAAACAAGTGTGCAAGTGGTTAAAATTTTTGATGTTTAGGGCATTGACTTTATGGGTCCTTTTCCTTCCTTATCTAGTAATAAGTATATCCTTGTGGCTATTGAGTATCTTTCCAAGTGTCCAGAAGCTCAGGCTTTCCTCACTGATGATGCTAGGGTAGTGACTAGGTTCCTTAAAAAATTGTTTGTTAGGTTTGGTACACCTAAGGCACTAATTAGTGATAGAGGGACCTATTTCTGTAGGTCTCAACTTGAGAAAGTACTTAAACATTATGGGGTATCTCAGGTTTTCAACACCCTATCACCCGTAGACTAGTGGGTAAGTAAAGGTAACTAATAGGGGTTTAAAGAGAATCTTAGAGAAAACTATAGGGGTGTGTAGGAAGGATTGGGCATCCAAATTGGATGATGCATTGTAGGCCTTTAGGACAGCCTATAGAACTTCTACTAGATTTACACCATATAAGCTAGTATATAGAAAGACTTTTCATTTACCTATCAAATTAGAACACAAGGCACTAACATGCAATCTTGATGTTATTTCTGTAGGTAAAGAGAGGTTATGGCAATTGAATGAGCTAGAAGAATGGCGCCACCAAGCTCATAGAAATTCTTCCATTTACAAAGCTCGAACCAAGAAGTGGCATGATCAAAGGCTACGTCGCTCTAAAGATTTTTAGGTTGGAGATAGGGTATAACTTTATAACTCACGTCTTCGTCTTTTTCTAGGAAAGCTTAAGAGCCGATGTGGTCAGGACCGTTTGTGGTCAAGCAAGTCTTTCCTTATGGCACAGTGGAAGTGCATCATCCTGACAAAGGAGATTTTAAAGTTAATGGGCACTGACTGAAGCACTACTATGGAGACTTATTGGAGGTTGAGGAATGAGTGCACATAGTGCTTTACTTGCAAGAGTGATAGAAGGAACGAGTCCAACTAAAAGACTTAAACAAAAAGAAGAAGTGTTTTTTTTATTTATTATGTACTTTATTTGTGTTATTTTATTTTTGTCTATTTTCTTCTCTATCATATTATTGAGGTACATTAAGACTTTTGGGTTATCTTTGCTTATTGCTATGCTTTATGCTTTTTTTTGTGGTATTCCCTTTACTGTACACTGAGGACAATGTCTTTCTCAAGTGTGGGGTGGTTATTTATTATTTTGATGCTGCAAATTGCTGATGCTATATTTATTTTGATAGTGGATATAGGATATGATATTTGATTTTTTCTTGATGTTATGCACTTAAGTTTTGTTTGTCTTTGGAGCATTTATAATTCAGTTTTTGAATTGACAAGAACGGTTTCCCTTAATTTGTGTTGAAAAACAATTAGTGATGTCTAATGCATCATCTAGATTGGGTCATATCGGTGTTGCTTAGTTATTCTTCAAATTGTTCAATTTTGATTTAGGATGTGAATATTGCAATTTGCATGCACAACTTGATTGAGAATTCATATGGAAATATTTTTAGAACCATATGCAATTTTATCACACTCCAAATGTGATTCTTTGAGTTCTATTCCACACCAGTAGAGAAACAAACGAGAATTGCTTCTCTACATTTGGAGGGTCTAGCTTACTCATGGTATAAATAAATAGTACATAATGGAGGAGTGTGAATGTTAAAAGAGTTTCTCAGAGCCATAAGAGTCAGGTTTGGGAAGTCGCTGCATGAAGATCCTAAGGTAGCACTCAAAGAACTGAAGCAAATAGGTACTGTGGATGAATATCGAGCAGCTTTTAAACTATTGTCTACTCAAGTCACTGTGTTGCCAGAACCATGGTTGATCAACTTTTTCATTGCTGGTTTGGATGAGTATCTAAAGTGTGAACTATAGTTAGCTCAACCAACGACCTATCACCATGCTGTCTCACGGCCAAGCTTCATAAGCAGAAATAGTTAAATTTAAAGACTACACTGAAACCAATAAGCAAACTACCAATTCATAGCTATTTTAAGCCTTTTGGAAACACATTATATACTGTACCCAATGTAACGCCTAGGAGTGAATGGAGTGGGGGAAACAAGGGAAGGAGTGTAGCTTCCTAAACCTCTGTTAGTGGACCAGAGAGAAGTTCACAACCTAAGAACACTGTTGTTAGTTAGAATACCAATTTCAAATGATTGATAGCAGCTAAGGTCAAGGCACGAAGGGAGAAATCTTGTGTTACTACTGTTACGAGAAGTACTCTCAAACTCATAAATGTAAACTGAGTTTTTTCTTGATGGTTGGGTAAGAAGAGTTGGAGGAGTTATGGAGATCACCTGATATGGGTGAAGTGAAGGAAGGTGAAGTGAATGAAGAAGAGATTGTAGTGAACCCTGAGATTAGTTTCAATGCCTTGGAAGGCCAATTTCATCCTACTACTCTACAAATTTAGGGGGAATGCAAAGGAAGGAAGGTGAATGTATTAACAGAAGTGGCAGCACACATAATTTCATTAAGAAAGAGGTGTCTAAACTTATGCAGTTACATATCGAACCTATTGTTGTTTTCAAAGTGCAAATGGGTAATGGAATTTATTTACATTGTCAAAAAATGTGTAGGAGTGTGAAGGTGGAATTGCCAGTTTATACAGTAGTAGTGGATCTTTTTCTTTTGGAGATTAAGGGGGTGGACATTATTTTGGGAGTTCAATGGATGGCTGAGTTAGGGGAAATTATAATTAACCATAAGTAACACACTCTAAGCTTTATGAAGGATGGGAAGCCTACAAAGTTGTAAGGAGAGAAGTTATTAATAGAGTAGCCCCTAAAGGGAAGGGATGTGAGGAAGTTAGCAGAGTACCACCATATGGTTTGCATGTTTTCCTTACACAAGAGGATAGAAGAAGATTAGAATGAACAACTGCCTGACCAAATAGAGAGAGTATTACTAGAACTTGAAGATGTATTCAGAGAGCCTAAAGGATTGCCACCCACCAAAGACATTGATTATCGCATTGTATTACCACCTGAGGCTAAACCTGTGTTAGTAAGACCCTATAGGTATCTTCATGTTCAGAAGAAAGAAATTGAGAGGTTGGTGGAGGATATGAAACAAAGTGGAGTAATACATAATAGTCAGAGTTATTTTTCTACTCTAATGTTATTGGTTAAGAAGAAGGATGGAATCTAATGGTTTTGTGTAGACTATAGGGCCTTGAATGTAATGATAGTAAAAGACAAGTTTCTTATTCCTACCATTGATGAGATCTTGGGTGAACTTCATAGAGCAGCCTATTTCTTAAAGTTGTATTTGAGAGCAGGCTATCACTAGATAAGGATGAAGGAGGAGGACATTCACAAGATAGCTTTTAAGACACTTGTGGGGCACTATGAACTCGTAGGGATGTCCTTCGACTTCACCAATGCTTTAGCAACTTTTTAAGCCACCATAAACAAGGTTTTCCAACACTTCTTGAAAAGGTTTTCATTGTATTTTTCGATGACATTCTAGTGTATAGTAAAGAGTTAGGGGATCATGTTAAGTATCTCATAGCATTGTTAGAGGTACTAAGGAAACACACACTATTTTCCAAGAGATCAAAGTGCATTTTTTGCCAAACTCAGGTGGAATAATTGGGACTTGTGTTTAGCAGGAATGGAATGCAGGTGGATTCTAAGAAAATAGAGGCCATACTAGAGTGGCCCTCACCAGTAACCATTAAGCAGTTGCGTGGATTCTTAGGGTTGACTAGATATTACAAAAAATTTATAGTTGGATATGATAGAATTGCTCTTCCCCTAACAGAATTGCTAAAAAAGAACTAGTTTAAATGGCACCAACAAGCTTAAGAGGCATTTGAAAACCTCAAATAGAAAATGACTAGCACACCAGTATTGGCCTTGCCTAACTTTTATCTTCCTTTTGAGGTGGAAACATATGCTTCAGGATCAGGAATTAGGGTTGTGTTAAGTCAGCAAGGTCATCCCTTAGCCTACTTCAGCAAGAAGTTGAGTGGAAGAATAGGCAGTGCTTCTGCATATGTTTGAGAGTTATATGCAATCACCCAAGCTGTTATGAAGTGGCACCACTACTTACTGGTAAGGAAGTTCATTATTCAAACTAATCACAGAAGCCTAAAAGAACTAATGCACCAAGTTATCCAAACACCTGAGCAGCAGTTCTATCTCACCAAACTCCTCGAGTTTCATTATGAGATTGTGTATAGGCCTGGAAGACCAATAGGGTTACTGATGCCTTGTTCAGGAAGGATGAATTATGCATAATTTCTTAGTTTTTAGCCCTAACCTTAACTATAAAACATGATATTTTTTAGAAAATCAAACATAATAGCCTAAAAGTTGTTTTATAAAAGAAGAATGGTGGTTCATAATAGCCTAGAAGCTGATAAATGAAGATGATGATTTATGATAACAAATATTACAAGTTTGTCATAATAATCAAGGAGCTAGTCATTGAGGCATCATGAAGACTTATAAAGTCATTTCAGAAATTTTCTACTGGCCCAATGTGAAGGATGTTGTTATCCACTTTGTAAGCAGCTGTTTGACTTGCCAACAAATTAAGTATCCTACGACCAAGAAACTTGGATTGCTACAATCCTTATCCCTTTTTACAAATCCTTGGGACCAGGTTACCATGGACTTCATAGTTGCATTACCAAAATTGGCTGGAAACATAGCTATCATGGTGGTAGTTGACAGATTCACCAAAGTAGGGCATTTTAGAACCCTTAAACTTGGATTTATAGCTTGAAAAGTGGCAGCCAAATTTATTAAGATCATAGTCAAGCTCCACGAGTTCCCTTCCATCATCATCAATGACAAGGACTCAATATTTCACAGCCAGTTTTGGAAATAAGTAATGCATTTCAGTGGTACCAAGCTGCATCATAGTACTACTTATTATCCAAAAATAAATGGCCAGACAGAGGTCCTAAACAGATGTCTGGAACAATATTTACGCACATTCACTCAAGCAATCCTGAAATGTGGAGTGAATATTTTCCATGGGATAAATTCTGCACAACAACTCCTACCACTATTCAATAGGCATGGATTCATATCAAGGGTTGTATGGCTTTGCTCCTCGACTAATTCCAAGGTATATTCCCACTTCTTCTAGAGTGGCTTCAATTAATGAACTCTTGGAAAAAAGGGAGTTGCTACAAGAGCAACTTAAGTAGCATTGGTAAAAGGCAGAGCAACATATGAAGAAATTAGCTTATAGAAGTCGAATAGAACAGGTCTTCTCGGAAGGTGACTGGGTCTTGATTAAGTTTCAGGCATATAAGCAACACTTTGCAGCCAAGAGACTGAGTTATGAGTTGGCCAAGAGGTATTATGGACCATACAAAGTTTAGGAATGCATCAGGCAAGTGGCTTATAAAGTTAAATTACCACTTGACAGCAAGGTGCATCCAGTGTTCCTTGTGGCTTTGCTTAAACCTTATTGTGGACAACCTCCTTCCACCATCCTACCCTAGCCAAACTTGGAGGAGGATAACAAACTTTTTCCTTTTGCTATCATCGATAGCAAAATCATGGATGAATCCACTATGGTCCTTATATAATGGGAAGGAAAACCATGAGAGGAAGCTTCATAGGATAGCTAGGATGTCATACAGGAGATGTTCCTTAACATTAACCTTGAGGACAAGGTTATTTTCCATGGGGGAAGTGTTGATATGAATGCTTCTAATACTGACACCTTGAATAACACTTTTGATGACTTGGGGTACATGGCATCACAAAGGGGAGACACTTTTGATGACTTAGGGCACAAGGCATCATAAGGGGGAGCACAAGAAGAATTGTGAGAATCTAGCCAAGCAAGTCATGCACATGTGAGGGAGTTAGTTACTCGAAGGAAGACTTACAACGTGCAATATTTAGTAGGTGGAAGGAAGAAGCCTCACACATCATGCTACCATCGTAAGTGCACACGGGCTATGTCACAATTCACTTGCTAGAGACATCATGTTTGCATGTAACTCGTTCATCAAGTATAAGTGCTTAGCAGCAAGAGATGTATAGGCAGGCTGTGGATCGTAATATGTTCAACAGATTTGGAGTTGTCCCTACTCAAAAGTGGACCTTCTTTGTATTCACTTCTTTCATGTTTAGCAAATAATTCAATATTGTTCATTCAACATTTCTTTCTTATCCACTTAACTTTGATCGAATCTAAGGCAAGTTGTAGATTGCATTAGAAATCAATGTATGTGAATGTATATATATCTATAAAATATATACTATTTACTTTTACTAAATTTCATTGCATTACGTGTGAGAACTCAAGTGTAAAAATCCAAACCAAAAGGCACTTAAATTATTTAATTTGGTAGAAGTTAAAAGTTTACTTGAGTATAAGTAATAGTAACTCACCAATCTTATAGTATATTATATTATATTATCTAAATAACTAAAAGGAACAATAGGATTGAAGGTGTTACACTAAGTTGGTATCAGAAAAGGATTGGCTGAATCACTCTAGAATATATGCTTGTGAATAGCATGTTGGGAATGTGATCCATCAAGGAAAGGATGGCAATGATCTTGTGAGCTATACTAGCCTCTTTTAGGACGAAAGAGAAATGAAGTATCCAAAGGGATATTGATCCCGCTAGTTATGGAGATCTGTCAGAGTTGGCAGGGACTATTGAGTGAGTTATGGATAATCTGTTGAGAGGGCAGGGACCTTGTGTACTCAAATCCACTGGGGGAAACTCTAGATAATACTGGGTAGGCACAGACTGCTAGTGGTCAGGGACCACGAGGACTCAACTCAGAACTCATTAACGAGTGTTGTAAGAGCACATGGAGTTATTCGATGGGCAACTCTCCCGATGGCTCATATGATGATTTGGCATTGGCCGTTATGATAGACTTTGTTTTCCTTACTCTTGTTTTAAATGTGAATATGATCATGTTACCAGAGAAAATATAGATGTTGAAATGACCTATATTGTATTGTTGACATCTGGTGAACTGTGACTATGTATGTATTCATAAGTACATTCTATAATGCCATAAGGCTATAACTGTGCCATCCACGCATTGCACCCCAATAGACGGTGCTTTCTATTTGATGATTAAAAGAATGTAGTGGTTTTCTGTATGAATACAATGGTATAGGCCAATGGTTGTTAAACAAATTGTTATGCTACTGGGATTTATTCTCACAAAAATGTTGGTGTGTATCAGATGCCCAGCTTTCAAATCCCTTTGAAGGTGGAGGTAACAATGGTAGAAATACCCATCTTGGGGTATTTCATGGTCGTTAAGGAAGAGTTAGTGGTTACTATTATAGAAGTTCCCCCATCACGCTTACCTGCTAGAGGGGTTGAATTCCAGGATTAGTATAGTAGTCGTTATATATTGACATGTAGATATTTGAATTGAAGTTATACATGCCCATTATCCTAAACCCTTATTATATTTTTAGAAAAGATTAGGATGTTTATTTTTGATGTACAGGAAAGGAGGGCATGTATGTATTCAAGATATATGAGAGAAATAGGGTTCACCACTAGCAGGGTTTTGAAATGGGTATGAGTGGTAAGGTTGTTGCCTCCTTACCTTAACTGAAAAACTTATGCTAATCTCATATATCTATAGGTATATGTTTCAAAAGGAAATCAATATATGTGAATGTATATATATCTATAAAATATATATTGTTTACTTTTACTAAATTTTTTTGCGTTATGTGTGAGAACCCGAGTATAGAAATCCAAACCAAATGGCACTTAAATTATTTGACTTGATAAAAGTTAAATGTTTACTTTGGTAGAGGTAATAATAACTCACCAATCTTATATTATATTATATTATATTATCTAAATAACTAAAAGAAACTATAAGATTGGGAGTGTTACACTGAGTAGTTATCTGAGCATACAACTATAACACCCCCAATCCTATTATTTAGATAATATAATATACTTAAGATTGGTGAGTTACTATTACCTCTACCTGAATAAACATTTAACTTTTACCAAGTTAAATTTGCCATTTGGTTCGAATTTCTACACTCAGGTTCTCACATGTAACACAAAAAATTTAATAAAAAATAAACTATATATATATATACATTCACATACATGAATATCCTTTTGAGACATATACTTATAGATATGAGAGGTTTACATCAGTTTGACAGCTAGGGTAAGGAGGAAACAACCCTGCCACTCATACCCATTTGAAAACCCTACTAGTGGATAACCCTATTTCTCTCATATCTTGAATGCATATATGCCTTCCTTTCTTATACATAAAAAATAAACATCCTGACCCTTTCCAAAAACATAATAAGGGGTTAGGATAATGGGCATGTATAGCTTCACTTCAAATATCTACATGTCAAAATATAATGACTACTATAATAATCCTAGAATTTAACCCCTCTAGCAGGCGAGGCTGATAGGGGAACTTCTATAACATTAACCACTAACACTTCCTTAACGACCATGAAATAGCCCAAGATGGGTATTTCCACCTGCGCTACCTACACCTTTAGAAGAATTTGAAATCTAGGCTTCTGATACACACCAGCATTTATGTGAGAATAAATTTTAGTAACATAGCAATTTGTTTAAAAATCACTGGCCTGTACCACTATAATCATATGAAAATTTTATATATTCTTTTCTTCATCAAATAAAAGATAATATCTATTGAGATGCAATGCATGAATTATACAGTTATAGCATGTATTTATCGATGCATACATAGTTACAATTCACCATATGTCAACAATATAAAATGTCATTTCATTATATATATTTGTCATGGTAACATGATCATATTCACATTTACAACATGACAAGGAAAACAAATATTGGTCAATGCCAAAATCATCATATGAGCCATCGGGAGAGTTGCCCAGCAAACAACTCCACATGCTCGTACGCACTCATGAATGAGTTTTGTAACATCTGCTCCTATTTATGAGAGATATTTGCTAGTTATTAAATAATTTAAATCCTTGTGTATGTTACATTAGAGTTAGTTGCATTAGTGGGGCGGACTAAATTGAAAGGAAAATAGTAAGGATTGAAATGTAAAGGAAAAGGCTCAGTTGGGGAAGTTATGTAGTTTCCATGAGTCTAGAGTTAGTAAGAAGTAATTTTAGCCAAAAAAACTAGATACTGTGGCCAACAGATTTTTGAAATTTCCTGCCAAGGTTTTCAGGGGCAAAATGGTAATTCTCCATTTGACTAGGGAAGTTGCTATTTGAGGCTTAATGATCAAAACTCAACCCTAACATTGGATAAGGGTTGTAGTCTCTCCAACTACCCGAATCACCTTTAAATAGATGCAAAAATCTAAAATCCTCCACAATAACCATACTTTTTGACTTCAAACTTCTTAGAGAGAGAAAGAGAGCATCTTAGAGAGAGAAGGGGAGAGAATTTGAAGGAGAAAGAGTTTTGTGTCAATTTCAGAGCAAGATGAAGTGGGAATCCGCATCATGAAAGTTTATTTTCGATCATCTATTCATCTAATAAGAAACAAGGCAGAAAATAATCAAATCTCGTTTATTTTTGATCAACACTATTCATCCTACTAAAAGTGGTGATTTTGTTGTTATTTGATATAAGAAAGCAGATTTAACCTATATCCTTTGTACTTTTGATTTCTGTGGGATGTTGTATGCTGAATAAATGTACATAAGCATGATTATGTCAGATTATATGGAAGGAGTTTTAAAATTCACCATGTTTGACTTTCTATGATTTGTGATATTGAGCATGGAAAGTGAATGATGTTTGGGACAAATGATGAATTAACACTAGAAACTTAGTCTAATGACATTTTATAGACTTGAAATGAGGTGAGAACTAGACTAAGTGACTTTTCATATCAGCAAAACTAAACTTTTCGGGTATACTAGTTGAATTCCATGTTCTTCAGGTTGAAATTCTATAGTCCAGGAAGGTAGTAGTGTAAAGTCCCACAATAGTTGGAGAGGGGAATTGTAACATCTGCTCCTAACACTTGCGTTTTATGATGGCATTGTTATTATTATTATTGTTAGTATTATTTGTGGGATGTTAAGGATGATTTATTAAGGAGTTATAATGGACATTTTTATCATTATATAATCACTTTTGTGATAAAAGAATGAAATTGGAAATTTGGTAAGGAAGGGTAAAATAGTAATTTTACCATGAAAGGAAAATTTTATTTAATTCTCTTATTTTATGAAATCACATTAAAGGATTTCCATTATTTTTATTTAAGAGAGAAGAAGAATCTGGTTACTTAAGTGATTATGTGCAATAGAGGCCGATAAAGGAAAAATCGTAATTTTACCCTAAGGGCATATTAGTAATTTTACATAATGTAGAAAATCTAATTTTTATCTTAAATATTTCAAGAAAATAAAAAATAGAAATCATTATCCAATTATGCTTAAAAGAAGAAAGAAAAAGGGTGAAATGATAACCTTGGCATAAAGGGCAAAAAGGTAATTTTGCCTTAGAGGCAAAATTATAATTTTACTAAAAGAAGGGTAAATTAGTAAATTCATAAAAATAAGTTTTATGGAATCTTATTTGAGTGGTTTTAACACAATAAAGCCAAAAAGGGTGAAAAATGAAGTAAAAATGGCCATTTGGACTTAAATGGCAAAATGGCAATTTTCTTAGGGGCATATGTGTAAATTTTGAAAAGTTGAGGGACCACTCTGCAATTTCAAAATTATTAAAGGGAAAAAAAGTCCCAGCCTATGGAAGTTTCACAAAATTACATTTCCAAGGAGAGTGAATGCCATTGATGAAAAAGAGAAGAAAAAGGGACAAAATGGATATTTTAGCACCAATGGCATTTTTGTAAAGTACCTAAACCCTAAATTTCAGCATTCTTCTTCCTCAAGGTGCTAGAATGGTTGAAGATGAGTGGAGAAGAAGGGAGTGGCCGAATTGCTTCTTAAGCTTGGAGAAGAAGATTTTCCCACCAAAACAATTTGGACATTTCACTTGTTTTACATTTTCAAGGTAGCTAAACATGCCTATGCCATTCTTTTCTTGTTTTATGGTGTGTTTATGGTGTGTTTATGGTGTTATTAAATCTGGCAAGAATGATGTCTTTTCTCTCTTTACATTCTTATGGTGGATTTGTTTGGATGGGTTTGAAATATGTTGAAAACTACTTGTGTTTATGGCTATATACATGTTGGAATGCTTGAATACCTAAGAGATGGTAAATTTTCATGGATGGAATCATAGTCTTGAAAAACCCTAAAATATACCAATGCTGAAATGGTGGTTTTAAGAGTGAGAAATTGATGTTTTTGCATGGTTTTTTCTTGAATATGATTGTGTTGTAAGAAAAACGGTGAAATAAATCCATTTCCTTGTATTTTTCACTTTGGTTGAATCTTTGCTTAAGTAAGGGTGCTGAAATTTGGTTAAAATGGTGTTAGAAAAAGTGTGAGAATGTGTTACAAGCTAGTAAGAAAGAGAACATCTAGGTAAGTTAATGTTTAAGCATTTTTCCCATTTTCTAATTTCACCATTAACCATGAATATGTGACTTACTCATCTTGGCCTAATTGATGCATGTAATTGGTGCTGAAATTTTGCTTGAAAATGGCTAGAAAACCTTGCCAAGTATGTCATAGGAAATGAGGAGAGAGAAAATTATGGTACTTTTAGGTTTTAGTAAAAGAATCATTTTAAAATTGTTACCATTTCACTTTGAAATTATGCCTAAACATGTAAAGTTGTAAGACAATGTGCATTGACAAATTTAGCATGAAAAAATGGGCTAGAAAGATGTGTGAAAAGGGGTTTATTGGACACTTACAAGGAAATGAGGTGTGAGAAAGTATTGCCTATAATTATGGAAATGTTTACCATAATTCTTAGATGCAAAAAGTAATGCTAGAAATGTACCAAATGGGTTAGAAATGCCAATCCTTCATACTTATCTTTTCTTGGCCGAATGCTATGTTGAATTTTCCCTAGAATGGCTAAATTTATATGTTAATTGAAAATTGCCTAAGGTGCCATAAAAAATTGGCCTAGGCTAAGTGAAATGAGGGAAAATGATGTAATGGTCAAGAATGAATAGTAAATAGCATTCATTTTGCCATTGATAGCATGATGTCTGAATTTATGTGAAAGTGATTGAATAGCATGAAAATGCTTAATGTAATTATGAATGCCAAAGTTAAAGAGCAAAGGAGGAATGATCTAGTGAATACCTCTTAAGACCAAAACTATGAGGAGGAATGATTTGATGTATACCTCCCTTGTAAGCTACCTTGTGGAGAGTAATCTAATGTATACTCCTAAGGAATTAAATGTAGGATGAATGATCTGGTGTATACCTCTTGAGAATACAATCATGTGGGAAGGAATGATCTGGTGTATACCTTCCAAGAATAAATCAATTATGAGATATTATGATTTGTATGGCATGAATGTGTTCTATGCGAACAAGATTAAAGTATGTAAACATTAAAATCTTGTTATTCATTTCATTTATGATACAACATGTTGCATATCTCATGTTTATAGATGCATACTCACATGCTTCACATATGTCATACCTATAAATCTATATGAAAAGACTTTTTGGACTGAATTAAATGTAGAGTTACTTTCTGTATTATTACAGTGGTACATATCAGTTATTTAAAATAAACTGGTTTGTTTAGCTATTGGGAATATATTTCTCATTGTTGTACTGATAAGTATCAGATGCCTAGATACTACTTGATAATGGAAATTGAGCTGGCCACTGTGGAAGTTCCCTTTTTAGGGACTTTCACTATCATAAAGGATATTTATGTTATATCCATCTTTGAATTTTCTCTTGAGTAAATTAGACACTTAAGCATGTAGTCATAACCCTTTCTTTTTGGTCCTAATTCTCTATAGTATTTTTGGGGTTACAATTGGGACTATCATTTTTTGGCTGTACATAAAGGGAAAAGGACATATGTATAAGGATATGTGAAGGACCTATTCATCCTTGATATTTTGAAAAAGGAGTTTGAGTGACAGGTTTGTTATCTCCTTACTCCTTATGGATAGGTACTTCCTATATCTTGGTATATGTATCCAGAACAATGTACTAGATAGTTACTCTATGTGTATATAATATAGAAGTTTTTTTTTATTTCTATTGTGATGCATGAAAATTTTTATATTCCGCTGTGCCAAAGGATGTATACCTAAGAAAAAGAAACCAAACCTAATTGTAGAATAAATATGTAATGGATTAAATGCTCAGGAGAAATTAATGCAATTAAAGACCAAGATTAATGTAGCCACTTATCTAAATCAGTATTAGCACGTTGTTAAGATGAGATAAGGGGTGTTACTATGGAGCAAGCCTTATAAGGGTGTGGATACCTCTCCCTTGTAGACGCATTTTAAAACCGTGAGGGCGGGGCCTGAGTGCTGGGCTCAAAGCGAACAATATTTGTAAGTGGGTGCGCTGGGTTGTTATAGTGGTATCAAAGCCAGGGCCCAGATCGATGTGCCTGCGGGGACGATGGGCCTCTTAGGGGGTGGATTGTAAAGTCTCACATCAATTGGAGAGGGGAACGAAGCATGCCTTATAAGGGTTTGGATACCTCTCCCTTGTATAAATGCTTTAAAACAGTAAGGGTATGGCTTGAGTGTCGAGCCTAAAGTAGACAATATCTTTAAGTCAGCACACTAGGTTGTTACTATAGTATTAGAAATAGAGCTTAGATCAATGTGCTAGCAGGGACGCTAGGCCTCCTGCAGGGGTGGATTATAGAGTCCCACATTGGTTGGAGAAGGAAACGAAGCATGCCTTATAAGGGTGTAGATACCTCTCCCTTATAGATGCATTTTAAAATCATGAGGGTACGACCGAAGTGGCAACCCTAAAGTAGACAATATCTACAAGTGGGTGTGTTGGTTTGTTATAGTGGAATCATTGCTAGGGCCTAGATTGATGTGTCAATGGGGAAGCTAAGCATCATAAGGGGCAGATTGTGAAGGCCTACATTGGTCAGAGAGGAAAACGAAGCATGCCTTATAAGGGTGTGGATACCTCTCCCTTGTATACATGTTTTGAACTTATAAGGGCAAGGCCTGAGAGCTGAGCCAAAAGTAAAAAATATTTACAAGTAGGTGTGTTGGGCAGCTATAATGGTATTAGCTCTAGGGCCTAAATCAATGTACCAGTAGGGATGTTGGGTCTCCTAGAGGAGTGGATTGTCAAGTTCCACATTGGTTAGAGAGGGGAACAAAACATGCCTTGTAAGGGTGTATATAGCTTTCCCTTGTAGATGCGTTTTAAAATCATGAGGGTGGAGCTAAATTGCAGATCTCAAAGCGAACAATATCTACAAGTGGGTGCGCTAGGCTATTATTATGGTATCATAGCCAAGGCTCAAATCGATGTTCCAGCAGGGATGCTGAGCCTCTTTGGGGGTGGATTGTAAAGCCTCGCATCTATTGGAAAGGGGAATGAAGCATGGATTATAAGGATGTGGACAACTCTCCATTGTAAATGCATTTTAAAATCGTGAGGGCGGGGCCTAAGTGCCAGGCTCAAAGCAGACAATATTTGCAAGTGGATGAGAAGGGCTATTAAAGTTGTATTAGAGCCAAGGCCCAAATTGATGTGCCTACAGGGATGCTGTGCCTCCTTGGGGGGTGGATTGTAAAGTCTCACATTAGTTGCAGAGGGGAATGAAGCATGCCTTATAAGGATATGGATACCTCTCCCTCATAGATGCGTATTAAAATTGTGAGGGCAGGGCCGAATTACTAGTCTTAAAGTGAACAATATTTGCAAGTGTGTGCACTAGGCTATTACTGTGGTATCAGAGCTAGGGCCCAGATCGATGTGCCAGCAGGGATGCTAGGCGTCCTAAAGGGTGGATTGTAAAGTCCCACATTAGTTGCCAAGGAAAACGAAGCATGCCTTATAAGGGTATGTATACCTCTCCATTGTAAATGCATTTTAAAATAGTGAGAGCAGTGCATGAGTACCAGGCCCAAAGGGGATAATATTAACAAGTTGGTGTGCTAGGCTATTATAGTGGTATGAGAGCCAACGCCCAGATCAATGTGCCAGTAGGGATGCTAAGCCTCTTACGAGATGGATTATAAAGTCCTACATCGGTTAGAAAGGGAAACAAAACATGCTTTATAAGGGTGTGAATACCTTTCCCTTGTAAATACATTTTAAAATTGTGAAGGCGAGGCTTGAGAGCTAAGCCCAAATCAAACAATATCTGCAAGTGGGTGCACTGGGCTATTATAGTGGTATTAACTTTAGGGCCTAGATTAATGTGCCAGCAGAGATGCTGGGCCTCGTAGGGGAGTGGATTGTCAAGTTCCACATTGATTGGAGAGGGGAATGAAGCATGCCTTATAAGGGTGTGGATAACTTTTCATTGTAGACGCATTTTAAATTCGTGAGGGCAGGGCTAAATTGCAGATCTCAAAGTGGACAATATCTGCAGGTGAGTGTGCTAGGCTATTACTGTGTTATCATTGCCAGGGCCCAGATCGATGTACTAGTGGGGACACTTGACCTCCTAGGGTGTTGATTGTAAAGTCTCGCATTGGTTGGGATGGTGAACGAAACATGTCTTATAAGGGCGTGAATACCTCTCCCTTGTAAACACATTCGAAAATCGTGAGAGCGGGGCTTGAGAGCCGAGCTCAAAACGAATAATATCTACAAGTGGGAGCCCTAGGCTGTTACATTGGTATCAGGGCTAGGGCTCAAATCATTGTGCCAACGGGGACGTTGGGTCTCATAAGGGATAGATTATAAAGTCCCACATCAGTTAGAGAGGGGAACGAATCATGCCTTATAAGGGTGTGGATACCTCACCCTTGCCATTTTAAAATCATGAGGGCGGGGCCTGAGTGTCAAGCCCAAAGCAGAAAATATCTGAAATTTGGTTGAGAAATGTTTAATAATGCTTATATGTTTGAATATGAGATGGGAGGAGAGAGAAAATTATGTTATCTTGATGATTTTGCAAGTTTACCACTTTGTAACCATGCCTGTTAGCTTTTAAAATGTACTTGTGAATGTAAAGATGTAAAATTATGTGCATTCTCAAGTTTAGCATAAAAAATGAGTTTGGAAAGTATGGAAAAGAAAGGCTAAAAGTGCAAATGAATATTTTGAGGTGTGAGAAAGTGTTATGTTTAATTCTTGAAAATGTTACCATAATTCTTAAATGGTAAAAAGAATGGGAGAAATGAAACAAATGGCTTGAAAATACCAATTATTCACCTTTTTCTTGCCTTGGCGGAATGTTATGCACACTTTTCCCTTGAATGGCTAAAATTATGTGTTAATGGAGGAGGTTCAAATGGGTGAAAAATGGTATTATGTGTTCCCCTTAACAATTACTTATCAAAGGGCGAAAAATGGCACTATGTATTCCCCTTAAAGATTACTTAACAAAGGTGGATAAAAATGGCACTATACATTCCACTTAAAGGTCACCTAGAAAGGGTAGACAATGGAACTATGTATCCCCTTAAGGTATATACAACGACACTAGTAAAGTCACCTTAGTGGTAATAAATTGATGGCATCAATGTGTTATTACTAATATGAAAGGAATGAATTCATAATGATGTATTTTATGGATTAATGAAGCATGACTATGTAATGTCATGCATTATGTTCATAACATTAAATTTTTTTAGATTCATATTCACAAATGCACATGTTTATATTTCAAATAAAGCATGCCTTCATAATTACATGGAGATTATTTTGAAATGAACATAATGTAGAAATCTTTTCTATATTCGTATAGTTATACATATCAGTTAATTTGAAAATAAATGGTTTGTTTAGCTACTGGAAAATTATTTCTCATTATTGTACTGATATGTATCAAATGTCTCGATATAGTGTTTGGATGGAGATCAAAGTGGCCACCATAGAGGTTCCATTTTTGGGAAGCTTTATAGTATTAAAGGATATATATATATTTGCTGTCTTTGAAATTCCTACTATAGAAACTTAAACTTAGAAATGACTATGAATATGTAACTGTAGCCCTGCTGGTTCTAATTCTATAAATATATTATTTTTTTAATAGAATTAGGACCACTATTCTTTTTGGAAATATATAATGAAAAAGGGAGTTTGTCTAGAAGATGATATGTGAAGAATATATCCACTAGTAGGAGTCTTTTTGGAGAAAGGGGGTATGAGTGACAGGCTTGTTGTCTCTTTACCCTCAGAAAAAGTTCTTCACATATCTTGGTTTATGTAAGATATAGTAACAGTATAGTTAATGGTATATATATATATGTTTATGATATATTTTATTTATTTCATTGTGCTAAAGTTTGTTAACCTGAGCAAAGGAACCCAAACCTAATCAAATATTAAATTATTAATGGATTAAACGCTCAAGTAGATTTATAAGCTAATATGTAAAAGATAAATGTGACACCTATCTATTTACAATTTATGACATTGTAAAGTAAAGATATGGGTGTTACATTCATTGTCACTCTATTCAATTGCCTATAATCTATGCACAAACTTAAGCTCCCATCCTTCTTCTTCAAAAATAACACCGGTGCTCCCCATGGTGAAGCACTAGGTTTCATATATTGTTTCTCTAAGATATCCTCTATTTGCACCTTCAATTCAGTCAACTCTAAGGGAGAAATCCTATAAGATGTTATAGAGATCAGTCTAGTTCCAGAAATCAACTCTATAGAGATCAATCTCGTCCTACACAAATGGAACATCTTTTCTAGTCAATTTAGTCAAAGGCAACACTATCTGCAAAAACCCTTGAATAAATCTCCTATAGTAACTGGCTAATTTGAGAAAACTATGAATTTTTGTCACTATTGTGGGTCTCTCCTAACCAACTACTGCTTTTTTCTTAGTAGGATCTATTGCCACTCCCTCTTTTATGATTACTTGACTTAAGAATTTTACCTCTTTTAACCAGAACTCACATTTCTCAAATTTAGCATACAATTTCTTTTCCCTAAGAAACTGCAACATGATTCTAAGATGATGTTCATGCTCATCACTACTTTTAGAATATACAAGAATGTCATCAATAAACATTACCACAAATTGATCAAGTTAGGGTATAAAGATACAATTCATGTAATCTATGAAAATAGCTGGAGTATTAGTCAATCCAAATGGCATCACAAGAAATTCATAATGCTCATATCTAGTTCTAAAGGCTGTCTTAGGTATATCTTTTGTTCTAAATCTGACTTGATGGTATCCTGACCTCAAATCAATTTTGGAAAACACAGTAGCTCCTTTCAACTGATCTAACAAATCATCTATTCTAGGAAGGGAATATTTTTTCTTCACTGTCACCTTGTTCAATTGCCTATAATCTATGCACAACCTTAAGCTACCATCCTTCTTCTTCGTAAAAAACACCGGTGCTCCCCATGGTGAAGCACTAGGGCTCACAAATTGTTTCTTTAAGAGATCCTCTATCTGCACCTTTAATTCAGTCAACTCTAAGGGAGAAATCCTACAGGGTGCTATAGAGATTGATCTTATTCCAGCAATCAAATCCATTGAGAATTCTAACTCTCTTTCATGTGGAATACTTAATATTTCTTTAGGAAAGACATCCGAATATTCACTTACTACAGGGATAGTATTAAGCTTATGTTGAATTTCAACTTTAGAAGAACATAGAAAATGCATTCTTTCATTCTTTTTGTTAATACTCCTATTTACAGGTAAGGTATTTATAAAAGTCACAGATTTTTCTGAACAATCCAATATTACATTGTTTACTATAACACCCTTATCTAGTATTACAACTCCTCTGATGTAACCAGATAAGTTTGGTACATTACTCTTAGCCTTAATTATTCATTTACAATGTCTGAGCCTTTATACCATTAAGTATTATTCAAGTTAATTAGGTTCGGGGTTCTTTTACTCAGGTAACCATACTTTATTCACAGTGGAATTAAAGTTTCATACATCACATCGAAATTTCTAAAACTTTCATATTATATATAATGACTATCTGTTACATCCTTTTGTGAATATATACCAGGATATATGAAGTACCCATCTATAAGGAGTCAGGAGACAACAATCCTGTCACTCAAACTCCTTTTACAAAATACTAGGGATGAACAAGTTCTTCACATATCCTTTCCCCAGTAATTGCCCTTTCTCCTTTACTATATATAGCCAAAATAACCGTCCTAATTCTAATCTAAAAACAATATATAGAATTGGGACCTAAAATGAGGGACTATAAAAATGCTCTTAACAAAAGGACTTCCTCTAATGCTACTTTCATCTTTCCTCGAAATTGCTAAACGTATGCATCTCATACATATCAGCGAACAAATGAGAAAACTAGTTTCTCAGTAGCTTAAAAATTCAACATTTTAAAATCTACTAATATGTACCAGTGTGCAAGCACAAAAAACATTTTCATCTACAGTCCAATCATTTAAAACATATTCTCATTTATATGTACAGATTGGCAAACATTACATGATTATTTGGAATGTCAGTGTGATAAAGATGGTTATACATCATATTTTCAATAAAAGCATACATATAACCATTAA
This sequence comes from Senna siamea, assembly GCA_031216115.1. NCBI lineage: Eukaryota > Viridiplantae > Streptophyta > Magnoliopsida > Fabales > Fabaceae > Senna > Senna siamea. The sequence continues at coordinate 20,487,730 of CM062363.1, read as the reverse complement.
AATAGCTAATTATCATTTATATATTCTCATTCTTAAAACTTACCTTGCCTCAAAGTGTGAAGCACCTTCAGTCACACTTCAAGGAATGTGGACACTTGGCTACCTTTGTAAGACTTGTGAACACTTGGTCACATTGTGGACTCTTGGCCACCTTTATGAAAACTTGTGAACACTTGGTCACATTGTGGACTCTTGGCCACCTTCATGAACACTTGGTCACCTTATGGACTCTTGGCCACCTTTATGAAAACTTGTGAACACTTGGTCACATTATGGACTCTTGGCCACTTTTATGAAAATAATGAACACTTGGTCACTTATACATATACATAACAACTACAATTCCTCTCATTATTATCATTTCTATTTCCTTTGCATTTATCCATTACAAGGTACATTCTAATGCATTTACAATTAGCATAGTGATTTGGCCACTAAAATTTAAATAAGACACTGGTTTCGGCCACCATGATAAGATAATGATCCTTAAGGTTTTTCATGCCACATTGTCAAAATTTTCCCTTCTTTCTATGGTTTACACTTAATGGTACCATGCCTTAGAATTTCTAGGGTATCCTCTCCCACATTCCATTTTTGTAATTATATCATTAGCAATTTATTTTACTTGTTTTCTTGATTCATGTTACATACTAAGTCTAAGGTTACACTAATTCTCAATTCTTACATTTAAATGCCAAGGTGGGTTCTTATAATGTGTAAAAAGGAAAAACCATTCACTATACCTTAATTTACCCTATATTCTTTCCTCCCTTTAGCCAAAACTGAATTGTACTCTCCCTTACCTAATCTTCATCAAACCATTTCCTACCTTACAAAAGTCACTATCGGATTTGGTAAGACAACAAGAGCAATGTCAAAATTTTAAATCTAATTCTAGCTAGCAACCTTCATTTTGGTATTTATAACTTAAAACACATACTAACTATACAAGAATACCAATATTGAACATTATCATAAGTTAGAGTCTTCCATTATACATGCTAAATTTTTCCAATAGTAGTTCTTCCATGGAAACATCAATATTTACTTTAACACATCACTAAACATAGCCAAATTACCACACAAGCTTAGCCAACATGACATTCATATCTTCAAGAATGTAGAGAAAGAGTTATTGTTCCATGAAAACTAAAAGCAAAAGGAGTTTATCTTAAATCATGAAACAAAATTAAGAGAATTGCTAAGCTACCTTAAGAGTGTAAGAATGATGAAGGTATCTTGATGTTCCTCTTGAATCTTATCTTTCTCCCTTGCTCCTCCCCTTCTTGGCTAATCTAGCCTCCTTTCCTCTCTCATCGAATGTTTGTGTGTTTTCTAAAATGTTAAGTTGCTCTCTCCCTCTTCCCAAATGCTATTACCATATCCCCATTTAATTCAATGCAATCCCTCTCTTGTATGTAGTCTAATCGGGTAATGGGATGCTACACCTATTTCTTATTCTTAATTGTGATTGTTTAATAGCCACACCTGTACTTAAGTACAACCCATTTTCCTTGCAATTTTTTGTTAACCACTTGGTCACGTTAAAGGGAGGGAAGAAGGGAAAGTTATGCAAGCCTCCCACTTTATGCAAGGCATACGGTCACGCAAGGGACACTTGAATGCTACCCTTTCTTTTCCTCCTTCTCATTAGTTATTGCCATGAGTTTCTATAAGTCTAATTAAAATTCTAATTCTCTTGCCTATTCTTGATAGCTTTCATGTTTGGCTAAGTCTAGTCCCCTTTCTCTCCCTTTCATTTCCTTTTCCGAATGCATATATGTATATTTAATGGATATTAGCTCTTCTCTCTCTTCTCAATTCCTATTATTCCTTGATATAACCGAATGGATTTTTATATTATATAGATTTGAAGCCACTTCCCTCAGTTACTGCATGTATATATGTTTTTAAATCAATCTCTCATGTAGCTCTTCAGTTAAGAAAAGAAGAAAGAGAAAGGCATAATTCAAGCACCTTAATTTCCATTCTCAATCACATTGCAAAAATGCAAGGGAAATCATTTCACTTAGATTATATATGTGTATCACCTTCCTTTCTTCTCCTTTATTATTGCCATAGGTTTATATAATTTAATCTAATCCATGGGATGCCTATTCGTTTGAATAAAGAAGGAATAAAAGAAAAGAATTTAAGCACCTCAATTTTATGTAAGCACCTCAAGCACCTCATTCTTTATGTAAGCACCTCAAACACCTCATTCTTTAAGTAAGCACCTCAAACACCTAAATTTTTATGTGGTGTTTTCCTCCCACTCACATTATAATTTGGTTACCATAAGGAAGAAAGCGTTCTCCCTTAAATTATTTATTCTAAGCACTAAATTACACAAGTAAATTCATCATACTTTATAGCAACCTCATCCAATTAATTAACATAAAGGTAGTCACAAGAAAGGGGTGTTACATTTACAGACAACCAGTTCATCCCAAGAATAATTTCCAAATCAACCAAAGGTAAAAAAATAAGATCAACAACAAAAGATCTATTCTCAACAACAATTAGACAATTCAAGCAGGCTAAAGAAGTCAAAACCTACTCTCTCGCTGGAATAGAAATAGACAATTAGTAAGGTAAGCTAGTAACAGGTAAGTTTAATCTCTTCACACATTCCAATGAAATAAAAAGAGTGGGTAGTGCTAGAGTCAAACAATACAATTAAAGATACATCATTTATTAAACATTTACCTTTCATTAAATCATCGGATTGAGCCACTTCCTTACCCTTGAAGGTATAGACTCTTTTAGTAGTGAGAGGTCTAGTGATTTCACCTTGTTTCTTCCACTGGGGGCAATCCTTGATAAAGTGTCCATCTTTTCCACACTTAAAACAAACACCCTATGGTACATTTGATTACCACTTACAGGGCCCCTCATGACTCTTTCAACATTTAAAGCAAACATTTAACATCACTGATCTCACTGTCGGCCTTTTACCTTCTTTACCTCTACCAAACCTATTATCTCTCCCTTTAAAAGGTCCAAGTTGCTTTTTTTTGAGGAAGTTAGCCCTTTGTTTTTCCTTCTCAATCTTCGCTAGATTTTTGGCAACTATGAAACCCTTGTTTACTAACGGTGCATAATTCTTAATCTCCAATGGAGCCACAACACTTTTCAACTAACCTGAACTAATCCCTATCCTAAGGAATCTACCCTTCACTGTCGAGCCTGTACTCACTAGCTGTGGTAGTAGTTGCTCTGATACCAACTCTGTGTAACACCCCCAATCCTATGTTTCCTTTTAGTTAATTAAATAATATTATATAACATACTACAAGATTGGTGAGTTACTACTACCTTTACCCGAGTAAATTTTAACTTTTACCAAGTTAAATAATTGAGTGCCATTAGTTTGGGAATTCTACAATCGGGATTCTCACACGTAACATAGTGAAAATAATTTGAATAATATACATATATATAATTTTAAATAAATACACATACATATTTCATTTACAACAGTCATTATTTAGTCATACAAGACATATAACTATAGATATGTGAGGCTAAGTAGGGTAAGGAAGCAATAACCTTGCCACTCATACCCTTTTACTTATCCTACAAGGAGATATTCTTCTCACATATCATGGATACATATATGCCTTCTCTTCTTATACCAAAACTCCTCCTGACCCATTTCAAAAAGATAATAAGGGGTCAGGGTATTGGGCATTACATATTTATAGGTCAAAATAAAATACTACCAAACTAGTCCTGCATGTCTATCCCTTTAATAGGCGGGGGCATAAGGGGAATGTCCACAACTGAAATTACCCAAATTTCCTTTATCACTATAAAATATCCCAAAATGGGTATATCTACCCAATCTACCTTCACTTCTAGCATAATTTGGAACTTAGGCATATAATATAAACCAACGTTCACTGAGAAAAATTTCTCTGTAGCAATAACAGCTTGTATTTTTTAAAACTACTGATTTGTACCGCCATATTGGTATAGAAATATACTACATTCTTTTCATTATCAAATAATACATTATGTCTATTGCGATAACATGCATGGATTTACAATTTTCTCATATGCTTAAGAATACATATGCATCTCATCACATATCCATCACACAACATATATCACCAAATTGTAATGGTAAAAGGATTATATTCATATATAGAGTATAAACAAGGAAATTATAGTATATTGCTATGTCTGTAACACTCCATAATTTAATTAGCCTAAATTATTATCCTTTGAGTAAATGGATGGAATTAATGATGATATTTAATGACTAGTGTGAATTGATTGCTTCATAAGTAATTAAATAAATTAGCTTAAGGAGGGGCAAATTTTGCTGCATAATTTAATGGGTCAAATGGTTATAAAAAAAAAAGTAAGCTTGCATGAAAGTTAGGTGCTTAGAATTAATTCTTTATTTTCCTTTTTAGTTACCTAGTCTAAATACCAAGGGGAAAAGCAATATAGGATGAAATTATTTAAGATATATGTAGGTATGTGCTTTGCATGTTATCCCATGTGAAAGGAGGGAATGGAAACTACAATTTCATGCATGAAACCTCCAAGTCACACGTGACCTAAGAAGGAAAGAAATTTCATGTAACTTGTGTGTGGGACTAATGACAATAGGAAGGAGGAAGGGAAATTAATTTATGAATAAATATACATGTATCAATATGGTGTAGAATTTTATTGCAAAAAGTAATATATAATATATATACACATATATACACTACTACACACTAGGAGTCTTTGGAAAGGGAAGAGGGAAATGTGGGCTATAAGTTTTCCTTCTCCCTTGTGTTGCTTTCCACACCCCCAAAAGAAGAAAGACAAAAAGAAAGTATTATTATGGCCTTAACTTCTCATGTGATTGACTAGATAAGGATGAGAAATAATGCAAGCCCTTGGTAACCGAATAGACAACATATGTGAGGAAAATGGAAATTAAAATTTCATCCAAACTCACACACATGGCATGACACTTAGGGAGAAGGTGGTGAGCTTGCGTGAAAGAGGGGTTATGTGCAAAAGGGAGAGTTGGACACCTTGATGAAGCAAGATAAAGGAGAAAGTGCAAATTTAATTTAAATATACATCTATGTGTGTGTGTGTGCACGTACAGTGAAACCATCCCCTTTTGTCCTCTCCATTTACGTGCAAAAGTGAAGGTGGCGTCCCTCCTTTGGCTGAATAGAGATGCAATGAAAGAGGAAACTGGCTACATTTTTCCCCTTTCTCTCCCTTCATTAGCAAGAGCAAGTGGATGAGGGAAAAGTGTGAAGGAAGCAAATGGTACTTGAAAGTACACATGTGGCATGAATAAAGTTAATTAAGGAGATAACTTGCAAGAGGAGTCTGAGTGACAGACCTATTGTCTCCTGACTTCTGATAGTCAGGTACTTCTTATATCTGAGGATATGTTTATCAGCATGTAATGGAAATTATTGGACATGTATTATTTGAGCTATATGGAAGTTTAAATTTTCGTTGTGTAGTGTAGTATTTTTATTCTGCTGTGCATATAAGTTTTATTCTGAGAAAAAGATCCCGAACCTAATTCGCTTAATATAATTGATTGGTGTAACTACTCAAACATTAATTCAATAAAGGATAAGGATAATGTACCAAACGTATCTATTTATATCAGAATTAATGGTAATACTAGATAAGGGTGTTACGTTTAGTTGGTATCAAAGCGCAGCTACCTAGGTTAGGACGGGGTAGAATTCCTCGAGTAAGGGACTAGTTTAGGTTTGTCGGCTATACCTAGGCAGTTGGCTAGCTTGTATTTTTTTTAACCTTGCAGAATGAAGCATTAGGTTTGGGAAGATAGAAGCTCCGGTTGGGTGTCATATGTTACCTTCTTAGTCATTTGTTATTGAGCCTGATCACCTCGGTAATATTTGTTTTGTAGAGTAACGATATGGCACTAGCACGGAGAGGTAGAACTCAGGCACAAATGGCAGAGGTGGATGTGAATGAAGTCATCCAAACTGTGAGGGACATGACCAAAGCTATGAGGGCCCAGGCTACAATTACAACCGAGGCACTCTGATAGGCCCAGACGGACCAAAGTAAGGATATCCAGACAGGGGCAAAGCAGGTGAGGACCCAAGTAGGCAGAGGCTGGTCTAATTTCCAAAGAGCCAGGTCTCCCATTTTAAATGGTTTGGCAAATTCAAAGAAGGTCGAAGAATGGGTCTAGAAGATGGAGGAATTATTTGAAGTGCTGGGGACAATTGAGCCACAGAAAGTTACCTTCGCCACTTACCAACTAGAAGGGCAGGCAAAAAGTTGGTGGAGAAGGACGAAGCAACTGATGGAGGCCCATGGGACTTAGATGACCTGGGAGAGCTTTAGATATGTATTCATAGAGAAGTACTTCCCACAAAGCGAGAGGAATGTTAAAGAAGGTGAATTTATGTAGATCAAACAAGGGGAAAGGTCCTTCTAAGAACATCTGGCCAAATTCAAGGAGCTGTCAAAGTTCTCTTTGTAGCTAAAGTAGAGACCTGACGAGGCATGGAAGGCCCTGCATTTGGAGAACAACTTAGACCTGGAGTTGTACCATTAAGTGGCGGCCCAAGAGATCCAAGACTACCTAACCCTAGTCTACAAGTGTAAAATTGCCTCAAAAACTCTAGCAGCTCTGCGGAAGAATAAACAGAAGGCTAGTTTCCATAAGAGGAAGAGTCTAGCCAGATTCAGCAGAGGCCGTGACAAGAAGTTCCAGATAGGTTAGAATGGGAAGAAACCATTCTACACTCCAACATCTCAGAGAAATTGCCTAATATGTGGGAAGAATTATTAGGACAGGCCATGTCTGATGGGGTAGAACGTATGCTATAAATGTGGAAAGTTTGGACACATCACCTAGAACTACCCAACCTTGAGAAAACTAGAGGAACCTACTAAACCTCTTACCAAAGGGAGGGTGTATACCTTAAAGGGGAAAAAAGTGGCTCAATCTGAAGATTTGATGAAAGGTACGCGCTTTATTAATGATATTCCTTTAATTATGTTGTATGATTCTGGTACCACCCATTCCTTTATTTCGGTAGATTGTGTTCATAACTTCAAATTACCCACTACCACTTTGCCTTATGAACTTTCCATAGCAATACCCACTAATGAACATATGTCCACATCCTTAATTTGTTTAAATTATCCAATTGTTGTTGAAAATAGAACCTTTCTGGTAGACCTCATCAGTTTACCTATGGTTGAACTAGATGTCATCCTTGGTATGGACTGGCTCTCTTCAAACAATGTTATCTTATATTGCTTAGCTAAGTCTATGACTTTCATAGACACTAGGATAGTGAATGTGGGGATAGAGAGGAAAAACCAAAGGATGGGCTTCTTGTACTCCTCGAAGGTAGAGTGTCAGCAGAAGTTAGAAACTATACCTATAGTTAAGGAGTACCCAGATGTATTTCCCAAAGAGATTATCAGTCTTCCACCTGAGATAGGGGTAGAGTTTCCCATAGACTTAGTCCTTGGAAACTACAATTTCATGCATGAAACCTCCAAGTCACACGTGACCTAAGAAGGAAAGAAATTTCATGTAACTTGTGTGTGGGACTAATGACAATAGGAAGGAGGAAGGGAAATTAATTTATGAATAAATATACATGTATCAATATGGTGTAGAATTTTATTGCAAAAAGTAATATATAATATATATATACACATATATACACTACTACACACTAGGAGTCTTTGGAAAGGGAAGAGGGAAATGTGGGCTATAAGTTTTCCTTCTCCCTTGTGTTGCTTTCCACACCCCCAAAAGAAGAAAGACAAAAAAAAAGGTATTATTATGGCCTTAACTCCTCACGTGATTGACTAGATTAAGGATGAGAAATAGTGCAACCCCTTGGTAACCAAATGGACAACATATGTGAGAAAAATGGAAATTGAAATTTCATGCAAACTCATACGCATGGCATGACACTTAGGGAGAAGGTGGTGAGCTTGCATGAGAAAGAGGGGTTACGTGTAAAAGGGAGAGTTGGACACCTTTATGAAGCAAGATAAAGGAGAAAGTGCAAATTTAATTTAAATATACATCTATATGTGTGTGTGTGCACGTATGGTGAAACCATCCCCTTCCCTTCTCCATTTACATGCAAAAGTGAAGGTGGTGTCCCTCCCTTGGCCAAATAGAGATGTAATGAAAGAGGAAACTAGCTATATTTTTCCCCTTTCTCTCCCTTCATTGGCGTGAGTAAGTGGATGAGGGAAGAGTGTAAAGGAAGCAAATGGTACTTAAAAGTACACATGTGGCATGACTAAAGTTAATTAAGGAGATAACTTGCAAGAGGAGAATTTTACATGTATACACATATGCATAGCCTTGCGTGAAGTAAAAGAAATGTCCATAAGCAATGTCAACTAGTAATAAACAAAAATAAAAAAAGAAAGAGAGGGGAAAAGAAAGGGGGTGTAGCATGAATATTGAGAATGGAATGCATTAAGCCACATGAGGGAATGAAATGGAAATTGAGTAATGATACACATGGCAAGGGAGAAAGGGAGAGCATTCACTACAAGAAAAAGGAGCTTCAGTGGCGTCTTTTCTGTGGTGACATAAAAAGTTGCCACTGAAGAACCTCATCCAATGGCGCCATAAAATTTTAACCACTGAAAGTCTTCAGTGGCGACACAAAAATCACCACTAAAAACCTTTAGTGGCGACACAATTATTTTTGCCACTGAATCTTTTCAGTGGCGCAAAAAGCTATGCCACTGAATACCTTAGGCAGCGACACTTAACTTATCGCCACGGAAAGATTCAGTGGCGACATGAAGAGTTGTTACTGAAGGTGATCCGTGGCAACACGAAAATGTCGCTGCTATAGTTATTTCCTGTGGTGACGGTCTTGTCACTGCCATTTACATTCAGTGGCGACATTATAATTGTCGCCATTGAATCCGTTTTATTTAAAATTTTTTAAAAGGTGTCCTTTGCTGGCTCAAACACGGGACACGTTAGACGTCTTCAAGGAGCCTCACCGTTACACCACAACAGCCTTTAGTATATTTACTGCAGCATTTAATATATATTAAAGATGATTTAAACTGTACCTACTTAGCTTGGCCTCACGATGGAGATTTGCAGTTGGCTCCAAATTTCCTTTGCCGCACATTCTCTCTGTGTTTGCCACTACTGTCACCGTTTACCATCATTTAGAGCGTGGTTGACCATCATTTCGGAGCTTGCAACTGTCGTCATCTTCGCTGTCATCCATTGCAGCATTGTTGCCCATCGCGTTCTTGCACAGTCGCCTCATCGCGGTCAACATTTGAACTTGCCGTTCATCGTTCGTCGCAGCGTCCTTGACCATCATTTCACAGCTAAGAACCGCCATCGCAGTCACTGTCTTCTGCCACAATGTTCTACACTGTCACATTCCCTTATTCACCATTGCAAATTTCTTCCCCTATTGTGTTGTCCACCACTATTTCTGGTGCTTCTCCTATCACATTCACCATCTAACGTTGAAGGACACTAGTAAGTGCATTTTACCAATTGATTGGTCGCATCAATGGTGATGATTTGTTTGATTTCCTCCCATTTGCAATTTCTATAGAAAATGTAAAGGAACAGGTTGCTATTCTGTGATGTTTTGTTGAAAAAAATGGCTCTGTGTTCATGTTTCCTGTGGTAATGTTTTGCTGTAAAAAAATGGTTCTATGTTCATGTTTGCTATGGTGATGTGTAAAAAAATGGTTGTCTTCATGTTTGCTGTGGTGATGTTTTGCTGTAACAAAAAGGCTCCATGTTATGTTTGCTATAGTAATTTTTTGCTGTAATGTGTTGTGCATTCAATGGTGATGTTTTGCATCAATTTCAATGGTTTCATCCACTAGTTCTGTACTTATATAACACAAATTTGAAAAGATTTTGGTGGAAAAATTGTTAAAAAAATGTGTTGACCGTTGTGTGATATTAAATTATATCTGTGATGTTTGAAACTTGGAAGTGAAATGATAAGGACATCCGATTTTGTCAAACTCTATTATTGGAAATAATGGGATGCTCAAATCTCAATAAATCATTTTTTTTCTTTAATAGCAATTATGGATATTATTACAAGAAATTTTAGATTATGGATATTATTACATATTTCTATGTTTTGTTGTTATTTCAAGATTTTAAAAAGTTTTAGAATGTTCTTATTGAAATGTAGGAAAATAGAATGGAAAAAAGTTGGCTAGATATAAAAAATAGAGCGGATCCAACATACATAAGAGGAATAGATAGATTTCTTGAATGGGCATATAATCAACCACGGGTGAATATTTTAATTCGATGTCCATGCAAGGGGTGTAGGAACACCGATTTTAAGTTAAGAAATATGGTGAGATTTGATTTATTGAAGAAAGGATTTTGGGATAATTACAAAGTGTGGGACTTACATGGAGAAACTTTTGTACTAACCACCAGTCGTAGTCATGATGATCAAAGGGAAAATGACAATATGCTAGTTGATGATATGAATGAGATGATACATAATGCTTGTGGATTTGCAAACATAGAGGAAATGAACCGTGTTTCTGAGAATTGTGAAGAACCAAATGTAAACGCAAAAAATTTCTTTAAGTTACTAAAAGATGAAGAGACAGAGCTTTATCCTGGATGTAATAAACTATCAAAGTTATCCTTTGTAGTTAGGTTACTTCACTTGAAGTGTCTTAATCATTGGACCAATAAGTCTATGGATTCGATTCTCAATTTCCTCAAAGAAATCCTTCCTGATAGGGCTGCTATACCTAATTTATAATATGAAGCCAAAAAGATTATTAAGGACCAATGCAAATTCATGTCTTGTATGTAAAAATCCTAGGTGGAAGTCAAGTAACCCCCAAGGGAAGAAAGTTGCAAGAAAAATCTTGCGTCATTTCCCAATTAAACCTAGACTGCAAAGGTTGTTTATGGCAAAACACTCAACTAAAAAATGAGGTGGCATAAGGAGAAACAAGTTGATGATGGCATTTTAAGACATCCTTGTGATTCCTTGGCTTGGAAATCATTCGATCAACAATACCATAACTTTTCTAATGATCCAAGAAATGTTCGATTGGGCTTAGCAAGTGATGGGTTCCAACCTTATGGAAATATGAGTGCTAATCATAGCATCTAGCCCGTTGTTCTATTTCTATATAATCTTCCACCTTGGGATTGCATAAAGGACCTGTACTTTATGATGACACTCCTAATTCTAGGCCCCAAGTGTCTAGGCAATGACATAGATGTTTACTTGCAACCAATGATTGAAGAGTTGAAAGAGTTATGGGAAGGAGGGGTAGAGACTTACGACGCCTACTCACAATCTAATTTTTCATTACGCGCAGTGGTGATGTTGACAATTAATGACTTTCTAGCATACAGAAACCTTTCTAGATGGTCAACTAAAGGTAAGCTTGCTTGTTTATGTTGTCATAAAGATACACACAGTGTTTCTTTACGTAACAATCTATGCTACATGGGACATCGTCGTTTCTTACATACTAATCATCCATGGCGTAGAAATCAGAGGGCATTTGATGGAAAACTATAAAATTCCACGGAACCTACTCTATTGAATGGTGCTGAAACACTTGAACAATTAAAACGATTAAGAATCCTGCCTTTTGGGAAATGCCAGAAAAAAAAAGTGATCAACCAACCAATTCTAGTAATTGGAAGAAGAAGAGTATATTTTTTCAACTGCCTTATTGGCAAAATCTTCTCATACGACATAATCTTGATGTTATGCACATTGAGAGAAATATATCTGACAATATTTTTTTAACAGTAATGAATGTCTCTGGAAAGACGAAGGATACATTGAAAAGTTGGTATAATTTAGTAGACCTAGATATAAGGCAAGGGTTGCATCCAATTGAGGATGGAAGAAATATTTTGTTACCTGCAACATGCTATGCATTGTCTTCAGATGAGAAGTTAAAGGTTTGCAACTTTCTTAGTAGTTTGAGGGTTCTTGATGCATTTGCTTTAAACATTGCATGCTGTGTCAACATTCGTGAAGGGAAAATACTTGGATTGAAGTGCCATGATCACCACCACGTATTGCTGCAGTACATATTTCCAGTTGCGATTTGAGGTCTTTTACCTAAAGAAGTTTACGAACCAATAGTGGAATTAGGCAATTTTTTCAAGAATGATTGTTCCAAGTGCTTGACAATTAAAGATCTTGATAAAATGGAAACCCAAATTGCGATCACATTGTACAAAATGGAGACCATATTTCCACCAGCTTTCATTGATGTCATGGTACACTTGTCCATTCACTTGGCTAGAGAGGCAAAGCTTGGTGGACCCGTACAATATTGGTGGTTGTATCCAATTGAAAGGTAATGCATTGTATATAAATATTGCCTAATTAATAAACTATTCATTTAACAATGTGTTCATTTCTATACAGGTACTTGCGAACTCTCAAATCATATGTCCGTAATAAGGCTTATCCAGAAGGATCCATTGTAGAAGGCTAATTGGCAGAAGAATGTCTAACCTTTTGCTCATGATATTTGAAGAACATTTCAACCAAATTCAATAAGCCAGTTAGGAATGACGATGGACCCAATAAGGATTGTGAGATGGACATCTTCAAAGAAAGTGGCCAACCAAGAGGGGGTTACAAAATAATTAGTCTATCTCAATCAGAGTTTGACCAAGCTTGTATATATGTGCTCCAAAATTGTGAGGAGGTTTGGCCATTTATAAAGTAAGTTCAACCAACTTCTGCAATATCATTATGTACATTCTCTAATATGAAGAGTTCACAATATTTATCTTATAACATGTAGGGAGCACCAAAAGGAGCTTGAGATGCAAACATTAACGGTAGGTGAGGGGAGTGGCCGGGAATTCCCTGATTGGTTTCGTACACATGTATTTTTTTAATATAAACTTTGGGCCTAAAGCATTATTTTCCAATTCATACGTAAGTTTCGTAGGGATGACTCACAGTGTCTTATTTATGTAGGTTTGTAAGCTATTCGAAGAACAATGTGTAAGTGAGGAGATGATAAGCTTAGCTATAGGTCATCTTCAATAGGTGCACAGATACTTCACGTTCATGGTGAATGGATTTAGATTTCACACAGAAGATTGTGCCTCACGAAGAAAAACAAAAAATAGTGGAGTTTTTGTAAAGAGAGATGATTCAAATCCTGAAAAGGAGTACTATGGTGTACTAGAGGATGTTTATGAACTTTCTTATGTTAGAAATAGGAAGGTTTACCTCTTCAAGTGTCACTGGTGGGACGTTGCTCATTTCGAAAAAGGATATAAAGTAGATAAATATGGATTTATAAGTGTCAACACTCGAGGGTTATTGAATACGAATGAGCCTTTTGTCTTGGCATCTCAAGCAGAACAAGTGATCTACTTAGATGATGTAATTGATCCAAGTTGGTTGGTTGTTGTGAGGACAAATCCACGTGACTTACTTAACATACCGGAGGAGGATGATGGTGACGATGGTGACCATGTGTCACTCAATGCAGAAGTGTATCAACAATTTAAGGTTGATCAATTTAATGTTCCAGATGCCCATGCAGTGGACAACGAGGTTGTAGTTCCTTACCAAAGGGCAGATGTTGAACCACAGACTATCAGTGAAGAAATTAACGAAGCACAAAGAAATGTGCATGATGCTGATGGAGCGAATTTCAATGATGATAGTGATGTCAAAGTGAGCATGACCGAGGAAAGTGAGGAAGAAGATTTCATATCTAAAGATGACACACATGACACAGACGACTCCGACCACTAATTATAGGTTGTTATAGCATAGATATGAGTGTAACCATAAAATCTTTTGTTAGGCTTTACCTTTTTCATGTGAGCATATACATATCTAATTAGTTAGACCTTTAATTTTGTTTGTTTACCATACACAGGAACTGGTGCATAATTGTTTAAATACAATATTATTACAGGAAATGTTAGGACTTTGATGAGGTCGAGGCCTTTAGGGTCTAAAAGCTTGTTCATGTCGAGGAAGATTTTTCAATCAAAGGAAGTGAGTTCGGCAATGTGATTCTCACCAACACATGTTGATAGTGGAGCACAATGTTTGTGACAGCCAAATGAGGATTCTCCAATCACCCTTGGATGAAGCCATCAGCTGAGAGAGGATTCCCCAGTAGTTGAAGGGTTACAACATCAGTTGGCAGAGGATTCTCCAATGGCACAAGGGTCAAGGAATTTGAGCAGTGCAGGTTAATGTATCTTCATGCTTGTAGTTCAATAATATCTAAAAGTAAGATTGTTAACCATTTTCACTTTGTCTTATAGCTTCCTGCTCTTCTAAGGCTGGAAGAGGAAAATATAAGTCCATCGCAGTGGACATGAAGACAAAATTTGGTAGCAAGATAAAGATTGACATACCCAAAGATATTGAACGAGTTATGGGCCCTGGGGCTAGAGATATAACTAATTACTATGGATTTATCGTCAGGAAATCTATCTCTTTTAGAGTTGGAAGATGGCAAAACGTTTTTGCCACATATGGACAAGTAATGTGGCTGAAAGTCAAGGTAATAAGTTAATAAAAATGTGTATAACTTTATAGTTTTGAAAATTTTGTACAACAAGGATATTTGTTCATATTGTAGGAGAATTTTGAGATTGGCGATCAAAGAAAAGATATGGTGTTAGAGAAGTTTGTTATCATCACTATGTAGAGGCTTTTCAGGGTATGGAAGACGCGTCTGCACAAACATTATAACCATTTTAGCACTGACGAAGAGAGACTAACTAATCGGCCCATGGATGTTACTCTTGAAGATTGGGAGTGGATAGTGGCTCATTATGGTTCGAATGAATTCAATGTAACGTGTGATTTAATGTTGTTTAAACTACTTGAATCGCAAGAGTTTTTATTTAAATATTTAAACTGCAATGCTTAATCTCAGTGACATGTTGATTCAGTTATTTAGAATATGAGAGTTTTATCCTTGTAGGTTGTTAGTGAAAGGAACAAAATAAATAGGGAAAAAAAACCACATTACATACATGTGGCCCTCGCTCCTTCGCTGAGATAGAAGAATCTACAGTAAGTACTTTGAAAATGTTGGTCAATTACAAAACAGTGTCATGACATTTGCTAACAAATGTTTTTCATTGTAGAGAGATCCTGAAACTGGAGAAAAGGCACCAGCTGATAGAGTGTGGGAGCTCCAGCACACTCGTAGAACAAAAGAAGGCAAAGTGGTCTGGTCAGACCTGAGAGCACAAGAAGTTCATGTATATATACAATTTTAATTATATTTTGAAGCTTCAGTTTCATTCCTTGTAGGACAACAAGTACATATACAATTTTAATTGCATACAATGTTTGCATTAATGCAGGAACGCATTCAAGAGGTTATGTCCCAACAATAGGACAAGGAGAACCTACTAACTAGAGATGAGATTTTGGCATCTGTGCTTGGGGAGAGGTTAGGATTTGTTCGTGGAAAAGGGTATGGAAAGAAGCCATCTGGTAAGAAATCTCGACAATAAGTAGATGTCAAAGCTAGTGTTTCCTCCGCAATTGAAAGTGTACACAAGGAGATGCAAGCCAAATTTCAAGAAGAGCATGCTCAAATGCAATATGAGATGGAGCAAAAGTTCCAAGAAGAGCTTAGCAGGAAGCTCCAGGAAGAGCGTGCTCATATGTAAGCTGACCTTGATCGTAGGCAAGCTAACCTTGATCGCAGGATGCAAGCACAATTGGATATGATAATGTTGAGGCTTCAGTAGGTATTGTGTTGGTCGATGAATTATTCATACTGATGGACTGAGAAGTTAACTGTTGATTGGCTTGTTGATGGTTACGCTTGAAATTTACATGTTAATTGACTTGTCGATGTATAGCCTGAAATGTACTTGTTTGTTGACTTGTTAGCGGTAATGGGCTGAAATTTAACTGTTGATTGAGTGGTTATGCATTGTTGAGTGACTTGTGATGTTGGTCCTTAAACTTGGTATAAGGATGCATTTCACAAATACTCTTATGAGTTGTGAAAAGAAAATGTTGTTCAAAGTATGCCTCTTAGTGACAAATTCCAGGAAGACATGACAACGCTAGAAAAAATTGAGGCGCTGCTCGTGTTACTTCCCAATGGTCATATGTTTATTACAAATTAGGATCTTATTATTGACTATTGTAAATTATGTTATGGAATATTACTATCTTAAGCTGAATGTTTTGTAACACCACTTTTGTGTAATATATTTTATTTTGATGTATTTTAGAGCACAGGAAATTTAAAACATACCAAAACAAAACCAAGAAAGAAGAAGCAAAAAATAGAGTTTTCAGTGGCGACAATCTTTTTCACCACTGATGTAGGTTTCAGTGGCGACAAATTATCGCCACTGAAAAGAGTTTTCATGGCAACACCAAAAGTGGTGCCACTAAAACCTTATTTAGTGGTGACAATCATTTGTCGCCACTGAAGCTCTTTTACGTGGCGAAAAACTTGTCATCACTGAGAGGTAAATCAATGGCGAAATACTAGTTGCCACTAATAAGTGTTTCAGCGGCAACATTTTATCACCCTAGTTGCCACTAATAAGTGTTTCAGCGGCAACATTTTATCACCACCAAAACCATAAACAGTGGCGACAAAATGTCGCCATTGATACTCTTTTCGGTAGTGACATTTTGTCGCCACTAAATGATATAATCTGTGGCGAATTTTTTCTCTCAAATTGCACATTCAATGGCGAGATATCAAAAGCATTAGTGGCGACAATTGTCGCCACTATAAGTTTCTTCAGTGGCAAAATTTTTTTGTCACCACTGTAGATCTTTAGTGGAGCATTTTTCATTGGTGACATGTGATGACCCTTTTTTTGCCACCATTACATTTCAATGGTGACTTTTGTATATTCAGCGGCGACATTTGTTGCCACAGAAAGCCAGAATTCTTGTAGTGATTCCATATCCTAGAAATTATATACACATGCCACCTAGGCCAAGGAAAAGGGGAGGATTGAGAGGTTGCATTAGACAAACATGCAACAAATACACGTAAGGAGAGGAAGAGAAAAAGGAGAAAAGGAAAGTGAGCAGCCCATAATTGAGGGAACCTCCACCCATTCGGTCAAGGCAAGAAGTAAAGGATCTAGGCAAAGAGCAAGAAGGAAGAAGCAAAGGAAGCAAGGTAGGTTAGCAATTTATCAATTCTAGTTCCATGATCTAGTATGTATGATTAAAGGTCTTGCTTCCATGGAGTTAGAATCCTTATCTACATTCCTGATTTAGAAATAACAAATGACTTAGCTTACATGATAGATTTAGGAGATGGTTAATGCTTAAACCATAAATGGGATTTTATTAAGATCATGAAATAACTTAGAGTAAGAGCTCATTTCAATGATTGGGTGGCTTGGCTTACTACTCTTAATATTAAAGTAGACTTGGTATTTTCATAATGAAATTAATGTTAGTAAGTGTAACACAAGTAAGATTTTTTGTAATCCCTTATTTTGGGTCTTAGCTAGATCTGATTTAGAATAAGACATTATTTTGACTGTATACATGAGATGTATTTGGGGTATACAGGGTAAAAAGATATGTGAAGAATTGGTTCATCATTATGATTCAGACGAGAGTCTGAGTAACAAACCTGTTGTCTCCTAACTTCTGATGGTCGGGTACTTCATCTATCCGTGGATATATTTATCATCATGTAATGGAAATTATTGGACATGTATTATTTGAGCTATATGGAAGTTTAAATTACTGTTGTGTAGTGTAGTATTTTTATTCCGCTGTGCATACGAGTTTTATTCTGAGCAAAAGATCCCGAATCTAATCCGCTTAATATAATTGATTGGTATAACTGCTCAGACATTAATTCAATAAAGGATAAGGATAATGTACTAAACCTATCTATTTATATCAGAATTAATGGTAATACTAGATAGGGGCGTTACAATGTCCATAAGAAAAATCATCAAAAAAGAAATCTTTAAAAGTTCTCGCTCATAAATGAGTTTTCTCGTGGTCCTTGACCATCTATAATATTTTTGTGATTTGTGACCATTTGCAATATTCTCGTGGTTCATACCAGTTGCAGTATTCTCATGGTCTCTGATGACCATCTGTAATATTCTCGTGGCACTTGACCATTTGTAGTATTCTCATAGTTTAACCATTTGCAATGTTCTCATGGTCTTCAACTATTTGTAGTTTTTCTCATTTATGGTCCATGCTCATCTCTTTTTAAATCCCGTATCTTCTTGCTCTTTCTTATTCATTCTCAAATCACATGTTACCATTACATCTCAGGTCTAAATCCCTTATTTGAGTAGATTTTTGGACAAAATTTGCTTTTAACTAGGTTATTGAACTTATTTTTCCAAAATAGGGGACTATCAGTCAACTTACCCTTTCTATCAGTTGGCTAGTTATTACTGTCTGGCCAATTTTCACAAACCTAAGAGCTATCAGTCAACTGCCAAGGGCCTGATAGTTGGCTTCTGTGTTCTTGATGATTTTTTAGAAAATATAAACGCGATAGTCAATTGTCAAAAGGCTGGCAGTCGACTGTTAGCATTCTGGATACGTTTCTGGGCAGCTCAAGAACATGACAGTCGAGTGGTAAGTCTATTAGTCAGCTATTATGCTATACTCTATTTTTCAAAATTTCTTTTAACCCAAATTTTCTTCCAAAAATTTAGTTTGTTAACCGTTTTTGCTAACATCAACTCAATACTAGTATATAAACATCATTTAACACATAAATAGCCTAAGTTACCATTTAATCTTACTCAAATCTTGGATTCAACCTTATTTGCACCATAAAGAAAAACCTATTTTTCACAATCTAAATTATGCATACATAAGTACATCCATGCAATTTAAAACACCCAATAACAATCAAAAACATCAAGAATGTAGGTTTTACTTCCTCTCTAGCTTAAATAGCATGAAATTTAAAATTTTCAACACATGAATAGTAAATTTTGAATTAGAAAGGATTAGGTTGTTTGCCACCTTGTTTTGGATTTAAAGCTTGTAGATGATTGTTTAGAAGTATGCTGGTGTGTTTCTCTAGCCTCTGACATGCCCAATCTCTTCCTATGATTCTCTTCCTTTTGAATTTTCTACTTTCTCTCTCTGGCTCTTCTCTCTCTAAAACTCAGAACTCATATGGAAAAATGGTAAGGCTTTAAATATTTTGACTATTTATAGGGGTATGAAAATTACGATTCTGATCCTAATTCTCGATCATTTAGCTCAAAATGATAATTTCTTCGGCCATATGCCAAATTACCATTTTTCCCCTAAACCACTGGTAGGAAATTTTGAAATTTTGATAGCTACAATAACTCTTTTGGCTTAAATTATGGCTGACTACCCCTAGAGTATTGAAAGCCTATGTATTTTCCCCAACTAAACCTTTTCTATTTCATTTTAGTCCCTGCTCTTTTCTTTTCAATTAAAGCCCTTCTTCTAATGCAACTACATGCGATCTAATGCAACACATACGATCATTTAACTCATTTAAAACTAATAAACATCTCTCAATAAATAGAAGGAGAAGATGTTACAATAAACACTCTGTATAGCGCTAGGATTACATAGTCAAGTTTTGCCTATATATATGATATGGGGAGACGCAAATTGATTTCTGAGTGTGTGTGGTCAGACCTTCTAGCAAAGGTTAAGTAAGGAGTTGTTCATCTAGTTCATGTGAATACTGTAAAGGCACAAGAGTTTTTTTGTGCTTGTAACATCCACTCCTCCTATTTATTGAGAGATGTTTGTTAGTTTTAAATAAGTTGAATGCTTGTGTGTAAATGTAACATCCACTCCTATTTCTATGAGATATATTTGTTAATTTTAATTAATTGCTTGTGTATGTTGCATTAGACTGCATATAATTGCATTAGTGCAAGAACTGGATTAAATAAGAGTGAGATAATTGACTTGAGAGAGGATGAGGGCTAAATTGAAAAAATGGAAAAGTCTAAGTATAAGGACTACAATTTTAGCCAAAAGTTTTACTATAGCCAACAAATTTTTGGAAATCTCCTACCAATGGTTCAGGAGTAAAATGGTAATTATGTATATAGTTTAAAAAATCACCATTTTGAGGTCAAATGACCAGAGATTAGGATCAAAATTGAAATATTTGAGTTACCTATATAAGGTCTGAAATCAGACTCTCTCCCTATCCAAAATTCAGAACATAACTATTAGAGAGAGAAAGAAAAACTAAGTAGAAAGAGAAAATGAGGAAGAAGAGATTAAATCTCCACTTTCAATAGGAGTTGAATTCAGAAAAGTGTTTAGGAAGGCAAGTAATACAAGAATTAGCTTGCCAGCAAGGAATTAAGATAGCAAACTAACCCAATCCCTTTTTATTTTGAAATTACTATTCATGTAACTGAATTTCATGATTTTGAAATCGTTTAAAGAGAAAAAGGGATTTAAAACTACATTCTTGGTGTTTCTGATTACTATTAGGCATTTTGAACTGCATGAATATACTTATGCTTGCTTAAATCAGATTATGAAAAATCAATTTTATTTCATGGATGAGAATGAGGTCAAATCCAAGATTTGAGAGATATTGAGTTGTGTTTGGGCTGTATTTAGTATGGTAAATAACTCTTACATGTTAGTTTCCAAAAATAACAGTCCCAATTCTAGCCCAAAAAGAGCCTATAGAATCAAGACCAAAATGAAAGGGCTATAAGTACATAACTAAAGTACCCAGTTCACTCTGGGGAATTTCTATCACTGACATAATATAGATATCCTTCAGTATGGTGAAAGTTCCTAGGAAGGGGACTTCCACTGTTGCTACTTCTATCTCCATAATGAGGCAATATATAGGCATCTGATACACATCATTACAATAATGAGAAATATATTCCTAGTAGCTAAACAAACTATTTTCTTTTAAATCACTGATATGTACCACTGTACGAATACAAAAAATATTTCTACATTATATGCAGTTCAAAATTCTTTTCATACAGTTCTTTGGGTATGCCATATATGAAACATATATGTATGCACCTATGAATATGAGATATGCAACATGTAATATCATTAATGGAATATATGGTGAGATTTCAACAATTTCACATACATTAACAACTCACATTTAGAATACATTCGTACATTATAAACAGTCATGATATCATGCTTGGCTTAAGGCCATCTTCTGGTAACATACAACACATCTATTAGGGTTGTACTGTGACAACATAAGACCCTAGTCCCACTTGGAGGCACAGTCCTCTTTAGAGGTATACACTAGATCATTCCTCCTTAGGGTTTCATTCTTTGGAGGAATACACCAGATCATTCCTGCTAAAGGTTTTGTTCCTCAGAGGTATACACTAGATCATTCCTTCTTAAGGTTTTATTTTCCTTTAGAGGTATCCATCAGATCATTCCTCCTCAAAGGGATTTAAAATGCCTTGCTCCACCCTTGTTTAGTGACTTTTCATGTCTTTCTTTTCACTATTGCAAGAAGCATTCTCAAGCCATTCAATTATATTCACATGATTGGAACATATTTCTATCAATGGAATAATGCTTGCAATTTGCTACTAAAATTTAGTCATCACATCAATTTTCCCATTTTTGATTAACATAGGCCACTTTAATATACATATTAGGCCACTTTTCAGTTTCACATAAATTTAGCTACTCAAGGGAAAATTCACATATGCTTCGGCCAAGACAAGAAGGCATGAAGAATTGGCATATCTAACCCATTTGGTTCATTCCTAGCATTATTTCACAAACCTAGACATTATCGTAATAATTTTCATAATTATGCCTAACACTTTCTCACACCTCATATTTGGTAAGGTCACCTTAAATCTTTCTTTCCCACACCTTTCTAGCTCATTTTTCATACTAAATATGACAATGCACTTAATCTTACCACTTTACATTTTTAAGCACATTATGAAGATGAAATGGTAGACTTTAAAAATGGTACATTTGCTAGAAACATAAAAATACCAAAACTTTCTCTCTCCTCCTTTCTTAAGACTAAACTTATATGGTTTTCTAGTCATTTTTCAAGTGCAATTTCAGCACCAATTATATAGATCCTCTCGGCCAAGAAGGGTAAGACACACTTTCATGGTTAATGGTGAAGCTAGAAAATAGGAAAAGTATCAAGACATTAACCTAAATAAATTTTCTCTCTCCTACCATTTTGTGGCAAGTTCTTTCACTCTTTCTAAACACATTTTTAAACTAATTTCAGCACCATCACAAGAGCTAGCATTCGGCCAAAGAGAGAAAAACAAGAAAATAGAGTTATCTCACCATCTTGATTACAAGACAACCATATTCAAGTAGATCTCATGCGATATCACCATTTCTCACTCTAATACACACCATTTCAGCCATGGTACACATTAGGGTTTTTCAATAGTTAGGTTCCAATCTTGAGAAATTTCTATCTCTTATGTTATCAAGCATTTCAACATATCCATAGCCATAAACACAACAAGATTTCATCATATGCAAACCCCATTCAAGTAAATCTTCCATAAGAATGTAGAGAGAGAAAAACCAACCTTCTTGCAAGTTTAAGAACACTTTAATCAAACCATAAAACAAGAAAAGAAGGGTTTAGGCACGTTTATCTACCTTGAAAACGCAAGAAATGTTAAATTTCCTAAGTGTTTTGCCTTGTTTTTGCACTTCTTCTCCTTCCCTTGTGAGTATTTCAGCCAACCCTTTTTTCTCCCCTCTTGGACGACTTCTTTCCCTTCTCAAGGTAAAAGAAGACTTAAATTAGGGTTTAGGTAAAATTACCAAAATGCCCTTAGTGTAAAATGACCATTTTACCCTTCCTAGTTCTCTTTTTCAAGAATGGCATTCACTCTCCTTTGGATTGTAATTTTGTGGAACTTTCATATACTAGGATGATTCTGCCCTTATGAATTTCAAAATTCCAAAATTTTTCCTCATCTTTTTGGAAAATTACCAATATGACCCTAAAAAAATTATCATTTTACCCTTTTATGTCCAAATGGCCATTTTAACCCCATTTTTCACCCTCTTCAAGTCTAATGGGCAAAAATCACTTAAATAAAGTTTCATAAAACTTATTTTTGTGAAATTACTAATTTACCCTTCTTTTGACAAAATTACCATTT
Organism: Senna siamea; assembly: GCA_031216115.1. Taxonomy (NCBI): domain Eukaryota; kingdom Viridiplantae; phylum Streptophyta; class Magnoliopsida; order Fabales; family Fabaceae; genus Senna; species Senna siamea. The sequence goes on along the minus strand of CM062363.1, from coordinate 20,464,578 downwards.
TTCCCTTAAGGTAAAATTATCTTTTTGTCCTTTTATGCCAATGATATTATGTTTATCCTTATTCTTTCTCATTTTGAAAATAAAAAGGGTAAAGACTTACCAATCCTAATTCCATGAAGTATTTAGGTAAAAATTAAATTTTTCTATGTAACACCCCTATCTATTATTACAATTCCTTTGATGCAAACAGATAGGTTCGGTACATTATTCTTATCCTTTTATTTAATAAATGTTTGAGCAGTTATACCTTTAAGTTATATGAAGCGGATTAGGTTCAGGATCTTTTGCTCAGATTAAAACTCGTATGCACAGTGGAATAAAAGAAATACTAAACTACACAGCGAAAATTAAAACGTTTATGTAATTTAAATAAATACATGTCCAATAAAGTCAATTACATTCTGTAAATTTGTAACAGGATATATGAAGTACCCGTCTATAGGAAGTCAGGAGACAACAATCCTATCACTCAGACCCCTTTACGAATTACTAAGATGGACTGGTTCCTCACATATCCCTTCCTCGGTTCTTTCCCATTTACATCCTATGTCTACTGCCAAAAGAATAATCCTAATTCTAAACTGAATATATCTGAACTAGGACCCAAAATAGGGGTTACAAAATTTTCTTATACCAAAAGAAACCTCTATCTCCCGACCCTACTAAATGTTCGCATCTGATACATATTAGCATATAATGAGAAACACAAGTTTCCCAGGAGCTTAACAATTCGGTTTTAAAACAACTAATATATATCAGGGTGCAAGCACCAAAATATTTAATTCTACATTCTCGAAATAAAAGCATAATATTGTGTATAAACATAGATTGGCAAGCAAGGTATGATCAATTTAATGCTAATGTAAGAAGACAATATTTCTATCAAATAAAACATCTTCATGCTATAAAATCGCATTATCATAAGGTTAACAAATCCATTTATGCTTATGATTCTTAATTTACTTTTATTCATTAGTTGTGCACACTTGGGCATTGTGGACACTTGGCCACCTTTAAAATTCTTTGTGCACACTTGGGCACATGTGGACACTTGGCCACCTTAAAAATTCTTTATACACACTTGGGTACATGTGGACACTTGGCCACCTAAAAATTTCTTTGTGCACACTTGGGCACATGTGGACACTTGGCCACCTTAAAAATTCTTTGTGCACACTTGGGCACATGTGGACACTTAGCCACCTTAAAAATTATTTGTGCACACTTGGGCACATATGAACACTTAGCCACCTTGAAAATTCTTTATGCACACTTGACCACCTTAAAAATTCTTTACCAATTATAAGGGAAAATTTCTTTTTCTTAAAAATTATTACTAGTGTACATCCCTTTTTTTAAAAAAAAAATCCAATATCTTCAAGGATAAAACTCCTCTTTCTTGGAAATTATTATTAATGTACTTCATTTGTGAAAATTCTATTAATTTCAAGGATAATTTCCCCTTTTTTGTAAATTAATGTGAATGCATATTTCTTATGAAAAATTCTAATATTTCAAGAATAATTTCTCCTTTATTGGAATTAAATTCTAATGTACATTTCTTATGGAAAATTCCAATATTTCAAGGATAATTTCTCCTTCCTTAGAAATAAATTCTAATGTATATCTCTTATGAAAAATTCTAATATCTCCAGAATAATTTATCCTTTCTTGGAAATTAATTCTAATATACATTTATTATAAAAATTCTAGTATTTTAAAAATACTTTCCTTTCTTGCAATAATAATAATATCTTCTCTTATGACTCCAAAAATAAATTCCCACATTTTGAATCAATATCATGGTGCTTAGCTTTTAAATTCTAAGAATGAATTTCGTGGACTTCGCTTAGGGAGATTTGTTCATTTGCACTTTACTTTCCCTCTTTTATTCTTTACTAAGACCATTAAAGTGGTAGCGTTTCTTTCCTCCATGGTCATCATCATTAATTTTTTTTTTCACCAAGCACAACTAGAGTTTCACAACCAATGTATTATGGCTTCCTTTTCTCATTTAGCCATGAGGGAATTGTTATAGGGGAACATGGTTTTCAAAAGTATCTATCCACTTCCATCATGTATAATCATAGTTTGTTATGAAAATAATATCATGCAACCCTAACCCTTTTTCAACAATATACTCATGCTAGCTCATTCATCAACATTCCAATAAACCACACATGCTAGCCAACAACATACATTTCATCAAGAATGTAGAGAGACAATTTATGATCCAAAGAAAGCTTGAAAAACATGTTTGTTGCATAAAATAAAGCATGGAACACAAATCTTAAATTGTTAACCTACCTTGCTTCCTTTGCTCTTTTCCTTTTTCGGTTAAGCTCCCTCTTTGACTTTTTCCCCTTGCTTCTTTCTTTCTTGATCCCCTTAGCTCTTTCCCTCAACACTTTTGCATTTACTCTCACACTCAAGCCACTCTTCCTCCTTTTGGATACTCCTTCCTGTGTGTGAGCTTTCCTCTAAGGTGTCAAGTGCTCTCTCTTTTCCCTCAAGGTTCTCTCTTTTCTTTTTCTCTTTTTCTCTCTTTTCATATGTGGGTGTGTGTTGCATGCAATTCCTAACTCTTTTTGTCTCTTGCTTAGGTGGCATGGCATGCATACAATTTTTAATTTCTTTTCCCTCACTCTCACGCTACATCACCCTCTTCTCCTTAATTGCTATTGTGATTATCATTATTGTCCAATGGTCTTCACGTGTAGCTCTCAATGTGCATTTCCCTTCTTGCCATCTTAGATTACTTATTCCTAAAGTCACATTGCACTTGCTTCCTCCTCCCTTTTCCTTGCCATGTGGGTGTGAGTGTGTGTGCATAGTCAATATAAAATTCCCAATTCTCTATTTCATTTCACTTTGTATTCGGTTAAAGGGCTACATGTTTTTCTCAATCTTCCTTTCCTTTACTTATTTCATGGCTGCATGTGTTTCTTCTCCCATATATGTTTAATTTACTAAAAGAAATTTTGCACGCTATTTTCTTGGAGCACTCAGTCACGCAAGCCTCCTTTTCTTCTCTTGTTCCAATTTCCATTTGGTCATCATGAAATGGATGCTGCACCTTTCTTTATTTATTTCATGCATGGTTACACCTTTTTTTTTTACTTATGCATATAACTAATTCCCTTTTTACTTGCAATTGGCACTTCTTACCCTTGCACGTTAGTTTCACCCTACAAGCAACAACATTTATATGTTGCAAAAAAATTTTGTACGCTTTATATATGTATATATTTATTTTTTTCTGCACCAAGTGTACTTGCAAGTACAATTTTCTTTGCTTGCAATCTTGGCATTACTTGTAGTTCAAGTGTGTCCCTCCTTACTTGTCAAATTGATTTTACTTCTTCCCACTTTTCACATGTGCATTCCTTGCAATTTCCATTTTCCTAGTCATATGGTGCATGGAAAAATTTTGCACCTTTTTGGTTCTTCTGGCTGCCTACATTTATTGGTATATTAAATTCCCTCCTTACAATTAAGCAATGCATTCCTTGCGTTTTCATGTCTCCTAACCAAGGGGTCCATGCATTTTTGAAATACAATTATGCACTTTTTCTTGGTGCACACGCAAGTCTATATATTTTTTTATAATTCTACATGTAACATCCATATATTAATTAGCTTCAATTAATGGAAAGAATTTATAGTGCTTGCTTACTTACTAATTAATTTAATTAACTCAAGGAAGGAGAAAGGAAAGAGTAAATTATATAAAATGCATGTCTGTATGAATCCCATGTGAATTGGAAGGGAAATTGCATGTGTGTGTGTGAATTTTACTTGCATTTTCATGAAAGGGAGTTGGGTGCAAAATTCTTTCGTGCCACATGAAAAAAAAAGGAATTGGTTGCTTGTGAAGGTGGATAAACTAGACTTACAAGGAAGAGGAAAACCAAGTATGCAAGCAAAGGAAAAATATACTTTATGCAACATGAATATATATATATATATAGATAAGAAGGTGCAAAAATTGTGGCAAGCAAACACACACCATCATTCACACGCAAAGGAGACAAGAATGAATAAAAAAATGATGTTCCCTCCTCCCTTCTCTTGACCGAAGGGTTAGCCAACCCATTAGATGCTTCATCATGCAAATTGTGCTTGAAGCACACGTGAGACTTGTGGAAAAAAATAGATAGCATGGAAAGCATGGTAGTTCCTTACCATGTGAATAATAGAAGTAGGAAATGGAAATAAAATGGTGTTGGCAACCTCCCCCACCCACTAACACGTGCCAAGAGAGGAAGAGAAAATAATTAACCCAAACACACACACATCTATTCAGGAAGAAAAAGAAAAGGAAGAAGGAAGAGAGAAAAGACGAAGGGAAGAGAAGAAGGAGAGGCTTCACGAGAAGGGGAACAAGAGGGAATTCAAATTCCCTTTCATGCATGCCCCACATAAACTCACTTGAAAGAGAGATCAAGGAAGAAAAGAGCAAGGAAACAAGTAGTAGAAGGAAATCAAGGAGGGGCCAAGACCAATTCTTTTTAGCTCACCATCAAGGTAGGTTGGCAATTTCCTTACTTTAGTTTCATAGGTTAGCATTTATGTTTCAAAATATTTTTTCCATAGAACTAGAGTAGCTTTCTTCATCCTTGATCCTAGGATAAACCTTGATGTTGAATGCATGATAAACTTAGGAGTTGGCTAAGTTAAATAAAATTAATGAGGCTATGCAACATTCATATGGCTAAGTAAATACATGTGATGTTGAAATAAGATGGACTAAGTTAGTTTTGGAAATTATTGCCATGACCACATAAGGGATTCATTAATAATGCATACCATTATGAGAAATGTGAATGTGAGGGTTTATGGTAAATAATGTTCATTAATACGAGGACATGATTATGGAAATTATTAAACTCTTAGAAGGAAACTGCATGAGATTTAAATTCCAAGAAAGGTAGGATTATTGGGGCCATTGTTTGTATTTGTGGGAAGGAAATTCATGGAGGAAATAATAAGAAATAATAGGTCATTTAATAATTATTTTGGAAGAAAGTTATGAAAGAAATAATAGGAAGGAAATAATAAGAAATAATATGCCCATTATTAATCTTTTGGAAGGAAATTTATGGAAGGAACAGTAAGAAATTTTATGTTCTTTAATAATTATTTTGGAAGGAAGTTATGAAAGAAATAATAGGAAGGAATCAATAAGAAGTAATATGTCCATTGATAATGGAAATTTAGGTAGGAATGAATAAGAAATAATAGATCCATTAATAATATTTTGGATGTAAAGTTATGGAAGAATAAATAGAAAGCATTAGGTTTACTAATGTTATCCCTATAACAACCAAAAATGTTTTTAAAGGATAAAATTGAACTTTTAACACCAATTTCATTTAAAACAATTTTGGCACATATTTCGAGGCAATGTTAAATTCGAAAAGCGATTTTATGTCAGAAACACAATCGAAAGGAAAGAAACTCAATCCGGCAATCAAAAACTGACAGATAAAGTTTTGTACTTCGATTTTGCAAACGGAGGCCAGAATCACTGCATAGAAATGTGTGCCAATGTCTGGAGGGAAACCGACATCCCGAAGTTTCCTCGAGTGGTCCAAGAAAAGTCAAAATCGCCCCCAGAAGCTTTAAATTTCTCGAAATCCCTCCATTTCCATCAATTCTCTCTTTCTCCTCACTCCACTTTCTCTCTCTTCTCTCTCTTCCTTCCTCCACCACGCGCCGCCACCTGAGCCACCGTGAGCCATCACCAGGCATACTAACCGACAACCCTCGCCACCCACAACTTCCAGTAACCACCCACAATTTCTCAAAAAATGGCGTTTTCTTCCCCCATCGCGCGAAAACTTTGCCAGGTGAGATCGCCGCCATCCGCCACCATTGGCCGTCACCACCCCCACCATCGTGTAGCCTGAGCTGCCAGCTTCCTCCACCAGCTCGTCGATGTCAAACAGAGGACCAGTGCACCCGGATCGAGGCTTTTTCTGTCTATCGTGCTTTGATCTTCGTGTTGAAAAACACCATGCAAACGGCCTTGAACCGTCATGCCATCACCATATTCAGACTCCTCATCTTGCGGGCTTCACTGTGGTGTAAATTTTGAGGCCAATCGCACCCCTCCACCGTGCGCCACTGTACGTCGCTGTGTGCCGCAGTTTCGGAGCATTTGGACATACACCGGGAGAAATCGAGACCACCCTGGGACATATTTCCATCATTTGACAACATTGGTACAGTTTAATTTCCCAAAAATTGATGAATTTTGATTGAAATAGCTGCCGAACGTAATTAGGAAATAAATTTACCTAGGAATTAGGATAATCAAAATTAGGATAATCAGACTTAGGATCGTAAAACGGATGATGTGACAAGCTTGAATATTCATTTAAATGTCCAGGGAATTTAATTGGCTCAAAAATTGAGATTTCATGATATTTTGAGTTGATTTGGAGAAATAAGAGACCAGGTAGGATGATTTACGCTTCCCGAATCCTAGATTTGACCTAGTGATTACCTGAACAATTAGATTTCATTGCATACATTTACGTGCTGCTTTTGATGAAATAAATTGTATGCCTGTGTACTGGATATCCTAATTGCATGTTAGATGTTTTGTATATCGACTTTAGATGCCCTTAGGACGAATTTACTTAGGATAGGGTACTTGATAGCCGGTATGGGACGGCCGTTAAGTATCCCGAGTACAGGAAGTTTTTAATTGACCTTGGTTTTACCATATTTGGCCTGTACTGCGTTAGGGATCACGCGATAAATTAGGACGACCCTAAGAAAGGTTTAAGGAGTATAAGGGGGGATAACCTAGACGAGGAAACGTTGTGATTTAGGCGTAATACCCTAGAACCCTGAGGAATAGCCGACCGTGAGCATGTGAGTTCGAATAGACTATATGAGGATGAGAAGGCGTATGTGCACATGCTAGGGGACGCCCTAGATGTTGATTCTCATCCAGTCCTTAAGTTAGTGATTGGTGTTATGGATCACACTCACAATATAGGCGAGATTCATGTGATTGGTGTTACGGATCACACCCAACGATAAGAGAGGTAATCTCTCTAGATGACGTGCAATTAGATAACGATTTAGATTGGGTTGCAGAGGACTTGTGGCCTAGATGGATTTAGATACACCAAGCATGGGATTTAACCTGATTTTTATAATTGATTTTCAAAGAAATGGATTTTATGATTTTGAGTAATTGTCGTGATTTCCATGTAATAAAATGATTTTAAAGATAATGTATTTCACTGATTTCGAACTGACTTCGGGAAGATGTTTTCGATGCTCGCACCATTGAGTATTCAACTATATTTTTAATTTATTTTGAATCTAATGGGATTTTATATCTCACTAGGTGGTTTACTCAGATGAACAGGGACAGGGACAAGAACCTAGATGTTAGCTGGACGATGACTTGATGATAGACAGAAGAACGGCTTAGTCTAGGCTTGAATTGCATTGTATATATTTTTCTTGATGATGTTGTATATTAGTTTTTTATAATTTCTGCCTGCTGTGGTTATTGGATTTACTGTATATGTATAAATCAGGTGACTATTGTATTTGGGATATATTCGAAATACAGAGGAAACTCTGCCAGATTTTTGGTAGGGTTTACCGCTGTAAACCTATGTAATTAAGTTGGAATTTGCATTTAAATGATGGTATACTGCATGTATGGATATTATATTTCATTCCAGATTAAATTATGATGAATGTATGTATAATTAGTTTAGCTGCATGTGAATTAGGGTTGAACGGAATCTGAATGGACAACGGGAAATCTATTTGGGTTACGCTCAACCAATAGCGATCCCCTGACATTCCCACATCGGCAATAACTATTTGGAAAACCCATACGCTTCCGCTATGAGTGTGTATGTTGTATTAGGGGGTCATTACAATCCCTACAAGAAAATTTATACAAGAATAAATGGCAAAAATAATTAGATCCATAAGCAATATCCTTGAAGGAAAATTTTGTAAGAATAAACTCTAAGGAAAAATGGGAAATAGCATGCCCATAATAAATATTTTGAGAGAAAAATGTGGTAAGAATAAATTCAAAGAAAATAGGCAAAAAATTGTGTCCATAAATAATATTGTGAATGTAAATTTATGTAGTATTAAATTCCAAGGAAAATAAAAATATGATGTTCATAAATCATATTATGAATGGAAATTTATATAATATAAAATTGCAAGGAATAATAGAAAATACTATGTTCATAAATCATATTATGAATGGAAATTTATGTAATATTAAATCCTAAGGAAAATAGAAAATGCTATGTCCATAAATAATATTATGGATGAAAATTTACATAAGATTAGATTCTAAGGAAAGATGCAGAATCATAGGGAGGTTTCGAACTTATTTGAAAGCGTTGCGAAACCAAAACCTTTCTTAGTTAATAAAATGGAAAAGTAGGATGACACTGCCCCTTGCGGGTTTCGAGTATACCTCGATGGCCTAGGAAGGCATGGCCGAAGGTGCTCCATGCCCTTGACCTAGCGTTCGTAATCGTACTAAGACCGTGGTCGAGTGTCCATGTATTACGATGTGTGGCCGGAGGTGCTCCACACGAGTGGCCTAAGGAGGAGCGGCTGAAGGTGCTCCGTACCCATGATCTAGTGACCTGGGGATCTCATATACATGGGCTAAGGGTTCACAATTTATGATGTATGGCCAAAGGTGCCCCACACGGGCGACTTATTGAGGTGTGGCCAAAGGTGCTCTATGCCCATAACCTAGTGTCCACGATCATGCTATATACGTGGCCAAGTGTCCATGAATTACGAGGTGTGGCCAAAGGTACTCCACACGGGTGACCTAGGGAGGTGTGGCCGAAGGTGCTCCACCTCTGTGATCTAGTGTTCACACAAAATGTATGTACGTTCTAATAACTTTGTCATAATAAACCAGTAAACATAAGAGAACACTGGTCATGTGAAAAAGATCTCTAACTATTGCTAACTACTAAATTTATCATGCAATAATTGCCTGCTTATAGTTATGTATTTTACTCCTAAATCAAGGATATAGTTTGAACGTTTTTGGTGCTTGCACCCTAATACATGTTAGTTTCTTTTAAACTATGAATTGCTAAACTAGTGGGGAACTCGTGTTTCTCACTTATGTGCTAATAATATGTATTAGATTTGGACGTGTAGCAGGGACGTGTGGTAGCAGTATCTTTTTGATTAAGTAAGTTTTTGTAACCCCGATTTTTGGATCCTATAAGTACTCGGATTAGAATAGGACAGCTAATTTGATTGCATATATGAGTGGTTCTGGGAATACTGGGTAAAACGGATATGTGAAGGACCGGTCCGTTACTAGTTGGTGTGGGAGTCTGAGTGGCAGGCATGTTATCTCCTGACTTCCCCAGGACAGGTACTTCATATATCCAGGGACTGATACATCAGTTGTAATAAATATTATTATTAAACTGGTATTATTTGATTCAGATGAAGGACTATATTGTTATCGTGTAGCGTAGAGTTTTTATTATTCCGTTGTGCATGTGAGTTATGTTTTTATCTGAGCAAAGGATCCCAAACCTAATTTGTTTAACATAAATTGAATCGTTAATTGCTTAGACAATAATTAAAAGGACAAGAAGAATGTACCGAACCTATCTATTGACAGTGAAATGAACAACAAGACTAGATAGGGGAATTACACTACACTCTCCTCACTTTTGTTTTCCCCACCGAGCATAAGTAACATATATATATTTCCTTTTCCTTCCTAGTGCAATTGATGCTTAGGTGGCAAAATCAAGGGAATAATTAAAGAAGATTAAGTACTTCACTCACACCAAATGCCCTTTTTCTTTTATGCTACTCCACCGATTGCATGTGCTTTTCTATATTTAATGGATGCTAGCTCCTTTACCTTCCCAATTACAGGTGTGTCTCTATGTGTAGACTTAATTACCATTTATTTTGCCACTCCCCTACCCCTTTTGGCCGAGTAGGTATATATATATATATACCCCTATTTTTTTTTTGTTCACATATATATATTTATGCTTTAAAAATTCACATGCTCCATCAATTTTCCATGTGGGTTTTGGAATTGCCATACACTTCTTTCCTCTCCACTTCACGTGAGACTTGAAATTTTCATGCAAAGCACACGTGGGCTCCACTTACCACTTCATATAATGGGTGCACATATGTAAATCATAAAACTTGTATTCTTCACCTAATTTTTTATGCAAGATTATCTTTTAGTATACCTATTTGAGCCATTGAATTATGCAAACAAATTCGCCCTATCTTTATGCTAATTCATCTAATTAAGAAGTATTTAATTTACAGCTAATCATTGAATGACACTAATAATTCCATCCAATTTAAAGAATATTAATTTAGACTAATTAATTTTATGGGGTGTTACATTTTAACTTATGTAAAATTACTAATATATCCTTGGGATAAAATTACAAGTTTGCCCTTTTTAGGGAAAATTGCCATTTTGCCATTAAAGTGAACATAATCACTTCCCACACTAAATTCTTCTTCTCTTTTAAATGAAAATGGTGAGAATCCTTAATTAAGATTCCATGAAATAAGAAAATAAAATTTATTTTCCCCTTAATGGTAAAATTACTATTTTGCCCTTTTTATGAAAAAAGTGGTTCTATCTTGATGAAAGTGTCCATCTTACCACTTTAATGAACCATTATTACCATTACACAATTAAAAGCATCCTAATATTCACTCAATAATAATAATGTTAGGATAAATCTCAAAGCATTAGAGGTGGATGTTACAACTGTCATGCTCTTCATTTCCCAAAATTTTTCCAGAAGGATAACAGTCGACTTCCACGTCCTAACAATTGATTGTCAGGCCCAATCATAGGCTAGCAGTTAATTGCCTGCCCTATAGCAGTCGACTGATAGCTCTTGGGTTAGAATTTTGAAGGTGGACAGAGTGTTAATAGTTGACTGGTAGCAGGGTACCAACTGACTCCCAAACTTAGTGAGTGTATTATGAACTCAATGACATGTTCAAAAGATATTTAGCCAAAAAAAAAAACTCAACTCAAATAAGGGATTTGAACCTAGAATGTGAAGGGTAACATGTACTTTGAAATTAAATGTAAAAGAGCAAGAGTGATATGAGATTTAAGAAGAAAAGAGCAAGAATAAATAAGAGAAATGAAAATTATATTCTTTGTATATGTATTAATGGTAGATAGGTTCATAATTGAATGACTAGTTGTCGGTATAGGACGGTAATTAGCTATTCCATAGTTAAGATATCATTTGAAAACACCGTGATAGTGGTAAATTCTAAGTTTGTGAACTTAATGGCCAATTTAAAAAGGTTGCCTACTTAGAATTTCATATAACTATAGTGTGAACAAAATCACCTTAATATATATATATTTATGAATAACATACTAAGACACGAACTATTCAAAAAGGGGATGGTGATCTCAAAGATTTGGGGACTTTTATTATATGTACTCATTTTTTGTGGACTCTTATTGTGGAGACTCTTTTGTACTTGGATCCATTGGAGGATGTAACAACCCCTAATATCTACATGCACACATCAGAGTTATCATGAAGTGTGGAATTCTCACCTAAATTTTCCTTCTTCAATAATAGTTTGGTCGTTACTAGTTGAGTGTAACCTAAATAGACTCTTCTATTAGTCCATTCAAATTCCACTCAACCACTTTTTATGCGTAGCACATCTAATATCACAATCCATACCATTATGTACTCTAGAATATAAAATTCTAAAACATTCATTCAAGAACAATTGAGATATAGTCTATATCAAAACTACTACTATACCAGACTTTCTATTAGCTAATCACATTTCAACATAATTGTCTTCCTTACAAAATTTCACTTCCTAGAAAATTCATCAAAATAGTCATATAGTTATCATTACATATAAACGTCCTAGCCTACATGTCGATTCAAATTCCCTACTAAGGATCCAAGATCTACAACTCTTTTAGGTTGTATTGTGGCTGTAAATTATATCTCAAGTCCAGCTAATCTCTAGGCATAGCCTGGCCTTGATCATCTAAATAAATAACTTTATGAGATACAAACATCCCAATAGAGTAATTTACAACTTTACAATTTTTATAAAAATAGTTGAAAGTTCAGCTGTACCTTTTATGGTACAAAAAACCTCTCCCCTGTATCATATCAACATACATGTAAATTGCCATTTTTTACATCTTATCATCAATAAATACATGAGAATTTTCTATCTTTCACAAAGCAAAAGTTCATAAAACTTATATCAAAGTCATAAGAGTATAGGACCATTATTTTGGTCAAAATATCATATTCAGAGTGCCTGTTATTTCATTTTGAACCTCATTTGCATAACGAGTTTTATGTTAATGCAAACATACATAATCCTACATGTTTCTAGAAATTTATATGCATTTCATCATAACATTATAAAACTATCATCTCATTACATGTTGTTTTTGTAACAACCCCCTATTTCACAATATACTTACCTTTATCAGGAAATCTCAGAGGGTCGCTAATGGTTGAGTATAACCCAAAAAGACTCATACCACTGCCCATTCAGATTCTACTCAACCCTAAGTCCTACGCAGCTATTCTAAATTCATAAACAATCATAACATGCTCTGGAATATCAATTCTAATAACCATAAAATCAAAATGCATAATCCATTCATATACAGTTCAACTTAAACCGATATTCAAACATTTACTCTTGCCAAAAATTCAACAAAGTTTCCCCTATAAATCAAACGTTTCCCAAAATACAAAAAGTCATAAAACCAGTATATACATTCAATTAAATCCATCAACAACCAGAATAACCATTACAGATAATTACATAAATAGATGCAAGCCTAAACTACACAGCAACGTCCTTCAGCTATCCAGCTTTTCCCCAGCTATCTCCTAGGCCCCTGTTCCTGTTCATCTGAGCAAACAACCTCATGAGATAGTTAAATCCCAATAGAGTAATTTACAGTATATAATATTCAAAATAGTTGGATGCTCATCTGTGACGAAGCATAGAAAACATCTCCCTGTGTTTTTAATTCAAAAGCTAGTGAATTACCTTATCTTTTAAAATCATGAAATCGCACGAAAAATGATGCAATACTTAAAATGAGTATAAAATATATTTTCTAAAAATCTATACTGAATTTCTGATTAAAAATCGATTGGCCGGTGGTTTTAGTCACAAGTCTCATGTGACTATTTACAAGTCTATCCAATTGCATGCCGTTTTTAGGAAAAACATACCTTATCGTTGGGTGTGATTCATGACACCAATCACCTGAAATCACGCCTATATTGTGAGTGTGATCGATGACACCAATCACTCACTCAAGGACCGGGTGAGAATTAACATCTAGGGCGTCCCCTAGCATGTGCACATACGCCAATTCTCATTCTTATACAGTCTATTCGAAATCACATACGCACAATCAGCTAGTTCTCAAGGTTCTAGGCGATTACACCTAAACCATAACGTTTCCCCATATAGGTTCTAGGCGATCACTTAGGGTCGTCCTGGTTTATCGTGTAATTCCTAACGAATGCAGGCTAAACCTGATTAAAAATAGTGTGTTTACAAAATCATTTGCATTCGGGATGCTCAACAGCTGTCCCATATCGATTATTGAATATCCTACCTTAAGTCAATCGGTTCCTATGGCATTTAAGTTTGATAGCCAATCAATCTAACATGCAACAGGCAATTTTAGCACACAGGCATATAGATATACCTATCGAAAGCAGCACGTATTCCCATGCAGTCAAATTAATCTAAATCAGGCAGGGAGCATAAATTACTCTACCTGTTTACCATTTGCTCCTAAATAATCCAGGGCTTCCCACTTCCTCGAAATTTAAACCTAGTTAGTCCCTTAGGCAATTTAATTAAAATCTTAGGCTTTTTTTTCTCATTCAATTAAACTTCCTACATCTAATTACACGTTTTCCTAGCCCAGTGTAATTCCTATGGATGTTCGACATTCAATTTCAATAAAAAAACATTATATCAGGGCAATTTAGACCGTACTGGGATTATGAAAGGTGGAATTCTAATTCTGGACCATTTTCTGGCTTCTCCAGTGACGGCGCACGGTGGAGAACGGCGGCATATGGCAGATGGATGCAACTGAGGTTAAAAATTACACCAGCGTGTAGCCTACAAGTCGAGGAGGCTGAATCTGGGGTCCGTTTGGTGGTTCACAGCTGTTTGGATGACGTTTTCTGGCAAAGAAAAATGATGCATGACAGACTATTTTCTCCCCGTTCTGAGCTCGTGGCAGCGGCGTTCGACGGCTAGGAGCTGTTGGAGGAAGCTAGCAGCTCGGCCTTCCCAATGGTGGGGGCAGTGTCATCGGACGACGTCAAACGGCAGAGATCACAATGGGAGGAGAAAACTCATGACGGAGGGAAAAGTGACATTTTTCGGCAGCTGTGGCGTCCGTCGTTGGTCGGGGATGGTGGTGGGAGGTTCAGGGTGTCAAGCTGCACCGGTGGCTAGGTTGGGAGGCATTTTCAATCATGCACGGTGGCGAGCGTGGAGGAGAGAGAAGAGAGAGAAAATAGAGGGAAGAGAGATAGAGGAAAAGGAAAATAGGTAGAAAAATGGAGTTTTTGAAAGTTTAAAGCCTCTAGGGGCAATTCGATCTTTTTCCAGTTCGCCCAAGGAAATTTCTGGATGCCTTCTCTGATTCGGGCAAGGGCACGGATTTCTGTGAAAGGAAATTGGCCTCTGTTTAAGGAATTAAAGTTTGATACTTTATCTATCAATTTCCTATCATCGGGCCAAGTTTTCCTCCATCAGATCGGATTTTGACTTTGAAAAATTCTCAAATTTTGACTGTAAACTCAGAAAATTATGCCATATTTAATTTTAATAAAATCCCAATTAAATTTGTCCAATTAAATTATTCTAAAAAATTTGGTTTATTACATTTTTCCAATCCTAAGCTATCATCACACTTCCTTTTATCCATGTGACTGGGATTGTTATTATCACGGGGACTATCCTCTCAGTGATTATCCCGCTTCCTTTTATCCATGTGATATTGTCACAGTTCCTTTTATCCATATGACATGAGAATCTAACTTCTAGGGCATCCCCTGACATATGCACATCGCTAGTCTCATCCTTTACCCAACTATATAAAAAAATATACAAATAGGAAAATCTAGTATTACAATTCATTCGATGCAAATAGATAGGTTCAGTATATTATTCTTATCCTTTTATTTAGTTAATTTTTGAGCAATTACACCATTAAATTTCATTAAGTGGATTAGGTTTGGGATCTTTTATTCAGATTAAAAACTTGTATACAAAGGAAATAGATAAACATATACTAAACTACACCGCAAAAATTAAAAGCTTTCGTAGAATTCAAACAATATACAAGTCCAATATTGTCCATTACATTCTGGTAAACATGTCCCTGGATATATGAAGTCCCCGTCTATAGGAAATCAGGAGACAACAAGTCTGTCACTCAGACTCCCCTACAAATTTCTAGGGATGGACCGGTCCTTCACATATCCTTCCCCAGGGATATCCCTTTTACATTCCATGTCTACTGCCAAAAAAATAATCCTAATTCTAAACTAAATTTAGCTGGACTAGGACCCAAAATAGGGGATTACAAAAAAATTTCTTTATACCCAAAGAAAACTCTATCTCCCGACCTTGCTAAGCATCTACATCTGATACATATTAGCATATAAATGAGAAACACAAGTTTCTCAGTAGCTTAACAATTTAGTTTTTAAAACAACTAATATTTATCAGGGTGCAAGCACCAAAATATTTAATTCTACATTCTTGGAATAAAATATAGCATAATTCATAAATATAAATTGGCAAGAAATATATGATCAATTTAAATGCTAGTGTAATTAAATAATATACCTTTCAAGTAAAATATTGTGCATGCTATAGAAACGCATTATCATGAATTTAACAAAACCATTTATGCTTATCATTCTTGAAAATTAACTTTATGCTTTAGTTGTGCACACTTGGGGGCATTATGTGGACACTTGGCCACCTCTATAATTCTTTGTGCACACTTGGGCACTTTGTGGACGCTTGGCCACCTTTATAAGAATCTTTGTAAACACTTAGGCATTTGTGGACACTCGACCACCTTTCTAGGGTAATTGTGCACATTTGGGAACTATGTGGACACTTGACCACCTTCTTAGGGTCATTGTGCACACTTGGGTACCATGTGGACACTTGGCCACCTTTATAATTCTTTGTGCACACTTGGGCACTTATGGACACTTGGCCACCTTTATAATTCTTTATGCACACTTGGGCACTTTGTGGACACTTGGCCACTTGTGGACACTCGACCACCTTTCTAGGGTAATTGTGCACATTTAGGCACTATGTGGACACTTGACCACCTTCCTAGGGTCATTGTGCACACTTGGGTACCATGTGGACACTTGGCCACCTTTATAATTCTTTGTGCACACTTGGCACTTGTGGACACTTGGCCACCTTTCTAATTCTTTGTGGACACTTGGGCACTTGTGGACACTTGGCCACCTTTATAATTCTTTAACAATTCTCAAGGGAAATTTTCCTTTTATTGAAAAATAGTACTAGTGTAGATCTCTTTAAAATTCTAAATAATTTAAGAATAAATGTCCCTTTCTTGTAGATTAATATTAATGTACACTTCTCATACAAATTCTATTAATTTCATGAATAATTTCCCCTTTCTTTGGAAATTACTATAAATGTACATTTCTTGTAAACTACTAATACTTTCGAAAATAATTTCTCCTATCTTGGAAATAAATTTTAATGTAAATTTCTTATAAAAATTCTAATATTTTCAAGAGTAATTTCTCCTTTCTTGGAAATTAATTCCAATGCACATTTCTTACAAAAACTCTAATATTTTCAAGGACAATTTCTCCTCCCTGGAAATTAATTCTAATGTACATTTCTTATAAAAATTCTAGTATTTTCAAGAATAATTTCTCCTTTCTTGGAAATTAATTCCAATGCACATTTCTTACAAAAACTCTAATATTTTCAAGGATAATTTCTTCTTCCTTGGAAGTTAATTTTCTTATATAATTCTATCAAGTTCAAGAATAATTCCCTTCCTTGAAAATAATAATAATACCCTTTCTTATAAAATTCTACTAAGTCAAGAACAATTTCCTTTCTTTCAATAATAAATTCCCCTATATATTTTTTTGAAAATATATAATGGTGCATAGCTTATAGATTCCAAGAATAAATTTCATGGACTTGCCCTAGGAGATTTGTAAATTTGCAATTTGTAATGCCCCTATCTAGTATTACCATTAATTTCGATATAATTTAAGTTCAGTACATTATTCTTAATCCTATTTAATTAATGTCTGAGCAGTTATACCATTAAGTTATATTAAGCGGATTAGGTTCGAGATCTTTTTCTCAGATTAAATCTCGTATGCACAGCGGAGTGGATAAAAATATACTAAATTACACATAAGAAATTAAAACATTCATGTAATTCCAATCAATACATGTTCAATAATGTCCATTACATTTCTATAAACATGTATCAGGATATATGAAGTACCCATCCATAGGAAGTCAGGAGACAACAATCCTGTCACTCAGACCCCTTTAAAAGAATTTCTAAGAGGGACCGGTCCTTCACATACCCCTTCCTCGGTTCTTTCCTATTTACATTCCATGTCTGTTGCGAAAAGAATAATTCTAATTCTAAGTTAAATATATCTGGACTAGGATCTAAAATGGGGTTACAAAAATCTCACTTAAATCAAAATAGAACTACTACCTCTCGATCCTTCTATGCGTCCGCATCTGATACATATTAGCATAGTAATGAGAAACGCAAGTTTCCCAGTAGCTTAACAATTTGGGTTTTAAAAATAACTAATATGTACCAGGGTGCAAGCACCAAAACATTTTTTTCTACATTCTTGATATTAAAACATGTTATTCATAAATCTAAACAGGCAAGCATTGCATGATAAATTTAGATGTCCACATAAAAATCAAATATTCTCTTTCAAATAAAACATATCCACATAAAATTATACACGTTATCGAGTGATTAAACAAATTTCTTATGCATTAACTTTTACATTTACCGATCTAGATTAATTAAGCACCTTGGGGTGTTATATGGTCACTAGACCACCTTTATGAAATCATCATGAGCACTAGGTCATGGGTATAGAGTGCCTCTGGCCATACCTCACTAGGTTAACCGTGTGGAGCACCTTCAGTCACACCTCGTAATCCGTGGACACTCGGCCACGTAAATAAAAACATCATGAACTCTAGGTCACGAGTATAGAGCACCTTCGACCACATCTCACTAGGTCACTCGTGTGGAGTACCTTTGGCCACACCTCATAATCCATAGACACTCGGCCACGTATATAGCATAATTGCGAGCACTAGGTCATGGGCATGCAGCACCTTCAGCCACACCTCGCTAGGCTACCGGTGTGGAGCACCTTGGGCCACACCTCATAATTCGTGGACACTCGGCCATATATATAGCATAATCGCGAGCACTAAGTCATAGGCATGGAGCACCTTCGGCCACGCCTCGCTAGGCCAATCGTGTGGAGCACCTTTGACCACATCTCATAAATCATGGACACTCAGCCACATATATAGCGTAACCGTGAGCACTAGGTCATGGGCATAGAGCACCTTCGGCCACGCCTCGCTAGGCCACCCGTGTGGAGCACCTTTGGCCACACCTTGTAAATCGTGAACCTATCTATGATTTCCCTTGTCAATTGCATTTCCCCTTTTTCTATCGGTGTACAATGTCTCTTAATCATATTTATTTATGAAAATTCTTTGCATAATTTTATTTAATTCTCTATTCTTAAATAATGTCTCAATTATAAAATCTTAATAATTTTCAAGGAAGAATTTCCATGATTTTGGCCATAAGGAAACTTAAGGGGATTGAGTGGTTGACCAGTTAAATTTCCTTTTTCCTAGTCCTTAAATATTACCCTTAAAATTAGAATCATTTATTGATACATTTCACTTTTTCTATTTAGGATCTAATGTATCCATAACACAATTAAACCTTGACAAAGAAATTGGCTTCATTGAGCAAATAGACACGTTTTCCCTTTCATTGGAATAGGTTACCTCACTTAAATTTACACGGTTATAGCCAAAGTTCACACTTTCTATAATGACATCTCTAACACTCCCATTATGAAGAATTAGTTTTCAAGGGGCATGTATCTATTTCTAGTATGCTTAACTGTGGTCTATCATGGTAACATTATTAACTAACCAACATTTCCATAACATCAATATTCATGTTATCATATACCCACATACCACTCTATCATGCGGATTTGGCTAGCAAAACATAAATAATATCAAGAATGTAAGATGGCAACAATGTCCCATGAAAGCTTGTAAAAACATGATATACACATATGAAATCTTGGGACACTATTTTTAAGAATTGTTAACCTACCTTGCTTCCTTTCTCTTTGACTAAATCTTCCTCTTCTTCTTGGTATATTTTCAGGCCCTTCTTCCTCAGCAATTGATCCCAGTTAGTTTCCTAAGGAAATAATTCAAATCTTAGACAGGTTCTTCCTTTTAATTAGGCTTTCCTACGTCAATTTATTAAATTCCAAAGCTGGCCTAATTCTTAAACATTTTCAAAGTCAATTTTGATAGGAAAACAATCAAATTGGAGGATTTTAAATTATACCAAGGGTTTCAGAAGCTTGAAATTTGATTCTGGCACATTTCAGAAATTTTGATGACGGCGCACGGTGGAGCATAGCAGCAGATGGAGGCTTACGACGACACATGGCGATGCACGGTGGCACATGGCAGTTGGGGTAGAAAATACACCAAAATGTAGCCTACAACTCGAGGATGCCGGATCCGATGTCTGTTTAGTGAAACACAGCAATTTTGAGGGCATTTTTTGATGACAAAGTGTGTGGTTGAACGGAACTATTTTCCTCCTTTCTGGGCGTGTGGCGGTGGCATTCCACTGATTGAAAGCTATCAGAGGAAGCTGGCAGCTCAGGCTATCCCATAGTGGTGGCGGTGTGGCCGGACAGTGGAGATCAGGACAAAGTTGGATTTTCGCGATAGAGGGAAAATGCGCCTGTTTTCAGCTGTTGTAGCAGCCATCGGCAGTTGGGAATGGTGGCTGGAGGTCAACGGCATCGTGCTTGTACTGGTGGTGGGGTTCAGCAGCAACGCAAGGCAGCGTTTCTGACAACTGGTGGTGGCGCGCAAAAATGAGAGAGAAGAGAGAGAAAATGTATGGAGGAGAGAGAGAGGAAAGGAAAAATGAAAGGGAAAAGTGGGGTTTTGGAGTTTTAAGGCCTCTAGGGGCATTTTGGTCTTTTCCCATTTCGCTCAGGATAAATTTTGGATGTATTCTCTGATCTAGGTAAGAATACAGGCCCATATGGAAGGAATTCGAAGGTCTTTTTAAGATTTTAAGCCTTCCAAATTAACTGTTAATTTCTTGAAGCCGGATCGAGTTTTCCTCCATTACATAAAATTTTAACTCCAAAAAATTCTCAAATTTCAACCGCAGGCTCAGAAAATCACGCTAAATTTAATTCTAAAAAAATATAATTTTATTTTACCCAATTTAATTTATTTCAAAAATCAGGTTATTACACAATTCAATTTCCTTCTTTTATTCCTTAATAACACCATTGAATGGTAGGGTTTCTTTCCTATATGTTCATCATAAATTTAGCATTATCTAACCCTAATCCTTTTCCAACAACAATATGCATGCCATCTCATCCACTAACATCCTAATCAATCACTCATGCTTAGCCAACAAACATACATTTGGTTAAGAATGTAGGGAGACAATTATGTTCCATAGAAAGCTTGAAAAAAACATATTGGTTGCATGAACTAAAACATGGAACACAATCATAAAAATTGTTAACCTACCTTGATGATGAACTAAGTTGGATTTAGCTTAACCTTTCCTTTGACTTTTCCTTGCTTCCTTCTTGTTCCTTTGCTTCCCTTCTTGATCACCTTCACTTTTTCCTTTTGGTGTTTTTTCTCAAGCTCACACTACTCTCTCTTCCCTTTCTCTCTTCTTTTCTTTTCATGTATGGTTATTGGATGCATGGAAAGTGAAGTTCTCAACTCCCTTTTTGTCTCTTTTCTTTGGGTTACGTGTGCATGCCTCCTTGTAAGAATAAAATTTCCAATTTCAATTCTCTTTATTTCTTCATGTGTGATCTAATGCAGCACACTCTTCATTTACTTTTGTTTATTTCTTGTTTATTATTAATTTAACCTTGCTTATGCCACATGTGTACTTCCAAGTACAATTTATTTTGCTTGCAAGTTACCCTGTCTTTTTTCTCACACCATCTTGCTTGCAAATTGCATTCTTTTTCTCCTTTTATTCTTTCCTCCTTCTATCATGTGCATGCTTCACTTCACAAAAATACAATTTCCACTCCCTCATGTATTCTACTTGGCCACCATGAGACGCAACCCTTACTCTTTTTGTCTCTTGCTTAGGTGGCATGGCATGCATAAAATTTTTAATTTCTTTTCGCTCACTTTCAAGCTACATCACCCTCATCTCCTTAATTATTATTGTGATTATCATTATTGTCTAATGGTCTTCACGTGTGGCTCCTAATGTACACCTCCTTTCTTGTAATTCTCAATTTACTTCTCCCAAATTCACGCTGCACTTATTCTTTCCCACTTACACCTTCTTATTTGGCCAAAACCAAGGGAGTGGGACGCTGCACACTCCCTTTTTTATATATTTCATGGTTGCACCCCTCTCCTATTTTTTTTTCTTTTATGATGTGTGAGGATTTCTTGTTGCATACACTATCTAAATTTTCACTCCTCACATAAAAATTTGCACTAAGTGTACTTGTAATTACACTTTTCTTTTCTTGCAAGTTACTTCGTCCCATAGGTTATTCCATCTCCCTTTCTTCTCTCATTTTAATTTCCATTTAGCCATGAAGGATGTTGCAATTCTTCTTTCTTCACTATATTTCCATAACTTCACGTGTGCATCTAGATACATATACAATTGCCATGCATTCCTTGCATTTCCACGTGTGGCTCTAGTGTAGCCTTTGTAACCACCCCCTAATACATCCTACACGCTGCTTATCTAATTAGCGGAAGCATATGGGGTATTCTGAATGTTTATTCCCTATGTGGGAACGTCAGGGGATTGCTACTGGTTGAGCGTAACCCAAATAGATTCTCCGTTGTCTATTCGGATTCCGTTCAACCCTGATTCACACGTAGCTAACTAAATACACATACATAGATCATCAATAATAACTCTGGAATGAAATCTAAAACTCATATACATGTCACGTCATACGTTCATACACATTTCAATTCAAATCCATAAGTTTACAACAGTAAATTCTATCAAAAATCCGGCAGAGTTTCCTCTTTAATTCGATCATATCCCAAATACAGAATCACCTGTTTAAACATCAACAGCCAGTCCAACAACAGTAATAAACATAACCAATATAAATCCATACACAGCGACATCAATTCATCACTACAATCTATGCATACTATCTGAAATGTTATATGTACATTCAGTCTAGTCCATACAGAATTTATAAGAAATAGAATCCGATAAATAACAGCGTCATCAAAGTATATATATAAATGATTCAAGCCTAAGCTAATCATCCTCCGGTTTATCCTCAAGTCAGCCTCGGCTATCGTCTGGGCTCCTGCCCCTGTCCCTGTTCATCTGAGTACACAACCTAATGAGATATGAATCCCAGTAGAATAATTTACAATTCAATTATCATTTGAAAACCAGTTGAATACCCAGCGGTGCGAACACTGAAATCGTCTTCCCGAAATCAGTTCGAAAACAGTGGAATACCTTATCTTTAAAATTGTTTAATCACATGGAAATCGCGGCAATATATCACAATCAAAAAATCTATTTCTTTTAAAATAAATCATCAAAATCAAGTAAAATCCCATGCCCTGTGTATCTCAGTCCATGTTGGTTACAAATCCGCTGTAACCAAATCTAAATCGCCTTCTAATTGCACGTAGTCTAGAGAGAATACCTCTCATATCGTTGGGTGTGATCCGTAACACCAATCACCCGAATCAAGCCTATATTGTGAGTGTGATCCGTAACACCAATTACTCACTCAAGGACCGGGTGAGAATCAAAATCTAGGGCATCCCCTAGCATGTGCACATACGCCAATTCTCATCCTCATACAGTCTATTCGAACTCACATGCACTCGGTCGGCTATTCCTCAGGGTTCTAGGGTATTACGCCTAAATCACAACGTTTCCCCGTGTAGGTTATCCACCCTTATACTCCCTAAACCTTTCTTAGGGTCGTCCTGGTTTAACGCGTAATCCCTAACTCAATAAAGGCTAAATCTGATAAAAATAGTTTCGTTTAAAAGTTTCCTGTACGAGGAATACTTAACGGCCGTCCCATAACAGCTATCAAGTACCTAACCCTAAGTAAATCCGTCCTAAAGGCATCTAAACTCGATAAACAAGGTGTCTAACATGCAATTAGGGTTTTCAGCACACAGGTATGCAATTTATCCCATCGAAAGAAGCACGTAATTCCATGCAAGTCATCTAAATCAGTCAGGTATTCACTAAATCAATTCTAAGGTTCGGAAAGTGTAAATTATCCTACCTGATCTCCAAATGCTCTAAATCACTTCAGAATTCCACGCAGTCTCGGTTCCTGAGCCTGATTAATTCCCTGGACATGAAATTAAACATTTAGGCTCGTCACGTCATCAAATTTTCAATCCTAAACTCGGTTACATAGTTTCCTAGGTTAATTAATTGCCTAATTACGTTCGATAGCCATTTCAGTCATATATCATTAGTTTTTGGGAAATCGGACCTTACCACTAATCTCGGATGATGGAATTCTACGTCACGGTGGTCTCGGTTTCTCGGGATGCACGTCCAGAAGCTTGAAGACGGCAAGACACGACGACGCACAAGATGGCGCACGGCAGTCAAGACCGCGGAGGCATGCAGTTTACCTCGAAAATCACACCACGGTGAAGCCCGCAAGCCCAAGAGTCCGAATACGGTGGTGGCACGGCAGTTCATGGCCGTTTGAGCGGTGTTTTTCGGCCATGAACTTTCTCGCACGGCGGATGACGTTCTGCCTCGATCTGGGCGCGTCCGGCCTCCTTTCAACGGCGCCGAGCTACTAGAGGAAGCTGGCAGTTCGGGCTACACGGTGGTGGGGGCGGTGACGGTCAACGGTGACGGACGGCGGCGATTCGAGCTGGAGAAGTTTCGCGCGATGGAGGGGAAAAACGGCATTTTTCCGGCGGCTCCGGCTGCCGTTGGTGGCCGTGGTTGGTTCTTTGGAGGTTGTGGGCAGTGAGGGCTGTCGGTTGGTACCTTTGGTGGCGGCCCACGGTGGCTGTGGCGGCCGTTCACGGTGGAGGAAGGTGGAGAGAAAAAAGAGAGAGGAGAGAGAGTGTGTGGTGAGGAGAGAGAGTGAAATGAGAGAAATGGAGGGAATTCGCGTAATTTAAAGCCTCCAGGGACGATTCCGACTTTTCCTAGGCCACCCGGGGATGTTTTAGGGCGTCGGCATCCTTCCAGACGTTGTCACGCATTTTCATGCAAAATTTTTGGCCTCCGTCAATGAAATTGATGCATGAAACTTCTTCCGTCAGTTTCTGATCGCCGGATTGTATTTCTCTCCGTTTGATCTGTTTCTGGCTTCGGACAACCTTCTGTGTCAAGCTATTATCCTCGAAATTTGTTCCAGGCTTCGTTTGATTGGGATTAGGGTTAAAAATTTGATTTTTATCCTTTAAACTCTTTTAAAATTCTTTCTGTTGTTACAGCCTTAGTACTACTCCCTTTTTCCTTCATTTTTTTTTGGTTTATTATTAACTTAGCATTGCTTATGGAGGTTTCTTTTGCTTCACACAAGGCCAAGGTCTTAGGCATGTAAAAGTATTAAATTATTTCCATTCTTCATGCATGTTTAGAGAAAAAAAAATTTTGTACCTTGTACTTCCTTGCTTGCAACCTTGGTAATTCTTTTCCTTGCCATCTTTGATTTATCTTTTTCCCCAAATTCACACTGCATGCTCATGCATATTCAACTCTACCCTTGCACCCAAGTCACCCTCTTTCACGTAAGATTCATGCAAGACACACACATGCATCTATATTTAAATTCTTTCCTTTCCCATTTCCTCTCCTTGCACGTGAGCTATCCCCATAAGCAACTTCACTTGGATAAATTTTTGCACTTCTCCTTAGTTTATTCAATCACCTTAATTGAAAGAATTAGAAAGGAAAAAATGGGATGTGCATAAAATAATTAAAGACTCTTATCCTCCTCCACTTGCACGTGAACACACACATGCATGTATTTTAAATATTGCATCCTATCTTGCTTTTCTTTTGACACTTAGGCTAGATAACTTAAAAGGAGAAATAGATAATTAAATTAAACACCTAATTTATGCAAGATTATCTTTTAATATACCCATTTTGAGCCATTAAATTATGCAAGGAAATTTTGCCCCCTCTTTATGCTAATTCATCTAATTAATTACGAAGTATTTAATTTATAGCTAATCATTAAATGACACCAATAATTCTATCCAATTTAGAAGACATTAATTTATACTAATCAAAGTTATGGGGTGTTACGACTAATGCTTAGGGTTATAGAGTTTTACCCTTAAACCAAAATGTTTTCCTCATCTAGACTATAATCTCTTTACTCCTTAAAGTCCTCAATAGGGTTGTATTGGTTTAAAGAGTAACGTCTAACAAATATAGACCATTCAAGTTAAAAACTATTATATTCTTTAAAGTAGTCTGCATGAGGGACACCTAATGACCGTCTCATACTAGCCATTAGATGTCCACCCCAAATTTTGTCTATCCCTATGAACATACAAACCAATAGCCAAAATCAAAACAAACAGCAAAGAGTCATGCTTTTCAACATACACAGGAATTATCTCTACACTTATATGGAAACATTTCTAGTTCACAACAGTCTCATCAAATATTTCCCATCTCTTGAAAACAAATACTCATTTCAAAATAATCAATTCACATCATTATATTAAATTAGGGAATTGTAGATTACTCTACCTTAACCGTTTGTTCTTCCTTGATGAAGGCTTCTCTCTTTCCTTTTGGTATTTGACTCATAAATCACTTCCTGAGAATGAAATCTAGATTTCACACTAGTACTTCACAATTATGAATTTATTGCATCATGATTTCTATACATCCTAGGCTTATAGTTTCACTATGAGGTAACTCTCCTCTTTCCTTTCCTATTTTGTTGTCACTCATCACCCAAAATATGAAATCCTCATGTATGGTGACATTTGAGCCTCGATCTGACCAACATTAGGGGTTTCTAAGCTTAATTCTTGTTTTAGAAATCATTTTTCACATCAGAGGGCTGCCAGTCGGCTGTTAGGAAGCTAGTAGTCGAATGGTGGCTTTTTGGAATTCTGGGTTTCGCAAGACAGTAGCCTGTCAATTGACTGTTAAAAGGCTACCACTCAACTGCTAGGTAGAAATATAGGCTCACTAGTCGACTGATGAGGCTACCAGTAAATTGTTGTGCCTTTGTATCAGTTTTTGGGTTTGTCAAGAACACGACAGTCGACTGGTGTATGCTAGTAGTTAACTATTATGTTCTGCGATAGCTTAAAAAACTCTGGTTTTTCAAAATTTTCCAGTCTAAATTCCACCCCATTTAAATTTTAAAAGGTATGAGCTTAGTTTCTAATAGTTTTTCCTTAAATCCTAACCATTTTTATGCTCAAATATCAATCATACAAGACAATATTCACATGCAAATTAGGTGAACAGTAAAACCTAACTTGAAAAATCTGATTCAAGCCTAGAAAATACTAAATGGAAGTTAAGGACTCTAAAATTATGGTTTAGAAACCTTTTCCTATCTTCAAGCATCTTTAACATTATCATTTCACACCAAAAAATTGAAATTCCTGAAGAAAAAAGAAATTTCTCCATTTTTGCTAATCCTAACATTTTAGCATATTTAAGGGGTTCTAAGTGCAATAATCTACTCCTAAATGATACTTAGGATGTTTACCAAGCTAGAAGTAAGGATTTCTTACCTAAAATCCAACTATTTAAGGCTTCTAACTTGGTTTCCTTCTCGTTCCCCTTCTACTCGGTTTCTTTCCTTCCTTTCTCTCCTGAAGCCTTAACTCTTTCTTTTGGTGTGGAATTGAAAGGCATATAAGAGGGAGGAAAAGGGTGTAATAGCTGAAACTTCAGGGACCTCCTAGGAAATAAGAAAATTTACTCTTTAGTCCTTCTCCTTTTATCTCTAAGCTTCTTGCTCATTTAAATTCTTGAAATAAAATTTTAAAATTATCCTCAAAAATAAATTTTTAAGGGAGCAGATATTTTAAAGGATGCTCCAGAATGTACATGAATATGATATAGCAATAGAGGACTGCCAACGGGCATATGTTGCCAAAAGGTTATGAGTACAACATTTTAAAATGTGGAGTTTTTCACTTGGCGACTCTCTTGATTTCTCTTATTATACAGTGGTTATTATGATTTTGGCTAAGGCTAACGAGAAGTGCTTTTATTTCCTTACTGCTCTTTGTGAAAATGGAATCATGTTACCGGTATAATTTGATTGTATTTTATGAGTATATGTATATCTTGTGTGATGGATATTAAATAAGTTATGCATGCAATTGTAAGTATAAAATATGATTATGTTCATGTATGGTAAACCAATAGTTATAACCTTTTATATGATGATGAGAAGAATGTAGTATTTTTTGTATGAGTATGGTGGCACAAACTAGCGATTTTATAAATTGGTTATTGTTGCTACTAAGATTTATTCTCATGAAAAATGCTGGTTTGTATTATATGCCTAGGTACTAGATCCTTTTGGAAAATAAAGTGGAGTGTGTGGAACTACCCTTCTTAAGGTATATCCCCATCATTAAAGAATTTTTGGTGTTATTAGTAGTAGAAACCCCCCAATACTATAAAGGATAGGGGGATATTTTGGATATTTTGGACATGTAATTAGATATTTTGAGGTGAGAAAAGTATAAAGGCATATATATATATTAGGATATGTGAGTTAGGAATCCACTAGCAGTTTTGTTAAATAGGTATGAGTGACAGATATGTTATCTCCTTACCCTAATTGACACACACACATATCTATAGATATGTGTCTCGATAGGTAACTGATGTATATATAACTAATCATATATGTGAATGAATATATATATGTGTGTGTTTTATTTTAATTCTTTCTACTGTGTAACGTGTGAGAACCCTAGTGTAGTGACCCAAACTAATAGTACTTAATTATTTAACTTGGTAAAAGTTAAAATTTACTCAGGTAAAGATAATAATAACTCACCAATCTTGTAGCATTTTGTATATATTATTTAATTCACAAAAAATAACCATAGGATCAGAGGCGTTGCACTTAGTTGGTATCAGAGCATTACTACCATGGCTAGTGTATACTGGCTCGATAGTGAAGGGTAGATTCCTCATAATAGAGACAAGTCCAGGCTAGTTAGTAAGCCTAGGCAGTCAACTGGCTTGTATTATGTTTTCACTTAAGGAATGAAGTGCTAGGTTTTGGTAGAAAATATTTCTTATTGGTGTCATATGATCTCTTATAAATATTATGTTATTGAGACTAATCACTTCAGTAATGTTTATTTTGTAGAGTGAAATATGTCCCCACCTAGGCAGAATACTGGTAAGGAAAAGGAGAATGAAAGTAACTTAATTAGGGTTATGCAGACCTTGATAGGAATGACAGAAGCTATGAAAGAACAAGCTACTACTACCACCCAACAAGATATTATTGCTACTCAACAAGCTGCAGATACTGCAGAAGCAATCCGACAAGTCTAAGAGAATAAACCTATTAACCACAACCCAAATCCTGAGGATGGAAAAGGAGGAAACCAAGCTTATAGTGGATAGCATAAATTTTAGAAGAATAAACCTCTTTCATTAAGGGGTGTGTTTAACCTATAGGTAGTTGAGGAATGGCTTAGAGAGATCGAAAAGTTGTTTATGGTTTTAAGGAACATAGATGAGCAAAAAGTATTATTCTCTACCTATATGCTAATTAGAGAATCGAAATATTGGTAAAGAGGAGCTAGAAAATTATTAGAGGCTCAAGAACCCAAATCACTTGGGAATCATTTAAAATGGTGTATCTAGAAAAGTACTTTCCTCAAAATGTGAGGAATTAGAAAGAAATTGAATATATTCAAATAAAGTAGGGCAATATGATATTTAAGGATTATTTGGCTAAATTTAAGGAGTTTTTTAAGTTCTCTTCTTATTTAAAGCTTCATCTAGATGAAGCATGGAAGGCCATGCATCTGAAAGATGGGTTGAGGTTGGTGTTAAAGAACGTGATTACTCCGTTCAAAATTATAAACTTTGCTATGTTAGTAAACAAGTGTTGCATAGTTTCTAACAACCTAGCTGATACAAAAAAAGAAAGGCAGAGGACTAATTTCCTTAAAAGGAAACAAACCAGATCCTTTAGAGGAAGGGATATTAGGAATGAAGGAAACCAGAAAGGGAAGAGGCCCATTGTGAGGTAGGCGGTGTCCAATGCTTGTCCAAAATGTAGGAAAAATCATGGTGGACCTTGTAGATTCTAACCAGGTATATGCTACAAATGTGGAAAACAAGGCCACTATATTAAAGATTGCCCTGAGTGGAAAAACCCAATTGAACCCACTAGACCTTCTATTATTGGAAGAGTTTACACTCTTAAGTGCAAGGAAGCGGTTCAGTCTGATGATCTGATAAAAGATAAATGTTTAATAAATGATATATCTTTAATTGTACTATTTTATTTTGGCGCCACTCATTCTTTCATTTCCTTTGAATGTGTGGAGATATTGGATTTACCTTTATCTAAATCACCCTACAAACTATCTATTTCCACTATCGCAGGAAAGCAGGTATTGACTTCTTTGGCCTGCTTAAATTGTCTAATTGTTTTTTAGAATAAACCTTTTTTTGTTGACCTGATTTTTTTACCTTTGGTGGAATTGGACATTATTTTTGGGTTGTCTATAAATAATGTAGTCTTAGATTGTTCTAAGAAGTCTATGACTTTTATAGATACCATACCTGTAAATAGGAAAATAGAGGAAGAGATCAAAAGAATAAGTTTTTTTTGTTCTTTTGAGATTGAAATTCAGCATAAACTTAGTGTTATCGCTGTAGTTTGTAAATTTTTAGATGTTTTTCCCGAAGAAATTTCAAGTCTTCCACTTGAGAGAGAGATAGAGTTTTCTATAGAATTAATTCCTGGTATCGGATTAATTTTTATAACGCCTTATAGAATGCCTCCCTTAGAGTGTAATGAATTAAAGATACAAATAGAAGATCTCTTAGGGAAACAATTTATTAGGCTCAGTGCTTCACCTTGGAGAGCACCAGTCTTATTTGTGAAAAACAAAGATGGAAGCTTGAGATTGTGTATAGACTATAGACAATTAAATAGAGTAACTATGAAAAATAAATACCCACTCCCTAGAATAAATGACCTATTGGATCAATTGAGAGGGGCTACTGTGTTTTCTAAGATTGATTTGAGGTCAAGATACCATAAAATTAGGGTAAGAACAAAAGATGTACCTAAGACAGCCTTTAGAACTAGATATAGGCATTATGAATTTATAGCGATGCCATTTAGATTAGCCAATGCTCCATCTATTTTTATAGATTACATGAATCGTATCTTTATGCCCTACCTTGATTAATTTGTGGAAGTGTTTATTGATGACATTCTTGTGTATTTTAAAAATAGCGAAGAGCATGAACATCATCTTAGGATTATGTTGCAGTTGCTTAGAGAAAAGCAATTGTATTCCAAACTTGAGAAATGAGAATTCTGGTTAGAAGAGGTGAAATTCTTAGGTCATGTAATTACAAAAGATAAAGTAGCAGTAGATCCTAGTAAGACAGAAGTAGTGATTGGTTTAGAGAGACCCATAACAGTGATGAAAATTTATAGTTTTCTCAAATTAGCCAGTTACTATAGGAGATTTATTCAAGGGTTTTTGCAGATCGCATTGCCTTTGATTAAATTGACTAGGAAAGATGTTCCATTTGTGTTGGATTTCAAATGTGAGCATAATTTTCAAATTTTAAAGGAGAAACTTACTAAAACACCTGTTCTGACTATTCTTAATCCATTAGAAAGTTTTGAGCTCTATTGTGAAGCATCCAAGAAGGGCTTAAGGTGTGTCTTAATGCAAAATGGATGAGTAGTAGCATATGCATCTAGACATTTTAGACCTTATGAAGAAAATTATCCTACCCATGACTTAGAATTAACAGCTATACTGTTTGCCCTGCAGATTTGGTGACACTATTTGTATGGGTCGAGATTTAAGGTATTTAGTGACCACAAAAGTCTTAAATATCTCTTTGACCAAAAAGAATTAAATATGAGGCAAGGGAAATGGATGAAATTTTTAAAAGATTATGATTTTGAGTTAAAATACCATCTAGGAAAAGCAGACATATTGGTAGATGCTCTAAGCAGGAAATCCCTCCATGTGGCTAAATTAATGATAAATGAAATAAGCCTAATAGAAAAATTTACAAATATGAGCCTATCCACACTAGTATTATTAGATAGGATATTTCTAAGTGAGCTGAAAATTGAGAGTAACTTTAAAACTTAGATATTAGAAGCTCAAGAGGAAGATGAATTCTTAAAGTCCCTAAAGGACCTAAAAGAATACAAGAGAAGAATTGATGGGAAAGTAACTTTCCAGAATAGGATTTATGGTCTGGAGTTAGGGGGATTGCGAGACATAATTTTAGAGGAAGCCTATAGAAGCAACTATATTGTTCATCCTAGTACCACTAAGATGTATCAAGATTTGAAAAAGAAATTTTGGTGGCTAGGTATGAAGAATCACATAGCTAAGTATGTTGCTAGATGCTTAGTATGCCATCAGGTGAAAATTGAACATCAGAAACTTATAGGATTACTACAACCTCTCGAAATCCCTGAATAAAAATGGGATAAGATTTATATGGATTTTGTGGTGGTTTACCTAAAATACAATCAGGGAATACTGCAATCTGGGTCATAGTAGATAGGCTAACTAAGTCTGTACATTTCTTCCCTATAAAAATAAATTTTTGATTAGATAAGTTAGCCTAATTGTATATACAAGAAATAGTGAGACTCCATGGAGTTCCCACCAATATAATATCTAATAGATACCCTAGGTTTACTTCTAGATTCTGGAGAGCCTTGCAAGAGGCCGTTGGCATAAAACCTAGTTTTAGTATTGCTTATCATCTATAAATTGATGGGCAGACTGAACGAACCATACAAACTTTAAAAGATATGCTTAGGGCATGTACGTTGGAGAAAAAGAGAGTTGGGATAGAAATTTACCTTTAGTAGAATTTGCTTACAATAATAATTTTCACTCTAGCATAGGGATGGCTCCTTGTAAACCTTTGTATGAAAGGAAATGTATATCACCTTGTGTTGGTTTGAAGTGGGCGAGAGATAGCTATTAGGGCTAGAGTTAGTTCAGCAAACTATAGACCAAATTAAAATGATCAAAGAAAAGATGGCTAAGGCCCAGGATAGGTAGAAAATTCATGTTGATAAAAGAAGGAGACCACTAGAATTCAATGAAGGAGATCATGTTTCCCTTAGAGTTTCCCCAATTAGCAATATTGGTAGGGCTATTAAGTCTAGGAAGTTGAATTAAAGATACAATGGACCCTTTCAAATCCTTTAAAAGATTGGTCCATTTGCCTATTAGATCACTTTACCCTTATTTTTATCCAATCTCCCTGATGTATTTCATATTTCTCAACTTCGCAAATATCTCCCTAACCATTCACATATTCTTGATGCCATTACATTATAATTGAAAGATATTTTAACTTATACTCCAAAACCTTTGGAAATCATTGGCACTGAGATCAAGCAATTGAGAAATAAGACTATTCCCTTAGTAAAGTTATTATGGAATCAATCGTCGTCACAAGAGGCAACTGGGAGAAAGAAGAGGAGATGAGAAGAAAATTTCTATAAATTTTTGTATAGGTATGTACAATTTTTTAGGACAAAATTTCTTAAAAGGAGGGGAGAAAAGTAACATATACTCCTATTTCTATGAGAGATGTTTGTTAATTTTAATTAATTGCTTATGTATATTGCATTAGACTGCATATAGCTACATTAGTGCAAGGATTGGATTGAATAAGAGTGAGATAATTGACCTGAGAGAGGATAGGGACAAAACTGAAAAAATGGAAAATTTTAGGTATAAAGACTATAATTTTAACCAAATGATTTATTGTAGCCAATAGATTTTTGGAAATTTCCAACCAATGGTTCAGGAGTAAAATGGTAATTATGTATATAGTTTGAAAAATTACCATTTTTAGGTCGAATGACCAGAGATTATGATCAAAATTGCAAATTTTGGGTTGTTTACATAAGGCAGAAAATTAAACTCTCTCCTTATCCAAAATTCAGAACACAACTTTTATACAGAGAAAGAGGAATCAAGTAGAGAGAGAAAGTGAGGAAGAAGAGATTAAATTCCACTTTCAATAGGAGTTGAATTTAGAAAAGTGTTTAGGAAGGCATATAATACAAGAATCAGCTTGCCAGTAAGGGATTAAGGTAGTAAAATAACCCAATCCCTTTTTATTTTGAAAATACTGTTCATGTAACTAAATTTCAAAATTTGAAATCGTTTGAAGAGAAAAGGGATTCAAAACTACATTCTTAGTGTTTCTGATTACTATTGGGTGTTTTGAACTACCTGAATATACTTACGCTTGTTTAAATCAGATTATAAAAAATGGGTTTTATTTCATGGATGAGAATGAGGTTAAATCCAAGATTTGAGAGAGATTAAGTTGTATTTGGGTTGTATTTAGTGTGGTAAATAATGCTTACATGTTAGTTTTGAGTTCATGAATTTAAAAATGGGCTTACAAACAAGTTATTGGATAAAAATTCTGGGTCAATCAGAAGTCATAAAATAGAGCATAACATAATAGCCGACTGGTAGCGTGATGTAGTTGACTGTCGCATTCATAAGTTGCCCATAAATGTATATAGAGCTCTAGCAGTTGACTGCTAGCCCTTAGAAGTCTACTGCCATGCTCTTTATTTCCCATAATTTTCCCAAATTGATAACAGCTGACTGCCACGTCTTAATAGTTTACTGTCAGGCCCAACCATAGGCTAGTAACTGACTGCCAGCCCCATTAAATATTCATGGGAAAGCACACATGAATTGAGGGAGAGGGAGATTTGTTTGAAATAAAAGAAGTATAAGGAAGGAATTATGGCCTTGCATGGGTTTCACATGAAGTGAGAGAAGAAGGAACATATGAACTAGGAAGAAAAGATACTAACATATGTATCATGCATGAGACCAAGGGACAATAGGAAGAAGGATGGGAATTAATTATATATAAAGATATATGCATGCAACAAATAAATATATTTATATTACATGTACTTTTGGTGGAGTAAAAAGGGAAACAAGAGTGTAGAATTTTCTAACCACATGTGCAAAGGGGAAGAAGAAGTGTATGGCAATGGCAAAACCCACATGTGAAATTGATGGAGCATGTGAATTTTTTTAAAAGCATAAATATATATATGTGTGTGAGTTAAACTACATGGCCAAAAGGAGAAGAGGAATAGCATTCCTTTTAGCCTTAATTTCAAATGGCTAATGGGTAATAGGAGGATGGCAATGGATAAAAGGCTACACTTAATGACATGTGGGATTATGAAAATATAAATAAAAAAGGAAAATAATTAAGCATGAAGTGCAAAAAAATTTTACAAAATGTATAAGCCACAGGACTAGGGAAAGAACAACGTGTGAAACACGTTTCCCCTCCCTTGAATTGCTTCCAACGTGGAAAAGGAAAATTAATATGTGTGTGTGTGTGTGTGTGTGTGTGCCTTGAATGCACGTGATGGCCAAATTGAAATTGGAATGAGAAAGGAAGAGGGATTTTACGTGAAGGGGAAAAGAATAAAGTGCAGCGTGACTCTAAGAGAAAACACAAAAATTTGGTGAGGAAGGAGAGTGTAGGTGAAAGTGGAGTAACCAAAGAGATAAAGTAACTTGCAAGAAAGGAAAAAAGGTACCTCCAAGTACACTTGGTGCAGAATTTTCATGCACCCACACGGCAAAGACAGGGAAAAAGAGAAGAGAAAATGCAACTGATGTTTCTTCCTCCTTGCCTACCATTAGCATGACCAAAAAGCCAAAGAAGAAGAGGTGCAGAGTTTTTTAAGATAGGTATACATGCACCATGCTTAAGTATACCAAAAGATGAAGGTGAAATTAAGAAGGAAAAAAGAAGAAGAAATGTACAGCTCATGAGGGATGGCGTGAAAGAAAAAGGATAGGGTAACTTGCAAGCAGCACAAATTGTACTTGGAAGTACACATATGGCATAAGCAAGGTTAAATTAATGATAAACAAGAAATAAAAAAAATAATGAAGAATGTGTTGTACTAGATCACTCGTGAAGAAAGAAAAAAGAATTGAAATTGGAAATTTTATTCTTACAAGGATGCATGCACACATAACCAAAAGAAAGGAGACAAAAGGGAGTTGAGAACTTCATTTTACATGCATGCAACAACCATACATAAAAAGAAAAGAAGAGAGAAAGGGAAGAGAGAGTAGTGTGAGTTTTGTCTTGAGAAAACACAAAGTCCTTTGTGAGGAGAAAGGGTGAAGGTGATCAAGAAAGGAAGCTAAGGAGCAAGGGAAGAATTTAAAGGAGGAGCTAAGACACCCATCTTAGGGCATTATAGAGGTAGATTAACAATTTAAGATTTGTGTTCCATGCTTTAGTTTATGCAACCAACATGTCTTTACAAGCTTTCTATGGAACATAATTGTCTCCCTACATTCTTGACAAAATGTATGTATGTTGGCTAAGCATGTGTGATTAATTGGGATGTTGGTGGATGAGATGGCATGCACATTGTTGTTGGAAAAGGATTAGGGTTAGATAATGCTAAATTCATGATAACCATAAGGAAATAAACCTTACCATTTAATGGTGTTAGTAAGGAATAAAAGAAGGAAATTGAATTGCAAATTAACAAATCTCCTTAGGCAAAGTCCATGAAATTTATTCTTGGAATCTATAAGCTATGTACCATGATATTAATTCAAAAAATATGGGAATTTATTATTGAAAGAAATGAAATTGTTCTTGTAACGCCCTTATCTAGCATTACCATTAACTTCGATACAAATAGATAGGTTCGGTATATTATCCTTGTCCTTTCTTTAATTAATGTCTGGGCAGTTACACTACTAAATTATATTAAGCAAAATAGGTTCGAAATTCTTTTGCTCAAATTCAAACTTACATGCACAGTAGAATAATATAAATTCTATGCTACAACGAAAATATAAACTTTCATGTAATTCCCATAGTACAAGTCCATTACATACTGATAAACATGTCCCCGGATATATGAAGTACCCGTCCATCAAAAGTCAGGAGACAATAGGTCTGTCACTCAGACTCCCTTATGAATTAAGGATAGACTGGTCCTTCACATATTCGTCCCCTGAGATACCTACATACATCTCATGTATATAGTTCAAAATAATTGTCCTATTCTAAATCCAATCTAACTAGGACCCAAATTAGGGATTACAAAATCTCACCTAAAACAAAAATAATTGCTACTCCTCGGCCCTGCTATGCATCCAGATCTGATACATATTAGCACGTGGATGAGAAACACAAGTTTCCCAGTAGCTTAACAATTCAGGGTTTTAAAACATAACTAATATGTATCAGGGTGCAAGCACCAAAACATTTGATCCACATTCTTGAATTCCAACATAATATTACATACAAATGTAAGCCAACAAGCAATGCATGATAAATTTAGAAGTCGATAGAAAATTAGATAACTCATTTTTCAAGTGACACGTATTCTCATAAAATTACATGTGTTATTACAAAATTATCAGAGCGCTTAGGAGTTTATTTCTTACTCTTACTATTATTTATTAAATGAGCATTCTTGGGTGTTTCGTGAACACTAAGTCACGAGTATGGAGTACCTTCGGCCACACCTCGCTAGGTCACTCGTATGGAGCACCTTTGGCCACACTTCATAATCCATGGACACTCGGCCACGTATATAAAATCATCAAGACACTAGATCATAGGTATGGAGCACCTTCGGCCATACCTCATAATTTGTGGGAACTCAGCCATGTATATAAAATTATCAGGACACTAGATCATGAGTATGGAGCACCTTCGGCCACACCTTCCTAGGTCGCCAGTATGGAGCACCTTTGGCCACAACTCATACTTCGTGGACAATTTCCAAGAAGGAATTTAGTATGTTATCTTTTTCATCTTTTTCACTTTTCCATTCTTTAACTCATATTATTGCCATGGGACATTTTCTCTTCCATAATAATAATGTTCGTCATTATTAATCAAGATTTTTCATTAAAATTATTATTCCTCATTGATATTCATCATGAATTTAATCAATTATTTCCCATAATCCCATGCGTTAATATTCATCATCATAACTTTTCCCATAATCACATGTATTATTATTAATCATCACAAGTTTTCTCATAATCACATGTATTATTATCAATAATCATAAATTTTCCCATAATCACATGCATAATCATAAATTCTCTCATATTCACATGCGTTATTATCAATAATCATAAATTTTCCCATTATTTTGGGTGATGTCTTCTTTCTTTACACATGTTACATTTCTTAACATTAGTTCCATCATGGAATTCACAAACCCACTTTAATATTAAGAGTAGCAAGCCAAGCAATCCAAACCATGGAAATAATTTCTTAATCTAATTTTTCTCATTATCTTAAGGAAATAACAATTTAAGGTTAAGCATTAGCCACCCCTATATTTATCATGCAAGCTCAATCAAATTTTACTGCTAACTCAAAAATGTAGACAAGGGTTCAAATTCCATGGAAGCTAAACCATTGAACATGCATGCTACATCATGGAATTAGAACTTAATAAATTGCTAACCTACCTTGATTCCTTTGCTTATTCTTTCCTTTTTTTTTTCTTTGACTAAATCCTTCACTTCTTGCCTTGACTGAATGGTGGAGATTTCCTCAATTGTGGGCTGCTCACTTTCCTTTTCTCTTTTTTTAGTCTTTTTTTCTTCTCTTCCTTCCTCTACGTGTCTTTGTTGTATGTGTGTCTAATGCATCCTCTTAAATTCCCTTTTGCCGTGTGTGTATCCATGTATATCACTATTGCCCAATTTCAATTTTTTCCTTCCATGTGTGGTCTAGTACAACCATTTCCCCACTTGATTGAAAGAGCGTAGCCTTCCATAGCATTTCATGACCCCATGTACAATTAGTGCAGCCAAACGTGTCATGTACATTCTTTGTTTTATCCTGGGAACACGTCATTGAGAAAGGAATAAGAAATCCCATTCGATTAGTAAGGGTGCTCTTTTTTTTCCTTATCATTATTATTTTCTTTTTTACTACTTCCTTTACTTGCACTCTTCCTTAAACTCTTGCATCACGTCAAGGAGAGAAGAAAAGGCTCAACACTAGCCCCCCTTCACGTGTGTATTCCCTTGCATTTTTAGTTTCCACAAAAAATTTAAAACAACTTTAACTCTCTCCTTCTTCCCTCATTTCACGCTGCACTACTCTTATTCCAAGCAATTTCATTCTCCTCCCCATTCACATGTGCTTTCATATGCTTATAACTATAACAAATGGAATCATTTTTAAAAGAGAAAACTCGATTTTCACAATAAATTCACGTAAGCGAAGCTTGGCATAACTTTTGAGGACGATGATTTGAAATGGAAGGTCGTTCGAAGTCAGAAACACAAGCAAATGGAAAGAAACGCAACCCGGTGACCAAGAACTGGCAGATGACGTTTTGTGCGTCAATTCCATAGACAAAAGCCAAAATCATTGCATGAAAACACGTACCAACGTCTGGAAGGAAGCCGACATCCCAAAGTTTCCTCGGGTGATCCGGGAAAAGTCAGAATCACCCCCTAAAGCTTTAAATTTCCAGAAATTACTCCATTTCTATCAACTCTCTCTCTCTCCTCACCTCACTTTCTCTCTCCTCTCTCTCCTCCTTCCTCCACCGTGCGCCTCCACCAGAACCATCGTGAGCGACCACCTGGCCTACCAACCGATAGCCCTCACCACCCACAACCTCCAGCAACCACCCAGGGCCACCAACGGCCGCCAGCGCCGCTGAAAAATGACATTTTCCTCCTCCATCCAATAGGATTTTTGCCATCTAAGATCACCGCCGTCCACTATCGTTGGCCGTGACCACCCCCACCATCGTGTAGCTTGAGTTGCCATCTTCCTCTATCAGCTCGTCGACGTCGAACGGAGGTCTGACGTGCCTGGATCGAGGCTTTTTTCGTCTTCCGTGCGTCATTCTTCGTGGCCGAAAAATGCCATCCAAACGGTCGTGAACTGCCGCGCCACCACCATATTCGGACTCCTAGTCTTGCGGGCTTCACCGTGGTGTAAATTTTGAGGCCAACCGCACCCCTCCGCCGTACGTTGCCTTACGCCACCGTGCGCCGCCGTGCCGGAGCATCTAGATATACATCGGGAGAAACCGAGATCACCCCAGGACAGATTTCCATC
The DNA here is from genome assembly GCA_031216115.1 of Senna siamea. Lineage (NCBI taxonomy): Eukaryota > Viridiplantae > Streptophyta > Magnoliopsida > Fabales > Fabaceae > Senna > Senna siamea. The sequence goes on along the minus strand of CM062363.1, from coordinate 20,424,740 downwards.
ATCTGACCACACTGGTAAGGTTCGATTTCCCAAAAACTGATGAATTTTGATTGAAATAGCTATCAAACGTAATTAGGAAATAAATTGACCTAGGTATTACGGTAACCGAACTTAGAATAGTAAAACGGATGACGTGACAAGCTTGGATATTCATTTAAATGTTCAGGGAATTTAATTGGCTCGAAAACCAAGATTTTGTGAAATTCTGATTGGTTCAGAGCAACAAGAGACCAGGTAGGATAATTTACGCTTCCTGAGTCTTAGATTTGACCTAGTGATTACCTGAGCGATTAGACTTCATTGCATGGATTTGCGTAATGCTTTCGATGGAATAAATTTCATGCATGTGTGATGGATATCCTAATTGCATGTTAGACACTTTGTTTATCGAGTTTAGATTCCCTTAGGAAGGATTTACTTAGGGTAGGGTACTTGATAGACGGTATGGGACGGTCGTTAAGTATCCCGAGTACAGGGAGTTTTCAAATGATATTGTTTTTACCAGATTTAGCCTGTACTGCGTTAGGGATCACGCGATAAATCAGGACGACCCTAAGAAAGGTTTAAGGAGTATAAGGGGGGATAGCCTATACAGGGAAACGTTGTGATTTAGGTGTAATACCCTAGAACCCTGAGGAATAGCTGACCGTGAGTATGTGAGTTCGAATATACTGTATGAGGATGAGAATTGGCGTATGTGCACATTCTAGGGGACGCCCTAGATGTTGATTCTCACCCGGTCCTTAAGTGAGTGATTGGTGTTATGGATCACACTCACAATATAGGCTAGATTCGGGTGATTGGTGTTACGAATCACACCCAACGATAAGAGAGGTAATCTCTCTATATGACATGTAATTAGATGACGATTTTAGATTTGGTCACAGAGGACTTATGGCCAAGATGGACTTAGAAACACTGGGCATGGGATTTAACCTAATTTCTATGATTGATGTTAAAGAAATGGATTTTTATGATTATGAATATTTGTCGCTATTTCCATGTGATAAAATGATTTTAAAGATAAGGTATTTCACTGATTTCGAACTGATTCCGAGAAGATGTTTTCGGTGCTCGCACCGCTGAGTATTCAACCAGATTTTGAACTGTATTCGAACTGTAAATTATTCTACTGGGATTTTATATCTTACCAGGTTGTTTACTCAGATGAACAGGGACAGGAAAAGGAACCTAGGCGTTAGCTAGACGACGACTTGATGATAGACAAAGGAGAAGCTTGGTCTAGGCTTGAATTGTATTGTATATGTGTTTACTGATGTTGTTGTATAATGGTCTTCTATAAATTATGTTTTCTGTTGTTATTGGACTGGCTGTATATCTATAAACAGGTGACTGTTGTATTATGGATATGTTCGAAATATAGAGGAAACTCTGCCGGATTTTTGGTAGGGTTTATCGCTGTAAACTTACGAATTTTAAGTTAGAATTTGTATGTATTATTGTATGTCGTATGTATGGATAGTAGATTTCATTCCAGAGTAATTTATGATGTATGTATGTATAATTAGTTTAGCTGCGTGTGAATTAAGGTTGAACGGAATCCGAATGGGCAACGGGAAGTCTATTTGGGTTACGCTCAACCAGTAACGATCCCCTGACATTCCCACATCGAGAATAACTATTTGGAAAACCCATACGCTTCCGCTATGAGTGTGTATGTTGTATTAGGGGGTCGTTACAATAACTATTTATTCCTTACATCTCCAATAATTCCTAGCCATGTGATGTATGTATTTCTTGTAAAAATTTCTACACTTGTACCTTCTTACTTGCAAATTTGGCCATAAAAGACGTTGCACCTTTCTTATCTCTCTCCTTTTTTTTCACTTAGGTAATGGACACGCTACCTTCCTCTTTCCCTCATTTTATCATAGCTGCCATTGTACTTTTAGGTACACTACACCTTGCTTGCTCTCTTCACTTTCCCACTTGCTCACATCGAGGAAAAGAAGAAGAGGAATTACGAATTCTCCTTCATTATGCAAGGTACACGGTTGGCAATTACACGATTGGAAATAAAATTGGTTTTTCCCTTGTAACTCATTGCTTAATGGTGTCCATAAGGAAGGGAGTTCGTGCAGCCTCCTCACGTAAGCACACAGTTAAGCAAGGCTTATGTTGGCTCTCCTTCTCGAGTATATTGAGGATGGCACAAAGGAAGGGAAAAGGAAACGTGTGCCATACGTTTTCTCCTCCCTTCTTCCATTCCTCCCCTCTACCTGTACTTCTTATTCCTACTTTTCCTTGTCACATGCCTACCTAGGAGTGTGTTTATTCACACCATTCAGCATCCTTGTCGCACTATATCACCATGTTTTTCTTATTATAGGAAAATTCTGCACTCTTCTCACTTTAATCTTCCCCACCGAGTGCATTTTTGCCCTTACGTGTAAACTTATTTACCATAGATTTTGCCACTTGTCTTTGCCTCTCTCTTGGCACTTAAGCTAGGTGGCTTAAAAGGAGAATTAAATTATGTAACACCCCTATCTAGTATTACCATTAATTCTGATATAAACAGATAGGTTCGGTACATTATCTTTATCCTTTATTTAATTAATGTCTAAGTAGTTATACCATTAAAATTATAACAAGCAGATTAGGTTTGGATCTTTTTCTCATATTAAAAACTTACATGCACAGCGGAATAATAGAAATTCTATACTACAAAGTAGAAAATTAAACTTTTATACAATTTAAATAATAAGAGTCCAATAATTTCCATTACATTACAGTCATCATATATCAGGATATATGAAGTACTTGTCCCTAGGGAGTCAGGAGACAATAATCCTGTCACTCAGATCCCCTTTTCAAATTTCCAAGGGAGACCGGTTCTTTATATATCCCTCTCCCAATTCTTTCCCAATTACATCTCAAGTCTACTGTCAAAAAGATGATGCTAGCTCTAAATGAAGTATGTCTAAACTAAGTCCCATAAATAGGGGTTACAACATTTCTTAACCCAAGAAAGAACTTGATCTCCCGGCCTACTATGCACCTGCATCTGATACATATTAGCATATAATGAGAAACACAAGTTTCCCAGTACCTTAACAATTTGGATGTTTAAAAATAACTAATATGTATCAGGGTGCAAGCACCAAAATGTTTAATTCTACATTCTTGATAATAAAATAAAACATAGCATAATTCATAAATAAAATTGGCAAGCAATGTATGATCAATTTAAATGTCAATGAAATAAAAATAATATTCTTTCCAGTAAAACATCTGGCATGTTATAAAACACGTTATCATCAAATTAACAAAGCATTTATGCTTATCATTCTTAAAACATACTTTTTTATGAAAGAGGTGCACGCTTAGGCACTATGTGGAAACTTGGCCACCTTTATAAAAATCTCTTGTTCAAAATCATAAAATTAACAAAACATTTATGCTTATCATTCTGAAATCATATTTAATATAAAAGTTGTGCACACTCGGGCACTCGTGGACTCTTGGCCACCTTTAAAATTCTTTGTGCACACTTAGGCACTATATGGACACTTGGCCACCTTACTAGGGTCATTGTGCACACTTGGGCACTATGTGGACACATGGCCACGACCTAGGGTAATTGTGCATACTTGGGCACTCTGTGGACACTTGGCTACCTTCCTAGGGTCATTGTGCACACTTGGGCACTACGTGGACACTAGGACACCACCTAGGGTAATTGTGCACATTTGGCCACCTTCCTATGGTCATTGCGCACACTTGGGCACTACGTGGACACTGGGCCACCACCTAGGGTAATTGTGCACACTTAGGCACTCTGTGGACACTTGGCCACCTTCCTAGGGTCATTGTGCACACTTGGGTACTACGTGGACACTGGGCCACCACCTAGGGTAATTGTGCACACTTAGGCACTCTATGGACACTTGGCCATCTTTATAAACATCTTTAACAAATCTCAGGGAGAATTTTCCTTTTATTGAAAAATAATACTAATGTACATCTCCTTAAAATTCAAAAATTTTAAGAATAAATGTCTCTTTCTTTGAAATTAATATCAATGTACACTTCTCATAAAAATTCTATTAATTCGTGAAGGATTTCCCCTTTCGTTGGAAATTACTATAAATGTACATTTCTTGTGGAAATACTAATATTTTTTAGAATACTTTCGCTTTTCTTGAAATTTAACTCTAATGTACATTTCTTATAAAAATTCTAGTATTTTCAAGAATGGTTTCTCCTTTATGGGAAATAAATTCTAACGTCCATTTCTTATAAAAATTCTAATAGCTTCCGAAGTAATTTCTCTTTCTTGAAAATTAATACCAATGCACATTTCTTATAGAATGTTAACAAACTCAAGAATAAATTTCTCTTTCCTTAAAAAAATTGCATTGATGTGCATTTCTTATAAACTTCAAGAATAAATTCCCTTTTTTTTAAAAAAAAATAATACTAAGGTGCATTACTTATAATTTACAAGAATAAATTCCATGGACTCGGCCTAGGGAGTTTTATTCACTTAGAAATTCCCTTTCCTTTGTTGTGGTTCTTTACTTAATATACTTATAGGTAGGGTTCTTTCTTTGTGGTCACCTTGAATCTACACCATGTAACTATTCTTTTTCCAACAATATACTCATGCTATCTCATCCATCAACATTTCAATAAACCACACATGCCAGCCAACAGACATACATTTTGTCAAGAATGTAGGTACATAATTATGTTCCTAAGAAAGCTTGTAAACATGCTGGTTGCATAAACTAAAACATGGAACACAATCTCAAATTTTTAACCTACCTTGCTTCCTTTTTCTTTGACTAAATCTCCTTCTTCTTCTTGGTATATTTTCAAGCCCTTTTTCATCGGCAATTGATCCTAATTAGTTTCCTAAGGAAATAATTCAAATCTTAGATGGGTTCTTTCTTTTAATTAGGTTTTCCTACATCAATTTATTAAATTCCTAAGCTAGCCTAATTCTTAAACATTTTTTGGGTCAATTTCAATATGAAAACATAAAATCATAGTATTTTAAACTGTATCGGGGTTTTCAGAAGCTTAAAATTTGATTCTGGCAACTTTGGGGTCGAAAGATACACCAAAATGTAGCCCACAACTCGAGGATACCGGATCCTGTATTTGTTTGGCAAAACATGGTGGTTTTGATGGCATTTTTCGACGATGAAGGTGACGAACGATGGACTTGTTTTTACTCCATTCCAGGCGCGTGACGGTAGCGCTCTACCGGCTGGGATGGAAATGCGGCTATTTTTGTAACGATCCCTTAATCCATAATATACTATCCTCTATCTGCATAGCAGAAGCATATGGGTTTTCGAAATAGTTATTCCCGATATGGGAACATTAGGGGATCGCTACTGGTTGAGCGTAACCTAAATAGACATTCTGTCGTCCATTCAGACTCCGTTCAACCCAAAATCAAATGCAGCTATACTAACTACGCATTCAATCATCACAATAGACTCTGGAATAATAAAACTAGAATCCATACATAAACAAGCAATCCATTCATGTAAATTCCTTCTTAAACTTAAACATTTATAACATTAAATCTTACTGAAAATTCGGCAAAGTCTCCCTTGTATTTCGAACGTTTCCCAAGTACAAACAGACAACAGTTCAGAAGTTTACATTCAGTCCAACAACAAAATAAAACCAGTAATTACATAATCCAATAGAAAACATCAACGAAATATATACATCACAATTCAAGCTTAAAACTAAGCTACTCGTCCATCTATCATCATGTCGTTTCCCAGCTATCATCTAGGCCCCTGTTCCTGTTCATCTGAGCAAACAACCTTATGAGATATTTAAATCCCAGTAGAATAATTTACAATTAATCATACTGTTCGAAAACTGGTTGATTACTCAGCGGTGCAAGCACCGAAAATAACTTCCCGTATTCAGTTCGAAAACCATGAAATACCTTATCCTTTTAAAATCATTATTTATCATGGAAATCGCGGTAAATATTCAATAAATATAAAAGTTTATTTAAAGAAAATCTGTAACAAAAGAATTGAGTCAAATCCCATGCCTGGTGTTTCTAAATCCATGTCGGCTATAAGTCAGATGTGACCAAGTCTAAAACCATCCAATTGCATGTCATCTAGAGAAATTCTATCTCTTGTCATTGGGTGTGATCCATAACACCAATCACCCAAAATCTCGCCTATGTTATGAGTGTGATCTGTAACACCAATCACTCACTCAAGGACCAGGTGAGAATCAACATCTAAGGCATCCCCTAGCATGTGCTCATACGCCAATTCTCATCCTCATACAGTCTATTTGAACTCACATGCACACGGTCGGCTATTCCTCAGGGTTCTAGGGTATTACGCCTAAATCACAATGTTTCCCCGTATAAGCTATCCCCCCTTATACTCCTTTAAACCTTTCTTAGGGTCGTCTTAATTTACCGCGTGATCCCTTACGTAATACAGGCTAATTCTAGTTAAAATAATATATTTATAAAATCCCTGCACTCGGGATACTTAACGGTCATCCCATACCGACTATTAAGTACCCTACCCTAAGCAATCCATCCCTATGGCATCTAAACTCGATAGGCAAATCGTCTAACATGCAAAGGGTATTTTCCAGCACACAGGCATGCAATTTAGTCCATCGAAAGTAGCACGTAAATCCATGCAATTAATATAAATCGTTCAGGTATCCACAAGGTAAAATCTAAAGTTCGGGAAGCATAAATTATCCTACCTGGTCTCTGTTTGCTGCAAATCGATCTGGGACTTCTCGTATCCTCAGAATTCAAGCCTAATCAATTTCCTGGGCATTTAAATGAGTATTTTAGTCCGTTACATCATCAGTTTCACTTTTCTACATCTGATTGCATAATTTCCTAAGCTGATTAATTTCCTATTCATGTTTGAAATCGAATTCAGTCAAAATACATTAGGTTTAGGTGATTTAGACCTTACCGGGGGTGCCGAATGATGGAAATATATTCTGGGATAGTTTCTGGCATCTTTTTGGCTTCTCCGGTGAAGGGGTGCAGTAGGGCTCAAAAATTACACCACGATGAAGCCCTCAAGATGAGGAGTCCGAATCTGAGGTTGGCACAACGGTTCACTACCATTTGGATGGCATTTTCTGGCGACGAAGAGTGACACATAGCAGACACCTTTTGCGTCGATCCAGGCGCGTGGGAGCTCCGTTCGGTGGCAGCGAGCTGGGGGAGGAAGCTGGCAGTTTATCCTTCATGATGGTGGTGGCAGTGACGGCTAATGATGGCGGATGGCGGAGATCACAGCTGAAGGTCAAGGGTGGTGCGGTGAGTCAATTTGTGGGTCATGTGGTGGCCTACGGTGGCCCTGGTGGTGGCGCGCAGTGGTGGAAGGAGGAGAGAGAGGAAAGACAAAGTAGAGTGAAGAGAGAGAGAAAAATGATAAAAATGGTGGGATTTCAGGGAATTTAAAGCTTCCAGGGGAGTTTCTGTCTTTTACCAGACCACCCAGGGAAACTTCTGGATGTCATCTTCGATCTGGAGGATGGCACGCGTTCCCCATGCAAAGGCTTCGACCTCCGTTTGAGGAGCCGAAGTATGAAACTTCGTCTGTCAGTCTCTTATCATCGGGTCGCATTTTCTTTCATCAGATTACGTTTTTGACTCTGAAAAACCCTCCGGTTTCAATCTTCGACTCCAAAAATCATGCCAAACTTGGTTTTAACAAAATCAACCTTAAAATTCAGTTTTAATAAGTTAAAAATAATTCTAGTTATTACATTCTCCCCCCCTTAAAAGAAATTTTGTCCCCAAAATTCATACCTATAAACAGCTCTGCGTATCGTTGCCTCATCTCTTCTTCCTTTTCCCACGTCATCTCTTGCAACGCTACATCCTACCAAAGCACCTTAACTAAAGGCATTATTTTATTCTGGAGTTGCTTAGTCTTAAAGTCAAGGATTTATACAGGTGTATATTCAAAAGTTAAATTTTCCTTTAACATTATTGGTTGATTCCATAATACATGCGCATGATCTAGGATGTATTTACGAAGTTGTGAGATGTGAAAGACATTATGCAAGTTGGACAAGTGGGGAGGTAAGGCAATTTGGTAGGTGACTGTACCAACCCTTTGTAGGATTTGGAATGGTCCTCAAAATCTAAGGCTTAATTTCTTGATCCTTACTTGTCTACCAATACCTGTGGTGGGGGACACTCTCAAAAATACATACTCTCCCTCGTTGAATTCTAAAGGTCTTCTTCTTTTATTTGCATAGGCTTCTTGCCTTTATTGGGCAACCCTCATCTTTTCCCTGATCATTTTGATCTGATCAGCGGTTTCTTGTACAATCTCAGGTCCCAACAGTGTACTCTCCCCCATCTCTACCCAACTCAAGGGTGATTTACAACTTCTCCCATACAAAGCCTCGTAAGGTGCCATACCGATGGTAGAGTGATAACTGTTATTGTATGCAAACTCTATCAACGGTAGGTGTTTATCCCAACTGCCTTTCTGTTCTAGCACACAAGCCCTTAACATATCTTCTAAAGTTTGGATAGTCCTCTCAAACAGCTCGTCAGTCTAGGGATGATAGGCCGTGCTAAACTTAAGCTGGGTTCCTAAGGCTTACTGTAGGGATTGCCAGAATCACGAGGTAAATCTAGGGTCTCGATCGGATACTATACCTGATGGTATTCCATGTAATCTTACGATTTCCCTAAGGTATACCTCGATCAATTTCTCCATGGAGTATCGCATTTTAACAGGCAAAAAGTGATCAGACTTGGTCAATCTATCCACTATCACCCAAATGGCATCAAATCCAGTTGATGTCCTAGGTAATCCTACCACAAAGTCCATGGTTATTTAATCCTATTTTCTTTCTGATATCTCCAGTGGTTTTAGTAGCCCTACGGGTTTCTGATGTTCTATCTTGACCTATTGAAAAGTCAAACAAGCATTCACATAGTTCATGATGTCCTTCCACATACCAGGCCATCAAAAGTTCCTCTTCAGATCCTGATACATCTTGGAAATACCTGGGTAAATAGTAAAATGGCTTCAATGAGCCTCTGCTAGCACTTTTTCCTTCAGTTCCTAATGATTTGGAATCACTTCTCTCTTTCTAAACATCAATACTCCATTAGGGGCTAGTCTAAAATCAAGTTGGTTAGCATATAACTCCAAGGATTCGTCCTCTAGTTGGGATTGTCTAATCTGCTCTCTCAGCTCACAGGTTATCAAGAAGTCACTCATCACTAATCTCCTCAGAAATGAGATTACGTTAAGGCTGAGATTCCTAAGATCCTCAAGTAACCTCATCTCATCTATCATTAGGCTAGCTAATTGCAGTGACTTCCAGCATAATGCATCTGCTACGACATTAGCTTTCCCTGCATGGTATTTCAGTTCAAAATAAAAATGCTTTAGGTATTCTACCCACCTATGCTGCCTCATATTCAATTCCTTCTGATCAAACAAGTACCTAAGGCTCTTGTGATCACTATACACCTCGAATACAGCCCCATAAAAGTAATGTCTCCAAATTTTTAAGGCAAACACGACTACAGGTAGTTCTAAGTTATGGGTGGGGTAGTTTTCCTTTGCAGGTTTCAATTATCATGATGCATAAGCCACTACCTTCCCATCCTGCATTAAGACGCACCCTAAGCCTTTTAATGATGCATCTGTATATAAAGTGAAGGGTTATAAGGGTTTCAGAATAATTACTGCAGGAGCAGTGGTCAATTTCTCTTTCAAAGTTTGGAAATTATCCTCACACTGCTCGCTCCATTCAAAGTTCACACCCTTTCGAGTTAACCAGGTTAATGGCAAGGCTATCTGAGAAAATCCTTGAATGAATTTCCTGTAATAGCCAGCTAAACCCAAAAAACTCCTAATCTCGGTGACCATCCTCGGTTGACCCCAATCTAATATTGCTTCAATCTTCTTAAGGTCTACTGCTATTCCTTCCCCATTTACCACGTGTCCAAGGAATTTCACTTCTTTTAACCAAACTTATATTTTTCTAACTTGGCATACAATTTCTTCTCTTTCAGTATCTGTAGAACTATGCTAAGGTGTTGGGCATGCTCTTCGTGAGTCTTAGAGTAGACTAAGATATCATCAATGAACACCACTACAAACTGATCTAAGTAGGGTCTAAAGATTCTATTCATATAATCCATAAAGACAGCAGGTGCATTTGTCAATCCAAACGACATCACTAGAAACTCATAGTGGTCGTATCTAATGCTAAACGCTATCTTAGAGATGTATTCCTCTCTAACCCTAATCTGGTGGTATCCTGATCTTAATTCTATCTTAGAAAACACAGTCACACCTTGCAACAAATCAAATAAATCGTCAATCTGTGGTAATGGGTATTTATTCCTAATGGTCACCTTGTTCAATTGCCGATAATCAATATATAATCTCAAACTCCCATCTTTTTTCTTTACGAATAAGACCAGAGCTCCCCATAGTGATACACTCAGCTTAATGAACCCCTTCTCCAACATATCTTCAATTTGGACCTTTAATTCCCTCAATTCCACTGGGGCCATTCAGTATGGAGTCATGTCCATTGGGCCCGCGACCGAAATTAGGTCAATAGTAAATTCTATCTCTCTAGGTGGTGGCAGTTTAGTCACTTCCAAAGGAAATATCTCCTGAAAGTCACTAACAATTGGGATCTGATTTAACCTATCTTGTAATTATACTTGAGAGAGATTGAGGGACACATCACCTATCTCACACGCTCTATCACTCTCACACACAGGCACGTTATCCAAGTAAGTGATTGTCCTCTCGGAACAGTTTAACAAAACCCAATTCCTAGTTAACCAATCCATTCCCAAAATAATGTCGATCCCAGTCAAGGGTATACACACTAGTTCCACAATAAACAAGGTATCATCAATGGTTAAGGGGCAGTTTAGGCATATACGTGGGGACATAATGGCTTCTCCCAAAGGTGTGGATATGTATAGATCACAGGGCAAGGTCTTTATAGGTAATTTTATTTTCTCTATGCATGCATCGGCAATAAAAGAGTGCGTCGCACCCGAATCAAATAATAATATCAAAGGAAAATTATAAATTTTACCTCTACCCTGCATCAAACCTGATGACTTGTCGGCATTGGCCACATATATAGTGAAAACTCTCCCTGGAGCCTGCGGTCTTCGGCCACCTGGTGCCTACTGGCTTCCACTTGAGGGGCAATACTTTGCCATGTGTCCTGTACCCCCACTTGTGGCACTGAACTGGAGTCTGGTGCCAACAGGGTTGATTTAGGATGCCTGGTCCCACACTTCAGACAGAGTGCACTATCAGGCCGTCTGCTGCCACTGCTTGAAGACCCTAGCTGTGGTTTAAACGTCCCGCCTTTCACATTGAGATTTCTGGCTGGTGGTCTCAGCTGGTTTCCTGTCCTCTGTGTCATGTTCTAGGCCTGTTTCTGTTCTAGGTTTTTACTCAGTATCCAACATTTGTTTACCAGCATAGCAAAGTCTCGGATCTCAAGTGGGGCAAGCTGCGTCTTCATTGGCAAGTCTAGGCCTTCTTCCAACTGCTTTGCCTTTCAGGCTTCGTCATAATACATCCGCAGGTACGTGGAATATCTGGATAACTCTTCAAACTATTTCAAATATTCTTCAAATGGTCTACCACCCTGCGTGAGCTTTAAGAATTGTGCTTCCTTTGACTGTTTGATGCTCTCAGGGAAGTATTGTTCCATGAAGACTCCCTTAAAAGATTCCCAGGTGAGCGGGATACCCCTACTTTCCATCAACTGCTGGGTACCTGTCCACCATTGTTCTGCTTCACCCTTCAACATATATGTTGCACATATAACCTTCTGTTCATCGTCACATTGCGACAACTGAAAGATCTTCTCTATATCCTTTAGCCATGCTTCCACTATGGCTAGATCAGAGGCACCTGCAAATGAGGTTGGACCTACTCTCTGAAACTTAATCCATCCCTAATACAGCGAATTGACATTCTAGTGGCTCCATCGTTCCTGGTCTGCCTCATTACGTTGGCACTAGTAGTGGCTTGGTCCCTCATAGCATCGGCCATCATTCGTATGGACTCCATCATGTCTCGCATGTCGACGTTGGTCTCTAAGGGCATTTTGGTCTTTTCCTACTTCACCCAGGGCAAATTTTGGATGTATTCTCCTATTTGGGCAAGATTACAGGCCCACATGGAAGGAATTTAGAGGTCTTTTGAAGAATTTAAGCCTTCCAAATTACCTGTTAATTCCTTAAATTCAGACCGAGTTTTTTCTCCATCAGATTAGATTTTGACTCAAAAAATTCCCATATTTCAACCGCAAGCTCAAAAAATTACGTTGAATTCAATTTTAATAAAATCTAAATTTATTTTTCCCAATTTATTTTTTTTAAAAAATAGAGCTATTACAAATTAAGCATCAAATTTGGCTAAAATAAAAAGGTAATTCAATATTCAATATTTTACAAATTGGAGAGCTTAATTAATTTAAATACCTAATTCAAACAAGAAATTGCATCTAATTAAGTAAAGAACATTATCTTAGGCCAATTAAATTATGGGGTGTTACGTTCTTGACTTAGTAGAATTTTATAAGAAAGGATATTATTATTATTTTCAAGGAAGGGAATTATTCTTAAACTTGGTAGAATTATATAAGAAAATTAATTTTCAAGAAAAGAGAAATTATTCTTGAAAATACTAGAACTTTTATAAGAAATGTATATTAGAATTAATTTCCAAGAGAGGAGAAATTATTCTTGAAAATACTAGAATTTTTATAAGAAATGTACATTAGAATTAATTTCCAATAAAGGAGAAATTATTCTTGAAAATACTAGAATCTTTATAAGAAATGTACATTAGAATTAATTTCTAAGAAAGGAGAAATTATCCTTGAAATTATTAGAATTTTTATAAGAAATGTACATTTACATTAATTTCCAAGAAAAGGGAAATTATTTTTGAAGTTAATAGAATTTTTTTAAAGTAATGTACATTAGCATTCATTTCCAAGAGAGGGAAATTATTCTTGGTGTTAAGAGAATATTCAAAAAGTGTACATTAATATTAATTCCCAAGTGAGGTGAACTTATTCGTGAAGACATTACAATTTTAAAGAAATGTACACTAGTATTAATTTCAAGAAAGGAAAATTTCCCTTGAAAATTGACAAAGAATTTTAGAGGTGGCCAAGTGTCCACATATGCCCAAGTGTGCACAAAGAATTTTAAAGGTGGCCAAGTGTCCACATGTACCCAAGTGTGCACAAGGAATTTTAAAAAGGTGGCCAAGTGTCCACAATGTCCAAGTGTGCACAACTAATGAATAAAAGTAAGTTAAGAATGATGAGCATAAATTGTCTTGTTAATTTTGCGATAATGCGTTTTATAGTAAGCAAAGATGTTTTATTTGAAAGGAATATTATTTTCTCACATTAACATTTATCTTGATCATACATTGCTTGCCAAGTTGTGTTTATGAATAATGCTGTGTTTTTATATATCTCAAGAATGTAGAATTAAATATTTTGGTGCTTGCACCCTGATACATATTAGTTGTTTTTAAAACCCGAATAGTTAAGCTACTGGGAAAATTATGTTTCTCATTTATATGATAATATGTATCAGATACAGACGCTTAGCAGGGCTAAGAGATAGAAGTTTCTTTTTAGTTTAAAGAAAAATTTTTGTAACCCAATTTTGGGTCCTAGTCCAGATATATTTAGTTTAAAATTAGGACTATTCTTTTGGCTGTAGACATGGAATGTAAATAGGGAAGAACCTGGGAAGGGATATGTGAAGGACCGGTCCATCCTTAGTAATTTGTAAAGGGGTCTGAGTGATAGGATTGTTGTCTCTTAACTCCTGACGGACGGGTACTTCATATATCCTGGTACATGTTTACAGAAATCTAATGGACATTATTGGACATGTATTTATTTGAATTACTTTTAAATTTTTGTTGTGTAGTATAGTATTTCTTTTTATTTCACTGTGCATATGAGCTTTAATATGAGCAAAAGATCTCGAACTTAATCCTCTTAATGAAACTTAATGGTATAACTGCTCAGACATTAATTAAATAAAATGATGAGAATAATTTACCAAACCTATCTATTTGCATCAAAGGAATTGTAATACTAGATAGGGGTGGTACAATAGGAAAGAGGAGAGAGAGAAAGAACGTGTCTTAGAAGGAAGGAAGGAAAAGGAGAAGAAGAAAAAGAGGAGAAAAGCTTAAGGTGAAGCCACTTTGATTGGCAAAGCAAGGTAGCTTGACATTCCTACATCACTATTTTCATGTTTTATGATAGTTTCCAAGCTTTAGAAATTTTCCCATGGCTAAATGAATAGTGATGTTCATCTCTCTATATTCTTGAAATGTCAAAAATTCTATTGGAAATTTCTTAGAATGTTGCATGGATGTATTATTAAGTGTTGATTGCACTTTTTAAAGTGTTTGTAACATTCGCTCTAATTTTTTATGAGAAATGTTTGTTAATTTTAATTAATTGCTTGTGTATGTTGCATTAGACTGCATATAGCTTCATTAATGCAAGAATTGGATTAGAGAAGAGTGACATAATTGCCCTGAAAAAGGATAGCGACTAAACTAAAAAATTGAAGAGTGTAAGTAACCTTTTTCCACTTCTCTTGGCTGAGAGTAACCTTTTTCCACATCTATGCAATTTTAGTCATGAAATTGTTAGCAATATATATAAGGGTCAAAGTTTATGAAAATGTAGTATCATGATAAGTTAAAGTAATAGAAAGGGAAACATAGATTAGAAAAGGAAAACATAGAAATATAGGAAAGGGGACTTAGAGGAAGTATTTTCAATATCTGTTCTAGGATAGATAGGCTTGTAATCGAGTGACCAATTATTACTATAGGACAGTCGTTGGGCATTCCATGATTGTGTCATGAAACTAGATGGAAAAACATTCACTCAATATAAAAAGTTTAGAAAACACTGTGATAATTGCAAATTCTAAGTTAATGTAACCAAGATGGCTAACAAATAAAAAGGGGACATTTACTTAGAATTTAGCATAATCATGGGTACAGGCCTAATCATCCTAGTATATATATGGGAAATAGTGTAATGGAAAATGATCCACGGGAAAAGTGGTGGTGATCTATAGTATCATGATCCTCCCAAAAGCGGAGAGGAAATGATTTGCACAGTTAATAGTGATCCTATGAGCTTAATTTTAATAGTTTACCTTCAGGAAATAGATATAAAAAGGGTACTAGACCCATTGGGGGACGCCTCAGATAGTACCAATGGTTGAATTATCACATAGAGAATAAAATTATCTCGCTCATATAGGTAGTGGTACATGGAGTAATTCACTGGGTAACTCTCTTAGTACTCTTAAGTCTTTCTTTCGCGGAGTTCTGGCTTTTAGCCAAGGATTGATTACTGTGTTCCTTATAATTGATATCTATTTTCCTATGATTGATGAGTAGTTTCCTTGTACTTATACCCAAAATTTTTTTTCCTATGATCATGATACTTAATAGTATATATGGTGAACTGTCATAATGAAATGTCATATAGTATACTCATTGATGCATTCCATACACATTAGAGAAATTCATGCATGTATTCCAATGGAATGAACTATATTTTTAATAAAGAATGTAGAATTTTTTCCGTATCACTACGATGGTATATACCAGTATTTAAAAAAAAATGGATTATCTAGCTACTGAAAAATTATTTCTCATAATTGCATCTGGTATGTATCAGATGCCTAGACACATGGTCTGGTTAGAGTTCGATATGGCATATATGGATCTTCCTTTTCTAGGCATGTTCACAGTGATTCAGGCCATATACATGGTCACAGTCATAAAGGTTCCTCCTCTGTAGAGGGGGTGAGATGAAATCTTTTGGGGTATAATGTAATTAAGTAGAAATAGCCCATTTATCCTAATTCTCTTATATTTTGGGAAGGGAATTAGGATAAGTCATTTTTTGATGTATATAATGAGATAGAAATATATATCAGTATATGTAAAAGCTATCCACTAGTAAGAATTTTGAAAAAGGGTCTGAGTGGCAGGTTTATGGCCTCCTTACCGTAAGAAATAGTATGAACTTTACATATCCCGAAATATATGTATATGACATTGTAAATGTCAAATGAAATGGTAAATATGTGGATTGTAATAACCGAAAGGATTTTGAAAGATTTTTAAAAGATAAAACCTGATTTTCGACACTAATCCCAATCAAACGAAGCTTGCCACGATTTACGAGGATAGTGATTCAAAACGAAAGAGTTTTTAAAGAGGAAAATCAAACCTTGAACCCTAATTCCTTTTAAACTGAGGCTGGCACGATTTACTTAGGGTTGGGTACTTGATAGCCGGTATGGGACGGCCGTTAAGTATCCCTAGTACAGGGAGTTTTTAAATGAGATTATTTTTATTAGATTTGGCCTGTACTACGTTAGGGATTACGTGTTAAACCAGGACGACCCTAAGAAAGGTTTAGGGAGTATAAGGGTGGATAACCTATACGGGGAAACGTTGTGATTTAGGCGTAATACCCTAGAACCCTGAGGAATAGCCAACCGAGTGCATGTGAGTTCGAATAGACTGTATGAGGATGAGAATTGGCGTATGTTCACATGCTAGTGGACGCCCTAGATGTTGATTCTCACCCGGTCCTTGAGTGAGTGATTGGTGTTACGGATCACACTCACAATATAGGCTTGATTCAGGTGATTGGTGTTACGGATCACACCCAACGATAAGAGAGGTTTTCTCTCTAGATGACGTGCAATTAGATGATGATTTAGACTTGGTTACAGTGGATTTGTGACCAACGTGGATTTAGATACACCGGGCATGGGATTTTACTTGATTTTGATGACTGATTCTCAAAGAAATTGATTTTATGATTTCGATTAATTGCCGCGATTTCCATGTAATAAAACGATTTTAAAGATAAGGTATTTCACTGTTTTCAAACTGATTTCGGGAAGAAGATTTCGGTGTTCGCACCGCTTGGTATTCAACCAAATTTTGAATGATATTTGAATTTGTAAATTATTCTACTGGGATTTTATATCTCATTAGGTTGTTTACTCATATGAACAGGGACAGGGAAAGGAACCCAGACGATAGACGATGATGCCGTGGTGATAGACAGGAGAATGACTTAGCTTAGGCTTGAATCAGCTTGTATATATATGCTTTGATGATGTTGCTGTATAATGGGTTCTGTTCTTTATGTTTTCTGTATGGATTGGATTGGTTGTACATGTATAAATCAGGTGTTTTATATTGACTGTATTGATGAGATTGACGCTATTTTTATGGATTTCTGTGAATTATGTTTATTGTTGTTGTTGGACTGGCTTTGTAAATGTAAACAGGTGATTCTTTGTATTTTGGACATGATCGAAATACAGAGGAAACTCTGCCGGATTTTCGGTAGGGTTTACCGCTGCAAATTTTTAGATTTAAGTCAGAATATGTATGAATGTATAACGTGACGTGTATATAAGTTTTAGATTTCATTCCAGAGTAATTTGTGATGTATGCATGTATAATTAGTTAGCTGCGTGTGAATTAGGGTTGAACAAAATTCGAATGGACAACGGAAAGTCTATTTGGGTTACGCTCAACCAGTAGCGATCCCTTGAAGTTCCCACATAGGGAATAATCATTTAGAATAACCCATATGCTTCCGCTAATCAGATGAGGATTGTACATGTCGTATTAGGGGATCGTTACATGGATGATGCTTTAAATTCCTCCTGCGTTATTATTTAAGTAATTTTTTAAATTATTTAGTCTTCTGCTACGTAATAGATGCATGGAATATCGAGTAACGAGTCCCAAACCTAATCAATTAATCTAATATTCATCAAAAAAATATAAATTTACTCGAGAAATAACCAAGGACTAAAGTAGAGATAATATGCCAGTCTTATCGCTAAATAGTTAATTAAAGACAATATTGATCAGAAAAGCTATAAGATTGGGGTATTACAATTGTTGGTATCAGAACATAGTGGCCTAGGTTAGAAAAAGGGTAAATTCCTTAATTAGGTTGGGTTGATTCAGGTTAGTTGACTAAACCTAGGCAGTTGGCTAGCTTATGTTTCTTTTAACTTAAGGAATGGAATCTTAGGTTAGGAAGATGGTATCTCCTATGAATGTCATATAGTCTTTATTAAATATTATGTTGTTAGGACTAATCACCTTAATGATGTTTGTTTTGTAGAGTAAGTTATGGCACCCACTAGGAAAAGTAGTGTGCAAGGTTAGGAGGTAGATACAAATATGACAGGAGTCATATAGGCTTTGATGGGAATGGTAGAAGCCATGAGAGAACAAGCTACTACCACGAATAGGTAAGCAGAGGCTGCCACCCAACAAGCTACCGCTACAACAGAGGCCTTTAGACATGTGCATGAGAATATAAATTATAATGTTAACCCTGGGGCTAAACAAGGAATGAATCAGGTGAATGGTGTATGGCATGAGTTTCAAAGAGCTAAACCTCTTGCCTTTAGAGGAGGATATAATCCAAAGGTAGTTAAGGAATGGCTAAATGAGCTAGAAAAATTATTTGCAGTTCTAGATAGTACTGACAAATAGAAGGTTTCTTATTCCACCCATATGCTGATGGGAGAGGCGGAGCATTGGTGGAAGGGAGCTAGGAAACTGATAAAGGCCTGAGGAATCCCAATTACCTAGGAATCTTTTAAGGAAGCATTTCTAGAAAAGTATTTCCCATAAAGTATGGGGAATGCAAAGGAAGTGGAATTCATGCAAATAAAACAAGGAAACTTGTCTTTTGAAGAACACTTTGCCAAATTTGATGAGTTATCAAAATTTTCCTCTTAGCTAAAGTACAAACCAGATGAACCTTAGAAAGCCATGCATTTGGAAGTAAGTTTGAGGCCAAAATTGCATAGTTCTGTTGCCTCCCAAGAAATTTATGATTTTACCACTCAAGTGAATAAATGCCGTATTGCTTCAAGAACTTTGGCAGCTATGAATAAGGAGAAGCAAGGGTCCTACTTTCTTAAGAGGAAGATGCAACAAGGATTTGTACAAGACAGAGGAAGAAAATTTGCTAGAAGTCAGAAGGGAAAGAGGCCCATGAATATGTCAATACTTGCAAGTAACTATCCGAAGTTTGGTAGAAACCGTAGAAGCAAGCCTTGCCTAATGGGTCAAAATGTTTGTTACAAATGTGGCAAGCCGAGGCATTTCACAAAAGAGTGTCTAACATTAAAGAAGCCTGCGAAAGCCCATAAACCTACGACAAAAGGAAGAGTCTATACTTAAAGGGAAAGGAAGTGACTCAGTCCAATGGTTTAATAAAAGGTAATTGTTTAATTAATGATGTAATTTTAATTGTATTGTTTGATTCTAGCACTACCCATTCCTTTATTTCTTTAGACTGTGTAAAGCACTTAAAATTGCCCATGTAAATCTTGCCTTATGAACTAAATGTGTCCAATCCAAATGGAAAGAAAGCCTTAACTTTGGTTTGTGTAAACTGCCCAGTTATGATTGAAAACAGACCTTTTATAGTTGACCTTATCTTCTTACCTCTGGTAGACTTAGATATTATCCTTGGGATAAACTGGCTCTCAAAGAATAATGTTATCTTGGATTATTCAACTAGGTTTATAATTTTATAGACACGTTGCCAGTAAATGGGAGAATTAAGGAAAAGAATCAAAGAATGAGTTTCCTGTGTTCTTCGAAGACTGAAAGTCAACATAACCTCTATAGTATTCCATTTGTCCGTTAATTTCTTGATGTATTCCCAAAATAAATCTCAAGTCTTCCACTTGAAAGGGAAGTAGAATTTTCTATCAAATTGATCCCTGGGATGAGATCGATTTCTATAGCTCCTTATAGGATGTCCCCTCTAGAGTTGAAGGAACTTAAGGTCTAAATTGAAGACCTTTTAGAGAAACAATTCATTATACCTAGTTCTTCACCATAGGGAGCACATATACTTTTTGTGAAAAAGAAGGATGGAAGTTTGAGATTGTGTATAAATTATAGACAACTAAATAGAGTGACCATAAAGAATAAGTATCCCTTCCTTAGGATAGATGCCCTGTTAGATCACTTGAGAGGAGCTACAGTATTCTCCAAGATTGATTTGAGGTTAGGATATCATCAAATTAGGGTGAGAACCAAAGATGTCCCCAAGATAGCTTTTCAAACTAGATATGGGCATTATGAATTTTTGGTAATGCCATTTGGATTGACTAATGCTCCAGCTACGTTTTATGGATTACATGAATCGCATCTTTAGACCCTACCTAGATCAGTTCATGGTAGTGTTTATTGATGATATTCTTGTATATTCTAAGGATAGAAAAGAGCATTCCCAACACTTAAAGATTATGCTACAATTGCTTAGGGAGAAATAGTTGTATGCCAAATTGTCTCAGTGTGAATTATGTAACATCCACCTCTAACACTTTGTATTTTATTGTGACATTATTATTATTATTATTATTATTATTATTTATGTTATGATAAGAATGGTTCATTAAAGCGATAGAATGGACATTTTCATCAAGATAGAACCACTTTTATCATAAAAGGGTAATAATTAGAAATTTTGGTAAAGAAGGGCAAAATAGTAATTTTACTATAAGGGAGAAAATAAATTTTATCTAATTACTTCATGGAATTACATTTAAGGAATTTTATCCATTTCATTTAAGAGAGAAGAAGAATTAAGTGTGGAAGTGAATATGCTTGCTTTGATGGCAAAATGGTAATTTTCTCTAAAAAGGGCAAAGTTGTAATTTTATCACAAGGGCATATTAGTAATTTTTATAAGATAGGAGAATTTAATTTTTACCTAAATAATTCATGGAAATAGTATTGGAAGACCTTTACCCTTTTATTTTAGAAAGGAGGAAGAATAAGGGTAAAAATAATAGTATTGGCATAAAGGGTAAAATGGTAATTGTACCAAAGAAGGGTAAATTAATAATTTCATAAAAATAAGTTTTATGGAACATTATTTAAGTAGTTTTTGCCCACTAAACTCAAAAAGGATGAAAAATAAGGTTAAATTGGCCATTTGGACACAGGGTAAAATGGTAATTTCCTTAGGGATGTGTTGGTAATTTCTTAAAAAGTAAAGGAGAAAAACTGTAATTTTGAAATTCATAAGGGCAGAATTGTCCTAATTTATAGAATTTCCATAAAATTACAATTCCAAGGAGAGAGAATGCCATTGTTGAAAAAGAGAAGGAAAAGGGGTAAAATTGACATTTTAACACTAATGGCATTTTTGTAATTTACCTAAACCTTAATTTAAGTCATCTTCTACCTTAAGAGGGAAAAGAGGTCATGCAAGAGAGGCAGAAGGGAGGCTGGACCAAAATATACAAGGAGAAGAAGAAGTGCAAAAATAAGGCAAAACACTTGGAAGATTACACCTTTCTAACATTTTCAAAGTAGTTAAAGATACTTAAAGCCTTATTTTCTTGTTTTATGGTATGTTTAAGGTGTTTTAAGGTTTCAAGAAACTTAAGGATTTCTCTCTCTACATTCCTATGGTGGATTTTCTTGAATGGGTTTTGCTTATGTTGAAATCTAGTTGTGTTTATGAATATGAACATGTTGAAATGCTTGAAAACATAAGAGATTGAAATTTTTCATGATTGGTACCTAGTTCTTGAAAAACCATAATTCTTGAAATGCTTGAAATGGTATGAAAAAGAGTGAGAAAATGGTGATTTTGTATGAGATCTACATGAATATGAAAGTCTTGAAAGCAAAATGATGAAACTATACCAATTCCTTTCATTTTCCTCCTTGACTGAATTGTTCCCTTGTGTGATGGTGCTGAAATTTGTTTGAGAAATGTTTAATAATACTCATATGCTTGAATATGAGATGGGAGGAGAGAGAAAGTTATGTTATCTTGATGATTTTGCAAGTTTACCACTTTGTAACCATGCCTTTTAGCTTTTAAAATGTACTTGTGAATGTAAAGATGTAAAATTATGTGCATTCTCAAGTTTGTCAATTTTTGTCAATTTTTCATGGGAAATTCTCTTTTTCTTGTAAGTTCAATGCAAGTATACATTTCATATGGGAAATTCAATATTTAAGGAAAAATTTCTATTTTTCTTAGAAATAATTTCTAAGGTATGTTTCCTTATAGAATTCTAACAATTCCAATATTAATTTCTTTTTTTTGAAATTAATTCTCGTGTCTATTTTCTTTCTAATAAGTTCAATAATAATTTTCCTTTCTTGGAAATAAATTCCCACGTACCTTTTCTTTCTAATAATTCTCATAATTTCCATAATAATTCTCTTTCTTTTTCTTGGGAAGTTAATTCCAGTATATAATTTCTTTCTAAGAATTCTAATAATGTCCATAATTATTTCCTTTCTTGAAAAGTTAATTCCAATATATAATTTCTTTCTAAAAATTCTAATAATGTCCATAATAATTTCTTTTCTTGGAAAATTAATTCCAATATATAATTTCTTTCTGAAAATTCTAATAATGTCCATAATTATTTCTTTTTGTTGGAAAATTAATTCCCATATATAATTTCTTTCTAAAAATTTTAATAATGTCCATAATTATTTCTTCTCTTGGAAAATTAACTCCAATGTATAATTTCTTTCTAAAAAATCTAATAATTTCCATGACAATTTCTTTCTCTTGGAAATTAATTTCAAATGTACATATTCTTTCTAAAAACTCTAATAATTTCCATAATAATTTCTTTTTCTTGGGAAACAATTTCCAATGTACAATTTCTTTCTAAAAATTCTAATAAATTCCTTAACAATCTCTTTCTCTTGGAAATTAATTTCAAATGTACATATTCTTTCTAAAACCTCTAATAATTTCCATAATAATTTCTTTTTCTTGGGAAACAATTTCCAATGTACAATTTCTTTCTAAAAATTCTAATAAATTCCTTAACAATCTCTTTCTCTTGGAAATTAATTTCAAATGTACATATATATTCTTTCTAAAACCTCTAATAATTTCCATAATAATTTCTTTTTCTTGGGAAACAATTTCCAATGTACAATTTCTTTCTAAAAATTCTAATAAATTCCTTAACAATCTCTTTCTCTTGGAAATTAATTTCAAATGTACATATATATTCTTTTTAAAAACTCTAATAATTTTTATACTTTGATTCAAAGTCATATTGCATAGCTTATAAAATTCCAAGAATGAATCTCATGGACTTAGCCTAGGGAGTTTTATTCATTTGGCAATTGCATTTCCTTTCTTTTTGTTCTTTACTTAATACACTTAAAAGATTAAGGTTTCTTTCCTTTGTGGTCATCACAACTTCTAACCCTAATCCATAATCCAACAACATCCTCATGTTATTCCATCCATTAACAATTTCATAATCACACATGCTAGCCAACAACTATACATTTAAATCAATAATGTAGAGACAACCTAAGTTCGATGGAAAGCTTGAATATAGACATTGGATTGCATAGCTAGAACATTGAACAAAAATTTGAATTGTTAAACTACCTTGCTTCCTTTTCTTCTTCCCTTTTGATCACTTTTGCTTCTTCCTTCTCCCAATTCTTTGTGCTTCATGTGGTCTCCCTTCAAAGACTCTTCCAAGACCCTTCAAATCTCTTCTTCTTTCCGTTCTTCACATGAAATAGTTGCATGTATTTCTCAAGAGTGGGTTTTCCTTGTCTCACGCCACTCTCTCCTCCTTTCTCACTTTTTCTTTCCTTTTCTCACGTGTGGGTGTGTGTGTGTCTTTCATGGAATTTCTTCCCATTTGTTACTTTTCCTCACTTCACGCCACCCTACCACTTTGTTTTCTTTTCTCCTTTTTTTTTCTTCCCTACCTTATGTGTGTATGTCTCCTTGTGAGACTAGAAGGCTAATTTCCCTTGCTCTACCTCCCTTCATGTGTGGTTTGTAGCATGCAAATCAACTTTTCAATTTCCCTCTTGTCTCTTCCTTGGCTTAGGTGGCGTGTGAGTGTGTGAGGTTCCCTTGCATTCTATTTTCATTTTCCTGAAAAAAAAATTTTGCACTTGTACTCTTTTGCTTGCAACTTTGGTATTTCTTTTTCTTGCAAATTTAGGTTACCCACTTTCACAAGCAACTAACTTTCACAAGCAACCTTGGTATTTCTTTTTCTTTTTCTTTTTCTATTCTCTCTTTTCCTCCCTAATTCACGTGACACCTACACAAACCTATGTATATTTTTGTTGCATCCTTCTTCCCCTTCTCCAGTCAAGTGAACCATGCATGGAGTTCATGCAAAATTTTCTTCTTTCACCCATTTGCACGTGAAACCCATGCATATATATATAATAATTTTTTTGAATGCTTTTGATCTCATTTCCTTTCCACCTCATGTGTGGCTTGGGGTTGCCATGCATAAAGTTTAACTTCCATTCCCTTCTTTCATGTAGGATACATGCAATACACACTCATGCATCTATTTAAATGGTTGCATCTCATTTTGCTTCTCACTTGGTACTTAGGCTAGGTAATAAAAAGGAAATCAAAGAATTAATTTTAAGCACTAAATTTTTATGCAAGTTTACTTTTTAATATAACCATTTTGGGCCTTTAAATTGTGCAAGCAAGAAATTCATATTAATTCCTTAATGACACCATTACTTCCATCCATTTAATTAAAAATCATTAATTTAGGCTAATTAAATTATGGGATGTTATAGAAAGTGTTTCAATCAACCTTTCTTCTACCTTCAATTGAAATTATGCCTGGTTATCTGATATATACCAGACATAATCATCAGAATTGCATTCTCAGTAGCTAGACAATTCTTTTTCTTTTAAAAACTCCGGTATGTACCACCGTAGTGATATAAAAAAATAGTTCTACATTCCCTCATTTTAAATCATCATTTAAATCTTATTGGGTTGTGCATATACATTTCAGAAGAAGTATGGCATGCATATAAATGAATGTATAATGTGACAATTCAGGCATTGCGGTATCATGCTTTTAAAATATATCTAGTTATAAATACATTTCCAGTAAAAATAAGGAAAACATATTTATCATTCAAATGGAAAGCATTGCCAGTCATAAGGAAAACATTTTATCAGTCATTGGCTAGAAGCCATAGTCAATGAAAGGGGAACTTAAGAGTACCGGGAGCGCCACCCAATGGACCCTGCACTTACCACTACATATATGAGTGAGATAATTTTATTTTCATTTCCATTCATGTGACATTTTTGCCATTGGTACTACCTAAGGTGTCTCTCAATAGATCCAAGTACCTATTCCAGTCAATGGTCACTGTCAAAAGACAAAGCATTCCCTAGTCAATGAGATTTCTCCCAATATCCAGTCAAAATTAAGCTCACAGGATCATTGTCATTGAAACAGATCATTTCCTCCCTGGTTTTAGGCGGATCATGGTGCTATGGAATCACCACCATTTTTTTTTTTTGTGGATATGGAAGGCCATTCATTCTCTTTAGGCAATTTATAAATTACATTATCAAAACCCCATGCCTTAACCACTTACTTCTCTTCCCTTGGAATTTATTAATACAAAATCTTTTACCCTTTACTTTACAATTTTATTACTATAAATTCAATCTATTACAAAAGGGAAACAAAGAGGTGGTCTCAACCAAAAGGAGAAAATAAGGGAAAAGTGACTAGTTATACCATTAAATTAATTTAATCGGATTAGGTTCGAGATCTTTTGCTCAGATTAAAACTTACATGCATAGCAGAATATATCAAGATATACTAACTACATAGCAAAATTTAAGCATCCATATAATTCAATTAAATACATAATCAATCGTGTTCATTACATTTCTATAAACACGTATCAGGATATATGAAGTACCCGTCCGTAGGAAGTCAGGAGACAACAATCTTGTCACTCAGACCCCTTTAAGAATTTCAAAGATGGAACGGTCCTTCAAATATCCTATAGCTGCTGCCCAAAAGAATAACCCTAGTCCTAAACTAAATAAATTTGAACTAGGACTCAAAAATAGGGGATTACAAAGTTTCCTTAGACTAAAAAGAAACTCCTATCTCCCTGCCTTGCTAAGAATCTGTATCTGATACACATTAGCATAATAATGAGAAACACAGGTTTCCTAATAGTTTAACAATTTGATTTTTAAAAATATGACTAATATGTACCAGGGTGCAAGCACCAAAACATTTTTTATTTTACATTCTTGATATTAAAACATAATAATACCCATAAATGAAATCAGGCAAGCATTACATGATAATTTAGATGTTGACAAAGAAAAGATCAGACATTCTCGTTCAATGAAACATATCTAAATGAAATTATACATGTTATCATGACATTATGCAATTTAATTATGTTGTAACTTTTACATTTTTCAATCTAAGTTAATTGAGCGCCTGGGGTGATATGTGGACACTAGGACACTTTTATGAAATCACCGTGAGCCCTAGTTCATAGGTATAGAGCACCTTTGGCCACACCTCACTAGGTCGTCCGTGTGGAGCACCTTTGGCCACACATCGTAAATCGTGGTCACTCGGCCACGTACATAGCGTAATCGCGAAAACTAGGTTATGGGCATGAAGCACCTTCGGCCACACCTTGCTAGGTTGCCCGTGTGGATCACCTCTGGTCACACATCGTAAATCGTGTTCCCATCTAGGTTTTCCCCTATCCGTTGCATTTATTTTCTTTTCTTTTTGTCAATGTACGATATAACTTATCACCTTTAGTTATGGTTCTTATTTGCCTAACTTAATTTAACTTTATTTCCATGATTTCAGCCAGAAAACATAAATAATATCAAGAATATAAAATTACAATAATGTCCCATCAAATTTAGCAAATAGACATACACAGGAGTAATCATGGGACATTATTTTCCAGAATTGTCAAACTACCTGGAGAACAACTAGAAAAAGCTATTCTTGGCCTCCCTTCAATCTCCTTCTACACCTCGCTTCCTTTAAATTCTTATTTCCCTATTATAATTCCAAGCTTCCGCTTTGGTTTAGTCATTAAGGAATAGTCGGCACAAAAACTATAGGAAAACATCAAATTAGGGCATTTTATGTTATACCAGAGGCTCCGGGGGCTCGAGATCTCAATTCTATGATTTTCTAGCAGTTTCGGTGATGGCGCACAATGGCGCACGACGGCCGATGGCGATTGGGGTAAAAAAAACACCAGAATGTAGCTCGAAACTCAAGGAGGCCGGATCTAGGGTCCGTTTAGCGAGACACAGCCGTTTGGATGGCATTTTTTGGCAGAGAAGTTTGACACACGACAGACGATTTCTCGTCCATTTTGGGCGCGTGACTGTTGTGTTCACTGACTGAAAGCAGTCAAAGGAAGCTAGCAGCTCAGGCTTCCTAACATTGGTGGTGGTGTTGCCAAACGGAGTCAAACAGCAGAGATCACGACAGCGAAAGAAAAACATGACGAGAAATAAAGAGGGGAATTTTTCGACGAATGTGGCGGTTGTCGGTTGTTGTGGTGACTTGCTGCAGCATCGGGCTGAGCTGAGGAACCTTCCGATAGCAATAGGCGACCGTAAGTCAGCCGGATGGTGGCCAGGCATGGTGAAGGTGGTGGATGTGGGTGGTGTGCACGAGAGAGGAGAGAGAGATTGAAAAATTTTTGTATGAGAGGGAAAAAGTGGGAGAAAATGAGAGGGGTTTGGGTATTTAAGGCCCTTAGGGGCATTTTAGTCTTTTCCCTTTCGCCGTAGCTAAGTTTCAAACGTATCTCTCTGATCTAGGCAAGATCTAAGCAAGATTTAAGACAATATAGAGAGAGAATTTGGAAATTTTCAAACGATCGCATGGGTCACAAAATTATTCGCCAAATTTCCTCCAATAGATCAAAATCTCACTATCAGATATAATTTAACTTTGAAAAATATTCTCTAATTTTTGCTAAAAGTTTAGAAAATTTTTCTTAATTCAATTTCAACGAAACTCGAAATTCATTTTACCAAATTTAATTTATTTCAAAAAAAATCAGGTTGTTACAATTTGCAGTGATTCTCACGGTATAAGTATTTACAGCAATTCTTGCAGATTAACCATTTTCAATGATTCTCATTTATGGTTCATGATCATTTAAAATTTCATATTTCTCTTCTCTTTCCACTTTATTCTCAAAACATTCTCATTTCTCATGTTACCCATTACATCTCAAGTTTAAATCTCACATTTGAGTGAAATATTGGGCTAAGTGTGCATTAAAATTTTTCATTAAGTCAATTTTTCAAAAATAGAGGCCTGCAAGTCGATTTTCACCCTCTTGGCAGTACACTTGTAGCTTACTATCCTAAAATTTTTCAAACCTGAGAGCTACTAGTCAACTTCCAGGGTCTTGATAATTAATTGTTCTGTTTTTAGCCAATTTTTGGAAAATAAGAGCATGACAGTCGACTTCCAACCCCCTGGCAGTTGGCTGCTAGCATTTTATATGAATTTTTAGGTTACTCAAGAGCACAACAGTCGACTGGTAGGAGCTACAAGTCAATTTTTATGTTATGCTTTATTTTTTAGACCGTGCGTTGACCAAAATTTAAGCTCAATAACATGTTTCTAAAGTAGTTTTGACAATTAAAAACTCAATAACAGTATAAGAATTTCATTTACCACACAAAAATAACCCAAATTACCAATTATTCTTGCTTAAATCTTATATTTAAACTCTTTCTCAAATACAACTAAAAACCCATTTCTAGAATTTCATTCAAGCATTCATAAGCATATCCATGCAGTTTACAACATCCAATAGTAATAAAAAACACTAAGAATGTAGGTTTTAATCTCTCTCAAACTTAAATAACAGAAAAATTAAGGTTTTTAGCCATGAACAATAACATTTCAAAAATAAGAGAGAATAGTGATTTACTATCTTGTTGCTAATTGTATGTTAGTTTAGAATGATTGTGAAGTGTTCTAGGATGTTTTCCCAACTCCCAAAATGCTTAAATATGCCCAACAGTCTCGTTTTCTCACAATTCCTTTTCCTTCTCTCTCTAACTTACTCCCTCTCTCTAAAATTCTGAACTTAGGTTGTACAAATGAAGGTTCTGAAGTCTTCACTTATTTATAAGTGATCCGATCATTTGCAAATTCTACTCTTAATTACCAACCATTCAGCCCAAAATGATAATTTTTTCAACTATATGTTAAATTATCATTTTGTCCCTAATTCATTAGCGGTAAATTTCAAAATACTAGTTGCTACAATAAATCTTTTGGCTAAAATTATGAGTTTTTGCCTTAAAGTTTTGGAAATTCACATAACTTCCCTCCCTTCCTCTTTTCCATTTTAGTTTGGTCCCTATTCCTTCCTTTCCCTTAAGACTCTTATACTAAATTATTCTAATGCATCTACATGCCATTTAATGCAACAAACACAAGCATTGAATTCATTTAAAATCAATAACCATCTCTTAATGCGTAGAAGGAGCAGATGTTACACTTCTAACCTTTAGGCACTAACTCCAGAGCATCCCCCAGTGTGCACACCCATTTAGTTCTATCAAAATTTCCATTGTCCAAGATCAGCAGTCCGCGCTTATATAATCTTTTCTTTCCATGTACCTAAAGCATATATTATATCTCGTTGTATTTCGAGTTAAAGGAGAAATGAGAATATAAGTAAGCTACCCCTTAGGCCTTTGGGATAGCTCACTTAATCCCTTTCTCCCAATATGCGTCAACCAACTACGGAGTTAACCAGAATTAGTCATCCACATAGGATAAACCTTGGACATCCCATACTACCCACTTCTATCCACCCTTAAATACTCCAAAATGAATCATATATTCAAGCAAATAATTTATGACAACTTTTTCATAATCTTTCATAATCAACTTTCATGGACTAATTACAATTTAATTACACATATTCACAATCATGATATGCATGTACATTTCACATATATTATTCCTAAAATCTCCAATTCATAGAGTAAGCGATCATTGCAATATCACATTTGTATATACAACATCATATGCATATACATTTCACACTGTGAGGCATACAAGTTCCAAGGTTCAATTACTACAACATCTCAATCAATTTCAATGCATAATGTCATAAGCAAAGAATAGTAATTTATCCCCTTTCAATCTTCCCCTCTCTCAAAATCCTCTAAAAACCTTTTCTCTAATTTCCTTCTACTTCATCCTAGTCATTCCTTTAAGGTTTGGTGGTTAAAAACACTAAAAGAAGTGAGTTTGGGGCTTCAGGAGGTTTGCCACAATGAAAACCATAGGTAAATACATAAAAGGGTGCACTTAAGGGACACTTCATTGTAATGAACTACGCAGCCAAACTTTGTCGTGGCTAAAGGTCCTTTTTGCCATGGTGAAGTGCATAATAGAACTCCTTGACATTCTACAGCAAGGTAGCCAATTTTCTACACTTTTTTAAGCTTACCCCTAGCCATTTTTGTGTGGGAATATGTTGGGTTTTATACCAAACATCCCATCCAACATATCCTAATTACTCAATAAGCCAAAAACCTAAACTTGTGTACTCAACACACAAGAAATCCATGAACTTCCTACAAGAGAACATAAGGTCTACCCAAAGAGTTACTCATACCCTCTAACATTTCCTCACACCCAACATAGTTTAGGTAAGAGATCTAAAAGGTTTCACTTATAATTCACACAACCCAAGTAAGAAGCAAGCCTGAAGGAAATCCAACACACACATGGAGGTGTGAAAGGAGTTTCCTACCTTGAAGATTTATTGAAAGTAAAAGAAAACTTGCTAAGGTTGATGCTACTCCTTCTTCCCAAGATGGAACTTGCTTACAAGCATGGTAAAAGGTGCTTCTTCCTCACTTCAGGAGGTTTCATCTAGAGTTTTATGGGGGATGAAGAAGAAATGGAAGAAAAGATGGAAGAGATGAATCTTTCTCTCTCTAGTTTTCCTTTTATCTCTCTCTGTAGGGCACAAATTTATGTTTGATGGAGTGTGGTGTGGGTGTGTTAAAGGGAAGGAGAAGAAAACTTAAGGGAAGACCTAGAGAATTGGGTGGTATTAATAATGGTATATGGAGAGAATAAAGTTTTGTAGTAATTTAGTTGGGTAATTATAATTAAATTATAGTTTAGATAAGGAATTTTTCCTAGATAGGTAGTTTACATTTTTCTTAAAATCACCATTTTACCATTTTAAGACATCCTAATTGTTATTTTGTTAGTCTTTTCTGTCTAAATGTTAAAATTCCATTGAAATCTACATGCCACTTCATTTTCATCAAATTAACTAGTTATAATTATGTTAAATTATACAAAATTTGACATTTACTATTTTGTCAAATTTTGGGACGTTACAACAATGACAACCAAAAGCTTTTCTTCCTTAAAAAGCTTTCAACTCAATCTCACTTAAGAACAAATATTTGCTAGATTTTATCACACTCTAAAAAAAATGAAGATTAATTTATCAAGACAATCTCTTTCACAGTAAGTGTTACAAATTAAAAGTTCTAGAGGAAATTTTAGGAACAAGAGCTCAAATTTATGTAATAAGAATGTTTTAGATCTTTTTCTTATTATTTCAAAAATTCTTAAGATGCCTATTTATAGATTTTAGTGCATAGAAAGATCTCATAGCCCGTTCAAGGTCAGATTTGTACAAACTTTTATAGTGCTTTTTCATGTTGCAGTAGTCGACTATTAGAAGTCACTAGTCACCTAACAATAACTAGTAAACTACTAAGGACCTTGCAATCAACTGATTGTTCTTGAGTTTGAAATAAAACCATTCTTTAGGGCTAGAAGTCGACTACTAGGACACAACAGTTGACTGTTAGCTCTTAGGTTATTGTAATCGACTACTAGTTACCCAAAAATCAACTACTAGCTCTTTATTAAGATTTTCCTCAACTTTGAATGTTATCGGTTGATTGCTAATAACTAGAAGTTTTCTATTAGGATGAAAACCTTTACTTTCAAGAGAAAAACCAACCTAAAAGAGTTATTGAGTTTTGAAAATAATTAGGTGAAGGTTTTCAAACATTCTTTCAAGTTAATTTAAAGCTTCAGTTATTAAAATGACTTTATAATGAGTCTTAGGCACTAAATTCCTAAAATCTAAATCAAGTTGAAGATCCTTTTGACAATTGGACTTAGATTCTTCCTAAAAAATTCTTCTAATTTATTTGTAATCATAAAACCCAACAAGTACATACCCAATGGGATCAACACTTTATATAAAAATCTTTTAAAATTAATTAATTTGTTTAAATATAAGATGATTCATAGTGGCCTATCACTATTAAGAATCTTTCAAGATTTTGTTTGGTTTTACATTTTTTTTTTTTTGTGATTTAGATGATTTTTTTAATGATTTAAACTTTTCTCAAATATTTATATTCGTTAAATTAGGTAAAAAAAAAATCTAAAATTCCACTTATCACAATTATAAGTCAATGGAATTGCTTTAATATATATAGATTTCATGGTTTATATATAGCAAATGTCATTTAAAAATATTATATTATTTTTATATATTCATATTTAAATATATTTTTATATTTATATAATATCACCGTGTATTGCATAGAAACCATACTAGTTAGTATTAATTTCAAAATTAAAAAAATTAAGGGACTAAGAAAAACAGAACCTTTTGCCTTGAAGGTGCATAAGACATCTCATTAATTACCAATTAGATATTCCTTCCTACTAAACCACATCCTCAGGCTTGAAAGGCACTCATCCTTTAATTATTAATCTACACAGATTAGGTCTATCTGTGAAGATAGAAAATGACAGGCCAAACTTTGATACATAATTCAAGACGAAATAATAACGATATGGAGTTTATTTAGAGTTTTATTACACAAGAAGAATGATTAAAGAAAATTTGTTAAGGGTCGCCATCCCAAAGTTCTTCCAAGGTCTTACAAGACCCAGTTTCAGATAACCACATATCTCCGGTGTATTGCCTGCGCTGTGGAATCTGCTTCATCCTCTCAATTTCTTCCTCGCTCAGCTCAAAATCAAATATATCAAGGTTCTGCTTCATCCTCTCTTTATTGAAGCTTTTCACCATTGCACTCGATCCTTGTTGGTATATCCATCCAAGTGCAACCTGAAATATTAACAACTCTCGTTTGTCAGTTACTTGCTTTACTATTACTTTGCTTGTAGTCTTGATAATGATTAATTACCGTAGGTATTATGAAAACTTTGAAGGGTTTGTTATTTTTGAAAGATACTAGTGGCTATGTGATCTTTTCTACTTTACAACTTCCACTTAGGTGCTACTGTTGCTTAAAAGGATTGTTTGTAATTAATGCTTTTTGGGTGTTTGATAAAATAACTTACTGAAAGCATTTGCTTCTGCTTCTGATAACTATTAGTTCATTCAAGTTTCACTTACCTGTGCTATGGTCTTCTTTTTTTGTGTAGCAATGTCGTGGAGGATCGGATTCTCCATGACTGCACCTGAGCCCCAAAAAATCTTATAAGCTCCAAGTGATGACCAAGCACTGACATGAATTCCTCTCTGTTGGCAGAATTCTCTGAGTTTCCCTTGCTGCCATGATGGATTCATCTCTACCTAAAACCAATTAGCATCATCTTCAAGATCCATTATGTCACAGTGCCCAAACACAAAATATCATTAGGCAATATCACCTAATTATGGATACCTGAAGGACTGCAGGAGGGATGGTAGCAATTTCTAAGAGTTGGGTAAGCTTCTTGGTTCCATAATTGCAGATTCCAATGGACTTTGCTAAGCCCAATCTGTAACACTCCTCCATAGCTTTCCATGTCCCTTCTATATCAAAGGGAAGCAAATCTTCCTTTGAAAATTTGACAGGGTTTTGCAGATCATGTCTGAGTCTTACTGGCCAATGAATTAAAAAAAGATCCACATACTCCATTCCCAGTTTTCTGATCAATTTCCAACAGTTAGTGAGAAAATAAAGAAGCACAAAGAACAAGAGCATAAACCCACTACAAGGATTATCTTATAAGCAAGCTGAGTAAAAAAAAAACACATTGCTTATATTTACTTTAGTGTGGTCTTGAGAGAAGGGAGAATAAGATCAGGATGTGCATCTGTATTCCATGGCTTTGAAGTGATGAAGACTTCATCACGGCTCTTTATGAGGCCTTGCTCCAAAGCTCTGGCTACAGCTTGGCCTATGGCTTCCTCTGTTCCATACACAGAAGCAGTGTCAAAATGATGATAGCCCACTTCAATGGCATCAAGGAAGATGGACACAAGGATGTCAGTTGGTGGAAGAGGATCTACTGAAGTTCCCAAGCCTAGAACTGGCATTTTGTGGCCTGAGTTTAGAATCACCTCTGGCATTCTCTTCCCTGCCATGTTTGCTTGTTTCTCCGTGACTTTGCCTTATATTGTGACTGGAAATTGTAGGCACCACGTCTTATATAGTTGTTAAGGTCCAATGGTCACAGCACACGTGCTGCAGTGTAGGAGTCCATTTTCAATATTCACATAATATTGTGCACTTAATATTATATTTATTAATATTTTAACACATAAGTTGATTTATTATTTAACAAAAATAACATAATTTAATTTTAAATTACGATTGAATTAAATTCTAAATTAAAAAAATAATTTATTTATAAAAATATAAATAACAATAATTGTACTAAATTTTCTAACATTATAGGAATTATTTCTGTTGGTAACAAGGATTTTAATTGGATGAGAGGGTCTGGGAGAGCAATAATTTATTGTAACGAAAATGATGTGTCCACAGGTTAGATACTTAGGTTGTAATACCGGGCCCACGCGAGAAATAATTTGTCACATGAAACCAAACTCTACGATAAAGACAAGAAGAGGATGGGAAGAGAAGCCACGTAGAGAGAAGAACGAAAACAAGAACTACTTTTAATTATTAGGCTTGGAAGCACCATTGGCCATGTGAAGAAAAGTGGGTGGGACTAGAAGAAAAACTAAGTTTTTCTGAAACTCTATTTATATATTAATTAATAAAATTTTATTAAAATTATCATTTTATATATTATGTCGTTCTTTTAATTTAAAAAATAAAAAAATTAAATTAATATTATATATAAATAATTTAGTATAATATATATACTATAAATCTTTTAAGATTAGAGATGACAACATGACATGAAAGTAGTAGTGAATACCTCTCTACTTGAGGTCTTCATATCCATTTTTACTTTTTATTTTTACTCCTCGAAAGAATTTTTTTCCTCTTTATTTTTTATGAGAATTCAAAAATTGATAGGGTTTCACAAAAATTTAAAGTGTAAAAAAAATTTATCAAAATAATAGTATAAATTTTTTATAAAATATAAAAAATATATATTAATAAAAAATATTTAATTCTACCAAGATAATAAAAAGTTAATTATATTTTTAAAATTTTTAAATCAAATAAAGAGTTATAAAAGAATACTTTTAAGAATTTTATTACTTTAACAAATTATCAACTTTTTTAAAGTTTTTTAATTAATAAATAATAATAAAAATGTTTCAAAAGAAGACATTTAAATAAACAGATAAAACTTTTAGATTGTAGCTCAATTAGTAACTCAGACTGAGTATGTAATGACCCCCTAATCTACAATATACTATCCTCTATTTGCATAGTAGAAGCATATGGGTTTTCGAAATAGTTATTCCCGATATGGGAATGTTAGATCATTCTTGGTTGAAACAGAACCTAAATAGACATTTTGTCGTCCATTCAGGCTCCGTTCAACCCAAAATCAAATGTAGCTATACTAACTACGCAGGAAATCATCACAATAGACTTTGGAATAATAAAACTAGAACCCATACACAAACATGCAATCCATTCATGTAAATTCCATCCTAAACTTAAACATTTATAACATTAAATCCTACTAAAAATTCGGCAGAGTCTCCCCTGTATTTCGAACGTTTCCCAAGTACAAACAGACAACAGTTCAAAAATTTACATCCAGTCCATCAACAAAATAAAACTAGTAATTACATAATCCAATACAAAACATTAATAGAATATATACATCACAATTCAAGCCTAAAACTAAGCTGTTCGTCCGTCTATCATCACATCGTTTCCCAGCTATCGTCTAGGACCCTGTTCCTGTTCACTTGAGCAAGCAACCTTATGAGATATTTAAATCCCAGTAGAATAATTTACAATTAATCATACTGTTCGAAAACTAGTTGATTACTCAGCGGTGCAAGCACCAAAAACTACTTCCCGTATTTAGTTCAAAACAGTGAAATACCATATCCTTTTAAAATCATTATTTAGCATGGAAATCGCGACAATATTCAATAAATATAAAAGTCTATTTTATGAAAATCTGTAGTAAAATCGAGTCAAATCCCATACCCGGTGTTTCTAAATCTGTGTCAGCCACATGTCATATGCGACCGAGTCTAAAACCATCCAATTGCATGTCATCTAAAGCAATTCTATCTCTTGTCATTGGGTATGATCCATAACACCAATCACCCAAAATCTCGCCTATGTTCTGAGTGTGATCCGTAACACCAATCACTCACTCAAGGAACGGGTGAGAATCAACATCTAGGGTGTCCCCTAGCATGTGTACATCCGCCAATTCTCATCCTCATACAGTCTATTCGAACTCACATGCACACGGTCGGCTATTCCTCAGGGTTCTGGGGTATTACGCCTAAATTACAACGTTTCCCCATATAAGCTATCCCCCCTTATACTCCTTTAAACCTTTCTTAGGGTCGTCCTGATTTACCGCGTGACCCCT
Organism: Senna siamea; assembly: GCA_031216115.1. Classification (NCBI taxonomy): domain Eukaryota; kingdom Viridiplantae; phylum Streptophyta; class Magnoliopsida; order Fabales; family Fabaceae; genus Senna; species Senna siamea. Next base: position 20,387,962 of record CM062363.1, on the reverse strand, counting down.
AACGTAATATAGGCTAATTCTGGTTAAAACATTATATTTATAAAATCCCTGCACTCAGGATACTTAACGGCCATCCCATACTGGCTATTAAGTATCCTACCCTAAGTTAATCCGTCCCTATAGCATTTAAACTCGATAGGCAAATCGTCTAACATACAAAGGGTATTTTTTCAGCACACAGGCATGCAATTTAGTCCATCGAAAGTAGCACGTAAATCTATGTAATTAATCTAAATCGTTCAAGTATCCATAAGGCAAAATCTAAAGTTCGGGAAGCGTAAATTATCCTACTTGGTCTCCTTTTGCTCCAAATCGATCCGGGACTTCTTGTATCCTCGAAATTCAAGCCTAATCAAATTCTTAGGCATTTAAATGAGTATTTTAGTCCGTTACATCATCAGTTTCACTGTCCTACGTTCGATTGCATAATTTCCTAAGCCGATTAATTTCCTATTTATGTTCGGCATCGAATTCAGTCAAAATACATTAGGTTTAGGTGATTTAAACCTTACCAGGGGTGCCAGACGATGGAAATCTATTCTGGGACAATTTCTGGCATCTTTCTAGCTTCTCCGGTGGTGGCGCACGGGCGCACGGTGGCTCACAGCAGAGGGATGCGGTTGTGCTCAAAAATTACACCACGATAACGCCCTCAAGAAGAGGAGTTTGAATCTGAGGTTGGCACGGTGATTCACGGCCGTTTGCATGGCATTTTTTGGCAACGATGAGTGACACACGACAGATGCCTTTTGCCTCGATCCGGGCGCGTGGGAGCTCCGTTTGGTGACGAGAGCTGGGGGAGGAAGTTGGCAGCTCAGCCTTCACGATGGTGGTGGTGGTGACATCCAATGGTGGCTGACGGTGAAGATCGCGGTGGGAAAAGGAAATCGCGACTATGGAGGAAAAGTGGCTTTTTTCGGCGATTGTGGCGGCCGTTGGTGGCCGTGGGTGGTTGCTAGAGGTCGAGGGTGGTGAGGTGTGTCGATTGGTGGGTCAGGTGGCAGCCTACGGTGGCCCTGGTGGTGGCGCGCGGTGGTGGAAGGAGGAGATAGGGGAGAGAGAAAGTAGAGTGAAGAGAGAGAGAGCTTTTGTGAAAATGGAGGGAATTTGTGAGAATTCAAAAATTTAAAGCCTCCGAGGGCAATTTTGACTTTTGCCACTTCACTCGGGTAAACTTCTGGATACCGTAACTGATCCGGTCATAGACATAGTTTCCCATGCAAGGATTTCGGCCTCCGTCGAAGGAACCGAAGTCTGAAACTTCGTCTTTCAGTTTCTTAACGTCGGGCTACATTCTCTTTCATCAGATTATGTTTTTGACTCCAAAAAAATCCTCCGGTTTCAATCGTCAACTCAAAAAAATCGTGCCAGACTTAGTTTTAACAAAATCATGCTAAGTTTCATGCGATTTAATCATTTTAAAATTTTGGTTATTATATTCTCCCCCCTTTAAAAGAAATTTTGTCCCCAAAATTCATACATGTGAACAGCTCTGGGTATCGTTGCCTCATCTTGTCTTCCTTCTCCCAGGTCATCTCCTGCGATGCTACATCCTGCTAAAGTACCTTAACTAGAGGGATTATCTTATTTCGAAGCTACTTAGTCTTAAAGTCAAGGATTTGTACAAGTGTAGATTCATAGGTTAAATTTTCCTTTAACATTATTGGTTGATTCCCCAATACATATGTAGGATCTGGGACATATTTATGAAGTTGTGAGATGTGAAAGACATCATGCAAGTTGGATAAGTGGGGAGGTAAGGCAATCTGGTAAGCGACTGGACCGACCCTTTGTAGGATTTGGAAAGATCTTAAGAATCTAGGGCTTAATTTCTTGGTCCTTACTTGTCTACCGATACCCGTGGTGGGGGAAATTCTCAGAAATACATGCTCTCCCTCATTGAATTCTAAAGGTCTTCTTCTTTTATTTGCATAGGCTTCTTGCCTTTGTTGGGCAACCATCATCTTTTCCCTGATCATTTTGATTTGATCAGTGGTTTCTTGTACAATCTCAGGTTCCAATAGTGTACTCTCCCCCATCTTTACCCAACCCAAGGGTGATTTACAACTTCTCCCATATAGAGCCTCGTAAGGTGCCATACCGATGGTAGAGTGATAACTGTTATTGTATGCAAACTCTATCAATGACAGGTGTTTATCCCAACTCCCTTTCTGTTCTAGCACACAATCCCTTAACATATCTTCTAAAGTCTAGATAGTCCTTTGAGACTGCCCGTCAGTCTGGGGATGATAGGCCGTGCTAAACTTAAGCTGGGTTCCTAAGGCTTGCTATAAGGATTGCCAAAATCTCAAAGTAAACCTAGGGTCTCAATCGGATACTATACCTGATGGTATTCCATGTAATCTCACGATTTCTCTAAGATATACCTCAGTTAATTTCTCCATGGAGTATCGTATCTTAACAGGTAAAAAGTGAGCAAACTTGGTCAATCTATCCACTATCACCCAAATGGCATCAAATCCAACTGGTGTCCTAGGTAATCCTACCAAAAAGTCCATGGTTATTTGATCCCATTTCCTTTCCTGTATTTCTAGTGGTTTTAGTAGCCCTGCGGGTTCATGATGTTCTATCTTGACCTATTGACAAGTCAAATAGGCATTCACATAGTTTGTGATGTCCTTCTGCATACCAGGCCACCAAAAGTTCCTCTTCAGATCCTGATACATCTTGGAAATACCTGGGTGAATAGTATAATGGCTTCGATGAGCCTCTGCTAGTACTTTTTCCCTCAGCTCCTAATGGTTTGGAATCACTACCCTCTTTCTCAACATCAATACTCCATCAGGGGATAGTCCAAAATCAGGTTGGTTGGCATATAACTCCAAGGATTTGTCCTCTAGTTGGGCTTGTCTAATCTGCTCTCTCAGCTCGCAGGTTATCAAGAAGTCACTCATCACTAATCTCTTCAAAAATGAGATTACATTGAGGTTGAGATTCCTAAAATCCTCAAGTAACCTCATCTCATCTATCATTAGGCTAGCTAATTGTAGTGACTTCCGACTTAATGCATCTGCTACGACGTTAGCCTTCCCTGCATGGTATTTCAATTCAAAATCAAAATCTTTCAGGTATTCTACCCACCTACACTACCTCATATTCAATTCCTTTTGATCAAACAAGTACCTAAGGCTTTTGTGATCACTATAAACCTCGAATACAGTCCCATACAAGTAATGTATCAAAATCTTCAGGGCAAACACGAAGGTAGCTAGTTCTAAGTCATGGGTAAGGTAGTTTTCCTTTGCAGGTTTCAATTGTAGTGATGCATAAGCCACTACTTCCCATCCTGCATTAAGATGCATCCTAAGCCTTTCAATGATGCATCTATATATATTGTGAAGGGTTCTAAGGGTTTCAGAATAATTAGTATAGAAGCGATGGTCAATTTCTCTTTCAAAGTTTGAAAACTATCCTCACACTACTCGCTCCATTCAAAGTTCACACCCTTCCGAGTTAACCGAGTTAATGGCAAGGCTATCTGAGAAAATCCTTGAATGAATTTCCTATAATAGCTAGCCAAACCCAGAAAACTCCTAACCTCGGTGACCGTCCTCGGTTAACCTCAATCTAATACTGCTTCAATTTTCTTAGGGTCTACTACTATTCCTTCCCCATTTACCATGTGTCTAAGGAATTTCACTTCTTCCAACCAAAACTCACATTTTTCTAACTTGGCATACAATTGCTTCTCTTCCAGTATCTGTAGCACCGTGCTAAGATGCTGGGCATGCTCTTCGTGAGTCTTGGAGTAGACTAAGATATCATCAATGAACACCATTAAAAACTGATCTAAGTAGGGTCTAAAGATTCTATTCATATAATCCATGAAGACAGTAGGTGTATTTGTCAATCCAAACGGCATCACTTGAAACTCATAGTGGTTGTATCTAGTGCTAAACGTTGTCTTAAGGATTTATTCCTCTCTAACCCTAATCTGGTGGTATCCTGATCTTAAGTTTATCTTAGAAAATATAGTCACACCTTGCAACTGATCAAATAAATCATCAATCCATGGTAATGGGTATTTATTCATAATGGTCACCTTGTTCAATTGCCGATAATCGGAGCTCCTCATGGTGATACACTTGGCCTAATGAACCCCTTCTCCAACATATCTTCAATTTGGACCTTTAATTCCCTCAATTTCGCTGGGGTCATTCGGTATAGAGTCATGGCTATTGGGCCAGCGCCCAGAATTAGGTCAATAGTAAATTCTATCTCTTTAGGTGGTGGCAGTTTACTCACTTCCAAAGGAAATACCTCATGAAAGTCACTAACAATTGGGATCTGATTTAACCTATCCTGTAATTCTACCTGAGAGAGATTAAGGGACACATCACCTATCTCACACGCTCTGTCACTCCCACACATAGGCACGTTATCCAAATAAGTGATTGTCCTCTCGAAATAGTTTAACAAAACCTGATTCCTAGTTAACCAATCCATTCCCAAAATAATGTCGATCCCAGTCAAGGGTATACACACTAGGTCCACGATAAATAAGGTATCATCAATGGTTAAGGGGCAGTTTAGGCATATACGTGGGGACATAGTGGCTTCTCCTAAAGGTGTGGATATGTATAGATCACAAGGCAGGGTCTGTACAGGTAATTTTATTTTCTCTACGCATGCATCGACAATAAAAAAGTGCGTCGCACCCGAATCAAATAATACTATCAAAGGAAAATTATAAATTTTACCTCTACCCTGCATCAAACCTGATGACCTGTCGACATTAGCTGCATCCATAGTAAAAAATCTCCCTGTAGCCTGTGGTCTTCGGCCACCTGGTGCCTGCTGACTTCCACTTGAGGGGCAATACTTTGCCATGTGTCCTGTACCCCCACACTTATAGCACTGAACTAGAGTCTGATGCTAACAGGGATGATTAGGATGCCTGGTCCCACACTTCGGACAGAGTGCACTATCAGGCCATCTGCTGCCATTTCTTGAAGACCCTGGCTTTGGTTTAAACGTCCCGCCTTTCACATTGAGATTTCTGGCTGGTAGCCTCGGCCGGTTTCCTATCCTCTGTGTCATGTTCTGGGCCTGTTTCTGTTCCAGGTTTTTGCTCAGTATTCGACATTTGTTCACCAGCATAGCAAAGTCTTGGATCTCAAGTGGGGCAAGCTGCGTCTTTATTGGCAAGTCTAGGCCCTCTTCTAACTTTGCCTTCCATGCTTCATCATAATACATTCATAGGTACGTGGAATATCTAGATAACTCTTCAAACTATTTCAAATATTCTTCAAATGGTCTACCACCCTTCGTGAGCTTTAAGAACTTTGCTTCCTTTGATTGTTTGACGCTCTCAGAGAAGTATTGCTCCATGAAGACTCCTTTAAAAGATTCCCAGGTAAGCGGGATACCCCTGCTTTCCATCAACTGCTAGGCACCTATCCATCATTGTTCTGTTTCACCCTTCAGCATGTATGTTGAATATGTAACCTTCTGTTCGTCGTCACATTGCAACAACCGAAAGATCTTCTCTATATCCTTCAGCCATGCTTCCACTACGGCTGGATCGGAGGCACCTACAAATAAGGATGAACCTGCTCTCTGAAACTCAATCCATCCCTGATACAGCGGATTGACATCCTGGGTGGCTCCATCGTTCCTGGTTTGCCTGTCCTCCTGTTGTTACCTCATATCGTTGGCACTAGTAGTGGCTTGGTCCCTCATAGCATCGTCCATCATTCGTATGGACTCCATCATGTCTCGCATGTCGACGTTGGTCTCTATGCTGCCACTACCTAAAGCGCCCTGGCTCCTTTGTCTTGGCCTTCCTCTTGGCTTACGGGTGTTATCCCTGCTTGGTTCTGCCATGGCTATGCTGCCATGACTCCCTAATCCACAATATACTATCCTCTATTTACATAGCAAAAGCATATGGGTTTTCGAAATAGTTATTCCCGATATGGGAATGTCAGGGGATCGCTACTGGTTGAGCGTAACCTAAATAGACATTCTGTCTTCCATTCAGGCTCTGTTCAACCCAAAATCGAATGCAGCTATACTAACTACACAGGAAATCATCACAATAGACTCTGGAATAATAAAACTAGAACCCATACACAAACATGCAATCCATTCATGTAAATTCCATCTTAAACTTAAACATTTATAACATTAAATCCTACTAAAAATCTAGCAGAGTCTCCCCTGTATTTTGAACGTTTCCCAAGTACAAACAGACAACAGTTTAGAAATTTACATCCAGTCCATCAACAAAATAAAACTAGTAATTACATAATCCAATACAAAATATCAACAGAATATATACATCACAATTCAAGCCTAAAACTAAGCTTCTCGTCCGTCTATCATCACGTCGTTTCCCAGCTATCATCTAGGCCCCTGTTCCTTTTCACCTAAGCAAGTAACCTTATGAGATATTTAAATCCCAATAGAATAATTTACAATTAATCATGCTGTTTGAAAACTGGTTGATTACTCAGCGGTGCAAGCATCGAAAAATACTTCCCGTATTTAGTTTGAAAATAGTGAAATACCATATCCTTTTAAAATCATTATTTAGCGTGGAAATCGTGGTAATATTCAATAAATATAAAAGTTTGTTTTATGAAAATCTGTAGTAAAATTGAGTCAAATCCCATACCTGGTGTTTCTAAATCTGTGTCAGTCATATGTCATATGCGACCTACTCTAAAACCATCCAATTGCATGTCATCTAGATAAATTCTATCTCTTATCATTGGGTGTGATCCATAACACCAATCACCCGAAATCTCGCTTATGTTGTGAGTGTGATCCGTAACACCAATCACTCACTCAAGGACCGGGTGAGAATCAACATCTAGGGCGTCCCTTAGCATGTGCACATCCGCCAATTCTCATCCTCATACAGTCTATTCGAACTCACATGCACACGGTCAGCTATTCCTCAGGGTTCTAGGGTATTACGCCTAAATCACAATGTTTCCCCATATAGGCTATCCCCCCTTATATTCCTTTAAACCTTTCTTAGGGTCGTCTTGATTTACCGCGTGACCCCTAACGTAATGTAGGCTAATTTTGGTTAAAACATTATATTTATAAAATCCCTGCACTCGGGATACTTAACGGCCGTCCTATACCGGCTATTAAGTACCCTAACCTAAGTTAATATGTCCCTATGGCATTTAAACTCGATAGGCAAATTGTCTAACATGCAAAGGGTATTTTTCCAGCACACAGGCATGCAATTTAGTCTATCAAAAGTAGCACGTAAATCTATGTAATTAATCTAAATCGTTCAGGTATCCACAAGGTAAAATCTAAAGTTCAAGAAGCATAAATTATCCTACCTGGTCTCCTTTTGCTCCAAATTGATTTGGGACTTCTTGTATCCTTGTAATTCGAGCCTAATCAATTTCCTAGGCATTTAAATGAGTATTTTAGTCTGTTACGTCATCGATTTCACTTTCCTACATCTGATTGCACAATTTCCTAAGCTGATTACTTTCCCATTAATGTTTGGCATTGAATTCAGTCAAAATACATTAGGTTTAGGTGATGTAGACCTTATCGGGGGTGCTAGATGATGGAAATATGTTTTGGGACAGTTTCTAGCATCTTTCTGGCTTCTCCGGCGGTGGCGCACAGTGGAGCACAGTGACGCACGGTGGCTCAGGGCGGCGCACTGCGGAGGGATGCGGTTGGGCTCAAAAATTACACCACGATGAAGCCCTCAACATGAGGGGTCTGAATCTGAGGTTGGCGCGGTGGTTCACGACCGTTTGGATGGCATTTTCTGGTGACGAAGAGTGATGCATGGCAGACGCCTTTTTCCTCGATCCAGGCTTGTAGGAGCTCCGTTCGATGACAACAAGCTGGGGGAGGAAGTTGGCAGCTCATCCTTCACGATGGTGATGGTAGTGACGTCCAATGGTGGCTGATAGTAGAGATTGCGGTGGGTGAAGGAAATCGCGATGGTAGAGGAAAACCGGCTTTTTTTGGCAATTGTGGTGGCCGTTAGTGGCTGTGGGTGATTGTTGGAGGTCGAGGGTGGTGAGGTGCGTCGATTGGTGGGTTTGGTGGTGGCCTACAGTGGCCCTGGTGGTGGCGCGTGGTGGTGGAAGGAGAAGAGAGGGGAGAGAGAAAGTGGAGTGAAGAAAGAGAGTTTTTGTGAAAATGGAGGGAATTTGTGAGAATTTGGAAATGTAAAGCCTCCGAGGGCAATTTCGACTTTGCCACTTCATCCAGGGAAACTTCTGGATGCCATAACTGATTCGGTCGTAGACACGACTTCCCATGCAAGGATTTCGGCCTCCTTCAAAGGAACTGAAGTTCGAAACTCCGTCTGTCAGTTTCTTAACGCCGGGCTGCATTCTCTTTCATCAGATTACGTTTCTAACTCCGAAAATCCTTCGGTTTCTACCGTCAACTCAAAAAAATCATGATGGACTTAGTTTTAACAAAATCATGCTAACTTTCATGTGATTTAATCATTTTAAAATTTCAGTTATTACAGAGTATGTGGTTCTAAGTTCGATCCTTACAAAACACACTAATAGAAAGGAGTAAGAAATCTTAATTGTGATTAGACCCCAAATCAAATTAATAGACTCATAGTAATGAATCTGAATATGGGTGGTACAAATTAAAAAAAATCAAATTTAAAAATATAAATCTTATGAGGTGAGAGGCATGATTCACATCATCGTCCTCAACTTATTTTAAAAAATTTTTACTCCTGTTCTCATTTTTTGATGAAAAAAGATTCTAACATTCAAATAAAAAACAAATCAATGTTCCCATAAAGATCGAGTTTTGACACTCTGTTTGGCACTTGCTTGGCACTTTTAGCAACGGTTTTTTCTGCTGCTAAAATTTCTTGCAACAAAAAGTATTGCTACTATAACTTTTTTAAGTTAATTATTTAAACAAAATTTATAGCAGCAGTCATATTCATTACAATAATATTTTAAACAACTTTAGCAACGAAAAAAACTGCCGCTAAGTGCCAAGTAGAGGATCTAAAATTCGAGTTTCGGCATTCGCATATGGAACAGTACCTAAGGATCCAATTTTCTGCGTCCAGATCCTCTTTTTGGCATTCTCTGCTTGGTGCTTGCTTGGTGTTTTAGCAGCAATTTTTTCTGTTGCTAAAGTTTCTTGCAACAAAATTATTGTTACTATAAATTAATATTTAAACAAAAGTTATAGCAGCAATAATATTAAATCACACTTTAGCAGCGGATAAAACCGTCGCTAAAAAGTCAAGTAGCCGCCAAGCAAAAGATTACGGCAGAGGATCCAAAATCCAATTTTCTATTGAAGGGGTCAAGGTGAAACACGAGTTACATTTACAGGGAAAAATCACAAGATTTCTTTTATTGGGTATGTAAACATTGGTGTTATTGGACTTTCTCAAGTAGAAATGTTTAAAAATTCAAATCAAAAACAATAAAAACGTTCCTTTGTTTTTCTTTTACAAGCCAGTAAGAGAGTGCAAATTCCTTTACTGAAATTGCAACATATAGCTGTATTTTTTTTTCTTTTAGTTATTATTTATAGATCATTCCCAATTGTTGTAATCGTTAATTTTTAAACAATTAATATATAGGTGAATTAGTTTTACTTTTTATGTGTTAATTCTTGGCTTCATTGATAAATAAATTACTTTTTTCTTGCAGTTTTCTCTTGTGATTTCATTATTATTTGGAAGAGATTACCCCTTTTCAAGAAGAGAGAACAAGTTAATAAAGTGACATCGTTAAGTATAATAAAAACTCGATAAATATCACCTTACACTCGATCCATATTGTGATATCCATTATAGAAGAAACAATTTGTCACTATAAAGCCCCCAAAAGATTTTTTTATGGAACAAAATGATTCTCACTTAAAAAGAAAATTACTTTTTAACAAATTATCATGTTCAGCTTATTTTTCAAGTTGAAGCTTATTTTAATTTTTTTATTAGACATCTACATCAAAATTTAACTTTAAAATTCTTTATATATAAAGGTTACTTTTCTTTTATTTTTTTTAGAAAAGAGTGTTTGGTCAAGTTTTTCTATTTTTTTTAATTATAGTAGAAATACTGATTTTGTTGTAAAAAAGAAGAAAATTGGAGCTTCTTTTGTAAGAAAAAGTAGAAGTAAAATACTATTATGGTGAAGAAAAATACCCCAACTCAATATCATTAATTACCATAATCATCTCTAATTTTTTTTATCTATCCTTTGAAATACATGCCTTTTTATATAATTGTTGTTTAAAATATTTTTTTTAAAAAAATTTAATTAACACAAATTACTTTTCAAATACTAGATTAGATATTTTGACAAAAATAAATTATCTTTCTCTCACATCACTTTTTTTTTCTCCAAAACTTTATTAAAAAATTCATTTCAAAATAAGCAAAAACTCTGCCAAGTGGACTCTTCACCTTCAATTCATATGTTAATGAACAATTCTAGATATTTTTTTTTGGTCAATGATGTTAACTTTGTACACAACATTTATTTCACTATCTGAAATTTGATTTTTTTTTTGTGGTTTTTTTTTCCATTATGTGGTGGGTTTAAACTGCCAAATGCACTGCCAGCAATTTACGAACCATTGCCAATACAGACGTCCCAGGCCAATTGATGACAATTATCTTCAACCATTGGAATAACCTTCAGTAAGTGATTTTGTGGTGATTTTTGCATATTCTGACAATTTATAACCGTTGCTAAATAAACACTACAAACTTTATATATTATTTTTTACTGTTAAATTTGCAACTTAAAAAATTGTTTATTTTCATAATTGTTTTTAATTTGCCACGCTAAAACCCACCACTAAAATATATATATATATTATTTTTTTAGATTATTGATTTCTTTTAAAATTATAAATTATAATTTATTACCTATAACAAAAAAAAACATAAAATATATAATTTTAAATGATCAAATCATATAATCAATATAAATGTATAAAGAAAATGTTCATAAAATTTAAACATGATCCAATGTTAATACATAATATTGAGTCATCTAAACATCTCAAAAAGCATGAACAAATTACAAATTAAAGTAGTACATATAATTCTAGGGTGCATGGCTTGGAAAAGAAGAAGGTTATGCATTGTTTATATCTCCTTGAAAAGATAAGAAGAAAAAAAAATAGATATTAAATTGAATATGATAATATATATTTTATAATCAATAATTAAGATTAAAGAACAATATACCTTATGATCCACTAGGTACAAAACTCTAGTGGTAGGGCCTTATCTCTAAGACCCTTTGAATTTGGAGTTAACTGTATTTCGCTAGTCTGTGAGTGTTTAATCCAAATACTTGAGAAGGAATTGGTCAAATCCTAAGTCACAAACCCTTCTTCGGTGCTCTTGGCCTAAAACTTGGGCAAGTGAATCTTATTGCTCAATTATCTAGGATAAAGATTGTTGCATCGCAATTTAAATAGTCTTTTCCTGAAAAAAAGCATGGAATGAAAAGATTATTGCTTATCAATACTAATTCTTCCAATCTACTTCAATCAAATTATCAATCTCACATCACTTTGTTAATGAAGCATCCATCACTGAAATCTACCCTCGATAACATCTCTGATATACATATAAACAAGGACCATCTGTAATTCAAGTTTGTGTCACATTGAGACTTATGTATAATTATCACATGCTCAAATGGAGTGTATATTTGGTGCTTAAGAAGATAACTTGCACTCTAAATGAATAACGAGTGAACTTTATATGCACATTTTTGTAAACCAAAGATGGTACTTTATTTTCGACATGAATATGTGACAACACCAAAATTTAATGACACTATTTTTTTTCTATTAAAGAGATATTATTATATTTGTCAAGTGACTCAATTAAAAGGTTGTAATTTCATCTTGAGGATGATGCTTTACTAAACTATTCAATATAAAGGTATGAACTATCTCTTTAAGTTTCAAATGGATACTTGAAAACCACTACAATATTCACAGAACTTTCTTTCTCTCTTTTTCTACACAAGGAACACCTAATGACCATCTTATACCAGCCATTAAATGTCCAACCCAAATTTCATCTACACTACAAGCATACAACGCAATAGTCAAATTAAAACAAGCAATAAGGGGTTTATCTCATGCTTTCAAACACATACATGTATATTTCCTTATACTCATATGAAAACATTTCATTTCACAAGCATTTTCATTAAACATTTCCCATTCCATAGAAATATGTAACCCCCCCCCAATCCTACAGTTCATTTTTAACGGATTTAAATAATATAAACAATATACTATAATATTGGTAAATTACTACTTCCTTTAGCCGAGTCAATTTTTAATTATTTATCAAGTGAACTAAAAAGTATTATTGGTTTGGATACTACACACGGGATCTCACACATTACGCAGTGAAAATTAAAACATATTAGTTAAAATAACATACATGTGCATACATATATTCATATACATCAACATTCATTTATAGTGTATACATATCATTCATTAGACATATATCTATGGATATGTGAGAGTATTAGCTAGGATAAGGAGACAACAAGCTTGTCACTTATACCCATTTAACAAAAATAGTTAGCAGATTCCTAGCTCACATATCTTAATGCATATATGCCCTTATCCTGTACATCAAAACTATTCTCCTAATCCTTTTACCAAAAATATTAAAGGGATTTAAGGTATGGGGCATACCAAAAACTTTCTATTCTAATACTTCATGTAATCAGGGTGGAGGAAGAACTTCCCATACATATAAGATCCATAGTTCCTTAATAACAGGGAAATACCCCAAGAATGGTATTTTAACTAACTCCATCTCTATCTCAAGAAGGATCTGGTATCTAGGTATCTGATGCAAACTAACATTTTTATGAGAATAAATCTCAATAGCATTAATAACCATTTTTCAAAATAGCTAGTTTGTACCACTGTAAACTCATACGAAAATTCTATATTCTTTTTCATAAAACAATACATCTATTAGGTTATCCTGTATAACATTTCATTTAACATTCATACTTGCATGCATAAACTTAACTCATAGTACATATCTCATCAATTCATCAAAACATATGGGTAACATAGCATTATTCATATAACTTTCATCATAACATAAAGAGAAATAAGGAAATAAGAGCACTTATCATTGGCCTCTGCCATTTATCATCATCATCATCATCATCATCATTATATAATTACATAATAAGAGAAATCTAGAGGGGTAACATGTGCACCACTCCATGTTTTTGTATATGTACTGTGGTAACTCTGCCTAGCAATTCTCGACTGCATATAACATTTGTGTACATTCTGGAGTGTCCTCTAGTGGATCCAAGTACAATAAGGTCCCCAACTCTGGGTTCCACACATTAAGTACATACTGGGGTCCTCAAAATGCTATTCATAAACATATATATATAGGTGAATCGATGCATTCTATAGTTTTGTAAATTCTAAGTATGTGACTTTTTATTTACTTTGGCCATTAAGTCACTAACTTACAATTTACAACTATCATGATAATCGCGAAATGTCCAATCACCAACCCATACTAGCAATTAGTCATTCAGATATGAACCTATCTACCATAAATACATATATTAAGAATACAATTTTCATTTCTCTTATGCATTCTTGGTCTTTCCTTTTAACTTTCATCACTTTCATGCTCTTTCTCATTTAAATTCAAAGTATATGTTACCTTGCTTGTAATTTGAGTTTAATCACTAGTTTGGATTTAGTTTTTGGGCTAGATATCATTCAAATATATCATTTAGTTCATCTTTTCATCATAAAAGATGGCAGTCGACTAGTATCACGTTGCAAGTCAACTAATTACATTCTGTCCAAATCTTCAAAATTCCAAACAGAAGGCTATCAGTCGACTGCTAGTTGCCGGCAGTCAACTACTAGCTTACTATTGGGCCCGAAAGTTTACTGCTGGTTCGGGGTAGTTGGCTGCTCTGTTCTTAGGCATTTTTGGAAAATAAAGAACATGGCAGTCGACTTCCAGATGCTCGACAGTTGACTACTATCATTTTGTATGCGTTTCTGGGCACATCAAGAGCATGACAGTTGACTGCTGCACCATGGCAATCAATTGTTGCGTCTTGCTTTGTTTTATAAATCAATGTTGACCCAAATTTTCAATCCAAAAACTTATTTTTAAATTCATTTTAAAATTGATAAACTTAAGATAAACTTCTCAGCAACATTTAACACAAGAAAACAGGCCAAAACATCATATAATCTTGTCCAAATCTGAGATTAAAACTCATTTTCGTTCAAGCTAAAAAACTCATTTTTCAGAAACAATTTTTATCATGCATAAGTATTTTCAATTGGTTAAAAATACCCAATAGTGATTAAAAATAGTAAGAATGTAGTTTTAAATCCCTTTTTCTTTCAAACAAGTTCAATTTCACATATTTCAGTAGTATGGATAGTAAACTCCGAAATAAAGGAATTAGATTATTATGCTACCTTAATCCACGTTTAATTGATGTTTGGATGCTAGTTAATGTTGTAGATGCCTTCCTAATCACTTTTCTAACTTCAACTTTTGCTAAATATGAGATTCACTGCCTTTCTCCTCTAGTTTCTCTCTCTACTCGGCCACACTCTCTCTCTAGAAACTCAGGATTCAAGATGAAATGGAAGGGTTCTAAGGTGTTCACCTATTTATAGGTGATCTAGCCCTTTGCAGTTTTACTCCCAATTCTTGACCATTCGGCCTAAAATGATAATTCTTCCAATTATATGTTAAATTACCATTTTGTCCTTAACTCACTAGCAGGAAACTTTCAAATTTCTGCTGCTACAGTAAATATTTTGGCCAAAATTGCAATTGTCATACTTAAACTTTTTTACTTTTCAGTTTAGTCCTTTTCTTCATTCTAGTCAATTTTCTCACTCATTTCTAGTCCAATACTTGTACTCATGCAACTATATGCAAGCTAACATAACATAAATGCAACATACACAAGTAAATAACTAAAATTAACAAACATTTCTCAAAATTTAGGAGCGAATGTTACAAAATACATTTCATTTCACATCAATACAACTCACATTTTCATTTCAAAACAGGAGAGTGTAGATTATTCTTGTAACGACCCCCTAATACGTCATACGCGATACTTATCTGATTAGCGAAAGCATATGTGGTATTCTGAATGTTTATTCCCTATGTGGGAACGTCAGGGGATCGCTACTGGTTGAGCGTAACCCAAATAGATTCTCCGTTGTCCATTCAGATTCCGTTCAACCCTGATTCACATGCAGCTAACTAAATACACATACATACATCATCAATAATACCTCTGGAATGAAATCTAAAACTCATACATGTTTCATCACACATTCATACACATTTCAATTCAAATCCATAAATTTACAGCGGTAGATTCTACTGAAAATCCGGCAGAGTTTCCTCTGTAAATTGGTCATATCCCAAATACAGAATCACCTGTTTAAAACTCAACACCGATCCTAACAACAAAGAAGAAACATACTAATATAAATCCATACACAGCAACATCAATTCATCGCTACAATCTATACATACTGTCTGAAACGTTATATATACATTCAGTCTAGTTCATACAAAATTTACAAGAAACAGAATTCGTTAAGTAACAGTGTCATCAGAGTATATATACAAATGATTCAAGCCTAAGCTAATCATCCTTCTATTTATCCTCGAGTCAGCTTCGGCTATCGTCTGGGCTCCTGCCCCTGTCCCTGTTCATCTGAGTACACAACCTAATGAGATATGAATCCCAGTAGAATAATTTACAATTTAATTATCATTCGAAAACCAGTTGAATACTCAGCGGTGTGAACACCGAAATCGTCTTCCCGAAATCAGTTCGAAAACATCGGAATACCTTATCTTTAAAATCGTTTAAATACATGGAAATTGCGGTAATATATCACAATCATAAAAATCCATTTCTTTAAAAATTAGTTATCAAAAGCGAGTGAAATCCCATGCCCTGTGTATCTCAATCCACGTTGGTTACAAATCCATCAGAATCGAATCTAAATCATCTTCTAATTGCACGTAGTCTAGAGAGAATACCTCTCTTATCGTTGGGTGTGATCCGTAACACCAATCACCCGAATCAAGCCTATATTGTGAGTGTGATCCGTAACACCAATCACTCACTCAAGGACCGGGTGAGAATCAACATCTAGGGCGTCCCCTAGCATGTGCACATACGCCAATTCTCATCCTCATACAGTCTATTCGAACTCACATGCACTCGGTCGGCTATTCCTCAGGGTTCTAGGGTATCACGCCTAAATCACAACGTTTCCCCGTGTAGGTTATCCACCCTTATACTCCCTAAACCTTTCTTAGGGTCGTGCTGGTTTAACGCGCAATCCCTAACTCAGTACAGGTTAAATCTGATAAAAATAGTTTCCTTAAAAACTTCTGACGAGGGATACTTAACGACCGTCCCATACCGGCTATCAAGTACCCAACCCTAAGTAAATCCGTCCTAAAGGCATCCAAACTCGATAAACAAGGTGTCTAACATGCAATTAGGGTTTTCAGCACACAGGCATGCAATTTTATCCCATCGAAAGCAGCACGCAAATCCATACAAGTCGTCTAAATCAGTTAGGTATTCACTAAATCAATTCTAGGGTTCGGGAAGTGTAAATTATCCTACCTGGTCTAGGTCACTTCAATTCAAGTCAGGACTACTGCGAAATCTCTTTTCGAGCCCAATTAATTCCCTGGACATGAAATTGAATATTTAGATTCGTCCACGTCATCCAATTTTCAATCCTAAACCCGGTTACCACGCTTACCTAGGTTAATTAATTGCCTAATTACGTTCGTGATCATTTCGATCATATACCATTAGTTTTTGGGAAAACGGACCTTACCATCGTTTCGGATGATTGAATTCTACGTCCTGATCTCGCCAGGATGCACGCCCGTAAACTCCCAAGACGGCCAAGACACGGCAAGACGGCGGCACAAGACTGGCGCACGGCAAACAAGACGGCGAGGAGGTGCGGTTTGCCTCGAAAATCACACCACGGTGAAGCCCGCAAGCTCAGGAGTCCGAACACGGTGGCACGGCGGTTCACGGCCGTTTGGACGGTGTTTTCCGGCCACGAAGAGTCTCGCACGGCGGACGGCGTGTTGCCTCGATCCGGGCGCGTCCGGCCTCCTTTCGACGGCCGAAACATCGGAAGCGGTGGCGGCTCGGGCTACGGTGGTGGGCGGTGACGGTCGCCAACGGCGTCGGACGGCGCATCGGGCTGGGGAAATTTCGCGCGATGGAGGGGAAAAACGGCGTTTTTCCGGCGTCTCCGGCGGCCGTTGGTGGCGGTGGTTGGTTGCTGGTGGTTGTGGGCAGTGAGGGCTGTCGGTTGGTACCCTTGGTGGCGGCCCACGGTGGCTGTGGTGGCTGTTCACGGTGGAGGAAGGTGGAGAGAGAGAGAGAGAGTGTGGTGAGGAGAGAGAGTGAAATGGGAGAAATGGCGGGCTTTCGCGTAATTTAAAGCCTCCAGGGGAGATCCCGACTTTTCCCAGGCCACCCGGGGATCTTTTAGGGTGTCGGCATCCTTCCAGACATTGGCACACATTTCCATGCAAAAGTCTCGGCCTCCGTCGATGAAAGTGACGCACGAAACTCCTTCCGTTAGTTTCTGATCGCCGGATTGCATTTCTTTCTGTTTGATTGTGTTTCTGGCTTCAAACGACCTTCTGTATCAAGTCATTATCCTTGAAATACGTGTCAGGCTTCGTTTGTTTGGGATTAGGGTTAAAATCAAGTTTTATCTTTTAAAATCCTTTAAAACTCTTTCGAATCTTTTCTGTTGTTACAATTCTACCTTAACCGTTTGCCCCTCTCTTGACCAGGGTCTTCCTCTTTCACTTCTGGTTTGTCCTTACTAATCGCTTCCTGAGGAAATAACTTAAGTTCATACTAATTCCCTCCAACTATGCATTTATGCAATTAAGGCTTAGCGTCTCACTATGGGTTTTCCTCCAAATTTCCCTTTTTCTTCCTAGTTTCATGTTACCTATCACCTAACACATGTAAATTCCATATATAATGATAGTTTAAACCTTATTCCATTCGAAACTGAGGATTTCCAAGCTCAATTCATGTTTTAGAAGTCATTTCTCATGTTAGAAGGCTGCCAGTCGACTGCCATAGAGCTAGCAGTCGGCTGGTTGCTCTCTAGAATTCTACATTTTATATAACACCCCTATCTAGTATTACTCTTAATTATGATATAAATAGATAGGTTCGATAAATTATCTTTATCCTTTATTTAATTAATGTCTGAGCAATTATACCATTAAATTAATTTAAGCAGATTAGGTTCAGGATCTTTTGCTCAGATTAAAAACTTACATGTAAAGCGAAATAACAGAAATTCTATACTACATTGCGAAAGATTAAAATTTCATGCAATTCAAATAATAAGAGTCCAATAATGTCTATTACATTTCTGTATATATGTAACAGGATATATGAAGTACCCGTCCATCAGGAGTCAGGAGATAACAATCCTGTCACACTGACCCCTTTTAAAAATTATTAGGATGGACCGGTTCTTCACATATCCCTTTCCCAGTTCTTTCAAATTTACATCCCATGCCTACTATAAAAAGAATAATCCTAATTGTAAACTAAACATATATGGACTAGGACCCCAAAAATAGGGTTACAACATTTCTTAAACCTAAGAAAGAACTTGATCTCCCGGCCAACTATGAGTTCGCATTTGATACACATTAGCATAATAATGAGAAACACAAGTTTTCCAGTAGATTAACAACTCGAGTGTTAAAAACAACTAATATGTATCAGGGTGCAAGCACCAAAATATTTAACTCTACATTCTTGAAAATAAAATATCACATTGTTCATAAATGTAAACTAGCAAGCAATGTATGATCAATTTAAATGTCAATGAGATAGAAATAGTATTCTTTCAAGTAAGACATCTGGCATGTTAAAAAACACACTATCATAAAATTAACAAAGCATTTATGCTTATCATTCTTAAAACATACTTTTATATCAAAGTTGTGCACACTCGGGCACTCATGGGCACTTGGCCACCTTTAAAATTCTTTGTGCACACTTGGGCATTATGTGGACACTTGGCCACCTTCCTAGGGTCATTATGTGGACACTTGGCCACCTTCTTAGGGTCATTATGCACACTTGGGCACTACGTGTACACTGGGCCACCACTTAGGGTAATTGTGCACACTTGGCACTCTGTGGACACTCGGCCACCTTCCTAGGGTCATTGTGCACACTGGGGCACTACGTGGACACTAGGCCACCACCTAGGGTAATTGTGCACACTTGGGCACTCTGTGGACACTCGGCCACCTTTATAAAAATCTTTAACAAATCTCAAGGGAAAATTTTCTTTTATTGAAAAATAATACTAGTGTACATCTTTTTTTTAAAAAAAATTCTACATAATTTAAGAATAATTGTCCCTTTCTTGGAATTTTGAAATTAATGTACACTACTCATAAGAATTCTATTATTTTCATGATTGATTTCCCCTTTATTTGGAAATTATTACAAATGTACCTTTCTTGTAAAAATAATAACATTTTTGAGAGTAACTTCTCTTTCCTTGGAATTTAACTTTAACGTTCCATTCTTATAAAAATTCTAGTAATTTCAAGACTAATTTCTCCTTTATTGAAAATTAATTCCAATATACATTTCTTATAAAAACTTTAATATTTTCAAGGGTAATTTCTCCTCTCTTGAAGATTAATTTTCTCATATAATAACAATATCATTTCTTATAAACTTCTACCGACTCAAAAGCAATTTTTTTTCTTCCAATAATAAATCCCCATATTTTTGAGAAATAATACTAAGGTGCGTCACTCATAAATCACAAGAATAAATTCCCTAGACTCATCCTAGGGAGATTTATTAGATTGGCAATTCAATTTTCTTCCTTTATTCTCTATTAACACACTTAAATGGCAGGGTTTCCTTCCTTCAACTTGAATTTAACACCATGTAATGCTATTCTTTTACCAACAACATACCCGTGCTATCTCATCTATCAACATTTCAATAAACCACACAAGCTAGCCAACAGACATACATTTTGTCAAGAATGCAGGTACACCATTATGTTCCTAAGAAAACTTGTAAAAAATGTTGGTTACATCACTTAAAACATGGAACATAATCTCAAATTGTTAACCTACCTTGCTTCCTGTCTCTTTGACTAAATCTCTCTCTTCTTGGTACATTTCTAGGCCATTTTTCCTCGGAAATTGATCCCAATTATTTTTCTGAGGAAATAATTCAAATCTTAGACGGGTTCTTTCTTTTAATTAGGCTTTCCTACTTCAATTTATTAAATTCATAAGCCGGCCTAATTCTTAAACATTTTTAGGGTCAATTTCGATAGGAAAACATAAAATTGGAGTATTTTAAATTGTACCGGGAGTTTTGAAAGCTCAAAATTTGCTTTCGGCAGCTTTCCAGTAATTTTGGCAATGGCGCACGGTGGAGCACAGCGGTGGACAGCAACTGGGGTCAAAAAATACACCAAAATGTAGCCCGCAACTCGAGGATGCTAGATCTGAGGTCCATTCGGTGAAACACGACTGTTTAGATGACGTTTTCTGATGATAAAGGCGGCGGATAATAAAACTATTTTTCCCCCGTCCCGGGCTCATGGTGGCAGCACTCCACCAACTGGAAGTTGTCAAAGGAAGCTGGTAGCTTAGGCTACCTAATGGTGGTAGTGGTGTGGCCAGACGACGTCGGATGGCAGAGATCGCGATGGGAGGAGAAAGAGACTATTTTTGTCTGCTGTGGCGTCCATCGACAGGCGTTAATGGCGGCTAGAGGTCGGTGATGTCGAGCTGCACCCATTGTAGGGTCCAGCGGCAACACAGGGTAGCATTTTCGGTGGCTGGTGGCAGTGGAAAAATGAGAGAGAGAAGAGAGAGAAATTATGTAGAGGAAAGAGAGAGGAAAGAAAAAATGAGAGGGAAAAGTGGGGTTTTGAAGTTTTAAGGCCTCCAAGGGAATTTTGGTCTTTTTATCCCTTCGCCCGAGGTAAATTCCAGATGTATTCTCCAATCTGGGTAAGAATACAGGCTCATATGGAAGGAATTCAGAATTCTTTTGAAGATTTAAAGCCTTCCAAATTACTTGCTAACTTCTTAAAGCCAAATCGAGTTTTCTTCCGCCAAATAAAATTTTAACTTCGAAAAATTCTCAAATTTTAACCACAGGCTTAGAAAATTACGCTTAATTTAATTTCAAAAAAATTTAAATTTATTTTACCTAGTTTAATTTATTTTAAAAATCAGGTTATTACATTTTACAAGACAGTAGTCAGCCAATCGACTGTTAGTAGGCTACCAATCAATTGCTAGGTAGAATTATAGACCCGACAGTCGACTGATGAGGTGACCAATTGATTGATGAGGCGACCAGTCAACTACTACACCTCTGTATCAGTTTTTGGGTTTGTAAAGAACATGACAGTTGACTGGTACATGCTGGTAGTCAGCTGTTATGTTTTTCGATAGTTCAGAAACTTTGGTTTTTCACCAATTTTCAGTCCATATTCCATCTCATTCCAGTTTTAAAATGCATGAACTTAGTTTCTAATCATTTTCGTCCAAAACCCAATAAATTTCATGTTTAAACATCACTCGTACAACAAATCCACACATGTAAATCGGATAAATAGTGAAACCTAGGTGAAAAATCTGATTTAAGCTAAGAAATTACCAAAATGGAAGTTAAAGATCATGCATTTCAATTCAGAAACATATTTCTAACCTTAAGCCACCTTAAAATCGGTCCTTCTACTCCATAAAGCCAAAAAATCCAAAAATTCCCTAACCTAGCTATTTTCATTTTCTCCCCTAAATTCAGAAGATTTAATGCATTTTAGGAACAGAAATTTACTCTTAAATGATGTCTGAGATGTTTATTGTAACACCCCATGTTCTTTCAATTATATCTAAATTTATGTTTTCTTAATTAATTAGATAAATTGCCATAAAGTGTGGTAAATTGCTAGTGTCATTTAATGATCATAATAAAGGTGCTAAGAATAACATTGCAAAAAATGAAGAGCTTGATGAATGTTCCTCGTTAGTAGCCTAAATTCCAAGGAGGGAAGTGTAGGGAAATTGAGTATATGCATGTGGAAATTGATGGAGCATGTAAATTTTAAATTGTATGTATATATAGATATTAGACTCCATGACCAACAAGGAAATAAAAAGGAGTATAGCCAATTTAAATTGCATGCACATCCAAGTGGTGAAGAATAAGAGTTTTGTATATATATATATATACACACCCACGTGACTAAGACAAAAAGTGAAAAAGAAAGAAGAATAAGGCATCCCAAACATATAGACATATGGGTGTACACATGCAAGTGGAAAAAGAAAGAAAAGTGTGAAGCATTTCAACATATACACATGGAGTTGATGAAGGGTGTGGGTTTAAAATATAGGTATATATATATCTACTTGGCCAAAAGGAAAAGGGGAGTGGAAAATGTATAGCAATTAAGTCTACACATAAATACACATGTGCATTTGGGGAGGAGAAATTTGTGATCTTCTTCCCTTCCTTCCTTACGTGACCGAATAGACAAAGGAAAGGGTGTAGAAATTTTTCTAAGGTAAACACACATTTAGGAAGGAACACTACTCAAGTGTAGTTTGCTTGTGGGGGTACCTAACGTGCAAATAATGAGAGTACCAAAATTACAAGCAAGAAATTACAAGGTGTTTAGGGAATAATAACCAAAAAAAAAAAAGGGAGAGCAACCGAATGATCATGGAACAAAAAGAGTGGGACATTTAAGAATATATATATCTATCCATTCATGCACGACAAGGCCTTTGGAGGAAGTGGTTAAAAGTGCAGATTTATTTCAATGGAAGAAAGAGTGTAAACTTAATTTACATAGTATATATATATGTGTGTATGTGTACGGTGAAACCATCTCCTTCCCTCCCTTCCATTGATGTGCAAACGTGACCGAGTAGGATTGCAAAGGTGGAAGCTAGCTGTGTTTTTCCTTTCTTTCCCTTCTTGGCATGAGCAAGTGGACAAGGGAAGGGTGTAAGGGAAGTAAATGGTACTTAAAAATTACACATGAGACTAATACATTAAGTAAAACACAAGATTCCAAGGAAAAAAGGGGCTGCACGTGGGAATCTTTGTTAATGGCAATAATAATTAACTAAGGAGAAGAAGGAAACCAAATACATGAGGTAATGGAAATTTGATATTTTATATGCACACATGTACCCACTCGGCAATAGAGAAGGAGTGAATAAAAAATAAAATAAAATATGAGGAAGTAGGAAAGGATGAAGCGTGAGTGTGGGACAAGTAACACCATTGTTACAAGAAAGTGGGCTGCACGTGATAAAGAGAGGAGATGACACCCTTTTAGCTGACAACAAGCACAAAAAAAGGAATGGAATGGAAATTATATTTTTTTTATGCATGGAAGCATGCATACGCCACCCAAACAAAGAGAAAAGAGGAGTAGAGAGTCTACATTTAGACAAATACATGCACACACACTTGGACGTGTCCCTAAAGGGAGAGAGAGAGAGCATGTAACATTAAAACCACACACATACATGGCAAAGAAAAGAGAAGGAAAGGAGAGTAGCCCGCATTTGGAGAAAGGCCCCCACCTATTTGGTCAAAGCAAAGAGGGAGGGATTTAGTTAAAGAAAAAGGAAGTAAGGTGTAGAAGGAGATCAAAGGAAGGGCTAAGATCACTTCTTTCTTGTCATCCTTGAGGTAGGTTAGCAATTTTAAGATTGTGTTTCCTGCTTTAGTATATGCAATCAACATGTTTTTACAAGTCTTTGATAGAACATGATTGTCTTCCATACATTCTTGACAAAATGCATGTATGTTGGCTAAGCATGTTTGATTGATTGGGATGTTGGTTGATGTGATGACATGAATATCATTGTGGGGAAAGGATTAGGGTTAGATAATGTTATTTTCATGATGAACTATGACTATACATGATAGAAATGGATGGATGCTTTTGAAAACCATGCTTCCTCCATAAAACTCCCTTTTGGCCGAATGAGAGAGGAAAGTTACATGAAATTGGGTGTGAAATTTCTAGTTGCGCTTGGTGAAAAAAATGATGTCCATGGAGGAAAGAAACCATACCATTTTAAGGGTGTTAATGAAAGAATAAAAGAGGGAAATTGAATTTGCAAATTAACCAATTTCCTTAGGCCAAGTCCATGGTATTTACTCTTAAAGTTTATAAGCAATGCACCTTAATATTATTTTTCAAAAAAAAGGGGATTTATTCTTGAATTTTATAAGAAATGCACATCAATATTAATTTCCAAGAAAGGAGAATTTATTCTTAAAGATATTAGAACCTTATAAGAAATGTACATTAATAATAATTTCTAAGAAAGGGGAATTTATTCTTAAAATATTAGAATCTTATAAGCAATATACATCAATATTAATTTCCAAGAAAGAAGAATTTATCCTTAAATTTATTAGAATTTTATAAGAAATGTACATTAATATTAACTCCCAAGAAAGGGGAAATTATGCTTGAAATTATTAGAATTTTACAAGAAATGCATATTAATATTAATTTTCCAAGAAAGGGGAATTTATTCTTGAAGTTATTAGAATTCTATAAGGGATGTACATTAATATTCTTTTTCAAGAAAGGGAAAGTTATTCTTGAAGTTTATTAGAATTTTAAAAAGATGTACACTAGTATTATTTTTCAAGAAAAGGAAAATTTCCTTTAAAACTTGTTAAAGATTTTATAAAGGTGGCCAAGTGTCCACAAGTGCCTAAGTGTGCACAAAGATTTATAAAGGTGGCCAAGTGTCTACATAGTGTCCAAGTGTGCACAAGAGATTCTATAAAGTTGTCCAAGTGTCCATAAGTACCCAAGTGTGCACAAAGATTTATAAAGGTGGCCAAGTGTCCACAAGTGCCCAAGTGTACATAAAGAGTTATAAAGGTGGCCAACTATCCACATAGTGCCCAAGTGTGCACAACTATTATATAAGAGTAAGTTTTAAAAACGATAAGCATAAATAGGTTTGTTAATTTTATGATAACGTGTTTAATAGCATACAAAAATGTTTTATTTGAAAAGAATAATATTTTATCACATTGACACTTAAATTGATCATACAATGCTTGCCAATTTATATTTATGAATAATGCTGTGTTTTTTTATACATACCAAGAATGTAGAATTAAATATTTTGGTGCTTGTACCCTGATACATATTAGTTGATTTTTAAACCCCGAATTTGTTAAGCTACTAGGGAACTTGTGTTTCTCATTTATATGCTAATATGTATCAGATGCGAACGTTTAGTAGGGTCGGGGAGATAGAAGTTTCATTTTATTAGAACTAAAATTTTTGTAACCCTTATTTTGGATCCTATTCTAGATATATATTGGTTTAGAACTAAGATTATTCTTTTGGCTATGTATATGAGATGTACATGGGTAGTTATTGGGGAAAAGGATATATGAAGGGCCAGTTCATTTCCATTATTTGTAAAGGGATTTGAGTGACAAGATTGTTGTCTCCTGACTCTTGATGGACGGGTACTTCATATATCCAGATACATGTTCACAAAGAATGTAATGGACATTGATGGGACATTATTATTTTGTATGATATGAAGTTTTAAATTTCGTTGTGATGTGTAGTATTTTATGTCCTTTGTGCATTTAAGGTTTAATCAAAGCAAAAGATCCCGAACCTAATCCGCTTTAATAAAACTTACTGGTATAACTGCTCAGACTTAATAATGAAAAGATAAGAATAATGTACCAAACTTATCTGTTTACATTGGAGGAAATGTAATACTAGATAAGGGCGTTACATTTACTAAGCTATGGATAAAGAGTTCTTATCTCAAATCCGGCTATGGAAGAATTTCCATTTGCTTCCTTTCCCTTTTCTCCTTTGCTCGTGTGATCTCTTTTCTTCTCAGTGTTAAAAGTGTGCTGATGAGGGAAGAAGGAATGCATATAAAGGAGTATAGAGAAGTTGCAATGTGGGAGCTTCAGGGACCATCTTGCAAAAGCATGAAATTTGCATGTTAATCCTTCTCATTGAAATCCTAAATTCCTTATTTCATTTAAGTCCTTTTTTTCTTAAATCCTAAAATTTCTTGCTTCATTTTAAATCCTTAGAGAAAATTTCCAAAATTATCCTCAATGGTAATAATTTCAAGGTAACGGGTATTATAGTTCTCCCCCCTCAGTGCAAACCTAGGCCAGATAGTCGACTATTAGGAACCTGGCAGTCAGTTGATAAGCTTCTATTTTCACTTCTGGGTTTCCAAGAACACAATAGTCGACTGCGAGGATAGCCATTCGATTGCTTAGTGCAGACCCGGGCCCGACAGTCGACTGTTAGGTGTCTGGAAGTTGGCTGATAGGCCTTTGTCTACACTTTTGGGTTTTCCAGGAACACAACAGTCGACTGCCCCTACTTAGCAGTTGGCTGATATGCTCCGCTGCAGTTCAGAAAACATGATTTTGATAAAAACCCAGTCTAGGATGCATTATATTTTCAAATATAAATATATGAGCTTAGTTCCCATACAATAAACTTTACTTTTCATTAAACATTTCTTTTTCATTAGCTCAAACATGGTACATTCTAGGAAATCTAGTCTATATATCTAGATGAACACAACCCAGCCCTTCCAATCCATTACAAGCACATATATGAGCATACATTCAGCAACACAACATCCCATCAAAGTAGAAAAGCATACAGAATGTAGGTTTAACCCCAAATCTCAGTTCAAACATGTAAAAATCCAAATTTTCCAAAAATAGTAACATTTCAGAACAAGATGGGGTTTAGGATGGATTGCTACCAAGATTCCTTGCAAATGTGTGTGCTTGGTGTGCTAGGATGACTCTCCCCTTGCTATAGGACGAATTCCCAGCCTCAAATTTGCCTCTCCCTTTAGAAATTCTTCTTCTCCCTCTTGCCCTAGCTCTCTCTCTCTCTCTACTCGCCCTTGATCTCTCTCTCTCTCTTTAAGTTTTTGAAGTTTGGGCATTAAGGGAGGGTTTAGGGCTTCAGCTAGGGTTTAAGAGAGGTTTTGAAAATTGCTATCTAGTCCCTAAGCTCTTTCGCAATTTTAGACTCGCTCATCTTTCCCTTTTCAATTGAGCCTTCATAATTGGAGTGGATGTTACACATACCAACATAATAAGGACCTATGCTTCCTTCCATACAAAGCTTCATAGGGTGTCATACCTATGTTAGAGTGGAAACTATTGTTATAGGAAAATTCTATTTATGGCAAGCTCTTATCCTAATTCCCTTTATACTCTAAGGCACAAGCCCTAAGCATATCCTCTAAAGTTTGGATTGTCCTCTCTGTCTATCCATCTGTCTGGGGATGATATATGGTACTAAAGTTCAACCTGTAACCCCCCAATCCTATAGTTCCTTTTTAAGTTATTTAAATAATATAAGAAATATACTATAAGATTGGTGAATTACTACCTCCTTTACTCGAGTTAAATTTTTAATATTTATCAACTGACATAATTAGTATTATTGTTCTGAGCTACTATGCTCGGGATCTCACACGTTATGCAGCCAAAAATACATTAAATTAATTGACATAAAACATACATATATATCTCTACATTCATTTACAGTGTAAACATATCATTTGTTAGACATATATCTAGGGATATGTGAGAGTGTTAACTAGGGCAAGGAGATAACAAGCCTATCACTTATACCCATTTAACAAAAATAGCTAGTGGATTCTTAGCTCACATATCCTAATACTTCATATACATCAAAACTATTCTCCTAATCCTTTTATCAAAATATCATAAGGATTCAGGGTATTAGGCATAACAAAAACTTTCCTAGCACTTTACATACTTAAGGTGTAAGAGAAATTTCCCATATATACATAACCCACACTTCATGAATAACGGGAAAATACCCTAGGAAGGGTATCTCCACCACTTCCACCTCCACTTCCAGCACTATTTAGAACCTAGTCATATGATACAAACCAGCATTTTTATGAGAATAAATCCCAGTAGCATTAATAACCAGTTTTCAAAATAGCTAGTTTGTACCACCGTAAAATCATGTGAAAATTCTACATTCTTTTTCATAAAAATAATACATCTATTGGGTTATCTTGTATAACATTTCATTTACCCTTCATACTTGCATGCATTACTGACTTTATAATCTTAGGGCATAGTATATATCTCATAAACTTATTAGAACATATAGGTAACATAACATCATTCATATAACTTTCATTATAAAACAAAGAGCAATAAGGAAATAAGAGCACTTCTTGTTGGCTTCTGCCAAATATCATCATCATATAATTGCATAATATAAGAGAAATCTGAAGGGTCATCATGTGCATCTCTCCATACTTTCGAATATGTACTCTAGTAACTATGCCTATTGGCAATCCTCAACTTCATATCATATTTGTGTACATTCTAGAGTGATCCTCCAGTGGATCCAAGTACAATAGAGTCCCCACATTTTGGTTCCACACATTGAGTACATACTGGGGTCCCCAAAACACTATTCATAAAAATATATATAGGGGTGAACTGGTGCATATTATAATTCTGTAAATTCTAAGTATATGACTTTTCATTTACATTGGCCATTAAGTCACTAACTTATAATTTACAACTATCACGATAATCGTGGGATGTCCAATCACCATCCCATACCAGTAATTAGTCATTTAGATATGCACCTGTCTACCACAAATACATATATTAAGAATACAATTCTCATTTCTCTTATGCATTCTTGCTCTTTCCTTTTAACTTTTATCACTTTCATGCTCTTTCTCATTTACATTCAAAGTATATGTTACCTTTATTATGATTTAAGTTTAATCTATAGTTTGGATTAAGTTTTTAGGCTAGATATCATTCAAACATGTAATTAAGTTCATATTTTCATCACAAAAGGTGGCAGTCGACTGGTACCACACTACAAGTCGACTAGTTGCATTCTGATTAATCTTCGAAATTCTAAACAAAGAGCTATTAGTCGACTGCTAGGTTCTTAACAATCGATTGCTAGCTTACTGTTGGGCCGAGCAATCGATTTCTGTGTCAGAGTAGTCAGCTGCTCTATTCTTGGGCATTTTTAGAAAAGGAAGAACACGACAGTCGACTTCTAGGTTCTCGACAGTCGACTGCTAGCATTTTGTATACATTTTTGAGCATCTTAAGAGCACGATAGTCAACTGCTGCACTATGGCAGTTGGCTGCTGTGTCTTGCCCTATTTTATGAATTGTCATTGACCCAGATTTTCCATCCAAAAACTTGTTTTTAAACCCATTTTGAAATTGATGAACTTAAGATAAACTTCTTATTACCATTTAACACAAGAAAATAGCCCAAAACTTTTTTTTGTTCAAGCTAAAAAACCCATTTTTTAGAAGCAAATTTAAGCATGCACAAGTATCTTCAATCGATTAGAAATACCCAATAGTAATTAAAAACAATAAGAATGTAGTTTTTAATCCCTTTCTCTTTCAAATAAGTTCAATTTCACAAATTTCAATAGTATGAACAGTAAACTATGAAATAAAGGAATTGGGTTATCATGCTACCTTTTTGTTGATTTCTAATCCGTGTTTTTTGATTGGGAAGTGTTCTGGAGTGATTTCCTAGCTCCTAGAAGGCTTAAATCCAAGTAACAGTGTTGTTTGCTTACAATTCCTTCTATTTCTCTCTCTAGCTCATCCTTTCTCTCTCTAGAGTTTAGACTTTTAGGAATCACAATGAAGAGTCTGAAGGGTTGGCCTATTTATAGGTAATTCGACTATTTGCAATTCTGCTCCTAATTCTTGACCATTCAACCCAAAATGATCATTCTTCCAACTATATATTAAATTACCATTTTATCCCTAGCTCACTGGCGGGAAGTTTTCAAAATTATGTTGCTATAGTAAATCTTTTGGCTAAAATTATAGCCTATTGCCTTGATGTTTTGAAAATTCTCACATCCATCCTCACTTCATCTTTTTCCTTTCAATTTGGTCCCTATTCTTTCTCTTCACCTGAAACTCTCATTCTAATGCATCTATATGTAATTTAATGCAACAAACACAAACATTCAATTCATTAAAATAAACAATCATCTCTTGAATATGAAAAAGCAGATGTTACACAACCTATTACCAAAAGCTTCTTGCAGGGTTTTCCAAAATCTAGAGGTAAATTTAAGATCTCTATCTGAGACAATGTTGATGGGTACTCTATGAAGTCTCACTATCTCCTGAATATATAATTGAGCTAATCTATCCAAGGAGAAATTGATCTTAATGGGTAGGAAATGAGTGGATTTAGTCAACCTATCTACTATTACCCAAATAACATCATTTCCTGATTGGGTTCTGGGTAAACCCACCACAAGTCCATTGAAATTTTGTCCTATTTTTACTCTGAAATATCTAAGGGCTGTAGTAATCTAGTAGTTTCTAATGTTCAATATTCACCTATTAACATACTAGACACTTGGACATGTGCTCTGCTATATGCTTTAACATACCTGACCACTAAAACCTTTCCTTAAAATCTTGATACATCTTAGTGGCTCTAGGATGAATGGTATATTTACTTTGATGGGCTTCCTCTAATATTTTATCCATTAATCCTCCAGCTCCAGGAACATAAATTCTATTCTGGAAAGTTACCATTCCATTAGCCCCCTTCGTGAATTCCTTTGAATCCTTTAGAGACTTTAGGAATTCATCATCCTTTTGAGCTTCTAGGATTTGAGCCCTAAGAGTTCTTTCAATCCTTAGCTCACTTAGACAGATTTTGTTAGGTAACACTAGAGTATACAAACTCAAGTTCCTAAATTTTTCTATCAAATCCATTTCACTCATCATCATTTATGCTACATGGAGGGATTTCCTACTTAAAGCATCTATCATAATATTTTCCTTACCTGGATGATAATTTAATTCAAAATCATAATCCTTAATAAATTTCATCCATCTCCTCTATCTCATATTCAATTCCTTCTAGTCAAAAAGGTACTTGAGACTTTTATGGTCACTAAATACCTCAAATCTAGACCCATAAAGGTAATGTCTCCAAATTTTCAAAGCAAACACTATGACTGCCAATTCTAAATCATGGGTAGGATAATTTCTCTCATGAGGTCTTAACTAACTAGAAGCATAGGCCACTACCCTTCCTCCTTACACAGGACACATCCTAAACCTTTCTTATATGTATATCAGTATAATTCAAAATTTTCTAAAGGGTCTAGGATGACTAAGATAGGTGCGGTGGTTAATTTCTCTTTTAAATTTTGAAAGCTTTATTCACATCTTGAGTCCCACATAAATGGAACATCCTTCTAGGTTATTTTGGTCATTGGCATTATTATTTGCAAAAACCCCTGAATAAATTACCTATAATATCCTGCTAACCCAAAAAAACTACGAACTTCCGTTATAGTAGTAGGTATTTCCTAGTTTACTACTGCTTTGATTTTACTAGGATCTACTGACACTCCATCCTTAGAGATTACATGCCCTAGGACCTCACTTCTTCTAACTAAAACTCACACTTCTCTAATTTAGCATATAGTTATTTCTCCCTAAGTATTTGCAACACTATTTTGAGGTGTTGTTCATGCTCTTGTCGATTTCTAGAGTATACAAGAATGTCATCAATAAACACCACCATGAACTGATCAAGATAGGGTCTAAAGATGTTGTTCATGTAGTCCATAAAAATGGCTAGAGCATTTTTCAAACCAAATGGTATTACAAAAAATTCATAATGCCCATAGCTAGTCCTAAAAGTAGCCTTAGGTCTTCGAAAAGACAGTGGCTCCTCTTAGTTGGTCTAATAGATCATCAATCCTAGAGAGGTGGTATTTTGTTCTTCAAAGTTACTCTATGTAACTATCATAATCTATGTACATTCTCATACTTCAATCTTTTTTCTTTACAAACAAAATTGGTGCTCCCCATGATGAGGCGCTAGGCCTAATTAATTGTCTTGCTACAAGGTCCTTTATTTGCACTTTCAACTCACTTAGCTCTAAAGGAGATATCCTATAGGGTGCTATAGAGATTGGTCTCATTCCAGAAACTAACTCTATAGATAATTATACTTCTCTTTCAGGTGGGAGATTCACAATCTTTGTTGGAAACACATTAGGAAACTCACACACTATAGGAATATCATCTAACTTCTGCTGAAACTCTACCTTTGAGGAACATAGGAAACTCATCCTTTGATTTTTCCTCTCAATCCCCTTGTTTATTGGTTTAGTGTTTATAAAAATCACAGACTTACCTGAATAGTCCAAAATTACATTTTTAGAAGAGAGCCAATCCATTCCAAGAATAACATCCAATTTAACCAAGGGTAAATAGATAAGGTCCACAATGAAAGGTTTATTTTCAATCAAAATGGAACAATTCAAACGGAACAATGAATTCATAGCATGTTCATTAGTAGGGACGACCATAGATAGTTCATAGGGTAGGCTAGACATGTGTAAGTTCAATTTATTAGCACACTCTAATGAAAGAAAAGAATGGGTGGGCCAGAATCATACAATACAATTAAAGGAACATTATTAATAAAACATATACCTTTCATCAAATCCTCAGACTGGGCCACCCTTTACCTTTGAGGGTATAAACCCTTCCCTTGATCACGGGTCTGGGGGTCTTGGCTGACTTCTTAAAAAATGCACAGTCTTTAGCATAGTGCCCTGATTTACCAACTTAAAGTAGACATTTTATCCTATTAAGCATGGTCTGTCTCCTTGGTTCTTCCCACACTTTGAATAGTTTTTTGGGGTGGCTAAGGCATTCATAAGTCTTTTATCTGTTTTACCCTTCACAAATTTACTATCACGTCCCTTACTGTATCCTAATGGTGCCTTCCTCTTGAAGAAGCTGGATTCCTGTTTCCCTTTCTTTAATGCCGCCAAGGTCCTAGAGGCAATACGACACTTGTTTACCATAGTAGCATAATCTCTGATTTCCTGAGATGCAAATTCATGATATAACTCAGGATCCAAGCTATTTTCCAAGTGCATGGCCTTCCATGCTTCATCAAGTCTCCATTTCAAGTAAGAGGAGAATTTACACAACTCCTTAAACCAGGCTAAGTGTTCCTCAAGTGGCCTACCTCCCTGCTTGATTTGCAGGAATTCCCCCTTCTTTGGCATTTCTTTCAGTCTGTGGAAAGTATTTGTTCAGAAAGGTCTCTTTGAATGACTCTCAGGTAACCTATTCTCCTTGGGCTTCCATTAATTGCTTGGTTCCCTTCTGTAACGCCTCTATCTAGTATTACAATTCATCCAATGCAAACAGATAGGTTCGGTACATTATTCTTATCCTTTTATTTAGTTAATGGCTGAGTAGTTACACCATTAAATTTCATTAAGCGGATTAGGTTTGGGATCTTTTGCTCAAATTAAAAACTTGTATGCACAGTGGAATAGATAAACATATACTAAACTATACAGTGGAAATTTAAACTTTCATGTAATTCAAATAATACAAGTCCAATAATGTCCATTACATACTGGTAAACATGTCCTCAGATATATGAAGTACCCGTCTATCGGAAGTCAGGAGACAACATGTTTGCCACTTAGACTCCCTTAAAAATTTCTAAGGATGAACCGAGCCTTCCCATATCCGTCCCCAGGGATATACCATATACATCTCATGTTTACTGCTAAAAGAATAGTCCTAATTCTAAACAATATGTCTAGACTAAGACCCAAAATAGGGGTTAAAAAAATTTTCTTTAACCTAAAAGGAAACTTCTATCTCCCGACCCTGCTAAGCGTCAGCATTTAATACATATTAGCATATAAATGAGAAACACGAGTTTCCCAATAGCTTAACAATTCGATTTTTATAAAAACAACTAATATGTATTAGGGGGTAAGGACCAAAATATTTAATCCTACATTCTTGGAATAAAAACATAGCATCGTGCATAAACATAAATTGGCAAGAAATGTATGATCAATTTAAATGTCAATGTGATAATATTCTTTTCAAGCAAAACATCTTTGCATGCTATTAAACATGTTATCATAACATTAACAAACCATTTCAGCTTATCATTCTTAAAATTTTCTTTTATATAATAGTTGTGTACACTTGGGCACTATGTGGACACTTGGCCACCTTTATAAAAATCTCTTGTGCACACTTGGGCACTTGTGGACACTTGGCCACCTTTCTAGGGTCATTGTGCACACTTGGGCACTATGTGAGCACCTAGCCACCTTTATGATTCTTTGTGCACACTTGGGCACTTGTGGATGCTTGGCCACCTTTCTAATTCTTTGTGCACACTTGGGCACTTGTGGATACTTGGCCACCTTTATAATTCTTTAACAATTCTTAAGGAAAATTTTCCTTTTATTGAAAAATAGTACTACTTTACATCTCTTTAAAATTCTAAATAATTTGAGAATAAGTGTCCATTTCTTGTAGTTTAATATTAATGTACACTTCACATAAAAATTCTATTAATTTCATGATTAATTTCCCCTTTCTTTAGAAATTACTATAATGTAAATTTCTTGCAAAAATACTAATACTTTCGAGAATAATTTCTCCTATCTTGGAAATAAATTTTAATGAACATTTCTTATAAAATTTTCAATATTTTCAAGAATAATTTCTCCTTTCTTGGAAATTAATTCTAATGCACAATTCTTATAA
This sequence comes from Senna siamea, assembly GCA_031216115.1. Taxonomy (NCBI): domain Eukaryota; kingdom Viridiplantae; phylum Streptophyta; class Magnoliopsida; order Fabales; family Fabaceae; genus Senna; species Senna siamea. Next base: position 20,353,148 of record CM062363.1, on the reverse strand, counting down.
AAATTTTGGTATTTTCAAGAAATATTTTCTCCTTTCTTGAAAATTAATTCTGAGGTAAATTTCTTATAAAAATTCTAATATTTCAAGGATAATTTCTCCTTTCTTGGAAATTAATTCTATTGCACATTTCTTACGAAAAATTTTAATATTTCAAGGATAATTTCTCCTTTCTTGGAAATTAATTCTATGGAACATTTCTTATGAAAAATTATAATATTTCAAGGATAATTTCTCCTTCCTTGGAAATTAATTCTAATGTACATTTCTTATGAAAAATTCTAATATTTCAAGGATAATTTCTCTTTTCTTGGAAATTAATTCTATTGCACATTTCTTATGAAAAATTATAATATTTCAAGGATAATTTCTCCTTCCTTGGAAATTAATTCTAATGTACATTTCTTATGAAAAATTCTAATATTTCAAGGATAATTTCCCTTTCCTTGGAAATTAATTCTAATGCACATTTCTTATAAAAATTCAAGCATTTTAAGAATATTTTCTTTTCTTGCAATAATAATAGTATCCTCTCTTATGTCCTCAATAATAAATTCTCACATTTTTTAATTAATATCATGGTGCATAGCTTATACATCCCAAGAATAAATTTCATGGACTTGGCCTAGGGAGATTCATTAATTTGGCAATTCAATTTCCTTCTTTTATTCCTTAATAACACCATTAAATAGTAGGGTTTCTTTCCTTTATGGTCATCATAAATTTAACATCATCTAACCCTAATCCTTTTCCAACACAATATGCATGCCATCTCATCCACCAACATCCCAACTAACCACTCATGCTTAGCCAACATACATACATATTGTCAAGAATGTAGGAAAACAATTATGTTCCATAGAAAGCTTGTAGAGACATGTTGGTTGCATAAACTAAAGCATAGAATACAATTTTAAATTGTTAACCTACCTCTTTAGTGCCTTAAGATGATTTTGCTTGGCTTCCTCTTTAATTCTTTGCTCCTTTTTCTTTCCTCCTTGAGCACCTTTTGTAATGACCCCCTAACTCATAATATACTTTCCTCTATCAGAGTAGCAGAAGCATATAACGTTTTAAAATTTTTTTTTTCATTTTTCCCATGTCAGAGAAACATCAGAGGGTCGCTACTGGTTGAGTGTAACCCAAATAGACTCTTCTCACAGTCCATTTAGATTCCACTCAACCCTAAGTCCTATGCAGCAATTCTATTATCACATACAAACCATAATATGCTCTGGAATATAATTACTAACATTTCACTAAATTCATTCAAATTCATTTCAAAATAAACCATTCTTCCATGCCATTTCCCTACCAAAAATTTGGCAAAGTTTCCCCTAAAAATTGGACATTTTCCATAAATACAAACAATAAAAAACCACAAAATACATCCAGTAAATTCATCAGAATTCAATACCAACAACATAGATATATACATATACACAATTCAAGCCTAATTATGTCACAATGTCATCCCACTATCCTGCTTCTGCCCAACTATGTCCTAGGAATTCCCTATTCTTGATCATCTGAGCAAACAACTTCATGAGATGAACAATCCCAGTAGAGAAATTTACAATTTACAGTGCTTAAATAGTTGGATGCTTAGCTGTGACAATACACAGAACACATCTCCCCATATTCAAATTAAATGCATGATAATTACCGTATTCTTTAAAATATAAAACACATGGGAAATTGATGCAAATGATAAAATGAGTATAAAATCTTTATTCTGAAAATTTATACAAAAATTCTTATTTAAAATCATGCCTGGGGGTTTTCATATACTTATCAGCCACAAGTCTCATGTGACTGTTCATTATTCTTCCAATTGCATGACGTTTTACAGAAAAGCATCATTTTTACATTGCGTGTGATCTGTAATACCAATCACCCGAAAACACACCTATATTGTGAGGGTGATCCGTGACACCAATCAATCACTCAAGGATCAGGTGAGAATCAACATCCAGGGCATCCCCTAACATGTGTACAAATACTAATTCTCATCCTCATACAGTCTATATAGAACTACATACGCATATCCAACCAATTCTCAAGGTTATAAGATATTAAACTTAACCCAAAAATGTTACCCTGTATAGGTTATCCCCCCTTATACTCCTTAAACCTTTCATAGGGTTGTCCTGGTTTAACGAATAATCCCTAATGAATATAGACTAGTCTAATTAAAAACCATTCATTTTACAAAAATGTCTGTATAAGGGATATTCAACGGCCATCCCATACTGGCTATTGAATACCCACCTTAAGTCAGTTCATCCCTATGGCATATAAATCCAATAGCCAAACATATCAAACACGTAATAGGAATTCTCAACACATAGGAATACATATAAACTCATATATTTCAACATGCATTCCCATGCAACAAAGTTATTCTAAACAAGCATTCACAGTGTCAATTTAAAGTTCAAGGGAGCGTAAATCACTTTACCTTTTATCGTTTGCTCCTAATTTGGTTGGGATTTTCTGTTTCCTCGGAATTGATCCTAATTAGTTCCCTGGGAAAAATAATTAAATTCTTAGGCGGGTTTTTCTTTCAATTAGGCTTTCCTAAGTTAATTTATCAAATTCTTAAGCCGGTATAATCCTTAAACATGTATGGGGTCAATTTCGATAGGAAAATATCAAATTGGAGTATTTTAAACTATACCGGGGGTTTTAGAAGCTTGAAATATGATTCTAGCAACTTTTTAGCAACTCCGGTGATGGTGCACGGTGGAGCACGGTAGCAGATGATGGCTCACAGCGATGCATAGTGATGCATAGTGGCGAGGGTCGAAAGATACACCAAAATGTAGCCCGTAACTCAAGGATGTCATATATGTGGTCCGTTCAGCAAAACACGGCCGTTTAGATGGCATTTTTCATTGACGAAGGTGGCGGATGACGAACTATTTTTCCCCCGTTCTGGGCACGTGAAAGCAACGCTCCACTTGGAAGTTGGCAGCTTAGGCTACCCAACCATGGCGGCGGTGTGGCCAGATGATGTCAAATGGCAGAGATCGTAATGGAAGAGGAATTTTACGACGGAGGGAGAAATAGGCTATTTCGACCGCTGTGGGGTCTGTTAATAATCGGGGATGGTGGCTAGAGGTCGAGAGCGTCGAGCTGCACCAGAGGTAGGGTTTGACGGCAGTGCATGATGGTGATTCTGACAGCACAAGGTGGCGCGCAAAAATGAGAGAAGAGAGAGAAAATGTAAGGAAGAGAGAGTAAAGAAAGGAAAAATGTGAGAATTTTGTAGAGTTTTAGGGTTTTAAGGCCTCTAAGGGAATTTTGGTCTTTTCCACTTTGCCCGAGGGAAATTCTGGATGTATTTTCTAATCTGGGAAAGAATACAGGCCCAAATGGAAGGAATTCAGACTTCTTTTGAGGATTTAAAGCCTTCCAATTTACCTGTTAATTCCCTAAACCCGGACTGAGTTTTTCTCCGTCAAATCATATTTTGACTCCAAAAAATTCTCAAATTTCAATCGCAGGCTCAAAAAATTACGCTGAATTCAATTTTAGCAAAATCTATATTTATTTTGCCCAATTAATTTATTTTAAAAAATCAGGTTATTACATTCCACCCTCTTAAAAAGGAATTTTGTCCCCAAAATTCATACCTGTAAATAACTCTAGATAACATTGCCTCATCTTTTCATCCTTTTCCCACGTCATCTCTTGCGAGGCTACATCCTACCAAAGTACCTTAACTAAAGGGATTACTTTATTCTAGAGTTGCTTAGTCTTAAAGTTAAGGATTTGGATAGGCATAAATTCATAAGTTAAATTTTCCTTTAATATTATGGGTTGATTCCCTAATATATGCGCGGGATCTGGGACATATTTACGGAGTTACGATACGTGGAATACATCATGTAACTTTGACAGGCAGGGAGGTAAAGTAATTTGGTAGGTGATTGGACTGACTCTTTGCAGGATTTGGAATGGTCTTAAGAATCTGAGACTCAATTTTTTTGTCCTTATTTGTCTACCAATACCAATAGTGGGTGACACCCTCAGGAAAACATACTCTCCCTCATTAAACTCTAATGGTCTCCTTCTCCTATTTGCGTAGGCTTCCTATCTCTGTTGGGCAACCTTCATCTTTTACCTGACCATTTTGATCTGATCAGTAGTCTCTTGCACAATCTCGAGTCCCAACAGTGTACTCTCCCCCATTTCTACCCAAATTAAAGGTGATTTACATTTTCTCCTATACAGAGCAACATATGGTGGCATACCTGTAACGACCCCCTAATACGTCATACTCGATGCTTATCTGATTAGCGGAAGCATATGTGGTATTCTGAGTGTTTATTCCCTATGTGGGAACGTCAGGGGATCGCTACTGGTTGAGCGTAACCCAAATAGATTTTTCCGTTATCCATTCAGATTCCGTTCAACCCTGATTCACACGCAGCTAACTAAATACACATACATACATCATCAATAATACCTCTGGAATGAAATCTAAAACTCATACATGTCTCATCATACATTTGTACACATTTCAATTCAAATCCATAAATTTACAGCGGTAGATTCTACTGAAAATTCGGCAGAGTTTCTTCTATAAATTGGTCATATCCCAAATACAGAATCACCTGTTTAAAATTCAACAGCCAGTCCAACAACAGCAGTAAACATACTAATATAAATCCATACACAGCAACATCAATTCATCGCTACAATCTATACATACTGTCTGAAACGTTATATATACATTCAGTCTAGTTCATACAAAATTTACAAGAAACAGAATCCGTTAAGTAACAGTGTCATCAGAGTATATATACAAATGATTCAAGCCTAAGCTAATCATCCTTCTATCTATCCTCGAGTCAGCTTCGGCTATCGTCTGCGAGCTCTCGCCTTTTGTCCCCGTTCATCTGAGTACACAACCTAATGAGATATGAATCCCAGTAGAATAATTTACAATTTAATTATCATTCGAAAACCAGTTGAATACTCAGCGGTGTGAACACCGAAATCGTCTTCTCGAAATCGATTAAACGATGGAATACCTTATCTTTAAAATCGTTTAAACACATGGAAATTGCGGCAATATATCACAATCAGAAAATCCATTTTCTTTTAAAATCAATTATCAAAATCAAGTAAAATCTCATGCCCTGTGTCTCTCAATCCACGTTGGCTACAAATCCGCTGTAACCAAATCTAAATCATCTTCTAATTGCACGTAGTCTAGAGAGAATACCTCTCTTATCGTTGGGTGTGATCCGTAACACCAATCACCCGAATCAAGCCTATATTGTGAGTGTGATCCGTAACACCAATCACTCACTCAAGGACCGGGTGAGAATCAACATCTAGGGCGTCCCCTAGCATGTGCACATACGCCAATTCTAATCCTCATACAGTCTATTCGAACTCACATGCACTCAGTCGGCTATTCCTCAGGGTTCTAGGGTATCACGCCTAAATCACAATGTTTCCCCGTGTAGGTTATCCACCCTTATACTCCCTAAACCTTTCTTAGGGTCGTCCTGGTTTAACGCGCAATCCCTAACTCAGTACAGGCTAAATCTGATAAAAATAGTTTCGTTTAAAAGCTTCCTGTACAAGGAATACTTAATGGCCGTCCCATACCGGCTATCAAGTACCCAACCCTAAGTAAATCCGTCCTAAAGGCATCTAAACTCGATAAACAAGGTGTCTAACATGCAATTAGGGTTTTCAGCACACAGGCATGCAATTTTATCCCATCGAAAGCAGCACGAAAATCCATACAAGTCGTCTAAATCAGTTAGGTATTCACTAAATCAATTCTAGGGTTCGGGAAGTGTAAATTATCCTACCTGGTCTCCGGTCGCTTCAATTCAAGTCAGGACTCTGCGAAATCTCGGTTTCTGAGCCCAATTAATTCCCTGGACATGAAATTGAATATTTAGATTCGTCACGTTATCCAATTTTCAATCCTAAACCCGGTTACACAGTTACCTAGGTTAATTAATTGCCTAATTACGTTCGGCAGCCATTTCAATCATATAACATCAGTTTTTGGGAAAACGGACCTTACCACTGAGCTCAGATTATGGAATTCTACGTCCCGGTGATCTCAGTTTCTCGGGATGCACCTCCAGGAACTCCGGCACAGCGGCACACGGCGGCGCACGGCGAGGAGGTGCGGTTTGCCTCGAAAATCACACCACGGTGAAGCCCGCAAGCTCAGGAGTCCGAATATAGTGGTGGCACGGCGGTTCACGGCCGTTTGGGTGGTGTTTTCCAGCCACGAAGCGTCTCGCACGGCGGACAGCATTTTGCCTCGATCCGGGCGCGTCCGGCCTCCTTTCGACCGGCAAAACTCGAAGCGGTGGCAGCTCGGGCTACACGGTGGTGGGGGCGGTGACGGTCAACGGCGTCGGACGGCAACGCATCGGGCTAGGGAAATTTCGCGCGATAGAGGGGAAAAACGGCGTTTTTTCGGCGTCTCCGGCGGCTGTTGGTGGCGATGGTTGGTTGCTGGTGGTTGTGGGCAGTGAGGGCTGTCGGTTGGTACCCTTGGTGGCGGCCCACGGTGGCTGTGGTGGCTGTTCACGGTGGAGGAAGGTGGAGAGAGAAAAGAGAGAAGAGAGAGAGAGTGTGGTGAGGAGAAAGAGTGAAATGGGAGAAATGGCGGGCTTTCGCGTAATTTAAAGCCTCCAGGGGCGATCCCGACTTTTCTCAGGCCACCCGGGGATCTTTTAGGGTGTCGGTATCCTTCCAGACGTTTGCACGCATTTCTATGCAAAAGTATCTGCCTCCGTCGATGAAAGTGACGCACGAAACTCCTTCCGTTAGTTTTTGATCGCCGGATTGCATTTCTTTCTGTTTGATTGTGTTTTTGGCTTCAAACGACCTTCTGTATCAAGTCGTTATCCTCGAAATACGTGTCAGGCTTCGTTTGTTTGGGATTAGGGTTAAAATCAAGTTTTATCTTTTAAAATCCTTTAAAAACTCTTTCGAATCTTTTCTGTTGTTACAATACCTATGGTAGAGTGATAAATGTTATTGTAAGCAAACTCTATCAAAGGTAGGTATTTGTCCCAACTTCCTTTATGTTCTAGCACACAAGCCCTTAACATGTCTTCTAAGGTTTGAATTATTCTCTCAGACTGTCCATCAGTCTGAGGATGATAGGCAGTGCTAAACTTAAGTTGGGTTCCTAATGCCTGCTGTAGGGATTGCCAAAATCTCGAAGTAAACCTAGGGTCTCGGTTTGATACTATACCTGAAGGTACTCTATGTAGTCTCACAATCTCCCTAAGGTATAATTTGGCTAATTTCTCCATGGAATACCTAATCTTTATAGGTAAAAAGTGAGCAGACTTGGTTAATCTATCCACTATTACCCAAATGGAATCATAACTAGCTGGGGTTCTAGGTAGTCCAACTACAAAATCCATGGTTATTTGATCCTATTTTCTCTCTGGTATCTCCAGTGGCTTTAGTAATCCTGCGAGTCTTGGATGCTCTATCTTAACTTGTTGACAAGTAAGACAAGCATTCATATACTTCGTGATATCCTTCCACATACCTGGCTATAAAAAGTTTCTTTTCAAATCTTGATACATCTTGGAAATACCTGGATGGATGGTATAGTGGCTTCGATGAGCCTCTACTAACACTTTCTCCTTTAGTTCCTGATGGTCCGGAATTACTATTCTTTTCCTAAACATCAACACTCCATAAGGGTTTAATCCAAAATTAGGTTGATTTGCATAGATTCCCAAAGATTCATCCTCTAGTTGGGCTTATCTAATTTGGTCCCTCAAATCACAACTTATTAGGAAGTCACTCATTACTAGTCTGTGCAAAAATGAAATTACATTGAGGCTAAGATTCCTAAAATCCTTAAGTAATCTCATCTCATTTACCATTAAACTGGTTAATTGTAATGACTTCCTGCTTAATGCATCCGCTACTACATTAGCTTTCCCTGCATTGTACTTTAGCTCGAAGTTAAAGTCCTTCAAATACTCTACCCACCTTCTCTGCCTCATATTCAATTCCTTTTGATCAAATAAGTACTTAAGACTCTTATAATCACTAAAAACCTTGAATGCAGCCCCATACAAGTAATATCTCCAAATCTTTAGGGCAAATACTACGACAACTAATTCCAAGTCGTGGGTAGGATAATTTTCCTCTGCAGGTTTCAATTGTCTCGATGCATAAGCAACTACTCTCCCATCCTGCATTAAGACGCATCCTAAACCTTTCATTGATGCATTTGTATAAACTAAAAAGGGCTCTAAGGGTTTTATAATTATTAACACTGGAGCAGTGGTTAACTTTTCCTTCAAGGTTTGAAAACTATGTTCACACTGCTCACTCCACTCAAAGTTAACACCCTTCCTAATCAACCAGGTTAATGGCAAAGTTATTTGAGAAAATCCTTGTATAAATTTCCTATAATAACTTGCCAAACCCAGAAAACTCCTAACTTTGGTGACCGTTCTTGGCTGACCCTAATCTAATATTGCTTCAAATTTCTTAGGGTCTAATGAAATCCCTTCCCCATTTACCATATGGCCTAAAAATTTCACTTCCTCTAGCCAAAACTCACATTTTTCTAACTTAGCACACAATTATTTTTCCTCCAATATCTGTAGCACCGTGTTAAGATGTTGTGCATACTCTTCGTGAGTCTTGGAGTATACTAAGATGTCTTCTATGAATACCATTACGAATTGGTCCAAGTAAGGTCTAAAAATTCTATTCATGTAATCCATAAAGACAACAGGTGATTGGTCAGTCCAAATGGCATCACTAGAAACTCATAGTGACCGTACCTAGTGCTAAATGCTGTCTTAGGGATATCTTCCTCTTGAACCCTAATCTGGTGGTATCCTGACCTTAAGTCTATCTTGAAGAATACCATTGTACCCTGCAACTAGTCAAACAGGTCATCAATTCGAGGTAATGGGTACTTATTCCTAATGTTCACCTTATTCAACTGTAAATAGTCTATACATAACCTCAAACTCCCATCTTTCTTCTTTACGAATAGGAAAGGAGCTCCCCACGGTGACACACTCAGCCTAATGAATCCCTTTTCCAACAAGTCTTCTATTTGGACCTTAAGTTCCCTTACTTCTGCTAGGGCCAATCTATATGGGGTTATGGCTATTGGGCCTGCACCAGAAATCAGGTCAATCATGAATTCTATCTCTCTAGGTGGGGGTAACCTACTTATTTCTAAAGGAAACACCTCCGGAAAGTCACTAACAATAGGAATTAGGTTTAACCTTTCTTGCAATTCTACCTGAGAGAGATTAAGGGAAATATCATTTATCTCACACGCTTTGTCACTCTCATGTACAGGCAAGGTATCCAAATAAGTGATAGTCCTTTCGGAACAATTCAATAGAACCTAATTCCTAGATAACCAATCCATTCCTAGAATGACGTCGATTCCAGTCAAAGGCAAGTATATAAGGTCACAATGAATAGGGTGTCATCAATGGAAACGGGACACCTTAGGCATATTTGAGGAGATATGGTTATCTCTCCTAATGGTGTGAAAATGTGTAAATCACAAGACATTGTTTGTAGAGGTAAATTTATTCTTTCCACGCATGCATCAGATATAAAAGAGTGCGTAGAACCTGAATCAAACAATATTATTAAAGGAAAATTATAAAGTTTACCTCTACCCTGCATTAATTCGAGTGACTTATCAACGTTCGCTGCATCCAGAGTAAAGACTCTCCCTGAAGCTTGCGGTCTTATGCCACTTGGACTCTTCTGGCTTCCACCTGATAGACAGTACTTTGTTTAATGCCTTGTACCTCCTCATTTATAACATTGTATCGGTGTCTGATGCCAGCAAGGTTGGCTGGGATACCTCGTTCCACATTTTAGGCCGTTTGCATTTTCTAGATGTTTGTTACTGCTGGATAACCCTAGTTGTGGCTTAAACATTCTGCCCTTCACATTCAGATTTCTAGCTGGTTATTTCTGCCTACTTCCTATTCTTTGATTCATGTTCTGCTTTTGCTCTAGATTTTTGGTAAGAATTCAACATTTATTTACCAGCATTGAAAAATCCCTTATCTCCAGCGGGGCGATCTATGTTCTCATTGGAAAATCTAATCCTTCTTCTAGTTGGCTTGCTTTCCAAGCTTCATCATAATGCATCCTCAGATACGTAGAATATCTGGCCAATTCTTCAAATTTAGCTAAGTATTCTTTAAATGGTCTGCCCCTCTATCTGAGTTGCAGGAATTCTGTTTCTTTATCCTGTCTTGCGCTCTCAGGGAATTACTTGTCCAGAAATACCCTCTTGAATGACTCGCAAGTAAGTGGATTGCCCCTGCTCTCTATTAGCTACTGGGCTCTGATCCACCACTATTTTACTTCTCCTTTAAGAATATATGTCGCATTGGTAACTCTCTATTCATCTGTACTATGCAACAAATGGAAGATTTTCTCCATCTCCTTCAGCCATCCTTCAACTGCTAATGGATCAGAGGTGCCTAAGAATGCCAGTGGCCCTGCCCTCTGGAATTCTATCCAACCTTGGTACATTTGGTTGGTATTTTGGTTATTCAAGTCATCCCTATTCTGACGATCCTCTTGTTACTATTGCATTATGTTGGCACTCGTAGTAGCCTATTCCCTCATTGCGTCTGCCATCATTCTGATGGAATCCATCATATCTCGCATATCCACATTGGTCTCCATGCTACTACTTCCCTGTGCCCCTTGACTTCTGTGTCTTAGCCTTCCTCTTGGCCTCCTTGTATTGTCTCTGCTAAGGTCTACCATGGCTAACTGACACAGAAAAAGAATTGATTAGCCTTTAACAAAGATTATCAAAGATAGCGAAGAGATTCATTCCTAATATCTCAATTGCAGATCAATTCCTAGATATTCTAGAGTCAAATCAATTTAAATTCCTAAAGCTGCAAGCCCAAGAATTCACAACCAATAACTCATTGAACCAGTCAACCAATAAACTGGGCTCTGATACAACTATTATAATGACCCCCTAACTCATAATATACTTTTCTCTATCAGAGTAGTGGAAGCATATAACATTTTAAATGATTTTTTTTTCATTTTTCCCATGTCAGGGAAACATTGGAGGGTCGCTACTGGTTGAGTGTAACCCAAATAGACTCTTCTCACAGTCCATTATGATTTCACTGAACCCTAAGTCTTATGCAGCAATTCTATTATCACATACGAACCATAATATGCTCTGGAATATAATTACTAACAACCATACAAATGTAATTGAGATATACAAATTCAAAATACTAAATCCATTCAAATTCATTTCAAAATAAACCATTCTTTCATATTGTTTCCCTACCGAAAATTTGATAGAGTTTCTCTTAAAAATTGGATGTTTCCCATAAATAAAAATTGTCAAAAACCATAAAATACATCTAGTCAATTCATTAGAATTCAACACCAACAATATAGATATATACATATACACAATTCAAGCCTAACTATGCCGCAACGTCATCCCGCTATCTTGCTTCTACCCAGCTATCTCTAAGGCATCCCTTATTCCTGATCATCTGAGCAAACAACTTCATGAGATGGTTAAATCCTAGTAGAGAAATTTACAATTTACAATGCTAAAACAATTAGATGCTTAACTGTGACAACGCACAGAAAACATCTCCCCATATTCAAATGAAATGCATGATAATTACCGTATTCTTTAAAATATAAAACACATAGGAAATCGATGCAAATGATAAAATGAGCATAAAATCTTTATTCTAAAAATTTATACTGAAATTCTTATTTAAAATCATGCTTAGGGATTTTCATATACTTATCAGCCACAAGTCTCATTGACTGTTCATTATTCTTTCCAATTGCATGTCGTTTTACAGAAAAGCATCATTTTTACGTTAAGTGTGATCCGTAACATTAATCACCCGAAAACACGCCTATATTGTGAGTGTGATTCGTGACATCAATCACTCACTCAAGGACCGGGAGAGAATCAACATCCAGGGCATCCCCTAGCATGTGCACAAATGCTAATTCTCATCCTTATACAGTCTATAAAGAACTACATACGCATAGCCGACCAATTCTCAAGGTTATAAGATATTAAACTTAAACCAAAATGTTACCCCGTATAGGTTATCCCCCTTTATACTCCTTAAACCTTTCATAGGATTGTCCTGGTTTAACGAATAATCCCTAATGAAAGCAGACTAGTCTAATTAAAAACCATTAATTTTACAAAAATTTCTACACATGGGATATTCAACGGTCGTTCCATACTGGCTATTGAATACCCATCTTAAGTCAGTCCGTTCCTATGGTATATAAATCTGATAGCCAAACATTTCAAACATGCAACAAGAGTTCTCAACACACAGGCATACATATATACTCATATTTTTAGTACGCATTCCCATGCAATGAAATGATTCTAAACAGACATTCCCAATGTCAATTTAAAGTTCAAGGGAGCGTAAATCACTCTACCTTTTATCATTTTCTCCTAATTGGGGTGGGATTTTTTGTTTCCTCGACAATTGATGCCAATTAGTTCCTTGCAAAAAATAATTAAATTCTTAGGCAGGTTTTTCTTTCAATTAGGCTTTCCTAGGTTAATTTATCAAATTCCTAAGCCGGTCTAATCCTTAAACATATTTGGGGTCAATTTCGATAGGAAAATATCAAATTGGAGTATTTTAAACTGTATCGGGGATTTCGAAAGCTTGAAATATGATTCTGGCAACTTTCTGGCAACTCCAGTGATGGCGCACGGCAGAGCACGGTAGCTCACAGCAGCACACGGCAATACATAGCAACGGGGGTTAAAGATGCACCTAAATGTAGCCCGTAACTCAAGGATGCCGGATCTAGGGTCTGTAACATCCATATATTAATTAGCTTAAATTAATGGAAAGAAGTTATAGTGCTAGTTAATAAATTACTTGCTTGCTTGCTAATTAATTTAATTAACTTAAGGAAGGGGAATATTTTGCTTGCATAATTTAATGGACCAAAAGGTTATATTAAAAAGTAAGCCTACGTGAAAATTTGGTGCTTGAAATTAATTTCCCTATCTTCCTTTCTAGTTACTTAGTCTAAATGCCAAGAGGAAAAGCAATATAGGAAGATATGGGTATGTAAATTCTTTGCATGTTATCCCATGTGAAAGGAGGGAATGGAAACTACAATCTCATGCATGAAATCTCCAATCACACGTGAACTAAGAAGGGAAGAAGTTTAATATATCTTGAGTATGGGACCAAAGGGCAATAGAAGGGAGTGAGGGAAATTAATTTATGAATAAACAGACATGCATCAATTTGATGCAGAATTTTAATGTAAAATTAATATATATATATATATATACACTACTACACGGCTAGAAGCTCTTGAAAAGGGAAGAGGGAAATTTAAACTCCCTCCAAACTCACATGCATGGCGTAACACTTAAGGAGAAGGGTTGCGAGCTTGCATGAGAAAGTGAGGTTACGTGCAAAGGGGGGGAGTTGGACGCCTTCATGAAGCCAAGGTAAATGACAAAAGATGAAAAATGGCAACCCTCCATTACCCAAAGGATATATGAACTCATTCTTTCTCTCTTCCTTCCTCCCTTGCGTAAATGACCGAGTGCCTTATGAAAAGCAATGTGTAGATTTTCTTTGCCGTGTGGAAGAAAGAAAGGTGGAAATTTGAAAGAAAAGAGAAAGGTAACAGCCCTAACCATGCAGCACGTGGACCCTTCCTTCTTTCTTTCTATATGATGCCACCAAAGGACAAACTAGCACAAGATTAAACAATATTACTAAAGCATGTGGATTTTGTGACCATACCCTTGGCGTGCACCCCTTACATTCTCTTTATGTCGCCCAAATGCTAAATTACATGCCTAGGATGCTAGCTGGTTTGTGAAGCTGGTGGTATACGTGCCATGAAGGTGGAAATCGTACAAGTACATACAACCAAAGAGCCCCATAACTCCACCATAGAAGATGCCATTCGGTAAGGCCACAAAGGAGAGAAAGGTAGCGTGTAAAAGAAGGCTGTGACCGAGCAACTAAAGAGGAAGGTGCAGGATTTCATTTTTCCCTTAATTGAATCACAACCGAGAAGGAGGACGGTGAGAGAAAAGCATAAGACAAATGCTTAGGGTGAGAAGTGCCTTATGTGGTCTCTCTTTCCTCTAACTTAGCCAAGTGGATAATCCACCACTACAAGTTTTCCCATTGAGGTGGGTTGCACCTAAAGACACATATGAAAGCAAAAGGAAGAAAAAATAAATAAAATAGAACATGAGGATTAAGAGGTGGGGAAAAGAGTAAAGCGTCCCACTCTTGGCCAAAGAGGGAGGGGATTCACACGCATACTAGGGAATTTTTCTAAAGTGAGAAAAAAAAAGGGGGAAGCAACTCGGCTAAGGAAGAAAAGATCAAGGAAATAAGGAGTAGAAGGAGACCAAGGAGAGGCCAAGACCATTTCTTTTAAGCTCACCATAAAAGGTAGGTTAGCAATTCCCTTGTCTTAATTCCAGACGTTAGCATATATATTTCATAATGTTGCTTCCATGGAACTAGAGTAACTTTCTTCATTTTTGATTTAGGAAGAAATTTGATATAGCATGCATGATGAATCTAGGGGTTAGCTAAGTTGAATGGAATAAATAATGTAATTGGACATGGTTGTTTGATAAATAAATGTATGTGATGGTGAAAGGAGATGGACTAGTTGGTAAGGGCAACTTATTGCCATGACCACATGAGAAAATATTGTATACATTATTTATGTGTTGGAGGGAATTTTTATGCCAAGATAAATTCTAAGAAAAAGTAAAAAAGATTGTAGTCATTATTGATATTTTGAAGAGAATTATATGTAATGATAAATTCTAAGGAAAAGTAGAAATTATTGTGGTCATTAATAATATTTTTGGAAGGAATTTATATAAGAATAAATAGGAAAAATATTAGGACCATTCATAATGTTGTTGTAATTACATTTGTGGAAGAATTAATAGAAAATACCATGCACATTAATAATATTTTGGGAGGAAATTTATATAATAATAAAAGGAAGAATATTAGGTCCATTAATGATATTTTCGAAAGTAAGTTTATGAAAGGGTAAATAGAAAATATTATGCTCATTAATTAATATATTGGAGGGAAATTTACGTAAGATTAAATTCTAAGGAAAATGGGAAATAGTATATCCATAATTAATACTATGGAGGGGAATTCATGTAAGACTAAATTCTAAGGAAAATAGAAATTATTATATCCATAATTCCTATTATGAAGGGAATTTACGTACGATTAAATTCCAAGGAAAATAGGGAATTATGTCCATTATTAATATTTTTAAAAAAAGGGGAACGTGGATCTGATTCCCCAAGAAAAACACAAAATCATACAGAAGTTTTGAATTTATTCAAAAGCGTGCGAAAATGAAACCTTTCCTGGATAATAAGAGGGAGGTGTAGGGTGACACCGCGCCTGCGAGGTTCCAAGTGTACACTAGCGGCTTAGGGAGGTGTGGTCAAAGGTGCTCCATGCCCGTGACTTACTGTTTGCATTTATGCTGAAACCGTGGCCGAGTGTCCACCCATTTCGAGGTGTGGCTGGAGGTGCTCCACACAAGTGACCTAGAGAGGTGTGGCCAAAGGTGCGCATGCTCGTGATCTAGTGTTTTGAGGATTTCATGTACGTGGGTTGAGTGACCACAATTTGCCAGGTGTGGCCAAAGGTGCTCCACACGGATGGCCTGGCAAGGTGCGACCAAGGGTTCTCCGTGCCCAGGACCTAATGCTCCCGAATACCCTACATACGTGGTCGAGAGTCCACGAATTTCGAGGTGTGGCCGAAGGTGCTCTACACAGGTGACCTAGGGAGATGTGGTTGAAGGTGCTCTATACCCGTGATCTAGTGTACACGTAATATGCATAAATGCTCTGAAATTTCTTAATAATCAACTAATACACTTAAGGAAATACTTAGCATGTGAAAAATATCTTTGACTTTTGTTAACTACTAAATTTAACATGCAAACATACCGCCTGTCTACAGTTAGGTATTTTACTCCTAAATCAAGAATGCAGTTGGAATGTTTTTTATGCTTGCACCCTGGTACATATTAGTTTCTTTTGAACTATGAATTGCTAAGCTACTGTGAAACTCGTGTTTCTCATCTATGTGCTAATATGTATCAAATATAGATGCGTAGCAGGGATGTGTGGTGACTATGCCTTTTGATTAAGTAAGGATTTTGTAACCCCATTCTTTTTTGGATCCTATATGTACTTGAATTGGAATAGGCCAGCTAATTTTATTGTATATATATATGAGGGGTTTTAGGGATACCGGGGAAACGGATATGTGAAGGACCGATCCATCATTATTTTTTGCGGGAGTCTGAGTGGTAGGCCTGTTGCCTCCTGACTTTCGAAGGATGGGTACTTCGTATATCCAGGGACCGATACATCAATTTATAATGATTATTATTATTAGACTTGTTTTATTGATTCATATGAGAGACTGTATTCTCATTGTGTAGCGTAGAATTTCATGTTTCTGCTGTGCATATAAGTTTATGTTTTTATCTGACTAAAGGATCCAAAACCTAATTCTTTTAACATAATTTGAATAGTTAACTGCTCAGACAATCATTAAAAAGGACAAGAATAATGTATCGAACCTATCTAATGATATTGGAATGAACAACAAGACTAGATAGAGGCATTACATTAAGTAGGTATCAATTTGAATAGTTAACTGCTTAGACAATAATTAAAAAGGACAAGAATAATGTATCAAACTTATCTAATGATATCGGAATGAACAACAAGACTAGATAAGGGCGTTACATTAAGTTGGTATTAGAGCATAGTTACCTAGGTTTGGACAGGGTAGAATTCCCCAAGTAAGAGACTATTCCAGGTTAGTTAGTTGTACCTAGGCATTTGGCTAACTTGTAATTTTTTTAATCTTGGGGAATGGAGCATTAGGTTTGGGAAGATGGAAGCTCCTTTTGGTGTTATATGTTATCTGCTTAATAATTTGTTATTGAGCCTGATCACCTAGATAATACTTGTTTTACATACTGGAAGTATGACACTGGCACAGAGAGGTAGACCACTGACCTGAGACACTGGAGTAGATGTGAATGAGATGATGCAGACCATGCAAGACATGGAAGATGCTATGAGAGCCCAAGTTGCAGTTACAGCTAAGGTGCTCCGTCATGCCCAGACGGACCGAAGCAAAGAAACCCAAACACAAGCAGAACAGGTGAAGACCCAAGCAAGTGGAGGCTAGTCAGACTTTCAAAGAGCCAGGCCTCCCATTTTTAATGGTTTGGCGAGTTTGAAGAAGGCTGAAGAGTGGGTCCAGAAGATGGAGGAACTATTTGAAGTACTGGGAACCACCGCGCCACAGAAAGTCACCTTCATCGCCTACCAGTTGGAGGGAGAGGTGAAGCATTGGTGGAAATGTATGAAGCAACTAATGGAGGCTCAGCGGACCTCGATCACCTAGGAGAGCCTTAGAGATGCATTCCTCGAGAATATTTCCTCCAGAGCGAGAGGAATGTCAAGGAAGGTAAGTTTATGTAGATCAAACAGGGTGGCAAGTCATTTGAGGAGCACTTAGCCAGGTTTGAAGAGGTGTTAAAGTTCTTTTCCTACCTAAAGTAGAGATCGGACGGGGAATGGAAAGCCCTACACTTAGAGAAAAACTTAAACCCGGAGCTATACCATAAGGTGGCAGCCCACGATATCCAAGATTACCCGAATTTGGTCAATCGGTAGAGAATCACCTCTAAGACCCTGGCAGCCTGTAGAAGCAGAAACATGAAGCTAGTTTCCATAAAAGGAAGGCCCCAACCAGTTTCAATAAGGCCTATGACAGGAAGTTTCAAAGGAGCCAGACAGGGAACAAGCCAGTGAACACTCCGACACCCCATTGCAATTGTTTGAAGTGTGAAAGAATCACGGGGATAAGCCATGTCTGATGGGACAAAACGTATGCTACAAGTGTGGGAAGCCAGGAAACATCGCCCAAAACTGCCCAACCCTGAGGAAGCCAGAGGAACCATCCAGACCTCTTACTAAAGAAAGGGTGTGTATACCTTGAAGGGGAAAGAAGTGGCCTAGTTTGAAGATTTGATGAAAAGTATGTGCTTTATTAATGATATTCCTTTAATTGTGTTGTATGATTCTGGCGCCACCCATTCCTTTATTTCTATAGACCGTGTTCATAACTTGAAATTACCCACCACCACCTTATCTTATGAACTTTCCATAGCTATAGCCACTAATGAACACGTGTCTATGTCCTTGGTTTGTTTAAACTATTCCATTGTGATTGCAAACAGAACCTTTATGGTAGACCTTATCTGATTACCCATGGTCAATCTAGATGTCATCCTTGGTATGGACTGACTCTCTTCAAAAAATTTTATCTTGGACTGCTTAGCTAAGTCTGTGACTTTCATAGACACTAGGCCAGTAAATGTGGGGATAGAGATGAAAAACCAAAGGATGGGTTTCTTATGTTCCTCAGAGGTAGAAAGTTAGTAGGGAGTAGAAACCATACCTGTAGTCCAAGAATTTTTGGATGTGTTCCCAGAAGATATTACTAGTCTCTTACCGGAGAGAGATTTCGAGTTTTCCATAGACCTAGTCCCTAGGACAGGGCCAATTTCCATAACGCCCTATAGGATGTCCCCGATGGAGTTAAAGGAGTTGAAGGAGCAGATAGAGGACCTCTTAGCAAAGCAATTCATTAGACCTAGTGTGTCATCGTGGGGGGCTCCTGTGTTATTTGTTAAGAAGAAGGATGGGAGTATAAGGATGTGCATAGACTATAGACAACTGAATAAGGTGACCATAAAGAACAAGTATCCTCTCCCTAGGATCGATGACCTATTAGACCAATTGAGAGGGGCCACTATTTTTTCCAAGATTGATCTGAGGTCGGGGTATTATCAGATCAGAGTTAGGAAAGAGACATACCTAAGACCGCCTTTAGGACTAGGTATGGGCACTATGAATTCCTTGTAATTTCCTTTGGACTGACAAATGCCCCAACTGTATTCATAGATTACATGAACCGTATTTTTAGACCCTACCTCAACCAGTTTGTAGTAGTGTTTATCGATGACATATTAGTGTATTCCAAGGATAGACGGGAGTATGAGCAACATCTAAGGACGGTGCTGCAAATACTTCGGGAGAAGCAGCTGTATGCCAAGCTAGAAAAGTGTGAGTTTTGGTTGAGGGAAGTTAAATTCCTAGGGCATGTGATTTCTGATAAAGAGGTGTCTGTGGATCCTAGCAAGACTGAAGTGGTAGTGAACTGGGAAAGACCCACTATTGTGATGAAAATTAGGAGTTTTCTAGTTTTAGCGGGGTACTATAGGAGATTCATTCAGGGGTTTTTACAGATAGTGATGCCAATGACCAAGTTGACCCGAAAGGATGTTCCGTTTGTGTGGGAGACAAAGTGTGAACAAAGCTTCCAAACCCTAAAGGAGAAGTTGACCACTACACCTGTGCTAGTTATCCCTGACCCTTTAGAGAAGTTTGAGTTGTATTGTGATGCATTGAAGAAAGGGTTGGGATGTGTACTGATACAAGGAGGACAAGTAGTGGCCTATGCTTCTAGGCAGCTAAGGCCACATGAGAGAAACTACCCTACCCATGACTTAGAGTTAGCGGCTATAGTGTTTGCCTCAAAGATTTAGAGACACTAACTCTATGGGTCTAGATTCGAGGTATTCAGTGACCATAAAGGTCTCAAATACCTCTTCGACCAAAAAGAATTGAATATGAGACAAAAGAGGTGGATGGAATTCATTAAGGATTATGATTTTGAGCTAAAGTACCATCTGGGTAAGGCAAACGTTGTAGCTAATGCACTAAGTAGGAAGTCTCTCCACGTAGCTCGTCTAATGGTGAGCGAGATGGACCTGATAAAGAAATTTAGGAACATGAGGTTGTCCACCTTGGTGTTACTGAATAAGATCTGTCTGAGTGAGTTAAGAATTGAGAACACCCTTAAGCTCTAAATCTTAGAAGCCCAGAAGGAGAATGAGTTTTTAGGATCCCTAAAGGATTCGAAGGAGTTCACAAGGGAGGCTGACGGGATGGTAACTTTCCAGGGTAGGATGTATGTCCTTAAGACAAGAGGACTAAGGGATAAGATTTTAGAAGAAGCCCACTAAAGTAGGTACGCTATTCATCCTAGAGCCACGAAGATGTACCAAGACTTAAAGGAGAAGTTATGGTGGCCATGAATGAAGAAGAATATAGCAGAGCATGTAGCCAAGTGCCTTGTTTATCAGCAGATCAAGATTGAACATCAGAAGCCTACTGGTTTATTACAACCCTTGGATATCCCTGAGTGGAAGTGGGATAAGATTTTAATGGACTTTGTGGTAGGACTACCTAGAACCTAATCAGGTAAGGATGCTATCTAGGTTATAGTGGATAGGTTAACCAAGTCCACTCACTTTCTTCCTATTAGGATTAACTACTCCTTGGACAGACTGGCACAGTTATATGTCCAAGAGATAGTAAGACTTCATGGAGTACCTATTAGCATCGTCTCAGATAGGGATCTTAGGTTCACCTCTAGGTTTTGAAGAGCCTTGCAAGAAGCCTTTGGGACCAGGATAAATTTTAGTACAGTGTATCATCCTCAAAGGAACGGGCAAACAGAGAGAACCATCCAAACGTTAAAGGATATTCTTAGGGCTTGTGTCTTAGAATACCGAGGGAACTAGGAAAAGAGTCTGCCACTAATTGAGTTCTATTACAATAATAGTTTCCACTCTAGTATAGGCATAACTCCCTATGAGGCCCTGTATGGGAGGAAATGTAGGTCACTGATATGTTGGTATGAAGTGGGGCAGAGGCAGTTGTTAGGTCCCGAGTTAGTATAACAGACCACTGATTAGATAAACATGATCAGAGAGAAGTTGGCAAAAGCTCAGGACAGGTAAAAGAGTTATGCTGACAAGAGAAGAAGACCCCTAGAATTCGAGGAAGGGAATCATGTTTTTCTGAAAGTATCTTCGACTACTAGGATTGGTTGAGCTATGAAGTCTAGGAAGCTAAGTCCCAGATACATTGGACCTTTCCAGATATTGAAAAGAGCAGGTCCATCAGCATACCAAATAGCCTTACCCCCACACCTGTCCAACCTTCATAATGTTTTCCATGTCTCCCATCTCCAAAAGTACATACCAGATCCCTCCCATATTCTTGATGCCAGTACTCTGCAATTAAAGGATAACTAACTTATCAGCTGAAACCTATTCAAATCATCAGTATTAAGGTCAAGAAGAAAAATGGCAACCCTCCATTACCCAAAGGATATATGAACTCATTCTTTCTCTCTTCCTTCCTCCCTTGCGTAAATGACCGAGTGCTTTATGAAAAGTAGTGTGCAGATTTTCTTTCTCGTGTGGAAGAAAGAAAGGTGGAAATTCGAAAGAAAAAATAAAGGTAATAGCCTAAACCATGAAGCACGTGGACCCTCCCTTCTTTCTTTCCATATAATGCCACCAAAGGACAAACTAGCACAAAACTAAACAATATTACTAAAGCATGTGGATTTCGTGACTGTACCATTTGCGTGCACCCCTTGCATTCTCTTTACGTCACCCAAATGCTAAATTACATGCCTAGGACACTGGCTGTTTCGTGAAGTTGGTGGTGTATGTGCCATGAAGGGGGAAATCGTACAAGTACATACAACCAAAGAGCCTGATAACTCCACCATAGAAGATGCCATTCGGTAAGGCCACAAAGGAGAGAAAGGTAGCGTGTGAAACAAGGCTGTGACCGAGCAACTAAAGAGGAAGGTGCAGGATTTTATTTTTCCCTTAATTGACTCACAACCGAGAAGGAGGACGGTGAGAGAAAAGCATAAGACAAATGCTTAGGGTGAGAAGTGCCTTACGTGGTCTCTCTTTCCTCTAACTTAGCCAAGTGGATAATCCACCACTACAAGTTTTCCCATTGAGGTGGGTTGCACCTAAAGACACGTATGAAAGCAAAAGGAAGACAACATAAATAAAATAGAACATGAGGATTAAGAGGTGGGGAAAAGAGTAAAGCGTCCCACTCTTAGCCAAAGAGGGAGGGGATTCACACGCATACTAGGGAATTTTTCTATAGTGAGAAAAAAAAAGGGGAAAGAAACTCGGCCAAGGAAGGAAAGATCAAGGAAATAAGGAGTAGAAGGAGACCAAGGAGGGGCCAAGACCATTTCTTTTAAGCTCACCATAAAAGGTAGGTTAGCAATTCCCTTGTCTTAGTTCCAAAGGTTAGCATATATATATTTCATAATGTTGCTTCCATGGAACTAGAGTAACTTTCTCCATTCTTGATTTAGGAAGAAATTTGATAGAGTATGCATGATGAATCTAGGGGTTAGCTAAGTTGAATGGAATTAATAATGTAATTGGACATGGTTGTTTGATAAATAAATGCATGTGATGGTGAAAGGAGATGGACTAGTTGGTAAGGGAAACTTATTTCCATGACCACATGAGAAAATATTGTATACATTATTTATGAGTTGGAGGGAATTTTTATACCAATATAAATTCTAAGAAAAGTAGAAAAGGTTGTAGTCATTATTGATATTTTGAAGGGAATTATATGTAATGATAAATTCTAAGGAAAAGTAGAAAATTATTGTGGTCATTAATAATATTTTTGGAAGGAATTTATATAAGAATAAATCGGAAAAATATTAGGATCATTCATAATGTCGTTGGAAGTAAATTTGTGGAAGAATTAATGGAAAATACCATGCACATTAATAATATTTGGGGAGGAAATTTATATAAGAATAAAAGGAAGAATATTAGGTCCATTAATGATATTTTCGAAAGTAAGTTTATGGAAGGGTAAATAGAAAATATTATGCTCATTAATTAATATATTGGAGGGAAATTTACGTAAGATTAAATTCTAAGAAAAATGGGAAATAGTATATCCATAATTAACACTGTGGAGGGGAATTCATGTAAGACTAAATTCTAAGGAAAATAGAAATTATTATATCCATAATTCCTATTATGAAGGGAATTTACGTACGATTAAATTCCAAGGAAAATAGGGAATTTATGTCCATTATTAATATTTTTTAAAAAATAGGAGCGTGAATCTAATTCCCCAGGAAAAATGCAAAATCCTACGAAAGTTTCAAATTTATTCAAAAGCGTGTGAAAATGAAACATTTCCTGGATAATAAGAGGGAGGTGTAGGGTGACACCATGACTACGGGGTTCCAAGTGTACACTAGAGGCCTAGGGAGGCGTGGCCGAAGGTGCTCTATGCCCGTGACTTAGCGTTCGCATTTATACTGAAACTGTGGCCGAGTGTCCACCCATTTCGAGGTGTGGCTGGAGGTGCTCCACACGAGTGACCTAGAGAGGTGTGGCCGAAGGTGCTCATACCCATGATCTAATGTTATGAGGATTTCATGTACGTGGGCCGAGTGCCCACAATTTGCGAGGTGTGGCCAAAGGTGCTCCACACTGGTGGCCTGGCGAGGCACGGCCGAAGGTGCTCCGTGCCCAGGACCTAGTGCTCGTGAATACTCTACATACGTGGCTGAGAGTCCACGAATTTTGAGGTGTGGCTCAAGGTGCTCCACACAGGTGACCTAGGGAGGTGTGGCCGAAGGTGCTCCATACCCGTGATCTAGTGTACATGCAATATACATAAATGCTCCAAAATTTCTTAATAATCAACTAGTACACTTAAGGAAATACTTAGCATGTGAAAAAGATCTTCGACTTTTGTTAACTACTAAATTTATCATGCAAACATAATGCCTGTCTACAGTTAGGTATTTTACTCCTAAATCAAGAATGTAGTTAGAAAGTTTTTGGTGCTTACAACCTAGTACATATTAGTTTCTTTTGAACTATGATTTGCTAAGCTACTGGGAAATCCGTGTTTCTCATTTATGTGCTAATATATATCAAATACAGACGCGTAGCAGGGACGTGTGGTGATGGTGCCTTTTGATCAAGTAAGGTTTTTTTAACCTCATTTTTTTTATCTTAGATGTACTTTAATTTCATGATTTATTGATTAAAAAGGACAAGAATAATGTATCGAACCTATCTAATGATATCGGAATGAACAACAAGACTAGATAGGGGCATTACATTAAGTAGGTATCAATTTGAATAGTTAATTGCTCAGACAATAATTAAAAAGGACAAGAATAATGTATCGAACCTATCTAATGATATCGGAATGAACAACAAGACTAGATAGGGGCGTTAGAGGGTCCATTCAGTGAAACACGGGCCTTTTAGATGGTATTTTCTGGCAACGAAGGCAGTAGAAAATGGACTATTTTTACCCCATTTCGGGTGCGTGGCGGCGGTGCTCCATCGGCTGGAAGCTGATGGAGGAAGCTAGCAGCTCAGGCTACCCAAGGTGGCGACGGTGTGGCCAGACGGCGTCAAACGGTGGAGATCATAATAGAAGAGGAATTTCTCGAAAGAGGGAGAAATGGGCTTTTTTCGACCGCTGTGGCATTCGTCGATGGTCGGGGATGGTGGCTGGAGGTCGAGGGCATCGAGCTGCACTAATGGCGGGATTTTAAGGCCTCAAGGGGCATTTTGGTCTTTTTTCACTTTGGTCGGGGGAAATTCAGGATTTATTCTCTGATCTGGGCAAGAATACAAGCCCACATGGAAGGAATTCGGACTTCTTTTACAGATTTAAAGCCTTCCAATTTACCTGCTAATTCCCTAAACTTGGACTGAGTTTTTCTCCATCAGATCAGATTTTGACTCCGAAAAATTCTCAAATTTCAACTGCAAGTTCAGAAAATTGAGCTGAATTCGATTTTTACAAAATCTAGATTTATTTTGCCCAATTAATTTATTTTAAAAAATCAGGTTATTACACCTTTACTTTTTCCACCTTACACTCTTGGAGTTTTTCTCAAATTCACACCTTCCCTCTCTCTTTTCTTCTCCTTTTCTTTTCTTTTCCCTTTTTCTTTTTCTCTTCTTCTCTCCTTCCACATGTATGTGTGTTGCATGTATCCTCAAAATGTAACTCTCATGTGCACTTTTCTTTTGGCTTACATGTGCATGTATCCATCTTGGAATTAAGTCTCCAAATCCGTTCCCACGCCATTCCTTTTTTGTCTATTGTAGCCACACGTGTCATATATATTTGCTGCACTCTTTGATTTAGCCATGTGGGCACATTATTGAGAAGGAAAGAGGGAACCCAATGCAGCTCCATTTTCATGCTGCTTTTACCTTCTTGTTCCGTGTATGTGTGTCCATGTAATAGAAATTTCATAACTTACTAAGGTACATTCAAGTAAAACCCACTTTGCTTGCACATTTGGGTTTTCTTCTTCTTCCATCTCACGCTACACCTCCCTTTTCTTTCTTCACGTGTGTGTATGTGTAATTCTCCATGTTGCATGATCTCCCTCTCTCTTCTTAGTCCTAATTAGTGAGGTTACGTGTTATTGAGTGTAGCTATCCTTGCTTGCCCATTTTTCTTTGTTTCCTCCCATTATCTCCTTTCCATTCGGCTGAAGAAGGAATGATGCACCGCTTCCTTGTTTTCTTTCCTTTTCCGTGTGAGTATGCAAAATTCTACACCATGTGTTCTTGGAGGTACCTTTTTCCTTTCGTACAAGTTACTTCATCTCTTTGGTTACTCCACTTTCACCACCACTCTCCAACTTTTTTTGTTTTCTCCTTGAGTCACGCTGCACTCTATTCTTTTCCCCTTCACGTAAAATCCCTCTTCCTTCCTCATTCCAATTTCAATTCAGCCATCACGTGAAGCTTAGCCCTTTTTCAACTCTCTCCCTCTCCCTCACGCAAGGCCAAGATTGGTGTATAGAAAGTATTTTATTTATTTCCTTTCTCTATGCATATTTAAACAAAAAAATCCAGCACTTCTATCTTTCCTCGTTTATCCAACCTACACGTGTGCTTTAGACTTTTGTGCTCTTGCTTCCTTTTTACTATACCTTATGTGCATATATATTTAATTTTTGCATCCCTTTTGTACCTTTCCTTTCTCACTTCATGTAAACCATGCATGAAAAATACACAAAAGTTTCCCCCCTTCTTCCACCAATTGCACGTGTCTTTATTTCCATGTATCCCTTGAAACCTCCATGCATATTTAAATAAAAAAAATTTTGCACTTCTCTCTTTCCTAATTTGTCTAACTCACACGTGTTCCTCTCTCTTTGAATGTATGTACATGCCCAACGACTGTCCCATACCGACAATCAGTCACTCAATCATGACCCTATCTACCTTAAGTCATACACTGAGAATACTTTCCTCTTTCCCTTTTTGTGTTTTGTTCTCTCTCTTTATTTCAATATCACAAGGGTTTCATCACTTAAGTGATTCATGACTCTATCTTATGCATGTTACCCACTACATCCCTGGTTTAGATCCTTAGTTTGAGTGAAATTCTAGGCTAATTTCCTTTTAATATGGTCAATTGAGCTCATTACGCACATTAGAGAGCTTCCAGTCGACTTCCCTCTTATTGGTAGTCAGCTGCTAGCTTACTATCTAACATCTCTGCTTCTGGCTGAGACCTACCAGTCGGCTACTAGGGCTTGGCAGTCAGTTGCTAGCCTCGACAATCAACTTCCAGAGGTTTGGCAGTCGACTGCTAGCCTTTTGGAAATTTTTTAAAAGTTGAAGAGCATGACAATTGACTTCTAAGGGTCTGGCAGTCAGCTACTAGTGTTCTGTCTCGTATTTTTAGGCAGAGGATGAGCACGGCAGTCAACTTTCAGGGCTAGTAGTCGACTGCTAGCACTCGATTTACTAGAAAGATTTTGGTTTCACCCAGAGTTTGGCCCTGAAAACATGTTCTTAAATTATTTACTTAAATCATGAACTCAATGCCAACCTTTAAACATCATTTCTCATTCATAAAATGCTCATAACATAGCTTAACATGTTCACACTAAGATCAAACCACATCTTTCTCACTTAGGGCAAAAACTCTAACTTCAAAAATCATTCACAAGCATAAATGAGCAAGGTAAATTAGCACACATTACCCAATAGCAGTTAAAACACAAAATGTAGGTTTAAAACCCCAAACTTAAAAACATTCAAAATCAGATTTCATCAAAGAGTTTCTGCATATTTTAGAAATGGGGTTTAGGATGAATTGCAACCTTGATTCTTCGCAAAAATATGTGTGTTTGATATGTTAGAAGGCTTTCTTCTTGTTGTAGAACTAATTTCTAGCTTCAAATCCACCCTTTTCTTTAGTAAAACTCCCCTTTTGTGCCTTAACTCCCCCTTTCTCTCTCTAGTTGCCCTCCTGCTTCTCTCTCTAAAAAGGATGAAAGTGGAAAGTGTATAGAAGGTTTAGGGTTTAGCTAGGATTTAGGAGAAAGTTAGAAAATTACATTCTAATCCCTGGCCAATTTGTAGTTTTAGTGTCCATACATTTTCCCTTTTCACTTAGGTCCTTACACTAATGAAACTATATGCCATTAATGCAACATACACAAGCAATTGATTTAAATTAAAATTAACAAACATCTTTTTAATTATAATTGGAGCAGATGTTACAATTTGTAGCAGATAAACATTGCTATACTCACAAACACAACCATATTTCCAAACAAGCATAGCTAAGTATAGAAAGCAAGTCTTATGGAATGTAGAGAGAGAAAACCCTAGGTTTCATGAACATAAAACCACTTTAATCTTTCCATAAAACATGAAACTAGGGTTATAGGATTGTTAAGCTATCTTGAAAATGCAAGAAAAGTGTAATCCTCCATGTGTTTTGCCTTGTCTTCCTCTTCCTCTTTGTCTTCTCACCCTTTCGGCCAAACCTCTCCCTTTTCAAATGCAAGAACTCATCAAATAAAGGTAGTTTATATGGTGTTAAGCTATCTTGAAAATGCAAGAAAATGGCCATTTTACTTTCATTTTTTTCTTTTTTTCAAAAATTATAGGCAAAAACTCATCAAATAAAGTTTCATAAAGTCTCTTTTATGAAATTACTAATTTATCCCTCTTTAGGTGAAATTACCATTTTTCCCTTCATGCCAACATACTTAATTTTACCCTTATGGTAAGATTAGTCCTATTTTGATAAAAATATCCATTCTACCCCTTTTGTAATTCATTCCTAACACCACATAAACTATTACATCTACATAAACTATCATTACTAATAAAAATAATAATATATCAAAATTACTGGAGGCGGGTGTTACAGGTTTCGCCCTCTATTTACTATACATACATACAAGTTTCTTAAGGCCTTCTCATACAAGCCAAAGATGGTGAAACATCTAAAAAAGATAGTTATATTTGTTCCCAGTCTAATTCATTGGGGCAGTGGTACATCAACAATAAAATTAATGATTTCTTTGATTTTTATAGGATATCCTATTCCTAGCACATAGACTACCTCAATCTCCACCTCAATAGTAACTAAATACTTAGGCATCTGGACACATCAACGCACATGTGAGACATAAATCTTAGTAATAAAAGGAAATCAAGTTTAAAATTACTCTCAATAGTAACATATGTGAAAAAAACAAATAAATTTTGTATTTTTATTCATTTCAAATCATAAACACAGTTTCACTAGATAATATGCAACTATTGTGCTATGTCATGTCAAATTCATCATTTAGTGGGAATTACTAGACATATTCATGCTTTACATCATTAAATAAAGACCTTTCCTATTATAAATAATGGAAATAACTCCCATAGAAATAGTTTTCAATCCAATGGCTCTCATGGCCAATCACAGAACGATTTCCACATCCATTCATAAAATATAAGTTTAAACCATTTATGGCCCAAAAACACTTAATAAAAACTTTAGAAATTTTTTTGGGACCATTTTTAGACTCTTTTTCCTTTCCTAAAACATCACCATAGAAAAAAAATCAAATTCTCTATGCTAGGAACCAAGATTCATCTCAAAAAGTATGTTCATGGAGAAATTTGGATAAACCACTCTTTTAATCCCATATCAAGCATAGTTTAGCCTTAAATCAAGCTCCAAAAACATATATCTAGCATATAAATCAAAGAATGCATGTTAAAATCTCCCCAACTCAATTCAAAAAAAAAAGATTTTTCAAAGAAAAACATGGGTTCTTGCACCCAAGGGAGAAGGAGAAGATTTCTTTGATTACCTTGAAGATTTTTGTAGTTTATTGTTCCTAGAATTTGATTGCTAGTTTCTACTATAGATCTTCCAAGTTTGAAAGTTTAAATCCTCTTGCTTCTTGAATTCTCTCTCAACCTTCACATTTCTCTCTCTCTTTCTCTCTCTAAGTGATGAAGAAGATGAAGAAATGAGAAGATGGAAGTGATGGTTTAGCATACGTAGGGTTGCATGAGGACTAAAAGGTAGTTTATGTAAAATTGAAAAATAATTGCTAACTAGTCCTTGGGTCAAAAATGAATTTTTACTATCTTAAAAAGATTTTTCTCTTACGTGCCACTTTCACAATAAATTCCCTAAACGTTCGATTTCTGATTACAAAGTCTTTAATTTCTTATCTATCATTTGGGTTAAATTACCCAAATATACTATTTTCTATAAAACTTGATTTTCTCCTAATCCAGACCTCATTTTGACCTATTTTCATAGTCAGTTCACTTGTTCCCTAATTCTGTAGCTTTTTATATCACTTTTTCACAACAAATATGTCTCTAAAAATCAATGGCTAAATGGCTTAGGGGGATGCCATAGTTATCATATGAGAATATTTTTAAATTAGTAAAATTACTAAATTATCCTTCTAAAACTTAACCCTACCTTATCTTTCAAACCCTTTCCTTCTCTTCATCACAGCTCAAAATTATGCACTACTCTCAATTAAGAAAAAAAACAGGACCAAATTTGTTTCTTCTCCTATTATATATATATGTATATGTTTCTTCTCCTATTTTATACACACACACACACACACATATATGCAAAATGTTAATATTAATTTGGACTATGAATTTATTTAGCATTTTAGTTTGTGTTTTTGGATATGTAATAATGTTAATACAACTTGTGACTCCATTGTTGAACCTTCAAAGCATGGCTTGACTAATGCATGAAAAGAAGAAGAAAATTATAGTTAGATTAATTTTTTGGTTAAAGATGTTGAATAGTTTCACATTAATGATGATGACAATGTGTACAATTTTAGTAATAAAGGAACTGAAAAGGAAAAGGATAACATGGAGTGCATATGATAGGTGTTTGATAAGGAGAGTTAATTTTCATAAGATTGTATTCCTTTCAGCTTTAGCATGTCTAGAAAATTTTCGAATGGATATATATGCCTTTCAAAAATTGTGTGAAATGTTAAAACAAGTTGGCATGTTACAACCAACTAGGCACATGTGTGTTGAAGAAATGGTTGTAATCTATTTGTACATCTTGTCACCTGATGTTAAGATTAAAGTTATTAAAAGAAAATTTATGAGGTCTAAAGAAACTATTAATAGGCATTTTAATAAGGTGTTGTTACCTGTCCTACGGTGCCACAAATGTTTGCTTAAACAACCAGAACCTATTATTAAAAATAGCAAAGATAAGAAATGGAAATGGTTTGTGGTAATATATTAATCCACAAGTGAATTGTTTATGTTGTTTTGTTTTATAGTTAAGTAATGTATTGTTCCCCTTTTTGAGAATTGGTTATGACCTCTAAAAGGAACATATGCCAAGGTGAATGTTCTAGAAGTAGATAAGCCTATATGGAACGAGATAGCTACCAACATCTTAGGTGTTTGTGTTCTAAACTTGCAATTTATTTATGTCTTGGCAGGATGAGAGGGTTCATTTACAGATTCTAGGGTATTATGAGATGCAATGTCTCATAAGAATGGCTTAAAAGTTCCATAAGGTACTATTTGTGTACCAAGTAAATTATGAATTTAATTATTAGGTAACTAATTGACATATTATACTAATTTTATTTTAGGTTATTATTATTTATGTGATATTTCATACATGAACATCACAGGATTCTTGACTCCTTATAGAGGAGAAAGATAACATTTAAGTGAATGGGGTCCAAGAGCATACCCGTCCGCTCGAGAATTTTTTAATATGAAACACTCAAGAGTTAGGAATGTTATAGAGAGGGCATTTAGACAATTTTAAGAGGGAAGTCATATTACCCTGTTACGACACAAGGTAGAATAATAACTACTTATTGTCTATTACAAAACTATATTCGAAAAGAAATTGCATTAGACCCTATAGAAGAAGAAATTGATGACTTGGAGAGCAATTATGATCCTCTGTTTAAAACATATTTAATTACACATATGGAAGCCAATGATGCTTGGAGTTGGGGGGACAACTATGCTCAAGAGATGGTCAACAGTTGGAGAAGAGGACATCATTAATATTTCTCTAATTTCAAAGTGTATTTGAATTTTGTTTGTTTCTAAATTTCTATAGAACTATTTATTATTGTTGGATTATTATTGTAAACTTAGTTATATTTTAATTCCTTTTTGAAATTTATTCATTGACTCAATGTGTTGCAATATGTATATATATGTTTAATCTCTTGTTTTACTCAAGGCAAATAGGAGAACATTCAAAAGTTAAACCAAGAGCTACTAAGTGTCAATGGACAACTACAGAGGATGACAAGTTTGTAGAATGTCTATTAGAAATGGTAGCCGATAAGAGTTGGAGAGGTGATAATGGTACATTTAGGCCAGCATTTTCAAAAAAAAAAAAAATAGTAAAGTGGATGCATGAAAAAATTACTTGGATGCGATTTAAGGGCTACCCCACACATTGAGTCATGGGTCCAAAAGAAAGTGGCTTTTGATGGAATGACAAAGATAAGATGGTTGTCATGGAGAAGGTTATTTACAAAGAATGGGTTAAGGTAATTATTTTATATTTAAAATAAAATTTAAATGCATAATATTATGTTAATTTCTTTTAATGTTTAGTTTCATCTTGATGATGGTGGATTGTATAACAAGCTATTCTCAAATTTCAATGTGTTGGCTATTATGTTTGATAAAGATAAAGCTAGTAATGAAAATGTATAAGATCCTGCTGATATAGTTGAGGCAATGGAGAAAGAATTTCAAGAGGAAGAAATTGACCCGACTGAGTTAGATATGCGAAATGATCCATTGTACGGACTTGACGAACTATTTTCAGACTATCAATCCCATTTTACTCCTACTAGTGGACAAAGTGTTACCCAAGACAGCAATGGCAAAGGAGAAAGCAGTGGAATAAAAAAATAAGAAAAGAGCTAGAATAAAAAATAAGAAAAGAGCTAGAGCTCTTTATGTAATGGAGCAATTGGAGAAAACTGTCTCAATGTTAGGAAGCTTTTATGAAGCTTGTAATTCAAACATACTTGAACTTGCTATGAACATCATAATTTGTCTAGACTTAATTCAAAACTCAAAAAACAAAAAAATAATTATAATAATAAAATAAAAAATAATAAGGTTTTAAGTTTAAATTGAAAAAAGAGATATCATGAAAAGGCCCAATTAAAGCAATTAAAATATTAACCCAACTCGATTTAAAATCTAAAAAAAAAGCCTAAGTTTCATGAATAAATGACCCAAAAGAAAAGGCCTAAGAAATTTTAAATGAAAAGAAACAAAAAATAATAATAAGATGATGATGATTATGATGATGATGATATTAAAAGAGCAAAAATTAAAATCCCTTCTCTCATGCAGCATCAGCTTCATCTTCTCACCAAAATCAAACCCATTAATCTCAATGATTTCTCATAAAAACCAAATCCCCATTTCCCTATTTAGCACACCATTCCCTCCTATTGAGCAGAGCATGGGAGGAAGCTTTTGGTAAAATAATACACACACAAAAGAGAGTGGAAGGCACACAAGAGAATAGAGAGAACCGAGCAAGGGAGAATCGAGGGAAAGACGAAAAGAGCCGAGGGAGAGAAAGAGAAGAAGCTACTGCAGTCGACCTCCCCTGTTGCAACTCTGTCTGTCGTCATAATCATCATCGCCCACTATCACTGCAGGTTTTCCTGTCATTGACGTCGAACCCCTTGATAAATAAGGTGTGGCTTGTACTTTGTTTTAACTTGTTCCAAGTTCCCTTGATTTGAACTTACGAACCAGATTGTAGGTGTATTTAAATCTCATTCATTCTGGAAAAAACACATTTGACAGGAATGCTAATCTCAATAATAGATTTTTGAATGAGGGTATTTATGTTGTTAAAGAACTGCAGCATACATGAATGCGTCCGAACTCTCTGCTTGGCACCTACTTGGCACTTTTAGCGGCAGTTTTTCCTGCTGCTAAAATTTCTTGCAACAAAAAGTATTGCTACTATAAATTTTTTAAATTAATTATTTAAACAAAAGTTATAGCAACAGTAATATTCGTTGCAATAATATTAAAACACACTTTAGCAGCAAAAAAAAATCGCCACTAAAGGTGCCAAGCAAAGAATGCTAAGCAGAGGATCCAAAATCTACATAAATATTGATTTTGTATAACTCTACTCATGGTTAAAAGGTAAGAATGATTTACCATATGAATCCTAAGTCCTAGTACATGCTTTCTTCTATGCACATCCCCTTTAGTATGATCTGATGGGTTAACATGTTCTACTTTGGTTAGTAAATTCATTGAGGATCAGAATTATGTTGAATTAATGACTTAGGAACGCCCTAAAGCAAGGTTCTGAGGGAGTAAGGACACTAAATGTCTTATTTCTTTCTGACATGTAAACTTCATAAACAAATGCTATTATTATGGACTAATCTTCCCTCCCTTTAAAGTTAATATGATTAAAATTTAAGCCTGAGATTCTTATAATAGTATAAGGTGCTACTAATTTAAAATAATATTGTACTATGCCTTTTTATGGACTTGAATATAGGCACTTTTGATTGTAGAGGGTTAAAGGTCCATTTGTCACTACGCATTATTTTCTTCAATTCTAAAATAAAAAATATATATGTAAAATAAATTAAAAAATGAAAATTAAGTCTTCTTACTCAAATTTTAGTACATTATTTTTAGGACTTAATGATAGGAATTTTTAGAAAAATTCTAATGTGCTTTATAATTTAATAATATTTAATTTTGAATAATTTTAATATTTGGTGTTTAAACTAGAATAAACAAATTATGTGTAATAACCAAAAATAAACAAATAAAAGAATATAATAAGAGTGTAGAGTTTCATATAAAAAAATAAAAATAATATAATATTAAAAATAATACAACTCCAAGGATGTTGTTTTTTAAAAAAATATATAAAAAAGATAAAAATAAATAAATAAATATTAGGGTAATTTAAATCATTATTAGGCTACTTTATTTTATAAATTTAATTTAAGGTAATCATCCTTTGAATGAGTTTCTTAAGGTGCTTAACACCTTTTATAGGAATCAATTATATTAGACTCTCGAACTCAATCTTTATTTTGAGACTATTTTTGAGCTTTGTCTACCATCCTTGTTTTTGAAACTTATTTTCAAAAATAAATTCATTAATTTTTCCAAAATTTTCCTTAAAATTTTGTGGCAACTTCATCCATTTATTAAAAAATTCAGGAGTGACACTTGCATCTTGCTTCAAATAAGAGAAAGAGGTGGCAGTAAGGAGATTGAAAGTGTCATATGAGTTGAAATTAGTTGAAGGTTTTACTGATATTAAGAGAATGAAAGTCAAACTCATCATAATAAAGGATAACAATCTCATTTTTTATTTCTTTATTTTTTATCAGAGTTGAAAAAAGATATTGTGCACCATATATTTAGTTGATTATCTTTTTTGTTTATGAACTTTTTTTGTTA
Source organism: Senna siamea (assembly GCA_031216115.1). NCBI lineage: Eukaryota > Viridiplantae > Streptophyta > Magnoliopsida > Fabales > Fabaceae > Senna > Senna siamea. Next base: position 20,318,288 of record CM062363.1, on the reverse strand, counting down.
TTTTGAGAAGTATGTCAATGATTTTTTGAGTGACATATGTAACACCCCATTCTTGTGACTGCTTTTATGTTATGTTTCCTTAATTAATTGGATGAGTTGCCATACGATATAATGAAATTGATTAAGTGATATAGAGTTTAGAAAAAAGATGTAAAAAATGAATACCTTCCTTTCTTGTTTAACTAAATTGGAATTCAAGTACAAGGAGCTTACAAGAGAGAATGGATAAGTTAATAATCAATTAAGAGAAAAGAAAAAAATGTGACAAGAGTGGAGAGAAAGATGTATGCAAATTATAATATTTGGTAGGGAAATTAGAAGGGGGAATGGAAAAGTGATAGGTTAAGTAATTGAAGTAAATCCTTTTCTAAAAAGTTTGTAACATTGAAAGGAAATTGAAATTTAAAAGAAGTAACTTGGTGTTGGGGAAAAGAAGAAAGGAGAAAAGAACGTGTGGAACTTTTATTTTTAAGTTTCACTCTTATTCCTTTTTGTCTTCCCTTAGACGTAGAAATAGATATATGAATGAATGTAGCAAACTTTTATAATGATTAAAGAAGAGAACCCATTCGGTGGAAGAAATATTAGTGAGGAGCTTAAGGTGCTTACATTAAGTTTAAGGTGCTTGAATCATTTTATTGTGATGCTTGAGACAATGCAAGTGCATAACCACACAACAATAGAAATTTAGGATAGAGAAAAGGGTTTAACCTCCATTAAATATACATATATACATTTAGTGAAGGAAATGAAAGTGAGAGAGGATCATGACACGTAGGAAGAAAAAGGGGACTTGACTTCTTATTCTTCCTAGCCAACCGTAAAAGCTATTAAGAATAGGCAAGAGAATTTGAATTTTTAATGGAACTTATATAAATCCATGGCAATAACCGGTGAGGAGGAGGAAAGGAAAGTGTAGCACTTAAGTGTAGCTTGCGTGAAGTGTACATCTAGTGTGAAGGGTGTAGCTTGTGTGAATTTTCTCCTTCTTTCTTTCCTTTAACGTAACTAAGTGGTTAATACAAGATTGCAAGGAAATGGATTGTACTTAATTACACGCGTGGCTATTAAATAATAATAATTAAGAATAAGAAGGAGGTGTAGCATCCTATTTAGCTAACTAGACAACATACAAAAGAGGGATTGCATTAAATATAGATATATATGTGTATACAACAAGTGCATAGGGGAGAGTGAGAGTAGCTTGAGAATTAAACAAAAGACAAAGACATATTCTGTGAGAGGAGGAGGGGCTAATTTGGCCGAGAGAAGAAGATACAAGGAAGGAAGGTAACCTCCAAGAGAAACACCAAGACACCTTCATCATTCTTGCACCCTTGAAGTAGCTTAGCAATTCTATGTTTTGATTTCATGATTTAAATTATGTAGTATGATTTAAAAGTCTTCATGGAATCAGTTCCTCTAGCTCTACATTCCTAAGATGTAATGGCTCTATTGGCTAAGTTTGTATGATGAATGGAATGGGTTGTGATTGTTAATGCGTGATGGTAGATGTAGCTAAATTCATGAGAATGGTTAATGGAAAATTTCAGCATGTATATTGAGAAAACCTTAGAATTATAAAGGATAGAAAGGGCGTGTTCTTAAAGGGTCCATGTATATGTTTTTGTTAAAAGTACCCAAGGACATCACATTAGCTAAAATGTGGCATGAAACCATGATATAACTCTTTTTAACCTATTTAGACCAAGAGCATTTCATTTGACATGAGAAAAGTGCTGATAAAAAATATATGGGAAAAAGTCACCTTTTGGTTTAGTACGAGAAGAAAATAAAGAATGATAAGGGATAGGAAAAAAGACTTCACTTTGGGTTTTGGTAAAAAGGGGAAGAGAATATATAGTAAGAAAATAACATATATAAAATGGTTAGTTTTTACATAATAAATTAATACATGGTACATTGTTTGATTTTTATATATAGATGTAAGAATGGGGAATGTATGTAACCTTAAGTTTAGGATGTAAAATAGGCCAAGGAAGTAAGTAGAAAGAGTGCCAATAGTATGATTACATAATTTTAGATATGATAGGAAATACCAAAATATAATTCTTATACATAGTACCATTAAGTTTAAATTATAGCAAGGGGGTGAAAATATAGCAATGTGACAAGTAAAACATTAGGTTTCATTCCTTTCCTATAATGACCAAATGTAATCTTCTATGTTGTTTTTGATAGCCAACCACTAAGCTATTGGTCAATGAATTATAAAGTGTCTTACCATAGCTAAGATCAAGGGCAATAGCAAAATGTATGTTTGAGTTACCAAGTGTTCACAACTATTTCATAAAAGTGGCCAAGAGTCCACAATGTGACCAAGTGTTCACAATTCTCCCAAAAGTGACCAAGTGTCCACGTTTCTTACAGTGTGACCAAATGTGCTTCACACTATCAGGCAAGGTAATTTTTAATAGTGAGAATATATATAGATGCTCATTAGCTATTTCAATGGTTATATGTATGCTTTTGATGAAAATATGATGTATGAGAATGACCATCTTTATCAAAGTGACATTCTAAATAATCATACAATGCTTGCCAATCTATATATATGAATGAGATTATGTTTTAAATAACAGGAATGTAGATGAAAATATTTTTGTGCTTGCACACTGATACATATTAGTAGGTTTCAAACATATGGAATTGTTAGGCTACTGGGATACTTGTTTCTCATTCATATGCTAATATGTATCAGATACAGAGATATAGCATTGACATAGAAACTGAAGGGAGCATAGGTGGAGGTTCCTTTTTGAAGTATATGTAGCCCTTTCATTTTGGTCCTAATTCTATATGTTCTTTTTAGGTTATAATTAGGACTGCTATTCTTTGGCTGTACATAGAAAAGGGATAAAGGGCAATTACGGGAGAAAAGATATACGAAGAACTTGTTCATCTATAGTATTTTGTAAAAAGGAGTTTGAGTGACAAGCTTGTTGTCTCCTTACTCCTTATGGATGGGTACTTCACATATCTTGGTATATGTGTACTGAATGGTGTAATAGATAATCACCATATATCATATGAAAGTTTTTATAAATTCTGCTATGATGTATGAGATTCTATTTTCGTTATGCAAAAGTATGTTTACCTGAGCAAAAGGACCCAAATCTAATACATATTAAATTACTGATGGATTAAATTCTCGGGAAAATTAACACGATAAAAGGGTAAGAATAATGTAACCACTTATCTAAGCATGTTATATGATGTTGTTAAGATAAGATAAGGGGTGTTACAATATATGTTGCTTTTTGGAGGGAGTAAAAATATTATAATTATGTTGGTTTATGAGATTTTGAATTAGTATATTTATCAATGATATTATTAATGTTATTTGCAAATTATAATTTTGATGGACTCAATGATTTTTTATTATATGTAAAAACAAAGTATAGATTTTGTTTTTTAGAAAAATGCATGTACGTATGTCTCTATGTATGTGTATATATATATATATCTATGTCTCTATGTATATATGTATATATGTATGCATGTATGTATGTTATTCAAATGTTATTAATTAGTAACATGTATTTATGTATGTTATTCAATTAATAAGTTGTTATGATTTTTTTTAATATAAGTAATTTACGAAAATAGTTAGTCATAATAGAAAAAAAATTTAAAAGAATTGTCAAGGGCATATTTGGAAAATTGTTAAATATTTTTAAGAATATTGAAGCTAAATCAAATGTAGGAATGTAATATTTCCAAGAATGTTTTATGTAACACCCCATAATTTAATTAGCCTAAATTAATGATTTTTAATTAAATGGATGGAATTAATGGTGTCATTAAGGAATTAGTATGAATTTCTTATTGCACAATTTAATGGGCTAAATGGTTATATTAAAAAGTAAGCTTGCATGAAAATTAGGTGCTTAAATTTAATTCTTTAAATTCTTTTTTTTAATTACCTAGCCTAAGTACCAAGAGAAATGCAAAACAAGATGTAACTAATTAATTGTATACATGAGTGTGCCTTGCATGTGTCTTGCATGAAAGAAGGGAATAGAAATTATAATTTCATGCATGAAGCCTCCAAGCCACACGTGAACTAAGAAGGAAAGGAGTTGCATGTATCTTCTGTGTGGGACCAATGGACAACACAAAGGGGGATGGGAAATTAATTTTATAAGCATGCCACAAATAAAAATAATAGTGCAGAATTTTAATTGAATTGTTACATGGAACCACACGCAAGGTAGGGAAAGAAGCTAAAGGGTGCAACCCTTAATTCCTAAGCAAGAATGCATCCTTCCCTCCTCTCTCACATGACTGAATAGACTAGGGAAAAGTGGTCAGAATTTTTGTGGTACATGCACTAGAGGACACATGTGAGGTATGGACACTTTGTGTAAACTATAAAATTAGTTGCTTGTGAAGGTGGGTAATCTAAACTTGCAAGAAAAATAAATACCAAGAGTGCAAGAAAAGGCAAAGTGTACTTGCAAGCACAAGTAATGCAAGAAAATATATATGTAAACAAATATAAAGAGTGCAAAATTTTCATGAGGGAAAAAGACATGTGCAGTATGAGTTTGGGGTGAATAAGTCAAGAAATGAAAGGGGGAAGGTATTCATTAGGAGCCACCCATAAAGACCATTGGACAAGAGTGATATTCAATAATAACTAAAATGAAAAAGGGGAGGGTGGCGTGAAATGAGGGAAGAGGGAGAGAGTTAAAGTTGTTTTATTTTTATGACATAACACCTAAGAAAGAGACAAGAGGGAATTGAGAATTTGACTTTTATACTACAAACCACACGTGAGGGGAAGGGGAAAGAAGGGAGAAAATGAAGAGAGACCTTGCAACATACAAAACTACACATACACACGTGAAAAAGAGAGAAAAGGGGAGAAACACCAAAGCTTGAAGAGGAAGAAGCAAAGGTGGTCAAGAAGAAAAGTAAAAGAAGCAAAGAATCAAGGGAAAACCAAGAAAAACCATCTTAGGGCATCAAAGAGGTAGGTTAACAATTCCCACAAACTCATGTTCCATGCTTTAGTAACTACCATGTTTTGCATAAAGTCTCCCATGGAATATGATGTTATTGCCCTACATTCTTGATCAAATGCATGCTTTATTGGCCAAGCTTGTATGTTAAGTTGATGTGATGAAATGAGCATCATATATGTAAGGGGATTTGATGCCTAATGGGTGTTGAAAAATTGTTATGATGAAGTTAAAGATTTTCCCTTAAGCCAAAACTCTTCTTGAACTTGGTAGATCTCTATAAAAACTTATACTATTATTATCATTCAAGAAAGGAAGAATTTCTTTTTAGGTATAATGTAGTTTCATAATAAAATGCACATTAGAATTAATTTCCAAGAAAAGGAAATTATTATTGAAGTTATTGTAATTTTTAGAAGGAAAATGCACATTTAGAATTAACTTCCAAGAAAAGGAAATTATTATTGAAGTTACTGGAATTTTTAGAAGGAAAGTGCACATTAGAATTAATTCCCAAGAAAAGGAAATTATTATTGAAGTTATTGTAATTTTAGAAGGAAAATGCACATTAAAATTAATTTCCAAGAAAAAGGAAATTATTATTGAAGTTATTGGAATTTTTAGAAGGAAAATGCACATTAGAATTAACTTCCAAGAAAAGGAAATTATTGTTGAAGTTATTGGAATTTTTGGAAAGAAAACGCACATTAGAATTAATTTCCTAGAAAAGGACATTATTAATGAAGTTGTTGGAATTTTTAAAAGGAAAATGCACATTGGAATTAATCTCTGTAATAACTGAAAATGTTTTTAAAAGATAAAATTGAACTTTTAACACCAATTCCATTTAAACTAAGCCTGGCATGACTTTTGAGGACGACGGTTTGAATTGGGAAGCGATTTGAAGTCAAAAACTCAATCAAATGGAAAGAAACGTGATCTGCGATCGGGAACTGACAGACGAAGTTTTGTACTTCAATTTCACTTACGGAGGACAAAATCTTTGCATAGAAACTTGTGCCAACGTTTGGAGGGATTCCAACATCCTGAAGTTTTCCCGGGTGATTCGAGAAAAGTCAGAATCGCCCCTAGAAGCTTTAAATTTCTCAAAACCCCGCCATTTGGCGCATTCTTCTCTCTCTCCTCTCTCTCTTCTCTCCTCCACCGCATACCGCCACCTGAGCCACAGTGAGCCACCACCTGGCATACCAACCGACTCCCCTCGCCACCCTCGACCTCCAACAGCCACCCACAGCCACCAACGGCCACCAGCACTGTCGAAAAATGCCATTTTCCTCCTCAATCTCGTGGCATTTTTGCCAGCTGAGATCGCCGCCGTCAGCCACCGTTGGCCGTCACCGCCATCACCAGCGTGTAGCCTGAGCTGCCAGCTTCCTCCACCAACTCGCCAACATTGAATGAAGGTCCGACGCACCCAGATCAAGGCATTTTCTATTTGCCATGCGTAAAACTTTAGGGTCGAAAAACGCCGTCCAAACAACTGTGAACTGCCGCACCACCACCATATTCGGACTCCTCGTGTTACGGGCTTCATCGTGGTGTGAATTTCGAGGTCAACCGCACCCCTCCATCGTGCGCCATTGTACGCCACCGTGCACTGCCGTGCTAGAGAATCCAGATATACACCGGGAGACACTCAGACCACCCCAGGATAGATTTCCACCATTCGAAAACACTAGTAAGGTCTAATTCCCTAAAAACTAATGAATTTTGATTGAATTAGTTTTTGAACGCGATTAGGAAATAAATTAACCTAAGTAATAGGGTAATCAGACTTAGAATCGTAAAATGGATGACGTGACAAGCTTAAATATTCGTGTAAATGTCCAGGGAATTAAATTGGCTCGAAATCTGGGATTTCATAAAGTTCTGAATTGATTCAGAGCAACAGGAGACTAGGTAGGATGATTTACGCTTCCCGAGTTCTAAATTTGACCTAGTGAATACCTGAACGATTGGATTTAATTGCATGGATTTACGTGCTGCTTTTGATGGACTAAATTGCATGCCTGTGTGCTGGATATCCCAATTGCATGTTAGATGTTTTGTTTATCGAGTTTAGATGCCCTTAGGATAGATTTACTTAGGGTAGGGTACTTGATAGCCAGTATGGGATGGTTGTTAAGTATCCCGAGTACAGGGAGTTTTTAAATGATATTGTTTTCACCAGATTTAGCTTGTATTGCATTAGGGATCACGCGATAAATCAGGACGACCCTAAGAAAGGTTTAAGGAGTATAAGGGGGGATAGCCTACACTGGGAAACATTATGATTTAGGCAATATACCCTAGAACCCTGAGGATTAGCCAACCGTGAGCATGTGAGTTCGAATAGACTATATGAGGATGAGAATTGGCGTATGTGCACATGCTAGGGGACGCCCTAAATGTTGATTCTCACCTGGTCCTTGAGTGAGTGATTGGTGTTACGGATTACACCTAACGATAAGAGATGAAATTTCTCTAGATGACGTGTAATTGGACGATTTAGATTTGGTCGCAGAGGACTTGTGGCCTATATGGGATTAGATACACTGGGTATTGGATTTAACCTGATTTTGATTACTGATTTTTAAAGAAATATATTTTTATGATTATGAATATTTGCCGCGATTTCCATGTGATAAATTGATTTTTAAGATAAGGTATTTCACGTATTTCAAACTGATTTTGGGAAGTGGTTTTCGATGCTTGCACCGCTGAGTACTCAACCCGATTTTGAATTGTATTTTGAACTGTAAATTATTCTACTGGGATTTTATATATCACCAGGTTGTTTACTCAGATGAACAGGAATAGGGACAGGGACCTAGATGTTAGTTGGGTGATGCTTTGATGATAAACAGAAGAACAGTTTAGTCTAGGCTTGAATTTACGATGTATATATATTTGTATTGTGGATGTCTGTACTAAACGATGTAATTATGTGTTATTTCGTTGTTTAATTGGATGTATACTGTTTAATGGATATATTCTGTTGTGTTGATGACTGGTTGTACTATTGTGATATGTCTGAATTACAGAAGAGACTCTGTCGGATTTTCGGCAAGGTTTATTGTTGTAAATATATGAAATTAAGTTGGAATCTGCATGAATGCCTGATATAATATATATATATATATATGGATGTTAGTTTTCATTCGAGAGTAATTTATGATGAATGTATGTATAGTTAGTATAGCTGCATGTGAATTAGGGTTGAACAGAATCTGAATGGACAACGAAATGTCTATTTGGGTTACGCTCAACCAGTAGCGATTCCCTGACGTCCCCATATCGGGAACAACCATTTAGATAAACCCATATGCTTTCGCTATGCAAACATAGGACTGTGTATTGTGGATTAGCGGGTCGTTACAATCTCCAAGGAAAATAAATTGTTATGGAAATTATTGAAATCTTTTTTGAAAGAAATATTACATTGGAATTAATTTCCAAGAAAAAGAAAAAAAATTATTTTGGAAATTATTAGAATTTATAGAAAGAAAATGTACATTAGAATTAATTCCCAAGAAAAGGAAATTATTATTGAAATTATTAGAATTTTTTGAAAGAAAATTTACATTGGAATTAATTTCCATGAAAAAAAATTAATATTGAAATTACTAGAATTTATAAGAAAATATACCTTAGAAATTATTACTCAGAAAAATAGAAATTATTCCTTAAATATTGAATTTCCCCTAAGAAAGGTATAATTTCATTAAACTATAAGAAAGAGAAAGTTATCCTTGAAATTAATAGCAATTCCAAATGAAATACATTAATGGTAAATTCCAAGAAAAAGGAATTCTATCCTTGAAGTCATTAGAATTTAAAAGGGGATGTACACTAATAATGATTCTCAAGAAAAAAAAAATTTCTTGGATAATTAAAGAAATGTTAAGGGTGGCCAAGTGTCCACCTAGTGCCCAAGTGTGCACAATGACCCTAGGTAGTGGCCAAGTGTCTACATAGTGCCCAAGTGTGCATAATGACCCTAGGAAGGTGGCCAAGTTTCCACATGTGCCCAAGTGTGCAAACAGAGTTTTAAGGGTGGCCAAGTGTCTCCAAATGCCCAAGTGTGCACAGTTAAAATACAAAGAAAATTTAAGAATGATAAGTCTAAATAATTTGTTAATGTATAGTAATATATGTCACAGCATGCTTTATTTGACAATATATTAGTCCCATCTTATTGACCTTTTAATGGATCATATATTGCTTGCCCATTTTATTTTTGAAATTATGCTGTATTTTATTCCAAGAATGTAGAATTAATTATTTTGGTGCTTGCACCCTAATACATATTAGTTGTTTTAAAACCCTAATTGTTAAGCTACTGGAAAACTTGCGTTTCTCATTATGTGCTAATATGTATCAGATGCGGACGCATAGCCTAGCCGAGAGTTCGAGTTCTTTGGGATAAGGAATTTTTGTAACCCTATTTTTGGGTCCTAGTCTATTCATACTTCAGTTAGATCTAAGATTATTCTTTTGGCAATAGTATTGAGATGTATTTAGGAAAGAATAGTGGAAGGGATAGGCAAAGGACCGGTCCGTCTGGAGAAATTGTAAAGAGAGTCTGAGTTACAGGATTGTTGTCTCCTGACTTCCTATGGACGGGTACTACGCATATCTTGATACATGCTTACTATAATGGACATTATGAAACTTATTGAATTGTATGAAAGTTTAAATTCCGCGGTGTAGCATAGAATTTCTTTTATTTCGCTGTACATGTAAGTTATTTAATGTGAGCGAAAGATCCCTAACCTAATCCGCTTAATATAATTTGATGGTTTAACTGCTCAAACTTTAATTAAATAAAGAATAAAGATAATGTACCATATCTATCTGTTTATATCAGAATTAATGGTAATACTAGATAGGGGCGTTACATTTTATATAAACTAAACATGTCTTTTTTAAATTCTTGAGAATTATATTAATAGGAATTCTTGATAATAAAAAATTTATATGTGTACTAAATACTACCTAAAGTTACACATAAGTGGGAAGATAACTATAGTTACAATATATTTAGGATAGGCAAAAGTACCATTTTTGTCCCTAAACTTTGTATTGATTTTCAATTTCATTCCTAAATTTTTTTTGTTTTCAAACTTTCAAATTCTATTAATTTCTTCCCACACTAATGGAATTTTCATATGTGGCAATCTAGTTGGAACACATATTGACATGGAAAATGGACTATATTAAGAATTGGGATGAAATTGACAGTAATTGTAAAGTTTAGAGACAAAATTAATAATGGTCTCAAAGTTTAAGGACAAAAGAGATACTTTTTCTAGTTTTTGTTTATTTCATTCCCAATTTTGAATCTCCAACTTCTAAATATTAAATAGTAGTTCCCAAATTTTCATTTATTTTACTTTAAATAATCAAAATATCTCTTTTCTATCTTAAAATTAACATGTTCTCTTCGTGTTAAACATCTTATGAATTTAATTTCCTTTACTTCAATTAAAAGTTAGCCTTATATAAGAGTTTATATGAAGAAAACCCATTACAAAAGGAAAGAAAGAGAAAAAAAAAAGAAGAGGAAAAACCAACTTAGAATAGATGTAAAAAATTATCTCCCCTGTCAAAATATATTCAAGAAAATTACCAAAGTTAAAGTTTTGAATTTAAAACAACTTTCATTAAGTGCATATTTTAAAACTTTCTTTTTCTTTTTTAATATTTTAGAGGCCCAAACACTAATATATTTGTTTTTAACAAAAATTTTAATTAAATTTTTCTCTCTAAAAGTTAATTTCTATTCCCATTGAGTTGGTTGAGTCAAAGAGGATTTAAAAGTGATACAAAGAGATCAAAGTTGAAAATTCAAGCTAAAAAAAATAAATAATGAGAAAAAGTACTTTTTTGGTCCCTAAAATTTGAAGTTCTTGTCAATTTTATTTCTAAACTTTATAATTTTCTTAATTTTGTTCTAATTTTTAATGTAATCCATTTGTCATATCACTAAAAATTTCAACTAGGTTATGATGTATATAGATTTCGTTAGTGTAATAAACAAAGTTAAAAATTTATAACAAAATTGATAAAATTTAAAAATTTAAAGATAAAATTGACAAAAAAAATTTAAAAATAAAATTAAAAGTTAATATAAAATTTAAAAACGTAGTGTTTTAACCTTTAGTAGGATTTTACAACTTAAGAAATCGAAGATGGTGGTTTGGGTCATCACAATGAATTGGTGACTAGGGGTAAAATCATAATTATATTTTTATTGGTGTGACATTTTATGTATTGAAACGGAAATACTAATCAAGTTACTAATAATCAACGATCAACTCTGACACAAATGGTGCCACATAGATAACTAGCATTTGTGAAAGGCCCGGCTTGGCTCACAGGCCTAGGTCGACCATAAATGGACTGGGTGCAGGTTAACTTGTTTATTGCATATGCTAGGACATTGATGTTTAAGCTCGCTGTGGCCTGCGAGCTAAACGAGTTACCTCATGGTTGTGAACTAATTTTTTTTTTTTGTCATATTTTAATAAAGATAAAAATAATTGATTTGATAAAATTTTTTTGCAATAAAAAAATAAAATAAAATTTATTTTGCTAAAAATAATATATGTAAATAAGGTTATTTATTTATTTTTTTTAAAAAAAACTAGAATTATCTTCATTTTAAATAAATTTTACATTAATAATATTTTTTTCACAAAGTAAATAAAAAAAATATAATCTCACATATAAAAACACTATGAATCTAAATATCTATCTTTAATTTGAAATGATTTATATTAATTGATTATGTAGATATTTTTTTATTTTTAAATGGCCGGCCCTCAGGTGAACCCACTCAAGTTCGTTCAGCCCGTAAGCTAAACGGCTTGTGGACACTAACTCATTTTCCCAATACTATAGACAAGGGCACTGTACCACAAGGTACTACATACTAAGTGAACATGTAAAATTAACTAGTAGAAAGTTTTGGGCTCTATACGAAATAAAGGTACCGTTTCTAAAAGCGGCGAAGGATAGAGTATTTTATGGTTCCTTTAGCTCTACTTATTCTATCTATCAAGCTAGCAAATACTATTATTGTGATTAACTAAAGTCAAACTAAGACTTTGGATTTTTTAAGTTAAATGGTCAACAAACAATGTAAAAGAATTGATAATCTCCGGGATGGCCGGAATGACCAAGATTACCACAAAGAAAGGTTTGTCACCTGCAAAGGCATTGCAAAGGGAAGAAGGGCCACCTCTGATGGTGAAGTTAATGAAGGTGGGAAGAGATAAAGGTCAATAACGTGAGGACGGCTATGGATCGGAGTGCGTACCTGAAGAGGGACTCAGACCTCTTCTTTATAACTAAAGCCAAATTAAGCCTTTGGATCTTCAGTTTAACTGTTAACAAACAACGGAAAAGAACAATGCCTTATAATATCCTTTTGTAGTGAACAATGTCTCGGATTGTTCAACCAGGTTAGACATATTAAATTACATATCACAGTAACTTTGAACGTTTTTTGGTCCTCAGGGGTACTATTAAGTTAAAGTTTCAATATAAAATTTATGAAACCTACATTTTATTCATGCTTCAAGTTAATAAAGAGGCGAATGCCCATTGACCATTAATGGATTACTTGTCTGTTCCATTATATTGAGTAAGAAGCCTCTCAATTAGTAGTAAAATATAGAACTATCTGTCTGTGGCTGAGGATTGAGCCGAGCCGGCATTGCAATATTAATTTAAATAACAAACAAGTTCTCATTAACTTTGGCTAGGACAACCCTTTAACACTTTGGAGGTGTGGTCCGATTTCCCAATTAATCAATTTGATTTGAACAAATTCTTTGATCTGGACCTGACACACAAACAATATTATAGATTGTTCTCTTGATTGCTTAGAAGTTAGAAGTATCTCTCTTGAGCAATATGACTGATTATTCTTTCAAGGGTTGGAAAGTTATGTTAACAATAGAATGGTCGTTAGATCCGAGGTTCAGCCAGCCACTCGTGGGTGCCATGTGGAAGGCGCCAAGAAATGCAGTTCTGTACACTACAAAACAAAAGAAGCCATTGGAACAAACGAGAAAGAGGACAGCAACATATTAAGGTCTTTGTTTTGGTTTTGTGTATAAAAAGGGTCTTCGTGCCTGAAGGTATATGTAATGTAAGAACTAAGGAAGAGAGTTAATTAATTAGAGAAAAGGGATCATCGATCATCGAAGAGGTAATAAAAATGGTGTCCAAATCTGTCTCCAACTCGATGCTTGTCCTGAGGATCTTTGCTCTGGCTGCCTCAATTGCAACTGTGGCCTTAGTGGTAACTAACAATGTCAAGTTTGAAGATGATGGTACCAAGTGGAAATTTCAAGATGTTATGGCATTCAGGTAAGTATGATAATGAAGAATAGACAAATAGTATTTGGTATATTTGCTACATTATCCACAATAATATCATCCATTTTGATAGTGTGATTGTATAGTTAATTCTGCTTACGTTTTAAGTCCCAAACTAAAGAAAGTAAATAAGTGGATAAATTAAGGAAATGACTTTAAGTGTAATCAATCAAAAAGTGACACATAGATAGTTTATACAACTAATATTTTTCATAATATTTTTTTTAAATTTTCACATGTTTATTTTATTTTAATTGATAAAATTGATAACAAAAGTATAAATAATTATATATAAGTTTAGTTCGTAGATTAGTAACCTTAACAAGTCAATTCTGCAGTTAAATCACTTATGCGGAAAACTACAGGTATGTGCTCGCAGTTGCAGCAATATCAGCTGCGTATGCTATAGTGCAGTTACCATTTGCGGTGTACCATGCTGTGCAGCAGAAGAGATTGATACGAAATGAATGCTTTGTAGATTTTGACTTCTACGGAGACAAGGTTCTCCCATTTAATTTTCGATATATTTCACCATTAAGTTCAGTCCTTATATTAGTATACTCTCATTCATCATTGGTACACCCATTATATATATATATATATATATATATATTTATATATATATGTTGCGCGGCATATTCATTTCTTTAACTATCCTCTGTTAAGATTTTCTGTACGGTATATATTAGATATTTTAAAAATATTTAACGATAGAAAATTTTTCAACTTATTCACAAGGTCAATATACCATTTTTCCGGTGTAAAAAAGCATAGCAAAAAAATTCACTTCCAACATGAGCAAAATTTGCTAATAATAATAGAAAATGATTGTATAAAAATTAACATATTTATTTTCAAAAATTTACTTTTAACATGAGAAGGAGTCAACGTGGAAAAGAGAGAAAAAACGAGTGAAGTGCAGAAGAACGAGAGAAGAGATCATATGAGAGAGAAAGAAATAAAAAAGGATCCAGAAAAGAGAGGGAGAAATTTGAGGAAAAGAGGGAGATAAAAGAATAAAGAGAGACAAAGAAATTTGAAGAAAAGAGGGAAAAATGAGAGAAACAGAAGGAGAGAGAAAAATTAATTTTAATAATTAGAAGTATATTTAATTTTTATAAGAAATTTATGCAATAATTTATTATTATTACTATTGGAAAATTATATCAAAATTTGTCGATAGTATCAAAGAATTTAATTATTGCATGCAGTACTTTTTACACAGTAAAAATGGTATAGTATTGTGGATAAATTGAAAATTTTGCTATTAGATATTAAGTGAGAATTAATAAACAATATTCTCTAACACGCTTGTGTCTGTGTGATATAGGAAAATGTAGTATTTTATCCTTGAGCCATACCTACATAAATTATTTGATTCTTGAATATTAGAAATATATGATTCCAAACATAAAAGATATATACTTTAATAACTTGTTCTCTTAATCTTAAAATTACATTATTTTTTTTTATTTTTCACAAGTATATTTTCTAAAGAGATAATCTTGTTCGATGGAGATATTATAGAGTACTATTTAGGTAATTAATTAGGAAATATTACATGATTTAATTCCTATAAATTTTGACTTGCTCCTTACATATTATTAGTTAGTACGACATGGTTAAAAGATTAACCAATGTAGAGTCTAAAACTTCTATAAACTAAATCATGAATGTTTCTAAGATTTGCAGACCAAATAATTAAAATATTTAACTTTCATCAAAATAAATACATTTCCTCATATATACAAATAAGAGGATCGATCTTAGGTGAGAATTTAAGGAAAATAAATAATGATCATTCCTATAGCAATGTACGTAAAAGCGATCATAAATATTTAATAAAAATATTTATTTTTAAATAAAGAATTGCTATTTTCCCTATCATTTCACACTTAATATTACTTCTCATATTAATCAAGGACTTATACTTAAATCCAAAAATCCAAAAGTTAAAACTGTCAAGTCATTAGGGTGTGTAATGACAATGAAGTGAATCGATATTGTAGGTAATTAGTCTGCTGTTGGCCACAGGCGTTGGTGCTGGCATTGGTGTTTCTTATGAGTTCAAGAAATTATTTGAAGATGCATTCAAGAGTGGAAGTGTTCCAAAAAGCGACCCTTTCAGGTCCACAGTTAACAAATTTTACGACCGGGGGATCATTGCTTCTGCTGTTCTCGGTGTGGCTTGCCTTAGCATGGCTATCGTTTCGATTATTTCCTCCATAAATCGAAGTCGAAGCAAAGGCATTTTCGGCAATTAAATTTCTCAACTTAAATAACAAATAACGTCTTTAATTTGTAAAGCCTCCTGCTTATCCTTATTCTCCAAATGTATGCTATGTGAGGCTTCTAAACTCCATTATTTGTCTTAAATATCTATGTATTCGTTCATCTATCTATATTAATATATATAGCATTTATGGTTTGGTTTTCTATGTAATCTATCTCACTTAATGAAATAGATCATGGGTAATAAAAGGGTGATTGCTTTGTGTTTTCATCAAACTTTAAGGGGTTTGTTTTAATTAAAATCATAATTTTAAATTCTCCTGATTTTCAAACAGAAAAATGGAAACACCTCTAACATGCATGTTTTCAAAAATACTATTTTTAGAATATTTATTTTTTTAAGGTGGCAAATTTGTATCTGGATAGATTCATTAATGATATTTTAATAAATATTACAAAACTAATCTCTTTTATATTTCTAATGGCTTTAGTGCATGCTATTTTTTTAATTTTTAATATAAAATTAAATTGTAATGTAGTTTTCTTTTATATTTTACAAATAATACAAAAGGAAGTTTTGAAAAGTCATTAAATACGTATTTTAATTCTTTCACATGCATTTTAATTTTTGTTTTATTATATTATCTAATAATCTAGGATTTGACAATACTTGTCGTTCACCTCTATGCCATGCCCAAGTTGGGCAATGGTGAACGGCACCTAATAAGGGCAAACTCCCTAGGAAGAAAACTTCGACTTTCTTCCTTCCAAGTACCACCTAAACTGATATAAATATGGGGCTTCCCTCTTTTACCTAGGTACGCAATCATTTTGCTATTGTGTGCATCCGCTTGCTCTCTGACTCTCTTGCTCACTCAATAGCTATGTCTGTTGCGATGACAAGAGGTCTGAGCATTATTCTCGAGACAAATAAGATAATGACAAAACAAAGGAGCGAGAGGCAAGAGATGATGACTTTGCATGCTTGGAGGTATTGATGTACTAGTTGTTAGGCTTCAGAAGGGCACTTCTTCTTCTTAGTCCTAGAATGAAAATAAGATCGATTGGTCCACTTTGACCCTCAATTATCCTACCAAGAGGACCAAAGAAAATCCTTTGTTGTAGTGGATCCGATTAATTAGGGCTCGTCTAGCCATATCCTCTTCTTCAACATATTCAAGAAGCTATGCATGAAGGAGAAAGTCCTAAAGTGATTTCCAAGGACCCTGATCTAGTTTTTAGGAACACAAGTCCCCATAGAAGGCACTATCAAAACTCATGTCACTTTAGGCACACCCTCACAGACCATATATGTTGATGTTGATTACATCATGGTCTCCATTCGCTTACAATACGATCCTTAGGCGACCTTCCCTCAACGAGATCCAAGTGATTGTTTTCATGACGCACTTGTTGATAGAGTCGTCAAAGTGGCTTAAACCCACTGGGAACGCCTGTTTAAGCCACTAATTAGGTGAGTTAAGTTTTTGTTTATTCAACCCGTATAACTCCAATACTAAAAGTAACCCAACCCACTTAACCCACTTGCCCGTTTTATTTTTTTTTAATTTTTAAAAGATTGCATTTTCACTTTAAAGATATTGGTGATAATACTTCAATGTTCTTAATGAAAAAATTTTAAAAACCTCTATTATTTGTTATTTGTTAGGCTTTGCTTTAGATTTTTATTTATTTGCATTTATTGAATGGCGTTGAGACTTTTTGTTATATTTGTGATTGTGAATTTATGATGTTATTTATCTTTTTGTGTTGGAATTAATAATTTTTTTCCACTTCACTAACCATTGTAGCCAAAAAAATTGGAGATTTGGATTTTTTTTCTTAATTTTTTGGTAGGTTGATGGGCTAGCCCGTATAAAAGTTAAGGTGGATTGAGTTGGGTGTTTTATGGCTCATTTAAAATTGGGCCTATTTAACTAATGAACCATTACAGGATAACTTATGCTTAGGTTGGGCTGGCCCATTTTGATAGTTCTATTTGTTGATGAAGATTCCCACCAAGGTAGGAAGTGGAGATATACAGGAAGAACAGAAGACAACATACTCATGCTATATGGATATCTTGACGAAGGTCATGAAGCCTCTTGTCGCCAACCTGAAGGTCAAACCCACTTCCCCAATTGAAGGGGCAAGCATGATGGAAATGATAGACCTTTAGGATGAAATTCTTGGATCCCACATCCAAACTAATAAGGATATTGTGTGGGTAAATATTTATGGTGATAATGAAGAACGAGAAATTCATATTGGGACATTTTTGGACCCAACCACTAGACACCAATTGGTAGAGCTATTGACTTATTAAAAGGATGGCTTTGTTTAAATGACCACTAACATGCTGGGAATTGATTTCACCCTCATCTGCAAATCTCTAAACACCCACGATTTGCCCAAGGCTAATTTAGAAGAAGTTTAGATTCATAGGTGAACACTAGAAGGTCATCGATGAAGAAGTGCAGAAGTTGATGACTACCGATTTTATTCGAGAAAGTAAGTACCCCACATGGATATCCAAATTAGTCATGGTGAAGAAGGCAAATGGGAAGTGGCGAATGTGTGTGGACTTCACTAACCTCAACAAGGCATGCCAAAAGGATGCCTTTCCACTCCTTAGCATTGACAAAATAGTGGTTGGTGTAGAAGTCCACCACCTCCTAAGTTTCCTCAATGATTTTTTTAGATACAATTAGATCTCGTTGAACTTGAGGGATACTGAGAAGACCTCCTTTATTATATTGAGGGTTTACTCTTACAAGGTGATGCCCTTTGGATTCAAGAATGCAGGCATCACTTACCAAAGGATGATGGACATTGTATTCGAGATGCAGATTGAACATAACTTCAAAGTTTATATAGACGACTTAGTGATTAAATCCACTAAAGTCTAATAGCATACAATGGAATTCGAGGAAATTTTCAAAGTACTTAGGTCCCATTTGATGAAGTTGAACATGACCAAGCTCTGACCATTGACTTATCAAGTGGACAAAAAGAAGGTTTCTGAATTCATTTATCTAAGAAATACTTAGGTGTACTGTGGCAGTAAAAGCAATTTGTGCTAGCCCTTAATAAAGGTTGTTGGGTGTATAATGGAAATAAAGCATTGTGTGATGATCATGTAAGTCGAGTGTATTTATTCGTGAAAAACTCAAGAGTATTGTGGTTATAAAATGTTGTTTTGAGTCTTAAGAAGGGTTAGTAGGTGTATTGTGGCAGTAAAAACATTGTGTTGATCACTTAGTTAAGGTTACTAGGTGTATTTTTGGTGATTACCCAACTATAATAAAACTCTCTTATTTTGTGGTTGAGGAAAGGATGTAGGATCATAATTTTGATTTAAAACTTTATAAATTCTAGTGTGATTTTCCTTATATCTTTCTTTATCATTAACCTAAGGATTTCTAAGTACATGTTTTCATCTAAAGTTCCTTACCAAAAAACTCTTTTGATAAACTAACAGGAACTTGTCTACGAATCCACCTGACAAGCATTTTATAAAACCAAGAATTTTTCAAAAGGAAAATACCTATTTCAACCCTTTTCTTGGGCATTTATCTTTCTAATACTTCCAAATTGTGATCAATTTGTCCTAAACCTTAACTTTTTCCTAATTGTTAACAACTACATATACAGCAAAACACGTGGGACTCCCTTGTTGATAGTTGAGTAGGCTCTTTTTCTGGGCAGGGAGGGGGGCGTTTAATTGTTGGATAATGTTAAAATCTCGTTCATGTGGATCTAGAAATTTTCACTCATATAATAATACCTCATAATAGGAGAAACAATCTAATATACCTAGTGTATCAAAATAAACAAATTTCTATGAATAAAATTTCCTTTTTTTTTAATTAAAATTGTAATATATAGTAGTGTTTGTGCCATTAATTTTATTATTCTAAGCACTCTTATAGGATACCCTCTTGGCACTTAAAAGGATCAAAATGTCAGTTATCTTATCTAATAATATATATTCCACTCAATCATTCTAATAAAACATACGAAAAGAGTATTCTTTGAAAAATTGCATTTGCATTTTGGCCGCCTAAAATTGAAAAATATTCAAAAAATTGGTAAAAATAGTAAAAGGAATTGTTTTGACCCTAATTTTTTTTTTTTCTGAGAGTAAGTTAATGTCATGGAGAATGATTAATAAAAATTAGAGAACCAAAATCTCACTCTAACTAGATTAGTTGTAGCCCTCTTTCTAAGGATTCCATATTTGGACATATTTAATACTTTAACGATATTTGGCCTACTTCAAGGGGTAAATCTTAGAATTTATAAAATCCAAATTTATAAAATAATATATATAGCATGCATAGATTCAAGAGGTACCTCAAAACTTTTCCATTAGGTCCCTTACCCCTCTAGTGTAACACCCTAACCTATAAACCCTTCCTAGCTTCATTTAGTCTTTAAACATTAGTTACAGATAGATTTTATAGATTAATGAGTTAATACCTTTACTACCCTTGAGTTCATTTAAAATTATACCAAGCCTTTATTAAAGAAATTCATTTAAGGTTAATATGTACAAATATAGATATGCACAAATAAAATAATTACTATAATATTTACTGATGTTATATGCATATTTACAATTACACAAAAAGTCAAGGCTTGGAGATGACATAAAACTATCCTTTCAAACTCAAGTTAGTATAAAAACCTTCTAATGGATATTAATATACAAGCATCCTCTCATCCGTTCTTGTATACAAAAACCAGCCATCACGACCTCCGAAAAACATAAAATACAAGGCATGGTGATAATAGAATGGACATTCCAACATAGTTAGTCTATTAATAGACTAAGCATCTTGGTCAATACCTTTAATACAACTAGGATCCAGATGCCCAATGTAACGACCCCCAAATACACAATACACTATCCTCTATCTGAGTAGCGGAAGCATATAGGTTTTCAAAATAATTTTTCCTGATATGGGAACGTCAGGGGATCGTTACGGGTTGAGCGTAACCCAAATAGAATGTCACGTCGTCCATTCAGATTCCGTTCAACCCTAACTTAACTGCAGCTACTAATTACACATGCAATAATCACAATAAGCTCTGGAATATTGAAACTAATAACCATAATTCAAGCATACATACATTCACATGTAATCCATCAAAAACTCAAAATTTCAATTATAAATTCCTGCCGAAAATTTGGCAGATTTTTCCCTGTATTTTGAATGTTACCCCGATACAAACAGTTAACTAATTCCAATATATACATCGAATAAAATCCGAATCTAACAAATAAACTATTAGCAGCCAAAAACAACCAGTAATTACATAAATCTAGCGAGAGAATAATCAACATAATAAATATACAAAATAGATTCAAGCTTAGAAACTAAGCTGCATGTATGTCATCAAATCTTTACCCAGCTATCTTCTATTCCCTTGTCCCTATTCATCTGAGCAAACAACTTCATGAGATGTTTAAATCCAAGTAGAGTAATTTACAGTAATCAAATATTCAAAAACTATTTGAATGCTCAGCGGTGTAAACACCAAATATAACTTCCCGTTTTCATTTCAAAAATTAGTGAAATACCTTATCTTTAAAAGTCATTAAAATAGCACAAAAATTGAGGTAATTATTCAATGAATAATTCCAATATAAAAAACTAGTTGAACGGGTGCGTGGCTCGTTTCTCGCACCGTAAGTCGTGGGAGGAAGTCGGCTCAGCCTTCACAATGGCGGGGGCGATGACGGCTAACAACGCTGGACGGTGGAGATCATGGTGGCGCAAGGAATTCCCAATGGAGGAGGAAAATGGACTTTTTTCGGTAAGGGTGGCGGCCGTTGGTGGCCGTGGGTGGTTGCTGGGAGTTGAGGGTGGTGAGGTGCGTCGATTGGTAGGTCGGACGACGGCCCAGGGTGGCGATGGCGGTGACGTGCGGTGGTGAAGGGAGGAGCGAGATGATAGAGAAAATAGAGTGAAGAGAGAGAGAGTGAAGGTGGAAAAATGATGGAAATTTGTGAATTTTAAGAAGTTTAAAGCCTCCGGGGGTGATTCTGTCTTTTGCCACACCACCCGGGGAGACTTCTGGATGTCGTCTTTGATTCGATCATGGGCACGGGTTCCTATGCAAGCGTTTTGGCCTCTGTCTGAGGAACCAAAGTCTGAAACTCTATCTATCAGATTCTTAACACCAGGCTACATTTTCTTCCATCGGATCAGGTTTCTAACTCTGAAAAATTCCTCAGTTTCAAACATTGACTCCGAAAATTATGCTAAAATTAGTTTTAATGAAATCACGATCAGTTTTATTCAGTTTAGCTATTTTAAAAATTCTGTTTATTACATTCTTTCCCCCTTAAAAGAAATTTTGTCCCCAAAATTTATACCTGTGAATAGCTCTGGGTATCGTTACCTTATCTCATCCTCCTTCTCCTATGTCATCTCCTACGATGCTAGATCCTGCCAAAGTACCTTAACTAAAGGGATTATCTTATTTTGGAGTTGCTTAGTCTTAAAGTCAAGGATTTGTACATGTGTAGATTCATAAGTTAAATCTTCCTTTAATATTATGGGTTGATTCCCCAATACATGCACAGGGTCTGGAACGTACTTGCGGAGTTATGAGACGTGAAAGACGTCATGCAAGTTGGATAGGTGTGGAGGTAAGGAAATCTAGTAAGCGACTGGATCGACCCTTTGTAGGATTTGGAATGGTCTTAGGAATCTAGGGCTTAGTTTTTTAGTCCTTACTTGTCAACCAATACTCGTGGTGGGGAACACTCTCAGGAAAACGTGTTCTCCCTTATTAAATTCTAAAAGTCTTCTCCTCTTATTAGCATAGGCTTCCTATCTTTGTTGGGTTGCTCTTATCTTTTCTCTAAATCATTTTGATTTGATCAGTGGTCTCTTGTACCATCTCAGGTTCCAACAATGTACTTTCCCCCATTTCTACCCAACTTAGAGGTGACTTATAGTTTCTCCCATACAGAGCAGCAAAAGGTGCCATACCAATGGTAGAGTGATAACTGTTATTGTATGCAAACTCTATCAAAGATAGGTGTTTATCCTAACTTCCTTTTTATTCTAGCACACAAGCCCTCAACATGTCTTCTAAAGTTTGGATGGTTCTCTCAGACTGCCCGTTAGTCTGAGGATGATAGGCTGTGTTAAACCTAAGCTGAGTTCCTAATGCTTGCTATAGGGACTGCCAAAATCTCGAAGTAAACCTAGGGTCCCGATCTGAAACTATACCGGATGGTATTCCATGTAACCTCACAACTTCCCTAAGGTATACTTCAGTTAGTTTTTCCATAGAGTATCTCATCTTCATAGGCAAAAAGTGATCAGATTTAGTTAATCTATCCACTATCACCTAATGGCATCATAACCGACTGGTGTTCTAGGTAATCCTACTACAAAATCCATGGTTATTTGATCTCATTTCCTTTCCGGTATTTATAATGGTTTCAGTAGCCCTACAGGTTTCTGATGCTCTATCTTGACCTGTTGACAAGTCAGATAGGCATTCACATAGTTCTTGATATCCTTTTGCATGCCTGGCCACCAAAAGTTTCTCTTCAAATCCTGATACATCTTGGAAATACCTGGGTAGATAGTACAGTGGCTTCGATGAGCCTCTGCTAACACTTTTTCCTTTAGCTCTTGATGGTTTGGAATCACTACTCGTTTCCTAAACATCAATACTCCATCAGGGGCTAGTCCAAAATCAGGTTATTCTGTATATATCTCCAAGGATTCATCCTCTAATTGGGCTTGCCTAATTTGCTCTCTCAAATCGCAGGATATCAAGAAGTCACTCATCACTAATCTCTTTAAAAATGAGATTACGTTGAGGCTAAGATTCCTAAAGTCCTCAAGTAACCTCATTTCATCTACCATTAGACTAGCCAATTGCAGTGACTTCCAGCTTAATGCATCTGTTACAACGTTAGCCTTCCCTGCATGATATTTTAATTCAAAATCAAAATCCTTTAAGTACTCTACCCACCTTCTCTACTTCATATTCAGTTCCTTTTGATCAAACAAGTACCTAAGGCTCTTGTGATCACTATAAACCTCAAATATAGCCCCGTATAAGTAATGTCTCCAAATCTTTAGGGCAAACACAATGGCAGCTAATTCTAAATTGTGGGTAGGATATTTCTCCTCTGCAGGTTTCAATTGCCTTGATGCATAAGCCACTACTTTTCCATCCTGTATTAAGACGCATCCTAAACCTTTCATTGATGCATATGTATATATTGTAAAGGGTTCTAAGGGTTTCAGGATTATTAATACAGGAGCGGTGGTCAATTTTTCTTTTAAAGTCTAGAAACTCTCTTCACACTGCTCGCTCCATTCAAAGTTTACACCCTTTCGAGTCAACCAGGTTAATGGCAAGACTATTTGGGAAAATCCTTGAATAAACTTCCTGTAGTAGCCGGCCAAACCCAGAGAACTCCTAATCTCAATGACCATCCTCGATCGACCCCAATCTAATACTGCTTCAATTTTCTTAGGGTCTACTGCAATCCCTTCCCCATTTACTACGTGACCCAAAAATTTCACTTCTTCTAACCAAAACTCACATTTTTCCAACTTAGCATACAGTTGTTTTTCTTCCAATATCTGTAGTACCGTGCTAAAATGTTGGGCATGCTCTTCGTGAGTCTTGGAATAGACCAAGATATCATCTATGAATACCACAACAAATTGATCCAAGTAGGGTCTAAAGATTCTATTCATGTAGTCCATGAAGACAGTAGGTGCATTTGTTAATCCAAACGGCATCACTAGAAACTCATAGTGGCCATATCTAGTGCTAAACGCTATCTTGGGGATATCTTCTTCTCTAACCCTAATTTGATGGTATCTCGATCTTAGGTTTATCTTAGAAAACACAGTCGCACCTTGCAACTAGTTAAACAAGTCATCTATCCATGGTAATGGGTACTTGTTTCTAATGGTCACCTTGTTTAATTGCTAATAATCAATACATAACCTTAAACTCCCGTCTTTCTTCTTGACAAATAAGAAAGGAGCTTCCCATGGTGATACGCTCAGCCTAATGAACCCTTTCTCTAATAATTCTTCTATTTGGACCTTTAGTTCCCTCAATTCTGCTGGGGCCATTTGGCATGGAGTCATAGCTATTGGGCCTACACCCGGAATCAGGTCAATGGTAAATTCTATCTCTCTAGGTGGTGGCAGTTTACTTACTTTCAAAGGAAACACCTCCAGAAAGTCACTAACGATTGGGATTAGATTTAACCTATCCTGCAATTCTACCTGAGAGAGATTGAGGGACACATCACCTATCTCACTCACTCTGTCACTCCCTCGCACAGGCACGTTATCCAAGTAAGTGATCGTCCTCTTGGAACAGTTTAACAAAACTCGATTCCTAGTCAACCAATTTATTCCCAAAATGATGTCGATCCTAATCAAGGGTATACACATTAGGTTTACGATAAACAGGGTATCATTAATGGTTAATAGGCAGTATATGTATATTTTCGGAGATATAGTGGTTTCTTCTAAGGGTATGGATATGTATAAATCACAGGGTAGGGTTTGTACAGGTAAATTTATTCTTTCCACACATGCATTAGAAATAAAAGAGTGCGTGGTACCCGAATCAAACAAAATTATCAAAGAAAAATTGTAAATTTTACCTTTACCCTGCATCGAACTTGATGACCTGTCGACATTTGCTGCATCCATAGTAAAGACTCTCCCTGGAGCCTGCGGTCTTCGGCCACCTGGTGTCTGCTGGCTTCTGCTTGAGGGGTAGTACTTTGCCATGTGTCCTGTACCCCCACACTTGTAACATTGAACTGGAGTCTGATGCCAACAGGGTTGATTAGGATGTCTAGTTCCACACTTCTGACAAAGGCCATTATCGGGTCGTCTACTGCCACTACTTGAAGACCTTGGTTGCTATTTGAACATCCCGCCTTTCACATTGAGATTTCTAGTTGGTGGTCTCGGCCTGTTACCTGTTCACTGTTTCATATTCTGCTTTTGTTCTAGGTTCTTACTCAGAATCTGACACTTGTTCACCAGCACTGCAAAGTCTCTAATCTTAAGTGGGGAAAGTTGTGTCTTTATCGGTGGATCTAGGCCCTATTCCAACTGACTTGCCTTCCAGGCCTCGTCATAATGCATTTGCAGGTAAGTGGAATATCTAGATAGTTCTTCAAATTACTCTAAATATTCCTCAAATGGTCTACCTCCTTGTGTGAGCTTTAAGAACTGTGCTTCCTTGGACTGTCTGACGCTCTCAAGAAAGTATTTATCCATAAAGACTCTCTTAAAAGATTCCCAACTAAGCGGAATACCCCTGCTTTCCATCAATTGTTGGGCACTTGTCCACCGTCGTTCTGCTTCACCCCTAAGCATATATGTTGCATATGTTACTTTCTATTCTTCATCACATTGCAACAGGCGGAAGATCTTTTCTATCTCTTTCAGCCATGCTTCCGCTACAGCTGGGTCAGAGGCACCTGAAAATGGAGGTTGACCTGCTCTCTGAAATTCAATCCATCCTTGATACAACGGATTAGCATTTTGAGTGTTTTCATCATTTCTGGTCTGTCTATCCTCCTGTTGTTGCCTCATTTCATTGGCACTTGTAGTAGCTTGGTCCCTCATGGCGTTGGCCATCATCCATATAGAATCCATCATCTCTCGCATGTTGACGTTAGTCTCCATGTTGCTACTACCTGAAGCGCCCTGATTCCTGTGCCTTGGCCTTCCTCTTGGCCTTCGAGTGTTATCCCTGCTAGGTTTTGCCATGGCTATCTGACACAAAAAGAAGATGATTAGTCTTTAACAACAACAGTTAACGACAAAACGTTAAATTCATTCCTTCACTTATCAATTCAAAATCAAGTCCTAAGTATTTTAGAGTTAAGTCAATCAAAACTCTAAAGTTGCAAGCTCGAAGATTCACAATCCCTAGCCCACTAAACTAGACAACAGATAAACCGGGCTTTGATACCATAATTGTAACGACCCCTAAATCCACAATACAATATCCTCTATCTGAGTAGCAAAAACATATGGGTTTTCAAAATGATTTTTCCCAATATGGGAACATCAGGGGATCATTACAGGTTGAGCGTAACCCAAATAAACTACCCCGTCGTCCATTCAGATTCCATTCAATCCTAACTTAACTGTAGCTACTAATTACACATGCAATAATCACAATAAGCTCTGGAATATTGAAACTAATAACCATAATTCAAGCATACATACATTCACATGTAATCCATCAAAAACTCAGAATTTCAATTATAAATTCCTGCCGAAAATTCGGCAGAGTTTCCCCTGTATTTTGAACGTTACCCTGATACAAACAGTCAACTAATTCCAATATATACATCAAATAAAATCTGAATCCAACAAATAAACTATCAGCAGCCAGAAATAACCATTAATTACATAAATCTAGCGACAGAATCATCAACATAATAAATATACAAAATAGATTCAAGCCTAGAAACTAAGCTGCACATCTGTCATCAAATCTCTGCCCAGCTATCTTCTAGGCCCTTGTCCCTATTCATCTGAGCAAACAACTTCATGAGATGTTTAAATCTCTGTAGAGTAATTTACAGTAATCAAATATTCAAAAACTAGTTGAATACTCAGCAGTGTAAACACCGAAAACAACTTCCCGTGATCATTTCAAAAATCAGTGAAATACCTTATCTTTAAAAGTCATTAAAATAACACAAAAATTGAGGCAATTATTCAATGAATATAAAAATCTGTAATCAAAATCAATTCAAATCCCATGCCCGGTGTTTCTAAAATACACGTCGGCCACAAATCTTATGCGACCGTATCTGAATCTACCTAATTGCATGTCGTCTTGAGAGAATCCATCACTTATCGTTGGGTGTGATCCATAACACCAATCACCCGAAATCTTGCCTATATTGTGAGTGTGATCTGTAACACCAATCACTTACTCAAGGACTGGGTGAGAATCAACATCTAGGGCATCCCCTAACATGTGCACATACGTCAATTCTCATCCTCATAAAGTCTATTCATAATCACATGCACACGGTCGACTAGTCCTCAGGGTTTTAGGGTATTACGCCTAAATCACAATTTTTTCCCATATAGACTATCCCCCATTATACTCCTTAAACCTTTCTTAGGGTTATCCTGGTTTATCGCGTAATCCCTAACAAATGCAGGCTAAATCTGATTAAAATAATACGTTTATAAAATCCCCTGTACTCAGAATACTCAACGGCCATCCCATACCGGCTGTTAAGTACCCTACCCTAAGTCAATCCATCCCTATGGCATCTAAATATGATAGCCAAATCTTCTAACATGCAATAGACAATACCAACACACAGGCATGCAATTATATCCATCGAAAGTAGCATGTATTTCTATATAATCAATTTAAATCATTCAGGTATTCACAGAATCAGTCTAAAGTCTGGGAAGCGTAAATTACCCTACCTGGTTTTCGTTTGCTCCTAATCGGTCTAAGACTTCTTGTATCCTCAGAATCTGAGCCTAGTCAATTTCTTGGGTAATTAAATTAATAATTTAGTCTGTTACATAATCAATTTCACTTTCCTACATCCAATTACATGTTTTTCTAGGTCGATAGTTTTTCTATAGGATTCGACATCCAATTCAGTCAAAACTACGTTAAATTAGGGCCATTTAGATCATACCGGGGGTTCCGAAAGGTGAGAATTTGCTTCTGGCATCTTTCTGGCTTCTCTGGAGGCAGTGTATGGTAGAGCACGGCAGCGCATGACGGAGAGGTGCTGTTATGGTCAAAAATTACACTAGAATGAAGCCCTCAAGATGAGGAGTCCAAATTTGGTGTTGGCATGGCGGTTCTCGGCCATTAAGGTGGCATTTTCTGACTTCAAGCATGGCAGACGGAGATTTCCTCAATCCGAGCACGTGGAGGCTTCGTTCACTGGCTGCGAGCTGTGGGAGGAAGTTGGTAGCTCAGCCTTCACAATGGCGGGGGCTGTAACAGATAACGACACCGGACGGTGGAGATTATGGCGGTGCAAGGAATTCGCGATAGAGGAGGAAAATGGACTTTTTTCGGTGAGGGTAGCGACCGTTGGTAGGACGGACGTGGTTGCTAGGTGTTGAGGGTGGTGAGGTGCGTCGGTTGGTAGGTCGGACGGCAGCCTAGGGTGGCAGTGGTAGTGGCGCGCGGTGGTGAAGGGAGGAGAGAGAAGAGAGAGAAAATAGAGTGAAGAGAGAGAGTGAAGGTGGGAAAATGATGGAAATTTGTGAAGTTTAGGAAGTTTAAAGCCTCCCGGGGCAATTCCGTCATTTGCCACACCACCCGGGGAGACTTCTGGATGCCGTCTTCGATCCGGTCATGGGCATGGGTTCTCATGCAAGCGTTTCAGCCTCCGTCTGAGGAACTGAAGTCTGAAACTCTATCATCAGATTCTTAACGTCGGGTTGCATTTTCTTCTATCGGATCAGGTTTCTCTGACTCTAAAAAATTCCTCAGTTTCAACTGTTAACTTCAAAAATCGTATCACATTTAGTTTTAATGAAATCACGATCAGTTTTATTCAGTTTAGCTATTTTAAAAATTTTGTTTATTACACCTAAGACATGAAACCTTGATCCTTAGTAATACATGAAACGTAAGCTTTTGGACACTTCAAAAAATGTTATGAGATAATAGTTCTAGTTGTCACAAAACCTAGTTTTGAAAAAATATTGACAATACTAGCTGTATAAACTATAGAAAATCCATAAATTCATGCATGAAATATTCATATAATGGATTTATGCACAATATATCATTTCTCATATATCACTTACACATGACAATTAGGGTATACAAATAGATCAAGATAATATAGTCTCATTCTTATTTCATTTCATTTCATGTCAAAGTTATAAACATTATGCCATACCTCATAAGTATAAGTGTAACGCCCTTACCTAGTACTACAATTCTTCCAATGTAACCAAATAAGTTTGGTACATTATTCTTATCCTTTTATTGTTAAGTTTGAGCAGTTACACCATTAAGTTTTATTAAAGTGGATTAGGTTCAGGATCATTTTCTCAGATCAAATCTCGTGTGCACAGTGGAAATAAAATATCATACAACATAGTCGATATTGATAACTTACAAAAATTACATGTCCAATAATGAATGTCCATTACATCTTTCAAAGAATATAGTCCAGGATATATGAAGTACCCATCCATAAGGAGTCAGGAAACAACAATCCTGCCACTTAGACTCCTCTTATGAATACGGAATGAATAGGTTCTTCACATATCCTTTTCATGTACAAAGCTAAAATAATCATCCTAATCCTACTCAAAATATCTCTAGCATCAGGACCCTAAAATAAGAAATTACATAAATGTTTTTAACAAAAGACTCCCATCTTCCCCGGCACTACTAAGCGTCCACATCTGATACATATTAACATAAAAATGAAAAACACAAGTTTCCCAGTAGCTTAACAATTTGTTATTTTAAAAAATCTACCAATCTGTATCAGGGTGCAAGCACCAAAACACTTTCCTTTACATTCCCATTACATAAACATAGCTTTATTCACATGTACAGATTTGGCAAATAGTGCATGATAATTAGAAATGTCAATGTGATAAAATTAGGAATTCTCATTCAAATAAAACATCTTTTCATGGGATGCACGTCAAAATTAAAACAAATAGAAAAATTCATTTATGCATTTCATTCTTAGCAACAATCCTTGTGGACACTTGGCCACCTTTATAAATGAGTTGTGGACACTAGATTACGGGCATGAAGCACCTTTGGCCACATCTCACTAGGTCGCCTGTGTGGAACACCTTTGGCTACACCTTATGAATCTTAGACACTTGGCCACCTTTATAAATGAGTTTTGGACACTAAATCACAGGTATGGAGCACCTTCGGCCAGCCTCACTAGGTCGTCTGTGTGGAGCACCTCCGGTTACACCTTATGAATTGTAGACACTTGGCCACCTTTATATTGTGAATACTAGGTCACGGGTATGGAGAACCTTCAGCTACACCTTGCTAGGTCACATGTGTGGAGCACCTTCGGCCACACCTTATGAATCATGGACACTTGGCTACCTTTATATTGCGAACACTAGGTTACAGGTATGGAGCACCTTCGGCTACACCTCGCTAGGTCACATGTGTGGAGCACCTTAGACCACACCTTTTGAATCGTGGACATTTGGCCACCTTTATATTGTGAACACTAGGTCACGGGTATGGAGCGCCTTCGGCCACCGCTCACTAGGTCACACTTTTACTAAATGGCACCATGCATTAAAATTCTTACAATGTCTTTATGTTTAAATTAAGTAACCATGACATTGAAAATTTATTGTATTTTTATCATTTTACGATCCCTTGTATTTAGCCCCTACAAGGCACATTGCCATGCATTCAATATTGCCATATTAATTCAGTTACCATAAGGAAATAATCAGATTTAGAATTTTCTTCTCATGTCACATGGCCATTAATACTTTATCCCCCTTTTTTTTATTGGTTTTTACTACCCATTAAATTTAAGGTCATATACTATTTAAATTCACCCACCTCAATAATAATGTGGGTTTTACTATGTGTACAAAGGGTGAACTAATTAACTATAATTTAATTAACCATATTTTCTTTCCCTTTTTAGCCAAAACCAAATTGCCATCTTACTTAAACAATTTCAAGTAAGCAATTTATATCTTGCAAACAGCCATTTTTGGATTTAGTATGCTAACAAGAAACATTAAAATTTTAAAACTAAATTCTAACTAAAATCCTTCACTTAGGTGTCTATAACTTAGCACATGAATTAACCATTCAAGATTGCAATATTTCAGCCCTATATCATGCTAGAATCTTTCATTATGGAAGCTGAAATTTACTTATAATAATTCTTTCATGAAAATGGCAACATACACTTTATCACAACTACAACATAACTAATTTATCCTACATGCTTAGCTAGGAAATATCCGCCTATTCAAGGATGTAGAGGGGGGTCTTATGTTCCATGAAAGCTTAGTAAATCATGATGTATGCCATTCAAAAACATGGAAACACAAACCAAGGAATTGCTAACCTACCTTGATGATGAAATCAAAGGGAAATGTCTTAGCTCTTCCTTTGAATTATCCCCCTTGCTCCTTTACTTCTTGTTCCTTTCTTGTCTTCGGTTAGTTTAGCCCTCCTTCCTCACAATTTTCTTTGTGCTCTCAACTCTCATGCTCCCCTCTCTCCTTTATTTTTTCTCTCTTTCTCCCTTGCCGTGTATGTGATGCATCTGTGTCCTAATACAAATCTCAATTCCTCTTCTCCTTTTTCTTAGGTGACGTGTCCTCTCCTTTTCCTTGAAATTCTTGTTTTAGTCACTCATACACGTAAATGGAAAGGAGGGAAGGAAAAACTCATGCAACTCCATTCTTCATGCATGTACGACTCATCACTCTTCTTTTCTACTCGGCCAAAGGGAATGGGCGCCATCTCCATTTTCCTTCACATTATTTCATGGATGCTTCAAGTGTACTTTCAAGTACAATTTTCTTTGCTTGCAAGTTTGCCTTATCCCATTGGTCATGCCAACTTCATTTCTTCTTTCATTTGATTTTCCATTCTGCCAAGTTAGGGGAAGTGGGACGCTGCACTTGCTCCTTTCTTTTGATGAAGTTTTTCATGTGCATGTATGCTCCCTTATAAAAATAAAACTTCTCAATTCCATTCTCTTTCATCCATTCTCCCTTAATGACAGCCACACGTGTACCAAAGTACCTGTCCTTTCTCATGCTAGCTTGCCTTTCATCGTATGCTTACCTTGGCATGTTTACCTCCATAATTCTACACTTCTCCCTTCCCGTACATACCTACATACATTTTAATTAATTTAAATTTTCACTCTCTCTCCTATAACTTGCTCTGGTTACTTGGAAGGAAACTCAAGGGGAGGAAATCTATCTTCACACGTTTCCTCTTCCCTAGTCGTGTGGGTGTATTTTTAGTATCAAATAAATTTTGCACTTCCTTGCTTGACTATTTTCTCTTCTTAATTATCATGGTTATACCTCTCTTCCTTTCACACTTCACGTAGGGCTTATATCTCATGCAAGCACAC
Organism: Senna siamea; assembly: GCA_031216115.1. NCBI lineage: Eukaryota > Viridiplantae > Streptophyta > Magnoliopsida > Fabales > Fabaceae > Senna > Senna siamea. Next base: position 20,285,525 of record CM062363.1, on the reverse strand, counting down.
GTGAGCTTTTTCTTCCTCTTGGGTAAGTTAGAGGCAACATAAGGGAGGGGAAAGAAAACTTGTCTCTCACGTCTCCTCCCTCCCTTTCCCATGTCACCACCTCACCCATTATAAATATATATGTGTATCTAAATTCTATATTTACCACATATTTATATTTAAATGCTATACTTGTCACACACTCCTTAATTTTCACGTGCACACACATATGTATACATATATTTTTAGGATGCCTTATTCCTCTTTCCTTTTCCCCATGTGCACGTGTAGGTACATATAGGTATTTAGTTTGCTTTTCTCCTTGGCAATTAGGCTAGGTGAAGGGAAGAAGAATTAAATTAAACACCTCAATTCTATGCAATGTCATCCTTTCTAATATTTATTCTAAATATTAAGTCACACAAGAAATTGGACACAATTTATGGCAATTTATCTAATTAAATAAGAAATCATAAATTTAAATATAATTGCAAGAACATAGGGTGTTACATTTCTCCCCTCCTTAAAAATAATTTCATCCTCAAAATTTATAATTACCTCAAGAGAATAATTATGGATACGCTCTATGCATACCCTCTTTTCTTTCCTAGGTAGCTTCCTGTGGTGACATCTGATCCCACAAGACCTTTACCAGGGGAATGGTCTTATTCCTCAGGGTCTTGACCTCAGTACCGATGATTTGTATAGGTTTTAGCTAATAAATTAGATTATCCTTTAATTGCAGAGTACTGGCGTCAAGTATATGTGATGGGTCAGGTATGTACTTTCGGAGCTGGGAGACATGAAAAACATTATGAAGGTAAGACAGATGTGGGGGTAAGGCTATCTGGTATGCTGATGGACCCATTCTCTTCAATATTTGGAAAAGTCCAATGTATTTGGGACTTAGCTTTCTAGACTTCATAGCTCTACCAATCCCAGTAGTTGAGGATACCTTCAGAAAAACATAGTTTCCTTCCTCAAATTTTAAGGGCCTTCTTTTCTTGTCAGCATAGCTTTTCTGCCTACTATAAGCTTTAATCATCTTTTCTCTTATCAGTTTGATTTGATCAGTGGTTTGTTGAACCAGTTCGGGCCCTAGCAATGGTCTCTCTCCTACCTTATACCAACACAAAAGGGATCAACACTTCCATACAGGGCTTCATATGGTGCTATCCCTATACTAGAGTGGTAGCTATTATTATAGGAGAATTCTATCAATGGCACACTTTGTTCTCAATTGTCTTGGTACTCCAAAGTACAGGCCTTAAGCATATCTTATAGAGTCTAGATGGTCCTTTCTGTCTGCCCATCAATTTGGGGATGGTAAGCGGTACTAAAATTTAGCCTAGTATCGAAACCTTCTTGCAAGGCCCTTCAAAATCTAAAGGTGAATCGGGGATCTCGGTCTGAAACAATGCTAGTGGGAATCCCATGAAGCCACACTATCTCTTGAATATTTAATTGAGCTAATCTATCCAAGGAGAAATTGATCCTGATAGGGACGAAAAGTGCTAACTTGGTTAGTCTATCCACAATTACCCAGATAGCATCTTTCCTTGACTGAGTCTTAGGTAATCCCACTACAAAATCGATGGAGACCTTATCCCATTTCCACTCAGGAATGTCTAGAGGTTGTAGTAACCCTGCAAGTTTCTGATGTTCAATTTTAACCTGTTGGCACATTAGACACTTGGCTATATACCCCGTTATGTCTTTCTTTATGCCTGGCCACCAAAATCTTCTCTTAAGATCTTGATACATCTTAATAACTCCAGGATGAATAGTTTATTTACTCTGGTGAGCTTCTTCTAAAATTTTATCTCTTAGTTCACCTATCTTAGGAATATACATCCTATTCTGGAAGGTTACCATTCCATCGGCCTCCTTTATGAACTCCTTTAAATCCTTTAGGGACTCTAGGAATTCATCACCTTTCTAGACTTCTAATATTTGGGCCCTAAGAGTGTTTTCAATTCTTAATTCACTCAGGCAGATCTTATCAGGTAACACCAAAGTAGACAACCTCATGTTCCTAAATTTCTCTATTAGGTCCATTTAGCTCACCATTAGTCGAGCTACGTGGAGGGACTTCCTACTTAGGGCATCAGCCACAATGTTTGCCTTGCTTAGATGGTACTTTAATTCAAAATCATAGTCCTTAATGAATTCCATCCACCTCCTTTGTCTCATATTTAATTCCTTTTGGTCAAAGAGGTATTTAAGACTTTTATGGTCACTAAATACCTAAAATCTCGACCCATAGAGGTAATGTCTCCAAATATTTAAGGTAAATACTATAGCTGCTAGCTCTAGGTCATGGGTAGGATAGTTTCTCTCATATGGTCTTAATTGCCTAGAGGCATAGGCTACTACCCTTCCTCCTTGCATTAGAACACACTCTAATCCCTTCTTGAAGGCATCATAGTACAACTAAAATTTTTCTAGAGGGCCTAGGATAACTAGGATGGGTACAGTGGTTAACTTCTCCTTCAGGGTTTAGAAGCTTTTTTCACATTTTGTGTCCTATAAAAATGGAACATCCTTTCAAGTTAGCTTAGTCATAGGCATCACTATTTGCGAAAATCCCTGAATGAATCATCTATAGTAGCCTGCTAACCCCAAGAAACTCCTGATTTTGGTCATAGTAGTAAGCCTTTCCTAGTTTACTACTGCTTCAGTCTTACTGGGACCCACTGACACTCCCTCCTTAGAAATCACATGCCCTAAGAACTTGACTTCTAACTAGAACTCGCACTTCTCTAGTTTAGCATATAACTGCTTCTCCTTAAGTATTTGTAGCACTATCCAGAGATGTTGCTTATGCTCCCATCTATTCTTGGAATACACTAGTATGTCATCAATGAACACTACTACGAACTGATCGAGGTCGGGTCATATAGTCCATGAAAACAACTAGAGCATTTGTAAGGCCAAAAGACATCACAAGAAATTCATAATTCCCATACCTAGTCTTAAAGGTAGTCTTACATATGTCCTCGTTCCTGATCCTGGTTTGATGATACCCCGATCTCAAATCAATATTAGAAAAGATAGCAGCCCCTCTTAGTTGGTCTAACAGGTCATCGATCCTAGGGAGAGGATACTTATTCTTTATTGTCACCTTATTCGACTGCCTATATTCTATACATATCCTCATACTCCCATCCTTCTTCTTAACAAACAACATAGGAGCTCCCCACGATGACGCACTAGGTCTGATAAATTATTTTGCTAAGAGGTCCTCTATCTGCACCTTCAATTCATTCAATTCTATAAGGCGATATGGAAATTGGTCCTGCCCTAAGAACTAAGTATATGGAAAAATCTATCTCCCTCTCCAGTGGGAGACTTAGGATCTTCTCTGGAAACACATATGCAAATTCATTGGCTATAGGGATGATTTTTAGCTTCTGCTGACTCTCTACTTCCGAAGAACACAAGAAACCCATTCTTTGGTTTTTCCTCTCGATCCTTATACCTACTGGCTTAGTATCTATGAAAGTTACTGACTTAGCTAAATAGTCCAAGACTACATTGTTTAAAGAGAGCCAGTTCATACCAAGGATGACATCTAGTTCAACTATGGGTAAGCAAATAAGGTTTACTAGAAAAGTTCTGTTTTCAACCACAATGGGACAATTCAAGCAAGTTAAGGAAGTAGACATATGTTCATTAGTGGGTATTGCTATGGAAAGCTTATAAGGTAGGGTGGTTGTGGGTAATTTCAACTTTTGAACATAGTCTACTGAAATGAAAGAATAGGTGGCACTAGAATCATACAATGTAATTAAAGGAACATCATTAATAAAGCACGTATCTTTCATCAAGTCCTTGGACTGGGCCATCTCTTTACCCTTCAGGGTATACACCCTTCCCTTGGTCAGGGGTTTTGTGGGTTCCTCCGGCCTCTTCAGGGTAGGATAATTTCGGGCGATGTGTCTTGGCTTCCCACATCAGTAGCACACGTTCTGTCCAACCAAGCACGGCCTATCTCCATGTTGCTTCCCACAACTTGAATAATTATTCTGAGAAATAGGGGTAATCATTAGCCTTTTCCCTGTCTAGTTCCTCAGGAACTTCCTATCTCAACCCCTGTTGAATTTGGTTGGGCTCTTTCTCTTAAGGAACCCTACCTCCTACCTCTCTTTCTTCAGTGCTGCCAGGGACCTAGAGGTAATTTTGCACTTTTTAACCAAGGTAGGGTAGTCCTTGATCTTCTAGGATGCCACCTTATAATATAGCTCCAGATCCAGGCTGTTCCTCAAATGCATGGCTTTTCATGCCCTGTCCGGTCTTCACTTTAGGTAAGAAGAGAATTTTGACAACTCTTCGAACCTGGCTAGGTATTCCTTAAACTGTCAGCCTCCTTGTTTAATCTGTATAAACTCCCCCTCCTTTGTATTCCTCTCGCTCTGAGGGAAGTACTTCTCTAAGAATGCGTCTTTGAAACTTTCCTAAGTGATTGGGGTCCCCTGGGCCTCCATCAATTGTTTCATTCCCTTCCACCAGTACTTTGCCTCCCCGTCCAGTTAGTAGGTGGTGAAGGTAACTTTCTACGACTCAGCGCTCCCTTACACCTCAAACGATTCTTCCATTAAAGATAGAGGGTCAGGCTCTTTAGAACTCAGTACAACCCCCAACAACTTAGGTTCTGGTCTATTCGGCCCTGGTTTGAGTGTCGTCGCTTTGATTGGTCTAAGCCTAAAGGAGTACTTTGGCTGTGACTACGGCCTGGGCTTCATAGCTTTGGCCATATCTCTCATATTCTGTATAACTTCATTCAAATCTACTTCCTTGTTTTGTGCCTATGCTCTGCTTCTCAGTGTCGGTGCCATATCGTCACTCTACAAAATAAGTATTACCGAGGTGATTAGGCTCAATAACAAATGATTAAGTAGGTAACATATAACACCAACAAGAGCTTCCATCTTCCCAAACCTAATGGTCTATTCCCCAAGTTCAAAATAAAATACAAGTTAACTGACCGCCTAGGTTCAGCCAACTAACCTATAACACCCCTAACCTTATATTTCTTTCAGATAATTAAATAATATAAGGTAATATAATATAGGATTGGTGAGTTACTAATACCTCTACCTGAGTATATTTTTAACTCTTTCTAAGTTAAATAGTTAAGTGCCACTAGTTTGGGTTACTACACTTGGGTTCTCACACGTTACGCAGCGAAAATAAATAAAGTAATTTAAATGAAATAGATAGATATAGTGATATTCACATTCACATTCAACTGTACATAATGTTTATACATATATATACAGTAGTGTATGCCAAACATATACCTATAGATATGTGAGCCTGAGCAGGGTAAGGAGACAACAAGCCTACCACTCATACCCTATGTTAAGCAAAAATCTCCATCTCACAAATCTTAATGCATATATGCCCTCCTAATCTACACCAAATTTTTTCTCTTGATCCTTTCAAAATACTAATAATGATTCAAGGAAATGGGCATGTTAAAATACTATAAACTCCTAGTTACGCAAACAGTCAGTACTTCTATCTCTATCAACACCTGTTACCTAGGCATCTGATACAAATCAGCTTTAATGAGGATTATTTCTTAGTAGCAATAACCACCTGTGTTTAAAAATAGCTGTTTGTACCACTACACGAATACGAAAATTCACTACATTCTTTTTCATGATAGTTTGAAATATTATGCTATTGGAATAATGTAAATGTATTAAATAACTATCTCGTGCATATACTTATGACTACATATACACTTCAACAAATATTCATCACACAGGATGCATTCTCAGATTGTAATGGTAACAACTCACATTCTCATTTTAGTATATAGAGCATAAGCAAAGAAATCATGCAATTTGATATGGCCATAATCAAAAGCATCACATAGTAATTCTTTCAAATTTCTATTCATAAATGAGATTCTCTTGTGGTCATGAGCCACCTGCAATCATTCTCGTGGTTTTCACCATCAGCATTTATTCTCAGGTTAACTGTCAGCATTTATTCTCATGTTATCCGTCAGTAATTATTCTCAGGTTAACCGTCTGCAAAAAAATTTCCTGGATTAAAACCAATTGCAGCTATTCTCGCGGTATAACTAATTGCATCCCTTCTCGCGAATCAACCATTTGCAATATTCTCATTTATGGTTTATGCTCAATCAAAATCTCTTATTTTTCTTCTCTTTCTCATAATTTCTCAAATCTTCTCATTTCTCATGTTACCCATTACAATTCAAGATTAAATCCTACGTTTGAACGAATTATTGGGCCAATTGTGGATAAAAATAGGTTATTGAGTCAAATTTTCCAAAACAGAGAGCTACATGTTGACTTCTAGCCTCCTGGCAGTCGACTTCCAACTTGCTATCCCAAAATTAATTCAAAAGTGAGCAATCAATCAACTTCCAGGACCCCGACAGTCGATTGCTTGTTCTTGGATAATTTTTGGAAAATAAAAACACGAAAGTCGACTTTCAGCCCCTGGCAGTCGACTGCTAGCATTCTGGATACGATTCTGGGCAACTCAGGAGCATGACAGTCGACTAGTAGGGCCTACAAGTCAACTGCTATGTTATGCTCTATTTTTCAAAAGTCTGTTGACCCAAATTTTGGCACCAAAAACATGTTTTTAAAATAGTTTTGATGATTTAAAACTCAATAACAGCATAAGAGCTTCATTTACCATAAGAAAATAACCCAAACCACCGATTATTCATGCTCAAATCTTGGATTTAAACTCTTTTACGAAAACTAGAAAAACCCATTTCTCAAATTTGCATTTATGCATTCACAAATATATTCAAGCATTTGAAAACATCCAATAGCAGTCAAAAACACTAAGAATGTAGGTTTTTAATCTCCCTTCAGTTTAGAATCATAAAACTTGGAATTTCCAACCATAAATAGTAATTTCAAAAATAAGGGAGATAGGTGATTTGCTACTTTTTTGCTGATTTAAACTTGATTATTGATGTTTGGGAAGTGTTCTGGTAAGTTTTCCTAGCTCATGGAGTGCTTAAATTCGATTAACAACTTTCTTCCCTCTTAATTCCCACTCTTTCTCTCTCTAACTTGGTTTCCCTCTCTCTTTAGAATTTCAGAACTTAGGAAGCCAAATGAAGAGTTCTGGAAGGCTGGCATATTTATAGGCAATCCAGACTTTTGGAACTTAGTTCCTAATTCCCGACCATTCGGCCCAAATTGGTAATTCTTCTGACTTTATGTTAAATGACCATTTCGTCCCTAACTGCCTGGCGGGAAATTTTCAGAATTCTGTTGCTATAGTAAATCATTTGGCTAATAATGTGGGTTTTACTATGTGTACAAAGGGTGAACTAATTAACGATAATTTAATTAACCATATTTTCTTTCCCTTTTTAACTAAAACCGAATTGCCATCTTAAACAATTTCAAGCAAGCAATTTATATCTTGCAAAAAGCCATTTTCAAATTTAGTATGCCAACAAGAAAAATTAAAATTTTAAAACTAAATTCTAACTAGAATCCTTCATTTAGGTGTCTATAACTTAGCACATGCATTAACCATTCAAGATTGCAATATTTCAGCCCTATTTCATGCTAGAATCTTTCATTATGCAAGCTGAAATTTACTTATAATAATTTTTTCATGAAAATGGCAACATACACTTTATCACATGTAAATGGAAAGTAGGGAAGGAAAAACTCATGCAACTCTATTCTTCATACACGTATGGCTCATCACTCCTCTTTTTTACTCGGCTAAAGGGAATGGGCGCCATCTCTATTTTCCTTCACATTATTTCATGGCTGCTCCAAGTGTATTTTCAAGTACAATTTTCTTTACTTGCAAGTTTGCCTTATCCCATTGGTCATGCCACCTTCATTTCTTCTTTCATTTCATTTTCCATTTTGCCAAGTTAGGGGATGTGGGATGTTGCACTTGATCCTTTCTTTTGATAAAGTTTGTCTTGTGCATGCATGCTCCCTTATAAAAATACAACTTATAAATTCCATTTTCTTTCGTCCATTATCCCTTCATGGCAGCCACACGTGTACCTAAGTACCCGTCCTTTCTCATGCTAGCTTGCTCTTCATCGTACGCTTACCTTGGCATGTTTACCTCCACAATTCTACACTTCTCCCCTCCCATACACACCTACATACATTTTACTTAATTTAAATTTGCACTTTCTCTCCTCTAACTTTCTATGGTTACTTGGTTACTTGGAAGGAAAGTCAAGGGGAGGAAATCTATCCTCACATGTCTCCTCTTTCCTAGCCATGTGGGTGCATTTTTAGTATCAAATAAATTCTGCACTTCCTTTCTTGACTATTTTCTCTTCTTAATTATCATGGTTGTACCTCTCTTCCTTTCACACTTCACGTAGGGCTCATGTCTCATGCAAGCACACATGAGCTTTTTCCTCCTTTTGGGCAAGTTAGAGGCAACATAAAGGAAGGCAAAGAAAACTTGTCTCTCACATCTCTTCCCTCCTTTTCCCATGTCGCCACCTCACCCATTATACATATATATATGTGTATCTAAATGCTATATTTGCCACATATGTATATTTAAATGCTATACTTGTCACACACTCCTCAATTTGCACGTGTACACACATATGTATACATATATTTTTTGGATGCCTTATTCCTCTTTCCTTTTCCCCATGTGCACGTGTAGGTACGTATGGGTATTTAGTTTGCTTTTCTCCTTGGCAATTAAGCTAGGTGAAGGGAAGAAGAATTAAATTAAACACCTCAATTCTATACAATGTCATCCTTTCCAATATTTATTCTAAATATTGAATCACACAAGCAATTGGACACAATTTATGGCAATTTATCTTATTAAATAAGAAATCATAAATTCAAATATAATTGCAAGAACATAAGGTGTTACAATAAGCATCTTATAACATGTCTTACTTGTTTGGATAAGCTATAAAAAAAGTACTTTTTTATAGCTTTTAATAGTAGAGCTTTTATTTAAAGTAAAATTCATTTTGAGTTTGGATGTCATAATTGAAAAGTGTTATTAAAAATAAAAATTGTTTGGATATTGATAATTCTCGATCTGGTTAAGAGCCAAAATCTAAAATATCAAGGTTGGAGAGGAGGGCCTACAAAACAAGGGAAAGGGTCAAAGGCCACAAGGAAGCCCAAGGGGTCCCTTTTTAGACTCAAAATTCCTAAGTCAGTATGAGGTGGAGAATAGAGTGAATAGATGAGTGATTATGTATAAAGCATGCCTAGAAGGTCCTTACATTATAGTTTTAGGAGTCTTGTAGAAGCAATATCAAGATTAGCAATCTTGGTTAAGTAAGGGAGATTGCTAAGGACCGGTTAGTTAGGGGCGACCTGCCTAAGGCTAATCGTAGGGATCACATGCCTAAGGGTGATCGGCCACCACATGGCATCATATTAATGGTAGAATGTTCTGGATATACCATAAGTCCCCCAAGTCCATAGGTATGAGCACTTATGGACTTAATGTCCTAAGAGTGTGGTTCGCCTTAAGGGTAAAATAAAGTTTATCTCGATGATTAAAAGTGTTTAGGTGAATTTCCTAGCATGTAGGAGGGGTTGCCTTACTGGTTTAAGTGTTAACCATTTGGGTTAAGCTTGAGTTTCGGCTTAAAAATTTGAAAAATATTTTGCTTATTTTTTCTAGTCCCCTAGTCCTAGTAGAGGAGCTTGGTAATGCATACAAAGGGTCTTTATGGGAGGTTAAAAAGCCAATAGGTAGCGTAGAAATCTTTTGAAAGCCTATTTCGAGAGAGCATATTTTGAATATTCACGTAAAGGATAGGATCCAATCTTTAAAAGGTGTATACTTTGTGTCTAGGTAGAGTTTGTTAATATTCACTATCATCCTTTTTTGAAGGGGATCAGTTGATCAGATAGGCAAGATAGTTAGATTGGTTGGGATAATCCCCAACTGTCGAAAGGCTTTCTAGATGGTGAAGGATTATCTTTTGATCTTTTAGTAAGATTGAGAGGCTAGTGGCTAAGCTTGAAAATCTTTATAAGGTTAAGGATAATCTTTTTGATCTGTTAGCAAGGGCCGATAGGCATGTGATGAAAGATAAAAAATATTTCAAGGCAGGGAATCATCAGATGATCTTTTAGTGAGGTTTTGGGCAACCTTAAAGTGCTTGTATTACTGGTACAACTAGACTCTTTAAAGCTATTAGGTTACATAGAAAGTTTTGATTGGTTGATGCAGTTTGATCACCTTGAAAAGATTAATTTGCTCGGGGTGTTTGGATTGTCTAGCAAGGTCAGTTTATCATGGTAATTAGGTCACCTGGTGAGGTGGATCGATAAGGGCAGTTTGATCACTTAGGAAGGAGTAATTATTTAGGACAGTTAATCACCCAACTAGGTTGCATAGCTTAGGGTGTTTAGATTGCACAATAAATACAGTTTTCTCAAGGTGATGGATCACACAATGAGGTTGATTTGCTTATGTCAATGGATCGCCCAATGATGTTAGTTCACTTAAGGTGGTTATATTGCTCGAAGAAGTTCACTTAAGGTGGTTATATCGCTTGAAGAAGTTCACTTAAGATGGTGGGTTGCTCGATTAGGGTGGTAGAAGAAAAATGCTTTCTATCATGGATCTCTATCTAATACTTTTCACAGGGGATGAAAAGCTGATAGAAGTTAAAAATGCTTTCCATTAGGGAATCAGACCACTATTTGATCCTTTGACAGAGTCCTTGGATTGAAGATAAATCCTTAGGTGATGACCAAAGGGCCAGTGTTTGAAGCTAAAATGTTCTTGATGAGTTCTAAGGATCATATTATGAACCTTTGATAGAGCCAATTGGATTGACATTAGATCCTTAGGCGATGGCCGAAAGGCTGATGTAAGCTAAAAAGTTGAGTTTAATGATTGCCTTTTAATCCTTTTAGTGGATGCCATTGGATCGCTCTTTGATTCAATCAAAAGGATAGTGGTGGAAGTTAAAAAGATTTCAGTGAGGCAAGTGGATAACTTGTAAGGGGTATGATAAAAAGCACATGAAAAGGTGTTTTCTCGACCATTCTCTCAATCTATATGTTTAGATTGGGAGTGATTAGTTATACTTGTCCAATCATTAAATGATCTATGGGATTGGATCACCCTTTTATTTGGGTTGATCACTTGGAAGATAACCATTGAGATTCGATTATGCTTGGCAAGGTTTGATCACTCTATAATGATATATGATCGAGGATCAATCGCATATGGATGGTATGTAAAGTTAGATTGCCTAAAAAATTGATCGTCGAGGTTAGATTGGCTAAAAGATGTTAGATCGCTTAACAGGATGAATAGTCGATGGAAGTTAAGGGCTAAAAGACCAATGGTGGAAGCTAGGTAGCTTATCATGATCATTAGATCGTTCTTAGATCCTTAGGCGAAGGCCAAAATGCTAGTAGAGAGAGTTGAAAAATAGGCATTCAGATTTGTTGCTGTTCATTAACGGTGTTGTACTGTGCTGTCCAATTAATCCGACTGTCTGCTTGATCCAACCCACCAAGTGATAACATGTCATCTTTCTTTCTTTTTTTTTCTTTTCTGTGACTTATACGCATCATTTTGTGGCTAATGTAAAAAATATAAATTGCTCCTCTTCCTCTCTTCCTCTTCGGGTCGCATCCTTCTCTATCACTCTTCCCTTATCCTTCATCGTCAGCTTGGTAGCATGTTATCCCTGGTAGGTTGCTAAGAAGACAACGCTTGATAAAAAACAAAGCCATATCACCATTGGCTTTGGTAGCCCCTAAAAATATGACTTTTGGGGTTGCATCAAAGGTTGTGGTGCCTGTTGCAAGCTAGACAAAGGTCCATCTTTTGCTTCTCCTCAAGAAATTTTCATAGACCCTTCTAACGTTGAGGTCTACTTTCTTCTCCTTTTACTTCCCACACTTCTGCTCATTACATGTTTGATTAAATTCAAAGCTTCTTTTATGGTTAAAAGCTTTATTTCTTTCTCACTTTCTTCATGCATGGCCACTTGTGATGAATTTTAGATCTATAAAAGCTTGATAGGTCCTGATGGATGGTGTGTACATTTTGAAAAGAATGGAGCCTGATGTATTAAAATCGCAAAGAGGAAAAGAGGAAGTGGAGCAATTTAGAAATTTTACATTAGCCACAAAATGATGCATATAAGTCATAGAAAAGAAAAAGAAAAAAAAGACGTATAAGTCATAGATTTCCTAAAGGATGATCAACGAGGTTAAATCTCTATGCAAATGATCAACGAAATCAAATTTGAAAAGGTTTGACATCCAATTGTTTGACAGGGGTCAAGATGCCGATATCGAAAGCTAAAACATTCTATAAGATAAAGGATCGATGTCTGATTCCTTGCCAAGGGCTGAAAGGACGAGGCTAGAAGTTGAAGAGATTTTCATACAACGCCCCTATCTAGTATTTCTATTAACTTTGATATAAACAGATAGGTTCAGTACATTATCTTTATCCTTTATTTAATTAATGTCTGAGCAGTTATACCATTAAATTAATTTAAGTGGATTAGGTTCGAGATCTTTTGCTCAGATTAAAAACTTATATGCATAACAGAATAGATCAAAATATACTAAACTACACAGTGGAATTAAAACATTCACGTAATTCAATTAAATACATGTTCAATAATGTCCATTATATTTCTGTAAACATGTATCAGGATATATGAAGTACCCGTTCATAGGAAGTCAGGAGACAACAATCCTGTCACTCAGACCCCTTCACAAATTTCAAAGATGAACCGATCCTTCAAATATGCTATGTCTACTGCTAAAAGAATAACCCTAGTTCACCAGGGTGTAAGCACTAAAACATTTCATTCTACATTCTTGATGTTAAAAACATAATTTTATTCATGAATGCAATTAGGCAAGCATTGCATGATAATTTAGAGGTTAACATAATAATTAGGTATCCTCTTTCAAATGAAACATATCCAAATAAAATTATACCTGTTATCGCGTAATTACACAAATTGCTTATGTATTAACTTTTACATTTATCGATCTAGGTTAATTGAGCACCCTAGGGTGTTATCTGGACACTAGACCACATTTATGAAATTATCGTGAACCCTAGGTCATAGGTATGGAGCACCTCTAGCCACATCTCACTAGGTCATTCGTGTGGAGCACCTTTGGCCACACCTCATAATTCATGGACACTTGGCCATGTATGTAGCGTAATCACTAGCACTAAGTCATGGGCATGGAGCACCTTTGCCTATACCTCGCTAGGCTGCCTGTGTGGGGCACCTTTGGCCACACATCGTAAATCATGGACACTCAGCCACATACATAAAATCATCGTGAACTCTAGGTCACGGGTATGGTGCACCTTCGGCCACAGCTCACTAGGTGACTCGTGTGGAACACCTTCGACCACACCTCATAATCTATGGACACTTGGCCACGTATGTAGCGTAATCGCAAGCACTAGGTCATGGGCATGGAGCACCTTTGGCCATACCTCGTTAGGCCTCCCGTGTGGAGCACCTTTGGCCACACATTATAAATCGTCGACACTTGGCCACATATATAATTCTTTAACAATTATCAGGGGAAAATTTTCCTGTTATGAAAAAATAGTACTAGTGCACATCTCTTTAAAATTCTAAATAATTTAAGAATAAATGCTCCTTTCTTAGAAATTAATATTAATGTACACTTCTCTTAAATATTCTAATAATTTCATGAATGATTTCCCCTTTCTTTGGAGATTACTATAAACGTACATTTCTTATAAAGGTATTAATATTTTCGAGAATAATTTCTCTTCTCTTTAAATTTAACTCTAACGTACAATTCTCTTGGCTAAATCTCTCTTCTTCTTGGTACATTTCCAGGCCCTTTTTCTCACCAATTGCTCTTAATTAATTCCTTGGGTAAATAATTAAATTCTTAGGCAGGTTTTTCTTTCAATTAGGCTTTCCTACATCAATTTATCAAATTCCTAGGTCGACCTAATTCTTAAACATATACGAGGTCCATTTCAACAGGAAAATATCAAATTGGGGTATTTTAAACTGTACCGGGGGTTTCAAAAGCTTGAAATCTGATTCTGGCAGCTTTCTGGCAACTTCGACGATGGCGCATGGTGGAGCACGACTGTGGATGGCAGCTCACAGGGGTAGACAGTGGTTGGGGTCGAAAGATACACCAAGATGTATCCCACAACTCGAGGATGAAAAATCTGGGGTCTGTTCAGCGAAACACGATCGTTTAGACGATGTTTTCTAGCAAAGAAATACGATGCACGGTGGACTATTTTTCCCTCGTTCTGGGCGCATGGCGGCGGTATTCCACTGGCTGGAAGCTATAGGAGCAAGCCGACAGCTCAGGCTACCCAACGGTGATGGCGATGTGGTTGGATGGTGCCGGACAACGAAGATCATGGCGGGGCTTTGAAATTGCGATAGAGGGGAATGCACGCTATTTTTTACCATTGTGGTGGCCGTCGACAGTCAGGAATGGTAACTAGAGGTTGGCGGCGTCGAGCTACACCAGTGGCGGGGTCCGACGATGGCACAGGGCAGCAATTTTGGTGGCTAGAGGTGGCGCAAAAATGAGAAGGATAGGAGAGAGAAAATAGGTGGAGGAGAAAGAGAGGAAAGGAAAAATGAGAGAAAAAAGCGGGGTTTTGAGATTTTAAGGCCTTCAGGGGCATTTTGGTCTTTTTTCACTTTGCGCGGGATAAATTTCGATGCATTCTCTGATATGGGCAAGAATTTAAGACGATATGGAAGGAATTCGGAATTCTTTTGAAAATTTAAAGCCTTCCAAATTACTTGCTAACTTCCTGAAGCCAAATCGAGTTTTCTTTCGCCAGATAAAATTTTAACTTCAAAAAATTCTCAAATTTTAACCGCAAACTCAGGAAAATATTCTTAATTCAATTCCAAAAAAATCTAAATTTATTTTTTGAAATTTAATTTATTTTAAAATTAGGCTGTTACATTCTCTCCCCCTTAAAAGAATCTTGTCCCCAAAATTAATACCAACAAACAATTCTGGATAATATTGTCTATTCTTGTCCTCCTTCTCCCACATCACTCTTAACATGCTACATCCTGCCAAAGTACCTTAACTAAAGGGATTACTTTATTTCGGAGTTACTTAGTCTTAAAGTCAAGGATTTGGATAGGCGTAGATGCATAAGTCAACTTTTTATTTAATATTATGGGCTGATTCCCCAATACGTGCGTGGGATTTGGGATATTTTTACAGAGTTGCGAGACATGGAATACGTCATGCAAGTTTGATAGGTAAGGAGGTAAAGCGATTGGGTATGCAACTTGACCGACTCTTTGCAAGATTTGGAATGGTCTTAATAATCTGGGACTTACTTTCTTTGTCCTTATCTGTTTACCAATACCTGTAGTGAGTGACATTCTCAAGAATACATGTTCTCCTTCTTTGAACTCTAATGGTCTTTTCCTATTTACATATATTTCTTGTCTCTATTAGGAAACCCTCAACTTTTCCCTGATCATCTTGATCTGATCAGTAGTCTTCTTGTACAATCTATGATCCTTACAGGGTATTCTCCCTCATCTTTAACCAGCTTAAAGGCGATTTACAACTTCTCCCATACCGAGCAGGTTATGGTGCCATTTTCTTTTAGCTTTTATGATGTTATATAATAATGATAGCATGTTGGAGTCAATTTCTTTACCAAGGAAGTGCAAAAGGCATCCTTTTCTCCAATAACATGCTATAATTCACTTTCTGAAACAAGAAAAAAAAAGGTTTGAGTTTGTTCTATATACTATAGTTTAGGATTTGAACTTCCAGAAGCTAAGTAAATCTAATTTTCTGGTGCTGCTGCAAATTTAAGTTTCATCATGCCTCTCTTATGCTTACTTTATGCAGTTGGATTGTCTTGAACAGTTGTTCTCTAGCCATTTTATTAATTTATGTCTAGTTAAGCTGGCGGGACATTGATGTAAAACCATAGGAAGAAAATTTCTGATTGGTGAGGTTTAGTTGTAAAGTACTTTTCCTTCTTCACAAGTTTGGTGTGAGGCTGTATTCAAGGAGTAATATGTTCTATGGGAAGTTATTTATCCATTTCTAAAGCAGCCAAGCGTATTTATAGTATGATGCAGTTACTGGCAAGATACATTCAACACTGGAGCTACAGAATAGGGTTCTTAGTTGAGTAAGTTACACAGCTTTCCAAATGGGGTATGATAACTAGTAGAAAAGGAATGGGGTCTTGCCAATGATGTCATGTCATTCATCATAAATTAATTAGACAAAAAGATAAAAGGAGTTATATAGATTGGAAATCCTAAGAGAGGGCTCATATTTACTAGGTGAAAAAGGAAGATATATAGGAAAGGAAATTTCATTGGTTGAGAATAATGCTTTGTTCAAACTTATCAATAGTACACTTTTAAGAGATTCTCGAGAAATACTAGTGTTGTGAAGTTTAAGAATATCAAAGAAGTATGTAATCGATGGTTTAATGGTCAGTGGCTCTGCACAAAACACTTGATCACTTCTTAGGCTATACGAGTCATACTAATAAAGGTAGACAGTAGACTGAAGTTCTCTAAACTTGAGAGGATATGGTCTAGTTGGGGAGAGGATGGGAAAGCAACCCATAAAGATAAATGAAATGACAGACAAGGAAAATCTACTTAAAGCTTTATCAGAATCTCACCTCAAATATTTTGCTATAAATCAAGGCTCCCCTATCCTCTTACATAGGAGGAAGCAGAAGCACATATTCCATAACTGTACAACTTTCATCAGAAGTGGCATTTCTTAAATTCAAACTCATATATTTAAATCCAAGCAGTATAGATCGATAGACCCTTCCTTTATATGTGAAGGTGTGTGCAAGCCAATGTCAATTTATTCTTAAGAGTTTGGAAACTCCTTTTAAATTTCTCGTTCCATCTAAATTCTACACCCTTCCTAATTAACCGGGTTAATGGCAAAGCGATATGAAGAAATCCTTGTATGAACTTTCGATAATAGCCTGCCAAACCCAGAAAGCTTTTAATCTCTATAACTGTGCTTGGTCGGTTTCAACGTAGCACGGCCTCAATCTGCACTTTCAATCCCCTTAATTCTATGGATTCCATTCTATCAGGCGATATTGAGATTGGTTCGGTGCCAGACACTAGATCAATGGTGAATTCAATTTCCCTATGTGAGGGTAACTTCTCTATCTATAAGGGAAACACTGCAAGAAACTCCATTACTATAGGAATGGTGCTACACCTCTCTTAGAGTTCTCCCTGAGAATAGTTCAGAAAATTTTCATTGACTTCACTAAGTTTATCACCCTCAAATGTAGGGAGCCTAGCCCTTTAAAATTTAGTCCACTGAATAATAGTCTAATTCCCTATTGGATCATTTTCAAGCTGAGTGTTCTCACTCCTGTCTTTTATTAGAATACACCATGATAACTTCCATTAATACTAGCACAAACTGATCCATGATATTGAACACATGTTCACCAGTTAGGACTACTATAGACAATTGCCAAGATAAGTTAGTCATCGGTAACTTCAACTTTTGGGCACAATCTTTTATCAAATCCTTAGACTAATTGCTTCTCCACCTTCAAGGGTATAAACCCTTCCACTCATATTTGGCCTCTCCTTCTAACTGATATGTAGCAAGGGAGACTGTCTACGACTTAGCTTTACTTAGTACTCTAAACAAGTACTCCATCTTCTGTACCCTTTCTTCTGCCTTCTTTGGGTTCATCACACCAATAAAGGTAGGGGGTCTGGCTCTTTAGAATTTAGTTCAGCCTCTCGCAACTTGAGTTCTCATCAATTCTGCCTCATTCTAAGTATCTTCACTCTGATCAATATTGGCCTGATGGAGTGCTTCGCCTGTGACTACAGCCTGGCCTCTTGTGGCTTCTACCATTTATCTCATGGTCCCCATAACCTCATTCAAAGCCACTTTCTTGTTTTGGGCTTGTGATCTGCTTCTCTATGTCGGTGCCATAGCATCACTCTACAAATCAAGTATTACTGAGGTGATCAGGCTCAATAACAATTGATTAAGTAGGTAACGTATAGCACTAACAGGAGCTTCTATCTTCCCAAACCTAATACTCCATTCCTCAAGTTCAAAACAAAATACAAGCTAGTCAACTGCCTAGGTACAACCGACTAACCTAAACTAGTCCGTTACCTGAGGAATTCTACCCTGTTCCTAACCTAGGTAGCTGTGCTTTGATACCAACTTAATGTAATTCCCTTATCTAGTATTTTTTTTAACTCGGATATAAATAGATAAGTTCGATACATTATCTTTATCCTTTATTTAATTAATGTCTGAGCAGTTATACCATTAAATTAATTTAAGCAGATTAGGTTCGGGATCTTTTGCTCAGATTAAAAACTTATATGCACAGCGGAACAGATCAAAATATACTAAACTACGCAGCGTAATTAAAACATTCATGTAATTCAATTAAATAAATGTTCAATAATGTCCATTACATTTCTGTAAACATGTATCAGGATATATGAATTATCCATCCATAGGAAGTTAGGAGACAATAATCCTGTCACTCAGACCCCTTTACAAATTTCAAAGATGGACCAGTCCTTTAAATATCCATGTCTACTGCCAAAATAATAACCATAGTTCTAAACCAAATATACCTAAACTAGGACTCGAAATAGGGTTACAAAATCTCACATAAATTAAAATGGGACTGCTACCTCCCGCTTTGGCTATGCGTCTGCATCTGATACATATTAGCATAGTAATGAGAAACATAAGTTTCCCAGTAGCTTAACAATTCAGGTTTTAAGAAAAATAACCAATATGTACTAGGGTACAAGCACTAAAACATTTCATTCTAAATTCTTGATGTTAAAAACATAATGTTATTCATGAATGCAATTAGGCAAGCATTGCATGATAATTTAGAGGTTAACATAATAATCAGGTATCCTCTTTCAAATGAAACATATCCAAATAAAATTATACCTGTTATCGCGTAATTACACAAATTGCTTATGTATTAACTTTTACATTTATCAATTTAGGTTAATTGAGCACCCTGGGGTGTTATGTGAACACTAGACCACCTTTATGAAATCATCGTGAACCCTAGGTTATGGGTATGGAGCACCTCTGGCCACACCTCACTAGGTCATCCGTGTGGAGCACCTTCGGCCACACCTTATAATCTGTGGACACTCGGCCACGTATATAGTGTAATCGCTAGCACTAGGTCATGGGCATGGAGCACCTTCGGCCACACATCGTAAATCATGGACACTCGGCCACGTACATAAAATCATCGTGAACTCTAGGTCATGGGTATGGAGCACTTTTAGCCACAGCTCACTAGGTCACTCATGTGGAGCACCTTCGGCCACACCTCATAATCCGTGGACGAGTGCCACGTATGTAGCATAATCGTGAGCGCTAGGTCATGGGCATGGAGCACCTTTGGCCACACCTCGCTAGGCCGCCCGTGTGGAGCACCTTTGGCCACACATCATAAATCGTGGACACTTGGCCACATATATAATTCTTTAACAATTCTCAAGGGAAAATTTTCCTGTTATGAAAAAATAGTACTAGTGTACATCTCTTTAAAATTCTAAATAATTTAAGAATAAATGCCCCTTTCTTAGAAATTAATATTAATGTACACTTCTCTTAAAAATTCTATTAATTTCATGAATGATTTCCCCTTTCTTTAGAAATTACTATAAACGTACATTTCTTGTAAAGGTATTAATATTTTTTAGAATAATTTCTCCTCTCTTGGAAATTAATTCCAATGTATGTTTCTTACAAAAACTTTAGTACTTTCAAGGATAATTTCTCCCTTATTGAAAATTAATTTTCTTATACAATTTTATCAATTTCAAGAACAATTTCCTTCCTTGAAAATAATAATGGTATCCTTTCTTATAAAATTCTACTAATTCAAAAACAATTTCCTTTCCTTCAATAATAAATTCTCATATTTTTTGAAAATATATATTGGTGCGTAGCTTCTAGATTCCAAGAATAAATTTCATGGACTTGGCCTGGGGAGTTTTGTCCCCTTGGCAATTCCATTTCCTTTCTCGTGGTTCTTTACTTAATACACTTAAAACGTAGGGTTCTTTCTTGGTGGTCACCATGAAGTTAACACCACCATTCAACCCTAATCATTTTGCCAACAATGTATTCTTGCTACCTTACCCATCAACATTTCAATAAACTACACATGCTAGCCTACATGCATACATTTAGGCTAAGAATGCAGAGACAACTTAAGTTCCATGAAAAGCTTGAATATAAACATTAGATTGCATAACTAGAACATGGAACAAAAGTTTAAATTGTTAACCTACCTTGCTTCCTTTCTCCTGACTAAATCTCTCTTCTTCTTGGTACATTTCTAGGCCCTTTTTCTCAACAATTGCTCTTAATTAATTCCTTGGGCAAATAAATAAATTCCTAGGCGGGTTTTTCTTTCAATTAGGCTTTCCTACGTCAATTTATCAAATTCCTAGGTCGGCCTAATTCTTAAACATATCTGAGGTCTATTTCAACAGGGAAATATCAAATTGAGGTATTTTAAACTGTACTGGGGGTTTCAGAAGCTTGAAATATGATTTTGGCAACTTTCTGGCAACTCCGACGATGGCGCAAGCCAGAGCACGGTAGCGAATGACGGCTGGGGTTGAAAGATACCCTAAAATGTAGCCCGTAACTTGAGGATATCGGATCTGGGGTCTGTTTGGTGAAACACGACCATTTAGATGGCTTTTTTCGACAATGAAATGTGACGTACGGCAGATTATTTTTCCCCAATTCCGGGCATGTGGCGGCAGCGTTCCACTGGCTGAAAGCTGGCAGCTCAGGATACCCAATGGTGGTGGCAGTGTGGCCGGATAATGCCGGACGACGGAGATCGCGGTAGGGCTTTGAAATCATGATGGAAGGGAATGCAAGCTGTTTTTGGGCACTGTGGTGGCCGTTGGCGATTGGGAATGGTAGCTGGAGGTTGGCGACGTCAATCTGCACCAGTGGTAGGGTCTGGCGATGGCGCAAGGTGACGATTTCGGTAGCTGGCAGTGGCACAAAAATGAGAGGGAGAAGAGAGAGAAAATAGGTGGATGAGAGAGAAAGGAAAGGAAAAAGGAGAGGAAAAGTGAGGTTTTGAGATTTTAAGGCCTCCAGGGGCATTTTGGTCTTTTTCCACTTTTCCCGGGATAAATTTTGATGCATTCTCTAATCTGGACAAGAATTTAGGATGATATGGAAGGAATTCAGAATTCTTTTGAAAATTTAAAGCCTTCCAAATTACCTGCTAACTTCCTTAAGCCAGATTGAGTTTTCTTTCGCCAGATAAAATTTTGTATCCTAAAAATTCTCAAATTTTAATTGCAAACTCAGGAAAATATTCTTAATTCATTTCTAACAATCTAAATTTATTTTACCTAATTTAATTTATTTTAAAATCGGGCTGTTACATTTCATGAGGCAGCAGATCGTTCCTTAATCACCTAGCAAGGGCCAAAAGGGAAAAGAATGAAGCTGCAGAGCTATCCTTGAGGTAGGAGATCATCCGTTGATTACTTAGCAAGGGTCGAGAGGCCAAAAAAGGAACTTAAAGAGCTATCCTTGAGGCAGGGGATTATCCATTGATTACCTGCCAAGGGTGAAGAGGCCAGAGACTTGAGGTAGGGGATCATCCATTGATCACCTGGCGAGAGCTGAGAGGGTGGATAAGAAAGCTAAAGAGCTATTTTTGAGGCAAGAGATCATCCGACGATCACCTGGCGAGGGTTGAGGGGCTGGAGAAGGAATTTAAAGAGCTATTCTTAAGGTAAGGGATCATATAATGATCTCCTATAAAGGCCAAGAGCTAAATAAGGAAGCTAAAGAGTTATCCTTGAGGTATGGTATCATCTAATGGTTACTTGGCAAGGGCTAAGGTGCCGAAGAAGGAAGTTCAAGAGCTATCTTTGAGGCAAGGGATCTTCCACCAATCACCTGGCAAGGGTTGAAGGGTAGGATTATGAAGCGAAAGAGTTATCCTTAAGGTAAAGGGTCATCGTATATTAACCTGGCAAAGTCTGAAAGGCTAGAGAAAGAAGCTAAAGAGTTATTCTTAAGGCAGAGGATCATCTACCAATCACATGGAGAGGGCTAGAAGGCTAGAGAAGGAAGCTGAAGAGTTATCCTTAAGGCTAAGGATCATCATTTGATCCTTTTCATAAAGGTTGAAAAGTTTGGGTGGTGCTAAAGAGTAACCCTATTGGCAAAGGATGATCGACGATGGTTGGTAAGGCCTTATCAACATCCTTATTTAAATGGTCTTAAGACCATTTTATCTTTCTCAATTTTTAAACAAAAATTGAGCTACCAAAAAAATTTAAAATTATAGGGTATATAAATATGCCAATATCAATTAGTCATCAATTCTTTGATGAAAATAAGGAATACCAATTAATCATTCTCAAAATGATCACAAGCAAAAATTTGGAATATCAAGGTTGTAGAAGGCTTGAAAGATAAGAGAGAGAGGGCTAAAGCCGAAAGGGAATTAAGGGCCTTTTTTAGACTATGACACCTAAGTTAGTATGGGGTTGAGAATAGAGAGAATAGATGAGTGATTGTCTATGAAGCATAACTAAGGGCGTCCTTATATAGTGGTTTTAGGAGTCATCTAGAAGCAAGATCTAGATTAGAACTCTTGGCTAGGTAAGGGCGATTGCAAGGATCTACCTGCCTAAGGTTGATCGGTATGCCATGTGAAGGCATATTATAGGTGGACCGATCTAAATATACCATAATTATTTGTTCTCTCGAGTTTCTAGTAAGAGTCTGAAGGTATTTTCTTGTTCTTATGCACTTAAGATTGCTTTATCAAATTTCCTAGCTTGTCGAAGGGATTGCCATACTAGCTTGAGTGTTAGCCATTTGGGTTGAGCTCAATTTTCAGCTTAGAATTGCCCTTAATCTTGTTGAAAGGCTTTGGATTGCGAAGGATCGCCTTTTGATATTTTAGTATGACCGAGAGGCCAGTGGAAGAAGTTTGAAAAGTTTTCCAATGCAAGTTTGCTCGTGGATTGCTCAAGGTGATTAGGTTGCCTTGCAAGGTAAGGTAAGGGATTGCCTGATGAGGTTGAATTTCCTAGGGCAATGGGTTGCCTGTAACCCCCCAATCCTACAATCTATTTTATTTATTTAAATAATACAAGACAATATACTCTAAGATTGATGAATTAATATTACCTCTACACGAGACGATTTTAACTTTTTACCAAGTTAAATAATTATGTACTATTAGTTTAGGTTGCAATACTCAGGTTCTCACACGTTATGTAGTAGAAATAATTAAAATAGAACATATATATATACATACTCATTCACATACATGGTTAGTTATATATAAATACTTCAGTTACCTATCTAGACATACACTTACAGATATGTGAGATTACAAAAATTAGTTAACTAAGGTAAGGAGGCAAAAATCCTGCCACTTATACCCTTTGTTCTTTCTCACATATCTTCATACTTATATGCCTTCTTATTCTTCTTATAGCAAAATATCTAGTTACATGCCAAAAAGTATCATACCTTGTCTTTTTAATTTGCAATACTAGGGGAATCTCTAAGATTATAATTACCTAGAGCTCCTTAATAATGGGAAAATACCCCAAAAAGGGTATGTCCACAAACTCTACCTCAATTTACAAAAGTACCTGATACCTATGCATTTGATACAAACCAACATTCCTTTAATAAGAATAAGTCTCAGTAGCAATAGCAACTAGTTTCTTTAAAAATATTATGGCTATTGGAATGCTATGCATGAATGTCATCATATCTCATACTTATGAATTCATGTACATTTCACCTCATATCTATCATACAGGATAAATGATCGTATTACAATGGTAACATGATCAATTTCACATAAAAATATTCTCAAATACAGAGCAATAAGGAAATTAGAGCATTTCTCATTGGCCTTAGCCAACATCATAATATAATAAGAGAGAGTAGGAGAGTCGCCAAGCAAATAACTCTATGCAGTAAATTTAGCACTCATGAATAATTATTCTTTTCTTTCTTTTCTCTTACTTTATTTTACTTTACTCATGGTTCACTTTAACTACCATGTACTATTTGGAGCATCCCCTAGTGGATCCAAGTACTCAATGTGGTCTCTGCTACACTCATTATGTTCCCTACCACAGCCCTTGTCAGGTTGATCATCCCTAATGGTCCCTGCCACACTCGCTGTCCAGCAGATAATCCCCAAACCAGTAGGATTGATATCACCTCTGATATCTTACTTTCCCTTTCCACCCAAAATGGGATTGGTATATCTCAACACACGAGTTTACTACCACCTCGGACAATTCACTATTTATTCACAAACCATGAGGCTATAAATCTATATGATCACCATATATCTCAGATGAATCATATTTGATCACACTATTCACAAGTATGTAAACTAGGGTGATTCGACTCATACTATAGGTGTGTGAAATTCTAAGTATATGACTCTTTAAATTGGCCATTAAGTTCACTAACTTAGAATTTACAACTATCACGATATTTTCAAATTAATTGATAAGCTAACCATGGAATACCTAATCACCATCCTATAGCAGTGATTAGTCATTCAAGTATGAACCCATCTACCATTAATCTATATACTAGGAATACAATTCTTACTTCTCTTATTTGTTTCTTATGCTCTTTCCTTTTCAAAATACATGTCAGGCTTGCTCTTTCTCATTCACTTTCAACCCTATGTTACCCTTTACAATTCAAGTTCAAATCTCTTGTTTGAGTGGAGTTTTGGGTTAATTATCTTCTAAACATGCCATTGAGTTCACCATCCATTACAAAATAGTACTAGTCGACTGTTACTAGCCATTAGTTGACTGCTTACTCTCTTTCATCTTTAATATTTCTGAACCCGAGAGCTACCAATCGACTGCTAGGGCCCTCGTAATCGGTTACTTTGTTCTTAGTGATTTTCTACAAAATATGAGCATGGCAGTCAATTTTTTCGAAGTGGCAATGAACTGCTAACACCCTGTATACGTTTTTGGGCAACCCAAGAATGCGATAGTCAATTTCTTTAAGCCACCAGTCGGTTGTTATGTTATCCTCTATTTTTTGA
Source organism: Senna siamea (assembly GCA_031216115.1). Lineage (NCBI taxonomy): Eukaryota > Viridiplantae > Streptophyta > Magnoliopsida > Fabales > Fabaceae > Senna > Senna siamea. The sequence goes on along the minus strand of CM062363.1, from coordinate 20,260,394 downwards.
CTCATGGTTGACCTAAAGTTTTCCCCTAAAAACTTGTTTATAAACCCATTTTAAAATTTCTAAACTCAATAGTAACTCTAGGTATCATTAAACCCATAAAATAGCCCAAAATAGCATTCAATCTCACTCAAATCTTGGATTTAAACTCATTTTTGTCCATGGATAAAAACCCATTTTTCATAATTTGAATTAGACATGCAGAAATATATTCATGCTATGTAAAACATCCAATAGCAATTAAAACATTAAGAATGTAGTTTTAATCCTTTTTTCCCCTTAAACCACTTTAAAATCAAGAAATTTAGTCACATAAATAGTAACTTCAAAATAAAAGGGGATTGGGTTGTTTTACTACCTTAATTCTTTAGTCAGATGCTGATTATTATTTTAGATGCCTTCCTAAACACTTTTTGGGATTTAACTCCCTCTAGAAGTGGGAATTTGATCTTTTCTTCTTTACTTTCTCTCTCTACTCGATTTCCCTTTCTCTCTCTAAATTCTGGGATGTAAGGTGAGAAATGAGGTTTCTAGAAGTTAACTTTATTTATAGGTGGCCTGGGGATTGCAATTCTGATCCAAATTCTAGATCATTCAACTCCAAATGATAATTTCTCTGATCACCTGCCAAATTACCATTTTTCCCTTGAACCATTAGCGAGCAAATTCAAAATTCTAGTAGCTACAATAACTCTTGTGGCTAAAATTACAGTTTGCTACCCTGGAATATTTGAAAGCCTACATAGTCTTCTACATTAAAACTTTTTATTTCATTTAAGTCCCCACTCTTTTCTTTTCAATTTAGTCCCTCATTCTAATGCAACTACATGCAATCTAATGCAACAATCACAATCATTTAACTCATTTAAGAACAAATATACATCCCTCAATAAATAAAAGAAGCGGATGTTACATTTCTCCCCTCCTTTTTAAGAAATTTTGTCCTTAAAATTTATACATACCTATTTAAAAAGTTCTAAAAAATTTCTTCTCATCTCTTTTTTTTTCTTCCAGGTTGCTTCTTATGGAGAAGATTGATTCTACAATACCTTCATTAAGGGATTAGTTTTATTCCTTAATTTCTTGACCTCAGTATTAATGATTTTTAAATGTTTTGGATTATAAGTCAAATTATCTTTCAATTGTACTGTACTAGCATCAAGAATATGTGAAGGGTCAAGAAGATATTTATAGAGTTGAGAAATATGAAATACATCAAGGAGATTAGATAAAAATAGGGCTAAAGCGATATGGTAAGCAGATGGACCTATTCTCTTTAAGATCTGATAAGGTCCAATGTATCTAGGATTTAATTTTATGGACTTAATAACCCTACCAATACCAGTAATTGGGGAAACCCTGAGGAATACATGATTCCCTTCTTCAAATTTTAGTGACCTTCTCCTCTTATCAGTAAAAATTTTCTATCTATCCTGGGCTTTAGCCATCTTTTCTCTGATTTGTCGTTTGTTGTACTAACTCAGGCCTTAATAATTGTCTTTTCCCCACCGCAAACCAACATAAAGGTGACCAAAATTTTCTTCCATATAAGGCCTCATAAGGAGCCATCCCTATGCTAGAATGGAAACTATTATTGTAAGCAAATACTATCAAAGGTAAATTTCTATCCCAACTTCCCTTCTACTCTATTGTACATGCCCTAAGCACATCTTCTAGAGTTTGTATTGTTCATTCAGTATGCCCATCAGTTTGTGGATGATAAGCAGTACTAAAACTAAGTTTTGTGCCAAAGGCCTCTTACAAAGCTCTCCAGAATCTAGAAGTAAACCAAGGGTCTTTATCAGATACTATATTAGTGGGAACTCCATGGACTCTCACTATTTCTTGTATATACAATTGGCTAACTTATCTAGTGAAAAATTTATTTTAATAGGTAGGAAATGTGCAGATTTAGTTAATCTTTCTACAATCACGTAGATTGTATCATTTCCTAACTGAGTTTTAAGCAAGCTAACTACAAAGTTCATGGAAAATTTTCCCATTTTCATTTAGGAATCTCTAAAGGTTGCAATAGCCCTGAAGGTTTCTGATGTTCAATCTTTACTTGCTAGCACACTAAGCATTTAGTAACATACTCAGTTATATACTTTTTCATTCCTGGCCACCAAAAATTTTCTCTCAAATCTTGATACATCTTAGTGGCACCAGGATGAATTGTATAGTCTAATATTTGATCCCTTAATCCTTTAGATTCTAGGATATACAACCTATTTTGGAAGTTTATCACCCCATCAACTTCTTTCTTGAATTCCTTTGGGTCTTTCATGGATTTTAAGAATTCATCTTCCCCTTGAGCTTCTAGGATTTGAGTTCTAAAATTATTCTCAATTCTTATCTCACTCAACCATATCCTATATGATAATATCAGAGTGGACAAACTCAAATTTCTAAACTTCTCAATCAAGCTCATTTCATTTACCATCATGTGAGCTACATGGAGGGATTTCCTACTCAAGGCATTCACCACTACATTTGCCTTCCCTAGATGGTATTTCAATTCAAAGGTATTTGAGACTTTTATGGTCACTAAATACCTCAAACCTAGACTCGTACAAATAGTGTCTCCAAATCTTCAAGGCAAACACTATAGCTACTAATTCTAAGTCATGGGTAGGATAGTTTTCTTCATGAGGTCTTAACTATCTAGAGGCATACGCTACTACCCTATCACTTTGCATCAAGACACACCCTAGGCCCTTTTTGGATGCGTCGCAATATAGTTTAAAATTCCCTAAGGGATCAAGAATAGTTAAGATAGGTATTGTGGTCAGCTTTTCCTTTAAAGTTTGAAAACTATGTTCACATTTGGGATCCCACACAAATGGAACATCTTTCCTAGTTAATTTAGTCAAAGGCAATGCGATTTGCGAAAACCCTTGAATAAATATTCTATAATACCCTGTTAATTTGAGAAAACTCTAAATTTCTGTCACTGTTGTGGGTCTCTCCCAACTGACTATTGCCTATGTCTTACTAGGATATATTGTTACTCTATTTTTTGTGAGTACATGACCTAAGAATTTCACTTCTTTTAACCAAAATTCGTACTTCTCTAGTTTGGCATACAATTGTTTTTCCCTAAGCAACTGCAACATAATCCTAAGATGTTGCTCATGGTGTTCATTACTCTTAGAATATACTAGAATGTTATCTATAAACACTACTATGAATTGATCATGGTAGGGTCTAAAGATACGACTCATGTAATCCATAAAATGCTGGAGCATTGGTCAGTCCAAATGGCATTACAAGAAATTCATAATGCCATATCTAGTTCTAAAGGCTATCTTAGGTATATATTTTGTTCTCACTCTGATTTGATGCTACCCCGACCTCAAAATCAATCTTGGATAATATGGTAGCTCCTCTTAATTGGTCCAACAGGTCATCTATTCTAGGGAGTGGGTATTTATTCTTTACAATTACTCTATTAATTGCCTATAATCTATACATAATCTCAAGCTTTCATCTTTCTTTTTCACAAATAAGACTATTACTCCCCATGGTGAAGCACTGGGTCTAATAAATTGTTTCCTTAAGAGATCTTCTATTTGTATTTTCAATTCACTCAACTCTAAGGGAGACATTCTATAAGGTGCTATAGAAATTGGTCCCATACTAGGAATCAATTCTATAGAAAACTCTATCTCTCTTTCAACTGGAAGATTTGAAATTTCTTTAAGAAAGACATATGAAAATTCACAAACTATAGGGATAGTGCTATGTTTATATTGAATTTCAATTTCAAAAGATAAAACTTCTTCTTTGGATCTCTTTCTCAGTTTTCCTATTTACAGGTATGGTATCTATAAAAGTCACAAATTTCTCAAAAAAATCTAAGATTACATTATCCAGGGATAAGCAGTTCATCCCAAGAATAATATCCAAATCAATTAAAGGTAAGAAAATAAGGTCCATAATAAAAGGCTTATTCTCAATAACAATTGGGCAATTTAAACAGGCTAAAGAAGTCAAAACCTGCTTTCCTGCAATAATGGAAACAAATACCTTATAGGGTAATTTAGATAAAGGTAGACTCAATCTTTCTACAATTCAAAAGAAATGAAAGAATAAGTGGCGCCAGAATCATACAGTACAATTAAAGATACATCATTTATTAAACATTGGACTGAGCTACTTCCTTTCCCTTGAGAGTATAAACTCTCCTAGTAGTTGTAGGTCTTGTGTATTCAGCTGGTTTCTTCCATTCTGGGAAATTTCTAACAAAATGACCTAATTTTTCACACTTATAACAATTATTCTACTGGGTTTTATAAGGCCCATTGTGATTCTTTCCACATCTCGGACAGATATCGAGTATTGTTGGCCTCATCATCAGCCTTTTTCCTCCTTGGCCTTTGTCAAATCTGTAATCTCTTCCTCTAAAGGATCCGAGTTGTTTCCTTTTAAAGAAATTAAGTCTCTGTTTCTCTTTCTCCACATCTGCCAAATTTTGGGTAACTATTCAACATTTGTTTTCAAATATGGCAAAAATTTTTATTTCCATCGGGGCTATAACATTTTTCAAATCTATCCTTAACCTAGCTTCTAGATGCATGGACTTCCATGCCTTATCCGATCAAAGCTGTAAATAAGAAGAGAACTTAGATAACTCTTTAAATTTTTCCAGATAGTTATCAAAAGGTAGGTTACCTTATTTTATCTACATAAATGATATTTCTTTTTCATTCCTCACATTCTGAGGAAAATACTTTTCCAGAAATACCCTCTTAAATGATTCCCAGGTAATCTAAATTTCTTAAACCTCCATCAATTGTTTGGCTCCTCTCCACCACTGTTCAACCTCCCTAGCCAGTATAAATGTGGAAAACAAAATTTTTGAGCATTAGTGCTCCCAAAGAGTATAAGAAACTTCTCCATCTCCATTAGCTATTCCTCGGCTATTTTTGGGTCGAACTCAACCCTAGAGGAAGGAGGATTCAATTTCTGAAATTATGGCCAACTGTCATACATCGAGTTCCCTGCTTGTCCTTCTTGAGGATTAGGGTTGGGATGATTTTTATTCTCATGTTCCTAAAATTGGCTGAGGACTTAGGTAGTAGCAGAAGTCTACTCCCTTATTGCCTCTGTTACAACTATCATAGCCTGCATCACTCCAGTCAGGCTAGCCTCACTCTTCTCCTTTATAATATTCTTCCTAGATAGAGCCATATTTCACTCTACAAAACAAACATTACCTAGGTGATCATTCTCAATAACATAACATTTATAAGAGATCATATGGCACCAATTAGAAATACTATCTACACAAACCTAGCACTTCATTCCAAAATTTAAAACACAATACAACATAATCAACTGTCATGGCTTACCTTACTAACCTGCATTAGCCTTTATCCTGAGGAATCTACCTTTACTACCTAATTATCATTTGTCACTATAGAGTCAGCCATATGCTAACTGTGGTAGTCATGCTTTGATACCAACTAAATATAACCCCCTAATCCTACAGTCCATTTTAGTTATTTAAATAATACAATACAATATAGTATAAGATTGGTGAATTACTTTAACTTTTTACTAAGTTAAATAATTAAGTACCATTAGTTTGGGTTACTACACTCGGGTTCTCACACGTTATGCAGTGAAAATAATTAAAATAGAAAATATATATATATACATATTCACATACAAGGTTAGTTATATATAGATACATCAGTTACCTATCTAGACATATACTTATAGATATGTGAGATTACAAAAATTAGTTAACTATGATAAGGAGGCAACAATCTTGCCACTCATACCCTTTTTTTCCTCATATCTTCATATTTATATGCCTTCTTATTCTTCTTATAGCAAAATAATCAAGTTACATGCCAAATAATATCATCCCCTATCTTCTTAATTTACAATACTGGGGGAATCTCTACAATTATAAGTACCTAAAGCTCCTTAATAATGGAAAATACCCTAAAACAAGTATGTCCACATACTCCACTTTAATCTCCAAAAGCACCTGATACCTAGGATCTAATACAAACCAGCATTTCTTAAATGAGAATAAATCTCAGTAGTAATAGCAAGCAGTTTCTTTAAAACTCTGCTAGCTTTACCAATGTACTCATACAGAAAATACTCTACATTCTTTTCTCATTATCATATAAAATATTATGGCTATTGGGATGCTCTGTATGAATGTCATCATATCTCATACTTATGAATGCATGTACATTTCACCTCATATCCATCATATAGGATAAATTATCATATTACAATGGTATATGATCATTTTCACATAAAAATATTCTCACATACAAAGCAATAAGGAAATCAGAGCATTTCTCATTGGCCTTAGCCAACATCATAATATAATAAGAGAGATTAGGAGAGTCGCCAAGCGAACAACTCCATGCAGTAAATTTAGCACTCATGAATAATTATTCTTTTCTTTGTTTTCTCTTACTTCATTTTACTTTACTCATGGTTCACTTCAACTACCATGTACTATTTAGAGCGTCCCCTAGTGGATCCAAGTACTCAATGTGGTCTCTACTACACTTACTGTGGTCCCTACCATACCCCCTGTCAGGTAAATCATCCCTAATGGTCCTTTCCACACCTCCTATCCAATAAATTATCCTAAACCAACAAGATTGATATCACCTTTGATATCTTACTTTCCCTTTCCATCCAAAATAAGATCGGTATATCTCAAAACATGATTTTATTGCCACCTCAAACAGTTAACTCTTACTCTGCAGTCATAGACTATGAGGCTATAAATCTATATGATCACCATCTATCTCAGGTGGATCAATTTTATCATGCTATTCACAAGTATATAAACTAAGGTGATTCGGCTTATACTATAGGTGTTTGAAATTATAAGTTTATGACTCTTTAAATTGGCTATTAAGTTCACTAACATAGAATTTACAACTATCACAGTATTTTCAAATTAATTGATAAGCTAACCGTGGAATACCTAATCACTGTCCCATATAGGTGATTAGTCATTCAAGTATGAACCCATTTACCATTAATCTATATACTAGGAATACAATTCTCACTTCTCTTATTTGTTTCTCATGCTCTTTCCTTTTCAAAACACATGTCAGGCTTGCTCTTTCTCATTCAATTTCAACCCCATGTTACCCTTTACTATTCAAGTTCAAATCCCTTGTTTGAGTGGAGTTTTGGGCTAATTATCTTCTAAACATGCCATTGAGTTCACCAACCATTATAGAACAGTACCAGTCAATTATTGCTAGCCATCAGTCGACTATTTGCTCTCTTTCATCTTTAAAATTTCTCAACCCGAGAGCTATTAGTTGAATACTAGGGGCCTGACAGTCGCCTGCTCTATTCTTGGCATTTTTTTACAAAATATGAGCATGACAGTTGACTACTAGCACCCTTTATATATTTCTAGGCAACCCAAGAATGCGACAGTCGACTACTTCAAGCCACCAGTTGGCTCAGCTATTACGTTATGCTTTATTTTTTGACTCATGTTTGACCCAAATTTTTCCCCCAAAAACTTGTTCATAAACCCATTTTGAAATTCCTGAACTCAATAATAACTTATAGGCATCATTAAACCCATAAAACAACCCAAAATACCATTCAATCTCACTCAAATCTTGGATTCAAACTCATTTTCATCCATGGATAAAAACCCATTCTTCATAATCTGATTTAGACATGCATAAGTATATTCATGCTGTGTAAAAAATCCAATAGCAAAAAAAACATTAAGAATGTATTTTTAATCCTTTTTTACCCTCAAACCACTTTAAAATCAAGAAATTTTGTCACATGAACAGTAACTTCGAAACAAAAGGGGATTGGGTTATTTTACTATCTTAATTCCTTGCTGGTGAGCTAATTATTATATTAAATGCCTTCTTAAACACTTTTCTTGATTCAACTCCTGCTGGAAGTGGTAATTTGATCTTTTCTTCTTTACTTTCTCTCTTTACTCGGTTCCCCTTTCTCTCTCTAAATTTTGGAATGTAAGGTGAGAAATAAGGTTCCTGAAACTTAGCTCTATTTATAGGTAGCTTGGGGATTGCAATTTTGATCCAAATTCTAGATCATTCAACTTCAAATAATAATTCCTCTAGTCACTTGCCAAATTATCATTTTTCTCTTGAACCATTGGTGGGAAAATTCAAAATTCTGGTGGCCACAGTAACTATTTTGGCTAAAATTACAGTTTGCTACCCTAAAATATTTGAAAGCCTACATAGTCTTCTACATTAAAACATTTTATTTCATTTAAGTTTGTACTCTTTTCTTTTCAATTTAGTCCCTCATTCTGATGCAACTACATGCAATCTAATACAACATAACCAAGCATTTAACTCATTTAAGAACAAACATACATCCCTCAATAAATAGGAGGAGCAGATGATACATCACCTGATAGAGTTAGTTCACTCAAGGTGGTTAAATCTCCTTGTGAAGTTTGCTTAGGATGGTGGGTTGCCTGGTATGTTTGGTATAAGGTAAAAAGGTTTTCTTGAGGGTGGGAATTGCTGTTTGATCCTTTTTCATAGGTAGAAAGGCTAGAGGAAGCTAAACAACTTTTGATTAAGGATATTTCTCTCATCGCTTTTGTGGGGGCCAAAGGGTTGGCAAAAGATGAAAAGCTTTTATAAGGTTGTACAAGGCCTGCAACAGAAGATAGAGGGTTAAAGGCCACAAGGCAACCTAGGGTGCCCATTTTTTAACTCTGACACCCAAGTTAGATGGGTCGAGAATAGAGATAATATATGAGTGATTATGTATGAAGCATACTTGGGGGGTCCTTATCCTGGACTTACTTAAGATTGATCGCAGGGATCGTGTGCCTATTGTTGATCGACCACTGTAACGCCCTTATCTAGTGTTACAATTCCTCCGATGTAAATAGATAAGTTTAGTACATTATTGTTATCTTTTTATTATTAAGTCTAAGCAGTTATACCATTAAGATTCATTAACACGGATTAGGTTCGGGATCTGTTGCTCAGATTAAATCTCATATACAAAGTGAAAATAAATATCATGTAACACAACAAAAATTTAAAACTTACAAACATTAAATGTCCAATAATGAATGTCTGTTACATCTTTCAAAGAGTATAGTCCAGGATATATGAAGCACCTATCCATAAGGAGTCAGGAGACAACAATCCTGTCACTTAGACTCCTCTTACAACTATGGGATGAAAAGGTTCTTCACATATCCCTTTCATATACATAGCCAAAATAATCATCCTAATCCTACTCAGAATATCTTTAGTATCAGGATCCCAAAATAAGAAATGACAGAAATGTTTTTAACAAAAGGCTCCTATCTTTCCCCGGCACCACTAAGCGTCTGCATCAAATACATATTAGCATACAAATAAGAAACAAAAGTTTCCCAGTAGCTTAGCAGTTTGTCATTTAAAAATATACCAATATGTATCAGGGTGCAAGCACCAAAACACTTTCCTCTACATTCCCATTATAGCTTCATTCACACGTACAGATTTGGCAAGCAGTGCATGATAATTAGGAATGTCAATGTGATAAAAGTAGAAATTCTCACTCAAATAAAACATCTTTTCGTGGGATACACATAAAAATGGAAACAAACAGAAAAATCATTTATGCATTTCATTTTTAGTGACAATCCTTGTAGACACTTGGCCACCTTTATAAATGAGCTGTGGACACTAGATCACAGGTATGGAGCATTTTTGGCCACATCCCATTAGGTCGCCTATATGGAGCACCTTCGGCCATACTTTATGGATCATGGAGACTTGACCACTTTTATGTCTACGAACACTAGGCCACGGGTATAGAGCACCTTCAGCCATACCTCACTAGGCCACATGTGTGGAGCACTTTCAACCACACCTCATGAATCGTGGACACTTGGGGCTACCTTTATATTTGTGAACACTAGGTCATGGGTATAGAGTTCCTTCAGCCACACCTTATGAATCATGAACACTTGGCCACCTTTATATCTATGAACACTAGGTCACAGGTATAGAGTAACTTTGGCCACACCTCGCTAGGTCATATGTGTGGGATCGTCATGCGCACTAGATCATGGGTATGGAGCACCTTCGGCCACACCTCACTAGGTCGCACTTTTACTAAATGACACCATCCATTAAAATTCTTGCAGAGTCTTTTCTGTTCAAATCAAGTAACCATGACATTGACAATTTATTTTATTTTTATCATTTTACTATCCCTTGCATTTGGTCCCTACAAGGCACACTATCATGCATTCACTATTGCCATAGTAATTTAGTCACCATAAGGACATAACCAAATTTAGAATTTTCTTTTCATGTCACATGGCCATTTATACTTTATTCCCCTTTATTTTACTGTTTATACTACCCACTAAATCTTAAGGTCACATACTATTTAAATTCACTCTCCTCAATAATAATGTGGGTTTTACTATGTGTACAAGGGTGAAATAATTAACTGTAATTTAATTAACCATATTTTCTTTCTCTTTCTTAGCTAAAACCGAATTGCCATCTTACGTAAACAATTTCAAGAAAACAATTTACATCTTGCAAAAAGCCATTTTCGGATTTAGTATGCCAACAAGAAACATCAAAATCTTAAAACTAAATTCTAACTAGAATCCTTCATTTAGGTGTCTATAACTTAGCGCATGTATTAACCATTCAAGATTGCAATATTTAAGCCCTATTTCATGCTAGAATCTTTCATTATGCAGGCTAAAATTTACTTATAATAATTCTTTCATGGAAATGGCAACATACACTTTATCACATTTACAACATAACTAATTTATCTTACATGCTTAGCTAAGAAACATCCGCCAATTCAAGGATGTAGAGGGGCTCTCATGTTCCATGAAAGCTTAGTAAATCATGATGTATTCCATTCAAAAACATGGAAACACAACCCAAGGAATTGCTAACCTACCTCAAGGATGACTAGGATGGAATGATCTTGGCCCCTCTCTTGAACTCCCTTTTACACCTTGCTTCCTTTTTCTTTGGATAGATCTCTCTCTCTCCTTGCCTTGACCGAATGTTTGGGTGTGTATGTTCTAAGGTGTGAGATGCTTTTTATTTTCCCTCTTGTTGTGTGGGTTTCCAATATTTTATGAGATTCCCCTTTTCTCTCTCTCTTTCTGCTCTACCTTCCTCCTATGTGTGTGTGCACGCATGTATCTTCCCATGCTAATTTCCATTCCATTTCCTGTTGTCTATTCTCCTCACATTGCAGCCACACGTGTACCTTTAGGTACCATTTCCTTGCAAACCTTGGTTTATCTCCTTAAACAGGTTAGTGGAAAGAAGCGAGGGAAAGTCACAATTTTTTTTTATTCCTATGGCTGTATGTGTATTCTTGTCCTTTAGTCTTTTGGTTTGAAGGAAGGAAGGTAGGAAATCACGCTGCACTTCCTCTTCACTTCCCTCTCTCACCTACATTTCCCCCTTGGGCAAAATGAGATGCCACCCTTGTCCTTATTATTTTTATTATCATTAACAAAGAGTCCCAAGTGCAGCCTCCCCCTTTTCTTTTTCCTTGGAATCTTGTGTTTTACTCAATATGCATTAGTCACATTTGTACTTTCAAGTACCACTTGCTTCCCTTGCACTCTTCCCTCATCCACTTGCTCACGCCAATGAAAGGAAAGAAAAAGAATGCAGATAGCTTCCCTTCGGCCAAGATAAAGGAAAGGATGCCACCTTTATTTTTTTGTTATTTCATGGTTGTTCCAATTGTACTTTAAGTAAAATTTGTACTTCCTTGCAAGCTTAGGTTAGCTACTTAAACAAGCTAAAGGAGAGAGGGAAAAGCTTTCATCACACGTTTCCCTTTTTACCTAGCCATTAGATGTATTCTTTGTAAAAAAATTTGCACCCTTTTCACTTAGCCTATTCGATCACGTAAGGAAGGAAGGAAGGAATGGCTTCTCTGTACTTGCATTCATACATGGTTTAATTTAAATAAATGTTGCACCCCTTTTTCCTCTAGTCATTCGGTCATGTTTGAAGGAAGGAAAGAAAGAAATGGCTGCACATGTCCCTTCCTATATGTGTGTGTACTTTAAATAAATTTGCACTCTTTTGTTTCCTTACTTCCACTCCCACATTGATTCGGTTGGCCCTCTTTTTCACCCTACTCCCAATCACATGTATGAATGCATGCAATCTCTCTCTTATATGCCATCTAGCTACCAAGTAATTTAAAAGTAAAGTGTTGCACATTTTTCCCTTTCTCCCTTCATGTAGGACTTCTATTTTATGCAAGACACACGTAGGTTCCACTTTGCCACTTCATTTTATGGGTGTATATATATTATTTTTAAATGCTATACTTGTCACACTCTCCTTTCTTTTCCAATTTGCACATGTACACACATATGTATATATATTTTTGGGATGCCTTATTCCTCTTTCCTTTCCCCTTGTATTAGCCGTGTGAATATATATATATGCTATAGTTCCTCCCTCTCCTAATTGCATGTGTAGGTGTATAGGTATATATATATTTTGGTTTGTTTTTCTTTTTGGCAATTAAGCTAGGTGAAAAGAAAAAATAGGGAATTAATTTAATCACCTAACCTTTTATGTAACATTATCCTTGAGCACACATACTCATTTTTTTTTAGCCATTAAATTATGCAAGCAATTCACCCCACTTTATGGTAACTCATCTAATTAATTATCAAACATTTAGTTTATAACTAATCAAAGAATACAGGGTGTTACAACCACCACATGGCATCATATTAGTGGTGTACCATTCTAGATATACTACATATAAAATTGAAAAATTACTTTTAACTAATGAAAATTTACTAAAATAGACAATGAAAGTACTTAAAAAGGTCTTTTATCTAGACAAAAAAGTACTTAAATTTTTTTAAAAAAATTATTAAAAACTTCAAATTTAGATTGTCATAATTATATGATGTAAAATCATTAAAAAAATAAAATGTCAAAGTAAATAATATAAAATCCTAAATGATTTGGTATTTGATTTCTATGGTGTGTCTTATCTCTTCTATTTTTCTAATGTCATCTTGAGTTGGCTCCTCCCATTCAACTTGAAATCTTGCTCTATCATCACTACAATCTTGTTCCATATCTTCAAATTCATTCATTTTTTCAATGCTTTGAAGAGGGTTGAAATCATCATTTGTTATATATAATTGTGAAGAGCAAAACATGCCCATATAATAGAGAACACTTCTCAAAAAGTTCTTTCAATAACACTTCTCAAACTTGAATGATAATAATTAAAAACTTCATTCATTTTTTTAGGTAGAAACTAAACACTTCATTATGTGATCTAAAATTATGGCCCAACCTAAATTAAGGAAGATGATACCTCTAATTTCTATATAGACCTAAGAAACTGTATAGGTAAGGTTTCCAAAATCAATGAGATAAAATTTACTTACAAATAAAAATTATGATCTCATCATTAAAGTTCAGTTACAAAAATATTTTTTGAAATTTTGAAGTATTTATTACTAACCTTGAGGTAGGTGAGAAAATTTTAATTGTGGCTTTCTCAGAACTTCCATGCAAAATTCTTGAATCGTACGCATAACCTTCCCAACCAACTCATGAAAATAAGAAGCACATATTAAAATCACATACAACCATAACATTTGTAGAAGTATAATCTTTTCTTCTAGTAAAAGGTATTAGTTTATTAGCTAGAACATGAGTAGAAATGTGAATTCCATCTATACTATGCAATACTTAAAGTAAGGGCAATATCACTCATCATTTACAAGGTAATTGGTAACATCTCTAAACATAGGATCGACAGTACTAATAATATCATTTCCTAATTTCTTGACAGCTTTTAATACCTAAAAAAGTTATTTGTGAATGGTTCTTTTGAAATGTTGAAATCTTTCCTCCACATTTGTATACATAGCATCATGACTAATCATGTACAAAAATAATGTTTCCCCCTCATCTAGGCCTAAATATTTTGTAAGTTTCAAATTTTATTTCATTTAATTCACCAATTGTCTAAACACATGTCTTCTCATTTATAATTGATAAAAAAATGATTTTTTCTCATTCATAATTGATAAAAAAAAATGATTATCATTTTCTCTCTTAACCTCTTCTACCCAAAAATTTCTTATGAGAATTGATGTCCTTTTATTCTCTTTTAATACATTTTGCAAATGGTAATTTTCAACTACAATAGTAATTAATCTCCCTGCAATACAAAGTTAATATTTAATCACATCCTGGACTTGATTTTCATCTTAAAAAATATCCCTAGCTATATTTGAACTATCACTCGTCCTACTCAATGAACAATTTTCTAATCAATAAACATTAATATAAATTAAAAAAATTTAAACATGTTATAAATCACAATTTAAGAAGGAAAATAACATTATTTCACAACTGACATAGTTATATGTCTAATAACAAATTAAAATAAAAAAACTAAGAAATAAGAAATATAATAGTTCAAATTCAACAATGAATAAAACCATAGCTCACAAAAAATAATAATAATAACACACTTAATAATAATCTCTAAATTAAAAGTGATTTAAATCCTCCAATTTGAATGTATCCATCCAACCAAGAGTAACTTCGAATGATGTTGCATGAAGTGAACAAAGGCTTCCTATTTTGTTTCTTAAACATTATTCTAGAGGCTAGAAAGAATTGAGGACTTCAAATTTCCAAACCTGAAATCTCATTAAGAAATTTTAAGCAATTACTCACTCTGCAAGGATCTTCAAAGTTTGATTTTGTCATCATAGTCTTTGACATTTCTTCTATCCCACTAAAAATGTGATTAAGCAATTCTTGAAGTTTTTCTGATATTCCACTTTTGTTTTCTTAACTCCTTGATTAATCTCTTTATAATTGTCACCACATTCACCTTCTAATACAATACCACCCCCACTAGCATTGCCAACATTATTACCACCTTCATAATTAAACTTCAAATATTTTGAATTTTCCTATAATTAAAGGAAGACTTGAAATTAAATCTCGACAACAATAAAATGATAAGAAAATTTTACTACAACATATATATTGTATACCTTTCCTTTTGAAGCCTACCACTCATTGAAAGCTTTTATAGTCCTTTTCCTGGGATCCCATCCAAGTATAGTTTATTTTTGTAATGCCCCTATCTAGTCTTATTGTTCATTTCGATATCAATAGATAGATTCGGTACATTATTCTTGTCCTTTTAATTATTGTCTGAGCAGTTAAACCATTCAATTTACGTTAAACAAATTAGGTTCGGGTTCTTTTGCTTAGATAAAAATAAAACTAACATGCACAGTGGAATAATAAAATTCTATGCTACACAATGAAAATACAGTCTTTCATATGAATCAAATAATACAAGTCTGATAATAATCATTATATACTGATGTACATGTCCCCAGATATATGAAGTACCTGTCCTACGGAAGTCAGGAGACAACAGGCCTGCCACTCAGACTCCCGCACAAAATAGTGATGGACCAATCCTTCACATATCCGTTTTCCCTAGTATCCCTAGAACCACCTGTATATACAATCAAATTAGTTGTCCTATTCTAATTCTAGTAAATCTAGGATTCAAAGATGGGGATTACAAAATCCTTACTTGATTAAAAGGTACTGCCACCACGCGTCCTTGCTACGCATCCATATCTGATACATATTAGCACATAGATGAGAAACACAGGTTTCCCAGTAGCTTAGCAATTCATAGTTTAAAAGAAACTAATATGTACCAGGGTGCAAGCACCCAAAATGTTTAACCTACATCCTTGATTTAGGAGTAAAATACATAACTGTAAATAGGTAATTATTGCATGATAATTTAGTAGTTAACAAAAGTTGAAGATCCTTTTTCACATGACAAGTATTCTCTTAAGCATACCGATTTATTATTACAAAATTATCAAAGCATTTATGCATGCTGTGTGGATGCTAGATCATAGAAGTGGAGCACCTTTGGCCACACCTCCCTAGGTCACCCATGTGGAGCACCTTTGGCCACACCTTAAAATTCATGGACACTCGGCCACGTATGTAGCATGATCGCAAGCACTGGGTCTTGGGCACAGAGCACCTTCGGTCACGCCTTGCCAGGTCACCTGTGTGGAGCACCTTTGGCCACACCTCACAAATTGTGGACACTCGGCCCATATACATGAAATCCGTGAGACACTAGATCACGGGTATAGAGCACCTTCGTCCACACCTCCTTAGGTCACTCGTGTGGAGTGTAACAAAGGGAAAGATTCGAAAGAGTTTTTTAAAGGATTTTAAAAGATAAAACTTGATTTTAACCCTAATCCCAATCAAACGAAGACTGACACGTATTTCGAGGATAATGACTGGACATAGAAGGTCCTTTAAAGCCAGAAACACAATCAAACAGAAAGAAATGTAATCCGGCGATCAGAAACTAACGGAAGGAGTTTCGTGCATCACTTTCGTTAACGGAGGCCAAGACTTTCGCATGGAAATGCGTGTCAATGTCTGGAAGGATGCCGACACCCTAAAAGATCCCCGGGTGGCCTGGGAAAAGTCGGAATCGCCCCTGGAGGCTTTAAATTACGCAAACTCCCGCCATTTCTCTCATTCCACTCTCTCTCCTCACCACACTCTCTCTCTCCTCTCTCTTTTCTCTCTCCACTTTCCTCCACCATGAACGGCCGCCACAGCCACCGTGGGCCGCCACCAAGGGTACCAACCGATAGCCCTCACTGCCCACAACCACCAACAACCAACCACGGCCACCAACGGCCGTCAGAGCCACCGGAAAAACGCCATTTTTTCCCTCCATCACGTGAAACTTCCCCAGCTCGAATCACCGCCGTCCGTCGCCGTTGACCCTCACCGCCCCCACCACCGTGTAGCCCGAGCTGCCAGCTGCCTCCAGTAGCTCGACGCCGTCGAAAGGAGGCCGGACGCGCCCGAATCGAGGTAAAACATCGTCCGTCGTGCGAGAAGTTTTGTGGCCGGAAAACACCGCCCAAACGGCCGTGAACCGCCGTGCCACCACCGTATTCGGACTCCTGGGCTTGCGGGCTTCACCGTGGTGTGATTTTCGAGGCAAACCGCACCTCCTCGCCGTGCACCGCCGTGCGCCAGGTGTCTTGCCGTCTTGGGAGCTACGGGCGTGCATCCCGAGAAAACGAGACCACCATGACGTAGAATTCTATCATCCGAGCACAGTGGTAAGGTCTGTTTTCCCAAAAACTAATGTTATATGACTGAAATGGCTGCCGAACGTAATTAGGCAATTAATTAACCTAGGTAACTGTGTAACCGAGTTTAGGATTGAAAATTGGATGACGTGACGAGCCTAAATGTTTAATTTGATGTCCAGGAAATTAATCAGGCTCAGAAACTGAGACTGCGTGGAATTCTGAAGTGATTTAGAGCATTCGGAGACCAGGTAGGATAATTTACACTTCCCGAACTCTAGAACTGATTTAGTGAATACCTGACTGATTTAGACGACTTGTATGGATTTGCGTGCTGCTTTCGATGGGATAAATTGCATGCCTGTGTGCTGAAAACCCTAATTGCATGTTAGACACCTTTTTTATCGAGTTTGGATGCCTTTAGGATGGATTTACTTAGGGTTGGGTACTCGATAGCCGGTATGGGACGGCCGTTAAGTATCCCTCGTACAGGAAGCTTTTAAACGAGATTATTTTTATCAGATTTAGCCTGTACTGAGTTAGGGATTATGCGTTAAACCAGGAAGACCCTAAGAAAGGTTTAGGGAGTATAAGGGTGGATAACCTACACGGGGAAACGTTGTGATTTAGGCGTGATACCCTAGAACCCTGAGGAATAGCCGACCGAGTGCATGTGAGTTTGAATAGACTGTATGAGGATGAGAATTGGCGTATGTGCACATGCTAGGGGACGCCCTAGATGTTGATTCTCACCCGGTCCTTGAGTGAGTGATTGGTGTTACGGATCACACTCACAATATAGGCTTGATTCGGGTGATTGGTGTTACGGATCACACCCAACGATAAGAGAGGTATTCTCTCTAGACTACGTGCAATTAGAAGATGATTTAGATTCGGTTACAACGGATTTGTAGCCAACATGGATTGAGATACATAGGGCATGGGATTTCACTTGATTTTGATAACTGATTTTAAAAGAAATAGATTTTTGATTGTGATATATTGCCACAATTTCCATGTGTTTAAACGATTTTAAAGAAAAGGTATTTCACTGTTTTCGAACTGATTTCGGGAAGAAGATTTCGGTGTTCGCACCGCTGGGTATTTAACTGGTTTTTGAATGATAATTGATTTGTAAATTATTCTACTGGGATTCATATCTCATCAGGTTGTTTACTCAGATGAACAGGGACAGGGGCAGGAGCCCAGACGATAGCCAAAGCTGACTTGAGGATAGACGGAGAATGATCAGCTTAGGCTTGAATCATTTGTATATATACTTTGATGATGATGTTATTTATCGGATTTTGTTTCTTGTAAATTCTGTATGGACTAAACTAAATGTACATATAACGTTTTAGATAGTATGTATGGATTTTAGTGATGGATTGATGTTGCTGTGTATGGATTTATATTAGTTATGTTTCTTCTTTGTTGTTGGGTATTTGTTGATTTATAAATAGGTGATTCTGTATTTGGGATATGATCAATTTACAGAGGAAACTCTGCCGGATTTTCGGTAGAATTTACCGCTGCAAATTTATGGATTTGAATTGAAATGTGTATGAACGTATGACGTGACATGTATATGAGTTTTAGATTTCATCCCAGAGTTATTATTGATGATGTACGTATGTGTATTTAGTTAGCTTCGTGTGAATCAGGGTTGAACAGAATCCGAATGGACAGCGGAGAATCTATTTGGATTACGCTCAACCAGTAGCGATCCCCTGACGTTCCCACATAGGGAATAAACATTCAGAATACCCCATATGCTTCCGCTAATCAGATAAGCATCACGTATGACGTATTAGGGGGTCGTTACATGGAGCACCTTCGGCCACACCTCATAATGCATGGACACTCGGCCACAATTTCAGCATGATCGCAAATGCTAGGTCACGGGAATGGAGCACCTTCGGCCACACTTCGCTAGGCCGTTGGGGTACACTCGAAACCCTGCAGGGCGCAGTGTCACCCTACACCTCCCTTTGTTATCCAAGGAAAGGTTTCATTCCTCGACGCTTTCAAATAAATTTGAAGCTTCCATACTATTTCTCTTTTTCCTGGGGAATTAGATCTAAGTTCCTTTTTAAAATAATAGTCATGGACATAAAATTCTATTTTTCTTGGAAATTTAATCTCCTCTTATTTAATAACTACAAATTCTTACTTTTCTTGGAAATTAGATCTTACAAAATTTCCTTTCAAGAATATTACTAACGGCCATAGTATTTTCTATTTTTCATGGAATTTATCCTCGCATAATTTTCCCTCCAAAAATTTTAATAATGGACATAATATTTTCTTTTTATCTTGGAATTTATTCTCACATAAATTTCCCTCCAAAAATATTAATAATGGCTATAATATTTTCTACTTTTCTTAGAACTTATTCTCACATAAATTTCCCTCCAAAAATATTAATAAGGGCTATAATATTTTCTACTTTCTTAGAATTTAATCTCACATAAATTTCCCTTCAAAAATATTAATAATAGCCATAGTAATTTCTAATTTTCTTGGAATTTATCTTCACCTTAAACCCTCACAATTACATTCCTCATAAAGGTATTCCTCATTAATTATTTTCTTATGTAGTCATGGAAATAACTTTCCAATACTAACTTAATCCATCTTATTTCTTCTTCACATGTATTTATTTAGCAAACATAGATGTCCAACAACATTATTAATCTCATTCAACATAGCCAACTCCTAAGTTTATCATGCATACTATATCAAATTTCATCCTAAATCAAGAATGAAGAAAATTACTCTAGTTCCATGGAAGCAACATTATGAAATATATATGCTAACTTATGGAACTAAAACAAGGGAATTACTAACCTACCTTGCTTCCTTTGCTCCTTCCTTCCCCTTGATCACCTTTGTTTCTTCCTTCTTCCAAATGCTAGTGCTTCACATGCCTTATCCAAATGCTTTCCCAACCCTTGCAATTTTCTTCCCTTTTTCCTTCCTCTCTTGTGATTATGTAATGTCTTTCCAAAGATGTCAAGTGCTCTCCCTTCCCTTTGAGTTTTTGCTTTTAGTTAGAGAGTGGCATTTTTCCCTCTCTTTCTTTTTATTATGCTCATTAATTAGAACTTTCGTGCAGCTTCAAAATTTTAGAATTTGGTATTGATTAATTCACCCTTCACGCAAGCTCCTCACTCCTTCATCTTATGCCATACCGTGTGTGTGCATGTGTGTGTATTTTAAATCTCCATTCCTTCACATATGGCCATCATTCGGATAAAGGGAGACTTAATTGAGAAAAGCATGAAATTCATGCCACTTCTTCCTTACACGCAAGGAACGTACCACTCCTTCTAATGCACACAAGCTCCTCACGTTGTCCCTTGTGTATATTGATTCCTCCAAGTGGTGCCACTAAGAGGGGATAAGGTGGATTCAAGGAGTGCACATGTACAAGGAGTTCCATCCCACTTATTTATATATACTCTTGCCACCCATTGAGTTGCTTATCTGGTCAACCAACAAGGAGGGAAGGAGGACAAGCACCTCGTGACCGCTCGCCAGATTGACAATTTGATTTCCCATTAAATTTCACATCCTTTCCCACAAAAGGTGCTAGTCCCTCTACCACGCAAGCTCTTCCCCCTTTAGCATCATTCATGTCTTTGTAACTTTCCCCTCACGCAACGTGGTACAGCTTTAAGCCAATTTCACGCTGCCACACTTCTTTTTTTTTTTTATTCTGTTGTAATTTAATCCCTTCGTGGATGCATCATTAAGTGGTGCCAAGGGGAAGGAGAATTGCATACGTAAAATTCCCTCACGCTAAAGTCATCTCTCATGCAAGTTACACGATATAACATTTCACTTGATTCCCATCTCTACTTCCTAGTTGGTGAATTCAAAAAGAAATTTTCCTCACCGTACACCATAATTCACTTCTATTTTAGAAGGATGGGACACTATCATGCTACTTATTTATTTAATTAAGGTTTGTATCTCGTGGAATCTCTTTTGGTTCATGGTGTCTTCCTTTCCTAGTCAAAAATTTCTACATTTTGTGTGGTCCAAAGTGCAACAAGTCAATAAAATTCTGCACTATGTTTAATTGTTGCTTATTTTGCATCATCATCCCTCATATGTGGCGTTCAAAAAGTTAAGGAAAATTAGGTTTATGCTAGCTTTTCCCTTAATTCACGTGTCCTCTCTCTCCCTTTTTCTATTCTCTCTTTTCTTTGGCAATTTAACTATCCTAATGAAAGGATAAAAATTTAATTCAAGCACTTTAATTTGTGTAAGCTTACCTTCAATATAACTATTTTGGCCCCCTTTAATTATGCAAGTAGAATTTTTTCCCCTCCTTAAGCTAATTCATTAGATTAATTAGGAAGCAAGCAATTAAATAAATAACACCATAAATTCTTTTCATTAAAATCATTAATTTAAGCTAATTAAACTATGGATGTTACAATTTTCCAATAAGCTTTTCCCATAGAGAAAAATAACATTTCAAAAACTTCCATCTATTTTTTAATTG
This sequence comes from Senna siamea, assembly GCA_031216115.1. Lineage (NCBI taxonomy): Eukaryota > Viridiplantae > Streptophyta > Magnoliopsida > Fabales > Fabaceae > Senna > Senna siamea. The sequence goes on along the minus strand of CM062363.1, from coordinate 20,238,702 downwards.
TTTTTCTACATAAGGATGGCTTGTTCTCTCATTAAATGTTCTTTTCACATTTCTCCAACCCTTTTTAGTAAAGTGAAAATGAGGCTTATTACAAGAAAATGTCTCTTCAACGTACACATTTAAAGATTCTTTAGTATTCTTATAATTGCATTTTGCCTTTCTATCCCTTCACCCTTACCATCACTCACATTATCTAATTCAAGTGGGTTTTGTTTTGTAAATCCTTTTGGAGCTTGTTTTGGAGCCATTATAATTTCTATTTTAAAAATTAATCAACAAAAATTAGTCATAAAATTAACTTGTAATAGTTAATGATATAAAATAAATATGAAGTTTACTACAAGTTAAGAAGATGACCAAAAAAATTTAAACAATTCATAATTAATTAATAATAACCTTTAAAAAATCATTTATAATTATATTTTAAGAATTTAATTTTTTATCATTAAATTATTTTAATATATGTGCATAAAATAATAATAACTTAAGCAAGACAATGATGTCCATGAAGAATGGCTAATTCCAACAACTAGTTGAATGACAAATAACAATAAGCAAGATGTGACCCTAGATGAGAACCTTGACAATGACAAAATAGAGAAATATGAATATAAAATAAAAACTTTGTGTAACACCTTATTGGTTCTTAACATGTAATAGCCCGTAGAGGTGGTATGCTACTAATTTATCTTTCTAATTGACTACCCGAGTTCAATTTTTGATTGATTCCCAAGATCCATTAATTAATTAGATTTCAGGTTTGGATTTTCTCTCGGGTATTTCACTCATATACATATTACTAGTGGAAGCATATACAATACATAATATGATATTAATATTTACATACATCCAAAATAAAAAAGATGAGAGTTTATGAGGTAATGTGCTCACCCCATAAGACTATATGACCTATTATGGGATACTAATCTCCTATTTACATAAAAGTTAAGGTATGACTTAATAATCATGCATTCATTCATATAGACAGTGGTGCATAGAGTTGTTGTTGGGCGACTCTCCCGATTACTATTATGGTGTTTTTTGTACTACTCACATGTTATGAAAGTGAAATGATGGCATGTTTACTATCCTATATATGTTTTATATGAAAGTGATGATAAGAATGATGATTAATGAACATCCCATGTTTTAAAGATGATATGTTTAAATGTACATGCATAAATCTAAGCACATGATTGAAAGTATGCTTGCATGCATTACACCCAATAGTATATGCTCCGTATTATGTTTTATGATGAAAGAATGTAGAGATTTTTCGTGTAAGTATAGTGGTACAAGCTGGTAATTTCTAAAGAGATGTTGCATTGTTACTAAGATTCATTTCTCACATTAGTGCTGGCATGTATCAGATGTGTAAGTTTCATGGCTGAAAAGGAGGTAACATGGGAAGAAGTACCCACTAATGGATATATGAAATTGTTTAACTTATTTTGAGATAGTATAGGCACATGCCATTATTGTACTAGTCTTTATGATTTTTGGAAATGCTAGTATAGAATATCTCTTGTATAGCCTATCTTAACTTGGATGTGTATTAACTTATGTTTAAACTAGCTAATGGGGTCATGAGTGTAACAACGGGAAAGATTCGAAAGAGTTTTTAAAGGATTTTAAAAGATAAAACTTGATTTTAACCCTAATCCCAATCAAACAAAGATTGACACGTATTTCGAGGATAATGACTGGACACAGAAGGTCGTTTGAAGCCAGAAACACAATCAGACAGAAAGAAATGTAATCCGGTGATCAGAAACTGACGGAAGGAGTTTCGTGCATCACTTTCATTGACAGAGGCCAAGAATTTCGCATGGAAATGCATGCCAACGTCTGGAAGGATGTCGACACCCTAAAACATCCTCGGGTGGCTTGGGAAAAGTCAGAATCGCCCCTGGAGGCTTTAAATTACGCGAACTCCCGCCATTTCTCTCATTTCACTCTCTCTCCTCACCACACTCTCTCTCTCCTCTCTCTTTTCTCTCTCCACTTTCCTCCACCGTGATCGGCCGCCACAGCCACTGTGGGCCGCCACCAAGGGTACCAACCGACAGCCCTCACTGCCCACAACCTCCAGCAACCAACCATGGCCACCAACGGCCGCCGGAGCCGTCAGAAAAATGCCATTTTTCCCCTCCATCGCGCGAAACTTCCCCAGCTCGAATCGCCTCCGTTCGTCGCCGTTGACCCTCACCGCCCCCACCAGTAGATCGGCGCTGTCGAAAGGAGGCCGAACGCACCTGGATCGAGGCAAAACGTCATCCGCCGTGCGAGAAGTTTCATGGCTGGAAAACACTGCCCAAACGGCCGTGAACCGCCGTGTCATCACCGTATTCAGACTCCTAGGCTTGCGGGCTTCACTGTGGTGTGATTTTCGAGGTAAATCGCACCTCCTCGCCGTGCGCCACCGTGTACCGCCATGCACCGTCGTGTCGGAGCTTCTGGACGTGCATCCTGAGAAACCGAGATCACCGTGACGTAGAATTCCATCATCCGAGCATAGTGGTAAGGTCCGTTTTCCCAAAAACTAATGGTATATGACTGAAATGGCTGCCGAACGTAATTAGGCAATTAATTAACCTAGGTAACTGTGTAACCGAGTTTAGGATTGAAAATTGGATGATGTGACGAGCCTAAATGTTTAATTTGATGTCCAGGAAATTAATCAGGCTCAGAAACCGAGACTGCATGGAATTCTGAAGTGATTTAGAGCATTCAGAGACCAGGTAGGATAATTTACACTTCCCGAACCCTAGAATTGATTTTGTGAATACCTAAAAGATTTAGATGACTTGCATGGATTTGCGTGCTGCTTTCGATGGGATAAAATTGCATTCCTGTGTGCTGAAAACCCTAATTGCATGTTAGACACCTTGTTTATTGAGTTTAGATGCCTTTAGGGCAGATTTACTTAGGGTTGGGTACTTGATAGCTGGTATGGGACGACCGTTAAGTATTCCTCGTACAGGAAGCTTTTAAACGAAATTATTTTTATCAGATTTAGCCTGTACTGAGTTAGGGATTACGCGTTAAACCAGGACGACCTTAAGAAAGGTTTGGGGAGTATAAGGGTGGATAACCTACACGGGGAAACGTTGTGATTTAGGCGTGATACCCTAGAACCCTGAGGAATAGCCGACCGAGTGCATGTGAGTTCGAATAGACTGTATGAGGATGAGAATTGGCGTATGTGCACATGCTAGGGGACTCCCTAGATGTTGATTCTCACCCGGTCCTTGAGTGAGTGATTGGTGTTACGGATCACACTCACAATGTAGGCTTGATTCGGGTGATTGGTGTTACGGATCACACCCAACGATAAGAGAGGTATTCTCTCTAGACTACGTGCAATTAGAAGATGATTTAGATTCGGTTACAACGGATTTGTAGCCAACGTGGATTGAGATACACAGGGCATGGGATTTCACTTGATTTTGATAACTGATTTTAAAAGAAATGGATTTTATGATTGTGATATATTGCCGCAATTTCTATGTATTTAAAGGATTTTAAAGAAAAGGTATTTCCTTTGTTAATCGATTTCGGAAGACGATTTCGGTGTTCACACCATTTGGGTATTCAACTGGTTTTCGAATGATAATTGATTTGTAAATTATTCTACTGGGATTCATATCTCATTAGGTTGTTTACTCAGATGAACAGGGACAGGGGCAGGAACCCAGACGATAGCCGAGGCTGACTTGAGGATAGACGGAGAATGATTAGCTTAGGCTTGAATCATTTGTATATATACCTGATGATACTGTTATTTCTCGGATTCTGTTTATTATGAATTCTGTATGGATTGGACTGAATGTACACATAACGTTTCAGATAGTATGCATGGATTGTAGTGATGAATTGATGTTGCTGTGTATGGATTTATATTGGTTATGTTTATCACTGTTGTTGGACTGGCTGTTGATGTTTAAACAGGTGATTCTGTATTTGGGATATGATCGAATTACAGAGGAAACTCTGCTGGATTGTCTGTAGAAATTACCGCTGTAAACTTATGGATTTGAATTGAAACGTGTATGAATGTATGACGCGACGTGTATATGAACTTTAGATTTCATTCCAGAGAAATTTATGATGCATGTATGTATAGTTAGTTAGCTGCGTGTGAATTAGGGTTGAACGGAATTCGAATAGATGACGGAGAGTCTATTTGGGTTACGCTCAACCAGTAGCGATCCCTTGACGTTCCCACATAGGGAATAATCATTTAGAATACCCCATATGCTTCCGCTAATCAGATAAGCATCGCGTATGACGTATTAAGGGGTCATTACAATGAGTGGCAGGATTTTTGCCTCCATGCCCAATAGTTATTTGACTATATTTAACCAAGAATGCATGTTTATTTATAGTTAATTCAGGTATATTTTATATATTCTGTTTTGCTACGAGAGTGAGTGAAACCCGAGAGTAGAGACCTAACCCCAAATGGCACTCAATTAATCAACTTGGTTAAAAGTTTTAAAAATTTACTCGGGTAGAAGTAATAGTAACACACTAATAGATATATTATATCTATTAATAACTAAAAGGAATTATAGGTAAGGGTGTGTTGTACGAGGTGTTACAGTAGTCGAATTAGAGCTTTTTCCCAAATAAAGGACTTGTCGAAGAGTTGGAAGTCAACTTCTAAGGAGCTATAAGTTACCTTCCAGGTTTTGGACTTGGATTTTCCATGCATGAAGAACACAACTTCCACATTCATACTCTATTTTTAAGGGTAATGTTTGATCCATTTCTTCCCTCTAACATTGGGTGTTCATAAAAAATTTAATTATGGACTTTTCCCCCTTCCTAAAGACAATATTATATACTAAACAAGGCCATCATAAGCTAGAAATAATCCAGAATGGACTTTTCCCCCTTCCTAAAGACAACTATGGAAGAGAGAGAAGCACAACACACATTCAAATTCATAATTCATGGTATCTTAATAGCATGCAAGGCCCACCAAGCATAAGTCCATCATATTGAACAATGAATGCAAGTTTATATCTCCCCAAATCAACTTAAAAGCATGTCTTTTGCATTTTAACATTAAGAGGAAAAATGGGTTTTTACGCAAGGGAGAAAAGAGAAATTTCTTCTTGATTACCTCTGTGATTTGTGCATTGTTGTGTTCTTAAATGTTGGATTTATTGTTTCCTTTACAAATTCTTCAAGTTTGATGGCTGCAATATTCCTCTTCCTAAAAATCTCTTACCTCTTGGTTTCTCTATCTCTCTAGCTAAGTTTCTGATCTATTTCTCTCTCTTCTTTGCTTTGATATGTTTTCTAATTAGGGAAGGAAATTTAGTTAACAAAAATTCAAAAGCAATTTCTAATTGGTCCTTGATGTAAAAATGTAAATTTTTTTATAGTTTAGGAAAGTTCTTCCTTTCCAACACCATTTTATCACTTTACACCTCTCAAGATTCCACTTGTCATAAGTTGTTATTTTAATTTATAATTTATCTTTACAGGTTAAATTACCCAAGGGCGCCACTTTCTTAAAATCATGGTTTCTCTTAAACTGGACCTCATTTCAACTAGGTTTTTTAGGAAATTATCTAAAAATATAGTTAGCTGCTTGAGGGATGTTACACTTTTCTGTGAAAATAATGAGAAAAGAAACAGAGAGATATATATATCTATTGATGCAAGAGCTTGTGAACAATAGGTATAGTAAAAAAATAATAATAAATAATGGCTCATTGATATAAGATTTAAGATTCTTTGGTTATATACATTGATCCAAAAAAGGAAGCATTAGATACTACTAGTCCTTGATCAGGCAAATGTCCATTCTAAAATTTGTATGATTTAATCAAAGGTCATTAGGGCTTCTTAGAAAGATCTTTTAAATTCTTGGGTTGTTTTAAAGGATTAAAATTCCCTAATATTTAAAGGGTTTCTTCTCTAAATTTTTTTATAATTTGGACAAAGGTTCCTAAATCTGCCATAATCCTAATCACAAGCAGACAAATAATTAACCCATAGTGAATCAAGAGAGAAAAATAATGCTTTGAATAACCTTATATCAAAATCTAATATAATATAAAAAAAGAGGATAGTTTTAGGGTACGCAAGACATGATATTGTATTTCAAATTTTGAAAAGTTTCCTAAAGAGATTCATCTCAAAGAATATGGCAATTTTCACTAATACTCTTTTTAAGACATATGAAAGATCTCAAAGAATGTAGAGAGAGAAAGCCCCAAGTTTCTTGAAACATAAAACCCTTTAATCTTTCCATGAAACATGAAACTAAGGCTTTAGGATTGTTAAGCTGCCTTACAAATGCAAGTGTAATCTTCGAAGTAGTTTCCTTGATTTTGCTCTTCCTCTTTCCCTTGTGAAGCTTTCGGCCACACCCTTTCCTTTCTCCCTTGTTCAACTTCTCCTTCTCCTTCTCCTTAAGGAAGAAGATGACTTAAATTTAGGGTTTAAGTGAAATTACCAAAATGCCCTTGGTGTAAAATAACTATTTTACCCTTATTACTTCTCTTTTTCTACAATGGCATCCTTTCTCCTTTTAATTGTAATTTCATGGAACCTTCATGGTAAATGACTACCTTTCCCTTTCAAAAATTACCATTTTTTTAGAAATTACTTTTAGGTCCTTGGGTAAAATTATCATTTTACCCTTTATGCCCAAAATGGCCAATTCACTTTTATTTTCTTCTCTTTTCGGCCATAATGTCAAAAATTCTCAAATAAAGTTTCATAAAGTCCTTTTTATGGAATTAATACTCCATCTCTCTTTAGGTACAATTACCATTTTGCCTTAGGGTAAAAAGTGCCATTTTACCCTTCATGGCAACATATTATTTTTACCCTTATTTTATCTCTATTTCTAAGATAAGAGAGTAAAAGCCTTCAAATACCATTTCCTAAAGCACTTAGATGAAATTATTGTCTTTTCTTTCATAGTAAAATTTTTATTTTATGCTTTCTTTGAGAAAATTCCAATTTGACCCCTTTTATGGTAAAACTAGTGCTACTTGATGAAAATGTCCATTTTACCCCTTTATTGCATTATTCTTGACACCACATAACACAAAAAAATTTACATAAAGGATAATCATTATTAATAATAATAGTATCAAACATATTGGAGACGGGTGTTACATAAGGTGTAGGAAGGGATCTGTTGTACTTATGCCAACGGTCATACTATGACTCGATAGATCCAAAGATGCAAGTATTTCTAGATGACAATAGAGAAAGACTATCTGGAAAATGGGTATAACCCAGGAATCTTACATTCTTATTAAGAGTTTCGCCAATATCTCTCACTCTCTTTCTCTCTCTTTATATATATATATATAAACCATTTACCTAGTAAAAAGAACAAGGGTTCTGAAGATATTTTTTAGCTAAATAAAAATGATAACTAGTAATGGTGGTTTTTCCTCCTTCTTTATGAATCATGAACTTTCAAGAGGCATAGTACAATAGGAGACATGGATTTTTGGTTATTTATTAATTATTTTAAAGGCCTTATGCATCTAAACATTGAAAGATTTATTTAGAGTCTTCTTAAGCATAGGGTTTAGGGATGGACAATGGCACTATTTAAGTCCTCTTAAAGGTTACCAAGAAAGGATGGAGAATGGCACTATTAGATCCCCCTTGAGGTGTATTTGATGGCACTATACGATACCCTAGTTGTGGACTTAACGATACTAATAAAAGTCACCCTAGTGGTAAGGAATAAATGGCACTCAATTTTTATTATAGATAAAGTATGACTGATGTGATGATAGATGATGTATGAATTCTTAAAGATGTGTTTTGTTGATGAATGAAGCATGACATGAAATGGTAATAATCTCATATTCATAAATGCACATGTATATGTTTCACATAAAGCATGCCCCTAGAATTGAATGGAAATTATTTTAAAAAGAATAAAATGTAGAAATGTTTTCTGTATCTGTACAGTGGTACATGCCAGTTATTTTGACATTATATGGTTTGTTTAGCTACTGGGAAAATTATTTTCTCATTACTGTACTGGTATATATCAGATGCCCAGATATAGTGTGATGATGGAGATTGAAGTAGCAGTAGTAAAGGTTCCATTTCTAGGAACCTTTACAGTCTTAAAGGATATTTATATATTTGCAGTGTTTGAAATTCCTAATGCAAATCTACAGACCTAGAAAGTAATTATGAATATGTAGCTATGGCCCTTTTTGTTCTAATTTTACATATGTTCTTTTTGGGTAGAATTAGGACCATTGTTATTTTTGGTTGTATATAGTGAAAAAGGGTATATAATTGTAGTAAGATATGTGAAGAATATATCCACTAGTAGGAGTCTTTTTGGTAAAAGGGGTATGAGTGACAGGCTTGTTGTCTCCTTACCCTTATTTAAAAATTTCTTCACATGTCTTAGTTTATGTAAAGAACAATGTAAATCATATATGATGATATTTATAATCATGCAATGTTTTATAAATTCCGTTGTAATGAATGGAATTTTATCTTCGCTGTCTGAAGTATGTTAACTTGAGCAACAGAACCTAGACCTAATAAAAAATTAATTATTGATGGTTTTAATGCTTAGGTAAATTAATAAAATAATAAGAAAAAGAATAATGTGACCACTTATCTTATTAAATTTTTCAAAGCTGTAATATAAAGATAAGGGGTGTTACACCTTAGCCATTATCTGACTAGATTATTTAGCATCCACACAGTAGAATAGTGTATTCTCGTGACTCCTCTTATGTAATATGTCACCACTATGGAATAAATTCATTGCTAGTCTCCGCAGGGTTCTTTTGTCATTTTCACTAACTCCTACGAGTAGAATACCTGGATACATCCTCTTACTCCCAAATGTAGAAGAGGAACCCGATGGCTTATTTTGGTTTCATGACATCAAAACATACATCATGAAAAGGGAAAACTTTACCATTATGGCTAGGGTGGCTAGGGCATCAGTGAAGAGGTTCTTATTGTGAGAAAGATGAGTGTAAGAGATCTCATCGAACTTCTTGCGAAGTTGACTAAGGTATTTCTAATATGGAATTAATTTCTTATCCTTAGTTTGGCATTCCCCTATGATTTGGTAAATTATGATGGTAGAATCCCTATAGTCATTGAGCTCTCTGATTTTTAGAGAGATAGCAGCCTGCAAGCCACTAATGCATGCCTCATATTTTGCTATTTTGGTCGTGCAATCGAAATTTAATTTGAATCCCACTAGAAATTACTGCCCTTTAAGAGACACGAGGGTAGTTCCCACGCTGTTGCTGTATGTATTAACTGCTCTATCGAAGTACATTTTCCATTGGCTTGAGGATTCTACTTCTTCCTTTTCCTTGGTGGTACAAATTTCCTTATCAGGGAAACTAAAGTCCAGAGGCTAATATTCTTATAAAGGTTGGCGGCTAAATGATCAGTAATGGCACTACCCTTAATTGACTTCTGAGTCATATATTTAATGTCGTACTTCTCTATAACCACTTGCCATGTCGAGACTCTCCCTGATATGTGAGGCCTTTCAAAGATATACTTGATTAGATCCATACGTGAGATCAAACAAGTTACATGATAAAGCATGTATTGCCTGAGTCATTTAGTTGTCTAAGATAAACCACAACAAGTTCATTCAATCATGGATTTTTTTGCCTCACAGTCATTGAAATTTCTACTAAGATAATATACAACACTTTCAATATTCCCAGAGTATTCATGTTGCCCCAGTATGGCAGCCATAGAGCTAGTTAAAATTGTTAAGTATAATAGGAGTGGTTTGCCAGGTGTAAGAGGTACTAACATCAATGGTTTCTAAAGGTATTCTTTGATCTTATCAAAGGCTTGCTGGCATTCTTCATTTCATTCTAATGGTTGTTTCTTCCTCAAGAGCTTGGTGATAGGCTTGCAAGTGGTAGTTAGTTCCTTATAAATCAGGCAATGTACTTTAGTCTACCCATAAAACTGAGCACTTATTTCTCAGTATTAGGAGGAGGCATATCGTGGGTGGCCTTTATTTTGTTAAGGTCCACCTCAATGCATTTTTGATTGCCAACGAATTTAAGAAGCTTTCTAGTAAGCACCCCAAATACACATTTGTTGGGGTTTATTCAAAGTTTGAATTTTCCAACCTTTCAAATAACTTACAAAAGACCTCCTCATTTCTTTCTCCTTCCACTAACTTAGCAACTATATCGTCCAAGTAGACTTCAATCTCTTTATGCATCATATCATGAAATAGAATGGCCATTGTGCATTGGTAAGTTACCTTAGCGTTCATTAATTTGAAAGGAATAACCTTGTAGTAAAAGGTCCTTCACTATTTAATGAATTTGGTTTACTCCTTATCCTCCAGATGCATAGGGATCTAATTTTATCCTCAATACCCATCCATGAATGAGTATCGATAGCTATGTGCATTATTTTCCACAAGTATGTCTTTATGTGACAATGAGAAGTCGTCCTTCAGTCTGGCTTTGTTGAGATTGTGATAGTCAACACACATCCTTACTTAGCCATGCTTCTTAGGTACTGGGATAATATTAGCTACCCATTGAGGGTAGGTAGCCACTTTTAGGAACTAAATGTTCCATTGCTTTAACACTTCCTCTTTTATCTTTAGAGACATGTCAGGGCTAATTCTTCTTAATTTTTGTTTCTTCAGCTCAATGTGAGGATACATTAGTATGTAGTGCGATGCGATATCAGGATTAAGAATTGGCATGTCTTTGTATTAAAGTGAATACATCGATGTATTCTCAACATATATTAATCATATCCTCTCTTTTAAGGTTATCAACTATTTTTATCTCTTTTTTGTCTTCTTCGGTCCCCAAATTAATAATTTCAATTATTTACTTATGGGTACCTATCCCTCTTTCATTTGATTCGATCATTTTGAAAAACATACGAGGTGTTTCTTTGTTATTAGGATCCTCGTGATCGTGAATATCTATGCTATCTTGTGATTCATTCAAAGTGTATGCAAGATTATCACATTGGATGGGATCTATGATAATTATAATTCCTTGGAAAGTGCAAAGACTTAAGAGTAGAGATGAAAGATATAAGGGAGAGGAGGCATAGAGAATGAAAGAATACATGCATAACAACTATTTATTTTATTGTTTCTCAAATAAAAGAAAGGAAATGTGATGGTTAACAAATTATTTCTATGTCAATGGCCTTGTGTAGGACTAGTGGAACTTGAAACATAATTACAAAATTACTTGTTATAAATTACTGGGATTCATTCTGCCTCCTAGTTGGTAAGCACTTCCATTATTCTAGCCTTTCTAATGTAGCCTCCTACCATGCCACTGTAATCCTTGTCTATAGCAGCCACAGTATCTCTTTGGCTTATCACCTATGAAGATGAAGGGAACGTATTCCTAATGTGATGAATCCCCCTCTCTTGGACCTTGGTTTTTCCAACTTTGGCCAAGTGCACGGTAAGCCTACAACTCATTTGATTAGCTTTATAGCCTAAGCCTTGCTTGCTAGGATTTTCTAGTAGCTCAAAATTTTGTGGGATTCCTTGTATATTGGGACAGTAGGCTTTTCCTTTCTGGAATCCTTTCTTGGTATATTTTTATAGTCCTCAACTTCCAGGCTTTGGAAGAAAGATCCTAAAGACCTTTTAGTGCCTCAATATATGGTACAATGTCTAGCTTACTAATCATAAGGTGCTCTTCTTCATTGATTGCAATTAGCTGCTCATTCTCAATGTACTTCAACCTTTGGTGAAGTGTGGATAGTACAGCCTAAGTAACGTAGATCTAAGGTCTGCCCAATAACTTGGTATAGAACGCGTCAATATCCATGATCTTGAAGTTAGTGTCAAAGGTACTAGGGCCTATTTCTAATGGTAAGGCGATATCTCTATTGACCTTTCTCCTTGTGCTATCAAAAGCCTTGACTACCATGTCAGAGTACTCGATATTCAAGAAATATACAGACAGTTGCTCCAATGTAGACATTGGTAACACATTCAGGACATATCCTCCATTTATCAAAACCTTGGCTATCACAAAGCTGAAGCATTTCAAGGTGATATATATATAAGGCCTTTGGTTATCCAAACACACTTGGATAGATATTGTCCTATAAGAATATAATTGCAAAGGCATGCCAAATCACATCTACTAGGTTCACTTTTTCTAGCGTAATTTCAAGCTAGACATACACCTCATTAAGTACTTTTTGTAGTGCTTTGCAATAGATTTCCTAGCTCACGACTAATGACAGAATTGAAATCCTAGAGGAGTCTTCTTCAATTGTTGAATATGTCATAGTTGCTTTGCTTCATTATCTTGAGGAACTTCTTCTCCAGCTCTTCATATGTTATTGTCTTATCAACAGGTTTGATAATTTTTTTCATTATAGGCTTGAAAATCTCCTTTGTATAGATCTGCCCACTATAGGTCATTCTCCTTGTTTTTATGATGTTAGCACTTTTAAAAATCTCCGCTAAGTTTTTCCCATCAGTCTTTTTGATATAATGAACTTGTTTAACTTATATGGGAAGGGTGTTGGTACATGAACCATCGCCATAAGTTCCTTATGAAGTGGTTGAACCTTAAAGCTTCTTTGGTTGACAGTGTATGAAGTAGTCAACTTAGAAGCGATCGCCCTATTGATGATCAAGGACACTGTCAACTCTTCAACTAGTAGGGCAGGGTTCCTCATTTACTCTTCTAGTCATTAACTACAACTAACACTCCCTATTGATTTTCTTCAAGGGCTAAATAATCTGTCATACTGTTTATCTTTCTAGTGAGGGATATGACCCCCAATCCCATCAAAGTGTTTATAACACCCTTGAACTCAGGGCACTCTTCAATATCATGATCTTCTATCCAATGACAAAGAAAGAAGGTAGGTTTAGCTCTTTCTTCGATTTTCAGATAATATCTGGCATTCACCAAGTAATAGAATAAGTCCTTTCTAGAGTAGGTTAAACTTTCAACCTTCCTAAAGAATTCCCCATCTTATTCCAAGGTAGCTACTTGTTTACCTTGGTCATGGCTAGGCAAACGATTATTAGTGTTACTAGGTCCATCATTGGTCAATATGGAGATAAAATTTTTATCGATGAGAATCCAAATAAGTCTCCTGAATGTATCATAAGTGTTAATCGAATGATTAGGCATGCCCATGTGGTAATCATAGGTCAATTGTTCTTTATACCACCCATGGAAAGGTGGGCTGAGTGACTTTAATGGTCTCCAGGACATTAGCCCTTATTTGGATAAGTCTCGAAACATTTCTGCCTTGGTCATATCGAACTTAGGCAGCGGCTTGTTATCATGAAGAGCTTTATATTTTGATTCTTTATTAACTTGATTAGCTAGTCCACTAGGTGATTAGGCTTTGGTGACAGGCTTGGTAACATTGTAAGCATATTCTTGACTTCCTTACGAGCGGCCAATATAGTTCATCTCCCTTTGTTTCTTTTTATTAGGACCAGTGCCACCACTTGGTCCACCTTTCTTGGGACCCTAGTTCTATGTGATGAGTCTCCCCTCATTCTTCTTATTTTCAAGTCTTTCCCTAATTTCTGAGACCAGAGAACTATTGGACTAGATACGCAATCATAAAACTATAAATGGGTTTGATAAGGTTTGGATGAAGTAAGTTGCCATTTCTGAGTCTATCATAGGGGGTTAGACTTTTAGAGCCATTTATCTCTATCTTTGCACAAAGTCTCTGAAGCTCTCATTCGATGGTATCTTCATGGCCCTGAATTGGCCTATATTGGGCACATTGCGTACATTATACCAATAGTGTTTCATAAAAGCTTGGACCAAATCGCATCATGTTTTGATGATCACTTGGTCAAGCTACATATACCAATTGTATTCATAATCGATTGAGCTCTCATGAATTTTATCATCTCTTCCATATATCTACCTCAAGTTGCTCACTTTGGGAGTGTAGTTTCCATGCCATGCCTAACATGACAACTTGGGTCAACTTTTCCAAATACATTTTTGTCATAAAATTTAATTCCCTTTGGAAGACAACAAATGACTCATTTTCCTATCTAGATGCTTATTTATTATGCAACATCTTCTTCTAGAGCCTAGATATGGGCTCAACCCTCTATATGTTTTACTCGATAGGCCTCTCGTTCCCCATGTAACTAAGAGTCTTGTTGTCAGTGAGTGCAGAGGAACTCTTCAATCTTGGCCTTCAACTTTTCATTTTTCTCTTGCAACTCAAATGTATTTTTAGAATTAGAAGACGCTCAGAATTGGAAGACCCTAAATTCGTTGTCCTAATACTGTCCTAAGATTGCGATAGCTTCTATCTGAATTTAGATATCTAATATTTCCCCATATCTCAATCAAAAGTCTCGCATCTAATCCCTATCGACTTTAGTTCTTATCTTAACCCTTTTAGTCACAGAATTCATCTCTAACTTGATCCATGCCAACTTTCTAGTTTATCGATAGACAGTTGAGTGAGCAAAAAGCCAATCTTGTGTCTAAAGCCATTTCCATAATTGACATTATTCAAAGCAACCAATTGAGCCAAGAAAAAGTAAGGGGTATGACTTCATTCTACTGAGTAATTTTTTACAACGAAAAAATTCATCATGCATGTGAGATTAAATTTTATCTTAATTATATTTATTTAATTTTGTCACTTAACATCTTCCACCCATGTTTAGAAAACCACTTTTCCATTTTTTTTTGGTAGAGTCTCGTGCCCTAATTGACAGCATTTTTGCTGCACAATCGGTGTAAGTTATCCACTGGGTTTGGTTAGAATAGTCAACCATCACGTACGAAAGGATTTAGCCTTATTAACGTAGAAGTGTTTTTTGCAAGTGTCTTTTTTAAATCCATTTTCTTAGTAGGAAAGAACAGTCAAACACCATGTACAAAAGGATTGACATAGTGTTGTTTTCACAAATAGATGGTTTTTTGAAATCCGTTTTTCTTAGGAAACATTTTTGCTTTACTAGGAAACAATAGTCAACCACCATGTATGAAAGGATTTAGCCTTATCAATGTAGCAGTGTTTTCGCAAACAAAGGGATTTTTAAAATTCATTTTTTACTAGGAACACATTTTCGCTTTGCTAGGAAAGAACAATTAACCACCATGTATGAAAGGATTTAGCCTTATCGATGTAGCGGTGTTTTCGCAAACAGAGGGGCTTTTTTTACTTCATTTTCCCTAGGAAATATTTTTACTTTACTAGGAAAGAACAGTCAACCACCATGTACAAAAGTATTTAGCCTTATGAAGCAGTAATGTTTCCGCAAACACAAGGGTGTTTTTTTTATTTTTTTTTCCTTGGAAACATTTTGGATTTACTAGAGAAGAATGATCAACTACAGGGTTTTTTTTTTTATAATTTGTTTGTGTGTGACAAGAGAAAATCCTAGGATCTACCCCCCTATCCACAAAGTGGATAGGCTGCAAAAAAAAAAGGAAACAAACCCACATATATATTGTATAGATGGCCCAAGGCCCAAATGAACAACATTCAAACAAATCAAACAAATACAAGGCTAGGGTAATTAAAATAATTAAAAGGCCACAAAATTTTACAAAAATAATTTATTGTTTGGCTTGACTCTCAAATGAATCCCCAGTGGAGTCACAAAATTATCACACTTGATTTTTTTTAAAAAAATGGAGTTGCCACCAAAATTTTAAGGAAAATTTGGAAAACTACAAAAATAATTATTAATTAAAAAAATTTTAAAAAATATGGTGGATAAGGTTCAAAACTAGTCTTAAAATAAAGATTGGTTCAATAGTCTAATTGATTCTTAAGGAAGGTGTTAGGCACCTTAAAAATCCCATCCAAAGGATGGCTATCCTAAATTAAATATATAAAATTAAATGACCTAATAATGATTAAAATTACCACAATGCTTATTTATTTTCTTATTTTTTCTTTTCTATTTATTTTTTGTTATTTTTTGAAAAAAAATTTAGATTTGAATTATTTATTTTTATTTTTTATTTTTTATTTTTGAAAAAGAACATTTTTAGAATTGAATTACTTTTTAAACTCATTTATTTTTTTAACTTAAAAAAAATCCTTGGAACTGAGTTATTTTTTTATATCCTTTTTATTTTTAGTATGAAACTCAACACTCATTATATTCTTTTTATCATATTGTTTATACTACATTATAAAATATAATTCAATTTTTGATTTTTTTTATGATACATTTTTTCTTTTAGTCATGTAGTCATCATCCATTTTTATAGTAAATCTAATTTAAAATTATAACTATATTACATTATAAATTTTAAATACAGATTATTCATTCATAAAAATGTTAATTAAATGACGTGGTCTTAAATTTTAAAGCCCAAATTAAACTTGGGCTTCTTTTTTTAGGCCTAGCAAGTAATTGAAGAGAAAAAATGGGAGTCTTCACCAAAAGCAATCAGACATTCTATTCCATTATGCATGTAAAACAATCAGACCTTCCATTCATGGAAAAATTTAAACAGTGGAATTATCAGCATACTTACAGTCCACGAAAGATTTAGAATTTAGATTCTAAGAGATACAACATTTTATATTTCATTCCAATATGCATATAAAGCAACCATAAATTCCATTTATGGGGTTTCAACAGAACTACACTACTTTGGGTGGACAACAACAATAACTATAGAGGGTAGCAACAGAAGTATGATTGCACACGGACGATGGCAAGGTGTGTAACACCCCCAATCCTATGGTTCCTTTTTGTGAATTAAATAATGTAATAAAATATATTACTGGATTGGTGAGTTATTACTACCTATACCCGAGTAAATTTTAACTTTTACCAAGTTAAATAGTTAGGTGCTATTAGTTTAGGAATTTTACACTCGTGGATTCTCACACGTAACACAGCAAAAAATAATTAAATCAACTAAAATAAAACATATATATATTGTAACGCCCCTATCTGGTATTACCAATAATTCTGATACAAGCAGATAGGTTCGGTACATTCTTCGTTTCCTTTTCTTAATTAATGTCTGAGCAGCTATACCATTAAATTCATTTAAGTGGATTAGGTTTGGGATCTTTTTCTCAGATTAAAACTCGTATGCATAGTGAAATAGATAAAAATATGCTAAACTACATAGTGAAAATTAAAACATTCACGTAAATCAATTAAATACCTGTTCAATAATGTCCCTTACATTATAGTCAACATATATTAGGATATACGAAGCACCCATCCATAAGAAGTCAAGAGACAACAATCTTGTCACTCAGACCCCTTCACAAATTTTAAAGATGGACCGGTCCTTCAAATATCCCATGTCTACTGCCAAAAGAATAACCCTAGTTCTAAACCAAACAAATTTGAACTAGGACCCGAAATAGGGTTACAAAAATCTCCTTAAATCGCAATATAATAGCTACCTCCTACTTTGGCTATGCGTTCGCATCTGATACAAAGTAGCATAGTAATGAGAAACATAAGTTTCCTAGTAGCTTAACAATTCAGTTTTAAAATTAACTAATATGTACCAGGGTGCAAGCACCAAAACATTTTTATTTTACATTCTTGATAATAAAATATAATGTTAATCATAAATGAAATTAGGCAAGCATTACATGATAATTTAGATGTTAACATAAAATCAGGTATTCTCTTTCAAATGGACATATCTAAATAAAATTATACATGTTATCACGGCATTACGCAATTTACTTATGTATTAGCTTTTACATTTATCAATCTAAGTTAACTGAGAGCTTGGGGTGTTATGTGGATACTAGGCCACCTTTATGAAATCACCGTGATCCCTAGTTCATAGGTATGGAACACCTCTGGCCACACCTCACTAGGCCTCCCGTTTGGAACACCTTTGGCTGCACCTCGTAATTCGTAGATACTCGGCCACACATATATAGCATACTCATGAACACTAGGTCATGGGCATGGAGCACCTTCGACCACACCTCGCTAGGTCGCCCATGTAGAGCACCTTTGGCCACACATAGTAATCCATGGACACTCGGCCACACATTTATAGTGTACTTGTGAACACTAGGTCATGGGCATAGAGCACCTTCAGCCACACCTCGCTAGGTCGCTCGTGTGGATCACCTCTGGCCATACATCATAAATCGTGTACCTATCTATGTTTTCCCTTTTCAGTTGCGTTCCCTTTCTTTTCCCTTTTTTCAGTGCACAATATATCGTTATCACCTTTAGCTATGACTCTTATTTGCCTAATTTAATTTAACTCTATTTCCATGATTTTGGCCAGCGAACATGAATAATATCAAGAATGTAAATTTGCAATAATGTCCCATCAAAGCTAGCAAAAATAGATGTACACATATGCAATCGTGGGACATTATTTTCCAAAATTATCAAACTACCTAGAGAATGACTAGAAAGAGCTGATCTTGGCATTCCTTTGATCCCTTTCTACACATCGCTTCCTTTTAATTCTTATTTTCCAATAATAAATGCCAAGTTTTCGCTTCGATTCAATCATCAAGGAATAGTCAACACAAAATATATAGGAAAACATGAAATTAGGGTATTTTAAATTGTACCAGAGGCTCAAGATATAATTTCTGTGATTTTCTAGCAGTTCTGGCGATGATAGACGGTGGCGCACGGTGGTGTACGACAGCTGGGGTCAAAAGTACACTAGAATGTAGCCTACAACTTGAGGAGGCTAGGTCCAGTGTCCGTTTGTTGAAACCTGGCCGTTTAGATGACATTTCCTGGCGATGAAGGTTGACGCACTGTAACAACCCCCTAATCCATAATATACTATCCTCTATCTGCGTAGCGGAAGCATATGGGTTTTCGAAATAGTTATTCCCAATATGGGAACGTCAGGGAATCACTACTGGTTGAGCGTAACCCAAATAGACATTCTGTCATCCATTCAGATTTCGTTCAACCCAAAATCGAATGCAGCTATACTAATCACACATACATTCATCCTAATATACTCTGGAATACTAAACTAGAATCCATACATCAAGCATACAATCTATTCATATAAATTCCATCTTAAACTTAAATATTTACAACATTAAACCCTACCAAAAATCTGGCAGAGTCTCCCCTGTATTTTGAACGTTTCCCAAGTACAAATAGACAACATTTCAAAAATTTACATCCAGTCCATCAACAATAATATAAAACCAATAATTACATAATCCAATACAAAACATCAACAGAATATATACATCACAATTCAAGCCTAAAACTAAGCTGCTCGTCCATCTATCATCACGCAGTTTCCCAGCTATCGTCTAGGCCCCTGTTCTTGTTCATCTGAGCAAATAGCCTTATGAGATATTGAAATCCCAGTAGAATAATTTACAATTAATAATTTTGTTCGAAAACTGGTTGATTACTCAGCGGTGCAAGTATCGAAAACAAACTTCCTGTGTTCAGTTCAAAAATAGTGAAATACCTTATTCTTTTAAAATCATTATTTCATATGGAAATTGTGGCAAGTTCTCAAAAATTATAAAAATCTATTTCTCTAAAAATCGGTAATAAAATCAAGTTAAATCCCATGACCGGTGTATCTAAATTCGTGTCAGCCATAAGTCATATGCGATCGAGTCTAAAATCCTCCAATTGCACGTCATCTAGAGAAGTTCTCTCTTACCATTGGGTGTGATCCGTAACACCAATCACCCGAATCTCGCCTATGTTGTGAGTGTGATCCATAACACCAATCACTCACTCAAGGATTGGGTGAGAATCAACATCTAGGGCATCCCCTAGCATGTGCACATATGCCAATTCTCATCCTCATACATTCTATTCGAACTCATATGTACACGGTCAACTATTCCTCAGGGTTTTAGGGTATTACGCCTAAATCACAATGTTTCCCCGCATAGAATATCCCCCATTATACTCCTTAAACCTTTCTTAGGGTTGTAACAGTCCAGTCATCCACTTACAGATATTGTTCGCTTTGGTGGTTATCGAGCCACCTCATGATTTTGTTTCTCTCCCCCTATCCCTTCGGAGGAGAAAATGCGTATACAAGGGAGAGGTATCCACACCCTTATAAGGTATGCTTCGTTCCCCTCTCCAACCGATGTGGGATATTACAAATCCACCCCCTTAGAGAGCCCAGCGTCCTCCCTGGCACACCGATCTGAGCCCCACCTCTAATACCAATGTAACAGTTCAATCGCCCACTTGCAGATATTGCTCGCTTTGGTGGTTATCGAGCCACCTCATGATTTTGTTTCTCTCCCCTATCCCTTCGGAGGAGAAAATGCATCTACAAGGGAGAGGTATCCACACCCTTATAAGGCATGCTGCGTTCCCCTCTCCAACCGATGTAGGACATTACAAATCTGGGTATCTTTGCCTCATCTCTTCTTCTTTCTCCCATGTCATCTCCTACGATGCTACATCTTGCCAAAGTACCTTAACTAAAGGGATTATTTTACTTCGAAGTTGCTTAGTCTTAAAGTCAAGGATTTGTACAGGAGTATATTCATAAGTCAAATTTTCCTTTAATATTATCGGTTGATTCCCTAATACATGCGCAGGATCTGGGACATATTTACAGAGTTGGGCGACGTGTAAAACATCATGTAAGTTGGACAAATAGGGAGGTAAGGTAATTTGGTAGGCAACGGGACCGACTATTTGTAAGATTTGGAATGGTCCTAGGAATCTAGGGCTTAGTTTCTTGGTCCTCACCTATCTACCAATACCCGTGGTGGGGGACACTCTGCGAAACGTGTTTCCATTCGCTTACGTGAATTTATCGTGAAAATTGAGTTTTATCTTTTAAAAATGATTTCGGTTGTTACAAGGGTTGTCCTGATTTATCGCGTGATCCCTAACGCAATGTAGGCTAAATCTGGTTAAAAACAATATATTCATGAAATCCCCTGCACTCACGATACTTGACGGCCTTCCCATACGGGCTAATAAGTACCCTACCCTAAGTCAATCCGTCCTAATGACATCTAAACTCGATAGACAAATCATCTAACATGAAAATGGTATTTCTAGCACATAGGCATGCAATTTAATCCATCGAAAGTAGCACGTAAATCTATGCAATTAATCTAAATTGTTCAGGTATCCACAAGGTCAATTCTAACGTTCGGGAAGCGTAAATTATCTTACCTGGTCTCTGTTTTCTCCAAATCGATTCGAGACTTCTCTTATCCTTAGATTTCGAGCCTAATCAATTTCCTGGGCATTTAAATCATTACTTTAGTCTGTTACGTCAACGATTTTATTGTCCTACGTCTGATTTCACAGTTTCCTAAACTGATTTATTTCCTATTTATGTTTAGAAGCCAATTCAATCTAAATACATTAGGTTTAGGTGAATCGGACCTTACTAGGGGTTCTGAATGATGGAAATTTTTTTCGGGACAGTTTCTGGCGTCTTCCTGGCTTCTCTGGCGATGACGGCGCACGGCGGAGGGGCGCGATTGGGCTCAAAAATTATGCCATGGTGAACCCCTCAAGATGGGGAGTCCGAATCTGGGAGTGGCATAGCGATTCACGATCGTTTGGATAGCTTTTTTTGGCACCAAAAGTTGATGCACGGCGGACAGAAATCTCCTCGATCCGGGCTCGTGACGGCTCCGTTCGGTGGCTGCGAGTTGGGGGAGGAAGCTGGCAGCTCAGCCTACACGCTGGTGGTGGCGGTGACGTCTAATAGTGGACGACGGCGGAGATCACAGTCGCATAAGAATTTTGTGATGGAGGAGAAAAACTAGCATTTTTCGGTGACTGTGGCGGCTGTTGGTGGCCGTGGGTGGCTGCTGGAGGTCGAGGGTAGTGAGGTGTGTCGGTTGGTGGGTCAAGTGGCGACCATGGCAGCCTTGGTGGTGGCGCACGGTGGTGGAAGGAAGAGAGAGAGGAGAGAGAAAATAGAGTGAGGAGAGAGAGGGAAATGATGGAAATGATGTATATTTGTGGGATTCTGGGGAATTTAAAGCTTTTGGGGGCGATTCTGACTTTTCCTGGACCACCCAGGGAAACTTCGGGATGTCGTCTTCAATCCGGATGTTGGCATGGGTTCCCATGCAGAGGCTCTGGCCTCCATTTGAGAAACTGAAGTCTGAAACTCCGTCTGTCAGTATCTTATTGTCGGGTCTTGTTTCCTTTCATCAGATCACGTTTTTGACTTTGAAAAACCCTTCGGTTTCAACTGTCGACCTTGAAAATCGTACAAAACTTAGTTTAAATGAAATCAATATCAAAATTGAGTTTTAATCTTTAAAAATAATCTCAATTATTACGTTCTCCCCCCCCCTTAACAGAAATTTTGTCCCCAAAATTCATACCTATGAATAACTCTGTGTATCGTTGCCTCATCTCATCTTCCTTCTCCCATGTCATCTCCTGCGACGCCACATCTTGCCAAAGTACCTTAACTAAAGGGATTATTTTATTCTGGAGTTGCTTAGTCTTAAAGTCAAGATTTGTACAGGTGTAGATTCATAAGTTAAATTTTCCTTTAACATTATTGGTTGATTCCTCAATACATGAGAAGGGTCTGGGACATATTTACAAAGTTGGTAGACGTGAAAGACATCATGTAGGTTGGACAAATGGGGAGGTAAGGCAATTTGGTATGCAACTAGACCAACCCTTTGTAGGATTTAGAATGGTCCTAGAAATCTAGGGCTTAGTTTCTTGCTCCTTACCTGTCTAACGATACCCGTGGTGGGGGACACTCTCAGGAATACATGCTCTCCCTCATTGAATTCTAAGGGTCTTCTTCTCTTATTTGCATATGCTTCCTGTCTCTGTTGGGTAACTCTCATCTTTTCCCTAATCATTTTGATCTGATCAGTGGTTTCTTGTACGATCTCAAGTCCCAACAGGGTACTTTCCCCCATCTCTACCCAACTCAAGGGTGATTTACAACTCCTCCCATATAGAGCCTCATAAGGTGCCATACTGATGGTAGAGTGATAACTGTTATTGTATGCAAACTCTATCAACGGTAGGTGTTTATCCCAACTCCCTTTTTGTTCTAGTACACAAGCCCACAACATATCTTCTAAAGTCTGGATAGTCCTCTCATACTGCCCGTCAGTCTGAGGATGATAGGCCGTGCTAAACTTAAGCTGGGTTCCTAAGGCTTACTATAGGGATTGGCAGAATCTCGAAGTAAACCTAGGGTCTCAATCGGGTACTATACCTGATGGTATTCCATGTAATCTCACGATTTCCCTAAGGTATACCTCAGCCAGTTTCTCCATGGAGTATCGCATCTTAATAGGCAAAAAGTGAGCAGACTTGGTCAATCTATCCACTATCACCCAAATGGCATCAAATTCAGCTGGTGTCCTAGGTAATCTTACCACGAAATCCATGGTTATTTGATCCCATTTTCTTTCTGGTATCTCCAATGGTTTCAGTAGCCCTGTGGGTTTCTGATGTTCTATCTTGACCTATTGACAAGTCAAACAGGCATTCACGTAGTTCATGATGTCCTTCCACATACCAGGCCACCAAAAGCTCCTCTTTAGATCTTGATACATCTTAGAAATACCTGGGTTAATAGTATAATGGCTTCGATGAGCCTCTGCTAGCACTTTTTCCCTTAGTTCCTGATGGTTTGGAATCACTACTCTCTTCCTAAACATTAATACTCCATCAAGGGCTAGTCTAAAATTGGGTTGGTTGGCATATACTTCCAAGGATTCATCCTCCAGTTAGGCTTGTCTAATCTGCTCTCTCAACTCGCAAGTTATTAAGAAGTCACTCATCAC
Source organism: Senna siamea (assembly GCA_031216115.1). NCBI lineage: Eukaryota > Viridiplantae > Streptophyta > Magnoliopsida > Fabales > Fabaceae > Senna > Senna siamea. Next base: position 20,214,966 of record CM062363.1, on the reverse strand, counting down.
TAATCTCTTCGGAAACGAGATTACGTTGAGGCTAAGACTCCTAAAATCCTCAAGTAACCTTATCTCACCTATCATTAGGCTAGCTAATTGTAGTGACTTCTGGCTTAATGCATCTACTACGACATTAGCTTTCCCTACATGGTATTTCAATTCAAAATCAAAATCCTTTAGGTATTCTATCCACCTACACTGCGTCATGTTTAATTCCTTCTGATCAAACAAGTACCTAAGGCTCTTTTGATCACTATACACCTCAAATATAGCCCCGTACAAGTAATGTCTCCAAATCTTTAGGGAAAACATGACGGCAGCTAATTCTAAGTCATAGGTAGGGTAGTTTTCCTCTGCAGGTTTCAATTGTCGTGATGCATAAGCCACTACCTTCCCATCCTACATTAAGATGCATCCTAAGCCTTTCAATGATGCATACGTATACACTGTGAAGGATTCTAAGGGTTTCGAAAGAATTAGTACAAGAGCGGTGGTCAATTTCTCTTTCAAAGTTTGAAAACTATTCTCACACTACTCGCTCCATTCAAAGTTCACACCCTTCCGAGTCAACCAAGTTAATGGCAAGGCTATCTGAGAAAATCCTTGAATGAATTTCTTGTAATAGCCGGCCAAACCCAGAAAACTCCTCACTTCGATGACTGTCCTAGGTTGACCCCAATCTAACACTACTTTAATCTTCTTAGGGTCTACTGCTATTCCTTCCCCATTTACCATGTGTCCAAGAAATTTCACTTCTTCCAACCAAAACTCACATTTCTCTAACTTAGCATACAATTTTTTCTCTTCCAGTATCTATAGCACCGTGCTAAGATGCTGGGCATACTCTTCGTGAGTCTTGGAGTAGACTAAGATATCATCAATGAACACCACTACAAACTGATCTAAGTAGGGTCTAAAGATTCTGTTCATATAATCTATGAAGATCGCGAGTGCATTTGTCAATCCAAACGGTATCACTAGAAACTCATAGTGGCCTTATCTAGTGCTAAACGCTGTATTAGGGATGTCTTCCTCTCTAACCCTAATCTGGTGGTATCCCGATCTTAAGTCTATCTTAGAAAACACAGTCGCACCTTGCAACTGATTAAATAAATCGTAAATCCGTGGTAATGGGTATTTATTCCTAATGGTCACCTTATTCAATTGTTGATAATCGATACATAATCTTAAACTCTTGTCTTTCTTCTTTACGAATAAGACCAGAGCTCCCCATGGTGAAACACTCGGCCTAATGAACCCCTTCTCCAACATATCTTCATTTTGGACCTTTAATTTCCTCAATTCTGCTGGGGACATTCTGTATGGAGTCATAGCTATTGGGCCCACACCCAAAATCAATTCAATAGTGAATTCTATCTCTCTAGGTGGTGGCAGTTTACTTACTTCCAAAGGAAATACCTCCAGAAAGTCACTAGCGATTGGGATTATGCTTAACCTATCCTGCAACTCTACCTCAAAGAGATTGAGGGACACATCACCTATCTCACACGCTCTGTCACTCCTACGCATAGGCACGTTATCCAAGTAAGTGATTGTCCTCTCGAAATATTTTAACAAGACCCGATTCCTAGTTAACCAATCCATTCCTAAGATGATGTCGATCCCAGTCAAGGATATACACAGTAGGTCCATAATAAACAAGGTATCATCAATGGTTAAGGTACAGTTTAGGCATATATGTGAGGACATAGTGGCTTCTCCCAAGGGTGTGGATATATATAGATCATAGGGCAGGGGTCTGTACAGGTAATTTTATTTTCTCTACGTATGCATCAGCAATAAAAGAGTGAGTAGCACCCGAATCAAATAATACTATCAAAGGAAAATTATAAATTTTACCTCTACCCTGCATCAAACCTGATGACCTATTGACATTAGTTGCATCTAGAGTGAAAACTCTCCCTAGAGCCTGCGGTCTTCAGCCATCGGATGTCTGCTGGCTCCCGTTGGAGGGGCAGTACCTTGCCATGTGTCTCGTACCTCCACACCTCTGACATTGTAATGGAGTTTGATGCCAGAAGGGTTGATTAGGGTGCCTAGTCCCATATTTTTGACAGGGTGTATTATCAAGCCGTTTATTGCCGCTTAAAGACCCTGGTTGCGGTTTAAACATGCCGCCTCTCACATTGAGATTCCTGGCTGGTGGTCTTGGCCGATTTCCTATCCTCTGGCTCATGTTCAGGGCCTATCTCTGCTCTAGGTTTTTACTCAGGATTCGACACTTGTTCACCAGCATCGCAAAGTCTCTGATCTCAAGTGGGGCTAGCTGCGTCTTCATTAGTAAATCTAGGCCCTCTTCTATATGCTTTACCTTCCAGGCTTCATCACAGTATTTTTGCAGGTATGTGGAATATCTGGATAGCTCTTCAATTGTAAATCTAGGCCCATCAACTGCTAGGCACCTATCCACCATTGTTCTGCTTCACCCTTTAACATATATGTTGCATATGTAACCTTCTGTTCGTCGTCACATTGCAACAACCTGAAGATCTTCTCTATGTCCTTCAGCCAGGCTTCTACTGCAGTTGGATCGGAGGCACCTGCAAACGAGGATGGACCTGCTCTCTAAAATTCTATCCATCCCTGATACAACGGATTAGCATTTTGGGTGGCTCTATCATTCCTAGTTTGCCTATCCTCCTGCTACTGCCTCATTACGTTGGCACTAGTAGTGGCTTAATCCCTAATGGCATCGGCCATCATCCGAATGGAATCCATCATGTCTTGCATGTCGACGTTGGTCTCCATGCTACCACTACCTGAAGTGCCTTGACTCCTGTGTCTTGGCCTTCCTCTAAGCCTACGGGTGTTATCCCTGCTTGGTTCTGCCATAATTATCTAACACAGAAAGAAAACAAATCAGTCCTAACAGAAACAATTAACAAAAAGGAATTAAATTCATTCCATTACTTATCGATTCAAGATCAGGTCCTAATATTCCAGAGTTAAGTCAATTAAAACCCTAAAGCTACAAGCCCGAAGATTCATATTCCCTAGCCCACTAAACCAGAAAACCGAAATACCAAGCTCTGATACTAAACTTGTAACAAACCCCTAATCCACAATATACTATCCTCTATCTACGTAGTGGAAGCATATGGGTTTTCGAAATAGTTATTCTCGATATGGAAACATTAGGGAATCGCTATTGGTTGAGCGTAACCCAAATAGACATTCCGTCATCCATTCAAATTTTGGTTCAACCCAAAATCGAATGCAGCTATACTAATCATACATACATTCATCCTAATATACTCTGGAATACTAAACTAGAATCTATACATCAAGCATACAATCCATTCATATAAATTCCATCTTAAACTTAAACATTTACAACATTAAACCCTACCAAAAATCTGGCAGAGTCTCCCCTATATTTCAAACATTTCCCAAGTACAAACAGACAACAATTCAGAAATTTACATCCAGTCCATCAACAATAATATAAAACCAATAATTACATAATCCAATACAAAACATCAACAGAATATATACATCACAATTCAAGCCTAAAACTAAGCTGTTTGTCCATCTATGATCAAGCCGTTTCCCAGCTATCGTCTAGGCCCCTTTTCTTGTTCATCTGAGCAAACAACCTTATGAGATATTGAAATCCAATTAGAATAATTTACAATTAATAATTCTATTCAAAAACTGGTTGATTACGTAGCGGTGCAAGCACAGAAAAAAAACTTCCCCTGTTCAGTTCAAAAATAGTGAAATACTTATTCTTTTAAAATCATTATTTCGCATGGAAATCACGGAAAGTTCTCAAAAATCATAAAAATCTATTTCTCTGAAAATCAATAATAAAATCGATTCAAATCCCATGCCCGGTGTATCTAAATCCATGTTGGCCATAAGTCATATGTGACCGAGTCTGAAATCCTCCAATTGCACGTCATCTAGAGAAGTTCTCTCTTATCATTCGGTGTGATCCGTAACACCAATCACCTGAATCTTGCCTATGTTGTGAGTGTAATCCATAACACTAATCACTCACTCAAGGACCGGGTGAGAATCAACATCTAGGGCGTCCTTTAGCATGTGCACATACTCCAATTCTTATCCTCATACAGTCTATATATGCACACAGTCGGCTATTCCTCAGGGTTCTAGGGTATTACGCCTAAATCACAATGTTTCCCTGTGTAGGCTATCCCTCCTTATACTCCTTAAACCTTTCTTAGGGTCGTCCTGATTTATCGCGTGATCCCTAATGCAATGCAGGCTAAATCTGGTTAAAAACAATATATTCATGAAATCCCCTGCACTCAGGATACTTAACGACCGTTCTATACCAGTTATTAAGTACCCTACCCTAAGTCAATCCGTTTTAATGGCATCTAAACACGATAGGCAAATCATCTAACATGAAAATGGTATTTCCATCACATAGGCATGCAATTTAATCCATCGAAAGTAGCACGCAAATCTATATAATTATTCTAAATCGTTCAGGTATCCACAAGGTCAATTCTAACATTCGGGAAGCATAAATTATCCTACCTGGTCTCCATTTGCTCCAAATTGATTCGATACTTCTCGTATCCTCGAATTTTGAGCCTAATCAATTTCTTGGGCATTTAAATCATTACTTTAGTCTATTACGTCATCGATTTTATTATCCTACGTCTGATTTCACAGTTTCCTCAACCGATTTATTTCCTATTTATGTTCGGCAGCCAATTCAATCTAAATACATTAGGTTTAGGTGAATCGTACCTTACTAGGGGTTCCAAATGATGGAAATTTGTTTCAGGACAGTTTTTGGCGTCTTCCTAGCTTCTTCAGCGGTGGCGCATGGTGGGTCACGGCAGTGCATGACGAAGAGGTGTGGTTGGGCTCAAAAATTACACCATGGTGAAGGCCTCAAGATGGGGAGTCCGAATTTAGGGGTGGTGCGATGGTTCACGACTATTTGGATGGCATTTTCTGGCGGTGAAATTTGATGTACGGTGGATGAAAATCTCCTCGATCTAAGTGCATGGCGGCTCCGTTCGGTGGCTGCGAGTTGAGGGAGGAAGCTGGCAGCTCGGCCTACACGCTGGTGGTGGTGATGATGTCTAACGGTGGCTAACGGTAGAGATCACGGTGGGGCAAGAATTTCACGATGGAAGAGAAAAAGCAGTGCTTTTCAGTGACTGTGGCAGCTGTTGGTGGCCGTGGGTGGCTGCTGGAGGTCGAGGGTGGTGAGGTGTGTCAGTTGGTGGGTCAGGTGGTAGCCCACAGCGGCACTGGTGGTGGCGCACGGTGGTGGAAGGAAGAGAGAGAGGAGAGAGAAAATAGAGTGAGGAGAGAGAGGGAAAGGATGGAAATGATGTACATTTGTGGGATTCTGGGGAATTTAAAGCTTCCGGGGGTGATTCTGACTTTTCCCGGACCACTCGGGGAAACTTCGAGATGTCGTCTTCAATTCGGACATTGGCAAGGGTTCCCATGCAGAGGCTCCAGCCTTCGTCTGAGAAACCAAAGCCTGGAACTCCTTCTGTCAGTATCTTATCGCTGGGTCGCGTTTCCTTTCATCAGATCACGTTTCTGACATTAAAAAACCCTTCGATTTCAACCTTTGACCTCAAAAATCGTGCCAAACTTAGTTTAAATGAAATCAATATCAAAATTGAGTTTTAATCTTTAAAAAAAATCTCAGTTATTACACGCACGACGAACGATTTTTCCCCCATTCTGGGCGCGTGGGACGGCGTTCCACCACCTAGAAGCTGTCAGAGGAAGATGGCAGCTCAGGTTTCCCAACAATGGTGGAAGTGTCACTTGACGATGTCAGACGACGGAGATTATGACAGAGAAGGAAAATCGAGATGGAGGGGAATGCACGCTATTTTCAGCCGTTGTGGTTGCAGTCAGCAGTCGAGAATGGCAGCTGGAAGTCGGCAGCGTCAAGCTACATCAGTGGCGGGGTCTAGCAATGGCATAGGGTGGCGATTCCGGCGGTTACAAGTGGTGCAAAAATGAGAGGGAGAGAAGAAAGAAAATGGATGGAGGAGAGAGAGAGAGGGAGGAAGGGAAAATGAGAGGGAAAATGGAGATTTTGGAGTTTTAAGGCCTATAAGGGCATTTTGGTCTTTTCCCACTTCGCTCGAGATAAATTTTGGATGTATTCTCCAATCTAGGCACGAATACGGGCCCATATGGAAGGAATTCGGACTCCTTTTAACTATTTAAAGCCTTCCAATTTATCTGATGATTCCCTGATGCTGGACCGAGTCTTTCTCTGTCAGATCGAATTTTGACTCTAAAAAATTCCCAAATTCCAACCATAGGCTCAGAAAATTATGCTAAATTTGATTTTAACAAAATCAAAATTTAATTTACCCAATTAATTTATTTTAAAAATTTGGGTTATTATATATATACTTCCACATTCATTTACAATATTTATAAGTGCCATCCATTAGACATATACTTATAGATATGTGAGTGTGTCAACTAGGGTAAGGAGAAAACAAACCTATCACTTATATTCTTTTTAACAAAAACTGTTAGTGGATTCCTAGATCACATATCCTAATACATATATGCCTTTATCCTATACACCAAAAATCATCCTCTTGATCCTTCCAAAATATTAATAAAGATTTAGGGTACTAGGCATGTCAAAATTCTACTATACAACCCAAGACTTTATGCATTCAAGGTGTGGGAGGAACTTCCCATACATATATAACCTATAACTCTTTAATGACAGGGAAATACCCCAGGAAGGGTATCTCCATCAACTCCACTTCCACCTCTAGTAGTATCTAGTACCTAGGAATCTGATACAAACCAACATTTTACATGAGAATAAATCCCAGTAGAAATAACAACCTAATTTAAAAACTACTGATCTGTACCATTGTACTCTTACAAAAAATGCTACATTCTTCTTATCATCAGATAAAACATTATGCCTATTGGGATGCAATGCATGAATTGTACAGTTATACCATCTCATACTTATGAATGCACATATATCTCATCTCATCAAATTGTAATGGTAACAAAGTTATATTCTCGTATCAATATAAATCATAAACAAAGAAATTAGAGCATATTACTATGGCCATAAGCAAAAGCATCATAAAAAGAGAAATCTTTAAAAATTCTCGCTCATAAATGAGTTTTCTCGTGGCTCTTAAACATTTGTAATATTCTCGTGGTTCGTGACCATCTATAATATTCTCATGATTTTAACCGTCTGTAATATTCTCATGGTACTAACCATTTGCAGTATTCTCGCGGTCTTTTACTAGTTGCAGTATTCTCGTGGTCTTCATCCATTTGTAGTTATTCTCATTTATAGTTCATGCTCATCTCTTTTTAAATCTCATATTTTCTTATTCTTCCTCATTCATTCTCAAATCACATGTTAACCATTACATCTCAGGTTTAAATCCTTTATTTGAGTGGATTTTTGGGCTAAAAATGCTTCAAACTAGGTTATTGAGTTCATTTTCCAAAACAGAGAACAACTAGTTGACTTCTAACACTTAGCAGTTGACTTTTCGCTCACTGTTTGGTAAATTTTTTCAAACCAAAGGGCTACCAGTCGACTGCCACGGACTCGATAGTTAATTGCTACATTCTTGGTAATTTTTCAAAAAATATGAGCACAGCAGTCGACTTTCATAGGCTGGTAGTCGACTGCTAGCACTTTGGATGCATTTCTGGGCAACCGAAAAACATGACAGTCCACTGATAAAGGCTACAAGTCAACTTCTATGTTATACTTTAGTTTTCAAACTTGTTGTTAACTCAGATTTTTGTCTAAGAACTTGTTTGTAAGCCATCTCTAATAATTACTAACTCAATACCAGTATATAAGCCTCATTTACCACATAAAACCAGCCCGAACTACCGTTTAATCTCACTAGAATCTTGGATTAAACTCTATTCTCATTCAATAGGTAAAAACCCATTTCTCATAATCTGATTTCAGCATGCATAAGTATATTCATGCAGTTTAAAACACCCAATAGTATTCAGAAACATCAATAATGTAGTTTTAACATCCTCTATAACTTAAATACATGAAAATAACAAATTTTAGTGGATGAATAGTAATTTTCAAAAAGAGAGTATTAGGTTGTTTGCTACCTTAATTCCTTGCTTGTGTAACGTCCCCAACCCTATATTCCTTTTAGGTGATATAATATAGGATTGATAAGTTTACTACTGCCTCTAACCGAGTATATTTTTAACTCTTTCTAAGTTAAATAATTGAGTGCCACTAATTTGGGTTACTACACTCGGGTTCTCACATGTTACGCAACAAAAATAAATAAAGTAATTTAAATGAGATAAATAGACATAGGGATACTCTCATTTACATTCAATTGTACATAATATTTATACGTACATAATGGTAGTGTGTGCAAACATATACCTATAGATATGCGAGCCTGAGTAGCGTAAGAGACAACAAGCCTGCCACTCATACCCTGTTTTAAACAAAATTCTCTGTCTAACATATCTTAATACATATATGCCCTCCTTACCTACACAGAAATCATCCTCTTGATCCTTTCAAAATACTAATAAGGATTTAGGGAAATGGGCATATCAAAATACCATGTACTCTTAGGTATGCATATAGTTAGGGGGAGGGTGGTAACTCAAATACAAATAGGACCCATAGTCCAGTGATCACAGGAAAGTACCCTGGAAAGGGTATCTTCACTACCTCTAACTCTACCTCTAATAGCACCTGGTACTTAGGCATCTGATACAAACCAGCATTTAATGAGAAATATTTCTCAATAACTGTAATCACCTTTGTTTAAAAATAAATGTTTGTACCACTGTACCGATATAGAAATCCACTACATTCTTTTTCATAATAATTTAAAATATTATGCTATTGGAATAATGTACATGGATTATACAAATATCTCATGCATATACTTATGATTACACATGCACTTCAACAAATATTCATCACATAGGATGCTTTCTCAGATTGTAATGGTAATAACTCATATTCTCATATCAATATGGAGCATAAACAAAGAAATCATGCAATTTGATATGGCCATAATCAAAAGCATCATAAAATAACTCTTTCAAAATTTCCATTCATAAATGAGTTCTCTCATGGTCATGAGGCACCTGCAATTATTCTCGTGGTTTTCATCATATGCATTCATTCTCATGGTTAACCTTCAGCATTAATTCTTGTGGTTAACCGTCAACAATAATTCTCGTGGTTAACCGTCTGTAAAACTTTTCCTGGATTATAACCAATTGCAATTATTCTCGCAGTATAACCAATTGCATCCTTTCTCGCAGTATAACCAAATGCATCCCTTCTCGCGGTATAACTAAATGCAGCTATTCTCGTGGATAAAACATTTGCAGTTACTCTCATTTATAGCTTATACTCAATTAAAATCTCTTATTTCTCTTCTATTTCTCATACTTTCTCAAAAATTCTTATTTCTCATGTTATCCATTACAATTCAAGATTAAATCCTACATTTGAGTGAAGTATTTGGCTAATTGTGGATTAAAATAGGTTATTGAGTCAGATTTCCCAAAATAGAGAGCTACAAGTTGACTTCCAGCCTCCTAGTAGTCGACTTCCAGCTTATTACCTCAAAAATGTTTCAAACAGAGAGCAATCAATCGACTTCCAAGATCCCAACAGTCGACTGCTCTGTTCTTAGCTAATTTCTGGAAAATAAGACCATGGAAGTCAACTTCCAACCCCTAGCAGTCGACTACTAGCATTCTAGATATGTTTCTGGGCAAATCAAGAGCACAACAGTCGACTGATAGGGTCTACAAGTCGACTACTACGTTATGATCTGTTTTAAAACTCACCATTAACCAATTATTTTAGCCTAAGAATATGTTTTTAAAATAGTTTTGATAATTAAAAACTCAATAGCAACATAGAAGCTTCATTTACCACTCAAAAATAGCCCAAACCACCAATTATTCATGCTCAAATCTTGGATTTAAACTCTTTCTCAAAAATCATAAAAACCCATTTTTCAGGTTTGCATTCATGCATTCACAACTATATTCAAGCAGTTCAAAACATCCAGTAGCAATCAAAAACACTAAGAATGTAGGTTTTAATCTCCCTCAAGTTCAAAATTATGAAAATTTAGAATTTCTAACCATGAACAATAAATTTCAAAAATAAGGGAGATGAGTGATTTGCTACCTTTTTGATGGTTTAAACTTGGTATTTAATGAAGGTGAAGTGTTCTAATAAGTTTCCTTAGCTTTTGGAATGCTTAAATTCGTCCAACAGCTCTCTTTTTTCATAATTCCAACTCTTTCTCTCTCTAACTCATCCTTTCTCTCTTTAAAGTTCAGACCTTAGGAAGCACAATAGGGTGCTTTGGAGACTTCACCTATTTATAGGTTATTCGATCATTTGAAATTCTACTCCTAATTCCCGACCATTCAGACTAAAATGATAATTTCTTCAATTATATGTTAAATTACGATTTTGTCCCTAGCTCACTGGCGGGAAGTTTCAAAATTCTGTTCCTATAGTAAATCTTTTAGTTAAAATTACAGCCTATTTCCCTAAAGTTTTGGAAATTCACACCTTTATCCTCACTTTATCTTTTTCCTTTCAATTAAGTTCCTATTCTTTGTCTTAACCTAAAACTCTCATTCTAATGCATTTATATGCAATTTAATGCAACACACACAAGCATTTAATTCATTAAAATAAACAAACATCTCTTAAAAACGAAAGGGGATGGATGTTACATTTCTCTCCTCTTTTTTAAAAAATTTTGTCCTCTAAATTTTTACATACTTATTCAAATAAATTCGGATAAACTTTTCTCATATCATCTTCTTTCTCCCACATAGCTTTCTGTGGTGATGACTAATCCCATAATACCTTTACTAATGGAATTGTCTTATTTCTCAATTGTTTGACTTCAGTACCAAGGATTTTTAAAGGTCTAAGATTAGAAGTTAAATTATCTTTCAATTATACAGTACTAGCATCAAGAATATGAGAAGAATATGGGATATATTTACGAAGTTAAGAAACATGAAAAATATTATGGAGATTAGACAAAAATGGTGGTAATGTTATTTGATAAGCAAATGAACCTATTCTTTTCAGAATATGGTATGGTCCAATATATCTAGGATTTAGTTTTCTAGACTTAATAGATATACTAATACCAGTAACTGGAAATACTCTAAGAAAAACATGATCTCCTTCTGTAAATTCTAATGGCCTTCTTCTCTTATCAGCATAACTTTTTTGTCTATCCTGGGCCTTAGCCATTTTCTCCTTGATCATTTTTGTTTGATCATTAGTTTATTAAACTCATTTTGGCCCTAAAATTTGTCTCTCTCCCACCTCAAACCAACACAAGGGTGATTTACACTTTCTCCCATACAAAGGCTTCATATGGAGCCATTCCTATGCTACTATGGAAACTATTATTATAAGAAAACTCTATCAAAGGCAAAATTCTATCCCAACTCCCTTTTTGTTCTAATATACAAGCTCTAAGCATATCTTCCAAATTCTGTATTGTCCTTTTAGTCTGCCCATACGTTTGAAGGTGATAAGCAATACTAAAGTTTAACTTAGTACCAAATGCTTCTTGCAAGGCTCTCCAGAATCTAGAAGTAAACCTAGGATCTCTATCTGATACTATACTGATGGGTATTCCATAAAGTCTTACTATTTCTTGTATATACAAGTGGGCCAACTTATCCAAAAATTTATTTTAATAGGTAGGAAATGTACAGATTTAGTTAATCTGTCAATAATCACCTAAATTATGTCATTTCCTGACTAAGTTCTAGGCAAACCTACTACAAAATCTATGAAAATTTTCTCCCATTTCCATTTCAAAATTTCCAAAGGTTGTAACATTCCTGTAGGTTTCTAATGTTCAATCTTCACTTACTGGCATACTAGGCATTTAGCAACATACTCAACTATATGCTTTTTCATACCTAGCCAATATAAATTCTTCTTCAAGTCTTGATACATCTTAATGGCACCAGGATGAATAGTACAGTTGCTTTTATGGGCTTCTTCTAAAATTATGTCCCTCCTGTCTCTAGGATATACAACCTATTTTGGTAGGTTACTGCACCATCTATCTCTTTCTTGAATTCTTTTGGATCCTTTAGGGACTTCAAGAATCTATCTTCTCTTTGAGCTTTTAGGATTTGAGTTCTAAAGGTATTCTCGATCTTCATTTCACTTAGATATATCTTATCTAGTAATACTAGAGTGACTAAACTCAAATTCCTAAACTTCTCAATTAAATTCATTTCACTCACCATCATGTGAGCTACGTGAAGGGATTTCCTACTTAAAGCATCAGCCACTACGTTTTCCTTTCCAAGATGGTACTTCAATTTAAAATCATAGTCTTTAATAAATTCCATCCACCTCCTCTGTCTTATATTCAACTCTTTTTTATTAAAAAGGTATTTGAGATTTTTGTCGTCACTAAATACCTCAAATCTAGATCCATAATGATAGTGTCTCTAAATCTTTAAGGCAGACACTATGGCTGCTAATTCAAGATCATAGGTAAGATAATTCTTCTCATGGGGTCTCTGTAACACCCCATAATTTTAATTAGCCTAAATTAATGCTCTTTAATTGATTAGATGGAATTACTTATGTCATTTAATGATTAGCTATAAATTAAATGCTTAGATGAATTAACTTAAAGAGGGGCAAATTTTGCTCACATAATTTAATGGCTTAAAATGGGTATATTAAAATTATAATCTTGCAAAAAATTTAGGTGCCTAATTTAATTCTCTAATTCTCCTTTTAGCCACCTAGCCTAAGTGCCAAGTGAGAAGCACTATAAGATGCAACAATTTAAACATATATACACATGTGTGTGCCATGCATGCATCCTACGTGAGAGAAGGGAATGGAAAATTCTATCCTTCTTATGCATGAAAGGTGCACGTGAAAAGTTAGAAAAAGAAAGGAGAGTGTAACTAATATATGCACATGGCTAGACTTCAAGAAAGCTTGCACACATGAATAAGGAAGAAAAGACACTAGCATAGGTATCTTGCATGAGACCAAGGGGCAATAGGAAGAAGGATGAGAATTAATTAATTAATTATATATATAGATATGCATGCAACAAGTAACCCAATAGGTGCAAAATTTTCAAATATGCATGTCAAGGAAGACTAATTGCAAGCAAACAAAAAGGGAATTAGCCAAATAAAAGGGTGCAACATCCTTTTCCCTTTGATGGCCGAATGAAGATTAGGAATTGGGAAAAAAAAAAGAGTGCAGCATGACTTTAGGAGAAAGCACCAAAGGTGGGTGAGGAAGGAGAGTGTAGGTGAAGATGGAGTAACCAAAGAGATGAAGTAACTTCCAAGAAAAGGAAGGTGTACTAGCAAGTACACTTAGTGCAGAATTTTATGGAATGAAATGAGCTTGTGTGTGTAACAAGGAAGCCCGATACATTATAAAAATAAAAAGGGAAAAGGTGCAGAATTTTTTGTATCCCCACATGCCCAAGGACAAGAGAAAGAGGTAATTGAGAATTTTATATGCACACAAACTTACACCCACATGGCAAGGAGTTCACGTGGAAAGAAAAAAAAAGAGAAGAGGGAGTGAAGAGTTTGGAAAAAGAGGGGGGAGAGTAAGAGTTTGGGAAAGATAAAAGAGTATTTAGGATTTTCTCTTTCCACTAACTTGTTCAAGGAGTTAAACCAAAGTTGCAAGGAAAAGGGCTACACTAAGTCTCATGAGAAAAGAAATTTTTAGTGGAAAAATGCATGTACATACTACCTAAGCCAAGGGAAGTACACGTAAGGGCTACACTTTGGAACACATATAACACACGTGAAGGGGAGGAGGAGAAAGACATAATGGCATGAAGGAATTTTATTTTGGAAGAAAGAAGCATGCACACGTGAAGGGAAAGAAAACAAAAGGGAGTTAAGAGTTCATTTTGTCTTATGCATGCAACACACCCACACGTGAAAAGAGAGAAAAAGGAAAAAAAATAGAAGAGAGAAAGAGAATAGAGAGAGGAGGACGTGAGTTTGAAGAAGAAGGGAAGACATCAAAAGGGAAGTTAATCAAGAAAGGAAACAAAGGAGCAAGGAAAAGGTAAAGGAAGAGTCAATACCACTTCATCCGTTAGCATCACTAGAGGTAGGTTAACAATTTAAACTTTTTTTCCATGTTCTAGTTTATGCAAACCACATGTTTATATTCAAGCTTTCCATGGAACTTAAGTTGGCTCTACATTCTTGACAATATGTGTGCATGTTGGCTAAGCATGTGTGGTTAGTTTGAATATAGGTGGATGAGATGGCATGCATATTGTGTTGGAAAAGAAATAGGGTTACATGGTGATATTCCATGATGACCATTAAGGAGAGAAACTCTATCATTTAATGGTGTTAGTAAGGAATGAAAGAAGGAAATTGATTTGTGAATTTAACCAATCTCCCTAGGTCAAGTCTATAAAATTTATGATTGGAAATGATAAGCTATCCACCATGATATTGATTTAAAATATGGGAATTTATTTTGAAAGTCATAAGAGATAATATTATTATTATTAATGCAAGAAAAGAAAATATTTTTCAGAGAGAATTTTATAAGAAATGTACCTTAGAAATTATTTCTAAGAAAGGAGAAATTATTCATTAATTATTAAATCTTTTAAGAGATATACATAGAAGTTATTTCTAAAGAAGGAGAAATTATCCTTGGAAATATTGAAATTTTCCATAAGAAATGTATTTTAGAATTTATTTCCAATATAGGGAAATTTATTCTTGAAAGATTAAAATTTTCATGAGGAATGTATATTAGAAGTTATTTCCAATAAAGAAGGAATTTATTCTTGAAATATTAAAATTTTCATGAGAAATATACATTACAATTTATTTCCAACATAGGGAAATTTATTCTTCAAAGATTAAAATTTTCATGAGGAATGTATATTAGAATTTATTTCCAATAAAGAAGGAATTTATTCTTGAAATATTAAAAATTTTAAAGAGGGATGTACAATAGTAATGATTCTCAATAAAAAGAAAATTTTCCTTAATAATTGATAAAGAACTCTAAAGGTGGCCAAGTGTCCACATGTACCTAAGTGTGCACAAAGAAATTTTAAGGTGGCCAAGAGTCCACATGTGCCCAAGTGTGCACAAAGAGTTTTAAGGTGCCCAAGTGTCCACATGTGCCCAAGTGTGCACAAAGAATTTTAAAGGTGGCGAAGTTTTCACATGTGCCCAAGTGTGCACAATGAACTTCAAGAGGTGGCCAAGTGTCCACGGTGCCTAAGTGTGCACAACCAATGAATAAACGTAAATTAAGAATGATAAGCATAAATGGATTGAATAACCTTATGATAATGCATTTTTATAGCATGCCCGATATTTTATCTAAAAGAAACAGTATTTAACTGCACTGACATTTAAATTAATCATATACATTGCTTGCCAATTATCTTTAGCAATTATGCTATATTTTGTTTTATTTTTAAGAATTTAGAATTAAATATTTTGGTGTTTACACCTTGATACATATTGGTTGCTTTTAAAATTGAATTGTTAAGCTACTAGAAAACTTGTGTTTCTCATCATATGCTAATATGTATCAAATGTGGACGTATAGTTGGGCCGGGAGATTGAGTTCTTTTTAGTTTAAGAAATTTTTGAAACCCTATATTTTTTGGGTCCTATTCTAGACATAGTTAGTTTAGAACTAGGATTATTCTTTTGGCAATAGACCTGGGATGTAATTGGGAAAGGACGGGGGAAGGGATATGTGAAGGACTAGTCCAATTTAGAAATATGTAAAGGGGTCTGAGTGACAGGATTGTTGTCTCCTGACTCCCTATGGATGGGTACTTCATAAATCCTAGCACATGTTTACAGAACTGTAATTGATATTGTTGGACATGTATTTATTTAAATTGCATGAAAGTTTTAATTTCCGCTGTGTAGTCTAGTATTTCTTTATTCTGCTGTGCATACAAGTTTTTAATCTGAGCAAAAGATCCCAAACCTAATCTGCTTAATATAATTTAATGGTGTAACTACTCAGACATTAACTAAATAAAAGGACAAGAATAATGTACCGAACCTATCCATTGCATTGGATGAATTGTAATACTAGATAGGGGCATTACAGTCTTAATTGCCTAGACGCATATGCCATACACCCTAGGCCCTTCTTGGATGCGTCACAATACACTTCAAAATTTTCTAATGGACCAGGAATGATTAAGACAAGTGTGGTTGTTAGTCTTTCTTTCAAAGTTTGGAAACTATGTTCACATTTGGCATCCCAAACAAATGGAACATCCTTTCTAGTCAATTTAGTCAAAGGCAATACTATCTGCAAAAACCCTTGAATAAATCTCCTACAGTAACTGGCTAATTTGAGAAAACTACGAATTTTTGTCACTATGGTAGGTTGCTCCCAACCAACTATCCTCTCTATCTTACTAGAATTTACTACCACCCCATCTCTAGTGATTACATGGCCTAAGAATTTTACCTCTTCTAACCAAAATTCACACTTCTCAAGTTTAGCATACAATTGCTTTTCTCTAAGCAACTGGAGCATAATCCTAAGATGATGTTCATGCTCTTCACTACTTTTAGAATATACAAGAATGTTATCAATAAACACTACCATGAATTGATAAAGATAGGGTCTAAAGATACGATTCATGTAATCCATAAAAATAGCGGGAGCATTCATTAATTTGAATGGCATTACAAGAAATTTATAATGCCCATGTTTGGTTCTAAAAGCTGTCTTAGGTATGTCTTTTCTTCTCACTCTGATTTGATGGTACCCCGACCTCAAATCGATTTTGGAAAACATGATAGCTCCTCTCAATTGGTCCAATATATCATCTATCCTAGGAAGTGGATATTTATTCTTTATTGTCACCCTGTTCAATTGCCTATAATCTATACACAAACTTAAGCTTCCACATTTCTTTTTCACAAATAATAATGGGGCTCCCCATGGTGAAGCACTAGGTCTAATGAATTGCTTCTTTAGGAGGTCCTCTATTTATACTTTCAACTCTGTCAACTCTAAGGGAGATATTCTATAGGGCGCTATAGAGGTTGGTCATGTTCTCGGAATCAATTCTATAAAGAATTCTATCTCTCTTTCAGGTGGAAGACTGAAGAATTCATTAGGAAAAACATCCAAAAATTCACTCACTATAGGAAAGACATCAATTTTATGCTAAACTTTAATCTTAGAAGCACATAGAAATTGCATTCTCTCATTATTTTCCTCAATACTCCTACTTACTGGTAAGGTATCTACAAAAATTATAGATTTTTATGAACAATCCAAGATTACATTGTTTACAGATAACTAGTTCATCCCCAGAATAATGTCTAAATCTAATAAAGGTAAACAAATCATATCAACAACAAATGATCTATTCCTAACAACAATAGAACAATTCAAGCAGGCTAAAGAAGTTAAAACCTGCTCTCCAGCTGGGATAGAAATAGATAATGGATCAAGTAAACTAGTCACAAGTAAATTTAATCTCTTCACACATTCCAACGAAATGAATGAGTGAGTAGCACTAGAATCAAACAGTACAATTAAAGATATACCATTAATTAAACATTTACCTTTCATTAAATCATTAGACTGAGCCACCTCCTTACCCTTAAGAGTATAGACTTTTCCAGTAGTAGGAGGTTTAGGTGTCACCCTATCTCTTCCACATTGGACAGTCTCTGATAAAGTGTCCTTCCTTCCCACACTTATAACATACACCATGTTGTACCTTTGGTTGTGGCCATTTGCAAGGTCCCTCATGAATTTTATGGCATTTAGGACAAAACATTGGACATCACCAGCCTCACTATCGGCCTTTTACCTTCCCAGCCTCTGCCAAATCTACCATATCTCCCTAAAAAAAGATCTAGGTTGCTTTCTTTTGAAGAAGTTACTCTTTTGTTTTTCCTTCTCAGTCTCTGCTAGATTCTTAGAAACTATGAGACATTTCTTTACCAATGTGACATAATCTCATATTTCCAATGGAGTTACAACATTCTTCAACTCATACCTCAACCTAGCCTCTAGGTGCATTACTTTCCATACTTCATCTGGTTGAAGTCTCAGATAGGAGGAAAATTTAGATAATTCCTCAAATTTTTCTAGATATTCATCAAATGTCATGTTACCTTATTTAATCTGCATAAATTCTATTTCTTTCTCATTCCTTATATTCTGAGGAAAATACTTTCCAAGGAATGCTTCCTTAAATGAATCCCTAGTAATCTGGATTCCCTGAGCCTCTATTAGTTGGTTCGCTCCCTTTTACCAATATTCTGCCTCTCCGTCCAACATATAGGTGAAAAATAAGACCTTATGAGCATCAATTGTATTGAGAACCATAAATAATTTCTCCATTCTTTTTAATCATTCCTTAGCCACCTTCGAGTCAAGCTCACCCTTAAAAGAAGGAGGATTTGCCTTTTGGAATTCTGACCAGCCATGATATGTTAGGTTTCTAACTTGTCCTTCTTAAGGATTAGGGTTATTATGGTTATTCCTCTATTCCCAAAATTGTCTGAGGACATAGGTAGTAGTTTTTGCTTGTTCTCTCATAGCATGGGTAGTAGTAGCTGCCTGCTCTTTCATAGCTTTTACCACTCCCAGCATAGCCTACATCAGTCTCTCCATATTACTTTCTCCTTCTTTCTCCTTTACAGTATTCCTTCTAGGTGGAGCCATACTTCACTCTATAAAACAAACATTACCGAGGTGATCAGTCTCAATAACATAATATTTCTAAGAGATCATATGGCACCAATAGGAAATACTGTCTACCCCAAACTTAACACTCTATTCCTCAAGTCAAAATAGAATACAAATTAGTGAACTGTTAGATTCAGCTAACTTACCCGTATGAGTCTCTATCCTAAGGAATCTACCATTTGTTACCAAGCCAGTGCTCAACTAGCTGTGGTAATTGTGCTCTGATACCAACTCAGTGTAGCACCCTCAACCCTATATTCCTTTTAGGTGATTAAATAATATAAGGTGATATAATATAGGATTGATGAGTTTACTATTGCCTCTACTCGAGTATATTTTTAACTCATTCTAAGTTAAATAATTGAGTGCCACTAGTTTGGGTTACTACACTCGGGTTCTCACACGTTACACAGCAGAAATAAATAAAGTAATTTGAATGAGATAGATAGATATATAGATACTCACATTCACATTCAACTGTACATAATATTTATACATATATAATAGTAGTGTGTGCAAACATATACCTATAGATATGTGAGCCTGAGCACGGTAAAGAGACAACAAGCCTGCCACTCATACACTGTTTTAAGCAAACTTCTTTATCTCAAATATCTTAATACATATATGCCTTCCTTACCTACACTGAAATCATCCTCTTGATCCTTTCAAAATACTAATAAGGATTCAGGGAAATGGGCATATCAAAATACTATGTACTCCTAGGTATGCATACAGTTAGGGGAAGGGTGGTAACTCAAATAAAAATAGGACCTATAGTCCAGTGATCATAAGAAAATACCATAGAAAGGGTATCTCCACTACCTCTAACAGCACCTGGTACCTAGGCATCTGATACAAACCAGCATTTAATGAGGAATATTTCTCAGCAGCAATAATTATCTGTGTTTAAAAATAACTTTTTGTACTACCATACCGATACAGAAATCCACTACATTCTTTTTCATAATAATTTAAAAATTATGCTATTGGAATAAAGTACATGGATTATACAAATATCTCATGCATATACTTAAGATTACAAATGCACTTCAACAAATATTCATCACATAGGATGCATTCTCAGATTGTAATGGTAATAACTCATATTCTCATATTAGTATAGAGCATAAACAAAGAAATTATGCAATTTGATATGGTCATAATCAAAAGCATCATAAAATAACTCTTACAAAATTTCCATTCATAATTGAGTTCTCTCGTGGTCATGAGGCATCTATAATTATTCTCGTGATTTTCATCATGTGCATTCATTCTCGTGGTTAACCGTTAGCATTAATTCTCATGGTTAACCATCAAAATTAATTCTCGTGGTTAATTGTTTGTAAAAATTTTCCTAGATTATAGCCAGTTGCAGTTATTCTCGTAGATTATCCATTCACAGTTACTCTCATTTATGGCTTATGCTCAATTAAAATATCTTATTTCTCTTCTCTTTCTCATAATTTCTCAAACATTCTTATTTCTCATGTTATCCATTACAATTCAAGATTAAATCCTACATTTGAGTGAAGTATTGAGTGAATTGTGGATTAAAATACGTTATTAAGTCAGATTTCCCAAAACAGAGAGCTACAAGTCAACTTACAGCTTGCTGCCCCATAAATGTTTCAAATAGAAAGCAATTAGTCAACTTCCAGGACCCCGACAGTCGATTGCTCTGTTCTTAGCTAATTTCTAGAAAATAAGAACACAACAATAGACTTTCAGCCCTTGGCAATCGATTGCTAGCATTCTGGATACATTTTTCGGCAACTTAGGAGCGCGACAGTCAATTGGTAAGGTCTACAAGTCAACTGCTACATTATCCTCTATTTTAAAAGTTGCCATTGACCAATTATTTTAGCCTAAGAACATGTTTTTAAAATAGTTTTGATGATTAAAAACTCAATAACAGCATAGAAGCTTCATGTACCACTCAAAAATAGCCCAAACCACCAATTATTCATGCTCAAATCTTGGATTTAAAATCTTTCTCAAAAATCATAAAAACCCATTTTTCAGGTTTGCATTCATGCATTCACAACTATATTCAAGTAGTTCAAAACATCCAGTAGCAATAAAAAACACTAAGAATGTAGGTTTTAATCTCCCTAAAGTTCAAAATTATGAAAATTTAGAATTTCCAACCATGAACAGTAAATTTCAAAAATAAGGGAGATGGGTGATTTGCTAACTTTTTGATGGTTTAAACTTGGTATTTAATGAAGGTGAAGTGTTCTAATAAGTTTCCTTAGCTTTTAGAACGCTTAAATTCGTCCAACAGCTCTCTTTTTTCATAATTCCAACTCTTTCTCTCTCTAACTCATCCTTTCTCTCTCTAAAGTTCAGACCTCAGGAAGCACAATGGGGTGCTCTAGATAGTTTAGCTATTTATAGGTTATTCGGTCATTTGAAATTCTACTCCTAATTCTCGACCATGCGGCCCAAAATGATAATTTCTCCAATTATATGTTAAATTACCATTTTTTCCCTAGCTCACTAGCGGAAAGTTTCAAAATTCTGTTGCTACAGTAAATCTTTTGGCTAAAATTATAGCCTATTGCCTGAAGTTTTGGAAATTCACACTTTTATCCTCACTTTATCTTTTTCCTTTCAATTGAGTCCCTATTCTTTTTCTTAACCTAAAACTCTCATTCTAATGCATCTATATGGAATTTAATGCAACAAGCACAAGCATTTAATTCATTAAAATAAACAACATCTGTTGAATACGAAAGGGGATGGATGTTACAGCTTCTAAGCTTATTAGTGTGTTAGATGCCTTTCTAATCACTTTTCTAAATTCAAATCCAATTAGAAGTAGAGATTTAATTCTTTCCCCTTCACTTTCTCTCTCTAAATTTTTTAAATTTCAAATAGAAATGAGGCCTCTGATATTTTGGCCTTATTATAGGTGGTTCGAAGATTACAACTTTAATCCTAATTCTCGATCATTTGCCTCAAAATGATAATTTTTTCAGTCATATGCCAAATTATCATTTTGACCCTGAACCATTGGTCGGAAAATTCAAAAGTTTGGTAGCTATAGTAACTCTTTTAACTAAAATTATGGTTTGCTACCTTGGACTATTGAAAGCCCACATAGCTTTCCTCTGCTAAACCTTTTCCTTTCATTCAAGTCCTCACTCTATTCTTTTCAATTTATTCCTTCCTTTAAATGCAACTACATGCAATCTAATGTAACATGCATAAGCATTCAACTTATTTAGAATTTGACGTACATCTCTCAATCAAGAAAAAGAGCATATGTTACATTTCTCCCCTTGTTTTAAATAATTTAATCATCAAAATTAGAACGTACCTACTCAAATAAGTCAGGATACATTCTCTTCATCTCATCTTCTTTTTCCCAGGTGGTTTCCTGCGGTGATGATTGATCCAATAACACCTTTACTAATGAAATAGTCTTATTTCTTAATTGCTTGACTTCAGTACCAATGATTCTTAAAGGTTTAGGATGATAAGTCAAATTATCTTTCAATTGTACAGCACTGCCATCAAGAATTTAAGAAGGATCTGGGATATATTTACGAAGTTGAGAAACATGAAAAACATTGTGGAGATTGGACAAAAATAGAGGTAAAGATATTTGATAAGTAGAAGAACCATTTCTTTTTAGAATTTGGTATGGTCCAATGTATCTAGGATTCAATTTCTTAGACTTAATAGCCCAACTAATACTAGTAATTGGAGATACTTTGAGGAAAACATGATCTCCTTCTGTAAATTCTAGTGGTCTCCTTTTGTTATCAGAATAACTTTTCAGTCTATCTTAGGCCTTAGCCATTTTCTCCTTGATCATTTTTATCTAACTAGTAGTTTGCTGTACTAATTCCAGCCCTAATATTTGTCTCTCCCCCACTTCAAACCAACACAATGGCGATCTACATTTCCTTTCATACAAGGCTTTATATGGAGCCATTCCTTTACTAGAATGGAAATTGTTGTTATAAGAAAACTCTACTAAAGCTAAAATTCTATCCCAACTCCCTTTTTTTTCTAATATACAAGCTTTAAGCATATCTTCTAAAGTCTGGATAGTTCTTTCAGTTTGCCCATCAGTTTTTGGATGATAAGTAGTACTGAAGTTTAACTTAGTACCAAATGTCTCTTGCAAGGCTTTCCTGAATCTAGAAGTAAACCTAGGATCTTTATCGACACTATAGTAGTGGGTACTCCATGGAGTCTCACTATTTCTTGTATATACAATTGGGCTAACTTATCCAATGAAAAATTTATTTTGATAGATAGGAAATGTGCAGATTTAGTTAATTTGTCTATAATCACCTAGATTGCATCATTTCCTAACTGGGATCTAGGCAATCCTACCACAAAATCCATAGAGATCTTCTCCCATTTCCAGTCAGGGATTTCTAGAGGTTGCAACATTCCTGTAAGTTTTTGATGTTCAATCTTCACCTAAAAGCATGTTAAGCATTTAGCAACATACTCTGCTATGTGCTTTTTCATACTTAACCACAAAAAATTTTCTCTCAAATCTTGGTACATTTTAGTGGTATTAGGATTAATAGTATAGTTGCTCTTATGGGCTTCCTTTAAGATTTGATCTCTCAATCCCCCTGATTCTGGGATATAAAACCTATTTTGAAAGGCACTATCCCATTAACTTCTCTCTTGAATTCCTTTGAGTCCTTCAGGGACTTTAAGAATTTATCTTCCCTTTGGGCTTCTAAGATTTGAGTCCTAAGGTTATTTTTTATTCTCATTTCACTCAGGTATAACCTATTTGGTAACACCAGAGTGGACAAACTCAAATTCTTAAGCTTCTCAATTATGTTCATTTCACCCATAATCATTTGAGCTACATGGAGGGATCTTCTACTTCAAGCATCCACTACTACGTTTTCCTTCCCTTGATAGTATTTCAATTCAAAATCATAGTCTTTAATAAATTCCATCCATCTTCTCTGCCTCATGTTTAACTCCTTTTGATTGAAAAGGTATTTGAGACTTTTATGGTCACTAAATACCTCAAATCTAGACCCATAAAGGTAATGTCTCTAAATTTTAAGGGCAAATACTATGACTGCTAATTCTAAGTCATGAGTTGGATAATTTTCTTTATGAGGTCTTAGTTGCCTAGACACATATGCTATCACCTTTCTATCTTTCATTAAGACACACCCTAGGCCCTTCTTGGATGCATCACAATACACCTTAAAGCTTTCTAAGAGATCTAGAATGATCAAGACAGGTGTGATTGTTAGTCTTTCTTTTAGAGTTTGGAAACTGTATTCACATTTGGCATCCCACACAAATGGAACATCTTTCCTAGTCAACCTAGTCAAAGGTAATGCGATGTGCAAAACCCCTTGAATAAATTTCTTATAGTACCCAGCCAATTTGAGAAAACTCAAATTGCAGTCACTGTTGTGGGTCTCTCCCAACCAACTACCGCCTCTATCTTACTAGGATCCATTACTACTCCGTCTCTAGTTATTATATGACCTAAGAATTTCACATCTTCTAACCAAAATTCACACTTTTAAAGTTTAGCGTACAATTGCTTTTCCTTAAGCAACTGTAACACAATCCTAAGATGTTGTTCATGCTCTTCACTACTTTTATAATATACAAGAATGTCATCAATAAACACTACTGCGAATTGATCAAGGTAGGGTCTAAAGATACGATTCATGTAATCCATAAAAATAGCTAGAGCATTTGTCAATCCAAACAGCATTACAAAAAATTTATAATGCCCATACCTGGTTCTAAAGCAGTCTTAGATATGTCTTCTGCTCTAAACTTGATTTGATGGTATCCATGTAACCCCCCAATCCTATAGTCATATGTTTTTTAATACAAGAGTACTATAAAATTAGTGAATTACTACTTCCTTTACCTGAGTTAAATTTTAAATTTTTACCAAGTGAAATAATTAAGTATTATTAGTCTGGGCTACTATACTAGGGTTCTCACACGTTATGCAACGAAAAATAGAATAAATTAATAAAATTATATATATATAGATACATTCACATTCACTTACAATAGTCATACGTGTCATCCATCAAACATATACTCATAGATATGCGAGTGTGTTAACTAGGGTAAGGAGACAACAAGCCTATCACTCATATCCATTTAACAAAATTACTAGTAAATTCCTAGTTCACATACCCTAATACATATATGCCCTTATCCTATGCATAAAAAATTTATCCTCCTAATCTTTTCCAAAAATTTAACAAGGATTCAAGGTATCGGGCATGTCAAAATGTCTTTAAAACTTTACACATTCAAGGTGTAGGAGGGACTTCCCATACATATATGACCCATAGTTCCTTAACAATTGGAAAATACCCCAGGAAAGGTATCTCCACCAACTCTATCTCCACTTTTATCTAAATACCTAGGCATCTAATACAAACCAATATTTTTAATGAGAATAAATCTCAATAGCAATAATAACCAGTTTATAAAATAGCTAGTTTGTATCACTGTAATCCTTTACAGAAAATGCTATATTCTTCTTATCTTCATACAATTGATATATCTATTAGGTTACCTTTCATAATTTACATTTGATACTCATAATTGCATGCATTATTACTCTATATATACTGCACAGGGCATATATCTTATAAAATAGTCAAACTATAAAAGTAACATAATTGCATTTATATAACTTCATATAAAGAGCAGTAAGGACTTAAGAGCCTTTCTCATTGGCCTTCACCATCATCATGTAATAACAATATAAGAGAAATCAAGAGGGTCGTCGAGCGAGCCACTCCATACTTTCGAATATGTACTCATAACTTTTGGTAACATATGCCCATTAGCAGTCCTCGACTGCAACATCACATTTGTGTACATTCTAGAGTTTCCTCTAGTGGATCCAAGTACCATAGAGTCCCCACGTTGAGACCACACATTGAGTACATACTGGGGTTCTCAAAATGCTATTCATAAGCATATACATTAGGGTGATTCAGTGCATACTATAGTTTTGTGAAATCTTAAGTATGTGATTTTTTATTTAACTTGGCCATTAAGTCACTAAATTAGAATTCACAACTATTACAATAATCGCGGAATGTCTAATCACCGTCCCATACCAGAAATTAGTCATTCAGTTATGAACCTATTTACCGCTAATACATATACTAAGAATACAATTCTTATTTCTCTTATGTATTCTTGCTCTTTCCTTATCAATTTCATCATACTATTGCTCATTTTCATTTAAATTCAACATACATGTTATCCTTCTTGTATTCTAGGTTTAAACCCCTTACTTGAATTGGGTTTTTGGACCAAATACCTTTCAAACATGTCATTGAGTTCATAGTTCATTCACAGAAGCTGGCAGTCAGCTGATACCTTGTTGACAGTTGACTGGTAGCATTTTGTCCAATTTTCAAAATTCAAAACTGAGAACTATCAATCAATTGCTACAAAGCTAGTAGTCAGCTGCTAGATTATTGTTGGCCTTGAAAATTGACTGTTTGGACATGGCAATTGGCTGTTGTCCTCCTAGAAAAATTCTTAGGAAAAGGATGAACATGTGTTGTTCATTAGATGAATTTTTTGGAAAATTTTGAACATAGTAGTTGGCTTCTAGAGGCTAGCAATCGATTACTCAAACTCTATATAAATTTCTGGGTAACAAGAACACGACAGTTGACTGGTGGAGGCCACCAATCAGCTGCTACGTTATGCTCTATTTTAAAACTTGTCGTTGACCTAGAATTTTTATCCAAAAATTTGTTTTTAAAGCCATTTTGAAATTCATGAACTCAAGATAAACTTCCAAAGTTCATTTTCCACATAAAAATAATCCAAAACATCGTATAATCTCACTCAAATATGGGATTAAACCTCATTTTTGTTCAAGTAGAAAAAACTCACTTTTCAAAATCAATTTTAAGCATGCATAGGTATATTCAACCGATTAAAAACACCCAATAGTAAATAAAAACATTAAGAATGTAGTTTTAAATCCCTTTTTCCTTCAAACAACTTCAAAATCATCAAATTCAGTTATATAAATAGTAACTTCGAAAATAAAAGGTATTGGTTATTTTACTAGCTTAAATGCTTGTTTAGATGCTGCTTAATGTATTAGATGCCTTCCTGGACACTTCTCTAGATTTAACTCTTGTTAAAAGTGAAGATTCTTCTTCTTCTCCCTCACTTTCTCTCTCTACTTGACTGTTATTTCTCTCTCTAGAAGTGGTTTTGAATTTTGGGTAATGAGGGGCTCTGCTTCCAGCCTTATATATAGGCGACCCAAACTTACAAATTTTAATCCTAATCTTTGATCATTCGGCCTCAAAATGGTAAGTTTCAAACTAAATACATAATTACCATTTTGCCCCTGAATCATTGGTGGGAGAATTCGAAAAATCAATTGGCTACAGTACTTCTTTTGGCCAAAATTGAAATTCTCATACGTAAACTTTTCCACTTTTCATTTTAGTCCCTCTCCTCTTTCTAATCAATTCTCTCATCCTTTTCTATTCCAATTCTGGCACTAATGCCACTATATGCAACTATATGCAGTCTAATGCAACATATACAAGAAATTAATTAAAATTAACAAACATCTCTCATAGAAATAAGGGTGGATGTTACACCTCGACCTCAAATCAATCTTAGAAAACACCGTAGCTCTTCTCACTTGATCCAATAAGTCATCTATTCTAGGAAGGGGATACTTATTCTTTATTATTACTCTATTTAATTGCTTATAGTCTATACACAATCTTAAGCTTCCATCCTTCTTTTTCACAAACAATACTGGTGCTCCCCATGGTGAAGCACTAGGTTTGATGAATTGTTTCTCTAAGAGGTCTTCTATTTGTATCTTTAATTCATTGAACTCTAAGGGAGAAATTCTATAAGGTGTTATAGAAATTAGTCCTATACCAGGAATCAATTATATAGAAAACTCCATTTCTCTCTCAGGTGGAAGTCTCAAAATTTCTTCAGGAAAGACATCTGAGAATTCATAAACTACAGGGATAGCTTTGAGTTTATGCTGAATTTCAACTTCAAAAGAACATAAAAATGCATTCTTTTATTCTTTTCCTCAGTACTCCTATTCAGAGGTATGGTATCTATAAAAGTCACATATTTCCCTAAACAATCCAAGATTACATTGTTTATAGATAACCAGTTCGTCGCAAGAATAATGTCCAAATCAATCAAAGGTAAACAAACAAGGTAAACAACAAAGGGTCGGTTCTCAACAGTGATTGAACACTTTAAGTAGACTAAGGAAGTCAAAATCTGTTCTCCCGTAGGGGTAGAAATAAACAACTCATCGAACAACTGGGATACATGTAAGTTTAATCTCTTCACACATTCTGATGAAATGAAAGAATGGGTAGCACCAGAATCAAATAGTACAATTAAAGATTCATCATTTATTAAACATTTACCTTTCATTAAATCATCGGACTGGGTCACTTCTTTACCCTTAAGGGTATAGACTCTTCTAGTAGTGAGAGGTCTAGTGGTGTCACCTAGTCTCTTCTACTATGGACAATCCTGATAAAATGTCCCTCTTTTCTACACTTATAACAAACATCTTGTGGTCCACCTGGTTGTCACTTACAGGGCCCTACATGACTCTTTCGACATCTAAGAAAAATGTTAGGCATCGTCTATCCGACCATTGGCCTTTTACTTTCCTGACCTCTGCCAAACCTGTTATATCTCCCTCCGGAAGATCCTAGTTGCTTTCGTAATAGGTTTTTCCCAGTTTACTATTGCTTCAGTCTCCACTGACATTCCCTCTTTAGAAATTACACGCCCTAAAAATTTTACTTCTTCCAACCAAAATTCACACTTCTCTAACTTAGCATATAGTTATTTCTCCCTAAGTATTTATAGCACTATCCTAAGGTGTTGTTCATGCTCATGCCTATTTTTAGAATACACTAATATGTCATCAATAAACACTACTATGAATTAATTGAGGTAGGGTTCAAAGATGTGGTTCATGTAGTCCATGAAAATAGCTGGAGCATTTGTCAGGTCAAAGGGCATCACGAGAAATTCATAATACCCATACCTAGTTTTAAAGGCAGTTTTAGGTATGTCCTCATTCTTAACTCTAATTTTTCCTTTTAATCCCTATATTTACTGGTTTAGTATCTATGAAAGTCATAGACTTAGCTAAACAGTCCAAGATGACATTATTTGAAGAGAGCCAATCCATACCAAGGATGATGTCCAGTTCAATCATGGGTAAAAAAATAAGGTATACAATGAAAGGTCTATTTTCAATCACAATAGAGCAGTTCAAATAGATCAATAAGTGAACACATGTTCATTCATAAGTACTGCTATAGAAAGTGCATAAGGTAGGCTGGTTGTTGGCAATTTCAATTTCTGTACACAGTCTAATGAAACAAAGGAATGGGTGGCGCCAGAATCATACAATACAATTAAAGGAACATCATTAATAAAACATGTACCTTTCATTAGATCTTCGGACTGGGCCACTTCTTTACCCTTTAGGGAATACACCCTATCCTTAGTAACAGGTCTTGTGGTTTCTTTCGGTTTCTTCAAGGTAAGACAAGTTCTGGAGATATGTCCTTGCTTCCTGCATTTATAGCACACGTTCTATCCCATCAAACATGACTTATCTCCATGATTCTTCCCACATTTCTGAACATAGTCTAACGACTGCCGTGCTCTTATTTTGCCCAAAATGCATTCCAGCAAGCAACCAGTCAATTGTCAGCCTACAGGCAGCTGACTGCTAGCTTACTGTCTAGCACCTAAGGAATACAGAGAGCCACTAGTTGACTGTTAGCCTTCCAACAGCCGACTGGTAGCCTTTCAACTTGTGTAATAAGGTTTTTAATGGCAATTAAGCTTAGTAATTCTTCATACTAACTTAATTAAGGGCTCACAACATGGGTAAGCAAGGAAACTAGAAGTTTTGGGTAATTTTCAAAGGATAGAGTCACTTTTCATTTAGATGAGAATCGTCCTTGTGATAAAGATACAAAAGGTAGCGAAGAGACATTAAAAAGAAAGAGTGAAGTATCTTAGGCATATGCATTAGTGGTAGATAAACTCATGAGTTGAGTGACCAATTATCGATATGGGATGACTATTGGCATTTCATGGTTGTGCCATGTATTAGGATGGTTAACCATCTACTTGAACATAGATAATTTCAAAATTACCGTGATGGTTGCGAACCCTAAGTTAGTGTGTCTTCTAAGGGCCATTAAGAAATATATACTTAAGGTTAAAGCATAACCATAGGCATGAGCCAAATCACCTTAGTGCATATGTTAAAAGATTATATACTGTGAGGGTGATCCACCTCGAAGGAATGGTGGTTACTTCATAGCCCCATGATCTATAGGAGCAAAGAGGATAAGGTTTAGTGGGTGATCTACCTTGAAGGAATGGTGGTGATCCCAGGGCCTCATATCTGTGGAAGTGGAGAGGATAGGATCTATTTGAAGGAATAAGGTGATCCCATGAGTTATTGATAATGTACAAGTGGATCCAACTAGGGGACACCTCAGATGTACTAGGGTAGTATTTTACTGTAGTGACATAGTAGTTGCCAGGATGGCTCATTCATGTATGTAGTGGTATGTAGAGTTTTTGCTGGATGACACTCCTGATAGCATATATGATGTGATTGTTTTATCTTGCTCTAAAGGCATGTTAATACCCTAAAGAAATGTTTTATGATGAGAATGATGATGAATAAACTTCCCATGCTTTAAAGATAATATGTTTGATAAATATGCATATGTATGAGTACATAACATGATTAAATGCTACATGCACTACATCCCAATATTATGTGATATGTTTTATGAAAGAATGTAGAGTTTTCCTTGCGAGCATGGTGGTACAGGTCAATGGATTTCATAATAGGTTGCATTGCTACTGAGATTCATTTCTCATTTTAGTGTTGGTATGTATCAGATGTGTAGGTCCCTTTTGTAACACCCCTTATTCTCCACTCTCTTGATTATTTTTAAATTAATGTTTCCTTAATTAATTGGATGACTTTGACATAAAATGTGATGAAATGGCTTTGGTGATGTAGTGTAGAATAAATGTTAAATGTGGATCTTATTTAAAATTTATATAACCATATGGCAAAGAAGAAAAGAGAAGGAAAAAGGGACGTGTGACACTTTTACTCTTGAATTTTCTTTCATTCCTTTTTGCATTGTTTTGGTCGAGAGTGTAAGCATGAGTGAAGAAATATTTTTACAATTCTTATGCTAAATAAAATAATGCTTCCATTCAGTGACTTATTTGCTTATTACAATTCTATTTTAATGCTTTCAATTAGTGATACTTGGGCATGAAAAGTGAGGTGCTTACATGAAAAGTGAGGTGCTTAATCCTTGTATTCCTTAGTTAATTGAATGGCAAAATGTGAGTGAGAATAGGTGAGAGAATTTAGACTTTAGTCAAACCTATATAAATCCACAACAATGACAATTGGGAAGAGAAAGGAGAGTATAGCATTTAAATGCATATATATAAATATATATACTCAGTGAAGAGGTGGAAGAGGGAAATAAAGAAAATCATTTGGTGAAAGGGAGAGCAGCTTAGCATTTAGATACTACAATGAGAGGGAGAGCAACTTGACAATTAAACAAAACACACAAACATTCGGTGAGAAGAGAAGAAACTAACTTGGCCGATAGGGGAAGAAATAAGGAAGTAAGATAACCTCCAAGAGAAACACCAAGACGTCTTCATCATTCTTGCATTAGTGAGGTACCTTAGTAATTATATGGTTTTTGTTGCATGATTTAAGATGTATTCATCATGCTTTCAAGCTTTCATGGAACATTAACTTGTCTTCTACATTCTTTAAGATGTGAATGTCTCTTTGGCTAAGCTTGTATGGTAAATGGGGTATAGTTGTTGATGTGCTAAGGTAGATATTGTTAATTTCATGGAAGAACTATTGTTGGTAAGATTCAGCATGTATAATGGAAAATCCTAACATAAGATAGTGCTGAAATTTTGTATTCTTGTGTGGCTAGTATACATTTTAAGTTATAGACACCAAAATGAAAGTTGCTAGCTAGAATTTGGTTCAAAATTATGACATTGTTCTTGTTGGCATACCAAATCCAAAAGTGGCCTTTGTAAGGTATGAAAGTACTTGATGAAAATTGTGTAAGATAGATTACAATTCGGTTTTGGCTAAGAGAAAGAAATAAGATGTGATAAATTAAGGTATAGTGAATTGTTTAATTTTTTTGTACATAATAAAGTCCCACATTAGTATTGAAATGTAAGAATTGAAAAAAAAATGTGTAACCTTAAATTTAGTATGTAGTATGAACCAAGAAAGTAAGTAGAATTAAGTGCTAATGGCATGACTACATAAATTAAATGTGGGAGAAAATACCCTAGAAATTTTAATGCATGGTACCATTAAGTTTAAATCAAAGAAAGGATGGAAAAATATGACAATGTGACATGAAAAATCTTAAATGTGACAATGTGACATGAAAAATCTTAAGTTCTATTACTTTTTCATGGTGGCGGAAACCAATGTATCATCTTAAGCTTGGTAGCTGAATCACTATGCTAATTGTGAATGCATTAGAATACTTATTACAATGGCTAAATGCAAAGGAGATTGAAAGGATAATAATAAGAGAAATTGTAGTTGCTATGTGTATGAATAAGTGACCAAGTGTTCACTATCTTTATAAAAGTGGCCAAGAGTCTATAATGTGACCGAGTGTTCACAATCCTTACCAAAGTGGCCAAGTGTTCACATTTTTGAAGTATGGCCGAAAGTGCTTCACACTTTAAAGCAAGGTAAGTTTTAAGAATGAACTGTATAGATGATCATGGCCTAGTTCAATGGTTAATATGTATGCCTTTCCAAAATGTGTTGTATTTGAAATATAAATGAACATCTTTGTCATATTGACATACCACTCTATCATGCAATGCTTGCCAATATATGTATATGAATGGAACTGTGTTTTAAATGATTTGAATGTAGAAGATATTGTTTTCTGTGCTTGCATAGTGGCACACGTTAGTAATATTTAAATTGTGAGAAACTAGTTTTCTCATTTGTATGCTGATGTGTATAAGATGTAGATGGTTAACATCGTCACAAAGATAGAAGTAGCATTAATGGAGGGTTATTTTATTAAAAGTATTTTGTATCCTAAGTGTTTGAGTGACCAAAATGTTTTCTCTTAACCCTATGACAAGTCTTTGACAATTCTCAAATAAATGAAATGATGAAATACTTATGAAAGGATATGTAATATTTTATGAATTTATCTTTGAGGCATTACATTTTATTTTCGCTGTGCTTATAAGTTTTGATCTGAGCAAAAGAACCCGAACCTAATTCAATTTAATAATATTGCGATGGTATAAATGCTCAAACATTGTTAATAAATAATTAAGGTTAAGAATAATGTACTAACCTTATCTATTTACATTTGAGGGTTGTAATACTAGATAAGGGTGTTGCACCCTTGGCTTGGAGAAGAAGGTAAAGTATGAAGAAGTGTCCATTCCAGGCATACAGACTGATTAATTTGAATAATATAAGTATATGATAGGATTGAGCTAGCCTTCATGATATTTTGAGAAAGGCTAGTGTAGGATTATTTTGTATAGCCTATTCTAACTTATCTGTATAAGGATTAGGCTGGATTGATTAATAAACTAATTGATGGGGTTATAAGTGGCAGGATTGTTACCTTCATGGCCAATAGTTAATTGATTATATTTAATTAAGAATGCATGTTTATGTATAGTTCATTCAAGTGTATTATATATATATTTATTTCGCTGCGATGTAAAGAGAGCTCGAGAGCAGAGGCCGACCCAAGATGCACTCATTCAAATCAAATTGTAAAATGTTTTAAAATCACTCAGGTAGAAGGATAGTAACACCCCAATACACACATATTATAACTATTAATAACTAAAAGAAACCATAGGCTAAGGGGGTGTTACATCTAGTTGGTATCAGAGCATGGCTGCCATAATCAGCAAATAGTTAACTCGGTAGCGGTAAATGCTAATTAGGTATTATGGGTAGATTCCTCAGGATAGAGACTCTTATAGGTTAGTTAGCTGAGCCTAGGCAGTTGACTACTTGTATTATGTTTTGACTTAAGAAATGATGTGCTAGGTTTGGGGAATGTACTATATTTCCTATGAAGCCATATTTTCTCTGATAAATATTATATTAATGAGATTGATCACTTCAATAATGTTTGTTTTGAAGAGTAATCTATAGTGCCTCACAGGAGAAATAGTATAAGAGACAAATACAGAGAAACAAACTTGGCGGGGGTAATGCAAACCTTGAAGGGGATGGTGGAGCCATAAAGGAATAAGCCGCTGTTGCTACCCAATAGGCTACTACTACCACACAACAGGCAGTTACCACTGCTGAAGTACTAAGATAGATACAGAAGGATAGGAATGTAAACAAAAACCCTAACCTTAAGGTAGAACTAGTGAGGGATTACACCTACAAGGGGTGGTCTAAGTTAGAGAAGGCCAAACCTCCAACCTTTAGGGGTGAGTTCAACCTGAAGCTTGCAAAAGAATGGTTGGCTAAAATGGAGAAATTATTTGCAGTTATGGGAAGTATAAAGGCCCAAAAATTTTAGTTCTCCACCTACATACTGGTAGGAGAGGGCGAGCACTGGTAACAGGGGGCCAAATTGTTAATAGAGGCTCAAAGAGTCCAAATCACCCGGAACTCTTTTAAGGAGATATTCTTAGAGAATTACTTCCCCCAGAACATAAGGAACGATAAAGAAGTAGATTTTATGAAGATAAGACAGGGCAACATGTCCTTTGATGAATGCCTGGTAAAATTAAAGGAGTTTTCCAAGTTCTCCTCTTACCTGCAAGTAAGGGAGGATGAGGCATGAAAGGCTATACACTTACAGGCTAGGCTAAATTCGGTGCTGAAAAATGTTGTGGCTCCAATAAAGATAAATAACTATGCCCTGTTAGCTAACAAGTGCTGCATAGTGGCAAGGGGTGTAGGAGAAACTGCCAAGGGGAAAAAGGAGTATAATCCTCTTAAGAAAAAGATGCCATGGGACTCTGCTAAGGGTAAAGAGAGCTAGATTGGAAAGAAGTCCATAGGTAGGCAGACTACTTCGAATAGCTACCCCAAATATGGGAAAAATCATGGGAATAAGCCCTATCTGCTAGGAAAAAAATGTCTGCTACAAGTGTGGCAAGCCAGGACACTTTAGTAGGGAGTGCCCACAGTAGAAGAAACTAGTTGAGACCCCTAAGCCTCTAATTAGAGGGAGAGTCTATACCCTCAAGGGTAAAGAGGTAGACCAATCCGATGATTCTATCAAAGGTTAGTGTTTCATAAACGATGTTCCTTTAATTGTATTATATGATTCTGGCGCTGTTCATTACTTTATTTCTCATGAATGTATGGAAAAGTTGAGCCTACCTGTGACCAAACTACCATATGATTTTTCTATTTCTACTACGACTAGAAAACATGTTTGGACTTACTTAACTTGCCTAAATTGTCCCATTATTGTTGAAAATAAGCCTTTTGTTGTTGACCTTATTTGTCTACTTTTGGTAGATTTAAATGTTATCTTAGGAATGGATTGACTGTCTTTTAATAAAGTGGTTTTAAATTGTTATGAGAATTCTGTGACTTTTATGGATACCATACCTATAAATAGGGGTACTGAGGAAAAGATCCAAAGATTATGTTTCCTATATTCTTCTAAGGTTGAGAGTCAACATAAGCTTGATAGTATCCTTATAGTTAGAGAGTTTTTAGACGTCTTTCTTAAGTAGATCTCTAGTCTTCCACTAGAGAGAGAAGTAGAATTCTCTATAAAGTTAGTTCTTGGGGTGGGACCAATCTCTATAGCACCATATAGGATGTCTCCCTTAGAGCTCAATGAACTCAAGTTTTAAATAGAAGACCTTCTAGAGAAGCAATTCATTAGACCTAGTGCTTCATCATGGGGAGCATTGGTGTTATTTATGAAGAAAAAGGATGGAAGTATAAGAATGTGCATAGACTATAAGCAATTAAATAAAGTGACTGTGAAAAACAAATACCTACTCCCTAGGATCAATGACTTGTTAGATCAATTGTGAGAAGCAACTGTATTCACTAAGATTAATTTGAGGTCGGTGTACCATTAAATTAGAGTAAAAGGTGAGGATATACCTAAGATCGCTTTTAGGACTAAGTATGGGCATTATGAATTTCTTGTAATGCCCTTTGGTCTAACAAATGCTCCATCTATTTACATGGATTACATGAATCGCATCTTTAGACCCTACCTTGATCAGTTTGTGGTAGTGTTTATTGATGATATTCTTGTATATTCTCAAAATAGGGAAGAGCATGAACAATACCTTAGGATTGTATTGCAAGTTCTTAGGGAGAGGCAGCTGTATGCCAAATTAGAGAAATGTGAGTTTTGGTTAAATGAGATGAGGTTCCTAGGGCATGTGATCACCCACGATAGGGTAGCAGTAGATCCAAGTAAGAATGAAGCGGTGGTTCATTGGGAGAGACCTACCATGATCACTGAAATATGTAGTTTCCTTGGATTAGCCAGTTACTATAGAAGGTTTATCCAAGGTTTTTCATAGATAGCGATGCCCATGACCAAGTTAACTCAAAAGAATATTCCATTTAGGTGGGATTATGAATGTGAGCATAGTTTCCAAACCTTGAAGGAAAGTTTAACCATTGAACCTGTGCTAGTTATCTCGAATCCTTTGGAAAGATTTGAAATGTAACACCCACTCCTAATACTTGCATTTTATAATGGCGTTGTTATTACTATTGTTGTTAGTATTATTTATGTGATGCTAAGGATGATTCCTCAAAGAGATAGAATGGACATTTTCATCAAGATAGAATCACTTTTGCCATAAAAGGTCAAAATTGGAAATTTGGTAAAGAAGGGTAAAATAGTAATTTTTCCATAAAGGGAAAAAAATAAATTTTATTTTCTTATTTCATGAAATTAGATTTAAGGACTTTCATTATTTTCATTTAAGAGAGAAGAAGAATTTAGTATATGAAGTGGTTATGTCCACTTTGATGGAAAAATGATAATTTTCCCTGAAAAGGGCAAAAACATAATTTTACTCCAAGGGCATATTAGTAATTTTACATAAGGTAGAAAAATTTAATTTTTACCTAAATACTCCATGGAAATGGACTTTGGAAGTCCTTACCCATTTATTTTCAAAAGGAGAAAGAATAAGGGTGAATATCATGGTATTGGCATAAATGGCAAAAAGGTAATTTAGCCTTAGGGGTAAAATTGTAACTTTGACAAAAGAAGGGTAAATTATTAAATTCACAAAAATAAGTTTTATGAAATCTTATTTAAATGATTTTTACACCATAAAGCCGAAAAAGGGTGAAAAATAGAGCTAAAATGGCCATTTGGACTTGAATGACAAAATGGCAATTTTCTTAGGGGCATATTTGCAATTTCTAAAAAGTTGAGGGACCATTTTGAAATTTTGAAATTCTTGAGGGCAGAAACGTCCCAGCCCATGGAAGTTGCACAAAATTACATTTCTAAGGAGAGTGGATGCCATTGTTGAAAAAGAGAAGAAAAAGGGATAAAATGGACATTTTAATACTAATGGCACTTTTGTAATTTACCTAAACCCTAATTTAAGTCATCTTCAACCTTAAGGGGGGAAGAAGGTCATGCAAGAGAGCCAGTAGAGAGGCTGGACCAAAATACACAAGGAGGAGAAGAAGAAGTGCAAAAATAAGGCAAAACAACTTGGAGATTCCACTTGTTTTACATTTTCAAGGTAGCTAAACATGCCTATGTCATTATTTTCTTGTTTTATGGTGTATTTATGGTGTTCTAATTCTTACAAGAAAGATGGTCTTTCTCTGTCTACATTCTTACAGTTGATTTACTTGAATGGGTTTGAAATATGTTGAAAACTACTTGTGTTTATGGCTATAGACATGTTGAAATGCTTGATAACCTAAGAGATAGAAATTTTCCAAGAATGAAACCCTAGTCTGGAAAAACCCTAGCTTGTACCAAGGCTGAAATGGAGTTTTTAAGAGTGAGAAAATGATGGTTTTGCATGGGATTTACTTGAATATGGTTGTATTGTAAGAAAGATGGTGAGATAACTTCATTTTCTTGTCTTTCTCTCTTTGGCCGAATGCTAGGTCTTGTATTGGTGCTGAAATTTGGTTAAAAATGGTGATAGAAAGAGTAATAGAAAGTGTTATAAAATAGCAAGAGAGAGAGAATCTAGTTAGATTAATGTTTAGGCACTTTTTCCATTTCCCAACTTCACCATTAACCAAAGAAGTGTGACTTATTCACCTTGGCTGAATGGGTGTATGAAATGATGCTAAAATTGCTCTTGAAAATGACCTAGAAACCATGTAAATTTAACCCAAGAAAGGAGGAGAGAGAAAGTTATGGTAAATTCTAAGCTTTAGGAATTTTACCAATTTAAAGCCTTACCATTTCATCTTAAAAGTGTGTACAAAAATGTGAAGTTATGGGATTATGTACATTGTCACATTTGGCATGAAAAATGAGCTAGAAAAATGGGAAAAAGGATGGCCTAAAGTGCAATCACCAAATTTTGAGGTGTGAGAAAGTATTAGGCATAATTATGGAAATTGTTACCATAATGTTTAAATGGCAAAAAATAATGCTAGAAATGAATTAGATGGGTTAGAAATGCCAATTTGCCATGACTTTCTTGCCTTGGACGAATACTATGTAAGATTTTTCCTTGAATGGCTAAATTTGTGTGTTAATAGAAAGTAGCCTAAGGTGCCACTCAAAATGGCTTATGATAAGTGAAATGAGGGGAAATGATGAAAAGATTAATTATGGATGATACATAGCATGAAATTTTGCCATTCATAGAAATATGTCTAAAATCATGTATGTGATTCAATGGCATGGAAATACTTATTGTGCTTGTGAAAGGAAAGATCACAGCTAAAGGGAGGAATGATCTGGTGTAAATCTCCCCAGAATGATACCTTGTGGGGAATGATCTGGTGTATACCCCTAAGGAATTAAGTTCAGGAGGAATGATCTGGTGAATACCTCCCAAGAAAGCTACCTTATAGGGAATGATCTGGTGTATACCCCAAAGGAATTAAATGCAGGATGAATTATCTGATGTATACCTCCCAAGAACACAATCATATGGGAAGGAATGATTTGGTGTATTCCTTCCTAGAGTAAAGCATGTATGAGATATTATAATTTATATTGCATAAATGTGTTCTATGTGAGAATGGTTAGAGTATGTGAACATTGATAGTTTATTATTCATTCCATTGATGATATCACATGTTGCATATCTCATGTTTATAGATGCATACACACATGTTTCACATATGACATGCCCATAGATCTGTATGAAAAGAAGTTTGAACTAAATAGAATGTAGAAATGTTTTCTGTATTCTACAGTGGTACATACCAGTTATTTCAAGAATTGGTTTGTTTAGCTACTAGAAATATATTTCTCATTATTATGCTGATATGTATCAGATGCATAGAATCTGAGTAATGATGCACCAAACTAGCAGATGTAAAGAGTCATTATAAATTATATAATGTAGCACTTTTAGTCCTAATTTCTGCCATCTATAATTTGAGATAGAATTAGGACTATTGTTCTTTTCAAAAAAGGAGTTTGAGTGACAAGTTTGTTGTCTCCTTACTCCTTAGGGATGGGTATTTCATATACCCTAGTATAGTATATGTATACTCTGGAAATTTATTGAGATTAAAAATGTAAAGAATAATGTAACCACTTATCTAATTTCAATGTGTAACATTGCTAAGTAAAGATAATGGGTATTACATGAACTATATTGCGATGTATCGAAAAATGGTCTACAGTGTGACTTGATGCAAGAGGGATAGGTAGTGGCTTATGCTTCTAGGCAATTGAGGCTCCATAAGAGTAACTACCCTGCTTATGACCTAGAACTAGCAGCTATAGTTTTTGCCTTGAAAATTTGGAGGCATTACCTATATGGGTCTAGGTTTGAGGTATTCAGTGACCACAAAAGTCTTAAGTATCTCTTTGATCAGAAGGAGTTGAATATGAGACAGAGGAGATGGATGGATTTCATTAAGGACTATGACTTTGAGTTGAAATACCATCCAACCTTTAGCATTTTTAGAAAGAGAAGTAGAAAGGGCGAGTACAGAGAGAAAGAGGCAAGTTAGGACAAAGGAGGGAGATTTCTGAAGGCAAAAGAGTAGATTCAAGGCTAGAAATTAGTCCTACAGCAAGGGGATAGTTTTCATAACACATCCTACACACACATTTGCAAGGAATCAAGGTAGCAATTCATCCTAAACCCCTCTCTTTTCTGAAAAGTTTATTATTGATGGAAAAGTATGAATTTTTGAATGTTTGAATTGAGTTTGGGGTTAATCCTACATTTTGTATGCTTTTCTATTTCTATGGGATGTTGTGTTGCTAAATATATGCTCATATATGTGCTTGAATGGATTACAAGGGTTGGGTTATGTTCATCTAGAGATATAAACTAACTTTTCTAGAATGTACCATGTTTGAGCTAATAAAGGAGAAATGTTCAATGAGAAATAAAGTTTGTCGTATGGAAATTAATCTCATGTTTTTGGAATTGAAAATGGAATGCATTATATCAAAATTATGTTTTCTGGACTGCAGCAGACAATAACAACTGACTGCTAAGTATTCAGCAGTCGATTGTTGTGTTCCTGGAAACCCAGAAGTGCTAACAAAGGCTTAGCAGTCGACTGTCGGGCCTGGGTTTGCACTAAGTAGTTGATTGGCCATCCTCGTAGTCAACTATCGTGCTCATATTTTGCCCAAAACGCATTCCAATAAGCAACTAGTCAACTACCAACGATTGCTAGCTTACTGTCTAGCACCTGAGGAATATAGAGAGCTACTAGCAGCCAACTAACAACCTTCCAACTTGTGAAATAAGGTTTTTAATGGTAATTGAGCTTAGTAATTCTTCATACTAACTTAATTAAGGGCTCGCAACGTGGGTAAGCAAGGAAACTAGGAGTTTTGGGTACTGTACAAAGGATAGAGTCACTTTTCACTTGGATGAGAATGGTCCTTGTGATAGTGATACAAAAGGGCGCAAAGAGAGATCAAAAAGGAAGAGTGAAGTATCCTAGGCATATGCATTAATAGAAGACAGGCTCATGAGTTGAGTGACCGATTATTAGTATGGGATGGCCTTTGGCATTCCACAATTGTGCCATATATTAGGATGGTTAACCATCCACTTGAACATAGATAATTTTGAAAACATCATGATGGTTGTGAACCATAAGTTAGTGTGTCTTCCAAGGGCTATTAAAAAACACATACTTAAGATTAAAGCATAACCATAAGCATGAGCTGAATCACCCTAATGCATATTTTAGAAGATAGCATATCAGGAGGGTGATCCACCTCAAAGGAATGGTAGTGACTCCATAGCCCCATGATCCACAGAAGCGGAGAGGATAAGGTTTAGCGGGTGATCCACCTCGAAGGAATGACGGTGATCCCAGGGCCTCATGATCCATGAAAGTGGAAAGGATAGGATCTGTTCAAAGGAATACGATGATCCCGTGAGTTATTAAGAATGTACAAGTGGATCCGATTAGGGGACGTCTCAGATGTACTAGAGCAGTATTTAACTGTAGTGACGCAATAGTCACCAGGATGGGTCATTCATGTATGTAGTGGTACGTGGAGTTATTGCTGGGTGACACTCCTGATAGCTCATATGATGTGATTATTTTCTCCTGCTTAAAAGGCATGTTAATACCCTAAATAAATGTTTTATAATGAGAATGATGATGAATACACTTCCCATGTTTTAAAGATAATATGTTTGATGAATATGCATATGTATGAGTACATAACATGATTAAATGCTACATGTATTACATCCCAATAGTATGTGATATGATTTATGAAAGAATGTAGGTTTTTCGTGCGAGCATGGTGGTACAAGTCAATGAATTTCGTAGCAGGTTGCATTGCTACTGTGATTCATTTCTCATTTTAGTATTAGCATGTATCAAATGTGTAGGTCCCCTTAGGTTGGAGAAGATGGTAAAGTATGAACAAGTGTCCATTCTAGGATACAAACTGCTTAATTTGAATAAAATAAGTACATAGTATAATTGAGCTAGCCTTCATGATATTTTAAGAAAGGCTAGTGTAAGATTATTTTGTATAGCCTATTCTAACTTATTTGTATAAGGATTAGGCTGGATTAATGAATAGATTGATTGATGGGGTTATGAGTGGCAGGATTGTTTCCTCCATGTCCAATAGTTAATTAATTATATTTAATTAAGAATTCATGTTTATGTATAGTTCATTCAGGTGTATTCTATATATATTTATTCCTCTGCGGTGTAAAGAGAGCGCGAGAGTAGAGGTTGACCCAAGATGCACTCATTCAAATCAAATTGTAAAATGTTTTAAAATCACTCGGGTAGAAGGATAGTAACACACCAAAACACATATATTATAACTATTAATAACTAAAAGGAACCATAGGCTAAGGGGGTGTTATACCATAACTCTTTAATGATTGGGAAATACCCTAGGAAGGGTATCTTCATCAACTTGATTTCCATTTCTAGTAGTATCTAGTACCTAGGCATTTGATATAAACCATCTTTTTTCATGAGAATAAATCCCAGTAGCAATAACAACCTAATTTAAAAATAGCTTATCTGTACTACCATACTCTTACGAAAAATGCTACATTCTTATTGATATGAGATAAAACATTATGCCTATTAGAATGCAATGCATAAATTATACAGTTATATCATCTTATACTTATGAATGCACATATATCTCATCATATATCCATGTCATCAAATTATAATGCTGACAGAGTTATATTCTCATTTCAATATAAAGCATAAAGAAAGAAATTAGAGTATATTGCTATGGCCATAAGAAAAACTATCATAAAAAGAGAAATCTTTAAAAATTCTCGCTCATAAATGATTTTTCTCGTGGTTCCTGACCATCTGCAATATTCTCGTGGTTTGTGACCATGTGCAATATTCTCGTGGTTTTTGACCGTCTGCAATATTATCGTGGTACTAACCATTTGTAGTACTCTCATATCTCATATTCTTTTACCAGTTATAGTATTCTTGTGGTCTTCAACCATTTGCAATTATTATCATTTATGGTTTATGCTTATCTCTTTTTAAATCTTGTATTTTCTTATTCTTCCTTATTCATTCTGAAATCACATGTTAACCATTACATCTCAGGTTTAAATCCTTTTTGGAGTGGATTTTTGGGCTAAAAGTGCTTCAAACTAAGTTATTGAGTTCATTTTCCAAAACAAAGACCGACCAGTTGACTTCCACCACCTAGCAGTCAATTTCTGCTCATTGTAACACACCCTTAGCTTATGGTTCTTTTTATTCATTAAAAGGTATAATATATATATATATACATTACTGTGTTACTCCCCTTCTATCCGAGTAATTTTAAACTTTTACAAGTTGCTTTAATGGAGTGCACTTTGGGTTGGGTCTCTACTCTCGAGGTTTCATTCCCTCTCACAGCAGAATAACATATATATATGGTTTACTTTAAAATAAAAATACAAAGAAATGTAAACTTAATTAAGTGTAGTTCAATAACTATTGGGCATGAAGGCAACAATCATTCTACTCATGACCCCTTTCAAACTACCTACCAATAATTTCTATTTAATTCCTATACATTCAAAATTAGTAAAGGCTATACAAGAGATATTCTATACAAGTCCTTTTTTCAAAATCATAAAGACTAGTATGATAAATATATGTTCCTCTACTATCTCAAAATAATTGATTCCATGTGCCCCTTAGTGGAGACTTCCTCCCATATTACCTTCTCTCCAGCCACGATGTAACATCTACTCCTAAATTTTCAAAGATGTTTGTTAATTTTAGTTAATTTCTTATGTATGTTGCATTTATGTTATGTTAGATTGCATATAGCTGCATGAGTGCAAGAACTGGACTATAAATGAATGAGAAAATTGACTAGAATGAAGAAAAGAACTAAACTAAAATGTGAAAAAGTTTAGGTATGACAATTGCAATTTTGGCCAAAAGAATTATTGTAACTAATAGATTTTTGTAATTCTCCTACCAATGGGTTAGGGAAAAAATGGAAATTTCTCATATAGTTTGAAATTTACCAATTTGAGGCCAAATAACAGAAATTGTGAACTAATGCAAGTGTTGGATTGTCATATAAATAAGGCCAGGAGTCAAACTCCTTCATTCCAAAAACTCATACTTCCACTTCTAAAGAGAAAGGGTGTGACCGAGTAGAGAGAGAAGTTGAAGGAGCAAGGAAGTGAATCTCATTTCTAGTAAGATTTGAAGTCAAAAAAGTGATTAGGAAAGCATCTACAACATTAATCAGCATCTAAACATCATTTAAACGTGTCTGGATTCCCTGCTGGGTGTTTCCCTGCTGGGCGCCTGCTGGGAGTTTTAGCAGCAATTTTTTTCGTTGCTAAAGCTTTTTGCAACAAATATTATTGTCACTATAACTTTTGTTAAATTAATTATTTAAACAAAAGTTATAGCAGCAATAATATTCGTTGCAATAATATTAAAACACGCTTTAGTGACGGATAAAACTGCCGCTAAAAAGCCCAGCAGGCACCTAACAGAGGATCCAAAAGCCATTTAAACATGTATTAAGG
Source organism: Senna siamea (assembly GCA_031216115.1). Lineage (NCBI taxonomy): Eukaryota > Viridiplantae > Streptophyta > Magnoliopsida > Fabales > Fabaceae > Senna > Senna siamea. The sequence continues at coordinate 20,170,409 of CM062363.1, read as the reverse complement.
TAGCATAATAACCCAATCCCTTTATTTTAGAGTTTACTATTCACATGACAAATTTGCGAAATTGAACTTATTTGAAAGAAAAAGGGATTAAAAACTATTGTTTTAATTACTATTGGGTCTTTTTAATCGATTGAAGATACTTGTGCATGCTTAAAATTGCTTCTGAAAAATGGGTTTTTCACCTTGAAAGAAAATGAGTTTGAATCTCAAATTTAGACAAGATTATATGATGTTTTGGGCTATTTTCTTGTGTTAAATGTTGTTGAGAATTTTATCTTAAGTTCATCAATTTCAAAATGGGTTTAAAAAAAATTTTTTGGATTGAAAATCTAGGTCAATGGCAAGTTATAAAATAGATCAAGACACAACAGCTGACTACCATGATGCAACAGTCGACCGTCGTCCTCTTGAGGTGCCCAAAAACGTATATAGAATGCTAGCAGTCGACTACTGGGCACCTGAAAGTCGACTGCCATGTTCTTCCTTTTCTAGAAATTTTCTAGAAATGCCCAAGAACAGAGCAGCTAACTGCCCTAACCCAGTAGTCGACTATCGGGCCCAACAGTAAGCTAGCAGCTGATTGCCAGACACCTAATAGTCAACTGATAAAATGGACATAAAATATTAGGTAAAAATTGTGTAAAATTAGACATATCAATCACCCCACACTTAAGTCTTTGCTTGTCCTTAAGCAAACACTAACTCAGTCCTCAAACAAACAACAATAATTTCTTATAGTCCATGCCTAGTCTACAATTAATAATGCCTAACACCTCCCCCATGAAACTTAATCATAGATCAAATTACAAAACCTTGACGCAGAATGGAGATAATAATGATGCATACACAACTTAGCCAAAAATTCAATGTTAATTATTTAAGAATTAGTACCTCTCAGAGATTACTCAGATCACTCAAAGTGTATACTGGTAAGGTTAAAATCCCTCAAGTAACTTCACAAGAATATGCCTACTATATGCTTGCTCATAAATCTCAGCTCCGCTATTGATAAAATTTGAATACCAAAATCAAGGGGTCTTAACGAGGTTGTGATGAGGTTAAGGTGAAGGTAGGGAAGAAATCTTGTTGGTAGAAGTGGCATATATGCTAAAAATTTATGCAATTTAAGCATTACGAAGGATTAAAGGATTAAATGCAACAAATGATAAACATAACAACTTTTACTAAGTTTTCAACAAAGTTGATGATGCTCAGAGAATACAATATCAATAGACAAACTACTCTTATTATTGTCTCTTTTTCTTTCTTTTTTTTCATTTTTTCATTTTCATTTTTTTTCACATGTAGTCTGCATGCTTGCACTTTTGGATTGAAGGGAGGATCTAGAATGATAAAAAGAACTTAGTGTACTATCACCAATTAAGGCAATGCATTTTAATCCTTTTATAAAGAGTAAATCACATAAATTTCATTTAATGGGGTGAAGAATAAAGACAATGTATAGAAAGGAAATACGAGGTGTAAAATGTAAGTGATGAAGGAAAAGTCAAGGCCCAACAGTGGCTAACTAAGGAAGACACATAGGGTAGGCTTTTTGGCCAAAAATAGTATATCCTAAGTTGCCCAAATCATCTGATATTCAAAAGTTCATGTAACTTCAACAAGTATTATAGAGTAAGTTCTAGAGACATAATCAAGTGAAATACACACTCAACAAAAAATATTTGTTGAGCATATTTATAATGAATGCTTATCGTATGCTCAAATCTCATGTTTAAAGTGTGGCTAAATTGCATATGGTTCTCAAATATTTCCATATGAATTATCGATCAAACAGTGCATGCAAATTGCATTATCAACATCCTAAATCAAAATTAAACAATTTGAAAAATAACCAAGCAACACTGGTATGACCCGACCGTGGTAAAAAATGCATTAGGCATTAAAACTGCTTTCGAACATGCACTATGAGAAACAATGCCTACCCATTCATGACTGAATCATACATGCTTAAAAGACAATCAAAGACTTAAGTGCATAGAATCAATCATAAATCAAGTATCTTATCCTACATCCTTTATTAGCATAGATACAACATACAACCATCCAAAACTAACTCAAGAGAGAGGGCTAAAATAACAAAAAAGAGTCTAAATGGTTAAAATACTAGAAATGGATACCCACCCCACACTTGAGAAACACACTGTCCTCAGTGTACAGTAAAGAGGTATCACTAAATGAAAAATTAAAGCAGAAATAAACAGTAATCCAATAGTCTTAAAGTACATCATAAGAATAAGATAAAAATAAAGGGAAATAAATAAAAATAAAAATAAAAAGATTACTTTTTTTTGTCATAGTCTTTTAGCTAGACTCATTCCCTTGATCATTCTTTCAAGGAAAACACCATATGCACTCTTTCCTTGACCTCCAATGGGTCTCTATAGTAATGTTTTAGACGCTGCCCATTCACTTTGAAATCTCCTTAGTCAGGGTGATGCACTTCAACTATGTCATAGGGAAAGACCTGCTTTACCACAAATGGTCCTGACGATCGACTCCTAAGCTTTCTTGGAAAAAGATGAAAACATGAGTTATAAAGTAATACTTTATCTCCCACCTGAAAATATTTAGAGCTACGCCACCTCTGGTCATGCCACTTCTTAGTTCGACCCTTGTAAATGGAAGAGTTTCCATAAGCTTGGTGATGCCATTCTTTTAACTTATTCAGCTGCCACAATCTCTCTTTACCTGTAGAACTAACATAAAAAATACATGTTTTAAGGGCCCACAGTGCCTTATGTTCTAATTCAACAAGTAAATGACAAGTCTTTCTATAAACTAGCCTATATGGTGTAAATCTGGTCAAGGTCATATAGGCTATCCTAAAGGTCCACAATGCATCATCTAAATTAGTGGCCCAACGCTTCCTTCTTACCCCCATAGTTTTCTCTAATATTCGCTTTATACCTCTATTAGTTACTTCTACTTGCCTACTAGTCTGCGGGTGATAGGGTGTTGAAAATCTGTGAGATACCCTATAGTGCTTAAGACAGCTACCAGAATATACTTATTTCCATAGGAGGAGGAAAAAGGACCCATCAAGTCAATAACCCAAACATTAAAAATTTCAACCACTTGTATACTTGTTTGGGAAATTTCATCATAGGCTGAGATATTACCTGACCTTTGACAAGCATCACAAACCTAGACATATGCTCTAGCATCCTAGAATATGGTTGGCTGGTAGAACCCTACCTTAAGCACTTTCATAGCAATGTGGTTTGTAGCCTGGTGGCCTCCTGTTGGTCCTTCATGCCAGTGCTTTAGGATTTGGTGGATTTCTTCCCCATATACACATCGCCTGATTACTTGGTCTGCACAAATGCAAAATAAAAAAGGATCTTCCCAAATGTAGTATTTTAACTCAGAAAAGAATTTATTCTTTTTTAGAGTAGTCATACTTTTTGGTAAACCCTTGCAACCAGATAGTTAGCATAATCACAAAACCAATGGGAATCAGTACATACCTAAACTACCTCCAAACGCTCATACGATAAGTTATCCTCAATGGCCCTCTCATCTAAGGCCTTCAAGTTTGGATTCTCTAACCTTGATAGGTGATCTGTAGCCAAGTTCTCTGCACCACTCTTATCCTTGATCTCTATATCAACTTGCTGTAAGAGAAAAATCCATATAATGAGTCTAGGCTTAGCATCATGCTGACCGAACAAATACCTTAAGGCTGAATGATCCGTGTAAACCAAGGTCTTGGATAGCACCAATAGCTTTGAAATTTGTCAAAAGTATAGACCACTGTAAGCAACTCCTTTTCAGTAGTGGTGTAGTGCTCTTGGGCATCCATCAAGGTCTTGCTAGCATCTTGTCAATCCTCTGTCCTAAACCAGCTCTAGCTATATAGTCACTAGCATCACACATTAGTTCAAAAGGTAGCCCCCACTTAGGTGGAACCATAATAGGGGTTGTGGTTAGTCATTCCTTCAATAACTCAAATGCGTGTAAATAATTATCATAAAAAATAAAAGGTACATCCTTTACAAGAAATTGAGTCAAGGGCTTAGCAATCTTAGAGAAATCCTTAATAAATCTTTTATAGAAACCAACATGCCCTAGGAAACTCCTAATAGCCTTAACAGAACTAGAGGGTGGCAATTTGGATATAGTCTCCACTTTAGCCCTATCTACCTCCATCCTCACATGTGATATCTTGTGCCTAAGAACAATCCCCTCTCTCACCATAAAATGACATTTTTCCCAATTAAATACTAGGTTTGCTTCTACACAATGAGCAAGCATACGTTCTAAATTAAGCAAAAAATGGGAGAAAGAGTTACCAAAAACTAAGAAGTCATCCATAAATACCTCTATAGACTCCTCAATCATGTCATGAAAGTTGCCATCATGCACCATTGAAAACTGGCTGGTGTATTGCATAGTCCAAAAGGCATCCTCTTGTAAGTGAACGTTCCGTATAGGTAAGTAAAGGTGGTATTCTCTTGGTATTTAAGTGCAATAGGGATGTGAAAATAACCTGAAAAATCATCAAGAAAATAATAAAACATGTGACCTGCCAAACGTTCGAGCATCTGGTCAATGAAAGGAATAGGAAAATGGCCTTTCCGAGTTGTATCATTGAGCCTCCTATCATCAATGCAAACCCGAAAACCTATTACCATCTTAGTGGGTATCAGCTCATCCTTTTCATTTTTGACAACTTTCATGCCACCCTTCTTTGGTATAACCTGCACAGGACTCACCCAAGAGCTATCAGAAATAGGATAAATCAAACCTACATCAAGAAGTTTAATTACCTCCTTTTTCACCACTTCCTTTATGTTTGGGTTCAACCTTCTCCGTGGTTGTACCACTGGCCTATAACTATCCTCCATCAGGATCTTTTGTGAAAAATTGCTAGGATTAATCCCAGGAATGTCTGCCATCTTGTAAGTAAATGCCCTAGGGTATTTCTTGAGATAGGTCAAAGTCATCTCCCTCTCCTCAGGTGTTAAGTCAACTACTATGATTATTGGAAGCTTCTCTACCTCATCCAGATAGGCGTAGCTTAAGTTCTTAGGTAATTCTTTCAATTCTAGGGCTAGGGGGTCCTCAATTGAAGGTTTCACCTTCTGTACCTCTAACCTGTCAAGAGAAACAAAAGGGTCAGTAAAGGTGTTGGCCTCGACAGTCAGTAAATGAGCTAGTTGTTCCAACACTTACTCGTTACACAACTCATCCTCATCTTCTTATAATGCCACCTATAAAGGGTTAGCAAGTAAAAATTCCTGCAATTTGGACTCAACCACATCATCCAAGACATCCACAGAATATAAAGTATCATCATAATCTAAAGATTGTCTCTTAGAGGTAGCTAAGTCAAAAGTAACAGTCTCATCCCCTACTTTAAGTTTCACTTCCCATCACAGACATCTATAATAACCCTAGATGTTGCAAGAAAAGGCCTACCTAGACTCAAGGGTATACTACTCTCACCCTCCATATCCATCACAACAAAATCAACAAGAAATATAAACTTATCAACCTTTACAAGTACATCTTCAACTATACCTCTAGGATATTTGATAGTTCTATCAGCAAATTGTATATTCATCCTAGTAGGTTTTGTAACACCCCATAACTTTAATTAGTCTAAATTAATATCCTTTACATTGGGTGGAATTAATGGTGTCATTTAATGATTAGTTATAAATTAAATACTCCATAATTAATTAGATGAATTAACATAAAGAGGGGTAAAATTGCTTGCATAATTTAATGGCTCAAATAGGTATTCTAAAAGATAATCTTGCATAAAATTACGTGTTTAATTTAATTCTCTATTTTTCCTTTTAAGTCACCTAGCTTAATTGCCAAAAGAAAAGCAAGCTATGGATGCATATAAACACACACGTGCATAGGTAAAGAATATAAGTTTTATGTTCTATAGATGTGTACCCATTGGATGAAGTAGAAAGGAAAGAAGAATAAAGCATTGAAAAAATGTATATATAGGCATGTATGTGTGGCTACAAGTGCAATTAGGAAGAAGGATGCAAAAATTAAAAATATAGATATATAAACAACCACACGGCTAGGAACATTAGAAATGCAAGGAGTGTATGGCAATTACATAAACACATGCACATGGAGTTAGTGGAAGAAGGAGGGAAAACTTTTGTGTAAATTGCATGCATGATTCACATAAACTGAGGAAGAAATGTGTAGCATTTAATAACAATTTAAAACCATGTAAGAATGTATTCTTTTCCTCCTTCCTCATGTGACCGAATAGGCTAGGAAAAAGGGTGCAAAAAATTTATGTAACATATAAATATGGTTGCTTGTGGAGTGTAAAGGAGGAAAAGTGTACTTAGAAGTACACATGTAACAATTGAATAAGAAGAAATCTTTACAAAGGTGGTGTGACAAACAAGTAAAAACAAAGAAAATAGGGTGTAAAATTTCTTTTTGTAAACTAAACATGCATGGGAGAAGAAACACGTGCAACTATAATTATTAAAAAGGAAAGAGTGCACCGTGTGGAAGAAAGGAAAATAAAAGTTTAAAGGAAAAAAAGGAGTATGCAGCGTTTGAATGGGAAGAAGAAAACCAAGTGTGCAAACAACCTAAGGTGTACTTACAAGTACACATGTAGCAGCCATACTAATTAGAAAAAAAAGGAAAAGGCAGTGTGTGACTCAAGTAAATGGAGAAACACAATGGAAACTAGAAAGAAGGCTATACATGGCTTCAATCACATGCCACTTAACAAATAAGGAGAAAAAGAAAATTTTGGAAAGGGAATGAGTGGCGTGAAGGGAATGAAATCAAAGAAAAAACTAACTAAATAAGATGCACTTGTGGCACCATTACCCATATAGCCAAGAGGAAGGAAAATTTTAAAATTGGCATGATTATCCCACATGCATATACACAATCAGAAATGTCCTTAAAAGGAAGGGGAGAGGGCATGAAACATGGAGAATTACACATGAAGAAAGAAAGAAAGAAGGATGTGTAGCATGAAGTTAGGGGAAAGCAATTGGGAATGGCATTTTTTTTTATGATGGACACAAGCACACGTTACCTAAGAAAGAAACAAAAGAGTGGGAATTTGATTTTTCATGCATACAACAAAATACATGTAAAGAGAGAAAGAGGAAAAGGAAAGAAGAGAGAAAGAGAAGAGAGAGGGAGGACGTGAGTGTAAGAGTAAAGGCAAAAGTGTTGAGGGAAAGAGCTAAGGGGATCAAGAAAGAAAGAAGCAAGGGGAAAAAGTCAAAGAGGGAGCTTGACTGAAAAAGGAAAAGAGCAAAGGAAGCAAGGTAGGTTAACAATTTAAGCTTTGTTCCATGCTTTAGTTTATGCAACCGACATGTTTATTTTCAAGCTTTCAATGGAACATAAATTGTCTCTCTACATTCTTGACAAAATGTATGTATGATGGCTAAGCATGTGTAGTCTATTGGAATGTTGTTGGATGAGATAGCATGAGTATATTGTTGAGAAAGGGTTAGGATTAGATGATATTATTTTCATAAAAAACTATGATTATACATGATGGAAGTGGATACATACTTTTGAAGACCATGTTCCCCTATAACAATTCCCTCATGGCCGAATGAGAAAAGGAAGCCATAATACATTAGTTGTGAAAATCTAGTTGTGCTTGGTGAGAAAAAAAAATGATGATGGTGACCATGGTAGAAAGAAACACTACCACTTTAATGGTCTTAGTAAAGAATAAAAGAGTGAAAGTGAATTGCAAATTAACAAATCTCCCTAGGCCAAGTCCATGAAATTCATTCTTAGAACTTAAAAGCTATGCACCATGATATTGATTCCAAATGTGGGAATTTATTTTTGAAAGTCATAAGAGAAGATATTATTATTATTGCAAGAAAGAAGATATTTTTAAAATGCTAGAATTTTTATAAGAAATGTATATTAGAATTCATTTCCAAGAAAGGAGAAACTATTCTTAAAATATTAGAATTTTTCATTAGAGATATATATTAGAATTTATTTCTAAGGAAAGAGAAATTATCATTGAAATATTGGAATTTTCCATAAGAAATGTACAATTAGAATTTATTTCCAATAAAGGAGAAATTATTCTTGAAATATTAGAATTTTTCATGAGAAATGTACAATTACATTAATTTACAAGGAAGGGAAAATTATCCTTGGAATTAATAGAATTTTCACAAATGAAATACGTTAATAATAATTTCCAAGGAAAGGGTAATTTTAGCCTTGAAGATATTGGAATTTTAAAAGGAATGTACACTAGTAAGAATTTTCAAGAAAAAGAAAATTTCCCTTGATAATTGGCAAAGAATTTTAAAGGTGGCCAAGTGTCCACGTATGCCCAAGTGTGCACAAAGAATTTTAAAGGTGGCCAGTGTCCATATGTGCCCAAGTGTGCACAAAGAATTTTAAAGGTGGCCAAGTGTCCACATGTGCCCAAGTGTGCACAAAGAATATTAAAGGTGGCCAAGTGTCCACATGTTCCAAAGTGTGCACAAAGAATTTTAAAAGGGTGGCCAAGTGTCCACATAGTGCCCAAGTGTGTACAACTAAAGTATAAGAAAATTTTTAGAATGATAAGCATAAATATTTTGTTAATTTTATGATAATGTATTTCACAACATGCCAAGTGTTTTACTGGAAAGAATATTATCTTTATCATATTGACATCTAAATTGACTATACATTTCTTGCTAATTTATATTTCTGAATAATGTGATATTTTTACTTTCAAGAATGTAGAATTAAATATTTTGGTGCTTGCACCCTGATACATATTAGTTGTTTTAAAATCGAATTGTTAAGTTACTAGGAAACTAGTGTTTCTCATTTATATGCTAATATGTATCAGATGTAGACACATAGCAGGGCCAGGAAATGGAAGTTCTTTTTGGGTTAAAGAAAATTTTTGTAACTCCTATTTCGGGTCATAGTCCGGATATTGGCAGTTTAGAATTTGGACTATTCTTTTGGTAGTAGAAGAGATATGTGAAGGACCGGTCCATCCTTAGTAATTTGTAAAGAGGTCTGAGTGATATGATTGTTGTCTCCTGACTCCTGACGAACAGGTACTTCATATATCCTAGTACATTTTTACAAGAAATATAAATGGACATTACTGGACTTGTATTTATTTAAATTACATGAAGGTTTTAATTTCCGTTGTATAGTTTAATATATATATTTTATCTATTCCGCTGTGCATACAAATTTTTAATCTGAGCAAAAGATCGCGAACCTAATCCACTTAATGAAACTTAATAGTGTAACTGCTCAAACATTAACTAAATAAAAAGATAAGAATAATGTACCGAACCTATCTATTTGCATCGGATGACTTGTAATACTAGATAGGGGTGTTACAGGTTTTGGTTCACTCAATCCTAGTTTATCAAACAATCTAGTAGGCATCAAATTTATGTTAGCTCCTAGATCAGCTAGAGCATCTATAACAAATAGTTCACCAATTACACAAGGTACAGTGAAACTCCCTAGATCACGCCTCTTAATAGGAAGCTTGTTTTGGAGGATTTCTAAGCACTCCTCATTTAGTGTTACCAACCCCAAATCCTCCAGTTTCTTCTTGTTGCTCAATATTTCCTTCAAGAACTTTGCATAGAGAGGTATTTGCGAAATGTCTTCAAGAAAAGGAAGGTTAATCCTTAGTTGTTTAAATAGATCAAGAAACTTACTGAATTGCTAATCAACCTTCTCCTGCTTTAGTCTAGCAGAGTATGGAATGGGTGGCTGGTACTCTCTTACAGGGCTCTTCTTACCCTCAACTTGTGCCAGCTTAGTTACCTCAGGCTCTAGGTCCTTACTAACTGTGGCATCCTGCACATCAATATTATCAACATCAGTTAAAAGTGAAGGACCAGATACTTGCTTGCCTGATCTTAAAGTAATAGCCTTGTAATGCTCCCTCGGATTAGACTCTGTGGTGCTGGGGAGCGTCCTTGGCTGTCTCTCAGCCAATACCTTAAAAATCTAGCCTATTTGGTTCTCCAAGTTTTGAATGGAGGCTTGCGGGTTTTTAAGGGCTGTGTCTATCTATTGAAACTTGCTCTTTGAAGTGGACACAAATTTCATGATCAATTCCTCCAGATTGGGCTTCTTCTCCTGCCCTTGAGAAAATTGATTTTGATCAACATGCTTCTGGGGTTACTACTGGTGCAACTGCTGAAAACCTAGTAGACCTTGGTTATTAGTGTTTCTCGATCCAAAATTTGTATGATTTCTCCACCTAGGGTTGTAGGTGTTACTATAAGGGTTATTCTGTTGTCTTGAGCCATTCCCCATGTAATCTACCTATTTAAAATCATAAGAACCAGTATGAGAAGAAAATGAAGAAGAGGGGTTAGCAAACATACCTCCCACATTACAATTGACACCATAATACGAGCCACCACAAAACTCACAGCTTGACTTTGCTGCCTGCACTAGCATTTGGAGTTCGTCGATCTTCTTGGCCAGAAGCTCCACTTGAGCTACCAAGGTTGATATAGAGTCTAACTGGTTGACCACTCCTTGTCGTCCTAGCCTATCCCTTGAGCATTGCCACTAATAGTTTTTCATGACCATTTCCACTATTAAATTCTGCTCCTGTTCAGGGGTTTTATTGTTTAATGCACCCCCTACTGCTGCATCCACCATTTGCCTTGTGGCTGTATTTAAACCACTATAAAAAGTTTACACTTGCATCAACATAGGCAATCCATAATATGGGCAACACCTCAACAAGTCTTTGTACCTCTCCCATGCATCATACATACTCTCATCAGCCATCTGCACAAAAGAAGAAATGTCGTTACGCATTTTTGTAGTCTTAGCTAGTGGAAAATATTTGTACAAAAACTTTTCAGCCAAAGTATCTCAAGTAGTGATAGAGTTAGGTGGTAGGGATTGTAGCCATCTCTTTGCTCTATCTCTCAAGGAAAATGGAAATAATCTAAGCCAAATGGCATCATTGGTAGTTCCATTAATCTTGAAAGTGTCACATATCTCTAAGAAATTGGCTATGTGAGCATTAGGGTCTTCGCTGGGCATCCCTCCAAATTGTACAATTTTCTGCACCATCTGGATCACATTTGGCTTGATCTCATAATTGTTAGCTGTTATTGTAGGTTGAGTAATGCACGTCTGTGTCCCTTCCAATGAAGGTCTAGCGAACTTGTACATCATTTGGTTAGCATTATCATTGTTATTTGCAGCCGCTATCTTTGGTGATGTAGGATCAGGGATCACAACTAGCTCTTCCTCCAGTACCTCAACCGGCACTCCTCTTGAAGACGGTGTGAACGAGTCCACAATAGTTGTTCTAGATCAGACAAAGGGTCTACAAGTATAGGATTGGAACTCCTGGTCATAAACTACTTGAATCCAACAATAACAAAATAGCCCAACAACTAGATCGAAGAGTAGTGATAAAAAGACACAAAAAAAAATAGAATAAAACCAATGGAAAACTAACAACTAAAAAGATAAAACAGAAATAATAAATGCTAATAACCAATAAAAAATGATAACAAGATAAAACTAATGAAAGTGGCTAACTCAAAGGGTAAAATTATTATTATTATTATAATAATAATAATAATTATTATTATTATTCTAAAAGGAAAATTAAAACACCTAATGGTTAAAAATAAAAGAATAGTTAATTGAAAGTGAAATAAATAGCTAGGGAAAAAGAAGGGAAAAGAAAAGAAAAGAAAAATGGCTAAATTAACAGATAGAAAATTCAGTTCAGTTTTCTCAAAAAGTTCCCCAGCAATGGCACCAAAAGCTTGATGTGTGTTGCCAATCCTACTACACCTAAGGCAGTGAACCTATCGATGCAGTCTAGTGCAATGGTGAGTATCAAGGTCATATCCCATGGGAACGAGAAAGCCCATAATTACTACTTGTTCTCTGTTATCTAGCCTATGATTCAAAGTGATTAGGTTCTAACTAAACTAATGATTAAGTTAAATGCAACAATAACTGATCAGCGACAATTGGCAAGAAGAGGAATTAATCAAGACACAAAGGCAAACCCAATAGGAACCTAAACTAATTGGTAAACAAAAAGATAATGGATGACTGAATCTGATTATGCTACTTGAGTGAATCCTAATTTAAATTCAAATTCTTTATCGGTCTCAATGAATTTCTAAACCTAAAATCCTACCATTGGATGGTTCTTCCTAATGTTTAGTTTTAGATCAGCATTATCTTTCTAATTCACTACTATTAAGAGTCGTTACTTTTTAATCCAGCAATTTATTAACCTTAGTTCTAAGTGATAACAAATTTTCCGTTACAATTAGGTGTCCAATTTCAATTAAAATATGTCGATTACTAAAAGAAATCTAATGAGCTTCCATTACAACATCTTGTCAATGAAAACGTGAGCATTCATTCATAAAAGTAACGAAGATCACATAACCAATATTCAATTATCCAAGAAAATTAAACTCAAGATACCAACATAGTTCAGAACCCAATACGTTTTACAAGTTTAGCCACACGTAATCACTATCCAACAGTCCAAAAAATCCACAATTCAAAGAAATAACAAAATAAAAATCACATACGTCCCTTTTTTCCCGAACGTCAGATGGTACAGTGCAGAATAGTCACCAAAAAGTTGCCAAAAAAGGACTGGAGAATATAATTTCAAATCTATCCAGCGGGGTGCAAACGGGTAAGGTCACGGGTACCGGATGAAAAATGGCTTCACGGACCACTGGAGTTGAGGTGGAAGGTTGCGAGTGAGGCATTGAGCGACAGAGGGGCATTTTCTGGTAGCAGACCAGACAGACGATGTCAAAATTAGCTCCAAAAGTGGACGGGTTACAAATCAGGTCTGTCGAGGATCTCGCAATCTGAGGCGTTATAGCAGCCGGTGAGCTGGGGGAGGTTGCGATTGGGTTGCCTGAAGTTGCAGGGAGCGACAATGGATAGTGGGTCGACCAAAAAATGCTGCAGAAAGCCGTAATGTGGACAGATCTTCCTCTTGGATCGTGCGTCTTCTCTTGTGAACCTACTGCTTTCTGGCGGCTATGCAAAGTGGTGGTGGCTCGACCATCATGCCCTGTGGCTTAAGTGAAGTTGTGCCACCGTGGAGCTCCGATCGAACACTCTGTTTTACACAATGCTTCATGGGTCTCTCCTTTCACGCGATCTCACGAGTCTGTGCAATGCTACTCAGGTTTTCTTTCCAAATCACTAGTCCAAGCTTAGCTCTTCTCCCTAATGGATGTTGTTCTCCCTTTTTTCATGCCCTAAAGGCCCATTAAGGGCTTTGGCTAGGCCGAATAAGAGAAAATGGCCCAAATGACCCAAAATAGGTGGTTTGACTCCAGAAAAGCCTCATTTGTTGATGATAGATTGATAAAACCTTGAAATGAAATAAGATACAATTTTAGGTTATTCTTAGAATAAAAATACAAAAATTACCTATAAAATGGACAGAAAATATTAGGTAAAAAATCTGTAAAATAGGACATATCACTTTTAGTTAATTAAATAATACAATATAATATACAAGATTAGTGAGTTACTACTACTTCTACCCGAGTAAATTTTAACTTTTACTAATTAATTAGTTAAGTGCCATTAGTTTGGGAATTCTACACTCGGGATACTCATATGTGATGTCACATTGGAAAATAATTAAAATAATTGGAATCAAACATATAGATATATATATTTACATTCACATTCATAGTTCATTTACAGTAATTACAACTTCTTTTCATTAGACATATACCTATGGATATTCGAGCATGTCAATTAGGGTAGGGAGACAACAAACCTATCACTCATACCCATTTAACAAAACTACTAGTGAACTCCTAGCTCACATATCCTAATGTATATATATATGCTCTCAGCCTGTACACAAAAAATCAACCTCCTGATCCTTCCAAAAATATTAATAAGGATTCAGGGTGTCAGGCATGTCAAAATACATGACCTACATCACTATTCCTAGTCATAAAAGTCCATTCCTCCAGTGCGTGAAGGCGTAAGGGGAATCTCCACTACCATAATTAACCATAATTCCTTGATCAAGGTAAAATACCATAAGAAGGGTATCTCTATCACTTTTACTTCAACCTCTAGCAACAATTGGTATCTAGGCTTTTGATACACAACCAGCATTTTATGAGAAATAAATCTTGGTAGTATAATAATCTATTTAAAAACCATTGGCAGGTACCATCGTACAGGTACAAAAATCCACTACATTCCATTTCATTCTCAATTAATGAAACAATATCTATTGGGATGCAATGTATAATATATGGCATTATACTTTCATAACCTCACGATATGTACTTTTAGATGCATGCACAATTATCATTTATCAGATGTTCACAATATAAAAATGTTTCATTCATCATATATTCACGGTAACATGATCATATTCACTTATAAACATGAGTCAAGAAAATAATCACATCAAAATGGTCAATGCCATATCATCATAAGAGATATTAGGAGAGTTGCCCAGCGAACTACTCCACATGCTTCATTCACAGTCATAAATGAGGTTTGAGATGAGTAATGTGGTTCTAGACCATCCAGCAGCGCAACATCTGTCCTATACTATATAGAGCATCCTCGAGTGTATCCAAAGTACACTGTAGTCCCTATCCCCTCTGACAGATCATCTTGCACTCACTCACTTATCCTTGTCCCTTTCTAACAGATCATTCCAGACCATCGGGATTGATATCCCTCTTGGATACCCCATTTACCTTTCTTCATATAAAGGGGCTGGTAGACTCAGGAGATCATTTCCACCTCTGACAGATCACATATAATCCACCCTTGCAGATCATGAAACTATGGAATCACTATCCCTTGCCAATGGATAATGTCCTAGCATACTATTCACAAGCATATATTTTAGGGTGAATTGGCTTATGTTATGGTTATGCTTAACCCTAAGTATCTGGCTTCTTTTTTTTGGCTATGAAGAAGTTCACTAACTATCAAATGGTGTTGTAGATAAGACCAATGCAACAATTTTTTTTATATTGCATAAAATTATTGTCTAAACTTTCCAAAAAAAAATTTAGAAGATTACAACACAAAGAAATTATTTCCCATACTATCAAATGCAACATTTTTATCTGTTGTCTTTCAAAATGTTGCTTAAGCCTCAAAATGTTGTAGTGAAACTTGTCAAATTAGGTACCTTATATATGTGTGTGTGTGTGTGTCTATATTGCAATGTAGATTCTCATAATGTTGATAGTCTTGATGGAAATATAGTTGAAGATGAAGTAGAAAATGTAAATGCAACTCCTCAAAAAGATGATACTAATTCATTGTTAAACAAATTATCTTTGTCTAAAAAGGTTAAAACTTATATTTTAAATTTGTAGAAGTCCTTCAATTAAATAAGCATTTTTTTATTGTAAAGAGAAGGAAAAATTTAATGGTTGTGAAAAAGAATATTGTCACACCTGAAATGTGATGCAAATGGCGAATAAAGAAAACATAATTTTTTAAAAAAATTAAAAACATTTTTAAAAGAATTTTTGAAAACCAATTTTAAAATATGAATTCATCACTAAAATTTTATTTTAAAATGAAATTTTAGAAAAATCTTTTTTAGAAAACAACTTTTGAAAAAATGAGATGGTCTGTGAAAACATAGTAGGTACGAGAGTTGGTACACGTGGGGAAGGTTTTAGTCACCCCATAATATATGATATTATAAAATTACAATTAATTTTTGTAAGCCCTAAATCACCCGTAAAAATCACATACAACTACGTAAAAGAAAGGTTATACTTGACTTAGGGAAGCTACCTGAGGGCCTACGCACCCCTTATGGGGATCAAAGTTAATATAGTTAGTGGTGAGTTATCTGATTTTAATTTAGTTTTTTCTGAAAGAAGGAAACAATGGCACAAAAGGATGCCAAAAGAAAATAGCTTTGAATGAGTTATTTGATTTTATTTTTGAAATACCTCTTTATCCTCACTTCTTTCTCCCCTTGGTTTTTTCCCTTTCTCATTTTTTTTGGGATTTTTGTAAAATTAATTTAATCTAAATGAAATTATAATTTTCTAAGAATTTGGAAATTTCAAATAAAATTATTTGGAAAATAATAGACATTTTTAGGCTGACATAGTTGAAGAAGAAAATGAAAATTTTTCCTCCATAATCCAAACCAAATCACTAAAAACCAACCAAAACCCATAGTTCTTGTAATACCCGCTTCCCTAAATCTTATTTTTAGAAATAATTTTGGAAATCTTTCTCCAATAGACCTAAATGAAATAAGGAAATTAGGTTTAAAATAGGAGGGACTAAAGTGCAGTTTTCTTATTTTTGCTAGGAGGTCCCTGAAGTATGGCTATTTCACCCTTTATTCTCATATATGTGTTTCTTCACCCACACCAAAAGAGGAAACCAAAATTCCAAGGAAGAAAAGAGGAATAGAACTAGGCAAGAGGAGAAAAGAGGAGGAAATCAATTGAAATTTGTCCATACCTAGAGTGGAGGTGAGAACTCTTCTTCCATAGCTTGATAATCATCGGAGCATTATCTAAGAGGTAGATTTCCTTTCTTATAACCCATAATTCACTAAAATTTCAGGGAGAAAGTGGAAATAGGAAAAGAGGCCATTTTAGATTTCTGATGATTTTGAGTAAGAGAAACTAAGTTTGAGGTTTGGTTGAGGTTAGGAAATGACTTTCGAACTAAAATACTAGGATTATTTACTTCCATTTAGTGATTTCAAGATTTAAACTAGATTTTTGTAAGTTAGGCTTTTCTTTCCCTCAGTTTGCATGTTGGATTTTCTAAATGATTGATGTTTTGGACCTAAAAATTTATCGATTTTGCATGGAAATAGTTAGGGACTAAGCTCATGCATTTTAAATTTGTTTTGGACTAGAAATCTGGGCTAAAATCTTGAGAAAATCGGCATTCCTGGACTGTCAAAGAACAAAATAATTGACTACCAGCATGCACCAATCGACTGTCGTGTTCTTGGCAAGCCCAGAATTTACATCCAAAGGCAAGGCAGTCAACTGCTAGACGTGCATCAGTCAACTGTAGGGCCTTTTTAAGCCTAGAAGGGCATATAGAGGTGCGACAGTCAACTTCCAGGCATGCAGCAGTCAATTGTCGAGCTACTGTCTTGTTGAGTCCAGCCTTTCAGAGAACAATCAACTGACTGCCAGCCCTTTGGCAGCTCCCCTGATGTGAAAAGTGGTTTTAAAATATGAATTGAGCTTGGAAATCCCTAATTTTTATTTGAATAAGGTTTAAAATATCATCATACATGGGAATTTCATGTGTTGAGTGATAAGTAACATAGAAATAACAAGGAGAATGGGAAATTGGGAGAAAACCGTAGTGAAACCTTAAGATATAGAATTACATAAATGCATATTTGAGAAAAACTAGAGCATGAACTTAACCTATTGCCTCAGGAAATGATTTTTTAGGATAATCTGATGGTAAAAGAGGAAAATCCTGGTCAAAAGAGGAGCAAACGGTAAAGGTAAAGTAATCTACACTCCCTTGCTTTAAAATAATGTTGTGAATTACTTGCTTTAAATGAGATTTTTGTATTGAAATGGGAAATGTGTGTGGAATTTGATTTGATAAATGCATAAGTATAGAAATATTGCCTGTATAAAGATACTCTTTGCTGCTTGATGAGATTGGCTATTGGGTATTCACCTTTCCTTGAGTGGGTGATTGGTGTGACGGATCACACTCACAAAATAGGACATTATTTTTGGGTGATTAGTGTTATGGATCACACCCAATTGTTTTCAAGTGATTGGTGTTATAGATCACACCTAAGCAAAACCAAAATGTTTTTATAAAATGGCATGCATTGAGCTGATAATCACATGATAGGTGATTGTGCATTAACATGGATTTGTTATGCAAAATAAAAAAGTTTACAAGCATTATTGAGAACAATGGTTTTCTTGTTAAATTGTACGATACTCATATAAATTTACATAATTTCCTATATTTTTTGAATTGAACTATTTGGTGATTCACACTTGTATTAGAACTTATTTTGGGGAGACATTTTCTATGCTAAAGTCACAACTGGACGTGCAACTATCTTTATGATTGTATTAACTATAAATTGCTCTACTAGGGTTTATATATCTCATTAAGTTGCTTTTTCAGATGACCAAGAATAGGATATGCCAAGGAGTTAGTGGGGCATGAGGGGAATTTCATGGCTACTAGACAATGCTAAAAGAATTGCACAATGTTAAGCTAGATTTGATTGTTGGCCTAAAATTGTACATGTATATATATATAATACTAATTTTATGGTCATGTTGATGAATGTGAGGAAATTTTCGGACTTAGAATCAGTAAGTCTATATTTAGTTGTAAATCATATGTCAAATATTGTGAATGAATGTTTTAGACTATTATATTTCAAAGTATTATATGGCTTGATGATAGTATTATTTATGTTGCACAAGGAAGGTGGTTGAGTGGAATCTGAATGGACCGATGGGAGAGTCTATTTGGGTTACACTTAACTAGTAACGGCCCCTTGGAATTCCCAAAACAGAAAAGGAAAAAAAAATCTAAGGTTCTTTATTCTTCTGCATAAAGTATAATGCGTTGTATGTAGGTTGCAGACAAGGGGGTCATTACAAAGTTGGTATTAGAGCCCGGTTATGGTTTACTCCATTTACGGGCTACTGACTTAGGGAAAGGAATGGTTTGTAGTGTTAGGAATTATTGAATCAAATTTTACTCTAAAATATATATAGGGTTGTGATCAAAGTAATTGAGATACTATGAATGATTTTATTGACATGATTGGGTGCTGATTTCTAGGAACTAATTGTTTCCCTTTTTGTATTAGCAACCCATGGAAAATTCTAGGAAAGGCACTACTAGAAGGGTGCGAGGGAACAAAAATAGGGAGGATGACAATGGAATAAGAGATATGATGGATTCACTGAGAATAATGGCAAAGGCTATAAGAGAGAAGGCTGCCATTAATACCAACGTGATGCGGCAGTATCAGGAGGACTGTCAGAACCATGATGACGGTAATAATAGGAACAATAATCAGATGTACCAAGGCTAGTTAGAGTTCCAAAAGGCTGGATCACTAACGTTCACTAGCGTTTGTGAATGCATGATAGTAGATGGATGGCTTAAGGAGCTAGAGAAAATCTTCCAATTGCTGCATAGCACAGATGAGCAGAGGGTTACCTATGTAGCATAAATGCTAAAGGGAGAAGTAGAAAGCTAGTGGAATGGGGCCAAAAAATTGATGGAGGCTAGGGCCATCCCTATTACCTAGGAGTCTTTCAAAGAGGTTTTACTAGAGAAATACATCCCTGAAAGTGTAAGGCAAGCAAAGGAGACAGAGTTCCTATAGCTCAGACAAAAGGGCAAGCCATTCCTAGAGAAATACTCCACCTACTTAAGGTTGCACCCAAATGAAGCTTGGAAGTCAGCCCAACTGGAGGCGGGTTTGAACTTACAAATGAGAATCAAATAACCCTATTGGAGGTATGAGATTTCTCCATGGTAGTAAATAAATGTCATATCCTCGGTAAAAGTCTGGAGGAGAAGCAGAATGCGAACCAAAGGTTTAGTGGGCTGCAGAAAAAACCTGTCAAAAATTTGAATGTGAAAGAGGGAAACTTTAAACCACAAAAAAGGTTATCTAGCAGTAATCGACGTCTTGAAGCTGCAAATTGTCCTAAATGTGGGGAAAAACATGGGAATTAGTCCTGCTAATAGAAAACACCAGTCATGCTACAAGTGCAAAAATGTATGACATATTACAAGATTCTGTCTGACTGGTGGCCACCAAAAAAATCCTGGTGGCCTGAGACCACAAGCTTCGGGGAGAGTCTTTACTCTGGACAGAGCCAATGTCGAAAAGTCTCCTGGATTAATGTAGGGTAGAGGTAAGATTTATAATTTTCCCTTGATAGTATTGTTTGATTCATGTGTTACGCACTCTTTCATATCTAATGCATGTGTGGGAAAACTGTACTTATCTTTTTAAACCATGCCTTTTGACTTACATATTTCCACACCTTTAGGAAAGACTACCATATCCCTATAAATCTGCATAACTGTCACCTTTCCATTGATGATACCTTGTTTATTGTGGACCTTGTGTGTTTACCTCTGACTAGAATTAACATTATTCTAGGGATGGATTGGTTATCTAGGAATCGAGTTTTGTTGAACTATTCTGAAAAGGCTATTACTTAATTGGATACCTTACTGATAGGTAGGAGTGACAGGGTATGTGAGGTAAATGTTATCTCCCTTAACCTTTCTCAGGTAGAATTGCAAGAAAGAATAGGTCTAATTCCTGTCATTAGTGATTTCCCAAAAGTGTTTCCCATAGCGATAAGCTGGTTACCCCTACTGAGAGAGATCGAGTTTACTATAGACCTGATTCCTAGCACATGCCCGATATCCATGACTCCACACAAAATGGCTCCAGTAGAAATGAGGGAATTAAAGGTCCAAATCGAGGATCTATTGGAGAAAGGGTTCATAAGGCCGAATGTGTCACTATGGGCAGCTCTTGTCCTATTTGTGAAGAAGAAAGATAGGAGCCTAAGGTTATGTATAGATTACCAATAGTTGAATAAGGAGACTATTAAAAACAAGTACCCTTTACCCTGAATAGATGACTTATTTTATTAATTACAAGGTGCTACCGTATGCTCTAAAATAGACTTAATGTTAGGATACCACTAGATCAGGGTTAGGGATAAGGATATTCCTAAGATGGTGTTTAGCATTAGGTATGGTCATTATGAGTTCTTGGTGATTCCATTTGGACTGACCAACGCCCCTACTATCTTTATGAACTACATGAATAGAATTTTCCAACCCTACTTGGACCAGTTTGGAGTGTTATTCATAGATGATATCTTAGTCTATTCCAAGACCCACAAAGGGCATGCCTAACATCTTGGTATGGTGCTGCAGATGTTGGAAGAGAAGCAATTATATGCTAAGTTGGAGAAATTTGAGTTTTGGTTAGAAGAGGTGAAATTCTTAGGTCACGTGGTAAATGGGGAAGGAATTTCGGTAGACCCTAAGAAAATTCAAGTTGTATCATATTAGAGTTAGCCAAGGACGGTCACAGAAGTTAAGAGTTTCTTGGGCTTGGTAGGTTATTATAGGAAGTTCATATAAGGATTTACCCAGACAGCTCTCCCATTGACCCAAGTAACTAGGAAGGGCATCAATTTTCAATAGAGTGATCAGTGTGAGCGTTGTAACATCAGCTCCTTCCATGTACCAAGAGATATTTGTTTATTTTCAATAAATTAAATGTTTGTGGTTGTTGCATTAAATTTCATATACATGCATTAGAATGAAAGTTTTAAGGGAAAGGAAAGAATATACCACATTGAAAGGAAAAAGATGAAGTGAAGATAAATGTGTAAATTTCTAAAACTTCAGGGCAACAGACCGTAATTTTATCCAAAAATTTACTGTAGCAATAGAATTTTGAAACTTCCCTCCAAAGAAATATGGACAAAATGGTAATTTAACATATAGTTAGAGAAATTATCATTTTAGGTCAGATAGTCAGGAATTAAGAGTAGAATTGCAAAAGGCTGAATCACCTACAAATAGGTGAAGATTATAGAGTGGCTCATTTTGTATCCTGAGTTATAAATTTCT
This sequence comes from Senna siamea, assembly GCA_031216115.1. Classification (NCBI taxonomy): domain Eukaryota; kingdom Viridiplantae; phylum Streptophyta; class Magnoliopsida; order Fabales; family Fabaceae; genus Senna; species Senna siamea. The sequence goes on along the minus strand of CM062363.1, from coordinate 20,148,722 downwards.
AGAGAGAGAAAAAGGACGAGGTAAAGAGAAAAGGAGAAGGAATTGTAAGCAAACAAGACTATGGGGCGGATTTAAGCATTCGGGAAGTTAGGAGAACATCCCTAAACATTTCACAATCCTCATAAACCAACATACAATTAGAAACAAGGTAGCAAATCACCAATCTCTCTTATTTTTGAAATTGCACTGTTCATGGCTGAAAACCTTGATTTTTCTGTTATTTAAGTTTAAGAAAGATTAAAACCTACATTCTTGGTATTTTTTACTACTATTGGATGTATTAAACTGTATTTATATGCTAATGAATGCTTGGACTAAATCCAGGAAAATGGGTTTTTAGTTATACTTGAGAAAGAGTTTAAATCTGAGATTTGAATAAGATTAATCGATAACTTGGCTTGTCTTTGTATGGTAAATGACATCCTTATACTGTTATTGAGTTTTTGATTGTCAAAACTATTTTAGAAACATAATCTTGAGCTTAAATTCGGGTCAATTCAAGGTCAGAAAAAAATCCTACTAGTTGACTTTCGTGCTCTGGAATGGCTCAAAAATGTATCCAAAGTGCTAACAATCGACTACCAAGGCGTTGGAAGTCAACTGCCATGCTCCTATTTTCCAAGAATAAGCCAAGAACCAAACAGTCGACCATCAGGACCCTGGAAGTCGACTGGCAGCTCTCAGGTTTGAAAAAATTTTGGGCAGTAAGCTACAAGTCGACTGCTAAAAGGGTTGAATTTGACTCACAGGCCTCTATTTTGGAAAAATGAACTCAATGACAAATTTTAATGTACATTAGCCCAATATTTCACTTAAATGTGATATTTAAACTTGAATGTAATGGGTAACATGAGAAATGAGAATCTTTTGAGAATTAAGGAGAAAGAGAAGAGAAATATGAAATTTTAAATGAGCATGAACCATAAATGAGAATAACTACAAATGGTTGATCTGCGAGAATCGCTGTAAATGGTTATACTGTGAGAACCGCTACAAATGGTTATACCGCGATAATTGCTGCAACTAATCTCTGACCACTAAAGTATTGCAGATGGTAAACCACGAGAATTATTGCAGATGGTGAAACCACGAGAATAATTACAGATGGTCATGGACCACAAGAAACTCATTTATGAATATAGATTTTTAAAGATTGGTTTATGATACTTTTGACTATGTCTATATCAAAATGCTTTGATTCTTTATTTATACTTGATATTGATATATAGATATTATCTGTTACCATTACCATTTGGGAATATAACCTCAGTATTGAATAATTTATGGATTGTCTATGTATTCATAAGTATATGTAAGATACTTGCATAATTCATGTATATTCTTCCAATAGTTAGAATGTTTTAATTGTTAATAAAAGAACGTAGAGTATTTTTGTACTAGTACGGTGGTATAAGTCAATAGTTTTCTAAATATAGGTGATTATTGCTACTAAGAAACCTTTCTCATTAAATGTTGATTTGTATCAGATGCCTAGGTTTCAAATCATGCTAGAAGTGGAAGTGGAGATAGTAGAGATACCCCTTCTAGGGTACTTTCCAGTTATTAAAGATATATGGATTATATATTTATGGGAAGTTCCTCCCACCCCTTGAATGTATTCAACCTTAGAACTGTATAGTAATATTTTGACATGACTATTACCCTGAATCCTTATAAATATGTTAGAAGGATCAGGGGGATAATTTTGTGTAAGAAAAGAGGGCATATATGTATTAAGATATGTAAGGTAGGTACCCACTAGTAATTTTGCTAAGGGGTATGAGTGACAGGCCTGTTGTCTCCTTACCCTTAGTTAATACACTCACATATCTATAGGTATATGTCTAGCACATACAGAGGATTATGTTTTGTAAGGAATATTATGTAAATCTAAATGTGAATGTAAATATATATATGTTATCTAAATCATTTAATTATTTTCACTATGTAACGTGTGAGAATCTTGAGTGTAGTAACCCAAACTAGTAACACTTAATTAATTAACTTGGAAAAAAGTTACAAATTTACTCAAGTAGAGGTAGTAGTAACTCACCAATCCTCTATATATATTATACTGTATTATTAAAATAGCTAAAAGAAACCCTAGGATTGGGGGTGTTACACTGAGTTGGTATCAGAGCACCGTTCCCACAGCTAGTTGAGTACTGGCTCAGTAACAAATGGCAAATTCCTCAGGAAAGAGACTAGTACAGGTTAGTTAACTGAATGTGGACAGTTCACTGACTTGTATTTTGTTTTAACTTGAGGAATGAAGTGTTAGGTTTAAGGTAGAAGGTATTTCCTGTTGGTGCCATATTTGCTCTTGGAAATATTATGTTATTGAGACTGACCACCTTGGTAATGTTTTTTTTGTAGAGTGAAGAATGGCTCCACCTAAGAGGAATACGAGAAAGGAGAAAGAAGGAGAGGGTAATATAGAGAGATTGATGCAAGTTATAATGGGAATAGCAAAGGCTATGAGAGAGCAGGCAGCTACTACTACCCATTCTATGAGGAAGTAGGCCGCTACCACTACTCATGTTCTCATACAATTTTGGGAATAGGGGAATAACTATAATAACCCTAATCCTCTAGAAATATGGGTTGGAAACTCGATATATCATGGCTGGTCAGAATTCCAAAATGCAAAACCTTCTTCTTTTAAGGGCGAGTTTAACCCAAAGGTGGCTAAGGAATGACTGAAAGGAATAGAGAAGTTATTTGTGGTTCTCAGCACAACTGATGCTTAGAAGGTCTTATTTTCCACCTATTGCTGGATAGAGAGCCAAAATCTTGGTGGATGGGAGTGAAGCAACGAATGGAAGCTCAGGGTATGTAGATTACCTGGGATTCATTTAAAGAAGCATTCCTTGGAAATTATTTTCCTCAGAACGTGAGAAATGAAAAAGAAATTGAATTTATGCAGTTAAACAGGTCAACATAACATTTGATGATTACCTAGCTAAATTTGAGGAATTGTCTAAATTTTCTTCTTATCTGAGACTTCAACCAGATAGGGCATGGAAAACCATACATTTAGAGGCTGGGTTAAGACCTGAGTTAAAAAAGGTTGTAGCTCTAATGGGAATTCAAAATTATGCCACACTAGCAAATAAGTGTCGTATAGTTTCCAAGAATCTAAAGGAAACTAAGAAAGAAAGACAAAAGAATAATTTCCTCAAATGAAAGCAATCAGGATCTTTCGCAGGGAGAGATAATAGTTTTGGCAGAGGTGAGGAAGGGAAAAGACCGATGGTGAGACCAATGATGTCCAATGTCTGTCCTAAATGTCAAAGAGTTATGAAGGACCCTATAAATGACAACAACAATATGTGCAACAAGGCGTGTGCTATAAGTGTAGAAAGGAAGGACACTATATTAAGGATTTCCCATTATGGAAAAGACAAGATACCATTAAACCTCCTCCTACTGGAAGAGTCTATACCCTCAAGGGTAAATAAGTGGCTCAGTCCAATGATTTACTAATAGGTACATGTTTAATAAATAATATATCTTCTATTGTACTGTTCGATTCTGGTGTTACCCATTCATTCATTTCATTGGAATGTATAAATAGATTAAATCTACCTGTGAATATTTTACCTTATCCAATATCTATTTCTATTCCAGCTAGAGAGCAGGTTTTGACTTCTTTATCCTGCTTGAATTGCCTTATCGTTATTGAGAACAGATCATTTGTTGTTGATCTAATTTGTTTACCTTTAGTGGATTTGGACATTATTCTTGGGATGAACTGGTTGTCTGTAAATAATGTAATTTTGGGTTGCTCAAAAAAATTTATGACTTTTGTCGATACCTAACCAGTTAGAGGATGCATTTTCTATATTCTTTTGAGATTAAGATTCAGCATAAGCTTGAGACTATCTCTGTAGTAAGTGAATTTTTGGATGTTTTTCTCAATAAAGTATTAAGTCTTCCACCTGAGAGAGAGATAGAGTTTTCTATAGAATTGGTTCTAGGTATAAGACCAATCTCTATAGCAACCTATAGGATGTCTCCTATAAAGTTACAGAGTTAAAAGTATAGATAAAAGATCTTTTAGAGAAACAATTTATTAGACCCAGTGCTTCACCATGGGAAGCCTCGGTATTATTTGTGAAAAATAAAGATGGAAGTTTAAGGTTATGTATAGACTATAGACAATTAAATATAATAACAATAAAGAATAGTCCACTTCCTAGGATAGATGACCTGTTGGATCAATTGAGAGAAGCTACTGTGTTTTCTAAAATTGATTTGAGGTTGGGGTACTATCAAATTAGAGTGAGAAGAGAAGACATACCTAAGACATCCTTCAAAACCAGAGATGGGCATTATGAATTTCTAGTAATGCCATTTAGATTAGCTAATGCTCCAGCTATTTTCATGGATTACATGAATCGTATCTTTAGACCTACCTTGATCAATTCATGGTAGTGTTTATAGATGACATTCTTGTATAATCTGAAAGTAGTGAATAGCATGAACATCATCTTAGGATTGTACTGCATTTTCTTAGAGTGAGGCAATTGTATGCTAAACTTGATAAGTGTGAATTCTGGTTAGAAGAGGTACTATTTTTAGGTCATGTGATTACTAGAGATGGAGTAGCAGAAGATTTTAGTAAGACAGAGGCAGTGGTTGGTTGGGCACTGTAACATCCGCTCCAAACACTTGCATTTTTATGATGACGTTGTTACTATTATTATTGTTAGTATTATTTGTGGAGTGTTAAGGATGATTAATCAAGGAGTTAGAATGAATATTGTTATCATTATATAATCACTCTTGTGATAAAAGAATGAAATTAGAAATTTGGTATGGAAGGGTAAAATAGTAATTTTACCATGAAGGGAAAAATTTATTTAATTCTCTTATTTTGTGAAATTATATCAAAGGACTCTTATTATTTTCATTTAAGAGAGAAGAAGAATCTAGTTATGTAAGTGATTACGTGCTTTTGATGTCAAGAAGGCAAATTTCCCTGAGAAGGGCAAAATCATCATTTCACCCTAAGGGCATATTAGTAATTTACATAATGTAGAAAATTTAGTTTTTACCTTAAATATTTTAAGAGAATAGAAATTTGGAATCCTTACCTATTTATGCTCAAAAGAAGGAAGAAAAAGGGTGAAAATGGTAACCTTGGCATAAAAGGTAAAAAGATAATTTTTCCTTAGGGGCAAAATTATAATTTTTCTAAAAGAAGGGTAAATTAATAAATTCACAAAAATAAGTTTTATGAAATCTTATTTGAGTGATTTTAACACAATAAAGCCTAAAAGAGTGAAAAATGAAGTAAAAAATGGCCATTTGGACTTAAATGACAAAATGGAAAATTTCTTAGGGGTATATGTGAAAATTTCAAAAAATTGAGGGACCACTCTGCAATTTTGAAACTCTTGAGGGGCAGAAAATTCCCAGCCAATGGAAGTTACATAAAATTACATTACTAATGAGAGACAATGCCATTGTTGAAAAAGAGAAGAAAAAGGGACAAAATGGACATTTTAGCACCAATGGAATTTTTGTAAATAACCTAAACTCTAAATTTCAACCTTCTTCTTCCTCCATGTGCTAGAAGTTTCAAAGAAGAGAGGAGAAACAAGGGTGCTAGCCGAAGCTTTTTGAAGGAAGAAGAGAAGATAAAATCTACCAAAACAACTTGGAGATTCCATTGGTTTTACACTTTCAAGGTAGCTAAACATGCCTATGCCATTCTTTTCTTGTTTTATGGTGTGTTTATGGTGTTTTCAATCTTGTAAGAATGATGGATTTTTCTCTCTCTACATTCTTATGGTTGATTTGCATGATTGGGTTTGAAATATGTTGAAAAATACTTGTGTTTATGGCTATATACATGTTGGAAAGCTTGAATACCTAAGAGATGGTGAATTTTCATGGATGGAATGGTATTATATAGAGTGAGAAAATGATGTCTTTGCATGATTTTTGCTTGAATATGGTTATGTTGTAAGCTAGATGGTGAAATAACTCCATTTCCTTGCATTCTTCACTTTAGCCGAATTATTGCTTGTGTAAGAGTGCTGAAATTTGGTGAAATTTGGTTAAATTGGTGTTAGAAAAAGTGTGAGAAAGTGTTAGAAAATGGTAAGAGAGAGAAAATCTAGATAAGTTAGTGTTTAAGCATTTTTCCCATTTTCTAATTTCACCATTAATTATGAATGTGTGGCTTACTTATCTTTACCAAATTGATGTATGTAAGTGGTGCTGAAATTTTGCTTAAAAGTGGCCTAGAAACCCTATAAATTTAGTTCCAAGAAAGGAAGAGAGAGAAAGTTATGGTAATTCTATGCTTTAGCCTTTTTACCAATTCAAGGCCTTACCATTTCACCTAAAAAGTGTGTATAAACATGTGAAGTTTTGAGGTTAGGTGTATTGTCATGTTTGGTATGAATAATGAGGTAGAAAAATATGATAAAGGATAGCCTAAAGTGTACTCACCTAATTTTTAGGTGTGAGAAAGGGTTAACCATAATTATGGAAATTGCTACCATAATGTTTAATTGGTGAAATTAATGCTAGAAATGTACCAAATGGGTTAGAAATTCCAATCCTTCATCCTTATCTTACCTTGGCCGAATGCTATGTATAATTTTCCCTAGAATGGCTAAATTTCTGTGTTAATTGAAAATAGCCTAAGGTGCCATCAAAATTAGCCTATGTTAAGTGAAAAGAGGGAAAATGATATAATGGTCAAGAATGAATAATAAATAGCATGAAATTTTTGCCATTGATAGCAAGATGTCTAAATTCATGTGAAAGTGACTGAATAGCATAAAATTGCTTAATGTGGTTGTGAATGGCAAAGCTAAAGATCAAAGGAGGAATGATCTGGTGAATACCTCGTGAGACCAAAATTATAAGGAGGAATGATCTAATGTATACCTTCCTAGTAAGTTACCTTGTGGCGAATGATTTAATGTATACTCCCAAGGGATAAAATGTAAGAGGAATGATCTAGTGTAAACCTCCAAAGAACATAATGATGTGGAAGGGAATGATCTGGTGTATAGCTTTCCAAAGTAAAGTATTTCTGTGTAGCCATAAGTTGTATTGCATGAATGTGACTTTTGTGAATATGATTTATACATATAAGCATTGAAAGCTTGTTGTCCATTCCATGAATGACATAATTTGCTGCATATATCATGTCTATAGATTCATACACACATGTTTCACATATATCATACCCAAAGGTCTATAAGAAAAGAGTTTGAAATTTTAATTGAGTGTAAAGGTGTTTTTTGTATTATTACAGTGGTATATATCAGTTATTTAAAATAAATTGGTTTGTTTAGCTACTGGGAATATATTTCTCATTATTATACTTATATGTATCAGATGCCTAGATATTGTCTTATAATGGAGATCGAACTGGCTATGATGGAAATTCCCTTTTTAGGAACTTTCACTATTATAAAGGACATTTATGTTATATCTATCTTCGAATTCCCTCTGGAGTAGATAGGCACTTTAGTATGTAGCTGTAGCCCTATCATTTTGGGGTCCTAATTCTACATGTTCTTTTTGGGTTGGAATTAGGACCGTCATTTTTGGATGTACATAGAGGGAAAAAGGGGCATATATATGGGGATATACAAAGAACCTATTCCTCCATGATATTTTGTAAAAGGAGTATGAGTGGCAGGCTTGTTGTCTCCTTACTCCTTAAAGATGCGTACTTTATTTATCCTAGTATATGTATACAGAACAATGTACCAAATAGTTATGATAATATATGTATAGTGGAAAGGTTTTTATATATTCTATTGTGGTGTATGTATTTTTATTTCGCTATGCCAAAGCATGTTTACCTTAGCAAAAGAACCCAGACCTAATTGCATAATAAATTTATGATGGATTAAATGCTCAAGAGAAATTAATGTAATTAAAGGCTAAAGATAATGTAACCACTTATTTGAATAAGTATTATGACGTTATTAAGATAAGATAAGGGGTGTTACAGGAATGACCTACTACAGTGACAGAAATCTATAATTTTCTTGGATTAGCCAGTTACTATAAGAGATGAGATTTATTCAAGGGTTTTCGCAAATAGCGTTGCCTTTGACTAAATTGACTAGGAAAGATGTTTCATTTGTGTAAGATATCAAATGTGAACATAGTTTCCAAACTCTGAAAGAAAGACTGACAAGCACACCTGTCTTAATCATTCCAAACCTATTAGAAAATTTTGAAGTGTCAATACAAAAAATAAAGGAAATAGTGGCGATCTAAGTGATCATTTAGTGGTGCTTCAAGCACCACTAATACAACTTCCTGGCACTTGCACAAGCACCGTGATTCTTGGTGTCAAGATAACTTTTAGTGGCGCTTCCGCACAGTCGTAGGAATTTGCGCCATAATTTTCCTAATAAGCGCTGCTATGTTTTTATGACCCTTTCAATATTTCTTTTTTATGCATTTCGTGGCGCTTGGTAAGTGCTGCTATTATTTATCTTGAATTTGCCTTATTTATGATAGTGACGCTTGGGAAGCGCTACTATGTTTTTCGTGGAATCTTTTTTAATAATAGCATCGCCTTTCAAGCGCCACTATCTTTTTAGGTGAATTAATTTGTTTAATATTAGTGTCGCCTTTCAAGTGCCACTATCTTTTTGGATGAATTAAATTTTTTTCAAAAAAATTGTCTCCTTCCAAGCGCTACTATCTTTTTAGATGAATTAAATTTCTTTTAAAATAGTGTCGCCTTCCAAGCCCCACGATATTTTTGTGATATTTTTAACTATTTTTCTGACGCCTTTTAAGCGCCACTATTTTGGTCAAAAGGCACCACTAATTTAATCTATAGTTCTGCTCCCTTTCACCATTATTTCATTCGATTGTTCCTAACACCTTTTAAGCGCTATTTAAAGTCAAATTTTTAAAATCATTGTTCCTCAAGCTTTCAAAATGCCAATAAAATTTAAATATCCTTATTTGAAATGATGCGTACCCTATTTACAATTCCTAATTAACATCAAACAATATAAACTCAACATATGATACATTCAAAATAGTATCTTAATTTCATAAAATTCCCATATTCAAAATAACATAAACCCAACATATGCAATTCCTAATTATTATTTAAAATAATTAATAACAAGTCAGTACCTTAAGTTTCCTTACGCAAAATTTTTATACATAGAATTTTATAATATATACTTAATTACTACTATAAATGCCAAAATATGTAATACCCCATCTACTGAGTGGGATCTTCCCTCATCGATGAGTGAGGTTTGACTGAAGGTTGTCCACTATTTGCATCAGATGTCTGAACGAATTAATAATTTTTTTATAGCTTGCATGAAACAAAGAAAATAATTTTTTTAAATAAAAAACCAAATATTAAACTAACCTGAGGATTAAACAAGTGTGCAAACTGAGGTGGAACATTTCCTAAGAAATTTTGAAAAATGTAACCCAAGGCATTTCTCACTCTTCATTTGAAGATTGTAACCTCAAAACTTCCCGTGGAAGAGCGACGTTAGAAGTATTAGCACCCTAATTTACTGGGAACTAACTAAATCGAGTTGTATTCGTGCCAAATACTTGAGTTGGACTAAGGCCAAATCCTAAATCACGAACTCTTTTCCCTAAAATCTTTCAGGACGTTCTTTTCCCAACACCTATCCTAAAGAATCATGCTCAGAAATGGCCTTAGATGAAGTTCCTTGACTTTCAATTTCTAATATTTTTTCCTAAAATAAAAAATTAACTTGTTAACTAAGAGACAAAGACATAAAGTGCAGAAATTAGTCCTAATTAGCATAACATACATTCAAACAACCTATGAAGCCAACATTTGCATGATACACACAACCTACCATATGAACCCAACATTCATAGCTATAACAAGGAAAATACAATAATAGGGTTATAACACTCCCACCATATGAACCGAACATCTGCATGATACACACAACCTACCATATGAACCCAACATTGATAGCTACAACAAGGAAAATAAAATAATACAATGATAGAGAACTAAAGAACATGACATTGGTAACGAGCAAAATGAATTCCCTAAGGAGATAACCTCAAATGGTTAGGGTTTAAGTACCCTCAGCCAGTAAAAATACTTCAAACTAAGTATTTATAATACTTACACTTACAAACCTAGCCTCATCATTGAGATAAGATCCATCCGCCTTCTTGTGTGTTGCAATAAATATAGCTCCCCTGTTCACAGGCACGCCATTTTCCAATTCCTAACATATGTTAAATGGAAAATATCACTATCACAAATTTAACATAGCATAACAAAAATATATTATTACAATTTCATGTTTCTTTCTTGTGATGCTTTTGGACCCACAAGTATATGGAATCTTCAACTTCTATTGATTTAGTCTGTTATTATTGCTTATTTCCTGCAAAGTTCACAAAGATAATTAAGTTGTATTGTTGTAAAACCCCTTTGATTTAAAAATCTAATTTGAACTTTACTTGGGTCTTTGGATCCAATCTATAATCAATGAAGGCTACCCACATGTCTTGTCATATGAAGTCAGGATGACTTAAAATGTTTTTCTCGCTAGTGGCATCCCACTTGTAATACATGTTAAACAACTCAATTCGATTATTCCTCCACTTCTTTCCAATTTTTTTCAACACAAAATTTTTTGCAACCTAGTTATCTAAGCAAAACTTAGCCTTCAAATCACAATATCAAATATTAGTTCATTTAAAGCAGACACCAATAGAAATGTAATTTGACACTAAGTACAAATTTTATATTACCTTTAAATTATCAAAACAAGTATTCTTATAACTATCAGGAACTTTATCCCACAAATGATAGCTTATAGGAAATACATTCAATCAGTCCCAATCACTCCAATGACTCCACCCAGAAGGCCAGCTACTTCCCCAATTGGTTGGCCTTGTTTGTTAAAGGGTACAACTATACGCTGCCCTGCAAGAAGTGCCCAAATGTCATGTAATCTTAAATGTCCTTCTCTAGTGTTTCTTTGCTCATCTATAAAATGAAAAATACATCAGGATAATATCAATAATTTAAATAGTAAAATGAAAAAAACTTAATTATCGATGATATTAACGGTCTAAGATGAACTTCTACTCCTTCCACTTGAGGACTGGGCTGAGGCAATAGTTGAAGCTAGTTCTGAGGTTTAGGCTGGGGGTAGAAATGACACTGGCTCAAAAGGATGCAAAGTGGGGGATGGAGATGGAATAGGGACATTTGAAGACTCTCCACGGGTTCTGCAGGCCTTTTTCTTTAATCTTCTCATGTCTACAACTTTCAATGCATATAACAGAACAAAGTAAAGATAAAAACAAATGAACAAAAAATTATAAAAAACATATTTCTTTAAATAGAGAATCACGTGAAAGACTCATATTGATAACCATAATGCTAGTCTTAAATAAATACCATAAAGGATCTTATGTATTCTTTGAAACAAAGGAAAAATCAACCACTAACTACACAATATTTGATCCTCATCATTGTTACTTACACTATCAACAGCATCCATGACAGGAAATTCTTCTTCTTTAACTCCCCTTACCAAAGGTATACTCTTTACATCATAAAAAAAATGCTGCTAACTATTTTTGTGGGTATGGTTCATTCTCATGGACATTCTCTTCATCTCTCATATCGTACAAATCCCGTGGCTTCAAGTGAACAGGAATGCACCACTTACTGTCAACTTGATCGTCAATGTAATACACCATTTGAGCTTCAGAAGCTTGAATATAAGGCTCATTATCTGTATTTATGCCAGTGTGAATAAATCGCAAAAAAATTATCAAATCAAACCCAAGGGCATCCCTTTTCATTCCCAGTGTTGTTGTTGTATTAGCCCATAATCATGAACCGACCATGATAATTTAACTCAATTATGTCAACCGGCTTTCCATAATAAGGAACACCCCTAAATATTGGTTAATTTTCACTGCTTCTTGCATAACTATTTGTACTAAATGAGTCAAATACTTCACTATTTTGTGTTTTCAATCCTTGTTCTCGAGCTATGGTATGAAAGTTAAAACATTGATGTTAAATGCACTAAATTTTCTAGCATGTGACAGTGGACCTTTTGCTAGACATTTGATATCCTCGAAATGAGCTCCACTTTCATCATTCACAACCTACAATGAACACAATGATGCGTTAGAGTTTGAAGTTGTCGTATATAATAACCACAACAAAACAAGACACTACTCACTCGGCCATAAAACTATGAAGTAAACTCCATATGAATTGTCCTTTAGATAATTAAAGAAGAATGAGTGTGATTTCTCAACCTTCTTCTCGTAATCTCCTTAAATTCTCTATGTTTCATTAACAAATGAAAAAATTAATTTAAAAGGATTGAAAAATCCCATTAGATTAGCAAATCCATAGAATTACTTACTAGACAAATCATTCTACGTGTTTACAACTCATTAGTACATGGTGATGAGCTTGATGCTTCTCTATATCCATAAGTTTGACATATAAGTAACCTCCAACTGACTTGCCAATTTGAGGAAAAATTGTTTCCACTTAAGATGATTCAACTTCATTTAGTTAATCATCAATACGTCCAAGTCAATTAAATCTTGTCTCAGTTTCATCTAAGTACCTTGAAGAAAATCTAAAACACTCTTTAGTAATGTAACTTTTCGCTATAGAGCCTTCAGGCTGTGCCTTATTTCGCACATAAGACTTCAACAATCCTAAGTACCTGTAAGTTTAACATATACTTAAGTGAGCCTTATTCTAATCATGACAAAAAGTAATGAAGTTGCATAAAACTATGAGAATTTTACCTTTCTATTGGATACATCCACCTGTAATGAACAGGCCCTCCACATTTGGCTTCACTAACTAAGTGAACAATCAAATGAACCATGACTGTAAAGGATGATGGGGAAAATAACACTTTCAAATGACATAGGCATACCACAACTCTCTATTGAAGGTTGTCTAAGCACTTAGTACCTTACCACATATTATCGGAAAAATGAACACAACTCCACTAAAATTGCGCATATATGATTAGGCAACACAGTTCTTAATGCTATTGGTAACAATTGTTCCATCAGAATATGAGAATCGTAACTCTTTAGCCTAGATAACTTACGATTCTTTAAATTGACACATTGAGAAATGTTGCTAGAGTAACCATCTGGGACCTTCACATTCTTTAAAATATTGAGAAATTTATCTTTGTTTGAATTTTTCATTGTGTATGAGGCTAAATGATATTTTCCATTGTCATATGGCCAAAGGTCTTGACAAATTCCTATGGCACGTAGGCCTTTTTGAGCATTGAGATGATCTTTTATCTTACCAACTTCATTTAATAATGTATATATGATGTTGTCACACATGTTTTTCTCAATATGCATGACATCAAGGTTGTGTCTCAACAAATTAAATTCACTATACAGAAGCTGAAAAAATATACTTTTCTTCCTCCACTGGGAATCACTTCTTTCGACACAACTATTACGAGTTCTTTTCCCTCTAACATCTAACTCTTGTCCCTTCCTAAAGGTCACATCAATATTCTCCACTTTCTTCAATATTTCTAAGCCTGATAGTGAAATTGGTGGATTCCTCATTTCAACGTTACCATCAATCCGGAGTTAATTCAATCTAAATCTATGCACAGTTCCAAGAAACGAAGATGGCCCATGAAACACCATTTTCTAATAAAAGGCAATCGACAAGTGTTTGAATCATTATTGTAAGATGGATAAGCTAACCCTGTATATTTGTTCCATCCAGATAAGGTTTCGAGACCAGGAAAATCACTGATGGTCCACATTAGCACTACCCGCAATGTGAACATCTTAGCCAATGAAGAATTATATGTTTCCACTCCATCTATCCATAATTCAATTAACTCTTCAATCAAATGCTAAAGGTAAACATATATATCATTCTTGGGCAAATATTTACCTAGAATAATCATAAAAAGAATGAAAGATTTTGGCTTCATGCACATTCACAGAGGCAATTTATACAGAATAAGGACCACGGGCTATATGCTATAATTGGTACTCAGTGATCTAAATGGATTAAAACCATCACTAACTAGACCAAGTCGTACATTACGTGGTTCTGACGCAAAGTTAGGATGAATTTCATCAAATGACTTCCATGCCTTAGAGTCTCTTGGATGTCTCACTAGCCCGTCATGATTTTTATCTTCTACATGCCACCTCATAAAATCTGCCATCTTAGAAGACATGTATAGTTGCTGCAAGTGTGGTTTCAAAGGAAAGTAACATAGGACCTTAGCTGGTTTCTTTTTCTTCTTATGCTTCTTAACTCCATTAAGCATGTTGCTTGGACATTCATTGGTTTTCCATCTAGAAGTGTGGCAGACTTTGCAAGATTCCCTACTTGCATCATTTCTCTAACATATCATAAATCATTTGGACAAGCATCGATCTTTGAATAAATAAGACCAAGTTTATTTATTACTTTTTTGGCCTCATAAAATGAACTAGGTATATTCGCATACTCAAAAGCATCGTTCAATAATTCAAGTATCATAGACATTACTTTGTTAGTTTTTCGACAATAACACTTGATATGATATAGCCTAATTAGAAAATATAGCCTTGAGTACTTTGCACACCCAGGATATAACTCCTCATTACAATCTCTAGCTAAATCTACAAAATATGAATCATCACCATTTATTCTGCTCTCTACTTCTTCAAAAGAATCATATGTTTCCATTATAGTGGGTTTCCTGTCACTTGGAGCCCTTTACAAATTTCAAAGATGGACCGGTCCTTCAAATATCCCATGTCTACTACCAAAAGAATATCCCCAGTTCTAAACTAAATATATCTGAACTAGGATTCAAAATAGGGTTACAAAAATCTCACATAAATCAAAATGGGACTTCTACCTCCTGCTCTGGCTTTGCGTCCGCATCTAATACATATTAGCATAGTAATGAGCAACACAAGTTTCCCAGTAGCTTAACAATTCGGGTTTTAAGAAAATAACTAATATGTACCAGGGTGCAAGCACCAAAACATTTCATTCTACATTCTTGATGTAAAAAACATAACGTTATTCATAAATGCAATCAGGCAAGCATTGTATAATAATTTAGATGTTAACATAAAAATTAGGTATCCTCTTTCAAATGAAACATATCCAAATAAAATTGTACTTGTTATCGCATAATTACACAAATTACTTATGTACTAACTTTTACATTTATCAATCTAGATTAATTGCGCCCTGGGGTGTTATGTGGACACTAGACTACCTTTATAAAATCATCGTGAGCCCTAGGTTATGGGTATAGAGCACCTCTGGCCAAACTTCAATCCAATAACCACAGCGGGCAGAAATTACAGAAAACTAATATACATCATCATCAGTAAAAATATATACAATGACATTCAAGCCTAGACTAAGCTTCTCTTCTGTCTATCATCAAGTCATCGTCCAGCTAACGTCTAGGTTCCTGTCCCTATCCCTATTCATCTGAGTAAACAACCTAGTGAGATATAAAATCCCATTAGAATAATTTACATTTCAAATACAATTCAAAATCTGGTTAAATACTCAGTGGTCCAAGCACTGAAAACATCTTCCCGAAATCAGTTCGAAATCAGTGAAATACCTTATTTTTAAAATCATTTTATCACATGGAAATTGCGGCAGATAATCATAATCATAAAATCTATTTCTTTAAAAATCAGTCATAGAAATCAGGTTAAATCCCATGCAGAGTTTTTTTAAATTCATCTTGGCCACAAGTCCTCTGTGACCCAATCTAAAATTGTCATCTAATTGCATGTCATCTAGAGAGATTACCTCTCTTATCGTTGGGTGTGATTCGTAACACCAATCACTCACTCAAGGACCAGGTGAGAATCAACATCTAGGGCGTCCCTTAGCATGTGTACATACGCCAATTCTCATCCTCATACAGTCTATTCGAACTCACATGCTCACCGTTGGCTATTCCTCAGGGTTCTAGGGTATTACGCCTAAATCACAACGTTTCCCCGTGTAGGCTATCCCCCCTTATACTCCTTAAACCTTTCTTAGGGTCGTCTTGATTTATCGCATGATCCCTAATGCAGTACAGGCTAAATCTGGTAAAAATAATATCAATTAAAAACTTCCTGTACTCGGGATACTTAACGGCCGTCCCATACCGGCTATCAAGTACCTTACCCTAAGTAAATCTGTCCTAAGGGCATCTAAACTCGATAAAAAAAGCATCTAACATGCAATTAGGATATCCAGCACACAGGCATGTAATTTATTCCATCGAAAGCACCACGTAAATCCATGCAATTAAATCTAATCATTTAGGTAATCACTAGGTCAAATCTAAGACTCGGGAAGCATAAATCATCCTACCTGGTCTCCTGTTGCTCCTTATCGATTTGGAACTTCACGAAATCCCAATTTTCGAGCCAATTAAATTCCCTGGACATTTAAATGACTATCCAAGCTTGTCATGTCATCCGTTTAACGATTTTAAGTCTGATTATCCTAATTTCTAAGTCAAATTATTTCCTAATTGCGTTGGCAGCTAATTCATTCAGAATTCATCAGTTTTTGGGAAATCAGACTTTACCAGTGTCGTTGGATGGTGGAAATCTATCCCGTGGTGGTCTCAGTTTCTCCCTATGTATGTCTAGATTCTCCGGCACGGTAGCATACGGCGGCGCACAGTGGAGGGGTGCAGTTTACCTCAAAATTTACACCACGGTGAAGCCCGCAAGGCGAGGAGTCTAAATATGGTGGTGGCGCAACAGTTCACGGCCGTTTGGATGGCATTTTTTGACCACGAAGAATGACGCATGGCAGGAGAAAAATTCCTCGATCCAAGTGCGTCAGACCTCCGTTTGATGTCGGTGAGCTGGTGGAGGAAGCTGGCAGCTCAGGTTACATGATGGTGGGGGCGGTGATGGCCAACGGTGGCAGACGGCGGTGATCTCTGTTGGCAAAGTTTTCGCATGATGGAGGAAGAAAAATGCCATTTTTCGGCAGCGCTGGCGGCCTTTGGCGGCCATGGGTGGCGAGGGATGTCGGTTGGTATGCCTGGTGGTGGCTCACAGTGGCTCTGGTGACGACGCACGGTGGAGAAAGGAGGAGAGAGAAGAGAGAGAGAGTGAGGTGAGGAGAGAGAGAGAATTGATGAAAATTGAGGGATTTCAGGAAATTTAAAGCTTCCGGGGGTGATTCTGACTTTTCCCGGATCACCCGGGGAAACTTCGGGATGTCGGCTTCCTTCCAGACGTGGGAATGAGTTTCTATGCAACAATTTTGGCCTCCGTATGTGGAATTGACGCACAAAATGTCGTTTGTCAGTTTCTGATCACCAGATTGTGTTTCTTTCCATTCGATTTTGTTTCTGACTTCAAACGACCTTCCATTTCAAATCATCATCCTCGAAAGTTATGCCAGGCTTCGCTTGCGTGAATTTATTGTGAAAATCAGGTTTTATCTTTTAAAATGATTCCAGTTGTTACTGTAATCCCAAACCATCAAGGACTTAGAGAGAAGCTGTTAGCAGAGGCTCATTGTAGCCACTACACCATCCACCCTGGTATTTCTAAGATGTATTAGGAGTTAAAGAGAAACTTCTGGTGGCCGGGTATGAGGAGAGATGTCACAAAGTATGTGAATGCCTGTCTTGCTTGTCAGCAGGTAAAGATAGAGCACCAGAACCCTACGGGTTTATTGAGGCCACTGGAAATACCAGAAAGGAAATAGGATCAGATAACCATGGACTTTGTAATAGGCTTACCTAGGACACCTGCTGGTTACGATTCCATTTGGGTGATAGTGGATAGATTGACTAGATTGACTAAGTCTACTCACTTCTTGCCAATTAGGATTAACTATTCTCTAGAGAAGTTAACCTATATTTACCTTAAGGAGATAGTAAGGTTACATAGGGTACCATCTAGCATAGTTTCTGACCGAGACCCTAAGTTAACCTTCAGATTCTGGCAATCCCTATAAACAGCATTAGGAACCCAACTGAGGTTTAGCACCGCATAACATCCTCAAACCGATGGTCAGTCTGAGAGGACAATACAAACCTTGGAGGATATGTTAAGAGCGTGTGTGCTAGAACAAAAAGGAAGTTGGGACAGGTACTTACCTTTGATAGAGTTCTCTTATAAAAATAGTTATCACTCTACAATAGGTATGGCACCGTATGCTGCTTTGTATGGATGAAGCTGTAAATCACCCTTAAGTTGGGTAAAGATGGGAGAGAGCACATTGTTGGGACCTAATATAGTTCAGGAAACCACTGAACAAATAAAGATGATTCGAGAAAAAATAAGGGTTGCCTAACAGAGGTAGGAAAGTTATGCTAATAAGAGAAGGAGACCTCTGGAGTTTAATGAAGGGGATCATGTGTTTTTGAGAGTATCCCCTACCACGAGCATAGGCAGGCAAATGAAGATTAAAAAGTTAAGTCCTAAATTCTTAGGACCATTCCAAATCTTAAAGAGAGTTGGCCCAGTTGCCTATCAGGTCTCCTTACCTCATAATCTATCTAACTTGCATAATGTTTTCCATGTTTCTCAACTCAAAAAGTATGTTCCGGATCCAACCTACGTATTGGGGAATCAACCTATATTATTTAAGGAAAATTTAACTTATGATTTTACCCCTGTCAGGATCCTAGATTTCCAAACTAAGCAACTTCATAATAAAGTAATCCCTTTGGTTAAGGTTCTTTGGCAACATACAGTAAACCAAGATGTGACTTAGGAGAAAGAAGATGACATGAGGTAGCAATATCTAGAGTTATCCACAGGTATGAATTTTGGAGACAAAATTCTTTTTAAGGGGGAGAGAATGTAATAAACCAAATTTAAATTTAATTAAAGAATTGGGATAAAATATTTGGAAACCTTGAAATATTAGTGGGAGGCGATTAAGGAAATTTTTTTGAGCCTGTAGCTAAAATTTGAGAATTTTTCGGAATTAAATTATATTTGATAGCGGGATTTTTATTTGCCTTAAGAAACTTTGCAGATAATTTTAAGGGGCTTGTGATAGTTTAAAAATTTTTGAATTCCTTCCATATCATCCTAAATTCTTGCTTAAATCAGAAAATGCGTTCGAAATTTATCCAAGGAAAAGTGAGAAAAGACCAAAATGCCCGTAGGAATATTAAAATCTATATTTTCACCATTTCTTCCAATTTCCTCTCCTTTCTTGCGTATTTCTCCTGCGTTCACTCTCTTTCTCCTTTCCCTCTCTCGCGTTTCCTTTCTTCTTCACTGCCACCACCGACCACTCACCAACCGGTCACCGCACCGCCGCTCGTCACCGCCAAAAGGTGCAGCAGCTCTGCCAGACACCATCAATGCCACCAGGAGCCTCGTCGGACTGCCATCGCCGTCGAAAAATAGTTTTTCTTCCTTCCTGTTGCAATTTCAAAAGAGCTTCGATCCGGCCATTTCGGCAACATTCAACCACCTTCGATTAATGCTTGAGCTGCCCAGTAACATCCAAGCTACCGATTTTTCTATTTGTTTTCCCTTTATGATATTTCAACTCAAAGTTAAAGTCTTTCAAATACTCTAGCCACCTTCTCTGCCTCATATTTAGATCTCTCTGATCAAATAGATACCTAAGGCTTTTACAATCACTATAAACCTTAAATCTTGCCCTGTATATATGGTGTCTCCAAATTTGTAAGGCAAAGACTACGGCAGCCAACTCTAAGTTATGGGTGGGATAGTTTTCCTCTATAGGCTTTAATTGCTTAGATGTATATACTACTACCTTCTCAGTTTGCATAAACACGCAACCTAAACCTTTCTTTGATGCATTAGTGTAAACCTCAAATGATTCTATGGGGTCTGTTATAACTAACACTAGAGCAGTAGTCAATTTCTTCTTAATACTTTGGAAACTCCTTTCACATTTCTCATTCCATCTAAATTCTGCACCCTTCCTAGTTAACCGGCTTAATGGAAAAGCGATCTGAAGAAATCCTTGTATGAACTTTTGATAATAGCCTGCCAAACCCAGAAAGCTTTTAATCTATGTAATTGTGCTTGGAAGGTTTCAACTTAACACGACCTCAATCTTTTTGGGATCTACTAAAATCCCTGTTGCATTCACTTCATGACTTAAGAACTTGACCTCCTCTAACCCAAATTCACAACTCTCCAATTTCGCACACAACTGCTTCTCCTCCAATATCTGCAACACCATCCAGAGAAGTTGTTAGTACTCTTCAGGAGTCCTAGAATAGATCATAATGTCATCTATGAATACCACCACAAAATAACCTAAGTAAGGTTAAAAAATCATATTTATGTAGTCCATAAATACCGGTGGGTATTGGTCAAGCCGAATGACATCACTAAAAACTTATAGTGGCTATATCAGGTGATAAAATCTGTCTTAGGGATATCCTCCTCCCTGACCCTAATCTGGTGGTATCCTGACCTCAAATCTATCTTGAAGAACATCGTTGCCCCCTGTAGTTGGTCAAACAAGTCATCTATTCTGGGTAGGGGTATTTGTTCTTAATGGTCACTTTGTTCAGTTGACGGTAATCTATGTATAATCTCTTGCTCCTGTCTTTTTCATAAATAGAACAAGAGATTCCTAAGGTGACACATTGGGTCTAATAAACCCTTTTTAATAGGTCCTCAATTTGGACTTTTAATTCCCTTAATTCTATGGGTGCCATTCTATCGGGCGATATTGAGATCGGTTCGGTGTCAAGCACTAGATCAATGGTGAATTCAATTTCCCTATGTGACGATAACTTCTCTATCTCTAAGGCAAACGCTGTAGGAAACACCCTTACTATAGGAACGGTGCTAAGCCTCTCTTGGAGTTCCCCTTGAGAGCAGTTCAAAAAATTTCCATTGACTTCACTAAGTCTATCACCCTCAAATGTAGGGAGGCTAGCCCTTTAAAATTTAGTCCACTGACCAATAGTCTAGTTCCTTATTGGATCATTTTAGAGCTGAGTGTTCTCACTCCTGTCTTTTCTTAGAATACACCATGATATCTTCCATAAATACTAGCACGAACTAATCTATGATATTGAACACATGTTCATCAGTTGGGACTACTATAGACAATTGCCAAGATAAGCTAGTCACCGGTAACTTCAACCTTTGGACATAATCTTTTATCAAATCCTTAAACTGATTGCTTCTCCACCTCGAGGGTATAAACCCTTCCACGAATACTTAGCCTCTCCTTTTAGCTGATACACAGCAAAGGAGACTATCTGTGGCTCAACACTACCCAGTACTTCAAACAACTCCTCCATCTTCTGTACCCATTCTTCCGCCTTATTTGGGTTCATCAAACTAATAAAGGTAGGAGGTCTGGCTCTTTAGAATTTAGTTCAGCCTCCCGCGACTTGAGTTCTTATCAATTCTACCCCACTCTAAGTATCTTCACTCCAATCAGTATGGGCCTGACGGAGTGCTTTGGCTGTGACTAAAGCGTGGGCTCTCGTGGCTTCTGCCATTTATCTCATAGACCCCATAACCTCATTCAAAGCCACTACCGTGTTTTGGGCTTGTGATCTATTTCTCCATGTCGGTGCCATATTGTAACTCTACAAATCAAGTATTACCAATGTAATCAGGCTCAATAACAATTGATTAAGCAGGTAACGTATAACACTAACAGGAGCTTCTATCTTCCCAAACCTAATACTCCATTCCTCAAGTTCAAAACAAAATACAAGCTAGTCAACCGCTTAGGTATAGCCAACTAACCTGAACTAGTCTGTTACCTAAGGAATTCTACCCCGTTCCTAACCTAGGTAGTTGTACTCTGATACCACTTAATGTAACGCCCCTATCTAGTATTACCATTAATTCTGATATAAATAGATAGGTTTAGTACATTATCTTTATCCTTTATTTAATTAATGTCTGAGCAGTTAAACCATTAAATTAATTTAAGCGGATTAGGTTCGAGATCTTTTGCTCAGATTAAAAACTTACATGCACAGTGGAATAGATCAAAATATACTAAACTACACAGTGGAAATTAAAACATTCATGTAATTTAATTAAATATGTGTCCAATAATGTCCATTACATTTCTATAAACATATATCAGGATATATGAAGTACCCGTCCATAGGAAGTCAAAAGACAACAATCCTATCACTCAGAGCCCTTTACAAATTTCAAAGATAGACCGGTCCTTCAAATATCCTATGTCTACTACCAAAATAATATCTCTAGTTCTAAAATAAATATATCTAAACTAGGACCCAAAATAGGGTTACAAAAACCTCACATAAATCAAAATGGGACTGCTACCACCCGCTTTGGCTTTGTGTCCACATCTGATACATATTATCATAGTAATGAGAAACACAAGTTTCCTAGTAGCTTAACAATCCAGGTTTTAAAAAAATAACTAATTTGTACCTAGGTGCAAGCACCAAAACATTTCATTCTACATTCTTGATGTTAAAAACATAACGTTATTCATAAATGCAATCAGGCAAGCATTGCATGATAATTTAGATGTTAATATAAAAATCAGGTATCCTCTTTCAAATGAAACATATCCAAATAAAATTATACCTGTTGTCGCGTAATTACACAAATTGCTTTTGTATTAACTTTTACATTTATCAATCTAAATTAATTGAGCACCCTGGGGTGTTATGTGGACACTAGACCACCTTTATGAAATCATCATGAGCCCTAGGTCAAGGGTATGGAGCACCTCTGGCCACACCTCACTAGGTCGCTCGTGTAGAGCACCTTCAGCCACACCTCGTAATCCGTAGACACTCAGCCACGTATATAGCGTAATCGCTAGAACTAGGTCATGGGCATCAAGCACCTTCGGCCACACCTTGCAAGGTCGCCCATATGGAGCACCTTTGGCCTCACATCGTAAATCGCAAATACTCGACCACGTACATAAAATCATCACAAACTCTAGGTCACGGGTATTGAGCACCTTTGACCACACCTCACTAGGTCACTCATATAGAGCATATTCGGCCACATCTCATCATCCATGGACACTTGGCCACGTATATAGCGTAATCGCGAGCACTAGGTCGTGGGCACGGAGCACCTTCAGCCACACCTTGCTAGGGCACCCTTGTGGAGCACCTTTGGCCACACCTCAAAATCTATAAACACTAGGCCACGTATATAAAATCAATCTGAAATCTAGGTCACAAGTATAGAGCACCTTCGGCCACACCTCGCTAGGTCACTTGTGTGGAGCACCTTCGGCCACACCTTGTAATCCGTGGACACTTGGCCATGAATATAAAATCATCATGAACTCTAGGTCACAGGTATGGAGCACCTTCAGCCACACCTCACTAGGTCACTCGTGTGGAGCACCTTCGGCCACACCTCACTAGGTCACTCGTGTAGAGTACCTTCGGCCACACCTCTAATTCGTGGACACTCGACCACGTATATAAAAGCATCATGAACTCTAGGTCACAAGTATAGAGCACCTTCGGCCACACCTTATCATCCGTGGACACTCAGCCACGTATATAATTCGTTAACAATTCTCAGGGGAAAAGTTTCCTTTTATTGAAAAAAATAGTACTAGTGTACATCTCTTTAAAATTCTAAAAAATTTAAGAATAAATGTCTCTTTCTTAGAAATTAATATTAATGTACACTTCTCATAAAAGTTCAATTAATTTCATTAATGATTTCTCCTTTCTTTGGAAATTAATATAAATGTACCTTTCTTGTAAAAATACAAATATTTTCGAGAATATTTTCTCTCTTCTTGGAATTTAACTATAATGCAAAATTCTTATAAGAATTCTAGTATTTCAAAAATAATTCCTCCTTTCTTGGAAATTAATTCCAATGTACGTTTCTTACAAAAACTTTAATACTTCCAAGGATAATTTCTCCCCACTTGAAAATTAATTTTCTTATATAATTTTATCAATTTCAAGAATAATTTCCTTCCTTGAAAATAATAATAATAATATCCTTTATTATAAAATTCTACTAATTCATAAACAATTTCCTTTCCTCCAATAATATATTCCCATATTTTTCAAAAATATATATTGGTGCGTAGCTTCTAGATTCCAAGAATAAATTTCATGGACTCGCCCTGAGGAGTTTTGTTCACTTGGCAATTCCATTTCCTTTCTTTTAGTTCTTGACTTAATACACTTAAAGCGTAGGGTTCTTTCTTTGTGGTCACCATGAAGTTAACACCATTCAACCTTAATCATTTTGCCAACAACGTATTCATGCTATCTTACCCATCAACATTTCAATAAACCACACATGCTAGCCCACATGCATACATTTAGGTCAAGAATGCAGAGACAAATTAAGTTCCACAAAAAGCTTGAATATAAACATTAGATTGCATAACTAGAACATGGAACAAAAGTTTAAATTGTCAACCTACCTTGCTTCCTTTCCCTTTGACTAAATCTCTCTCTTCTTCTTGGTACATTTCCCGGCCCTTTTTCCTCGGCAATTGCTCTTAATTAATTCCCTGGGAAAATAATTAAATTCTTAGGTGGGTTTTTCTTTCAATTAGGCTTTCTTATGTCAATTTATCAAATTCTTAGGCCGGTTTAATCCTTAAACATATCTAGGGTCAATTTCAATAGGAAACTATCAAATTAGGGTATTTTAAACTCTACCGCGGGTTTTGGAAGCTTGAAATCTGATTCTAGAAACTTTCTAGCAACTCCGACATTGGCGCACGGTAGAGCACAATGGCACACGGTGGCTGGGGTCGAAAGATACACCAAAATGTAGCCCGCAAGTTGAGGATGCCAGATCCAGGGTCCGTTCGGTGAATCACGACCGTTTAGATGGTGTTTTTTGGCGACAAAGTACACGGTTGGATGAACTATTTTTCTCCTGTTTCGGGCGTGTGGCGACGGCGCTCCATCAGCTGGAAGCTGGCAGATCAGGCTACCCAACGGCAGCGATGGTGTTGCCAGACGGCATCAGTCGTTGGAGATCACGACAGAGGAGGATTTTTGCAACAAAGGAAAAATGTGGCTGTTTTCGGCCGTTGTGGCATCCGTCGGCAGTCAGGAATGGTGACTGGAGGTCGGCGGCGTAAAGCTACATCGGTGGCGGGGTCTGATGGTGGCGCATGGTGGCATTTCTGCCGGCTGGAGGTGGCATGCAAGTGAGATAGAGAGGAGAGATAAAATGGTAGAGGAGAGAGAGGAAAGAAAAAATGAGAGGAAAAAAATGGAGTTTTGAGATTTTAAGGCCTCTAGGGGTATTTTAGTCTTTTTCCACTTTGCCCAAGATAAATTTCGACTGGATTCTCTAATCTAGGCAAGAATACAGGCCCATATGGAAGGAATTCGGTAATATTTTGAAGGTTTTATGCCTCCCAAATTACCTACTAACTTCTTAAAGCCAAATCGAGTTTTCTCCGTCAAATAAGATTTTTACTTCGAAAAATTCTCAAATTTTAACCTCGAGCTCAGAAAAATATGTTGAATTCAATTTGAAAAAAATCTAAATTTATTTCACCCAATTTAATTTTATTTTAAAAATCGGGTTATTACATCACTCACTCAACAATAATATGGGACATGCCATGCTTCAAACAAATAGAAGATATATAGAGTTTGACACAGTCACTCAAGTTAATGCAAATGAAAATGAATAAAGTTACTGTACTGGCAGAAGATATAATTTTAAATGTTTTTCACAAAAGGAAAATACATCCATTCTCATCATAACAAAGGATTTTGAAGTACTTTATAAGTGAAGTTAATTCTTAAAATATGAGAGATATGTGAAAAAAATTAGAAAAGAATAAATAAATGATTTGTCCTAAATAAATTATATATGATTCAAATGTTTTTCTTTTTATTTCTCTCCTAATTTAAATACTTTATCTCTTTCTTTTATTTTAAAATATCTAAACATGTTTCAAACAAATAGGAAAAAAGTATAGTTTTAATATCTTTCATAGTACTAAAGTATAATTTACTTTTAAATTTAGAGATAAAGAGAGAGAATATGAGTATCACACCTGTAAACTATAATCCAATGGCTAATAATATTGCAAATAGCAACATAATGGCAGACATAGCAGTTCTTCCTATTCAATTTCTTGGAAGAATGTATCAATGGTTTTTTATCAAAATATGGTATACACTATGTGCTACTCCTGCAAGCTATTTATAAATCAAAGATGTTGCAAGGTGCTACTGCAATAAATGCCATCCTTTTAAGAATCTTGATGTTAAGGAAACGTGTTCAAAAGACTCCAAGTCCTCTAAAATACATTCTAATCATAGCTAGCAAGTCATCTTCGTGATTATGTCAGTTCAATATTTGTGTACATAATAATAAAAAATATTTTATAACTAAGATAGTTTGATTTGTAAACTTCGGATCTTAATATTTTCTTTTAATGATTTTAGATTCTGAGCATTTAAAAAATAATATATTTCTCCATATTTAAAGAGAGATAGAAAGTAAAAAATAAAGAGATTATATTAATAGTAATTCACTTTGAATGAATTAAAGATTCAATATTTTTTAATCTCTCTCTAAATATAAAAAATATATATTATTTCTTAAATTTAAATGATCTAAACCATCTTTTAATTAGTAGGTACTAATTACTTCTTGAGCATCTTTTTGTATTTTTTATTATAACTATATAAATATATAATTTAATTGTAATTTTTAAATTTTTGTCAATTTTTAATTAAAAATTGACACAATTATTTTTTTATAATTAGTTCTTTTTAAAATTTTGTTTCACATATTTTTTTAATTAAAAAATTTAATAACAAAGATATGAAAAATTGAACACAGGTATAATCCTTATAATACTCAATACATATAATACAAAATACTTATATCTTTAATTATTCTTCCTACACAGAATTTCACAAAGCAATTAATATAACTAAATTGACTAGTCTTTGGGATGCACCCTTACAAGGGCTAGAAGATTGCGTACCTTATTGTTAAGGTACATCACATAAATACCTTATTGATTTAAAAACTCAATACATCACATAACTACTATCAGATCAAAGAAATTTGTTTTCAAAACTTTTATAACACCAAGTAATTTAATCATGAATTCCTAAATTCTCAAGGACAAAAAAAATACATATACAGTACATTCTTTCTATCACACATTCTCAATACCACTAAAAAAATAAACTAATAGCAGTTGAATCCATTTAATCATTCCATAAACAAAGAAAACACTATTATTGATTATCACATATCACAATGCCAAGTGAAATGGAAATCCCATATTTGAAAACAAGGAGGGTAATTATACAAGATCCAATATTTTAGTCCATGATAGCCTTGGAGTTTAAATTCTTAAACGGATACAACACATTCAGAAGAGTTACTTTGAAAAGGAAAAAGAAAATGAAAAAGAATGAATATAATGTTGTCCATATGCAATGTTTGGAAATATATATATGTATCAAATGGAACTATATTATATCAAATGTATTGGTAAGGATCAATGCTCTCACTCATCTCTATCTTAAACATTGTGGAATTTGTGAAAGCGTTGTGATGATTGATACCATACTAGTGCAATGACTATGTAATATCCTCACCATTTGTTAATTATAATAAGCATACTTCTCATTTTTGTGGACGACAACATGTATTTTAAATTTCACAGACATACAAAAGAATAATAATACTTTGCATCGATTATTGGTAGTCTCACTCACTCAACAATAATATGGGACATGCCATTCTCTAAAGTCTAAACCAATGGTCTAATAGGAACCACTAATGAAAAGGACCTCCATGAATACAATGGGAAAGAAATGGATGTAATCGAGGTGCAAGCTTGAGAGGCATTAATAATAATAACATAGTGATTGTTTTTGTCCAAGACATGCTCAAGTTAGAAAAAGGTGCAAGCAAAACTGACATGAAAATTAATATAATTAGCTTCTTTCTACTACTTCAAAGAAAGAAAGGAAAGAGATGAATGAAATGGAGGTGATCAACTGACAGAAGCACAGTCACTCAAGTTAATGCAAATGGAAATGAATAAAGTTACTTGACTGGCAAAAGATATATAATTATAAATATTTATCACAAAAGGACAATACATCCATTCACATCATATCAGTATATCTTTCATAGTACTACCAGTAGAATATTGTACAACCTACAAGAAAAATTGAGAAAGATTGCAGACAACACTAATAGATTTAACATTTATACTTTAATTTTAATGCTTGAGACAATGTCCATGTTTAAGATTTAAAATTTGAAGTCATCAAGCTGTAAATTTTCCATAATCAAAGGTGTAACCCAGATATCACGTGGACAGTAAATAGGGACTAATAATACACACTCTTGAGATAAAAGTGAAAATAACAACTTTCTATTTAGTCTTTCCAATTGCAATAGTTCAAAAAATGAGCCACTATAATACAAAATAACGCAATTACAAAATTGATCATCCAAACATCACTGAGGGGGAAAAATGTGTAGGAACAATAATTAGAGGTACAGGATAGCAAAAATTTATATAAACTTACAAGATTTATACTAAAAAAGTCATAGACTAAAGAACAATCAATCACAAGAGAAGCAGAGAAATGAAAAAGTCCAAAACATTAAATAAAAGAGCAAAACCTTTGGTCTTATTAGTTGAATAGAGATAGAAAACAACGACTCCAATGGCTACAAGGGAGACGGCCACACCCACAAGTATTTTATTTTTTGGTATCTGTAAGAAATCCATGTTTGGTTAGTTATACATAGTGGTTGATAATGAAGAAAGAAAGGAGCAAACTGCAAAACACACTCTCATCTTTCATCTCTCGTGTCTACAGCTTCAAACTTCATTATAACTTTGATTATGGAAATGTTACACTTCAAGTTAGTTTCCTCAAATAAAAAGTCTAAATGATAACTTAGTAAGAGACTTTCTGAGCAAGCATGACAGAAACAGGTCCTATGAAATCTTTTACATCTATGGATATTGTCTTAGTAAATTCCTAGCA
Organism: Senna siamea; assembly: GCA_031216115.1. Taxonomy (NCBI): domain Eukaryota; kingdom Viridiplantae; phylum Streptophyta; class Magnoliopsida; order Fabales; family Fabaceae; genus Senna; species Senna siamea. The sequence goes on along the minus strand of CM062363.1, from coordinate 20,119,713 downwards.
AATTTATCCATAGCTTAGTGAATTCTTAGTAAATTTATACTTCTGCACTTACCATCAATGACAAAAAATTCATTGAAATTTTTTTTACTAGAAGACAATGTTGTCTAGAGGAACAGGATGGACATAACATGAGAAAATCCTTTATGTTTTAAATACTACAACATTCAGTAAGGAAAATTTCAATCAATGCAGATAGGAAGACAAAATGTTAAAGGATATTAAATATTTTTTGTTCGCACTAAGCAGACATCAATGTTGCAGATTTTTAATTCACATTAAGCCAACAACCAAAAACCTAAAAGCTAAAACCTTTACTAAAAAAAATCCACAAACGACAACAAGAATTTTTCAATCACACAACAAAGAATTAATCAGAAGTTTAGCAATTGTGAATTCGACTACACTTTTTAACTCCATATAGCTTACTGATAAGCTTTCCATCATAAGTTGAATTCAGCACTAATTTCTATCATGCATACGAAAAAAAAATGATTAATTAATCCCAATTTCAACTAATGAATTTATGCCATGTCTATTATTTCAATCCAACACATAATGATAGTGAAAATTTATACAAGAAACAATTTTAATGAGATAATAAAATTAAGGGCAATAAATTATTTTGTCATTCGGGAAAAATATCAAGCAACACAAAGTTAATGGCTAGACTCCATAGTAAAAATGCAATAATAGAGGATTTAGATTAGTAATTGGAACCATAAGCAATAAGTGGAACAAAAATGGGATTCTATAAGTTTAAGATAGGGAAAAATAAACTAAAGAAAAATAAAAATTCCAATTTCAAACCCTTTGGACCTCAAAACCATTCAAATCAATCCATGAAGAAGCTATTTCAAACCTCCTCATGAATTTCATCCAAGACATCCTTCGTTACAGCTCTCACAAGAATGACACCTTTATCAAATTCCTCAAGCTTGACACTGTTTCCAACTTCTGGAACCCAACCATAAACTTTCAGAAACCACTAAAAGAATTAAAAAACACCAACGACTAAAATGAAACCCTCCCATTAACTCGAACCCCACAAACAAATTGAAACCTAAATCGAAACCACAACCAAATTGAAAAATAAAATGGAGAAATGGAGAAACGAAAACTCATCAAATGAGAAGGCTGAGCGAGCAAATGCGAAGGTGGAACGTGAAGCCAGCGCAAGCGAACACGAAGGTCAGATGAGATTTCCAAATTCTGTCCAATGCTTCAAAAGGAGGGAAATGGGAGGAAAAAGATGCGAAGGGAAATGTAACTTATATTTGGGAATGATGCTTCAAGAGGGAAAAGATGTGCCACAACAGGGGAAAATTTGCAGCGGGGCTTTTAATGGAACTTATAAGCACCGGTAAACTTTAAAAATAATTTCAAATAATAAGGGCACTTTCAAGGTGCCACTAAAATGAAAAAAGCCACAAATTTAGAATTTTAGTAGTGCCTAATAATCGCCAGGAAAATAAAAAAATAAAAAAATATATTATTTTAAATTTTACGGTGCTTTAGGCACCACAATTCGATCACAGGCAAAGCGACATAAAAAACTTTCAAAGCGCCTCTTCAACCGCCACTATTTTATCAATTTAGCGATGTTTTTAGTGAAGCGCCACTAATTAAGCGCTGCAAAAACCTTATATTTTTGCAATGTGTACTTTGACACATCCAAGAAGGGCCTAAGATGTGTATTGATGTAGGATAAGAAAGTAATAGCATATGCATCTAGGAAATTGAGACCCCATGAGAAGAATTATTCTACTCATGATCTTGAGTTAGCAGCCATAGTGTTTGCCTTAAAGATTTGGAGACATTATCTCTATGGATCTAGATTTGAGGTATTCAGTGACCACAAAAGTTTCAAGTACCTTTTTAATTAGAAAGAGCTGAATATGAGGCAAAGGAGAAGGATGAAGTTCATTAAGGATTATAATTTTGAATTAAAGTACCATCCTATAAAGGCAAACATAGTGGCCGATGCTTTAAGTAGAAAATCCCTTCATATAGCTCACATGATGGTAAGTGAAATGAATTTGGTTAAGAAATTTAGGGATATGAGTCTATTCACTCTAATATTACCAGATAGGATGTACCTGAGTGAAATGAAAATCAAAAATATCTTTATAACTTAAATCGTAGAAGCCCAAAGGGAAGATAAATTCTTAAAGTCCCTAAAGGATCCAAAAGAATTTACGAAAGAAATCAATGAGGTAGTAACCTTCCAGACTAGGTTGTATATCCCCGAATCAGGGGGATTGAAGGATAAAATTTTAGAGGAAAGCCATAAGAGTAACTATACTGTTCATCCTAATGCCACTAAGATGTACCAAGACTTGAAGAAAAATTTCTGGTGCCTAGATATGAAAAAGCACATAGTTGAGTATGTTGCTAAATGTCTAGTGTGCCAGCAGGTGAAGATTGAATAACAAAAACCCACAGGAATGCTACCACCTCTAGAGATTCCTGAATGGAAATGGAAGAAAATTTTCATGCATTTTATAGTAGGTTTTCCTAGAACTTAGTCAAGAAATGACACAATCTGGGTGATTGTTGACAAATAGACTAAGTCTACACATTTTCTACCTATTAGAATAAATTTTTCATTGGATAAGTTGGCCCACTTATATATACAAGAAATAGTAAGACTCCACGGAATACCTACTAGTGTAGTATCAGATAGAGATCCTAGATTTACTTCTAGATTCTGGAGAGCCTTACAAGAGGCATTTGGTACTAATTTGAACTTCAGTACTACTTATCATCCTCAAACTAATGGGCAAACTAAAAGGACTATCCAGAATTTAGAAGACATGTTTAGGGCTTGTACATTAGAACAAAAAGGAAGTTGCAATAGAATTTTTCCTTTAGTTAAATTTTCCTATGAGAATAGTTTTCACACCAGCATAGGAATGGCTCCTTATGAAGCCTTGTAAGGGAGAAAATATAGATTCACCCTTACGTTTGTTTGAGGTGGGAGAGAGACAAATATTAAGGCCAAAATTAGTTCAACAAACTACTGATCAGATAAACATGATCAAGAAGAAAATGGCTAAGGCCCTGGATAGACAGAAAAATTATGTTGATAAGAGGAGAAGTGTAACAACCGGAATCATTTTAAAAGATAAAACCCAATTTTCACGATAAATTAATGTAAGCGAAGCCTAGCACGACTTTTGAGGATAATGATTGGAAATGGAAGGTCGTTCTAAGTTAGAAACACAAGCGACCGAAAAGAAACGCGATCCGACGATCAGGAACTGACATACAAAGTTTCGTACTTTAATTTTGCAAACGGAGGCCAGGATCACTGCATGGAAATGTGTGCCAACTTTTAGAGGGAAACCAACATCCCGAAGTTTCCCCAGGTGATCCGAGAAAAGTCGGAATCACCCTCAGAAGCTTTAAATTTCTAGAAACCCTGCCATTTGTCACAATTCCTTCTCTCTCCTCACTCTACTTTCTCTCTCCTAACTCTACTTTCTCTCTCCTCTCTCTCCTCCTTCCTCCACCGCGCGCTGCCACCAGAGCTACCGTGAGCCACCACCAGGCATACCAATCGACTCCCCTCGCCACCCTCGACTTTCAGCAACCACCCACGACTGCCAGCGCCGCCATAAAACGGCGTTTTCTTCCCCCATTGCGTGAAAACTTCGCCAGATGAGATCTTCGCCATCTGCCACCATTGGCTATCACCGCCCCCACCATCGTGTAGCCTGAGCTGCCAGCTTCCTCCACTAGCTCACCGACGATGAAAGGAGGTCTGATGCGCCTGGATCAAGGCTTTTTTTGTCTGTCATGCGTCGTTCTTCGAGGCCAGAAAATGCCATCCAAACGGCCATGAAACGTCGCGCCACCACCATATTCGGACTCCTCATCTTGCAGGCTTCACCGTGGTGTAAATTTCGAGGCCAACTGCACCCCTCCACCATGCGGTGCCATGCCAGAGTATCTGGATATACGCGGGGAGAAATCGAGACCACCCCGGGATAGATTTCTATCATCTGACCACACTGGTAAGGTCTGATTTCCCAAAAATTGATGAATTTTGATTGAAATAGCTACCGAATGTAATTAATAAATAAATTGACCTAGGAATTAGGATAATCGGACTTAGGATCGTAAAACGGATGACGTGACAAACTTTATATTCATTTAAATGTCCAGGGAATTTAATTGGCTTAAAAATCGAGATTTCATGAAGTTATGAATTGGTTCGGAGTAGCAGGAGACCAGGTAGGATGATTTATGTTTTCTGAGTATTAGATTTGACCTAGTGAATACCTAAACGATTAGATTTAATTGCATGGATTTACGTGCTACTTTCGATGGACTAAATTGCATGACTTTGTGCTGGATATCCTAATTGCATGTTAGATGTTTTGTTTATCGAGTTTAGATGCCCTTAGGACATATTTACTTAGGGTAGGGTACTTGATAGCCGGTATGGGACGGCCGTTAAGTATCCCGAGTACAGGGAGTTTTAACGTGATATTTTTTTTACCAGATTTAGCCTGTGCTGCGTTAGGGATCACGCGATAAATCAGGATGACCCTAAGAAATGTTTAAGGAGTATAAGAGGCGATAGCCTACACGGGGAAATGTTGTGATTTAGACGTAATACCCTAGAACCCTGAGGAATAGTCGACCGTGAGCATATGAGTTCGAATAGACTGTATGAGGATGAGAATTGGCGTATGTGCAGATGCTAGGGGACGCCCTAGACATTGATTCTCACCCGGTCCTTGAGTGAGTGATTGGTGTTACGAATCACACTCACAATATAGGCTAGATTAGGGCGATTGGTTTTACAGATCACACCAAACGAAAAGAGAGGTAATCTCTCTAGATGATGTGCAATTGGATGACGATTTAGATTGGGTCGCAGAGGACTTATGGCCTAGATGGATTTAGATACACCGGGCATGGGATTTAACCTGATTTCTATAATTGATTTTTAAAGAAATGAATTTTTATGATTATGATTATTCGCCGCGATTTCCATGTGACAAAATGATTTTAAAGATAAGGTATTTCACTAATTTTGAACTGATTTTGGGAAGTTATTTTCGGTGCTTGCACCGTTGACTATTCAACCAGATTTTGAACTGTATTTGAATTGTAAATTATTCTACTAGGATTTTATATCTCATCAGGTTGTTTACTCAGATGAACAGGAACAGGGACAGGAACCTAGACGTTAGTTGGACGATGACTTGGTGATAGACAGAAGAGAAGCTTAGTCTAGGCTTGAATGTCATTGTATATATTTTTACTGATGATGATGTATATTAGTTTTCTGTAATTTCTGCTTGCTGTGGTTATTGGATTGACTGTATATGTATAAAATAGGTGACTGTTGTATTATGGATATGTTTGAAATACAGAGAAAACTCTGCCGAATTTTTGGTAGGGTTTACCATTGTAAACCTAACTAATTAAATTGGAATTCACATTAAATGTTTGATATGGTGTATATATGGATTTAGTTTTCATTCCAGAGTAATTTATGATGTATGTATGTATAATTAGTATAGCTGCATGTGAATTTGGGTTAAACAAAATCCAAATGGACACTGGGAAGTCTATTTGGGTTACGCTTAACTTGTAGTGATCCCTTGACATTCCCACCTCGGGAATAACTATTTGGAAAACCCATACGCTTCCGCTATGAGTGCGTATGTTGTATTAGGGGGTCGTTACAAATATGGTATCAGAGCCCGGTTTGTCGGATTGTATGGTTTAGTGGGCTAGGGATTGTGAATCTTCGGGCTTGCAGCTTTAGGGTTTTGATTGATTTAACTCTGGAATGTTAGGACCTGATTTTGAACCGATAAGTAACAGAATGAATTTAATGCCTTTCTATTAACTGTTGCTATTATGACTGATTTGTTTGCTTCTGTGTTAGATAAATATGGCAGAATCTAGTCGGGATGCCACTCGCAGGCCCAGAGGAAGGCCAAGGCACAAGAACCAGGGTGCTTCGAGTAGTGGTAGCATAGAGACTGATGTCAACATGCGCGATATGATGGAATCTATCTGTATGATGGCTGATGCGATGTGAGGTCAAGCCACTACCAGTGCTAATGTGATGAGACAGCAGCAGGAAGACAGACAAACTAGAAATGATAGAGCCACTCAACATGCTAACCCGTTGTATTAGGGATGGATCGAGTTTCAAAGAGCAGGTCCATATCCATTTGTAGGTGCCTCCGATCCAGCTGTTATAGAAGCCTGGGTGAAAGATATTGAAAATATTTTCAGACTGTTGCAGTGTGATGACGAGTAGAAAGTTACATATGCAACATACATGTTGAACGGCGAAGCAGAACTCTAGTGGACAGGTGCCCAGCAACTGATGGAAAGCAGAGGCATTCCGCTTACCTGGGAGTCTTTCAAGAGAGTCTTTATGGACCAGTACATACCTGAGAGTGTAAAACAATCAAAGGAAGCACAGTTTCTGAAGCTCACATAGGGAGGCAGGCCATTTGAGGAGTATTTGAAACAATTTGAAGAATTATCACGATACTCCACCTACGTGCGTGGAGGCTCCATTCGACAGCTGCTAGCTGGGGGAGGAAGCTGGCAGCTCGACCTACACACTGGTAGTGGTGGTGACGGTCAACGGTGGTCGACGGCGGCGATCTCAGCTGGCGACGTTTTCACACGACAGAGGGAAAAAGCTTCATTTTCTAGTGACTCTTGCAGCCGTTGGTGGCCGTGGGTGGCTACCTAAGGTTGAGGGTGGCGAGGGGTGTCGATTGGTAAGTCAGGTGATGGCCCACGGTGGCCCAGGCGGTGGTGCACGGTAGAGGAAGGAGGAAAGAGAAGAGAGAGAAAATAGAGTGAGGAGAGAGAGAGAATTGTTGAAAATGGCAGGGTTTCAGGGAATTTAAAGCTTCCAAGGGTGATTTCAAATTTTTCAGAACCACCTGGGGAAACTTCGGGATGTCATTTTCCATCTGGACGTTGACACAGGTCCCTATGCAGAGGTTTCGGCCTTCGTCTGAGAAACCGAAGTCCGAAACTCCGTTTATAAGTATTTTATCACCGGGTTGCTTTTCCTTTCAACAGCTCACATTTCTGACTCTGAAAAGCCTTGTGCTAGACTCCGTTTACATGAGATTAATGTAAAAATTTGATTTTATCTTTTAAAATTAGTCTCAGTTATTACAAGAGTGGTCCCTCAACTTTTTGGAAATTACAAATAAGCCCCTAAGGAAAATTGCCATTTTGTTATTTAGTCCAAATTGGCCATTTTTGCTCTAATTTTCACCCTATTCGGCCTCATGGTATAAAAATCACTTAAATAAGATTTTATAAAACTTCTTTTTGTGATTTTACTAATTTATCCTTATTTTATAAAAATTATAATTTTTTCCCTAAGGCAAAATTACCATTTTGCCCTTTTTCTTTCTTCTTTGAAGCATAGTTGGACAAGGATTTCTAATATCTATTTTTCTTGAAATATTTAAGATAAAAATTTAAATTTTCTACATTATGTAAAATTACTAATATGCTCTCATGGTGAAATTATGATTTTACCCTTCTCAGGAAAAATTGTCTTCTTGACAACAAAGCATATAACTAGATTCTTCTTCTCTCTTAAATGAAAATAATAAGAGTCCTTTGATGTAACTTTATGAAATAAGAGAATTAAATCAATTTTCCCCTTCATGGTAAAATTACTATTTTACCCTTCCTTACCAAATTTTCAATTTTATTCTTTTATCATAAAAGTGATTATATCGTGATAAAAATGTCCATTCTAACTCCTTAATAAATCATCCTTAGCAACCTGCAAATAATACTAACAATAATAATGGTAACAACGTCATCATAAAAATAAAAGTGTTTGGAGCAGATGTTACACACATATTTATATATTTAAACATCTTTCCTTTCCAAATTCCTTTTTTTCTGTGTATGTATATTTAAATTTGCTACACGTGTACTTTTGAGTTCAATTCCACTTGCTTGTACTCCTTGCATCTCCACTCGATCATGCAAGCTTCTCACCTTGCATTATTCATGCCTATGCATGTTCCTCACTCGGTACCTCCAAGGGATTCACACAAGCCCACATTTTAGCAATACACCTTTATGTATTAGAATTTAGTCCATGTGAGGCCTACGTGGGTCAAAGAAAAAAGGGGTTAAGCACCTTAATTCTATTCCAAGCATCTTAATTGTCACATCTTTCAGTTACCTTAAAGATAAAGTCAAGGGGAGGAAGAGAAACTAGTAGTACACATCCCTTCCCTCTCTCTTCCATCTTGCCGCTTCACTAAGTCTATATATATATATATATATATATTTAAGTGTTATGCTTTTATTCCAATTTCCAATTGTCCTTGCCATGATTTTATACAAAATCCAATTCACTCCTTCCCTTGGTATCTTGGCTAGATAAATAAAAAATAAAAAAAGAAAAATTAAATCAAGAACCTCAAAATTTATTGAAGTACATCAAGAACCTTAATTTTATGCAATGTCATCCTTTCCAAAATTTTCTCTAAATATTACATCACAAGCAATTGGACATAGTTCATGGCAATTTATATGATTAAATCATAAATTTAAATATACTTGCAAGAACATGGGGTATTACAACTGGTAACTCTCGGGTTTGAAAAAATTTTAGGGCAGTAAGCTACAAGTCGATTGCCAGGAAAGTGGAAGTTGACTTGCAGGCCTCTGTTTTGGAAAAATGAACTCAATGACAAATTTTAATGCACACTTAACCCAATATTTCACTCAAATGTGAGATTTAAACTTGAAATGTAATGGGTAACATGAGAAATGAGAATGTTTTGAGAATAAAGGAGGAAAAGAATAGAAATATGAAATTTTAAATGGGCATGAATCATAAATGAGAATAACTATGAATGGTTGATCTGCGAGAATCACTGTAAATGGTTATACCACGAGAATTGCTGCAAATGGTTATACTGCGAGAATCGCTGCAACTGGTCTCTGACCTCTAAACTATTGCAGACGATAAACCACGAGAATAATTACAGATGATTAGCCACAGAATATTGCAGACGGTAAACCACGAGAAAAATTGCAGACGGTGAAACCACGAGAATTATTGCAGATGGTCATGGACCATGAGAAACTCATTTATGAATGGAGATTTGTAAAGATTGGTTTATGATTCTTTTGACTATGGCCATATCAAAAGTCTTTGATTCTTTGTTTATGCTCAATATTGATATGTAGATATTATCTGTTACCATTACCTTCTGGGAATATTACCTGGGTACTAAAAAATTTATGGATTATCTATGTATTCATAAGTATATGTAAGATACTTGCACAATTCATGTATATTCTTCCAATAGTTAAAATGTTTTAATTGTTAATAAAATAAATAGAGTATTTTTGTATTAGTACGGTGGTACAAGTCAGCAATTTTCTAAAGACATGTGATTATTGCTACTGAGAAACCTTTCTCATTAAATGCTGAATTGTGTCAAATACCTAGGTTTCAAATCGTGCTAGAAGTGGAAGTGGAGATAGTAGAGATACCCTTTCTTGGTTAATTTCCAGTTATTAAAGATACATGGATTATATATGTATGGGAAGTTCCTCCCACCCCTTGAATGTATGCAGCCTTAGAACAATATAGTAATATTTTTACATGCCCGTTACCCTGAATCCTTATAAATATACATTGGAAGGATCAGGGGGATAATTTTCTGTAAGAAGAGGGCATATATGTATTAAGATATGTGAGGTAGGTACCTACTAGTAATTTTGCTAAGGGTTATCATTAGCAGGCCTGTTGTCTCCTTACCCTTGGTTAATACACTCACACATCTATAGGTGTATGTATAGACACATAGAGGATTATATTTTGTAAGGAAGATTATGTAAATCTAAATGTGAATGTAAATATATATATGTTATCTAAATCATTTAATTATTTTCGCTGCGTAACGTATGAGAATCCTGAGTGTAGTAACCCAAACTAGTAACACTTAATTAATTAACTTGGCAAAAAGTTAAAAAATTTCTCAAATAGAGGTAGTAGTAACTCACCAATCCTATATATATATTATACTGTATTACTAAAATAACTAAAAGGAACCTTAGGACTAGGTTGTTACAAGCGTAGTTTTCAAACTCTAAAGGAAAAGTTAACCACTGCTCCAGGATTAGTAATCTCGAACTCAATAGAGCCTTTTGACGTATATACAGATGCATCAAGGAAAAGTTTAGGATGTGTCTTAATGCAAGCCGAGAGAGTAGTTGCTTATTCATCTAGATAGCTCAAGCATGTAGAGCATGATTTAAAGTTAGCAGTTATAGTGTTTGCCCTAAAGATTTGGAGACATTACCTATATGGGGCTAAATTCGAGCCTTTTAGTGATCATAAGAGTCTTAGGTATCTGTTTGATCAAAAGAAATTGAACATGAGGCAGAGAAGGTGGGTAGAATACTTGAAAGATTTTAATTTTAAGATAAAGTACCATGCAGGAAAAGCTAATGTGGTAGTCGATGCATTAAGCAGAATATCCTTACAAGTAGCCAGTTTGATGGTAAATGAGATGAGATTACTCAAGAACTTTAGGAATCTCAGCCTCATTGTAATTTCCCTTCCAAAGACATTAGTGATGAATGACTTTCAAATAAGTTTCGATTTGAAGGGCCAGATTAGACAAGCCCAACAAGAAGATGAATCCCTAGGAGTTTATGTGAACCAAACATATTTTAAGCTTGCTACTAATGGAATATTGATGTTTAAAAACAGAATATTGATCCCTAACCATCAAGAACTAAGGGAGAAATTGTTAGTAGAGGCTTATCATAGCTATTACACTATTCACCCAAGCATTTCCAAGATGTACCAAGAGCTGAAAAGAAACTTTTGGTGGTCGGGTATGTTGAAGGACATCGTAAAATATGTGCATGCTTGTCTCACCTGTCAGCAAGTAAAGATATAGCATCAAGGACCCGCAGGGTTATTAATACCACTGGAGATACTAGAGAGAAAATGGGATCAAGTAACTATAGATTTTATAGTTAGACTACCTAGAACCTCAGCTAGTTACGATTCCATATGGGTGATAGTGGATAAATTGACCAAATCTGCTCACTTCTTACCTATTAAGATAAAATATTCTATGGAAAAGTTAGCCTAAGCATACCTTAGGGAGATTGTAAGATTGCATGGAGACGATAATAGTGTCAGACTGAGACCCTAGATGCACATCTAGGTTTTAGCAATCCTTACAGAAAGCATTGGGAACCCAACTTAAGTTTATCACTGCCTACCATCCTCAAACTGATGGACATTCTGAGAGAACAATACAGACTTTGAAGGATATATTGAGAGCGTGTGCTAAAATAGAAGGGAAGTTGGGATAAGTACTTACCCTTGGTAGAGTTTACCTATAATAATAGTTATCACTCTACCATAGGCATGGCACCATATGTCGCTCTGTATGGAAGAAGCTATAAATCACCCTTGAGCTAGGTAGAGATGGGCGAGAGTACCCTGTTAGGACCAAAGATTGTATAGGAAACCACTAATAAAATCAAGATGATCAGGTAAAAGATGAAGGTTGTCCAACAGAGACAGGAAACCTATGCCAATAGAAGGAGAAGACCTTTGGAATTTAATGAAGGAGATCATGTGTTTCTAAAAGTGTCACCCACTATAGGTATTGGTAGACAAATAAGGACAAAGAAATTAGGTCCCCGATTCTTAGAACCATTCCAAATCCTATAAAGAGTCAGTCCAGTTGCCTACCAATTGCCCTAACTCACTAGTTGTCAAATTTGCATGACGTATTCCACGTCTCGCAACTTCAAAAATATATCCTAGATCCCACACATGTATTGGGGAATCAACCCATAATATTAAAGGAAAATTTAACTTATGAATCTACTCTTGTCCAAATCATAGACTTTAAGACTAAAAAACTCCAAAATAAAGTAATTCCCTTGGTTAACATACTTTGGCAGGATGTTGCAACCTAAGAGATGACGTGGAAAAAAGAGAAAGAGATGAGACAACATTACCTGAAACTGTTTACAGGTATGAATTTTAGGGACAACATTCTTTAAAGGAAGGAGGATTGTAATACCTGCTTCCCTGAATCTTATTTTTAGAAATAATTTTGGAAATCTTTCTCCAATAGACCTAAATGAAATAAGGAAATTAGGGTTAAAATAAGAGGGACTAAAGTGCAGTTTTCCTATTTTTGCTGTGAGGTCCCTGAAGTATGGCTATTTCACCCTTTATTCTCATATATGTGTTTCTTCACCCACACCAAAAGAGGAAACCGACACTCCAAGGAAGAAAAGAGGAAGAGAACCAGGCAAGACAAGAAAAGAGGAGGAAATCAAGGGAAATTCATCCATAACTGGAGTGGAGGTGAGAACTCTTCTTCCATAGCTTGATAATCATCGAAGCATCATCTAGGAGGTAGATTTCCTTTCTTAGAACCTACAATATGCTAAAATTTGAGGGAGAAATTTGAAATACAAGAATAAGGCATTTTGAATTTCTGATGATTTTGAGTAAGAGAAACTGAGTTTGAGATTTTCTTGAGGTTAGGAAATGACTTCCAAACTAAAATGCTAGGATTATTTACTTCCATTTAGCAATTTCAAGATTTAAACCAGATTTTTGTAAGATATTTTTTTCTTTCACTCAGTTTGCATGTTGGATTTTCTGACTGATTGATGTTTTAGACCTAAAAATTTATAGGTTTTGCACAAAAATGGTTAGGGACTAAGCTCATGCATTTCAAATTTGTTATGGACTGGAAATCTGGGCTGAAATCTTGAGAAAACTGACATTCCTAGATAGTCAAAGAATAGAACAGTTGACTGCCAGCATGCACTAGTTGACTGTCATGTTCTTAGCAAGCCCAGAATTTACATCTAGAGGCAAGGCAATAGACTGCTCGACATGCATCAGTCAACTGTTGGGCCCCTGTAAGCTCAAAAGGGCACAAAGAGGTGCAGCAGTCGACTTCTAGGCATGCAGCAATTGACTGTCGAGCTATTTTCTTATGGAGTCCAGCCTTTTAGAGAGCAATCAGTCGATTGACAACCCCCTAGAAGCTGACTGGTAGCTCCCTTGATGTGAAAAGTGGTTTTAAAAAATGAATTGAGCTTGGAAACCCCTAGTTTTAATTTGAATAAGGTTCAAAATATCATCATACATGGGTTCTTTACACTTAAGGTTCTTTACGCTTCCACATAAAGTATACTATTTTGTATGTAGGTTGCAAATAAGGGGGTCGTTACAGTTCTTGCCTACCGTATGGAAAAATCTAAAATTAAAAAAACTAACTACTTTCCTAAACCCATAACCATGGATATAGTTCAAATGGAACCAAGATTTTGGGATAAGAATCCCAACAACATCTCCCCAAAAATCTTCCCAAAATCATTTTATTTCAAACCATCATCGCAAATTAAAAATCATAGGTTTATGAGTTCATTTTAGTGGATTTAGATTCCATATCCATAAAACACTATAAAGAACAAAATGATCCAACAAATTGGACACATTCAACTATACAAATTTTAAAAGTACTCACATTTTATGACTAGAACAAAGAGCCTAATAAAATAAAAAATTTTCTCAACATTTTAATCCAAGAGGCTATAACTACTAGGATTCAATTGATTCTTGGAACTGTGTCTTTTGGTACCAAAACAAAAAATTTCACCATTCCTGGCTAATATATTTCAAACATAATGTCTAGTACAATTTGCCTCATTAGTTCAATTGTTGGTGGAAATTTTTTGGTCCCATTCCAGAAATTTACCATGAATATATCAAACATGGTTTGCAGGTCTTCACAAAAAGGATAGATCGCTCTGAAGACCCATTCCCAATTGATATGCACTTCTTTTCTAAACTTTCCCTTGCCTAGATATTCTCCTAACGCCACAAATATTTCAAACCAAATACTTAATACTTTGCCCATCTTACAAAGAATCCCATATGTCAAATGGTGGGTTGTATTCCAACAAGACAAAGGAAGCTCTAAAAATGTAAGTTTATGGTTTAAAAGGAACTCTAAATTCCTTTCTTGTCATGATTCTAAAACCTGTCTTCCTTAATTAAAGAGATCAAATTTAGTCTAAACTGTCTTCTTCAACAAAAAAAGATGACTTCACAAAGCAACTATGAAACATGTTTTAGTTGTTAGAAAATGAATAAAAACAACAATCATCATCAACAACCTCATCTACCTCTTCTTCATCATCCACAATAGCAATAGAGATTGAAGATGATTATTATGGGATCAACCTAAATGATGATTAAAACAACCTATTGTAAAAAATTATATTCAAACTTTTGTAACCTACTAAACCAATTGTAGGTTATTTAAACTTTGTAACCTTCTAAATTGATTATCGGTTAGCACTATAACTCTATAAAAGGAGTCATACAACTCTTCAAAGGGTGTCAAAAAATAGAGAGGAATTTTTGAAAGAGAAAGTCTGGAAGAGAGTTTGAAATGTAAGATTTCTTTTCTACAAACTATTCTTTCTAAAATATAAACTTTTTTGTTATTTTCATCTACTTTCATTCTCTCTCTCTCTAGACAGTCCAATGTAGACTACCGCCATCTGGCCTTTTTTATTTTAATTTAAATACTACATCCATCTCTTCTTCCTCTTGTCATTCTAGTGCAAATTATTATCGTTCTAACATTATTTTTATTTTAATTTTACATACTTTTTAGTTAATGTTCATGAATTCATCTATACATTAATACATTAGAAGTTTATCTTCTCCCTACTTCTCTCGTCCTTCCTGTCTCTCTTCCCCTTTGATGCCTCTCCCTCAACTTTGGTATCAGAGCCTAAAGGGGAACTAGGGATGTGCAGGATGTGTATATGTTAAGATCTTTTCTTTTTTATTTGTACAATAACTATTTTCTATTTTATGTTTCCATAATTAAATGCCGAGTATGATAACACACATTACTCTGCAGGGTAAAAGTGATCTTAAAATATCATTAGTCTATGAGGTTATACCTACTGGTTACATGAAAAGGTTTATGCGAGGAAGAACTGGCTTCTATTATTTCTTTGAATTTGCTAAGATAATTTTTTTCACTCATCAAGGTCAAAAAAAATTAATGACCTCAAGTAAGAGATCTTGTTCTTTAGTTTTGACATTAATTTATTTTGTGGATTTTAACAAAGAAGTGGTGTTGTCTTCTTGGATAGGGTTAACCTCTCTAGAAGAATGTTCTTTTTCTGAGAAATCTACCATGCATTGTTAAGTTGTTCTAAAACTGATTCTTCTAAGTATAAGGCCCTAATTTTCTTGTTTAACCTACAACATTTAGATATGTGGCTAAGTTTACCAGATCTGTAATAGGTTACCAGTTTCCTTGGGAAAGCTACTAGTCATTTTGTTCTAATTTCTTTTTTAGGATTTTTCAGTGAGGTGCTAGGTTTGTTTGGTTTTTGTTCAAAGTTATGGTAGTGCTTGGATTTATGTTTTGGTTTGGGCTTTTTTCAAGGATAAAATCCAAATTGTTCACAAAAAGAATCTAGTTCTTTACTATCTTAGGCCTTTTCTTTTGCTAATTGCCTTTGTATTTTGTCATCTTGGCAGATTTTAACGGCTACCTTTTGGATGTAAGTAGTGAGTTTTCCATAACTCAAATGCTAGTAAGGCCTGATCTAATTGGTGGTTTGGTTTCTAATCTTTTCTCTAACCTTATCCCCTAAAGATTTAAAAAGTCTAGCTAAATATTTTTCTTTCCAAAAGGGTTGGTGACTGTCTTCTCTAGTATTGTAACATCCGCTCCAATTATGATTAAAGAGATGTTTGATAATTGTTAATTTAATGTTTAATGCTTTATATGTTGCATTAGTGCATATAGTTGCAATAGCCTAGGGACTAAATTGAAAGGAAATAAATAAAGATTTAGCAAGAGATGGTTAGAGACTCAATTGAAAAGGGAAAAGATGAGGGAGTCTAAGAGGGCAAAATAGCTCAAGGACCAAATAGAAATTTCCTCGAATCCCTTAAACCCTAGTAGCAGCCCTAAACCCTCCCACACTTCCAACCTTTAGCATTTTTAAAGAGAGAAGCAGAGGGACAGGTAGAGAGAGAAAGGGGTGAGCTAGGGCAAGAAAGAAGAGATTTTGCTGAAGGAAAGGCAGATTTGAGGCTAAGAATCAGTCCTACAAAAAGGGGAGAGCCTTTATAACACATCCAACACACAAATTTGTAAGGAATCAAGGTAGCAAACCTTCCTAAACCCCTCTCTTTTTTTTAACTATTTACTATTGCTGGAAAATATGGATTTTTACATGTTTAAACTAAGAATGGGATTAAACCTATATTCTGTAAGCTTTTTCTATTTTTATGGGATGTTGTGTTGCTGAATGTATACTTATATATGTGCTTGTAATGGATTGGAAGGGTTGGGTTCTGTTCATCTAGAGATATAGACTAGTTTTCCTTGAATGTACCATATTTGAGCTAATGGATGAGAAATGTTTAATGAGAAGTAAAGTTTTTTGTATGAAAATTAAGTTCATGCATTTAGAATTGAAAATAGAATGCATTCTGGACTTGGTACTATCAAAATTATATTTTCTAAATTGCAACGGAGCATAGCAATCGACTGCTATATATGGGGCAATCGACTACCATGTTCTTGGAAAACCTAGAAGTGCAGACAGAGGCTTAGCAGTCGACTGCCAGATTCCTAATAGTCGACTATCGGGTGGGGGTCTGCACTAAGAAGTCGACTGGCCATCCTTGCAGTCGACTATCATGCTCTTGGAAACTCAGAAGTGCAGACAAAGGCTTAGCAGTCGACTGTCAAATTCCTAACAGTCAACTATCGAGCCCGATTTTGCACTAAGCAGTCAACTAGCCATCCTAACAGTCGACTATCGTGCTCTGATTTTCGCCCAGGACGCGTTCCAGTAAGCCACCAGCCAACTGGTAGTTACTAGCTTGTTGTTTGTCACTTGAGAAATACAGAGAGCCACCAGTCGACTACTAGCCTTCCAACAGTCGAATAGTAGCCCTCTAGCTTTCGAAATGAGATTTTTAATGGCAAATGAGCTTGGTAATTCTCCATACTAACTTAATTCAAGGCTTGCAACATAGGTAAGCAAGGAAACTAAAATTTTTGGGTGATGAGACCCTTGTGATATTAAAACAAAGAGAGAGCAGAAAACACAAAAAGGGAAAGAGGAAAGTATTCTCCGTGTATGCCTTAGGGTAGATAGGCTCATGATCGAGTGACCGATTATCGGTATGGGACGGCCATTTGGCATTCCATGATTGTGCCATAAATTAGGATGGTTAAACATCCACTTGAACTTAGATGATTTTGAAAACACCGTGATGGTTGCAAACTTTAAGTTAGTGTCATCTCCCAAGGACCATATGAGAAACCTATACTTAGAGTTAAGCATAACCATGGGCATGGGCCCATTCACCTTTAGAGTATATTTAGAGAATAGCGTACCGGGAGTGTGATCCACCTCAAAGGAATGGTGGTGATTCCATAGTATTATGATCTGCCCAAAAGCAGAAAAGAAATGATCCGGGTAGAGTTGACGGTGATCTCATGAGAGTATACCAACCCCGTTTAGGATGAAAGGGAGGAATCCCACTGGTCAGGGATGATCTGTCGAAAAGGGACAGGGACCATTAAGGTACTTGGATCCACTGAGGGATGCCTCAAAATGTACAAAAGTTAAGGCATGGCTAAATAGACATGCACTCATTCATATAGACAGTGGTGCATGGAGTTGTTGCTAGGAGACTCTCCCAATTACTCTTAGGGTGTTTTATATACTGCTCATATGTTATGAAAATGAAATTATGGCATGTTTACTATCACATATGTGTTTTATAAGAAATTTTTTATGAAGATAATAATGATGAATGCACTTCTTATGTTTAAAAGATGATATGTTTTGATGAATATGCATATGTATGAGTATATACCATGATTAAATGTTACATGCACTCTATCCCAATAGTATGTGATATGTTTTATGAAAGAATGTAAAGTTTTTCTATACGAGCATGGTGGTACATGTCAATGGATTTCGTAACAGGTTGTATTGCTACTGAGATTCAATTCTCACGTTATTGTTGGCATGTATTAGATGTGTAGGTCTCGAGTTGGAGAAAATGTAAAGTATGAGTAAGTACCCACTGTGGGCTACATAAAAGCAACCTTTTTGAGATAGAATAGGCACTTGTTTTATTTGTACTAGCTTTCATGATATTTTGGGAAAGGCTAGTAATGGTTTATTTTGTATAGCCTAGTTAGACGTAGATGTGAACGAAGGGATGCTTAGATGAAATTATAGTGGCATGAGTGGTAGGATTGTTACCTCTATGTCTAATAGTTAACTAATTGTATTTAATTAAAATGCATGTCTATATATAGTTAATCCAGGGTTATTATATATATATATTTATCCCGCTGCAATGTTGAGAGAACCCGAGAGTAGAGACCAAACCAAATGGAACTTAATTAATCAACTTGGTAAAAGTTTAAAATTGACTCGGGTAGAAGTGATAGTAATACACCATTATTATGATAATTATATACATTATACCTTCAAACACTTAAAAGGAACCATAGGCTAATGGGGGTGTTACAAGTATAGAACCTAGTTAGGAAGGTATCTCTATACCATCTAAAGTCAGCCAAGGTTCAACATTTAAGATTTGAAAATAACTCAGCAAACCTATCTTTCCACAAAGAAGGATCTCTTATGAAATGTTGCACTATTATAAAAATTAAGCCATTTACTGCATTAGAGAGAGCTTCCTCATTTTCTATAATGGGAGTTCCATCTAGCTTAGTTTTGATGGCTCTAAAAATGTTTTCTTTTTATTCATTTGAGAGATAATTATCCCACCAAACTTTAAGTTGGCCAAAAAATCCTGTGACTAAAATATGCATTATTGCCTCTTCGGAATAGTGATGGGTTGTTTGATAGGCAATGCTCATCATTGTTATATGTTGAAGAATATTAAGGATATTATATTCAATTTGACCATCTATATTCTACTCATAAATATCATTTTAATTAAAATGTTTACAATTTTGGCTTTATTCTTATAATAGAAGATCAAGGATATTACTTTCGAATAATAATATTTTGATGGGTTTCTCCAATTTTGGGAAGAAGTTTGGATGGGGTTAATTTCTAAATCTTCTAAAAACTTAGAAGAAGAAATTGAATCTTCTTATTTGTTAATGTTATTAATTGCTGGTTCCCTAGAAGAATGTTGTGGAGTTTCTAGGACTACTAGTCCTTTTAATCTTTCATCTATATTTTTCAAAATTTTTGATCTTGGAGAGGTATGGCAGTCGTTTTTAAATTTTGTTTTGATCTTAATTGGTAAAAGTTGAGGTTTAAATAATGGCCTTTCAATTTGACAAAATCTTGAAGAGGACGGTTGGTCTTTTGAATTATTGGAGAAAAGTTCTCCTAAAATTTAGAGGTACTTATTGGTGTAATTATTTTGTTCCATCAAGCTTTGGATATCTAAAGGACTAATTTGTTCTCTTACGTCTTTTAGTTTGAAATGGGAGGCAAAGATTAGTTTTTACTATCTTGGACACTACAGAGTTTAAAGGATTTTGGAGGAGGGAATTCCGAGATGAGTGTATCACCTTTAGTTGTATGTCAAGTGGCATTAATTCAATTTGAAAATGGATATTCAATTCCTTTGTCTAAAGTATAAGCTTCAAACCAATCAAAGAAAGGAATATTCAATTCAATTTTCTCAATAAATTTGCAGAAATTCTCTTGGATTTGTTTCCTTTGTGTTTTATTAAAAGTTCTAAAGAACCATTCCCTATGAAGAGTATGTTCCTTTGAGTAAAAATCTTATTGTAAAGATGTTTTGTCTATCAAACTTACGACATTAATTTCATATAGTTCGTTCATTGAAAAGTATGTTGATGATTGTATAAACCTTTAGTCTTCCTCATCTTTTTGATATGTGGTCCTATGGGGGCTAGAGGATTTGTCTAACCCTTTAGGTGGATGGTGAGTGGAATGGTTGAATGAATGGTTGAACAGGACCTTCTTGGAGGTTTTGAGAGGGTAGATTTGAAATCTTCAGATCTCATAGATTTGGTTCCAAAATATGGTTCCAATGCCAAATGACCTTCTTCTATCAAACGTTACTTCTACCCTTCCAGCTTAAGTTTGAATCATTTTTTCTAGTTCAGGAGATGACTTTGGCAAGGAGGGAGCTGCCTTGTCAAGGACCCAGGTTTCAAGCAAGGTTACCTCACTCCAAAGGATGGCTTCCGGTACTATGACATTTTCTTTTTCCATATCAGTTAAGAACAAGTGGTATCTCTTGATCTTTTTGGTTTGAGGGTCCTAGACCTATCTGAATTCATTACCTTATATTGAATTCTATAGGTGAGGGCTATGGGAATGGATCTAGATTTCATGTCAAAAAAAGATAATTTAACGTTTAAAAGAGAATTTCCATTATGTTTTTATCCATAAGACTGGCAAGCCTATCCAGATAGCAGTTAAAATATATTAGTCCAAAGCAAAGACTGGATTCTATGACTCCTAAAAAGGAATGTTGAAATTTATTGTCCTTGGTATCGCTTAGACAGAGGAGAACAGAGGTGTTCTGTCCTTCTCTGACCAAGGGTTTTATGGTAACTTGGACACATCCTATATAGACGAATTTATATTTGTTTGTATAGTTTGATAGATTTTTCAGACAATAGGTAAAAAGTGTCATTTTGAGGGTCAATGGGGACTACTTCTTCGACTATCTTGATTATATAATCAGACCTTCTGAAGAGGTTTCCATCTAGTTTATTCAAGTCATTGTTTGGAATTATAGGTATTTCCCAGTTGTCAATGTCTTGAGAAATATCTTCAAAACATATTTATTATTTAAAAATTCTGTTTAAAGAGGAGGAGGAGGAAGCTTGTTTAGAAGGAGCAGAAGGAGAACAGGAAAAGTGAGATGACAATGACTTAAACATAATGACTTTAAATCTCCCTTCTGATATCATCACCATTAGGTTCCATAGTGATGTAGGAATGAGTATATGCTAAAGATCATTTTATTAAAGAAAAACTCTTTTTTTAAAAAAAATAAATACCTTATCCTAGCCACCGTCTTACATGTGGTCCTAAATATACCATCTACTACTAGTTTCTATCGAATTCTGGACTTACCACCTTACCACAAGGAATTACTGCCATAACCTCACAGTATAATCATATTTGAGGATCACTTTTACACTACAGAGTAATACATGCTATCAGACTCGGCATTTGTATATGTGTGTGTGTGTGTGTATCTATGTATGTTTAATATTAATTAGCAAATGGCATCACAGCTAGTTTATATATATATATATATATGTTGCTTAAATTTTTAGAATGCTATCTATTTTTTTTTCTTCATAAGCAAGTCAAATGTGAAATTTTTTATTTCTAGGTAATTAGATTCTTAAGGTATTTAGGTATTTTGAAATCATAGGATTGTTGCCCACAAAAAATTACATAGAAACACCAATTGAACGACACTCATCGACATTGAAAAACTATAAAACTCAGTGGTTTACCCACCGAGTCTGTTATAGGTCATGAGTTAGGTTATATGACCCAGCAAGAGGTTAAAGATGACTCTCTAGCTTATTCCTTCTAGCTTCGTCCAAACGACACCATTTAGATAAAGGTGGGACCCACTCTATTTATAAAAGAAAAAATTCAAAATATGGTCTTACCATGATTAAAACACAGGACATTAAGGTTCAATTAAGCACTATTGACTATTAAGGCACAATCATTGTACTGATATAGTGTTATTTTAATTCTGATTTATTCTATAATAATTGTACTTTATTATAAAGAAATTAGTGATTAAATAATTTTCTACTTTACCCCTTAAAGAGACCATTAGTGCTTTACTTTTTAAATAAATTTTAGAACAAGATTAAATATTTTACATCCAGCGATTATGAGTTCACCTATTGTTAGTCCAATCACTATGATGTTTTATGACTAAAGCCTAATGACAATTAATATAATTTTATTAATTATTAATGTGTATTATATTGGTGATGTACATACCCTATCAGTGTGACAAAATTAATAAATTTAATAATTTTGGACCTCATATTTTTAACTGGTTAAACAGCTTTAATGCTTAAATAATATTATGTATCCTATCAATGCAAATATTAATAAAGCATTTTTTTTGTGTTTTTCTCTTAAGCCAAATTATTATGAGTTTTCTTGGTTTATTCTAATTTGGGATCCTTAGGCAAGATTACAATAAAACAATCTTAATATTGATAACTATATAAAATTGAGTTTTGTTAAGCAAACATTGTTTAAATAATTAATGTTTTCTAATTTTGTTTCCCTAAATTTATTCAAATTCAGTAGTTTTTTACAATGAAAAATTTGAATGGGACTAATTATGATGAATGGATAGAGTCTTTGGATTTATATCTAATCATTACGAAAGAGAATTTGGCTCTTAAAGAGAACTGAAGTCAACATATTTAAATGATAATTCTAGTGTTGTTAGGTAGGGCTTAACACAAACAATGACATCATTCAAACAAAATTTGTTTGAATGTTATCAAATATACCATTGATAAGAGCATTAGATAGAGTATACTAGACAATGAGATTGCTATAGATTATTTAAAGGCTATTAGGAAAAATTTTAAGAAGTTTGACAAGAGTCAGAAGGCTTATTATATTTCTCTTATTGATACTACCCATTATAATGGACTAGCTTGGATCAGGGAGCACATCATAAAGATTATTAATTACTATAATAGGCTGAAATGTTAAGGACTAGACTTAAAGGAGAGCTATCTTCTCTATTGGGTTCTAAAATATCTTCCTACTAAGTATGGGATTTGTTTAAATACATAAAATTTGCAAGAGATAGAATAGTCTATTGGCAAAATAATATCCATTATGACTCAAGAGGAAGAGTTGATTAAGAATTATGATCCTCACTCACATTCTGTCAATTATACTTCTCATGGATCAATTAAAAAGTTTGGGAACGGCAATGACAAGGGAAAGTAGATAGAGAATCAGGTGATGGCAAGAAATCTCTTGGGCCTAAGAAAGGTGAAAAAGAGAACAAGGGCCATAATAGGAAGCCCTTTAAAGGATAATTCCATTATTGTAAGAAGTTTGGTCACAAGATTTCTAACTATTTTAAATTGAAAAACAAATGTGAAAGAGAAGGTAATTATGATAATTTTGCCCCTTTAGTTCTAGTCTATTTTGAATCCAATAGTTTGGAGACCCTTAATTTTTTGTGGTTGGATTCTAGCTAAAGCAACTATTCATGTGATGGATTCTTCACAGGGTAACAAGAGAAAGCCAATTAAGAGGGATAAGACCATTCTTGGAGTAGAGGGCAGTTTAACTATAATTGATAGTATAAGGACTATCAGTTGAAATCTATGCTTTGGAAATTCTTTAATTTTGAATGATATAGTTTCTGTTCCATCTTTAAGGAGGAATTTAATTTTTATTTCTTTATTAGACAGATATGGATACTCATTTTGGCAAGTGAAAAAATTCTTATCTATTTTGATTTCGTTGTTATTGAAACTGCTTCCTTGGTTAATAGATTATATATGTTGAATATGAATGTTTTTCTAAACCAATCTCCATGTACATATATTAATCTTTCTATTACATATAAACATCATAGGATTAATGAAAATTCTTCCATGTTATGGCATCGGCTTTTTGGTTATATTTCTAAAGAATGATTAAAAAATGTATTAGAAAACTTGAATTTCTCTAAATTTGAAACCTGTGTGGATTGTTGATGTGCTACTTTGCTTCTACCAATGCAACTACACCTAAGGCAGTGAACCTATCAATGCAGCCTAGTGCAATGGTGAGTATCAAGGTCGTATTCCTCAAGAACAAGAAAGCCCAGAGTTACTACTTGTTCTCTGTTATCTAGCCTAACAATTAAAGTGATTGATTTTTATCTAAACTAATGTCTAACTACAAGCAATAATAAACTACCAGCGACAAGGAATGAAATAAAATATACTGAGGTAAGAAAAGCAAATCCATCAAGGAACCTACACTAGTTGGTAAACACACAAAAGATAATGGATTACTGAATCTGACTATGCTACCTGTGAGTGGATTCTAATTTAAATTCAACTTCTCTCTCAGTCTCAACGAATTTCTTAAACCTACAAACCTACCACTGGCTGGTTCTTCTTAACGGTTGATTTTTAGATCAGCATTATCGGTCTAATCCACTACTATTAAGAATAGCTACTCCTTAATCCAGCAATTAACTAACCTCATCTCTAAGTAAAAATTAACTATTCTCTGCAATTAGGTTCCAATTTCAATTATCATCTCTCGATCTCAAAAAGAAATCTAATTAGCATTCACAACAACGTCTCGTAATGAAAGCATAAACAATACATGCATAATCGCAAGAAAGATCACAACATCAAAATCAATATCCATACAAATTAAACAGAATACCAACATAGTCAGGGACCCTAATGAATTTTACAAATTCAGCCGAACATAACAATAGCAGACAATTCCATCAGCAGGTAATCCATCAGAAAATTAATTAAATAGCAAGTAAATAGTAAAAATTTATGCACGTCCTATCTTATCAATTGCCCAATGGTCACTATACAAAATGATCGTCAGAAAACCATTGAAATCTCATCAAAAAATTACCAAAAAAATGCTGAAAAAACCAAATCCAAAGCTGTCCAGAAACAAAGTCATAGGTCGCAGGTCAAAATAGGTCGGATCTCGAGTTCTTGAGTACCCAACAAAAAACTGCTGCAACGGCAGTCGAAGCTGAGGTGGAAGGTCGCGAACAAGGCACTAAGCGATAAAGGAACGCTTTTTGGTGGCAGCTCGGATGGACGGCGTCGGACGGGTCGCGAATCGCTCCTGGATCGCATCTCTTGGGTCTGTCTTGGGTCGGCTGATCTAGAGTGATACGGCGGCTATTGAGCTAGGGGAAGGTCATGACTGAGTAGCCTGAAGCTGGAGGAGTGATGGCAGTTGGTGGGTCAGCCGAAAAACGTCGCAGAGAAGCTTGAGCTTGAAAGAGTCGCAAATCGAGTTGCTCATCTTCTCTCACGGATCTCCACCATTCTTGCGTGTTCCAATGGCTGGCTTGGACGACGGTGTCCTGCTCATCGTCCCCTGACACTGGAACATTGCTGCACCACCGTGGAAAGCTACCCAGATAGATCGCGTTTCTTGGCTCTCTCTCTCTCTCTCTCTCTCTCAATGGAAAATGCACACAGGTCTCGAGTATGCTACATTGTTCCAAGCTTTCTTCAGATCTATTCAGGTCTGCTTGTTAAAAGCCGTAGGTCCTCTCCTTTTTTCCCTCTAATCAGCTCAGTCCAAGGCCCAATAAGGCTCTAGCTCAGCCCAATAAGAAAAATTGGCCCAAATGGCCTATTTTGGGTGCTCTGAAGGCTATCTAGGCTCAAAATTGCTCCATTTGTTGATGATAACTTGATAAAATGCCTGAAAATGAAAATGATGCAAACTTAGGTGATTTTTAGAATAAAATTACATAAAAATCTCATAAAATGGACAATTAACATCAGGCAAATATGTATAAAATAAGGCACATCAATTGTATTAAGGGAAAACTTTTTGCTAAAGCTAGAACTAAATAGGAAAATAAGTCTAGTAATATTCTACATCTTATTCATATAGACATTATTGGACCTATTATTCCAGTAGATAAAGGTCGATTCAAATATTTCATTACATTCATTGATGATTATTCCATATTTGGATGGATAGATCTTTCGAGTAAAAAGTTTGAATCCTTAGATGTATTCAAGTCATTCAAGGAAACTATTGAATTAAAGACTGGCAAGACTATTAAGTCTATCAAATCAAACAGGGTGGTGAGTATTATGACAACTATACTGAGACTAGCAAAAATCCTAGGTCTTTTGCTTTATTATTACAAGAACATGGTATTGAAGCTCAATATACTATGTCAAGCACTCCTCAGTGAAATAGAGTTGCTGAAAAGGGTAATCGCACGTTGATGGATATGGTTAGGATTATGATTAGCCACTTCTTTTTGTCAGGCACTCCTCAGCAAAATATATGCAAATTTTTTCAAAGCATGACCTAACCATATGAATTGTTCACTAAGAGAAAACCCAATATGAAGAATCTTCATGTATAGGGTTGTAAAGCGAGGGTGAGACCATATAAACCTCAACTAAAGAAACTAGATTCTAGACCTATTAGTGGTTTCTTTATTGGGTACTATGTTTGATCTATAGGTTACAAATTTTATTGCCCCTTGCAGATTATTTTGATAATGACATCGATAATGGGATAACCATTCCCATAATTATTAACCTGTGTAGTTTTGTTATTGTTAAAAACCTAGGCGACATTGATAGCACTCCACTTGTTAAAATTTTAGGAGCCACTTCTTGAGATGAGACAATCTCAAAGAATTCGCAAACTTGCTATTCCAACTAATTATGTTTTTTATCTGCAAGAATGTGAATCTGAATGGCGTAGATCCTATCTCTTATAAATAGGAAATAGGCAATTCAAAGCCTTCTGAATGGATGAAAGCTATAGATTATGATGTTGCCTCTACATCATAATCATGTCTGAGAACTTGCTAAATTGCCATTGGAATAATCATGACTCTTGTTGCACAGTTTGATCTTAAGCTTCACCAAATGAATGTGAAGACTACTTTTCTTGAATGGAAACTTTTTTGAAAATCTATACATAACACAACTAGATGGATTCGTTAAAGCTAACAAGAAACATCTCGTACGTAAGTTAAACAGATTTATTTTTAGACTGGAACAAGCTTACAAACAGCGATACTTAAAACTTGACAAGGTAATTACTTCACCCAAGTTTACTGAGAATATATTTTATCAGTGCATTTGTAACATTCACTATTTAAAAATAAGAGAAATTTTCTTAAATTTCAAATAGGAGCAATTTAGCACAATTAAAATTCTTAATTATGCAAATTTGATCATTAATATTTAATTGTTTAAATTACTAGAAATTTCTACTAAATAACATAATTAAATTTGAATAAGGAAAAATCCTCAACTCTTATAAAAAGCAAAAAAGAGAAAGAGAAAGAAAGTCAATAAAATGAGATAAGAGAAAAATAAGAAATTTTTATAGAAAATAGATGTTTGAATTAATAATTAAATGCTACATTAGAAATGATAAAGCAAATAATAAAAGTGGGAGAAATTTTAAGAATAAATAAGATTTATAAGAATTTAAGATAAATGGACGTGAGAGAGATTACAAATAAATTAATGATAGATAATACACTAAATGCGAAATATATGAAAATTGATATAGATAAAAAGAAGAAATAAGGCGTAAGAGATTAGGAAAATAAAAGATTGGAGAAATTGAAGGCACGTAGCCAAGGAAGGAAAATTTTCCCAAATCCCACCACGCCTCGTATCACCCACCTCCTTCATATAGAAGGCAACCATTCCTTCATTTCGAAGGAGACATTTGAGCTAGGAGTGAGAGAAAGGACGGGAAAGAGTAGAAGAGAGAGAAGGAGAGAGAATTCAACAAAACTCCATCTTCTCCTTGCCCAAAACACCATCACGAGTAGGGTTTGGATGAAGGAGGATCATTAGAGACTAAGAGATGAATTGTATGTGGGTTTGGAGCGTAACCAAGAGAAAGAAAGTTGCTGCAAGAGAAGGAAACCGAGCTGCCAAGAGAGGAGAGCTGAACCGAGAGGATCCTTTACCAAAATTCAAGGTAGGGTAGTTCTTTTATTTAGTATAGACTTTAGAATGATTTTCCATGGTGTTTTACTTACATGCAAGCTATCTTTTGCCGGGTCATGGCTGTTGATCGAAAGAGAAATTGCAGAAAAAAAAACACTGTCTCTAAGTGAACCATGCAAACCCAGAGGGAAGTGAGAAAATACTGTACTGAAATTTAGAAGGAAGTTTAATCTAGACAATGAAACTATGAGGGATGATATAAGACGTGTAAAATGCCAAATTTAGTGCAGAGATTTAGGATAAAAACGGGATTTAATGGCTGTGAAATGATGAACCGGAGCACACCAAACAGAACAAGAAAAAGAGAAGTGAAAATTGTCCTATATGATGGACAGTACCGAGTTGGAAGGGAAGAAAACTAGATTCACATGCAAATCATGAGAAAAATGCATAGGGAAGGAATGGCTACATTATACTCCAAGACCAAGGGATCCAGAAAGGATGTATCTACTCAAATAAAGTAGTTTTCTTTAGAAGAAAAATTCTGCAGAACCTAATTGTTGGGAAGAGAGTGGAGTTTGTAGAGTCACTTCAAGGTGCAGATTTTTATAGGTAAAAAAATGGGACTTTAGGTGGCTGATATTGAATTAAAAATTACAGAATAAATTAGGGATTTTGTGGCTGAAACTCAAACAGAGTCGGTGCACCAAAACAGAACCAAAACTCTGTCAGGAACTCAGTTTAATTCCAAGAATTTAAGGAAAATGAAGGCTAGTTGTTTGTAATTTTGGGAATAAATTATGAGAGATGGGTCTGAACTGTTTGGTGGGCTAAAGTGAAGTGTAAATGAGGGTATACTAGGATTTGATACAATGATTTTAGGTATAAAACACGTAAAACAAAACTGCAATAAAATGCTTCATAAAAGAGAAGAAATCCCTTACATACAGGATGCCAAATGGGTTAGTTTATGGGTGTAGATTGTGTAGCTTATATAGGGTAAAGTGCACAATTAATTTGGACAGTAAAATCATGGGAAAGAGGAGAAAAAACGTAGCAAGTTTTGGGCTGATTATAATGTCAAAATTCTGTCCAAAGATGCTATAATGTTCAGATTTTGAAGTAGAAGAAGATACCAATAATTGCATAAATATAAGGAAATTCTAGAGGAAACATGTAGGGTGAATTGGCAGGAACTTAAGAAAAATGATAGCAAACCCATATACCTATTACGTGACACTAGTGCAATCACGTGGGACTGTTTTATTTGTAGATAACCTAGGCAAAACGTGAAACTAATGCAGTAGTTTAAAACTAGGAAAGAACCACTTGAAATTTATGTTAAGTTGGAGGGAAAGTGAGGTGTAAGTGAGTGTTTAATGGCATGATTAATGAGTAGAAAATTTGCTATTAAATGGTGATAAAACTCATGCTGCCCAAGACCGAAAATCTGAGAAGAAATTTCAAGATATAATACTGCAGAAAAACAAAACAACTTAGATGCCAAATGCCTAAATAAAAGCGGAGATAGCATAGGCAAGATAGAAGAGCAATTTGGGGTAATTTAGGGACTCGGTTTAGGGGAAATGTGTGGCTAAATTATGATGTCTTCACTGCATTGTTGGGACTGTTTTGGGCTGCAATAAAAGTGAGAAAAATGATCCACCCCACAGAATAAAATGTAGGGAGGAAAGGACCATGGAGTCAACATGTTAAGTTGTGTCAAAACAAAGAGACTTAGAGGTATAATGGGATCCAAATGGCATGGGATTTTGTAAGAATATAATCAAGTAAAATGAAGAGCATAATTATAGAGAAAATATTAGAAAAATTCTGCACTAGAGTTCCTTATGGAAAGAGAGAAAATTTAATGGAACTTAACCAATAAAAGTGGTATAGGTGAACATGAAAAATCCCTAGACATACAAATGGATTTTTTTGAAGAAGATAAATGTAGGGTTGAAGATAAGGGGGACATATGACAAGTAATTAAGCCAAGTAAAGTTGAGACCGGAAGGTTAGTAAAATAAACTAAAAATATAGATAATTAACTATGAAGAACTTTACTCAAATAATGACCAAGAGTCAGTAACCTAAGAAAGAACCCATAATAAAAGAATAAGATTTAGAAAGAAAGCCAAACAGGTAAATAGAGAATTGTTTAGGAAAAACAATTAAAGAAAGGTGAGACTATACCTCTACTATGAAAGTAACCAATTAGATGTATGCACTTTGTAACATCTACATTTCTTCTAGCATTTCTTAATTTCAGGTATGTTCTAAATTTGTAATTTAGAAATCTCATGCCTGAATAATCATAATTTAATTACCATAATTTTCTATAAACAAGGGAGGGACTAAATTGAAAGGAAATATTAAGGGACTAAATTGAAAAGGAGAAAAGTTTATTTAAATCTTAAGCGTCATCATGACATTGTACGTAAATCGAGACATATTTATTACACGTAATTATTACACTGGTAAAATATCTAGATATTTATAATAAAATAATAATTTCTTTAAAAAATATCTGAAAAATATATATAAAGGTCATGATGACTTTGGAAAAATATTTCAAGGGCATAACGGTCAATTTTAGACCAAGGGTAAAATAAAAATTTTGCTCCTAAATGAAATAAAAATTTTTATTTCAAGGAAAAAATAATCATAATATTTATGAAAATTAGGATAAATTCTATTAAGATTATTTTTCCATAAATTTCAAAAATTTAGCTAAAGGAAGGGTAAAATGGTAATTTACCACTAAGGGTAAAATGGTAATTTATCACCAAGGGTAAATTGGTAAATTACCAAGAGGATAAAATAAGTGTTTTGGTGAAGGAAAAATTTTAAATTTTCCAAGATAACCTTCCATCAATTTCATAGAATTTTAAGAAAAAACTAAAGGGGTGAAATGGAGTTTTACCATTAAAGGGCAAAATAGTCTTTTACCCTTTTAAAAGCATTCACACGTCTTCCTTCCCTTCCAATTAGCCAAAATAGACGTAAAATTGGAGGAAGAAAGAGGAAGAAAACGTGAAACTTGAAGAAGGAAGAAGGAAGAGGAAAACTGAAGGAAATTCAAGGAAAAAGCTATAGAAATTCACAAATAAGCTAGCTTTACATTCCTTTATCACTCTTTTCTTGTTTTTCCTAGTTTTCATGGATGTTCTTGAAGGGAGTGAATGGTGATGAATAGTAAAAATGGTGTTTCTACATTCTTAAAATGCTGAAATTTCTATTGGAAATTATAATGACCCCCTAATACAATATACACTATGCTTATCTGATTAGCGGAAGCATATGGGTTTTTCTAAGTAGTTGTTCCCGATGTGGGAATGTTAGGGGATCGCTACTGGTTGAGCGTAACCCAAATAGACTTCTTGTTGTCCATTCAGATTCCATTCAACCCTAATTCACATGCAGCTGACTAATTAGACATACATACATCATAAAATTTCTCTAGAATGAAATCTTAAACTCATATACACGTCACTTCATACATTCATACACATTTTAACTCAAATCCATAAGTTTACAGCGGTAAACCCTACCAAAAATTCAGCAGAGTTTCCTCTGTATTTCAAACATACTCAAAGTACAATAATCACCTATTTACAATAATACAGTCAGTCCATCAACAACATAAAACATAATTAACAGAATCCATATACCGCAACGTCAATCCCATCACTACAGTCAACATACAACTCCTGATTTATACATGTACAATCAATCCAACCATTACAGAAAATATAGAAGACAGAACCCAATATATAGCAATGTCATCAAAGTATATACACAAGATAATTCAAGCCTAAGCTAAGTCATTCTCCCATTTATCACCAAGGCGTCATCCGCTATCTTCTGGGTTCCTGTCCCTGTCCCTGTTCATCTGAGTAAACAACCTGATGAGATATAAAATCCCAGTAGAATAATTTACAATTCAAATATCATTCAAAAACTGGTTGAATACCCATCGGTGCGAACACCGAAATCATCTTCCCGAAATCAGTTTGAAAATAGTGAAATACCTTATCTTTAAAAATCATTTAATTACATGGAAATCGCGGCAATTAATCAAAATCATAAAATCCATTTCTTTTTAAAATCAATCATCAAAATCAAGTAAAATCCCATGCTCGGTGTATCTACGTCCACGTTCGTCACAAATCCGCTGTAACCAAATCTGAATCATCATCTAATTGCACGTCGTCTAGAGAGAATACCTCTCTTATCATTGGGTGTGATCTGTAACACCAATCACCCGAATCAAGCCTATATTGTGAGTGTGATCCGTAACACCAGTCACTCACTCAAGGACCGGGTGAGAATCAACATCTAGGGCTTAGTTTCTTGGTTCTTACCTGTCTACCGATACCCGTGGTGGGGGACACTCTCAGAAATATGTGATCTCCCTCGTTAAATTCCAAAGGCCTTCTTCTCTTGTTGGCATAGGATTCTTGCCTCTGTTGGGCAATTCTCATCTTTTTCCTGATCATTTTAATTTGATCAGTGGTTTCTTGTACCATCTCGGGTCCCAACAGTGCACTCTCCCCTATTTCTACCCAACTTAAAGGTGACTTACAACTCCTCTCATATAGAGCCTCATACGGTGCCATACCAATGGTAGAGTGATAACTATTGTTGTATGCAAACTCTATCAATGGCAGGTGTTTATCCTAACTTCCTTTCTGCTCAAGCACACAAGCCCTTAACATGTCTTCTAAGGATTGAATAGTCCTCTCAGACTGCCCGTCAGTTTGAGGATGATAGGCTGTGCTAAATTTAAGATGGGTTCCTAAGGCTTTCTATAGGGATTGCCAGAATCTCAAAGTAAACCTAGGGTCTCAATCAGATACTATACCTGACGATATTCCATGTAGTCTCACAATTTTTCTAAGGTATACTTCGGCTAATTTCTCCATGGAGTAACGCACCTTAACAGGTAAAAAGTGTGCAGACTTGGTCAACCTATCCACTATCACCCAAATGGCATCAAATCCTGCTGGTGTTCTAGGTAATCCTACCACTAAATCCATAGTGATCTGATCCCATTTCCTCTCTGGTATCTCCAATGGTTTTAGTAGCCCTGCGGGTTTCTAGTGTTCTATCTTAACCTGTTGACAAGTCAGATAGGCATTCACGTAGTTCGTGATATCCTTCCGCATACCGGGCCACCAAAAATTCCTCTTTAAATCCCGATACATCTTGGAAATACCAGGGTGAATAGTGTAATGGCTTCTATGGGCTTCTGCTAACACTTTTTCTTTTAGTTCCTGATGGTTCGGGATCACTACCCTCTTCTTAAACATTAAAACTCCATCAAGTGCTAGTCCAAAATCGGGTTGATCTGCGTATACCTCCAAGGATTCATCCTCCAGTTGGGCTTGTCTAATTAATTCTCTCAATTCACAAGTTATCAAAAAGTTACTCATCACTAATCTTTGCGAAAACGAGATTACGTTGAGGCTAAGATTTCCAAAATCCTCAAGTAACCTCATCTCACCAATCATTAAACTAGCTAATTGTAGTGACTTTCGGCTCAGTGCATCAGCCACGACATTCGCTTTTCCTGCATGATATTTCAATTCAAAATCAAAGTCTTTTAGGTATTCTACCCACCTACGCTGCCTCATGTTTAATTCCTTCTGATCAAACAAATACTTAAGGCTCTTATGATCACTATATACCTCAAATACAGTGCCATACAGGTAATGTCTCCAAATCTTTAGGGCAAACACAACGGCAGCTAATTCTAAATCATGGGTGGGATAGTTCTCCTCTGCAGGTTTCAATTGTCGCGATGCATAAGCCACAACTTTCCCATCCTGCATCAAAACACAACCTAGGCCTCTCAGAGATGCATCTGTGTATACGGTAAAGGGTTCTAGGGGTTTCGAAATAATTAGTACAGGAGTAGTGGTTAATTTCTCTTTCAGAATTTAAAAATTAGTCTCACATTGTTCGCTCCATTCAAAATCTACCCCTTTTCGAGTCAATTGGGTTAATGGCATAGCTATTTGAGAAAATCCTTGAACGAATTTCTGATAATAGCTGGCCAAACCCAGGAAACTCTTAATCTCGGTGACCGTTCTAGGTCGATCCCAATCTAATACTGCTTCAATTTTCTTTGGGTCAACCGCTATCCCTTCTCCATTTACCACGTGCCTTAAGAATTTCACTTCTTCTAGCCAAAACTCACATTTCTCTAGCTTTGTATACAATTGTTTCTCTTCCAGTATCTGTAGCACAATGCTAAGATGCTGGGCATGTTCTTCGTGAGTCTTGGAATAGACTAGAATATCATCGATGAATACCACAACAAATTAATCTAAATAGGGTCTGAAAATCCTGTTCATATAATCCATAAAAACAGCGAGTGCATTCGTCAATCCAAACGGCATCACTAGAAATTTGTAGTGGTCGTATCTTGTCCTGAACGCTGTCTTAGGAATATCCTCCTCTCTAACCCTAATCTGGTGGTATCCTAATCTTAAATCTATCTTAGAAAATACAGTCGCGCCTTGCAACTGATCAAACAAATCATCAATACGTGGTAATGGGTATTTTTTCTTGATGGTCACCTTATTCAATTTTCGGTAATCAATACACAATCTTAAACTCCCATCTTTCTTCTTTACGAATAAGACCGGAGCTCCCCATGGCGATACACTCGGCCTAATGAACCCCTTCTCCAACATATCTTCAATTTGGACCTTTAATTCTCTTAATTCTGCAGAGGCCATATGATATGGGGTCTTGGCTATTGGACCTGCTCCCGGAATCAGGTCAATGGTGAATTCTATCTCTTTAGGTGGTGGCAGTTTACTTATTTCCAAAGGAAATACCTCCGAAAAGTCACTAACGATTGAGATTTGACTTAGTCTATCCTACAACTCTACCTCAGAGAGATTGAGGGATATATCACCTATCTCACAAGCCCGGTCACTCCCTCACACAGGCACGTTATCCAGATAAGTAATTGTCCCTTCGGAACAATTCAATAAGACCCGATTCCTAGTCAACCAATCCATTCCCAAAATAATGTCGATCCCTAACAATGGTATACACACTAAGTCCACAAGGAATAAAGTATCTTCAATGGTCAAGGGGCAATTTAAGCATATTCGTGGGGACATAGTGGCTTCTCCCAAGGGTGTGGATATGTATAGGTCACAAGGCAGGGTTTGAACAGGTAATCTTATTCTTTCTATGCATGCATTAGCAATAAATAAGTGCGTAGCACCCGAATCAAACAATACTATCAAAGAAAAATTATAAATTTTACCTCTACCCTGCATCAAGCCCGAAGCCCTGTCGACATTAGCAGTATTCATAGTAAAAACTCTCCCTGGAGCCTGTGGTCTCCGGCTACCGGCTGTCGGTTGATTCCTGGTGGAAGGGCAGTACCTGGCCATGTGTCCTGTACCTCCACATCTGTAACACTAAAGTGGATTCTGATGCCAGCAGGGTTGATTCGGATGTATGGTGCCACACTTCGGACAAGGAGCATTATCAGGTCACCTCCCACTGCTACTAGAAGCCCCTGGTTACGGTTTAAACATACCGCTTCAAACGCTAAGGTTTCTGGGTGCTTGTCTGGGCTGGTTCCCTGTTCGCTGTGTCATATTCTGAGTCTGTCTCTGTTCTAGATTCTTGCTCACAATTCGGCACTTGTTGACCAGTGTGGCGAAGTCTCGAATCTCCAAGGTAGCTAACTGAGTCTTCATAGGTAAATCTAGGCCTTCTTCTAGTTGCTTCGCTTTCCAGGCCTCGTCATAATGCATTCGCAGGTAGGTGGAGTATCGTGATAATTCTTCAAATTGTTTCAGATACTCGTCAAATGGCCTGCCTCCTTGTGTGAGCTTCAGGAACTGTGCTTCCTTTGCTTGTTTTACGCTCTCAGGGATATATTGATCTATGAAGACTCTCTTAAAAGACTCCCAGTAAGTGGAATGCCCCGGCTCTCCATCAGTTGCTGGGCATCTGTCCACCAAAGTTTCGCTTCACCTTTCAACATGTACGTTGCATATGTGACTTTCTGTTCGTCATCGCACTGCAAAAATCTGAAAATATTTTCAATTTCTTTTACCCAAGCTTCTACAACAGCTGGATCGGAGGCACCTGCAAACAGAGATGGACCTACTCTCTGAAACTCGATCCATCCCTGATATAGTGGGTTCTACACATCCAAAAGCTCCGGCACGGCGGTGCACGGCGGACGGGTGCAGTTTGCCTCAAAAATTACACCACGGTGAAGCCCGCAAGTCCAGGAGTCTGAATCTGGTGGTGGCGCGGCGGTTCACGGCCGTTTAGACGGCATTTTCTGGCCACGAAAGTCTACGCATGGCAGACGGAGATTGCCTCGATCCCGGCACGTCCAGCCTCTATTCGACATCGGCGAGCCACTGGAGGAAGCTGGCAGCTCAGGCTACACGGTGGTAGAGGCGGTGATGACTAACGGTGACGGACAATGCGATCCGGTGGGCGGTTTTCGCGTCCGTGAAGGACAAAAGTGGCATTTTCCAACGACACTGGTGGCCGTTGGTGGCCGTGGGTGGTTGATGGAGGTTGTGGGCGGCGAGGGCTATCGATTGGTATGCTGGGTGGCGGCCCACGGTGGCTGTAGCAGTAGTTCACGGTAGAGGAAGGAGGAGAGAGAAGAGAGAGAAAATATGGTAAGGAGAGAGAGAGGTTTGAGAGAAATGGAGGGAATTCGGGAAATTTAAAGCCTCTAGGGGCGATTCTGACTTTTTCCGGACCACCCGGGGATGCTTTAGGATGTCGGCATCCTTCCAGACGTCGTCACGTGTTTCCATGCAAAGGTTTTGGCCTCCGTCAGTGAAATTGACATACGAAACATCTGTTGTCAGTTTCTGATCGCCAGATTGTATTTCTTTCCGTTTAATCATATTTCTGACTTCGAATAACCTTCCGTTGCAAATCCTCATCCTTGAAATACGTGCCAACCTCAATTTAAAAGGAATTAGGGTTCAAAGTTTGATTTTCTTCTTTAAAAACTCTTTCGTTTCGAATCACTATCCTCGTAAATTGTGCCAAGCTTCGTTTGATTGGAAATAGTGTCGAAAATCAGGTTTTATCTTTTTTTTTAAATTCTTTCGGTTGTTACAAAAATGGCTTAGAAAGTGATATGGATGCATTTTCATGAAAAGATTGGAGTTATTAAAGTGTTATAGCAAAATTTTGAAAATTTTGATTTACTTTTCATAAAGCCCCAAATTCCATGGAAGTTATGTTTAAATGCTAAATTTGTCATGATTATAATAGGTAATTAGTTTTTTTATGGCTAAAGAATGAAGAAAGTGGGATAATTGATGTGTTTAGGTGAAAATTATGAGAATTCCCAATTTCCCTTTTTCTTGGACGTATATGTTACTGTAGATATGGGAAAAGTGCTGAATCTTGATGGAATGGCTTTATACATGATGTTATGGTTAAGAAGAAAAAGGGATGTGTGATAGTTGGTGGAAAGCTACAATTTTTCCAATTTCCTTGTGTAAAGCCATGAAGGTGTAGTGAAAATAAATATATCTATTTATATATATAGTGCAGAATTTTAGTTGCTAAAGTGCCTTCACTTCATGGTTTTTAAGCAAGAAAATAGGAAAAATTATTAAACTCAAACCATTATCCCATTGTCTCATTTTAGCCTTCTTGACCAAAAATTAAAGAAATGATATTTTTAATAAAAGCTTTACAAATGATTAATGTAACGACCCCCTAATACAATATACGCGATGCTTATCTGATTAGCAGAAGCATATGGGTTGATTTACCTAGTTATTCCCGATGTGGGAATGTCAGGGGATCTCTACTGGTTGAGCGTAACCCAAATAGACTTCCCGTTGTCCATTCGGATTTCGTTCAACCCTAATTCACACGCAGCTAACTAATTATACATACATACATCATAAATTACTCTGGAATGAAATCTAAAACTCATATATACATCACATCATGCATTCATATACATTCCAACTTAAATTCACAATTTTATAGCAGTAAACCCTACTAAAATTTCGGCAGAGTTTTCTCTGTATTTTGAGCATACCCAAAATACAACAGTCATCTGTTCACAATCATGCAACCAGTCCAACAACAATAAAAAACATAAATGACAGAAACACATATACAGCAACGTCATCGAAATATATATACAAGATAGTTCAAGCCTAAACTAAGTCATTCTCCTGTTTAGCACCAGGGCATCATCAGCTATTGTCTGGGTTCCTGTCCCTGTCCCTGTCCCTGTTCATCTGAGTAAACAACCTAGTGAGATATAAAATCCTAGTAGAATAATTTACATTTCAAATACAATTCAAAATTTGGCTGAATACTCAGCGGTGCGAACACCGAAATCATCTTCCCGAAATCAGTTCGAAAATAGTGAAATACCTTATCTTTAAAATTGTTTTATTACATGGAAATTGCGGCAAATAGTCAAAGTCATAAAAATCCATTTCTTTTTAAAATCAATACTCGAAATCAAATAAAATCTCATGCCCGGTGTATCTAAATCCATGTTAGCCACAAATCCTCTGTGACCCAGTCTAAATCGTCATCTAATTGCACATCATCCAAAGAGAATACCTCTCTTATCGTTAGGTGTGATCCATAACACCAATCACCCGAATCGAGCCTATGTTGTGAGTGTGATCCGTAACACCAATCA
Organism: Senna siamea; assembly: GCA_031216115.1. Taxonomy (NCBI): domain Eukaryota; kingdom Viridiplantae; phylum Streptophyta; class Magnoliopsida; order Fabales; family Fabaceae; genus Senna; species Senna siamea. The sequence continues at coordinate 20,081,226 of CM062363.1, read as the reverse complement.
CTCACTCAAGGACCGGGTGAGAATCAACATCTAGGGCATCCCCTAACATGTGCACATACGCCAATTCTCATCCACATACAGTCTATTCGAACTCACATGCTCACGGTCAGCTATTCCTCAGGGTTCTAGGGTATTACGCCTAAATCACAAAGTTTCCCCGTGTAGGCTATCCCCCCTTATACTCCTTAAACCTTTCTTAGGATATCCAGCACACAGGCATGCAATTTATTCCATCGAAAGTAGCACGTAAATATATGCAAGTAATCTAAATCGTTCAGGTATCCACAAGGTTAATTCTAACGTTCGGGAAGCGTAAATTATCCTACCTAGTCTCCTGTCGCTCCAAATCGATTCAAAACTTCACGTAGTCTCAGTTTCTGAGCCCAATTAATTTCCTGGACATTAAATTGAATATTCAGGCTTGTCACGTCATCCGTTTAACAATTATAAGTCCGGTTGCCCTAATACCTAGGTTAATTTATTGCCTAATTACGTTTGGCAGTTATTTCAATCAGATATCATCAGTTTTTGGGAAATCAGACCCTACCAATGTGATCGGATGATGGAATTCTATCCCGGGGTGATCTCAGTTTCTCTCGGTGTATGTCCAGAAGCTCCGGCACGGCGGCGCACTGCGGAGGGGTATGGTTTGCCTCGAAATTTACACCACGGTGAAGCCCGCAATCCCAGGAGTCTGAATATGGTGGTGGCGCAGTGGTTCACGGCCATTTGGAGGTGTTTTTTGGCCACGAAGGTTTACACACGGTGGACTGAAATTGCCTCGATCCGGGTGTGTCGGACCTCCCTTCGACATCGGCGAGTTGGTGGAGGAAGCTGGCAGCTCAGGCTACACGGTGGTGGTGGCGGTGACGGCCAATGGTGGCAGACGGCGGCGATCTCAGTTGGTGAAGTTTTCGCTTGGTGGAGGAGAAAAATGGCGTTTTCCGGCGACGCTAGCGGCCGTTGGTGGCCGTGGGTAGTTGCTGGAGGTTGTGGGTGGTGAGGGCTGTCGATTGGTGTACCAAGTGGTGGCCCACAGTGGCTATGGTGGCGGCGCACGGTGGAGGAAGGAGGAGAGAGAGGAGAGAGAAAGTGTGGTGAGGAGAGAGAGAGATTTGAGAGAAATGGAGGGAATCTGGGAAATTTAAAGCCTCCGGGGGCGATTCTGACTTTTTTCGGACCACCCGGGGATACTTTAGGGTGTTGGATTCCTTTCAGACATCGGCACTCATTTCCATGTGAAGGTTTTGGCCTCCGTCAGTGAAATTGACACACGAAATGTCGTCTATCAGTTTCTGATCGCCGAATTGCGTTTCCTTCCATTCGCTTGTGTTTCTGACTTCGAATGACCTTCTGTTGCAAATCCTCATCCTCAAAATACGTGCCAAACTCTGTTTAAAAGGAATTAGGGTTAAAAGTTTGATTTTATTCTTTAAAAACTTTTTCGGTTGTTACAATTAAAGGAATTTTTGGTCAAAGTCTAAAGGAAAAGAAAATGTTGGTAATAAATTTTCTAACATCCAAATTAATAAATCATGAAAAATTAGTGTTTAAAATACATGACTTCAAATAAAGAAAAATAAGAATACCTATAGTTTTAATTTAGAAAAGATAAATTTTTGGTATGCTTAAATAAGTTAGAAATGAAAAGAAGTGATATGGCAAAATAAATATAAGAAAGTTCACCATAGGGGACCTATAAAGTATAAAGAAAAGCTAAATTGGAAATTTGTATAAGATTAGAAGGAAAAGAAAATAATAGCAATTAAAAAAAATAGCTAGAATGAGAAAAGAGAAAATTCAAGTGAGAAATAAATAATTTCCCTTGATTTCTCATCTTGATTAAGAAAATCCTTCTTTCTAATACAAATTTAATTGGGCATAATTTTGGGTCCCAGTTAGGTTATGAATGTGGTATCATGATAAAGTTAAGAGAAAAAGGAAGGGAAAACAAAGAAAAAGAAGAAAGGAAAACATAAAATTGTAGTAAAGAGAACTTAGAGGATGTATTTCCAATATATAATCTAAGATAGATAGGCTTGTAACTAAATGACTGGCTATTAGTATGGGATAATAGTTGGTTATTCCACATATATTGAAATGTAGTGATGACTATAAATTCTAAGTTAGTGTGACCTAATATGGCTAAATATAGTGAGGGAACATTTACTTAGAATTTAGCAACGTCATAGTTACCAGCTGAATTATCCTAGTTTATATATAAGAAATAGCGTACTGGGAAATGATCCACTAGAAAAGTGGTGGTGATCCATAGCACCATGACCCGCCCAAAAGTGGGGAGGAGATGATCTGTGTAAAGAGGACAGCGATCCCGTGAGTAAATTTTCAATTCAGTATTATTTCTGCTGTAAAACAAAAGGGGCAGTAACCAGAATATAAATGGGTACTTGGATCCACTGAGGGATGCCTCAGATTGTACCATAGATAAATTTTTAGATCATCACCAGAGGGAAAATTTTCTCACTCATGTAAGTAGTAGTACGTGGAGTAGTCTACAGGATGACTCTCCCAATACTCTTAAGTCTCTCTTTTACTGTATGTGGCTTTTAGCTGAGAATATTGTATCTATTTTCCTTAAATTCATAAATTGTTTTCTATGACTGTTGATATGTTTTCCCTGTACACATATGAATGATTATATGATCATGATACTATGAAAGAAAAAGGTGGTGAACATATATAATATATTGCCATATCATAGATTCATGAATGCAGGCCATACATAGTAATGAGTCAATTATATGCTTTTCCAATAGAAATAATCATATTTTGAAAATAAAAGAATGTAGAACTATCTTTCTCGTATCATTACGGTGGTACATACCAGTATATTTTTGGAATGTATAGCTACTGAGAATTCTAAATTCTCACAAACGGAACTGGTGTGTATCAGATGACAAGGTATCTGATTTTGCTAGAGATTGACGTAGCGTTGGTGGAGATCCTCTGGCTGGGCCCTTTTACCTATGTTCAGAATATATATGTTGTACATGTAATGGAGGTTCCTCCTATGTAGGGGAGCCCGAATGACTATCATTTTGGATACATGATGTAAATAGTTAGAATATAACCCTCTTGCCCTGATTCTTCATGTGTATTTTGAGAAGAATCAGGATGAGTCATTTTGTTGTACATGCTGATGAGGGCATATATGTCTGAATATGTGAAAGTGATGATAGGTAATGGTTGTTTTGTAAAAGGATAACATAACCACTTAACATATCCAAAAATATATGTATGACTAAAACGGTCATAAATATATATGGAATGAAAGCAGTTAAAAACAAAATTTCCACACTACGTTACTGACAAATTTTATATTCATTTAGCTTTCCGTTGTGCAATATATGTGTGATTTACCTAAAGAAGAGATGTTCGATCTTAATCAGATATTAATTAAAAAGGAAATGATTTTCCCAGACAATTAATAAGGATAAAAAGGAAGAGTAAGATACTAATCTTATAGTTAAAGGATAATTAAAGGTAAAATAAATAAAAGAAAACTATAAGATTAGGGTGTTAAACATTTTCTTTAAACTATTTGTGGTTGGGCGAGAACCATTTGTGACTAGTAAAATGTGGGGATGTGTTGTGGTATGCATATTGCATATGAATTGAGACCGTTGAAATCTCATTGTATTGCAAGGTTGTGATTGCAACTATTGTCATGGAAAACCCAATGTCAAATACATGATAAGGTTGATTGAGGTTGGAAAAACCAACAACCGATCTTTAGGAAGTTGAGTAGAATCCACACTAAAGGTAGGACAACCTACACCCTCTACTCATGTTTAATTAATGAGAATAACTGATGCTATATATATATATATATATTATTGATGAATTTAGATATCTGATAATGAATTTACCTGCATCTATATTATGATTAAAGATGCTAATTGCAATATATAAGTTCTTTTTGAAATGGTTGGGATGGATACCGATGGCTAGTATGGAATGGTCATCTGTATTCTATGTGGTTTAATTAACACATATTTTGGAAAAGGAAAACTTAAGCTAGTTATCTTAAGGGCCACAAAGATAACCTACCTACGTTTACTTTCTACCGTAATCCTAAACATATGAAGGAAACTTCATACATTGAAAATAGTAAAAGGGGGAAATGGCCCGTAGTAGGGGATCCCAATATGTTAATCTAAAGAAAAGGGGGAAATGACCTGCAATAGGGGATCCCAATATGTTAAAGATGGCACTAAACTCATGCGCATGCCAGGGGACGCCTTGGGTTAGTGACTAAGGTCGCAGTAGACCATTATGGACACCTAAAAAGGACAATGATAGACACCATACTTATATGTTATGCTTTAAAATTATTGGGAATGAGTATTTTATAGTTAGTATGGGATGACTATAAATATTCTGTGTGCCTAAGGCAAGGCATGTAGTGAAAAGGAAGATAAGTGCGAAGTTCCTAATTAGGCCTTAAGGACTTCCCGCTTACTACATTTACCAATAATTTCCAACATTTTGAAGCATGCATATATATATATATATATATATATGTATATGTATATGTATATTTGTGTAGCATAAAATGACAAAGGGTGATTATTATCACATATGAACATCGAAAGTGATGCAGAGGTAAGTTTTCTGAATAAATACTTTTAAAGAGTAAAATTTATATACTAAAGATATAGCTTTATGATTAAGCATTAGAAAGTACATATTTTATCAAGTCGAGGTATTTTTGCATTTTGATGCAACTAGATTATTAGCAAAAATGTTTGTTAAAATTTGTATAAGTTATCCTACTAAGAATTTTATTCTCACAATCTGCTAATGTCTAGGTACTAATAGCAAAAGACGGAAACGATGATTGTTGATGACTCTGCGTGTACTAAATGTATGTTGTACAAATGTTACGTCGTATGTTCTCAAGATAATACAAAATTCAATTGCATTGCTATAAATCTATATAATGCTAAATTTATAAATGTTATACATCCAGAGTTTAGAATGTTTAAGTTTGTATGACATAACAGACTTTTATTTTAGAAATTTTGATATTGATAGAATCAAAATTATTAATTAGTTAGTAACATTCCGGTTTTAGTTGTAAATAACTTGAAATTTTATTAAGTTTTAAATTTTCCCTATAAAAATTAGTAACCACCATGAAATAAATGATAATTAAAGTAAATACCCCACCTGGGATTGGGATGTTACAGCATTTATTAGAAATTTGATGGGACCAATTTTGTAATTCTAGTTTTATATGTCGATGACTTCCTATTAGCTAGTATCTCATTGAATTTCCTAAATGAAACGAAACACACATTATTATGCCACTTCAACATGAAAGATTTAGATGAGGTTTCATTTGTTCTAAGAATTCATATTTATCATGATAGATCTTGTGGTATTCTGGGTTTATTATAAGCGACTTACATTGATAGAGTTCTAAGGAAGTTTAACATACACTCTTGTACTATTTGTGTTGCACTTGTCCATAAAGGTGAAACTTTGTCTAAATCTCAATGTCTTCTAAATGATTATAATAGGGTTGTGATGGATAAAATTTCATATACTTTTGTAGTTGAGAGTCTCATATATGCTTAGGTATACACATTCAGACATTTCCTTTGCAATTAGGATGGATTTGTTTAGGCTTTTTTTTTTTTAGTAAAAAGTACTTTTATTTTAAAAATAAAGAAGCCCAAAACCTACTCTCTTTTTTTCTAAATCCTAATTTTATAGCTTCTAAAAAAACTCAGGAAAAAGCTAATTCCAAAAAACTGGTAGCCATATCATTAGACAAAAATATCCCTTCTATCCTCTCTAATTTCCCTAAATCCTTCGTCTATCGCAAGTCTGTTCCTAGCTACTATGGTACTTTGCTCTTGCCTGTTCTTCCAAGGTGAGTTTCTTCTTTTCTTTGCGTTTTTTCTCTGCTCTTTCATAATTTCCTTGGTTTTTTCCTAATTTCTCTTCTTCTAATTGTAGACGTTTTTCACTCGATTCTTCCTTGAATTTTGAATACTTCCATCTTCTTTGTTTGCAGTGTTTTGAATGCTTCCATCTCAGCTACTGATTTTTCTACAAAGATGGTTATCAATTTTCAGTTAGATTTAATAACCATGTTAGAAACTACAATACACTAAAAGCATGTTCTGTACAAAGAATTAAATTATGAAAATACACTAAGATTCACAATATGTAGCTTTCAATTTTTATGTGTAACTGGTTTTGCAATCCCATCTCACTACTAAAAACCTATAATTTAGCGGTGCTTAATATTGTCATTTCCCGACACTTTAAAGCTTCACTAAATACTATTTTTTATGCTTATAACATGGTCAAGAAGCGCTGAGTCGGGATATCAATTTGCGGATCTTTTAATCAAGCACCAGAATAAGTATCATAAAACTCATTTTCTAGCGCTTTACAAGTGCCGTAAAACGTATAATATAATTTTTATTTTTTTTCATTTACTAGTGCTTATCAAGCATCCAAAAGGACAATCTAAATGGAGGCACTGAGACAGTGCCAGTAATTTCATGTTAAATTTTAAAGTTTTTAATTTTGTGACACTTTATAAGTGTCGTAAAATATTATATTAAGTTTTTTTACTAAAAATATTATATTTATATGCGAAAAATATAATGAATTATATCTATTAATAGATGTCTGTGGTTAAACATACTAGTTAAAACTTTAAAGCAATATAAACAAAATAAGTGACCAATATAACGTGATGTCAATCATTTAAGGGACCGAAAGTTTAGTTGCTTTTGGACAATATCTAAAACTGAATCTAATTGTTTAAGGCTTCAATAGCATTATAACTAGAGTACTAAAAGCAAACCTCAAATGCAACATGTATTTTATATTTAATTAATAATGGCACATAGGTTTATACTACAATTAGTCTACAAAATAATAATTTATAGATATTAAATTGACCAATGAATATAGATGTGTAAACTTCAATAAATAATCAAATAATAGTTCAATTTTTTATTGAATCAAATAATAGTTCAATGAATAAAGGAAAAACAGGAAAAAAAAAAAGGAGATTTATCATTTGTACATGAGGACAGTATGCCTTAAAAATACATATTAAAAAAGTTATTCTTTCTATGGGTAGAACTGAAGATTTGATCCACCCAATTTCATAATGGAAAAGTCAAATTTAGCATTAGTAAGGACTTTAAAGTTCTTAACTCCAAACTTACTAGCATTTCATCCTTTGCTTTGGTAATTTGACTTTTATCTATATCAAAAGAAATTGCAAGAAAACGAAAGTTAGAAGCATACAAGCATTGATGCATATTCATTTTCCTAAAAAGATACAATTACTTCAAAGTATACGACAATCCTAATATAAAAATATTGCAATAATACCACAGTTCTATGATAAAAGAGTATCCAAAACCAATTCCTAACTCTACTTTTTCTTGTTCTTTAGCAATATCTTTTGCATGACCTCTGAAAATTGGTCAGCCGCAATATGGTGTTAAGATTTATTTCTTTTTGCTCTGTGATGACGAAAAAGGAAACACTAGAGCACTTTCTACAAGTGAGCTAAGTAATTTAAGGCTTTTATAAATAAATAAATAGTTTTGCTAACAATGATATATATAAATACATAAGGACTAAATATTTACACATTACAGAGTTCAATTTGAGCTTCATTTTTTAATTGAGTATTCACATTGACATTATTTGATCCTTCTAAATGAATATTTCCCAAGCACTTATAAATTGAATATTCAGTGAATATATATTTCGAACAGCTAGAAAATTTAATATTAAAAAAAAATGCAACTACCCCAAGCACACTTGTTGAAACACAAAGACATAGAATATGTATGGAAATTATGATAACAGTGTACATAATTATTTTGCATGACAGTGTACAATATTTGATCAAAGTGAGATTCATGTATGGAAATTATAATCAAACAAACTCTACCTCAAAATTATGATCAAACCAATTCTACCCAAAAATAATCTGAAGGAGATATTTTTAAATAAAAAATTCTGCTTATCGCCTGATCTTCATTACAGAATAATGCAACAATAGTGCTGAAGAAAAGGCATTGGACACGAGGATTTTAGCTAGGCTTTTATTGTTACAAAATCATATTCTTGCATGCGCTTGGATTTCAAGCATGCTCAGATCTTCCAAAAGAAAATATAATTAATTTGAAGTTGCAATTAACAAATTAACGACTTCATTTGGAATGGCTGGTTGTACAGAAGAAATCTGCACCATATATATATATATAGAGAGAGAGAGAGAGAGAGAGAAATCTATTGCACATCGCTGAATATACAAACTAAAATAATACTTGAACCGAAAACAGAGCTTAATTAATTGAGAAATGTGGGGGATAAATTGAAAGTTACTAAAATGAGAGCCAAATATACAATGATGGAGAGGGAGGGGCAGAAAAATTAATAGGCAGCATACATAGCATGATTGTAGTAGGTGCCATATAAATTATTTGACACATAGAGAGGGTTATACGCCACAAACACTAACGACCCCCTTAACAAAGTGAACACTATTCTAGTTAGTTATGCTCTGTCATCCTCAAATAGTTAGGCTTTTATTGTTTTCATTAACTATTTTACATTATACAAAATTCTACATATCTGGCGGCATGCAGGAATTAGAATAGACAGTACTTAGGCCACTTTACTGTTGTACAACAGTACTTAATTTTGAATATATTTTGTGTTGTGACTTGTGAGTAGTTTAATTAGAATAGAAATGAACATAAATGAAAGCTAAAGATTGTTGCAGTAAATTTTGGGGTAAAGTCCATATATATAATAACTTCACTAACACATTGTTTGCTACAAATAATATATTCATGGCAAATTCAAACATATCACAAAGATTAAAGTGATGACCACACGTTACACAGAAATCACTTTAGTTTTTCACCTGAAACACAAATCTCCTCTGCTACACTAAGTCATTTCCTCGTTTTTCTCCACAACCCTCACTCCTTTTGCATATCTAAGAACCTTGGCCTATTTAAAATTAGACACATTGAATACAAAAATAATGAAAGGAAAACATCAGACATACACACACACAAAAGAAACCGCTTAAAGAAGAGGAAAACTGGCTCGCGGCTGCTGTGATGGTGATATGATCGTCGCTCTTCCTCTATTAGAAATTGTTGCAGTGGTGAGCTCACGGCAGCGACGACGATGGCTTCTCACGGTGACGTGTTGTGCTCTCTCCTTCGTGCGTCTGTCCTCCTTGATTTCTTCTGTTCTCTTCTTTGACCGTGGAGAATAGGGTTTGTAGGGGAGAAGAAAATAGGAAAGAAATTGAGAAAAGGAATTTGGGGAAGTACGAATTTTGGGGAAGAGAAAAGGAAAGAAGAGGTAGAAGAAGGAAAAGAAAGGAGAGAGGGAATGCAGGGAGGCATTTTGGAAAAAAAAAAAAACGAGGGAATATGAGGTTTTGGATGAAATGTGTTGCTGGAAAAAGGAAAAATGGAAAAACATCTTGGCATTTCCTAGCACTTCAAATTTCATTTTCCGGAGCTTTGGAAGTGTAAAATATGACATTTTCTGACACAATGGCTCTTCAAAATGGCAATAAAATTAGATTTTTGGACAATTTTTTTATATTCTGACATTTTGAAAGTGTCTTAAAATGTAATTCATTAACTGGTGATTCTAAGGCACATTAAAATGATTATAAAATTGTTTTTGAAAATTTTTTCATTTCCTAACACTTTTAAAGTGCCAAAAAATGTTAAGACCATCACAAAATGATTTAATTTTGTGGCATTTATATAACCGCCAGTAATTATTACATTTTCTAACACTTTGGTAGAAGCGTTGCCAAAAATGCATTGGTAAAATGCATTTTTCTTTTAGTGTCTCTCTCTTTGTCTTTGCTCTTATTTTTTATCTTCGAATTTTCGTTTTGGATTATGTTTGTGTTAGCGACGGAATTGAGAGAAGAGGAGAGTGTAATGTTAGAATTGTGTAAAGAAGGGATAAGGAATTGGAGTAGATACAAATTTTTTTTTCTTTTAATGTGTTTATTGTGTAAAGTTAAACAACGAAAAATATTAATTTATTATTAAAAACATAATTTTGGACTTAAGTTTTGTGTTAATGAATTTAGATTTTTTTTTTTTTGTATAAATAGAGGAATCGACATGTATTCATCCATTTGGTTTAATTTGTTATTTACTAATTAAGACCCACATAATTTATATTTATTAGTTTTGAATCTTCTTATATAAAAAAAAAATACTATAATAGTATAATATGAGTAGGAAAATGAGTAAAACTTAGCATTTGTCAAGTTTACTATTTAAGTAGTAATTACTAATCAAAAGATCCCACTTATGTACTTATGCCTTTTTTCCTTCTCACCAAATATTATTACATATATTTTTATATGATACCGTCATAGATTCATGTTCTAAGTGTGACAAATACTATGGCAGCATTCCATTCACTCAATAGTGGAATTGCTTTTTTGTATGTTCTGTTGACATGGAATTAGGCATAGTGATAACACAATGGGATTTAAGAAAAGGAAATGAAAGAAAATACCTCTCCTTCAAATTGGCATCATAGAAGAAAAATGAAAATTAGACAAAAAATTGGGGCTACTTGGGTAACCTTCAAAGATATAAGGTTTTTCAGTTGTTTAGTGAATGCGGCTGACACAAAATTACTAAACTTGTGGGTTTAGTGAATGCAAATGGTTTATAATTTCTTTTTGTAAAAGATTATTGTTAATTTTTGTTCTAATTTGCATCCATTTTTGTGTATTTTTAACTTGTTTTGGAAGCCATCTACTTAACCTGTAGTAAACTTCATATTTTCCAAAACAGGCTCCCAAAATGCAAGACAAAATCCACTTGAAGTAGGTAATGTGGTGATGGTGAGGGTGAAGGGACAGAAGAGGCAAAATGAGATGACAGGAATACTGAAGAATTTTTATTAGTGTGTGTTGAAGAGATATTTGTTGGTAATAAGCCTTATTCACACTTTATTAAAGAGGGTTGGAGAAGTGTGAAAAGAAATTTAATGAGAGGATTGGTCATTCTTATGTACAGAACACCAAAAATAGTTTTTTTTTTTTTTAATTTGAAATTAGAAGCAAGTTGGCCGCTAGAACTACTGGTCTTAAAACAAAACAAAACAAAAAAAAGCTTTTGTTCTTATTAGGATTTTTCAGTAAAAATGAAGTAAAAACACAAAAAATATCTTCCTTTTCTCAAATACTTTTGCAAAATACCAAAAATATTCTCCCTAATTTAAATTGTGGGCTTAGCCTTTGTTGTAGGATTTTTCATAGAATTAAAGTAAAAAAAAAAAAAAGGAAAACAAATAAATATCTTTCTTTTCCTAAATATTTCCCAAAAAACCAAAAAAAAAATTTCCTTATCTTGAAATTAAGAAATGGTTTTGTTCTTATTTTACTTTTCTCAAATATTCTAAGAAATAGTAAAAACATTTTTCTTATTATGAATTTATTTGATCTTACTAGGATTTTTCATGAAAATGAAATAAAAAAATATTTTTCTTTCTCAAATATTTTACAAAAATGTCAAAAAATATTTTCTTTTATTTTGTGAAAATTCCTAAAAGTGCCTTTTTTTTTTCTAAATAACTTCATTAGAATTTTTCAAAATTCTCTTAAAGTTAGACTTCATGAGGAGAGTAAGAACATGATATTAATGTGAATTCACAAATTAAAGCACACTAACCAATCTCTCAAATTTTTTTATTTGTGGAATCATGTTAATCAACCAATTCTTTCTCTTTTCACAAAAATTTGTACTTCTCTTTGCTATGGTTTTGTGTCTTGAACTACATAGACTTTGATCCCAATCATTGGGTAGGTAAGCCCTAGGCTCTCATCCTAGTTCAAGTTCTCTTTGTAAATAATTTTAATTTTTCTTTTGCTTTATTTATTTTGACTTATCTTTGGTTTAATTTCATTTTTCCTTTTCTAGTTTGTCAATGTTGTAACCCCCCTCCCAGTCATATAGTTACTTTTATCTTTCAAGTAATATAATATAATTTATTATAAGACCAGTGGGTTATTATTACCTTTATTCGAGTAAAGTTTTAAACAAGTGTCATTGGTTTAGGTTTTTGCACTCGGTTCTTATATATGACACAGTAGAATTTTTTTTTTAAAGACAGCATATATATCTACACATCCGTTACTCATATATTTCATTCAAAAAGATATATATACTTATAGATATGTGAGATTCAATTAGTCATTTGGGGTAAGGAGACAACAACTCTGCTACTCATTACCTTGTCCAAAAATTTCTATTAATGGATAATATAAAACATCTCACATACATATATGCCCACCCTTTTTCTATGTACACCAAAAATGAGTCATCCTAATTCTTTTCCAAAAATCTAACCAAGAATTAGGACATTGAGAGTCTATACAATACTATTCTAAATATTCACACATCAAACCAAAAAGTTACTCTTTCCTCCACTATTGTTGGAGAGGTAGGGAAACTTCCAAGATTTCCAACACCCACATTCTATGTATGATTGTGAAATACCCTAAGAAGGGTACTTATACCAGTGTTATTTCTATCTCCATCAAGATATGATATCTAGTCATCTGATACACACTAGTAAGAATGTGAGAAATAATCTCAGTAGCAAAACAACTTGTTTAAAAGTCGCTAGTATGTACCACCATACTTATACAAAAAAAATTCTACATTCTCATAATCAATAAATAGAAACACAATCTATTAGGATGCAATGCATGAATTATACAAGTATAGCATGTACTGTTCACCACATTTGTACATAACACCGGATATCACATATAGCCATAACACTTCATAAAATTATCATTTTGGTAACATGAACATATTCATATTCAATTAAAAGCAAGGAAAACAATCATATGTTGGCCATTTCCAGTATCATTAAAAGAAAGTCGAGAGAGTCGCCCAGTAAACTACTCCACGTGCAGCTACTAGCTAATCATGAATGAGTTTTGGGGTCCCTAACCATTTGCAGTCCCTGACTGTGGTGTATTATCTAGAGCATCCCCTAGTGGATCCAAGTATTATAAGGTTCTCTGCCTCATCCCCTTTCCAGAAGATCATCCCATGACCAACTGAATCAATATCCCTTTGGATATTTCATTTTCCTTTTGTCCCAAATGGGGCTAGTATAACTCACTAGATTCAGATCACGCCTACTCTGCCCTTACAGGTCATGTGAATATAGAATCACCATTCCTTTCCAATGGATCATATTCCTAGCACACTATTCACAAGTATATATATTAGAATGATTCAGCCCATACCATGGTTAAGCTAAACCCTAAGTATGTGACTCCTTTATTTGGCCATAGAAGAGTTCACTAACTTAGAATTTGTAACCATCATGGTATTTTTAAAATCATTTATAATTGAATAGATATTTTAACATCCCAATTTATGACACAACTGTGGAATTCCCAACAGCCATCCCATATCGAAAATTGGTCACTCGATCATGAGTCTATCTATCACTAATACATTCACTTGAATACTTTTCTCTATTCTCTTTTCTTATTTCTTTTGTGTTTTCCTTATTTCTCTTTTAATTGCATAACACATGTTACCCAAAATTTGACACTTTCCTAGTATGATAATATTATGAGCTTTACTATAATTACCATAGAGGATTATATCATCAAATCTTTGTTCTTCAAATAAAACCTTATTTTCCACTTTCCTCTTGGATATACCATATTCCACATCAACACATCCATGTTGCATTAAATTCGACAATGTTGATGCCTAGAAGTAAAAGTGTGGCCGTGTAAGTGATGAACATGGCTATGTTGGTATCATATTCCAAAGGAAAGGAGAAAATGCCTATTTTGATAATTTAAGCCTTGTTGTCTTTTTCTTTTTCTTTTTCTTTCTTTAGGTATGAAAACATCAAAACATCATTTTTCCTCCAAGTTCATGCCTTTTTCATGCTCACATATTATGAAACAAGGAAATCTTTCCATAATTAACAAGGTGAACCATCTTACTTCTCACTGTTTAAAACAAACATACACAAGTATATTCATGCAAAATAGCACCCAATAGAAATTAAAATACAAAGAATGTAAAATTAGAACCCTCTTGCAACTTGAACAAAATTAGGTTTATCATTCAAACAAAATAAGCCATAAGATTCAAAATTCAAGAGGGATTATGTTGTTTAGCTACCTTTCTACAATAGATGTGTTAAAAATGCTTGAAATTTGCTCAAATGTCCTTACCAAGATGAAATTCTCCTTCTTCTTGATTTCTCTCTTTTTCCCTTACTTTCTCTTTCTACTTTCTCTCTCTCTTTTTGTCCACTCTCTCTTTCTAAATGAAGAAGATGAAGTCTTTTTCTTTAAATTAAGTTTCATGAAAGGTAATCCTAGAGATTACATTCTTGCTTTTAAGATATTTCTTTTAGGCTAATCATGACTTTGTGAGTTTTTTTTCCTAAGATTTTTCCTAAGGTAATCATAGCTTCTTAGGATATTTTCACTACTTTTTTCCCTTTTCATTTTGGTCCCTCATCCTCTTTTTAATTTTGTCCCTATACAACTATATGCAACTATATGTAAACTAATATAGCATAGATATAAACATTTAGGTATTCAATAATCAATAACCCATAATCAACAACATATCTTATAGTATTAGGGGTGGATATTAAAAATGTGGTGTTGTTTGATTTTCTTAGGGATTGCTCTTAAAATTTTCTCTGATTCTTCCCTACATGTTTTACATGTTTAGCTTCAGTTAAAAGTCCAATGGCAGATTGTTGTTATGATCTTGAAAATAAAACTTCAAACAGACAAGCAACAACCAAAGGTGGGTAAAAAAGTAATGATTAATGGTTAGAAGTACTCTAAATTTAGGGAAAAAATAGACTGCAATGGTGGCCTCTTTTCAAGCAAGAAGCTGGCTCCAATACACTGATGAGTGTTTACACAATTAAATAGTTCGAACGATAGCTCATTTGGATATTTAAAATACAACTTATAGGCTATGAAATAGAATGGTGAGTAAAGCATGACATAGTGCTAAAAGTGTGATGCTTCCTTCCTTTTGCGCTAACCATGCAAAACCCACGTGTATTGCATGCTCGTGCATGATCCTCATGTGTTGCTCGTGCATGGCTCTCTTGTGCTGTAACACCCCATAATTTAATTAGCCTAAATTAATGGTGTTATTTAATTAATTAGTTTGAATTACTTGCTTGCTAATTAATTAGATGAATTATTTTTAAGGAAGGGAAATTTGGTGCTTAGAATTAATTCTTTGATTTCTTTATTTACCTAGCCTAAGTACCAAGTAAGAAGCAAAATGAGATGCAACAAAAATATATAGGTGTGTGTAAGTGTCATGTGAATGAGGGAGGAAAAGAGAGAATAGAAAAAAAAAAAAAAAATACCAAGGTTGCTTGTAAAGGTTAGTTGCTTGTAAGAGTGGACAAATCTAAACTTGCAAGAAAGGGAAATACTAAGTGTGCAAGCAAAGACAAAGTGTACTTACAAGTACACTTTGTGCAAATATATATATATATACATATCCAAAAGTGTGCATACTTTTCTTAAAAAAAAAAAAAAAGAGAAAGAAAGGGAAATGGAAAGTGGGAAGAGAATTAAGAATATATATATGTACTAAGGTTGCTTGTGGAAGTGGAAAAAGGTAAACTTGCAAGAAAAGGAATACTAAGGCAACAAGCAATCTAATAGGTGTAGAATTTTGTACAAAACTAGTGGCTAGTGGGATGCACCTAATGTATAGGAAGGAAGAAAAAAAGAAGGAAAACCAATTTACAAGCAACCTAAAAAGGAAAATAAGCAAAGTAAAGAAAAAAGAGGGAGGCATACCATAATCCTCACACTTGAAAATAAGGGAAGGGAGAGAAAGAAAAGAAGAAGGGAGAAAAGAGAGGGAGAAGGTGAGGCATCAAGGGAGAATTGAGAGATCAAGGAAGGAGGAAGTAAAGAAGAACTCAAGGGGAAAACCAAGGAAATCAAAGGAAAGGCCAAGAATATTTTCTCTAGCCCACTTCCAAGGTAGATTAGCAATTTGTTAAATTCTTATTCCATGATTGAGTATGTATGTTTAATGATATAGCTTCCATGGAATTTGAACCCATGTCTATACTCTTGATTTAGGAAAAATTTAATGGAACTTGCATGATAAAGATGGAAGGTGGCTAATGCTAATCTCTAAATTATTGTTTCCTTGAGATCATGAGAGGACTTAGATTTAGAAAGTTATTTAATGGTTTGGTTAACTTGGTTTACTATTCTTAATATTGTAGTGGACTTGTTATTTCCATGATGAAATTAATTGGGTTATTGAACATTTATGATTGCTAATAAAAATGCATGTGATTATGGGAAATTACTAGGAAAATTATTGGAATTTTTAGAAGGAAAATATACATGGGAATTAATTTCTAAGCAAAGGAAATTATTGTGGAAGGGATTAGAATTTTAAAAAAATAAAATATATATAATGGAATTAATTTTCAAGCAAAGGAAATTATTAGGAAAATTATTAGAATTCCTAGAAAGAAAATGTACAATAGAACTAATACCAAGAAAGAGAAAATTAGTATTGAAAATATTAGAATTTTTAGAAAGAGAATATACATGGGAATTAAGTTCCAAGAAACGAAAATTTATTATGAATTACTATTGAAGTTATTGAAGTTTTAGAGAGAAAAAAATACATATTAGAATTAATTTCCAAGATAAGAAAATTATTATTGAAGTTATTGAAATTTTATAAGGAACAAAAAATGCCCATTAGAATTAAATTCCAAGAAAAGACAATTATTATTGTAGTTGTTGGAATTTTAGAAGGAAAAATGCACATTTGTATAAATTTTCAAGAAAAGGAAAATTATTATTAAAATTCTTAGAAGAAAAATGTACATTTGAATCAACTTCCAAAAAAAGGAAATTAATATTGAGATTATTAGAGTTTTATAGGAAAATATACCTTAGAAATTGTTTCTAAGGAAAATAGAAACTATTCCTTAAATATTAAATTTTTCATCAGAAATGTTAAAGATGCTCCACATAGGCGGCCTAGCGAGGCGTGGCCAAAGGTGCTCCATGCCCGTGACCTAGTGCTCATGATTTTGATCTATGCATGGCCGAGGGTCCACGATTTACAAGGTGTGGCCAAAGGTGCTCCACACGGGACCTAATGCTCATGATTACACTCTATACGTGGTCGAGTGCTCACGATTTACGAGGTGTGGCCAAAGGTGCTCCACACGGGCGGCCTAGCGAGGCGTGGCCGAAGGTGCTCCATGCCCATGACCTAGTGCTCATGATTACGCTATGTACGTGGTCGAGTGTCCACAAATTACAAGGTGTGGTCGAAGGTGCTCCACACGAGTGACCTAGGGAGGTGTGACCAAAGGTGCTCCGCACTCATGACCTAGTGTTCACGTAACACGCATAAACACTATGATAATTCTATAATAAACCATTAAGCTAATAAGAATACCTGTTATTTAAAAAGATATGTAATCTTCGTTAACTTCTATATTTATCATGCAATGATTACCATTACACCTAAAATCAAGGATGTAGATTGAATGTTTTGGTGCTTACACCCTGGTACATATTAGTTTCTTTTTAAACTATGAATTGCTGAGCTACTAGGAAACTTGTGTTTCTCATCTATGTGCTAATATGTATCAGATACGGACGCGTAGCAGGGCTGCAAGGTAACAGTCTCTTTTTTATGGAGTATGATTTTTGTAATCCCCTATTTTAGGTCCTAGCTAGGTCTGATTTAGAATAGGACAATAGTTGACCATATACGTGAGCTATATTTGGGATATACAGGGGAAACAAATATCTGAAGGATCAGACCATCCTTCATTTATACAGGAGTTTGAGTGACAGACCTGTTGTCTCCTAACTTCTGATGGTTGGATACTTCGTATATCCAAGGATGTGACTTATCAGCATGTAATGGAAATTATTGGACCTGTATTTATTTGAATTACATTAAGGTTTTTAATTTTCGTTGTAGAGTGTAGTATTTTTATTCTGCTGTGCATGTAAGTTTTTATTCTGAGCAAAAGATCCCGAACCTAATATACTTAATATAATTGAATGTTATAACTGCTCAGACACTAATCAAATTAAGGGTAAGGATAATGTACCGAACCTATCTTTTGATATTGGAGTTAACAATAAGACTAGATAGGGGCGTTACATGTGCAGCCCTTAATACTTCATCTGATAGCTTCTTCTTCTTATGTTGAGGTCCCTTACTTTCTCAGCCACCTCATGCTCTACTTCTTCTTTATTCCTGACCACCTCATACTCTACTTCCTCTTTATTATCCAACTACCATTCACCTACATTGTCATTGCCTTTAGTCTCCTAGTTGCCATTGGGATTGCTATGATTCATAACAATACCTACCCCATTGAAAATAACCTTGTCCTCAAGGTTATTAGAGGGAAAAGCCTTTTGTAAGTCCTCCAAAAACTCCTATGATACCTCCTCTTGAGTACTATTTTCCCATTCCACTAAAACCATCTATCTTTCTTCTATAGTTTTGGTATCAATGATGGCATTGGGCACTAGAGTTTTATCCAAGTCAATAGGCCACCAGGAGGTTCTCTGATATATTATTTGAGCAAGGAGACATGGAATACATTATGGACTTTAGCTTCTACAAGTAGTTTGAGTTTATAAGTGACTTTACCCACTCTGGCATTTATCTGATAA
This sequence comes from Senna siamea, assembly GCA_031216115.1. Taxonomy (NCBI): domain Eukaryota; kingdom Viridiplantae; phylum Streptophyta; class Magnoliopsida; order Fabales; family Fabaceae; genus Senna; species Senna siamea. The sequence continues at coordinate 20,062,436 of CM062363.1, read as the reverse complement.
AGACCATAAAATTGTTTGCTCAGTTTAGAGTTCAATCTTTGAGCTACTGCCTGCTGTTGATATTGATGGAATTTTACCCACACCCAATCTCTCTTAGCAAAGTTTACTTCTATCCATTTTTTATCAACCATTTTCTTTATATGATTCTGATCTTTGAGCAGCTGATGTTTGAGCTATTTTTGAATAACTTCCCTTCGTTCTAACAATCATTGAGTTTGTCTATGCTAGCAGAAGCAGGGATGTAACCAGGAATGCTCCTGGGATTGCTACCATATAATGTTATGTATGGTGTGATACAAAGACTCCTGTAGAATGATGTATTGTACCAAAATTTGGCCCAAGGATAGTACTCTAACCATAGTCAGGGATTAGCATGAGTGAAAGCTCTCAAATATTATTCTAGGCAACGATTAAGAACTTCTATTTGGCCATCAGTCTCAAGATGGTATGCAGTGCTGTGATGGAAGACTGCACCACTTAAGGACAATCAAAATTAGCTCAGAAAAATGTTGTCTCTATCTATCACGATGCTAGAAGGGAATCAATGTAACTTGACCACCATATCCATAAACTTTGAGGCTACCTTCATGGTTGTGAATCCTGGTATCAATGCTCTAAAATGTCTAACTTTAGTGAATCTATCCACCACGAAAAAGATGGTTGTTTACCCCATCGAGCAAGGTAGTGAGACTATGAAGTCCATGGCGATATGCTCCTAAGGGCAATAAGGAATAGGTAGTAGTTGTAAGAGCCCCTTCTTCTTGGTAGTAAGGTACCTCACCTACTGACAGTTGAGGCATCCTTTTATGAATTGGATTACATCCCTTCTCAAGCCATCCCATTTAAAGATGGATGCGATAGCTTTGTAAGTTTTATTTATTCCTCCATGTCCTCCCATTGGACAATTATGAAAAATGTCTAGTATTTGCTTCTTTAACCTTGCATCATTAGGTACCACCATACGTTTCTCATAGAATAGCACCCCTTCTTTAATCTGATTGGTATTGGGCAACAGATTCTCTCTACATTTCTGGTGCCGATTAGTCATCTCCTCACTGTTGGTGTTGGCCTCTCTAATTTGCGAGAAGATGGGATGTTCAATAGAAGAACTTATTGCCATTAGGGCAGGAGTTTCTCCCTCTAACTCCTCCTTCCTTGACAAGGCATCAACCACTGCATTTGTTTTGCCAGGTTTGTAAACAATCTCATACTAAAAGCCTAACAGTTTAGACAAGTAAAGCTACTGCTTTGGTGTTTGTATGACCTGCTGCATCAGCTCTCACAGGCTTTTGTGATCTATTTTGATGACAAAGGCCCTACCTAGTAAATAATGTTACCACTTCATCACAGCATGTGTGATCGCATACAGCTCCCTGACATAGGCTGAGGATTTTCTAAGCTCCTCATTAAGTTTCTTACTAAAGAATGTAAGAGGATGGCCATTCTGACTCAACACTGCCACTACTCCTATACTTGAAGCATATGTTTCTATAGTGAAAGGAATGCCAAAATTAGGCAAAGCTAGCACTGGTGTGTTAGTCATACAATGCTTAAGCTTCTAAAATGCATGCTCAACCTTGTCTTTCTATGCAAATTGTCCTTTCTTGAGCAGCTCTGTGAGGTCGTGAGCAATGTTGGCATACCCTCTAACAAACTTCCTATAGTATCCTGTTAACCCTAATATGTAACACCTTCAACCCTATATTTCTTTAAGTTATTTATATAATATCGTATGTAATATATTTAGGATTGGTGAGTTACTACTACCTCTACCCAAGTATATTTGTAACTTTTTCTAAGTTAAATAGTTGAATGCCGCTAGTTTGGGTTATTACACTCGGGTTCTCACACGTTACGCAAAAGAAATAAATAAAATAATTTAAATGTAATAGATAGATATAGAGATATTCATATTCACATTCAACTGTACATAATATTTATACATACATAACTATAGTGTGTGCAGACATATATCTATAGATATGCAAGCTTGAGCAAGGTAAGTAGACAACAAGTCTGCCACTCATACCCTCTTTTAAGTAAAACTCTCCATCTCACATATCTTAATATATATATGCCCTCCTTGCATACACCAAAATTATCCTCCTGATCCTTTTAAAATACTAATAAGGATCCAGGGAAGCGGGCATGTCTAATACTATAAACTCCTAGTTATGCACACAATCAGGGGGAAGGTGGTAACTTAAATACAAATGGCCTCCACTACTTCTATCGCTATCTCCATCAGCACCTGGTACCTAAGCATCTGATACAAATTAACTTTAATGAGAAATATTTCTCAGTAGCAATAATCACCAAAAATTTAAATACTGCTGACTTGTAAAATCCACTACATTCTTTTTCATAATAATTCAAACATTATGCTATTGGAGTAATGTACATAGATGATATAAATATTTCATGCATATACTTATGAATACTCATATTGCAACAAATATTCATGACACAGGATATATGAATATATTCGCAGATTGTAATGGTAACAACTCATATTCTCATATCAGTGTAAAGCATAAATAAAGAAATTATGCAATTTGATATGGCCATAGTTAAAAGCATCACACAATAATTCTTTCAAATTTCTATTCACAAATGAGATTCTCTTATGGTCTTGAGCCACCTGCAATCATTCTCGTGGTTTTCACCATCAGCATTTATTCTCAGGTTAACCATTAGCATTTATTCTCAGGTTATCCGTCAGCAATTATTCTCAGGTTAATCTTCTGTAAACTTTTCCTGGATTAAAGCTAGTTGCAGCTATTCTCTCGGTATAACCAATTGCATCCCTTTTCGCGGAATAACCAAATGCATCCCCTCTTGCAGTATAACCAAATGCATCCCTTCCACAGATCAACCATTTGCAGTTATTCTCATTTGTGGTTTATGCTCATTAAAATTCTCTTTTTTCTCTTCTTTTTCTCATGATTTCTCAAGCATACACATTTCTCATGTTACCCATTACAAGTCAAGATTAAATCTTGCATTTGAGCAAATTATTAGGCTAATTGTGTATAAAAAGAGGTTATTGAGTCCAATTTTCCATAACAGGGAGCTACAAGTCAACTTCCAGCCTCCTAGTAGTTGACTTCCAGCTTACTGCCCCAAAAATGTTTCAAAAAATGAGTAATCAGTCGGCTTCTAGGACCCTGATAGTCGATTGCTCTGTTCTTGGCTAATTTTTGGAAAATAAGAACACGGCAATCAACTTACAGCCTCTGGCAGTCGACTGCTAGCATTCTAAATACGATTCTGGGTAACTTAGGAGTGCGACAGTTGACTAGTAGGGCCTATAAGTCAACTGCTACGTTATGCTCTATTTTTTGAAAGCCCATTGACCCAGATTTTTACACCAAGAACATGTTTTTAAAATAGTTTTGATGATTAAAAACTCAATAACAGCATAAAATCTTTATTTACCACTAAAAAATAGCCCAATCCACCGATTATTCATGCTCAATCTTGGATTTAAACTCTTTTCTCAAAAACTATAAAAACCCATATCACATATTCGCATTCATGCATTCACAAGTATATTCAAGCAGTTTAAAACATCCAATAGCAATCAAAAACACTAAGAATGTATGTTTTAATCTCTCTGAAATTCAAAATTATGAAAAATCAAAATTTTCCCACCCTAAATAGTAAATTTTGAAAATAAGGGAGATGGGTGATTTGCTACCTTTCTGCTGATTTCCAATCGGTATTTGATGATGGTGAAGGGTTCTGGTAAGTTTTCCTAGCTCCTAGAATGCTTAAATTCGATTAATAGCTTTCTTCCCTCTCAATTCCCACTCTTTCTCTTTCTAACTCGATTTCCTTATCTCTCTAGAATTTCAGAACTCAAGAAGCCAAATGAAAAGTTCTGGAAGGCTAGCCTATTTATAGGCAATCCGGCCTTTTACAACTTTGTTCCTAATTCCCGACCATTCGGCCTAAATTGATAATTCTTCTAACTTTATGTTAAATGACCATTTCGTCCCTAACTGCTTGGCAAGAAATTTTTAGAATTATGTTGCTACAGTAATTCATTTGGCTAAATTTATGGCCTATTGCCCTGAAGTTTTGGAATTTCACACCTCTATCCTCACTTCATCTTTTTCCTTTCAATGTGGTCCTATTCTTTCCTTTCCCTTAAATCTCTCATTCTAATGCGACTACATGCAACCTAATGCAACAAACATAAGCATTTGATTCACTAAAAATTAACAAAAATCTCTTAATGCATAGGGGGAGCGGATGTTACATAAAAAGCCTTTTAGTTGTTTAATGTTCACAGGTATAGGCCATTCCAACATAGCAGCAAGATACTCAATGTGGATCTATCCAAATGTACATTTGGATTTTTTTTGCATAGAACTGGTGTTGTCTCAACAGTTCCAATACAATCCTCAAATGTTGCAAGTGTTCCTCCCAATGCTTACTACAAAAAAATGAATTTCCTAAGATAGGGATGAAAGAGCTTATTCACGGTGGATTGGAAAGTGGCAGGCGCATTAATAAGCCTAAAGGGCATCACTACAAATTCATAGTACCCCTGATGGATACAAAATGCAGTCTTGTGAATGTCACTATCTTCCATTCTGATCTGATGATAACCAGAATGCAAGTCCATTTTAAAAAAGTAGGTTGCTCCATAAAGCTCATCCAGAATCACATCAATGGTGGGAATAGGGAATTTGTCCTTAATGGTGATAGCATTAAGGGCCCTGTAGTCCATACAAAATCTCCAACTCTCATCTTTTTTTTAACTAACAACATTGGTGTAACACCCCCAACCCTATATTCCTTTTAGGTAATTAAATAATATAAGGTGATATAATATAAGATTGATGACTTTACTACTGCCTCTACTCGAGTATATTTTTAACTTTTTCTAAGTTAAATAGTTGAGTGCCACTAGTTTGGATTACTACACTCGGGTTCTCACACGTTACGCAACGAAAATAAATAAAAGAATTTAAATGAAATAGGTAGATATAGAGATATTCACGTTCACATTCACATTCAATTGTACATAATATTTATACATACATAACTGTAGTGTGTGCAGACATATACCTATAGATATGCGAGCTTGAACAGGGTAAAGAGACAACAAGCCTGCCACTCATACCCTGTTTTAAGCAAAATTCTAGATCTCACATATCTTAATACATATATGCCCTCCTTACTTGTACCAAAATCATTCTCCTGATCCTTTCAAAATAGTAATAAGGATTCAGGAGAATGGGCAGGTCAAAATACTATATATTCCTAGTTATGTATACAGTCAAGGGGAGGGTGGTAACTCAAATACAAAGAGGACCCATAATCCAGTAATCACAGGAAAATACCCCAGAAAAGGTATCTCCACTACTTATATCTGTACCTCCAACAACACCTGGTACCTAGGCATCTTATACAAATTAGCTTTAATGAGAAATATTTTTCAGTAGCAATAATCACCTATGTTTAAAATAGCTGCTTGTACCACCGTAAGGATATGGGAATCCACTACATTCTTTTCATAATAGTTTAAAATATCATGTTATTGGAATAATGTATAGGGATTACACAAATATCTCATGCATATACTTATGATTACACATGTACTTCACAGATATTCATCACACAAGATGTATTCTCAAATTGTAATAGTAGCAACTCATATTCTCATATCAGTATATAGAGCATAAACAAAGAAATCATGCAATTTGATATGGCCAATATCAAAAGCATCAAAAAATAATTCTTTAAATATTTCCATTCATAAATAAGTTTTCTCGTGGTCATGAGCCACCTGCAACCATTCTCGTGGTTTTCACCATCTGCATTCATTCTCGTGATTAACCGTCAGCATTTATTCCCGTGGTTAACCGTCAGTAATATTCTCGTGGTTTATCATCTACAAAACTTTTCCTGGATTAAATCCAATTACAGCCATTCTCGCGGTATAACCAATTGCATCCTTTCTCACGGTATTACCAAATGCATCCCTTCTCACGGTATAACCAAATACAACTATTCTCACAGATCAACCATTTGTAGTTATTCTCATTTATGGTCTATACTCAATGAAAATCTCTTATTTCTCTTCTCCTTTTCATAATTTCTCAAATATTCTGATTTCTCATGTTATCCATTACAATTCAAGATTAAATCCTACATTTGAGAGAAATATTGAGCTAATTGTGGATTAAAAATAGGTTATTAAGTCAAAATTTCCAAAACAAAGAGCTACAAGTCGACTTTCAGCCTCCTAGCAGTCAACTTCTAGTTTACTGCCTCAAAAATATCTCAAATTGAAAGCAATCAGTTGAATTTCATGCCCCGAAAGTCGACTGCTTTATTCTTGGATAATTTCTAGAAAATAAGAATGTGACAGTCGATTTCCAGCCCCTGATAGTCGACTACTAGCATTCTGGATACGTTTCTAGCTAACTCAAGAGCATGACAGTCGACTGGGAGGGTCTACAAGTCGACTGCTACGTTATGCTCTATTTTAAAACTCATCTTTGACCAATTATTTTAGCCCAAGAACATGTTTTTAAAATAGTTTTGATGATTAAAAACTCAATAACAGCATAAAAGCTTCATTTACCACTTAAAAACAGCCCAAACCACCGATTATTCATGCTCAAATCTTGGATTTAAACTCTTTATTGAAAACCATGAAAAACCTATTTTTCATATTTGCATTCATGCATTCACAAGTATATTCAATCAGTTTAAAACATCTAATAGCAATCAAAAACACTAAGAATGTAGGTTTTAATCTCCCTCTAGTTTAAAATTATGAAAACTCAGATTTCCAACCATGAACAATAATTTCAAAAAATAAGGGAGATGGGTGATTTGCTACCTTTTTGCTAGTTTAAAATTGGTATTTGATGATGGTGAAGTGTTCTGATAAATTTCTCTAACTTCTGGAATGCTTAAATCTATCCAACAACTCTTTTCCCTCACAATTCTAACTCTTTCTCTCTCTAGATCATCCTTTCTCTCTCTAGATTCTAGAATTAAAGTTGCACAATGAGGTGTTCTGAAGGCTTCACCTATTTATAGATGATCCGGCCCTTTGCAATTCTACTTCTAATTCCCGACCATTCAGCCCAAAATGATAATTTCTCCAACTATCTGTTAAATTACCATTTCATCCCTAACTCACTAGCGAGAAGTTTCAAGTTTCTGTTGCTACAGTAAATCTTTTGGCTAAATTTACGACCTATTACCCTGAAGTTTTAGAAATTCACACCTCTATCCTCACTTCATCTTCTTCCTTTCAATTTGGTCCATGTTCTTTCTCTTTACTTAAAACTCTCATTCTAATACATCGATATGTAATTTAATACAACAAACACAAGCATTTAATTCATTTAAAATTAAAAAACGTCTCTTAATGCATAGAGGGAGCGGATGTTACAACTAGTGAGGAGAAACAGTTATGGCTTTCCCTAATGATCACAGCCTGTCTCATTTCTTCCACCAACCTTTTAATCTCACTTTTTTGAAAGTGAGAATATCGATAGGTTCTAACCGCTACTGCCTTAGCTCCCTCTTCCAAATGAATTCTATGATTGACACCTCTAAAGGGAGGTAACTCTTTGGGTTCTTCAAAAACTTTTGTGAATTCAACCAACACCTCCTCTATTTCCCTAAAACACCCTCCAACCTCAATTTCCTTCTATAAGGACATTAAACTGATGAGATTATGGTGGCCTTCAAGCTGCTGCATAGTCTTCCCATTTACTGGTGTGGTCACTAGTAATTGTTCTCCCTTGATCTGCTGTTATTTCCCTTGGTAGTTAAAACTCAAGGTCATTTGCTTGTGATTGATGACAATATCTCCTAATTCGGCTAACCATTGTAGTCCTAAAAACATAGGTTCCTTTAATTTCTAGGATAAACAAGTCCACCTTAGCTTCATGTCCTTATAGTTTGAGGGTTACCTCCTTACATTTGCCGACACATTTCAAACTTTCTCCATTGCCAATCATGACCTTAAAAGGCTTGATTGCTATAGTGGGTAATTGCAGCTAAATTGCTACTTCCTTCTTAATGAAGTTATGGGTGCTGCCACTATTCACCAACACCGTTATTTCCTTCCCTTCACATTTCCCAGCAATTCGTAATGTGTTTGGATGAAATTGTCCTTATAAGGCATTGTAACTAATCTCTAGACTGGCTACCTCAGTTTCTTTCCCTCCCTGTCCTACACTCTCTTCTATTACACACACATTAGGTGGCTTCCACAATTCTTCCAATTCCTCCTATCTAACCATTAGACAAAAACTAGGCTTATTTATGAGACATTGAATACTTTTCATCATAGTAATAACATAATCCTTTCTCCCTTTGCGACCTTATCTCAGCTACTGATAGTCTTTTATAGTAACTATTTTAGCTTATAGCAAAAGTTTATGGCTGAAGACCAACCACATGGCCATTAATAGTCGATTAAGAGACTGAACTCCCCCTTACTACCTCCATTCCATCCACTCTTAGCTGCAACCACAGGTGCTGAATAGGAAGCATTACTGAATGGTTTAGAGTATCTTGGAGTCACAAACTTACTTGTTGGCTTTAGATTGTTCTTCTGTTTCAATTGCTTTTGTTCATGAAGCTTGGCTAAGGAAATTGCATGGTGATATGTTACTGGTTGAGCTAGCTACATCTCACACTTCAAATACTCCTCCAATCCAGCAATAAAGAAACTAACTAGCCATGGCTCCGGCAATCCAGTTACTTGTGTAGAAAGTAGCTCAAAGGCTGCTTGATACTCATCCACAATACTAGTCTATTTTAATTCTTTCAATGCAGCCTTCGGATCATCATACAAAGATTTTCTGAATCTGATTCTTATAGCTTTAATGAAATTCTTCCATGATCTCGATCCTCCATTCTGCACCAGCCACTTACACCATGAGCATGCTAGACCATCCAAATGCAATGAAGTGATCTTCATTCACTGTATCACTGGCGTGGCATATAATTCGAAGAACTCCTCAATTTTGAAGATCCAAACCTCCACTTCTTTCCCATCACAATAAGGGATCTCTACCTTCATGTTTCGGCTAAGAAAACTCCCTTGTTTATATGTTTGATTGTCTCCCGTGCTAGTATTAGCTGATGATGGTGATGCCTGATTAGCTTGAACTGTTGGCTCAGGTTCAGCAACCGATTTGCCTCAAATGATTATAGTCAATTCCCACAACATACCTTGTACACTCTCGAGCCTCTTATCTGTCTCAGCCATTTTGTCTTCACTCCTCTTATGCCAAGCACCAATCCCCTCTTCGTTCATCTATGTCATTCGATACAACTCCTGGACACTAGCTCAAAGCTCCTCGTTGCGAGTTCCATTGGCCATCACAACCTCTCTCAATGAAAGAACCAAATGTTATGATCTTGAAAACAAAAATTCAAACAAACAAGCAATAATCAAAGTGGACAAAAAAGAAATTATTAATGTTTAGAAGTACTCTGAATTTAGGGAAAAAAATACAATACAATGGTATCCTTTTTTCGAGCAAGAAGTTTGCTCTAATACTTTGATGAGTGTTTACACAATTCAATTGTTCCAACTATAGCTCATTCGGATATTTAAAATACAACTTATAAGCTATGAAATAGAATGGTGAGTAAAGCAGGACATAGTGCTGAAAGTGTGATGCTTCCTTCCTCGTGCGCTAACCGTGCAAAACCCACATGTATTGCATGCTCGTCCATGATCCTCATGTGCTGCCCATGCATGGCTCTCTCATGCAGCCCTTAATACTTCATCTGATAGCTTCTTCTTCTTGTGTTGAGGTCCCTTACTCTCCCGGCCACCTCATGCTCCACTTCTTCTTTATTCCTGACCACCTCATACTCTACTTCCTCTTTATTGTCCAACTGCCATTCACCTACATTGTCATTGCCTTGAGTCTCTTGGTTGCCATTGGGATTACTATGATTCATAACAATTCCTAAGTTTGCTTTATTTTTCAAGGATTCTTTTAATATATATATATGTATGTATAAAAGATAAAATAAAAATAAATAAGCATTAGGGTAACTTAAATCATTAAGCCACTTTATTTTACAAATTTAATTTAAGGTAACCATCCTTTGGATGGGTTTCCTAGGATACTTAACACCTTTCCTAGGAATTAATTAGACTCCCAAATCCAATCTTTCCTTCAAGACTGGCTTTCTAAAATTTGAGCCTTGTCCATCATATTTTTAAAAATTGTTTACAAAAATAATTTTTTATATTTTTTCAAATTTTTCTTTAAAATTTGGTGTTGACTCTATTTTTTGTCTTAAAAATCAAACATGACACTCTTTCATCTTCAAGTTTGTCATTTATACATCCCCTTTATTTCTAATTTTGATCTATTCCACTTGCAATTTCATAACTTTATTTGTCATAAAATAATTCTATAAGATTCAATACATATATACATACATACATACATATATATATACACACACACACGTGTGTGTGTTTAATATTAGCATTGAAAAGTCTGAATTAGGTAATTACTTGGATGAACCAAAACTAAAACCTCAATTTTTTTAAAATTTAGATATCTTGCTATATTTGAAAAACCATCCAAAATCAATTTCCTAGTCTTTCAAAAATGGCATGTGATATTTTTAGCATTCCAATTACTATAGCTAATGAATCGACTTTTAGTATTGACTCATGAGTTTTGAGTAAGTATAGATGTTCCCTTATTCTAAACAATGTCCCATCAATTATTCGTACTCTAAATTAGTTGCATGATTTCAATTTTGAAAGTAATCTATTAATCCTTATGATGCTTACTTTACTTCACCTTAATATATTAATTATAATAAATAATTCACTTTTTTTGTCAGTTGAAGATGGAGATGACAATGATAACATAACTTTCAGAGAGTTGAAAACTTTTAAAATAGACTCAAATGCTTGTATACTAGCGATGATGTAGATGAGGTAGTTACTAAACCTAAAGTTTTTATTGATACCTTTTGGTCTTGGCGTTGAAATTTGATTATTTTTATTTTATTAATTTTTTTAAATTTTTGCAGTTTTAATTTGAAGTAGAGTTTGGACATTGGACTTAGACTTTAACTTTGGATTGGTATTTGTGTGAAGGATGTCTTGTTAATTTCTTGGCTTTCCATGTGTATGAAGAACTTATTTTCCTTAAATGTAATATTGTAGATTGGATAATATCTTTGTAATATTATATATTAATCTTTTATAATTAAATTTTGTGTGGTTTGAATTTTATAAGCTTCATAAGTTTGTAATTTCTTCAATAGTAAAAACTTACCATTCTTGGAGGCTGGAGCTCAATACTCACATATATGACGTATTTTGCAACTTTATTTTTTGTTCCTTCTCCTTTTTGCTTTCCTTTTCTAGGACTTGTCAGTTTAGCTATCATTAGCAATTTTTTGTTTATTCATTGTCCTTGTATTCATTGATATTTTTTTTAACAGAGGCTAATTACTCCTTGGAACATATTATTAGTAATCGTATTAAGTATCATACATGATACATACATCAATTAATTAAAAAATTAATTAATTATACATATCAATCAATTTAATCCACTAAATGAAAAGTTCACGAGGCTAAAACAAAAAAAACTTAAAAAAATTTTAAAAAAAAAATTATATGCTTAAAATTAAAAATAATACAAATAAATAAATAAAGTGAATTAAAGGATTAACTCATTGACTAACCAACCACCAAACATGAGATGAATTAGCTCAATGTTAGCCCATTTTACAAATAAGTTAACTTGGCTCACATTTTTGTGGCCCGAGGCGAAGCTAACCCATTATGCAATCTCTCTCTCTCTCTCTCTCTCTCTCTCTCTGTGCAGTGTTGCAGCCATCTCTCTGGTTTAGGGAGAAAGAAGGATGCTCGACTAGATCTACATCTAATGAAGGGTTTAGTTAATTTAGATAACATTTTTTGTTTTAAAGAAAATGTAAAATAAAAAGTAAAAAAAAAATTGAATTAGCAGGTTAGGTAGTTCAAGTCAATTTGACTAAACTTTTTCATGTCGACAAAATGCCAACCTAACTCATCATTTTGGTAAGTTCAACAAGCTTAACTTGTCGCATTGGGCTCATTTTGCTGAATTTATATACTTGTATGATATATTGTTATAATTATTTTTTTTCATCCGACTACATTTTGTATTTTTTTTTTTCCAACTAAATTAGTCATGAAAGTTTAAAAGGCTACAGCATAGTCTACAACCTTTATCATTTCTTTACATTTTTATACTTCTGATTGAAAGGCGGTAGTCAAAACTCAGTCAAAAAGTTCTATCAACGACTAATATTAAACTAAGATTAAACCGACTAAGTAGTCGGCATAGAGACTTTTATAAAATTAAAATAATCAAAACTGTATTTAAATCAAACTTTAAAAATTGAAAAAAAAAATTAGATTTTTTAACTTTCCAGAATAATTAACGAGATGGATAGCCCGTTGAGAACAACATGAGAAATAAACCCTCACTATTAGTTTTTTTTATTTTTTGGTCAGTGTTAGCCTACCATAGCTCTGACTAAGGCTTGAAATTAACATTTGGGCCTTACGGCCCATTAAATTAGGAGCTTCATCCTTCAAAGGTAAAGTATTCTAGACAAGCTTGGAAAAGCTTTTTGTTGGAGAAAGCCAGACCAACGATGGTGGCTTGCCCAAGGCTCATACCACACTAACGAAAACGTAGAGCATTGGTGTCTGCCACCAAATTAACAAAATACACACACACACAAAATTATGATTTTCTGAAATCTCTATTATTAACAAAATTGGAAGTCTGCACTCCGACTAGAAATATAATTCTAATTTTTTTTGTTTGGCCAGAAAGAAATATAATTCCAATTGGAAGTACTTAATTAGAAAAATTAATACAAACTCGTTGATTCATATAAATTGTATACAATGACTCAAACTCTTAATCCCACATTCTTTTTTGTGGGTTTCACATACACTAAGTGTTAAGTTAATTGTTACATTTTAAAATGGTAAAAAAATAATAATAAGAGGTTATTTAATTTTCTATATTTTCAAATCTGTATATATAATATAATATAGATTAACAAGATTGTTTAAGACCTTCATATAACCGTTAAAATTTTTCTCAATTGAAGTAATTTTAGAGCCTCTGAGACCATAAAACTTTCATGTGACAAAATGTTTTAAAAATTATAATAAAATTATTTTCTAAACTTTCATTTAATAACTTGAGTTTTTTTATCAAGATAATTTTGTAAATATAATTAAATATCTAAAATTAGAGCCATTTTTCAATTCAATTAATTAAACCAGGGAGATAAACGGAATGGAACAACATATTATTAATCCATTAAAGAGAAAATTACAATTGGTTACAAAAGATCAAGGGGGAAAAATATTTCTCTCATAATTACTAAAGTACTTTGTAAGAAATTTGATTAGCCTACCCCCACCTATAATTAAATTCTTTGAGAATTTCTTTGTTTACAATTTTGCAAACATATCATAAACAAATAAAAGGTCAGAAAACACTAGAATTAGTTCTCTATATATGAATAGCTATTAATAAATAAGATGTCATATAACATGACCTAATTTGTAACCATTAATGTCATCCACTGACTTTATAATATAATAAACTCAAATGCAACATGCAAATATGTTTTTCCCGTTTCAATCCACATTATGGATTCAGGCATAACTAACTCATGATATGGATTCAAAAAAAGGCAATACCTAACATATACAAGCAAAATGTGTGAACAATTCATATTGTGTGGGTTCGAGATATCGTTTTCTTTACTTCTTTTGGCCTTGCTTACTACTTAGATGTTGACTCTATCAATCCCTCCACCAAATTGACATATAATAAATAAAACTTAATCAGTTATGGTTAGTTCTTCACTGAAATCCAAAATTATAAAATATATACATGTAAACTTTTTTTTTATTTCCCACATATATCTAATTCTCTTTGAGACATGGACATGTGAGCACCTCTCAGAAAAAATTCAAACTTTAATTTACTATATTATAAGTGACTAGTCATTTAATTTAAGCTAGACTAACTCTCATTAGTATGCATGTAAACTTTAATTGTTGAATAGTTATGAAAAGATATTGACAAAAATATATTTTATATTCTCAAATTTTATGTCAATTTTTAATTTTATTCTTAAAATTTTTTTACAATCAATTTTATTTTTAAAATTTTAAATTACAATCGATTTTATCTTACATCCTAACGTTATCTAAATTACTGATAAAAAATAATAACATGAAATCTAATATTATATTTCTATATTTAGTGTGAGTCAATATTTTATTTTTATCTAATATTTTAATATTATATCAAATTTCATATTATCATTTTTTATTAACAATTTGAACGATATTAGATTATAAGATAAAATTGATTGTAATTTAAAATTTTAAAAATAAAATTGATCATAAAAAAATTTAAAAAATAAAATTAAAAATAAATATAAATTTTTGACACATAAAAAGTGTTATATTTATTTCCGGAGTTATATACATCAGTATAGGCCCAAGACTAGAAAGTTTAATCTTATTATCTATACTGTATATACGCAAAACGGAGAACGAATGCTACAATGTATAATATGAGCTTAACATTAATGGTTTCTTTTATAAAAGGAGGGGACTTTTTGATGTTTTGGATTTGATGCTTTGACTTTTGGACTTGCACAAGCAAGCACTCGTCTTTTTGGATTTAAAAGATAAGTCTCCCCCACTCACACATGGTTTGTTCTTGAGTTATCACTATTCAACTTTGCCACAGAAAATTCTGAGAACAAAAAAATAAAAGATGCCCAAAAATTAAGGAGGGCCCCAACATCCAATAAATCGATTATTATGGTTTGTTGGCCTAAGTTTTTTGTTTCAAATTTCAAGAACAGCTAATATATATATATATATATATATATATATATATGTATATGTAACTTTAATTACCATATCAAAAACGAAAGCTAAAGAACTAGAAATTTTCAGTTATATGAGTGGAACAATTAAATTCTGGGACCTCAATTTGTACGTATATATCTTTGGCTAGCTAGCAAAGCTTATGTCAATTCATGGAACCTTTTGTGTTGTAAATAGAACACCTTCCTAGCTTATCTTTATTCTTTCTATTGTGTGTGACATGTTACCACTTATGACTTCTTTTGGGTCATCACTTTTTGTTTGTTTTACTTTCTGAAAATGGTTGGAGACCCAAGAGAAGATGGAAGCTCCCTGCTTTTACAGCCACGTCATGATCCAGAAGCAACAAGACGTGGGTCCCGTATATTACGTGTGACCAAAGTGATACTCATGTTGGTGCACTTGTTGGTGAGTGTAAGGCCATACTTTAAGGGTGTTTGTCTTTCATGTGAGAAGGTTGAAGGAGCTGAAGGTGATGGAGAGGCACATGGAGACTAAAAGGTCATCTTCCCAGAAAGGAGTACACATTACAGCCAAAAAGATAAAGAGAAAGGGAATGGAAAAAAAGAAAAATAAAGAAAGAAAAATAAAGGCAAAAACAACCCACGCTCCCTTGCCTGTCCTACTAGATAATGCTACTTCAACTCTTTCTCTTACATTTATTTTTCCTCGTTGGGAAGAATAAAGGAATCAATTAATTAATTAACTAATTAAACACTTTGAGTTGTGTGTAGAGATATATGAATGTGATAGAGGCAGAGATAGGGAAAATTAAAGCAAGAGAAAGAGAGAGAAATATGAAATTAATGTAAGGGCACTATCACTATGGAACCAAGTAGACCAAAATGAACCATATATAGTTGGCAAAGTTCCAAGTAGGCTGTATAGCTTTTGTTAACAAGTGACAAATTAACATTTCCAAGGACTCTCTGTAATTCTAATGGTATCTATTTCTTTCTTTATGGCATATCTCCATTATGGGTGAAAATCATTCCTAGTGCTTATCTTCTAATTTCTGTGCATGTTTAGTTATTTTATTTACTTATTAATTTTCTTTACATAAAGTAATAGCAAGCTAGCTAGGCTCACTGCAGGGCTACTTTTTGTTTGTAGGCAATGCCATCAATTAATGGTTTTTGGACTTTGGAGGGAGCAAAATGAAAGAAAAGGATATGTTTGGTTTAAATATTCATTTAAATCAAAGAAAATATTTAAATTAAATCTTTTTTATTTTCTTTTTTTTATCTAAACATAATTAAGGTGGATTTAGCTAGGGTTTTAGTGGATGAAAGTTGAGTCATGTGCTCATACCTCTCTTCCTCACCCTTATTCCTATATAATAACCCCTCCAAAAAATAAAAGAGAAAAAATAGAATATTATTATCGAGATTGGGAAGCTTTTAGTGAGAGTTTCCTTTATTCAAATATAAAATCCCTTTTCTCTCAAAAAAAATTTGAAATCCCATTTTGTTTTACAAAATGTTTAGTCTTGCCCTGCACTTTCTATGTAATTGGAAACAGCAATAGCTGCACTTTCTTTATTGCGGATGTGTTAGGAAAGGAGATCAATATATACCGTAGAATAAGTAGGGCCCTACAGATCACCAAGTTTAATTGATACGATACAGGAGGAGAAATCAAGCATATTACATTATATTACAACAAGATATCCTTAAGTAACTTCGGACTTAAAAGACTAATTATTATTAAGTTTAGAATATTAAGGTAAATTTTTTTTAATAAATACGTTTTTTAAAATTTAAATTTGTAATATCTTCTTTTCAAAAGTGATATCGTTCTACATCAATCAACAACTTATTAAATTTGATTTAATTTATTAGTTAATTGTATTATAAGAAAATAAATTGCTGATTAAAAGAAAATTTTTGAGTCAAATTTATATAAGAAGAAGTAGGCATTTTTATGATTAGGACATAGACAATAAGTAAATGGCCATGTAACCCAACATCTCACACCTCCCTTCACTAGCTTGTCATGGTGTATCGTACAATGATGAACAAGATATGTTTGTCTTGTGCAAAGGTGATTGACATATCCAAGAATCATCGAGTGGATTTCAGAGAAGTCTTTTAATTCAAAAACAAAAAAGATGAAACAAAGAAGGGATAGGAGTAGGCACAGAAGCTAGGATGGTCTATCAATATTATGAACTGGGAAACATGAGAAGACATATGGCTTCAAATCAAGACATCATTTTAGGAAGAAACAATGATATAATACACACACCAGAAGTTACAATAATAATTCATGAAAAAAACTATTAAAGGCCCCCTTCCTCCTCTTTGAGACGAAGACAATTTAAGAATATAATGCTTTGAAAAAGATCTTAATCCATTCAAATTCATTTTGATCCCCACATACCACACCCTCATTTCTAACCATTCATTTTATGACTATTATTGTTGTTGTTATTATTATTATTATTATTATTATTATTATTATTATTATTATTATTATATTTCCCCTAGTGATAATGACTCTTATTAAAACTCATTTTGATACATTTCCCAAGAAAAAAATGCATGTACATATTTTATCTAAAGTTAAAATCTAAAAAAAAATTAACTAATTGGATTCAAATTTTTCGAATTGAACATTTCTTAAAATACGTAAAATGTGTTAGTTTTGCACATTAATCCACTTCACGCACTTCAGAAAATGTATAATTTAGAACATTCACTATCTACCTGATCTTGTATCCATTTGCTCTCCTAGAGAAATAATTAATTAGTCTCTTCTTTAATCACAAGTAGTGTTCATGATCATTATATCAGAAGTATTACTATCATATTGAGTAAAAGTTCTGCATCAATAGAAGAGCAAATGACTCTCCCACACCTTCTAACAGATACTTAAATTACACCCCTTTTTGTTTTTCAAATAAACACAAACCCCTAAAAAACCAAAGATAACCAAAATCTACCCTCAGCAATGATATTGACTTTCTTTTATGAATTATACAATTTATTTTTTGAAAAAAAAATCTATATTTTTAAACTTTTATTTCAAATATATTTATTTTTGTTAAAAATTATTAATTTAATTAATTTATCCTAAAATTTTATTAAATTTATGAAAATTTTAATTTATATTTAATACACATATTACTGTTGAAATTAATTACTATTAAATATTATTTTTTAAATCAATTAAATTAAATAATTCTTAATATATACTTTTTGGCTATTCATGAACAAGAACAATATAAATATATATATATATATAATTTTAAATGATTGAGCGAGGTGTCGTCAATAATTCAAAGAAATTAAGATATTTCTTATTATAGGTGCCCCGATTATATATAAATAGATGCTTTGTTTTTTAGTATTCAGATGTCAATTTGTAGAATAGTGTTATTATCCACTTGATGATTAGATCTATAATGGTTGATTTGCATTGGGAATATATATAGATTACACTAAACAAGATGGATTCATTATATTGTTGTTGGTGATGTTTTAATTATATGAGATTAGACCTGATTGTCTTTCTCATACAAAAGCAGTTTTCTAGCTAGCTAGCTACCTAATGACCCAATATGTTGCTAATTCCAAAACAAATTCTTCAATATATTCAATTTTTTTTCCCATTTATTTCGAGTCAATAACAAAATCATCAGTAATGATACACAACCATGAATTGTCTATAATTTCTTTTTCTTTTCCCTTTTTCTTTTTGTACATTCGCATAATCAAACTAATATGTGCAGGATTGATTACTTTGTTCGACTATCAATTCATTAGTGTATATTCTATCCAAATCAGATATTTCTTTATCAACAGTATTGATTAAAACGTAGTTAATATATTCTATTTCTGCCTGATATATAATTATTAATTTAATTTGTATTAGATCCCACCACCAGTATAGTTAACCATGAGATTTGCATCTAAATCAAAATAATTCCACTTTTGCGTTCGTCCATGATATATATTCTCGCGTGGGTGAACTTTTTGATATCATATATTTTTTTGAAATTCTTTAATATTTATTTAATTTTATATATTCAAGATTTAGTGATCTAATTTTCTTTAAGAGCTTTAATTAATTAATCGATCCTCTTTTTGATAAGTGTTAATCTAATTTTAAAATTCCATCTAAACCTTTGAATGTATAAAACTAAGAAAAAAACTTTTATTTTATCAAGAAATGTATTCTTAATTAGTAAAGTTAATTTTTTATTGAAATATATATACATTCCCAAAACCGATCTTAATTTCTTTATAAGAAAAAGTTTTGGGTGGATCGATCGTTTTCAACCACAGTAGCTATTCTTTGCACATATACTCTTTTCTACACCTTCATCTGTTTCATTACTACCAAATCATGGATGTCACTTGCTTTGTGTAATCGAAGAAAATAAAGTACGAAAATGACAAGAGAAACTTCACAAATGCATTACAAAAATGTCAAGCAAATGGACTTTGAAATTGATTGTGAAAAGAGAACCAAGTATAGAAGCAACTAATTAATAAATTTAAGGGAACAAATTAATATTTTGATACTTAATTTTTTTAATTAGTTTGTAAACTTTTAATTACCTCATTTTAATTTTTAAATATCATTGTCATGTTTAAGCCTCTTTGTAGAAAAGTGACATATAACATTGCCATTAAGCATGCTTAGCTATCAATCAAATTTGATATAACAAAGCAACTACATCTATTATTCAAAGTAACCAAAATTCAAAGTTAATTTTTTACCTAACATATATTATTTAAAAAATTACAAATTTGCTTCAACTTGAATTTACATTTTTGGAGTATATACATTAAAAAAAAAATTTAGATCCTCTCATATAAGGGATTAACATAACTATATCATAAAAAAAAAAAAGAAACAAATTTACTTAAAATGAATATGATAAGTATATAAAATATAATTTTACTTTATATTTATCACTCTTCTTACATAATCATCAACTTACATCATATTAAATAATATTATTTAGTTAATTATATATTAATAAAGTTAAAAAAATAAAAACTACAATAAAGTAAAATATTTAGTTTAGGACTAAGACGAAATACTCTGATTTTGAGAAATCCAATTAAGATAAGTTACTGGCAAAAAAAGAAAAAGACGAATTAAGATCAAATTATTTTCGAACGATGAAATTAAAATAGTTGTTGATTGTAAATTGAATTAGAAAAAAGCAGATATATAATAAATAAAATGTGAGAGATAATAAAAATTTAATCATCATTTTATTCTAATAATATAGAGTCAAAGTTAATTTTTTAATTTAAAGTTTATTATAAATTTTTTAAAATAATTATAATATAAATATAATAGTTAATTTATTTAAATTTATAAAAATAAATTTAAAAATTACAAAAACAATCAATATTGTTGAATATAATCAATTAAATATATATATATTTTATATCAATGTGATATAAGATATCACAAATTATTATATTAGATATAATAATAATAAATATTATAGTAAATTATATTCTCCTTCTTAAGAAATGTCAAAATTACTCTCTATTCTACTTTAAAAATCTATATTATCCTTTTTTTAAAGGTTAAAAAAACTTACAATTTTATTTATTTTGATTAAAACACTTTTAATGACATTATTGATTTTCTAAAATTATTATAATTTATTATAAAATATATTTTTAAAAATTATATTATTTTATTATTATTTATTTTGAGTTTAAAATAATAAATTTATTTTAAATACATATTTAATTATATAAATAATAAAAATAAGAGTAATTTAATCAAAATGAATGAAATTAAGGGTTTTCTCATCAATATCTCTGAAAAAAGAAATTTAATTTTTTAAAATAAATAAAATAAAAGTATAATTTCAAGATCTTTTAAAGAATAAAAATATAATTTATTCTAAATATTATAATATTTAAGATTAAATTATGAAATATGTAAATATATAAAATCAGACTATAACAAATGCCGAGTAAATTGAATTAGAAAAAAGTAGATATAATAAATAAATATAATGTGAGAGAATAGAAGAGGAGGATACAAGGAGAAGTGGGTGTGCCGGAGAATCAGGCGACCGCAACTGGAAGAGTGATGGTGACAGGTGGATGACAATAGCCCACACCGATGGAAGCGGAAACTGCCGCTTTGACGGCTATTACGTGGACGCAAGGCATCTCTATTCTCTGAAGTTTTTGTCTTTCATATACTTTAAACCCACTCAATTTGATTTTTATTTTTTTGATGTGACTCCCTTAGTAGTCTACCATAATTCATTTATTTTCCCTTAATTACATATGTTTTCGTCAATTAGATTTGTGTATTTTGTAGGCATGCCACAATTTCTTAGATTGGAGGATTTTATTTGAATTAATATGATTTTTTAAAAACCAAAATAGCTAGAGATGGGAGACAAAAGTTTTTGAAGTAATTTTAAGAGTGGGGACAAGAATTGAGAATTATGCTTCCAGCTCTTTAAGGGTAAATCCCTACAAAATTGCATTATTATTTTTAAAAATTTATATAATATTAATGTCAATGTCTTTTTTTATAATTTTTGTTTTGATATTTATATTAATTAAAAAACTTAAAAAAAATGAAGTAATCTACTAATGATAAAATATCTTTAAATATATGTACTTCTTGTCCTTGCCCGACCGATCACTAGTATTTTGGTTTAAACTTTCAACTTCTTCGAGTGAGAACAAAAGGAAAAAGAAAACATTATGGAGAGTTTATTCTTTTAAAATATTGAACCTTTTTATTCTTGGATTATTTAAAAATTTATGTATATGATAATAAAAAATTTATTCTACAAAAATCTTTCAAAATATTAAAAAAGATTTAATATCTTAAAAACTGTAGTTTTTCATAAATAAATTTTAAAAAAGAGAAATGGAGAGATAATAACCAATGAATGTGATCTATATTAAGCTCGTTTTTAGTTTATTGATTGAAATATGCTATTTATATTAAAATTTTGGTATGATAGATAAATCCTTGTGGTATCATCCCAAAAATTTAGGAAATAAATGTAAAATTAATTAGGAGATCACGAATCAACTCTTGGGATCCAGATTATCTACCGTTAAAATATGGTTCATTTTTTTACAATAAAAGTGAGATAAAAAAAATTAACTTCAGATCCATTCAAGATAAATTTTTATCAACATAAATTTTTTATATTTTTCTTTTGATAAAAAAAATAAGTCCCAATGTTGATAGATATGATTATTGATAAGTATATAAACTGGTGACTGGGAAAATTCGATTCAGTAATATAAAATGAATTTATTATTCCTTTAAACCTAATGTATAAAAGCTTTTACTTCTAGACAAAACCGTAATCTCCTTCTCATGGCTTTCCCTTAGTTCTGTCCTCTCTAAATCTCGTTTCATTTTTTTTTTGGCTTCGACTCCCTTATAGTTCTATAACTTCCAAATCGGATCTTACCGAAAATCTTTATTTATCTCATAATAAATTTCCTTTATATACATAGATCTCATTCTCATAGTTAAATTTAGATCTTATAATTTTCAAAATAATTACAATATCGTTGAACCAAAATTATTGATATACCAACCGATTCGTACGCTAGCTGTGCCAAACTTGTGCGGTTTTAATTTGAATTTAACTCCTCTCTCCTTATTTTTCTGAGAAAATAAATTAAGCTTGTATTATGTAATTCTTTCCCGCATTGCACTTTGAAAATGTAATTCTTCATGATAATAAATAAGAACTAAAACCCAACCTAAATGGTAGTTTTGGGAGAATATAGTCTCATTGATGTTAATTAAGAACATCATGAATGATCCTGAACTGCTCCTTCTTTTCTTCCAGTTGTTGTTTCGATGGTAACATGTGGGCACCATGACATTGGAATTCCAGATTCATATCTTTTGATTTGGCAAGACAAATGAAAGATACAAATAAAACTATAACAAAAAGAAGAAGACATTAACTCCATTATTAACCTCATTTATATATAGCCACAAATTAAATATATAACATTATGTAATCTAATTCTTTGATAATTTGATAATTTTTGTTAGGAAGTGAAATATGGAAGAAAATCAAATTTTAATTTGATAATTTTTTATTTAATTTAATATTTCATTTTTATATATTTTTAAAGCTCAATTTATTTTTGGAAAAATGTAAATTTTTATTTTAAATTAAATAAATTATCAAAATTAAAATTTTATTTTACTTCTCCTTTTTTTTATTCTTCTTTCAGACAAACCCTTTAAAAAATAGACATATTCAAGACACTTCCACCAAGATATCAAATGTCACACCCTTGAATTAATGTTGCTATCTGGCTTCAATCATTTGTGTGTATATATATATCTTTAATCCATTTAAAAAATTATTTTTTATTTATCACAATTATTTTTTTATTAAAAATAAGTTTATTTAAAGTATTGTTAAATAGTAAATGTAATTACCTTTCTCAATAAAAATTTAAATATAAATTTCTTATGTTACGAGAAATTGATCCTTTTTATTAAATTTAATTATGTTAGTATTTTAATATATATATATATATATATTGCGGTCATTCTAAAGAAACAATACCATGTAACTCTTTCGATTATAAAGGAATAATTAAGAAATTTTCTTTTATAAAAGTCCAACAATTAATATCCAACCCTCATTCGAAAAGTGTACATCAAATCGAAATTCCAAATAAAATTGCAAAATATATATACTGTGTTTAGTATATTAATGTTTTACTTCATTGGAGAACTACTCAATCTCAATTCGGATCTCTAAAATTAAAATATTTTAATTTAATTATTTTAAAAAAATTTGATTGGATCAAAGTGATTAATTCTTTAAAAAAATTCTCCAATTAAATAATAAATAGAAGTTTATATAACTCAATTCTACTTATTAAAAATTTAATAAAAATATTTATAGATGATTTTTTATTCTTCATTGGTTGGATGTTAAATTATCATTAATGAAACATGATTAAATTTAAATCTTTTAAAGTAAGAGAGATAAAACAATTTAAATTTTAATCAATTCAAGATAAATCTTTAATTTATTTATTTTAATTTTAATTTTTTCATACATATCGTCTACTTTAAAAACTTTCTTTTTCCAACATAATTGCTGGAAAAGGTAAAATTATCTTCAATCTTATCTTTGAAATATTTATATTTTTTTAACAAAATAAGCTTTTGGATAGAGTTGAAAAAGTAAACGATAAATTATAAAGATTTCAAATAATTTCAAATCATCCAATTTGAAAGGGTTCCAAAATTAAGGTATTGGATGCTTTTTAAACCATTCTAATCCATCCTATCCCACCCTATTCTCATTAATTTTTGAATGCCTTCAATTTCATATAAATTATATATGAATCTTTCACGTGATAAGAGTTTAATAAAAAAAAAAATCTAAAGCTAAAATTAATAATTATAAAATAAATAAATTATATTAAAATATTTTTAAAATTATATTATTCTTAATTTTGTCCACTTAATTATTATATATGGAGCAAAACATCTACAAAGTGCTTAGAAAGTGTAAACCATTCCATATCAATCCACTTCACTTCCAAACCATCATCTCTATCGATTCTTAAATTTGCTTAGGTGACACTAGTTTTTCTCAAAACTTGGAACAATTTTACAAAGCCAAGTGATTATTAATTACTTAAATTTAGTGAAAACTCGGTTAAATGAAACTAATTTAAATAGAGAAGTGTCACCTTAGTGAGTTTTGATTATGAGTTAATAGTTATATAAGCTTTTGTTTATTAATTAAAATTTTTTTATCTAATATGAGAACTAATTTCATTAAAAAAATATTTTAAAAATTAAATTAAAAATTTTATGAAATTAAAAATTATTTCCTTTAAAAAATTAAATCATTATTTTACTCTCTATTTGAAATATTTAAAAAGTTGTCAACCCATATATTACTAAACTAACAACACATATCTTACGTTTTAAATCACAAACATTGACACCAATTAAAGTTGAATTTAGATGAAGAAATTAGTTTATCATAATGTAATAAAATTGAGTTTAAATTTTTATTAAAAGAGGTATTTATATTTAGTAACCAATAATTTTTTGAACAATATTACTTCTAATAAAAGAATATATATAAAAAATAAAAAAAAATCACAGGCATGACTCATGAATGCTTGATTTTCCTTTCATTCAACCAGAGAACAAAGAGATGAATGGACTTACATATACTAAACGTTTTGCATCTACAAATGTGCTTGCCTTTTTTTTAGCTTTAAAATACAATATAAAATAATTATTATTATAATTTTAAAATAATAAATTAAATAATGAGAAGTTATTTAATCTATTTATTTTTGTAACTTTCTATTATATTTTTATTTTCATTCTCTCATGTCTTCATAAGTCACATCATATTTTATTTTATATTTTATATTATAAAATATATTATTTTATAAAATTAAAAACTTCGAAAGTTATTATTATATAGTATATTATATAATTAATTAAAGTAAAACTTGCACATACCTACTGTAATTCTTTTTCTTCAATAATTATGTCTTTCTAATTTATGAAAAAATTGTAATTAATTACCTTCATTGCAATTATCACTTTACTCTAAATTGAAAATCAATTAAATTTTATTTATACATATGAAATCTCTAAAATACCCTCCCATTGTTGTTTAATTAATACTCATTTTGCCAATTTCCCCTCATCTCTGCCAACTCTTTTTTAACAAGATCCCTCTATATATAGAAGCAGACAAACAAGATCAAATTAAATTTGCTGATTCTTCCATAATTGCTACGTAATCAATCTATTATTGCTTCATCGGACAAAACAAAGAACTTGTTGACTAGTAAATTAGAATCTGTGCCTTTCAAAAGAAAAATAAATAAAGAATTTGAATTTTCATATATGGAAATGAGAATGTATATAATACCTGACTTATTGATCTCTCTGATGGAAGATCAGTGTTCCTTCCCATAAGAGACGTCGAAGAAGGTGACGCGCTGCAGTCATTATCATCTGAAACCTTCGCTGCAGCGTATGAACATTGTGATGCTATGCGTGAGATGGAGGATATTCTTCAACAATGTTCACTTTCATTTTGCCATTGTTTACTAGTTTGGATCGCTATGGAAAAACTGAATATTAATCAATGAGGAGGTCTTTTAGTAATTTTTCTGCTAAAATAATTATTATAATTAGTGAGTTGGCGTGCATTAAAGCGTATGTTAATTTTTTAATTTTTAAAATAAAAAATAAAAAATAATTGTTATATTTTGAAATAATAAAATTACGTAATAAAAATGTATTTAATCTTTTATTTTTATAATATATATCTATTTTAACTTTTATTTTTTTTATATTTTCTCTCTTTTTGCATCATATTTTTAAATTATATTTTATTTCATATGAGTTAATATATTATTTTAGAGATCAATGATTAAAATATTTTAAAATTATTATAATATAGATTATATAGTTTGATAAAAGCAAGAGATTCGAAGTTATATATAAATACAATATATTTAATATTAATATGTGGATTAATTATAGTAAAGACTTTTTAATTTCCTTGGGAGGACTTCTTGTAGTTCATTTAGTATTATTTTTTTCTCTTTAACAATTTTTTTCTAAAACATCAAAAAATATATCATAATTAAAAAAATAAACATTAGAATGGGTAAGTATTACAATTTTTCCTATAATAAATAATGTATAAACCAAGAAAACTTGAACTTTCTAAAGAGTAGCTTACTAAAGTAACCAAGTAGAATGAACATAAAAGCAGTTTAGAACGTGGTGTAATGATTTATACATGGGGGTTTACAATTTACAACTTGCTAGATCAAAACTTTATTGCAACCATCAAGTGGCGGGTACAGTACTATTCTATTTTTGTGGAGGAGAGAAGGTGATGTCAGGGAGAAAAGTGAGAGAGACTCTTTCTCTCTCTCTCTCTCTCTCTCTCTCTGCGATTCCAACGCCTTCGTGTCCCTTAACCCAATCTACAGTCCCACGTGCGACCTAATTCAATGATGTCTCACTCAAACTTGCTTCATAATAAACACTACCTAGCTTTTACTTTTTATGTTTAAATGCTATTATACCTTTACACAATTTTGTAGTCATTTGTGAGTAGGATTATTTGATGAGTTGAGTTAATCCATTCAATTCCACCTAATTTATCAGTTAATTAGTTCAAACTAAAAAATTTAACTTATGAATTAATTAGCTTGATTAACAAATTTAAAAAAATTTAACTCATAGAATTTGATCCAATTAACATGTGATGTTTTATTATTAAATTTTAATTAAAATATATTATTATTCATTAATAAAAAAATAAGTTAATCTAATTTTGTGTTGTTATAAAATTTAGTCTAAGATTTGTTAAAAATTCAAGACTAATTTAAAGAAATCTAATGCTAACTAGGAAAAAAAATATAGTCAACCCAAAATCCAACTTGACCCAAATTGTTAGTTGGTGAGTTGGGTTAACCTGGGTCCCTCTATCAATTTTCAATTAACTCGATTCGAATTAACTCGTTATAAAGTGATTGATTCAATTAATTTTCATGTTAAATTGGACCCAACTCAATTCATATACACCCTTAACTATAAGGTTAGATTTATTTATATTTTATTAATCATAATCCTAATTAAAGACTACTCAAATGATTAATTTTGAGTTTAAAATAATTTATCGTTATTGAAAATTAAACGCAAAATATTAAAAATTGTGATTAGTTGAAATCCAAAGAAGGGTGTAATTCATTATTATATAAATTAAAAGGGAGTAGATTCTTTGTATTACTACATCATGGCTATATATGTAATATAAGAGAGATAAAAATAAAAATAAAAGATTATATTATTTTTTGTAATTTTTATAGTTTAACTTAATTTTTAATTAGTTCTTTATTATAGTTTAAAATTTTGTAATTGAATTTTATAGTTGCAAAATTTTTAAATTAATTAGTTTCTGATGTCAAATTTTTTTTTGAAATTATAATAAATTTTGTTAATGTTGTCAATATATAACATCTTAATACTTTAAATATATATAATTTATAATATTAAAGAGGATAAAAAGATAAATAATAACATAAAAATAACTTATATATTAAATGAAATGTAATTTATGGTAGGTAATATGAATAGATTGGATTAAAATATTATTTTAGTTTTTCATAAATGATGATTTTTTTTATTTGGTTCATCATCATTTGATTTGTTATTAATTTAGTCTCTTATACTTTAATTTTTTATCAATTTAGTCATTCAATCTAGATATTACCTAAATAAATAATAATTGTGATGACTTAGACTTTAGTATTAACTAGACAACTTTAAAAGCAACTTATGATCTAATTTTTCTCTTTTTTTTTTAATTGGAAAATGATTAATTGGTAAGGCTACATTTAATATTAGTGACTAGATGTAATTTCTTGACTAATTAGAAAGAAAAATGAGAAAAATTGAATCATAGCCAGCCTTTAACATTGTCCAATCATTATCAAATATATAAGTTATCATAATTATTATTTATTTAAATAACATCTAAACAGGAAGATCAAATTGATAACAAATCAAATTATGAAAAGACTAAATTGGGAGGGAGAATCTATGATGAACAAAATTGAGAAAATTAATATTTATGAGGGACTAAAATAATGTTTTAGTCGAATGGATTGACCTGACTTAAATAAATTCATAATTTTAAAATAGTATATAATTAGTATATTATAAAAAAAATTTAACAAAATTTTGACAGAAACTTTATTTTAGGAACTATTTTAAAATTTTGATAAATTAAAAAAAATTAATTATAAATTTTTAAATTATAGAGATCTCATTAAAAATTAAATAAAATTATAAATATTATTTGACTAATTTAACCAAAATAAAAAAGAAGAGGGAGACTAACTCAGAGTTTTATTTTTGTAGATTTCTCTCTATAAAATTAATAATATCAAATTTTTTAAAAAATAAATTAATTTTTTTCAAATCAAAATAATATTGTTTTTCTCAAAACCCAAGGTAGAAAAGTTACAGTGGAAAACATGGTCAGTGAGCAGCCTACAGACACGGCCCTTTCGTTATGGACATCCACATTTATCAAATTCAATTTTTTTCCAAAAAAAAAAAAAAGAATTGAAAGACCTCCACCAAAATATATCACTTACCACTTTAGGTTTTAATTAATTGTTGATTTTATGTCTTTATCTTTGTGTAAAGAACATAAAATCCAAACAAAATCGAAGAATAAAAAGTTCCATAAACTTTCTCAAGTGTGTGTGTATTTGGGATCATCACCTTAATTATATATATACTTATGAGTTTTATATGTCAATTTTGTAAAGGATAATAGATGTTCAACTTGCACATTATTCTCTCTTTTGTTTTAAGAATATATAAAATCTCTCCTTAAAGCTAGAAAATGACTAAATTGCCTTTTTATTAAAAGTATAACTAATTAAAAATTATATAATTTTTATTTCAGTGCTATTTTTTCTATGTTGAAACTCATAATTTAATTGCTTTTAAATTTTAAAATTAATTATTTCATATCATTTAAATACACATTTAATACTTGTTATACTATATAAATAATAAATATAAAGATATTTTTGTTAAAATAAGTAATTTTGTACATAACTTATTTTTTGTTGCAAGGAAGGTTAATATAGCAGAAAGTGTAATTTATTAATTTTTGTTTTAAATTAATATATATTTTTGACATAAAATAAAACTATAATAATTTTAGTTCTTAATGTTTCGTTTTATTTTTAAACGTTTATTTTGGTTCAATATAGTTCTGAAAGTTTCAAAAAAAAATTTTACCGTTATCATTTTTCCTAATATTTTTAACTCTAGTAATGAAAATGTATAATATGGCAAGACGCATGACTTTATAAGCTCAACAAAATACGGATTGAATTTATAAGTTTAATTAAAGTCAATTAAAAAATAAACTTAATCTAATTACACACAAAGACACAAACGAAATTGATAAGGAAATGAATTTTTTATAGTTTAAAAAAATGAACAGAAAAAACAAAATAAAATATTATAGGTCTAAGATAGATATATATAAATTGTTAATATGTCAACATGTTATTCAACTTAATAAAGCACAAATGTATTGCGCTACGTAGGAGATTTTCATTGATAGAGTTAACATCATCGGGGAAAAAAGATAAAATGGACATTTTAAAAAATTTTGAGGACTATAGTGAATAAAAATATTTTTTTAATTAAAAGGAAAATTGAATGAAAATTAGAAATTAAAAATGAACTTTTTCTCTTTTAAAACTAATCAAATGAAGGAATAAAGAAATAGTTATTGTATTTGAAAATAAAATAATTCTCCATATACTCTCCCCCCTCTATATATACTGATAATTTGATGGAGTGAAATAAGAAGAAATGAAGAGAAATAAATTTGATAGATAATGATGAGAGTGTGTGGTGAATTTGTACATATTATGTGTGTATGGTACATGGCTACAAATACAAACAAATACAAAAAGGACAAATAGGCATCCAGCAACAGTGAATAGTGTGATAAGGGGACCCCATGACTTCTGCCTTCCCATCATGAAATTATTAGGCAGACACAGATGCCATTATTCACCCAACATTCATACCCTCTCCATATCTCTATATCTCATCTCATACACACAATAATATACACCATCTTACTCTTCATTATTTTAATCACCATTCTCTATATGTAATATATATTAACTGTATATACACTATATTCTTATATATCTTTCTAAATACACTCACACATTAGTGACAATTCACCATTTTATGATGCGGTGTTTTTAGTTAAAGGATTTTTTTCATATGTTTTATTTTTATGAAAAAACTTGATATAATAAAGATATAAATAAATGTACAAAAGTTTAATCTTTAAATTAAACTCTTATAAGGTTTGACTAAATTATATATGATAATATCAAATCTATTTATTATTGGAGATCGTTACTCATGTGTTTAGTTGCTCCAATAGAGTCTCGCCTTTAGTTAGGAGTCGCCCAATCACAAATACCCACCTAACGCCATGTGTTCATGATATATTGGTTTCACTTATAAATATTGTTTTATTTATTGGTATCAAGTATGAATATTATGCTAGTCTCATAGTTCACTATATTATTATGCTCTCTAATGCTCTCTAACTTAAATATCAGAGGTATATTTAGAGAGTCTTTCTCTTTGTGTATTTTTTGTTTGTTCTTAGTATAAGATTTTATCTCCAGTGATTTTCTTATTCCCTAAATGGAGAGTCTGTCTAAAAATAATTCATCAATATATAATATATGATTTTATTGTTTCAAAATTTACTCTTAACATTATATATATATATATATATATATATATATATTGTAAAACTTAATGTTTAATTTATAATCTATAAATAAAGTACTTAACGTTCTGCAAAATATGAAATTATAGCTTCATTTTTAAATAACAATAATGATAGTTGATTAAATAGATGCTAAGCTCCAAATGTTACTTAATTTTGATGAAAAATAATTTTTAGTTCTTAAATCTTTATAATATAAATTTGGTTCCTGAATATTTTAAAATTTAATCTTCTAGTCTCTTTCTATTAATCCTTAATAGAATAGTATATATAGAACATTAATATTTAAAAGATATACAAATTAGTTCTTGAAAAAATAATAATTAATATTAGGTAAGAACTACCCTTTTGTCCCTTAATTTTGTATGAAAATTTCATAATTTTGTCCCTCCTTTTTATTAATAGATGCAATTTCTTTATGTGAAATGTCATATATATATATATATATATATATATGACTAACAACATTGTCATATATGAAATTTATGTGAAATTATTCTTAGAAAAAAATATATAGTTAAAATAAAAAAAATTTTAATTTTTGAGTTCCAATATTTAAATGAAGAATTCAAACAAAATTCAAAGCATTTTAACTTCATCTAAACTTGAATCATGCTTAAATTTGAATAATTTTACTTAAGCTTTACATGCATATGACTTACAAAATTTTAAAAAAGGACGAAATTTCATCAATTAATAAAGTAAGAAAAATTGAAACAAAAAAGCTCAAATATAGAAACTAATTAATATTAATTATTATTTTGTCATGGACTATTATATATATATATATATATATATATATATATATTAAACATTAACATGCCACGTCAACTATCCCATTAAGGGTCAACGATTAGAGACGAACGGTTAATTTTAAGGAACATTTAGAAATTAAATCATTATAGTCAAAATATATATTTCAGGGATCAATTAAAAAAATACTTTTACTCATTTAATTTAATTTTTAATATGATACTAAACAAATTAAGTAATTTTATTTTCTAAAAGTAACAAATAGTGCTCAAAATTTTAATTTTATTGATTTGAAAAAAAATATTTTTGCAATATATATTAGATCACAATCAGGTAGTCAAAGTGTAATTTAGTCTTTTTTTCTTTTAAAAAAAATTAATTTAGTTTACTTAATTTAATACAATTTCCTTATATGTTCGACTTAACATGTAATAGGATCCGATAGCCAAGATAAATCACGTGGACACAACTTTAAATTTTAGTTTTGTTAATGTCTTATACATATATAAGGAACTAATGAAAAAGTAATTCATGCAATTTAATCTAGATGATTTATTAATTCATTATAACATAAAACAAAAATTTAATAAATGGCTTTTGTTAACTTTTTTTTTTTTTTGGGTATAGTATATATTGTCTAAACGTATTTCGTAAGTAAAGTGAATTATGAATCTTGCATTGCGATGTATATAACAATTATTGAAGAACAACAATTAAAATAAAGCTGGGCCAATTGAAACCCTATTAATTTTGCTCGATTGAAGAAAGAAGGTGTAACAACAGATAGCAGTACTGCAAAGGCCATGGTCTTCGAAGATCCAAGTTCTTTTCCATTTATTTAATCTTTATATTATTTATATATGGACTCATACAATATGAGGAAGAGTATAGCAGAAGTTAATATGAATAATTTGGTATTATTGAGGTATATTTGGAGTATTCCTGCCAGATAAAATCATGAAGATATCTTTGTCTCTTAGTTGTACATTTTTTTTTTGTTTAGTTCAGATTGATTGGAAATGGAGACGTGTCCTAAACGTTCTTGATGCGATGTAGAATTGATAAATATTGTAGTACTTAACAGTGAAGAAATTGACGCTTGCATGCACATGCATGCATCTTATGAATATTAATTGATCTATCTATAATTAATTAACTGTTTTTTTTAACATTGGGTTAATGATGTCCATTTATAAGTCCAACGTGGAATGCTTGGAAGATCATGAGGGATGATAATATGTTACATAAAGCCAAGTACGGTACTAGCTATTTAATTAAACCATATCATTCTATTAGCGAGGGTTAACTTAAAGCGTGGTTAATTGCTATCAATTCACTCAAAAATATAATTAATTCTTATCTTATCTTTCTCAATAAGTAAAAGATATAGTAAAATTTACTGATCTTAATTTTTAAGATTATAAATAAATTGAATTTTATGTTTTTAGATTTATAGACTTATATAGTTCATTCTTTTTATTTTTTTATGAAGTTTTTTAATTAAAATAAATCATATAATTTTTTTAAAAAATTAATTATATAAACTATATACATATCAATTTTTAATTAAAATATGATGATAAAATTAAAATATAAAAATTACACATTATTATTATTATTATTATTATTATTATTATTATTAATTTATGATCTCCACTTGTTCCTAAGTTTTCAAGGGCTTTCTCAGACACAGCTTCGTGGCTTTCTCCATAAATCAGAGCCTAATTTAAATACATGCACAGTAATTATATATATATGTATATATATATAAAGCTGGTCAGCATGATAAATTAATGAAGCCTTTTTTTTGTTGACCCCATCTCACTGCTTTCTCAAATTATGAACTCCTTAAAAGCATAATTATCATACGTATGAGAGAGAGATCAACATGTCTGCGCTACTTGGTCATAATGTGCATAGAATAATGATAACATACGAAAAGCAAAGCTGCTTAAGTGGTGTTGAGCTCAAACATGTTTAATTAATTAATTGATATACTCATTAGAATTATATTTTATTATGGTGAATATTGTCTATAGGGGGATGATGTGAGTAGGATTCTCAAACACATGCAACTTACTTAAGACCATGTCCTTTGCAATCATCTCTCCAAGTGTTCATCATTCCCATTCCAGCAATCTTAATTAACTTTCAGTGATCTCCTATATATTCTCTTTTAGATTTTTTTTACTTAATTAATTAGCTCACCAAACTATCTTTAGCTCCATAATCAAATTCCTGCACTAAACATGCAGCACACAGTTACAAATATAATTAATAGTACTAGGATTGTTCAGTTCAAGTAGTGTCCGAGAAATGAAATATATCAACTAATAATTTTGCTTATTTAATAATTTAGATCTCCCACATGACATTTATTCTTGAGGGAAATTAAGGAATATATTTTAAATATGAAAGGATTTTAATTATTTTTATTTTATTAATTTATGAGCTAGCTAGGTAGCAGTATAGCATCTCTCTTTCTATCTCTCCACTTTCCAGCACGTGAGGTTGTCTTTCTCCTGGTGTTTTTTTGTGTGTGAAAGTGAATTTTTAGTACATAATAATTAAAAATAAATAAGCGGTTGTTACGTAAATTAATATTATTGATGAATTTAAAGAGAGAGTAAAAAGGGTGAAGTGAAGGTGGTGAAAATTATGATAAGGTGTGAATTGTGGGGCCCACCCGGCAGCCACCAAACAGACCCGCCTTATTTCTGGTGTCGGACTTTATCTCTTCTCTTTCCTTCTTTCTTTCTATATTCTTTTGTCATTTCAGAGTCATGTTTCTGTGCTGCTGCGATACAGAATATGTACCTCATATGTTTTAATCTCCACCGTTCATTTACGCTGGTCACTTCAGTATTTCTGCCAAAAGATTATGAGTCGTTCTAGCTCTTACTTTGAGTTTTTGACCAATGCCACGTGTCAGGTAATGATTTCAGCACGTTCATACTGACCATACGTATTATTCCCCTTTACATGTATGCATAAGTGAATTAATGAGGATGAAATTGTTGAGGGTAAAAAGAAAAAGTGAATAACAAGGTTACAATAGAATTGAAAATAATTTCAAAAACATTATATGTGCATGCTTACTGGCGATACATGACTAGAGATTGAAATAATGTTATTAATCAGAATTGATCACAATATTCATGCATATGATTTTTCTAATTACATATTTAGATATATGTATATATTTATATATTTATTCAAAAACATCATCCAAGGATAACGTAAGGGAAGGAGAAGAGGTAGAATCTTTGAACACGACAAATGTCAAATTCATGACCTTCTTTATTATCCAAAATTGTTGGATGCATTATTCATTGCTTTATGGTCTAAAAAATTGATAGGTATATACCAAATAACGTTATTTAGGTCTTATATGAGACATATCCTCTTTAATTATAATAAATTACATATTTTAATAAAGAGATTTGTCTCCTAAAACACTGGTTAATTTTTTTTTTGATTAATCATGATATAAAATATTTAATGACATGAAATTTATAAAAATTTAATAAAAATAATAATTTTTAATACTCAAAAACTTTATTATCTAATTAAATAAAACCTTAATCAATAATTTTAAAACACTAATAAGCAAAACCATATATTGGATTTAATCATAAGTCATCAGTAATTCAGTATTACTTAAGTTCTAGTAAACTGTTCGGGTCCTGTGGCCACTTCATAAATGGTTCTTATGAAGAATATACGACCAGATGATTTCGTGTTGGGGAAAATAATGAAGTTAATCTTCCTTCTTTGAAATGTTTCCAGACTGGTCTGATTACATAATTAATTTGTACCCGAGAAAATTCATTGATACATTAAAATATTTTAATTTCGGTTTTTACGTACATGATGTGCTTTGTTTGATGAATTTGCTTATATGACTTGCTATCATTCTTCATTCTGAAGATTACTGGAAAGTGGGGCTCCTAGGATAAAGAGGACGAAACTCTCCACCAAAACACATGCGGGCATATATACATCATGTGGGAGGAATATGTTTGTCTATTTGTGTATGAATGTGCATAAACAATTGGCAATATTGAGCTTAAATTCCATATTTCCCTGTCTAATTTTCCCAACATTTTTCTTTAAGTTCCATAATTTTCTCAATCCTTAATTAGACGATTTCAAGAAACTTATTCAATGAGAAAACAAAATAATGTTGTGAATTAAAAAAAATAATGAATTGAAGTGAATTACTAATGTGTTTTTTATGGATTAGGATTTCCAAAATTTTTTTAAGGAACTTTATATATATAATAATTAAAGTTGGAGAAGGTGCAATGTACTAAAATTAAATGAATGGGATTGTATAAGCTTACAAGTTTTACTTTCGATATTTATCTCTCTCCAATTTTACTGTATGAAGTTCTTTACAAATTTTAGGATATTTCAATCCACTTTTCACTGAGCTAATTTTTAACTATGATAATCTACACTTGAAAGTTGAAACTTTTGGAGTAGAAGTTTGGACAGATCATCACTATAGCATTTTTTCAATACACCAAATTTCTAATCCAGTTTGAAACAGGAGATTTACACTAAATTACTAATTTTCACGAAGAAGCTTCCCGCAAGGCGCACAAATAATTTACAATTTGGCAATGGTAATAGGGTAAGGTTTATTTAGTGCCCATAACTTACATAATTAATTTGTTTTATTGATTTAAATTTTTTTTTCTTCATCCTATATAAAACAGTAAAAAAAAAACAAAATAATATGATCAATAATTAAATTGGTTGTGTTTAAAACAGAGATTAGAGAGAGACTTTGTCGAGGACACGAGTTTTTTTGTTGTGGATCTATATGATGATATGTGATCCGATCCTAGTAATTACTAAATGCTGATTTCGTACAGTTTTGGATATTTGCATTCTCACCGTCAAATATTTCTTTTGATCAGCATGCAAGTACAAAAAATAGGGGAAAAAAAGGAAATTAAGAATAAATAAGAAAGGGGAAAATGAGGAAAAATTAAACAAGACGACATGTTTCATCAATGGTTAGGATTTTTATGATCAGCGCCATAAACGTGATCAATGCTAATAATTTAATTACTTGATAGTTACAAAATAAGCATATACATATATATGTCATTTTCATATCTATTTAATTAACTTTGTGTTAATTAATAATTGATTGATGTGTAATCAGTTTCACCCTCTTCAGTACATAAAGCTAATTACATTAACTACCATTAATGTGATAATATTTTGTTTTCTTTTTCTTTTTCCCCTTTCTTCCTTCTGCCAATAAACTTTAAGGTAAAATGATGGCCATTGCCGTACCACTGTGTATATATGTCTTGGCTTGGAACAATATTGCCAACATTACGAACCTCACCTGGAAAAGACCACCTTACTAATTTCAACTCGCAACTGTTAAGGTGATGCCACCAGTTTACCAAAAAGCAAATCACCTCGGCCAGAATTTTTTTATTAGAAAAAAGGAAAAAAGGAAAAAAATTGATGAATGAATGGACTAGAATGCCCTTGAGCGTGACTTCACATCCTCATTATCTAACTTTATAAAAGCTGTTTCAAGTGAAATTAATTAGAGGTTCTGCACAGTCACGAGCATGGGTACAATGGTCTATAAAGATATGTCTGCCCCTCCTCTTTCTCTCTGAGAAGATGGAAGAAAAGTAGTAGTGTCAAGTATGTGTATGATGTAGGGTAGAGAGAGAGTGAGAGTGTGACAAAAATAGGAAGCTTACGTGTGTATTTGGGGGGTATTTATGCATGGAAAGCAAAAATTTTACTGTGTGAGTGGAAATTATGAGCGGATTTTGTTTCTATGTGGGGATGTTTTTTCTTCTGGAGCCCATTAGAGGTGCTACTTGTGGGATCAAGTTTCGAGCTTTGTGATTGGGTCTCCCCTCTTTCTCTTCTTCTCTCTCTCTCTTTTTGAAAGTTTATTAAGGAGAGACAATACCTTCTGAAGATGAGGGTCGGAATTGGAAGGAAGAGAAGGAACCCGAGAGAGAGAGAGAGAGAAAGCTGATGGGAGAAAAAGCTGAAAGTTTAAAAGCAAGTTAAAAGAAAGCTGAGGGTAACCGAAAGAAAGAAAGATATTTTTTTCCCTTCTTCCTCTCTATGTTCTCCTCCTCCTCATCCTCCTCCTCCTATGCCTTCTAGCTCTATCTTCTTTCTCTCTTTCTCACCTCCTTTCAATTACCTAATTCCATCATCACCAAGAGAGCCAGAAGAAGTATAGAGAAAGAGCTGGTTAATTACTTTCACTTCTTAGGCTTGCATCAATACATCAATTACGCTTGCTGAGAGAGAGAAATATCAAGTATCTATCTATCTATACATATAAGGATTGAGAAAAAGAAGAAGCCATGTCAGTTCCCAGTTTGGAACAGTTATCCTGCGCAGATCAGAATGGCACTAGTACTACCAATAAAAGAAAGAGAAGGCCCGCGGGAACCCCAGGTGTGCAATTCAATTCATCCTAATTCTTAGTATATTTATATATATATGTATATTGTTGGTGTTCAATTTTGTATATTACAGATCCAGATGCGGAAGTGGTGTCCCTGTCGCCCAAGACCCTATTGGAATCGGACCGTTACGTGTGCGAGATCTGCAACCAGGGGTTCCAGAGGGACCAGAACCTCCAGATGCACAGGCGGCGCCACAAGGTGCCATGGAAACTGCTCAAGAGGGAGACGCCGGTGGTGAGGAAGCGAGTGTTCGTGTGCCCCGAGCCCACCTGCTTGCACCATGACCCCTGCCACGCCCTTGGCGACCTCGTCGGCATCAAGAAGCACTTCCGCAGGAAGCATAGCAACCACAAGCAATGGGTCTGCCACAGGTGCTCCAAGGCCTACGCCGTCCAGTCCGATTACAAGGCACATCTCAAAACCTGTGGCACCCGTGGCCACTCTTGCGATTGTGGTCGAGTCTTCTCTAGGTTTTTAATTCTCTCATCTCGTTTCTTTAATTCAACTTAATTGGGATTCATTTTTCTCTTCTCATTCCTTCTTACCATTTAATTAATTTTATATCTTTTTGTGATTATCCTTTGTATTCGTGCAAAAACTTGCCTCCTGTTTTGTTTTACATAGCTTTTGACTTACAAAAGGGAAATACATTTTTTGGAACGGAATATAAAGTAGGAAATTATTCTAAAGTTTTTAATATTTGACTGATGGAACATTACTAAATACTAATTCAAATTCTAAACAAACAAATGAATTTCCTCGGTTGGTGAACACAGCTCCCAATATAGATAATACTGTTTGGCATTCCAATACCTTAGCCATCCACCGCCACCTTGTTCGTGATCATGAGTTGTATTTCTTCAATGAACACCACAGTATATAGGTGTATCTTAATCTTAAATAACGAGTTTCGAGTTTTGATTAACGTGATTCTTGTTTGTTTCTTGGGTACTTCTCCTGTATTCAGTGGAACCGCTTTCGCCATTTGAAAACCATTGGACACCTTTTTGAAAAAACTACCTTTTACAAGCACTTTTTTCTTTCTCTTCTTTAGCTCTTTAACGTCTCCTCTCTCCATCTAATGATCTTATCCTTTGAACTTAATGTTACTTAATTGTTCTTCTTGATCCTCTTCGATCATCATTTTCATTTTTCTTGTATACATGTGTTTAGGGTGGAGAGCTTCATCGAACACCAAGATGCGTGCAACATGGGGCGGGTCCGGCCCGAGTCGCAGCCGCTGCAACCAGCGTGCCTGTCTCGAACCGCATCGAGCCCGAGCCCATCAAGCGAAACCAATTTCAGCGCCGGTCCCGCCTGGCCACCTCCTGGTGTAGTAATCCCAAAGCCCACTGAACCCTCATTCTTCAACAAAACTACTGCTGATCAAACCTCGTCCAAGAGCAAGAACAACGTGAATAACAGCAAGCTCTACCCCAACTTGGAGCTTCAGCTATCAACCGCCACACCCAGTCCCAACGACGTCGTAAGGGACGAAACCCATTCCACCCAGTTGCAACTATCAATTGGATCGTCGGAGGTGAGCGAGAAAAATGAATCGAACAGGATTAATGCGTCACCGAAGGAGAGCAGTAACAGCAGCGAGAAGGCGGAGGCGGAGGCGGAGGCGGTGAGGGGGGTTGAGATGCAGGTTCAAGAAGAAGCGCGTGAGCAGATGAGGATAGCAATGGCGGAGAAGGCGTATGCGGAGGAGGCAAGAAAGGAGGCTAAGAGGCAGATGGAAGCGGCGGAGCAAGAGTTCGCTAACGCCAAGAGAATCAGGCAGCAAGCGCAGGCTGAACTGGACAAAGCCTATGCTTTGAAAGAGCAAGCCATCAAGCAGATCAATTCCACTATGCTTCACATCACTTGCCACGCTTGTAAGCAACAGTTTCAACTCCAACAAGCCCCGAAGTTAGTAACCGAAGCTGCCCAAGTATTACACAGCAATAATAATACTAATAATAATCACCCCAAACAAAACCACTAACTCATCTTAAACAAATATCAATCTTCAATTTCTGCTTCTTCTTTTTTTTCTTTTTTTGGTCTTACGTTGTGAAATATTGGTATACCGATCCAGTAATTAAGTGATGTGATTATATATGTAAGTGGGATTAGTGGGGGGTGTTATGTTTTAGTTAAATTTGGTGCTAGAGAGCTTCCAGACTTTGTTTTAAGGGTTTTGCTGGGAAAGCTTTATTTATTTCTAGCTGATAAGAATAATTTCTCTTTCTCCTGCATTGTGTAATGATGGCATAGATATATGTATTTTCTTCTTTTCTTCATCAGCTTTTTTGTTTTTTAATCAGTCTATGATCACCAGTTCACCACCTCCACCGCATTAAATGAGCGTCTCAGAAAACGCTAAAGTTTTCCTAACCTTTAGTTATGGTTGTTTGGATTTTGTGTTCGGATTATATACAAAGATCTTTGTTGGACAATTAGGTCAGAAATGGAGAAAACACCGGAGCTAGCTAGCTTCCATACCTCGAAGCTTTAAAGAAATATACTGACCAAAATAAAAGAGCTTTAGTTTTTCCAAAAGGAAAAGAATGGTAAGAGAGAGAGTGAGTGGTTTTAGTTTTATGGTGAGACTGAGTTATAAATTAAATTGAAAGGAAAAAGAGAGAAGTAGCATGTTTTTCAGTGCCACTGTAGGGAGAGGAGAGGAGGGGTTAATGACAGTCACAGAGACTCAGTGGTCGCTCTCAAGGTCACTCAAAGCACAGGTCACTCAAAGCACACAGACACAAACAAACTCCATTCATGATGAGGATACTCTTTATCTCTTTGCATCAGAATCAGGGCCATATGGGAGCAGTACTGGACACAGAGAGGCCAGAAGCAGAAGTAGAACCAGAAAGCAGCATCTTTCCAAATATGCAGAGACCATTCAAAGCTTTTGGGGGTTTGAAGGCAAATACCTATAAACTCTCTTCAGTCTTCTCTCATCTCTCACCACAACAAAATAATAATTATTTTTTTTTAAAAAAGCCAAAACACTGCGTGCGGTTGCTGTTACATTTCATATATATATAACCAGAGCCAACAAAAAGCCGTAGAAAGGCCAAAGTCATGAGCAGCTTAAAGGGTCGTTTTTTCTTTAGTTTCCTCGTCGGCTAGCATAGTAGCTTGCTTTTTATCTTGGACCATGTGCTGTTCTTTTTTTTTTTTCTCCTCTCTAGTATCGTCTTTGTTGTAATTGCTACCCTCATTATCACTACTACTCTCCACTTTTATTTATCTGACGCATAAATGGCTGTACAATCATTATTAAGTGGTGGTTGCTCAGGCAACTAGTGGCTGAGGGGTTTCTTTCTATCCTCCTTCCTTCATCACCGCCTCAATGCTAGTTGCTTTAAGTCCCTTCTCATCAATATCCCAATCTTACAATTCTTTTTTCTAGATCGTCCTTGTATATATATAATAATTCATGGAAAAAAAAAAAGGGGTGCCAGATCATAAGATTTTACAACTCAGTTATGTCAGGGAAACAAATTCATTTGAATTCATACACAAATTAATTTTGTCTCTACCATCCCGATGTAATACAAATGATAAGGAGTTTATGTTTCTTTAACCATCATCTCTCTAATTTGATTTCGGAGAGATGAGAATGCAACGTCATCTGTAGAGAGAGACTTCCCTAACAATGGGGCGCCGTATCCGAAGAATTAGTCACAAGACCTGCATTGGTGAATATCTTGGTCTAAGAAAAAAACAAGATTTCATCTCTACAGATTTATTTATTAATTTGGCTCTTCTAGCTTCTAAATTAATAATGATTTATAATTTATGCAATTCTTATTTTCAGCATGTCTGCTTTAAGGACACTTCTCTTGGGATGTATATTAAACATAGCAGAAAGGGAAAAAATGTTTGAAGGTCCTTTTAATTTCAATCTATTTTTAGTAGAAAAATTGTCTTTAATTAGTTTCAGTAAATGTTGTGTATAAACTTGTTATAATGTATACATGTACTCATAGCTAGGATAGGAGGAAGAACTTTGAAGAAGTATATTGTTGCAGACTTTTTGTACAAAAACTTACTTTTATTTGGTTTCCTGAAGCACTATAAGAAGAAATAAACAATAAAGAGCTATTGATGCAGGATTGATAGTTTTAGAATTCAGAAACTCTATTCGCTAACCTTGTGTTTTACTTTTATATCTACTTAATCACCTGCTTTACTTTCAACTTATCAATCACAGCTCATTATTCAATGATTTGTTATTCTTTGTAAAACAGACAGTTTATGGACTAATAATTAATTAATATTGCACCAATAGCATTTCAATTTCCAGCAACATTATTTGTTTGTTTTGGCAACAGTTAAGAATATGATTGGGGTTTATGTGATAAAGATGTACTCAGGAACAAGAACAATAAGAAATTTATATGGACCTCACCACAGATATGGATACAATGGAAAAGAGAGAGAATATATATATATATATATATATATATTATACATACTTCAGAAAAGAAGGAAAAAGACCTCTCCATGGATACAACTTTATATGTTGCTGCAATATTGTCCTGTCATCACATTGACAATCTCCGTAAAACTAGGCGAAGCTATTAAATTTTGAGTTCAGTCCACTCCACATTTAATCCTATGAATGATTAATGCGATATAAAATCTCTCAACCCCTTCTCCATACATCATAAATCTCTTTGCTTAGTTGCAGGAGAGAATATTTAAGGAATGATCTACAAAGAAAAGACAAGAAATAAAGGAGTGGCTAGGGGTAAAAAGTGAAAATAATTAACCTTCTTCTAGTCATTTTTGTATAAAGAGTAAAAGGCCTTTTACTATATTTGAGAATAGATAGGGATCGAAGTGAAAGAGATATATTGGAGAATGAAAGAGTCATGTAAATGTAAATGTTCATTATTATCCCGTAGTAATCAAAAAGAGGAATCTTGATCTTGCATCATATATTTATTCTCTCTATCTTTTTCATCGTATATTGATTTGGACGTCGACAGAATTCACAATAGAACGTCTAAGCTCCCTTGTGATTTTGAACCTCTCTCGTTTTGTAAAACATCTATAACTCAAATGATCTAGACCTTGGTTCCAGCCAAATTTGGATTTATCACCCCTACTCCTATGTAAGGATTTGAATATGTTTTGAGAATAAAAATACAAAGTATATCTACCAAAAAGAATACAAAGTAAAATTAAAAATAGTGATGTAGATTTTTTTTTTAAAAAAATTTGTTTGTTACTTCTCTTGTTGCCTGTATTCCAAATATAACAAAACTTCCTGTATATTAGGTATGAGAGATGACTTAAAAGGATAAGAAAAGCGTAATCTCTGGCAGTTTAGGTTGTGACACAAAGTGGGCCTTGGTTCATTTGACTTTTGAGGCGAAAAAGAAAGAAAGAAATAAAAGAAGTGAAGACCAATCAATTCTATTCAACCAACAAGCACCCAAGGGAACACGTTTTGAATGGTTGGCAAAGAGATAAATCTAGCAAATGATTCACTTAAAAAAGTAAAGTTTCAAAATTCATCCTTGAGAAATAATTAATGGTATCGAGATGAAGTTTGTTTTGTACTACATATATATGTTGAGGAGTTTGAAATTTTGAATGTTTAATAGACTGGGTATGACTGCTGTGCCACAAATAAGGCCCAAATTGAGTAATGATCCAAGTCAAAAATGATTCCTATTAGGCTACTACCAAGAGAAGAACATATATCTATATGGGCCTGTAGTGGGCCCATTATTTTGAATAGAGGGCAAAGTTCCTCATTCATGAAATCATCATTGTTAATGGACCTACTTGATTTAAGTGCTCCCGTATCTGTAAGCTTATTTTGGAAGTCAAATTCCGTATCCACAAGCATCCAA
Source organism: Senna siamea (assembly GCA_031216115.1). Classification (NCBI taxonomy): domain Eukaryota; kingdom Viridiplantae; phylum Streptophyta; class Magnoliopsida; order Fabales; family Fabaceae; genus Senna; species Senna siamea. The sequence goes on along the minus strand of CM062363.1, from coordinate 20,018,027 downwards.
CATTAATGACCAAAATCTATGGATTCATCAAAGATTGAAGAATGTGGTCCAAACTCAGGTGGTTAAGGAGTGAAGTAGTAAATGGGTAATATATTGGACAAAATCTAAATTTAATTTTCTTTAGATGATTGTAATTTGTAAAGAAGTTTTTTTTTTTTTTTTATGTCAAATATGTACGGAAGTAAAATATTTTTAATAAAATTTTTTTTATACATAAAATTCACATCATTTCAAACAATCACTTGTTGGTTAAAGAGCAATTTTTATTTTTTTTTCCTTGAGAATCAAGAATGCGGTTTTACCTTTTCTTTTTAATGGCTGTTATAAGAATTATTAAAATGACACATTTAATGATACCAAATATCTATAATAGTCTCGTTGAACTAAGACGTATAAAAGATTTCATCGAAGTATATCTTTAATATTAAAATTCGTCACCATTTACAACAAGAGAGCCACGTCTATTTTATTTAATGCATCAGGTTAGACAACTTTTGTAACTGTATAAGATTTCTTCATTAAAAGAAAAGAAAACTACAAAAATTCTTTATTAAACAATGAAAATTATTGGCAGTGGATTAAAATTTTTTTTTTGATTTACTAGACAAAAACAACCTTAAAGAATGAAAATCTTTCAAATTTATCAAGAAAGAAGAGAGATCAAAAGAGTTCTCCAATATATCTCTTATCAATGACAAATATGAAGAGGTTTCTCTTTTTAAAAGGCATCGTGACTCGAAATAACATCAACATTTTGGATTTATCTCTTAAAAAAATAAGAGCAACGCTAGAGATCGATAAGGATCACACAGCTAGCCCAAAATTCAAATTCTATTTCTAAATCGGATTCTCACCCGTAAGCTCGAGACTAGAGGCATCGGGCAGAAGGATATGATAATCATAGGAAGAGATATAAATTTTCTTCTCTCTTACTATACTTCAGTCAAAATTAATTATACAATAAATTATACTTTAATATTTTATGATTTGTTTCAATTTTATTTAATTACCTTATAATTTAATTTTTTTTAAATGAAAAGTTTATGATTTACGCCATTTATACTTTGGTGCCATGTATGTGATTGCAGAAAAAACATGTTTTCCTCCCATAAAAATGCATTTTTTCTAAAAGAAAACACATTTTCCTCCAAAAAATGTACTTTCCTAGAAAAAAAAAATTTTCACAAAAAAAATTCATTTTTTTCAAAAAATTTATTTTTATTTAAAAAATTTATTTTATTTTATTTTTTTCCTCTAAAACTTCAATTTTGTTTACTAAACACTCTAAACTTATAATCTTAAACTCCAAATTCTTAACCTTAAATTGTAAATCCTAAATTTTAAAAATAAACCTTAAATCTTAAATTACAAATATTAAACCTTAAACTCCAAAATCTAAATTTTAAAGTTTAAAGTTTAAACTTTAAATCTTAAATTCTAAATATTAAATTATAAATCCAACCTTTAAAACTTAAACTATAAATAAAAAACCCCTAAAAGAATATAATAAAATAAAATAAAAAAATAAAAAATTATATATATATAATACAATATATATATAATATAATATATATATATAATATAAAAAATCTATAATATATAAATACAAATAAAAAAATTAAAATAAAATTAATTTAAAAATAATAAAAATAAATAATTAGTAAATAATATAATAATATAGATATTATATAGAATTCTAAATTAATATAAAAATAGAAAAAGATAGAAAATAAAAATAAATGCTAAATGCTAAATGCTAAATTCTATATTATTATATTATTTAATAATGAATAATTTATTATATTTATAATTTATTTAATATATTATTTAATTATATATTGTTACTTAACTATATATTTTATATATTTATTTATTATTTTTTAATTATATAATTTATAATTTCATTTTTTTTAATTTTATTATATTCTTTAAGGGGTTTGTTAGTGTTTAAATTTATAATTTAGAGTTTAAAATTTAAGATTTAGAGTTTAAGTTTGGACTTTAGGATTTAGAATATAATTTAGAGTATAAAATTTAAGGTTTAAAGTTTAGAGTTTAAGATTTAGTATATAGAGATTGGAGTTTGAAATTTAACATTTAGTATTTAGGCTTTAATAAAAATATCATATTTTAGTAGAAAAAAATTGAGTTTAATTTAGTGAAAAGTTAGAAAAAATTGATTTTTTTTTTGAAAACATGTTTTTTGAAAGAAAATCAATTTAAGAAAAACCAAATTTTTTTTTTGGAAAGAAATTAGTTTTGTTGGGAAGAAAACTCATTTTTTTTGGAAGAAAATCAAAATTTTTTATTTTATAAAAATTTATCTTTTTTTGCAAAGTGATCACGTATCACACATGTGCAACTGCCATTAAATTTTTAACGGAATTAAATCATAGAACACCAAAGTGTAAATGATACAAACCACAAGCCACTTGTTTGAAAAATATTAAATCACAAGTTAGCTTAGTGAAATTGAGGCTAACCGCATGGCACTAAAGTGTTATTTATCCTTAATTATATTGAGAAGAATCATATAAAGTCTCCTCAATTTTCTTAAGGGGAGAATAGTAGATTCTTATGTAATCTCTTAACTCTTTTCTTAAAAGAGATAAGTATATGTAAATTTTATTTAGTGGATTTAAGTTTGAGTATTAAAAAAAAAAAATACTTCTCGAAAAACTTTATGGGTGTGTGATGGTTGTCGATTCCAGCAAATTAAATCTACTATGTAAAATTATTTTACAATTAGTAATGAGTAGGGTCAAACTCATAAGGATTAGTAACAATTTAATTCTCTTAGACTAAATAAATAATTAAAAAGAAATATTTGAGATTTAAAGAGAAATTAATTAAAAATAAAATAATTAAATAGGAACAAATTGATAATAAGAAAATTAATTTTAAGCAGCACCTAACCAAGGTATAATCTCAGTTTTGATTTCTTCAATTTATCATTGATTCAAAGATAGCTCAATCTCCTAATTAATAAATTAGTTATGGTTGTTAACAAGCTCTAACAACCTATCTTTCCTTATTTATTCGTTAACCAAAATAAGCTCTTTGATTAATCTCTGATCAATAAACAATCTTAAACAAGTTCTTAAGATTTAATTTATTAAACGTTATAAACTCCAGAAAGACTACTAATTCTAACCAACAAACACACAGACTAAATCATGCATCCACATAACAAAAGTAGAATTCCTTATATTGAACTTTGTTATTTTACCACAAGATATTGAGATAATTAAATAATTACGGATTCAATTATCTTAATTGACAGTATATTATTTGAATGAAAGAACAATGGGCCATATTGAATCTAACAAACAAACAATAATGGTGATTAAGTATGGAGAACGCGTAAATATTAAAGAAAGAAAGAGAAATAAGAAAATAATTAGATTTCAAAATTAAAAGAAATCAAACTTTGATTAACCTTGATTAGGTAAAATAAATTTAGCTAAATATAATTATTAGTATAGAGACAAAACAAATTAAACTAATAAGATTTATTAGTAAATTTGTTCAAATATCAAATAAAAATGGATGAAGGTGCGATGGATGAAGAAGATAAAGATGAACAGAGGCTGAAGAAGACGGCAGAAGATGGTTGCTATGCGTCCACACCCTTCACGTCTCTCCGGTCCCTTATCATCTCTGAAGCCAGCAAATCCTTAACCCAAAAAAATTGAAAATATCTCTCCTCCTCCCCTCCATATTGTTGCGTTTTCCTTTAAAAAGAGAATTTTGAAATTTTAATGCCAATCCCCTTTGTGTTGCCTCACATCCGCGTGAAAGAAAGGAGTTTGAAATCAACTTGAATTTTGAAATCAAATTGAATTCAAAACCTTGATTTCCACGTCCCTGTAGCTTTTCAAATTGTAGATTTTTATTCTCTATAATTTTTATACAATTTTTTATATTATATTATTTTTATTTTTGTTTTATCTATTTATTTATTTTATACATGCTCACTTTTTATTTTCTTGCATTAGTAAAAATTATAAAAATACAAAAAAAATTACTAAACTACCAAAATTGCATATAATTATAAAATTTATTTAAAAATTGCTAATATTTAATTAAAAATATCAAAATAAACAAAAAAAGAAAGTATAAAATTATTAAAGAATTAAACATAACAGTGTGTTTGGGAATAAGAAGGGGAAAGGAAGGAAAGTAATTAAAGAGAAAGGAAAGGGGAGGAAAGGAAAGATTAAGTGATGATTTTTCTTCTTATTATTTAAATCTTTTAAACTCTTCTAATTTGAGATAATTAAAATTAATAAGAGAGGGTTAATATAAAATCATTCAATTCATTCTCCTCTAAAAATTTAACAATGAAATAAGGGAAACGTTACTAAATTTCTCCCCTTTCTTCCCTTCTATTTTCTTTCTCCCCAACAAATCATATAGGTGTGTTTTGGAGGGAATGAAAGAGAAGGAAATGTATTAACTTTTTTCTTATTTAGTTCTTAAAATTTTAGAGGAGAAAGAATCGAAGGATTTTATGTTAACTCTTCTTAATATTCTTCTTTTGTTAATTTTAATTATCCCAAAATAAAAAAATTTAAAAGATCCAAATAATAAAAGAAAAAATTATAAATTAACCTTTCTTTCTCTTTTCCTTCAATTTCTTTCCATCCCTTCCACTTATCATTTCCAACTAGGTCTAGATTTAGGTTAGAGGAAGGTGGTACCTATTTGATTGTAGATTTACTCTATATTAGTTATTTAAAAATATTTATCTTAATTAATAAATGTATTTATTATATTAAAAAAAATATATACATTAATAATTTTATAAATATAATATTGTTAAGATTTTATATATTTTAATGACTTAGAAGGGTTTTGATAATTAGTTTCCAAAACTATATATTAAGACATATATAACATAGTATGAATTTTTTTAAAAAAAATGTAAGAGGAGTGAGGAGAGTGATGAGTTAAAATATGTAAAAAAAAAAAAAAGAAGTTAAATAATTTTATGTTACTTTTTATTATTTTAAAATATAAAAATTATTCTCTTATTTTATATTTAAAATTTAAAGACAAATTAGCATATTCAAAACCATTAGTATTAATTATATTCTTGACGTGTATATGAAATAGTGAAAGTTATAGTATTTTGTTTAAGTTGATATGTATATAATTTATAATTAGAAAATAAAATTGTTCGATTTAAAATTTTTTGGAGTGAATAGGTTTGGATTTGAAGATTCAAATAAAAAATAATAATTTTTTCAAATCTAAAAATAATAACTATAGTATTCTATCTATAATTATCTTATTTATAGTCTCAAATATGAAGTTACTTTTGGAGTGAAAGTCGAAGGCTAGGTAAAGGAATAATTGTGCAAAAAGTGGTGATTTTGTGAATTTGTGTCTATATAAATCATATATACAGATAGTGAAGAAAATAAAATATAATATACGTGCAATTAAACTTAACTATTGTTAAATATTTGAATTGTTAAATATTTTTTAAATTATATTTGTTTTATCTATTAAATTATTAACATGTGACATATTCATTTATAATTTGATAGATTTGAGTCTGTGAAAACATTTTTTAAATTAAAAAGTGAACCCTTAAAAGAATGTTGTGTTAAAAGAAAAATATTTTTTGATCTTATTTTTTCTTTTAAAAGAATTAGACACTAAAAGTTTTAAAATTACATAATTTTTTTAATTATATTAAAAATTTAGTCTTTAAAATTTTTTTTATCTAACCTTTAAAAAATTAGTGTTGTACAATTGAATCTCTATATTTTAAATCTTATACACGTTAATTTTTAAAATATTAGTTTTTCTCATAACGGAAGGATTAATATGTGTAAAATTTAAAATTTATAAAGATTAAATGGTATAATACTAATTTTTTAAATGTTAAATAATTTTTTAAACATTAAATGTATTGTAAAAGCTAAATTATTAATATGCGGATCTTAAAAAAGAGCTTATGTCAATAATAAAACGACAAACAACAACAGTTAATGCGTCTAATTTGGCTTCATGTATGGTACCTTACTGTCTGCCAATTTTGGATGTTGAGTTCTGACACGTGATTTCGCTTTCCTTGTACTCATTAGATTAGTCATTGAAAATACAATCCGAAGTCGGTCTGCAAGAACATCATCGTCATTTCTTAAAAAATTTAAAATTTAGTATTATTTTTAATTAAATTTAAATTATTTAACTTTTATCTAAAAAAATTACATAGTAAAATGATAATAATAATATTAGTTGAAAAATACTTATGATTATTTAAACAACTTTGAGGATCGGAACGAAAATCATGCCTCCTGCTTTGTGGGATCCTTATCTCAAAAATTTATATAAATATTAATAAAATTTATATATACATATATTAATTTAAATTTCTTCTATCATAATTTTTATTTTTTTATTTATGTTGATTGAAAAATATAAGTAAAAAAGTGAGTAACTTTCTAATGTTAGGAAGTAAAATTTTTGATACTCCTTTTTTCTTCTCTGACTCTTTGTCTTATATTATAATTAATTTATTATATTTCTAGAATTAAATATTTTTATTAATATTTTTTTAAATATTGTGAAAATATTATTTTATTTTAAATTTTATTTTAATATTTTAAGTTTAAAGATTGTATAGATTTACAAATCTCAATAAAGAACGAAGACGTGAAAGATTTTTCTTTTCCTAATATAAAGAATGAGGACAGGGATAGAGGACGGAGCAGGTGTGAGAATGGGTGTAATGTATCTTTATTTTGTTTTAGTAAATTAATAATTTGGTGATTGAAAAATTATATGATCTCGTAATTCAGTCTATAAAAAATTAATTTTTAATTAGTTTAATTATTTAATTTATAGAATAGATAAAAGGTTAATTGAGAGTAGTATTAAGAGATATTAACTGACCATTAAATAATAAATTAGATTTTATTCAATAATAATAAAAATAAAACACATGATTTATAAATTAAATATTGTTAAAATATACTTTTTATATTTTTTATGTACAATTTGTAAATTTGATATATTTTATTTGATATATTATACATTATCAAAATGTACTATTTAAATTTTTTTAGTTGAATAGAATTTATTTTAACATTTAATAGTCAGTTAATTTTTATTAATATTATTATTAATTAAATTTTTATTCATTCTATCACTTAAAAGATTAAATTGATTAAGAATTCATTTTTTATGGATCAAATTGAGATATTTTATATTTTAAAGATTAAATTGAGAGAATATATATTTTTTAAAGACTAAATTATTAATTTTTTTTTTAATTTTTGAAATATATAAAAAGTATAAACATATGAAAATAAAAATGCATGTGAACGCCTTACATAAAACCATATGTATTACTTTATAAGAATGCGAAATAAAATATTGTTGATGCTAAAAAAAATATTGCTTAAAAAAGACTCACTTGATTAATGATAAAAGGATTACAAATACAAACATATAATTATAATTTTTTTTTTAAATTTTTCGATAGATACAAATAACAATGTCTAGTATTGTTAAAATAGGTCTTAACTTATAAACTAACTCGTTTAGCTTATTAAATGAGTAGACTTAGATGAAAGATATTTAGCCCATTTAAAAATGAATTAGCCTATTTATCCCATAGGTTAAATGGGCTAGAATTATGCTGCTCGTGGCTCAATCTATCAAAATAAAAAAGAAATTAATTTTTTCTTATAAATAATATATATTAGGTAAAAATGAATATGAATCTATAGATTTATAATGACTTTATGTATTATGACAATATTTTTTATTACCATGTAAAAAATTTAATTAATAAAAAAAAATTTAACAAAAAATTTGTTTAAAATGAAGATAATATTAATTTTTAAAATAAATATATTACATTAGATGTTATTTTTACCATAATAAATCTAATTATTTATTATTTTTTTAATAAAATGTAAAAAGTAAACAATTAGTAATATTATATTTTTTAATTAAAAAATAATTTAATAATTTTAAAAAATAATAAATAAAAGTCTACGAACTAGTCCCTTTAGCTTGTAAGCCAAAAAGTGTATGACCTTAGATTGTTATGGGCTGGCTCACATTTAGCTGTTTATAGCCAGCTCGTCAAAAACTAGTGTGGGCTGGGCGAAGCCAACCTATTTGATGCTACTGACAATGTCCAACTAGATTGCAACAATTTAGAAAGGGCACAAATTTGTTGCGCATAAACCTCTTTAAATATTAAGAGGTTAACACGTTACTTCACAATTGTTGGGATATTTTTACCAATATATTTTAAATTAAGTAGTTTTGATAATGGAATCAATAATTTTATGAAAAATCAATTTAAATGAATTTTTATCCCACATATATAAGTTTGGGCTCTTTGGATTTTAGCAAATATTTGGATTAATTATGATTATTGGGCTATATTAAATGATTTTTAATCTTGCAACAAAAATGCCCATGAGAATTTTTTTATCAGAAACCTCCTTTAATCAGCCCAAAATACGTCAGCTCAAACCATTTCCATTTACTCTTGGCCCAAAACGAAAATTCCACTTTAGCAAAACCGACACTTCTCAAAATGTCAGTTTTTAAATCACATTAAAAAAAAGTAGATGTTTGCTACAACAATTGATTGACGCCTGCCAAAGAAGGAAAAGGGAAATCCTCTCTCATTTGCAGGAACTTTATTCGAGAAAAGAAGAATAGAAGAAAGAGTGAATATTAGCTGATGTGCAGAGAAGGTTTGCAAAGCTCAAGACAAAAGGGCATTGAAAAGTGGGTTTGCATATGTTTCCAATGGACAAAAAAACTTTTGCTGCCTACTGCTACCTCTCAAAACACCTTCAAGTGTTTGCTTCTCCACAAAAGAAGATTTTCTCTTTTACAAAGCCTTAAATGTCTCACTTAAGAAGAGTGAAGTGCATTAAATGTGAAGCCTCATATTTGAAAATGTAATCTTTCCCATCATTTATGACAAGGTAAAATGGTTAGGAATTGAAAATACTAAGAGAATATTTTCCATTCTTTTGAGTTTCCTATGTTGACTTCATTGAGCAAATAGTCAAGAAAATGTTTTAATGATTACAAAAAAATTGAAATATTTCATGTATACATCCAATCTAAGAGCTCCCCAAATGATTGAAGAAATAATACACTATTAGATAGTAGGCTTAAGACTAAAGGTGTAAAGATAAAATAGAAACTTGAGCTCCAAAATATAACATTCGCTCCTACTATTTCTAAGAGATGTTTGTTAGCTATTAAATGAGTTATATGCTTGTGTATGTTGCATTAGATTGCATATAGTTGCATTAGAGTAAGGGACTAAATTGAAAAGAAGATGATAGGGACTAGAATGAAAAGGAAAAAGTTGAGTTAAAGGAATGGAGTAAATCCTCATTTGTCCAGTGGTAGAAAATGTAATTTTAGCCAAAGGAAGTTACTGTAGCTAATTGATTTTTGTAATTTTAGGCCAAGATTTTAGGGGCAAAATTGTAATTCTCCATATGACCGAAGAAATTTTCATTTGAGGTCGATAAACCAAAAACTCGACCTTGACATTAGACAAGGATTGCAGTTTTTCAAACTACACGAAACCCTAATATAAACCACAAACCCTAAAAATCTTCACCAAACTTCTAGAGAGAGAGGACAACCTAGAGAGAGAAAGGGAGGGAGTGTGAAGGAGAAAGGATTACAACTTGGAATTTCACAAAACTAGGAGCAAAAAATCTCTAGGAGAAACAACTAGAAAGTGTAACACCCACCTCCAATATTTTGATATATTGTTATTATTATTAATAATGATTATTTATGTAGATGTTATTTTTATGCGGTGTTAAGAATGATTTAATATAAGGGTGGAATGGACATTTTCATCAAGGTAGAACTAACCTTATCATAAGGGTAAAATTGTAAGTTTTACCAAAGAGGGCAAAATAGTAATTTTACTATAAAGGAGAAACATCAAATTTCCACTTAATTGTTTCATGAAATTGTGTTTAAAGGCTTTTAACCTTTTCTTTTAGAAAAGAGAGAGAATAAGGGTAAAAATAATTATGTTGACATACCATTTTGCCTTACAGACAAAATGGTAATTTTACCTAGTGAAGGATAAAATAGTAATTTCATAAAAGAGTATTTATGAAACTTTATTTGAGGAGTTTTTGCCTACCAATTTTGAAAAAGATGAAAAAATGAAGGTAAAATGGTCATTTGGACATAAAAGGTAAAATGGTAATTTTACCTAAGGATATATTGGTAATTTTAGAAAAATTAGAAGGGTAAAATGGTAATTTCCTAAAGTGGAAGGGTAAAATGGTCATGATCCATAAGAGTTCCATGAAATTATAATTTGAAGAAGAGAGAATGCCATTCTTGGAAAAGAGAAGTAAGAAGGGTAAAATAGTTATTTTACACCAATGGCATTTTGGTAATTTTATCTAAACCCTAATTTAACCTTCTTCTTCTTCATGAAAGGAGAAGAAGAAGTTGAAGAAGGAGAGGAGGAGGCGTGTAACGACCCCCTAATACGTCATACGCGATGCTCGTCTGATTAGCGGAAGCATATGTGGCATTCTGAATGTTTATTCCCTATGTGGGAACGTCAGGGGATCGCTACTGGTTGAGCGTAACCCAAATAGATTCTCCGTTATCCATTCAGATTCCTGCTCAACCCCGATTCACACGCAGCTAACTAAATACACATACATATATCATCAATAATAACTCTGGAATGAAATCTAAAACTGATATACATGTCTCATTATACATTCATACACATTTCAATTCAAATCCATAAGTTTACGGCTGTAAGTTCTACCGAAAATCCGGCAGAGTTTTCTCTATAATTTGGTCATATCCCAAGTACAGAATCACCTGTTTAAAACGTAACAACCAAATCCAATAACAGCAGAAACATACTAATATAAATCCATACACCGTAACATTAATTCATCGCTACAATCCATACATACCGCTCAAACGTCATATATACATTCAGCCTGGTCCATACATAAGTTACAAGAAACAAAATCTGATAATTAACAGTGTCATCAAAGTATATGTACATACGATTCAAGCCTAAGCTAAATAATCCTCTGTCTATCCTCAAGTCAGCTGCTATCGCCTGGCTCTCGCTCGCCCACTGTTTCATCCGAGTACACAACCTAATGAGATATGAATCCCAAAGTAGAATAATTTACAATTTAAATATCATTCAAAACCAGTTGAATACTCGGTGCGAACACCGAAATCGTCTTCCGAAATCGATTAAAACTTGATGGAATACCTTATCTTTAAAATCGTTTAAACACATGGAAATTGCGGCAATATATCACAACTGAAATCTGCTTTTTAAAATCATCATAAAAATCAAATGAAATCCCATGCCCTGTATCTCAATCCACGTTGGTTACAAATCCATCAGAATCGAATCTAAATCATCTTCTAATTGCACGTAGTCTAGAGAGAATACCTCTCTTATCGCTGGGTGTGATCCGTAACACCAATCACCCGAATCAAGCCTATATTGTGAGTGTGATCCGTAACACCAATCACTCACTCAAGGACCGGTGAGAATCAACATCTAGGCGCCCCTAGCATGTGCACATACGCCAATTCTCATCCTCATACGCCTATTCGAACTCACATGCACTCTGGTCGGCTATTCCTCAGGGTTCTAGGGTATCACGCCTAAATCACAACGTTTTCCCGTGTAGGTTATCCACCCTTATACTCCCTAAACCTTTCTTAGGGTCGTCCTGGTTTAACGCGCAATCCCTAACTCAAGACAAAGTTAAATCGATAAAAATAGTTTCGTTTAAAAGCTTCCTGACGAGGGATACTTAATCTAGTCCCATATCGGCTATCAAGTACCCAACCCTAAGTAAATCCGCCCTAAAGGCATCTAAACTCGATAAACAAGGTGTCTAACATGCAATTAGGGTTTTCAACACACAGCATGCAATTTTATCCCATCGAAAGCAAAGACGCAATTCCATACAAGTCGTCTAAATCGCTTAGGTATTCACTAAATCAATTCTAGGGTTCGGGAAGTGTAAATTATCCTACCTGGTCTCCGGTCGCTTCAATTCAAATCAGGACTCTGTGAAATCTCGGTTTCTGAGCCCAATTAATTCCCTGGACATGAAATTGAATATTTAGATTCGTCACGTCATCCAATTTTCAATCCTAAACCCGGTTACGCAGTTACCTAGGTTAATTAATTGCCTAATTACGTTCGGCAGCCATTTCAATCATATAACATCAGTTTTTGGGAAAACGGACCTTACCACTGTGCTCGGATTATGGAATTCTACGTCCCGGTGATCTCAGTTTCTCGGGATGCACGTCCAGGAACTCCGGCACGGCGGCACACGGCGGTGCACGGCGGCGCACGGCGGTGAGGTGCGGTTTGTCTCGAAAATCACACCACGGTGAAGCCCGTAAGCTCAGGAGTCCGAATACGGTGGTGGCACGGCGGTTCACGGCCGTTTGAACGGTGTTTTCCGGCCACGAAGAGTCTCGCACGGCGGACGGCGTTTTGCCTCGATCCAGGCGCGTCCTCCTTCGACGGCCGAGCCATCGGAGGCAGGCGGCTTCGCTACACGGTGGTGGGGGCGGTGACGGTCAACGGCGTCGGACGGCGGCGCATCGGGCTGGGGAAATTTCGCGCGATGGAGGGGAAAAACGGCGCCCTGCTGCCTCTCGGCCGCCAGGCGTGGGTTGGTCAGCTGGTGGTCAGGCGCGAGGTCGGTTGGTACCCTTGGTGGCGGCCCACGGTGGCTGTGGTGGCCGTTCACGGTGGAGGAAGGTGGAGAGAGAAAAGAGAGAAGAGAGAGAGAGTGTGGTGAGGAGAGAGAGTGAAATGGGAGAAATGGCGGGCTTTCGCGTAATTTAAAGCCTCCAGGGGCGATCCCGACTTTTCCCAGGCCACCCGGGGATCTTTTAGGGTGTCGGCATCCCTCCAGACGTTGGCACGCATTTCCATGCGAAAGTCTTGGCCTCCGTCAACGAAAGTGACGCACGAAACTCCTTCCGCCAGTTCGATCGCCGGATTACATTTCTTTCTGTTTGATCGTGTTTCTGGCTTCAAGCGACCTTCTGTGTCAAGTCATTATCCTCAAAATACGTGTCAGGCTTCCTTTGATTGGGATTAGGGTTAAAATCAAGTTTTATCTTTTAAAATTCTTTAAAAATTCTTTCGAATCTTTCCCGTTGTTACATTCTCCCCCCCTTAAAAGAAATTTTGTCCCCAAAATACATACCTGTAAACAGTTCTGGATATCTTTGTCTCATTTCATCTTCTTTCTCCCACGTCATTTCCTGCGATGCGACATCCTGCCAAAGTACCTTAACTAAAGGGATCATTTTACTTCGAAGCTGTTTAGTCTTATAGTCAAGGATTTGAACAGGAGTAGATTCATAAGTCAAATTTTCCTTTAATATTATCGGTTGATTCTCTAATACATGCGCAGGATCTGGGACATATTTACGAAGTTGGGAGACGTGGAAAACATCATGTAGGTTGGACAAATGGGGAGGTAACGCAATTTGGTAGGCAACGGGACCGACTCTTTGTAAAATTTGGAATGGTCCTAGGAATCTAGGACTTAGCTTCTTAGTTCTTATCTGTCACCAATACCCGTGGTGGGGACACTCTCAAATACGTGATCTCCTCGTTAAATTCCATAGGCCTTCTTCTCTTGTTAGCATAAGATTCTTGCCTCTGTTGGGCAGCTCTCATCTTTTCCTTGATCATTTTAATTTGATCAGTGGTTTCTTGCACCATTTCAGGTCCCAACAATACACTTTCCCCATCTCTACCCAACTTAAAGGTGACTTACAACTCCTTCCATACTGAGCCTCATACGATTGCCATGCCAATGGTAGAGTGATAATCAAGTATTGTATGCAAACTCTATCAACGGCAGTGTTTATCCCAACTTCCTTTCTCGCTCAAGCACACACGCCCTCAACATGTCTTCTAGGGTTTGAATAGTCCTCTCAGATCGCCAGTCACCGAGGATGGTAGTCGTGCTAAATTTAAGCCGGGTTCCTAAGGCTTGTCAGGGATTGCCAAAATCTCAAGTAAACCTAGGGTCTCGATCGATACTATACCTGACGGTATTCCATGTAGTCTTACAATTTCCCTAAGGTATACTTCGGCTAATTTCTCCATGGAGTAACGCACCTTAACAGGCAAAAAGTGTGCAGACTTGGTCAACCTATCCACTATCACCCAAATGGCATCAAATCCTGCTGGTGTTCTAGGTAATCCAACCACGAAATCCATAGTGATTTGATCCCATTTCCTCTCTGGTATCTCCAATGGCTTAAGTAGCCCCGCGGGTTCGATGCTTATCTTAACCCGTTGACAAGTCAAACAGGCATTCACGTAATCCGTGATATCTTTCCGCATACCAGGCCACCAAAAATTTCTCTTTAAATCGATACATCTTGGAAATACCGGTGGATAGTGTATTGGCTTCTGTGAGCTTCGGGTAACACTTTTTGCTTTAATTCTTCATGGTTTTGGATTACTATTCTCGCTGTGAACATTAAAACTCCATCAGTGCTAATCCGAAGTCGGGTTGGTCTGCATATACCTCCAAGGATTCATCCTCGAGTTGGGCTTGTTTAATTAATTCTCTCAGTTCGCAGGTTATCAAAAAGTCACTCATCACTAATCTTTGCAGAAATGAGATTACGTTGAGGCTAAGGTTCCCAAAATCCTCAAGTAATCTCATCTCACTAATCATTAAACTGGCTAGTTGTAGTGACTTTCGGCTAATGCATCGGCCACAACATTTGCTTTCCTGCATGATATTTCAATTCAAAATCAAAGTCTTTCAAGTATTCTACCCACCTACGCTGCCTCATATTTAATTCCTTCTGATCAAACAAATACCTAAGGCTCTTATGATCACTATATACCTCGAATACCGCGCCATACAGGTAATGTCTCCAAATCTTTAGGGCAAACACAACGGCAGCTAATTCTAAGTCATGGGTGGGATAGTTCTCCTCTGTAGGTTTCAATTGTCGCGATGCATAAGCCACAACTTTCCCATCCTGCATCAAAACACAACCTAGGCCTCTCAAAGATGCATCTGTGTATACAGTAAAGGGTTCTAGGGGTTTCAGAATAATTAGTACAGGAGCGGTGGTCAATTTCTCTTTCAGAATCTGAAAACTAGTCTCACACCGTTCGCTCCATTCAAAGTCTACCCCTTTCTGAGTTAACCGGGTCAATGGCACATTTATCTGCGGAAAATCCTTGAATGAATTTCCGATAATAACCGGCCAAACCCAAGAAACTCCTAATCTTGGTGACCGTTCTAGGTCGATCCCAATCTAATACTGCTTCAATTTTCTTTGGGTCGACCGCTATCCCTTTTCCATTTACCACATGTCCTAAAAATTTCACTTCTTCTAACCAAAACTCACATTTCTCCAGCTTTGCATACAGTTGTTTCTCTTCCAGTATCTGTAACACCGTGTTAAGATGCTGGGCATGCTCTTCGTGAGTCTTGGAATATACCAAGATATCGTCAATGAATACCACAACAAATTGATCTAAATAGGGCCTGAAAATTGCTCATATAATCCATAAAGATACGGGTGCATTCGTTAATCCAAACGGCATCACTAAAAACTCGTAATGGCCGTATCTTGTCCTGAATCTTTGTCTTGGGAATATCCTCCTCTCTAACCCTAACTGGTGGTATCCGACCTTAAATCTATCTTAGAAAATACGATCGCTTTGCAATCGATCAAACAAATCGTCAATACGTGGCAATGGGTATTTGTTCTTAATGGTCACCTTATTCAATTGCTCAGAATCAATACACAGTCTTAAACTCCCGTCTTTCTTCTTTACGAATAAGACCGGAGCTCCCCATGGTGATACACTTGGCCTAACGAACCCCTTCTCCAACATGTCTTCGATTTGGACTTTTAATTCTCTCAATTCTGCGGGGCCATACGACACGGTCATAGCTATTGGACCCGCTCCCGGAATTAGGTCAATGGTGAATTCTATCTCTCTAGGTGGTGGCAGTTTACTGATTTCCAAAGGAAATACCTCCGGAAAGTTACTAACAATTGGGATTTGACTTAATCTATCCTGTAATTCTACCTCAGAGAGATTGAGGGACATATCACCTATCTCACAAGCTCAGTCATTACCACGACAGCACGTTATCTAGATAAGTAATTGTCCCTTCGGAACAATTCAACAAGACCCGATTCCTAGTCAACCAATCCATTCCCAAAATAACGTCGATCCCTGACAATGGTATACACACTAAGTCCACAAGAAACAAGGTATCTTCAATGGTTAAAGGGCAATTTAGGCATATTCGTGGGGACATAGTGGCTTCTCCCAAGGGTGTGGATATGTATAGGTCACAGGGCAAGGTTTGAACAGGTAATCTCATTCGTTCTACGATGCATCAACAATAAAGGAGTGCGTAGCACCCGAATCAAACAATACTATCAAAGAAAAATTATAAATTTTACCTCTACCCTGCATCAAGCCTGAGGACCTGTCGACGTTGGCAGCATTCATGGTAAAGACTCTTCCTGGAGCCTGTGGTCTTCGGCTACCAGATGTCGGCTGATTCCCCGTGGAAGGGCAGTATCTGGCCATGTGTCCTGTGCCTCCACATCTATAACACTGGAGGGGAGTCTGATGCCGCCAGGTTGATTTGGATGTCCGGTACCACACTTCGACAAAGAGTATTATCAGTCGCCTCCCATCGCTACTAGAAGCCCTGGTTGCGGTTTAAACATACCGCTTCTTACATTGATTTCGGCGCTTATGCGGGCGGTTCTGTCTGTTTGTGTCATATTTTGAGCTGTTGCTTCTAAATTCTTGCTCGAGTGCACTTATTCACCAAGGTGGCAAAGTCTCGAATCTCCAGGGTAGCCAACTGAGTCTTCATAGGTAGATCGAGGCCTTCTTCTAGTTGTTTCGCTTTCCAAGCCTCATCGTAATGCATTCGCAGGCAGAGTACCTTGATAATTCCTCAAACCGCTTCAGATACTCGCCAAACGGCACCGCCTCCTGGTGAGCTTGAGGCTGAGCTTCCTTTGCTTGTTTCACGCCTCAGGGATATCTTGATCCATGAAGACTCTCTTGAAAGATTCCCAAGTCGATTGGGATGCCTCGGCTCTCCATCAATTGCCGTGCATCCGCCCACCAAAGTTCACTTCGTCCTTCAAAGATATATGTTGCATATGTGACTTTACGTTCTTCGTCAGACCGCAACAACCTGAAAATCTTTTCAATTCCTTTTATCCAAGCTTCCACAAATTGGGTTCGGAGGCACCGTGAACGGAGATGGACTCGCTCTCGAATTCAATCCATCCCTGATATAGTGGATTCACCTGTTGGGTGGCTCCGTCGTTTCTCGTCTATCTATCATCCTGCTGCTGTCTCATTGCATTGGCACTGGTAGTGGCCTGGTCTCTCATGGCATCAGCCATTAATCTGATAGATTCCATCATCTCACGCATGTCAACCTCAGTCTCCATGCTACCACTACCTGACGCACCACGGCTTCGTGCCTTGGCCTTCCCTAGGCCTACGTGTGGCGCCCTCGCTAGATTCTCGCCATGTTTATCCGATACGTAAACAAACAGATCAGTCACACAAAGAATAATTAATGTAAGTACATCAAAATCATTCCGTTCATTATCAATTCAAATCAGGTCCTATCATGCCAGAGTCAAATCAATCAAAATCCTAAAGCTGCAAGCCCAAAGATTTAAAGTCCTAAGTCCACTAAACCAGAAGATCCGACAAATAGGGCTCTGATACCATAATTGTAACGACCCCCTAATACGTCATACGCGATGCTCGTTTGATTAGCGGAAGCATATGTGGCATTCTCAATGTTTATTCCCATGTGGGAACGCCAGGGGATAAGCTCTTTGGTTGAGCGTAACTCCAAATAGATTCTCCGTTATCCATTCAGATTCCGCTCAACCCCGATTCACACGCAGCCTAACTAAATACACATACATATATCATCAATAATAACTCGGAATGAAATCTAAAGCGATATACATGTCTCATTATACATTCATACACATTTCAATTCAAATCCATAAGTTTACTGGCCAGAAGTTCTACCAAAATCCGCAGAGTTTTCTATAATTTGGTCATATCCCAAATGCAGAATCACTGCTTAAAACGTAATAACCACCCAATAACAAAGAAGAAACATACTAATATAAATCCATACACCGTAACATTAATTCATCGCTACAATCCATACATACCGCCTCAAACGTCATATATACATTCAGCCTAGTCCATACATAAGTTACAAGAAACAAAATCTGATAATTAACGGTGTCATCAAAGTATATGTACAAACGATTCAAGCCTAAGCTAAATAATCCTCTCGTTTATCCTCAAGTCGGCCTCGCTATCGGGCTCCCCGCTCGTCCCTGCTGTTCATCCGAAAGTACACAACCTAATGAGATATGAATCCCAAAGAGAATAATTTACAATTTAAATATCATTCAAAACCAGTTGAATACTCACGTGCGAACACCGAAATCGTCTTCGAAATCGATTCAAAACAAGGAATACCTTATCTTTAAAATCGCTTAAACACATGAAAATTGCAGCAATATATCACAACTGAAATCTGCTTTTTAAAATCACCATAAAAATCAAATGAAATCCCATGCCCTGTGTATCTCAATCCACGTTGGTTACAAATCCATCAGAATCAATCTAAATCATCTTCTAATTGCACGTAGTCTAGAGAGAGAATACCTCTCTTATCGCTGGGTGTGATCCGTAACACCAATCACCCGAATCAAGCCTATATTGTGAGTGTGATCCGTAACACCAATCACTCACTCAAGGACCGGGTGAGAATCAACATCTAGGGCGCCCCTAGCATGTGCACATACGCCAATTCTCATCCTCATACGCCTATTCGAACTCACATGCACTCTGGCCGGCTATTCCTCGGGGTTCTAGGGTATCACGCCTAAATCACAACGTTTCGTGTAGGTTATCCACCCTTATACTCCCTAAACCTTTCTTAGGGTCGCCTGGTTTAACGCGCAATCCCTAACTCAAGACAGTTAAATCGATAAAAATAGTTTCGCTTAAAAGCTTCCTGCATTTAGGGATACTTAACTACCGTCCCATACCTGCTATCAAGTACCCAACCCTAAGTAAATCCGCCCTAAAGGCATCTAAACTCGATAAACAAGGTGTCTAACATGCAATTAGGGTTTTCAAAGACACAGGCATGCAATTTTATCCCATCGAAGCAAAGACGCAATTCCATACAAGTCGCCTAAATCGCTTAGGTATTCACTACATCAATTCTAGGGTTCGGGAAGTGTAAATTATCCTACCTGGTCTCTGGTCGCTTCAATTCAAATCAGGACTGTGAAATCTCGGTTTCGAGCCCAATTAATTCCCTGGACATGAAATTGAATATTTAGATTCGCCACGTCATCCAATTTTCAATCCTAAACCCTGCATACGCTTACCTAGGTTAATTAATTGCCTAATTACGTTCGGCAGCCATTTCAATCATATAACATCAGTTTTTGGGAAAACGGACCTTACCATCGTTTCGGATTATGGAATTCTACGTCCCTGATCTCGCCGGGATGCACGCCCAGAACTCCAAGACGGCCAAGACACGGCGGTGCACGGCGCACTACGCGGTGAGGTGCGGTTTGTCTCGAAAATCACACCACGGTGAAGCCCGTAAGCTCAGGAGTCCGAATCACGGTGGTGGCACGGCGGTTCACGGCCGTTTGAACGGTGTTTCTCGGCCACGAAAAGTCTCGCAAGACGGCGACGGCGTTTGCCTCGATCCGGCGCGTCCGGCCTCCTTCGACGGCCGAAGCCATCGGGAGGCGGCTCGGGCTACACTGGTGGGGCGGTGACGGCCAATGGCGCCGGACGGCGCAAGATCGGCCGGGAAATTTCGCGATGGAGGGGAAAACGGCGGCGCCCGGCCCGGCCGCGTTGGTGGCGGTGGTTGGTTCTGGTGGTTGTGGGCGTGAGAGTCGCTTGTTGGTACCCTTGGTGGCGGCCCACGGTGGTCGTGTGGTGGCCGCTCACGGTGGAGGAAGGTGGAGAGAGAAAAGAGAGAAGAGAGAGAGTGTGGTGAGGAGAGAGAGTGAAATGGGAGAAATGGCGGGCTTTCGCGTAATTTAAAACCTCCAGGGGCGATCCCGACTTTTCCCAGGCCACCCGGGGATCTTTTAGGGTGTCGGCATCCCTCCAGACGTTGGCACGCATTTCCATGCGAAAGTCTTGGCCTCCGTCAACGAAAGTGACGCACGAAACTCCTTCCGTCGGTTCGATCACGGATTACATTTCTTTCTCGTTTGATCGTGTTTCTGGCTTCAAGCGACCTTCTGTGTCAAGTCATTATCCTCAAAATACGTGTCAGGCTTCGTTTGATTGGGATTAGGGTTAAAATCAAGTTTTATCTTTTAAAATTCTTTAAAAATTCTTTCGAATCTTTCCCGTTGTTACAAGGCGTCTTGGCCGAAAGGGGAAGAAGGTAAGGAAGAAGGAGAAAACTAAGGGAAAACACCAAGGAAATTCCACCATTCTTGCAAATTTAAGGTAGCTAAGCATTCCTAAACCCTTTATTTCATGTTTTATGGATTTTTTAAGTGTTTTAAAGTTTTATGAAAGTTAGGGTTTTCTCTCTCTATATTCCTTATGGCTAGTTTTTCTATTGAGTTTTGCTTGTATGAGAATATGGTTGTGTTTATGAATATTGGAATGTTTGTATGAAGGAAATATTGAGAAAATGGAAAATTTCAAGATTGGTACTTATTTTCATGAAAAACTATAATTTTGAAATGGTTGAAGATGGCTTGAAATTTCATGGAAATGAAAGGTAAAATGTGATTTTGAACTTGTATATTTTGAAAATGGAAGCTAAGTAAGCAAAGGATTGAAACTGTTTAATTTTCTCTCATTTTCTCCTTGTGGCCGAAAGCACCATGTAAGGTTATGGCAAAAATTTTCATGAAAAGGTTCATGGATTTGTGTATATGAAATGGTCATGAGTGAGAAAGAGAGAGAAAGTAAGATTCATGATGCTACATTGTCAATTTTGCCTTTCGTACCCATGTAATTCAATCTTGAAATGTGTCTTAATTATGAAAGTGAGGATGTATGTGTAAATATATGTATGGCATGGAAAAATGATTCATGAAAATGAAGGCTATACATATAGATACACACTTTGAGTATGAGAAAGTCCCATGAATAAGGGAAGAAAACTTTATCATTATGCTTAAATGGTAGAAAGGATGGAAGAAAGGGAATAAATAGCATGAAAATCCCTAGCTTCCACTCTTTTCTCACCTTGGCCGAGAGCACCTCGCCATTCCCCTTGATGGCTGAATTCCTATGCTAATGGGAAAGAGACTAAAATGTGTTTTAAAATGGCCAATATTAAGAGGAATGGAGAGGAAGGATGTATATGATGAATTATGAATGATAATTTCATGTTCCTGTGCCATTGATGCATGTATGTTTAAATTCATATGACTATGAATGCCTAGCTTGATATTACATGCAAATGAGGAAAGAAAGGTATTGAAGGTCACCAAGAGAGGGAGGATGACGACACTAATAAAATCCCCCTTGAGGTGAATGTGATGGCACTAAATGTTACCTTAGGGGTGAGATGGTGGCACTAATAAAATCTTTCCCTAGAGGTAGAATGAAAATGCATTGAATGTTACCTTAGGGGTGAGATGATGACACTAATAAAATCTTCCCCTAGAGGTAAAGGAAAAGGGCAATAAATACCACTTGAAGGGGTGAATGATGACACTAATAATATTCTCCCGAAAGGGCACCAAGATAGGGTGGATGATGGCACTATAAAGTCTCCCTTGAGGTGTATATGATAGTACTATATGATACCCTAGTGGTGGACTTGACGACACTAATAAAAAATCATCTTAGTGGTGAGGAATTGATGGCATTAAAGTACTACTACAAGTATAAAGGTATGAATGATGTGATGATGAATATGATGTCAAATTGGGTATGAATGTTATGTAATTATGTTCATGACATGAATTGTTAGTAGTTTCATATTCATAAATGCACATGCATATATTTCATATAAAGTATGCTAATAAAATTAAATTGAATGGAATTGTATTTTGAAAGGAATGAAATGTAGAAATGTTTTCTGTATTAGTATAGTGGTGCATGCTAGTTATTTTGAAAATGAATGGATTGTTTAGCTATTGGGAAATTATTTCTCATTATTATACTGGTATATATTAGATGCATAATGGCAATGTTTGAGATTCCTACAACAGACTAGCAGACTTAAGGAGGAGACATAATTATGTAGTTGAAGCCTTTTTTGTCTTAATTCTCAATATGTTCTTTTTGAAGCAGAATTAGGACTACTATTCTTTTGGTTGTACATAATGGAAAAAGGGGTACATAAATGAACTAGATTCTATTTGGAAAAGGGTTTGAGTGGCAGGTTTGTTGCCTCCTTATCCCTAGGAAAGAATATTTCATATATTTTGGAATATGTAACAAACAGTGTAATTAATATGTATATGTGTAGTATTTTTAGATTCTGCTATGATGTATGAAATTTTATTTTCGCTGTGCTAAAGTATGATAACTTGAGCAAAAGAGCCCAAACCTAATCTAACAATAAATTAATGATGGATTTAAAGCTTAGGTTAATTTTTTAAAATAATAAGGTAAAGATAAATGTAAATACTTATCTTATTATATTTATGGAGCTGTAATGTAAAGATAAGGGTGTTACAGGAAGGCATTTAACATCACCAGTAACTTTTGTAACAAGAAACAAGGAATCAAACAATCTAATCCTCACATTTTTGAAAGTTGCTACTCATTTTTTGAAAATGGTGATTTTTAATGTTGTTTGAATAAGAGAGGAGTTTAAACTTACATTTTGTATTTATAAGTTTTATTGGGTGTTTTATGCTGTATGGATGTACTTATATATGCTTAAATCAGATTGTATCAGACTTTGAAATATGGGTTTACAGTTCACCATGAATGAAAAGTATTTTGATTCCATGGGATAGATGATATTGACCATGATTTTGAGTGATAATTGGAGGAAATGATGAATTAATGCTAGAAACTAAGTTCATGACTTTTTCTAGGCTTGAAAAGAGGTGAAATTCAGACTTAGTGACCTTCTATAGTAGTAAAATAAAGTCTCAAGATCCTAAAAGTCAAATTCCATGTTC
Source organism: Senna siamea (assembly GCA_031216115.1). Taxonomy (NCBI): domain Eukaryota; kingdom Viridiplantae; phylum Streptophyta; class Magnoliopsida; order Fabales; family Fabaceae; genus Senna; species Senna siamea. The sequence continues at coordinate 19,994,756 of CM062363.1, read as the reverse complement.
TTCAGCTTGAAATTTTCCAAAAAATGCAGGCAGTAGCCAACTGCCAACTTTTAGCAGTCGACTATCGGGCCTCTATTGTGCGACTACCAGCTTACAGTTGACTACCATGTGCTTGTAGGTCGACTGGTAGCTCTCTGTTAGTTGAGAGTCGACTGCTACTATTCTGACAGCTAACTTATAGCATTCTGTTGCCTTTTTCAAGGTTTATTTCTATAAGTTGATTGCTATAGAGTTTAAGTTGAATGATAAGTGGAAAAGTATAGTTTTTCATGAAGAAATAGTTTTGAAAGAGCCACTTAGTCTTTAAAATGAAACCTTAAAAGTTTAAAAGAAGTTATTGAGTCCAAGTTTCTATTTTCTTAAGGTTATGCTCAATAGAGTCAACAATAGTGTTATTACATGAAGAAAGTATAGCTTTTCTATTAACATGTAACATGAGATTGAAAAGAAAGAGAGGAAAACATAAAGGAGAAAAGAGAAGAGTATTCCAAGTGTATGCATTAGTGGTAGATAGGCTTATGATTGAGTGACCAACTATTAGTATGGGATGGTCGTTGGGCATTTCATGGTTTAACCATATTTTGGAATGGTAATACATTCACCTAATCATAAATGATTTTGAAAACACCGTGATGGTTGCCTCTTCTATGGCCAACAAAAGGAGTCGAGTACTTAGGGTTAAGCATAAACATAGCATGAGCCGAATCACTCTAGAATATATGCTTGTGAATAGTGTGTTAGGAATGTGATCCATCAGTGAGGATAGTGATTGCATAACCTCATGATCCGTAAGGGCGGAGTAGGCGTGATCTGTCAGAGTTGGCAGTGATCTCGTGAGTTATACCAACCCCTTTATGAGACGAAAGGGAAATGAAGTATCCAAAGGCATATCAATCCCGCTAGTTAGGGTTTATCTGTCAGATTTGGTAAGGACCATTGAGTGAGTTAGGGATGATTTGTCAGAGAGGTTAGGGACCTTTGTGTACTTGAGATCCATTGGGAGATGCTCCAGATAGTATAGGGTAGGCAGAGGACTATTGAGTGGTCAGGGACCATGGATACTCAACTTGGAACTCATCCATGAGTGCTAAAAGTGCACGTGGATTTATTTGCTGGGCGACTCTCTCGATGGTTCTTATGATGATTTTGGCATTGGCCAATATGAGATGCTTGTTTTCCTTGCTCATGTCTTAAATGTGAATATGATCATGTTACCATGGAAATATATAATGAAATAACATATTTAGTATTGTTGACATCTGGTGAACTATAACTGTGCATGCATTCATAAGTACATGCTATAATGCCTTAAATGTATAATTCATGTATTGTATCCCAATAGATACTATTTTCTACTTGATGGGAAAAATAATGTAGTGGCTTTTTGTATAAATATGATGGTACAAGCCAAAAATTTTAAATAGATTATTATACTATTGAGATGTATTCTCACTTAAATGCTGGCATGTATCAAATTCCTAGATTTCAACTTCTCCTAGAAGCAAATGTTGCTATGGTAGAGATACCTATCTTGGGGTATTTTATGGTAGTTAAGGAGTTATGGGTAATTGCAGTTATTGAGATCCCTCTATCACCCCTACTTGCAGAACGGGTAGAATTATATGCGTAGTGTGATAGTTGATATATTTTGATATGTAGATATTTGGAATAGAAGTATACATGCCCAATATTATGATCCCTTATTATATTTTTAGACAGGGACAGGATGATTAATTTTAATGTATAGAGAAGTGAGGGCTTATATGCATCCAAGATATGTGAGGAAATGATATTATCCATTAGTAGGATTTTTAATGAGGGTATGAATGGCAGGGTTATTGCCTCCTTACCTCGACTGACTGGCTGTTACGAAACTCACATATCTATATGTATATGTCTTGGAAAAGAAATCAATGTATGTGATTATATATATATATATATATAAATTAGTATGCATATAAATATATGTATTGCTTTATTTTTATTTTCGCTGCATTACATGTGAGAACCTGTGTGTAGAAACCCAAAATAACGGTACTTAATTATTTAACTTGGTAAAAGTAAAAAATTTACTCGAGTAGAGGTAATAGTAACTCACAAATCTTATAGTATATGATATTATATTATCTAAATAACTAAAACGAACTAGAGGATTGGGGGTATTACGCTAGGTTGGTATGAGAGCATAGTTACCTAGGTTAGAAGGATAGAATTCCTCAAAATAGGGATTGATTCATGTTAGTTGACTGAACCTAGGCAGCAAATTGACTTGTATTGTCATTTGACTTGAAGAATGGAGTGCTAGGTTTGGGGTAGATAGTATTTCCTGTTAGTGTCATGTATCCTCTTATAAATATTATATTTTTGAGATTGATCACCTCAGTAATATCTATTTTTTAGAGTGAAATATGGTCATATCTAGGAGGAGTGCTGAAAAGGAGAAAGAGAATGAGGCTAGCTTGATAGGGGTAATGCAGGCTATGATGGGAGTAGCTAAAGCTACGACGGAGTAGGTTGCTACTACTACCCAAATTCTTAAACAATTTTAGGGGAATGAAAATAATAATGCCTTAACCCTAACCCTAATAAAGGATAAGTGAGTAACTCAACTTATTATGGATGGTCATCATTTAAGAAAGCTAAACCTCTTTCCTGTAGGGGTGAGTTTGACTTGAAAGTAGCCGAAGAATGGTTGAGAGAGATGGAAATTTTTTTTATGGTCCTTGGGATGATAGATACCCAGAAGGTGTTGTTTTCCACTTATATGCTGGTTGGAGAGGCAGAACATTGGTGGAAAGGGGCAAAACAATTAATGGAGGCTCAGGGAGTCCAAGTCACCTGGGATTCATTTAAAAAGGTGTTTTATGAGAAGTATTTTGTAACATTCGCTCCTCCTATTTATTAAGAGATATTTGTTAATTTTAAATAAGTTAAATTCTTGTGTTTGTTGCATTAGATTGCATGTAGTTGCATTAGAAGGAGGGACTAAATTGAAAAGAAAAGAATGGGGACCTAAGTGAAAAGAAAAGGTTTAGTGGAGGAAGCTATGTAAACTTTCCATATTTTAAGGGTAGTTAACCGTAATTTTAGCCAAAATATTTACTGTAGCTGCAAGAATTTTGAATTTTCCTGCCAATGGTTCAAGAGCATAATGGTAATTTGGCATGTGACTGAGAAATTATCATTTTGAGTTGAATGATCAAGAATTATGATCAGAATTGGCAATTCCTGGATCGCCTATAAATAGGGCCAAGTCTTAGAAGCCTCATTCCTCACCTTACATTGTAGAATTTAGAGAGAGAAAAGGGAATCAATTAGAGAGAGAAAGTTAAGGAGAAGGGATCAAATCTCCACTTTAAACAAGAATTGAATTGAGAAAAGTGTTTAAGAAGGCATTTAACACAATAATCAATTCACCAGCAAAGAAATAAGGTACCAAAAAAACCCATCCCTCAAATTTTGAATTATTGTTCATATTGATAAAAATGATGATTTTGCTATTGTTTAAAGTAAGAGAGGGATTAAAACTACATTCTTGATGTTTATAATTACTATTGGGTGTTTCAAACTGCATGAATATACTTATGCATGTTGAAATCAGATTATAAGAAATGGGTTTTTACCTATTGAATGAAAATAAGGTTTAATTCAAGATTTGAGTGAGATTAAATGGTAGTTTGGGCTATTTTTATGGGTAAACTAATGCTTATATGATGGTATTGAGTTGTTGATCATAAAAAGGCTTATAAAAAAATTCTTGGGCAAAAATTTGGGTTAACCATGAGTTTTACAAAATTAAGTATAATGTAGTAGTTAACTTGTAGCCTCTACTAGTCAACTGTCGTGCTCTTCGGTTGTCTAGAAACGTATACAGAGTGCTAGTAGTCGACTGCTAACTTGTGGAAGTTGACTGTCGTGCTCATATTTTCTAAAAATTTACTAAGAATGGAGCAGCCGACTGTCTGGTTAAGGCAGTCGACTGGTAGCCCTCAGGTTTGGAAAATTGGCAAGACAGAGAGCTGAAAGTCGACTGCCAGGAGGGTGTAAATCGAGTTGCAGGCCCCTATTTTGCAAAAATGCACTCAATGACCTAGTTTGAAGCATAGTAAGCCCAAATCTTCATTCAAACAAGGGATTTAAGCCTAAAATATATAATGGATAACAAGAAGGTTGAGAATGAAAGAGAAAGAGAAAGAATGATGTGAAAATTAAAAAGGGATGAGCATGAGAATCACAAGAGAAATGAGAATGTATTCCTAGTGTATGGATAGTGGTAGATAGACATATATTGAATGAGTAATTGTTGGTATGGGACAACAATTAGGACATTCCATGGTTAAATTACATGATTTTGAAAACACCATGATAGTTATTAATCTTAACTTAATAAATTCCCCTATGGCCAATCAAAGGATTCACGTACTTAAAGTTATACATAACCATAGTATGAGCCAAATCACTCTAGTCTATATACTTGTGAATAATGTTTTGGGGAAATGATATGTTGAGAATAGTAATCCCAGATATATGGGGAAGGATCTGCCAGAGAGGTGGGTAGGGACCCAATGGTTCTTGGAGGTGAGGAATAATTTGTCAGATTGGTGGACAGAGACCCTCGTGGGGGTCTTGTGGATAAATGTACTTGGATCCACTAGAGGATGCTCTAACATATACATGAATTGGAGTTAAGGATTGCTGGATAATATACAGATTGCAGTTGAGAATTGTAGGTAGTCATGGACTACGAGAAACTCACCTAAGAGTGAAGGTTTATTATGAGGAGTTGTTCGCTCGATGACTCTCCAAATTTCTCTTGGTATGATCTTTTGATGATTATGATTTGGCATTGACTATGAGAATATGCTCTGATTTCTTTGTTTATGCTCTTGTTTCTATGTGATGCCCTGTTACCATTATGATGATATATATATATAAATATATATCCTGAGTGATGGATATATATGATATATCCTATTTGTTGAATATGAAATATAATCTAATAATGTATATACCCAGTTGAATGGATATGTGATGATTCTAAATTGCATGCATAATATGAGTATGAGATGTGAAATATAACTGTATAGTTCATGCATGGTACCCCAATAGGCACAACGCTTTATTTGATGATAAGAAGAATATAGTGTTTTCTGTAAGAGGATGGTGGTACAGATTAGCAGTTTTTAAAATAGGTTGTTATTACTATTGAGAAATCATTCTCATTAAGTGTTGGTTTTTATCAGATGCCTAGATACTAGGTCCTACTAGAGATGGAAGTGGAGATAGTGGAAACACCATTCTGAGGGTATTTCTCGATTGTGAAGGAATTGTGGATTATTTTGGTAGTAGAAATTCCTCCTACACATTAGTTGCATGAGATTTAGGTTCTATGTAGTGTAATTTTGACATGCCCGATACCCTGAATCCTTATTATCATTTTTGGAAAGGATCAGGATGGTGATCTTTGGATGTATAAAGTAAGGGCATATAGGTATTAAGATATGTGAGATAGGTATCCACTAGCAGTTTTGTTAAAAGGGTATAAGTGACAGGTTTGTTGTCTCCTTACCCTAGTTGACACTCTCACATATCTATAACTATATGTCTGTTGCATAGAAACTATAACTAATGTAGATGAATCATGTATGTGAAAATATATGTATATATATTTTATCTATATGTTTTATTTTAATTATTTTTGCTATGATGTTATTTGAGTATCCTGAGTGTAGAATTCCCAAACTAATGGCACTTAACTAATTAACTTGGTAAAAGTTAAAAATTTACTCAGGTAGAGGTAGTAATAACTCACCAATCTTGTATTATATAATATTATATTATTTAATTAACAAAAAGGAACCATAAGATTGGGAGTGTTACATATTTTCCTCAAAATGTGAGAAATGAGGAGATAGAGTTCATGTAGATTAAGCAGAGTAACATGACTTTTGATGAATACCTTACTAGATTTGAGGAATTGTCTAAATTCTCTTTATACTTGAAGCTTCAACCGCATGAGGCATGGAAGGCCATGCATTTAGAGGTTGGATTGAGGCTTGAGCTAAAGAGTGCTATGGCTCTATTGAAAATAAGGAATTATGCCACACTAGTAACAAGGCCAATGGTGAAGCAAAAGGCCAGTGGTGAAGTAGCAGTACCTAATGTTTGACCTAAATGTGGGAAGAGTCATGATGGGCCTTGTAGGTGGCAAAAGGTGCTTGTTACAAATGTGGGAAGATGGGACACTTTGTTAAGGATTGTCCGTAATGGAAGAAACTGACTGAGACTAGTAAAGCTCTAACTACTGTGAGAGTCTACATCCTTAAGGGTAAAGAACTAGCTTTGTTTGATGACTTGATCAAAGGTAATTGCTTGATAGGTGATGTATCTATGATTGTACTATTTGATTTTGGCACTACTCATTCTTTCATTTCCTATAAATGTGTGAAAAGACTAAATTTACCTGTATCTAGCTTACCTTGCGAGTTATTTGTTTCCATCCTTACGGGAGAGCAGGTTTTGACTTCTTTAGCCTACCTAAATTATCCAATCATTGTTGAAAATATGCCTTTTGTTGTTGACCTTATTTGTTTACCACTGATTGATTTGGATGTTATTCTTGGGATGAATTGATTATCTTTAAAAAAAATGTAATCTTGGATTGTTTTGAAAAATATGTGATTTTTATAGATATCATACTTGTGAATAGGGGTATTGAGGAAAATATCCAAAGGATGCATTTTCTATGTTCTTTTGAGATTGAAATTCAGCATAAGCTTAATGATATCCCTATAGTTAGTGAATTTTCAGATGTCTTTCTAGAAGAAATCTTGAGTCTTCCACCTAAGAGAGAAGTAGAATTCTCTATAGAGTTAGTTCTTGGCACGGGACCGATCTTTATAGGACCTTATAGGATGTATCCCTTAGAGTTGACTGAGTTAAAAGTGCAAAGAGAGTATCTCTTAGAGAAATAATTTGTGAGACCTAGTGTTTCACCATGGGGATCACTAGTGTTATTTGTGAAGAAGAAAGATGGGAGCATGAGATTGTGTATAGATTATAGGCAACTAAACAGGGTGACTGTGAAAAATAAATACCTTTTCCCTAAAATTGATGACTTATTAGATCAGATGAGAGGAGTTATTATATTCTTAAAAATTGATTTAAGATCGGGGTACCATCAAATCAAAGTTAGAGCCGAAGATGTGCTTAAGACTGCCTTTAGGACTAGATATGGGCATTATGAATTTTTAGTAATGCCATTTGGATTGACTAATCTTTAGTTATTTTTATGGATTACATGAATCGTATCTTTAGACTCTACCTTGATCATTTTGTGGTAGTGTTTATTGATGATATTTTTGTATATTCTAAAAATAGGGAAGAGCATGAACAACATCTTAGGATTGTGCTGCAGTTGCTTATGGAAAAGCAATTGTATGCCAAACTTGAGAAGTGTGAATTTTGGCTATAATAGGTGAAGTTCTTAGGATATGTGATTACTAGAGATGGGGTAGTAGTAGATCCCAGTAAGACGGAGGCAGTGCTTAGTTGGGAGAGACCTACCACAGTAACCTAAATCCGTAGTTTTCTCAAATTAATAGGTTGTTATAGGAGATTCATTCAAGGGTTTTCGCAGATCATATTACCTTTGACTAAGTTAACTAGGAAAGATGTTCCATTTGTGTGGGATTCCAAATGTGAACATAGTTTTGAAACTTTAAAGGAGAGACTGATAACTATACCTATCTTGACCATTCTTGATCCCTTAGGACACTTTGAATTGTACTGTGATGCATACAAGAAAGGCCTAGGGTGTGTCTTAATGCAAAATGGAAAAGTGGTAGCGTATGCTTCTAGACAATTAAGACCTCATAAAGGAAATTACCCTAATCATAATCTAGAATTAGCAGCCATAGTATTTGCCTTAAAGCTTTGGAGACACTATCTTTATGGATCTAGATTTGAGGTATTTAGTGACTATAAAAGTCTCAAGTACCTTTTTGATTAGAAGGAGTTCAATATGAGGCAAAGGAGATGGATGGTGTTCATTAAGGATTATGAATTTGAGTTAAAATACCATTCAGGGAAGGCAAATGTAGTGGTGGATGCATTAAGTAGGAAATCCCTTCACATGGCTCAATTGATGATAAATGAGATGAGCCTAATAGAGAAGTTTAGGAACTTAAGCTTATCTACCCTGGTGTTTCGAGATGGAATATGTCTAAGTGAGATGAGAACTGAAATTAATATTAGAACTCAGATCTTAGAGTCTCATAGAGAGGATGGATTCTTAAAGTCCCTAAAGGGCTCAAAGGAATTTAAGAAAGGAGCTGATGGGGTAGTAACCTTTCAAGATAGGGTATATGTCCAGGAATCACAAGTACTGAGGGACAAAATTTTAGAGGACGCCCATATGAGCAACTATACTATTCATCCTGGCACTACTAAAATGTACCAAGATTTGAAAGAAAATTTCTGGTGGCTAGGTATGAAGAAGCACATAGAGGAGTATGTTGCTAGATGCTTTATATGCCAGCAAGTGAAGATTAAACATTAGAAACCTACAAGACTGTTATAACCTAAATCCCTGAATGGAAATGGGATAAAATTTTCATGGATTTTATGGTTGGTTTAACTAGAACTCAGTCGAGAAATGATATAATTTGGGTGATTATAGACCAATTAACTAAGTCTACACATTTTCTACCCATGAAGATAAATTTCTCACTAGACAAATTGGCCTAGTTGTACATTCAGAAATAGTGAGACTCCACCGAGTACCCATTAGCATTGTGTCAGATAGAGACCTTAGATTTACTTATAGATTCTGGAAAGCCTTGTAAGAGGCCTTTGGTACCAAGCCTATCTTCATTACTGCTTATCATTCACAAATTGATAGGCAGCTTGAATGAACCATACAGACTCTAAAATATATGCTTAGGGCTTGCGCCTTAGAATAAAAAGGGAGTTGAGATAAGAACTTGCAGTTGATAGAGTTTGCTTATAATAATAGTTTCCACTTTAGCACAAGAATGCCACCTTATGAAGCCCTGTATGGGAGGAAGTGTAAATCACCTTTGTGTTAGTTTGAAGTAGGGGAAAGAAAAATGCTAGGTCTTGAATTAGTGTAACAAACTACATATCAAATAAGAATGATCAAGGAAATATGGCTAAGCCCAGGATAGACAAAAGAGTTATGCTAATAAGAGAAGAAGACCACTAGAATTTGATGAAGGAGATCATGTTTTCCTCAGGGCTTCCCTAATTATCGGTATTGGTAGAGCTATAAAGTCCAGGAAATTGAATCTAAGATACATTAGACCATTTTGAATTTTAAAATGAATTGGTTTATCCCCATACCAAATAGCTTTACCTTTATTTTTGTCTAATCTCCATAATGTTTTTCATGTTTCAAAACTTTGAAAATATATTCCAGACTCTTCATATATTCTTGACGCCAATATAGTACAGTTAAAATATAATATGACTTATCATCCTAAACCTTTGAGAATCATTAGTACTAAAGTCAAGAAATTAAGGAATAAGATTATTCCATTGGTGAAAGTGTTGTGGGATTAGTTGTCGCCACAAGAAGCCACATGAGAGAAAGAGGAATATATAAGAAGAACCTACCCAAATTTATTTAATTAGGTACGTATTAATTTCGAGGAAGAAATTATTTGAAAGGAGGGGAGAATTGTAACATCTACTCCTACTATTTTTGAGAGATGTTTGTTAGCTATTAAATAAGTTAAATGCTTGTGTATGTTGCATTAGATTACATATAGTTGCATTAGAGTAAGGGACTAAATTGAAAGAAAAAGGATAGAGACTAGAATGAAAAGGAAAAAGTTGAGTTAAGGGAATGGAGTAAATCCTCATTAGTCCAGCAGTAGAAAATGCAATTTTAGCCAAAGGAAGTTACTGTAGCTAACTGATTTTTGCAATTTTGTGCCAAGATTTTAGGGGCAAAATTGTAATTCTCCATATGACCAAAGAAATTGCCATTTGAGGTCAGGAAACCAAAACTTGACCCTAACATTGGACAAGGGTTGTAGTTTCCCTGACTACACAATACCCGTATATAAACTATTAACCTTAAAACTCTTCACCATTAAAACCCTAATTCTAGACTTCCAAGGAGAGAGAGAGAGGGTGAACTAGAGAGAGAAAGGGAGAAAGTGTGAAGGAGAAAGGATTACAACTTGGAATTTCACAAAAAGAGGATAAGAAAATCTCCATGAGAAACAACCAGAAAAGCATTTAACATCACCAGCACCTTTTGTAACAAGAAACAAGGTAACAAACAATCTAATCCTCTCATTTTTGAAAGTTGCTACTCATTTTCTAAAAATGGTGATTTTTAATGTTTTTTTGAATAAGAGAGGAATTTACACCTACATTCTTTGTATTTATAACTTCTATTAGGTGTTTTATGCTATATGAAAGTACTTACATATGCTTAAATTAGATTGTATCAGATTTTGAAATATGGGTTTACTATTCACCATAAGTGAAAAGTATTTTGATTCCATGGGATGGATGATATTGAGTATGAAAGTGAGTGATAATTGGAGTAAATAATGAATTAATGCTAGAAACTAAGTTCACGACTTTTTCTAGGCTTGAAAAGAGGTGAAATCCAGAATTAGTGACCTTTTATAGTAGTAAAATTAAGTCTCTAGATCCTAAAAGTCAACTTCCATGTTCTTCAGTTTGAAATTTTCTAGAAAATGCAAGTAGCAGCCAACAACCAGCTTACAGTAGCTTATCAGTTGACTGCCATGTGTTTGTAAGTCTACTGGTAGCTCTCTGTTAGTTGATAGTTGATTGCTATTGTTCCAGTAGCTGACTTGTAGCATTCTATTATGTTTTTCAAGATTTTATTTCTATAACCTGACTGCGATGGGGTGTAAGTCAACTGATAGGTGAAAAAATATCATTTTGCATGAAGAAATAGTTTTGAAAGAGCCACGTAGTCTTTAAAATGAAACCTCAAAAGTTTAGAAGTTATTGTGTCCAAGTTTCTATTTTCTTAAGGTTATGCTCAATAGAGTCAACAATAGTGTCATTACATAAGGAAAGTATAGCTTTTCGAGTAACATGTAACATAAGATTAAAAAGAAAGAGAGCAAAACATAGAAGAGAAAAGAAAAGAGTATTCCAAGTGTATGCATTATGTAACACCCCATAATTTAATTAGCCTAAATTAATGTTCTTTAATTAATTGGATGAAATTTCTTGTGTGATTTTGGTATTTAAATTAATTATGCTCTCAAATTATAAAATATTGGATTTTAAATTACCTCTCTATTTTAGCTAAATTAGATGCTTAATTTAATTCTCTAATTCTTCTTTTGAGTCACCTAGCCTAAGTTCCAAGAGAAAAGCAAGATAGGTTGCAACATTTAAAAATATGTGCATGTGTGTGTGCATGCAAGTGGGAAAGGCTAAGCATGCATAGGAAGGGAAGGAATTTAAATATATGCATGTGTGTGCCATGCATGCATCCTACATGAGAGAAGGGGTTGGAAATTCTACTTTATTGCGTGGAAAATCCAAGCCACGTGAAAGGAATAGGAAAGAAGGATGAAACACAAAAAAAAAAAAATATATGTGTGTGTAGGGATTTCACATGCACTAGGAAAGAAAGGCAATGCATGTGCCTTGAGTGGGACCAAAGAACAATAGGAAAGAGGATGGGAATTGATTATATATATATATGTGTATGCAACAAGTAACCCAATAGGTGCAGAATTTTTTTTTATTGAATTGTTGCACATGAGAAGCACATATGAGGTAGGGCATTATGGTTAGGAAAAGAAGACAAAAGATGCAACATTTTTCTCCTCACTATGGTCGAATGGAAATTGAAGAAAAGAAGGAGGGAGGGTGACGTGAAGGCTGAATGAAAATTAAAATAAGAGAAGGAAGAAAGGTGGAAAAAAACATGGGAAGAGGTAACTTGCAAGCAAAGGAAGGTGTACTAGCAAGTACACTTAGTGCAGAATTTTGTGGAAGGAAATGAGCTTGTGTGTGCAACAAGGAAGCCCCACACATTATAAAAATAAAAGGGGAAAAGGTGCAGGATTTTTCCACTCCCTTACATGCCAAAGACAAGAGAAAGAGGGAAGAAATGGGCTGAACAATTTCATGAGATTGGAGGGAGAAATGAAGAGGGATTTCACATGAAGAAAAAAAAATGGACTGCAGTGTTAGGTAGGAAGGCAGTGTGAGGTTCATAGGAATGAAGGGAGAATTGGAAATTTCATATTGACTATTCTCACACCCATCCACACAGTAAGAAAAACGAAAATGAGGAAATAAGTGCATCTTGAGTTTGGGAAAAGTAAAGAAAGACTTGCAAGAAATGAGGTGTACATTAAGGGCCACACATGAAGACCATTGGACAAAAAAAAATGATAATCACAATAATAATTAAGAAGAAAAGGCTAATGTGGCATGAAGAAGAGGGAAAGGAAATTTAAGAATTTTGTGCATGACAAGCCACCTAAGCAAGAGACAAAAGAGTGGGAGAAATTCATGCAATACCACACGTGAAGGAAGAAAGAGAAATAGAATTGAAAATGCTAGTCTTACAAGGATGCATGGACATGTGAAAAGGGAGGAAATAAAAGGCAATTGAATTGTCTTACACATAGTGCAGCATGAGACTTGAGTAGGAAGGGAAGTCCACGTGAGCTAGAGAGGAGAAATAGAATAAAGAAAAATTTGATGCAAAGCCCACATGCATCTACACACTTGGACGTGTCCTTAAAGGAAAAGAGAGAAAGCATGCAACATTGAGAGCCCTACATACTCAGTTAAGGCAAGGAGAGAAAAAGAAAAAGAGAAAGGGAGAGGGAGCACGTGAGAACATAACATCATTCAAGAAAGGGAGTGAAGTTGATCAAGAAAGGAAGCAAAGGAGGAAGGAAAGGATAAAGGAAGAGCTAATACAACTTCATCCTTTGGCATCACAAGAGGTAGGTTAATAATTTGAGATTTATGTTCCATGCTTAGTTTATGCATCCAACATGTTTCTTTTTGCTTTCTATGGTGTAACACCCTATAATTTTAATTAGTCTAAATTAATGTCCTCTAATTAAATAGAATTAATTGTGACATTTAATGATTAGTAAGAATGGCTTGCTTCATAATTAATTAGATGGATTAGCTTAAGGAGAGGTAATTTTTAGGCTTGCATAATTTAATGGGCCAAAATTATTATAAAAAGGTAAGCTTGCATGAAAATTTGGTGCTTAAAATTAAGTCTTTAATTTCTTTTTAATTACCTAGCCTAAGTACCAAGAGAGAAGCAATGTAAGATGCAACTATTTAAATATGTGCATGAGTGTGCCTTGCATGCATCTTGCATGAGAGAAGGGAATGGAAATTTTATTTCCATGCATGAGAAGTCAAGCATCATGTGAAGTTGATGATGGAAGTGAGTTTTGTAATATATATATATGCGTGTGTGTGTGACTTGCATGCATTCCATGTGAAGGGGGATGGAAATTTTAATTTTTGTGCAAAGGAGCAAGCACACGGCAAGGGAGGATAGGAGCCACACCCATACGTGAGGGAAGGTGGTGTGAAGTATGCTACAAGTGGTGCAAAATTTTTGGTATTTAATTGTTGCAATGAGAAGCTCATGTAGGGTAGGGGATTATGGTTAGGAAGAAGAGACAAACGTGCAGCACTTTTTCCCTTATCATGACCGAATGGGCTAGGAAGGGGTGTAGAAAATTTTAGGCAACATAGGAATTAGGTTGCTTGTGGAAGTAGGCAATCTAAACTTGCAAGGAAAAGGATCACCAAGGTTGCAAGCAAGAGAGTACAAGTGCAGAATTTTCTTTTAGGGAATGGAGGCTAGTGTGATAATAATTAATTAAAAGGAAAATGGGAAGTGCAGCACTTTGCACAAAAATATATGCATTTATGTACATGGCAAAGAGGATGGAGGAAAAATAAATTGAATCAAGATTTAATGGAATTAAGGTGATTAACCCTCTCTCCTATGACCCCACGTAGGTATCACATGGATTAAATTCCAATACATCAAGGAGCATGGCTGAAATGTGGACTAGCATGGGCTGCATCGAGTGAGGAAGTGCATTGGCGTGAAGAATGCAAGTTGAGAAGCTTGCGTGATCAAGTGGAGAAGTAAGGAATATAAGTAAGTGGAATGGAACTCCACGTAAACATGCAACACCTTACTTGGATCCATTTCATCCTCTCTTAGTGAACTTTTTGGAGAAATGAGGCAGAATACACGTATAAGGTGGCATGAGTTTTGGTGGAAGATGCACAAGTTACATGTACTTTGTCCAGCTGTACGCCTTGCTTAGAGGATGCGACTTGCAAGACTTCCCCTTCCTCCTTGACGTGGCTGAGTAGAACAATGGGTGTAAGTTGCATGGGAAATGGGTTGTACTTGGATGCACGTATGGCAGTAATGTATGAGGGAATAGACAAGAGGGAATGGAAATTGAGAATTTGTAATTTTAAAATGGATGCTGCACACGAACGAAAAAAAAAAGGGGAAAGAGGGAACACTGTATGCTTTGGAAAAAAATATATACAATACACACATACATGTGAAGAAGGATAGGAGGAGTTAGAGTGAAAGAGAGGAGAAAGAAGGAGGGGAAGCATGCAGCCTTGACCATATAGGAGGAAGTGGAATTTGGAAATTTATCTTTATTGCACATGCCACTTAAGCATAAAGAAAAGGGAGTCAAGACTCTCATTTGGTCCTACACATACCCCACTTTCTCAGCAAGCAAGAAAAGGGAGAAGGAAAGAAAAAAAGAAGAGGGGAGTTGAAAGGTTGACTTTCATGAATGCAACAAACCACACGTGAAGGGAAACAAAAGGAAGTTTAAAGTTCATTGTCATGCATGGTACACAACCTCACGTGAAAGAGAGAACTAGAGAAAAGAAAAAGAGAGGGAGGGCGTGAAATTGGAGTAGAATTCTAAGAGGGTGAGGAGGAAGAAGAAAAGGTGCTTAAATAAGAAGATAAAAAGGAATCAAAGGAACAAGGAGGAAGCCAAGCAAGACCATCTTAGAGTACCAAAGAGGTAGGTTAACAATTTAAGCTTTTGTTCCATGTTCTAGTTATGCAACCTAATATTTATGTTTAAAGTTTTTCATGGAACTTAAGTTGTCCCTACATTCTTGACCTAAATGTATGTATGTGGCTAGCATGTGTGGTTCAATGGAAGGTTGATAGATGAGGTAGCATGAATATGTTGTTAGAAAAAGGATTAGGGTTGGATGATGTTAACTTCATGATGACCGCAAAGAAAGAAACCTAACCATTTAAGTGTACTAAGTAAAGAACAAAAAGAAAGGAAATGGGACTTTGCCAAATGAATAAAACTCCCTAGGCCAAGTCCATGATATTCATTCTTGGAATTTATAATCTATGCACTATGATTTTGATTCAAGGCACGGGAAATTATTTTGATGTCATAAGAGAAAACTTAGATTATTTTTGTAAGGAGAGTAAGTATTCTAAAAAAGCTAGAAATTTTAGAAAGAAAATGTACATTGGAATTAATTTTATAAGAAAAAGAAATTATTATGGAAATTATTAGAATTTTTAGAAAGAAATTGTACATTGGAATTAATTTTCCAAGAAAAAGAAATTATTAGAGTTTTTAGAAAGAAAATGTACATTAGAATTAATTTCCAAGAAGAAGAAATTATTGTTGAAATTACTAGAATTTTTAGAAAGAAAAGGTACATGGGAATTGATTTCCAAGAAAAAGGAATCTTATTCTTAAAGTTATTAGAATTTTAAAGGGGATGTACAATAATAATGATTCTCAAGAAAAGAAACTTTTCTCTGAATAATTAAAGAAATGTTAAAGGTGGCCAAGTGCCCACCTGGTGCCCAAGTGTGCACAATGATCCTAGGTGGTGGCCAAGTGTTCACATAGTGTCTAAGTGTGCACAATGACCCTAGGAAGGTGGCCAAGTGTCCACATAGTGCCCAAGTGTGCACAATGACTATTAAAGGTGGCCAAGTGTCCACATGTGCCTAAGTGTGCACAAAGAATATTAAAGATGGCCAAGTGTCCACATATGCCCAAGTGTGCACAAAGAGTTTTAAGGGTGGCCAAGTGTCCCCAAGTGCCTAAGTGTGCACAGTTAAAATACAAAGAAAATTTAAGAATGATAAGCCTAAATAATTTGTTAATGTATGGTAATGTATGTCACAACATGCTTTATTTGACAATATATTAGTCCCATCCTATTGACATTTTAATGGACCATATATTGCTTGCCAATTATATTTTTGAATTATGCTGTATTTTATTCCAAGAATGTAGAATTAATTATTTTGGTGCTTGCACCCTGATACATATTAGTTATTTTTAAAACCAGAATTGTTAAGCTACTAGGAAACTTGCGTTTCTCATTATGTGCTAATATGTATCAGATGCGGACGCATAGTTGGGCCAGGATTTTGAGTCCTTTTTGGGTTAAGAAATTTTTGGTAACCCCTAATTTTTTGGGTCTTAGTCTAGACATATTCAGTTTAGATCTGGGATTATTCTTTTGGTAGTAGACTTGAGATGTAATTAGAGAAGATCAAAGGAAGGGATAGGTGAAGGATCGGTCCGTCTTGGAAATTTGTAAAGGGAGTTTGAGTGATAGGATTGTTGTCTCTTGACTTCCTATGGACAGGTGCTTCACATATCCTTATACGAATTTACTGTAATGTAATAGACATTATTAAACTTATATCATTGAATTGTATGAAAGTTTAAATTCTGTTGTGTACCATAGAATTTCTTTTTGTCCGCTGTGCTTATGCAAAAGATCTCGAACCTAATCCATTTAATATAAATGAATGGTATAATAGATCATACGTTAATTAAATAAAAGGATAAAGAGTAATGTACCGAACCTATCTGGTTGCTTTAGAGGAATTGTAATTCTAGATAAAGGTGTTACATATGGAACATAACTTGCCTCCCTACATGCTTGACCTAGATGTATGTATGTTGGCTAGCATGTGTGGTTCAATGAGATGTTGATGGATGAGATAGCATGAGTATGTTGTTGGAAAAAAAAGATTAGGGTTGGATGGTACTAACTACATGATGACCATAAATAAAGAACCTTACCTTTTAAGTGTGTTAAGTAAAGAACAAAGAAAGAAAATGGAATAGCCAATTTAATAAATCTCCCTAGGCCAAGTCCATGAAATGCATTCTTGGAATTTATAAGCTATGCACTATGATTTTGATTCAAAACATGGGAATTTATTTTTGATGTCACAAGAGAAAATTTAGATTATTATTGGAAGAAAAGTAAGTATTCTAAAAAGGCTAGAATTTTGGTAAGAAATAAACATTAGCAATTATTTCTAAAAAAGGAGAAATTATCCTTAAAATGTTGAAGTTTTCCATAAGAAAAGTATATTAGAATTAATTTTCAACAAAGAAGGAAGTATTCTAAACATTAGAATTTTATAAGAAATATACATAAAGATTTAATTTTTATGGAAGGAGAAATACTTCTTGAAAATGCTAGAATCCTTAAAAAAAAGAAAAAAAAAAGAAAATGTACATTAGAATAGATTTCCAAGAAAGAAGAAAATTAGTATTTCAAATATTAGAATTTATTTCTAAGGAAGGAGAAATTTTCCTTGAAATCTTGGAATTTTCCATAAGAAATGTGCATCTGGAATTATCCCCAATAAATGAAAAATTATTGATTTTCATTAATTAGATGATATAATATAAGATTAGTGAGTTACTACTACCTTTACCCGAGTAAATTTTTAACTTTTACCAAGTTAATTAATTAAGTGCTACTAGTTTGGGAATTCTACACTCGGGATGCTCACACGTAAGATCACAGCGAAATTAATTAAAGTAAAATATATCATATATATATTTACATTCACATAAGTAGTTCATTTATAATATTTACAAGAGTCCCCCATCAAACATATACCTATGGATATGTGAGTGTGTCAACTAGAGTAAGGAGACAACAAGCTTGTCACTCATACCCGTTTAAGAAAAGACTGCTAGTGGATTCCTAGCTCACATATCTTAAAACACATATGCCCTTTCTATGTACACTCAAAAATCATCTTCTTAATCCTTTCCTAAAAGATTTTTAGGGATTCAGGGTATTGGGCATGTCAAAACACTGTACAATACTTAACACTCCATGAAATCAGGGTGCAGGAGGTACTTCAAACAAGAAAACAATCCATAATTCCTTAATCACAAGGAAATATCCCAAAAAGGGTATTTCTACCATTTCCTCTTCTATCTCTAGTAACACTTGATATCTAGGCATTTGATACAAACCAGTACTTTAAATGAGAATGTATCTCAGTAGCAATAAATGTAACATCCGCCCCAATACCTTGCATCTTTTAATTTCATCATCATTATTATTAATTATGTGATGATGATGATAGTTTATTAAAAGCATAGAACAGACATTTTCATCAAGATAAGGTTATTTTTATCATAAAAGTTAGAAAAATCTGGTAAAGGAAGGCAAAATAGTAATTTTATCATGAAAGGGAAAATTATTTAAATTTTTCTTATTTCATGAAATTATAATAAAGGACTCTTATTATTTTCATTTAAGAGAGAAGAAGAATGTAAGAGAGAAGAAGAATCTAGTCATGTAAGAGATTACTTACTTTTGATCTCAAAAAGGCAATTTTCCCTACGAAGGGTAAAATTGTAATTTTACCCTAAGGGCATAATAGTAATTTTATATAATGTAGAAAATCTAGTTTTTACCTTAAATATTACAAGGAAATAGAAATTATAAACCCTTACCCATTCTGACTCAAAAGAAGAAAGAATGAGGGTAAAAATGATAACATTGGCATAAAGGGCAGGGTAATTTTTCCTTAGGAAAAAAATTATAATTTTGCTAAAATAAGGGTAAATTAGTAAATTCACAAAAATAAGTTTTAGGAAATTTTATTTAAGTGATTTTTACACATTAAAATCGAAAAGGGTGAAAAATAGAGCTAAAATGGCCAATTGGACTTAAATGGCAAAATGACAATTTTCTTAAAGGCTTATTTGTAATTTCTAAAAAGTTAAGGGACCATTCTATAATTTAAAAATTCTTGAGGGGCAGAAACGTCCTAACCCATGGAAGTTCCATAAAATTACATTCTTGAGGAGAGTGGATGCCATTCTTGAAAAGGTGAAGTAATAAGGGTAAATTGGTCATTTCACACAAAAGACATTTTGGTAATTTCACCAAAACCCTCATTTAAGTCTTTTTCTTCCTCAAGGTGCTAGAAATGTCGAAGAAGGGAGGAGAAGAGAGGGCTGGCCGAATTGCTTCTTAGGCTTGGAGAAGAAGATTTTCACACCAAAATAACTTAGATTTCACTTGTTTTGCATTTTCAAGGTAGCTAAACTTGCCTATGCCATTCTTTTCTTGTTTTATGGTGTGTTTATGGTGTTCTTAATCTTGCAAGAAAGATGGCTTTTCTCTCTCTAAATTATAATGATTGATTTGTTTGAATGGGTTTGAAATATGTTGAAAACTACTTGTGTTTATGGCTATATACATGTTGAAATGCTTGAAAACATAAGAGATGGTAATTTTTCATGGATGGAACCTTTGTCTTGAAAAACCCTAACCTATACCAAGGCTGAAATGGTGTTTTTAAGAGTGAGAAAATATTGTTCTTGCATGGTTTTTGCTTGAATATGGTTGTATTGTAAGCAAGATGGTGAGATAACTCTATTTTCTTGGTCTTCCCTCTTTGGCCGAATGCTAGGTATCTTATGGGTGCTGAAATTTGGTTAAAATGGTGTTAGAAAAAGTGCGAAAAAGTGTTAAAAAGTGGCAAGAGAGAGAAAATCTAGTTAGGTTAATGTTTAAGCACTTTTCCCATTTTCTACCTTCATCGTAAAACATGAAAATGTGTCGCACTTATCTTGGCCAAATGGACCCATGTAAATGGTGCTGAAATTTTGCTTGAAAGTGGCTAGAAAACCTTGCAAAATTTGTCATAAGAAAAGAGGAGAGAGAAAATTATGGTACTTTTATGTTTTAGTAAAGGAACTATTTCAAATTCCTTACCATTTTACTTTGGAATTGTGCATAATTATGTGAAATTGAAAAATAATATGCATTAACAAATTTATCATAAAAAATGAGCTAGAAAAATGTGAAAAAGGATGACCTAAAGTGCACTTACTAAATTTTAAGGTTTGAGAAAGTGTCAGGCATAATTATGGAAATTGCTACTATAATGTTTAAATGGTCAGAATAATGCTAGAAATGAATTAAATGAGTTAGAAATGCCATTTTCTCATGTTTTCCTTGCCATGGCTGAATGCTATGTAGAATTTTCCCTAGAATGGCTTAACTTATGTATTAACTGAAAGTAGCCTAAGGTTCCAACCAAAATGGCCTATGCCAAGTGAAATGAGGGAAAATGATGCAATGGTCAAGAATGAATGGTAAATAGCTTGTATTTTGCCATTGATAGAAAGATACCAAAAATCATGTGAATATGATTGAATAGCATAGAAATGCTTATTGTAGTTGTGAAAAGCAAGGTTAAAACTCAAGGGAGGAATGATTTGATGAATACCTCCTAAGACCAAGATCCTGAGGAGGAATGATCTAATGTATACCTCCTAAGAAAGCTATCTTGTGGGGAATGATCTGGTGTATACTCCCAAGGAATTAAGTGCAAGGGGAATGCTCTAGTGTATACCTCCTGAAAACACAATCATGTGGGAAGGAATGATCTGGTGTATACGTTCCAAGGGTAAATCATGTATGAGAAATTAGGGTTTGTATGGCATGAATGTGTTCTTTATGAGCATGATTAAAATATGTAAACATTGAAAGCTTGTTATTCATGCCATTGATGATACCACATATTGCATATCTCATGTAGATAGATGCATACACACATGTTTCACATATATCATACTTATAAATCTATATGAAAAGAATATTTGGAATTGAATTGAATGTAGAACTTTTTTCTGTATTCATACAGCGGTACATATCTGCTATTTTTAAAGAAAATGGTTTGTTTAGCTACTGGGAATATATTTCTCATTGTGTGCTGATATGTATAAGATGCCTAGATACTGCTTAATCATAGAGATTGAGCTAGCAATAGTGGAAGTTCCTTTTCTAGGGACTTTCACTATCATAAAGAATATTTATGTTATATCTATCTTTGAATTTCCTCTAGAGTAGTTAGGCACTCTAGTGTATCCGTAGCCCTTTTATTTTGGTTCTGATTCTATATGTTCTTTTTTTGGGTTAGAATTGGGACTATTATTTTTTAGCTATACATAGAGAGAAAAAGGGCCACTTACTGGGAGGAGGTTATATGAAGAATCTATTCATCCTCAGTACTTTGGGAAGGAGTTTGAGTTTCAGGCTTGTTGTCTCCTTACTCCTTTTGGATGGAAACTTTATATATCCTAGTAAATGTATACTGAACGATGTATCAGATAGTTTTATACGTAATATGAAAGATTTTTTTTATTTATATATTATTGTGATGAATGAAAATTTTATATTCTACTGTGCCAAAGTATATTTACCTGAACAAAAGAACCTAGACCTAATTGCATAATAAAATTGTGATGGATTAAATGGTCAGGAGAAATTAATGTGATTAAAGATTTAGAATAATGTAACAACTTATTTGAATAAGTATTATAACGTTGCTAAGATAAGATAAGGGGTGTTACAATAAACAACCTGCCTTTTTAATACCCTGGCTTGTACGATCATACTTATATGAAAAACACTACATTCTTATTTTCATAAAATAAAACATTGTGCTTATTGGGATACTATGCAGGAATCATACAGTGATATCATCTCATCATCATACTATGCATGAAATATAAATTCATCACATATCCATCCAACCAGATATATATATTATCAGATTATGTCTTATATCCATCTAACATGATATATCATATTACTTATCCATCACATAGGATATATATATCATATCATAATGGTAACAGGGCATTACATAGAAATAAGATCATGTAATATAAAAGGAAATTAGAGCATATTTACATGGACAATGCCAAATTATGATCATCACAAGATCATACCAAGAGAAATCAGGACAGTTGCCGAGCAAACAAATTCTCACATAAAATCCTTACTCTTATGCGAGTATCTTGTAGTCTATGAATACCTACAATTCTCAACTGTAATATATTCATAATCCGGTAGTGTGTAACTACAATATGTACATTTTGGAGCATCCCTCAGTAGATTTAAGTACATTTATCCTTAACACCCCCACGAGGGTCTCTGTCCACTGCTCTGACAGATCATTCCCCACCTCTAAGAACCACAGGGTCCTTGCCCACCTCTCTGGCAGATCCCTCCCTGTATATTTGAGATTACTATTCTTAACAAATTGTTTCCCCAAAACACTATTCACAAGTATACAGACTAGAGAGATTCAACTCATACCATGGTTATATATAATTTTAAGTACGTGAATCCTTTAATTGGCCATAGGAGAATTCACTAACTTAAAATTAATAACCATCACGGTGTTACCCATGGAATTCCCAATTATCATCCCATACCAGCAACTGGTCACTCAATATGTGCCTATCTACCATTATCCATACACTAGGAATACTTTCTCATTTCTCTTGAAATTCTTATGCTCATTCCTTTTCAATTTTCATATTATTCTTGCTCTTTTTCTTTCACTCTCACCCTCTTGTTACCCATTATATAATTCCAGGTCTAGATCCCTCATTTGAGTGGAGTTATGGTCTAACTATGCTTCAAACTAGGTCATTGAGTTCATTTTCCAAAATAAAGGCCTGCTAGTCGACTTTCACCTTCCTGTCAGTCGACTTGCAGCTCACTACATCAAATTTTCCAAACTAAAGGGTTACCAGTCAACTTTCACCTTCCTAACAATCGATTTACAACTTATTGTCTCAAAATTTTCTAAACCCGAGGACTACTAGTCGACTTCCAACCTCTTGAAAGTCAGCTGCTCTATTCTTGGCAAATTTCCAGAAAGTATGAGCATGACAGTTGACTTCCAACCTCCTAGTAGTTGGCTGCTAGCACTCTAGATGCGTTTTTGGGCAATTGAAGAGCATGACAGTCAACTAGTAAGGGCTACAAGTTGACTGCTACATTATGCTCTATTTTTAAGACTCGCGGTTGACCATAATTTTTACCTAAAAAAAAGTTTGTAAACCCTTTTACATAATCAATAACTCAATACCATTATATAAACATCATTATACACATAAAATAACCCAAACTACCATTTAATCTCGCTCAAATCTAGGATTAAACCTCATTATCATTCAATAGGTAAAAACCTATTTTTCATAATCTGATTTCAGCATGCATAAGTATATTCATGCAGTTTAAAATACCCAATACCATTTAAAAATAACAAGAATGTAGTTTTAATCTCTCTCTTTAAATAATATCAAAATTATCACTTTCATTAATATGAACAGTAATTTGAAATAAGAGGGAATAGGTTATTTTGCTACCTTATTTTATGTAATAGCTGGTGTAAAATTATCAGATGAATTGCTAGATTGCTTAGTTATCCACTTCTCGCCTCAATTCACTGTAAAAATACTTCTTCCCTTGTAAATTTCCACTTTCTCTCTCTAAAATGCCCCTTAATCTCTCTCTAGAATTCTGAATGTAAGGTGAAGGATGAAGGTTCTGTAATTTGGCCCCATTTATAAGAGGTTTGGGAATTGCTAATTCTAATCATAATTCTTGATCATTTTGCTCAAAATGATAATTTCTCTGGCCACATGCCAAATTAACATTTTACCCTTAACCCATTGGCGGAAAATTTCAAAATCTTGGTAGCTATAGCAATTTTCTTGGCTAAAATTACAGTATGCTACCCTCAATTATGAAAATTTACAAAACTTCCTCCACTCAACCTTTTTCCTTTCATTCAAGTCCTTGTTCTTTTCTTTTCAATTTGGTCTCTAACTTTAATGCAACTATATCCAACTAATGCAATAATCATAAGCATTTACTTTATTTTAAAATTAACAATCATCTCTCATATACAGAAGGAGTGGATGTTACAGCAGGGTTGTTGCCTCTTTACCTCGACTGACTGACTGTTACTAAACTCACATATCTATAGGTATATGGGGTCGGTCCATGGATTTTCTTTCATTTTGCACATTTTGCTCAAAGGATTGAAGGGAGATAGTGCATCAGGCTGTTTTCAAGGGCCAACTTGATCCTCTTCCCCAGGGATCCCAGATGAGGAAACCCTAAGGGAGCCACTGACTCCAACTATCGTCCATGTACGATCCATACTAGATCTGACCAACTACCCATCCTACCTCTTTTATGTTCTTGACAGCCCATCTTCCTCTCAGTAGAGTCTTTCAGTGGCAAAACAAAATCAATGTATGTGATTTTATATATGTATATATAAATTAGTACGCATATAAATATATGCATTAATTTATTTTTATTTTTTCTACGTTACGTGTGAGAACTCGAGTGTAAAAACCCAAACTAATGGAACTTAATTATTTAACTTGGTAAAAGTTAAAAATTTATTCCGGTAGCGGTAATAGTTACTCATCTATCTTATAGCATATGATATTATATTATCTAAATAACTAAAAGAAACTATAGGATTGGGGGTGTTACACAAAAACTTCTTCTAAGCTTTTGAGGTTTCTTTCCAAACACTAAGTGGATCTTACAAAATGAATTTTTCTTGAAAAATACCATTTTTCCACCTAGCAGTCGACTTGGACATTATAGCAGTCAACTGGTAGAAATAGAGCCTTGAAAAATTCAAACAAAAGGCTGTAAGTCGACTGCTAGGACTTTATTAGTCAACTGGTAGAAATAGTAGCCGACTGCTAGACCACTATAAGCTGGAAGCCCTTCACTGGAGGTACGATAGTCAACTACCATGGGATAGCAGTCAACTGCAACAACACTGTAATGTAAAAATTCTTTTCTAGAATGCCATCAATTGACTACCAATAAAGTAACAGTCGACTACTGCTTGCCTGTAATGAAAAATTTTGAACCGAAGAACATGGAAGTCGACTTATAGGTTATGATAGTCGACTTGTAAGGTATAGAGGTGACATCAAGCAAAGTACAAATAGCTATTTTTGCAAAAATACACTTTGATTTGTTTCTGAACAATTTTTTAACATTTTCTCTTGCAAAAAATCTATAAATAGCCTCTGGAAAGCCTAAAAAAAAAATCAAGTTACACATTCTGAATAAATCGTTTAAAAAATTCTTTAAGCTCTGATTTCTATTATTATCTATAGTTCTTCATTTGTAAAGTCTACTCTGAAAGAGAGAGAGTTTCTTTGATTAAGCAACTTCTTTCATTTAGAAAGTTGAGAGATATTAAAGGAAATGTTTTCCTTAAAGAGTAATAAAAGAGAAAGTGAGAAAGATCTAGAGTGGCTCATAAGTGCTATTTTGAACTTGTGGTGACAGTGAAAATCCCAAGTTGTGCTTAGGGACTGGATGTAAGCTTTGTTGGATGTAACATCCACTCCTAATATGATTAAGAGTTTCTTCTTATTTGTTAATTTAAGTTTAATGCTTGTGTATGTTGCATTAAATGCATATAGTTGCATTAGTGTAGGGACTTAGTTGAAAGGAATAAAAACTGAGTTAAGATATGGCTAAGGACCAAATTGAAAAGGGAGAGTTTAGTTAGGCCAAAGTCATATAGTGGCCCAAGGACAAGAATGTAAATTGTGAGACTTAAGGATTCAAAAACCTTAAACCCTCACACAACTACAACTTTAGCATTTATAGAGAGAGAAAGAGAAGGCCGAGTAGAGAGAGAAAGTGCTGAGTTAAGGCAAAGGGGAAGGGATTTGCTGAGGAAAGAATGGGTTTGAGGCTAAGGATTAGTATTACAGCAAGGGAAGACCTTTTTAGCTTATCAAACATGCACATTCTTCAGGAAATCAATGTAACAACTCAATCTAACCCCATTTTCTGAAATGTTTAACTCTTTGTTGAAAAAATGTTGTCATGAAAGTTTTGAGTTATGTTTGGGGTTTAAAACCTACATTCTTTATGTTTTTAACTACTATTGGGTGATGCTTGCTGAATGCTATGCTCATTTATGCTTCTAATTGATTATGAAAGAGGGCTTATGCCCTAAGTGCGAAATGTGGTTTGATCTTAGTATTGAGTAATGTTAAGTTGAGTTTTGGGTCAGCTTAAGCGCCATATGATGTTCAAACGCTGGTGTTGAGTTCATAGTTTATGAAAATGGCTTGGGAAACATGTTTTGGGCAAAAATTTGGATGTAAAAGTAAGTTTTAGAGCAGACGAAACACTAGCAGCCGACTGCTAGTCCTTGGAAGTCAACTACTGTGTTTTTCGTCTACCTATAAAAGCATTATAAAATGCTAGCAGTCGATTGCCAGCCCCTAAAATTCGACTGTCGTGTTCTTCATTTTCAAAAAATTTTCCAAAAATCTAGTAGCCGACTGTCTGCTCTAGCAGTCAACTGTCGGGCCCAAATTTTCCTAGAAGTGTCTCATAATAGGCTAGCAGTCGATTGCCAGGCCTCTAGTAGTCGACTAGTAGCTCTCGGCCGAGACAAAAGGGAAAGGGCAGTGAGCTAGTAGCCGACTGGTAGCTTGAGACCAGTCGACTGCCAGCCCTCTATTTCAGACAAAGAGCTCAATGACTTATTTTAAGAGATAGTAAGCCCAAAATATCACTCAAACTAAGGATGTAAACTTGGGATGTAGCGGGTAACATGTAAGATATAAGATTCACGTGTCACTAAGAGGAGAGGATCTATGTGATAGTGAAATCAAGAGAGCGGAGAACATAAGAGGAGAAAGAGGAAAGTATTCTAAGTATATGCCTTAGTGGTAGATGGGCTCATGATCGAGTGTCCAATTGTCGATATGGGACAGCCATTGGGCATTCCACACTATGGCAAGGATTGGGATGGTTGACATCCACTTAAACATACATGATTTCAAAAACACTATGATGGTTTCAAACTCTAAGTTAGTATCATCTTCCAATGGCCATTTAAGAAACACATACTTAGGGTTAAGCATAACCATGGACATGAGTCGAATCACCCTAGTACATATGTTAGAGAATAGCATACCAGGAGTGTGATGCATCAGAAAGGGATGGTGATTCCATAGCCTATGATCTGCATTAGTGGAGTGGATGAGACCTGCTCAGAGTTAGATAGTGAGCCCATGAGTTGACATACTAGCCCCGCAAGGGATATTCTCCCATTGGTAAGGAGTAATATGTCAAAGTTGACAAGGACCATATAGAGAGTTATACCAGCCTCGCAAGGGACAAAAGTGATATCAACTCGCTGGTCAAGGGATGATCTGTAAAAAGGGTAGTGACCATTAAGGGGTACTTAGATCCGACTGGAGGATACCTTAGATAGTGCCAATGATAGAATTGTCACATATGATGTGAAGTGAACTCATGTATGAATGTAGTGGTACATTGAGCCATTCGTTGGGCAGTGCTTCCAGTAACTCATATGATATGTTTGTTTCTCTTACTCATATGTTAAATGAAAATGTATGTTTGTTACCTCATGGATTGTTTAAGATGAAAGTTATGTTGAAACTGTTGATGAATGCACATTTCATATTGAAAAGTTTATATGTTCAAATGTACATGCATAGATATGAGCAAATGATATGAAGTATGTTGCATGCATTGCTTCCCAATAGCATATGTTACAATTTTATAGTGGAAGAATGTAGGGATTTTTTGTATAAGTACAGTGGTATAAGACAGTAGTTTTTAGGACATGTTGCATTGATACTGAGATTAAATTCTCACATAGTTGCTGGCGCGTACTAGATGTGTAGGTCCTTGGCTGAAGATGAAGGTCAATTGGAGAAAGGTACCCTTCGTGGGGTACATTAAGATATTTCTTTTGGATAGTATAAGAATGCAATTATTTATGCTAGTCTTGATGATCTTTGAGGAAGGCTAGTATAGATTATCTCATGTATAACCTATATTGTAAGTATGGACATAGAGTAACCTGAGATTGTCAATAGATATGTTAATGGGGTTTTGAGTGGCAGTGATGTTGCCTCTAGGCCCCGATAGTTCAATTGAAATTTACAAATGAGTAATTATGCATGTTTGTGTATAGCTATTTAAAGTAAATTATGTATATAAATATGATGTGAAATTTCATTGCTAGTCTTGAGTGAGAACCCGAGTGTAGAACTTGACCTAAAAGACATTCAATTAATAAACTTGGTAAAAAGTTTAAATTTACTTGGGTAAAGGTAATAGTAACACACCATTATTATGATATTTACATATTATACCTTTTTAATTAATATAAAAGGAACCATAAGCTAAGGGGTGTTGCATTGGATAAGTTGAACTAGGATAAATCCTTTCCTCCTTTACTTTTTTTGCAAATCATTTTTTGATCTTACATTCAGCACTTTACTTTACTGCTCTTGCTTTGACTTGCTCTATTTTTGTTAATCTAAATGAACTATTCCTTGCATCTTCTATTTAAACTGATATAACTCTTCTATACATCTGCCTTAAAGTTCTTTAGTTGTTCATTAAGATTTCAAAAGGAAAAAATTTTATAACACCCAATTCACCCCCTTGGGTGCCAGCCATTCTGAACAAATAGTATTAGAGCTTAGCTCTTGGTAAAAAAACTTAATCATCTCAAGAGTTCACATGGTTAGATTTGGTGATAATGTGTTACCTGAAGGACTCTCTATTAACAAATCTCCAGGATTTAATGGAGAGAACTATATTTTATGGAAACCTAGGATGAAAATATTTTTAAAGCAGTGGATGTTGATCTTTGAGACGTAATTGGAGATGGACCCTATATTCCTTCTAAGGAAGAGAATGGTCAATTAATTAAAATACTGAAGATTGAATGGACTGATGTAGATAAAAGAAAAGTTCACTTAAATGCAAAAGCTAAGCTAATTCTCACAAGTGCACTAAGTCAAGATGAATATTTTGAAGTTTCTAACTGTGAAAGTGCAAAAGAAATGTGAGAGGCTTTAAAATTTTCCTATAAGGGAACTACTAGTTTTAGAGAAAATAAAATAAATCAGCTTACTTATCAATATGAAATATTTAGAATGAAACCAGAAGAGCAAATTAAAGAAATGCAAATCAGATTTATCGACATTGTGAATCATTTAGCAACTTTAGGCAAAAGCTACACAATAAAGGAACTGGTGGCCAAAGTCTTGAGATCTCTTCCCATGGAATGGTAACCAAAAGTGACAGCCATTGAAGAGAGCAGAGGAGAATCAATAAAATCAGTATTAGCTCTCTTTGAAAACCTCTAAGAACATGAAGCAAAATTATAGCAATTTATGCTCTATGAAGAGCAAGATAAAAAGAAGAAAAGTGATGAGCCTTATTTTATACATATTTGCCTAATGTGAATTGTCCATTTTATGAGCATTTTATGTAATTTTATTCGTAAAATCACCTAAATTTTCTTTATTTTTATTTTCATGCATTTTATTAAGTCATCATCAGTAAACGGAGTAATTTTGAGCTTGGACAGCTTTCAGAGCATTCAAAATTGGCCATTTGGGCCAATTTTACTTATTAGGCCTTGGACTAGCCTTATTGGGCCTTAGACCGGGCTGAATTGGGGAAAAAAGCAAGAGACCCGCGTGGAAAAGGTGAGGCAGACCCGAAGACCCGGTTTGGAAGAGTGGATCGTGTGAAATTGATAGCAGACCCGAGTTTATTTGCACTTAGTTAATTATTAGGATTAATTAGAAATCAATCACTTTAATTGACAGACTAG
This sequence comes from Senna siamea, assembly GCA_031216115.1. Classification (NCBI taxonomy): domain Eukaryota; kingdom Viridiplantae; phylum Streptophyta; class Magnoliopsida; order Fabales; family Fabaceae; genus Senna; species Senna siamea. The sequence goes on along the minus strand of CM062363.1, from coordinate 19,964,893 downwards.
ATAACAAAGAACAAGTAGTAACTCTGGGCTTTCTTGTTCCTGAGGAATATGACCTTGATACTTACCATTGCACTAGGCTGCATCGATAGGTTCACTGCCTTAGGTGTAGTTGCATAGGTAGCATTTGCAGCATAACATCAAAAAGTCTGTCACGTAAAGCAACTTCATCTCAGCAAATAGAAGAAGAAGATGATGACAGTTCAAATTTTCTCCTTGATGGAATTGAGATAAGTGAAGAAAATTTTGGATTTTTTATCAAAAAAATTGGAAAATTCTTCAACAACAAAAAGCAAGGAATAAGGAGGACCTTTAGAAGAAATCAAGATGAAAGCAAGGAGCCTTCAACTTGCTATGAATGTAGAAATACTGGGCATATCAAATGGGAATGTCCTCAATACTTAAAAAAGAAAGAAACATTTGAAAAGAAAAAGGAAAAGAAAAATGCTTTTATATAATAAATATGGGGAGATAGTGATGAATACAATGATGAAGAGCAAGAAGAAGCAAACTTATGCTTAATGGGAAAAGAAAAATATGAGGTAATAAATCAAAACCTATCTGCTTCTTATGGTGAACTTTTAGATGCATTTGAAGAATTACATAATGAATCTGTTAAAATTGCAAAAGCCTTATCTTTTTCAAAAAGGAAAGCTCTAGACTTTGAAAAGGAAATTAATTGCTTAAAAGAAGAAAAATTATCTTTAAAACAAAAATCTCCATCTTAGAAAAGCCCAAAATGTGCTTAAATTCCAATACTTGTGAAAAGTGTGAAAAGCTAGAAATTGAAAAAATAAGATTTAACAAACACTCTAGCTAAGTTCACAAATGGAAGTGACAACTTGAATATAATCCTTGGAAAACAAAGATTTATTTTCAATAAAGCTGGTATAGGATATAAATCCAAAAAAAGCAAAAATATTACAAAAACTTTTTTTTTTTTCTAGCGATTCAATCAAGTAGTCCCTATACCACTTGTTTTCATTATGGTCAAAAAGGTCACAATTCTCATACATGTGCTTACAAGAGAATGAAATTTTTGAGAACAAGAAAAAGTGGGTTCTTAAGGGGATGACTAACTCTCAAGGACCCAAAAAGATTTGGATACCTAAGAACAAAAGTTAAAAATCTTTTTGCAGGTTTGTATTAAGGCATATAGTGACAAATGGTATTTGGATAGTGGTTGTTCAAAACACATGATTGGAGATAAATTCAAGTTCATTTCTCTTCAACCCAAGGATGGAGGGAAAGCTATCTTTGGAGGAGATGGCAATGGAAGCATCACCAGTATAGGTAAAGTTTGTAAGAATTCATCCACCACCATTGATAATGTGCTATTAGTAGAAGGATTAAATCATAATCTCTTAAGTATTAGCCAACTATGTCACAAAAATAAAAAGGTAATTTTTGACTCAAATCATTGCATTATAGAAAAAAAAACAAACAATAAGGTCATATTAATAGGACAGAGAATAAACAATGTGTACATAGTTAACTTTGATGAAGAACCGCCTTTAGAGTCAAAATGTTTAATTAGCACAAATAATGATAGTTGGGTCTAGCATAGAAGATTAGCTCATGCTAGTATGAGTCTTCTAGATAAATTAGCTAAGAAGGATCTAGTGATAGGCTTACCTAAGATTAAATTCAAAAAAGATAAAATTTGTGATGCATGCCAAAAGGGAAAATAAGTTAAAGCTTCCTTCAAATCTAAAGATATTGTTTCTTCTTCTAGGCCTTTACTGTAACACCTTTATCTTTACATGACAACATCATAAAATGTAACAAGATAAGTGGTTACATTTTTGTTTAGATTACCATACTTTAGCGTAGTGAAAATAAAATTCCATACATTGTAGCGAAATTTGTAAATAATACAAATATATTATATATATTTCTTATACACTATCTGATAAATGTTCCAGGATATATGAAGTACCCATTCATAAGGGAAAAGGAGACAACAAGCCTGTCACTCAAACCCCTTCCAAAATTCTACTAATGGATAGGTCCTTCACATATCCTAATTCAAATATTTGCCCTCTTTTCGTTATCTACAACCAAAAAGAATAATAGTCCTAATTCTACCCAAAAGGAATATCTTTAGAATTAGGACTAACAAAAATGGCTATGGATACATAATGATGTTTTCTTTCTAAGTTTGCATATCTGTTGAAGGGATTTCAAGTATGGTAAATGTGCATATATCCTTCAGGACTATAAAGGTCCCTAGAAAAGGAACCTCTACCACATAAACCTCAATTTCCAGGAGTACACAATATCTAGGCATTTGATAAATACTAGTACAATAATGAGAAATAATTTCCCAGTAGCTAAACAAATCATATAATTTCAAAATAACTACTATGTACCACTATACGGATACAGAAAACATTTCTACATTCCATTTTTTGCCAAAACAGTTTCCATTCACTTCCATAGGCATGCTTTGAATGAAACATATGCATATACATTTATAAATATAAGATTATCAATGTTTCATGCCATGAGCATATTATATGATATTACATTGTCATGCTTCATTCATCAACAAAACACATCTTTAAGCATTCATACATCATCTATCATCACATTATTCATACTTTACCTGTAATAAAAATTTAGTGCCATTTATTCCTTACCAATAGGGTGACTTTTATTAGTGTCGTTAAGTCCAACACTAAGGTATCTTATAGTTCCATCAAATACACCTTAAGGGGGATCTAATAGTGCCATTCTCCACCCTTTCTTAGTGATCTTTAGGAGAACATTAATAGTGCCATTGTTCACTTTCTTTATGAACATTCATTTTCTTTTTATTTATCCTTAGGGGGAGATGTAAATAGTGCCATTCTCTCACCCCTAAGATGACATTCATAGCCTTTACATATTCACCTAAAGGGAGATTTTATAGTGTCATTCTCCACCCTTTATTGATGACCTTCAATGCCTTTCATTTATCATTTGCATGCAAATTTCAAACTTGATACTCATAACATATGAAATTGAAACATAATGGTATCAATGGCATACTTACATGCAATTAACATTCCGATTTCATCATTTCATCCTTTCCCCCATTCCACTTGACATTGTCCATTTTAAAATACATTATAGACTTCTTTCCATTAACATATGAATTCAGCCATTAAGGGAAAAATGGGGTAATGTTCTCAGCTAAGGTAAGAAATGGGTGAAAGATAGGGATTTTCAAATTATTTATTCCCTTTCTTCCATCCTTTCTACCATTTAGGCATTATGGTACAATTTTCATTCATTAATCATGACACTTTCTCATACTCAAAATATGTATATACATGTTTAGCCTTTCTTTTCTCTACTTCATAACTCCTTTATCATGGTAAACATATAAATACACATATTCTTTCATCTTCACATTTACAAGCACACTTTTAAGGTTAAATGGCATGGCTAGAAAATGCTAAATTTGCCAAAATCATGAAGATAACATAATTTTCTCTCTATTCCTCTTATGACCAAACACATAAGCTTTTTTAGTCTTTTTTCAAGTAAATTTCAGCACCATTTGTCATGGGTACTCTGGGCCAAGAGAGAAAATTGGAGAAAATGGGAGTGTTTCACTCTTTTGTTTACAAAGCTTTCAATTTCAAGAAGGTTTTATGAAAAATCACCATTATCTCTTTCATTTCCATACCATTTCAACCATTTCAAAAGTTATGGTTTTTAACGAAAATGGTACCAAATATGCCACGATTCAATCTTTCATGATTTCTAGCATACAAACATTTGCATACTCACAAACACAACTATATTTCCAAACAAGCATAGCCAAGTATAGAAAGCATGTCTTATGGAATGTAGAGAGAGAAAATCCTAGGTTTTATAAAAATAAAAACACTTTAATCTTTCTATAAAACATGAAACTAAGGTTATAGGATTGTTAAGCTACCTTAAAAATGCAAGATAAGTGAAACCCCCTTGATTTTTTGCTTGATTTTCCCTTCTCTTCTTACCTTGGTTGGTCTCAGTCACACCCTCTCTTCTTCTCCCTTTCAAAAATGTCATCTTCTTCATTAAGAAGAAGACTTAAATTAGGGTTTGGTGAAATTAACAAAACGTCCTTGGTGTAAAATGACCACTTTATCCTTAGTACTTATCATTTTTAACAATGACATCCTTTCTCCTTCCAATGGTAATTTCATGAAACTTCCATGGTAAATGACTATCTTGCCCATTCAAATTTTGAATTCCCAATTTGCCCTTCAAATTTTTTGAAAATTGCCTTTAGGCCCTTGGGTAAAGTTACCATTTTACCCTTTATGCCCAAAATGGCCAATTCATTTTTATTTTCTTCTTTTTTCAGTCGTAACATCCATAATTCTTAAATAAATTTTCATAAAGTCTCTTTTATGGAATTAATATTCCATCCCTTTATAGGTAAAATTACCATTTTGCCCTTAAGATTAAAATTACCATTTTGCCCTTCATGGCAACATATTTATTTATTACCCTCATTTCATCTCGCTTTTTAAGATAAGGGAGTAAAAACCTTCAAATACCATTTCTTAAAGTACTTAGATGAAATTATTGTCTTTTCTTTCATAGTAAAATTACTATTTTGCACTTTCTTTGGAAAAATTCCAATTTTGCCCTTTTATGGTAAAATTAGTGTTACTTGATGAAAATGTTCATTCTACCCCTTTATTGCATTATTCTCAACACTATATAACACAACCATTTACATAAAGAATCATCATTATTAATAATAATAATAAATATATTGGAGGCGGGTGTTACATTTTCAGTTTCTCCACCTAGACTTGTTTGGTCCATCTAGAACAAAAAGTCTAGGAAGGAGCTCTTTTGTACTTGTTTTTGCGGATGATTTTTCAAGATTTACTTAGACTTTATTTCTCTCTAAAAAAGATCAAGCTTTTACATCTTTTGTCAAATTAGCCAAAATTATTCAAAATGAACAAAGCTTAACTATTGTAAAAATTAGAATTGACCATGGGGGAGAATTTGAAAACAATTATTTTGAAAACTTTTGTAATGAAAATAGAATTGAACATATTTTTTCTTGCCCAAGAACATGTCAACAAAATGGGGTAGTAGAGAGAAAAATAGAACTCTAGAAGAAATGGCTATAACAATGCTTAATGAAAGACAACTACCTAGCTATTTTTGGGCTGATGCTGTAAATATTGCATGCTACATCATGAATAGAGCATTAATCAGACCTATCTTTGTAACATCCACTCCTACTATTTATGAGAGATATGTGTTACTTATTGAATAAGTTAAATGCTTGTGCATGCTGCATTAGTGCAGGGACTAAATTGAAGGTGAATAAGGACTATAATGAAAAGGAAAAAGTTAAGTTCAGGGAGCTATGCAAATCCCCATTAGCCCAGGGGTAGAAAATGCAATTTTAGCAAAAAGGGAGTTACTGTAGCTAACCGAATTTTCCTACTAGTATTTTAGGCAAAGGTGTAATTCTTCTTATGATCGGAGAAATTGCCATTTGAGGCAAGTGACCAAAAACTCGACCTTGACATTGGGCAAGGATTGCAGTTTTCCCAACTACACTGAACTACCTATATATAAGCTTTAAACTAAGAAACCCTCCACCATAAAAATTCAATTTTAGACTTTTTTGAGAGAGAGAGGGTAATTTAGAAAGAGAAATAGGGAGATGGTGAAGGAAAAGGATCCTAACTCGGATTCAAACATAATCTGAAGTAGAAAATCTCAAGAAGGAATGTTTGAGATGTAAGACCCTATTCTTGTGACTATTTTTATGTTATGTTCCTTAATTAATTGGATGAGTTTGTCATACAATATAATGAAATTGATTAAGTGATATAGAGTTTAGAATAAAGATGTAGAAAATGAATACCTTCCTTTCTTGTTTAACAAAATTGAAATACAAGTACAAGGAGCTTACAAGAGATAATGGATAAGTTAATAACCAATTACGAGAAAAGAAAACAATGTGATATGAGTAGAGAGAAAGAAGTATGCAAATTATAGTAGATGGTAGAGAAATTAGAACGGAGAATGGAAAGGTAATATGCTAAGTAAGTGTAGTAAATGTTCTTAGAAGCTTGTTGCATTGAAAACAAAATGAATTAAAGAAGAGATTCGGTTAGCTGGAGACATATGTATGAATGAATGATGAAAATTTCATCATCATGATTAAAAAGGAGGAACCATTCGGTGGAGGAAAAATAATTAAGGTGCTTGAGGTGCTTACATAAAGAATGAGGTGCTTGAGGTTCTTACATTAAAGTTGAGGTGCTTAGTTTAATTTTTCTTTTCTCCCTTTTATATAGCCGAATTGCCAAAGGAAAGAATGAATAAGCATGCACAGTAAAGACACTTAAGAAGAGCTTGGCAAATGGTGAAGTTTAAGTAATTGATAAGGAAGGGATCGTGACATGTAAGAAGAAAAAAAGGAAATTGGCTACCTTTTCTTACATTTTACTCTTAAACTCATATCCATCCCTTTTTATTGTCTTGACCGAGAGATGAAAATTTAGGTGTTTGAGACAATTAAGGTTCTTAACCTCTTTTCTTTTATTCCATTGATTCCACCACCTAAGCATCACGTGAACTAGATTAAAATATATAAAGGTACAATGCTAACATATGTATCTTGCTTGAATTCATTTTCTTCCTTTCCTTTGGCGTCACTGAGTGATGACTTTACATATATATGTATGACATTATAAGGCAAGTTGATTTTAATTAATCACACGTGTAACTCTAAGATAGTAACAAATAAAAGTAAAAATGAGAGTGTAGTACTCCATTTAACGAGTAAGAAACACTTTGATGAAGGGAAACTTGGTAAATGAGTCCTTAAAAGGCATTGGTAGAAATAAAATAAAGAAAAGAAATTAGATACTACGGAAAAAGAGGGAGCAACTTGAAGAACTAAACAAAACATAAACACATTTGGTGAGAAGGAGTGAAGTTAGCTAACTTAGCTGAGAAAGGAAGAAGCAATGGAGTAAAGGAAAACTCAAAGAGGAATTCCAGGAGAAAGCAAAGATAATTCCATTTTATTTCATTCTTGAGGTATCTTAGCAATTATATGTTTTGATTTCATTATTTAAATTACGTAGCATGATTTAAAGTCTTCATGGAATCAAATTTTCTATTTCTACATTCCTTAAGATGAGATGCTTCCATTGACTAAATTGGTATGGTAAGGTGATGATGTGGTAAATGTGATGAAACGTAGGTTATCCTTAGTAGAAAAGAACTTCCATTGGAAAATTTCAGTATGTATGCTAAAAAGTTTTGCCATAGGATAATACTGAACTTTGGTGAACTTGTGTAACATCCACTCCTAACATTTATATCTTATGATGACGTTGTTGTTATTATTATTGTTAGCATTATTTGTGAAGGGTTAAGGATGATTTATTAAGGAGTTAGAATGAACATTTTTATCATTACATAATCACTTTTGTGATAAAAGAATGAAGTTGGAAATTTAGTAAGGAAGGGTAAAATGGTAATTTTACCATGAAATGAATAATTAGTTTAATTCTTTTATTCCATGAAGTTATGTTAAAGAGCTCTTATTATTTTCATTTAAGAGAGAAGGAGAATCTAGTTATGCAAGAAATTACTTACATTGATGTTGAAAGACAATTTTCCATAAAAAGGGTAAAATTGTAATTTCACACTACGAGTATGATAGCAATCTTATATGAGGTGAGAAAAATTTATTTTTTTTACCCTAAATATTCTATGAAGGTGGGAATTAGAAATCCTTACTCATTCTTGATCAAAAGAAGAAAGTAAGAGAGTGAAATGATAGTTTTAACATAAAGGGCAAAAAGGTAATTTTGCCTTAGGGGCAAAATTGTAATTTTGCCAAAAATATAATTAAATTAGTAAATTCATGGAAATGAGCCTTATGAAATTTTATTTAAGTAATTTTACTCCTTGAAACCGAAAAGAATGAAAAAGGGAGCAAAAATGGCCAATTTGGACTTAATGGTAAAAAGGCACTTTTCTTAGGGACTAAAATGTAAATTCCAAAAAGTTAAGGGACCAATATGTAATTTCAAATTTTTGGAAGGGCAGAACAGTCCCAGCCCATGGAAGTTGCATAAAATTACAATGGCAATGAGAGACAATGCCATTGTTAAAAAAGAAAAAAAAGGATGAAATTGCCAAATTAGCAAGAGTGGCATTTTTGTAAATAAGTCAAACTTTAATTCAGCCTATTTCTTCTCTTAATTACTCGAAATGTCGTGAAAGGTGGAGAAGAAGGAGAAGTGGCTGAATTGCATCTTGCCTTGGAGAAGAAGAAGCTTACACCAAATCAATAAGGAAATCACACATCTATTAGCTTTTCAAGGTAGATAAACAATCCTATGCCATTAATTTCATGTTTTATGGTGTTTTCAAACTTGTAAGCATGATGGCAATTTGTCTCTCTACATGTGTATGGTGGATTTGTATACTTGGCTATGAGATATATTGGAAATAACTTGTGGTTATGATTATAGATATGTAAGAAAGCATGGAAACCCATGAAATGGTGAATTTGTATGGATGGAACTTGATTTTATTAAACCCTAATTGGTGTAAAGGCTGAGTTTGTGGTTGTTAGAGTGAGAAAATGGTATTTTTGCATGGATTTTGCATGAATATAGTTGTATTGCAAGCAAGGTGATGAAACAACTCCATTTTGCTTGTTTTTCTCACCTTGGCCGAATTACTAGGGTTATAAGAGTGCTGAATTTTTGGCCAAATTTTATGTTAGAAAGAGTGAGAGAAAGTACTAGAAAATGGTAAGAGAGAGAAAGTCTAATTAGATTTGCATTTAGGTACTTTTCTCATTGTCTAGCTTCACAAGTAGCCAAGCAAATATGCTTTTGTCACCTTGGCCGAATGTATGCATATGAATGGTGCTGAATTTGCTCTTGAAAATGATTTAGAAACCATATAAGTTTAGTTCCAAGAAAGGAGGAGAGAGAAAATTATGGCAATTTATGTTTCAAACAATGTTGCCAATTTAAAGTCTTACCTGTTCACCTTAAAAGTGTGCATAAAAATGTGAAATTGTGATATTAGATGTGTGATTATTTTTGGCATGAAAAATAAGCTAGAAAAGTATGAAAAAGAATGGCCTAAAGTACACTTACCTAATTTTTAGGTGTGAGAAAGTGTTAGGCATAATTATGGGAATTGTCACCATGATGTTCCATTAATGAGAGTAAGGCTAGAAATGTGCCAAAGGGTTTAGAAATACAAAGTATTCATGTTCATTCTACCTTGGCCGAATAGTATGTGAAATTTTCTCTAGAGTGGCTAGATTTATGAATGAGTTGGAAATAGCCTAAAGTGCCATTTAAATGGCCTATGTTAAGGGAAGAGAGACCAAAGATGCAAGGGTCAAGAATGAATGAATAATAGCATGCATTTTGCCATAAATAGTGAAATATTTAAATTTATGCAAAAGTGATTGAATGGCAAAGAATGCTTAATGTAATTGTGAAAGACCAGGTTAAAGCTTCCTTGTGGGGAATGATCTGGTGTATACTCCCAAGGAATTAAATGAGGAGTAATGATCTGGTGAACACCTCCTGAGATTAAAAGCCTGTGAAGGAATGATCAATGTATACCTTCTAGGGAAGTGCCCTAAAGGGAATGATCTGATGTAAACCCCAATAAATTGAAATGTGGGAAGAATGATCTCATGTATACCTCCAAAGAGCACAGTTAAGTAAGAAGGAATGATTTCATGTATACCTTCCTAGAATTGAGTAATTATGAAATGTTATGTATGTATTGCATGAACGTGATTTATGTGATTATGATTATGGCATGTAAGCATTGAATGCTTGTAGCCTATTCCTTGAATGACCTAATTGAATGTGTATTTAATTTCTATAGCTACATCCATATATGTTTTCGTGATATGTCATATCCAAGTATCTATATAAGAATAGTTTTGAAAATTAACCGCATGTAGAGTGCTTTCTGTATTATTACAATGGTACATGTCAGTTATTTTAAAATAATCTGGTTGTTTATCTACTGGGAATGTATTTCTTATTACTGAACTGATATGTATCAGATGGTTAGATATTGTGTGGTAATCGAGGTGGAGTTGGACACGGTGGAAATTCCTTTCTTAGGAGTTTTCACTATTATCAAGAATGTGTATGTTATCACTGTTTTTGAATTTCCTATAGAATAGATGAGTACATAAATATATAGCTATAGCCAGACTTTTTGGAGTCCTAATTCTTCGTTTATTTTTTTGGGTTTGGAATTAGGGCTGATATTTTGGCTGTACATAGAAAAAAAAGGGCATATGTATAAGGATATGTGAAGGACCTATTCACTCACGGTATTTTGTAAAGGAGTATGAGTGGCAGACTTGTTATCTCCTTGCTCCTTATGGATGGGTACTTCATCTATCCCAGTGTATGTATATCAAATGATGTACTAAACAGTTGTATAATGTATGTATATTAGAAAAGTTTTTATATATTCTGTTGTATTATTTAATACGTTATATTTTGCTGTGCCAAAGCATGTTACCTAAGCAAAAGAACCCAAACCTAATTGCATAACAAATCTATGATAGATTGGATGCTCAGGAGAAATAAAGGTGATCAAATACTAGAATTAATGTAACCACTTATCTAAATAAGCGTTATGACGTTGTTAAGCTATGATAAGGGGTGTTACAACTTGGATGGTTAAAATATAAGTTAATGATAGGTACCTAAATGAAGGTCACTAGTTAAAATTTAGTGTTAAATTATAGTGCTACTCTTGTTGGCTTACTCAGTTAGAAAATGGTTTTTGTAAGACATAAATTTGCTTGTTGAAAATGGTTTAAGAAAAATTACAATTCGGTTGGCTAGAGAAAAGAGAGAAATTATAATACATTAAGGTATAACAATTTAGTTTTGGCTAATAAAGGTCCATATGACTATTAAAACGTGAGAATAAATATATGCCACTTTAAATTTAGTATGTAACATAAATCAAGAAAGTAAGTAGAATAAATTACGAATATACATAGTATTAGAAGTGGAGAAAAAGGCATCATAAAAATTTTAATTCATGATATCACTAAAGTTAAACCATAGAAAGAATGAGATAGATGACAATGTAATATTATAAATCCTAAGTTTTATTTCTTTTGCATAGGGACCGAAACCAATATCTTGTTTGAACCTTGGTGACTGAATTACTATATAATTTTTGAATGCATTAGAATGCACTTTATAATGGATAAATGTAAGGGAGATTGAATTGATGATAATGTAAGGAATTGTAGTTGATATGTGTATGTATAAGTTGTAACATCTACTCCTTTTACGCCTTAAAGAGATGTTTGTTAATTTTTAATGAATCAAATGCTTGTGTTTGTTGCATTAGGCTACATGTAGTTGCATTAGGAAAAGAGTTTTAAGGGAAAAGAAAGAATAAGGACTAAATTGAAAATGAAAATGATATAGTGGGAAATGGTATGAATATCCAAAACTTTAAGGCAATAGGTTGTAAATTTAGCCAAATGATTTATCAGAGCAAATGTAATTTTGAAAAATTTCCCAAAGTGCTATTAGATTTAAATGATCATTTAACATAAAGTTAAAAGAATTATCAATTTGGGCCGAATGGTCGGGAATTAGGAACAAAGTTGCAAAAGGCCGGATTACCTATAAATAGGCCAGCCTTCCAGAACTCTTCATTTGGCATCCTGAGTTCTGAAATTTTAGAGAGAGAAAGAAACTAAGTTAGAGAGAGAAAGAGTGGGAATTGAGAGGGAAGAACGCAGTTAATTGAATTTAAGCATTCCAAGAGCTAGGAAAACTTACCAAAACCCTTCACCATCATCAAATACCGATTGGAAATCAGCAGAAAGGTAGAAAATCACCTATCTCCCTCATTTTCAAAATTTACTTTGTATGGTTAGTAAATTCTGAGTTTTCATAGTTTTAAACTTCAGGGAGATTAAAACCTACATTCTTAGTGTTTTTGATTGCTATTGGATGTTTTAAAATGCTTGAATATACTTATGAATGCATAAATGCAAATATGAGAAATGGGTTTTTCTGGTTTTTGAAAAAAAGTTTAAATCCAAGATTTAAGCATGAATAATTGGTGGTTTAGGTTGTTTTCTTGTGGTAAATGAAGCTCTTATGCTGTTATTGAGTTTTAAATTATTAAAATTATTTTAAAAACATGTTTTTAGTGCCAAAATCTGGGTCAACGAACTTTCAAAAAATAGAGCATAACGTAGCAGTCGACTTGTAGGCCCTACCAGTCGACTATCGTGCTTCTCAGTTGCCAGAATCATATACAGAATGCTAGCAGTCGACTACCAGAGGCTGAAAGTCAACTATTGTGTTCTTATTTTCCAGAAATTAGCCAAGAATAGAGAAGTCGACTGATTGCTCACTATTTGAAACATTTTTGGGGTAGCAAGCTGGAAGTCGACTGCCAAGAGGCTGGAAGTCAACTTGTAGCTCTCTGTTTTGGAAAATTTGACTCAATAACCTATTTTTATTCACAATTGGCCTAATAATTCGCTCAAACATAGGATTTAATCTTAAATTGTAATAGGTAACATGAGAAATGAGAAGATTTAAGAAATTATGAGAAAGAGAAGAAAAATAAGAGATTTTGATTGAGCATAAACCATAAATGAGAATATTGCAAATGGTTGATCTGTGAGAAGGGATGCATTTGGTTATTTCAAGAGAAGGGATGCAATTGGTTATACCGCGAGAATAGCTGCAACTGGCTTTAATCTAGGAAAAGTTTTGCAAACGGTTAATCTGAGAATTATTGCTGACAGATAACCTGAGAATAAATATTGACGGTTAACTTGAGAATAAATGCTAATGGTGAAAACCACGAGAATGATTGCAGGTGGCTTATGACCATAAGAGAATATCATTTATGAATAGAAATTTAAAAGAATTATTGTGTGACGCTTTTGACTATGGCCATATCAAATTGTATGATTTCTTTGCTTATGCTCTATATACTGAAATTAGAATATGAGTTGTTACCATTATAATATGAGAATGCATCCTGTGTGATGAATATTTTTTGAAATGTATGTGTAATCATAAGTATATGCACAAGATAGTTGTTTAATACATTTACATTATTCCAATAACATAATATTTCAAACTATCATGAAAAAGAATGTAGTAAATTTTTGTATTCGTACGGTGGTACAAACAACTATTTTTAAATACAGGTGATTATTGCTACTGAGAAATAATTCTCATTAGAGCAGATTTGTATCAGATGCCTAGGTACTAGGTGTTGATAGAGATAGAAGTACTGACTATTTGCATAACTATGAGTTTATAGTATTTTGACATGCCCATTTCTCTGAATCCTTATTAGTATTTTGAAAGGATCAGGAGGAAAATTTTGGTGTAGAAGATGAGGGCATATATGTATTAAGATATGTGAGATGGAGAGTTGTGGTTAAAAAAAGGTATGAGTGGCAGGCTTGTTGTCTCCTTACCCTACTCTGGCTCGCATATCTATAGGTATATATTTGGCACACACTACTGTATATGTATGTATAAATATTATGTACATGTGAATGTGAATATCTCTATATCTATCTATTTCGTTTAAATTACTTTATTTATTTTCGCTGTGTAATGTGTGAGAACCCGATTGTAGTAACCCAAACTAGTGGCACTCAACTATTTAACTTAGAAAAAGTTAAAAATATACTCGGGTTGAGGTAGTAGTAACTCACCAATCCTATATTATATTACCTTATATTATTTAATTATCAAAAAGAAAGAAATATATGGTTGGGGGTGTTACACTGAGTTAGTATCAGAGCACAGTTACCACAACTAGTTGAGCACTGTCTCGGTAACAAAAGGGTAGATTCCTTAAGATAGAGACTAATACAGGTTAGTTAGCTGAATCTAGACAGTTCACTGACTTGTATTTTATTTTAACTTGAGGAATAGAGTGCTAGTTTTGGGTAGATAGTATTTCCTATTGGTGTCATATGATCTCTTAGAAATATTATGTTATTGAGACTGATCACCTCGGTAATATTTGTTTTGTAGAGTGAAGTATGGCTCCACCTAAGAGGAATACTAGAAAGGAGAAGGAAGGAGAGGGTAATATGGAGAGACTGATGCAATCTATGATGGGCATGGTAGAGGCTATGAAGGAGCAAACAGCTACCACTACCCATGCTATGAGAGAGCAAGTTGTTGCTACTACTCACGTCCTTAGAAAATTTTGGGAATAGAGGAACAACCAAAATAATCCTAACCTTCAAGAATGACAAGAAAGAAACCCAGTGTATCATGGATGGTCTAAATTCCAAAAGGCAAATCCTCCTTCTCTTAGGGGTGAGCTTAATTTGAAGGTGGTTGAGGAATGGTTGAAAAAGATAAAGAAATTATTTATGGTTCTTGGTACAACGGATGCACAGAAGGTTTTATTTTCCACCTATATGTTGGACGGAGAGGCAAAAGATTGGTGAAAGGGAGCCAAGCAACTAATGGAGGCTCAGGGAATCGAGATTTCTTGAAAAGTATTTTTCTCAGAATGTGAGGAATGAGAAAGAGATTGAGTTTATGCAGATTAAGCATGGCAACATGACATTTGATGAATACCTGGCAAAATTTGAGGAATTATCAAAATTTTCCTCCTATTTGCGACTTCAACCAGATGAAGCATAGAAAGCAATGCACCTAGAGGCTGGGTTGAGGTATGAGTTGAAGAATGTTGTAACTTCGTTAGAAATACGAGATTATGCCACATTAGTAAACAAATGTTGCATAGTTTCTAAGAATTTAGTGGAGACTGAGAAAGAAAAACAAAAGAGTAACTTCTTCAAAAGAAAACAACCAGCATCTTTCTCAGGGAGAGAGTAGATTTGGTAGAGGTCAGGAAGGAAAAAAGGCCTATGGTGAGATTTATGATGTCTGATGTTTGTCCTAAATGCCATAAGAGTCATGAGGGACCCTGTAAATGGCTACAACCCAAGGTACAACATAGTGTATGTTATAGGTGTGGGAAGGAAGGACACTTTATCAGAGACTGTCCACTGTGGAAGAAATAGGGTGACACCACTAAACCTCCTACTACTGGAAGAGTCTATACTCTCAAGGGTAAAGAAGTGGCTCGATCCGATGATTTAATGAAAGGTAAATGTTTAATTAATGGTTTATCTTTAATTATACTATTTAATTTTGGTGCTACTCACTCATTCATTTTGTTGGAATGTGTGAAGAGATTAAATTTACCTGTGACTAGTTTATCTTATCCATTATCTATTTTTATTACAGCTGGAGAGTAGGTTTTGACTTCTTTATCCTGCTTGAGTTGTCCCATTATTATTGATAACAGATCATTTGTTATTGATCTAATTTGTTTACCTTTAGTGGATTTGGACATTATTCTTGGGATGAATTGGTTGTCTGCAAACAATGTAATCTTGGATTGTTTAGAAAAATCTGTGACTTTTGTAGATACCATACTTGTAAATAGGAGTACTGAGGAAATGAATGAGAGAATGCAATTTTTATGTGTCTCTGAGGTTAAAGTTCAGCACAAATTTAATGTCATTCCCGTAGTGAGTGAATTTTTGGATGTTTTCCCTAAGGAAATCTTAAGTCTTCCACTGATTCCGGGGACAAGACCAATCTCTATAGCAACTTATAGAATGTCTCCCATAGAATTGGAAGAGTTAAAGGTACAGATAAAAGACTTATTGGAGAAATAATTCATTAGGCCTAGTGCGTCACCATGGGGAGCCCCAATACTATTTTTGAAGAAGAAAGATGTAAGCTTAAGGTTATGTATAGATTATAGGCAACTGAATAGGGTAATAATAAAGAATAAGTACCCACTTCCTAAGATAGATGATCTCTTGGATCAATTGAGAGGGGCTACTGTATTTTCCAAAATTGATTTGAGGTTGGGATACCATCAAATCAGAGTGAGAAGAGAAGATATACCTAAGACAGCCTTTAGAACCAAATATGGGCATTATGAATTTCTTGTAATGCCTTTCGGATTAACAAATGCTCCAGTTGTTTTCATGGATTATATGAATCGTATCTTTAGACCCTACCTTGATCAATTCGTGGTAGTGTTTATAGATGATATTCTTGTATATTCTAAAAATAGTAAGGAGCATGAACATCATCTTAGGATTGTGCTGCAGTTGCTTAGAGAGAAGAAATTGTATGCTAAACTTAAGAAGTGTGAATTCTGGTTGGAGGAGATAAAATTCTTAGGTTATGTAATCACTAATTATGGAGTAGCAGTAGATTCTAGTAAGACAGAAGCGGTAGTTGGTTGGGAGCGACCTACCACAGTGACGGAGGTCCATAGTTTTCTCGGATTAGCCAGTTACTATAAGAGATTTATTTAAGGGTTTTCGTAGATAGCATTGCCTTTGACTAAATTGACTAGAAAAGACGTTCCATTTGTGTGGGATGCCAAATGTGAACATAGCTTCCAAACTCTAAAAGAAATACTGACAACCAAACCTATCTTAATTATTCCTGATCCATTAGAAAATTTTGAAGTATATTGTGACGCATCCAAGAAGGGCCTAAGATGTGTCTTAATGCAAAATAGGAAAGTTGTGGCATATGCGTCTAGGCAATTAAGACCCCATGAGAAGAATTATCCTACCCATGATCTTGAATTAGCAGCTATAGTGTTTTCCTTAAAGATTTGGAGACACTATCTCTACGGATCTAGATTTGAGGTATTTAGTGACCACAAAAGTCTCAAATACCTTTTTAATCAAGAAGAGCTGAACATGACGCAGAGAAGGTGGATGGAATTTATTAAAGACTATGATTTTGAATTGAAGTACCATCCTAGAAAGGCAAACTTAGTGGCCGATGCTTTAAGTAGGAAATCTTTTCATGTAGCTCACATGATGATGAGTAAAATGAATTTGATTAAGAAGTTTAGGAATTTGAGTTTATTCACTTTAGTATTACCAGATAGAATGTACCTGAGTAAAATGAAGATTGAGAATACCTTTAGAACTTAAATCCTAGAAGCTCAAAGAGAAGATGAATTCTTGAAGTCTCTAAAGAATCTAAAAGAATTCCAAAAAGAGATAGATGGTGTAGTAACCTACCAAAATAGGTTGTATATCCCAGAGTCGGGAGAATTGAGGGATAAAATTTTGGAAAAAGCCCATAAGAGCAACTATACCATTCATCCTGGTGCCACGAAGATGTATCAATATTTGAAGAAGAATTTCTGGTGGCCAGGTATGAAAAAGCAAATAGCTAAGTATGTTGCTAAATATCTAGTGTGCAGGTGAAGATTGAACATCAGAAACCTGTCGAAACTTTACAACCTCTAAAAATTCCTGAATGGAAATGGGAGAAAATTTCCATGGATTTCGTAGTTGGTTTGCCTAGAACTCAGTCGGGAAGTGACGTAATCTAGGTGATTGTTGATAGATTAACTAAATCTGCATATTTCCTACCTATTAAAATAAATTTCTCATTGGATAAGTTAGCCCACTTGTATATACAAAAAATAGTAAGACTTCATGGAATACCTACTAGTATAGTATTAGATAGAGATCCTAGGTTTACTTCTAGATTCTGGAAAGCCTTGCAAGAGGCATTTGGTACTAAGTTGAATTTTAGTACTGCTTATCATCCTCAAACAGATGGGCAGAATGAAAGGACAATCCAGACATTAGAAGATATGCTTAGGGCTTGTATATTAGAATAAAAAGGAAATTGGGATAGAATTTTGCCTTTGATAGAGTTTTCCTATAATAATAGTTTTCATACCAGCATAGGAATGGCTCCATATGAAGCCTTGTATGGAAGAAAATGCAGATCACCCTTGTGTTGGTTTGAGGTGGGAGAGAGACAAATTTTAAGGCCAGAATTAGTTCAACAAACTGCTGATCAAGTAAAAATGATTAGGGAGAAAATGGCTAAGACCCAAGATAGACAAAGGAGTTATGCTGATAAAAGGGGGAGGCCATTAGAATTTACAGAAGGAGATCATGTTTTTCTGAGAGTATCTTCAATTATGGGTATTGGTAGGGCTATTAAATCCAAAAAACTAAATCCTAGATACATTGGACGATACTAGATTCTAAAAAGAATAGGTCCATCTGCTTACCAAATAGCATTACCACCATTTTTGTCCAATCTTCACAATGTTTTTCATGTTTCTCAACTTCGTCAATATATCCCAAATCCTTCTCGTATTCTTGATGCCAGCAATGCACAATTGAAAGACAATTTAACTTATAATCCAAGACCTTTAAAAATCATTAGTACTGAAGTCAAACAATTGAGGAATAAGACAATTCCACTGGTAAAGGTATTGTGGGATCAGCCATCGCCACAATAAACCACGTGGGAGAAAGAAGAAGATATGAGAAAAGTATATCCAGAGTTATTTCTTTAGGTACGTTTTAAATTTTGAGGATGAAATTTTTAAAGGAGGGGAGAATTGTAACATCCTTTCCTTTTACGCCTTAAAGAGATGTTTGTTAATTTTTAATGAATCAAATGCTTGTGTTTGTTGCATTAGGCTACATGTAGTTGCAATAGGAAAAGAGTTTTAAGGGAAAAGAAAGAATAAGGACTAAATTGAAAATGAAAATGATATAGTGGAAAATGGTATGAATATCCAAAACTTTAAGGCAATAGGCCATAAATTTAGCTAAATGATTTACTGTAGCAAAATAATTTTGAAAATTTCTTACCAGGCAGTTAGGAACGAAATGGTCATTTAACATAAAGTTAGAAGAATTACCAATTTGGGCCGAATGGTCGGGAATTAGGAACAAAGTTGCAAAAGGTCAGATTGCCTATAAATAGGCCAGCCTTCTAGAACTCTTCATTTGGCTTCCTGAGTTCTGAAATTCTAGAGAGAGAAGGAAACTGAGTTAGAGACAGAAAGAGTGGGGATTGAGAGGGAAGAAAGCTGTTAATCGAATTTAAGCATTCCAAGAGCTAGGAAAACTTACCAGAACCCTTCACCATCATTAAATACCGATTGGAAATCAGCAGAAAGGTAGCAAATCACCTATCTCCCTCATTTTCGAAATTTACTATGTTTAGTTAGTAAATCCTGAGTTTTCATAGTTTTGAACTTCAGGGAGATTAAAACCTACATTCTTAGTGTTTTTGATTGCTATTGGATGTTTTAAAATTCTTGAATATACTTGTGAATGCATAAATGCAAATATGAGAAATGGGTTTTTCTAGTTTTTGAAAAAGAGTTTAAATCCAAGATTTGAGATTGAATAATCAGTGGTTTGGGCTGTTTTCTTGTGGTAAATGAAGCTCTTATGCTGTTATTGAGTTATAAATTATCAAAATTATTTTAAAAACATGTTTTTGGTGATAAAATCTGGGTCAACGAACTTTCAAAAATAAAGTATAATGTAGCAGTTGACTTGTAGGCCCTACCAGTCGACTGTCGTGCTCCTGAGTTGCCCAAAATCGTATCCAAAATACTAGCAGTCGACTGCCAGGGGCTGAAAGTTGACTGCTGTGTTCTTATTTTTTAGAAATTAGCTAATAACAGAGTAGTCAACTATCGAGGTCTTGGAAGTCGACTGATTGCTCACTGTTTGAAACATTTTTGGGGTAGCAAGCTGGAAGTCGACTGCCAGGAGGTTGAAAGTCGACTTGTAACTCTCTGTTTTTCTTATGAATTTATTTTTGCTATATTACAATTTATTTTCACTGTGCTTATGATTTTTGATCTGACCAAAAGGACCCAAACCTAATCTACTTTAATAATATTGCGATGGTGTGAATGCTCAAATGTCGTTAATGAATAAATAAGGTTAAGAATAATGTATTAAACTTATATGTTTACATCGGAAGAGTTGTAATACTAGATAAGGGCGTTACATGAAAAGGCATCTAACCCCACCTACATACTTCTTAACAAGAATCAAGGTAGCAAACAATCCAATCCTCTTCATTTTCAAAAACACTATTTATTTTACTAAAAATGATAATTTTGATGTTGTTTGAGATAAGAGAGGGGTTCAAACCTACATTCGTTGTATTTTTACCTTTATTAGATGTTTTATGTTTAATAGATGTACTTATTCATCTTGTTTCAGATTATGAGAAATCAGTTTTACTGTTCACCATGTTTGAAATGTGTTTGAATTTCATATGATGGATGATATTGAGCATGAAAGTGAGAGATAAGTGAAGTAAATGATGAATTAATGTTTGAAACTAAACTCATGCTTTCTTCTAGACTTGAAAAGAAGTGAACTCCAAACTAAGTAACCTTTCATAGTAGTAAAATTGAAGCTCAAGATCCTGCAAGTCAACTAGTAGCGGTCGACTGCTAGCCTCTGGTAGTTGACTTTCAAGCCTCCTTTATATGTCTACTAGCTTTCATTAGGCTATCAACTGACTGCTATGGGCCTAACAGTTGGCTGGTAGCTCTTTGTTATCCAATAGTCGACTGATATAGTTCTAGCAGCCAACTTGTAGCCTTCTGTGTGAGTTTTCAAGGTTTTTTTTTTCTATAAGCTGACTACTATGAGGTGTAAGTCGACTACTAAGGGGAAAAGTAGTGTCTTGCATAAAGAAATTATTTTAAAAGAGCCACCTAGAAACCTCAAAATTTTAGAAGTTTAGAGTCAAAGTTTCTATTTTCTTAAGGGTTTTCTCAATCGAGTCAACTATAATGTCATTACACAAGGAAATTATAGCTTTTAGGGTAACATGTAACATGAGGTTGAAAAAGAAAGAGCGAAAAACATTAAAGAGAAAAGAGAAGAGTATTCCAAGTGTATGCATTAGTGGTAGATAAGCTCATGATTGAGTGACCGACTATCGGTATGAGATGATTGTTGGGCATTCAGCCGTCGAACCATATTTTATGATGGTAAAACATCCACTCGATTATAAATGATTTCGAAAATGCTATGATGGTTTGAAATTCTAAGTTAGTAAACTCTCCTATGACTAACAAAAAGGGGTCATGTACTTAGAATTTTTCATAACCATAGCATGAGCTGAATCACTTTAGAATATATACTTATCAATAGGGTGCTGGGAATGTGATCCATCAGTGTAGAATGGTGATTACATAGGTTCATGATTTGCAAGGGCAGAGTAGGTGTGATTTGTCAGAGTTAACAGTGATCTCGTGAGTTATACCAGCCCCATTTGGGACGAAAGGGAAATGAAGTATCCAACGGGATATTGATCCCATTGGTCAGGGATAATTGTTAGAGTTGGCATAGACCATTGAGTGAGTTATACCAACCTCGTTTAGGTCAAAAGGGAAGTGAAATGTCAGAATAGATATCGATCCCACTGGTCAAGGATGATCTGCTGAGAGGGCAGGGACCATTGAATACTTGGATCCACTGTAGGACGCTCTAGATAGTACATTGCAGTCGTGGATTGTTAGTGGTCAAGGACCACAAGAAACTTAACTCAGAACTCATCCATGAGTGCTGTAAGAACATGTGGAGTTGTTCGCTGGGTGACTCTCCCGATAGCTATATGATGATTTTGGCACTGGCCATTATGATATGCTTTGTTTTCCTTGCTCATGTTTTAAATGTAAATATATTCATTTTATCATGATGCATATATGATGAAATGACATACCCTATATTGTTGACATTTGGTGAACTGTAACTATGCATGCATTCATCAGTACATTCCATAACTATATAAGTCATGTATTGCATCTCAATAGATACTATTTTCTATATGATGATAAAAAGAATTTAGAGGATTTTTGTATGAATACAGTGGTATTGTAACACTCCGTAACACCCCCTTTAGCTTATGATTCCTTTTAGTTATTTAAAAGGTATAATATATGAATATTATAATAGTAGTATGTTATTGTTACATCTACTTGAGTAAATTTTAAACTTTTACCAAGTTAATTATTTGAGTACCATTTAGGTTGGGTTCTACACTCGGGTTCCAACATGTAGTAGCGGAATATCGGATCCAAGACATATACATAATTCCTCCTAAGTAGCTATACACAAACATACGTAAATACTCATTCATTAACTTTAATTTAACTCATTAGGGTATGAAGGCAATAACCCTGCCACTCTAACCCCTTCAAATTTTGTATCCATAAATTTAGACTAATCCATATACATCTAAATCAATATAGGCTATACAAGAGATATTCTTTACTAGCCTTTCCAAAAACTATAAAGACTAGTACAAGTTAAATATATGCCTATACTATCTAAAATAGACATTGTCAGGTACCCCCATGAAAGGTACTCCTCTCCTGCTTACCTTCTCCTTCAGCCAAGGAACTTACACATCTAGTACATGCCAACATTCATGTGAGATATGAATCTCAGTAGTAATGCAACCTGTCGTAGAAAAATACAAACCTATACCATCGTATTTATATGGAAAAGCTCTATAGTCTTTCATCATGAAGCATAATACATATTGTGTGCCATTTGGGATGTCATGCATGTAGCATATTCTCATAACATTTGTTCAAATTTATGCACGTGGTCTTAACATGTAAACTTTAAAATATGGGATGTCATCTCAATATTATAAATTCACATATAAAACATATTATGGGGTATGAACATGCCATTACTCTACATTAAACATATGAGCAAGTAAACAACACATTACAAGAGTTATCAGGAGCACCACCCAACGAACACTCCATGTACTATTGTCTATATGAATGAGTTTGTGACTATTCAGCCACCATATAGCTAACTCTAGCTTTTAACTTTAACATTTTGTACATTTTAAGGCATCCCTCAGCTGGATCTGAGTACCATTCTCATATCTAGCGAGATAGTTGTCAACTCTACCCAACGTCTCCCTTCCTCTAAAGATATTGGTTATCAACTCATGGGATCATTGTTAACTCTACTCAGATCATTTCCTCTTCGCTTTTGGGCAGATTATAATACTATGGAATCACCATCCCTCTCTGATGGATCACACTCCCTTTACGCTATTCTCTAACATATACTCTAG
Organism: Senna siamea; assembly: GCA_031216115.1. Lineage (NCBI taxonomy): Eukaryota > Viridiplantae > Streptophyta > Magnoliopsida > Fabales > Fabaceae > Senna > Senna siamea. The sequence goes on along the minus strand of CM062363.1, from coordinate 19,941,887 downwards.
GGTGATTCGACTCATGCCCATGGTCCTACTTAACTCTAAGTACGTGTTTCTTAATGGCCGTTGAAAGAGGACACTAACTTAAAGTTTGCAACCATCACGATGTTTTCAGAAATCATCTTAGATCAAGTGGATGTCTAACCATCATAATTCATGGCACAACCATTGAATGCCCAATGACCATCCTATACCGACAAATGGGTTACTCGATCATGAGCCTATCTAACACTAGGCATACAATTGGAATACTCCCCTCTTTCCCCTCTTATGTGTTCTGCTCTTTCTCTTTCACTATCACAAGGATCTCATCATCCAAGTGACTTGTGACTCTATCTCTTGCATGTACCCACTACATCCTAGGTTTAGATCATTAGTTTGAGTGAGATTTTGGGATATTTTCCTCTTAAAATGGCTAATTGAGCTCATTTTCCATGTTAGAGGGCTACCAGTCAAATTCTCCCTTGCCTGTAGTCGATTGCTAGCTCATTGTCTAAAATCCCTATTTTGGCCCGAGAGCTACTAGTCAACTATTAGGGCTTGGCAAGCCTTAATAGTCGACTTCCAGGGGTCTGGTAGTTGGCTGCTAGCCTTTTGGAAAACTTTTTGGAGAACAAAGAGCACGATAAATGACTTCTGAAATTTGGCTTTATCGCTAGCGCTCGGTTTGTTCGAAAATTCATAGTTTTACCTAGAGTTTGGCCTAAAAACATATTCTCAAACCCTTTTCTTAAAGTATGAACTCAATGCCATCATTTACACATCATCTCACATTCATAACATGCCCAAAACTTAGCTTAACCTTTCTCAAACTAAGATCAAACCATATTTTCTTACTTAGGGAAAAATCCCACTTTCTAAAATCATCAACAAGTATAAATGAGCATAATAAATCAGCAAGCATTACCAAATGGTAGTAAAAAACATAGAGAATGTTGGTTTAAAACTCGGACTTAAAACATTCAAAATTGCATTTAACCAAAAACTTATGTATTTTTTAGAATATGGGGTTAAGGATGGATTGCTACCTTGATTCTTTACTGAAATGTGTGTGTATGATCTGTAGAGATGATCCTTCCTTGCTGTAAGATCGAATCCTAGCCTTAAATCAACCTTTACTTCAGAAAATCTTCCCTTCCTAGCCCTAACTCTACACTCTCTCTCTACTCGCCCTCTTTTCTCTCTCTTTAGAAGGCTGAAGTTCTGGAAATGTGAGGCTAGGGTTTAAGGCTTTTGAATATAATTTCCCTTATTTGCATTCTAGTCTTTGCCCCACTTTGTGCATTTATCTAGCTAAACTTTTCCCTTTTTACTTTGGTCCTTAGTCATACTCTTAACTCAACATTTTATTCCTTTCAATTAGGTCCTTACACTAATACAACTATATGCCCTAATGCAATATACACAAGCCTTAGACATTAAATTAACAATTATCAAACATCTCTTAATCACATTAGGAGCAGATGTTACAGGTAAAGGCCAGTGATTTTAAATAGATTATTATGCTATTGAGATTTATTCTCACATAAATGTTGCTGTTTTGGAAATTCCTCCATCGCCTCCACCTACAAGAGGGGTAGAACCTCATGATTAGTATAATAGTAATATGTTTTGATATGTAAATATTTGGAATGGAACTATACATGCCCCTTCTCCTAACCCCTTATTATGTTTTTGGAGAGGGTTAGGATGATTTATTTTTATGTACAAGAAAAGAAGGCATATATGTATTCAAGATATGTGAGAGGAATAATATTATCCACTAGTAGGGTTTTGATAAGGATATGAGTGGCAAGGTTGTTGCCTTCTTACCTTAACTGACTAACTGACGCTGACCTCACATATCTATAGGTATATGTCTTAAGAAAGAATCATGTATGTCATTGTGTATACTTATAACTAATGAGAATGTATATCAATATATGTATGTATTATTATTTTCTTTATTTTTGTTGCGTTACGTGTGAGAACCTAAGTGTAGAGACCAGAGCCAATGGCACATAATTATTCAACTTGATAAAAGTAAAAATGATTACTCGGATAGAGGTAATAGTAACTCACCAATCTTATAAGTGTATTATTATCTAAACAACTAAAAGGAACTATAGGATTGGGGGTGTTACAATCTTAAAGAAAACTCCCTATGAATTGTACAAAGGAAGAAAACCTAACATCTCTTATATTCATGTATTTGGTTATTCATAATAATGGAAAAGATAACCTACGAAAATTTGATACTAAATTTGATGACGCTATTTTCTTAGGATACTCCAACACTAGTAAAGCCTATAGAGTTTTTAATAAAAGAACTTCTTCTATTGAAGAATCCATTCATGTTATTTTTTATGAATCTAACCCTCTTGAATCAAGAGATACATCTAGTGACATTATAGTTATACTTGAGAAATGAGCATCTAAGATGAAGAAGACAAAAAAGAAGAGAAAGACAAATCAACAAGTACAAGCTGTGAAAGTGTTGATCAAGAAGCAAAGGGAACTCTACCAAAATCCTGGAGGATTGTAAGAAATCATCCAATAGACTAAGTTATAGGTGATGTATCACAAAGGGTAATGACTAGAAACTCCCTTAGAAATGTTAGCTCTCATATTAGTCTTTTATCTCAAATTGAACTTAAAAATATAGAAGAAGCCTTAACAGATGAATATTGAGTATTGGTAATGCAAGAAGAACTAAATCAATTTGAAAGAAGCCAAGTTTGGGACTTAGTTCCTATACCCAAATATCACCCAATTATTGGTACCAAATGGGTTTTTAGAAATAAACTAGATGAATAAGGAAAAATAGTAAGAAATAAAGCTAGACTAGTTGCAAAAGGTTATAAACAAGAAGAAGGAATAGATTATGATGAAACCTTTGCACCTATAGCAAGATTAGAAGCCATTAGAATGCTTCTAGTGTAATACTCGGTCCCTTGGAAATTTTAATAATGATGATAATTTTGAAATGTCAAATGAGGATTTAAATGAAATAAGGATGTTGAGGTTATAATGGGAGGGACTAAAATGCAATTTCCTTATTTTAATAGGCGGTCCCTGAAGTTTAGCCATTTCACTCTTTCCTCCCTTATATACCCTTAGACCCCCTACACCAAAAGGAAAGCTGGCCAGCCAAGGAGAAAGGGAAGAAAGAGCATGAGCAGGAAGGAAAAGGGAGGAAAAATCAAGGGGAAAGTTGCTGAATTTGGATTTGAGGTAAGAATCTTTCCTTCAAGTCTTAGAAAATCATTTATACATCATTTAGGAATAGATTTCTTCCTTAAAACGCATCCAATCTGCTATGATCTGAGGAAGAAAATGAAATTAGGGAAAACTTAGGGCATTTCATATCCCTTGAGATTTAGACCAGCTAAACTGATTATGAGGTTTGTTTGAGGTTAGAAATAAGTTTTTGAACTAAAATGTTAGAATTATTTGCTTCCATTTAGTAATTATGAGGCTTAAATAAAAAAGGTTTGAGTTAGGTTTTTCTTTCACTCATTTTGCATGTAGATTCTCTGATTTGAGTGATGTTTTGGAACTAAAAATTGGTGGGTCTTGTTCAAAAATGAGTAGGGACTAAGCTCATGTAAATTTTTGATGTTATGGACTGGTAATCTGGGTTGCATTTAGTGAAAACTTGCATTTCGAGACTATTAAAGAACAGAATAGTCAACTGCCAACATGCACCAATCGACTATTGTGTTCTTCGCAAACCCAAAATTTTACTCAGAACTTAGCAGTCAACTGCCAGGTATGCACCAGTCGACTATCGAGCCACTATAAAACCCGTAATCACACATAGAGGTGCACGATCATTGCACACAGGCCGATCGTTGGGTCCCTGTCTTGTGAAATTTAGCCTTCCATAGAGCAATCAGCCAGTTGCAAGCTCCTGGCAGCTGACTGGTAGCTTCCCTGATGCAAGGAAATGATTTTAAAACATGATTTGAGCTTAGAAATCCCTAGTTTTGATTTGAATAAGGTTCAAACATCATTCTATAGAGGAATTACACAAGAAGAGTGATAGAAAACCAAAGAAATAGTCAGGAGAAGTGGGAATTAAGAGGAAACCTTAGTGTAATCTTAAGATAAGATTTGCATGAATACATATTTTAGGAAAATTAGAAAATGAACCTTACCTATTACCTCAGGAAACAAATCTTGAATAAAACCTAGAGATAAAGGAGGAAAACCCTAATAAAAAAAAAGGAGCAAACTAGTAAAAGGTAGAGTAATCTACACTCCCCTAACTTTTAACTAACGTAGTGAATTACTGCTTTAAGTATGATTTGTGTATTGATTGGGAATGATTGCTAAACATGATTTATGTATTTAAAAATTTCATATGAGTATAGAAAAGATTTGCTTGTGAATGAGATGCTTTTTGCATGTTTGCTAGATTTGGTTATTGGGTTATATGCCATAGGGACAGACTAGCTTAGGGTGGATATTCAGTAGCTGGCATGGGATGGCCGTTGAATATCCCCTATGCAAACCATTTATAAATTGATTGTTTTAATTGAATTAGTCTGCATTTGTTGGGAATTATGCATTAAACTAGGACAACCCTATGAAAAGTTTAAGGAGTAAAGGGTGGATAGCCTATACAGGGTGATGTTATGGTTTAAGTATAGTATCTTATAACCTTGAGTATTAGTCGATTGTGTGTATATATTGCCATATAGACTGTATGAGGATGAGACTAGAAATGTGCACATACGGGGGGATGCCCTGGAAGTTAGCTCTCGCTTGTCCTTGAGTGGGTGATTGGTGTTACGGATCACACTCACAAAATAGGGCATATTTTTGGTTGATTGGTGTTACGGATCACACTCAACCAAAACCTTGTTTTCAATAAAAAAACATGAAAATTGAGATGATTGATCACATGAGATGTGTGATAGATTAATATATGAGATTTTTCATGCATGATTTCAGTATAATTTTTAGACTTGAGATACTATACTCCCGATATGTTTTGCATGGATTTCCTGTATTCATTATGTAACACCCCTTATCTTATATTAGTAATGTTATAATACTTATTCAGATAAGTAGTTACATTATTCTAAATCTTTAATCACATTAATTTCTCCTGAGCATTTAATCCATCACAATTTTATTATACAATTAGGTATAGGTTCTTTTGCTCAGGTAAACATACTTTGGCACAGCAGAATATAAAATTTTCATTCATCACAACAATATATATATAAAAAAAACATTCATATTACGTATAAAATTGTCTGATACATCGTTCAGTATACATTTACTAGGATATATGAAGTTTCCATCCAAAAGGAGTAAGGAGACAACAAGCCTATCACTCAAACTCCTTCCCAAAATACTGAGGATGAATAGATTCTTCATATAACCTCCTCCCAGTAAGTGGCCCTTTTTCTCTCTATGTACAGCCAAAAAATAACAGTCCCAATTCTAACCCAAAAAAAGAACATGTAGAATCAGGACCAAAGTAAAAGGGCTATGGATACATACTAGAGTGCCTAACTACTATAGAGGAAATTCAAAGATAGATATAACATAAATATCCTTGATGATAGTGAAAGTCCCTAGGAAGGAAACTTCCACTGTTGCTAGCTTGATCTCCATGATTAAGCAATATCTAGGCATCTTGTAACAGCCCATACTTTCTTAATTATGTTAAACATAACAAATGGATAGATTTTAATTTCTATTTCTCTTAGCCTCACTTTAGACAACTAGATAAAAGAGAAGTAAATAAAAGATAAGGGAAAAGAAAGGAAGGAAATTATGATGAGATAAGTTTTTCCTTTGCAATTAAATAGTGACACTTGGGAAGACATTAAGAAGACTGAATGAAGAGAGACATAGGTAATGTATGAATGAAGGAAAAGAACAGATGAAAGTGTGAATGTGAGATATTTTTTTCTTCCATTACCTATTATTTTTAAAAGGATTGAGAGGTTGCATACAAGATACGTGATGCCATTTTCTCTCCTTTATGCTAACCGAAAGAGTGAATGATAAATAAAAGTAAGTATAAGAATAATTGAAGCCAAGGGATTACACGTGTAGCTAGAGAAACATAAAAGATAAATCTTAGTATAAGGATGAAAGGAATTTGGTGATGAAGAGAGAGAGAGGAAAGAGAAAGACACGTAAAATAATGGTATACCTCTTATTTTCATTCCATGCATTATGTAATTCCATTTATGAAAGGAGAAGAAGACATGCACACGGTAAAGAGGTGGAGAGGTGAGAAGGTGACGGGTGGAGTGGCATCCTTCTCTTCCCTTGCATTGTAACTTCCTTCCCATGAAACGTGATGAATGAGCTACTTAATCCCTCGTCCTTCTTTTCTTTTTCTGTGACATGCTACTACCAGCCCAATCGAGAGCTAAGTGAGAGACATAAGCCATACAACAAACATCTTTTCCTAGCCTTTAGGATAACCGACCAAGCTTAAAATAGGCATAATTAAATGTACATGTGTCACACATAAGGGAATACAATTTTATGAATGAATAGAAGCCATTCGGTTATATTAAGGAAGGAAGGAAGGAAGGAAGAGGAAAACACACGGACAGAATGAAAGGAAGAAAGCTTAACCAAAGGAAAACGCACACGTCAATTACACCACTTTTGCAATCATAAGGTAGCTTAGCAATTCCCTTACCTTTGGTTATAATATGAAAATTCTGAGAAATCATCCTGTGTCCCAAGGTCGTGGGTGGAGCCTATACATTTCTTCTTATATTTGGGAAATATCTACATGTAGCTCTTAAGTGTTTTGATGGAATAAATGGAAATTATGAGATATATTCTATAGATGACTTTTACGGGAGCTTATGGGGTAGTTTAGCAAGTAAATTAAAGTGGTATAAGTTTATAGATAGAGCTCGTGTAGTAGAATAATACCTGGCTTAGTATAGTTAGTTAAGTAATTAGATAATACATGGATAAGGTAAAGGAGGGATACTACACGTATATGATTCTATGGAAGAAATTATTGTGAGCAGAAGTTGTTATATATATAAGAGTAAATTTTAAATTGAGTGTGATGCTGGAAGTATAAAATATGGTATAGCTATAGTTAATTCATAGAAGGAAGGACTGTGAGCGGAATTGGTGATACACGACCACCCATTTTAATCTAATAGGATGCTATAATATGAAGTGTAGCGTAGAGATAACTATTATATAGAAAGGAATTATTATGGGAGATGATTATCCTATATAGGAGACAAACTACTTAAATGTAATAATCCATTTAATCAAATAGGGAGTTGGAAAATGAAGTATAGCCTAGATACAATCAATTATGGAAGGAATTTATGGTGGAAAATAATTATACTATGTAGGAGACAAACTACTAAATTGTAATACGAGGAATTAAAATACTATATAATAGATTTAGGTTAGAAGAAGACTAATAATAACAAGAAGATTTTTGTTAACATGAGGACACACGTATAGGAGAAATTTTGTTGAAATAGGTGTAAGAGATACAATAGTAACGAAGTGGAAGAATGGACATAAAAACTTTGATTTACAAAAATTTGCACTTTTACTAGTTATAGAACTCATAGAATATGACTGGGATAATTATATTGAATAGGATGAATTAAGAAAACAAATATAGTAGCATGTTAAGTGAATTAATACTTTAAATGGGTATAAAAGGGCCAAATGAGTAAGCTAGTTATGAATATGTCATACTATGGTCTAATAATTACATTATAAGGTATAAATAGTATCAAGTCTAAAATAGTGAGGATTGACATGTATGAGGAACCAAGGGTTCACTGATTTCATGAAAGTGGCCAAGAGTTCACAACGTAACCAAGAGTTCACTAAAACTACGTAAGTGGCCAAGAATCCACAATGTGACCAAGTGTTCACATGAAAATTTTAGTGGCCAAGTGTCCACTTTTATTGCAGGATGTCATGAGTGTGGCATATAAACAAGGTAAGTTTTAAGAAATAGAATTTCTTATGTATATATATATATTGATGATTATTGACAAATCTGATGGCTATTTATATCCATGTTCCTGATGAAAATATATATATTGATGATGATTGACTAATCTAATGGCTATTATTGACTAATCTGATGGCTATAAAAATGACTATTGTGATTGCATTACCAAGTCATTAAAGCTTTTCTGTGCTTGCACAGTGGTACATGTTAGTGCGATTTAAATTGTGAATTACTAAGTTACTGAGAAAATTAGTTTTCTCATTTATGTGCTGATGTGTACCAGATGCAGGTAATTAGTTAAGTTCTAAGAATGATGGAATTAGCATTAAGAATGGTTTTTGGTAATAATGTTTTGTAATCAGGGATTTGAGTGACAGAAATTATGTTGTCTCTTGACCCTAGGTTAAGAAGTGATAATACTTGAATTAAGGCACTATTGTAGTATTTATAGACATATTGTAATGTAGTCACTTTATTCCTTGTAAAATATATTCTACCTTCACTGTGCTTATAACTTGTATCTGAGTCAAAGAATTTACGTCCGATAAAAATTGGAATGATATGGTGATGGAATGGACGCTCAGATATTAATGATAAATAAATAAGGATAAGAATAAATGTAACGACTTTATCTATTTGCCAATGATAAGTTGTAATACTGGATAAGGACGTTACACATCTGATACATATTAGCACACAATGAGAATTATATTCCCAATAGCTAAACAAACCATTTTCTTTAAAAATAGCTGATATGTACCATTATACGAATACAGAAAATAGCTTTACATTCAGTTCAGTTCCAAATATTCTTTTCATACAGATTTATGAGTATGATATATGTGAAACATGTGTGTATGCATTTATCTACATGAGATATGCAATATGTGGTATCATCAATGGAATGGATAACAAGCTTTCAATGTTTACATATTTTAATCATGCTCATAAAAAACACATTCATGCCATACAAACCCTAATTTCTCATACATGCTTTACGCTTGGAACGTATACACCAAATCATTCCTTCCCACATGATTTTGTTTTCAGGAGGTATACACCAGATCATTCCCCCTGCACTTAATTCCTTGGGAGTATACACCAGATCATTCCCCACAAGATAGCTTTCTTAGGAGGTATACATTAGATGATTCCTCCTCAGGATCTTGGTCTTAGGAGGTATTCATCAGATCATTCCTCCCTTGAGTTTTAACCTTGCTTTTCACAACTACAATAAGTACTTCTATGCTATTCAATCATATTCACATGATTTTGGGTATCTTTCGATCAATGGCAAAATACAGGCTATTTACCATTCATTCTTGACCATTGCATCATTTTCCCTCATTTCACTTGACATAGGCCATTTTGGTTGGCACCTTAGGCTACTTTCAATTAATACATAAGTTTAGCCATTCTAGGGAAAATTCTACATAGCATTCGGCCATGGCAAGGAAAACATGAGAAAATGGCATTTCAAACTCATTTAATTCATTTCTAGCATTATTCTGACCATTTAAACATTATAGTAGCAATTTCCATAATTATGCCTAACACTTTCTCACACCTTAAAATTTAGTAAGTACACTTTAGGTCATCCTTTTTCACATTTTTCTAGCTCATTTTTCATGCTAAATTTGGTAATGCATATTATTTTTCAATTCCACATAATTATGCATAATTCCAAAGTGAAATGGTAAGGAATTTGAAATAGTTCCTTTACTAAAACATAAAAGTACCATAATTTTCTCTCTCCTCTTTTCTTATGACAAATTTTGCAAGGTTTTCTAGCCACTTTCAAGCAAAATTTCAGCACCATTTACATGGGTCCATTTGGCCAAGATAACTTGACACATTTTCATGATTTACGGTGAAGGTAGAAAATGGGAAAAGTGCTTATACATTAACCTAACTAGATTTTCTCTCTCTTGCCATTTTGTAACACTTTCTCGCACTTTTTCTAACACCATTTTAACCAAATTTCAGCACCTATAAGATACCTAGCATTTGGCCAAAGAGGGAAGACCAAGAAAATGGAGTTATCTCACCATCTTGCTTACAATACAACCATATTCAAGCAAAAACCATGCAAGAACATCATTTTCTCACTCTTAAAAACACCATTTCAGCCTTGGTATAGGTTAGGGTTTTTCAAGACAAAGATTCCATCCATGAAAAATTACCATCTCTTATGTTTTCAAGCATTTGAACATGTATATAGCCATAAACACAAGTAGTTTTCAACATATTTCAAACCTGTTGAAGCAAATCAATCATAAGAATGTAGAGAGAGAAAAGTCATCTTTCTTGCAAGATTAAGAATGTAACACCCCCAACTCTATATTTCTTTCTGGTAATAAAATAATATAAGGTAATATAATATTTTAACTTTTTCTAAGTTAAATAATTGAGTGCCACTAGTTTGGGTTACTACACTCGGGTTCTCACACGTTATGCAGCGAAAATAAATAAAATAATTTAAATGAAATAGATAGGTATAGAGATATTCACATTCACATTCAATTGTACATAATTTTTATCCATACATAATTGTTAGTGTGTGCAGACATATATCTATAGATATGTGAGCCTAAGCAGGGTAAGGAGATAACAAGCCTGCCACTCATACCCTATTTTAAGCAAAACTCTCCATCTCACATATCTTAATGCATATATGCCCTCTTCATCTACGCCAAAATACTAATAAGGATTCAGGGAAGTGGGCATGTCTAAATACTATAAACTCCTAGTTATGTACACAGTTAGGGGGAAGGTGATAACTTAAATACAATTAGGCTCAACTACTTCTATCTCTATCTCCATTAGCACCTGGTACCTAGGCATCTAATACAAATCATCTTTAATGAGAATTATTTCTTAGTAGTAATAATCACCTGTAATTTAAATACTGCTAACTTGTACCATCGTCTAGGTACGAAAATTCACTACATTCTTTTTCATAATATTTTAAAATGTTATGCTATTGGAATAATATACATGAATTATACAAATATATCATGCATATACTTATGAATACTCATACATTGCAACAAATATTCATGACACAGAATACATGAATACATTCTCAAACTGTAATGGTAACAACTCATATTCTCATATCAGTATAAAGCATAAACAAAGAAATTATGCAATTTGATATGGCCATAGTCAAAAGCATCACACAGTAATTCTTTCAAATTTCTATTCATAAATGAGATTCTCTTGTGGTAATGAGCCACTTGCAATCATTCTCATAGTTTTCACCATCAACATTTATTCTCAGGTTAACCGTCAACATTTATTCTCAAGTTATCCATTTGTAAAACTTTTCCTGGATTAAATCCAGTTGCAGCTATTCTCGCGGTATAACCAATTGCATCCCTTCTCGCGGAATAACCAAATGCATCCCTTCTCACAGATCAACCATTTGCAGTATTCTCATTTATGGTTTATGCTCAATCAAAATCTCTTATTTTTCTTCTCTTTCTCATAATTTCTCAAATTTTCTCATTTCTCATGTTACCCATTACAATTCAAGATTAAATCCTACGTTTAAGCGAATTATTGGGCTAATTGTGGATAAAAATAGGTTATTGAGTTAAAATTTTCAAAACAGAGAGCTACAAGTTGACTTCCAGCCTCCTGGCAGTCGACTTCCAGCTTGCTGCCCCAAAAATGTTTTAAATAGTGAGTAATCAGTCGACTTCCAGGACCCCAACAGTTGACTGCTCTGTTCTTCACTAATTTCTGGAAAATAAGAACACGACAGTCAACTTCCAACCCTTGGCAATCGACTGCTAGCATTCTGGATACGATTCTGGGCAACTTAGGATCATGACAATCGACTGGTAGGGCCTACAAGTCGATTGTTAGGTTATGCTCTATTTTTTGAAAGTCCGTTAACCCAGATTTTGGCACCAAAAACATGTTTTTAAAATAGTTTTGATGATTTAAAACTCAATAACAGCATAAGAGCTTCATTTACCACAAGAAAACAGCCCAAACCATCGATTATTCATGCTAAAATCTTGGATTTAAACTATTTTTCAAAAACTAGAAAAACCCATTTCTCGTATTTGCATTTATGCATTCACAAGTATATTCAAGCATTTTAAAACATCCAATAGCAATAAAAAACACTAAGAATGTAGGTTTTAATCTCCCTGAAGTTCAAAACTATGACAACTCAGAATTTACCAACCATACCTAGTAAATTTTGAAAATGAGGGAGATAGGTGATTTGCTACCTTTCTGCTAATTTCAAATCAGTATTTGATGATGGTGAAGGGTTCTGGTAAGTTTTCCTAGCTCTTGGAATGCTTAAATTCAATTAACAACTTTCTTCCCTCTCAATTCCCACTCTTTCTCTCTCTAACTCGATTTCTCTTTCTCTCTAAAATTTTAGAACTCAAGAAGCCAAATGAAGAGCTCTGGAAGGTTGGCCTATTTATCGGCAATTTGGCCTTTTGCAACTTTGTTCCTAATTCCCAACTATTCAGGCTAAATTGATAATTCTTCTAACTTTATGTTAAATGACCATTTCGTCCCTAACTACCTAGGAGGAAATTTTTCAGAATTCTGTTGCTACAGTAAATCATTTGGCTAAATTCACGGCCTATTGCCCTAAAGTTTTAGAATTTCATACCTTTATCCTCACTTCATCTTTTTCCTTTCCATTTGGTCCTTATTCTTTCTTTTCCCTTAAAACTCTTTTCCTAATGCAACTATATGTAGCCTAATGCAACAAACACAAGCATTTGATTCATTAAAAATTAACAAACATCTCTTAATGCGTAGAAGGATCGGATGTTACAAAGAACACCATAAAACAAGAAAAGAATGGCATAGGCATATTTAGCTACCTTGAAAATGCAAAACAAGTGAAATCTCCAAGTTGTTTTGGTGTGAAAATCTTCTTCTCCAAGCCTAAGAAGTAATTTGGCCTGCCCTCTCTTCTCCTCCCTTCTTCGACATTTCTAGCACCTTGAGGAAGAAGAAGACTTAAATTAGGGTTTTGGTGAAATTACCAAAATGCCCTTGGTGTGAAATGACTAATTTACCCTTATCACTTCACCTTTTCAAGAATGGGATCCACTCTCCTCAAGAATGTAATTTTATGGAACTTCCATGGGCTGGGAAGTTTCTGCCCATCAAGAATTTTGAAATTACAGAATGGTCCCTCAACTTTTCAAAAATTGCAAGCTTTTCAAAAATTACAAATAAGCCCCTAAAAAATTGTCATTTTGCCATTTAAGTCCAATTGACCATTTTAGCTCCATTTTTCACCCTTTTTAGTTTTAATGTGTAAAAATCACTTAAATAAAATTTTCAAAAACTTATTTTTGTGAATTTATTAATTTACCCTTATTTTAGAAAAATTATGATTTTTTCCCTAAGGCAAAATTACCCTTTTACCCTTTATGCCAATGTTATCATTTTTACCCTCATTCTTTCTTCTTTTGAGTCAGAATGGGTAAGGGTTTCTAATTTCTATTTCCTTGAAATATTTAAGGTAAAAACTAGATTTTTTACATTATATAAAATTACTATTATGCCCTTAGGGTAAAATTATGATTTTTCCCTTCGTAGGAAAAATTACCTTTTTGACACCAAAAGTAAGTAATCTCTTACATGACTAGATTCTTCTTCTCTCTTAAATGAAAATAATAAGAGTCCTTTATTATAATTGCATGAAATAAGAAAAAATTAAATAATTTTTTTTTATGATAAAATTACTATTTTGCCCTCATTTACTAGATTTTTCCAACTTCTATGACAAAATAACCCTATCTTGATGAAAATGTCCGTTTTATACTTTTAATAAACTATCCTCATCATCACATGATTAATAATAATGATGATGACATTAAAAGATGCAAGGTATTGGGGCAGGGTGTTACACTGAGTACCCAAAAGGGGAAGGAAAAAGAAAATTTTTTAAGGGATTTTTGCGTTCCAAATTATTTTGACTTATGTGTATAAAGAGGGATCGTTACATTTAACTATATTCTACCAAGTTTATTTCATTTGTTTTATTTGTTTGTCTTCAAATTAAAAAAAAATATTTTAAAGATTTTTGGTTTAGATGATGATAAGTATCTTGGTATGTCCAGCAACATGCATGACTTAATAGTATTTTATACAATATAAATAATCTTATCATTCATATAAGATTCTTATAATTATACATCCAATTTACATTATATAAATAGAATATAACAAAATCTATTGGCTATATTATAAGCAAGTATATATCATTTTCAAGGAATAGAGAACAACTCAAGTGAAGGTAATACATATTAAAAACTATAATAATGTATAACTATTAATATATTGTATTGTTTTTAAAAAAAGAATTATGGACAACATCCTTGAGATTATGACTCGTTTGGCCAAATTATCAATTTTTGCTTGATTTAAAATGATTTATTTTTAAATAAAGTTTTTAAAAAACTGATGTGAAAGAGAAATAATTTTGTCTGGTAAAATTATTTAAAATTTGAGAATCACAATGTGTTTAACCAATTTTTATAAAATAATAATTTTAGCAGTTAAATTATCAAATAGGTTATGTATAAATTTACTTTGTAATTAATATTATTTAAATATATAAATTATTCTTAATTAAAATTCCAAAAAAAAATATTTTAAGCTTTAATTTATATTTCTCCAAGTAATATATACAGTTTCAATATAATAATTTAGATATATCAAAATATATCATTCACTAAAAACTGGTACATTACTTTAAAAAGAAAATATAATAATTCATACATAATAAAGCGTCAAATATTAATTAAAATAAAACAGATAGTTATAGTAAATTAAAATTTCTTATAAGGGTTTTTTAATAAAAAAATTTAATATTTAACTTTTACTTTTAATTAGGAGTTAAACTTTTAAATTTTAATTTTTCCTTCGCAACCAAATTGATTTTACTATTATTTAATATCAATTTATTTTTTTAAATAGTTTACTTAAAAAAACTTTAGTTTTTTAGAAATAAATATTAAAAAAAAAGTAATTGTTTCAAAACCTTAGCTACACTTAATCTAGATTTTTTCCAATATATATAAATCCTTGAGATCAGATTTGTTTTCTAAAAAAGCGATTTGGAGAAAAGTGAAGGCGGCATCGAAAGAAAATATTTATTTATGCTTCGGTGTCACCTGGTCGCCTAGGACTCGGCACAATTTTAATATAAATAAATTGATAAATAAAAATAATTTTTAATGTAGCATCTCATAAATAAATGCATTTTTTAGATTACATTTTAAGATGGCGTGTAGGCATTTGTGTTCCTTTCTTCTCTTTCATCTCCATCCGTAGACGTCAAGAACCCTAACAGGTACTGCTTCTGTCTGCTCAAAGATAACACCTTTGTTTTTTCTTGCTTCAAATCTAAACACCGGTTCCCTCTGCATTGAAAATTTTATCATTTTCCCACTTTTATTTTCATCTTAATACCATTGATCTGTTCCATTTTGCTCGGAGATCTGATTTGTTTTTCTTTGTTCTTTATTGGTCAAAGGGATCTTAGATCAAAGAAAGGAGTTGAAATCCTTGGTGAATAGGGTTTTGCCTATACACATTTGAGGTTTTATAACTTATCCTTTCGAACACCTTCAGGTTTGACTGTATTTGAGCTGAAATAAAGGTGGGCTCTTTTACCTATTGCATTTTGTCCTTGTTTTGGTTTCACATTAAATTTATTTTCTTTTCGATTCTGTAGGCTTGTTAGGAGAACTCAATGGCTTGGCTTATTCGTCAGATAAATTAGGAAGAGTAAATCTTTCGTCCTGCATTTTTCTTCGTCATTTGCTGCTATAATGGATGGGGATAATGGTCTTAACATCCGTAATTGGGGTTACTATGAACCCACTACTTCGTTTAAGAACCACCTTGGGCTCCAGCTTATGTCCTCCATACCTGAAAAACCTCTGCTTGGAGGACGCAATGCTGCAGTTTTATCTGGCACGAATGGAGCATTTCACCAGAGGGACATTGGGATGCCACAAGCAACCTATCCTATGGACTACATGAGGGATGCTTGGATTAGTCAGAGAGAGAAGTTTCTGAATATGATACCTACTAACCCCAATTATACTGTTATTCCTGAGACGTCTTCAAACCATCATATGCAAATGATTCCACCACCTGAGATGGTAAAGGAAGAAAGACCAGTGGAAGAGCCAGTAGTTGAGAAGGCCAATGGCACTAGTAAGAAAAGGCAGGGACCCAAGGTGCCCAAGTCTCCCAAGGCAAAGAAGCCCAAGAGGGGGCCTCGTGTACCAAAGGATGAGAATGCTCCTTCAGTCCAACGAGCAAGGACTGCAAAGAGAACAACTGAAATTGTGATAAATGGAATTAATATGGATATTTCTAGTATTCCTATTCCAGTTTGTTCATGCACTGGAGCACCTCAACAGTGTTATAGATGGGGCTCTGGTGGGTGGCAATCCGCGTGCTGCACAACAGGCATGTCGATGTATCCCTTGCCAATGAGTACCAAGCGACGTGGTGCAAGGATAGCTGGAAGAAAAATGAGTATAGGAGCTTTTAAGAAAGTCTTAGAGAAACTTGCATCTGAGGGTTATAACTTTTCTAATCCAATTGATTTGAGGACTTATTGGGCAAAACATGGCACCAACAAGTTTGTCACTATCAGGTAGATCAGCTTTGGTACAACTGGCCTCTAATTCCATTCAGCCTGTTTATCGTGTATATATGTGTATTTGGCCTGAGACAGAGGCTTCTTAGATGGTTTGTAGTTCAAGAACTTTCAGTGTCATGTGACATTTCTTGTTCTCTTCTAACATTTTATTATGTTGTTCTATCTACTTTGGATTTAGTACATGGGAATTCAATCTTGTGGGTAGTTGGTATAGGAAACTCGTAAATGTGATCTTCCTGAATGATATGTAGCAGGGAAATTTTATCTATCCATGAGCCTAGTGGTTATTAAATGTTACATGCTTCCACTTGGATAGATTTTTTGTTTTGATAAAATATTTCCTGCAAAATTTGCCTGTTTAGTCTGTGCATTTAGATCCAATCTTAAATGCTTTCTGTAAGATCTCAGTTAATTATGATGTGCCGTCTTAGTTCATCATTTATGAGATTTGGGTAGGAAATTCAATGTCTTAAATTGCAATTGTTCTTTATATTGTTCAGTTGCATGGATGGTTCATCTTGTTAACCAGAAGGAAGTAAAATTTTTGAAACAATATTTACTGTAAAAGTTCAAGGAAAATTAAAATTCTTTGGTTGATTTCCTTTTTTGGAATGAAACATTTTAGCTTTATCAATAAGTTGTTGACTTTAGCCTCAGATGTATTTAGTTAGCTTTCCGCTTTAAGAAAATCAGAACTGGTAAGAAATTGCAGGTTGAGAAGGTTTCTTCAATAATGTGAGAATTCCCTGTAATAAAAAGAAAGCCGTAGAACCTAAGTGCTAGGAGGATTTTTCACTCCCCTAGTCTGAATTAGCTCGACCAATTGTGATCTCATGGCACTATAGCGATTCCGATTTGTTATAGGATTTGAAATGGACTGGATCACAATGGGATTGCGAGATTGATCGTGAGATCGCAAGACCGCGCCATCCCATTGGATCGAGAAAGAGGCTGTATTTTTTTTAAAAAATAAAATAAAGTAAATAAGCAAAAGGCAACGTTTAAGGATTGGGCTTCCTATCCTTAACGCATCGAAGCATCAACTGGGTTCTATTCGATCAGTTTGCTGCCTTCTGAGTGCTACGGTTGGTTTGTGCTGTGGTGCCAGTTTCTTCTGCATGTTCTGCGTGCTGGCCTGTGGGGTGATGTGTCTCTGTTTCTGGTTTGTTTTTGTGTCTGCTAGTTTGGTTGTGTCTGGCTTTGTGTCTCTGTTCTTGCAATTTTTTTTCAATATCTGTTTCTGCGTTCTGGACTGCTGGTACAATTTATATTCAAGGTTTTCTTTGTTTTTATTGTATTTTAAATGATGTTTTGTTAATTTGTTTTAACTTATGGTAATGGAAATATCATGAAATTTGGATATTTTTTGTTTAGTAATATAATATATATTTAAATTATTTTTTAAAAATTGATAACATCTTAAGATCCTCGATTCAATTTATCTAATGCCTCTTGAAACTATGTAAGATCTTGATTACTATGCCCCTAACCTACCCCCCCAACAAAAGAAAAAAAAATCAGTAGGACATTTAAACAAGCTGGGCAGAAGGGAAATGAAAAACTGCTCTACTTACTAGATTGATGAGGAATGTTAGTATCTGGTTGTTCTTTACTATTTAGACATACATTTTGTTATGTATGCTGACTGGCATTAAAGTCGATACATATAAAAACACACTAGATGATGGTTGTAATGTATTTTTTTCTCAAATGATGCTTGACTGGAAGTTGAGAATATATGCAGTCTAGACTATGAATCTGAATATGTTGTGTGCTTGGCAATGCATTTAAAGATAATTCATACAACATCGAAAACACTTGAAACTAACTCTTTCATTGGCCAAAATAATGAAGTTTGTTCCACTGATTCTGTATTTGATTTCTAAATTGGTCTAATGACGATTTTCATTGTTTGGATGTGTGTTGAAATAAGCATTTCTTTCTTTAGGCATTTGTTCAGTTCAGCTTTCGTTCTTTCTTTCTTTCTTTCTTTCATTTTAACCCTCTCTCTTTAGCTCTCTTTTCCTTATGTTCTGGTGGACTATAAGCCAAAAATTCTGGTAACAATTGGGGAAACTAGGTGTCCCAAATGGCATAACACACTAATTGCAGGATTTTTTAGATAAGGCTATCATCAAGGAAACTAGGTGTCCCAAATGGCATAGCATACTAATTGCAGGATTTTCTAGATAAGGCTATCATCAACACATCTCATTTAAGCTTTTCCATTGACAATTGAAAATTGAAAGAGGAGGAAAAAGATTCTTTTCAACCAATTAATAACGCTCTTATGTTTATCTAGGTGAGCCATTTTGCTTTGTTCTTCCAGGACCATTCTAAAGACTGCTTTCTCTTTAGTGAATCTGATAATTTCATAATGATATTTCAAAGCGGCACAGGAGGATAAGACTGAATCTCATGACATGAGGCACCAAAGAGAAATTGTCTTTTGTTTTTTAGTTCTGAAAGAAAAAAAGAAAAACCTAAATGACACGTGTTAGATTGTTACCACCAATGTATTTTGTTTCTTGTAGGAAGCACAAGAGAACGTGGTGTTCTCTTTACAAAACAATTTCAAATCTAATTGGAGAAAACCGTCTGTTTAGTAGCTTGCGGAACGTATAAGCATCAATCATTAGAAGTAAAATCTAATTCTTCCATATATGATGTTATGGCTGGTTATTTTGGCGCTGACTCTAGTGATGATCATGGTTGAATGAAGAACCATTGGATACTTCCTGAAGTTCATGTTAATGACGGTTTAACATAGAACAGTGATAAGTAGGCCAATATGACCTTACCATCTTTTTATGTGTAAATTCGGAGCAACCATGAGTTAAGTACACATGGCAGCATTAACACTAGTTTGAAGCGATTCTGCTGATTTTGGAGCGATGTTTCACACTATAGAACTGACTCATTAATTCTCTTCATAAGTTTGTCATATATAATAAATGGGTTAGTTCATTTAGCATTGTTAATACACGTTCTAACTTGTGGATTGATCAATTTAACCTATTTAGGGATGACAATAAGGTAAAGTGGGAGTAGATAGTGCCTTCCTACTCTTTAATCCTATGTAGAAATCGTAATGGGTAAGTACTCATTTATTTTTTTGCTATCCATATTTGTATTCGTCTAAAATATTTGATATTTTAACTCTAACTGAATTTGAAAAAAAATCACTTTTAATATATGTATATGAAATTACTCAATATTTGAAACACTTGAAATGTAAAAGAAAAGTAATAAATATTGGATGCTTTATAATTAAGTAATCTATTTGATATTTAATACTTGATATTCACTCAATAATTTTTTTTTAAATTATAAATTGTTATAAAAATTATTTTACAATAAAAAATTTTAATAAACTAAAATTAAAAACAATAATTTCAATAACACTAATAGCATGAAGTTTTATATAATAATTTATATTTTTTAAATATTAGATATTAGGTATCCAATTTCCCATTCATATTACAAATATAAGCTATCTAAAATCAATATTCGCACATGTTCAATATTTGACAGGTAATTACATTTTACTATTCATACCATATAAAGTCATCAACATGGGTCCAACCCACCAAGTTGACCTATTTAACCCACCAAGAACGAGTGTGAGGTTTTCAATTTCTCAACATGTATAATAATTGATAAATTTTGATCTGATTCACTTAACTTGTGAATTATACGAACCAATTTATGTAACTCGGGGGTTGGCTCACTTTTTTTTATTTGTGCAAATTGAACCAAGCACCCTAGCTCATTCATTAACGGTACCTATAGTCCCATATAGTCTTTACCTTCCACCAAAAAAAAAAAGTTCTCATGTAATGTAGTAATAAAAATTGAAAATTGAAAATTAAACCCTAATCCCCACTATTCCTTAAGGGTGTGTTTGGGAGGGGGATTTTGGAGAAGAGAAGGAAAGAGAAAGAAATATGGTAACCTTCCACTTGTTTGTTTTTTAAAATTTTGGAGGGGAAGGAAGTGGAGGATTTTAAGTTAACCTTTCTTAACTCTCCTCTTTTTTAATTTTAATTACCTCAAATTGGAGAAGTTTTTGTGGATCCAAACAAGGGGAGGAAAAATCATCTCTTAACCTTTCCTTCCCTCCCCTTCCCTTTCCCTTTAATTTCTCCCCTTCCCTTCCCCTCTTCATTCCCAAACAGACCCTAAGGGTTTGGGAGAGGAAAAATGGAGGGGAAGGGAAGGGAAGGGAAAGAAATTTAGTAACATTCCCTTTGTTTGGTTGTTAAAATTTTGAAGAGGAAGGAATTGAAAGATTTTATGTTAAACCCTTTGTTAATTTTAATTACCATACGGGTGTGTTTGGGAGGGGAAGGGAAAATTATCACTTAACCTTTTATTCTCTCCCCTTTCCTTTCCATTCAATTCCTCCCCTTCCTCATTCCCAAACAGACCCTAAGGGTGTGTTTGGGAGGGGATTTTGTGTAACAATCCCAATCCTTTGGTTCCTTTTAGTGAATTAAATAATATAATACAATATGCTTCAGGATTGGTGAGTTACTACTACTTCTACCTGAGTAAATTTTAACTTTTACCAAGTTAAATGATTAAGTGTTATTAGTTTGAGAATTCTACACTCGGGATACTCACATGTAATGCAGCGGAAATAATATAACTAAAATAAACATATATATATTTACATTCATAATTCATTTAAATTAGTTTTAGTTTTTGTGCAACAAACATATACCTATAGATATTTGAGAGTGTCAACTAGCGTAAGGAGACAACAAACCTATCACTTATACTTATTTAACAAAAATCGCTAGTGGATACCTATCTCACATATCCTAATACATATATACCCTCAATTCATACACCAAAAATCATCATCCTGATCCTTTCCCAAAAATGAAAATAAGGATTCATGGTATCAGGCATGTAAAAAATATACCACACAGACTCTAGACCTCATGCGGTCAAGGTGTAGGAGGAACTTCTAATACAAAAATAATTCATAATTCCTTCACAACTGGGAAATACCCTAAGAATGGTATTTCTACCATCTCCACTTCCATATCTAGCAGAACCTGATATCTAGGCATCTAATACACACCAACATTTTATATGAGAATAAATCTCAATAGCAATAACAACTGGTTTTAAAAACTACTTATTTGTACCATCGTACTCTTAAGGAAAACACTACATTCTTCTTATCCTCATAATAAAACATTATGCCTATTGGGATGCAATGCATGAATTATACAATTATATCATCACCTACTCAAAGCATCTGCCATTACGTTTGCCTTTCTTGGATGGTATTTTAATTCAAAATCATAATCCTTAATAAACTCCATCCACCTTCTCTGCCTCATATTTAACTCCTTCTGATTGAAAAGGTATTGGAGACTTTTGTGGTCACTAAATACCTCAAATTTAGACCTATAGAGGTAATGTCTCTAAATTTTCAAGAAAAACACTATGGCCGCTAATTCAAGATCATGGGTTGGATAATTTCTCTCATGGGGTCTCATTTTCCTAGACGCATATGCTACTACTATTTTATTTTGTATCAAGACACACCCTAGGCCCTTTTTGGATGCGTCGCAATATAGTTCAAAAATTTCTAATGGATCTAGAATGATTAAGACATGTGCCGTAGGCAGTTTTTCTTTTAGAATTTGAAAACTATGTACACATTTGAAATCCCATACAAATGGAACATCTTTCCTAGTCAATTTAGTTAAAGGAAATGCTATTTGCGAAAACCCTTGAATAAATCTCCTATAATAACTGGCTCCAAGAAAACTACAAATTTTCATCACTGTTGTAGGTCTCTCCCAACCAACTACTACTGTAACAACCCGGTTATTAAATAAATTAAAATTTGGTAAAATAAAATTTGATTTTGTTGAAATTGAATTAAGGAAAATTTTTTGAACTTTTAGCAAAAAATTTGAGAATTTTTTAGAATTAAATTGTATTCAATAGTGGGACTTTAATCTACCTGAGAAACCTGGCGGATAATTTTACGAAGCTTGCGATCATTTGAAAATTTCCAAATTCCTTCTATATCATCCTAAATTTTGCCTAGATCAGAGAAATGCGTCCGAAACTTAGTTAAAGCAAAAGGAAAAGAGACTACAATGCCCTTAGGGGCCCTAAATATTCAAACCCCTCTCATTTTCTCTCATTTCTCCCATTTTTTCCTCTCATGCAACATTTCTCTCTCTCTCTCTCCTCTCCCGCACACATCACCCACGCCTACCACCTTCACCACGCCCGTCCACTGTCCAGCCGAGTTACGGTCGCCTGTTGCTACCAGAAGGTCCAGTAGCTCAGCCCGATGCCACAGCAAGCCACCGCAGCAATTGACGACCGCCATAGCTGCTGGAAAACAGCCCTTTTTCCTTCTCAACGAGTTTTTCTTTTGCCATTGTGACCTCCGCCATCCGACGTCGTCTGGTGACACCGCCACCATCGTTGGGAAGCTTGAGCTGCCAGCTTCCTCTAAAAGCTTCTAGTGGGTGAATGCTGCAGCCATGCGCCCAGAACGGAGGAAAAATCATCCATCGTGTGTCAACCTTCTCTGTCAGAAAATGTCGTCCAAACGGTCGTGTCTCGCCAAACGGACCCCAGATCTGGCCTCCTCAAGTTACGAGCTACATTCTGGTTATTTTTTGACCCCAGTCGCCGTGCTCCACCGTGCACTGTTGCCAGAACTACTGAAAAATCACAGAATTTAGATCTCAAGCCCCCGGAGCCTCTGGTATAATTTAAAATACCTTAATTTGATGTTTTCCTGTAGTTTTTATGATGAATGTTTCTTAAGGATTGAACCTAAGCGAAAACTTGGCATTATTGTAGGGAAATAAGAATTTAAAGGAAGCGAGGTGCAGAAGGAGATCGAAGGGAGGCCAAGACCATATTTTTCTAGTTATTCTCTGGGTAGTTTGACAATTCTTGAAAATAGTGTCCCACGATTTCATATGTGTATGTTTGTTTTTGCCAGCTTTGATAGGACATTATTGCAAACTTACATTCTTGATATTATTTATGTTCACTAGCTAAAATCATAGAAATAAAGCTAAATTAAGTTAGGCAAATAAGCACTATAGCTAAAGGTGATAAGATATATTGTATACTGACAAAAAGAAAAGAAAAGAAACGCAACTGATAGGGAAAAACATAGATAGGTACACGATTTATGATATGTGGCCAGAGGTAATCCACACGGGCGACTTAGCAAGGTGTGGCCGAAGGTGCTCCATGCCCATGACCTAGTGTTCGTGATTATGCTATGTACATGGCCGAGTGACCACGATTTACGATGTGTGGCCAGAGGTGATCCACACGAGCGACCTAGCGAGGTGTGGTCGAAGGTGCTCCATGCCCATGACCTAGTGTTCGCGATTACGCTATGTACGTGGGCGAGTGACCATGATTTACGATGTGTGGCTAGAGGTGATCTATACGGGCGACCTAGCGAGGTGTGGCCGAAGGTGCTCCATGCCCATTACCTAGGGTTTGTGATTACGCTATGTACATGGCTGAGTGACCACAATTTATGATGTGTGGCCAAAGGTGCTCCACACGGGCGGCCTAGTGAGATGTGGCCAGAGGTGCTCCATACCTATGAACTAGGGCTCACAGTGATTTCATAAAAGTGGCCTAGTGTCCAAATAACACCCCAGGCACTCCATTAACTTAGATGGAAGAATGTAAAAGCTAATACATAATTAAATTGCATAATGCCACAATAACACGTGTAATTTCATTTAAATACATTTCATTGAAAGAGAATGTCTAATTTTTTTTATGTGTTAACATCTAAAGTATCACGTAATGCTTGCCTGATTTCATTTGTGGGTAACATTATGTTTTATTATCAAGAATGTAAATTAAAAATGTTTTGGTGCTTGCACCCTGATACATATTAGTTATTCTTAAAACTTGAATTGTTAAACTACTGGAAAACTTATGTTT
Source organism: Senna siamea (assembly GCA_031216115.1). NCBI lineage: Eukaryota > Viridiplantae > Streptophyta > Magnoliopsida > Fabales > Fabaceae > Senna > Senna siamea. Next base: position 19,917,285 of record CM062363.1, on the reverse strand, counting down.
CTCATTATTATGCTAATGTGTATCGATACGGATGCTTAGAAGGGCAGCGAGATAGGAGTTCTTTTTGTTCTGAGGAAAAAATTGTAACCTTTATGTTTGAGTCCTAGTTCAGATTTATTTGGTTTATAATTAGGGTTATTCTTTTGGGCAGCAGACATAGGATATATGAAGGACCGGTCCATCTTTGAAATTCTTAAAGGGGTCTGAGTGACAGGATTGTTGTCTCCTGACTTCCTATGGACGGGTACTTCATATATCCTGACACGTGTTTATAGAAATGTAATGGACACTATTGATTATGTATTTAATTGAATTACATGGATGCTTTAATTCCACTGTGTAGTTAGTATATTTTGATCTATTCTGCTGTGCATGTAAGTTTTAATCTGAGCAAAAGATCTCGAACCTAATCCGCTTAAATTAATTCAATGGTATAACTACTTAGACATTAATTAAATAAAAGATAAAGATAATGTACCGAACCTATCTGTTTATATCAGAGTTAACAATAAAACTAGATAGGGGCGTTACATTAAGTTGATATTAGAGCACAGCTACCTAGGTTAGAAATGGGGTAGATTTCCTCAAGTAAGGGACTAATTGAGGTTAGTCGGCTGTACCTAGGCTAGCTTGTATTGTGTTTTGAACTTGGGGAATGGAGCATTAGGTTTGGGAAGATGGAAGTTCTTGTTGATGTTATATGCTATCTACTTAATAATCTGTTATTAAGCCTAATTACCTCAGTAATACTTGTTTTGAAGATTGGCAGCATGGCACCGGCATGGAGAGGTAGACCACAGACCCTAAGATACTGGAGTAGATGTGAACAAAATTATGCAGACCATGCGAGACATAGAAGATGCTATGAGAGCCCAAGCTGCGATCCAGTAGAGAGCTCCGCCAAGCCCGCAGGCAAGTGAAGAGACCCAGACAAGGGCAGAACAAGTGAAGACTCAAGCAGGTGGAGGTTGGGCTGATTTTCAGAGAGCTAGGCTTCCCATTTTCGATGGCCTGGTGAATTCAAAGAAGGCCGAAGAGTGGGTTCAAAAGATTAAAGAACTGTTTGAAGTTTTGGGGACCACAGAGCCGCAGAAGGTCACTTTCGCTGCCTACAAGCTAGAGAGAGAGGCGAAACATTGGTGGAGAGGGACGAAGCAACTGATGGAGGCTTAGGGGACCCCGATTACTTGGGAGAGCTTCAGAGATACATTCCTGGAGAAGTACTTCCCTTAGAGCGAGCGTAATGCGAAGGAGGGGAAATTCATGCAAATCAAGTAGAAAGGTAGGCCTTTCGAAGAACATCTAGCCAGGTTTGAAGAGTTGTCCAAGTTCTCTTTGTACCTGAAGTGGAGACCCGATGGAGCATGGAAGGCCATGCACTTAGAGAATAGCTTAGACCTAGATTTGTATCACATAGTGGCCTTATAGGAGATTAGAGACTACCCGACGCTAGTAAATAGTGTAAAATAGCCTCCAGGTCCTTGGCCACACTACAGCAAAAGAAACAGGAGGTTGACCCCTTTAAGAGAAAGAGCCCAGTCGGATTCAGCAGAGGTTGTGACAGGAAGTTCCATAAGAGCTAGACTGGGAAGAAGCCAGTGGGCACTCCGACACTCCATCGTGACTTTTCAAAGTATGGGAAGAATCACGGGGATAGGCCATATCTGATGGGGCAGAATGGGTGTTATAGATGTGGAAAGCCAGGACACATCACCCGAAACTGCCCGACCCTGAGGAAGCCAGAGGAACCTGCTAGACCTCTTACCAAGGGAAGGGTGTATACCTTAAAGGGGAAGGAGGTGGCTCAGTCTGAAGATTTGATGAAAGGTACATGCTTTATTAACGATATTCCTTTTATTGTATTATATGATTCTAACACCACCCATTCCTTTATTTCAGTAGACTATGTTCACAACTTGAAATTACCCACAACCACCTTACCTTATGAACTTTCCATAGCTATACCTACCAATGAACATGTTTATACATCTTTGATTTTTTTAAACTGTTCTATCGTAATTGCAAACAAAACCTTTATGGTAGACCTTATCTGTTTACCCATGGTTGACCTAGATGTCATCCTTGGTATGGATTAGCTCTCTTCAAAAAATGTTATCTTGGACTGCTTAGCTGTGACTTTCATAGACACTAGGCCAGTAAATGTGAGGATAGAGAGGAAAAACCAGAGGATAGGTTTCTTATGTTCCTCGGAGGTAGAAAGTCAGCAGAAGTTAGAAACCATATCTATTGTCAAAGAGTTTCTAGATGTGTTTTCGAAAGATATTTTGAAAGAGAAATAGAGTTTTCCATAGACCTAGTTCTTGGGGTAGGGCCAATTTCTATAGCACCCTATAGGATGTCTCTGATGGAGTTAAAGGAGTTGAAGGAGCAGATAGAGGATCTTTTAGTAAAACAATTTATTAGGCCTAGTGTGTCGTCATAGGGAGCTCCTGTGCTGTTTGTTAAGAAGAAGGAAGAGAGTATGAGGATGTGCATAGATTATAGGCAGATGAATAAGGTAACAATAAAGAATAAGTATCCTCTCCCTAGGATCAATGAACTATTAAACCAACTGAAAGGGGCCACTATCTTTTCCAATATTGATATGAGATCGGGGTATCATCAGATTAGGGTTAGGAAAGAGGACATACCTAAGACCGCCTTTAAGACTAGGTATGGGCATTATGAATTCCTTGTAATGCCCTTTGGACTGACAAATACCCTAGCTATTTTCATAGATTACATGAACCACATCTTTAGACCCTACCTCGATCAGTTCGTAATGGTGTTTATTGATGACATATTAGTGTATTTTAGGGATAGACGGGAGTATGAGTAGCATCTAAGGACGGTGCTACAAATACTAAGAGAGAAGTAACTATACGCCAAGCTAGAAAAGTGTGAATTTTGGTTGCAAGAGGTCAAATTCCTAGGGCATGTGATCTCTAATAAGGGAGTGTCTGTAAACCCCAGTAAAATTGAGGCCGTAGTAAACTAGGAAAGACCTACTACGGTGACCGAAATCAAGAGTTTTCTAGGATTAGCGGGGCATTATAGGAGATTCATTCAGGGGTTTTTGTAGATAGCGATGCCAATGACCAAGTTAACCTAGAAGGATGTTCCGTTTGTGTGGGACATAAAGTGTGAACAAAGCTTTCAAACCCTGAAGGAGAAATTGACCACCGCACCTATACTCGTTATCCCTGACCCTTTAGAGAAGTTTGAGTTATATTGTGATGTATTTAAAAAGGTGTTAGGATGTGTATTGATGCAAAGAGGGCGAGTAGTGGCCTATGCTTTTAGGCAGCTAAGGCCGTATAAGAGAAACTACCCTACCCATGACTTAGAGCTAGCGGCCATAGTGTTTGCCTTAAAGATTTGGAGACACTACCTATATAGGTCTAGATTTGAGGTATTTAGTTACCATAAAAGTCTCAAATACCTCTTCGACCAAAAAGAATTGAATATGAGACAAAAGAGGTGGATGGAATTCATTAAGGACTATGATTTTGAGTTAAAATACCATCCAGGTAAGGCAAACGCTGTGGTTGATGCACTAAGTAGGAAGTCTCTCCACGTAGGTTGTCTAATGGTGAGCAAGATAGACTTAATAAAGAAATTTAGGAACATGAGGTTATCCACCTTGGTGTTACCGAATAAGATCTGTCTGAGCGAGTTGAGGATCGAGAACAACCTTAGGGTCCAAATCTCAGAAGCCCAGAAGGAGGATGAATTCCTAAGATCCCTAAAGGATTCGAAGGAGTTCACAAGAGAGGCCGACGGGATGGTAACTTTTCAGGGTAGTATGTATGTCCCTAAGATGGGAGGACTAAGGGATAAGATTTTATAGGAAGCTCACCAAAGTAAGTACATTGTCCATTCTGAAACCACCAAGATGTATCAGGACTTAAAGGATAGGTTTTGGTGGCCAGGAATGAAGAAGAATATAGCGGAGCATGTATCTAGGTGCCTAGTGTGTCAGCAGGTCAAGATTGAACATCAGAAGCCTGCTGGGTTATTACAACCCTTGGACATTCCTGAGTGGAAATGGAACGAGATTTCTATGGACTTTGTAGTTGGACTGCCTAGAACCCAATCAAGGAATGATGCTATCTGGGTTATATTGGATAGGTTAACTAAGTCCGCTCACTTTCTCCCCATTAGGATTAACTACTCCTTGGATAGACTAGCATAGTTATATATCCAGGAGATAGTAAGACTTCATGGGGTACTCATTAGTATTGTCTCGGATAGGGATCCCAAGTTCACCTCTAGGTTTTGGAGAGCCCTGCAAGAAGCCTTTGGAACTAGGCTAAATTTTAGTACAGCCTATCATCCTCAAATTGATGGACAAACGGAGAGAACCATTCAGACGTTAGAGGATATGCTTAAGGCTTGTGCCTTAGAGTACCAGGGAAACTGGGAAAAGAGTCTGCCACTGATTGAGTTTTCGTACAATAACAGCTTCCACTCTAGTATAGGCATGGCTCCCTATGAGGCCTTGTATGGGAGGAAATGTAGGTCGCTATTATGTTGGTATGAGGTGGGTGAGAGGCAGTTGTTAGGTCCTAAATTAGTACAATAGACCACTGATCAGATTAAGATGATCAGAGAAAAGTTGGCAAAAGCTTAGGACAGGCAAAAAAGCTATGCTGACAAGAGGAGAAGGCCCCTAGAATTTGAGGAAGGAAGCCACATTTTTCTGAAAGTGTCCCCGACTACTAGGATTGGTAGAGCTATGAAGTCTAGAAAGCTAAGTCCCAGATACATTAGACCTTTTCAAATATTGAAGAGAGTGAGTCCATCAGCATACCAAATAGCCTTACCCCCACACTTATCCAACCTTCACAATGTTTTCCATGTCTCTCAGCTCTGAAAGTACATACCAGATCCCTCCCATATACTTGACGCCAGTACTATACAATTAAAGGAAAATCTGACTTATCAGCCGAGACCTATTCAAATCATCGGTACTGGGGTTAAGACCCTAAGGAATAAGGCTACCTGGGAATGGGAAGAGGACATGCGCAAGAGCCATCCAGAATTATTCTCATGAGGTATGTATAAATTTCAAGGATGAAATTATTTAAGGGGGGAAGAATGTAACAACCCGGTTATTAAATAAATTAAAATTTGGTAAAATAAACTTTGATTTTGTTGAAATTGAATTAAGGAAAATTTTTTGAACTTTTAGCCAAAAATTTGAGAATTTTTCGAAATTAAATTGTATCTGATATTGGGACTTTAATTTGCCTGAGAAACCTTACAGATAATTTTGTGAAGCTTGCGATCGTTTGAAAATTTCCAAATTCCTTCTATATCGTCCTAGATTTTTCCTAGATCGGAGAAATGCGCCGAAACTTAGCTAAGGCAAAAGGAAAAAAGACTAAAATGTCCCTAGGGGCCCTAAACATTCAAACCTCTCTCATTTTCTCTCATTTCCTCTCATTTCTCCCATTTTTTCCCTCTCATGCAACATTTCTCTCTCTCTCTCTCCTCTCCTGCACACATCACCCACGTCCACCACCTTCACCATGCTCGTCCACCATGCGACCGAGTTCTGACCGCTATTCTTGTTGGAAGGTCCGATGGCTCAGCGACGTCAGCAAGCCACCACAGAGATCGACGGCGCCACGACCAGAAAAATGACCCTTTTTCCTTCCCGTCACATTTTTCTTTCGCCATTGTGATCTCCACTGTCCGACGCCGTTCAGTGACACCACCACCACCGTTGGAAAGCCTGAGCTACCAGCTTCGTCTGACAGCTTCCAGCTGGTGAACACTACCGCCATGCACTCAAAACAAAGGAAAAATCATTCGTCGTGTGTCAAACTTCTCTGTCAAAAAATGTCATCCAAACAGTCGTGTCTCGCCAAATGGACCCCAGATCTGGCCTCCTCGAGTTTTGGGCTACATTCTGGTGTATTTTTTGACCCCAGCCACCGTGCGCCTCTATGCGCTGCCATACGCCGTCGCTAGAACTGTTGGAAAATCACAAAATTTAGATCTTGAGCCCCCAGAGCCTCTGGTATAATTTAAAATACCCTAATTTGATGTTTTCCTATAGTTTTTATGTCGACTGTTCCTTAATTATTAAACCAAAGCAAAAACTTGACATTATTGTAGGGAAATAAGAATTTAAAGGAAGCGAGGTACAGAAGGAGATCGAAGGAAGTCCAATACCAGCTTTTTCTAGTTATTCTCCGAGTAGTTTAACAATTCTTGAAAATAGTGTCCCACGATTTCGTATGTGTATGTCTGTTTTTGCCAGCTTTGATGGGACATTATTGCAAACTTACATTCTTGATATTATTTATGTTCATTTGCTAAAATCATGGAAATAGAGCTAAATTATGTTAGGCAAATAAGTACTATAGCTAAAGGTGATAAGGTATATTGTACACTAACAAAAAGGAAAGAAAAGAAACACAGCTAATAGGGAAAAACATAGATAGGTACACGATTTACAATGTGTGGCCAGAGGTGAACCACATGGGTGACTTAGTAAGGTGTGGCCGAAGGTGCTCCATGCCCATGACCAAGTGTTCGTGATTACGCTATGTACGTGGTCGAGTGACCACGATTTACAATGTGTGGCCAGAGGTGATCCACATGGGCAATCTAGCGTGGTGTGGGCGAAGGTGCTCTATGCCCATGACCTAGTGTTCGCGATTACACTATTTACATGGCCAAGTGACCACAATTTAAGATGTGTGGCCAAAGGTGCTCTACACGGGCGGCCTAGTGAGGTGTGGCCAGAGGTGCTCTATACCTATGAACTAGGGTCACGGTGATTTCATAAAAGTAGCCTAGTGTCCACATAACACCCCAGGCGCTCCATTAACTTAGATTGAAGAATGTAAAAGCTATTACATAATTAAATTGCATAATGCCGTGATAACATGTGTAATTTCATTTAGATACGTTTCATTGAAAGATAATGTCTGATTTTTTTTATGTGTTAACATCTAAAGTATCATATAACGCTTGCCTAATTTCATTTATGGGTAACATTATGTTTTATTATCTAGAATGTAAATTGAAAATGTTTTGGTGCTTGCACCTTGATACATATTAGTTATTCTTAAAACTCGAATTGTTAAACTACTGGAAAACTTGTGTTTCTCATTATTATGCTAATGTGTATCAGATACGAACGCTTAGCAGAGCAAGGAGATAAGAGTTCTTTTTAGTCTGAGGAAAAACTTGTAACCTTTATTTTTGAGTCCTAGTTCAGATTTATTTGGTTTAAAACTAGGGTTATTCTTTTAGGCAGCAGACATAGGATATATGAAGGACCGGTCCATCTTTGAAATTCTTAAAGGGGTCTGAGTGACAGGATTGTTGTCTCCTGACTTCCTATGGATGGGTACTTCATATATCCTGACACGTGTTTACAAAAATGTAATGGACACTATTGATTATGTATTTAATTGAATTACATGGATGCTTTAATTCCACTGTGTAGTTAGTATATTTTGATCTATTCCGCTGTGCATGTAAGTTTTAATCTGAGCAAAAGATCCTGAACCTAATCCGCTTAAATTAATTCAATGGTATAACTGCTCAGACATTAATTAAATAAATGATAAAGATAATGTACCGAACCTATCTATTTATATCAGAGTTAACAATAAGACTAGATAAGGGCGTTACAACTGCTTCTTTCTTACTGGGATCTATTACTACTCCATTTCTTGTGATTGCATGACCTAAGAATTATACCTCTTCTAACCAAAACTCACATTTCTCAAGTTTAGCATACAATTGCTTTTCCCTAAGCAACTGAAGCAGAATCCTAAGATGATATTCATGCTCTTCGCTACCTTTAGAATACATAAGAATGTCATTAGTAAACAGTACCATAAATTGATCAAGGTAGGGTCTAAAGATACGATTCATGTAATCCATAAAAATAACTGGAGCATTTTTCAATCCAAATGGCACTACAAGAAATTCATAATGCCCATATCTAGTTCTAAAGGCTGTCTTAGGTATCAACTAATATAATATATCTTCTATTCTAGGAAGGGGATATTTATTCTTCACTGTCACCTTGTTCAATTGCCTATAGTCTATACACAATCTTAAGAAAACCTAACAAACAACACTGGTGCTCCCCATGGTGAAGCACTAATTCTAATAAATTATTTTTCTAAAAGATCCTCTATCCGCACCTTCAGTTTTGTCAACTCTAAGGTAGACATCCTATAGGGTGTTGTAGAGATTGATCCCATTCCAGGAATCAACTTTATAGAGAACTCTACTTCTCTTTTAGGTGGAAGACTTAAGATTTCTTTGGGCAAGACATATGAAAATTCATTTACTACCAAAATAGTATTAAGCTTATGTTGAATCTCAACTCAGAAGAACATAGAAAATGCATTCTCTAATTCTTTTCCTCATTACTCCTATTCACTAGTAAGGTATCTATAAAAGTCACAGATTTTTCTGAACAATCGAAGATTACATTGCTTATAGACAACCAGTTCATCCCAAGAATAATGTCCAAATCCACCAAAGGTAAAAAAATCAGATCAACAACAAATGATTTGTCCTAAACAATAATTAGGCAATTCAAACAGGATAAAGAAGTTAAAACCTACTCTCTTATTGGAATAGAAATAGACAATTGGTAAGGTAAGCTAGCCACAGGTAAATTTAATCTCTTCACATATTCCAGTGAAATGGGTAACACCAGTATCAAATAGTACAATTAAAGATATATGATTTATTAAATATTTACCTTTCATTAAATCATCAGACTGGACCACTTCCTTGTCTTTGAGGGTATAGACTCTTCCAATAGTGGGTGGTCTAGTGTTGTTACCCTATTTCTTCCACTCTGGGCAATCCTTACGAAGTGCCTTGGTGCTCCAGATGTCGAAGGAAGGTTGGGTCAACTAAGGTCTAGTGTCAGCGTGGGGAGCTATTTTGCACTGAGCATAAGTACTTTGATTGCCACGATTGCAGTTACAACTACAAAGCCGCCGGACATGAGGTGATCGAGAGGGAAAATCCAATGGTCAAAGATGCAAAGATCCTGAAATTATTAGCATAAGCTAGTTTAAGCGTGATCATCTTCCATTCTACACAGTCAAGTTTTGATCCTCTTATCCCTATGAGATATCGGAAATTATTAGCAGAAGCTAGTTTAAACGTGTGTGGAGTGGAGAGATTGTTACTAAAGATGAATTAATTTTGTGATAATCTATTTTTGATCAAACTTTGATTTTCTTTTAATTTTTTAATTTCTTTTTTTTTGGGTTTGGAAATGATAAATTATTATGATTTACAATATTTTCCATCCATGAAAGCCTCTTGTGATTTACTATATTCGCTGTCTATGAAAGCCTCTTGTGATTTATGATAGTTGCCATCTATTTCTACTTACAAATCTAGGATCTAGGCTTATAAACTAAGAAGATTTGAGTAGTGAAAAGATGAAGAAAGAAATTTTAGATATAAATAAGACTCTTAGGTATTCAAATTCTAGGTGGTGTGTTCCTATCTGGAAAATTATGGAAGAAAGAGAGAAAAAATGAAAAAAAGATAGATATGCCCTTGGTCCAAGTCAACAAAAATTTTGATGTGGATTCAATAGATTTGATATGGCAATTGACCGTTAGTATTTGGATGGAAAAACTAACAGATGTAATTATTAGCAAGATTTTGAAAATTTAAAGAAGTTCCTTGTTAAATTTTAAAACTCAAGAGGGTTTTGTGCAAATAAGTCAAAGTTCAGGAAAGTTTTGTGCATTTTAGCCTTTTAAAAATTGAATTGGTAGAAAAATTAGTTCATGGTTCATTGGTAATATTATATTAATTTTATATTATAATTAAATAGATTTAATAAATAAAATAAATATACTTTATAATTTTATTACATACAAACTAAAATAAATATATAACATCTTTTACATCTTTTTAAAAAATTAATATATGATTGGATAAATAAAAAATTAAAAAAGAAAGAAAGTGTGTAACATTTACTATAAAAAAAATTAAAAAAGCTTAACATTTATTGATATTTGTTTCCCTCTTTTTCTCTTAACATTTCTTGTTTGAATAATACAGATAGATGTTTTTAAGGACATGTGAGACGTCATATTTTAATAATGAAATAAAATGTTAATTAATTATGGTTAACAAGAGAAGGGAAAAAACATATATATGTATGTAACCTGACCAACCCATTCTAAATCTGACATAACCTGACACTTGTTTATTAATGAATGATCGATTGGTTTCAATTCCCATCTTTTTGACTCAAAGAATAGTTAGGTGGTTTGATGACCCAAAAAAACCTGGCCTAACCCAATTGTTGCTCACCCTTACCTGTTGGGCTTTTTAGCAGCGGTTTTATCCTTCGCTAAAGTGTGTTTTAATATTATTACAACGAATATTATTGTTGCTATAAATTTTGTTTAAATAATTAATTTAACAAAAGTTATGGTGACAATAATATTTATTGCAAAAAAATTTAGCATTGGAAAAAATCGCTGCTAAAACTCCTAGCAGGCGCCCAGCAGGAAACTCCCAGCAGAGAATTTGGACGCTATAACTATGGCTTAAGTCGAATCATCCTAGTATATATACTTGTGAATAATGTGCTAGGAATGGGATCCATCGAGGGATGGTGATTCCTTATCCATATGATTTGTTGAGATACGGAGTGGATGTGATCTGTTTAGGACAGTGATGCCTTGAGTATAACCCCACCTATCTAAGATGAAGTGAGATGAACTATCTGGGATAGTGATCCTATAGGCTAAGAGATGATCTATCTAAGACGATGCTCTATGTTCATACTTGGATGCACTGAGGAATGCCCTAGTAAGTACTATGATTTAGGACCATTTAAGAAACTCATTAATGAAGAACTAGTGTGGTGTGTTATGGTTAATAGATAGGAATGTTTTCCAGTAGTGTGTTCTTTTGAGTGATGCCTTCTTGGAAGTTATTTGACCAAAAAAACTCACAGAACTCTCATGTTTGGAAATTGTGGCCTGTGTGCCTACTTGGATCTAGTATGGTACGTTATGGTGAATAAGAATGAATGTTTGCCACTAGTGTGTTCTTTTGATCAATGCCTTCTTGGGAGTTATCCAACCAACAAAACTTATACATCTCTCATAATTTGGAAACTGTAGCTTGCGTGCCTATTTGGATTATGATTTTTTATTCCTTGTCTATATCTAAAATTGTTCATATTAATGCAATGTATGTGGAAAATTTAAAAAATGTACCCATTAAGATAAATATTGTCCATTGTATACATTAGTGCATTTCATAAGTACAGGGTCATTACATGGCATGGCATTAGATGAAATCCAAAGTAAAAATTTTTTAGCTGAGATTATGAATGCATGATTTTTTGTATTCGTAAGGCTGGTACTATAAACGAATTTTAAATCGAGTTTCCTGATTACTAAAATTTCTAATCTCATTGTGCATTGATGTGTCCACATGCCTAGGTATTGGGAGTTTTTAGAGCTAGATGCTGAGGTGGTGGACATTATTTTATGGGGATTTTTTTTATTGTGATAGATGCTTTGGTACTGATGGTTATTGTACCTCTGATGCCCTTGTGGGCTAATGATGATGATAGTAGATACGTAATAGTATTGTGAAGGCTAGTATTTTTGTTGTCTAAAAATAAGGATGGAATTTTTGTATGTATGATATATAGCATAAATTTTTTATCCACTAGTAGTTGGCTAGAATCCAAGAGGTATACATGTTACCTTTGGAGCTCCCACTCATCTTTTAACATGATATTGTATATACCCTTACAAATAAGATAAATATATATGTGTATATTGAAATTTTTCTGCATGTGTATCTTTTTTGTTTATTAGCTTCCACTGACTTAAAAGTATAAATTAAGCATGTAAGATTCCTTAGTGTATTGACCAAAATTGAAAACTCTATTAAATTAAAGAACTTGGTAAAAAGTTAAAAATGAACGTGGGTAGAGGTGGTAGTAACCTACCAAACTTTTGGTATATGTATATTCACTACAAAAATTTGCAGTTTTAATGGTGATAAATGCTGCCACTAAAAGCTAATTAAAAAGTCGTCACCAATGACCTTTGGTGGTGACAAAAAGGTCATCATTAAAAATCTCATGACTAAAGATCTTTGATGGTGGCAAAATCGAATTGCCACTACATGTGCTTTCATTGGCGACTATGATTTGCCACTAAAGAAGGAACACTATCACCATAAATGGTAAATCTAGGAAGTCAAAAAGTCATCAAAAATACTAAGATTTAGTTGTGACATCAGTGTCGCTACCGGTGACATTAAAGTCGTCACTATAGGAGGATTTAATGGTGAGTTTAGAAAGTTGGCAGTAAAGTGGCTTTGGTTGCGACAAAACTGTTGCCACTGAATTTCTCTTTCAGTGGTGATATTAGAATCTTGAAGAGATCTCTAATCTCCCACTTGAGAGAGAAGTAGATTCTCTATAGATTTGATCCCTAAAATTGGACTTATATCCATAGCGCCCTATAGGATGTCTCTTATAAAATTTAGTAAATTGAAGGTTCAAATCAAAGATCTTTTAGCAAGTAGTTTATTTGACCCAGTACATCACCATGGGGTGCACAAGTGTTGTTTTTGAAGAAGGATGAGACTTTGAGGTTATGTATAGACTATAGGAAATTGAATTAGGTAATAATGAAAAATAAATTTGACCAGCTATGAGGAGTTGTTATATTTTCCAAAATACATTTGAGGTTAAGGTACTATCAGATCAGGGTAACAACGAAAGATATTCTTAAGACTTCTTTTAGGACCTGGTATGGGTATTATGAATTCCTTGCAATGCCATTTAGGTTGAAAAACACTTTAGCTATATTCATGGATTACATGAATTGAATCTTTAGACCCTATCTCGATTAGTTTGTGGTAGTGTTTATTGATGACACCCTTGTATACTCTAGGAGTAGGGAAGAACACGCAGAAGTGAAATTCATAGGCCATGTAATTACAAAAGATGGAATGGTAATGGATCCTAGTAAGACAGAGGCATTAGTGAACTGGTAGAGGCTTAAGATAGTGACGAAAGTTTGTAGTTTTTTTATACTAGCAAGATATTATAGGCGTTTGATTTAAGGATTTTACCAGATAACATTACCTTTGACTAGAATAACCAAAAAAGGTGTGCCTTTTTTTAGGACTTTCAAGTTTGAATAGAGCTTCTAAACTTGCAAAGAAAAACTTACCACTGCACCTATCTTAATTATCTCAAATCCCCTAGGAAGATTTGAAATATATTGTGATGCATCCAAGAAATGATTAGGGTGTGTACTAATGCAAGATAAGAAAGTGGTCCTTATGCCTAAAAAAAGCTTAGGCCACATGAGGAGAGTTACCCCACTCATGACCTTGAGTTTGTAGCTATAGTATTTGCATTGAAAATTTAGAGGCATTACTTATGTGGAATTAGATTTGAGATATTTAGTGACGACAAGAGCCTTAAATACCTCTTTGACCAGAAGGAGTTAAATATAAGGCAGAGGAGATGGATGGAATTTTTGAAGGATTATGATTTTGAGTTAAAATACCATTCAAGTAAAGCTAATGTAGTCGTGGATGCTTTAAATAAAAAGTTTCTCATATGGCTCAAATAATGGTCAACAAAATGAAGTTGATAGAGAATTTTAGGAACTTGAGCCTATCCATATTAATCCTACTTGATAGGATTTGTTTAGGTAAAATAAGGATTGAGTGTGATCTTAAAGCCCAAATTATTGAAGCCCAAAAGGAGGACGAGTTTTTAAAATCCCTAAATGACTCAAAGGAATTCACTAAGGCATTTGATGGAGTAGTGTTATTTGAAAATAGGATTTATTTTCCAAAACAAGGAAAGTCGAGGGTCAAAATTTTATAAGAGGCCTATAAGAGTGATTATATTATACTTCTAGAGCTACGAAGATTTGAAAAAGAATTTTTGGTGGCCAAGTATGAAGAATGTAACACCCCTATTAACCTGTGGTTCCTTTTAAGTGTTTACAGGTATAATGTATATAATTACCATAATAATGGTGTGTTACTATCTACTTGAGTAAATTTTAAACTTTTTACTAAGTTGATTAATTGAATACCATTTGGGTTGGTCTCTACTTTAGGGTTCTCTCAACATCACAGAGGAATAAATATTTATAGAATACACCTAGATTAACTTTACACAAACATGCATTCTTAATTAAATACAGTCAATTAAATATTGGGCATGGAGGCAACAATCCTACCACTCATAATCCCATCAATTAGTCTATTTATCAATTCAGCCTAATTCCTATACAGATAAGTTAGAATAGGCTATACAAAATAATCTTACACTAGCCTTTCTCAAAATATCATGAAGCCTAGCTCCATTCTACCATGTACTTAAGTTATTCAACTTAAAATAGTCTATATGCTTGGAATAGACACTTTTTCATACTTTACCTTCTTCTCCAGCCCAAAGGGACCAGCGCATCTCATACATGCCAACACTAAAATGAGAAATGAATCTTAGTAGCAATGCAACTTGTTACAAAATCTATTGACCTGTACCACCGTGCTTGCATAGAAAACTTTACATTCTTTCATCATAAAACATAATACATAGCACATACTATTGGGGTATAATGCATGTAATCATACTTTCAAACATATGTTCAAGTTTATGAATGTACATTTAAACATATCATCTTAAAAGCATGGGATGTTCATTCATCACATTTCTTTCATATAAAACATATGTGGGATAGTAATCATGCCATCATTTCACTTTCATAACATGTGAGTAGTACATAAAACATCCTAAGAGTAATCGGGAGCCAACAACAACTCCACGAACCACTGTTTATATGAATGAGCGTATGTCTATTTAGCCATGCCTTAACTTCTTTATATTCTGAGGCATCCCTCAGTGGATCCAAGTACCTTAATAGTCCCTACCCCTTTCTGGCAGATCATCCCTGACCAGCGGGATTCCTCCCTTTTGTCCTAAATGGGGCTGGTATAAACTCATAAAATCACCATCAACTCTACCCAGATCATTTCCTCTTTACTTTTGGGCGGATCATAGAACTATGGAATCACCACCATTCCTTCGAGGTGGATCACACTCTCGGTACGCTATTCTCTACATATACTCTAGGGTGAATCCAGCCATGCCCATGGTTTAACTCTAAGTATGTGTTTCTCATATGGCCTTTGCGAGATAACACTAAATTAAAGTTCACAACCATCACGGTGTTTTCAAAATCATCTAAGTTTAAGTGGGTGTTTAACCATCCCAATTTGTGGCACAACCATGGAATGCCCAATGGTCATCCTATACCGACAATTGGTCACTCGACCATCAGCCTATCTACCCTAAGGAATACACTTAGAATACTTTCCTCTTTTGTGTTTTGCTGCTCTCTCTTTATTTCACTATCCTAAGGGTCTCATCACCCAAAGGATTCGTGACTCTATCTTATGCATGTTACTCTTACATCCCTGGTTTAGATCCTTAGTTTGAGTGAAAATCTGGGTTAATTCCCTCTTAAAATGGTCAACTAAGCACATTACGCTAGTCAGAGAGTTGGCAGTCGATTTCCCTCTCTTTGGCAGTCAGCTACTAGCTTACTGTCTAACATTTCTACTTCTGGCTGAGGGCTATCAATCGGATGTTAGGGCTTGGCAGTCAGTTGCTAGCCTTGACAGTTGACTTTTAGGGGTCTAGTAGTCAGCTACTGGCCTTATAGAATTTTTTTAGGAAATAAAGAACATGATAGTCGACTTTCAGGGGTTTGGTAGTCGGCTACTAGTGCTCCGTCATGCATTTTTGGGCAGAGGATGTGCATGGCAGTAGATTTCCAAGGCTGGCAGTCAGTTGCTAGCGCTCGATTTAGTTGAAAAAAATTATGGTTTTACCCAGAGTTTGGCCCCAAAAATGTGTTCCTAGGTAATTTACTTAAATCATGAACTCAGTGCCATCATTCAAACATCATTTCTAATTCATAAAAGGCCCATATCCTAGATTAACATGCTCAAACTAAGATCAAACCATATCTCTCTTCACTTAGGGCAAAAACCTAACTTCAAAAATCATTCACAAGCATAAATAAACAAGGTAAATTAGCACACATTACTCAATAGCAGTTAAAAAAAAATAGAATGTAGGTTTTAAAAACCTTAAACTTGACTTAAAACATTCCAAAAATCATATTTATCAGTAAAATTTCTGCATATTTCAAAAATGGGGTTTAGGATGAATTGCTACCTTGATTCCTGGCAAGATGTGTGTGTTTGATGTGTTTAGAAGGCTCTCCCCTTGCTATAGAACTAATTTTTAGCTTTAAATCCGTCATTTCCTTTAGCAAAACTCCCCTTTTATACCTTAACTCACCCCTTTCTCTCTCTAGTTTCCCTTTTGCTTCTCTCTCTAAAAATGATTAGAGTTAAAAGTGTGTAAAGGGTTTATGGCTATAGCTAGGGTTTAAGGAAGTTTGGAGAAATTGCTATTTGGTCCCTGAGCTATTTTGCACTTTTAGACTCCCTCATTTTTCCCTTTTCAATTGAGTCCCTAGCTGCCTTTGGTTAAACCTTCATATATTTCCTTTCAATTTAATCCCTAGGCTAATGCAACTATATGCTCTAATGCAACATACATAAGCATTAAACATTAAATTAACAATTATCAAATATCTCTTTAATAATAATTAGAGGATATAGCTAAGTATGTTGCTAAGTGTTTGACATGCCAAAAGGTGAAAATAGAACACTAGAAACCTATAGAACTATTGCAAAACCTTAGGTATCCCTGAAGGGAAATGGAATAAGATCTTTATGAATTTTTTTGTAGGTTTACCTACGACCTAATCAGGAAACGATGCCATTTGGGTGATAATAGATTGATTGACTAAGTCCACACATTTCCTATCTATCATGATTACTTTCTCACTAGACAGATTAGTTGAGTTGTATATCAAGAAGATAGTGAGACTTCATGGGATTCCCTTTAGTATTGTTTCAGACAGAGAACCTAAGCTTACCTCTAAATTTTGGAGAGCATTATAAGAAGCCTTCAATACTAAATTGAAATTTAGTATTGCTTATCATTCTCAGACAGATGGAGAGACTGAGAGAACATTCCAGACCCCAGAGGACATGTTTAAAGCTTGTGCTTTAGAAAAAAAGAGGGAGCTGAGATAAGATCCTACCATTGGTAGAATTTTCCTACAAAAATAATTACCACTCTAGCATAGGGATGGATCCTTATGAGGCCTTATATAGGAAAGTGTTGATTTTAAAATAGGAGAGTGATAGGTGTTAGTACCTGAGTTTATCCAACAAACTACTAACCAAATTAAGATAGACAAAAAAGTTATTCTGATAAAAGGAGAAGACCACTAGAATTCAAAGACGGGGATCATGTTTTCCTCAAAGTTTCCTTTGTAATCAATTTTGGTAGATTTATAACGTTCAAAAATTTAAATCCCAGATTTATCAGACCATTTCAAATTTTGAGAAAAGTTAGTTTATCTATATACCAAATTGCTTTACCACCCTATTTTTCCAATCTTCACAATGTTTTTCATGTTTCATAAATTTGTAAATATATCTTAAATCCTTCACATATTCTTGATGCCATAATAGTACAACTAAAGGATAATTTAACTTATCACCCTAAGCTTCTGAGAATCATCGGGACTAAAGTGAAGCAACTTAGAAATAAAGCTATCCTATTTTTAAAGGTGTTATGGGACCAATTGTCACCTCAAGAGGCAACATGGTAAATGGAGCAAGACATGAGATGATCTTATTTTAAATTATTCAAATAGGTAAGTTCAAATTTTAAGGATAAAATTCTTTTAAAAGAAAGGAGAAATGTAACACTCGCTTATGCATAATCCCCAAAGTTTAACTCTTAATAATTTTGCCTATTTTGGTGTAGGAAATTCAATAAGTTCCTTGCAAGTTGAATGGAAGTAGGCATTGGGACTAAAATGAAAAGCAGGTAGGAATAGGGGTAAAATTAGCAATTTAGTAAGGAAGGCTTACTATAGCTAACCAAAATTTGAAACTTCCCTGCCAACATTATAAAGGCAATGTGGTAATTTCTCTATTTCGTAACTAGATAGCCTAGGAACTGAGTCTAAGAACCAAAGTGTATACTTTATTATATTTCCCTCCTTACACTATATTTTCTCCCTTTCCCTAGCTACCTCCTATATATAAGGGATGGAAGAGAGAGGAAGGGCAAAAGGCAGGAGAGACTTTAGATAGGGATAAGGTTGTCATTTTAAAGAGATAAAGTGGTATCTTTGGAGAGAGAAAGAGGAATCTAGGGAGAGAAAGTGGAATCCAAGGCAAGAGATTTAGATTTGAAGCTAATAAATCACTTCAGAATCCTCTTACGACCTATTTGAACCACATACAACAAGTAAAACGTGAATCAAGGTAATAAATCTCCATTTTCCCTTTATTTTTCACATGGTATTGTTCACTATGTATAAGTTTCATTTTGATGATTTTTTAAGCAAATGAGAGATTAAAACTTGCATTCTCTAATTTATTAACTTCTATTGAATGTTGAATTCTAGTTTATTGTTGTTATGATTGCTTGTATAGTAGATTTAAGATTTAAGGTACTATTTATGCTAAGAGGAAGAGAAACTTTTGGGATTTGAAGGTTGTTGAGCTCTAAAACTTATTATTTTCTATGTTAGGAATCTTCTAGGGGTTAAGGGGACCAAGATTAGACAATTAGAAATGATAATGGGCTGATATATAGAATGCACATGGGTGAAAATAAAATCTTTAGCATAATACCGACTTTCAAGCTCTTAAAATTTGACTTTTGTGTTCTTCGCCTTGCCCAAAAAATTCAGGATCCTAGTAGTCGATTGCTGAGTTCCTAGGAATCGACTGTTGGGATTCTAACTTGCCAGGAACCTAACATAATATGATAACAGTTGACTGCTAGGTTCTTGGAAGTCAACTTTCTGTAACACCTTATAATTTTAATTAGTCTAAATTAATGTTTTTTAATTAATTGGATGAAAATTCTGGTGTGATTTTGGTATTTATAATAAATATGCTTTCAATTTGTTAAGGTGTTTGATTTAGATTACCTCTCCATCTTAGCCGAATTAAGGAAGGAAAGAAAAATGTGGCATAGTAAAAATATATATAGGTACATGGCTAGGAACATGAGAATGTATAGAAATAAAAACACATGGAAGGCACACGTGCAATTAATGAAGGATGGGAGCTTATATTTTATACACCAAGTGGCTAAGACAAAAAGAAGAAAGGAAAGAAGGATAAAGCACACCAATATATATGTATATATGTGTATCCACACGTGCAAGTGAGAAGAACAAGTGGCATTAAGCCTCTTTCCTTCCCTTTAGCATTAATCTCAAATTGCCAATGGGTAATAGGAGAATGGCAATAGATAAAAGGCTGCACTTGATGACATGTGAGATTATGAAAATATAAATAAGAAAGGAAAATAATTAAGCATAGAGTGTAGAAATTTTTTTCAAGAGATTTATAAACCACAAGGTTAGGGAAAGAACAATGTGTGATACACGTTTCCCCTCCCTTGAATTGCTTCCAACGTTGGGGAAAAATTCATGTGTATGTGTGCCCTGTATGCATGAGTCCTACGTGAAAAGGGGTGGCTTGGGGTGGAGAAAAGAAACAATGTAACACTCTTATATGCAATGGACAAAGGAAAAAACAAATGCAGCGTCCCACTTCCCTTGATTCGGCCAAATGGAAATTGGAATGAAGAGAAGAAGGGAAGGTGGCATGAATAAGGGGATAAGGCAACTTGCAAGCAAAGGAAAGTGTCCTTACAAGTATACTTAGTGCAGCTATAGGAATTAGGGAAAAGAAAGTAATTAAGATAGGAATTGCCAAAGTTGCAAGCAAGAAAGTACAAGGCGCAGAATTTTATGCCTTCCACACGCAAGGAGAAGAGAGAAAGGAGGGAATTAATTAGAAATATGAAGGTATGCAGCAAGTTAAAAAAGGGTGTAAAATTTTTTTTAAGAAAAAAACAAATGTAGGTGTGGGTGTACGGTGTAACACCCTATGTTCTTGCAAGTATATTTAAATTTATGATTTAATGGGATAAATTGCCATGAATTGTGTCCAATTGCTTGTGTGATGTAATATTTAGAATAAATATTGGAAAGGATGACATTGCATAAGAATTGAAGTGCTTGAGGTGCTTCAATTAGGGTACTTGGATCCACTGGGGGATGCCTCAGAATGTACAAAAGTTAAGGTATGACTAAATAGTCATGCCCTCATTTGTATAGACAGTGGTTCATGGAGTTATTGCAGGGTGACTCTCCCGATTACTCTTAGGGTCTTTTATGTACTGCTCACATGTTATGATAATGAAATGATGGCATGTTTACTATCCCACATATGTTTTATATGAAAGTGATGATGAATGAGCATCCCACGTTTGAAAAATGATATGTTAAAATGTACATGCACAAATCTAAGCACATGATTGAAAGTATGTTGCATGCATTACACCCCAATAGTATATGCTATGTATTATGTTTAATGATGAAAGAATGTAGAGATTTTCCATGTAAGCACGATGGTACAAGCTGGTAATTTTTAAAGAGAGGTTGCATTACTACTGAGATTAACTTCTCACATGAGTGCTAGCATGTATCAGATATGTATGTCCCTTTGTGTTGGAGAAGATGTTAAAGTGGGAAGAAGTACCCACCACGGGGTGCATGAAATTAGGGGTTTTGACATAGCATTGGTATATGTTATTATTGTACTAGTCTTCATGACTTTTTAGGAAAGGCTAGTAAAGATTTCTTCTTGTACAACCTATATCTATTTAGATGTAAATGATTTGACTAGATACTTTAATGGGATTTTGAGTGGCAGGGCTGTTGCCTCCATTCCCTTGATTAGTAAAATTTAAAAATAGTTTATGGTTATTTATTCATGTTTGTGTATTGTTGTTTAGAGTAAATTATGTATATGTATCTGATCTAGCATTTCGTTGCGATGACATGTGAGCCCGAGTATAAGTCCCAAGCCTAAAATGCACTAAATTAATCAACCTGGTAAAAAGTTTAAAATTTACTCAGGTAGAAGTAACAGTAACACACCAATACATATATTCTATCTACTAATAACTAAAAGGAACCATAGAGTAAGGGGGTGTTACACAGTTAACCACGAGAATTATTGCAGATGGTGAAAACCACAAGAATTATTGCAGATGGTCATGCACCACAAGAAACTCATTTATGAATAGAAATTTTTGAAGATTTGTTTTATGATTCTTTTAACTATGGCCATATCAAAATGCATTGATTTCTTTGTTTATACTCTATATTGATATGTGGATATTATTTCTTATCATTACCATATGAGAATCTAACCTAGGCACTAAATAATTTATGGATTGTCTGTGTATTCATAAGTATACGTAAGATGCTTGCACAATTCATGTATACTCTTCCAATAGTTAAAATATTTTAATTGTTGATAAAAGAATGTAGTGTATTTCTGTACCAGTATGGTGGTACAAGTTAGAAATTTTTTAAATACAGGTAATTATTGCTTCTGAGAAACTTTTCTCACTAAATGTTAATTTTTACTAGATGCCTAGGTTTCAGATTATGCTAGAAATGGAATTGAAGATAATAGAAATACCCTTTCTGGGTTATTTTCCAGTTATTAAGGAATTATGGGTTATATATGTATGGGAACTTCCTTTCACCTCTTGACTGCATGAAACCTTAAGAACTGTATAGTAATATGTTGACATGCCCGTTACCCTGAATCCTTATAAATACTTTAGAAGGATCAGGAGAATGCCTTTTGATGTAAGAAAAGAGGACATATATGTATTAAGATATGTGAGATAAGTATCTACTAGAAGTTTTGTTAAGGGGTATGAGTAATAGGCTTGTTGTCTCCTTACCCTTGGTTAACACTCTGACATATCTATAGGTATATCTCTTGCACACACACAGTTTTATGTTTTGTAAGAAATATTATGTAAATTTGAATGTGAATGTAAATACATATATCTATATGTCTTATTTAAATTATTTAATTATTTTTACTGCGTAACGTGTAAAAACCTGAGTGTAGTAACCCAAACTAGTAGCACTTCATTAATTAACTTGGCAAAAAGTTAAAAATTTACTCAAGTAGAGGCAGTGGTAACTCACCAATCCTGGATATATTATATTGTATTATATGAATAACTAAAAGGAACTAATGGATTGAGGTGTTACACTGAGTTGGTATTAGAGCATGGCTACCATGATTAGTATATAGCTGACTCAGCAGTGAAGGGTAGAATCCTCAAGATAGAGAGAAGTCTAAGTTAGTTAGCTAAATCTAGACAATTCACTAACTTGTATTTTGTTTTGACTTGAGGAATGAAGTGCTAGGTTTAGGGTAAAAGGTATTTCTTGTTGGTACCATATATGCTCTTATAAATATTATATTAATGAGACTAATCACCTCAGTAATTTTTGTTTTGTAAAGTGAGTTATGACCTAGAAGGAATATTGGAAACAAAAAAGAAGGAGAAGGTAGTATAGAGAGAATTATGCAAGTTATGATAGGAGTGGCAGAGGTTATAAGGGAGCAAGCTATTGCTACTACCCAGGTCCTTAGGCAATTTCAGGAATAAGGGAATAACCATAATAACCCTAACCCTCAAGAAGGACAAGTTGGAAACCCAATGTACCATGACTGGTCTGAGTTCTAGAATGCTAAACCTCCTTCTTTTAAGGGCGAGTTTGACCCAAAGGTGGTTAAGGAATGGTTGAGATAAATGGAGAAGTTATTTGTGGTTCTTGGTATAACTGATGCTCAGAAGGTCTTATTTTCCACCTATATGCTGGTCGGAGAGGCAGAATATTGGTGGAAGGGAGCGAAGTAACTAATGGAAGCTTAGGGAATGTAGATTTCCTGGGATTCATTCAAAGAAGTGTTCCTTGAAAAGTATTTTCCTCATAATGTAAAGAATGAGAAGTAGATTGAGTTTATGAAAATCAAACAGGGCAACATGATATTTGATGACTACCTGGCTAAATTTGAGGAATTGTCTAAGTTTTCTTCCTATTTGAGACTTCAACCAAATAAGGTATGGAAAGCAATGCATCTAAAGGTTAGATTAAAATCTAAGTTAAAGAATGTTGTAGCTCTATTAGAAATCAGGAATTATGCCATGTTGGCAAAAAAATGTCGCATAGTTTTTAAGAATCTGGCAGAGACTAAGAAATAAAGACAAAAGAATAATTTCCTTACATGGAAAAAACCGAGATCTTTCGGAGGGAGAGATAACAGGTTCAGTAGAGGATCAAAACGTAAAAGGCCAATGGTGAGACCGATGATGCCAAATGTCTACCCTAAATGCTAAAAAAGTCATAAAGGACCCTGTAAATGGCAACAACAATATATGCAACAGGGGGTGTGCTATAAGTGTGGAAAGGCAGGACACTCACTATATTAAGGATTGCCCCTAGTGGAAAAGACAAGATACCATTAAACCTCCTACTATTGGAAGAGCCTATACCCTCAAGGGTAAGGAAATGGCTCAGTCCAATGATTTAATGAAAGGTAAATTTTTAATTAATAATGTATCTTTAATTATACTATTCGATTCTGGCACGACTCATTCATTCATTTCATTGTAATGTGTGAAGATATTAAATCTACCTGTGACTAGCTTACCTTACCATTTGTTGATTTCTATTCTAGCCAGAGAGCATATTTTGACTTTTTTAGCCTGCTTGAATTGTTCTATTATTGTTGAGAACAAATCATTTGTTGTTAATATGATCTATTTACCTTTAGTGGATTTGGACATTATTCTTGGGATGAACTGGTTATTTGTAAATAAAGTAATCTTGGATTGTTCAAAAAAGTTTGTGACTTTTATAGATACTATACCTGCAAATAGGAGTAATGAGGAAAAGAATGAAAGGATGCATTTTCTATGTTCTTCTAAGATTAAAATTCAGCATTAGCTTGAGACTATCTCTTTAGTGTGTGAATTTCTGTATGTTTTATCCAATGAAGTCTTAAGTCTTCTACCTAAGAGAGAGATAGAATTTTCTATAGAGTTAATTCTAGGAATGGGACCAATCTCTATAGCACCCTATAAAATGTCTCCCTTAGAGTTGACAGAGTTAAAGGTACAGATAGAGGACCTTTTAGAGAAACAATTCATTAGACCTAATGCTTCACCATGGGGAGCCCCGATATTATTTGTGAAAAAGAAAGATGGAAGTTTAAGTTTGTGTATAGACTATAGGCAATTGAACAGGGTAACAATAAAGAATAAATATCTACTCTCTAGGATAGATGATCTGCTGGATCAATTGAGAGGAGTTACTATGTTTTTCAAAATTTATTTGAGGTTTGGGTACCATCAAATCAGAGTGACAAGAGAAGACATACCTAAGACAGCCATTAGAACAAGATATAGGCATTATGAATTTCTTGTAATGCCATTTGGATTGACTAATGCTCCAACTATTTTCATGGATTACATGAATCATATCTTCAGACCCTACCTTGATCAATTCATGGTAGTGTTTATAGATGATATTCTTGTACATTCTGAAAGTAGTGAAGAGCACGAACATCATCTTAGGATTATGCTGCAGTTTCTTAGAGAGAAGCAATTGTATGCTAAATTTGAGAAGTGTGAATTCTAGTTAGAAGAGGTAAGATTTTTAGGTCATGTGATTACTAGAGATGGAGTAACAGTAGATTCTAGTAAGACAGAGACGATAGTTAGTTGGGAATGACCTACCACAGTGATCGAAATCTATAATTTTCTCGAATTAGCTGGTTACTATAGGAGATTTATTCAAGGGTTTTCGCAAGTAGTGTTGCCTTTGACTAAATTGACTAGGAAGGATGTTCCATATGTGTGGGATACCAAATGGGAACATAGTTTCCAAACTCTGAAAGACTGATAACCACACCTGTCTTAATCATTCCAGACCCATTAGAAAATTTTGAAATGTATTGTGACGCATCCAAGAAGGGGTTAAGGTGTGTCTTGATGTAGGATAAGAAAGTAGTAGCATATGCGTCTAGGCAATTGAGACCCCATGAGAAGAATTATCCTACCCATGATCTTGAGTTAGCAGTCATAGTGTTTGCCTTAAAGATTTGGAGACACTATTTTTATGGATCTAGATTTGAGGTATTTAGTGACCACAAAAGTCTCAAATACCTTTTTAATAAAAAAGAGTTGAATATGAGGCAGAGGAGATGGATGAAGTTTATTAAAGATTATGATTTTGAATTGAAGTACCATCCTGGAAAGGCAAACATAGTGGCCGATGCTCTAAGTAGAAAATCCCTTCATGTAGCTCATATGATGGTGAGTGAAATGAATTTGGTTGAGTAGTTTAGGAATATGAGTATATTCACTCTAGTATTACTAGATATGATGTACTTAAGTGAAATGAAGATCGAGAATATCCTTAAAACTCAAATCTTAGAAGCCCAAAGGGAAGATGAATTCTTGAAGTCTCTAAAGGATCCAAAAGAATTCAAGAAAGAAATCAATGGGGTAGTAGCCTTCCAAACTAGGCTGTATATCCCCAAATTAGGGGGATTAAGGGATAAAATTTTAAAGGAAGCCCATAAGAGCAACTATACTATTCATCCTAGTGCCACTGAGATATACCAAGACTTGAAGAAAATTTTCTGGTGGCTAGGTATGAAAAAGCACATAGCTGAGTATGTTGCTATATGCCGAGTGTGCCAACAGGTGAAGATTGAACATAAAAAACTTGCAAGAATACAACAACCTCTACATATTTCAGAATGGAAATGGGAGAAAATTTTCATGGATTTTGTAGTAGGTTTGCTTAGAACTTAGCCAGGAAATGATGCAATCTAGGTGATCATTGACAAATTGACTTAAATCTGCACATTTCCTGCCTATTAAAATAAATTTTTCATTAGATAAGTTAGCCCACTTGTATATACAAGAAATAGTAAGACTCCATGGAGTACCCATTAGTATAGTATTAGATAGAGATCCTAGATTTACCTCTAGATTCTGGAGAGCCTTGCAAGAGGCATTTGGTACTAAGTTGAACTTCAGTACTGCTTATCACCCTCAAACCAATAGGCAGACTAAAAGGATGATCCAAACATTATAAGATATGCTTAGAGCTTGTAAATTAGAACAAAAAGGAATTTGGGATAGAATTTTTCCTTTAATCGAATTTTCCTATAACAATAGTTTTTACACCAGCATAGGAATGGCTCTTTATGAAGCCTTGTATAGGAGAAAATGTAGATCACCTTTGTGTTGGTTTGAGGTGGGCAAGAGACAAATATTAGGGCCAAAATTAGTGCAACAAACTACTGATCAAATAAAAGTGATTAGGGAGAAAATGGTTAAGGCCCAAGATAGATAAAAAAGTTATGCTGATAAGAGGAGGATACCCTTAGAATTTGCAGAAGGGAATCATGTTTTCCTCAGAGTATCTCCAGTTATTAGTATTGGTAAAGCTATTAAGTCCAAAAAATTGAATCCTAGATACATTGGACCATGCCAGATTCTGAAAAGAATAGGTTCATCTGCTTATCAAATAGCATTACCTCCATTTTTGTCTAATCTCCACAATGTTTTTCATGTTTCTCAACTTCATAAACATATCCCAGATCCTTCTCATATTCTTGACGCTAATACTGTACAATTGAAAGATAACTTAGCTTATAATCCTAGACCTTTAAGAATCATTGGTACTGAAGTTAAACAATTGAGGAATAAGATGATTCCACTAGTAAAAGAATTGTGGAATCAGTCATCACCACAAGAAGCCACATGGGAAAAGGAAGATGATATGAGAAGAATTCACCCAAAGTTATTTGTTTAGGTACGTTTTAAATTTTAAGGACAAAATTTTTTAAAGGAGGGGAGAAATTCTGCTCCTTCTACGCATTAAGAGATGGTTGTTGATTTTAAATGAATTCAATGCCTGTGTTTGTTGCATTAAATGACATGTAGATGCATTAGAATAAGAGTTTTAAGGGAAAGGAAGGAATATGGACCAAACTGAAATGGAAAAGAGGAAGCAAGGGAAGTTGTGTGAATTTCCAAAACTTTAGGGCAAAAACTTATAATATTAGCCAAAAGAGTTATTATAGCAACCAACATTTTGAAATCTCCTGCTAGTGAATTAGGGACAAAATGGTAATTTAACATATAGTTAGAAAAAAATTATCATTTTGGGCCAAATGGTTTGGAATTAAGAGTAAAATTGCAAAGGGCTAGATCACCTATAAATAGGTGAAGACTTTAGAACCTCCATTTGTGCAACTTGAGTTCAGAATTTTAGAGAGAGAGGACAAGTTAGAGAGAGAAAGGAAGAAATTGTAGAGGAAGAAAGTTATAAATCGAATTTTAGCATTTTGGAAGTTAGGAAAATTGATCAACACCTTCCTAAATCATCATTTACAAGCTTAGAATCAACAAAAAGGTAGCAAATCACCAATCTCTCTTATTTTTGAAATGTTATTGTTCATGGCTGAAAACGTTAATTTTTCTGTTATTTAAGTTTGAGAGAGATTAAAACCTACATTCTTAGTGTTTTTTTATTACTATTAGATGTTGTAAACTACATGGATATGCTTATGAATGCTTGAATGAAATTGTGGAAAATGGGTTTTTAGTTATATTTGAGAAAGAGTTTAAATATGAGATTTAAGCAAGAATAATTGGTAATTTTGGCTGTTTTTTGTGGTAAATGAAATTCTTATACTATTATTGAGTTTTTAATTGTCAAAACTACTTTAGAAATATGTTCTTGAGCTTAAATCTAGGTCAATGCACGATTTGAAAAATAGAGCATAACGTAGCAATCGACTTGTAGCTCCTACCAGTTGACTTTCATGCTCTTGAATTACCTAGAAATGCATCCAGAGTGCTAACAGCCGATTGCCAGGGGGTTAGAAGTTGATTGTCATGCTCTTATTTTCCAAAAATTGGCCAAGAATAGAATAGTCAATTGTTGGGACCCTGGAAGTCAACTGGTAGCTCTCAGGTTTGAAAAATTTTAGGATAGTAAGCTACAAGTTGACTGCTAGGAGGGTGGAAGTCAATTTGTAGGCCTCTATTTTGGAAAAATTGACTCAATGACAAATTTTAATGCACACTTAGCCCAATATTTCACTCAAATGTGAGATTTTAACTTGAGATGTAATGGGTAACATGAGAAATGAGAATTTTTTGAGAATAAAGGAGAAAGAGATGAGAAATAAGAAATTTTAAATGAGCATGAACCATAAATGGTTGATTCGCGAGAATTGCTATAAATGATTATACCGCAAGAATTGCTGCAAATGGTTATACCACGAGAATTACTGCAACTGGTCTTTGACTGTTAAATTATTACAAATGGTTAACCATAAGAATTATTACAGACGCTTAACCATGATAATTATTGCAAATGGTCATAGACTACTAGAAACTCATTTATAAATGGAAATTTTTAAAGATTTGTTTTATGATGCTTTTGACTATGGCCATATCAAAATTCTTTGATTTCTTTGTTTATGCTCTATACTAATATGTGGATATTATCTATTACCATTACCATTTGAGAATCTAACCTAGGTACTAAATAATTTATGGATTGTCTATGTCTTATAAGTATATGTAAGATGCTTGCACAATTCATGTATACTCTTCCAATAGTTAAAATATTTTAACTGTTGATAAAAGAATGTAGTGTATTTCCATACTAGTATGGTGGTACAAGTCAACAGTTTTTAAAATACAAGTGATTATTAGTAATGAGAAACTTTTCTCACTAAATGTTGATTTGTACCAGATGCCTAGGTTTCAAATTATGCTAGAAATGGAAGTAGAGATAATAGAAATACCCTTTCTGGGTTATTTTCCAGTTATTAAGGAATTATGGGTTATATATGTATGTGAAGTTCCTCTCACCCCTTGATTGCAGGAAACCTTAAGAATTGTATAATAATATTTTGATATGCCCGTTACCCTGAATCCTTATAAATACTTTGGAAGGATCATGAGAATGACTTTTGATGTAAGAAAAGAGGGCATATATATATTAAGATATGTGAGATAGGTATCCATTAGCAGTTTTGTTAAAGGGTATGAGTGACAGGCTTGTTGTCTCCTTACCCTTGGTTAACACTCTCACATATCTATAGGTATATGTCTTGCACAGACAGAGGTTTATGTTTTTTAAGAAATATTATGTAAATTTGAATGTGAATGAAAATACATATATCTATATGTCTTATCTAAATTATTTAATTATTTTCGCTATGTAACGTGTGAGAACCCGAGTATAGTAACCCAAACTAGTAGCACTTAATTAATTAACTTAGCAAAAAGTTAAAAATTTACTCAGGTTGAGGTAGTGGTAACTCACCAATACTATATATATTATATTTTATTATCTGAATAACTAAAAGGAGCTATAGGATTGGGGTGTTACAGGGCAAGGCAAATGTGGTTGTCGATTCCTTAAGTAGAAAATCTTTCCATGTGGCTAATATGATGGTAAATGAGATGAAACTAATGGAGAATTTTATGAATTTGAATTTAGTCACATTAGTATTACCAGGTAAAACCTGCCTGAGTGAGTTAAGGCTACATTGTGACCTTAGGGCCTAAATCTTAAATGCTCAATAGGTTGATGAATTCTTGAAGTCTTTAAATGATATGAAAGAATTCAATAAAGCATCAGATAGGTTGGTACAGTTTCAAAATAATATTTATGTCCCTGAGAGTGAAAAATTAAGAACTAGAATCCTAAAAGATACCCATAGGAGTAAGTACATTATACACCCTGGTTCCACTAAAATGTACCAAGACCTAAACTCTTGGCATTGGTGGCCAAGAATGAAGAAGGAAATAGCTGAGTTTGTTCCTAGATGCTTAGTTTACCAGCAAGTTAAGATTGAACATAAAAAACCTAACGGTGTGCTGTAACCTTTAGACATCCCAAAATGGAAATGGGATAAAATCTCAACAGACTTTGTAGTAGGATTACCAAGGACAATTTGGAAATGGTGCAATTTGGATAATCATCGATCGTTTAACTAAATCTACACATTTCTTACCCATTTGGATAAATTATTCTTTGAATAAGCTAGCTCAGTTGTATATTCAAGAGATAGTCAGACTCTATAAAATTCCTGCATATCATCCTCAAAGTAATGGTTAAATTCTTACCCAAGATTCACCTCTAGAATTTAGAGAGCACTATGGGAAGTGTTTAGTACATAATTGAATTTCGATATTGCATATCATCCTCAAAGTAATGGTCAAATTGAGAGGATAATCCAAACCTTAGAGGACATGCTTAGAGATTTCATCCAAGAATAGAAGAGTAGTTCAGATAAGAGTTTACCTCTTATACAATTTGCCTATAACAATAGTTTCCAGTACGTAATAGGTATGGCCCCATACAAGGTTTTATATGGTAGACAATATAGATCACCTATATGTTGGTTATAAAGTGGAGAAAGATAGTTATTAGGGCCTGAGTTGTTTAAGAAACCACTTATCATATCAAAATGATCAAGGAAAAAATGACCAAAGCCCAGGATATGCAAAAGAATTATGCCGATAAAAGAAGAAAGCCCACACAATTTGAGAAAGGTGACCATGCGTGTATTCCTTAAAATATCCCTAATTACATGTATTGGTAAGGCTTTAAAGTTTAGAAAATTAAGTCCAAGGTATATAAGACCATATCAAATTTTGAAAATAATTGGTTTATTAGCATATCAGATAGTCTAACCACCCTTTCTTTATAATCTCCATGACGTCTTTCATTATTACAATTCCAAAAATACCTTTTCTATCCTTCCCATGTATTGAATGCATAGATTGTGCAATTAAAAAAACAACTAACTTATCATCTAAAACCAATCAAGATCATAGGATCCGAGGTGAAGTAATTAAGGAATAAGGTTCTTCCATTAGTAAAGATACTATGGGATGACTCTTCACCTCAAGAAGCTACATGGGAGAAGGAAAAAGAGAAGAGACAAGCCTGTCTAGAGTTATTTGAATACAAAATTTGAGGACAATTTTAAAAAGTCCAGGATAATTGTAACATTTGTCCTAAGCACCTAAGCATATCTATTTGATATTTTTCACTAATTCTTTTGCATGTGTTTGAAATTTCATGTTGTGCTAGAATAAATATGTGTAATAGGAAATTTGGTTGAAAATCTAGACTAAAATGATATCTGGATCTAGAGAAATAGAAGTTTAAAGAAAAATATTTCATTTAGGACATAAAGCCTAATGAAGTGATGCCACTTTAAGGTAAAAAGAAAAAGGTCAATTTAACCCTGAGGGGTTTAAAATTGAGAGAAGGTAGAAAATGGAAAATTTTTTGGAGAGTCTATCTTTTTACAAATTGGCCCCAAGGACCAATTGGAAAATATTTTCAAATTATTGCTCAAAATTTTTTTTTCATATCTGCCACCAAAATTTTGTATATTGAGTTTCGTTATTTTTCTTATTTGGATTGGTCTCACTAGAGACAAGGCAAAAAGATGGCTTTATGGTGGTTATAACATACCGTTTTATATTGCCTTTATGTTTTTAGGTTGGGTAATAATTGTTCTATAAATTTTGGTATGCTCTAACATATTTATATTATAAGGTTTTATACTTTCTTATCATGGGGTAAGTTTAGTGACTTGTTAATTCTTATGAACATTTTGTTGTGTTGTATGTTTATTTTTCTGACTCTTAATTCTATATTTCACATCCATCATATCTTTAAGTTGTTATTGAACTTATTATGCATTATGTCCTACATGCGTACAATATTAGATACCTTAACTTTTTAGATGTGTTGATATTATTTTGGTGATTGTTTAAAATCCCAAGTATGATAAGTTATAAATTTGTTATGCGCTCATGATTGATGTTTATTATAGGCTGAATATACCAGACTCAAGATTTCTAGATCATCACAAGAATCTGCTAGAGGTTCAATCAATGATGATAATGAGGTCTCCTAAGATATTTCTATTTGGGTACAAGCTATAGGCGAAAAAAAAGGTTGTATATTTGGGGATGGATAAAAAACATGTGCTATTGAAGGATCTTCAAGCAAGAAAACTACATCTGACACATGGCTTCACCCTAAATTTGAAGAAGAGTTAAAGTTTCTTGAAGAACTTCTACAAGTGGAAATTGGCAAAAGAGACAAATTAACAATCCCAAAATAAATGATTGAACTCTTATGATCGTCACTTGAAACATCAAGAAAACTTAATGAAGAATATCTTCACACAATTGAATGCTAATCCTACTAATGAGGAGGGAGAAGATATTGATGATGAAGGGAAGGATGAAGAAGACAACTTGGAAGACCATGGAAGTTAATGATCTATTATGTACCCTTTTACTTTAAACTTAATGGTTTCACTATGTAGACTTTAAATTATAACTTGTTTGTATATTCTTGCTATGTAGACCTTTTACTTTAGACTAATATGTTGTTTGACTAAGAATGTTATATGAAGTAAATGAAAATTGTGTGTATGTTGTTTTGTAATTGTTGGCAAGCTAGATATATAAAATGATTATTCAGAAGGAAGTTTATTAAAAAAAAAACTGGATGATTTGTGACAAACTTGCGACAAATTTGTAATGGATTTATGACGAAAAAAATTTTATTTTAAATATAGGATCCTTCATTTTGTGACAGATTTATGAAAAAATTTGTCAAGAATTTGTGACAAATTGACTACATTCTATCAAAATAATGGTCACTCAAAATTTCTGACAGACTCTAATGTAACACCCCCATTTTATGGTTTACTTAAATAATGTTTTTATTTCCATGCATACGCAAAATAGGTGTATTACTACCTCCTCCACCCAAGTTAATTTTTAACTTTTTCCAAGTTAAATATAATTATTTGAGTCAGATTTAGGTTTCTTCACTTGGGTTCTTACACGTATAATAAATCACAACACAATAAAATATCACATAACCAAATAAAGCATACTAACATTCAATAGCCAGATATATATTAATGCTAGCTTAAGTTGCTATGGATATACACATTTCTTATGACCATTAGAAATATATAGTTGGATATGTGGTGCGAGATCTTATTTACAACTAGCCTTAAGTCTAGAGGTAATAGGTCAACCATTCATATTAGGCTTAAAATACCTGCTAGTGGATATTAGCCACATATCCTACCATATAAGTCTACCTTTCCCTTATTAACAACAAAAGAATAACATGGCATTCAACAAGATAATATATATCCATGATCAAGAATAGAATATTCAAAATATACAAAATAATATTGTATAAATAGGTTAACTACGGGAACAAAGGCTGCTCGGGTATTGTAACACTAGTTGGAGGCACCATTGGTGGTATCTCTATCACAAGAACTACCCAAACATCCCTAATGACTGTGATAAGTCCCATAAAGGGCACTTCAACTACGGTTGTCTCGATCTCCATTAGAACATGGTTCATGGCTTTTGGACACATCAATAAAAATAATGAGATTTATAATCCTAATAGCTAGATCACTTATTTTGAAAACCATAAATGGTACTAGATGTACTTGTACAAAAATTCATACATTCTCTTTCTGTTTACATTCACATTGAGACATATTCTATCATATGTGATGCGTGCTCATGTCATGTACTTAATAAATCATTTACAGGAAATTTATCATAAAAACTTTCATGAGGTGTTCATGTGCTTATAAACATCATTATAATCATATCATCATAAAGTGTTTCTTCTTAAACAATGTAACATGATCATACTCAATCAATTCATCAAGGAAAACACAGTCTCAAGCCTTACACCCCTTTTGGTATTATATCTGATCTCATAGAATAGAGAGAGCATTATCTCGAAGGCATCGCCCAGCGACTACCTTACATACCCCTGAGCTCTACATGAGTTAGTAACTTATAGCCAAAGCCTATTGTGGTTTTAAACCATTGTACATTCTGAGGCATCCCTCAGTGGATCCAAATACAAATAAATAGATCATCGTCCTAAACGAATCACATCTTACTCACAGGATCACTACTCCTAAAGTAGATCACATCCACTCCATCCCAAACGGATCATGAGGCTATGGAATCACCACCCCTTACCGATGGATCACTTCTTTGGTACATTATTCACAAATAAATACACTAAGGTGATTCGGCTCAAGCCACAGTTATGCCTAACTCTAGGTATGTGATCCTTTATTAGCCATTTCATTGAGGGTACAATAACCTAGAATTCTCAATTGTCATGGCATTTTTAAAAGATCTTTCTAAGTTTTGAATGGATGTTTTACCATCCCAGTTTATGGCTCAACCATGGAATGCCCAATAGCCATCCCACATCGACAATCGGTCACTCAAACTTAAGCCTATCTACCACTAAAGCATACATTAGGAATATTTTTCTTATTATTCCTTAGCTCTTATTCTTTTTCCCCTATTGATCCATGTTACATGATGTTTGATTCTCTTAATCTTTGAGTTTAAGGGATTATTTGAGCTTTAAAACATGAAGTTGAGGGACTACAGGGCATAATTCATAATATGCCTTATTTTACACATATTTACTTGATGTTCTCTGTCCATTTTATAAGCATTTTGTGTGTTTTTATTCCAAGAATCACCTGAGTTTGTATCCTTTTTCATTTTAGGAGTTGTCAAGCCATCAGTGGAGTAGTGCTGGAGTCCAACACAGCCTGAAACATGGCCTTGTTGTCTAAAATGGTCTAGAACATGGCCTTGTCGTCTAACATGGCCTAGAACGCAGTTGTAATATTTGCATTTTTCCTGTCTTCAGGTACATTTTAAATTTATAAATTTAGTAATTTTATGGCCAAAAATTGTGATTAAATTGGCCTAAATTTTTAAAAATGGGAAAGGGACTAAACTAAAAGAAAAAGTCAGGGACTAAAGTGAAAAGAAGAAAGGTTTCACTAAAAGATGAAAATGTAATCATTACGACTCTAAAATATCTCGCGCAAGTATGATATGTCATTATGATGCTGGGAAAATACCTTAAATGTAATGATTTCACCTGGAAAATATCTGAAAGTCATAATGACTTTAGGAAAATATTTGAGGGCAAAACGAACAATTTTTACTCAAGGGTAAAATGGTAATTCTACCCAAAGGTAAAATAGTAATTTTACCATAAGGGTAAAATTGTCATTTCACTTAGAAAAATTATGATAAATTCCCTCAAGGATATTCTCCTATATTTTTGAAAATTATGGAAGCCAATAAAGGGGTAAAATAGTCATTTTTACAAAAAAAGAAAAATAGTAATTTTACACAAAGGGTAAAATTATAATTTTACACCTTAGGGGTAAATTTTTTATTTCATCATGAAAATATTTATGAAATTTTATTGTGCTATTTTCCAAAATATTGAAGCAAAAATGAAGGGAAAAAATGGGAAAAAAGTGAAGAAAAAGTGTAATTTGGTCATTTGAGCATTAGGGGCAAAATGGTCTTTTGCCACCTAATTTAAAACTCATGGCTTCTTCCTCCTTTGGGCTAGAGAAAATGACGTGCAAGGGAGAGGAAAGGAAGATGTCCAGTCGAGAAGGGAAAGGGAGAAGAAGAAGAGGAAGAAGATAAGGAAAATCAAAACTAAACTCATTTCCATTGCCAAACCAAGGTAGCTCTGCATCCTCCCATCACTTATTTCATGTTTCATGGTAGTTTTCAAGCTTTTAGATTCCTTTCATGGCTGTCATAAGCAATACTCAAAATCACTCTAGATTCTATAATGCCCCTATCTAGTCTTATTGTTAACTCCGATATATACAGATAGGTTCAATACATTATCTTTATCCTTTATTCAATTAATATCTTAGCAGTTATACCATTAGATTAAATTAGCGACTTAGGTTCAGGATCTTTTGCTCAGAAAAGAAAAAGAACTTACATGCATAGTGGAATAGATCAAAATATACTAAACTACATAGCGGAATCAAAGCAACCATGTAATTCAATTAAATGCATGATTAATAATGGTCATTACATCTCTGTAAACATGTATCAGGATATAGGAAGTACCCATCCACAGGAAGTCAGGACATAACAATCCTATCACTCAAACTCCTTTACAATTTCAAGGATGGATCAGTCCTTTGGATATCCTATGTCTATTGCCCAAAAGAATAACCCTAGTTCTAAACAAAATAAATCTGAACTAAGACATCAAAAATAGGAATTACAAAGTTTTCCTTCGACCAAATAGAAACTCTTATCTTCCTGCCCTGCTAAGCGTCTGTATCTAATACATATTAGCACATAGGTGAGAAACACACGTTTCCCAGTAGTTTAACCATTTAGAGAAAAAAAATAACTGATATGTACCAGGGTGCAAGCACCAAAACATTTAGTCTACATCCTCGACATTAAATTATAAAAATAACAGGCTAGCATTGCATGAAAAAATAACAGTTAATAGAAAATGAGAGTGACTATATTCTAGGAAATTCATATTCTTGTAGAGTAACGTGTTCTAGCGGGGTTACTAAAGCGATTAAACATTTGGTCCTTTCTTTTACTGTCATCAATTGGGCATACATTTTGGATAATATGTGGACCCTAGATCATAGGCATGGCGCACCTTTAGTCACGCCTCCCTAGGTCACTCGTGCGGAGCACCTTTGGCCACACCTCATGATTCGTGGGAGTTCAGCCATGTAGACCAGGTCGTCAGGGCTCTAGATCACTGGTGTGGAGCACCTTCGGCCACCCCTCACTAGGTCGCCCGTGTGGAGCACCTTCGGCCACACCTCACCAGGTTAACAGTGTGGAGCACCTATGACCACACTTCATGATGCGTGGACACTGGCCACGTTTATCAAGTCATCATGGGTATTAGGTCCCAGGCATGGTCCCCCTCCTCGATGATTTCTAATGATCCTTAAAAGTAGCTTTCTTTTTCTGGGAATTTCTTATCGTCGTAGTTAGGGAGAGTTATCATTGAATTCTGGGCAAGGTCGTTCTTCCTCATGGATTAATGTACGTGTCTACTTTCCATAGGAAATTCAACCTTTAAGGTAAAGTTTTCATTTTTCTTGGGAATAATGGCTAGTGTAAGATCTATTGATCCCCATTCCAATTCCTTTCCTTCAAAGTCATTTCCCAAGTGTAGTTTCTTTCTAGTAATTTGCAATATGGGTTTTCCTTCCTTGGAACTAAAATTGGCAATATAATTCATTTCTAAAAGTAATCACTAAGGCCAATCAAATTGCCTTTCCTTTGGAAAGTCAATTCCACTATGAACCCTTCCTAGAAATAATATTAACTCCCTTTCTTTTAGAAAATTAAATCTTACCATGATTCCTTCCTAAGAATAACTAATTGTGAAATTGAAATTTCCCTTTCCTTTAGAAAATTAATGCTAATATAATTCCTTTCTAAAAATAGTTAATTGTGACACTAAAATTTCCTTTCCTCTAGAATATTAATTTCACCATAATTCTTTTACAAAACCACTAAATGTGATATTAAAATTCCTTATCCTTTAGAAAATTGATGCTAACATAATTTCTTGCTAAAAATAGTTCATTATGACACTAAAATTTTCTTTTCTTTAGAATATTAATTTCACCATAATTCTTTTATAAAAACAACTAATTTTGATATTAAAATTCCCTATCCTTTAGAAAATTAATGCTAACATAATTTCTTGCTAAAAATAGTTAATTATGACTCTAGGATTTCTTTTCTTGTCTCAACAAGATGGATTTCCCTTACACTAAATTTAACTTCATAGTGTATAATTATCCAGACTTGCAATTCCTAACTCATAGTTCACAAGGTTCTCATGTCATTTCATTTATCAACTATTTATCACCCACACATACTAGCCATCAACATACCATTTAAATCAAGAATGTGAGGATCTCCCAAGTTCCATGGAAACTTAAACTTTAGACATAAATTGCATGATTAACACATGGAACAAAAAGAAATTTTTAATGGTTAACCTACCTCAAGTGGTGGAAAAGTGAGGGAAGGCTTCTAGTGTTTCTCTTGGATTTCCCTTGTTCCTTCTTTTCTTGAATATATCCATCCTCCCTTGACCCAGTTGTGTGTGTGTGCTTCTTTCAATTTTAAAACTGCTCTCTCTTCTTCCAATCACCCTTTCTTTCGCTCTCTCCTTTGTATATGTTGGAAGTGATCCCAAAAAGAGGTGCCACCCCCATTCTCATCACATATCTATCTTTCCTTGGTGGCTTCACGTGATACTAGTGCTGCCCCCTCCCTTTCCTCTTGGTATTTCATGGTCCCATAGATAATTAAGTGCAATTACTTCTCTTGCACTCTTCCTTTAATTACCACTCACGCCAAGGGAAAAAGGGGTTCACGCTAGCTTCCCTTTGCATGCAACACGAACGGCTGTGGAAGGAGTATTGAAGGCTGCCTCTTTCCTCTTCTCCCCCTCCGAGTATACATTTGCATTCGGTGGTCCTAAGCAGCTTACATGGGCATCCCACAAAATTCTATACACACTTCACTCGATTGGGTAATGCACGAACAAGGGCTAAGCTAGCTGCACACGTCTCCCTTAGGTTTCTTAATCTAGTTAATGTATTGCCTTGTTAGTGGAGTCAACCGAACCCAAGGAGAGGAAAGGAATGTGCTCTTGTGCTACCCTGTCATGTGGACGCCTCTCTTCATGCCAAATTCATGGTTTTGTATTGTAGTTACTTTATTTATTCCATCCCCTTTTTCTTTCCCATACGTGTGCAGTTTTTTTAATCATCTTGCATTCTTGCATTTTCTTATGAGCAAGCTGCACACGTTTTCTTATTCTTTTTTTTTTTTTCCTTGTTCGAGCGGTGAGGTGTGCATGTATATTATTACATTGTACATATATATATATATTTATTTGAAGGTTGCACTCCCTCCTTTCCTTTCACATGGAACTGCATGAATACCTTATGTATGTATATATATATATAGATTCTACCTATTCCATTGTTTTCTTCATCACGTGAAGCCATGCACATAAAAAATTTGCATGCCTTCATCCCTCTTGACCTCACATGTGCCATTAAGATTTTCATGCATGAATTTTAATGCTCTTTATTTTGGCATTTAGGCTAGATAATAAAAAGGAAATAAGAGGTTACCTTAAGCATTGCATTCTTAGGTAATTTGCCTTTTTTAATCTAACAATGTGGGCTATTAAATTATGCAATTGAATTTTTCTTTCCTTAAGCCAATTACTTAAATTTGTAACGAGAAATAAATTAACTAGCATCATGAGTTTTATCCCTTGATTCAAGCTAATTAAATTATGGGTGTTACATTTCTCCCCTCCTTAAAATAATTTCATCCTTAAAATTCATACATACCTCATGAGAATAGCTCTGGATAAGCTTTGCGCATATCCTCCTCCCTCTTCCAGTTAGCCTCCTGTGGTGCCGTCGGTTCCTATAGGACCTTTACCAGGGGAATGGCCTTATTCCGCAAGGTCTTGACCTTAGTACCGATGATTTGAATAGGTTTCGGCTGATAAGTCAAATTATCCTTTAATTGCAGAGTACTACCATCAAGTATATGGGAGGGGTCTAGTATGTATTTTCGGAGCTAGGAGACATGGAAAACATTGTGAAGGTTGGACAGGTGTAGGGGTAAGGCTATTTGGTAGGCTAATGGACCCACGCTCTTCAGTATCTCGAAAGGTCCAATATATCTAGGACTTAGCTTTCTAGACTTCATAGCTCTACCAATCCCAGTAGTCAGGGATACTTTCAGAAAAACATGGTTCCCTTCCTCGAATTCTAAGGGTCTTCTCCTCTTATCTGCATAGCTCTTTTATCTGTCTTAAGCCTTTGCTATTTTCTCTTTGATCATTTTGATCTGATCAGTTATCTATTAGACCAATTCAGGACCTAACAATTGCCTCTCACCCATTTCATACCAACATAACGGTGACCTACATTTCCTCCCATACGGGGCCTCGTAGGGTTCCATGCTTATACTGGAGTGAAAACTATTATTGTAAGAGAACTCAATTAGTGGCAGACTCTTTTCCTAGTTCCCTCGGTATTCTAAGACACAAGCCCTAAGCATATCCTCTAGGGTTTTGATGGTTCTCTCCATTTGCCCGTTCTTTTGAGGATGATACGCTGTACTAAAATTTAACCTGGTTCCAAAGGCTTCTTGCAGGGCTCTCCAAAACCTAGAGGTGAACCTGGGATTCCTATATGAGACAATGTTAATGGGTACCCCATGAAGTCTTACTATCTCCTGGATATATAGTTGTGCTAGTCTATCCAAGGAGTAGTTAATCCTAATAGGGAGAAAGTGAGCAGACTTGGTTAACCTATCCGCTATAACCCAGATAGCATCATTCCCTAATTGGGTTCTAGGCAGTCTTACCACAAAGTCTATAAAAATCTTGTCCCACTTCTACTCAGGAATGTCCAAGGGTTGTAATAAACTAGCAGGCTTCTGATGTTCAATCTTGACCTGCTGACAAACAAGGCACCTAGCCACATGCTATGCTATATTCTTCTTCATTCCTGGCCACTAGAACCTACCCTTTAAGTCTTGATACATCTTAGTGGCTTTAGGATGGACAGTGTACTTACTTTGGTGAGCTTCTTCTAAAATCTTATCCCTTAGTCCTCTTGTCTTAGGGACATACATTCTACCCTGAAAAGTTACCATCCCGTCGGCCTCCCTTGTGAACTCCTTCAAATCCTTTAGGGATCATAGGAATTCGTCCTCCTTCTGAGTTTCTAAGATCTGGGCCCTAAAGATGTTCTCAATCCTTAACTCACTCAAATAGATCTTATTCGGTAACACCAAGGTGGACAACCTCATGTTCCTAAATTTCTCTATCAAGTCCATCTCGCATTAAACGAGCTACGTGGAGAGACTTCCTACTTAGTGCATCAGCTACAACGTTTGCCTTACTCGAATGGTACTTTAGCTTAAAATCATAGTCCTTAATGAATTCCATCCACCTTCTTTGTCTCATATTCAATTCTTTTTGGTCGAAGAGGTATTTGAGACTTTTATGGTCACTAAATATCTCGAATCTAGAACCATAGAGGTAATGTCCCAGATCTTTAGGGCAAACACTATAGTTGCTAACTCTAAGTCATGGGTATGGTAGTTTCTCTTGTGCAACCTTAGTTGCCTAGAAGCATGGGCCACTACTCGTCCTCTTTGCATCAGTACACATCCCAACCCTTTCTTTGATGCATCACAATACAACTCAAACTCCTCTAAAGGGTCAGGGATAACTAGCACAAGTGCGATGGTTAACTTCTCCTTCAGGGTGTAGAAGCTTTGTTCACACTTTGTGTCCCACACAAACAGAACATCCTTCTAGGTCAACTTGGTCATTGCCATCGCTATCTGTGAAAACCCCTGAATGAATCTCCTATAATACCCTGCTAATCCCAGAAAACTCCTGATTTCTATCATAGTAGTGGGTCATTCCCAATTCACTACCGCTTCATTCTTACTAGGATCCACAGACACCCCCTCATTAGAAATCACATGCCCTAGGAATTTAACTTCCCGTAGCCAAAACTCACACTTTTCTAGCTTGGCATACAGCTGCTTCTCCTGGAGTATTCATAGCACTGTCCTTAGATGCTACTCATGCTCCTATCGATCCTTGGAATACACTAATATTTCATCGATAAACACTACTACAAACTGATCAAGGTAGGTTCTAAAGATGCAGTTCATGTAATCTATGAATATAGCTGGAGCATTTGTCAATCCAAAAGACATTACAAGGAATTCATAATGCTCATACCTAATCCTAATGGTGGTCTTAGGTATGTCCTCTTTCTTAACCCTAATCTGATGATACCCTAACCTCAGATCAATCTTGGAAAAGATAGTGACCCCTCTCAGTTGGTATAATAAGTCATTGATCCTATGGAGAGGATACTTGTTCTTTATGGTTACCTTATTCAGTTTTCTATAGTCTATGCACATCCTTATACTCCCATCCTTCTTCTTAAAAAATAACATCGGAGCTCTCCACGATGACACACTGGGTCTAATAAATTGTTTCGCTAAGAGGTCCTCTATATTCTCCTTCAACTCTTTTAACTCTATCGGGGACATCCTATAGGGTGCTATGGAAATTGGCCCTGTCTCAGGGACTAGGTCTATGGAAAACTCGATCTCTCTCTCCGGTGGGAGACTAGTAATATCCTCTGGGAACACATCCGAAAATTCCTGAACTACAGGTATGGTTTCTAATTTCTACTGACTTTCTACCTCCGAGGAACATAAGAAACCCATCCTCTAGTTTTTCAATGCTATCCCCACATTTACTGGCCTAGTGTCTATGAAAGTCACAGACTTAACTAAGCAGTCCAAGATAACATTGTTTGAAGAGAGCTAGTCCATACCAAGGATGACATCTAGTTCTACCATGGGTAAATAGATAAGGTCCACAATGAAGGTTATGTTTACAATCACAATGGGACAGCTTAAACAAATCATAGATGTAGACACGCGTTTGTTGGTGGGTACTGTGATAGATAGTTCATACGGTAGGGTGGTTGTGGTTAACTTTAAGTTATGAACACAGTTTACTGAAATAAAAGAATGGGTGGCACCATAATTATACAATACAATTAAAGGAATATCATAAATAAAACACGTACCTTTCATTAAATCTTCAGACTGGGCCACTTCTTTCCCCTTTAGGGTATACACCCTTCCCTTGGTAAGAGGTCTTGCTAGTTCCTCTGGCTTCCTCAAAGTTGGGCAGTTCCGGGTGATGTGTCCTGGCTTCCCACATTTGTAGCATACGTTATGCCCCATCAGACATGGCCTATCCCCGTGATTCTTTCCATACTTCAAACAGTTGCGGTGGGGTGCCTGAGTGTTCACTGGTTTTTTCCCCATCTAGCTCCTCTGGAACTTCCTATCACGGCCCTTGTTGAAACTAGCTGGGCCCTTCCTCTTATGGAACTGACCTCATGTTTCTGCTTCTGCAGGGCTGCCAAGGTCCGAGAGGCGATTCGGCACCTGTTGACTAGAGTCAGGTAGTCTCAAATCTCATGGGCTACCACCTCATAGTAGAGTTCTGAATCCAAAATATTCTCCAAGTGTAGGGCTTTCCATGCCTCATCTAGTCTCCACTTCAGGTAAGAAAAGAACTTTGACAACTCTTCAAACCTGGCTAAGTGTTCCTCAAACAATCTACCCCCTGTTTGATCTACATGAATTCACCTTCTTTAACATTCCTTTCGCTCTGGGGAAAGTACTTCTCGAGGAATGACTCTCTGAAGTTTTCCCAGGTGATCAGGGTTCCCTGGGCCTCCATTAATTGCTTCGTTCCTTTCCACCAATGTTTCGCCGCCCCTTCCAACTGGTAGGTGGCGAAGATAACCTTCTACGGCTATATGGTCCCCAGTACATCAAATAGTTCCTCTATCTTCTAAACCCACTCTTCGGCCTTCTTTGCATTTGCCAACCCGTTGAAAGTGGGAGGCCTGGCTCTCTGAAAGTCAAACCAGCCTCTACCTGCTAGGGTCCTTGTCTGCTCAACCCAAATCTGGGTCTCTTCGCTCCGATTTGTCTGGGCCTGGCAAAGCGCCTCAGCTGTGATTGTAGCTTGGGCCTTCATAGCATCTGCCATGTCTCACATGGTTTTCATCATCTCATTCACATCTATGCCAGGGTCTCGGGTCTATGGTCTACCTCTCTGTGCCGGTGTCATGCTGCCAGTCTGCAAAATAAGTATGAGCGAGGTGATCAGGCTCAATAACAATTTATTAAGCAGATAACATATAACACCAATAGGAGCTTTCATCTTCCCAAACCTAATGCTCTATTCCCCAAGATCAAAACAAATACAAGTTAGCCAACCGCCTAGGTACAACCAACTAACCCAAATTAGTCCTTTAGTAGGGGAATTCTACCCCGTCCTAACCTAGGTAGCTGTGCTATGATACTAACTTAATGTAATGCCCCTATCTAGTCGTATCGTTAACTCCGAGATAAACAGATAGGTTCAGTACATTATCTTTATCCTTTATTCAATTAATATCTGAGCAGTTATACCATTAGATTAACTTAGCGACTTAGGTTCAAGATCTTTTGCTCAGAAAAGAAAAAGAA
Source organism: Senna siamea (assembly GCA_031216115.1). NCBI lineage: Eukaryota > Viridiplantae > Streptophyta > Magnoliopsida > Fabales > Fabaceae > Senna > Senna siamea. The sequence goes on along the minus strand of CM062363.1, from coordinate 19,873,103 downwards.
CTTACATGCATAGCAGAATAGATCAAAATATACTAAACTACACAGTGGAATTAAAGCATCCATGTAGTTCAATTAAATGCATGATTAATAATGTCCATTACATCGCTGTAAACATGTATCAGGATATAGGAAGTACCCATCCATAGTAAGTCAGGAGACAACAATCCTGTCACTCAGACCCCTTTACAATTTCAAGGATGGACTGGTCCTTCGGATATCCTATGTCAATTGCCTAAAAGAATAACCCTATTTCTAAACTAAATAAATCTGAACTAGGACATCAAAAATAGGAATTACAAATTTTTCATCCAACCAAATGGAAACTCCTATTTTCTTCCCTGCTAGGCGTTCGTATTTGATACATATTAGCACATAGGTGAGAAACACACGTTTCCCAGTAGCTTAACCATTCGGAGAAAAAAAACAACAGATATGTACCAGGGTCAAGCACCAAAACATTTAGTCTACATCCTCGACATTAAATTATAAAGATAACAGGCTAGCATTGCATGAAATAATAACAGTTAATAGAAAATGAGAATGACTCTATTCTAGGAAATTCGTATTCTTATAGAGTAACATGTGTTCTTGCGGGGTTACTAAAGCGGTTAAACATTTTGTCCTTTCTTTTACTGTCATCGATTGGGCATACATTTTGGATAATATGCAGACCCTAGGACACAGGCATGGACCACCTTTGGCCACGCCTCCCTAGGTCACTCATGTGGAGCACCTTTGGCCACACCTCATGATTTGTGGGAGTTCGGCCACATAGACCAGGTCGTCGAGGCTCTAAATCACTAGTGTGGAGCACCTTCGACCACCCCTCACTAGGTCGCCCGTGTGGAGCACCTGTGGCCACACTTCGTGGTTCGTGGACACTCAGGCACGTAGACTAAGTCATTTGGACACTAAATCACTGGTGTGGAGCACCTTCTGCTACACCTCACCAGGTCACTTGTGTGGAGCACCTACGACCACACTTCGCGATGCGTGGACACTGGCCACGTTTATCAAGTCATCATGGGTATCAGGTCCCAGGTATAGTCCCCCTCCCCGATGATTTCTAATGATCCTTAAGAGTAGCTTTCTTTTTCTGGGAATTTCTTATCATCGTAGTTAGGAGGAGTTGTCATTGAATTCCGGACAAGGTCGTTCTTCCTCATGAATTAATGTACGTGTCTACTTTCCATAGGAAATTCAACCTTTGAGGTAAAGTTTTCATTTTTCTTGGGAATAATGGCTAGTGTAAGATCTATTGATCCCCTTCCAATTCCTTTCCTTCAAAGTCATTTCCCAAGTGTAGTTTCTTTCTAGTAATTTGCAATATGGGTTTTCCTTCCTTGGAACTAAAATTGGCAATATAATTCCTTTCTAAAAGTAATCACTAAGGCCAATCAAATTGCCTTTCCTTTGGAAAGTTAATTCCACTATGAACCCTTCCTAGAAATAATATTAACTCCCTTTCTTTTAGAAAATTAAATCTTACCATAATTCCTTCCTAAGAATAACTAATTGTGATATTAAAATTTCCCTTTCCTTTAGAAAATTAATGCTAATATAATTCCTTTCTAAAAATAGTTAATTATGAAACTAAAATTTCCTTTCCTTTAGAATATTAATTTCACCATAATTCTTTTATAAAACCACTAAATGTGATATTAAAATTCCCTATCCTTTAGAAAATTGATGCTAACATAATTTCTTGCTAAAAATAGTTAATTATGACACTAAAATTTTCTTTTCTTTAGAATATTAATTTCACCATAATTCTTTTATAAAAACAACTAATTGTGATATTAAAATTCCCTATCCTTTATAAAATTAATGCTAACATAATTTCTTGCTAAAAATAGTTAATTATGACTCTAGGATTTCTTTTCTTGTCTCAACAAGATGGATTTCCCTTACATTGAATTTAACTTCATGGTGTATAACTATCCAGACTTGCAATTCCTAACTCATAGTTCACAAGGTTCTCATGTCATTTCATTTATCAACTATTTATCACCCACACATGCTAGCCATCAACATACCATTTAAATCAAGAATGTGAGGATCTCCCAAGTTCCATGGAAACTTAAACTTTAGACATAAATTGCATGATTAACACATGGAACAAAGAGAAATTTTTAATGGTTAACCTACCTCAAGTGGTGGAAAAGTGAGGGAAGGCTTCTAGTGTTTCTCTTGGATTTCCCTTGTTCCTTCTTTTCTTGAATATATCCATCCTCCCTTGACCCAGTTGTGTATGTGTGCTTCTTTCAATTTTAAAACTGCTCTCTCTTCTTCCAATCACCCTTTCTTTCGCTCTCTCCTTTGTATATGTTGGAAGTGATCCCAAAAAGAGGCACCACCCCCATTCTCATCACATATCCATCTTTCCTTGGTGTCTTCACGTGATACTAGTGCAGCCCTCTACCTTTCCTTTTGGTATTTCATGGTCTCATGGACAATTAAGTGCAATTACTTCCCCTGCACTCTTCCTTTAATTTCCACTCACACCAAGGGAAAAAGGGGCTCACGCTAGCTTCCCATTGCCCGCAACACGAATGACTGTGGAAGGAGTATTGAAGGCTGCCTCTTTCCTCTTCTCCTCCTCTGAGTATACATTTGCATTCGATGGTCCCAAGAAGTTTATATAGGCGTCCCACTTCATGCTATACACACTCTACTCGATTGGGTAATGCACGAACAAGGGCTAAGCTAGCTACACACGTCTCCCTTAGGTGTCTTAATCTAGTCAATGTATTGCCTTATTGGTGGATTCAACCGAACCCAAGGAGAGGAAAGGAATGTGCTCTCGTGCTGCCCTATCACATGGATGCCTCTCCTCATGCCAAATTCATGGTTTTGTATTGTAGTTACTTTATTTATTCCATCCCCTTTTTCTTTCCTGTATGTGTGCAGTTTTGTTAATCATCTTGCATTCTTGCATTTTCTTATGAGTAAGCTGCACACGTTTTCTTCTTCTCTTTTTTTTTTCTTTTTCCTTGTTTGAGCGGTGAGGTGTGCATGTATATTATTACATTGTACATATATATATTTTATTTGAAGGTTGCACTCCCTCCTTTCCTTTCACGTGAAACTCCAGGCATGCCTTATTTATATATATATATATATAAATTCTACATATTCCATTGTTTTCTTCATCATGTGAAACCATGCACATAAAAAATTTGCATGCCTTCATCCCTCTTGACCTCACATGTGCTATTAAGATTTTCATGCATGAATTTTAATGCTCTTTACTTTGGCATTTAGGCTAGATAATAAAAAGGAAATAAAGGGTTACCTTAAGCATTACATTCTTAGGTAATTTGCCTTTTTTAATCTAACAATATGGGCCATTAAATTATGCAATGGAAGTTTTCTTTCCTTAAGCCAATTACTTAAATTTGTAACAAGAAATAAATTAACTAACATCATGAGTTTTATCCCATGATTCAAGCTAATTAAATTATGGGTGTTACACATTCATGAAATGCTGAAAACTCTATTGGGATTTTTTTAGAATGTTGTATGGATGCATATTTAAGTGTTGATTGAAATTGTTAAGGTGTTTATGAATTTTACAATTTTATTTCCATTTCCATGAAAAACCCCCAAATTCTTTAATGATGATGGTATGATGCATAGGTTGTCATGATTTTAATGGATAAAGGATGTTTTATGCTTAATTGATGATGAAAGTGGGATAAATGAAAAGTTTGTATGAAAACTAGCTTAACTCCCTTAATCTCCTTGCTTGGCCAAGAATGGGTGTTTGTAGAAAGGAAATTATTTTTTGAATTTTATCTATTTAATATGATATTTTCTTGGCTATAGACAAAAAGGGAATGAAAAAATTTAGTATTTAATGAAATTGTATGTTTTCCCCAATTTTCCCTTGCTTGGTAGAGAAGATTATGTTGAATGGAAAAGGAAATTTTGTCAAATTGAGTTAAAATGTCTATTGGAATTTTTTGTTATGAGCAAAGGATGAAGGGAGGATTAATAAGTAGTGGAAATTATCACATTTTCTCATTGTTGGGTGCCTCGGCCGAGATTATGTAGGAAATTCTTATGGAAAATTTTCATAAACAATTAGCATAGTTTTGGTCAAGGTATGGAAGAAAAGAGAAAAGATGTAATCATGAATTGATCAGTGCATAAATCCTTCTAATTATGGGAGTCTTAGCATTTGAAATGTACATAAAAAAAAAGGGGGAGATGTGATTATGCATTCATAAAAGTTTCTTTGAAAGCAAAGACACTTATATGTATGCATAATTAAGTAGGGATTTAATAAAATGGAAATGGTAGAAGAAAGTATTGAAAATTCATCATAGGACCCTTAATGTGGGATGAAATATAACATGGAAAATAGTATAGAAATGGAAGGAAAATTATGTAATTATACTAATATGATGGCAAGAGTAGAAATTGGGAATTTAAAGCAAGAACTTATTATTTTCCCCTTAGTTTCTTCTCTTGGCTGAGAGTAACACTTCCCATTTCCATGAAATTTAGCCATGAAATTGCTATTTATAGATAAGGGTTATAGTTCATGAAAGGGAAGTATCATGATAAGTCAAAGGAATGTAAGGGAAACATAGATAAGGAAAGGAAAACTTAGAAAGAAAGGGAAACATAGAAATGTGAGAAAGAAAACTTAGAGGAAGTATTTCAAATATATATTCTAGGATAGACAAGCTTGTAACCGAGTAACTAATTGTCGATATAGGATGGCCGTTGGGCATTCTACGGTTATGTCATAAATATGGATGGTTAAACATCCACTCAGAATCAAGATTTTAGAAACACCATGACAGTTGCAAATTCTAAGTTAGTGTAACCGAGATGGCTAATAAAAAGGAGACATTTACTTAGAATTTGGCATAATCATGGGTATAGGCTAAGTCATCCTAGATTATATATAGGAGATAGCATACTGGGAATAAGATCCAACGGTAAAGGATGGTGATTCCATAGTAGCATGATCTACTCAGAAAGCAGGGAGGAAATGATCTGCGTAGTAGCAGTGATCCCGTGAGCTTAATTTTCTAAAAGGTTAAAGCAGTCCTCTATTGGGTAGAAAGGGAAGAAAACTCCTGCTGTATATAGGATGATTTGCGGTAAGGGCAATGACCACACAGTACTCGGATCCACTGAGGGATGCCTTAAATAATACCAGTGGCAAAATTGTCACATAGAGGATAAAATTATCTTATTCATATAAGTAGTAGTACGTGGAGTAGTTCACTGGGTGACTCTCCCGATACTCTCAGGTCTTTCTTTCATAGAGATGGCTTTTAGCCAAGAAATGATTGTTATTTTCCTTATGACTGATATTTGTTTTCCTATTAATGATGAATGGTTTCCCTATATATACTTATGCTCAAAATTTTCTTCTATAATCATGATACTAAATGGTATATGTGGTGAATAGTTAAAATGTAACAATCGAAAAGATTTTAAAAGATAAAACCTAATTTTCGAAGCTAATTCCAATTAAACGAAGCCTATCACAACTTTCGAGGATAATGATTTGAAACAAAAGGTTGTTCGAAGTCAGAAACACGATCAAACGGAAAGAAACGCAATTCAGCAATCAGAAACTGACAGACGACGTTTCGTGCATCAATTTCACTGACGGAGGCGAGAACCTTCGCATGGAAACATGTGCCAACGTCTGGAAGGAATCCGACATCCTAAAGTATCCCCGTATAGTCCGGGAGAAATCGGAATCGCCCTCGGAAGCTTTAAATTTCCTGGATTCCCTCCGTTTCTCTCAAATCTCTCTCTCTCCTCACCTCACTTTCTCTCTCCTCTCTCTCCTCCTTCCTCCACCGTGTGCTGCCACCACAGCCACTGTGGACCACCACCCAGCATACCAATCGACAGCCCTCGCCACCCACAACCTCCAGCAACCACCCACGGCCACCAACGGCCGCCAGCGTCACTGAAAAATGCCACTTTTCTCCTCCACCGTACAAAAAATTCGCCACCTCAGATCGCCGCTGTCCGCCACTGTTGGCTGTCACCGCCCCTACCATCGTGTAGCCTGAGCTGCCAGCTTTCTCTAGCAGCTCACCGATGACGAACGGAGGCCCGACGCACCCGGATGGAGGATTTTTCCATCTGCCGTACGTTGTTCTTTGTGGCTATAAAACGCCATCCAAACGGCCGTGAACCGCCGCGCCACCACTATATTCGGACTCCTGGACTTGCGGGCTTCACCGTGGCATAATTTTCGAGGCAAACCGCACCCCTCCACCGTGCGCCACCGTATGTCGTCGTGCGCTGCAGAGTCGGAGCTTCTAGACATACACCGGGAGAAACCGAGACCACCCTGAGATAGAATTCCATCATCCGATCACATTGGTAAGGTTCGATTTCCCAAAAATTGATGATATCTGACTGAAATAGCTGCTAAACGTAATTAGGCAATAAATTAACCTAGGTATTAGGGCAACTGGACTTAGAATTGTTAAACGGATGACGTGACAAGTTTGAATATTCAATTTAATGTCCAAGGAATTAATTGGGCTCAGAAACCGAGATTATGTGAAGTTCTGAATTGATTTAGAGCAATAGGAGACCAGGTAGGATAATTTACGCTTCCTAAACCCTAGATTTGACCTAGTGGATACCTGAACGATTTAGATTATTTGCATGGATTTACGTGCTACTTTCGATGGAATAAATTGCATGCCTGTGTGTTGAAAACCCTAATTTCATGTTAGACGCTTTTTTTATCGAATTTAGATGCCCTTAGGACGAATTTACTTAGGGTTGGGTACTTGATAGCCGGTATGGGACGACCGTTAAGTATCCCGAGTATAGGAAATTTTTAAATGAGATTGTTTTAATCAGATTGAGCCTGTACTGTATTAGGGATCACGTGATAAATCAGCACGACCCTAAGAAAGGTTTAAGGAGTATAAGGGGGGATAGCCTACACGGGGAAACGTTGTGATTTAGGCATAATACCCTAGAACCCTAAGGAATAGCCGACCGTGAGCATGTGAGATCGAATAAACTGTATGAGGATGAGAATTGGCGTATGTGCACATGCTAAGGGACGCCCTAGATGTTGATTCTCACCCAGTCCTTGAGTGAGTGATTGGTGTTACGGATCACACTCACAATATAGGCTTGATTCAGGTGATTGGTGTTACAGATCACACCCAACGATAAGAGAGGTATTCTCTCTAATTGAAGTGCAATTAGATGATGATTTAGACTTGGTTACAGCGGATTTGTAGCCAACGTGGATTTAGATACACCGGGCATGGGATTTTATTTGATTTCGAGTATTGATTTTAAAAGAAATGGATTTTTATGATTTTGATTATCTGCCGCAAATTTCCATGTGATAAAATGATTTTAAAGATAAGGTATTTCACTGTTTTCGAACTGATTTCGGGAAGATGATTTCGGTGTTTGCACCACTGAGTATTCAGCCAAATTTTGAATTATATTTGAACTGTAAATTATTCTACTGGGATTTTATATCTCACCAGGTTGTTTACTCAGATGAACAGGGACAGGGACAGGAACCTAGACGATAGCTGGACGATGATTTGATGACAGATAGATGAGAAGCTTAGTCTAGGCTTGAATTTTATTATATATATGTTGATGACGTTGCTGTATATGGATTTCTATCATTTATGTTTTATGTTGTTGTTGGACTAGATGTATAGTTGCAAACAGGTGATTAATGTATTTTGGGTATGATCGAAATACAGAGGAAACTCTGCCGTATTTTCGGTAGGGTTTACTGCTGTAAACTTGTGAATTTAAGTTGGAATGTATATGAATTCATGATGTGATGTATATATGAGTTTTAGATTTCATTCCAGAGTAATTTATGATGTATGTATGTATAATTAGTTAGCTGCGTGTGAATTAGGGTTGAACGAAATCCGAATGAACAACGGGAAGTCTATTTGGGTTACGCTCAACCAGTAGCGATCCCATGACATTCCCACATCAGGAATAACTATGTAAATCAACCCATATGCTTCCGCTAATCAAATAAGCATCGCGTATGTTGTATTAGGGGGTCGTTACATAAAACACTATCATATAATATACTCATAAATGTATGCCATATGTATAAAAGAAATTTATTCATTTAATCCCATAGAATGAAAATGAAATTTTAATAATGAATGTAGAAATATTTTTTGTATCATTATGGTGGTACATGTCAAATTATTTTTAAAAGGAGATTGTATAGCTATTGAGAAATTATTTCTTACATTTGTATCTGGCATATATAATATGCCAAGATATATGGTATGGCTAGAAGTTGATGTGGCATACATGGACATACCTTTTCTAGGCTCCTTTATGATAATTCAAGGAGTGTATGTAGTAACGGTTATGGAGGTTCCTCCCATGTATGAGAGGATGAAAGTATAAAGCCCTTTTGGAAAAATGTGATTAGTAGAAGTAGCCCATTTACCCTTATCCACTTATCTTTTTGCAAATAGGATCAAGATGAGTTATTTTTTTATGTATATAAGGAATTGGCATATATATCAGGATTTGTAAAGATTATCCATTAATAGGAATTTTGATATAAGGGTTTGAGTGGTAGGTTTGTTGCCGCCTTACCCTACTAGTAGTATGAACTTGCATATCTTGAAATATATGTATGATATGACATTGTAAATTGTTGTAAATATCATATGGAATGGAAATCATGTGAATGATGTTTTAATTTCTGTTGCATTGTTATTTAATGGATGTATTAATTTAATTACTCTTTCGTAGTGTAAATTTATGAATATAATACCAAGTAATTAGTCCCAAGCCTAATCCATGAATAAATGAAAATTTGAAAAATTTTACTCAAAAAATAATAAAGGATTAAGAAGAAGTAACACATTAGCCTTATAGTTAAGTGGTCCTTAAAAGAAATATTTTCAATAAAAGCTATAAGGTTAGGGTGTTGCAATGATCATGTCATCCAACATGGCCTGGAACATGACCGTGTAGAGATTGAGCATGAGCTATGTTGGACATGCTATAAAAGGGAGAAGCTGATAGAGATAAGAGATTCTGCGATTTTTGACCTTTCATCTTCCCTAGAGCTATAGAGAAACGCATTCTAGAGACTAAGAGGCAACTGTCAAGAGACTACCTTCGACCTTGGACATCATATTTGTGACCCTTGGAGTTCGATTGGAGATTGGAAGCACATTAAGAGGCAATAAGGATTTTGTTCACTTGAAGATTAAAGATTGAACTGTTCATCCGTTATTCAAGAGAAGAAGGTTGTACATGTTTTCTTTTCTTTATTTCTTCTTTGTATTTGATTTTATGGTTGTTTTATCCATGAACATGTGTAGATTTGTTAAACCAATTGGGGCTCCTTACTATGTTGGTACTTTTTTTTTTAATTGTATGGATATTGAATTTAATCTTGTAATCTTCTTTGCAATTATGAATGAATGTTTAGTTTTTCTTTACAAGATGTTGTGGAGAATTCTATTTAGTAAATGAGAACTTCTAATTGAAGTTAGAAATCTAATTTCAAGGAACAATTAATTCTCACTTAGAGATAAGGTTAATTAATTGCTAGATTAAGAAGTAACGACTCTTAATAGTGATGGATTAAAACGGTAATGTTGATCTAAAATCAATCATTAGGAAGAGATTCCAGTGGTAGGTTCTTAGTTTTAGAAGTTCAATTGTCTCTAGAGAGAAGTGGAATTTAATTTAGAATCCATTCACAGGTATCATAATCAGATTTTATAATTCATTATCCTTTGTGTGTTTGCCAACTAGTACAGGTCTCCTTTGGATTTACTTTTCTTGTTTTGATCAATTCTTTTCTCATTCATTGTCATTGATTATTTACTATTGCATTTAATCATTAGTTCATTTAGAAATCAATCACTTTTACTCTTAGGCTGGATAACAAAGAACAATGAGTAAGTCTAGGCATTCCCATTCCCATGGGATATAACCTTGATACTCACCATTGCACTGGGCTGCATCAATAGGTTCAATGCCTTAGGTGTAGTTACATTGGAAGCACATCAAGTTTTTGGCACTATTGTCGAGGAAATTTTTGTGAGAAAACTAGATTGAATTTGCTATTTGTTACTTGAGCCATTTTTATTTGTTTTATTTTACTTTTATTTTTTATTATTTGTTCTTTTATTCTACCGTAGGTTTTTTTTTGTTTTTGTTTTTGGTTTCAAATAGTTTATGAGTAAGAGTTCTAATCTTATACCCGTAGATCCTCTGTCTGAACCAAAATGATCTCTCAGACTATTGAGGACTCATTTCCACCAGAAGGAGGACCTAGTTAAGATCCCTATTCATACACCACCAAAGATGGCGGCTGCAAATAATAATGGTGATGCCAATCGAATGATGTACAAGTTTTTCTAGACCTTCTTTGGAAGGGACGTAAACGTGCATTACTCGAACTACAATAGCAGCCAAAAACTTTGAGATCAAGCCAAATGTAATCCAGATGGTGCAAAAAACTGTATAGTTTTGAGGGATGCCTAGTGAAGACCCTAGTGCTCACATCGCCAATTTCTTGAAGATATGTGACACTTTCAAGATTAATGAAACTACTAATAACACCATTCAACTTAGGTTTTTTCCATTTTCTTTGAGAGACAGATCAAAGAGATGGCTACAATCCTTACCACCTAAGATGCGTAATGACATTTCTTATTTTGTGCAAATGGAGGAAAATATTTATATAAAAACTTTTTAGCCAAAGTATAATGCTTGGGAGAGGTACAAGGACTTGATGAGATTTTTTCCACATCATGGATTGCCTATGTGGATGTAGCTATAGACCTTTTACAGTGATGTAAACAGCCACAAGGCAGATGATGGATGCAATTGTAGGGGGCACACTGAATAATAAGACCCTTCATCAGGCTTAGCATCTGATAAAAGAGATGGCCATAAACAACTATTAGTGGTAATCCTTTAGGGATAGACTAGGATGACAGGGAGTGGTCAACTAGGCAGACTCTACATCAGTCTTGGTAGCTCAGGCGGAGTTTTTGTCCAAGAAGATCTACCAACTCCAAATACTAAAGCAGGCAACACAGCTTGGCTGCGGGTTTTGTGGTAGCCCACATTATGGTGTAAACTATAATGCATGAAGTATGTTGCTAACCCTTTCCCTTCTTCCTTTTCTTCTAACTTGGGTTCTGCTAATTTTAAACAATTAGATTATATGGGAATTGCCCTAAAACAACAGGGTAACCCTTACAGTAACACATATAACCTGGGTAGAGGAATCATTCAAATTTCAGCAGTTGCACCAACAGAAACCTCAACAACAAGCTATTCCTTATTAATTTCCTCAAGGTCAGGAGAAAAAGCCTAGTTTGGAGGACTTTATGATGAAGTTTGTGTCTACTTTAGATAGCAGGTTTTAATAAATGGATATAACCATTAGAAATCAGCAGGCTTTCATTCAAAACTTGGAGAATCAAATAGGCTAGATTTCTAATATGTTGGCTGAGAGACAGCTAAGGAAGCTCCCTAACACTACAGAGTATAATCCAAGGGAGCATTGCAAGGCTATTACTATGAGGTCAGGTAAGCAAGAATCTAGTCCTCTACCATTGATTGATGATCATGATACTATTATGCAGCATGTAATAATCAATAACGAGCCAGAGCTTGAGGTAAGTGAGCCAGTGCCAGTTGAGGACAAGAGTCTTGTGAGAGTGTACCAGCCACTTATTCCATACCCTGATAGATTGAAGCAGGAGAAGGTTGATCAGCAGTTCGGTAAGTTTCTTGATTTATTCAAACAGCTGAGGATTAACCTTCCTTTTGTTGAAGCTATTTCTTAGATGCCTCGCTATGCAAAGTTCTTAAAGGAGATATTGAGATACGAGAGGAAACTGAAGGATTTGGGTCTAGTGATGCTAAATGAGGAGTGCTCAATGATTATACGAAACAAGCTGCCTATTAAAAGGCGTGATCTATAGAGTTTTGTTGTACCTTGTATAATTGGTGAACTGCCTATTGTGAAAGCTTTAGTTGATCTAAGAGCTAGCATTAATTTCATACCTACTAGCTTGTTTGATAGACTAGGATTGAGTGAGCCTAAACCTACTAGGATGAATATACAATCAACTGATAGAACTGTTGAGTATCCTAGAGGTATAGTAAAGGATGTACTTGTGAAGGTTGAAAAGTTTATTTTTCCTGTTGATTTTTTTCTTATAGATATGAAGGGTGAGAGTAACATACCCTTAATTCTAGGCTGACCTTTCCTTGTAATGTCTAGGGTTGTTATAGATGTTTATGATGAAAAGTTACAAATTGAAGTAGGTGATGAGACTGTCACTTTTGACTTAGATACTTCTATAAGACAATCCTTAGATCATAATGATGCTGTATATTCTGTGGATGTCTTGGATAATGTTGTTGAGTCTTATTTGTAGGAATTTTTGCTTGATGACCCTTTGCAGGTGACATTGTAGGGAGATGAGGATGAATTTTCCAAAAAGCAAGTATTAGAGAACTAGTTGCTTTGCTAGCTACTGAGCCTAGAAGCCCCACTGACCCTTTTATTTCTCTTGACAGGTCAAAAGTGCAGAAGGCAAGACCTTATATTGAGGACCCCCTAATCTTAGAATTTAAGGAATTTTCTAAACACTTAAGCTATGCCTATCTTGATGAGACGAAGAAGCTGCCAGTGATTATAGTAGCTAACCTAACACTTGATGAGAGGGAGATGACTTTGGCCTCTCTTAGAAAATACCTCATGGCCTTCAGATACAACATTGCAAACATTCCTGGGATTAATACTAGCTATTTTTCACATAAGATTCTGATGGATTCTAGCTAAAAAACTCTAAAAAAAAAAAAGAAACAATCCTTTTGTACATTATGAATTGTTGAACAGTGTCTTTTCATTTTGGTCTTGTTACTTTTTTTAGTTTATTTTCATTAGACTTTGTACTTAGAAATTTTGTTTTCCTGTTGAATTTTGGTCCTCAAGTTGCTAGGAAGGATGGATTTTTAGTGCATGCAGGTGTTAATAGGAAAATCAAGGTAAAAATAAGTTTTTGTACTTAAGCACAGGCTGGACATAGCCCTTGTTCATGAGGCTGGCCCATAACTCGAGCGTGTTAGTTTCGCAACATAGGCATGTTGGCTTCATGCCTTTAAATGCCCAGATTCAAAGGATGGCTGATAGGCCCCATACTTCATCTTTCTTTGCTAACGTGGATAACCTTGACTTGGACCTTGATGACATTTTTCCATTGGCAACACGATCCCCTCATCCAACCCCAGCTACATAGGCTCCACCAGATCAGGGTAGTACTTAGTAGATTTTTCTTTTTATTTTTCTCTCTTCTTCTTTTCTTTCGCTTTTACTTTCTAATGTGCATTAAGACTATTGGATTTTTTTGTTTATTTTTTCACTTTATGTCTTTATTATGCCATGTCCCCTTTGCTGCACACTGAGGATAGTGTGTTCTTCTAGTGTGGGGTGGGTATCTATTATTTTACTTTTATTTTAACTCTTTTTCTTTCTATTATTTTTCTTTTATTTTAACTCTTTTTCTTTTCTTTGCTTTGGATGACTGCATATTGATACTGCATTCTGGTGATGCTGTATTTATGTGGATATAGGATATGATACTTGATTTTATACATTTGAGTCTTTGTTTATCTTTTGAGCATTTATGATTCAATTTTTTAAGCTAGTAGTGATTGTTTCTCTTAGAGTATGTTGGAAAGTGATGTGCTGCTTGCTACCAATGCAACTACACCTAAGGCAGTGAATTTATCGATGCAGCCTAGTGCAATGGTGAGTATCAAGGTCTTATTCCACAGGAACGGGAAATTCCAGAGTTACTACTTGTTCTCTGTTATCTATCCTAAAAGTCAAAGTGATTTATTTTTAACTAATACTAAAAATTAACTAAGTGCAATTAACAATAACCAGTGACAAGGAACGAAAGAGAATATATCGAGGCAAGAAAAGTAAACCCACTAGGAACTTGTACTAGTTGGTAAACACATAAAGGATAATGGTCCATTGAATCTAATGATTCTACCTATGAGTGAATTCTAAGTTAAATTCAATTTCCTTCTCAAGATAATTAAATTTCTAAATCTAAGAATCTACCACTGGAATCTCTTCCTAATGATTGATTTCTAATTAACCTTATCGTTATAATTCACCACTATTAAGAATAGCTACTCCTTAATCCAGCAATTAATTAACCTCATCTCTAAGTGAAAATTAATTGCTCTTTGCGATTACATTCCAATTTCAAATATCACCACTCAATCTCAAAAAGAAATATACTTAGCATTCACAACAACATCTCGTAATGAAAACTTAAACAGTACATGCATAATCACAAAGAAGATCACAGCATCAAAATTAATATCTATACAAATGAAAACAGAATACCAACACAGTCAGGAAACCCAATGGATCTTACAAATTTAGCCACACATATTTACAAGCAATTCCATCAGATAATCCATCAGACAATCAATTATACTGAAGATAAAAATAGTAAAAATTATGCATGCCCCTATCTTCTCAAGTGCCCAACAGTAGCTACACGGATTGGCCACTAAAAAACCACTAAAATCTTGCTGAAAAATTGTAAAAAATTTTCCAGAAAAATCAATTTCAAATTTTTCCAAAAGCTCCACGGGTCGCGGGTCACAGTTCTCGAGTACCTGATGGAAAACGACTGCAACGGCAGCCAGAGCTGAGGTTAAAGTTCGTGCATAAAGGAGTGGTTTTTGGCTGTAGATCAGACAAAAAATGTCGAATGAGTCAGATCTCCTAATTTGGTCATATCGTGGGTCTATCTCGGATCTCTCCATCTGGCGTGAAGTGGTGGCCAACAAGTGGATAGAGGGTTGCAGTTGAGTCGTCGAGGGATGGAGGAGCAGCCACGGATGGTGGGTCGGCCAAAAAATGCTGTATAATGGCTACAAACACAGACGGGTTGCTCTCTCAGGTCACAATATCTGTCACGGTTCTGATGCTTTCTAGAGGCGATGCAAGATGGCAGTGGCCTGCCCGTTGTCCCTTGTGTAACATCCACTCCTAACATTTGTATCTTATGATGGCGTTGTTGTTATTATTATTGTTAGCATTATTTATGAAGGGTTAAGGATGATTTATTAAGGAGTTAGAATGAACATTTTTATCATTACATAATCACTTTTGTGATAAAAGAATGAAGTTAGAAATTTGGTAAGAAAAGGTAAAATGGTGATTTTACCATAAAATGAATAATTAGTTTAATTCTTTTATTTCATGAAGTTATGTCAAAGAACTCTTGTTATTTTCATTTAAAAGAGAAGAAGAATCTAGTTATGCAAGAAATTACTTACATTGATGTTAAAAGGCAATTTTTCCTAACAAGGGTAAAATTGTAATTTCACACTATGAGTATGATAGCTATTTTATATGAGGTAAGAAAAATTTAGTTTTTACCCTAAATATTCTAGAAGGTGGGAATTAGAAATCCTTACTTATTCTTGATCAAAAGAAGAAAGAAAGAGAGTGAAATTATAGTTTTAATATAAAGGGCAAAAAGGTCACTTTGCCAAAAATAGAAGTAAATTAGTAAATTTATGGAAATGAGCCTTATGAAATTTTACTTAAGTAATTTTACTCCTTGAAACCAAAAAGAATGAAAAAGGGAGCAAAAATGGCCAATTTGGACTTAATGGCAAAAAGGCATTTTTCTTAGGGACTAAAATGCAAATTCTAAAAATTTAAGGGACCACTAAGCAATTTTGAAATTTTGGAAGGGCAGAACAGTCCCAGCCCATGGAAGTTGCATAAAATTACAATGAAAAGGAGAGACAATGCCATTGTTAAAAAAAAAAAGGGATGAAATTGACAATTTAGTAAGAGTGGCATTTTTGTAAATAAGTCAAACTTTAATTCAGCCTATTTCTTCTCCTAAATACTAGAAATGTCGTGAAAGGTGGAGAAGAAGGGGAAGTGGCCGAATTGCATTTTTGCCTTGGAGAAGAAGAAGCTTCCACCAAATCAACAAGGAAATCACACATCTATTAGCTTTTTAAGGTAGATAAACAATCCTATGCCATTATTTTCATGTTTTATGGTATGTTTATGGTGTTTTCAAACTTGTAAGCATGATGGCAATTTCTCTCTCTACATGTGTATGGTGGATTTGCATGCTTGGATATGAGATATGTTGGAAATAACTTGTGGTTATGATTATAGATATGTAAGAAAACATGGAAACTCATGAAATGGTGAATTTGCATGGATGGAACTTGATTTTATTAAACCCTAATTGGTGTCAAGGCTGAGTTTGTGGTTGTTAGAGTGAGAAAATGGTATTTTTGCATGGATTTTGCATGAATATTGTTGTATTGCAAGCAAAGTGATGAAACAACTCCATTTTTTCTTGTTTTCTTACCTTGGCCGAATTACTAGGGTTATAAGAGTGTTGAATTTTTGGCTAAATTTTATGTTAGAAAGAGTGAGAGAAATTACTAGAAAATGGTAAGAGAGAGAAAGTCTAGTTATATTTGCAATTAGGTACTTTTCCCATTGTCTAACTTCACAAGTACCCAAATAGATGTGCTTTAGTCACCTTGGCCGAATGAATGCCTATGAATAATGCTGAAATTGCTCTTGAAAATGACTTAGAAACTATATATGTCTAGTTTTAAGAAAGGAAGAGAGAGAAAATCATGGCAATTTATATTTCAAGTAATGTTGCCAATTTAATGTCTTACCTTTTTACTTTAAAAGTATGCTTAAAAATGTGAAATTGCGAGATTAGATGTATTGTCATCATTGATATGAATAATGAGTTAGAAAGGCATGAAAAAGGATGACTTAAAGTACACTTACACAATTTTGAGGTGTGAGAAAGTGTTAGGCATAATTATTGGAATTGTTGTCAAAATGTTTAAATGATGAGAATGGTGCTAGAAAGGAATCAAATGAGTTAGAAATGCCATATTCTCATGTTTTCCTTGCCTTAGCCGAATGCAATATAGCACTTTCCCTAGAATGGCCAATCTTATATGTCCATTAAGAGTGGCCTGAGGTACCACTCGAATCACCTTATGTTATGTGAATGAAAAGGAAAATGAGGTAATGGTCAAGGATAGATGATACTTAGCATATCTTTTGCTATTATCAGTAGAATGGTTATATTTATGTACAAGTGTTTGAATGGCATCAAAATGCTTGATGTAATGTGAAAGGCAAGGTTAAATTTTCCTTAAGGGTAATGATCTGGTGTATACTCCCAAGGAAGGTAATGAAGGGGAAATGATCTAGTGTATACCTCCTAAGAAAACTTCCTTGTGGGGAATGATCTGGTGTATACTCCCAAGGAAGGTAATGAAGGGAGAATGATCTGGTGTATACCTCCTAAGAGTACAGTTAAGTGGAAGGGAATGATTTTATGTATACCTTCCAAGAATGGAGAATTTATGTAATGTTATGTTACGTATTGTATGAACGCGGTTTATGTGATTATAATTATGACATGTAAACATTGAATGCTAGTAGTCTAATCCATGAATGACCTACTTGAATGTGTATCTCATTTCTATAGCCACATCCACATATATTTTCATGATAAATCATATTCAAGTGTTTATATGAAAAGAGTTTTGAAATTAAACCGCATGTAGGGTATTTTCTGTATTATTACAGTGGTACATGTCAGTTATTTTAAAATAAACTAGTTATTTATCTACTGGGAATGTATTTCTCACTTTTGAACTGATATGTAGCAAATGACTAGATATTGCATGGTAATCGAGGTGGAGTTGGACACGGTGGAAATTCCTTTCTTATGAGTTTTCACTATTGTCAAGAATGTGTATGTTATCACTGTTTTTAAGTTTCTCATAGAATAGATGAGTACGTAAATATATAGCTATAGTCCAACCTTTTGGAGTCCTAATTCTTAGTTTTTTTTTTGGGTTCGAATTAGGGTTGATATTTTTGGTTGTTTATAGAAAGAAAAAGGGCACATGTATAGGGATATGTTAAGGACCTATTCACTCATGGTATTTTGTAAAGGAGTATGAGTGGCAGACTTGTTGTCTCCTTACTCCTTATGGATGGGTACTTCATCTATCCCAGTGTATGTATACCAAACGATGTACTAAACAGTTGTATAATGCATGTATATTAGAAAAGTTTTTATATATTCTATTATATTATTTTATATTTTATATTCTGTTGTGCCAAAGCATGTCACCTGAGCAAAAGAACCCAAACCTAATTGCATAACAAATCTATCATGGATTGGATGCTCAAGAGAAATAAATGTAATTAAAGACTAGGATTAATGTAACCACTTATCTAAATAAGTGTTATGACGTTGTTAAGTTACGATAAGGGGTGTTACACCTTGTCATCAGAGCGAGGATAAGCTGCTGCGAAGCTCCACCTAGAACCCCCTCCTTTGCGCAATGCTTCCAGGTCTCTCTTCTTGCGCTATGATCACCTCTCTTGCATAATACACACACGGGTTTGAATTATTCCAAGCTTTTTCTCCCTTTTTCCTCATGCGATTCCCTTCATTCCAGCCTAATCCACCTACTTTCAAGGCCTAATAAGGGTAGTAGCTTGGCCTAATAAGCAAAATTAGCCCAGATGACCCATTTGAGTGCTCTAAAGGCTGTCCAAGCCTAAAATTACTCCGTTTGCTGATGATGACTTGATAAAATGCCTAAAGGCTATCCAAACTTAGATGATTTTTATAATAAAATTACATAAAATGCTCATAAAATGGACAATTAACATCAGACAAATATGTATAAAATAATGCATATCAGAAAGTAGTCAGTGATGTCTAATGCATAATCTCGGCTAGATCATACCGGTGTTGCCTAATTGTTTTCAAATTGCTCAATTTTGATTTATGATGTTGATAATGAAAATTGCATGCACTGCTTGATCAATAATTTAAATGGAAATTTTTTAGAACCATATGCAAATTTTCCACACTTTAAATGTGAGATTTAAGCCTATTTTGAGCATTCATTACAATTATGTTCTTGATATTCTTTTGTGAGTACGCATTTTGCTTGATTCTTCTTCTAGAACTTGCTTTGTAATGCTTGTTTAGGTTACATGAATTTTTGAATATAATGAGATGATTTGGGCAACTTAAGATACACTACATTTGACCAAAAGCCTACCCCCTGTGTTTCCCTTAGTTGGCCATTATTAAGCCTTGACATTTTCTTCATTACCTACACCTTTACACTTCACACTTCCCTTCTTTACATTATCTTCCTTTTCACCCTATATGATGGAATATGTGTGATCTGCTCTCTATATTTGGATTAAATACATTGTATTGATTTATGATAGTTCACTAAGTCTTTTTCTTCGTTGTAGATGCTCCCTTCAATCTAAAGTTTTATATATGATTCTAAGTACAAAAAAAAAGTATCAAAGCAGTCTTTTGGATATTCTAGTCTTTGAGCATCCATAGTTTATTGAAAACTTGGTGAAAAGTTTTGTATTCAGCATTTTGCTACATCTAAGCCCTTGAGCTTTCCTGATGTTAAGATTACATAAGTTTTCAGCATATATATCACTTTGATCCAATTTTATCCTTACCCTTTACCTTAACCACATTACTACCTCATCAAGACCCTTTGATCTTGGTATTCAATTGTTCACAATAGCGGATATGAGATTTATGAGCAAGCATATGGTAGGCATATTCTTGTGAAATTTCTTGAAGGACCTATACTTTACCTTGATACGCTTTGAGTGATTTTAGTGATCCCAGTGAGGTAATGGTTATTAAATAACTGATATTGATTTGTTGGTTAAGTTGTGTATGCATTCTTATTATCTCTATTTTGTGTTAAGATTGTGTAATTTGATTTATAATTAAGCTTCACTTGAGATGTGTTAGGTACTATTAATTATGGAGTGGATATAGCTTATTAAGGGACACGTGCTATTTGTTTGATGATTGAGTTTTTATTTTCTTAAGGACAAGTAAAGGCTTAATTTTGGGGTGATTTTGTATGCCTTATTTTACACATATTTGCTTGATGTTCTCTATCCATTTTATGAAGATTTTATGTGTTTTCATTCCAAGAATCACCTAAGTTTGTATCTTTTTTTATTTCAGGAGTTGTCAAGCCATCAATAGAGTAGTTGTGGAGTCCAACACGGCCTGTAACACAATCATGTGTCCAACACGATCTAGACAACACAGCTTGGAACACAGCCATGTCATCCAACATGGCTTGGCACATGGTCGTGTCATCCAACACGACCTAGAATACAGTCATGTCATCTATCACAACCATGTAGAGATTGAGCACGGGCAGTGTCAGACATGATATAAAAGGGAGAAGCTAACAGAGAGAAGGGGTTCTGCAATTTTTGACCTTTCATCTTCCTTAGAGCTATGGAAAGATGCATTCTAGAGAATAAGGGGCAACTATTAGGACACTGCCTTTGACCTTGGACATCGGGTTTGTGACCCTTGGAGTTTCGTTGGAGATTGGAAGAGGAGATTGGAAGCACATTAAGAGGCAATCAAGATTTTATTGACTTGGAGATTGAAGATTGAAGTTTTTCATTCATTATTTGAGAGAAGAAAGACGTACATGTTTTCCTTTCTTTCTTTCTTCTTTGTATTCGATTTTATGGTTATTTTATCCATGAACATGTGTAGCTAGATTTCTTAAACCCATTGGGGTTCCTTACTATATTGGTATTTTTGTTTTGAACTGTATGGATATTGAATTTGATCTTATAATCCTCTTTGCAATTATGAATGAATGTCTAGTTTTCTTTACAAGATGTTATGGAGATTGCTATTTAGATTTATTTTAGTAATTGAGAAATTCTAATTGATGTTGAAAATCTAATTGTAAGGAATAGTTAATTCTCACTTAGAGATAAGGTTAATTAATTGTTGGATTAAGAAGTAACGACTCTTAATAGTGATGGATTAAAATGGTAATGTTGATCTAAAATCAATCATCAAGAAGAGATTCCAGTGGTAGGTTCTTAGGTTAAGAAGTTCAATTGTCTCAAGAGGAAAGTTAAATTTAATTTAGAATCCATTCACATTTATCATAATCATATTCAATAATTCATTATCCTTTGTTTGTTTGCCAACTAGTATAGGTCTCCTTTGGGTTTTCTTTTCTTGTCTTGATTAAATCTTTTCTCGTTCATTGTCATTGATTATTTACTATTGCATTTGATCATTAGTTCATTTAGAAATCAATCACTTTTACTCTTAGGCTAGAAAAAAAAGAACAATGAGTAAGTCTAGGCTTTCCCATTCCCGTGGGATACGACCTTGATACTCACCATTGCACTAGACTGCATCGATAGGTTCATTGCCTTAGGTGTTGTTGCATTGGTAGTGTAACAGCCCCTTTTATTTATTTTCTCAACATTAGAGTAAATTGGAAGCACAAAATTCTCTCAAAAATTTTTCCTTTTTCCTCTTGGTTACCAATTGGGGTGTTACTAGTTTAGTATAACCCAAATAGACTATTCTATTAGTCTATTCGAATTCCACTCAACTACTTATATACAACATACTTAATATCACAATTTATACCTTCATATACTTTAGAATATACAATTCTAAACCATCTATTTATGAACAATTGAGATATAATTTGTAGTAAGGCTACTAAAATAAACTTACTATTAACTAATCACATTTCAATACAATTAGCTCCATTACATAATTCCATATCCTATGGCATTCATCCAAATAACCATATAATTATCATTACATTTACAATTCATGGCCTACATGCCACTTTAAATATACCATTTACAAATTTAGAATTTACAACTCTTCTAGGTTACCTTGCAGCTTCAATACACATCTCAAGCCCAGCTAATTTCTAGGATATCTTGGCCCTGATCATTTGAACAAACATCTTAATGAGATACAATTATCCCAGTAGAGTAATTTACATATTACAATTTCATAAAACAGTTGAAAGTTCAGCTGTACCCCAAAGGTACAAAAAACCTCTCCCTTATATCGTATTAACATGCATGGAAATTGCAAACTTATATTCTATCATCATCAAACATATGGGAATTTATCATATTTCATCAAAGATGAAATTCATAAAAATTTACATCAAATTCATAAGAGTATAAGACCATTATTTCGAATAAAACATCATTTTCAGAATGCCTATATTTACATTTCAACCTCATTTGTATAACAATACACATGTTGATGCAAAAACCTCATTAATTAGCATATTTTCAAAAATCAATATGCATACCATCTCAATAATAAAATCACAGTCTCTTTGCATATTGTTTTCCAATCTCAAGCTATCATCACACTTCCTTTTATTCATGTGATGGTCACACTTCCTATTATCCATATGACTGAGATTGTTGTTATCATAGGGAATGTAACTCTCGATGATTACCACACTTCCTTTTATCCATTTGACTGAGAATCTAACTTCCAGGGCATCTCCCGGCATGTGCACATCGCTAGTCTCATCCATTTCCCGACTATACAGTAATATATACAAATAGGTGACTAATACTTAGGGTTATAGAGTTTTACACTTAAACCAAAATGTTTTCCTTGTCTAGACTATCCTTCTTTTACCCCTTAAAGTCCTTCATAGGGTTTTATTGGTTTAAAGAGTAGCCTCTAACAAATACAGACCATTAAAGTTGAAAACAATTATATTTTACAAAGTTTTCTGCATAAGAAACACCTAATGACCATCCCATACCAACCATTAAATGTTCACCCTAAATTTTGTCTACCCTACAAGCATACAACCTAATAGAAAAATCAAAACAAGTAGCAAAGGACTCATTTCATGCTTTTTAAACATGTACAAGAAATTTTCCTCATACTAATATAAAAACCATTTACTAGTTCATAATTCATTTCAGCAAACAATTCCCATCTCATAAAAAAATCTTCATTTCAAAACAAGAAATTCACATCATCATTTTTAAATTAGGGGAGTGTAGATTACTCTACTTTAACCGATTGTTCCTCTCTTGATCCAGGTCTTCCTTTTTCCTTTTTGACTTGATCTCACAAGTCTCTTCCTGAGAAACAATCTAGATTTTACACTAATCCTTCTCAAATATGCATCTATTGTAGTATGCTTTCTATGCAACCTAGGCTTAGAGTTTTACTATAAGATAACTCTCATCTTTCCTTTCCTATTTTAATGTTAATCATCACCCAACATATGAAATTCTCATGTATGATGACATTTTAAGGCTCATTCCAATCAATACTAGGGGTTTCCAAGCTCATTCCTCACTTTAAAAGTCATTTTTTCAAGTTGGAGGACTGCCAGTTGACTATTGTAAAGCTAACAGTCAACCGGTGTAAAGATAACAATCAACTGGTGGCTCACTGAAATCCTGGACTTTGCAAGACAGCAGGCTACCAATCAGTTGATAGAAGGTTATTAGTCGACTGCTAGGTAGAAATTTGGACCTGACAGTCAATTAATGAGGCCACCAATCAACTGCTGTGTCTCTATATGAATTTTTAGGTTTGTTAAGAACATGATAGTCTACTAGTACATGCTATCAGTTGGCTGTTATGTTCTGCGACAGTTTTGAAAAACCTGATTTTCAAAATTTTCTAGTCCAGAGTCCAGTATTTTTCAAGATTAAAAATTATGAGCTTACTTTCTAACCCCTATATGTCATTTCCCCTCAATGTATAACCATTTTCATGCTCAAATATCAATCATATAAGAAATTTACTCATTCAAAATGGGTGAACAGTAAAACCTATTTTTTTTCCAAATCTGATTCAAGCTTAGAAAATGTTTAATGGAAGTTAAAGACTCTAGCATTTTAGTTTAGAAATCTTTTCTTAACTCCCAAAAACCCTAAAATCATCTCTTCAATCCAATAGCCTAGAAGATTTGAAAATACCTTAACTTTGCCATTTTTACTATCCTAAGAGATTTTAGTAGATTTGATGGGTTTTAAGAGAAGTAATCTACTCCTAAATGATGACTAAGATGTTTACCTAACTATAAGTGAAGATTTCTTACCTTAAATTAGGTTATGGGAGACTTCCTTCTAGTTTTCTTCTCCTTCCCCTTCTGCTCATTTTTCCTTTCCTCCCTTCTCTCTTGGAGTTTTACACTTGTGTTTATATGGAGGGAAGGAGTATGCTAGAGGAAGGAAAAGGGTTTAGCTGCTAAAATTTCAAGGAGCTCCTTGTAAATAGGAAAAATTGCTCTTTAGTCCTTCTCACTTTAACCCCAAGTTTCTTGTTCATTTTAGTCCTTAAAGTAAAATTCTAAGATTATCCTTTTTCAAGGTTTAATTTAGGATTTAACCACTCATTTCATTTACATCACACTAATTTATCATCAAAAATAAATATTTTAAGGAAGCAGATATTACAGGCAGGGCATCAATTCGCATCATAGAGCCTACTAGTCGACTTCCTCACTTCTAGAAGTCTTCTGGTAACTCTTGGCTTGAGCAGGGTGTTCGAACCTGAGGATTGGCAATCAGCTGCTAGTATACTATTTTAGGTTATGAGCATATCAAGAATCTAACAGTTGACTACTTTCAAGCTGGCAGTTGACTACCTCATTCTTGATTATTCTGGAAGCATGAAGGACACGGCAGTTAACTTCTAGAGGCATAGCAGTCGACTACTATATTTTGGGCTACATTAAAAATCACATTTTTCACCCATGTATGATCCATAAAATAGCCCATTTTCAATTTCAATCATGAAATCTAAGTCCCAACAACCCTTAGAGCATTTCTAATGTAGAAAACAACAAAAATCTCAGCCCAATCTCCTTAAAACCCTAATTTTCTCTAATTCTTTAGCATAAATAGTGCTATAGATTATATATCTACCATACAAGCATTCAATAGTATAATAAACTGGCATACAACATCCAATAAAATTAAAGAAGTCAGAGAATGTAAGTTTTAATCTCTCATTCCATTAAAAAATCATCAAAAATGTCATTTTCCACACTATGAATAGTGTATGGCAAAAATAAGGGGAAAAGGAGATTTAGCTACCTTGATCAGAGTTACAGTTACTAAAATTAGTCTGTATGGATTGTATGGTGGTCCTGGATTGATTTTCAAGCTCCAACCAACACTTCTAGCTTTTAATCATCCTTTATCTCTCAAAGCTTGGTGTTTCTCTCTATTAAAGTCAATTTTCTCTCTCTACTCAGTTAACAATATGCTAAAATTTGATTCTCTATCTCTTACCATGGTATTTATATAGGCTAGTAGGTAGTATGTGGGAGAAATTGTGATATGAAGGTTAAATGAAGTATGTTTTACAATTCAGTCCTTGTGTCACCCTTGATGAGCAAAACATGGAAACTACCATTTTGCCTTTTACTACCTTGGCAAGTATTTTCAACTTTCTGTTAGCTACACTAACGTTCCCTAGGAAAATTCTTAAATATGCCCCTTGACTACCTTTCTACCTTTTAATTTAGTTCCTTCATCAAATATAGGCATTTTAGCATTAGCCAAAGGTTACAAATTACTTAAATATGGCTGTTACATCTAACTTTGTCACAACTTTGATAGATTTTCTGTCACAAACTTGTGACATCATATAATTTATCACGAAGTTGTGACAAGTGTTTCCATCACAAATCCATCAAAATGTTGTGACGAGTTTGTCCATCACAAATTCGCAATGGTGATTTTCCATTGCAAATCCGTTGTAAATTTGTGACATGTTAAAAATTTTCATCATAACTTTTTACGACAACAAATATTGTGATGAATATTTGTCCATTGCAAATCTATCACAAAATTTGTTTTGTGATGGAATTCCCTTAATTTGGGACAAAAATTTTCATCCCAAATACCTACTTTTTTTGTAATGGTACAATTAATGAGTCTTTTTCAAGTTCAATTACAAGATAGTACTTCATATGATACATTTAATGTTTCCAGTAGCCTATGTAACACCATTATTGGCCTATGATTCCTTTTAAGTGTTTAAAGGTATAATGTATATAATTATCATAATAATGGTGTGTTACTATCACTTCTACCTGAGTAAATTTTAAACTTTTTACCAAGTTGAATAATTGAGTGCTATTTGGGTTGGTTTCTACTCTCGGGTTCTCTCAACATCACAGCGGAATAAATATATATGTATATAGAATAACCCTGGATTAACTCTACATAGACATGCATTTTAATTAAATATATTTAGTTAACTACTATGCATGGAGGCAACAATCCTGCCACACAACCTATCAATTAGTCTATTCATCAATCTACCTTAATTCATATACAGATAAGTTAGAATAAGCTATACAAAATAATCTTACACTAGCCTTTCTCAAAATATCATGAAGGCTAGCTTCATTCTACCAAATACTTAAGCTATTAAAATTAAACAGTTTGTATGCCCAAATTAGACACTTCTTCATAATTTACCTTCACCTCCCGCCCAAGGGGACCTACACATCTGGTACATGCCAACACTATTGTGAGAAATGAATCTCAGTAGCAATACAACCTGTTATAAAATCCATTAACCTGTACCACCATGCTCGCACAAAAAAATTCTACATTCTTTTATAAAACATATCACATACTATTGGGATGTAATGCATGTAGCATTTAATATGTTGTGTACTCATACATATGCATATTCATCAAAACATACCATATTTAAAACATGGGAAGTGCATTCATCATCATTCTCATCATAAAACATTTCTTATAAAACAAATGTGTGATAGTAAACATGCCATCATTTTACTTTCATAACATATAAGAAATACATAAAACACCCTAAAAGTAATCGGGAGAGTCGCCCAGCAACAACTCCACGCACCACTGTCTATATGAATGAACACATGTCTAGTTAGCCATGCCTTAACTTTTGTACATTTTGAGGCATCCCTCAGTGGATCTAAGTACCTTAATGGTCTCTATCCCTTTTCGATAGATCATCCTTGACCAGCTGGATTCCTCCCTTTTGTCCTAAATAGGGCTGGTATAACTCTCATGGGATTACCGTCAACTCTACCCGGCTCATTTCCTCTCCACTTTTGGGCAGATCATAATACTATGGAATCACCACCATTCCTTCGAGGTGGATCACACTCCCCGTATGTTATTCTCTACATATACTCTAAGGTGAATCGGCCCATGTGCATGGTTATGCTGAACTCTAAGTATGTGTTTCTCATATGGCCTTTGGGAGATGACACTAACTTAAAGATCGCAACCATTACGGTGTTTTTGAAATCATCTAAGTTCAAATGGACGTTTAACCATCCCAATTTATGGCACAACCGTGGAATTTCCAACGGCTGTCCCATATTGACAATTGGTTACTCGATCATGAGCCTATCTACCCTAAGGCATACACTGAGAATACTTTCCTCTTTCCCTTTTTGTGTTTTCTACTCTCTCTTTGTTTTACTATCACAAGGGTCTCATCACCTAAAACTCTTAGTTTCCTTGCTTACCTATGTTGTGAGCCCAGAGTTAAGTTAGTATAGAGAATTACCAAGCTCAATTGTAATTAAAAACCTCATTTCGAAAGCTAGTATGGAGAATTACCATGCGCATGGTGGCTTTCTGGAATGCATCTTAGGCAAAATAAAAGCACGATAGTCAACGGCTAGGATGGCCAGTCGACTGCTTAGTGTAAACCCAGACCCGACAATCGACTATTAGGAATTTGGCAATCAGCTACTAAGCCTCTGTTTGCACTTCTAGGTTTCCAAGAACATGACAGTCAACTGCGAGGATGGCTAGTCGACTGCTTAGTTCAGACCCAGGCCTGACAGTCGACTACTAGGAATCTTGCAGTTAGCTACTAAGCCTCTATCTATACTTTTGGGTTTTCCAAGAACACGGCAATCAACTACCCCATACGTAGCAGTCAGCTGCTATGCTCCGTTGTAGTTTAGAAAACATAATTTTGATAATACCCAGTCCAGGATGCACTCCATTTTCAATTCTAAACACATGAGCATAATTTTCATACAATAAACTTTACTTCTCATAAAACATTTCTCAATTTAAACATGTAGAAATAAAATCACGACAGTTGACTGCCATTAAAAACATCATTTCACAAGTTAGTATGGAGAATTACCATACGCATAGTGGCTTTCTAGAATGTGTATTAGACAAAATAAAAGCACGGCAGTCGACTGCTAGGATGGCCAGCCGACTACTTAGTGTAAACCCAAACCTGACAGTCGACTGCTAAGAATTTAGCAGTCGGCTGCTAAGCCTCTGTCTGCACTTCTGGATTTCCAACAGCACGACAGTTAATTGCGAGGATGGCCAGTCGACTACTTAGTGCAGACCCGGGCTCGATAGTCGACTGCTAGGAATCTGGCAGTTGGCTTCTGAGCCTCTATCTACACTTTTAGGTTTTCCAGGAACATGGCAGTCAACTATCCCATATGTAGCAGTCAGCTGCTATGCTCCGTTATAGTTTAGAAAATATAATTTTGGTAATACCCAGTCCAAGATGCACTCTATTTTCAATTATAAATACATGAGCTTAATTTCCATACAATAAACTTCACTTCTCATAAAATATTTCTCATCAATTAGCTCAAACATGATACATTCAAGGAAAACTAGTCTATATCTCTAGATGAACACAACCCAGCCCTTCGAATCCATTACAATCACATATATGAGCATACATTCAACAACATAACATCCCATAGAAATAGAAAAGCATATAGAATGTAGGTTTAACCCTAATCTCAGTTTAAACATGTAGAAATCCATATTTTTCAGTAACAATAACATTTTAGAAAAAGAGAAGGGTTTAGGATGGATTTCTACCTTGATTCCTTGCAACTGTGTGTGTTGGATGTGTTAAAAAGGCTCTCCCTTTGCTGTAGGACTGATTCCTAGCCTCAAATCTGCCTTTCCTTCAGCGAAATCTCTCCTTCCTTGCCCTAGCTCACCTTTTTCTCTCTCTATCCATCCCTTTGCTTCTCTCTCTAAAATCTAAAGGTTTAGAAGTGTGTGGGAGTTTAGGGCTTCAGCTAGGGTTTAAGAGAAAGTTAAGAAATTGCATTCTAATCCCTAGCCACTTTGTAGTTTTAGTCTCCATACATTTTTCCTTTTCACTTAGGTCCTTAGCCTCACTCTCAACTAAGGAATTGTATTTCATTCAAGTTGCTTCCTATACTAATGCAACTATATGTCCTAATGCAACATACACAAACTTTAAACATCAAATTAACGATTATTAGAAATCTCTTTAATCATAATTGGAGCGGATGTTATAGCCTAGGTATAAATAGATGTGTTATTAAGGAAAATTCCTCTATGTTGTGGCACTGTAGGCTTGGTCATATCTCAATTGAGAGAGTAAAAAGGTTAGTAAAGGAAGGAGTATTAAATACTCTTGACTTCACTAGCTTTGATACTTGTATAGACTGTATTAAGGATAAGCAAACAAATAAACCAAGAAAAGTTCTATGAACAGTTCTACCTTATTAGAAATCATACATACAGATATGTGTAGTCTAAATATGAGCGTAAGCAGTTAGAAATGATTTATCACCTTTATTGATGATTACTCACAATATATATATATATATATATCTTTATCTATTTAACAATAAGAATGAGGGATTAGATGCATTTAAGGTTTTGACAGCAAAGGTAGAAAATAATGTGACAAACAAATTAAGATAGTGAGATCAAATAGAGGTGGTGAGTACCATTGTAGATTCACTAAAGATGGACAAGCACTTGGTCCATTTTTTAGGTTTCTTTAAGAACATGAGATTGTACCCAATACACTATGCCTAGTTCCCCATATTAGAATGGTGTTGCTGAGAGAAGAAATTGAACATTGTTGGATATGGCACGTAGTATGCTTAATAGCTGCATGCTCTAAGCTTCCTAAATCCTTTTAGACTAAAGCATTTAAGACAATTGTATATATACTTAACTGTTCCAACCAAGGCTATTGAAAAGAAGTCATTTGAGTTAATGAAATATTGGAAATCAAGTTTAAGACATATGCACATTTGGGATACCCATCCAAAGTAAGGATTTACAATCCACATGAGAAGAAGATAGACCCAAGGGCTATCAAATGCTACTTTATTGGTTTTTCCAAAAGGTCTAAGGGATATAGGTTTTATTGTCTATCACATAACACTAAGATTGTGGAATCAAGAAACGCTAAGTTTCTTGAAAATGACTTGATCAGTGGGAGTGATCAAAATCAGAATTTAGATTTTGATAATAATCATATGAAAATTGAAGATCCCACATCAAGTGATAGATTGATTATAACTCATACCCTTCAAGTACAAAGGGTATCGAAGAATCAATCATTGAGGTACCACAAACTTTTGATTGTGACCAAGTTGATTCGGTTGTAAGACAATCACCAACACCTATTATGAAACTTTTTAAGGATCAAGCTCTCTAAGAGAATGTTGAATTAACATTAAGGATATCAACTAGGACTAGGGGGTTAGCATTTCCTAGTGATTATGCTGTGTACCTAAAAGAATTTGACTATAATATAGGAGCTGAAAGTGATCCTAAAAAGTTTTCACAAGCCATCAATTGTGGAGAATATGAGTTGTGGCTCAATGCTATAAAGGATTAGATGAATTTCAAGGCATCCAATGGAGTCTAGGATCTCATTAAGTTGCCTAATGGCTCAAAGGCCATTGATTGTAAGTGGATCCTTAAGACAAAAAGGGCTCATTAGGCAACATTGAGAGATATAAATCAAGACACGTGACTAAGGGATTTACTCAGAAGGAAGGAATATATTACAAGGATATGTTTTCTCTTGTATCTAATAAGGATTCCCTTCATGTGGTATTGGCATTGGTTGTCTATTTTGACTTAGAACTACATCAAATGGATATCAAGATGACATTCCTCAATAGGGATCTGGAAGAAGGGGTATATATGAAATAACCTAAAGGATTATCCTCTAGTCTTAGTGAACATCTAGTTTAAAAGCTTAAGAAATCCATATATGGACTAAAACAAGCCTCCTTCCTCATTTGGATTTATGGAGAACGTCATTGATCAATGTATATATAAAAAGGTTAGCAGGAATAAAATATGTTTTCTCATGCTATATGTAACATCCGCTCCGATTATGATTAAAGAAATGTTTGATAATTGTTAATTTAATGTTTAATACTTGTGTATGTTGCATTAGTGCATATAGTTGCATTAGCTTAAGGACTAAATTGAAAGGAAATACATAAAGGTTTAGCAAGAGGTGGCTAGGGACTTAATTGAAAAGGGAAAAGTGAGTGATTCCAAGAGTGCAAATTAGTTGAGGGACCAAAGAGAAAATACCCAAACCTCTCTTAAACCTTAGTTGAAGCCCTAAACCCTCCCACACTTCCAACCTTCATCATTTCTAGAGAGAGAAGCACAAAGGGCGAGTAAAGAGCGAAAGGGGTGAGTTAGGGCAAAGGAGGGAGATTTCTAAAGGCAAAAAAGCATATTCAAGGCTAGAAATTAGTCCTACAACAAGGGGATAGTTTTCATAACACATCCTACACAAAAATTTGCAAGGAATCAAGGTAGCAATTCATCCTAAACCCATCTCTTTTTGTTGTTGGAAAAGTATGAATTTTTGAATGTTTGAACTAATTTTAGGGTTAAACCTACATTCTGTATGCTTTTCTCTTTCAATGGGATGTCGTGTTGCTGAATGTATACTCATATATGTGTTTGTAATGGATCGGAAGGGTTGGGCTGTGTTCATCCAGAGATATATACTAGTTTTCTTGGAATGTACCATGTTTGAGCTAAGGAATGAGAAATTTTTAATGAGAAGTAAAGTTTGTTGTATAGAAATTAAGCTCATGTGTTTACTGAAAATGGAATGCATTTTAGACTAGCACTATCAAAATCATATTTTTTGAACTACGATGGAGCATAATAGCCGACTACTAAGTATGGGGCAGTCAACTATCGTGTTCCAGAAAAACCCAAAAGTACAGACAGAGGCTCAGCAGCCATGATGCTAAATTCAGTGATCCGATTGCTAAATTCCAATGATCATTGCTAAATTCCTAGCAGTCGACTGCTAAATTCCTAGCAGTCGACTGTCGAGCTTGGGTTTACACTAAGCAGTCAACTATTATGCTCTTATTTTGCCCAAGAAGCATTCCAACAAGTAACCATCCAAGCTGGCAACTGACTGCTAGCTTACTGTCTGGCACTCAAGGAATATAGAGAGCCACTAGTCGACTACTAGCCTTCCAGCAATCGACTAGTAGCCCTCTAGCTTGCGAAATGAAGTTTTTAATGGAAATTGATCTTAGTAATTCTTCATACTAACTTAATTAAGGGCTCACAACATAAGTAAGCAAGGAAACTAGGAGTTTTAGATGATGAGACCCTTGGGATAATGAAACAAAGAGAGAGCAGAAAACACAAAAAGGGAAAGATAAAATTATTCTCATTATATGCCTTAGGGTAGATAGGCTTATGATCGAGTAACCAATTGTTGGTATGGGATGGTCATTGGGCATTCCACGGTTGTGCCATAAATTGGGATGGTTCAACATCCACTTGAACTCAAATGATTTTGAAAACACCGTGATGGTTGTGAACTTTAAGTTAGTGTCATTTCCCAAAAGGCCATATGAGAAACACATACTTAGAGTTAAGCATAACCATACACATGGGCCAATTCACCCTAGAGTATATGTAGAGAATAGCATACCAGGAGAGTGATCCACCTCGAAAGAATAGTGGTGATTCCATAGTACTATGATCCGCCCAAATGTGGAGATAAAATGATCTGAGTAGAGTTGAAGGTGATCCCATGAGTTTATACCAACCCCGTTTGGGACGAAAGGGAGGAATCTCGCTGGTTAAGGATGATTTTCCAAAAAGGGCCAGGGACCATTAAGGTATTTGGATCTATTGGCGGACACCTTAGAATGTACAAAATTTAAGGCATGACTAAATAGGCATATGCTCATTCATATAAATAGTGGTGCATGGAGTTGTTGCTTAGAGACTCTCCTGATTACTCTTAGGGTGTTTTATGTACTGCTCACATGTTATGTAAATGAAATGATGGCATGTTTACTATCCCACATGTGTTTTATAACAAATGTTTTATGATGAGAATGATAATGAATGCACTTCCCCTATTTTAAAGATGATATGTTTTGATGAATATGCATATGTATGAGTATATAACGTGATTAAATGCTACATGAACTACATCCCAATAGTATGTGATGTTTTATGAAAGAATGTAGAGTTTTTCGTGCGAGCACAGTGGTACAGGTCAATATATTTCGTAATAGGCTGCATTGCTACTAAGATTCATTTCTCATGATAGTGTTAGCATGTACCAGATATGTAGGTCCCCTTGGGCTGAAGAGGAAGGTAAAATATGAAGGCGTGTCTATTTCAGGCATATAGACTGCTTAATTTGAATAGTATAAGTATATGATTGAATTGAGCTAGTCTTCATGATATTTTGAAAAAGGCTAGTGTAGGATTATTTTGTATAGCCTATTCTAACTTATCTGTATAGGAATTAGGCTGGATTGATGAATAAACTAATTGATGGGGTTATGAGTGGCAGGATTCTTTCCTCCATACCCAATAGTTAATTGACTATATTTAATTAAGAATACATGTTTATGTATAGTTAATCTAGGTGTATTCTATATATATATATATATTCCACTATGATGTTGAGAGAACCCGAGAGTAGAGACTAACCCAAATGGCACTCAATCAACTTGGTAAAAAGTTTAAAATTTACTTAGGTATAAGTGATAGTAGCACACCATTATTATAATTATATACATTATACCTTTAAACACTTAAAAGGAACCATAGGCTAATGGGGGTGTTACACTATATGTGGATGAAATTTTACTTGTAACTAATTAATGATAAAATGGTTATTATATGGCATGAAACAATTTCTCTCTAAGAACTTTGACATAAAAGATATGGGTAAGGAATCTTATGTCATTAGAATTAAGATCCATAGATATGAAACTCAATCTATTTTTGGTTTATCATAAGAAACCTTTATTAATAAAGTCTTAGAGAGATTTCAGATGAAATACTGCCCATCGATTATAGCACCTATTGTGAATGGTGATAAGTTCAATTTGAACCAATGCCCAAAGAATGATCTAGAAAGGGAACATGTAAAATCCCATATGCTTCGACTACTGAAAGCCTTATGTATGTTTAGGTTTGTACAAGACCTAACATAGCATTTGTATTAGAATGTTAGGAAAATATCTTAGTAATTTAAGAATTGATCACTAGAGAGCTAAAAATAAGGTTATGAGGTATCTAAAAGGTACCAAAGATTACATGCTAATGTACAAGAGAACTAAAAACCTTGAGGTTGTTGGATAATCTAATTCAGATTTTCCCATTTGCATCGCCTTTCAAAAATCAACATTTGGTTATATCCTTATGTTTTTTAGTGGAGTCGTGTCTTGGAGAAGCACAAAGCATATAATAATTGTTACTTCTACCATAGAGGTTGATTTTGTATCCTATTTTGAGGTAACATTGCATGGTGTATTGTAACCCCCCAATTTCTTTTAAAGTGATTTAAATAATATAAACAATATAATATAAGATTGGTGAATTACTACTTCTTATACCCGAGTCAATTTTTAATTATTTATCAAGCGAAATAATGAGTGTTATTGGTTTGGGCTACTACACTCGGGATCTCACAAGTTACGCGGCGAAAATTAAAACATATTAGTTAAAATAACATACATATGCATACATATATTCATATACATCAACATTCATTTATAGTATATACATATCATTCATTAGATATATATCTATGGATATGTGAGAGTGTTAGCTAGGGTAAGGAGACAACAAGCCTATCACTCATACCCATTTAACAAAAATAGCTAGTGAATTCCTAGCTCACATATTCTAATACATATATGCCTTTATCCTATACATCAAAACTATTCTCCTGATCCTTTTATCAAAATATCACCAGGATTCAGGGTATGGGGTATACCAAAAACTTTCTTAGAACTTTACATTCTCAAGATGTGGGAGGAGCTTCCCATATATACACAACCCACATGTAACCCCCTAATCTTACAATCTCTTTTAAAGTGATTTAAATAATATAAACAATATACTATAAGATTGGTGAATTACTACTTCCTTTACCCGAGTTAATTCTTAATTATTTATCAATTGAATTAAAAAGTATTATTGGCTTGGGCTACTACACTAGGGATCTCACAAGTTACGCAGCGAAAATTAAAACCTATTAGTTAAAATAACACACATGTGCATACATATATTCATATACATCAACATTCATTTATAGTGTATACATATCATTCATTAGACATATATCTATGGATATGTGAGAGTGTTAGCTAGGGTAAGGAGACAAAAAGTCTGTCACTCATACCCATTTAACAAAAATAGCTAGTGGATTCCTAGCTCACATATCCTAATACATAAATGCCCTTATCCTATACATCAAAACTATTCTCCTGATCCTTTTACCAAAATATCACAAGGATTCAGGGTATAGGACATACCAAAAACATTTCATCCTAATACTTCATGTAATCAGGGTGGGGGAAGAACTTCCCATACATATATAATCCACAGTTCCTTAATAACAAGGAAATACCCTAGGATGGGTATTTCAACTAACTTCATCTCTATCTCAAGAAGGATCTGGTATCTAGGCATCTGATACAAAACTAGAATTTTTATGAGAATAAATCTCAGTAGCATTAATAACCATTTTTCAAAATAGCTAGTTTATACCACCATAAACTCACACAAAAATTCTACATTCTTTTTCATAAAACCATACATCTATTGGGCTATCTTGTATAAAATTTCATTTAACATTCATACTTGCATGCATAAAATTAACTCATAGTATATATCTCATCAATTCATCAAAACATATAGGTAACATAGCATCATTCATATAACTTTCATCATAACATAAAAGAGCAATAAGGAAATAAGAGCACTTCTCGTTGGCCTCTACCAATCATCATCATCATCATCATATAATTGCATAATAAGAGAAATCTGGAGGGGCAACATGTACAACACTCCATGTTTTCGCATATGTACTATGGAAACTCTGCCTGACAGTCCTCGACTGCATATCATGTTTGTGTACATTCTAGAGCATATTCCAGTGGATCCAAGTACCATAAGGTCCCTAACTCTGGGTTCCACACATTAAGTATATACTGGGATCCTCAAAACGCTATTCATAAACATATATATATGGGTGAATCGTTGCATATTATAGTTCTTTAAATTCTAAGTATGTGACTTTTCATTTACATTGTCCATTAAGTCACTAACTTATAATTTACAACTATCACGATAATCACGGAATGTCCGATCACCGTCCCATACTAGCAATCAGTCATTCAAATATGAACCTATCTATCACAAATACATGTATTAAGAATACCATTTTCATTTGTCTTATGCATTCTTACTCTTTCCTTTTATCTTTCATCACTTTCATGCTCTTTCTCATTTACATTCAACGTATATGTTACCTTGCTTGTAATTTAAGTTTAATCTCTAGTATGGATTTAGTTTTTTGGCTATATATATGATTCAAATATATCATTAAGTTCATCTTTTCATCAAAAAAGGTGGCAATCGACTGGTATCACGCTGCAAGTCGACTGATTGCATTCTGTCTAAATTTTCAAAATTCCAAACAGACATTATCGATCGATTGCTATGCCAGCAGATGATCGCTAGCTTACTATTAGACTGACGATCATTGTTGGGTCAGGGCAGTCGGTTGCTCTATTCTTGGGAGTTTCTGGAAAAATGAAGAACACAGTAGTTGAATTTTAGGTGCTCGACAGTCGACTGCTAGCATTCTGTATACGATTCTGGGCATCTCAAGAGCACGACAGTCGACTGCTGCACCGTGGTAGTTAGCTGTTGCGTCTTGATCTATTTTATAAATCACCATTGACCCAAAATTTTAATCCAAAAACTTGTTTCTAAACCTATTTTGAAATTGATGAACTCAAGATAAACTCCTTAGCAAGATTTAACAGAAGAAAATAGCCCAAAACATCATATAATCTTGTCCAAATCTGAGATTAAAACTCATTTTCATTCAAGCTATAAAACCCATTTTTCAGAAATAATTTTTAGCATACACAAGTATTTTCAATCAGTTAAAAATACCTAATAGTGATTAAAAATAATAAGAATGTAGTTTTAAATACCTTTTTCTTTCAAACTAGTTTAATTTTGCAAATTTCAGTAATATAAATAGTAAACTCTAAAATAAAGGGATTGGGTTATTATGCTACCTTAATCCGTGTTTAAATGATGTTTGAATGTTGCTTGATATTGTAGATTCCTTCCTAATCACCTTTCTAACTTCAAATCTTGCTAGAAATGAGATTTACTGCCTTTTTCCTTCAGCTTCTCTCTCTAGCTCGTCTATACTCTCTCTCTAGAAACTCAGGATTCAAGATGAAATAGAAGGGTTTTGAGGTGTTCCACCTATTTATGGGTGATCCAGTCCTTTCCAATTCTGCTCTCAATTCTCGACTAGTCGGCCCAAAATGATAATTCTTCTAACTATATGTTAAATTATCATTTTGTCCCTAGCTCATTGGCGAGAAGCTTTCAAAATTCTGTTGCTACAGTAAATCCTTTGGCTAAAATTGTGATTTTCATCCCTAAACTTTTTTACTTTTTAGTTTAGTCCTTTTCTTCATTCTAGTCAATTTTCTCTCTCATTTCTAGTCCAACTCTTGCACTCATACAACTATATGCAACTAACATAACATAAATGCAACATACACAAGCAATTAACTAAAATTAACAAACATCTCTCAAAATTTAGGAGTGGATGTTACACCACACTTCATGAATCATAGGAACATACCCTAGGAAGGGTATCTCCACCACTTCCACATCACTTCTAGCATTATCTGGAACCTAGACATCTTATACAAACCAGCATTTCTATGAGAATAAATCTCAGTAGCATTAATAACCATTTTTCAAAATAGCTAGTTTGTACCACCGTAAACTCATACAAAAATTCTGCATTCTTTTCCATAAAACAATACATCTATTGGGTGATCCTGTATAACATTTCATTTAACATTCATACTTGCATGCATAAACTTAACTCATAGTATATATCTCATCAATTCATCAAAACATATAGGTAACATAGCATCATTCATATAACTTTCATCATAACATAAAGAGCAATAAGGAAAAGAGCACTTCTTGTTGGCCTCTGCCAATCATCATCATCATATAATTGCATAAGAAGAGAAATTTGGAGGGGCAACATGTTCACCACTCCATGTTTTCGCATATGTACTTTGGCAACTCTGCTTGGCAGTCCTCGACTGCATATAACATTTGTGTACATTCTGGAGCATCCTCCAGTGGATCCAAGTACCACAAGGACCCCAACTCTAGGTTCCACACATTAAGTACATACTAAGGTCCTCAAAACGCTATTCATAAACATATATATATGGGTGAATCGGTCCATACTATAGTTCTGAAAATTCTAAGTATGTGACTTTTCATTTATTTTGGCCATTAAGTCACTAACTTACAATTTACAACTATTACGATAATCGCAGAATGTCCAATCACCGTCCCATACCAACAATTAGTCATTCAAATATGAACCTATCTACCACAAATACATATACTAAGAATACAACTTTTATCACTTCATGCTCTTTCTCATTTACATTCAAAGTATATGTTACCTTTCTTGTAATTTGAGTTTAATCTCTAGTTTGGATTTAGTTTTTAGGCTAAATATCATTCAAATATATCATTAAGTTCATCTTTTCATCACAAAATCTGGCAGTCGACTGGTATCACGCTGCAAGTCGACTAATTACATTCTGTCCAAATTTTCAAAATTCCAAACAGAGAGCTATCAGTCAACTGCTAGGTGTCGGCTGTAACACCCCTTATCTTATCTTAACAACGTCATAATACTTATTCAGATAAGTGGTTACATTATCTTTAGCCTTTAATTACATCAATTTCTCCCGAGCATTTAATCTATCATAAAATTTATTATGCAATTAAGTTCGGGTTCTTATGCTCAGGCAAATATCCTTTGGCGCAGCGGAATAAAAATACATACACCACAACAGAATATATAAAAACTTTTCCATTATACATATATTATCATAACTATTTGGTACATTGTTCTGTATACATATACTAGGATAGATGAAGTACCCATCTCTAAGGAGTAAGGAGACAACAAGCCTGCCACTCATACTCCTTTTACAAAATATCATGGAGGAATAGGTTCTTCACATATCCCCATACATATGCCCTTTTTTCCCTCATGTACATCCAAAAATGGCAGTCTTAATTCCAACCCAAAAAGAACATGTAGAATTAGGACCCCAAAATGATAGGGCTACAGCTACATACTAAAGTACCTATCTACTCCAAAGGGAATTAAAAAATAGATATAACATAAACGTCCTTTATAATAGTGAAAGTTTCTAAAGAGATTCCACCGTAGCTAGTTCGATCTCCATTATAAGATAGTATCTAGGCATCTGATACATAACAGTATAAAAATAAGAAATATATTTCCAGTACTTAAACAAACTAGTTTATTTAAAATAACTTATATGTACCACTGTAATAATACAGAAAATACCTCTACATTCAATTAAAATTTCAAACTCTTTTCATATAGACCCTTGGGTATGACATATGTGAAACAGGTGTGTATAAATCTATAGACATTAGATATGTAGCAAATTATGTCATTCATGGAGTGGACAACAAGCTTTCAATGCTTATATGTCTTAATCATATTCACAAAAGTCGCATTCATGCAATACAACTTATAGCCACACAGAAATACTTTACTTTAGAAAGGTAAACACTAGATCATTCCCTTCCACATCATTATGTTCTTTAGAGGTTTACACTAGATCATTCCTCCTTCATTTTATCCCTTGGGAGTATACATTAGATCATTCCCCATAAGGTAACTCACTAGGGAGGTATACATCAGATCATTCCTCCTCATAATTTTGGTCTCAGGAGGTATTCACCAAATCATTCCTCCTTGATCTTTAACTTTGGCATTCATAATTACATTAAGCATTTTCATGCTATTCAGTCACTTTCACATGAATTTAGACATCTTGCTATCAATGGCAAAAATTTCATGCTATTTACTATTCATTCTTGACCATTACATCATTTTCCCTCTTATCACTTAACATAGGCCAATTTTGATGGCACTTTAGGCTACTTTCAATTAACATAGAAGTTTAGCCATTCTAGGAAAAATTATACATAGCATTCAGCCAAGGCAAGATAAGCATGAAGGATTGGCATTTCTAACCCATTTGGTGTATTTCTAGCATTAATTTCATCAATTAAACATTATGGTAGCAATTTTCATAATTATGCTTAACCCTTTCTCACACCTAAAAATTAGGTGAGTACACTTTAGGCCATCCTTTCTCATATTTTTCTAGCTCATTATTCATACCAAACATGACAATACACCTAACCTCACAACTTCACATGTTTATACACACTTTTTAGGTGAAATGGTAAGGCTTTAAATTGGTAAAATGGCTAAGCATAGATTTACCATAACTTTCTCTCTCTTCCTTTCTTGGAACTAAATTTATATGGTTTCTAGGCCAATTTCAAGAAAAATTTCAGCACCACTTACAAGCATCAATTTGGCCAAGATGAGTAAGTCACACATTCATGGTTGATAGTGAAATTAAAAAATGGGAAAAATTCTTTAACACTAACTTACCTAGATTTTCTCTCTCTTACCATTCTCTAACACTTTCTCACACTTTTTCTAACACCAATTTAACCAAATTCCATGAAATTTCAGCACCCTTACACAAGCAATAATTCGGCCAAAGTGAAGAATGCAAGGAAATGGAGTTATTTCACCATCTAACTTACAACACAATCATATTCAAGCAAAAACCAAGAAAAAACACATTTTCTCACTCTATACAATACCATTTCAGCCTTGGCATAGGTTAGGGTTTTGCAAGACTATGGTTTCATCCATGAAAATTCATCATCTCTTAGGTATTCAAGCTTTCCAACATGTATATAGCCATAAACACAAGTAGGTTTCAACATATTTCAAACCCAATCATGCAAATCAACCATAAGAATGTAGAGAGAGAAAAAGCCATCATTTTTGCAAGATTGAAAACACTATAAACGCACCATAAAACAAGAAAAGAATGGCATAGGCATGTTTAGCTGCCTTGAAAATGCAAAATAGGTGAAATCTCCAAATTGTGTTGGTAGGTTTTCTCTTCTCTTCTTCCCTTGGAAAGCTTCGGCCAGCCTCTTTCTCTCCACTCTTCTTTGACACTTCTAGCACATGGAGGAAGAAGAAGGCTGAAATTTATAGTTTAGGTTATTTACAAAAATGCCATTGGTGCTAAAATGTCCATTTTGTCCCTTTTTCTTCTCCTTTTCATCAATGGCATTCACTCTCCTTGGAAATGTAATTTTGTGCAACTTTCATGGGCTGGGACTTTTCTACCCCTCAATAGTTTCTAAATTGCAAAGTGGTCCCTCAACTTTTCAAAAATTGCACATATGCCCCTAAGAGAATTGTCATTTTGCCATTTAAGTCCAAATGGCCATTTTTACTTCATTTTTCACCTTTTTCGGCTTTATTGTGTTAAAATCACTCAAGTAAGATTTCATAAAACTTAGTTTTATGATTTTATCAATTTACCCTTATTTTAGCAAAATTATAATTTTTTTCCTAAGGCAAAATTACCATTTTACCCTTTATGCTAAATATTATCATTTCACTCTTTTTCTATCTTCTTTTAAGCATTCTTGGATAAGGATTTTCAATTTCTATTTTCTTGAAATATTTAAGATAAAATTTAAAATTTTCACATTATACAAACATACTAATATGCCCTTAGGGTGAAATTACAATTTTGCCCTTCCTCAGGGAAATTGTCTCTTGACATCAAATGCAAGTAATCTCTTACATAACTAGATTATTCTTCTCTCTTAAATTAAAATAATGAGAATCCTTTGATGTAATTTCATGAAATAAGAGAATTAAATTAATTTTTCCCTTCATGGTAAAATTACTATTTACCCTTCCTTACCAAATTTCTAATTTCATTCTTTTTATCACAAAAGTGATTATATAATGATAAAAATGCCCATTCTAACTCCTCAATAAATCATCCTTAACATCCCACAAATAATACTAACAATAATAATAGTAACAACATCATCATAAAAATGCAAGTTTTTGGAGTGGATGTTACACAAT
Source organism: Senna siamea (assembly GCA_031216115.1). Lineage (NCBI taxonomy): Eukaryota > Viridiplantae > Streptophyta > Magnoliopsida > Fabales > Fabaceae > Senna > Senna siamea. Next base: position 19,830,738 of record CM062363.1, on the reverse strand, counting down.
TATTGTTGCTAGCTTCTTGAGCCTAACTTGATCGACTCTTTGGATCGGGGCAGTTGGTTGTTCTATTTTTGGGTGTTTCTAGAAAAATGAAGAACACGACAGTCGACTTTCAAGTGCCCGACAGTCAACTACTAACATTATGTATACGTTTCTGGGCACATTAAGAGCACGACAGTCGACTGCTGCACCATGGTAGTCGACTGTTGCATCTTGCTTTGTTTTATGAATCACCGTTGACCTAAATTTTCAATCCCAAAACTTGTTTTTAAATTCATTTTAAAATTGATGAACTCAAGATAAACTTCTCAGCAATATTTAGTACAAGAAAATAGCCCAAAATATCATATAATCTTGTCCAAATATGAGATTAAAACTCTTTTTTATTCAAGCTGAAAAACCCATTTTTCATAAACAATTTTTAGCATGCACAAGTATTTTCAATCGATTAAAAATACCCAATAGTGATTAAAAATAATAAGAATGTAGTTTTAAATCCCTTTTTCTTTCAAGCAAGTTCAATTTCACAAATTTTAGCAGTATAAACAGTAAACTCTGAAATAAAGGGATTGGGTTATTATGCTACCTTAATCCACATTTAACTGATGTTTGGATGTCGGTTAATGTCGTAGATGTCTTCCTAATCACTTTTCTAACTTCAACTTTTGTTAAATATGAGATTCATTGCCTTTCTCCTTTAGTTTCTCTCTCTACTCAACCACACTCTCTCTCTAGAAACTCAGGATTCAAGATGAAATGGAAGGGTTCTAAGGTGTTCACCTATTTATAGGTGATCCGGTCCTTTGCAATTTTACTTCCAATTCCCTACCATTCAGCCTAAAATGATAATTCTTTCAACTATATACTAAATTATCATTTTGTCCCTAGCTCACTAGTAGGATGCTTTCAAAATTCTATTGATACAGTAAATCTTTTGGCTAAAATTGTGATTTTCATCCCTAAACTGTTTCACTTTTCAGTTTAGTCCTTTTCTTCATTCTAGTCAATTTTCTCACTCATTTTGTAGTCCAATTCTTGCACTTATGCAACTATATGCAATCTAACATAACATAAATGCAACATACACAAGTAATTAGATAAAATTAACAAACATCTCTCAAAATTTAGGAGCGAATGTTACATGTATGGCTTAAGAGCTTTATTTCTGAACTTAGAATTGTGGATTCTATCCTAAGGCCATTAAGAATATATTGTGACATCTTAGTGGTAGTTTTTCTGGCCAAGAACAATAAAAGTGGAAGTAGAAGCAATCGTATCAATATTAAGTATTTAGCCATTCAGAAACATGTCAAGGAAAATAAAGTCACCATTGAACATATAAGCATTGAGCTGATGATTGTTGTTCCTTAACAGCAGGCATGTGATCTATGAAGTTTAAGGATCATGTAACTAGAATGGGACTTAGTTCCACACTAAGTGTTTGATTATGATAATTTTTAATAAAGCTCTTATTTGTTTTGATTTGAAATATTTTTTTCTCTTTTTTTGTGGACATTTTTATGTAAAGAATCAAAAACATTAAGAGGACCCAAAATAAGCATATGGCTTATTCATTAAGCTTTTGCAAGTTTGAGAAAGCGACATGCATTATGATTGATGGAAAGTAACATTCACTTATATAGAGGACTTACCATTGTGATATATGCATTCAACTTTTCTCTTTTGGAATATATAAAAGTGGACATTGAGATTATTAAGTAATATGAACAAGTGGGAGAATGTCAGTTTTCATTCTTCATTATTAAGTTGTGTTTTTTTTTTTAGTTTCATGTCCTTGCAATAAGTTTTATCCATTCTCTTCCATTTGTAACGTTTGTAACAGCCACTATTGATGGAATGGTGCCCTCAAGCTCACCCATATATATGGGTCCCTAGCTCTAATTTCTCATCACCCGAAGAACACACACCATCATATGAGAGTGAGAAACTAAGATTTGAAAGTAACCAGCATATTCAGTTCTTGAAGGTTTCGGGATTTAAGAAATTTCTAATTTCAAGCAAAGGCTAGAGGTATGTTATCCACATTATTCCTTTTATTTTAGATTAACTAACAATTATGTTTAGTATTAAAGAACTTACAGTAAAGTCATGGGATTAGAGAAAATTTAATTTTCTCACTAACAACGGAAACCTTACCTTTCTTGTTGCTATGCAATTTTGAAGGTTCAAAAGGTAACAACAAGTTATACTTTGTAAAAACTAGCAAGTATTGGAATTTCTGAGGTACTTATGAAACAAATGGTGAGTAATATTATACTCTAAATGAAGAAAAAATATTAAATTTTGGTTTAAGAACTAAGGCAAAATTAGGACTTGGTTAAATCTTCCCCTATATAAACATATGAAGTGGTGCTTGTTGGGCATTGAAACCAACCAAAATAAAATAACCTATTCAATTTGTGCATAGAATGAGCAAGGTCAATCCCACAAGCACCAATAACTTATATATTTTTAATGAATATCAGAACAACTTAGAGAATCAACAAAAAGTTAAAAAAAAGGGGGATTTTGAAATCAAACTAATGAAATAAATGACAATTAAATAATACAATAAAGTTAAGCACAGGCACACCTAAGTAAAATGAAGTAAAACAGAAAGGTGTACAAACAATAAAATTAGAAATGGCACAGCTAATAAAACTAAAATAAAAGAAAAAGAAGTTAGACAGCGAAATTAGAAGTGGGCATGCCTAAGTAAATAGAAAAGAAACAGAACGAAATAGACAATGAAACAAGGTGTGGGCACATCTAATTTCACAGAAGCATAACCGAAAAGAGTAAACCAGCAGAGAAGTATTCTAGCCAGAGACCATCGATATCTAGGAATGTTTTGAATTTTTCATCAATTTAATTCACTATTCTTTAATAGAACATCAGGCAAAACAATTGATTTTAATTTAATTAATAAATATCTTTCTACTGTAATAAGTCAATAAAAGTTCATTAACTTATCCTAATCAATTGATAACCCAGAACATGTATCTAAGTCCAACCAATCAACAACATTAAATTCCAGAAGAAACATATTGATGTAGTATGATGAATATGAGAGGCTCTATTAAACAAAATTATTCTCTATTCACTCAATATAAGAAAATTACAACGCACAACCTTCTTACATTGATGGCTACCATAACAAAGTTCTTAAACAACTACGAGTTCAAAAGAAACAACTAGCTAGAAATTATTAAATGTACAAATGGTTGGCCACATCATCCATACATCCAATAAATTCAAAATTACAAACTGAAAATAGAGAATACTATGAATTTAAAAGTGTGACAGTGTTAACAAATGCAGTCTCTCAACTCTCGTTGGTCTTGGAATCGAAGCCTCTGACTAGAAGAAGGAGATTAGCCACTCATTGCTTGAAGAATGTCAATAACGCTATTCATAGATCTCTCTTCAACCATTTAGCAACTATATTATGTATTCAACACTTGTTTCTTTCTGACTCCACCAAGAAGACGATAACCAGTAGTGAGAGAAAGTAGGGTATGAGAGAAAAACCGAACCTTGTAACTTCCACCCCAAATTTCTCTATATTCAACTTGCTTCACATGCCTCCTTTACCCACTCACCTCTCTCTCTCTGTGAAACTAACTGAATTTTGCCTCTGAATCACTTGTTGCCTCAAGTCTTTCAAAGAAAATGAACGTAGCATCGTGTGTGTGAAGAGAAAAGGGAATATTAAATGGATATACCAAAAAAAAAAAAGGGAATATTGTTTTAATTTGATAAGGTAGACTTTTCACTTAAGCTAGGGCCAAAAATGTTTCTTTAGCCGTGCCCACGCTTAAAGCTACTAACAGGGAAGGAATTACATGAATGAAGCCAAAATTGATCGAGTAACTTCTTTCAATCCTACACAGAACTAAAATATGCACTAAGAACCCATATTTCTAAGCCAAAACTAATGAAAATGAAGTGAATTATAGTTGAAAATCTATGCAATTTTTGGGCTTAATAGTGCCGCTTCAATCAAAGTTTGGAAATAAAACTTCGCAAGTGCTTATGAAACAGGAAGTAGCACATGGCCATATATAGTGCTAAGCTTCACAATTAGGGTAACTAAAAAAATAAAATTTTTATATAAATATTTGTATACTTATTTTGTATTTTATTATATAACATGATATATTTTATTAAGTTATATTTTATATAATGATTTAAATATGTAGTAGTTCACTAATTAAGAATCATTCAGTTCAACCTGGTCTAACGTAGTTTAACGAGTTAAACGTAACATGGAGTGTCTAGCCTAAGATTTGGAAATGTTTGATAAAAAGAAAAAGCCCAAGAAGATAAGTGAGTAGAAATCTCATTTATGAAAAAATTAGCATGTGTTTAGCACATGCCTAATTCCCATTCAATTTGAAGCTTCCCAACACATGGTGCATATGTCTAAAATAGAAATAGGAATAGTTAATTAGCCTATATTTTTATTTTCTTATTTGAATTATTTGTGCATTAATGTTGTTTATGGTATTTTATTTCCTTTACTAGCGTCCATGAGTAGTATAAATATAGGATCATTTGTGCTTTGGAGACACACACTTGAATTATACAATTTTAGAGTGTTATGAGTTTCCCCTCTCTTTGAGAGTTTATTAGTATTCATTTTTTTTCACGCTTATCTGAATGTGTTAAAACACAGTTCTAAGATATATATTAAGAGGATCAGACAATTAGCCAATTTCCAATAAAACCGATTGAATCTATGAATGGAAATGGATTTAGGTATTAATTTTGGGTACCCAATGGTACCGTTCAAAAAACATATTTGATATTCATTATATATTTCAGATGAATACAGATAGTAAATAATAGATGAGTACTCACCTATTACCATCAATTTTTAGTTGAATTAGTCAATCTGATCCAATTTTTGAAAATTCTAAGTTACCTCTAATTTCATGCAAGTCAACAAAGTCATCGATTGGTTGGCTAAATTTGCTCCCTCAAGGATTTGCCTCTTTGATTGGGTCCTTAAAACCCCACACTCTTCCTTTTATCTTGGCTATGGATGCATGTTGGTCCTGTTTTGTCTCTTTGTGTATACCTGCTGTTTCTATTTTCTTAGTGTTCGTTTATTTTTGTACTGTTTTGAATGTTTCTTTGGCCAGGAGGACAAAAAAAACAAGATAAGCTAAGCTAAGAAACAAATAGGCTCTATTAAAATATGGGGGTAAAGTGGACAAAAAATAAACCATTCTAAAATTAATTTATTTAATTTTGTATGATTTCAATTTTATCTTTTATCTTTTTTTCTGTTTTAATTTTGTTATTCATCTTTAATTACTACCTGGTACATTTTTTTCTTCTTACTCAAGCACACTATCTTTATATGTCACTAGAACTATGGAACCCATGTGAAATTCTTTATTGGTAGAACATGGTTAACTAGTGAAAGAGTTTAGTTGATACCAAAATGGTGTACAAAGTAGTTTTCATGTAATTTCAAAATTTTTAGATTCTTTTTCAAGCTTTTAATTAGATGCCCAAGACCTCATGTGAGCTTTTCTACTAGCTTAACCATGCATGCTCTAATTAGAGTAATTTCACTTGAACTTCATATAATGTAACTAACAACACTTTTTTGGGAGGAAAAAATTACATTAGCTAGTCAAGCTAAGGAATAAATTTGAAAAAAAAAAAAGGATAAGATAATTAAAAAAATTAAGGGTCTACAAAAATTGAAATTTCATACAAAATTAAAGAAAAAAATTATTTTGGACTATTTCTTAAATGATCACCTAAATTAGGATGATCATAGATAAGGAATGTATAGAATACTCTCTTGACTCTATCATTGTACTTAAAGAAAAATATTTTTCCTATTCTCAAATTCAGACATGAGCAAGCAAAAATAATTAATTCCTATTTCCACCCTTGTTGAAAATTCCTAAATCCCTAGACTTTGGCTTTAGACCTTTTCCCGTTTAAATGGAGAATTTTCAAAATGTGTAGTTTTTTGAAAAAAGTTGAGACTTTTCTATATACGAAATTTATGTTTATAAAATAACAAGAAAAAGTCATCAAAGTCATACCTAATTAACACAAAGTTTTAATTAATTACGATTTTAATCCCTCCATATATATCAAATATAGCCACTTACATATATATTATATATACTATAAATTTGGGACCGTTTTATACCCTACTCAATCCTGAACTTAATCTATAAAAATCCTTAAAATTAATAATCTATCTCTATATACTTAGAACTAGATACATTAATTTAATATTTAATACTTATATTTGAATCAAACAAGTAAATTTTATCACTGCTTCTACTGGTAAAGATATTTTACTTCAGGCCTGAAGATCTTATAACATCTGCCTTGGAACAATGAGGTAATGTACGTACCGATTGCCAGCTGAACAGTGTTTGATTCTGTAACCATGTATGCAGACTAATTATGGGATTCCCAACAATTATATTTGAGTCAATGTCTACAGTTTCCTTCTCTTTGGTCATTTAATTAATTTCAGTAGATTTTAGAAAATTAAAATATAAAGAGCTTGCCTCCTTTAGTTTTCTGACCAGCAATGTCAGCTTCATACACTTACAAACATTGATTCTCTTACTTGTCATTTATATGTGTATCTCTATATCGATGTTTCATTTATGTGGGCAGCACTTCTCTCTTGTTTAAGTTCTCTACTAAAACGTGGTTTAGATTTGTCTCAGGATAATCATTATTTATCTCTCTAACCTCTTTGTGTGTGTAGGTCTTTGAAGGTCCATCTACTTAAAATATATGAGGATGAAGTCAAATTTAGGGTTAGATGCATGAAAGGAATCAGAATGATAGCTTGAAAGCACATGTACATGCATCTGAAAATTAATTATGTAACGCATGGCTTGTTTAATAATGCCATTGCAAGATCAGACACAAAAATACACCCCAAATCCAGATTAACTTTGACCAAGTATTTTATTGAGGACAGTATATGTCCAAGTTAAAGGCTTTTAAATGATGTGATTTTATGAATTCAAGTCCATACATATATAGACATGTTACTTGATAATTGTTTAATATATAGAGAAAATAAATATGTATGTACAATTAAAATTAATAATTAATAAGAAAAATTACTGTTAAATTGTTTTTAAATTATATTATTCTCGATTTTAACTATTAAATTATTAATGGACATAGAATTAATGAGAGGGGATGTTATGAAAAGTATGAATTTATTTAAATTTCTACTTATATTTCAAAAAATTAGTGCATGTCAAACTCAATAATATATATAATCCTTTTAACTTCGAATTTTTTTGTGATTAATTAATTTAATTCTCAAGAAATTTTATTGTCGTCAATGTAATCTTCTTAATGAGGTGGACCTAGCACTAAAATGATATAATTTTAAAATATCAATATATTATAGATTTTGCAAACAAGTGACTTTAGAGCATCGAAGCATATATATATATATATATATATATATATGACTAATTGATAGATTATTTAGCTAATAAAAATTGTCATTTTTATTGATTTTTTTTCAAACTCGAAATTTTTAAATATTCTATTAACTAATTAGATATTTTCTTAATTAATACTCCAGGGCACTAGTTAATAAGTAGCACAGTGTGTTATATTAAAGTAAGGTTGTCAAGATGCATTCAAGACCTATTTGTATGATTAATAGTTAATGTGTCATTGTGAGAGATTTCTGGATAATAATTTATATGTTGAATGTAATAAATAATAATATTTTTTATTTATATTCAATTTTAATTAATTCTCTATTTGATATATATCTAAAATATTAAAAAATATATATTGGTAATATAGGCATTTAATGCATTTGAAATTATAATATGAAGCCCTCTATTATTCTTCTACATTAATACTTAAAATAAAATATAGTATATTTGAAATTTAAAACATTTAATGTAAATTTTTTTCAAAATTAGTAATTTTTAATTGCATTCTCAAAACATGTATGAATTTTAAATATCTAAGATACCAAAAATTGATAAATAGCATATATAAATATATATATATATATATATATATATATATATTCATTCTCTCAAATTTATCAAATACAAACAATCAATATTAAACTTCATTTTAAATATAATAAAATTCATTTTAAAATTATAATTAAAATAAATATTTATTATCTATCTTCCTAGCCAATAATTAGAATTCAAAACACGACTCCATCATTTTATCAAGTTTTCCATTTTATTCATTTATTTAAGTTATTAACTGATCTAGTGTGTGTGTGTGTGTGTGTATTGCTATATCAAATATTTGCCAAAGTATTTTACGTGAAAGAATATATTTTATAATTTAAAAAGTTTCTTTCTAATGGAAAAGTCCCGAAGCAAAAATGGCTGAGTCAGGGAAGCGGAGCAGATATATGACCCAGCGATCTTTAAACAAGTGAAGAAAAATAAAAATTAAAAAAAAAAAAAAGGAAGAGTATTCAATTATTGCTGGCAGGGAGAAAACACAAGAGTTTCTCTAGCATCAGTTACAGCAAAGCAGGTCTTACCTATTCCATACAATTTGCTAGTTCTACCTGCATTAAGAATATATATAATTAAGAAGAGAATAATCTCTTTAATAATTATAATCTTCATGCTTAAGGTATAAGAGACACTTAGATAATATTATAATTCGCTTAAATCACAGTGAATAACAAAAAACTTGGCTGGTTCATGAACTTGAATTTAGAGCTGTCCACATTGTTTGACCACATTATAGGAGATGGAGGTTATTAATGGTAGACAAATATAAATATTCATGTCTAGCATATACATGTAGGTTGCCTCAATCATAATCACTAATTAAAACCAACTTAATTAATTAGGGTTCTGGAAAAGAAAAAAATATATATAAGCATGAAATTAATGATCTTACTTAGTGTTTTGTGTGATCTATATATAAGATGGAGTTTGACATTAGTTAATTTTGAAGCATCCTAATTATGTTTTTTTTGTCCGACTCTTAGTTTTTTATATTTCAAACTGAAAAATGTTCTCAAAATAACTAATTAAGCGACAAAACTTTACAGAACTATTTTTACCCCAAAAAAAAATAATCTGAATTTGCCCTTGTAACTGTTCTTTGCTCCTTTAAATTATATGCAAAAAGAGGGGGAAAGCGGGGACCTATTAAACAAAAAAAAAAAAAATTACGCTCACCTCTCTTAAAAATATAAAAATTAAATTTTCTTTCTTTCTATTTAAAAAAATTAAATTCTCTTCCTCCAATCCAAAAGATTGAAAAAAGCTAAAATGAACTTTTCGTCTTTTAACTTGACACAAAATTTTAATTTTGTCCTTTTTTATTTCAATTTTATTCTTTATCTTTATTAGTCAAAATATAATATTTGAAGCTTAATAAGACCAAAATACTTTAAAAAAATTTTGAAATTCTTTATTAGGCATTCGAAACCTAAAAATTAAGAACCTCAAAACAAATTTAAAGCAATATAATAAACACTAAATTAATAATTTTTAGTCTCATCTGAATTCTTCTGTTAGCTCAACTATATTTTAATAAGAATAGTTTTATAAAAATTTTATATATGACTATGTCATTATTAATATATACAAATATCATTTCAAGGAAAAATTGCATCATTTAATAAATATAATGACAAATTTTTTTAAATAAAAGGATCAAAGGTTAGTTTTAATTAGCCTAAAAAAGTCTCTAATTTCACCTATTTTAACCAAAATATCTAATCTCATTTTTATTAAAAAATTATTTTATTTATTTTGAGTTAAAAATCTCAAATTTAATTTATTTTAAATTTAAAATTCACTTTTTATATTACTTATATACATATTTAATACTTCTTCTATTATATAAAAAATGGATATAACGGTCTTTTAGTTGAAAATGAAAGTGTATGTTTTTTTTATTCCATTAAAAAAGGGAATAAAATTACTAATTATGTAATTAGAGTATCCTAGTTTGGGACAAGTTCCATCAGAATTAGGCATATATATATATATATATATATATATATATGTACCAGTACCACTGTGGTAACCAACTTTCTCAGGCTTTAATTTTCGTTAACCTATTCTCTGGAAGGCAAGGAATTAAAGTGATGAGGGGTTTTAGGTAATTTGGCGAATTCTCATTTATTTGATTTTAAAAGTTATTTATAATAAAGGGTATGATATAATATGTAATAATAATTAAAGAGGTAGACCACACCCACATTTGTTGCAGCCTTAACCGAAAAAAGAGAAGCAGGTGAAGGCAGTGGCATCTAACTTTGTGGGTACTGTAGGAAGGGTCACATAGTACAGTGACTCAACAGTACTGAGTGAAGGAAGGAAACAAAGCAAAATGCTTCCCAAAAGACACAGAATGCATTATGATTTTTTCCGACACATCAAGTGAATTCATCCTTTTGCTCTTTCAATTTCCTTTGCCCACCCCTACCCAACAATTATCATTATTATTATTACTATAATATATACAATACAATTAATTAATTTTGTTTTTATTATTATTTCACTTGCAGACAATTCGCTATTTGTTTATGCTCACACCATTCCTCTACAGCTCACTTTCTCTATCACCACAATCAGGCCCATGCAAACATTGCTAGGTCAACCTGCATTCTCTTGATCTCCTTAATCTTCCTCTTTGATCTTGTCCTATAAAATACGATGCCTATATTCATATTCTTTTGTACTTTAGTTTCTGGAGTCTATCTACATTACAGTTCAAATATATTTGCAAGCACAGTTGGTATATTATTATTGTCTTCACTCAGATTCTAAATGTCACACGCAAGAGCCATTCTAATTAACATGTTTGTATTGATTTAGTACACTAATTAATATTGATGCATATGATATTAACTTTTAATCAAATATCAATTGTACTATATATTACTTTCATATTAATTTTAAGTGGGATACTAATATGAAAATCTTAAATACCATGAGATATATTTTACATCTAAGATATGTATATATAAATGTTAAATAATAATGGTGTACCCACTAAATGACTCTCTAAATGGGGGCTATATATTTATTTGATTTTTTATCTTCTTCCTCGACATGTTATAAATTAAAAGTAAATAATAAAAACCCCTGTATGAATAACATGATTGTATTTTATGCTTGTCAATTATTATTCGATGCCAATACATGACATATTATGATTATGAATATTAACCTGCTCTTAGATCAGATCACCATGCATTGATAAAATATTGCAGAGGCAAGGTTTGATCATTTGTTCAGAAAATAGCAATTCAGAAACACTTTTGTATATTAATTTTATGGTTTAATTGCTTGACGTACAATTCAAATAATATATAGTTACTTTGAATACATATGGGTTTTTTTTAAAAAAAATATTGTACAATTCTACAGAAAAAAAATCATGATCTTTCAATAGGCTGACTATTTTCACAAATAAATTTATTTTCAATTATAAATTAATAAATTAATAATTTTTTCATATGCATTTAATCATAAATTAGAAAATTTCATCTTCTTGAAAGGTAGAAAATTAGGCGCTAAAAATGCCTTCTTAAGTTTTAAATATTTAAGTGACTTGAAGTTTTAATAACAGAAATATATATATATATTATTTGTGATTAATTTCCAATGGAAGCCAATATAATTTGCTTGTTTTTAATTAATTAGTGTTTGGCTAGAAAACCACAAATACATAACATATGGAATTTTGATTTTGGTTGTTGAATTGATTCACAAACGGCGATAGCGAGTGTGCATAATCTAATTCGGTGCGAGCGAGATATACAGTAGTTTTTCCCAGACAGTGAAAAAGTACAAAAAAGGACTGTCGTTTACAAAATTATGAAATTCCCGAAGACTTTCTCTCTGTCCTGCATCTGAGCGTGAATTATTGGATAAAAGCCCATGCTGCCCATGGTCCCCCTCCCCCCACATTCACTTTGTTGGACCAAAATGCCCCTCTATATATCTATTAATTACCATCACGACCTCATGTTAACGTTAGGCCCTCCAAGTCACGTTCACATCACTGTAGTGTTTTCTCCATCAAGCCCCTTTTCACTCGCCAAATCTACAAACCTGCCCAATATGCCATTTTGAGTCTATTATTCGAAATTTGGAATATTAATATGATTCAAAACTTTGAATAACTGAAAATTTATTACTTTTTGTTGACAAAATTAACTAAAAGAAAAAGAAAAACAGCGCAACGTACTTAATTTAGTGAACACATTTTTTATTAATTATCTGTGATTAAATTTATCATTAATATTAGTTTCAAGGTATGTGTGTGTGGGTCATAACCTCATCGTCATCGTCATAATGGTACCTGAGAGAATTCTATATATTTAATCAATTTTGGGGAGAGGTTGTATAATCCCTTTTAAATAATATAATATAAACCGTTAGTCTTAATTAACCAATTCGTTAGTATAACATAATAACAGTCATCTGCTTATAATAATGCATGCATGCACATGACAAAACGGCCTTAAAATAATTTTTGAAAGTGCTACTTCTCACTCAAGTTCATGCATTATGTCCATTAAAATATATATTACTTGTAGATGTTGGCTAATTACAAGATGATAATTTTGAGGTGTGATCATGCTTGTTTCAAATAAGTGGCTTTACCTTTTTGTTTCGTTATTAGGGCCAAGAGAATACTTTCAAATATTAATTATGTAGTAAACCAATTTTTTCTCATTCTCGACAATTTTAAGAGTGAATTTCCTCGTATCAATTTAGGTGTATTTAAATTTTTACTTTTAGAACATTCTCAAAAGAATTAAACCTAGCTATATGTTGATGGGATTTAATTTACTCTGAATATTAATTAATTATTTACAATAATATATAAGAGGAGGCCGTATGACTTGGAAAAGACAAATAGGTAAAGAGAATAATAGAGACACTGTTCTACGTCATGAATCTTAAGGATGAAATGTTTTTAATGTGTGTTATGTGTGAAGTCAATTAATGCAAACTTGAAAAGAGAATAATATAACTCTGACTATATATATAGGACTGAAAATGTGTAATAAACATCATTAATCGAATTTATACATAGTGAGATGTGATGAATTAGTTATAAACTTTTATCTGTTAGCTTGGAGTTGAATTAGTACGTAGAAGAGATATTGTGGTTAGTCGTCTAACATGTCCATAGAAAAGGGGACACTGTAAATATTCCATCCAACTGTGCCCATCCTAGTCATTCCAATACACATTTGCTTTCCTTAAATACAAATCTCCTTCTATCAAACAACCCCAAACCAAAGAAAGAAAGAAACAAAGAAAAAAAGAAAGAGAAAAGAGACCATGGAAGGAGGAGGAGGAGATCATAACACCTCATCAAAATCTATCTACAGAGAGTGTTTGCGAAACCATGCAGCCAGCCTCGGCAGCTACGCCACCGACGGCTGCGGCGAGTTCACCCTGGACGACACCTCCCCCGGCGGCTGCCTCCAATGCGCCGCCTGCGGCTGCCACCGCAACTTCCACCGCAAAGTCACGTGCCCGCCGCCGCCCAGAGGACTGAGCTACACGAGGGGCGCCCGAGAGCCTCCGGAGCTGACGGCTGACCTGATGGACTACAGCGGCGGCGGGGATCAAGGTACGCCGCCCTGCGCGATGGTGGAGGGGACGGGGGCGGGGAAGAAGCGGTTCAGGACGAAGTTCACGGCGGAGCAGAAGGAGAAGATGCTGGGGTTTGCGGAGAAGCTGGGGTGGAAGCTGCAGAGGAAAGATCTAGACGATGAGATAGAGAGGTTCTGCAGAGGCGTTGGGGTGAGTAGGCAAGTGTTCAAGGTGTGGATGCATAACCATAAGAACTCTTCTTCTTCTTCTTCTGCCTCTACTGGCAATGCTTCCTCTCTCACTCAGTAATTAAACTCTTTATCAACTCATCAGATCACAACTTCACAAAATAATTTATATCTTGTACCCTCCTACTTATATTATCAAAATTAAGCGAGACCAAATCTGAATCTTATTTATTCCTTTTTTTTTCTTCTATTTGATCTTTTCTCTTTTTTCAGCTTGTTTGTAACTTATCCTCAATATTGCATCAGGATTAAAACCTTTTTTTTTTTTTTTTTGGGTCTGTTTTGACTTAAGTGTATCTTCTCTTAATATAAGTGCATATAATTGCTAGGGGTATCTAAATCCGACTATATTTGATCTGTCCATTTTCTCTTTTCCTATCTCTCAATGGCTTGTATTAATTTCTTTTGTAAAGAAAAAAAAATTAACATAAAAAATTGTCTTCATTAATTTTCCTCAAAAATTGAATTACATTTGATTAATGTGTCTATATGTGTACGTGTTTTTTGTTGTTCTTTCTTTAACTTTTTCGCCATAATTTAACATCAATTTGAAATTGAAGTATTAAACATAGTTTTCGGCTATGTTTTGGTCTGTCTGGGTTATGTAAGTTCAAAAATTAATATGCTATTATATTTAGGAAAAAAATTGTAAAAGGTTGTCGTATATACACTTTAGGTAATTTGTAAATAGTCCAAGCACTGAACTTTCAAAATTACCAAAAGAAGGTCCTTAAACATTTACGTTACAAGAAGGTCCTTCTACTTATTTTATTTTTTGACGGCACTAACTCATTTGTTACTTAGACGCTCAATGTGTCAGAATACAAATCTTTATTCTACGCTATTCAATTCAATAATTTTTAAGCTGCATATAGAAAATTTGAGATCATAAATAAGTTAAAATCGTTAAGAGAACATTAAAGAAAAGAACCTGTTTTTTAAAATGTAAATAGTTCAAGATCCAATATTAATTTTAAAAATTTATAAGAGTATTTTGTGAGTGACATGGAGTATAAAATATTTTATTTAGTTTTTTTTCTGTAAAACTTACATGTCTTCAATAATAGCCGGGAGATTCTTAAAATGGTAACCAAATTTTGTATCATTAATTATAAACGTTTCCTTTCTTTAAACGGCCAAGAGATCTACAGTACTTTCAGTAATTAAGTGGTGTTTGGCATAAATATCTTTATTTTTAAATGTTTATTTTTTTCTATAAATATATGTGTAATTTATTATATTAAAAAAAATATATATAATTATATTATTTTTATCAATTCCCTCAATAAAATTATTTAGTTCTAATATTTATATATAAATTTTTTATATTTGATGTAATTTGTAAGTTTTTATTTTGAATTTATACGTAGAGTCATATTTTAAAAAAAAAAAAGATTATTTTAAACTTTTTTTAAGTTAAATGGGTCCCAATCTAGGTATACGTTTGGGTCCGCGTATTTGGAGACTTAAAAAATTTAGGAATGGAGATTGATTTTGTTATCGATTTAGGCATGGGTTCAAAGTTAGGAAAAATATTTTTTTAAAATGTTCGAAGACATGGGTTATAGTATTTTACTCATGATCTCATCCAAATTTTTATACTAATTGTATATAAATAATTAATAAAAAAAAGTTTACAAGGTACTCTTGAAAAGTAAAAATTTTTTATGGACCAAATTTCTATACATTCTTTATATTTTTACTATCAAAATCTCTATTAAAATTAAATCATGTGAAAAGAAATAAAAATAATTAATTAAAAAAAAAGATAAATTATATAATTCATGCATGTATTATTTTTTTATTAAAAATTTTGATGACAAAAATATAAAAATTGTACTTAAGATCTCTTTGAATGTTATTTTGTTTTTTTATTTTTTAAAACTGATTTTATTAAATATTATTTTTATGTATCTATATATAACATTAATGAAAATACTTATTTTATTTATTTTTTATTTTAAAAAATTAAAGTTCAAAACATGTTTTAATTGTTTTAAGATTTTTACTTTCAAAACACATATTTTATTTTTTTTAGTTGAAAACAATACATTCAAATATTTTCTCTTATTTTTCAAAAAGTATAAATTATTTTTA
This sequence comes from Senna siamea, assembly GCA_031216115.1. NCBI lineage: Eukaryota > Viridiplantae > Streptophyta > Magnoliopsida > Fabales > Fabaceae > Senna > Senna siamea. The sequence goes on along the minus strand of CM062363.1, from coordinate 19,814,810 downwards.
AAAATAGCTTTCAAACATGCTCTAATTTTGCATATGTACGGAATATTATATATATATATATATGCTTGTTTTTTGAAGTGTGATATCCAACTAGTTTTGCACGTGAAGATTTGGGTATTGTGCATTCAAGGCTTGAAACTTCGCTACATATACCACAAATAATAAACTGATCATATCAAGCATGTCGTAGCTTATTTCATTATATTGTTTTACAACTAATTCAACCTAAAATTTTCAATTGACGGGAGCTTGCTACTATATATAATGATATAAATAAACATTTGATCTCTAACTCTTTGTAAAAACTTTTTTTTGGCCTTAAACGCGAATAGTTTAATATGTATATGTAAAAATTAATGAGTTTAGTGCTATACATATTAATTTTTTTAAAAAAATATTAATTTTAAATATATAATAAAAATAAAAATCATTTAATTTCTTTACTCTTTTTTGACTCTTTTGTATAATTTTCTCTTCTCTCTCTTTTTTTAATATATCTCAAAATTATATAGATGGACCCCTTTCCTCTCTTTCAAACTAATTAAAAAAACTTAAAGAAAAAAATAAATCAAAACATATAAAAAAGGAGAGGCTTCAACCAATGAAAGCTAGAGTTTTTAGCCTAAAACACTTTCTGCGTAGTTAAACCCAATAATATAATATATAAATGTATATAACTTGTGCTCATGGATATAGTGTGTGTGTGTGTGTGAGTGTATATAGATCTTGATGTGTGCAACTAATAGCTAGATCATCTATAAGCTTACGGTAAATACTATATCTAACTTTTTGTTTTCAATTCTCTTAATTCTCTATTCCACCCCCCTTTCTAAGAAATTAATTAACCAACATTTTAAGGAAAATCTATATTACATTCACCTCATTTAAAAAGATTAAAAAACTGATCATTTAAATTATTTTAACTAAAATATTTTTAAAGACAATATTTATTTTTTAAAAAATATAGTTTATTCAAAACATATTTTTAAATTTATTATTTCAATATTATATATTTTGAATTAAAATTTTTTTATTTTAATTTTTCTAAAATAAGTTTTTTATATGATCAAATACATATAATATTATATAAATAGTTATTATACATAAATATATCTTAGTAAAAAATAATCAAATTATAATTTTTTATCTCAAATAAGGAAGTCTAATTTATCCTTGAAAAAAAAAAGAGAATAGGAAAAGAAGCTAGAACTATTTGATTATAATTTTTAAAAATTATTTTTATTTTTAAAAACAGAAAAATAAAAAATATTATTTGAATAATTATTTTCAAGAGAAATAAACAAATAAAATAGAATATGTCTTTTAAGAAAAGAAGATACAGAACAATTAAAAGATATTTTGAATTTTAATATTTTAGAACATAAAAAATAAAAAAAATAAATTTTTTTATTAATAATATGTAAATAAATACATGAAAATAATAATAATATAAATTTTCAAAACTAATTTTTAAGCCTATCCAAACTCTCTTATATCATAACTTCTCTTTTCCAACTTCATCTTTCTTCAACAAACCTCACTTTCCAAAATGAAGGTTGCTTCTTCTTTATAATGTAAATATTAAATTAAGATGATGACTGAATTTCAAGGAAAATAGATTCTCTAAAGTGAAGAAAGTGATAAAATGGTGAAATAAGAGAAATAAAAAATACTAATAAGAGAGAGATAAACTAAAAACTCATTTGATATAAATTAGAGTTCACTTATATTTTTTTTTCTTTTTTTTTTCTCTTATTTCACCACATTTCACTATTTTTTCCTCACTTGAGAGGATAGGATCTGCTCTCAATTTCAACTAATATGAATACCAAAAGGCTAGGCATTGTTTTTATATATAATTTGAGTCCTAAAATAAAGTCATTCTTACAAAAATATTTATACCATGTGTGTACATTAAAATTCTTACTGAATGAATTAGTTCTTTTGTAACATGATAAATTAAAGTTTGAATTTTTACTAAAAGATAGAAGTCCATAGTTAACATTATTTCTAATAAGAAGATACTTGTAAAAACTAAAAAAAAAAAAAAGAAGTTAAAGCAATTAAAATCCTCTCTATCAGTAATTAAGTCAATTAGAGATGAATATTCCATTAAGATCCATCATTCCTTACGGTGAATCTACCTAAAACTTTTCTTTGAAACTAAATTGATGTCAAGTAATAAAGGGAAGAAGCATGATTTCGGATATTGGAATATCAGAATGATGGATGCAATGAACTTTTCACAAACGTTGGAGGACCACATATATATACTTGAGATGAAATTTTACCTCCATTGTACGCAAGAATTTCAAAAAGGGATAGAAATAGATGGATAATAGATGTTCATGTGTCCCTTCATCCACAAGAAAGGAAGTTAGCATTGCAATTGCAATATGGGTGGATGGCTCCCACTAGTGTGTGGAACCTGAAAGATGATCTTGCTTTCACTCACTGTCTGCTAAAAGCAACAATTGGTATATTATTGTATGAATCTTTAGGCATTTGCTTGGAACCCAGAGACAAGACCATGGTTTTGGTGTAACCCACTGCTTTCTATACCCAGTACTCAGCCTCTGCCCTTCTAATTAGGGACACAGGATAAGACAGCACATGCACCTGCAACTTGCAACTTAACAAGATGTTCAGGGTACAATTGGACATCTTGTACTATCTCTTTTTTACTAATAAAATTTAATTATTTATTTTTATTATGTGAGCCTTTTATTTTAAAATATAAAAAATTAAATTAATGTTATTAGTCAATACATAGATAACATAATACAAGATATGTATATAAAAACTTTTCACAACCCTTTATCTGACTTTTTCATGTTATGGCCCTTTATTTTAAAGAAGAGGGTATGTCATTAATAAGGATTGATGAGTGCTCTTTACCATAAATTACATTTATCATTTTTTTAAAAAAATTACACTTGGTTTTTTAATTAATATATATATTTTTAATAAAGATACTTTTCTGCATATTATAGACAGTGATATTAATTTTAATATAATAGAAACAATAATTAAGTTGCTGTTAAATTCTAACATGGAATTTTATTTTTATTTTTCATTTGCTTGTAGAAATAGTTAAATAATTTTATTTTTTATAATATCATATCAAATGTGAGGAGAGTGAAGTGTAATTTTTAAAAGAATGATATCGGGTACAATTTAATTAATTTTAAGAGAGTATAGTACAAATTACACTTTTAAGAATCACTAATTTAAGTTATTCTTTTTTTCTTTGAGGAGAACATTGTTTCTTTTAGCAAAATTTTATTTTATTTTGTTAGACATGGATCTAATACTCCAATTTTCATTTTATTAGAAAAATTTGTGCTGAAATCACCCTTGAAACCAACTAATTAATTAAGTATTCAATATTGAACCAAAATATCTTATAATCTAGATTATAATATCTTTGAATCTTTTTTATCAAGTAATCTCATAAAATAATATATTTTATAATATAAGATATAAAATGTGAGGACAAGGGAAAAAATAAAAATAATAAAAAGTTACAAGAGATAATTTAATTAAATAACTTTATATTATTTAATTTATTATTTTAAAATTATAATAATTATATTTTATTTTATATTTTAAAATTTTTAAAAAAGAGTACGTATATTTGTACATATGAAACTTCTAATATTTATTATAGTTGAGCGAACGAGCAAAGAGATCAAAGACTTTTAAAGCTGCTTGCTTGTTGTCTCCGTGCAATTTTTCTTTCTTCCTTCAAAATAGAAAGAACCTAGATATATACATTAATGATGCATTTGATTTATAAATTTTACTTTAAATTACTTTTTGTGAACTTATATTTTAGTACTAGTAAAACTTCTATGCCTAGTTGATAAGAAGTTCAAAGCTTGGAACTTTCACCTTTTTTCTTTGACTATCATTTTTTATTGTTGTTGTTGTTGTTGTTGTTGTTGTTGTTGTTGTTGTTGTTGTTCTTATTATTATTATTATTATTATTATTATTATTATTATTATTATTATTATTATGATTATTATATCATCATCATCATCATCATCATCTTGGCTAAACTGCTTAAGGTTTTGAATTTATACTGTTTGGTTTATCATTTATCAACCTTCCACCTAAGAATAAAATTCAGTTCACATTACAATTTGGCGAGCAATAGATTGAGCTTGGCCCCTGTCTGTAATCAATGAAAGCCAGAAGTTCATAAAACGCGTGTTGAAAAAGATGCCAATATATTAAACGACACTATCATATCACACTAGATTCTTTGAAAGGCATGTCTTTTTCAAGGACGGATCGCTTTTCATGCACGAACTCGGAATCCATTAACATCCTACATGACCAAGTTGAGAAGAAAAGGATATATGGATCAGTCACGCTGATCACTTGTGCTGAAACTAGAAAGAATTAATTGCAGCTGCTACTGCAGATTTTATGATTTTATGCCACTTCTTAACTACTGATAATATCAAATTTGGGCATCATTGGGGACCACCCCATATACGCCCGATCGCCCTTATAAGGCCTCGTCTTCGGATAGAGATCACCTTTACAAGGCTTTGCCATTGTCCAATGACAAGTATCCACTAAACATCATATATTCTTAACATGTTAGTCTCACCTATAAATATTGTCTTACCCTTTAATATCAGGTATACATATTTTACGACTCTTATAGCTCACTATGCTATTACACTCTCCAACCCTCTTTGACTTAGGCAATAGAGATACATTTGGAGTGTCCTCCATTCCCCCCTGTACATTAATTCCTTATCTGTTCTTGTTATAGAATCTCATCTTCGTTAGTGACTTTCTTGCTGCTCTCACAATGAGTTAGTCCAAAACTGATTTATCATTGGCGCCCACTGTGGTCTTACTCCAACCACCGCACCATATTGATCTTTTATGATCAATATTTCTTGCCTCATCTCAAGTATTATTTTCTTTCTTTGATCAATTTACCATTACGTTTCTTGTAAAAAGAAACTATATGGTTCTTCTATGATCAATTCTTCTTTCACTTTTAATCATTTTTTGAAAAAAGAAACTATATTGATTTTTCACAATCAATCGTTCTCTCCCTTTTTAGAGTATTATTCTCTTTCTTTTATGGTTTCTTGAAAGGAAAAACCATATTGATCTTTTATGATCAATCCTTTATTCCTCTATAAGAGCATTATTCTCTTTTTTTTTTATGATTTTTTGAAAGAAGAAGTCATATTGATCTTTTATGATCAATCTTTCTCTTCATTTTGAGAGCATTATGCTTTTTTTTTTTAATGTTTTCTTGAAAGAAGAAACCATATTGATCTTATTAGGAAAAAAAAATTCTCTCCCTTTTGGGAGCATCATTATGTTTCTTTGATGGTTTTTTGAAAGAAGAAGCCATATTGATCTTTTAGGATCAATCCCTCTCCCTCTTTCGAGAACATCATTATGTCTCTTTGATGATTTCTTGAAAGAAGCCATATTGATCTTTTAGGATCAATCCATCATTCCCTACGGGAACATTATTCTCCTTATTTAATCATTTCTTGAAAAGAGAAACTATACTGATTTTTTATGACTAATCTTTCTTTCCCTTCCTTGAGCATATTTCTTGTTCACCCTATGGCTTGCCATTACCACATGTTCGCCCTATGGCTCACCATTCCTGCAACTTGTGTTCGCCTTATGGCTTGGTGTAACGACCCTCATTAATATCTTACATATATGAGAGCAAAAATGGAAGTGTAAAGTCTCCACAAAAATTTTCCTTTCCCATACTAGGGAACTCAATGGGTCATTACTAGTTGAGTGTAACCCAGATAGACTTTTCTATCAGTCCATTCAAATTCCACTCAACTACCTTTCCTACGCAGCATGTCTAATACCACAATTTAAATCATACAATATTCTGGAATATAGAAATCTAAAACATCCATTCACATGTAATTGAGATATAAAATTATAAGAACACAATTAAATACAATCTCCTCCATTACTAAATCCAACATTTCACAACATTCATGAAAATAACATTGCAGTTATCATTTACATATATAGACAAATTTTGGCCTACATGCCAATTCAAATTCCCTATCCAAGCATTCAAGATTCACAACCCTTCTAAGTAGCTCTTTAGCTTCAAATCATATCTTAACCCTAGCTAGTTTCTAGGCATATTTTAACCCTGGTCATCTAAACAAATAACTTAATGAGATATAAAATCCCAGTAGAGTAATTTACAGGTTAAATATTTACAAAATAGTCTAGAGTTTAGTTGTGCCCTTGGCATAGAAAACATCTCCCCAAAATCATCTTTAACACACATGTGAACTAAAAAATGCTTTTAATCTAACACATATGGGAAATTATATAAATTCATAAGAGTATAGCTTCATTTCATTGGTTAAAATATCATTTTCAATAATGCTTGTAAATTCCTTTTGCATAACAAATTCCATGTTAATGCAAAAGTACATAATCCTACATATTTCTAGAAAACAATATGCATATATCACAATATCATAAAATCATCATCTCATTGCATGCCGTTTTTCAAATCCATGTAATTTTCGTTGGGTGTGATCTGTAACACCAATCACCCACTCAAGGATAGGTGAGAACCTAACTTCCAGGGTATCCCCTGGCATGTGCACACTGCTAGTCTCTTCCTTTTTTCCAACTATACAGCAAATACATACACATAGTCGACTAATACTTAGGGTTATAGAGTGTTACACTTAAACCAAAACGTTCTCCTAGTATAGACCATCCACCCTTTACTCCTTAAGTCTTTCATAGGATTGTCTTGGTTTAAAAAGTAACCCCTAACAAATGCAGATCATTTAAAATGAGAACAGATATATATTTTATAAAGAAATTTACAAAAGGAACATTCAATGACTGTCCCATACCAGCCATTAAATGTCCACCCTAAATTTCGTTCGTCCCTATAAGCATGTAACCTAATAGCCAATTCACATCAAGCAGCAAAGAGTTTATTTCATACTTTCAAAAATACACAAGCAATATCTCTATGCTCATATGAAAGATATATTTATCAAACCAATTTAATCAAATATTTCTCATTTCAATAAAGAAATTTCATTTACAATAAGTAATTTACAACATTATTTCAAAGTAGGGGAGTGTAGATTACTCTACCTTAACTGTTTGCTCCTCTCTTGACCAAGATCTTCCTTCTTTCTTTCTTTTGATTTAGTCTCACTAGTCACTCCCTGAGAAACAATTTAAGTTTCACACTAATCATCTACCAATATGCATTTATGCAGCTAAGGCTTAGTAGTTTACTATAGGTTTCCTCTAAATTTCCCTCATAAGACTTGGCAACTTAACAATTTTCTCTTTTCCTTCCTAATTCCATGTTACTCATCACCCACATATGCAATTTCCCACCTATAATGGCAATCTGAACCTCATTCTAACCAAAATTCAGGGTTTCCAAGCTCAATTCTCATTTTTCATGTCAAAGGGCTGCCAATCGGCTGCCATGGTATAACGACTCCCTAATCCATAATACACTTATCCCTACCAAAGTGGTGGAAGCATATGAGTTTTCAAAATAATTTTTTATTTTTTCCCTGATTCGGGAATATCGGGGGATTGCTATTGGTTGAGTGTGACCTAAATAGGCCTTTACCACTGTCCATTCAGATCCCACCCAACCCTAAGTTCTATACAGCTATTCTAAATTCACATACAATCATAACATGCTCTGGAATATCAATTCTAACAATCATAAATCAGAATACATAATCTATTCACATGCAATTCAACTTAAATTAAAATTCAGACATTCATTTTTGCCGAAAATCTGGTAGAGTTTCCCCTGTAAATCGAACGTCTTCCAAAATACAAACAATCATAAAACCAGTATATACATCCAATAAAAATCCAAAAATAGCATAATCATCAATACAGATATTTACAATAATAGATTCAAGCCTAAACTACGCTGCAACGTCCTTTTGTCATCCAGTTTCTACCCATCTATCTCCTAGGCCCTTATTCCTGTTCATCTGAGCAAAAAACCTCATGAGATAGTTAAATCCCAATAGAGTAATTTATAGTAAATAATTTCAAAATAGCTGAATGCTTAGCTATGACAAAGCACAGAAAAAATCTCCCCGTGTTTATTTCAAAAGTCGCTAAATTACCTTATCTTTTAAAATCGTTAAATTGCACGAAAAAATGAGGTAGTAAATCAAATAAGTATAAAAATCTATTTTTCTAAAAATTCGTACTGAAAATCTAGTTAAAATCCATTGCTTGGTGGTTTTCACAATCACATCAGTCACAAGTCTTATGTTACCGTATATAAATCTATCCAATTGCATGCCATTTTACGAAAATCATTTCTTTTTCGTTGGGTGTGATCCATGACACCAATCACCTGAAATCACGCCTATATTGTGAGTGTGATCCGTGACACCAATCACTCACTCCAAGACCGGGTGAGAATCAATATCTAGGGAATCCCTTAGCATGTGTACATACGCCAATCCTCATCCTCATACAAACTATTCGGAATCACATGCACACAATCGACTAGTTCTCAAGGTTTTAGGAAATTACACCTAAACCATAACGCTTCCCCGTATAGGTTATCTCCCTTTATACTCCTTAAACCTTTCATAGGGTCGTCCTGGTTTACCACGTAATCCCTAACGAATGTAGGCTAAATCTGATTAAAATGATGCATTTACAAAACCATCTGCAATCGGGATACTCAATGGCTATCTCAAACTAGCTATTAAGTACCCTACCCTAAGTCAACTCGTTCTTATGGCATCTAAATCTGATAGCAAAATCGATCTAACATGCAACAAGCATTTATAGCACACAAGCATACAGATATACTCATTGAAAGCAGCACGTATTCCTATGCAGTTAAATGATACTAAATCAAGTAATCACAGAGTTAATTTAAAAGTCAGGGGAGCGTAAATCACTCTACTTATTTACCGTTTGCTCCTAATTAATTCGAGTCTTCCCATTTTCTCAGAATTCGAGCCTAGTTAGTTCCCTGGGAAATTTAATTAAAATATCAAGCTTTTCTTATTCAATTAAACTTCCTACGTCTAATTACACATTTTCCTAGGCCAATTTAATTCCTACGAACATTCAGCATTCAATTTCAATCAGAAAACATTAGATCAGGGTAATTTAGACCGTACTAAGGGTTTCGAAAGGTGGAATTCTAATTCTGGACTGTTTTAGGCTTCTCCAGCGACGGCGCACAGCAAAGAGATGCGGTTGAGGTCAAAAATTACACCAGCGTGTCGCCCGTAAGTCAAGGAGGTTGGATCTGAGGTTTTTTTGGTGGTTCACGGCCGTTTGGATGACGTTTTTTGGCGAAGAAGAACGACGCATGGCGGATAATTTTTCCCTCGATCTGGGCGCGTGGCGGCGACGTTCGATGGCTGGGAGCTATCGAAGGAAGCTGGCAGCTCGGCCTTCCCAATGGTGGGGACGATGTCACTGGACGGAGTCGGACGACAGAGATCACAACAAGAGGAGAAAATGCATGATGGAAGGGGAAAAGTGGCATTTTTTAGCGACTATGGCATCCGTCGTTGGTCAGGGATAGTGGCGAGAGGTTCAAGGTGTCGAGCTGTACTGGTGGCTGGGTCAAGCGGCGGCGTAAGGCGGCGGTGTTGGTCGCGCACAGTGGTGAGAGTGAAAGAGAGAGGGAAGAGAAAATAGAGGGAGGAGAGAGAGAGGAAAGTGTGAAATGGTGGGAAAAGGTGGAGTTTTGAAAGTTTAAAACCTCCAGGGGCAATTCGGTCTTTTGTCACTTCACCTGGGGGAATTTTCGATGCCGTCTTTGATCCGAGCAAGGGCACAAATTCCCATGAAAGAGATTTGGCCTCCGTGTAAAGGATCTAAAGTCTTAGACTTTATCTGTTAATTTCTTAATGCTAGGTCACGTTTTCCTTCATCGGATCGAATTTTGACTCCGATTTCCAAATTTCAACCGTAGACTCAGAAATTTATACCGAATTCAATTTTAATAAAATCATGATTAAATTAGCCCAATTTAATTATTTTAAAAATTCTGGTTTATTACACATGGAGCATTAATTTTTGGATTTTTGAATTTTTGGATTTTATGAGACAGTAGCTTACCAGTTGACTGGTAGGAGGCTATCATTCGATGGTTAGGCAAAAATCTAGACCCAACAGTCGACTAGTGAGGCTATAAGTCGGCTACCACACCACTGTGTAAAATTATGGGTTTGTCAGGAGCACAACAATCAATTGGTGTATGCTAGCAGTCGGCTGCCCTATTCTTCGACAATTCAAAAAACCTGGTTTTTTTTTCATAAATTCTAGTTCATATTCCATCTCATTTTAATTTTAAAATCTATGAGCTTAGTTTCTAACCTTTATAGTCCAAAACCCAACCATTTTCGGGTCAAACATCAATCATACAAGTCAATCCACACATGCAAATCTGATGAACAGTAAAACCTAACTTGAGAAATCTGATTCAAGCCTAGAAAATGCTAAATAGAAGTTAAAGACTCTAATATTTTTGTTTTAGTAACCTTTTTCTATCTCCAAGCGACCCCAAAATCATCATTTCATACCAGAAAATTAGGATTTCTGAAGAAAAAGGAATTTTCCCCCATTTTTCTAAACCTTAACATTTCAGCAGATTTGATGCGTTTTAGAAGCATAAATCTGCTCCTAAATGATGCTAGGATGTATTACCAAGCTATAAGTATAGATTTCTTACCTCAAATCTGATTATGGAAACTTTCCACTTTGATTTCTCCTCTTCTCCCTTTTTCTTGGTTCCCTTCCTTCCTTTCTCTCTAGGAGTTCCCGCCCTTGTGTTTTTATGGAAGGAGGGAGTATATGGGAAGGGGTAAAAATATTTGGGCAATTGTATTATTAGGGACCTCGTATAATTTATAAAAATTACACGTTATTCCTTCTCACTAACATCCCCAAATTTCCCTGTTTCATTTAAGTCCTTAGGAAAAATTCTAAAATTATCTTTAGTAATACATTTCAGAGAAGCAAATATGACACTTCCATTACCGCATGTTCTCCTCATGGCTCTCCATTACCACATATTTGCCTTATGGCTTGCCATTACTGCATGTTCTCCTTATGGCTCTCTATTACCACACATTTGCTTATGGATTGCCATTGCCATATGTTCACCTTATGGCTCACCATTATCGTATGACATCCCTTATGCACGTATCTAGTAACATGTTTACCTTTAGGTAAGTACATTTACTTTGAGCAATATATGATGCTCCTAAATTCTTGTATGTTTTACATTGAGCAACAATAGCTCTCAAATTCCTATACGTTTTACATTGAGCAATAATAGCTCTCAAATTCTTGTATGTTTTGCATTGAGCAACACTAGCTCTCAAATTCCTATATGTTTTACATTGAGCAACACTAGCAGCTCCTAAATTTTTTATCAATACATATTTGTACTACAGATTACTTTAGAGCTTTAACACAAGCCTAAATTTAATACCTATATTTCCTAATTTTTGCATATTCATATGTCCTATAATTTTAAAATTTTTTCTAACAACTCAATTTTATTGAAAAAGGTGGGAAAGGCAAGAAGGTCTTACAACTAGTTGAACAAGGCAATTAACAAAGCCTTACCGACCATCATTGGTCACCCTATGCTATCAAGGTTGCTCTTTAGCACCCTCCACCATCAAGGTCGCTCTTCAGCACCCTTCACCTAAAAGATCAAAAGATGATACCTAGAACTCAATGAGAGCTCTTCAGCCTCCCACATGCACCTTTTAGAGTCTGTCGAAGGCTTTAAAAATGATCTAATAGCCTCACGGAGAGTTTTTCACCCCTACATCCACATTTCAGAGTCCGCCCAAGGATCTAAGAAAGATTCAACGACTTCTTGGTGAGCTTTTCAACCTCCCACATTCGCCTTTCTAAGTCCACCCAAAGATTTAAAAAAGATTTAGTTGCCTTATAGAAAGCTTGTCAACCTTCAACATCCATCTTTTAGTGTTCGTCCAAGGATTTAAGAATGATCCAATGGCCTCATAGAGATCTTTTTAGCCTCCAACACTCACCTTTCAGCCCCTAAGATCAAGAAGAGATCCTCAATCTAAGCTTCTCAACTTCCATCGGCCCTTCGTCCTTCGCTTAAAGATCAAATGATGATCAAAAGGCCTCCATAAAAGGATCAAAAGGTGATCCTTAAACTCAAGAGCTTTTTAGCTCCCTTCACCTTTTCGGCCGTCACCTAAGGATCGAAGAGCAATTCGATGACATCCTTAAAAGGATTTAGAGTAATCCTTGAACTTGAGCTTTTTAGCTCTAGTCAGCCATTCAAACTCCACTTAATGATCGAATAACAATCCAACGACCTCCGTAAAAGGATCAAAAGGTGATCCTTCAACTCAAGATCTTTTCAGCTTCCATAGGCCTCCACCTAAGGATCGAAGAGTGATCTAATGACATTTACTAAAAGGATCTATAGGTGATCCTCGAATAGCTTTTTAGCTTCCATTGGTGTAACACCCCCATTAGCCTATGTTTCCTTTTAAGTGTTTAAAGGTATAATGTATATAATTATCATAATAATGGTGTGTTACTATCACTTCTACCTAGGTAAATTTTAAAATTTTTACCAAGTTGATTAATTGAGTACCATTTGGGTTGGTCTCTACTCTCAGGTTCTCTCAACATCGCAACAAAATAATTATATATAGAATACACTTGGATTAACTATACATAAACATACATTCTTAATTAAATATAGTCAATTAACTATTAGGCATGGAGGCAATAATCCTGCCACTCATAACCCCATCAATTAGTCTATTCATCAATCCAGCCTAATTCCTATACGGATAAGTTAGAATTGACTATACAAAATAATCCTACACTAGCCTTTCTCAAAATATCATGAAGGCTAGCTCAATCCTACCATTTACTTATATCATTCAAACTAAACAATCTATATGCCCAGATTGGACACTTTTTCATACTTTACCTTCTTCTCTAGTCCAAGGGTACCTACGAATCTGACACATGCCAACACTAAAATGAGAAATGAATCTCAGTAGCAATGCAACCTGTTACAAAATCCATTGACCTATACCACCGTGCTCGCATGAAAAACTCTATATTCTTTCATAAAACATATAACATATTATTGGGATGTAGTGCATGTAGCATTTAATCATATTGTGTAGTTATACCTATGCATATTCATCAAAACATATAATCTTTAAAACATGGGAAGTGCATTCATCATCATTCTCATCATAAAACATTTCTTTAGGGTATTAACATGCTTTTTGAGCAGGAGGAAAAAATCACATCATATGAGCTATCGAGAGTGTCTCCCAGCAACAACTCCATGTACCACTACATACATGAATAAGCCATCCTAGTGACTACTGCATCACTATAGTAAAATACTATACTAGTATATCTAAGGCATCCCCTAGTTAGATCCACTTGTACATTCTCAATAACTCATTCACTTTATTCCTCCAAACAGATCCTATCCTCTCCACTTCCACGAATAGGGTCACCACCATTCCTTTGAGGTGGATCACCCTCCCGATACGCTATCTTCTAACATATGCACTAGGGTGATTTGGCTCATGCCTATGGTTATGCTTTAACCTTAAGTATATGTTTCTTAATGGCCCTTGGGAGACACACTAACTTAGGGTTCACAACCATCACAGTATTTTTAAAATCATTTATGTTCGTGTGGATGTTTAACCATCCTAATACATGGCACAACTTGGAATGCCAATGGCTGTCCCATACTAACAATTGGTCACTCAACTCATGAGCCTATCTACCACTAATGCATATGCCTAGGATACTTCACTCTTCCTTTTTTATGTCTCTCCTCTCCTTTTTGTGTCACTATCACAAGGACCATTCTCATCCAAGTAGAAAGTGAATCTATCCTTTGCACATTACCAAAAACTTCTAGTTTCCTTGCTTACCCATGTTGTGAGCCCTTAATCAAGTTAGTATGAAGAATTACTAAGCTCAATTGTCATTAAAAAATCTCATTTCGTAAGTTGGAGGGCTGCTAGTCAGCTGCTAGAAGGCTAACAATCAGCTGGTGGCTCTCTGTATTCCTCGGGTGTCAGACAACAAGCTAGCAGTCGACTGCCAGCGGGCTGGCAACTGGCTAGTTACTTGCTGGAATGCATCCTGGGAAAAATAAGAGCACGGCAGTCGATTGCAAGGATGGCCAATCGACTACTTAGTGCAAATCTGGGCCTAACAGTAGACTGTTAGGAATCTAGCCGTCGGCTACTAAGCCTCTGTCTGCACTTTTAGGTTTCTAGGAACGCGACAATCGACTGCCCTATATGTAGTAGTCGGCTATTATGTTTCGCTGTAGTTCAGAAAACATAATTTTGATAGTACCTAGTCCAGAATGCATTCCATTTTCAATTCTAAACACATGAGCTTAATTTTTATACAACAAACTTTACTTCTCATTAAACCTTTCTCATCCATTAGCTTAAACATGATACATTCAAGGAATTCTAGTCATATCTCTAGATGAACAAAAACCAGCCCTTCCAATCAATTACAAACACATATATGAGCATATATTCCAACAACACAGCATCCCATAGAAATAGAAAAACATACAAAATGTAGATTTAACCCTAAACTCTGTTCAAAAATTTAGAAATTCATACTTTTTTATCACAGTAGACTTTTCAAAAAAGAGAGGGGTTTAGGATGAATTGCTTCCTTGATTCCTTGCAAATATATGTGTAAGATGTGTTAGGAAGACTATTCCCTTGCTGTAGGACTAATTCCTAGCATTGAATCTGCTCTTTTGCCTTCAGAATCTCCCTCCTTTGCCCTAACTCGCCCCTTTCTCTCTCTACTCGCCCCTTCTGCTTCTCTCTCTATAAATGTTGAAGGTTGGAAGTGTGTGGGGCTTAGGGCTTCAACTAGGGTTTAAGGATAGTTTAGGTTATTGTATTTTAATCCCTGAGCTACTTTGCAACCTTAGCCTCACTTACTTTTTCCTTTTCAATTGAGTCCCTTGCCACCTCTTGATAAACCTTCATGTATTTTCTTTCATTTTACTCCCCAGGATAATGCAATTATATGCACTAATGCAACATACACAAGCATTAAACATTAAATTAAAAATTATCAAACATCTCTTTAATCATAACTAGAGCAGATGTTACAATTGGCCTTAAGGCCTCCACCTAAGGATCGAAGAGAAATCCGATGACATTTACCAAAAGGATCCAGAGGCAATCCTCCAATAGCTTTTCAGCTTCCGTCAACATTTCGGCCTCTGCCTAAAGATCAAAGAGTAATTTGATCGCAGCTGCCAAAAGGATTCAAAGGTGATTCTCAAATAGCTTTTTAATTTTTTTTTGGCCCTTCAACCTCAAGGGCTTTAACTTCTCTAAGGCGATCTAACCACCTCGAACGAACTTATGACAGTAGGCAATCTAACTAACCAAAGTGAACCAACCTTGCTAGGTGATCCATTTTTACTTATAAATTACTAGGTGATCATCTCAAGCTTTGTCGACTCTCTTGCTAAAAGAGAGACCCAAACCAGTGAACTTCACTAAAATGATTCTAGCGATCCCTCGCCTAGACAGCTTTTCAGCTTGCACCACCAACCTCTCGACCTTCACCTAAGGATCAATGGTCTGACAACCTCTGTCAAAGGATTAAAATATTATCCTTGAAACTTACATAGGGCTTTTCCACTTCCATCGGCCCCCTTTTGCCTTCGCCTAAGGATCTAAGAGAGATCCAACAGCCTCCTTAAAAGGATCTAGCAATGATCTGATGATCCTCGCAAGAAGGATCGAACAAAGATACTCGAAAGAAAGCTCTTTAGCTTATACTAACCTTTCCAAGCAACCATCACTTTAAGCAAGCTTCACCAAGCGATCTAATTGCCTTAAGGTGTTCCAACATCACCAAACAATCACTTCCTAAGCGAACCAACCTCGTTAAAAGATCCATTCTCACCCATTAACTATTAGGCGATTGCCTTAAATGACATCGACCTTCTCGTAAGAAGGGTGATCTGAACTAGTGAAACTTCCCAAAAAGATTATGGTGATCCCTCACCTAGAAAGCTCTACAGTTGTCGCCATCGACCTTTTCATCCTTTGCACAAAGATCTAATGAAAATATAACGACATTCACAAAGAATCAAAAGGTGATCCTTAAACTCATCTTTTTAGCTTCTACCGACCCCTCAACCCCCTTAAAAAGGATCAAACAAAGATCCTCAACCAAAAGATTTTTAGCTTATAACAGACTTATCGGGTGACCCACAGTATTAAGCAAACTTCGTCGGGCGATCTAACTGCCTTGGGCAAACTAACCCCATCAGGTGATCCATTACCATACACATATCAACCTCATCAAGTGATCCATCGCCTTTGTGAAATTACCTCACTAGGCAATTTATTTGCCTCGAATGCCTCAACTATGTCAGGCGATGTACTGAGCGGTCCACCTCAAACTTACTTTGCTGGGAAATCTAACCACCCCAAGAAAATCCTTCTTTGCAAAGCTAATTGCCTCAACTAATCAAAACTCATTGGGTGATCTAATGGCCCTACGCAAACAACTGCTTTAAGCGACCCAACCCTACTATGTAACCAAAAAGCTCTAAGGTTACCCAAAACCTCGCCAAAAGATCATTCGATGATCCCTCACTTTTTCAACTTCTATCATCAACCTCTTGGTTCCACTAAATGATCAAAAGGAGTTCATTAGCCTTTCAAAAGTCTTTTGACACCATTAAGGGCGACCAAACCCTAAGGATCATCCCAACCCTCCATCCTACCCATCTGGGTAACTAATCCCCTTCGAAATGGGGGAGAGTAAATATTAGGCAGGCTTTTCCAAAACATGAAACATACACCTCTTAAAAAGAGGATCCTATCTTTTACATTCATATTCAAAATATTCCTTTTGGGCACACTCCCTAAAAAAGATAACTACGCTACCTACCATGTCTTCAAACTTCTCTACAAACATTTTAGCCTACTTTATGGGCTCTTTAGCCCTCTTGAATAGACGTATCCAAGTAATCACTTGGGAAACATTACCAAGCTACCCTAACATGGATTGGGGTACTTGCAAAACATTTTTCAAAATTTTGAGTCGAAATTCGAGCTCAACCCAAATGGCTAACACTCAAGCTAATAAGGCAATCCCTCCTACAAGCTAGGAAATTCACTTAAACACTTTTAAGCATACTAAAATAGACGAATTAAAATTTTTATGATTTTTAGTGCACCCCTTGCGGAATACACTTATCAGCCTTAAGCCAAACAGGTATGGCGTACTAGCCCCCACAAAGTAACGCCACCTCTAAACTAGGAGACTCGTAGACTGATCAAGAGTTCGCTCATACTAAGCCAAAAAAGGGGTTCACCCCCTCCAACAACAAAAAATGCGTTCACCCTCCAAATGTTGTTTTTCCCTCACAGAGAACAAGCATTTAAGATCTTAGGTCTACAGGCAATCACACCTATACACTTGGGAGACTAGTGATAATACCAAATTTGGGCATTATTGGGAACCACCCCTCAGATGGCCGATTGCCCTTATAAGGCCTCGCCCTTTGACAGGGATCACCCTTATAAGGCCTTGCCCTCATCTAGGGGTTACCCAATGGTAAGTGCCCACTAAACGCCACATGTCCTTGACATGTTAGTCTCAACTATAAATGTTGCCTTATCCCTTCGTAACATGTACGCATATTCTACCACTATCATAGCTCACTATGCTATTACACTCTTCAACCCTCTTTGACTTAGGCATCAAAGGTGCACTTGGAAAGTCCTCCCCCTTATGCATCCTTGTCTGTTTTTAGTACAAGATTTCATCTCCTCTAGTGACTCTTTTGCTCCCTCATGGTGAGTCAGTTCAAAACTGATTTATCAACTACAATATTGGTGCAGACCAGAGGGTCATTCAAAATTTGAAAATATAACTCCACTTTAGCTTTTATTCATGATAG
The DNA here is from genome assembly GCA_031216115.1 of Senna siamea. NCBI lineage: Eukaryota > Viridiplantae > Streptophyta > Magnoliopsida > Fabales > Fabaceae > Senna > Senna siamea. The sequence continues at coordinate 19,796,781 of CM062363.1, read as the reverse complement.
TTGGTGTTTTCATTATTGCAAGGCTTAAAATCAAAGTTGATGTTTATGATTTATGCTCCTCGCAATAAAATGTGTATTAACAGCCTAGATATAATTTTAAACCATAAATGAATCGAGACATGTTGAGGAAAAAAATTTAGTATTCCAATAATATTAAAGTTTAATATTATCGTAATTTATTTTTTGAAAAAAAATAATTTTTATTTTTAAAATATTAATTGATATAGAATTGAGTGCATAGTATTTGATGAGTATTAAAATTAGACTCTCATGTAACTAAACTATACATTATGATAACAATTTATTATTATTATTATTATTTGATGAATTGATGAATAGCACTATAAACACAATGTATACTTTATAAGGACATATAAAAATTAAACTAAATAAAAACCTTGTGTAGGTATGTATTATGTTATATGTATAAGAAAATAAACAATTTTTTAATACTGGATAATTTTGTGTTTATATATAATCTTCACTAAAATCATATAATACAATGTACTTATATATAATATCTTTAATAATTGAGTTACAAGTTTAACATGCTAAGTATTAAATTTTTAAATTTGGTTCCTTTTACTAAATAAAATTGATAATTTAACCAAACTTATTTAATAAACAAAATCCCATTCAAACATTTTATAAGTTAAATTCAAATGATTTTTATTTTTTATATTTTTATTATCAAACTCTTTAATAAAAATAAAACATATAAGAAATTAATGATAAAATACTGAATATTCATATATTTATATTTTTCTCAAACTTGATTATAAAACCATAAAAAGATATTAACAAGCTTATTTCATTTCTAATCACTTTCATAAACTTATTTCATTTATGAGTTCGGACAAGACTCTTCATAGTTTATTTGACCGTCATCATCTGTTTCTTTTTCGTGTCATTTTCTTCCAAGGCATCTTTACTAAGAGGGAACCTAAGGAAGAAAATCCTGTTTGACCTCACAGTGAAACTACTTCGTATGTTTGTCTGGTAAGCAGTCAAATTCATCATGTCAGCATCAAAAAATCAAATTACGATTCCAGCCGACACTTCACCAAGGTATACAGGATGTCTTCTTAAGATAAAAATCAATTGTTCAAATTCCAATTCATTTCACAGTAAACTGCCATAATGTTTTAACCCAACAGATGAAGTCATTAGCTTGAATATTCCCTCAAGTTCCTCCAAATCCATATCCATCACAACAAAGAAGTTATTTTTAAAATTAAAAAAAAAAACTCAATCGCAAACAGTTATATAGCAGGAAAACAGCTTCGGAAAATATCCCACCACAGCCTACCGCTACTATGAAGAAACAAAGATCCCCGTATAAATACAAGAATACTAGAATTCATTTTGTGCAGAATTTCAGTAATCAAGTTAGAGGACATTTATAACTAGTTAAAGCAGATAGTATGGACAAATTGTTCATGGCACTAAACAAGCATCAAATTCATACTATTCCAAAATAAAAGGAAAAGAAAAAAGAGTCAATACACAAACCAACGGAAATACAATCATTTCTCACATTGAGATGGATATTATTGTCCCTTGTCGTCATCAATATATCAAATATACATTAACTTTAAAATTGGGGTATGTAAAAGTGATTGGCAATTGCTCTCTCAGCTTTATGCACATAATGCATAAGCGGAGAGCCTAATAGTTACAAGAGTATCAGGAACAAAACTTGGTTGAATTCGCACAAAAAAGAGTAGCATGATGAGCTATATGTGTAGCTTATCTCTTTGTATTTTTCCTTGGCTACTAAGGAGTAGCATGATGAGCTATATGTGTAGCTTATCTCTTGTATTTTTCCTTGACTACTAAGGCTGCAGCTCTGTACCATGACGCTGCAGCCATAGCACCAGGGTCAGGAACTGATGAAAGAATATCTCCAGATACATAGGACGATCGTCCAGCCTGCATAAGCCATCTTGTCAGATCCTTCGACAGTGCCAAAACAAATATAAATGTGGAAGCCATTATCTGGAAATGCTGTAGCTTTTCATATCATTTTGGACTTCGTTTAATCAGATTCAAGTGGATCCCTCCGCATTTTTACCTACTTTTAATAGTCATCAATTTGTAGTTAAACGTGCCAAGCAAAGACTTCATGACAAATTAAGTTCCAATAATATATTCCGTACGCAAAACTTTACATAGAACTTAAACGTCGCGTAGTATTTATCCAACCACCAACAACAAATACAATATTTTCTCATTAAGTAGAGTCGACTATATAAATTAAACGATGTCAATATATTTTATTTTTGCTCACTTTTATAATTAAATTATTAATAATTAAATTCATTATAATAATTTATCTTATTATTTTCTTTGATTTTTTTTTACATCTAATTATTAAACTATCTTTCATCTAGTCAACTCTTTGTATAGGAGCCTCTAATAATATCTTTTGTACATAACTAGACTACCCACAACACGTTTCTGCGTTTCTATTAACTTTTTTTTCTAATAAGTGTTACCCTAATTTTTTTTCTAATATATTCATTCCTAATTCTATCATTTATATAATGACCACTCATCCAATGCAACATTTTCAATTTTGCACCATTGAATTTTTTCTCATTTTAACTTTTTATCACCCAACATTCAGTACCATACAATAATACAAGTCTTATAACTATTAGATAAAATTTTCCGTGAAGCTTTAGTTATACTTTTCTATCACAAATAACAATTAAAACCTTCTTCCATTTCATCCACTCAATATGAACCCTATGATTTATTTTCACTCCATTTCTCCATTATTTTGTAGTATTGTTTCCAAATACTTAAAACTTATGACTTCTCTTGTACGGAATGATCTCTAATTTTACCTTTGCCCAATAATCGATGTCTCTTTCACTAAATTTACATTACATATATTCTATTTTGCAACGACTTATAAGAAACCTATGTCTCCAAAACCTGTCTTCACTTCTCTAATTTTTCATTTACTTCTTTAGAATCTCGAACAAAAATTATATCATCAGCAAAACGCATACATCTTGGTACTGTCTCTTAGATATATTCAGTGAACACATCCAATACCAAATTAAAGTAAGGGCTTAAAGCTAAACCTTGATGTAGTCCTATGGTTATAAGAAAATCCTTCATAGCTTCACCTTGCGTTCTCACACAACTCGTAGTCCCATCATACATGTCTTCAATTGCTCGAATATAAGTTTCATGAAATACTTTTTTTTCTAAAGCCTTCCATAATACCTTTCTCGGTACCCTATCATAAACCTAAACCTTTTCCTAGCTGCTTTATTCTTCTCCTAATTTTCATTATCTTTGCATGAATTTCATGCCTTATAGCACTCTCTTTTAACCTTAACCTTATTTTGTACATTTGCATCCCACTACCAAGATTATTTCTCCTTTGGTCCAAAACCTCTTGATATACTTAGTGCTTTTGTTGCGACATTCCTAATCCGTTCAGCCATAGTGTTTCACACGTAGTTTGCATCTCCTTTTACTTCTTAAATCTCCTCTTCTAACGTCTTTCTCCAGAAACTCTCATGTAGTTCGCCTTTCAAATTCCACCACCTTATCCTAGGACTTTTTTTATTGTTTCTTTCAACTCTTCTCTTAAACGTTCATAACCAAAATCCTATGTTGGGTAATTAAGCTCTCCCCAAGTATGACTTTGCAGTCGATACAAAGTTTTCTATTTGATTTTCTTACCAAAATGAAATTGATTTGGGAACATGTTGCTCCACTCTTACAAGTGATATGATGCTCTATCCTCTTTCTAAAACACGTGTTTACTATAGTAAAGTTAAAAGTTAAAGTAAAATCTAATATTATTTTACCCTCTGCATTTACCTCTAGATGTCATGTCCTCCTTGAAAGTTTAATAAAATCTTCTATCCTAATGATATTCTGTGTCCCGATGGTGCATAAACACTAATAACATTAAAGGTGTCCCAATGTCCTGATTCACTACAAGTTTTAAATTAATTATCCTATCTCCTATTCTTTTTATATCCACTATTTTGTCCCTTCACTCTTTACCTACAATTATACCTACTCTATACCTAACTTTTGAATTACCAGCATACCAAAACTTAAAAACCAGAAGTGTCTAATTCTCTTGCCTTATCCCCTGCCCATTTTGTCTCTTGTAAGTACATTACATTTATCTTTCTCCTAATCAAGTGTCTACTATTTCCATCAATTCATCCAACCAAAGTTAACAATTTATATATCTAATTATCTTTCAGCAGTCTGGTTTGTCAAGCGACACAACTTAACCCCATACATAGCATGCAGCTGCAATGTTATATTTTCAATTAAAATGAGTCTTAGCTCAGTCAGACACAACTACCTAGATACATAGACTAAAACCAATATGTAGTCATGAGGATATGACTGGGGTAACTTAAGTGGGCCTCACCTCTAACATGCTCATGTGGCTCCGTCTAATTGGTCTAATCTACCTTAGTTGATATGTCTATATAAGAGTATCTGAATTCTTAAATTACCAAGATTAACTAATTTAGCACCAATCATACTCAAGTTACAGACTGACCAATAAACCAATCCCCTTCCCTTTTCTTCCTCTATATCCAGTGCAACTACATTCGGCTCCTAAGATACAATTTCCCAAGTCCCAACATCTTGGTAGATTTGTAAAGTCATTTTTGTTTGATATGTTTTCTCTCTAACCTATTCCTTTATTTCCCTACTCACTATTTTCTGCAAAATATCATTGGGTGATCCTTCTGTAAGGCTGAGATACAGGTCTAAATTGTTTTTGTTCATTGAGGAAATTAATCACAAGCAAATAAAAAAAAAATTACATGCAATACTTTATTAAAATATCCTTATTTATACAACAACAAACAATGCCTGTTCCGACTAAGTGGGGTCAGCTATATAGATCAAGTTATGCTAACATATTTTATCTTTGCTCATTTCTATAGTTAAGTTATTAATACTTAAGTTCATCCTAATAGTTTCTCCTTGTCAAGATATGCTGGATTTATGTGGATATGGTTAGTTTAAATTTAAAAATAATTAGAATAGAAATCTATTGTATATAAATCCCTTAAATCAAGGGATTAGGATAGGCTGATTTGTTTCCCAGAATTTTGGGATTAGATTAGATTATTTCCTTTTTTTTCTCCTTTGTAACTACATATTTCCTATACAATAGCCCAAAAAATAAGAATCAATTTTCCCATTCATTTTGTGACATGGTATCAAAGCCAAGTTCAAAAAGAACCCTCTAATTGCCTCCAGCATTGCATTCTTGTTATGCCTTCATCGCCAACCTCCACCCTCCATTTTAGCCTTAATTGCTAAAACTTTCTGCAACCTTCTTTTCTTCCATCATGTCAATGTCTGAGACATTTGTAACCGAAAGATTTAACCAATCCGAAGAAGTATATGCAATCCAGAGAATTGGCGACTTATAGAATATTCGTGCCTCTTACAGATTCATTGGGAAGAATTACCTCAAGTGGGGGCTCAATTTGTACGCACCTACCTAAAAGCGAAACGCAAACTCAGCCACATTCTGGGTACTGGTCCAGCAAAGAATGATGCTGCATTTGAAGCATGGGATGATGAAGACTCAATGATAATGTCTTGGTTGTGGGACTCAATGGATCCTGAGATTAGTGATACCTGTATGTTCCTACCCACTGCTAAAAACATTTGGGACTTCATTCAACATACCTATTCAAAGGCCAATGACGTTGCACAAGTATATGACATCAAAGTCAAAGCAGCAGCTACAAAGCAAGGTGAGAAAACTGTTACTAAATATGCAAATACTCTAAAAACTCAGTGGCAGGAACTAGACCACTATAGGGTATTTGAAATGAAGTGCATAGAGGATGCGGCAATCCTAAAGAGCTTCATTGAGAGGGAACGAGTGTATGAATTTTTGGCTGGCCTGAAATTTGAATTTGATCAAGTTAGAATCCAAATATTAGAAAAAGCTGATACACTCTCTATAGAAGAGACCATTCCCTTGTACGGGCTGAAGAGAGTAGGAGAAATGTGATGCTGGAGCCACCCCAAAGTACAGATGGGTCTGCACTTGCTATCAAAACAGATTTCAGGAGAAAGGGAAAGGAGATGACAGTAAAGCAAATCAAAAGGACAATCTTTGGTGCACCTATTGCAAGAAACCTAGGCATACTAGGGAGAAGTGCTGGAAGTTACATGGAAAGCCTCCTAACCGAGAATGGAAGGGATAACAAAGGCCTCAAGCTCATATGGCTGAACAAAAAAAAATTGAACAAAATCATATGGGAACATTTAATAGTGAAGAAATCGAGTAACTAAGGAATTTGTTTGGCTCCCTTGAAAAGCCTTCTGGAGCTTGTTCACTTACTTTTTCAGGTAAACTCTCATTCTCTTTTTTCATAAATCCCTCAAAATTGTGTTATGATTGCAATTGGATTATAGACTCTGGAGCCACAAATCATATGACCCCTACCTCTCAATTTTTCCACACATACACTACTTGCTCAAGTAACCGAAAAATTATTGTGGCTAATGGTTCTCTTGCTACTGTTGCTGGAATTGGTAATATCTATATCACGCCTAACTTTGTCCTCAAGGATGTTCTTCACGTCCCTAAAATTTCGGCCAATCTTGTGTCTATCCAAAAACTCTCTCAAGACCTTAACTATTTTGTTACCTTTATTCCAAATCACTGTGTTTTTCAAGAACAAGGCACAGGGAAGAGTATTGGACTTGCTAAGGAAAGATGCAACCTTTACTATCTTGAACCATCCCAAGGAAGCAGCAGTAACCTATCTTTCTCACTGTCTTGCCTACAGTTTTCCAATAAAAGGTCCATTTGGATGTATCACTTACAGCTTGGTCATCCTTCCTTTAAAGTTTTAAGAGTCATGTTTCCCCATCTATTTCAAGGATTAGATATTTCAGAATTTCATTGTGATGTATGCGAATTTGCTAAACATACTCGTGTACCTTTTCCTATTAGCAATAAAAGAAGCTCTAATCCTTTTGATTTAATTCATAGTGATGTTTGGGGACCTTCATCAATCCCAAACATTATTGGAGCTAGATGGTTTGTTTCCCTAATTGATTATTGCACTCGAGTTACATGGCTCTTCCTCCTTATACAGAAATCTGATGTCAGTTCTATCATTCCCAATTTTCATTCTATGGTTCAAAATCAATTTGGGGTGAAAATAAAAAGGTTTAGAACAGATAATGCTAGGGACTACTTCAACCAAACCTTACTCCCCTTTTTTCAGTCCCAAGGAATTATTCATGATTCTTCTTGTGTCAATACCCCCTAACAAAATGGGGTGGCAGAAAGAAAAAATGGGCACTTGCTAAATACTACCGTGCACTACTCTTCTAAGGGAATGTTCCAAAAAATTATTGGGGGGAAGCTGTTCTAACTACCACTTATTTGATAAATCGCCTACCCTCAAGTGTTCTTGACAACAAAAGCCCTATGAAAATGCTGAATAATTTTTATCCTCATTTCAGAACCTCTAATTATCTGGCTCCCAAAATCTTTGGATGCACTGCCTTTGTTCATATCCATAGCCATCAAAGGGAAAAACTTGAACCACGAGCCACCAAGTGCATCTTCTTGGGTTACTCTTCTACCCAAAAGGGGTACAAATGTTACAACCCTTCATCAAGAAAATTCTATATTTCAACTGATGTGACATTTGCTGAAAATACCTCTTTCTATCCTAAATCCCCACCTCAACAAGGGCAGTCTCCTACTCAAGAAACTAAAGAATATTTTGAACCCATAAATAACCTTGATCTCCCTTTTAGCCATGAACCAAAAATGTCAAAATCACCTACTGTGACTGATCCCATTCCTCTTCCTACTCCTAATTTCACTAATCCTACAAAACACTTTCCTAGCTTCCCAAGGGTGTATTCAAGGAGGAAAGCTGCCCCTGAACTGACTCAAGTCCAAGAATCCAACCTAGAACCTGTGAATGAAGCCACAGTAAGCTCCCCTTTACCTGCTGAACCTACTAATTCTTTTGATATTGATATAGACCTTCCCATAGCAATAAGAAAAGGCACCAGAGAGTGCACCAAGAGTTCTCTATACCCATTATCTAATTATGTCTCTCTCAACCACTTGTCTCCAACCCATAAAAACTTTATTGTGAGTCTAAATACTATTACTATTCCTAACACTGTTTTTGAGGCAGCTTCAAAAAGGGAATGGAGAGATGCCATGAGAGAGGAGATGACAGCTCTAGAGAAAAATAAAATATGGGAGATTGTTGACAAACCGAAAGGGGTGAATATAGTTGATTGTAAATGGATTTTTTCAGTGAAGTATAAAGCCGATGGGTCCCTTGAGAGATATAAAGCAGGGCTGGTGGCAAAAGGATACACTCAAACCTATGGCATTGACTAACAGGAAACTTTTGCTCCAGTAGCCAAGATGAACATTGTTAGAATTCTATTGTCCCTAGCTGCACATTTTGATTGGCAACTGCAACAATATGATGTAAAAAATGCCTTTCTCCATGGGGACATAACGGAGGAGATCTACATGAATATACCACCTGGATTTGAGGGTGAACTGGGTAAAGTATGTAAGCTTAAGAAGGTCCTCTATGGCTTGAAACAGTCACCAAGAGCTTGGTTTGGTCATTTTGCTAGAGTTATGAAATCCTCTGGTTACCACCAAAGCCAAGGAGATCACACTCTCTTCATTAAACATTCGGCTGGAGGGGGGGTAATTGCTCTTCTAGTGTATGTAGATGACATTATAGTCAATGGAAATGATGAAAAAGAGAAGATGGAGCTAAAATGTAGATTACTAAAGGAGTTTTAAATAAAAGAGTTGGGAAAGTTGTAGTATTTCCTTGGCATTGAAGTTGCATACTCATCCCAAGGAATTTTTATATCACCGCAAAAATATGTTGCAAATTTATTGCTGGAAACTAGAAAAGGAGGATGTAAACCTGTCTCATCTCCCATGGACCCGAATCACAAGTTATGTGAAGCTAAGAAAGAACCAACTGTTGATAAAGCTATGTATCAAAAGTTGGTTGGCAAACTTATATATCTTGCCCATACTAGACCTGATATAGCTTATTCAGTGAGTGTTATAAGCCAGTTTATGCATGACCCTAGAAAATCTCATCTATTGACAGCATATAGAGTACTACACTACTTGAAGGGCAGTCCAGGAAAGGGAATTTTGTTCAGAAGACACAATGCTCTCACTCTAGAAGCCTATACAGATGCAGACTATGCTGGGTCTCCGGTGGATAGAAGATCAACTACCAAGTACTGCACTTTTCTTGGAGGAAACTTGGTAACGTGGAAAAGCAAGAAACAGAATATTGTAGCAAGTTCATCAGCAGAATCTGAATTCAGAACTATTGTCCAAGGAATATGTGAACTAATTTGGCTTAAAATAATTCTAGATGATTTGAAGATTAAACTTGAAGGCCCTATGGAGGCAGGATTGGTGTGCATGTCTTACATTCCCTCTAACTTACAACTAGCTGATATCCTAACTAAGGGACTTCACAGCTCAAGATTTATGGGACTCCTATCCAAGCTAGGAATGGAAGACATTTATTCCCCAGCTTGAGGGGGGTTGTCAAGATATGGTTGGATTTATGTGGATATGATTAGTTTAAATTTAGAAATAATTAGAATAGAAATCTGTTGTATATAAATCCCTTAAATCAAGGGATTAGGATAGGCTGATTTGTTTCCTAGAATTTTGGAATTAGATTAGATTATTTCCTTTTTCTTCTCCCCTATAACTCTGTATATTTCCTGTACAATAGCCCAGAAAATAAGAATCAATTTTCCCATTCATTTTGTGACACTCCTATTGTTTTCTTTAATCTTCTCCTACCTCTAATTATTGGGTTATCTTTCATCTAATCAACTCTATGTATGAGAACCTCTAATGGTCTTCTCTGTACATGACAAAACAAAATCATCTAAGGTACGTTTCTACTAACTTATCTACAATAAGTGCTACCCCAATTTTCTCTCCAATACACTCGTTCTTAATCCTATCTTTTTTAGTGTAACCACTCATCTAATGCAATATTCTCATTTTTGCAACATTAAATTTTTGCTCATGTTGACATTTTATCGCTTAGCATTTAGTATCATACAACAATGCAAGTCTTATAGCTGTCCGATAAAAGTTTTCCTTAAGTTTGAGTGGTACTTTTCTATTACAAATAACACCTAAAGCTTTTTTTCATTTCATCCATCCTAGCTTGAATCCTATGATTTATGTTCTTTTCTATTTCTCTATTATTTTACATTATCGTTACCAAATATTTAAAATTTGTGACTTTTTGTATGGAATGATCTCTAAGCTTCACCTTTGCCCTAGAATCAGTGTCCCTTTTACTAAAATTACATTTCATATATTCCGTTTTACTTCAACTTATACAGAACCCGTATGTCTCTAAAGCTTGTCTCTACCTCTCTAACTTTTTGTTTACATTTTCTCTAGAATCTCCAACAAGGACTATATCATTAGCAAAAAACATACATAATAGTGTTGCCTCTTGGATATGTTTAGTAAGCACATCTAATACCAAATTAAAAAGGTAAGGACTCAAAGCTGAACCTAATAGTCCTATTGTTATAGGGAAATCCTTTGTGGCTCCGCCTTGTATTCTCACACAAGTCATAGCCCCATCATACATGTCTTTAATTGTTTGAATATAAGCTACCCAGATCCCTTTCTTTTCTAAAGCCTTCCATAACACTTCTCTCTATACTCTATCATAGGTCTTTTCTAAATCAATGAAGATCATGTATAGGTCCCTGTAACATCTCTAATATCTCTATAAATCACCTCAATAAATATATTGCCTTTACAGTTAACCTCCCTAACATGAAACCGAATTGGTTACATATGTCCAACTTTAATCTCCCCTCAATAACCTTCTCCCATAACTTTATAGTATGACTGATGCTCCAATAATTTGCACAATTTTGTATGTCCCCCTTATTCTTATACAGACCGGGACTAAAATACTCTCCTTCCATTCATCCTTATTTATAAATCACAGAATTGACAATAGACCACTGATCTCTCTTAAATCTATACTAGATGTAGAGTAGATGTTAATTATGAAAAATGTCAGCTTTTAGGGGTTGCACATGAAAAGAGAATGACTTAAGTTTCACAAAACATGACAAATTCCTTACGATTTAAAAAGAGACTATGGGGAAAATATTTCACTCGGGGCATGAAGAGGTTTCTTGAAAAGATATTATGGAGGTCACCACAGCTTTTGTTGTAGCTTTCCAGGTATTACGAGCAGCGTTTGAATTCTTTTTTTTTTTTTCCTCCCTGATACAAGCAGTTATCTGATTCCTTTCCTTGTTTAGGCTGTCATTTAATCTATATGATATCTACAAAAATGCAATACATTGGCAATCTCTAATTGACTTCTACAATTTCTTTTTAAGACAATAGTCAAAATGCTACCCATTAATTGTAAGGAAGCATGTAAATCACAAAAAGTTACTAAAAGTTCTCAAAGTTACATCCTTTTCTATATCCAACAAATACTGCCAAAATAAGGAGAGGAGAATCATTGAGATTGTCACCTGTGGTTGCATGTGCTTAGTTGAGTCGGCTCCAGCTAATGCAGCTTCAGATGAGAGAACAAAAGCAGTGGAAGGCTCATCCCCAGCATTTAATCTCTGTAAAACCAAACATGAGTGTTGCATAATAAGGCCATAACAATGAAGGCCAACTAACAAATATTGTTGACACCTCTTGAAGAACTGACAATGCCGGAATAAGGGCATCTAACAATGTCCTAAACCCAGCACTAGCACCACCATATTTACTGACAGCAGCAATGGATGCAGCAAGTGCTTCAGCCCCTAAATCAAAATAATCAAGAATTACTATCCAAACAAAACAAGATGAAACAAAAGAAAAAGAAACAAGAAAAATCTAGCATGAATGTCGCTAGAATTGGAGAATCTTCTCACATTGTTTTGACGTGACACCAGTGTGTGGGCTTGGTTTCAGCTGTGTAGCAGCCGCCTTACAAAAGATGGTATATCTGGAGGTAGAAAAGCAAATTTATAATTAAGTGTAAAAAATGCCAAAAAAAAGAAAACATATATAACCAGTTTAATTGTTTAAGAAAGACAAAGGAATGGAATAATACAGAATCCCACTTGTTCCTCCCATAACTCTTCCCATTGATGATCCAATTTCGTTAACAGTTTCTGCAGCATCATTCAGCGGATAACTGAACAAAATATGGCAATTCAGGTCAGGCCACAACTATGATTTACATTGACAAACATTTTGCAGCAACTACCATTGGTTTTGGAATTATGAAGCCATTGGACAAAATATGTCAATGATCCGTCTGCATCATTATTCCAATATTTGAGAAAATTGGCCACCCCTGAATTCAACATATTAATGATTTCAACAATACAGTTATCTTTAAGCTTACAACACATTAGGACCGGCAAAATTGCCACAGATAAAAGAATACACATTTGTGAAGGGTGGGCAATGCTGGCTTGGTTAAAGGGTGAAATTCCTTGTCCTAATTTAATCTCTAACACTTCATATTCCATAAGCAACCACAGATATCCTCGATCATTACAAATTAACATTAACTTCTTCCTTGTTATACTAAAATAAAAAAAACTACAAAGCCTTCTTATTATATCATTAGACACACATATGTAAACCCCACTCCCCCTCAGAAAAAAGGGTGCCACTTTCTCGAGTCAACAGGATCATTAAATAACCACTGAATTAATCAATCTCTTATAAAAGACTTCAGTTCTGTACATGTTTATTGAATTATTTATTTGGGTATAGTCTTTCAAATTACACCAACAAATATTTCTTTATCATCTTTTAGACCACAATTTTCATAGATGAGTTTTGATATGTATACTTCAGCCCTGAATAACATATTTATTCAAGTTTTTTCTCATTAATCTTTCCCTCTTTCCCTCTTATTTATTTATTTTATAGAAAAATAAACTTTATTGGAAAGAAGGAAAGAGCATTATGAGAGAGGATGATATGACCCCCTTCAAAAAGAGAAAAAGCAAAAGGAGAGAAATGATATGAACTTTAAGAAAATAATACTGCCGCACAAACCCTGTTCATAACAGCATGTAGAGCATATGCAAAATATAATCATTCAATATTACAACACAGGCTTTTTGCTGCTTTGAGAAAAAAGAATGAGTTAAAACCTTTCAACTCAGTTAACAGAACTACAAATTTCCCAGGTACATAAGCAACTATTTATCCAATTTACAAGGTCTTAATCATCAAAAACATACTCCAACACAATGAATGGAAACAACAATATAAGAAAATGATTTCATCCAAAATATATATATCAGAAAATGTATTGGCAGGCTAGCGGTGAATTCTTGTTCAGCAAAATATAGGTAATAAAACCCTAAATCTACATTCCTCCGCAACAAGGGGTCATTAGCCACTAAAATTCCTGTCCAAATTACTATTCAGAAACAGAAACTACATCCAATATCAAACTCCAGCTTAACTAATTTCTGAAATATTTAGCAAATGTTGGGATTCTATATGACATGCCAAAACATAATTCTTCAATCTCTAAACCCAGAAGAAACCAAGATTACATCTGCGAACATTTTGTCTCAACATTCCACAAAGATCCCAATCATAGCATTACCTTTTCTTTTCTTAGCCCCCTTCTGCTCTAACTATAGCATGTTTATGAAAATCTCTTAAATTATTCAGCTTGCAATGTTCAAAACTATTCATGCTAGTATCATCTACTATCTAAAAAGCATCACAACTAAACAAGTCACGAAAATTCACTAGGTAACTTCCTAGAGAGGAATTTAAAAGAACCAAAAACTCAGAAAAAACGTTCAAGTATTCCAATCCAAAGAACAATTCGCTCATAGTCCATGACCATCCCACAAATACACAATCAAAACTTGTAAAGGAAACAAAATATATCTAAGCAAGAATGCATAGAACTTACTTTTTTATGTCTTCAAGAATAGCTTTTGCACCTCTAGACATCTACATAAGAAAATGAACCAGGTTCAGCAAGTCATCACACAATACGTCAGAAAGTATAAGATATATATATATATATATATATATAAATTCAAAAATAAGACTCACAGTTGATCCACAGTCACCATCACCAACTTTGCTATCCCATTCATTTAAACTGTCCTTAATATTTATGATTGCATTGGCAGCAGCTTTAATGGTGGCCTCAAGTATTTGGCCTTGTTCATTTAGTTGTAATGGTCGACTCTGTGCCTTAGATGAAGCAGAGAAACCAGATGTCACAGGTTATATTAACACATTACAAACATAACATAATATCAGGTGACAACATACTAGGTCAATCCCTCAGGGAGAAACAATTTGTTAACAGTTTACTGTGATTTAAGTATCATAACATTGTTTACATATCTTTCTCTTATTATTACAAACAAATAAATTGCCAAAAGGGCATTGACATTTCCATAAACATGCAATAAGAGAGAGAAAATAAGTTCTCTAAAAGGAAAGGTCATGAAATTTACAAAGTGACATAAAATGTTGGGAGAGTTACAGTTAAGGACATCCTAACAAGGTTCCAATTCAGGAAAAATTACAAAGAAATAAGATAGTTAGGTTAATACTATTAATCGCTGTTGAACATTGTTAACCTGTCATTTGATTAATATTCCTAAATAAGTAATTTCTTTGTCAGGAATTCCTAAATCTAAGCCCTCCCAAATTTTTGTAGTACTTGCATAAACTTATAATTTTGTTTCTAGCAAATGAATGACCTATAGGGGTTGTACTTAATAAGGAATATAACTGAACATAGATAAAAGATGCCTGTTTATATGTTAAAGATAACTACAGACACATAGATTAAAAATTGCTATTATAGAATTGAATTGAATTTGATTCCTGATTCTTAACAATTTTGATGCAGTCACTGAAGTTATGAGTGCAATAAATCAAGCCTAAATCTTGAGTCAAATTGATAATTTTAAAATAATGTTTCAAACAAAACATAGAGACCTACCTCTGTCAACTCATATTTATGAACATTGGAAAGGAAGACAAGACTATTTGGGGTTTCAGGATCAGAAGAAATAAGGAGGCTAAGGATCTAGTGATGTGCAGTCTTTGTGATTTCATGGTGCATTTAGTTGTAGAAGAATGCCCATAATTTTAATGGAGTCTCTTGGTCAGAGTAGCTAGTGTAGCATAGGATTGAGTTTTAGCTCTGCTATGTTGCTGTTCACACGACTGCTACAAAGGGGTATCGTAATTTCTTACACTCATTCTTTGTACTCTCTTCTTCCCTCTGATAAATATCTATCAAGAGTTATTTATTAACAAATTTTAGGCAAGTTAGCAGTGTGACTCCAGAGATTGCTAGAAGTGTGCAATAGGCGGGCAGTATATACATACACAAACATACATATATTGTGTGTATCAAATGGAAAATGGAACCTAAAGGTAACTATAAATGAGACATAGTTTTCTAAACTTAGCAAGTAGAGATAATCAATAAGTAGGATACAATATACACAGTATATTTGATTTTTTTTCCTATCATGACAAGATGGAAAGATCCCATGGTTTAATAATGCATTTTGGAATATCATATGGCCAACTATAATTGTGATACAAAAACAAAAAAAACAGATGAGGTTCTAAAGAACATTAAATGACAGTGAACCAGAAAAGCTCCTAACCAGCATTAAGAAAAAAAAAATCAGATACTAGACAAGTTAAACAGAAATATGGAAACACCACGAAAATCCAGCTGAAGGCAAGTGTTAATATTTGTTTGGAATTCACATGCTTATCCATATATGCTCATGATTAAAAATCCTTTATCTTTTTAATACCCTGTTATATCTATCACCCACTTAGTGGAAAAAGGCTTGGTTTGTTGTACAGCTATATATACAACCTTATAATCATGCCATACTTTGAAAATGAAGATCCTATAGCAAGTCAGGTTTATTAAACTAGATTTGGACTACTAATTTTTAATGTCATAGAAAAGTAGTTATCTTCACCAAAACTCCAATCCATACAAAGAATGTTACATAATTCCCATGCACGTACTTCATCACTCTTTGCTGACCGAGATGGTGGAACCGGAACTGGAATCTTAGCAGGTGGGTGATTACCTGTCAAAAAAGTACTTCAGAAGTTCAATGAATGATGAATTTTCAAGGCTTTCTTCACAACTATAGTTGATTGATATGTGATATGTCCTTTTTGCATAAGTAGAAAACTGTTGACACTAGAGCAAGATTAGCATTAAAAGATATGTAAAGACTCAATTTAACAAACATGACAATAGAAAATAACCAACATCCATGGCAACAAGATATAAACAATCCAACACATATTACTAACCATCAGCTGCGACAGGCCAATAAGGAGCTTTAGTTGAAGCATCCAGACGTTGAAGAATAGCTGGATCAGCCTTCATGATAGAAATAGAGAAGCCTGACAAAGATGGTAAACAAAACTTCAACGAATTGTGCAAAAAGGCAAAATGTCATTATCCGTGACCATGACAACAAACCTGCCATATCAAGAGAAGTCATAAATGACCCTGTGTATACTCTATCCACAGCCAATCCATGCTCCAGCTGCAATTTAGGAACTGCTTTTCCAGTTGCTATCATTAGTTCACTTATAGGAGTGCCACCTAACCTGCATTTAAAAGAACCAGGTAGTGGGGAAATTGATATCTCCTTAATGCCAACATTTCTGAAAAGAGGCATGCCTAGTCATGAGTAATTGATAGCATTTTCTTAAGTAATATTTGGAAAATGGGATTGAGATTGACAGCTCAGAAGAGCTCTCCAATCCCTCTAAAATCCATTAGAGAAACTACATGATTAAACCTTTCTGTAACCAATATAATATGCTGATTATCACAATTAAACTATACTCTGCTTGCATTTACTTTCCCCCCGGCAGTTCTTTAATCTTTGTATTTTAAGGAGAAATAAAAGGGGAAAAAATGATGTTCATCATGATCAATACTCTGCTAAACAAGTTTAATGGAAAGCCAAATAATGATTTTCAAGAATTAGGCCAGAAGGGCGAAAACTTAGCAAGTCTTAACTAAGTACTGTAAGCAATCACACTCCAAATTATTGAAGTTCAATATAAGAAGACGTATCTTTTTCAATTAAATTATAAAGATAAAATCTAAAGTTGATGAAATTTGGATCTTTAACCTATAACGACATTCTTTTGAATCATAACATGAAGGGAATCCACACAGAAGAATGTAATAACTCCTATCAAGATTTGAATTACAAACAATAAATTATGAAGAAAAAATATCGAATTTGTTCAGCTTTTGCAAGTAAATACCCTTATGGAAGTTCCATGAAAGAATTGGTCAGGAAAGACTGATCATACCTAAAATTTGACATGACTTATTCTACTTTTTCCCCCCAATGCAGAACTCTTGGCAAGAAGGGGAGGAAGTCCAGAAGAAAAAACAGTAACAGTCTAACATCATTCCTTATATCTACCCATCTAAGCTTCTTAACAAACAATATAATATTTTGAGGGGGAAAATTACTGATATATATATGTACTCCAAGTTGCACAGGTAACATAATCTGTCAAATCAATGATGTTACTTCTCTTATCACCATTCTGTAACGAGAAAACCTATCAAGCTCACTACACTCAAACATGTAGACAGAATGAAATTATTTATAAAAAATAACCAGGAAAAAGAAAAAAGGTTCAGTCCAATATAATATTCATTAACCTACCCATTGACCATGAGGACCACTCTACTACCACGTGTTATTGGAACATAGTTTGTTTCCTGCAAACATTAAGAGAAGAGTATGACTAAAACTGAGAAATAATAACATAAAATGATTCTTCATACAATTTCAATTTGAGCATAGACATAGGAACAAAGATATTAATCCAAAAGCGCTCACATTGAAGCAACTAAGAGCAAAGTCTTGTCAATTTACACATGCTTGTGTTAGTTTTTTCTTGTCATCCTATGTACCAAAATAGTCTGGTTAAGCTCATGCCACCTTCATGGTGTGTCTTTGTCCCATATTTGGATGTGTTTTTCAACATTTAACTGGTCTTTATTTTATTTAATTTTATCTTTTGTTCAGAAATGCCTTTACCTTCCTTACATGTCTTTTCCCTTTTTCTCTCTTATATACAATGCCAAAGCAATATTCACTAAAATACATAGAACGTACAATGTTTTATATACACTGGTACTAAATTTATTTATCTTCAATCAGGCAGCAAAATACTTCATAGCAAAAACTTACTTTCCCTGCTTAACCAGTAGTCCAGTCTATAAATTGATCCAAAAACTAACCATACAGTATTGTGGCATACCGGGGATAATATTTGTGTAAGAACATGAGAAACCACCACATCTACAGGCTGCAAATCAGCAACAGCTGCACCAGCCTCTCCATGCTGTAAAAGTAGCATCAGTAATCAGACACTTAGGAACTTAAATAAATCACTGAATGCAGAAAAGACAAACTTCAACCACTAGGGATCTGTTCATATTGAAGAGAATGGAGGGAAAGTGAATTTTAATTTTGAATCAGCATCACGTGATTGAGTATTGAGAGCTCTTATTGAGCCAAATGGAATTGTCATGGTTTTTCGGCCTTTTGGAGGTTCTCTGATACCATGAAGAAAAACAGAACAGATTTATTCTTTATTGTCTCTTAATTTACTAGAAGATGCCGATATATATAGGATGGCTTGACCACAAGTCAGCTAAGTCAAATCCCTTTGAAATTAAGAAAAGATAAATATCCTAATCTCTAGAATCAAATCCCTTAATCATAGGAATACAGGATAAAAGAAGATAACAACTATATCTTCCTAAACACAAGGAACAAATCTGCTGAAAATAAAAAAGGAATATTAATACTAATAAATAAGGAAATAAAGAAAGAAACATAAGCATATCCTTATCACAGAAAAAACAGAATCTTGTCCAAGCAACAAATTCATGTAGATTCTGTAACAACCAAAAACAACAACAACAATAATAATAAAAACAATAATGATAACAGAAACAATAATATCATATAGATTAAAGCACTTGTTTCAAAGACAAAAAGCAGAGTGGGATTTTTGCACTCAGAGTAATCAAGACATTCAATCTTATGGCAAGCTAGCAATCCAAAAGGCAGCATTCAGCCTTCAATTTAGCTGCGTTTTGGCCCTCCGAAGCTGCTCTACTCTGGGAGTTCAAGCCAGCACTTCCACTCTGTTCTGCTCTTCTTTCCTCTTCTGCATTCTGCACTGTGTTTTGGCCTTGCAGTTGTGTGTGTTGCTACTTGCTTCATTTCTGTGTCCTGATCTCGTTTTGTCTTGTCTAAAGGCTTCATTTCTATGTGTTGCTACTTGCCTTGGAATTTAAAATTCCTATGCCAGGCATTTTTGGCATCTTCCACATCATTCTTTTATTTGGCTAGCTAGCTAGTTTTATAATGCCATCGTGAAACTTCTACTCAAGACCTTTAAAATTTAGTGATAAATAATTTGGCTGATACTATAGTTATTTTTGTGATTTGTTCTATATATGCAACACTCTTATAAATTGTTTTACAAAAATATTCATTTAGTAAATGAAAAGGGATGCATGAGAAGCTTTTGAATTAAGAACATTTTATGTTTATAAAAAAAAAATTGTATTGTAAAACATATATTTTAATTATTCTCTGAAAATTAATAGGATCTTAAGATCCTTTATCCGATTTTGTGATTCAATCTATCTTGTAAAATATCTCAATCTTGATTACGTTGTTTGCTATACTGCAAAATGTTACAGACCAAGAAATTTTTGTTTCAAAGATGATGCCTATCAAAAGGTAACTTACAATTCCAAGACCCAATTCCATCTTTCCAGGGCCCAAACGATCCGACGTAACCTGACCAGGTAGTGTGCAAACAGATAATGCAACACCCATTGTCCCCACCATTTCAGATGCACGTTTTGCTTCTGCAGCAACATCTGCAAGAGAAAGGCCAGCAGCAGCAGCAGCACCTGCAACCTGCCTCAGACAAAACAGTGTGTCAAAGTCTCAATGGGCATAATGCTACCTTTAAAAAAAGAATAAAATTCACACAAACGCCAGAAATCCCAACATGAAAAGAAGAGGATTAAAGTGCATTTTTATGCAGGAGAAACAGATAGAATGAGAAAGAACAGAAGGAAAGGGGAGTGAACCTTATGAACCAGAATAGTCCCTGCTAAACCTCTTCTTCCAGCAATCCCTCGAGGTGGAGGCAAAGCACAATCATCCCCAACAATAACAGTCTGCTTAGGGTGAAAAACATCAATTACCATTATATTAAGTATTATTACCATTATATTAAGTATTATTTAGTATAAGGAGAAAACAACCAGCAGCTAAGCATACCTCCACTTCATAACCTTCAGATTTTGCTTGTTCAGCAGCCAAACCAAAGTTCAAACGATCGCCAGTATAGTTCTATCAACACCCAAATTTGACACTATGAATCCAGAAACAAAAGCAGATCCTAATGACTACATATTATCGGACTATACTTGTGCAAAAACCACACTGTCCACATAAACGTTCACAGATCAAAGTTGATTTTGCTGAGAGTCAATCATCTATTAAATAAATTTTTAAAAAATCCTTTTACTTCTTTTCAATGTTTATTGTCTTAGTTTTATGAGAATAAAGTTCAGTATATAGAGTTCTAACATAGTGCCGATAAAAAGACCAGAGTTAAAAGCTGTTACTCAACAAGGCAATATTCTAATATATTAAGGGGACAACAATAATACCTTAACAATTAGTAGGCATCCCATAGGACCAGTTACAGCTCGAATGCCCTAAATTTACAGAAGCATAGATGTATTGGATTATCAAAGAAACCAGAATATCTACAGCTGAAAACTTTATATGCCACTTCAATTATAAATTTATAACTTATAAGGAAGCTTACAGCTAGAATTGAATCAACTGGTGGAGAGGCAAAAATGTCCCCACAGATGGCTGCTGTCAGCATCCCTTCTCCCACAAATCCAGCATGAGCAGGTTCATGTCCACTTCCTCCCCCTGCATCCCGAAATAAAAAATTATGCAAACTACTAGTAAAACTAACATAATTACAATAAAGAAGAACTACAAATCACACAATAATATTTCAGTTTAGCAATATTGCTTTGCAGTAAACATGCCCCTCTATGCTTCTTAATTGTGCCCAGGTACAAAAAAAGTCAAAAGGCATATCTCATCCTGGATATAGTAGAAGATTGAGTATGCAAAATGGGCAAGAATTTGTTTGACAGCAGAAATCACTGATGTCTGATGCTAAAGACCAGACCATAGGATTTAGCGATTATTGGTCAGATACCATGCCATTTCATCTGGGGAGTAATGCATTAGAGATATTTACTATTTATTTTATTCTGTAAGAATGTCATTATTATTTGAGAATGACGGTTTGTAATTTAGGGCAATTGGGGCAACTTATGATTTACCTAGGGATTGGAATAAAGCCTTTAGACTTATGTTTATGCTTGCTTATAGGACCTAGGGTTAGGTTAAGCTATATATTTCCTTTAAATATGTGTTTAGTTGGATGTCAGCATTACCCCTGATTATGAATATTGAACTGCCACTTGGATCTTGAGAATTATGTTATTTCTTCCTTTAGTTCCCTTTCCGTCCTATATCAGGGAGCTTACTTCGTCTGGGGTTTGAGCCCAGTTTCATCCTCTCCCAAAGCCCAAAAAGAAGGATGTAGAGTGTTATTTTCTGAATAGCTGTTGTATCTTTCTGAATAGGTTACATGATATATATACACAATTAAGGATCCCAAGAATCTCTCCTAATCCCTAGAAATTAGGGATATATACAAAATATAATCAAATCATTATCCCTAAAAATCCTCTAATTTAAAATAAGATAATTATCCCTAAAAATAAGATAATTATTCCTAAAGATATTCCTCCTAAATAACTGACACTCCCCCTCAAGTTGGTGAATGGATATCTTTCATTCCCAACTTGCTAACAAAGCCTTCAAAGGTTGTGCTGGGTAGACCTTTTGTCAAAACATCAGCTATTTGCTCCTTTGATGAGATGAAAGGCATGCATATTAGACCGCTGTCCAACTTTTCTTTTATAAAGTGTCAATCAACTTCTACATGTTTTGTTCTGTCATGCTGCACTGGGTTGTGTGCAATGCTAATTGCAGACTTATTATCACAGTATAATCTCATAGGACCTTCACACTTAATTCGTAAGTCATCAAGAACAATTTTCAACCACAATAACTCACAGATTCCTAATGCCATAGATCTGAACTCTGATTCTGCACTTGACCTTGCCACAACGTTTTGCTTTTTGCTCTTCCATGAAACCAGGTTGCCTCCCACAAAAGTACAGTACCCTGAAGTTGATCTTCTGTCCACAAGTGAGCTTGCATAATCTGCATCTGTGTAAGCCTCCAAAGTAATCTTCCCTCCTTTTGTAAACAAAACTCCTCTTCCTGGACTACCTTTTAGGTACTATAAGATTCTGTACACAGCCTTGAGATGTACTTCCTTGGGGTTGTGCATAAATTGACTTACCACACTTACAGCAAAGGCAATGTCAGGTCTTGTATGTGTTAAATATATTAACCTACCAACCAACCTTTGATAGGTTCCCCTGTCTACTGCAAGATCATTTGGTGCATCATTCAGCCCATGATTAAACTCAATAGGGGTGGCCACTGGTTTGCAGCCGAGTTTTCCTGTTTCCTTCAATAAATCCAGCACATATGTTGTGAGATAAATATACCTTGCTTTGAGTGTGCAACCTCAATTCCTAGAAAGTATTTTAACTTACCAAGCTCCTTAATGTCAAATTCTTACAGCAACCTTTTCTTTAATTCTAGCATTTCTCTTTCATCATTTCCAGTGACTATGATGTCATCCACATACACTAATAGTGCTGTTACTCCCCCTGGATTCGAGTGCTTTACAAACAATGTGTGGTCTCCTTGACTTTGCTTGTACCCTAATCTTGTCATGACCTTAGTGAATCTTCCAAACCATGCCCTCGGTGACTGTATGAGCCCATAAAGAGCCTTTTTTAATTTACATACCAAGCCTTCCTTAGATTCAAAACCAGGTGGAACTTCCATGTATATCTCCTCTTCTAATTCTCCATGGAGAAAGGCATTTTTAACATCATATTGTTGAAGATTCCAGCCAAAATTGGCAGCTAGTGACAGTAAAATTCTGACAGTGTTCATTTTCGCCACTGGTGCAAAGGTTTCTAGGTAATTTATGCCATAGGTTTGAGTATAACCCTTGGCAACCAACCTAGCCTTGTATCATTCAACAGAACCGTCAGATTTATATTTCACTGTGAATACCCACCGGCACCCAACTAGTTTTTTATCTTTGGGAAGCTCCACCAGCTCCCATGTTCTATTTCTGTCAAGTGCATCCATCTCAATTTTCATAGCATTTTTCCACTTCTCATCTCCTAATGCCTCAGTTAGATTTTTGAGAATAGGAATGGTATAGAGGTTTTTGAGAAAGGTTTTGTAGTTTTCTGACAAATTCTGATAAGTCATGAATAGATATAATGGGTGTTGTGTACAGGTCCTTGTACCTTTTCTAAGGGCAATAGGTAAGTCTAAATCACTCTGTCCCTCAAGTCCTTTTTCAATTTGGGGGTCAAGGTCAAATTCAGATGGGATTATTGTAGTTTCTGGTGGTTCTGGGTCTGTTTGGAGCACTTGAACAGTAGCTTGAGCAGGGGTTTGGACATGTTGTGGGTGAGAGGTAGGCCTTTTCCTGGAGTATACCTGGAGTTGCTGAGTTTCTTTCCCTGAAACCTCCTTAGGCTCTAAAGACTGATTTGGGACTGTTTTAGGTTCTATTTGAGTATGGAAGTCAAGAAAGAATAAGTCCTTTACCCTATCTTCATTTAAACTCTCCCCCTGAAGATAGGATTGAGTAAAGAAGTTTGCATTTTCATCAAATGTAACATCAGCTGACACAAAGAATTTATGTGTTGGGGGGTGGAAACATTTGTATCCTTTCTGTGTGGAGGAGTAGCCAACAAAAACACATTGAAGAGCACGTGGATCAAGTTTCCCTCTATTTTGAGAATGAACATGAACATAAGATATACTTCCAAAAATTCTAGGGGCAAGATTGATTGAGAGACTCAGATTTGGATAGAACTGTTTAAGGACATTTACTGGTGCTTGGAAATTAAGAATTTTAGCTGGTAATCTATTGTATAGATAGGCTGAAGTTAGGACAGCTTCCCCCCAAAAATTTTTAGGAACATCTTTATGGAAGAGTAAGGCTCTTGTGATGTTTAACAAATGACCATTCTTCCTTTCTGCAACCCCATTTTGTTGAGGAGTGTTGACACATGAAGATTCATGAATGATTCCTTTCTCATGAAAGAAATTAGAAAGGGTTTGATTGAAATAATCTTTGGCATTATCTGAACAAAGTCTTTTGATTGGTGTGTCAAATTGAGTTTTAATCATATTGTAAAAATTTGGAAAAATAGTACTAACATCTGACTTGCGTTTTAATAAATAGACCCAAGTGACTCTTCTACAATCATCAATAAAAGATATAAACCATTTTGCACCAGAAACATTAGGAACAGGAGAGGGACCCCAAACATCACTATGAATAAGAGAAAAAGGGGTAGGACTTCTTTTATGGTTTATTGGAAAAGATGCACGTTTGTGCTTTGCAAGTTCACACTCATTACAATGAAAAGACTCAACATTTATTTGATCAAAAAAGGATGGAAACATTGTCTTTATTACATGAAAAGAAGGATGACCTAAAGGGCGATGATAAAGCCATACTTTTTCTTTATTGGACATGACTGATTCAGAGAGAAGGGATGTGGGAAGAGAGTTCTCAGGTTGAGTGTCCTTTTTTTCATTATCCAAGTAGTAAAGGCCATTCCTCTCACTAGCATGTCCAATCTTCCCCTTCGTGCCCTGTTCCTGAAATATGCAAAAGGAAGGGTAAAAGATAGCTTGGCACTTAGAATCTTTGGTGAGTTTTTGCACAGAAATCAGGTTAGCAAATAATTTAGGAACATGGAGGACATCTTTTAGGATAAGAGAGTTATTTAATTGAATGTCTCCTAGTCCAGCCACTGTAGCAACAGATCCATCAGCTATAGTTATCTTTTTATGGCTAGAAGTAGGTGTATAGGAGATAAAGTGTTTAGAGGAATGTGTCATGTGATCTGTTGCTCTTGAATCAATTACCCACATATTTGAAGAATTATTTTTTGAGGCACTAGAAGCACAAGAGATGGAAGAGATACCTGAAAAAACCAATGAACATGAATTGGTACCTGTAGATGATGATTTCTCTAGTGTTTCCAAGAAGTTTTTCAGCTTCTCAACATCTGCCTTGTTAAACTCTTGAACTCCACCTTGATATACTTCTGTATTCTCCATCTGAGAGCTAGTCATATGCGCTCCCTCCATTTCTTGTCTGATTACTTGGTCTGCCATTTAGTTTCCAACATCGCTCCTTTGTATGACGATGTTTCTTGCAGTATGTGCAATAGAGAGTCTCTATTTGGTGGTTTAGTTGAAGGATTTTGTTTGTTATTTTCAACAGCCTGTGTCACACTTATCTCTTTGAGATTTGTGGACTTTGCTACCAGTGCAGATCCTTCCATTGCTGTTGGGCATGATTCCAGCATCACACTTCCTCTTCCTTCTTCAGTTCTAATCATGGAGATGGCCTCATTCAAGGGTGGAAGATCTTCTCTTCCTAGAATTTGAACTCTCACAGCATCAAATTCTACATTGAGGCCAGCAAGAAATTCATAGATTCGATCCTTCTCCATGAAGCGCTTTAACATCCCAAAGATCCTGGCACAATGCATTTTAATGCATTGGTAGTGGTCTAACTCCTGCCAAAAACTTTGCAAGAGGTTGGAATACTCAGTCACCGAACGTGTCCCTTGTTTGGTTGCTGAAATCTGAGCTTTGATCTCATAAACACGAGCCGCATCATTAACTTTGGAGTATGTCTGTTTAATTGCTTCCCAAATCTCCTTAGCAATACCGAGGAATATGCAAGTGTCACTTATCTCAGGATTCATAGAGTTCCATAACCATGACATAACCATGGAGTCTTCCTCATCCCATGCTGCAAATTTAGGATCTGTCTTGGCTGGTCCGATTCCCAACAAGCGGCTTAGTTTTCCCTTTCCCTTTAAGAATGTTCGAACCAGTTGTGACCATTTTAAATAGTTTTTTCCATTGAGGCGATAGGCTGTCTGGATATTGGGTAAATCTCCTGTGAGATTCATAGCAGAATTTTCTGAAGTAGGGACAACAGTGCTGGTGACTGGACTGGTGCTGGTGAGTTCAGACATGATTCCTTGTTATGGATGGGATTTCCAGAAAAGGAAAGAAGGGAATAGAAAGTCAGAAGTGAACCCAAGAAAAGTAGTAGGTTACAGCAGAAGAATTCCCTTGCAGAGGCACAGTGGAAGGAAGCAGAAAAATTTCAGAAAAAAGCCTTAGGCTCTGATACCATGCTATTTTCTGAATAGCTATTGTATCTTTCTGAATAGGTTACAATGATATATATACACAATTAAAGATCCCAAGAATCTCTCCTAATCCCTATAAATTAGGGATATATACAAAATATAATCAAATCATTATCCCTAGAAATCCTCTAATTTAAAATAAGATAATTATTCCTAAAGATATTCCTCCTAAATAACTGACAGAGAGAATAAACCAAGGTAAGAAAGACAGGATTTAAACAACAGATTAGATCATCAACATTAAGAGTTGTCCTTTTCACTTACAGAACAAATCAAAATGTAACCTTGAGCAGACTCAGAATAATTACTCTCATCAATAATAGAAGTATAAAGTAATCTCATTGCTGCACATATCTCCATATCTAGGTTGTCAATCAATTAAAAAACAGTAAAAAACAGTATTATTGATTTGCACTACTTTTTCAGAATGTTATTGAGCCCTCCAATTTACTGAATAACACACTGCTTTATTGCCAAAACACCAACAAACCTCACCCTCAAGGCTGGGGATGTACACAGTATAGAGGTGCCGACAATGGCAGCCTCACTCCTATCAAACAGCACAGCTACACTCAACAGAAAGATACAGAGCAGCACACACATAAGGTTAAACCAGAACACCCAAACCTGCTAGCTTTCAAGAGGCTAGCTCTCTCCAATTTTCCCTTACTTTTTCCCCTCCCCTCTCTCATTCTCCCCTCTGGATTTTACAAGTCTCTCACTGTACTAACTAACCAAAACCCATCCAATGTAAGTGTAACATGTGCCCCCTGCCCTATTATGCCCAAACCATAACAGCATGCCCATAACTTTCTTACTGTCTACCCAATATTGGGGTCCATCAGAATATTCTGGACAATGTTAAATCCAACATGTGTCAAACTAGTAAGAATATTAACAAAAATATTGAGAAACTATAATTTGGTATGTTAGTACAACAATGGCGCCTATGCACTGAGAAGTCCCCATCCCCAAGGCCCAAGTTACATGAAAAATTAGCGAGGCACCAAGGCCTTTAAAATTGAAATATAATTCAACACATGGTCCCAGACCTGATATGATCGCAACTTTGTTATATGTTGTACATGAAACATCAGCACGTAATACTACCTTCACCTGCATTCCAGCAAAGAGAAAAATGCAACATCTTCATCAATTTTCATACAAAAGGCTAATCTGTGCCCCAAAAGAAAGTTATTTGTAAAGTAGATAGATGAGGCCATGCATGCGTAATTACCTGTGGAAAGCCATCTAAATACTGTAGCCCAGGATATGTCTCCACAAGACCTTCTATGAATTCAGTTACAACATCTGCAATCAAATAAAAAGGACATTGAGAATATTTAGCTTGCAAAAGACTAAGATAATTGCTCCTCTACTACTCTCTTCTTTTTTTTTATGAAAAAGAAGAATTTATTGATGAGAAGAGAGAACAGTTCAAAAATATACAAATGCAGTGGACAAGAGATCCTCCCAAAACAGTAGAAAAGAAACCAAGACCCTCTAACTCGAGAGACACCCCTCCCTGGAAAAAAAATCATTTAACAAAATGAAACCCATAGAGAGGCCATAGCAATAGTCCTCCACCAAAGAAGATGTGGCAGAAGAAACTTCCTACTAAAAGCTCTTGCATTCCATTTTAACCTAAGACACCAAAAACTTGCAAAAATTGTACACTCAAAGAACTTTATGCTCTTCTTCACCTGAAACATAAACATGAGGCTAAAAATGGTCGTAGAACAATTGGACAAACCTGGCCTCATTAAAGAAACCACACAGCCTATTCCAAATCTACCATGCCATTTCACAGTATAGAAAAAGATGGCCACTTTCCCTGAAGTTCTAACACACATCATATAAACATCAGGTAATAAAATCTTATTGGGCCTTTGAGTGTGAAGAAAATCATGTTATCAAGGCTCAAATCAAAAAATTAAATAAAGGAGAACATGTATAAGAACCCAAAAAATCCAAACTCCAAATCTTTCTTTCTGTCAAAGAAGAAGCACAAAACAGGACAAATATTTCCAACAACAAAGCCAAATTATCAACAAGTCTATCATTATGATTTCTAGAAAAGTAAAAATTCCATGAAGAAGACTCATTACAATGATGGGTTAAATTTCAGAGCTTGGACACTTTTCATCATATAACTCTTCATCTATTGTATTCTGATGATCTATAGTCGTCCTCACACATAAGGGAGGGGGGAAAATACAACTGCAAGGACACCTTGCTTTGACAGTCTTTAAATCCTGCCTTTAAGTCCTTTACATTCTGGGAAAATAAATTTTCTTACATTCTTCTTTTTCCATTACATTACAAGTGCACTACAAAAAAAGAAAGTCCTGCCACTTAGGAGGGGAAAGCCAGCTTCAAGACCAGCATTTCTTACTTTAGTATTCATTCAATCCTTTCTTTCTGGTGATACGAGTGAAGCATTTTATTAGAAGTAATAAAAGAGAAAGCGTAAAATCAAGGATAAGATATAGCATCCTAGTTTACGTGAAAATACTAAACTCAAAAAGAACAAAATCATTAAAATACTGAAGCCCTTCAGTGTTTGTTCGTCAAAGAAACCCCCTCGAGCACACTAGTGAAACACAATAGACACATTAAAATGACAATTGTATTCCACAATACATGTCATAGCTTGATATGTCCTTAGAAATTAGGGCATTTTGCTTTAACAAAATCCTAAGTGCAAATATCCTCAGTATGTATGTAACCCTCCTTTTTCTTTCCAAAAGCCTCTTAGATGAATGATCAGAAAATTCTCCATATTTTGTGAACAAATCCACTATTCAGGGCATAAGAAAATCAAAGTCAAGTTCAATTTTTTTTTTTGTTTATGAACAGAAGAATATTTAATGAAGACAAGAGATAAAATTACACAAAGGAGTAAAATCAGAGGACAAGATATCCTACCCAGAAAAACGAGAAACCAAAAGAAAGAAAAATCATAGCTAATTCAAAAGAGCAACTCAATCCCACTGAAGATCTACTAGGGCAATCCCCTTAAAAGAAACCTGATAGAGCCCGATAATAGAACACCTTCTACTGAAAATTGCACTATAGTTTTATTGATAGAATTCCTTTCCCTTAGAGACAAAAGCACCTGAAGAGTAGGAAATGGCAGTTTCAAGCACACACAAACAAAAACACTCCTCACGCAGTATAACAAAATAGCAGAAAGAAATAGAATAGACTAGAAAACAATAAAGGTTGCTAGCTTTCGAGAGGCTAGCTCTCTCCCAATTCCTTACTTCACCCGATACCCTCTCCTCCTATCAACTAGGAAATACCCTTTGCCAACAGCCTGTGGTCCGCCCTGCACACACACACTCCTGCTCAATTAGTTAGTGAAATTAGTTAGAGGCATTCTCTCCCTCCTGCCACCTCATTCCCTTTATTCCTTCTAGAATTGACTTTTACTATGGCTGTGGTTTCCTTCTTTTCATTTCCGTTTCTTCCCTTCCTCTTATAGTATTGGTGAATTTGGGGTTTATCATTACCCTCCCCCCCCCCAATAAGATTCACCTTGTCCTCAAGGTGAAAGTCAGGAAATTGGTTCTTGATACATTCATAAGGCTCCCATGTACTGTCATGTAATGGCAAGTTTTTCAATTTGATCAGTACTTCCCACTGGTTGTTAGTTAACTTCCTCACTTGCTGCACTTCTTCTAGTTCTGTCATCAACTCCATATCATCATTAAGTTCAAGAGGTAAAGGCAAGACCTAAACCAATGGTTGGAGATTCCTTTTTAACTGTGACACATGAAAAACTAAGCGAATTCTCACAATCTCAAGTAACTCTAAACAATAAGCAACCTGTCCAATCCTCTCCACTACTTTGAAAGGGCCATAGTACCTTGGACTCAACTTCTCATTGTATTTCTTTGCTAGGGATTTCATTCTATAGGGTCTCAATTTCAAGTAAACTGAATCCCCTACCTAGAACTCCACTTCCCTCCTCTTCTTGTCTGCATACTGTTTCATTTGCTGTTAGGCTCTTTCTAAGTTCTCTTTCAGCTCCATAGTCACTGCATTCCTCTGTCTCATTTGTGCATTCACGTCCTCTACAGCTAATGGAACATCTCCAAACCTCAAAAAGTTTGGTGGATCCCTACCATATAAGGCCTTAAATGGAGTCATGCCTATTGAATGGTTAAAAGTGGTATTAAACCAATACTCAGCCCAAGCTAGCCACCTCACCCAACTCTTAGGTTTATCCCCTACAAAACAGGGAAGGTAAGTTTCTAAGCTTCTATTAACCACCTCTGTTTGCCCATCTGTCTCTAGATGGTATGATGAGTTGTATCATAGAGTAGTGCCTGATAGTTTGAACAACTCTTGCAGAATAAACTCATAAATACCCTGTCCCTATCTAATATGATTGATTTTGAAAACCCATGAAATTTAGCAACATCTCTTGTGAGTACCGCCGCTACATCCTTTGCTGTGAATGGGTGAGATAAGGGAATGAAATGCCCATATTTTGTCAATCTGTCCACCACTACTGAAATGGTATCAAACTTGGTTGACCTAGGTAGACCAATAATAAATTCTAAACTTATGTCTTCCCATACTTGCTTCGGAGTGGGTATTGGTTACAACAATCCTACTGGACTAAGTGCTTGATACTTGTCCTGTTGACATACACTACACTTAGCTACATAGGCTTGTATGTCTCACTTCATCCCTTCCCAATACATAAATGTCGCCATTCTCTTATAGGTTCTCAAATATCCTAAATGCCCTCCCATTGGAGTGACATGAAATTCTGCCATTAATTTTGGAATTCTTGTGGACTGCTTTGGTAAAACCATCCTCCCTTCATGAAGTACCCACTCTTCATAGTACATCCTTCGGGTGGCTCTTAATTGGAAATCACCTACTGCCATATTAAATACAGTTTCTTGTCTACCCTTATTTCCTCTTCCCACTACTTCAATTCCTCACATTGCCATACGGAGATTGCCTGAAGTTCCTTGCTGTTTTCCCTTCTTGATAGTGCATCCACAACTCTATTTTCCCTTCCCGGTTTATATTGAATCTCGAACTTGTATCCCATTAACTTTGACACCCACTTCTGTTGTTCTACACTTAATTCCCACTGTCCAAACAAGAATTTAAGCACTCTCTAATTTGTTCATAAACAAATGGGTACCCCAGCAAATAGACGCCACTTATTTACTACTATAACTATTGCCATTAGCTCATGTTCATACAATGAATCCATTCGCTTCTTTTAAGATAAAACCTTGCTGAAATAGCTATTGATTGTCCCCTCTACATTAGGACAGCCCCCACCCTACACCGGAAGCATCCATTTCCAACTCAAAGGGTATAGTGAAGTCTGGCATGGCTAATATTGGTACAGTTGTCATAGCCTCCTTAAGAGTCTCAAATGATGTCTGTGACTCTTTTCCCCACCGAAAAGCATCTTTCTTCAATAATGCAGTCAATGGTGTTGCTATTTTTCCATAATTCTTCACAAACTTTCGGTAGTAGCCGGTTAAACCCAAGAAGCCCCTTAGAGATTTCAAGCCCTCAGATATTGGCCACTTAACCATGGCTGAGATCTTTTCTGGGTCCACTTGCATTCCTTTGCCCGATATCACATGTCCAAGATAGAGACCTCTGACTTTGCAAAAACACACTTCTTGAGGTTGATTACCAACTTGTGTTCTTGTAAGATCCTCAATGTGTCCCTGAATTTTTCTTGTGTTTCCTTATCCGAGCTGTACACCAATATGTCATCGAAGAACACCAATATGTATTTGCACAGTTACTCCTTAAAAATGTCGTTCATGAGGAATTGAAAGGTGGATGGTGCGTTGGTTAATTCAAAAGGCATCACTAAGAACTCACAGTGACCTTGGTAAGTTCAAAAAGCAATTTTTTCTCATCCCCGAATTTGATTCTCATCTGATGGTACCCAGACTTCAAATCAAGTTTGGAAAAAATTGTAGCATCTCTTAACTCATCTAGCAACTCATCTATGGCCGGTATAGGAAACTTATCGGGTATGATAATTTTATTTAGTGCCTAATAGTCTACACAAAATTGCCAACTCCCGTCTTTTTTCTTCACTAACAACACCGGACTTGAATAGGGACGGCTACTAGGCCTTATGGCTCCAGTAGTAAGCATTTCCTTAACTAATCTTTCAATCTCCTCCTTCTAGGAGTGGGTATAGCAAGAAGGATGGAGGGTAGGCGGCAGTGCTCCACACTTAATAGCAATAGAGTGGTCAAGGGTCCTTGTCAATGGTAATTTAGTGGATGGAGCGATAACGGTGGGAAATTCAACCAACAAGGACCACTCCTCCTGTGGTAATGGTATCTCTTCCTCATTGACCTTCACTTCACTTCTTTGCATTTGTAAATTACTGAATTCAATCAAGAACCTCTGTCCTCCCTTCTTCAATGTCTTCATAAGTGAGTTTAAGGAAACCAGAGTTTTTGCCAAAAGTGGGTCTCCTCTTAGACACTTTTCCTTTAGGCCCACTCTCACCTTCATAGTTAGCCATCCCAATTGACTTTAACTTTCCCCAAGGACTTCAACCATTCAATTCTAGTACCATATTAGCCCCTCCCAAATCAAAAACATAAAAATCCTGTTTAACCTTTAATCCTTGTATCTCCAACGTTAGTTCTAAATAGATTTGATTGCCTCTCACCTTATATCCATCCCCAACCGAGACCTCAAAGGTGCCAATCTATTTGGTTTGAATTCCTAATCTGTTAACCATTTATGGCAAGAGAAAATTACGAGAGGCTCCACTATCTATAAGTACTATCACCTGCTCCCCGCAACGATTCCCTAGCACCTTCATCGTGTTGTTATTAGTCAAGCCCACCACTGACTTCATTGACAACTCCATGTGGCTCTCCTCCTGCGATTCCTCTTCATTTTCCCCTTGGCTCAATTCATCTTCCTCTAATGCTTCTCCTACTTCATTTACTAGTTGCAGCAAGAGAACTTGAAGTTGTTTAGTCTTGCATTGGTGTGTTGGGCTATATTTCTCATCACACTTAAGGCATAATCCAAGAGCCCTTTTTCTTGCTGCCCCTGTTTCTGTCAATCTCCTGAAATTTTCACTCCAAAAGCACTGGCCAAATAAGATCCTGCTATAGTCATTTGGCCCTCCGTCTCCTTCTTCGACTCTAGATTTTTTCCTACAGTTAATGAAGCAGTCCGCCCTAGGTCGAGGTTACTGATGACCCGACTCCAAAGTTGTTTTGGCCCAATCCAACTATTTAAGCCCATTACCCTCATCTGCTTGTTCATCAAATCTCCCTAGGCCTTGGAAATAACCGCATTCTTCTCTTAAATACGATGGGCCAGGTTCATGAGGTCCTTCAATAATCCAATCTGGCCTAGTTGGAGCTCCGCTCGTATCTCAGGTTTTAGCCCATTCTTGAAAGCACCCATTAAGCATTCATCCAATGCATCTTTCAGGGGAGCCGACGTCTCTTCAAATTTCTCTTGGTGCTCAGTGACAATGCCGCCTTGCTTCAAAGACATCAAGCGTTCATATGCATCCCCTTGCTGTGAGTGATGGAACCTTTCAATGAGTTTCCTGTGAAATTCTGACCAAGAACGGACTGGGCACCTAGTCTCCAACCATTGAAACCAATTGAGCGCCCTCCCCTCCAAGTAGATTGCCGCTGCCTCTAACCTCTCTGTCTCGGATACGCCATTGATGTCAAAGTATCTCTCAACTCTAAACATCCACCCTATGGGGTCTTCTCCCTCAAACAATGGTAATTTCTAATTTTCTAAATCTGTTCGATTCCTTCTCCATTCCTTCTATGTTTTCTCTTCCATTATTCCCCCCTGTATTAGACTCTACCAGTTTACCGATTTGGTTTGGCTTTGGAGTTCCTCCTTTTCCATCTAACAGCACCATCATCTCCCTCATCTCCATCAACCAGACCTTGACGTCGTTCATGTCATCCTTCAGTATTGTTATATCTTTCTCCACATTGTCTAGTCTTCCATTCTTGTGTTTACCATTCCTTGATCGTCACTGCTCTGATACGAGAAATGATAGAGCCCGTTAATAGAACCCCTTCTACTAAAAATTGCACTAGAGTTTTATTGATAGAATTCCTTTCCCTAAGAGGCACAAACACCTTAAAAGTAGGAAATGGTAGTTTCAGGCACACAAACAGAAACACTCACAAAGTATAACAAAATAGCATAAAGAAAGAGAATAGACCAAAAGCAATAAAGGTTGCTAGCTTTTGAGAGGCTAGCTCTCTCCCGATTCCTTACTTCAATCGATACCCTCTCCTCCTATCAGCTAGTAAATACCCTTTGCCAAAAGTCTGTGGCCCCCCCTGCCACATGCACTCCTGCTCAAATAGTTAGTGAAATTAGTTAGAGGCATTCTCTCCCTCCTGCCACCTAATTCTCTTTATTCCTTCTAGAATAGACTTTTACAGTGGAAGTGGTTTCCTTCTTTTCATTTCCGTTTCTTCCCTTCCTTTAATAGTATTGGTGGATTTGGGGTTTATCAAAACCATTAGCAAAAATTCAAAAAGAGGACACAAATAATCCTCTCCCAAAGAAGATGTGGCAGAAGGAATTGCTAATTAAACACTCTAGAATTCCATTCTAATATAAGACACCATAGTAGTAAATAATGTACTTTGCCAAAGAAACTTGTGCTCATTTTGCCTCCCAAAACAGCTAAACTTGATAGCTGGAAAAGTCCTAAGCTGCACAAACCCAACTCTTGTCAAAAAACCCAAACAACCTATTCCAAATGTGCCTAGCCACTTCACATCCACAAAACGATAGTTATTCATCTCTTAACTTCTGAAACATGACACAAACATAAATTAAAAGAGCCTTATTAGGTATTAGAATTTGAAGCAGAACACGTGTGTTAATTCTATTAAGTACTGTTGTCCAAATGAAAGCCTTAACCTTAGAAGGGGCCTTGACTTTCCAAAAAACTAGAAAAAGGAAGAAAAGCATTTGGACTTTAAGCCAAAAGTTAAAAGAGAAAAAAAAATGGAACAAGTATAAAAACACAAGGAATCCAAATTCTAAATCCTTCAATGAAGCAAGGAGGCAACACTGAAAGAACAAGTATTTCCAACAAAAAAGTGAGATCCTACATACGTCTAACATTAAAATTACTAGAGAAACAAAAGTTCCAAGAAGTAAGGTTACTTAGTTTGGTTAGAGAAAAAGATAATTGTGAAAGACATGGAAAAAGTTCAAGAAAAGATGAGCCACCAATCCAATGATCATCCAAAAAGAGAAAATTAGTGCCATCTCCAACACAAAAAGAAAGCCTTGAAGCAAGGGGAGGATATACCTAAGAGATAAACTTCTAGAAGCTTGCATGACTAGCACCAATCTTAGGATTAGCATCCCATCCATTATGCTAAACACCATATTTGCCCCTAATCACCCTATTCCACAAAGTAGGTTCCAAAGGAAACCACCAAATCCATTAAGCCACTAAGGAAATGTTTTAGACACCAAGTTACTTAGATCCAACCCTCCATCCTTCTTCGACCTACAACACGCCTCCCAACTAACCAATGGTCGCTTCTATTCTCGCCACCCCAAGACCACAAGGAATCTAACATAATCTTCTCAATCGTATCAACTACTCGTATCAAAATCTTGAACAAAGAAGATAGTACTAGGGAATATTAGACAAGGAAGCTTGAACTAAAGTTATCCTCCCATCAAGCGGGAAGTAAACCCCTTTTGAACTATCTAGTCTTTTTAAAATTGTTTCCGAAACAGGATCTTAAAAAGACTCAACACACAAGTTAACCCTAAAGGAACACTCAAAATTACTTAGAGGCCACTTTAGCACCCCACAACTAGCCAACTAAGTTGGTTTAATCATCTATAATCCTGTTCTGAACAATAATATCAATTAACCCATAATTAGAAAGGTTTGATACAAAGCCCATACACAACATCAAAGATGAGTAACAATCATTCAAATTTGCCATGCATCTAAACAGTACAAGAACCAATTATTGCTTTTTAAAACTTGTAAAACAAAATAATAATAACACCAATAAATTATACAATCTTTGCACCTATAACACATCATTCATGTTAATCTTGTTGAGTACTACACACCTAACAAAGAACCTCATGCTTATTAGATAAAGGCTGAACAGTGGCATCGATTTTACTTCTTAAAAACTTATACTCTAGAGAAACATTCAGTTTCCACAATATGGCTATGGGAAAGTTGACTCCCATCCAAAGAATAAAGAGCAGATAAAAAGCACTACTAAATCCTTAACAGCTTCTCCATGTATTTTCTACACTGGCAGTTCAACGAAGGTTTGACTTTTCTTTTGTTTTAGATGAGAGAAAAAGCATTACTTTATCCTATCAATCCTCCTTGTCACAACTAAAATTGACCTCACCTCCTCCATCAAATCACAAGAAGCCCCCCCTTCAATACACAAAAACAACCCCAATCCGACCTTCATAAGAGAATAAAGAAGCAGACACTGACCGAATGTTCAATTAACCCTTCAAAATGTAGACAAGGAATTCTTTCAAGTTAACTTCTGTGAATCTTTCTAGAATGAAGAGAAGCATCAAGTACCATCTAATGCAGTTTTGCAAGTCAGAAATGGTCAATCTCACAAATTGCTAAAATCAAGGTTCAAGTAGGAAAACTAGTAATCTAATAATTACATTTCCAAAAAATCTGCCAGAGTATGAACCATTTCAAGCCTGTTAGTAGTGGGATCAGAATCCAAGTCATGGACAGATACCAGGTTGAACCTGAAGTTAGATGCCTAGACTAAAATTATCATTAGCCCCGACAGTGATAGTAGTGGTAGACCCAACCTTGATAAAACTGATGTTAGTCCTAGATTAAACTCTAACGACCTAGTTTGTTCTGTGAAAAAGTAAGGCCTCATAAGGTGTCATGACTGAAAACTGACAACATTAAGAGAGTTTTTAGACTGCTAGTTTTGGACAATCAATTATATGCTTCAGTCATCTTTCAGTCACTGAAAATATATTTATCCCATACCAAAACAATGATAAAGTTTAACTTAATCTACTGTCTGGTTAAGTCCCTACTCAGTCTCAAGTACTGAACTCAACCTAGCCAAGAAAACCTCTGTTGGACCACTGTGTGCAAGGAAGACACAAGTAATGGAGAAAAAGAGCACAGCATGATGAACATAGTGATTACTGAGACAACAAAGGAGACAGAGGATATAAAAAGTAAATAAACAAACAAATAATAGCCAATTTCCCAAGATAAAGGGGGTCTAATACCACTGCTACAATTCAGCCAAATTGATTGATCATCTTCAAATTGAAATAGTAAAAACGACAGAAATCATCACCCAAATTAATTCTATAATATATTCTCAACAACCCAAACAAGGGCAAGGAGCGAAAAACTCACTTAGGCTCAGTGTAATTCAGTCAACGACGAATGCTATAACATTACAGGTTTAAACACGTAAAAAGGTCAGAACAAGGAATCCAAATGTTCCCGACACAATGCAGAAAAACGAGAGAGTAACCAGATATGCACATGAACCTGCTTTGTCATCAAGTAAATAGAACAATTTAATTTATCCAATTTTCGATGTTCCAGTTACGTCCGAAGAAAATAAAAAATAGCAGATGAATTTTATCAAGGCACCAAGAACGAGGAGTATTTGTGTGGGCAAACAACAACGACCCAAAAAAGCAACATTCCAAGAAATCACAAGAAGGAAATGCAAACCATTGGGATCGTTAATGAGCTTCTTCGCAGGAAAAGCCATGTCGATGAGCCTCCCAGTAGCACTGGTCAAATTAAGAAGTGAATGGAGAAAACCCTAAAAATGCTGTGCATGAAACTGTGATTACCAGAGGACGGAGAGAGAGAGGGAGGGAGAGTTGTTGGTTTGGTGTGTGACCCTTTATAAGAAAGCGAGGGAGTTGATATTTGGCTTTCCCTGTCCGAGGCTTCACAGCGAGAAAAATGCTCTCCGTTTCTCCAAAATGCCCTAGTTTTTCATCGCTAATTACCTACTGCCGCTGCTGAACATAAATAATAAGCAAATTAAAAATATATATATATATATATATATATATTTAAAATGAAATAATAATTTGAGTTTGAGTGAGTACGTAAAAAGTTCGACCTTTTGGCAGCCTACATCTCAATTGCTGTATTTAGATCTGTTAAATTTTTTATTGTTTAGTTTTAATTTTTTTTTTTTTAATATAGAGAGATAGAGAAGAAAGGAAGTCAACATCTTGGGAGGTAAACTTTCCTATAACAAGGTCTTAATAATTTAAGTCTAAAATTAAATATAATTTTTTATATTTTTATTATTAAATTTTCTAATAAAAATAAAATATTAGTTGATTAATTGAATAAACTTATATTATTTTTTATTCAATAATTTTCCAGTAAAATGTATAAAAATTTTGCCTAATTTTTTCTAATAATTTATTTTGTTTTAAGAAAGTAGATAAATTAATTTTGATTTTTAATCTAAAATAATAATTCTTAAGATAAAATATCTAATTAATTCATTAATATAATTTTGAAGATTAAATAATCACGCTTATTCTATATTGGTGCAATATATATATTTTGCAAAGTGAAAATAGATTTGATAATTTTTTTAAGAATTTTAAAGGACTATATATTGACACAATGAATTTTGTATTAGAGTAAAGTAATTTAAAGATTTATTTATGCTATAAATTGAATTGTCAAATCTAACATTTAATTAGTCAAAAATCTCGTTAATTAGTTGAATTTAAGTTTCATAAACAAAGTTTTTATTTCTCCAAGAGTGTTTTAAGAATATAATAAAGAATAAAATATCATTTTAATTTTTAAAAGATTAATTTGTATTAATTTAAGTTTTGAATTATAAAAATATTTTATTTAACTTTTAAAAAATACATTATATTTTAATTTAGTTTTTATTTATAAAAATTACATGTCTTTTTAGTTCTCAATTTAAGGTTTTAAAAATTAAATTGAAGTATAATATTTTTTTAAAAATTAAATTATATATTTTTATAATTTAAAGATTAAATTATAATAAATTATATTTTCAAAGACTAAAATCATAATTTTTTTCTACAATAAATACGTTAAACTAATATATACAAACCTTGTGCTTAATAATATAAGGGTTAGACGCAATGAGAATTAAAGTTTAAACAGAGTTCTTAATATAAGCCATTTTACAAAATATGGCTTGACTTATGACAAACTAAGTAAAAATGGGTCCCATTAGGGTGTGTTATTTTTTTTATGATCGAAAATGAGGTAACCTAATCCATTTAGAAATTAGCTACGAGTTAAGTTAATCCACAACAAATTTTATAAATAAGAAAAATGAAAAACTCTACAAATAAAAAATTACACAACATTAATAATATCAGATTACAATTATATCCTACGTAAAATAATAATTAAAATCAAGATTTTAAATTATCATTCTATCCAAATGTAATAATAAATTAGTTTAAAAGAATAAATAATAAACAAATAAAACAAATTACTTGCATATTATCCAACTTAAACTCATTAAACTCATGGTGTTGGTTTAAATCAACCAGGTTTATCTAACCCATAAGTAAGTTAACATTTAACCAACTCATTCCATCTTTTTTTAAAAAAAATACTAAAAGAAAACAATTGGCAAAAGAGCATTAATGGAACTAAATGCTTAGTAAGCACAAATATCATGTCATTTTTTAATTTTTAAAATATAATATAAAATAATAATTTATTAGATTTTAAAATAATAAAAAATTAATTAATTTTTTATTATTCTATTCTAATATTTTATTATTTTGTCTCTTCTCCTCAATTTATATATTTTATTTTATATTTTATATTACATAATATATAATTTGTGAATCTAATGACTAGAAGATATAAAAGATATTATAATATAG
The DNA here is from genome assembly GCA_031216115.1 of Senna siamea. Lineage (NCBI taxonomy): Eukaryota > Viridiplantae > Streptophyta > Magnoliopsida > Fabales > Fabaceae > Senna > Senna siamea. The sequence continues at coordinate 19,756,204 of CM062363.1, read as the reverse complement.
ATGAGACAAAAGTACATAAATATAATAAATATATATTTTTACATGTCTTTTTAATTATTTTAAATGAGATAATATGGTCAGTGATATATTGAATTTTTTTAAAATAATACAAAATATAATATATATACTTATTTTATTTTATATAAAATTATATAATATAATTATTTTTTTATTTAAAACTATTTATTTATAATATAAATTTAATCTATCTATTTATATTATAATAACTTTGGGATCTCCTAATTATTAGTTTCCAAAATTATATATTCTACTAGATGTTTAGCATATACAATTGATTTTGGGCTTAGGCCTCTTAAACTTACTAAAGAAAACGCATGTCATTTTTTTTTTAATTTTTAAAATATATTATAAAATAATCATTATTGTATTTTAAAATAATAAATTAAATAATAGAAAGTTACGTAACTCTTCACTATTTTTTCTAACATCTTACTATATTTTTTCTTTTCTTTCTATTTACATCTCATATTTTATTATATATTTTATTTTATATAATATATATTTTGTGAGGAGAGGAAAGGAGAGAAAAGAGATAAGATAAAAGATAAAAATAGTGAAAATTTACAATAAATGTTTTAAAAACTAAATCGATTATTGAATCAATCGAGGCTCTAGTGTTTATTGGACCAATCGTGATCCAACTGATGATAATTAAATATATATTTTTATTTTTATATATTATAATATATCATATGTTTTAAATATAATATAATAAATAATAAATTAAAGAGTAGTAAAAAATTTAAAAATTTATTTATTACATAACTTCATTGCATAATAAAATAAGTTCAACATACTTAACCACAAATTAACAACACTAGAATTAGAACAATAATAGTTACAAAGAGCAAGTTCTCAACATACTAAATCACAAGTCACAAATGGCAATCAATCATAATATTCATTATTGTCAATTCCATCAAATGACAACAAGCCAGAATCCAATAGGATCACCAACAATTTCATTTTGAGATTCAGGTTCATCATCTGCTTCCAATATTAGTTGGTCTTTAATGTTCATATCTTGTCTTGATGGTTTATCAACTATAAAAAATGCATGTTCTTCAAGCTCATGGTCACCAAACTCAGGAGGTGCTTCTTCTTCAATTATCCAAATTTCATCTTTGTCAATAGATTCATAATCAATAAGACCATAACTTCTCTTCTTGTATTGAAACTTAAAATAAACCATTAAAATATCAATGGAAATATGATAAAAAAACAAACACAATAATGTTTAGAGGTTATACATACCTATTCTTTAAACGCAAGTTTTATGTAACAAAAATATATGATCAATTAACATTTGATGTTCTAGTCTATTTCTTTTTATCGTATGAATACATTAAAAAAATTCAATTTTGCTCGCATCCTGAAGAATATGTTGTTTGACTAAGAATACAAATAGCCAACTTTTGCAAAGTTGGAGCACTACCTCCATATAAGCTCCACCATTATTAATCTACATAAAATAATTCAATTGCATAATTAATCATAATTAAATTTAAAATTCTAAACCAAAACTTCCTTTGTGGTCATGATAAACTTGTATATCTTGAATGCCTTTTGATAGGTCACCAAAAATGCTTCTTACCTCAAGCATGTCAAGAAGTGGTTGTGTTATATTGTTCTTTTCACAAACTTTTTCATCATAGAAGAAAGCAAGATTCAAGTAATAAGTTTTTGCATGAAGATCATGCTTGAAATGCTTATCCCATCGAGCCTTAATAATTTCTATTTAAGGCTTGTACAATTGTTTTTTTTCCTTTTAAACATCTCCTTTATTGCATTCTTTACACTTTGCAAGCCTTCATAAATAAAAGCCAAAGAAGGTATTTCATTTGCATCAACAATCTTTAGCAAGCAAATAATAGGAGCCATAAGTGTCACTATAATCAAACAATCATTCCAAAATTTATTATCAAGTATGATATCACTAATAGCTTTTCTAGTTGCAATCTTTGCTATTTTATGACTAAAAAAGTTCTTGTCTACAACCAAAGCTTGTAAGTGATGCTTATAATCATAAATGCATTCCAATGTAATAAAAGTAGTAGCAAATTGAGTTGCTCCTATTTGAACAATTTCTCTTTAACCTTCTCTTTTCCTAAGCCAAGCTAAAAAGATCATATGGTTGTACACAAAGATAGTTTATCTTTGAAGCCTTTGATGCAAGGCCTTCCACATGAGAAATGTTGCCAATATCCAATTTTTAAAAACATTATTTTTTACCATTTTAAAATCTTTGTTTAGCCATATACAATCTTTTTTTTTAACCACCTTTAAATCTTGCCCAACTTCTTTTTTACATGGAAATTATTCAAGCAGTATTAGTAGTTAAAGTAACAACAATGTTAATGGCAGATAGATAAAAGTTGCATGTTTTCGCTAGAGAGAAAAGCTCTAACTTCTCTCTATAAGTAAATCTCAAATAGTAAATCTCTTGTCCATATCTACTCAGTTAATGCAAATGTTTTTCTAGCCATTTCAATGCCTAAGACTTCCAAGAATGCTAATGATGGCACCATCTGACATTTCATAAATTTTGTTTACATTTTTGCTTCTAACAAGATCATCTTTTTGGATATGCTTCAAGTTTGCATGTCATGTTATTGGAAAAATATTCTTGAGTCATTTAAAGCTTTTATCAACTTAATTAGTTATTTAATGTTATATGTATGCAAGCCTTTTCATCTTTCTGTCTCTATCTTCTAACATATCTGGTGGTCCCTTTCATCCTACTTTTCAATATGAAATACAATCCCCCACTTCAAATAGACTTCATTTGGTAATTTCTCCATTTCTGTTTTACTTTTCTACCTTTTCTTTTCTTTTGTAAAATCCTCTACAACATTTTCCATCATTGCATGGCTTCTCCACCACTTTCATGAGAAATGAGTTAGTGTAAAAGTAATAAAACTCTGAACCATACTTCTTCAAATAGTTCTAGCTACACATAAGATGATTTAGTAGATGTAGAGCCAGATTTTATTATACCAATACATATAACAACCCAATCTTAAAACGTTTCTCTTTAACTTTTCTTGCATCAGCTATTTCACTACAAGACTAGTGTGTTACCTTCAATTTTATCTTTAAGTATTACCTGAGTATGATTTTAATTGCCATTTAATATTTGATTAGGTTTGAATTTCTTTACTCAAGTATTTTTATTCATCTAAAAAATGGAAACATAATAATAACAATAATAATAATAATAATAAAGCAACGAAAGATAAACATCATTAATAAATACATTCTTCAAATATTTACAATGTCAGACATATACCTATAGATATGTGAAGTTCAGTTAGTTCACCAGGGTAAGGAGGAAACAAACCTGACACTCAGACCCTTATCAAAATTTACCTAATCTAGATACAACTTTTGTAACATCTGCTCCTTCTATTTATGAGAGATGTTTGTTAGTTTTACTTAAGCTAAATGCTTGTGTATGTTGCATTAGAATGAGTTGCATATAGTTGCATTAGAGTGAGTGATTAAATAAAAAAGAAAAAAGCAGGGACTAGAAAGAAATGAAAAAGGTTTAGTCAGGGAATATACACAGGCTTTCAATACTCCGAAGGCAATAAGCCATAATTTTAGCTAAAATACTAGTTATTATAGCTAACAAAAATTTGAAATTTTCCACCATAGTTTTTGGGGCAAAATGGTAATTCTTTGCATGGCCGGATGATTAAAACTCGACCCTAGCATTGGATAAGGGTTGTAGTTTCTCCGACCACTGAGACCATCTATATATATATAAACTTAAACTTCAGAACCCCTCATTTTGCACCTGAACTTAGAAATTTGTAGAGAGAGAAATAAAAGGCATTTTAGAGAGATAAAGTAGAAATTGTGAAGGAAGAAGGCTACAGGGAGAAGTTTGATATCCAAGAAGCAAGGATTACACACTAGCAAGCTTTTAAACAAATATTTACAAGATCTAAATCAACAAGGTAGCAAACAATTTAATTCCTCCATTTTTGGAATTACTGTTTATTTTGCTGAAAAATTTGATTTTGAATGTTTTAGACTATGCTTGGGATTCAAACTTACATTCTTTGTGCTTATAACTTCTATTGGGAGTTTTAAACTGCATGAGTGTACTTATGTACGCTTGCTCTAGATTTAACAATATGGGTTTTACTATTCATTAAGTTACAAGTACAACACCCCCAACCTTATATTCCTTTCTCATAAGTAAATAATATAAGACAATATAATATAGGATTGATGAGTTTACTACTGCCTCTACCCGAGTACACTTTTAACTTTTATAAGTTAAATAATTGAGTGTCACTAGTTTGGGTTACTACACTCGAGTTCACACACGTTACACAACGAAAATAAATAGAGAAATTTAAATAAGATAGATAAATATAGGGATATTTACATTTACATTCAACTATACATAATATTTATACATACATAAACATTAGTGTGTGTAGACATATACTTATAGATATGTGAGCCTGAACAGAGTAAGGAGACAACAAGCCTGCCACTCATACCTAGTTTTAAACAAATTTTCATGTCTCACATATCTTAATACATATATGCCCTTCTTACTTCAAAAGTCATTCTCTTGATCCTTCCAAAATATGTATAAGGATTCAAGGTAGCGGGCAAGTCAAAAACCTACTTTATATTCCTAGTTATGCATACAGTCAGGGGGTGGGTGGTAATTCAAATACAAATAGGACCCATAATCCAGTGATCATAGAAAAATACCCCATAAAGGGTATCTCTACTACCTCTATCTCTACCTCCATCAGCACCTGGTACCTAGGCATTTGATACAAATCAATATTTAATGAGAAATATTTCTCAATAGCAATAATCACCTGTATTTAAAAATAGTTTTTTGTACCACCATACGGATATGGAAACCTACCACATTCTTTTTCATAATATTTTAAAATATTATGCTATTGGAACAATGTACATGGATTATAAAATATCTCATGCATATACTTATGATTACACATGCACTTCAACAGCAATTCATCACACAGGATACATTATTAGACTATAATGATACAAATTATATTCTCATATCAATATAGAGCATAAACAAAGAAATCATGCAATTTGATATGGCCATAATCAAAAGCATCAAAAAAGAAATATGTAAATATTTCCATTCATAAATGAGTTCTCTTGTGGTCATGAGCCACCTGCAATCATTCTCATGGTTTTCACCATCTGCATTCATTCTCGTGATTAATTGTATGCATTAATTCTTATGGTTAACTGTCTGTAATAATTCTCGTAGTTAACCATCTGTAAAAATTTTCTTGGATTATAGCCAATTACAATTATTCTCGCGGTATAACCAATTGCATCCCTTCTCGCAGTATAACCAAATGCAGCTATTCTCGCAAATTAACCATTTGCAGTTACTCTCATGTATGTTTTATGCTCATCTCATAAAATCTCATGTTTCTCTTTTCTTTCTAATTTATTCTTAAACATTTTCAATTCTCATACTAACCATTACATCTTAGGTTTTAATTCTACATTAGAGTAAATTATTGGGCTAATTGTGGCTTAAAATAGGTTATTGAGTCAAAATTTCCTAATTATAGAGCTATAAGTTAACTTCCATCCTTCTAACAGTCGACTTCTAACTTACTGTTTCAAAAATATTTCAAACAGAGGGCAACCAGTCAACTTCCAGGACCCTGGCAGTCAACTGCTCTGTTCTGGGCTAATTTTTGAAAAAATAAGAACATAGTAGTCGACTTCCAGCCCCTGGAAGTTGGCTAGTAGCATTCTAGACACGTTTCTAGGCAACTCAAGAGCATGACAGTTGACTGGTAGGGCCTAAAAGTCAACTGCTACATTATGATCTATTTTAAAAGTCGCCATTGACCAATTATTTAGCCCAAGAACATGTTTTTCAAAGGGTTTTGATAATCAAAAACTCAATAACTGCATAAAAGCTTTATTTACCATCTAAAAATAGCCTAAATCACTGATTACTTAAGCTCAAATATTGGATTTAAACTCTTTCTTGAAAACTATGAAAAATCTATTTTTCAGATTTGCATTCATGCATTCACAAGTATATTTAAGTAATTTAAAACATCTAATAGCAATCAAAAACACTAAGAATGTAAGTTTTAATCTTTCTCAAGTTTAAAATTATGAAAACTCAGAATTTCTAACTATGAACAGTAAATTTCAAAAATAAGGGAGATTGGTGATTTGCTACCTTTTTGCTGATTTCTAATCAGTGTTTGATGATTGGGAAGTGTTTTGGTAAGTTTCCCTAGCTTCTAGAATGCTTAAATCTGTCCAACATCTTTCTTCCTTCACAATTCCAACTCTTTCTCTCTCTAACTTGTTTTTTTCTCTCTCTCTAAAGTTCAAACTTTAGGAAGCATAATGAAGGGTCTAAAAGGTTGGCCTATTTATAGGCAGTTTGACCCTTTGCAACTCTACTCCAATTTCCCAACCATTCGGTCCAAAATGATAATTTCTCCAACTTTATGTTAAATTACTATTTTGTCCCTAACTTGCTGGTGGGAAGTTTCAAAATTTTGTTGCTATAGTAAATCTTTTACTAAAATTACGGTCTATTGCCCTAAAGTTTTGGAATTTCATACCTCTATCCTCACTTCATCTTTTTCCTTTCAATCTAGTCCCTATTCTTTCCTTTCCCGTAAAACTCTTATTCCAACTTATTTTAATGCATCTATATGCAACATAATGCAACAAACACAAGCATTTAATTCATTAAAATAAATAAACACCTCTTAATACATGGAAGGGGCGGATGTTATAGTAAGAGCTTGAATTTCCTTGGATGAATGATGTTTAAGCATGAACATGTGTAATATTTTAGGGAAAATGAGGATTTAGGGTTGGAAAATTAACTCATACCCTTTCCTATATGATTTTTGAAGCAAAAATTGAGTTTAGTAGCCCTCCATATCAATGGAACCAAAGCTCAAGATCCTACTAGTCGACTTCCATGTTCTTCGACCTTGAATTTTGCATTCCAGAATAGTGGCAGTCAACTTATAGCCTATGGTAGTCAACTATCGTGCTCTTGAATAAGATTTCCAATATACAGCAAGCTAAAAGTCAAATTCTAGGAGCCAGAAGTTGACTTGTAGCTCTCTATTTAGTTAGAAGTTGACTTTCAAGGGCTAAAGGTCAACTTATAGCAAACTGTTTTGAATTTTAAGGTTTTCTTGCTACTAGTGGACTACTAAGATGTGTAAGTTGAATGCTAGTTAGGGAAAAGACAATGTATTCTTTCTTTGATCAATTTTTGAGCTTTCGGATTGGATTTAACCCTAAAATATTGTAAATTGTTGGTAATCATCAAGGAAATTATATATATTGGGTAACATGTAACATGAGATTGAAAAGAAAGAGAGGAAAACGTAAAAGAGAAAAGAGTAAAGTATTCCAAGTGTATGCATTAGTGATAGATAGGCTCATGGTTGAGTGACCAATTATCGGTATAGGACGATTATTGGGCATTCCATGATTGAACCATATATTTAGGATGGTAAAACATCTACTCAATCATAAATCATTTTGAAAACACCGTGATAGTTGTGATTCTAAGTTAGTAAACTTCTTTATGGCCAACAAAAAGAAGTCTCATACTTAGAGTTAAGCATATCCATAACATGAGTTGATTCATCCTAAAATATATGCTTGCGAATAGCATGTTGGAATGTGATCCATCAATGAGGATGGTGATTCTCGTAGCCTCATGGTCCGCAGGGGAGGAGTAGGCATGATCTGTCAGAAATTGACAATAATCTCATGAGTTTTATCCAAAGGGACGAAACCAAAATGAAATATCCAAAGGGATATCAATTTCGTTGATCATGAGATGATTTGTCAGAGAAGACAGGGACCAATGAGCGAGTGTAGGATGATCTATCAGAGAGGATAATGATTACAGTATACTTGGGATCTGCTGAGGGACGCTTTAGATAGTACAAGGCAGATGTTAGGCTACTAGATGGTTTGGGACCATGATACTCAACTCAAAACTCATTCATGAGTGTGAGTGAAGCACATGGAGTAGTTCGCTAGGTGACTCTCCCAATATCTCTTATGATGATATGACATTGGCCATTTTGATATGATTGTTTTCCTGACTTATGTTTTACATGTGAATATGATCATGTTATCATGAATATATGATGGAATGACATGTTTTATATTGTGAACATCTGGTAAACAATAATTGTGCATGCATCTATAAGTACATATTATGAAATTATGAGGGCACAATGGCATATATCATGCATGGCATCTTAATAGATATTGTTTCATTAATTGAGAATGAAATGGAATGTAGTGAATTTTTGTACTAGTATAGTGGTACCTACAAGTATATTTAAAATAGATTGTTATACTACTGAGATTTATTCTCATATCAAAGCTAGTTGGGTATCAAATGCCTAGGTACCAGCTGTTGTTAGAGATTGAAGTAGAAGTAATAGAGATACCCTTTTTGGGGTATTTCACATTAATTAAAGAAATATAGGTGATCACATTAGTGGAAGTACCACCATCACCTTCACCCAACGGAGGGGTGGAATTCCAAGACTAGGAGTAGTGAAGTAGGTCACATATTATGACATGCTCGAAGCCCTGAATCCTTACCATTATTTTTGGAAAGATCGAGAGGATGAATTTTGGTGTACACAGATGAGGGTATATATATATTAAGAGATATGAGTTAGGAATCCACTAGTAGTCTTTTATTAAATGGGTATGAGTTACAGACTTATTGTCTTCTTATCTTGGTCGACACACTTACATATTCATAAGTATATGTCTGATAAATATGACTTGTAATTATTGAAAAAGAATTATGCATACAAATGTGAATGTGTATAAATATACATATCTATATATTTTGTTTCAATTATTTTCTGCTGTAATATTATGTATGAGTATCCCAAGTAGAATTCCCAAACTAATGGCACTTAACTATTTAACTCAGTGAAAGTTAAAATTTACTTGAGTAGAGGTAGTAGTAACTCACCAATCCTGTAATATATTGTATTATATTATTTAATTAACTAAAAGGAACCATAGGATTAGGGGTTTTACAACTTTCACATATTCTGATACATACATGCCCTTCTTATTATATACATCTAAAAATGATTTATTCTAATTTTATTCCAAAAACATATTAAGAATTTAGATGAAAGGGCTACTATGTACATAGTTACATGGTTCCCAAAAAGAAAGGCTTGTTCTTCGTCCTCACTGGGGAGGAGGAACTTCCACAACAGCTATCACTCAGATGCTTTGTAGTATAATAAAGGACCTTAAAAAGGGTATGTCTACTAGGGCCACTTCAATCTCAAGCTACATTGTGTACTTAGGCATCTAATACATACTAGGATAGTTGTGAGAAATAATTTCTCAGTAGCCAAATAATCCATTTTAAAAACTCTGGTATGTACCACTTTAGTGGTATAGAAAACATTTCACATTCTTTACTTTATAATACAATTTATTCTATTGGGATGCAATACATGAATCATATGTGTATGTATGGCATGTATTCATGAATAGACATAAAATTAATAGTTCACCTTGTGTAGCATCTATACAGTTTACAATCATCATCTAAGTATCATGAACATAATCACATTTCATTCATAAATGGACTTAATCACATTCCATTCATAAATAATTAAAATCATAGTCCATTTATGAATAAGGAAAACAATCATCATTTATTGGCTATTGCCACAGTCACTGTAAGAGAAACATAAGAGTATTGGGAGAGTCGCTCGGTGAACTACTCCACATTCTACTATCGACATGAGTGAGTTAATTTTTAACATTCTATGTGACAATTCTGCCATTAGTACTATCCGAGGCGTTCCTTAGTGGACACAAGTATCACTCAATAGATTGTCTCTTAGACCATTCCCATCAGCGGGATTATTCCCTCTCGTCCCAAACGAGCTGGTTTAACCTTATAAATCAAGCTTGCAAGATCACTGTTATCTCACACATATCACTTCCTCTCCACCTTTTGAGCAGATCATGATGCTATGGAATTATATGTTATTTCCTAAATATAGACTAGGATGATTTTGCTTGTACCCATGATTATGCTAAATTCTAAGTAAATGTCCTTTTAATGGCCTTTCTAAGTTACATTAACTTAGAATTTGTAACCATTACGGTATTTTAAAAATTTCTTATATCTGAGTGGATGTTTAACTATCCAAATTTATGACACAACTGTGGAATACCCAATGGCCATCCCATACCGACAATTGGTCACTCAGTTACAAGCCTATCTATCTTAGAACATATATTGGAAATACTCCCTCTTAGTTCTCTTCCTTTTTCCTTTTATGTTTTCCTTTCTTTCATTTTTCATGATATTTCTTTGAATATATATATATTTGTTTTCTTACATTTTCATTATGCTTCTTTCATGATACACACACACATATTTCATTCCCTTCTTGTTGGAATACACTTTCAAGGTTAAATTTTATGGCTATAGAAGGAAATTCATTAACCATATCATCTTAAACCTTATTTTCTCTCTCTCCCTTACTTATGGCCTAAGAAAAAAAAACACATGGACTTTATTCATGCAAAATTTTCCCATGGTGTCCCTTAGGCTCTCGGCCAACAAGCAAAAAGAGAGGGGATAAGGGAGTTTCAAACTATTTCTTCCCTTTCTCCCATTTTCATCAACATATAAGCATAAAAACATAATTTTTCATCCATATCCATGCCAATCATAACCTTAAACAATCAATCCAACATGAAGGGTTCATTTATGAAATATGGCGAACTAAACAATAATCTTTCAATATTTCATTCAAACAATAATTCCAATATTCACAAACACATCCATACATCCATTTAAGTAAAACCCAATAAAAATTCAAGCTTCCAAGAATATGGAGAGAGAAACCCTCACTATTTGTGAAATCATGAAATTGTTCAATCCACCAAGAGAAACCATAAAACATAAATTAAGAGGGTTAGGATTGTTTAGCTACCTTGAAAAGTGAAGAAATTTGGTTTTAGCTTGAGTTTTCCCTTGGTTTTTTCCTTCTTCCTCCTTCTCTCTCTCGGCGTCTTCCCCTTCTTCTCCTTCTTGTCATTTTCCTTCTCTTTTCATGAAAGAGGTATGTTTAATTAGATTAGGTAAAAATGACTTTTTTACCCTTTATGTCAAAATGACTATTTTACCCTCCATTCATCCTCTTTTTTGAAAAGTATAAGAAGAAAGCCTTTAAATAAATTTTCATGAAGTCTATAGGTGAAATTACTTTTTTTTACCCTTGAGATAAAAATTATCATTTTACCCTTAGGTGAAATTATCATTTTATCCTTAAGATATTTTCCTAGGTAATCATGACTTTTAAGATATTTTTTCTAGATTTTTTTAAAGTAGTCATTACTTTTTAGATATTTTCAAACGTCATTATTATGCGCCATTAATATGCCTCAAATATTTTCTTACGTCATCATGATGCTTGGATATTTTTAGAAACTTTTCCCTTTTCACTTTAGACCTTCCACTTTTCTTTCAATTTGGTCTCTCTCTACCTGGTAATAACCTAGAGTGACTTAAACATAAACATTCAAGTATACAACTACTAAATTTAAGAATTAACAACATACCTAAAGATATGAAAAGTGGATAATATTACAGAGTTCTTGAATCTTTATATTTCCTCATAACGTCAATACTAGCATAAATGATAGGGTGGGGGACTGATCATAGTATTTTGGAACTCTCACCCATACCTTTAGCTTGTTTTGTGAATAGTTGGAGGTCTAGTATATGATATATAGGAATGGTGAGGGATGTTTTGAATGTAAATATACTTGTAAGTAGTTAATGAATAGAAATGCTAATTGTATATATATACATACATATCGAAAATGTTTCCGCTAGAATAATATTTAAAGTACTCGAAAGAATCACAATTCAATCATAAAAATGGACATTTTAATGGATCTTGGATAATTAATTTAAATTGAATTCGAGTAAATAAGATTAGAGAAAAGATAGTAGCACACTATTCCTATATCAGTCCACAAGAGTAGTGTTACAATTCTAACAGCAACCTTCTTCATCAATAAGTTGCCTTCTATGATTATGAAATGGAAATCACCATCTACAATTATGTATCAAAAGAAATCAGATTAAAGAAATTGAAGAATTTTGGCTCCTTATGCTTTGTCTCTAATAACTATCATAACAAGGACAAGTTTGACAATACAACTTTTAAGTGTGTTTTACTTGGGTATACATCTAGGCAGAAAGCTTCTAGAGTATATTATGTTGAAAACTATAAGATCCATGTTTCTTAAGACATAATGTTTTATGAAAATATCTATCATTTCAAAAAGAAAGCTCTTCTTCATAGGATGATATATCACCACTACCAGGAAGTATTTTAGCCAATGAAGATGTAGCAGAATCTAACCAAGAAAATATTGATGAACCTATTTTATCAAGTTATGGAGAAATATGTATGAGAGGTAGAGACTTCACAAAAGTTACTGAAAAGCAAGGAAATGTTAAGAATGCTGAATCCAGAGTTAGTGTGAGAGACAAACGAAAGCTAAAGTGGATGGATAACTATCTATGTATCACTCAAGAAAATTACGATTTGGCCTAAAGGCTAACGTTCAGAAGATACAAGAGCCTAGTAGTTATAAAGAAGCATTCAAAACATTAAAAGAACTAAACACGGGAGATTAGAAAACTTCCTCTTGGAAAGAGGGCCATTGGATGCAGATGGGTTTATAAGGTCAAATTAAATCCAAATGGAACTGTGGAGAGATTTAAAGCTCAGTTGTCAGCAAAAGGTTACAACCAAACTCAAGTGGTGGATTATTTTGATAGTTTTTTTCCAGTTGCTAAATTAGTTATAGTGAGAACTCTCATAGCATTAGCGACTATCAAAAATTGGTACATCCATCAGTTAGATGTCAATAACAGATTCCTGCATGGTTTCCTAAAGGAAGAGGTCTACATGACACCACTTGGGGTATAGCAAGACATAAAATGGAAAAGTATATAAGCTCAAAAGGTCATTATATGGGTTAAAGCAAGCATCTCAGGAGTGGAATACAAAGTTCACTCATCAACTTATTTGCTATAGATTCATACAATCTTCCCATGGTTATTTCTTAATTTTAAAGAAATCAGCAAATTCAGTTTTTGCTTTATTGGTGTATGTGGATAATGTCTTGATTGTAGGTAACTATGAAAATAGCATAATTAAAGTCAAAACCTTCCTTCATGATGCTTTTACCATAGAAGATCTTGTAAAAGAAAATTACTTAGAGGTGAAAATCACATATGCAGAATGGCATTTTTCTTTCCCAAAAGAAATATGCAAATGATATTATTAATGATGCTTGGCTTGAAGAGAGTAGAGATGTTCAGGTTCCTATGCCTAAAGGGTTCAAGTTTTTAGAGAATTCTCCTCCACTTGCTGAACCAGACAAATATCGAAGATTATTAGGGAGATTACCCGACCTAAACATGATTAGACCAGACTTAACTCACACAGTTCAACAACTTAACCAGTTTGTGGCAAATCCATGCGAAACTCGCTGGAATGCAGCATTATATTTTGTTCGTTATCTTAAAGGAACAAAGTCAGTGGGTATACTATAGAAGGAACACCAATCTAGTCTTAAGTGCTTTTTCTGACGGTGATTGGGCCTCTTGTCATACAACAAGATGATCTGCTAGTGGGTTTTGTATTTTTTTTAAGAGATTCATTAATTTTGTGGAAGACAAAGAACCAGACTACATTGTCTCGCTCCTCTTGTGAAGCTGAATATCACAACCTTGCGTCAACAGTGTGTGAAATACTCTGGATAACATATATCCTGGATGATTTTGGCATCAAAGTTCCTACACCAATTCCCCTATGGTGTGATAACCAGTCGGCCCTTCACATCACTACTAACCCATTTTTCATGAGCGCACGAAACATTTGGAGATTGATTGTCATATCGTGTGCAATAAATTCAAGAACTTATCGAACCTCAGTACATTCCACTAGTCAGCAACTCGCAGATGTTTTCACAAAACCTCTAGCCTATCCCGATTTCTCAGCAATGAGGAGCAAGTTGGGGTTGCTGCAACAACCATCCTCAACTTGAGGGAGAGGGGGTGAAAGTTCTGTGGTAAACCTCTAGCCTATCCCGATTTCTCAGCAATGAGGAGCAAGTTGGGATTGCTGCAACAACCCTTCAACTTGAGGGAGAGGGGGGGGGGGGTGAAAGTTCTGTGGTAATACAGCAGAATTTAGTTGTTCAGTAATGAAAGAAATGCGACTCCTATCATTCTTTTCTAATAAAACCTTCATAACTCAATAAATTGAATTAAATGGAAAAACTTTTCTTTTTGGATTCCTTATGTCATCTAATAATACAACCGAAAAATCATAAACATGCTTATTCTCATTCAAATCAATCACGTCTCGCAAAGAATTGAGCCACCACTTGAATATTGTGCCTTCCTAGAAACCTAAGCAATTGTTCGATGTATAATGGTATAATGGAAAGAAACTCAATCTTTTGGACGAATTGCCTTTGACTTATCTACTATCTCCTATCACCTTAATGTCTGCTGTGAACATGGCTCGCACAGGTCTATGATCAGAAAGTCTTGACTCGCTTCTGTCGTATTGGGTTTGCTTCATTCCCTTACCGAACCATATAATTCGATCACACCTGCATCATCCTCCTTGTAGTTAGCCTACCACCAGTTTGCTTTAAGGTTTCATTCAGATTAATGCATTTTCATGTATGCTTACCATGCTGGGGCACGCCTCATTTTGCTTGAATGGGGCTGATCACACCCAATATAATCTTCTGAATTTGGATGGTATTTGTAAGTGGGTGGAAACTCTATAGCTCCTTCATGCCAACCTTTGAATACATGGCCGACCGTGAGCTCCATCTTGAGCTTTATTTGCATGAAGTTTTAAATTGTTAACTCAAATGTTACGGTACTTGACAAAATTAGTGCAAATAGTAATATTATATGCTTTACCTGGTCATTTTTCAACAAGGTGTTCCACTCTTTTCTCTTGACTAAAGATAGTGTCGCAGAGTCTGGCATGAAGATTCTGTAATTCAAGTCACCTAACCAGACCACTCGGCTACATAGGAACAAGTATACATTTTAGAGAGAGGTTTTCAGATAAATGCAACTTGTATAATACTTATTACACAACTCGTAATCACAGAAAAAGCTTTACATAAAGATTATAGTGAGAGAAGACACTTTGAAATCCTTATGATTAAATCCATCAAATAGGAGGTTTGAGTTAGTTTTAGAGATTTTTGTCTTGCTAGATGCTATGTTTATAGCTCATTTCAGTTGTTATCAACCAACAACTCCTAGTTAGGTACCTTTTCCTCTTTCTAAATCTTTACATGTGAAGTAAGATGAGATTTTCTTATCAGTGAGGAGAAAATGATAGTTTCCTACTATACTTTACCAATTATCTCACATTAACTTACTCGTGGTCAAGAATTTTTTGGGGCAAATCATTCTGGGGACCAGCAGGGAAGCTTGTGTTGGACAAAATATCAGTTGCATTAGCATTTCTGTGTCTTTGGTCTACTTCTGTCCCTCCAGAAACTAGATGACTACACACAAAGCAGAAGCTTGTTTCATGCAAGCAAAATCTAATTGATATTGAACCCTGTGTTCCAAGATAAAGAAGGTATCTAAGAAACCATTTTAGGTTTTAAAGGTTGCATGCGAAGAGTTATATCTTTCTATTTCTATTCCTCTATAATGTGTAAAAACCAAAGATTATATTCACCTTGTTTCCCAAGCAGCCCATGATTCCACATCCAACAGAAGATACAGTCAGGTTTCGGATATTCTGATGAAGGTAACTTCGAACCCACACAGTCATGAACATTCCAACCATTTGCCTGCTTGTGATGCATAGGAAATCTTCTCCCTGTTCATCCTCGGCATAAACATGTTCCTTC
The DNA here is from genome assembly GCA_031216115.1 of Senna siamea. Lineage (NCBI taxonomy): Eukaryota > Viridiplantae > Streptophyta > Magnoliopsida > Fabales > Fabaceae > Senna > Senna siamea. Next base: position 19,740,163 of record CM062363.1, on the reverse strand, counting down.
AGAGGATAGATCTTCTGGGGTTCTGCTATTTTGTTGTCTTGAACCAGCTTTATTGGGGTTCTCTTGTTAAGTGCAGCCCCAATAAGAGAATTCCATCTCATGGGAGCTTTTCTGTTCTTAGGACCTATTACATTTGCTGCATTAAGAGGCACAATTTCTTGGAACCTGATAAAGATCATGTTATTCGATTTAGTAGATTCTCACATGCAACTTCAGTCAGAGAAAACTAGTAATGGAGGAAAATTACCCCAGAACATATATATCTGCAGAATAATTTTGTGTGTCAAGCCAATCTTCCATGTCCAAATTCTCGGGTGGTGCAATGCCTCCAACATTCCACGAACCCACAAAGATCCTTGAACAAAATAATATCAAAATCAGAGTTGCTTTCAAGTAAAACTTACATTAGAGAAAATCAGAAAATGATTATTGTGATGCAGAAGCAATTGTTTGAGAATGTTAACTGCTCTGATTTCTTACTTCTTTGTGTCCTGGTGATAACTGAAGCATCTGTTTAAGTTTGCTGATGTTTGATTCAGTCTTGAAGATTCCAGCTTTGCTTCTGATGAATGCTGATTTTCTCCGTCAAACTTATCGTTGCTTAATATCTTTTTCAGTATCTTGCTCTCCTTCAACTTGAAGCCCTGCATGATCTTTTTGAACAAAATGTATACTCATCAATCATGTCAGAAAGAAAGACAATAGAGAATAAAGAGACAGACAAAGGCTTAGACCGATCATTGACAGAGACAAAGAAAGAGAATTACTTCTGCACTCTTTACTTGCTCGCCAATTGTTTTCTGCAACAAATTTACCAAAGAATCGAATTGTCATGCCAGGCTAGAAAAAAAGCCAGAAAAAGGACTGCTTCAGATATCAAGAGAAAGAGGGTAGAGTGTGAACTTATAAGCATGTAGCTCGGCACCCTCTTAAATAAAATTGATTAATTATTTAATTAGGGACAAAACAACAGAAAAATCTTTCTTTTAAATTTATGTTAATTTCAAGTTGCATTGGTCTTCCCTGAAGTTCCATGAAAGGTCCCTTTATAAGAGACCAAGCCAATAAGATTCTTCTGTTGACAAGTACCACTAAACAAATTTGTTAGCAAATTCATCTTGTTTGAAAGCACATGAAACCAATGACAATAAACTTGCTTTAACTACTGAATGACAAGTTTATATATGGACCCCCACCAGTGTAAGGAAAAATGATTTCCATTCTAGTTCTGGTAAAGTCTTTTTACCTACTAACACAGATAAGTTGTTAAAGAAAGCAACCTCATACAAACCACTTTGTTTACACAAGATTTGCCTAAAACCAAGTGCATGAAGGAGTTTTTGATGATACCAAATTACGGGGACCAAAGAAACTTGAATATTAGGACTTTGCCTAGTTGCTTACTGATAGAGTTTGACAGTTATGATCCAAGTTTGTATGGTGGAGTATTGATCCATATTGTTTTGTTTGAATGTGGAGGATGCTTTATGTCTAAAATGTTTAAGACAGTTTAATTTAATAATTTCACATATTATACAATTCTTAAATTTATACTAACTAAATGATTGATGCTTTTTATATTTCCAATCCTTACTAATAGACTGACCCAAATTTTGATTTGGCTTTTATATTAACTAATTAGTCTCTTTCATTGCACTTCTTTCGACTCTGCCCATGTGCAAGCATGAGCATCCTAACTCTATCCCTAAGCAAGTCTATTTTAAGAAGGCAATTTTGGTTGGAATGGCAGCCAGCATGGACTTAAAGAATAGCCACAACAATGATTGCGCTCAAAATGATCAAATATTGAATGAATAAAAGTTACAAGCAAATTGATTATTTGCATTTCAAAGAAGATTTGTTATTTTCCTTTTTTTTTTCCCTTTTTTTAAGAATTAACTTAATCTAAGTTATTTTTAATTTAATATATGATTATGCCTACTCTAGTATCAAATATTGGATGTTGAGAAAAAGAACAAATATGCTTATTTGATTTTAGGTCCTTTTACAAATATTTTCTTTTAAATTCCTTAAATTTTCTTTTCAGAATGGATGGAATGACAAGAGAAACAATAGAAAATACATTTTTCTTTGTTTGAAGTTTTTTAAAATAAAGAGATAGAATAATAAGAGGGTATGTGTTTTCATCTCTTACCCTAATTAAAACACTATTTTTTGTTTCACTCCCAAATTGAGAGATAAAAGGGAGAGGGAAATCAATTTTTATTATTTATAAAATAATACTTTTATCCTTTAATATTTATAACATATTTTATCATAACTCTTTATTCCAAATTATTATATTCGAACCTAATCTCTTAGGCTGAAGAATATGTTTACTCAAGCAACTTCCACTCCATTCTTTTTTTCCATACATCTAATTATGAATATATAATTATCATCTAAATTCCATGTGAATCTTCCACTCATTTGTAATTTTGGAATCCATTAATTTTCGCCCGTTGTCCATTCTCACAATTACATAATTATCATATAAATTTCTTACAATATTATCGTGCATTACAGTGACCAACAATAAATTAATTGAGATGAACAAGCTCGAGTGAACATTAAATAAAATATTTACAAATAAATTCTAATATTTGATTGTTGATATGGAAAGTGTGTGATCTCATTCCGCGTTAGGAGTGAATTATTGCTCTCAAATGAAGATTTTCTGAGGCCTATAGAATGCTCTAAGATACAAGTGTCAAAATAAGAGCCCTATATAAGATATTTATATTAACAAATCCATGGCAGAATTGAACTATGGACGGACCACTTTCTTCTAATCTTCATGTTCATTATGCAAAGACAAAAGGCCAAAGTCTTGACATATTGGGAAAAACACAAGTCACACAAATGCCCTTGCTAGGTCTGACATGGACGTCCACTTAGGGTTTTACATATGATATGAGTATATCACCTTGCTAGCTGTTGTATAGGTTCCATAAGCCTCTATTAATTTTTTTATTATGGCATAAGAAAACGACTTTGTGGTCACTGCTTTCCAATTTAATTATAGCTTTTATATATGTGACATAGGTTACTTAATTTGACACTGGAATTTCGAACCTATTCATATATTTTAAGATTTCTGTCTTTCTTTTTTAATTAAGACAATATTGGAGGGATGTTATCAATCAAATCACCACACAAGTTGTTGTACTACTCTTTATAAAGGAAAGAGAAAAAAAAATGGCCATTTTCATTTAATGTTGCAACAGATTTCAATTAATATTAACAATCCATAGATGATATTTAGAGGTTATAAAAATATGTAAATTAAATTAATTATAAAAAATTGTTGTATAAAGAGTTTTAAGTATTATTAAGATGTTAGCATTTTTTTACTATGCTTTTTAAGTATTATTAAGATGTTAACATTTTTTTGCTATTAAATAAAGTTTTAAATTCTCAATCTAAGATCTTTTACTTATTTAAGTGAGAGAATATCAAATTTTAGTTAGCGATGAAAATGCTCATTTTTTAAAAAATAAAATTTTCTATAATACTATTCAATTATAAATAAATATGTGAATATGGTGAAAATTTATCTAATATAGTTATATACATATATATATATATTAAAATTTAATATAAATTTAATTATATTTTTATTGACCAAAAAAATAATTAAAAACAAGGTTGATATAATATATTCATTTCAATATCTACACTCCGAAAACGGATCCCTTGCTGTTGGAGGAAATTATAGTCGTTTTGCATACTGCATCATTGCTGCAATTAACAAAAATTGTAATTATATAAAAAAAAAAATAAAGGAAATTAATTACAGTTTTCTTATGTTTTGAAAAAGTTACTCAACATCAAAATTACAGTAAAATATATATGAAATGCAGGAATAATGATAAAGAAATAAAAATAAGGGTAAATTTAAAATATTAATAATTTTAAAAAGAATAATAATCATATTAATTAAAAAATAATTATTAGATGATAAAATATTTAATAATTTTAAATTTAAAAATATGAATAAAAATAATTTTTTATTAATTAAATATTTTTAAACAGTATTTATAATTCCCCAAAAAAATCCTTAAATAAAACAAGGTAACTATGACAAAATACATCCTAAAACCGAAAAAAAAAAAAAGGGCACTTCTTGAAATCCAAAAAGAAAAGTTTGGACACACGGCAGAATTTGATGCATAAGATCATATAGACAGTCCAGATGAAATGTACAGGACAGCAAAAACTCCGACAGCAGAAACCCGTTTTCTTATTTCATTTTCTAAGGACCTGCAACCAAAAAAACACGCCAATAATCATGATATGATGCATAAGGCCATGATAATTGATAACCGACGCAGCTGTGCTAGTAACCTACCCTACCCTACATAGAAATCAAGAAATGAACTTCCCCTTGTGAATTTGGCAGCTAGAATATAGATAACCTTTTCAAGTTTGAGTACAACAACTCAAAGATTGATTAGTATTCCTTTTGTATTTTTTTTTGTAAAATTATTAAAATATTTAATTTTTAACTTCTTTTAGATAAAATCAAAATTTTTAATTTTTAATTTTATTTTAAAATTAAAAAATTACTATTACTTAAAAATACTTTTATTATTTTGTCAAATAATTTTTTTCTAAAATTAATATTTTTTTAAAAAATAAATAACATTTTACACCCCACAAGTCTAGAATTAAAATTGTCCTTCCTCTTATAAATCCATTTGGTCAAGAATGGTAAAGTCATATATATTGTGATAAAATCAATCCACTAAAAGAGGCTATAATTTTTCACAACATGGTGAATTTGGATTCGAATCTCCATTAGAAAAAGTGATTACATTTAGTATCTAATAGTATCTCAAACATGATTATCTCTAATCGGAGGATACTTGTGAAAAATCAAAAACAAAATATTGTGATCAACCATATCAAATACTATGACTGTGCAGCAACAATATTTAAACATAGCTAGCTTTAGCTTTACTATGACTAGCTTCAAAGATCTAGTATTGTTGTATTGGATGCTATCCTTTTGCCCTTAGCCAAAATGAATTTCCTATATAAATTTTAGGCATGTTACCTAATGTGTCTTGTTACAGAGAGATACATATCTATATATATAGATATATTATAAATCTTAGTTTTCTAGCACTAGACTTCGTCTCTCCTGCGACTTACAGCATCATTGTATCTCTAAGTATGTTCTTTAAATAATATTTCTTTCTAGCAAAAAAAAGAGTATATTCTTTAAATATGGTGCTTTGCTTCTTTTTAGTACCTTAATGATCCACTTGCAAAAACAAATTTTTTGGTTTAAAAGAAAGATAAGGTTAGCAGCAATATTTCCAAGAGTATTATTTGTTTATTCAGATTGAGATCTAAATTGCAAAACTCATTGGGGAGAAGGCAGGAGGATTACTGAAGCGATCAAGAGATTGCACAAGGAGCAGACAAAGAATGCATGAGAGAGAGGACTTCCTAAATGCATATCTGATGCTAAAGTTAGAGAAGGTAGGAGAGCGTAAGAATGTATTGAGATTGACTTTTGGTAAGAACGTATTAAGCTTGAGAGTGATAGAGTTTTGGTACCTGGTACCAGGGGTTAAGGTAATATTTATAGGTGAAGCACGCTTGTCGTGGACACGTGGTAGTTAACAGACGTCACCATTAGGCAATCCTTAGCCAGGACGAGGCCATATCTAGGTGATCCAGGAGAATAGGGGCGATCCCCCAATGGTGTCCATATTTGGTATTATTACTAGTCCTCTAAGTTATAGGTGTGCGTGTCTACGAACTTAAGATCCTAGCCAATTTATTACACTTTTTAGGCGAAGTTTCCTAGGGCAAAAATGCCCATGCTTTGTTTGGGGTGAACCACGCCTTAATTTTTTAGCTTGGGCAATCTCTCATTTTAGTTAGATAGGTAGATGCCTACTTATAGCTTTATCGAGTCATTTTGTTACTTCATGTTATTTCACATCCTTTCGTGCCTTGTGCATGTGTTAGGAAATATGGAATGGTTTTGTGACAGTTAAGCATGTGAGGTGTGCTAAGATGTCTGTAGGGGTATGATGGTAATTTTAGAGGGGTACATTTGGGATTTGTATGTTGTCCTCAAGGGTCTTTTAGTCTTTTTACCTTAGAGTTATTTTGTGTCACCCTGTTGTATTTTAAAAGTTTGTTTGCCTCTTCGTTCTCCCACTTTGCTTTTCCTAAGGGTTCTGAGAGGGTTTTTGCATTTACTTTCAAAACTTTTTGCTTGGGATTTTTTCTACATTTCTACATTTCAAAATTATTCTATTTTTCTCTATAAGCATAGTTTTGTTAAGTTTTTTTCATTGATTTTGCATTTCGGTTATTGTAGATATTTTTCTCCTTCCCCCTTCAAGATTTTGAGAAATCTGATCGTATTTGCCCATGTATTCTCCAAGTACACATTCCTTTTTCCTTCTATAGAAATGGCTTTTTTTTTCCTAAGAGTATGTGCTAGGATTGTTGAGATTGAGGAAGATAGGGTTGTTTTGTCTTCATCGATCATGCCCTTTGGGAGGTAGAAGGGGCAATGAGGGTGATTGTTCATGGTGGTGATGGTTAAGGTGAGGTTAGGTCATTTAAGTCTAATCTTGGTTCATCTAGGTTGAGGGAGGATGATTAGGAGGCTAATGATATTGCCTATGTTATTATCATGAAATCAACCTAGGAGACGGCGATGGTGGACCTATTGCAGGTTTGTTGTCGTTCCTTTGGTAGTGGCGACATAGAGGATGATTTTCCTTCTTACGACAGTGATGGGAACAAGCTACCTGTTCCTATTTTGAGTAAGGAGGAGGTGAAGAGGAACACTTCTTTGGTAACTGAAAGGGCTCAATTGCATGGTCTATGAGATGATTACTTCGCCTATATAGGGTAAAATAATTTTAGGGTAGCTGGTTGGAAGGAGCTGACCAATGTAATAAGTGCAGACAACCTGAGGTTTGTTATGCATGTTTTTCCTCTAATTATATGGATTGTGCTCCCTTTTACCAAGTTTGAAATGGACTTGATGAATATTTTGTGCTTGTGCCTTACCCAATTAAAGGTGAATTCTTGGATTAAGGTTAGGGCTTTTGAAGTTATTTGTGATTTGCATAAGGTAAAGGTGCTAGAAAGCATCTTTTTTTAATTTCTATTCAACTATGTGCCATTCGACGGGTTGCATCCATTTTTAGGCCAAGGGTTGCCACCCCGCCTTAGTTCAGGGGTTGAATAACCACTTGAAGAATTAGCAAATGACCTTCTTCAAAGTGGTTCCCATAGTAGGGGTATGCCCATTGTAGGTGAGGGAGACTAATGGGCATCCCCTGTTCCCTTTAAAGTGGGGAAGGGGTACCACATACCTCCCACTAGGTAGCCTATAAAGATTTGAGCCCTAGGGAGCAGTTGGTAACAGATTGCCTAGCAGAGTGATATATAGACCTTAAGAATGGTAAGGGGGTTTCTTTTATTTTTGTACTTGGTTTTAACCTTAAGATATTATTTAAAGGATGGAGCGAGCGCTGTCAGGGGCATGAGCAAAATAAGGGCATTCTCTAGGGAGAATGAAAGAAGGCTCAGCAAGGAGTAACTGAGCTTAAAGAAGTTGTTGTTTCTACCCAAGAGAGGATTAAGGGATCGCCTATAGTGATGGTGGTAATCCCCAAAGATGTGGTGGGTCCTTTAATTGTGATTTTTTATGAGGCAAATAGGCCTCAAGTGGCATAAGTGACGGTGGTTCCTAAAGTGACTTTGGGAGATCCTCCACTTCCTAAGGAAGAGGGACCATTTGTTTCATCTCCTCCCCTAAATGGGACAACTTTAGACTTGACCTCATTCTTGAACTTAGGCGAGGGTGAGGTGGAAGGGTTGTTTGCAGGCAATTGTATTATTTTATCACCCCAAAGGGAAGCTGGGTTAGCTCACGGGGGCTCTGGAGGAAATTTTCCACTAGGGGGCAACATTGGCAGGGTAGTCTAAGATTCTTCTAGAGGTTATGTTAGATCCAATGAGAGGGAACTCTCAGTGTTTAAGCAAAGGCTCTTTGGAAGGCCTTCTTGAGAGCGGCTTAGACCTCATTTTTGCTGTGGTAGCTTAGTTAGAGGAGATACGTACCAAGGGCACCGAGCCATATACTCGACGAGCGATAGATGGACTAGTCTGTGCATTCAGTGGGTTAATGGATTTATATTGTGATTACTCTGCATTTAGGGTAAGTTTTGGTGTTTAGTTTTGCTTTAATATTTTGGGTATTCGCCTTTTGACTACTTTGTTCTTGAAAGTGAGCAAGATTGTCTCCATGGTGGGATTGTTGAAGCCTGGAAGAAGAAAGAAGAACACGATCAAAGAATTGATAATATTTCTAAGATCTTTGAGAGGCTCATTAAAAGGAGACATCAAATTGACTAACTAAAAAAGAATAACATGGATAATGAGAAGGTCATTGAAGACCTCCAACAAAAAGTGAAGAAGTAGGACAAGATCTTTAAGGGCCTTCACAGCCTTTAAGGATCTTTGGCAGTTGGCCTCAACGAACCATGAAGCTCTAAAGTAGAAACAAGCTTCTTATGAAGATTAGGTGGCAGGGTTCGCTCGAGACTTTTTGGCATTCTAGGAAAAAGAAAAGAAAATTTTGCTAGACTTGGAAGGGGCTGTCCATTGGGTGGAGAAGCTTGAGAATGACTTGGCTTGTTGCGAGGTGGAGGTAGAGGTAGCCATGGTTGAGTCTGACTACTAGTGCAAAGAGGCCAAGGTTGCCTTTCAGGTGGCAGAGCGAGCTTGCCAGAAAGTGAATGATCATCAATTGGACGTCAAGCACCTAAAGACTAAGGTAACCTCATTAAGGGGTGTTCTTCATGATGTTAAGGATGAGGCCGAGTGGTTTCAATGAAAGGCTAACAGGCTTATGCACTTTGCTTGGCATAATTGCTTGGTGCAACTGAAGGTTCTGAACGTTGGCTTGCTATGCAGGGGATAGACCCCCAGAATGAGGTCTTTGGGAAGACCATCCACGAGTGATACCTAATTGATGGTGAATTAAAGCTAAATAGGTATGGTCCCCTAAGTTCTGAAGAGGATATTTCGCCTTTTGGTGGCAAGTTTGAAGATTCTTATGAGGATTCATCTTTATTGTGAGGTGGGGAACCAACTGAGGGTTCTGGTGAGAGCTCCATCCAAGGCCCTGATAGAGGTTCTGCCGAAGGTCCTGGGGATGCCTAGGGTTGATTTCTATAATTTTATTTTTTATTTTTTTGTACTTAAACTTTTCTTTTGAGCATAAGACCCCCTTTTTGTTAAGAGTTTGGAAGGGCTTGTTACCCTAGACATGTGTGTTGTAAATATATATATCATGGTTTTTTTCATACTTTATTTTTTAAAAAGTACTTTTCTTAGCATTGTTTGAGGGCAAAAACCCTTTTGTGTTTTAGGGAAAATTGGGAGGGGGGGTTGCAGTTTTATTAATCAAATGCTAAATTTACAAAGTAATGAAAAAAATAGCAAAGTACAAATGAAGTGAAGTTACGCCTAAGACCTACTGTGTTCCAAGTGTTAGGTAAGGGTTCGTCACTGAGTTTGATGAGACAATATTATGTATTGGATGATCCGCGTGACTCTATAGGGTCTTTCCTAATTAGGGGCAAGTTTACATTGGGTTGTTTGCATAGTTATTGATTGCCATTCGTACAACTAGGTCTCCCTCTTTAAATTCTCATCTTCTGATAAGGCATTTGTATTGATTAGCAGTCCTTTGCTTTTAGGAAGTTGCTCATAGATTGGCAACTTCCTTTACTCCCTCTAGAGCATTTAAGTCTAAAAGTAGGTTTTGGAAGTTCTGACCAGAATAATGTAGTACTCAGTCAAAAGGGCATATGATTTTTATGGGGATTATGTCATCATGGACATACATAAGGGTAAATGGTGTCTCACATGTTTCTGTTTTGATGGTCATTCAGTATGACCATAATACAGATGGTAGTTCATTAACCCATTTAGCTTTGGGCGAGCCGAGTCTTTTTCGTAATCCTTCCAAGATGATACAATTAGCGAGCTCAGTTTGGTTGTTGCTAGAGAGGTGTTCTACTGATGTGTTTCGAAGGTCTATCTTCCATTCAAAGCAAAAAATTTTAAAACGTTCACTGATGAACTTTTGCCCATTGTTTGTGATAATGGTGAACAGAGATCCGAATCAACAGATATTGTTTTGCCAATGAAACTTTTAGGTATTCTTGGTTGTGATTGCAACAAGGGGTTCAGCCTTTATCCACTTAGTAAAATGGTAGACTACCATGATAAGGAATTTACTTTGTCCAGCTGTGACTGAGAAAGGACCAAGGATGTCCAAGCCACACATATCAAAGGGCTATGGTGAGTGGATCACCTTGTTATCTTTGTCATTTATCACACTTTTACACCATTTCCTCAATTTTTATCCTTAAGGTAGGCCATTAGAATCTAGCTCGCAAGGCTTTTCTGAAGAGCACCCTTGCTGGTTGGTGGCTTCCACAAATGCTTTCATAGAGCTCTCTTAGGATGTATTCCACCTTTTCTTTAGGGAGGCAACATAATGGGGGTGAGGAAAAACTTTGTTTATAAAGATCTTCACCCTAAAAGAAGTATCTAGAGGCCTGTATTTGTATTTTCCTCACCTGATTTTGATCATTAAGAAGGGTTCCATTAGTTAAGTAGGCTTTAATTGGTGAGATCCAAGATTTATCAACTTGGATGGGTAGTACTTCCTTAGTGATGCTTAGTTCTGCCAAGGTCACCTTGATAATTGAGCGGTGATCGAGGTGGTCTATTGAGTGTATTAACTTTGAAAGGGTGTCATCCCAGGTGCTCATGCTCCTTGGGATTCTTTTGAACCGAATCAATTTAAAATCTTTTTAAGTTTTTGGATGATTTTGTGGTATTGTTTCATTATCTTATCTTTGGTTTTGTATTCACCATTGAGTTGGCTTACTACTAGTTGGGAACCTTGAAGACCTTTGCGCATGTTGCCCTAAGATATTTGGCAGGTCTTAGTTCGGTTGCTAGTGCCTCATATTCAGCTTGATTATTAGATGCTTTGAAAATGAGACAAATCACTTGCTAAACTGTTATTCCTTCGAGGCTTTCTACTATTGATCTTGATCCACAAGAATTTTTGCTAAAAGAGCCATTGACATAGATTACCCATGAGAGGTGTTCATGTGTGGCTTCGCCAGGTCATCTGTGGGCGAGTTCTCAAGTGGGGTCATTTTTGCCATAAAATTGTCAAGAACATATGCTTTTATGGCTTTTTGGGGTTTAAATTTGATGTTGAATTTGAATAATTTGATTGCCTAACTGATTATTTGTCTTGCTAAGTTCAGTTTCTACAAGATTTGGCAAAGTGGTTAATCTTTACGTACAACAATGGTGTGATGTTGAAATTACATGCACAACCTTGCAAAATAGATGAGGGCGAGTGCCAGTTTTTCAAATTTTTTATAATGTAGTTGGGCTCCATGTAGAGCATGGCTAGTGTAGATTGGACTTTTTTCTAATCTATCTTCCCTTATGAGGGCTGAACTAACTACGTGATCCAATGTGGCCAGGAATAGCATAAGGGACTTCATCAATTGTGCTATTAAGAGGACCAGGGAACTTGTTAAGTAAGTTTTAAATTCTTGGAACGAACGTTTACATTTGTTCACCCACTGGAAAGTGCGGGCTATTTTAAGTATGTTGTAAAACAAAAGGTAATATTCTCCAAATTGGTCAAGGAAAGTATTGAGAGTGAAGGACTTGAAAAAAAAAATGCACAAAGGGAGATGGTCTTCCTGATGCACCTTTTATGGTCAATTCAATAGAGAAAATATGATAATGTAATTGAGAAAGTTTGAGAGTACTAAGAATGTCATACCTAAAGGAGGCAAAGGTAGCTCTTTACATAGGCATTTAAGTGAGAAAAACCATTACAAGGTTAGCTATAGGCAATCTCAAGGATCGCTTAGCTTATAGGCAATCATATAAATCATTAGCCCAAAGAGGCGTTCACATAGCTTGTTGACTTAGCCAGTGGTCATATCCTATGTGGCAGCATATCATTAGTGAGACCAATCCAAATATATCATAAGTCCCTCAGGCTTAAGAGTATGTGTGCTCTTGGGCCTTAAGTCTCACAGAGATATGATTGGGCCTGACACATGGACGTACGAGTCTCCTAGCATGAGGTGCACGAGTTCTTCAAATCTTAGTGCTTCGATTTCCATGCCAGTCACGTTTCTGAGCATGTCAGTGCATATTTCAGGTAGTGGAGGCGTCATTTGAGGTATCTCAATAGTTTTTTAGGGTATTTTAGTCTTTTCATTAGGCTTAAAGTCTAAGGTTCAAATCGATTAGTATTTAGAATTTTATTCTCACTACTTCACTTCTGCCAAACTCATATTGTGTGATTTTTGCTCTAAGTACTTTTGAGTTCTTGATGAGAAAAGTGGCTTAAAGCCTAAGGTTCAAATTGATTAGCATTTTGAATTCTTATGAGTATTCCTTCTCCCATCCTTTCCATTCGTTTAACTGATTTCATCTACTGGATTATTCCCCTCTTTTTAATATGTAGTAGACATTGAGGATATTTTTTATTTTAAAGAATACCTCATTCAAGTACACTTTTATTTTCCCATTTTTTATAAAAGGATGGTAAGACGATTGGTATGATTGAACTATGGACCTAAGGTTACTATTTTTTATATGCCTGAGGATGAGTCTTGAAACCTTAGGCTGGCGATGTTTATTGAGGAGGTTTCCTTTGTTGTTAGGGCTTAGGTTAGTGGTGAAGAGGCTATAAATAGTGGGGAAGGAGAGAGAAAGAAGGAAGTAAGCAGGGACTATCCTAGGTTGGTGTGCATCTAGGATGTCTTAGTGAACTATTAATCTCCCATAAACATGTCCAGGTACTTTAAGGTTTCTCCAGTGTATGAATCAGACAAAGAAAACATACCTTTTGTAAATAGCTCCGGTCTCCTATATCTTATTTTTATGTAGTGATCGATGTCTTTAGAAAATTCTAGTGAGGCCTTTAGGAATAATATCTATATTGTTTGTAATATATGGGCTCTATGGGAGGAAGTATTCCAACTTAGGCTTTACGAGATCACCTTTGGAATTTTTGGGTTTTCTTCTCCCTTGAGCCTTTTGGATTAGGAAGGGATCATTTTTTGATGTACTGATGTACTGTACGGGAGGTGGGGATCCTCCCACCTTTTAAAGATTTTAAAATATGTCTATTGAGTCACCTCAACATCTACCTAACGTAGCTTGAGGCAAATGCTTGAATATTCATTCATGGCTTCTAGGATTTTTGTGATACGTAGGAGCAAAGCCTACCATTTGTCTTTTCTTTTTCTTATTCAAAGCCTAGTACCGATCAAAGAAGGCCTGCCTTCAATTTCAAAAAAAGGATAATCGTTTGCGTCTTGTAAAGGGGTTAAACCATAATTTGAAAAATTAAAATTGTGTATTCTTCCACATAGTTTTGCTTAGGGATGTACATCCATTTTGGTTACGTCCTAAGGACTATCATCCCCTATTTCTTCTTAGTTATCTTCTCCTCGAGCTACATTGATGGTGAATGAGGGGAACCTTAATGAGGAAGAGAGAAAGATCACTATCAAGATCTCTCAGAAGACTATTGACACGAAGATGATGGTTGGTGATATTTTATATTTCTATTTTCCTTTAATAACTTGGTTTTATTCGTGTTAATTTCGCATCTAATATTTGTTTTAAAACTTATAATTCTAGTTTGGAGGGTCTTCGCAATGCATACCTCTGTCAAGTTGTTAGTGGGAGCTCTCCAAGTGTCCCTCTTTGGAGGATCGTCTCAAAGGCAATTAAGAGGGGTTGTTGCTTTTGGCCCTCTTAGAAGTCGTAGGGGTTCAAGAAGTTTACCTACTCTTCCGTGTGGTTCTACTACTACTACTGTTATCGCTATTGGAACCACCAATGTTGTACCCCTATGTTTGACATTGGGTTCATCAATAGAGTAATGAGAAAGTGTGTCCTCTGTCGTACATAGGAGCTAAGTTCGAGGGGAAGTGGTGACCCCTCTTGAAAAATAAAAGAACAAAGAAGGGTAAAGAGGTAAAAAGAAATAGCTAAAGTATTTTTAGCAAGTCATCCAACTCCTTCTTATTACTGTAGCAACACATCTTCACTACCAAGGATGAGGAGATGTTAGAGGACACTTGGGAGATTCTTTGGGTAACCGAGATTCTCCAGGTGGTCAATCACCTATTGCTTTAAAGGCTTTATGGCTCAGAGGCTATTGCGGGCCAAACTGAGCTCTTTAAGGTACTTCATTTGTGTTTGTGCTTTTCAATTTTGGTTATGCTTTGATTTTAAATTTTTTTGTTTTCCTTTGAAGGTTGGGAAGGACTCATTATAGTATGAATTGGATTGCCTAAAGGCAGAATATACTACTACCACCTCAGATCTCAAGGCATGGTTGGAGGCCCTTCAGGACAAAATGGATTAAGTTGTGACTAATTGGGGTTAGGTAAAAATGTAGAAGGTAGATCTTACCACCCAAAAAAAAGGCAAAGCTTGATTGTTGCACTGCCAAGGAGGACCTTGTCGTTGATGGAGAAAGACAAGGAGCTTTAGGTTATAGATAAGAAATTGGCTACACTTAGTCAGCCATAGGGCATCAGATGGTTAAGTCTCCCTATAAGATAGTTACGTTGGAGACCTCTAGTATTATGGTGGGGTACAACTAGGAAAATTGAATTCAATAGTTGTGCATTCTTAATCTCAACATGTGGGTCGAGGGAGCGGATTATGCAAGTGAAGTTTTTGATGACGAAATCTGCCTTTGTGACTTAGACCATGATGGGCCTTTAGAATACAATGATACCTTTCTAGAAGGCCCTAGTAAACCAAGTAATACCAAGGTTCAAGGGAATGAGGTGCAGGAAGAAGAGCCAACTGTCATCATAGGGGATCAACTAAGGGCTGAATAAATGGCTAATCTCTCCTTTGAAGATACCCTTGATGCTACACCGATTGCAGCATTTCTACCAAGAAAGCCTCCCAACGGTAAAATTTGCAACGACCAAGGCAGTGGTGGAGGCAAGGATCCTCTAAATGTTGTTGAGGGGGTTAATCCCCTAAATTAAAAATTTTACTATTGCAAATGTTGTGGCCTTCATTCCTTTAAACTTTTTATAAATTATTGTATAAATTTTTGGGCCCTAGGCCATTTAGCAGGGGCCTTTTATTTAGCAATGCCAAAATATATTGTCTTTATCTATATGCATTTGCATGTTTGGTGAGTGATAGGCACATAGTTAGCCTAGCGACAGTTGAAAGACCAAAGAATAGAGTTTGTAAAGCTTTTGTCTTGTGTAGACAATCAATTCGCTTGACAGTGGCCTTTATCTTGGTTTTGACAAAGGTTCACTTTTATTTGTGAATGTTGCTTTTTCTATTTAGGCAACAAGTAGTTTATAGGCAAGTGATCATCCACCGTTAGCTTAGTGAGGGCCTTAACGCTGATGAAGGATGTTGAAAAGCTATCCTTGAGGTAGGAAATGGTCCACTAATTTTTCTAGCCAAGGCCAAGGGTTAGGGAAGGAAGTTGAAAAGTTATCCTTAAGGTAGGGGATCATCCACCAATCACTTATTAGGGGCCAAGGGCCAAATTGTTAGGAATCTATATTATTTTTCCTTTGATGTGTTTACATGAGGAGAGAGAAAGAGAGATAGAGAGAGTGTGATTTATAACAAATACTTCGCTTTATTGATGAAGGGATAAAACCCCTAATTACAATTTACAAAAAATGGCGCCTAAGGCTCGATACATTCCATGTATTAGGAATCGGTTCACCCGTGATATCAGGTAGATGATAAGCGCCATTAGTTATAGCTTAGATAACTCGATATAGTCCTTCCCAATTTAGAGCTAAATTTCCTTGGGAGGGATTTGTTTGGTTGTTGATGGCTGTTCATAAGACTAAGTCTCCTTCCTAGAACTGTTTGGTCCAGATGTCTTGGTCGTGTGCGCAGGTGACTCATTGTTGGTACGTTGCAGCCCATATTTGTGCTTTCTCTCTCTTTTCTTCCAATGCATCTAAGCTAATGGCTAGAGCTTGTCTATTTCTTTCGATCTATTAGGTAATTACCCAATTGGATAGGCATTCTAGTTCGACTGGGATCATAGCTTTATGTTAGCATGTGAGGACGAATGGTATCCCGCCTACTAATGTTGGTGGAGTTGTCCTGTAGGATCGTATCACTAAGTGTAATTCTTTAACCCGATTAGATTTTTATGCTCCAAGTCTCTTTTTGAGTCCTTAGATAATGATTATGTTAGCAATTTCATCTTGTCCATTTGTGGCAGAGTATTCAAAAAAGGTCGTTCGCAAGATTTATCCCACTATTGGCAGTAGTCCTTAAAGAATTTACTCACAAAATGTCTGCCTTATCCATGATTATTATGTGTAGAGATCCGAAGCAACAGATTATATTTTTCCAAAAGAAATTCTGAATCTTTTGTGAGGTTATGGCTGCTAGTGGTTCTATTTTGATGGTCACTTCAAGGGACTTTGGGCAGATGTGTCATTTCAGTGATAAAATCGGCTAGTTCCTAAGCCTTGATGGTTCACCTTGGTTCAAAAGTGATATCTAATTCCAATAGTTCAATAGCCCAATTGGTTAATTGGCCTACAAGATCGAGCTTGTATAGAATTTGACTAAGTGGCTGGTTAGTCTAAACAACGATAGAGTATTGTTGGAAGGAGGGGTGTAACCGCCTCATTATAAAATGTACCTCTTATATATGGTTTCTTAGAATTTTCTTAGATTATTGATTTTTTTTATATATTAAAACTACTATAGGAATTTTTAATTTGCTTAAATGTTATGGTAGTAATCGGTCTAAAGGATTAGCATAATAACCATGCTTAAAGGTCAACAAATTTGAACTTTCCAAAAGGATAAAAGGAAAACCTAGCGTTGCAATTGAGAACTTGAATAGCTTGCATTTAGATCTTTTGAGGTGCTGGAAGAAGCAAAGTGTTAAGAAAACAAATAAGAGAGAGATAAATTAAAAGACTCACACAGTATGGATTAGGACCTAACTATTGTATTTTTTTTTCTTTACTCTCTGCACTTCACCTCTCTCTTACACTTTAGAGGATCCAAATTTGAGTAGCTTTTAGATTTTATAAAATGAGGAGAGAAAATTTAAGTGGTGAAATGCAGAGATAAAAAAAAAAAAAGAAAAGCATAAGTAAATTCTAATCTATATATGGTATGTCCTTAATTTATTCCTCTTTCAATTTTTTTTTCTTTCTCTCTCTCTCTTTGCACTTTACCATTTCTTCACTTTAAAAAAATCTAAATATGAAAATTTGAAGAATTTAGGCTTGAACAACATAATTGTGAAGCGAAAATTTTTTAGGTGCATAATTTGTACTATATTATCTTTTTAAAAAAAATACTAAAGGACCCACAAGAAAAATAAATAAGAATAAATAGTTAAATTTTATTGATTAATGTACAAAAGAAATAGCACAACATATAGCATTAAGGGTTTGTTTGGGAGGAAAAATAGAGAGAAAGGGAAGAGAAAAGAATTTAGTAATATTATTCTTGTTTGATTCTTAAAATTTTAGAGTGAAATGAATTGAAAGATTTTAAGTAAACCATCATTAACCTTTCTTCTTTATTAATTAATTATCCTAAGTTAGAAGATTTTGGAAGATCCAAATAAAGAGAAAAATGTTATTTAACCTTTCTTTTTCTTGTTTGGATAGTTAAGTGATGATTTCTCTTTTCTTTATTTAAGTATTTTTAAATTATTTAATTTGAGATAATTAAAATTAACAAAATTAAAAAAAAATTAAAAAAGAGGTTAACATAAATTCATTCTCCCTCCAAAATTTTAAAAACAAAAAAATGAAAAATTTAAATAAAATAAGTTAATAAATTTTCTTGTCGTCTCTTTCTTTCACCAGTTTTCCTCCGTCAAACAAATCCTAAAAGGAAAAAAAAAAAAAAGGCAGAGTGTACAAGGAACTACTCTTGCAAATATGGATAAATTTTGTGGGAGAGAATAAATCGTCTGGGAATTTTAGATGAATTAACGTTGATTTTATCACATACAAGTAATTGATTTTATCGCTCAATTACTTTTTGGTTTTAATTATAAAATAAATTTATACTGTCATTTATATATTTATTATCAAATTTTTTATTTAAAATAAATTTTTTTAAAAAATAAATTTATAAAAAAAATAAATTATATAAATTATATATATATATATATATATCAATCTCTAATTAATAAACTTAATAACAAAGATATATACCGTGGACCTAAATTTTTTCCTTCATTAATAATTTGCACCACTTTGGTGTATATGATAAAGAAGGCGAGAGAGAATGGATGATGGAGGGCATACTTACAAGAAAATATATTAGTTAGAACGATTATTAATTATAGGTAAGGAAAGGAATCCAATGATAGAGGAATTTAATTTTTTCCTTCAAAATCTTTTATTTATTACCAAAATCTTTTATTGCTAAAATTGTGAGTATCTCATAATTTTTATGACATGATTTACTAATGAAAGATTAATATATAGACCTAACTAGTAGTAAATGTGATTTAGTTAATGACTAATAATTTTAAACTAGTCTGTTCACAGTGTGAAATAAAGAATTATCACCTTTAAAATTCATCTTATATTAGAGGAGTGGAGAGACTTGACTTTGAGCTAAACATGTATATTAATTATTTTTTATTTTTTAAATATAAAATATAAAATAATTATTATATCATAAAATAATAACATGATTAAGTAACGAAAAATTCATATCTATACTATAGTAGTTTTAAAATTTTTTGTTATTGGTCTTCAAAATAATATATTTATAAATAAATTATCATTTGATGCATAAAAAATACACCTTGTCTTAATTTAATATTTAAAAAATTAAAATTATCAATTTCATCTTCTAAAGACATAGTATCAATCAATTTAGCCTTTATATTAGTTATATAAATGTGTTATTGACAAAAAGTTTATCATGACATTACTAGTTGTTGAACATGTCTCATTTAGTGCAAGGTCACATTTTCTCTTAAATTGATGTTACTAATGTTAACGTAAAGACTAGATTAATCGGGGCTGCACTTTTTGAGGACAAAATTAATGATTTTCATATTTTAAGAACTTAATTGAGAAAATGTGTATTTTTTAAAAGATAAAATAATAATTTACTCTGTATTTATTGATAGACATATAAAATAAAATATGAATTTAAAAAAATATATGAGGACAGTATAGAGAGTAGAGACTTAAAATATGTTGGGTGAGAGAAAAATAATTTAACTTTCTATTGATTTTTTATTATTTTAAAATATAAAACTACTATCATTTTTATATTTAAAAATTTAAAAAATTACTTATATTTAAGTACATGCCAAATTACTGATTTTTTATATGTATTAATATATTTTTTTTTTGAATATGATGTCTTTTGGTTATTGATGTTACAAATTATATATTATATAATATAAAATATAAAATAAAATATTTAATATGAGAAGAATAGATAAGAAAAAAAAATAAAGAAAATGAAAGTTAAAATAGAATAGTGAATTGTTAATTAAATTTTGATTATTTAATTTATTATTTTAAAATATTATTTTTATTATATTTCAAGAATTAAAAAAATGACATGCATAAATATGCATGTGAAACTTCAATATATTATAATTTTTTTAGATTTTATAATGTAAAATATAAAATAAAATATGTCATATAAGTACATAAAAAAATAAAGATAATAAAAAATTATAAAAAATAAAATAAATTAAATAATTTCTTAACTATATTATTTAATTTATTATTTTAAAGTTATAATGATTATTATTTTATATTATATTTTAAAAAGTAAAAAAAAATGCACATGAGCCTCTAGTTTGTGTGTGTGTATAATGACCAAAAACTTTAAAATTAAACATAATACCATAGGTGAATAGGTCCAACCAAGGCAACAGCGAACTGCAGAAAAAATAATTGAACTTTGTTCACCAAGGATACTGGGAGAGTATATACAAGTTGGGAGCATTCCGGAAAGCTTGTTTAGGGAGACTAACATGTAATTAAAGAACAAATCAAAGTCGCAACAGAATATGATACTCTCCTACATATAAGAACTGCATTTCTGGGGTGATAAGCAGTTTGAATTCCAAATTTAGAGGAAAAGGTTTTTTCCATCTAACTTCTTTGCACACTTTTAATATTAGGAGAAAGCAAAAATTAAATTTAAATCTTTATTAAGAAATGTATTTATATTGAATGTCTAATTATATTCTGAATAAAATTTATCTCTTTTAAGAACTTAAAAAAGTTGTTCATGTGAATGATTTAAAGAACCAAGATTGTAGGTGATGACATCTTCATCAAGCCTAGGTTTTGGAAGAATGTAGCAAAACTTGTATTAAAAAATACAAAAAATAAAAATAAAAATTGGTTAAAAAGGCGGGATCTCCATTCCAATTTAGACCGGCCTCACAAAAGGACCATAAGCATTATACTTCATGTTCTGAGTAGTGGGCACTGTCGTTTTGTTATTTAAGGTAAATTAATTATAGGACCACAATTAATGTAACATAATGTAATTAGCTAATTAATTCAAACTACCCCATTTCTCTATCTTTAGTACTTTGCAATGGCTAACAAGATAACCTTGAAAAATGATTTACAATATATTTTTATATTAGTGGAACACGAGGCTAATCTTGCACTATTTTTGTTACATAATGAAGCACAGAAATTAAGAAAATATATCTTAAATCCAGAAGGAAAAAAATTAAGAAATGTGTATAAAAGAACCATATACTACATTTATTGCTTGTATAATGCAATCACTTTCTTCGTTTGAGTCCTTTTAATTTGTCATGTACTGTGCCTTGGGAATATGATTGGATGGGCGGAAACAAGTCAATTCAGAAATTAACTAGCTACAGTGATATCGGAGTAACTAAATGTATTTAGATTTTTTAAAGTAAAAAAAGTAATGAAATGATAAAGTAATGTTAAAAAAAAATTAATTTTATCTATCATTAACTAGTGAAAAGCATGAACAAGGAGAAAGGATTGCTTAATCAACTACTCCACACACTCCAAGACGCATCCTCATTAATTAATGCACTATAAGACAGACGATAACAGATGGAAAACACCATTGGCAAAACTAGCCAGCTTTAGAAACTATTGTAGGCGCCTTGGTTAGTGCCTTCAGGTGCATAGCCTTTTTGCGTACGGTGGCTTTGATATTTTTCTATGAAGACTATTGGCTTTTGCAATATAAAAGGTGTTTGAGCACAGTGCCACTGCACCAGAATAATGTTTTAT
Source organism: Senna siamea (assembly GCA_031216115.1). Classification (NCBI taxonomy): domain Eukaryota; kingdom Viridiplantae; phylum Streptophyta; class Magnoliopsida; order Fabales; family Fabaceae; genus Senna; species Senna siamea. Next base: position 19,718,783 of record CM062363.1, on the reverse strand, counting down.
TTAAAGTAAATTAATTAATTATTTTATTTTTGAGATGTACATATTTTTTTAATTTAATTTTTTAAAGATAAAATATTTTAATTTAATTAAAAGATTAATTCTCAATTAATTTAATTCTTTGATTAATAAAATAAATAAGAAGTTAAATTGTAGAGTAGTACTAATGAACGTTAATTAATTATTGAATAATGAATTAAATCTTATTAAAAAATATAAATATTATATTTTGATATTGTGTAATTTGTAAAAAAAATGTCAGATTTATGAATTACATATATATTAGTTTAATATTTAAATAAATTATTAATTTTAACTAAGAAAATATTTTTATTTTTATTAATTAAATATCTATTAATATTATTTAAATAGATAAATGGTTACAAATATTTATTATTGTTATTTATTTTATTAATTAAATAAAATATGAAGAATAAAATGATAATAGTGGTAAATATAAAATCTCAGCAAGGACATTTTTGGCCTAAAATATTTAATCTTTAGCTTATGCTTTTGGCTAGAAACAAAATTTCTAATTTTTAGTTTATGCTCTAAAACTAAAAAAATTACTTCTCCTAACACTCAAAAACACTTCTAAGGCTTTTCCAAACATCTAATTTTGAAATAAGTGCTTTTGGAAAAAAAAAAAAACTTATGGGAGAAACTTTTTCAAATAGGCTCTAAATCTTGTGTGTTTTATTTTTTTTATTATCAAATTAACTAGGATCCAATTAATTATTTAATAGTCAAGTTAGCATTCGTTGAGGCCACTTTCAATTAACTTTTCATCCATTCCATTAATTGAAAACCAAATTGATTGGGAATTAATCTTTCATGGATCAAATTAAGATATTTCATTTTTTAAGGACTAAATTGAAAGAAAATACATATTTTAGGAATCAAATAATTAATTTACTATTTTATTGATAAACTCTGAAATGGTTTCTTGGTTTTCATGAATATGAATTGGAGTATAATGTTAGCTTTAAAGAATTTGATGTGTAAGATTAGTATAGTAGTTAAAATGGGGTAACCTGGCTCACACTCGTTGGCCTGTCATGGGTTGCAAGTTAGGTGAGTAGGGTTATTTTGACCTATTTTTTAACGGGTAAAAAATGGCTAAAATACAAAAAAAATTTCCCTAAAATTTAGGGTATGTGCAAATAACTTCCTTAAACTTCAAAAGTTAACTTAAAACCCCCTTGAATTTTTCATTTTATGCAAATAATATCATCTATTAAGTTTTTCATCCAAATGTTAATGGAGAGATGCCTTGTCAACTTTTATAATGCCATATAGGATATTTATCTCCATTTTAATCTGATTGGAATAAGGGCATTATTTTCTTCTCACATTTATACTCTCTATCTCTCACTTACTCACTATTACTCACTCTTTACTTGTGGGTTATAGAAAACCAGTCGAATTATGCTGAAAGAGCAATATTTTAGGAGAGAATGTTATCTCAAAGCCAAAGTGAACCCACAAAGCTTACCCATTGCAATGGAGAGCACTAAGAATAAAACACTCTTTGATAGCCATCCTTGAGCACTCTCCTTTTTCATCACCATCGATCAATGGTTGTTGGGTTGTTGGTGTGGTGGTGGTCTAAATAGCCCTACACAAAGGAAAACCATTTGAAGCCTTGGAATTTGAAAATGAACAAAAGCAAAATCAACAAAATGTATAAATAATTTATGTATTGCTTGTTTCTAAAGAAAATTTACAGAGCTAAGAACAAAACAAAATATATTCATGAACAATTCCTAATTGGAAAATGGTAAATATATTAGTAGAAGGCATTGTAAAGTGGCTACCTACAAAATCAAAGACAACAAATGGGAGAAATAAAAAAAATCAAAGAATATATCCAATTCATAGTATGTGATTCCCTGTTTTGTACTGTTTGGTTCGCTTGAAAATTTACACAAAAAATAACAGAGCATAAAAAATTTTAGAACAACCCATCAATAACACAACAAGTTAGAGAGCAAAACATCAATGAGAGATGATAAATAGATTAATAGAACACAACATTGCTAAAGTGGGTATACCCATAAAGTAAAATAGTCGAATGGTTTTCTAGTTTTCTGTATCCCCAGTAGTAAAGTTTGATTCAGAGTGAGTGGGTGAGAGATGGAGGGTGTAAATGTGAGAAGACAATAATGCCCTTATTCAACATAAGATTACAATGGAGATAAAAATTTCACATGGCATTGTAAAAGGTGACATGGCATCCCTCCATTAAAATTTGGATAAAAAAAACCTAATAGATGACGTTATTTGCACAAAATGGAAAGATCAAGGGAGTCTTGGGTCAACTTTTGAAGTTTAAGGGTGTTATTGGAACATACCATAAAATTCAAGGGAGTTATGTGCATTTTAAGAAACAAAATTAATTTGACTTAGAGAAAGTGGCGGGCCCAATGAGATCTCCAATAGTACAACAGGAGGGAACCAAAGAGACGATCAACCTGAGATCAACTAATATTGAATGGAACTGCATTTGATTGAGATTGGTGGGTTCCAATAATTTGGGCCCTTCTATGTATTGTTATGGTAGGCAACAATGGTTGTATTGATCTTTAAGCATATTAGCAAATATCAACTCCTTATGCCTGACCAAATGGTTGTATTGATCTTTATTGCATAATAACTACAAATAACACAATTGAAAATAGTACAATACAAAAATAACATCATACAATTACAATGTCTCAAACTCTACAATATAACAAAATCCAAATTAAATTATCAAACCAAACAACTTAAACATAAAATAGAATTGTTCAAATTTTCAAGTATGAGTTAACTCATTTTCATTATTTAGTTTATAGGTTTTTTTATTATGATTAATAGGTTCTTCCTTTTTATGAATTATACAAAAATTAAAAATAAACATAAATGGGTAAACTCGCCACCTATACTGGTTGGTTTGTATAACTTACATATTAAATAAGTTGCGTAAAAAAAAATCCATAGTTATGAGTTGGAAAAATGAAAAGCTAACCTAACATCTTGGTAGATTAAATAGGGAAATTTGGTGGATTGGACTTGTTTTGACTACTATAAGAATTAGTCATACAAGCAAAAGGTAGTGTATTACATATATTTGTTATGCTTTAGTAGGTACTATATTTGAATTGGGATGTGTAATGATAGTTTTTGTAAATCCTAAAATAAATATCACTAAATCAAATTTAACGACTGCTAAATTTAGCAAAAAAAAAAAGTTATTCACTTGTGTTTAATGTTAGCTTTAAACTAGGATAAAATGCACAATACTCTATTATACTTTAGCCTACGTGCACATAACCCTCCTGTACTTTTAAATGTGATCTAAAACCCCTTGTACTTTCAAAATGTTACATGAAACTCATTCCATCCAATTTTTCATCCAAAAATTAACGACAATGAATACATCAACATATAGGATGCCAGATTGGAGTAAATAGTTAAGCCATCAACCTCTGAAGTTTAGCTTAGAGGTCATCCTCTGTCATTAAAATTATGTTTATGCTCTCCCTACCTTTTTTGTTTAGTTTTTATTTTCCATTAATTTATACCGTATCAAGTTTTTACTTTGAGAAATTAAAACTTAGCTTTCTCTCTCTCTCTCTCTCTCTATATATATACATATATATTAAGAAAGAACTTATTGTAGAAAAAAATAAAAAATTTGTTCTTATTGTTGTATCTTGATTTACTATAAGATGCTAACATATATAGAGACCTCAAGTCTGGTAAGTCAAGTCCCTTTGAAATTAGGAAAAGATAAATATATAATCTCTAGAATCAAATCCCTTAATCATAGGAATACAGGATAAAGAAGATAACAACTATATCTTCCTACAAACAAGGAACTAACTTGCTAACAATAAGAAAGAAATATTAATACTAATAAATAAAGAAATAAAGAAATAAACATAATCATATCCTTATCACAGCAAAAATAGAATCTTGTCTGAGCAACAAATTCATGTAGATTTTGCAACAATCAACACTTACATGTAAGTTTTTTAAGTGTGATATTAAATTCTTGAATAACATGGGAAAAATTTTTAAACATGGAAAATATTGAATACAATTTTGACAAAAATACCTTTATATTTATTGTTTATATGTAATTTAATAAGTATTTATTTTTTTATAGAAATTGATAATTCCAATGTATAAAATATTATTAACCTTAATTTAATATAACTTTTATCTATTTCTTGCAGGGAAAATGCTAATATAGAGCTTGATTGGAAGCCCAAAGTGCAAATGAAATTTGATAGCATGGAGAGTGCTTGAAAATTTTAGTCTAACTATAGTGGTAAAAAGGGATTTAGGTTTAGGAAGTCATATTCTAATAAGAACAAAAAAGATGGTATGATAACTTCATGTAGATTTGTTTGTTGTAAAGAAGAGCTAAGAGGAAAAGATAAGAGAGATTATTTAATATTTAATCCTTGATGTTAGACAAGAACAGATTGCAAAGTGAGAATATCCCTTGCTCTTTTGAATGCAAATTTGAGAGTTAATGACTTAATATAAGAGCACGATAATGTACTTTATCTCACAGAAACTACACAAATGCTATCTTATCTGTGTAATTTGTTTGATGTTTAAGCACATGAAATTGAGTTGGCAGGTAATTTTGGGATTCAACAACAAGCAAAATTTTCACTTATAAGCAAGCATGTCGAGGGCAAAGCTAATCTTGGATATATGTTTGGATCAAAAGAACTATCTTCTCACTTGATGTAACATTCGCTCCTAATGTGATTAAGAGATGTTTATTAGTTGTTAATTTAAATTTAAATGTTTGTGTATGTTGCATTAATTGCATATAGTTGGATTAGTGTAGGGACTTAATTGAAAGAAAGAAAAGCTAAGTCAAAGAGTGGCCAAGGACCTAATTGAAAAGGAAAAGTTCAGCTAGGCTAAATTCACCAAATGCCCAAGGACTAAATTGCAATTATCCACACTTAAAACTTCAAGAACCCTAAAACCCTAACCCACATAACTCACACTTAAGCTTTCTAGAGAGAGAAGGGAAAGAGCAAGTAGAGAGAGAAAGGGGTGAGTTAGGGCAAAAGGGAGGAGATTTGCTGAAGGAAGAACAGATTTGAGGCTGGGAATTAGTTCTACAGCAAGAGGAGGATCATTATAACACACTATACACGCCTATGATTCAATAAATCAAGGTAGCAACTCAACCCAAAATCCCATTTCTGAAATATGCAGCAACTTGCTGATAAATGTGACTTTTGAATGTTTTAAGTTAAGTCTGGGGTTTAAACCTACATTCTCTATGTTTTTAAATGCTATTAGGTGATGGTTGCTAATTTGTTATGCTTATTTATACTTGTCATTGATGGTGAAAGTGGGCTTTTGCCCTAAGTGCAAAAATGTGGTTTGATCTTAGCTTTGAGATATGTTAAGTTGAGTTTTTGGTCTATTATATATGCTAAATGATGTTTAAATGTTGGCTTTGAGTTTATGGCTTGAGAAAATAGCTTGAGAACATGTTTTTGGGGGTAAAACTATAGGTGAAACAATGATTTTTAGAATAGACTGAGCGTTAGCAGTTGACTGCTAGCTTTGGAAGTTAACTGTCGTGCTCATCCTCTGCCCAAAAATCAAGACAGAATGCTAGGAGTCGACTGCCAACACTTGGAAGTCGACTGTCATGTTTTTCATTTTTCAAAATTTTTTTTAAAAATCTAGCAACTGACTGCCAACCCCTGGGAGTCGACTGTCGAGGCTAGTAGTCGACTGCTAAGCCCTTAGCAGTTAAGTGGTAGCTCTCGGCCAAGATAGGAGAAATTGGATAGTAAGCTAGCAGCCAACTGCCAGCTCCCTAACTTGGATAATGAACTTAATAATCATTTTAAAAGGTAAATAGCCTAAGGTATCACTCAAAATAATGATCTAAACCTGAGATGTAATGGATAACATACAAGAGATTGAGTCACGAGTGACTTGGATGATGAGATCCTTGTGATAGTGAAATAAATAGAGCAGAAAACATAAGAAAGAGAGAGGAAATAGGAAAGTATTCTAAACATATGCCTTAATGGTAGATAGGGTCATGGTCGAGTGACTGATTGTCGGTATGGAATGGCCGTTGAGAATTCTACAGTTGTGCCATGAGTTAGGATGGTTAAACATCCCCTTAAACTTAGATGATTTTGAAAACACCATGATGGTTGTGAACTTTAAGTTAGTGTCATCTTCTAAAGGCCAGTAAGAAACACATACTTAGAGTTAAGCATATCCATGGGCATGAGTTAAATTACCCTAGTGTATATATTAAAGAATAGCGTATCGAGAGTGTAATCTATCAGAAGGGCGTGGTGACTCCATAGTCCTATGATTTGCAAAAGTGAAGTAGATAAAACCTGTCCAAAATCGGACAATGATCTCATGAGTAGATAACTAGTCCCGTTTAGGGAAGGGAGAAGTTATGTAGAGCTGACAACCATCCCGCTGGTTATGAAATGGTACTTGGATCTGACTGAGTGATGCCTCAGATAGTACAAAACCTTTTAGAGTGGCTAACTAGTCACATACTCATTCATGTATGTAGTGTTATATGGAGTTGTTCGTTGGACGACACTCCCGATAACTCTTATATTATGTTATTTTTCCTGCTCGTATTTAATTGTAAAGACATGATTATTACCCTATGAGATGATGAAGAGTGGACATCCTATTTTGAAAGTTTATATGTTTAAATGCACATGCATAAATATGAGTGCATGACATGAGAATATGCTGCATGCATTGCATCCCCATAATATGTGTTATGTTTTTATGATCAAAGAATATAGAGATTTCCATATAAATATAGTGGTACAAGTTAGAGGTTTTCAAAGACAGGTTGCATTGCTACTGAGATTCATTTCTCACATGAGTGCTGGTGTATACCAGGTGTGTAGGTTCCTTGGTTGGAGGAAGAGGTAAGAAAGAGAGAAGTATCCTTCATAGGGTTACCTAAAACTATTTAATTTGGATAGTATGAGCCCATAATTAATTTATACTAGTCCTTCTAATTTTTGGAAAGACTAGTAAAGAATATCTCTTATATAGCCTATATTGATTTAGATGTATATGGATTAGTCTAAATTTATGGATACAAAATTTGATGGGGTTATGAGTGGTAGGATTGTTGCCTCCATACCCTAATGAGTTAAGTTAAAGTTAAGGAATGAGTATTTATGCATATTTGTGTATAGCTACATAGGATGAATTATGTATATGTATTTGATTAGATATTTCACTTCGACATTACGAGAGCCCTAGTGTAGAACCCAACCTAAATGGCACTCAATTAATCAACTTGATAAAAGTTTAAAATTTACTCAAGTAGAAGTAACAGTACTATTAATATATATATTTATGTATTATATCTTTTAAAGAACTAAAAGGAACCATAGGCTAAGTGAGTGTTATGGGCATTACACTTGATGGTAAAAGAGTTTGATGTACAAGGAAGCAGGTTTTTTGTTGTGTTATTTCCAAGAACAGTTCTCAAAAAATTCATCTTCTTTTCATGAATATCAAATGGATACAAACAAAGAAATAACTATCATATTAAGCCAATAAAAGAATTGTACTTGACTATGGTTACTTTGGTGAGGTTGTATCTTAACACAACATATTGCACTAATAATGCACGTAGGCCGCTCGCCTTGTTTGCAAGATTTAATAATCATAGAGGAGTGGTTCTTTTTTTGGTTGCATTGTTATATAATGAGACAAAAATATCATTCAAGTGTTTATTTGAGACATTCTTGGAGACACATAATAAAAAAAAAAAGCCTCCGAACATGGTTAATGATTAGGATAAAGCAATGGCTAAAGCCTTACATGAGGTATTTTCTAACACATCTGACAAATTATACACATGGAATCTAATGTAGAATGACATCAAACACTTAGGAAACTTGATGAAGCATGGGTCTCATTTCCTACGAGACTTCAAGGCTTGTACATATAGGTATGAGGAGGACATATATTTTGTAGCGGCTTGGAGTTGGATAGATTACAATGTCCATGAAAACACATAGATAAGATCAGTCTATACTTTGAAAGAAAAATGTGAAGCTTTTTTTTTTTGTTAAGAGAGTCTTTACATTAAGCATACAGAGCATACAATTTAATGAGAGATTGAATGTAGATATCAAAAGGTGCATAAATTTAGATGTCAATATGATTTAATTCTTTGAAAACTTTGAATGAGTGGTAGAAGATAAAAGATATAATGAATTGATGTATGAATTAAAGCAAGAAAAGAGTTACCAATATTGAAATGTCCAAACTTGCCTATGTTGAAACAACTTACAGCAGTCTACATTCCTATAATTTTTTACATGTTCCAAGATCAATTTGACTTGAAGGAGGCTTCTTATGTAAATAAAAGAAGGGAAAGTGAGACATTGGTTGACTATTTCACTGATATTTTTTACCACAAAGGAGATTTAATAGTTTTGCTTCATCCTCTAGAGAAGTTAATTTCTTGCCGATGTAGGAGGTTTAACACATGGTAATTGTGTTGCCATGTTTTGGAAGTGTTCATTATCAATGATGTCAAGATACTTTTGAATAAGTACATTTTGAAAATGTGGAAAAAGAAGGCCAAAATAGTTTTATACATGTTGTTAAAGGGAAGGAAGTTGAGGAAAACCCAAAATTAGGTCATACACTTCAATATAGAGACCTTTTCCAAATGCTTATCAAGCTAGCTTTCAAAGTTTTGGGTTGTGAAGAAGTCTCTTTAGTCTGTAAAGATATGGATGAAGTGACCTAGAAAGTCATGACACGTTGTTTGGGGAACATAAATGTAATAAACAAGAGAGACAATCCTATAGCATCTACTAGCATCGACATGTCACAAACAATTGGTATCAAGAAAATACATAGACTTAAAAGAAAGAGGTGTCTTAAGAGTTGGATTGAGCTTCAACGTCTAAAAAGAAAGGCTTTAACATCCAAGTCATAACTAATTGTTACATATTCCCGAAGTGAACAATTCACAATAAGTACATCAATTTAGTTTATATCAAAGTTGTGGATACATAATTAATGTGCCTCCACTTTTCTTGTAAGACATTAGAGCTTCCAGTCTAGTGCAATATGAGAATTTATGTAGAGATTATCATCAATTTAGTTTTATGAGATTATTAATGGTAAGATTTTTAGTGGCAATCAATTTACTTTTACTTGTAGGATATTGAGCATTTTGTGTCTTATATTTTTGTTTTATTTACATAGGAACCCCTTAAAGGACCGGTCTCTCTTGGAGGATCGGAGTTTAGTGGTGAAAAGTTATGATGAAGTTGGGACTTATTTTTGCATGCTTGTAAATGGTTCATGATACTTTTATATGCTTAAATGTAATACATGATGTAAAAGTTCTTATATTGAAAAATATTTCTAAGAAATTCAATAGAAAATATATATTTTTATTGAAAATAAGTAATCTCCTGCAATGATTATTTCTCAATCACCATTCCAATTACAAAATCCCAATTTCCAATTACCATCCCAATTACAAAATCTTGATTCTCAATGACCATTCCAATTATAAAATCTCAATTCCCAATTACAAATCCTAAGAAACATTAAAATGGCAGAATAAGCTTTGAAACTTAATTCCTAATTACCATATGAATTACAAAATTTTTGTCTCTCTTCCATCCATTATTGACAATAAAAAAAAAAAGCTTTGACACTTGATTCCATTGTCCATTGAAAATAACACCAAAACATCATCAAAATGGCTAACATCACAAATTAGCAACGTACATATAGGAAAAATAGAAGCAAATTGTAGCATATAAAAGAAAAAACATAAGCACAACAAACAACAAAACAAAAAGAAAACAATAGTAAGCAGACAAAAAACAAACTATAGTAGCTACATACATAATGCCAAATTTTTTCAAAGGTAGATACACATATTTGGAAATGACTTGAGTGCTTTCAAGATGAACTAATAAATGTTCATGCAATTAAAATATGCAAGAGTTAAGATATATGCAAATCCAACAAAAGAAACATGACATTTTTTGTGGCAAATCCAATAAATTTATGTGCAGGCACACTTTCAATCATAGGGTGATATTGGAACACAAATTCGAAGAGCATGAATGTCAACGACAACTACTATATTGAAATACAATGATAAAATGATGCAAAAAAAAAAGAAAAAAAAAAGAAGAAAACTCACCCCTTTATTAGGTTTTTTTCTTACTTATTATAAGAGAAAGTTCAATCAAGTTACCTTCTCCAAGTTACAAAAAAGTTCATCAATAAACTAGTAATTTCATATTATATAATAACCTAGCACTTTATAATGTAATGGGGTTAATAATGAATAAATAAATAAATAACAAACCAATTTTTAAGGCAACCAAGGAAACAAAATTACAAATTAGAAGGGGAAAAAAAAAAGCTTTAAATCTTCAACTTGAGCTTTCCTCACAGGAATCCCATGAATGCATGAAACTATTAACAATAACACAAAATATGAATCATAAATCTACTTCTCTATTAAGTGACAGTGACAATACATAGTCAAATTTGAGAACAAACCATTTAAAGCCATAAAATTATACTTGTTCTACATTAATAAGTGGAACCTTACCCTCTTGATAGTTATCTTTTTTAAATACCCCTATATCACCCTTTCTTCCATATTATTTATAAAAAAAAAGAAAACCACCGCATTAGATTTAATCATAGGTGTGTAGGGAGAGCTATTGTACTCTCAATGCTAATACACCAAGATAAAGGAAAGAATAAGTGCAAGAAACATAGGTGTCCTTAAGCTACTTTTGTGGGTATTAAAATTGTGTTGGTATATATATGTAAATGACAAATACATTCCATGCAAAAAAAGTGCACAAAGTTCAAGTATTTTTCCTTCCTTCTCCCTATTATTTTCCCATTATTTTCCTTCAAAATTTATTGCAATGCATATGAGATATTGATGTGGAAAATTGAGTAGTACTATAACTAACCATAAAAAGTTACATTGCTACCATTATCTTGTGACACTTGATCAACTAGATTGTTATCTAACCTTGCATTGATAAAAATGGACATATCAACCATCCCATGATGAATAAAATAGTAAATTAAAAAGAAATAATAGTAATCTTTAGTATGTCAACCTTCATTTTGGTGATATGTATGAATTTTGAGCATGATATCTTTAAATTATGCTACTATCTCAGTAGATTGAGAAAGAATCAACAAGTGATTAACATAACCATCAGTAGGCTTTACTTGAGGCGCCTTTTTTGCATCTACTTTGGACTCTTTATCATGATGATCCTTGTGCTTCTTCTCCATCCTCTTAGGAACTTCTCTATGTTGTACCTTTCCATTACCATCTCCTTCATATGTGTTGTATGACACTAGTTTTTCAATAGTTGCCATTGTAAATCAGTTTGTTGCTGGTATGGATGTGCAATTTCATTTAGATTCAACTTTTCATAAAAATTTCTTAACTTCTTTTTTTGCCGATCATGTTTAAGTTGTTCACTCTATGCAATTGTCATCTTTAAATGGGTTGAACTATAAATAGAAATTGAACTCAAAACAAATACCAATTTTTATATTACAACTTGCATGCCAAAAGAACAAGTTCTTAATAATTCATATGCAAACAGGCTAAGTATTTGCTTATTGTTAAATCAAAATACAATAATATTATCATCATCTTAATAGTTGGCATCACTAATTGGAAAACCATAGTATGTAAGTGATACTTCGTATATTTAGAAATTGCAGAAGAAAGGAGATGAAAGGCACTTGAGAAAATGTTGTAGGAAGCACAAAGGCTTAGAAACTAGAATCAATGAGCGAATACTCTTACTCAAGAGATTTCAATGGCATCATTTTTTTGTTCTCTCAAACCTAAAGGAAAATCAAGCAGACAACGATGATGAAGGTGCTAAAAAATCACCCAAATGATGCATTTTAGGTATCAATGGGATGCATTTTGATTATATATTTGCAAAAAAAAAAAAATTGTTTCACTAAATTGAAAATGATGCATTTTGGGTATCCATTGATGCATGGCAGGAGGTAAGCCATTGGAAGTAAGCCACACCCCTTTTTATTTTCAAAAAGGACAAAAAAATCTTAAGAAAAAAAAATATTTTTAGTCATGTTGGGATATTTTTAACTACACATAATAAGATTTTGATAATGCAATTGTTTGTTTTTATAACAGTAGTTAATATGATATATCATATATGTTAGGCTCTTAAAACTCTAAAGCAAACATTTTAAACTTCTAAATTGAAATTAAGATATGTGGATAAAAGTTTTACAAAGAGCTCAAAATACTTTATTTTTTTTAAAAAAAAAAAGCCTAACACATTATTTGTTTATCAATATCCTTTGGCCAAATGTTTAGCCTAATTATGAAATACACTTTTAACCAAAGTAAAATTGATCTTACCTCAAAAGAGTTTTTAAATAATGCACATTAGCAATAATTATAAACTTTACAAAAATAAAATTAAAGGCTACATGTGCATTCTGCTGATCTCACTGACACCATAATAGAGAAAGAAAAAGTATTTCTACTACAAACACGTGACTTAAGGTGGAAGTTTAAAAAGAAAAAAGAATTTTTTAATCTTAAGTATTGAAGAAGTCTCACTTTATCCAAGACAAAAGGAAGAAATCAGCAAAGAGGCTACTTCCAACGTACAAAGCACTCTTTAGCCTTATACTTCCAAGCGTTTGTTCCTTTGTAAATGAAGTTTTCCCCTTTGCCAAGCTTCAAATGTCTTAAGTTTGATAAGGGATCATCTAGCAGTAATTTTTCATCTTTAAATTAAGCTCGCAACACCTTTCTAGCATTAAATACACTCTCCAATTGATAGAAATCAAATATCTTAAATTCTGGTGTATTCTCTATTCAAAAGGTGAAGTGGTTGAGTAAATTGAAAATATTGTAAGAACACTTCCCATCCTTTTGAATTTTTTTCATCTATGCTTTATTGCTTCTTTTCGAGTTATTTGGTTGTTAAGATTTTATTGTGACTTAAATTCTCTTCATCTTAGTTATATTGTATCTAGGTTTTTGGTAGAGAACTTGAGATAGAAATTTGGTGAGTTGATTAGCTTTTTGTTTACAAATCAGTGGGTTGTTGGATTTTGATTTTTGGTTTTCCATTTTTAAATACTAAAAGGTGTAAAAACAAGTGTGTTGAGCATTTATAAGGGTTTTCAAGTGTATACTAGCATAAAAGTACTGTATGTTGATCCCCTTAGTAAGGTTACCTAAGAGTATTTCTAGTGAATTTCCTAGGTTATTTTGGAGCATGTTCTAGGAGTCTTGTTTAAATACTTATGGGTGTAAAAGCAACATATGTTGATCCTTCATAGGGTTTCTAAGTGTATATTGACATAAAAGTGGTGTATGCTGATCCCTTGGAAGAAAGTTACTAGGTTGTATTTTTTAATGATTTTCCAATTAGTGAACTCCATTGCTTTGTGCTTGGGTGAAGGATGTAGGATCATAGTTTTGATTTAAACCTCTATATATTTTGTGTGTGATTCTCTCTATACCTCTACTCACCATTAACCTGAAAATATTTCTAAAGTAGTTACCAAACTTAAGGTTTTCCTCTGTTAAAATTATCTACTTTAAATACTAACTTCCAATATACACCTATCCAACGACTTTGTAAATATGTGAAAATCATGTTTGTCAAAAGAAAACTAATTTAACCCCCTTCTTGGTTTATTATCTAGCTAACAAGTCCTAATTAATCCTTGAGTAATCAAATATATTTAGAGTCAATAAATCAAACATTTTATGCCAATATCGTAATTAGAAATATCTGGAGTCAATAAATCAACATCAGAATCTTCTAGAAGTATACGCAATTTAGATTAAGGCCATAAAGTGATCAAGTTGAAGACTCTTGAGTAGATTATGTTTTCCATAAATGAGTAATGAGTCTAACATAGGTTAAATTGTTCATTCCCCTAATGCTCACACATCTCATACTACAAGCTTTATAATTTTGTCATGAACTGACTTATAACACCCTGCCCCTACAAGTACTAATAACATACCAACCTTGTATAGGCAATGTGTTACTCACTTATTTCTTTCTCTCACTACCCGGGTTTAATTTTAATTACTACCCCAAGATCCTTTATTAGTTTCATTTCCTTGTTCAGGTTTAGGATTTCACTTAGGTATCTCATTCATATACGTATGTTAGCAGAAGTATATAGCATACATGATAAGATATAAGCAATTACACATACCAAATTCTAGAAAAGTGTGGGTTTTAGAGATAATTATACTATCTCATAGAGGTCACTAATAATTACTTATACAATATATATTCAATCTCCTATATAATATACTTACTAACTCTTTGGCAAAACAAGCTAAAGGATTAGTAGGTCACATCAAAGAGACTACTACTCATCCATTAACTTAAATCGCTAGGCTATAGATGGTACATCTAAAGTTTATATCATCTCTTAATTGATCCTTAGGGAATATTCGAGGCCAAAAACCTTGAATATCTCAATCTCTACCTTTACTATAGGTGTATACCCAACCATTTGGACACATCAACACACATGTGAGAAATAATCCTACTAATCAAGAGAGATCAGGTTAAAAAATATTGTTGAAGGTTCCAGTTGTGAGAAAGGCAAAAAACTCTTGCATTTAGCTCATAATTCATAAATACTTTTAGATTTAGATTGGATGATATGCAATAACTATACGTTGCCATATGTCATGTTCTGGAAATGTATAATAATATCTTTCATGGGTTTTCTCATGCTTCCCATAATCTAATACCATAATATAGCCATTCATATAGTTGGTTTATAGTTCCCAAGGTAGGCCTGCATAAGGGGTGAACCAAAAGCAACTAATCCCTCATACTAACTTTTACATACTTTTCCTCTTTAATGCATATTGTGTGAGTTTCATTGTGCGGTGTTATCACTTATACCCCTAAAGCATTCCTCATTTTACCTAGGTATTAGTATCCAATACTCCTCGGTATCCCCTAGTTTACCCAACTATCAATATCCAATGCCCCTGGGGTATCCTTTAATTTACCCAAGTACAAATATCCAATACCCTTAGGATATCCCTTAGTTTATCTAAGTATTGATATATAATACCCCTAGGGTATTCTTTAGTTTTACCAATGTGTTAATATTCAATAACCTTAGTGTATCCCCTAGCTTACTTGGGTATTGATGTTCAGTACCCCCAGGGCATTCTCTAGTTTATCGAGGTATTTATATCCATTGTCTCATCTCATTAGTTATTATATAGCGAGACAATGCTACTTAAGAATAATCTTCTAGTGGCATACCTCGATAATATATACACTAGCCTGATAGGTTCCTCAATTATTTTTGGATTAACTCTAAGTAAGTAACTCTCTAACTGCTAGAGTCAACTAGCTTAAGGTTAACCATGTGTTTTCACAATTCTTTCTAGGTTTGAATAGATGTTTTACCATCCAAATTTATGGCTTAACCTAGGAATTTTTGACATTCATCCTATATCGACTACCGATCATTCATATGGAACCTATCTAGACTAGAGCATTCAAAAAGAGCACTTATACTTTTCTCCTTTAGTAATTTTCCATGTAATATTGTTCCATATTGCTTCTTAGATGCATTTATATGGATTTGGTATGACTTCCTAGCTTTCACATGATATTTGGGGGAGAAAAAAGGCCATTTCTCACAAGGGGGGCTGGAAGTCGACTTCTGTGAACAAGTAGTTGACTTATGTGACTGAAGCAATCAACTTGTAGCTTTCTTCTAAAAAGGTAGGCTAGGCAGAGAGTAAACAATCAATTTCCTCAAGTAACTTTTAAACTCTTAGTAAGCAATTGACTTCCTTGATAGAGAATTCGACTTCTTGAATCTGGACCGACATTTATGGGTTTCAAGAACATGAAAGTCTACTGCCTTCATGAAGAAGTTAACTTCTTTCTTCTTACCATGCATAAAAAACCATATTTTAACCCATTTTGGACCCTGAAAACTTTGGGTTTTCATTACAAATCATTTATAAACCCTTTTCCCTTTCCAAAAATATTAACATAAACCAAAACCAAGTTCTATTAAGCTAGGAATCAAGCCAAACCATGAAACCATGTTCATAAAGGAGGAAGAAAGCAATCAATTTTTCTTTTAATAATTTATAGTAATTCGACCACATGCATGCATAAGAAGGCACACGCCTAGTATTTAAAATAAAGAATACAAGCTTACGTCTTCCCAAAAAAAATTAAAACCATAGATTTGGTCAATTTCCTCAAAACAACCAAAATGGGTTTTTCAACTAAAAAGGGGAAGATGGAATCTCTGTTCTTTTCACTCAATGGGGCATCCTATATAATGCTATGGAAATAAATCTCGTGCCAAGAACCAACTTAATAGAGAATTCTATTTCTCTCTTAAGTCAAAAACTAAATACCTCACCTAGAAACACATCTGGATATTACCTCACTATGGTTATTTGATTGAGTTTCTTCTATAATTCCACGTTAGAAGAACCTTAAGAAACTTGTTTTCTGTTTCCCATCCTTAATATCCCTGATCAAGGTAATGGTGTTTATCAAGGTCATAGATTTATTTTTATAGTTTAGGACTACATCATTATTAGTTAACTAACTCATCCCAAGAATAACATCTATATTAGACATTGTAACACCCCCAATCCTATAATTCCTTTTACTTAATTAATTCATTAATATCACATAATGTAGGATTGGTGAGTTACTACTACCTTTATCCGAGTAAATTTTTAATTCTTACCAAGTTAAATAATTAAGTACTACTTGTTTGGGAATTCTACACTTGGGTTTCTCACGTAATATCACAGTGAAAATAATTTAAATAAAACATATAGATAATATATATATTTTCATTCACATATATGATCCATTTACATTCATTATAGTTTTAGTGCAACTGACATATACCTATAGATATGTGATAGTGTCAACTAGGATAAAGAAACAACAAGCCTGTCACTCATACCCATTTAACAAAAGACTGCTAGTGGATTCCTAGCTCACATATCCTAATAAATATGTGCCCTCTCTATGTACACCCAAAAATCATCATTCTAATCCTTTCAAAATAATGACAAAGAATCAAGGTATAGGGCATGTCAAAACACTATACAATACCTAACACTCCATAAAATCAGGGTATAGGAGGTACTTCAAACATAAAAATAACTCATAATTCCTTAATCACTAGGAAATATCCTAAAAACGGTATTTTCACCATTTCCACATTTATCTCCAACAACACTTGATATCTAGGCATATGATACAAACCAGCAATAACAACCTAATTCTAAAAGCTATTGACCTATGCCACTGTACTTTTACGAAAAACACTATATTCTTCTTATCATCAATTAAAACATTATGCCTATTAGGATACAATGCATGAATCATATAGTTATATCATCTCATGTCTCATACTCATATTATGCATGTCATAGAAAATCATCACATATCCATTTAGCCAGATATATAGATTATCAAATTATATTTCATATCCATCAAACAGGATATATTATGATACATATCCATCATACAAGATATATATATCACATCATAATGGTAACAAGGAATCTCATAGAAACAAGAGCACAAATAAGGAAATAAGAGTATATTCTCATGGCCAACGCCAAATCATAATCATCATAAGATCATACCAAGAGAAATTAGGAAAGTCGCCGAGCAAACAACTCCTAATATACAACCCTCACTCATAGGTGACTATCTCGTAGTCCATGACTACCCGCAGTTCTCAACTGCAATATATTCATAATCCGCTACATGCTAAAGCGTCCCTCAGTGAACCCAAGTACATCAATCCACAACACCCCCACGAGGGTCCTTGTCCACCGCTCTGACAGATCATTCCCCACCTCCAAGAACCACAGGTTCCTTGCCCACCTCTCTAGCAAATCCCTCCCTGTATATCTGGGATTATTGTTCTTAAAAAAATCATTTCCCCAAAAAACTATTTCTAAATCTATAGACTAGGGTGATTTGGCTCATACCATGGTTATGTATAAATTTAAGTATGTGAATCATTTAATTGGTTATAGGGGAATTCACTAACTTAAAATTAATAACCACCACGGTGTTTTTAAAATTATTTAATTTAACTGTGGAAATGCCCTAATTATTTTCCCATACCAACAACTACTCACTTAATATGTACCTATCTACCACTATCCATAAACTAGGAATACTTTCTCATTTCTCTTGTAATTCTTATACTCATTCCTTTTTAATTATCACATCATTCTTGCTCTATTTCTTTTATTATCCACCCTCTTGTTACCCATTATACATTCTAGGTTTAAATCCCTTATTTGAATGAAGTTTTAGACTAAGTATGTTTCAAACTAGGTCATTGAGTTCATTTTTCCAAAATAAAGGCCTACCAATCGACTTCCACCTTTCTGACAGTCGACTTGTAGCTTATTACCTTAAAAATTTCCAAACTTGAGGGCTACTAGTCGACTGCCCTGAGATCGAAAATTGGCTACTCTATTCTTGGCAAATTTCCAGAAAATATAAGCATGACAGTCGACTTTTAGCCTCCTGAAAATTGATTGCTAGCACTCTGAATGTGTTTCTGGGCAACTGAAGAGCACAATAGTCAACTAGTAAGGCCTACAAGTCAACTGCTACATTATGCTCTATTTTTCAAATCCTCCATTGACCTGAATTTTTGCCCAAAAATTAATTTTTGATTCATTTTTAACCCTCATTAACTCAATACCAGTGTGTAAGCATCATTTATCACATATAAATAGCCTAAACTACCATTTAATCTCACTCAAATCTTTGATTAAAGCTTATTTTCACACAATAGGTAAAAACCCATGTCCTATAATATG
The DNA here is from genome assembly GCA_031216115.1 of Senna siamea. Classification (NCBI taxonomy): domain Eukaryota; kingdom Viridiplantae; phylum Streptophyta; class Magnoliopsida; order Fabales; family Fabaceae; genus Senna; species Senna siamea. The sequence goes on along the minus strand of CM062363.1, from coordinate 19,699,834 downwards.
ATATCCACATGCATAAGTATATTCATGCAATTTAAAACACTCAATAGCATTCAAAAACACCAAGAATATAATTTTAATCCCCCTCTTACTTTAAACAATAGCAAAATCATCATTTTCATCAATATGAATAGTTTTTCAAAATTAAAGGAATTGGGTTGTTTTGCTACCTTATTTCGTGAAATAACTGGTATAAAATTATCAGATGAACTCCTAGATTGCTCAGCTACCAACTTCTTGCCTCAATTCACTATAAAAATGCCAATTCCTTTGTAAATTCCCACTTTCTCTCCCTAAAACGTCCCTCACTCTCTCTCTAGAATTCTGAAGTGAAGATGAGGAAATAAAGCTTTTGAGTTTTAGCTCTATTTATAGGTGGTCTAAGAGTTGTCATTCTTATCTTAATTCTGGATCATTCAGCTCAAAATAGCAAATTCCCCAATCACACGCCAAATTACCATTTTGCCCTTAAACCAATGGTGGAAAAATTTAAAATCCTAATAGCTACAGTAATTCTTTTGGCTAATATTACGATATGCTTCCCTCAATTATGGAAAGTTTACAGAGCTTCTTCCACTCAACCTTTTTCCTCTCATTTAAGTCCCCGCTCTTTTCTTTTCAATTTAGTCCTTGACTCTAATGCAACAAACACAAGTATTTAACTTATTTAAAATTAACAAAACATCTCTTAATAAATAAGAGGAGCAAATGTCACATTTCTCCGCTCCTTAAAAAAAATTTTGTCCTCGAAATTTATACATACCTATTCAAAATTTTTTGAAAAACTTCTTCTCATCTCCTATTCTTTTTTCTAGGTTACCTCTCGTGGTGAGGATTATCCCATAATACCTTTACTAGTGGAATAGTCTTGTTCCTTAGCTACTTGACCTCAGTACCAATGATTCTTAAAGGTCTAGAATGATAAGTCAAATTATCTTTTAAGTGTACTATACTAGCATTGAGAATATGTGAAGAATCAGGAATATATTTACGAAGTTGAGAAACATGAAAAACATTGTGGAGATTAGACAAAAATAGAGGCAATGCTATTCAATAAGCAGATGAACCAATTCTTTTCAGAATCTGGTATGGTTTAATATATCTAGGATTCATTTTCCTGGACTTAATAACCTTACCAATACTAGTAACTGGAGAAACTTTGAGGAAAACACAATCTCCTTTTGTAAATTCTAAGAGTCTCCTCCTCTTATTAGCATAACTTTTCTGTCTATCTTGGGCCTTAACCATCTTTTCTTTGATCATCTTTATTTGATCAGTAGTTTGTCAAACTAATTTTGGCTCTAAAATTTGTCTTTCTCCTATCTCAAATCAACATAATGGTGATCTACACTTTCTCTTATATAAGGCTTTATATGAAGCCATTCCTATATTAGAGTAGAAACTATTATTATATGAAAATTCTACTAGGGGTAAAATTTTATCCCAACTTCCCTTTTGCTCTAATGTACAGGCTCTAAACATATCTTCTAAAGTTTAGATAGTCCTTTTAGTCTGCCCATCAGTTTAAGGGTGATAAGCAATATTGAAATTTAACTTAGTTCCAAATGCCTCTTGTAAGGCTCTCTATTATCTAGAAGTAAACTTAGGATCTCTATCAAATACTATACTAGTGGATACTCCATGGAGTCTCACTATTTCTTGTATATACAATTAGGCCAACCTATCTAATGAAAAATTCATTTTGATAGGTAGGAAATGTGCAGATTTAGTCAGCCTATCAACTATCACCCAAATTACATCATTTCTCAACTGAGTTCTAGGTAAACCCACCACAAAATCCATGAAAATTTTCTCCTATTTCCATTTAGGAATCTCTAAAGGTTGTAACATTCCAGCAATTTTCTAATGTTCAATCTTCACCTGCTAGCATACTAGGCATTTAACAACATACTTAGCTATGTGCTTCTTTATACCTAACTACCAAAAATTTTCTTTCAAATCTTGGTACATTTTAGTGGCACCAAGATGAATAGTATAGTTGCTTTTATAGGCTTCCTCTAAGATTTTATTTCTTAATTCTCCTGATTCTAGGATATATAATCTATTTTGGAAGGTTACTACCCCATCTGCTTCTTTCTTGAATTCCTTTGAGTCTTTTAAGGACTTTAAGAATTCATCTTCCCCTTGAGCTTCTAGGATTTGAGTTCTAAGATTACTCTTAACTCTCATTTCATTCAAGTATAGTCTATCTGGCAACACCAGAGTGGACAAACTCAAATTCCTAAACTTTTCAATCAGGTTCATTTCACTTACCATTATGTGAGCTACATGAAGATATTTCTAACTTAGAGCATCAGCCACTATATTTGCCTTTCCTGGACGGTACTTAAATTCAAAATCATAATCTTTAATAAATTCCATCCATCTCCTTTACCTCATATTCAACTCTTTTTTATTAAAAAGGTATTTGAGACTTTTGTGGTCACTAAATACCTCAAATCTAGCTCTATAGAGGTAATGTTTCCAAATTTTCAAGGTAAACACTATGGCTTCTAATTCAAGGTCATGAGTAGGATAATTCTACTCATAGGGTCTCAATTGCCTAAATGCATATGCTACTACTTTTCTATTCTACATCAAGATACATCCTAGGCCCTTCTTGGATGCATTATAATGCACTTCACAATTTTCTAATGGGTTTGGAATGATTAAAACAAGTGTAGTGGTCAGTTTTTCTTTCAAAGTTTGGAAACTATGCTCACATTTGGCATCCCACACAAATGGAATATCTCTCATAGTCAATTCAGTCAAAGGCAACGTGATCTGCGAAAGGCCTTGAATAAATCTCCTATAGTAACCGGCTAGTCTGAGAAAACTACAAACTTTAGTCACTATTATGGGTCTCTCCCAATCAACTATCTCTTCTATCTTACTTGGATCTAATGCTACTCCATCTATAGTGATTATATGACCTAAAAATCTTACCATTTTTAACTAGAATTCGCACTTCTCAAGTTTAGCATACAATTGCTTCTCTCTAAGCAACTGTAGCATAATCATAAGATGATGTTTGTACTCTTTGCTACTTTTAGAGTATAAAAGAATGTCATAAATAAACATTACCATGAACTAATCAAGGTAAAGTCTAAATATATGATTCATGTAATCCATGAAAATAGCTGGAGCATTTGTCAGTCCAATTGGCATTATGAGGAATTCGTAATGCCCATATCTAGTTCTAAAGGTTGTCTTAGGTATGTATTCTATTCTTACTCTAATTTGATGATACCTCGATCTCAAATCAATTTTTGAAAACACTGTAACCCCTCTTACTTGATCCAATAGATCGTTTATTCTAGGGAGTGGGCATTTATTCTTCACAGTTACCTTGTTCAACTGCCTATAATCTATACACAACCTTAAGCTTCTATCTTTCTTTTTCACAAACAAAACTGGTGCCCCTACGGTGAAGCACTGGGTTTTACAAAATGTTTCTCTAAGAGATCCTCTATTTGCACCTTTAATTTTGTTAATTCTAAAGGAGACATCCTATAAGGTGCTATGGAGATCAATCCCATTCCAGGAATTAACTCTATAAAGAACTCTATCTCTCTCTCAGGTGAAAAATTTAAGATTTTTCTCAGTAAAGACATCTAGGAAGTCATTTACTACTGGGATGGTATTAAGTTTATGCTGAATCTCAACCTTAGAAGAATATAGAAAATGCATTCTCAAATTCCTTTCCTCATTACTCCTATTCACTAGTAAGGCATTTATAAAAGTCACAGACCTTTTTGAACAATCCAAGACTACATTGTTTATAGACAACCAGTTCATCCCAAGAATAATGTCCAAATCCACCAAAGGTAAACAAATCATATCAACAACAAAAGATCTATTTTCAACAATAATTGGACAATTCAAGCAAGCTAAAGAATTTAAAACCTACTCTCTATTTGGAATAAAAATAGACAATTGATAAGGTAAACTAATCACATGCAAATTTAATCTCTCCACACATTCTAATAAAATGAAAGAATGAGTGGCGCTAAAATCAAATAGTACAATTAAAGATTCATCATTTATTAAACATTTACCTTTCATTAAATCATCAAACTGGGCCACTTCCTTACCCTTATGGGTATAGACTCTTCTAGTAGTAGGAGGTCTAGCAGTGTCACCTATTTCCTCCACTCTAGGCAATCCCTGCGAAAATGTCCCTATTTTTCACAATTAAAATAGATACGTTGTGGCATTTTTTGGACTTTACAAGGTCCACCATAACTCTTCCCTCACTTAAGACAGACATTAAGCATTGCCTGTCTCACCAATAGCCTCTTCCCTTTCTGGGTTCCTTTATTCCTATTGTCCCTTCCTCTGAGGAATCCAGGTTGCTTCCTTTTAAAGAAGTTAGTTCTCTGCCTTTCCTTTTCTGTATCAACTAGGTTTTGAGAAACTATACGACATTTGTTTACTAACATAGCAAAGTTTCTAATTTTAAACTGAGCAACAACATTCTAGATGCATATTCTCATGACCATCACCAAATCATGATCATCATACCAAGAGAAATCAAGAGAGTCACTGAGTGAACAACTCGTCATATACAACCCTCACTCACAGGTGAGTATCTCATAGTCTGCGACTACCCGCAATTCTCAACTATAATATATTCATAATTCGACAGTCCTTGACTGCAATATATGTACATGCTAAAGTGTCTCTCAGTAGACCCAAGTACATCCAACCACAACACCCCCACGAGGGTCTCTGTCCACTGCTCTAATAGATCATTCCCTACCTCTAAGAACCATAGGGTCCCTACCCACCTCTCTAGCAGATTCCTCCTTGTATATTCGGGATTACTGTTCTCAAAAGATCATTTCCCTAAAGTACTATTCACAAGCTTATAGACTAAGGTGATTCGGCTCATACCATGGTTATATATAACTTTAAGTATGTGAATCCTTTAATTAGCCATAGGATAATTCACAAACTTAAAATTAATAACCACTATGGTGTTTTCAAAATTATTTAATTTAACCGTGGAATGCCCTAATTATTATCCCATACCAACAACTGGTTAATTAATATGTACCTATCTACCACTATCCATAACTAAGAATACTTTCTTATTTCTCTAGTAATTCTCATGCTCATTCCTTTTTAATTATCACATCATTCTTGCTCCTTTTCTTTCATTCTCTACCCTCTTGTTACCCATTATACATTCTAGGTTTAAATCCCTTATTTGAGTGAAGTTTTGGACTAAGTATGCTTTAAATTAGGTCATTGAGTTCATTTTTCCAAAACAGAGGCCTACCAATCGACTTCCACCTTCTTGGCAGTCAACTTATAGCTCACTGCCTCAAAATTTTCCAAACCTGAGGGCTACTAGTCGGCTACCCCAAGCCCAACAGTCGGTTACTTTGTTCTTGGCAAATTTCCAAAAAATATGAGCATGACAGTCGACTTCTAGCCTCCTGCCAGTCGACTGTTAGCACTTTGGATGCATTTTTGGGCAACTAAAGAGCACGAAAGTTGACTAATAAGGGTTATAAGTCGACTGCTATGTTATGCTTTGTTTTTCAAATCCTCTGTTAACCCAAATTTTTGCCTAAGAACCAGTTTGTAATTCATTTTTAACCCTCATTAACTCAATACCAATGTGCAAGCATCATTTATCACATAAAAATAGCCCAAACTACCTTTAATCTCACTTAAATCTTCGATTAAGCCCCATTTTCACAAAATAGGTAAAAACCCATTTCCTATGATCTGATATCCAAATGCATAAGAATATTCATGCAATTTAAAACACCCAATAACATTCAAAAACACCAAGAACATAATTTTAATCCCCCTCTTACTTTAAACAATAGCAAAATCATCATTTTCATCAATGTGAATAGTGTAACACCCCCAACCCTATATTTCTTTCTGGTAATAAAATAATATAAGGTAATATAATATAGGATTGGTGAGTTACTACTACCTCTACTCGAGTACATTTTTAAATTTTTCTAAGTTAAATAATTGAGTGCCACTAGTTTGGGTTACTACACTTGGGTCCTCACACGTTAAGCCACGAAAATTAATAAAATAATTTAAATGAAATAGATAGATATAGAGATATTCACATTCACATTCAATTGTACATAATATTTATACATACATAATTGTAGTGTGTGCAGACATATATCTATAGATATGCGAGCCTGAGCAGGGTAAGGAGACAACAAGCCTGCCACTCATACCCTGTTTTAAGTAAAACTCTCCATCTCACATATCTTAATACATATATGTCTTTCTTACTTACACCAAAATTATCTTCCTGATCCTTTTAAAATACTAATAAGGATTCAGGGAAGTGGGCATGTCTAAATACTACAAACTCCTAGTTATGTACACAGTCAGGGGAAAAAGTGGTAATTTAAATACAAATAGGCTCTTCTATCTCTATCTCTATCAGCACTTGGTACCTAGGCATTTGATATAAATAAGCTTTAATGAGAATTATTTCTCAATAGCAATAATCACCTATAATTTAAATACTGCTGACTTGTACCACCATATAGGTACGAAAATTCACTACATTCTTTTTCAGAATATTTTAAAATGTTATGCTATTGGAATAATATACATGAATTATACAAGTATATCATGCATATACTTATGAATACTCATACATTACAACAATTAGTCATGACACGGGATACATGAATACATTCTTAGATTGTAATGGTAACAATTCATATTCTCATGTCAGTATAGAGTATAGAGCATTAACAAAGAACTCATGCAATTTGATATGGCCATAGTCAAAAGCATCACACAGTAATTCTTTCTCATTTCTATTCATAAATGAGATTCTCTTGTGGTCATGAGCCACCTGTAATCATTCTCGTGGTTTACACCATCAGCATTTATTCTCAGGTTAACCGTCAACATTTATTCTCAGGTTATCTGTCAGCAATTATTCTCAGGTTAACTGTCTGCAAAACTTTTCCTGTATTAAAGCTAGTTGCAGCTATTCTTGCAGTATAAGCAATTGCATCCCTTCTCGTAGAATAACCAAATGCATCCCTTCTCGTGGTATAACCAAATGCATCCCTCTTCGCGGATCAACCATTTGCAGTTATTCTCATTTATGGTTTATGCTCATTAAAATTCTCTTGTTTCTCTTCTTTTTCTTATGATTTCTCAAGCATACACATTTCTCATGTTACCTATTACAAGTTAAGATTAAATCCTGCATTTAAGCGAAGTGTTAGGCTAATTGTGTATAAAAACAGGTTATTGAGTCTATTTTCCTAAAACAGAGAGTTACAAGTCGACTTCCAGCCTCCTGGTAGTCAACTTCCAGCTTACTGCCCCAAAAATGTTTCAAACAGTGAGCAATCAGCTGACTTCCAGGGCCCCGACAGTCGACTGCTCTGTTCTTGGCTAATTTCTGAAAAATAAGAACACGACAGTTGACTTCCAGCCCCTGACAGTCAACTATTAGCATTCTGGATATGATTCTGGGCAACTCAGGAGCATGACAGTCGATTCGTAAGGCTTACAAGTCTACTGCTACGTTATACTCTATTTTTTGAAAGCCCGTTGACCAAGATTTTTACACTAAGAACATGTTTTTAAAATAGTTTTGATGATTAGAAACTCAATAACAGCATAAAAACTTTATTTACCACTTAAAAACAATCCAAACCACCGATTATTCATGCTCAAATCTTGGATTTAAACTCTTTTCTCAAAAACCAAAAAAACCCATTTCTCAAAATTGCAATTATAAATTCACAATCATATTCAAGCATTTTAAAACATCCAATAGCAATAAAAAATACTAAGAATGTAGGTTTTAATCTCCTTAAAGTTCAAAATTATGAAAACTTAGAATTTACCAATCATACATAGTAAATTTTGAAAATGAGGGAGATAGGTTATTTGCTACCTTTCTACTGATTTCCAATCGATATTTGATGATGGTGAAGGGTTCTGGTAAGTTTTCCTAGCTCTTGGAATGCTTAAATTCAATTAATAGCTTTCTTCCCTCTCAATTCCCACTCTTTCTCTCTCTAACTCGATTTTTTTCTCTCTCTAGAATTTCAGAACTCAGGAAGCCAAATGAAGAGTTATGAAAGGCTGGTCTATTTATAGGCAATCTGGCCTTTTGTAACTTTACTCATAATTCCCGACCATTCGGTCTAAATTGATAATTATTCTAACTTTATGTTAAATGACCATTTTGTCCCTAACTGCATGGCAGGAAATTTTTAGAATTCTATTACTACAATAAACCATTTGCTAAATTTACGGCCTATTGCCTTGAAGTTTTAAAATTTCATACCTCTATCCTCACTTCATCTTTTTCCTTTCAATTTGGTCCTTATTCTTTCTTTTCCCTTAAAACTCTTTCCCTAATGCAACTACATGTAGCTTAATGCAACAAACACAAGCATTTGATTTATTAAAATTAAAAAACATCTCTCAATGTGCAAAAAGAGCGGATGTTACAAATAATTTTTTGAAATTAAAGGGATTGGGTTATTTTGCTACCTTGTTTTGTGAAATAGTTGGTGTAAAATTATCAAATGAACTCCTAGATTGCTCAGTTACCAACTTCTTGTCTCAATTCACTGTAAAAATGCCACTTCTTTTGTAAATTCCCATTTTATCTCCTTAAAACGTCCCTCACACTCTCTCTAGAATTTTGAAGTGAATATGAGGAAATAGAGCTTCTGAGTTTTAGCTCTATTTATAGGTGGTCTGAGAATTGCCATTCTGATCCTAATTCTAGATCATTCAGCTCAAGATAGCAAATTCCCCAATCACATGCCAAATTACCATTTTGCCCTTGAACCATTGGCGGCAAAATTTAAAATCCTAGTAGGTTCAGTAATTCTTTTGACTAATATTATGGTATGCTACCCTCAATTATGGAAATTTTACAAAGATTCCTCTACTCAACCTTTTTCTTCTCATTCAAGTCTCAATTCTTTTCTTTTAATTTAGTCCTTGACTATAATGCAACTACATGCAATCTAATGCAACAAACACAAGTATTTAACTTATTTAAAATTAACAAAATGTCTCTTAATAAATAAGAGGAGCGGATGTTACAGATATGAGAAAGTAAATCAAATCTATAAGAAATGATATGTTATTGATGATGATATGAAAATTTAAACAAACTTGAGAAACAATAAAATTGTCTCCCACAGGAGTGGAGACGTTTAGGTCTTAATGAAGAAAAATTATAGGTAGGTTTAATTCTTTTACAGGTTTATCTGAATAATTAGATAAGAGGCACTAGAACCAAGAAATAAAATTAAAGATTTCTTACTTGTTATTCACTTACCCTTCAGAGTGAACACTCTCAATACTGAGTTTAAGGTTTAGGTCCACCATTAGTCTTCTTAATTTATGGGCACTCATGTGAAAATTGTCCTGGCTTCCCACAAGTAAAACATAATATTTAGCCATTCTTAGGGTGCTTTCCACACTTTGGACAAGAAGTGGAAGTGGTTTGACCCAATGGTGGTTTCTTACCCTTTAAGTTCCTACTACACTATTGATTCTTGGGTGGGGAAAACTGGTTTAGTCTCTTTCCAATATTTTGAGTTTTATTCTTTTTCCTCTCTTTGTCTCCCAAGTTTCTAGCCACTATTTTGCATTTGTTTACCAAGGTGGCATAATTTCTTATTTTTAAGGGGGAAATCACTCTCTTTATTTCGGGATCTAGCCCAATCTCCAAATTCATGGATTTCTAGGCTTCGTTAGGATGGTGTCTTAGTTAGGAAGAAAATTTGAAAAAAATTTTGAAACTAGCTAGGTGCTCCTCAAATATCTTACCATTCTATTTGATTTGCAAACATTTTATTTGCCTCTTGTTCCTCACATTCATAGGGAAATATTTTTCAAAGAAGGCTATTTTAAAATTTTTCCATGTTAGAGGGGTGCCTTGGGTTTCTAACAATTGCTGAACTCCCTTCCACCAATACTCACCTCACTCTCTAGCATATATATGGTAAACTCTACCTTTTGTTCATTTTTATTTCCAAGCACCTTAAATAGTTTCTCTAGCCCCTTGATCCATTCGTCAACTGCCTTAAGATCATAATCTCCCTTAAAGTTTTTGGGTTTAGCTTTCTGAAACTCAGACCAAGCTTTGTACCCTTGCTTTCCTCTTAGGTCCACCTGAGGCATAGGGTTTCTTTCTTCTCAAAGTTATTGCAGCAGTCCGGTAATGGCATTAGCTTGAAGCCTCATCGCTTTTACTATACCCAAAAAATTATGTGAAACTCCCTCTATATTTACCTCATTCCTATCAATGTTTCTTACATTCCTTTTAATGGGTGTCATTGTTTTACTCTACAAAGAAAATACTCTTAAGGTGATCAGTATCAATAAATCAATATTTCTAAAGAAAACAAGGCATACCATGAAATATTGGCTACCCAAACCTGCTATACATTCCTCACATCAAGCTAGAGTCTGAAATAGTAAACTGTCTGGCTCAGCCACATAGTCTACACATAGCCCTTCCTATGAGGAATACTATTTAAGTCAGAGCAATACTCTAATACCAGTAATGTAACATCCCGCCCCTATAGGTAATAGTTACATACCAACCTTGCAGAGGCGATGTATTACTCACTTATTTCTTTCTCTCAATACCTACGTTTAGGCAACAGACATAATCCGTCACATATTGAGATGGATTAGTTCCTTTACATGTGGCGACCTCCTGTTTGTAGCCTAAATTTTATCCTATCCTAATTGGTCCACAAATGTTTCCTTATCCATCCATTTACCTTTAAATTGGTAGCCTAATGCATTTCATCCCCATAATGAAAGTTACCCTCCAAATTTCCTTCTTCAATCTCAAAACTTTGCAAGCTTCATTTGACATTCATCCCACAAGCTTGAGGTCATCCAGTTAACTTCAGTTCTAAGAAGCTTTTATCTGGTCCCTCTTTACACATTAGCAATCATTTTCTTCAGGTTTCTTTTATTGTACTTATATATATATTTCCTCAAAAAATGTTTGACTTATGATTTGTTTAAAATTTGTTTTCATACTATATAATTTATTTATAATGTAGTGTAAAATTTTTATGCTATAATTTTTTTTTACATGCAAAAAAAGGCAGACTACAATGTGTGCATTGAAAAATTTATTTTAGGCATGATAAACAAGTATTACAATTTATTTATTGTTGAATAATGATAAAAAATATTGTAGTTTAGTTTTGAAAATGTTACTACTTAGTAAATTTTATTAAAGTCTGAAAAATATTAGAATGTGTAGTTATTTTTAGCTTGTATTATGTAATTTTAAATATTTAATTAAATTTAGATTGTTTGTTATGACTAAATAAATTATATGTAGTTTAAAATGTGTAACTAATTAGGTGGCTCATATGATTATTTTAGATAAAAGCATTAGGCCATCAAATTACTTCCAATAAAATGAAAATTTCAATCTTAACTTATATTTAATAATATTTTAATAATTATAACTGTTAAATAATATTTAAAAATTAGTTCTAATAATTATAGGTCCATATATTTATGTAAGAAATTTGATTCTAACTTTCATAATTTATGTTGGTTAATATATGTAGTTTAAAATTTTTAATTTTTAAGTAATTGAATTTTTGTAGTTTTAAAATTTTTAATTTTTAATAATTGAATTTTGGTAATTTTAAAATTTTAATTAAGAAATTTTGTTCAAAAATTAGTTCTATTAATTATAGGTCCATATATTCATGTAAGAAAGTTGTTCATAACTTTCATAATTTAAATTTAAATTTTTATAATTTATGTTGATCCAATTTTTTAATATATTTAGTTTAAAATTTTTAACTTTTAGGTAAATTAATTTTTATATTCTTAAATATTTAGTTTAGGAAATTCAGTTTAAAAATTAGTCCTAATAATTATATATGGATATGTTGATATAAAAAAAATCGACCGAAATGTGAATAATTTAATATAAAATTTTTATAATTTAATTTTTAGGTAATTTAATTTTGTTTAGTCTTAAATATCTAATTAAGAAAACTTGTTTAAAATTTTTATAAGAAATTTGATGTAATCTTAAATATTTAATTAATTTTGTAAGTCATATACTTTTTTTAATACAATTTGGTTGAAAAATTTAATGTAGGGATCAAAATGAACAGACAAATATTTGTGTATATTTATTATGATGGAGAAATTCAGAATGGCCCTGAAGGCATCATATTTGTATGTAATAGGCCTAAAGGGCTGAGGATTCAAGAAAACATTATATTGGATGGGTTAAAGGCCTTGATCCATGACAAACTAAGGCTTTCTCCAAACAAAATTGTGCTTGGGATGATATATAGGATACCATTAGCACTTATCCGTTGAAGTATTGGCAATATTATTTGGGAGATAATTCATATGTAGAGTTGATGATACAAAACTATTTAAAGTATAGTTCTCAACTTACATTTATTGAATTATATGTGGAGGTGTCATTATGTGAAACTAATATGAATATAGAAACTCAATCATCATTTAATATTCAAGAACAATTGTCAACCCCTCTAATTGTCTCACAAGGACTAACCCATATTATTCACCAATCATCTTTGCCCAGTTCCTCACATTCACCAATTAGATTTGTACACCCTCCACTTGTCTCATTGGAACCCATCATGGATAGATGTCGATCCTCAGGAGGAAATGTTGATGATTTGAAAAATGAAGAGCAATATGAGGCTATTGTTCCTATTGGTGGTGTCGATCAGAAAGAAGAAAATAATGATGGAGATGATTCGATTGAGGAAGCTACAGCTCATCCAATTAGACAATATAATGAGCCTATAGCTATTTTTTATTCTTAAGTTAATTTGGAGGCAGTAAATTGTCTTGATTTTTATGGAGGTGGTTTACCTACTCCCAGTAGTGATGTTGATGAGTTATCAAAAGGGATGAGATTCCCAACTAAGGTTGCACTTTGTACAATGGTGAAACTTTATTCTATAAAAAAACTCCAAACATTTGTAGTCATCAAGTCGGGTACAACGTATGAGGACTGACAATGTCCTAATTTTTGAAATGGTTATGGATGGCAACTAAGAGAATGTCATAAATTCAATTCCATCCATTGGCAGATAACAAAATACCCAGGCCTGCACACTTGTGTCAATCAAACGTTGTCACAAGATCCTCCAAAGTTGGATTCTAACTTAATTGCCTCTTCTATTATGAGTATGGTGATTAAGAAGCCCGATGTTTCTATAGCACAAATTACTGAATGAATGGTGGACAAATTTGACTATACAGTTTCTTATAAAAAAGCATGGTTAGCCAAGAACAAGGCCATTTCTAAAGATTTTGGCAATTGGGAGAACTCTTATACCATGTTACCTTAGTGGATGGCTATTGTACAACACTTTTTACCCCGTTCAATTGTGAAATGGTGTTATAAACCACGTCCACTTGGGGTGGGACTAGACATTTTGAAGCTAATTAGTGGGTATTTAATGCATGACAAGTTGTTGTTTGAGGTGTACCTTATGTACTTGCCTTTTCTGGCATATTTGATAGGAATCTTATAGTTAAGGCATCACTTTCTTAGCATATTTATATAGAAAGCTCTGCGACTAATCTTGTTGTTATAGACCTCTCAAGATGCATAGTATTGCTTCATTTATGGGCATGGGATAGGTTCCCCGAGTTAGTGCCATGGTGGCCGAATCTCATTGACTTGCATGATGGCATTTTTGGGTTACTACCACCCTTGGACTATAGGTATGACATATATCACTTATGTGTCCAATTTAATTAATTCCAATTTACTTGTAAAAACATCCTAAATGAGTTTGTTATTATTTTATTAGGTGTACATGCATTTAAGGGCATATTCACCCAAGGTACAATAATTTAAGAAAGTATCAACTTCTTTTAGATTGCATAAGGGAGGATAAGGTAAATAGTCTTAACTAGCTTTGTATCTACAATATTTAAAATTATTTTAATTGCTATGTTGCTGATCTTTTTCATCATCTTTATTTCAAATTATTTAGTGTCCTTATGACGAAGCATTAGTGCACTCAAAAATCCCCCTTATTGTATCAACACCGAGCTCATCTGGCGAGCTTGTGTGCCACTCATCTACTTCCACATTGTAGAGTGGTACCATCCTGATTAGGTTCTCTACCAATTTGGTATGCACCAACCAATTCCAAACACTCCTTTTAACTTAGACCATCTACACATAATCGTTTTGACTGGGAAGACTAAGAAGAATTGGCTTATGGAGAACCAATTTTATATTATGTTGTAGAATAACTGGGTAAATCGATTTTTTTTTTACCTTCTAGCCACTCGATACTACACAGAACTTTGGATTACATGAGATGGTATTGGAGACACACATGTAGATAGTTACATGTTGCTAGAGGTGCAGCTAGTTATGCAATAAGTTTTAAATAACATATGGAATTTTTTAAACTTAAAAAAAATTATTTTTCTTATCTTTAATTAAATGTATTTTTACAATATGATTGGGTGATTGATCTTTGCCATATATCTATAGAGCCCCTTGCCAATTTTTCAAAAGTAGTAAACTAGGCATGCTTGATGGTTGCGTTGGGAGAAGAACGAGATGCTTACGTGCAATATGATGATCACCTAACTCCGCAGCCATCACAGATAGCTAGGCCTGAGATTCCTCCTCCGAGGCCTAGTAAGAGACTCATTGATACTCATCAAGAAGAGTGCTAATTACACCAGAGAATTTAGATAAACGGGCTAGATATGGAGATGATGTATCTCTACCTCCACCTCTATAGAATAATTTTGGATTTGATGCATCATTTCCATCTATGTCAACATTTTGTGACTTTGGAGGTGTCGACCCTTCATCTTCTACACCAGCACCACCTGACACTAGCTTTGCAGCTGCTGCATATGACTCCATACCATTCCATTTCACCTTATCAATCACCTAGAGTTATAATAAGTCAACCACCAAATTTGGGTGAAGGTAGCAGCATTGGGACATGAATCCAAAAAGAAGAACAAGGCCAGGAACAACAACCAATGCAATGGAAAAGATCCGACCAAGAAATAAGAAGACCACAATATAGAACTAACAATCATTTATTTTAGATTATTTTTTTTACTAGTATTCATTTTATTTATAATAATTATATAGGATTTTTATCAACTAAATTTTTTCTTTTTCAAATAAAAAAACTAAGTATGTTTAAAAACAATAAAATTCATTTAATTTTTAAAGCCAAAGCCCAAGGAAAGAATTAAGGAATCATTGTGAATCAAAAGAGGGATCAGAGCTCTGAAACTCCTCTTCTATTTTATTTTTATTCTTTTTATTTGTTTATTTTTATTAGATTATAATTAAATATTGAATATTAGACATCGCCTCATGTATTTAGAATATAATTTTCTATGTAGAAAGTCCTAAGACTTTATGCTTATTATGGGGAGGAAAGACTGTTAACCTCCCTGTGATTGGTTGTTTTTATCCGTACGACATAAGAAATTTTCTCACTGTATATAACTGTTTATCAGTGCTGGTGAAAAATAGGCATAAGAATCCGCTAGTTGCTTTACACGTTTAAATTTTGCTTTTATTCAAGTTATGTATATATATGTTTGTGTGCTTCGTATTTGGATTCCAAAAGCTCAATTTTATCTTGAAATTATGAATCCAATTTTTCTGTTTTTTTTAGGAACTTTATTTTTTCAAAGAAAATAATAAATGTAAATAATTTCAATTTTCTTTAGAATTTCATTTAGTTTCAAATTTTTTTTTTTAAAATTCAAAAATTAAAAGTGGCAAAACTAAAAAGAGGAAGAATTGAGTTTAAAAAGGATTTTCAAAAGTAAAATTAAATATATTAATTTAAGCTATTTTTCTTTTGAAATCTTTCAAGCTCTTGTTTCTTCCTATACACACTCACAATTATCTTTTATCTGAATTACGTTGAGTTTGATCCTCGTAAGAGGTATGTAAACCCTTGAGTATCATCTCTAGGTCAAGTCTCTAACATCTAAATATTTTTTTCTTTGTGCTCTTGTATGTGATTTTTTAGGAGTAAATAAGGTTTATACAAATTAATTGTACATTTTTTTTATGTCAAACATTGTGGAGTGTCTAATACTTTTTTCACACGTACTAACTCTAGAACTCGTCTTTATTTTCAAAAATTATTTTAAAGTATATTTCTCAAAAAAAAATTTAATTTTTTAAAAAAATAAAATTTTAATAATGACTATATTTTATTTGTTATTCGTGTCACATTTAGAGTGTGGCAAGGTGTGTTAGACACATGTTGTTGGTGTGTTGTGCCTTGTCTGTATCCAACCAACATATTAGCAAAATAGTGTCTCTTCTTTTTAGGTTGCTGCCTTCACGGTCATTTTGTGTAATTTGAGCTCAGATTCTGTCTAGATTGGTTTAGTGTTATTTTTATGATTGTAACATGCACTTTATAATGATTTGAGACTTTGATTATGGAAGTAAATTCCAAATCTGTCTAGATTAATTTGCTCTGTTTCTTTGATTTTAACATGCATTTTGACTTGGTTTTAAACATGAACAGGTGAGTTTAAAACGGTTAAAATGTGATGCTGCCTCCTTGACAGTTATCATACATTTTTGTAATTTGGTTTTGAGCATGGAATGGACTTTTTAAAGCTGTAAGAAAATGTGTTGTTACATCCTTGGTAGATAACATGCATTTTGACTTGATTTTGAGGCGAAAAGTGAAGTCCATTTCTGTACAAATTAGTTGCAGCTGACTGCTGTCTCCTTGAGCTCAAAATGCATTTCGGCTTGATTTCAAACTAAATGAGGTCAATTGCTGTCCATATTTACTGCTGTATCTGACACTTTAGTGTGCATTTTCGAGTTTTATTTTGTTGGGAAATCATAGCTCAAGGCTGGCCAAATTTTCTGTTATCTTCGTGTTGGAAATTGTCTATTTCCTTTTTCTTTTTTCCTTTTTTTTAAATCTTAATAAAAATATAAAATCTTATTTCAAAAATATAAAAAGAAAGAAAATGAAGAGATTAAGAAAGCGAGACTAATCCTAAGTAAAACACACTAATCAATTTTGGAATTGGTTAGCTTGTGAAATCAAGTTAATTCTCAATTTTTTTCTCTTTTTGGAAAAAAAAAACACCCATCAACCGACACATTTTTCTAATTTTGAACTATGTGGCCATACATAGGTCCCAGGATCCCATAATAGGTCAAGTCTACGACCCTTAAATAATTTCATTTTTCATTAATTTCTATTTCCTTTCTTTAGATGTTAAGTTTGGTAAAAAGGTCATTCAAATAAGGACTATCCTTGTCAATTAAATTTTGCACAATTAATTTAGCGTAATTGTTGTAAGGAACAGTTGTTGGGCATGCCTAACACCTTTCATCAACTTTTTCTTTTTCTAAAAAAAGAATTTCTCAAAGTTTTTTCATTTCAAAAATTAAAATTTCAATGGGCGAATCTATTTAAATTGGTTTTCAAAAATCAATTTTCTTGTTTTCTGTTCTGCCATTAACGTCATGTTTGGCCTTTTTTCTCGGAGGGTATGGTGTCACAGTTATTTTGATCATCCCTAGTCTAGTGCACAAGGCCAACTCAATTGATTGCAACAATAATTGTTCCTGACATATACAGAAACGCCCGTGGACCTTGCACAGAGGTCTCGCTGCCACCCCGGGTTGGTCTTCTTCGTTTGTTTGAAATACGTTGGGTTTTACTTTTCCTTATCCAAGTTCCTTTGCTGCGAAACAGAACTTCCAACAAATCATGCTTGGGAAGTCGAAGTTCAGGATTCAGACAGAACAACATGCTGCTGAGATGCTCAAGGAAAACAATGAACTTTCAACTTTTTGCTGCCTGCGATAAGTTATGTTGTTTGGCTGAAGACATGGCCGCTTGCAGAGCAAGAGCTGAAGAAGAGCCTTCTCTGGAGCAAACACTAGAGTTGAAAGCAACATCAAAGGTGATTTTGTCCGACCTGGTTGTGGTGTGGAAGGTAAGCAAACCAGAAAGCAGATATGATGGCCAAGCAAAAGCTTTGCCAAGCAATTGATATTTTATACTCTCGTGGCTGTGCATCTTCTGAGGCATATACCCGTCTTGTGCTTGATTGTGTTCGATCTAATGATGTCAATCAAGCCAAGAGATTGCAGGCTCACATGGAGCTTCACCTTTTTCAACCCATCGACTCATTCATCCAAAATCAACTCCTCCATTTGTATGCAAAATTTGGGAAGCTTTCAGATGCTCAAAACCTGTTTGATAATATGACCAAAAGAGATGTTTATTCTTGGAATGCGATGCTTTCGGCTTATGCAAAGGTGGGGTTGGTTGAGGATTTGTGTATAGTCTTTGATCAAATGCCTTATCGAGATTCTGTTTCTTATAACACAATAATAGCAAGTTTTACCAACAATGGGCGTCCAGGAAAAGCTCTGAAAGTTCTAGCAAGGATGCAGAAAGATGGGCTAGAACCCACAGAGTACTCCTATGTGAGTGCATTGCAGGCTTGTTCTCACTTAGTGGATTTTAGGCATGGGAAGCAGATTCATGGGAGAGTTATTGTTGGTAATTTGGTGCAAAATGTCTTTTTATGCAATGCTACGATTGATATGTATGCCAAGTGTGGTAATATTGGTGGGGCAAGGTGGTTGTTTGATCAAATGGTTAATAAGAATGTTATTTCATGGAATCTGATGATCTCTTTATATGTGAAGAAAGGGAATCCTGATGAATGCATTCATTTGTTTGATGAGATGCAGATATCAGGTTTGAAACCTGACCAAATTACAGTTTCAAATGTTCTCATTGCTTACTGTCAGTGTGGACGTGTAGATGATGCAAAGAAAATATTTGGCACGATAACAAAAAAGGATGAGATTTGTTGGACCACAATGATAGTTGGTTATGCACAAAATGGGAGAGAAGAGGATGCTTTGATGTTATTTGGAAATATGCTACGTAAAAATGTTCAACCAGACAGCTTCACCATCTCAAGTGTGGTAAGCTCCTGTGCCAAATTAGCTTCTTTGTCTCTTGGTCAGGTTGTTCATGGGAAAGCCATTATTATGGGTGTTGATGATAACTTACTCGTGTCAAGTGCCCTAGTAGATATGTACTGCAAATGTGGAGTCACTTCAGATGCTTGGCTTATCTTCGAAGCTATGCCTACTCAGAGTGTGGTTACATGGAATGCCATGATTAGGGGTTATGCACGAAATGGGCAGGTTTTAGAGGCCCTGGCCTTGTATGAAAATATGTTGCAAGAAAAGTTAAAACCTGATAATATAACTATTGTGGGTGTCTTATCGGCTTGTATCAATGGTGATATGGCTAAAGAAGGACAGAGGTATTTTGATTCAATTACTGAACATGGAATGACACCCACTTTGGATCACTATGCATGTATGGTTACTCTCCTTGGTCGGTCAGGTTATATCAATAAAGCCGTGGATCTGATCAAAGTTATGCCTCATAAACCAGATTACCTGATTTGGTCCACTCTACTGTCTGTTTGTGCCATGAAGGGTGACATAAAGCATGCAGAGTTGGCTGCTAGGCATATCTTTGAATTGGATCCACTTAATGCTGGACCTTATATCATGATTTCCAACATGTATGCTGCTTGTGGGAGATGGAATGATGTAGCTGCCATCAGATCTCTTATGAAGATGAATAATGCAAAGAAGTTTGCTGCATACAGTTGGATTGAGATTGAGAATGAAGTTCATAGATTTATTTCTGAAGATCGTGCTCATCCAGAAGTGGAAAAAATTTATAGTGCACTAGAAGTCCTGATCACAAAATTGCAGGATTTTGGGTACAGCCCAGACACAAGGATTGTTCTGCATGATGTCGGGGAGGAAGAAAAGTTCAGATCCATCTCTTACCACAGTGAGAAACTTGCTCTCGCGTTTGCTTTAATGAGGAAGCCCCAGGCTGTTGCACCCATAAGGATCATGAAGAACGTACGTGTTTGTGATGACTGCCATGCTTTCATGAAGTCTGCATCCATGGCTATTGGACTGGCAATCATACTGAGAGATTCGAACAGATTTCATCATTTCTTTGGAGGAAGCTGCTCCTGCAAGGACCACTGGTAAAGTCTTTGTCAGATGGTGACATGCTGAGCTATAATTGTATCTGAAATGATAGGTGCTACAGATTTAATCTACTTGTATCCCTCCACACTTTTTGTCTGCAAAGGAATAAGCCAATGGCACCATTCAGGAGACTCTGTTAAGGATAAGAGTAACTGTGCAGAGCATACGAGTACAAGGTGAAAAGAAAAGCATAACTTCTATGAACCGTTCTTGTAACAGATGAGTGTAGCATGAGATATTTTGGACTAGAGAACAATTATAACTTTTTATTCTTTAATCAATACTATTCATTAACGGATCAAGCAGATCCATGGGTTAGGCACAGGGGCCACAGGTAACTATTTGCTTTTTTAAGATAACTGATTTATCAAACTAGTTTCATCTTATAGTTCCTGACTTCATGTGAAGTAGTTGAGCGGGTTCAGACTAAGATGTATTATTTTGTGTCCAATAACATGATAAAAGGTCAAGTATTATAATTTTTATCCAAAAATAAAAAAAGGAAGTAGTTGTATAACATGGGTGAAACTGTAAATAAGTTCCTGTCCTTTAGTTGTACTATTTTGTTTATCTTCTTTTCATTTCTTAGTAGCTCATTTATATTTTCCTTTTGTGCATTACTGATCAGACTATGTGGTCTTTTGTTTTAACTGATCTTCATATTACTGCTACATGCTGCTGGTAGATAAAAGTTGCTATTATGCAGTATGACATAGTGGATATTCATATCAAATCATTTATCCTTTGAATATTAGCTATAACATTTTTTATACGGAGTGGTTTTTGAAACATCAATAGACGAGGGAAAAATTAAAAAAATTAAAAATTACATTTTGTGTATCTGGGAGGGCAGCTTCAAGTAAATTTCCAACTTAGACAACTTGAGGCATTTGCCTACCATTGTTTATTCCCATTTGCACTTTAAATAAGAGAAAAACTTGGTGATAATTTATTAGAGATTTCTATTTGAAAAAAAAAAAAAAAAGAATGAAGATAGCACCACCTAAGCATGATTCCTCAAAATTGATCTCCAGGTTCTGTGCATTTGATTGAATTCACCGAAAATTCCAGGTTTTTGCCTTTTACCCAAGGTTCTAGAAATTTGCCTCATACAATAGGTCTAGTGAATAAAATATGGTCCCTAAAGTTCTTCTTGGGTAACTAATGCACGACATCATTTCAAATAACCTTGATTTATATTTATTTATTCTTGTTTAAGTGAAAATATATGCTTTGGAACTTGACAGTGTCCTTTTGATTTTGCTGGTTGAAAGGGTTTGATATACTGGTGGTCTTGCAGTTTCTCTACCAGCAACCATATCCTCAGTCATGGTGTCTCTTCCAGCCAAGGTTCTTGGTGGTGGATGAAACCTTGCTTGTGTTCATCCTCATATACTAGCTACCTCTTATCAAGGTTTGTGTATTTGGTGCTTTTTACTTGACTTTGCTATGAAATACCTGATTAATTGTTTGGATTTTTCTACTAGTCGGTAATCTATATTCCTACAGCTTTCTTGAGGAGTTGAATGACTTTATAATTTTATAAATAATTGCTTATTGAACATACTGCTTGTGTTTATGCCCCGTAGGAGAATACTTGTTATTTTGAAAACGCTGCAAAGAGAACATTTTCTTGTTCAAATGGATGTTCATAGGTGTGGGAATAATTGTAGAAATTGCATGATTTGCAATTCATATCGTGCAGTTTGATACAATTCAATGGCAAAATGATACAGATCCTCGGCCTAACCGTTTTTGGCAGGAATCATGTGCGAATCGTCGAAACCTGGTTGCAAAACTGGGTTGCGACTGACCCGTGTGACCTAAGAAGATAAAATGACGGGCCTGCTTTTTTTTTTTGTCGTATAAAAAGCCCAACTCCAAACGCAGCATTTTGTCAAGTGAGGCATTGAAAACCTTTTGAAATAAAGTAATATACCTATTAGCATAACTCTGGGTTTGAAGTGGGCTAAAAGTCCCTATACTTCTAGGTTTGAAGCTAAAATTGTAGAAGACATTGTTCTGGCTAATTCAAGATTTCAGAAATTTATAAAATATAGCTTGAATTTTGTGTCCTCTATTGTGAAAGTGTGGATGGTGATTCAAAGCCAGCAATGAGATACATTTATGAGGCCATGGATAGAGCGAAGGAGTAAATAACAGGATTTTAATAACGTAAAAACAAGATATAAGAAAGTGTGGATATCTATCATAAACAAGCGTTGGGACTATCAAGGATTTTCTTTGCCTCACTTAACAAAATGTTGCATTTGAAGTCGGGCATTTTTTTTTTAAGAAAAACACAGGCCCAGAATTGCATGGGTCAAATTGCAATTGCCAGAACTGTATGAATCACTTTTTTCAGCACAAATTGCATGATTCTAGTTATTTATGCCACGATTCTGGCCAAAAAATTATTAGGCTTACAATCTGCATCATTTTGCCGCTGGATTGTGTTGAATTGCATGATATGAATAATAAATCATGCGATTTCTATAACTAAGTTGTACTCCATCTTAAGGAGTAAGTTCCTAATTCTCATCAGCCACTAAGACCAGATTCATCTTGTGTTTTCTTTGCATTTTGATCTAGATTTTTAAATATGCATTAAATCCTTTTCCATCCTATACTTGCTGCAGCTCCAAAAGTAAGAAAATTCCTTTGGGTTTCCTCAGGCTGACGAATTAATGACGATATTAGTACCTTATGAATACCAGAGAATTCAAGCAAATCGTTTTGATATGTTGGATACTTGATTCTATTTTGTATTGTGTATTTATTTATTTATTTCTATTTTAGAAATGCTGATATAGTACTTCATGTATGGTTTTAGAGCAAAATGAAGTTCCCAATGGGAGTAAGAGATGACAATATATAATCATTACTACTGTCGTGATATGTATTAGGCATATAGAATATGTGCCTTAAATTGATGTCCGAAACAATTTATGTTGGTCGCTTGTTATTTTTGAGTTTTTGGTTGAAACAATTAATCTGGTTGAGCTGAGAACAACTCTTAGCGAAAAAAATTTTCATACTTGAACCTAAAGCAAAAGCTTTTTTTTTTTTCTTTCAAATTTAAAAGTTTTTGCCAATTTTATTCTTAAATTTTTTTTTTCTGTCAATTTCATTCTCAAAAGTTTACCAAAATTATTGATTTAACAATGTCTATAGTTCATAATTTATTAAATGGAGAAATACCTTTTTTTTATGAACTTTTAATTTTGTTCATAAAGTTTAAAAAAATTAATTTTTGTACATAAAATTTGGAGAATTTTTAATTATATTAGTCATTAAATCCATATAGATTATCAAATAATTTTCCTTGTTTGAGTTAATGAAATAGTAGATAATATTCGTGCACAAAATGCTCGAGTTATGTCATAATATAATTAACAATATGAATAAGTAAATTTTATATGTTTAGTAAGATTGCACTACAATAATAACTACAAATTGTAATAAACTAATAGTGTATATACATATTTGAATAAGTTATGTAATTGAAAGTATTTATCATTCAATATTATAAAAGGTTGTTATTTATTCCATTATATATAATTAAGAATAGAACTTCAATTTTTAATTAAACGGAAGAACTATCTCTATAATTTTTTTTTTCTTTGTAATTTTTTTTACGTGAATATTATTTAGTACTTTATTGACTCAAAATAATGAGACTTATTTAGTAAGTATTTAATGTGCTAACATAATTGAAAATTTTTTAGATTTTAAAGACAAAATTGAAAGTTCTCCTAACTTCAGAAAATAAAAATTAAAAGTTCATGAAAGAACATTTATCCATTTGAGTACATTAAAACTTTGTAGAATTTCAAACAAGTAGATTCCATTATTAATAGATTTTGAGAATGAAATTAACAGTAAAAACATTTAAGATCCATTTGAGAGAGAGAAAAAAGAAGAGAAGGAAAGGGAAGAGAAAGATTTGTTTGATTGTTAAAATTTTAGAGAAAAAAGAATTGAAAGAATTTATGTTAATTTTCTTTAACTCTCTTCTTTTATTAATTTTAATTATTCTAAATTGAGAGAATTTGGAAGATACAAATAAGAGAAGAAAAAATTATTACTTAATTTTTCTTTATTTTCCATTCCTTTTCCCTTTAATTCTTTCCCTTTCCTTTCCCTTCTCATTTCCAAATTTGGAAGGAAAATTTTAGAGGGGAATGGAGGAAAATATATTAAACTTCTCATAGTTTATTTTTTAAAATTTTAGAGAAAAATTAATTAAAAAATTTTATGTTAATATTCTTTAACATTCTTTCTTTTTTAATTTTAATTATCTAAAATTAAGAAAATTTAAAAAAAAAATATCACTTAATATTTTTTTCCCTTCTATTCCCTTTTATTGTATTTTCTCTCTTTCCTTTCCTTTCCTCATTCTCAAATACACTCTTAGAAAAAAACTTTACTCCAAACATTAAACACAAAAAAAAAAATTTGTCATTTGAAGATTTTACTTTTCGTCATATTCATTGTCAAATTGATTTTAATGTGAAGGTGAAAATACAATGACCTGATGGTAAATAATTATCCACAATAATTTGAGAGAAAACTTAAAAGATACTTTCACTTACTATTTAATCTTTTAAAAAATCATAATATACTTTTTAATTTTTAAAAAATTATAAAGATCAACTGTTAGTTTTTGAGTTATAAGTCATTGATAGAAACATTAACATCGCACATTAAATGTTTATGTCAATTTTTAAATGCTGATTGAGATATATATTCAATAATTAATGTATACTAATTTCTTCACATTATTATCACACCATTACCACATTATCATATATGTCATTGTCAAATCATAATCATTTTTTATTTTTAAAAATTACATAATAATCATATTCCTACACTATTCTCTTATAAAATAAATTGTACATCCCAATTGTTGAATAGGTATGTAACCAATATTTAATAATTAACATGAACATTTAACATATCATATCAGGTGCTGTGGGGTGCTTCACACATTCCCGAGACAGAATTTGACTCTCAAACTCATTTTTGGATCACAAATCACTCTTTTCTATAAAAAAAAGATTTTTTAAAGTTTTTTCTTTTAAAAATATTAAAATTTTGGTGATGACTCCCTTTTAAAATTTAGTTTTTTGAAATTAGATTTTAGAAAACATGAATTCTATTTTATTCGCCATTTACTTCACATTTCAGATGTGATAAAAAGCTTCCTTCCAATCTTTCTTATTTTTTTAAGCATTCTCCACCACTCCATTAAACCTTTCATCCATAAGATCGGGAAGTAAGAAATCTGAAAGCCATTTTCTCCTTCCCCTTGATATCACCTTTTCCTTTCAACAAAATTGGTTTGTGATATGATTTTTTAGCGAATAAATGGTGAACAGAGGCTTCCTGATTAATAACCCCTCCATTTACTGTTTGAAAAAAAGCTATCAATTCTTTCTTTAAGACCTTTCCTTTTCCAAGTGAATTTATATCCATTGAAGCCCAAATCAATCCACCCATAGTCATTAATACATTCTCCAAACTTCTCCATGCGCCTCTTATTCCAACTTGAACCCCTTTTCTTCTCATCTTCAAAAATATAAGCATTGAAATCCCCACCAACCACCCACGGATTACTCATATTACTCCTAATGCTTTTCAACTTACCCTAACTTCCTCCCTTTTACAATTAATCGGACTCTCATACACAACTTTCAAGTAAAACATTCTGCCATTCTTATGATTGACCTTAGCATAAATAAATTAGAAGTCTGAATGAATAACATCTAGATCCATCTTTCCATCATCTAGAAGATTTAAATACCTCGTTTATAACCATTAGGATCAAATTTGCAGTAGCCCTTCAATTTGTTTTTCTTCATAACATTCTTAGATTTAATTCCTCCTCTTCTTGTTTCCACAATACTTGTAACGACCTCCTAATCCACAAAACATTATCCTCTATCTGCATAGCGAAAGCATATGGGTTTTCAAAATAATTTTTCACTTTTTCCCGTATAAGGAACGTCAGGGGATTGCTACCAGTTAAGCGTAACCCAAATAGACTATTTTGTCGTCCATTCAGATTCCGTTCAACCCTAATCAATGACAGTTACACTAATTACACATGCAATTATAACAATAAACTCTGGAATATTAAAACTAATAACCATAAATAAAATATACAATCCATTCACATGCATTCCAACTTAATACTCAAAATTCAGACATTAATCCCTGCCAAAAATTCGGCAGAGTTTCCCTTATATTCTGAACATCTCCCAAATAAAAACAGTCAACTAATTCAGTGTATACATCAAATAAATTCAGTCCAACAATAGATAAAATCATCAACAACCGGTACAATTAATTACATGTTATAATTCAAGCCTAGAAACTAAACTGCTCATCCGTCTATTTATCAAGTCTCTGCCCAGCTATCTTTTAGGCCCCTGTCCTTGTTCATCTGATCAAACAACCTTATGAGATAGTTAAATTCCAGTAGAGTAATTTACAGTAAATAAATATATCAAAGCTAGCTGAATGCTCAACAGTACAAGCACCGAAAACAACTCCCATGTTTCTGTCAAAAATCAGGAAATACCTTATCTCTTTAAAATCATTAAATGGCGTGAAAAAACAAGGCAATTTTTCAATGAATATAAAATCTGTTTATCTGAAAAATCTATGATCAAAATTCAATCAAATTCGATGTCCGGTGGTTTTCACATTCACAACCATCACAAGTCTCATGTGACTATATCTGAATCTATCCAATTGCATGTCATATTACGAGAAATCAATCTCTTATCATTAGGTGTGATCCATAACACCAATCACCTGAAATCAAGCCTATATTGTGAGTGTGATCCGTGACACCAATCACTCACTCAAGGACCGGGTGCGAATCAACATCTAGGGCGTCCCCTGGCATGTGCACATATGCCAATGCTCATCCTCATACAGTCTATTCGGAATCACATGCATACAATCGACTAGTTCCCAGGCTTACAGGATATTACGCCTAAATCACAACATTTCCCCGTATAGGTTATCCCCCCTTATACTCCTTAAACCTTTCTTAGGGTCATCCTGGTTTATCGCGTAATCCCTAATGAATGCAGGCTAAGTTTGATGAAAAATAATACATTTGTAAAGCCCTCTGCACTCGGGATACTCAACGGTCGTCTCATACCGGCTATTAAGTACCCTACCCTAGGTCAACTCACTCCTATGGCATCTAAATTCGATAGCCAAGTCTTTCTAACATGCAACAGGCATCTACAGCACACAGGCATGCAATTATACTCATTGAAGTCAGCACGTATTTCTATGCAATCAAATTAAATCATCTAAGTATTCACGGAATCAATCTAAAGTCAAGGGAGCATAAATTACCCTACCTGGCTATTGTTTGCTCCTAATTAAGTCTGAGGCTTCCCGTATCCTCAGAATTCAAGTCTAGTTAATTTCTTGGGCAATTAAGTCAATGTTTTAGTCCGTTACTTATTAAATTTCACTTTTCTACATCCAATTACACGTTTTCTTAGGCTGGTAGGTTTTCTATATAGGTTCGGCATCCAATTCAGTCATAATACATTAAATTAAGGCAATTTAGATCATATCGGGGGTTCCAAAAGGTGGAAATTTACTTTTGGAGTCTTTCTGGCTTTTCCGACGGTGGTGTACGGCGGTGCACGATGGAGAGGTGTGGCTGAGGTTGAAATTTACACCAGAGTGAAGCCCTCAAGATGAGGAGTCCAAATCTGAGGTTGGCACGACGGTTCTCGGTCGTTAAGGTGGCATTTTTCGACGGTGAAGTTTCACACACGGCAGACAGAAAACTCCTCGATCCGTTCAGTGGCTGCGAGCTGTGGGAGGAAGCTGGCAGCTCGACCTTCCCAATGGCATGGGCAGTGACAGCAAATGGCACCGGACGGCAGAGATCACGACAGCGAAGGATTTCACGATGGAAGAGGAAAATGAGCTTTTTTCGGTGACGGTGGCAGACGTTGGTGGCCGTGGGTGGTTGCTAGAAGTCGGGGGTGGTGAGGTGCGTCGGTTGCTAGGTCAGATGGCGGCACAGGTCGGCGATGGTGGCCTTGCGTGGTGGTGAAGGAAGGAGAGAGAAGAGAGAGAGTGTGGAGGGAAGAGAGAGAGAGAATTTGGAAAATAAAGGGAAATTGTGGGATCTTGGGAAATTTAAAGCCTCTAGGGGCAATTTGGTTTTTTATCACATCACCCGGTGAAAACTTTTGGATTTCGTCTTCGATCCATGCAAGGGCACGGGTTCCCATGTAAAGGTTTCGACCTCCGTTTAAAGAACTGAAGTCCGAGACCTTATCTGTCAGTTCTTTATTGCCGGGTTGCATTTTCTTTCATCGGATTAGGTTTCTGACTCTGAAAAATTCCTTTGTTTTAACTGTTGACTCTGAAAATCATGCCAAATTTAATTTTTACAAAATCGCGATCAAATTCACTCATTTTAATTTTTTTTGGAATTTCGGTTATTACAATACCTAGGATATCTACTTGATTCTCATCAATTAAGTCATTTATCATTACAGGAAAAATTTTAGCACAAGTTTCCATGCTATTACATAGGATAATATTTATAAAAATTAAGAAATAGAACTAGGAGAGTACTCATTGTTCCACTTCTATATCACACAACATCTCTTGTCTATTTGATATCTCATCTTCCCTAAGGCCAATCATCATTAAACCCTTCTTGTCAGCTGGATCCTGCTTCAAACCTTCACCCTTAGACACCTTTTGAATTACATTTTCAAATATCTAGACACTAGCGACTTCTTAGAGTTATTATTAGTGAGAAGAAGTGGTTTCCTACTATAAGCCACCACTTAATCCATGTGGACATAATTTTCTTTTCCCAATCCATTTTCTTTCACTACCTTCTCTCCAACCAACCTTTATTTCAATTTAGGAAAGGCAACTTGCCTAAATTTCATTCTTGATGATTTTTTGCTTTTACCTCCCTTCAAGCCCTCACCTACCTTCTCTTGCTCCATATTTTTTCTTAAAGTTTTATTTTTTACTCTCTCCTTCTTTTTCCCATTCCTCCTTCCTTTTACCACAGGAGCCTCCTTTTTTAAACCTTGCTCAACATCTACTTCAAGCTTAAGGTCAACAAGCATAGCAAACCTTGAACTTAATCCCACCTCCTTATGGTTCTTCCCATTTGTAGCCTCTTCCTTCTTTTTATTCTCCACATCTACTTAAGCTTTCCTAGTCTGTCTTCTTCTGGTAGCTTGTGAAGCAATTATCCAGGTACCGAAGTTATTATCTTCAACCCCTTGCCTTGCTTTATCTTCTCTTCTTTTCACAAATTCCTCTTCCTCTTCATTTTTATCTTTATGTTCCTTACAAATCTCTTGATGATGCCCTTATTTACCACATGCAAAGCAAATGAGGTTCAAACCTTTATATTCAATCCTTCTAGTTTTCTTCCTTATTCTGACTTTTGAAACCAATCTTTTTCCTAAATCAATCTCCACACAAATTCTAGCAAACTTTCCTCTCTCTAGAACTTGGGATAATTCTAGTAAAGTTCTTCCCAGTGTAACGACACCCTAAATCATACTATATATTCCTTTATCAGACTAGTGGAAGCATATAAAGTTTTGAATAAATTTTTCACTTTTCCCATGTTAGGGAACATCAGAGGGTCACTACTGGTTGAGTGTAACTCAAATAGACTCCTCTCATAGTCCATTCAAATTCCACTTAACCCTAAATTCTGTGCAGTGTTTCTATTATCATATTATAAACCATAACATATTCTGGAATATAAATTCTAACAACCATTCAAATACAATTGAGATATGCTATTTCAGAGTACTAAATCTATTCATACATCAGTTAGTAAAAACTATAATCCATCAAGTTTATTTTAAAAAGATCCATTCTCCCAAACCATCTTTCTAGCGAAAATTCAACAGAGTTTCCCCTAAAAATTGGACATTTCCCTTTTATACAACAACCCAAACAACTATACAGCCAGCAAATTCATCAATAAAATAAAAAATCAACAATACAAATATATATATATATATACAAATTCAAGCCTAATTCTATGCCACAACGTCATCCTGATATCCTTCTTCTGCCAAGCTATCTCCTAGGCATTCCCTGTTCCTGGTCATCTGAGCAAACAACTTAATGAGATAGATAAATCTTAGTAGAGAAATTTACAATTAAATACTTATAAAATAGTTGGATGCTCAGCTATGACAATGCACAGAAAATATCTCCCCAATTTGGTTTAAATGCATGTGAATCATTAAATACTTTTAAGTTTTAAAAGTATGGGAAATCGATGCAAAAAAATATAATGAGCACATTATCTTAAATCTGAAAAATTATACTTAAAATCATGCCTGAGGATTTTCATATACTCATCTATCATATGTCTCATGTGACTATTCATTATTCATTTCAAGTTGCATGCCGTTTTAACTGAAAATATTGTTTTTGGTTGGGTGTGATCCGTAACACCAATCACTCAAAAACAACTCCTATATTATGAGTGTGATCCATAACACCAATCACTCACTCAAGGACCAGGTGAGAATCAACATCCAGGGCATCCTCTCGCATGTGCACAAATGCTAATTCTCATCCTCATACAGTCTATATAGAAATACATACACATAGTCGACCAATACTCAAGGTTATAGGATATTATACTTAAACCAAAGTGTTATCCCGTATAGGTTATCCCCCCTTATACTCCTTGAACCTTTCATAGGGTTGTCTTGATTCAACAAATAATCCCTAACAGATGTAGACCAATCCAATTAAAAATAAATCAATTTACAAAACCGTTTGCCTAAGGGATATTCAACGGCCGTCCCATACCAGCTATTGAATATCCACCTTAAGTTAGTCCGTTCCTATGGCATATAATCCTAATAGCCAAATTCTATCAAACATGCAACAAATATTCTCAATACACAGGCATTCTTATATACTAATATATATATTCTAGCACTCATTCCCATTCAATACAATCATGCTTAAAATAGCAATTCACAACGTCAATTAAAAGTCAGGGAAGTGTAAATTTCTCTACCTTTTACTGTTTGCTCCTATTCGGGTCAAAATTTTCCTTTTTCCTCAAAAATTGATCCCAATTAGTTTCCTGAGAAAACAATTCAATTCTTAGGTGGGTTTTCCTTTCAGTTATGCTTTCCTACGTTAATTTATCTCATTTTTAGGTCAGTCTAAACCTTAAACATGTTCAGATTCAAATTCAATAGGAAAACATCAAATTAGAGTATTTTAAATTATACCGGGGGTTTCGAAATCTTGAAATTTGATTCTTGCAACTTTCTAGCAACTCTAGCGAGGGTGCACGGCGGCTCACGACAGCGCACAGTGACTGGGGTCAAAAAATACTCCAAAATGTAGCCCGTAACTTGATAATGCTAGATCTGGGTCGGTTCGGTGACACACAGCAGTTTAATTGCAATTTTTTAGCAAAGAATGCGGTGGTGGTCTGAACTATTTTTCCTCTGTTCACGGCGCATGGTATAACACCCCAATTTCATAGCCATATTTAAAATATTATTTATTGAAAAATCCTTCACTTAAGAAATTGGTGTGTTATATACACTTCTATCCTTTATTTCTTACCTGAGTTCTTTAAATATCCATTTATAGTATACATTTCATTAGGTTCGGATCCTTACTCAGGTATCACATTCAATTATCAATACAACGAAAGTCTAATAATAATACACCATAATCCATAAAATTCAGGATAAATTTAAACTTTTTCCTTTACATACATTTACATCCAGTTCAACGTTACAACGTTGTTACATATACTGCAGGATATATGTAGTTTTCTTGTTTTCATAGGGTAAGGAGGCAACAAACCTGCCACTCATACCCTTTTTAACTATTTTTCGTAAACCTGATATGTATGCCTTACGTATCCATATAGTTATATGTATTTCTAGCATAATATATATTATTCCATTTCTTGGGATGGATAGCTAATCCCTTCTTTCTTGTAGTACCATAGTGATCCTAGTCATCTAATATATACCAGAAAATAATGAGAAAATAATTTCTCAGTAGCTACACATTCCACATTTCATTTTTGAGCTATGGTATGTACCACCGTATGAATACGGAAAACAATTTACATTCCTTATTCTTAAATTCCATCATTTCTAGGAAATGCTATAAATAAACCACTCAGATGTATAGGATGAAGTTTATGAGGTTTATCAGTAATATATCAGTTATAAAATAAAAACAGTATCAATTTTAGTCACAATCATAGTTCACCGTATATCGTTTAGTACCATAATAAGGAAAGTACATTCATTAAATTTTCATTCAGCCATAGATAATTTAGGAGAAATAACATTTACCATTCATGGAAAACTGCATTATTTATAAGGAAAATAAACATTCATATTTGGCTAAAAGACATATTTTCAATTCAGAGAGACACAAGAGTATCGGAAGTATAAATTACTCCACATACTACAGCGTGCATGAATGAGATAGCCGCTCTATCAAGTGTGTGACAATTCTGCCACTGGTACATCTGAGGCGTCCCTCAGTGGATCCAAGTACCCATTCACATTCAGTGATCATGTCATAAAGACAGATCTAAATGGGAATTTCTCCCAGGGTTCAGTCAAACTAAGCTTATGAAATCACTGTTATTCACACAGATCATCTTCTCCCCGCTTTATGGGCAGTTCATGATGCCATAGATCACCACAACCTACATTATGGATCATTTTCCCAATATGCTATTTCCTATATATATCAACTAGGATGATTAGGCTTAATCCCATAATTTTGCCAAATTCTAAGTAAATGTCCCATGTTCAATTGGCTATCTAGGTTACACTAACTTTGAATTCACAATCATCACAGCATTTTCGAAATTCTTTCATTCCGAGCGGATGTTTAGGGTTTCCAATTTTATGAAACAACCGTGGAATGTCCAACGGCCATCCCATACCGACAATTGGTCACTCGGTTATAAGCCTATCTATCCTAGAACATATATTGGAATTACTTCCTCTATGTTTCTCTTTATTGAACATTCAAATATTTTCCTTCCATTTAATGTTTTCCAATACCATGCTATGTTTTTCCTTATCTATGTCATAAATCAATCTTTTTATTTCCTCATTTATGATGATACTATCATTCTCACTTTCTAAAAAGAAAACCTTTAAATCTCAATAACAATTCCATTCTTGAATTTGTATAAAAAGGAAGGTTCATTCTTAGTCAAGAGAAATCCTTAAGAAATTTAAGATTTTCATACTTAAAAATTTCTATTTGTCACTCTTGCCATATAATAAGCAAAATAAATTTACTTTTCCTTCCCATTTACACTAAATTCCCTTTTTCACATTTTATTGCATTTAAAGGGTTTCAAAGTTAAACCTTTTCCATTTCCTACTTATTATTCCATTTTCCCCCTTTTCTCACCTAATTATACATACCCAAGGTGTGTATAACCATTGTCTCCCCACACTTAAGCATGCACACAAATTGCTAGAATTGCCAAGATTGCACAAAATATTCATTAAAATTTAATTGCAATGTCATATTATTTCCTTTGTATACTTTGACCAATTTCATTACATTTTTGTACAAAAATTTTCCATAAATATTTCTATGTCCTAAAATTGGTCAAGTAGGCTACATGGAATTTAATGGGATCATTTTCCATAAAATAATTGCCAATTAATCTTGCTTCAAACAAGACACACATAGAAATTTCAACACATTTCCTTTATCAAAAACTTGCATACTCTTGGTCAAGATGAGATTTTTAGGCAAAATTAGGCCTTTCAACCAATTGACATCTATTCTATCCTCTATTGGCCATAACTTGAATTACCAATAAGCTACTTTAAAATTTTAAAACAATTTTCCAAATCTCATTTTTCTAGCCATGGCCTAAAGAGGAGTTTTGTGCAAAAATCATCATTTTTCATATAATCATTCCTTTAATCCCATTTTCATCATCTATAAACCATCAATCACCATTTATCCATAACAATCAAGGCAAAACAAACAATTTGGCATGACATTCATGAATTTGGGGTTTTAGGGCAAATGAAACAAAATTGAGAAATGAACATAAACACTTTCATAATTGAAATTAACCATCACACGCCATACTAATTTCTAAGCATTAATCCATAGAAATTTTGAGAATTTAAGAATGTAAACTTAAAAACATCACTATTCATGTACTGTTCATTCAGCCATGAAAATCTCAAAAGCTTGGAAAAATCCATTAAAACATGAAATAAGTGATTGAAGAATGCTAAGCTACCTTGATTTACAATTTTTGGTGGATAAACCTTGAAGTTTCCTTGCTTTTTCTCCCTTTTCTCCCTTATGAAGCTTATGGTATTTCTCCCTTCCAAAAGCCTTCACGTCGTCTTTGCTAAGGAGTAGAAGAAGAAGTAGTGTGACTTATTTAAAATGGCTAATATGACCATTTTGCCTTTGGTTGCAAAATGACCAAAATACCCTTCACTTTTTCCTTCTTAAAACCTTGACATCTAAGGGTATTTTAGGAATTTTAAAGGGTTTCTTTAGGTAAAATTTCCCTTATATCTTTGTGATAAAATTACCTTTTTACCCTCGGTGTCAAAATTACCATTTTTCCCTTCATGGTAAAATGACCATTTTACCCCTCTTAAGTGCCGAACCAAAATTATTTTTTTTTTGAAAAATTTTGGAAAAATATTATAGAGGGAATTTCATAATTTTTCAGATAAAAATTAGCCATTTTATCTGATAAATAAATATTTTATTCTTATTTTCAGATAAAATTTTGACCGTTTTACCCCGAAATATTTTTCTTGCAGCATTCATGACATTAGCACCATTTTCAAACCTCATGAATGTGTGCCATAAATGCACCTCAATTTACGTGCTTACTATCAGGATATTTTGTGAAACAAATTTCTTTTCATTTTAGTCCCTAATCATTTCCTTTCAGTTTAGTCCTTCCTTTGTTTAAGGTAATATAAAATAATTTTTTTGAACTATTTTTCATGCATAAAAATATTGAGTCTAGGATTCTAATACATACCTGATATCATAGAATTGAGGATATTACATGTGGCGGTGGTGTTTCACCAACTGGCAGTTGGTAGAGGAAGCTGGCAGCTCAAGCTAGTTGATGGTGGCGGCAGTGTGGTTGGATGGTGTTGGACGGCGGAGATCACGGCTAGCCTTCGAAAATCATGAAGAAAGGAAACACCATTGTTTTCGGTCACTATGGCATCCGTTGGTGGTCGGGAATAGCAGATAGAGGTCGGTAGTGACGAGCTGCACCGGTGCCGGGGTCTGGCGGTGGCACAACATAGTGGTTCTGGCGGTGGACGGTGGTGTGCAAAGGTGAGAGGGAGAAGAGAGAGAAATTATGTGAAAGAGATAGAGAACAAAGGACAAATGAGAGGAAAATGTGAGGTTTGGGGATTTTGTGGCTTTCGAGGGCATTTTGGTCTTTTTTACTTTACCCGGGGTAAATTTCTGATGCATTCTTCGATCTAGGCAAGAATATAGATCCATATGGAAGGAATTTGGAAATCTTTTGAGGATTTTAAGCCTTCCAAAATATTTGCTAAATTCCTGAAGCCAAATTAAATTTTCTTCGTCGATAAGATTTTTATTTCAAAAAATTCTCAAATTTTAACCGCAACTTAGAAAAATATGCTTAAATCAATTCCAAAAAAATTTAAATTTATTTTACCTAATTTAATTTATTTTAAAAATCGGGTTATTACATTTTTCCCCCTTAAAAGAATTTTGTTCCGAAAATTCATACCTGTAAACAATTCTGGATGATGTTGTCTAATCTCGTCCTCCTTCTCCCACGTCATCTCCTTAAATGCTACATCTTGCCAAAGTACCTTAACTAAAGGGATTACTTTATTCCGAAATTGCTTAATCTTAAAGTCAAAGATTTGGACAGACGTAGATTCATGATTTAAATTTTTCTTTAATATTATAGGTTGATTCCCCAATACATGTGTGCGATCTGGGACATATTTCCAGAGTTACGAAATGTGGAATACGTCATGCAAGTTTGACAAGTAGGGAGGAAAGGCAATTTGGTAGGCGATTGGACCGACTCTTTACAGGATTTGGAATGGTCTTAAGAATCTAGGACTCAATTTCTTTGTCCTTATTTGTCTACCAATGCCTATAGTAGGTAACACTTTCAAGAATATGTGCTCTCCCTCATTGAATTCTAAGGGTTTCCTTCTCTTATTTGCATAGGTTTCCTTTCTCGGTTGGGCAACCCTCATCTTTTCCCTGATCATCTTGATCTAATCAGTAGTCTCTTATACAATCTCTGATCCCAATAGTGTATTCTCCCCCATTTCTACCCAACCTAAGGACGATTTACAACTTCTCCCATATAGAGTAGTATATGTTGTTATACCTATGGTAGAGTGATAACTATTATTGTAAGCAAACTCTATCAAAGGTAGATATTTATCCCAAATTCCCTTCTGTTTTAACACACAAGCCTTTAACATATCTTTTAAGGTTTGGATTATTCTCTCAGACTGTCCATCGATTTGAGGATGATAGGCGGTGCTAAACTTAATTGGGTTCCTAATTCCTGCTATAGGGATTGCCAAAATCTCGAGTTAAACCTAAGGTCTTAGTCTGATACTATACCCGATGGTACCCCGTGTAGTCTCACAATCTCTTTAAGGTATACTTGGGCTAATTTCTCCATGGAATACCTAATCTTGATAGGTATAAAGTGAGCAGACTTGGTTAATCTATCCACTATTACCCAAATGGAATCATAACCAGATGGTGTTCTAGGTAGTCCAACTATAAAATCCATAGTTATTTGATCTTATTTTCTCTCTGGTATCTCCAGTTGCCTTAATAATTCTGCGGGTCTTTGATGCTCTATCTTAACTTGCTAACAAGTAAGACAAGCATTTACATACTTCGTGATATCTTTTCACATACTCGGCCACCAAAAATTTCTTTTCAAGTCTTGATACATCTTGAAAATACATAGATGGATGGTATAGTGCCTTTCAATGAGCCTCTAATAACACTTTCTCCTTTAGTTCCTGATGGTTTGGAATTACTATTCTTTTTCTAAACATTAACACTCCATCAGGGGCTAACCCAAAATCAAGTTAGCTCACATAGATTCCCAATGATTCATCCTCTAGTTGGGCTTATCTAATCTGATCCCTCAAATCATAGCTTATTAGAAAGTCACTCATCACTAATCTCTTCGAAAATGAAATTAAATTGAGGCTAAGATTCCTAAAGTCCTCAAATAATCTCATCTCATCTACCATTAAAATGGCTACTTGTAATGACTTCCTGCTTAATGCATCAACTACTACATTTGCTTTCCTTGTATGGTACTTTAACTTAAAGTTAAAATCCTTCAAATACTCTACCTACCTTCTCTGCCTCATATTTAATTCTTTCTGATCAAATAAGTATCTAAGGCTTTTATGATTACTAAAAACCTCAAATACATCCTCGTACAAGTAATGTCTCCAAATCTTCAGGGCAAATACCACGACAACTAATTCCAAGTCGTGGGTAGGATAGTTTTCTTCTGCAGGTTTCAATTGTCTTGATGCATAAGCAATTACCCTTCCATCTTGCATTAAAATGCATCTTAAACCTTTCATTGATGCATCTGTATAAACTGTAAATGGCTCTAAGGGTTTTGGAATTACTAGCACTGGAGCGGTGGTCAACTTTTCTTTCAGGGTTTGAAAACTACGTTCACAATGCTCACTCCATTCAAAATTAACACCCTTCCTAGTTAGCTGAGTTAATGACAAAACTATTTGAGAAAATCCTTGTATAAATTTTCTATAATAACCTGCTAAACCCAAAAAACTCCTAACTTTAGTAACCGTTCTTAGATGATCCCAATATAAAATTACTTCAATTTTCTTAGGTTCTACTGAAATTCCTTCCCCATTTACCACATAACCTAAGAACTTCACTTCCTCTAGCCAAAACTCACATTTTTCTAACTTAGCATACAATTGTTTTTTCTCCAATATCTGTAACACCGTGCTCAGATGTTGTGCATTTCCTTTGTGAGTCTTGGAATAGACTAAAATGTCGTCTATGAATACCACTACGAACTGGTCCAAGTAGGGTCTAAAAATTCTATTCATGTAATCCATAAAGACAGCAGGTGCATTGGTCAGTCCAAACAACATCACTAGAAACTCATAGTGACCGTACCTAGTGCTAAATGCTATATTAGGCATATCTTCCTCCCGAATCCTGATCTGGTGGTATCCTGACCTTAAGTCTATTTTGGAGAATACCGTTGCACCTTGCAACTGATCAAATAAGTCATCTATCCGAGGTAATGGGTACTTATTCTTAATATTCACCTTATTCAATTGCCGATAATCTATACATAACATCAAACTCCCATCTTTCTTCTTTACAAATAGGACAGGAGCTCCCCATGATGATACACTCGGCCTAATGAATCCCTTCTCTAACAAATCTTTTATTTGGACCTTTAGTTCCCTTAATTCTGCTGGGACCATTCTGTATGGGGTCATTGTTATTGGGCTTGTACCCGAAATCAAGTCAATGATGAATTCTATCTCTCTAGGTGGGGGTAACCTGCTTATCTCTAAAGGAAACACTCCCGGGAAATTGTTAACAATGAGAATTAGGTTTAACCTTTCTTGCAATTCTACCTGAGAGAGATTAAGGGAAATATCACTTATTTCACACGCCCTGTTACTCTCACCTATTGGTAAGGTATCCAAATAAGTGATAGTCCTTTCAGAATAGTTCAATAGAACTCAATTCCTAGATAACCAATCCATTCCTAGAATAACGTCGATCCCAGTCAAAGGAAAACACACAAGGTCCACTATGAATAGGGTGTCATCAATGGAAAGAGGACAATTTAGGCATATTTGTGGAGATATGGTTATCTCTCCTAAAGGTGTGAAAACATGTAGATCACATGGCATAGTTTGTAAAGGTAAATTTATTTTTTTCACGCATGCATTAGATATAAAAGAGTGCGTAGCACTCGAATCAAACAATATTATTAAAGAAAAATTATAAATCTTACCCCTACCTTGCATCAATCTGGGCGACTTGTTGACATTTGCTCCATCTAGAGTAAAGACTCTCCCCAGAGCTTGTGATCTTCGGCCACCTGGATTCTACTGGTTTTCACCGAATGGACAGTACTTTGCATAGTGCCCTGTACCTCCACATTTATAGCATTGTATTGGTGTCTGATGCCAACAAGGTTGATTGGGATGCTTGGTCCCACATTTCGGGCAGTTAGTAATTTTGGGACGTCTATTGTTATTAGATAACCCTTGTTGTGGCTTAAAACTTTAGCACTTCACATTCATATTTTTAACTAGTTATTTCTGTCTGCTTCCACTTCTTTGATTCATATTCTGTCTTTCCTCTAGATTTTTACTAAGAATTCGACATTTATTTACCAGCATCGCAAAATCCCTTATCTCTAGCGGGGTGATCTGTGTTCTCATCTACAATTCTAACCCTGCCTTCAATTGGCTTGATTTCCAAGCTTTATCATAATGTAACCTCAGATAGGTGGAATATCTAGCCAATTCTTCAAATTTGGTCAAGTATTCTTCAAACGGTCTGCCCCTTTGTCTGAGTTACAGAAATTTAGTTTCCTTAACTTGTCTCACACTCTCAGGGAAGTATTTCTCCAAAAAGATCCTCTTGAAAGACTCCTATGTGAGTGGAATACCCCTACTCTCCATGAGCTAATGGGCTCCAGTCCACCATTGTTTTGCCTCTCCTTTCAGCATATACGTTGCATAAGTAACCATCTGCTCATCCATCCTATGCAATAATTGAAAGATCTTTTCCATCTCCTTCAACCACCCTTCTACTACTAATGGCTCAGATGTGCCTAGGAACACTGGTGGTCCTGCCCTTTGAAATTTTATCCAACCTTGGTACATCTGGTTGTTATTTCTGTTATTCTTATTGTCCTGATTCTGACGGTCCTCCTGATAGTACCGTATTATATTGGCACTTGTAGTAGCTTGCTCCCTCATAGCGTCTGCCATCATTCTTATGAAATTCATCATGTCCCTCATATCCACATTATCCTCCCTGCTACTACTCCCTTATGCCCCTTGACCTCTGTTTCTTGGCCTTCCTCTTGGCCTTCTTGTATTATCTCTGCTAGCATCTACCATGGCTAACTGACACAGAAAAAGAATTAGTGAGTCTTTAATAGCAACAATTATCAGTATAGCAGCAGATTTATTCCTAATATCTCAATTATAGATCAATTCCTAGATATTCTAGAGTCTAATCAATTTAAAGTCCTAAAGTTGCAAACCTAAAAATTCATAACCAATAAATCAATAAACCAGTAAACCAGTAAGCCGGGCTCTGATACCACTATTGTAACAACCCCTTAAATCATACTATACATTCCTTTATTAGAGTAACGGAAGCATATAAAGTTTTGAATAAATTTTTCACTTTTCCCATGTCAGGGAACATTAGAGGGTCGCTACTGATTGAGTGTAATCCAAATAAACTCTTCTCACAGCCTATTCAAATTCCACTCAACCCTAAATCCTGTGCAGCGTTTCTATTATCACATTATAAACCATAACATACTCTGGAACATAAATTCTAACAACCATTCAAATACAATTGAGATATGTTATTTCAGAGTACTAAATCTATTCATACATTAGTTAGTAAAAACCATAATTCATCAAGTTCATTTTAAAAAGATCCATTCTCCCAAACCATCTTTCTACCAAAAATTCAATAGAGTTTCCCCTAAAAACTGGACATTTCCCTTTTATACAACAGCCCAAACAACTATACAGCCAGCAAATTCATTAATAAAATCAAAAATCAATAATAAAAATATATATATACAAATTCAAGCCTAATTCTATGCCACAATGTCATCCTGATATCCTTCTTCTGCTTAGCTATCTCCTAGGCATTCCCTGTTCCTAATCATCTGAGTAAATAACTCAATGAGATGGTTAAATCCCAGTAGAAAAATTTACAGTTAAATACTTATAAAATAGTTGGATGCTCAGCTGTG
Source organism: Senna siamea (assembly GCA_031216115.1). NCBI lineage: Eukaryota > Viridiplantae > Streptophyta > Magnoliopsida > Fabales > Fabaceae > Senna > Senna siamea. The sequence goes on along the minus strand of CM062363.1, from coordinate 19,658,594 downwards.
ACAACGCGCAGAAGACATCTCCCCAATTTGGTTTAATTGCATGTGAATCACTAAATACTTTTAAGTTTAAAAAGTATGGGAAATCGATGCAAAACAATATAATGAGCACATTATCTTAAATCTGAAAAATTATACTGAAAATTTTACTTAAAATCATGCTTGAGGATTTTCATATACTCATCTGTCACACGTCTCATGTGACTATTCGTTATTCATTTCAAGTTGCATGTCGTTTTAACTGAAAACATGGTTTTTGGTTGGGTGTGATCCGTAACACCAATCACTCCAAAACAACGCCTATATTGTGAGTGTGATTCGTAACACCAATCACTCACTCAAGGACTGGGTGAGAATCAACATCCAGGGCGTCCCCTAGCATAAGCACAAACGCTAATTCTCATCCTTATACAGTCTATATAGAAATACATACACATAGTCAACCAATACTCAAGGTTATAGGGTATTATACTTAAACCAAAGCGTTATCCCGTATAGGTTATCCCCCCTTATACTCCTTGAACCTTTCATAGAGTTGTCTTGATTTAACAAATAATCCCTAACAGATGTAGACCAATCCAATTAAAAATAAATCAATTTACAAAATCGTTTGCCTAAGGGATATTCAACGGCCGTCCCATACCAGCTATTGAATATCCACCTTAAGTTAGTCCGTTCTTATGGCATATAATCCTAATAGCCAAATTCTATCAAACATGCAACAAATATTCTCAATACACAGGCATTCTTATATACTCATATATATATTTCTAGCACTCATTCCCATTCAATACAATCATGCTTAAAATAGCAATTCACAACGTCAATTAAAAGTCAGGAGAGTGTAAATTACTCTACCTTTTACCGTTTGCTCCTATTCTGGTCGGGATTTTCCTTTTTCCTCGGCAATTGATCCCAATTAGTTTCCTGAGGAAAAATTCAATTCTTAGGCGGGTTTTCCTTTCAGTTATGCTTTCCTACGTTAATTTATCTAATTTCTAGTCGGTCTAATCCTTAAACATATCTGGAGTCAAATTTGACAGGAAAACATCAAATTGGAGTATTTTAAATTATACCGGGGGTTTCAGAAGCTCAAAATTTGATTCTTGCAACTTTCTAGCAACTTCGGCAAAGGCGCATGGCGGAGCACAACTGTGCACGGTAGCTCATGGCGGCTGATGATGGCGGACGGTGGCTGGGGTCGAAAAATACTCCAAAATGTAGCCTACAACTCAAGGATGTCGGATTCGAGGTTGAAAAATACTCCAAAATGTAGCTCACAAAATGTAGCGAAACACGATGGTTTAACCGTAATTTTCTGGCAAAGAATGCGGCGGTGGTCCAAATTATTTTTCCTCTGTTCATGGCGTGTGGCGGCGGCGTTTCATCAGTTGGCAGCTGGCAAAGGAAGCTAGCAGCTCAGGCTAGCTGATGGTGGTGGCGGTGTGGTCGAACGGCGTCAGACGGCAGAGATCACGACTAGCCTTCAAAATTGCGACGGAAGGAAACGCGACTATTTTCAGCCGTTGTGGCATCCATCGGTGGTCGGGAATGGTAATTGGAGGTCAGCAGTGACGAGCTGCACCGGTGGTGGGGTCCAGCGGTGAACGGTGGCGTGCGAAGGTGATAGGGAGAAGAGAGAGAAATTGTGCAAAAGAGAGAGAGAAGAAAGGAAAAATGAGAGAAAAATGTGAGGTTTTGGGATTTTGTGGCCTCTGGGGGCATTTTGGTCTTTTTCTACTTTGTCCGGGGTAAATTTCGGATGCATTCTTCAATCTAGACAAGAATATAGATCCATATGGAAGGAATTTGGAAATCTTTTGAGGATTTTAAGCCTTCCAAAATATCTGTTAAATTCCTGAAGCCAGATCAAATTTTCTCCGTCAGATAAGATTTTTATTTCAAAAAATTCTCAAATTTTAACCGCAAGCTCAAAAAAATGTACTTAAGTCAATTCCAACAAAATTTAAATTTATTTTACCTAATTTAATTTATTTTAAAAATTGGATTATTACACCCAGCTTGTTCATTAACCTCCAAAGAAAAATCTTGTTGTAATACTCAATAGGCAACTCTGGAACATTAATCCACACTGCGAGTCTCTTACATTCATCCTCCAAAGGATCAAAATCTACCATCTACTTCTGAACTACAAGATAGTGACCTGCAACCATTGCCAAGATCCAACATGATGATCTAATAGATGATCAAAATCTCCCTTCCTCTAAGGCAAAAAAAAAAAAAAAAAGAAATCTCTTGCCTTACTAAGTTTAACAAGAAAATAACCATTGCCAAGATCCAACATGATGATTTGGTTTTTCGAGTTTCATAGTTTCATCAACCTATTCTTCAAGGAAACATAGCCAATCTCCCATCCTATGACTTTGACAATGAGAGATTTTCTCAAAGTTTGCACCATTCATTCCTCTCTTCTTTATCAAAGTAAATTCTTGGACAATATATTTCCTTGTCTTCCAAGTTAGACCCTTCATTATCATCATAACTTTCCTCCTATTTAGGTACAAAGTTGGTAACATCTATTTCTCATACCAAATATTAATATTATGAATATTATAATATTTAATATTTAATATCTTATTTTATAATATGTAAGATACTATGTAAATTTAGGAACTTTAGGGAATCCATATCCCACATTTTGGCTAGCTAGATGGCCAGAAAAATAATGATTTCAAAAAATAAATAATAAGTTGCCTTACAATGATCCCTAACAATTACGTAGATGAATCTGAAGATTTGTTTTTTTTTTTTTGGCCCATCACTGAAAAATTGAATGCTAAACAATTTTTAAAACAAGGTAAGTTAATTTGATGATATTGCTTTCTACTTTAGCAAGGTTAAACTCGAGAATTTAACTAAACACCTATATCATTAAATAGATACTAGAAAAAAAAAATATTTTTATTATAATTAATAAAAATACGATAAAATTCAAATAATATAAATATAAATACAATTAATACATAGACATTGAATGTAAGCACACTAAAATCATAAACTTTTACACAAAATTTTATACTTACTAAGAATTTATCATTTAGACTTGAAATTCTTTGATTTTTTTTTATAAGTTTGGAGAATAAGCTACTATTATTTTTTAATCAATTTTTTTAATAAAAAAGACTTAGGTTGATTGACTCAAAAAATATAAGAGTCCAACACAAATAGTTCACTTTCATTGAATTTACCGAATTCAACAGAGTTTATACATTTCCGAGATTGATGAGAACATTGGTCACCTTTCACATTAAAACAGGAGGGTGACAAATTGAGAATTGTGAGATATTTGCCTATCTATTTCTGGAAGAAATAAGTGTTATACATTATTGTCAGCATTCCCACATGAAATATATGCCTCAATATTACTTGGCCGCAAACTTCAATTTTCTTTCCTATATTTCACAAGGAAGCCCCCTTGCAGCAATCCATGGAAAGAAACACTAAAGACCCTGTTTTTCTTTTCCATGAACACACTACCTTAGCTCAGATTCTATTATTCAGCCACTGAATTATATCCTGAGTGATAACATCCCGTTCTGGTTCAAAAAGGAGGTCATGTAACAATCCTTCATATAAATTGATAGTTTTATCAGATGAGGAGGCCTCTTCGTACAATTTTTGAGAAGCATGAGGATCGGTGACTGTATCAGCAGTGCCATGGAGAACCAAAAATGGAACTCTTAGTTTTCTCAGATTTTGCTGCAAGTAGGTTGTGATCCGGATAATCTCGTGGCCAGTTCGTACTCTAAGAGATCCAGTACATACCAGCGGGTCAGAATATTTGGATATTAGTGCATCTGGATCTCTACATACTGGCAACCCCTTCTTATATGCAGAACTAAATTGATATGTTGGCAGCAAAAAAGAAACTATAGGGGCAAGTACCTGCAATAAAGATATGGAGATCAAATTACTAATGATTCTTTGCTTTAATGTATATGCTACTATACCCTGTTCTGTATATTCTAATAAAGAAAAAATGTCAACACTTTCAATCAGATAAACTGCATGCAACAAATAGAGTATTACTGACCAACAATAATGGATGAGAAGTCTGAACTCCAACTGCAGGCGAAGTCATTACAGCACCAGATATGCGAGCTTCAACCTTTGGGTCAAGCAGTGCCTATAGTACAGAGAGCAGAAAAATATTGAAGCAATTTTTGTCACTAGGTTTTTGAACTTTTTCTCCCCTAACTAGATAATTGCAAGACATTTATTTTATACTAGCTATACCTTGAGAATAATGGCTGCACCTGTTGAGTGTCCAAAGCAAAAACAAGGAAGCCCAGGATTTTCAGTAAGAACCTTCTCAAGAAAAACTTTCTGTACGGTATCAGCAAGAGATTATTCATTAGAAGAATGATAGTTAGGTCAGCAGTAAAGTTTAAAAATATTTCTTGTTTCTACCCACTTCTTGACAAAAACCATAGATAGAACCATTTATTTACACAATGTTCTACAAAATCCTTGTAGATTTCAGAACATACCACGTCAGAAACAGCTTCATCGAGAGAGTGAACATAAGCATGCAGCCCATCGCTCCCACCATGGCCTGGAGCAAACAGAACAGACATATATTGGATTTGAACAGATACTGAAAAATGGAGAAAAAAAACAAAAGAAGGAAACATATTCTGCAAGAACGAAAAAGTCAAGCATTCAAGTTTGCAGGGAAGATCTGAAAGGAGGACAAGGCCCCTTGAAGAACCACACACCCAAAAAAAAAAAAAAAAAAAATCTGAAAACTTCATCTTTTGAATAATAAATTGCTATATCCCAAACCTACATATACTTTACCTCCAGGTACCCAGTGTTGAAGCCTTATCATATTACCATCAACGCTTTAGGTCCAAATACAATATGGATCCTCATTTTGAGTGATCACACATGAAATAAAAGAGAAAGAGAACATCCATTTGACCTAGAAAAGGCTGAAGAACTAAATAAGTAAATTGTTAATGGAGTACTATTCCTTGACTGAGTCAAATCTTATTCTATTTCTAGGAAATGTAATTGAATAAATATGAAACATGATGTAATCCCCCAGTCCTTTCATAGGAGGCACCTAGGTTTGTCAATTTAGGAATTTAGACATTCTTTGGAACCAGTGAGAAAAACATCACATGCATGGTTTGAAGGATGAGAAGTGTGTGGATTTCCATTTGCAGAATGAGGAATAGGGGAAGTACGGAAGAACTGCAGAACTGCTGAGAAATAAAGTCACACTGCACAATGAATATTATGGTACTAACTCTATCCTTAATAAACTACCAACAGCAACAGGTAATTTTTTTGAAGAAACTGCAGAAACTTTGGTTGGCATATCCTCTTTATATCAGACTACATAAAAAATATTACTCTAAGGGAAAAACAAGATGATGCACAACGTGATATGTATACTGGTATAATAAAAAGATGTTAGTCTACTGAAGAACAAGAAAATAACTCATATAATTCAATGAAAATAAATGAATATTTCACTATCATCAAGTTCATGAAACCTAGTTCAGCACTTCAACACATTTTTGTCCTTCTGAAGAAAATAACTATAAAATCCTAAAAAGCCATCTTTCAGAAGTGCGGTTGACTGCATCCACGACAAACAATCTCACAAAAGTGTCTTAAGAATCTTTTATTTTTTCTCACACCTAGAGTTGGGCAAATAAGCCAATTGTGATGGTTTATATTCATTTCATTCGTCCCTCCCCTCCATTTTCATTGGAGATCTTAGAAAGAACTACAAATCATGCTTCCTGGTCTGAAAAAAGGGATTCAAATTCTGGCACCAAGAAAAAAGATAAAATTCTGAATCTTACCTCATCAATACACATAAAGAAAGGTTATTTTAGCAGTCCAATAATTTCTATATTTTGTTTCTCAAGTGTATTTATATAACTTACTATGAATTTTAAGCAATAACAGCACATAAAAAACATTAGATGAGGCTAACAGGACAATGATGGCTACAAATAAGAATATGCTAAAATCCACATAGAAGGACAGAGATCAGTGCCTGGTCAAACAAGAATCTGATAGTGCATTATCATGTTTCCTTATACGTGCTCTCTTTTTTCAAAACAAATTTATAATTAAATAATAAACCATACTAAGTGAGCAGCAGATAATAAGACATACATGGAATAACTACTGCTGACTGCTGTCTAAGAGTATAGCTGACAATTCAGGCATGCTCAGAAAGAGAACTCTTAATAATTTTAAATTGGTTGACTTACCAACCCAATCCATCCCATAAACCTTGAAGCCATTAGCATTCAGCTGCTTTGCAAAATGGTTATACCTGCTACTGTTGGAGAATAATGGGGAATGACTTCAGAATTGCGTCAAGGAATATAAGAACTGAAAGGCTTACCACAGGAATAAAGCACAAATTGCTAACCTGTGTTCATTTAGTCCATGCAAAAGAAGAACAAGTCCCCTGTACAAAGCAAGTAAAATCTTATGAGTCCAAAATGGAAAGGTCAAATTGAAGGTCCTTAAGAGCAGAAGTATCGTTTTCCAAGAGGTACAAATCTACAGTTCATGATATCTTTGAATTATTTGTTCCAGAAAAGGGAAATAAAAATCTAAAGCAAGATGAAAAATCAATATGAAACATCTTTGCTGAGCATGGATCACATTCGTATAATATCAAAGCCTCAAGAGTCTAAAGAGTGCTGTTAACCATTCAAGTGGTGATCTACAGTCTTGTTGAATCACATACTCTAGTAACAAAAAAGTTAGAACAATCATTCATACCATGTTCACTAAATTTAAAGTAATAATTCACCAAACTTTTTTAATTAATAAGTATAACAGGAAAAAGCAGGGACCACAAGGAAAGAAAATGGTTTCAGAAAAGGCCAAGAAGATGCTGTATCTTAATTAAAAAAATCCAACAATAGGTGCATCCCCTGCTACACCAAAAAATCCAACAATAGTTGCAGACCACGTTATTCTTTCCAAGATATCACAGTATCATACAAAGGTTTTCACACTAATGACAAATGGGATGATAATAACCACATATTAAACATAATGAACTGCAACCAACCACACCCAATTCTGTCAGCATGCATTAAACAGACAAAGTGATTGAATTTCAAATTTGAGAATTAACCAAGTGAAAATTACTATGGAAACTCACAAGAGCCACAAATCAAACATCTATCAGTGTTAACAAAACTTAAAAGGATTATAGAATCCAACTCAACACTGTGTCCACTAAGCTCAATCTTGCCAATTGAGCTCCAGAAACCAAACGAGCAAGCGATAATTCTATACTATACTATCAGTATATTGGATAATGCATGCCTACCTGATTTTACCCGAAACTGGTGTCCAACACTGCGTAAAAATGGTATCACCCCTCTTCGTAGCGATCAGCGAATACTCTCTCACAGTACTTGGGTCACTATCCTCCGTTACCCTCCGTATGGCCAGCGCTCTCCTTGCCGCCGCAGTCTGATCTACCGCCTTCACCGCCACGGCCGTGCTAGTAATACTGCCACAACTTCTACTACTAACAATTATACTACTCTTCCACGGCACAATAGTCGCCGGGAGTCGCACCGCCGCCCCTTTCCGGAGACAATCGTGTTGCCTCTCGTCCTTGCCGAGTTTCTCAACTACCGAAACCCGCCTCGGTCCTCGGAAAGGCAAGAGCAGCAGCATAACGGCAGCGTTTATCAGCATTAACAGACTCTTCAACAATCGCAGAGAAAACAAAGCGTTTATTCTCCCTGATGCCCCAGACGTCAAAATCAGTGAGGACGACCCGTCATTTCCCTTAAAAACCAGCGTCTCGGTCACCATTGCTTCGTACCCTTTGAAATTCTTAACTTTAATTTGTGAGAATATTATAACACTCCGTTTCTCTTGCAAAAATAATGAATGCCTTTTAGCTCTGTCCTAATTGATCATCAACCGGCAGAGAATGAACAAGTCTCTATCTCAATCTATTTACCTCCAAAAATTCAAACCCAAAAATAGCAGGAGGAGAAACCCTTTCCAAATATAGGTGAACCTAAAAGTGGGTGATGCTTTTTTATTGAATTGGAATCAATACCAATTAATTAAGCTTAGCTCAGCTGGATTTAAAATAGAAGAAGGTAGAAAGAAAAGTGGCGTCGAAATAGGTACTATGAGATGGACACCTTGTTTGTTAACTCTGAACATCTAGAAAGAGGTTAAAGTCAGCAGTCATCACGAAGAAATTCGAAATCTTTCCTCTTTTCCTCAGTCACAATCTGTTGGGGGAATGGAAATTGCTAGCGAAAAACAAAAGTGACGTAAGGATTGGGTGGCACTCGAGAACGTTCCTTTTGGCCTCGGTAAAATCTGAAGTAAGAGTTGGCCAAAATGACACGTGGAATTCGGCGATCGAAGCAACCACAGATAAGATGACATGTGTTTGGCTACTTCTAGTGCGTGTAAAATATGCGGCGAATAGATAAGTAATGCCTTCAAAAAACTGTCAGAATAGTTATATAACAGTCCAACTCTTAAAGTTTCCCACGATGCACAGAAGTCTTTTAATGTTTTTATCCTATATTATTAAAAGTTTTTTAATTAGTTGATAAAATATTTTAAATTAATTATGAAATTATGCAAATATAATTTTTTTAATTATAAAAATCAATTTAAAGCTTTCTTAAATTTTATAATTTATATAAAAATTTATTTATTAATTTTTTCATTTACAATTTTAACAAAGGATAAAAATATTAAATTATTTAAAAATATTTTTTTGTATAAGACTTAAAATCTAAAGAGTTTTGTACACAAGATTTTAATTAAAAAAATTTAATAATAAAGATCTAAAAAAATTAACTAAATTTTTTTTGTTAACAAAACCATATTTTTAGTGAGAAGAATAATAAAAGAATGCAAGTATAATATGGGTCATGAGTACGATAAAAATAAGGTAATTATTATTCTTTTAAATCTTTTTAAGAAAAAAAGTAACGGGTTCCATAATTTATTCTCCCTTCCACAATTAACTTAAGTAAATTCATATAGATTAGATAAATAAAAGTTTCTTTTCCTAAAAAAAGTAGCTGATCCGAAAAATAGAGTTTCAATTTATTTCATGATTAATTATGATCCTGTTTAAAATATATTTTTAAAAATAAAAAAATTTGTTTGAATGTCCTATTTACAACTCAAAACAAAAATATTAAATATGCATTTTAAGAATAAAAATCACATAACAAATAAAAGATGTTGTAAACCCTAATTTTTTAAAATAAAAATAAAATTTTTTTTATTGATGATATTTATATAAGTATAATACTATTATAAATTCTCAAATTTAATTTTATAAAATAATTTTAAAGAATAAAAACTTAAAAATTAAACATATATTTAACAACAAACAAAATTAAAGAGGCCTATATATGTGGAAAGAGTAGCGTGTCCAAATATTCTATTCTCCGTTAATGGTAAGAGGTTGAGTTTATTTATTTTTAAAAATAAAGTTGAGTTTATTTATTTTTAAAAAATAAAGTTATGTATCATTATTACAGTATAATAAAAAACAGTACTAACAAAATTGTTATATTACATTAAAAAAAGAATTTTATTAATGATATTTATATATTATAATATTATTATAAATTGTCAAAGTTAATTTTATAAAATAATTTAAAGAATAAAAAATTAAAAATTAAACTGGAACAAACAAAATTAAAGAGGCCTATGTGTGTGGCGAGAGTAACGTGTCCAAATTTTCTTTTCCCCCTTAATGGGAAGAGGCTGGGTTGTTTTACTTTTAAAAAATAAAGTTATGTATCATTATTACAGTACAATAAAAAAAAAAGTACTAAAAAAGTTGTTATAATACATTTAAAAAACATTTTTATTAATGATATTTATATATTTAATATTATTATAAAATATCAAAGTTAATTTTTTAAAATAATTTAAAGAATAAAAAAATAAAATTTAAACTGGAACAAACAAAATTAAAGAGGCCTATGTATGTGGCAAGAGTAACGTGTCCAAATTTTCTTTTCCTCCTTCATGGTAAGAGGTTGAGTTTATTTATTTTTGAAAAATAAAGTTATGTATCATTATTACTGTACGAAAACTCTGTTAACAATGGAGAAGACTTTTGAGAATCCGCAACATGAAATAACTGGGGAAGAGGAAGACCTTCTAGTAAGAAGCAACAAAAAGGTTAAAGCGGGAGGTTGGCAATCGAGAATATGCAATAGGATGAACCTATCACAGTGGAAGGTTACTCTGAAAAACAGTCAGGAACAGTCCTACCAAGTCCTAAAACTGTTGATACAAATCAAGGAGGCAAAGCTCTCTCGTATAGGGAATCCCTATTGATAGCGTATGAGGATCTACATCTAGTTTTCTTCAAGTGTGGAGTTTATGGACATAAACAGGAAGATTGTGCTCTGAACAAACCTCCACAACCACAAATAGATCCGAATCAACCTCTCAAGGAACAAACTGGTCATGAAAAAGTCAAACCCGAAGAAAAGGATAAGCATGATTATTATGGCCCCTAGATGCTCGTCCAAAAATCGAATCGCGGATACACCAAGAAAGCTTCGCCGGAGACGGTGACCGGAAATGGAAAACCGAAGGTGCAAAACGGACAAGCGCAGAATCTGGAATCATCTGCGGTTAATGCTGAAGGATCACGTGTTAATGCCATTGCTGAATTGGAGGAAACAAATATGGAAACAACACAATTTGGAAGTGTAGAAATCAGAGAGGAAAAGAGCTTGAGAAAACTATTAGCCTTTCAAATGCTAATGGGCCCGCAAAAGAGACTCAGCCCATGCTAAACTTGACAAAGCAAAAAGACCAAACACCTTCTACATCAGGCTATGCACCGTGTCCTTCATCAATAACTATCCAAAAAATGGGCCTGACTGTGAATGACGGAAATAACCCAAACACTAATCCAGCAATCACTATCCATCATCCCATTCGGAAAAAATCGCCAAATAGCTCAGAATGCGTACGTCTTATAAAAATTGGTGAGCAATGGCTTGCGAAGAATGGAGAAGATGCGCTATCCCCCATGGGCGCCAATAGAGTATATCACAATAACTTGTGATTAGTTTGTATCTCTTAACTCTTTCCTTATTTTATTATGAATATTTTGCTTTTGGATTCCCTGCACTGCTAGGTTTTTTAGCGACGGTTTTATCTGTCGCTAAAGTGTGTTTTACTATTATTGTTGCTATAATTTTTGTTTAAATAATTAATTTAACAAAAATTATAGTGACAATAATATTTGTTGCAAAAAACTTTAACAACGAAAAAAATCACTGCTAAAACGCCCAGCAAGGAATCCAAACGCAAATATTTTCTCTTGGAATTGTAAGGGACAGGTTCTAAAACCTTCCGCTCAATTATTAAAGATATGATTTCTATCCACATGTTGGGTCAAAAGAAAACACAATCATCAAAAGAATGGGTCTAAAGGGATCCTACAAAGTTGAAGCAGAATAAGGATTCTCAAGAGGAATATGGCTCCTTTGGAAAGAAGAAAATTATGATGTGAAAATTTTCAATTATCATAGACAATTTATTCATGTTCTTATTACACAAAGTATTACTAACGTTTCCTGGGAGATGATTTTGTCTATGGAAGTCCCCAGAAACAAACTTGCTATACTCTTTTTCAAGAACTCAGGAACATTGCAAGCAATAAAAGAAATGCATGGATGATGATAGGAGATTTCAACTCCTTTTTATCACACAGTGACAAAGTGGGAAGCTCTTATATGGACTGATAGGCGATGCGAGATTTCAAGAACTGCATCAATGACTGTGAACTCATGGATCTGGGTTTCAAGGGTCCTAAATTCACTTGGAAAAATAATACAGTTCAAGAAAGGAATGATTGGGCCTTTGCTAGTACTGATTGGAGAATTCAGTTTGAAGAAGCGTTCATTTCTCATCCCCCTTAACTTAAATAAGACCATAGACCCTTGCTTGTTAATTTTGGTTATAATTTAGCTCAAATTGTCTCTAATTGTCCCTTTCGTTTTTAGATGTCCTGGCTTATTGATGAAAACTTCCCTGTAGTTGTTCGAAGGCATTGGAATGAAAACATCAGGTGCTTGACTGATGCTATGCAAGATTGGAATAAAAATCATTTTGAAAATATTTTCAAGAAAAAAAGACATATCTTGAAAAGAATCCAAGGGATCGACAAGTACCTAGACGAAAAACCAAGCAAATTCCTAAGTAACCTTAGAAAGGAACTTTGGAGAGACTATAACAAAATCCTTATGCAAGAAGAACCACTGTGGTTCCAGAAAGCTATATGCAAATGGCTCAACTATGGAGATAGGAATACGCACTACTTCCATTCCACCACAATTGCAAGAAGGATACGAAATAAGATCCTTAAACCCAAAAACTCACAAGGGGAATGGATGGAAGATAACAATATTCTCAAGGATATGGGTATAGTCTTTTACAAGAAGCTCTATTCTTTTGATCATGAGGATTTTAGTATATTTTCTTTGCATCCTATTTTGAGCGAAACTAACTTTTCTATGTTGCATAGTCCTATCAATGATTTAGAGATCAAACAGGCAATGTTCAATATAGAAGTACACAAAGCCCCAGGGCTTGATGGGTTTTGGCTATTTTCTATTAGAGCCAATGAAGTATTATTGGAAATTATATTTGATCTTGCATTAAATATCTATTTGCTAATCCTAGTAGCATTAAGGATATTAACCAAACTCTCATTATGCTTATCCCAAAAATGATAACCCAAAATACATATCAATTTAGACCTATTAGCCTGTGTAATGTGATCTTTAAGGTTGTTACTAAAATTATTGCTACTAGGATGAAAAGTGTGATGCCTTTACTGATTGCTCCTACCTAATTCAGTTTCATACCAGGCAGACACAATAGTGATAACATCATTATAGCTTAAGAAGTCATGCATACCATGCAAAACAAGAAAGGAATAAAGGGATTTATAGCAATTAAAGTTGATCTTGAAAATTCCTATGATCGAATCCAATGAGACTTTCTCCAAGATACCCTCAATGAAGTAGGTATAAACAAATGACTAAGTAATATTATCCTAAATTGTGTGTCCTCTTGTGATATTCAGGTCTTGTGGAATGGTGATAGGACGGATACCTTCTCTCCCACCCATAAGCTGTGTCAAGGAGATCCCCTTTTGCCCTACCTCTTTGTATTGTGCACTGAAAAACTATCTCACAGCATCAACTTAGTAGTCAACTAGGGAGAATGGAAGCCGTCATGATCTCTAAAAATGGGCCCCTATTTCACACCTATTTTTTACTAATGATCTTATTCTGCTTGTGGAAGCTTCCCAAGATCAAGCTATAAGCATCACCAATTGCCTTAACCTCTTCTATTAGAGCACTAATCAAAAAGTCAACAGTGACAAAATAGGGTGTTCTTCTCAAAGAACATCAACCACACTAGAAGAGAGGAGATTTGCAGTGACTTGGGTTTTAAAAGTACAGAAGACCTGGGCAAGTACGTGGGTACTCCTATCCATCATAAAAGAGTTAAGATGAGTAGTTATCACTACATCCTTGATAAAGTCACTAGGTGCCTTAGTTCATGGAAGAGCAATAATCTTTCTATGGGTGGTAGAGTTATTATAGCTAAATCTATAATTTTTGCTATCCCTAGTTGTTAGCTAGATAATAAACCAATCAGGGGGTTGAATTGGTTTTCTTTTTAAAAACTTGTTTCTTACAAATTTTTTTTTAAAAAATTATTGGTTAAGTGTATGCCAAGAGTTAGGTTCCTATCTTTAAAGAAGTTAATTTTAACAAAGGAAAACCTTAAGTTTGAAAACCATTTAGAGAAACTCCTAGTTAAAGGTGAGAAGAAGTTTAGAGAAGATCACACACACAATTTATAGAGGTTCAAAACTATGATCTTACATCCTCTCCCCAAACACACAACAAGAATATTCATTATTTGGATAATTACCAAAGCATATAACTTGATAACCTTTTTTCAAGGGATCAACATACACCACTTTTATATCACTATACACCTAGAGACACTTTGATGGATCAACACACGTTGTTTTTATACCCCTATGTATTTAAACTAGACTCCCAGAACATACACTAAAAACAACCTAGATAAGTTACCAGAAATACTTTTAGGTAACCTACTCAAGAGATTAGCATCTACTACTTTTATGCCAGTATACACCTAACAATCCTTATGAAGGCTTAACACACATGTTTTTATACCTCTTAGTATTTTAAAATGAAAAACCCAAAAAACACTACAAACCAATAACCATCTGATTTGTATTCACCAACTAATCTCATAAACTATCTATCCTAGGTTCCTTACTAGACACTTAGACAGAATTAGACTGAGATGAAGAGAATTTAAAACACAATAAAAGCACAAAACTAATATCTCACATAAAGCATGATAACAATGAAAGTCTAGGTAGCAAAATTAGAAGAGTGGAAAGTGTTCTTTTAGTATTTTTAGCTTCAACCACCTCAACTCCATAATAGAGAATCCATTAGCATGTATCATTTTTAATTTTTCCCGTTAAGCTTGTAATTAATGTTGGGAAAAATTTTGGTACCTTTTGAGTAGAGCATTAAATGCTAGAAGCTCCCCTTGGAAGTCTTGAGACAATTTTGAGTAATTCAGAAGAATAACCACCATTGTAGAAGATCAGGCGCCTACAATGTTTTGGTGGATGATATATTGCAGTCCTTTTATCCATTAGTCTCTTAAATTGTGGAGCTTTCTAATGGCCTTTTTATCTCGAAAAGGATGAAGATACTTTAAAAAATATGGTTAAGAGATATACAATTTGAAGCCTTCTTACTTGAGTCAAGAAAACATGCAACATCAATTATGGAGTGTTAGATTTTACAAAACCCTTCAAATAAATATTATAAGGCTTTATAAAGCATAAACATGGTTGAAATAAACCAATCTCAAATTTTTGCATGTTGAAACTCAATTGTTGCAAATTTAGATCTAATTATAAAGGATAAAGAAAATTATGAAAATTATTTTCAATGAGCTCCAAAAATTATGGAAGTTGGCAGGGTAAACTAGATATATGGAGATTTATGATTACTAAATTTCGTTAATTTTGAAATTTTTTAGATACTCTTTTTGTAGACTTAAAGTTAAGACAATTATGTAGAAAAATCTTCTAGTTTATTTAATTTCTCATGGATGTTGAGGGACCAAACGAATGATTTAATGGCTAAACTTTAGCTACTTGTACCTAAGGTCCTAAAGAACTAATCTATGAAGTTTCATGTTATTTAGAACTCATTTGGTATAGTTTTGGCAAGCTTTTCCCAAATTATGGCCTGTTGCATGGAATTGTCAAGTTTGTATTGTTTTATTGGATTTGAGAGGTCAAATTTCAACTAAAATTTGGCAAACAATTAGATATCATATTCATATATATGCCATAAAAATTTCAAAAATGTTAGAGCTTCTTAGAATAAATTATGACTTTCCAAAGTTGGACAAATTACCAAAAGAACAGTACCCAAAAATTTGAATTTTGCTCCTTGTGTTCAACCATTTTCTACCAAGTTTCTTTCATTCTTTCCATTTTTTGGACTCCAAATTAAAAAAAATCTATATTTATAAGATTTCTGGTTTAGATGATGATAAGTACCTTGGTATGACACCTGTAACCCTAGCTCTTATAAGGATTAGTCTAACAGACTTTAACCTAAGACTCCTTTATATTAACACTTAGAAAACTTCACATTGAGGGATTTCAAAGTTTAAGTTATTTAGACTCTAAATATAAAACAATAACTCACATAGAGAACAATGCAATTTAAACTTGTTGCTTTCTTTTCAAGTTTTCTCTCTTTTTTCGATGATTCTTTAGTCTTCTCAGAAAGCTCTTTTTATATTTGATTCTAGTGATTGTTGAGCTAGATTCATTTTCAAATTGCTTCAAGGTCTAAAAATCATGAGATTGATAGCTATTAAGTGGATCCAGTATTCTTTTGAAATCTTCAATCAATCAAATGAGGTTTTTGATATATTCTTTCCTTTCCGAACTCCTTCTTTTGTCTTTTCGACATCAAGGAATCCTACATGATAAGTCATATTCTTTCTTCCCCTTTATGGTTAGTGTCGTAAATGTCATACCAAGGTACTTATCATTATCTAGGTCAAAAATCTTAGAAAAGTTCTTTTTTGAATTTGGAATTAACCAAATGAAAATAATGAAAGAAACTTGGTAGAAGATAGTTAAACACAAGGAGCAAAATTTAGATTTTTGGTACTGTTCATTTGGTAATTTGGCCAACTTTGAAAAATCATAATTTATTCTAAGAAGCTCCAAAATTTTTGAAAGTTGTATGGAATATATATGAATATGATATCTAATTTTTTGTGAAATTTTAGTTGAAAACTTGCACATTTGACCACTCAAATCCAATGAAATAATACAAACCTAATAATGCCATGACAGCATACCAAAATTTGGGAAAAGCTTACCAAAACTATACTAAATGAGTTCCAAATGACATGAAACTTCACAGATCCGTTCTTTAGGACTTTAGGTACTAGTAGATAAAATTTTAGCTATTAAATCATTTGTTTGGTCCCTCAAAATCCATGGGAAAGTATATAAACTAGAACATTTTTCTACATAACTGTCCCAACTTTAGGTCTATAAAAAGGGTATCTAAAAAATTTCAAAATTAATGAAATTTAACAACCATAAACCTTCATATATCTAGTTTTACCCCTAACAACTTCCATACTTTTTGGAGCTCATTAAAAATAATTTTTACAATTTTTTTTATTCTTTGCAATTAGATCCAAATTTGCAACAATTGAGTTTCAACATGCCAAAATTTGAAATTGGCCTAATTCAACCATGTTCATGCTTTGTAAAGCCTTATAATACTAATTAAAACTTGTCTAAACTCATGGTTTGACTTTTCTAACATAGTTAGATGGATTTTTGCAAACCTCATGGGAATGCTACTATTCACGCTTATGCATTTGATTATCTTGCTAGATGCATCATTTCCATCACATTTCACACCATGAACACATCCCATAATAGTCACATAATGTCATTCATTACTCATTTCATCCTAACATATCATGGGTACAAAATCATACTTCAAGCTCTTCCAAAGTAGTCATTTTCTCTATATTTTTCTAATGAATTGGCTACCAAGGGAACTTATTACTATTTGTACTCATGTTTCTAACTATCATAGTTGACATTGGAATAATTTACATCAAATTTATACATAGGTTATCAATATATATATCTCGATGAAAATTACACAAAATTTGCTCAAAATAAGCAAAACTACTTTTTACACATATCTTTCTCCCTAATTATACATACAAGAGACTATGAAGGCACCTCTTTTTGCTTGCCTTTATTTGTTTCATCTGAAAATGTTTATAAAAATTTTGGTTGAGACATGAAGTCCCAATAGCTCACTCCACATTCTAAACACACTACGGCATGCGATAGAAAGTAAAGCATACAAGAGTATCTCATACATATCTCATGGTTTCATGCTAAAATCATCATGTAACCATTTAAGTTATGGCCAAAACTCATCAAACAATGTATCTAGGGTAGGACTTAGCTCATTCAAACCATTCATAACATTATACATCTCACATGACTTGAGCCATCAAAGCTTCATGACACATATTCATATCATAAAGCATCTCAGGAGCATATAAAGCCTTTCAAACATTTAGTATGCATATACACACCACAAAAACACACTTAGCATATAAGGAATGGAAAAGAGCTACCTTGCACTAAAGCTTCTCTTTCTCTTAGCTTTTCTTAAAAATGGTAAAGTTTTCTTCCCGCTTTATTTCTAGGTTAGTTCACTTGAAAATAGTCCCTAAATTCACATGGAATTCATTATCAATATAATCATATTCTTAGTCTTTGAACTCATTACTTAGTCAAGTCATAACTATGCTAGATTTTTCTTTTGGTAGCTAACTTTGCTTCTTGAAGCTAGAGTATGCATATAGAATTAAATTCATCTATCATGTTTTCTTCCTTTTTATGCTTGAAAACATGCTTCTATAGTTCTTCTAGGCTCTAAATAATCATTCATATGCTAGTTTTCTTCATGAACATACCATTACATATTATGGTCATTCGCTAGCCTACACTTTTTCTCAAAGAATCCTCTTTACATATGCATCATAAGGATTTTTAGGGCTTCAAATAAAATTCAAATAAGATTATAGAACTCATAAAATTGTGGTCACCCTTCATCCCTCAAAATTTCAAAATTCTTGACACAATGACCTATAAGTGCATTAATTCATGAAGCTAGCATATTTCAACTCTTTTGATCTAGGAAGGCACTTCATGTGACTTCTCTAGTCATGATAACACACCACAAAAATTAGATTTCTCATTCTCTTCCATAGACCCTATCTTTTTATATTTGACATATTTGAAGGGTTTTGAAAAATCTAATTGAAATCTAACATATTTGTCTATTGGATGATTTGTTTAAGCACCTAAAGCACTTGTAAAAACCTCTATTTCATGCATTAAATTTTTTCTCATAAACCTTAATTTTATCATATGGAAGTTCAACCCTTTGGCCATGCTTTTTCCTTATGAAAAATATATAAGTTTTTCATGGCTAACTTACCTCTTCTTCCCTTTGCTGTTGCTTCTTCAAAATAGTGTCTCACTTGCACAAAAGTTTCCTTCAAATTTAGTGATTGGGGTTGAAATTTGGATGAAGAGAAAGCTCTTGAGGAGTAGATCAACTTTACTAACTATGAAGAGATGAAAAAAATGAAGGATTCTTACTCTTTTTGGCCTTTCTCTCTCTTCTTCTTCTCCTTAACATGAACTAGCCCTTTCTCTCTCTTTTTCAAATAAAATGGCATGGAAATGGTGAAGGAAGAAGAAGGAAAAAGTGACTTTATTAATTAGGTAATAAAGTAATTAAAATTAACCATTTTGCCCTTGCGTTATAATTTCTACCTTTTGGAGCCATAAGTTTCTAATTAATTATATTTATAAGTCAATTTGGATATGAGGAAACTCCTCATGACTTTTAAATTACTTAAATAAGCTTACAATAATTTATATCGGGAAAAAATTATAATTTCATCCTTGATTTCTACCTTTTATGAAAATTATTGTAGCACCCTTTTTAAAATATTCCAATGTCATACTTGAGTTCCTTGAGGTTTATATTACTATGAAATGATCTCATTTTGTATTATTGTGCCTTATTTTAATTAATTCCTCCCCAGGTCCTTTTCACTGTTTTGACTCTTTTTCTTTTTTTTGATTAAGGTCTTTTTTGAATTTTTGACAAATTTTTAGTCTCTGGTTTTTGCTCTACTTTTATTCTTTCTATTTATCTTACTTCAATTCTTCTTGATTCATCACTTTCTGTAAATATAAGATTTCGGTCATGACAGTAAATGTAGAGTATCAAAAGAGATAAGTGTATTTATTAATTTCTGAAATCATTACACATGTATATTGAATGAATTTTTTAACTCTACTTCCTTCCTAATTTGGCATCCTGGAATGGGCCTTAATGAGTTATAAGAGAAACCAAATTTGTTAATAGGAATCAAAACTTTATGGGCTCCTAGGCATATGCAATCTTCAACAAAGTCAAATAAGAATGAGATGTCAAGTACCAAAAATTATGATGATAATGATAATAATAACAACAATTTACTATAAAGTAATTAAAATAAAAATTAAAGTGATTAAAATATTAAGTAGATACCTAGGTTGTTGAATAATGAGAATTGTGTATTTAAATTGATTGCACATCTTGTGATGTCATTTAGAGGAAGTTTTTGAGCTTTTCTCCTAGTCAGATTGATATTAACTCAATGAGGCAACTTTGAAATGTATGATTTTCTCCTCCAGTTGTAAATACAGGTGTCCCATTTATAATTTCATTGTTAAATTCAATGGATTTGGACGGAGATTGCATATGTGAGGAAGAATCCATAGAGGCAGTATTGTTAAAAGAGTGACTACTTTCTTGAAAAGTAGTATCTACAAAACAAAAATATTAAATGCTAAAATTTAGTTCCAATAGAAAGTATGATTATACATAAATTCTCCTATTCAAATTGCAAGAAACTAAGTCAATGAACTCACCATTGTCATTATCAAGGTGCCTTATGGCAACATTTCATCTCCTTAACACTTTTCTAAATTTTCTTTCTATTCTCTCCATTACTTGATATATCAAGAATATGGTAGAGTTATTGATGAGTGATACATAGATTAAACTAACATGGCCTCTGGCATGCAATAGTAGTTTCCACCAATAGGTAACAAACCAAAACCCTATTTCAAAGTAGTTATGTTGATAACACAAATTCTAACCATGACAACCTGGGGAGTCAAAATGCCCTTTTAAACTACAAAGCTTGACTTTCCACTAATATTTAAAAAATGTATGATAAATATACATATAGGAAAATGGGAAAACCATGACAAATGCATGAAACATAAACAATTTTGTCCATGGAAATATATTTACAATACTTTAAATATACAAACATAATATATACAAAAAGAAGAAAAGGAAGAGAAATAAACTTCTTGAACTGATGTAAGAAATTGCTATTGAACGATGAGGTAGAAAAATACCTTGGAAGTAGACAGAAAGAACACACCTTGAAGCTTGAAGGACAAAGGAGCAAAGAAAAAAGCCAACAAATTGAAATGCAATCCGATAATAGAAGACCAAAATTGTAAAATTTTGCAAACTATAAACAATGAATGTGAAAAAGATGGTATTTATGAGCTTCTGTCAAGTCTATTGATGTTTTAATCAAAATTTATCTAAAAAATTTACAATGGAGGAGTAGTCTGCCTTGACCTATGACATAGAGTAATAATTATTCAAAAACATTTATTTTTTATTTAGCCATATTTTTTCTCTAAATTTTTTTTATTTCACCAAGAATAGAATTTTTCATATCTTTTTCAAAAGATTTCAGTATACATAAAACATAAAGCCCTTTAAGAGCTGCACAAATTAGAAAAAGTTGTAAAATTATGTGCATTTTGAAATATTTGTAATAATTCAAAAATAAAATTAAATTAATATCATTTTTATATGTTTTTAAATAATAAAAAAACGATGTGGTGAAAGGAAATAAGTTGAAACTGACTTTTATTTTTTTCCTAAATTTTGAAGATGTTTTAAACTATTTGGCAATTCAAAGATTAATTTTTTTTTTTGTATCAAACTGTTTTATTATTTCTTAAGAGAGAGAAAATTTTAGAAAAATTTTGAGAGCTTTCAAGTGACTAATTAGAAGTTAAAATTAAAAGAAAAACAATGCAAATGTTTTGTAGTAAGAGTAGTCGCACTTTTGTACATTGCTCTCAGAAATTAGAAAGCAAATAAAAAGAAATATATGGAATTAACTCTTCATGAGAGATACTTTAACGCTTGAACTTGAATGCAAATAAAACATTATTGCTGTGTTTTTCCTAAAACTTACTCTAAAAAATATATAAATTTCATACCGATTAGTAGAATCCCCATTTCAAGATGATATGTGATAACTCTATAAAAAAAATTTGAGTTTGATTTGGTAGCTCAGAAATGCAAATAGATTCTTCTTGATCTAACACAACTCTATTTCCTTTATTGTAACAAGAAAGACGCAACCCCTATTGTGCTGCAGAGAAGATGAAAGGTGCTTCAGTTGTTTAACATTAAAAAAGAAGAAGAATGGTTCATGTTCAATATTCAAGTAAACAAATAAAAAAAAAAGATTTCTACAATGATACACGTGTTTGACATAAAAAGCAAGGCCAAAATTAATTTTATATATAACATTATATATATATATATATATATATATAAAAGTTAACTTAAAAATGGGAAATGTCACTTTTGACTTTTCTGTAATTCCAATTGATAGGTTTTTTTCATTAAACAAATATATTAATAAAAGCGAAATTGCGAATTGGCAGACAAGTTGGGCGGGGAAGCATAAATGTACAGTGAATAAATGCCCAAAAATTATGGCAATAGATTCGTGCTTTATGCCAACCAAATTATGGTCAAAATACTTTTGACCATAGCGAATTGTTAACTGAATTTTTTATTCAACAATTCGCTATACAGGAATATGAATTTGTGTTAAAATTAAACAAAATTCACTATTACGGGTAGCCAATTATTATTACTACAAAACAAGGAACACAAATCCATATATTAAGTTGACACTCTCCTAAACATATTTAGTATTTTCATTCACTAGGCAGTGAGACCAGATCAAAAAGAGGAGAAATTCTTATTCATATGTCTCGCAAACACTTGAGACCAGATCAAAATTAATTCTTTTTCTTTTTCGTCTTCGTTCTTTCTTCTCAACTGAACCAACTAGCTTTAGCTCCCAACATTTGAAACATGAGATTATTATTGAGGCTATAACAAACAAAAAGAAGAACCTTCAATTTGAAAATATTCAAAAGTGACATTCTAATAAGATATAATAGGATAAACTCTTCAATTTGGTCATATACGAAAAATTATATTTTAAATTGTACATTAATAACACATGCATTTTTAACTCTAATCTTTTGAAAATGCATTTGAATGTCTCCAACTAGTTGAACTTATTATCTATAAAAGCCATTAATATAAATTGCAAAAGATCCATATAATCTTAATTTCTTGAGAAAGAAATAAGTACATCAACTTACATAGTTTTTTAATTCTAACTCAAATGATTTATCGACATTTCGAGTTCAAAACATTACTGGCTTCCGAAGCAACCACATGCAACATTTAGAACATCAAAAACTCATTTTATAGCATCGTCGACAACCTACCACCCTGTTCCATTCTATTTCTGGAAGCAGTTAGTCAAACTGCTGTCACTCTGTCATAACAGCCTTGTTCTCATTTTCCTGAGGTACAAAGCAGAAACTTAATTAGTTCATAAAGAGCATACAATTTAGTGAACTAAAGATTTTGAGAAGCATCATGGATCAGAATTGAATTCAACTCACTCTTAATTAAATACCAATAATCCATGTGCAATTTTAAATGTCAAGTTTCACACTCTATATCAATGTTACCTCAGCTGCAGATGATAGTAAGCAGCATATCTTTAGGAGTGAAACATGATAAACATTGTTACCTCTAACAAAAACACCAAGACTTAGACTTCCGCTATGTAAATGCCAAAATTATCCTCCAACCATCCTTCATGAAGAGAGCTTGAGAAGAACATTTTTCTTGTTAAATCTGACGAAAACTTTTAACTGCTATTATCAAGCATGCCAGTTTTAATCTCTTTCATTTGTAATTTCAAAAATAGAAGGAGCAAAATGATGTCACACACGAGAGTATCTATGGAATTCAAAGATCGAGAAAATGAATACAAATAAAAAAACTAGATTTTGGATAGAAGAAAAAATGAAGAAGGAGAAACATACCGCAAAGAAATTGAAAAGTTGCTTTTGTGTTTCATAAACATTTATGCATATAGACTTCTGTCATTTTTCAGGGCAGCTCCAAAATTAAGCCATTATCCATCAATACGCTTCTTATACAGGGGGTTTGGGAAATTTTTGGTAATCACTATAAATGAATAAAATTCACACATTCTAATGTGGAAGCAAAAAAAAAAAAAAAATTAAAATTTACATCTTCATATTTTCTACCACATGTATATTTCCACACGCATTTCAAGTATGCACAATTTTCTTTTTAAAAAAACTATTTTTGTTGGTGGATTTTTGAAACAACTAATAATACATTCAACATTCCAACAAACTTATTCAAAGTTCTAAGCAGCATTTTTATTTATACATGAATATTTTCAAAATATTAAAAATAATGCCAATTTTCATGAAGATCAAACTAATAACAAAATATTTCATTAATGCATATAGACTTTTGTTGATAACTTTGATATTTCCAAGTAATATTTTAAAAAATATCTAAATACAAAAAAAAAAAAAAGTCAAAATTTTTTGCCACCTATCAACCTGTCGGCTTTTATTAATTTTAAATAAAAAACTAAAAGGAAACATATAAAGCTCCACTTGTCATCCTCTCCTTCCCGCAAATTTTTTTAAATAGAAAAGTAAAAAAAAATCTACAGCACCACGTGTCAGCATTTCCTTTCAGAAACTCTCTTAAGTATATGTGTGTGTGTGTGTATCCTTTCAACAGGTGGGTGGAGGAATGCAGTATGATTGATTTAGGATATAACGGTTCTAAATTTACATGGGAAAGGAGAGGACTGAAGGAAAGAATTGATAGGTTCTTGGTGAACTTGGAATGGAATCAAAATTTTCAAGATGTAAAAGTTATTCACCTTTTTTCTAGAAAGTCATATCACAAGCACGTGATGTTGAATCTGAGTAGGGATGGTAATAAGGAGAAGAGGGTAAGACCTTTTAGGTTCCTTGCTGCTTGGATGACAGATCACATATTTGAGAGTTTCATGAAAGCGACCTGGGATGTGAACAAAGCTTGGAAATCTGCTTCGAGTGAGTTTGTTGAAAAAATCCAAAAGAGGAATAAAGAGGTTTTTGGAAACATATTCAAAATAAAAAGGAAACTTATGGGGCGCATAATGGAATTGAAAGGAAGCTAGTTATTAGAGATGAGGATGGTTTGAGAAACTTTCAAACAAATTTGTGGAGAGGTTATGAAAAAGTCCTTGAGCAAGAGGAGATTTTATGGTGCCAAAAAGCTAGAGTCAATTGGTTGAATCATGGAGATAGATTCGAAGTTCTTCCATGCTTCACAGTAGTGAAGAGAAGAAGAAGTAGGGTGGTGATGTTGAAAAAGGATGAAGATGAATGGATACAAGGGGAGGAATGGCTTAAGGAAATGGCAGTGAAGTATTATGAGAAGCTGTTTAAAGAAAGGAAGTTGAGGTTGAACCTTTCCCGTTGAGAAATGATTTTCCTAAGATTGAGGAGGATGATTTGAAAGGTATTCGAGCAAGGGTTTCTGATGAAGAAATAAAGGCAGCAATATTTGAAATGGGAGCTTTAAAGACCCCAAGTCCTGATGGTTTACAGGTCATTTTCTTTCAGAGTTAGTGGGATAAAGTAGGAAGGGTAACTTGTGATCTTGTTAAGAAAATTTTTATTAACCCAAGGGAAGTTGGGGCTATCAATCAAACACGTATTGTCTTCATTCCTAAAAATGACAAGCCAGAGCACATGAAACAGTTTTGACCTATTAGCCTCTGCAACATGGTGTACAAGATTGTCACAAAGATTATAGCTACGAGAATGAAGAAGATTATGGGTAAAATAATCTCTCCTAATCAGTGCAGCTTTGTTCCAGGGAGGCTTAGCACTGATAACGTAATTATAGCTCAGGAGGTGATTGATTCTATGAGAAAGAATAGACTAAGGAAAGGGTGGATGGCCATTAAAATCGATTTAGAGAAGGCATATGACAAGGTCAATTGGGAATTCTTGGAAGATACTCTGAAGGAAGTTGGGTTAAATGCAGGAACTGTCAGATTAATAATGTAATGTGTTAAATCTAGTAACTTTCAAGTCTTATGGAATGAGAAAGCTACAAAGCCTCTCAATGCTTCTAGGGGAATAAGGCAAGGAGACCCCTTGTCTCCTTACCTTTTTGTAATGTGCATTGAGAGGTTAGATCATCTAATATAATATGCAATGAATGCTAATCTTTGGAGGACAATCAAATTGTCAAGAAAATGTGCTCAGCTAACTCACCTGATGTTTGCTGATGACATGGTGCTGCTAAGTGAAGCAACCATGAGATAGGCTAAAGTTATCAAGAGATGTTTGGAGATCTTTTGCAACTGCTCAGGGCAGAAGGTTAGTGATGACAAGTCTAAAGTGTTTTTTAGCAAGAAATTGAATTATAATGTAGCCAAAGAAGTGAGTGAGAAGTTGGGGTTTGCCAAGACTAGTGATTTGGACAAGTATCTTGGGATTCCTCTACATCATAAATGGATTATTATAAGAACTTTTCATTTCATTTTGGAGAAAGTGCAAAAGATACTGTCAAGCAGGAAGGGGAGACATTTGTCCCTTGCTGGAAGATTGACTCTCTCTTAGTCTATCTTGGATGCCACCCCTATTTATTGTATGCAGACTTCTGACATACCAAAAGGGGTCTGTAATGAAGTAGAGAAAATTAGTAAAAGATTCTTATGGGGGTATGATAGAAATAGTGGAAAACCTCATCTTGTTGATTGGGATAGTGTCTATCAACCGAAAGATCATGACGGTTTGGGTTTGAGACATTTACAAGACATGAATAAAGCTATGTTAATGAAAGTGGGATGGGGATGATTGAAAAAAAATGATAGCTTATGGTCCTTGGATTAAGAGGAAAACATAACTGTGGTGATGATCTTATTCCAAAGATTAAGAAAAGAAGAGGTGGTTCTAATACTTGGCAAGGGGTGTGTAAGGTTTGGAAGGATATTGAAGAGGGAGTTAAGTGGAATGTTGGAAATGGGCATAGGGTTCTTTTTTGGGAAGATAGGTAGATCCAAGGAATGCCACCTTTGAAGAATTTGTCTAAAACAGTGTTGTCAATTCAAGATGCTAATTGTAGGGTGAAGGATTTTTGCAAGAATAGAGGCTAGGATCTTGAGAGACTAGAAGAATGTTTAACTTTGGAGTTGGTTGAAAGGATTATGGCTAACTGCTCTCCTGATGATATTCTGGGAGATGATAGGGTGGTTTGGGGAAGAAATAACAGTGATAAATTTCTTGTTAAATCGGCCTACATGGCAGGAAGGAAAGATGGGAAGGATTCTAGTAACCCTCTGTGGAAGAAGCAGGTTTGGGAGTGGTCGAGTATCCTTAGAGTCAAAAATTTCATGTGGCTCAAGGGTAAAGATAGATTATTAACTTATAAAAGCAACTTGTAACTAATCACAGCATCACATAACTCACCTAACAAAAACTTCCTGTTGAGACAGTAAACAACATAACAAAAATGACTATGTCAACTCTAATCACTCATGTAGCAGCTACTTTGATCTAAGAAATAACAAATCCAAAACTTGCCAAAATATTCCTTCCATCAGAACATATTTTAGACATTGGCTTCAAGTCATCCTTGTATAACTCAAATAGTTGCAAAATATAGGGTCATAAAACTAAAGTACATTTAAAACTACATAAAGAAATTCATTTTTCAAGTAGTTTCCAATCAAATAACAAGGCAAATGCACATGTTACAGGGACTAATTTTAGCGGATTAAAAACTCTCAAGAACTGAATCATGTAAGGAGAAGATGCAAGGACCAGTTAACCATCTTAGTGTTGCACTCCAGGCTTATGCACCATAGGAAATCTCAAGTTTAAAAGGAAAATGTTAACCAACTTTCAAAGACTTAGGAAATCTCAACCACATCAAACAATAATTTTAACAAGTTTAAAGTTCTGAATAGAACAGAACCTGGAAACTACACATGACACAAGCATAATACCATCACAGATCATGAGTCAGTGAAGCTTGATGCATAAATGAAGAAAGAGAATTAGTCTAACAAAGGGGTAAACATAAGGATAATCCAAAATTTTCACCAAATGTTTCTGTACTTACATATTGCTTTCGATAAATGTGTGTGCATTATTCTTGAAACAATTAGTCAATAATCCTTGGACCATGTTTTACAGGGTGAAACAGAACAATTTTGGAAATTGATCAATTTAACAAAACAAATGAACGAATTTTGATTTGAAATTTTTATGGCAAGTAAGAAACACCTGAAGGATTGTCTCTATCAATTCTAGAAAGTTTCAGATCTTTATGACATTTGTAGCTATACTTTTCATTTAACTCCAAAAGTGCAATTTTTAGGGCTATATTAGCCAAATTTTCATCTTATATTAAATCTTGATTACTAATTATGAAGTTTAACTCCCAAAGTGCATTAGAACCAACCAAAACAAAAAGATTTGATTACTAATTATATAGCTACTTCTCAAACCTTCTCTTGATCCATCTTTACTAACTAGCCATTATTTTGCATCCATATATGATGTACAACATGCTAGTACTATCTCAGCAGCACCTTTCCAATGTATATGAACTTTTGAGTCAACATGAACATGATAGAAAATCCTGAATTTATATTTAATTGCTCAACATGAACATGATATGCAAACAAAATGAGAAAGCAGAAACAAAAGTAAAAGCAAATTACGTATAAAAGATTCTCAATATCATTACAAAGTTCTTCCCAACTAAATTTCATCTAGCGAACCAATAAACACAAATAAATAAAAATCTTAAGACAAGCATATTAAACATGTGCAAAGGGAAAATAAGAACACAACTATTTGGAAATGAATATGCTAAAAGACAAATATCATGGTACATTAAGGTACAATATTCTCCTACAAAAATACTTGATATCCAAAATCCGCAAGTCCCAAAATATGCTCAACATCAATTACTAGATTACTTGAATACTCCTCTCAAGTCAGCTTTTTTAATACCGCAAGGATCTTCTTCCTGCAAAATGCCAACACCTCTCTAGCACAGAACCTAAAGTAATCCAAAATTGCATATGATTTCAAGAAAATGAAAAATGAAAAAATATTTCTGAAAATAAACAAACGAAAATCAATATAGGATTATTTTAATGAGAAAAGAAGAAAAATATATTAATGAATACAGAAGAATGAAAAAATATAAGGAAAGGAGAAAATAAAAAAATTTGAGAGGGATCCAGAATCTGAAGAAGCTAAGGGTTTGTTTGGTTTGTGAAAACATTTTTATTTTTTATTTTTTATTTTCATTTTTTAAAATTATTTTTCATTTTTAAGTTTTTGAAATTTTAAAAACATGTTTATAATGTGAAGTTAAAATTTTGTTCATATTTGTTTCAAGTCGAATGACTTAAATGATTGTAATATTTTATTTATTTATAAGTTTGATTATTATTAAATGATAATGTTTATATGATTGAAAGATTAATTTTCTTAAAAATTTACAAAAAGAACACTGGTCATTATTCAAAATTGTTGAAAACATCTTTTAGATGTTTTTTGTTTTCAAACTATTTTTTAAAATGTTTTCAGAAAATATTTTTTTAAAAATTTTACTAAATGTATTTTCAGTCATATTTTTTGTTTTCAATAAAAATAAAAACAAGAAACAAGAAAAGCAAACACACCCTAAAAGTTTTAGGGGAAACGATTCAAAATATAAGATAAAACTTCTTAAATGGCATAAAAAACTTAAAAGGATTGATAAACCTAAGAGAGGGATCCAGAATCTAAGGAATTAGCCATTGAGATTTTAGGAGACGAAGACGGAGATAGAGATGAAGATAAAGATGGAGGTGGAGATGAGGGCAGAGATGGAGATGAAGATGGAAATGAGAACAGATACACTAAAACCAAATCAAAATGGAAGGGAGTGGGTGTTCAAGTATTTAGGGATTCTGGGAGAAGGAGAGAATGAGATTTTTCTTTGATGGAATATGGAGATAAATGTATGCATGAAGGCAAAATTTTAAGAATTTTGGAGTTTTTAAAAAAAAAATTTTTAAAAAAACCTAAGATAAAGTAGTGATGAGTGACAAAATACTAACGGATTAGGGACCAATATATAGTAACGGACCTAGCTTTCACTATATTAAAAAATTTAGTTAAAAAAATGACAATTTTATTGTTGTCATAAATTTGTCATTAAATTATGTATTTGGTGATTGAATTTAATTCTATTTAATCATTAATTAATATTAAGAAAATTTTGAATTAATTGATGATTAATTAATCCTTTAATTAGGAAGATGATTGGTCCTTATTTTGACAAAATTAATTAAATTTTAAGACCAAATTAAATATATTATATCTAGTAGTTATGAATTCATCTATCGTGGGCCTAATCACTATGATGCTTTGTAATTAAATTTAATATAATTAATATTATTTTGTTATTAATCAGTTCTCCCTAATTGAATAGAATAAATGGAATAGTTAAACATTATATTGATGATATACATACCCAATCGGTATAACAAAATCAATGTAATTTTCATAATTTAGGCCTTCTAAATTTGATAAGTTGACAACCTTAGTACTTGCATAATATTATGTGTCTTATCAATGCAAACATTGTAATAGCACTTATTCGATTCTTTTAAAGCCAAAATTATCATAATGAGTTTTCTTGATTTATTATAATCTAAGACCCTTGCGAGATATTATAATAAAAAATTTTTGTTATTGATAGATGTACAAAATTGAGTTTTAGGAAAGAAACCTTGTTTTAATAATTATGTTGACCAGACATAATTAATGTTTTCTGATTTTGTTTATCTTGATTTTTTCACTTTAGTAGCTATGTAGGGTGAAGACTCTGAATAGAACAAATTATGATGATTGGAAAGAATCCTTAGAATTATATTTAATCATTGTAGAAAAGGATTTGGCTCTGAGGGAACCCTAGCCTATAGATTTGACTAATAATTTTGTTGATGTTGAGATAACTTATCATACGCAATGGTATGATTCAAATAGAATTTGTTTGAATGTTATGAAGTACACAATTGATAAGACCATCAGACAGAGTATCCCAAATAAAGATACTCCTACATAATATCTTAGAGCTACTGGGGAGAAATTTAAGAAAAATGACAAGAGTTAAAAGGCCTACTATATCTCGCTTCATGACAATACTCACGATAATGATGCATTTGGCATTAGGGAGCACATCGTGAAACTTATTAATTATTACAATAAGTTCAAATCCTATAGACTAGACTTAGGACAAAACTATCTCATTTATCAAGTCGTGTAATCTCTCCTTGTTGAATATGGAGTTTTGAGGACCACATATAATTCTCAAGAGGTTGAGTGGTCCACTTACCTGATATTAATTGTCACTTAAGAAGAGGATTCTATTAAAAAGTCCACTTCCCATTCTCAATCAATAAATGACTTCTCTCATGGTTCAAGCAACAAGTTTGGAAAGGGCAATAGAAAAGGAATAAAGGCAGAGAACCAAAGAGATAAAAAGAAATATCTAGAGCCTAAGAAAGGTGGAAATCAAAATAAGAATCATAAGAAGTCTTTTAAAGGAGAGTTTCATTATTGTATGAAGTCTGGTCACATGATTTCTGATTGCTTTAAGCTGAAGAACAATCGATAGAGAAAAGGTAATTTTGATACATTTTCCCCTTTAGCTCTAATTTGTTATGAATCCAATAGTTTAGAAATTTCCTTTGGTTCGTGGTGGTTAGACTCTAGAGCAACCGTTCATGTGAAAAATGTTGTACAGGGTCTCAGAAATAAGAAGGAGCCAATTGAGAGGGAGAAAACCATTTTCAAGGTAGAGGGAAGCTTAGCTGCAGTTGATAGTATAGTAACTATCAATTTAAGTTTATGTTCTAGACACTATTTAGTTTTAAATAATGTTGTTTATGTTCCTTCTTCAAGGAGAAATTAAGTTTCACGTTCCTTATTAGAAACTTATGGATACTCCTTTCGGTAAGGAAATGGAAAAATAGATATTTACTTTAACTTAGTTATTGTTGGAACTGCTTCCTCAATTAATAGATTATATATGTTAAATATTAATGTTCGTCTAGACCAATCTCCCTCTATATCTCTTAATGTTGCTGTGGGACATAAACGTCTTAGAATTAATGAAAATTCTTCAGTATTGTGGTATAAAAGATTGGGCCATATTTCAAAACAAATATTAGAGAGAATGGTTAAACAAAATATATTAAAAAACCTGGATTTCTCTGACTTTGAAATTTTTGTCAATTGTATCAAAGGAAAACTTTCCACTAGATCTAGGAATAAATGGGAAAATAGGTTTAGTAATATACTAGATTTGATTCATACAGACATCAGTGGACCCATTACTCCTACAACCATTGGTGAATTCAAATATTTTATTACATTTATTGATTATCATTCCAGATTTGAATATTACGACAAGTATATTGAGACTTTCAAGGTAGCTGTTGATTTAAAGACTGGTAAGGCTATTAAGTTTGTTAGGTCCGGGTGGTGAATATTATGACAGGTATATTGAGACTAGCAGGAATCTTGGTCCTTTTGCTTTATTCTTACAAGATCAAGGTATTGAGGCTCAGTATACTATGCCAAACACTCCTTAGTAAAATGGAGTTGCTGAAAGATGCAATCTCACCTTATGGACATGGTCAGGAGTATGATTAGTCATTCTTCTTTGCCAGAATTCTTATGGGGTGATGCTTTGAGAACAGTTGCATATTTTTTTAATCAAATTCCCAATAAGTCTAGGCCAAAGACTCCATTTGAATTATCTTGTGTGGGGTTGTAAAGTAGAGGTGAGACCCTATAACCCTCAACTCAAAAAGCTAGATTCAAGATGGCATTCAGAATGCTCTACCTATCACATATTTTTAGGATCGAGCTATTGATTTGAGACAACCTTAAAGAATTTGCAAACTTGCTATCCCAAATTATTATGTTTTTTATCTGCAGGAATATGAATGATATTACTAATGGCACATATCCTACCACTTATCATGAGGCAATATACAATCCTAATTCTTCTGAGTGGTTTAAAGCTATGGATGACGAAATTGCATCCATGTTTCATAACCATGTCTGGGAACTTATTGAATTTCCAGAGGGATATAAACTTGTTAGTTGTAAATGGGTCTTTAAGACCAAGTGAGAAGCTAATGGTGAGATTGAAAGGGTATTAGCTAAGGGCTATAATCAAAATGAGGGCATTGACTATATAGAGACACTCTTTCCATTATCGACAAAGGATGCCTTTAGGGTATTCATGGCTCTTGTTGCGTAACTTGACCTTGAACTTCACAAAATGGATGTCAAGACTACTTTCTTGAATGGGAACTTATCTGAATATGTATGCATGACACAACAAAATGGTTTTGTTGAGATTGGTAAAGAGCATCTTGTATCCAAGTTAAAGATCCGTTTATAGGCTGAAACAAGCTTTTAGACAGTGGTACTTGAAATTTGACGAGGTAATCACCTCTCTCAGCTTTATTGAGAATATTTTTGATCAGTGTATTTATCAAAAATTTAATGGTAATAATTTTGTGATTCTGGTTCTTTATGTTGATCACATCATATTAATTAGTAACTCAATAAATTTTTTGAATGAGACAAAACACATGTTGTCATGTCACTTTGATATTAAAGATTTGGGTGAGGCCTCATTTGTTTTAGGTATTTAGATCCATCGTGACAAATCTCGTGATATTTTGGGTTTGTCTCAGGTGAGTTACATTGATAAAGTGTTAAAGAAATTTAACATACACTCTTACATTGCTTGTGCTGCACTTATCCAAAAAGGTGAAAGGTTATCTAAATCTTAGTGTCCTTAAAATGATGATGAGAGGACTATAATGGAATAAATTTCATATGCTTTTGTAGTTGGCAGTTTTATGTATGCTTAGATTTGTACACATCTAAACATTGCTTTTGCAATTAGTGTTTTGGAAGATACCCGAGTGATCTTGGTCATGACCATTGGAAAGCTATTAAAAAATTCATGAGGTACTTTTATTGTACGAAACATCACATGTTGACTTGCAGGAAGTTTGATCCTTTTGAAATTGTTGGCTATTATGATTTAGACTATGCATCCTGTATTGATAATTGTGAGTCCACATTTGGATGCATTTTTATAATGTCTAGAGGTGCTATTTCTTGGAAAAGTGTCAGGCAAACTATTACAACTAACTTAACTATGGAAGTAGAATATGTCTCTTGTTATGAGGCCATCCGTTAGCTCATAAAGTTGAGGAATTTGATATTTGGCATGCATCTTATAGATTATATATCTCATCCTCTGACCATATAGAAAAGATTTTTATGTGCCATTTGCTATGTGCTTTTCTTATAAAAAAAAGGAACTACAATCACACTAAACATTTTAATGTTAAGTTCCTTTTTGTCAGAAAAAAGATTATTGAACCTTAAACTTGTTTGGTTCACATTTCTAATGAACATATGTTGGCGGATTTGTTGACCAAGGGCTTACCAGTAGGAGTATTTAAACATCATGTCACTCATATGGGTTTGGTTGAATCTTTTCATGTATCCTTGGTTTAGTGGGAGTTTGAATTGATTCTTTATGAATATTTTATTTTGATTATTCATTATGTATTTCATTTGTTCAGATATTGAAGCTTTGTTTATTATTTTACTAGTTTTTCTATCGGATTCAGTGAATTTTATCTTGTTTTATTGTCTTTTCGGACAAATGGATTGGTTCTATGTATTAATTATAAGAAATTAGTGATAAGTTTGATTGCTTACAAACTCCTTTTGGATAAAAAACCCAACTTACAACTATGTGTGAGTCAGTAATCATCTTATCAACCTACTAACAGAGAATAAGAGGGAAATTAAGACTTACTTCAGTAATTATATTGATATTTGATTCATATTATCCAAGTGAGAGATTGTTGAAATTGATGGATTAATATTAATCAAATGTCTATATATATCATTTATGAGCCTCCCTACAAGATATGAAAATCTTAAAATTTTCCTTTGGACAAGACATATACCAAAAACATAATAAATGTTGTGTGGCTATAAAACTCTTCCTAAGAACTCTCTTGAGCGACATAAGGCCTATTTGAATATTGTTATGTTCTTTTGTTTTCTAGAACTATTTTATAAAATTAGTTTTGATAATTCATACTAATATTATTTTCATGTGTTTGTATACATGCTATTAATAAAAAAACTTGTTTTCTGTGTCTTTTTTGTTTTAAAAACTAGAATTCATAACATCTTTTAATTATTCTGTGTTTTCTGTTCTCAAAAAAACATTCTATTTTTTTTGTTTTCTGTTTGAAAATAGTTATTCAAACATGTTCTCTTGTTTTTCTATTTTTAAAAGCTAAAAATAATTTTAAAAAACTGCAATCAAAGAGGACTATACTCTTGCACACTCCAAACGCATATAGCTAGGAGGTTTCAGACTCTCCCTCATTCATTTTTATCAATGGCAAGTGGTTCTTCATCAGGTACACACTTCTTTAAACTTCAGCTTCGTATATTCATATGTATATTTGTGTATCAAATAACATCTGTTATTGATATTAAAAATGCTCTGTTTTAGATAAAATTGCGTGTGTTATGCAATATCTCTCCACATATTCCTCTTGAAGGCTTAAAGGAAGAGGTTTTCTCCCCGTTCCATAACACCTGCATATCGGTAGTGGAAATACACGCCATAACTAGATCAACAGATTTCTCATTCAACCCTATTTCTTCAAGAGTAATTTTAATAAAATTCCATTCCAGCCTATCATAGGCTTTCTCTAAATCTACTTTAATAGTCATAACTCCGTTCTTCTTCTTCATGTTCCTCATACTATGAATCATTTTCTGGGCAATCACAACATTGTTGATACTATGCGTCCATGGAACAAAGCTACACTAATTTGGGCTGATAAGTTTCTCCATAAGAGGTTTGATCCTGTTAGCCATCACCTTTGACAGAATTTTAAACACCATGTTACCTAGGCTGATTGGCCTAATTAGTTGTTTGAGGCTTTCAGGGGATTATCTACTTTGGGGATGAGGACAAGAAGACTTTCGTTTATACTTTCAACCTTCTTCGGGTCTGAGAGATTGGTCACTGATTCCTTCACCGTACCCCATTGGCTGTGAAGAAAAACAGCACTTAATGTATCAATGCTTAGTTGTAAATGGCAATTAAATATTTGTTTGAAAGTTATAAAGTTTAAATGAAAAACAAATAATATGAGAAACCAATTGAACCCGATTGTGAATGAAGAAATAAGGGCTAATATATGTTACCATGGATTTGGATATTTGATTTTTCAAAATTAGTCTAATTTTAAATATAATAAAAATAATAAATAGGAAGTTTTTCAATTTTTTACTATTTTGTAATTTACTCTCCTGTACCTTCCTTAGCCTCCTCTTATATTTATATTATATTATATAGTTTATGAGATTAAAGAGATAAAACACCCAAAATATATAATATAATATAAATATATAAAATAGTAGAGTTAGGAAAAAAATTGTGAGAGTATAATATTAAGACATTAGTATTAGAAAAGTGCACCAAAAGCACAACCCGAATTGACACCTCAACAGTCTATACGTGTTTTCAAGCAATGAATCAAAACGCATCATGCATCAAATATTCAACCTATACAATTAATTATGTCCAAATAATTCAAATTCACATTAGAAATATTATAATTAAAAATTAATTGAAAAGAAACAAAGAAATTAAAATTTGACTGGAATAAACATTGAAAATCATTGAGATTGATGGCAAAATTAACTATCCCCAGGAGGGTAATCGATATATGACAGTCAAACTATTGATCTCAGGTTTGTGTTTTCCGTTAAAATGGAATAAG
Organism: Senna siamea; assembly: GCA_031216115.1. NCBI lineage: Eukaryota > Viridiplantae > Streptophyta > Magnoliopsida > Fabales > Fabaceae > Senna > Senna siamea. Next base: position 19,622,183 of record CM062363.1, on the reverse strand, counting down.
GTTTTCTACTATCCTTCAAATTATAAAACACAGTCACGTAAGTTAAGAGAAGAAAACTGATATGTAAATTCTAACCAAATCAAATTCACAAATTCTAAACGATAATGATTTAAGCCAACTTTGAAGTAAGAGAAAGAACCAACATAATTAAAATACAACAACTACGATTTTGGATCCTTTGCCATAAATTTTGCTGCTTGGGCCTTATTAGCGGCGGTTTTATCCGTTGCTAAAGTGTGTTTTGATATTATTGCAACGAATATTATTGCTCCTACAACATTTGTTTAAATAATTAATTTAAAAAAGTTATAGTGGCAATGATTTTTGTTGCAATAAATTTTAGCAGCGAAAAAAACCGCCGCTAAAAACGCCAATCAAAGAGTGCCAAACAGAGAATCTGAACGCGACAACTACAACTCTTAACTTTTTCTCGAAAATAGGTGGTCAATTCCTTTAGTCTCATTCACTAAATAAACCAACAGCAAACGAAGTATACACAAAATCTAAAATTATATTAAAACACCCAAATCAGATAATCCATCAAGAAACATAATGTCATACTCCAAATCAATTGAAGAAGAATCCCTTAAAAAATAAAACGAACTCATATATGGTAATCATTAGAATTTAGAATTGACAAAGGAATTAATGCGCGCCTCTCGCGATGCTTGAGTGATTGGAGTTGGAATGCTAGTGAAAGGGACCATAGTTTGTGGCAAGTGATGGAAGTTAATTCATTGACTGGGTGCGCTTTCGAACTTTTTTGTTTTACTATGTCAAGTTTCAGGGATATAGAAAGATAAGATGTTTTTTCCTTTTAGCCGACTCTTAGCTTCATATTGCAATTTCGTTACAGAGGATTGATATTGACGCTGTACTCAATATCCTAAAGCAAAATAGACAAGTGAAAAAGCAGTTTATAGTTGAGTATTGAAAGGAAGACATTAAGGAAAATTATATATATTAAAGAATATGACTCTAGGAAAAATCACATGAAAGGATATGATTTTAAATAAAATTATATATGAAATGATATAATTTTTAAAAAATTATATAAGAAAGGATATTGTAATAACCCCAATTTATAATTAAATAATTAGAAAAAGCTTTATTGGAAGGCTTGAAATGTTAAGAAGTGATTCAGTGAATTTTTCTGAGCTCATACCTTAAATTTAGAAATTTTTTGGAATAAAATTTCATTTGATGAGAAAATCTTTATTTATCTTGAGATACTTAGTAGATAATTTTGAAAGGCTTATAATACCCTAAAAATTCCTAAGTCCCTTCCCAATTATCTCATATTCTTGTCTAAATCAGAAAATGCATTAAAAATTTATTTGGAGTAAATTAATAAATTACTAAAATGCCTCTAGATGCCTTAAAATCCCAAATCTCCTCCTTCCTGTCCAATTTTTTCTTTCCTCTTGCGCGATTCTCCCTCTCCTCTCCCTCACCATCGCTCGTCACCCTCCGTCCCCAAAATCGCTACACGGCGCTGCTTCACTGTGTTGCAGCAGCTTACCAGATTGCAGGACCTCTGTCGACGTCATTTGGAGCTTCGTCGGATTGCTTAGCACGCCGCACCATCACGTTTTCCCTTCATTTGTGATGTCCAAACCATGTCTTCGATCTCTGATTTTGCATTGTTTGAACGCCGATGAGCCTTGGGTTTTGTGCTCCAGTCGCTTTCGAAGCTGCTTGCAACCTCTGCCAAGCCTCTCGCCATCGTGAGTCGTTGGAAACCGCCGGAAAAGTAAGAAAGACTAAACTAAAATTTTTGAAAATTTTTAGTTTGAATTGTAATTTTAATTTTTGATACATTTCTGTAATCCTTAGCTCTAATAGGACTCTTATGATTGTATAAAAGTGAAAAATGGAAGGAAAATGAGGCAAAAATACCATATGGAAATATAGGGACTAAATTGAAAGTTTTAGAAATCTTGGTATGAATTGAAAATTGAGGACTTTGATGCTTTTTTGTAAATCTTAATTCCAATAAGACTTTTCATGAATGGATGGAACTAGGAAATAGGAAAAAAGGAGTGCAAAATCATCATTTGGAAAATAAGGACTAAAATGTAATTTGTAGAAAGTTTGAGTAATGAACTGAAATTTTGTAAATTTTGGTATTTTTTGTAATATTGAGTTACATAGAGACTCTCATATAAATTTGGAAGACTTTTTATGACATTAAGGACTATTTTCAAGTTAGGAAAGGTTTAGGGACTAAATTGAAAAGATTGTTATTATTTTGTTCAAGAAAAGGAATGTAACCCCCTAGTCTTACAGTCTCTTTTAAAGTGATTTAAATAATATAAACAATATGCTATAAGATTGGTCAATTACTACTTCCTTTACCCGAGTCAATTTTTAATTATTTATCAAGCAAAATAATGAGTGTTATTGGTTTGTGCTACTATACTAGGGATCTAACGTTACGCAGCAGAAATTAAAACATATTAGTTAAAATAACATACATGTATATACATATATTCATATACATCAACATTCATTTACAGTGTATATATATCATTCATTAGACATATATCTATGGATATGTGAGTGTGTTAGCTAGGGTAAGGAGATAACAAGCTTGTCACTCATACTCATTTAACAAAAATAGCTAGTGGATTCCTAGCTCACATATCTTAATACATATATGCCCTTACCCTATACATCAAAACTATTCTCCTGATTCTTTTACCAAAATATCATCAGGATTTAGGGTATGGGGCATACCAAAAACTTTCCTAGAACTTTACATTCTCAAGGTGTGGGAGGAACTTCTCATATATACACAACCCACACTTCATGAATCATAAGAAAATACCCTAAGAAATGTATCTCTACCATTTCCACCTCCACTTCTAGCACTATTTGAAACCTAGGCATCTAATACAAATCAGCATTTTTATGAGAATAAATCTCAGTAGCAGTAATAACCATTTTTCAAATCAGCTAGTTTGTACCACCATAAATTCATACGAAAATTCTACATTCTTTTTCATAAAATAATACATCTATGGGGTAATCCTGTATAACATTTCATTTAACATTTATATTTGCATGCATAAACTTAACTCATAGTATATATCTTATCAATTCATCAAAATATATAGGTAACATAGCATTATTCGTATAACTTTCATCATAACATAAAGAGCAAAAAGGAAATAAAAACACTTCTCGTTGGTCTCTTCCAATCATCATCATCATATAATTGCATAATAAGAGAAATCTAGAGGGGTAGCATGTGCACCACTCCATGTTTTCCCATATGTACTGTGGCAACTCTGCCTGGCATTCCTCAACTACATATAACATTTGTGTACATTTTGAAGCGTCCTCCAGTGGATCCAAGTACAATAAGGTCCTTAACTCTGGGTTCTACACATTAAGTACATATTGGGGTCCTCAAAATGCTATTCATAAACATATATATATATGGGTGAATCAATGCATACTATAGTTCTGTAAATTCTAAGTATGTGACTTTTCATTTACTTTGGTTATTAAGTCACTAACTTACAATTTACAACTATCACGATAATAACGGAATGTCTAATCATCGTCCTATACCAAAAATTAGTCATTCAGATATGAACCTATCTACCACAAATACTTATATTAAGAATACAATTTTCATTTCTCTTATGTATTCTTGCTCTTTCCTTTTAACTTTCATCACTTTCATGCTCTTTCTCATTTACATTCAAAGTATATGTTACCTTGCTTGTAGTTTGAGTTTAATCTCTAGTTTGGATTTATTTTTTGGGCTAGATATCATTCAAATATATCATTAAGTTCATCTTTTCATCACAAAAGGTGGCAATCGAATGGTATCATGTTGCAAGTCGACTGATTGCATTTTGTCCAAATCTTCAAAATTCCAAAAAGAAGGCTATCAATCAACTACTAGGTCGAGGCAATCGGCTGCTCTGTTCTTGGGCATTTTTGAAAAATAAAGAACACGGCAGTCAACTTCTAGGTGTTTGGTAGTCAACTGCTAGTATTTTATATGCGTTTCTGGGCACATCAAAAGCACGACAGACAACTGCTGTACCATGGTAGTCGGCTGTTGCATCTTGCTCTGTTTTATATATTGCCATTGACCCAAATTTTCAATCCAAAGACTTGTTTTTAAACCCATTTTGAAATTGAAGAACTTAAGATAAACTTCTCAGCAACATTTAACACAAGAAAATAGCCCAAAACATCATATAATCTTGTCCAAATTTGAGATTTAAACTCATTTTTGTTCAAGCTGAAAAACCCATTTTTCAGAAGAAATTTTAAGTATGCACAAGTATCTTCAATTGGTTAAAATACCCAATAGGAGATTAAAAACAATAAGAATGTAGTTTTTAATCTCTTTTTCTTTCAAACAAGTTGAATTTCACAAATTTCAAATATATGAATAGTAAACTCCAAAATAAAGGGATTGGGTTATTATACTACCTTAATCTATGTTTAACTAATGTTTGAATGCTGATTTATGCTGTAGATGCCCTCTAAATCACTTTTCTAACTTCAAATCTTGCTAGAATTGAAATTCACTGCCTTTCTCCTTCAACTTCTCTCTTTACTCGTCCACTCTTTCTCTCTCTAGAAATGGAAGCTTGAGCTGTGGAATGAAGAAGTCTGACTCTTGTCCCTATTTATATGACAATCCAATACTTACATTGATTCGCAATTTCTGATCATTTGGCCTCAAATTGGTAAATTTCAAACTATATGGAAAATTTCCATTTTGTCCCTATCTCACTGGTGGGAGAATTATAAAATTCTGTTAGCTACAGTAATTCTTTTGGCCAAAATTGTGATTGTTATACCTAAACTTTTTCACAATTCAGTTTAGTCCTTTTTTTTCATTCTAGTCAATTTTTTGACCCATTTATAGTCCAATTCTTGCACTCATGCAACTATATGCAAGCTAACATAACATAAATATAACATACACAAGAAATTAACTAAAATTAACAAACATCTCTTAAAATTTAGGAGCGGATGTTACAAGGAAATTGTGTAATTCTGAAATTATATGCTAAGTTAAGTTTATTTAGACTTCTAAAGGTGTCCTAGAAGAAATTTGAGAGTTTTATAGCAAAATATTAAATTTGCAGTGAATTAGGAATTTAATTACAAGGAATTTCACTTGCAAGAGATGGTTAGATTTATGTGATTTTCTTAGAAACCTCATAGGAGAAACTTAGAGAATTTAAAATTTATTCACAGGAAGTGAAGGAGGTAACTTGTGAGATCAAGTCTAAGTAAGAGAAAAGAGGAAAGAGGAAAGTCTTGATCAAGAAAGGAATAAAGGTTAAGGTAGAGTAATCTACACTCCCCTATTTAGAAACGATGTTGTGAACTGTTTGATTTAAATGAAATTTACTTTATGAAATGAGAAATGTGTGATGAAATTGATTTAAGAAATGTAAAGTTTTCACATGAGTATATAGATATTTCCTGTGTATGTTTGAAAGGTATGAAATAAACTCTTTGCTGCTTGATGTGAAATGGCTATTGGGTTATATATGCTCATAGGAATGGACTAAATTTAGGGTGAACATTGAGTGGCTGGTATAGGGTGATCATTTAATATTCCTTATACATATTTCTTTATAAAATATATCTGTTTCTCTTTAATGATCTATATTTGTTAAAGGTTACTCTTTAAACTAAGACAACCCTATGAAAGACTTAAGGAGTAAAGGGTGGATAATCTATACTGGGATGACATTTTGGTTTAATTGTAAAACTCTATAACCCTGAATATTAGTCAACTATGTGTATATATTTGCTTTATAATAAATAAAAAAAGAGGTTAAGATTGATAATTATTAACCCATAACTTGAGGGGAAGATGGAATAGTTAAATATTTACTTTACAAACATTATGATAGTATGAAAAGGTGAAAGGACGATATTCAAATTGATTCTTGAAAATGCTAAACTAAACAAGGTATTTGATGGTATTAAGGTCTGATATTCCTATGTTATGATTAAAGAAAATGGCACGAGAAGTTAAATGCCAAATTTTAATGTGGGTTTAATGGTCTCAAATGATGATATGGTTGATATTATATTGTGACTGAGATAATGTTGATAAGGATAATGTTATATGGTAATGATATTGAAAATGGTATTGAATAACACCTAGGGGCATAATACTAAATTTATCTCCTAAGGTGATTTGGTCAAGTTAATTATGGTACCAAAAGTTTCATCTAGGGGCATGGTACTAAATTTACCCCCTAAGGTGATTGAATTATATTAGTTATGGCACTATGAACTACACCTAGGGGCATGACACTAAATTTACCCCTTAAGGTGATTGAATTATATTAATTATGGCACTATGAACTACACCTAGGAGCATGACACTAAATTTACCCCCTATGGTAATTTCGCTATGGTAACTTGGTATTAAAATGACACTTAGGGGCATGACACTAAATTTACCCCTTAAAGTGAATTGTGGTACAAAAAGGGTAGCCTTAATTGGTAGTATAGAGAGGAAAAAGAGTGACTGCTAGTTTCTTTGATTGATGAATGCTCTCTTATTAAAATTGAGATTTTTTTAAATGCCCAATTAATAGTGGTAATGTTTTAATTGTTGTAGGACATGTATGTCCCTATAGTTTATACAAAATTGTATTGCATTCCTTTTTAATTCTAAACATTATTTTCTTAAAGTGAAGGTAAAGATGTTTCTCCATATCATCACACCCAAGGAAAAAAAAATGAAATGGGCGATTGATGTTATGGATCACACACAATGAAAGATATGAAATTTGTTATGAAAAAGGAACTTACAATCATTATTGAAATGATGTTTTAATCAGTGAAATGACACTATACTCTTATGAATTTATGTAATTTCCCATATGTGTTAAATTAAAAGTATTTTGTAGTTCACATGTGTGTTAAAGATGTTTTAGGGAGACGTTTTCTGTGCGGAAGGCATAATTGAACTTTCAACTATTTTATAAATGTTTAAATTGTAAATTACTCTACTGAGATTCTCATATTTCATTAAGTTGATTGTTCAGATAATCAGGGCCATGATGGTACAAGAAATTATTTTAGGTCTGGATGTATGTTAGAATTGCAAGATTTTGGAAAATGTTGAATGATGTGTAAGGCAATATGAAGGATTTAGCTATGGATCCTAAAATATTACCTTTGAATGGCATGAAGGCCATAAGCTTGTATTTAAATAGTTGTATAATGTATGTTGTAGACTTACGGTTGTTTGATGAATAGTTGGGCTGTTGCACAAGTAAGGAAATGTCTTATTTTTAGGGAAAACTCTTTTAAATTTTTGGTAGGTTTCTTGATGAAAATTAAAAATTTAAATATTTAGAGATATTTATGTTAATGAATGAATGATTTAGATTTTTTTTTTATATTCTAGAGTAGGGATATATTGGTGTAAATTGATGTATTATGTACGCTGCGCGAGAGAAGGAGGTTGAGTGGAACTTGAATGGGAGAGTCTATTTGAGTTACACTCAACTAATAACAGTCCATTTGGTTCCCAAAGAAAAAAAGAAAAAAAAGAAGAAAGAAAAAAAAATTTAGAAGAATTCCACGCTTTTAATTTTTACTCTGATATTGCATAAAAAAATTAAGTGGGGTCATTACAAATATGACTTCAAATATGAAAATTTACATTTTGGAAGGATAAATAAAATTTACATATGAAAGGATATGATATGGTTGTGTTTTTAAAGTTATTTTAAGTATACAAATTTTTAAACAACTCATAAATTATATAGGAAAGGATATGATGTTAAATATGAAGAGGACAAAAATTACATATGAAAAGATATAACTTTAAGCATATATAGTTGTATTTTTAAAGGTATTTTAAATATAAAAAATTATAAACAACCCATGTTAGAAAAGGATATGACTTTAAATATGAAAAATTATATTTTAGAAAGACAAAAATTACATATGAAAGGATATGATTTTAGGAATATATAATTGTGTTTTTAAAGATATTTTAAGTATACAAATTTATAAACAACTCATAAGTCATATAGGAAAAGATATGATTTTAAATATAAAAAATTACATTTTCAAAAAATAAAAATTACATACAAAAAGATATGATTTTTGAGATATATAATTATATTTTTAAGAGTAATGTAAATATAAAATTTATAAAAAAAAAAAACTCATATTTTTATAGTAAATAGTAAATTTAAAATAATTATTATGTACGTGTAATGGCAGCGGATCCAAAGGCCATACACGTCAAACCCACTAGTAACTTGAGTTTTACTTATATGTCATTCTCTTTCAAATCTTGTCATTTACCCTAATTTGACGTTTGTTTGAAAAAGAAAAATATCTAAACAAGTGTAGGTTATCTGTTAACAATTACGTAGACCTCCCTTCGGTGTTATGTGAATTAATTAATTTATTAAAAATTAAATTGAGATTTTTTATTTTCAAAAACTAACATGCTAAATTGATTAAAAAAAGCAATTTTCTAATCACTAACTCAATAAATTTATTTAAAATAAATAAAAATAAAAATTTTTAAAATAAAAAAATAATATAATTGTCACATTTTTAAAACAACAAAGTAGAATTTATTCTTATATATCACTATTTGTTGCAAAAATCGACATTCGTATCGCTTCAAAAACGTAATTTTCTTCATAAATGGAGTTGGTGGAGCAGGTGAGCCTCCAGCTTCCTTCATGTTTGCGTGTGCAAGTAACAATATTAATAATATTGTTTTGGTATGTATTAAATTTTTTAAAAAATTTAATTTTAAATATTAGTATTCTCTCTCATATTTAATTTTATAATTTTTTATTTTTAAATTTTAAATTATTAAATATTTGTTTAATTAATCAGCAAAAATTTTAATAAGGGCGTTGGGGGATTTATAAAGAAAACCCCACCATTTAAGTAACGCGTTTCTCTCAAGACTGACACAGACTAATTCCTCAAGCCATCACCAGAAGTAACTGCTCTGTGATTTTTGTTTTTAATAAATTGAAATGAGGACGTAGCTTGGTTGTCGGATTTGCTCTCGCAGTTTCTTTGGGAAGAGCTTGGGAGACGAGAGAAATAGATTAGAAAGACAAGAAAGAAATTGTGTTTGTCAGAGTAAGATGTCAACGCTCACTGTACCCCCTGCTCCTCCTTCCCCCAGAGATGATGCTATACAGCTTTACCGAGCTTTCAAGGGTAACACTCTCTCGATTTCTCTCCATGTTTCTGCCTTCAAATTTGTTGGTGACAATGTATAATATAGTAACCCTAGTTTAGGGCCGATGGCTATTTTTGTCTGCAAATTTTTTGGCCCTATGTCTATTATTTTGATCATTCTCAAGTGGGTTTCAACATCTGTAAATTGCATGGGTGAATCTGGAAGAGACCTGGTTCTGGCCGCTGAAGATTTTATGAAAAATGAGGTCATATTAAGCACCTTTGTATTAATTACTAATCTGTCAATTTTCACTCTGCGAAATGAATCATTCTGCATATAATCATATATGCATTAATCTCAATGGACTTCTTAAAGCATGAACCTGATTCTGATCGTTTCAAATGTCTCATTATCAATATCAATTTCTTGCAAAAATTCTTCTAAAACATGGGTTTATTGATTATTTTTTAATCCTTCCATTTGTACATGCTTTGGATATTAGTAAGGTGGTTGGGAAACTAGCTTTAACTCTGGAGTCTGGGTTGGGAACTCTTGGCAGGCGAGAAAACATTTCTGATATTTTGTATATTAGATAGATGTTGACAGCTACCAGACAATTACTAAGATTTTTTTTTCTTTTTTGAGAGGATATTCAATCTCTTTCCCTTTTAACGTCTTTTGGTTTTGTACGTGGAAGTTGTCTTCTTCTATAGTAACTGCTTTAATATAGTCCTCTCCTCTAGACTTATTTTACCTTATTAATGTGTTCCTTGTTCATCCCTCTAATCATATTTCTTCATTTACTTATCTTTATCTTAAATTCTTTGCATTCACAGGATTCGGTTGTGATACTAGTGCTGTTATCAATATACTTGCTCATCGAGATGCTACACAGCGTTCCTACATCCTGCGTGAATACAGAGCTATGTATTCTGAGGACCTTCTTAAACGCTTATCTTCTGAGCTTAGTGGCAAGTTAGAGGTATTATTAATAAAATGTTAGGATTACTTTGAACTCCATTCTGATGTGAGTCATGTAGTTTATACCCCTTGATCAAATCTTCAAACTGCTATTTTTCCAAAGAGACGCCTCTTTTCTTTTGTGTTCAGTAATTAATTAGTAACTACTAACTACATATTATGGTATTCTGTGTGATTTTTCTAATTTTCAGAATGCAGTTCTGCTTTGGATGCATGATCCTGCGGGACGTGATGCAATAGTCATTAGGCAGACACTAGTTACAGAGAAAAACCTTGAAGCTGCTACTGAAGTAATATGTTCACGCACTCCATCCCAGCTACAATATTTAAAACAGATTTACCATTCCAAGTTTGGAGTTTTTCTTGAGCATGATATTGAAAGAAACACATCTGGGGATCATAAAAAGGTGAGGTTTCTCTTTATCCTTGTGTGTGGCTTTTTGGAAAGCCGGTTTAGCTGTCCCAAAATAGACACGACAAGGTTTCTCTGTTGGCTGAAAAATTCACAATTTTCCTTGTATCCTACTAACTCCAGCTATTAATAGTTCATGACATAGGACTAGACCGTTTGTGGTTTATTTATCTCCAGCAGGATTTACTATGTTAAATTCCACTATGGCATTTCAGATGGCTATGAAGTTATATCTGTGCCTCTTAGTAGGATAAGAATGATGGGCTTCAAAATTCTTCTAAGTGTATATTGTTTTTCTATTTTCAGTATAGTTCTACTGTGCCTTTTTTTTTTCTTGTAATATAGTTTAGCTGTTTTACCTATATAGCCGATCAAATCTCTGTAAATCTACATTCTTTGTTGGATTGTTTTTAGCAGTTACAAACCCATTTGACTCATTGCTCTCACATGATCTGTCCAAGAATAGTTACATAAACCCTGGAAAGTGTTTTACTTTCTTTTTTTTCGCTTTAATGTCTATGAGTTCTTTCAAGATATTAGAACAATGGAGCTACTGTTGTTGATACTTCTTGTGTAAACATTTTGAGTCAGATCTTGCTTGCATATATAAGCACTCTGCGTCATGAAGGCCTAGAGGTTAATAGAGAGGTGGCTGAGAAGGATGCAAAGGTTCTGTACAAAGCAGGGGAGAAGAAGTTAGGAACTGATGAGAAGACTTTTATCCAAATTTCCAGTGAAAGGAGTGCAGCGCAGTTGAATGCCATAAGTTCTTTTTACCATGACATGTATGGACACTCACTGAAGAAGGTATCTCTTACCAGGCTCCTTACACACACACACACACACACACCCCTCCCCCCCCACAACACACACACACAACACCCCTTCTTCTTTCTCTTTCAATACAATCTTCTTGAAAGTCTTCTGGTGCTTACCTAAATTGCTCTTATATCAGGCAATAAAGAAAGAGACATCGGGGAATTTTGGTCATGCACTTTTGACAATAGTCCAATGCGCACAGAATCCAGGAAAGTATTTTGCAAAGGTATTCCATTGCACTTCATAGTTAGGTATTTGTTTATTATAGTCTCATTTAACTAAAGTGAGTAATCTGTGTTCAATTACAATTTTCTGTGTACGGTGAAGGAACTGGTGCAACTCATATTATTAAAGTATTTGATTATATCTCTAAAGGAACTCAGATATAATCGGTGCTCTATAGCTTATGTGAGACTTAAAAATATTTGTGAGGAGGAGTGAAGTCATTGGAGAAATATTTGATCATATCTGTAAACTAATGTTTGTTCCTCTAATTTGCTTTAAGCAATTTTAGTCTCTTTAGTTTCAATTATAGCAATCTTGTCTTTTTTTAAATTTTTGGGTATAGTATCTTGCCTCTTCAATTATTTGAAAAATAATAATAATAATAATGGTAGTTTAAGACAATTCCAAACTTATTTTCTTCCTTGACTGAAATTAGCTGTTTCCCTCCAAATCATTGGTTCAAATCGCTTTAATCATGTAGTGGCATGCTGACGAGCTCTATTCTTTTGTTCTTTGCATTTCGATTTGTAAGCATGAGGGAACCTTTTAAAACATCTTGTTGCCAAGACTTGGATATATCCTTTGGTTTTCTGCACAATGCAGGTGTTACATAAGGCGATGAAAGGTTTGGGGACTAATGATTCCACACTTATAAGGGTTATTGTAACAAGGACTGAGATTGATATGCAGTATATAAAAGCTGAATATTTGAAGAAATACAGGAAGACATTGAACGATGCTGTTCACTCCGAAACTTCTGGCCACTACAGGGCTTTTCTTCTGGCACTTTTGGGTCCCAATCAGTAGTAGTCAAGATGGTCACTGATGTGTGTTTTATGTGAATTAAATTGACTCTACTACGTAAAATGAGCAGTTCCAAGTTGCTTTCACTTTTTGATAACAATGTGTCTAGGGAAGGCTGTATAAAGTGCTTTGTAAGTACTATCTTCCAGTTTGAGGTTTGTATCAGCATAATAATGAAAGATTGTTGTGTAATGAATTTATTTATGCCCACTAAATCCTTGTTTTCACGAGGAAGGAATTCCAGTTGATTGGTTTCTACTGCATCCAAATGTTTCTAGCATTACATTTTCTGGTAGAGATCCAAATTTGTTTTTTTGGCCAATAAGAAATCCATGTTGTGTTGGATGAGCAGGGATGTTAAAAAGGATAAAATTAAAAATGAGTATATTAAAAGAAAAGTTGAGAAAGTATTTATTATGAAAAAATAAAAAATACACTTTAGAAAAAAAATAATAAAATAAATTATTAAAATAAATTTAATAATTAATAATTTAATTATTAAAATAAATAAAAATAAAATATATTACCGTTATTTAATTTATATCACTCACTTTGCTTGGTAAAAAAAAAATTTTGTTTGTCTTCTTTGGTCCAAAAGTTGGCCACTCGGTATTATACTCCTTATTATATACACGAGAAAAGGGTGTGTTATTAACTCAGTATTCATTCTCATCCATATTTAAACATAGCTCCAATAAGAATTGCACCCAAACAGTGAGGGAACTTACCTATTATGCTGAATTTCGGCTTCTGCACTAGAACCTTTCGGGATTTCTATCCTGTTGCAGCCTTGCTTGTTTCTTCCTAATCTTTTGGTGAAGATAAAGGGTAGTTCTTGGCCACTGAAAATGCCTTACCAAGTCAGCTATTAGGATAATTCAGAAATAGTGTTCTAACAACCAGTGATGCTCTCGGTTTGCACATGCAGGTTCTGGTTTTGTCAGTTGAGCAGACAGCATTTGTAGACGTTCTCTTCTGCGTTCAGCTCTAATTTTCTCTCCTCGATGTGGCTTTACTGGTGCATTTCATGGTGCAGCCAGATTTGCAGTCTACCTTGATAATGAGTTGCATAAGTGGTTGGTGTGCGGTGAAAATTTTTTAAATTCTGATGGGGCCACGTTTTCTTCTTAATTTGTTTTTTGGACACCTAGTCCACCCTTTGTCCACGTAGAGATAATGGGTACTACAGAATGGATGGGTTAAAACCCTTCCCTGGAATATGCGTTGAAACATTTAGGACACCAAGTCAAGTCCACTCTTGACTTGGGTAATCTGATCGTGATTCCAGCCACGTTTTTCTTCCCTTAAATCTGAATGTTTGCCACCTAAAACATGTTAACTTGATGGTATTTTAGTGGAGCTGACCAGAGTTCACGTTTATGGACAAAAATACAAGGAAAACTCCGTTTTGCTTTAGCTATTACACAATGGGTCCAAATTGAAATTTTCTCTTTTTGCTAGGCTAAATTTTAGACTGTTTTCTCGTGTGGCCTTTAGGAACTCTTTAAATTAAGTCTTCCTAAGTTGGTGGGTGCCTAATCATAAATTTTGTTGGGGTTAAGAGGCCTAAATTTTATTTCTTTTACAAGTGGGGCAAATTTTGTAGTGTTCTCATTTTTGTTAGGAGGGCTTTTAATTATTTTTTTTTTTTTTAGCTTTCCAAGTTCGTCTAATTTTGGTCCCCACAATCTTCTCGGAGTAAACTTCTTAGTTTTTGGGGTGTTCTTGTTAATTTCTAAATCTTCCTCAAGTTTTTAAGAAATTACATTTTGACTCCAATTTTTGTTTCTTTGATTTAAACTTGTTTTTAGCTCAAAAAACACTTAATTTTCTTGGTATTAGAGTTATTATTCAAGATTAATATGTTTAATTTAGTTGTCTCTCGGTGAGTACAACTTAGATTAAACTGAATGGTACACTTTACAACTAAATAGTGATGTCAAAGTGCTAGACGGAAAGGTGCAACTTAAATTAAACCATTAAGCAAGTACAAAGAGAGTGGGATATAATGCATGGGCACCAAGTACATCATAAAGACAGAAGGAAAATAAAGTACATGTAAACTGAACACAATAGTCAATCAATCCTTCCTTTTTTGCTAAAGCATCAACACAAGCATTTGCCTCGCGGAAGGCATGACTTGCAGTCCATTCTTCAAATGAAGGGAGCAGAGACTTGCAATTGTTAATAATAGTGAAAAATGGGTGATGCGAGTTGATTTCCTTACCATGTGGCCAAAGAAGCATCAATTCTATTTCTGTTTTCTTAATGCCGAGGACCTTTTGAAGTCAAGACCAAGTTGTATTGCCCAGAATTTGACAAGGAGGATATGTCCATTATATGTCCATTACCAATGAATTTTGAGTAGCTAGAGATGTAAATGCCATGATGGTCACGGATAATGCCTCCTATCCCTCGAAGGCTTGAACTTTTTGAACCATCCATATTAAGTTTGAAGAATCCTTTTTTTGGTTCTTTCGAAAGGACTTGTATGTGTTGGGTGATTCGACTCTTGGGATTTGGGGTGTTTAGATGCCAGAATTCGCGTACTTTAAATAAATCATCTTTAAGGATTTGGTTTGGAGAGAAAGGTGAGTTCCTAAAGATGAGATTATTTCGTCCAAGCCAGATATTTCATGTAATTCAAGAAAAAAAAAAGGTTTTCCAAGGGGTGTTGAGGATTAAAATTTTGGTTGAGGTACAATTGAGTTGGGGACAATCTTTGAGAGATATGTCAAAGAAGTTTTGAGAATGGTCAAGTTTATTCCAAATATCTTTGGTTAAAGTATAGTATCTAAGAGTATGCAAGATAGTTTCAACATGATCATTGCAAAGAGGGCAAAAATGGGAGGGACGCAATGTCTTTCTTGAGTTTGAATGAGGTAGGGAGTCCATTATGATGAGTTTGAATGGGTTCACACGAGGGTGGCTAGGTATTTTCCAAATCCAATCGGTTTTTGTATGTGATGGGTGTTTGACATTTGAAAGGATATGGTAGGACGAATTAAGGGTGAAGATTCCATTACTAGAGGGCTTCTACCATGAGACGCAATCGTTAATGTCGAAGTTAATACTAATAAGTATGACAAGGATTTCATTTAGAATATTAGTAGGGAGGGACAAGGAGATATCATTAAGATTCCAAGTTCGTTATGTTGATTTCATGTTTTGGAGTTTAAGGTTGAGGTGTGTAAGTTTGAGGGGTCCATTAATTAAGTGTGACCTTAATGTACTTGATAGGATCCAAGTGTCACACCAAAGGTTAATGGTTTTACCACTACCTACTCGCTGATAGGAGCCTTGGATAAGTAGGTTTGAGTCATGGTTAAGATTACATCTAATGTAAGAAGGCTTGTGAGTAAGTTTGTTTAAACCATCTCCATAGTTATAGTAAATGATACTAGTAGAGAGAATGTTTTTTTTTTTTTTGGTTACGATGTTCCATTTTAGTTTGGCCATGAAACAAGCAATAATATCGCTCCTTTTTTCTAATTCACTAGTCTCCAAGGGCTTTTAGCTTTGTGATAGTAATCCAACTTATTAGAAGAATTTTCTTAGTGTTAAGAGAGTGTCCTCAAAGGAAGTTTTAGTTCAATTTATCAAAAGAATTGAGGATTCTATTTAGGAGGGAGACTGCATGCATAAGATGATAGGGAAGTGTTGAGCAAGTGACCCTTATAAGTTAGGCATGACCAGCTTTGGATAGGAATTTACATTTCCAAAATTTCATTTGTAACATCCCTTAATCTTATGATTCCTTTTAGTTAATTAAATAATACAATATCACATAATACACGATTGGTGAGTTATTATTACCTCTACCCTAACTTTTACCAAGTTAATTAGTTAAGTGCCATTAGTTTGAAAATTCTACACTCGGGATATTCATGTAATATCGCAGCAAAAGATAATTTAAATACAACATATATTCATATGTCCATTTACATTCATATATATAGTTTATTTACAGTAATTACAACTTCTTTTGAGCAGACATATACCTATAGATATACGAGTGTGTCTATTAGGGTAAGGAGACAACAAGCCTGTTAATTATATCTATTTAACAAAAGACCACTAATGGTTTCCTAGCTCACATATCCTAATACATATATGTTCTTGTCCTATCCACCAAAAATCATTCTCCTAATCCTTCCAAAAATATTAATAAGAATTCAGGGTATCTTTGTAACATCTGCTCTTAAATTTTGAGAGATGTTTGTTAATTTTAGTTAATTGTATGTGTATGTTGCATTTATGTTTTATTAGATTGTATATAGTTGCATGAGTGCAAAAATTGGACTAGAAATAGTGAGAAAATTGACTAGAATGAAGAAAATGACTAAATTGAAAAGTGGAAAAGTTTAGGCATGACAATCGCAATTTTGGCCAAAAGAATTACTGTAGCTAACAGATTTTTGTAATTCTCTCGTCAATAGGTTAGGGACAAAATGAAAATTTCCCATATAATTTGAAATTTACTAATTTGAGGTCAAATGATCAAAAATTGTGAATCCATGCAAGTGTTGGATTGTCATATAAATAGGGTTAGGAGTCAAAATCCTTCATTCCAAAACTTAGACTTTCACTTCTAAAGAGATGGGGTGTGACCAAGTAGAGAGAGAAGTTAAAGGAACAAGGAAGTGAATCTCATTTCTAGCAAGATTTGAAGTCAAAAAAGTGATTAAGAAGGCATCTACAGCATTAATAAGCATCCAAACATCATTTAAACATGGATTAAGGTAGCATAATAACCCAATCCCTTTATTTCAGAGATTACTGTTCACATTACTGAAATTTGTGAAATTGAACTTGTTTGAAAGAAAAAGGGATTAAAATCTACATTATGATTATTTTTAATTACTATTGGGTATTTCTAACCGAATGAAGATACTTGTGCATGCTTAAATTTGCTTTTGAAAATTGGATTTTTCACCTTGAATGAAAATGAGTTTGAATCTCAGATTTGTACAAGATTATATGATGTTTTGGGCTATTTTCTTGTGTTAAATGTTGTTAAGAAGTTTATCTTGAGTTCATTAATTTCAAAATGGGTTTAAAAATAAGTTTTTGGATTGAAAATCTGGGTCAACAACAAGTTATAAATAGAGAAAGACACAACTGATCGCCACAAAGGCGATCATTGTCGTGCTCTTGAGGTGCCTAGAAACGTATACAAAATGCTAGCAGTCAACTTTCGGGCACCTGGATGTTGAATGTCGTGTTCTTCCTTTTCTAGAAATGCCTAAGAACAAAGCAACCAATTGCCCCTACCCAACAGTTGACTGTCAGGCCTAACAGTAAGCTAGCAGCCGACTACCATACACCTATCAGTTGATTGATAGCTCTCTATTGGGAATTTTGAGATTTGATAGAATGCAACCAGTCGACTTATAGCGTGGTACCAGTCAACTGCCACTTTTTGTAATGGAATGATGAACTTAATTTCATGTTTGACTGAGAGCTCAAAAACTCAATCCAAACTAGAGATTAAACTTAAACTATAAGCAAGGTAACATATACTCTAAATGTAAATGAGAAAGAGCATGAAAGTGATGAAATTTAAAAGGAAAGAGCAAGAATGCATAAGAGAAATGAAAATTGTATTCTTAATATATGTATCTGTGGTAGATAAATTTATATCTGAATGACTGATTGCTGGTATGGGACGGTGATTGGACATTTCACGAGTATCGTGATAGTTGTAAATTGTAAATTAGTGACTTAATGGCCAATATAAATGAAAGTCACATACTTAGAATTTACAAAACTGTAATATGCACTGATTTACCCATATATATATATGTTATGAATAGCGTTTTGGGGACCTTAGTATGTACTCAATGTATGGAACCTAAATGTGTGGACTCAATGTGAGAACTCTATTGTACTTGGATCCACTGGAGGATGCTCCAGAATGTACGCAAATATGATGCGTAGTCGAGGACTGCCAATGGGCAAAGCTGCTAAAGTATATATTTGAAAGTATAGAGTGGTACACATAATAACCCTCTGAATTTCTCTTATATTATGCAATTATATGATGATGATTATGATGATATTTGGCAGAGGCCAATGAGAAATGCTCTTATTTCTTATTTCTCTTTATTTTATAATGAAAGTTATATGAATGATATTATGTTACCTACATGTTCTGAAGAATTTATGAGATATATACTATGAGCTAAGCATATAGAGTAAGCAATGCATGCAAGTATGGGTGTTAAATGAAATGTTATACAAGATAACCCAATAGATGTATTGTTTTATGAAAAAGAATGTAGAATTTCCGTATGAATTTATGATGGTACAAACTAGCTATTTTGAAAACTGGTTATTAATGTTGTTGAGATTTATTCTCATAAAAATGATGGTTTATATTAGATGCCTAGATACCATATCCTTCTTGAGGTAGAGATGGAGTTGGCTGAAATACCCTTCCTGGGATATTTCCTTGTCATTAAGGAACTATGGGTCATACATGTATGGGAAGTTCTTCTCGCACCCTAATTGCATGAAGTATTAGAGTAGTGTAGGGAGTTTTGACATGCCTGATGCCCTAAATCCTTATCATCATTTTTGAAAAGGATTAAGAGGATGATTTTTGATGTATAGGATAAGGGCATATATGTATTAGGATATGTGAGTTAGGAATCTACTTGCTATTTTTGTTAAATAGGTATGAATGACAGGCTTGTTGTCTCCTTACCCTGGTTAACACACTCGCATATCTTTAGGTATATGTTTGATTTAAAATAATTCTAGACACTGTAAATGAATGTGAATGTATATATGTATGTATGTATGTATGTTTTATTTCAATTAATTTAATGTATTTTTTGTTGCGTAACATGTGAGAACTCGAACGTAGTAACCCAGACCAATAATACTAATTATTTCATTTGATAAATATTTAAAATTTGACTCGGGTAAAGGATGTAGTAATTCACCAATCTTATAGTACATTGCTTATGTAACATCTGCCTCTAATACTTTGTATTTTATCATGGCATTATTGTTATTATTATTATTTATGTGATGATAAGGATGGTTCATGAAAGAAATAGAATGAACATTTTCATCAAGACAGAATCACTTTTGTCATATAAGAGCAAAATTGAAAATTTGGTAAGGAAGGGTAAAATAGTAATTTTACCCTAAAGGAGAAAATAAATTTTATTTTCTTATTTCATGAAACTACATTAAGGACTTTTATCATTTTAATTTAATAGAGAAGAAGAATTAAGTGTGGGAGTTAATATGTTCACTTTGATGGCAAAATGGTAATTTTTTCTAAAAAGGGCAAAGTTATAATTTTACCCCAATGGTACATTAGTAATTTTACATAAGATAGAAAATTTTAATTTTTGCCTAAATACTTCATGGAAATAGAATTTGGAAGTCATTACCCTTTTATTTTCAAAAGGAGAAAGAATAAGGATAAAAATAACGGTATTAGCATAAAGTGTAAAATGGTAATTTTGCCAAAGAAGGACAAATTAGTAATTTCATGAAAATAAATCTTATGAAACTTTATTTAAGGAATCTTTGCCCATTAAACTTAAAAAGAGTGGAAAATGGGGTTAAATTGGCCATTTGGACATAAAGGGTAAAATGGTAATTTTTTTAGGGACATAATGGTAATTTTCTTAAAAGATGAGGGGCACAAATCTGGAATTTAAAATTTATAGGGGCAGAATTTTCCTAGCTTATGGAAGTTCCACAAAATTACAACCTTAAGGAGAGTAGATGTCATTCTTGAAAAGGAGAAGTAGTAAGAGTAAATTGGTCATTTTACACCAAGGGCATTTTGATAATTTTATCAAAAACCTAATTTAGGTCTTCTTCTTCCTTTAGATGTTGAAATTGTCAAACAAGAGAGGAGAGGAAGGGGCTAGCCAAAACACTTCCAAGCTTGGAGAAGAAGGATTACAAGGTAAACCAACTAAGAAATTTCACACTTCTTGCATTTTCAAAGTAGCTAAACATGCCTACACCCTTTTTTTCTTGTTTTATAGTTTGATTAAAGTGTTCTTAAACTTGTAAAAAGGTTAAGTTTTCTCTCTCTACATTCTTATGGAAGATTTACTTGAATAGGGTTTGCATATGATGAAATCTTGTTGTGTTTATGGCTATGGATATGTTGAAATGTTTGATAACATAAGGGATAGAAATTTCTCAAGATTAGAATGAGGACTTCTCCCACTCCATTTACTACACCTTTCATTTGTGTTAAGATTTTTATGCACCGAAATCTAACTTAAGGATTTAATACGCTCAAGAACCAAATTCACACAAAAGAGATTCCAAACCTTACCCTTTAAGCCCTCATCTATCTTAAGGTAAGTGTAAGAAATTTTAATCGAGAAGTCATTCAACCCTGCAACACTCCACTTGATATGGTCATACCATTTGGTAAGGTTGAGAGAAAGCACAGCAAAGAAATGAATGACCTCCTCGTTATTCACAAATTGCCTTATCCGAGCTATATGTGCCAATAACCATCATTAAGGACAAGATCACTCACAAAAAGGGAAGATTACAAGGGGAACATTTAGTAAGGGAGCAAGTTGAAGTGGTTACTGACTAGACAACCACCTTTCTTCTAAGAAAAGGGTATCTCTTTCCATCCAACCCACATCATATTCTTGGTAACATGATCCTAAAATTTTCCAACTTCCTTTTAGAAAAGCGAGTCATGAGGCTTGACCAAACAAGCTCTTCTCTAATCCGCACCTCTACCATACATCTCTCTAAGGACTTGGGTATAATGATTATTTTGATCAGTTCTAAGTTTCCAACTAATTTTCATGAGGAAGGCATCATTCATGTGGATTAGAAACTTTAGGATGAGACCCCCTCTAGCATGGAATACCCCAATTCACAAGGTGGTAACTTCCTAGCATTGTCCAGGTGACCCCAAATAAAGCATCTTTGAATTCTCTCAATTTCATAGAAGATACCCCAAGGAATTTTATTAGACTGCACAATTTAGTATGGAATCGAGGAGATAACAATTTTGGCTGAGATGACTCTGCCAACCATGGCAAGGGAGATAGTTATGACATATTTTTTAAGTAAACATTCGCCATTTAGGTGGGAAAGGTAATTTCCATATATGTTTCTAGATGAAGCTATATTGATGCCTATTCTCTCCAGATCTTAAAACATTATACCCATGATTACAAGATTAGACCCCACTTATATTTTTTGTCCAAATCAAACAATCCTTTATATGAGAGGTGGGTGGTGACTCTTTGATTTTCATGAAGGTATCCGAATGATAAATAGATTCAATTTTCTCCATGTCCCAACCATGACAAGTATCATTAATTAAGATTTAACATACTTGAGATAAGAAGGAATCG
Source organism: Senna siamea (assembly GCA_031216115.1). Classification (NCBI taxonomy): domain Eukaryota; kingdom Viridiplantae; phylum Streptophyta; class Magnoliopsida; order Fabales; family Fabaceae; genus Senna; species Senna siamea. The sequence goes on along the minus strand of CM062363.1, from coordinate 19,600,399 downwards.
ATAACTTTTCTGGTTTGAACCAATATAGAGAGTTTAATGGAACTTCTTCCCTTGTTCCTATGGACGATCCTAAATTTTGTAGAACAAAGATCTAATGATGACATAAAATATTTCCAAATAGGAGGAGGCATGCTTATTGGAGAAGGAGAAGAGAAAGCCGGTGATAGGGAACCTTTTGGATTTTTTTAATTTATCTTTTTGTAATTTAAATTAATGTAGAAAATAAGGTGACTTGGTAATTTAATATCACTAGCTATGTTGGTATTTATGTTAAAATAAATTTTTATCGAAAGTACTTATTTTCTTAAATATAAAAGTTTAAGGCAATTGCTAGTTAGCTTTTAAGGGTTTAAAGGTCTGTTTGCAATTAATCCAAAACTTAAGGGTTTCCTTGCAATTTTTTTTGTATTTTGTTTGAAACAAAATGTAACTTGATCAATAGAAATCCTTCTACAACCAACCTAATTAATGAGAAGGAAATAATGATAGCACTTCCCAATGTTTTAAATAATTTAATTTAAGTTAAAATGTATAGAACTTCTTGTATTTTAACTTATTTGTTCATAACTCTTTTGTACTTTCAAATATAACACAGAGTTTTTATTTATTTTTAAAATGTTACAAAAAATTCATTCCGTCTAATTTTTTATTCAAAAACTAATGACAATGAGCAGATCAGTTTATAAAATGATAGGTTAAAATAAATAATTAAAAGATCATATATGAAAAAACAAAAATACTGATAAGAAATTAATGTTTTAATTATGGAAAGACAAAAAAAAAAATTTATTATCTTTTAATTATTTGTTCCAGCCTAATATCTTATAAACTAATGTGTTAATTGTCTTTAACTTTTGGATAAAAAATTAAATAAAATGAGTTTCTTGTAATATTTTAAAAATATAAACAGGCTCTAGGTCACATTTAAAAATATAAAAAAGTTATATGCATATAAATTAAAATACAAGGAGCTCCCGTGCATTTCCATAAATTATAATTAGCGGAAGTATGACAAACACTAAATCAAAAAAGGAAGTATATGACAAACAAGAATGGTTAACAAATCCATTAAAATAATACGTGTGGCTGAAGTAGCGACAGCATGAAATTGTTTATAATTAGGACCAATGCGACTAGTGAAATGTCTCTTCCTAAGAGATCATCATTGGTTCACTTTGTTCCCCATAGTTGCAGATCATTTACTATGCTATTTATGACAAATGGTCCACACTCAGTCTCTTTCGTATATCATACCAAAATCAAATGACAATCATCTCTATTAATATTATTCGCAATTAATGCTATTGATTGGAGTAGCATTGTTAGTTTATTGTCATCTCAATAATGGGCAAGACCAGATTTTGCCTATGCTATATATTTTCTTCCTCGTGATGTTGATGAATGAAACACTGTAATTTTGTTTCCTTCTGTCTTAATTTGTTTCTTACTTAACTCTAACTACGTTAGAAAAAATGTGTAATTAATATAACACGTGGGTAGTGAGTAGTGACTATTAGGGTGAATTTTTTGGGACTTGAAGGATGAAAATTTCATTATTCTGTCAAACTACATTATAAAAAATGTGTAATTAATATAGACATTTCTCTTAACAAAAATTTAAAAAGTTGTAAGCGACTAGTAAACCTAACTCCATTAATAAACATAACCATTTGAATATGCTTCACTTAAGGTTACAGCTGTTACAATATGTATAGATATACAATTAAAAATTCATTAAGCATCTATAGTGAGTGGATTATATATATGTATACACATGCATCATATCAACTAAAAGGTGTCCATGAGTACGTAGTGGGGCATATAATGCAACCCACAATCAGAACATTAACTTTCTATTAGAGGTATCACACAACGTGGAAATCCTCCAATTAGAGCTTATTTGTCTCAATTTTTTTTAATAATTAAGCACAAATATATCTAACTTTTTTTTTCTTTTGTGCATGCATGAATGATTGATGCCAAAAAGATGCGGTTTGCTCGTGAAAGAAAGCTCAATATATTCTCCAAACCTTCACACCCATCACTGCTTTTTAGCTTTCTCTTGCGCACAAAGTCAAGACTCAAAGAAATTAAGAGGAAAAGTGGTAATATAATGATGATAAATATCACAGCTAGGTATATATATATTCAAGCTTTCACACACTGATCACTCAAGATATATATAACCCACAAAAAGATATGTATTATGGACAGAATCTGAAGGAACCTAGGGGAAAAGAGAGACACGACAGAACAAAAGTCTTGAAAATACAATACCACCATTAATCTGATTGATTCCTTCTTTTTTATTTTTATTTTTTCCTCTCTTCATCACCTTTTTCTTTATAAGCCATGATAGTTTTGTAATGACTAACATCACCTTAAAAACCAAGTGAATAAGATAAGATAGCTTTGTCTCAGAAAAGAATATACAGATTACAGAGATGCTTTTAAGCTTGTAGAAAGTGACATCTTCGTCTTAACAAAAGCAGTACCTATATATATTAATTTATATATATTTATATCTGTGCATTAAATCTACTTTTTTCGCCTTTAAAGCTACCCAAGAATCATGACGTACGTACCAACTTAATTTAATCAGGCATGTTCATTATTGCTTTGCCAAGTAGATCTGCCTAAGGTAAACTCCAAGCTTATATTCTCACACTCCTTCAAACTTCTTGACTGAAAAAAATTGCTTCCCTGCACAATTGAAGGAACCATTTAACTTTATGTTGTTCACTCAGTAATCAAACTCATTAGTAGATCAAGGGAAGATATAAATTTTGAAATGTTATTATAGGTAATTAATATGAATATATATGGTTTCTATATATTACACTAGATGGGATTGATGCTATTTTTTTAACAAAAGTGAATGTCTTGTTATTTAATTAGTATCTAGTATAGAGTAATTATACTATAATCTCTTTTGACGTTTGGTGAAATTATACTTGATATTTCTCTTATTTCAAAAACTACACAGGATGACGTGAGATTTGATACAATGATATACAAATCTCTCCTCTAACTTGTATTATATCAATAAAACTAATATTTTATCCTCTGTGTATTCATTTCAAAACAAAAAATATTACTTAAATTGTCTTTGTTGTTACATTAAGAGTCTCATATTGAAAATAATATAAATGCAACTGCATTTATAAATCACAGTTTTATTCTGCATAATAAGATATCTTTATTAACAGAAAATAAATTAAAAGGGAGATTTGAGTAATCTTTTTAAAACAGAAGAGGTATGGTAAGTACCATTTAGTCAAATATCAATGGAGATTAATATAATTTACTCTAATAATATATAGCAGTAAGTGAAGATTAAGCCACAACCTCAGATTGTTTTTCAGGTTTGTGCTGAGAAGATGATAGGATATCTGGTGGTCTTAGCTCTTCTAAATCTCTGGGACTAGCTTGTACTCTCCAAGCTCCTCTACTGCCATTCATAATTAAGAGGAATAAAACATGTTAATTATTCTTTAATCCTTCACTAATTAAAGTACATAAAGGTTAATCATCATGTATATTGTGGTAATAACCTATCAAGATCAAGCACTAGAAAGAAAAAGGCTTTATGTAATATAAAAATACCAACACATGCACATGCATGATAAGCTTTTAGTCAAAGATTGATGCTCTTTTCTAGGTGCATGTTTGTTATCAATTTTTACTACAGAAATATCATAAATGAATATATTAATTTTTTTTTCAATTTAGTAGCACATAATTGACTACTTGAAAGAATTTCATTAATTAACAAACACCTCAGTCAAATAATGCTTCTAAATCTTTATCATAGTTTCTCACAAAAGACTTTTGAAGCTAATTACCAAAGGCACAAGAAAATTTCTTATTGCATCACTATATTTTAATGTATTGACATTCACTGACTAATTGTAAGAATGTTGTGTTAGAATTATGATCAGCCAGAAACATCCAAAAAGTGAGTATGTATTTATACAAATTTGAATCCCAAGAAATTAAAGAAAGATAAATAAAAAATTAATTGAGTGGTGGGTTGTATTTACATACTAAAAACTATATGTAAATAATATATTCTCATTCTATATTTATCTCTTTTCTCATACAATACTATCATATTGTTATAATCCTAATCTGTATATAGATAATTCTTAGTTAATGAACTTAACAGATAATTCTTAGGCCGAAGAGAAATCTTTAGCCTTCAATTATGCATATTCCATCAAATTGAAAATAAATGAAAATTTTCATCCCATGTGATTTCAGTTTTGGTGATTAGAGCCTACTCAAGTTTTCAGCATTTTGGCAGATGATTAAATCTTCATGTATATATATAATGCTGCAAATTATAATTACACAACCTATGGCTAAAACGATTATAATTACACAACTAATAAAGAAAATGAGACGAATTTTATATAGGAGCACACAGATAGATTCAAATTTTCACCAAGATATCCCCAAAATCAGTTGACCATTTTCTTTCCCTTCTTTTACTTTTTAAGCGTATCAAGAGCAGTCACGTGCTCATGTCTCGTAATATTTTAGTTGGACCACAAATTGTTTACTATTCTTATTTTCATTAGGGAAATCTACTTAAAATTTTATCAATTAAGTTTTACTGATTAAAATTTTTTTTGATTGATTGATAAAACATTTAAATATCTGAAATTTGTAAGAGGTCAACAAAAATAATAATTTTTAATATCTAAAATTTTATCAAATAATCAAATAAAACTTTAATCAGTATCTTAAGAACATTGGTTAACAAAACTTTAACTATATTTAATGGGTGCAATTTTATTTACAACCTGACAAATATATTATAGAAGTCCCAAAAACATTGAAATGAAATGCTACTCAATGTTGATAAATTTGGCTGGAAAACAAGGTTTTGATCATGTTTCTGACTATCTTACATTATAAGAAATGAAGGCAATTTCTCAACAACTAAAGATATAGACAGACATTGGCTGTTAACTAAGGATGCAAGGTAAATGATATATTAAACTGAATGTTTTTGCAATTAACTTGTTGATTTATTTGCCCCATTACAAAATTTTTCTATCATTTAAATTAAACATTATCTTTAAGTGACTTAATGTTGAAAAGAGAAAATCACACTTAGTCTTTGCTCCCAATTATAACTTTGTTTCATAAGCAATTTATTTTTGTAATTAACCATATCTCATTTATATATTTACTCCATTGTTGTAAAATTTAATTGATTGTGAAGAACCAATTACAATGAATTAGGAGCAATGATAAGGGTGGATTAATTCTATTTTTTCATAATAAGGAGGGGATTCTTATAAAACTAGACTTATAAACAGTTTTCTTATATTTTTGCTATCACATTCCAATTAAAATAAATTATGAGAAAAAATTTTAAAAAATTAATTATAAATTATATAAATTATACATGTATTAATTTTTTATTAAAAAACTTGATGACAAAGATATAAAAAATATACTTAAATTTTTTATTCCATTATTACATGCTCTATTTTTGGTGTTCTTTCTTGTCCCTTGCAAATATCTTAGTTAAGATTGAAATGTTTGATTAACTTATAAGTTGTCCCTAAAATTTAGAGTAACTTATAAGGTTTTAATTTATTTATTTTTTTTGAGAAATTACATATAACCTTTTGATAATATAGTTTTATAATTATAATTTTAGTACCTAAACTTTAAAATTTAATACTTTATCCCAAATTAAATTTTTCAAAAATGTGAAAATTTGGACTTTTTTTTTAATAATATAAGGGATAAAGTGTGTTATATTTAAAGGTTTAAATATGAAAATTATAATTAAGTTATTATTTAAGGAGTTATATGTAGTCTAAGATATCAAAAAGTTTCTCTCTCTCTTCCTATGAACGTAAATAGTCATAATAAGGATGAAGCTTCAATGTTTCCTCACAGTGTTATTCTCATTTTTATAGCTTTCGTGAGGAACAATTTTTGCAAACGAATAAAAATATTTTTTATTTTTCATTATTTTTTGAAAATTTTGAAAATTCCAGCTTTAGGAAAAAGCTAAAATTAACCTCTTCATTTTTTTTCAGCCGTTTTCCATTTAAAATATATTAGCTTTTCTTGAAGTTCTTCTATTTTTTTTTTCACTTGATTAAGAAGTATTAAATACTCTTAAAAATAATATTTTATCATGTTATTTAATACATTTTAAAACTTTTTCAACTACCAAAAATAAATACACAATTTTTTTTAAAAATAAAATAGATTTACCCTTATAAATATAAATATAAATTTTTAAATTTTTAAATCTTAAATTATAAAATTATAAAATCTTAAATCTCGTGAGGCATTTTATTTTATTTTTTGGATAATTTTTGTAAATATTTTTTTGGCTAATTATATATGGCAATTTGTGTGAATATATATATATATTTGGGTTTAGGATTTATAATTTTATAATTTAAGTTTAAGAAATTATAAAATTATAAAACATAATTTTATAATTTTATAATTTATAATTTAATATTTAAAAAATTATAAAATTATAAAACATAAACCTTATAAATATATTGTCTTTTTTTTTTGGGAAAATTTTCGTATATATTTTTTTACTAATTTTATATGGTAATTTTTGTATATAAATATTTTTGAGTTTATGTTTTATAATTTTATAATTTGAGATTTAAAAATTTAAAAATTTAAATGTTATATTTATGTGGATAAATTTGTCTTATTTTAAAAATAGATTATGTATTTATTATTATTTGTTGAAAAAATCTTAGAATACATTAAATAAGATGATATAATATTATTTTTTAAAATATTTAATTCTCCTTTAAAATACTGGTTAGTAAAACCCTTTAAAAAATGCAAAATGCGTGTGTATTTTGAATTGAATACAAGGAGTAATAGACAATAGAGTTTAATTCTAGTGATAATGAGATAGGATTTAGCACGGGAACGAACAATGAGTTTTGCCTTCTTATTAGTTAAGAGAAATTAACTACCATCTTATTGTCCATGTCTTAATTATGATGACAGCCCAAAATAGAACATGAGTACACATTTTTTATATAAAAGCTAAATTACACTCTCTTTCTTTTGAAAAGTGAGAAAATTATATATTCTGCTCTCTATCATTATATTCCTCCCCTACAGTAAAAGATGTATTCTAATTCCCCCTATATTTTGACCAAAATACCATATTATTTATATAATATACTAAATATTAAATATATCTTTGACCAATACAAAATATATGGTTACTTTTAAAATGTAAAAATAAATTAAATTTTTGATTTTTGATACAACAAATAATATTGAAATTAAATATTATTTTAAATAAGTTATGTTTTAAATAATTATGCAAAATTAATATTATTTTTTAAGATACTTTGGTCATTTTTTAATTTAAAAAAGGTTTGTGTATACTATTAAAACAAAGAAGAGATGTGTAATTTGAACATTTTAAGAAGGATGAATTCACATTAAGGCAAATTACTTGGCATTAATCAAAGGAAAAAATATTTCTTATAATATATCTGGTAGTATTGAAAATTTTAGTAGTACCATTATCATTAATATTTTGACAAATAAGAGCTGCTGTCTAAAATTTAGAATCCAATTACTGAACCATAATTTAAATTAGATTAACTCTCATAAAAAATTAAATTACGTGACAAAATATCAATAAATGTAGTATATAAGGGGCATTCAATACTACATTACTACCCAAAATAAACTCCCAAAAAGGATGTTTGTACTATATTACTATATTGATCTTCATAGTCTAACACGATAAGGTGTGGGGCACTCCTTGTCGTGAGTAAAATATTTGTTTACCATATTGAAGCTTACTATCTGCCTTCTGCCCTAATTAATTAGACATTTTCACGGTAAAAACCTAATAACCAAAGGAAATTTTCCATCTTAATTAGTCTAAGCTAAAGGGCCAACGCTCAATTCCTGATAATCAATTTTAGGCTGAAGTTAATTAAAAAGCTTTTAATAAATGAGTTTTACAGTGGCTTTCAATTTGATTGTGTATTTTCCAGAATTGAATAAGTATTGAACTGTTTACTAAGTATTTTTTTATTAAAAGTAATCATACTCAAAACATTGTCAAGTGTTAAATGTAAAAATTTATCTTTCAATCAAAATTTGAACTTTAATTCTTTATGTAGTGAGAAATTAATCATTTTCATTAGACTCAATTTCATTGATAATGTCATATATCTTAGTGGGCATTTTCGTTTTTTTTTTTAATAATCCACATAATTATTTTGTGTACTTGAGCATTTTCACCTTCAAAATTTTCTTTTATATATCCCCTTTTTCTATTGTTGGTTATAATTGTTCTTTGTTGTGCTAACAATAATGGTATACATATATAGTTCGCTGCCTATATAATATCTAACCCTTCACTACTAGTTGTCTTAAATATCTGAATTGATCAGAACGTAGTACGGAATACTAATCTTTGATAAGGAAATACCAAATGATTTTACTTTGAAGAAGAAGGAAGAGAAAAGAAAAATATCCACCAAAAATTTTATTGAGTCAAGTTTTTAAAGTAAGAGAAAAATAGAAAGAAAAAAATTATAAGAGAGATAAATAAATTATTTAAATTTTTTTCTTTCAAGACTTAAATTTTTTTTTTTATTATTTCTCTCCTACTTTTCCCTCATTTTAGAATATTCAAATTCAAAGAAAAACCCTCACATTGAATAAATAGTGTAACTTCCGGTGTTGAGTGATAATGCCAGCATCAATTACTGAAAGGACTCAAAGCAAGTGAGTCCACTAAGGAAGTGCAAATATAGATGGCACAAGAAAGAAAAGAAAATCTAGACAGAAAGCAGAATGTTAATTGAGAAAAACTGAAAGTGTGCAGGAGAAAGTGGACTTGTTTATATATAAAGAGGCTGAAATATTATGTTGTACCGAAAGAAAGTAGAGAAGAGAAGCTGTAGTAGCTAGCTACTACCACGGTTTGTCAGAACAGAGAGCAAGCACAAGTGGAGAGAAAAATTCAAAAGCAAAAGTTGTCAGAAATTAAAGAGGCACTTCTCAGTTCATAAGAATGGGTGTGATTGCGTGAAGACTTTGGGTTTTTTATCATTTCACTGTTTTTTTTTTATAGGGAATTCTATTCCGAACATTAGCAAACATAATTAAGTTCAAATTTTTATATTAGCATCTAATAAAAAAAATTTAAAAACACAGACAAATAAAGAGAGAGAGAGATTACCTGGACGAATTACCCCACAGATTACTGCTAGTGTAGCTCATATCCTGCTCTATAGATGCATTTGTAGGTCCTCTCTTATTGGGCAATATACAGTTTTCATTTTCAGTAAGTGGTGGCGTTAAGCTCATGAAATCTTCATCTCCATCTGATATATATATATATATGTATATTTGCATAGGAATATTCATCAACACTTTTTCAAAATCAGAGAGTATAGTATAGTTAAATGGGTGGCATAATAGAACTAATAAAGCTTTAGTTTTTTACATGTACTTGTTAACTTTATTGGGGTAAATGCAGCGGTATGCATGCATGTACAAAAAAAAGAGCATTATAATTAAATGCATGAATAGGGGTGAGTCAGAAAGGGAAGCGAGGGAATCTTGCAAAAAGGAAATTAATCAATTTCTTCTTTTTTGTATCGGAAATTAAGGAATTATTTAATTAATTAATGAAGTGCATTAAATGGGTAAAAGCTAGCAGGTTAATTTAAAATATATAACACATGCAACGAAAGGTTAAAACAATACGAATTACCCGAAGAGGCTGCAGGCTTGTCAGTGTTCTTAACAGTTCGATACATCTGCATGAACCCAAAAACAGACAAATAAGATGAAGATATAAATAATACAGGTAAAGCCAAAAATACAAATAAAGAATATATATCTATTTTGAAATATAAGGAAAATCCAATTAATATTTGATTAAATAAATTAAAGAAAAGAGATTAATGAATGAAATCAGATGCTTCTCCTTTCGGGATTTTTCTGGCTTTCTTTATTAAGCACGAGGTTGATGTTTGGTAAGGTGAGTAATTGCTTCTATTATTGAGAAATGATGGCTACTTTTCGCTTTCACTCTCTCTCTCACTCTATCTCTTAAAAAGAACAAGTTGTCCTGTTGCAGACAACAGACTCAACTGTTCACTCATTCATTCATTCACTGCATTTCTCGGCCCTTGTGCCGCTTTGATAGACTTTGGACAAAGTCCACACACATCTCACAGAGCAAGCCAGAGAAAGAGAAAGAAAGAGGGGTTTATTGTAATTTCACTAATTTGCAACTTTGGCTCTCTCCTTACTTTCTCCTCATCCCAGAATTGTAACTGCCTTGTGATACTTCAATTTCAGAAGGAAAATTGTGTATGTACCTGTAAATGGCTCTTGACATGAGCTAATGTTAGATCTTTGACATCCATGAGCTCCAATACAGACTTAGGGGTAGCCCCTATATCATTCAAAGAATAAAAACCAAAGCTTAATTAATTAAGTCCTCAAACACACCCCAAATTAGAATACTGTAGAAAGAAATAGAGGGAGAAAGAGAGACTGACTTTCATGGCCCCCAAGGAGCTCAACGGCATGAACAAATCGAGCATGGAGAGAGCTAGTCCAACGCATTCTTGGAGCCCTCATGTTCCTCTTACTATTGTGCAGCCTAGGCAATATCCTCGACCTTCCAAACGATCCGTTTGAGAAATCGCTAGCACCAAACTGATATTGCTGCTGCTGCTGCTGATACGGATACTGATGATGCTGATGCTGCTGATGATGATGATTAAGGTACTGAAACTGGTGATTGGGTCTTAGATTCTCCATGGTTATCCCATTAAACCTGGACACACCTGGTTCTACAACAATATTACTATGATGAGAAGGTGGTGATGAATAATTAGGATAGGGAATTTGCTGAAGTGGGTATAGAGAAACATTGAAGTCCTCTTTGTGAAGTGGTGGGATTGCTTTCACGGGTCTCAAATTGAATCCCTGTGAGTGTGAGAGCGAGACCCCATCTTCTCTGCCTCTAACGAAGCTGTAATTGCTTCTGCTCCTCCATGGACTCTCCACCTCACTAGTGGGTATGTGATTTGAGAGAGAGAGGTGCGTGTTGTTGTGGGGTTGAGGGCTTTCTCTGATTGAACTCTCACTGTGGGATTTGAGGCCATAATCTGCTTCTGAACTTCTCCATATATCAAACGCTGAATCCCCTTCTTCGTTAGTGCAAATCGAAGATGGAGCACTGTTGGGGAGGCTAATGTGAAGGGAAAGATCAGGAATCGGATTCGATGATGGGTCATTCCAAATCTTATTATTCTGGGGCATTTTAGTAGTGCTGTGCTGTGCTATGTTAGCTAGCTAGCTGCTTAATTAATCGCTTCTGTCTGCTGTGTGAGTGAGACAACAAAACCCACTCAACAACAACCTCACAACAAGAAGAAGGAATTGAAGAGTACTAAACAATAGACAGAGACAAAGTCAAGAATTTCTCAAGTGGGTGGTGTTTATTCTGGAACTTGATATAGTAAAAGAACCCCAGCAATAGCAAGAAACACAGAATAAGTATAGAGATATTTATATATATATATATGTATGTATTGAAGTGATTATATAGAGGTGCAAGCGAAGGCAGCACATGAATATATCATATATGTATGGTGTTTTGTAGAAGAGAGATAGTGCTATAAGCTAACTGGGAATAAAAGAAGACCTTTTCTCTTCTTCAAAAAACAGACATCCTTTAGTGAATAGCAAGAGAGAGAAGGAGAGAGAGAGAGGTGTGTGGTGTAGTGAAATATAAAGAAAAAGAAAAATGGAAAGGAATGGGTAAGGAAAGAGAGAGAGAGAGAGAGAGAGAGAGAGAAAGATGCGCTTCCTTGATAACTTGAAGAGTATATATGGGAAAGTGACACTCCAACAAAGCCTTTTTCCTTCATTTTCTATTTTAACTCTCCCTTTCCATGTAGTCAATACACGCTAACTCTCCAAGCTTTGGAAAATCTGTGTTGCCTTCTAAATTTCTCTCCCCACTCCGGACGCTTGGGGGTAAATTCATTAGTCTCTCTCTAACACACCTTCTCTTCAATCTTCATATATATTCCCTCTACCCTTCTTTGCCTTTAGCTGTAGCTAATTAATTTCTCCAACTTTGATATTAACCAAGTTCAGGTTTATGCTCCCCTATTCATTGTTAGCTAAAACAAATATGTATAAAAAAATTATTATTAAAAAGTTCTACTCTTGTTATTGAGACGGCATTTATTTTAAACTAAATTATTCAAATTTTAATTCACTTAATACAAGTGATTTCAAAAATAAAAATATATATCCCCACTTAGAATTAATAGTCTCCTACCTGTCGAGTAGGACAATTCTGAGCTTATCCAAAAATAAAAAATAAAAACAAGTTCAATTGCTCTTGTTGATCGTTATAATTAATATGTAATTTTTTACAAGGACCCCCAAGTGATGACACACAAGGGAACAGGTTTTCCATGAGAACAAGGTTATCTAGCTAGCTAGCTAGGTAGCATTATATTGATGGTTTTTTAAGAAAACTAAAAAAAGTTTAAGTGTGAAGAATAATTCCTTACGTCTTTGAATAATATATATCTTATTTGTGTGATGGAAGAAAGAAAACAACAAAAATCAAGGTTTGGTTTCTGGTTAATTAGTCCATTACTTATCCTCCTAGAATACTTGTATTCTTTTATAAATTTATTGCGTGGAAGCTTAAGATTGAGATAGGCTTTTAATTTAGTGTCAGATATGCTTCTGGTCCAACTTACTTAAAATATATATATATGTGTCGAACTACATATTAGCCTGATATTGTTAATCTTATTAATTATCTACCAATATATATACATTAATTGCAGTATCTTATAATTAATTTGAGATTTTATTTTTTAATTAACTCCTATATAACTCACACATGACACTATTGTTTTTGGTGTGTGTGTGTGTATTAAATTGAAGCAAATTTTGATATACTTTTTCACACATATTACATGGGACGCCTAAACCAGTAAAATAAATTAAGCCAAACCAAATATCTTGTATAAATCAAATTTAAGTCCTTTAACTAGTGACCTTATAAGACACTAGTTTAAAAAATATATGATTAATTGGTTAATGAAATTTTTAAAATTTATAAAAAAAATTTATTCTTTATTTATTTTTTTATTGAAGATAATTTTATTCGAAGTAATGTTAATTATTAAATATAAATATTTTTTAATAAAAATAAAAAATTTAATTTATAATATTATGAATGATTAACTTCTTTTGTTATATTCAATCCGTTGATAATGTATCAATTTTTTTTTGTGATTTCTTTTTTGGTGACTAATAAATTAATCAGCCTTTACCTTGTATAAAATCACATGTTTCAGTGTAGGCCTATATAGTCAAGCTCCTCAATTAAGTTTAATTAGTCCTAGTCTTTCTATCTCTGAAATGCCCAGCTGTAGAGAGAATGAATTCATCAATTCAGATTTAAATCAACCCAGATGGAAAGGAATTGATCATAGAACCCAATATTATCATCAGGTTGTCAAACTTACTAAATGGTGGACACTTGTTCACATCAAAAGGATGAATCCATAATTCATCAAAGTTATATGGCACAGCTGGTGATTTTAGCTTCTTCTTTTTTTGGCAATTAATGAAGGGTGGGTGTAATAGTCTAAGGGGCAAGAAATATTGATTTTATGAGTGGACCCATTGACCTGAATGTGTGAAGAGACGCAGAGACACGGAGACAGAGAGAGAATAAGAGAGAGAGAGAGATTGAATTTGAGATTGAGGGCCTAAAGGGTTGTTTGTTTGCTTTCATTTATTGGTCATGTTAAACCCTAATTTCAAATACCTTTGTAAGTTTCTTAATTCCTTTTCATTCTCCCAAATATTCCTTTCTAATCTCTCAACAACTTTGTCTAGCATTTTTGCGTTTTGTTTTGTCATTCTTCACACATGACCTTCCACCATCCCCACATATGATTACAAAATTCATGGATTCAATTTTCAAACTTCTAAGGCTTATCTATGATACAAATGGGTGATAATTCTTCTAATAATTACTTATTTTTGTACACAAAATTCCTTGACTTGAAGAGAGAGAGAACAAAGTGTATATATAACATAAATAATTAGCTTCACAAAAGTCTTAATAATAAATAAGAGTGATGCTATGTGAACTATTGACTTGACCTAGTAATAAACGTATTAATCATTCATTTTATTTATCCTGCCTACTTAATTAGCAAATGTCTTTGTTTATTGCCCTCTTTATTGCATATTCACCATTTGTATACTCAATATGTCATTCATTTCAAATCCATTGGGGTAATATAATGACGACAAGAAATATGATTGATGCTGCTGTTTCTACCACTCCCACTGCAAGTTGTGAGGCCCTATATCTTCTCTCTTTAATCAAGAGACAAATATTATATTATAACACTCCCTGGATTCACTAAACATAGGATACATATACATACATACATATATATATAGATATATATATATATATTCCTATGGCTCTTCGTCCTAAAAGCCCTCATAAAGAAATATAGTTAAAGTAAAATAGAACAAAATAAAAAGTGAATGGCACTTCAATCTATTGATTTGAGCTCATTAGGGGATAATTGAAACTAAGATTCTTGATAATTTTTTTTGGCTTTAAATGTGTTCTTTTTCCACAATTTTCTCTCTTAGGACGTATAGCATCTATACTTTTTAAAGTTAATTAGCTTAAAGCTTTTTCTTTTCTTTTTTGGATCACAAAAGAAAAAGTTTGCGTGCTAACCTATTTGGTTGGTATCATAAAAAAAAGTAGCTACAGTAGCAGTATGCAGAAAGTGGGATGGTTGGGGTTATGCTTTTGTTGAGAAGCATGATCTACTTTCAGGATTTGATGAAAGAAGTAAATAAATCGACAATTAACATATGAGAAACAATAAATAATTTATATAGGCTACAAATTGGCCAAATAGGATTGTTCTTTTATTTATTTTGGGAAAAATGCAAAATGTAGAGAAAATGATGATATAACCTTGATAACATTAACGATTTTCTAAGAAAAGGTAATTCTCATTCGTTATTGTAAAAAGTTTAAGATTAAATATTCTCGTTTGGTGTTGAAGTTGGGAAAATTATCAAAGAATAAGTATGGGCCGAGTAGCTTAGTGAATAAGAACTCATAGTGCACTAGAATAAGATTGCAAAATGAAAGTACAACCTTCATTTTGCTATTAATTATGGGGAAATTTATACTCCAAAGAGTCAAAATAAGCAATCATGAGAATTATATATATGTGTATATATATAAACACACACACATGTGAAATTAGATAGACAAATTGAAAACCGTTCAAAATGATTTTTTGTAAGCTTGGAGGTTATGCTTACTACTACAAAGAGTAAGTTAATTAATGGCTATACCTTCAGTATTGGTAGTAGTCACATGGACTTCTATTAAAAAAAATTTTTGTTTTCCATAAATATTTTATATTGAAAATAATTATTTTTGAAATATTATTAAAAACAAAATGTGGATATCTTTCTCCACAAATGTTTACCACGTTACGAGAGATTAATATCTTTTACTCAAATCAATTAGTTTCTATTAAGAATTTTTTATCCTACATACACTCTCATAATATTTAGTATTGTAATTAAAGTTAATTTTCAACGTTCTTCTAATTCTAGTTGATATAGTGTTGCCTTTCCAATAATTGTTATTAATGCAAGCCCTTTCAAGAAAGGAAAATAACTTTGTGGTTAACTCATATACATGGATAGGACTTGTGCAATAAATATAGACTTACTAGATGACAAATAATAAAATGAACTAAACCAGTGTAGATTTTACCAGAATTTGAAAAGAAAATAATTTGGACAAAGGGAGATTTTGTGACTAAATTAAATTAGGTTGATTTAACTTACTATATATATATTCATTATTAGATCCTTGTGCCCCAATAATTAATCGTGGCTTCGAAAAAGCCAACTAATTCAAACATCATTTTTTTGTTGGATTAAATTATTCTTATAGTTTCACTCAATAATTTTTAATTAAGCTTTTATAGTTTAAAAATTTGTAATTGGTCCCTATAATTTAAAAAATTTAAATTTAGTTCATAAGCTTAAATTTTTGTCAAATTTTGTTAAATTTTGACGATATGGTATTAATTATGCACCATTTTAATATTATAAATTTATTTAATTCAAGTGAATCTGCTCATAATATATAAATTATATTTTATTCCATATATTTAAATTATTTTATATTATTATTTATTTTTTTCTCTTTATTAACATAAATAATATATATTTAAAATATTAAGATATTATATATTAATAACATTAACAAGAATTTCAACAGAAATTTGATAACAAGGACTAATTTTAAAAAATTTTAAATTATATTACGACTTAATTATGACTTTTTTAATTATAAGAACTAAATTAAAAATTGATTAAAACTATAAGAACTATGAGAATAAATTCACATTTTTCTTATGATAAGACAAGAGAACTTAATACTATTTTTTCTAATCAATGTTGAAAGAAAATATTAATAATTAACTTAATTAATTAAAGCAACCATATTGAAGACAAAAGGTATATTTGAACCAGGATGGGGATCCTCTAAAATTTAATTATTTCTTAACATGAATTATTATATACATAATAATGATCTTCACATTAGAAGGATGAGAACTAAAGATCATGATTTTGGTAACTCAACTTATTTTGATTAATTGGAAAGTGATCACTTTCCACTGAGTAATTTATAGTCCATCTTAATTATATTATCATGAAGATCGAAAACCCATTATTTACTTATTTTTTTTCATAATGCCACTTAGCTATAATAATAGAACTTGTAAAATTGTTCAAAAATTTGAATCTTCTAAAACGTATAAAGAGATGAAGTGATAATGCGTAGAGTGTGAAAGACAAAAAAAAAAAAAAAGATAAATTAAAAATATATTATGTACTAATTAGAGTATATAAATATATATATATATATATATTCACTCTCTATTTTATAACTCAACCTTTCTCTCTCCACGTAAGAGGAGAATAGTAAGTCAGAGATTTATTCTTGTGAATATTAAAGAATGCAATAAATAGGACTTTTCTTTTTTGTTTTTTAGAAAGAAAGTAATTAAACATGGCAGTCAATACTCAAAAGCACCTAAGAAGATGAAAAATTTGTTGATAGCTGTGAGATAGTGGTAATAGAGGAAGAGACGGAGAGGGGCCAAGGGAGGAAGATGGTGCAAATTCCAAAGCAATATGGGAACAAAGACACTCAGAAATCCGAGTGAAGTGATAAATGATTTTGCAATCAATTGCTTTATGATTGAGGGATGGGAAAGATAAAGAAAAAAAGTAAACCTTTTTATCAATTCCAACCTCTTTTCGACACTTGGAAAAGAAGGTCGTCTAGTAGGCCAAGCAATTACAAGTGAGTAATCTTCCACTTTTCTATTTTTTATTCTCTAGATTTTTTATTTTTTTAAAAGAAAAAACTTTGTTTATGCATCATTCAAATTGGATTTCAGATTTTGTCGGGCTTTCTAGTTTTCTCATTTATATTTTGAACACACTTTTTGACTTTCTGATATGCCTTCATTTAGCTTCGCAGCTTGATCGAGGAGGCTAAGGACCACCGCCTACATAGATGGATGGGTCAGAATTGTAGGGAGAGATCAGAGATGCGAAACAGGTTGTCACTGAGATTTCACATCGCTTGGATAACTGAGATATATGTGAAAATTAGTAAATTATATTAAATTTGTTTTAAATTGTAATTAGATTATATCTATTACCTCTTTAATTAAAAAAATAATTTATTTTTATTAATAAAAATAATTTATTTTTATTAATAAAAATAAATTTTGATAAAAAAATTGTTATTTTATTATTAATATCATATTAAATTCAAATAAATGTATATTACGTTTTAATATAACACTTTTAATGTAAATATAATTGGGTAAAAGAATATTTTTACTCTCTTAATTTTGACTCAGACTTTATTTTTATCTTTTAAATTTAATTAATTTTTTTTAATTTTTTAATTTTAAAAAATTAATCAAATTTTTTTAATCTTTAATTTCATTAATTTACTTAACAAAAAGTTTTGAGTTATAATTAATTTTAATATCTTTATGTAATATCATTAGTTTATTAATCTTACATATAAAAAAAATTATCAAATTTAAACTATAAGTTTTAAATTATGTACTCATCAAACATAAATCTAAATATGATTCTAATTATATAAATTTATTTATTTTTACATGTTAGATTAATAGAATAATAATTTTGATAAAAATAATAGAATTAGCTCAAACTCAGTATTTTTTATTAAATAAATTAATGATATTAGGAGATAAAATTTTTTTTTAATTTTTAAAGTTAAAGTATTAAAGCGAAATCAATTAAATTTAAAAATAAAAATAAAATTTGAGTAAGGGAAAGTGATCTTTTATCATATAATTAAGTAATTATTATAATGTGATTTTAGTCTTATTATCTCACTTGCATCATTTTATATATTAAAATTAAATGACGATGTTTGATATGCTGAATTATGATAATAATATAACATTTGAAGAACAATACTCTAGTCATGAGAGTATTAATGTTTGATGATAATTAAAATATTCTATCATCTTAATTAATTAAATGAAATGATTTTTTTTTATAATTTCTAATTTTACTCGCATCATTTTATAAATTTTAACTTCATAATAAAATTATTTATAAAAATAGCATGTAAAATATAATAAAAAAATTTATTAAAAATTATATTATATATTATTTTATGTGAAAAAAAAATTTACATGAAATTCAAAAAATTTTTAAACTTATTTTGTTTTATTTTTATCCAAATATAATAAAAATAGAATAATTATTTAAAGTTAAAATACTACTAAAGAAACTAAAATTAGTGAGAGATAAATCTATCACAAACTAACATTTTCCATCACTAATTAAGAAATTAGTGATGGATAACGTTTATCACAAATTCAAAGCTACTTTGCTTGTCACAATAAAAAAAAATGGTGGATGAATCTCTGTCATTAATTTTGTGATAGTGTTTGTCACTTTTTATTGTGACAAGTCATCACAAATTTGTGACAAATGCATTAAGAAATTGAAAATATTTAGTGACAAAATGTGTTAAAAATGACTAATATCTAAGAAGGTCGATGAATAGATTTATTAAAAAAATTTGAATTATTAAAAAATAAAAAAATCTTTTCTTAAGATTCTAGACTCTTTTAGATAAAACTCTCTCTCTTGGAATGAAAGTGAAAGATACAAATAAAGCACTAAAAAGCAATATAGAAATTAAAGCAAGAGCTCATATGAAGAATTAAAAGTTTGAATTTAGATATTTTTCATGATTTTTTTAGGCTTTCCAAAGGCTATACTTATATATTTTCATAAGTGAAAGATTTTTATAACTCTTTGAAATCATATCTTTGCATATATTCTAAAAAAGAGTAATTTGTTCCTTCAAGGTATGTTTCTATACTATAACAGTTGACTTGTAGGGGTCTATCAATCTACTATCGTGTTCTAAATTTTAAAAAATCATGTATAGACTTGTATTAGTTGACTATTAAGGACTTATTAGTTCTTTGGTTACTTTTGAGTTTGAAATTCTTTTTGCTCAGGGGTTAGAAGTTCTATTAGTTTTCTATTAGTTATTGATCAACTACTAAAAATTTAGCAACCGATTGGTAACTTACTTTTTGAATATTTTTATGGTTCAAATGATGTTTTATGATTGTTAGCTTATTACCAGTCGGATGGTAGCTTATAAAAATAATTTTTAAGAAAAATTTCATTTGAGGGCTACTAAGTCTTTGAAATTAAAAGAGTAAGATTTATGAAATTTTTATGAAAAGTTATAAGCTCAAAATTTTAATTTACCTTTATAAATAGGTCTTATAAACTTAATTAACGATCGTTTATTTCTTTAAACTTTTGGCAAGCCTTTGGACTTTGACATTTTTTTGAAATAACTTTTCAATGTATGTTTATGATTATTAAAACTTTAAAGAGGTAACAAATATCTTTTACAAAAAAAAAAATGTAACTACATTAATATCACAAATCTGCCACTATATATATTATAATAAAATTTTTAATTAGTGACCCAATTTTTGTCCCTATTTTGGATGACAAAATCCAAAATTTCAGATTTTCATTAAATGTCAATTTTTTGTGACGGATTTCCATCACTAATTCCAGCCAAATATGTTTACAATTATTTCATTCATAATCCATACCTAAAAATTCATTTCCAAATTAAAAACAGTAAATAAGAATATAAAATGCCCTAATGAATTTTATATATTTATATTATAATAATTTTAAGATATCATTAGTTTCTAAAATTATATATTATATAATATAAAATATAAAATAAAATATGTAATTTAAGGAGAGGAGAGAGAAAAAGTAAAATAGTAAGAAATTAAAATATAATAGTAGAGAATTAAATAAATTTTTATTATTTTTATTTATTATTTTTAAACTCTAATAATTACTATTTTATATTATATTTGAAAAATTAAATAAAAAATAAGGTTAAATTATTCTTATAATCCCTATAATTTTATTCAATTTTTAATCAAGTCTATATATTTTAAAAATTTATAATTGAGTTCTTATAATTTTAAAAAATTTTAAATTAGTTTCTGTTGTCAAAATTTTTGTTAAAATCATAATAAATTTTGTTAATGTTGTCAATATATAGTATTTTATCATTCTAAATATGTAAGATTTATATCACCAAAGAAGAAAAAAAGATAAATAATAATGTAAAAATAACATACTTATATCAAAGAAAATATAATTTATGTTAGATAATATGAATAGATTGACTTGAACTAAGTAAATTTATAATGTTAAGATGATATATATAATTAACATATCATCAAAATTTAACAAAATTTTAACAAAAATTTAAGGTTAGGAACTAATTTAAAAATTTATTAAATTATAAGGACTCAATTATAAATTTTTAAATTATAAAGATATAATTAAAAATTGAGTGAAACTAAAGACTATACAAATAATTTAACCAAAAAATAACATGCACTTTAGTGTACGTGAAGCCTCTAATATATATATACAAAAATAGCCATAATAAAACCTCCAGCGAGCATAATTCAAGTCCTCACATAATTCAAATGTCTTTTTCAACTAGTCATTATCATACAAAAATATAAAATTGTATATATAACAAAAACCAAAACTTAATAAACTATGACAAATGCTAGCTTTGTTGATTCAATGCTCTAATTTCTCCCTGCTATGGTATTTCCACCTCTTACCACTCTAGCTGATCTAGCTTTTCCTTACCCTCTTGGCATACCTAAGTACAAGATGATGAAATATATGATAAAATTCTTGCAAAATAAGTATAAGATGAAAATATAACATTTAAAGAAATGCATATGATTCTTTTCATATGATTATCTAATAACAATCAGGGATCTACATTGATAATTTCACATAACTATTAGACTTAATTCTATTGTTAAAACTGGAATTATCAATTTTATTAGCAAAAATTCAGCTATTTAAGCAAAGGGATCAATAGCCCTTTTTCATAAGAAAGTAAGGGAGGAAAGATCCATGGAAACAATACAGGATATTATAGATCAATTTTTAAGAAGATACACATGTAAAATATCTTAACGCATTATACAGAGAAACATTGATGCAGGTTGTAGGACTTGGGAGAGACCTTGAAATTGTCTACCTAAAAAGTTTTCAGTGACTCACGTTGCTCGCCGTCAATGGAGGTAGTAAGGCTTGGGAGAAATTTTGAAATCACCGAAATTCTGAATTGAAATTGTCTACCTCAAAACTAAAATTTTCTAACTCAAAGAAAGAAAAAAAATTGTCGGGGCTTGAGAGGAACACACTAAAAAAAAAACAAAAAAAAAAAAACTAATTTTAGCTTCAGTCGAAAAAAAAAAGATTTAACATTGGTTACGACTGATGTTAAACGGCGTAGCATTAATTGTCAAAATTGACACTAAACATTGTGTCGTGAGAATTTTATCATCACTTCTAATAATCGTTTGAAGAATTGAAATAAGATGTAAATATTAACGTTAGTTATAAATAACGCTAAATATTTCATTTGGTATCAATTACGACTAACGCTAAGTCTATTTAAGAAAGTAAAATTTGTTTAATGTCAATCTTAATTGTCGCTAAGTTTACATTTTTGCATTAGTTTCAATTGACGGTCACATTTATAATATAATTTTTAAAATTTTAGTGTCAATCTTAACTGATGTTATATAAAGATTTTAACATAGGCTAAAGTATTGCCAAATGTTAATTTTTCATCAAATATTTCAATCATAGAATTGTTTACTCTACTTTTCTAATATTCTAGTAAACAAACACAATAAGAAAACTTTAAGTAATAAGTCTTAAAATAGACATAATTAAAAAATTTGATTGTTTGATACAATACTCAAAATGAAGTAAAATACTCAAAGTTTAAACATGTATTTCCCCTCATTAGTACAATTCAGTCCAAAGGATAAGTGTTCATAATATCAAAATCGAGTATGTGTAGGTGTATATGACTATTTTCTGATGATCTTCTACCTTGTGATAATGCTTTCTCTTCACTTACTTCATGTAAGACGTATATGAATTACATTTGAAATTACTTCAAAAATAAAAATAATAAAAGTGCTTTTATCATTACAAAAATTTATAACTTTAGTGGCGACTAAGTCAAAAATTACCACAAAAGATTTTGAATGGCAACAAAATAGTCCTCACTATAAATCTTGTGATTCAAAATCTTTGATGACAACAAAAGTGAGTAGCCATTGAAAATATATATAGTAGCGACAAAAACATGTCGCCACCAAAGGTTGAAGGGCAACATGCTAAAGTCACCATTGAATTATCTTTATCTCTATTTTTTGTTTTTGATAATTTTTTTTTAATTTTTATATTTCTTGCAACCTAAAAATTTATTATAAAGTAAAATTATAAAACAAAATACTATTATATTATACAAAAGTAATGTCACATAATTGTCAATAATTACTAATATATTAGAACTATCAATAATTACTTAAATATCAATAATTACACTACTAATTTCAATAAAAAAAAACTCAAAGCATCATTATTTTTTAGAATCATTGCTTCCTTTTGAATTTTATCCCTATTTAAAATACAAAGATTAAAGACAAGTATAATGAGTCTCGTGATAAAGTTACATGAGTCATAGCTTAAAAAAATATATAATACCATACTAAAGTGGTAAAAAGGAAAAAAAAATAAATGTATAAAATAAGCTACTATTCATGTATTACTTCTATTTCGCAATCCTGCCATAAACTAATTCCCATGAATGAAGTGATCAACTTTGTCCTTAAAAGTTTATTACATCAAAGCAAAAAACTTAATAGATATCTAAGTCAAAACATATAGCAATCTAAGTTTATTAAATTAGACACTACAATTTTAAATTTAATTACTTTCAGAACAATTTCATTAAATTTGATCATAATACCAAAGTAAGTGTAATATCATCAAAGTTTGAATATAATACTATTAAATTCTATTAAATTGATACAAAAAATTGATAATTCAAACCAATCATTTATAAACAATTAGACGAATAAGCATATTAGTGCACTTATTTAATTGGACTTAATTTTGATATAGTTATTTGTTCATTCATGATTAATTTGGTCTATCAATTCTACATAGATTAGATCTAACTAATAATATCTCATGATATTTAAATCCATAGGTAAATTTATGATAACTTTCATAATAAAACGTGCGTAAATTTTCTATAACAAATTATGTGAGAAAAGGAAGAAATATTGGAAAACTTACAGAGCAGATAAATTGATATGAGAAAAGATTAAATAAACTAATTTTTAGTACCTATATATGACAGTTGCTTTATGATGACTATTTATATTATCATTGTATTAGGAAGATGCGATATGTTTAATTGAACATAAGCTCATGTACATTTTAGCAGATGAGTACTTATAAACCTATAAAATTGCAAGGCCAGTTGCTACTTAGTCTTAAAGGAAAGATAGAAGAAGTATCTTAAATCCCAATCTCGAGTAATATCCCAATAAAATGAATAGAGAGAATTGACAGCCCTTGCGACAAGCCAAAGTGGCCAATGAAGAGATATTCACTTCTCAAGGAAGACATGATATTTAAGGGCTGAAAGACAAGTTACAGGTACTGCTGTTGAATATTTTAAAGCTGGAAAACACATTTAAATGGGGTTTGATACTAAGAAAGCTTTTTTAGCAACAGAATAATTATTATTCACAACCATTATTCTAAATATAAAGATAAAAAATCAACTAATGTGATGGAAAGTATGCTTGCTGCAATAGCCAAAAGTGAACTTATGAGAATCATAAATGGTAGTTAATTATACACAAATGAATTAAATCCCTCAGCGTAACATAAAATTTTGAGTCTTGTAAACAAAATCATTGACTCAAGCCAAGTCATAGCCATTAAAAATTCCAGGTGACGTTCTCTGAGCTGGTCGGGAACACTACTGAGCATGAGGGACCTGAAACAAGAATTCACAAAGGGAGATGACCTCTCTAATGCACCTCTAACGGCCAAGTCAGTAAAAAAATAGAAAGATGCAAGTGAGAGAGTTTTAGAGTAATAAGAATGTCATAGCTGAGAGAGGCCAAGGAAGCTCTTTATATAAGTGTTTAACTGATAGAAATCATTACAGGGTTAGTTGTAGGCGATCGGAAGCATCGCCTTACATAAAGGCGATCTCAGGGATCGCTGGCCCAGAAGGGCGTTCGCACATGTGTTGGTGAGGCCAATAGTTATATGCTATATGGTAGCATATAGAAACCAATCCAGATACACCATCAGGTATGAATAGTGAAAATGAATATAAAAGTTGGTGAAGATCCAAGATGATAGAGTCAAAGCAATAATTATTCAATTTGAAACTATTTTTCAAACACGAAAGATTTCTCTTCTATGAAAATAAAAATTGTAATGACACAATGACACCAAAAATCATAGAGAAACTCTAAAATAAAACTTACAAAAAATGCTACCCTTTAACATAAAACTCACAAAATAAAACACATTATTAAACATTCAACCCATCTTTTAAGACCATTTTAACCATCCAGAACAACTCATGTCAGAAACAGAGAGCATCAAGCATATTACTCAGCATTTTAACCCATTTCCTACCCAAAACAGATTCATTCCATAAATGAAAGCATCAAATGTATTATTTGGCATTTTAACCCATTTCTTACCATTTAAATAATTCCGAAACAAATTCATACCAAGAGAGAGCATCCAACACATTATTCGTCATTTTAACCAATTTCTCACCATTTAAAACATCCCAAAACAAATCCATACCATAAAGAGAGCATCACTATCCCAAAACAGAACCATACCCAAAAAGCATCGGTTTACCTCTTGGCCATCACTGGATATGCTTACCCAATGGACACTCATTTGCGTTGAACAAATCAAACAGAAAATGGTACAACACTCATTCAACCCAGATTGGAAGCATAAAATCTAGAAAGAACGGATTAGAGAGCTTACCTCTCTCGGCCAAACCGAGAGGAATCGCAAAGCATGAACATCTTCAGTCGAATATGGCGTCTCCGTTGAAGTAGCAGCGGCGCGTCGTGCTTGGCGTTCCTCGACAGTACAGCAATGGCAGTGGTGCGCAACGGAGGCTTCTAGATTTCTCTAACACTCGCGTCTCTGTTTCGCTCACGCTGTTCTCTCCCTTTCACTCACTCTGAAGCTCTGGGTCCCTCTCACCCAAAAAATGGTCTGATGGTTGAGGCCCCCCCATTATTTTGTTTTTGTTTTTGGGGTTTTATAATTAGGTCAAAAAGGGGATTTTGTGAACAAGTAAAAAGAAGGGCGCAATGGGAATTAAAAAAAAAACAAAAATGGAAAAGTAATAGAATTAAAAAATATCTGCTGTTTTTCTACCTTTTTTACTTTTATTTAATTTTTATTTGTTTTTTCCTTTCTGTTAGTTAAAATTATAAAACTAAGATAAAGATTAAGACTATTTTGGTTTTGTTTGTTTTGATTGTATTTTCTCTTCTCTCTCTTTCTTAATTTTTATTTTTACTTCATTTTATTTTTGAGATGAAGATAAAAGTGTAAAGCATACTAGTTTAATTTTAAATTCATTCTTATTTATTTATATTTTATATTTATATATATATTTTTAAAATTATAATTTTAATATTATACTCAATAATAATTTAATATTAATATTAGTTTAAATTACAGTTGAATCAGTAACAATATTGACAAGTTCAATGATCAATACAATTTTAAAAACATTAGTTGTAAGATACTAATAATATCAGATACTTATTCAACTAATTATGAGATCTTATTTACAAAAAATAAAATATCTAAAACTTCAGTCAAGCTTTTTGAAAATATATGATTAAGCGCATAACTATTTTTAAATTAAAAATTATAATTAATTAAATTTTATTACATTTAATGACAACTTTTTAAAAGTTGCCGCTATAGGTCTTTAGTGGCGACATTGTGTCGCCACCAAAGATCTTCAATGATGACATTGTAAATGTCATTACAAAATGGTCTACAGCCACTAAAATTTTTTGTTGGGAAATTTTAACAAGTCACCATTAACTGGTCTTTAGTGACAATATTATTGTCGCCGCTAAATGACTTTTTGTGGTAACACAAAACGTCACACCATTGAAAACTCTTTTTCTTGTAGTGTATTTAAAATTAAAATTTGTAATTTATACCATTGGAGTTAATGCTATACCATGAGACAACTCTGGAGATATTTAATCTCTAAATTTATGTGCTAGATATTTACACATATCAATCAACCAAATAATGTGTCCTTAATTATGCTTAATTCATTCCGTATGTCATCTACCTCGTGTGGAATCGCCACTATTTCAAAACTAAATGAAGATATATTGAATCTACAAGGAGGAAATCCAAATATTCTACTAGAGCATGGATCCAAGCCTAAGCCACGAACACAATCAAAATGCTCTTGGCCTAATACTTGGCTAAAAGCTAACAAACACAGATTCACACTATGATTTTTGTACAAGAGATTTACTAGAAAGTTGCAGCAATTAACTTGATATTTTACATTAGACTTTCAATCTAACAATGTTATTCACATAGAAGTAATTGAAAAACTGATTCATAAATCACAAGTATATATCTGTTACCTTGGATTAGAAAGACAGTATTGATTAAATTGTAGAAGCAATTATTCCATAGGAAAAGATTCAAGTGTGATACTGAATCATAGTGAAAATGTAATGCTTGGACCGGTGAAAATAAAAAAATTAAAAAGATTTAAACAATATAACAAATCATTACGCAGCATATGGAGATGACCATTAATGTGTTCCCATTCTTAGACACAACAATCTCATGAATTCTGCAGAAACAACATTCTTATCTAGCACTACACTGCACACAATGGAGTAATATAAGAAGCTCTTTTTGGTTTTCAATTAACTATAACAACATTATATATGCCTCTCGTGAAGTTTAGATCATTAGAACATGACATCTTTTGGATTAACTGGTTAGCACACAAAGTGCATCAGTTTTGGCAAATTTGATTAATCAGTGATAGCATCATGTATAAAACTCCAAGCATATATGACATGCACCCTCCATTACAACAATCCAATTTGATAAGGAATCATATTTTGGAGGAATCCCCAAATATGCCCACAACTAGCTCAAAATTTCGTTGAGTTTTGTATTGATGATAATTGCAATTACCATATAGTCATAACTCAACCATGACTATTTAGCATCCTCACTCTTATTTCAATAACAAAGCATAAAAGCAAAATTTTCACTCTCATTTCAAGAACAGAGCATGAAAACATCAAAACTAATATACACACACACACATGGAGTTCCTAATCTTGAA
This sequence comes from Senna siamea, assembly GCA_031216115.1. Taxonomy (NCBI): domain Eukaryota; kingdom Viridiplantae; phylum Streptophyta; class Magnoliopsida; order Fabales; family Fabaceae; genus Senna; species Senna siamea. The sequence continues at coordinate 19,572,360 of CM062363.1, read as the reverse complement.
AAGATGGACAACATCAATGAATCTAGACGCGAGGCACCGACAAATCTAGATAGGACCAGCAAAGCTTGACAACACCAATGAAGTTGGACAGCACGGGCAAAGCCAGACGACACCGGCAAAGTTGTATGGCATCGACAGAATATTTGCAACCAGTGATGGACAAGAGAATGATGTGGACGACAGCATGAACTTGGTGGAATGTGTGAACCTTGTTTTGTGTCACTTCTGGGTATTCAAAATTCATTTCATAAGGGTAAAAGGGACAATGTCTCTAATTTTTTTGTATTTTTAATTTAACTATTTATATTTAACATCAATTATGGTCGACGCTAATAAAGTTACTGTAAAAAATTTATAAGAATGAATTAGTATGTGTTTAGCATCAGTCTTTGACAAACGACGTTAATTAACTGACGTTAAAATTGAATATTTTTGTAATGACATATGTTGATGAATGGAGCCGGTGCGTGTAGGGCTTAGTGTTTTCATTTTATGATTTTTCTTTTTGATTTAGCGGATATAGGCACCAATAATAAAATTTCAATTTTTTTAAAATTATAATATATTTGTGACGAATGCTTTTAATTAAAAAATTTTTATTAATTGTATTTGTGATGAATTAGTGACATATTATTGAAAACTTAGTGAAGAAAAATTAGTGATTGTCATATCCGTCAATAAATTTGAAAATATTGAGTTCAGTGACTATCTTTTATGCTCGTCACAAATCTGTCACTATTAAAAAAGTTTAATAACATATTTATGTCCATTACTAGTATCCATCACTAAATTACATTTTTATAGTAGTGAAAAGGTATAATTGAAATTTTAAGAAATAAATAATATTCATTAACATATGAAACCAAATATTTGTTAGACTATGGTTCTATGTTATAATTTTTTATGATGAAAAATTAGTGATTGATGATAAATGAGTGATAAAATATTTTATAAATATAATTTTTATATATTCTATAAATTATGAATGATTATAGTCTTTAATATGTATTACTTTCACTTGAATCATACTTTACTTCTAGACTATGAGATATGCTTTCTTATAATATATCCAACAGATTTTTTTAATATATTATTTATATAATTTAAATTAGATATATAATCATAAGAATCTCATTTGCATGATATGATTGTTTATATTAAACTAAATGTTATTAAGTCATGTATATTGTATTAATTATGAATTGGACTAACTATTAAGTTTATAAGTTTAATATATTTTTATATAGAATTATCCAATACGAGTGAGTATTAAAGTATGAGAGTGAAAAATCAATATCATACTTTACTTAAAGAAATGACCAAGAAAAAAATGTTCAAAGAATTAAGGAATTTGAAGATTCAAAGTTTTAGAAGCTTGGTTGCATTAAGTAGCCAATTAACTCAATTAAGTATATTCATGCTACTATATGTGATAATTTTATCTCATGCCTTTGCTTGTAAGAATGTCATATCATTTTGTTACACATTAAAATATCATATCGTGTCATCACATATAAAAATATCATATTGTGTTGTCACACGTAAAATTATCATATCGTATTACTGCATATAAAATTATTATATTATGCCTCTGTATATAAATAAATCATATTGTATTACCACACATAAGTGAATTACACTGTGTCACTTCATGTAAATAAATTACTATAATCATAATTATGGAATTCACTTAGAGATATATAACTAATATTAGACTCTATAAAGCATAGTCAACTCTCTTGTTTTAGGTTCAACAATCATATACTCAGGTTATAGCTTGAAATCTTACTATATGTGTTTAACAAGAAAAGAACCAAAGATTCCTAGTTGTTTTCCATTTCTATCTTAATGATAACAAAGAAATTGACATGGCATTGAGAAGAATTATTGTGTAAAAGAGATTGACATCTCACTCATTAAATACTCACCTGAAAATATTAAGGCACAATAATCCTCACTCAATCGTTTGAACACCAACCGTGATTGAGGAAGTATCATGAGTGCTCCTAAATCAATAACATTCTAATCAACATATGATATCTGCATTAAGATTCTAATCAACATACCATGTCTACATTAAGTTTCATTTATCAACTAATGTATATTCAAAGCTACTCTGACCTTTGAATCTCTAATTAGATTGGGTCATTCTTCACATTTCAACCATAATTGTAAAATTCCAAACTTTCACACATATATCAAAGTTTAGCTTAATTTTCGATTAGTTCTATTTTCTAAGCTCAACATTTTAATTCTATCGCTCAAATTTAGTATTTATATAAGAGACTAATAGAGTTTTCAATTATTAACTTACTACTCCATTCATAACATTTCAACTCAATTTATTTTGGATGTTTAGACTAAGATTTCAAAAAGCATTTCAACAAAAAAATAAATGCTAAGTAGGCTAAATTTCTTGAAGTATTTCAACAAGAAAATGGTCAATAACAACACCCAACAAGAAAAGATGAAGAAAAACTCAATGAGGTCAAGAATACCCAACTCTATACTCCCTCTCTTGGAGTTCAATGAACCCACAACCGAAGTTTCATGTTTTCGGGATGGAGGTGTCGCGTTTCTGCCACCAGAATTTGCTACGTGCTTCCCATATGGAGGATGACGATGGGAATAGCTAGTGACTAACCGGCGATGAACTTAATGGGTGGTTTTGGTGGTGGAAAGAGAACCTAACTGGAAAAAGAAGGGGAAAAAAGAAAAAGATGAAGGAAAGGAAGATCGAAGAAAGTGAAGGAGTTGTAGATGGTGGGTTAGGGAGGTATGAAAATGGGTTTCAAATCGTGATTCTCAACACTTAAGGCACTTAGGGGCAATTTGAAAATTTTATTGACATATTAGGTATTTTCAAAATAAACTTTGAATGCATTTAATAACTTAAGCAAAAATTTGAAATAAAATGGGAGTGGTTTAGAAATTTTTAGAGTTTCAAAAACCCACTAAAAATATTTGATGTGAGTCTCATAGCAGATTAGGAATTTCTATTGGATAAAAATTTAATTTCAAAATAATTTTAAATTTTCTACTTAATTTTCTCAATTGTTTTAGTTTCTAAATTTGCCTAATATTTAATTTTGTAAAACCATAATATTTCTGCTAATAAAATTTTCTTTACTCTTAATTTATTTTGTTATAGTATCCACACACCAAAATTACTTAACTTGTGTTTCTAATTTATTTCACTAATTTAATTATTATTAATTTTTATTATTAATATTATTATTTTGAGTTATTACAATTAAATTCACAAGTCCATGGCAAAACTACCCATGGTTTTGGGATCTCCGCAAGGATTGCTTTATTTGAAGACCTAAATATAGAGACTTTTTTTTTTTGCAGGAATGAAAATGGGGGACAAAATTGTCTTGAAACAAGTTTGGAGATGGGGATGGAGATTATGAATCCCGCTCAGTGGAGTCTCTGTTCCTAAAAATTTATTTAAATATTTTTTAAATTTATATATCTTCATTTAAATTTTTTTTTATAAATTTTCTCTTTATTATTTGTTAATTAAAAAATAAAAAAAATAATTTTAAAAAATAATAAAATTCTTAAAAGTCATCTTTTATGGCTATTTATTTTATTTAAAAATTCTAAAATTATAATTAATTTTTTATTATCTTGATAGAATTAAGTATTTTTCATTAATATCTTATATATATATTATAAAAAAATTTATATTATTATTTTGATAAATTATTATTGATATTTTAAGTTTCTGTAAATATTTTGATCATTTCTGAATTCTCCTACAAAATGGGAATGACAAAAATTTTCCCTTCTACATGAGGCAGATGGGTACGGGCGACAAAGATGGGTGGGGAGTCTATTCAAATGTAAGTGAGATCCACTTGATAGATTATTTAAATAATGGAATAATATTAATTCTATAAAGGGTAAAGTACGGTTCACACCTTGTGGTTTAGCTTAAAATCAATCTGCCCCTTGTAAGAGTGTGCTACTTGACCCCTCATGTGGTTTGTTACGTTACCACTTAATTATTTTGTGGTATTTTTTTTATATAAAATTTAACTAAATTACTTGAATTGAAAATTTTTAAAATTTAGTTTGTTTATGAAATTTTAAAATTATTATTTAAATCCTTATGTAATTTAATGCTTCTCATTTAAACCATTAATTTTTGTTGTTTAATGCTAATCATTTAGCACTATTAATGTTTAAGATTTGTCCTTCAAAACTTTTGAATTATTAAATCATTTTAAATAAAGATAAAAAGTAATATATCTATATTATAATAATTTTAAAATCTTTTGGTCAGTATATCTAAAATTATATATTATATAATATAAAATATAAAATAAAATGTGCTAGAAAAAATTAGAAGAGAGAAAGTAATGCGAAGTTATAGGAGAAGAGTAGAAACTTACATAACTACCCATTATTTAATTTATTATTTTAAAATATAATAATTATTTTTTATATTATATTTTAAAAATTAAAAAAAAAATTAGCATACACTTTTGTATATGTGAAACTTTTAATATATATACTAGATGCTTAACATACATAAATATGCATGTTATTTTCTTAATTTTTGAAATATAATATAAAAAATATTTATTAAATTTTAAAATAAAAAATTAAATAATAAAAAATTAATTAACTATCTACTATTTTATTTTAACTTCTTACTATATTTACTTTATCTCTTTCCTCTCTTCTCCTCACATTGTATATTTTTTAATATATTTTTCATTATATAATATATAATTTGTGAGAACAATAATAAAAAAATTTTATAATCATTATTTTATATATATATATATATATATTACACAATATACACCATGTTTAGCATAAGAGGAGGAGGTACATTCAAGTGAACTATTGAATTTCTATCAAGAAGTAATTCCCAGACTAATGAAAATATAACTGTACCAAACCAGACCACAAGAAAGAGAAAGCAAAAAAGAAATCATCTATTGGGTATCACTTTAATTTTAGACTTGGTCTATAGTTCATATATGTCGGTCCTTAATGTGAATTAGAGTGTAATTTTTTTTTTGTTCACTATAAACATTATATGATTGAATGGATTGAATAATTTTTTACAAAATTGTTGTTTAATGTCTTATTTATTTTAATTAATTTATAAAATTTTAGATAATATATAATTATTTTTTAATTTTTCTTCTATTATAGTCATAATTTTATCATCGTTGTTATAATTATAATTTATAATTATCTTTATATTATTACTAATGTAATTTACCATTATATTATTTCCTTTTTATCTTTATTTTAAATTATTTAATAATTTTTGAATGTTGAAGGACAAGTTATAAACAATAAGTAGGTTTAAATAATTGAGGTGTTAAATGATAAATATTAAATTATTTGAATAAAATTTTTAAAATTACAATTTTATTTTTATGTTATAATTATAATTTATTATTGCTTATTTAATTTGTTATTATAATGTATACTTTGTAATATATATATTAATTTTATTTTTATTGATTTAATAATTCTAGAATGTTGAAAGACAAATTTTAAACATTTAAAGTGCTAAATGACTAGTGTTAAAGAATAAAAATGGGTTAAATGATAAGTTTTAAATTACACGAAGGTTTGAATGATAATTTTAAAATTGCATAAAGACAAACTAATTTTTTTTAATTTTCAATTGACTAATTTGGTTGAATTTGGTTGAAATTTGGAAAATAGTACAGGGTAGTTAAGTATTAATAGATAAACTGTAATTTACCCCTCTATAAGCTGTGTGGCTTTTTTCTCCTTTGGTTTTTTATCCTCCCTTAAATATTGATTCTAAATTCCATGACTACCTTGTGGAGAGATTGTTAACTAATAGTGTTAAAATTTTTAATTGGATGGCTATGATATGTTGAATTCTACGTTCAAAGCGTAATAACTTGGTTTTCAACCAAATTAGCTCTGCACCATTTGATGCTGCAGCAAAAACACGAATACTACTTTTGGAGTTTCAAGCTAATACTTCTATTGCAGGGAGTAATATCCAGAGGAGTCTACATGGTAGAAAGCAGATCATCTATATTGGACACAATTCCGTCGGATTGAGGCTCAAGATTTTGAGTTGTTCCATTTGTCTCATATGTTTTCGAAATTTCAATCAAGTGGCTCACCAAATAGCCAAGCATCTTCATGTTTATGCACCTTTCCGTTTGGTTTGATGATATTCCAATTTCAATCTTTTCTTTAGCTAATTCTGTTGTAATACACGCTTTCTCTAATTGATTGAAATGCAGATGTTTTATTTCAAAAAAAAAAAAAAATGTAGAGAGGTCAGGTGAAAATATAAATATAGAAAGCACAAAATTAAAATGTAAAAAATTTGTCAAAATTATCAAAAAAAAAAAAAACCACACATCGTAATTATATTTCAAATTCGGTGTGACAGCATTATAACAATCCTATTATGTGACCATAAGTTTGTATTGTTTATACATTTGTTGTTTAATACTTTGTTTAAATCAATGTCTTATCTTTGTCTCTTAGTATTCATTCTATGCAAAATTATTATTATACCAATCCTATTATATGATCTTTTTTTAATAAAACTTATTTATATAAAATCATGCCAATAATAATTTTATTATATAAAAATACTAATGAAGCAAATTTATAAAAAAAAATTGAGAATAATATTTTTTCATTTTCTTGTTTCAAAACTTGTTCTTAAAATAATTTATCAAACAAGTTATTTTGTTTTATTTTTTGATTTCAAAACAAATTTACCAAACATGTTTTCTCATTTTTTTTCTTCCACAACTTATTTTCAGAATCAATTTTAAAAACACAAAAAGCTCTTTAACAGAGCCTAAATCCCTCTCACTTGATGTAGGCTATCAACTATTGTCGTCATTATTGATACCCAATCCGCCACTATTGCTTGCAGTACATCACCAAAAATCGCTTCATCACATTGCATATCATTCATCACCTTTTTTTTTTCCCTATAGCTCAAATTAAAAGAAAAATAATAATAAAATAACTTTCTAATAATATAAATTGAAAAATATTTTTTTTAATGAAAAAAAACTCAATAAATTTTTATTTTCACAAAACAAACATAAAAGCATAAAAGTTAAAATATCCTGCAGGCCGAAATATTGGTCATCTGAAGAAAATTTAGATAACGTGAAACTAAACAAGCTTCCCAAATTCTTGTTAAGCACTTCTTTTCCATTACTAATTAATGAAGTGAAGGTGAACATATGTTACGCAATGCCAAAAAAACCAAAAAAAAGGACGTCCGGGCCGATATGAAGATGACTCTCTGAATGAACTTAGTGAGGTGGGTCAAGACCTCAAGAGTTGTCAGCCCATGCTTCATTCCCTTCCCTGAGAGTCTGTGACCCACTGATTAAGCCCAATTTCTCAAACCCAAATCCGCTCTTATTAATGTCAGGGCTTAAATGTACTTTTGGTCATTCTAGTTTTGTAAAAATTTTAATTTGGTCCCTTTAATTTCATAAAAGTTTAATTTAGTTCCTCTAATTTCATAAAAGTTTTAATTTAGTTTAGAATTGATTCTCTTATTTTGTGAAATAATCTAATCACGTCTTTCTGTGATATAATTTATGTAAATTTTAGTGGTGAGTTTGATAATTTGTTGACTAAACATTTATTTGTTTACAAAAAAATTATTAATTTACAATTATATTTAAATTTAATTCAATCAATTAATAAATTTGACATGTCAGAAATCCTTGGATAAAAATGTGAGGACAATATTAAATTATTTCACAAAATAGGAATACTAAATTATCTATTTTTCAATTAGAAAGACCAAATTAAAACTTAAATAAAATTAAAGAAGCCAAAAGTACATTTAAGCTTAATGTTTATTATGAAAATAAAAGTTGAAACCATGTCAAAATAAATAAATAAATAAATAAATGAACTGCATCCTATTCTTTGTGATTGTGCTAAAGGGATATTTTGGACTTGGTTTTGACTAAATTTTCTCTTCAAAAAATTTTGAAAACGTATTCTCTCGTTCAAAATTTTATTCCAAGACTATTATACAAACGCCATATAAACATTTGTTAACCTTTCCATATTGGCTACCAACATGAACATAAGAATTCGTTCATCAAAGAGAAACTCTGGATTATGCAACATGTTTTCGTGTCACCAACAAAATCATTGAACATATTCTCCTGTTTGTTTGAAGTTCGCGTCAAAATCATTCACTCACAACCACCAAATTTTTTTTTTCAAATATTTTAATTTCTTTTATAAAAAGATTCGAAATGCCATTTTATTATTATATGAATATGAAAAAGGCTATAGTAAGCCAGAAGAATAGATAAGCTTAAAGCAAAAAGGGTGATAGATTATTAGCCACAGCTGCAGGAGGCTATATTCCCGAAATGATAGGGCATCTTATTAAGTTTAAAAAGCAGCATAAAAGCCCTTGACATGTTTAATATCAAATCTGAAAAAGAATATATCAGATACGAAATATGTCACTCAAACTTCTTGATCATTAAAAGGTCATTCAGCAATTTCTCAATTGCATCTGCATCAAGGCGACCTTTAGCCTGCAATGAGGAATAATCTTTGAGAAATTGAAGAGGAAGGAAAAAACAAATACTTCAGGTGCCACCTCATATGCACATTCAGCTTATTTTACATGCATTATTGAGTGTCTCAACCAAGATAATGATTTAGTCTATAGTGATCATCATACTGCACAGAACATTATAAAAGTGGCTATTTTACGTAGTTATGTCTCATCCAACTCCAACTCCACCATTCACATGTTCCCTCACTCAATGACTGAAGCAGGACACTCCACTTTCTTATTTCTCACCAACTACTAAGTTACATACACAGCATTACTCATTTTTCACACACTATCCAATCAACCCAAAAGAAAATCCAAAAGACTTTCTTTCCCTCTTTCTAGTTTCTACATTTGCCTTGCTTTGTTTTCCGTTTAGTTCACAATATAAGCATTGGTTACTCTGAAATCACATTTTAGAATTTAGATTATAAGGATGTAAAACTTTTGTGTATTACTTAGAAGTCTTGTATCAAAGGGTTAAATTACATCAGATTCTTGAAAAAAGTTATCAAAGGGTTCAATTACATCAGATTCTTGAAAAAAGTTATCAAAGGGTTCACTTACATCAGATTCTTGAAAAAAGTTATCAAAGGGTTCAATTACATCAGATTCTTGAAAAAAGTTAAGTGACTAACCAACCTTAAGAGTTGGGAGAACAGACAAAGCTTCCTCCACAGTTTCAGGGCACAGGTTTCCAATAACAGCAAGCTGCACAATAAAAGAGTGATACAATTGTTATAAATTCCCAGTACACTGAAAATGTTTTACAATGGATTGTTCAGTGAAAGTACCTCATACTCAGCAAGCCGATACCGACTCAAAACTCTGAATATTAGTTAAGGTTCAAACAAACAAACAAACAAACAAACAAAACATTTTCTCAATAAGTGAAGTTGGCTATATAGATCAAATGACACCAACATATTTTGTCTTTGTTCATTTCTATAGTTAAATTATTAATAGTTAAATTCGTCCTAATAGTTAATATTAGTTAAGGTTCAAACAATCAAACTAAACTCACACAACTTATAAGCTATAACATAGACAATGACAGATACTCTCGAACTTGCTTGACAGCATCTTGATTACTAAAACGGCTGAAGCGCTTGACATACTGCAGAGACTTCTCAAACACTCTGAAGAAATCAGAAATCAAGATTTCATTAAGACAAAGTGACAATAAAAAATGCAAGAAACACAGCCCAAGTAAGACTGTTCATATCATATTAGGTTGCAACTTGCAAAATAAAATTAACCTAAATCTGATAGTTTTGGTATAATAGTATGCAAATAATTAGTTTGAAACAAATGGGGGATAAATAAGGCGACATTTCTGTTACTCACTGGGGAGCATGATTGGTTGAACCCTCAGACATATGTTTAAACTGCTCGAATTTGTGTTCTAGAAGGATGGCAACTTCACTGTTCATTAAACATTTGGCCTTCTCAAAATCTGAAAGGCGCAATTGAGTTGACACATCAAGATAAATTTAGCTTTATCAACGAGCATGGACCAAAAAGCAACCAAATAGTGCAATGCAACATCAAAGTAAAACCTTGATACCTAAATTTAATCACTTTTAGCAAATTTATCTAATTGCTTGTACCAAAAACAAATATAGATAAATTTTAGAAGTTTTCGTAGCAGGAAGGTATAAGAACCACTTGCAGTGTGATGACATTCAATTAGAGATCACTTCCATCACATCTTTTATAGGAACAAATCTTCATAATATTTCAATTGCATTTGCAATGGACTAAGATTTTGTTTGAATTTGTTAGTCAGATCATCAACTCCAAAGGATGTTAATTGAATTTTCAGATTAATTGAACCTGGGTTTACTTAAGACTAACCTCTAATCCTAATTAGATTATTCATAGCATTAGTTCCTACATTTTTGGTATTAGATAAAGGAATGACAGTGTGTTTCTTGAGCCTTTTTCAAGTAGACTTGTGAGAAAAGAAAGTGACATACAAGTGGTTGTGTGTGACCATATCACACCTAATTTTTTAAGAGGAGCTTATGTGTAACATAGCCTTACGCTTATGTAAGAATGACCCATGCTCTTTATATGAGTCTTCCTTTCCCAAGAGTACAATACCCTCTATACTTAGGGTATAAAGATGACGTAATTATCTATACTGGGTGTGCTTCACTATGATAAACATTTACCAATTAATAGCTTAAGCTAGATCTTCTGTGGTGCACATAATGTTACAATTAAAAAAGTGGTACAAGAACATTATTCTTCTCCTATCTCTAGATAAATTCTTCTTTTGTACCAAAAAACAAAAGGAAAAGGAAAAAGAAGACCACAATTTTATTTTGCTACAATCCTACAACTACAATTCCAAACAAACTTTTTAGCAATGAATCAGTCATGAATGGATCTCATCACCCAATTAACCATATATATTTCCCTTTTCATTCAAATTATTAGCAATATTATGCAACACATTACTTCATTTTAGTCCAATTCGATTTAAGATTAAAATCATTATCACAGAAACAACCGTTGTTACAGAAAAAACAGTGTCTTCAGTAAAAAGTAAAAACAAGGTTAAATTAAACATCCCCATACTTTCATCACAATTGTAAGTTGGTTCTGTACTTATAATTAGTATAATTTAGTCCTTGTCATCAAATTTCCGTTACGTCTCCATTATCTCTTTAATGATGTAAGAGTCAATGTATTTTTTTTTTAATACAAGTCAGCATTTTTTGAAAATCAAATTATTTAAAAAGAAAAGAGAGAGAGAAAACAATTGGTTGCTAATAGAAGCTTCAGAGCCAAACCACTGGCGTTTGCTTCTTCTTTTGTGGATTATACAACAAGGGAAATTTGTAGATGATGCCATTCTACACCAGTCAGTTTGTGTGCAAAAATGATCCAAGTGTTAGTAGTGTGATACATTGCTTTTTTTTTTTTTTTGGTCTCTTTCTTTTCTATAATATGATTTATAAAAAGACATATGCTAATTTGTATTGAAAAAATATGTGGCTGTCATATCATTAAGGAGATAATAGAGAGTTAACAAAGTTTAACAATAAGAACTAATTTATAATTAATTTAAAAGTATAGGAACTAAATTACACCAATTATAAATATAAAAATTAAATTACAACTGTGATGAAAGTATAAAGACCAAATATATAATTTATCCTAAAAACAAAAATCAAGTACACAACTTGATACTAGAAATTTGAAAAAAAAAATGATTGGGAAATTCAATGAAAAATAATATTAGGGGAATAGGTAGGGAGTCTCTCTCTCACAACTTTCATTGGGACCAAAAAAAAAAGTTGGCTGCCCTCAAGAGGAGCATGTGCATTTTAGGAACCCTAACATTAAACAAAACAAAAATGAGGCCCCACCATCATTTAAAAATTTGAGGATCTGAATTTCATAATGTGGAACCCACATTATACAGCATATTAATCCCAATGATGGCAATCCTGAAAAATGGAGGACCACCAGAATATTTGCCCACTCAACAAATTGAGGATAGTGTATGAAATTAACCCATAAAACCAGAAATAGGGTTTTCAATAAAATATATGACAGTACACACACTGCAACAAACTGTTAGTGTGCGTGATTTAATGAATAGAACTGAATCGAAGCTATAAATTAATAGTAAATTTTTTGGCAGAAAATTCAATATGAAAGAAAGAAAATACCGTCTCCAAATTTGAGCTCTGAAGCATCTTCATCTTCGGCTCTGGACATGGCGTTGCGGCAAATATGAGATTGCTTGATATGTAATTTGGGTTTTGTGTTCTCGTTATTTCTGATACATGGAATTAGGTTTTATTTAGTTAGTAAGACAATCCTTTTTATTTGAAAATTAAGAGATTATCAAAGTTATAGTAGGTTTAGCATTAATTTTTAAAATAATATATTACCTCAAAAAATAAGTATAACTTTAAATAATATGTGGTATAAAAAAATAGAAAGAAAAAGTAAAGAGAATAAAAATAAGTATAATTTAAAGATTTTCACAAGTATTCTTTAAATTTATATATTGTAATTTTTCTTTTCATTATTTATGTTAATTAAAATTTTAAAAAAATAAATAACTTATTAACTTTAAAAAGTATTAAAAATTTTTAAGGCGCTATTTAAAAACTGTAGAATTCTAATAACTCTTTTATTATCTTTAAAGAATTGAATATTTTTTAATAATGTCTTTCTTAATAATATTTATCAAAAATTTATTTATTTATTAATAATTTTTTACTAATTTTTTACTAATTATTAAAGCTCCTCATAGAATTGTCATAGATCTTTAAACCCCTTCAAAAAATGATGACGGATTTTTTCTTTTTAGTGATAATGAAAATGAGGACAGGGCAGGAACAAGAGGCAGTAAGACATTTTTCATCTTGGACTTGTCTTGTTGCCATCCTCAGAGTTTTTTTTACACATTCTTTTTATATTAAATAAATAAATAAAAATTTATATTTTTATTTAAAATTAATTAAATAAACATATTGATATAAAAATATTAAATCATATTAGATTTTCATTCTCAATTTAAATTTGGTCATATTAATTAATCCCTCACATAATTAAATTGTTAACTTTTGAAAAAAAATCTTGTAAAATTTTAAATTTTAACAATACTTTTTTTTTAATTTCAACTATGATAAATGTAAATTTTTAACAATAAAATTAACATTAAAATCAATTAAAGATAACCTTAAAATAAATCAAATTCTAAATAAATCATAATAAGATAAGATTAAGTTTTAAAAGAATAATTTAGTAATTTTATTAATATAAAAATATTTTTATGCCATGAGAATATAAGATTTTCACTCTTTTAAGTGGAAATGAAAATCTATAAAAACATGATAATGGTTTATTCTTGGGAATGTTATTTTAACCTGTTTATCAAATGGAAGAATACAACATTCTTAATTTCTTATTCTCGAGAATTTTTTTAAAACTATTTACCAAATGCCCTTTAAATTATTGGAATTCAAATAAAAACTCAAATCTTTGCTATCTTTCCATGACACCCTATTGTTCAATCATCTGTTTTAATAGTGTAAATTCAATATTTAATGGTCATGTATAAGTTTTATTGATGATTTAAATGGCTAGGGTTAGAGTGGATTGATAACAATTTAATATGTGAGAAAACAAATTAAGTACAAATTCTATAGTGACAAAATTTAAAGATGAAATTTTTTTCATTGCTAATTTGTTGTTGTTCCATTGCAAATCCATTGCTAAAATAACACTTAAATCTCAATTAAAATTTACGATAGAATTCTTTCTGTCGCTAACTAGAGACAGAATTCGAATAAAATAGGTTTCATGTCTAATTAGGGATAGAATTAGAGAAAAAATTGAATCCGTCTCTAATTAGGAACAGATTTAGAGACAGATTTTCTTTTCGTCTCTAACTTTCTTAACAAATTGAATTACTGTTTAGATTGTGTTTCTCTTCCTTTCTATTTTCTCCAAAGGGGAATGTCTTTGTTTTGTAACTTTGCTTAATTTTTTGTTGTTGACCTTATAGCCTGTGTGTGTTGATGAAGTTTCTTTTCTTGGGAAAATAGTTTTCTATATTAATGGAATAAGAGTTGTGGTGTTAAAAATGATCCTTTTATTGCACAAAAGTCATAAAAATTGCAAGATGCTCTCATTTATAATCCCAAAAAATACAAAAAACTAATTTGAGTTGTTGACCTTGTAACCTCTGTGTTGTTGAAGTTTCTTTTCTTGGGCAAATATTTTTCTATATAAATGGAATAAGATTTGTGGTGGTAACAATGATCCTTTTAATGCAAAAAAAAAAAAAATCATAAAATTGCAGGATGATCTCATTTATATCCCAAAGAATACAAAAAGCTAAGTGCATCTCGAAGACAAAAGAATTCATTATTGTTTAGTAAAATGACACATATTTTCTCCTTTCTGTGTCAGCCATTGCTACTACAAGGCAATAATTGGCATATTGTCACAATTATAACATTAATGATTAGTATATTAGTGGTAATGCTATTCATATTCTCTAAAACTTCTAGGTCATGCAAACTTGCTACAAGAAGATTTTTATTTCAACATAATACCGAGGCTCCACTCTTTTGTGATAAGATTAATTGGCCACACCCTAGCTTTCAAGCCCTTATGTGTAGACTTGTTTTTTGAACTTTTTCAGGAGGCTCATTGTTTTCAAGTATAGAAGGTTTCAATTTTATGCTACTCTTAATATTTTTCCTGTATACAATGTGCTCTCATGAATAGAGATAGATAATTTAGAATCATCTTGTATGCCAAATTTATATATGTTGCCCTTTGGAAGGTATACTATGTTTGATGATGTGTACTTCCTAGTAGTGTCTCAATATTTTGCCATTGGTTTCATCTAATTGATGCTCATATTGTCTTTCAGATAACTATTTAATCATCAACATGTGTTTTAATATTTAAAATGCATATTTAATTTGTCAATACTTATTAAATAAATAAGCCTCTGATAGGACCTCCAGTATAATATTTAGTAAGCTAGGAAAATACAATAGAATAATAGAAAAAAATGTCAAATGGACAGGAGACTAGCAGTTATAACAATAGCAATATTCCTTCAGCAGTAATACAGATGATAATGCAAGAAAACAGAATGGATGCAGATACTGGAAAATAAACGATTGTCTGGCATTCAAGAGGCCAGACTCTCTCCCTTCAATAACCGAAATCTTCCTTAGTTAAAATCCTTCGTCCTCCATCCCTAAAAAGGCCAGAGTTAGTTATGCGCTGTCATTTTCCTTTTCTACCCCTTCTAGAATTTCCTTTGGGCCTTGCTTAGTTTCCTTGTGCTTACGTCTTCTAAAATAGGTCACCAATAAATTGGGCTTATCATTTCCCTCCCCCATAAGTCTCACCTTGTCCTCAAGGTGGAATTTAAGAAATTAAGTGTTAATGATGTTAAAGCTTTCCCAAGTGCATTCTAATTCTGACAGCCCTTGCCATTTAACTAGTACTTCGATCTTACCATCAGTCAATTTTCAAATTTTCCTCACATCTTCTAGTTGCACTTGTAATTCCAACTCCTCTGTGAAAAATGGTGGGATATCTTGTGTGGGGGGTAGTTGGCTGAATGGCCTTCTTCAGTTGAGATACATGGAAAACGAGATGAACTTGTGCGGTTGCTAGAAATTCTAGGCGATAAGTGACCTCTCTATACTTAGCCATGATTTTATGAGGCCCGTAAAACATTTGGCTAAGTTTTTCATGTGGTTTCTTGGCTAGGGAGTGGAGCTTGTAGGGCTTAAGCCTAATATACACCATATCTCCTATTGCAAAATGGACTTCTCTTTTATGTTGATTGGCCTGCACCTTCATTCGCTACTGTGCCTTTTCTAGATATCCCTTAAGGTCAGTGAGGATCATAGTTTTGCATGAATCTATTCATTCACCTCTTCTACTAGTGAGAAATTATCCTCCGTTTGAAACAACGTAGGTGGATCTCTTCCATAAAGTGCCTTGAATGGTGTCATCCTAGCTGAGGCATTAAAAGAAGTGTTGAACCAATACTCTGCCCAACTTACCCACTTGCTCTAATGTTTGGGTTGGTTCCTGTAAAACACTGTAAATAGGATTCCAAAGTCCTATTAACCACCTCAGTTTGGCCATTAGTTTCAGGATGATACCCGGAGCTGTAGTTTAAGGTAGTCCCAGACATCTTGAACAATTCCTCCTAGAAATGACTAATGAAAATCCGGTCCTTATCTAAGACTATTGACTTTAGAAAGCCATGTAGTTTCACTACCTCCTTTGCAAAAACTTCTGCAACATCTTTTGCAATAAAGGGATGTGACAAGGGAATAAAATGGGCATACTTAGTCAAGCGATCTACTATCACCATGATGGTATGCCGTCCTTGAGATTATGGTAATTTGACTATAAAGTCCATGCTAATGTCTTCTCAAACCTATTGTGGTATGGGCAGCAACTGTAGTAATCCCGCTGGACTCATAGCTTGATATTTATTTTTTTGGCATACCTCACATCTTGTTACAAAGTGCTAGACATCCCTCTTCATCAATTTCAAAATGGGTTTAAAAATAAGTTTTTGGATGAAAAATCTGGGTTAATGGTAATTCATAAAACAGAGCAAGATGCAGCAGCCGACTGCCACGGTGCAGCAGTCGACTGTCGTGTTCTTGAGGTGCCCAGAAACATATACAGAATGCTAGCAGTCGACTGTCGGGCACCTAGAAGTCGACTACCGTGTTCTTCCTTTTTCTAGAAATGCCCAAGATCAGAGCAACCAACTGCCCAACCCAACAGTCAACTGTCGGGCCCAATAGTAAGCTAGCAGCCGACTGCCAGGCACCTAGCAATTGATTGATAGCTTTCTGTTTGGAATTTTAAAGATTGGATAGAATGCACTCAGTCGACTTGTAGTGTGGTACCAATCGACTACTACCTTTTGCAATAAAATGATGAACTTAATTATATATTTGAATGATATCTAGCTCAAAAACTAAATCCAAACAAGAGATTAAACTTAAATTATAAGCCAGGTAACATATACTTTGAATGTAAATGGGAAAGAGCATGAAAGTGATAAAAGTTAAAGGGAAAGAGCAAGAATACATAAGAGAAATGAGAATTGTTTTCTTAATATATGTATCTATGGTAGATAAGTTCATATTTGAATGACTAATTGCTGGTATAGGACGGTGATTAGACATTCCACAGTGTCGTGATAGTTTTTAATTGTAAGTTAGTGACTTAATGACTAATGTAAATGAAAAGTCACATACTTAGAATTTATAAAACTATAGTATACACCGATTCACCCATATATATATGTTTATGAATAGCATTTTGGGGACCCTAGTATGTACTCAATGTGTGGAAATGAAATGTGAGGACTCCCTATGTTCCAGATAGTGGTGAAAGTGGTGGAGATACCCTTTCTAGGGTATTTTCTTATTATTCAAGAAGTGTTGGTTGTGTACATATGGGAAGTTCCTCCCACACCTTGAGTATGTAAAGTGCTATGAAGGTTTTTGGTATGCCCAATACCCTGAATCCGTATGATATTTTGGTAAAAGGATCAAGAGAATAGTTTTGATGTATAGGATTAGGGCATATATGTATTAGGATATGTGAGCTAGGAATCCACTAGCTATTTTTGTTAAACGGGTATGAGTGACAGGCTTGTTATCTCCTTACCTTAACCAACACTTTCACATATCCATAGATATATGTTTAATGAATGATATGTATACGATGTAAATGAATGTGGATGTATATATATATGTATGTTTTATGTCAATTAATTTAATGTATTTTTCGTTGCTTAACATGTGAGATCCCGAGTGTAGTAGCCCAAACCAATAATACTAATTATTTCATTTGATAAATATTTAAAATTTGACTTGGGTAAAGGAAGTAATAATTAACCAATCTTATAGTACATTACTTATATTATTTAAACCACTTAAAAAGGAACTATAGGATTGGGGGGTTACACTGAGTTGGTATCAGAGTACTATTACCATGAATAGTGAAAATTGGCTCGGTAATGAAAGGGTAGATTCCTCTGGATAGAGACTAATGCAAGGTAGTTAGTTGAGCTATGACAGTTGACTGGATTGTATTATGTTTTAACTTAAAGAATGAAGTATTAGGTTTGGGTAGATGATATTTTTGATTGGTTCCATATGATCTCTTATAAATAGTATGTTATTGAGACTGATCACTTTAGTAATATTTTTTTTTGTAGAGTGAAGTATAGCTCCACCTAGGAGAAATATTGGAAAGGAAAAAGAAACTGAAACCAATATGGAAAGAGTTATACAAGTGATGATGGGAGTGTTAGAGGCTATGAGAGAACAGGCTGTTGCTGCTACCTAACATGCTACTTCCACTACTCAACAAGCTACAGCTACGACTAAAACATTTAGACAACTTCAAGAGAATAGACCTGTGAATCCTAACCCAAATTTTGAAGTTGGACAAGTGAGAAATCAAGCTTATAATGATTGGTCTGAATTTCAGAGAAACAAACCTCCTTCCTTTAGGGATGAGTTTAACTCACAAGAAGTTGAAGAATGGTTGAGAGAAATGGAAAATTTGTTTGAGGTTTTAGGGAACACAGACGAACAGAAGGTATTGTTTGCTACTTATATGCTTGTTGAGGATGTAGAATATTAGTGGAAAGGAGCGAAACAATTACTAGTAGCTCAAGGGACCCAGATTACCTGGGAAGCTTTTAAAGGAGTGTATCTGGAAAAGTATTTCCCTGAGAATGTGAGAAACCAGAAAGAAATTGAATTCATGCAATTAAAGCAGGGCAATATGGCTTTTGAAGAGTATTTAGCAAAATTTAAGGCACTATCTAAATTCTCTTATTATTTGAAGCATCATCCAAATAAGACATGGAAAGTATTGCATCGGCTAAAGAATGTTATTGCTTCGTTTGAAATTAGGAACTTTGCTATGTTAGTGAACAAGTGTCGCATTGTTTTTCAAAACTTGGCTAAAATAAAGAAAGAAAGATAGAGGGCCAATTTCTTTAAAAGGAAACAACATGGATCCTTTAGAGAAAGGGATAGTATAAATGGGAAACCAAAAGGGGAAGAAACCTATAGTGAGACGGGCAGTACCTAATGCTTGTCTAAAGTGTGGGAAAAATCATGGCGAGCCTTGTAGATTTCAGTCGGGTGTGTGTTATAAGTGTAGAAAATAGGGTCACTTCATTAGAGACTACCCTGAGTGGAAGAAGTCGACTGATCCCATAAGACCTCCTACTATGGAAAGAGTTTATACTCTCAAAGGTAAAAAAGTAGTCTAGTCTGATGATCTGATGAAAGGTAAATGTTTGAAAAATGGTATATCTTTAACTGTGCTGTATGATTCTGGCGCTACTCATTCTTTCATTTCTTGTGAATGTGTGAAAAGATTGAATTTACCTTTATTTAAATTGCCCCATGAGTTATCGATTTCTACTGTTGCAAAAGAGTGGGTATTAACTTTTTTAGCTTGCTTAAATTGTTCCCTTGTTGTTGAAAATAAGCCCTTCAATATCGACCTCATTTGTTTACCTTTGGTGGGATTGGATATCATTTTTGGGATGGATTGGTTGTCTGCAAACAATGTAGTCTTGGATTGTTTTAAGAAATATGTGACTTTTATAGATGCCATACCAGTAATTAGGAAAATTGAGGAAGACATCCAAAGAACTAATTTTCTGTGTTCTTCTATAGTTGAATCTCAGCATAAACTTAATGCTATTCCTATAGTTTGTGAATTCCTAGATGTCTTTCCTAATGAAATTTCAAGTTTTCCACCAGAGAGAAAGATAGAATTTTCTATAGAATTGATTCCTAGCACAAGACCAAGTTCTATAGCACCTTATAGAATGTCTCCCTTAGAGTTAACTAAATTGAAAGTACAGATAAAGGATCTTTTGTGGAAACAGTTTATTAGGCCCGGTACTTCACCTTGAGAAGCACCAGTTCTATTTGTAAAGAAAAAGAATAAAAGTATGAGACTATGTATAGACTATAGACAACTGAACAGGGTAATTATAAAGAATAAATATCCACTCCCTAGAATAGATGACCTGCTAGATCAACTGAGATGAGCTATTATTTTCCAAAATTGATTTGAGGTCAGGGTACCATCAAATCAGAGTGAAAACAAAAGATATACCTAAGACATCCTTTAGAACTAGGTATGGGCATTATGAATTTCTTGTAATGCCATTTGGATTAACGAATGCTCCCGCTATTTTTATGGATTACATGAATCGTATCTTTAGACCCTACCTTGATCAGTTTGTGGTAGTGTTTATTGATGACATTCTTGTATATTCTAAGAGTAGTGAAGAGCATGAATACCATCTTAGAATTGTATTGCAGTTGCTTAGAAAGAAGCAATTGTTTGTAAATTTAGAAAAATGCAAATTCTGGTTGGAAGAGGTGAAGTTCTTAGGTCATGTAATCACTTAAGATGGAGTAACAATAAATCCCAGTAAGATAGAAGCTGTTATTAGTTAGGAGAGACCCACAACAGTGACAGAAATTCGAAGTTTTCTTAGAATAGTAGGGTATTATAGGAGATTCATTCAAGGGTTTTCACAAATTACGTTGCCTTTAACCACATTGACTAGGAAAGATATTCTTTTTGTGTGGGATCACAAATGTGAAGATGGCTTTCAAATTTTAAAAGAAAAGTTGACTGTAATACCTGTCTTAATAATCCCTGATCCCTCAGGAAATTTTGAATTGTATTGTGACGCATCCAAAAAAGGCTTAGGATGTGTCTTGATGCAAAATGGGAGAGTTGTCGCATATGCCTCTAGACAATTAAGGCCTTATAAAGAAAATTACCCTACCCATGATTTAGAGTTAGCAGCCATAGTGTTTGCTTTAAAAATCTTGCGACACTATTTGAATGGGTCGAGGTTTGAGGTATTTAGTGACCACAAAAGTCTCAAATATCTTTTGGATAAAAAAGAATTAAATATAAGGCAAAGAAGATGGATAGAATTCTTAAAGGATTATGATTTTGAATTAAAGTACTATCCAGGAAAAGCTAATGTAGTGGCGGATGCACTAAGTCGAAAATCTCTCCTCATGGCTCAACTAATGATAAATGAAATAAGCCTGATAGAGAAATTTAGAAATATGAGCTTATTCACACTGGTGTTACCAGATACGATATATCTGAGTGAGTTAAAAATTGAGAATAACCTTAGCACTCAAATATTAGAAGCTCAAAGAGAGGATGAATTTTTAAAGTCCCTAAAGGACCCAAAAGAATTCAAAAGAGGTGTCGATAGGGCAGTAACTTTCCAAGATAGGATTTATATCTCAGATTCAAGAGGACTGAGGCATATAATTCTAGAAGAAGCCCATAAGAGCAATTATACTATTCATCCTAATACTACCAAGATGTATCAAGATTTGAAAAAGAAATTTTGGTGGCCAAGCATAAAGAAGCAAATAATTGAGTATGTTGCTAGATGCCTAGTGTGCTAACAGGTGAAAATTGAACATCAGAAACCTGTAGGACTACTACAACCTCTTAAAATACTTGAATGGAAATGGGATAAGATTTCTATGGATTTCGTTGTAGGTTTACCAAAAACTCAATTAGGAAATGATGCAATCTGGATGATTATAGATATATTAACTAAATCTGTGCATTTCTTACACATCAAAATAAATTTTTCATTAGATAAGTTGGCCCAATTATATATAAGAGAAATAGTAAGACTCCACGAAATTCTTACTAATATAGTATCTGATAGAGACCTTAGGTTTACTTTTAGATTCTGGAAAGCCCTACAAGAGGCTTTTGGTACTAAACTTAGTTTCAGTACTGCTTATCACCCACAAACTGATGGACAGACTAAAAGAACTATTTAGACTCTAAAAGATATACTTAGAGCATATACATTAGAATAAAAAGGAAATTGGGGTAGAAATTTACCGTTAGTGAAATTTGCCTATAATAATAGTTTTCACTTCAGCATAGGGATAGATCCTTATGAAGCCTTATATGGAAGATGTAGGTCACCCTTGTGTTGGTTTGAGGTGGGGGAGAAACAATTGTTAGGACCAAACTTAGTTCAACAAACCACAGATCAAATTAAGATGATTAAAGAAAAGATGACCAAGGCCTAAAATAGGCAAAAAATTTATGCAGATAAAAGAAGAAGACCACTAGCATTTGATGAAGGAAATTACGTTTTCTTTAAAATTTCTCCTATTACTGGTATTGGCAGGGTTATTAAGTCCAGAAAGTTGAGCCTAAGATACATTGGACCTATCCTGAAAAGGGTTGGCCAATCTACTTCTCAAATTGCTTTACCATCATTTCTATCCAATCTCTATGATGTATTTCATATTTCTCAACTTCGAAAATATCTTCCCGATCCTTCACATATTCTCGATGCTAGAATAGTAAAATTAAAGGATAATTTGCCTTATACACCAAGACCTTTAAAGATTATTGGTATTGAGACTAAACAATTGAGAAATAGAACTATTCCTTTAATAAAAATTTTGTGGGATCAAACGTCGCCATAAGAGGCAACCTGAGAGAAAGAAGAAGAGATGAGAAGAAATTTCCCAGAGTTATTTATATAGGTACATATAAATTTTGAGGATGAAATTTTTTAAAAGGAGGAGAGAAATGTAACATCTTCTCTTTTCGTATTCAAGAGATGTTTGCTTATTTTAATGAATTGAATGTTTGTGTTTGTTGCATTAAATTACATATAGATGCATTAGAATGAGAGTTTTAGGTAAAGAGAAAGAATAGGGACCAAATTGAAAAGAAAAAGATGAAGTGAGGATAAAGGTGAGAATTTCCAAAATTTCAAGGCAATAGGCCATAATTTTAGCTAAAAGATTTACTGTAGCAACAGAATTTTGAAAACTTCCCGCTAGTGAGTTAGGGACAAAATGGTAATTTAACATATAGTTGGAAGAATTATCATTTTGGGTTAAATGGTTAAGAATTAGGAGCAGAATTGCAAAGAATCAGATTACCTATAAATAAGCCAACCCTTTAGACCCTTCATTGTGCTTCCTAAAAGTCTAAACTCTAGAGAGAGAAAGAGGACAAGCTAGAGAGAAAGAGAAGGAATTGTGAGCAAACAACACTGTTACTTGGATTTAAGCATTCCAAGAGCTAGGAAATCACTCCAGAACACTTCCTAATCAACAAACACCGATTAGAAATCAGCAAAAAAGGTAGCATAATAACCCAATCCCTTTATTTCGGAGTTTACTGTTCATACTACTAAAATTTATGAAATTGAACTTATTTGAAAGAAAAATAAATTAAAAACTACATTCTTATTATTTTTAATTACTATTGGGTATTTTTAACTGATTGAAGATACTTGTGCATGCTTAAAATTACTTCTAAAAAATAGGTTTTTTTAGCTTGAACGAAAATGAGTTTTAATCTCAAATTTGGAAAAGATTATATGATGTTTTGGGCTATTTTCTTGTGTTAAATGTTGTTGAGAAGTTTATCTTGAGTTCATCAATTTCAAAATGGGTTTAAAAATAAGTTTTTGGATGGAAAATTTGGGTCAACGGCAATTCATAAAATAGAGCAAGACACAGCAGCCGATTACCACAGTGCAGCAGTAGACTGTCGTGCTCTTGAGGCACCCAGAAGAATATACAGAATGCTAGCAGTTGATTGCTGAGAACATGAAAGTTGATTGCCTTGTTCAGAGTAGCTAACTGCCTCGACCCAGTAGTCGACTGTCGGTGTAATAACCGAAACTATTTTTAAAAGATAAAACCTAATTTTCATGATAAATTCATGTAAGCAGAGCTTGGCACGACTTTTGAGGACAACAATTTGAAACAAAAGGCCGTTCAGAGTCAGATATGCGATCGAATGAAAAGAAACACGACCCGGTGATCAAGAATTGATAGATAAAGTTTCGTACTTCAATTTCACAAACGGAGGCCAAAATCGCTGCATGGGAACTCATGCCAACGTCTGGATGGAAGCTGACATCCCGAAGTTTCCTCGGGTGGTCCGGAAAAAGTTAGAATCGCCCCCGGGAGCTTTAAATTCCTTAGAACCCGCCATTTTCACTTATTCTCTCTCTCTCCTCACTCCACTTTCTTTCTCTTCTCTCTCCTCCTTCCTCCACCGTGCGGTACCGCCTGGGCCACCGTAAGCCACCACCTGGCCTACCAACCGACTCCCTTTGCCACCCTCGACCTCCAGCAACCACTCACGGCCACCAACGGCTGCCAGAGCTACCGAAAAATGGCATTTTTTTCCTCCATCGCGTGAGATTTTTGCCAGTTGAGATTGCCGCCGTCAGCCACCGTTGGCCATCACCGTTACCACCAGCATGTAGCCTGAGCTGCCAGCTTCCTCCACCAGCTCGTCGCCATTGAACGGAGGTCTGACGAGCCCGGATCGAAGGATTTTTCAGATCCAAACGGTCGTGAACCGCCGCGCCACCACCATATTCGGACTCCTCGTCTTGTGAGCTTCATCGTAGTGTGAATTTCGAGGCCAACTGCACCCCTTCGTCGTGCGCCGCCATACCGGAGAATCTGGATATACACTGAGAGACACCGAGACCACCCTGAGATAGATTTCCATCATCCGGAAACCCTGGTAAGGTTTGATTTACCTAAAACTAATGAATTTTGATTGAATTAGCTACCGAATGCGAATAGGAAATAAACTAACCTAGGTAATAGGGTAATCGGACTTAGGATTATAAAATGGACGACGTAACAAGCTTGAATATTCATTTAAATATCCAGGAAATTGATTTAGCTCGAAATTCAAGACTACAAGAAGTTCAGAATTGATTTGGAGCAACAGGAGACCAAGTAGGATGATTCACGCTTCCCGAGTTCTAGATTTGACCTAATGAATACCTAAATGATTAGATTTAATTGCATGGATTTACGTGCTTCTTTCGATGGACTAAATTGCATGTTTGTGTGCTGAAAATCCCATTTGCACGTTAGATGAATTGTTTATCGAGTTTAGATGCCATTAAGACGGGTTTACTTGGGGTAGGGTACTTGATAGCCGGTATGAGACGGCCGTTAAGTATCCCGAGTACAGGGAGTTTTTAAATGATATTGTTTTTACCAGATTTAGCCTGTACTGCATTAGGGATCACATGATAAATTAGGACGACCCTAAGAAAGGTTTAAGGAGTATAAGGGGGGATAGCCTACACGGGAAAACGTTGTGATTTAGGCGTAATACCCTAGAACCCTGAGGAATAGCCGACAGTGAGCATGTGAGTTCGAATAGACTGTATGAGGATGAGAATTGGCGTATGTGCACATGCTAGAGGATGCCCTAGATGTTGATTCTCACCTGGTCCTTGAGTGAGTGATTGGTGTTACAGATCACACTCATAACATAGGCGAGATTCGGGTGATTGGTGTTACGGATCACACCCAACGATAAGAGATGAGATTTCTTTAGACAACGTGCAATTGGACGATTTTAGATTGGTCACAGAGAAATTGTGGCCAACATGGATTTAGATACACTGGGCATGAGATTTAACCTAATTTTGAGTACTGATTTTCAAAGAAACGGATTTTTAATGATTTTGGGAATTTTCGTGATTTCCATGCGATAAATTAATTTTAAAGATAAGGTATTTCACGTATTTTGAACTGATTTTAGGAAGTTATTTTCGGTGTTTGCACCGCTAAGTATTCAACCAGATTTTGAATTGTGAATTATTCTACTAGGATTTTATATCTCACCAGGTTGTTTACTCAGATGAACAGGAATAGGGACAGGGACCTAGACATTAGCTGGGTAATGCCTTGGTGATAGACAGAAGAGCAGTTTAGTGTAGGCTTGAATTACATTGTATATATTTATACTGATGATGTTGTATATTGGTTTTCTGTAATTTTTTCTTTTCTGTTGTTATTGGACTGGTTGTATATTCCTAAATTGGATGACTGTTGTACTTTGGGATATGCTTAAAATACAGAGGAGACTCTGCCGAATTTTCGTCAGGGTTTGCCACTGTAACCTATGTAATTAAGTTAGAATTTGTATGAATGCCTGATATGTTGTCTGTATGGATTCTAGTTTTCATTCCAAAGTAATTTATGATAAATATATGTATAATTAGTTTAGCTACAAATGAATTAGGGTTGAATGGAATTCAAATGGACAACGAGAAGTCTATTTGGGTTACGCTCAACCAGTAGCGATCCCTTGACATTCCCACATCGGGAATAACTATTTCGAAAACTCATATGCTTCCGCTATGTAGATAAAGGATTGTGTATGTTGTATTAGGGGGTCGTTACAGTCGGGCCCAACAATAAGCTAGCAGCCGCCTGCCAGGCACCTAACAGTCAACTGATAGCTTTCTGTTTGGAATTTCAAAGATTGGACAAAATGCACTCAGTCAACTTGTAGTGTGGTACCAGTCGATTGCCACCTTTTACAATAGAACGATGAACTTAATTATATATTTGAATGATATCTAGCCCAAAAACTAAATCCAAACAAGAGATTAAACTTAAATTATAAGCAAGGTAACATATACTTTGAATGTAAATGAGAAAGAGCATGAAAGTGATGAAAGTTAAAAGGAAAGAGCAAGAACGTCTAAGAGAAATGAGAATTATTTTCTTAATATATGTATATGTGGTAGCTAGGTTCATATCTAAATGACTAATTGCCGGTATGGGACGGTGATTGTACATTT
Source organism: Senna siamea (assembly GCA_031216115.1). Lineage (NCBI taxonomy): Eukaryota > Viridiplantae > Streptophyta > Magnoliopsida > Fabales > Fabaceae > Senna > Senna siamea. Next base: position 19,545,538 of record CM062363.1, on the reverse strand, counting down.
CACGAGTATCGTGATAGTTGTGAATTGTAAGTTAGTGACTTAATGGCCAATGTAAATGAAAAGTCACATACTTAGAATTTACATAACTATAGTATGCACCAATTCACCCATATATATATGTTTATGAATAGCATTTTAGGGACCCCAGTATGTACTCAATGTGTGGAAATGAAATGTGTGGACTCTATTGTACTTAGATCCACTGGAGGACGCTCCAGAATGTACACAAATATGATATGCAGTCGAGGACTGCCAATGGGCATAGTTTCCAAAGTACATATTCAAAAGGATAGAGTGGTGCACAAGATGACCCTCTATATTTCTCTTATATTATGCAATTATATGATGATGATTATGATGATATTTGGTAGAGGCCAACGGAGGTACTCTTATTTCCTTATTGCTCTTTATTTTATAATAAAATTTATATAATGATGTTATGTTACCTATATGTTCTAACAAATTTATGAAATATATACTATGAATTGAGTATATAGAGTAAGTAATGCATGCAAGTATGAATGTTAAATGAAATGTTATACAAGATAACCCAATAGATGTATTATTTTTATGAAAAAGAATGTAGAATTTTCGTATGAGTCTATGGTGGTACAAACTAGCTATTTTGAAAATTGGTTATTAATGCTACTAAGATTTATTCTCATAAAAATGCTAGTTTGTATCAGATGCCTAGGTTCCAGATAGTGTTGGAAGTGGAGGTGGAAGTGGTGGAGATACCCTTCGTAAGGTAGGAAGGTTTTTGGTATGCCCAATACCCTGAATCCTTATGATACTTTGGTAAAAGGATCAAGAGAATAGTTTTGATGTATAGGATAAGGCATATATGTATTAGGATATGTGAGTTAGGAATCCATTAGCTATTTTTGTTAAACGGGTATGAGTGACAAGCTTGTTATCTCCTTACCCTAGCCAATACTCTTACATATCCATAAATATATGTCTAATAAATGATATGTATACATTGTAAATGAATGTGGATGTATATATATATATGTATGTTTTATGTCAATTAATTTAATGTATTTTGTTGTTGCATAACGTGTGAGATCCCGATGTAGTAGCCCAAACCAATAATACTAATTATTTCATTTGATAAATATTTAAAATTTGACTCGGGTAAAGGAAGTAGTAATTCACCAATCTTATAGTACATTACTTATATTATTTAAACCACTTAAAAAGGAACTATAGGATTGGGGGGTTACACAGAATACTTCTATAATTTTAACAAGCTTCTGTACTACATTTTTGGAACATTTAGGCGTCACTGGCTTTAATTGCTAACCAAAAAAAGATACTATGATGACAGTAGCGGTGATGTATGGCAGCGTACGGTGGCGCACAAGGAGGATGGCCGAAATTGGTGGAAAATGTAAACCAAAACACAAGGATGATAGATCTGAAGTCAGTACGATGAAAAATGGCGATTTAACCGCAATTTTTTTGGCTAAACACGAATGGTGTGACGAAGATGTTTCACTTCGATCAAGGCGTGTGGTGGCGGTTCTTCGACGAGTGGGAGTTGGCCGAGGATGAGGACGTCCTGGGCTAGTCGTTGGTGGAGGCGGTACAGCTGATGGTGGTATTTTTTGGCTATTTTTCCTTTCAACGACACTCATCGAAAATGAGAAAAACACCCAATTTTCAGACGATGTTCAGAGAAGATCATGATTAAGTTGGCGATGGAGTGGCGATCTCGTGTCTTCGAGTTTCACGGCCTCAAATTGGCGCCGATGGTGGTTGACAGAGAGACGCATGAAAGGGAGCAAATGAACAAGAAAGAGAGAGATGCCAGGAGAGAGAGAGAGGACAGAGGAGGAGAGAGAAAGCTGAGGGAAAATGAGAGTTATAATGTATTTTTAGGTGTGGGGCATTTTGGTCATTTATTATTTTACTTTAGGTAAAAATTTAAATGCACTTTCTAATTCATCTTAAAATATAGAACAACATAAAAGAAGTTTGGGTATTTTAGAGCATCATAGGCTTATCAAAAATCTCTGCTAAATTTTTGAAAGCAAATAAAAATTTTCTTATTAGATACAATTTTATTTCCAAAAATTTTTAAATTTGAGTCATAGGCTAAAAATAATTTACTTGTTCGATATCCAAAAAAATTTCCAAGCTTTCATTAAATTTTTCTCAATTATTTTAACTATTGATATATTTTAAATTACCAAAATATTTTGCGTATTACACACAAAGTCCTACTTTTAACAAATTTCAAACTTCTAATCAATGCACCATTTTGAAAATCACATGAAAGCACAACTTGATGGAAAGTTAAGAATGAGTCTTATTCACATATTGACAAGTTCTAGGACATTTCTCGAAATTGAAGTATGTGAATAAGATCTCACTTTTTCAAAAAGGCATTCAATAATGAAAGAATAAACAAAGAGCACTTCTCGTTGTTCTACAAGATAAGCCCTAGTTGTGGAATTCTAACCTATATGATTCTTTAGGGTTAACTAGTCGTGCAATAGTTTTAGGGAAGTTTTATGATCTAAAGGAAATTTTGGTTCCCAGTTGCCCGTATAGTCAAAGAATCATATGGATATCCAAATATGAATTGTGGGAACATTTATGATCTCATAATCAATAAGTGAGGTACAATTTAACTGAAATTTTCCATAGCTATCATAGGAGCTATGCTCTCTGTGACTTTGCTAAACTCCCTTTTAACTTATGGTTGCTCTTGACCTAGATATAGAGCTAAAGTGTTTACAAGGGTAGTGTAGGTGCTTAGTGTGTGAAGTGAAGAAATATAAAATCTTTTTTTTTTTAAGAATATAGAATCCTATTATTACTCCTAGTTGCAAAAAAAAATCAGTCATACAATAATTAGATAGAGCAAACAAACCATCTAAACAAAGCAATAAGTAATAGAGGAGGGGTAAGGAGGGCATATACAAATATAAATTGTACACTTATAAGATAAGATTAACTCTTGAACTTTTCCTATTGGAGCCGCCAAATTGTCACATCTGAAGTGCGAGAAAAATGACAAATAAAAGAAAAACTAATTTTTAAAATTATTTTTAAAATGATTTTAAAAAGTAGTTTTTCTTTATTTTCCATTCATGTTGTATTTTGGATGTGAAAAAGACACTATTATAGTAACTATTCAACTAAATGAATTTGCAATTTGATATGTACATAATTCTAACAATAATAAATATAAGCATGTTTTGGTCAAATAAACAAAATTATAATTTTTTATTAAAAAATTCAGCGTGCAAAAAAATATTATTTTTTTAAAATAAAATGACCATATTATTGTGACATCTTAAAAAAAATTTAGATTTTCACATTTGTTGGCTAAGATCGGAGGCCTTGGGCATGCAACAATAGTGATAGGATGGTGGAAGAGAGGCACTAGAGTTTTGAGGTGTTGGAGAGATTGGTTGAGCCTGAAATGTCTTCCTTCCACTTCTTGGAGGGAGACAATAGAAATGGAAAGACTTTTGTATTAATATATACTAAATTTTGTACTATTTTTCGAAAGTGGCAAATTTTTTTTACTAAAATCTTCATAAATATATCATTTTTCTTGTATATAGGTAATTCATTGCTACTAATAACGAATTTTACTCAAAAATTTGCTACCAATGTTATCGAACTGAGTGAGGCAATTTTGGGCACTAATTCGTTGACAATATAAGCAACTTCGTACCTAGGAATTTACTTCCACTACCAGCGAATTTGGGATCATAAAAAAAAATGGAGGAATGATGAAAGAAGAAGCACAACATGGAGGAGAAAAAAAATAAAAAGAGGAAAAGGGATAAAAAAAAATAGAAGATGAAGAAAGAAGAAAAAGAAAAAGAAGAAAGAAAGAAAGAATATGAAGAATGAAGAAAACGACAAGAGGAGAGAGAAAAAAGTTTTATAGTAAAGAAGAAAAAAATTAGTAGAAGAAAAAAATGAATTATTAGACAAACAAGAAAAAGAGATAAAAGATGAAGAAGATTCATGAATCAAAGAGAAAGTGAGAAGAAGAGAGAAAAAAAATTGATAAAATACTGGGATAGGATACAAGTAGGTAGGCATAATAATTCTTGGACACTATGATCAAAAGTTGCAATATAATGGAAAACTATGCAAGGAAGCAAATTCAAGTACCAAAATAACATAATTATATGTCCCTAGCCTCTTTGGCCATCAATCCCCCTTGATTTCTAAAATGATTCTTGTAATTTAAACAAAAATATAAATGATAAATTATCATATAAATCTTAAATTGATTCAATTCAATTATCAACAAATTTATATATATATATATATATATATATAAGAACCTGTTCACACACATGATATAAATGACATTTTAGAGAAAATTTGAAAATAAGAATAAGCAAAGTATAGTTCTATTTACCTTTGTTTCCATTATTGCTCAAATCCTTCCAGTTTGTGAACAATTTTTTTTAAAAAAATTTTTTTCCTCCATACAACAAAATGATAATGGCTTTCGCAAAAGTTGAGATCACAACAAACTCAATTTGTGATGTGTTTTAATTTAAATAAAATTCAATTTCATCACTTTTCTGTGAATTTTTAACAAAAATTGGCCAAATACAAAAAAAAAAAAAACAAAATAATTATGCCCAAATCAAACCACAAGTGGTTCTTCAACATTAGTGATTGTGAAATAAAAGAGAAAGATTACAATGGATAGTAAAAAATTTTGAAACTTGAATTTAAATAAAAATGAAATGCAAAATTATGAAGTGACATAGTAATGCTTACTAAAATTATTTTAAATCATGTTCTCCCTTAAAGAAGAGTTGATTGCATGAACAATGAAATTAAAGTTTAATGGAGAGTGGGACCTTGAACATTTTTTTAAGTGAATGAAAAGCATAATTCAAAATGAAAATGACTTCTTAGTTGTGGTGATCAACTAAGAAATTGAAGGAGGTAGTGGTTATTAAGTTTCAATCTCTATTATACAAAAGGTTGAGATCTAACAATACAAATGTTGGCAATAACTATGGCTTTCTAATTGAAAATTAAAAAAAAATTAAATTAAACGCAACTTATAATTTTTTCTATTAGCACTATTGATTGAGGGCATTTTTGAAAAGAAAATTTGCAAACAAACCCGTCCTTATTGTTTTTGTCAAAACTATAACTATACAGAAGTATATTAAATTTTGACTAATTTAATTGAAGTTAATAAAAGTCTTATAACAAAGGTAGAACTCTTTTAATAAATTTTTTTTTATACATAAGACTCAAACTTAAAATTTTATTTAAAAAAAATAAAATACTTAATACTTTAACTAATCAATTATTGGTAACAAATTTATTTTTTTATAATAAAGACATCGTAATTTAAATATTTATATATATAGTTTTCTCAAAATAATTCATATCTAAAATCCAAAATGAAAAGAGATGAAAAAAAAAGAAATAATTTAAATAAGAATTTTATATGATATACTTTCTCTGATTTTAGTTTCAACCGACAAATCCTCTGTGCTAACTTTTTATAATACTGCAACGCAATAATTTTATACCCAAAAAGATTTTTTATTTGTTTATTATAATTATTGTTTAGTTTTCGCCTAATAAAACAGTAATGTACATTAGTTGCAGAGGACGGGAGAACAGGGTAAAAAGGTTTCAAAAAGAAATAATAAACAATTAAAAGTAGATGAAATAAATCATGATTCAATTATTATTGAGTGACTAAATTTGCCCTCATTAATCTTTCAATTTATGTTATAATTTTCTTAAAAATTTAATTTTGAAAAATTAAGCTGATTTTATAACTTTTAGACAAAATTTGAAGGATTGAATTAAGATAAATTTTATACAATTTTCTCTCGATGAGGTAAATCGATTTTAATCAATTTTGAAGCTTAGAATAACCTGTGGATGAAATAAATCATGAGCAAATTACTTTATTAGTTCTTGAAAAATGTATTTTATATCAATTCAATCTTTAAAATATTAAAATTTTAAATTTTATTCTCTAAAATTAATATCTTTTAAATATTTTAATCTTTATATTAATTAGATGAGTATTCAAATAATATTACAATAAATAAAATAACAAATTAACACCCACTAACAGTATCGACAACATAACATTTATGTTATATATCGAGTCTATTTAACATAACATCTATACAATTAAAGTTAAGATTAAATTATTTAAAAAATATGATTTAAAAAATAAAATTAAAGTTCCAACTAAATTGAAATAAAATAAATCTTTTCAAAGCAAATTAATTTACTCATAAATCATCGAAATAATTAGATGCAGCCATCCTATCGGAAAAATTAGATGCAACTAGAAGTGGAAGATTAGAATATTCTACATAATATGCCATCCTCAAAGAAAACGTTTCGAATATTCCATGGCATGAGAGGCTTATTCCAGAGACTTTTCAATGAATCCAATAGCTAACAGTGGCATATTCGCATATTTCTACAGCTCATGCCTCCCCACATCCATCGCCAATGCAACATCACTGACTTGTCAGCCACAAGTGAACCTTTTCTCTTTTTTTTTTGCAATTATTAGATTACGTTTCACCTTTAAATTACTTTAAACTTTGTGTATAATAATACCAAAACTCAATTTGATCTAAAGCATAAAAAACCTCTTATTTCAAACCGCTTTGGCCACCTCCTAACTTATCGTGATCCATACCAGTAGATTTTCTAACAATTTCAGACAATCTAGATCATACTACAAACCCTAATAGCATTATTTTTTTTAAGTCATTACAATTAAGGGGTCTTATGGGATTCTTTTTTTGGGTTAATTTAGGTGAAATTTTGAATAAGGATTGTCAATTTATGTGGTGACATTCATAGCTATTATTCCAGAATCTCTAATCTGTATTGTATTGGTTTCTTGAGAAATATTGTTAGGTTAGGAGTGATTGGTTCATTAAGTTCTCTTATTATATTTTTTGCCCACTGTATTCATACGACCCTGCTGTCCCACTCTGTGGATTCTAGTGGACAATGACGTTAAGGATTTCTTAGTGATCAACGAAAAAATATATATATATCCTTCATTAGGAGGACTATAAGCATTCTAGAGTGCTTTACTTTGGTTTCTGCTTCAACATCCTCAAGGGCTATGGCAGGTCTCAATGTGTCTATTTGCCTTCTCTTTGCCCTTAGCTTTGGCTTGTGGGTGCTTGATGCATATGCAGAGCTTCAGAGATTTGCACACCCCTCCAAACCTGATGGATCCCTTAGCTTCTTGGTTCTTGGTGACTGGGGAAGAAGAGGGGCTTACAACCAATCTAAAGTTGCTTTCCAGGTTTGATTCTCTCTTTCATTTCTGGGTTTTCTTCTATGTGTGTTTGTAGGAAAAAAAGTAGAATCAATGATCCTCAAGTCATATGGAGAACTGGTTTTTGACTGATATGGTTTGTGTAGAAACCTTGTTGCATCTGCATGTATGTACTTGATAAAATATGATTCTTCATGTTATCCAAGCATGCATAGCAACTGTTCTTTTTATTGTCCAAGTGAAAATGATTTTATACTTACTAACATGATCTTGGATGCTACATGATTGCAGATGGGAGAGGTTGGAGAGAAGCTTGACATAGACTTTGTAGTATCTACAGGTGACAATTTCTATGACAACGGACTTACTAGCCACCATGACTCTGCATTTGAGGAATCATTCACTAATATTTACACAGCAAAGAGCCTGCAAAAGCAGTGGTACAGCGGCAAGTTCCTAAACACATCAATGATGAGATCAAAGCCATATACATTTGACCATATGATTAGTTTATTACCTATTCTAACATGTTCATTAATTGGTGTGCAGTGTTGGGAAACCATGACTATAGGGGTGATGCACAGGCCCAACTGAGTCCTGTCCTAAGGGAAATTGATAGAAGATGGCTTTGCTTGAGATCTTTTATTGTAGATGCAGGTATTCACTAACAGCAATTCAAGTTTTTCTATGTTTGAGATCAAAATCTGAACACTAAACTGCATGTTCAATATTAATCCCTTCTTCTCTTACAGAGCTGGCTGAGATTTTCTTTTTAGACACTACTCCTTTTGTTGAAGAGTATTTCTCTGAATCAGATGGACACACTTACGATTGGAGAGGCATCAAGCCACAAAAATCTTATATTACCAACTTACTGAAGGTAGTAAATAAAAGAGAATGCTTCTTTTTTTATACAGGAGAGGAAAATGTACTTAGAATGTCATCTTATGGGTGTGGATTATGGTGTTTCAGGATGTAGAATTGGTTCTGAGGGAATCAACAGCAAAGTGGAAGATAGTTGTGGGTCACCATGCAATTAGAAGTGTTGGGCATCATGGTGACACACAAGAACTTAAAAAGCAACTTCTCCCAATTCTTCAAGTAAGGAAAAAAAATTAAGGAATGCAGAACCATTCATTTAATTTTTCATCCATTAGTTAAAAAGCAAAGAAAGAAAGAGGTCCAATAATTAGACATAAGAGGAGATTAAAGAAAATAATAAAAAAAATTATTATAATAAATTTTAACTATAAATAATTTAATCCTATAATTATTTTAAAACAAAAGACATTGATTTGTTTAATTTATGTAATTAATTCCAGTTAATGAAAACATCCTTTATTTGTCATTGTTGTAGTAGTTAAAAAATAAAGAAAACTACAAAATGGACCCCACCCTCCCGCACAAGCATTAATTACATCACATGGCCATACTTTTCTCAGTTTGTTATACTAACTCTGCTGGTCTCTACTGTGAAATTTCAGGCAAATAATGTTGATTTCTATATGAATGGGCATGACCACTGTCTTGAACATATGAGTGACACGCACAGGTAAATTTAAATGCAAAACCATACTTAAATCTATACATCAGAATGAAAAAAAATGAAAAAGATGAATTCTCTAAAAATACCATTTTTTTTTGCAGCCCCATACAGTTCCTAACTAGCGGAGCTGGGTCAAAGGCATGGAGGGGGGACATTAAGAAACTGAACAGAGGAGACCTAAAGTTCTTCTATGATGGACAAGGTTTCATGTCAGTGCAATTAACTCAGACAGATGCAAACATCGAGTTCTACGATGTTTCTGGAAATGTTTTGCATAGATTAACTACGTCAAAGCAGCTATATACGTCCATGTAAAGTTTAAAGCAACAGTTACTAGGTTTTATAGATGCAATTTTGTTTTTTGGTCATTGTTGAAGATCCACATGGTTTAAGGAATTGGTAGAGATAGTTTCTTAATCTAGTTTACCATGCTTGAGCATGTACTATAATTATATATATCATTGCCTCTGTACAAGAAATGAAAATTTTGAAGGGCCACCTCCCATTCCTGAATAATAGATAAGTTCATGGCCTTTGATATTATTAAGGCCTCAAAGTAAATCCTTTACTGTATGCCTCAAGTGTATTTGGATGCTTTTACTATTAGCAGACAAATTCTGGTCCACTGAACATTTGCTACAGGATAATACATTTCTCTAGCTATATCTTGAGATGGTTCTTTTCAAGAATCACTTAGTTACATTAGATATGTAAGTGATAGGAATGAATGGTAAAACCAAAAATTTGAGGATATGAAGTTTTCCATTAACCCATATATAAGCTAACCATAATAGCTTGTGGAACACTATTCATATGGAAATGCAAGAAAGAATATGCCTACAGAGAGTGTCTCCTTGCTCTCCGTCTCATGCTTATTCCCGTCCTTCATTTATCATTTAAGGAAAAATTTTTTACATTCTTATTTTTCAGGGAGATTTGAGAATTAAAATAGTAAAAATTCTTAATGACAAATACTAAACTAGAATTGAATCTACAATACCAATACCAAGTAATCAGACACCAACTAATTGGTTTATAGTGGTTTTTCCGAGAACATTAAATTTATACTGGGCTCGAGATTTCTTCGGTGACAGACCCTGATAGATTCCACTGTCAATTAAAATTTTCAGGGCAATTTTGCCACCTGGAATCCATTTCAAGAACATATTACAAATGACTCATGAAGGCTATAACTAGATATCATTATAGTATCATTTAGTTAATTACTATATAGTAAAGTCCCAGTCAGTTCTTTAGTTTTCCATTGTTCAGAAACTGAAACCATCTCCAGTTTTCTAAGTTCACAGTGAGTGATAGATTCAAATGGACAGAAATTTTAGAGAAATGGGGTGGGTTGAGTCCAGTGATTCGGATGACGACCCGGCCATTGAGGAACACTCTGATTGGGACAGAGCAGAATTCCCTAGAGGAACTCCAACACATCGTAATGCCAGAGGACCCATTATAGAGCCTTCACCAACAATCATAGAGCGAAACAGACCCATTATGCAGGAGAACAATATTCTACATTGTCCTTCTACAGCTTCACCAATTTGGAAGTACTTCATGTCTGCAGAAGCATATAACAGACTCTTTAATGTGGACCATGGGGAATGGAGAAACTATAAGAATCTTTTCCCCATATTAGCATAATCCAGAAAAACTTCCAATACCAGGTAATATAAATTTTGTAAAAGATGTTTTTAATCCAGAACAGAAAGCTTGGAATGAGGATCAATTGCATGCTATATATTATCCCCCGACAGTAAGGAAAATTACTCAAATTCCATTGCCTATCATGAATATTAAAGATGAACTAATTTGGACTACAGTACAGGATGGAGAATATAAATGCAAAACAGGATATCAAATATTAGATGCTCAGTCTCAGACTGGTAATAGAAATTTAGATTGGAGGAAGCTCTGGAAGTTGAATATTCCTCCTAAAATTTGTATCTTTGTCAGAAGGCTGAAACTTATGATCATTTATTTCTGGAATGTTGGCTGGCTAGAAGGATTTGGTTTGGAGGACCTTTAACATTGAGAATAGAGAACATTCAGTCACAGTCTATAAAGCAATGGCTACAATTATTAATCAATCATCATCACACAGGTTACATGATTAAAGAAGTTATAATAACTTGCTACTGCATTTATAATCATCGAAAGATGGTGATATTTCAGCAAGAGCAACTTAATCCTAAGTCTGTCATTTTCCCGATACAGCACTGGACTAGAAATCTGACAGGTACCAATTTTGAACATCATCATCTATATAAGACTAAGGTATGTAAAAATCTTCATTCAACCAAAACTTCACCAATGGATACCAAAATGTCCAGTAAATGGAGCAGCAGTAAAGGTCTGATTCGTTTTGAGGCAGGCTTCTTTCAAAACATGCAACTGCAATTCAAATTAACTTTTAAAAATTGTATATCTTGGTTTTCATCAAAGATGCCTTGTAGTATGTGTACATCACGGGCATTCAACAACTCTCAGTGAAATTGGAGAAGCATGGCTATTATAGATTTCTTACAAGTCCCTCTTCAGCTTCTTATGTACTTAAGTCTATAGTGTCTGATATTTTACAGTTGACTCATTTGTTTTTAAGTTTTAAGATAGATGAACATGGATACTTGTAATGGAAACTTTTCCTTTTTTAATGCAAAAAAGAAAAAAACCAAATTCTACAAAGATAATAAAAATATTTACTATAATTTAAGGGTTTTAAAATAAGATAAAGAATGAGAGAAGAAAAAATGAGAGTTAGTAGATTACCTACTATTCTTTTTAATTTTTTTAATTAACATAAATAATTATAAAAGAAATTATAAAAATAAAACATTTAAATCAATATATGTATCTCTTTTCTGCTTTTGGGGGACCTCATACTGCTGTCAGCTGTCATTGTGTTTTCTCTATGAGGGAGTAGTCTCTCATTTTCTCTTGTTCTTGTTTTTTTTTTCTCTCCTAGTCACCAAAATAAATCAATATATGTATATATGAATTTTAAAGAACATTTAAGCAAGTCATTGGGCATGGGAATCCTATAGGGTAGGAGGAATAATTGCTATCCCTATTTCCAAAATTGTTTCAAAGAACTTTTGATCATCATCCCATCATTGCAATGAAAAATTATCATATTGAGATCATCAAATGAGATAATCCCTGATCCCTAAATCTAAAGAATTTTGCCATTTTTTTAACATAGGACTATTACCGAAATTTCAACGACAAAACTGAAATTTCGAGTCCACTTATATGAAATATTGTAGAAATAAATTAAACCTACCTCACACAAAAACATGTGGAAAACCAAAGCACTTTGCAAAAACAATTTGTTATCTATACGTTTCAACGAACAAACACATCTTTAACCGCTTGTGGCGTTGCTTCAACTACTTTAATTCTCTGCTTCAATGACCCATGGTTGAAATGAAGCTAGGAAATTGCTACGAAGCTGCAAAGGTATAAATAAATGGATATATGGGCCCACCAAATATATGGTATCATCTCCTTTGAGCCCTTTATCCCATACCGTTTTGGCTCTAGTTATTTAAATATTTCCGTTGCAAAAGCTTATTTCTTTTTTGTTGAGGCTGTCCCTTGGCTTGTAATAGAATAATTATGCATGTCATGCCATTTCTATCTTTGTCAACTTGACAATTACACACTCCACATTAGCAATTGCTGGACTTGCCTGTTTTCTTATATAAACTACTTTTCTCTGAGAGATTCTCAAAATACCTTGTGATATACACAAAAGCATGAGTAGCTTCGTCAGTTTAAGCTTCTTATGGGTGACTTGCTTTAGTTTGTGCTTTCTCTCAGTATTTTGTCTTCTTGAACGCATAGAGCACCCTGTGAAAGATGATGGATCACTTAGCATTGTGGTTATTGGAGACTGGGGAAGGAAAGGAGCATACAATCAATCTGAAGTTGCAATTCAGGTCCTTTCAAAATTTCTAGCTTCCACAAATTTTCCATGTCTTTCCTAAAGCCCTTTTGTGTAATCCATGTTTTCGATGAGTGGCTATTGGATTAGATGGGTTCCTTTTGAGCTTTTTATGGAATTGAACCAATACGATTAAAAAAAATCATCTATTTTTTATTTTTTTTACTTTAAGCAAAGATTAGTTTAGATTATATTAGATGACCTTTGTTTAATATATATAATTTAAAAACTTTAACATTATTTTTTTATTTCAACAATAAAAATATATATTTCTAACAAATAAAATTAATATTAAAATTAGTTCAAAACAATTTTAAAATAATTTCAACCATAGACAAATTTCACTTTATACTTAATATATTTAATATTTAAGTTAAATTATTTTTATAGTTCCTATAATTTTATTCAATTTTTAATTAAGTCCCTAAGCTTAACTTTTCGTCAACATTTTGTTAAATTTTAATAATATGTTAATTATATATAATCTTAACATTAAAAATTTACTTAATTTAAATTAATTTATTCGTATTATTTAACATAAATGACAATTTATTTAATATATTTTGAGTTATTTTTGTATCATTATTTATTTACTTTTTCTCTCTGTTAACATAACGTATACATATTTAGAGTGTTAAAATATTATATCTTGACAATTTAAAAATTTATAAAACTATAAGACTCAATTACAAATTTTAAATTATAAAAATTTAATTAAAAATTGAGTAAAAGTATAAGGAATACAAGAAAAATTTAATATAATATTTATAATTAAAGTATAATAATGTAAATAATATAAATATTTTATTTATAAATCAATTTCATCAATTTATAAATCAATATTATAAATATTTTATTTATAAACCATTAAATTAGATTTATCAATTTTTCATTGAATCAATCCGTAGTTTTCCATCCATTTTTTTCACATATTTTCCATCACCAGTATTTGAGTGACCGAGAAAGGGTGTCCTTGCTTCTTTCTTTTTTCCTTATACTCTGTAAAGAAGAAGCAGCTTGCCATTTACTTATTAACTGAGATCTCTCCATCTATATCAGATGGGAAGAGTTGCAGAAAAGCTAAATATCGACTTTGTGATCTCCACTGGAGATAACTTCTATGATCATGGATTGACTGGTATAGACGACCCTGCATTTGAAGCTTCTTTCTCAAAAATCTACACAGCTCATAGCCTCCAAAAGCGATGGTATAATGGTGAGTTTTAGTACACAATGTGTTATATATAACATGATTTTATGTTAGAAACCTTTTACCTGATATATATCTTTTGGTCTTAGTCTTGGGCAACCATGATTACAGAGGAGATGTTGTAGCTCAGTTGAGTCCAATTCTTCAGAAAATTGACCAAAGATGGATTTGCCATAGGTCATTTATTGTTGACACTGGTAAGTTTAGATTCTAGATAGTAAATGAACAAAAACCAATCTATTTTTGCTTCCTATTAATGTTAAAAAACTTGCAGAAATTGCTGAGTTCTTCTTCGTGGATACAACTCCATTTGTCGACTCGTATTTTCTTGATCCAGGGGAGCAGACATATGATTGGAGAGGTGTGCTTCCTAGAAATAAATACTTATCAAAGCTCCTCAAGGTTGGTTTCACAACTGTTGAATTGGTTGTCAAGATTTCGATTTTGATTGTATGATATTACAATTTTACAATCCTAGATAAAATTAAACTGTGCTAGGACCATATAAAAATTTTCATCTTATATGTCTGATCCTATAACTTCATTCTCTATCTGATCTAATAATTTTACAATTCTATCTTAAAAGCCCATACTTTTGTGAGAAAAATTTTTAAAATCACACCAACCTTGGTCAAGGAAATAGAAACACAGCGAGTTTTGCATATTTTGTTGTTATAAAAAAATTTATAATCTTTAAGTGGTTTGATCATATATAGAAGAGATTATTAGAGACTTGTATAAAAAGAGCTGACCAGATAAAGACAATCAAAGAATAGAGGTAGGGGAAGACTAAAGAAAATAATAAAAGAAACTATTATAATAAATTTAACTATTAATAATCTAATAATAAAAATGAGTAAAGATAAAATATGTTGACATCGCTTAATTTATATAACTAACTCTACTTAATGAGAAAAGACTTTGTTTGTTGTTGTTGTTCCAGTATAATCCTATATATATTATCCTATATCTTGTATTTCTCGCAAGATCTCAATCTTGATTTCCTTGATCACTATAGTGCTATTATATCTAAGAAGCAAATGTACCAGCCTAATATAGATTTTCTTTATTCTTGTCTTTGACTCTGAAATAGGATCTGGAAATGGCATTAAAGGATTCAACTGCGAATTGGAAGATTGTTGTTGGGCACCACACTATCAGAACTATAGGATACCATGGTGACACCAAAGAGCTTGTAAGACAGCTTCTTCCAATCCTTGAGGTAGTCTACTAATCTCTAAGATACAATCTTATGCAAGGCTAGTGAAAAAAAAAAAGATGAGTCCTTAAACGATGAAGTTTCATGAATCATGACAAAATTGCAGGCAAACAACGTTGATATGTACATAAATGGGCATGACCATTGTCTAGAACACATAAGCAGTACCGCTAGGTATGTGTTGTCTCACCTTGTATGTCAATTGAATTTGCTCAAAAACTTAAGTATACTTCTTGTATCTTAACCAATATAGTTTCACTTTCGTCCTTTATCTTTCATCAATAATAGCCAAATCCAATTCTTAACAAGTGGTGGTGGTTCAAAGGCATGGAGAGGAGACGTTGATAAGAATAACACAGATGGGGTGAAGTTCTACTATGATGGGCAGGGGTTTATGTCTGTGGAGCTCCAACAATCTAATGGAAAAATTGTTTTCTATGATATTTTTGGTCAAATGTTGCATGTTCTGAATTTATCTAACGGAGGACATTCAGCCATATAGAAGAGTGCTCACAGTTCCAGCAATATTTTAGTCAATATGTGGTGATTTTACTACATAAACTTTGTCAATGTTGATTTCATTTCCAACCCATTCATTTGAAGTTCAGTACTTGAAGATTTTTTATTTTGTGTGTGAATTTTTATTCCTTTGTAAGAAATTTTTTTATTGTGTTTCATGTGTTAAAACAATGGATTGTTGTATGATTTTGGTTTAATGAACGTGATTTATTATGTGAATAATTCTTATTGTATGGGATATGGGCACTTTGTATTTAGTGTAGTTATGATGTTATTAGATCACAGAGCAGGGTTTGTTATTCGACTTACATCTTACAACTTGTGGTTGTCTATTGTTAGAAAACTAAGTGACTAACAATTAAGGGGAAACTTATTTTTTTAATTCTTGAAAGATTTGTAAAACTACAGTTTAATTCGAAAACATCATAATACACCTTTTTTAATCCTTAAAAGATCATGAAAGTCAACTAATTAATTCTTGAGTCATTAGTCATTAATAGACCAAATGATATAAGCATGTTAAACACTAACATGTGTCATTAATTTCCTTGTTGGACATCTCCTTATCAAACTAATGCGTATAAAATTTCCATTCAGTGCTAACTAAGCAAATTAAAAAAAAAAAAGTAGAATTTTATTCTACTTCTTACCTATAAAGACTCACCAAAACTCCACTCACACTCTCTTGCTCTTTTTTGCATCCGGATTCTCTGTCGTAAGTTCTTGGTTGTTCCTTTGCTATATTTTTTAGCGGCGATTTTTTTCATTGTAAAGTTTCTTGCAACAAATATTATTGCTGCTATAACTTTTTTAAATTAATTCTTTAAACAAAAGTTATAGCAGCAATAATATTCGTTGCAAGAATATTGAAACACACTTTAGCAATGAAAAAAACCGCCGCTAAAAACTATGGTGGAGGAATAACAAAGAACTCATAACAGAGGATCCAAAGTTCTTTTTTTCATTTAACACGTACTAGAAGCCCCACTCACACTCATTCTTCTCTCCCCTTCCTTCCTCTTTTCCTCACAATCTCTCTCTCTCTAAAACTATGGCTAATTGTTCTCACATAACCTTCATCTATATTATCTCCTTTGTTTGCCTCTTTTGTTACTCGTTTACCAGTTTCACCCCAATACCATCAGCATTAACCATAGCATTGTCACTTACAACCTCCCACTATCCCCTCACATGGCCTCCTTTTTGAAGTCCCCAATATAGTTGTTAAAACGGGTTAACCTAACTCACATAGGTTAGCTTGTTGGTTGCAAGTTAGGTAGGTCAGGCTATTTTGACCACATTTTAATGGTTTAAAAAAACTCCAACTCAACTCACTAGATGGGTTAAAGGAGTCTCACTTAACCCACCAAATTTTTTTAAAAGGAGAAATATATATATAAAAAAAAAGAAACCATAATAAATACAAATAAAATAATTGAAAATAATACAATACAACAATATCATATAATTATAAAATCTCAAACTCAACAACATAATAAAATCAAAATCAAAATCAAAATTATCATATAAAAAATATTTAAACAAACATAAAATAGAATTCTTCAAATTTTGAAGTATGGGTTAACTCATTTTTATTATTTGGTTTATAGGTTTTTTTATTTTGGCTAATAAACTCTTCCTCTTCATGAATTATAAAAAAATAAAATAAAAAATAAACGGTCCAACCTAAAGGTTATATGGATTGGTCTGTATAAGTGAGTCAAGTCAAAAAATTTTAATGATTATACAGGTTGGAAAAATAAAAATATTGTGAGTTAAACTGGTCAACCTGGTGGATTGGACCTGCTTTCACGACTATAGTCTCAAACCACCAACAATTGCATCAAGATCTATAATGCCAATACCAATAAGCTTCACGCCTTTGTCGATGTTGGCATTGTCATCACCATTACCATTGTCCCTATTATGACTCATGAATGATGAGTTGAATATAGTTCTATAGCTTGCCAAATGTCCCATTAATGGCCTTGCACCATCTTGTTTTTTGTTTGGTTTATTGCTTTGATTTACACTCAACTCACTTGGGTCATGTTTATGGTGTGCAATTAGTTTCAAGAGACACAACTTAGCTTTTAAAATCCTTCAAATACATAATAATTATATTTGATGCTTTTAATTTTGAGATGAATTGAGAATGGAGGATGGATTAAACTACAAATTATCTTATCACAAAAATTGTGAGACCCATAATATCAAATGCTTGATTTCCTATTTGAATTGAAAAGCAAGTGGTCAGAATTGGATGTCATAGTTATTAGTGTAACATCCTCAATCCTAAGGTTCCTTTCAGTGAATTAAATAATATAATATAGTATACTACAGGATTGGTAAGTTACTACTACCTCTATCTGAGTAAATTTTTAACTTTTACCAAGTTAAATAATTAAATGTTACTAGTTAGGAAATTCTACACTCGGGATACTCACACGTAAGGTCGCAGCAAAAAATTATTTAAAATAATTAAAGTAAAATATATAGATATATATGTATACATATGCATCCACATACATAATCCATTTATCATATTTATAAGTGTCACCTATCAGATATATACCCATAGATATGTGAGTGTGTCAACTAGGATAAGGAAACAATAAGTCTGTCACTCATACCCATGTAGCAAAAGGCCACTAGTGGTTTCCTAGTTCACATATCCTAATACATATATGCCTTTGTCCTATCCACCAAAAATCATCCTCTTGATCATTCTAAAAATATTAATAAGGATTGAGGGTATCGAGCATGTCAAAATTTCACTATACAACCCTAAAACTTCATATAGTCAGGGTGTATGGGGGACTTCTAATACAAAAAGGATCCACAATTCCTTAACCATTGGGAAATATCCCAAGAAGGGTATTTCCACCATCTCTACCTCCATCTCTAGCAGCACCTGATATCTAGGCATCTGATACAAACCAGCATTTTATATAAAAATAAATCTCAGTAACAACAATAACCTATCTTTAAAATTCACTGGTCTGTACCACTGCACTTATACGAAAATGCACTATATTCTTTCATATTACATGATAAATTAAGTCTATTAGGTTACCATGCATGAATTATATGTATACTCATACTATTCATGCAATTTAAAATCATCACATATCCATTCAATAGGATATATATTATTAGATTATATTTCATATCCATTAAATAGGACATATCATACCACATATCCATCACACAAGATATATATATCACATCATAATGGTAACAAGGTATCACATAGAAACAAGAGCATAAATAAGGAAATCAGAGTATATTCTCATGGCCAATGCCAAATCCTGATCATCACACGATCATACCAAGAGAAACCAGGAGAGTCACTGAGCGAACAACTCCTCATATATATATATATATCCATCACTTACAGGTGAGTTTCTCGTAGTCTATGACTACTCGCAGTTCTCAACTGCAATTCGTATATTATCTGACATTCCTTAACTACAATTCATGTACATGCTGGAGCGTCCTCTAGTGGATCCAAGTACATCCATCCACAACACTCCCACGAGGGTTACTGTCCACCTTTCTGATAGATCATCCCTCACCTCCAAGAACCACAGAGTCCTTGCCCACCTTTTTGGTAGATCCTTCACCGTATATCTAAGATTACTATTCTCTGTAACAATCTAAGCTACTCACTTGTGAATATTGACTGCTTTAGGCCCAGCCCTTAGGGTTTTGTTTCTCCCCCCTCTTAATCCTAGACCTTAAGGTTTTAAGAGAAAACACGTTCATAAGAGAAAGGTATCCACACCCTTGTAAGGTATGTTTTGTTCTATTTTCCAACCGATGTGGGACTTTACAATCCACCCCCCTAAGGGAGCCCAACATCCCTGCTGGCACGCCAATTTGGGTCTCAACTCTAATACCATTTGTAACAGTCCAAGCTACCCACTTGTGAATATTGTTCGCTTTGGGCCTAGCCCTCACGATTTTATTTCTCCCCCTCCCCTTCTCTTGGCCTCAGACCTCAAGGTTTCGAGAAAAAACACGTTCACAAGGAAAAGGTATCCACACCCTTATAAGGCATGCTTCGTTCTTCTTTTCAACTGATGTGGGACTTTACATTGTCAACAGATTATTTCCCCAAAATATTATTCACAAGTCTATATACTAGAGTGATTCGACTCATACCATGGTTATATATAACTTTAAATACATGAGTCCTTTTATTGTCCATAGAGGAATTCACTAACTTAAAATTAATAACCATCACGATGTTTCAAAATCATTTAATTTAATAATGAAATGCTCCAATTGTTGTCCTATACCAACAATTGGTCACTAAATATGTGCTTATCTACCACTATTCATATACTAGGAATACTTTCTCATTTCTCTTGAAATTCTCATGCTCATTCCTTTTCAATTTTCACATCATTCTTGCTCTTTTTCTTTCACTCTCACCCTCATGTTACCTATTACAAAATTTTAGGTTTAAATCCCTTATTTGAGTGAATTTTTGGGCTAACTATGCTTCAAACTAGGTCATTAAGTTCACTATTCAAAACAAAGACCAACCAATCGACTTACACCCACCTAACAGTCAACTTGTAGCTCACTGTCTTGAAAAATTTGCAAACCCGAGGGCTACCAGTCAACTGCCCCATACCCGACAGTTTATTGCTCTGTTCTTGGCAATTTTTTGAAAAATATGAGCATGACAGTCAACTTTCAAGGGCTGGCAATCGACTGCTAGCACTCTATATGCATTTCTGAGAAATCGAGGAACATGATAGTCAACTTACAGGGGCTATAAGTCGACTGCTACGTTATACTCTATTTTTCAAACTTGCTATTGACCCAAATTTTTGCCCAAGAACTTGTTTGTAAACCCTTTTTGAGAATCACCAACTCAATACTAGCATATAAGCATTATTTTACCCATAAAATAGCCCAAATTACTAATTATTCTCACTCAAGTCTTGGATTAAACCTCATATTCTTTCAATAGGCAAAAAACCATTTCTCAAATCTGATTTCAACATGCATAAGTATATTCATGCAGTCTAAAACACCCAATAGTATTCGAAAACATCAAGAATGTAGATTTTATTCCCTCTCTTACTTTAAACAAAATCAAAAACATCATTTTCATTAACATGACCAGTAATTCAAAATTAGAGGGATTGGGTTGTTTTGCTACCTTGATTTGTGTCAAAGCTGGAATAAAAGTCTTAGATGCTCTCTTAAATCCCTTTACTGCAAGCTTCTTACTTTAAAACACTTTAAAATCTCCACTTTCTTTCTCAATTCCTCACACACTCTCTCTAGAACTTCTTCCTCTTTCTCTCTCTAAATTCTGAAGTGTAGGGTGAGAAATGAGACTTCTGGGATTTAGCCCTATTTATAGGTGGTCTGGGAATTGCCATTCTGATTCTAATTTTGGGTCATTTAACTTAATCAGCCAAATTACCATTTTGCCCCTGAACCATTGGCAGGCAAATTCAAAATTCTGGTAGCTATAGTAAATTTTTTGGCTAAAATTACGGTTAGCTACCCTTGAAATATGGCAAGCTTACATAGCTTCCTCTAATAAACATTTTATTTTCACTTAAGTCCCTGTTCTTTTCTTTTCAATTTAGTCTCTTCTTCCAATGCAACTACATACAATCTAATGCAACAAATAAAAGCATTTAACTTATTTAAAATTAACAAACATCTCTTAATAAATAGGAGGAGCAGATGTTACAGTTAGTTCCAATGTTGCTTTCAATTATCATTCTCAAATAAAAATCAGAGTTGAATGAAGTTTCGTATTGTTCTCTCTTGTTAACTTCTTCGTGTATGGTGTGCATGTTTGTGTATTTTCCCCTTTGTGGTGATGTTAAAGCCTTGAATTGAAGTTGCCCTCTTAGATTTTCAAACGAGTAATTCACGATCAATAAAATCTCTTTGATGTTGAGATTTTCCCCTCATCAACGATGACTTTCAAATGAGAGGGAAGGGATGTCATTGTTGGCAATGACGATGAAGCAACAACAAGAAAAGGCAACCAATGAGATAAGGTAGAGGAAGATTATGTGAGAAGAATTAGCCATAGTTTTAGGGCCAAAAATTGTGAGGAAAAAAGGAAGGAAGGGGAGAGTGTGTGTGTGAGTGTGAGTGGGGCTTCTAGTGACACTTTAGATAAAAAGTAGAATAAAATTTTAGGTGATATTGATTGGAAATTTTATTCGCATCAGTTTGCTAATAAGATTTCTAATAGGGAAATTAATGGCACATGTTAGTGCTTAATAACGTCCATGTCATTTGATCTGTTAATGGTGGTTCAAGGATTAACAAATTAATTATCGTGATTTTTCACGTATTAAAAGTATATTACGATTTTTAAAGTATATTATGATTTTTAAGAAACTAAATAATAATTTTATGAATCTTTTAATACAAAAAAATCAGGTATAATAAGCTATTATACCTACTAATTCTCATGTGAGAATTTATGATGGCTTTAAAATGAAGAAAAAGACTAACCTATTAAACTATTGGGCTTTGTTACAGGAAGCTCAACCTCCTAAGAGTCAAGCTTTCTGCTTTCTTTCTCTCTCCTTTTAAAGGAGAGAGAAAAAAACAAAACATTAATTTTTTTATTCTTAGTTGCCAATGGATGGTTAAGTCTTGTGAGCTCGACCTCTTCATAGGCAATCCTTACACTATTATTCTAATTCTTATTATGAATTCACGTGAATATTTCAAGAAAGTAGTAGAAATTCAACATATTCATTTGATATATAGATGGTAATAGATTCAGGGTTGCTCTCACACTTATATTCACTTCTCATTAGGAAACAAGTGTACTTTCTCTAATTTAAATATGTGTCATTCTCCTTATAAGATAAGGTTAATTTTACCTCAACCTACAACTTGTTAGTTTTAGTAGTCATTTTTCTTGATGAACATAAGATACTTGAAAATACAAGAATATAGTATTTGGCAAGTATCTCAAATTTTCATTCCTGTGTGAAACCAAACATTTTATATTGACTTTATTGAATTATATTGGATATAAACACAATATTTTATTTGGACTTTAAATTCTAATTTTTAAAAAAAATAATGCAAAAACCACAAATATATTTTAATTTTGCTTACTTTTAGTTTGTTTCAAAATTTTTATTCTTGTTATTTTTTAGAATTCAATTCTTTTTTTTCATTTAAGATATAAAAATTCCATTTTTTTCACACTTTAGGATTGAATTTTTGCATGTGAAATTGGTTTTGATCATCGATCAGCCCTCTTTTTTTTTTTCTTTCTTTCTTTCTTATTCTCTTCCTACCTACTGCACTCTCCTCTTGTCTTCCCCTTCCTTTCTTCTCTTCTTGCCTTTTCTTCTCTTTCACTAATTTCAAAACCTTAATGTTGTGTTTAGATCATAGAATTTTAAGTTTCATAAAATTTAAAAAATTTAAATTGCTCTAATTCAAATTACTTGTAGTTTAATTTTTTTAATAACTATAATATTTGTAAATCTCTTATTGAAACTGATAAATATTAGTATAATGTATCAATGTGTGTGTGTTTTATAATATATGATTTTGGAGATCAATGAGTAAAATATTCCAAAATCATTAATATATATATATATAATTTGATCACGTTTAGATTTAAAATAAGGCAAGATCAGGCTTTAAAACAAGTAAAAAATTATAATCAAGTTTGACTCGCTTAATAAATGATTCGAGTTTGAATAGCTCACAAAAAATGCTATAAATATAATATATATTTATGTACACATGTAAAAGTTAAATTGAATAAAAAGTTATCAATTTTAATATATATATGTGTGTGTGTGTGTGAAAATTATATATTGTATCTAAAATTTGTTATAAAAATATATTTCATTACAATATGTGCTATTTAAAATTTAAAAAATATAATATTATTATATAAAATAATATTTTATTTTTAACTGAACTATTTGTGAGCTTAACAAGTCAAGCATTAAATGTTTAAGATCAGTTAATTTAATTAAACGAACTTAATATGTAGATCAAATTCATTGATTTAATAAATTAATTGAGCTTGATTTGAAATTTTAACGTGTTCAAAATTAGCTCAGTTTATTTACACACCTATATGTATATGCGCATAAATAAAATTTCATACATTACATACTCATATATTCATTTATGTATAAATGTGTATATAAATGTTACATATATATTGTAACAACGGGAAAGATTCGAAAGAGTTTTAAAGGATTTTGAAAGATAAAAACTTGATTTTTAACCCTAATCCCAATCAAATGAAGCCTGGCATGTATTTCGAGGATAATGACTTGACACAGAAGGTCGTTTGAAGCCAGAAACACAATCAAACAGAAAGAAATACAATCCGGCGATCAGAAACTGACGGAAGGAGTTTCGTGCATCACTTTCGTTGACGGAGGCCGAGACTTTTGCATGGAAATGCGTGCCAACGTCTGGAAGGATGCCGACACCCTAAAAGATCCCCGGGTGGCCTGGGAAAAGTCGGGATCGCCCCTGGAGGCTTTAAATTACGCAAACTCCCGCCATTTCTCCCATTTCACTCTCTCTCCTCACCACACTCTCTCTCTCTTCTCTCTTTTCTCTCTCCACCTTCCTCCACCGTGAACGGCCACCACAGCCACCGTGGGCCGCCACCAAGGGTACCAACCGACAGCCCTCACTACCCATAACCACCAGCAACCAACGGCCGCCACCAACGGCCGCCGGAGACGCCGAAAAAACGCCGTTTTTCCCCTCCATCGCGCGAAATTTCCCCAGCCCGATTCGCCGCCGTCCGACGCCGTTGACCCTCACCGCCCCCACCACCGTGTAGCCCGAGCTGCCAGCTGCCTCCAGTAGCTCGGCGCCGTCGAAAGGAGGCCGGACGCACCCGGATCGAGGCAAAACGCCGTCCGCCGTGCGAGACGCTTCGTGGCCGGAAAACACCGCCCAAACGGCCGTGAACCGCCGTGCCACCACCGTATTCGGACTCCTGAGCTTGCGGGCTTCACCGTGGTGTGATTTTCGAGACAAACCGCACCTCACCGCCATGCGCCACCGTCCGCCGCCGTGCGCCGCCATGTGCCGCCGTGCCGGAGTTTCTGGACGTGCAACCCGAGAAACTGAGATCACCGGGACGTAGAATTCCATAATCTGAGCACAGTGGTAAGGTCCGTTTTCCCAAAAACTAATGTTATATGACTGAAATGGCTGCCGAACGTAATTAGGCAATTAATTAACCTAGGTAACTGTGTAACCGGGTTTAGGATTGAAAATTGGATGACGTGACGAATCTAAATATTCAATTTCATGTCCAGGGAATTAATTGGGCTCAAAAACCGAGATTTCACAGAGTCCTGACTTGAATTGAAGCGACCGGAGACCAGGTAGGATAATTTACACTTCAGAACCTAGAATTGATTTAGTGAATACCGGTGATTTAGGCGACTTGTATGGATTTGCGTCTTTGCTCGATGGGATAAATTGCATGCTGTGTGCTGAAAACCCTAATTGCATGTTAGACACCTTGTTTATCGAGTTTAGATGCCTTTAGGACGGATTTACTTAGGGTTGGGTACTTGATAGCCGGTATAGGACTAGTAGTTAAGTATCCCTAAATGCAGAAGCTTTTAAACGAAATTATTTTTATCAGTTGCTTTGTCTTGAGTTAGGGATTGCGCGTTAAACCAGGACGACCCTAAGAAAGGTTTAAGGAGTATAAGGGTGGATAACCTACACGGGGAAACGTTGTGATTTAGGCGTGATGCCCTAGAACCCTGAGGAATAGCCGACCGAGTGCATGTGAGTTCGAATAGACTGTATGAGGATGAGAATTGGCGTATGTGCACATGCTAGGGGACGCCCTAGATGTTGATTCTCACCCGGTCCTTGAGTGAGTGATTGGTGTTACGGATCACACTCACAATATAGGCTTGATTCGGGTGATTGGTGTTACGGATCACACCCAACGATAAGAGAGGTATTCTCTCTAGACTACGTGCAATTAGAAGATGATTTAGATTTGGTTACAGCGGATTTGTAGCCAACGTGGATTGAGAGACACAGGGCATGAGATTTTACTTGATTTTGATAATTGATTTTAAAAGGAAATGGATTTTCTGATTGTGAAATATTGCCGCAATTTCCATGTGTTTAAACGATTTTAAAGATAAGGTATTCCACTGTTTTCGAACTGATTTCGGGAAGACGATTTCGGTGTTCACACCGCTGAGTATTCAAGCGGTTTTGAATGATAATTAAATTGTAAATTATTCTACTTTGGGATTCATATCTCATTAGGTTGTTTACTCGGATGAGCGAGGGACGAGGCGGGAACCAGGCGATAGCGGCGACTTGAGGATAGACGGAGAATGATTAGCTTAGGCTTGAATTATTGTATATATACTCTGATGACACTATTATTTAACGGATTCTGTTTCTTGTAAATTTTGTATGAACTAGACTGAATGTATATATAATGTTTTAGATAGTATGTATGGATTTTAGTGATGGATTGATGTTGCTGTGTATGAATTTATATTAGTATGTTTACTGCTGTTGTTGGACTGGCTATTGAGTTTATAACAGGTGATTCTGTATTTGGGGATATGATCACTTTACAGAGGAAACTCTGCCGAATTTTTGGTAGAATCTACCGCTGTAAATTTATGGATTTGAATTGAAATGTGTATGAATGTATGATGAGACATGTATATGAGTTTTAGATTTCATTCCAGAGTTATTATTGATGATGTATGTATGTGTATTTAGTTAGCTGCGTGTGAATCAGGGTTGAACGGAATCTGAATGGATAACGGAGAATCTATTTGGGTTACGCTCAACCAGTAGCGATCCCCTGACGTTCCCACATAGGGAATAAACATTCAGAATACCACATATGCTTTCGCTGATCAGATAAGCATCGCGTATGACGTATTAGGGGGTCGTTACATATATACAAACACGTTACAAGTACCTATATATTTTTTCTTATACGTGCTTGTACATGTGTATATGTATGCATGTGTATGTATATGTGTCTGAACAAACAGAAGTAGATATGTTCATATAAGCATATTTGTATATCTATGTGTGTAAAGTGTATATAAATGCATATATATATATATATATATATATATGCATATTGGTATATTTACCATAGTTTGTATATATGTATGTATTTATATCTAGATATATATATTAAAAATAATATAAAAGACTAATATTTTAAAAAAAGAAGGAAATGAATGTTGAAATTTCATCTAAATAGATAAAATTTTAAATTAATTTCTTAAATTACGATAAAATTTTTAAATTTTATTCTCTTCTAATCTAAACTAGAAATTTTGTAGTGAGGTAATTAATATACTTTTAAATATATTTTTTTTACTTAAATTATCTCGTCTAAAGACAACTTAACATCATTTGAAACTTCTTTTTAAACAACATTTTAGAGATGCCTATTTATTCTATTAGACATTTTCAACGTTCATATTTTTTTGTGTGAATAAATACTTCAAATAGTCATAAATATAAATATATATTAATTTATTTTGAAAAATTAAAATTAAATTTGATTGGACAGTTATATACATTGATTTTATTTAATTATATATATGATTTATACTCCATTAATATACTAATAAGATTCTTCTCTTTTATTTATTATAAGACTTTTTTACTCCTTTATATATTACAAGCTACTCAACATTACTCTAAGCTACCTTGATTTACTTGCTAATGCTCTGGAATTCATCATTCTCCAAATTAGTTGTCGGTTTTTGGAAAAGCTATAAGCATATTATTGTGTTATAAATTTTTGTCAATATTCTATTAAATTTTGTTCATATTTTAATTGTATATTTTCTTGATACCATAAATATGCATAATGTCAAGTTATTTAGATTACTTAGAATAAATTTTATTTTATGTAATATTTATAAGTTACTTTTATATCATTTTTTTTAATTTCTATTAACATAAATTATATATGTTTAGAATACTAAAATTATATATATTAACAATATCAACAAAATTTAACTTAATTTTGACAAGAATTAAACAATGGGGACCAAATTAAAAAATTTTATAACTATAAAGACTTATAAATTTTTAAATTTTAAAAATTTAATTAAAAATTAAGTAAAATTATAAGAATCTTAACCTTGATTTTCGTATAACAAAGTGTGGGGCAGGGCTTACATGAACTTTTGAGCGGGCACAAATCCCTGTATAACATGGCATCAAAAACTGATCATCTTCATCTCATCCTTCAGCTTGTTTGATAGTCCTTTAATTTTAAAAAATTAATCAAAATTTTTTTAATCCCTAATATTATTAATTTACCTAAAAAAATGTTGAGTTAAAACTAATTTTAATATCTTTATGTCATATTATTATTAATATTATTGATCTATTAATCTTAAATGTAAAAATAATATATTTATTCTTTACATGTAAGATTAATATAGACTAGTAATATTAAAAATAATATAGCACAAAGATATTAAAATTAGCTCTAACTTAATATTTTTTATTAAAAAAAATTAACCATGTTAAAATTTAGGAAAATTTTGATTGATTTTTTTTAAGTTAAAGGAGTAAAGTGAAACTAATCAAAATTAGGGGACAAAATTGGAACTTGAGTCAAAATTAATGGATTAAAAGTAATCTTTTGGTTTTATTTTATATTTTACAATGATTAGAAGATTCTAGAGTTATTATTATTATTATTATTATTATTATTATTATTATTATTATTATTATTATTATTATTATTATTATTTGTTAGCCAGATAACAAACTAAGAAAGGGGGTTGAATTAGTTTTCTTTTAAAAAATATGAAATTTTTTATAAATTTAAAAAATTGTTGTTTAGTTGTATGTTGAGAAAGGTTCTTATTTTTTAAATAAGTTAATTTTAATATAGGAGAATCTTAAGTTTGAAATCACTTAAAGATACTCTAAGGTTAATAGTAAAAAAGAATATAGGGAAGATCATGCATAGAATTTAGAGGTTCATATTAAAACTATGATCCTTTGTCCTCTCCTTAAGCAAAAAGCAAAAGAATTCACTAACTGGACTATCACAAAAAATATAACCTAGTAACCTTTTTCTAAGAGACCAACATACATCGTTTTTTTGCCTGTATACACTTGAAAATCCTATGAAGGATTAACAAATATTGCTTTTACACCACCTAGTATTTAAACAAGATTCCAAGAAATACACCAAATACAACACAAGAACATGGGCAATCACTAAAAATACAACCAGATAACCTTCTTCCAAAGAATCAATATACACCACTTTTATGTCAGTATACACTTGACAACTCTTATGAAGGTTCAACACACTTACTTTTACACCTCTTAGTATTACAAAATGAGAAACCTAGAAACCCCTAAAATAACTTGGACAACTACTAAAAATACACTTGGGTAACCTTACTAAAGGGATTATCATATACTGCTTTTATGCTAGTATACACTTGGCAAACCTGATGAAAGCTTAGCATACTTTGCTTTTACACTACTTGGTATTTAAATGGAAATACCGAAAAAAAATAAAAACACTACAAACCAACAACCCTTTGATTTGTATACAACAATCAATCTCACCAATTATCTATGATTTGTATACAACAATCAATATCACCAATTATCTATCCTAGGTTTCCTACTAAAAACCTAGATAAAATTGGATTGAGATGAAGAGAATTTAAGATACAATAAAATCATAAAAACTACCACCTCACATAAAGCATATGAAAGTGAAAGTGCAAGTAATAAACTCAAAAGAATAAATGTCCAACGCTGTCCCATGAGAAATGAGATGCTTTGAGAAATTGTAGAGGTGAAATTTTCTTCTAAAGTAAAATAGACAGATTTTCTACTTTGTAGGATGATGATAGGTAGCAAAAGGTTTTTGTCCATTGAAAATATTGTAAAAAGTCACTTTTTGTGATGTTCTCTTTGGCGAGCATATCCCTTGCCATTAAGGAGTGTGCCATTCACCTACCATTTGACAAAACGATTTTGTTTCATTGTCCACTCTTTTTTTTTAAATTTTTGGCACCTCAAAACAACGTTGTCTCACGTCTGCCCTTTTTTTTTATTTTTGGTTCCTTAAAATGGTGTGTTTCTTCCTTCCTTCAACGCACCATTTCGTTGCATCCTTTACCTCTTCTCTATGGCGAGCGGATCCTAGGACTCATGATGTTGTCAAGCCCCTAAGCAACAACCTAGAGCGATGAGAGAGAAAGAGAGAGAGAGCATCATCAGAGTAAAGCAAAAGCCACCATCTACCACTACTACACATTGTATTAGAGAGAATGATGGAGACGTACGAATAAGGCAGCCAAGAATAAGAGCATCGACTGAGACATAACACTAACCTTACAATCCCCATCACCATTGCTGTCGTCCAACCTCCGTTGCTACTCACTCCTATACAGGCATCCAACAAGGTAAGTCACGTCTTCTCCTATCCCTTCTTGGTTTTCCTTTGCATCTCTTTCTCAATCCTCCAAAAAATCCCCACCTATAGCGTTAAATTTGGAAATCGCATTCAGCTTGATTCTTATGCGTATCTTGTATAATTCTTAAGCATTCTTAGTTTGTGTCTTGATTCTCATGCCTGTGAAGAACCATTGAATGTATGAATTGATATAAAAATTTAAGTTTGTTTATCCCAAATTCCAAATTCCCCTAGAACTATTAAATTAAAAGGGTTTGATTACACAGAGGGAAGGCAAAGTTCCTTTTGAGCCTTTTCCTTCCTTGGTTATAGTTGTTTACATTACATTATCTGGTTGTTGCTCACTTCAATGGTTAAGGGTTGATTGTTTTATAACATCATGCTCATCTGCAGACTCGCTTATGATTCATTAACTTGTATGTGTAGGTCTTTAAGATTCAATGTTTTTTCCTGATGTAATTATGTGTGACTATAATTAGGTTCCATTTGAACTTAATATTGGGAACTATATCATGGGAAATTGGTTTTATCTCTTTACCTACACAAGTTGTGACTGCCTTACAAAGGGAGAGGCAGGTTAGTTTTCAATCAAAGCTTTATTCAATTACCATTTAACAATCGAATGGCATTTAACATTCAGATTTTAACAAAAATAATGACGTGATGTAAAATTTTTAGTTTACATCAAATTCTTTGGTTGTTTGGTTTTTTCCTCCAAATTCTTTTTGTAAGTGTTAAAATGGCAAATTAAAATGTGTTAAAGGTATTGGTTGTTGCCTAGTTGTTGTAGCTATGTTTTGCATATCTTAAGACATGTTTTCAAGTTAAAATTTGTGTTCTAAAAATGCTGGTTGATACCTGATTCTTTGGTTATGTTTTGGATGTCTTGAGACATTGTTTCAAGTTAAATTTTGTGCGCTATAGATACTGGTGGCTACCCATTTCTTTTAGCTAAGTTTTTGGTGTCCTAAGATATGTTTTCAAGTTAAATTTTGTGTCAAAAATGTTGGATGTGGTAGGGTTCTATTAGCCATGTTTGGTGTTTTAAATCTTTTTTCTATATGTTAAACTCCCACTTAGATAGCCTGAAAGTGGTTTGTTTTAACATGTTTTCTCTACCTTCTAATAGCATTTTGGCATGTTAAAGTTTTGATTTGTATATCTCATTTGTTAAGGTTTATTATCACTTATTTTCCTCATCTTTTGAAGAGTATTTTAGCATACTAAACCTTTGTTATAAGGATTGCATTAATGCCAATGGATTGGACAATCAATGCTTGTTTTCTTCAATCCAATCAAGTTTGGAATAACATTTATTCTTAGTAATTTTCTTTCACTTGGAAAGGTATGTACTGCTTTTGATTCTTTTATTTATCCTCCTGCTCCTTAGAAGCTTGTAGCTTGAAGTATCAACTATCATAAGATTAAAAATGAGGATGAAGACAGATTATATCTAGTTTTCTGCATTTGAAGTCACAATCTGTTAACATTGTGAAAGAAAATGTTGATAATGTTGATGGTTGACAAAACAAAAGTAAAAAGTAGGCAAGAAACTCCAACATTTTATGTTAGCATGGTTGACAAAATGGAAATTGTATTTCTTCAAGTTCCTAGCAGCTTGCTGAGGATGGTGGGCTTTGAAATTTTTTTGGAAGTGGGTTTTTGAAATTGTAATTCTATGCTTCTGCTTGCTCTGTAATGTTTATATTACTCCAACTTATTTTTTGGAACTCTATTTTGATAGGGTAGTAGGCACAACAATTTTCAAGATAGCAATTTTGCAATGCTATCTTGAAAACTGCTATGTCTACTAACATGTCAAAATACAGTTCCAACATTTGTTTATCACTTCTTTCGTGTTGTCTTGGTTATGCATTTTTTTTGTAGACTTTGGTGCTATCTTAGGATTGCAATGCTATCTTGGCAAAGATGATATTGCAATCATCTTAAAAGTGGCAAACTGACATTGTAAACATATAGGAATCTTAAGGTTATGTTAGGATTGGAAGAGAATGGCGATGTCTTAATTATGCATTGGTTTAGATTTTGGTATTGTCTTGGCTCTGTTTTGTTCTGTTGTTGCTGTCATGTTGGTTTCTTCCTACAATAGAGCTATTTTGAGACTAGATGGGCGCTGTTTCAGGACTAGATAGGAGTTGTCCTAGGTTGTTGACCTGTGACGTCTAGGTGCTATTTTCCTACTGCTTTCTTAATTTTTGGTTGTTGTTTTTATTGTTGTATGTCTATTGTTTTCTTGATGTCTGACTGCTGTTTTGCTGATGTACTCCTATTGTTTTGTCTATAGCTATTTTGTATTTTGGCCTTTGTCATTAGGATTGCAAGTGTACTACAATTTACATTTGAAATTGTACTATAATTTTATGTTTAGGATGACATTGTACTACTAAAGTGCTTTTGAATAAAATAAAAGAGTTTTTTTCATTGAATTGCTCAAACATTTACAGCTTTGTACATAATGACAAAAAGGATAATGTGCCTCAAAATGTGTCATTACTCATTTACAAGATTATGTTACAAAATGCATCATTCCTCATTTATAATTGTGAAAAAATAAAGTCCAAATTCTTCATAGATTGCCACCACCAAAGTTCGATTCTCCGAGAGAGATTGACCCTTCACCTTGGTCCTTTATGTATAACACAAAAAGAGGATAAGTTACAAAACACCCAATAATCTACAATAAAAAGTGAATCAAGCCTCTTTAAAATTCTCACCATTACAAATCTCGTAAAACTAAATGGATTTTCTAGATGAACTTGACTTGAAACTCCAATATCCTGCAAGAAAAGTACAGAAACATTAAAGACGTCATTCCATAACTCTGATATAACTCAAATTATAGTACTCATTGTGGATTGGTCACTTTAAGAGACTATGACGGTTGGTTGTCACATGAACCTTGAAACATTTTTCTTCGTACGTCATTGCTCAACCCAGCTCTTCATTCACTTCTTTCTTTTAAGTCCAAACCTCTTCTTGATGCCGATTGGTTGCGACACCCTAATGGCATTAAGTGGAATAAGATCATCTTGAAGCTTGTCTGTTCCATGCATTTTCCCCTAGCGAAGTGTCATTACTTTCTTCGTTACTTTATGTATAACCAAGAAAATTAGAGAGACTTCCTCATGGTTACCTATAACTTTAGATGCTAACTTCACAAAATCTTGACAAAGGGATCTATATTGAAGCGTGTAACCCAATTTTGGGTCTTTCTTGACTTATTTTCCCTTAATATCATATATATTCCCAGTTCTAGCCTCCTTTATCCACCTATTCAATATATACATATCAAGAAGCTTTTTGACATAATTGATGTCGAACACTTTTAAAGCATGACAACATAATATTCCAATGCTCTCAAATCGCTTACAAGTACAAGAAGTTGATCTTTCCTAAGGATGAAATAACACTTTCCACTCTCCTCTGTGGTCAACCATGTCAATGACATACTCAATCAATGGCTTATATTCCCTTCTTGCTTTTACACAACAAGCATCCTTCAAGTAAAATTAAATTTGAAATATATAAAACATGGTAGGCGTGTATACTTCTAAAATTTGCTTCAACATGGGCGAGCTTGGATTATGCAATCTCTGCAACCTTTCTCTTACTTGAAATTCACATTTCAGCTCATTATATCTCTTGTCTTCCACTACTCGTTCGAAATGTTTAAAAAATTAAAGAATATCAACATTTAGATTCAAGCACCTTTTGGCATCTGCATTCAAGCTTTCACTGAGTTGCATACTCTATATGCTTATAATGTAAATACTCTCCTCATATAACAAGCTGCCTATTTCTCCTTTTAGGCATAAACTGCTCCTATCCACATGTTTTTCTCGAACATTATAACAAGAGAGTAACTAACTCCAAGCCTCTTTGAACTCTGTCTCTTCCTCGTACTCGTACATGCAGGCCTTGAAGTCTCATAAGAAATATGACCCATGCTTCATTAAATTATCCAAGTGCTTGATGTCGTTTTGCATCAAATGCCATGTGCGCAGTCAATGGCAAGTGTCAAGCAGAACTTCTTGTAGGGCCTTTGCCATTGTTTGATTCTGGTTTATAAAGATCATCTGAGGCCTTTTATGATTGTGGCCTCCAAAAACATCTCAAATAACCACTTGAAAGATGTTGTTGATTCATCATATAATAATACAACCCCAAAAATAACTGCTCCTCTATGATGATTGAATCCTAAAAATAGATCAAGCGGTCTATGTGCATTGTTAGTGCAGTATGTCATGTCCAAAGAGACAACCTCACCAAAGTGGACGTAGTCTAGTAGCATCCTTGCATCGGCCCAAAATATGTTTGTTATTTGTTCCTCTACATCCATCTGATATAAATGAAAATAAGACGTATTGGCCGAGAACTGCTCTTGAAAATAACCTAGTAAACATATTTAAAGTTTGCAAATAATTTTTCTGATCTAAATGCATATATCTAATATTCACTCGCCCCCCGACATGCTTGCTCATAAGTGCAAAACTGGTTATTTACTGGATCCCAGAGTCATCAGCCATCTCAAGTTCACGTGCTTAGATATCGAATATGTGTTATTGACATGCCAGCATGTGTGTAGTTTCTGCAAGGTGGAGTACATGATTGTGCTCCTCTATCAAATCATTTACTATCAACTTCCCATTTAAATGGCCAAGCACAAGTCTTGCTTTGCAGTCAATTCTTGTCTCACGTCTTGGATTAATTACTAAATGAGCCCTCTTGTCTTTTTCTTTTACCCCTCCTTTACAACATACAAATCGATAAAAAGTTATTGACCCATCCTTTTTACTCTTGTTTGCAAAATCTTTTCTAACTCCAAAGCCCACTTTACCACCATAATGAGACCAAAATTTCCAAGCACTCTCTATGCTATCAACTACCATCTCTACTTTAGGCTTCCAATCAAGCTCCATATCAATATTTTTCCTGTAATACATGGAAAAAAAATTATGATATACAATTGTAAGCTATAACTAATATTCATAACTCTAAGTGTTCTAGAAAATAGGTCTTTAGGTGCAAAACTTGTTTAAAATTTTTAACTTTTTAGGACACCATTGTATCTTTTAGTTTTTTAGAGTAATTGATAAAAAACAACAATATTAAGCAACCTTTTTTCTTCTTTTATTTTTAAAATCTAAAAGTTGCTTTTGAAAAATATTATCAAATTAATATTATTGTATGAAAATGAAAATTAAAAAATTTTTATGGGAAGCTAGAGATAAAATTAGCCTTCAGATTGAATCAGATTTTGCTGGAGAGGCTATATTCATTTGAAAAATTTTGTTTCAATAGGAAATACTAGATAAAAAAATAACAAAAGTGAGTATTTATAAATACTACAAAAAATAAATCTCTATCCCCATACTTAGTATTGTAGCTTATATCCCTTCCCAATATTTTTTTCATACATAAAAACAACATTCACTCCTTATCTAAAACTCAAGATAAATTTTTTTTCCAACTAAAACCCAATCTAGTTACATATTTGGGACTAAAATGAGAACCATACAGAATATCCATTGCAAACATAAATTTTATTGGGACTTAAATGAAAGAAAAAAAGTATATTCTCATTGAGCAAATGCAAATTTCCCCTTCAAACGAAAAGCCACCATACATGTTACACGTTTGCCAGAAGACCACGACTGTAGTAGAGAAACAACAACGCAGCATAGGAATGGCCGAAAACGCAGCTTAGCTGTGGAAAATCATGTCATAAATTGGCAGAAATGGGATGCAGCTTCTGTTTTGTTTTGATATAATTGGCCATTCTACACGAGAAATCTTCGTCAAAATGCATCATATTGTCCCTTTTTTTTTGTTCATCGGCCAGTGTGAAATGCACCTTTTTGTTTAAGTGCTAAAGCATTGCATTTTAACATCTCAAAACGTGTCATTTCACTAAACGAAACGGCATCGTTTCATTGAATGACAGGCAAATGGCACGCTCCCTAATGGCAGGGGATCCGCTCGCGTTCTCTTTGTCTTGAATAAAGTCAAACTTCTTCTACACACAAGCCAAAAATCCATTTTCTTCTACTCTCTCTATTCTTGAGCAATGTGTGTGCAAATGTGAGAGAATTGTCTTTTCCTTTCTGGTGTGAGTCAGACACAATGCACCTACTGTTTTTACTTTTGCAAAGTGTTATATTTTCGCTTATGTAAGTTAATTTCTACAGATATGGGCTTTACGTATTGGACCAAAATACTCGCCAAGTTTCATATGTGAAAAACAGGCTTCTTAAAAATGATATAGGCTAAGAGTATTTTGAGCCTTTTTCTTAGAAGTCTTGCTTAGTTTTCTAAAAACAACCAACGCAAAGATTTTGCTATCCATTTGAAAGGCTTAACATATGTGGGGGCAAGATTGATTTTTCACAAAATAAATTTCTATTATAAAAATACATTTTTCTTATAAAACCCATTAATAAAAATATTTGGAAAGAAATCCTCTAAATTATATTTTTTGTAAAGTGCAGTGTAATACTTTTACTCATTAACTTGAATGAGGGTTAATGTGTAATTTAAAATATTTTTTTTACATATTAATCACGTATGCAGGTTAATGTGTAAAATATTACACTTCAACACTTTACAAAAATTACACTATCTATTCTCAAAATATTCCAACAATATCAATTGAGAATGAGCCAATTTAGATAGACTAAAATAAAATTTCAATTTCTTTTAATTTATAAAATTTTAATTTTGTCTCCTTAGTTTAAAAATAGATAATACTATTTTCTTATAGTTTGTAGAATAAGCAAATTTAACTGAATTTCCAACTTAAACGTTATTTAGTTGCCCAAAAGCATTAACCCTTACAAATTTAATATTAAAGTTAGCACACTAATAAATTAAACTACAGATTTTGGAACAGAAATGGGAGTAAGAAAGTAAACAAGGTTATTCCCAAAAAAAAAAAAAACAAGAGGACAAGATTACCTACTTTTAAATAAGGGAGGCCAAATTAAAATGTTTATGAAATCAAAAGAATACCGAAAAAAAATACTGCCTTTCAATTTTCACGCAAGCAGAAAGGAGTGGTAAAAACACCATATCGCTGATATAAGAGTTTAAAAGGAAAATCAAATTAAACTAATAGTATGGATTAGACTAGATGATAGCCATAAAACCTCACCTAGTTTGCTAAATTCCACTCAATCAAAATACAATATAAGTTTAAAAATAAAAACTTGAATAAAAAATTATTTTAAAGAAAAAACCTAATTGAAAGTGGATAGGACTCGAAATTTTTTAAAATTGGATCGGAAGTTCAAAAGTTTGATTAATTTTTTTAAAATATTAGTTTAACAAAATAATTATATATATTATAATATGAAAATAATAAAAATAGTTTCATTTAAATTTAATATTTTTTATAAACAAAAAAATTAATATTTCTTACTTTATTTCATTTTATAAAAATATATTATATGTACAATTATATTTAATTTTTTTATGACTTATGTATAATTTTATTATAAAAAAATTATACATAATACATTATTAATTCTTATATTTTAAGTTTATAATTTATAAATATTATACTATATTTTACTTAAACTTATATTAATATAAATAATTAATTTATTTTTTAATAATTTTTAAATTTAGACTGAACCAAAAATTTTTTTGGTTAATTGAGGCAAATCCAACCAAATAATTAATATTAGAAACGGCTGGGACTCAAGTTCAAACCTCACATTTTTATGTATATAAAAAAATTCAATCCATTTTTCTAAGTTTAACCCGTGATCACATCTAATATGGATTTGATGTTGATACCAGAAGGGATTAATAGATGAGCAAATATGGAATTTAAAGAAAACCTTCCATTCATTCGCGAAAATGAAAACCAGAAACACTCGCTATATACACTTTAGTTGGAGAAAAATGATCGGAGATAAACAGCAAAGTGAAATTCAGTGATACCATTAATTCGATTATTACCAACCCATAGCAACTTATTCAGCGGGATGCATGGGAGAGAGCAGAACTCAGTTTAAGACAAAATGGTACCTAGAATCCACATAGCTTTCAAAGTCCCAGAGAAAAGAACCAAAAGTGACAGCCTCTAAAACAAGTCTCTTCAAACCACCAAAGCTAATTTTGATTCTTTCATCTTTTGAAGAATCAATTGCCCCCTCAGGCGTTACAACAATTCCCGGTCTTCCAAACAACGCGCCTGTGTGCTTCTCAATGATGCTGACAGCCTCTTTGGATCTTATTGTGGCAAATCTTTGAAGTGTCTCACCATCAAAGGACATCACATAGTTACGCAACCTGGATACCTTTATCCCATAGCCAAATCCTTCAGGACTGAAGCCATCACCAGGCCCAGAGGGAACTTCAGGATGGGACTCAGCTTGAGAGGATTCCTCTACGTCCATGGATCTTCTTGTATCATCCATGATGGCTTGTTGTACTATATTCTCTTCTGCATGAGGTAGAATTTTCATTGTCTTCTCCAGCTGAAACCTTTGGTCAACCCGCTTAAGAAAGTACCCATACATGACAGATGCCGCATAGACCTGTCCTACTCTGATTTTGCTGATCTGAGCAACTGATGTTGAATCATTTAATCGGTTCCCCAGAACGAGGGCCAAGTGGTTTTGGATCATTTCATAGGCTTCAGGTGAGTGAAGTTGCTCAAGTTTTGCATCTTCACTTGGCCATGAATCAACTTGACCAGAAGTACCTGGGGAGATGGAGGGTATTAAAGCAATATTGGCATCCATGAACTTCTGCACCACCAATGCATACAAGATCTCTTCTAGAGCTTTTCTTCTTTCACTAGCCTTAACCTCCGCAATTCTTCTGGAAATGTCAAGAAGCTAAAATAATGATCAAAATCCCACTAATTCAAAACTACAAAAAGTTTTGATAAAAAGAAACAAAAAACAGAAAGTAGATTAAGCCCATTTGTATGGGCCTATGTTAATAACAAAAGTGCTTGTATTGAAAAAAAATAATTCTAAAATGTAAAATGAACGTTTAGATTTATTTTTTGGAGAAAAAAAAAGAGCACTAAAGCAAATAAAAAGCTCAAACAAGGCTTTTTAGCTCAAAATTTAGTTGGATAAAATGATCCTGAATGAATCTACAAAGTGCCAACTTTTATCCTGTTCCTAATTTGTTGGTCCTCAATATCTGTCATTTCTCCTCTTCTTCCTCCCTATATACTCACAATATAGGTTCATAGTAGGAACTGTAAAACTCTAGTATAAGTCAATGTTGATGCTGGATCATTTTCAGAACATCGTACCTAATTGTGTACTATGTACATGTTCTCCATATTAACAATACTAACTGCCTATTGATGCTTTCTCAGATTCCAACTCTCACCTGATATCACACTCAGACAATTTTTTCTCGTAAAACATTGCCTTTACTGTCATTGCCTATCATCTCAAATTTCAGGCATACCTTCTAAGGGAATCAGGAACATTTTTTAATCTAAAAAGCTTATCCAAACCAGCCCTAGACCTCCAACCCAACTTCTGGGGGAACCAAAATTCTTTCAAATTTACAGTCACCATTCAAAGTATTGAGTTCTTAATTTATTATTATCATTTTCTAAATAATTCATTAAATATAATTCAGCAAGATTACTTGGAAAATGGTAAGTAATGCAAATTTTTTAAGAAGACTTTGTACAGTCTCTATTTATCATGTTGGCTTCCTAAAAAGATCTTTCTATTTCAAAAAGAAAAGCTGCTTTTAAGTCATCTAGTCACCTTTAACACACACAACAATCTCGACCCTGCCATGAGATATAAAGGAAAGTTCCAGCATTACGTAGACAGGACTTCTATATCAAAGAACCTATGAATAAATTAAAATACTAGAAAAGGGTCAAATTCACATTGAGGGTGATGGGGACTAGGGATAGTATGGGATATCCCTAGAGTAGTATGGGCTAACCAAATCTCACATCAAATATTATAACATGTTTGATGGGGTACTTAAGTAGCTTGGTTCTTCTTTCTCAACGACTAGCTTTTGAGAAAAGGTCTAACTAGTAGAGGTTGGCTGTGGTAGAGTGAAGCAATGTCAAGTGATGTGTCACAAGTGTAGTTGCTGAGATGTTAACTCTTTAGAGACGGTGCTATGATAGGGACTAGGAATAGTATGGAATGTTCCTTGGGTAGTATGGGCTATCCAAATGTCACTTCGAGTAGTATGGGATACTTAAGTGGCTTCACTCTTCTCCCTCAACGACTAGCTTCTAAGGGAGGGTTGCCTAAGTCACTTGGGTTCCATCACTAGGACATAAAAGTTTATCCCCGTCTTCAAACTCACTAGCACTAGTCATTGGCATAGCTAAACACAATGAAATAGGTCTTCAGTTTTATCTGAACCAGATCCATCATATGAGAAGACAACCACATACCAGAGGAAAGAAGTATAAAGGTACACTCATGAGAAGGTAATCAGTTACAAAATATCAAACATCACCAAGTATGGAACAAACCTGTATAAAACTATGTCAGTGCTTGAAGCAGAAGGCCCTTCCTTTTGTTTATCAGCATCACGGTCAATTTGGAGCTTTTCAAGCTGCTGCTCTACTGCAGCAGGCACAAGATGCGGGTGACTTATCAAGATCTGAGAAAGAAATTGCCCAATTGGAGACTCCAACTGAAGTGGAGCAATATTGTTGCTTGATTCAGATGACTCAGGAAACGATGATGCAGCTCTAACTACTAAATCTCTTCTACTTCCAAGGACCAGTCCCCCATAACCTTGCTTGGGGTTAGACACAGAAGTGCATAACTGCCAAACATCAAGGTACGAGAATAATCAGAACGAATGAAACTGATCTCTCATGCATGCAATATTAGTAGGCTAATGCAGTAGAAGCACACATACACCAAATCATACATATCTGATAATACACGCATGCCACAATCATATCATTGTTCCTTTTAAGTTCTAGCAAGCAACTTCAGCCAAACGACGAGGCAATGGCAGATTGCCCCATGGTTTTCCCTCTTTTTCAGCAGTCAACAAAAAAACGCAGTGCAATACATGTGTTGAACAACAAATTATCATAAGAAAACATTTAGAAAAAGAAAAAAGAAAGTATACTCTCGAAGGACCATTAATAACATCATAACCACTGAACAAGTATTTACAAATATTAACAATCAAACTTGCTATAGTTATGTAGCATGATAAACAGAACCTATAATTCCACCAAATATTCATACACAGAATGGAGGGCAAAAGAAAGAAAGTGAAATCTTAATTTTGATTCTATCACTGATTTAGATTTACATCTAACTTTTTAACTCTAAAATATGTTTAGATTAAAGAGGATAGATGTGAAAGAAAGAAAGAAAAATGTTAGATTTAAATATAAATGAAAGAAAATGTCAATAATAAATTTTCATTTCCCTTCTTTTCCTTTCCATTCTCCATTTCTCCTCAATCCAAACATGTCCTAAAATTCAGAATCAGAACGCCAAAAAGGGATTTCCATACCTTACTAGAGAACTGAGAATTGGAATGAAACCGTGCAAAACCAGGTCTATTGGACGCTAATATGCTAAATCTTCCAAGGTAAAAAGATGGTTTGCGTGAACACCCAGATGATCCGACGACAGTAGCCGCCGCCGCCGCCGCCTCCATTCTCAGCTCTGCGAGGCCAAGAACCGTTGAATTAACAGAGAAAACGAAGATATCTACCAAAAAAAATGCAAATTAACATTTAAGAAGTATACCTCTGAGGATAGTAGAGATTGAGGAGAGAGAATATGGTTGTTCGAGAAAATGGAAACAGCTATATTGTATATTGTAAATAAGGTTCTACGGAGAGGAATGTTGATAAATGATATGATATCTTGGATGTACTGCGGGGTCTAGGGCAACGCCAAATTCAGTAGTTATTTTAAAATATAAAAATTATTCTTATTTTATATTTAAAAATTAAAAAAATTGGTATGTATTTTAAAATAATAAATTAAATTATTTAAAAAATATTTAACTTTCATTCTTATACTATCTACTAGTTGAAAACATAAGCGATGCACGTATTTGATTTTTATAGTACGTAGATATATAGAAGGTAATTATTACAATAGTTTATATTATTACTAAAAATATTAAAGGCAGAAAGCATAATTTAAAAATCAATTTTCCAGTCCATCGTATGAATTAAAATATTATATTGAAACACTAAAATAAATGATGACTATACTACTAATACTACATTAATTTTAATAAATTTTAATTAAATGAGTTTCATAACACATAAATTAATGTAAAAAAAGGTAGCAAGATTTAAAATCCTAAACCTATAAAAGAGTAAACATCAATACAAATAG
This sequence comes from Senna siamea, assembly GCA_031216115.1. NCBI lineage: Eukaryota > Viridiplantae > Streptophyta > Magnoliopsida > Fabales > Fabaceae > Senna > Senna siamea. Next base: position 19,502,969 of record CM062363.1, on the reverse strand, counting down.
TCTCTAATGTTTGAAATGCAAACATTTTATTATATGATGTTGACCGTTAGTTTTACAAAAACGTTATTATATTTCGTGATGACAGAACGAGACAGCCTAATTACTCATACAGAGTTACAACTTTTATACTCCTTCATTTTAAAAACTTATTCCTTTGTTGGTGCTTCTCTCCTTTATTAATTATGTGCTTTCGTTAGTGGTTCTATATTTATTGACTGTGCATTGTTGCTTTCCTATAAGCTTGCGTTCGTTCCCTATTTGGTTTATATATATTTAATGAAAATATTTGACATGTCCTTCATAATCTTTTTTTAATTATTAGTTGTATAATTTTTAGGATAACACACACAAACAAAGAGAAAGGAATTTGTGCAAAAAATAAAATCCAATTACTTATAATAATATATTATCATTCTTATTACTTTACAAACTCAATATTTAATAGCCGTGTATCAAACTCAAATAAAAAACAGAGAAAGCAAGAGATAAATAATTATCTAAAACCCACCCATACAACAATTTCCTAGTTTGTGATGAAGTGGGTTCAGTGTACTGGTTTACAGCAATTTGTTCTCATTATTTGTCCACAGATAAAACTAATTATAATTATTTACTATCCATTTGAAAATTGATTAGTTTATTTTATTTTATTTCATTAACTATCCACTCAAAATATATTATTGAAATATTAATTTAAATTTAAATGTACTTTAAATAATTACAATGATGTATAAAAAAAATAAATACTGAAAACATTAGAATTTATAATTTGGGTTGACATAATATGCTATTTCTTTTAAACTAATCCAAATATATTATTTAATCAAATTAGAAATTAAAAATATATAAAATATGTGATCATTTAATCAGTTTAATTTAAACATAAATATGAATAAAATGTTAGTTTTATATACTACTTACTAAAATATTTTTAAATATTGAAACTTTTATAATTAAAAATTAAACTTTAAATATGGAAATAGAAGAAACCAAACACGCAAGGAATATTTTTGGAAAGAGATCCCCTGAAGTTCCAAGGTCTCTGACATTCCTGAAGTTTCTTGAATCTGAACCGCTCATTCATTCAACGGATTTCATGCTGCCACGTCGGACAATGGAAGGCAAAATGCACCGTTTTCACTTACTCGAAACGATGCGTTTTGCATCACTTTTTTTGCCTTCTGAATCACACGAAATGCAGCGTTTTGGACCTGCTTTTTTTGCTTCACATTTCTGCATTTCCAGAAAACGCCATTTTTGTCATTTTTGATATTCTTGCTTCATCCACATGATTCACTTGCATTTTCTAGGAATGAGAAGTCTCTTGTTGCTTTCATGCATTAATGGAGATGAGGTGGGTTTTATTTCTGCCAAGTTTTCACTTCAACTAATGTGCATCTCAAACATCCTTAATTCATTAGTGTATAGCTCTCAAAATATCTCAAACGTCCTGAATTTTTGCCTTTTTTACTCTGACAAGTTGTGTGACCAACTCCAAGTTCTAAACTTGCTTTTGCACTAGAATATTTCTAACAAACATGAGACATGAAAAATGCAATAGTTTTAAAGACAGATCAGAATTAAGCATTTTAAATTTTTAAATCAATCAACTACATTTTATTTTCATTAGTGTATAGTTCTCAAAATATGTCAAACATCCTGCATTTTTGCCATTTTTCTTTCTCAAACGTCCTGCATTATATGAGCTCTTACTTCTCAAAATGTAAGAGCTCTCGTCAACTTGCATCCGTTAGAATCAGTTAACTGTTAAGAAGGCAACTTGTTCTTAGTTAAAAAAAAATGTCTTGTATAGTTAAGAAATTGTCAACAAAACTATAGTTTGAGTAAAAAAATTGCTTAAACTGTGGGAAAATGTAAATAGTGATTATTGGGTTTTTGGTGGCTGGTCATATCTAGAAAATTTTCAAAGTGAATTTTTTTTGTTATTTTTATTGTCTTAAATTTGTTATATTGAGTATATTTTTTATACTATATGTATATGCATTCACAATTTTTATTATGATTAAAAATGCATTTTCAATAACTTAATTACTACTCATTTTCTTTATGGTTAATAACTTTCATTAATTCTTAGCTTAAATTTATCATGTCTTGTAGTGAGGGAGCGAGGTTCAACCTTTGCATCTAATGAAAATGATAATTTAGACATGGTTTGGAAACCAAAATTGGGAATGGAATTTGATAGCCGAGACAAAAGTTAGACATTTTGGAATGATTGCAGTAGAAAAATTGGTTTTGAAGTAAGGAAATTATACACAAAAAAGAGAGAAAAAGATGGCTCAATCACTTCAGCTAGATTGCTTTAATGCAAAGGAGTAAGAGCAATAGATAAAAGAGATCATATAACTGTAAAATCCAAACAAGAAACAAGAACAGAGTGCAAAACTAGAATGGGTTTCACACACATGAATGGAAAATTTAGAATCTCTAATTTAGTTGAAGAGTGCAATCATGTTCTTTATATTTCAAAAACAACCCATATGTTAACCTGTCAGCATAAGATTTTGGAAGTTCAAGCACATAAGATTGAATTAGCTGGTGATTCTAGATTGCAACAAGAGCGTCATATGAGCTTTTTAGTAGAAATGCAGGTGAAAGAAATAATCTTGGCTACACTCATTTAGATAATAAGAACTATCTTCCTACTATAAGACAAAAAATTTTGATGTACAAGGATGCCAATTGTTGTCTAAGATATTTCCAATTAAGAATAGGTATTAAAAAATTCATCATTTTACCATGTTTATCGTATGGATAATGAAGAATAGATAACTAATATATTTTGGCTTGATGCTAGAATGCTCTTAGATTATGATTATTTTGGTGATGTGGTCTCTTTGTACATAACATATTTTATTAACAATACACATAAGGCACTTGATATATTTTTAGGATTCAATCATTTTAGAAGAGTGGTGATTTTTGGAGCTTTGTTATTGTATGTTGAGACAACACTCTCCTTCAAGTGACTGTTTGAAATATTTTTAGAAGCACATTTACAAAAGAAACCTCAAACCATATTCACTAATCAAGATCAAGTAATGGCTAAAGCATTACTAGAGGTTATGCCTGAGGTTAAGCATAGATTATGCACTTGGAATTTGATGCAAGATGGCATCAAACACTTGGTCAACTTAATGAAACATACGAGACTTCAAGACATGTATATACGGATATAAAGATGAGACACGTAGATGAGTTGGAGTAGACTAGTGACATAATACAATGTCCAAGGGAACACATGGCTCACATCAGTATACACTTTGAAGGAGAAATGGGTAGCCTATTTATGAAGCGAGCTTTCACACTTGGAATGCAAAGCACTCAACTCAATGAAGGCTTAAATGCATATTTCAAAAGATGCTTGAAGCCAGATATAAATATTATTCAATTCTTCAAACACTTTGAAAGGGTTGTGGAGGATAAAAGATATGATAAATTGAAGTATGAGTTTGAGTAGGGAAAAAAGCTTCCAAGTTTGAGATATGCATACCACCTATGCTAAAAAAAGTTGGAGAAATCTACACTTCTACGATATTTGACATGTTTCAAAATCAGTTTGACATGTTCCAAGCTTGTTTTATAAAGCATAGAAATGAATCATTCTTTGAATATGTGATCAATGCGGTTGATCGAGAAGGTGAATTCAAAGTTTTATTTCATCCTCTTGAAATGGCATTGTCTTACAGTTGTAGAAAGTTTGAGTATTTTGGTATATTGTGTTGCCATGCCTTGAAGGTGGTTGATGCCAACAAAATAAAAATTATTCCTGATCAATACATATTGAAGAGGTTGAAAAAAGATGCTCACAGTGGTGCTATAGAAGATGTTAAAGGAAATGAAGTTGTGGAGAATCCTAAGTTAGCTCGCATGCTATGATATAGACAACTTTGCTCTAAACTTGTCAAGTTAGCATCCAAAGTGGCTAATTCTAAACAAGAATTCTTATTGGTTACTAAAGCTGTGGAAGAATTGAATAAGCAAGTCATAGAGTTTTGGCTGAGGACAAAAGATGTAAGCAATGAGAGGGATGATCCTATTATACCCATTAGCCAATCCTCGTCACAACCAAGAGGGATCAAGAAAAGACTTGACCTTAAAAGGAAGAAATTTTCTAAGAGTGGGTTCAACTTCAATCTAAATCTAGGAGGAAAAAGGTGCCAAGTGTCACAAATTTCCAAAGTCAAAGATCTATAATAAGTTGGTGCAAGAACACATCTCTTTGTCATTAATTGTCACTGCTATTTTTGTAAAATAATTCATACTTCTTCTTTTGGTTTACTTGTAGGACAATGAAGTTGTAAATCAAGTTAACTTCAAGGGGTTTCCAGGATATGTCAATCAAGTGAACTTTGAGGTTCCTCAAGTATGTGAGAATCAATTTAGTTTTACTATATTTTTTTATGGTAAGGTCAAATAAGCATTAACTTGTTAAAATATTTTAGTACTTTCATGGATTTAAGAATTTTATAACTTGTTCTTTGTTTTTTTTGTAATTAGGAGCCTCTTGACCATTCTACACAGTCCCTTGAAGGATCAAAGTTTCATATGCTACACATTTGTTTGTATATGTTCTACACAGTTGTGTGTATATGTCATTTGGTTTGGATGGTCTTCTTGTTTGTTCATTTTTCAAGGACCATCTAAGTTAATGCTTTTAGTAAGATTTGGACCTTTTTAGTTACTATGCCTTTTTTCTTGCTAATTTTTACCATTTAGTATTTGATATTTTATCCCTGTATTCATGTACCTAATAACATATTTCCTTTCTAATGATTTCTTTCTGCGAGTAATTGTAGTATTTCTTTCCCACATAAATTTCCTATTTATATGTTTATTGTTTATTAATATGAGCAATTACTTTCTCTACAAATTCTCAGGTCACACATAATATGTTAGCTCTTCAATCAGATTAGAGCTTCTGTGGCTATCTGTTCATGCAGTTTGTATAATACAAAGTGAATGAAAATTCTAGATAGTAAAGTTGAATAAAATCATATTTTATTGATAGAAATTGTTAATTACAATAGATAAAACTCTTCCAATAAAATTCAATTTATAAAACTCTGAACTACAAAATTTCATCCCCATTACAAAATCTCATCCCAATTACAAAACAATAGTAAAATAGTAGTAAAACAACAGCAAAACAAAACCAAAATAGTACCAAAATCTATGGCAAGACATAACCAAGACAGCACCAAAATCTAGAACAAGATAGAACCAAGACAACACCAAAATCTGCAGCAAGAAAGAACCAAGACAGCACCAAAATCTACAAGAAGATAAAACCAAGACAACATCAAAATTTGATGTAAGACAGAACCAAGATAGCACCAAAATTTGTATATAATTGAGCAGAACCAGTGTTACAATTTATACAAATCATAGAATCAATATATCAATAAGCAGAAGCATGATATATGACTAAGTACAGACTGCAAAAATATATAATTCGACGTGCTTCAGGAAAACATATAATTCAACATAAACATTATGTATAACCAAGTAGACATACAAATGAAAAAGACCTACCTATGTCCATAATTCTTAGTATGCATCAAAATATTTTTCTCACTTCCCGCATGAAGAATTTCCTTTATGCTGCCAAAGGAATTATTAGACAAAAAAATGATAGATACAACTTATAAGTTAACTTTTTAGAATTTTAAATGTTCAAAGCTTCAATTGAGGAAGCAAATGGCACAGGTAACAAATAAATCGAAACAAAGCATTCAACTATAATCTACTAATAAATATTAGCAAGGTTTGAGATATAATTATTCGATGAAGACAATGGAAAATTAAAGGAGAAAAATAAAAAGGAAAGAAAAGGAATTCATACATCAATATATGGAAAGATTTCAACTTCAAGACTTCAAAGCACTATATCAGCGTATTACCTATAGCATTTGTTTCATTTGCCTTATAAAACAAAAAATACATAAAATGATAGAATTATAAACAACTTGAAGGGATATGACTTTAATTAAACATAAGTTACATTTTAAAATGGTGAATTTAAAATGACATGACTTTAAATATGAAAAGTGAGGGAAAAACTATATTTTAAAAAGCTGAGTTTAATAAATATTACATATGTATTTTTAAGAGTACTTTAGATATAAAAATTTGTATACAACTCACATTTTTATAGTACATGGAAAGATCAGTGTATAACTTTCACATAGAACATTTATTTTCTTTGCCTCAAAACACAAAATTATATATAAAAAGATATGAATTTTAATATGGAAAGTTAAATTTTGAAAAGGTAAAAAATACATATGTAAGGACATGACTTTAAATAAGGTGAGTTAATTTTGAAAGGACAAAAAATAGATGTGAAGGGATATGATTTTAATAAAAATCACATATGAGAGGATATGACTTTAAATATGAAAAGTTACATTTTGAAATGATAAAAATATATATGAAAGGGTATTTTAGGTATAAAAATTTGTAAACAAATCATACTTTTATTGTATAGTAGATTGTAAGTTATAACTTTCCATTATGATACTATTTTACTTTTTTATTTTATCTCCTCTTCTCACGTCATATATTTTATATTATATAAAATATAAGAGTCATTATAATATATTAGAAGTTTTTCATATACAAAAGTACTTTTCAATTTTTTCTTTAATTTTTAAATATAAAAAATAATTATTATATTTTAAAATAATAAATTAAATAATAGGTAGTTATTTAATTTTCTCTCTTTTTAATAACTTTTTATTATTCTTATTTTCTCTCATGTCCTTACATCACACATTTTATTTTATATTTTATATATTGTGTAATATATAATTTTGGAGACCACTTACCACAAGACCTTAAAATCATTATAATACAGATATAACTATTATAATAATTTGGGACTTCTTGTTAGTTTTAAAAATTATAAACTAACACGTATACAATAAAAAATAAATTTAAAAAATCACGTAAAGCGAGTGAATGAGTGGAAGAATAAGAAGTTAAAAATTTATTCCAAGAAAAAATCAAAAGCAAGGGCTAGACCCAAATTATTTTCACTTGGCCTCAAAATGAAAACAATGTTCACTAAAGAAGAAATCAAAAAAGTTGTCTTTAGCATTTGAGGTCTCAAAGCCTCGAGAATGATGGTTATCTACTTGTTTTTACCATCACAACTAGGACACCATTAAAGAGAGCATTAACAGGTTTATTCACTCTACTTGGCACACTACTAATAGTATAAATGATTTCAATTGTACCAATATTGTGCTTAATCCCAAAGTGAAAAAGCCTGAGTTCATTAACTAGTTTCGACCCATTTCTCTTTGTAATGTTTCTTACAAAATTATTTCAATTAGTTTTTCCAATTTTTTATCATTCTAACTAATTTCTTACAAGACCAGTTCACCAATTTTCAATGAGATTGGTCAGTTTGATCTAATTTTTACGACAATAAATTTTTTTTATTGTTGTTGCTAAGTACACAAAATTATTGACAACGCCATTTTTTTCCTTTGACCATTTTAAAACTTTCATAAAGCTAAAATCAAATACAAACAGTATAAAATTGATGATGAGAAAATATAATGAGAAATTAGCTTTAAAAAAATTGAACTTACTTTAAAGTTTTGCCGAGTCTAATGTTAGAATAACGTAATGATGTCCAAACAACTAAAAAATTTGATAATAAGGCTGACACAAATGTAAAGACAGACACTAGTTCAGCATGAGCTTTTCTTCCCAAAGCTAATTTCCATACAATACCAGAACCATTCAAATTAGTATCATTATTTACAACTTTGACGAAACAACTGTGATTTTTCACATTATCCTTTGTACTGCAACGCATCAATATATTTAGGGCATCAAATTTAATTGTCAAATAACCACTTTCATTTAGAGGATGCAAGAAAAGGACAAAAGGTAAGGTAATACTACAAGAGAATTTAAAACTTCAACTTACAACTAATTTATCTTGCTCAAGAATAGCCTAACATATGAGAGTATAACATTATAACAGAATAGTAATGGACTAAAAACGATAATTAGTCATATCATGGAGTGTATGACATATACATTAATCATCTTGATTTTTAAGGCAAGCAATTATCATTACATTTCAAAGATATTTATCCTGGTTACTTTTCATAATATATTCTAATAAGGAGGGGTAAGCTTAGCCAAAAATAGGCTTAACTTATTTGTTAGTTGGATCCAACAAGATGTTTTGATCTAAATTTAAGTAGATTTCAACAAAAGAACGATTAGACAAAAATCATGGCAACTCTATATTCGAATCTCAAAACACAGCTATATCACGAAACACTACAATGAAGAGTGTTATTGACTAAAAGAAAAGGAGATATTTTTGAAAATAATAAGGTGAATTTTTAGATTTTTTTTTCATTTTTGTATTTAAGAAGACTTTTGAAGAGTATATACCACCACACTGAACAAGATGATGTAGTTCACATGGATCAACAAAACTCCATTGGAAAGTCTTTCAATAATTATGAATTGATAGGAATAGCCTAATAGTTGAGATACAAAATTAGTACGTTGTGTTTGAATTTTGATTGATGTGGATAGACAACGATAGGATCCTTCACCTATAACATTACGCTTCAGATTTGACACTTTTATAATGAATATATAGTTATCTAGAAGCAATTTACAGAGACGTACTTCTTGAGACACGAAATTCTAAAAATCTAAATCAACCAACACATTGATTTTGGATCCTCTGTTGTAGGTTAGGTGCCTGCTTGACATTTTTAACGACAATTTTATTCGTTACTAAAGTATATTTTAATATTATTGCGACGAATATTATTGCTGCTATAAATTTTGTTTAAATAATTAATTTATAGTGACAATAATATTTGTTGCAAAAACTTTAGCAATGGAAAAAATCGTGGCTAAAAACGCCAAGCAAATGCCAAGTAAAGAATCTAGAGACTTTATATCTCTTATAGTGGGACTGAGTCAAAAATTTCTTGAAGAAATAAAAATCTTTAGCATTTAGACTATTATAGTTAGATTTTGCAAAACCCACCACCTGAATATGCTAGAAATGAGTTATAAAATAAAATTTGATAACTCAAAATAGAGACATAAAAATAAAATAAGGGCATATAAACTAAAAGTACTTCGTGAGTAAGGTCAAATCAAGCAAGATATTCATTTAACCATAATAAGGAAAATACATTGCTTAGTTTCCATGGAGAACCTAAACAACAAACTAGATTAGAAGAAGGAAAAGATCATAAACACCTAAGTAAACAAACAAAAATTATTACTGCCACAATTGTTTTCCCTCAACTTTACATGTGAAGAGTAAAAACCATACTGAAATTCCTCAAAATCCTTTTTTTACAAAAATAAGTTGAGAATTAATATACTGGAGACTTTTAAAGCTAATTATCATTTATCTTCGCAAAGGTTTATAGAATTTTGAATTCATGATGGATCAATTTTATAGAATAAAGGAATCAAACTACTATTTAATGAGCATACATGGGAAGACAAAGAGAGAGAAAGGAACTTAACATTTTGTCATTAAGATTCATTCATGATTTGTTCTTCTGCTAAGTTTTTTTTAGTATATTTCTATTTTAAATATAAATTTTGTTCAAAAGCTGATAGGCTTATACACAATTAATTATGCCTAAACCTAAAAAAAAAAACAATGACAAAGCGTGTTTAGAATGCATTTATGAATTTGTAGTAAGATAGTTTGCATAAAAGTTTACCTCATAAGCCTTTTCAGTATCATGATCAGAAAACATTTCCAGTCATAAATAGGGAAAACATGTTCATCATTCATAAGGAAAACATTTACCAATCACTAGGAAAACATTTATCAGTCATTGGCTCAAGGTCACAGTCAATGAAAGAGAAACTTAAGAGTATTCAGAGAGTCACCCAGTGGACTACTCCACATATTACTACGTACATGAGTGAGATAATTTTATTTTTAGTCCCAGTCATGTGATAATTCTGCCACTAGTACTATCTTAGGCGTCCTTCAGTGGATCTAAGTACCTAATCCAGTCAATGGTCACTGTCATATAGATAGATCATTCCCCATTCAATGGGATTTCTCCCTATAGCCAGTTTAAAATTAAGCTTACGGGATCACTGTCATTAACAGATCATTTCCTCTCCACTTTTAGGGTGGATCATGGTGGTATGGAATCACCACCACTTTTTCAGTAGATCACGTTCCCAGTCTGTTCTTTCCCATATATAAACTAGGATGATTTGGCTTGTACCCATGATTATGCTAAATTCTAAGTAAATGTCCCTTTTTTATTGGTCATCTTAGGTTACACTAACTTAGAATTCATAATTATCACTATATTCTCACGCTTTTGTGGAATGCCCAACTATCATCCTATACCGATAATTGGTCATTTGGTTACAAGCCTATCTATTGTAGAACATACATTGGAAGTACTTCCTCTAAGTTCTTTTTCTTTCCAGTCTAAGTTTTCCTTTCCAATCTATGTTTTCCTTCCCATTCTATGTTTCCCTTGCCATTTGAGCATTTCATTTCTTTCTTCTCTTTCATTTATCATGATACTACTTTCTTTGTTAAAACATAACCTTTATGTGTTTGCTAACGTTTTCATATCCCCTTACAATGTCATTACTAAAAGTTAACCCATTTCAAGGGAAAATAAGTGGAAGGGCCTCGACCAAGGGAGGAAATCAAGGGACAAATAGAAATTTTACACCATATATTCCCTATTTTCCACCCTTTTCATTACACAAGCACAATTACATAATTTCCTTCCATTTCTATACAATTTCCATATAGTTTATCCTTACACATCAAGGGTTTTAGGTGAACTATCTATCCATTCTTTCTCAATTTCCATTCCATTTTCCTTTTAATATATCTATGCATACACATAAGCATCCTTTTTATCACCATAACCATATATGAATACATAGATATATCTTTATCTGTTATCGGCATACATATTTAAAATTATGACTTCATGGTTATGGTAAACCCTTCATCAAGCAACCATCAAATGCATCATTCTTCCTTTCTTTCTTGCCTTGACCGAAACCATGGTTCACATATATAAATAATTTTCATGCAAAGTTCCTCTTCATAGTCTCGGCCAAGACACAAGAAAGGGGCAAATGGAATAATTTCATCAAAGCTCTAATTATCTCTCTCTCCCTTGCTTATGATCGAGACACCAACAATGTATATGGGCTAAAATTAAGCAAAATCTCCTTCACAAGAATGCCTCATGCTCTAAGCCAAAGGGGAAGAGAAAGGGAATCAAGATGGTTTCTATCCATTCCTTTCCTTTTTCTCATTTTCATTAACAAACCAACATAAAAACACCATTCCTTCACTATAACCATAACAATCCAAACATTATATAATCAAATCTAACAAAGAGGGTTTCATGAACATAGTAAACTAAGAATCACAATCTTTCCATAAAAGCATTCAATCAATCTATTCAACACTTACAAACACATCTATACAACAACACAAGCATAACCCAATAGATTTTCAAGCCTACAAGAATGTAGAGAAGAAATCTTACTATTCATGGTAGCCATGGAAATTTCTCAAACATTTAAAAAAACACTATAAATCATGAAATAAAGGATATAAGATTGCTTAGCTACCTTGATTTGCTTTCTTCTTTTCCTTGGAGTTTCCTTCACTTTTCCTTGGAGTTTCCTTCACTTCTCCTTCTTCTTCTTCTCTTCTTCCTCTCGGTCACGCCTTCCTCTCCTTGCCCATCACTTTCTTTCCCTTTTAATGGAGAAAGTTGGCTATGTTAAGGGAGAAAAAGAGGAGGTAGTTAGGCTTCTTGAAAATTTTCATCACATTTTTAGGTGGAATGACCATTTTACCCTTGGGTAAAATTACCATTTTTTTCTTTATGTCAAAATGACTATTTTACCCCTCACTTCCTTTCATAATTTCGAAAAGTGTAGGGAGATGGTCTTAAGGAAAATTGTTATGAAATTTCTAAGTGAAATAACTATTTTACTCTTGTGATAAAAATTACTATTTTATCCTTGGTTAAAAATTGACTATTTTAGCTCTAAGATATTTTGCTAGAGTCATCATAACCCCCAAATATTTTTCTTAGATATTTTTTGGTATAATCATTACGTTTTAGATATTTTTTTAACATCATAATTGCGTGTCATAAATGTACCTCGATTCGTATGCTAAGTAATGATGACATTGAGATTTTTTATAAAAATTTTCTCTTTTCACTTTAGTCTTTATACTTTTCTTTCAGTTTAGTCCCTCTTTTATTTAAAAAAATTTAGGGCAATTTAAATATAATCATTTTGGTATGCAATTGCTAAATTTAAGAATTTAAAACATACCTAAAATTATGAAAAAGTGAATATTACAACTTGTGTCTTAGAGAACCCAATGAGGGTGCCGTGGAATTTCTGGAGATCTTGTTCTTTTAGGCAAAGCTTCTTAAATGCATCATAATGTAGGATATCTCCTAAGATTTCTCGATCAATTAGGATTCGTTTAACCTCGTAATTGGCTATGATAACCATTATGACCACAGGGTCATTTTGATCGAGGCTGATCTCTGCGAAGTCAAAGAATGTAAATGTGATAGCTCTAGTGCTATTAGAGGATGTTCTTCCTCTTTTTAAGGGGTAGGTAGTTAAGCGCCATAATTGATAACTTGATCTTCTTTTTGGACCTGGAATGGGAGGTCCCCATCTAGATTCCTACTGAGATTACATCAATTGTCCCTTGCAAAGGTGGATTGCTTTTGTCTTAGCAATTACACGCCAGTCAGTTTGATAATAGTCAGATGGTTCTTTTGTTCTGATTTTCTATCTTGTTTCTTTACATATTTATTGAATTTTCCTTACTGAATTAAATCTTCAATTTCACCCTTTAACTGGATATATTCATCTATAGTATGTTCATAGTCTTTATGGAACCTTCAGTATTTGCTTTTGTTAACCCTTGTGTTACTCTTGCATTAGTGAGGGGACGAAAAGTAGAGAATTTCATTGTTATAGACTTCATCCAAAATGTAGGATAGATGTTTAGTCAATGAGGTGTAGGAAGGGAAGCAACCCTTATCACTTCCTTCTATCCTTAGTGTCTCTCTCCTTCTTATTTTCATCTTTCTTCTTATCTTTCTTGTCATCTTCCTTATTGCTAGTCTTGATGCCTTTCTTGACAAGGTAGGCATTCTTCTTGATAATGTATTTATCGGCTCGCTCAAGGAGTTTTGATAAGGTGGCTGGGCAATTGCTAGATATAGAGAAGTAGAAGGGAGTGGCATGTATGTATGACTATACTATCTTTAAGATTTGGGATCTGAGGGGCCAACTTGATGAATCTTGAAAGGAAGCTCTATAGATTTTTTGTCTTTCCCTCTGTTAAACTGATCAAGCCAATGGTGGTTTTATTGCACTTCTTACTGGTGTTAAAGTGCTTAAGAAACTCGTTAGAGAGTTCATCAAAGAAGCTGATCAAATTGACTAGTATCTATGAATACCATTGTAAGGCTAGGCTCGTTAATGTGCTTGAGAAAATTCTACATTGCTGAGCGTCAAACATGCTTAGTGTTAACACAACAGAATTAAAAGTATTGATGTAATCTCTTGGATCTTTCTCTCTGTCATAAGTACGAGTCTTTATTAGAATTTTGAAGCCAATTGGGATTTGTTCCTCCATAACGTGGGGGAGGAAAGAGTTGCGACCCTTTTTCTACAATCTTCCCAAGGTGGCCTCTGTGTCGATCGTAATGGCTTGTTGACAATAGGTGTAGGCATGGGCGAGAGGAGGGGCCTATGGTGGCAGATACTTGTACTACCCATAATAATAGGTATGGTATAAGTTGAATAGTGGGGGCCTAGCCAATTAACCGACTGGGGTGGCAGATGCCTTAGGAAAAACTAGAGAGAGTGGCGTAATTTACACTGGCAATGGTGCATTAACAATAGTAGAGGCCTATATTGATTGACCCCAAAAAGAGGTAGCTTTATCAACATCAATGCTGGCTGAGGCAATTATGGTCTTGGAGGCGGTAAGATGGCCAAGATGGGTGGCGGTGGCATAACTGCTAGATTGGTTAGTTGTTACAAAGCCTGACACTGTGGCAAGTTCTTAACGAAGGGTCAAAACTTCTTCTTGCAGGTTGTTCACCTCAGTTTGGCACTTGGACTACAGTTCTGTGAGATCACTAGATCTAGTTGCATGAAGGGTCAAAACTTCTTCTCTGTCGTCAACTATCTGGTCATCAATTAGGAGCTGCTGGATGGCTTAAGGTCTGGCAAGGTAGCATCTTTTTTCCCCTTTTGATGGTGGGTAATGCTAGGGCTTCGTTGTGGAGCATTGGTTGCAGTAGGTGGTGCTCCAAAAGTAGTATGAACAAAGCGGGTCATCATCTTGAGAGTTTCTTTGAGCAAAACAAAATTGTGTGTGAAGGTAAAGAATGAGAAGAATATAGTGATCAAGTAGATACCATGGTAAGTGCCACTGATGTTCTCCGAACTAGTTAGAAACAATGTTGAGAGTAAAGGACTTGAAAAAAAATACATAAAGAGAGATAATCTCTCTAATGTACCTTCAACGATTAAGTCAATAAAAAAAATATAAAGATGCAAGTATGAGAATTTTAGAGTATAAAAAATATTATACCTGAGAGAGGTCAAGGCCATTGCAGCTTTTTTAATATAATATTAAAAATAAGTACAACTTATGGTATGTAGAAAAATAACTTTTTTTATAGCAGAAATTAATTAATTAATTATATTTAAGTAAAAATGCCAATTGTTTTGCCATTTTGCTCCTTTTGGACCTAACTATAAAAAACCAAAATAAAAAATACCTACCGGATTTGACCGAGAGGAGATCCCATTCTTCAACGAGCCGTTTTCTCTTTCCTACGACGAGGAGAAACGCAGCGTGACGGAGCGAGAGAGAAACAGAGCGTGAGAGTGAGAAAGCTTGGAAGTTTTACGTCGCGTCTCCAGCCCATCCCGCCGCTGCTGTGCTGCCGGACGACGCCGGGAGGTGCTTTGATTCGCGTTGCCGGCGTTGCTTCTGCCTATCCGTGAGTTCCTCTCGGTTTGGCCGAGAGAGGGAAACATCCTAGATTTTGTTTTCGTCTTGATCTACTCTTCTTCCTCTTCGATTTGTGATAGTGGCTGAATGATATTCCCTCTTTCCTCCTTATTTGTTCTTTTCATTTTACCTTGTGGCTAAGTGCGGGCTGCCCTGTGTTGCGATTGTGGTGGATTAATTGTTTGTTTAGATTGTTGAGTATGGCTTTGTGTCGCTAAGATAATGGTTCTGGCTATTCCTCTTGGTTTGGGTTGCTTGGATTATGGGGCTTTGTGTTACTGAGGATGGCTGTATAGATGAGGATTTGGCTTTCCCTCTTGTGTCTGCATTTTGGGTATCTGTTTTGTCATTGTAAAAGTAAAGTGTGTTTTAAGGCGTGTTTATATAATATTCTTGATGGCTGAAAATTGAGATGTCTGCATTGCGTGTTAGAGTTTTTAATATCGATATTATTCGTGATTTTGACTAGATGTGAGAAGTGGCTTGCCTTCTTCTTCTTGTTCAAAAATTCTCATTTTGACTCTAAGCATTAGTTTAATATGGTTGATGTGTTCTGTTATTTTTATTTTTCTCTTTAGTAATTTTAAACTCCTCATTTTGGTGTTAAATGTGTTGGAAGTTTTAGACGGCCATTCGCTGTACAGTTCTTCCTAGACTTGTTTGGGGCGTTTTAGTGCTTCTGTTAAGAATTATAATATAAGTTTGTTGTTTACATGATGTCAAATTTTTGTTATGTTTGGTGTTGTTCAGCATCTTATTGTTATCCAGCTTTCTTTCAACCATGTTTGGGGTCTTAGATATGATTTTTCTATGTTAAGTTCTTATGTAGATAGCCTGAAAGCTGGTATTGATTTTAACATCTTCTAACTACCCTTTTAATAATGTTTTGTCATGCTAAAAATTTTGATTTGGACGCTTATGTGTTGAGGTTCATTATCACCTCTTTTCATAATCCTTTAAAAGGCATTTTAGCATGCCAAAACACTGTTTTGAAAGATTTGTGTACTAGGGTAGATTCTAGCTCACTTTCATGGCTTTCTTAGAGAATTTTAGCATATTAAATTCTGATTTTGGAACTTGAGATATTTGGGTTGTTTTCAATCATTCTCATGGTTTTCTTGATGCATTTTAACATGATAAAAGACTAACTTTGATGATTAAAGTATGGATTGCTGCCCTACTTTCTTTTGGCTTTATTTGTGTGACTTATAAGGAAAAATTAGAGCAACTGTTGGTTGTTGCCTTCTTTTTGTGAGTTTCATATTGTGGGTCTCATTGTGTATTTCAAGCCAAAACATGTACAATATGTGGATGGCTGTTCAGATTCGTTTTAAGTATGATTTTTGCATCTCAAGTATTCTTAGGGTCAAAATATTGACAAAATGTGGGTGGCTGTCCGAATTCATTTTGAACTTGATTTTCTTGCACTTTGAGGCATGTTTTCAAGTTAGATTGTGTGTGGTAAAGGTGCTAGTGCTGGTGACACTTTGCTACCATGTTCCAATATTCATTGTCATTGTTTTCATGAAGTGACGCAACTCATTTTTAAGCCTGGTGCCTCATCTCCTATAGTCTTTAACATGCATTTTGACTGGATTTCACATGTGAGATTAAAGCTTAATACTGTCCAAACTTGCAACTGTGTTTCCATGGTTTCTAGAATGTAATTAGGTTTTGTTTTGCATGTGAAAATATATTTAAATGCTATCCAGTGTTAGCAAGTCAATTTTGGCATTTTGAAGTCTCTTTTAAGGTGTTTGAGGTATGGTCTTGTGGTTTAAATTCTGTCCAAGCTTTGTGAACCATGTTTTGGCATTTTTGTGAGTTTTAGTATTTTAGAGTTTCTTTATGATTTTTGGTGTCCAAGCTTTTAGTATTTTTGAAGAAAACCCAATAAGCTCGTATTAAAAGCAAAACCCAATAAGCTCGTATTAAAAGCAAAACCCAATAAGCTCGTATTAAAAGCAAAGCCCAATTAGAAGTTCGATTTCTTCTTCATTCAGTGGAAACACATTCATTTCAAGTTCAACACAACGAAGGAGGTGTGAGGAACAGAAGCTGAAAAACAAAGAATAATTTCATTTGGTTCTTTAGTGTTTCGGAAGAAAGGAAACGGAAAAGATTTCTATCTATTGGTGAGAGCGTTACATTTTCTTCCGCAGGAAAATTGATTTTGAGGAACTAGGTATACGATGAACAGTTCATCGCCAGCACATTCGTCAATATCAACGGCAGCAATGGTGGGTGGCGGAGTAGGTGGTGGTAGCAATGCAGCCTTGTCTTCTGACGATTTCCATTTCCCATGTGATCCTATGTCAACACATGAGCGAAAGGACGAAGCCATGATAGGTTACTTACTTCTACATTTTGCTCTCTCCACAATCACATTTCAAAATTTAGGCGCTATATTGGGCGTTTCTTCATTTTATATTCTTAGTTGTTATGATCTTTGTGCAAAATTGAAATGCTGCTATCATCTGGAACTTTTATTTACCTATTTGATGAAGTTTAATATATATCTCACCCTCTTCTTTCTGCTGGATTTGTTCTGAGTCTTCAATTTAGGTTCCGAAATCTCTTAGGCTACTTTTCTCAATGTTATGAAATGTGCAGTTTTAGGTATTTGGAGGATTACAGTTAGTTTGAACATTTGATAGTAAGAATATTTAGTATTAGTTTTGTGTTTTCTAAGATTTCTCTCATTTACTGGAAAGCGGATGAGAGGATATGTTAATATATGTTCAAGTGTATCTTACAAAGTTTTGGCTTCACCTCAAGCTGGAAGATGCTTTTGCTACTAAAGCTACTGTAGAACAATTTTATGTATCTAGAACAATTTGATAGTAAGAATATTTAGTACTAGTTCTATGTTTTCTTGGTTTTCTCTAAATTACTGAAACACAGATGAGAGGATATTTTTACATAGCTTCAAGTCTGTCTTTTAAACTTTTGGCTTTACCTCAAGCTGGAAGATTTTTTTGTTTCTAAAGCGACTACAGGAAAGAAAAAGTATCACCTAAAAATCATATGCTTCTTGCTTGACTGAATTGAATACTCTCTTCTGTCAATCAAATAGTCTACTATATTTTTTGAGAGAAATCTTAGTATATCAAAAGAAAATTGCTGTACTTTAAAATATTTTGTTGTTATGGTTCTAATTTCGTGGCTTACCTTGTATATGGTGTTGTCATCAAGGTTTTACTATTGTACGTTCATGAATTTTATACCTATACCATCTATTTTGGTTCTAATTTTCTTGCAGCATTTTTGAAATGATGAAATTTAGTCTTCAAGTGGTTTAATTACCACGACCATTCAGTTTAAAGTGTTGATCAATGCAATTGTTTTTTAACATATTGTTTAATGTGGATTATTTGATTCCCAATTTTTTCCAACAAGATATTTTATTTCTGGTTTAATCTTACATATAATGTCACCTCAAATTGAGTTCCTGTTAAGATTGATATCTGTGGAGTGTGGAGGCTGTTTTTATCTTGCAAATTCTGTTTACTCTTCTTGATTACTAGAATTTCCTTGGGGGGAGCTAATGGCCTTTATAGATGATTAAGCAGTCGGAACATTTCTGTTTTACCCGGGTAGTCTTTAATCATTTGGACCAACTCCTGAGAGGCATTCTAGAGAAACTATTTTGAAACCCATAATTGATGCTATCTTTAATGATATGCATAGAGTGCTGCACTTGGCCTCCTCAATTTTGAAGCCAAAGGATAACATTCTTTGTCTCTTCCTGAACTAACACACGAAGCTTGCATTTAAACATTCTGCTTTCTGATTTTGCAGTTTTGAAATCGGATCTCTTAGCTGCACTTGACAAGGAGATTAAATCCTTGGATGAAGATAATTGGAAGTTTGAAGGTCCTCGTTCCCGGATCAACCTTGTATCAAGTCGAGAAGGTTAGTTTTACCATCACTGAATGTTTTCTTAGTGCCATATTTTGATGGTTCTGTTGATTAAAGTATGAGTGCACTAAATTTTATGGTGGTTCTAGTAGTTAATTTTGTATTACATTAATTGATGCTTCTAATCAGCTGATGCTTGTGACATGTTGGTTTGGCCTTACATGGATTGCTAAAGATATGGTTGATTCCAGTATTCTATCTGGTTTAAATTACTGATTTGATTTGCAGGGCTTTTATAAACTTTACACCTCTCCATCTTTTCCTATTTGCTAATACATATTTAGAATGATCTAAACTTGATTGGTTATAGAACTTTTTCTGGTCCTCACCTTTGTATCTGTTATTGTACCGCATCAGTTTCCATTTCATGACTACGTTGTTTTAGCTTTAATTGATTGCGACTTCAATACTCCATAGGTTATGTATTTCCACTGAATGTTCCATTGCTGGTGGTTCATAATTTTAAGAATGACTGAGAATTGGGTTACTCAGCATAAACCAATATATTCGAGGGAAGGTGGCGGGGGATGTGGAAATAACCTTTACTTTCAGTTCTATAGTCCTACTTATGGGAGATCTTTAGATTGTCTACATTCTTGAACTTTTATAGTTTGATTACATATTTCCTTTTCAAAGCTTCCTATGTGTTTATCGTCGATCTTATATGACTCTTTTCTTGACATGCTTGCTCTTGGTGATATTTGGAATTGTGCTTTTCATCGTGATCATTGTTCTTGCTGCTTAGTCAACGACCGTCTCAAATCTCAATAAGTCGATTCATTAGTGGAGCACTTTAATATTTCCTGAGCTGAAGATAGCATCTCCCTTGCTGATTTCCCCGAGTGATGTTTACTTGACTTCATGATTGACTAGAGTTTGACTCATTGATGTGGTAATTAACGTAAGTAGATAGGGATTCTGTTTGTGGGTGTGTTCTCTTCTCTAACTAGGTGTTTGAGGTTCCGTAATTGTAAGAAATGTTAGCCGATAAGAAGTATTCAAACAGGGATTTTCCAGTAAATAAGGATCTGATACACTGGATTGAAATTGAAGGTGTATTGGCCATTATTTCCAAGTCAAAATAAGAGGAGTTTACAAATCAAAAGAACAGATATTATAGGCAAAATTTCATCTAAACTACAGACTTCCTAACAAGTACAAAACCTTCCAAATCTAAGAAAATTCATATTTGTAGAATGTGATATATACAATTAACAAGTACTTCAAAAATCTGAAACATACAAATAGTACGTACGGTACAAAAATGAATACGGAAAAAATGGGATAAATTATAAAGAGTACTCACCGACACCGTGAAATGATTTCAATGTGAGATCTCCGGTGACTGAGAACCTCTGCACAAGTCAACTCTCACATATCTATAAGAAAGTATTCGAAAAGCAAGGTCAGCGAAGAAGAAAATGCAGCAAGCGTAGCCTTGCGTGTCAAAATGGGCCGATTTGGTCCAATCCGGTTTAGCCCATCTAGGGTTTTTATTTTTAAGGGCTGGGCTAGTCTTAGACCATCCTAAACACATGGGCTAAAAATGGTCCAGTCCAACCCTTGAAAGGCCATGAGTTGAGATGGGTTAGCTTATGAGTTTCTTTCTTTTAAAAAAAATATATATAATTTTTAAATATTTTATTTTATTTAATCCAAAAAATTATATATATAGATCTAATTTATTTTACATTTTAAAATATTACAAATGAATATTACAAATTTCCTACAAAAATATTGATTAAAAAATTTGTTTGGTATAATTTATTTTACATATCAAATATATTATGAATAATTATTATAAATTAGATTAAAAAAATATAATTTATTTAACATATTAATATGCTAGAAATGAATATTACACATCATTATAGAGTATAGCATTTTATAGGAAATATGACATATAAAAAAAAGGCCAACCTATTCCAATTCGTATAAGCCCATTGTGGTACTTGAGCTCAAAATGAGCTGGACTAAAAGAGTTTTCTCAAAATAGGCCGATATTTTCTTGGTCCATCCTCCTATTTTAAGGGTTAGCCTGGCTTTAGGGGCTAAGCCCATTTTAACATCTTTATTAAAAACTCGTGTGAAAAGATTTGCACGTGTGAGCACTGTAGAGAGAAATAATTTTTTTTTTACAGAGTTAGATTATCGAGGATAAATTATCAAATTAACGAATCAACTTTAAATGTCGTTATTTATTTTCAAGAGTTTTTGACCTAAGATATATTAATAAGGTGGTTCATATTGTTAAAACACGTCATTACTTATTCACCAATTAGTTTATTTAATTGTTTAAATAGGTGGATGTGAAATTATTTTAAAGTTTTTTCTCATTAGTAGATAGAATATTTAATAATTTTAAATTTGTAAAAAATTAATAAAATTAATAATTTTTAATATATAAAAAATACATCTATCAATTAGATAAAATTTAATCAATGTGATATGGTATATGTTACAAAAATCATTAGTTTAAAATTTAAAATAAATATGAAGATATAAATGATTAAATTATACTTAACACTCTAAAGTTTGGCTAAATTTTACTTACCACTTTTTAATTTAAAAACTACACATACTATTTTTTTAATTTGTTTTTTGCCATAAAATTAACTTTCTATATAAATACTAGCGTGATAATTTTTAAACATTACAATAAATGCAGGTAAATTTATATTAAGATTTAATATAAAATTTGTTTAATATAATAATAAAGACATTTAAGTAATTTTATTGTTTTGAAACACATATAATATAAAATATTAATTTTATTTACAGAAAATAAATCAAAATAAAATTTTATGTGACATTATATCAAACTTCAATAATACTAAAGTGTAATTTTTTTAAAACAATTAAAATACAATAAGTGTAATTTTACCAAATGCCATTAGAAGTTAGGGTAAGTTATTCTATATAAACTTATAGTCACTTTATAATAATATTTTACTTTTATCATATAAAAAAATTAATAAAATTTAGTTTAAAGTGAAGATACTATTAATTTTAATAATAAATACATTAATTTAAACATGTTATTTTTATTATAATAAATTTAATTATATTTTATTAGTGTAATAATTGGTTAAAAGTAAAAATTTAGTAATATTATATTATATTTTAATAAAATATAAAAAAGTTAATAAAATAATAAATGTCGACCCATTTATTAAAAAAGATATGGTGGGTCAGCGTCTCATTTAACACTGTTATTTAATTGTATACATATATTTTTTTATTTGTTTCATTAAATTTTTAATATGTGGTATAGACATATATGATTTATATGAATTTGAGTTTATAAACTCAACACTAAAAAAAATTATATTTAATATAAATTTAAAAAATGACAGAATAAAAAATTAATTTGCTTCCCTTTTTTTTCTTTTAATTTCTTCAATTTAATGTTCTTGGTTATGACTCCGACTAAATCTTATAAAAATGTTTATTACACGATTTAGAAAAAAATTTTAGAAATAAGAAATTTGAAATGTTACATTCTTGCATTTTGTATATAGATTAAAAAATTATTTCTAAAAATATTACGTTCTCAGAAATAGTGTGTTCTTATGTTTTTATATATTTTTATTCTCACATAAGAAGGTAAGAATTTTATATTTTCATGACATGAAAATATTTTTAAAATAATAAAATTATTAAATTATCTTTATAAAACTTGAAAAAATATTTTTATAATATAATATAAAATTTGTAATAAATGTATATGTAGATAATCAACTTAATAGTAATATAAATTTAATAATAAATATATTTAATTTTAATAATAATAAACTTAATAATAATAATAATAATAATAATAATAATAATAATAATAAACATATTAAATAATAATAAAACTTTATAATAAATGTTTGTGCTACATTTGTGTACCAAACACATTTAATAATAAATTTTTATGATATTTTATTTTAATTTAATATTTTAATTTCTATTTTTTAAAAATTAATTATGTAATTTTTGTCCCCTGATAAGAAACCATTATGTTATTATTTCTATAATATATAAACTTAACATTACTTCACATAAATAATAATATTATTAATATTATTTTCAAATTATAATTTTAATAGATTTAATACTTTTTTATCATATGTAAATAAAGTACAAATTTTGTTTTTTTAAAAAATATATGTATTTATAATTATATATATTATTTAAGTATTATTAATTAGTAGCATACGTATGAATGTTATTCAATTAATAAGTTGTTATGATTTTTATTTTTAATATAATATAAATAATTTTAAAAAAATAGTAGGTTATAATTTAATATATATATTTAAAAAATTATCAATGAAATATTTAAAAATAATTTAAATATTTTTAAAAATATTAAAATTAAACTAAGTGTAAGAATTTAATATTTTTAAAAATATTATAAAATATTTTTAAGAATATTTTAAATAAATCAAATAAGTTTTTTAAAATTTTTGAGAATCATAAACGCTTCTCGGACAACAAACTCCAACCATTGAATACTCAACTATCAAAGACTAAACCCAAACTCACTCGAACTGCACCCATGAAATAAACATGTTTATCTAAGAGAAAAATACCTACATGTATTTGGAAGTAGTAATTCTAATATATTTGAATCTAAAAGATATAAACTTTGAATACTTATTAAAGAAACCAAAGTTTCAAGGAAGTTAGTAAAATTCAAAATTAAAATTTTCAAATACCGTAATGATAAATTATTACGAAAGATATAAAATATCAACCTTTTTTTGTGATGATAGATAAATTTTAAATCAATAACAAATATAAATAAGTACTAAGAATTTATAATCCCAAAATATTGATTATTGAGAATTTAAGCTTAATAATTTAGTGATGAAAAATGCCTTTGAAAATGTTAAAATTTTAATAATTTAGAGATGAAAAATTAATAAATTTAGAAAATTCAATTTTTATTAATTTAGGAATGAAATAAATAAAAGTAATATAGGGACTAACTAATAAATTTTAATTTAGGATGAAATAAATGAATATATTAATTTATGATTTTATTTTTGAAACATAGTTTAGTTGTTTGAAATCATATGGTCGAAGAACCAACTATACAAGTCATAATACAAACATATTGCATAAGTGAATTAAAGGAAATCATGACGTTAGCTTGGATTGCTTCAACCAGCAAAACATTATGTATCAAAACGACATAAATGCAACAAAGCAGTTACTATAACATCTTGTAGCACCATTTCTATGCTATGGACTTCATCCACATCCTCACGATCGTAGCCTTAATCGTCCAATTTTCTTTGGGAGAAGAGATCTCTGCGATACTATATATCATCAGTCTTAAGTCTGAACGGCCTTGCATTGTGGACTTTAGCAAAGGAAGAAAAATGAAATCGTGACTATTACGTACCCAACGAAGGGCAGCAGTTAATGATCAGTTTTAGAAGCTAAAATGGAGAAAAAAACACCTAACCTTCATGAACATGGTGATTGATATGATTGGCTAGAATGAAGGTGAATTAATGAGTCGTTAGTGCACATGAAATGCTATTGCTCCAAATTAAAGAAAGGCAGAAAAATATGGAGGGCATATGGGTTTTGGGTATGTAGTATAGTTCATGCAAGGCAACAATGTGCCATATATATATATATAACTAAAAAGGACTGGGAATGAAAGAAGTTATTCTCTCAATTATTAAATTTTAAATTTTTTTTAAAATAAATATTTATATTTAATATATGATAATAATGTTAGAAAAAATTATTTATCATATTAGCAAATCATATAATGATATCAAAAGCAAAGTTAACTGAGTTCACAGATAATTGATGATATAGTTAGGGGTATCAAAATGGGTCAATCTAACCCATTTTATCAAGGGTTTCTATTTTTTAAGATTAGGTTGGGTTGGGCTTAGGCCATCTAAATGGATGAATCAAAAATGTTGGTTCAGTCTAATCATTAAAAAGGCTATGATTGAGTTGAGTCGATCCTTTCTTAAAATGAGTCACTATTTTTATGACTCCGTCTTTTCTATTGTAAGAGTCGAACCGAGTTAGCTTAGTGAGTTTAGCCTTAAATATGGTGTGACACTATTTATATATTAAATGTGTTAGGTGAAATTATTTTATAATATATATATTTTAAATTCAAATATAAA
Organism: Senna siamea; assembly: GCA_031216115.1. Classification (NCBI taxonomy): domain Eukaryota; kingdom Viridiplantae; phylum Streptophyta; class Magnoliopsida; order Fabales; family Fabaceae; genus Senna; species Senna siamea. The sequence continues at coordinate 19,477,793 of CM062363.1, read as the reverse complement.
TATGCACTTAATAAAATCAACGATATAATACGCTAAAGAAAAATATTCAAAACATATATACAGTGAGAGATGACTTTTAGTATAATCTATTTTAAGTTTATGTATCATGATAAACTTATAAGAGATAGGCTAGGCTTGAGCTATCTAAATGGATGAGCCAAAAATATTGGCTTAGTCTAACCATTAAAAGAGTTATGGCTAGGTTGAGTTTATTATTTTTTAAAATGAGTTATTATTTTTATGGTTCAATCTCTTTTATTATAAGAGTCGAATCGAGATAGCTTAATGAATTTAACTTTAAATATGGTATGATACTATTTACGCATTAAATGTATTAAGTAAAATTACTTTATAATATATATATGTTAAATTCAAATATAAATATGCACTTAATAAAATCATCAATATAATACACTAAAGAAAAATATTCAAAACATATATACGAGAGATAACTCTTGTACTACCATTTTCTATTGCACTGAGTTTTGATACTAGTGAATACAAGAGGGATTCCAATCAACGAGTTGATAGAGTTAAGATGGCTTCCATAAACTAAACACTCATATTAAAAGTCGATGGTGCATCTACTAAGAATGTCCGCATAAAAATTACAACACGGAAGGAGAAAGAGACTGTTAAACACATAAATGAAACTTAAAAAATGAAGACAAATATAGTACCAGAGACGAATTTGATCGTTGGGTCTCTGCTGCTTTCACAAGTTGAGATTTTGCTTCTGAAGTTGCCGCATGGGAGTCTCAATATTGCTTCCAATATCATCCACAAAATGGAAATCCTTGACGTAAGATGACAGCAACTAGTCCAGAAAAAGAATTAGTTAATACAAAAATGTGTGCACTAAAAAGCAAATTAAAGAAAGAGCACTGAAATTGATTAAAAATTGAAGTTACTTCCTTGCTCATGAATTTAAAATTGATTTAAAATAAAGCACTAAAAGGTGAAAAAATAAAACAAAAATAGGTTTAGTCTATTTTTATACTTTTAATTAAAAGAAAGGAAAAAAATTTGATTAAAGATAATAAGGTAGAAAAAGAGAAGTTTAATTTTATTATTTTCCCATTTTGTCGTTTTTTAGTTCCAATTTACTCCTTTTTAACCTAAATATAAAAAACCAAAAAAAAAAACACCCCTCGGATTTGACCGAGAGAGAGACCCATTGACGTTGAGGAAGCCGCGTATCTCTCTTTTTCCAGATCTTCTTCTCCATTCTTCACCAAGAGGTTGGGGCAGTGTGAGTGAGAGAGCCCTTCGCACTTCCGTAAGCGCACCACCGTCGTCGTCGCGAGTCGTCAGAGTGAACCACCGTCGCCGCTGCGCCAGTGGCCGACGGCGAGAGACGCTGCAGATCGCGTTTTCGTCCCCTGTTCGTGAGTTGCTCTCGGTTTGGCCGAGAGAGGTAAGCTTCCAAACCCACCTCTCGTTCCATTTTACTCTGTCATTCGAACCTGTTCTTGCTGCATTGATTCATAACCTCCATGGGGTAAATGTGTGCTGGATGGCCGATGGCCGAGAATGGTAGGTCTGTCGGTTTTGATCTGTTGAGGGCTAAAAGTAGTGCTGTATTGCTATAATTTTTTTGGGTAAAAGGTTTGTTGTTTGTGGTTGATTTTATCTTACATTTGAACTGTGGATTGAATGGAGAATATCATCTTCAATGCTGAACTTTGATTGTTTTTAAGATGAATATATGCCTCCTAAGTTTGTGATATTTCGCTGGAAAACTAAATAAAAGTCATCCCTATTAAGTGCTGGGATTCTGGTCTTTGAGGGCTGAAAATAGTGTAGCATTGGCTGTGGTTTTCATGGATTAAATGTCTTTGCTTCATGGTTGATTTAACCCCTGTATTCTGTTGCCAAACTGAATAAAAACCATCGTTGAAATTCTGTTATCTTTGACTCAAATTTGTTAAGAGGATAAATATAATGTTGCAATGACTAATTTCTATAGGTTTTATATGTTGTGGATAAATATAGTTTTGTGGCTGAGTTAATCTTCATGCTTAAGTTGTGGATTGAATGGAGGAACACCATCTTTGAGTGCTGAAACTGTGATTTATTTTAAGTTGAAAGTGGCTTTCTGAGTTTGTGAAACTAAATGAAAATCGTCCATGTTACATGCTAAAATACTGATTTGTTTTCATGATTTGAATGAGGGCTGTTTGGCTTTTGTTCTTCATGTGTTGAAAGCCACTTTAGATGTAAAAATTTTAATTTGTTTTGGTATTCGAATGAAGGTTGTTTTGGTTTTACTTTTCATGGGTTAAATGTGCTGACATGATTGAATGTGATGATATATCTGTGGTAATTTTGATGGGTTAAATCCATATTTCGGTTGGCTAAAATGGGTCATAAATGCTGGTTCGTTTGTTGCAATTTCAGTGAGGAAATCTTTTAGTTCATATGTTGAAACTATGGTTTAATATGGTCAAATATAGTGTTGTGTTCTGTTGTGAATTCTGATAGATTAGATCAATGTTTTGCTTGTGGAAGATATGTTTTATGTTCTAAGATATGCTGATGATTGTGCTGATTTCTATCCCATTGAAAGTCAATGTTTAGGTGCTTGAATGATGACTTTAAGGTCTTGTTTAGAGCTCGTACCCATTGTGTTTTTTTTCTTTCTATTGAAAACTCATGTTTAAGTGTCTAACACTGTTTTAATGTCTATGTGGTGTCTATTTCTTCATGCTTTGGTGTTTTAAAGCTTCTTTTAAGGTGTCTTAGGTGCTATTTTGTTCGTTTACATGCTGTCCAACTTTGTTTTTTTTTTAGTCATGTTCTTGTGTTTTGGGTGCTGTTTTGGTGTTTACATATTGTCTAGATTTGTGAGTAATGTTTTGGTAGTTTAAAGCTTCTTTGAGATTAACATAAATATTATCTTGGTGTCAATGTGTTGTCAAAATTTTGTTGAGTATGTTTTAAAGTTTTAAAAGTGTCACTTGTTTCAAAAATCCAAAAAAAGTAAAAAAATAGAAAATGAAGAGAGTAAGAGCAAGAGATTGATGTGAATTTGCAAACTAAAACACACTAACCAATTTGTCGAATTGTTTTGTTTGGGAAATCAAGTCAATCATCTACTTCTTTCCCTCTTCACAAAATTTTCCTTTTTGCTATGGCTTTGTGTGTTGTGGACTTTGATCCTAATTATTGGACACGTAGGCCTTAGGCTCTAGGTCAAACCCGCCTAGTAAATATTTTTATTTACTCTTCTTATTTGATTTTTCTTGGTTTTTGCTTGGTTTTCTCCTTTTCTTGCATGTCAATGTTGTGCTAAGAGAGTTTCTTGCTTAGGGATCTTTCTCAAGCTTTTTCCTTGCTTTTTATATGTGTGTGGCTTTCTAGGTGTGTCTCATGGCCAATTGGAATATTTGCAGGAACTCCCGTATTTTTTTTGTGATGTTGTGGTATTGTGTTTGTTCCCAATCCATTTGCACATGATTCTGAGGACCCAAACTTTCAGTTCAGAAAGTGAGTGGGAGGAAACTATTGTTGTTCAAGTGGATTGTGTTTGTTGTTTGCCTCCGATGAGTCACTTTCTAGTGATGAGGGAATTGTTTTGTTTTGTGTGCTGCTATGTTTTCAGTCTATTTGAACATGTTTCTTAAGACCCCAACTTGCAACTTGAGAAAGTGAGTGAGAGGAAACTCATTATTGTTCAGGTAGACTATGTTTGCATTTGTGTGATTACCATCTGTATCCTGTGAATTCATCAATTTTAGCCAATCAAATTAATGAGAAAGGATAAATTGGAATATGTTATTGGTTTTTTTCAGTTCCTTCCTTGATTCTTGATTAGTGGAATTCAACGATATGCAGTTCATTTATAGAAAGTTGTGCTAAATATTTTAGTATTTAATGTACATTTCTATCTTGTGTTTATCTTCCCTTTTGTTTTGTTTTCATTTAGATATATATAATTGTGGTATCTTCTTATTTCTTGAGTTCTGACTTTGATTTGTAGAATTAGATTTAGTTTAAAACTTAAATGTTGTTTTATGTGTGTTTAAACAATTATCTAGGTTCATTACTTCTTCCTTTTTACCTTATTATATTTTTCTCATTTATGGTTTTTCTGTATATAAGAGGGGTAAACAAAGTAAGTTAAGGCCCATTCAGGGCCCATTTGAATAGGCTTTTAAAAAAAGGACTTTTTTAATGGGCTTTTTAAAATAGAGCTCTTTTAAAAAGTAAAAGTTATTTTGCATTTGGATACAATAATAAAAAGTACTTTATATTAAAAAAACTTGACTGTATGTAACACGTAACAAAGTACTTATCATGAGCAAATTACCGATAGAGAGATATATCTGAATATTATATATTTTTAAAAAATTAGGATAAATTACACTTTCCTTCTTTGAGAGATATCAAAATTATATTTCTATTCCTTTATCAAAATTATATTTCTGTTCCTTTAGTTTTGAAAAATTACACTCATTTCCTATGAGATAAGAAAATTGTATTAATTTTACTCATTTTGAACAAAACATCATTTTATTATTTATATAATTAAATAGAGTAAGTTATGCCAACCTCTTTTGAGGTTTGGTGAAATCGCACTTATCACCCTTTAATTTCAAAAATTACACTTAATATTTCGAAGGTTTGATACAGTATACAAACATTCTTTTTAATTTATTTTCTGTCAATGAAGTTAATATTTGACATTTTAAGTGTTCGTTCCAAAACAATAGAATTATTTAATTGTCTTTATTGTTATGTTAAGAATCTCATGTTTGAGTATAAATTTAATTGCATATAGTATTATATTAAAAATAAAATTAGAGTCTTATTATGTACAGAAAGTTATCTTTGTTGACATAAAATGAGACGAGAAGTAAGTGTAATTTTTGAAACTAGAGAGATGGTAAGTGCAATTTAGCCAAACCTTAGGAGAAGTTGATATAATTTACTTAATTAAATATGTATTTGACCAATATAAAATAAAGGGGAGAAGAATATAATTTTTATATCTATAGGGGAAGAAAGTATAAGTTTTTAAAATAAAGGGGAGAAGAGTATAATTTTTATATCTCTCATGAAAGTAGGTGAAATTTATCTTTAAAATACTTGATAAAGAATAATTTTGTCTAAAATCATGTTAAAATGTATTTTTGAATTTGTGCTCCATGAGCACAAGCATATGCCTTTTAGAAAAGCTAAAAAATATAGCTTCTGAAAAAAGCTCGATTTTGGCTTTTTTTTTAGTGTTTCTGCTTTTTTTAAGAAGTCAATCCAAACATGTTCATTTTTATTGAAAGTTCTTTTTAACTAAAAAAAAAAGGCTTTTTTCAAGGAAAAAAGCCAATCCAAACGCACCCTCAATGTTTTGCACATGTATTCTAGGGTAACTGTCCTTTAGATGGGTGTTGTGGGGTGTCTAACATTTTCTCCACACTCAACTGACTCCCTAAGACATATCTGTTTTGTAGACAAGTTTTCTCTGTTGTTTATTTTGCCTTATCTTTTTTTTTTTTTTAATAAAAAGGGTTTTCCAAAATTCCTCTTTAAAATAAAATTTTTTGTGGCAGCTCGTATTTTTTTAAAATTGGTTTTCGAAACATGTTTTTTGAAAATCAAATTTTATTTTTCTTTTATGCCATTTGTGTCGCATTTCAGGTGTGACAAGGTCCATAACTAGTATTTGATCTTTCAACCTAAAAGCAAATCAAACTGCTTGTCTTGTTACGCCTGTTTTAGATTAATTGAACCAAACTAAGAATAATCTACCCTACGAGCAATTTCAATGTTCCCCTTTCATATTGTAATCAGAATTGACATCTTAGGTTCCTTTCATATTGTATATTTTGAACTTTGGTTGGCTTACCTTTTAGAAATATGTTATCAGGTAATTTAAATGTTTATAGTGAACTATAATAATGGGAAAATGATAAAAACTGTATGTGACCTTGGGTTCGGGCCTAGATATGCATGTTGCCCATAATATCTAATACAGTCTGATTTCAAAATATACAATATTACACTTATTGACTCATCTGGAAAGCTGAATCTTAATGCATTAATTGCAATGCTGATGTTTATTTTCCCCCATTTCAAAAGTGTTGAAAAGCATAAAAACTAAAAAAATGGAAGGACATGAAGATAATACAAAATACTACTTTTCGTTCAAACTTTGTATAAAGGATTACTTAAAACATGGTGAAGATGAAAAAGTCACCTTTCAGCTTGACTTTATATACATACATATAAACATTGTTAGAGGTCAGGCAATGACATTAGTTGAAAATAATATAAAAAGATTGAATGGGATGCAATTGGAAGTGGTAGATGACTTCATTGTGCTTGGTGTCTGATTGTGTAGTAATTGTTTGTTTATCTATACTATATTATATTGTGTAGTAATTTCATTTTCTTCTGCATCCAAACAAGACATCGTAGAAGAAAACATGTTTCATGATCAATCTCTTTCAAGTATCTTCAAACTCTTGCAATGCTTTCAAATTAGAGTTTTTGCTTCTGATCTAACGGGCTATATCTACACTTTGCTTGCTTCCCGTTAATAAGATGTCAGACTTGACTGTCGTTTTTTGTTAGGTTTAGGTGTAATTAATTGTGTACTAGGCTATAAGCTTTTGAACAAAATTTATACTTAGAAATATAATAAAAAAAACTTAGGAAAATAACAAATCACGAACAAATCTTAATGACAAAATGTTGAGTTCCTTCTCTCTCTGTGTCTTCCAGTGAATGCTTATTCAATAGTAGTTTGATCTGTTTGTTCTGTAAAATTGTGATACAAACCAAACTCAGCAATACTATAGGAGAAGGAGGGGACACAGAAATGAGGAGAAGGAGAGCAGGGCTGTAATGCAGGTTTACTCTAGAAGGAATAAGAGAGGTGAGCTGGCAGCAGGAGGGGTGGAAGGAACTGATATCTCTAACTAACTTGTGGGGTCCACTGGACTTGGGGAGAGAGTATTTTACTGGCAATTGGGATTGAGCACGGGTATCTTGGAAAGTAAGGAATTGGGAGAGAGCTAGCATCTCGAAAGCTAGCAACCATTTCTGTTTTCTGATCTTTTCTACTTTCTTTGCTATTTACTCTACTTTGTTGCTATACTGTGAGTGGAGTGTTTCTGTTGAAGAGCATTTGTAATTGATATACCCTACTCTTAAGGTATTCGTGCCTCTAAGGGAAGGAAACCTTTGTCAAACAATACTAGTGCACTATTCAGTATAAGGTGTGCTGTTTCTGGGCTCTATCAAATTGATCCATCATGAATTTAGAATTCCATAAACCTTTGCCAAGATAAATTATAATTAGCTCTGAAAGCCTCCAGTATATATTAATTTTCAAACTTTTTCTGTAAAAAAAGGATTTTGAGGAATTTCAGTAAGGTTCTTACCCATCACATGTAAAGCTGAGGGAAAAATTGTGGCAGCAATAATTTCTGTTCATTTACTCAGGCGTTTATGATCTTTCCCTGCTTCTAATTTGTTTTGTTGTTTAGGTTCTCCATGGAAACTGGGCGATATATTCGACTCTATATGTCTTTGATGGTAGGGAGTTTATTGATATGGCTCTCTGCAAACTGTATGCTTGGTCACGCACTTTCAAGTGAGGTTAGTACTACTGAGCAATTAGAATTCAGCCATTCTGGTATCGTGGAAGAAGCTTGTAATGGTGGTGCTTGAAATTGCATTGTTAAATTAATTAGCTATTCATTATGCGTGATGGCATTGTTAAATTGCAATGAAGTCTGTGTACTATTGTAATATCTGGTTTATGACACAACCTAAGAAGGATTGCCTCTTGTTCTCACTAGTTATTTCTAAAGTCAGTAATACACTATCTTCTACCACCAGTTATATTATCTTACCGTTCAACTTGAAATGCATAAAAGAGACGTAATGCAGCTAACAAGCAACTTGGAAATACAACAGTGCTAAATTGCCTGTCTTTTAGGCTATCGTCTAATTATGCACCTAGATGGGATTAATAATTATTTAATGTAATTATTTCTAATGTTCATTTAACAATCTAGATCTCATTAGCATTAAATAAAAATATAGACAAAATCAGCTAGTTGCCCCCTTTTGCTGAATTAACAATGATGACGATCAAATTCTATTGTTTTTTTTTTAATTACTCGAGTGTCACAATATTGTGCATTTTTTGTGCCTTATTGTGGCTAAATGATTATCTTGCTTGATTTGACCTTGGTCGGTACTTTTATATTCATATGCCCTCCTTTTCTTTTCATGTTTCTATTTTGAGTTATCAAATTTAATTTTGTAACTCATTTCTGGCATATTCAGGTGGTGGGTTCTGCAGAATTTAACTATAACAGTCTAAATGCTAAAGCTTTCTGTAGCTTCAAGAAATTTCTGACTCAGTCCTACTATGAGAGATATAAAATCTTGGTTGATTTAGATTTTGACAATTTCATATCTCAAGAAGTCCCCTGTGGTCTCTGTAAATTGCTTCCAGATAACTATAAAGCCGATATAGAAGTGTCAGATCTAAAGCGCAATATTATAGGTGAAGGATCTCATCGTTGTCTATCCACATCAATCAAAATTCAAACACAACATACCTATTTTGTATCTCAACTATCAAGTTATTCCTGTCAGTTCATAATTATTGAAAGACTTCCCAGTGGAGTATTTGCTGATCCATTTGAACTACATCATCTTGTTCAGCGTGGTGGTATATACTTTTCAAAAGTCTTCTCAAATACAAAAATGAAAAAAAAAAATCTAAAAATTCACTTTCTTACATTCAGAAATATCTCTTTTTCTTTTAGTCAATAACGCATTTTATTGCAGTGTTTCATGATATAGCTGTGTTTGGAGATTCGAATCTGGAGTTGCCTTCATTTTTGTCTAATCGTTCTTTTGTTGAAATCCACTTAGATGTTGATCAAAACATCTTGTTGGATCCAACTAACATCGACGTGGAGCTTCCATTGCATGCAAGATATCAAGTAAGTAGAGCCCATTTTAGGCCAAGCCTCCCCCTCCTTATTAGAATCTATATTCTAAAAAATAAGCAGGATAAATATCTTCGAAATGCAATGATAAATGCTTACCTTAAAAATCAAGATGATTGTATACATCATACACTTAATGATATGACTAGTTACTTTCTTAGTCTTTTACTCTTCCGTTATAATGTTAAAGGCTCGTATGTTAGGCTATTCTTGAGCAAGATAAATTAGATGCAGGTTGAAGTTTTAAATTCTCTTGTAGAATTACCTTATCTTTTGTCCTTTTTTTTTTTGCAGCCTCTAAATGAAAGTGGCTATTCAACAGTTAAATTTGGTGTCCCAGATATATTGATGCGTTGCAGCACAAAGGATAATCTGAAAAATCATAGCTGTTTCGTCAAAGTCGTAAACAACGATGCTAATTTGAATGGTGCTGATATTGTATGGAAAATACCTTCGGGAAGAAAGGCCCATGCTAAACTAGTGTCTGTCTTTACATTTGTGTCAGCCTTATTATCAACATTTTTAGTTGTCTGGACATCATTACGAGTGGACAAAACTTTATGATGAAAGTTATAAAATGGTCAGGAAGAAAAAATGGGATGTTCATAATTCTTGTGCACTTCGCTTCGCTATTATAGTAGAAAAATTTATTGTTTCAACAATTAAATCAAATTGATCAGTCTGATTACAAAATTGATGGACAGATGTTATAAAAATTTGGTTAACAATTGAAAAAAATGATCAATAATTAGATGTAGTTAAAATTGATTTTTTGATTGGTTTAACTGTTTTGAAAATATTGGTAAATAGTAAAGAACGAAAAAGTGAAAAGAGGAGAAAATAAAAAAAATAAAAAAAAGATTAATAAAAAAGAAAATAAGAGAAAAATGCTTATAGTAAAATAGAAGATGTAGAAAAAGAATGAGGCACAAAAAGAAAGACGAAGAAAATTGAGTGAATTTTAAAATGAAAAAGCAATAAATAATTTGGATATTATGAAATGTTTATAATTTTAAAAAATTTGATAAGTAGCTTATTGATCTGATTAAGAAATCTAAGATATATTATATACTTCTTTTATTTTAATATAATGAAATTATATAAAATACTTAGTATTATATTTAATTAAAATATAAAATTAAAATATAATATTAAAATAATTCAGTCACGATTTTATCATTGTTGAACTATTTAATCATAAATTAATATTTTACCAAATTCAATTCATTTTTAAAACATTAGAAAAATTCTATGCTTGTTGACACATGTCAAAATCAAATGCAATATAGGATTGCAAATTTTATACAAAATATATAAAATTTGGGAATCGAATCTTTTAAAGTGTGCATTTTAAAAATTAGTGGAGTGTAAATTACTCTACCTTTACAATTTGTTCCTCTTTTGACCAAGGTTTTTCTCTTTTACCTTTAGGTTGCCTTCATAATTCGTTTCTTGAGGCAATAGGTAAGGTTTATATTCTAGTTTTCTTCAAATATGCATTAATGCAAAATCTATATTTTAAGGTTTCATTAATGTTCTCTCCTAAATCCCCTTTCTCTTTGTTATTTTTAGGCTATTTCTCACTCAACACATGTAAATTTTTGTGTATGATGATGTTTTAAACCTTATTCCAATCAAAACTAGGGATTTCTAAGCTCAATTCATGTTTTAAAAGCATTTTTCACATAAGGGGAGTTACCAGTCGGCTACTAGGGGCTGACAGTCAGTTGATTGCTCTCTGGAAGGCTGAATTCCACAAGACAGTGGCTCGATAGTTGACAGATGCATGCCCGACAATCAATTGCTATGCTTCTGTCTGTGAGTTTTAAGCTTACAGTGGCTCGACAGTTGACTGGTGTATGTTTAGCAATCGACTGCTAAGTTGTTGTATGTACTTTTGGGTTTGCGAAAAACATGACAATCGACTGATGTATGCTGGCGAGGCTGCCTCGTTCTTCGATAGTTTAAAAACACTAGTTTTCATCAAGTTTCAGCCCAGAATTCAGCCCATAACATTTTTAAAATATATGAGCTTAGTCCTTAGGCCTTTCCAATCAAAATCTATGAATTCTTAGGTCCAAAACATCATTCATATAAGAAAATCCAACATGCAAACTGAGTGAAAGAAAAACCTAACTTACAAAATGTGGTTTAAATATTGAAATCGTTAAATGGAAGTAAGCAATCCTAGTATTTTAGTTTAGAAGTCATTTCCTAATCTCAAGCAAGCATCTAAATTAGTTTATCTACTCAAAATCATCATAAATTCAAAAATGCCATATTTTCCTATTTTCATTTTCTTTCTCAAATTTTAGCAGATTCAGATGTTCTAGTTGCAGAAGATTTTGGCTAAATGATGTTTAAGATGCTTATGAGGTTATAGATGAGGAATTTCCTATCTCAAATCCAACTGTGGGAGCTTTCTAGCTTGCTTTCTCCTTTTCTCCTTTACCTTGGTTTCTCTCTCTTGTTTCCCTCTGATAAATGGTTCTTTCCTTTGGTATGGGAAGACAAGGTATATATATGGGAGGAAGGGGTGAAGTAGCTGAACTTCAAGGACCTCCTAGAAATTTAAAAAAACTTTGTACTTAAGTCCCTCCTTACTAACATTTCGTCTTCCTTATTTCATTCAAGTTCTTGAAGAAATTCTGAAATTATCTTTAAAAATAATAATTCAGGGGTCCGGGTATTACATTCAAACTCTCTTTCACACAAAACCTAATTATACTTTTCTAAAAGTCTTTGGCTTTGCTTGTTATCCCTTGCTTCGTCCCTATAACACACATAAATTTGATTTCAAATCCTCTAAATGCACTTTTCTTGGTTATAGCACCACTCATAAAGGGTATAAGTGTCTAGACAGTTCTAGTCATTTATATTTCTGTAGAAATTTTGTTTTTTATGAGTCTAGCTAGTTTCCCTTTCGAAGATGTTAAGTATCAAATAGCCTCAAGTTCTTCTTTTGTGTCTGTTTTTGTACCTAGCATTCCTATTTTCCCCACTAATGCAATTCATAGTCTTGTGAAAAATATTACTGCCTTGTTGCCTATGCAGCCATCTAGTACTGCAAGTACCTCAGTCAGTACACCACTTCCTTCTGATGCTATGCCTCCTTCTGCACTACCAACAATCACAAATGTGCATCCTATGGTGACTAGATCAAAGTCTGGTGTTTTTAAGCCTAAAGTATTTCTTGCATAGGCTGAACCATCCTCTGCAAAACAAGCCTTGACTATTCCACAATGGAAAGTAACGATGAAAGAAGAATTCAAAGCTATTCAAGCAAATAGGACTTGGTCCTTGGTTCCTCTCCTTGCAAGAAGAAAACCCATAGGCAGCTAGTGGGTTTTCAAAATCAAATACAATCCAGATGGCTTTATCAGTAAGCTCAAAGCCCGTTTAGTTGACAAAGGCTTTCATCAACAGCTTGGTTTTGATTAGTCTGAAACCTTCAATCTTGTTGTTAAGCCCACAACCATCCGAATTGTGCTCCAATTGTTCTTGCTAGGCGTTGGCATTTGCATCAATTAGACTTCAATAATGCCTTTTTGAATGGTGATCTTACTGAGGAAGTTTATATGACACAGCCTATTGGGTTTGAACACGGTAGTAAACAACTTGTGTGTAAGCTCCACAGGGCATTGTATGGACTAAAACAGGCACCTCCAGCCTGGTTTCAGAAGTTAGCCTCTACGTTGGTTCAGATTGGTTGTCACTTTGCTAGATGTGATCATTCTTTGTTTATTAAGGTCACTGGGAAGGTTACTCTCTTTGTACTAGTGTATGTTGATGATGTGATTCTCACAAGGAGCAGCATGGCAGCTATACATGACTTAGTTACCAGACTTCACTCAATATTTCCATTAAAATATCTGAGTACCCTTCATTATTTTCTGGGTATCCAAGCATATTCCCTTCAGGATAGGGGTCTGTTACTCACACAATCAAAATATATCCAGGACTTGCTGTCTAAGGCTAACATGACAGAAGCTTCTCCTCAACATATACCTATGACCTCTGGACTTAAACTTATAGCATCACCTTCACTAAAAGATTATCATGATCCTCAGAAGTATCGCTCTATTGTAGCTGCTCTTTAGTATGTCACTATCACATAACCTGAACTCGCCTATGCTGTCAAAAAAGTGTGTTAATTTATGCATTGTCCAAAACAAACCCATTGGCAGGTTGTCAAAAAGATTCTCGCTACCTTAGAGGTACAATGGAATATGGGCTTCATTTTTTCAAGTCGGATAGCTTGAGTTTGCTAGCTTTCACTGATGCTGATTGGGGCTCTGATGTTGATGATCGTTGCTCCACTTCTACCTGGTGCATCTATCTTGGTAGAAACTTAGTCTCTTGGTCATCCAAGAAACAGCCAGTTGTTGCAAGATCAAGTACTGAAGCATAATATAAAGGTGTTGCCAATGCATTATCCAAAGTCCTACGGATTCAATCTTTGTTGTATGAGCTATGTTGTCCTATTCCTCAAGTCCCTCAGATTCTTTGTGACAATCTTAGCTCAGTATGCTTTCTGCCAACCCCATACTTCATTCCAAATCTAAACATGTGGAATTGGATTTGCATTTTGTTAGAGAAAAGGTTAGTAGGAAGCAAGTCGAAGTTGTTCACATCCCTACAAGAGATCAAGTTGCTGATGTACTGACTAAACCTTTAGGATGTCAGGCCTTCTGTTCATTCAGAGAAACTCAAAGTTGTTTCCTCCACATCTCTGGGTTTGAGGGGGGATGAGAGTGTGAGAAGTAGTTAGCTAGCCTACTAGCTTTACAGTTTTGAAAGTTAGATCAGTTTGTATCATTTCTATATAAAGAACACTACACTGTGTACATAGACATATAAAAATGTCATCCATTCTCTCAATTCACTATTCATCTTGTTCGTTCCTTATCAGGACGTAGTCATGAAATGGAAACTGATACCGCATATACAATATATAATAGATGCTGCGGAGAGGACCAGAAAAATTTCTATACCCAATCAAGTTTAGATCATTCTAAATATGTATTAGCAAATAGGGAAAGATGGAGATGTGTAAAGTTTATGAAAACCCTGCAAATCAAATCAGTAATTTAAACCAAATCGAATACTAGAATCAACCATATCTTTGGCAGTCCATGTAGGGCCAAACTAACATGTCATGAGCATCATTGTCACAAGCATAAGCTAAAGTTAGAAGCATCAATTAATGTAATCCAAAACTAACTACTTACGTTAATCATCACATCAGATGCTATGGTGATTGATTGACAGAAGAGAGTATTCCAATTCAGTAAAACAAGAAGCTTGTGATTTTTAAGTGACACTTTCTTTCCTGTAGTTGCCTTAGAAACAAAAAATCTTCCTGCTTGAGGTAAAGCCATAAGTTTAAAAGATAGACTTGAAGCTATGTAAAAATATCCTCTCATCGATGTTTCAATAATTTAGAGAAAACTTAGAAAATATAGAACTAGTACTAAATATTCTTACAATAACATGTTGAAACTCGAACTATAATTCTATAGGTACATAAAATTGCTCTAGCTAATAGCTTTAGTAGCAAAAGCATCTTCTGGCTTGAGGTGAAGCCAAAAATTCATAAGATAGACTTAAAGATATATTAACATATTCTCTCATTTGTTTTCCAATAAATGAGAGAAATACGAGAAAACACAAAACTAATACTAAATATTCTTACTATCAAATGTTCAAACTAACTGTAATTCTCCAAATACCTAAAATTGCTCATTTCATAACATTGAGAAAAGCAGCTTAAGAGATTTCAGAACCTAAATTGAAGACTCATAATAGGTAAAAAAAGGTTTTAGATAATCGCTTCATAACAACTAAGAATATAAAATGAAGAAATGCTTATAACGCCTAAATTTTGAAATGTGATTGTGGAGAGAGCAAAATGTAGAAGTAAGTAACCTATCACGGCCTCATCCTTTTGCTCATGTGTTGACATAGGATCACATGGAAAATGGAAATTGTCGGAAGACAAGGCTGCATTAGTACCACCACCTCCTCCGCCACCCATAATTGTTGTCTTTGATATTGACAAATGTGCTAGCAATGACCTGTTCATCATATACCTAGTTCCTTAAAATCGCTTTTCCTGTGGAAGAAAACATAACGCTCTCACCCTTAGATAGAAAGCTTTTTAGTTTCCTTTCTTCCAAAACACTAAAGAACTAAATGAAATTATTCTTAATTTTTTAGTTTCTATTCCTCACACCTCCTTCGTTGTGTTGAACTTGAAATGAATGTGTTTCCATTGAAGAAATAAGAAATTGAAATTCTAAAGTGCCTTTGCTTTTATAGTAGTTTATTGGATTTTCTTCAAGCCCATTAACGAGCACATCAATTGCAGATTGTGGCAGCAATAATTTCCATTCATTTGCTCAAGCATTTATGATCTTTCCATACTTCTAACCTGTTTTTTTGTTTAGGTTCTCCATGGAAATTGGGCTATGTATTGCACTCTACATGTCTTTGATGGTAGGGATTTTATTGATATGGCTCTCTGCAAACTGTATGCTTGGTCACACTCTTGAAATTGCATTGTTAAATTAATCAGCCATTCATTATACATGATGGCATTGTTAAATTTCATTGTACTATTGTAATGTAGTTTATGACACAACCTAAGAAGGACTGCCTCTTGTCCTCCTTGCTATTTCTAAAGTCAGTAATTCAATATCTTCTACCATAAGTTATATTATCTTACCTTTCAACTTGAAGTTCATAAAATAGACTTCATGCAGTTAACAAGCAACTTGGAAAAACAATGGTGCTTAATTGCACCTAGATGTGATTAATAATTATCTAATGTAATAATTTCTATTATTCATTTAACAATCTATATCTTCTTAGAGATAAAATTAGCTAATTGTCCCTTTTTTTTGAATTCATACTGATGATGTAATAATCGAGATTGTTTTTAAAGATTAAAAATTAAATTTTGATATTTATTTCATTTAAACTGAGTCTGGCACAATTTTTGAGGTCAACGTTTGAAATTGGGAGGCTTTTCGGAGTCAAAAATGTGCTTTGATGAAAGGAAACGCAGCCCAACGATAAGATGCTGACAAACGAAGTTCTGAACTTCAGTTTCTTAGACGGAGGCTGAAATCTCTGCATGGGAAACTGTGCTTATGTCCAGGTGGAAGATGACATCCTGATGTTTCCCCGGGTGGTCTGAAAAAAGTCAGAATCGCCCCCGGAACCTCACCATTCCTCGCCATTTTCACCATTTCCCTCTTTCTCCTCACTTTATTTTCTCTCTCCTCTCTCTCTTCCTTCCTACACTGCGCGCCACCACTTGGGCCACCATGGGCTGCCACCTGACCCACCAATTGACACACCTCGCCACTCTCGACCTCCAGCAGCCACCCACGGCCGCCAGAGTCACCGAAAAACATTATTTTTTCTCCTCCATCGCGAAATCCTTATGCCACCATTATCTCCGCCGTCGGCCACCATTGGACATCACCGCCACCACCAGCGTGTAGGTTGAGCTACCAGCTTCTACCCCCAACTCGTAGCCACCGAATGGAGCCTCTACGCGCCCGGATCGTGGAGATTTCCATCTGTCGTGCGTTAACTTTTGGCACCAGAAAATGCCATCTAAACGGCCGTGAATCGTCAAGCCACCTCCAGATTCGGACTCCCTATCTTGAGGGCTTCACCATGGTGTAATTTTTGAGACCAACCGCACCCTTCCTCCATGTGCCGCTGTGCACCGCTGCCGAAGAAGCCAGAAAGACACCTAAGACTGTCCCGGAATAGATTTCCATCATTTGGCACCCCCGGTAAGGTTTGATTCACTTAAACCTAATGATTTTTTATTGAATTGGCTGCTAAACATAAATAGGAAATAAATAGGTTTAGGAAATTGTGAAATTGGACGTATGACAGTAAAGTTGATGACGTAACAGACTAAAGTAATGATTTAAATGCCTAGGAAATTGATTAGGCTTGAAATCCGAGGATACGAGAAGTCTCGAATCGATTTGGAGTAAATGGAGACCAGGTAGGATAATTTACGCTTCCCGAACGTTATAATTGACTTTGTGGATACCTGAACGATTTAGATTAAATGCATAGATTTACGTGTTACTTTCTATGGATTAAATTGCATGCCTGTGTGATGGAAATACCATTTGCATGTTAAATGATTTTCCTATCAAGTTTAGATGCCATTAGGATGGATTTACTTAGGGTAGTGTACTTAATAGCTAGTATGAGACGGCCGTTAAGTATCCCGAGTGCAGGGGATTTCATGAATATATTGTTTTTAAATAGATTTAGCCTGCATTGTGTTAGGGATCACGTGATAAATCAGGACAACCCTAAGAAAGGTTTAAGGAGTATAAGGGGGGATAGCTTACACGAAAAAATGTTGTGATTTAGGCGTAATACCCTAGAAACCTGAGGAATAGCCGATCGTGTGCATATAAGTTTGAATAGACTATATGAGGATGAGAATTAGCATATGTGCACATGCTATGGGATGCCCTAGATGTTGATTCTCACCCGGTTCTTGAGTGAGTGATTGGTGTTACGAATCACACTCACAACATAGGTAAGATTTGGGTGATTGGTGTTACAGATCACACCTAATGATAAGAGATGTAATTTCTCTAGATGACGTGCAATTGGATGATTTTAGATACAGTCGCAGATGATTTGTGGCCGATACAAATTTAAATACACCGGGCATGGGATTTGACTCGATTTGATTACTAATTTTCAGAGAAACAGATTTTTTTATGATTCTTGAGAACTTGTCGCAATTTTCATGCTAAATAATGTTTTTAAAGATAAGGTATTTCACGGATTTTGAATGGAATACGGTAAGTTTGTTTTCAGTGCTTGCACCGCTGAGTGATCAACTAGTTTTCGAACTATATTATGAATTGTAAATTATTCTACTGGGATTTCAATATCTCACCAGTTTGTTTGTTCAGATGAACAGGAATATGGGCCTAGACGCTAGCTGGGCAATGGCATTGATGATAGACAGAAGAGTAGCGTAGTTCTAGGATTGAATTGTGATGTATATATATATGCTGTGGATATTTATATTGGATTATGTAATTATGTTTTCTTTTGCTGTTGAATTGAATATAAACTGTTGAATGGATGATTTTTTATACTTTGGGATATGTTCGAGATACAGGGAAGACTCTGCCAAATTTTTGACAGGGTTCACTGCTGTAAATGTGTATAATTCAATTGGAATTTATATGAATAAACTGCATATTTTATGTATGGATTCTAGTTTTTATTATTCCAGAGTTTATTGTGATGATTGCATGTGTAGTTAGTATAGCTGCATTCAATTTCGGGTTGAAAAAAATCTGAATGGACGATGAAATGTCTATTTGGGTTACGCTCAACCAGTAGCGATCCTCTAACATTCCCACATCGGGAATAACTATTTTGAAAACCCATATGCTTCCGCTATGCAGATAGAGGATTGTATATTGTGGATTAGGGGGTTGTTACAAGTATAGTATCAGAGCCCGATTTTTCAGTTGTTTGATTTAGTGGGCTAAGGATTGTGAATTTTTGAGCTTGCAGCTTTAGGGTTTTAATTGACTTAACTATGGAATATTAGGACTCGATCTTGAATCGATAAGTGATGGAATGAGTTTAATACCTTTCTGTTAACTTTTGCTGTTAAAACTGATCTGTTTCTTTCTGTGTCAGATAGTTATGGCAGAACCTAGCAGGGATAGCACCCGTAGGCCCAGAGGAAGGCCAAGAAATAGGAGTCAGGGCACTTTAGGTAGTGGCAGCATAGAGACCGACGTCGACATGCGAGATATAATGGAGTCCATACAGATGATGGCTGATGCCATGAGGGACCAAGCTACTACTAGTGCCAACATGATGAGGCAGCAGTAGGATGACAGGCAAACCAGGAACGATGGAGACACCTAGAATGTTAACCCGTTGTATCAAGGATGGATTGAATTTTAGAGAGCATGTCCATCCTCGTCTGCAGGTGCTTCCGATCCAGCTGCAGTAGAAGCTTAGCTGAAGGATATGAAGAAGATCTTCAAGTTGTTGCAATGTGACGATGAACAGAAGGTTACATATGCAACATATATGTTAAAGGGTGAAGCAGAACAATGATGGACAGGTGCCCAGCAGTTGATGGAAAGCAGGGGTATCACGCTTACCTGGGAATCCTTCAAAGGAGTCTTCATGGAGTAGTACTTCATTAAGAGCATCAAATAGTCAAAGGAAGCATAGTTCTTAAAGCTCACACAGGGAGGTAAGCATTTCGAGGAGTATTTGAGACAGTTTAAATAGCTATCCAGATATTCCACATACCTGCAGATGCACTATGATGAAACCTGGAAGGAAAAGTAGCTAAAAGAGGGCCTAGACTTACCGATGAAGACGTAACTAGCCCCATTTGAGATCAGAGACTTTGTGATGCTGGTGAACAAGTGTCAAATCCTGAGTAAAAACCTGGAGCAGAGACAGGCCCAGAACATGACCCAGAGGATAGGAAACCAGCCAAGACCAGCAGCTAGGAATCTCAATGTGAGAGGCGGCATGTTTAAATCGCAACCAGGATCTTCAAGCGGCAGTAAACATCTTGATAATGCACCCTGTCAGAAATGTGGGACCAGGCACCCTAATCAACCCTTCTGGCATCAGACTCTATTACAATGTTACAGGTGTGGAGGTACGGGACACATGGCAAGATATTGCCCCTCCACCGGGAACCAGCAGACATCCGGTGGCTGAAGACTGCAGGCTCCAAGGAGAGTTTTCACTCTGGATGTAGCTAACGTCGACAGGTCATCAAGTTTGATGCAGGGTAGAGGTAAAATTTATAATTTTCCTTTGATAGTATTATTTGATTCGGGTGCTACGCACTCTTTTTATTGCCGATGCATGAGTAGAGAAAATAAAATTACCTGTATAGACCCTGCCCTGTAATCTATATATATTCACACCCTTAGGAGAAGCTACTATGTCCCCACGTATATGCCTAAACTGTCTCTTAACCATTGATGATACCTTGTTTATCGTGGACCTAGTGTGTATACCCTTGACTGGGATCGACATCATTTTAGGAATGGATTGGTTAACTAGGAATCGGGTCTTGTTAAACTGTTTCGATAGGACAATCACTTACTTGGATAACGTGCCTATACGTGGGAGTGACAGCGCGTGTGAGATAGGTGATGTGTCCCTCAATCTCTCTGAGGTAGAGTTGCAGGATAGGTTAAGCCTAATCCCAATTGCTAGTGACTTTCCAGAGGTGTTTCCTTTGGAAGTACGTAAACTGCCACCACATAGAGAGATAGAATTCACTATTGAACTAATTCTGGGTGCAGGCCCAATAGCCATAACTCCATACCGAATGGCCCCAGCGGATTTGAGGGAATTAAAGGTCTAAATTAAGGATATGTTGGAGAAGGGGTTCATTAGGCCGAGTGTATCACTATGGAGAGCCCGGTCTTATTCGTAAAGAAGAAAGATGGGAGTTTGAGATTGTGTATCGATTATCGACAACTGAACAAGGTGACCATTAGGAACAAATACCCTTTGCCATGTATTGACGACTTATTTGATCAGTTGCAAGGTGCGACTATATTTTCTAAGATAAACTTAAGATCAGGATACCACCAGATTATGGTTAGAGAGGAAGACATCCCTAAGACAGCGTTTAGCACTAGATACGGCCACTACGAGTTTCTAATGATGCCGTTTGGATTGACAAATGCACCTACTATTTTCATGGACTATATGAACAGAATCTTTAGATCCTACTTAGATCAGTTTGTAATGGTGTTCATTGATGATATCTTAGTCTATTCCAAGACTCACGAAGAGCATGCCCAGCATCTTAGCACGGTGCTACAGATACTGGAAGAGAAACAATTATATGCTAAGTTAGAAAAATGTGAGTTTTGGTTGGAAGAAGTGAAATTTCTTGGACACGTGGTAAATGGGGAAGGAATAGCAATAGACCCTAAGAATATTGAAGCAGTTTTAGATTGGGGTCAACCTAGGATGGTCACCGAAGTTAAGAGTTTTCTGGGTTTGGTCGACTATTACAGAAAATTCATTCAAGGATTTTCTCAGATAGCCTTACCATTAACCCAGTTGACTCTGAAGGGTGTGAACTTTGAATGGAGCGAGCAGTGTGAGAATAGTTTCCAAACTTTAAAAAAGAAATTGACCACCGCTCCTGTTCTAATTCTCCCGAAACCTTTAGAACCCTTCACAGTGTATACGAATGCATCATTGAAAAGCTTAGGATGTGTCTTAATACAGGATGGGAAGGTAGTGGCTTATGCATAATGACAATTGAAACCTGCAGAGGAAAACTACCCTACCCATGACTTAGAATTAGCTTTCGTCGTGTTTGCCCTGAAGATTTGGAGACATTACCTATATGGGGTTGTATTCGAGGTGTATAGCGATCACAAAAGCCTTAGGTACTTGTTTGATCAGAAAGAATTGAACATGAGGCAGCATAGGTGGGTAGAATACCTGAAGGATTTTGATTTTGAATTGAAATACCATGCAGGGAAAGCGAATGTAGTAGCAGATGCATTAAGCCGGAAGTCACTGCAATTAGCTAGCCTAATGATAGATGAGATGAGGTTACTTGAGGATTTTAGGAATCTTAGCCTCAACGTAATCTTGTTTCTAAAAAGATTATTGATGAGTGACTTCTTGATAACCTGTGAGTTGAGAGAGCTGATTAGACAAGCCTAACTAGAGGATGAATCCTTGGAAGTATATGCCAACTAACCCGATTTTGGACTAGCCCCTGATGGAGTATTAATGTTTAGAAAAAGGGTAGTGATTCTAAACCATCAGGAGCTGAGGGAAAAAGTGCTAGCAGAGGCTCATCGAACCCATTATACTATTCACCCAGATATTTCCAAGATGTATCAGGATTTAAAGAGGAACTTTTGGTGGCCTGGTATGCGAAAGGACATCACGAACTACGTGAATGCCTATTTGACTTGTCAACAGGTCAAGATAGAACATCAGAAACCCGTAGGGCTACTGAAACCATTGGAGATACCGAAAAGAAAATAAGATCAAATAACCATGAATTTTGTGGTAAAATTACCTAGGACACCAACTGAATTTGATGCCATTTAGGTGATAGTGGATAGATTGACTAAGTCTGCTCACTTTTTGCCAGTTAAGATGCGATACTCCATGGAAAAACTAGCCGAGGTATACCTTAGGGAAATCGTAAGATTACATGGAATACCATCAGGTATAGTATCCAATCGAGACCCTAGGTTTACTTCGAGATTCTGGCAATCCCTACAGCAAGCCTTAGGAACCCATCTTAAGTTTAGCACAGCTTATCATCCTCAGACTGACGGACAGTCTAAGAGGACTATCCAGACCTTAGAAGATATGTTGAGGGCTTGTGTGCTAGAACAGAAAGGAAGTTGGGATAAACACCTACCGTTGATAGAGTTTGCATACAATAACAGTTATCACTCTACCATCGGTATGGCACCTTATGAGGCTTTGTATGGGAGGAGTTGTAAATCACCCTTGAGTTGGGTAGAGATGGGGTAGAGTACCCTGTTGGAACCTGAGATCGTACAAGAAACTACTGATCAGATCAAAATGATCAAGAAAAAGATAAAGATTGCCCAGCAGAGGCAGGAAGCCTATGCAAATAAGAGAAGAAAACCTTTATAATTCAATGAGGGAGAGCATGTATTCCTGAGAGTGTTCCCCACCACAAGTATCGGTAGACAGGTAAGGACCAAGAAACTAAGCCCTAGATTTCTAGAACCATTCCAAATTCTACAAAGGGTCGGTCCAGTCGCCTACCAAATTGTCTTACCTCCCCATTTGTGCAACCTACATGATGTCTTTCACGTCTCCCAACTTTGTAAATATGTCCCAGACCCTGCGCATGTATTTGGGAATCAACCAATAATGTTAAAGAAAAATTTGACTTATGAATCTACTCCTGTACAAATCCTTGACTTTAAGACTAAGCAACTACGAAGTAAAACAATCCCTTTAGTTAAGGTACTTTGGCAGGATGTAGCGTCATAGGAGATAACGTGGGAGAAGGAAGACGAGATGAGGCAACAATACCCAGAACTGTTCACAGGTATGAATTTTATGGACAAAATTTCTTTTAAGGGGGAGAGAATGTAATAACTGAGATTGTTTTTAGAGATTAAAAACTGAATTTTGATATTTATTTCATTTAAACTGAGTTCGGCATGATTTTTGAGGTCGACGGTTGAAACCGAGAGGCTTTTTAGAGTCAAAAATGTGATCTGATGAAAGAAAACACAGCCCGAAGATAAGATGTTGACAGATGGAGTTCCAGACTTTGGTTTCTCAGACGAATGTCAGAATCTCTGTATGGGAAACCGTGCTTACGTCCGGGTGGAAGACGACATCCCGAAGTTTTCCCGGGTGGTCCAAAAAAAGTTAGAATCACCCCTGGAAGCTTTAAATTTCCTGGAACCTCACCATTCCCCGCCATTTTCACCATTTCCCTCTCTCTCCTCTCTCTCTTCCTTCCTCCACCGCGCGCCACCACCTGGTCCATCGTGGGCTGCCACCTGACTTACCAATCGACACACCTCGCCACCCTCGACCTCCATCAGCCACCCAAGGCCACCAACGGCCGCCAGAGTCGCCAGAAAACTTTGCTTTTTCTCCTCTATTGCGAAATCCTTGCACTGCCGTGATCTCTGCTATTGGCCATCGTTGGACGTCACCACCACCACCAGCGTGTAGGCCGAGCTGCTAGCTTCCTCCCCCAGCTCGTAGCCACCGAACAGAGCTTCCACGCGCCTGGATCGAGGAGATTTTCATCCGCCGTGCTTTAACTTTTGATGCAAAAAAAGGCCATCAAAAAGGCCTGAACCGCTGCGCCACCCCCAGATTCGAACTCCCCATCTTGAGGGCTTCACCATGGTGTAATTTTTGAGACCAACCGCACCCCTCCGTCGTACGCCGCCGTTTGCCACTGCAGAAGAAGCCAGAAAGACACCCGAGATTGTGTCGGAATAGATTTCCATCATCCAGCACCCCCGATAAGGTCTAATTTACCTAAACCTAATGATTTTTGATTGAATTGGCTGCCGAACATAAATAGGAAATAAATCAGTTTAGGAAATTGTGAAATTGGACGTAGGACAGTAAAATCGATGACGTAACATACTAAAGTAATGATTCAAATGCCCAGGAAATTGATTAGGCTTGAAATCCGAGGATACAAGAAGTCTTGAATCAATTTAGAGCAAACGGAGACCAGGTAAGATAATTTACGCTTCCCGAACGTTAGAATTAACTTTATGGATACCTAAACGATTTAGATTAATTGCAAAGATTTTCGTGCTACTTTCAATAGATTAAATTGCATGCCTGTGTGCTGAAAATACCATATTCATGTTAAATGATTTTCCTGTTGAGTTTAGATGCCATTAGGACGGATTTACTTAAGGTAGGGTACTTAATAGCCGGCATGGGACAGCCGTTAAGTATCCCGAGTGCAGGGGATTTCATGAATATATTGTTTTTAAAAAGATTTAGCCTGCATTGCGTTAGGGATCACACGATAAATCAGGACGACCCTAAGAAAGGTTTAAAGAGTATAAATGGGGATAGCCTATACGAGAAAACGTTGTGATTTAGGCGTAATACCTTAGAATTCTAAGGAATAGCCGACCGTGTGCATATGAGTTCGAATAGACTATATGAGGATGAGAATTAGCGTATGTGCACATGCTAAGGGACGCCCTAGATGTTGATTCTCACCCGGTCCTTGAGTGAGTGATTGGTGTTACGGATCACACTCACAACATAGGCAAGATTCGGGTGATTGGTGTTACAGATCACACCCATTGATAAGAGATGTAATTTCTCTAGATGACGTATAATTGGATGATTTTAGATATGGTCGCAGATGATTTATGGCCGATACAGATTTAGATACATCGGGCATGGGATTTAACTCGATTTGATTAACAATTTTCAGAGAAACAGATTTTTTTATGATTCTTGAGAACTTGTCGCGATTTCCATGCTAAATAATGTTTTTAAAGATAAGGTATTTCACGGATTTTGAATTGAATACGGGAATTTTGTTTTCGGTGCTTGCACCACTGAGTGATCAACTAGTTTTCGAACTATATTATGAATTGTAAATTATTCTACTGGGATTTCAATATCTCACCAGGTTGTTTACTCAGATGAACAAGAATAGAGGCCTAGACGCTAGCTGGGCAACGGTATTAATGATAGACAGAAGAGCAGCCTAGTTCTAGGCTTGAATTGTGATGTATATATATATGCTGTGGATATTTATATTGGATTATATAATTATGTTTTCTTTTGCTGTTGAACTGAATATAAACCATTGAATGGATGACTGTTTGTACTTTGGGATACGTTCGAGATACAGGGGAGACTTTGCCAGATTTTCGGCAGGGTTCACCGCTGTAAATGTGTATAATTCAGATGGAATTTATATGAATGAACTGCATATTTTATGTATGGATTCTAGTTTTTATTATTCTAGAGTTTATTGTGATGATTGCATGTGTAGTTAGTATAGCTGCATTCAATTTTGGGTTGAACGGAATCTGAATGGACGACAGAATGTTTATTTGGGTTACGCTTAACCAGTAGCAATCCCCTGACGTTCCCACATTGGGAATAACTATTTCAAAAACCTATATGTTTCCTCTATGCAGATAGAGGATTATATATTGTGGATTAGGAGATCGTTACAGATTACGATCAAATTCTATTGGTTTCTTTTTTAGTTACTCTCTAGTGTCACAATATTGTGCCATTTTTGTGCTTTATTGTGGCTAAATGAATATCTTGCTTGATTTGACCTTGCTCATTAAGTACTTTTATGTCCATATGCCCTTCTTTCTTTTTATCTTTCTATTTTGAGTTATCAAATTTCATTTTGTAACTCATTTATGGCATATTCAGGTGGTGGGTTCTGCAGAATCTAACTATAACAGTCCAAATGCTAAAGCTTTCTATAGCTTTAAGAAATTTCTAACTCAGTCTTACTATGAGAAATATAAAGTCTTGGTTCATTTAGATTTTGATAATTTCATGTCTCAAGAAGTCCCTTGTGGTCTCTGTAAATTGCTTCCAGATAACTATAAAGCCGTTATAGAAGTGTCAAGTATGAAGCGCAATATTATAGGTGAAGGATCTCATCGTTGTCTGTCCACATCAATCAAAATTCAAACACAACGTACCAATTCTATGTCTCAACTATCAAGCTATTCCTATGAGTTCATAATTATTGAAAGACATTCCAGTGGAGTTTTTGCTGATCCATTTGAACAACAGCATCATGTTTAGTGTGGTGGAAATCCACTTAGATCGATGTTGATGAAAACATCTTGTTGGATCCAACTAACATCGGCGTGGAGCTTCCATTGCATGCACGATATCAAGTAAGTAGAGCCCATTTTCGCTTAAGCTTGCCTCTCCTTAGTAGAATCTATATTATGAAAGTAAGCAGGATAAATATCTTTGAAATGAAATGATAATTGCTTACCTTAGAAATCAAGATGATTGTATACATCATACACTTCATGATATGACTAATTATCTTTCTTAGTCCATTGCCGTGCTGTTGTAATGTTATATTCTCGTATGTTAGGCTATTCTTTGAGCAAGATAAATTAGTTGCAGATTGAAGTTTTAAATTCTCTCATAGTATTACCATATCTTTTGTCCTTTTTTTTCCAGCCTCTAAATGAAAATGGCTAATCAACGGTTAAATTTGGTGTCTCAGATATATTGATGCGTTGCAGCACAAAGGATAATGTGAAAAATCACAATTGTTTCATCAAAGTTGTAAACAATGATGCTAATTTAAATGGTGCTGATATTGTAAGGCCCATGCTGAATTAGTGTCTGTCTTAACTTTTGTGTTAGCCTTATTATCAACTTTTTTAATTGTTTGGACATCATTACGATATTCTAACATTAAACTGGGAAAACTTTAAAGCAAGTTTTAGATTTTTTTTTTAAAAGCTAATTTCTCGTTAGATTTTCTTATCACCAATTTTATGTTGTTTGTATTTGATTTCAACTTCATTAAAGTTTTAAAATGGTCAGAGGAAGAAAAAATGGCTTTGTTAGTAATTCTTGTGTACTCTGCGATAACAATAAAAAAAGTTATTATGTTAAAAATTAGATCAAACAAATCAGTATGAGCCAAAACTTGGTAAATTGATTTTGTAGTTAAAATTGTTCTACCATATATTTTCAAACAACTAAACTATGTTTCAAAAATAAAATCATAAATTTTCATAAAATAAAATCATAAATTATATATCTTCATAAAGTATATATGGTTGAAATTTATTAATCTTTCCCCCAAATTAATATATTCAGTTATTTCATCCTAAATTAACATTTATTAGTTTGTCCCTGTGTTAGTTTTATTTATTTCATTCCTAGATTAATAAAAATTGAATTTTCAAAATTATTTAATTATTTATTAAAATATTAAAATTTTAACCTTTTCAAAAGCATTTTTTCATCACTAAATTATTAAGCTTAAATTCTCAGTAATCAATATTTTGGGACTACAAATTCTTACTCTGGGTACTAATTTATATTTATTATTGAATTAAAATTTATCTATGTTCACAAAAAAATGTTGATATTTTATATCTTTCAAAATAATATATCATTACGATATTTGCAAAATTTAATTTTGAATTTGACTAACTTCTTTAAAACTTTGGTTTTTTTAACAAGTCTTCAAAGTTTATATCTTCCAAATTCAAATATATTAGAATTACTACTTCCAAATACTATATTTCTCTTAGATAAACATGTTTATTTCATGGATGCAGTTCGAGTGAGTTTGGGTTTGGCCCTTGATAGTTGAGGTATTCAATGGTTGTGGTTTACCATTTAGAGTCTGGTCAAAGCGATGACCGAGGAACCCTTCTTGGTGTTTAGGTCCCATTAAATTGAAGACATTAGAAGATAAAAAAGAGAAGTAAATTAATTTTTTATTCTGTCATTTTTTATTTATATTAAATATAATATTTTTTGAGTATTAAGTTTATAAACTCGAGCTCATATAAATTATATATGTCTCTATCATATATTAAAAGTTTAATGAAAAAAATAAAAAAAAAATGTATACAATTAAATAATGAGAACTCATCATCTCTTTTTAATAATTGGGTCGACGTTCTTTATTTTTTTTATTCTTTTATATTTTATTAAAATATAATATAATATTACTAAAATTTTACTATTTACCAATTATTACACTAATAAAATGTAATTAAATTTATTATAATAAAAATAAGATGTTTAAATTAATGTATTTATTATTAAAATTAATAGTATCTTCACTTTAAACTAATTTTTTATTGAACTAAATTTTATTAATTTTTTATTTTAAATGCTTGTATTTGTTTAAATATAAAATTTAAATAAAAAACTATTAAAAGTATAAATATATGTAAATTTTGAATACATTATTAAATGTATATATTAGAAGTTACTTTTAAAACTATTTTAGAACTTACCTTTTTTAACTTCATTATTTAATATGTAGATATGCATATTTTAAATATCAAATCATGTTTTTTTAAATATTTTTAATGCACAATACTCAAGATCAATTTTTTTAATACATTGTAAATATTAATTTAAAAATTTTAAATATGAGTATATAGAAATATAAATTAAATAAACAATTTTTTGAGCAACTCAAAAACATAACAATCGACTATAACAAGGCTGACAAGTGACTATTATGTTTTTAACCATTTTGGGCAACCCAAAGAACATGACAATTGATTTTTAGATACCTAAGAGTCAATTGGTACATTCCAATTTGTCATACCAACCTGCATTTTCACCTATGTATAGTCTATATAATAGTCGATTTTTATTTTTGATTACCAAATCTTAGTTCCCTCAACCTTTAGAAGGTTTTCAGCGTAGAAAATAGTAGTCATCTTAACTTAATCATGCTCAAATCCCATATTTTTTCATTTTTATATCATAAACAGTACACTAATCCTTAGATCTATCATACAAGCATTCAATACTAGGATAAAGCAGCATTTAGTATCTAATAAATATTAGAAAATCAGAGAATGTAGGTTTAGATCTCTCATTTTATTCATAACCTTCGAAAATAAGAGAAAATAGAAAATTTAGCTACCTTAATCTCTTGAAATGGATTCTGATGTGTGTCCAGAAATGTTGTGCGGTGATTCTAAAGAAATTTTCAAGCTTTTAATCACTATTCCAAGCTTCAAATCCCCTTTTCTCTCTCTAAACTTTGACCTTCTCTCTCAAAAAGATTATATTTTCTCTCTCTAAGGTCAACCTCTCTTATTTCTAAAATTTGGAGCATAATTCAAAGTTTCTCCCCCCCCCCTCTCTCTCTCTCTCTCTCTCTCTCTATATATATATATATATATATATATAGGTGGAAGTAGGTAAGATAATGAGAAAATATGGCAAGAAGGGAAAAAGGAAATAAAGCCTAAAATTTAGTCCCTACAATTACACTTCAGGTCACCTTGGTTGTGGAATAGGGGAATCACCACATTGCCTTTGCAATTCTGGCGGTGAAGTTTCAAATTTTGTAAAATAACTAAAAAAAGCTAGGGACCTTATTTTAATCCCAAATTTTTGGGAGGTGAAGTTTCTGGGATTAATATTTACCAGTAAAACTTTACTGATGTGGTGTATATTCCAAGTGGGTTAGGAGCATGAGCAAGGCTGAAAGATTCAAAACAATTTTCTAGTGAGCGGAAATCTAACAATATTTTGTCAAGCAAAGAAATATTAGATACAGAATTGAAGTCCTTTGAAATCATCTGGCAATCTATTTCCACTTCTATTTTGCTGATATCACAATATTGTCATTGATTCCTTCCTTGTTTGTCATTGGCTTTGACACCTAATCTGTATGATGTCTAAATCTTCAAAATGTTATTACCAAGTTTAGTTAGCACCTAAGATTAACCAAGTCAATTCATGGATATCCTCTACCATTTTTTCTCCTTTTTACAAATATTTCACTCTAGTAGAAAATAATTCATTCTGTTTCAACACAGTTTATCTTCTGCGACAACTCTAGCTACATAGGTTATTATTAAAATCTTGGTGATCATACTTTTAGGTATTTTAGATGTTTATTTTTTCTATATACTGATAAAAAAACATATTCTTTCTATATCAAGATTGGTGGTTAATTTGAAAACAGAGACCTTTATTTTCTCTCAAAATTGGTGGTTAATTTTCTAGATGCTTTGAACGGAGAAAAGTTGTGAGTAGTTTTAGCAAAAGAAGGTTTGGAACCTAATAAAAAATAATTTAGATAATACTTGAAAATTCATGTGCATGGCTGACTTCTTCATCTACTAAGCTTTTCTCCATTTGCCAAACACTAGTTCTAAAAACTACAGCCGCAACTTTAATAGGGTAAATTAGTTTTGAGGCAGTTTTACCTTTTTTTCTTCTTTTTATAATTTAATTTAATAAAATGCTTACTTGTATTAAAAGCATTCCATGTGGTAGCCACATAATCATTGAGATAATGGAAACTTAACGGAATTTAATGGTGGTGATCAACTTACAATTAATTTGAAATTATACGGATCAAATTACACCAATTATAATTATAGGGATTAACTTATATTTGTAGTGAAAGTATAGAGACCAAAAGGTGTAATTTAACCAAAGATTTAAATTAGTAATGTTAAAATGAGTGTTTACAAATGTTGCCTCTGGTCTCAGTTTAGTTTGGTTTTATTTTTTTAAGGATTAGGTTAATTCGTTTTAAATATAAGTTGTAATTTTTCAATTTAGTCCAAATCTATTAGGCCTTAATTTTAAGTCCAGCTTACTCTTTTTTTTCTACAAGTTAAAAAAATTATTATTTACAACATAAACATTATAATTTTTCATAATAATATTTATTTTTAAAAAATAACCATTAATAAAAAATAATAAATAATCAACTTAAGTTAAGCATTAAAAAAATTAATAATAGAAGATAACTATTACAAACAATTAACATAGTTAATATACATGACTTATGGTCATATAATTACGTAATACCATAAAATAAAATTTTACTAGTATTACTTCCATGTGATGCACAACATCTTTTTAGTATAAAGGTGTATTCAAATATGTATTTATAAAGTGATATGATTTTTTTTTATTAAAAATTAATTATGAAGTACACTATATGTTTAAAATTTGAGGAATACTGTTTTTTTTCTATAAAATACTTTCGCAAGTACGTAATAAATTAAAGTTGATAACATTAATAATTGAATTGAATGTAAAATTTGTTAAATTGACGGAGATTCATTTTAAATTTTAATTTGTTTGTAAAGAATATAAGAGATATTTAAACTTATTCTCTTTTTAAAATTAATTTTATTGTATTGAAAATAAAATTTAATATTTATTTTTTTTCAAATTCGATAAGTTAATTAGGATGACGAAATTAAAAGCATGCATATATTATCATTTACCAATTTTAGATATCTTATATATTTTTAATGCACATTATGGGAATATGATTACCAATTACCAATTTTAAAAATTGTTGACATTTAAATTTAAATTTATATTTCAATTTCGAATATATGCTATGTATTATTATGTATTACAATAATAAATAAAGCTTTTTTTTTTATTGAGTAAGGTCGACAACATAGGTTAAGTAACGTTAATATTTTTTATCTTGGCTCATTATTATTATCAAATTATTTACAGTTAAATATATTTTAATAGTTTTTCTCATTATTTTTTTATCTCCCTTTACCTTTAGTTATTAAATTATTTTTCATTTGGTCAACTTTTTATATATTAGCATCTAATTGTCTCATTTATCTATAACCAAATTACCTAAAGCATGTTTCTACCAATTTTTTTTATAATAAGTGTTATTCTAACTTTTTCTCTAATACAATTATTTCTAATCTTATTCTTTCTTATTTGTCCACTCATCTAACATAATATTTTCATTTATATGACATTGAATTTATGCTCATGTTGACTTTCTATCACCCAATATTTATCATCATATAATAATGTAAGTCTTATAACTACGCAATAAAAGCTTCCCTTATATTTGAGTGGTACTTTTCTATCACAAATAGCTCCTCAAACTTTTTTTCATTTTATTAATCCAACTTAAACCCTATGATTTATGTTCCCTTCTATTTCTTTATTATTTTGTATTATAGTTCCCAAATACTTCAAATTAGTAACTTTATATATTGAATGGTCTATAAGTTTCACCTTTATCTTAGAATCAATGTATCTCTCACTAAAATTACATTCTGTATATTTTTTTTTACTTCGAATTATACATAAATCATATGTCTCCAAAGCTTATCTCCACCTCTTTATTTTTTTGTTACTTCTTCGTCAAAATCTTCAACAAGGAATAAATCGTTAGTAAAAATCATACACCTTGGTACTACCTCTTGGATATCATCAGTGAACACATCTAATACCAAGTTAACAAGATAAGGGCTCAAAACTTGTAACGACCCTTCATTATATACATATATCAGAGTAATCATAAAGCATGGAATTTTTCATAATTTTTTTTTCTTTCTAAAAAAAACTTATACCACTCGGGCCGTTACTAGTTGAGTGTAAGCCAAATAGATTCTTCCCTTAGTTCATTCGAATTCCACTCAACTACCTCTTATATACATATATCAGAGTAATCATAAAGCATGAAATTTTTCACAAAATTTTTTTTCTTTCTAAAAAAAACTTATACCACTCAGGCCGTTACTAGTTGAGTGTAAGCCAAATAGATTCTTCCCTTAGTTCATTCGAATTCTACTCAACTACCTCTTATGCGCAGCATATTCTAATACCACAATTGATATAACCATGCACTCTGGAATATAAAATTTTAAACAATTCATCATAGACAATTGAGATACAATTTAAATTAATCCTACTAAATTCAACTTCCCATCAATAAATCACATCTCAACAGAATTAACTCCATTACATATCTTGATACCCTATGGCATTCATCAAATAACCATATAATTCTCATTATATACATACAATCCCTGACCTACATGCCAATACAAATTTCCAGTTCATGAATTTGGAATTTACACCCTTTCAGGTTGTCTTGCATCTCTAGTATACATCCCAATCCTGACTAATTCCTAGGCATATCTTGGACTTGATCATCTGAACAAACAATTAATGAGATAAAAATATCCCAATAGAGTAATTTATAATTCACAATTTTATAAAATAGTTGTAAGTTTAGTTATACCCCTTTATAGTGCATAAAACCTCTCCCCTATATCATGTCAACATACAAGTGAATTGCAATTCCATGTTCTATTTTCATCAAAGACATAGGAATTGAACATATTTCATAAAAGCTATGGTTTACAAAATTTATATCAAATTTAGAACAGTATAGGACCATTATTCTAGTCAAAATATCATTTTCATAGTGCCTGTAATTTCATTTCAAACCTTATTTGCATAACAATGCTCATGTTATTGTAAAAAATCATAAATCAGCATATTCTTTCAAAAAAATCAATATGCATACCATTACATCAATGTAAAAATCAACAACTCATTGCATGTTGTTTCCTAATCTCAAGCTATCATCACACTTCCTTTTATCCATATGATTGAGATTGTTGTTATCATGGGGACCATCCTCCCAGTGATTATCACACTTCCTTTTATCCATGTGATATTGTCACACTTTCTTTTATTCATGTGATTGAAAATCTAACTTCTAAGGCCTCCCCTGGTATGTGCACTTCGCTAATCTCATCCTTTTTCCCAACTATACAATAATATATATAAATAGGTGACTAATACTTAGGGTTATAAAGTTTTACACTTAAACTAAAATGTTTTCCTCCGTCTAGACTATCCTCCCTTTACTCCTTAAAGTCTTTCATAGGGTTGTATTGGTTTAAGGAGTAACCTCTAACAAATACAGACTATCACAGATGAAAACAATTTCATTTTTACAAAATTAGTCTACATAAGGAACACTTAATGACCATCTCATACCAGCCATTAAATATCCACCCCAAATTTTGTCTACCCTACAACATACAACCCAATAGCCAAATTAAAACAAGCAGTAAAGAGTCAATTTCATGCTTTTCAACATATACAGGCAAAGGTTTCCTCATACTCATATGAAAATCATGTACTAGTTCATAATTCATTTCATCTAGCAAATTCCCATCTCATAAATAGATTTTCATTTCAAAACAAGCAAATTCAAATCATCATTTTAAATTAAGGGGGTGTAGATTACTTTACCTTAACCGTTTGCTCCTCTCCATATTAAGTCTTCCCTCTTTGATGGGGTCTCAGAAGTCACCTTTTTCACTTCCTAAGAATAAACCTCAACATTTCACACTAAGCCTTCTCAAACATGCATCTATTGTAGTATGCTTTCTATGCAACCTAGGCTTAGGAGTTTTACAATAAGATTTCTCCAAATTTCTCCTATGAGGTTTGATAACTTGACAACTTTCCCCTCCTATTTTCATGTTACTTATCACCTAACATGTGTAATTCTCGTGTATGATGACATTTTGAGCCTTAATTCATTGAATTTTTAAGGTTACTAAGCTCAATTCTTGTCTTAAAAGTCATTTTTCATGTTAAAGGGCTGCTAGTAGATTGCCATGTAGCTAGCAGTTGGCTGGTTGCTCTCTGGAAGGCTGCTAGTCGACTATTGAAAAGCCAGCAATCGACTGGTAGCTCTCTAAAGTTCTGGACTTCACAAGACAATAGACTGCTAGTCAACTGATAAAAGACTACCAGTCGACTGCTAGGAAAAATTAAACTCGACAGTCGACTAATGAGGCTACTAGTTGACTGGTGCATGCTACCAGTCGGCTGCTATGCTCTTCGAAAATTTAAAAACTCATTTTTCCTAATTTTCCAGTCAATATTCCCCTACTTTTCAAGTTTAAAAGATATGAGCTTAGTTTCTAACCATTTTCCCCCAAATCCCAACCATTTTCATACTTAAATATCACTTACACAAGTTGATCTACACAACCAAAATGGGTGAACAGTAAAACCTAACTTTTCAAATCTGATTCAAGCCTAGAAAATCTTTAATGGAAGTTAAAAACTCTAGTATTTTAGTTTAGAAACCTTTTCCTATTTCCAAACGACCTCAAAATCATCATTTTAACCCAGAGAACCAGAAATTTCTAAAGAAAATGAGATTTCTCCACTTTTGCTAATCCTAAGCATTTCAGCAGATTTGATGGGTTATAGGAAGAGTATGCTACTTCTAAATGGAAGTTAAGATGTTTCTATAAGTGTAGGTGAAGATTTCTTACTTGGAATCCAACTACTTAATGCTTCCAATTTGGTTTCCTTCTCCTTTACCTTCTACTCGATTTCCTCTCTTCCTTTCTCTCTTGGAGGTTCAGCACTCAGAACTTGTGTTGGTATAGAGGGAAGCCTATAGGAAGGGATAAAAGGATACACCAGCTGAAATTTTAGGGACCTCCTTGCAAATAGAAAAAATTACTCTTTAATCCATCTCACTTTAACCCTAAGTTTCTTGTTTCATTTAAGTCATTGAAGTCAAAATTCTAAGATTATCCCAAATAATAAAATTTTAAGGAAGCAGATATTACAAAACTAAACTTTGGTGTAGCCCTATGGTTATAAGAAAATCCTTTGTGGTACTACCTTGTGTTCTCACTCATGTTTTAGTCCCATCATACATGTCTTTGATTGCTCTAACATAAGCCACATGAACTCCTTTCTTTTATAAATCCTTCCACAATACCTCTCTAGGTACTCTATTATAAGTCTTTTCTAAATCAATAAAAATCATATACAAATCTTTTATGGGATCTTTGATATCTCCCCATCAATCTTCTTAATAAGTATAAAGTCTCAATAGTTGACTTCACTGACATAAAACTAAAGTAGTTCTCTGTAATTTTCGTATCCATCATTAATCTCTACTCAATAACGTTCTCCCATAACTTCAGAGTATGACTCATGAGCTTCATCCCCCTAGAATTTTTGCACAATTTTGTATATCAGCCTTATTCTTATATAATAGGATCAAAGTATTTTCTTTCTCTGCTCATCTTCTCTCTCTACCCTAGCAAGCATCGACACATGACATTTCAAGGATAAATATTAATTGTAAATCATCAAGCTTATACACACACATATGATTCACGAATCTCTAATTTTAGATTACCGTTGGAATTATAATACATATACGCACACGTACATATATGTCACGTGGTGTCCTATGCTACAATTTTAAGAATTTGGTGTGTCTCCATGTGGTGTTATATGTCGGCATTTGTGCTTCATAAGCAGAAACAGATTTAGGCTCCTAATTCAACACTCTAAATCAAGCCAAAACATATGTTATGGGCTATGGAAGACAACAATACATTTGGGAGAGCATTTGAACAACATTTCACGTTCAAAAACAAGCTAAAATGAAAACTAAAACCAATAGGACAGCTAGCACATTTCAGACAGCATTTAAACTACATCTCTCTCATGCAAAAGCAAGCCAAAAATTGTTAGAAACGAGGGAAATAAGCAGCAACTTAATTTGAACAGCATTTGAGACACAATTCGTATCCAAATTCAAGCCTAAGGTGCATCTTATGATTATCAAAATATGGCAGAAATTCTAGGCAGATTTGGGACTCTATTCATATCCAAATTCAAGCTGAAAATACGTATTATGATTATCAAAACATTGCAGCAAGTTTTGGACAGCTTTGAAACCAATTTGACATGCCGATTACAGCTAAATCAATACAAAAAAACCATGAGACCATAAACAAAACTTTGGACAGTTTTAAACTTTAGTTTCAACCAAAACTAAGCCAAATCAATGCCAAAGACCCATTAGACAGCAACCAGAACTTTAGACAGTTTTAAACTTCACTTTCACATGCAAGACTGAACCAAATGAATGCCAAAATCTCATGGGACAGAAGCAAATATTTTGGACAACTTTAAGATTGATTTTAACATTGGAAAACTTAGTAAAAACAATGCTAAAAGACAAGAGAAAGAAACAAGCAATGTGGCAATTCTAAGCTTCAATTGTACTCACCAATTCAAGTCACAATGCATGCTCGAGACCATCCAAAAAGAGGGTATGAAGTTGGACTGCCTTAGGACTCAATTTCACTCATAAATTCAAATCACATTGCATGCTATCGACAACCCAAAAGTAATGCAGCAATGGAACTCCATTTCACACTAGAACAAACCAAAATGCATGTTAAAAGCTAATGGGACAGCATCATACTTTGCACAAATTTTATGCAAGCAAATTAACCTCAATTAACAACAACAACAAACGAAACTTTTTTTTTTTTTTAGGTAGGCTTGGCTATATAGATTAAGAGATGTTAACATGTTCTATCTTGATTCATTTTTATAATTAAATTATTGACGGTTAGATCTATCCTAATAGTTTTTCTTATTATTTTTTTTAGTTTTCTTTTACCTTTAGTTAGTGTTATCTTCCTTCTGATATACTATTTATATAGGAGTTCATTCAGTACAAATGCTACTCTTTATATTTAAAATATCTAAATATGATAACTTTTAATATATACATTTGACATATTCAAAATTTAAATATCATTATACCTTTAATAGCTTATTACTTTAATTTTAAATTTTAATAAATACAACCATTTAAAATTTGTAGATTTAAAGTTATCAATAAGTCATTTAATTTAAATTTCAAATTTTATGCCTTAAAAGAAACTAATTTAATATATATGTATATCAAATAATACGATATAATACCATATATATCCATTTTTTTCTAAGTGCATTTAATAAATCTGATTTTTCTTTTAATATACGCATATCAAGTTGCCAATGAGCTAATTAAATTACAAATTTTATGCTTTATAGAAATAGTCATTTCAAAATATAATAATTTATATTTACATGTTTAATTTGAATATAATTTTTTATTTATACAATATCACTGTGCATTACAGGGGCAATGCTAGTATATTGAATTTCAAGAAACCAAATTGATATATTTTGTTTTCAAAAGATTAAAATGAAAAAGAAAATAATTTTTCAAAAATTAAATTATTAATATACTCTATTTTAATATCATTGTCACATTAATTTCACATTAAACATCAGAAAAATTTCTTAAACTATAAATCATGAATAAATATTAGTGAATTTGTGATTTGTAGCAATTAGGCAATCTTTGGGTGCGTACCTTCCATATTCTTCTTGTCAATGTTTTCATTGTGCGTGCAGAGCGAGGAGTCTATTGTTGACCTCTTTAGTAGCTGCTTTTTGGCTTTTGACAAAATGTGTGAAAAATAAATAAGAGAATTAGGTTTGCCCATATGTTCTGACCTGTTCATTTTGTTTTCTCACATTATTCTTGATTGGTTCAATAGTTTGGTGGTGTTTGAACTTTGAAGTCATAGCCTTCATGCCTTCTTGCTGTGTTTGAATGTGGGGACTTGTTTCTCAGAGTTGGTATCTCAAACTTAAAAAATTATTATATCATTATTAGTTATGGGTATTAATATATATTTTTAATTTTAGTTAAGTTAGTTAGTAATAATTTTTATGAAATTGAAAACTCTAATTTATTATGATCTATTATTTTTGTAATGATGCCAAAATTTCTAAAATTAACTTTTAAGTTATAATTAAATAAAGAAAAATGTAAAAAAGAAATATGGTTTTTCTATTTATCAAAAAAGTGAAATAGTAATAGTCAAGAATTTTGAAATAAAAGAAAGTAAGTAGATTAATTTTTTTATTTTTTTTTAGATTTTTAATTGGAAGCCTAAACGGTTTTAATAGTTTAATTTATCAAAATTTTATAATTTCAGCTTGGACAAGACTTCTAAATTTTGAAGGTTATTTTAATAAATGTATTACTACATTAAAATCATTTTTTGATGCATGACAAAATTATACAAATATAAAAAAATATAGGATATTATAGATTATTATTAATAACTTACAATCTACTCATTTGAAATATTTATAATTTAAATTTAAATAATAACCTATTAAAATTTAAATTATATTTTAAATTTAAATTTATATATTAAAAAGCTATCATTTTCAAATATTTTGAACATTTTTAATTAATAATTGAGTTTTGCTATTAGTGCCGGACAGTAGTTAAGGTATTATCTAGTTGACAGACTATTTAATGATTTGAGATTTATAAAAAGTCAATTAAAATAATGATTTTTAATGTTCCAAAACTCTATCAATTAATTAAATACTTTCTTAACTGGTTATAAAACTTTTAATAATTTAAATTAA
Organism: Senna siamea; assembly: GCA_031216115.1. Lineage (NCBI taxonomy): Eukaryota > Viridiplantae > Streptophyta > Magnoliopsida > Fabales > Fabaceae > Senna > Senna siamea. Next base: position 19,438,434 of record CM062363.1, on the reverse strand, counting down.
ACACAAAATTAATGTGATAGACTGATAGTCAAGATAAAATTTTGTATGCAAATAATTAAAATTCAATATTTTATTATTTAATGTAGATATGCATATTTTTAAATATTAAATAACAATTTTTTAATATTTTTAATGCATGACTCAAGATCAATTTTTTTATGTAAAATTTGAGGTTAGCAGCTTCGAACAAATAAATAGCGCTTAATTAAGTCAATGGACAATTAAATTTGACAAATAATTTTTTAAAATAGAAAGATAATATTATTAAAATTTATATAAATTTAGAAGGTATGTTTTGTCAACAATTCCAATTAACGAAAAGAAAAGGATTTTAATCTTGTGGTTTTATAGTTAGTCTATAATTTAATACTATAGGTAAATCTATGTCACTATATCGTTAAACCCTGTTCAAATGAGTAAATTCACTCTATATCATCCACTTTTTTTTTCCTTCTTGTTTGTATGAATAACGCATATTTGAACTGTCAAGGATTAGGCATCTCAACAAAATTTATGGAGATGAACTTAAAAATTGAATAACATTTTAAGAATCAAAATATTATTTTTGTACTCTTAAGTGGAATAGTTATCCACTTTAGCCCACACTAATTCTTCTAGAAATTTAAATAAAAGAATCTTGCGTTTGAAAAGTCAATACTTGACAAGTTTTGCAAGAGTCTCCTTTTAAAATTAAATGCTTTATGACGGAGAAAAGTGCTCCTGAAAACCTATGCAAAAGATACCGAGAGTTTGAAGAAATTTCTCATTTTTGAAAAAGTCATTGTCAGATAAATAATTTTCAGCACCTTTGACATTTAAATCAAAGGACGAGTTATGTTTTCTTATGAAATTTTAATGTGAATATAGTACGAGCCTGGCGGTTAATACTGAAGGAGCTCTAGCAACTAAAGTCCTTATTGTCTAGATAACTAAGATGGAATTGATTAAGCAATTTCCTCCGGTAAATGATATCAATCCCTATAGAAATCTAATGAAGTGGAAAGTGTCTCTGTTTGGGATCTTGAGGGTGATTCTCAGCCTCCCTTGTGAAGTAGGAATTCCAGGCTATTTCACAAAGCTTTCAAACAAAAATTTGTAATTAATTCTTTACCAGGACTGACAATACCGACGATTGGGGATAAACCATCAAGGGTTTGGTAGGACATTCCCCAACTGAGCTTTCTTCCTCCAAAGGACGAGAATATTGGTGTCAATATGGGAACAGGGAACTCATTCTCATCACTATCATGCGGAGCAAAGCCTTCTCTGCGGAACCACTGATAGAACTTCAACAACATACCCTCAACAAGTCCATTGAAGCCTTCTTGCTAATCAGCCTATCAATAATGTCCTGGCCTTCATCATAATCCTCTCAATCGTCCTCTTCCAAAGTGGAGGACCCAAACTCCAACACCGGGGACCTCGCCCCCTCACCTTTGTCACCACCCTCATTAACCCTACGACGACATTCTCATCTACCTCCTTAGTGCACAGCTGACAAGGCTTGAACTGCCTTATTTTCCTCTACCTTAGGAATCCTAACCCATCCTCTTAGAAAGAATAACATTTTGATAAAAGAAAGGAAAATGCATACATGAAGAAGGTGTGGTTAAAAGGTCAAAAAATCCTCGAAAGCTTTGGGGGGAGAGGGGAAGGAAAAGAGTCTAGAGAAAATCAAAAGAAAAATCAACCAGCAAGAAAAACAATCAGAAAAACCCTCTCAAAACTCCCAGAAATGCCAAAGTGAGGAAAATGAAGAGGCAAGAAAATTTTAAATAACCTAACAATTGGAACACAAAGCGGTATTTGAACAAAAAGACTGAAAAGCCCCTGACCATAAACTACGTGAATTCCAAACACCCCTCAAAATTAATAATAAGCTCCTACGAGGTGCCCTAACACATTGCATGTGCCTAACTGTCATGATAACTACTCTATTTTTAACTTACAATTGTGCAGGACACGAAATGACACAAAACCAAAAAGGCGTGGCGAACTAGTTCTCTGTAAAATAATGTCACTCCGAGATTGGGAGACTCACCAAATAAATGTAACAAAGCATTCACCCACTCTGGCAAAAAAAGGAGTTCACCCCTTCCAATAACAAAAAGGGGCACCCACCCTCTAAATTTTGTTTTGCCCTCATGACAAATGATGCAAATCTTAAGGCTACAGGTGCTTGCATCTGTGAATTTGGGGGACTAGTGATAATACAACAACTAACCATCATGGGTGATCTCCCTCTTATGTTTGGCTTGCCTAATCCTAGGCCTCATTAAGGTCTTAGATCACCCTACACCCTAGTACCAAGTACACAAATTCTCTTATTCACTAAGCTTACTTGTAGACTCTTCCGCTCTCTTTGTTGACTTTAGAATCGAAAGTGCATATAGGGAGCCACCTCTCCATTTGCATTCCTTGTTTGCTCCTTCTATCCAAGATCATGCCTCTTACCCTACCTTAGTGATTTCGTCCAAGACTGACTCATTATCTCTCTTAAAAAAACTCAAACAAGGAATGGAGAATCATAAAAGGAAAGCATCATATAGTCATGTAATACTAGACCACACAGCCAAGAGACCATGGGAGCCGCCAGGGGAGTGTTTTGTGATTGTTAGGGATGACATGTTAGCTGAACCTCTGTTAGGGCTCTTTGTGTGTAAGGTTCTTTTGTTTTTGTTGTGTTTTGAGCTTGGCCCTCTTTTGTAACCAAAAAAGAAATATAGTAATAATTTGAAAACTATATACATTTTTCATGGATATAAATAAATTTTAAAATAACTAGGATTATAACTTTTTAAAAAAAAAAAACGTATAGAGCATATATATAATTTTCTTTAAATTTAGTTAACATTTTTTAAAAATAAAATATAATGTCAAGAAAAAGAATCTCATATAACATTTAAATAATATTAAATTAATTAAAGTTTAAAAATAAATAACTTCAAACGTGTATCAATTTTCTGCATTTATTATTAAATTCTTTTGGCGAATTAGCTTTTGGGATGACCTACCCATCTCATTTAGACTCTTTTTTAAATGTTCCAATATTTGAAAAACCAAAATCATTCAAATTCAATGTGACATGAGGATATATGAGTTTTTTAAATTAAAAAAATCCAAATCACAGCCTAAACCAGACACATTTTTAATTTTAGCACATGAATAATAATAATAATAATAATAATAATAATAATAGATGGAGAGAGAAAAGCATTGAAAAAGGAATTTAGTAAAAAATAATAATAAAAGAGAGAAAAAATCACAAAAAAAAAAGAGCGAATTGTCAATTTTAGCATGTGCATCTATGTACCAAAGAATAAATGACACGAGTTACAAAAATGAGAATTGATTAAAAGATAAGGTAGAGGAAAGAGAGCAGTAAAGAACAAAATAGAATGAATAAATGTTATTTTGTTTTTTTAATTTTTTAATTTTTTGTTTTTTTAAATAGAGTTCATAATTTTTTTTTAATTATTTTATATTTTTTTAAAATGCTTATTTTATTTTTTGTTTTTAATAATAAATAATAATTTAAATAACTTTTTTGTTTTTTATTTTTAAAAATTAAAAACACAAGTCAACATGGCATAGTCATCGGATCTCATCAACACATTGACCGTTCCAACAAAATTATTGCACTCCATGCATTTATCGTATGTTGGAATTGTACAAAAAGGTAGTTTTTGAAGTTACTTTCAATTTCTAGAAGATAATTCCATGGAAAAAGTGTCACATTGTGATTGGGAGAAAATGTGGCGAACAATAAATGATCATATGCTTTTGCAATCGTATGTTCTCTCGCTCAATAGATCATTTCCAAGTCAATTTAGTGGATTTCTCTATATCCTAACCCAAAAAGGAAACATCATGAAGACTCATACAAAGTATTTTGGTGAGAAGTCAAGAAACTCATTAGATTTGAAGTAAATCCTGTGAGAGTATTATGATAAAATTTTTATAATATTTATATTTTTTTAAAATTTAAACTTATACGAATTTGTTTATATATAAATAAAATTATCTAACTCTAACAAATTACTTGTTGAAGAAGATTACATAAAAACTTTATTTTTGAATTGAAGACATCATTCTTTTACCATCAAAATTTATTATCTAATTTGATATTTTATTTTTTACTCAATTTTCATTATAAATTCTAGAAAATTAACTTATTATTTTTCAGGAGATAGCAATTTAATTTTAACTTAGTCCAATGTATCTTGAATTGCCTTAACTCATTCAAGTAAATAAATTTTTTACTGGATATTAGATATATTGAATAAAATCTAAATGTCAATAATAGGGAGTGAGGTGGGTTCAAGAATTGGGTGTTCCAATTTATGACCCGCCTCAAACCTATCTCGAAATATTTATACTATATTATGTGACTTAAAGAGATTTATGACATTTTCTATTCCAAAACCATTCTATATGAGTATGTTTAGTATAAATAATGTAAAAAAGTAACTTTCTACTTTTTCTTTGTATTATTTTTATGATATAAGAATTATTATAATTTAATTTTAGAATAAATTTAAAAAATTATCATGCACTTTAGTATATATGTTGAGTTCATTAGTATATATAATTTCTATATATATATATATATATATATATCACCAAAAGACTTTAAAATATTTATTTTTCAATTTATTCACTTGAAATAAAATGCTGATCATTTAATAAAAATATTCTTTAACTACTTAACTAATTAATAGAAAATATTAATTTTGATCATATTAAAGAAATTAATATTTTGATGTTATAATAGATATTAATGGTATCAATAGAAATACATCTTGCAATATAACTAATTTGTTCAAATAACTAGAGGTATAATGTTATTAATGATTTAATAAGAAAATACTTCGATTACCAAAAAAAAAGTTTAAATAATATTGAAAATCTCGGGGCAAAAATTGTCTCAAAGGCACAATCATTTCATGCATTAGCTAGAGAATGAACAGAAGCCCATCCACTCCCCTTGGCCTTTTGATGTATGGGTGATGGACATCCTGAGATTTTTCCCAATATTGCCTTAGGACAGCATAAATTCCTAAATGTTGCCATTGATCATTTCACAAAGTGCATTAAAGCAAAACCGCTCGCCACCATCGCATCTAGGAAGGCTCAAAAGTTCCTATGGAAGAATATCATCTACGAGTTTGACCCCTCTAATTTCCTCATTACAGACAAAAGGAGACAGTTTATAAGTGAAACCTTCAAGAGCTTCTATTCTGAATGGGGAATAACCTTCGCACCATGTCCCTGGAACATTCGCCAATCAACAGATAGACTGAACTTGACAATAGTATCATTATTGAAGGGTTAAAGAAACAACTAAACTACGATTAATAATCACTTAGACCCCACACACGAAAAGCTCACCGCAAATTGGGAAGGCCTTTATCAAATAGTCCAACCCATTCTAATCGGCACTTACCAGCTCGCCAAGCTTAATGGAGAAATACAATGCGTGAATATTATTAAGGGGAACTATCACCCCAAGAAAAGTCCAAACACAATTTGTGAAATTGTTTGAAACAAAAAGAAGAAAAAGAAAAAAATACAAGTTACATAACATAACCCTGGGCATCTTTAGGGCCTTCACCACCATCGGCCACTACACTCCTAGACAGTTTGCCAACTTTGCCTCTGCTAGCTTCCTTGTCATCCCCTCCTTTTCGACCAGGACGTATGCGTCTAATGTTAAACATGTTGCCTATTGCATCATTTTGTCTTGGATGACCTTGTCGAACACTTCTTTAAATGGGTCAATCCCGTCCATGACCAATATGGGATTGAGGAAGGGAAGTTGAGTGAGGCAATTCTTCCAAACAAAGTGAGGTAAGCCACGAGAGCTGTCCTTTCACGCCTCAATATCATCATTAGCCGTACAAAGCTCGCTCCGAAGACATTGGATCTATAACACCCACTCCTTGCAACTTGTAATATTGTTTTATGAATATACTACGAATGATATTCATGTGTTTGACACTGAATGTGTGCAGACTAAAATGAAAAAAAAGAAGGATTAAAGTGAAAGGAAATTACAAACTTAGGGTTAAGATACAATTTTCTAAAAAAGAAAAATAATTATGTATTAAATAATGCTTATATGTTGGTATTGAGTATATGATTATAAAAAATACTTTATAAACAAGTTCTTGGGCAAAACTCTAGGTTAACAATCAAATTGAAAAATAGAGTAAAATATAGCAGTCGATTGATATCTCCTATCAATTGACTGTCATGTTTTTCAATTACTCAGAAATGTATATAGAACTTTAGTAGTCGATTGTCAGCCCTTGGAAGTCAACTATCGTGCTCAACTTTTCTAGAAAATCACCAAGAATGTAACAGTCGATTTTTAGGTCCATGGCAGCTGATTGGTAACCCTCAGGTTTGGAAAATTTTATAGGACAACGAGAAAAAAATCGACTGTCAGGTGGGTGGAAGTTAATTGGCTGACTTCTATTTTGAAAAATGAACTCAATGGCCTTGTTTGAAGTATAATTAGCCTAAAACTCCACTCGACTTGGGATGTAATGAGTAACATGTGGTTTAAAAGTAAAAAAGAAAGAGCAAGAATAATATGAGATTGAAAAGGAATGAGCATGAGAAATATAAGAGAAATGAGAAAGTATTCCTAATGTATAGATAGCAGTAGATAAGCTCATGTCGAATGACCGATTGTCAATATGGGACGGTCGTTGGGCCTTCCATAGTTAAACTATAATAGGGATGGTGAAACTCCTATTAAATGATTTCGAAAACACTGTGATGGTTATTAATTTTAAGTTAGTAAACTCTATTATGGCCAGTTAAAGAGTCACATACTTAAAAATTGACATAACCATGGTATTAGCTGAATCACCCTAATCTATATATTTGTGAATAGCATTTTGGGAGATGATCTGTTGAAAATAGTAATCCCGTATATGCAAGGGAGGAACTGTCAGAGTGGTAGGCAGAGATCCTATTTTAAATGGTGATATAAGTAAGGAACTACCAGAGCGGTGGGCAAAGACCTTGTTGGACTTGATGATGGGGGATGAACTGTCAGAGAGGCGGGCAAGAACCCTGGTGGGAGTGTTATGGATGGTTATGCTTGGATTCACTAGAGGACATTCTGGATAGTACATAGATTGCAGTTAAGAACTGCCAAATAATACACAGATTACAGTTAAGAATTGCGGATAGTCATAAACTACGAGAAATTTACCGATGGGTGATGATTAATATGAGAAGTAGTTCGCTCGGTGACTCTCCTGATTTCTCTTGTTATGATAATGATTTGGAAATATCCATGATGATATGCTCTAAATTTCTTATGTATGCTCTGTATCTGTATGTGAATATAGCCTTGTTACTATTATAATTTGATGATATATCCTATATAATGGATATGTGATGAGATATATCCTGTGTGATTGATATGTGATAAATATATCATGTGTGATGGATATGTAATGAATTGTATTTGCATTCATAAGTATGAAAATTGTGTAATTCATGCATGGCATCTTAATAGACATGATGTATTGTCTAATGATAAAAAGAATGTAACGTATTTTCGTAAGAATATGATGGTACAGATAAGTAGTTTGTAAAATAGGTTATTATTGCTATTGAAAAATTATTCTCATATAAATACTAATTTGTATCAGATGTCTAGATACCAAGTTTTGCTGAAAGTAAAGGTAGAAATGATGGAAATACCCTTTCTGGGATATTTCCCAATTATTAAGGAATTAGGGATTATTTTGGTATTAGAAATTCCTCCAACACCCTGACTGTATAAAGTTTTATAAACTGTACAGTAAAGTTTTGACATGCAAATAGTAGATACAAGTATACATGCCCCGTTACCTTAACTTGCCTTATTGTACTTTTGGAAGGAATATGAGTAATTCTTTTTGGATGTACAAAAATAGAGAGCATATATGTATTTAAGATATATGAGAAGTATATCTACTAATATGATGGTTAGCAAAAAGAGTATGAATGATAGGATTATTGTCTCCTTACCCTAAATAGCTTCACATATCTATAGGTATATGTTTGGTGCAAAGAAATTATAATTATTGTAAAAGAATGATGTATAAATGTGAATGTATATTAAATTATCTATATCTATATATTTTTATTTTATTTATTTTTATTGTGTTACGTGTGAAATCTCGAATGTAGAAATTTCAAATCAATAGTATTTAATTATTTAACTTGACTAAAGTTAAAATTTACTTAGATAGAGATAGTAGTAATTTATCAATCCTATTGTATATTATATTATATTATATTATATTATATTATATTAATTAAAAAAAATTATAAAATTAGAAGTGTTACAGGAGCAACCTAGTTATGAGGAGGGACGAATGCCTACGAATGGTAAGGCGTACGTGGTATTATCAACTAAAATTTAAAGTCCATTCCTCATATATTTGTTTAAGAGATAAAAATAAAGATATATTTTATTATTATGTATAAAAATATTTATTCACCTTCATTATGTTGTTTCTATTTTGGATGTCCTAAAGAGATTATATATTCACCTTCATTGAATGTTACTCCGGTAGGTAAAGTTATGATTAAATTATACTTTCTTTTTAAAAAAATGTTAAAATTATATATTTTTTTTTATTTTAAAAAATTATACTCGTATTTTTTAATAGATAAAATAATTATAATTTTATTTATTTTGATTAAAATATCTTTATTTTTATTATTTATATAATTATATATATATTTGATTAATATAAAAAATATTTTTTAAAAAAATTTAAAATAAAATAACTTTATTATTTTTAACTCAAAATAAATTATATATTTTTTAAAAATTTCATAATTAAGAGTATTTTAGTCAAAATTAATCAAATTATAAATTTTTTAATTTTTAAAAGAGAAGAGTGTATATTTTTAAAATAAAAAAAATTAATTTTAATATCTCTTAAAAAAATATAGTCTATTCTAAAGTTATTAAAGTGACCTAAACGTTTTTCTTTTCACGATGTTTAAATTAGAATTAACGTTTTTTTTCCTAAATAATTATAAAAATTGAGGTTTAAATCCGGAAAATCTGTGTACATGGAAGAGTTAAGAGAGGTAGGAAATAGTTTCAGGTTGATTATTACAAAAAGGACACCATATCTCAGCATGATAGCATTGGATTAACAACTCTTACTTTAAATCTTGTGTATTAAGGATTAGCCAAAAAAGAGTCTTTCTAATATTCCTTTTTTTTTTTTTCCACACCAAAAGTGTCTAATCTTTGAGGTGGGACAGATTTGGAAAGTCATTAAACAGAGTATTTTTTTCAAGGAAATGCCTGTGGATGGACGTAAAATTTGGGTGGTATATATTCTTGTCAATATTAAACAAGAGTTAATTAATATAATATACCTCTTTTCTTTTATGCAATTATTTAATTTTAAAATTTGCAACTTATCAATAAAATTGAGTCTAACCCGAGAAATTAATATTTCAATCATTGTTATGTAAAAATAAATGTGCTTCTTTTTTTTTAGTATTATTTTCTGATAAGTTCTTTAATGAATCATATTCATATCCTCCTGTAAAAAATGCCACTTTATTTAATCTTTTGAGATTCTTCAAGTTGATTTAGTTATAAAGACCAATGGTGAAGAATTTAGTTATTTATTTATTTGGCTGTAAGGTGGAGCCAAAGGCCAACAAAGTAATGAAATTTAAGAACTCTATGTAGATTCTTTTTTAAAGAAAAGTTGGTTATTTATAGTAATGATATATAAATTTAAAATTGGGTTTAAATTTAAGGTGAAATTGTAGGAAAAATCTCCTTAATTTAGAAAGTTGTGCTATTTATAGCTCTTTTACTTTCAAAAGTTGTAAAAAAAAACTTTTTTAAACATCTAATTTTATACAACATACATCTTTGAAAATTTTTTATTTTAGTTGTAAATGTACCCACTAATTTTAAAAACAAAAAAAAATCCTCCCAAATATTTAATTTAATATAAAATATCCTTTATACTTTTAATTTTATATAAAATATCCTCCTCAAATTTGTTGATATAGATAAGTATATAGATAAAAATATTAATAAAAAAGATATATTCCATATACTAAAAATTAAAAAAAAATTCAATTTTGAAAATTAAGATGAATAAAATGCACAATAATTTTTTTGCAATTTATTTCAGTCAAGGCCTCAATTAAATAAGGTAGAAATCCCAATTAGGAGTTGCACCGAGATTGTGTACATTGGAAATATATTATAGAAAGTCCCTTAAAAAATCTTGAAATTGGGAATGGAAGTCATGATGACGTCAAGTGTAACGGAATCGTCCGGCCAATTAGACGCCTGCCGTTAGTCATTCCGTTTACTTTCTGCCAACTCTCAACTGCAGCTGACAACTCACACACAGAGAGACTCTTTCCTTCTCTGATGAAACCTTTCTATTGATTCTCTCTCGTGTTCTCTCTTTGATTTTTTTCTTCTTTCTCATTTTCTCGAGCTTTACCACCAGCCAAACGCCAGCGACAAATCTTGTTCAACTTCATTTTCTTCTTCTGCAGAGCCTAATGGCTTCAGAGGCAGGCGCAGCAGAAGAAGACAAAACTTGGGAGGAGGTATTGCGAAGGATGCTTCCAGCTGGTGCTCCTTTACCGGACGAAGAGCAACTCGATTACTCAATTGCAGTTGAATACGTGGGGCCCCCCGTTCCATATGAGGTTCCAAGAGTTGATCCATTGGACATCGCGTCGGCTCCGTCTCGAGCTCATTCAGTGGCTTCGGTTTCCGAGCACACTTCGATTCCGGTGGTCATGCCGATAAATCCCAGGTTCTCCAGGTTCGGTCGCTTCAGGAACGGTACATTTAATAAAGAGCCGCGTAGTCCGGTGGAGAGTCAAAGGTCGTCTTCAGTTTCGAGAACTCAATTGGATTTGCAGAACGGGGAGGGTGAAGATCACTCGGATTCCGGAGACGGAATTGCCGAGGACGCTTTTAGTTCTGTGTCTTCGCCGCGAGCGCCAAATTCAGTTCCCCGAGGTGAGGGTGTGATTGAAGTGAAGCGCCCTACTACTGTGACATTTAATACACCAAAGGATTCAGATAACGAAGAGGATGATGGGTTTCCGTCGCCGCGTTCCGTGGCTACCGAGCCAGTGGGATCGCCTGTTGCTGTGCGAAATTCGCAAGCCGGGTCGAAGAAGAGATGGATTTGCTGCAGATGTGGGAAAGGGAATAGATTGAAGGAAAAAGAAGCCTGTTTGGTGTGTGATAAAAGGTATTGCAGTAATTGCGTGCTTAAGGCAATGGGGTCAATGCCAGAGGGCCGTAAGTGCGTGAGCTGCATTGGGCAGCCCATAGACGAGTCGAAGAGGTCGAGTTTGGGAAAGTGCTCAAGGATGTTGTCGAGAGTGTGTAGTCCGTTGGAGATTAAGCAGATAATGAAGGCGGAAAAGGAGTGCCCAGCCAATCAACTTCGACCTGAGCAGCTTGTTGTTAATGGAAGGCAGTTACGGCAAGACGAATTGGCGGAGATATTGGGTTGTCCGATGCCTCCTCAGAAGTTAAAACCTGGGAGGTATTGGTATGATAAAGATTCCGGACTTTGGGGAAAGGTGAAAATGGAAATTTTGGTTTGACAATGCAAGGATTTTCCAGAAGTTGTTTTTTTTTTTGAGTTTTTTGTACTTACTTTAAAGTAATGGATTTCAGGAGGGAGAGAGGCCTGATAAGATAATAAGCTCAAAACTAAATATTGGAGGCAAGCTTCAGATGGACGCAAGCAACGGAAATACAGGAGTTTACATGAATGGCCGTGAAATAACAAAAATTGAGCTTAGAATGTTAAAGGTAATCATATTTCTCCTTTCATTTGGCTTCACTCAGTTATAAACCTAACAGTAAATATGAATGCACTACAAGGCCTACCAAACTATACAGGAACCTTAGAGAACTTTTATTCAGTATGAAATCCCTAAGTTCATTGGCGATCAGTTATCTAAAGCAGCATGAAGATGAATAAAAACCCATGCTCTCTAAGAGTTTATAATCTATTACAGACTAAATATTATCCATATTTGACAAGAAAGCATTAAGTAAGATACTACACTTGCAGGGAAATATATCTACAATCAAAATGATCATGCCTATCGAATCCTGAAAAGCACTTGAAATTTGTTATAACTGTTTTCTTTCACAATTTAGAGGTACATATTTTAAACACTGGAGTTGCCTGGTTGTCAGTGCACTAGAATTATATGCATCTATTTAAAGCTACTTTAGGTTCAATGCACTGTATGATGAATTTGTTACCTTCCACTTGTTGCTAATTTATAGATACAGTTTCCGGGCCCCTTAGATTTGAACTAATGGATTTGTTGATGGTCTAATAATGGTTTATCAAAATTTGGATTTAGGTCTAGAATCTGTATCTACTTCTTGACACAGTAGGTATTTTACAGTTTTCTACTACTCGTTTTTGTTTAATGCTTGTTTCTTTTACTTTTTCATATTGTCTAAAATACAGTGTTTGCTTGCATTGCAAGATCTCAGAAAGCATATCTTGAAACAAACACAGTAAGAACTTTTACACGAACAATTATTTCCCCTCATTTTATATGTAGATTGATGAATTTAAAACACAAAGCCTATAAGTCTTGTCTGGTTTTTTCTGTTTTAAAATATCATACTGTTATAATTTTAGACCATTCAAGCTCTGAGATATATCTTCTAGTATACACACAAATAACATATAATCATAATTGGCTCTCTTCCTTTTTCTTTCTTTGGTTGGGTAAATCCTTGATTTTATCATTATCTATTGATTTATAACTAATCTGCCTAACATTTCAGATAGCAAATGTACAATGTCCACGAGATACTCATTTCTGGGTTTATGATGATGGATCTTATGAGGAAGAAGGTCAAAATAATATAAAGGGAAACATATGGGGAAAGGTTCTTTCTTATCTGATCATAATCAATTACCTGTTTACTATAAGTGAGAGCTTAGATTTTGGTCTTGAATCTTGATTTGAATTTTTATATGATAGTAGTTTGTTTTTTGGTAGGCAGGCATCAACTCGTTTCCTATCTTCATTATTCTCGTTGCCTGTACCACCAAATAATTCTCAAGGGGTGAATGAGAATCCAACTAACTATTCATCAAGGTCTGTGCCTGAGTATTTGGAGCAAGGAAGAGTTCAGAAACTTTTGTTGTTTGGCTTGGAAGGATCTGGAACATCCGCTCTCTTTAAACAGGCATGCCTATCTTGTCTCATTTTTGCTTGGATGCATGTGTGCCTTTATCTGTTAACTTTAACATGGGTGGTCTGAGGTTGTCTCCTGCTTTTTTATTTTTTCCTTTCGGACATAGGGCTTTTGTGAGGGGTCATAGTTCATGTGCATGGTACTTGGAGCAATGGATGGTGGTGGACTACTAACTAGTAGTGGTTTTCAGTAATATAAGATGCATTATCTTTTTAAGGATTTAGATGTGTTGATTGTATTATTATCAATTACCTTGCATCTTGAACGGGTGTATGCATATGTTTTAATATAATAAGGTATGTATCATATATTTGTTTACGTTTGAATGATATGTATGCATGCTTGTGTGACTGTATCAATAGATCGATGCATAGAGCTGTGTGTGAATTTGTACATGCATAATTTTTACAGAAACATGAACATATGTGTCAACATTCAGATAAAAGTATATGAAATTATGAATTATGAAATTAGACGCATATTTAGATAGGCAGCCAAAAGTTGTGTGCATTATCAAACAACATTTCCAATGCACATGCATTATCAGCTTTTTTTTTTTTTTGCATCTTGCAATAAATTCCTTTGGGCTTTTTATCTAGAGTAAATTATATTAACCTCCCCTTAAGTTTGGCTAAATTACACTAGATACCTCTTTAGTTTCAAAATTACACTCACCTACTTCTGATTTATTTTTTATCGATGAAGATAGCTTTTTACACAAAATAAGACTCTGCTTTTATTTTTAACATAATATTAAATATAGTTTCATTGATGATAAGCTCTAATACGATATTCTTAATATAACAATGAAGACAGTTAAAAAATTTTATGGTTTTGAAATGAACACATTGTGGACAAAGTTATCTTTATTAATAGAAAATAAGTAGTAGTGAGGTTTTTGTAGCATTGTATCAAACCTTTGGGGAGCCAAGTGTAATTTTTGAAAAAAGAGGGCAATTAAGTGGTAATTTCACTGAACATCAAGGGAGTTTAGTGTAATTTACTTTTATTTAATTACTTCATGTCTATGCTATAGTACTGGTTATTAACACGTGTCTTGATTTACAATTTCTATGATTTTATTATGAGAATATTTTCTTTCCATATTCCTCAAACAGGCCAAGTTTTTATATGGCAACAAGTTTTCTACAGAAGAGTTGCAAGACATCAAGCTTATGATTCAAAGCAATATGTACAAGTATCTCAGCATTCTCCTTGAAGGACGAGAACAATTTGAAGAAGAGGCTTTGGCAGAAAAGGAATCTACATCTGTAGAAGTTGAGCATTCTGCGCCAGGTGTAATTCTACTTTTCTTTCCTGCACTTCTACATTAATTATTTTGCTCTAATTAGTAAGTTGAAGCATCACTACTGTATTTGGACGTATCATTTATGCTATTTTTCTGGAGTCTTCTGGTCTCATCATGCATAACTTGGTCTTGGTTATATTGTTTAGTTTATTACATAAATTGGTCTTGACAAAACAAGTATTTAAGAAGAACTCACAAGTCATGCTGGCTTATCCCTAGGTCTGCTGACTGTGTCACTTCACATATGTCTGTAGCTGCTCTACTGTTTGTGCCCTTTAATATATGAAAAAAAAATGGGATGAAGAAGTTTATTGTCAAAGTTAAGTTAGTAGATAGGTATGGATTAAAGTGAGCTGCAATTGATGTGCGATGGAGAGAGGCAGAGCTGTCTGTAGAAAACAATACTTTATGTATTTATTGCATAAAGATGGTACAGCCTAACTTACTAAAAAATAAATATACTATAAAACAGTTGTTGAATCCTTGGAAGACTTTCATTTTTCTGTATAGAATTGGACTTGATTATATATCAAATTATGAAGGGGAAAAAGGTGCATATTCCGATGACTGGGTTAATTACATAGGCATGTCTGCAGTTAGTAGTTAAAAACGTTTTTGGCTACTAACTTTCAATCTCCTTAGTTGTTAATTCTGGATTCCTGCCTAAGCTTGACTCTAAGCTAAAGTGGCAAAAAAAAAAAAAAAGGTTACTGGCTATGTGAGGTGATTTCTTATAAAACTAAACTTTTTGTGAAGGGCCAATGAATATATATATGTTTATAATCTTTAACAAGCTCTCTCACATCAAAGCCTATTGGGCTTGAAGTGTGAAGAAAGCATAGGCTGATTATAGGGTTTGTCCGCGTGAGAGAAAATGGAAGGGAAGGAAAGAGAAGTGACATTTTTCTTTTGATATTTTCTTTGATTTAGATTCAAATTTAACCTTTTTTTGTCTTCCCTTCTTACTCGTTTCTTCAATCCAAACATATTATACAAAAACAACAAATAACCAAGCTTTTTCTCATTAAGTGGGATTGGCTATATGGATCAAACGACGTCAATGAGTTCTATTTTTTTTATTTCTATAGTTAGGTTATTAATAGTTAAATTCATCCGAATAGTTTTTTTTATTGTTTTCTTTGGTTATTTCCTACCTCTAGTTATTGAGTTATCTTCTATCTAATCAATTCTTCATACGGGAGCCTCTCTAATGCATTTATTCCTAATCTTGTCATTTCTAGTATGACCACTCATCCAATGCAATATTTTCATTTCTGTAACATTGAATTTTTGTTCATTGATATTTTATCGTTCAACATTGAGTACCATACAATAATGCAGGTTTTATACCTATACGATAAAATTTTACCTTAAGCTTGAGTGGTACTTTTTTATCACAAATAACACCTAAAGCCTTTTCCCATTTCATTTGCCCAACTTGAGCCCTACTATTTACATCCTCCTCTATTGCTCTATTATTTTTTATTATCATTCCCAAATACTTAAAACTTAGGACTTCTTGTATGGAATGATCTCCAAACTTCACCTTTGCCATAAAATCAATGTTTCTTTCATTGAATTTACTTTCTATATATTTCATTTTGCTACGACTTATATGAAACCTGTATGTTTCTAAAGCTTGTCTCTACCTTTTTAATTTTTCGTTCACTTCTTTGGAATCTCCAACAAGGACTATATCATGAGCAAAAAGCATACGCCATGGTGTTGCCTCTTGGATATGTTCAGTGAGCACATCCAATACTATGTAAAAACGGTAAGGACTCAAAGCTGAACTTTGATGTAGTCCTATGGTTATAGGGAAATCTTGTATGGCTCCACCTTGTATTCTCACACAAGTGGTGGCCCCATCATACATATCTTTAATTACTCAAATATAAGCTACCGAACTCCTTTCTTTTCTAAAGCCTTCCATAATACCTCTCTTGGTACTCTATCATAGGCCTTTTCTAAATTGATAAAAATCATATATAAATTCTTATGAGATCCCTGATATCTCTCCATCAATCTCCTTAATAAATATATCTCAATTTCTGCTCAATAACCTTCTCCCATAACTTCATAGTATAGCTCATGAGCTTGATCTCCCTATAATTTACGCAATTTTATATATCACCCTTGTTCTTATACACTGAGATTAAAATATTTTTTCTCCATTCATCCGACATCTTCTTAGATCTCAATATCATATTAAACAACTTTGTTAACCAACTTACCCTTTTTCTTCCTAAAGTCTTCCATACCTCAATGGGTATGTTATCATGTCATACAGCTTTGCCATTATCCATTCTTTTCAATGCCTGTACTATTTCAAACTCTTGGGTTCTTTAATAAAAACTATAATTGAGATTCTCCTCCTTAGTACTTAGCCTATCCGCATGACAAGTATATACGCGTCCTTCATTAAAAAGTTTGTGAAAATAATTCTTCTATCTTTCTTGAATATCTAATTCCGTTACCAAGATATTGCCTTCTTCATCCTTAATATATTTCACTTGATCTATGTCTCTTGTCTTTCTCTCTCTACTCTTAGCAAGTTTGAATATTCTTCTCTCCCATCTTTGGTTCCTAAGGATCTATATAACTCTTCGTAAGCTTTATCTCTTGCCTTTGATATTGTCTTCTTACCATCTTTCTTAGTTACTTTATACTTCTCCAAAATTTCATTATCTCTACATGAGTGTCATGCTTTATAGCACTGTCTTTTAACCTTAACTGTATCTTATACATTTGCATCCCACCACCAAGATTCTTTCTCCTTTGGTCCAAAACCTCTTGATATACCCAGCATTCTTGTTGCAACTTTCCTAATTCCTTCAGCAATAGTGTTTCACATGTAGTTTGCATCTCCTTGTACTTCTCAAATTTCCTATTCTAACACCTTTCTCTAGAAACTCCTATGTGGTTCGTTTTTCATATGCCGCCACCTTATCCTAGGGCTTGTTTTTTGACTATTTCTGTTGATTCTTCCCTTAACATGTACGTCCATAACCAAGACCCCGTATTGGGTAGTTAAGCTCTCCCCAAGTATAACTTTGCAGTCGATGCAAACTTTTCTATATGATTTCCTTACCAAAAAGGAATTGATTTGGGAACATGTTGCTTCGCTCTTGTACGTGATAAGTTGCTCTATCCTCTTTCTAAAATAGGGGTTTGCTATAGTGAAGTTAAAAGCTAAAGCAAAATCTAAAATTGTTTTACCCTCTACATTTATCTATCTGATATCATGTCCTCCATTAAATCCTTCATATCATCTAGCTTCGCCCCCCACATGCCCATTTAGATTACCTCCTAATAAAATCTTCTCTCCTAATGATATTCCTTGTATTAAACCTTCGCTCCCCACAATCCAAACATATTATAATAGGAAAAAACAAATGTGAGATTTCATTCTAAATTCAAGAAAATATCAAAAGAAAACTTTTACTTTCCTTCCCTTCCCTTTCATTTTCCCTCTCTCAGGCAAGGCTTGGGTGGCAAGGATTGAACCCATTGGGTCATAGAGGCTTTGATACCATTTCAATGACTAGTTTAACTTTTTAACTTTAAATCAAAAGCTTAAGCTGTTAGGTGAAGACCCATGAATAGTTTTATTATAATCTTGATACTTCCCAAATATTTACTCTTAAATTTATTATCAATAATCAAGTACTCAGTGCTCTTTAATTGGGTCTCAATTAGAAGTTTATCATTGATTAAAAGAGGTAGAAACTTTCACATACACGTACTAGTATGCTTGAGAAGGCATATATCTTTTGCATCTTTGCTTTACTTTGTTAAGGCGCATTAGTATCACATTCAGCCGATAAATTTATTCTCTTCCCTAATTTATTTGTCAATATGTGGTTTGTCTCAATTATTGTCAAGTTGGAACAATTAATGAAAACTCTTATTGATTGTGGTTAGAAAAAAAAAAGTGGGAATAGTGGTTTTTTGTTTGACCCTTGATAATTTTGGCCAACAAAAGTTCAATTTTGGACAACCTCCTTTCTTTTAATGTTTTAGCGTATAATACCATTTAAATATGGTTATTTGTTTTCTTGGTTAGGTTTATATTCTGTTTCTTGTCAATTATTTGCAACAAGGAAAAAAAAACGGTGTTATAATGTATAGCTAGTGTCTTGGGTCATTTGGCTTTTTAAGTCACAATGTCTTCAGTTGACGTTTCTCAATACCTCATACTTCATTCTTGATTTCTTAAGAATTTTGTGGATAAGTCAAGTGTTTTCTTAACATTAACAAAAAAAGCTGGAAAGAACCTTATGGTGGTATTAATTTAGCAGAAACAGTAGCTGATGAAAATAGACAGTGCATTTACTCAATTAATCCAAGATTCAAGCACTTTTCTGACTGGTTGCTGGATATTATGGCTACGGGAGACTTGGAGGCTTTCTTCCCTGCTGCCACTCGTGAATATGCGCCTATGGTGGATGAGATCTGGAGAGACCCATCTGTTCAAGAAACGTACAAGAGAAGAGAGGAATTGCATAACCTTCCTGATGTTGCCAAATATTTCTTGGATCGGGTATGCCTTCAGTATATAGTTTTCCTACCTTATCTTGTGATTGCTATCCCTTTTCAAACTTAACATATGAGGAGAGTAGTAATCAATTATTATTTATTATCACTTCAAATTTTCCTTTTAAATATATTTTTTTAAAATTTATTCTGAACTACTGTTTTATCTGCCCTTTTTTTTTTTTTTGTTTAGTTGATGACAACTAAGAAGAACTGATATAAAAAAATTGAAACACTAAAATGAGAACAGAGGAGCATCAATTTCATTATTTATTGTATGTAAAAATTAAATGTTAAAACAAATGTAAGACATAGAATGAAACTTCTCCGGCAAACAACAACAAACAAAGCTTTTTTCCACTAAGTAGGGTTAACTATATGAATCAAATGATGTCAATGTGTTTTGTCTTTGCTCATTTTTATAGTTAAATCCATCTTAATAGTTTCTCTTATTGTATTCTTTGGTCTTCCTTTACATCTAGTTATTGGACTATCTATCATCTGGTTAACTCTTCATACAAAAGTCTCTAATGGTCTCCTTTGCACATAACCAAATCACCTAACATGCTTTTCTACTAACTTTTCTATGATAGGTGTTAGCCCGACTTTTTATCTAATACACTCATTTCTAATCTTATCTTTCTAATGTAACCCCGCATCCAACGCAACATTCTCATTTTGTAACGTTGAATTTTTGCTCATGTTGACATTTTATCACCCAACCTTCAATACCATACAATAATGCAAGTCTTATAGTTGTACGATAAAATTTTTCTTTAAGCTTGAGTGGTACTTCTCTATCACAAATAACTTTTGAAGCCTTCTTCTATTTCATCCACCCAGTCTAAACCTTGTGATTTACATAGTCTTCTATTTCTCCATTATTTTGTATTTTTGTTCTCATACTTAAAATTTGTGACTTATTGTATAGAATGATCTTGGGGGGGTTGGGGGGGGGGGGGGGGGAAACGCCCAAATTAGAAAACATGAGAAGGGACAACAGTCTATGCCCACTAGCTTGTATCCGTAAATGAAAATATTGAGTTGCCTTGGAAAGATTATCTAGAGGTCTCTTTTCTATTCCACTGGAAATTTTAGGGTTGAAATTCTTTTAAAATTTCCATCTTTTAGCTTCATAGTAGAGAACTTAAAGGGTTTAGGGTTTAGGGAACCCAAATTAGAAATGATAAAAAAGGACAACAGTCTATGCCCACTATCTTGTATCTGTAAATGAAAATATTGAGTTGCCTTGGAAAGATTATCTAGAGGTCTCTTTTCTATTCCATTGGAAATTTTAGGGTTGAAATTCTTTTAAAATTTCCATCTTTTAGCTTCATAGCAGAGAACTTAAAGGGTTGATGGGTTAGAATATATTTCAGCACTAGAGAAGAAATGAGAGGTTCTTATTGGCTTAATTGATACTGGTCTGGTGAGTGGGTAATCAGAATCACCTGTCCCCTACGTCGTTCATTTGTTTATAGTATACAATTACTTGATGAGGTGATTGCTGGTGGAAGGCAATGCAAATGGCGAATGTTTCAACCACATATTCTTATTGTATATGAAGTGATAGAGCTACTCTGTCATGATGATTTAGCCTAGGCTTTTAGTACAGTAAGCATGTTTTTCTATCAAATATATTCTAGTTTGTCACATAATGCGGTTTTCATCATAGCTAAGGCAAAAATATTATGTGTGTGGCAACTGCTTAACATATTAGATTATGGACAAATTACACTTTCCTTCCTAAGAGATATCAAAATTATATGGCCCTCCTATATATTTTGAAAAATTATATTCCTCTCCCTTGAATTAAAAGATGCACTACACTGACCTCCCCTGTAGCAAAAGATAAGTCACAATTTCACTTATTTTGACTAAAATACCCTTATATTTATTGTTTATATAACAAATATTAAATATGTACTTGACCAATATGAAATAGTCACTTTTTTAAAAAAAATTAGAATAAATTAAATTTATGATTTTCTACCCCAGTAAATAACATTGAAATAAAAGTTTTAATAATATATTTTTTATTAAGTTATATTTTTAGTTAAAGAAATCAATACTATCTTGAAGGTTATTTTGGTTAATTTTTAGCTTCAAGGAGGTTTGTGTATATTTTCAAAGCAAAGGGTAGATATTTGTAATTTGAGCATTTTAGCAGGAGAATTGAGAGTAATTTACCTTTTAGTTTAAATTGTTCTTTGACACACAGGACTCTATCCAAAGTACTGGAGGTACTTGAAGGACCTAGGTAGTAGGTACCAGTTGACCTTTGGCTTACTCACATCATATATAGATTTATTAACTATTGGATATATAAATAAAAGATAAAACATGTTGACGACACTTGATTCATATAGCCGACCTTACAAAATGTGAAAAGGCTTTATTTGTTGTTGTTGTTATTGTTGTTGGATATATAAATAAAAATGTAGGCCAAGATAATATAATTAAAAAAATCCATGAAAAGCTAAGAAAAATATATCTATGGAACACTAAACTACATAGGACGAGAACTTTGTAAAATAAAAATGAGCCATAGTAATCATCAAAAGTTAAACAGTGGGTTAAGTTGATCTCGTTAAATTGTTCATATGATATATGTCTTGTCATTTATATCAATCTTGGATAACAAGATCAACTACATAACACCTACCCATTTTGAATTAATAAATTTATCTATGATGCACATGGTAATTGTTTAAGATGTATCTAACCAATGTTCAAGGACTGTTCTTGAAATATGCGGAGTAAAGGTAGTCCTTTTACATGGTTCTTAAACTGAGTATGGCCACAGTGCCAACAAGTATTTGTTTTATGCTATTGTAGGTGTATTACATTTTCAACATGGGACACAACCCCTGTTGTAGTCTTGCTGTTTCATAGAGTTGAAATTGCTTCCAAGGGACATGCTTTTCCCTTTTCATGGCTGTATGATGCATGCATACGATAATACCAAACTCATTATTGTTATTGTTATCGTTGTTGTTGTTCTTATTATTATTATTATTTAACTGAGCACCCTTTGACAAATCCTTTTTGAAAACTATTTCATTAAAATCATAATATTAAATTGAATAACACCTAATATCTGGTCTATCTTAACTTTTGTCATGCATAACAAAATGAATGTTTGACCCCTTTTTTTTTTTTCCTGCGTCTGATAATTATATTGTTAAATTCAATTTGATTGCATTAATTGACGTAGTTTTTTCCAATTTAGTCCTTCTGGTCTTTTCTGCAATCTCTTCTCTAGTAATTCTTACCATTTCTATTGTAGTTGACTATAGTAATTGTTTAAAAGAATATTCTAAAATGTAGGCATTATGTGGTATACTGTCTAAGTTGCTAATCATATGTGTTTGTTGATCCTGTGCAGGCGATAGAAATATCAAGCAACGAGTATGAACCTTCTGATAAAGATATATTATATGCTGAAGGAGTCACTCAGAGCAACGGTCTTGCCTTTATGGAATTCTCTTTTGATGATAGAAGCCCCATGTCTGAGATTTACAGTGAAAACTTAAATTGCCCTCCTCCCTTGACCAAGTAAAATTATTCTCTTCCATTTCAATGCATAGCGTATGATTCTTTTTCTTTTGTCATGTTGAAGCTTCTGGACGATCATTTTATAATATCTGATCATTTTCCTTTGGCTCAGGTATCAACTCATTCGAATACCTTCAAAGGGACTGCGGGATGGTTGCAAATGGCTAGATATGTTTGAAGATGTGAGGGCAGTGATATTCTGTGTTGCCCTGACTGACTATGACCAAATGTCGGCTGATAGTTTTGGCCATCTTCACAACAAAATGATGGCAAGCCGAGATCTTTTTGAGAGTCTGGTTACGTATCCTTGTTTTAAAGATACTCCTTTTGTGCTTCTGCTAAATAAATATGATGCCTTGGAAGAGAAGATAAACAAGGTTCCCTTGTCTACATGTGAGTGGTTCCAGGACTTCTGTCCTGTGAGACCCCATCACAATAATCAAGCCCTAGCACACCAAGCATTTTACTATGTGGCAGTAAGATTCAAGGAGCTTTATTCCTCTTTAACCAGCCAGAAGTTGTTTGTGTGGCGCACTCGAGCTTGGGAGCGTGCCTCAGTGGACGAAGCCTTCAAATTCGTAAGGGAGGTCATCAAATGGGATGAAGAGAAGGATGATGAGGTATACGAAGTCAACGATGAATCATTTTACAGTGAAATGAGTTCTTCGCCGTTTGTTAGACAAGAATGAGTTTGCAACCTAGTTAGCCCTCCATAGCCAAAAGATTTCATAGGAGCGTTGCATTCCTTTAGTAAGGTTATGAGAGGTCAGCTTGGCTGGGCAATGTCTAGTATTGTGTTTTGTTTTGCTCTTTTAGGATGTTGTTTTCTGTTCAGAATGATTTTTTTCCATCATAAATAAGCTAATTTACCGGGGAGGGTTTTTCTTTGGGGTTGATTTGTCTCTGTACAGCATATGTATTGATAAATATTGTTCAGCTTAAGTGAAGAAAAAGCAGTCATTTTTTCACTCTAGCCAGTGTCATTATTATGTCTTACCTGTCAAGTAAAACTCCTATAACTATCTATGGTTTGTTGGATAAAAACTACATTTATCCTCGCAAATAAAACTGCTATACACACAATTGGTTTTTAAGGTAAAATATGCTTGTATTTTACTAAGAAATCTTTACTTCTATGGTAATTGTTTTATTTTTTAAAACAATTTATTTTTCAAAAAATATAATTTATTAGTAGACTTGACATGCAATAAAATACATATTAATTTTTTAAAATTTAATTTTAAATGTAAATAAAAAATTAAATAATTTTTTATTTTCTCAACTTTTCCCTTAATTTGCTTAACTTTTTATTTTTTTTGTATTCTTTAATATATTTATTATGTATTATTTATATTATAATAACTTTTAAAGTATTCCATAGATTGATTTTCAAAATGATATATTACACGAATGAGTTGGCATACACTAAATTGCATGTTAATTTTTTTAAATTTAATTTCAAATATAAATAGAAAGTTGTGTATTTTTTTATTTTTCCATAATTTCTCTTCTACTTTTTCATAACTTCTCTTTTCCACCTCTTCACTTTTCTACAAAATTTATTATATATTATATGGTTTGGAGATCACGGTGCAAAAAGATGAAAATTGCAAAGCTATATGTACTTTTTAATGTGAGGAGAGAGAGAGAAATTAGAAATAATAACTAGGAAGATAAAATAGTTGAAGAGTAAAATGTTATTCATTACTTAATTTATTATTTTAAATATAATAATTATTTTTATTTTATATTTTAAAGTTTTAAACATTAAAATTTGTATGCTAAAGTACTAGTATATTATATGGTTAGAGATGAAAGAGAGGAATATATAGATAACTTTATTTATTTTAACTAATATATCTTTATATGTTATTGATTTAATAAAATGAATATTAAATATGTATTTTACTGATGTAAAATAATAATTTTTAAATTTAGAATAAATTAAATTTATAATTTTAATACAACAAAGATATTAAAATAAGAGTTTCCAAAATATATTTTCAATAAATTATATTTTTAATAAAAATTAAAATATTTTAGAAAGAATTTAATCTTTTCGTCTCCTTTAAAATGATATATATATATATATATATATATATATATATATATATATTCATCACATGATTTTTGTTTTGTTCATCAAAACAGCACATGATAGTTGACGCTGTTGAGATGTAAAATAATCTGAGGCATCCCATTCTGACTCTAATAAAGCAACCTAATGCACAGAGTTTAATTTGAAGAGTTTTGATCTGCTTTTTCCATTTATTTGAGTAAGAAGCTGTCTAATATTTTTTGTAAATTATTGAAAGTTTTGGTTAACCAACAAATTAATATCTCACTTTTTAAAATAATATTGGTTATCTTAATATTTAATATATATATTACGAACGTCTTTTCTCCAATCTATTTTCTTAAGTGAATTTCAATTTTTGCTATATGATCTTTACAGAAATGATGTTATTTAATTATTTTAATTATTGTATTAAAAACACAATCACAATCATAAATACAATTTTGCATTGTATAAAAAAATAAATTAATTTTTTATTAGTGTAATTTTTCAATTAATAAAATAGATAAAAATTTAATTAGTAGTGGTATCAACGATTATTAACTTAATTATTAAATAATAAATTATATCTCATTCAACAATAAAAAAAATTACTAACAAATACTTTTTTTTTTTTTTGCTAGCAAAAATTTATCAATGTTCTTTAAAATTTGTTCAAAGAACAATAGTAAATGTACAAATTACTTGTATTACAAAAAAAATTTCCCTTATATATATAATTAAGATTCAAATAATTAAATATTTAAATATTACATTAAAAAAATATGAAACCTAAACCTTTTTTTTATATAATGTGGGATCTAATAAAATAAGGTGGTTACAATTTGAAGATTTAAAAATTTTAGGATTTATATGTTAAAATTTAGATTTAAATTTTTAAATATTTTATTAGACCAAAATTTCTAAATACTAAAGATATTATTTTATTAGCTAGACCAAAAATATATATATAAAAAATTACCCAGAATAGGTCAATCCCACACTTATTGGACACAGAAACAGACAAAAAATTTAAATATCGTATCATTTTATCTATATATTAATTAATAAAATTTAATTAATTTTATATATCATACAAATATTTTTAAAATAATGTTAGTCAAAAAGTAAAAATTTGTATATCTAACAACCCCCAAGACACCCTACTTCTGCAACTAGTTCATTGAATCATATCATGTAACAACTAATAAGAAAATCACCGATTTGTGATGTTTTATTATTATTTTGGCTTTATTTATCATTTATTATTAAATTCTTAATGGCATAACTAGATTTGCATCACGAGATCAGTTTCTAATTATATGACTTTTGGAACTTAATTAATGAGATACCCTCCGAGTTATCGTTGTCCACTATAACCACCGTCCTACTTGAATACATTTATTTAATTTTTCTTCCTCTTCCTTCTTCAAGTGGCATACGCGTTATAACTTTCTCAATTACAATTATTTATTATGCCATATATAACCAATAAATCAATAATGTTATTGTCTCTGCGTTTTTAATGAAACGAATAATGTAGGTAAACAATGCTTCCCCTTTAGAACTGTGGATGAGAATTTAACAATTTATTAATTAAACTACTAATTATTTACACAAAATTGTTAAGTTAGAGAAGAAGTTTCAAAGAAGCCACTCAAACCAAAAGAGGATAAGGCTTAGAGCAAAAAGATAAAAAATTTCAATCTTTTTCAAGTCAATTTAGGTTCAAAACATCCACCAAGTGAACTTACGGACATATGTTAGGGGTGTTGAGAAGGCCCAAAGGTCCAACTGTCTTAGAGGCTCATTCCTTGAGTACCAACTTCCAGAAGCCTTAATTACAAGGTGTTACCAACAATTCCGGAATTAAATTTTTTAAAGTGAAATTTTTGTTAAATTCGTTTTATAAATTAATTTTTGCAAACAAGTTAAAAATAAAAATAAAAAATATTTTATTTATTAACTGACTTGCGAATTAATAATATATTTCAAGAAACTTGAGAATTTCAATATATAGTGTATTAAATAAGTTTCATATTATTTGAAAAAGAAAAGAAATAAGAATATAAATAATATAATGTGAAAATAAGAAAATAAATAAATCAAGAGAAAGGTAGGCCTCGCGTATACAACAACATGTTACCAAAAGAAAAATGCAGTTAAAAACTAATTATTTTTTTCTACACACAAAGTAAATGCAGTATTAAGCCTATTTTACGAAACATACTTTTATTAATTATATTTTTATTTTTAATTATATTATTTTTAAATAAAATTCTAAAGGGACGCATCTAGCGAAAATAAAAGCTGCAGATGCGTTTGAAGACTTTACTTGTTTATATACAGATAGTCAACATCAAATATCACATTCGATCTGTTCTTGAAATAACTAAGTTCCTCTTACTTCTACTTTTTGTTCTTAAAATAATTGAATTCTTTTAATTTGTGCTTTTTGTCTATTCTATTCTCTTACAATTATAAGAAGGGCTCATCTCTAACTGCTATCTTTGACTTTAAATCAATATCTTCTTGACATGACACGAATCTTTGACTGTTATCAATTTATTTTTCTCTACACTTTACACAATTGCATACGTCTTACTATCTTTTGTTAAGATTCAAAACTTTCTAAATTATTTAGTAGTTTTCATCAACATTTCAAAAGTTAGAACTACCATCAAACGGAGACATTTACATGAAATTTATATTTTGGTTGGACAAAATGAGTAACGAAGTAAATAAGAGTACGATATTTTTTAAGTAATCAAAGATGGCCACCTCCAAATGTAAATATGCCTCACATGCACACAGTAATATCCTTGTCAAGTCTTGTAATAAAGTGAGAAATTTGATAGAATATAAAGAAAAATTAAAGAGAGAGAAATTGCATTTTGTGGCCCAATTAACAATTATGAATGAACGGGAGAGACAATTAAGAAAAATATAGAAAATGAAAAAAAAAAAAAAAGAAGAAGGAGAAAAGACATTTGAGAAGGAAGGAAAAAGAAAGAAAATAACAATATATATAGGCTTATATATGATGTTGTATTTATTTTAATATTTTAAATATATAATTGAGATAATCTTGACAATTTATTTTAAATAGTTGTATAATTTTTACTACATAAAAATTAATGATTTAGAAGAGATGAAAGAAAGAAGTCAAGTAGAAAATAGTATGATCTCTAAGAGCTTAAGCTATTAAAAAAATGTTGTCGTCTTAAAATAATTGTTACTAATATAACCAAAAGTCCAAAACTCGCATAAAGAAATATACTATTACTTGAGAATTCCTAAACATTGTTTTTCCTTGTGAACATCTAGAACTAAAGCTTCTTCACACGTTATAATTATGACTACTCTAAACTAAGATCTCATGTCCACATCCAATATTGTAAATAAACTAAGCACGAGATCCTCGAATATAAATAATAACATAAATTAGCTTTTCAAAGATGTTTATTATAATATCATTCTCTCTATTTTAAGAATATACAAAATTTTGAAGATAATATTAAATTTGTTATTAAAAATATAATTTTAAGAATTTTATTCATTTCAATATAATTTATTTTGTTTTCAAAAACAAATTTATTTTTAAAATGTGCTATTGATATAAGTTAAATACATATTTGATATTTTTATATTATATAAATAATAAGTTGAACAGTATTGGAGTCTAAATGTGTGGGAGAGCGTTGAACACATTCCGTGGTGGGAAACGTGTCAGCGGGTCCAACGCCCCTAACCCCTAAAGCCAACTATTGAACACCCAAACCTCCGTCCGTTTACCCTTTCTTTTATTTATTTATTTATAATTATATTATTAACGAATTTTTTTAATATGAAAACAAAAATTGATTTTAATACTTTTTTTGCTAACATGTTTAGACTATCTTTTAAAATGTTTATACTATGCCAAGTAATTATTTTTTAAATATTAGATAATTTAAATTTTTTACATTATTCATAATTATACTTTATTTTTATCTCGTGTTAACTTTTGACACATAATATCAAATAAATTAGATAAAATAATATTACTTGAAATTAGATAATTTTTCTTTATTTATATAATTTTATAATTGGTTAGATTTATATGAAATTGTTTATATTTTTACCATTAAATTTTTTAATTAAAATAAAAAATGTAAAAATTATATAAACTATACACATCCATTTTTAATTAAAAAATTTGATAATAAATATATAAAATTATACTTAAATTTTTTTATAGATATATATAAAAAATTATAATAAAGCAAAAAATTATTTAACTTCTAATTTATATTTGAAATCAAAATTTAAACAAAAATTAGTATACTCTTTAATACATACCAATCCCACTAATAAAATATTACAATTTTATTTTCTTAAAAATATTGGATGTAATGCATTTAAAATTTTGGTCACAAAATAAATTTTATGCGAAAAATGAAATTGAAAATAAAAATAAAATAATAGAGCTGAAAAATGTTCAACTTTCTCATTTTGACAAGGTGAGACTAATAGTATAGTATAGGCCTACGTTTTACCCATTCCCCTTTGACGGTTAGATCTCTTGCTTCTTCAAATCTAGAATGGTCAATAATCAAAAATTCAAATCAGCGTCACTCTTATAATACTAAACAAATAAATAAACACATTCTCTCTCTCTCTCTCTCTCTTGCTTGTCAATTTGAATGCTTCTCCTCAATTCTTTTTTGGTCCAAACTTTGTACGAAAGCACACACTTCACCTTGTTGCTGAACACGCATTTTCATACATTCACACACATATATATATATATATATATATAGAAATCAAACCCAATCCAAAACACTCATTCATTCATTCATCATCAATATTCTCCCTCCAAGTTTCGAACTTTAATCCCAAAATCCACACAAATCAACGCTTTTCCTCTGTTTCCTTAATCATTCGAATCTTTCTCTGCAAATGGTATTGGGATGGCGACGACGGAAGAACAGCCGACGCAGCGGCGGCAAACCCACGATGGAGCTTGTGACCCCGAACCATTTCCGGTGTCCCGTTTCTCTTGATTTGATGAAAGACCCTGTCACTCTGTCCACCGGCATCACCTACGATCGCGACAGCATCGAAAGGTGGTTCCTTGACGGCAATTTCACATGCCCCGTCACCAATCAGATTCTCCAGAACTTCGATCTCATTCCCAATCACACTCTGCGTGTAATGATCCAAGATTGGTGTGTGGAGAATCGTCAATATGGTGTCGAGAGAATTCCTACTCCCAGAATACCCATTTCGCCAATCCAAGTCTCAGAGGTTCTTCTTCTTGTAAAGTCGTCAGCGAGACGTTTGGATCAGTATGGGTGTCTGGAATTGGTTCAGAAAATTGAGAGATGGGGTGAGGAGAGTGAGAGGAATAGGAAGTGCATAGTGGAGAATGGAGGAACTGGCGCTTTAGCCTCTGCTTTTGATGCGTTTGCGAATGATTCGATTGAGAAGAATTTGAGTGTGTTGGAAGAGATTTTGTCTGCTCTTAATTGGATGTTCCCTCTTGAAATGGAAGCCCAGAAATGTTTGGGCTCTAAGGCTTCGTTACGTTGCATGGTGTGGTTCTTGAAGCATCAGGATCTTGCAGGGAAAGAGAAATCCATTGTTGCTCTCAGAGAGCTTCTTTCTTTTGGGGATGAAACGCATCTGGAGGCTTTGGCAGAGATTGAAGGAGTCAAGGAGTTATTGGTGGATTTCATTAACAAAAGAATCAGTCCCACCATTACAAAAGCTTCATTATCTCTAGTTTTCTACTTGGTTTCATCTTCATCTTCTTCCATGAAAGTGGGGTTTGTACAACTTGGGTTGGTCTCTTCATTGCTGGAGATTCTCCTCGACTCAGAAAGGAGCTTGTGTGAGAAGGCTTTGGCTATTTTCAATTCTCTTTGCTCTTGCGAGGAAGGAAGAGAAAAGGCATACAGCAATGCTTTGACAATTCCTGTGTTGGTGAAGAAGATACTCAGAATTTCAGCAACGGCCACAGATTGTTCTGTCTCTGCCTTATGGAAGCTGTGCAAG
Source organism: Senna siamea (assembly GCA_031216115.1). Lineage (NCBI taxonomy): Eukaryota > Viridiplantae > Streptophyta > Magnoliopsida > Fabales > Fabaceae > Senna > Senna siamea. The sequence continues at coordinate 19,407,669 of CM062363.1, read as the reverse complement.
CATGGAGGAGAGAAGGATGAAGGAAGAGTTCTGGTTGAAGCATTGCAAGTTGGAGCATTTCAGAAACTGTTGTTGGTGTTGCAGGTTGGATGTGGTGAAGAAACGAAGGTGAAAGCAACGGAGCTTCTCAAGCTTCTCAATCCGTACAGAGCAGGATTGGAATGCATAGACTCAGATTTCAAAAATCTCAAGAGATCATTTTGAAAATGTTACTTAGTTAATTATTCATTCTTCATGGTTTGGTTTCCAAGTTTCAATCTTTTAGGTAATTGGTAGAATTTTGTTGCCAAACATTGCAAGCTATATATGTCATAAGTACAACTCAAAAACAGAAACATAGAACTTGACAGGATAGATGTAAGATTGCATTCTTTTTGTAAATCAGAATAAGATCTCAAACAGTTGTAGAATATCATTGGTTTTTGTATTCTTTGTACATTTATTATTGACTGCAATAACTTAGTCTTTCAAATATAAACTTTTTCTGAAAAATGTTTTTTTAGATTGGTTTTCATGGAAGGGCTAGACTATTTTTTTTTAAAAAAAAATAATTATGAAGATAATTTACATAAATTATATACATATGATTTTTTTTATTAGACAAATTAATAGCATAGATATAAAAAAGAAACCTATCTAAATTTTTATTTATAAAAAATCACTCCTCAAACATAAACTTTCATAAAATGTAAAAATATATATTATCTTGGGGTTAAAATTAACAAATATTAACATGTACCTATCACATAACTATTTTTTTCTTCTTTCCTAATCTAACATCTCTCAAAACATAACGTGAATAAAGTTGAAGGCAACGTCAATCTCTATTCATCAGTGTCTTTGTCTATCACTCGATTATGTCCCCCAACGTCGTGGACAACAACAGCAGCAACATATATAGTGCACTAGAAGAGTTAGGTTTAATTTTAAAAATGAGGTTTAAGACTTGTCTAAAATTATAGTCAATTGATTGATTGGTTTTGTTAATCATTTTAGACAAGTCATAAACCCCATTTTTAAAATCAAACTTACCTCTTTCAATGCACTGCATTGGTTTGGTTTAGACTATTTGACTAATTAAACTGGCTTAATTGAATGGCTAAAAAGATTATCCAATCAATTCAGTATTTTGACTTTAACCAATCTAACTTAAATTGACTTTGATCAATTTGGATTGAATTAATTCAAGCAGTTTTCAATAGAAAAATGTTAAAAAAAAATAAATATTAATATTTTTTAATTTCAATTATGAAAATAAACATTTCTAACCATAAACTTAAAATAAAATTATTTGAAGACAAGTTTAAAACAATTATAACCATAAAAAAATATTTATGGTAAAAAGAAATAATAATATTTTTAAAATTTTAATTAATTTATAATATATAATATAATATGTTAATCAGTTAGGTTCAGATAAAAATTAATATTATTCAATAACTGAATGGATTTCATTAATATTTTTTACAAATTTTCATCCATTTTATCTAATTAGATAATTAATTTTTCTTGATTTTGATTGGATCAACTTAATTCAGTTGGGATGAGTTTAGTTTAATTTGGATTTGATTAACCCTACATTGAAGGACAGAGACGAGCAATGAATAGAGAGGCAAGTGATATAGAAGAGGGTGACAAATAGAGGTGTTGTGTCGAACAGGCCTAATGTTGTTTTCGATTTTCTTCATAATATTGTATTTTTGAGAGAAGTCAAATTTAAAATAGAGAAAAAAAATTAATCATGTAAATATGTAATGGAAATATATTAGGTTGGTCGATTTTAATTTCAATATAATATTTTAATTTTTTATGATAACTTAAGAGGGTGAATGAAAAGTTTAGGAAGGTAAAATTTAGTTTCTCCCCATAAAAACAGCATTTTAAAAACTTCAGGAATTTAAATGTTTAACTTGAAAGAATGTTATATATGCACTATTTTTTATGTCACAAAATTAGTGCTTAGCAACCATACCATCAACTTAGTGCATTAAATATACACACACACACACACATACTTATATTAACAAGTTTAACAAGATATAAACAATATCTAAAGGGTTAAATGGGACATTTAAATTTTAAGGGATCAAATTATATATATAAAGTCATTTTTAGTAAACCAAAAAGCTAGTTTACTCTTGATTATTTTACATTAGTTGATCATAGGAAGAATTACAAAAAGAAATGTGAAGGAGATTTCAGTCTAGTGCAAACATAGTAGCTAAATATTCTAACAAACCATCATATATTATTGATTTTTCAAAATAAAATTCTCTATATATCATAACTTTATTGTAGAATTTCATAATAAAAACTTAATCAAAAACTAAAATCAAGTCTTTTTCAAAAGAATTTTTACCTTAAACTTGCAATGAATTGGAATTTCCCTTTAAGAAAGTTTCACCTTAGTCTAATAATAAGTTAACTACAACAATAATGCTAATCCAAGGTTGGCCTAATAATAGAGTCCTAGAGTCCTACTTGTAATATGTGTGGTTAAAAGCATTAATATCACACATTTAAATCACGAATTTGTCTTTAATTAAATTAATTTCTCATAATAGATCTAGAAGATGGATTATTTAACCAGGTGTCTCTAGAGTTTCAAATCTTATATAAATCCTTTAATTTTTTTTAATTTTTTTCATTAAATTCTTAATGCATGTAGGTATAATTTATACCAAGTTGAATATCAGTACTCTACAAACAGCCAAACATCACCTGAAAATAAACAATTATATAAAAAAGGTTAAACTACATTCATTGAGTTTAATTAAAAAAAATAAAAAAGCAAAAATTTTTAATTGATGCTTCTTGAAATATTAATCAACTAAAAAGTAAAAAAATATAAAAAAAAAAAGGGAGGAATGGTTTTTCCATCATGAAATTCTCATGTAGTTGTTGAAATGAGCATGAACTGATTGACGTTTATGACTAACATGCTTAAGGAAGGCCATGTGAGGACTGCATTAAAGTCAATAATGTCTCTGGAGCTATTTGAAAACTGCATCAGTTTAAACTTAAAAAACATTATTTCTAGTCATTTTCATTGCATGTTTTCAATTGAATGCAAAATGTCCTGACTTGAAATTGAGTACCCACTTTCCCACAATCCAATATTCTTAATCAAACCATTGAAATTTTTTAATTTCACCAATAAAATTTTACTATTTGTTCTTATTTTATTCATTGTGAATATTTTATTTTGAAATATATAAAAACTTACATAAATATTATTAATCAATGCACAAATAATATGCACGCGTAAAAGTTTCTCCAAACCATTTGCTTCACTTTTCAGTTTTCACTGCGCTTTTATTTCAAACGCTGCTTCAAATTCCGTCAAAGTTGCATTCATTCTCCACAGGCCATAAGTACTACTGAAAAACTCGGATCAAGAATACTACCATTATTGTTTATTGACTATAATTTTTATCCCTTAATTTAGATATGAAATTTTAATTTTTTTTACCTTGATTAATTGATGTAATTTTTTTATGCTCAAATGTTGTTTACCAAAAAATATTTGAGTAGGTAAAAGAATTTAAATGAAGTTAAATAATACCAGCTTATCATAATGTCATCTGAATCATATATATTTTAATTAAAATAATTTTAGTTGAGTTTTATATATAATTAGCAGAATTAATTAAAAAGGAAAAGAAATTACATAAACTATAAGAAATAAAATTAAAAAGATAAATATAAAGAACAAATTTAAAATTTCATAGCCAAGTTAAGGGTTAAAATATTGTTTTTGACCTTATTTATTACTCACTTATATTTTTACGTACAGTGCATTTACTTTTTGATTTAAGTGGGAAAAATTTAAGTTGAAAAACATTTGAATCCCTTCACGTGATAAATCCTATTGAAAAAAAAAATGAAAAGATTAACAACATGTTTAAGGTACCTTTGGTTTATCAAAATATATTCTTTATTTTTATTTCTTAAAGTTAATTTCTATTTGCAATTTTTTAATATTTTAAAAATATATATTTGTTATATAAAATTAAATTAAAAAAATTGTTAAACTTTATTTTTAAACCAATTGACTTAAATGACCATATAATTTATACTGAAATGCATTGAACTCGTTTTACCTTCTTAAAATTTTAGTTCTGTGCAGTATACCCCTCCATTATAATATGTTTATAAATAAGTTAAAAGATTACACTTCTTTGTGTAAATGAGTAGGTAAATTGTACAATTTATTTAAAAGATTATAAGTAGGGACTAGACTATTTATTTACTATATATATATATATATATATTTCTAAATACTTGTCTACGTTAGTAAGTGAGGGGATATGCATTGCACAAATTGAAAGTTTAAGAAGGTATAATACACAAAATTGAAAAATTAAGGGAGGTTTTTGTCAAAATTTTAAAGTTGAGTAAGTAAATTACACGACTCTAATAATGACATTTTTTAAAAAAATATTAACAAGAAAAGAAAAGGGTACAGTGCATAAATGAAAAGTTTGCGGAGTTGCAAAATCATCTGAGTTTGAGGGACTCTTCGTATTTTAGCCTAAAATTTATGTAATTTTTTTTAGTTTGACTATTATTATAAGAAAATAGTTTCAATTTTTTAAAAAAAAAAGTTGTAAAAATTTCACTAGTTATTTTCATAAAATGTTAAAAATATCCTTTAAATATTTGTTTTTTTAGCCTATTTTAAAAAATATTTTCTCTTAAATTATACCAGATACATTTTAAATTTTATTTTTTATTTCTAATAAAAATGAAAATAGAAAAAAAAAACAAACTATTCCTTTTTTTTTTTAATTCTAGCTAGTGCTAATTATAACATGTTGAATCTAACGAGATTTTGATTCTTTAAAATTTTCAAGAGCCACTTTCAAAAGAATTATGATCATACTATATATAAATTTGGATCTATCATGAATTTTAATTATGATATATAATAAATTATTAAGTATAAAAATATTTTACTAATCTTATTAAGTTTATTGCTATAAACATAATTATCAGTTATATTTAAATTATTAATATTTTTTATAAAATTATTAAATAAGATTAAATTAATAAATTTAATAGAATAAAAAATCATGTTCTCTATACTATAGATTAATTAATAAATAAAATAAGTAAAGTTAGAATATATGTAGAGAGAGTTAGAAGTTAAAATACAAGTGAGAACTTGAATTAAAATATATATGGAGAGAATAAAAAATTAAATAATTAACTTCCCATTAATTTACATGGCTTTGGAGTTATGGTGTGTCTTTGTTATTCTAAATATAATAAGATAAATAAATAGAAGTCATGATAATGTTCAAATAAATGTAATAGATAGAGCGAAGTTGTATATCTTCCTATATATTTTTTATTTTTTAAATACACATTATTATAGTTTAATTTTTATTTAAATGTATTAAAACTATGTATATATAATAATAAATATTGTGTTATAATTAATTTTCATAGTAAATTTCAATTTATAAGTAGGGATTGGATGCAAAACTCTCTAGAGCTTAAATTATTCGTCTCATAAATCCTTGATAATTAGGACTTTAAAAAAAAATTTTAAAAAGGGCTTCTTCATTTAGAAGTCAAGCCTCTTCATAAATATATCACTAAAAGGTTTTCAATCCAATGCTAACGAAACTTTTTTTGTTGTTATATACTTAATCTTGGAGGTTAATTGAGGGGATGATTTGGAAAAGTTCGAGATGATTTGAAATTCTTAACTATTGATTTTATGTTCAAAAATTAATTGGAGGGGGTGCGTTATTATAATGATTTCAAAACTATCTTAACCTATTTCAAATATAATTTTTAAATTATTTTAAATTGTTACAATTTTGTATTAGGTTTCAATTTTATTTTGATTAAATTATACTTTCTTTTCATTTGTTTTGAAAAATTATATTTTCCTTTTTTGAGAGGTAAAAAAATTTATTATTTTATTTATTTTGATTAAAATGTTTTTATATTTATTATTTATATAATTAAATATTTATTTTACTAATTTTTTTAAAAAATAAAACAAAATAACTTTATTATATTTAACTCAAAATAAATAATAATGAAGTAACAAATTTTAAAATATATTTTTTAATAAATTATAATATATTTTAATCAAAATAAGTAAAATTATAAATTTTTTAATTTTTCATAAGAGGAGAATGTAAGTTTTTAAAATAAAAAAAAGATCGAAAATATAATTTTGTTACCCCTCAAAAAATAAAAGTATAATTTACTCATTTTATCTTTTATTTTTGCTACTTACTGTATTATCTTTTCCATGTCAAATTTCATCAACCATTAGTCTAAGCACATCGATTTGGCAAGGAACTCAAATGAAGCTAAAACACTTCATAAATTAGTGATACATGCAAATAATATTTGGTTGAAAAAAATTACAAATGTTAGTTTATAAAATTAAAATCAACAAAAGATAAAATACAAAATTATAAACTGTATACAAAATTAATTTGAATCTTTGAAAAAAAGTTAATATGACAAAAATAATATTAAGAAGGTAGCATCTAAATGACTTCATTCCATAAATAATTTATAATGAAAAAAAAAAGTGAGACTATTATTTGTCAAATCCCAAATTTTTCACCTGTGCCTGTTCAAAATTCTCAATCACACAAACGTGAATAGTGAGTTTGTTAGTGATGTACAATTAGACGATGATTCGATTGTTGGAACTGAATGGATGGGTAGTTACGTTGTAGTGCTTTCACACGACAAAAAGATTTTGACAGAATTGAAAATGCCAATAATGAGATAAACGTGAAGGCAGAGATTGAAGATTCAACACACGCCGGGACTTTGAGCTTTATATTCACACTACGACTGACACTACCAATGGATGAAGATATTCTATGAACATTCAAAAAATGGTAATTCTTTGATGCTTCAAATAACATAAGACATGTCATTTTTAGTTTTAAAATAGACATATATTGTAAAAAATATTAACATCATTGTAAAAATATAGTTTTAAAAATATTAAACTAGCTATAATTTCATCCTTAAATGTACACTGCATGTTGGTATGAATTTCTAAAAAAAAAAGTAAATATGCTTATTATACTATTTTATTTGTATACTGATTAATAAAATTTTTGAAATGAAAAATTAAATAAATATCCATAACCAATACAGTGATAACCTCTGATTTAAACGAAGCTCGTTGTGGACGACATTTGACGGTTTTTATCGTACACGTGTTAAAGCATTTCTTCGTCGTGAAAGAAAGGAAGATCCCAATTATCCAATTTTCCGGCTATAAAGATAAACGTCAACGCACACGCGTGAAAATATTCCACCGACACGTTTGAAAAACTAACACTTGTTGGATAAATTTGCAGTAAAGTTGCTCCTTCTTTTCCTTCGTATGTAATTAAGAATTTCTACTTCTGATTTCCCATTTTAGAACTAGTAAGGCTATGATGGATTCCAGTTGAGAGTTCAGCAATTTTTATGTCAGGAAACTATACCTGAACCTTACTGCCTCATCAATATTGGTTTCTATCAAGTGTTTTTTTCCCTCTTTGGGCGTGTTTAAGAATAACGAGAGGAAGAGAAAAAAAAAATAAAAGAAAAAGAGAAAGAGGAAAGAAAATGTGGAGGAATAGTTTTTTTTTTGAATTTTTTGAATTTTTATAATTTAAAATAATTAAAATTAACAGAAAAATATTAACATAAAATTTTTTAATTTTTTTTTTTAAATTTTAATAATTAAAAAAATAAAATATTATTAAATTTTTTTTTTCTTTTTCTTTCCCCAAACGAATCTTAAGTTCTTGGGATAAGGATTCTTTACAATTCAGAGATTGTATATTTTTTATATTTAAAAAAATAAAAAAATATTTAATTTCTAATTCATTCAAAATAAATTTTTATCAGAAAGTCTAAAATATATTTTTTATAAAATATTAAAATATATTATTTTTACACATTAAACTACATGTGAGTTAATGTGTAATATAAAATATTTGTTTTATATATTATCCAGTGACATACTTTAATATTTTATAAAAAATATATTTTAAAGGATTTATTTTTGTTCCTATCAGTGTAGATCTCTTATTTTTTTCTTATTTTCTTTAAATAATGTACTATTTTTCAAATGTAAAAAATTCAAAACTAAATTCTTGACATGAAACCATGTTAATTCCTTTTTTCTCATGTAATGCACTACCTCTATAATATATATATATATATATATATAAAAGTATATTTTTATTAAAATAATCTTATTTTAAGCACAATAAAACTTTAAAAGTGAGTTTTTGAAAAAAATATATTATATGAGTGCTTCTTTTAATAAAAATTTTAATTTTAATTTATCAAGTTGTGACAAACTAATTTCTTTCTCTAAATTTAACCCTTGTAAATCTTCTACCAATACTATTGGGTTTGTTTAAAAATTAGTTTAAAAAGATTTAGTTTATGAAAATATAAAAATTAAAAAAAAACTTGTTTAAATATTTTTTTTTTGACTAAAAAATAATAAGTATAATATATTTTAGAAATAAAAATCATAGAATAATTAAAAAGATATTTTAAATTTCAATATTTTAAAAATAAAAAAATAACGCCTACCGCCGCTTTAAAAGATAAAAAATAAAATGACATTTAAAACTTAATCTTTAATTCTCCAAATTTTGCAAGATAAAGATAATATTAATAAACATCATAGAGGAAAAGAGGCTTTTTAGCTCATAAATAACACTTAGTGTTCTCATTGATTAAATTAAGACAAAAAATCTTTTAATTACAAAAAAATGATAAATTATTATACATGTTGACTTAAATCACGAGAATTAAATTAGTTAAATTAACTCTCGTAGTCTTTATTAATCAAATTAGTTTTTATCGTTAAAGATTACGAGAATTAATCAAATCAATTTGATCTTAGTCGTCTTTATTAACCGACTTTCTACTAAATTAAAAGTAAAAATTGCCTTTAAATTTAAAGCATTATCTCTCTCAAACTCTCCTTCCCATTCTCTTTCACTTTTCATTAAATCCTCTCAAACCCTCATTTGAAATTTTTGAAGATTCATTGACTGTTCAAAATAGGTATGTACTCTATTTTCTTTTTATTTAGCCATAACTTAATTTATATTATCCTACTTAGATGCATGTTACCATAACTTAATTTATATTATCCTACTTAGATGCATGTTTAATATTTTTTTAAATTTAATAATTTAATGATCATTATAATTTTATTTGAACTCCTCTACTTAGAAGCATACTTAATATTTGTTTAATATTTGACTATATGTGAGCTTTTTGTGTTGTACTTATATATAAATATATATTTTTATTTAATATTATATATTAATGATTAATTAGTGTATTGAATTAATTAGAAATGGTATGAAATCATAGTTTTTTGTATTGATTGGAATGAAACATGCATGCATCTTCTTCTTAATTCATATCTACTGCACCCACTTTCCAAGAAAATTAAGTGACCTCAAATACCAATGTCCAATGGAGTTTATTTTTCAACTCTAAATTAATTATTTTTAATTTCGTAATGCATGCATGCATGTTGCCTAATGAAACACTCATCTTACCCACAGTTCCCTCATTCTTTAATTTTTATTCGGATAACTACAACAATAATTGAATCTCTCAAGAGGTTATTAGGAGAGAAAAAAGATATATATATATATATATATGTTAATTTTTGTAATTATCAAACTTATAATAAGTTATTAAAATTTTCCAAATATATAAAGTAAAAAGAATTAAATTAAGCTAGCATTAAAAAATCTCTATATATGATAAATATTTATTAAAAAATTAATAAAAATCACTAAATAGTTTTTCTTAAATGTTCTCCTTTAAAAAATTAACCTGTTAATAAATAATAGTCTTCACGTAGAAGAATAATGAATTTGTAAAAAATAGATTTGTTATCAATTAAAACCATTCTAAGAATAATAAAATTGTAAATAATAAAACAGAAACTTATGTATTTACTCTTTCTTTGTATAACGTTAATATTAGTTAAAAAAATTGAAAAATTGAAAATAAATATATATATTTTTAGATATAAAGTAGAAAGAAAAAACTTATTACATTGTCATGGATATATATTTTTTATTATTTTTTTAATTTGTAATATACACTTTGTAATTTTTTTGTAATTTAAATATTTTTAGATGATAATCTTTTATATTATTTGTATTTAATAATATGGATATGTGTATTTTTATAAATTTATTTTTATCCTTTGTTTGATATTTAGATTTCTAATTTTTTTAATAATATTTGTATATAAATATTTAATACATTCATTGTAATAATATTAAATGTTGAGTGTTTAATGTTCTTGTTATTTAAATTTGTAATATTAAACTTGTACAAAAGAGTGTGAAAACCTAAATATTTAATTTTTATGTATTATTTAAATATTAAATATAATATTTAGTATATTTGAAATATTACTAAAAACTTTAATTATGTTCTAATAATGTTTTTGCTTTGTGACTTTCTTTATTATTTATGTTTCAAGTTATATTATCAAACTTTGGTGGCCGTAAATTACTTCAAAGTTGTGCATTTTAATTTAAAATTTTAAACTTTCAACTATTACTATGTCACTAATATATGAAATAATATTCTAGTATGGCCAGTAGACAGAGATGACACATGGTCCAACCAGGTCCAAAGGAACCCTTTTTATTAGACTTGCAAAGTAGACATGTGTCATAGGCGATGTGTCAAGGATATATAAGTTTATGAATTAATTGTCTTTTATTTTCTCTTATCATGTTTATTAATGACCATTCATATTAACAATAAGTTTTGTTCTCATAGCCTAAGCAAGCATTGTGCACATAACGATGGGCAAGAGATCATGATGGCCTACCACCCCTTGCCATCATCCCATTGCCACAACAAGCTGGATTTTATGGTGTAGCTCAGCTTGGGACGTTCCACTTTGAAAGTTCCCTTATATCTGCATTAATCAAGAGGTGGAGGCTAGAAACATACACTTTCCACCTACCACACAGCGAGTGTACAATTACATTAGAAGATGTCACCATACAACTTGGCTTACCGTGTATAGGGATACTAGTTATTGGGTTGACATACACACCGTGGGCCCAAATATGTCAATTCGCCAAATAAAGCCTTAGATGGTTAGAGGTTGAGACTTGTATGGCTCTCTAATACATTTAATAAAGTTCTAACCAATCCCATTATTGAGCAGCTAGAGCAATTTACATAGGCATACATATTGCGTCTCATCAAGGGGTACCTGATGGTGGAGTCATGCCACTTTGTACACTTGATGTACTTGTCGCTACTTGTGGACCTGAAGCATACAAGTAGTTATAGTTGGGGATTAGAGATCATTGCATATCTTTATCGAGAGCTTTACAATGCTACAAACTATCAGCAGAAGGACATTGCAGGTTGCTTGATGTTATTACACTTATGGGCATAGGATCACTTTCCTCAGTTAGTTCCAATAAAGACTGTAACACCCCTTTAGCCTGTGGTTCCTTTTAGGTATTTAAAAAGATATAATATGAAAATAATTATCAGAGTATTGGTGTTACTATTACCTCTATCGGAGTCCAATTAAAACTTTTTACCAAGTGAATTAATTAACTGTCATTTTGGTTGGTCTCTACTCTCAGGTTCTCTCAATATCACAGCGGAATAAACACATATAGCATACGCCTGAATTAACTATACATAGACATGCATTCTTAATTAAATATAATCAATTAACTATTAGGTATGGAGGCAACAATCCTGCCACTCATAACCCCATTAAATAGTCTAATCATAAGTCCAGCCTAATTCATATATAGATAAGTTAGAATAGGTTATACAAAATAATCCTGCACTAGCCTTTCTCAAAATATCATGAAGGCTAGCTCAATCCTAACATGTACTTATACTATCCACAATAAACAGTTTGTGTGCCTAAATGGGACACTTCTGCATACCTTACCTTCTTTCTCCATCTCAGGGAAACCTACACATCTGGTACATGTCAACACTATTGTGAGAAATAAATCTCAGTAGCAATTCAACCAGTTACAAAATCCGTTAACCTGTACCACCATGCTCGCACGAAAAACCTTTACATTCTCTCATGAACTGTATAACATACTATAGGGATACAATGATTGAAGCATTTAATCATGGTATATACTCATATGTATGCATGTGCATTTAAAACATATCAACTTGTAAACATGGGAAGTGTATTCATCATCATTCTCATCATAAAACATTTCTTATAAACATATGTGGGATAGTAAGCATAACATCATTTCATTTTCATACCATGCGAGCAGTACATAAAACACCCTGAGAGTAATCGGAAGAGTCGCCTAGCAACAACTTCACACACCATTGTCTATATGAATGAGCGCATGTCTATTTAGCCATGCCTTAACCTTTTGTACATTCTCAGGCGTCCCCCATTGGATCCAAGTACCATAATGGTCCCTGTCCCTTTCTGGCAGATTATCCCAGACCAGCGAGATTTCTCCCTTTCGTCCCAAATGGGGCTGGTATACTCTCATGGGATCATCGTCAACTCTACCCAGATCATTTCCTCTCCGCTTTTGGACAGATCATAATACTATGGAATCACCACCCCTTTCCGATGGATCACACTTCTGATAAGTTATTCTCTACATATACTATGGGGTGAATTGGCCCATAGTCATGGTTATGCTTAACTCTAAGTATGTGTTTCTCATATAGCCTTTGGGAGATGACACTAACTTAAAGTTCGCAACCATCACGGTGATTTCGAAATCACCTAAGTTCAAGTGGATGTTTAACCATCCCAATTTATAGCATAACCGTGGAATGCCCAACGACTGTCCCATACCAACAATCAGTCACTCGATCATGAGCTTATCTACCCTAAGGCATACACTGAGAATACTTTCCTCTCTCCCTCTTTGTGTTTTTTGCTCTCTTTTCTTTCACTATCTCAAGGGTATCATCACCCAAAAATCCTAGTTTCCTTGCCTACCTATGTTGTGAACCCTTAATTAAGTTGGTATGAAGAATTACTAAGCTTAATTGTCATTAAAAACTTCATTTTGCAAGTTGGAGGGCTGTCAGTCTACTACTGGAAGGCTAGCAGTCGGTTAGTGGCTCTATGTAATCTTCTAGTGCCAATCAATGAGCTAGCATTCGGCTGCTAGCGTGCGGGCAGTCGACTGGTGGCTTTTTGGAATGCGTTTTGGGTAAAATATGTGCACGACAATCGACTGCTAGAACTTCGGTCATTGCTCGGTCTAAACTGGGCCCAACGATCATTGCTAGGAACCTGGCAGTCAGCTGCTAAGCCTCTATTTACACTTTTGGGTTTCCAAGAACACGATAGTTGACTGCGAGGATGGCCATTCGACTGCTTAGTGCAGACCCGGGCCCGACAGTCGACTGCTAGGTGTCTGGCAGTCGGCTGCTAAGCCTCTGTCTACACTTCTGGGTTTTCCAAGAACACGGCAGTCGACTGTCCCTGCTTAGCATTCGGCTGCTATGCTTCGTTGCAGTTCAGAAAATATGATTTTGATAAAACCCAGTTCATCATGCATTCTATTTTCAAATATAAACATATGAGCTTAATTCTCATACAACAAACTTTAATTTTCATTAAACATTTCTTGTTCATTAGCTCAAACATGGTACATTCAAAAAAATCTAGTCTATATATCTAGACGAACATAACCCAGCCCTTCCAATCCATTGCAGCACACATATGAGCATACATTTAGCAACACAACATCCCATCAAAGTAGAAAAGCATACAGAATGTAGGTTTTAACCTTAATCTCAGTTCAAACATGAAAAAAATCCACATTTTCCAACAACAGTAACATTTCAGAAAAAGATGGGGTTTAGGATGGATTACTACCTTGATTCTTGCAAATGTGTGTGTAGAATGTGTTAGAAATGATCCCCCCTTGTTGCAGAACTAATTTCTACCTTTAATCTGCCCTTCTTTCAGCACAATCTCTCCTTTCTTGCCTTAGCTCACCCCTTTATCTCTCTACTCGCCCCTTCTCATTCTCTCTCTAAAATCTGAAGGTTTGAAAGTGTGTGGGAGTTTTAGGGCTTCAGCTAGGGTTTTAGGAAGTTTGAAAAATTGCTCTTTAGTCCCTAGGCTGTTTTGCACACTTGGCCTCACTTACCTTTCCCTTTTCAATTGAGTCCCTAACCACCTCTTACTAAACCCTTATTTATTTCCTTTCAATTTAGTCCCTAAGCTAAATGCAACTACATGCATTAATGCAACATACACAAGCATTAAATATAACACCCCTAATTTCATAGCCATATTTAAAATATTATTTATTGAAAAATCCTTCACTTAAGAGACTGGTATGTTATATACAATTCTATCCTTTATTTCTTACCTGAGTTCTTTAAATATTCATTTATAGTATACATTTCATTAGGTTCGGATCCTTACTCAGGTATCACATTCAATTATAAATATAGCGGAAGTCTAATAATAATACACCATAATCCATAAAAATTCAGGATAAATTTAAACTTTTTCCTTTACATACATTTACATCCAGTTCAACGTTACAACATTATTTCATATACTGCAGGATATATGTAGTTTTCTTGTTTTCATAGGGTAAGGAGGTAACAAACCTGCCACTCACACCCTTTTTAACTATTTTTCATAAACCTGATATGTATGCCTTACATATCCATATACTTATATGTATTTCTAGCATAATATATATTATTCCATTTCTTGGGATGGATAACTAATCCCTTCTGTCTTGTAGTACCATAATGGTCCTAGTCATCTGATACATACCAGAAAATAATGACACAGTAGCTACGCATTCCATATTTCATTTCTGAGCTATGGTATGTACCACCGTATAGATACAGAAAACAATTTACATTCCTTATTCTTAAATTCCATCATTTCTAAGAAATGCTATAAATAAATCAGTCAAATGTATAGGATGAAGTTTATGAGGTGTATCTATAATATATCAGTTATAAAATAAAAATAATATCAATTTCAGTCACAATCATAGTTCACCGCATATCGTTTAGTACCATAATCAAAAAAGTACATTCATTAAATTTCTATTCAGCCATAGATAATTTAGGAGAAACAACATTTATCATTCATGGAAAACTGTATTATTTATAAGGAAAATAAACATTCATATTTGGCCAAAAGCCATATTTTCAATTCAGAGAGACACAAGAGTATCGGAAGTATAAATTACTCCACATACTACAGCGTGCATGAATGAGATAGCTGCTCTATCAAGTGTGTGACAATTCTGCCACTGGTACATCTGAGGCGTCCCTCAGTGGATCCAAGTACCCATTCACATTCAGTGATCATGTCATAAAGACAGATCTAAGTGAGAATTTCTCCCAGGGTTCAGTCAAACTAAGCTCATGGAATCACTGTTATTCACACAGATCATCTTCTCCCCGCTTTATGGGCGGTTCATGATGCCATAGATCACCACAACTTACATCATGGATCATTTCCCAGTATGTTATTTTCTATATATATCAACTAGGATGATTGGGCTTAATCCCATAATTTTGCCAAATTCTAAGTAAATTTTCCCTATTCAATTGGCCATCTAGGTTACACTAACTTAGAATTCACAATCATCATAGTGTTTTCAAAATTCTTTCATTCCGAGTAGATGTTTCACCATCCAAATTTTTGATACAACCGTAGAATGTCCAACGATCGTCCCATACTGACAATTGGTCACTCGGTTATAAGCCTATCTATCCTAGAACATTTATTGGAATTACTTTCTCTATGTTTCTCTTTATTGAAAATTCAAATATTTTCCTTCCATTCAATGTTTTCCAATACCATGCTATGTTTTTCCTTATCTATGTCATAAATCAATCCTTTTCTTTCCTCATTCATGATGATACTATCATTCTCACTTTCTAAAAAGAAAACCTTTAAATCTCAATAACAATTCCATTCTTGAATTTGTATAAAAAGGAAGGTTCATTCTTGGTCAAGAGAAATCCTTAAGAAATTTAAGATTTTCATACTTAAAAATTTCTATTTGTCACTCTTGCCATATAATAAGAAAAATAAATTTACTTTTTCTTCCCATTTATACTAAATTCCCTTTTTCACATTTTATTGCATTTAAAGGGTTTTAAAGTTGAACCTTTTCCATTTTCTACTTATTATTCCATTTTCCCCCTTTCTCACCTAATTATACATACCCAAGGTGTGTATAATCATTGTCTCCCCACACTTAAGCATGCACAAAAATTGCTAGAATTGCCAAGATTGCACAAAATATTCATTAAAATTTAATTGCAACGTCATATTATTTCCTTCGTATACTTTGACCAATTTCATTACATTTTTGTACAAAATTTTTCCATAAATATTTCCATGTCCTAAAATTGGTCAAGTAGGTTACATGGAATTTAATTGGATCATTTTGCATAAAAATAATTGCCAATTAATCTTGCTTCAACCAAGACACACACACAAAATTTTAGCACATTTCCTTCATCAAAAACTTGCATACTCTTGGTCAAGATGGGATTTTTAGACAAAATTGGGCCTTTCAACCAATTGACATCTATTCTATCCTCCATTGGCCATAACTTGAATTACCAATAAGCTACTTTAAAATTTTTCAAACAATTTTCCAAATCTTATTTTTCTAGCCATGGCCTAAAGAGGAGTTTTGTGCAAAAATCATCATTTTTCATATAATCATTCCTTTAATCCCATTTTCATCATCTATAAACCATCAATCACCATTTATCCATAACAATCAAGGCAAAACAAACAATTTGGCATGAAATTCATGAATTTGGGGTTTTAGGGCAAATGAAACAAAATTGGGAAATGAACATAAACACTTTCATAATTGAAATTAACCATCACAAACAACTCCATACTACTTTCTAAGCATTAATCCATAGAAATTTTGAGAATTTAAGAATGTAAACTTAAAAACATCACTATTCATTTACTGTTCATTCAGCCATGAAAATCTCAAAAGCTTGGAAAAATTCATTAAAACATGAAATAAGTGATGGAAGAATGCTAAGCTACCTTGATTTACAATTTTTGGTGGATAAACCTTGAAGTTTCCTTGCTTTTTCTCCCTTATGAAGCTTATGGTATTTCTTCCTTCCAAAAGCCTTCACGTCGTCTTTGCTAAGGAGGAGAAGAAGAAGTAGTGTGACTTATTTAAAATCGCTAATATGACCATTTTGCCCTTGGTGGTAAAATGACCAAAATACCCTTCACTTTTTCCTTCTTAAAACCTTGACATGTAAGGGTATTTTAGAAATTTTAAAGTGTTTCTTTAGGTAAAATTCCCCTTATGTCCTTGTGATGAAATTACCTTTTTACCCTTGGTGTCAAAATTACCATTTTGCCCTTCATGGTAAAATGACCATTTTACCCCTCTTAAGTGCTGAACCAATTTTTTTTTTTGAAAAATTTTGGAAAAATATTCTAGAGGCAATTTCATAATTTTTCAGATAAAAAGTAGCTATTTTATCTAATAAATAAATATTTTATTCTTATTTTCAGATAAAATTTTAACTGTTTTGCCCCTAAATATTTTTCTTGCAACATTTATGACATTGGCATCATTTTCAAACCTCATAAATGTGCGCCATAAATGCACCTCAATATGCATGCTTATTATCAGGATATTTTGTGAAACAAATTTCATTTCATTTTAGTCCCTAATTATTTCCTTTCAGTTTAGTCCTTCCTTTGTTTAAGGTAATATAAAATAATTTTTGGACTATTTTCCATGCATAAAAATATTGAGTCTAGGATTCTAAGACATACCTGATATCATAGAATTAAGGATATTACATTAAACATCAAATTAACAATTATCAAACATTTCTTTAATAATAATTAGAGCAGATGTTACAAAGACAACACATGCAAACCCTGCAGAGAACATATACAATTCACCCCCACCGTTAAGTCACAGGTATATTACTTCAACATTTGCTTACTTTGAAATTATTGCACCATAAGTATTAAAAAAATTTGATATTTCTTTGAATGGCCATTACAGATAGACTAGGTTACATCAGACTCTCCAGCCTCCTATAATGATCTAAAGATGTTATCGCATTTTTTTCAATCTCATGACCAAATATGACATCAGTCTCTATGATTAATTAATTATTTTTTGCCATCTAGGTAATCTAATTCTATCATCCTCATTTTTTTATTAAATCATTTGAACGTCGTATGCATCTAGACAAATTCCTCCGTACTACATTGATAATTACCAAATTTAGTGAGCAAACGTGCCAATCATTTACTTTTATATTCTAGAGTGGCACTAGTCAAATCGAGTCATGAGGCAGTTTGGATTTGATCAGCTTATACTAGAGCCACCCGTCGATCTTTAGCAAGCTCACGCGGTCAAACTTTCTGAGAAGACGCAAGTAAATTGGTACAATCGTTATCAACAATTTGTCGAGACGTTTATCAATTGGCCATCTCGACTTGTACTTGGGATTCGACTGGCTAGGCCACTCAGATGAGAGTCTGAATACATGATTTGGTATAATCGCCGCACTCATCGATAGATAGATCCTTCTTCTGCCACAGTGGGACATGCTGTTTGTTGATTTTTACATTTCATTTTTATCAACCTGTGTTTCATGATTTATTTACATTATATTTTTCTTCATGTCATCATTTTAATGCATTTAAATCTTCAAACATTTTGTACAAGCCAACAAAGTAGCTAACATTCGTTGGATACTCCGTGCTTCTGAGGACTCGTTATTATCTCAAAATGTAGACCAAGAATGCACTAAGTTGTTACAAGTTGTGGGAGAAATAATGAAGAGATTAAAACTCGACAAGCAATTGGCTCCTTCAAGTAGCTCCTTTGTTATTCTGTTTATGCCAGAAAGAGGGGTTGGGAGGGGAACAAGAGGGTTCATGTCAGCAAATTACCCAATATTGCCTATGGATCTTGATATGGGCAATGTGAATGAGCCACATTTTTCGTCAACCTCATCACAATTTTTCTTCACAAGTGACACTAGTGTTAGTCCTCAACATATATATTTGTTGGCTCATCTAACTATTCTTTCTATCAAGGTGCCTGTCCATCCACCTATACGCCAGTGAAACCTCTGATGGTATTTGGTGGTATTGATACTCCATTCCAAACACCAGTACCATTACCGACTACTCTCTAAGTTCTCTTACATATGTGAAACCTGATCAGCCAATCCCTTCGTGTCGATCACCAACTGTAGACTTGGATGATCTACCCCGGCCATAGTCGATGAGTCACAAAAGAGTTAGAGGGATGACCAACCGGAGGTTGAGGAGCGTCAGCATCCCTAGCACAATATTAGGTCGACCTATTGCGTAACAAGCAATCATTTCATGTAGTTTTTGTTAGATTAATTTGGTACATTTATTTAAAAAATTATATTTATTTTGAGTTAAAAAACACATAGTCATAGTTTTATTTTAATTTATGATTTATAATTTAAAAATAAATCCTTTTAATACAACGCATGTTGATGGAGAATTTTAATACAACACCGCCTTTGCCTTTGTATCACAAGTCCACATCCTCTTTCATTATTTCCTATGCCCACATGACCACTAAGCATGTTGTAAATGTCTTTAAATTTCAAAATCATAGAAACTTTAGTTTAAATTACAAGAATGCCACAAGAATACAAGAAAATAGTCAAAAAAATTTTAAACCTTGCATACCTTGATATACTTCAAGATTGACCAGTCTATGACAGAATCATTGATTTTGTCCCTGACCAGCCCCTCGGTAATGGTTTGGACAATTCCTCCAAGTATACCCTGCCTCCTTGAAAAGCTTACACTTAAGGGTTGATAAATCACTCTAATTCATCTCATTCCAAAATCATGTAACACAAGGTCGCCCACTTTTTCTTATCATGGATCAATTAAGAACCAACTTGCGATGATCAGCTAGTTTTGGCCAATATTCTTCAGCTCCGATTGGCCAAAACTCTGTGCTATACACCTTCAACATTGTATCTAATCTATATATTGGGTTCATGAATGAAGCGTATCTACATCCCACATAGACACATGCAGCAATGACATGCTGGCATGGCTAGTGGTGTGCTTAGTATTTCCCACAGTCACAATATTCTTGATTACGATTCACCTTGCAAGTTCAACCTATCTGATCCCTCAAATGATCTTATGGCTCAAAAACTTTAAAGTATGTGGACGCTCAGTCAAATTTAACCACCTGGTAGGCTGACCTGACATTAACAACTTTATTTTTGTCATTAGTCACTGTCTCGCTAAACACCCTTCTAGTTTGTAGCTATGCCTCGTACTTAGTGCATAAGTAACAAAAGAAGTATTCAACCAATAATAGGTCGCCTTGACCAATCCTGTGATGGGTAGTGCCTGCACACCCTTGAACACAGAGTTCATAGACTCTGTAAGGGTGGTTATCATGTGAAAATACCTTCATCCCTTGTTGTAGGCTTGGCTCCTTCGTTCTTTTGGAATATCACCTATCCAATTGGTCCAATATCAATCACAGCCTAATTTTACTACCAGCCACCTGGATGCAGACATTCATGAAGAACCAATGCCATGCACCCAATGTCTCACCCTCAACAATCACAAATGCAAGAAAAAACATCTTTCTATCTCTATCTTGAAATGTGGTTATTAAGAGTGTTCTTTATACTTTTCATACAAAAATGTGCCATCTACTTGAACAATGGGCCTCACGTAATTAAAGCCATCAATGCACAGTTTGAATGTCCAGAAAACATGATGAAACACATGCTGGATGTCATATTCAGGATGGTTAATTGTCTACCAATCAACAATGGTCCTTGTCATAAAACGTTGCATAGATGTCATCCATTGGGGGAGCAAGGTGTATGATGCTTCCTAATTCCTAAAGGCTAATGCAATGGCCTTGTGTTTTGCTTTCCATGCCTTCTTATATGTGATATTATATCCAAACTCATCATTGATTTTTGTGATGATGGACTTAACAACAATGTTCGGCATCTCTGTCACCATATTCACAATATATGTAGGAATAACATCAGAGTCCAACTTACTATGATCTTGTGATAAAGTGGGATTTATGCATGAATATGGACCCTCATATTTGGTAATCTCCTAAAACATTAGCCTTTTACAGGCCCTCAACTTCCACGTGCACATCGTTAGGTATTATTTACATCGATAGTCAATATATCGCTTAGATGATTTATTGACCTGATAATTACAGTGCATTCAAATTGAGTATAATTTGACCACAATTTGGAGGGCAGCCTTGTTTGAAAATATTGCACCCTCCTCCAACTATACTCGGTTGAACTCATTTTTAGTATTGATATCAGGTACCACTAACCGCTCAACATGAATCTCTCTTAAAAATTGAGCAGCGCATTCATGATATTCTCTTACCACTTGTGGACCTTCCGTCTGAGCTTCTTCTTCAGCCTCATCATTTTCATTCTCATCATTTTCCTCATTTTCAAGGCCTTTCCTCATTTGCTTCTACTATTTCATTATTCTCCTTGATATAACCTGACATATAACTATACTCAAACAACTCATCATCTAGGCAATAATTAGAGTCTATGCATTGAGATTCATCATCATCAAATATTCTCCATGTTTGACTACTACAAATAGTGTCTTCTTGAACATGTGGCGAGGAAACATTCACTGTCGTAGTAAAGTCACATGACACTTGTAGTATGACAACATTGTCACAAGTGGGAAGACTTGATGGCCTAGCCTCATAATTGTCTAAAGTGGGGAAACTTAATGGCTTAGCCTCATAATTGTCAAAAGTAGGAAAACTTGATGCTCCAACCCTTAGAAGTAGTTGTGATCCTACATTTTGATCAATGTCAGGGCAGACTATCTTTGTTTGAACCAACAACTCCATAACACTAATTTGAGCACAATATGTCCTATGTGCCTCAATGATCAATTCAATATTTGCATCTTCATCAAGTTATAATGTCCCATATAATAAAGGGGACAATGACACTAGTATCTGGTAAATAATATTACTCTCTTTCTTTGTCTCAAATAAACCCAACTTTTCTTTTACAAATTTTTTCAAGTCTTTTTAGGTTAATCCCTTCTATAATAAAAGCACCTTTAGGATGAGGACACTCAAAAGTTACTCTGTTATTCCCTTGACATATATTTTCATCTTTATACAAAAGTGCACAGTACCTCTGAGCCATGTTCTCTATTATACTAATTCAAATATTTAAATACAAACAAATTATGTAGACAAAATTTAAAAAAAAAAAAACAAAAGAATAAATTAAATTAAATTAATATAAGTTAACACAAAAAATTAACACAAAAATATGGAAATAGTTTCATCCTATTTAAATAACAAAAAAAATATAATTATTTAAGATTTCACTTTTCTTATACACATTTATTGTGATTAGAAATAACATATTAAATATTTAAATAAATAACAAAAAATATAAAAAAATATAAAATAGTCAATTCATTAAAGTTACAAAAAAAGGATAAAATTAAATTTAAAGAATATAAATGTTCATATCAATAAATTCAAACATTATTAAAAAAAAATCACATATATGCACAAGAGATATAATTAAATTGCAAGAGATATAATTAAATTGCAAAAGATATAATATTTATATAAACGTAGAAAAAGTAAATTATTTATATAATATTCATTATACCAAACATAAGAGATATACAAATAGCCAAAAAGCATTATTATAAAGGATATCTTTCAAAAGATAAAATTAAATTGCAAAAGATATACCTTTTTTTTTTTTTTTACAACTTAAGCATTATTAAAAAAGATATCTTAAACAAAAAAAATTAAATATTATTAAAAAAATTATCATCTAACAATATTTAACTTAAGCATGCATATGAAAACAAAATATAACTATTTAGGATTTCAAAAATTAAATACCAAAAAAATTTAAATAAAAATATATATTTCAATAATACCAAAAAAATGCAAATAACAAAAAATGAACTTACTAAAACATATATTAAACATGCATATGAATTTAGGCTGGTCTTAAATAAAATAAAATAAACTATGGCTAAAAAACCAAAAAAAATAAATATAGATTACATACCTAATTTATAAATATTTGCAAGTGAATTTCAGTGAGGATTCACAAAATATCAATAAGAGGACACTGAAGTCAAATAATTCTGCGTGAGATTGAAGTTTAGGATTGAAAGTGAGATGACAAATTAAAGAAAATGAATGTAAAATTGTGAGAATGAGAGGGAGAGTAATCAAGAGAAATGCATTGAAGGTAGAAGAAAGGGAGAGTGTGAGTTTGAATACAATTTATTTTTAATTTCAGATTGAGCTTGTGATAAACTATGAGGGCGTTAAAAAAAAAAAAAAAGCTACAGAAACTCATCACATAAATGGGCAAATATGAGACCTTATGTCCCAATTTGATCAATGGGAATACTTGGTGTCATTTAAGGATCAAAATGTCAAAAAAACTAAGTCCAATTAAGGTTATGTTGAAAGAAGTTTCTAATGGATACTCCAAAATATCTACCGCCATTGAAGTAATTTCTTTTTATTATTATTATTATTATTATTATTATTATTATTATTATTATTATTATTATTATTATTATTATTATTATTAAGTTAAATTAATGGTGTAGCCTTTAAAAGATATATTTTTTAATTTAATCTTAAAAAATAAAATATTTAATTTAATTTTTAAAAGATAAATTTTTAATTAGTTTGATCATTTGATTAACAAAATTAATAAAAAGTAATATTAATAGAGATTGACTCACTCTTAAATAATAAATTAAATTCTGTTTAATATAAAAAAATGTAAACAATACATTTTAATGATATGTGACTTATAAAGTAAAATACATCAGATTACAAAAAATATATAAAAAAAATACAAACTATATATTTTGATAATATTTAAGTTATAAATATGATATATTTTATTTCTTTTATTGTTGAATAAAATCAACTCATTGTTTAACAGTTAAGTGAATATTTATTAATATTACTATCATTAGTTAACTTTTTATAAATTTCATTAATTAAAAGATCAAATTGATTAAAAAATTAATCTTTTAATAATTTAAGTAAAACATTTTATCTTTTAAAAATTAAATTAAGAGAAAATTCATCTTTTTAAAATCAAATTATTAATTTAATCTTATTATTATATTAAGAGAACTGATGTCGGAACCAAGTCCTGAATATTTTGAGGACCGTTTTTTACCAAAAAGTACTTCAATGGAAATTTAAGCACCTTAACAAAACAGGCTTTATCTGACATTCATCTATTCTGTTCTATAGTTTGTTTCTTCTACTGAAAAAAACGAAAAGGGTATGTGATCAAATAGAAGTGAAAATGAGGGAATACTTAACTATATAGGACATTAATATAGGAACATCCAACCAACACATAATGATTGGAATTTAAAAATTACGGAGCTTAATCACATATGACTGTCAAAGCATAATTTGGTAAATCACGTTTTCATACCATACAGGACTGAACTAGAGCAGTGGCCTCATGGCCCTCAACTAACTATATGATATCACTGAGAATGCTACTGAGCCTTGAATCGCTTCTCCACTTCCTCCAGATTTTGGATGTCCTTCTGATACTTACAAATCCGGTAGATAGACCTGTCACCATGTATTGTCCATGTACATTCAGTTAGGAGATAGAAACCTTAAAGATAACTAAATCCAATCCATTCTGAAAGGACTAAGAAGCTTTAAAATTTCTACTTACCAGTAGAAAAGACATGCTGCAACACACAGTATCACATTTCTCTGAGCTTTGTAGATCTATGGTACACCAATTAAGGATTAATGAGTCAGCGATGTACGATACTTTAGAAATAGGAAGAAAAGATAGTAACTTACACTTCTTCAAAAATTAAAAATACGGGAAGCACAAGCAACACATTTGTTCTGTCTGGGTCAGCCTAACCCAAACTGGTTAATTTTAAACTAATGTTGATTTTGTTTTTTCTTTTTTGATTAAAAAGAAACCATTGTTGACTATTATTAACATTTTGTTGCAACTTGCAGTAGATGACTTGTACAATTAAGTTGTAATTCAATAATTAATTTTAATTGATGAATTGAAATGTTATAGCTTAAAGTGTATTTAATAATGTTCTAAGTTCTCTCCACTTATATTGTTTTTCATTTGCCAAAGCTGCTTAAGTGCTTTGAACACATTTGTTCCTAACTAAAAAGTAAAAACAGTTCATGCTATTATAAAATCCTTTCTGCTCAAGCTTGTTAAACTTGGCCAGTGAAGGCCAAACCCAGCTTGAGATATAAATTTATACAAGACAAGTGCCTGGTAAAGATCAGCTCATATGTTTCATTTTATTACATCTCAATCACAATTTTGCATATAAAAAAAGATTATTTGTAACTTGTTTTCAAAATCAATTTTTTTTGTTTTTTGCAGTTACCAATTATAAATCCCCATGGGCATATCCTCACTCTTCCCCTCTCTTCTGTCAAGTAGAAGAATAAAAAAATTGAGAGAGTCAGATAAGTACAACAAAATAAACAGAAAAAAAGAAAAAGGGTTTCAGGTAAGTATATTATTTGTTTTGACAAGCATAAATAAGCCTTTATCAAATGATAAATTCACTTTCAATGATATTAAATGCCTGAGTTAAATTCTACAACATACATATGTGACAAGAAATGAATATGATAGAACCCTTCCTTGAAACTGAAAAATACTGTTCTGGTATTAAAGGAACTCCTCCCAAGAGGGAGTTTACAAGGAAGAAACAGCCACAAACCAGAACCAACAGGAAAACAGCAGCACACAGAACACCAGAAAAACAAATATAAAAGCCAATAGAAAAAAAGGCTAGCTTTTGAGAGGCTACCTCTCTCCCACAATTCCTTTCAGAAATTCGCTACCCTCCACACTGACACACAGCCACCAAATACCCACAACAATCCCCAAAATGCCCCTGCTCTGCTATTTTAGTTAGAAGATTCCCCTCTCTCTCTCCTTCCAGCCCATATCTCTCACTAGAATACACCTTCAGCTCAGCTTTTACTGATTTCCCTGGCCCACTATCTCCCACATGTTACTTCCCTCTTCTTCGGTATTGTTTGGTGACTGGAGGCCTATCAGAATGCCTTTTATTTATATCAATTTGTTAAGAGATCCTAGGAAGGAACATAGATAGAACATGTTGATATCACTTGATCCATATAGCCGACACCACTTAGTGGGAAAAGGCTTTGTTTCTTGTTGTTGTTGTTGTTGTATCCTAATCAGGAACATAATATTGTTTGAAACCAGGAGAACGTATATTCTCATTCACAACCATGATATGCTTTTATAAAAATGTTCACTTTTAGAACCTGACTCTTGTGTACAAGACTATTAATAAGCTAATACATACTTTTGGCAACATAGGCTACTATAAAGGCAATAGACAAAAAGGCTAGCTTTTGAGAGGCTACCGCTCTCCCACAATTCCTTTCAGAAACTCCCTACCCTCCACACTGATACACAGCCACCAAATACTCACACCAATCCCCAAAATGCCCCTGCTCTGCTATTTTAGTTAGAAGATTCCCCTCTCTCTCTCCTTCCAGCCCACTTTTCTCACTAGAATACATCTTTAGCTCAGCTTGTACCGATTTCCCTTGCCTACTATCTCTCCATGTTCCTTCCGTCTTCTTTGGTATTGTTTTGTGACCGGAGGCCTATCAGAATGCCTTTTTATTTATATCAATTTTGTTAAGAGATCTTAGGAAGGAAAATAGATAGAACATGTTAGTATCGCTTGAACTATATAGCTGACCCCACTTAGTGGAAAAAAGCTTTGTTTGTTGTTGTTATTGTTGTATCCTAGGAAGGAACATAATATTGTTTGAAAGCCAGGAGAACATATATTCTGATTCACAACCATGATATGCTTTTATAAAAATGTTCACTTTTAGAACCTGGCTCTTGTGTACAAGACTATTAATAAGCTACTATATACTTTTGGCAACATAGGCTACTAGATGATGGGACTAAATTGAGCGAAATAGGAGTCCAAATATGATGTAAAATGCAAATGATTTAAAGGTCAAATAACCCTTTCAATTAATATACACTTAACATGAGATTGTCAATTCAGAGACTAAATCAAATAAAGCATAAATTTGGGGCAAACGTTTCTTATATTAGCAGGCAATACTTCAAACTTTAAATGGTGAAGCAAATTAAGAGGCAAGTGTTCAATCAAAGCAAGTAGCATTAAAAAAGTGTGGCTGGAGTTTTGTGCTAAAATGCATAATTCCCAGAACAAAATATCTCTAGTTTTATACGTTCACCATACATTTATTACTCGTAGAACAATATGGGATATTCAAGGAACAATGCAAACTGAGAGCAGCAAGGTAAGGTTGCTAAGAACTGAAATCGGTGGACAAAATAAGAAACTGTTTGAACTCTGAAGCAGCAAGAGTTTCAATTGAAGACAAGAAAATTGTGAAATTTTGGTAGTAAACTATAGCAATACAAATGCTCTAATTGAAAAGGACTTAAAATAGAAGAATCAAAGATGGTAACAGGAATGCCAAGAATGACATGATGAGAAGTGATAATAATAAGTATGGTTGTAAAAGGCTAAACATAGAATGTAACCTTAAGAAAGTAAATGGTATATACAAGCTAAAATCTAAACAAAGGGTTCCAACAATCCATCCCTGCCCCAGTTTGGGGTTTCCTGTAGTTACTCTTGCAATATTTGAAGCCTCTAAAGCTCTTCGAAGCAATGTTAAACAGCCAACAGTCATCTAAGTAATTCATACTATTTCCAACTTCCTATAAATTAACAAGACAGGGAAAGATTCAGCAACAAATAAGCATTGCCGGCGTGGCCAAATCTAAACCATCAGTAATAATTTGCATTCAATTAGCACAATCTACGTAGCAAAGAACAGTGAATTCTCCAACTGAACCACGACATCCGAACTCTAGGAAACATAAAATAATCACAAATACATGGAAAAATTATAATAACATAGGCAAAGCTACTTAAGGTACTTACAGATTTCTCGTATCGATCTCTCTCCGCAGCTGTACAAACCTCAGAAGTACACATCAATCGATGCTCATTCTTCCAGTATATATCTGAAAAAATCACAAATCCATATTCAGGAAAACCAACAGTCACAATTACCTGCACGGATCTCATCAGAATGGGAGATAATAGCGCACAGCAAACACGCACAGAAACAGATAAGGGGGAAAACCTATCTTCTAATCCCTCTCCGATTTCAAAATCAAGCTGGATTCAATTTCCTCACCAGTCGTCCAGAAACTCTAAAAGGGAAGCCAATTGCAATGATATGCATCCCCTTTCCCAGAAGAAAAAAATTAAAAAATATATAAAAATTAAAAAAAAAGTCCATTTTCGTGTATCTATGTAAGGAACGAATAGAATAACAGGAGAAAGTGAGATAGAATACCAAGGAGCTGGAAGCCAGCGAAGGGGACGACGAACAAAGCAGGTTGTAGAACGAGGGAAACAAGAGAGACCAAACGGTTCTTCAAGAGCTTGGGTGAGGGAAGCGTAAGCAGAACCGCGACAGCGGCCTCCGCGGCCACCACGTACGTCAGAATCACCCACTGCAGCGCCATTTCGGTGACACCTTCCTTCTGCAACCGCAAGTTCTATGTATGTTATGTGTTGTCTTCTCTTCTCTTCGCTTTGACTCACTCTGTTATTCTGGGTCTCTATGTCCTGCAATTTCCTCATTCTAGATCCCTCACAGTTTGATGCGAGACATCATCGACTGACACGTGTGTTGTGATGTTATTATTCTATCAATTATATGCAATTATTTATTCATATGTTTGCTACTAATTTTTTTAATTAAAATAAAATATATAAAAAATAATTTTAAAAAAATTTATTCATAAAAAAAATAAATTATATAAATTATATAAGTATCAGTGTTTAATTAAAAAATTTGATAACAAATATATAAAAACTTTAACTTTTAAAATTATTACTACTTTAATATATATATATATATATTAATTAGAGGTTTCATATATAAAAATATAAATATTTTTTTATTTTTAAAATATAATACAAAATTATTATTATTATAATTTTAAATGAAGAAATTAAGTAACAAAAATTTATTTAATTTATTTATCTCTTATAATTTTTTATTATCTTTATTTTATCTATCTCTTTTATATTTTCATATCATATATTTTATTTTATATTTATATTATAAAATATATTACTTAACAAAATTATTAACCAAAATAATTGAGAAACATTATAATATAGAATATATATATATATATATTATAATTTTTAATATCAAGTGGTCAAGATTTTTCTTTAAATGTAATTGAAGTACATATTCTAATTACAATGTATTTTTACAAAAAGTTACTCGTTTTTATTTGACTATTAATGAAATTCATGATGCACCTAATAAAATTGGAAGAATAGTGACTATAAAAAAGTTATTTTTTTCTACTTAATCAAAACATAGTACAAGGAGAAGGTTCACAACTTAAGACAACAAAAACTTAGATAAAACGAATGCTTAAGACTAATAGTTATAGAGTTATCCAAAGTGGGTTCAGCCCATCAAATTGATCCATTTACAATTTTACAATCTGTATAATCATAAATATATTTTAACTCGGTTCACTTAACTCTTAGACCGTGTAACTTGCAGGTTGCCCCCTTTATTTTATTTTTTTACAAATTAACTAATTATTTAATTAAGTTTAAGCCTAAGCCCAACAAATAGTACTACAAGTCCAAATCCACTAATTGTCCAGTCTAAAAAATAAAAATGTTCTTGTGCAAACAATAAAAGTGCTAACAAAAATCCCCATTTTAGCAAACTTCCCAAATCTCCCTCTGCCTTACCCGCTTCTTCTTGTTTTGTGATTTTGTCATCTTATCATCTATATTTGAGTGTCTCTGTAAAGTGTGATATGTAAGTTTGCTTTTTAAATGTTTATATATGCAACATTCCAATGCAGACTTTGTGAACCAAGGTTAAAATAGCTTGGCTCACAAAACTCGTGAGCCTCAATAAGTGGCCCGTTTTGACAACTATATCTAGTTACATAAGCCACCAAAGTTGACACTTCTTGGCCACATAAGTGAAGATTAGTGTGAATAAAGTATTTCCTAAACAATAACGCCTTCTTCATTAAAAGCACCAGTGACCTACCTGTCAAATTTAATTTCAAATAAGCATGGTAATATATAAGTTGTATACATAAAAGAGTTGTGGTTTTAGAAATTGAACAAACCTCTTGAGGTATGCCAATGATTTCATCCTTTTGGGAAAAGATGAGTTATGTATTTGCAATAAAATTAAGTTCCACCTACCATCAATACATAATAGGCCATAGATACAAAGGTGAGATCTATGCTTGGTAGTTGTAATTATAAGTGAGACACCGAATGCTTAGTCATCTAGGCTAGCTAAGTAGTAATTCCCCAAGCATGAATTTAGTAGATTTATTAAGTTTATTCTGACTATAGATAATTTATGTCACACCCAAAAAATAAAAGAGGGGTGATTGGCACCGAACTCAAGCAAAAACCATGGTTCGGTAGGTCAAAACAACAAAAATAGAATGCACACAATTTCTAATATTATAATTTAAATCTATAAGAGAATTTTACCGAAAATTTGATAGCCTCCCTAAAACATGAACATTTCCAAATTTTTACAACAATTCAGAATCTTGTACAAAGATTCTATTGAGAGTTATGCTCTCAACCAATTCAAAAATCACTATGGTCATACAAAATAAATCGAAATGATAGCAGGAATCCTGTCTATGACCAAGGAGCTATCCAAAATCAAAATATTAGCTAAAAAAAATCAAATTAGATTATGGCCCACACACAAAAGTGAGCTCGCCAAAATACGGATGCCTCGAAATACACCAAGGGAGATGGATTAGGAGATACACCTCTAGTTGAAAAATGAAATGAGGAAGCAAGTTCACTAACTCAATGAGTAGATAATACAAACTATATCAGGAAGAAAATAAACCTAAACACACAAGTTTTTTGCAAACCTTGATATCACTTAAATAATTTCATAAAGGAAAGTTCCATTAAAGGTAAGTCTCACAAATCAATTTACCCATCTATTTAAAATTTAAATCCCTTCTTTTTCAAGCTTATAGGATATATTTATACATGTATACATGGACATATATCTAAAACATAAGGAAATCCATCAACAAAACAAAAGTGAGCACAAATCTTATAAAGGCAAACTAATCATAGGAAAGGAGTACACAGCTCATGAGGATAAATTAACCACAGAAAAACTTATTATAATTTAGAGGAGCAATTCGCTCATATAATTCAAAGGAACATTCTTCTCTCTTGAAATTCATATTTCAAAGGAGCATCCTGCTCATATAATTTAGACATATCCAATCCACGTATGTTGGCCGACACATGGGGCTAGCAACACCTTAGCTAGCTAGGGTATCCAAAGTGCACCAAAGGCTAACAGATACTATTGTTAGCTATAGGGTTATGTATTAGACAATTTTCTAATAAAATACTCTAAATACATATTACTTTAAATTTACTAAATCACCTTACATTTCAAAAATTAGAGTAAAAGAATAATAGATAATCATAATCCACCAATTGAAATCATTGCATAGAGGTTTCATGTCAATTGATTTACCTCAAGTTAGAGTAACAAAAATTTAACTATTACAAATTTATGATGGATTTCCAAAAGAAATTTCCTAGAACAATAATTTCATAAGAACTAAATATATTATTTAATTTCAATATATTGTCTAATTATAAGTAGTGTTAATGGAAAGATAATAATCAAAATATCAGTCCTTTGTACAGAGTTCATTAATCATATAGTGGACCAGAAATAAAAATCTAGTTTGTTTCCCATACTAAGCTAATAAGCCAAAATCCATAAAAATACACAAGGAATATAAAGAGGCATATAGTAAGCATTATCTACTAACTGATAACCCAAGCATGAAAATATGTTCCAACAATTTCCTCAATCAAGTTGCTACATTAAGAGCATCCTCAAAGGTTCCTAAATTCATAAATGTCATATAAACATTATTCTCACCTTCAAATAATTTATCGATATCTCTCAATTAGTTTAAGTCTCTTGGCAAACATAATATAATAATATTTTTTTATTTTCTTTTTTTCATTATCCTTTTTATTTTCCAACTCTAAACTCAATTAAAATTTCTAAAGTTCAAGTTCCAACTTCTTTTATTTCTATTTTCTAATACTTGTATTCAAGTTCTATTTCCATTACCACCTCTTATAATTTTCCTAAATATTATTCCTAATTAAACAATTTAGTTAGCTTATTTTCCAATAATAAATAATAAGAGTCAATTAATTCCAACACATCTTCATTCTTACATTTATTTAGTTTAGAACTCAAAATCTATATCCAATGACAATTAACACTTCATTTTACACCTTAACTTTCAAATCCCCAACTCTAATCACTCCTTTAACTATTTGAGTTTACTAATTAGTCTTATGCCTACATCTCATTATCTTTGTCATATAATTTTCATACTTTACCATTCTTATCTAACTCAACATTTCAACTCTAATCATTCTTATAATTTACCATTTCCAAAGTTCTTAAGAAAATTGGTTTCTTCTCCTACTTATTCTTACTCTCTCTTAAAAAATTTTAGCAAACAATGGAAAACCCAACCCTACTCAAACAATGCAAATCAACAAGATTTAAGAAGGATAGAAATTACTCACATATGACTAGCAAAAACCCTAACTTCATGCCCATTATCAAAGCTTACATTTTCAGCACATTAAAGCTCTATTTTTTGCACATTTTGCAGCTCAAAATGCTACCATGGCTACAAGAAATGGAGTGGATGGTAGTGGTGGCTGAAATCAGTGAGGACTAGGCACAAGTTGAAGAAAGACGTCATTTTGATAGAGAAATGAGAGGGAATGACATGAAAATAAGGGAAAGAGGAAGAAGGGCTTAGAGGCTAAAGCAAAATGAAAAAAGCTATACAGGAGAAGAAGTGTAATTTTCATTTGATGGTAAAGTGATTTTATAGGTAAAATGGTCATTTGAGCCTTTTTTTTAAGAAAAGGACAATTATTGGTCTTGTAAAAATAAAGTTTTTAGTGTCATTTTTTTAAAAAAATTCATAGATAAAAAATGGAAAAGTTTTGAAATTTTTGGAGGATTCTAAATCCCTTTAAAATATCTATCATTAGGTTTTCAACAAATAAGAAATTTTTACTTAGTAAAATTTTAATTTCCAAAAATTCTCAAATTTGAATCATAAGCTCAAAATAATTCATATAATTACCATTTCACTAAATTTTAATTTTTCTACTTGAATTTTATATTTATTTTGATTCCAAAAGTATTCTAGCATTAAAATTAATCAAAATTCTACTATTGGTCTAAAATTTTTTTTCTCAAGAAAATATTTTAAATTGATTTGCTCATAATATCTAATCTCAATGTGGCATATTCATGATTTCCATTTTATTTTTAAATTTTTGGGATATTACATTCTCTCTCCTTTATAAATTTCAGTCCCCGAATTTCTAATGAGTCCTTAAAATACCCTTATGTACTACCTTACTCATCACATGCTAAGGACTTTTGGCACCCTTCACATCTTAACTCTTCTTTACTTGCCACAAGCTCACACAAGCTTTACCGCACAGCTTATCGCATCTTATCTTTCAGGTGAAACATTTCCACTCAATTAATTGTAACAATAGCTCACTCTTCATCACACATTAATTTCCTAATTTCATTTCTTAACCTTTCCAAAGCATCAATCTATTAACCATGATTGGTGTAATCATTTCATATTATCCTCAGCTCATGTGTTCTTATACTCATCAAATCCTTAAAGTATATTGCACACATTAAAGTCCCTAATTTAAACGATTTTTATAAGGATGGTTTACATATACCTTTTAATCTATTAATAATCACCTATATCATCTATCACGTCTCATGATAGGGTCTAAGAAATTTTTCTCCCTACAATCGTGCCACTTCTCTAGTCTTAATGCCATGAAGTTAAACATGAAACTTCTTTAACCCATATGCTCTGCAATTTTCTTCAACACTCTTGCATCAATTAATTAATGTACAAATCCTCACTTTACATGTCTAACACCAATTTTCATTTATCAAATTTCATTCCTCTAACATTCAAATATTATTCTCAATTCTAAAAGCCTAGCTTCCCTTAATCTTATGTCATCTATACACTATTACTAAAATCAAAGCACAAGTAAGCTAAGAGTAGCCCAAAATCACAATCACAATGTCTATTTACTTCCCAAATATACTCAAAGCTTTAACACCTAAGATCTCTTAACTCAAGTATCAGTTAGATTAGTGAAGTACTTCTATCCCACTAATTGATGACCACAACTTCCCTTAAACTTACTTAGATGTTAACTAGAATCAAATCCTACGTGTAATATTAACTCAAAAAATTTGATCCAAAACTTCTTTCTATACTATCCTCATTATAGTTAACATAATTCTTCTATTCAAATAAGTTCACCCATTTATGCCTTTAACTATATTTCTTAGCTTACCAATTCATTGCTGTGATTTTTATTGGTCATACCATCTCTTCGAGCTTTAGTAATCCTACTCGATTACTAACCTTAAAAACATGAACAAAATATCACAAGCTCAAGCCAAAGAGGCATATGTAAAGAATTTGACTCAACATAATGTTCATAGTGATTCTTGAATTAATCCCAAGATAATGCTTATGCCCCTAAATTTCTCATGTATCTAACTCAGTAACTTATTTGGACAATTTTAAAAGTTACCAGTCCAACATTACTCAATACAAAGCCATTACTTACCTTCCAATAATTAGTTATAGATGTTCTTGACACCTTTGTCTCTCAATCTCTATTCATTTTTTTGTGTAATAATAACATATATATGATATCAAGTTATAATCTCCCTAAAAGTCAAGTCCAATACTTACATCAAAGGAATAAGCATAACCTTAAATGAAATCATATTAACTTTAATATGTTGACCAAATCCTAACCTATTCAAAAAAAATCCTTTGTTGAGTGATCACTTACCTAAAATTCATTCCAAACCTTTCATTATATAAACAAGTTTATATTCCGCTAACCTTACTCCATTTAATTTCCTCTTGTGGCCTTGCCACATATACAGTTTATCACCACCTTATGATTACAAGTTATGTGAGACATATAAGATTATCAATTTGTTGGGTTAACAATATCGTTAATCATTCTTATGCATTCTTCAAACCACAAGACCTATTAGAAACTAAATCCCAAGTGTGCTTTATCCTTTAAGAAAACTTATGTCTTGTTCTCATAAAGACATAATGTATGTCAATCAACATCTCCCATGCCTCTCTAACCCTTTGTCTTATGCATCCAATGTCTAAAAATAATTCTAATATACCTTGATAAGTCACCTTTACTTCTATCATAGAAATAATATTACATGTCTTAAAAATAACCAATTCCCTACTAATTGACTGAGCTTATAGCCTTTCAACATCATCCACCTTACAATAGCTTGTAAAGAAGACATATTTCTTATGACTCACTTACCAATAGAATGGCTATAAATAAAGTGTCCATTTAACGTTTTTGGATTTCTCACAAGTTCTGCTATTTTTTACGATACTCTTTAAACAAAATTTCACACTTTGGCATCTAGAAACTAAATTAAGGTGGTGTTCCTACTCCTCACTTTGAGGGTATACCAAGTATCATTTAGGAATGCAATTATAAATCAACCTATAGGTGACTTAATTCTTATTCACCAAAATTCTAAAAACTACAAGTAAATCATTTACCCAAAATGAAAATTTCATTGATATCCTACAATGCTTAATATGAATATAAGTAGTTATTTATTGGTATTTCTTAATCTCCAATTAGTCAATCCTCATTAAAGGCTCAACATAGAGAGGCATTTGGCACCTTATGCATCATCTTACGAAAAATTGGTATGAGGAAAAGATAGTCACAAAATTGATCTTCTAGAGTCAAATCCACAATTTCATCTTATTGATCAAACTTTGACAACTTCACTGATTCAGCCCAATCAAAACTATCTAGCTAACATCACACAATTACTTGCATTATATAGTCATAAAAATCCTCTTAATATTATTACCTCACATTGTAGTTAATCAAAATTAATTTAGTGGATAGCAAAAATCTTAACAAATGCATCTAGTCTTATACAACCATGTTGCATGTATTCCCTTAATTATAGAACCTTACAGCCTCATCTTTATCATTAAATATTTATTTCTCTTACACTAAATATGTTTATTATTATTATTTTTAATTAAATCTAATTCCTCTAATATTTAGCTACAACATATGGGGCCTTGTGTGTTCTCCTACTTTTATTTAAACAACCCCTTAACTTTCAAACCATATTTTTCATAAACAAAGATAGCTTAGGTTAGATAAGTTTTCATAATTTCTTAGAAATTTCATTCACTAGAGAAAGGTGATCATTTAGCTTGTTTTAACTTGTCTTACATGGTAATCTTAATGTTGTGGTTGAATCACTTATAGTTGCCCACTTCATTGTTAATTATATTTAATTCTAGAATTTCAAACCTAATAATTTTAATTTTAGCAAACCACCATATTCATAATACTATCAAATTAAGCCTTGGGAGAGTGTAGTATAATTTTTCTCAAAGTCCCCTCTTACAACATAAATGTTACTGACTTAATAAAATCTTCTAACATAACATCAAAAAAATTCTAAGGATTGGAAACCTTGGTCACTTGCATATATTTTTGTGCCAATGAACTTATAAAAAAATGCAACATCCTAGTGAACACTTATAACCTAATGACTACTTTACATGAAGATATTGTTGAGCCCATTTAGCATAAACTCTTAAAGTTTTGATGATAACAAATGCATTGAAGGATTTTCTTTAGTTCCAAGGGATAATAAAGTTTTCAAGATAATAAGTGAAAGTTTTCTTACAAACTAAGCTCAAATTGCATTTCAAAAATTTCTTGAAATATGTTTTCCAATCTTGTAACGACTTGGTAGCTCTTTCTCATAAGTTTCTTCACTTAAAAATCTTCTTACAAAGCTACAAGTCGACTGCCAGTATGTGAAAGTTGACTAGTATATTTTAAACTTGAAGAAACCAAAACATCAAGCTGTAAGTTGACTATCATAAACTTAGAAGTCGATTGTTAGCCTACTAAAACGAGCAAGTCGATTGCTTGGAGCTCAAAAGCCTACTACCATACTAAATCTTCAAAATCCAAAGGAGCCCGAGAGCAAGAAGTCAACTGCCAGGCCAGGAATTCAAATTGTGCAAAAACTCGAGAGTAGTAAGTTGACTGCTAAACCTAAGGAAGTTGACTACTAGACCTAAGGAAGTTAACTGCCACTACCTAAAAGTTAAAAAATTTGAATTTAAGAATACAACAGTTGACTGCCCAATCTATGTAAGTCAATTGCCATGCCTACCTAATTTTGCAAAGAAGGTATAACATATCTTTTTCTCTAGTGATTTGCAAAGATGCAAGCTCTAATGGATATATCTTCACAAACTCTATAAATAAAAGCCTTGTCAAGTTTGAAATCATTAAGAGAATAGCCTAACTTCGAATTTGATTCAAATCTTCTGGGCTCACTACTCTAAAATTGCTTCGACTCTTTACTTGTAATATCTACTCTAAAAGAGAGTTTTCTTTGATAATATTCTTCTTTCTATATTAGAAGGGAGCTAGAATCTCAAGGAATGGTTTTCCTTAAGTAGAAAAGAGTGTAAGTTTTAAGTTTTACTTAATGTATAGTCTTTACTCTTCACTTTACTGCACTCTATTTTTACTGGTTTAAGTTTTACTTGCTACATATCTTTACTCTTTACTATTATGGCTTGCTTCGTCTATTACAAAAATCTTATGAAGTGTTTAAAATTTTTAAAACACCCAATTCACCCTCCTTATTGGGTGCTAGACATTCCCAACAAGTGATATCAGAGTTTGGCTCTTAGTAAAAGGACTTAACTATCTCAAGAGTTTTAATGGCTGGATTTGGTGATAATATGTTGCCTTAAGGTCTTTTTACTAATAAGCCTCTAGGTTTAAAAGGTGAAAATTATACCTTTTGGAGGCTAAGAATGAAAATATTTTTGGATGCAGTAGATGCAGAACTCTGGAAAGTTATAAAATATAGACCCTATATTTCTACCAAGTAGAGAATGGTAAAGTTAAACTAATTCTTTCAAGTTCCTTAAGTTAAGATAAATATTTCAAAGTTTCTAATTGTAAAAGTGCAAAAGAAATGTGAGAAACTTTAGAAATAGCTCATGAAAGAACAATTGGT
Source organism: Senna siamea (assembly GCA_031216115.1). NCBI lineage: Eukaryota > Viridiplantae > Streptophyta > Magnoliopsida > Fabales > Fabaceae > Senna > Senna siamea. Next base: position 19,369,183 of record CM062363.1, on the reverse strand, counting down.
GTTAGAGAACTAAAATAAACTTACTAATTCATCAACATAAAATGTTTAGAATGAAATCTGGTGAATCCATAAAAGATATGAAAATTAAATTCACCCATATTGTTAATCATTTGGCAACCTTAGGGAAAAACTACACTTCAAAGGATTTGGTATCTAAAATTCTGAGATCTCTTCCTTTATAATAGTAGCCAAAGGTGACAAAAGATGAATTCAAGGAGACTCCAAAAAATTAGTTTAAGCACTTTTTGGAAATCTATAAGAACATGATACCAAGCTTCAACAACTAATGTTACATGAAGATTAGGAGAAGAAGAAGAAAATCCTATCACTCAAAGCCACTTCCTCATCTTCTCAAATTAATGAAGAAGAAGATGATGACAACTCAAATACTCCCTTGGATGGTTTTGAAATGAATGAAGAAAATTTTAGGCTATTTGTGAAAAAATTCGGCAAATTCTTTAACAATAGGAGACAAGGTGGAAGAAGACTACATTAAGGAAGCAAAGACCTCCAACTTTTTATCAAGGAAAAAATCTAGGACACATTAAGTGAGAATACCCACAATACTTAAAGAAGCAAGAAGCTCTTGAGAAAAAGAAAGGAAAAGATAAGAAGAAGGCATACGTGTCATCCAAATGGAGAGATAGTGATGCAAAAAATGATGAAGAAGATGGAGTTGAAGAAGCTAATCTTTACCTCATGGAAAAGAAGATGATCATGCAAAAGACCAAAATTTATCTCCCTCTTATGATAAGTTATTAGATGCTTTTGAAAAATTGCATGATTAGTCCTTAAAAATGGGCAAAGTTTTAAGTAAATCAAAGAAGAAAATCTCAGTTTTAGAAAATGAATTACTTACTTTACAAAAAGAAAATTCTTCTTTGAAAAAAAATTTTTGATCTGGAAAACCAACTTCATGTCTCTTCATCAATTTTTGAAAAATGCTGTGAGTGTGACAAGCTTGAAATAGAAAAAGAAGACTAGTATTACAAAAGTTTCTTTGTCCTAACTATTATGTCAAGTAGTCCCTTTACAACATGCTTCCATTATAGACAAAAAGGTTACAGTTCTCAAAATTGTGCTCATGAGAAAATGGACCCTTTGAAAACAAGAGAGCATGGGTTCTAAAGGGAAAATATAACATTCAAGGACCCAAAAAGATTTGGATACCAAAAAATAAAGGATGAAGTATTTGTAGGTATGCTTAAAGCCCAAAAGTGATAAGTGGTACTTAGATAGTGGATGCTCAAAGCATATGATTGGAAACAAATCCAAGTTCATTTCCTTTCAACCAAAGAATAGAGGGAAAGTCACATTTGAAGGGGATGACAAAGGAGACATCATTGGAATAGGTAAAGTTGCTAATAACTCTTCCACTTCTATTGATAATGTTCCCTTGGTTGATGACTTAAATCATAATTTGTTGAGTATTATTCAACTATGTGATAAGAATAATGAAGTAGTTTTCAATTCCAATCATTGTCTTGTTAAAAATAAAAATAGCAATAAAATCATTCTAATTGGTCATAGCGTAAACAATGTCTATATAGTAAATTTAGATGAAGAACCCTCTTTCAACTCACAATGCCTCATTAGTGTTAATGATGATAGTTGGCTTTGGCATAAGAGGTTAGCTTATGCTAGTATGAGTCTCTTAGAAAAAATTTCTAAGAGAGACCTTGTTATTGACTTTCCAAAAATTCATTTTGAAAAGAACAAACTTTTTGCCAAAAGGAAAATAAGTCAAAGATTATTTCAAATTAAAAGATTTTGTTTCCACCTCTAAATGCTTGGAACTACTCCATATGGACCTAGTTAAACCATCTAGAATAAAAACCTTAGGAGGTAATTCGTATGTGCTTGTTGTTGTAGATGACTACTCAAGATTTACTTGAACTTTATTTCTTGCTCACAAAGATCAAGCCTTCTCATCATTTTTCAAATTAGCAAAACTCATTTACAATGAGTAAAGCTTGATTGTTTTGAAAATAAGAAGTGATCATAGAGGAGAATTTGAAAATCTCATTTTTGAAAACTTATGTAATGAAAATGGAATTGAACATCACTTTTCAACTGCTAGAAATCCTTAACAAAATGGTGTAGTTGAAAGGAAAAACAAAACATTAGAAGAAATGGCAAGAACCAGCTTAATGAAAAAGAAATTCCTTCGTATTTTTAAGCTAATGCTATAAAAATTGCATGTTATTTTATGAATAGAGCATTGATTAGGCCAATCTTAAAGAAAACTCCATATGAACTATTCAAAGGAAGAAAACCTAATATATCACATTTACATGTTTTTGGTTGTAAATATTTTGTTCATAATAATGGACTAGCCAACTTAGGAAAATTTGATGCAAATTAGATGAAGCTATTCTCTTAGGATATTCTAGATCTAACAAGGTTTATAGATTATACAATAAAATAACTCACACTATTAAAGAATCTATTCATGTTATTTTTTAATGAAAATAACCTCCTTGATTCAAAGAATGTCACAAATGAAATTACAATAAGCTTAGAAAGTTTGAATTTAAACAAAAAACAAAATGCCAAAGAAAAGGAGGAAGTAACAACAAGTGGTTAAAGAGACTTAAGAAGAACAAGAGCAATAAGAACAACAAAATCTTCCAACTCCATAGAAGAATGTGAAACATCATCCAATTGACCAAGTCATTGGAGATGTGTCACGTGGGGTAACAACTCGAAACCTTCTTAGAAACTCATGTAATCATCTTATTTTGCTTTCTAAAATTGAACCCAAAAACATAGATGAAGCTTTAATGGATGAATATTGGGTATTGGTTATGCAAGAAGAATTAAACCAATTTGAAAGAAGTCAAGTATGACATTTAGTCCCTAGACCCAATGATTATCCAATTATTAGCAAAAAATGGGTTTTTAGAAATAAACTTGATGAATCTAGAAATATAACTAGAATTAAAGCTAGATTAGTTACTAAAGTTTATAACTAAGAAAAAGGAATAGACTATAATGAAACCTTTGTACTAGTAACTAGATTTGAAGCCATCAGAATGCTTTTAGTCTTTTCATGCATTAATAATTTTAAACTCTTTCAAATGTATGTCAAAGTGTCATTCTAAATGGAGTCATAATGGAAGAAGTTTATGTGGAACAACTCCCTGGTTTTGAAAACTCATCTCCACTTAAGCATGTTTTCAAATTGAAAAAGGCTTTATATAGGTTGAATCAAGCTCCTAAAGCTTGGTATGAAAGGCTAAGTAATTTTGGTAATTGAAAATGGTTTTGAAAGAGGTAAGTTAATGTTACTCTATTCATTATAAAAAGAAAAGATGATATTTTGATTGTACAAATATATGTTGATGATATCATATTTGGGTCTACTAATGAATCTCGTTGTGAATAATTTGTTAAACTAATGCAAGGAGAATTTGAAATGTTAATGATGGGTAAGCTAAACTTCTTCCTTGGACTTCAAATGAAAAAACAAAGCAATGAGAAATTTTTAAGCCAAACCAAATACACAAAAGAATTACTAAAGAAATTTGGCATGGGAAAGACAAAGCCCATTGGAACACCAATAAGTCCATCTACCAAGATGAATAAGGATGAAGAAGGTGAATCCTTTGACATCACCAAATACAGAGGTATGATCGATTCATTAATCTATTTGATAGCAAGTAGATCTGATATTATGTTTAGTGTATGTATGTGTGCGAGGTTCCAAGCACACCTAAAAATGTCTCACTTTACTGCTATAAAAAGAATCTTTAAATATTTAATTGATACTACAAAAATGAGACTATGGTATCCTAAGGGACATCCATACAATTTAATTGCATATTTAGATGTTGATTATGCTAGCAACACAACTAATAGAAAAAGCACTAGTGGCACTTGCCAATTCTTTGAAAACTCACTTGTATCTTGGTTTAGTAAGAAACATAATTTTGTAGCACTCTCCACTGTTGAAGTTGAATATTTAGTAGCTAAAAGTTGTTGTGCACAAGTTTTTATGGATAAAGAAACAACTCCAAGATATATGTTTAAATGTTGAAAATATACCTATCAAATGTGACAATACTAGTGCAATCAATTTAACAACGAATCCCATCATGCACTCAAGAACTAAACATATTGATATCAAACATCACTTTATTATGGACCATGTGTTCAACCATAATGTTTCCTTAGAATTCATCTCAACTGATTTTAAACTTGCTGATATCTTTACTAAGCCTCTTTCTGAAGAAATATTTTGTTTCATAAGAAAAGAACTTAGAATAATCAATCTATAAATCCTTTACATTGTTTTTCCCATTATGCATTTTAATAGTTTTCTTCTTATCTTTCTTTACTAACTAAAGTATTGGAGTGGCTGAGTTTTGTTTTGCAGGACCTCTTGATCCCCTCTTGCTCACTCCTTCCTTAAAATGATAAAATTTGCAACAATGTATCCATAATTAACAACAAATGGTAACTAAGTTTGGAACTAAGTGGGTTGAATGGACTTTACCAGTGTAAATGTTGAATTAGAAAGGATAAAAAAGTGAAAGAAGAAGTATTCAAGTCTTTTGGGTTAGAGTTCTGCAGTTTGAAAAGGTAAAAGTCAACTGCCATAACTCTAGCAGTCAACTAGCAGCTCTCAAAATATTTAAAAAGTCCTCATAGAGAGTAACCAATCAATTGGTATAAAGGAAACAACTGACTAACTTGTTCTTCCCTTTTTGGGTTTCTAAAGAGCATAGCAGTCGACTGCCTAGTGTCCGACAGTCGACTACCTGGTCTCTGGATCACGACAGTCAACTTTCAAAAGTATATCAATTGACTTGTAAGCCTCTAGAAGGATTTTTTTTTTTTAAAAAAAAAAACAAAGCCCGATAATCGACTGCTACACTTGTAGAAGTCGAATGCCAAGCTACAGAAGGCAATAAAATAGTGTGGGGATGTCATTTTTAACTTATTTTTCAAACTTCAAGCCTTCCTTCTTATATCCCTCTCAACTATTTAATAGTTTCTCACAAAAATGAACTGGATAAATGATTCCAAACCTCTTTATAATCAAAATCCATAAATTCCCACATGGCATCTAGACGTCAATCCAAAAGGTCAAGATTTTGAGGCTCCAGTTTGAATCCTCCACAAAAGGGTGGTCTCTTCTCCTCTCACGCATTAGAACAAAATTTCAATTAGCAATTTGCCTAAAGATCATTGACACCAACAAGGTATGTAGATGTTCAATTCTTTGAGGACGAAAACTTTGAATTTTTCCAATTGTTAAAGTCTACTAGGTTCTATAAGATTCTCAAAACTTAAAAACAGTGGAGTCCTTTCATAATCAAAATGTTCTATGCAAAATTGAAATGGGATAAGGTTAACTATTTTGCCACAACTAAAATAAGGGGCTAAAAAATTAGCTTCACTTATCAAAAACTAAGTGAGTGGCTAGGAACACTAGTCTAAAGATATTAGACTGAGGATCACCATTCTAGTTTAAATAAGAATGATGAATATGATAGGCATAGGATGCAAAACTTCCTGTTAGGAAACCCTGATGATGCTCTACCTAACCTTTCTAGAATCCCTGCACTCTCCACCAATGATTTCACTCTCAAGCATAAATTTCTACAATTGCTAGTTTCTCATTGCATAGTGAACAAAGCAGGGAACTTTGCCAGTGCTAGTGATATAAAGCAACTCATTATACAATGTATCCTCACTAGAGATCCTTTTAACTTTTCATACTATTTAATCCAAAAAATTTTGAGAACTATAAGAATGACCACTAGTGCCCTTCATCATGCTTTAAGTATTGACCCTTTTCATAACATCAAAGCCAAACCCATAAAAATTGATATCAATACCCTTTCTCACCTGCATTATGTCAAGTATCAAGGAGAACGGGTTCAAAAACTTGAGACCCTAGTAAGAGGGAGAAGCAGAGAAAGAAGAGAGGCAGGAGCAGCTGTGATGCACCAACTAGAAGAGGCACTAAGTGAACAAGCAGAAGTGCCATCTTTTTCTTATCTAGGCTTGACATATGATGCCTTTTCAAACTCTGAAACATTTAAAAACTTTTAGGTATCAATTTAAATAGATTGGATGAATTTGATCATTGATTTGACGATCTGGAAAGCATCGTTTATGGAATTTGGTAGAATATAGGAGCCTTTATAGTCCAAATTCAGGTTATGGAAATAACCCATTCAAACAATAACAAGCTATTGAAAGAGATTCTCCAAAGGCTGGATGAGCAAAGTAGACTAGGAGCTTAACTTTAGATTCTTGATATTTTCTCTATTTTTGAACTTACCGTTCACCCTTTTTTGTTGATGACAAAGTGGGAGAAGTAGTTATCTTAGACTTCTATGTCAGCCTAGACTTATATTTAGCTGCTGTTTTATAACTATGTTACTATTTTTCTGACTAAATTGGTTTAAAATATGTTATGCTAAATTGGTTTATATTATGGTCTATATCATTAGTAATTGGATGTTATTTCTACCAATGGTCTCTTTGAATATTTGTCACTTCTGCTACACATTAGGTCATAATACTTCTATTTAGAAAACATTGCTAAAAAATTATAAAACAAATTGCATTCAAAGCTTAAGAATAACAAGAGTATTTCAAAGTGCATATCTTCAAGGGGAGTTTTTGCACACCTATATATATTGTCTAACCTGAAATCCTTCTTCAGGTTTCATAAATTCAAAATGTTTGTCATCATAAAAAAAGGGGAGATTTTTTACTCCATTTAGCATAAACTCTTAAAATTTTGATGATAACAAATCCATTGAAGGATTTTATTTAGTTCCAAGGGATAATAAAGTTTTCAAGATAATATATGAAAGTTCTCTTAAAAATTGAGCTTAAATTGCATTTCAAAAATCTCTTGAAATATGTTTTCCAATCTCTTAAAGACTTGGTAGCTCCTTCACAAAATTTTCTTCAATTAAAAACTTTCTTACAAAGATACAAGTCAACTGCTAGTATGTGAAAGTCAATTGGTACATTTTGAACCAAAAGAAACCATAATAACAAGCTGTAAGTCAACTGCCAAAATCTTAATATGGATTGCTAACCTACTAAAAACAAGTAAGTCGACTGTCTGGAGCTTAAAAGCCAATTGCCAGAATGCAATTTCAATTTCCAAAGAAACCCGAGAGCAAGAATTCAATTGGTTCAAGGCAAGAAGTCAACTTCTAGGCCAAGAATTCAAATTGTGCAAAAACCCGAGAGCAGCAAGTCGACTGCCAAACCTAAGGAAGTTGACTCCTATTTCCTAGAAGTCAAAAAATTTAAATTCAAGTACATGACAGTTGACTGCCAAACCTATGCAAGTCAACTGCTATACCTACATAATGCTTTAGAGAAGGTACAAAACATCTTTTTCTTTGGTGATTTGCAAAGTACAAGCTCTAATGGATATATCTTCACAAACTCTATAAATATAAGCCTTGGCAAGTCTAAATCATTAAGAGAACAGCCTAACTTTGAAGTTAATTCAAATCCTCTAAGCTCACTATTCTAAAATTGCTTCTACTATTCATTTGTAATATCTACTTTGAAAGAAAGAGTTTTCTTTGATAATATTCTTCCTTCTATATCAAAAAAGAGCTAGAATCTCAAGGAAGGGCTTTCCTTGAGTAGAAAAGAGTGTAAGAAAGTGCTAAGAGCATTGTAGTAGCTCTCAAGTACCCATTTGAAACTTAAAGAGATAGTAAAAATATCAAGTTGTGCTTGGAGACTGGATGTAAGCTTTGTTTCAAAAGATAAACTAGCATAAATTCTCTGAGTTCCTTTACTTTCAACACTTACATTTCTACAATTTATCTTTTTACACTTTTGAATTTCTGCTCTTTACTTTACGACACTCTATTTTTATTGGTTTAAGCTTTACTTGTTGTATAATATTTACTCTTCACTCTTCACTATTCTTGCATACTTCATCTACTGCAAAAATCTTCTAAAGTTTCTGAAATTTTTAAAACACTCAATTCAACCCCCCTCTTAGGTGCGAGCCATTCCCAACAAGGTCTTTAATGCAACAAATTTTTTTAAAAGTTTCTAAAATTTTTAAAGCACTTAATTCACCCCCTTCTTGGATGCTAGATCTTGAGAGAATATATAACCTCCTTGCCTGAACATCTCATTAATCCACAAGACAATGATATTACATCTAAAACATATCATGTCCACAAGAACCTTAACATTTAATAAGAAGATTGACTGAACATGACATCTTATAAGGTCTTTAATGTTACCTCATCTATAATTATGCTCAAGATTTATAATGATAGATGATGTCCCACCAAAGAACACTTTGCTCCAATGATCACAGGAAAACTTAGAGCTTTGATACCAATCTTTGACACCCAAAAAATAAAAAAGCGATGACTAGCACCATACCCAAGCAAAACCTATGGTCTAATAAGCCAAAACAATAGAAACAGAATGCTCACAATTTCTAATACTAAAATTTAAATTCATAACAAAATTCTATTGAAAATTTGAACGAGTCTCCCTTGAAACATGAACGTTTCCAAATTTTTATAACAATCCAGAATCCTATACAATGATTCTAATTGAGAGCTCTACTCTCAAACAATTCAAAAATTAATATGCTTATAAAAAAAATCGAAAAGATAGCGAAGATCCTACCTATGACCAAAGAGCTATATATAATCAAAATATTAGGTCAAAGAAATCAAATTAGGTTATGGCTTACACACAAAAGTGATCTCACCAAAATATGGATGCCTCGAAATATACCAACGTAGATGGATTAAGAGTTACACCTCTAATTGAAAAATGAAATGAGAGAGTGAGTTCACCAACTTAGTGAGAAAATAATACAAACTATATAAGGGAACAAACCTAAATGCATAAGTTTTTCACAAAACCTTGATATCATATAAATAATTTCATAAAGCAAAGTTCCATCAAAGGTAAGTCTCACAAATCAATTTACCCATCTATTCAAAATTTAAATCCTTTTTTTTCAAGCTTATAGGATATATTTATACACATATAAATGTGTCTGTGTGTGTATAACATAGCTAGGGAAATCCATCAATAGAACTAAATAGAACAAAAGTGAACACAAATCTCATAAGGGCAAACTAACCACATAAATGAGCACATAGCTCATCAGAGTAATTAACCACAGAAAAGCTTATAACTTATTATAATTCATAGGAGCATTCTGCTCATATAGTTCAAAGGAGCATTTTTCTCTTGAAATTCATATTTTAGATAAGCATTCTGCTAATATAATTTAGACAGATCCAATTCATGTATGTTAGCCGACACACTGGGCTAGCAACACCTTTGCTAGCTAGGGTATCCAAGGTGCACCAAGGCCTAATAGATACTACTATTAGCTACAGGATTCTATATTAGATTAGTTTTCCAGTAAAATACTCTAAATACATATTACTTTAAAGTTACTAAATCACCTTACATTCTCAAAATCAAAGTAAAAGAATAACAGATAGTCATAATCCACCAATTGAAATCATTGAATGAAGGTTTCATGTCAATTGATTTACCTCAAGTCAGATTAACAAAAGAATAATACATACTAATATAAATTTCAAATAATAATAAATAATTCAATATGTAGACTTTTTTATTAAAAATATAAAATATTATTAGGAAACCAAAAATATATATAAGATATTATTAAACAAATTTTTCTCAATAATAAATAAAATAAAGTGCCTATTCTTACTAAGGACAAGGTGATGAATGGTAACACCAAATCAATACAATCATAATGCCACAGGCTTGAGTCCAAACAGGGTAACTTCACAATTTTCAACTTTTAATTAAAAAAATTTAGGTTATTGGACCAATTAAGCCATTGGTTCAACAAAAAATCAAACACATCAATCGTTTTACATTTGAATTGATTGAACTAAATTGATTTAGTCCTTGATTCATTAAGTTATTAGTTGTGCCAACTAGTTCGATCCAGTTCCTAATACACATACACAAAATATATAAGCACAAAAGTTTTATAAAAAAACTAAAATTATTCAATTAAGAGTCATGTGAATGGATTATATCCAACTCTAATAAAAAGGATCATGAATTATTTGATAAGAGAATTTTTTGTAAGTTATACTATGTCCAAGTACTATTGATCCAATCCTAGCCACTTATAATTATCCTATTTGCCATCCTTAGATTTTGGGCCCAAAGTCTCCCCACTCAACAAATCATTTCATTTGAGTTGGTTGGCTTTTAATGAAGAGAAGAAAGCAACCACGAAAAGGGGAAAAAAAAACTTAAATGCAATTTTTATGGCTCCATTTGATTTTGTTCTCAAAAATAACTTTGTATTTTTTAAAAAAAAAAGTTTAAAAATGTTTTTTTTCATATAAAAATATGAAAATAGAATATGTATTTTAAAAATAAAAAACTCAAAACATTTAAAAAAAATTTTGAACTTCATTTTTTTCTATTTTTCTAAAAGTATTTTTTATTAGAAATAATTTTATTTAATGTATTCTTAAATACTAAATGTGAGTACTTCTTTTAATAAAAATTCAAATCTTAATTCACTATATTGTAAACCTTAATTCTAAACTTCATTTTTTAAAAACAAAAGAATAGAAAAAACAAATATTTTTAATTATAACATCTATTTAAATGCATAAAAATAATATTAACTTAACGTTCTTAAAACTACTTTTATAAAAGTGTTTTAAAGAACAAAAAAAAAATCAAAGTAACTCATAATATCTTTAATATCACATTTTTTAATTACAAAAAAATAAAAAATATATTTTTTTTTTTTGCAACTCAACAATCTATGGTTGAATTTAAAAAAAAAATGACATATTTTATTTTTATTCAGAATTAACAAATTATACCAAAATATAGTCCATAAAGAAAAGCCACTCACCATGCATCTTCATTAAAAGTAAAACGGCCATTTTAGTTGGTAAAGATGAGCATCCCGAGAGAGAAATTTCTCAATGACCCTGCATGAGTGAAATGAAGAGGAGCGAGAGGAGGGAGGGGAATGAAGCCTGGTCCGAGAAACTCGTGTTTCTGTAACTCACAGTTTTGAACTATTAATTGGCATCTCCTCGAACCAGATGACATTCCCCACAACCTCTTTCTCCCACCTTTAATTCATTTACAGAATTCCCACAAGCATTTTCTTGGAAGGAAATAATGAGTTTTCTAATCTCCCAAACAGCAACTGTGGAAATTGTGGGAGTGGGATATCCACTTGATACATTAAAGATTTAGAGAAGTTGTCTTTAATTGTTGCATTTGACTTTAGAACTCACCATGTGGCAGTTGGGGGTTCTCTTTGTCGTTAAGACTTTCCAACATAGAGTTACATATTGCTTGCGGACAAGGTTACTGTCTTCAAATGTCTCCTCTCACAACAGTAAAAATAATTTTAAAAAAAATTAAGTGTAATTTTTATATATTTATTATTAGATTTTTTAATAAAAATTAATATTTATACAACTTATTTATTTTATGATTAATTTTTTAAAAAAATATTTTATATATTTTATTTTGATTAAAAAATTTAATAATAAAAACATAAAAAATTGTATATAAATTTAATCTAAATAGCTAATTACTTTCATTGAATTATTAAGTTTATTTATTTACTTTTCTCATTGTCTATCCCTATCTTTATCTCTCTTGAATTTAGATTCTCTCACAAAAAAATAACATAACAATGTGATATAAAGAAAGAGATTGATATAAAATTAATTAAATATTAAATTTTATTTACATAATAAAAATTATAAATAAATAATATATTTTCTCTATCTATTTATTTTTTTCTTATATAATATATATATATATATATTTTATGTGAGAAGATCATAATCTATCTGTGCTTTCTTTTTCTATAAATTCTTCACTCTCAACTTTCAAGGTAATTGACTTTTGAGTGGGAGAAACTGTAGGAATCATCCAATTACAAATTTTTATTTTCCTGATTTATAAATACAAAATTAAATAATGCGCTGAATTTCAATCTGATTATTCAAAACGGTTAAACTATCATTTACGTAGCTATCTTTAGAGAACTAAGGATTTTGACGTCCCACCTCTTCTAGAAACGTATAAGGGGCCATCAGTTTGGTTGGCAGAAACAAAAAATAAACACACGGAGAATTTAAGTAGCAGAACAAGCCCTTTTGTTTCCATATCTCGCACCATTACTACCATTTTTATCTCTAAAAGTTGTAATATGGAGAAAATGGTATAGGGAGAATGGATAGGACTATTCAAAGCCCAAGTCAACGAAGACTTGGTATCCTACCTTTCTGGTCTTAAATGCTGCATAGAGTGCTATCCCTATCCATATCTCAGCTTTAATCCATCTTTTTCTTTCTCTTCTTTTGGGCAAGACAAGATTTCTGCCTCCCACTTTTGTTTTCAGGCTCTGATTCATTGGGTCTGTATGAGAAAATGAAGAAAGCAGTGAAACTAACATCAAGATCCATTGACTTGTACCAAAATTGAATGGGGGAGGAGGGGCTAGAGTTCACATAATCATGATTCACTTACAAGAATAATTTAAGTTCTCTTGTTGCCCATAAGTTACATCATTTCTATAACTGCCATAGATTTCATAAATTTCCCCATACATCTTATTGTATAAATTTGGAATGCTACTCAAGTTGACTAGGGGTGATTACTTAATAGAACTCACCCTTGTTTCCTTTCCGTTTGACCGTTACTGATTTCCTACTCTCTTCTGGAAGTGAAACTGAGAAGGAAAAATAGATTGGAAGGAGATACCTATAACTAGATTTCCAACATTTGTCCTTACTACTGTGCCCTCTCAATTGGATGACCAGAACATTCTTTCACTTTTTACACCTCAATGTGTGCTTCACTTACAAGGTATAGCTTCTCATCATCGCTAATCATGTCTACATCAAGAATTTTACCACCATGTTCTGATAAAATACAGGAACCACTTGAAGAATTTAATTGTTCATTTGCAACCTTTATTAGCTCGTCAATGCTTTGTGGAACCCGTAGGACAGCTCCCACTCTTTTATCCTTATTGTGATGCCTTGGGTGGAAAGGAAATACTGTACATTTCTTTTTTGGAGTTTCATCTGTTAATGGCAAGAGAAGCACTTCTGCAAACTCAGTACAAGTATATTATTTGTTAGAATGCTCAGCTGAAAAAAGAATATAAAGGAAGTAATAATTCCTATAGGCAATACATTGACATAGTATTAATATAGCAATCAAATTCCATCATCATAATAACATTAAGGAGACATTGCCATTGGGTATCTGATAAGGCCTGGATGCTGAACGAATTGCTGAATAATTCTGTAGTTTTATTGATAACAAGATAGAGCAATTACAGTGACACTCCTACTCTCACAGCATCGCGATACTCACGGATAACAATAGAATACAGTAAACAGTAGCAACACACTCACAGCAACAGTCCACTTAATGAAATAGCAGAAAAGTGAAAAAAAGAAGATGAAGCACTGCAACAGAGAACAAAATAGAAAAGGTTGCTAGCTTTCGAGAGGCTAGCACTCTCCCATGCCAATCTTCCCGCCCACCCCCCCCCCTGCCGGTATCTTCCACTAACTGCTAGTAAATACTCCTTACCTGGCTGTGGTCCCCACTCTCTATGCCACCCTCCAGCCAAATCTGTTATGAAGCTGTTATGAAAACAGTTAGTTACCAACCCTTATTTTGCCACCTCATCTATTTTATTCCTTCTAGAATAAACCCTTAGTTTGGCTGGGCTTTCCATCTCCCCTTGTTTCTTCCTCTTGTAGCATTGATGGATTTGAGGTGTAACAGTATCCCAATACTTCAACTCCAAATTATAAGATACTCCAGTATCCGAGGTACTTGTGTTTGGTAAGTTAATATCATATTTACGTAAATCTATGATGCCTGAACTTAAGATTTCACATTCTAAATCATGGTGCGCATATTCTTAACATTTTTTTATAGTCACACCAAACGTAAGTTCTTGAATTTCCCAACATCCAAGATACATACTCAACTAAATAGTTCTTGTACCGAACACCTCTTAAAGATCACCTAATAGATATATATATCTTGAGAAGCATAACATCTATCATACCATGAATTTCTTGAATACTACTGGAATTGGATAACTCAGCCAGCTGGGAAATTTTCGCTACTTCAAGCATTTTGATCATATTCCTATTTCCACCAATATGAGCTTCATCTAGTGGTGTATTTCCCCACCTGCAAGCGGAAATTCATTAATGATTTTACCTTGCAATTCAATACACAGTGAAAGAAAAATGCTATTCTTAAAGAGTGTTCCAAGTCAACAATAATCTAATTGTACAATTGAACTATAGAAGGTGAAAGTAGAATATTTAACTAGTGACTAATAAAAGACTATAACTCAAAACTCAGATCATACCTGTCCTTTGATAAAACACTTGCTCCTGCTTCTAAAAGCAATTCAACTGCTTTAAACAAACCCTCTGAGGCAGCTATGTGAAGAGGTGTTCGTTGATCATAATTTTTGGAATCTGGATTAACACCATGAGCTAAAACCTTTCTTAAAAGGTCCAACTCCTTATTTGCAACAGTCAAGCAGAGAAAACATCCAGCATCTTCAATAGTAAGAGTAGCCCCCGCATTTACAAGTAAAGAAGCTACTTCTTCATGTCCATTCTTTATGGCTTCAAGCAAGGGAGTACTCCCAAACTTATCTGGTACAAATGGTTGATTAAAATGTAAAATGTGTTTTTCTTCACAATAACACCTTCAATTAAAAATTATTTGTGATTACTAAAAATGACAAATATGGGTTTAAAAGTTCAGAAGCTAACCAGAAAAATTGATATTCACTCCTTCTTCAATAAGAAAGCAAGAAATATCTACGTATCCTTGAGAAGCAGAGAAATGCTGTGACAACAAATATAAAATGTTAGTAAAATTCTCCTCTCACTGACAGTTTCTATCAGATTTTTAGATAAGATTCTTCCTCTAATGTTTTATCCTCTTCCTCTTGTTCATTTTTGTCAGTTATTTAGGAATATCTTTAGGGCTAATTATTTTATTTTAAATTAGAGAATTTCTAGGGATAATGATCTAATTATTTAGTAATATATTAATTAGTTATATTTTTGTATATATCCCTAATTTCTAGGGATTAAGAGAAATTCTTAGAATCTTTAATTGTACATATATATCCTTGTAACATATTCAACAATGATACAGCAGTTATTCAGAGAATAACGCCTATCATGGTATCAGAACCAATAGCTTTTTTCTGAAATTTTTTTTGCATCCTTCTACTATGTCTTTGCAAGGGAATTCTTCTGCTATAACCCACTACTTTTCATGGGTTCACCTCTGATTTGAATCCCTTTCTGCTCTCTTCTTTCTTTTTTCTGGAAATCCCATCCATATCGAGGAATCAATGTCTGAAACCACTGAAAGCAGCCCAATCACCAGCACTGTTGTCCCTACTTCGAAAAATTTTGGTATGAATCTAATAGGAGATTTACCCAATATCTAGGCAGCCTATCACCTCAATGGAAAAAACTATTTAAAGTGGTCGCAACTTGTTCAAACATTCTTGAAGGGAAAGGGAAAACTAAGCCACTTGTCGAGAATTGGACTAGCCAAGACAGATCCTAAATTTGCAGCATGGGATGAGGAAGACTCCATGGTTATGTCATGGCCATGGAACTCAATGAATCCTGAGATAAGTGACACTTGCATGTTCCTCGATACCGCTAAGGAGATTTGGGAGACAATTAGACAAAATACTCCAAAGTTAATGATGTGGCTCGTGTTTATGAGATCAAACAGACATACTCCATAGTTTATATCTTTTATTGATGATTGTACAAGAGTCACTTGGGTTTATGTGTTAAAACACAAGTCAGATGTTAGTACTGTTTTCTCAAATTTTTACAATATGATTAAAACTCAATTTGACACACCAATCAAAAGACTTCGTTCTGATAATGCCAAAGATTATTTCAATCAAACCCTTTCTAATTTCTTTCATGAGAAAGGAATCATTCATGAATGATCATGTGTTAACACTCCTCAACAAAATTGGGTTGCATAACGGGTCATTTGTTGAACATCACAAGGGCATTGCTCTTTCATAAAGATGTTCCTAAAAATTTTTGGGGGGAAACTATCCTCACTTCAGCCTATCTATACAATAGATTACCAACTAAAATTCTTAATTTCAAGCACCAGTAAATGTTCTTAAACAATTCTATCCACGTCTTAGTCTCTCAATCAATCTTGTCCCTAGAATTTTTGGAAGTATAGCTTATGTTCATGTTCATTCTCAAAATAGAGGAAAACTTGATCCACGTGCACTTCAATGTGTTTTTGTTGGCTACTCCTCCGCACAGAAGGAATACAAATGTTTCCACCCCCCAACACATAAATTCTTTGTGTCAGCTGATGTTACATTTGATGAAAATGAAAACATGTTTACTCAGTCCAATCTTCAAGGGGAGAGTTTAAATGAAGATAGGGCAAGGGACTTATTCTTCTTGAATTTCCTACTAAAGTAGAGCTTAAATCAGTCCCAAATCAGTCTTTAGAGCCTAAGGAAGTTTCAGGGAAAGAAACTCAACAACTCCAGGTATACTCCAGGAAAAGGCCTATCTCTTGCACACAGCATGTCCAATCCCCTGCTGAAGCTACTATTCAAGTGCTCCAAACAGACCCAGAACCAATAGAAACTACAATAATCTCATCAAAACCTAACCCACAGATTAACAATGAATCTGATCTTGACCCACAAATTAATGATAAAGCTATCCTTGACCCGCAAATTGAAAAAAGACTTGAGAGACAAAGTGATTTAGACTTACCCATTGCCTTAGAAAAGGTACAAGGACCTGTACACAGCACCCATTATATTTATTCATGACTTATCAGAATTTGTTAGAAAACTACAAAACATTTCTCAAAAACCTTCGTACCATTCCTATTCCCAAAAATCTAACTGAGGCATTAGGAGATGAGAAGTGGAGAAATGCTATGAAAATTGAGATGGATGCACTTGAAAGAAACAGAACATGGGAGCTGGTGGAGCTACCCAAAGATAAAAAACTAGCTGGCTGCAGGTGGGTATTCACAGTAAAATATAAATTTGATGGTTCTGTTGAAAGATACAAGGCTGGGTTGGTTGTCAAGGGTTATACTCAAACCTATGGCATAGATTACCTAGAAACCTTTGCACCAGTAGCGAAAATGAACACTGTCAAAATTTTACTGTCACTAGCTGCTAATTTTGGCTGGAATCTTCAACAATATGATGTTAAAAATGCCTTCCCCCATGGAGAATTAGGAGAGGAGATATACATGGAAGTTCCACCTGATTTTGAATCTAAGGAGGGCTTGCTATGTAAATTTAAAAATACTCTTTATGGGCTCAAACAGTCACTGAGGGCATGGTTTGGAAGATTCACTAAGGTTATGACAAGGTTAGGGTACAAGCAAAGTCAAGGAGACCACACGTTGTTTGTAAAACACTCGAAGCCAGGGGGAGTAACAACACTATTAGTGTATGTGGATGACATCATAGTCACCGGAAATGATGAAGGAGAAATGCTAGAATTAAAGAAAAGGTTGCTGCAAGAATTTGACATTAAGGAGCTTGGTAAGTTGAAATACTTTCTAGGAATTGAGGTTGCATACTCAAAGCAAGGTATATTTATCTCACAATAGAAATATGTGCTGGATTTATTGAAGGAAACAGGAAAACTCGGCTACAAACCAATGGCCACCCCTATTGAGTTCAATCATAGGCTGAATGATACACCAAATGATTTTGCAGTAGACAAGGGAACCTATCAAAGGCTGGTTGGAAGGTTAATATACTTAACACATACAAGACCCAACATTGCCTTTGCTGTAAGTGTGGTGAGTCAATTTATGCACAACCCCAAGGAAGTACATCTCAAGGCTGTGTACAGAATCCTGCAGAACCTAAAAGGTAGTGCAAGAAGAGGAGTTTTATTTACAAAAAGAGAAAAGATTACTTTGGAGGCCTACACGGATGCAGATTATGCATGCACATTGGTGGACAGAAGATCAACTTCATGGTATTGAACTTTTGTGGGAGGCAACCTAGTTTCATGGAAGAGCAAAAAGCAGAATGTTGTGGCAAGGGCAAGTGCAGAATCAGAGTTTAGATCTATGGCAATAGGAATCTGTGAGTTATTGTGGTTGAAAATAGTTCTTAATGACTTAAGAATTAAGTGGGAAGGTCCAATGAGATTGTACTGTGATACTAAGTCTGCAATCAACATTGCACACAACCTAGTGCAGCATAACCAAACAAAACATGTAGAAGTTGATCGACACTTTATAAAAGAAAAGTTGGACTGCGGTCTAACATGCATGCCTTTCATCTCATCAAAGGAGCAAATAGCCGATGTTTTGACAAAAGGGCTGCCCAGCACAACCTTTGAAGACTTTTTTAGCAAGTTGGGAATGAAAGATATCCATTCACCAACTTGAAGGTGAGTGTCAGTTATTTAGGAATATCTTTAGAGATAATTAATTTATTTTAAATTAGAGAATTTCTAGGGATAATAATCTAATTATTTAGTAATATATTAATTAGTTATATTTTTGTATATATCCCTAATTTCTAGGCATTAGGAGAAATTCTTGTTATCTTTAATTGTACATATATATCCTTGTAACCTATTCAAAAATGATACAGCAGTTATTCAGAAAATAATGCATATCTTTCTTTCATTTTGAGAGGGAAGCAGTGAAAAAAGCTGAAACTACTAGTGTGGGCTTGCAATTAACTGTAAAGCTTAGACTACTATATGCTTGGAATAACTCTTCAGCTCATCTTTCCAAAAATAAGCTTCATCCACGCATACCACAAAACAAGTTAATGTAGAAAAACTGAGAGTAGAAGACAGTTTATATGCATAGTGAAGAAAAGTGATAGCACAGGACGTTTCATCATTGAGCAACTCATGGAAGAAAAGGTTGGATGCATAAAGTTCATACCAAGGGTGATCTTCCATCATAATCAACTTTGTTGGGATCTGCTCCAGAACTAATCAAATGTTTTAAAAGATAGAAATCCCCCTCATAGGCAGCACAATTAATCCTCATAGCCAGCTCCGTTTCATGATTCCTAATAGTCAGGCTGAAGTCTGATTCCAAAAGTTTATTTTGAAGACTGGAGTCTTTTCCCTGCAAGACAAATACATACGAAAGATGTATTATCAAGTCAATTTATTGCTGGGGATGAGAGAAAATTGACTATAAAATTTCTTTCAGTAAGAAGACTCTCATTATTTTTGTTCTTTCCAAACATATCACATGTCAAAACACATGGGTGATAGTAATTATTTCAAAACGGCCTAATTGTCTATCTCAACTCAGAAGTGCAGACCACAAGCTAACATTCAGATTTAGCCTTACTATATTATGTCTATCGGTGGCATCTAAAATAAAATGTAGCATAGACTTTATCAACAGCCATCATGGTTTTACTGGGAAGGCTGTCACATTCAAAGACATACCTCAAGAAGATTGTTGAAGATAACTCGACAATCTAAAAAGTATTTCTTCAGTGTTTCCATAAAGGATTGCTTATCAAGTCGTAAAACCTTGCAAAATTCATGGGCTCGAACCGTATAAGGTTGAGGCACATTGCAAAGAAAAGAAACCTCGCCAAAGGAACTATAGGTTTGAAATTGCTTAACTTGCTCTTCTCTCTCATCATCTTCCCCTCTTAGCTCATCCTATGGACAAGATAAAAGCAGTCAAGGAAAACTTGAAAAAGAGTTACAAAACTTACATCAGCACCTAGATGGTGTGTCCACATTTTTCAAACATGAAAAGCATGATAGTTAAAAGTAAAACATTTAAAATTTTAAAATGCTCTTCCATATATATATCTGTCAAGTAATATAATTGGATTAACATACACCTTCATGTTTCTGATTTTATATATCCATGTTTAACTGATTACACACATCTTTCTTATCAAAATATCCAAGACAAAATAACAAATGAGGATCATCTTTGCTCAATTGTTCTAGGCTCTTTCTCTAATCTACTTTTCAAGAAAAAATATTCTGATATGTTTTTATCTTCTATGACATCCTAAGTTGAGTCAGGAGCAGTCTGGGCTGCAGATAAAGGGTATTATTCTTATGTTTCTCTCTAGCCTCTATATTGTCAGTACCTTGTCCAAACAATAGAAAGAACCAGTGGCAGTTGTTCCCAATAATCGATATAACAAGTTACAAAGAAGTCAACTTAGGTTCAGAGGCTTTTCTAAACTCATTCCAAATATCATTTCTATTCAATATTAAACTTAAAAAATTCAAGCAGAACTATTCTTATAGCAAGGCAAGAATTATGAACTAGTGGAACTGTGAAGACACTATTCTACAAATAAATGCCAACCATATATAAAATATACCAAATGAAATGAGCTACCAGAATTCATACCAGCTCACCATGACATACAAAGTACATTTGATCTACTACATTTCCTTGCTCCATAATCACTTCTCCTGGGAGGAAAAACTCTTCATGAACTTTGATTGCCTGTAAAACCAGATGTTAAATAAATCATTTCCTAAAAATAAGGCCAAGCTTATATGCTACCCATGTTGTATAACTGAATGTAATGTATATGACACTGGTAAGTTTCAAAGAGCACACAAACTGATATCGAAATGCAAAAATTGCATATTCATTTTAAATAACTCCTCTATGGCCCAAAAGATTAATTAAGGCTTAGAGAACAATTTAAACAACTGTTCTCTCACTACTGTTCAACTTTCCATCATTATTATCCTTATGACATTTAATTACTATGGCGCAAATGAAAATTCGTTTCAATTAAGATTTACTTTGCAGTCTTAGCCATTACACATATAATATATTGTTCCTACATGGCTTTATTTTTTATTAATTATTAAGAATTCTAAATTGGTCACACGAAAAAGGATAGGGCTAGGAATTAGCACATTATAAAGAAAATTGGAGTAGAATCTATTATAAAAAGTTAGTAGAAACACGTTTAAGGAGGTTTGGTCATGTATAGAAGAGACTGTTAAAGGCTCTTGTACAAAGAGTTGATTAGAACCTCTACTTAATTGTTGACTAGCTTTATTAGGCCTAATTGGGCTTTTATTCTAATAGCGTGGTTATAGAAAACTTTTATTAGAATGAATATATAATTATTATACATTTTTTTCTGAAATTGGAATAGGGAATGATGTTTAAATTCCTTGTCTATATTTGTAAACCTACTATTGAGCAATACAAAAATATTCAGTCATTTAAAAATCTTCATGATATCGCACTATCCTAAAGTGAGTATCTTTTCTCCTTCCATAGCTCTAGGGTTCCTGTGTATATCTGAAAGGGGTTGAATTCTCCTCCTCTCTTCACTATCCACATCTTGGAGATCCAGTTTCCTCCCTCTCTTACTGTCACTACCCACGTAGAATCACCGCCCATCATCTAATCTGCCACTGCCTAAATTCCAATCATCTGTAGCTGCCCCACGTACCGCCCAAGCAGTTATGGACAGTTCTACATTTTTCTCAGATCCTGTCTGTTCCGCGCCATCGTTTGCCTCACCGTCACCACAATTGGAGAGCATCACCCCACCGGCAAAACCCACCAAATCCAATCCCTGTCCACCATTCCATGCGCAGCCACACGCCGATTTGAGCTTCTCTGGTTTTTTTTTTTTTTTGGCTATTCTCTATGTTTTAGCCTCTTTTCTCCTTGTGCCCTTTTTTTGGTGTTAATTCCTTACTATGGGGGACACCCAAACAGTAGAAAATACTTCACTTGCCCATATCTATACTGTTAAGTTGGATGAACCTGGTACCTATCTCGCTTAGTCAAGGGCATGTCTATTATACATCAAATCTCGAAAATTACTTGGCTATATTACTAGAGATACAAAACCTCCCGCTATTTCTGATGATACCTATGCTTAATGGGACTCTAAAAACTCCTTTGTTATGACATAACTGATGAATACTATACATCCCCGAATTTCTATTACTTGATACTGTCGAGAAATTCTAGACTTCAACCAAACGTACTTATTCTCACAAAGGAAATGATACCCAGGCATTCGAGATCAGGACAAAGATCCATGCCACTAAACAAAGAGAGATTACTGCAACTGACTATTATCTTGAATTGAGTGGGTTATGGCAGGAGTTAGATTACTGTTAAGATCTCCATGCCAAACGTATTGAGGATGCAATTTTGTTTCACCAGTTGATTTCTGTAAAGCAAAAGACTTGTAAATAATGCTTTGTATTTCATTCATTCAAAGAATAGGTATTTATACAGAAGGTAGTATGCTAACTAAGGAAGGAAATTAAATGGAATAATTCTCTATAATTGATTCCTAAGTTATAGCCTATAGTCATGCCTATTTAATTACAAATATATATAGCATATCTTTCATATCTGTAACGCTCCCCCTCAAGCTGGAGCATAGATGTTAATCATGCCCAACTTGTTGCAAAGATATTCCACTCAAGTACCATTTAGTGCTTTTGTGAATAAGTCTCCTAATTGTTCTCCTGTCTTCACATATCCAGTAGAAATTGAACCTTTTTGAATCTTTTCTCTAATAAAAAGGCAATCAACCTCAATATGTTTAGTCCGTCCATGATAAATTGGGTTGGAGGCAATGTGAAGAGCAGCTTGATTATCACACCAAAGTTTTGATGGTGTAGTGAATTCTAACCCAACTTCAGTTAACAAGTGATGTATCCACAGAATCTCACATGTAGATTGTGCCATAGCTCTGTATTCAGATTCTGCACTGGATCGAGAAACTACATTTTGCTTCTTACTCTTCCAACATACCAGGTTCCCAACAACAAAAACATAGTAGCCTGTAGTAGATC
The DNA here is from genome assembly GCA_031216115.1 of Senna siamea. Lineage (NCBI taxonomy): Eukaryota > Viridiplantae > Streptophyta > Magnoliopsida > Fabales > Fabaceae > Senna > Senna siamea. The sequence goes on along the minus strand of CM062363.1, from coordinate 19,346,270 downwards.
TTCTATCACACTTTAGTTCAGCCCAATCAGCATCTGAAAAGCATTCAATGCGATTGTGCCCGTGGTTACTATATAGTATGCCTAGTCCTGATACCCTTTCAAATAACACAAGATATGTTTCAGAGCTGCCCAATGTTTTACTATAGGAGCAAACTTGAATTAACTAACAATACTCACAACATAAGTAATATCCGGACAGGTCACTGTGAGGTAGTTTAACTTCTCTACTAACCTCCTGTACCACTCTGGATCATCAAACGGGTCACCATCATCCTTAGTAAGATGATCAATTGGAATTATTGGAGTTCTGCATGGCTTGATTCCCATCTTTCCTATTTCTGCAAGCAAGTCAAGAACATACTTTCTTTGCGACAAATAGGTCCCTTTCTTATTCCTCAGGACTTCTATTCCCAAAAAATACTTCAATTGACCTAGATCTTTAGTATGAAATTTGGTATGTAGAAAGGCCTTCAAAGAGGAAATTCCTGTATTATCATTTCCTGTAATAACGATGTCATCAACATAGACAACAAGAAGAATAATATCAACTTTGGTTTTTCTGTAGAACACAGAATGATCACATTTGCTTTTGTTCAAGCCAAACTCTTTAGCTACCTCATTAAATTTTCCAAACCACGCACAAGGGCTTTGTTTCAAGCCATACAGAGATTTCTTCAGATGACATACCTTCCCATACTCCCCCTGAGCAACAAACCCAAGAGGTTGCTCCATATATACTTCTTCTTGGAGATCACTATGAAGAAAAGCATTCTTGATATCCAACTAATGTAAAGGCCAATCATAGGAAGTAGCGAGAGAGATAAAAAGACAAACGGAGCTAAGTTTGGCAATAGTAGAAAAGGTATCAGAGTAGTCGATGCCATAAGTCTGGGCATACCCTTTAGCAACTAAGCGAGCCTTAAGCCAAGCCATCAAGCTATCAAGATTCATTTTAATTGCAAAAACTCATTTACACCCAACAACCCTTTTTCCATCAGGTAAAGCCACTAGATCCCAAGTATGATTTGCATCAAGAGCATTGAGCTCCTCAAGCATTGCTGCTGACTAGCCAGGATGGGAAAGAGCTTTTTTTATTGTTTTAGGTATGGAGACTGAATCTAAAGAAGCAATAAGAGAACTAAACACAGGGGATAAGTGGTTATATGATACAAAATTAGCAATGGGATAAGAAGATTGAGAACAAATGCATTCACGCTCACCTCTTTGAAGGCTGATAGGTAAATCCAGAACATTGAAGGGAGGATCAGATGACGAAAGAGGTGGTATAGGACCTGCATCATTATGAGTCTCTCGACGCCGAGAGTAAACTTGAACAATCAGTGGACAAGGTGCGAGAGGGATAATGAAGACTAGAAGAAATAGGACCATCATCAAGGCAGTCATCAAGAGGAATCGTCGCTCCTGAAGACTCAATAGGTGGGATTCTGTATATTAGCCAATCAATGTCATCTTCAGCATTCACAGGAATAGATTAGGGAGAGAAGAACGGTATCTGCTCTAAAAAGTTCACATCATAGGAGACCAAATACCGATTCAAATCAAGACAGTAGCATCTATAACCCTTTTGTAAATGAGAATACCCCAAGAAGACACACTGCAAAGCCTTAGCATCCAGTTTGGTCAAATGAGGTTGAACATCATGAACATAGCAAGTACTCCCAAAAATGTGAGGAGCAACAGGAAATAGCGATTTGTGTGTGGGAACAAAACAGTGTAAGGGATGTCACTGTGCAGAACTGTGGAGGGCATCCGAATGATTAAAAAACCATGGAGTGGATACTGCATCAACCTAAAAAGGTTTAAGAACTTGCTTTTCAAACATGAGAGCCCGAGCGGTCTCCAGAAGATGTCTATTCTTCCACTCAGCAACCCCATTTTGGGCAGAAGTATCCACACAAGAGGTCTGGTGAAGAATTCCATGTTCAAACACAAATTTTTTAAAAGAATCTAAGACAAATTCCCTGGCATTGTCACTGCGTAAGATCTGTACGAGTACATTAAACTGTGTTTTTATTTTAGCAAAAAAAAACAGAGAAGTGGGAAAGTACTTTAGAACAATGTTTCATAAAATAAATCTAAGTCAGGCGAGAGAAATCATCCACAAAAATAACAAAGTACTTGAAACCAAATTTAGATGGAACAAGGCAGGGTCCCCAAACATCCGAATGAACTAATTCAAAAACAAACTCAGCTCATTTGTTTATTCTAAAACTAAAAGAACTGCGATGGTGTTTTGTAAACTGACACGATTCACACTCCAATGAAGATACGTGATGAAATTAAGGACATAGTTACTTTAATGTGGATAAAGATGGATGGCCGAACTGACAGTAAGCTTGAAACGGAGAAGTAATACTTTAGCAAGTAGCCAACTTTGGTTCCCATGCATCCAGAACATATAGACCATCAGATACATGTCCTCTACCAATAATCCTCTTCGTCATAAGATCCTGAAAGACACAATCATCAGGGAAAATGAGATATAACAATTCAATTACTTAGTGAGTTTATTGACAAACATAAGGTTTAAAGCAAAATTAGGTAAACTCAATACAGAGAAAAGGGTGATGGACAGGGACGATGTAACAGTGCCAGACCCCTCAATGTGATAAGTGGAACCATCAGCTATGGTAACAGGGGAAGATGCCCTGTGAGACTGAAAACTAGAGAAGATAGTGGGGTTACCTGTCATATGGTCTGTGGCACCGGAATCAATGACCCACTTGTTTGATGAAGAAATAAGACATGTGTTACCTGACTCAGCAAGTGTGGCAACTTGATTAATCTCCTTAACGGATTCTCGAAATTGAGAAAATTTAGCGTACTCATTAGCTAAGATGTCACTATTTTCTCACCTAATGAAATTGAGGTGATGGCAATATTGGTCGTTTGAGCTCTATGATTATAGTTCTGTAATTTCTTACAGTACCTTTTTGTATGCCTCGATTCCTTACAATAGTGACAGATGAGATTACTGGTATCAAAGGGTTTGTTTGTTCCCTTATTACCATTCTTCCTTCCTGCATCATATCCTTCTCCTCCTTTAGCAACAAAGACACTGGCTTGTGGAGTAGAAGAAGTACTCTCAGAACATAGCACCCTACTAAAGACTTCTTGAAGGGAACTAATGTCTGAGCTGGAGAGAATTTGTGATTTAGCAGTTTCAAATTCAACAGGGAGTCCAGCTAAAAAACTCATGATTGCCATATGTTCTCGCTGGGCATACTGGGCTTTAATGTCAGTGCTGAGTGGTAAAAGGACATTTAATTCTTCATATATTCTTTTAAAGTCCATAAAGTAAGCAGTGAAAGTTTTATTCTCCTTCTCAGCCCGATAGAAAGCCCTACACACTTCATACATGTGATTAATGTTCCCTTTACCATAATACAAAAATTCCAGATAACTCATCAGTTCTTTCACAAATTCACAGTAATTGATAAGGCCAATGATATCATTTTCAATGGAATTCCTTATTTGTAAAAATAACCATGCATCATCCCTTAACCAGGTTTGTCTACTATTATCAGTCCGAGGTTTCTTTTCCAAGTGGTCATCCTTATCAACACTTCTTAAATAAACTCTAATTGTCTTACTCCACTCGAGATAATTAGAGCCATTGAGCTTATTTTCAATAATTTTGGACATTGCAGGAATTATTTATTCATCAAAGATACAAATACTTGGTTAAGTACAGTGAAAACTAAATACCTTATAGTATGCACTCAATTATTTTCAGCCAGTGAACTAGCAAATCAACAACTCCAAAATTCAACCAAAACAGATTGCAACACACCAAAATAGAGTGAAAGGATGCCAGAGATGTGTAAATCGAAGAACACACCAGAAATGCCAAAAACAAAAAAGGAGTGATAACGTTAAAATAGTGTGGAAAAAGAGGAGACCACACCAGAAATGTTGCTATCTCTGCCGAAAAGTGATTGGGTCAAGCCGGAATCACCACTACGACACTGGAAAAGCTACCTCACGGTCAAGTCGTCCCCCCACGTGCTCTCACATGCCAGGGCTTGAATTTGGAGCAAAATTGTTGTGGCAGCGTCGCGAATTCTCATTGGTGACTGGGGTTTGGCTGAACTTGTGACGGTGGAAGGTCCTAGGGCAATGGTGAGAGCTAATGGTCACTAGACACATGACCCAAAGACTAAAGAGCGATTAAAACGAAAGCAGATCAAAGAACACAATAGGAAAAGAAGAAACCTTGCTTTGATACCATGTAAAGCAAAAGACTTGTGAATAATGCTTTGTATTTCATTCATTCAGAGAATAGGTATTTATATAGAAGGTAGTATGCTAACTAAGGAAGAAAAATAAACGGAATAATTCTTTATAATTGATTTCTAAGTTATAGCCTATAATCATACCTATTTAATTACAAATATATACAGCATATCTTTCATATATGTAAAATTTCAAAAGAGAGGATTTATGATTTTCTGACTAGTTTGAATCTAGAATATAATCAGATCAGAGTTCAGATTCTGGGAAAATTTTTTCTACCTTCTGTTGAGGATGCTTTCTCCTATATCGTATAGGAAGAAAGTCGACGCAGTGTCATGCTTTATCAAGCACCAATTGAGAAGTCTGGTTTGACCGTCTCCCATTAGAAACCCAAGGCCACCACCTCTAATGAAGATCACCTGCAGTGTGATTACTTTGGTAAGCCAAGGCATACCAAGGAGACTTATTGAAAGATACATGGTCAGCTGACTTGAGACCGTGGAGGTAAACAAGTCACTTATGACTGATACTGTTGAGCCACCCAAGGATGCAGATTCAGGAGCCTCTCTCTCTTCTAATGAAATTCAACACCTCCATCGTCTCCTAACCAAGCTTGACCCCTCTGCAACTAGCACTTCTAATTATGTGCACTCAGGTATGGCTTTTACTGCTCATTCTCCCTCTTGGATTGTTGATTCTGGTGCAAATAGACATATGACCGGCTCTTCTAAAAGCTTGTCCAACTACTTTTCATGTCCTAAATAGGAGAATATTCGAATAACCAATAGGTTTGTATCTTCTATTTATGGGACAGGTTCTGGGGTTTGTACACCTGATATTACACTCATCTGTGTTTCATGTACCTGAGTTTTCTATTAATCTCTTATCTGTCAGTTCCATCACCAAATATCTAAATTGTAAAATTGTGTTATTTCCCGATCATTGTGTCTTTCAAGATCTTCACATAGGGAGGAAGATTGGCAGTGGTAGGTTGTGTGATGGCTTGTACGTGATAGATGGTGTTCGAGACTCAGGATAGGCCCTTCTTAGAGTTAATAAAGATGTCAATCACGAAATAATCCAATGGCATAGGCAATTGGGACATCCATCGTTTTTTGTTTTAAAGAAACTTTTTCCCAATTTGTTTTCAAATCTTAATATTGAAACCTTATTTTGTGATGCTTGTGAATTGGCCAAGCATACTCGAACCTCTTATCTTTTGAGTAATAATAAAAGTTCAATTCCTTTTATGATTATTTATTCTGATGTCTAGGTCCTACTCAAACTATTTCTTTGTCTAGTTGTCGATGGTTTGTTACTTTTATTGACTGTTGTACCTATACCATTTGGGTTTATTTACTAAAGTCAAAAAACTGAAGTTTTTTCTTACTTTCATTCCTTCCATAAAATGGTCTGTACTTAATTTAATGCTAAGATAAAAATCTTAAGAATTGACAATGGCACTGAATACATGAATAAACACTTTAAGACTTACTTGAAAAATTTTGGAATTATCCATCAAACCAGTTGTCCTTCTGAAAGGAAACATAGACACCTATTAGAAGTGGCTCAATCCCTCATGTTCACCATGCACTTACCAAAGCCTTATTGGTGGATGTTATTTTAGCTACTACATACCTTATAAATCACATATCTCAAATCCTTAATTTTCAGAGTCCTCTTGAAGTTTTAAAAGGTCAAAGAGACTATGTTATCCCACCCAAAGTATTTGGTTGTGTCTGTTTTGTTCATACCAAGAATACTAGAAAACTTAATTCTAGAACCCTTAAATGTGTCTTTATAAGGTATTCCCTTACTCATAAAAGTTACAAATGTTATCATCCTTCTTCCAAAAAAACCTTTGTTAGTATGGATGTTACCTTTCAAGAAATTGAACCCTACTTTAGCACACCCTTATCACCTCTTCAGGGGGAGTTTAATAAAGTAGAAAAGGTGATGCTCCTTGATCTAGAAGACATAAGAAAGAATATAGTTCAGGGGGAGATTGTTGAGAGATTAGAGAGATTGGACAGACCTGACTTGTTGACATACTCAAGGAGGAACCGCTAGACAAAGCTGAAGAAGCCATCGTACAATCTGTCGAATCTTTTGAATCCTCCTTCACTGGTGAGTTATCTATATTCCTTAATGATTTAGATTTATCTATTGCTCACAGAAAAGGAGTCAGATCTTGTACCAAACATTCTATGTCTAATTTTGTTTCTTATGACTCCTTGTCCCCATCATATAAAACTTTTGCTTTGTTTATTTCCTCTGTGTCTATTCCACAGAATTGGAAGGAAGCTATTACTAATCCCAAGTGGAAGCAAGCGATGATTGAAAAAATGAAGGCCTTGTCCAAGAATGAGACTTGAGCCTTGGTTCCTCCTCCACCAGATAAGAAATTGGTGGGTTGCAAATGAGTATTCCCTGTGAAACATAAAGCTGATGGTTCGATAGAACAGTTCAAAACTAGACTTGTGGTCAAAGAGTTCACACAAACTTATTGAGTAGATTATCAGGAGACCTTTGCTTCGATTGCAAAAATGAACTCCATTAGAATTTTGTTATCTTGTACAGCTAATCTCGATTGAGACTTGCACCAATTTGATGTCAAGAATGCATTTCTTCATGGAGACTTGGAAGAAGAAGTGTATATGGAGATCCCACTTGGGTTTAATAATGAACAGAGTCGAGGAAAGGTGTGTAAACTGAAGAAGGCTCTATACAAATTGAAATTGCCCCCAAGAGCTTGGTTTGACAAATTCAATAATGCCATGGTTTCTTTTGGCTATCACCAAAACGATGCTGACCATACCCTCTTCATAAGACATCAAAAAGGCAAAGTCACTCTTCTCATCATCTATGTTAATGATACAGTATTGACTGGAGATGATAAAGAAGAGACGTCCCAACTGAAGAAGCTATTGTCACAAGAATTTGAGGTCAAAAATCTCGGTAAACTACAATACTTCTTAGGAATTGAGGTTGCTAAATCAGATAGAGGAATCTTCATTTCACAAAGGAAGTATATTCCAGATCTCTTAGAAGAGACTAGTATGTCAGGGTGCAAACTCACAGAATCCCCTATTGAGAGTAATCATAAACTACAATCAGGGGTTGGGAAGTCAGTTGATAAGGAGAGATATCAGAGGTTGGTTGAAAAACTTATTTACCTCTCTCACACTAGACCAGACATAGTCTATGCGGTTAGTCTAGTCAATCAGTTCATGCATGACCCTCGAGAATCCCATATGCAGGCTATCTTTCGCATCTTACAGTATATAAAGTCTAACCCAAAGAAAGGATTACTTTTTTCCAAACATGGTCACCTCCAGATAGAAGCCTTTATAGATGCAGATTGGGCCGGATCACTAGATGATAGAAGATTTACATCTAGATACCGTAAGCTTGTAGGAGGAAACTTGGTTACTTGGAGAAGTAAGAAGCAAAGTATCGTTGCTAGATCCAGTGCAGAAGCTGAATACAGAGTTATGGCTCAGGGAGTTTATGAACTTATGTGGGCACAAAAGCTATTAGAAGAACTGAGGCTACTGGAAAAAGAGAAGTTGTCCTTGTATTGTGATAACAAGGCTGACATTAGTATAATTCATAATCTAATTCAGCATAATTGAACAAAACACATTAAAATTGACAGACACTTTATCAAAGATAAAGTTACTAGTGGAATACTTTACTGGTGGAATACTAAACCTGATTTATATGACATCACAAAAGCAGCTTACTGATGTATTTACCAAAGGTCTCAGCAAACAAATGTTTCACACACTCGTTTGCAAGTTGGGCATATGTGACATCTTTGCATCAACTTGAGGGGAAGTGTTAACTAGCTTTATTAGGCTTATTGGGCCTAATTAGGCTTTTATTTATTCTGTAATGATTGTATCTTAATTACCTTCTCAATCCTAGAATAGGGAATGGGGTATAAGTTAATTGTCCATATATTTGTAACATACGATTGAATAATACAAGCAAATATTCAGTTAATTAAAATCTTCAAGGAGCTTGGAGAGATTGGACAGACCTATTATCTTGTGCAGCTAATCTCAATTGGGACTTGCACCAATTTGATGTGAAGAATGCATTTCTTCATAGAGACTTGGAAGAGGAATTGTATATGAAAATCCCACCTGGGTTTCATAATGAACAGAGTTAAGGGAAGGTGTGTAAACTGAAGAAGGCTCTATACGGACTGAAACAGGGCCCAAGAACGTGGTTTGACAAATTCAGTAATGTCATGGTTTTCTTCGGCTATCAATAAAGCAATGTTGACCATACCCTCTTCATAAGACATCAAAAGGGCAAACTCACTCTTCTCATAGTCTATGTTGATGATATAGTATTGACTAGAGATGATAAAGAAGAGATGTCCCAACTGAAGAAGCTATTAGTACAGGAATTTGAAATCAAAAATCTCAGTAAACTATAGTACTTCTTGGAAATTGAGGTTGCTAGATCAGAGAGAGGAATCTTCATTTCTCAAAGAAAGTACATTCTGGATCTTTTAGAAGAGACTGGCATGTCAAGGTGCAAACTGGTAAAATCCCCTATTGAGAGTAATCACAAACTACAATTAAGAGTTGGGAAGTCAGTTGATAAGGAGAGATATCAGAGGTTGGTCGGGAAACTTATTTACCTCTCTCACACTAGACTAGACATAGCTTACACAGTGCCATATGCAAGCTGCCTTTTGCACCTTGTAGTATCTAAAGTCTAGGCCAAGGCAATGATTGCTTTTCTCCAAACATAGTCACCTCCAGATAGAAGCCTTTACAAAAGCAGATTGGGCCAAATCACTAGATGATAGAAGATCTACATCCGAATATTGTACGCTTATAGGAGAAAACTTAGTTACTTGGAGAAATAAGAAGCAAAGTGTTGTTGCTAGATCTAGTGCAAAAGTTGAATACAGTGCTATGACACAGGGAGTTTGTGAACTTCTGTGAGTACAAAAGATATTAGATAAACTGAGGTTGTTGGACAAGGAGTTGTCCTTGTATTGTAATAACACGACTGCCATTAGTATAGCTCATAATCTAGTTCAACATGATCGAACAAAACACATTAAAAATGACAGGCACTTTATCAAAGAGAAGGTTACCAGTAGAATACTAAGCCTAGTTTGTGTAACATCAGAAAAGCAGCTTGGCGATGTATTTACCAAATGTCTCAACAAACAAATGTTTCACAAGCTCGTTTGCAAGTTAGGCATGTGTGACATCTTTTCACCAACTTTAGGGAGTGTGTTTACTAGCTTTATTGGGCCTAAGTGAGTTTTTATTCATATAGCGTGATTATAGGAAACCTTTATTAGGGTGAATATGTAATTATTGTATTTTTATTTTTTTTCGAAATTAGAATAAGAAATGGTGTATAAATTTATTGTCCATATTTGTAAACCTACTATTGAACAATACAAAAATATTCAACTAAAAATCTTCATTAATAAGAAGTGCCTCCACTTGAAAAGAGGGGGTGTCTCCACTTGTGAATGGGAGGTGACTCCACTTGAAAAGAAGAGATTCCTCCACTTATGAAGAGGAGGCACCTCTATTAACTAAAATAAGATGCTCCCACTAATTAGAAAGTGTCAGCTAGATAAGCAAGCCCTAACTCCTCCATCTAAGAACACCTCAGTTAAACATCGTTCAAACAATAAATATAAGATCTCTCATATGCCTAGCTATGTGGTACCTTGGCCAAGAGTGTCATGCTTTAGTCTCTTACACATCTCATGGTCTTTGGCATCTAGTTCTAGTACAACTCCTAATGATAAATCTTGCTAGCCCAAGTCCTAAGTCCTCTTGGCAATGAACTAAGATACTTGACTCTTCTCCTTTTATGAAGTATGTGTGATGGGGTCATGACTACTTATGTCATCATTCAAAGTTAACATAGAGCTAACTTGAGAAGAATCACACCAAGGTTACTTTGACTTTGCCAGAAAGCAACATTTTCAAATTGGATTGGATTTGGTGTAGGCCAAGTGTCATCTAGGGAGCCTAATTCAAACAAGGTTAGGAATATTGTGAAGGAGTTATTCTCATTCTCCTTCCCTCAAAAACAGTTGTAAGAAGTGGCTTAGTAAAAGAAAAATGAAGTTACCTTCGTGCTGAGGCACGAACACTCTAAATAAGCCAAGTAAAGGTTTAATACTTACAAATAAAGTAGTTCAATTTGGGCTCAATCCCTTCCCTCTAGCCTTATTGAAGAGCTAAAATCCTAGTGTTAACAAGCCATAACCTTAGGAGTCAGCAACCTAATGCTTACCTCTATTTACTTCACGTGCATCAACCACCCATGATCTCCCACTTCTTGTGATTATTGCTCACTACTTGACTCCACTACCTCTATTTACTAATTTTGCATGTAGTTACCCATGTTCTCAAAAATGCTCTACTAGTTAATAATTGACTACTTTTACCTCTCACTATAAATAAACCCCCTATCAACATTTTACAAATATAGACAGACTCAGACTCACAAAGAAATACAAGAGATAGAGACCTCTAAACACTCTCAAAACTCAAAATTCCCCAATGCCTTTTGCAAACTTCAGCATTTCCTCAACTTTATTTGAGCTTAATGGGAACATAGTTTCATTTACTAACATTTTAAGCACTCTTGTCTTATTCAGGTGTTTTCCCAAAGTGCTTCGCTTCTCCCTTCCCCTTCCACTCGAAAAGAATCTTCATATTGGTGGTAAAACATGTTCTCAGGTGTCCTTGAGATAGTTTCTTTGAAAACTTTCCTAGCTCGTGTTTATTTCTATTGACTTTGATAACTTAATACTCTTATCAAACTACTGAAACATGTGGTGTAGTACATTTGAAAATTTAAAAGAAAAGAAAATCAATAATGATACCAAAAAAACTATATGGATAAGATTCTTAATTGTGCTAAGTACTTGCAGTAACTTATACCTAACAAGTAAGCTGCCAATCAAAAAATAAAAACACTATCAACTACCAAATTAGAGACTTTTGAGATTTTTTTCCTATAAAGTTATTTCCATAGCTTTAAGAATAGAAGTTGGTAATTCAAAAATTCAATATTGGAAGTTAAAACACTTACTGATACCACAAGAATTCAAGATGTATATAATAAAATCTAAGATTTTCAACTAATCTATTCTAATCCATGATACTAACAAGTTAAGAATATCTTACAATCTGCTTAATGAAACCAGAAGAGCATCCCTTGAAAAGATGAACTTTCTGAATGAACTGCTCATACAAATTCACTGAAATCTGCAAATAAGCATAAATAATCACAAAAAAATAACGGGTAAATAATAAATGACAAACAATAATGACATCTCAGTACCAAAACAAACCAACAGATGATTTAGTTCTCTCTTTGCTCATATTAATAAATTTCTAATCTGAGAAAGTCTAGCATGCATCGAATGGAAGTTATATAGCAATTACATAACCAATCATTTTCAGGGTATGAGAACCACATGTCGCAATTGAGATGATAAAACAGTTGGCTCAACGGTTAACTTTTTTCAACACCAGAGTTTTGGGTGTGAAACCATCTGTAACAAAGTTCTTCAGAGAGGGAAAAAAACATGCAGAATTTTGACCAATATATTAAAAACACAGTGATAGATTCTGAAACCATAGTCTATATTCAAGAAAAATCAGTAAGGATAAGTCCATGACAAACAAGAACAAGGAACGCGCTCAAAACATATGCAGCCAATTTCTCTATTAATTGAGACAAATTCATGTGCCAATACCTTTGTGCGAATAGCAGCTGGAACATCCTCAACAATGGTAGCCTCCATGTAGCTGCGGTGATACTGTAAGCGCAAATGCCCTTTAATTTCCTTACAAATCTGCTTGTCCAAATTATTTTTATTCATATACTTGATAAGTTCAGTCATTTTATCCCTAAATTTCTCTGTTTTTGATCCTTTCACGATTAATGCTGTCATGTTACCAAGAAGATAAGCACCCAAAATCATGTCAGAGGAAACAAAAATCATGACAAATATCATTTCCCTGACATTGACTGCATGAATATCACCATAGCCTGCAATATAACATGAAACATTTCTTCAGTGCACTTTCACCACCTAGGCGCCTGATGGTGTAAATGTGCATAAATAATGAATGAGCACAGACACACAAATACCATGCACAAACAAAAATCATCAACTGTACTAGGTGATCTAGTCATAAGAACTGAAAACAAACTGTTATCAAAGGACTAGATTCAATTAAAACAAATGACCACGAGAAGTCAACACAAATATCATTATATTCAAAGGCCACCTCTTACAATACACTACACTACACTAGGGTGTGGCCCATGCAATGCATGGGATTTATTAAAAGGAATAAGGGAGGAAATTTTTTTTTTAATTATTAAAACGTGTTCTTAAGAAGAAAGCCTTCAACAAAATTAGCATTGTGCCAATGGTGAGAATCATTAATATATAGACATTGTATATCTTCAATTTTAAATACTTCTCAAATCTTTAAATTTCTTATCATATCAATTTAATTACTTGTAGAAAAAATCGTAAAAAAGGTTGATTTGTCAACTTGTGACTTTCTGGCATCAAGACCAATCACTATTAATTAGTAGCCAGCATGTTTAAACCATTCATTATGTAGCACATCACCATCCATACTCCAACTTTTCGACATGTAAAATCATAAATATGGTCTTAGTTGGTCTATCAATATGAAGAAAATGAAAATTAAGGAAACTCACTACTCACTAGGTGAAAGGTTTTAAATGCATTCAAAGTAAATTTCATAGAATAATATTTGTCTTCGGGAGGAAAAAAGATCAACTTCCCAAGTCCCTACACATTCATGGGTGAGACTAATAGCCAGTAGCCACTTAATCAGTGCTTGAATTATAAAGCTAAGTACACTGTTATTAACCTGCAATCTCCTGCCACACAGCTACCATTTAAATAATTCAAATAAACTTCCATCAGGCATTCAACAAATGATTGCAACAACCCCGAGAACAAAAAAAAAAAAAAGAGAGACAAAATAAATCTCAGAAAGAGATAGAGAGGTTACAATATTAATGTTTCCTATAAATTTTATAAACAAATATATCAAGAATCTTACCAACAGTTACCATGGTCACAATTGCAAAGTAGAGTGATGTCACATAACGCCTCCAAAGACTAATATGTCGAAAGTCAGAATAGCTGTAGTCACCCATCTTCAAGCTGCCTATCCATGTATAACGTTCCTTAGAGGGGGGCATAGTGGTAGCTAGATAGTAGAAGATGCAAGCAATCGTATGTGTGCAATAGAGTTCAACAACTAGAAGTTTCACAATTCTAGTAAAAAGGTAATTGATCCTAATATCTCTCTCCAGCCTGTCAAAGAACTCAATCACTCTGCATGCTCGGCTTAGCCTAATCCATAGAAGATACCTGACTGGCTCTTTCCTTCCAGTAGCCTGACAAGAGAAGCAAATTTATAATAATAATAATATACACACAGATATGGTAAAGTCACCCAAGGCATGCTCAAGAGAATTCATGACAACATACATTAAGCAGATCTTTCACAGTTAAAACCATCCTTAGGAACTTTAGCTGACATGGCATCTGGGTATGCTCATCTGAGCACCTTCAACTTTGATCACAGTAATTATTAGGCCAAGCATGTAAGGCCTCATTCAAAGATGCCATGACATAATATAAAAAAGACTTTGATAATTAAAACCATGCTTACAAACTCTAAATCAAGTTAAGGAGAGCTCCTTTACTGAATTCTTATTTTACCATAGTAAAAAGTTACAGAATCTCATACAAAAAACAATAAGAATAAAAATAATTTTAGTACTAAAGAAACATGTAATGCTCTTATCGGAAATGCATAAGCTTCGACTCCAATTCTTTTAAGTTAAATGAATTTCCAAAATGAAGCAAATCCACCAAACTAAAACCGAAACAATATAGCATAAACAGAGAGAAATCACCTTGTAAATATAATCCCACGGGAGACAACTCAGAATGTCAAGTGTGAACCGAGACTTCAAGTACCTAGAGTTGAAATAGCAATCGACAACAACCGAATTCAGGAAAATAGATAACCAATAAGAAAAATGAATTACGAAATGGGAATAGAGCAATAAGAACGGAATGTACCTCGAGGCAACTTGACGACGATTGTAGACCCAGGAATGAGAGTGGGTGTCACGATAAGCAACGAAAAATCGGACAAAGATGTCAATGAGGAAGGCAATCTGGCCGGCAATGTCAAGGAGGAAGATATCCTCCGGCAAGCCTCTGAAGAAGCCGAACTCCATGGGAGTGAAGAAAGAAGAGTAGATTGCCCATATCAAAATGAAATGCTTCCACACAGTGTACCACCTGCAATTTTTCCAACAACGCCATTACCGAGAAAAGCTTTTTTTCTTTTTTGTCATGACAAAAATAATTTTAAAATAACTACCTCTTAATTTATTTTCTGCTAAGAATAATTATTTTTTTAATATAACATTCAATTAAATATAATTTAATTTAAATTTTAACTATGATGACAACTTGTTAATTAATTTACTTTTTCTTAATATATAAAACTTTATTAAAATTAGGGTATATAAGCTATGGGCGCAAGGCCATTTTATTTTTGAATATCAAATTAAAAAATAACTTTCAAGGGTTATATTTTATTAATTTACTCTCTATTATAAACAATTAATTTTTTATTATTCTTTATATATTTATTTTTTAATTAAAATAAAGTATGTGAAATAAAATTTTTTAAAAAAATAATTATTTATAAAAAATAAGTTATATAAATTATATATATATATATTAGCTAGAGAATTTGAGTTTAAGTTTTTTCTATATATAAACAAAAGAGAATTTAAAATTAAAACCTCTTGTAATTACAATATTTTTTGTCAATTCTTCAATATATCATTTTTTTATTAGGAAAAAATTTAACCCTTAAGTGGTATTTAATTAATCGAAATTTTATAAAAATAAAAGAGATATGAACTCCTTAATTGTGTAGTAAAATATAATAATAGCATTTATGCATGAAATAGAAGAAAGACGAGAGAGAGAAGTTAGAAAGCAAACCAGTTGTGGGGATGAATGCCAAAGTTCCGACGAGGATGAGTAGAGCTTCTGCCATGTCTCCGACATAAACTCAAACAACGTTGTTCTTCATCTTCTACGTTGTTGTTGTCTTCTCCACTCGTTCTCCTAATTCCTCTGTGCATGCTCATGTTCTATCCAAACACTTCTAAAACAATATGATAATATATAATATTAATATATATATATATATATATATATATATATTATATGTGTGTTCCACCACAAAGCTGAATTCAAGTGCAGAGGAGAATGAAGGCGTAATTAATTAATTTCCATGCCTAAAGTTCTCTCTCTTTCTCTTGAAAGCTAGCTTTAATTATCAGAACCTTCAACAGCTTTTGTTTAGTGGCGACAAAGAGAACCATGACTTCAACTTTGCATTTTACATTATTAGAGAATCATTTTCTCTTTTATCTTCACTATATTCTCTGTGTTTTGTTCTAATCATTGTTACTACTTAATTATCACCTAATTATAATTATTACTATTTAATTTCCCTTGTTAATCATTATCCAAAACGTTATTAATAAATTAATCATATAACAGTTAGTTAAAACTTAAAATTAGTTTCCATTCCTATTTAAAAATTATTATTCAACTTGTCATCATCAAAAAATGATGGGGAATTTCAAAAAAAGAAATAACAAGATATTGCTGGTAAATAAAATATTAGTGGCATTTATCAGCTATTCTTGTATTCGAAAGGAAACGCTACATATGTTTTACAAGAAATTAAGAAATAAATAAAATTACATCCTAAATAATTACTACCTAATGATAATTTCTTTGCAATGGTCAATTTTTTTGGTTTTTATATATGCTAATTATATATACTACGCTTCATTCATATAATTCTTTTTATCAAACTTTTTTTTAATCACAAGTTACATATAATCATAATTCATTGCACCTTTACATATTACCCTTGTTTATAGTGTAACAAGAAAATAAACACATAATTATTTGTCAAATCTTCTTTAAAAGCAAAGTGATATATATGCTAATGTTTACTAAAAATAAAAAAAAAACCCCAAAATAGAGAAAATCACACAAGGTTATTTATAAAAATTAATAATATGAAATTATATACAATCATATCTTTTATAAAATAATAATTAAAATTACAATTTTAAATTACAGTTCTATCAAAAATTAATAATAAAAATTAGTTAAGATATAGAAAATAAAATATAATAAATAAATATTGGATAAAACAGGTTACCCTTCTTAAACCAGTCAAACCCCATAAGTTAAGCAAATAGGCTACTATTTTATATTGTTACCAACCTAATTACATTTTTGCTTAGTTAAATCATCTTGAAAAAAAAATAAATTAAATTTTATTTTTTTCGAATCAAAAATTTTTTAAATCAAATTTAATTATATAAAATTAAACATGAAAATAAATATATCAAATAACTATTAATATAATTTAAATATAACGTGTTTTCTATATAATTTTTTAACATCTTTTTGTAATATATTAAATTATTTAATATATAAATATATGTATTGATAAAAATATTTATATTAATATATATATATATATATATATATTTATATATGTTTTTGAAGTGTTATGATCAACAGTAGTGCTCAAAGTTATATGTTATAGCACATATGGATAAAATAAATTATAAATTAGAATATAAAAAAGATGTCAGAGAATTATACAACCTTTGACTATTTTTTTTTATTAAATTTAGGGTATAATAAAAATTATTATAATTTTTCAAATTAAAATTTAAAGAAATTTTTAACATGCATACCAAGTCACTAATTTTTGACCATATATATATATATATATATATATATATATTATATATTATAAAGTAAATAGGTTTGGTAAAATTATAAATGTTTAGTAAAATTATACTTCCCACCTCTTTAGTTTTAAAAATTATATTTATTATCCCTGAGATTTGATACAATGTTACACCAAATCTCCCATCTAATTTATTTTATGTTAATAAAGTGAGTATTTTACACAATATGTGATCATTTCAAAATAATAAAATTATTTAATTATATATCTTTTATTGTTATATAAAAAATTTCATGCTGAGGCTTAGTATAAAATTAACTACATTTATTGTTATATGAAAAATAAGATTACAATCTTATTTTGTATAGTTGAAAGTTATTTTTATTGACAAAAAATAAATTAGAGGAGAGATAAGTATAATTTTTTAAAATAAAAAGATAATAAATATAATTTAGTCAAAACTCAAGGGAGATAGATGTTTTACTCTATATTATATGAATTTAGGGCCTTTTAGTCTCTTTGGTCTCCTAAAATACATAATATATAATATAAATGTTCAGGTTTGATAAATGTGAGAGCGATAAATTAAATAATTATTCACATCTTATTTTTATTAAATTTCAAAAATAATTTTTAAAAAATTGGCATGCATGCCAAGCCTACATTTTGAATATTTGGATTCTTTAATCTTCTAAATCATATAATATATAATATAGATATATGATAAAGTGAGTATTTAACTTTATACTTTTTCTTATATTTAAAATTAAATTTTAACATTATTAACATACACAGAATATATATCAAGCTATTAGTATAAATCAGAACTGCAATTGACGTACCAACTTGTATAATTGGATTGGCTCGAATAGAGTAAACAATTTTGGTTCGGCATGATGAAAATTCTTTTGTCAATTCGAATCTTTTTGACCCCACCCACTAATCCAATTATTTCTCTCTCCTTTCTTACTAAATGAAATTGTGCGTTTCATTGCTTTTAGATGTACACACACATTATATAATAATACTATTTTTAATAGGTTAGTTATAAATATCTTTTTCAAGAGAAATTTGTATATATTTTTATTTTAAGTTCAAACATATATATATATATATATAAACTCATGCATTAACACATACACATATATATATAAAAATTTATATATATATATATATACGCACATTTGTCTTATGAACATATACATATAGTTATTACAAATACCTATAACTATTTATATTATTATAGCTATTAATCGAAAAATAAGATGTAGTAGCAGTTATTTTGACTTTATATAGTAACAAATTTTACTATGCACAAAATTTATTCATAACAAACAATTATTTTAACTATATAGCAGTAGTTTTCAGTTTTCACTACTTCTACCATAAAATAAGTTTATACCAATAGCTGGTAAATCTGTTAGTATAACTTATCTTGATAAGGATATAGTAATGATCTGAGATTTAGTAGCAGCAATTGTGATTGGTATAACAATTTTTATTAGTTTTGCCAATAGTTTTAACTATATATATATATAAATATATATATAGTATAAACTTTTTATTCTAGTAACGATTAAGTTTAAAGCTTAGAATTTAGAGTTTAAAATTTAAAATATATATTATAACGTCTCTTAACTCTTTTAGTTATTAATATTATAAAATATATATTATATAAAATAAAATATAAAATAATAAAAAATAATAAAAATAAAATATATTATAACGTCTCTTAACTTCTCATTATTTTAAAAATTAAAAAAACAACGTATACTTTTATACATATTAAACATTTATGTATAAATAAATCAAATTCAGTCAAACAATCAATTCATTGCTCACTCTAGTGATTATTACTTCATTTAGAGAATTAGGACGTCTTTCCCGTCGCTTTATTTTTTATTTTTTTATCTCTGACGACCAATATTCTTGTATAAGCATAAAGTTAGGGCACAAGTGAAGAGACTTCACCACGAATCTATGCTCGAATAAAAGCGCCGATATGGCAATTCCCAAATCTACACGTTTCGGTTTAGCGGAAATTATTCTTTTGAAAAAGCTAAGTTTAATAAGGACCTTTCATCCACTCTATATTCACCAGTTCCATCCTATACTACATTCTTTTCATTCAAATCCTTCATGATTATATGTCTAATCTATCTACATATTATAGTTTTGGGAGTTATTAGTGACCAAAATTATATATTAATACTATTAATTTTACATGAAAAAATTTAATTTAGAATATGTTGTAACTCAATTTTTTTTCATAACTCTTAACTCTCTTTTATATTTATATTATCTATAGTATAATAAATTTAGAATTTTATGATTATTGATATTTAAAATTATATATTATCTCATATAAAATAAAATATAATTTCAAGAAACATATTATGTAAAGATAGTATTTAAACTCAGACTAGTCATTAACTCGATCGAAGGTTCGAGTCACCAAGTAATGTAAATCCGAGTAATTAATTAAAAATTAGTTAAATTGATTATATATATAATTAAAAATTCAAACAATAAACCTTTTTATTTTAAAATTGTATATATTAATATTGAATAAAAATAGCAAATCATAACTAATTTACAAAGAAGTAAATAATAGTATCTAATCATATATATGTCATAACAAGTAATTATTAAAGCCTTTTAAAATTTTTATATTAATTATGCATTATATTATTATTATTAGTGAATTTAGAAAAAAAAAAAAGAGATGTATTTTCCTCCATTAGAAATTAACAAGATAAAGAATCTAAAAATAATTTTTTCCAACAATTATTTTTTCCTGAACTTTCCAAAGCTTAGATTATAAACACTACAAGAAAAGAATAAACTTGCTATTTATATTTTAGTTGGAAAATAAGAAAGTGGAGCTGGAATTTAATTTTTGCGATTACTTAATGACTACAAAAAGTAAATACAATAATTTTCTTCACTTTTTTTTATTCTTTTACTACATAGTGACTAACCATATTTTCAACTAAGTTTTTTATCTAAGATTTAGTTAGAAATAAATATTACTAAACTATACTTTTCAACTCAAGTTTTTATCTGAAATTCAATTAAAAATAAATATTATTAAATTATACAAAGTACATCATCGCTAATACAAGTATGCACATCTACTACATGTTTTCTTGATAACTGTTACACGTCACTGATGCAAATTGTTAGAATACACAGGTAGAGTCATCTAGAAGACTCTACAGCTGTCAGATTGTTAGGAGTTAATTATTCCGTTGAAGAAGGTTCTCATGCATCTACTTAGTCATGCACTTGTTTATGAATGTATATGTCTGTATCTATCAGAAAGTAATATATTGAATACAATTCATTCTTTAGTTTTCCTTTTCCCCTCTTTCTTTGTTTGGTGGAGATCTCAATAGCAATCAACTTTAATAAAAATTTTCTTTTTTTAATATTTTGAATTTCCAACTAATATTCAGCTGAAAATGAGATATTTATATTAAAAAAATTCATTCGATTGCATATATAAGAAAAAATTTATAAATACCGTATTGCTTTCTTTTATATATATATATATATATATATATATATATATATGGATTGGAAAGGAAAAGGAAAAAAATATAGTCAGTGACATAATAAAACATTAGGATAAAATATTTATGAAAAAAAAAATTAGGATAACATTAAAAAGAAAATAAAGCAAAACAATATAATAATAAAATATTTAACCTCAATTTATTTCCATAAAAATGGTGTAGAGAGGAAAAATAATAACACCTAAAATATATATATGTTGTAACACTTAAAATTATATGCTAAAAAAATTATTCAAGTATATCTTTTTATCAACAAATAATCAACCTAATGATTATAATATAACACTGAACAAGAAAACCTAAGAAAGAGACGACAATTATTTGTTAGAAATAAAAAAAGAGTAAAAAATAAATGTTAATTAGTATATAAAGTACAATGAAAATGAAAAAAATATACTAACCAAGCAACATTCCAAAAATTTTTTGTCAAAGAGATGACCATTTTTTTTACTGAAATTGAAAAAAGGTGAAAAAAAATTAAAATGTTAGTACATTAAAAAGAAACTATTTTTTTAGAAAATCAATAAATAATATAATAACTAAGCAAGATTCTAGCAAGAGATTGAAGATGAGTACATATATACAATACAAGTGTATACCACTAGATTTAGTTGCACCAGTTGAAATGATAGAAACAAGAGATTGAAGATGAGTGTGTTTTCAAAGACTCTCCTAACCTTGTGGCCTCCTTGTTGTAGCACTGTGATGGCTATATGTAGCTTTTTGTTTTCTTTCGTTTTTCTACCACTAAAAAAGAAAAAGAAGGAGATGAAGGAACTAGAGGTAAATTTGAAGGCAGAAATATGTGAATAAGAGAGAATATGGAAAAAGTGTGTGGAGAGATGTGAAAATGTTAGAGAAAAGGAGAATAGAGAAGAAGATGAAGGAGGAGAAAAATATGTGTGAAAAAGAGAGAAGATGGAAGTGCGTGGAGAGATGTGAGAATGGTTAGAGATCTAGAAAAGGAGAAGAAAGGGTTTAAAAAAAAATAGTAGAAACAGAAAATAGTGAAAATTAATGTTAATAAGGTATTAGAAAGAGAATGAAACTTACTTACTTAGCTTTTATATTTAATATTTTTATATCATTATTTTTTTACATAGTTTAAATACTTTGTTTAAATTAAATAATTATAAAATAAAATTATTATATCAATTTTTATAATATTTATTTACCTATTTTAATTATCTACTATATATAAATAATTTTAATATTATTCTTTCATATCTATTATCATGATTGTCATTCCTATTTTGGAGTTATTTAGAATTCTAACATCTACATGGAGTAACTTCTAGATCAATCGCATCATGACATGTCCAATGCCAATATCTTAATTAAAACCCTCTCTTGTAAATTAAAGGTCAACTTTCACATATTCAACAGATAAATAAGCTCAATTTTTATGTCTAGAGTACAGACATCTAATTTTGTCTTCTCTTACATAAACTTCTTCTTTACCTGCAAATGCAATAAATTTTTATTCATCTTGTAATAATTATCAGTGTAACCACAAAGTCTAGAATTTAATCACTTATACATCCACTTATACATCCTATGGAGAGCTTGTTTTACACAATGATGGATTGAAGGATCCAAACTGAATATTGCGTAGTATGTCTCTTGCACAGTAAGAGATATGATTGATCTTCTTGCATATTGTTGATGTTGTAGATGTGCATTCCTTTTTGTTGACCTTCAACTTCACTTTGACTCTTTAAGCCAAGGCTTTTCAACTTGGTCCAACTAGTTTTTTTTTTAAAGAAAAATTGTTCAAAACTGGTCTAATTGATTAGTTTTATATCAGTTTAAATGAATTGAGTAAAAGTTAGTGGTTCAAATCAATTTAGTGGCAGGTTATTTGCATACTGGTCTAATATAATGAATTGGATTGAAAATTGGTGAATGTAAATGATAGTGAAGAGAACAAGTGAAAAGAATGAAAAGTTAAAATAGATAACACACAAGTTAGAAGTTAAGTAACTTTTCCCAACTTAATTTATTATTTTAAAATATAATAATTATTTTCTTATTTATATTTCAAATTAAAAATTTAATAAAAAACATGTACTTTAACGCACGAAAAGCCACTAGTATAATATTACAAGGTTTGAGAGACCAAAAAAATTATGCACACAAAGTCCTACGATACATTATAGATATTATAGACTTTGCATGCACAAATATGTATGTTTTTTTTTTAATTTTTAAAATATAATATAAAATAATAAGTATTATAATTTTGAAATAAGAAGTTATTTAATCTTCTTATATCTTGTAATTTTTTATTATCTTTATTTTTTATTTTTTATATTCATACACTACGTATTTTATATTATAAAATATATTATTTTGTGAGATCACTAATTAAAAGAACTCAAAGTTATTATAATATAAATATAAAATAAATATATAAATTTAAAAAAATATGTGAGAAGAATGAAGAGGGTGTAGAGTTAAAATATGTTAGAAAAATAAAAAAAATAAATAATTTTTTATTATTTTAAAATATAAAAAATATTTTTATTTTTATTTAAAAATTAAAAAAATTGACATACAAGTTTTTTATATTGAGACAAAAAAATTTAAAATGAACTAGCTCCAAAAAGATAAAATGCTAAGCTTTTTCTCATACCCAAATAATACAATTATTATGAGAAATTGGACTAGTCATGGGCTTAAATGGGCTAACCATCTTTTAAAATTGGGCTGAACTCAATCTAAAAATTTTGTTCAAGCTTAGTGTTGGTTCATTGCATCATTTTGGTGATATCCACACTCATTCCAATTAGCAGGCTTTGCCCAATTAAAACTCATTGCTTGACCCAACGATAGTTTTATAATTGGATAAAGTATTCTTTAACAGTTAGGTGAGACGTCCCACTTATATAGTTTTTTTAATTTTTAAAATTATACTTCATAGTTTTGAAATTAAAATATATACTGTATTGATATTATTGTAAACAAAAAAATTTATAATTTTATTTATTTTGACAAAAATATTCTAATATTCATTACTTGTAAGACAATTCATAAGTATTAAATGTAAATTTGATCTTTAATAAAAGAAATGTAAATTTAATCAAGTATAAAATAGTAATATTTTTAAAAATGTAAAATAAACTAAATTTGTAATTTTTTAACATAAAAAAAATAAAATTAAAGTAAAATATTTAATAAATAAATTATATTTTTAATAAAATATTGTGAATAGTATTTTAGTCAATTTTTATTTGAAAAAAGTCCATATATATTTTCAAAACAAACTAACATCATATATTTTAATCTCTTAACCTGAATACAGCAATGATTTTCATCTTTTTTTTTTAAATAATATCCATAAACTTTTGGATGTGGGGCAGTTAGAATGGATCTTTTTCCTTTCTCATTTTTAATAAAAGATGTTTTGTGATTTGGAGTGGTATTAGGGATAAAAGAAAGGTGTAACCCACAGAAAGAAGATTCGTATATATAAAATCCCCATAGTTGGAGGATATGATATAATTAATTAATTATATTTAATTAATTAATTAATTTGTGGCGTGGCTTTTGATGGTATGATAAGTCAGCATTGAAAACAAATATATTTTTAATTGTCATCTCAAAATCTCAATTCCTTTTGGGTCCCACCTCACTCATCCATATCACATTATGAGCTTTTCAATTTTATTAGGAAACTCGAAACAACTTGGAACCAACACCTCATACATCTCAATGGCCCACTAAAATAATATTACTAAATCTTTTATTTAAATTTTGTTAATCACTACTCTAAGATTATTGATTAAGATTTTATTTAATTAATTGATGAAATTTTTAAAAATTAAAATTTTTTATTTTTATTGAATTCTTATAAATTTTAAATTATTAAATTTTTTATTAATTAATTAAATAAAATTTTAACTAATATCACAATGAACTCTTTAGAAAATCCTTTTTATATAATTCTTAGTTGTCTTGCCTCATGTTTTATGTCAACATGTGGATCTCGCTGAATGCAATTATTTTGATGGTTTTGAAATGTTTTGAGACGTGTATCATTGTAATATTTATACACTAATATCACTCTCAACGTGCCAATTTTATTTGGGTTAATTTATAAATATAAATTAGAAATTTCACATTTTAAATCTATCTTATCTAATTAATAATATCATAACATTTAATTAGTAATAAACAAGACATCTTTTTTATTATTGAAATTTCAATCAATAAAACAAATTATCTTACCTAAAATTTTTTTAAATATATATAATATATTATTTTATTTATATATTCATCAATAAATTTTAACTATTGACAAGTCAAATATAGGTCATGTCCTTTATTGGCAGGCTTGGACATTAATGATAAAATTCGTCTGTGTTGACCCAATGGCTAAACAGGCTAGCCATGGGTCAAATTTTTTTTTTTAAATTCTTTTTAAAATATCTTTATTATATTTTAATAAAAATAAAAATAATTAATTTAATTATAATTTTTTTAAAATTTAATAAATATATAAAAGAGAATTAAGTTTATTTCGATAAAAATAATATATATATTAGTGTATTTATTTTTTAAAATTTGTATTCTCTATATTTTAGTTTAATTTATATTATTAACATATAAAAACCCTTCAAATCTATAAATTTATCTTTATTTTAAACTAAATTATATTTAATTTATAGTATTTTATTTTTTCAATTTAATTATTTTAAATAAGTCAAACCATTTAAACTCATTTTTAAATAGACTAGTTTTTTAGATACCCAAGCCCATCCAAGTTAGGAACTAAACAAAAAGGGCAGGGACTTATTTTGATAATATTAATCTCTTTAAGACTTTCAATCAAATTCTTAAAATTTAAATTTGAAAAGTCGACAATAAGAAATATATTTTCTTAACTTCTAGGTCAATCCCTTAAATTTACTACACGTGATTTATAACTTGTATCACCGTACTCTTTTAGAGGAAGCAGCTACATAGTTTTCAAGAGAAATGTGTTTATCCAAGTTTCTTTTGAAAAAGATAAATATATATATATATATATTTTATGTTTGGATTAAGATTCAATTTTGTCCTTCATATTTTAGAAGCTGAAAAGATTTTTATGCCCCTTTAACTATGCCCCATAAAGTTATAGACTGTTAAATGTGATAAATATTTTTTTTAGTTATAATTTAATTGTAAAATATTTTTTTAAAATTATTAAGTATTAAAAATATTTTCTTTAACTATGGCTCAATTAAAAAATATTTTTATAAATTATAAAATATGACAAATATCTCCTTTTAACTACAACATAGTTATAATTATTCTTTTAAATTATAAAATGTGACAAATACCTTCTTATATTTTTTTATATTTGAATTTAATTTAACCTCATACCTCTATATTAACTCTATTAAATATAGTTTATATCAAACCTTTACATAAAATTACTAGTTTTTTTAAAAGTTAATCTCTAAATAAACCTTAGTTTAGCAAAATTTATACAAAATTTTCAATAATTATTTTTTTCAATTAATGCAAATTCACATGCCTCAAATTTTAACATTTTTAGATTTTATACAAAGAAATTGAAAATTATAGAAATTTAGGATTTATTTGAAAATTTTTAAATAAAAAAATTTAGAGAAGATGATTTTTTTTTCTAAATTAATATGTCTAAATATAAGGAGATATTTTTTAAAACTTTATAGTTAAGGAAGTATTTGTAATTAAGTCATAATTAAAAAATATATATACCACATTTTATAGTTTATGAAAGTATTTTATAATTGAATTATAATTGAAAAGAGTATTACAATTAAGTCATAGTTAAAAGAGATAATTTTTTACATTTAATAATTTAAAGTGATATTTATAATTGATTAATAGTTGAAAAGGAGTATATAATTTTTTTTCTTTAAATATGTTTTAATTTTGTCCTAATGTTTTACGCTCTCAAAATCCTTTAAAAAAGTAATTTAATTTGTCTGTACATCTAGAAAAAGTATTTACAGTGAGATGTCTAAGTAAATTGTATTTCTTTGCCTATTTTAAAATATGACAATTAAAGTTTACCAAGATATACAAACAAGTCTAAATATTTCATTGAAAACTGAGATAGCGTGGGAAATTAGGATGAAACTAAGATTTTTATAAACATAAAGAAAAAATTGAGAAAAAAAAATCAAAGATGAGATTCAATCTCACCTCAAATATAATGCAGAGAAAAAGATACTTTTACCTAAAAAAAATAATTATGATGGTCGTTTTAATAATGATAGAAGTACTTTTTTTCCATAAGAAAGGAGTTAAAAAAAATAACCTTACTCAAAATCATTAATTACCTCTAATTTCTTTTACCTATCTATTCTCCCTCTTTAAACACATGATTAAAATTTTCAGTCAAAATACTTTAAAAAAAAAAAAACAGTCAAACACAAACTACTCATGAAATATTATCAAATAATTTTGTGAAACACTAACTACTATCTCATGGTACTTCTTTTAAAACGATCAAAGAAGCCATTTTAATATAATCAGAAATCCACAATTTAACCCAAACAAATGTTTAGTAACACAGTGTTTTACTTATTTACTAGAAGCTCTAAATTTGATTTTTAGATTTTTTTTTTTAAAATATATTACTGCTTCTAAAATTCAGCTAAATTATACTTCATACTTCTTTAGTTTCAAAAATTAATTACACTCAACTCAACTCAATTATAATTTATTTTTAATTTATCAATGACGATACTTTTTTAAATAGCATAAAATTGTAATTTTATTTTAATATAATAGTAAATACAGTTAACTTGATATTACATTTCATCATAAGATCTTAGTATGAAAGGAAAGACTTAAATGTATATTTTATTGTTTCAGAAACACATGTAAAAAGTTAATTTCAATAACAAAAAAAAAAAATAGAAGGGAGGTTTTTGCAGTATAAACATAAAAGTCTAATGTAATTTTTGAAGAAAAAAATGTATCAGGTATAATTTAACCCAATCTAAAAAAATTCAATTCTTTAAATACAAATTTTAAAATATTTATGTTTCACCCAATTTAATTTTCCTAAATCTAGAAGACATGTTTAATTCAACAAATAGATATAAAATGTATACTGTACATAGATGCTAAAAACATTTTTTTAAAAAAAGTAAACTTTTATAAAATAAACATTGTTCACTAATCACCAACCATTCAATTAAACGTTAACCAAACTAAATTCTATCACCATCAAATGGATGTTGAAGATTCAATGAAAGTAAACTGTACAATTATGACGATTGGACAGCACCGCACACAACCTAGACGAAATTTGCTCATTGGTCTCTCTCATTCATTTAGATACATTCACAAGTTTCAATCCAACAAGTGACCCTAATTATGACTTTCTTAATTAAAAAGAAACTTATAAAAAAAAAAGTACCAATTCAATTCACTGAACTTAAATTAATTGAAATTATTTTTATATATATAATTTTTATTAAAAATAATTAATTTTATTTAAAATATTATTAGATATTAAATATAAATATTTTTTTAATAAAAATTTAAACTTTAATTTATAATTAATCTCTTCTCTGTCAAACTTAATCTTTGTTAGAGGCATTGGTTTTGATTTAGGGCAATCAAGTTGTAACCCATAATAAAGGACAAAGGCAACAATTGAAGTTATTCAAATACTCATGTTCTAAATGCTTATGTAGTGAAACAATTAAAAGTCAAATAAATTACATTTTTCATCTTTAAAAGTGGTGTAAATAGTTAATGAAAGCTATCTAAAATAGATACTAAAAGTGACAAAAATAACTCATACACTCATTTTAATGAGTTGATATCAATATGTAATAGTTATGAGTTTTTTTGTTAATGGTTTAAAAAATAATATATATTTTATAATATAAAATATATAATACGAGAATAAAAATAAAAATAAAAATAATAAAAGATAAAAAAATAATAATTTAAATAATTTTTTAATTTTTGACATAAAATTAAATAATTTTTTATTATTTTATTTTATATTTTGAATTTTTTTAAAAAATAACATATACTTCTGTCCGTACAAAATTTATCGTCATCGTAATCATAGAATTCATTTTCAATTTGTAGATTGAACGTGGATAATAAGTATATTATATAAATGTGGAAAAGAACAAAAAAAAAAAAACGTGGAATAGATGTGTAGGCAAGTGAGTCATGCACCACGCACAAATGTAGCTTCTCTAACTAATCACACCAGAGACAAGATTGCCATCATCTCCATTAATTGGCACGAATTTGATTTGCGAATGGCAAAATTCTGCAGGACTGTTCTATTTTGTCTCCGAATAATAGAATTATTTTTTCCCTACGGTATGAATTGAAAATAAAATTTTTTCGAAATAAATTTGAAGATAAAAATAGAGATCATGCCCTTTCCTTGTGGAGTCTCTACAATTTATATATATATATATATTTAAATATATTATTTTATAACTTTTTTATTTTTAATTAAAAAATTACAAAGAAAAACAAGTAATAACTTTAGAATGTAATAAAATTATTGAAAGTTATTTTTTATGACTTTTTGTTTTACTTAAAAATTATAAAATTATAAATAATCTTTTATTATCTTAATTGAATTGAATATTTTTTATTGATTATCTTTATTATATATATTTTATAAAAAATTTATATTATTATTTTAATAAATGTTTGTTAATACCTTAAGTTCTTACAAAATCTTAACAATTCTCGAATCTCCAGAAAAAATAGTCACAAGTACTCTCCTCTCTTGACTTGCCTCGTTACCATTCCTAATTTAATTTGAGTGTTTGATTTTGGCCAATTCCACTTGGTAGTATTATTGAATTTCACAACTAGAACCTCAATTATTAGCCAGTTGCAACTTGTGCAACGAGAACTTTGGGACCAACTTAATAAATATAATGGTGAATGCTATGATAGTAGCGTTGGTGTATTATTATATAATGATATTTATTTTTAATTTTTTTTCAATAGCGAGACGGCTATTAAATTTATTAGAAAATTTTATGGATTAAAAGGGTTTATAGCATCAATTTTTAAGTTAAAATATGAAAATTAGCATCAAGTTTCCAAAGACTTGTTCATCAAGTATAGTGGAAAATAGTTTTGATGACACAAATTTGAGATTTTTTTTTACTTTTTGTATATTTTATTGTATTAGTAAAATGACAAAAAAATTTATAAATATTAATTGGGAAGGAAAAAGACTTTATTTTAATATTTTTAATTTCATAAAAATTGATTTTAAATTTAATGAGTTAAAAATGCATTGAATTTTTAACAAAATAAAAAAGCCAAAAGAATGCATGTGAAGAAGTTTATTATTATCCTTCTTAATGTTTATTGTTGTCATTATTAGTCATGCTTGAAGTTGGTGCTGGCAGAGATACTGATATGTATTTGTTATTTTCTTCTCGGCAGGTGGAATCTTGGTCCCATATGCATGGTTCCCATCCCCGCATTACCATTTATCTTTTTCTTCAACCGCCAGAAGAGCATCTTTGGTTAAAAATAAATACTTCACAATTTTAATTTCAATAAGTAGACAGAAAAAGACAAATCTAGAAACAATATATACTACTAATTTCAAGACCAACCGTGTTCTTTCTTTATTTGAAAATTCAATCAACATATAATGATTTTGGAATTTTTTTAGTTACTTGTCTTTAAAATTATACAATATAAAAATATAAAATAATGTATATGATGTGAAGGGAGAAGAAAGAGAAAATAAATATAAGTTATGAGTAAAAATTTAAATAATTTTTTATTATTTTAAAATATAATTATTATTTTTATATTATATTTAAAAAAATTTTAAAAAATTAACATACTGTAAAAATTTTATTTATTATTTATTTGCATGCATATCACTAATTAATCCTACCCAAATTTCACATTATTCTCAAAAAAATTATTTTGTAATAAAAAAATAAAATAATTAACCCAAAATTTAAATAATGAATTGTGTGAGACATACCCATGGCATGCTTTAATAATTTACTTAAAATAAAAAAAAAATACAAATATGTATGATTCGGCTTGTTTTTGTCCATGTCAGCCTCCTTAAGTTGGGAACTAGTTAACTGTTAATTTTCTTGAAGTTCAAAATTTTTTTAAAAATTCTTTCTCTAGAATAATTAAAAAATTAAATAAAATGTCTTTTATTTTTTAAATTTCAAAAGTTTCAAATTAAAATATACGCTAAATTCAAACTTTAAACTTTAAGTTTTTTTTTTTTAAAAAAAGAAACTCCTAAGTCCTACCATTTCAACTGGTACAATTATCTTTTTTTGATTTCCAAATCAATTACTTTGTATATCTTATAAATATATGATTTATTTATTTTTAAAATTTTAACTTACTATACTCAGAAGTTTTCTATAAATAAATAAATTAATTAAAAGATAAAAAAGGAACATACTCCAAGACTTAATAAGTAGCGACATAAAAATATTTAAAATCTAAATCGTGTTTTCTCTAAAATGGCTAAATTATTTTTTGTCCATAAAGTTTGACAATCAACTTTTATTTTGATCCTATAGCACCAAAAAATTATAATAATTAAGTATTTATAATTTAAATATTTTTTAATTTAGTTCTTGTTATAAATTTTTGTTGATACTTCATTAAATTCTGCTTATGTTAATGATCAAATGCTATTTTAATACTTTAAATATAAATAGTTTATACCAACAAAATAGACAAACATATATAATAAAATGGAATAATTAATTTACATTAATATAATTTGTAATAAGTTACTTAAATAAATTAGTTGACTCAAGCATAATCAGAACGTTATGTTAATGTATAGTTGTTTTAGTAAAATTTAATGAAACATCAATAAAATTAATTAATTTTTTTAAATCAAGATAATTATAAAGTTTAAAATTATAACGATAAAAAGAAATCAAGTGAGAATAAAAGATAAAAATTAATTTAAAATTTTGAAATTCAAAAAGATAAAATAAAATTTTTAGTCCTTTGATTTTGACTCAATTTTAAATTTAATTGATTTTATTTTAATCATTTAAATTTTAAAAAAATTAATATTTTTTTTGATGTCTTAATTTACTTAATTAAAAGTAATGAGTTAGAATTAATTTTAATATTTTAATGTTATTTTATTAAATTTAAATATAAAAATAAAAAATATTTAAATTTTAAATATAAATTTTAAATTAAATATTTATCAAATATAAGCTTAAATATATCACTACTTTTAAATTTGTTATTTTTTTATAGATAAAATTAATAAATTAATAATATAATATAAAAATATTAAATTAATTAATATTTTTTATTAAATAAATTAATAAATATTAAAAGTTAAAAATATTTTAATTAATTTTTAAAGTGAAAGAACTGACATAAAATCTTAAACTTAATTTAACATTTTGAAATGAACGTATTTTCTAAACAATACAAGGAAGGAAAGAAAACGTGGCAGGCTATCTATTAATTTAGTCACATGGAAATTAGAAAAAATGATTAAAAAAACACCACAGCCCGCCCAACCCAAATCAGCACACCTCACTGCTCAGCTCACACATGACATGATCCACTCTCTATTCCAACTCTTAACTTTTTTGACAGTGGACCCCACTCCTTTCCCAGAAGGCCATATCCTCCCTCTTTCCTTAGCCGTCATCACTCATCTTCAATAAATGTCATTATCATCATAATCACTATTCGCTCTTCTATTCTCTCACACCCACTCCTTTAATACCCTTTCCTTCTCTCTTCCTCCGCAATTCCTCCTTCTCTACACTCCACTCTTCAATCTTCAATGGCGCTTGTTCGTGATCGCCGCCAACTCAACCTCCGCCTCCCCTTGCCGGAGCCCACCGAGCGCCGCCCTCGCTTCCCCCTTCCCCTCCCACCCTCCTCCGCTCCCGCCCCCTCCTCCGACATCACTCCCAACGACCTCGAAAAGCTTCAAGTCCTCGGCCATGGCAACGGCGGCACCGTCTACAAGGTCCGCCACAAACGTACCTCCGCCATCTACGCTCTCAAGGTCGTCCACAGCGACTCGGACCCGACTCTCCGTCGGCAGGTCCGCCGCGAGATGGACATCCACCGCCGGACGGACTCGCCGTACGTCGTGCGATGTCACGGGTTCTTCGAGAAACCGTCGGGCGACGTGGCGATTGTGATGGAGTACATGGATTTGGGCACGCTGGACACGTTGCTGAGGAAGAACGGTACCTTCTCGGAAGCGCAACTCGCGGCGGTGGCGCGTCAGGTTCTTAACGGGCTGAGCTACCTCCACGCGCACAAGATTGTCCACCGTGATATCAAGCCCTCCAACCTGTTGGTTAACCAAAAGCTGGATGTGAAAATCAGCGACTTCGGAGTCAGCAAGATCATGTGCCGCACGTTAGACGCGTGCAATTCATACGTCGGGACCTGCGCGTACATGAGCCCGGAGCGGTTTGACCCGGATACATACGGTGGGAATTATAACGGGTATGCAGGTGACATATGGAGCTTGGGTCTGACCCTGTTTGAACTGTATGTGGGTCACTTCCCTTTTCTACCAGCGGGTCAGAGACCCGACTGGGCGACCCTGATGTGCGCAATTTGTTTCGGTGATCCGCCGAGCTTGCCGACGACGGCATCGAAGGATTTTCGGAGCTTCATAGAGTGTTGCTTGAAGAAGGAGTCTAGCGAGAGGTGGAGTGCATCGCAGCTGTTGACCCACCCGTTTCTGTGTAAATACCCGGAACATTGTTAGGTTTAATGGGTCGGGTAGGACCTTAGCGAGTTTGTGTATGTACTGTCCGGAAGCACCAAAATGCAGCATCATTCTCTTTGTAAATTCTGTTCTTTAGCAGCGAAAAGCAAAAATCGCAAAAAGCTGAATCACAATTCTCAGGAATCTATTCATTCTATTATCTTCAAGATATACATGGTTTTTCCACAATTTAATTTCTTTCAAATGTTTATATTTCGAATTTTTTAAAATATTTTTTATACTCGGCATATCGTAAACTACAAGAATGTTACTTTGTTAACGATGATGAGTTAAACTAAATTAGAATTAATGAGAAGTAGAGTTATAGTAAGACTAAATTGATTCATCATTTAGTCGAAATTTTTATTTACATAGTCTAAGTTATCTTGTGAACTTGTTTCGTTATATATTCATGGCACTCAGTCAAGTACAGAATTATTATCATTTTATAGAAAGATATTCTAAATAAGGAAATGAAAACAGGAGAGTCAAGGATAAAGAGCAATAATTGTTGAAGTCTTGCATTGATATTCAAGTTCGTAGGCTTGATTATTATATTAACTTCGATAAAATTTTACAAGCGTTAATTTTTTTCAAAGAATATCTAATTATGTTACTGAATTATAAAAAAATATTTATTCATTATATTTTTATTAAATTAATAATATACTTTTAAAAAGTTATAGCTAGATTTGTCCTAGCTCTGGAAAGAGATCATATTTTTCTATAATAGTTTAGAAAATATTTTAGATTTAAAATTCTAAATGCAAAATAATAATAATAATAATAATAATAATAAACGAGTATAGATATTTAAGAAAAAGAATTTAGGACAATAATTAATGTGGGGTGATAAATCCAATGTGGTTAGTGCTTACTCTCTGTTTGTGTAAGGGAAGGCAGAGGAAGAGGCAGAGGCACATGTGCCACGTGTTACGGATGAAGATTGGAAGAGGGATATTTCGCGATGGCTTCGATGGTGGAGACATTGGGCATAGCCGCAATCGATTCCTTAGAGTTGAAATAATACAAATCTAATAACATGTTGCTTGAGTTTATGACATGAATTCAAATTTTAAAATAATTTTACTTGAATAACCTTCACTCATAAAATTAGTCTAAATTTAATATAATTTAAAAATATTTGAAGTTTTTATTTAAAAAAAGAAAGAGAAATAATACAAAATCTGAAAGCAAAAGCAGCCAAGACACACGTCTGCATCAAGCTGGCTGTAATACATGAACCTGGACACTACCTTTCCCTCATTAATATCACCATTCCCCTAACCATATATGCACCACTTTCTGCATCACTTACTCATCATTCACATATCCCACGTCATCAAATTACTAAGGCTTTTATTCTTTTTATATTACTGTTCTTGACTGAAATTTCTCATTTTTTATATTGGTCTTACTGCATTCATGGTTCTGGGCTTTCTCGGTTAGAAATTCAAATAACTTGTTGTGCCACTCATGAGGCCCAAATCTCCTAAGAAGTAGGATAGCTCAATATATTAATTAAAAAACTTTGTTAATTGTAATCATCCCTACACTTGAAGATTTTTTAGGTTGAAATCACAAAAGTTCAGGAAAAGGATCCTCTAAATATTTATTTGTTATTAGTTTTGTCAAAATATTTGCTAAAAAATTTGATGAAAGATGTGTTATTAGCTCAATCTTTACATTCCTCTTTGCATTTGATAAAAGAAGAAAACTTACTTTTTGATTCTTAAAAAATTCATTCACCAATGATATGATTTTGTGATTTTATCTCTAAAAGATTATGATATATATTTTAATCATAAAAATTAAGTCGTTAATCTTTAAACCATTAACTCTTAATAAACATGATGACATGACACATAAAACATTGACGTGTGTTATTTATAATTTTTTTATTGGATGTCTTGTTAGCAAGATAATGTGTATAAACAATTCCAAGTGACACCTAAGAAAATTTTAGGGAAAAAAAAGAATCAAAATGGGTTAAGCTGGAAACCATGCGTTGAACATTAAAAACTCATTCTTTAGCAACGGGTGAGCTTCTTTAATTCATTTGTGGGTTAGGGTTTCAGAGGAGCGTCCTTCCCCAAAACCATGAATTGCAATTGTGTAAAAGGCACAATGCACATTGATTCAAACTAATCTTAGCAACATTTCGTGTTCAAAGGCAGTTGTAGTTCCTCTAGTTCGGGAGGCACATGTGTTTGTGACTTGCTGGTGTTGACTACAAGGCCTAAAGAAAATTATGGGTGTGAGTTCCTAAGGTGCCTTATAGACAAGGTGAACGAAGTCCATTATGTCATTGCTTATGGACATAACATAATAATATATCGACTCTTAAGTTACCAATGGTAATGAACTTGTTTGTTGATGTTTGTTTCCAAAAGAAAATGAACACAATGCCTCTTTTAAAATAGTCCAAGCAAATAATTATATTCTAAGAAATAATAAATTTCCAATGATATATAACAAGCTTTTGACATTTAAATTCTTCAAATAGATAGATGAAGATAATTTTTTTAAAGATGACTAAGTACTATCACGGCAAGATGAAATGTCTTTGATCAAAATAAAATTGAGGTTATTTTGAGTATAAAAAAGAAGTGAAGAGATTGAAATTATGCTTAGCATTTTGATTGCTTTTATTGCTATGCTTGTTTATTATATATTGAAAAATATGTAAAAATTAGGATATGAGTGTACAAGTTTAAGGTTTTGTATTTAATGTGTGCAATGATTTAAGAATTTAAATAATTTTTTATTATTTAATTTTATTATTTTAAGATATATTAATACTTTTTTATTTTGTATTTCACACACACACATACACACGTAGGCGTGCACAAAAACACACACACACACACACACACATATATATATATATGCACGTTAAATATGTGAAACCTCCAATATATATGATATTGATTATAAGTCCTTGTAGATCACTTAAAATGATTTCTCCATGTTTCCTTCACTTGATACATCACTTTTTTTTTTTTTCTTATTATTTAATGGAAGACTTTCTCTAACTTCTCTTGACCGACTTTCTACGAAGAAGGATCAATTTAATTGAGTTTAAATTTGCTTTAATTTGGTACTTATATAAAGTAACAAAATATACGGTTAAGATTTATTTAACTATTAATTACAACAGTAATTTAAACTAAATATAAATTTAATTATCATATATTATATAATTAAAGATAAATTATTAATTTATTAATGGACTTAACATGCACTAAACTATAAATATAAATAAAAAATTAAGTAAATTTTTAATTTTTTTCGTAATTTTTCTTCTGCTACTTTATTTTAAGTTCTCTTCTTCTAATATAACAGGACAAATTGTAAATCCTTGAAGTTAGTTAGAATTGTAAATGATGAGTTGGCAACGTCATTCAAAGAGGTCGATACTTATTAAAATTAGTTTGAATTGTTAATTTACTAAGCCATATTATGATTGCCATGAATGTTTTTAGGAAACTTGGAATTGAGCTATGAATTGATAAGTATTCAATTGAAAAGGTGAAATTGAATATTTATACATCCATTAATTTCACAATCTAGAACCGTACATTTAGGCATTTGAAATATCAATATTGTAATGTTCATTTAAATTTGTTTGATTATTAATGTTACAAATTATATATTATATAATATAAAAATATAAAATATGTAATGTGAAGATATGAAAAATAAAAAATAAAGATAATATAAAATTATATTAAAAAAGAGTGAGATAATTTTTTTATTTAATTAAATAATTAAAATATAGTAATTATTTTTTATATTATATTACAAAAATTAAATAAAATTATACATACACTTCTGTGCTTCCGAAGTCTCTAATTAAAAGTGAAGCCCATGTATTGTTTTTTAAACTGTCTAGAAACAGAATATTGTACTCAATAAGAAATATTAGAAGTGTATGTATAATAGAAGTTTTTTATTAGTTAATATATAGAATACTTAATAATTTTATGTTTTGGAAATATCAATGAAAAATATAATTTTTATTGATTGAACACATTGTTAACTAATATTTTTTTTTAACTAATTATTGGTTGGCAAAAGTCATATTAAAAAAAATTTGATTGACTATTTCAATTGTTAAGCTTTAAGTCTTCCCTCAAAATTTGTTAGTTAACCCGAGTTTTTGATGGTGATAATATGATAAATAACCAAACAAAACTCCTAAATTTATAAAAATGTTCGGGCAAGATAAATGTAGAATTATTATTTCACATATGTAATTAATATTGCTAAGAGGACCACATTAGTGGCGAAATATTTTAGTATATATTCAAAAACACAGAATTTAGATCCAACCCAATCGGCCATTAACCCAACCAAAGGTGATCACCGAATCATTAACATAGTTTTGTGTCCCCAATCACTATTATAATTATGTGACTTCAACCGATTTGATTGATTAGATCAGTGATCTTCTAAATTAACTACTAAATTAGTAATGATCAATTATTTGAATTATTTTGTAATTAATTAATGTTTACCTAGATTAACTTATTAAATTTTTAATTAATCAAGTGATTTGCCATAAATTCAATTTAAGTTGACTTTGGGTTATATTTTTTTAATAGTGAGTTTTTTTAATTTTGTTGAATTATAATATTATCTTTATATGATGTTGAATTTATAATTTATTCTTAAAATACATTAAACTTAGTTGTCTACATTTTTTAGTACTTATTGTATAATCTTAATTGTTCAAACATATGTATTGTATTAAAGTGAGTTTCAAATATTGATAAGAATATTTTAATATATATATATATATATATATATATATATATATATATATATATAATACTAAAACTAGTTTATTATTTATAGTGCTTAATTTTTAATTATTTTTTATAATTTTGTGATGTGAAACTTTTGAACATGATAAATAACTAAATATTATAAATAGTGATAGCTGATAACTTTAATACCTAATTACTTATGACTTGATATATTTTTTAATGGTATATGAAATTTTAAAATAACCATAATTTTTTTATTTAATTTTTAAATATATATATTTATTAATTTTTATTAGTTTAATTAATTTTTTAATAATTTAATAATTAGACCACTGACCTACTACCTCAAACTTACACTAAATCAATGACAAGTTCAAATTCAGAGATTATGATCAATTAATACAACTGTTTAAGTCACTAAATTCATAACCATGCTCATATCCAAAGTGGGTATGTTTCCATACCTGTGCAGCATAGATTTATATAGTAACAATATAATAATCGAAAGTTCCTTGAAAAGAATCCTCGGAGGCCTCCAAATATCAAGCTGTAGTAATATCAGAATGTCTTGAGAATTTTTGTCTGTATTCTAGTCAAAAAGTAAGTAAAGAAAAAAATCAGTCTTCTTCTTTAAAAATGTTAACCACAATAGACATACAAAGATCTGTCGTGATTTGGGATTTAAATTGACTGTTGATCTTGGAAAATACCTTGGAATCCCTATTCATCACAAAAGAGTTACTCGGAATACCTATAACTACATACTAGAGGAAACTGCTAGCAGACTTGGTGCTTGGAAGAGTCATACTCTTTCTTTTGCAGGGAGAATCACTCTCGCAAGATCAATCATTACTGCCATTCCAAGCTATGCTATGCAGACATCTTCAATCCTAAAACAATATGCAATGAGGCCAAGAAATCTAGTAGGAAATTATTTGGGGCTCTACTCCTCATCACCAGAAAGTGCATTTGGTTAACAGGAACACTGTGTACTTCTAGGCAGAATGAGGGCCTTGGCATTCAAAATCTACATAAATTCAATAAGGCTTTTGTAATGAAAGTGGGATGGGGCCTGATTCAGAGAAAGGATGACCTCTGGCCAAGGGTGATTAGAGCAAAATATAAATGTGGGAATGATACGATACCGAAAGTGGCTATCAAGACTAACTCTTCGAATCTTTGGAGGGGTATGAATACTTGCTGGAAGGATATTGAAAAAAAACATGCTTGGAATGTCGAGAAAGTAGATAAAGTCTGATTTTGGTCGGATAATTGACTGGTAGATGTTGGCTGTCTTATTGATAAGGTCATAGTGAAACCCCCTTGAAGGTATGATGTAGGAACACGTTAATGAGAACATATCTCGTAATGACAAATGGATGTAGACTAAATTTCGCAAGTTTCTCCCTCAAAACGTCTGCGATAATATTGTCGCTTGCTCACCATTAGTTGATTCTAATAGTAAGGATACTATTCTTTGGAATCTAACTAATTAAGGATCAAGCTTTTACCATCAAATCTGCTTACCAAGCTTTGAATGCTACTCATCCTCATGTAATGCCTAATATCTAGAAAAACATATGGAAATGACCTGTGCCTGAAAAAATTCATTCATTTCTTTGGTTAGTGGCTCATGGTAAACTGCTCACTAATAGTCACAGGTTCCACAGGCACTTATCTAATAATAACATATGCCTTTGGTGTGGGCAAGAAATGGAATCAATGCTCCATGCTCTAAGGGACTGCGGTGTAGTGGCGGACCTATGGCTCTATTTTGTCAGGCCTGGACTGGTTGGATTGGATACAAGAATAAGGCTGAAAAAGATTTCATTGAAGATTGGAGGATTGACTTTGGTACCATTTTTTGTAAGATATGGAACAATCGCAATGACATTGTCTTCAAAGAGCAAGGGAGGGACATAAATGACCTTTTCTTTTCCATCATATTTTTTATTAAAGAGAATACTCAGTGTCCTTAATTCGTATTTTAAAAGAATCACCAGTCAGAGGCTGAATAGGAAAATTGGATGAGAACCACCGGAAGTTAGATGGGTCAAATGCAATGTTGATAAGTTAATATAGTGTTGAGATACAAGCTTCTGCTGGCGAAATCATAAGAGACTCTTGTGATGCTAAGTCAATATAACATCCTAGTCTTATAACCATTTTTATTAAATGCTTATTTTATAAACCATTTTGCTATAAGACTGGTGTGTTACCCTTACTTTTACTTGAGTGTGATTTCAATTGCAACTTAATAATTGATTAAGTTTGGGTTCCTTTACTAAGATATTCTTAGTTCATACATTACACAGCAGAAGGCTATACAACGAAAATTGTTAATCACATAGCAGAAGATAAAACATCATTTATATATCTTCCTCATTAATACATATACTCCTCATACATGAAGTCCTAGTCAATATATAGGGTAAGGAGACAACAACCCTGCCACTTCAACCTTATTAATAATGTTCCTATTAGTAGATAGAATTTTCCATACACTACTAGAACCTATATCCCTTGCAAAAATGTAAATGACCATAGAGAGGGTATTTCAACCAATGTTATTTCTATCTCTAGTAGTAGGGTATATCTAGTCATCTGATACATACCAGGATGATAATAAGAAATAAATTCCCAGTAGCCAAACAATTTATTCTTTTTGAAAACCTCTGGCATGTACCATTGTAATAATACGAAAAAAATTCTACATTCTTTTCTTTGCAATACAATACAATCTATTGGGATATCATGTATGATTCATATATATAAGTATGACATATATTTATGAATGTATAAACATAATTCAATGCAAAGATAGTTCACCATTCATAACCTTATTACATGATAAAATCATCACATAGGTATCATGAACATATACATGTCTCATTCATCATTATAAGATCATAAAGATCATAAAATCAGGGAAAAACATTCATAACATTGTGGCTAATGCCATTTTCCTCATAAGAGAAACATAAGAGTATTGAGAGAGTCACCTAGTGAACTACTCTATGTACTACTACCTACATGAGTGAGTTAATTTATCCTCATATGTGATGATTCTGCCACTGGTACTATCTGAGGCGTACCTCAATAGATCCAAGTACCCCTCAATGTACCTTCTCTTAGATAGATCCCACCAGCAAAATTACTCCCTTTCATCCCAAATGAGGCTAGTATAACCTCAATGGACCGTTTCTTAGACCGATCCCACTAGCGGGATTTGTAACGCCCTTATCTAGTATTACCATTAGTTTCGATATAAATAGATAAGTTCGGTACATTATCCTTATCCTTTATTTAATTAATTTCTAAGAAGTATACCATTAAATTATATTAAGCGGATTAGGTTCAAGATCTTTTGCTTAGAATAAAACTCGTATGCACAGCATAATAAAAGAAATACTATATTACATAATGAAAATCTACGAAAATTTAAACTTCTATGTAATTCAAATAATATAATGTCCATTACATGATGATAGACATGTCCCCGGATATATGAAGTATCCATCCATCGAAAGTCAGGAGACAACAAGTCTGTCACTCAGACTCCCTTACAAATTAAGGGTAGATCGGTCCTTCACATATCCGTTCCCCGGGCTACCCCATATACATCTCATGTATATAGTCAAAATAGATGTCCTATTCTAAGTCAAATGTATCTAGGATCGAAAGCAAGGGTTACAAAAATCTCACATAAATAAAAAAGAACTACTACCTCTTGGCCCTGCTACGCATCCGGATCTAATACATATTAGCACATGGATGAGAAACACAAGTTTCCTAGTAGCTTAACAATTCAGGGTTTAAAAATTAACTAATATGTATCAGGGTGCATGCACCAAAAAATTTATTCTACATTCTTGATATTAAAGCATAGTATCATTCATAAAAGTAAATAGGCTAGCACTGCATGATAAATTTAGAGGGCAATAGAAAATCAGATGACCCTTTTTTAAGTGACACACATTATCATAAAATTACATGGGTTATTGCAAACTTAAGCAGAGTGCTTATGCATTAAATTCCTACTCTTACCTTTATGGATTATTTTACATG
Organism: Senna siamea; assembly: GCA_031216115.1. Taxonomy (NCBI): domain Eukaryota; kingdom Viridiplantae; phylum Streptophyta; class Magnoliopsida; order Fabales; family Fabaceae; genus Senna; species Senna siamea. The sequence goes on along the minus strand of CM062363.1, from coordinate 19,303,966 downwards.
CTCTGGGCCATTACGGGGCCACTAAGCCACCTTTATAAGATCATTGTGGACACTAGGTCACAAGTATAGAGCACCTTCGGTCATACCTCATAAATCATAGACACTCAGCCACGTGTATAGAGTAGTCATGAGCACTAGGTCATGGGCGTGGAGCACCTTCGGCCACACCTCATAATTTGTGAATACTCGACCATATGTATAGAGTAGTTGCATGGGCATGAAGCACCTTTGGTCACACCTCGCTAGGCCACCCATGTGGAGCACCTTCGGTCGTACCTCGTAATTCGTGAACACTTGGCCATGTGTATAGAGTAGTTGCGAGCACTAGGTTATTGGCATGGAGCACCTTCTACCACACCTTGCTAGGCTGCCTGTGTGGAGCACCTTCAGCCACACAATACCTTTTGTTTGTATTTATTTAAGACCAATTTTGTCCAAATCAATCTAATTCTCCATTTTGAATAATATGTTTCAATTATAAACCTTAATAATTTTCAAGGAAGAATTTTCATGATTTTAGCCTAAAGAAAATTTAAGAGAATTTCATATTTTATCATTTAAATTTTACTCTTTCCATTCTTTAACTCATATTATTGAAATGGGGTAATTCCTTTTCCATAACAATAATGTCCATCATTATTAGCCATGATTTTTCCCTAATAACATTATTCAACATTACTAACCATAATTTTCCACAATAATGATCATCATTATCCAGCCATAAATTTCCATAATAATGTTCACCATTAATTAGTCTTAATTTTTCTCCAATAATATTCATCATTAACTCACTATAAAGTTTAACCATAACAACAATATTCATCATTTATCTATCCAAACATTTTCCATAACTGTGTATCATCTTTATTAGTAATGAATTTTCCCCATTATTTGGTTTAAAGTCTCCTTTCTTACATATGCTACATTTATTAACATTAATCTCATCATGAAAATCACAAGTCTACTTCAATATTAAGAGTAGTAAGCCAAGCAACCCAAACCATTGAAATGATCCCTTATTTTAGGTTCTCTCATGATCTTAAGAAAATAGCATTTTAAGTTTAAGCATTAACCACCTCCTAGATTTATCATGCAAGCTAAGTCATGTATTATTCCTAAATCAAGAATGTAGACAAGTGTTCAAGTACCATGGAAGCAAAATCATTAAATATGCATACTAGATCATGGAACTAGAATAAATGGCTAACCTACCTCAAAGGTGACTAGGATGGGATGATCTTAGACCTTCTTTGATCCCTCTCTTTGTAACAACCGAAAAGTTTTCTAAAAGATAAAACCTAATTTTCGGTGCTAATTCCAATCAAACGAAGCTTGGCATGACTTTTGAGAATGGTAATTTGAAAAGAAAGGTTGTTTGAAGTTAGAAACACGATTGGATGGAAAGAAACGCAATCCGGCGATCAGAAATTGACAGACGACGTTTCGTGCATCAATTTCACTGACGGAGGCCAAAACCTTTGCATGGAAACACGTGCCAATGTCTGGAAGAAAGCCGACACCCTAAAGTATCCTCGGGTGGTCCGAGAAAAGTCAGAATCGCCCCCAGAGGCTTTAAATTTCCCAGAATCCCTCTATTTCTCTCAAATCTCTCTCTCTCTCCTCACCTTACTTTCTCTCTCCTCTCTCTCCTCCTTCCTCCACTGTGCGCCGCCACCACAGCCATCATGAGCCACCACTTGGTACACCAATCGACAGCCTTGCCACCCAAAACCTCCAGCAACCACCCATAGCCACCAACGGCCGCCAACGCCGCCGAAAAATGGCATTTTCCACCTCCATCGTGTGAAAACTTCGCCAGCTGAGATCGCCGCCGTCCACCACCGTTGGCCATCACCGCCCCCACCATCGTGTAGCCTGAGCTGCCAGCTTCCTCCACTAGCTCACCGACGTCGAATGGAGGTCTGATATGCCCGGATCGAGGTAATTTTTGTCCATCGTGCGTAAACTTTTGTGGCCAGAAAATGCCATCCAAATGGCCGTGAACCGCCGTGCCACCACCATATTTGGACTCCTGGTTTTGCAGGCTTCACCGTGGTGTAAATTTCGAGGCAAACTGCACCCCTCTGCCGTGCACCGTCGTACGCTGCCGTGCCAAAGCTTCTGGACATACACCGAGAGAAATCGAGATCACCCCGAGACAGAATTCCATCATCCGATCACATTGGTAAGGTTCGATTTCCAAAAAATTGATGAAATTTAATTGAAATAGCTATCGAATGTAATTAAGAAATAAATTGACCTAGGTATTAGGGCAACCGGAATTAGAATTATTAAACGGATGACATGACAAGCTTGAATATTCAATTTTATGTCTAAGAAATTAATTGGGCTTAGAAACCGAGACTACGAGAAGTTCTGAATCGATTTGGAGCGACAGGAGACCAGGTAGGATAATTTACGCTTCATAAACGTTAGAATTGATCTTGTGGATACCTGAACGATTTAGATTATTTGCATAGATTTACGTGCTGCTTTCGATGGAATAAATTGCATTCTTGTGTGCTGGATATCTAAATTTCATGTTAGACGCTTTGTTTATCGAGTTTAGATGCCCTTAGGACGGATTTACTTAGGGTATGGTACTTGATAGCCGATATAGGACAGCCGTTAAGTATCCTGAGTACAGGGAGTTTTTAAATTGACATGGTTTTTACCTGATTTGGCCTGTACTGCGTTAAGGATCACGCGATAAATCAGGACGACCCTAAGAAAGGTTTAAGGAGTATAAAGGGGGATAGCCTACATGGGGAAACATTGTGATTTAGACGTAATACTTTAGAACCCTGAGGAATAGTCGACCGTGAGCATGTGAGTTCGAATAGACTGTATGAGGATGAGAATTGGCGTATGTGCACATGCTAGGGGATGCCCTAGATGTTGATTCTCACCCGGTCCTCGAGTGAGTGATTGGTGTTACGGATCACACTCACAATATAGGCTCGATTCGGGTGATTGGTGTTATGGATCACACCCAACGATAAGAGAGGTATTCTCTCTAGATGACGTGCAATTAGATGATGATTTAGACTGGGTCGTAGAGGATTTGTGGCCAACGTGGATTTAGATACACCGGGCATGGGATTTTATTTGATTTCGAGTATTGATTTTAAAAGAAATGGATTTTTTATGATTTTGATTATCTGTAGCAATTTTCATGTGATAAAATAATTTTAAAGATAAGGTATTTCACTAATTTCGAACTGATTTCGGGAAGTTATTTTCGGTGCTTGTACCGCTGAGTATTCAACCAGATTTTGAACTGTATTTGAAATGTAAATTATTCTACTGGGATTTTATATCTCACCAGGTTGTTTACTCAAATGAACAGGGATAGGGACAGGGACAGGAACCTAGACGTTAGCTGGACGATGATTTGATAATAGACAGAAGAACGTCTTAGTCTAGGCTTGAATTACATTGTATATATTTTGATAATAATGCTGTATATTGGTCTTCTGTAAATTTATGTTTTCTGTTGTTGTTGGACTGGCTGTATATCTGTAAACAAGTGACTGTTGTATTATAGATATGTCCAAAATACAGAGGAAACTCTGCCAAATTTTCAGTAGGATTTATCGCTGTAAACTTGTGGAATTAAATTGAAATTTATATGAATGCATGATGTGATGTATACAGGGACTTTAGATTTTATTCCAGAGTAATTTATGATGTATGTATGTATAATTAGTTTAGCTGTGTGTGAATTAGGGTTGAATAGAATCTGAATAGACAACGGGAATTCTATTTGGGTTACGCTCAACCAGTAGCGATCCCCTGACATTCCCACATTGGGAATAATTGTTTAAACCAAACCATATGCTCCCGCTAATCAGATAAGCATCGCGTATATTGTATTAGGGGGTCGTTACACTCTTGCTTTGTGTATATGGCCAATTCGGCTAGCCTTCCCTTTTCTCCTTCTTCTTTTCCTTTTTGTTCGAGTAGGTGTGTGTGTATGGTTTAAGTGCTCTCTCTTTCTTGCTAGAGTGCACGTCCGAGTGTGTGTGGTGTATGTAGGCTCCCCATGCAAGTTTTTTCTTCCTTTTTCCTTTTGGCTATTCCGTATTAGGTGCCACATATGCATCTCAATTATCTCTCATTCCATTTGCTTGGTGTTCACGCCACTCCACTCCTTTTTTCTTTTTCTTTTTCTTTTCTCCCTCTTGTGAATTTGGTACGTGGGCTATATCAAAATGCTACATTCTCTCTCTTTTTCTTTTATTATTTATAGGTTAGGTGCATAAAATTTTCTACGTCCATTTCCTCACAGTTAGTCAAGGCTACATGTTCCCTCTCTCTCTTTCTCCTCTCTTTCATGCTAGCTCCCCTTTCTTTCTTCATGTGTGTGTGTGTTTTTCCTTGAGTGGGATGCTACCCCCTTTTCCTCCTCTTTTTTTTGGTATAATTTTCGATTTTCTAGCGTGTGGGAGGCATGGAAGTGCTGCACATGGTACTTTCTTTCTTGCAAACTTGGATAACTCTTTTGTTAATTCCTTTCTTCCCTCTTTTCTAATTTCCATGGCTGCTCTATGTGTATTTGTAAGTACACTTTTCTTACCTTGTAAGCTACCTCATCTCATGAGACACGCTACCCTCATGTAACTTTCATTTCATTCTCCATTCGGTCAAGCTAGGAAAGGACGCTGCACTTGCTCTTGAGATGTGCCGTGTGGTTCCATCTTCCCATTTCTTTCCTCACTTCATTTGGCTAAAGGAATCCCATGGCTCACGTGGGTTTTGGTGCTGCCTATTCATGGTCACATGTGCATTTCCATTGTATTTTATTTCAATTAAAAATCTGCACCCTTTCCTTTTGGCTACTCGGTCATGCAAGCCTCCCTTTCCTTGTTCCAAATTGTTTCTTCATTTGGTCATCACAAATGGACGTTGCACTCTCTTTTATTAGTGTTATTTAATTGCCATAAGAGTACAATTTGCACTTCCTTCCTAGCCTAAGTTCGCCACTAGATCACGCAAGGGGGAGGAGGAGAGATTCACGTGTTGCAAGCTGCCATCTTCTTCCTTGTGTATGTTTAATTTTACATAAAAAAAAAAAATTCTGCACCTTTTGGGTTATTTGTTGCATACTTCACGCCACCTTTCCTTCTTCTTTTCTTCCCTCATGTGTGGGTGTGATTCCTATTCTCCTCTTGCTGTGTGCATGTTCCTTTGCACAAGAAAGTGGAATTCCTATCCCCCTTCACGTGGGGTGCATGCAAGACACACACATGCACATTGCATCATATCCCCTTTCACGTAGGATGCATGCAAGCCACACACACACACACACACACACACACACACACACATATATTTTACAAGACTCACTTCCATCAAAAACTTCATGTGAGGCTTGAATTTTCATGCATGAAAATATAATTTCCATTCCTTTCTTTCACGTAGGATACATGCAAGGCACACCCATACATGTATTTAAATTGTTGCATCCTATATTGCTTCTCTCTTGGTACTTAGGCTAGGTAACTCAAAAGGAAAATAAAGAATTAAATTAAGCACCTAATTTTCATGCAAGCTTACCTTTTAATATAACCATTTTGGGCCATTAAATGATGCAAGCAAAATTTTTTCCTCCTTGAGTTAATTTATCTAATTAATTATGAAGTAAGCAATTCATAATAATCATTAAATGACACAATTAATTCCATCCATTTAATTAAAAAATATTAATTTAGACTAATTAAAATTATGGGGTGTTACAGGATTACTCCCTTTTGTCCCAAATGAGGCTGATTGAGGTTTAATCTTATAAATTAAGCTCACGAGATCACAGTTATCTCACACAGATCATTTCCTCTCCACCTTTTAAGCAGATTATGATGTTATGAAATCACCACTCCTTACTAGTGAATCACATTCCCGATACGCTATCCTATACATATACTTTAGGATGATATGACTTGTGCACATGGTTATGCTAAATTCTAAGTAAATGTCCCTTTTATGGCCTTATTAACACTAACTTAGAATTTGCAACCATCAAAGTGTTTTCCAAAATCCTTGTATCCGAGTGGATGTTTTACCATCCCATTTCATGAAACAACCGTGTAATGCCTAATGACCATCTCATACCAATAATTGGTCACTCGGTCACAAGTCCATCTCTCCTAAAGCATACATTAAGGATACTTCCTCTAGTTTCTCTCCTTTCTTTTCTTTTGATGTTTTCCTTTTCTTCCTTTTGTTTTCAGATAACATTACTAAAATATCACCCTTTCTTGTTTGACAACACTTTCAAGATTGGATTATATGAATATGGAAGGTTACACATTCACTTCATAAAATTCATAACACGTATCATGATAACACCGTGCCATAATCACTCACTACTCTTTTTCTCTTGCCATTGGCCAATAAAATTCAACATATTTCCTTTTAAATTTCACTTCCAAGTCTCGGCCAACACAAGGGAAAAAAGGTGAGGTCTCGACCAAGAGAGGCATTCCTTTCCTTTTATACAATTCATAAAATACATCATGAAAGTCTTTTGCCATAGCCACCCACTTCTTTTTCTCTTGCAATTTGGTTAACATAAAGATTTAGGATTTTTCCTTCACAATTATACTAAAAAAATATAGCCAATTTCAAGGGAAATAAGAGGGATGGTCTCGGCCAAGGGAGGGAAGTGAGGGAAAAATGGGACTTTCATGCCATTTCTTCACTTTCTTCCATCCTTTACATCATTCAAGCATAAATATGACCATTTTCTTCCATTTCCATCTCGGCCAAAGGAGGGAAGTGAGGAAAAAATGGGGCTTTCATACCATTTCTTCCCTTTTCTTCCATCCTTTACATCATATAAACATAAATACATTAATTTCCTTCTATTTCCATACAAATTTCCACACATTATGCTATCAAACATCAAGGGTTTCAACATAAATCTAGGTGAACTAATATTCCTTTCCTTCACAATTTTCATTTAAATAACATTCAAAACATTCATAAATACATCCAAAATAATCATACAATAAATACCCAATATCAAATTTATCATAAAAGAATGTAGAAAGAGAAACTCTCACTATTCATAAAATCATGAAAATTGTTCAATCCATCAAAAGAAACCATAAAACATGAATTAAGAGGGTTAAAATTGTTTAGCTACCTTGATTTTGCAACAAAATGGTGTTTTAGCTTGGAATTCTTGGCTTCTTCCTTCTCTTTCTTCCCTTCCTCCTTCACAGTTTCCTCTCTTACTTCCTTCCTCTCATGCTTCTCCTTTAATTCATGAAGAAAGTGGAGTTTTAATCTTTTAATGGCAAATTACCAAATTGAAGTTGGTGTTAAATAACCATTTTACCTTTCCTTTCCTCTCTTTTTCAAAAATATGGAGGAGTTTTCCATTCCATGTAATTTCATGAATTATTTGTGTAAAATGTCCATTTTACCCTTATGGTAAAATTACCATTTTTCCTTTGAGGTAAATTACCAATTTACCCTTTAGGAAAAATTATCATTTTGTCTTTAAGATATTTTCTTAGGGTAATCATGACTTTTTGAATATTTTTCTTAGATATTTTTTAAAGTAGTCATTACTTTTTAGATATTTTCAAACGTCATAATTATGCATCATTAATATGCCCCGATATTTTCTAAGGTAATCATAATGCTTTAGATATTTTTAGAAACTTTTCCTTTTCATTTTAGTCCTTCCACTTTTCTTTCAATTTGGTTCCTCTTTACTTGGTAACAACCTAAAGTGACTTAAACATAAAAATTTAGGTGTGCAACCACCAAATTTAAGAATTAATGACATACTTGAGAATACAAAAAGGTGGATATTATATTTCTCCCCCTTTAAATAATTTCATCCTTGAAATTAATACATATCTACATAAAGAATTCTGGATAGGTTCTCCTTTTATTAGCATAACTTTTTTGCCTATTTTGAGCCTTTGCCATCTTTTACCTAATCATCTTACTTTGATAAGTCGTTTGTTGCACTAATTTAGGCCTTAATAGTTGCCTTTTCCTTACTTCAAATCAATACAAAGGTTATTTATATTTTCTTCCATATAAAACTTCATAAGGTGCCATCCCTATGCTGGAGTAACAATCATTATTATAGGAAAATTCTATTTTGGAAGGTTATCATCCCATCAATTCCCTTTTTGAATTCCTCTGAATCCTTTAGGGATTTCAGGAATTCATCATCTTTTTGAGCTTACAAAATCTGAGTTCTAAAATTAGTTTCAATTCTTAATTCACTCAGACATATTCTATTCGGCAATATTAAAGTGGACAGACTTAAGTTCCTAAATTTTTATATTAGGCTCATTTCATTGACTATCAATTGAGACATATAGAGAGATTTTCTACTTAAAGCATCTGCCACTACATTTGCTTTTCCTGAATGGTATTTTAATTCAAAATCATAGTTTTTAAGAAATTTCATCCATCTCCTTTGCCTCATGTTCAACTCTTTTTTATCAAAGAGATATTTAAGACTCTTATAATCACTAAATACCTCAAATTTAGACCCATAAAGATAATGCTTCCAAATCTTTAAAGCAAACACTATAGTTGCCAATTCCAAATCATGAGTACGGTAGTTCTCTATTCATGAGATCTCAATTGTTTAGAGGCATACACTATTACCTTTCTTTCTTGCTTTAGGACACATCCTAGGCCCTTCTTGCATGCATCGCAATACAATTCAAAATGTCTTAAAGGATTAGGAATCGTTAAGACAGGTGCAGTAGTTAACTGTTCCTTTAAGGTCTAAAAACTATGTTCACACTTTGAATTCCATTCAAATGGAATATTTTTCATAGTCAATTTAGTCAAAGGCAACGCAATTTGTGAAAACCCTTGAATAAATTATGTGTAGTAACCTGATAACCCAAGAAAACTACAAACTTAAATTATTGTAGTGGGTTTCTCCCGATTCACTACTACTTTAGTATTACTATGGTCTACTGATATTCCATCTTTAGTAATCACATGTCCTAAGAAATTCACCTTTTCAAGCTAGAATTCACATTTCTCTAATTTGGCGTACAACTGCTTCTCCCTAAGCAATTGTAGCACAATCCTTAAATGTTGTACATGCTCTTTCCTATTTTTTTAAATATACAAGAATATCATCAATAAACACTATCACAAATTGATCAGGTTAGATTTTAAAGATGCGATTCATGTGATCCATAAAAATAGCGAGAGAGTTCGTCAATCCAAATGGCATTACTAAAAACTCATAATGCCCATATCTAGTTCTAAAGGTAGTCTTAGGTACATCTTCAGCTCTAACCATGGTTTGATGGTACTCTAACCATAAATCAATTTTGGAGAATACAGTAGCTCATCTCAATTGATCTAATAGGTCATCTATCCTAGGGGGGAGATATTTATTCTTTATAGTTATCCTATTTAATTGCATGTATTATATGCATAATTTTAAAATTCCATCCTTCTTTTTCACAAACAATACAGGTGTTACCTATGGTGAAGAAATAGGTCTAATAAATTATTTTTCTAAGAGATCTTTTATTTGTACTTTTAGTTCTTTCAATTCTAAGGGAGATATCCTTGGCTATAGAAATTGGTCCCGTACTAGGAATAAATTCTATAGAAAACTCCACTTCCCGTTCAAGTAAAAGACTTGAGATTTCCTTGGTGAATACATCAGGAAATTCACAAACTATAGAAATATCGAAGAGTTTATGCAAAATTTCAATTTCAGAAGAACACAGGAAACTCATTCTTTGATTCCTTTCCTCAATTTCCATATTTACTGGTAAGGTATCTATAAAAGCCACAGACTTAGCTAAACAATCTAAGATTGCATAATTTGAAGAGAGTCGGTCCATCCCAAGAATAACATCCATGTCCACCAAAGGTAAACAAATAAGGTCAACAACAAAAGATTTATTTTCAACCACAATTGGACAATTAGGAATAGAAATAGACAATTCATAGGGTAAGTTTAACACAGGTAAGTTCAATCTCTTCACACATTCCAAAGAAATAAATGAATAGGTAGTGTCAGAATCATATAGTACAATTAAAGAGACATCATTAATTAAGTAGTTACCTTTCATTAAATCATCAGACTATGCCACTTCTTTACCTGTCAATGTATAAACTCTTCACCTGGTTACTGGTTTAGAAGTCTCAGCTAGTTTCTTCGACATTTGACAATCTTTAGCATAATGTCCTAGCTTGACACATTTGAAACAAACATTCTAACCCATCCAACATGGTTTATTTCCATAGTTCTTTCCACATTTTGGGCAGTTGTTTGAAGTAACTGGCATATTCATAGGTTTCTTCCCTGTTTGATTATTAGCAAATTTATTCCCCCTACCTCTGAAAAATCCTGGCTGCATTTTTCTCCTAAGGGAGTTGGATTCTTGCTTCTCTTTCTACACTGTCGCCAAGGTTCTTGAAGCAATGTGACATTTATTGACCAATGTCGCAAAATCTTGAATTTCCTGTGAAGCAACAGCGTTATGTAATTCTAGGTTCCATCAAGCCTCTAAATACATAGCTTTTCATGCCTCATCAAGTATCCACTTCAAATATGAGGAAAAATTTGACAATCCCTCAAATCTAGCTAGGTGTTCGTCAAAAGGAAAATTTCCTTGCTTTATCTGCATAAACTCCACCTCTTTCACAATCCTCGCACTATGAGGGAAGTACTTTTTTAGAAACACCTCCTTGAAGGATTCCTAGGTGATCTGGACCTCTCGAGCTTCCATTAACTGTTTTGCTCCCTTCTACCAATGTTCAACCTCTCCTATCAACATGTAAATTAAAAAGGAAAATTTTTGTTCATCTTTACTCCCAAGGACTGCAAATAACTTTTCTAATTCATTCAACCATTCCTTAGCCACCTTCGGATCAAATTCTGTTTTAAAGGAAGGAGGCTTGACTTTTTGAAATTTAGACCATCCGCCATTGGTTTGATTCCTTACCTATTCACCTCTAAGGTTAGCATTCATATTTCTATTCTTGTGGACCTGACGAAGTGCTTCTGCTGTAGTAGTAGCCTGTTGAGTGGCAGCATCTGCTTGTCTTTTTATAGTAGCAGCCTGTTCCCTCATAGCCTCTGCCATACCCATCAGGGCTTGCATAACCCCAATCAATCTGGCATCCCCATCCTTATTCTGAGTACTACTTCTTCTAGTAGGTGCCATATCTTACTCTACAAGAAAAACATTATTGAGGTGATCAGTCTCAATAACATAATATTTAATAAAGAACATATAACATCCATAGGAGCTACCATCTTCCCAAACCTAATATTTAATTCCTCAAGTCAAACAAATACAAGTCAGTCAACTGCCTAGGTTTAGATAACTAACTTGAATCAATTCCTTTCTTAGGGAATCTACCCTTTTCTAACCTAGGTTTTTGTGATCTGATAGCAACTCAATATAACACCCTAATCTTTTAGCCATTTTCATTAAATGCTTATTTTATAAACAATTTTGCTATAAGATTGGTGTGTTACCCTTACTTTTACCTGAGTGTGATTTCAATTGCAACTTAATAATTGATTAGGTTTGGGTTCCTTTACTTAGGTATTTTTAATTCATACATTGCACAGTGAAAGACTATACAACGAAAATTGTTAATAACATAGTGAAAGATAAAACATCATTTATATATATTCCTCATTAATATATATACTCCTCATACATGATGTCTTGGTCAATACATAAGGTAAGGAGGTAACAACCCTGTTACTTAAACCCTTATTAATAATGTTCCTACTAGTAGATACAATTTTCCATACACTGCCAGAACCTATATCCCTTGCAAAACCATGAATGACCATAGAGAGGGTATTTCAACCAATGCTACTTCTAGCTCCAATAGTAGGGTATATTTGGTTATTTGATACATACCAAGATAATAATAAGAAATAAATTTCCAGTGGCCAAACAATCTATTCTTTTTGAAAACCTCTGACATGTACCATCGTAATAATACGAAAAACATTCTACATTCTTTTCTTTGTAATACGATACAATCTATTGGGATATCATACATGATTCATATATATAAGTATGACATGTATTTATGAATGCATAAACATAATTCAATGCAAAGATAGTTCACCATTCATAACCTCATTTCATAACATCATTACATTGATGAAATCATCACATAGGTATCATGAACATATACATGTCTCATTCATCATTATAAGATCATAAAAATCATAACATTAGGAGAAAACATTTATAACATTGTGGCTAATGTCATTTTCCTCATAAGAGGAATCTCATAAGAGAAACATAAGAGTATTGGGAGAGTTACCCAGTGAACTACTCCACGTACCACTACCTACATGAGTGAGTTAATTTATCCTCATATGTGACAATTCTACCAACTGTTACTAAATTACTTATGCTAATAGCCATATATATATATCCATAATGAGGCATTGCACCCAAGGGAACTTTACCTTATGAGGACATTGAGCGAAGTGGGAGTTTCCACCCTTTTTGGTGTTACAGATCTCGTATGATAGGATTGTGGTAGGCCTAATAGGTGTACTTCAGTGCTTTGAACTTTCACTTATTTGCAATCAAATTTACTAAATATTGTTTTTCCTTTTACTAGATTAAATAAGAGGTCTATTCTTGGTATAAGATACATATTTCTAACAGCTAATGAATTTAATTTTTTATAGTTTATAACTAATCTTTATTTTCCTCTTTTCTCTTCATTATGGTTTGATACAATTATTGCTAGTGAAGAATATTCTGAGTTACTTTTTTTAATTAAATTATATTTTTTTCATTTCATTTATATGCATTATAAATTTTTTTTATCTTGTTCTATCCAAGGATATGGTTTACAATTTATTTTTTTACTATAATCTTTTAATTCTATTTTTGCTAAAGGTTTTGATTTTTTTCAATAAAATAATGGATTATCATTATAATTTTTTAAAATTCTTTGTTCTATATCCTTATGAATTTCTATTTTTTTTTTTTATAATTCATGATTTTTGTTTTATTTTTATAGGTTTATTATTAGGTAAAAATTAAACCTCTTTTTCATTTGTCTTTTTTTGGAATTTTTCATCACTTATTCTATATGGTTTAGTTATTTTTATTACCCATGCTTCATGGTTACATGGAGTGGTTAATACTAATACTTTTTTAGTCATATGTATTGGCATATATATATTTTTTAAGAAATCTAATCCTAATATCATATCACTAGTTAGTTCATTAAATTGGTTTAAAGTTTGGATTTGTATTTCATATTCTCTTATTTGGATTGGTACATTATTTGCATATAATTCTATCATATGTATTTTTTGTCATGCACTAGCCATTTTTAGTGGGTTTTCTTTCTTTTTTCATTGTTTCGATGGTAATACATTATATTTTATTATAGATATATTTGCTCTTGTATCTACTATTGTATGATATTTTCTTGATCTATATTTTTGATAACTTATCTTTACTAAGATGTAATATAACTGTATTTTAATATATTCTTTTTATTATAATTGTTTGTTGATTTACATTAAATAATATTTTATCTTTTTGAATTGTGTTAGTTCTTACTTGTTCTAAAATTTTTTTTCTTAATATTAACTTAACTTAACTATTTATATTTATTTCATCTTCTACCCATAATCTTATAGTTATTATATCTTTATTATTGAATCTTAAAATACTTGATGTTTTTGTCCCTTCTTTTTCTATTTCTACTTTATTTTCTGTACATTCTAATTGGATAGTACTCTTTTCTATTTGAGGTTCTATTATGACTATTATTAGTTTCCACATAGGACCTTTCTTAACTTCTAAAGGTAAGTGCATGTGTGTGTGCGTGTGCGTGTGTGTGTATGCATGTGTGTGTGTGAGAGTGTGCGTGCGTGTGTGTGTTTCTGTGTGTGTGTGTCTTTATGTGTGTGTGTGTGTGTGACTATTATTAGTTTCCATATAGGCCCTTTCTTAACTTCTAGAGGTATGTGTCTGTGTCTGTGTGTCCTTGGATTTATTTCTGTTAATCTATTACTTGTAGATATTTCTGTTAATTGGTGTCTTAAGTATCTTGAACTTGATAATCTGCTTATTCTATAAATATTTCTATCATTTGTAAGATAATCTATACTATGTTTTGGTGGGTTTATATTAATATTTAGAGTTGATGTTGATGGTGTATTTATTATTAATGACACTATTTGCTTCTATTCTTCTTGGTTGTCTATCTATATATAATTTTATTCTATATAATTCTAGTTTTAATTGTTCTAGTTTTTTTATATTATTAAGGTCTAATTGTATCTCTTTTAATGTTGGCATAAAGTGCCTATCTATTGTTATTCTTCCTTGATTTTTATTATATATATTATGTTCATTAGTAAATACTAATCTTATTATAGTCATAATACTTATAATTCTTGCTCCAGGTATTGATCTTATATTATCTAATTTGTGATAAACTATTAATGTTTTATCCATATGTTCATTTACTATAGATATTGCAAAATTAGTTTTTATTGTAAATTTAAGTTTTTGATAAATTAGATGTCCTATCAATATTCCTAATATATAATAGTGTACATTATTTATTATTCTTTTATCCGTTATTAATAGTTTTATGGGTGAATTTATTCTTTCTTTAAAATATGCTTTTACTAATAATTGGACTTCTGTTATATATTTTTCTGTTACTTCATTTTTAAAAGATAATTTATTTATTTTTGATTCTATTAAATTTTTATTTATTAAAGGTATTCTTAATATTCCTTCTATTAAGATTGATTCTATATTGTGTTTCTTTTCTAATATTACACATGCTAATTTTTTTTAATATTTTACTAACTTTAGTCATAAAGTTTTCTTTTCTTAGTTCTTCAAGTTTTAAATCTAATTATATATTTTTTATTTTATTATATTGTCAGTGGTTAAATGTCATTTTTCTTTCTGTTATTTCTAATGATAGATTTTTATATTCTTGGTCTTCTGTATAAGGCTGGTCATTATTTCCTTTTAGTTTATTATTTTCTTCTTTTTCTTTTTTTATAGCTCTTACCATATTAATATGATAATTTATGCTTATTGAATCTTCATATTCAGATTTTTCACTTAATATTTTTTTCTTGTATATTTCTATATCTAAGTCTTCTATTTCATTTCATATTATTTCATCATATTTTAAAGGTTTTAAATCATATTCATATGCTTTTTCTAATATGTTTATTGTTTTCTTTGTTTTTGGTTTTTTACAATTTGTAGATGTATGTTCTAATTCTCTGCAATTATAACATCTACACTTTATAGGTTTTTATTATAATTTATTCTTTTTCTTCCTTTTTTGAAATAGTTTTTTAGGTTTATATGTTTTGTATATTTTATCTTTTGGATATTTTTTAAATCTATACGTAAACTTTCTCTTTCTTTTTTGTCTTTTCTTTTGTAATTCACATTCTTATCTATGAGAAGTTTTTAGTTCTTCACATTTTATAAATAATTTATTTGTTTTATATTATTTTATATTTCTATATGCTTGTCTATAGATTTAAAAGAATATATATTAGACAAATATAGACAAGCATGGAGAAATATGAAAAGTAAAAACAATAAACATATTAGAACAAACATGAATATGATTGAAAACCTTTATAATATGATGAAATAATAGGAAATGAAATAAAAGACTTAGATATACAAATATATAAGATAAAAATATTAAGTGAAGAATTTGAATATGAAGATTCAATAGACGAAAATTACTAGATTAATATGATAAGAGCTATAAAAGAAAAATAAGCAGAAAATAATGAAATGGAAGGAAATAATGACCAACCTTATACAAAGTACCAAGAATAAAAAAATCCATCATTAGAAATAACATAAAAAGAAGAATGACATTTAACTAAAGATAATATAATAAAATAAAAAATATGCAGTTAGATTTAAAATCTAAAGAATTAAGAAAAGAAAACTTTATGACTAAAGTTAGTAAAATATTAAAAAAAATAAAAAATAAAAATTAGCATGTGTAATATCAGAAAAGAAACACCTTATATAATTAATATTAACAGAAAAAGTATTAAAAATACTTTTAACAAATAAAACATTAACATAATCAAAAATAAATAAATTACCCTTTATTAAAGATAAAGTAACTAAAATATATATAGCACGAGTATAATTATTAGTAAAAACATATTTTCAAGAAGGAATAAATTCACCCATAAAACTATTAATCACAGATGGAAAAATAATAAGTAATGTACAAGATAGTATACTAGAAATATTGACAGGAAATCTAATTTATCAGAAACTTAAATTTACAATAAATACTAATTTTGCAATATCTAGAGCAGATGAACATAGGGTAAAATATTAATAGTTTATCACAAATTAGATAATATAAGATTAATGCATAGAGCAAGAACTATAAGTGTTACGACTATTGATAAGATTATTATTTACTAATGAATATAATAAAAATAATAAAAATCAAGAAAAATAATAATAGATAGACACTTTATGCCTGTATTAAAAGAAATACAATTAGACCATCATAATATAATAATACTAGAGCAATTAGAACTAGAATTATATAAAATAAAATTATATATAGATAAACAAATAAGAAGAATAGAAGCAAATAACATAATAAGACAAAGATTATTAAGAATAAATACACCATCAACATCAACTCTAAATATTAATATAAACCCACCAAGACATATTATGAATTATCCTAGAAATGATAGAAATATTTTTAGAATAAGTAGATGATCAAGTTTAAAACACTTAAACACTAATTAGCAGAAATATCTATAAGTAGTAGATTAATAGAAATAAATTCAAGGACACCCTAAATAATTCTAACTCAACCAAAAGATATATATATACCTACAGAAGTTAAGAAAAGACATATACAAAAACCAAAAATAGCCATAATAAAACCTCAAATAGAAAAGAAAAGAGTACTATCCAATTATAATGTACGAAAGATAAAATAGAAATAGAAGAAGAAGGGACAAAAACATTAAGTATTTTAAGATTCAATAATAGAGATATAATAAATATAAGATTATGCGTAAAAAATGAAATAAATATAAGTAGTGAATTTAAATGAATATTAGGAAAAGATGTTTTAGAACAAGATCTTATAGAATTCAAAAAGATAAAATATTATTTAACATAAATCAATAAACAATTATAATAAAAAGGATAGATTAAAATGCAGTATATTACATTTTAGTAAAGATAAATTATCAAAATATAGATTAAGAATATATGATGCAATAGTAGATACATGAGCAAATATATCTATAACAAAATAAAATGTATTACCACCAGAAAAATAAAAAAAGAAAAAAAAATAACTAAAATAGCTAGTGTAGGACAAAAAATATATATGATAAAATTATATATAAATAATGTACCAATCCAAATAGAAGAATATGAATTACAAATCCAAACTTTAAACCAATTTAATGAAAGAACTAGTGATATGATATTATGATTAGATTTCTTAAAAAAATGTATGCCAATATATATGACTAAAAAAGTATTAATATTAATCACTCCATATAACCATGAAGTATGAGCAATAAGAATAACTAACTCATATAGAAGAAGTGATGAAAAATTTCAAAAAAAGACAAATAAAAAAGTAGTTCAATTTTTACCTAATAATAAACCTATAGGAATAAAACAAAAATCAAGGATTATAAAAAACATAGAAATCCATAAGGATATAGAACAAAGAATTTTAGAAAATTATAATGATAATCCATTATTTCATTGAGAAAAATCAAGACCTTTAACAAAAATAGAATTAAAATATTATAGTAAAAAAATAAATTGTAAACCATATCTTTAGATAAAATAAGATAAAAAAATTTATAATGCATATAAATGAAATAAAAAATATAACTTAATTAGAGAAAATAATTTAAAATATTCTTCATCAACAATAATCGTATTAAAATATAATAAAAAGAACAAAAATAAAAATTAATTACAAACTATAAAAAATTAAATTTATTAGCTGTTAAAAATAAATATACTATATCAATAATAGACCTCTTATTTAATCTAATAAAAAAATAATATTTAATAAATTTAATTGTAAATTAGTAAAAGTTCAAAGTATTGAAATATATCTATCGAGTCTACTACAATCCCATCGTACGGGATTTGCAACACCAACGAGGGCAGAAACCCTCACTTTACTCAATGTCCTGATGAGGTAACGATGCCTCATTATGGGGTGGTTTATAAGATACCATATATTAATTTAACTTCACAAAGCTGGATCTATATATATATATATATATATATATCCATGGACAATACATCATAGTGATACTCTCAGCCATTGAGAGATTAATGTCTGCATTGGAAAAGACTAAAATACCAGCCGCAGAATCAACGGAATCTTATAGCAATACCATAAAAATTTGAGCCTCATTACATGCTATCTGGTTTTCCAATATAAAAATTTGATATTTCAGACAAAATAGCAATCCCATATATATTTTATAGTGAAATCGTATAACATACGAACTTTATCTATTCAACAAGACTGTCTTCCTATAAAGGTTTAAAGAGCTGAGAGACCAATATATCCATCGTGCTTATAGGTGCATACC
Source organism: Senna siamea (assembly GCA_031216115.1). NCBI lineage: Eukaryota > Viridiplantae > Streptophyta > Magnoliopsida > Fabales > Fabaceae > Senna > Senna siamea. The sequence continues at coordinate 19,285,332 of CM062363.1, read as the reverse complement.
TAAAATAATCACTATGGATGCAGTGAGTCATGACATAGTCTTCATCAAAGAGACTACAAATTAACACAATTACACGCTCATGTACCACAACCATCAACATGGCAAAATCAAATTACAGAATTAACATGCAAATTTAAGCAAAGACGGCTACATACAATCCATATGAAAATTAAGTTTATTTAGAGGACACAACTGACAGTTTGTAGTGAACACTTCATCTATTCGTCATGCTCATGATGGCGTCTTTGGCTTTTTTCAGATTTCTTCACATCCCTGCCCATTCTTGAATCCCGGCCACTTGAATCAGTATCAGATGATGATTCTGCCTTCCTTGTTTTACGCCTGTGCCTTCTTCTACTGGAATCCTCAGATGTTTCAGAATCAGATTCTGTTCTACGGCTTCTCCTTCTCCTCTTCTCCTTCCTACTCTTTCTTTTACTGTGCCTACGGTCATGATTGTCATCTGGAGACTTGTCCCTCTTCCTTCTTTTCTCCCTCCTCTTTCTCCTTATTTCCCCTGAATCATCTGAATCACTAATTTCCCTCTTTCCATGCCTCTTCTTTGACCTCCCTCTCTTCTTGCCAGAGCGTGTATCTGATCCATCTTCATCAGAGACCTTCTTTTTTGAAGAACCTCCCTTTCGACTGATTTTCTTCCCAGATCTTTCGGCAATAATTCTCTCAATCTCTGAGTCAACCTCAGAATCTGAACTATCACTATCTTCTTCCTCATCACTCTCATCTGAGCTTTCAACTGTGCTTTTCCTCTCAACTTTTGCTGCTCTCCCCTTCAATTTATCCAATGCAACCAATGCTGGGACTTGCATGGCTTCTGGGTCCTTGTCTTCGTCATCATCCTTGACTTTGACATAGTTCTTACACTGAAACTTGAGGTGCCCTACACGGCCACACTTCTTGCAGGCCCCTCGATCCACGTCCACATTAGAATTTGATATTTTAGCAAGTGCAAGGAGTCCCTGGAAGTTGGCATATGCATTCTCGGCATCTGGTTCTGCATTTGACACCACGTGTGAAGTATCCTTCTTGTCTTCCTTGTTGGGTGCATAGGGGTCATAGCCAATGGCACTCTGCCATATACCATGGGTTTGAAGAGCTGCACTACTGTGAACCCGATTGTTCGCAGGCATGCGAACTCTACCCGCAGTAGCTGGCATCTTGAAATTTCAATATTAATCCCTGTCAAAAGAAATCCACAATTTTCAGGAGATTTAACAACAATATATTTAATCAATTGTACAATACCTTTCTACCAAAAATATCTCACTTTCTGAACCTAGCCATAAAGCCCATAACACTAGGCAAGCTTGAATGCAATAATAAAGACAGGTTATGTTATACAAGTGTTTAAAACACCAGGATATGGATTACAAACTCATTTATCAATGCCATAACCAAACTCATTTATCAGTGCCATAACCAAACTCATATGCAATCAATCATGGAATTCACCAGCCCAAAGCCAATGGAAAACACATGAAAACTGTAAATCAAATGCTAAAACCAAGACTATAAAATTTAAGAGGAATTGGGCCTGCAATCCTTGCCATGGGGAATTTTTTTCCTGGTCCCCATTCCACACAGATCCTTGTGGGGACCCCAAACAAGTAAAAAGAAAAATTAAAATTCAATAGTATATATAAACTTGACAATGAATAAGTAAAGATCAATAAAAATAACAATATAAAAGATGAAGAAACAAAAATCGGGATAATTGTTTCCATCATTACGATTAAACATAAATCTTTCAGATGTCTATAGTCTAAAGAAACATTTAATTTAGAATTTAGCAATATAGGCCAATGTTTACAACTTTCAATCGACAGTGAGCACTTATACATTGTTCAAGGTCAGGGACAAGACACACTAAAAAAAAATTGGTTCCTCAATCAGAATGAACACAATAAATAGAAGAGTACTCAACTTTTTGATTGGAGAAAATGTAAAGGTGATTATCATTAGATTACATATATACACTTCCTGGGAAAATTGTAGGGACCTTGTGTTGCTAGTTGAAAGTCCCAGTCTAAGAGATGACATAAAGAAATGAACAATTTATCAAATGGAAAGTTGATTGCGTGTTTCCAAGGAGATGCTTTAGCATAGACAAAATCTTCCAATGCACATCTTTTAAATTTTTTTTTTATATTGAAAACTTTCACACACAATTCTAGAGGGCAGTCAAAGCATTCCCCCATATATAAAATGTTTATTTTTCGATAAAATATTCTGATGATGTTATCCACTCTTAAGATAAATATCTAGTAGCCACGCAATGTACATAATCCATTACAAAATATACAAACTTGAAACTACAAATGTAGCCAGAATCATGAAACTGATGGCCTTAAAAAAATGCAGACAGTAGGTGACGGAAAAGTCATAGAAGAGTGTAAAAGCACCAATCTTCACATACTTTCTATAGTATCCACGCAATGCTCATAATCCATTACAAGGTATTGAAAATTGAAACTACAAATGTAGCCAGATTCTGGAAACTGATGGTCTTATTAAAAAGCAGACAGTAGGTGAAGGAAAAGTCATAGAAGAGCGCAAAAGCACCAATATTCAAATACTTGCTATTCCTAATGCCAAAGTGAAACAGAAAAAACATAATAATTCCACGAAATTTTTAATAGTGTGACAAGGCAAAATGAAAATAAAACCAACAAACAAAGCATTCTCTTAGGTCGTCTACATAAATCAAGTAATGCCAACATGTTCTATCTTAGCTAATTTTTATGATTAAATTGTTGATAGTAAAATCTATCTTAATATTTTCTCTTATTATTTTCTTGGGTCTCTCATACTTCTAGTTATTCAACTATCTTGTATTTGATCTACTCTTTGTGTATGACCAAACCAACTTATATATAATAGGTGCTATCCAACTTTCTCTCTAATGCAATCATTCCTAATATTATCCTTTCTAGTTTGTACACTCATTTAGAGCAACATTCTTTTTTCTTTTTTGCATTGTTAATAAATGCTGCATGAACTAGTAAAAGATATGTTTTTACTATGAAAAAGGCCAGAACAAAAACAATTAGTAGTCCACCAATGTAAAAGAACGTTTTTCTCCCCACATATGCCCTTCAAGAGGAAGAATGAAAGCAAAAAGTTAATTATTACTATGAACCCAATATTACCTAGAGAGAACTCTAAAATCCCAAATTTTCGAAGCAATATTCATCCATCAGTAATTCAAAACTAATCACGTCCACACAGCCATCACAAGACAACACCGACAATATTAAACATATGCTAGGCAACGTTACAGAGATCCAGCAAGATTTTTTACATCCAGCAAGATTTTTTAGATCTGAGCAAGAATTTTTTCCTTACCTGAACGGCGAAGGATGGAATCACAGCGGAAACGAGTGGCAAAGGACGAATGACGAAGGAAAGATTCACGGCGAGAGAGAAAGGCAAAGGACGGAGAGACAGCGAGCAGCGGCGACGGGGATAAAAGCCAGGACTTGAAGAAAGAGAAGCGAAGGAGCCTCCCGATGCTTCTTTTTGTTTTTTTTGTTTTAATCTTAAATAATACTCGATGGTGAGTCACAATTTTTTTTTAAATTATTCTTTTAAAATTAACTCAATAATTCAAGATAACAAGATAGGCACTATCGCAATTTACTTTTATGGCCTTTGACGCGTTGTATAAGATTTGATGATTATCACCATCATTTGGTTCTCTAACTTAATGAATATCTAACATCTTTCTTATTTAAAATAATACATAATCAAAGTTTAATCAAATAAACAAAAAAAGATAAATCAAGTTTCTTTCTTTAAAGTAAAGCAAAAATTACGCAGACTATCACTTTATTTTAAAATAAATATTGGTTAAATATAACTGGATTAAAATATATCTGTATTGGTCAGGTGAGGTTGATGAAGTTTTGTCATAGTAACTTGAAATTATATCGAAACTTCTAAAATTTATTTTGTAACGATTTTTTAAATAGAATTTTAAGAAAATTTTTGTGAAAGAAATTAATTTTTTGCTTGGCTAATTTGTATAAAACAATATTTTTGATTTTTATATTAGTATTATTTAAATAGACAAATAATTATAAATATTTATCATTATTAATTTTTATTAAGATATTATTATTAATTAATTAAAAGATAAATAATAAAATTACAATAAATATTTTTAAAATATAAATTATCTAGAGTCTAATTTGCCCAATATAATTATTTTAGATTACTTATCCACAAATTAAACCATTTAGCATTACTCGCACCGACCATTAAGAAGAGGCATAATTCATATCTATAAATAAGAAATTTTCTTAGGAGTATTTCTATCTTAAAATATTTAAGGTGTATTTGGTTTGTGAAAACATTTTTAATTTTTAATTTTTGTTTTCAGTTCTTAAAATTATTTTTTATTTTTAATTTTTTAAAATTTTTAAAATATATTTATTATGTAAAGTTAAAATTTTATTTATATTTATTTTTAAGTCAAATGACTTAAATGATTATAATATTTTATTAATTTTGTAGTTTAATTATTATTAAATGATAATATTTATATGATTGAAATATTTACTTCCTTAAAAAATTATAAAAATAACACTAGTCATTGTTTTAAAATGCTAAAAATAGCATTTAAACGTTTTTTATTTTCAACCTATTTTTAAAAATGTTTTTAAAAAATGTTTTCTGTTAATATTTGCCAAATGAATTTTCAATCAAATTTTTTTATTTTGAGTGAAAATGAAAATAGGAAATAACAAAAGCAAACACACCCTTAATTTTCAAATTCTGTTTTTTTTTTAGAAATAAAAACTGAAATTTTTAACTTCTACTCTACAGTTGAAAATTTATTTTATTTTTTAAAAAATAAAAAATATCTCTCCCTCTAAAAGCGTGGCCAAATTAAACAAGTTACTACTTTTTTGTTTTGTAACTTGAACTTATTCTACAGGTAATATATTGGTGTATCAACAATAATTTAAATAAAATTAATATATATATATATATATTAAGACTAACTTTAAGTTTGTTTTAAATTGTATCTTTATAAATTGGAGGGTACTAAATTTATAATTTAATATTTTGATTTAATAGTGTATGTAATTTTAAAATAATAAAAATAATTTTATTATTTATTTATTTATAAATTTAATTAATTTTTTAATAACTCAAAGATTGAATTAGTAACCCATGATAAGAAATACATAAAGGATGGCATTATAAAACAAAGATAATAAAAATAATAATAACTAAATAAAATATAAAATGGTCACTCGTCACATAATGGAAACTAAAGAGCAATGACTCTTAGATACTACTGGGGTTATAATTTGATAGGCCTTATTAATCCCAGACTATATTTTATTTGAGTTTAGCATGAAGTAAAAATCCATGTAAAATATGAAAGATAATAGATTAGCAACAGATATGAGAGATTTATAACTTCTAAGAATTTCAATCTCTCAGCTTTACATTTCACTTTGCTGTTATTTCCTTTTCTCTCCTTTTTCTTCTCCTCTCTTTCACTAATTCACTTTGCTCTTAGCTCTCACTTTCTCTATTGTATCTCATTTTTATGTAGGAGGGTTTATTGGATTATGTTAACATGTCAACATGTTAAATCTAACTCAATTTACATAATTACTTTAGTTTGAGCCGAGTTGATAACTTGATTCAAATTTTTTTAATCCTGCCACTAATGATTCAAGTTATATATTAAAAAAAAATCAATTTATTCCAATTTAAACTAATCTGTTCAACTAAAAGAATTGATTTTTTTTTTTAAAATATACTTAAGCTTTTATATTAGACATTTTGATTTTTTAAAAAACTTTTTACATTTACTACTTTACCTTATTCAATCACTTTTTTGCATAATATAAAAAAAATAATAAAATAAATTAAAAATATCATCGTTCAAAATAATATATACAAATCGTCATGACATAATTTATAAGTTAATCTATTTTATTATTTGTACATAAGAAAAATAATATAATTTTAATATTAATTTATCTCAATATCTATAGATAAGAAATAATCATTTTCTTTTTATTTTTATGATTTATATATAAATATATATTCTAAAAAATATTTAAAAATTTTAAATGCAAATATATATTTTATTTTAACTTAGACTAACTTATTCAAATACAATATAGATTGAATCAAATTTTATAATAAATTTTTTAAAACTCAATCCAACACCTCATATATTAATTCATTCGAATTAAAAAATAATAATTACCTCAACAAATCCATCAAGACCTTTATTTCTATGTGTACTGTGCATGTTGTGTTCTCTTACCCTTTTCCCTTCCTTTATGGTGAAGTATCCTATTTTATAGGTAAAAAAATTGGCGAGTAAGGTTTATAGCGTCACTTACAACTAATCAAAGCATGACACATTTTTTTTATTTTTTATTTCTTTTTTAATAAAAAATATTTATTTATGATTTTGAACATAAAAGATAAAATTTAAAGATTTAATTAAATATAAATACACTTTTAACATGTTCTAAAAATTTTGAAATGAATAAAAGGACATTCTTACAATTTATTTAAGCAAGAAAAAAAAAATTTACCTTAATGGAAGAGGTAAATTAAGCATGTTATAACACAAAAAAAATTCTATTGGAATAGATTAAAAATAATTTATGAAATTTTTTTTTATTTTTTTATTTAAATTTTTACTTTTGTGGGATTGAGTTAATAAAAAAATATATAGGACTTGGCTCCCAAACAAAATGAAGTATCTATCGGAATCATCCAAACAAAATAATTTTTTTTATTCATGTAAGTTATGCTTTGCAAAACAGAAAATTCCATAGAATTTTATTATATATAGAAGAGTTTTTTTTAATTGAATTTTCTTGTTGTAAAAGTATAATTTCTATAAAAATACTAATTTATTATGTCAATATCCAAGCACACCTTTATTTTATTGTTAATTTCCAGCCCCTTAAGCCGAAAAAGACGTTTTCGTTCCCAACAAGTGTTTCTACTAATTGCATAAATTAGACTGGTATTTGTCATGTGTCATTTGTCATTTGTTATGTCTTTATTATTTAATGTACTCAGTTTATTAATTTGAACTAAAAGGATTAAGTAAGTTGTTTAATCTATTTAGGGTCATATACTTATTATAAAATAAATTTCTTTTGCATCTATACTGTACTTTATTACTTTATTTTGTTTTGTCAATCGTTTCACAATTATAATATACCAATATGAACTCAGATAAATATATTTGTTACTAACATTTTTGTATATAATTTATCATTTAAATTAAATCAATGTTTTATTAAATTGAGATATATAGATGATAACCAATTAGCAATTTGATGTTGAGGGATTACTTGGTGAGTCGAGTTCTAAACAAAGGTATCTATTCAAAGTTCTAGTGTGTTATTTTTGTTTTATATATATATATATATATATATATATATTATAAAATAAAATATGTGTTGTGAGAAGATAAAATGCTAAATACCTTCTTATTATTTAATCTATTATTTTAAAATATAATAATAATTATTTTATATTATAATTCAAAAATTAAAGAAAAATGGCATGCACATTTTTGCATAAAAGCCTCTAATTTATATTATAATGGTTCTGAAGTTTTTTAGTCATTAGTTTAAAAAATTATATATTTTACGGCATAAAATATGTAATGTGAGAAAATAAAGGAGAGAAAAAAATAAAAATAGTGAGAAGTTAAAACAAAATAGTTAAGAGTAAAATAATTTTTAATATTTAATTTATTATTTTTAAAATATAAAAATTATTATTTTATATTATATTTAGAAAAAAATAGCAAGTAATTTTGTGCATGCGAGCCTCTTATATATATATTTATTTATTTATAAGGAACAGAGGGATTAAGAGATGGGGAAAGAAAGGGATAGAGAAGTAAGGACTGACACAGAGTCGTTCACATATATGCAAATGCTAATGCAAAGAAATTTAAAGAGTAGAAATCAATAAAAGTGAACCCAACTGGCAGTAATATCAATTGACTAGGTACAAGGAAAAGGAGATTTTATATTTTCGTTGCATATTCTCCTTTTCCCTATACCTAGCTAGTGCGAATTACTGCCAGTTTGGGTTTCCTTTTATTGCTTTCTGCTCTTTAAATTTCTTTACATTAGTATTTGCATACATGTGAACGACTTCTGTTGGATTTTACTCAAATTCTAGAAATTGTTTGAACCAAAATAATGGAACGAAAGCGTACCGGAATCCATCATGAAATCTCTGAATTAGGAATGCAGGTCTTCTGACTGATGGTATCCCTTGAGTCTCCTGTAGGTAGATGGGAACCAGAAGGATAGATGTAACGCCCCTATCTAGTCTTGTGGTTCATTCCGATATCGTTAGATAGGTCCAATACATTATTCTTGTCTCTTTTTTTTTTTTTTGTCTGAACAGATAACTATTCAAATTATATTAAATAAAGTAGGTTTAGGGTTCTTTGCTAAGATAAAACATAACTCACATGCACAGCGGAATAAAAACTCTACGCTACACGAATACAATATAGTCCCTTATATGAATCAAATAATACCCGTCTAATAATAATATCCATTACAACTGATGTATCAATCCCCGGATATATGAAGTATCCGTCCTACGGAAGTCAAGAGACAATAGGCCTTCCACTCAGACTCCCGCACCAAATAATAACGGACAGGTTCTTCACATATCCACTTCTCCCCGGTATTTCTAGAACCACTCATATCCATGGTCAAATTAGTTGTCCTAGTCTACTTCGAGTACTTCTTGGATCAAACAATGTGGGTTTACAAAAACTTACTTGATCAAAAAGATACAACAACCACTCGTCCTTGCTACGCGTCCAAACCTGATACATATTAGCATATAAGTGAGAAACACGAGTTTCCCAGTAGCCTAGCAATTCATTAGTTTGAAAAGAGAACTAACATGTATCAAGGTGCAAGCACCAAAATGTTCCATCTTCATCCTCGATTTAGGAGAAAACACATATAAATAAATAAGTAAGTATTGCATGATAAATTTAGTGATTGGCATCAGTAAGAGTTACCTTTCACATGACCGATATTTCCTAAGCGTAATAATTTATTATCGCAACGTTATTAGCGCGTACGTACATGTTGTATGAACACTAGGTCACAAGGGTGGAGCACCTTTGGCCACGCCTCCCTAGGTCACCCGTGTGGAGCACCTTTGGCCACACCTCGAAGTTCGTAGACACTCGGCCACGTATACAACGTGTTTGTGAGCACTGGGTCCCGAGCAAGGAGCACCTTCGACCGCGTCTCGCCAGACCGCTCGTGTGGAGCACTTTTGGCCACACTTCGTAAATTATGAACCCTCGGTCCACGTTCACGAAATTCTCGGGACACTAGATCACGGGTATGGAGCACCTTCGGCCATACCTCCCCAGGCCAATCGTGTGGAGCACCTTCGGCCACACCTCATGATACGGGGACACTTGGCCACTGACTCAGTATGATTGCAAACGCTAGGTTATAAGCATGGGGCACCTTCGGCCACGCCTCCCTAGTCCGCCAGTGTACACTCGAAAACCCGCAGGGCGCAGTGGCACCCCGCGTCTCCCTTTTATTATCCAGAAGAAGTTTCATTTCCTTAAAGCTTTCGAATAAATTCGAAAGTTCCATGCTATTTCACTTTTTCCTATAAAATTAGGTCTAAGTTCCTTTTTAAATATGAACAATAGACAAAATCTTTTCTATTTTTCTCGGGGTTTATTCTCACATAAAATTTCACTCCAAAAATATCAGTTTTGGACATAATATTTCTATTTTTCTTGGAATTAAATTCTCAAATAAATTTCACTCCAAAAATATTAGTTTTGGACATAATATTTCTATTTTTCTTGGAATTAAATTCTCAAATAAATTTCACTCCAAAAATATTAGTTTTGGACATAATATTTCTATTTTTCTTGGAATTAAATTCTCACATAAATTTCACGTCAAAAATATTAGTTTTGGACATAATATTTATATTTTTCTTGGAATTAAATTCTCACATAAATTTCACTCCAAAAATATTAGTTTTGGACATAATATTTCTATTTTTCTTGGAATTAAATTCTCAAATAAATCTCACTCCAAAAATATTAGTTTTGGACATAATATTTCTATTTTTCTATGTGATCATGGCAATAAATTCGCAGAACTAACTTAATTCATCTTACTTCACCCTCACATATATTTATTTTAACAAAAATAAATACCCAACAACATTATTAATCTCCTTCAACATAGCCACTCCTAAGTTTATCATGCACACTATATCAAATCTCATCCTAAATCAAGAATGAAGGAATTTATCCTAGTTCCATGAAAGCAACATTATGAGATATATATATATATATATAAACTTGTGGAACTAAAACAGGAAAATTGCCAACCTACTACCTTTATCATACATGCTCATTAAATTTTTCTTCTAAATCAAGAATGGAGATGAATGCTCTAGCTCCATGAATATGAAAATCAAAACAAGTATGCTATATCATGGAACCAAAACAATTTAATTGCTAGCCTACCTTGCTTCCCTTGCTTGATGTTTTCCTTGCTTCTTCTTCTTCTCTTTCTTTTCCTTTCTCCCGAATGAATGGGCATCTGTGGTTTTTCCCCTTCTTCTTTTTTTTTTTCTTCTTTCTTCTTCCAAATCCCTCTCTTCTCTTTCTTTCTAATTCTTTCCTTCGTGCTACCTCTCCCGTGTGTGTGTGGGTGGGTGTATTTTAAATCCCTTATTCTTTTCTTTGTCTTGTTTTCTTTAATTAGTGGGTTTGCCCACTTGTCCATGTCAAGGAAAGGAAGAGAAAGGGGTGCACGTAATGCAACACTTCCACGCCAGCTGTCCTCCCTAATGCAAGTGCCTCCCATTATCCTTTGTCACTTTGCATGCATTAGTTCCAAGTGCTTTTCTTTCCACTTGTCCCTGTTGCCGTGCAACAGGCATATATATATATATATCTGCTACAATTCTGCACATGGCCTAATCTTTTCTTATGCTAAGCTTCCTATGTTGCGTGTGGGTGTGGGTTTTTGTTTCCTTATTTACGTGCCACCCATATACCTACACATATGTGCATCTTTTTTTTTTTTTGTTTTCTTTCTCTTGCTCTCCACTTAAAATCATGTATAGGTATATGAAGTTAGAATCCATCCACTTTTCCTCTTCCTTTACGTGAAACCATGCAAGTATATATATAAAATATTTTATTTATTTATTTATTTAAATAATTTAGTTAATCAAATTTTAAAACTAAAATTTCCTTCCTTAAACAACTTCTTAAATTTATTGGTAACAAGGATTTTATTTATTAATGCCATAATTGTATTCATTAAAATCATCAAGGTATGCTAATTGATTTATGGTTGTTACAATAGAGACCAAGTGTTTTTGAAAATGGTTTTAGGATGCCTCATTCAGAGACCACACCCTTTATATATAGGTGTGTCAAATTACCAAATTGCCTATCATAAGTCGGTAATTTGCACTTCAGGTATTCTACACATTTTATTAGTCCCCACGCATTATTATTTATTATAAGGACCATTAAATTCAATTAGATCACTTTATCGGTCCTTAAACTTTATGACAGTAATATGTATATGATAATTAATCCACAATACATGTACGTCTACATGTCCTAATGTATTTTTGACTATGTATGTACATAGTATACAATCCAAATTCTAACAACTTCGTGTTGGTCCCTACTTCTTTGTCCTTTCTTTTCTCATCTCTTGATCCCTCTGCTCCTTATGGTATTAAAACATGAAAGGAAAGTAAGGATGCAAAAGGAATTAATTGATGAAACTAAAGCTAAGTTTGTATAAAAATTGTTTGACCTTTTTTTCCCTCAGTATTGCACAGTACTTTCTTTGTAAATTTTATTGCTCACTGTTTATAATTATCGATCATATGAACTAATAACAATTATATTATGAATAGTATGTCTATTATCTTAATTGATAGCAGATCATGTTATGAACCAAATATATATCCATCTGTCTTTTCTAAGGCTATGGATGATAAGACCACGTTTGACCATAGTGGCAATATGTCAAAAACCTCTTGTTTAGATGTATATTTGTTCATATTCCTTGGCTAAGTTTTGATGATAGATTATATTTGTTTATATTTCTAAGTTAAGTTGAGATGAAAAATAATTTAATTTAATTTATGCAAAAAAAGTTTCATATTTAGTTTCATCTTGACCCTTTGCATCTTTTAAATAACCTAATGAAGGTGATGATATCACGAGAATATTTTGATAATTATGTTTTCTCATACCTTCTCTTCAGTCACTCGTCATTCATCAATCTTGACTCCTCCTCCCTCTCTGACCGAAGATTTGCATCCTCATCAAACCAAATTTTCAAAGAGAAAATCTACTTTAAAGATATAAACTAAAATCTAAATGACTGGACCATCTCAGTTGTTTCAAAAAATAATCTTTACAAACCTGATAATAGATTCTTCAAAGTCTCTGATTTTGTAATCAAAACTACTGGAGAAACCATCAACATCAATTCTGATATGGAGGATCTCCCTTTATTATCTCAAAAATCTATTAATATTCATAAAAAAATATATAAATTCTTACACATAGGATGTGTACAAATAGCCTTAAAACCTTTGTTTGAAGAATGCCTAAATGTTTCTTGCCTTGTCTATCTAATAGTTGCTAGGCATAATAAGTTCATAGATTCCCTTCTAGGAACAATAGAAGTTGGTTTACATGTTGACCCAATTTATTTTAATTGTTTCCCAAATAGGACAGTAAACCTTAATGACCAAAACATTATGGATGTCTTAAAAATAAACATTAAACTCCATGGTTTCGACGTGAAGCTAGGATTTATCCCTGTAGCTTTAATTTATAAGTTACAATAAAAATTCATAAACTCCTCGAGTTCTAATGCTTTATTCCCCTATGAGAAGGGTAAAAAAATTTTGTTCCTTATTGATGCATCAAAATCAAGTGTTATGATACCAAAACCCATAGTTTGGGAAGAAATAGGTCTTCCAAAAGAATGGATTATGTAAAAAGAAACACTTGCTTTACTAGATCCTCCCCCAGCCATATGGAAATAAGACAAAATAATAGAGGAATAGTAAGAATAACTTCTAGGAGACTTCAGCATTATTAGGACTAGATCTATAAAAACTAGTGAAGATTTTAGGACTGTAGTAGAACCTTCTAGACAATCATGTTCTTCCATTCCTCAAACCTCTAGGACTCTTCCTTCGGTCAACATCTCCAAGGTCTAGATACATCATCTAACCTTCTGAGACTAATTTACCAACAAGCTGATGATGGACAATCTTCAGTTTAATCGCTTACTTATTCAGATATGGTTGAAAACACCATAAATGTTATTTCACAAGATTTTCAATTACATAAAAAAAATCCTTGGAAAAAGATTTACTCTTTTGAAAATACTGAAAAAAGAAATTAGTTTTTTTGAAAATTTCAGCTCTAATTCTAAAAAAACCTATTCAGGAATATTATTATAAAATCACTGAACAAAATTGAGAAAAATATTCTTTTCTTTGAATGGTTTGAAACTTACGCTAAATATCATTCAATTAATTATTCTTTCAAAAATACTTTTGAAGTTGATGTAACTTGGCAAAAAAAACCATGGGAACGTAGTTGAAACTGAATTACCTCCTACAAAACCCTATTTTATTCTTAATTTAACAGTAAACAATGAGTCTATTGTTGCTTTGCCTTTTAAAACAAAATATATTTCAAAAGAAATTGATCTTAAAGATATCCAAAGTTTTATGGAATAAAATAATTATACAAATTCTTATCTCCAAACTTTAGGAAAAAATACCAATTCTTATTTAAAGAAAATTAATGATTTGATCTTTGAAAGGGTTGAATCTAGAAAAATTCCTCAACAACTAATTTTCAAACCCTTTGAACCTATTTTTAATTTAACAAAAGGTTTTTAAAAAAAGTCTTTGTCCCAAATGATTGATCAAAAGCTTAAAATTTTAATTCTAGGAGAAACTCCTCGAAAATCTAAATCTTCATCTAGAACTAATCTTTTCATAGCCACGTTAGATAAGCAATCTTATATTCCTTTGGACCAAATCCAAGCAATAATCCCAAATTAGAAACATTACACAAAACTATATTATCCTAGGACTACCCTTCCTGACATAGCCTTAGAAGAGAAAAACCTTTCTCCAAAACATTTTGATGTAAGCTACATATATGCTTGGAATATAAATGATTTGTTTGAAAACAATTGTTTGGAAATTTCCAACAAATGACCATGGTAAGTACAACCTATGTTATGTATCATAATTGTGATGAACAAGCAATTGCTCAAATGCTTATAGCTGGTTTTACTGGCTAACTTAAAGGTTGGTGGAATTTCTATCTTACTCATAAACAAAAGGAACAAATCCTTGGTTCAATCAAAATAACCAATGACGAAACTATAGTAAACAATAATGTTGATCCAATTCCTGATGCTGTCAATACTCTTATCTATAAAATTACTTAAGATTTTATAGGTGATCTATCTCTTAAATGCAAAACTCTAGCTAATTTTATATGATATAAGGATACCTTCTTGATTAGGGTTTACACAAGAGAAGATAGTAATCATCCTTTCTGGAAAGAAGAATTGATTTCAAGTCTACTGAATTCTTTAGGTGATAAATTTAGAGAAAAACTTAACAATCTAACTGGTGATGGCCAAATCCATTATAAAAATATGAGCTATGGATAGCTCATAGCTTTTGTTCAAAAAAACTACTTGAAAAATTGGCCAAGATGATAGAATCTAATATCATTTTAGCAAAGAAAAGACGCTTAACAAAAAAGAATTAGGATCTTTTTGTGAACAATTTGGTCTCTCACCCTGTAGGAAATCGAAACCAAAAAAAAAGAAACACCAAAAAATCCAAACTAAGAGTTATTACAAAACTCTTAAAAATAGAAAGCCTAGAAACTTTTTTAAGCATGTTTCTTCAAAACCACCAATTGATTTACCAAAAGGTAAAATTAAATGTTTTTGTTTCAAAAAAGAAGGCCACATGGCTAAGTATTGTAGACTAATTAGAAAAATTAAGACTCTCAATTTAGATGAACTAGTACTAGAAAAAATAAATAGCCTTATGGCTGAAACCTATTCTGACAGAGAAGAAAAAGGTGAAGTTTTTGAACAAGAAGTTAATCAACTTCTTGAAGATGATGTTTCATAAAACTCTTCCCTATCATAAGAAGATCAAAACTTTCATTATCTAATCAATTCTTTAGAAGAAAATTTTAAGGATTCTCTTCAAATAAATGTTCTTACTTCAGAACAATATCTCCTTTTTGAAGTAATTAATTCCCTTCCTTCAAATGAAGAAAAAATTAAATACTTTTACAAATTTAGGGAAATTGTAGAAACTCTATTTACATCAACCCCAAAACCTGTACAATAACCAAAACGTTATGATTTTACAAAAATTATAAAACATTTTGATAATAAATAAAAACTAGTTACAATATTGGATTTACAAAAAAAATTAATAATTTGAAAAATGAGATTAGAGAATTAAGAAATACTCAAGATCTTCATTCTTTGATTATTAGCCAAGTCAAAGAAAAATAAATTATTTGAAAAACATAAAGAAACATCAATTGAAGATCAAGAATAAGAGCTTTCTGAGCCATTTTTGAACCTTATTTAAAAAATTTTTATTAAAAAATGGTATATTCAAATCAAAATTATCATTCAAAATGAATTTGTTTTAGAAACAACTGCTCTTTTTGATACTGGTTCAACTTTAAACTGTATCCGAGAAGGGCTTGTTTCTACCAAATTCTTTGAGAAAACTATTGAATCACTTAGCATTGCTAATGGTTCATGATTGGATATTAATTACAAAATATCAAATGCTATAATAAAAAATGATGATTTAAGAGTTTCTACTGAATTCATTTTGGTAAAAAATTTATCAAATAAAGTAATTATTGAATCTTTATTTATTGAACAAATTAAGCCTTTTATAATTTCAAAAAAGGGAATTGAAACTAAATATTTTGATAATAAAATTCTTTTTAAATTCTCCAATCCCCCTTTTACAAAATTTTTAAATTCAATCCAATATAAAGAAAACCAAATTAATTTTCTTAAAGAAGAAGTTTCTTACAAAGTCATAGAAACTTAAGTAGCCAAACCTTAAATTCAGACTAAGATTCAAAATCTTTTAGTTCAAATTGAAGAATCTATTTGTTCAGACCTTCCAAATGCCTTTTGGGAAAGAAAGAGGCATGTTGTCAATCTTCCCTACGAAAAGGATTTTGAGGAAAGAAATATTCCTACACAAGCCAGACCAATCCAGATGAACTTGGAAATCTTGGAACATTGTCAAAAATAAATCAAAGATCTCTTAACAAAGAGATTTATTAGAAAAAAGTCAGAGTCTTTGGTCTTGTTTTGCTTTTTATGTTAATAAAAATGCAGAATTGGAAAGAGGCACTCTTAGGCTGGTAATTAATTACAAGCCACTAAATCAAGCTTTTCAATGGATTAAGTATCCTATTCCAAATAAGAAAGATCTACTTAATTGCCTACATAAGGCAAAATTGTTCTTCAAATTCAATGTAAAATCCAAATTTTGGCAAATCCAAATTCATGAAGATAGGTACAAAATTTCATTCACTATCCCTTTTGGACAATATGAATGGAATGTTATGCCTTTTAGTCTTAAAAATACTCTCTATGAATTCCAGAGGATAATGAATGAAATTTTTAATCTTTATACTAAGTTCATCATTGTCTATATTAATGATGTTTTAGTATATTCTAAATCTATTGATCAACATTTTAAAAATATTTATATGTTTATCAATGTTATCAAAAGAAATGGTCTTGAGGTTTCAAAACCTAAAATTAATCTTTTTCAAAACAAAAAATTACCATTATTTCATCTTGCCAAAAATTTCTACTAAAGGAAGAAGAGGACAAAATTCTTCAAGCAAATCAACATGATACTTCCAACAAAAGATCATTGTACAGACCTAGAATCTTTTTACTCAGCTTAAGATGATCCTGACAAAGAAATCATGTTCGCTATCCCTGATTATGAGGATAACTCCTCTAAAGAAGAAGAAATAAAACATAAAGATGAATAACCACAAGAAGAGGCACTGGGTGATCACATCTTCTTCATCCAACCCACTTTAAGACGAAATGACCATCACATCCTCATGCACATCACCAAGAGGAAAGATGTCCCTTGACCGTTCATCCACATAAGTGTTCTAACTTTGAAATATGACAGGTCCATTCCTGTCATCTCTTTCATTGACATTAGAGCCAACAAAGAATGGTTCCAAATTTCTAATCTCTAATCATTATGTACCTCTTTGATATCAAAAAGGAAAATTAGGTTTAAATTCTTCCTAGACTACATAGTTTGGACTAAAGTAATAGGCTATTCTTTTCAAAAAAATAGATGTCCCCATTAGCATAGATGTTTTAGGACAAGCATTAGGATTGTACATTGGAGCCTTAAGAATAAGATTTAAAGCATAATTCTAATTTCACTACCATTTCAAAGCTTTACAAGCTCCACAATGCCTTAACATAGTAGGATAATGTCAAGAAACAACTACTGGAGTTTTCCCAAACTCTCATTCTCAATTCAAACATCCTTTCCCTCTTTCCCAAAATGAAGATTTCTTTATTGAGGTACCATTCAAGCTAAATAGGGATTTTAATTTGACAAAGGCAACTCATCTAGGCATGAACCTTACAAATTTGGCCTTCATATACGAAGAATGCATATAGTTGATCAAAAAAGGCCTTATCAAGCCTACCAATTCAAATTGGGCATGCTAACATTTTATGTATAAAAAAGGTTAGAACACAAAAGAGGCAAAAAGAGGTTGGTCATTGATTAAACTCTTCTTAACAAATTTCTAAAAGATGACAAATTTCCTCTGCTTATAATCGACTCCCAACTTAGTCTTCTCAAAGGATCCCAATTTTTCTCGGAGTTTGATCTCAAAGTTGGTTTTTGGTAATTAGGAATCAAAACCAAAGACATACCTAAAAAAACTTTTTTCATACTTAATGGCCATTACTAGTGGATTGTAAGCCTTTCAGCCTTAAGATTGCATCGTCATTATTCCAAAATGCCATGGCCAAAATATTCAAGGCCATCATCATAAAAAAACTCCTTGCTTTACATTGATGATATCCTCCAATTCTTAAAATTGAAGAGGAAAACATGGGCTTAATTAAAAAATTTGCTACGATTGTAAAGAAACATGACCTTATGCTTTCAAAAACCAAAAGTAGTTTAAGCCACACCTAGATTGATTTTCTTTAGTTAAAAGTTTCCAACAGTCACTGCAAGTTGGGTCCACATCTCATTGAAAAGTTTTTTTGACGAAAACCTAACCAAAAGAGAAGTCCAACAGTTCTTGCAAATAGTAAATTTTGTTAGAAATTATATCCCCTATGTGACAAAGCATATAGAAAATCTCTTTAGATTGATGAAGAAGAATCCTTCTTCATGGAGTCTAGCTCATACTAAAGCTATCCAAAATTTGAAGAAGATTACCCAAGATTATCTTTCACTCAAGATTCTTGGAGATAGAAAGAGAATCTTGAAGATTGATGCAAACGATGAATACTAGGGTGCCATACTCATAGAAGAGGTGAGTGGTCAAAAATTCTACAGTGAAAAATTCAAAGAGTCCAAAAAAAAAAAAACTATCACACCACTTACAAAGAAATCCTAGCAGTAAAGAAAGGAATAGAAAAGTTTGAGTTTTATCTCAGTTCATGTTACTTAAGGTAAAAATGAACAATTCTTCCTTTTCACGCATGCTAGACTTTAAGGGCAAGATAGTTTAGGACAAACATTTGCTTCATTGGAAAAATTGGTTCACTAAATATGACTTCTTAGTCTTGTATATAAAAGGAACCACAAAATGTCTTGATTGATCTACTATTATGACCAATGAAACCTCTTATAATATATATTATTACCCTATCCAAGCAAATCCCCTTTATTCAACATGAACTTCATACCACCTCCACAGCCAAACTTGTACATGACGAAGGGAAAGCCACTCCAATTCCCATCTGCATCATTTACATCGACTGAACTAACTTACACTACAAAAAATATAGTCATTTATGGTAATTTTTTAAAGCTTTTAAAAGCGGTTTAAATCTCTGCTCTAATACTTAGGAGTGATTTTCGAAGTGCTTCAAAACCATCCACTACAAAGATTTTAAAGGTAGTTATTTATAATCGCTTATAAACCGCCTCCTTATTGTTTTTAAAGGCAGTTATAAAGCACCATCAAATAAATTTACTGGAGTTTTTTTATTTGTTATTACAATGATTATTAACTGCTTCTAAATATTGTTAGAATTGTTTTCTTCATGATAGTGGCAATTGCTAACTACTTCTAATAAAATTACCCAATTATTTTTTTAAAACGTAAGCAAACAATTTATTCAACTTTCTAAAGTAAATCAAAATTGAGAAATATAATTATCTCTCCAAGATATTTTTACATCTAAATATCAAAATAAAACAAAACATCCTTGAGAAAGTAACAAAATATATCCTTTCAAAACTTTATTATACAAATAAATTATAACAAGGACTATGAAATAGTAACAAAGGTTTTGTCCACATATAAATCGACTGAACTAGCTTACACTACAAAAAATGCAGTCATTTGGGGCAATTTTTTTAAAGCTTTTAGAAGTGGTTTAAGTCTCTACTACAGTACTTAGCAGCGATTTCCGAAGTGCTTCAAAACCATCCTCTACAAAGATTTTAGAGGCCGTTATTTATAACTGCTTATAAACTGCCTCCTTATTGTTTTTAAAGGCAGTTATCAAGTGCCCTCAAATAAATTTAGTGGAGTTGTTTTATATGTTATTACAATGATTATTAACTGCTTCTAAATACTATTAGAGTTGCTTTCTTCATGATAGCAGTGATTTCTAGCTACTACTAATAAAATTGCCCAATTATTTCTTTAAAACATAAGCAAACAATTTAGTCAACTTTTCAAAGTAAATCAAAATTGAGAAATATAATTATCTCTCCAAGATATTTTTACATCTAAATATCAAATTAAAACAAAACATCCTTGAGAAAGTAATAAAATATATCTTTCCAAAACTTTATTAAACAAATAAAATATAACAAGGACTATGAAATAGTAACAAAGGTGTTGTCCACATATAAACCGACTAAACTAGCTTATAATACAAAAAATGCAGTCATTTGGGGCAAAATTTTTAAAGCTTTTAGAAGTGGTTTAAGTCTTTGCTCCAATACTTAGCAGCAATTTCCAAAGTGCTTCAAAACCATTCTCCACAAAGATTTTAGAGGCGGTTATTTATAACCGCTTATAAACTGCCTCCTTATTGTTTTTAAAGGCAGTTATCAAGCCCCCTCAAATAAATTTAGTGGAGTTGTTTTATTTGTTATTACAATGATTATTAACTGCTTCTAAATACTGTTAGAATTGCTTTCTTCATGATAGCAGTGATTTCTAACTACTGCTAATAAAATTGCTCCATTATTTCTTTAAAACGTAAGCAAACAATTTGTTAACTTTTTAAAGTAAATCAAAATTGAGAAATATAATTATCTCTCCAAGATATTTTTACATCTAAATATCAAATTAAAACAAAACATCTTTGAGAAAGTAACAAAATATATCTTTCCAAAACTTGATTATACAAATAAAATATAACAAGGACTATGAAATAGTAACAAAGGTGTTGTCCACATATAAACCAAAGCAACTGCAACTCCAAGCCAAAGGTGTCCACTATTCTGTAGAAAAAGATTGAAGGATTAGTTGTCCACAAAGGTGTCCACAAATAGTAACAATTTGTCAACTTTTTATGTCTACTTCTTTTCCTTCATATAAATAACAATAGTTGCACGTTATACAAAGGAGTTAATCCATAAACTAAAGTCCCTAGTATATAAAGATTGAAGTAACAATAGTTGCAATTTAGTCTTTATCATTCTGTAGAAAAAGTTAAAGGATTAGTTGGAGAACTTGGCTAAAGAAATTAAAGTCTTTGAAAAATAAGAAAGCATGCAAGCTGTTCCATCAATAAAAAGGGAAGAGCAGAATCCTAGGATCCTAATTCTCTATTTCTAAATGTTTCGCTAAGTCTTCTCAATATTCCAAGTTTTTTAATTTTCTATTTTGCTTATGGAATAGATATGCCTCAAGTAGCCTTAGCATGAAAACTTCAATCATTAAATCTGTGCAATTATTAATTTAACTAGAACTGCAAGTTCTTACCTCTGTTTAAATGATTCATGGCCAGTACACAGCTTTAAGCACATCCATTTAAACCTGAACATCAGAATCAGAAAATAAGTGCTGAATATTCCTTGCAGAGGTCCATGTTGTATTGTGTAATTCAATCAAGGCCTCCATATGCTTGGTTTGAATCTTGATACTCTTATGCATATCTCTAGATAAAATATCTAATAAACCTAACGGAGAAAAGGGGAAATACGATCATAAGCTACAATATCAAATATCTTATAAAGTCAACACTCAACACAAAGAAACACAATTAACCATGGAATTCATCTATTCTATGAAATTAAAGATTTTTTCATTTTTAAAAAAAATGAATTATGAAAGATCTAAACTTACATTTTCAGGCTATTAGCAGAGAGTAATGAGAAGAAGAAAAAAAAAAAGGAAAGACAAGATCCATTGGGTAAGATGGCAAAATGACCATAGATGATAGTTGTGTACTTTGTGGGGAACCAGGTGAAAATGCTAGCCACTTATTTATCCAATGCCAATTCTCTCGTGCGGTGTGGTTTGAGAAGAGGTCTGCAAATTCTGAATGACAGAGATCATGGTGAGGCCCCCTGCATGAATGGAGCGTATGAGAAAGACTATCATCTCCGAACTCTGGGTCTAGACATCTTCAGATTAAGCCAAAGATTTCACTACCAGGACCTTTATCTAATCAAAGATTCTCTTTGTGGACATATTAAGAAAGGTTTTGTTAATTGTACGCAATTATTTTCTTATGGTTGGGTTGTTTTCTTGTAGTTGTATCATTGTATGTGGTTCCTATCTATCCAAAAAATAATATTACATTACTATTTTTTTTTTCAAAATTTTTTCATTTATAATTATTTATTAATTAACTTTTTTGTTGATTAATTTAAATTATTTAATATACGAGCAAGATACCAAGAGATTCTGTTTTCTCTTTTTCTAATTGAAAATTTTATTGAGTCATTGTCACATGCAAGTTCAACCTTGCAGCTATTTTTTTATTATTGAAACATATCTTCAACAATCAATCAAACACTAGAAGACGCAAATATTTCCCATTATCCCACGTTTTCTGCCATCCAAAGTCTTTAAGAACATTATAACTCAGATTCCGTTTTCTTCATCTTCTTCATCTGAGCTTTGCAGAAAGTGGAATATTATTGGATCCATTATTATGTCTTCTCTCAGCTTGACCCAGTTCAAAACAGGGAATTTGACTTCTGCGATTGGTTTGACTCGTGGTAGGACGAGTCTGATTCGTCCTAGCAGAGTTGGGTTTAAGGTATTTGCTTCAGAGAGTCAGGCAGAACCAGATCTCAGTGTCAATGTTAATGGGTTGCATATGCCCAACCCCTTTGTGATTGGGTCTGGCCCACCCGGGACCAATTACACCGTCATGAAAAGAGCCTTTGATGAAGGTTGGGGTGCTGTGATTGCTAAAACTGTAAGCTCTCGACTATACCCACTCCCCCGCTTTAGCTTCTCTGCGTATTTTGTTTCTCAATCAACTAAATAAGGATCTAGTAATAGCCTTTTGAGTTCAGAAACACAGATATCTGAATCTGAAACTTAGTATTGTAAGTATGTTATGTTTTTTGATCATCTACCTAATCGTGACACAAATATGTACTGTTTGATTTCTTATGTAAAACCTGGGTGGCAATCTTTGTAATTTGCTTGATTAGAATAGGACCTGGTTTCTTTATATTGTTGTTATTTCTTTAACCAAAATAAAATATGTAAAAGAAAACTTTTTTAAAAAATTCAATCATGAGGTTTTGAGTTGTTAAAAACTTTTATTTTAAAATTTTTATTAGAAAATCCGAAAGCAAATATATAAAAACAGCACTTAAATATTTGTATCAGAATATGGCAATTAATTGTTTGAGGCTTCTTCCCTCCTTTCTGCCTCCTTCATGGTTCAAAATTGATTGAGATAGACTCATGGTGTTTGTGAGTTGGATTCTGTCATTATGTTTCATCTTTAGGTTTATTTCTTCTTGATATACTCTGAGCTGCTTTTAGTTCTAGTCTATTAAGGATTTATAGGTCGATGCTCTTCATAGTGCATTTTAAGGTTTTGATAGTAAACATAACCTGCTTTATCATCAGATTTGCCTCCTTGAACCTTGAAATATCGTAGATTCTATATGCAATATCCAGATTTTAGTCTGCTCTAGAAATAACCGTTGGATCTTATTCAATATTTCTTTGAACTTTTGGTTTCTTTTCATTTTCAAAGTGGAAATTGAGATGAGGGGGATGAATAATATGTTTTTTATAAACAAAATTTCAATATAGGCATAAATAATGTCGTGGCAGAGACAGGCATAAGCACTTGTTATGGATATGGTGCTACAATGAACAACTTATATGTATATCTTCATTTCATGGACTGAAATGAATGTTGGCATTTGGCAGTGACCATGCATTGTATCTTTTAAACAATCAAGGTTTATATTTTATGTTAGTTGTATAAATGGGAGTCAGACTATTGGACAATTGTGTACTTTTTCAGGCTGCAAGTTGCTTTTGATGTAAATACATGAGTCGATACCACAGTTGAATCATTAAGAGGTTTTGTCTTTTTGAATAGTCCCTTGATTCCCATTTGAATAAGAGCTGAAAAGATCATAAAGCTGTCTTGAATTTAGCCTGTTAATCCTTTAGATGCATGTGTAATTTGCTGTTTGGCTTCCAAAAAATTAATATGAAGATTTTTTTTCTCAGTATTGTACATAGATTTTAGTTAGATCGTGATTTATGAATTTTAGGCTAATGTGCTGTTAAAACCAATAAATAATTGTAATTTGTTCATCATTCTGGACACTCCACATTGTGAATAGTGCAAAAGAAATTGTATATGTGAATATACCATAAGACAGCCTTATTACTTGGATGGTTCTGTTCTATAGTTATTAGGAGGTCATGTTGCTTTCCTATGAAAGTGTATCGCTGGCTTTTCTTGTCTCCTTGATGCCAAAAATTTGGAAAACAGCATTGTCTTTTGTGACACTTCTTCCATCTAACTGGAAATTGGATAACTTTCCTATAAAAGTGTATCATTGGATTTTCTTATCTTGAGACAGTTCTTCCATCTAACTGAAAATTGAATACTTTGAATCATTGTTTATTGAGGATTTACTTTATTCCAAAAATTTGGAATGTTGCTTTTTCTTTTGTGACAGTTCTTCTTCTTTGAATCATTGTTTATTGAGGGTTTACTTTATGCCAAATTTTGGAATGCCGCATTGTCTTATGTGATAGTTATGACATTGTTATTTCTTACAGTGTGTAGATATGTTCTAATAATTGCACTTGTTATTTGAGATTTGAACAATTCATTTAGATTTTATTTGCTATTTTTTCTATTGGCATTCTAAAGTCCTTCTGCCATTAGGAATATGATACAGCCCCCAAAATAGCACTGAATAATACTCCTTACATTATAGATAATTCGATCAAAGGATATATCAATCCTACAAAATATAAGGTAGCAACTAACAGAACACACTCAACAAAATAGAACAAGGGAAATAACAGAATAAAAGGACAAACAGCTACACTCAAGCAAGCGCCCAGAATCCAACCACACTGTTAGCTTTTGAGAAGCTAGCATTCTCTCACTTCCTTTCAGACTTCTTTCCTGCCTTCTTCCCCACTGCCTCATACTCCATATACTGATTCCACTCATGCAACGTGGTCCCCACCTGACAAGTTAGTTAGGATATCAGCCTTTTTTCTTTCTTCTAGAATAAACATTTAGCTCTGCGTGTCCCTTCCTTCTTTTATAGTATTTCTTAACCTGAGGCCTATCATAACCCCCTCGATGAGTTTCACCTTGTCCTCAAGGTGGAAATCCAGAAATAATTCATCAACAGCAGCATAATATTCCCATGTGTTGTCATGATCTGATAGGTCCTTCCACTTCATCAACTCCTCTTTCAGCCCATTAGTCAGTTTCTGAATCTTGTTCACTGTTTCTGGTTGCAGCAGTAACTCATTGTCCTCCATTAAGAACTGTGGCAGTGCTGGTGGGTGGATCAATTTCTTAAGTTGTGAAACATGAAAGGTTGGGTGAATTTTGGCATTTGGGGGTAGCTCCAACCTATAGGCAACCTTACCAATTCTCTCAACAATCTTAAAAGACTCGTAGAATCTAGGACTTAACTTCTCATTAAGCTTTTTTGCCAATGAGGGCATCCTGTAAGGTCTGATTTTGATGTATACTGATTCCCCTACTTCAAACTCCACATTCCTCCTGTGTTTATCGGCTGTATTCTTCATACACTGCTGTGCTCTCTCTAAGTGCTCCCGTGATTCTTTAATTACTGAATTTCTCTTCTTCACTAGTTCATTCACATCATTCATAGTTGATGTAATATCTCCCAACTTGAATAAGATGGGAGGATCTCTTACCAAAATATGCTCATAAATTACCTATCTTGATCCGAGATTATGGATTTTGAGAATCCATGAAGCTTGACTATCTCCTTTACAAAAATGGCAGCCACTTTCTTTGCAGTATAGGGATGTGAAAGAGATATGAAATGGCCATATTTGGTGAGTCAATCAACCACAACCAAAATAGTGTCAAACTAGTTAGACTTAGGCAGCCCTGTTATGAAATCCATGCTTATGTCCTCTCATACTCTTTGGGGAATTGGCAAGTGTTGTAATATCCCTGCTGGGCTGAGAGCTTCATACTTACACTGTTTGCATACCTAACTACATACTGCTGAAAATCCTTCTTTATCCCTTCCTAATACACAAAGACCACCAACCTCTTGTTGGTTCGTAGATATCCATAATGGCCTCCTATGGGAGTGCAACAAAACTCAGCCAGCAATAAAGAATCCTAGTTGACCCCTTTGCCAGCACCAATCAGCCTTGGAAGAGTAAGCAGCCTCCCTTCACTGAAAACCCCTCGGGTGGTTGCTCCCCTTTCACCACTTTCTGCCAAGTGGCAAATAATTTCTCATCCCTTTTTATCTCCTCTTCCCAGCTACTAAAATCTACATATTGCCACAGTGATATAGCTTTGAATTCTAAGCTGTCTTCCCTTCGGGATAGTCGTCGGCCACTCTATTCTCCTTTCCCAGTTTGTAGTGGATCTCATGAGTATGGACACCCATTTTTGCTGTTCTTCACCCAAGTTGCACTGTTCCAGTAGGAATTTTAAGGCTTTCTGGTCTGTTTTAATTATAAATGAGTGCCCTAATAAATAGTGGTGCCACTTCTTGACTGCTAGCTTTCAAGAGGCTAGCACTCTCTCACTTCCTTTCAGACTTCTTTCCTGCCTTCCTCCTCACTGCCTTCTACTTTATATACTGATCCCACTCATGCAACGTGGTCCACACCTGACAAGTTAGTTAGGATATCCTCCGTCCTCTCCACTCAGCCCTTTTTTCTTTCTTCTAGAATAAACATTCAGCTCCACATGTCCCTTCCTTCTTTTATAATATTTCTTAACCTGATGCCTGTCAGAATATGTTTTAGGCTATTAGCATTGTTTTCAAATTAAATCAAATTAGACTAATTGTATAATTTGACTTGTTTAAGTAAAGGCAATGACTGGTTATTTAATTTCTTACTTTTCTGATCTCCCATCATTTTTCCTTTATAAACCTGTTCTGCACCAAGGCTTTGTATTTTTTAAGTAGGAGCGCACTTATAAATTCCTTTTTATGATGGTCACTGGTCACCACCAGTTGTCTTGTACTATGTGAGCTTGACAAAACTTCACTTTTCATTGAATTTTCCTATTCTCTCTGCTATTGCTGGTAGAGGTAGTTTCCTAGTAAATCAATTTGGATACAACTGATTTATTTTTACCCCTGTTAAAAGATCACCTTGGAATTTGATACTATACTTTTGCTAGGTATCACTTGATGCGGCAAAAGTTATAAATGTAACTCCTCGATATGCCCGGCTTAGGGCAGGTGCAAATGGGTCTGCCAAAGGAGAAATTATAGGGTGGGAGAACATAGAACTTATCAGTGACCGACCTCTTGAAACTATGCTGAAAGAATTCAAGCAATTGAAAGAGGAGTACCCAGACAGAATTCTCATAGCTTCAATTATGGAGGAGTACAATAAATCTGCCTGGGAGGAGCTTATTGATCGGGTTGAGCAAACCGGAGTAGTAAGATGTCTTTTTTGGCTAAGTTTTGTAAATTTAAATATATTTCGAGCTTGGATTCTGATATCTGACTTCTCTAATATTCTTAGGATGCAATTGAAATAAATTTCTCCTGTCCTCATGGTATGCCAGAACGCAAAATGGGTGCAGCGGTAGGACAAGACTGTGCTCTTTTGGAAGAGGTTTGCGGATGGATAAATGCTAAAGCTACAGTTCCTGTTTGGGCTAAGATGACTCCTAACATCACTGATATTACACAGGTTGGCCTTTTAACTTATACACTACTAAATTAGTCAGTAATTCATGTAGATCATCATCACTCTGGGTTTGGGCCAAGTTAGTATTTTCACTGTTGCCTCTGTTTACAGCCAGCAAGAGTTGCTCTGAGTTCAGGTTGTGAGGGAGTATCTGCTATAAATACAATCATGAGTGTCATGGGAATCAATCTGGACACGTTACACCCTGAGCCTTGTGTTGAGGGGTTTGCAATCTCTGACAGAAAATTTATGGTTTTTCCTTGCTTTCTCAATCATCTTAAATATCTAATTCTGTCTAAATTTTGCTAGATATTCGACTCCTGGTGGTTATTCTGCAAAGGCTGTTCATCCCATTGCACTTGGGAAGGTGATGAGTATTGCAAAAATGATGAAGGCGGAGTTTGATGGTGATAGCTACTCACTTTCTGCCATAGGTGGTGTTGAGAAAGGCGGTGATGCTGCTGAGTTTATTCTTCTTGGGGCAAATACTGTTCAGGTATGATTGACATAATTTCTCAGGCCTCATTGATACTTCTACAGTGGGGAATCTTAATGCATGATATCTCATGCCAAAAAACTGTCAAGACTCAAGAATTTAGCTTTGAAGTGTAGTCTCAACTGATTTCTTGCCTGCTTATCGTGGAATTTATATTTCCCTGATGAAGGTTTTTGATGTTAATGATGATTATCATAGGAGTTTTTATACTGTGTAGGTGTGCACTGGAGTTATGATGCATGGCTATGGCCTTGTGAAGAAACTATGTGCTGAGCTTAAGGACTTCATGAAAAAGCATAATTTCAAAACAATAGAAGATTTCAGAGGGTATGAACTTCATCTGAGCTGGTTTCAATATCTTACAAACACACAAGCTAAATTCCAGGAATATTAAATATAATTCTTTATTTTCTTCTCTTCTTTTTTCTTTTGTGGGAAAAAACCAAACCCCAGGGTCTCTCTTCAGTATTTTACTACACACACCGACTTAGTAAAGAGGCAGCAGGAAGCAATTCGACAGAGGAAAGCTATAAGGAAAGGTTTGCAATCTGACAAGGACTGGACAGGAGATGGTTTTGTTAAGGAGAGTGAAAGCATGGTTTCTAACTGAGCTATTAAGATTCCTTTTCTGTATTGTTTAGAAATAAATGGTGGCAATCAAGTGAAGTCTCTTGCATTATTATTCATGATTAAGCTTATATTTACAAGTACTATGTGAATATTGTATACTTTTTATCTGCATATAATAAAGGAAAAAACTCAAGTGTAGCTTTTATGTCTTTGTCTTCTTCTCTAATCAAAAACTAATATACGTATAATTTATATAACTTATTTTTCATAATTTTTTTTTTAAAAATTTTATATATTTTATTTTGATTTAAGAATTTGATAATAAAGATATTAATAATTATATATAAATCTAGTCTTATAAAAAAAACATAAAGTTCTACCAAAGTTCAACCAAGACAATCATCAACTTCAGTTTTCCTGGATTTCTTTAACTAACAAACTTGATATTGCTTCAAAAGTTACAACGTGTTGGCTCATCTAACAAAAAGAAACTGCTACAAGCTTTTAGTTTCTTAGACATTTACAATAATATAATTATAATAATACTATATAAATAACAATAATGCACATGGAAATCCAATATGGGAATAGGTGAAGCTCTAAATAACGGCCTAGAAGAGAAATTACAGATTAATAGCCACAATGGATAACAAGAGAAGTGTAGAGTCTAGACTGAAGAATCTGTTTGAATTTTGGAGTGAGCAGAAGAAGTAGTAGACGCAGGTTGATCAGGGAAGGTGGTCCTAGTAAGCTCATTGAGTTGTGAATGCATGTTGTTGATGAAAGCCATTGACTTTTGCTGTGGTTCCTCCATTGCTTCTTTCAGCTTCCCCAATGCCATGCAATATGCTTCCTGTTCATTTTGTCCAATCAAACACACATACAAATCAATTTCCTTTTTGCAATATAGTTTTTCTATCATGTATGGTATAAGTTTTTTAAGTACCTCAAAATCTTTGGGTAAGAGTATTCTTTTTCTCCCTTATATTTGAGTTGAGAGATTAAAATCCCATTTTAGTTCTTATAAATGGAAATTTTTTAATTTAGTCCCTCCAATATGTTTATTTTTAATTTAATTATTCACAGAGAAAATTGTTATCAATTTCATCCCTTTTCAATTAGAAATGACAATGGGTGGGTGCCCATTTATTTTTGCACTATTCGGATTAGTATCCACCCATAATTTCTAGTAACCAAATTCTAACCAAATTTGAAAAAATTATAAGTTTTAATGTTCGTATATAAAACTACCTAATATTCAAATAATCAAAACTTCTGAAATATCTAAAATATCTGCAAAAAATAATGGATATTAAATTTTCTATAATCAAGTAATTTATACAATATACACCCAATAAAATTTTTTTTCAAATTTTATAAATAGTTATAAAATATTATTGTACAACATAAAAAATTCAACGTAACTATTAACATCAAAAACATGAAATTTTATTTAATAATAAAAATTATATTTAATAATATATATTATTTGAATATTAGATATTAAATATCTTATCTATTCATTTATATCAAACAAATATAAAATATTTAAAGTCAATATTCATACTCATCTAATACTCAATGAATAATTATATTTTATTATTCATATCATATTATGATATTTATTGAATACCAGATATTTTTTTATGGATAAATACAATCAAGTATCTATAATATTTATATTCATCATCACCCCTATTCTTTATACTAGTCCTTTAAAATATTAACAAAAAGTTTTGACATGAATGTTTGATATTGATGTATTGCTGTTAAATGCCAAGTAATAAACTAAAACTTCATTGATGTCTCTCATAGAGTTTCTTAATTTGATTTCTCAAAAATAAAACTGTTATTAATTTAGTTCTTTTTTGAGCTATATGTTTTAATATTTTTTAATTTTTCTATGTTCTATATTACTATCTATTAGTATAGACTATGCAAAAAATTCAGTATAGGATAATATGAGATATATTTAAATTACACAACATCAAAGGAAATTTATATTTCTTTAAACATTACACGGCCACAAATGTTATTATTTGTGCTATAGCATAACAAAATAATGATATACAACATTAGAGGAATTAAAACAGATTAACAAATAAAACATAAGGAAAGAATAAATCGATAACAGTTTTATCTATGGAGAATCAAATTAAGAACAAACATATATAGAAAGAACTTAATTGAAAATACTCTCATTTATGAAGGGTTTTGGTCAAATATTACTTGGCATTTCACAAAAACATATCAATATTTAATTTTCACTTCACACCTCGTAATAATTTAGACAACTGATAAAAAAAAAAGACTAAATTGATAATTATTTTATCTTCAAGGAATCAAATTGAAAACAAACATACATAAAAAATCAAATTGAAAAAACTTGATGAGGGGTACTAAAACAGGGTTTTATTCATTTCTTTATAGATATTTTTTTAGCTTAATTTCATTTATATTTTTTAAACGTCACAATTTTATCCTAATGTCTCATATTATCTCAATTTCTAATAAAATATTTGACTTATTTATATATATATATATATATATATATATATATATATATGAGAGCAAATTAATGATTTAGTCATTAAAATATATATGTTTTTTTAATTTAATATTTGAAAGATAAAATATTTTAATTTGGTCATTGAAAAATTAATTCTCAATTAGTTTCGTCCTTTAATTAATAAGTTTGACAGTAACATTAATGAATACTAATTAACTGTTAAATGATTAATTCAATCCTATTTAGAAAAAAGTTAAAACAATGTATTTTGATTATATGTAATTTATAAAATAGAATATATTAGATTTACAAATTATACATAAAAAAAATGTAAATTATATGTTTTGAAAATTTTTAATTTGTAAATATGATTTTTTTTTATTTTTTTTATTAAATACGATATAATTTATTATTTAATAATTAAATTAACATCTGTTAATTATTTTTCTTCTATTTTATTAATTAAAGGATTAAATTAATTAAAAATTGATATTTCAATAATCAAATATTTTAAACCCAAACCAATATATATGTTAATTGGTTCATATTAAAAAAAATTTCAACTCGAACTAACCCAATTAAAAAAAATTTGTCTTGAGAATATATGCTAGTATTATTTTTTTGTTTTTATGTATACGCTATTAATATAAAAAATTTTATGATATAAAAAGATTTATGTTTTGTATTTTCTTTGTTCTAAACAGATAAAGTTCATAATATCTTTTAAATGTTCTATATTTTTTTCTTCTCAAAAAACCTTTTTTTGGTTTTCAATCAAAATTAGTAATTCATATATTTTTTTGTTTTCCTATTTTAAAAAATCATAAAAAATTTTTAATAACTGCATTCAAATTCAAACAGAGCCTGTATATCCTACTAATGATCTTCCTTGAATCACCTTGAAATATATATATATATATATATATATATCAAAAGTCTTTGTAGTATTTATTATTAAATTCGTTCATTGAAGACAATATTATAGTATTTTAAGTGTAATTATATTAAAAATATTTTAATATTTATTTATTAAAGTTTCTTTTTAATAAGAAATTTGGGTTAAATTAGACAGGTGAGAGACTAGGGCAAAATAATAGAGATTAAAACTTCCATGTATAGAATATATCGACATAATTAACAGTCATTTTTTCTCTTCTATGCTCCAGCAGGTTCTCACTTTTCTCTTATTATAAGAAGAAAATGAATTATTTGATTTATTAAAAACATTTTTAATTTAGTTTTTAAATTAATTTTTATTCATAAGTTTTTAATATTTTAAACATATATTTGTTATAAAGTTAAAAATTTATTCATATTTATTTTTAAATTAAATGTTTTAAAATTATTTTAATTTTTTATTAATTGTTGAGTTTGAATATTATTAAACAATAATGTTTATGTGATTAAAGAATTTTTTTTCATAAAATTACAAAATAATACTAGTAATAAGTTGAAAATGCTGCAACCGTTTTCTGTTTTCAATTTTTTAAAAAAATTTGTTAAAATATATTTAAAATAATTTTGATCATATTTTCTATTTTTTTATTAAAAATAAAAATGTTAAAATACACATGATTTCTTAAACTATATGTTATGTACAATAACTGCCTCAACATAAAATCTCTTTAAATTTTACAATTTGTGTAAAAAAGCTCTATTTTATTAATTTTTTATCCAAAATTCTAACAAAAAAATAAAAATATCAAATTATTTAATAGATTTTTCTACGCAACGTCTAAAATTCAGAAAAGTTTTATGCATAAAATCTAAAATTTAAAAAAAGAAATTGCATAAGACCTAATGTTTAAGAAATTTTTTGTTTTTGAGTTTAATTTGATTTTGTTGATATGTCACTATTTTGTTAGAGTTTTAAATAAAAAAATTAAAAATTTGTTTTGCATAAATTACAAAATTTAAAATATTTTAGGTCAAGTTAATAATTAAAAGATTATCTGTGCATACTAATATAATTTAAGATATTTTATTCATTTTAACCAAATAAAAAAATTAAATAAAACCGAAAAGACCCTTTAAATAATTACAATTTCCTACAAATGATGATCAAAACTCTTACCATTAATTAAACTATGCACAATGGTTCTCAGTATACTTACTAAATCACTTCTCAAGACACTGACAAATTCCCCCAACCTACTCACTAAAACTCCATAAATAGATATAGTAAACTAAGTCAATAAAATACCAGTTTACTAGACACCCACTTCAGATTGACTTCATTTTGATGTCTTGAATTTGAACTCTAACATTATTTTTATTATTATTTTTAACTAACCATAAAAAAATACTTATAAATTATACATATATTATTTTATGATTAAATAATTAGTTGACAATAAAGATATAAAAATTATAGTTAAATGATGAGTGAGGAGTGCAAATTAATTATGGCATTTATCCCTTACCATCCTTAAGTTAGATTTAGATTCTTTAAAATATAAAAGGAGAGATGAAGGGTAAAATACAAACAAACCTTAATTTATATCAAATAAATTCTTAATCTATCCTTTTTTTTTTTCTTTCTTTATATCTTATTACTTCTCTTCTCTGCATACTTCCAAATCCTTTAAGTTATTGTGACAGTCAAGTCTGAACACACAGAGAGACTAAGACAGATGAATAGATGAGTGAGAGTGATGGAATTGGAACAAAAAACTATGCAAATTTCTAAAGACTAGTCCTTTTCAAGGACATGCTTTGTCTAAACATATGTGAGAGGTATCCATCAATGCAGAATTAGCCAAATCAGTATTACAATTTTTATTTTTTATTTTTTATTTTGAATATTTTTGACTCACGACAGTGGAGAACTTGACCAATTACTGAGATGAGATCCCTTAAAGCATTCATTGGCTTCTGCAGTTGTGTTGAGTTTGTAAATAACTAAATATTAATAAGAATTAGACTTAGAATTATTACCATGAACAGATCAAGCTCTGACTCACTTAACATGCCAATGTTTTGATTGTTCACTGCTTGTTTCTGATTTATCTTCTGCTCTTTCTCCACGTTGGAAATTTCACCCACCTCAATATATACAAGAAAATAAATTAAACTAATAAATATGTAAATCATGCTCAAATTACGTGGATGACATCTTAATTATTAATTAGTCACAAGTTACAATGAAGCTAATAAACTAATAATTTAATTTATGGAGTATATATATCATTAAGTTCATTTTCTTTGCAGTGAAAAAAACATAATTAGATAAAAATTAGGGTAAAATATTTTGATATCATGTGGTTTGGTCCAATTATTTCTGGTTGACCTATAAGTGACACGTTTTTTATATACTATTTTCATCTTTTAAAATTTAAAGCTCTTTAATTTAAGGGATCGAAATGAACAAATAGAGTAAATTCTGGGTGAAAATAAACATAAAGCTTGAAGAAAGTTTTGGGAATGAGGTATTAGATTTTTAGACGAAAAAAATTGTATAAATTTTAAAAAGAAAATGTGTCTCATGTGACTAAAGCGAAATTAGGTCAAATCATGGGTATCAAAGTGTATTTTTCTGTAAAATTAAAAATATAGTAAATTAACTATTTATTCCTTAAAATATCATATTTTTCTCAAAGTATTTTCTCCCCAAACATGATCATTTAAGCAATTTTCATCTAACATTTAGTTATTTTGACAATCATTTAAATGCGCAAAATTTTCCTAAATAAGGAAAAAAATTTCAAGGATTAAATTAAGAAAATTTATTTTTAAAAGACTAAATTAAAAGAAGAATAACTTTTCAAAAGCTAAATTATCAGTTTAGTGTAAAAAAAATCAATAAAAATATAAAAATGCCAAAAATTTCTTTAATTGTATGAGTGTAAGATTGATTCAATTAGAGATGAGGATATTACATAAATTACTAATTAGAGATAGGTGAGGATATTATATATTGTACAATATGATGATGAAGCTCCTAATTCAAGAGATCAATACTACATAAAAATTATAATGAATCAAATTGAATTCTTCTGTACATTTATAAACAAATATATACTGATCAAGGAAAGAAAAGAGAGAAAAAGAAAGAGAAAAGAGAGAGACCTTTAAACACTCCAAGTGTGCTTGAACCAGCAATTCATAGAGAGGATGAGTAGAGATTTTTCTCTTGAGGACCTCATTCTTTTCGTCTTCCTGCTCTATCTCTAAATCTTCTTCATTATTCTCACTACCATGAGCCCTCTCATCAGATTCCATGTCCATATTTGAGCATAAGAAGCAACCTTTGGTATACCAAATGTATATATACACACAGAGAAAGAGATCGAGAAAGAGAGAGATGAATCCGAGTTAATTATATTTATGGTAGCGTAGCGTGTGTGAAGTGTGAACAGTGAAACAAGAGTGAAATGGTGCTAATTTTGGAAGAAGGGAAGAGAAGTGAAGGAGGGTTGCATGGATACGTGTTAAGAGAAAAGATGACATTACATAGAGATAGATTTTTTGGGAGATCCAACTTTTTTTACTTTTAAATTATTTAAAATTTATATGCATGATAATTAATTAATATAAAAATATTTTATATAAACTTTTAAAAAAATACTCTGAATTAATATTCAAAAGAAAAACATAAAAGAAAAATAGGGAGTGAAATGAGTGAGATTCATAAGCGATGAGTGACGAGCAGATATAAATGAAAATGAAAATGGAGAAATGTGGACTTTTTGGTTCCCCTCTTTCACTCAAGAAAGCAACAATTCAAAGGTTTCTTGATAAATGCAAAACCCAGTTAGTCAGTCTCCTTTGTCTTTTTTCTTTTCCACTTTTTTATTTTTTTTATTATTTACTTTTTAGTATTAAGTGATGACTACTAGCTAGCTATTACTATTCCTTCTCGTTTCCTTAATTAATTTGTCATTCATCTCTTTCCCTCCGTCCAAAAAGGCCAAAACTCAAACTGTTCACGACTTTGCTTGCTTTTCCTTTTATCACTTGCTTGCTTGTTCTTTTCTGTTCCCTTTACTGTGGCATGTTCTCATCTTATCAAGCAACATCACAAATATCTATCATCATCATCATATCAAAAGGAATTTGTTGGCCCCATTTCTTTTATGGATTCTCTTGTTCAAATTCTACTACTTTTGATCTAGTGGATGTGGATATGATCAGCTGTCTCTAACCTCACTCACAAATCCAGGTCTTTTAGTTGTATAATCATCATCAATTCTTCATCTAGTAAAAAAAATTTATCTATTATATTATGATAAACAAATGTTTAAACTTTTATTAAAAAAAATCAACTTTTAACACCGAACAATACTCGAATAAGATAATTTTTATTCAAAAAAATACTAACATAAAAGGATTATTCACATGTCACACATGCTTGTAATATATTTCATTCTATGATCACCTATCTATTTTTATTATTTTTGTGAGCATGGATATAATGGTGTATATTTTCATAATGCAAACTA
Organism: Senna siamea; assembly: GCA_031216115.1. Lineage (NCBI taxonomy): Eukaryota > Viridiplantae > Streptophyta > Magnoliopsida > Fabales > Fabaceae > Senna > Senna siamea. Next base: position 19,248,559 of record CM062363.1, on the reverse strand, counting down.
AAAATGACACACGCATGTTATTAATTATGATTACCAATGTTAGCTGACCCCCCCTTCGGAAACACGGCATGTATATTTAAAGCTTCAATATATTCTTTTCCACTTGCTTTACTTTCGAGGATGGAATCTTTTAAAGTTTGTTAAAATACACATTAATTCTCACTATCAAGTTAATAGATAAAACAAAAATACATGAACATGAAGTGAGCTCAAGTGTGCATTAATTCACCAATAAGTTAACGTACAAAATGATAATTTATTTTTGTTTTTAAAGAACACAAAATTTAAAGTATCCAATTCCCTTTACAAGATTTGTTAGATATTTACGTTTAGTATAAAATTAAAGGCCTCTTAAAAGAGCTCTTATATTATTTATATATATAAATATATACTTCCATTTATAAAGAAGAAAGAAGAAGTGGGTGGCGTTGAGTGATCAATGTCATGGGCCATAGATGATGAATGAGGTTTCTACGGTTTCAGTGCATTATAGCGCCAAGGAATGCTGACTCTTCCATTTTACTAGGGAAAAAGGAACAAAACAACTGTAATATTGGGAATCTCTTTTAATGCTCTCTGTACCTTCTTGTCTCACTTTCACCATCACTCTTCCTCTTTCTAAAATTACATTTTTAATGCATACACGTTTTTATTAAGTGTGTAAATGAATCAAATTGTCTGTAACTTATTTAAATTTAATTCCTCAAGAGTTTAAATTAGGCTTAATTTATTTAATAAATGAATAAATTTGATTAACATATTAAATTTATTTAATTAAATAAGTTGTGCTTAAACATCTAATATTCAATTTGTTAAGTTTACGAACAGTTCGATTAATAATAAAATATTATTTTATATAATATATAATATATATTTAAATTTTAAATAATATATGTTGTAATTATATATATATGTTATATAAAAAATGTTAGATAAATATAAAAATTTATTCATAATTAAAAAATATTATATAATTTACTCATATACATATATATGTTATATAAAAATTGATAATTTTTTATTTAGTTTAAATTTTATGTGCATAAACATATATATTATATTTATAGCATTGTTCATGAACTATTCAGGCTAAGCTCGTTTAATAAATGAATCGAGTTTGATTATGATTTTCTGTTTGTTTTAAAGTTTGAGCTTATATTTATACTCAAATTTAGACTTACCTTATTTTAAATAAATGAGATTTATTAAATTAAGGTTTGACTTGACTCGACTTATTTATAACCCTAATTGCTTGAAAATGTTTAATATTAATAATCAGATACAATATTTTATTAACTAAAAAGAAAGAGGAGAAAAATTGAATTATAGCTAACTTTTAATATTATTCAGTCATTATCAAATGTTTAAATTATCAAAATTACTACTATGTAGATGATATTCAGATAGAGGGATCAAATTGATAACAGATCAAATTAAGAAGAATAATCTATGAGAAAACAAATTAAAATATTTTTTAATATTTTACTCTTTATTTTTAATATTTGTGCAAGAAATTAGTTACGTGCCTTTGACCTTGATTCAAATTTTATTAATTTCTTTATATTTTTATTTAATATATTTAATTACTTTAATTCATATTTTTATAATATGTTTTATTATTTTAAATTGTAGATGAATTTGCTAAAAAAATTTAGAAAAAGAGAGTGTAGTGATACTGGAAGATGAATAATAGTAAAGAATAAAGTCTAAAGAAAAATTCATAACTTTTATTTTATAGTGTAGATATGTAAAAAATTCATATATTATTTATTTTAATAATTTGTTATCTTTAGAATTTATGTAATGTTAATGCATTTTGATTGTGTGTATTTTTTTTGTTTGTGCTAAAAATATTAAAAAAATTATTTATTATGATCAATTATAACTTTTATTTTATAAATATTATTTAATAGTTTAAAATATTATTTTTGTAAAAAAAAGGGCCACTTTAGGCCAGCTCAGCCCTTAGAAAAATAGAGCTAAACCAAATCACAAGTGTGTTGACCTAAATAGAGGTTTTACATACATAAAAGTATATATATATTTTTTAATTTTAAAATATATTATAAAATAGTAATTATTATATTTTGAAATAATAAATTAAAGAATAAAACATGGTCTTGATCCTTTATAGATAATAATTTTTTTTAATTTAGTCTTTCATAAATTTTTTTCTTAATTTCATCCTTTGTAATAAATTAAGTATTAATAAAAAGTTATTTAACTTTTCAATTTTTTGTTCTAACTAATTGTTATTATTTTTATTTTTTCTCTTCCCTATCTTAATATCACATATTTTATTTTATATTATATATTAAATTTTTTTAATCCAATAACGAAAAGAGTACAAAAGTGTTATCATATAGATAAAATATCAGCATAAAACCTCATTTTACTCCCTCGTAAATTAGTAAAGTCATTTAATTGATTAGTCATTCAAAAAGATAATATGGTGAGTGAAGTGGTTAATTAAATGCTCATCTATACACAGTTAAATATCCTATCAACAATATTTTTTCACTTAGTAATGTTGAGGATGATTAATTAATACAAATAAAAAAAAGAAAAGAAAATAGTTTCAAACCAAACCCATTCTATTTTCTCCGATGATTTACATTAATACTAAACTTACAAATTGCCTTATACATGATCAATATTGAACAATGCTCTGGCATCCTACGTTTTCAACGTCAAAATTGATTGGCAAGAATGTAGATGGACTTTATTGATAACAATTCTATATATAAACGATCAAATTAAAATATATATTTATAAAGGATGAACTTGAAAAATATGATCTAAAATGAAATTTTAGTTTGTTATATAATAATTATTTTGCTTAACAATTTATAATAAAATGAATTATATATTATATGTAGTAGTGAGAGACAACAACCACAACATCACTGGACGCTTCAACTTTCTCTCCAGGGTTCACCAAAAGGAAACAACAGTGGTGAGGGGGTTGCCCAACCTTTTTTACTTCTCTTTTAGTTATTTTTTCTTTTTAGATAAATCTTTTTCTTCTATTAAATTTTTTTTCTTCTATTAGAAAATTTTTCTTTTTTCATTGAGAAAATTTTCTTATTCTATTAGAGAAGCTTTCTTCTCCCATTAAAAAAGTTTTTTTCCTCTACTATGGAGGTTTCTCTTTGATTTTGAAAATATTACTAAAAATTGACAACAAATCTTTATATCTATAGCAATAGAAGTTCTTTAAGGAAAGTAAGTTGTAAAGGTTAAATCCTCATAGAGGATTGTGAAGGCGTGTTGTCTTTTATGAAGACCATCAAACATTTTTTGTATTTTGTATTTTGTTGTAGTTTTAATTAAATATGTTGTTAATCTTTATAATATTGTTGAACTATGATAAAATGTGTGTTGCCTCTTTTTCTGGTTATTATTGTATCTCATCCTAAAAGTGGAGATAAGTGTTTTCTTTGTATAATGTATAAACCTTGCTATAGCTCCTATATTATATGGCTTCATGTACCTTTTTCTCATAAATAAAATTAATCTTGTGACAAAAAAAGAAAGTAAAAATGAGAGAAAATTAATGTCCTAAATGGAGTATATACGACTCAAGTATTTTGGAAATGACATTATATATTAATAAAGTTTGTATAGTGAAAAGTTATAATATTTTTCTATGTTAATTAAATATGGATATAATTGGATCGTAATTTTCAATTTGTGTTAATATATAGATAAAAATTAAGCACAAGGACAAATATATATTTACACATCAAATTTTAAAAAATTTTAAACTTTATGAAACAAATATATATTTAACTTACCATTTTTAATATGATTCTAGAGACACAATCCATATTTTTTATATTCTAAATATTTTAAATTAATATTTTGTAAATTAAATATAATAAATAAAAAATTATTATTCTATATTATTCATCAAAATGTATTATCTGTTTTTCATTTTTCCTTTTTTTAATCTTTTTCCCATTTTTAAGGGTCATCCATGCCTAAGGTATGTTTCAATGTTTTACTTGAATACAAGTTACGTTTAGCTTGCATTTAAAGTAAATGCATATCTCAATGTTTTTTTTTTAATTAAAATGTGCTAGTAAAGTTAATTGGAGTAGTAGATATTTTATTTTCTTTAGTTTAAGATGTATAAATTTTTTTTAAACTTTAGGTCATATATAAATAATTCCTCTCAACTATAAAAGTTGATCCAAAACTCCCTAAATTTTGTAATTCATGCAAGAAACTTCTTTCGTTAACTTTTTAATCCCAAATATTAATATAACAATGACATGTCAGAAAAATCAACTGATGCTAAAATATAGACAATCTCTTTGAACTTTAGGTGTTATATAAAAAAATTCTTTGAGCTTTAAGCCTTATGTAAAAAAATCTTATGAACTTTAGGTTTTATGCAAAAAACCTCCCTCAATTAATTTGATGTGCCTACCTTCCATTAAGGTTTTGGATTGAAAAGTTAACAAAGGATTTTTTTTTTTTGTAGAAATTGCAAAGTTTAAGGGATTCTAGGTAAAATTTTACATTTGAGAAAATTTATTTGCATAACCAACGAGGGTTAGGTCTAGTGGAAGGGAATAATCTCTCATAATGTGACAAACTTGTGTTTGAATCCCTATTGAGAGAGGTTCCTACATTTAGTGTTCGAAAGTGGCTCGATCAGGATTGCCTCCAATAAGAAGATATCTTTGGGAAATAAGAAAAAAAGTTATCTGTACATGGCCTATAATTTACGTAGGTTATGTGCATGTTAGCTTTTCATTTAAATAAGGTTTCAGGTTTGAGTCTTGCGTATGAAAACACCCTGATGGAAAAGCTCTACTCTCATTATAGGATTTCAGCCAGCTCAAATCAAACTAGCTAGTCAGAGCTAAGTGAGCTTTTGGATACTAGTAATTTTAACAAAAATCACTTCCAAGATAACAAAATAAAGTGCCAATGGCATGTCGTGAAAATCAGTAGAGGCTCAAATTGAAGACATAAATTGCAAATAGTTTCGCCTAGTTTTAGCTACTTAAATAATTCTTAAGTACAAGGAGATCTCCTTTCCCACCAAACAAAATTTTTATGATTTGAGGAGCTTTGAACCTATTCCCATAGATGAAAATTCTTTACTGATATTGTTTTGCAATAATTTTAGTATCAATGATGTATTTATGCTTTATAGATAAATATAATAAATTACACTATCTCCCTTTTATTTTGAATATGTACGCAAAATTTTTTTGAAAATAAAAATAAAATACTAAACTACTATAAGGTAACATTGATTTATTTTATTAATATTTAACTTATATATCTTAAAAGATTATTTCAACGTTAATAATAATCTTAAAGGACACTTGTAATGGGGGAGAAGAATAGACGTTGGGAAGATAAGTAGGAGGAATTCATATATAAACCCAAGAGAGAGAATGAAAGGATATTAGATAAAAGTGAAGTTAAAAGAAAATGTGTTAACATGAGTGGTTATCCATACTTTAGTACAAGAGAGATCGGATGGATAGAAAGTAATGAGTTGGAGGATGGAATGGATACAAAAGAATTATATGATATATATAGAGTTAGTTGAAAATCCTCACCCACCTCCTCTAGAAAAGGTACGAAGAGGTCCATTACTCGCTCCTAACTATGAAGGCATTTATAAAAATAAGAGTTTCTAGAGTAAATTCTTGACTGAGCTTTTAGTTTACAAAAGAACATTCTCCTTGTATAGAATGCAGAAAATAATAAATTTTGCATGGACGGTGCAAGGTAGAATCAATGTGGTAGGTAGAGATGGTAAATTCTGTATATTCTACTTTGAGAATGATGATGATAAGATTTTCTTCCACATAGATGGGCTATATAGCCTTTAGAGTGCTTTACTAACCTTTACAAACTGGCACCAAATCTGGTGTTGCATAACCTCATAGTGCATACCATTATTATGTGCATATAACTTTAGGGTCTTCCATTTGAACATCAGAACCTAGATATTGCCAATCAAGTTAGAGTTGTAATGGGAGTGGTAAGAGAGATAGATTGGGAAGACACACTCCCAAGGAACATAAAGTTTATGAGAATCGAGGAGAAAATTAATCTTCACATGCCTTTTAGTAATGGGAGTGCTCCTAAAGTTGGCTAATTATGATGTTATCTGGATATAATTTTGGTATGAGAGAATATTTAAATTTTTTTGAAGTTGTGGGAGGATAACTCACATATATCCAAATTGTGACCAGGTTGAAGATTACATTGCTAACATTCTACTAGCACAATTATAGGAAATAAGGAACAAGTTATACTTGGAATTTGGGGTTGAAATAAAAAATGTCTATTTTGTCCATGAAGTTGGAGCCTTCTTCATAAGAAATAGGAGGCAAACTATTCAACTCAAAATGTTTCCTTATAATATGGTGTTTTAATATTGTCCTTTGAGTATGCCAGTTGCTAAATGGGACTTTTACCCCTTTCAATTCCTCAATAAGGAAGGGGAGGAGGAAAATAGACCTTTAAACACTGAGGAAAGAAGCAATGGACAATTAGTTAGTACGGAGATCTCTGAAAATCTTAGAATAAAACAAATTATAAATTGTAAAATTGATTAGGGATTGGACTCTCCAAATTTCTCAAAGTATACAATAGATTCCTCATTGGAAGAGAAAGATGTTACTACAAATAATCTAGTTCTAGAAATCCCTCCTTTTGTCAATAGTGATGAGGATTTAGAGGAACTTCTCAAATCTCTAAACTAGGGTGGTAATACTCAATCCCCAAACAAGAATCCATATCTAAATGTTTTAGTGTTTATGATTCAAGGAAATGAAAACTGAGACCTTCTTTATTCTACTAATTTAAAATGGATTTAATGGGAGAATCGAGAAATGTCCTTGAAAAAAGTAGTAATGATGCAAGAAGCTAATCTAGATGTTGAATCTAGTAATGTAGCATAAAGGAGACAATTTTCCTTTAGTGTAGAGGAAAATATCAAAGTTATAGAAGATGCCATAGAATGGATTTTCAAACTTGCAAATGATAGGGTTGAAAAGATAGAAGAAGAATATATGATCATGAAGTATGAAGAGTGAATGGAAGCTAATATAAAGTTTAGAACTCATATAAGAGCGATTACTAATGTGACTCCTAAGTATATCCATAAGCCACCTCATTTTTTCAAATTCTCAATGTATGGTATAAATGGACCTAGGATTGTCATTACAATTTATGTGGATCCTAGCTACCTGAAGTGTAGCCACAAAAATAAGTTTGTTATCAAATTCTGTTTATTGTTGATTAAAAATTCATTGCCAATAAGTTTGGGCATAGAGGAAGAGTCAAGAACAAAAAGAAGTGGGAAGGGAATCAAAAGAATACAGGAATACCTAGCTAATGGAAATAAGCATAGAAAGATCAACATCGCATACCTCATTATTGAAATAGAAAATAATGGCTTTGTAATGGAGTCAAAATAAGATTAGCTTAATCGAAAGAAAATAAAATTGAAACATGGAATAAGGTATGTTGGTAGGAAGAGAAGGGCATAAAGCTAGGAAGAAGTTCCTAAAAAAAGGAATAGAGTATGTTGTAATGATGCCCAATGTGTTCAACATGAAATTTCATCACAACAAGAACTATAATCACTATCTAAAAAGATTGAGATAGGTCTATACCATAACAGTCCCCCCGAGAACCATAAGAATTATAAGCTACCCCTCAAAAATTCATAGACTCAAGCAGCGCTTTTTTAATATAATCTTGATATTTTATTTCTCATGGAGACTAAATGCAATGTTAAGCATTTTGAGATGTTAAATACTTAGAGCTTTGATCATTTTATGGGTTAAGAAGTTGTAATAGGAAGTGGTGGTTTTTATATGTTCTGTAAGAAACAAGTTAAGATCAATATCATCTCTGCCTCATTTAACTAGATCCATTCTAAGGTAAACAATAGTAAATATAAAAAAATTTTCCTTATTGGTAGTTATGGAGAACCCTTGATCAATAAGAGACAAAAGGTCTAGGACTTACTAAAAAGAATGTCCCCTTTGATTTTGCTTGGTTGTGTATAGGGGATTTTAACTAGGTGAGTAACAGTTTGAAAAATCTAAGTAAAACTATAGAGATCCCTAAAGCTAAAAGTTTTAGAGAAACCATAAGTAAATGTGGTCTAATTGATCTCCTAACTTGTGGCAATTGGTAATCGTGGACTAATGGAAGAGAGGGTGAAGATGTTGTTTTTGAAAGGCTTGACAAGGCATTTGGTAGTAGTAATCTAATTAGTATGTTTGGAAATTTAATTATAGAATCTCTACTTATCTTAGGGTCCGATCATTCCCTATCGTTTTGTACATTGATCAAGGCTTAGTGAAAGGATTCAAACCTTTTCGTTTTGAAAATATGTGGCTACTACATGATGATTGCACAAATGTAATTAAAAAGGCATAAACCTTTAATGTTGAAGGGTCTATAACCTATAAATTTGTCTTAAAAATAAAGCACACTCAAAGTAGGTTAAAGGAATGGAACAAAAATGTTTTTGGAAATTTTGGTGAGAAAATCAAACTATTAGAATCCAAACTATAAAATGATGTTGAGCTTGGAATTAAGGTCGAACATGAAAGAAGAATTATAGGAGATTTAGAGAATCTTATAAATTATGAAGAGATCCTATGGGCATAGAAAGAGAGATAAATATGGCTAATCTAGGGAGAAAGAAATACTAAATATTTTCGCACTTTGGTTAAAAAAATAAGAAATAAAAGCTTAGTTACAAGAATAATTAATGCACAGAGGGTAAAACTTAACAATTTTGAGAAAACTCAATAAGGAAGCATTCATATATTTCAAAGGATTATTCAATAATGATAGTAACTCAAATAAGGGAGAAATCTTGAGCTACTTAAACCAATGCCAAATTTTTTTTTTTTTTGAACTAAGTAAATCTTCAAATTAAATCTACCCTTTACTAAGATGAAAATAGAAAATGCATTATTTTAAATAGGGTCAGATAACACATTGCGGCTTGATGGATTCCAAGAAAAATTTTATTAAGAGTGTTGGGATACTGTGAGAGATGATTTAATACATATGATATCATAATTTTTAAGGGAGTACCTCCTCAAGAAGTTTAACTAGACTTTCATCACCTTGGTTCATAAAAATGATGATCCCCAACATTTCAAGGAGTATAGGCCAATAAGTCTATGTAACTTGGCCTTTAAAGTAATTTCTAATGTGCTTTAAAATTGCCTAAAATATGTAATTGGTGATCTTATTATCGAAGTGATTTGGGGAACACTCCCTTAAAAGCTAGCTATTGAAGGAAAAATCAACCCACTTAAATACTCCATCGAGTATCCCATTTTATAAATGTAAGACTTAGGTAACCTATACTATTGTAGGAACATCTCTTACTATCCTCATCCCCATTATAGCACCACCCCTGAAGAGCTGACATCCCGGTAGCTACACTCTACGACACTTCACTTAACATTACTTTACTCTTTTGTGGTTAACCCCTCTGTCGGTCAGAATCCTTTGCAAGTAGCTCTGTTTGTGCCATTGGCAAACAAAACTTTGATACAAAATTGATAGGAATCCCTTGTATATTCACCAAAGCCTCTGAGTACAATAGATAATAAGGCAAAAATAATAGAGTATAGAGGAATAAAATAGTGAAGTAGGTAAGTGTACATAGGAAATATTCCTACTCAACATCACAATACACAAAAGCTAGAAAAGTAGAAAACAAAGAAAACAAAAGGATTCTTGACTTTTGAGAGGTCAGACTCGATCTACCAAAACCATAAAATTTTTCGTTCCTTCCCACTATTTGCTACCTTCCTTTAAAAACCTATCCACCTATTAGAGTTATTTATGGGTTGACAATTTCAATTATACCTTTTTCTTCTTCTTATAATAGGCCTTAATCTCCTTTTATTTTGGGTTTGGCCCACTTCCACTACCCTTCTCCCTTCTAGTATAAGTTACTCGAGTTAAAGGCCCATCAACAAAAAAATAAGTGAAAATATCCTCTTAGTAACTAAAATCAAAAGAAAATGAAACATTCAAAGGCAAAAAAAAAGGGGGGGTTGAATGAGAGTCAAAGCAGATATCCATAAAGCCTATAATAAGGTATCATGGCTCTTTCTTGATTGTATATTAGAAAAGGTTAGGTTTCCTGTTAAATGGAGAAAATTCATATTCTAATGTGTTTCAACTTTCAGTTATCAAGTTCTTATCAGTGGAATTCTGACCAAAAAATAGCTCTTAGTGGTGGTTTAAGACAAGGAGATCCCATATTTCCTTATTTATTTACCCTTTGCATTAATGTTTTATCCTCTCACATAAATAAAAGGGAGGAAAGTAAAGTTATTAAAGGGTTTAGAATTTGTCAACAGAGCCAGGAAATCTCACACTTACTCTTTATAGATGATTTGACCTTGTTCTTTAATGTTGATAGAAATGCTTCTATTCATATTAAAAATCTATTGCTTTAATTTAGAAGACTAATAGGTATATTCATTAATCCATTGAAGCTAGAAATCTTTTTTTGTCAAAGCCTCTATCCTAGCATTAAAGAAGAGATGGAAGCCATTGTGAGTATTAAGTAATTTAACCAAATATCCAAATATCTTGGGAAGAACCTAGTCATAAGTAGAAGGAACAAAGTGGTTCAAGAGAAAATTGTTGAAAAACTTCAAAATAAACTATCATCTTGGAAAGGCAAAATATTGTCTCAAGAAGTTAGGAGTGTACTAATCCAAGCCACTTTAACCTCGTCCTTAGTCTATGATCTTTCTACTACTAAACTCTCCCATAAATACATCTAACAATGTAATAGGATTATAAAAAAGTTCTGGTGGGGCGAGTTTGATCAGAGGAGGAAAAGTTCACACTTTGGCTTGGAATAATATATGCTTACTTAAACAAATGGGAGGAGTAGAGTTTAAAAACCTAGAACTATTCAATAAGGCCCTGTTAGCTAATACTTTTTAGAGAATTTTAACTACCCTAGTTTTAAATTTATGAGAAATTGCTACATTAAGGAAGAAGATATAGCTTTTGTGGAGAATAATGATGTAATACCCCAAATCTTTTGCTAATTTAAATACTTCAGTAGCTAAAGTAATTGAGAAAATTTGATGAAAACTTAGATATTTTTTTGAATATGAAACAAGTAAATTATTTTAAGCTTATGACTTAAATTTAAGAATTTTTAAGAATAAAATTTTATCTGATAAGAAAATTTTTATTTTCTTTGACTTTATTTTCTTTGACAAACTTAGTAGATATTTTAGAGAGGCCTAGGATACTCTAACAATACCTAAGTTTCTTTCATGCTATTCCATATTTTAATATGAATCAGAAAGTGCATTCAAAATTCATCTAGAGTAAGCTGGTAAATGACTAAAACCTAATTTCTCTTCCCTCTCACCTTCAGAACTATAACTCTCTCTCTTTCTCCCTATTTTCTCTACCTCTCCATGCACTCTCTCTCTCACCATCACCGGTGCCGATATGAGGTCGCGAAGCTTGTTAGCGGAGGACCTTCGACCACGTTGCATCAAGGCTGAGCCTCTACCGTACCTCTGCTAGTTTGAAACTCCCAAGAAATAATAGCATTTCCTTCTATCGGTCTGATTTTTGGCATCCACAAACGATGAAAAAATGCCTCCTCTGGCCACACTGCCTCCACCAACGGCTAGCCTAGGATGCCCTCTTCCTCGGCCAGTCGTCACCCATTAAAGAATTACCACAACATGTCCAAATCGGAACCAAACGCCTTTGTCGCACTCGTTTGTGATTTTGCCAAAAAATTGCTGTTATACATTCGTGGTTCATCGTAATAATTTCAAATTTGTCATCCTCGTGTTCTGATATACATTTTGGACCAATCTTAGCCGTGCATTGCCATTGACCACCATTATAGTATCTTTTCTAGTTTAGCCATTAAATTTAGTGTCGCCTAAAAGCTCTGAAAATGCAGTATAGAGCTCACTGGAATTATAGAAATTATCTAATGGCCGTTCATATTTTTTGAGCATTTAATAGTAATAAAATAGCCTAAATTGTTGAAAGAAAAATAGAAGGTTGAATAGAGGAAAAGAGGAATTGAGAAAATTAGTGTTGATTGGTAAAGTAAGGATTTTGTTACAAATCCTTTTAGGTGAGTGTTTGATAAAGGAGATACCGTTTTCAAATATCTTTATCTATTTTGAATTAAATATGAAATTAATTGTATATGTATTTGTACTCATTGTTTAGATAGCCATGGGAAACAATTAGGTTATGTATTGTCTCTAAATTTGTGATATATTGATGATTTTATGTCTGTGTGACTATTGGTACTAGATACAAGAATTTATGTATTTTCTAAATGTTTAAAATTTTTTATTTGAAATTCAGAGTTAGATTGTTTAAATGTGGAAATTTGTATTTTTGGTTGGATGATAAATGTGTGCTGTAAAATCTGTGTGATCTAAAAATGAAGATGTGGTGATAATTACCTTTGATTATGAAATGATATGTGTGCTGTTGGATGTTGTCTTTGGTGTTACCCTGTACAGAGACGCCTTTTGCAATGTGTAACACCCTATAATTTAATTAGCCTAAATTAATGGTGTTATTTAATTAATTAGTTTGAATTACTTGCTTGCTAATTAATTAGATGAATTATTTTTAAGGAAGGAAAATTTGGTGCTTAGAATTAATTCTTTGATTTCTTTATTTACCTAGCCTAAGTACCAAGTAAGAAGCAAAATGAGATACAACAAAAATATATAGGTATGTGTAAGTGTCATGTGAATGAGGGAGGAAAAGAGAGAATAGAAAAAAAGAAAAAAAAAAAAAGAAATACCAAGGTTGCTTGTAAAGGTTAGTTGCTTGTAAGAGTGGACAAATCTAAACTTGCAAGAAAGGGAAATACTAAGTGTGCAACCAAAGACAAAGTGTAATTGCAAGTACACTTTGTACAAATATATATATATATATATACATATTCAAAAGTGTGCATACTTTTCTTAAAAAAAAAAAAAGAGAAAGAAAGGGAAATGGAAAGTGGGAAGAGAATTAAAAAAAATATATATATATATATGTACTAAGGTTGCTTGTGGAAGTGAGAAAAGGTAAACTTGCAAGAAAAGGAATACTAAGGCAACAAGCAATCTAATAGGTGTAGAATTTTGTACAAAACTAGTGGCTAGTGGGATACACCTAATGTATAGGAAGGAAGAAAAAAAGAAGGGAAAGCAATTTACAAGCAACCTAAAAAGGAAAATAAAGAAATGAAAGAAAAAAAGAGGGAGGCATACCATAATCCCCATACTTGAAAATAAGGGAAGGGAGAGAAAGAAAAGAGGAAGGGATAAAAGAGAAGGAGAAGGTGAGGCATCAAGGGAGAATTGAGAGATCAAGGAAAGAGGAAGTAAAGAAGAACTCAAGGGGAAAAACTAAGGAAATCAAAGGAAAGGCCAATAATATTTTCTCTAGCCCACTTCCAAGGTAGATTAGCAATTTGTTAAATTCTTATTCCATGATTGAGTATGCATGTTTAATGATATAGCTTCCATGAAATTTGAACCCATGTCTACACTCTTGATTTAGGAAAAATTTAATGGAACTTGCATGATAAAGATAGAAGGTGGCTAATGCTAATCTCTAAATTATTGTTTCCTTGAGATCATGAGAGGACTTAGATTTAGAAAGTTATTTAATAGTTTGGTTAACTTGGTTTACTATTCTTAATATTGTAGTGGACTTGTTATTTTCATGATGAAATTAATGGGGTTATTGAACATTTATGATTGCTAATAAAAATACATGTGATTATGGGAAATTACTAAGAAAATTATTAGAATTTTTAGAAGGAAAATATACATGGGAATTAATTTCTAAGCAAAGGAAATTATTGTGGAAGGGATTAGAATTTTAAAAAAAGAAAAAATATATAATGAAATTAATTTTCAAACAAAGGAAATTATTAGGAAAATTATTAGAATTCTTAGAAAGAAAATGTACAATAGAACTAATACCAAGAAAGAGAAAATTAGTATTGAAAATATTAGAATTTTTGGAAAGAGAATATACATGGGAATTAATTTCCAAGAAATGAAAATTATTATTGAAGTTATTGAAATTTTATAAGGAAAAAAAATGCCCATTAGAATTAAATTCCAAGAAAAGACAATTATTATTGTAGTTGTTGGAATTTTAGAAGGAAAAATGCACATTTGTATAAATTTTCAAGAAAAAGAAAATTATTATTGAAATTATTAAAATTCTTAAAAGAAAAATGTACATTGGAATCAACTTCCAAGAAAGGAAATTAATATTGAGATTATTAGAGTTTTATAGGAAAATGTACCTTAGAAATTGTTTCTAAGGAAAATAGAAACTATTCCTTAAATATTGAATTTTTCATAAGAAATGTTAAAGATGCTCCACATAGGCGGCCTAGCGAGGCGTGGCCGAAAGTGCTCCATGCCCGTGACCTAGTGCTCATGATTTTGATCTATGCATGGCCGAGGGTCCACGATTTATAAGGTGTGGCCAAAGGTGCTCCACACGGGACCTTATGCTCATGATTACGCTCTATATGTGGCCGAGTGCTCACGATTTACGAGGTATGGCCAAAGGTGCTCCACACGGGCGCCCTAGCGAGGCGTGGCCGAAGGTGCTGCATGCCCATGACCTAGTGCTCATGATTACGCTATGTACGTGGTCGAGTGTCCATAAATTACAAGGTGTGGTCGAAGGTGCTCCACACGGGTGACCTAGGGAGGTGTGGCCAAAGGTGCTCCGCACCCATGACCTAGTGTTCACGTAACACGTATAAACACTAGGATAATTCCATAATAAACCATTAAGCTAATAAGAATACATGTTATTTAAAAAGATATGTAATCTTCGTTAACTTCTATATTTATCATGCAATGATTGCCAGTTTACAGTTATGTGTAATATTACACCTAAAATCAAGGATGTAGATTGAATGTTTTGGTGCTTACACCCTGGTACATATTAGTTTCTTTTAAACTATGAATTGTTGAGCTACTGGGAAACTTTTGTTTCTCATCTATGTGCTAATATGTATCAGATACGGACGCGTAGCAGGGCCGCGAGGTAATAGTCTCTTTTTGATTGAGTATGATTTTTGTAATCCCCTATTTTAGGTCCTAGCTAGGTCTGATTTAGAATAGGACAATAGTTGACCGTATACATGAGTTATATTTGGGATATACAGGGGAAACAAATATCTGAAGGATCGAACCATCCTTCATTTATATAGGAGTTTGAGTGATAGACCTGTTGCTCCTAACTTCTGATGGTTGGGTACTTCGTATATCCAGGGATGTGACTTATCAACATGTAATGGAAATTATTGGACCTATATTTATTTGAATTACATGAAGGTTTTTAATTTTCGTTGTATAGTGTAGTATTTTTATTCCGCTGTGCATGTAAGTTTTATTCTGAGCAAAAGATCCCGAACCTAATCTACTTAATATAATTGAATGTTATAACTGCTCAGACACTAATCAAATTAAGGGTAAGGATAATGTACCGAACCTATCTTTTGATATTGGAGTTAACAATAAGACTAGATAGGGGCGTTACAAAATGGAAGGTACGAGGCTGGTCGTGCGTGCATTGCATAGTGAAGTTAAAGGTAGAGGTGACTGGTGGCGCTAATGGGTTGTCACATGCGATAGGAGGCATGATGACTAGAGCACAGTGCAATGCACATGAGATTTTCATATTGCGATTGAAGGCACAGGTGACTGGTGGCGCGAAAGGGTTGTCCTAGTATAGAGGGAGACTAGAGATGATTGGTAGTTATTTGAAAGTGTTAAATATTGTGTGGATTTATAAAAATTATATTGGAGATGTTTGACATTGTATGGATTTAATTAGTTATGATATTTTCTGTTAAAATATTATTATGGTGACATTTCTCTTAAATTTTATATAAGAATTGGTTGACAATGGTTTAATCTTTATAGCTCTTTAATTATTTTATGATGTCAAAAACTCCATGAGTCTATTTCCCATTCTGTGTGTTTCTTTTATCTTACACTCATTGAGTCTATGTGACTCACACTCCTGACTTTACATTTTTTAGATCAACCTCGAGTTGAAGAGTAGAAGTAATCAGAGCTTTCCTTATTTTGGGTAAGCTCAAAATTGAGTTATGCAGACATAATGATATCGCAGCTTATCATTACCGTAGTATGAGACTAGTTTGTATGTGGACATAATGAAAATTCTGTAAGCTTGTGATAGCCAGTTGTATTTTCTTTTGCTTAAAATGTGTGTTGCTGTGTTTTGGACTGTTGTAAAAATTAAGGGAAATGTCCTATTTTTTTAAGGAAAATTCTGTCAAAATTTTGGTAGATTTTGGAAAGATAATAAATGATTTAAAAATAGAAATTAAAATGTTTTAATATTGTTATTATTAGGTAATTAGATTCTTAAGTTGGCTAGACCTAGTAGGTGTTATGATAGGTCTATGCGCCGATCACAAACTCAATATTTTGGGTCATGAAAAATGACTTAATTCCTTCCATAACATTAGGGCTACAAAATGCTTCCACTATCTAGAAAGATATGGTGGAATTGGGAAAAAAAAGTCATTCTGCCTAAGATTAAGTGGTGTATAGGGAATGACAATAATATCAAAATGAAGTTACCTATAAATGTAGAAGAGGTATCATCCCAAGTAGTAGGTTTGGAGAACTTTATCAATAGCCATTTGAATGTTTGGAAGAAAGACAAACTCCATCAGGAGCTACCAAATCTTGTTGCTAGCACCTTAAGGAAACTTTCAATTTCTACTATAGGTATTGAAGAGTACATTAGTTGGAGGGAACTAGATTATAGAGATTAGTTAGCTAAAAAAGGGTACCAAATGATGATTAAAGAATATTTACAAAATCTCTAATATATAAGAAATATCATTATCAAAATATATGGATAATTGTTTAGAAGTTAAGGATATTTCCTAAAGTTAATATTTTTGCCCAGAAGTTATTGGAAGGGATGCTGCCAATTAGAGATTTACTAAGAAGAATAGGTCTCAATATCCTAATGGAGTGTTGTTTCAATGATGAAGTAGAAGAGAATATAGATAATCTACTATTTAAATATCCTTTTAGCATAACTTTTGGAATAGATTTTGGATTGATAATGGATGTTATAGGTATCAACTCTTTTTAAGAATGGATCGCTGATAGAATTCAAAATTTGGCTTCTATGGAGATAAGAAATAATCTTGAGGACTTGGGAAGTAGGGAAATTGATATCATCTTAATTGTCTCATGGATGACATAGTATATGTTGTTGTATTTATTTTTTACAACACCGATTATCTCTGCTATTTATTATTGAATATATAAAGAAATAGATACATTATCTCCTAAACATATGCGATAAGGCTCCTACAATCAAGCTTAACAAACTCCTACAATTAAGGAAAAGATAAAAATATTAAGGAAAAGATAACAATTGCCTAAAGACTAATTCTACAGCTATTAAGGCACGTGTAACAAATCACCTCCTTGCCTTAGTATCTGTAGATATTTAACTTGTTTCTTAGGTCTTCAAATCTTGCTTTTGGAAGGGATTTGGTTAGCAAATTTTTAATATGCTCTTCTATCTTGCAATAAATCAGCTTGATTTCACCATCCTTCTATTTTTCTCTCAAGTGGTATAACTTTATCTTGAAGTGCTTTGTTTTTCCATGGAAAACAGAATCCTTTGAAATTGCAATAGTAGCTTGATTGTCTACAAAAATCTCTATAGGTTTAGTTTGCTTCAAATACAAGTTTACAAGGATTTTTCTAACCAAATGGCTTGATTCACAAGAGTATTGGCTACAATAAATTTTGCCTCTACTATGCTTTGAGCCACAACTTCTTGTTTCTTTGAGCACCATGAAAAAATACCCGAGCCAAGGCTGAAATAATAACCTGTAGTACTCTTCATGTCATCAACGAAACCACCTCAATCACTGTTGGAATATCCATAAAGCTATAAATTCTAAGAGTGACTATATTGTATGCCATAGTCTACTGTTCCCTTAATGTACCTCACAACGCTTTTGGCATCTTGAAGGTGTACTTCACTGGCATAATGCATAAATCTTGAAAGCATGCTTGTTGCAAATATGATGTCAGATTTAGTTGCAGTAAGATATATTAAGCCCCCAATTAAGCTTTTATAGTAGTGTTCATCTACCTTATCAGCCTCATCATTGTTACTAAATTTCTCTTTCTGGTTTATTGGAGTTGAAATGCTTTTGCAATTCTCCATGCAAATTTTTTTGAGTATTTCTCTAGCAAATTTCTTTTGGCATATGAATACTCCATGATTGTTTTGATTTACCTCTATTCCCAGAAAAAAGGACATCAAGCTGAGGTCTGTTATCTCAAATACCTGGAGCATTTCAGCTTTAAGCTTCAGTATTAGCTCTTTATCATTTCCTATTACAAGCAGGTAGCATTCTAATTGTTTCAAGGTGAGCCATTGGAGAAAATGTTTCTGAAAAATCTACTCCAAACACTTGAGCATATCCTTTTACAACCAATTTGGACTTGTATTTATTTATAGAATCATCTGCATTAAGTTTGGTTCTATAAACCCATTTGACACCTAGGGGTTGTTTGTGTTGAGGTTTGTCTACCAGCTCCCAAGTGTCATTTTTTTAATCATCTTTAGCTCTTCCTTCTTAGCATCTATGCACTTGTCTTCCTTCTCAGCTTCTTTAAATCCTTCAAGTTCTAGGACAACAACATTGCTTCTTTCAAAAATTTCTGATAAGGGCCTTGTACCTCTAATTGGAATGTCATCTACATCGTCATCAAGGTGTTGTGGAAATTCTAGTAGTTGCTTGTCTATTAACTCCTCCCAAGTCCATTATTTATTTTCCATGAATTTTACATCTCTGCTTACAAGAATTTTCCCATTTTGTGGTTGGAAAATTCTGTATGCTTTAGAGGTGTTGCTATATCCAATGAAGACTCCTGGTTCTGCTTTTCTATCAAGTTTGTCTCTTTTAACCTGAGGCACAAAGGAAAAACAAAACACAACCAAATATTTTAAAATTTTTTAAATTTGGTTTGTAACCAAACTAGGCTTCAAATGGAGTTTTATTCTACAAAACTCTGGTAGGCAGTTTGTTCAGCAAGAATACTGCAGTGTTTGCAATTCAACCTATAGTTTTTTTGGCAAATCTTTCTTATGTAGCAAACACCTTGTCATTTCCATTTTACTTCAATTTTTTCTCTCACTTACACCGTTCTATTGTGAGGTGTAAGGTGCAGTAAGTTGATGCTCAATGTCAGCCTCATCACAAAATCTATTAAAGTTTCATTTTTGTATTCTATCCCATTATCAAATCTTATTGTACTCAACCTACAACCACTTTGATTTTCCACAAATGCTTTGTATTTCTAGAATATATTAGCAACCTCATATTTAGATTTAAAGAAAAAAATCCAATAAAATCTAATACAGTCATCTATAAAGATGATATAATATTGATTACCATTCAAGGATAGAGTGGCTTGAGGTCTTACAACATTAGTATGTGCCAGTTGCAACTTGTGAGATTCTCTCCAGGTTGATTGAGTAAATGGCTTTCTAACTTGCTTTCCATATTGGCAAGCCACATAGTCTACTAGGTTATCTTCAAGTAGTGGCAAACCTTTAACTAAGATAAGTTTCTGCATGTATAGAAGTCTACAGTGATGGAAGTGTCCAAGTCTTCTGTGCCATAGTTTAGCATTGCTTTCTATAGTTGAAAAAGCTAGGTACTCCTATTTCATTAGATTTAAAGCATAGTTTTTAGCCCTTACTTTAAATTTAAATACATTTCTACTATTTGTATCTTTGATGAGACACCATTTATCTTCAAATATAACTTTGAAGCCTTTTTCCACTAGTTGTGCAACACCAAGTAAGTTTTGGTCAATGTCAGGCATAAATAAGACATCAAAAATATTTTTCAAACCTGTCAAGCTCTCTATAGTAATAGTCCCTTTCCCCTTGATTGTAATGAATTCACCATTTCCAATTTTTATTTTAGAAATAATTGTTTTGTCAAGCTTTTTGAAGAGCTTCTGGTTATTAGTCATATGATTTGTACAGCCACTGTCTATTAGCCAGGAATCGCTTGAACTGTTGCTTGTATAATAACATGTTGTAGCAAAGAGTTGTTCATCTTGTTGTTGCTCTGTGGACAACTTTGCCTCCTCAGGTTAGTGACTTGTAAATTCTTTCTACATGCCTTATATTACCACACTTTTTGCACTTAACATATGGTCACCACCAACATTTTCTTTAAGGATGAT
This sequence comes from Senna siamea, assembly GCA_031216115.1. NCBI lineage: Eukaryota > Viridiplantae > Streptophyta > Magnoliopsida > Fabales > Fabaceae > Senna > Senna siamea. The sequence goes on along the minus strand of CM062363.1, from coordinate 19,228,223 downwards.
TTGTTTTTTTGTAGTGTGGACAAGGAGGAAAATTCTCATCTTGCTGTTTCTTGGAACCTTCATATTTTTTGTTCTTCCATTTGTTATTTTTCTTATCTTTTCCTCTCCCAGAGTGTTATCCTTTTGTAGAGAAAGCACCTTAGACTGCATCCTCTTGTCGCATCATTCTTCTTTGCTCTTGTGCCTACAAAGCATGGACTAATTCTCCCAAATAAATACATGACAACTCTTTTAATTCTTCTAATGAAGATATCTTGGATTCATTTTTTTCAGGTACTATAACTAAAATTTTCTACACTATTCTTTTATCAGGAAAATCCTTCCCAAGAAGACGTACCTTGTTAGCAATACTTAGCAACTTTTCAGCATAGCCTTTGATAGTTTTTGTCTCCTTCATGCTTTGTATCTCAAATTCTCAGATCAAGTTGAGCATTTGCATGCCTTTAGTTCTTTCACTGCCTTGATACTCAGTTTTGAGATAATCCTAAATATCTTTGGTAGTTTTTAGGTTCATAATTCTAGTGAAAATCACACTAGACACAGCAGAAAAAAGACAGGCTTTAGCCTTGGATTTGTTTTTCATCTTTTCTTTGTGAGTCCTCAACTGAGCCAATGTGGGGTTTGCTGGTAGTGGAAGGATTTCATAGTCATTTTCTACTGCCTCCCACAGATCCAGTGCTTCAAGACGGACAGTCATTTTGATGGCCCAAGCTTCATAGTTGTCGCCAGTGAAGATTGGTGGTGCAATTTTCATGGATGATGTCTCAACCTTCGTGATGGTTTTCGGTCAAGTCACAACTCCCTCAATATAGTAGCTCTGATAACAACCTGTTGTTGTATTTATTTTTTATAGCACTAATCATCTCTATTATTTATTATTGAATTTATAAAGAAACAGATACATAATCTCCAAAACATACAGGATAAGGCTCCTACAATCATGCATAACTAATTCTTAGAATCAAGCATAAAAAACTCCTCCAATTAAGGAAAAGATAACAACTGCCTAAAGACTAATTCTGTAGCTATTAAGGCACATGCAACAGTATGTAAGGAATAGAAAAATGCATGGCAATAAGGACGTAAGTCCATTTTAGACAATTAAAATGGTTTAAGTCTTGGATAAGTAAATGGGATGTCATGCTATAAGAAGGAAAAAAATTGAAAAGGAAAGAAACTAACTAGAGCAGGGTGGTCCTCTACTATGCAACTCCCCACTCTTAGAGTTGATATCAAAGAGCTATCTTTATCTATTGGACTTACTGAAAACATACACATGGGAGACAACTTCTTGCAATTACATATAGTATCCATCCAAAGGGACAATGACTTTGGTATGGATGTGAATGTCACGCTGGTATCAAGTTGTACAAAGCTATCTTTGTTAGAAATGTTCTGGAATGGTTAATGACTTTTGGTAGAAATAAATTCCAAATTCTTTCCAAGAATGCTCATTTGATGGGTTTAGGGTTTAGAGTTTAGGGTTAGAGAATGTAGGGTGAGGTCTAACCCTTCTCTTCTTTTGTATGTTTTGTCAATAATCTCTCTTTGATTAATCAATGTGTGATAATCCGAATCCTCATTACTAATGGAATCGAAATGATCTCTGGATCTATTTGACATCATAATTCTAAACATACACATAATTTCTAATTTTTGAGTCAAATGAGGAGAAAACTTCTTATACATTTCTAGGGGGTGTATTGTTTCTCTATATCTATTCCAATGATTTGTTTATTGAATTGTTGCAATTGATGTTCAACTTTGACTCTAATTTCATGTGAGTTTCTTATCTTTGATTTGTTTTATATTGATCCTTTAAATCTTTTTAGAAAAGTTCTAATTTGTTTCTTCTTAATAATTGCATTGATTTGGTATATGAAAAATTGCATATGTGGCTTCTAATTTAACCAATGTTTTTCACTTAGGAATTGCCAATTTTTTCCAATTATTGTGAATTTGTAATTTATTTCAAAACTTTTTTGCAATCCATAAATTTATTCCTAATAAGAGATCTATTGGGGTTAATTTGATGAGTTAGTAGTCACATATACAATTTCCATCTATCAAACTAATGATGCTAGCAAGAAGAAACAAATTAATTTTTTTTTAAAGTTAAAGGGCCAACATGAATCATTGTAAATGAACTAAAATAAATTTTTACTAATAATTATTTAATGTTTCTTATTATTTTATATAAGTAATTAATATAAAAGTATTTTGTTCAAAATAGATAAATTTGTATATCGTTTCTTTTGTTACAGAAAGGGAAGTCAATACTTTTCATCGGAGCTAACCCAAGAAAGGATGACAAACCTCTAAGATCTGCAGAAGGAGAAGAGGCTCCCCAAATGTCTCTCCAATGTTAAAGTCAACGAGGGGCTAAGGAAAAGGCAAAGAGAGTTAAGAAGTTGTAATAATTTAATACCCGGGGATTCATGACAATATAACCATAAGGGATGTTGATGTGGCCCAAGAGAAAATTGTACTGAGTTGTAGGGAAATTGTCCTGATTGGACATTCGCTTGCATGGTGATGATGCAGTCGATTAGACCCTTGTGGTTGGTCAAACTATGATTTACCAAAGTGAAAAACAAAAGTGTACTTTTTTTTAAAATCTAAAGACCACCATATAATCTAAATAGAGTAAATTACAAAAACTTCTTATGAGGTTTGATTAAATCACTTATCATCGTTCTAATTTTAAAAATTATACTTGCATGTCCTTTTATTTATTTTTTGTCAGTGAAGATAATTGTAAACTATGATTTTATTTTTCATATAATAATAAATGTAATTAAATTCAACACATGATTCTTAATAGATTAAATTATTTTTATAGTCCCAATAGTTTCATTCATATTTTAATTAAGTTTTTATAGTTTAAAATTTTGTGATTGTCATTAAATTTTTTTAAAATTTTTATTTTTTTCATATTATTAAAAGGTAAAATCACCTTTTATGTCCCCAAATTTTGTATTAATTTTTAACTTTGTCTCAAAAATTTTTTTTTGTTGTCAATTTTGTCCCAAACCTTAACATTTCCCATTAAATTAATGAATAATATACATGAAAATCTAGTTAGAAATTTTGGTGATACGGCAAATCGACTACAATAAGAATTAGGACAAAATTAACAACAATTATAAAATTTGGAAACCAAATTGACAATGACTCAACTTTTGGGACTAAAAAAGCACTTTTTTCCTATTATTTATTTTCTTTTTCAACTTGAATTACTCAACTATAGTTTCTCTTCCTACCACTTTTAAATTATTTTTGTCCCAACATATGCCCCTAAAATCTTCATTAGCAGTGAATAGAGAAATTCACTTCTAAAAAAAAAAAACACGATTAAAATTTTTTATGAGCAATGTTATTAGAGTTTGGGGCCTATGAAATATCACAAAATAAAGAGAGAAAAAGGGAGAGAGAGCTTTAAAATATGAACTCCATGAATGTTGTTTCGAATTCAAGATTTCAACTTTGGTAATTTTCTTGGATATATTTTTGTATGGTAGATTTTTCTTTTTTTGCACATATTCTAAGTTGTTTTTTTCCTCTTCTTGTTTTTCCCTTTATTTCTTTTCGTAATGGGTTTTCTTGAGATGAAATTGCTATAGATGGCCAACTTTTAATTGAAGTAAATTTTTGACGAAAGAAAAATTTAAAATATGGGGTTTACCACAAAGAAGACATGCCAATTTTGAGGTAAAAATAAATAATTTAATTACTTTAAAGTGAACAAAAAACGAGAGTAGAGTTGAGAATTAGAGTTTAGGATTTTGGAGTTGGAGATTCAAAGTTGAAAAAGGAAATAAAAAAAAAATGGCAAAATCACCTTTCTTGTCTCTAAAGTTTATGGTTATTGGTAATTTCGTTCCCAAATTTTATAATTGTCATCAATATCATCCCAATTCTTAGTATAGTTCATTTATCATCTCAACAAGAGTTATAACTAGATTGCTATGTGTATAGATTCAATTAATGCATGATGTGAGGATTTGGAAAAAAAATGGTTAGAATTCAAAAATTTAATGACAAAATTGACAACCAAAAAAGTTTAGAAACAAAATTAAAAATCAGCACAAAATTTGAGGACATAAAATGCATTTTTACATTATTAAATTTTTGTTATAATTATGTGGAATTCTATCGGTGTGGCTATCATATATTATTTTAGCATTTTGAGTATCCATAATTTATTTCATAAAAAAAAGATATAAAATAGATAATGAAATAAAAATAACTTAGATGTATAATATGAATCCAATTTGTGTTAAGTAAATTAAGTAAATTATCATGAATCATGTCTATTTGTATTATAAAAATAGTATGTAGTCGTTAGTCAACAAAATTTTACATAATTGTAAAACAAATTTAACATGGTCGATTAAGAATTTTTAAAATTCTAAGAACTTAATTATAAATTTATAAATTATAGGAATCTAATTAAACATTGAATGAAATTATAAAGACCACAAAAATAATTTAAAATTTTTAATGTAAAAGTAAAACTAATTAAATAACTTTTTTTAAAAAATAAACACATATCTTGTAAAATATTAATTGGCAAAAAATAAATAAGAAAGAATGTCTATATAACATTATATTAAATCTCAAGAGTATCAAATGTACTTTTTAAAACTAAAAATGTGATCAGTATAATTTCTCTAAATTTCAAAAGAAATTAATATTATTTACTCATTTAAACATCTTCAAAAAATTGAAAAGTAATTTACCTACACACACACACACACATATATTGATAAAAGATGTAACTGTTGGTGAGCCTTGTCCATGTTGCATATATGGACAAATTAATCGAAGAGCATGATTGCAATATGTACAAGGATGAAGAAAATAGCTTTTCATCAAATACCAAAATTGGGGGTCCTGCTACGGCTTTACGTATGTATAGTACATCACTGTTAATATACATACAGTCTTATACGACAAGCTTATGCATGTCTCGACATTGATTTGCCTTTGTAACTCTTATTCAAGAATAATTATGTTGTCCCACATGTCGTTTGACAATTACATAAGCTGCTCTATCCAACATAGGAGCTAAGACTTTGGCTACAATTTAAGACATCTTTTTGTTGAATAGTTTCTTATATTGTTTTTAGTATCTGAGTTCTTATATTAGTGAGACATCTTTTTTAAATGGCTCAAATAATCTATAACAGCTTAAAAAATGTTTTATACACTAATTTTTTTAAACAAGTTGTTCTAATTACAAATTATTTAATTACTTATGTATAGATAATTGGCGAGAGTTAGTATGCATTAAAGTACATACTATATATATTTTTTGTTTATTATATTTAAATATCATAAAAAGTAGTTTAACTTTTTATTCTCTTATATATATATATATTTTATAATAAATTATATTATAATCTTGACGTCAAAGAGATGATAAAACTTAAAGCCATATAATATGTTACAGATATAATAAATAAAAACAAATGGTTAAAAGTTAGAAGGAATTAGTTCATTGTTTATATAGTCATATGTAAAATTATAGGAAGAAGAGGAAGTAGAGAAAATTCATCATATTCTCATATCTAGGCTATAGAAATATTTATATTTTTTAAATTATTTTTTTATAATTTAATTTGAATTTTTTTTATACTATTAAGCTTGAGACTTAAGCTATTATTTTTATAGCAATGTTATGATAATATGAATTGGTAGTTTAGAAAACATGAAACTTAAAAGAGTTTGTTTGAATCAATTGATTCTTTGAGATTTAAGATTTGTAATTGTATGATATTTTTGTGTAACTTGTATTATTATTAGTGTGTAAGTTTGAATCAAGTACAATGTTATCAATTATACAATTTGTATTTGTAGTGCCTTTTTTTTATTCTTTCTCTCTCCCTCTCTCATTTTTCTAAAATTTTTTGTAGGTTAAATAGATCAACTTTTGACCTAAATTATTAGTTTTATGTTAAGTGAATATAATTTTTGTAGATTAAATAGGCCAACTTTCTCTCTCCCTTTCCCTAAATTCTTTTCCTTCTCTTCTCCTCACATTACATATTTTATTTTATAGTATATAATATATAATTTTTGAAACAAATAGTCAAAAGACTCAAAAACTATTATAATATAGATATATTAAAATTAATTTTTATTTTTTTGCTGGCCAGACTAATTGGTGCAAAATCCATTACTTTTGTACAAATATTTTGAATATTTAGGCTAAGGGCCACTTTGGTGCTGCTATGGGAGAAAAAATAGCTGATTTTTGTTAAAATTTAATTTTTATTCTATTTGGCCCATACCCAAAGTTACTTTTAAATGTTAGTGGTATGTAGATTTTTTCCTTTTGTGAGGTTATGGATGATTCAAGTAGCGTATTACGAGGCCTCTTTAAATGAACTTTTTAGAAACTCTTAGTTTTTAAAAATTATTTTAATTTTTAAAAATATAAAAATAAAAAAAAATACTACTAGAAAACATCAATTAGAGACAAAATTTTTTATTTCTAAATAACCAAAAATTCATCTCCAAATAAATTAGAGAACAATTGTGTCCCATCTTTAATATGCCCATTACTAAACAGTTAGAGACGGAATATTAAATCCATCTCTAATCTATGAATTTTGTCTCTAATTCACATTTAAAAAAATAATTAGAGACAAAAAAACAATAATTTCATCTATACTCCATCGTTAACTTTAATAGAAGGAGGAAGAGTTAGAGATGAAAAGTCCATCTCTAACTGGAATATAATTCGGTTTCTATTTTAGAATCTTTTCGTCTTTAATGAGAGATAAAATAATTCTGTCTCTAAATCATCCCAAATGCAAAACTTTGGTGCGAAATTAATTGTCTCCAATCCATCTCTAAGCATCTTTGTCATGCAAAATTAGAGGAAATTTTTTATCTCTAATTTGTCTCCATTGTTATTTTTTAAAATTTGAATTTAAATATCTAATAAAACCATAAAATTATAATAAAATTACATAACCTATTAAAATTTTCAGAAGGTTCTACACATTTAAAATATTAATATAAATATAAAAGTTATCACAGTAAAATTCTAATATAAACATAGGTTCTACCTATTAATATAAATATAATCCTCTTATCCATCAAATCTCAAACTCTATTTCTTTAATCTCACACTGCTCAACCTCTCATCTCAAGCTTTCATTATCTATTTCAATTTTCTATGTATAAGATAATGAACTTAAGTTGAGTATGCTTATTCAGTTTATGTTTTGTATTACATTATTAACTTACTACTTATTAGAAATGAAAAAATATTGGAAGCAAATGAAATAGAAATAAACCGAAGGGCATAAAACGAAACCCAAAAAAAGACTTGTAGTTTAGTTTCATTAGTTCCATATGTTCCTATGGTTCATTTTGTAGTATAAGACTTGAAAACTCATGATGATCAAATCAGTCATGAGCTTCAAATTGAACCCAACTAGATAGTCAACACACATATCTCAAAGTTATAATTATTATTTAACTCAAAAAGCATGAACCAACATAGTTAGGACACCAAAATAATTTAATATAAATTATCACCAAATGACTAAATTTTTTAAATAGCCTTCAAAGTTAAATATTCTTAATAGTTACAACAAAATGGGAACCTGCCCCTTTCAAGGTATCCATTTGATGCATGAGAGAGAAGGTCGTATGAAGAAATTAAGGAAGCATAAATTCTTACTTATGAAATACAAATTTTAAAGGAGCATTGGAAGAAACCACAATGAGATGATGAGTAATGATCATGTAAAAGAAATAAAAACTAAAGGTGTGTTGTAACTTCTTTTGGCAGTGTCAAAAGCACTTTGCCATCACATATTATTTATTTTGATCACACCTTGCCCTTGAAATATGACCTTTTGCAATGTTCTACCCCTCATGTAATTAAGGGCTCAGCTTTCAATTTTGAGAAGCATGTGCTAAGCATAAAACTTTTCAACTATAAACTAACTTTAAAAGACCTTTTGGTTTTTTTTTTAACTCTTTTAATCATGAATAAGCTAAATCTAAGAGACACAAGATCATAACTTTTACCCTAATTTGCTTCTTTTTAGTCATTTTCTCACCAAAAAGTCACATACTAAAGATGTGCTTCTCAATATTGTGAGGGTTAATCTTAGTTCGGATGACAAGTGGAATATACTTGAACTTGCAAAATAGTGAGAAAATTAAATTAATTACTAGACCAACAAATTAAAGTGGCTAAATGCTATTGGACATATATGTTTGCTAAAAAGTAACTAATACAATGTAGCCGATGCTACCTAGAACCTTGAAAGATCTACCACAAAGAACTAAAATAACCAAAAATAATAATTTAAAACATGCACACACATACACAACCTCAGTCACAAATGGCCAATGAAATTTTAAATAATGGAAATAAAGATCAATAAATTACATCAATATTTGGCAGGAATTGAACTCTAGCAGCTTATTTATTCAAACATGCATCTTGCCCGATGTACTAAATCTTTTTGCACACTTTAGAAAGAAAAAACATCATTTTCTTTGTTTATTAGCAATAAACTCTCCACATGACATCCAAAAAATGCATAAAAAGAATTTCCTAAGTCCTAGATGCTTTACTACTTCCATCCCATCTAGTAAAATTATAGCTTCGCCTCTAAAGCACCAAAAAAGCAAAAGAAATGCACATTATAACACCCCCAATTTCATGGCCATATTTAAAATATTATTTATTGAAAAATCCTTCACTTAAGAAACTGGTGTGTTATATACACTTCTATCCTTTATTTCTTACCTGAGTTCTTTAAATATCCATTTATAGTATACATTTCATTAGGTTCGGATCCTTACTTAGGTATCATATTCAATTATCAATACAGCGGAGGTCTAATAATAATACACCATAATCCATAAAAATTCAGGATAAATTTAAAATTTTTCCTTTACATACATTTACATCCAGTTCAATGTTACAACATTGTTACATATACTGCAGGATGTATGTAGTTTTCTTGTTTTCATAGGGTAAGGAGGCAACAAACCTGCCACTCACACCCTTTTTAACTATTTTTCATAAACCTGATATGTATGCCTTACATATCCATATACTTATATATATTTCTAGCATAATATATATTATTCCATTTCTTGGGATGGATAGCTAATCCCTTCTGTCTTGTAGTACCATAATGGTCCTAGTCATCTGATACATACCAGAAAATAATGAGAAAATAATTTCTTAGTAGCTACGCATTCCACATTTCATTTCTGAGCTATGGTATGTACCACAGTATGGATACAGAAAACAATTTACATTCCTTATTCTTAAATTCCATCATTTCTAGGAAATGCTATAAATAAACTAGTCAGATGTATAGGATGAAGTTTATGAGGTATATCAATAATATATCAGTTATAAAATAAAAATAGTATCAATTTCAGTCACAATCATAGTTCACCGTATACCATTTAGTACCATAATCAGGAAAGTACATTCATTAAATTTCCATTCAGCCATAGATAATTTAGGAGAAACAATATTTATCATTCATGGAAAACTGTATTATTTATAAGAAAAATAAACATTCATATTTGGCTAAAAGCCATATTTTCAATTCAGAGAGACACAAGAGTATCGGAAGTATAAATTACTCCACATACTATAGCGTGCATGAATGAGATAGCCGCTCTATCAAGTGTGTGACAATTCTGCTACTGGTACATTTGAGGCGTCCCTCAGTGGATCCGAGTACCCATTCACATTCAGTGATCAAGTCATAAAGACAGATCTAAGTGGGAATTTCTCTCAGGGTTTAGTCAAACTAAGCTCATGGAATTACTGTTATTCACACAGATCATCTTCTCCCCGCTTTATGGGCGGTTCATGATGCCGTAGATCACCACAACCTACATCATGGATCATTTCCCAGTATGCTATTTCCTATATATATCAACTAGGATGATTAGGCTTAATCCCATAATTTTTCCAAATTCTAAGTAAATTTTTCCTATTCAATTGGCCATCTAGGTTACACTAACTTAGAATTCACAATCATCACAACTTTTTTGAAATTCTTTCATTCTGAGCAGATGTTTCACCATTCAAATTTATGATACAACCATGGAATTTCCAATGGCCGTCCCATACCGACAATTGGTCACTCGGTTATAAGCCTATCTACCCTAGAATATATATTGGAATTACTTCCTCTATGTTTCTCTTTATTGAACATTCAAATATTTTCCTTCCATTCAATGTTTTCCAATACCATGTTATGTTTTTCCTTATCTATGTCATAAATCAATCTTTTTCTTTCCTCATTCATGATGATACTATCATTCTCACTTTCTAAAAAGAAAACCTTTAAATCTCAATAACAATTCCATTCTTGAATTTGTATAAAAAGGAAGGTTCATTCTTGGTCAAGAGAAATTCTTAAGAAATTTAAGTTTTTCATACTTATAAATTTCTATTGGTCACTCTTGCCATATAATAAGCAAAATAAATTTACTTTTCCTTCCCATTTACACTAAATTCCCTTTTTCACATTTTATTGCATTTAAAGGGTTTCAAAGTTAAACCTTTTCCATTTCCTACTTATTATTCCATTTTTCCCCTTTCTCACCTAATTATACATACCCAAGGTGTGTATAATCATTGTATCCCCACACTTAAGCATGCACACAAATTGCTAGAATTGCCAAGATTGCACAAAATATTCATTAAAATTTAATTGCAACGTCATATTATTTCCTTTGTTTACTTTGACCAATTTCATTAAATTTTTGGACAAAAATTTTCCATAAATATTTCCATGTCCTAAAATTGGTCAAGTAGGTTACATGGAATTTAATGGGATCATTTTGCATAAAAATAATTGCCCATTAATCTTGCTTCAACCAAGACACACACACAAAAATTTTAGCACATTTCCTTCATCAAAAACTTGCATACTCTTAGTCAAGATGAGATTTTTAGGCAAAATTGGGTCTTTCAACCAATTGACATCTATTCTATCCTCCATTGGCCATAACTTGAATTACCAATAAGCTACTTTAAATTTTTTCAAACAATTTTCCAATTCTCATTTTTCTAGCCATGGCTTAAAGAGGAGTTTTGTGCAAAAATCATCAATCACCATTTATCCATAACAATCAAGGCAAAACAAACAATTTGGCATGACATTCATGAATTTGGGGTTTTAGGGCAAATGAAACAAAATTGGGAAATGAACATAAAAACTTTCATAATTGAAATTAACCATCACAAACAACTCCATACTACTTTCTAAGCATTAATCCATAGAAATTTTGAGAATTTAAGAATGTAAACTTAAAAAACATCACTATTCATGTACTATTCATTCAGCCATGAAAATCTCAAAAGCTTGGAAAAATGCATTAAAACATGAAAAAAGTGATGAAAGAATGCTAAGCTACCTTGTTTTCCTATTATTTTGTGATTTTCCTTCAAATTTTCCAAGCTTTTCTCCTCCAAAACGTCTTCTTCTTCTCCTTCCTAGTATGTTCAGTTTTCTCCTTTTTTTTTTCTCACTTTCATGTTACCTTTTTACCCTTGGTGTCAAAATTATCATTTTACCCCTCTTAAGTGCCAAACCAAATTTTTTTTTTTTTGGAAAAATTTTGGAAAAATATTCTAGAGGCAATTTCATAATTTTTTAGATAAAAATTAGCCATTTTATCTGATAAATAAATATTTTATTCTTATTTTCAGATAAATTTTTGACTGTTTTGCCCCTAAATATTTTTCTTGCAGCATTCATGACATTGGCGCCATTTTCAATCTCATAAATGTGCACCATAAATGCACCTCAATTTACGTGCTTACTATCAGGATATTTTGTGAAACAAATTTCCTTTCATTTTAGTCCATAATCATTTCCTTTCAATTTAGTCCTTCCTTTGTTTAAGGCAATATAAAAATAAATTTTTGGACTATTTTTCAGGCATAAAAATATTGAGTCTAGGATTCTAAGACATACCTAATATCATAGAATTGAGGATATTACACACATCACTAGCCTAACAAAAAGAATGAAGAAATTACCTTGGAGTGGAGGAATCAGACACTAGTTTTGCTTATGTAATGACGAAAGAAGAGCTTCAAAGACAATGAGCCACGGAAAAAAAAATACACAAAATGGGTTGCATAAGCTGAGGCCAAATCAAAGTAATCTAAGAAAACAAAACCCAAATGGAAATTGAAGAAGAAAATTTGACTATGTAATAATTAGAAATTTTAAAAATAATAAATTGTATGAATTTAACATTGATTTCGTTAAAATTTAGTTTGGCACGATTTTCTAAAATTTGAATTGAAATTAAGGAATTTTTTAGAGAAAGAAACTTGATTCGATGGAAGAAAACGCAACCCGACGTTAAGAATCTGATAGATAGACTTTCAGACTTCGGTTCCTCAAACGGAGGCCGAAACACTTTCATGGGAAATCGTGCCCATGACCAGATAGAAGACGACATCTAAAAGTTATCTCGGGTGATGTGGCAAAAGATAGAATCACCCTCGAAAGTTTTAAACTCCCTAAACGTCACAAATTCAATCATTTTTCCACCTCCGCTCTCTCTCTTCACTTTATTTTCTCTCTCTTCTCTCTCCTCCTCTCACCACCATGCACGGCCACCACCGCCACCCTGGGACACCGTCTAACCTACCAATCGACGCGCCTCATCATCCTCAACCTACAGCAACCACCCACGGCCACCAATGGCTGCCACCCTCACCGAAAAAACTCTATTTTCCTCCTCCATCGTGAATTTCTTGCGCCGCTGTGATCTCCACCGTTCAGCATCGTTTGCCATCACCGACCCTGCTATTGTGAAGGCTGAGCTGCCAGCTTCCTCCCATAGCTCGCAGCCGTCGAACAGAGCTGCCACGCGCCCAGATCGAGGAGATTTTTGTCCGCTGTGTGTGAAGTTTCATCGCCAGAAAATGCCACCTTAACGGCCAAGAACCACCGTTCCAACCCCGGATTTGGACTCCTCATCTTGAGGGCTTCACTCTGGTGTAATTTCTGAGCTCAACCACACCCATCCGCCATGCGCCGCCGTGAGCCGCAGTGCGCCACTGTCGGAGAAGCCAGAAAGACGTCAAAAGCAAATTCCCACCTGTCGGAACCCCTGATATGATCTAAATTGCCCTAATTTAATGTATTTTTGATTGAATTGGATGTCGAACGTGTATAGGAAACTTATCAACTTAGAAAAACATGAAATTAGACCTAGGAAAGTGAATCTGATTATGTAAAAGACTAAAGAATTAATCTAATTGCCCAAGAAATTGATTAGGCTTAGATTCCAAGGATACGAGAAGTCTCAGATTGATTAGGAGAAAATGAAAACCAGGTAGGGTAATTTACGCTTCCCGAACTTTAGACTGATTCTGTGAATACCTGAACGATTTAGATTGATTACATAGAAGTACGTGCTGCTTTCGATGGATATAATTGCATGCCTGTGTTCTGGTATTGTCTGTTGCATGTTAGAAGATTTTGCTATCAGATTTAAATGTCATAGGAACAAATTGACTTAGGGTAGGGTACTTAACAGCCGGTATGGGACGGTTGTTGAGTATCCCGAGCGCAGAGGATTTTATAAATGTTATATTTTAACCAGATTTAGCCTGTATTCGCTAAGAATTATGTAGTAAACCAGGACGATCCTAAGAAAGGTTTAAGGAGTATAAGGGGGGATAGCCTATACGGGAAAATGTTGTAATTTAGGTGTAATACCCTAGAACCCTGAGGACTAGTCAACTGTGTGCATATGATTCCGAATATACTATATGAGGATGAGAATTGGCATATGTGCACATGCTAGGGGATGCCCTAGATGTTGATTCTCACCCGGTCTTTGAGTGAATGATTGGTGTTACGGATCACACTCACAATATAGGCAAGATTACGGGTGATTGGTGTTATGGATCACACCCAACGATAAGAGATAGATTTTCTCCAGACGACATGCAATAAGATAGATTCAGATACAGTCGCATAAGATTTGTGGCCAACATGTATTTAGAAACACCAGGCATGGGAATTGATTTGATTTTAATTACAGATTTTCAAAAAATAGACTTTTATATTCATTGAATAACTGCATTAATTTTTGTGCTATTTTAATGACTTTAAAAGATAAGATGTTTCATTGATTTTCGAAAGAAAAACAGGAAGTTGTTTTCGGTGTTTGCAACGTTGAGCATTTGAATAGTTTTTAAATAACTATTTACTGTAAATTACTCTACTGGGATTTAGATATCTCATAAAGTTGTTTGCTCAGATGAACAGGGACAAGGGCCTAGAAGATAGCTGGGTAGAAATTTGATGACAGGCAAACGTGCAGCTTAGTCCTAGGCTTGAATATGAATTGTATATTTATTATGTTGATGATTCTGTTGCTGGATTTATGTATTTACTGGTAGTTTCTGGCTATTAATGATTTTATCTGTTGAATTGGATTGTATTCGATGTATATATTGAAATCAGATGACTGTTTGTATTTGGGTAACATTCAAAATACAGGAGAAACTCTGTCAGATTTTCGATAGAAATTTATGACTGAATTTGGAATTTTTGATGGATTTCATTTGAATGTATGTATTCTTGATTTACGGTTATTAGTTTTAATATTCCAAAGCTTATTGTGGTGATTGTATGTATATTTAGTATAGATGTAATTTGATTTAGGGTTTAACAGAATCTGAATGGACGACGAAAAAGTCTATTTGGGTTATGCTCAACCAGTAGCGATCCCCTGACGTTCCCATATCGGGAAAAACTATTTTGAAAACCCATATGCTTCCGCTACTCAGATAGAGGATAGTGTATTGTGGATTTGGGGGTCGTTATAGACTAACCTAAGATGGTGGCAACCAAGACACCAAAGAAGAGTAGGTGACTCTAGCGTCCACAACAAAATGGCAATTTGAAATGCGTAGAACTAAAATAAGGGGTAAGGCACTTCAAAATGGCATACAAAATGATGACAAAAAAACTAAAATTCACTGCACAACATCTGCCACCAAATGTTGGCGACAACCACGAAGGAGAGACGATGACCACCAGACGAAAGGAACCTAAAATCGCCCTGTCAACAACACCAAGATGTAGGCAAACTAAGAAAAGGGCATACTTAGCTGATGAAAAGTGGGGGGAATTGGTAATTAGGTAGGTAAAACAACATCATTTCCTGCATAAATTAGAGACAAAAATTTCCTTCTCTAAAGAGATGTTTAGAAAGAGAGATTTTTGCAATGAATTAGAGATGACCTATTCCATCTCTAAATTGTAGGTTTATTTTTTTTTGGCCAAATAAATTAGAGACGAAAGATTACATCTCTATTTCGTCCCTAATAATTTTTTTAAAAAAACTTGTCTCTAAAATAAAATTAACATTTTGATATGCCTTTGCCATGGATTAGCGATGGAATTGATAAACAATATTAGCAATGGAGCAGGTCCGTCTCTAATTCTGTCTTTAATGTTCATATATAATTTAATTAATTTCATTGAGAAATTAGAGATGGATTAGAGACAGAGTAGAGACAAAAAAATTTTCATCTATAAATTTTGTCTCTAATATGTTGTTTTCTTGTAGTGATGCAAAAGAATTAAAACATGTCTTGAACTATATTTTTTAAAAATAAAGAAAATACATAAAACAAGTATTTTTAATAATAGAATATATAGAAATATATAAAAATAATAATAGTATGAATTCTCAAAACAAATTTTATAAAATAGTTTTAAAAAATAAAATAACGTTCAAACAAGCCTATAGCTTTCATTCTTGAATTTGGAGAAAAATATTTTTTTATTCATAAAACTAGATTTGTTAAAAAAAAATATAGATGACTCTCATGTGCAAAAAATTCTAAAGTTACAAATTAACACCAAATTAATATCTTGTAATTCTAGATTAATTTGTTAGTGCTGGATAGATAAATGAGTATGAGCTAAATGCACTTGTTGAAGAAAGGAAAACTAACTTTAGTATAGAAAACCCTTTAAAGTTTAGGGAAAAACCATAGGACTAACTTTAAAATTAAAGGGGTTCTACTACATCAAGGATAATTACAAAACCTCATCACACTCTCACAAGAAATACAAAATTATATTGGTATACCGTGAGATTAATCCTCCTATTCAAATACCACAAGTCTTTGTAATTGTAATCTAAAGAGGACTAGAAAGATACCCAAAATATCTTGGGAAATCATTTATCGAAAGCTTTTTTTTATTTCCCACATATTTTTTTTATTAAAAATAATTTTTTTTGAGATATTGTTGGATATTAAATGTAAATATTTTTTTCAAAGAGAATTCAAATATTAGTTTGTCACATTATGAGAGACTAACTTCCACTAATCTAAACCCATTGATGTCATGAAAGCAGTTTAACCTATATATTGGCTTCAACAATTTTAGTATGCATGAATTAATTACATTGAGTGTATACCATTTCTCATTGTCACTTTTCAATGTAATGCCTTATTATTTTAAAAAAATTTATGGGCTAGACCCTATAATTCTCCCCCTCCAACCCATATTGAAGGGGAATATTCCTGAAGGCATTTACTTAAAGTACATGTTGAGTAAACCAACATATAATTGAAGCTTCTCATGAGTAACAACTTTTGTCATCATGTTATTAGGTTTTTATTGGTGTAAATATTTTTCAATTTGAACAAATTTTCTTCCATTGCTAAATATAACCAATGGTATGTTACATATATGTGCTTGGTGCATCAATATGATACATAGCATTCTTGTTCAAATCCAAAGCATTTTAGTTATCACAATAGACATTGGGCCTATCTTGCTTTGTTCGCAAATGCTCTTAACTAAAGCATTTCTTTTCCTGCTTTGGTTATGAAATTATATTCGGCATTTGTAAACTTGCACAAATTTTTCATTACATATATGGTGAGATACCTATTACCCTTCTCATATGTACAACTCTTGAATCTATCTTTGATTCAAAGACTATATTCTTCAAAAGAAAAAGTAGTTTTTAAATTTTCTTTGAAAAACAATGTTAGTGAAAACTCATTTAAAATTAGTTTTCAAAAAAAATTCCAAAAATTAATTTGATTCTTTTAACAATTATTTGGTTAAAATACACAAAACTTTTCTAAACTAAAGGTTATGTGCATATAACTCCCCTTAACCAAAAAAATTGACCTAAAACCCCTCAAACTTCGCAATTTGTGCAAAAAACCATTTCGTTTATTTTTACATGCAAACCTTAACAAAATAGTGACACGTCAACAAAATCAAGTCATACCAAAATATAGAAAACCCTTTGAACTTTAAGCCTTGTGTAGAAAACTTCTTTGAACTTTAAGTGTTATGCAGAAAGCTCCATTGAACTTCAAAACTTTGTTATGAAAAATCCGTAAAATAATTTGACTTTTCTACCTTTTGTTAGGATTTTGAATGGAAAAGTTAATGAATAAAATTTTTACTCAAATTGTAAAGTTTGAAGGGGGTTGTAAGTAAATTTTTATAGTTGAAGGGTGTTATATGCACATGACCTATAGTTTAGGGAGGTTATGTGAATTTTAGCCCCATTATTTTGTGGGTTGTATTTTAGTCACACCTTGAATTCTTGCATAATAGGTGATATTGATTGCTTTATCTTCATAAGAATTATTGTTAAACTTGCAAATTAATTCCTAAACTCGTACAAGTGAACTTGCAATATGACTGAATTTAGCTAATTTATTGTCAAATAAAACTAAGGTGTAAAATTATGTTGAACTCATTAAACTTGTAATAAATTTGGTAAGCTTGTGAAAGATAATTAAGCTTGTTGTGGACTTGTTCTTTTTTTAAAAAAAAAAATTTTGGCTAAAATGCATATAACCCTAAATTATAGATCATGTGCAAATAACCCTCCCGAAATTTCAAAAATTGACCTACAACTTCCATAAACTTTGTAATTTGTACAAAAAAAATCTCTATTTGTTAACTTTTCTATCCAAAAGAAGTGTAGAAACATCAAATTATTTAAAATTTTTTTTTGTATAAGGTCTAAAGTTCAGGCAGGTTTTCTACACAAGACCTGAAGTTTAAAGGAATTTTTTGCGCAAAGCATAAAGTTAAAGGGGGGGGTTTTTTTCATTTTGATATGACTTGATTTTGCGGACATATCACTATTTTGTTAGAATTTTGGATGAAAAAGTGAACAGAGAAATTTTTTTGCACAAATTGTGAAGTTTAGTTAGGATTTTAGCCTTTTATTCATGATGAAATGCAATAGCCGAAATCCATACTATTAAACATAAACCCAAAATCAATTGCATTTCATTGTCCAAACTTTAAAAATAAAAATCCTAAATCAAAATGTCTAAATCATATAAAACTATGCATGAAAGTAGTGAGATTTATGCTATGTATTTATATATTTTTGCATTTGAATTTTGTTTCATTTGTGTTAATTATGAAATGCACACTGATTCTAGGATGTAGGTGAAACTTGAAGACCATTCTATACAAAAAATCATTATTTTTCAATACTTGAGGATTATAATACAAAATAATAGAGAAGTAGAGGGAGACATGTTGAAATTAAATGGATTTATATTAATCAAATGCTAAATTAATCACATATTAACAATTTATTAATTAAGGGGAATATTCTTAGCATCCCATTATTTTGGAAGATATAAGCAATTCTTCACTTTGGGTACGATACACCCTTTATGAAGCATTAAAAGTTTTAACCTAATTGATTGATTTGCAATTTTTTTCCTTGGCAGGTTCTCTCTCTCTCGGGTTACACTTTCATGGAAGGCATAGAGTTTTGTGGGTTGCAATAGCCTCACCTTGACAATTCTCAATTATGGCAAATATTACCTTGTTGATAAGTACTTTTCATAAAGACCATCTTATATAATTATATGCATATAAACATGGTAGTTTGTGCTCTATTTTTAACTCTTGGAGCAACCATGTTGAATATATATTTAAGAGCATAAAATGGATTCATATGTCATAAGAAAATTACAAGACATAAATCATAGGTATAAACTAAATGGATGAATTAGAGGAAGGCTTTAGGGATTATTTGTGATAAGAAAGTATCACTTAAACTTAAAGAAGATTTTTATCGCACAACTATAAGACCTGCATTGTTATATAATATTGAATGTTAGGCGATAAAAAGTAAACATGAACAAAAATTCAACCTCGCAAAAATGAGAATATTACATAAAATGAATAGACACACTAGAACAGATAAGATTAAGAATGATTGCATTAAAGAAAAAGTTGAGGTAGCACCTTATCATAAAAAAGTTGATAAAAGTACGTCTTAGGTGATTTAGTCACATATAGAGGACATCATTAGGGGCCTCTGTACAATAAGTTGATTATATGAAAGATAATTTAACAATTAGAAGGGGAGAAAAAAAACAATAAGAAAAAAAATATTAAAATATATTTATTATAGAAATATATTTATTTATTGTTGACGTGGTTTGATCAAGGTAGTCGACCCTATCTAATAGGAAAAAAAACTTTATTTATTGTTGTTATATTAATTATGATAAGAATATATATATATATTTTAATAATTATTTATTAACCTAACTAAATTCCTGAGTTTCATTTATCCTTTGCTCAAGGATTTACTCAAACCTCCGTGTTTGACTATATCTTATTCACAAGGGCTCTCAAAATCTTGTTAAATTCAATTATGGAGGTGGAAGACACATAGGACTCATAGGAGTATGCTATTTAGGCCAAAGCATCATTAACCTCAATTTTTATCGCATTCAAATCCAGAAACCTGTTGGGGATTATTGTAAGAAAAGTGGTAGAATTGGCATACCTTGTTGGACTTGAATTCTACATTTTTTTAGGTGTTTACGCCACCAAAAATTACAGCAAAATCATTGATGCTGCTATTGCATGCATTTTGTGTTTGACAACATGAAAGAGAAAATCGTGTTCCAGCCAAATTGATCTAAATCGATGTAACTAAAATGATCAAAATTGATTAATTATATGAATCCAAATTACATTTAAATTCATTTAATTAAGTCGATTAAAAAGTAAATTATCTAAATATTTTGCATATTATATATTAATTTTAAATATTAAATATTTTTTAAACAAAACACAACTAACACACATTGACATGTGTCTCACACTCATCCATACGTGTCCAAATAAAAGTAATATTTTAGTTTAAACACTTGCTTGACATGACTCTGACAAAGATTAGACAGTTGAAATTTTTTTTTAAAAAATGATAAATAGTGCATTTTCTCTCTAGTCCATCTCTATACTAAAATGTGTTTCATTTGCTTTTTTCTCCCAATTTTCTAAAACGCGTATCATTCTCCATACTAAAAGAGACCCAAATGCATTTTCTCTCTCGCCTATCTCTTCTCCTTTCATCTTTCGACTCTTGCCCTTCGTTCTTCATGCTTGTGGCTGGTTGCATTATTTCTTCGTCTTTCTGTATGTGCATGCAAAGCAAGGTACTATTTCCTCATCTTCTCTCATCTTTGTGGTGTTCTTTGGTTTATGGCTGGTTGTCTTCATTTTCTCTCTTCTTTGAATCGTGAGATTATAAACATCTTTAAAAATTTCACAATTCAACTGTAAGAATATAAAAGGCCCTTAACAAATGTTGCTCTTTAGGTTCCATAAAACTTGTTTGGATTCCATCAATTTTGCTCTTGATAGGAACAACACTGTTACCAATAAAGAGTAGGAAAGTGAAGATTAGAAGATAGATAAATGCCATGTTGTGTCTTGTGTCTCGTGTCCGTGTTAGTGCTTCATAGGCGATAACACTAAAAACAAAAGTAGTTAAACATAGAAGAAAAACATATATATATATATAAGGTGAGTAAAGTAATTAGTTATTGTTTTGATGTAACTGATATGCTTCACCTTTCATAAGTAAAATGTCTCTATATCAGTCAACTCATATATGGGGGACCTACAGCAAATTCTGCTATTCTTTCTCTGTTTCTTCTTATATCTTACAACTAAAATTGAATTCACATCTTTAGCTTATATAGTATAGACCACACCAACTTCAACAAGAGCAGCATGAGGGATCTTCAGTGCTACTGGAGGCTCACGACAATTCTTTTCGCTCAACCGGTAGGTCATGATTAGGAATCTCTTGAGAAAGTTTGAGCCATCACGAACCATCATGTGAGACTGGCCAAGGAAATAGGCACTACCACTTTCCCTAGCATCAATTAGCTCTAAGAGCTCCTTCTTCAAAGATGCCTGCATTTTTGGACTATCGGCAGGCAACATAAATCGAACCTTTTTTCTTTTCATAGGAGGAGGACTAGCTCTCTCAAAAGAATCACCTATTGAACTCATATGAGATTCATTGCTCATTGAGCTTGGCCCCATGCATGATTCAGAATCTTTCAGAGGAACTAGAGCATTGCCATTAGTTGGCAATGAATTTCCAACGATGATCATTCTTCCATGAAGGGAATCCATTGATTCAATATCATTTTGTTCAATGGAAATGAATTCCCCAATAGAACGAATTATCTGCTCCTCAAAATTATCAGTGTCCCTAATATCATCATAGTATCCATATCTGACAATGCAACGATATATTTTATAATCTTTAGGGCCAATTCGGCCTATGAGATACCTTTCGCTTTCTGGGACATAAGGCACTGGTAGGGACTTGAAGGACACAAAGATCAGAACTTGATGAAATGCCGGAAGATTAGTGATGAAATGTGAAAAGAAGGCTGGAATTCCTGCAACTATGTCAGTGTAAATGAAGCCAATTCCTGGTACCCTAGAAATGCCAAGGTTTGGACAAACATCTATTAGCCATTCAGTTGACACCTTGTTTTGCATATCAAACTCATACTTCTTCACAGTTCCATAATGCCATGAAAGCATGATTGTCATGGTCACCACCAAGAGGACAACTAGATACCAAGCTCCCTTGTGAAATTCTAGTAGACTTGCTGAAAGATATGTAGCCTCGAAAAAGCCAAAACCAACAAGAAAGCATGCAGAGACTAACAAGTTCTTCTCCCAATATAGAGCAATGATTAGTGACATAAGACTAGTTGTTACAAGCATTCCACTAATTATAGCCAAACCTGTCAAGGGAGATAGTAAACATGTATCAAGACAATGTCACGAACATTCGGATTAAATCATAGAAAAACTTTCTACAATCAGCCTTAGTTGAAAGAATTAATTAAGAGCTCCATTTTCTATCATTAGTAAATAACTCAACTACAATAATAAGTTCCCTAGTAAAAATGGAAGTTTAGTAAAGTCAGAGCTAATAAAAAATCAAGAATCTCATTTCCCAAAAGGATTACAAGATGTCAATGAGAACAGCATACCTGTTGCTTTACCAATTTTCCCCATGTCTTTGAAACCAACAGTGATAGTGAGACTGAGTATCATCAATAACCAATTCACATCTGGAATGTAAATCTGTCCATGTATCTTCCTTGATGTGTGAATAACTTTTACTCTGGGGAAGCAATTTAGTGCCAAGCACTGGTTAATGATGGAGAAACATGTTATGATCGTTGCCTGGCTTCCTACGGCTGAAGCAAATAAGGATAATAATATGAAGGCATGCTTGCAACGACCTGACATCACCAAGCACTCCTTTAGCAATATGAAATTGCAAGGGAAACAATTCCTTGAAAATAAAAGAAGTGGACCAACTTACTAGGCATAGATTCACTTAGATGATTATAGTCTTCAACTTGCAAGTTCTTGGAGATATATGCAACTTGACCCGCATAGCATAAAACAAGAAGTGGATAGATAAAGCAGACAAATGTAATCTACAAAAGAAACACTATGCATGCACTAGTTAATATTAAGTACAATCACACTTAGTATGAGGATTTCATAACAAGATTATGTAATATAACCTTAATTGATTTCTTAGAGAAATGACCTAGATCTGCAAACATCGCCTCTGACCCTGCAAATAAGTAGAGCATCTTATAATATTGATCAACATGACTATAACTAGACAGAAAGTGGAATCACTAGTTTTTGTTTCAATCAATTAGTGATTTTTGTATAATTATGTGGAAATGACACTGACCTGCTGCACATAAAATGATGTTCCCTAATAACCTCCATCTCTTAATGTCATGATCTCTCAAAAATTTGAACATATATACCGGTGATATTCTATAAACGATTTCCTTGTTCCAGTGGAAAATATTATACACTCCCACTCCACCAACAAATAACAGCCAAACAGCAATGATTGGAGCAAACATGAACCCAATTCTTCGTGTCCCATAGTGCTGCAGCATGAAAAGTCCAACCAATATAACACATGCACAGGGAACAGGAACATCTGGAACAAATCAAGCAAAGAGAACAAGATACTTATGCAGCTTATGCAATTAATATGTGCTAAACAAATAGCAGATAATGCAAACTTCTGAAATGGAGATATCTATGGACATGGCAAAGAACTTACATCTTTTTAGAGCCTCTGACACTAACTCCTGAGAATGTTGCGAAGAGGAAACTGGTTATGGACAACAAGGTTAATAAAACCACATAGAAGCAATTGTTGATATGGACTTCAACTAAAAACATAAAATTTATTTCTAGTCTCAGGGCTAGTCTCTTACATAAGTGGGACATATCTAACAAGGATTTTTGAACGCCATGTGAAGCTGATAACACTGGTAAGTGGCCAAAGATAAATAAAGTTGTTATTGAAGCTAAATAACTTAACCACAGAAAGAAAAAAGAAGTATCATATCTGAATCAAGTAATTAATTCTAACAAAAGTAAAGTGTAAGCCAGATTTCAGTACCAGAAAGTGCTGGAGTGAGAACTGCATCCCCTATACTCATGCAAGATCCAAAGAGAGCCAAGAACAACAGTATATAGTGACAGCCCTTGTGATTTTCAATTGCCCTTCGAGCCCTCGAATCCACCTTAACGTTAGAGGAAGTTCTCTTGTCACAATGCATAACCTCACCAGTGCTTCTATCACATGGAAGCAGGCCAACTTTTGCATGTCTACACAAGAGCGAGTATAAAGCAAAAATACCACCTAAAAAAAATTGCCATGATAAGTTAAATCTTTGTTGGCTAAATTCTGTCAAAATTTATATGATTATGGAAGATAAATTACCTTCTCCTTCATTATCAGCTTTCAGCACTATAAAGGCATACTTCAGTAAAGAAATGATTGTCAGAGTCCAGAATATGAAAGAGAAGAGTTCATAAGCAACCTCCTCTGATACAGCAGTTGATTGAATGGTCCCAAAAACATACAAGGGTGCAGTGCTTAGTTGACCATAAACTACTCCAACGATTTGAAAAGACAGGAGAATGGTTTGCTTCCATGTTTTCTTCTGAAGAGAATAGACACAGAAATGGTAATGATAAGAAGAAAGCACACATCATAATTACAAGATATTTATAGCATCTTTAGCACAAATCAATAATATTTACAGGAAGATGTGATTGTAAACATTGACGAACTAAGGCCTCAAATCATTTATTCGTTAATACTTACATGCAGACAACCTTCAATGCAAACAGATCTAAATAAATTCTGCAAAACAAGATTATTGCAATAGTGCATATGCTTGGGTATGCTTTCTTCATATCTAAGCTGAGATTTATCACATAGAACCTGGTCTTCTGGGTAAAAGTACTGTCTAAGAAGACCCGCAATGTACCCTTTTTTTCTTCCTTATATTGTGTGCATAGAAGAATTTTCTTTCTGAATAAAAATGGAGGGGCAATCATGCAAAAATTGTAATCAGTAGAACTTCATTTACTATACCTTCACTAGAGAACCTACTTTTTGTGAGCAAAACTGAATAGTGCCCTTTTCAAAGGATATATACAGAGCATATTAATGAAATATTGAGATATATTCTTTCCCGAGCATAAGTGAACAATGGACCAAGCACTGTAACTTTCCTGAGGTTAACAATATAACTATGGATTATTTCTAATTTTTTCTAATTCTAAAAACTATGATTTGATCTACTGGTAACAGAATTGCCTTATAGACAATTAGTTAGGATCATAGCAGTTTTTAGAGCAGTAAATATTTTCTTGTTCCTTCAAAGTAGAAAAATCAATGAAATCTAGATTTTACCCCCTGAATAGGCTACCTATTCAAAGCCAACAGTAAAACAGAACTACAAACCTTAGACCTTGCTTACTTATATCTTGGGGGAAAAATATGTGTTGCTAAAATTCTTTCTAGACTGATAAAAGACTACAAATGATTATTTAAGACTCACTGCAAATGATAGGGGTCATCCCAAAAACAGGATGATCTTTTAAGTTTTTCATCAATCATGGAATTACAATGTAATGCAGATGACTGAATTTGGTTCAACCAAAAGCATATAAAGAATCTCTGAAAATCCTCAAGTGAGAATGCAAACCCAATAGCTAGAGAGGCAAATTATTATGCATAAAAGTTGAAATGAAGGGTAAGTCTGTGTTCCTGTATTTTCTTTGCCTACATTTTTTTTGGCAGAGCAAGCAATGGTTTAGTATTACCACACACAAAGCAACACTATTATACTTACATTGACCTCATCAAAAATTGCATCAGGATGCATCTGAGGATCCATAATCAGCTATACAAAGTTGATTAAGCAATACATAAACTTGAATTTGAGTAAAAAATAAAAAAGGAAATTATAAAAGCAACAAAAGGACAGAAATATGAAAGAGGAGCGATTCAGGCAATGCTGAAGAAGAAAAGACGGACCGCACAAAGAAAAGAGACCAATACACAGAAGCCACAAAAGAAAAAAAGAAGATGTGAAATAGTGATATTCACGTATCCTCCAGACGGCTTCTTATTGATTCTGTGATTTGGCTCAATATCAGTTGTATCAGCAAACAAACGGAAATCAATCCTTTGCTGCAATATTTTGATTTTGGATCCTTTTGCTGTAGTTTTTGCAATAAGAAAAAAAATAAAAACAAAAGACGTACGGGATCTAATTTTTTTTAAAGAATTAATTTTTTTTATTTTTTATCTTTTTGTTAGTATGAAAAAATATACTAATTTTTAATTATAAAAGATTTAATCTCAATATTATTATTATTATTATTATTATTACTATTATTATTATTATTATGTTGTCTTTGCAGTAGAGTATGGAGCGAATGCCGAAGTGACAATGACACCTAAACTATATTGTGCACGGAGAAAGAACGAGTCAGAGAGGCGACATTTTTTTTGTGTGCTTTCATTATATAATAAAAATAAAACTGACAAATGAGAGATAAACATAAGACGGAAATGGCAAATTGATAACAACATTTAACATCACATGGATTTCCATCAAGGATTGGGAAATCAAATGAACAATTACACATGTTTAAGAGCATCTTTGAGCACTTCTTTATTGTTTCTGTCTTTCTTAAGTAGTCATTAAACAATAACAAATCAAACTTTTTTTTTATTTTTATAATTTATCTTAAGGTTTGCTCTTAAGTTTCTTTGCAGGCAATTTTGAAGTTCCAATTCTCCTCAATAATCAGGTATTTAAATTTTTATTTTTAAAAATATTCTAAAAAAAATTTAAACCTGTGTTAATGAAAAGAATATTAGTTTCTTCTAACGCTCTATAGAAAGCAAATCACATGGTTTTTCTGAGGTTACAGAGTTTTATTATATTCTATTTTTTCTAGTCTCCATGTGTTCAAAGTTCAAACCATGTGGATGCGACAGAAACATAAACAACGAATCAATTCGCTCTGGTAAGGAAACAGAAGTAACATGTACAATTATTGTCGAATACAGGAAGACAGCGAAGTAGCGTTACCCACTCTGCTCATTTGCTTGCAATGATCCTGAGGAGAACGAATATAATGCAAAATTGAGCCAAATTTGAATCAACTGTGTGATAAACATAATTACCAGTATGTAAATGTCTTAATGGTCCATATTACTGAGTAGTTGATAATAGTTCTGAGATAAACGACGCATATTCTGAAGCAATCATTTGTGATTATGCCAACGAATAACTAGATATAGATATAAATATGTTAAACATTATGATAGTCTGATATTCTTATCAGACCACGACAATTCCAAAGATAATTTGAATACTTATTATTCAAAAACATAAAATGAGATTGCTGTTACTGGTGACAATAATTCCTCTAAAGCTGAGCTCAGTTAAAACCAAAATATTCAAAATCTCAATGGACCCAAAAAAAAAACCAAAAAACAAAAAAAAAAAATCGTTCTCCTTACATCAAGGCTACTCCAGACGATAGCAGGATAGGAAAAAGAACCTATCTTTCTCCTACCGAAAAGTGGAGAATTGAACGAAAATGGGAAAAATAGACTCAACATGCCAAAATTCATAAGCATGTCCCAGATGCCATTAATACCCCTTTCTTTTACAACAAAATCATTTTATATATATATAAACTAAAAATAAAGTGCTTGCTTCATGTCCTCCCTTTATTATTCATAAGCTTTCTCCCAATCATCAACTACTTCAGAAACTTCTGTTGCATTAACATTCCCTCCATGTTGCCCTTCTGGAATTGAGCTAACTGGATCAGATTCCGACTTTGGGACAGAAGATGCACTTGCTGAGTGTTTCCCAGAAACTTCAGTTCTAATGGCCGCAACAAACGAACTTGAAGATGATTCTTGGTCTAAGACACTCCATCTATTTAATGTAGCAGCAATTGGGGTTTTCAGTGCATCTTTCTTCCAAAAAGACGGCTGGATATTAGCCGAACCCCCACTGGCCCCCTCTTCATTGCCCCAAGAATCTTCTCTCCAACCAGGCTCTTGAATCACAGCCTTTTTCCAGGTACTACCCTTCAATGCAACCAGTCCTCCTCCTTCTTTCACCATCCCAGCTCCTCCCCAAGCATTGGTAGCTGAAGATGTTGATGCGCCAACATTTGGGACAACCACAACAGCTCCATAATAAATTGTTCCATGATCCAACCTCCTCATTGCAGTTGCAGCTCGACTAGGATCATTAAAAACAGCCAATGCGTTTTTGTCATTCAGCCAGACAAGTTCACATTCACCACCAAACCTCAGTACCAAGGCACTTATATCAGCATCCCTTGGTAAGTCAGGAAATGAGACAACAAGCCGGGGGTCCATGTCTACTAAAGGATCATATGCTGGCGGAAGAGGTGCATTTACAGTTGTAGGACCCTTAACCCCAAGCACGCGAGCAGGAGCCTTTGACTTTTGGGTAACATGAACTATGACAAAACGTTTTGGCTCCCAGCCAGCATTGTTCACTGCAAGCTTCCATCTCTCAGCAATAACCCGCACTGCATCTCTCTTGTCCTTCAACATAGGACAGAAAACATGGACTTTTAAACCGTTTGTAACTCCTCTGCTCTTGCCGAGAACTAAAAATCTGCATCTCTCCTCCACTGATAAAACCCACTTAGGGTCACGCCTGAACATGTCTGAAAGCAATTCAGAAGCCATAGAGTTTTCTCCAAAATGAAGAGAGTCCAAGTTTGGACTGGTAACATCAAAAGCATCAGCAAGAACCCTCTTACGCTCCAATTTAGCACATTCATCATCACATATCAGCTTTCTTTGTCCAAGGGGAACCAGTTTGCCATTTGATTCCACTGGTTGAAGTGGCAGAGGCAACTTTTGAATTATGGAAGCTTCATTGATGGAATCAGCATTATAATTACCACCACCAGCACCACAAGGAACAGTTGTTGTCATACGGCCACAAGAACATGTGATTGTAACAAGGTACTCACATCTTATATCAGGGCAGGGAGATGATGGGTGACATGTAGCCGTACAGGTATGCCTGCAATCTCTCCTTGGAGCACCACATGTTTGGTCACAAGATGCTCGGAAGCCTTGCTCATAACCAGATGGATTATCACAAGGAGGAGGGTGACATGTTCTGCCACAAGCATGTAAACCACACTGTCTAGTCTTCCCACAGAGCTTATTACATCTAATATCCTTTGAACCACAAGGTATATTCCTAAGAACCACATGGCCACCAATACATTCTTTTGCTACAGGCACCGAACAAGGTGGGCAACCTCCAAAGTGACAGCTGTGGGAGGCTGAATGGCCACAAGGCTGAGGAACTAAACATGGAAGTTGACATGAGGGAAGGGGTGTACCACAAGGCAGCGGAGGAGGAATTGAAGTCTTACCACAAGCACATGTCAAATCAGTGAAGATAGTTTCAAGACATGGTGGACAATGGCCACTGTGGCACAGGGATTCACATGCATGTTGTCCACACCTTAGCTTCTTTCCGCATGGCATAGAACAAAAGTGAGGATCCCAAGCACCACTTAAATGATTATTTGGATTAGAAAGTGGACAGCACCGTTCATTACATCGGTGCCTTCCACAACTTTTTTTTCGTCCACAAGGCTTTTCACAAGTAAATTTCTCATTCTCCATCGTTGTCTTATAGCACTCCACAGTTCGAGATGATGAACCACACCGACACTTTTGGGTGACTAGAACTAAGCATGGTGGACAATCCCCAGCATGACATACCTCTCTACAATTATGCATCCCACAAGGAAGGGGCTTGTCACATACTTCTGAACAGGTTGGTATTGGATCCAGACAACTTTGTCGTTCCTCCTCCAATCTTGTTTTCTCACAATAGCATGTCTTAATGTGGTTTGGTAACAAGTCACACTCCCCACAATTGCCTGGATGACAAATCTGACTACAAACATGATTACCACAACTAAGTTTCTTCCCGCAATTGGAACCACAGGAAAAGACACCACCTTCTGCTATAATTTCACCCTTCACAGCCATATCCCCACAAAGAATAACCTCCACCTTCTTATTGCAGAAGCAAGAGGCATTGATTAGAACCTGACAAGGATCACAAGGACCCACGTGACAAACTCGTTCACACTGATGACGCCCACATTCAAGAAGCTTATCACAGCGTTGACCACAGGTAAGAACAGAGGATCGATCAGAGCAACGTGTGGTAATTGTTTTCTTCCCACAAGGACACATACGTGGCGGTGCAAATGCTTTACATGGAGGGCAGGGACCAGGATGGCATTGCAACACACAAACGTGAGGACAAAGATCCTCTTTACTCCCTTTCCCTCCAGTGAACACTTCCCTCTCAAGAGGCTTCCCACATGGTTCTCCACAAGAATGTGGTGTGAGATACAAATCAGATGGTGGGTCTGGCCTCTTGCCACAAAAGCATACATACCTAATCTCCCTCGATGATGTTAGCTGTACAGACTGACAACCAGGGCACCGCCAATTAAATCCTTGATTCTTTTCTGCAGACAAATCAACAGAAGTAGGTGCTCGTGCCCACTTCTTTATACAATTCAGGTGAAAGATAGAGTAGCAACTGGAGCAAGACCAGATAGGTGCAGATCTACGAACCATGTCATAGCAAATCATGCATTCTACAGTACTTTTCAAAAGCTTCTCTTGAATCTCCTGCAACAGTTGAGGCAAATTAGAGTCCCTCACTGCTTTCACCACCTGATTCTCACTCCTTCCCTTTTCCCTTTCCCTTCTCTGATTTATAGGACGACTTGGGTGACCCCTTGACCCATGGTTGCTTTGATGCCGATTGGCTGGTGGAGCAACACTATCATTTGAGCATCCAGAATCACCATTTTGATCTAACGGCAAATTTGATGGTGGTGCAGTGGTGGTGGCAGAAACAGATGCTCTAGGAACCCATTCCCGACGAGGACCTTGGACAGGAACCCTGGACCGATCCCTTCGTTCTTGTCGGACTTGCATGCTCATTGTATCTGATGTTCCACACACAAAGCTCGTCTCCGCCGACACTGAGCTGATTGAATCACAGACCGATCACAAGATAGGAGCTACACCCAATTCTTTTTCAACTACAATTCAAAATTCAATTGTAGATTGAGAAGGCATTAATTAATTCAGAATTACAATTTCTAATCGACAGAACCAGACTCGCCACAAACAATAGAAAACAAAAATACATAAAGAAAAAGCTTCTCCAAAATCAGATTACTTTAATAACATTAACAATTGTGCCACAAACTAAACCAGGTATATTCTCTGAATAACTGCTATTAGAAATTTCTCATTTCCCCTCTTAGTCCATAGAAATGAAACATTCAGAACCCGACAAGTCTAGCATATTCCCAACAACCAAAAACTAATTAACCCCAAACAAAACTCTACTTATTAGTGTACGAACATTCCTGATTCAAATTCCAATTAAAAAGAAAAAGAAGACATATACGATCAAGAAGATTATCCACAAAAGTGAAATATACGATACCTGATTGTTGTGTGTGCTGGAGAATTTCTCTTGAGTTGCGTGGATGAGAAAATTTCAACTCTGATGTGAAAATGGTAATTCGGGTCTACGATACCGACCCGGAAATGGAGAATGAATGGAGGAGAGACAAAGAGTATGTATAGCGTCCAAAACTGCTTGGGGCCGAAGCGAGTGTGAGTGGTCCCAATCTCACGGTCATCGCATGCGGACCGTCAATGTGCATATGTGCGTGGTGCGCACTCAACCGCCATTGTTAGGTTACTTCCTAAAAAGAATATAATTCTTTTCATTTT
Source organism: Senna siamea (assembly GCA_031216115.1). Lineage (NCBI taxonomy): Eukaryota > Viridiplantae > Streptophyta > Magnoliopsida > Fabales > Fabaceae > Senna > Senna siamea. The sequence goes on along the minus strand of CM062363.1, from coordinate 19,196,621 downwards.
AATTTTTCTTTCTATGAATTTAATTTTGAAGATTAATTCCTCCAAAAAAATAATTGCCCATCAATTTCTTTTTTAAGTGATATTCGGCAACAAGATCGAGATTGAATATGTCAAAATATATTGATGTTTAAAATATAATAAATAATGAAATGATAAATAGTAAAAAATTTAAAATATCATTTAAGTAACTTTATTAGTATCAATACAAAATATTATGTCAAAATATGACTTAATTATAACCTAAATACATAATTTTAGGTAACAAAGTTAACATTCTTAAGAGATATTACAAATATTTTTATGATTGGAATTGAAAAATATTTAATGTTAAAAATTTTAAATTATATATATAAATATTTTTAAATTGACCATGTGATCTAATATAAATGGTCCAAAATTAATTTAAAATGATTTTCTTGGGAAAAAATAGATCGAATAAATTAGATTCTTTTTAATTATTTAATTAGATTAATTCAATTAAATAAAAGGACTGAATTAAACTAAACCAAACTCATTACAAATCATTTAGGATGTGTTTCTAAATAAGGAGGGGAAAAGAAAAAAAGAAATTGAAGAAAAAGAGAAAGAAAGATTAGGTGATAATTTTTTCTCTTTTTGTTTAAATCTTTTAAACCCATTCAATTTAAGGTAATTAAAATTAACAAAAATAGATAATTAATATAAAATCTTTTAATTTCTTCTCCTCCAAAATTTTAAGAATTAAAAAAAAAGAAAGTTATTAAATTATCTTCTGTAATATCCATTTCTTTAAAATTTAATATTGATAATAATCTTAGAATTTCTTAATGAACTTCAATGAGACAAGAAACTTGGAGTTAAAAAGAAAGAAGGACTTAAAAGGTAATTTTCATATTTTTGCAAGATGGTCCTTAAAGCTCCAACCGTGCAACTCTTTTAAACTCCCTTATATGCATTCCTTCCCTCCCTATTAGCACATTCTAGCAGTTCAGAAGGAGAGGAAAGCCACGGGTAGAGGAGAAAAGGGAAGGGAAGCAAAGTGAAAATTTTTCATTGCCAGATTTGAGGTAAAAATTCTTCATCTATGACTCAGCAAATACCCTAAGTATTATTTAGGAATAGATTACTATACTTAGAACCCCTCAAATCTGCTAAAATGTTAAGATTAGTAAAAATGGAGAAATTTCCTTTTTCTTCAGGAATTTTGATTTTCTGGTATAAAATGATGATTTTGAAGATGCTTGGAGATAGGAAAAGGTTTCTGAACCATAATGTTAGAGTCCTTAACTTCCATTTAGCAATTTTTAGGCTTGAATCAGATTTTTCAAGTTAGATTTTACTGTTTACCTGATTGGCATGTGAAGATTTAGCTTGTGTGATTGATATTTGAGCATGAAAATGGTTAGGATTTAAGGAAAATTTGTTAAAAACTAAGCTCATACCTTTTAAAATTGAAATAGGATGGAATCTGGACTAGAAAATTGTGCAAAATCAGAGTTTCTGAGCTATCATAGAACATAACAGTTGACTGCTAGTATGCACCAGTTGACTGTCATGTTCTTGACAAACCCAAAAACTGATAAAGAGGCACATCAGTCGATTGTTAGCCTCATCAGTCGACTGTTGGGCCCATATTTCTGTTTAGTAGTTGACTAGAAGCCTTTTATCAATAGACTGACAGCCTAATGTCTTGCGAAGTCTAAGATTTTAGAGAGCCACCAGTCGATTGCGGCATTCTGACGATGGTAGCGCGACCCTCTAGAAAGTAACGATCATTGCTAACTCTATAGCAGCTGACTAGCAGTCCCCTAACATGAAAAATGACTTTTAAAGCAATGAATAAGCTTAGAAACCCTTGGAATCAAATGGAATAAGGCTCAAATGTCATCATACAAGGGGATTTCATATGTTGGGTGATGAGTGACAACAAAATAGGAAAGGAAAGAGGAGTTACCTCATAGTAAAACCTTAAGCCTATGATGTATAGAAAGCATGATGCAATAAATGCATAATTGTGAAGTACTAGTGTGAAATCTAGATTTATTTCTCAGGAAGTTATTTGTGAGGCAAATACCAAGAGGAAAGAAAGAAGCCTTAATCAAGGAAGAACAAATGGTTAAGGTAGAGTAATCTACACCCCTCTAATTTAAAACAACAATGTGAATTGCTCGCTTTGAAATGACAAATTTATTTTATGAAATGGGAATTTATTTGATGAAATGAAATTTGAGCTAGTATGTAATTTTCATATAATTATAGAGAATTTGCTTGTATATGTTGATTAGCATGAAATGGATTATTTGCTGCTTGTTTTAAATTTGTCTATTGGGTTGTATGCTTATAAAGACAGACGAAATTTGGGGTGAATATTTAGTGGTTGGTATGGGACAGTTATTAGGTGTTCCCTATGCAAACTACTTTATAAAATGTAATTGTTTCCAACTTGAAAGGTCTGTATTTGTTAGAGATTACTCATTAAATCACAACCCTATGGAAGACTTTAAGGAGTAAAGGGAAGATATTCTAGACGAGGAAAATATTTTGGTTTAAGTGTAAACTCTATAACCTTAAGTACTAGTCGCCTATTTGTATATATTACTATATAGTCAAGTAAGAGATGAGACTAGTGATGTGCACATGTCAGGGGATGCCATGGAAGTGAAATTCTCATGTCACATAGATAAAAGAAAGTGTGACAATATCATGTGGATAAAAGGAAGCGTAATAATCACCGAGAGGACGGTCCCCGTGATAACAATAATCCTAAACATGGATAAAAGGAAGTGTGATCATCACATGGATAAAAGAAAGTGTGATGATATCTTGAGATTGGAAAACAGTATGCAATGAGATAATGATTTACAATATTAATTTTTGGAAATATGCAGGATTATGTGCTCTTTGCATTAACATGAAACTTGTTACGCAATTAAGGTTCGAAATGGAATAACAGGCACTATGAATATGATATTTTGATAAAAAAATATGGTCTTATACTCTATGATTTTGATATAAACTTTATAAAGCATGGTTTTAATAAAAACATGTTAATTCCCATGTGTTTGATGAAAAATGAATATGGATTTTGCAATTCACTTGTATGTTAGTGTACCATAAAGGGTACAACTAAACTTTCAACTATTTTATAAAATTATAAATTTGTAAATTACTCTACTGGGATAGTCATATTTCATTAAGTTATTTGTTTAGATGATCAGGGCCAGGCTATGCCTAGAGATTAGCTGGGCTTGAGATATGATTTGGAATCATAATACAACCTAGAAGAGCTTTAGATCTTGGATCCTTAGATAGGGAATTTGAATTGGCGTATAGGCCAAGAAGAGTATATGTAGTGATAACTGTATGGTTATTTTGATGAATGTTGTAGGATATGAAATTTTGTAATAGAGACAATTATGTTGAAATGTGATTAGCTAATGAAAATTTAGGTTTAATAGTAGCTTTAATATAGACTATATCCCAATTTTTCCTGAATGAATGTTTTAAAATTTTATATTCTAAAGTACATAATTGTATGAATTGTGGTATTAGATATGCTGCGTATAGAGATGGTTGAGTGGAATTTGAATGGACTAATACAATAGTCTATTTGAGTTACACTCAACTAGTAACGACTAACTGTTGAGAAAAAAGGAAAATTTTTGTAGTAAGAATTCCACGCTTCATAATAACTCTAATGTGCACATGTAGATATTAAGGGTTGTTACATCTTCCTTTCCCTTTCCTTCCCCTCTATTTTTCCTCTCCCAAAGGAATGAGAAAGGGAAGGGAATGAAAGAAATTGAAGGGAAAGATAAGGAAAAGAAATGAAAGGTTAACTGATGGTTTCTCCTCTCATTGTTTGAATTTTTCAAAATCTCTTAATTTTGGATAATTAAAATTAACAAATAAAGAAGGTTAAAAAGGGTTAACTTAAAATTCTTCAATTCTTTCTCCTCTAAAATTTTAAAAAATAAACAAGAAGAAGCTTAGTACATTTTCTTTTCTTTCCTTCTATTTCTCGCCAAAATCTCTCTCCTAAACACACTAGTGCCAAAACTCAATGAAAGTTGAAAGTAAATTAAACTATTAAGTATTAAAATATAGGTAGGCATACATGTTTGTTTAAAAGAGTTGTCAAATGTGGGTATTTTTTTTTCTTTATTCACACAAAATAACTAAGATCATTTTTTTTAGAAGGCTGCAAAGAAGTCTCAAAAACTTGAAACATACATCAAGTTTACCTTAACTTTAGAGGTCTAGAATGAACCATGTGAATAATAGGTAAAATATCAAAAGAGCAAGCACATGTAACGTTGAAAAGTTGAAATTTTCAAGCTAATATACATATATTACATACATGCTATATGAATCCTTTTATCAAACTTTCAATAATCAATTTCTCAAAAAGTGCAAGACAAGGGAGAAATTTGTACCTCTTCTTCAGAATATGCCACACATAGAGAACCGTCTTTCCTTTCATCCTTAATTTGTGATAACACTAAAATCAAAAGCATTAAAACATAATAGAAAAAACACATGTATAAGGTGAGGGGAAGTATTTAAATATTGTTTTTATGTAACTAATATGCTTCACTTTTTATGATTGAAATGTTTCTATATCACTTAACTCATACAAGAAACCTACAATGGATTTTGTTATTACTTTTACATTTCTCCTTATATCTTACAATACTGTGAGATCTACAACTAAAGACACTATTTTCTTTTTCTCAACCTTTAGTTCCCTCTTAACTAAATTGAATTAACATCTTCAACTTATATAGTATAGACCATAGCAACTTCTAAAATAGCAGCATAAGGGATCTTCATTGCTACTAGAGGCTTACAAAAATTCTTTTCGCTCAACTGTTATGTTGTGATTAGGAATTTCTTAAGAAAGTTTGAGACATCATGAACCATCATGTGAGATTGGCCAAGGAAATAGGCATTACCACTCGCACTACCACTCTTCCTAACATCAATTAGCTCTAAGAGCTCCTTCTTCAAAGATGCATGCATTTTAGGACTATTGTCAAGTAACATAAATCAAAACTTTTTTCTTTTCACATAAAGAGGACTAGCTATCTCAAAAGAATCACCTATTGGACTTATTTGAGATTCATTGCTCATTTATATTGGCCTCATGCATGATTCAAAATCCTTTAGAGTTTCCAATGATGGTCATTCTTCCATAAGGTGAATCCATTGATTCAATGTCATTCTGTTCAATGGAAACTAATTCCTCAATATAATGAAATATCTGCTTGTCAAAATTATTGATGTCTCTAATATGATCATAGTATCCATATCTAATAATGTAACGATTAACTTTATAATTGTTTAGGCCAATCCTTCTTATGAGATGCCTTCAATTTTTGAGACATAAGGCATTGGCAGGAACTTAAAGGACACAAAGATAAGAACTTGATTAAATGCAGGAAGATAGGTGATGAAATGTGAAAAGAAGGCTAGAATTCATGTATCTATTTTAGTGTAAATGATGCCAATTCCTAGTACCATAGAAATGATGAGATTTAGACAAACATTTATAAGCCATTCAATTGATGCCTTGTTTTTCATATCAAATTTGTGCTTCTCCATAGTTCCATAATGCCATCAAAGCATGATTGTCATGGTCACCACTAAGAAGACAATATACCAAACTCCCTTGTGAAATTCCAACAGACTTGTTGAAATATATATAGCCTAGAAAAAGCTAAAACTAACAAGAAAATATGCAGAGACTAACAAGTTCTTCTCTTAGTACAGAGTAATGATTAGTGATGTCAAACCTATCAAACGAGATAGTAAACATGCATCAAGACAATGTCAAAAATTCTGATTAAATCTTAAAAAAGCTTTTTGTAATTAGCCTTAGTGTAATAATTAATTTAGCAATTTAATCATATATAATTACCTTATTCTGGATGTAGCCATGAATTACCTACTAACTTTCACTATTTAAGAGCTCTATTTTCTATCATAAGTGAATAACTCAACAAAAATAATAAATAATCAAGGGATTACTTGAGAGGAAATATTAGTTCCCTAGTAAAAATGAAATTTTGGTAAAGTTAGATCTAAAAATAAAAAAGCAAGAATCTTATTTGCCAAAATGATTACAAGATTTCAATACAAACAACATACCTGTTGCATTACCAATTTTCCCCATGTCTTTGAAACCAACAGTGACATTGATGTTGGAATATATTGTGGTTAATATTAATCAATGACACTTGAATTGTTTTAAAACACAAATAGTAGCCCCATATATGTTTTCAATTTTAGAAGTTATATGTTTTCAATTATTGACGTTATGAATATCCTTATAAAAAGGCAATGAAAAACCTCTATGTTTTTAGTTGAAAGTTTTCTACATTCTTCTATCTCTCTCTTTGTTTTATTTTGGACATTTGGGTATTGTGAATTGTTACTTCCCTCTGCTACTACCATGGCTTTTGTATCCTTTTCATCAAGTATGTCTAAAATTCTCTAAACTCATTCTATAATTAAGATGATGCAATATAATATACATATATTTCTATATGAGCATGTTTATTGCTTCAACTGAGATTGAGAATAACCAATTCACATTTACAATCAACGCCAAGATGTAGACATTTACCAATAACCAATGCCAAGAACCCAGTGTCTTACCCTGTACAATTACAAATGCAAGTGAAAATACCTTTCTATCTCTGTCCTAAGATGTGACTATTGAGAGTGTTCCTTTATATTTTATTTGAAAAATGGGCTTCATGTGACTAAAGCCATCAATACACAGTTTGAATGTCCTGAAAAAATGATGGAACACATATTAGTTGTCATCTTTAGGATGGTTAATTGTTTACCAATCAACAATGATCCCTGGCATAAAACATTGCATCACTGTCATCCATCGAGGGAGCAAGGCATATGATGCTTCCTAACTCCCAAAGGATAATGCTATGGCCTTGTGTTTTTCTTTCTATGCCTTCTTATATGTGATATTATATCAAAATTCATCATTTATTTTTATGATGATGGACTTAATAGTAATGTTTAGTGTCTCTGTCACCATATTCACAATATAGGTAGCAATAATGTTAGAGTCCAACTTACTATGATCTTGGGATAAAATAGGATTTACGCATGAATGTGTACCCTCACATTTGGTAATCTCCCAAAACATTGGCCTTCTGCACGCCCTTAACTTATACATGCACGTCATCAGATACTATGTACACTGATAGTTAATATATCACTCATTATTTATTAACCTGATAATTACGATGCATTCTAATTGAGTACAATTTGAATGCAATTCAAAGGGTAGCCTTGTTTGGAAATATTACACCCTCATCCAACTCTACTCATTCATACTCATTTTCAATGTTAAGATCTAGTACCACCAATTGCTCCACATGGATCTCTCTAAAAAAATGAACGGCATGTTCATGATATTTTCTTACTATAACACCCTAATCTCATAGCCATTCCTTTATAAAAGTATATTGGTTATAGTATAAATCTTTTGGCTATCATATTGGTATGTTATGTTCACTTTTATCCTTATTTATTACTTGAGTTTAATATTTAACTTCTATTTAATATTAGATTAGGTTTGGCTCCTTTCTAGTAAGGTAGTCAACAATACACGGAGGAAGTCTATACAGTAAATGTTACTAATAATATAATGGAAGTTAAAACTTTATTCATAAATATATATTTTCCTCGTACATAAAATTTAGATTTGCACATAGGGTAAGGAGGCAACAAGCTTGTCACTCAAACCCTTTTTTAGTTTAATTCCTACTAATGGATAATTCTCCCACATATTTATATATATATGTGCCCTTTTCTCTGCTACACACATCCAGAAATAAACATCACTCATACCTACTATAAGAAGGGAACTTCCATTAGTATTACAATGTAAATATTTGAATAGCTATAAAGAAACTCAGCCATGAAATTTTAAAGCTTTAAGCTAAATCATGTAATGGGTCATCTGATACATACCAGATATAATTATGAGAATTGCATTCTCAATAGTTATACAATCATTTTCTTTTTAAAAAAACGGGTATGTATTACCATAGTGATACGAAAAATAGTTCTACATTCTTTCATTTTAAATCATCAGTTAAATCTTACTAGGTTTTGCATATACATTTCATAAGAAGTATGGCATGCATATATGAATGTAATGTCACAGATCACCATAAAAGTTACCAATCAAGGTATTTTAGTGTCACGATTTTAAAATATATCTAGTTATAAATACATTTTTCAGTCATAAATAGGGAAAACATATTTAGTCATTCATAAGAAAATCAATGTTAGTTATAAGGAAAACTATTATCAGTCATTGGCTAAAAGCCACAATCAATGAAAGAGGAACTTAAGAATATTGGGAGTGTCACCCAATGGACTACTCCACGTATTACTACATATATGAGTGAGATAATTTATTTTCAGTTTTGGTCTTATGACATTTTTGCCACTGGTACTATCTAAGGCGTCCCTCAGTGGATCCAAGTACCTATACCAATCAATGGTCATGGTCATATAGACAGATCATTCCTCAGTCAGTGGAATTTCTCCCTATAGCCAATCTAAATTATGCTTATGGGATCACTGCCATTCAAGAAATTATTTTCTCTCTGCTTTTGGGCAGATCATAGTACTATGGAATCACCACTATATTTTTAGTGGATCACTTTTTCAATATGCTATTTCTCACATATAAACTAGGATGATTTGACTTGTATCCATGATTCTACTAAATTCTAAGTGAATGTCTCTTTTTTAATTTAGTCATTTTTAGTTACACTAACTTAGAATTTGCCATCATCACTAATTCTTATATTCTTTGTAGAATGCCTAATTGCCATCCCATACTAACAATTGGTCATTCGGTTACAAGCCTATCTATCCTAAAACATATGTCAGAAATACTTTTTCTTAGCTCTCTTTCTTTCCAGTCTTAGTTTTCCTTTACATCTTATGTTTTCCAATCCATTCTATGTTTCCCTTTTATTCTTTTTCATTTCAAATTTCTTTTCCTTTCATTATTTTTCATGATACTAGGCCTTTATTAAATTATAACCCTTTTGTGTAAGATAATCCTTTCATAATTAAATTGTATGGATATGAAAGATTACATCTTCTCCCTTAGATAGTTTATTATACAGATTGCCAAAATCCCATACCTTAACCACTCACTTTCCTTCCCTTGAAGTTGGTTAGTATAACACTTTTAACACTATCCTTTCCAATTACATTATAAAAATTTAAACCATTTTAAGGGGAAGACAAGGGTGGTTTCGGCCAAAAGGATAAAGTAAGGGAAAAAGTGAAGTTTTTATGCAATAAATTCCCTTCCTTTCTTCTTTTCAATTTTCCAAATACTTTTGTATCACTTTTTCTTCCATTTCCATACGATTTCCATTTTAACTATCATTACACATTAAGGGCTTTTGGTGAAATTTTCATTCATTTATCATTATTCCATCTCATTTTCCCTTAAATCTATCTATGTACACATATAATCATCTCTTTTTCTCACAATAGGCATACATGAATACATAGATAAATTTTTCCTTCTTGTTGGCATACAAGTTAAGAATGAGGATTTCATGATTATGGTAAACTATTCAACAAGGAAACCATTAAACTCATCATTTTCTCCTTCTCATTTGCCTTAACTAAACTATAGTGCATTTGTGAACAAATTTTTACATGAATTTCTCCTTCATAGTCTTGCCCAAAGCATTAAGAGAAAGGAATTGGAAGAGTTTCATCACAAAACCTATTTCCTCCCTCTCTTACACTTATGGCTGAAACACTAACATAGCAAATAGACAAAATTTTAATAAAATTTCCTTCACAAGGATTTCATAAGCTCTCGGCCAAAGGTAAGAAAAATGGGAAACAAAGTGTTTTTCATCCAATCCTTTTCTTTATTTCATTTTCATCAATAAATAAGCATATAAACAACATTTCCTCACCATAACCATGACAATCCACACTTTACATAATCAATTCCAACAAGAGAGTTTCATGGAAGTGAACCTAAATTCATAATATTACCATAAATCAATCAATTAATCATTTCAACATTCATAAACACATCCATACAACAAAAATAAGTATAACTCAATAGATTTTCATGTAAATAAGAATGCAGAGAGAGAAACTCCAAATTCATGGCAACTATGGAAAATTCTCTAACCACATAAAAACACCATAAACCATGAAATAAAGGGTGTAGAATTGTCTAACTATCTTGTTTTAGCAATGGAAATGGATTCTCCTTAATGATTCTTCCACTTTTCCCTCTTCCTCTTCCTTATTCACCTTCTCAGCTTCCTCCCTCACCTTCCCCACGTCAGATTTTCCTTTCTTGGAGAAGAAGACATGTAATAAAAGTGGTAGCAAAATAACTAATTTACACCTTAAAATTTCATCAAATAGTTGTGGGATTAGTGGGAGGGCATTATTGGAATTCTACAAAAATTTTCTTGTCAAAATGACCATTTTATCCTTTTACCCTAGTGATAAAATTACCATTTTGCCATTTTATCAAAATGACTATTTTTCCCTTTAATTTCTTCCATAATTTTGAAAATTTAATGGGAATAACCTTGAGGGAATTTGTCATTATTTTTTCTAAGTAAAATGATGATTTTACCCTTGTGGTAAAATTATTATTTTATCTTTGGGTAAGAATTACCATTTTACCCTTGGGTAAAAAATGGTCTATTTTTCCCTCGAATATTTTCCTAAAGTCATCATGACTTCCAAATATTTTTTTAGCGTAATCATTACGCATTATAAATACGCTAAGATATTTTTCGACATCATTATTACATGCTATAAATGCGCGAGATATTTTGGAGGCATAATGATTACTTTTCATCTTTTAGTGAAACCTTTTTACTTTTTATTTTAGTCCCTAGAATTCATTTCAATTTGGTCCCTTTTCCATCTAGAAAATTTTGGGCGATTTAAATGCAATCTTTTGGGCATGAAACTACTAAATTTATAAATTTAAAACGTACCTTATAATATGAAAAATGCAGATATTACACTTACCACCTTGGGACCTTCCAACATGACTAAGCTTCTTCTTAATTTCCCTTTATCATTGTCGTTCTCATCATCTTCCTCATTATCACGCCCTTCGACATTTACTTATGTCGTTTGATTATTGTCATCTCTGTAGCCTGACATAAAACTGTATTCAGACAGCTCATCATCTAGGCAATAATTAGGGTTTGTGCTATGAGATTCATTATCATCAAATATTTTCAATGTCTAACCACTATAATCGATGTCTTCTTGAACACATGGCAAGGAAATATTGATTGTCATAGTAAAGTCACATGACACTTGTAACATGGCAGTATTGTTAAAAGTGGGAAAACTTGATGGCCTAGCCTCATAATTGTCAAAAGTGGGAAAACTTAATTGTCTAGTCTTATAATTTTCAAAAGTGAAAAAACTTGATAGTCCAATCTCTATAAGCAGTTGTGATCCTACATTCAGATCAATTTTCTAGGCGGACTGTACTTGTTTAAACCAGAAGTTCCATAACACCAATTTGAGCACAATATGTGCTATGTGCCTCAGTCATCTTTTCAATATTTTCATCTTCATCAAGATATAACATCCCATACAGTAAAGGGAACAATGACACTAATATCCAATAAATAATATTTCCCACTTTCTCTGTCTTAGATAAACCCAACTTTTCTTTTACAAACTTTTTCAAATCCTCTAACATAATACTTTCTCTAATAAATATGCCTTTAGTATGTGGGTACTCAAAAGCTACTCCGTTATGCCATTGATATATATTTCCATCTTTATACAAAAGTGCACGATACCTTTGAGTGATTTTCTCTGTTATGCTAGATCAAATATTTAAAGACAAATAAATTATACAAAAAATTTAAAGAAAATAAAAGAACAAATAAAATAAAATAAATTAATATAGATTAAAAAAATTAACACAAAGAAATGACAAAAGTTTCATCATATTTAAATAACAAAGAAAATATAACTATTTAATATTTCACTTTTTTTATACACATTTATTATTATTACAATTAACATATTAAATATTTAAATACCTAAATAAAATATAAAAAATAAAATAGTCATTTCATAAAAGTTACAAAAAAATATTTAAAAAATATAAATATTCATATCAATAAATACAAATATTATAAAAAATAACCACCTCTATGCACAATTTTATTCATTCTTATTAAAATTTAGGTATTTTTTTATTTTGAAAATATTAGAATGTTCGAGTTTTAATCTAAAAAAAATATTTAAATATATAAAATTTTTGAAGTTACCATCGAAAATTATACTACATTATTAAAATATTAGAGTTTTACTCTCTTACAATATTATTATTATTAAAAAATATATATTCAACCCAATAATAATATTTTTAAATTTTTATCTATATATAATATATTTATGTTCAATTTTTTTAAAGTAATATTTAAATTATTTAGATAAAAAATACTAGTATTTAAATTATAAAATCAAAATTATATTTAATATTTTAAAAGAAAACAACCCATATAGATTTTTTTTATTTTTTTACACGTATATTATTATTGGAATGGTTAAATTAAATATTTGAACAACAAAAAATTAAATATATATAAAAAATCAATATCAAATTAATAACAAAAAAATAATAAATATTTATGATTTTACCTTTTTTATACAAATTTTTTATTATTATTGAAAAATTATACTAGATATTCAAATAAAAAAAAATATTCAACACATCAGAATACAAATATTCAAAAGAAATAAAAATAACAGAAAAAAATATTTAAATTTTACTTTTTTTCACAAGTTTATCATTACAAATCAAAATAACACAAATATTATAAGTATTCAGTACATATTAAAAAAAACCAAATATACAGTTAGTAAAAAAAAATACATCATCTTTAATAAAGTCATCTAAAAATATTAAACTCAAGCATATTAAAATTATAAAACATAAACTAAAATATAAACAACTAATAACAAAATTAATTACATACCTTGATGCTTTTTAATATTATGAGTGAAATGAAGACTAAATTAATCACACAATACTTAAAAGGAACTTGAAAACTTGCAAAGACCAAACACAAAGGAAAATGAGTGTTTGAGCCGTGAGCTTGAAAGAAATGAAAGAAGAAGAAAAATGAGTGATTATGCTTCAGCCTGGACGTGTGTGTGTCTATATATATATATATATATATATATATATATATATAATACTCATGAAAAATATAATTATTCTTAAGATTTCATAATTTAAAAAGGGCATACTACAAATGTAAATAACAAATAAATAATAAACTTAACAAAATATAATTACTCAAAAAATTCAATTAAATACAAGTAAAATTATCTACGACTATTAAACTTATGCATGTAGGTCACACAAAATATAAAATAAAGAATTATTAAATTGTAAAAAACTAAATTACATACTTCTTTGTCACAATAATAATAGATGTTAGACCACTAATAAAACGCAAAGGTGAAGGATGAAAGCCTAAAAGTTAAGATAATGAAAGCTAAAACGAAAAGAAGGAAAATAAACGAAGTGAAAACAAAAGATTCTAGTTGGTTTTTTAATGAGGTATGCAAAAACGAACTCTAATTTATAATGAGGCATGCTCCGTCACTTTTTTCGTTTATTTTTTTTTTTATTTTGAGCTGTAGACAAGTCATGTCAAAATTTGTTATCATCAGTCAAAGTTGGGTCACTGGCCCTCGACTTCGCCTTTTTTTTTTTTTTAAAGAAATAAACAGTAACTTATCCCATATGGAAGTAATAAAGGACATGTTGTCCTATCTTAGAAAATAAGGATCTTAGTTGTCATTTTATAGTTAAAAAAAGTCTTTTTTCTTCTTCTTCTTCTTCTTCTTCTTCTTTTATTATTATTATTATTATTATTATTATTATTATTATAATAGCTCTAATATTTTTTTGGTCATTGATATCAAATTATATATTATATAATATAAAATATAATATAATATAAAAGGAAAAGAAAAATAAAATAAAAACAATAAAAAGTTATAATATAATAGTAAAAAATTAATTAATTTTTTATTAATTAATTTTTTATTTTAAAATTTAATAAATATTATTTTATATTATATTTTTAAAATTAAAAAAATTACATGCATATATATATATATATATTAATGAGTATGTTTTTAATTTTTTTTTACCACTTTCAACCCACTACCTTTTGACTCTAGGTAATATGAGGTGTTTTGCAAGAAACATTAAATGCTTGGTCTTCTCACCTTCTTTTTTTTTTTTTATGTACAATATATATTACATTTATTAATGATTAATATTGTATTATACAAAGAGTGATGTCCAGAAGCTCTCTCCAATCTTTCTTTGGAAGAGTTGTTCGTGAAAAAGGGATTATGGCTATAAAATATATTTTTAACATACATGAATGTGTATATAAAAATCAAAGAGAAGTACTACTACTAACTTCCCCAAATGTTCAACGTAAAAAATTTTATTTTATTATCTTATGTTTCCATTGAGAATAAAAAGTGACAAAGTGAAAAATCACTTCATTGTTGTGGATATTCCATGGTACACTTTTAAAATTTTTTTACTTATTCACCCACATATTAGTAAGGTAAATAATTTAAACTGTAACTGTGAGAGAGATACTTATCCTCAATATATATATATATATATATAAAGAAAAAAGAAAAAAAGAAAAAATTCACAACCTCTCCCTAAAATTGAAATAAATTAACTAAAATAAGGAGGAGGCTAATTTAAGAAAAGATAATTTTGCTCCCAACTTATTGACTCGCACCAAAATTCGTAGCCTCAATGAATTTGAAGAACTGTGTGACTCCTCTAAAAATCTATAAATACCATCCCCCTCCCACCCCTCTTCCTCATTCTTAGGTCTTCGCAGTTTTTCTCTATATCTCCTTTGATTTAGAGAACAAACTGCAATCCATAAGAATCATCTATCTCTTATCCTTTTTTTCCAATAACCAAGAAAATGGCTCATCAATTCGTCATCATTCTTGCCCTCCTCTTCATTGCTGCGGCTCGAACAATGGCTGTTGACTCACCCTCCGCCTCCCCCGTCTCCTCCCCCAAGTCATCCCATGGTGATTCTCCCTCTTCGTCGCCCAAGTCATCCTCAGAATCCCCAGCATCCTCCCCTAAGACCTCTGTATCCTCAAATGAAGACGCTCCTGGATCCTCTCCCAAGGCCTCTGACGTCGCCAAGAGCCCAAAGTCATCAACCTCATCCCCTGAAAGCTCTCCTAGTGCCTCCCCTGCCAGCTCTCCCCTCTCTCCTTCGTCTCAAGAAGAAGACATCTCCTCCCCTCCCGCCCCTCCCAGCGAGGCCATCGAGGCTGACACTCCCGCTCTTGGCCCTTCTGCCTCCACCCCCGCTACCGCCCCTTCCAATGGTGCGTCCTCTTTTGCTCTTCCTTTCTCGGCCATTGTCGCCATTGTTGTCGCTGTCGCGTTCGTCTTCTGAGCTGGACGTTCTGATCCTGAGATTTTCATTATTAAGTATGTTGTGTGTCATGTAATGTACGTAGCTAGCTTGCTTCATCTATGCATGCCTACCATCTATTTCCATGTCTCTAATTATTTTATTTTTATGTACTTTGATAAGAAGTGTTACATTGGGTAGATGTTTTCTCGTGACTAGTGAGGTTCAGTGAAGCTCAACCTGCAAGACACAAAGGGTTAGAACCACCAAAAGGGTTGAGGAAGAGATAGAAAGATCAGACCAAGAGTTATGAGAGAATGAATTAGGGTTTTACCTCGAGAATGAGGCTTTTATACCTTGGGTCTTGGAGGTAGGATGATAAATTTACCTTACTGGTTAGGTTTTCATTGTTAGGGTTGTTCAAAAGTGATCTAAACTAATAAATTAAACTAAACCAAACAAAATCAAATTGATTAGAAACTGAACAAAACTGAAAAGAAATGGTTTGATTTTGTTTTTAAAATAAAAAATTCGAATGGTTTGGTTCAATTGTCAATTTATAATTTTTTTTATTTGATTTTAACCAAACCATTTTCTATATATATATATATATATTAATATTTTTACCCTCTTAATAATGAAAATTAGGGTATTTTTTGTAATTATATTATATAGTTATTACTTATTATTTATTTGTTATATTGATACTTTGATAAATAAAAATATTTGATATAATTTAATTAGATAATATTATTTTGATTATTTGTAAGATTTTTATCACTTATTAACTATTAGAATCTTAATTTAAAAATTTAAGATTGGTTATTTAACATATAATATTATAATTTTGAAATTTTTGAAATTAGTTTTTTAGACTTTATAAATGTATAAAACATGTAAGCAAGTTGAGTTTTGTCTAATATATGCCAAAATGAAAAAGTCAAGTTTGCATGAACCAAACCTACTCCAAAACTAAACCAAACTAACCTTAAAACCAAATCAGATTGACTAAAATTAAAACCAACAAGGTCCACTCATTTTGATAACTAATTATACTGGTTCGATTCAATTTTAAGGCAAAACCAAACTAAACCAAACATTTGAATACGCCTAGTGGGTATTAGCCTACTCGACTAGTCCAAAATACTACTCATTAATAGACCCATGAGTTCTTTCTATAACACCCCACCCTTAAAGGTCTTACTTATATTATCCCATAAAAGTGTTGTGTTGCTAACTTATTCTCTTGAATTATCTATTTGAGTTCATTTTTAATATTACTATGATAATTATTTAAGTGAGTTTTGCTTTAGGTTTACTCTCGAGTATCTTACTCGACATTCTAACATCAGCGGAAGCATCTCTAATAAAATTAATATACGTAAATGGAAATTCATACTTTCATACATATTTATATATTATATACATAGAACTCCTAAAATAAAGGTGAGAGCTCCAAGGATAACTAACCTATCCCACGAAGACCACCTACTTACTAGTGGATAATGTTTTTGTAAAAAAAACTATCTACATACACTTTGCCAAAATTTTCATCCCTTCTTGAACTTCACATAAAATATCAGTCAATCGTATAGTCCTAAACATATTAAGGCCATAGAAAGGAATGGAAACATATATATACAACCAAAATAGAGTTACTTCATTCTATAAAAAAAAAAATAGAGTTACTTCATTCTATAAAAAACAAGAGGTGCTACTAATATTTTTAAAAATAGTGTCACCTTCCAAGTGCTACTAATATTTTTAAAATAGTGGTGCCTTCCAAGCGCCATGATATTTTTATGGTATTTTTAATTATTTTTTCGACGCCTTGTAAGTGCCAATATTTTGGTCAAAAGGTGTCACTAATTTAATCTATATTTCTGCTTCATTTCACCATTATTTTAAGCTAATTATATATATATATATATATATAAATTTTTGTATTTGATTGTTCTTAATACCCTTTAAGTGCTATTTAAAGTCAAATTTTTAAAATTATTGTTCGTCAAGCTTTCAAAATGCCAATATGATTTAAATATCCTTGTTTGAAATGATGAGTACCCTATTTACAATTCCTAATTAACATCAAACAATATAGACTCAACATATGATACATTCAAAATAGTATTTTGATTGCATAAAATTCTCATGTTCAAAAAAACATAAATGCAACATATGCAATTTCTAATTATAATTCTAAATAATTAATAACAAGTCAATACCCTAAGTTTTCTTGTGCCAAATTTTTATACATAGGATTTTATATAATATATACTTAATTACTACTCTAAATGCCAAAATATGTAATACCCCATTTACTGAGTGGGATCTTCTCCCACCAACGAGTGAGGTTTGACTGAAGGCTATCCATTATTTGCATCAAATGCCTGAAAGGATTAACAATTTTTTTATAACTTGAATGAAACAAAGAAAATAAATTTTTAAATAAAAAATATTAAACTAACCTGAGGATTAAACAAGTGTGCAAAATGAGGTAGAACATTTTCCAAGAAATTTTGAAAAATGTAACCTAAGGCATTTCTCATCTATTCATTTGAAGATTGTAACCTTGAAACTTCTTGTTGAAAAGCAATACTAGAAGTATTAGCACCCTGATTTACTGGGAACCGAGCAAATCGAGTTGTATTCATGCCAAATACTTGAGTTAGACTAGGGCCAAATCCTAAACCATGAACTCTTCCAAGACGTTCTTTTTCCAACACTTGTCCTAAAAAATCTTGCTTAGAAATGGTCTCAAATGAAGTTTCTTGACTTTCAATTTCTAATATTTTTTCCTAAAATAACAAATTAACTCATTAACTAAGATATAAAGACATAAAGTGCAACAATTGGTCCTAATTAGCATAACATACATTCAAACAACCTATGAAGCCAACATCTGCACCCTCAGTAGGAAAATACAATAATACAATGATACAATAATACAATGATACACACAGCTAGGAAAGAACCAAAGAACACATGACATTGGTAACGAGCAAAATGTCATTTGTGTGTTGCACCCTCAGCCAATAAAAAATACTTCCAACCAAGTAGTTATAATACTTACAACCCTAGCCTCATCATTGACATAAGATCCATCCGTCTTTTTGTGTGTTGCAACAAATACAGCTCCCTTACTCATAGGTGCACCATTTGCCAATTCCTAACATGTTAAATGAAAAATATCATTATCGCAAATTCAGCACATCATAACAAAAATGTATTATTACCATTTCATGTTTCTTTCTTGCGATGCTTTTGGACTCACAAGTATGTGGCATCTTCAACTTCTGTCGATTTAATCTATTGCTATTGCTTATTTCCTGCAAATTTCAAAAAGACAATTAAGTTTTATTACTGTAAAACCCTTTTGATTTAAAAATCTAATTTGAACCTTAATTGGGTCTTTGGATCTAATATATAATCAATGAAGGTTGCCCACATGTCTTGTGGTATGAAATCAGGATGGCTTAAAATTTTTTGCTCTTAAGTGGCATCCCACTTGTAATACATGTTAAAAAACTCAATCCGAATAATCCCTCCACTTCTTTCTAATTTTTTTCAACACAAAATTTTTAGCAACCTAATCATCTAAGAAAAACTTAGCCTTCAAATCACAATATCAAAGATTAGTTCATTTCAAGCGAACACCAATAGAAATGTAATTTAACATTAACTGCAAATTTTATATTACCTTTAAATTATCAAAACAAGTATCCTTATGGCTATCAGGAACTTTATCCCATGAATGATAGCTTATAGGAAATGCATTTAAGTCAATCCCAATCACTCTGATGACTCCACCCAAAAGGCCAGTTGCTTCCCTAATTGGTTGGCCTTGTTCGTTAAAGGGTACGACTATACGTTGCCCTGCAGGAAGTGTCCAAACGTCATGCAATCTTAAATGTCCTTCTCTAGTGTTTCCTTGCTCATCTATAAAATGAAAAATGCATCAAGATAATATCAATAATTTGAATAGTAAAGTGAAAAAAATTCAATTACCAATGATATTAACGGTCCAAGATGAACTTCTACTCCTTCCACTTGAGGACTGGGTTGAGGCAACAGTTGAAGCTGATTCTAAGGTTTGGGCTGGGGGTAGAGATGGCACTGGCTCGAAAGGATGCAGAGTGGGGGATGGAGATGGCACTGGCTCGACAGGATGCAGAGTAGGGGATAGAGATGGAATAGGGACAGTTAAGGAATCTCTATAGGTTTTACAGGCCTTTTGCTTTAATCTTCTCATGTCTACAACTTTCAATGCATATAACAAAACAACATAAAGATAAAAAAAAATTAACAAAAAATTATAAAAAATATATTTGTTTGAACAGAAAATTACTTGAAAGACTCATATTGATAACCATAATGGTAATCTTAAATAAATACCATATAGGATCTTATATCAACCACTAATTACACAATATTTGATCCTTATCATTGTTACTCACACTATCAACAACATCCATGATAGGTAACTCTTCTTCTTCAACTCCCCTTTCCAAAGATATACTCTCTACATCATAAAAAAAAATGATGCTAATTGTTGTTGTGGATATGGTTCATTCTCATGGACATTCTCTTCATCTCCCATATCGTACAAATCCTATGGCTTCAAGTGAACAGGAATGCACCACTCTCTATCAACTCGATCGTCTACATAATACACCATTTAAGCTTTAGAAGCTTGATCGTCTTCATAATTACACCTCGAAGTTAATTATGTATGCACACATTCTCATTTTTCCATGAAAATTTTAAACTTCATATGTAGAGCATAACAAATACGAGTTTTTAAACATTTTATTCATTGCATATTGTTCTTCTCCCCCTTGCTTTTACTTTTAGTTCCAAGCATAGTAGGTTTTGTATGCAAGCTCCAATAATGAATCCAAATATCAAGAAATTATATATTATTATGAAAATGTTATCACACACTGTAATATATATGCCACTTTGATTTTTTCAATAACCCATTAACAATGTAACTATTACAAGATGCAAGGCATGTGCCTTCAAATCAATCATTCAATCATGTGTCTATATTCTTCTTCTCATGGATATTTCATCAAACATTTGATAAGTGTTTGACAAGCATTATAACTAATACTTGTGTGCATGTTCGAGGCATTTTGTTGCACAAAGAACATGCATATTTGAGAAAACAATCATACATTAAATCAACACATATAATTACTTCATTATTTTTTTATCTCCCTCTTGAATATTTTGTCAAGCTTCATGAATGAACAATATAATATTTAGTTTTAAATATCCATAGTTATATTCAAGAATTACTGATGATAAATTATTATTAAAAAATTAGAATGACGTATCACAAAGGGATGCAATAATGAGTATAAATATTATCATATATATATATATATTATGGCAATTTATCAAACATCTTGTATGCATACAATTAAATGATAGCATAAATACATGTCTACATAGTTAGTGCCTTTTTGCAATTCCTAGATTGCAATTTTCAAGAAAAAATAGTAATTTACTGAGGAACATTATTTTGCTTTTATTGAGTGGCACTTGGGCATGGAGGACCCAAGCCTTATGATTTTTATGAATATATATATATATTAAATACTATTTTATATTACTATTAAGTGGCTACTAGCAAAGGAAAGATGGCAGAGCTTTCAAAGGAGATAGATTTGGTGGAAAGAAGTTCCAAGAAGGTGAAGATAAGCAATACAGAGATGATGATTGATGGTGGAGGTGAATTTAAGAAGTATTCTTCAAAGAAAAAAGGGAAGGTGGTGAGCGTATCTTACAAGGAGATGCTAATAGGCGATAAAATCAATGATCAGGCTATGATTAGAAGAGACGAGGAAATGAATGAAGATGAGACAGAATTAGAGAATATGGATTTAAATTCAGACGATTCAATTAGATCGAGTGGAAAGGAATTGAATTTAGAAGAAGAGAATGATGAATCTACGAACCTGAAACTAGTGTTGAATATTTCATGGGAGGAACATCAGGAATGGTGTGAGCCTTATGAATTATCACTGATTGTGAAACTCCTTGGGAAAACGATGGGTGTGAACTTCATGAAAATGCGATTGGAGAAATTATGGTAAAGAATTGGAGGTATTCAGGTAATTGACATTGACCATGGATTTTTTGTAGTCTATTTTACTAAACAAGAGGACTACTTATATGACTATCAGGACAGACCATGGTTAATAGCTAATCATTACCTAGTGATGCAACACTAGAAATCGAACTTTGATCTATTTGATAATGAAGAAGTTTCTAAGATTATTGTTTGGATTAGGATACCAGGGCTTCCAATTGAATTTTATAACATACATTGCCTATGGAGGATTAGGAATTCAGTTGGAACAACTTTCAAGATTGAGCCAGCCACATTCCTAATGATTAGGGGAAGATTTATAAGGTTATGTGTGGAAATTAACATGCAAAAGAAACTAATTCCATGTTTTGAGCTTAAGGGAAGAGATTATGGCATTGAATATAAAGGCCTTCATATGATTTTCTTTGAATGCGATAAGTATTGTAACATATGCTCCTTCTATTCATGAGAGATGTTTGCTAGTTATTAAATAAGTTAATTGTTTGTGTATGTTGCATTAGATGGCATGTAGTTGCATTAGAGTAAGGGATTAAATTGAAAAGAAAAGAATAGGGACTTGAATGAATAGGAAAAAGTTTAGTTGGGGAAGTTATGTAGCTTGCATGAGTCCAGGGATAGAAATGTAATTCTAACCAAAAGACTCGTTATTGTAGCTAACAGATTTTTGAAATTTCTCACCAAGGTTTTAGGGGCAACATGGTAATTCTTCATATGGCCGGGGAAGTTGCTAATTGAAATCGGATGATTAAAACTCAACCTTAATATCGAATAAGGGTTGTAGTTTTTCTAACCACATGAACCACTTATAAATAGAGGCCAACACTAGAACCCACCATTTTCACCCTAACTTCAAACCTTTGTAGAGAAAGAGAAAGAAGAGCTAGAGAGAGTGAAAAACTAAGAAAGAGGATCATAGGGAGAAGTTTGACATTCTAAGGGTAAGGATAATACACCAGGGAGTCTTCAAACAATGATTTACTTGTTTTAAACAATCAATAGGGTAGCAAATAATCTAATCCTCTCATTTTTGAAATTTTTGACTTATTTTTTGAAAATGGTGATTTTAGTGCTGTTTGATTAAGAGAAGAATTTAAACCTACATTCTTTGTGTTTTTAACTTCTATTGGGTGCTTTATACTAATTAGATATACTTAGAATTACTTGTTTCAAATTCTGTAACATGGATTATATTGTTCAACATGGTTAACTTGAGGTTGAATCCATTGAAATGGATGATTTTGAGCATATGTGTGAGTTTTGATGCAAGATAAATGATGATATGGTATTAGAAACTAATCTCATGCTTTTTCTAGACTTGAAAAAAGGTAAAATATGGACTTTATAGCATTTTATAGCAACGAAATCGTAGCACAAGATCCTATAAGTCGACTATTGTGTTCTTCACCTTCATATTTTCCAGAAAACATAGGTATCAATTGACTATCAGCTCCTGGAAACAAATTTTTAGGCCTCCAACAACCAACTATCAATATACACAAGCTTAATTGTCAACTACCATGTGGCTGCAAGTCGACTGGTAGCTCTCTGTTAGCCAATATTTGACTGCTATTGTTCTGATAGCTAACTTATAGCATCCTGTTTATTTTTTTCATGACTTTATTTCTACAAGCCGATTGCTATAAGGTATAAGTCGACTGGTAGGTGAAAAAATAAGGTTGTCATAAAGAAAGTGTTTTGAAAAAGCCACCTATCCTTTCAAATGAAATCTCAAAAGTTTAGAATAAGTTATGGACTCTAAGTTTCTATTTTCTTAAAGGATATGCTCAGTAGAGTCAACAATTATGTCATCACATGAGAAAGTATGATTTTGGATAACATGTAACATGAGGTTAAAAAGAAAGAGAGGAAAATGTAAAAGAGCAAAGAGCAAAGTATTATAAGTGTATGCCTTAGTCGTAAATAGGCTCATGGTTAAGTGACCGACTATTAGTATGGGACGGTTATTGGACATTCCACGATGGAACGATACATTTAGGATGGTAAAACATCCTCTCAATCATAAAGGATTTTGAAAACACCGTGATAGTTGTGAATTCTAAGTTAATGAACTCTTCTATAGACAATAAAAGGAGTCACATACTTAGGGTTAAGCATAACCATAGCATGAGTTGATTCACCTTAAAATATATGCTCATGAATAGCATGCTAAAATGTGATCTATCAGTGAGGATGGTGATTCTGTAGCCTCATGATTTGCAAGAGTGGAGTAGGCATAATCTGTCAGAGGTTGTAGTGATCTCGTGAGTTATACCAGTCCCTTTGTGGAACGAAATGGAAATGAGATATCCAAAGGGATATTGATCCCGCTAGTCATAGGATGGTCTTTTAGAGTTGGCAAGGACCAATGAGCGAGTATAGGATGATCTGTCAGAGAGGACAGGGACTATAGTGTATTTAGGATCCACTAAGGGCTGCTCTAAATAGTACAGGGTAAACGTTGGTCTGTTAGATGGTTTGAGACCATGAGACTTGACTCAAAACTTACTCATGAGTGTTAGTAGAGCATGTGGAGCTATTTGCTAGGTGAATCTCCCGATTACTCTTATGATGATATGGCATTAACCATTGAGATATGATTGTTTTCCTTACTCATGTTATGAATGTGAATATGCTTATGTTACCATGGAAAATATATGTGATGAAATGACACGTGATGATACATGTGATGAAATGACATATTTGATATTGTTGACATCTGGTGAATTGTAACTATGAACTGTGACTGTATATGCATTCATAAGTACATGCTATAAATGTGATGATACTAAGATGGCATAAATGCTTAAAGCATGCATTGAATCCCAATAGATATTGTCTTCTAATTGATGATAAAAAGGAATGTAGTGTATATCTATATGATTATGATAGTATAGACTATAACACCCTTATGTTTACATTACAATGTCATAAAATGTAAATAGATAGGTATGTCACATTTATCTTTACCATATTAGCTTATAAACCTATTGAGCATTTAATCCATCAATAAATATTTATTTGATTAGGTTTGGGTTCTTTTGCTTAGGTTAACATACTTTAGCACAGTGAAAATAAAATTTTATTCATTACAACCGAATATATAAAAACTTCTCATAAATATATATATATCACATTAACTATGACTTACATTGTACCTTACATGAGTCAGGATATGTGAAGAACTTTTACTAAGGGTAAGGAGACAATAAGTCTATCAGTCATACCCTTTTTCCAAAAGACTCCTATTATTGGATATATTCTTCACATATCTTCCTACAAACATATGCCATTTTTTAGCTATATATAGCAAAAAAAATTGTAGTTCTAATTTTATTCCAAAATAACATGTGAAGATATAGAACAAAAAGGCTACAGTTACATAATTATAACTATTCCTTAAATTTGCTAGTTCGTTGCAGGGATTCTCAATTACTACCATTATGCATCTGATACATACTAGTATAAGAATGAGAAATAATTTTCTAGTAGCTAAACAAACCATAAATTTTCAAAATAACTGGCATGTACCACTGTATAAATACAGAAAACATTTCAACATTCCATCCTTTTCAAAATAGTTCCCATTCAATTCTAAGGGCATGCTT
This sequence comes from Senna siamea, assembly GCA_031216115.1. Lineage (NCBI taxonomy): Eukaryota > Viridiplantae > Streptophyta > Magnoliopsida > Fabales > Fabaceae > Senna > Senna siamea. Next base: position 19,171,401 of record CM062363.1, on the reverse strand, counting down.
TATATGAAATATAAACATGTGCATTTGTAAATATGAAACTATAAACAATTCATGTCATGAACATAATGCATGTCATTACATAATCATGCTTCATTTATCCCTAAAATACATTATTATGCATTCATACCTTTCATTTCAACAATAACACATTGGTGCCATCAATTTGTTACCACGAAGGTGACTTTTTACTAGTGTTGTTGAGTCCACCACTAGGGTATCATATAGTGTCGTTACATATACCTTAAGGGGAATTCATAGTGCCTTTGTCCACCCTTTTTAGGTTATTCTTAGAGGGATATTAATAGTGCCATTTTCCACCCTTTTTGGATATCATTCATTACTTTGTCATTTATCTCTAAGGGGAGTAACTAGTGCTAGTTTCTCACCCTTAGGATAACTTTTGTTGTCTTTACATATTCACCTCAAGGGGATTACCAGTGCCATTATCCACCTTTTTTCTTTAGTGTCATTCAATACATTTCATTTCTCAATTGCATGTAATATCAAACTTAACATTCATAATGTATTTAATTGAAACATAAAGGTACCAATGACACAAATACATGCAATTATCATTCACATTTTATCATTTCATCCTTCTTCCCATTTTTCTTGTCACAGGACATTTTAAAACACATTTTAAATTCATTTCCAATGACATAGAATGTAGGTTTAAAACCCCAGATTTAACTTTAAACATTTTAAAAGCACATTTCTCAAAAATATTTCTACACATTTTAAAAATGGGATTTAGGATGAATTGCTACCTTGATTCTTTGCAAATGTGTGTGTAGGATGTGTTTAGAAGGTTCTCCCTTTGTTATAGGACTAATTTCTAGCCTCAAATCTGCTCTTCCTTTAACAAAATTCCTCCTTTCTTGCCCTAAATCGTCCTTTTCTCTCTATACCTATCCCTCTACTTCTCTCTCTAAAAATTCTAAAGGTTTGGAGTAAGTGGGAGGCTTAGGGTTTAGCTAGGGTTTAAGAGAAATTTGGGTAATTGCTCTTTGGTCCTTGAGCTATTTTGCACCCTTGGAATCACTCACCTTTCCCTTTTCAATTGAGTCCCAAGTCACTTCTTTTTAAACCTTCACTTATTTTCTTTCAATTAAGTCCCTATGCTAATGCAACTATATGAAATTAATGCAACATACACAAGCATTTGCATTAAATTAAAAATTAACAAGCATATCTTTAATCATATTTAGAGCGGATGTTACATATTTTTTGCCAAGCCTCTTTCTCCCTCCTTTTGCATGACTTCTCCCCCTTCTTAAGGAAGAAGATGACTTAAATTAGGGTTTTAAAAATTACCAAAATGCCCTTGGTGTTAAAATATCCATTTTACCCCTTTTACTTCTCTTTTTCAACAATGGTTTCTTCCTCCTTAGAATTGTAATTATATGGAACTTCTATAGGTTATGACCATTTTGCCCTTCTACTTTTCAAAATGATAGTTTTGCCCTTCAACCTTTTGGGAAATTACCAATGTCCTTAAAAAAAATTACCATTTTACCCTTTATGTCTAAATGGTTAATTTAACCTCATTTTTCATCTTTTTCAAATTTGGTAGGCAAAAGCTTCTTAAATAAAGTTTCATAAAACCTATTTTATGAAATTACTAATTTACCCTTCTTTGGTAAAATTACCATTTTTCCCTTTAAAGAAAAATGAACATTTTTCCATCAAAGTAAACATAACTACGTCCACACTTATTTCTTCTCTTTTTTTAAATGAGAATGGTAAAAGTCCTTAAATGTAATCCCATGAAATAATTAGATAAAATTTTTATTTTCTCCTTTATAGTAAAATTACTATTTTATCCTTCTTTACAACATTTCCAATTTTACCCTTTTATGGTAAAAGTAGTTCTATTTTGATGAAAATGTTCATTCTATCCCTTTAATGAACTATTCTTACCACCATATAAATAATAACATCTTGATGTTTAACCAAAATAACAATAATGTCATGATAAATCCCAAAGTATTAGAGGTGAATGTTACATTTCTCCCCTTTTTAAAAATAATTTCGTCCTCGAAATTGATACTTACCTTGTAACACCCTCTATCCTACGGTTCCTTTAGTTATTTTTTTTAAAACTATAATATAAAAATAATTATCAGAGTGTTGGTGTTACAATTACTTCTACTCGGGTAGATTTTAAAATTTTACTAAGTTGATTAATTGAGTGCATTTGGGGTTGGTCTCTACTCTCGGGTTCTCTCAATATCACAGCGGAATAAATACATATAGCATACACCTGGATTAACTATACATAGACATGCATTCTTAATTAAATATAATCAATTAACTATTAGGCATGGAGGAAACAATCCTACCACTCATAACCCCATTAAATATTCTATTCATCAATCCAGCCTAGTTTATATACAGATAAGTTAGAATAGTCTATACAAAAAAATCCTACTTTAGCCTTTTGTCAAAATATCATGAAAGCTAGCTCAATACTAACATGTACTTATACTATCCAAAAAAAATAGTTTGTGTGCCTATATTGGACACTTCTGCAAACCTTACCTTCTTTCTCCAGCCCAAGGGGACCTACACATCTGGTACATGTCAACACTATTATGAGAAATGAATCTCAGTAGCAATACAACCAGTTATGAAATCCATTAACTTGTACCACCATGCTTACACGAAAAACCTCTACATTCTTTCATAAAACATATAACATACTATGGGGATGCAATGAGTGTGGTACTTAATCATGTTATATACTCATATGTATGCATGTGCATTTAAAACATATCAACTTTAAAACATAGGAATTGTATTCATCATCAATCTTATCATTACATTCATATAAAACATGTGTGATAGTAAACATGCCATCATTTCACTTTCATAACATATGAGCAATACATAAAATACCCTAAGAGTAATCGGGAGAGTTGCCTAACAACAACTCTATGCACCACTGTCTATATGAATGAGCGCATGGCTATCTAGTCATGCCTTAACCTTTTGTACATTCTGAGGCATCTCCCAGTAGATTCAAGTACCCTAATAGTCCCTGATCCTTTCCAGCAGATCATCCCTGACCAGCGGGATTCCTCCCTTTCGTCCCAAATGGGGTTGGTATAACTCTCATGAGATCACCGTCAACTCTACTCGGATCATAATACTATGGAATCACCACCATTCCTTCGAGGTGGATCACACTCTTGGTACGCTATTCTCTACATATACTCTAAGGTGAATCGACCCATGGTCATGGTTATGCTTAATTCTAGGTATGTGTTTCTCATATGGCCTTTGGGAAGATGACACTAACTTAAAGTTCGCAACCATCATGGTGTTTTCAAAATCATCCAAGTTCAAGTAAATGTTTAACCACCCTAATTTATGGCATAACCATAGAATGCTCAACGGTCGTTCCATACCGAAAATCGATCACTCGATCATGAGCCTATCTACCCTAAAGCATACACTGAGAATACTTTCCTCTTTCCCTTTTGTGTTTTCTACTCTCTCTTTGTTTTACTATCACAAAGGTCTCATCACCCAAAACTCCTAGTTTTCTTGCTTACCTATATTGTGAGCCATTAATTAAGTTAGTATGAAGAATTACTAAGCTTAATTGCCATTAAAAACCTTATTTTGCAAGTTAGAGGGTTGCCATTTGACTGTTGGAAAGCCAGCAGTCGGCTAGTGGCTATCTGTAATCGTCTGGTGCCAATCAGTAAGCTAGCAGTCAGCTGCCAGTGTGCTTGTAGCCGGCTGGTGGCTTTCTGGAATGCATTCTGGTTAAAAATATGAGCATGATAATCGACTGCTAAGACTGCCAGTCGACTACTCAATGCAAACCTGGGCCCGACAGTTAACTACTAGGAACCTGGCAGTCGGCTGCTAAGCCTCTGTTTGCACTTCTGGGTTTCCAAGAGCACGATAGTCGACTATGAGGATGGCCAGTCAACTGCTTAGTGCACACCCGGGCCTGACAGTCGACTACTAGGTATCTGGCAGTTGGCTGCTAAGCCTCTGTCTACACTTCTAGGTTTTCCAGGAACATGACAGTCGACTGCCCCATACTTAACAGTTGGCTGCTATGCTCTGTTGCAGTTCAGAAAACATGATTTTGATAATACCTAGTCTAGAATGCATTTCATTTTCAATTCTAAACATATGAGCTTAATTCCCATACATCAAACTTTACTTTTCATTAAACATTTATCATCCATTAGCTCAGATATGGTACAATCAAGGAAAACTAGTCTCTATCCCTAAATGAACACAACCCAGCCCTCCCAATCCATTACAAGCACATATATGAGCATACATTCAGCAACACAACATCCCATAAAAGTAGAAAAGCATACAAAATGTAGGTTTAACCTCAATCTCAGTTCAAACATGTAAAAATCCATATTTTCCAGCAACAGTAACATTTCAGAAAAAGATAAGGGTTTAGGATGGATTTCTACCTTGATTCCTGCAAAATGTGTGTGCTTGATGTGTTAGAAATGATCCCCCTTTGCTGTAGAACTAATTTTTAGCTTTAATCAACCCTTTCCTTTAGTAAAATATCCCTCCTTTGCCCTAACACGCCCCTTTCTCTCTCTACTTGCCCCTCTTTCTTTTCTCTCTAAAATCTGAAGGTTTAGAAATAAGTGGGAGTTTTAGGGTTGTGCTAAGGTTTAAGGGAAAGTTTGGGAAATTGTTCTTTGGTCTTTGGCTTACTTTACACATTTTATCTCAGCATAATTTCCCTTTTCAATTGAGTCCTTAACCACCTCCTACTAAACCTTCATCTAATTCCTTTCAATTTAGTCCTTAGGCTAATGCAACTATATGCACTAATGTAACATACACAAGTATTAAGCATCAAATTAATAATTATCAAATATCTCTTTAATAATAATTAGATCAGATGTTACATACCTCATGTGAATAATTCTGGATAAGTCATTCTCATGTCTTCTTCCTTCTCCCAAGTGGGCTCCTATGGTGATGTTTTATCCCACAAGACCTTCATTATGGGAATGACTTTATTCCTTAGGTTCTTGACCTCAGTACCGATAATTTGTAAAGGTTTTGGTTCATAAGTTAGATTATCCTTTAATTGCAATGTACTAGCGTCAAGTATATGGGAGGGATCAAGAATGTATTTTTTGAGTTGGGATACATAGAAGACATTATGGAGTTTTCCAATGATGGTGGAAAGGCTATCAGGTATGTTGATTGACCAAATTTCTTCAAAATTTGAAAAGGTCGAATGTATCTAAGACTCAGCTTTCTAGACTTCATAGCCCTACCAATACTAGTAGTTTGAGAGATTTTGAGAAAAATATGATCTCCCTCATTAAATTCTAATGGCCTCCTCCTTTTGTCTGCATAGCTCTTTTGCCTATCCTAAGCTTTAGCTATCTTTTCTTTGATCATCTTGATTTGATCAGTTGTCTCTTGCACTAGCTCAGGCCCTAGCAATTGCCTCTTACACCTACCTCATACCAATATAATGGGGACCTACACTTCTTCCTATAAAGACTTCATATGGTGTCATACCTATAATGGAGTGGAAACTATTATTGTAAGAAAATTCTATCAGTGGTAAGATCTTATCCAAACTTCCCTTATACTCTAAGGCATAAGCCTTAAGCATATCCTCTAAGGTTTGGATTGTTCTTTCTATTTACCTATCTGTTTGAGGATGATAAGTGGTATTAAAGTTTAACTTAGTATTAAAAGCTTCTTGTAGGACTTTCCAAAATCTAAAGGTAAATCTAGGATCCTTATCGAAAATGATGTTAATAGGAACTCCATGAAGTCTCACTATCTCTTAAATATACAACTGAGCTAATCTATCCAAGGAGAAATTGATCTTAATGGGTAAGAAGTGAGCAGGTTTGGTTAATCTATCCACTATCACTCAAATAACATCATTTCTCACCTGTGTTTTAGGTAAGCCCAACACAAAACCCATAGAAATTTTATCCCATTTCCACTCAAGTATATCTAATGGTTGTAATACCCTAACAGGTTTCTAATGTTTAGTCTTTACCTGCTAACATATTAGATACCTAGCTACCTGATCTACTATTTGCTTTTTCATACCTAGCCACCAAAATCTTTTCTTCAAATCTTGATACATTTTAGTGGCTCTAGGGTAGATGGTATACTTACTTTGATGAGCCTCTTCTAATATCATATCCCTCAATCCTCTAGCTCTAGGGATATAAAGTCTATCTTGGAAGGTTACCATCCCATATGTCCCCTTTGTGAATTCCTTTGAATCCTTTATAGACTCTAGGAATTCGTCATCCTTTTGAGCTTCTAAAATCTTAGCCCTAAATGTGTTCTCAATCCTTAATTCACTTAAATAGATTTTATCAGGTAACATTAGAGTAGTTAAGCTTATATTCCTAAACTTCTTAATCAAGTTCATTTCACTTACTATCATATGAGCTACATGTAGGGATTTCCTACTTAAAGCTCTGCCACAATATTTGCTTTACCTGGATGGTATTTTAATTCAAAATCCTAATCTTTAATGAATTTCATCCACCTCTTCTATCTCATATTCAATTCTTTCTTATTAAAGAGGTATTTGAGATTTTTGTGGTCACTGAATATCTCAAATTTAGATCCATAAAGATAGTGTCTCCAAATTTTCAAAGCAAATACTATGGTTGTCAACTCTAAGTCATGGGTAGAATAATTCTTCTCATAAGGCCTTAACTATCTAGAAGCATAGGCCACTATTCTTCCTCCTTACATCAGGACACATCCTAAACCTTTCTTAGATGCATCACAGTATAATTCAAATTTTTTTAAAGGGTTTGGGATAACTAAGACAGGTGCAATATTTAATTTTTCTTTCAAAGTTTGGAAACTTTGTTCACATTTTGAGTCCTACACAAATGGAACATCCTTCCGGGTTAGTTTGTTCATTGGCATTGCTATTTGCGAAAACCCCTTAATAAACCACCTATAGAATCCTGTTTACCCCAGGAAACTCTGAACTTCAATCATAGTATTAGGCCTTTCCCAGTTTAATAATGCTTCAGTTTTACTAGGGCCTACTGACACTCCATCTTTAAAATCACATGCCCTAGGAATTTCACTTCTTTCAACCAAAACTCACACTTTTCTAGCTTAGCATACAACTGTTTCTCCCTAAGTATTTGCAATACTATTTTGAGGTGTTGTTCATGCTTTTATCACCAAAATATCATCAATCAACACTACCACAAACTGATCGAGATAGGAAAGATGCAGTTTATATAATCTATAAAAATGGCAGGAGCATTTGTCAAACCAAAAGGCATTACTAGAAATTCATAATGTCTATACCTAGTCCTAAAAGCAGTCTTAGGTATATCCTCCTCTTTCACCCTGATTTGATGGTACCCTAACCTCAAATCAATCTTAGAAAAGACAGTGGCTCCTCTCAGCTGATTTAACAGGTAATCAATCCTAGGGAGGGAGTATTTATTCTTCACAGTTACTTTATTTAACCGTCTATAATCTATACACATTCTCATGCTTCCATCCTTCTCTTTTACAAAAAACATCGGTGCTCCCCAGTATGAGGCACTAGGCTTAATGAATTATTTTGCTAGGAGGTCCTCTATCTGCACCTTCAACTCGCTTAACTCTACAGGAGATATTTTCTAAGGTTTTATAGAAATGTGTCCTGTTCTAGGAACTAACTTTATAGAGAATTCTACTTCTCTCTCAGGTGGAAGGATCACAATTTCTTCTAGAAACACATCAAAAAATTCACACACTACAGGGATATCACTTAGTTTCTATTGAATCTTTACTTTTGAGAAACATATAAAACTCATCCTTTGATTTTTCCTCTCAATTCCCTTATTTACTGGTTTAATGTCTATGAAAGTCACAAACTTAGCTGAATAGTCCAAAATTACATTGTTAGAAGAGAGCCAGTCCATTCCAAAAATAATATCCAATTCAATCAAGGGTAAACAGATAAGGTCCACAATGAAAGGTTTATTTTCATTCACAATAAGGCAATTCAAACAAACAAATGAATTCATAACATGTTCATTAGTAAGGATAGCCACAGAAAATTCATAGGGTAAGTTATACATGTTTAGGCTTAATTTCTGGGCATACTCTAATGAAATAAAAGAATGGGTTACACCAGAATCATACAATACAATTAAAGGAACATCATTAATGTAACATATATCTTTCATCAAATCCTCAGATTGAGCCACCTCTTTACTTTTGAGGGTATAAACCTTTCCCTTGGTTGTAGGTCTTAGGGCATCAGTTGGATTCCTCAAGAATGCACAGTCTCTAGTATAATGACCTGGTTTACCACACTTGTAGCAAGCATTTTGCCTATTAGGCAGGGTTTTTCTCTGTGGTACTTTTTGCACTTTGGGCAATTATTGGTGACAACTGGGGTATCCATGGGCTTTTTACCCGTCTGGCTCCTGGCAAATTTATTGTCATGTCCCCTGCTATACCCTGATTGAGCCTTTCTCTTAAAGAAGCTAGACTCCTATTTTCCTTTCTTTAATGCTGCCAGGGATTTAGAGGCTATACAACACTTATTTACCAGAGTAGCATAATCTTTGATTTATTGGGATGCCACTTGGTGATACAACTCAGGGTATAAATTATTCTCCAAATGCATGGCCTTCTATGCTTCATCTAGTCTTCATTTCAGGTAAGAGGAAAATTTTGACAATTCCTCAAACCGAGCTAAGTGTTCCTCGAATGACCTGCCTCCCTGCTTAATGTGCAAGAATTCTCCCTCCTTTACATTTCTTTCACTTTGTAGGATATATTTATTCAAAAAGGCTTCCTTAAATGTCTCCCAGGTAACCTATGTCCCCTGGGATTCTATCAACTACTTAGCTCCCTTCCACCAATACTTTGTCTCACCTTCTAACTAATAGGTTACAAAGGAGACTTTCTGTACCTCTGTACTTCCTAGCACCTTAAATAATACCTTCATTTTTTGTAGCCACTCGTCTGCTATTTTAGAGTCCTCTAAAAGTAGGGGTCTTGCCCTCTAAAATTCAGTCCATCCACTAATGACTAGATTCCTTACTAGTTCATTCCCAAGTTCTGTGGTTTCACTCTTGTCAGTTTAAATTTGACAAAGTGTCTTAGCAGTGGCTGCAGCTTGAGCTCTCATAGCTTCAGCCATCCCTCTTATTGTTTACATAATTTCAACCAGATTCACCTCATTGTCCTTGTTCTAGGTATCACTTCTCCTACTTGGTGCCATAATATTCTCTACAAAGGTGATTAGTCTTAATAATAAATTATTAAGAAGAGACTTTATAACACCAATAGGAGCTATTGTCTTCCCAAACCTAATGCTCCATTCCTCAAGTTCAGAAAAATATACAAGTTACCCAAACCGCCTAGGTACAGCTAACTAACCTAAACTAGTCCCTTCCTTGAGGAATCTACCCTTTTCTAACCTAGGTAATTATGCTCTGATACCACTTTAATGTAACACCCTTATGTTTACATTACAACATCATAAAATGTAAATAGATAGGTATGTCACATTTATCTTTACCATATTAGCTTATAAACCTGACTGAGCATTTAATCCATCAATAAATATTTATTCAATTTGGTTTGGGTTCTTTTTCTTAGGCTAACATACTTTAGCATAGTGAAAATAAAATTCCATTCATTACAACGGAATATATAAAAAAATCACATAAATATATATATATATATCATTAACTATGACTTACATTGTACCTTACATGAGTCAGGATATATAAAGAACTTTTATTAAGGGTAAGGAAACAATAAGTCTGTCACTCATACCCTTTTTCCAAAAGACTCCTATTAGTGGATATGTTCTAAACATATCTTCCTTCAAACATATGCCATTTTTTAGCTATATACAGCAAAAAAAAAATAAAAATAGTAGTTCTAATTCTATTCCAAAATAACATGTGGAGACTTAGAACAAAAAGGCTATAATACATAATTATAACTATTCCTTAAATTTTCTAGTTCGTTGTGGGGATTCTCAATTACTACCATCATTTATCTTATACATACCAGTACAATAATAAGAAATAATTTTCTAGTAGCTAAATAAACCATACATTTTCAAAATAACTAGTATGTACCACTGTACAGATACGAAAAATATTTTGACATTCCATCCTTTTCAAAATAGTTCCCATTCAATTCTAAGGGCATGCTTTATATGAAACATAAGCATGTGCATTTGTAAATATGAAACTATAAACAATTAATGTCATGAACATAATGCATGGTATTACATAGTCATGCTTCATTTATCCCTAAAATACATTATTATGCATTCATACCTTTCATTTCAGCAATAACACATTGGCGCCATAAATTTATTACCAGTAAGGTGACTTTTTATTAGTGCTGTTGAGTCCACCACTAGGGTATCATATAGTGTCGCTACATATACCTTAAGGGGAATTCATAATGCCTTTATCCACCCTTTTTAGGTTATTCTTAGGGGGGTATTAATAGTGCCATTTTCCACCCTTTTTGGACATCATTCATTACTTTTGTCATTTATCTCTAAGGGGAGTAAATAGTGCTGGTCTCTCACCCTTAGGATAACTTTTGTTGTCTTTACATATTCACCTTAAGGGGATTACTAGTGCCATTATCCACCCTTTTTTTTAGGTGTCATTCAAAACATTTCATTTCTCAATTACATGTAATATCAAACTTGACATTCATAATGTATGTAATTGAAACATAAAGGTACCAATGACACAAATACATGCAATTATCATTCACATTTTATCATTTCATCCTTCTCTCCATTTTTCTTATCATTGGCCATTTTAAAACACATTTTAAATTCATTTCCAATGACATATGTATTCAGCCATGAAGGGAAAATTAGGTATTGCATTCAGAAAAGGCAAGAAATGGGTGAAAGATTGATATTTTCAAGCCATTTATTTCATTTCTTCCATTCTTTTTACCATTTAGGCATTATGGTAAAATGTTCATCAATTAAACATAACACTTTCTTATACCCAAAATATGCATATGTATATTTAGCCATTCTTTTCTATACTTTCCTAACTCATTTTTCATGCCAAACATGTAAATGCACATAATCTTTCATTTTCACATTTACAAGCACACTTTCAAGGTTAAATGGTGTGACTAGAAAATGGTAAATTTAGCAAAATCATCAAGATAACATACTTTTCTCACTCTTTCTCTCTCTTGACCGAACATATAGGCATTTCTAAACATTTCCAAGTAAAAATTTAGCACCATTTACGAGGGTGCATTCAGCCAAAAGGGGAAATGAAGGAAAATGGAAGAATTTCATGCTTTTGCTTTCACGATTTTCAATTTCAAGTAGTTCCCATGCAAAATCACCATTTTCTCTCTCTTTTCCAATACCATTTCAACCATTGCAAGAGTTAGGGTTTTTCATGAAACAAGTACTAATCATGGAAATTTAAATCTCTTATGTTTTCAAGCATTTCAACATGTTCATATCTATAAACATAACAAGGTTTCAACATAAGCAAAACCCATTCAAAGAAATCCGCCATAAGAATGTAGAAAGAGAAAAACCTAAGTTTCATGAAATTTTAAAACAATTTAAACATGCCATAAAACATGAAATTAAGGTTTTAGGATTGTTAAAATATCTTGAAAATGCTAAAAAAGTTAAATTTCCTAAGTTTTTTGTCTTGTATTCTTCTTCCTCCAAGCTTGATGTATTTTCAGCCAAGCCTCCTTCTCCCTACCTTCGCACGACTTCTCCCTCTTCTTAAGGAAGAAGATGACTTAAATTAAGGTTTTGAAAAATTACCAAAATACCCTTAGTGTTAAATGTCCATTTACCCCTTTTACTTCTCTTTCTCAACAATGGCATTCTTCCTCCTTAGAATTGTAATTTTATGAAACTTCTATAGGTTGTGGCCATTTTGCCCCTCCACTTTTCAAAATGACAGTTTTTCCCTTCAACTTTAAAGAAAATTACCAATGTCCTTAAGGAAAATTACCATTTTATCCTTTATGTCCAATTGGTCAATTTAACCTCATTTTTCATCTTTTTCAATTTTGGTAGGCAAAAGCTTCTTAAATAAAGTTTCATAAAACCACTTTAATGAAATTACTAATTTATCCTTCTTTGGTAAAATTACCCTTTTTCCCCTAAGACAAAATTTCAATTTTACCCTTTAAAGGAAAATGACCATTTTGCCATCAAAGTAAACATAACTACTTCCACACTTATTTCTTCTCTTCTTTTAAATGAGAATGGTAAAAGTCCTTAAATGTAATCCCATTAAATAATTAGATAAAATTTTTATTTTCTCCTTTATAGTAAAATTACTATTTTGTCCTTCTTTACAAAATTTCCAATTTTACCCTTTTGTGGTAAAAGTAGATAAATTTTGATGAAAATGTTCATTCTATCCCTTTAATAAACTATTCTTACCACCACATAAATAATAACATCTTGATGTTTAATCAAGATAACAATAATGTCATGATAAATCCCAAAGTATTAGAGGTGGATGTTACACAGACCAGTGATTTTTAAAGTAGGTTGTTATGCTGTGAGATTTATTCTAATATAAAATGCTGGTATGTATTAGATGCTTAGGTATCGTTGTAACCCCCCAATCTTACAGTTCCTTTTATGTTAATTAAATAATATAAACTATATACTATAAGATTGGTGAATTACTACTTCCCTTACCCGAGTAAATTCTTAATTGTTTACTAAATGACATAATTAGTATTATTGGTTTGGCTACTACACTCAGGATCTCACACATTACGCAGCGGAAATAAAAACATATTAGTTAAAATAACATACACGTGCATACATATATTCATATACATAACATTCATTTACAGTGTATACATATCATTCATTAGACATATATTTATGGATATGTGAGAGTGTTAGCTAGGGTAAGGAGACAACAAGCCTGTCACTCATACCCATTTAACAAAAATAGCTAGTGGATTCCTAGCCCACATATCCTAATACATATATGCCCTTATCCTATACATCGAAACTATTCTCCTGTTCCTTTTACCAAAATATCACAAGGATTCAAGGTATGGGGCATACCAAAACTTTCCTAGAACGTTACATCCTCAAGGTGTGGGAGGAACTTTCTATATATACACAACCCACACTTAATGAATAACTGGAAAATACCCTAGGAAGGGTATCTCCACCACTTCCACCTCCACTTCTAGTACTATCTAGAACCTAGGCATCTGATACAAACCACCATTTTTATGAGAATAAATCCCAATAGCATTAATAACCATTTTTCAAAACAGCCAGTTTGTACCACCGTAAACTCATACAGAAATTCTACATTATTTTTCACAAAACAATACATCTATTGGGTGATCCTGTATAACATTTCATTTAACATTCATACTTGTATACATTGCCTAATATATATATTCAGCACATAGTATACATCACATAAACTCATCAAAACATATAGGTAACATAGCATCATTCATATAACTTTCATCATAAAATAAAGAGCAATAAGGAAATAAGAGCACTTCTCATTGGTTTTTGCCACTCATCATACATTGGCTTTTGCCAATCATCATCATATAATTGCATACTAAGAGAAATCTGGAGGGACAACATATGCACCACTCCATATTTTCGCATATGTACTGTGGCAACTCTGCCTGGCAGTCCTCGACTGCATATAACATTGTGTATATTCTGGAGCGTCCTCCAGTGGATCCAAGTACCATAAGGTTCCCAACTCTGGGTCCCACACATTAAGTACATACTGGGGTCCTCAAAACACTATTCATAAACATATATATAGGTGAATCGATGCATACTATAGTTCTGTAAACTCTAAGTATGTGACTTTTCATTTACTTTGGCCATTAAGTTACTAACTTACAATTTACAACTATCACGATAATCGCGGAATGTCCAATCACTATCCTATACCAGTAATCAGTCATTCAAATATAAACCTATCTACCACAAATACATATATTAAGAATACAATTTTCATTTCTCTTATGCATTCTTGCTCTTTCCTTTTAACTTTCATCACTTTCATGCTCTTTCTTGTTCACATTCAAAGTATATGTTACCTTGCTTAAAATTTGAGTTTAATCTCCAGTTTGGATTTAGTTTTTGGGCTAGATATCATTCAAATACATCATTAAGTTCATCTTTTCATCACAAAAGGTGGCAGTCTACTGGTATTACGCTGAAATTCGACTGATTGCATTCTGTCTAATTTTTCAAAATTCCAAACAGAGAGCTGCCAGTTGGCTAATAAGTGCCGGTAGTCGACTGCTAGCTTACTGTTGGGCCCAACAGTCGACTGCTGGGTCGGGGTAGTCGGCTGCTCTGTTATTGGGCATTTTCTAGAAAAATGACGAACGTAGCAGTCGACTTCTAGGTGCCCAGCAATCGAATGCTAGCATTCTGTATACGATTCTGGGCATCTCAAGAGCATGACAGTCGACTACTGCACCGGGGCAATCGGCTGCTGCGTCTTGCTCTGTTTTGTAAATTGTCATTGACCCAAAATTTCAATCCAAAAACTTGTTTCTAAATCCATTTTGAAATTGATGAACTCAAGATAAACTCCTTAACAACATTTAACACAAGAAAATAGTCCAAAACATCATGTAATTTTTTCCAAATATGAGATTAAAACTCATTTTCGTTCAAACTAAAAAACCCATTTTTCAGAAATCATTTTAAGCATGCACAAGTATTTTCAATCGGTTAAAAACACCCAATAGTGATTAAAAATAATAAGCATGTAGTTTTCAATCCCTTTTTCTTTCAAACAAGTTCAATTTTGCAAATTTTAGTAATATGAACAGTAAACTCCGAAATAAAGGGATTGGGTTATTATGCTACCTTTTTGCTAGTTTTTAATCAGTGATTGTTGATTGGGAAGTGTCCTAGAGTGATTTCCTAGCTCCTAAAATGCTTAAATCCAAGCAACAAAGTTGTTTGCTCACAATTCCTTCTCTTTCTCTCTCTAGCTCATCTACTCTCTCTCTCTCTAAAATTCAGACTTTTAGGAAGCAATTGAAGGGTCTGAAGGATTGGCCTATTTGTAGGTAGTCTGGCCCTTTGCAATTTCACTCTTAATTCCCAACCATTCGGTCCAAAATGATAATTCTTCCAACTATATGTTAATTTACCATTTTGTCCTTAGCTCACTGGCGGGAAGCTTTCAAAATTCTATTGCTACAGTAAATCTTTTGGCCAAAATTACAATTTTCATACCTAAATTCTTTCATTTTTCAGTTTAGTCCTTTTCTTCATTCTAGTCAAATTTCTCACTCATTTCTAGTCCACTTCTTACACTTATGCAACTATATGCAAGCTAATATAACATAAATGTAACATACACAAGCAATTAATTAAAATTAACAAACGTCTCTCAAAATTTAGGAGTGGATGTTACAATCGAATTCTACTAGAGATTGAAGTTAAGGTAAGAGAGATACCCTTATTGGGGTATTTTAGGATAATTAAAGAATTATGGGTTATTACAGTGATCAAAATTCCTCCATCACCTCCACCTACCGAAGGAGTAGGATTTCAAGACTAGTGTAGTAAATAGCATATTTTGACATGTTGATAGTAAAGTTGTACATGCCCTTGTAACATTCTCTCTAATTATGATTAAAGAGATGCTTGATAATTTTTAATTTAATGTTTACTGCTTGTTTTTGTTGCATTAATGAATATAGTTGCATTAGTCTAGGGACTAAATTGAAAGGAAATACATGAAGGTTTAGCAAGAGGTGGCTAGGGACTCAATTGAAAAGGGAAAGATAAGTAAGGCCAAGGTTACAAAGTAGCTCAAGGACTAAAATGTAATAACCTAAACTATCCTTAAACCCTAGCTAAACCCTAAACTCCTACACACTTTCACCCACTTGCATTTTAGAGAGAGAAAAGGATGAGTTAGGGCAGGAAAGAAAAGATTTTGCTAAAGTAAGGGCAGATTTAAGGCTGAAAATTAGTCCTATAATAAAAGGATAGTCTTCTTGACACATTCTATACACACATTTGGAGTTAAACCTACATTCTGTATTCTTTTCTATTTTTATGGGATGTTGTGTTGCTAAATGTATACTCATGTATGTGCTTGTTATGGATTGGAAGGGTTGGTTTATGTTCATCTAGATAGATAAACTACTTTTTCTTGAATATACCATGTTTGAGCTAATGGATGAAAAATGTTTAATGGGAAGTAAAGTTAGTTATATGAAAATTAAGCTCATGTGTTTAGAATTGAAAATGGAATGCATTATGTACTGGGTACTATCAAAATTATGTTTTCTGAACTACACCGGAACATAACATCCGGCTGCTAAGTATGGGGCAATCGACTGTCGTGCTCCTGGAAAACCCAAAAGTGTAGAAAAAGGCTTAGTAGACGACTGGCAAATCCCTAGCAGTCGACTGTCAAGCCCAAGTTTGCACTAAGTAGTAGACTGGTCATCCTCACACGTGCTCTTATTTTTGCCTAGGATGCATTCCATCAAGCAATCAGTCAGCTGGCAGCCGACTGCTAGCTTACTGTCTGGCACACGAGGAATACAAAGAGCCACCAGTCGACTACTAGCCCTCCAATAGCCGACCGGCAGCCCTCTAGCTTGTGAAATGAGGTTTTTAATGGCAATTAAGGTTAGTAATTCTTCATACTAACCTAATTAAGGGCTCACAACATAGGTAAGCAAGGAAACTAAGAATTTTAGGTGATGAGACCCTTGTGATAGTGAAACAAAGAGAGAGCAAAAAACATAAAAAGGGAAAAAGAAAAGTATTCTCAGTGTATGCCTTAGGGTAGATAGGCTCATGATCGAGTGACCGATTGTCGGTATGGGGCAACCGTTGAGCATTCCACGGTTATGCCATAAATTGGGATGGTTCAACACCCACTTGAACTTAGATGATTTTGGAAACACTGTGATGGTTACAAACTTTAAGTTAGTGTCATCTCCCAAAGGCCATATAAGAAACACATACTTAAAGTTAAGCATAACCATAGGCATGGGCCAATTTACCCTATAGTATATGTAAAGAATAGCGTATTGGGAGTGTGATCCACCTTGAAGGAATGGTGGTGATTCTATAATACTATGATCTACCCAAAAGCGAAGAGGAAATGATCTGAGTAGAGTTAACGATGATCCCATGAGTTTATACAAGCCCCGTTTGGGATGAAAGGAATGATTCTCGCCAGTCAAGGATGATCTGTCAGAAAGGGGCAGGGACCATTAAGGTACTTGGATCCACTGGGGGATTCCTCAGAATGTACAAAGGTTAAGGCATGGCTAGATAGTCATGCGCTCATTCATATAGACAGTGATGCGTAGAGTTATTGTTGGAAAACTATCCCAATTACTCTTAGGGTGTTTTATGTACTGCTCATATGTTATGAAAGTGAAATGATGGTATGTTTACTATCACACATATGTTTTATATGAAAGTGATGATGAGATTGATGATGAATGCACTTCCCATGTTTTAAAGATAATATGTTTGATGAATATACATATGTATGAGTACATAACATGATTAAATGCTACATGCAGTACATCCTAATAGTATGTGATATGTTTAATGAAATAATGTAGAGTTTTCCATGTGAGCATGGTGGTACAAGTCAATGGATTTCATAACAGATTGCATTGCTACTGAGATTCATTTCTCATTTTAGTGTTGGCATGTATCAGATGCGTAGGTCCCCTTAGGCTAGAGAAGAAGGTAAAGTATGAAGAAGTGTCCAATCTGGGCATCTAGACTGTCTATTTTGAATAGCTTAAGTACATGGTAGAATAAAGCTAACTTTCATGATATTTTGAGAAAGGCTAGTGTAGGATTATTTTGTATAGCCTATTCTAACTTATTTGTATAGGAATTAGGCTGGATTAATGAATAAACTAATTGATGGGGTTATGAGTGGCAGGATTGTTGCCTCCATGCCCAATAGTTAATTGACTATATTTAATTAAGAATGCATGTTTATGTATAGTTAATCCAGGTGTATTCTATATATATTTATTCCGCTGCAATGTTGAGAGAACTTGAAAGTATAGACCAACCCAAATGGCATTTAATTAATCAACTTGGTAAAAAGTTTAAAATTTACTTGAGTAGAAGTGATAGTAACACACCAATACACATATATTATAACTATTAATAACTAAAAGGAACCATAGGCTAATGGGGGTGTTACAGCCATAATATCCTAACCACTTTATTATGTTCTTTTAAAAGCGTCTGAATGTTTATTTTTGATGTACGAGAAAGGAAGGCATATATGTATTTAAGATATGTGAGAAGAATATCCATTAGTAGAATTTTTGAGAGGGGTATGAGTGGAAAGACTGTTGTCTCCTTACCCTAATTAGCCTTACATATCTATAGGTACATGTCTTGTGTAAATAAATTATGATTATTATAAAAAAAATTATGTTTGTGTATGTATGTGAAAATATTTACAAATATTGTTATTTCATTTATTTTCATAGTGTTACCTGTGAGAACCCAAGTGTTGAAACCCAAACTAATGGCACTTAATTATTTAACTTGGCAAAAGTTAAAATTTTACTCGGATAGAGGTAGTAGTAACTCACCAATCTTATAATATATTATATTATATTACCTAAATAAATAAAAGGAACTATAGGATTAGGAGTGTTACACTGAGTTGGTATTAGAGCATAGTTACCTAGGTTAGAAGGGTAGAATTCCTCAAAGTAGGGACTAATTCAAGTTAGTTAACTAAAATTGGGTAGTTGACTAGATTTTATTGTATTAATTTAAGGAATGGAGTGCTAGGTTTAGGTAGAAAGTATTTCCTATTGGTTCCATATATCTTCTTATAAATATTATGTTATTAAGACTGATCACCTCGATAATATTTATTTTGTAGAGTGAAATATGACCTTACCTAGAAGGAATACTGGAAAGGAGAAGGAGAATGAGGCTAGCATAACAAGAGTAATGTAGGCTATAATGGTAATAGCTAAGACTATAAGGGAGCAGGATGTTGCTATAACACAAGTACTCAGGAAATTCTAGGAGACTGGAAACAATAATCATTCTAACCCTAACCCTAATGAAGGACAAGTGGCTAACCTAATTTATCATGGCTAGTCAAAATTTCAGAAAGCTAAACCTCCTTCCTTTAAAGGTGAGTTTGACCCAAAGGTAGCCAAGGAATAGTTAAGGGAAATAGAGAAGTCGTTTGTAGTTTCTTGGGATGACAGATGGCTAGAATATACTATTTTTCACTTATATACTAGTGGGAGAAGTAGAGCATTAGTGGAAAGGAGCAAAGAGTTAATGGAGGCTCAGTGAGTCCAGATTACCTAGGATTCATTTAAAGAAGTGTTTCTGAAGAAGTATTTTCCTTAAAATGTGAGGAATGAAAAAGAAATAGAATTCATGCAGATCAAGCAGGGTAACATGACATTTGACAAGTATCTTGCTAAGTTTGAGAAGTTGTCTAAATTCTCTTCTTACTTGAAGCTTAAACTAGATGAGGCATAGAAGGCTATGTATTTAGAACCTAAGGTGAGGCCAGAGTTGAAAAGTGCTATAGCTCTATTAGAGATTAGGAATTATGCCACATCAGCGAATAAGTGTCGCATAGTTGCCAAAAATCTGGTAGAGATTGAGAAAGAGCAACAGAGAATAAATTTCCTCAAGAAAAATTAACTTGGACCTTTCAGAAGGAGAGCAGGTTTTGACTTCTTTAGCCTACTTGAATTATCCAATCACTATTGAAAATAAGCCTTTGTCATTAACCTTATCTATTTGCCATTAATTGATTTGGATGTTGGGATGAGCTAGTTTTTTTTTGTAAACAATGTAATCTTATATTATTCAAAAAAATCTGTGACTTCTATAGATACCATACCTGTGATATCCTTGTAGTTAATGATTTCTTAGATGTCTTTCCAGAAGAAATCTTAAGTCTTCTACCTGAGAGGGGAGTAGAATTCATTATAGAGTTAGTTCTTGGAACGAGACTAATCTCTATAGCACCCTATAGGATGTCCCTCTTAGAGTTAATGGAGTTGAAGGTGCAAATAGAGGACCTCTTAGAGAAACAATTTGTGAGGCCTAGTGTTTCCCTATGGGGAGCACCAGTGTTACTTGTGATGAAGAAAGATGGAAGCTTTAGGTTGTGTATAGACTATAGACAATTGAACAAGGTGAAAATGAAAAATAAGTACCCTCTCCCTAGGATTGATGATTTGTTAGATCAACTAAGAGGAGCTACTATCTTTTTCAAGATTAATTTGAGGTTGAGGTACTATCAAATCAGAGTTAGAGTGGAAGATATGCCTAAGACTGCCTTTATACCTAAGTATGAGCTTTATGAATTTTTGGTAATCTCATTTGGACTGACAAATGCTCAAGATATTTTTATAAATTACATGAATCGTATCTTTAAACCTTACTTTGATCAGTTCGTGGTAGTATTTATTGATGACATTCTTGTATATTTTAAAAGTAGGGAAGAGCATGAACAACATCTTAGGATTATGCTATAGTTGCTTAGGAAAAAGCAACTGTATGCCAAACTTGAGAAGTGTGAGTTCTGGTTAGAAGAAATGAAGTTCTTAGGGCATGTGATTACAAAAGATGGGATAGCAGTAGATCCAAGTAAGATAGAAGTGGTAGTTGAATGGGAAAGACCTACCATAGTGACCGAAATTCATAGTTTTCTCAAATTAGCAGGTTACTATAGGAGATTTATTCAAGGATTTTTACAGATCGCGTTGCCTTTAACTAGGTTGACCCAAAAAGATGTTCCATTTGTGTCAGATTCCAAATGTGAACATATTTTCCAAACCTTGAAAGAGAAACTAACAACCACACTTGTCTTAATTATTCTTGATCCCTTAGAAAGCTTTGAAGTGTATTGTGATGCATCCAAGAAAGGCCTGAAGTATGTCTTGATGCAGGATAAGAAAGTGGTAGCCTACGCCTCTAGATAATTGAGACCTCATGAAGAAAATTATCCTACTCATGATCTAGAATTAGCAGCTATAGTGTTTTCCTTGAAACTTTAGAGACATTATCTCTATGGATCTAGATTTGAGATATTTAATGACCATAAAAGTCTTAAATATCTCTTCAATCAGAAGGAGTTGAACATGAGATAGAGAAGATGGATGGAATTTATTAAGGATTATGACTTTAAGCTAAAATACCATCCAGGAAAAGAAAATATAGTGGCAGATGCATTAAGTAAGAAATCCCTCTATGTAACTCAGTTGATGGTAAATAAGATGAACTTAATTGAGAAGTTTAGGAATTTGAGTTTGTCCACTCTGTTATTGCCAAATAGGATATACCTGAGTGAAATAAGAATTGAAAATAATCTTAGAACTCAGATTCTAAAAGCCCAAGGAGAAGATGAATTCTTGAAGTCCTTAAAGGATCCAAAGGAATTCAAGAAAGAAGCTGATGGAGTAGTAACCTTTTAGGGTAGGATATATGTCCCAAAATTAGGAGAATTGAGGGACCAAATTTTAGAGGAAGCCCATAAGAGCAACTATACTATTCATCCTGGTACCACTAAGATGTACCAAGATTTGAAAGAAAATCTTTGGTGTCTAGGTATGAAAAAGTCCATAGTTCAGTATGTTGCTAGATGATTAGAGTGACAATGGGTGAAGATTGAACATCAGAAACATGTAGGATTATTGAAACCTCTAAAAATCCCTGAATGGAAATGGGATAAGATTTCTATGGACTTTGTGGTTGGCTTACCTAGAACTCAGTTAGGAAATTATGCAATTTGGGTGATAGTAGATCAATTAGCTAAGTCTGCATATTTCCTACCCATTAAGATAAATTTCTCTTTGGATAAGTTATTCTAATTGTACATTCAGGAAAAAGTGAGACTTCACAAAGTATCCACTAGTATTGTGTTAGATAGAGAACTTAGATTTACTTCTAGATTTTGGAAAGCTTTGTAAGAGGCTTGATACCAAACTTAGTACTAAACTTAATCTCAATAATGCTTATCATCCACAAATTGATGGGAAGACTAAAAGAACCATACAGACTCAAGAAGATATGCTTAGGGCCTATGCTTTAGAACAAAAAGGGAGCTGTGATAAGAATTTTTCTTTAGTGGAGTTTTCCTATAATAATAATTTCTACTTTAGTATAGGAATGGCTCCTTATTAAGCCCTTTATAGGAGGAAGTGTAGATCACCTTTATATTGGTCTGAAATGGGAGAAAGACAATTGTTAGGGGCCAAATTAGTGCAAAAAACTACAAATCAAATAAAAATGATCAAGGAAAAGATGGATAAGGCCCAAGATAGGTAAAAGAGTTATGCTAATAAGAGAAGAAGACCACTAGAATTTGATGAAGGAAACTATGTCTTCCTTAGAGTATCCCCAATTACTAGTATTGGTAGAGCTATTAAGTCAAGAAAACTAAATCCTAAATACATTAGACCATTTTAAATTCTGAGAAGAATTGGTTCATCCACATACCAAATAGCTTTACCCCCATTTTTATCCAATTTCCATGATATCTTTCATGTTTCACCACTTTGAAAGTATATTCTAGATCCTTCTCATATTCTTGATGCCAATACAATATAGTTAAAAGATAATTTGACTTATTATCTGAAACCTTTAAGAATAATTGATATTGAAGTCAAGCAATTAAGGAATAAGACTATTCCACTAGTGAATGTGTTGTGGGACTAGTCATCGTTGTAACGACCCCCTTATCCTACTATACCTATCTCAGAGTATATATTAGCGAAAGCATAAGAATATATTGAATAAATTTTTCCATTTTCCATGTTAGGGAACGTCAGAAGGCCGCTACTGGTTAAGTGTAACCCAAATAGACCTTCCTCACATTCCATTCAAATTCCACTCAACCACCTATCTTGTGCAGAAATTATAATATCATAATATATTACAACACATTACTCTGGAATATAAAATTCTAACAGCCATTCAGAAACAATTGAGATATTCTATTACCATAAAAATAAATTCATATATATATATACAACCATAATTTATCAGCTTCATTGTACGATTTCTTAAACCAAGACATATACAATACATTAACCTACTACAATTTCAATCCAACACTATGCAGATCCTTTGGCATTGCCTGGTAGCCTTAGCATCCACTCTTCTGTCTAGCTATCTTTTAAGCATCCCCTGTTCCTGATCATTTAAGCAAACAACTTTATGAGATTTAAAGATCCCAGTAAAAGAAATTTACAAATAGATACTTTCAAAAATAGTTGTTAGCTTAGTTGTGACTAAGCAGAAAAAACATTTTCCCTAAAATCAATTCAGAAAATAAGTGAATTACTGAATACTTTAACTAAAATGAATACAGGAAATCAATGCAAAACATACAGGGAGTATAACATCTCAAGTTTGAAAATTTATACAGAAATCATGCCTGAAAAATCTCATACATTAATTTATCACACATCTTATGTGATTAATCATCTCAATTGCATGCCATTTTATCTGAAAACAAAGTTTTGGTTGGGTGTGATTCGTAACACCAATCACCCAAAAATATGCCCTATTTTGCGAGGGTGATCCGTAACACCAATCACCCACTCAAGGACAGGCGAGAGATAACTTCTAGGGCATCCCTCGACATTGCACACTACTAGTGTCATCCTCATACAGTCTATATAGCAATACATACACATAGTCGACTAATACTCAAGGTTATAGGATACTATACTTAAACCACAACTTCACCCCGTATAGGCTATCTACCCTTTACTCCTTAAGCCTTCCATAGGGTTGTCCTAGTTTAATGCATAATTCCCAACAAATGCAT
This sequence comes from Senna siamea, assembly GCA_031216115.1. NCBI lineage: Eukaryota > Viridiplantae > Streptophyta > Magnoliopsida > Fabales > Fabaceae > Senna > Senna siamea. The sequence goes on along the minus strand of CM062363.1, from coordinate 19,147,546 downwards.
AAGGAATATTCAATGGCCATCTCATACTAACTACTGAATATCCACCTTAAGCTAGTCCGTCACTATGGTATATAAACCAATAGCTAAACTAGCAAACATGCAAAGATCATCACAGGCAAGTCTTTTCTATACTTAAAAAATATAAATCAAATAATCATGTTTAGCAATCATTCCCAGTCAATTTACAAATCATACTTATTAAATACCACTTCACAATCATTAATAAGAGTCAAGGGGATGTAGATTACTCTACCTTTACCGTTTGCTCCTCTTTTGATCAGGGTTTTCCTCCATTATCTCAAGGTTATCTTCAAATTTCATTTCTTGAGGCAATAGGTAAGGTTCATATTCTAACTTTCCTCAATTATACATTTATGCAAATCTTATCTTAAGTTTTCACTAAGGTTTTCCCTAAATTCCTACTATTTCTTTAGATTTCTATCACTCTTCTCATGTAATTCCCCTTTAAAATGATGTGTGAACCTTATTCAAATAAAATCCAAGGATTTCTAAGCTCAAATCATGTTTAAAAATTATTTCCTTGCATCAAGGGAGCTACCAGTCAGATTATTGCTCTCTAGAAAGCAGTATTTCGCCAAACAAGGACCCGACAGTCGATAGGTGTGCGCCTAGCAGTCGACTAACACACCTCTTTGTGTGATTCTAGGCTTCACAGTGGCTTAACAGTCAATTGGTGCCTATCTAGCAGTCGACTGCTAAGGTGCTGTGTACAATTCTGAGTTTTACAGTGGCTCGACAATCGACAGGTGCCTACCTGGTAGTCGACTGCTAAGCTGCTGTATGCATTTCTGGGTTTATGAAGAACACGATGGTCGACTGGTGCATGCTGGCAGTCGACTGTTTTGTTCTTTGACAGTTTAGAAATGCAAATTTTTCAACAAATGCAGCCTAGATTACCGGTCCATAACATATATAAATTACATAAGCTTAGTCCCTACATATTTCTAAGAAAAACCTATAAATTTCTAGGTTCAAAACATCACTCACATAAGAGAATCTATATGCAAACTGAGTGGAAGAAAAACCTAACTCAGAAATTTTGATTTAAGCTTTATAATCTCTAAATGGAAGCAAATAATCTCAGCATCTTAGTTTAGAAACCTATTTCTACTTCACGCAAATATCTAAATCAATTCATCCAATCCCAAATCTCAGAAAAATTTGAAATGCCCTAAGTTTTTCCTATTTTTGTTTTCTCCTAGATTTTGACAGATTTAGGTGTCCTCATTACAGAAAATCTAGCTAGATGATGTTTGAAAAGCTAAATAAGCTATAGTTGAGGAATTTCCTACCTCAAATCTGAGTTTCAAAGCTTCAATTTTGCTTTCCTTCTCTTTTCCTTTTCCTTTCTCGGTCTTCTCTCCTCTTCCTCTCCTTATTGAATGCTTGGTGCCTTCTTTTGGCACCAGGAAAGCCTATGTGCATATATAGGAGGAGAGGGTGAAATAGCTAAACTTTAGGGACCTCTTGGCAAAATAAGAAAGTTGCATTTTACTTTCTCTTGTTATAACCTCTATTTCCTTTGAATCCTCATTCGACATTTCAAAATTATCATCATTATTAAAATTTCCAAGGGATTGGGCATTACAGTTGCCATTAGAAGTCACGTGGGAGAAGGAAGAAGATATGAGGAAAACTTACCTAGAAATATTTAAATATGCACGTTTTAATTTTAAGGATGAAATTATATTAAAGGAAGGGAGAAATGTAACATCTACTCCTTCTATTCATGAGAGATGTTTGCTAGTTATTAAATAAGTTATTTTTTTATGTATGTTGCATTAAATGGCATGTAGTTGCATTAGAGTGAGGGATTAAATTGAAAAGAAAATAATAGGGACTTGAATGAATAGAAAAAGGTTCAGTTGGGGAAGTTATGTAGCTTCCATGAGTCTAGGGATAGAAATGTAATTCTAGCTAAAAGTCTTGTTACTATAGCTAACAATTTTTTGAAATTTCCTACCAAGATTTTAAGGGCAAAATGGTAATTCTTCATATGGTTGGGGAAGTTGCTAATTGAGACCAGATGATTAAAACTCGACCTTGATATCAGATAAGGTTTGTAGTTTATCCAACCACCTAGACCACCTATGAATAAATGCCAACACTAGAACCCACCATTTTCACCCTAACTTCAGACCTTTGTAGAGAGAGAAGGAGGAGTTAGAGAGAGAAATTGAGAAGAAAGAGGATCATAGGGAGAAGTTTGACATTCTAGGGGCAAGGATAACATACCAAGGAGTCTTCAAACAAAGATTTACATGTTTTGAACAATCAAAAATGTAGCAAATAGTCTAATCCTCTCATTTTTGAAAGTTTTGACTTATTTTCTAAAAATGGTGATTTTAGTGCTGTTTGATTAAGAGAGGAATTTAAACCTACATTCTTTGTGTTTTTAACTTCTATTGGGTACTTTATGAAGATTATATGTACTTAGAATTGCCTGTTTCAGATTCTGTAAAGTGGGTTATACTATTTACCATGGTTGACTTGAGGTTGAATCCATTGAAATAGATGATTTTGAGCATATATGTGAGTTTTAATGCAAGATAAATGATGATATGGTATTAGAAACTAATCTCATGCTTTTTCTAGACTTGAAAAGGGGTAAATTATGGATTTTATAGCATTACATAGTAGCAAAACTGTAGTACAAGATCCTATAAGTCAACTACCATGTTCCTTAGCTTTATATTTTCCAAAAAATGCAAGTAGTAGCCAACTGCCAGCTCTCGACAGCTAACTGTCAGGTCTCCAACAATCAATTATCAACTTACAAAAGCATAATAGTTGACTGCCATGTGGCTACAAGTCGACTGGTAGCTCTCTGTTAGGCAATAATCGACTAATATTGTTCTGGCAACTGACTTGTAGCATCTTTTTTGTGTTTTTCTTGACTTTATTTCTACAAGTCAACTGCTATGAGGTGTAAGTTGACTGGTAGGTGTAAAAATAGGGTTTTTCATGAAGAAAGTGTTTTGAAAGAGCCACCTATCCTTTCAAATGAAATCTCAAAAGTTTAGAATAAGTTATGGAGTCTAAGTTTCCATTTTATTAAAGGATATGCTCAGTGGAATCAACAATTATGTCATTACATGAGAAAGTATGATTTTGAGTAACATGTAACACAAGGTTGAAAAGAAAGAGAGGAAAAAGTAAAAGAAAAAAGAGCAAAGTATTCTAAGTGTATGTCATAGTGATAGATAGGCTCATAGTTAAGTGACCGACTATCAATATAGGATGGTCGTTAGACATTCCATGGTTGAACCATAAATTTATGATGGTAAAACATTCACTCAATCATAAAGGATTTCAAAAACATTGTGATAGTTGCAAATTCTAAATTAGTAAACTCTTTTATGGTTAATAAAAGGAATCACATACTTAGGCTTAAGCATAACCATAGCATGAGCCGATTTACCCTAGAATATACGCTCGAGAATAACATGCTGGAATTTGATCCATCAGCGAGGATGGTGATTTTGCAGCCTCATGATCCGCAATGGCAGAGTAGGCGTGATCTGTCAGAGTTGGCAGTGATCTCATGAGTTATACTAGTCCCTTTGTGAAACGAAAGGGAAATGAGGTATGGAAAGGGATATCAATTTCACTGGTTATAGGATGATTTATTAGAGTTGGTAGGGACCAATGAGCAAGTGTAGGATGATCTGTCAAAGAAGACAAGGACTACATTATACTTAGGATCCACTGAGGGATGCTCCAGATAGTACAGGTCAGACATTGGGTTACTAGATGGTTTAGGACCACGAGACTTGACTCGAAACACACTCATATGTTAGTAGATCATGTAGAGCTATTCGTTTAGAATATTGCATTCCCCCAAACTAGAACAAAACCCTGAAATATATCTTCCTTTGTTGTCTCTCACGATACCTCCATAACTCGCAAGAACTTTCATGCCATCCCTAGACCCATCTATATTAAGTTTAACCCAACCCTTCGAAGGAAAACTCCGGCTAATCAATCTTTCTTTGGAGGATGAAGCGCCCAAGAGCTTTCTTGTCTATACAAAAGATTCCTTTATGTTCTTTATTAGTCTTTTAACGATAATCATCTTTTCATCTCCCCATATATCAATCTTATTAAAGATATTATTATTCTTCCATTTCCACGCTAACCAGACTATGACCCCATTATCCACTCCCAATTCTTTCAATCTTAGTGCCTCCTTTCAAGGATAGGAATAACTAGTCACTAAGACCCATAGAGAAAAAATAATGTTATTCACTTAATTTAACAAGATTCCTCTAGATCGGCTTAATCGCTTCACAGTCTCGAGCAACATGGATGATACTCTCCTCTCCTTTCTTACAATTTGCACACCCACTATCATTAGACATACCCTTTCTATTCCTTTGTTCATTAGTTAGGAATCTCCCTTTTCCACATAACAAAAATATCTTGATCTTTTAAGGACCCTCCCACTTCAAAATTATATCCCATAGACCTTGGTTATGATTCCATTCCTCCTTCATTTCCTAGGTCTTAAACTTGTCTGGAATCTGGGCTTTAAGCGTGTGGAGGTTAAATTTCATTTTTTAAATGTCGTGAAACTTTACACGAGGGAGTGGGTAAAAGGCATTATTTTGTTGTCTTGGTGGAATGCATTAGAGGATGTTTGAAGAGATATTGGCAAGTTTCCTTGAATTATATTTGTAGAGAAGGGAATAAAGGAGCATATGCGATCATGAAGATGAAACTCAAATACAATGGAGGTGCTAGAGTTTTCGAACGGTCATTTGGAGAGACTTGACAAATTCTTAAAGATGATAGTGTGGCAAAAGGATCCTCGGCTGTCCATTATTCATGTTATCCTTGGCTATCAAGTAAAACAATGTCATTTTCACCCTTTTTTCTAAAAATCCCAACTCGAAATGCACTATTTTGGATAGAGAAAAATGGTGCATTTTGAAGCTCTTTTTTTTTTATTCTCAAAAGGACTAAAGATGATGTCGCCATTCAAGTGTGAGAAGGGAAAACCTTTATGTAGTTGTTGCGATTCTGTCGCTGTTAGTTTGTCTCCTTGTCACATCGGGGAAGGTTGTCGATCTTCAATGTGTCCCAGCTTCATCTAGCCTCCATCCCATTTTTGTTGAAACAAGGTATGCATTTCATCTTCCCTTTAATTTTCTTTTCATGTCCATCCATTTGCCGCATTCTTCCTAAATCGAAGAGTGAAGGATACACTATTCATATACTTTTTCCCCTTTTCCCTCTATTCCATTTGTGACTAATGGGTAGCCGAGGATTCGGTCGCCTTTTACTGAGATTAAGTTACTAAGTTCAGCTTATTCACAATGAAATTTAGCGTCATTTTAATGAATTGTTACACTAGCATAAATAGATATGTAAAGGATAGATAAACAAAGCACTAGAATATGTTATAGTTCATAAATTTTTTTGTTAGTTCATCTTTATCTCCGTTAGTTATCATTACGAGTCTAAATTTACTCCTTCCACTTTTGGGATATTTATATTGTCTATGTACAGTTATTTGCAAGTATATTTAGTGTGAAGGATTTGGGTTTGACTGAAACATCCATAAATTCAAATAAAGTAATTTTATACCTTCACTAGTATTCAATGTGATATTGAACAGGAGAAGATAAGAGTTATTGGATTCTCCATTAAAATGTATTCTGTTGTGTGTGCGTGTGTGTGTGTGTGTGTTTTCAATGTTAACCAAAATATTTTTTTGTAGTCAAGAGTTCTTTTTTCCCTCTCCAAAATATTTTAGTGGACTAGGCCTAGTAGTGCATATTGCAAGGAAAATGGAGGAATTCTTGATCATCTTCTAATTTATTGTTTCTTGTTTGCTACATTTGGCCTCTATTTTGCTTCATATACATTGTGGGATGAAATCACTGCAATATGGTTTATTTAGAATAATGTTTCTTTCAAAGATGAAGAGGTATTTCCTTATCCACTTTTAAAAGTGTTCCATGCTTCTTCTTGTTAGTCTCTTAGATTCTATTAATATTTTATCAAGTTATTTCCCAAGTTTTTTATTGTATGTCTTGGTGCACATAGGTTATGCTCCATCGACATCTCTCGTTGATTTTTAATTATGATGTACACATGACAAGACTTTGGCATAACATAATGTTTGAAATTGATTTACCTGGGTAGTATTTTAAAGCCAACAATACTTAACATAATTTTAATTTTGTTCATATACATATATTACATATCTTTTTTTCCACTGACTTTTAGTCTTATTTTTTGTAGCTTCAAATTGATTGTGAAAATAAATACTATTGTTATTAATAATTATTGCAAAATTGATATTGTCAATTGACTCAATTCTCAATTGTAGATAGATGGGTAAGTTTCTAGATTGTCAATTTTAGGGTTTTTCCACCTAAATTAGGATGGTGTGAAGTGTATGTATAAGTCTAATTGTCTAATTGTTAAAACATTTCCTTATCCATCATTTGTTTTAGCCTAAACTAATGGATCTTTAGTTACTTGTATCTGAGTAAATTGGTTACACAACTTAGAGCTTTAGGTGCAGTTGTGAGGCTTGTACTTGATCAGGTGAGGTTTGTTTCTTCATTGCACAACCCACCATTTGTCTTCACTTTGCATTAATCATTTATTACTTTACTTCCTACAAACTATGATTTTAAATGTGGTTAAATATGAATGTAGTTCTTATTTTCTCCTGCATTCATTGGAGTTTTTTTTGCTACATTGGTGACACTAAAGGGAAAGTCATCACTAGTTGTACCAAAGCTTCAACAAGTGATTTTACTGTCGTATCAATTCTAACTTTGTAAATTATTTTATTCTAAGAGTGTGGTATTTAATTGTTGTTAACTTGAATAATGAATAGTATATATGTATGCAGAATTTTTGTATTTGTGGAGTGGTTTTCATCTACTCTAGCAAACTAGCAATTATGGATACATTTTTAATTTCTCAATTTTAGATTTTTCCACAACAATTCCAGGTTATATTAATAATGGTGTTCTAATGTTTTTTAAAAGCTTTCATAATAGGAATCTTATGGTGGCCTGTCTAAGAATATATAAAAGCTATACATGGTATTTTTTACTTGTTGGATTACAGAAGGGAATAAAAATAGATGAGGAAAATAGCTTTCATTATATTTCCTTCTTCATCTTGCCTTGTTTAGTGTTGTGGTCTTTAAGGTGCATCTTGGTGGTTTTTTGTTTTCATAAGTCATAACAATATATTAATTGCAATAGACATCTCATAAGCACGTTTATGTTTGTAATTGTAGATTTGACATAGTACTTAGCCAAGTCGCCTGTCAACAATAATTCTTGGGGATGGAAGAATTGTTGTTAACAAGTAATTTGGCTTGGCCCCATGTCATCAAAGTTTGTTATACTGGGACTAACTTGCTGCCATTTCACTACACCTTTAGAGCTATCTGATACTTGTAATGGGCGTCATTGCTGCTTTTTTCTACATCCTCTACATTGCTACTATTTTGCTTTGGTTTTTTAGATGTTTTGCAGCTATGTTGTGACTACTTTAATGACATTTTGTAACTGTTGTTTTGTTGGTCTTTGGAGCTGTTTTGTAATTTGGGTTTTGGAAGTAGGATGAAAAATGAGATTTTGCAATAAGGATGACATTGTATTTGGGATGACATCATTAATTTTCAATAAAATAGATATTCTTGTCTTTTCCATTGAATTGGTCAAGTACATTACCATTACTTTTGAATTTTTGTTAGGAATACAGGAATGGAAATAAATAAGAGGCACTAAGAAAATAGGAGAACCAAATTGACCATTATATTCATGCTAAAATACAAAGAAATTATTCATAAGCATATGAGAATTATCCATTGCTCATTTACAAATTTGAACATTATGACAAAATAAGAGTGTTATTTACAAATTCATGTTAAAAGGTTAACCAATTACAAATATGCCAAAAGTAAGGAAAATTCATCATAACTTCTCGAAACCAAACTCTAGTCCTACAAAAGAAGTCATCCATTCAAGTGGTTTCTATGTAGATAAAATCAAAAAATAATAAGTGATCACCACATAAAGTATCACATATAAGTTAATTGACGGCTATTAACAATTTTATCATTAACATCTTGTAAAACTAAATTGGTTGTCATCTCTACATAAGTTCTCACATTGTGCTTAACTAAAAGTTTCAGCGTCCTATAAGAAAAGTGGATGCACGTTAAATTTGTTTTCAAATAATTGATATAAACAAATTAGATATACGTATCATGGATTGTTCACTTTGTGAACATGTGACGATTGGTTGTGACATGGACTTCAAAGCCTTTCTCTTTGGACGTTCTAGCTCAACCCAATTATTTAGACACTACTTTCTTTTATACTCAAGTCATTTGTTAATACCATATGGTTGTGATGTACCGGTTGTTTGAGTCACGTCAGTTAGTTGGGACACATCATTTGTCACTAGTGTCTTTCTTAATCGAAGTGTCATGACTTTTCTGGTCACTTCATCCATAACTTTACAAATGATGAAGACTTCTTCTACACAACCCCACACTTCAATAGCTAGCTTCAAAAAGCTTTAACACAATTCTTTATATCGAAGTATGCAGCGCAATTTTCGGTCTTCTACAACTTCCTTCCCTTGGACATCATAAATGACACTGGTTCTAGCCTTCTTTGTCCACTTTTTCAAGATGTACTTCTTGGGAAGCCTTTTCACATTATTGAGGTCAAACACTTTTAGAACATGTCAGCACAATATGCCAAAAGTTTCAAACCTCCTACAACTGCATAAACTTGACTTCTCTTGAGTATAAAACAAAACTGTCTATTCCCCTTCATAGTCAATCATGTCAATGACATATTCAAACAAAGGATAGCTTTCCTTTTTTTGTTTTACACAATAGGCCTCTTTTAAGTCAAATTGATCTTGAAATATATCGAACATTGTAGGAGTGTACTCTTCTGCAAGCTGTTTTAACATGAGTGAGCTTACACATTTCAATCCTGGCACCTTCTATCTTGCTTCAAATTCATACTTTAATTCATTGTACCTTTTATCTTCCATAACACGCTCAAAGTGCGTAAAGAACTGAAGGATATCAATGTCGGGATTCAAGCACCTTTTTACATCTATATTCAAACTCTCACTGATCTGTGTGCTTTGCATGCCTAATGTCAAAACTTTCTTTATAAAATACGATTCCTATTTTTCCTTCTATGCATAGAACGAAGTTATCTATGTAGTTTCATGGACATTGTACTCTAAGCGTAATCAACTCCAAGCCGTTTCAAACTGTGTCTCATCCTCATACTCATACATACACATTTTAAAGTCTCACAAGAAATGAGACCCATGCTTGATCAAGTTGCCTAGGTATTTGATGTCGTTTTGCATCAAATGCCACATGCATAATCTGTGAGTTGTGTCATCCAAGACCTCGCGTAGGGTTTTAGCCATTGCTTAATCTTAATCAGTGAATATGGTTTGAGACTTTTTCTGATCATGTGCCTCCAAGAATGTCTCAAACAATCACTTGAAAGAGTCTGCTATTTCATCGTATAATAATGCAGCCTTAAACAGAACCACTCCTTTATGATGATTAAAGCCTGAAAATAAGGCAAGAGGCCCATGTTCATTGTTGGTGCAGTATGTCGTGTCCAGAGAGATAACCTTACTAAAGTATCCGTAATCTAATATCATTCTTGCATCTACCCAAAATATATTAGTTATCTGCTCATCTGAATCCATCTAATAGGCATGAAAGAATGATGGGTTTTTTGTGGTTTATTTTTGAAAGTAACCCAATAAACACTCAAATTTTCCATACATCAAGCTCTTTTACTGGTGAGTACGAAGATAATTCTTCTTATTCAAACGAGTATACCCAAGATTACTTCATCCCTTAACATGCTTACTCATGAGTGTAAAAGCAGATCTTTATTAGAATCATTTTCCAACACTATTTCATAAGCCTGAACATCAGACACATTATGTTGATAGGCTAACATATGCATTGTCTTGGGGAGATACAGAACATGATTGTGCTCTTCTATTAAATCATGAACTTTAAACTTTCCATTGACAAGAGCCAGAGATATTCTTGCTTTACAGTCAGTTATTGTCTCTGCTCGAGGTTTAACTACTAAATGATTCTTTTTATCTTTTCTTTTCAGCCCTTCTTTGCAACAAGCAAATCTGAACGAAGTAATTATTATTTTATCCTTTTATTTTTATTGATGTATAACTTCTTAATCCCAAATCCCATTTTACTTCTATAATCACACCAAAATTTTCAAACACTCTCCATACTATCAAACTCCATACCTATTTTAGGCCTCCAATCAAGCTCTATAGTAGTATTTTCCCTACAACACAAATGTAAAAATTATATTAGTCAATGAAATTATTAGTTGCCTTAAACACTAAAAACTTACTAAATGACATAAATAATACAAATAAAAGTATTCTACTTAAAACTTGTACTTAACAATAAACACTATAAAATGCACATCAGAAGCAACCTATTGAAATGCACATTTTTAATTATTGTTAATCACATTTTTAATACACATTTGTCTTATAAATAATTATTTTCAATAGCACACATTTTTAGGACACATCAGAAGCATTTTCAATACACATTAAAAGCAACCTATTGAAATGCACATTTTTAATTATTGTCAATAGCTTTTTTAATACACATTTGTCTCATACATAATTATTTTTAATAGCACACATTTTTAATACACATCAAAGGCATTTTCAATACACATCAGAAACAACCTATTGAAATGCACATTTTTAATTATTCTCAATAGCATTTTTAATACATATTTCTTTCATGAATAATTATTTTCAATAACATATTTTTTATGCACATCAAACAAACAGAATCAGTGGAAATGGGAAGCATCAAATAGTAGTTGGAAAATGAAGAAAAATGCAAAAAAAATCCAACAAGAAGCATCAAATAGTAGAAAAACATGAACCATACATTATCAAATGGAGTGGATGAAAATGCAACAACTTTGCTAGATTAAAATGCAAAAAAGTGTCCAAAAACACCAGCTATAGCCGCAACTGAGACTGGAAAAATAGCAGCTACTGAGGACATTTTACAGCAACACACGTGATTTTCAGCCACCAATGTAACATCTACTCCTAATTATTGTATAAGAGATGTTTGTTAATTATTAAATAAATGAATTATTTGTGTATATTGCATTAGACTATATATAGTTGCATTAGACTGCATATAGTTGCATTAGTACAAAAATTGGACTAAATAAGAGCGAGAAATTAACTTGAAATTAGACAAGGATTAAAGTGCAAAGGAAAAAGGTGAAGTATAGAAAGCACAATTTTAGCCAAAAGATTTATTGTAGCTAACAAATTTTTTTGAATTTTTTCGCCAATGGTTCAGGAGCAAAATGGTAATTATGTATATGCCATTTTGAAGATGAATGATCAGAAATTAGGATTAAAGTTGTAATTTTCAGATCACCTATAAATAGGTTAAAATATTATAGGGCTCATTTATATCTGAAACTTCAAAAAATCTAGAGAGAGAAAGAGAAATCAAGTAGAGAGAAAAGGTGAAGAAGAAAGACTCGAATCTCCACTTCCAGGATTTGAATTTAGAAAAGTGATTAAGAAGACATCTAACATAATAATCAGTTTACAAGCAAGGAATTAAGGTAGTAGAACAACCTAATCCCTTTTATTTTGAATTTATTATTCATGTGACTGAATTTCATGATTTTAAAGTTGTCTGAAGAGAAAAAGGGATTAAAACTACATTCTTGATATTTTTAATTGCTATTAGGTGTTTTAAATTGCATGAATATACTTATGCATGCTTAAATCAGATTATGAAAAATGAGTTTTTTCCTATGGACTAAAATAAGGTTAAATCCTAAATTTGAGTGAGATTAAACAGTGTTTTGGGTTATTTTTATGTGAGAGATGATGCTTACATATTGGTTTTGAGTTTATGAATATTAAAATGTGTTTATAAATAAGTTTTTAAGGCTAAAATCAAAGTCAACCATGAGTTAAAAAATAGAGTATAACATAATAGCCGACTGGTGGCTTCTAGCAGTCGACTGTCGTGTTCTTGAGTTGCCCAAAAATGTATCCAAAGCCTTAGCAATCAACTGCCAGCCCTTGGAAGTCAACTGTCATGCTCTTCATTTCCCAGAATTTTACCAAGAACGTAGCAGTCGATTGTCAAGGTCATGGCAATCAACTGGTAACCCTAAGTTTGAAAAAAATGACAGGACTTTGAGGGGAAAGTCAACTGCCAGGTGGTTGTTGTAACAACGGGAAAGATTCGAAAGAATTTTTAAAGAATTTTAAAAGATAAAACTTGATTTTAACCCTAATCCCAATCAAACGAAGCCTGACACGTATTTCGAGGATAATGACTTGACACAGAAGGTCATTTGAAGCCAGAAACTCGATCAAACAGAAAGAAATGTAATCCACGATCGTAAACCAGCGGAAGGAGTTTCGTGCGTCACTTTCGTTGACGGAGGCCAAGACTTTCGCATGGAAATGCGTGCCAACGTCTGGAAGGATGCCGACACCCTAAAAGATCCCCGGGTGGCCTGGGAAAAGTCGGGATCGCCCCTGGAGGCTTTAAATTACGCGAAAGCCCGCCATTTTTCCCATTTCACTCTCTCTCCTCACCACACTCTCTCTCTCTTCTCTCTTTTCTCTCTCCACCTTCCTCCACCGTGAATGGCCACCACAGCCACCGTGGGCCGCCACCAAGGGTACCAACCGACAGCCCTCACTGCCAACAACCACCAAAGAACCAACCCACGCCACCAGCGGCCGGAGACGGGAAAACGCCGTTTTCCTCCATCGCGTGAAATTTCTGACTGATCTTGCCATTGTCCGACGCCGTGGACCCTCCCCGCCCCCACCACCGTGTAGCCCGAGCTGCCAGCTGCCTCCAGTAGCTTGGCGCCGTCGAAAGGAGGCCGGACGCGCCTGGATCGAGGCAAAACGCCGTCCGCCGTGCGAGACTCTTCGTGACTCTTCGTGGCCGGAAAACACCGCCCAAACGGTGCCGAACCGCCGTGCCACCACCGAGCTTACGGGCTTCACGGGCTTCACCGTGGTGTGATTTTCGAGAGAAACCGCACCTCACCGCCGTCTTGCGTGCCGCTGCCGTGCGCCGTGTGTCGCCGTCTTGGAGTTCTGGGCGTGCATCGGCCCGAGATCAGGGACGTAGAATTCCATAATCCGAAACACAGTGGTAAGGTCCGTTTTCCCAAAAACGATGTTATATGATTGAAATGGCTGCCGAACGTAATTAGGCAATTAATTAACCTAGGTAGCGTGTGTAGGGTTTAGGATTGAAAATTGGATGGCGTGGCGAATCTAAATATTCAATTTCATGTCCAGGAATTAATTGGGCTCGGAAACCGAGATTTCATAGAGTCTGATTTGAATTGAAGCGGCAGGAGACCAGGTAGGATAATTTACACTTCAGAACCCTAGAATTGATTTAGTGAATACCTAAGCGATTTAGGCGACTTGTATGGAATTACGTCTTTGCTTTCGATGGGATAAAATTGCATGCCTGTGTCTTTGAAAACCCTAATTGCATGTTAGACACCTTGTTTATCGAGTTTAGATGCCTTTAGGACGGATTTACTTAGGGTTGGGTACTTGATAGCGGTATGGGACGGTAGTTAAGTATTCCTCGTGCAGGAAGCTTTTAAGCGAAACTATTTTTATCAGTTGCTTTGTCTTGAGTTAGGGGTTGCGCGTTAAACCAGGGCGACCCTAAGAAAGGTTTAGGGAGTATAAGGGTGGATAACCTACGGAGAAACGTTGTGATTTAGGCGTGATACCCTAGAACCACGAGGAATAGCCGGCCAGAGTGCATGTGAGTTCGAATAGACTGTATGAGGATGAGAATTGGCTTATGTGCACATGCTAGGGTCGCCCTAGATGTTGATTCTCACCCGGTCCTTGAGTGAGTGTTTGGTGTTACGGATCACACTCACAATATAGGCTTGATTCGGGTGATTGGTGTTACGGATCACACCCAGCGATAAGAGAGGTATTCTCTCTAGACTACGTGCAATTAGAAGATGATTTAGATTCGATTCTGATGGATTTGTAACCAGCGTGGATTGAGATACACAGAGCATGGGATTTCATTTGATTTTTATGGTGATTTTAAAAGAAACAAATTTCTGATTGTGATATATTGCCGCAATTTCCATGTGTTTAAGCGATTTTAAAGATAAGGTATTCCCTTGTTTTATCGATTTTGGGAAGACGATTTCGGTGTTCAGACCATTGAGTATTCAACTAGTTTTTGAATGATATTTAAATTGTAAATTATTCTCTGGGATTCATATCTCATTAGGTTGTGTACTCGGATGAGCGAGGGACGAGGCGGAGCCAGGCGATAGCGAAGCGACTTGAGGATAAACAGAGGATTATTTAGCTTAGGCTTGAATCGTTTGTACATATACTTTGATGACACTGTTAATTATCAGATTTTGTTTCTTGTAACTTGTGTATGGACTAGAAATTTGAATGTATATATGGCGTTTGAGACGGTATGTATGTATTGTAGCGATGAATTAATGTTACGGTGTATGGATTTATATTAGTATGTTTCTTCTTGTTGTTGGACTGGTTGTTACGTTTTAAACAGGTGATTCTGTACTTGGGATATGACCAAATTACAGAGGAAACTCTGCCGAATTTTTGGTAGAACTTACAGCCGTAAACTTATAGATTTGAATTGAAATGTGTATGAATGTATAATGAGACATGTATATCAGTTTTAGATTTCATTCCAGAGTTATTATTGATGATATATGTATGTGTATTTAGTTAGCTGCGTGTGAATCAGGGTTGAACGGAATCTGAATGGATAACGGAGAATCTATTTGGGTTACGCTCAACCAGTAGCGATCCCCTGACGTTTCCACATAGGGAATAAACATTCAGAATGCCACATATGCTTCCGCTAATCAGACGAGCATCGCGTATGACGTATTAGGGGGTCGTTACAGTTGTAAGTCAATTAGCTGCCTTATGTTGTGGAATATGAACTCAATGACTTAGTTTAAAGTATAATTAGCCTAAAAATCCACTCAAACAAGAGATTTAAATTTGAAATGTAGAAGGTAACATAGGGTTTGAAATTAAATGAGAAAGAGCAAGAATCATATGATATTTCAAAAGGAAAGAGCTAGAGAAGTATAAGAGAAATGAGAATTGTATTCCTAGTGTATGTGTTAAGGTAGATAGGTTCATAATTGAATGCATAATTGACGGTATGGGACGGTAATTACATATTCCACAGTTGAATTACTATTGGAATCATAGAATATTTCGAAAACACTGTAATAGTTGTAAATTCTAAATTAGTAAACTTAATGGCCAATTTAAAGGGTCACATACTTAGAATTTCACATAACTATAGTATGAGCAAATTCACCCTAATATATATACTTATGAATAGCATACTGAGATATGAACTATCCAAAAAGGGACAGTGATCTAAGAAAATGAGGACTCTTATTATATGTACTCATATTATGTTGACTCATATTGTGTGGACTCATATCATGTGGACTCTTATAATGGGGACTCTTTGTTACTTGGATCCACTGGAGGATGCTCCAAATAGTACATGAATGTGATACAGTAGTCGAGAACTGCCAATGGGGAAATGCCATAAAAAAGTTATGAGTACATGATTTTAATAAATGAAATTGTTCACTTAGCAATTCTCTTGATTTCTCTTATTATATGATGATTATCATGACTTTTGGCTAATTCCACTAAGAAATGCTCTTATTTCCTTATTGCTCTTTGGGTGAATGTAATCATGTTACCGGTATAATCTAATTATATGTTATGAATATATCCTATGTGATGGATATGGAATAAAGTGTGCATGCATTTGCAAGTATGTTATATGATTATCTTCATGCATGGTAACCCACATAGCTATGATATTTTGTATGATGATGAGAAGAATGTAGTATTTTCGTATGAATACGGTAGTACAAACTAGCGAGTTTATAAACTGGTTGTTATTGCTACTGAGACTTATTCTCATTAAAAATGCTAGTTTGTATCAGATGCTTAGATATCATATGCTATTAGAGATAGAGGTAGAGTATGTAGAAGTACCCTTCTTAAAGTATTTCCCCATAATCAAGGAATTATGGGTATTAGTAGTTGTGGAAGTTCTCTCACCATTATGAATGGATAAGGGATGATATTTTGAATATTTTAGCATTTAGATAGGTATTTTGATATAAGAAAAATATGAAGACATATATGTATAAAGATATGTGAGTAAAAAGAGGGTATGAGTGGCAAGATTGTTGCCTCATTACCTTAGTTAACTAATTTTTTTTAAAATTCACATATTTATAGGTGTATGTCTCGCCAGGTAACTAATCTATATATATAACTAAATATGCATGTGAATGAATATATATATATATTTTAATTTTAATTTTTTTTCTTGCATAACGTATAAGAACCCGAGTGTAGTAACCTAAACTAGTAGCACTTAATTATTTAACTTGGTAAAAAGTTAAAATTTGACTTGGGTAGAGATAGTAGTAATTCACTAATCTTATAATATATTGTATTATATAATTTAAATAACAAAAAGGAACTACAGGATTGGGGGGTTACAACCAACCCAGATGGAAAAATCTAGAATCCAAACGCAGGAAAAAATTGGAATCCAAATGCAACAAATGTTGCTTCTGATCGACGTTACACAAACGCCTTGCACGGGAAGGGAAGAAGAAGCTTTTGTGTTTTGCTGGTTTTTCCATTTTTGCAAAACAATGCATTTTGCATTTCTTAAAATAGCATCGTTTAGAGTGGAAAGAGGGTATTGCTAAATTAATTGTCGAAACGATGCGTTTTAGTCATACTAAAACACACTGTTTTATTTTCTTTTGAAACATTGTCGTTTTGATGTGCGAGTTTCAAAAAAAATTAGTCAAAACGACATCGTCTTGTGTTAGTCAAAACTATGAGTTTCGAGTCGGGACAGTGGCAAAACACATCGTTTTGAGTGTTCCAAAATGACGTCGTTTTGAGTTACAATAGCAAAAAAAAAGAACGTTGAAACATTGTCGTTCGACTAACCCAAAACAGTACATTTCGAGTTCAAAAATTTTGACAAAAAATAGCACTAGACAGTGTCGTTTCGTGCAGACAATCGAAGACAGCGAGATCCTCGAACAACCGAAGATCCGAATGCCGATAGCGTGGGGGTTTGCTTTATTCTCTTAGTGTAGTGTGGTTTTTGTTTGTTTTCCTTTATTTCACCAAAAAAAAACTTTTATATTCTTCCTTCTTTTTTGTTAATAATAAGAAACAAAAATGGGAACAAGGGCCTAGCATGTTAAAAAATTTAACCATCCCTACACGTGACTCTTCTTTCTACACGTTACCCATTTTCCAATTAATAATAATTTTTTATTATTTATTATCTTATGTTCCTGTTGAGAATAAAAAGTGACAGTGAAAAATCTTTTCATTATTGTGCATATCCCATTGTACATTTTTAACTTTCTTTTGCTTATTCACATACATATTACTAAGATAAATAATCTAACCTGTAACTGGAAGAGTGAAACTTGTGCACTATTTAAGGGTTCTATATATAATGTTAAATTTCAATAAGGGGTCCAAGCCAGAAGCTACAACAATTAAAGGTGCGGATTTAGTAAGAGGAAAGTGACACAAATTGCCAAAATCAATATAAAATGGTTCGCTTGAAACAAAAAGATCTGTTAAATTAAATTTTTTACAATTATCTAATTAGTTTAGCTCAATTACATAAAAGGACTAAATTAAGCAAAACCAAACCAATGACCACCCTTAATTACAGACATGTTTATTTAAAAGAATATCAATTTTTTTTAATTCTTTTGTTTTGGAGGGCTACAAAGGAGACAACACATGCCACACAACTTTCTTCCTTTTCATCCTCAATTTGTGGTAACACTAAAAACAAAAGGAGCAAACCATAGTAGAAAAACAGATATATAGGGTGAGGGAAGGAATTAGATATTGTTTTTATGTAACTGATAGGCTTCACCCTTCATGATTGAAATGATCTCTATATCACTCAACTCATAGTCAGAGTGACCATTGGTTTGGAACATGACGGATGCAGCTACACACACTATTAATATATATCAGCTTTTGATTCATTTGTTGTTTACTTTTGGTCACTCTCTCTTATTCACTATGACTATGTGTTAATGTATTATTGCACAACTTGACAACATTCAAGAGAGACCGAATCTTCTGAAGTGCAGGAGGCTGTGAAATGCTAAAGTAAAGAGAGAGAGAGAAAGATCTAGTTTTTGCACTCAAGAGCCTAGAAGTTAAAACTCTAGACTCTAGAGGAATCAAAGTACAGAATTTCCTCTTTGGGCACTTTGTTGTCAGTCAAAATTAGACTTCAGTTAGCTTAAAATACTAAAAAGATGATAATAAGTTTGATTCCTAAGAAGCGCATACATACATAGGCAACATGGCATTGTTAGCACTTATTAAAACTGAAGTATATGAATTGTGCAAACTGCAAAGACATCTTTTCCATCGTTATAGAACATTACAGCTCCGTATTTTACTGAAATGAGACACCACTTCCTACAAAGTTGTCAATATGTATATAGTGAAAGAAACAGGAGTATAAGTATTCTTACTCCTTATGAACAACTTAATATGAACAGGCCTTCGTCTGCGAGGTAGAGAATAATACTCAAACCAACAAACAGACACCTACTACTGCACTTTCATTTGTTGCACTTGATCATGTAGTCCCCTCCAATTTGAACCTGTAACCCAACCAATATAGCCATGTTTTCCTACACATCTTGAACTGATTCAAACCAATGGGAAGAAGTCAGAGTAAATATGTACCTGATAAATGGCGTCTGGCAGAAATTGGACGATATGAATCAGCAAGATAAAGTAGGCAATCATTTTAAGCAACCTCACCACCTTCATGTTAATTGTTAACCCTTTCCATAATCTGAAACTCAATCTTTTACCTTCAGTCCTTCTTACAGTATGCTATCTAGTATCTAACACTGACAAATCCTTTGACATATATAATGCTGCCACTTCTATATGCAACAAGGATGTCTATAGGATGAGTAGGTGTCATAGGTGACTGTGGCGTGCGTGACATGTTGGTGTCCCTTTTTGTTTCTTTCTAGAATAAGAATCGATTTTTCAAAATGAATAAAGCAACGCCCAAGTCACCAGGTGGTCCATAGCAACAATTGAAGACTTTCATTTACATAGTGGGAAAATATTCAATCATTCAACTTTCATTCAAGTTCCCGTCAGAAATTGGTAAAAAGAAATTCAGGCTCACAGCTAACAATCATATGCATGCAGCTGGGATTGAACATCAACCAACTTAAATTTTGCAGAGAAAAGGGAGTATGGCAGCTGTCTTCTCGATAACTGAATAGAATTGAATATTAAGCCACTTTATCAACAGAGATTTCAATAAGTATCCCTTGCAAATTTCATAAACAATCAAATTACAGAAACTTGTGTGAAAGAACAGTTTGATAGCAGCATAACTGCTATAATTTTGTGTGTACAGATAGGATTATAAGCCAAAACAGCATGGTCCACCGTGTTGATTTACAACAGAGGAAAATTTGAAGGTTTACAGAGACAAAAAATATTTCCTTCAATTTGAATCACAGTTGTGATATCCAAATTGGAGCATTGGGATTTCAAGTCCTTGATGACCAGAAAATGTATCGAAAAGAAAGGCACCTATGACTGTTGTGCTACTGTTAGCGCCAACTAAGCAACTTATGGAGCTCTGTCAAAGGGCTGCGTATCGTTGTAACAAGTATCCCATACAGCTTCCATAGCATCCTTGGCAGCTGCTTCAGAGCAATAAGGATTCTTAGCCAATGATGCCATTACTCTTCTTCTCACACATTCCTTCAAGTTCAATGACATCAATTCAATATCAAACAAATTACGAAAGTAATATATAAACAATAATATATGCTAGAACAAAGAGAAAATTGCACACTTAATGCAACTGAGAAGTAAAATATGTGATTTCAGGAACATATATTATACCTAGGTTCCAGCTAGATAATCTCTATAAACACCCTTTTTTCCCACAGATTTTAATCATGCAAAGATAAAGAAATGCAGACATTAGCTTAAAAATTATAATGTTAATAAATTAGAGAGAGAGATATAGAGAACCTAGTGTTCCATTTTCACTTCAGTAAGGACAAATATGAATATTAGGAACAACTTCAAGTGGTTTCCTAGCAGTGTAAATTACGGTTTTATAAGGTATTAGTCATCATGATAGGAATTTTCCTGTTTTCTAATACACTTCCCGTTTGTGTTACTAAAATTAATCTCTGCATAATTGAAGACCAATGGCCAGTGTTAATGCAAAAACAGCCAATTGGAAAGCAATAGTCATGTTTCTAATCCTCCAATTTACCAACAAAAGAACTATACCATTTGATCCCCTTATCAAACCGTTTGATCCCTTTATCGACAAAAAATTTGTAATAAAAAAAATGTATCATAGAGGGTTTTACCATGAATGACTTATTACCACCCCCTTTCGGGCATGGATCAAGGGTGGTTTTTTTTTTACTTCACATTCACAAAAGGGCATGCTGGATCCTGCATGTATATATACAGATAGAAAAATAGACCTATAGATGCCTTTAAAAGAAGACCAGAAAAGTGCTCATCATGTAGTATGATAAAGCAACAAAAACCTGAATAAAAAAATAATATAAATAAAAACTTAAAGCAATTTTCGATTCAGCCTTTATACATAATTGATAAATGATAATCATGTACAGAAAGAAGCCGTGCCACCAACTGCAGTGAAGAATGTCGCTATCTGTCTATCTCCATATTCTTATCCATGTAAGAATACAATTTTGATCTTATATTTGAGCTTGATGAATGACCTTTCAGCAGGATGGAAATTGGAAATTTAGTAACACATGCTGACAGCAAAGGAAATTGACAAAACCATTAAGGTGCTGTTTGGTACATGGAAATCAAGCGTCTAGAATCTTATTTATAAGATGTTTGGATATAGCAAATACAAAAATTTTAAATTTGTGTTGTATATATCCTAAATAATTAAAGGATGATTTTTCTACATATATCAAGCTCAATTTTTATAAATAGGTTTCCAAGTACGTGTAAAATTAAAATACCCACAAACCAAATGCAACCTAAGTCATAATGTGATTAGAAGCAGTGCATGAAGCAGATGTTTCAACAAGTTTCCTTCTATTGTTTTCCTTCACTGGTAAACACATCCAGCAAGAAGGGGCATATAAGGCTACTAAACACATTAACTAGAAAAGATGCTTAAAATTTACAAGACTTCCACCTCATAATCTTGTAATGGTGCTGAATTATTAAACCCTTAGATCCAAAATGAAGAATACTTGCATTCCAAGTATATAGCACCACTAGAAGACGTGCATCCTTTCAATTTATGACCAGTCATTAAAAACTTGCCAAGAAACTCTCTTACATTCAAACACAAGATATGAATCACTTTAGGGAAATGGCCTATCTGTTTCTGGCTCCTAGGGATCAATGAATACCACTGGGTATTTAATTATTTGGTACAGGGATGGTGTAGCACGCAATAATAGAAATTGATTAAATCTTGAGTTATAGGTGCTTCAAATTACTTTTTCTAAAATGCCATTTACCAACCATAACAAGTAACAAAAGAATACTTATCAAAGTGACGAATTTACTTTTACCAGTTAATTAGATACTATGTTATAAAATGTCATATAAGGCCAATTCTTCAAGAAACTAACCTGGCATATTTCAATTGGCCTCATTTTAAAGCTATAATATAATTGAGCCCAAACACATCAGTCAAGGAGGACAGATCTATAATAGTAGATAACCCTGATGGAATATCTTCTAGTGAATTTTGAATAGGTGTGCACCCGTTAAAAGGAATCAACTATCAAGTTCAAATTGTTTTTTGGTTGCGTTTCCTGAAAACATTGCCATTCTAAGTGTTGTTATTTCAAAAGTCTTTGGAATATTATTGTGACTTTCATAACATGAGGGGTTACCATTCTTTATCCTAAATTGATAATAATGCACTTGAAGCCCAATCAATTGATATCAGAGATGGCCATAGAATAGGGAGAAATTGCACTTGATCAAATTACTTTAAAAAAAAATTACCCTTCTCCTCTCTAACATAGTATCTAATTATCTATAATTTTTTTAATCAAATACTTCATTGAAGGAATTTACTCAACACTGCTTTTGATTTTTTCAAATTTGCAAATCAAAAAGTAAAATGGAAAAAAGTAGCATGTCATCAATGAGAAGATTCAACCAGAATTGTAATAAAATATAATTAACAAAAATGAGTGGGGACAAGATGAGTGTACTTGTTCATGGCCACGTATTTTCATATAACCTCGTAGCAGTTCCCGTTTGTAATGACAATCACCACTTAGATGGCCAGATCGTATCTGTTCACGGAGAAATCTTCATTAGAGGCAAATAGAATAAAAAACTCCATCATACTTAACATTGTCAGATATGAACCTCACTACAAGCATGGTGAGCACAATTAGCCCAATTCAAATTGGCAGCACGGCAATCATCAAATGCATGAATTAACTCATGAATTACCACCTGGTTGACTTCATCTTGTAAATTTATCTTATTGCTGCACACTACTATCTAGAAAAAGTAGTACATAGAAAAGAGGAAGATTATATTAGTCAGCAGCAAAGCTAATTTTACAATCGAAGATATAATTGAGTACAACTAAAAAACAGAAGTAAACTTAAAGAAGAATCAATGTTAAGAATTAAATGTAACTGCAAAAGGAATCAGAATTTACAGCAAATATTCTCCGAAAATGTATCAAGGGAACATAGAAATCCATCTCAATGGGATAAACTGGACAAAAGAGAAGTAAAATGGTTGAAGAAATCATTACCCCTTCACCACGAATGTAACCACCACTAACGTTCCCCTCGCAATCTACAGCTCTGATGAAATTGTGCCCCACAGGACACCCAGCTTTCTCCAAGCGTTCCCTCAAGAACCTTACCATTGGAGCTGTAAGGGAATAATGAAATGAATCCAACGATTAATAGAAAAGGGAAATACAAACGCGCAGTCCAATTGACCGTAGAAGCGGCTAGAATTTATAGTTAGTAAAAGAAGTGCACTTTCAAAAGTAAGTAGAATTTTTCCGCTAATACTTATAAAATTGGAACTTTCAGAATACCAAAAGAGATTGAAAAGACCCAAAATCATGAACCTTAGTAAGATGAGTCAGATTGATGGACAAGTGAAAAACGAGAGAGAGAGATAATGGACATACTTCGGAGGCTTCTTTGAATCATGGATTCGCATTCCTTTATAGTTTTGCCACCATGGAAAACAGACGAAGAAGCCTGCTGCTCTTCCATTCAATGTCAACTCAGTGCGTTTAGGTCGGGGGAGGAACGCACTTGGTAAAACCTGGATTGGAAATCGAAGTAGGGCTGAATATTGATACGAAATCACACAAGAGTTTCATAAGCATTAATCACCACCTAAATTAACAAGAACAGAACAATTGAAACATTCAGATCACAAAAGAGTTTCATAAGCATTAAGAAATAGATCAACTACTTGAAAATGTAAGGAATCGCCGGCGGCACTAAAATGCCAATCGCGTCGTAATAACTCACGCCTTCGCGTCTGAATGGCGTCGGGTGGGGTTGGATTGCGGCTGGTAATTATATCTTTGCTTCTTCAAAACTGACGGAGTCTATCATTTATTAAAACTCATCTCTGTTGTTTTTAAAAGAAATTTTTAGATGATTTATTTTAACTAAAAAATTTCATAATAAAAATATAAACAACGTATAAATTTAATTTTTTTAATTAAATTAATTTAATGAATTTGAATTTGATTTAAATTTTTAATGTAAATTAATAATTTAATCTTTAAAAGATATTATTTATTTTAATTTAGTCTTTAAAAAATTTAAAAAATAAAAATAATAAATTTAACCCTTAAAAAATATATCCTCAATTAATTTAATCTTTCAATTAGTTTGACTGGTTAAACTTAATTGCTAATGTGAATTACTGTAAGTAATTTAAAACCTCATCTATGTATACTATTGTAAATTTAATATATAGATTAAATATGTCATTCATAATATTTTAAAATTTTGAAAGAGCATATATATTTTATATTTTATATATATATATATATTATATATTATATAATTCTTCAATCATCAAAATTAAAAAAAAATTTCAAATTATCTAAAATTACTAAAATACTATTCATATTACTCAATATTTCTTTCCTTCACCTTCATCCCTTTCAATTTTAGTTTTTGTTGTAAAGGTCTATTGCCTTCTCCAAAGAAAACTAAAGTCTAATTGATATTGATGTTTAAATTTTATTTAGAATCACAAGTTTACAAACTGCTTTCGATAAAATCTTTCTCTTTGAATCATATTGACACAGAGATAACTGAAACAGCTTTGGGGTTTACATGGAGATTTACAGACATATATGGTCACCTAGAGGAACAACAAAAACACCAAACATGGAATTTAATGCGTATGTTACATTCTTTATATGACTTACATGCCTTTGTTTTGGGGATTTTACTGAGATATTATATGGAACTGAGAAAAAAGGTAGGCTATCAAGGTCACTAGCATGCTTGCAGGCTTTTAGAGATGTCATTGATTTATGTAATTTCTCTTACTTGGGTTTTCAAGGATATCCGTTCACTTGGAGTAATGGTTGATGTGATTCCCACAATATATATGAGCGAATTGATCGGGCACTTGCAAATGAAGAATGGAAGATACAATTCCCTTATTCAGAAATTCAGCATTTACATAGATATTCCTCAGATCACTGTGCTTTACAGATAAGTTTTGATTCTTTTTCTCCTACTCTTTCAAAGAAAAAGAATTATATTTTTCGATTTGAGGAAACATATATGGGCTACTAATGAAGGGGTAGAACAACTTATTGCTAACACATGGAGACAAAATGGTATTGTTAACGAAAACATTTCCTCCGTGTCTACCCAGTTAAAGTCCCTGAAATTACATAATCCTTCCAGTGTTCGTAGACAGATTAAACATTTGGAAGAATCACTTGAGATACTGAAGAGTTCCCCTCAATCCAAAAATATGGTGGACAGTATTAAAACCACATCCAAAGAGCTTGATAAACTAATTGAAGAGGAAGAGATTATGTGGAGACAGAGATCAAGAGTGAGATGGTTAAAAGAGGGGGATGAAAATACAAAGTACTTCCATAGAAAAGCAACACAGCGAAGGGAACATAATAAAATTCAAAGACTAAAGGATGAGGCTGGGTTATGGTGCTATGGGGATGATGATATTGGTGTTGTTATTGCGCGGTACTTTCAAAATATATTTTCTGCACAAGACTTGGTCAATGTTGAGCAAGTCTGTCATTCCATTCAATTAAAGCTTACTTAAATGTGATATGATATGAAGTCCTTACTCACAGAAGAAATATTGGTTACTTTGAAGAATATATACCCGACCAAGGCGCCAGGACCGGATGTTATGCCTACTCTTTTCTTTCAAAAATATTTGGATTGCTGATGTATGTGCTTTATTGTTAGATATCCTAAATAATGGAAAGAGTCCTGGTGATCTTAACTATACTTTTATTGCTTTAATCCCAAAATCAAACTACCCACAATTTGCAAAAGATTTTAGGCTTATCAATTTCTGTAATACTTTGATGAAAATTGTCGCCAAAGTAATTGCAAATAGACCTAAATTGGTGCTTCCTTCAGTTATCATTGATTCACAAAGTGCTTTTGTCCCAGATAGGCAAATAATTGACTTATTAATTTTGAGATTTTTCATTATCTAAAGCAGAAGAAAAGGGGGTAGAAGGGGTTTATGGCTCTCAAACTTGATATGTCAAAGGCATATGATTGGATTGAATGGTGTTTCCTTCATTGGGTCTTGTTGGTAATTAATTTTCCTGTTAATATGATTGATCTCATAATGCGCTGTGTTACTTCTGTATCTTATGCTTTGCTGATAAATGGGAATCCTGGTGATAAAATTTACCCACAGAGAGATCTCAGACAAGGAGATCCATTATCTCTTTATCTCTTTATATATTTTGATGAAGTATTCTCATGTTTGTTAGACAAAGCTACCTCCTCTAGTACTATGCATGGGATAAAGATTGGAAGGGAATCTCCTTCTATCTCACATTTATTTTTTGCTAATGATAACATTATATTTTCAAGATCCACGCATTCAAAAGCTGATAGAATTCTTTCTATCCTTCAATCCTATGAGCAAGCTTCGAGTCAACTAATTAATCTAGAGAAAACAAAGCTTTCCTTTAGCCAAAATGTGCCTTCAAATGTTCGTGACATGATCCAAGAAAGGATGGGAGTAAAGGTAGTGGAGAGCCACGACTAGTACTTGAATCTTCTAACAGTGATAGGGAGATCCAAGAAGCTTATTTTCACTACATTACATGATAGACTGGGGAAGAAGCTCAAAGGATGGAAGGAGAAATGCTTATCACAAGCAGGTAAGGAAATGTTGATCAAATCAATTACCTAAGCTATTTCCACTTATTTGATGAGTTGTTTCAAATTACCTGATTATATTTGCCAAAAAAGGGATTCTTTGATTTCGAATCTTTGGTGGGGAGGGAATGAGTCAGGTAGAAAAATTCATTGGTTAAATTAAGTGGGATACACTATGTCTAAACAAGAATCAAGGTGGTCTTGGTTTTCGTTCTCTGACTTATTTTAATGATGCATTATTGGCCAAGCAATGTTGGAGATTACTTCATGATCTGCATGCACTTGTTACAAGGGTTCTAAAAGGACGTTATTTTCCAAATACTGACTTTATGGTTTCCCGGGTATGTAGTAGAGCCAGCTTTACATGGAAAAGCATTATTAAAGCAAGGTGGATCATTGAAAAAGGAGCAAGATGGAGAATTGGTAGTGGTACTTCTGTAAATATTTGGGAAGACAGGTGGATCCCAAATACTACTAGTGGAAAAATCCTTGGTCATAGACTGAAGCATTCTAACTTATCAAAGGTGGCAGATCTTATACTTTCAGAATCACACTTCTAGAACATGCCGCTTATTCGTGCCAATTTTAATCTTGCTGAGGCTGAGTCAGTTGTCTCTATTCCACTTTCTTGGTTAAATTTACCGGACAAATTTATTTGGCCTTTTGAAAAGCATGCCAAATTCACAGTTAGGTCTGCGTATCATTCCACTATGGATCAAAGGGTTAGTAATGTACTTTCTAGTTCTACTGTCCAGAAACACTGGGGAAAAATATGGAAACTTCATGTACCCGCAAAGATCAAAGTTTTTGCTTGGAAGTTATGCCATGGAATTCTGTCTACTCGGGTTAATCTTATCACAAGAGGCTTATCTATGATGAGTGATTGCCCTAGATGTTTTTGGCTAATGAAAGTATATATCATATCTTTCTTGGGTGCAACTGGGCCAAAGGAGTTTGGCTACATTCTCCTCTTTGGTTTTTTCCTAATTTGACTAATACAGATGAATTTCTTGACTGGCTATTTCAATGTTTGCAGCATGAGGATGGAGTTATCCTGAATTCGATTGTTACTATTTGTTGGTCTATTTGGTCTCAAAGAAACAACCTTATTTTTAATAAGAAGATTATTGAACCTAGGGAAGTAGCGTGCAGGTCTGTAGCTCTTATTAATGAATTTCACCAAGCACAAACGAATGCAGTAGCAACAAGCGGAAGAGCTGTGCAACGTTGGAAGCCTCCCACGAGATATATTTTTAAGCTCAACTCTAATGCTGCGAAGATCTCAAGTTCTGAATGGAGTTTGGGTATTGTCGTTCGACATGATAGAGGTCACACTTTTCTTGCTGCAGTAACAAGAATTCTTTAACAGGATTCTCCACCCATTGCTGAAGCACTAGCAGTTCATTGGGACATGCAGGTAGCTTTACAGTTCCAACCGTCATGTTGAGAAGACTGTTTGGAGGTTCTCAACGCGTTCCATCGTGCAGGGAGTTCATCTATGCTTGATATCATTATTCAAGATTGTGTTTCAATGTCTCATGACTTTAATTTTTTCCAATTTGATCATGTTTTTAGAGAAGGAAACCAAGTGGCTCACCATATTTCAAAGTCACTGTTTTCTTTCGCTCCTACCTTATGGTTTGATAGTTGTTTAGATGTATCAAACTCTCAATCTTAATTGGAAGTTATTCTGACTTTCAAAAAAAAAAAAAAAAACTCTATGCCTATTGTACTTGTTTTAGTCTTCAAAATTGTGTGTGATCAGCAACCCATGATGTGCTTATACAAGTTTTATGAGTTAAGGAGTATACTAATTGATTTAGGAAAAAATGAGTGTGAGTATATTATATAAACAATAAAATATTCTAGAACTTGTACACATGATACTGAGAAGTAAAGATGTGATTTTTTTTTTTATGCATATTCTTTTATTTTATTAAAAACAATCTTATTCGAAATATTATTGAATATTAAATATAAATATTTCTTTTAACCAAAATTTGAACCTTATATCGGCTAGTTAAATAATCTTTATGAACACTCATTTTTCCCATTAAATTTAATCATGCACAGATAAGGAAATACACATATTAGCTTAAAAATTTTATTGTTGATAAATTAGAGAGAGAGAGAGAACCTAGTGTTCCTTTTTCATTTCTTAATGGACAAATACGAATATTAGGAACAACCTCAAGTAGTTTCCTACAATATAAATTACGTTTTTATAAGGTACTAGTCATTATGAGAGGAATTTTCCTGTTTTCTAATCCACTTATCCAGTTTGTGCTACTAAAATTAATCTCTGCATAATTGAAGACCAATGGCTAGTGTTAGTGTGGCCTTTAAAAGAACACTACAAAAGTACTCATCAAGTAGTATTATAAAACCAATAAAATATAAATAAAAAATAATGAAAAAACTTATAGCAATTTTCTATTCAGCCTTCATAAAATAGGAAAGAAGCCATGCTACCAAATACAATGAAGAATGAAACTATCTCCATATTTTTATCTAGGTAAGAATACAATTTTGATCAATTTTGAATATTAATCAAATTAGTGACATAGCCGATTCATTGTTTTTGGATCAAACTATCCAGTTTGATATCTAATTTTTAAAACAATGATCTTAATGAAGGTATCAAGCATATCATTTAGTCTTTAACTCACTTTCTTTGTATTCATTTCATTTCCTATTCTGCTATTTTAAAATTAAGGAAAATTTGAAATTCATATCTTCAAAGTTTTTATTTATCCTTCCATTTCATTTAATTATATTTTCATGCTTGCACACATGAATAAATTAGCAAAGCCACATAACAAGAGCAAGATTTTAAAAGCCATACAGTGTGAATAATCTATTTAAAAGATAGAATTAGTGCCCAATATAATTAAAATTTGCAAAGCCACATAATGCTCTTTTTGGTTAAATTTCTCAAAACTAAAGCATAAAAATTTTAACATAGTCCTAATTCATAATCACATTTTTATTTTTTATAAACACTATTTCACATTGTTAAACAATTTATTTCAATTTTTTAAAAAAATGTGGTAAAATGCTGCTTGTATTTGAGAAAACAACACTTTGTATACTTTTGTGATGAGTGGCATATAGCCATCCAAAACATGAGTTCCTATCTATCTTAAGGCACCTTAAGATTCATATTAAAATTTTTAAATTTCACAGAAGAATTAGCATGCCATGATTAAGATATTACACCCTGCGAGGGAATGATAATTTTTATTTTTACAACTTGTATAAAGAAAATCATATATTATCAATTTTCATGAGAAAATTTGATCTATACTCTTTGTATTTGGGTGGGCAGAATTAATAAAATTTTATTAACCAATCATATCATTTTGAATACATATATTTTGATAATAAATCACGATAGGCTCTGATTTTTGTTCTAAGGTTGTCGTTGACCAAGAGATGAAAAGAAAATGCGTAATTAGAGGAAGAAGATATTGAAATTATAGTGTCTTGCATTTGCAGGCAATGTTACAAACACAGAAACTTAAAAAAGAAACAACTTAAAGAGAAAGTGTGGTCAAAAGGGAAACACGCTGAAAAAAAAAAGACAAAAGGGTGCAAATCCAAATGAAGACAATTTTTCCTACTTGAAATAGTATCATTTTGGAATTCCAAATAATATAATAAATTTGGTGGGGTCCTACCACATACAAAAGTGTAAATGCCATCTTCAGCATAATTTTGAATTAATTATTTTGGTGACCTTTATGAAAACTAATAATTATTGAAGGAGTTTTTAGTTTCCATTCCCTAGGCCATCTCTTGTTCTGAAAGTTAAGAGCACATCAAAAAGGACAACGCAAGTATGATGTATCATGTACTAATTACTTATCATAAATTCAAGCCAATTCAAAAGGTAGGCTAGGTGGGTCGCATAATTTTATTAATGGCATCATTGTTGAAATATTGATTTAATATTAATTTAAAATTATTTAATATCTCTTTGATATATATAAAAATTAAAAAGAAAAAATTCACAACTGCTCCGTAAAATTGAAACAAATAAGCTAAAATCAGGAAGAGACTAATTTGAGAAGATAATTTCGCTCCCACCCGATTGACTCGCAGTAAAATTTGCAACCTCCAAGAATTTGAAGAAATATGTGACTCCTCCAAACCTATAAATACACCACTCTCCCACCCCTCTTCCTCATTCTTAGGTCTCTGCAGTTTTTCTCTATATCTCCTTTGATCTAGAGAACTAACTGCTAGCTACAAGAATCACCTATCTTTTATTCCCTTTTTATCATTTCCCTTTTTCCCTAATAACCAATAAAATGGCTCGTCAATTCGTCATCGTTCTTGCTCTCCTCTTCATCGTCATGGTCGAAACAATGGCTGCCGACTCTCCCTCTGCCTCCCCCGCCTCCTCCCCCACGTCATCCCATGATGGCTCTCCCTCTTCATCACCCAAGTCATCCTCGGAATCCCCTGCATCCTCTCCCAAGACCTCCAAATCCTCCACCTCTGACGCTCCCGCACCCTCCCCTAAGGCCTCTGGTGCCACCAAGAGTCCTGAGTCATCAGCCTCATCCCCTGAAGCCTCTCCTAGTGCCTCTCCTGCTAGTTCTCCCCTCTCTCCTGCCTCACAAGAAGAAGACATCTCCTCCCCTCCTGCCCCTGCCAGCGAGGCCGTCGAGGCTGACGCTCCAGCTCTTGGCCCTTCCGCCGCCACCCCTGCCGCCAACCCCGCCGCCGCCCCTTCTAACGGTGCATCCGCTTCCTCTCTTCCTCTCTCGGCCATTATCATCGCGGCCACCATTGCTTCCGCCGCCGCATTCGTCTTCTGAGCTGGACCTCTTGATCTTGAGCTTTTCATTTTTAAGTATGTTGTGTGTTGGGTAATGTAGGCATCTAGCTCGTTCAATCTATCCATGCCTATCATTTATTTCCATGTTTCTATTATTTTTTTATTTTTATGTATTTTGATAAGTTTACATGGGGTAGATGTTATTCGGTGACTAGTGAGCTCTGGTGAAGCTTGACCTGCAAGAAACAGAGGGGCAAAACTGTAAAAAGGATTGAGCCCTAATTGTGGAATTTGATGGTTAAATTAGCCATTGAAGATGAAGAGAGGATGAGGGAGAGATAGGAAGATCAATCCAAGAGTAATGACAAAATGGATTAGGGTTTTACCCAGAGAATGAGACTTTTATACCTTAGGTCTTGGGGTAACATGATAAATTTATTTTTATAAATCAGGTTTTCATTAATATGGGTGTTAAAAATCGATCCAAACTTATAAACTAAACCAAACCAAACTGATTAGAAACTAAACAAAATAAAAAAAAAATTAGTTTGGTTGGGTTTTTAAAATGAAAAAATTGAATAATTTGATTAGATTGTCAGTTTGTAATTTTTTTGTTTGGTTTTAACCGAATCAAATTGAACTATTTTTTATATATAAATATTATTTATTTATTTATTTATTATTTTTACCTATTAATAGTGAAACTTAGAGTATCTTTTCTAATTATATTTTTTAGTAATTACTTATTAATTATTTGTTCTTTTCTAAGTAATTATGAGAATATATTGATATTTTGATAGATAAGAATATTTAATATGATTTTAACAAATAATATAATTAATTAGTTGTAAGATTTTTATTACTTTTTTAAAATATCATCATTTTAGATTTTATAAAATATATAAAACATATAAGCAACTTGCTTTATGTTTAATATATGCCAAAAGGAAAAAATTCAAGTTAACATAAACCAAATCGATTCTAAAATTGAACCAAAAAACAAATCTTAAAATTGAATTAAGCTAACTGAAAATAAAATTGACAAAGTCCACTCATTTTGATAATTGATAATATTGGTTTGATTCAATTTTAAAACAAAATCAAATTAAACCAAATCAAATATTTGAATACTTCTAGTGGTTATAAGCCAACCCAACTAAGTTCAAAATACTCTTCATCAGTAGCCTCCCAAGTTCTTACACACAATAGTGTGAAAGGACTTGAATCTATTTGTTAGAGATCCCATGGAGCATTCATTCGGAGTCACATAAGAAAAATATTGGCAATGTTTTTTAACTTAAATGTGTGAGAGTGATCAATCGGTTGAACTAAGCAGTCAATAATGTAATCCTCAGTTTGTAAACATCTTCAAACAACCGAATGGTAGATTTTTCTTATTTCTCAAGGAAAGAAAGTTTTGGTTTTTAAAACAAGGAGGAGGAGAGTGTAAATATGTCTTAGTAGAAGGGGGTATAATTTACTTATTCAAAGCTTCTGAAAAATGAGAAATAATAAAAGACTATATTAGGATTACACCACGAGACTGGATTAATAATTAATCATCTCGTAAGATATTTCTAGAAGCTAAAATCATTTCTAAGTAATAATATTGGTGAAAAGATTTTACTACCTCTATTAGTGATTAGTCTATATGATTCTATATTGTCATTTTAGTTAGAAAGGAGACAATTTTATTTAATTTTTTCATTCACAACAACTATCATTAATAAAAGTCAAGGATAATTTGTCATTCTAGAGTAAAATTTAAAAATTTTTAACAATTGTTTTATGCAATACGAATGGGTAAATATCCAACTCAACATATACTGTAATATAAAAGGAAAATTTTCAGAATACAAAATAGGACATTCATATAAACTTCTACATAATAAGTTGTTCATAATGATTTTACACAATTGATTTATTATTTTATATTTTTGTGAGATTACATTTATAAATATTTTAAAATTAATATGTTGCTTCATTAAATCTTCATCTATTAAAATATATTAAATAAATTATAAAATATTAACTAATTAAAATATTGCTATTTTTTATTTAAAAAATAGGAACGAATATATAACCATGTACATTGCATGGGAAAAAATATACTAAGTGTCATTTTATTAAATAATATCTAAATGTCCCCAATTATATGAAGATATATATAATGACTATTAATGGAATTACGTATTGTACATTTAAAGATCCATGTGATGCTTTGAAATTACTTAGTGATGATAAAGAGTATGTCAATGAAATTTTAGAAGCTAGCCACTGAGTATCTGTAGATTATTTGAGATGCTTATTTATGGCACCATTTTTGTTCCAAAATATGTCCAAACCAAAATATGTGTGTGAAAATCTGTGTAGTTATTTATCTAATGACATAATATTTAGATCACAATGCATTTTTATTGGATAAGACAGTACTATTATTATTATTATTATTATTATTATTATTATTTTATAAATATATTCTATGAAAGTAAATATATTCCTTAATACATTATTTTTTACTTTGGATCCTCTGCCTTAAGTTTTTCGTAGTTTCTCTGTCATATTTTTTAGTTGCGGTTTTTTGTTGCTAAAGTGCGTTTGAATATTATTGCAACGGATAATACTGCTGCTATAAGTTTTGTTTAAATAATTAACTTAATAAAAGTTATAACTGCAAAAATATTTGTTGCAATAAAAGTTAGCAACGAAAAAAACCGCCGCTAAAAAGTGTTGCAGACAACTTAGGGCAAAGGATCCGGACGCATTATTTTTATTGTTTATCATGTTTGAATCTTGATGACGAGGATTTGAAGAATTTTACTTTGATTAAGATAGAGAAATTGTTGAGGAATCAAGTAAAAGACTAAAGAATTTGATACAATGTTATGTGCTAAGTGATATGATGTTTTATACTAAAAGGAATTGATTTATTTATGAAAAATTAAAATACGACGTAGATGTCTTGAAACATTTTCAAGACATAACTATCATTTTTACCCACATTTTGAGAAAGTTGATGTAATTAACAAATACATGTTTGTCCTATTTTTTCTTGATAAAGAGGTTTACTTAAGTTCAAATTTAATAATTTATCTAAATCAGATTCCAATACTGATTCTTTTAAAGTTCTTTACACAATTGATTTTTTGAATAATATTAAGGGTTCAAATCATGATTTTAGACTAAAAGTTGGCATCCCTGTTATGCTATTAAGACATATAGATTAATCACTAGCATTGTATAACAAGACCAAATTAATAGCTAGTTAGCCATTTGGCGAATGTGTTCTATAAGCTAAAATTATTTCAAGCAATAATATTGATTACAAGATTTTGATACCTAGAGATTAGAGTAGTGATTAGTTCATTTGATTCAAGATTGACGACAATTTGCAATGATTATTAACAAAACTTAGGGACAATTTTTGAAAACTTTTTGTTATATCTTTTATGCAATAAGAGTGAGAATATAACTAATTCAACATACAATATAGTATATAAGGAACTTTTCAAAAATGTAAAATAGGATATTCACATAAACTCTTGAGGTTGTCTTATTTTAAGTCTTATATGTTTATTTTAGTAATGATTAATTTAATTTTTTTATATTACTTACTTATAATGATTGTATGTATATTATATGTGATTTTTTTTTATCTTTTTGAAAAGAGGTAATTTAATTCTTTTTAAAGTACTTAAAAAGATCTAATTCTTATTCCATTACAACTCCATTTGAGATCTATTTTAGATATATAATAAAATCTCAATAATAATTAAAAGTTTTCATTATTAAAATCTTATAATATGAAAGAATACATTATCCCATGTATGAAATGCGCATCACACAAACTCAATACTAGTATTATACTAAAACAAAGTCATAAGAACATTTAATGTAATACAAAATGCATCTGCGTCATCATAAGAAACTTTCACATCATTTGAGGATTTAATACATTATAAAAACTAAAATATTTTTATTCAATTTTTATTTCTACATACTCATAATTATCATGTATTAAATCTTAAATTAAAAACTTCTTTAATTTCCTTTAATATTAAAAGAGTACATTTCTACATTAAATAATGAAATATTAAATAATTATTATTTTTATAATAAATCTAATTTTAAGAATCTCCTATTAATTAAATTAATTATTATTATTTATTAAAAATTTTGGTATTAAGTATCATGGATTAAAAATATTTTAAGCTATGATTTAGGTTTTTGTACAAAAATATACTATTTTTTTAATATTTTCAAAATTATCTTATTTTAGATCAAATCTATAAAAATATATCACTATTTTTGTAACACCATTAGCAAATTTTGTTTGAAATTCACCCCAATTTCCTCTTGCCAAGAGCTAATTGCGAGTTGACAAATTTGACTAGCAATTCGCTCTAAGAATAAATTTGTTATTTTTTCACTAAATTTGCTCTTAGTAAAAGTGAATTTATAATCCAATAATATTTTAATAAAAATCCAGTAGTAGTGGACTTTTTTCTTTATTTTGCAGAGTAACTTCTTAGCGACAATTTTATTCGTTGCTAATGTGCGTTTCAATATTTTAGCAGTACATATTATTGCTGCTATAACTTTTTTAAAAAACAATTAATTTAAAAAATAACAAATTTAAAAATTTTGTTTTTCACAAATTAAGTTTAAAAATAAATAATAGTTTGAAGTTATTTAAATTTAAATTTATTATTAATTTTATTAATAAGTAATATATTGCTATTTTTATATTAATATATTAAATATTTATTTATTTATTAATTTATTAATAACATAATAATATATTAATAATAAAATAATAGAATTTAATAATTAATATAAAATATAAAAATTCAAATTTTGATTTATATATTTTTAAATTTTTTTAATATATTAATATCAATATCAATATTTTTGTATTTTTGTATTTTTATTTTATTTAAATAAAAATAATTTAATATGAATAAAAAATAAAAATAATTTAATATAAGTAAAAGTTTTTAAACTTAATGTAAGTTTTATTTAAATAATTTTTAAAGTTATAACTATATAGTTAATATTTCATTAATTTTTTTAAGCTTTTAATCTTAATATTGTTTAAATTATAGTTATTTTTTAACTTAATTTATGAAAAGAAAATTTTAACTTGTTAATTTTTGAATTAATTTTTTAAACATAAATTATAACAGCAATAATATTTGTTACTAAAATATTGAAACACACATTAGCAATGAAGAAAATGTCGCTAGAAAATTGCTCTGCAAAATAAAAAAAGTCCACAACTATTAGTTTTTTATTAAAATATTGATGATACCTACAAAATATTCTAAATTCAATCTTATTAAAAGTAAATTTAGTGTAAAGAATAACTAATTTGCTCTTAGTAAAAGTAAATTCAAATGAATTTTAAAAGAAATTCGCTACTAATATTATTGAATTTGCAGCGTTATAAGAAAATAATATATTTTTATAGATTTGATTTAAAATAAAATAATTTTAAAAAAATAATATATTTCTGTACAAAAATCATATGATTTAATATCTCATACTAATTATGTACTTAATCTAAATTATAAATTAAATATATTTAAAATTATAACTTCTAATATATATATTTAATGTATTCAAAAGTTAAATATATTATATCTTTAATAAATTATTATTTAAATTTCAAATTTTAATAAATACAAATATTTAAAATGTGCAGATTTTAAATTGTTAATGAACACATTTAAATTTAAATAACAAGCTATAATACTATATATCTATTTTTTTTTTTTTGCAAAGTGTATTTAATAAATTCAATTTTTTTAACATATACATAGCAAGTAAACTTGATCATAAGCTTAAAAGTCCACCCAATTGGATAGACAGAGGAAGATAAAAATGCAATATGAAATCAAAAATGAATACCTATTTTTAAAAAAGCTCGATAAATTATGTTTGGGCTTGGACTTTTTTTAAGCTTAGACCAAAGCCCGAAAGTTTGAATTTTTTTAAATGAATATTTAATAAAAAATTATATATACTAGAATATAAAATATAAAAAAAATTCATTTAAACTTAATTTTTTTATAAACAACAAAGAAAAACTTCATATTTATTGTTTTGTTTCACTTTATAAAAATATATTACATATACAAATGATTATATTTAATAATTTATTATTAATTTTATATAATTTTATGCCAAAAAAGTTAAATATAATGCATTTTTAGTTTATTAATACTTATAATTTAAGTTTATAACTTATAAATATTATACTATACTTTATTTTAACTTATATTAAATGAAAAATATAATATATATAATTAAATTTATTTTTTAACAAATTTAAAATTTGAACAAGGCTAGGCTTTTTTTCTATTATTCGGTCTCCCAACCCGTATAATATATATAAAAACAGGCTCAAATATTTTTAATATGTACATATAAAAGTTCAGCTGTGATGAAGTCAAGTATCAAGTTAACAACAATCATTTAAATTACAAATTTCACATTTTGTAAAACATGGCAATGCTAGTTATACATAAAACTAAGTCAAAATATGACTTAATTATAATCTAAATACATAAGTTTAGGTACGGAGTTATATACATGCTCATTAAAAAAAATTAATATATATATATATAAACTAGTTTAACCAAAAGATCATTTTATTTTATCAATTTCATCAGTTTTTAATCAATTTTTTAAGGGTGGCAATTTTTAAATTTAATCAAACCAGAAACCTCCTACCAATTTACTATGTTTTTAATTAAACGGAAGAGTCAAATCTAATTTGTTAAATAGTAGATACTGGTGAGGAAAACATTATAAATAAAAATATTTTGAAAATTTTTAATGTTATAAATTTATTTTTATAAATATGCAAAAAAAATTTTGGACAACAACTTATACAACATATAAAAAATTTGAATCTAAAATTCCCTACTAACAACTATCAACAACCTTTATTCGTATATCATTAGGTCATGTGTGACATTTTTCACCACACGTCGTATGTGACTTATTATATAAAGAAAGAGAACAAAATTATTCTTCATTATGTGAAAGATTAATTTTACTTTTACATACTGATATATTGAAAAAAATCACAGGCAAAAGTAAGCCATGGAATGTAACAATCGCCTTTAAGTAAATTACAACAACTAAGTTATGTTTGATTGTCTTTGTTGATATAGGAAATTCAATAAGGTCCTTGCAAGAAGAATGAAAATCAAGCATCGGGACTAAAACGAAAGATAGGGAAGACATCAAGGGATGAAATTAGCAATTTAGCAAAGAAGGGTCACTGTAGCCAACTAAAATTTTAAAACTTCCTTGCCAATAATACAAGGGCACAATAAGTCCACTATTTTCTAACATGAATGGATTGAAGGGTAAAAATAGGGACTAAATTATAGAACTAGTTTCCTTTCCTTCCTCCCAATACATTTTTCACTTTCTCTTACCTCTCACCCTTATAAATAGCATGGACAAGGGAGAGAAGTTAGAAGGCATCTTTTAGAGAGAGAGTATTGACTTTTTAGAGAAAGGAACAACCAACTCAAAGAGGAAAAGTGAAATCCAAGGTAGAAAGTGTTGATTTTGAGCTAGGGAAATGATCTAGGATCAATCTACCACTCGTATAGACCATCATTTACAATTATATCATCTCACAAGGTAGTTAGATCTCCTATTCCCTCTCATGTTCAAAAGTTACTATTTATAAAATGGGTAAATGTGTTTTTGATGATTTTAAGTAAATATGAGGGAATAAGACCTAAATTCTCTAGTTTGTTGAATTCTATTGGGTGTTATATGCTGCTTCATTGTGATAATGTATGCTTGTATGGTAGATCTAGGGATTGAAGTACTGTTAATGCTATGTAAAAAGAGGAAAAATGAGATTTGAGGGTGATTGAGCTATGATATTTTAGATTTTATACATTAGGAACCTTTTTAAGTTAGAGGGACTAAGATTAGATATTAAAAATTAAAAATGGTCTATTAAACGGACAAGAAGCTATCAAGTGTCATTCCACAGGGTGAACCCCTAAGGGGCAACCCATTAAGAAAGCTTGAATGGGCAAGGCGAGGGATAACCCTATAAGGGCTGACCAATAAATTAGTCTTCATAAGGCTAGCCTTATGGTGAGCTTTCTAAGAATAATCCATCGGGACAAAACCTTTATAGGTAATCCTTATGGCAAACCTCTATAGGTAAACTCACGGTAAGTGTATAAGCGATCCTTATGGGCGAACCCATGGTAAGTTTTATAGGAAAACCCTTGTGGGTAAATTTGTATGGGTAAACCCTTGTGGGCAAACCTTCATAGGCAAACCCCTATGGGAAAACTAGTCTAGGCAAACCCTGACACTAGATAGCCTTGTTCCATAATTATTAAAAAGTCCCAGAACTTAGCAGGCGATTACCAGCCTAAAGGTTGTTGACTACCAACTCTTAGGTTGTATTTTTAAGTTTTGACCAAGAATTACCAATCGACTACTAGACCTATGAAAGATGACTAGTAGGATCCAAAACTTGAAATTTACCCTGTAGTCGTTATATTTCAGATTTTAAAGCTCAATTAAGCACTCCCACCCAAAGATTAAGAGAATTAAAAATCAAGCAACATGAATCAATAGAGAAAAGAAGAATGAGAGCTACGATAAAAGTTTGAACCATTTATAGTGTGTGCATTAATTGTAGATAGGTTTAATTTTGAGTGACCGATAGTTAGTATTAGACGATTGTTAGGCACTCCACAATTGAGGCATAGATTGGGATGGTCACTCAACTAAGTAAAAGAGATTTGATAACGCTGTGACGATGACGAATTCTAGGTTAGTGTACCTTAAATGAAATGACAAAAAAAGGATCACATACCTAGAATTAGGCATAATTGTGGCATGTGTTGATTCACCCTAGTGTATATATTTGGGATAGCGTACCAAGAAAGTGATCTACTGGTAAGGGGTGGTGATTTCATAGCTTCATGATCCATCTAGCGCGAAGTGAATGTGATCTACATCTAAAGTAGTGATCCCATGAGTACGATAAGATCCATCAAAGATTGTAATTTTGTGATTGTGATCTACTTGGGATAGCGTACCAAGAAAGTGAATGTGATCTACATCTAGGGTATGATCAGATCCCATCTAGCATGGAGTGAATGTGATCTACATCTAGCGCAGGGATACTGTGTTGATGTTATGATTAGAGATTAGAGGCCGATTGTAATTTTTAAAAATTACTTTTGATTTAAGAAAAATTGTTTGAATAATTATTTTTGAAATAAAAAATATTTTAAAAATAGAAAATATAGAATAATTAAAAGATATTTTAAACTCTAAATTACTATGTGATATAATGATGTGGTATGAGAAGCATAAACATGTTTTCAAAAGAGTTTGCTATAATAATTTAATTGTACATGCATCATTAAGTACATGTCATGATAATGCATTGCATCCAATAGATACATGTTATGAAACTTTGAATCGGAAGAGAATGAATGATTTTCTATACAAGTATAGTTGATATCATTAGTAAGTTTTGAAACTAGGTGGTATAGCTGCTGAGATTATAAATCTCACTTTTTACGCTAATGTGTCAAGATGCCAAGATTTAATGTCTTGCTCGAGATAGAGACGATGATGGTAGAGATCCCTTTTTGGGGGCCGATTACCATAGTAAGGGATGTATGGGTCATCTTTGTAATGGATATACCCCTTATTGTGCCTCATCTAGTTGTCCCTATAACTGATCATACTCCTCTGCAATAGTTGTTATCTTTGTTAATTAGTAATATATGTATATGTATATATCTATATATATATATATATATGCATAGTTGGATAGTTTAACTTTCGTTGTAGGCTCATATTATCTTTTGGGTGACGTATGACACTCTTTTGGTGTGAATATAAGGGGAGTAGACATATATAATAGGGTATGTGATCTCTAACATTATTAGGTTTACTTTTGGGACCTAATCTAAGTGTTATGAATGTTACCTCTCAATATTAAAGTCAGTTTTAGATAGGATCCCATGCCACGTATCCCGTAATATATGTCTAAGAACCAAGAAAGTGTAAGTATTTAACAACTTTATTAATATGAAGTATATATATATATATATATATATATATATATATATATATATATAGTTGCTATATGTTATCCTTATGTTTTTCTTACTTCACTACAATATTTTGATTTTAAAAAGATTTTTGAATAATTATTTTCAAGAGAAAAAAATTGTTCTAGAAACAAAAAATATAAAAATAATTAAAAGATGTTTTGAACTTTAAATTTTTAAAACAAAAGAACACAATATATATATATTTTTATTAATAGTGTGTATATAAATATATAAAAAATATTAATATAAATTTTTAGAACTAATTTTATAAAATAATTCTAAAAGACAAAAGAATATAACAATTATGAAACAGCCCGTCAATTTTAGATTTGGGAATCGGGAGTAAAGAGAAAGAACAAATTTTTGAAACCTGAAATATGATGTAAACTGATTCAAAAATAAAAGAAGAAAAATATTGACGGTTGATGCCACAGTCTTGCGGTAGAAGCACAAGCTAGTAGTAGTATAGAGTTAATAGCTTTATTTTTCAATAATTGGCATAGGCTGCATCTAGATCGAGTTTTTAAAAAACAGATAATAATTAAAAAGAAAGTAGTCTATTAAGGCTGGTCCAGCATACCCCTTAAAAATTCAACTTAATATTTGGGCTAAAAATGGGCCAGGCTTAATGGGCTTTTTCCCACACCTCCATATTAAGGGAAGGATTGGGTTGGTCCAATAGATTTAGTCCATGACACCCCTGATTATGAAATAATTAATATGATATATAAATAATATAAATATTTAAATTATCATAATTTAAATTTATATTATTTTTATATATATAATTCATTTATATAAATTGCTCATTATTTTTAAAAGTCATAATTGAAAATATAATTTTTGTAATATAAAATATATTATTAATATTAAAATTATTTAATTTTTTTTAGTTTTATATTTATGATATCATTCAGTTCGATTATTAATTAAATTAATTAAATTAATTAACCTGTGACCTTATAAATTTTTTGGTTCAATAATTAGTCTTATTTTTAAAACGTTAGTTTAAATAGTATTTATAACTAACTCTTAGAAAAGAGATAGATTTATTTTTTTTTTTTAAAAAAATATTTAACAGTGTTAAAAGAAAAAGTGTTAATTAAAGTTAAATTTAAACACGTCAAAATACAAAAAAATATTTGTCACAAATAATAATTTATAAAAGTATTTATAACTGAATAATAATTAAAAAAGATATGTACATATTTTTTTTAAATTATTATTAAAATATGACTAGACACTAAGTAATCATTTTTTAGGCAACTAATTAGACATTCAACACATTAGAACTCCATATTAGCATTTAAAAGGTTACGTAATTTAAGCTATTAACAGCTAACGACTTAAGTATTAATAAATTAATTATGATAATTTTTTAAGAATTAAAATATTTATTATAATCTTTCATACACTAAATTATAATATTTTCAATTTTTTTTTCACAACAC
Source organism: Senna siamea (assembly GCA_031216115.1). Lineage (NCBI taxonomy): Eukaryota > Viridiplantae > Streptophyta > Magnoliopsida > Fabales > Fabaceae > Senna > Senna siamea. The sequence goes on along the minus strand of CM062363.1, from coordinate 19,104,516 downwards.
AAAGTAGGTTTAATAAGAAAAAAACTACGCTACAACCAATTTAAGAGTGAAAACATCCATGAGTATTTGTCAGAGTTTATTTGGCGAATAGTTTTAAATAAATTTGAATGTATATATTTATGGTAACTCTGATATATGATAAAATTTTATTTTTATTATGTAAAAAGATAATTAATAAAAAGTTTGATAAAAATGAATTTAAAGTAAAAATAAATCTAAGTTTTAAAATAAGTATATTAATTTAAATATATTAACTTTATTATAATAAATTTAATTATCTTTTATTTGTTTAATAAATTAAAAAAATAAAATTTTAGTAATATTGTTTTTGTTAAAATATAATTAAAAAATATTAAAAACTTTGAAAATAAAATAATATTGACTCATGTGTTTATTTGTTTAGAGATACTTGTCAAGTATTTAGTTATTAAATTATTTTAGCAATATTAAATTTTATAATAAAATTGATATAAGTAAAACAATTAAGACGAAATACAATTAAGACGAAATTAATTTTAAGTACAAATGTAAATAATAAGACAAATACTTTTTTTCTAAAGAAAATGTTTTTGTACATAAAATAAATTCACATACATTTTAAAAATATCATTAACTTTAGCTATCGAATTAAATAATTATTTTGGCAAAAAACAAATGATAAAAATAATTTTACGACCATCTTACCCTCTCATCCTCACCTTCCCTTCCTGAGTTCTGTGACGTTCTGAGGCATAGCAAGCTGGAAAAAGTAATACTCCGGCGATATTACCCTCTTTACTTCATTGGCGGCAACGAATGTACCACACTCTTCTTCCTTCTTGTCTTCCTCTATATCAATTTTTTCTGATCCTATCAGCCTTTGCTTTTCTCTTGCGCTCGCTATCTGCTACATCCTTTCTTTGAGCTTTTGATTCACTCAAATTTTGGGATTTTGATTTCTCACAAGTCCTGCTGGGTATAGTTGCGGATTCAATTAAGTTTGCTTCGTTTTGAATTTGCTCGTCCGCCTCTACGCTTGGCTAGATTTTTACAGGTTTGCGCAAGAACTTGGTAGATTTCTGTCGTTGTATTTGGGGATTATGGTTTCTGCTATTCTATTCACGTACTGTTTTTGAAGTGATTTTAATCATTGAATTGATTCATTGCAAAATAGATAGATATAGGGAAACATATATAGTCAAAGGGAAAAGAGAAAAGGGAGAGGGGGGAGTCTAGCGTTTTTGCAGTAAGTTATGCATAGTTGTGTGTGTGTGTTTTTTTTTTGTTTTGAAAATTACATTATTTTCCTTGGAATGTTTATGTTATTGGGTATTATTCATTTCCAGGAATACTTATAAACATTCCTATGGCAAAACAAACAAACAAAAAACCATGCTTTACCAGGAGTTATATTCCAATGCGGATCGTTCATAGGAAAATATATGGCTTATAATCGGATTGTATTCACACAAAAAATTCTCTCACATTCTCTCTCTCTCTCTCTCTCTCTTTTTTCTCTTTAAACATCCTGCCTATATTAGATTGCAGAAGGTGAAATTGCTAGGTAGTAGTCCTTTGTTTTCCTTTATCCAAGGAGAAAGAACGTGAAGGAAGGTGCAACGTGCCATTGTCATAGGAATTTTTCAAAAAAAGAAAAAAAATGCATATAATTATGCAAAATCAGCTTCTTTAATAGACTTGAGAGTCCAACTTTACTTTAACATACTTCAAGTATAATTGTCATAAAAATTTTGAAGTCTTTGGAATTAGAATGGCTGAGATAGCAGTAAGATCCATCATTGTTCTACTTCTTGTTGTGCAGGTAAAATAGTGAAAGGCTCCCACAATGACATTAAAAAAGAAGCAGAAAGAATTGGATCTTTCCTGGAGTATGAAGATGTAAGAGATGAAAAAGAAGACTTGTGACCGTATTAAAACTTGGGTGAAGCAAGTGAAAATAGCGTTTCATATTGAAAATGCCTGATTATAAATAAATGAAGTTCTAATAATTTACCATTGACGAATCTTCAGAATCAGACAATCAGTATGACCCACAAGTTAAAAATGATAATTATTTTATAAACAAATGAAAATGTTATAGTTTCCCAACTGTACAGTACATTATTTTTTAAATCAATGGTGCATTATACCAGGTCTGTTATTTTGTTTTTGGCCAGAAACACTGTATCTATTATATGTCTATTATCTTGTTTTTGGCTTACTAAGTTCGCTTTTCTTTTTTCTTTTTTCCCTCCCAGGAAGGTAAGCAAAGAAGATGGAACAGCCAGAACATCAACAAAAACAGACCCAGGAAGCAAAGCATTGCTACCTGACAGCGACAGCTTGAGCTTTTCTGTCTAGAGTTTCTAATCCTAGATGAGGAATTGATGATTGGAAGAAAAAGAGGTTAACCTCATATTGTAAGGCAGAGAGACAATGCTGCAAAAAATAGCTTATATTTTTTGGTTTCCAGTTCTGCAGGACATCAGTACTTTTGCTAATTCCCGAACCTCTCCATTCCTATGGCGTCACTCCTTTCACTTTCCTTGTTTTGGTATTTCTTATTATTCTTCTTTAGCAACTTATTGTTCCACATCTAGTGCTAGCAAAATTGATGAGAGACAATATAGAATTCAGTTCTTGAATTTTATGAGAAATCAATGCAGGTCTGGTCAACTTAAAAAGATTGATGGGGCCTTAGATTTCTTTCATAAAATGATTAGGATGAAGCCTTTGCCATATGTGGTGGACTTTACGTTATTGTTTGGTGTGATTGTGAAGATGAAGCATTATACAACAGCAATTTCTTTAATTAAACACATGTATTCCTTAGGTATTAAAGTTGATGTCTATACTCTTGATATTATCATCAACTGTCTTTGCCATTTGAAGCAGACAGCTTTTGGGTTCTCAGTTTTGGGGACTATGCTCAAAGTTGGTTTGGAGCCCACAGTGGTGACTTTTACCACTCTCATTAATGGACTTTGTATAGAGGGCAATGTTGTTCAAGCTATAAGTTTGGTTGACCATGTGGAAAAGATGGGGTATCAATCTGACATTCACACCTATGGAGCTATAATAAATGGACTATGCAAGATTGGTGACACTTCTTCTGCTATTAGATGTCTAAGGAAGATTGAAGAAAGAAACTGGAAACTCAATGTTGTAGTGTACAGCACAATTATGGATAGTTTCTGCAAGGATAGATTAATATCCGAGGCTTTAAATTTGTGCTCAGAAATGACTAGAAAAGGTATTCAACCAAATCTTGTCACTTATTCTTGCTTAATTCAAGGTCTTTGTAACTTTGGTAGATGGAAAGAGGCTGGTACTCTACTGAATGAGATGATGGAAAAGGGAGTCATGCCAGATGCACAGACTTATAATATTTTAACAGATGCTTTTTGCAAGGAGGGAATGATTATGAGGGCAAAAAGCATACTCAGTATCATGATTCAAATGGGGAAGGAGCCTAATGTTGTCACCTATAATTCATTGATCGGTGGATATTGTATTCAAAAGCAAATGAATGGGGCCATGAAAGTATTTAATTTGATGGTTGACAGGGGCTGTTTACCAAGCTCTGTAACTTATAACTCATTGATCCATGGATGGTGTAAGATTAAAAAAATAAGTAAGGCTATGTATCTCTTGGATGAAATGGTTAATAAAGGATTTGTTCCAGATGTTATCACCTGGACCACTCTTATAGGTGGGTTTTGCCAAGTGGGTAAACCACTAGCTGCAAAAGAACTGTTTCTTAATATGCATAAATATGGCCAAGTTCCCAGTCTCCAGACTTGTGCCATTATATTGCATGGACTAAGCAAGTGGCAGCTTCATTCTGAGGCAACGTCATTGTTTGGGGCAATGGAGAAGATGAATTTGGATCTTGACATTGTGATTTATAATATTTTGCTTGATGGAATGTGCAATGTTGGAAAACTGAATGTTGCATGGGAATTCTTTTTGTCTCTGTCTGCTAAAGGTTTGCAAATTACTTGTCATACATATAACATAATGATTAAAGGTCTCTGCAAAGGAGGATTACTGGATGAAGCTGAAGACTTATTAACAAGTATGGAAGAGAATGGCTGCCTCCCTAATAGTTGCACTTATAATGTCTTCATCCAAGGATTGCTGCTAAAAAAGGAAACTTCAAGGTCAAAGAAATACCTTCAAATAATGAGAGACAAAGGTTTTCCTGTAGATGCTGCCACGATAGAATTGCTTATCAATTGCTTATCTGCTAACAAAGAAGATAATGCGCTTCAAGAATTGCTTTAGAAATTTGTCTAAATCAACTCTCTCAATTCATCATATGCTGTGTCTTATTATTTGATTCTTTACAAGTTCTTGCGTCCCCCTTGTTCTATACATAGGACACCATAGTGAAAACTGACATGGGCTTGGGCCTCCTTTAAACAGTAAGTTCTCATCCTCTACATGCATGTTTTATTCTGACAAATCTTCAAATTATTTGAAATAGCTCAGAATAAGTAGAGCTATATGACTTTTGAAATTGGATCTTTCCTTCGATTTCAATGGGATTGAACATCTATCTTCAAATTGGATATATTTTCTTTTAAGTTTCAAGTTTTAAGAAAGTTTAATTATGTTGCATGTTATTTTAGATGTGGCAAACATTAAGGATTATGTTCATCCAACCAATATTTCTTGGAACCTATCTTTGAGGGAATAAATTCTGTTTGGGTAAATTGAGCATATGCAAGAGACCTTGTAACTTTAAATCTTAATTATTGATGGATACCATCACTCATACTTATTGATGGCGCGCCATGGCACTGCGCCATATTGGGCAATGGTACACCTGTGGCGTTTGCAAATTTCTTTTGCCCCTTTGTTGCATGGCACACACAACCTGTGCCTCCTTCATGATACGGTTTCGGCCTAAGTTGCTTTAATTTTTTTTTAAAAAAAGTTTAAAGGCTTTATTTGTCTTATTTGGAGCCTTAGGTCCCAGGCCCATCAAAAAATAAAGCCTTTCATGCTTAAAAATCATTTCTTTTGTCAAGTTGCCGTTGTTTACTCTCTTCTTCTACTGTGCATGACTGTTCAGTTTCTTGTATACGAAACAACACCATTTCTTCTCCTAAAGGTCTCCAGGTTTGCTTTCTTCTTCCCTTTCTTCCTTGTTTCGATTATTCTATCTCTTCTATTCTCATCTCAGCCATCTACACCTCTTATTCTCATCTATTCTCCTATATTTTATCTACTTTCATTCTGTAACTGTCCTCTGCTTTCCTTCATTTACATTCTTTTTTTTTTTTTTTAAATTTCCTCAGCTTTCCTCCATTGCATACTGTTTATTTTTTTTTCTCAGCTTTCCTTCATTGCGCACTCATCTTTTCTCGTATATTTTAAGTTGTTCAGTTCAGTTCAGTGTTGTTTTTTTCTGGCTTCTATTACATATTTCAAACTGACTGAGCATCTCATTTTCCTTTTCTTTATATTTCTTCTTTCTCAATTCAGATTTAAAATTTATTTTGAACTTAAACTAATCATTCAAAATAGGGAAAAGATTAAAATCTGAAGAAATTGAAGAGAAGGAAATTGAGGGATTGGAAGAAAATAATATTTGTGATGTTACCTTTGATGATGATTAGAGTTTATTTTGCATGGTTTATGTTTATATTTTAAGTGTTTTGTAATTCAGAGTTTAGACTATGAGAATTTGTTATCATACTTGATATATTTTGGAGAATTTGTGATAATGCCTAATATATTTTGAAATTTGGATGTATTATAAGTTATATCTTAATGAGTTAGAATTTAAATTTTCATGTACATATATATATATATGTGTGTGTGTGTGTGCACAATGTGGCATGGCTCCAGGAGCTCTTATTGCAACAGTGTGCCGTGCACCATAAAATAATATTTCAAATAATCTGGCTGTACTTTTGAGCACTCAACCTTCAGTGCTACCACACAGGTTGATAAATTTCACATATGTGCAACTAATCTAATTTAAAGGAGATTGTGTCCAGTGAGGACAATTGGTATTGATCCAGGTATATTTATTTTCAAAAGGTGGATTTTGTGGATTCTCAGAATTTTATCTGTATGATGGAAGCTTCTCACTTAAAGAAATCATTAATTTTAGCAAGTGCTTAGCTTCTTGTTTTTGCCTTTTTGGTGCTTTTTCTGCCGGATATTGTTGTGCACTGGTCAGAGGAAAATACCAGAATTGTTAGCCAGAGATCATGTCTTCCTCATCTTTTATAGAATAGGCTTTTTCCGTAGCTTCTTTCTGGGTTCCAGCACATGGTATTTTTACAGGAGTTTCCTTGTTATGCAGAGGGATCTGATTTCTCCTTTGCGCTAATGCTCTTTTTTCCATGCTTTTCTTCTCTGTACTAGGAGGACTTGTGATATTTTGCACTTTACTTATTTTTTCTTGATGAATTATTCTTTATGAGGCCATTCTAACAAACTTATTATCAGTTTTAATTAAACACTGCTTTTGTGCTATGAGGACATGACACAACATAGAATTTGGCTTTCAGTAACACCTCAGGGTTGTTGTCATTTCTATTGCCGCTTAAAATATTTGACCATTGGGAGTAAAGTTCATAAAAGTAAGTGGTTTTAGAGTAATACAGCTGAGGGATTGAGCAGCTTTTGTGGCATGTTTAAGTTTCCAATTTATCTTCTTTTTTATAATTTTAGGGCTTTTGTCTTTCCCCTTCAGAATATACCCTATCTTCCTTGTTTGTATCTTTCTAACTTAATATAATTTCTGCTTTCTATTAAGAAAAAAATATGGCAGAGGCCGTAAGGCATGTTTTCTTTTTGAAAATATTGTTCACATTTGTTATTCTGATGTTGAAATGAACTATTGATGCTCAAAATCAAACTATCATGTTTTCCTATTGACTACAACAGGTCATTTAAGTAAATTAATTTACTCAGTTGCTTCCTCTTATATCATTTTCGTAAAATTCAGATCATATTACTATGGCCATTGTATGGTATGTACTTTCATAAAAATCACTTTACTATGGTCATTATCTGGGTGTTGTGATTATCTAAAGGTGACACAATGATCGTGGATAGGAAGTTGGAAATTTATGTGCTACATTGATACTTCAGATACCAAAACTAAGCGGTTTCATGGAGACTATCAAGAACAACTTATCTGCATTGCTTGGAGAAGATCAGGCTGTGGTAAATATAGGAAAAACAAAAAAGAAAAATAAAGTATTGGTGAAAAAATAAATGTAGCAGTAATGCATTTATTCCTCTATACTTCTGTTAATGAATTACAAGTGAAGCTGAAAAATATGTGGAAAAGTTAAGCATTGCTTTGAAAATTTATGAATCCTGCTTTCTTTGTACATTAAATTTACATTTCCTTTACGTAGGTCAGGTAGGCTACTAAGCTTTTAGTCTGAATTTTGCATGAATGACCTACTTTCACTTGGTGTATTTGGTATATGAATAGATTATTTATTTTCAGGAATTTTTAGAAATATGATTATCAAGAATTTTAAAAAATTTATTTGGTTTATTTAAAATATTCTTAAAAGTATTTTAAAAAATATTCTCATGTCATGAGAATATAAAATTCTCACCTCCTTAAGTGAGAATAAAAATATGTAAAAATATATGAATATTTTATTTTTAAGAATGTAATATTTTTTAGAATAATTTTTTAATCTATGTACTAAATGCTGAAATGTAACATTTCAGATCTTTTATTTTAAAAAATATCATTTTTAACCGTCTACCAAATGGCTCTTGACTTTCACTCCTTTGAGTTCTCTCTCTTGGTGCTGTCGGATTGCAAGAATATTCTGGATGAATATGAATAGTTGAATGCACTATCTTTACCTGCAAAGAACTTAAAATACAGAATAAATTATGTTCACTTCTTTTGAAATTTGGTTAAATTATTCATGATATTTCTTTTGTTTCAAAATATCATCCATCTCTCCATAAATTTAATAAAATATGTTCCTTTCAGAGTATGATTATGTGTGATGCATGATGCTTGTTTAATAAAATGTTCAGCTAAAGTGGTGCATACATGAGATAATAATTCTATTTAAAGGAGCTTAGTAATTTCATTTTTGAAAGGAATGCACTTGTGCAAAAGAAGTAATTTCATTCATAGAGAGCAAATAGTAGAAGAGGTTTTGTTATATTCATATACATCAAACAGAAGGGGAGCTTTTCACAACATATATCGAATGTTAGGGAGCCGGAAGATATTTTTAAACAAGATAAATATTAAATGTAGTTTAATCAAACTTCAAGAAAATTTAGTGTACTTTACTATAAAATGCATCCTCTTTTTTTTCCCTGAAAAAAGAACTTTTTAGCAAATTTCTGGACTTGATTACAGTTGCAATGTGTTTTTCTAAAGAGACTGAGTTTGAGAATCATGGCTCAATCAGAGAGTGAATATTACTTCATGCTCATGAGTGATCTTATAAAGTAAACTGTTGATGCTAGAATGCAGGATATAAAAGTTTTGATGCTTGCAAAGGCAATATTTTTATTAGGTGCAAGAATAATTTGATTTATCCATTTGAACTTAATTGAACTTGACAATAAATATATGTACAGTTTGACTTCAGACAGAACAAATAAATTCAAGTGGGTTTAATTTTTTTAAAAAAGTTGATTGGATCAAGTTCGTCAGATTCATTAAAATTTTAAAATAAAAAAATAAAATACAGTTTTGATAATAGTTAATTTTAAAATTTTTTTAATTAAAAAAATATATATGTCATTATTTAGTACATCTCTATATAATACTTATTTTTTTCTCCTAAAGCACTCGTTCTTTTTCCCTTTTATCAAATTTCTAGTAAAAATGCTAAGAAAAGTTATTATTATCCAATCTTTTAAGATGTTTAAGCTAAGCTATTATAAGTAAACAAAAAAAAATTGATTGTATTTTTCTAAAGAATTTCATATATATGCCATTATTTTTTTAACTTTTAAGTCTTTTATTTTTTAAAAAAATTAATTTTAATCCAATAAATGGGTTGAGTGGGCATATTTGGTATCAAAAAACTGAACCCATTCCTAATTATCCCAACTGACTAATCCACCTTGTAACACTTTTTATATCTACATTACAGCTTTATAATATGTAATAAGATAAGTGGTTACATTATTTTTTACCTTATTTTGTAAAAATGAGCCTGAGCATTAAATCCATCAATAATTAATCATTTGATTAGGTTTGGGTTTTTTTACTCAGGTTAACATACTTCAGTACAACAAAAAAAAATTTCATACATCACAACGGATTTTGTAAACTGTATCATAAATATATACATATATCATTAACTATAACTGATACTGTATCTTACATGAGTTAGGATATGTGAAAAACTTTTACAAAGAGTAAGGAAATAATAAGTTTGTCACTCATACCTTTTTTAAAAAAGATTCCTACTAGTGGATATATTCTTTACATATCTACCTTCAAACATATGCCCTTTGTCACTATATACATGCCAAAAAGAATAGTGGTCCTAATTCTATCAAAAAAGAATCGATCTATAGAATTAGAATTGACAGGACTACAACTACATATTTAGAGTCATTTTCTAAGTTTTGAGTTTTTGTAGTAGAAATTTCAAAGACAGCAAATATATATATATATATATATATATATGCTTTGATACTGTAAAGGTTCCTAAAATGGAACCTCTATAGTAGCCACTTCGATCTCCATGCAAAAACTATATCGAGGCATCTGATACATATCAATACAATAATGATAAACAACTTCTTAGTTACTAAACAAACTATTTACTTTTAAATAACTGATATGTACCGCTGTACGAATATAGAAGATATTTACATTTTATTCATTTCAAAACCTTTTTCATTCAATTCTGTGGGCATGCTACATGTGAAACATGTGTGTATGCATTTATGAATATGAGATAATTAACATATCATGTCATGAACAGAATATATGGTAAGACATTAACATTCTACGTCAATCAAAAAATCACATTTATAAACATTCATGTATAATCAATTATCACAACATCATACTTTTCTTGGGGCCATCCTTTAGTACCATTCTTTCCTAACCACTAGGGTGGCTTTTTATTATTGCTGTCAAGTCCACCACTAGGGTACCATATAGTGCTATCACATATACTTCAAGAGGATCTAATAGTGCCATTCTTCACCCTTTCTTGGTGACCTTTGGGAGGACTTAAATAGTGTCGTTTTCCATTCCTTCAGGTAACATTCATTGCCTTTTTATTTATCTCTAGGGAAAGATATAAATAGTGTCGTTCTCTCACCCCTTGGATAACATTCATAACCTTTACATATTCACCTCAAGGGGGATCTAATAGTGCCATTCTCCACCCTATCTTGGTGACTTTCCATGCCTTTCCTTTCACAATTGCAAGAAGCATTTCAAGCCATTCAATCACATTCACATAACTTTGAACATATTCATATCAATGGAATAATGCATGCAATTTATCATTCACATTTAATCATTACATCATTTTTCTCCATTTCACTTAACATAGGCCACTTTAAAATACATATTAGGTTACTTTCCATTAACACTTAAAATTTAGCCATCCAAGGGAAAAATCCACATAGCATTCGACCAAGGCAAGAAAAAGGTGAAGAATTGGTATTTTCAAGCCATTTGTTTCATTTCTTCCATTCTTTTTACCATTTAGGCATTATGATAACATATTCAATAATTAAACATAACACTTTCTTACACCTCATAATAGGCATGTGTACATTTAGCCTTTCTTTTCCACACTTTTCCATCTCATTTTTCATACCAAACATGTAAATGCACATAATCTTTCATCTTCACATTTGCAAGTACATTTCCAAGGCTAAATGACTGGCTAGAAAATGGTAAAAGTACCAAAACATTATCTTAACATAATTTTCTCTCTCTTACTAACTCATAATAATTTCTTCCACCATTTTTAGGCACTTTTTCAAGCTAACATTTTCACCAATATACATGGAAGCATTCGGCCAAGTGAGAAAGTAAGGGAAAATGGAATTGTTTCATCATTTTGCTTTTAAGGCTTACATATTCAAGTAGATCTCATGTAAAATCACCATTTTCTCACTCTTTTTCATACCATTTCAACCATTTCAAGAATTAGGGTTTTTTCAAGAATTAGGTATCAATCATGAAAAATTTTAATCTCTTATGTTTTCAAGCATTTCAACATGTTCATATTCATAAACACAAGAAGATTTCAACATAAGCAAAACCCATTCAAAGAAATCTACCACAAGAATGTAGAGAGCGAAAGCCCTAGGTTTTTTGAAACATTAAAACACTTTAAACATACCATAAAACATGAAACTAAGGCTTTAAGAATGTTTAGCTACCTTAAAAATGCAAGAAATATTGAATTTTCTAAGTGTTTTGCCTTGATTTCCTCTTCCTCCAAGCTTGGTTATGGTTTCTGCCACCTTTCCCATTCTCCCTAGGCTTTGACTTCTTCATCATCTAAGGGAAGAAGATGAGTTAAATTAGGGTTTTGATAAATTACCAAAATGCCCTTGGTACTAAAATGTCCATTTTACCCTTTTAATTTCTCTTTTTCAACAATGACACTCTCTCTCCCTAGAATTGTAATTTTATGAAACTTTTATAGGTTAGGACCATTCTGCCCTTATGCCTTTCAAAATTACAATTTTGCCCTTCAAATTTTTAAGAAATTACCAATATGTCCCTGAAAAAAATTACCATTTTACCTTTTATGTCCAAATGACCAATTTAACTTCATTTTTCATCCTTTTCGAGTTTAGTGAGCAAAAAAATCCTTAAATAAGGTTTCATAAAACTTCTTTGATGAAATTAGTAATTTACCTTTCTTTGGTAAAATTATCATTTTGCCTCCCTTTATGTCAGTATAATTATTTTTACTCTTATTCTTCCTCATTCTTCCTCATTTCTAAAATAAAAGGGTAAAGGCTTTCCAATACTATTTCCATGAAATACTTAGGTGAAAATTTAATTTTTCTATCTTATGAAAAATTTCTAATATGCCCTTGAGACAAAATTATAACTTTGCCCTTTTTAGAGAAAATTACCATTTTTCCATCAAAGTGGACATATCACTTCCACACTTATTTCTTCTTCTCTCTTTAATGAAAATGGTAAAGGTCCTTAATGTAATTCCATGAAATAATTAGATAAAATTTATTTTCTCCTTTATAGAAAAATTATCATTTTGCCCTTCTTTACCAAAATTTTCAATTTTACCCTTTTATGATAAAAGTGATTTTATCTTAATGAACATGTCCATCATATCCCTTTAATGAACCATTCTTATCATTACATAAATAATAACATCTTAATGTTTAATCAATGATAACAATAATGTCATAATAAATCCTAAAGTATTATAGGTGGATGTGATGCTTACCCCTAATTTTTATTTCGAATATATGTGACAAGTTACTCATTGAGATTTTCTATTTTGGCCTAGAAAGCACAAACACTTCAATTTGTAGATGCGTCGAAGTGTCAGACACAAACACTACTATGAAACACTGACAACACAGGTCCATACATATCTAAATAAAAAAATAATTTCTTTTGGCCCAGACACCCGCTTAACATGGCTAGACACAATTTTTGACACAAATTGGACATGACAAGTTGAAATTTTAAAAATAAAAACAAAAGGGGTAAAATGTATGTTTTCTCTCTATCCCATCTCCATAAAATGTGCATTTCATTGGCCTTTTCTCTCCCCATTTGCTAAAACTAGCATTTTATTCTCCATTCTTAAAGAGACTCATTTACATTTTTTCTCCTGGCCATTTGTTCAAATTCTTTCAATATTGCTCTGTGATAGGAACAACACTGATACTAATAAAGAGGAAGAGAGTGAAGATATATTTATATATATATGTCTCTGTAATTTTAAGAATTAGTGTGTCTCTGTGTCCGTATCTATGTTGTGTTCCGTGTCCATGTTAAAGTTTGTGTCTATGCTTCACTGTAACACTTGTTTCATACAAACCAGATGTTATCCAACATGGTGAAGACAGTTAGCAGCTGAGGTGTAACAATTTTACTTGGTTGCCAAAATTGTTGACATACATTAATCAAACAAGTTTGAATGTTGATGTTAGGATCATGGGTCACTTTGAATCCACTGTCTATTCTGAACCAAACAGCTCTTGTATGCTCACAATGAAGAAGACGTGATTAATAGTTTCAAGATTCAAGTTACATAAGTAACAGTGAGCACTGACGAGAAAGTGGTGCTGATTAAGAACATATATTTTTAGAAGTGCATTATGATACAACTTCCAGATAAAGAGTTGGATTCATTTTGGAATGTTCAGACTCCAAAACCATTTCCACGGGAAGGTAATAAATAGATGGGGGTGCAAACTATCCTATAATGTTGAATGAAGATAGTGGTAACCACTAGCCACACCATATATACCCAATTTGTTGATTTTCCAAGCTAGTGAGTCTTGTTTCTGGAATTGTGATAACAGAATTTGACCGATCATTTGGACAATTTGAGGTGAAAAATATTTTTGGAGCAAGTTGGTATTCCATGCTCTTGGGGTAGCGGAGTAAAGGTCTATGACCATGGTGCATTGATGCGACTGACGTTGCATGTGTGTATTGTACTCCCAAAATCGAGAGGTGGCCTTGATTTACTATCTAGAACCAACCACCCAACGTAGATGCAATAATGTTCATGCATGAACGAATTGCTGCCAACACAAGAACCTGTATGGTGCGACAGATTGCAGTTCTATGTTTGGAGTGAGATATTTACTCCAAAACCATGATGCATAATGAGACTGCGAATGTTTCAAAATCCTCCACGTATGCTTAACTAGCAATGCTTTATTAAATAATCTTGTGTCTATAATGGCTAACCCACCTTGGCTAACTAAAAATTTTAGTCTGACACTACTAAGATGTATCTTCTTCTTTTGATGAGATTGACCCCAGAAGAAGTTGAGTACCGAAGCATCAATGACGTTTGTCACTCTCATTGGCAGTTGTGTATAGGACATGTGATATACTGGTAGGCTTTGCATCACAGATTTGATAAGTTTCAGTCTACCTGCCTAGGAAAGAATCCTACCCTTCCATCTTTCCAGTTTGTTATTAATCTTATCCAACAGTTCCTGATGATTGCGATGATGATTAAGTCAACCATCCACATAGTAGCCCAAATATTTACCTAAAGAAGTACGATGATTCATGCCAAACACTTGGAATAGTACTGTTTATTTATAAAAGAGGTATTTGGATTGAAAACCATATATGATTTGAGCTTGTTTATACTTTGACTTGATAATTTTCAATAATCATCAATGATAGTCCGAATGACTGTGCTGCATTAGTGGAGGCTTTAAAAAATATCACTATTTCATCCACATACATTAAATGTGAAATTTTGAGGTCCTTTTTGGCAAACTAAATTTCGTATATTTGACATTATTTTTCTGCCCTATGTATCATTGTTGAGAAAAAATTTGAGGCCAAGATGAAAAGGTATGAAGATAATGGGTCCCCTTTTCTGATACTTCTTTGGGAGAGAAAATTACCTACCTTTTGTCCATTTAGGAGGAGTGAGTAGGAGACATTAGTGACACATTGCATGATTAAGTTAATAACAGGGTGTGGAAAATTAGTTCGGTGGAGAACAACATGTATAAAGTTCCAGCTAAGTTTTTCATAAGCTTTCTCCATGTCCAATTTCATTGAACACCAATTAGTTTTGACCCTCTTCGTATGATGGATATAATGCATTAACTCGAAGGCTAAGGCTACATTATCAGTTATCTGTCTACCTTTGATGAACACATTTTGGTTTGGAGAGATCAAATTGTCTAAGAGACATCTTATTCTATTCACCAAAAGCTTGGGGATAATCTTGTAAATAACGTTATAGAGGTTAAAGGGCCTGAAATACTTAAAGGATGAAAGGGAGTGAATTTTGGGAATTAAAGTAATGAGAGCTTTATTTACCTCTTTGAGGAGATATCCCCTGTGAAAGAAGCTTTGGAATATGTCATGCTTCAAGATTGACTAGTGATGATGGAAGAGAGCTTATGGGAATCCTGGACTAGGCGCTTTAAATTCTTTGATTTGAAACAAAGCTTGTTTGACTTCTTGTTCCTGCACTAGTGCCAACAACATTGTTGCTTGCTTATTTGTTATTGTTGGGATCTAGAGTTCTTGGAGCTCAGCCAGTATGTCTTGTATAGACATATGTTGTTGCTGCACATAAACTTGTTGGAAATAATACAACGTAGTTAATTCAATTTCATGGTAGTCATCAATCCAAATCCTTTGCTGATTGTAGATTCGGGTTACAGAGTTGTCAATCCGTCGTTTTATGAACAAGGGTTTAGAAATAATTTGTGTTGTGATTACCATTTAGTAACCACATTTACCTATATTTTTGTGCTCATATTACCTCTTCCTTATCTAACCAAAATTCTAATTCCTCTCCTATACATTTTCCTGTAGAGGCTCTGGGGGTCTACATCATGAGATAGCTAACCATGCGTTTGTTGTAATATCTCTGTAAGATGTTTAATTTTAAAGGTAGAATTTTCAAAAACATATTTATTTCACCTCCTTAATTCATTCATCACATTTTGAAGTTTAGAACAAAGATGAAAAGTATGAGAACCCAATACATTAGATTGTCATGCCTTACAAACCACATCAAAATATTGCTCATGCATGAGCTACATAGCCTCAAAATTGTTGTAGCCATGCTGGGTTGACTAGTGCTCAATCTAACCTCTCTCATACTGTTGCTGCTCTTTTCCTACTATTATGCCAGGTGAGCCAGTTACCAGTCAAAATTAAATTGCAAATTCGTCTTACTCATAAAATATTATTAATTCTAACTTCACTTGTAATTGTTTTGGTTAAATTATTCATATAGCCCCTAAATTTTACAAAATTTTAAGTTAGGTCTTTATAATTTAAAAATTTATAATTGAGTCCCTATAATTTAATAAATTTTTAAATTAATTCCTAAACTTAATTTTGATGATATATGTTAACTATATACCATTCAAAAATTATAAATTTATTTAATTCAAGTCAATCTTTTTTTTAAATTATGTAGACTCAATTATAAATTTTAAATTATAAGGACTTAACTAAAAATTAAATAAAATTATAAGAACTACAAGAATAATTTAGAAAAATAATTAGGTGTAGTTTTCATATTTCTGCCATTAGATTCTCCAATTAGAAATTAAAATATGTATAATTTATACAATTTATTTCTCTTATAATTATTTTTTAAAAAAGTTTGTACATATTTTATGTTGATTATGGAATCTAACAACAAAAATATAAAGAATTACATATTAATCTAATCTAATAATTTAACCAATTTTTTTCTACCATCTCCACTTGGCTTAGAATCGAACTCATCTTCACAGTTTGGTGTTATGTACATATAAAACTTCGACCCTTATTTCTTAAGTCTTGCACATGATCAAATCTATACTTAAAGTCAACGTTTAATCATTGAAAAGATATAGTATATTTGTAACTAACCAAGTTGGGTTTTCTAAGGTTTTCTAATATACAAAATCCTTGAGTGTTCCTCTCAATAACTCTAAAAACCTTTCTTCCTAAAATCATTCTAAAATAAGATAGCTATCTATTTTCCTTCCAGAGATATATGAGTATGCTCTACACTTGTCTCTATTTTGAGAATCCTATGTATCAGAAAATATTAGTCTTTATGATCCTTCTTAAGTCTACTAAGATGCAAATATAGACTACTTAAAATGAAGTTAAATTCAAGCAAAATATTCTATAGCATAACAGGGCCTTGATCGCTTTGTTACTTCAAGAGAGGGTTTGTTATGGTCGGCTATACGTTGCTCAGAAATAGACTGCTTGATTTTAGCCAGACTCTTAAGTTTTGCTTATACACACTTTTCTGGCCCCGGAATGGTATCAAAGCCTTATAGCTTATATAAGGAAATAGTTATCCATCTTATTAAAGTTTGATAGTAAGGAAGAAAACCACTTAACCATGGAATCTCAAAATGATATTGCTCCTCAATCTTCTTTTTTCTCTTCCCTTGATTCTTTTTCTATTCCTGAATCTTGTAGATTTACCCTTTCCAATCATATAGACAACTTAGTTGAAATCACTCATCTTGAAAACCCTATAAATATTCGTAAAATTCCTCCCATCCTTAATCCCTATGGTTATTATCATCGTCCACCTTTAGCTACATCTCATAGAATCTGATCTATCACCTCTAGACCTTCTATTCCTTTCAAGAATATGTCCAAGAAACTAAGTTAAATCAAAGTTCTATTCTAGTCACGGAAGAAGAGCTTAATTATCCCCTGCATGCTTCTCCTAACCTTATTCGTCTTTGGCAAAAGAAAAGTTACACTCATTTTCACTATGGTGCTATTCGTCTTGCTTTAACCTACCATGGGAGAAAAGGAAATCCTGTAATTGTAAAAATTGGAATTGTTGATACCAATTGCATTGAATACTCCAAGGCTCTTGTTGGAGTTGTTATTGCTTCTTTAAATGCAGGAACCACTATGTTCACCATCTTCCCAGATTTTGTAGCCAGTTTGGCAGATCCATATTTGTCCAACAGACTTCAGGTCCAGATTTAAATCAAAAACTATAAACAAAAGTCTGGAGCCATAGTTGCAACACTTCATCACTAAACTTCAAGATTATGCTTGTGATATGCAACTACCTAATCATTCTAAAGATAGTTTGATGACTAGATCTGAAGCAAAGACTGAGGCTACTATCGTCGACATTCTAAAACAAATTCCTAGAGAAGATCTCTTTCAACTGATGCCTTTAGATTGGTTGATTGACTATGAAAAGAAATTTGATCAGCATAAGCCTATCCATACAATTGAGGCCCCCATTTTATTCACTCAGACTAATGAGAGTGTAAAAATAGTCTTCAAAAGACCAAGACCTTCTGATTCAATTATTATAGAAATTTCACCAATTTCATCATCATTAAGCTCTATTTTCTCTCCAACACATAATCCTGATTCACAAGTCATCATGGTCACAAATGAGATGAAGAGAAAACACAAGAGAAAAGTTGTCGATTCATTCAATATATCTTGATGCTTCTATCTCTTATGTGTCTCATGTTAATGGACACTTTATCTAGGACACTAATCCCTCCATGTGTACTGAAAATGTGACTGTTTCTTAGAATCAGAACCTCAATTTTCTCAGTCTACAGAACAACTGTCAAGAAAAGGATGTTACTCCAATCCTCATTCCAACTATCCCAAAGATGATCTAGGTCAGAGCTCCTCCTGCCCTTCTTGTACTCTTGTTGAAAACATAAATAAGACATCAACGTCTACTCAATTACAAGCCAATAAGAAGATAGCAAAAGCAGAATTATTGCTTGAAGCACAGAGACTACAACATGAGACCAAAATCCAGAAATTAAGAGCTGAAATTCAAAAAAGATAAATTCTTTGCTCTTGTAAATCAATAGAGAAAGGCAGATGACTATAAAAAAGAAAATCTCATTCCTCTTAGAATGTTTTCAGCTCAAAACATTACAGATGAAGAGTTTCCTCCTCTTCAATGGAGAATTGATTCTACTGGAAGAATTCCTGCCCAACCTTTTATCTTTGTAACAGAAGTCTCACCTACTGGATCTATATCATTAAATGTTGTTGAAGAAGTTCTAAATTGGCAAAGCCAAAATGCTACAACCCAAAATAGTGTTTTAAAGAGAATTGATACAAAGCTTGATCATCTATCCACATCATCTTATAGCAGAGTGGATGAATTTTCTGTTCAAATCCATCAACTGTATGAATATCTTCAAAGAAAAATTCACATACTTGACTCTGAGTTACGACAATTTTCTATAATAGATTTTTACAATCCTGCATTTGTTGATAAAGAAATAAAGCTTAAACAAATGAACAGTCAAGTACAATAGATTGAAGCAGATATGAAAAAGAGACAACAAAACGAAGCCATTTATGGAAGCTATCTACCTTCATCTATCCTAACTCTGCCATATCCTCCTCAACACAAATATTCCTACCTTTCCTCTACTGATTATTACAAACACTACCAAATGACCTCAGACATCTTTAAAAAGATCTAACCTAGAACCTTTACTATACCTCATTTGAGAAAACCCAGACCTTTTCAAAGACCACCTTATGGAAGTACCTTATACCCTGTTCCTAAATCCTTACCCTAATTACCTCCTGTCTCCTCACTTAGAATTCAATTTTGTTCACCAGAAAGACCATCCAATCTTGAAAAAACCACCCCAAATAAAAAAGATAAATAGCCAGCTAGTAACTTTCTCCATTCCTTTCCTTCAGAAAAAAATGAATCCATCTTTGATGCTTCTAGTACTCATTCTCTTAATAATTCTTTAACAGATTCGTCAGAAAGTCTCTTATCATCAAATCATGATCAAACTGCTAATATTACAGCTATCCTTATAATGAATCCAGAAGAGCATACATAAGAACCCAAGGTAGAAAACCCTAATGAAGAAGAAGATGCTGAAACATCTCATAGCTATTCAACCCCACATATTCATTTCTCAAAACCTGTTAATGGCCCCTGGTTCACAATTGATGATATTTCTCTAGAAAAATAGAGAGATAGATTCCTAGAATTTAGAGCATGATTAAATCTACAACTAACTAAGGAACATGCAGAACTAAGCAATATTTTGCGAGAATTTTTCTCCAGATTAACATTAACACTTTGAGAATGGTTTCTTAGACTTGGTGGATACAGACAGTTGCAACTCATACAATTACCTAGCCCAACTGAATTCCTTGGTCTCTTTCATCATAACTTTCTATGAGGTCACCAGCAAGTTGAAAAACAAGCTAGATAGGAATACTTTCAGATGAAATGCTGCTCTTTGAAAAAGAAATATCTCTAGAAGCATTATGAACAAATGAATATAAAGTTCTACATGCTAGGAAGGCATGACCAACCGAGTTTAAAGCAAGTATTCATTGCTTCTCTTCCTGATGAGATACAGCCAGAACTTCAAAGAGCTCTTAATGCTCTTAATAGGGAACTCTCTCAAATAACCTATGGAGAAATCTACCAATTGGCATTATCAACAGTAGATAAACTTTGCAAACAACACAAGTTCTTATCTCATCTTATAAAGCAGAACCCAAAGCTCAGCAAAGTCTATAATAAGTCCTCCTTACATATCAAGTGTGGGAAGAAAGACTACCAATGTTCCCCACGATATTCAAAAAAGAAAAAGCATTACTTTAAATATCCAAGGTAGTATTCCAACAAAAGATCTCGGAATAGATTCTTCAAAAGAAAATCTTCTAGGAAGAAATCCTTTGATAAATGTTACATTTGTGGAAAAAAGGGACATTTCGCAAAAAATTGCTTCAAAAAGAAAAAGAAGACAAAAGTATATTAACAGATCAACATGATCTTTCCAGAAGATAACCTTGATGCTGACTTAGAGTCTGTATATTCTGAACATGAAGAACCAGATGATGATATTATCTTTGCAATCCCTGATTCTGATGAAGAATTGTTAAAAGAAGAAGAATCAAATTCCTTTGGTAGTGATACAAATCACATCTTTTACTTACAACTAGAGCCTGCTCTAACAGACAAATCTCAGAGTCTTATGCAAATTACGCAAAAAGAAAATATTCTACAACCTTATGTGCGCATGGGAATCCTTATGTCCAAATATGATAGACCTATTCTTGTCATCTCTTTGATATATACTGGAGCATGGAGAACAATCATGAATCCAGAAGTTCTTCCCTATCTGAATGGAAAGAACATAATGAATGGTTTCAGACAGCTAATCGTCAAACATTCAATACTAGTCTCATCTCAATAAAGAAGATTGGATTTTAGTTCTTCCCAAATTGCATTATATGAAAAAAAGTTATTGGTTCTTATCTTCGAGATAAAGATGTTTTTATTAGCATGGATGTCCTATCAAAAGCTCATGGATTATTCATAGGAGCCACTAGAATTAAGTTCAAAAATCAATTTTTGAATTTCAAAACTATTCCTAAGCTCTATGAATTGAATAACTCTCTAGCCCAATATGAGCATATCAAGGTTGAAGAGTCAACAACTAGAGGAACAATATTATGGATAGTTGGGGCCTGTGATACAGAAATGCGCACCAAATGAGCAAGGACATCATCTAATGTAGGAATATTAGAACCTCCCAAAATGTAATCTGTAATTGCATCAAGATCAAGACGTAGATTGATTAGTGTCATAATCATAAAAAATTTGTCCAATTGTGCTTCTTAATCAAAAGTTGAGGCTGTGGCAGGCATTAATGATCTAAACTCATGTTGAGAGCCTCAATTTTGCTCACATATGTGATAGTATCCAAGTCCTGATGCTTGAGATTGACAAGATTAGATAAAACATTATAATAGCAACGAATATCATTACTATATATTGAGACTGCCTTGTTCCACACATTATAACATGTTTCATAAACTTGTTATGTCAAAAGTAATCGAGAGTCCAAGGAATTCTATAATAAGGAACAAAGTTGAGCATCAATTTTTATCCAATGATCTATTCATTTTAGCTATGTTAATGTCACGCTTAGTTAAATGTTCTAAATATCCTTATCCTTTAAACTATAAGCAAATTGATGCAGCCTAAGATTTGTAATTGGATGCCCCATGAAATTTTTTAGAAGTAATGGTAGGTGTTCTACTAATAAGGGTGGAAAAAGACCTGACTTAGGAGTAGTCATCACTTTTTTGGCTTGAAGGAAGCTCTACTACTTGAAAATAGAAAGAGAGCAATATGATAACCATTATAATTGAGAAAAGGGCAACACGACAATCACTACGACAAAAACTACAGCGGTCAACAATGACAGAGGTGACGTCACGTGCCGGCGTGTGGTAAAAACATAGTTCTGGTCAGAGGCGCGTGGTGGCGACGACGCTCCAGCTTCTGGCCGATCGAAACCTTATGAACACGATGGTGGGGCGTGTGTTCCAAGAAGAGTTTGGGAAATGGTCAGGTAATAAGTGACCAGAATTAAAAAAACTAAATGGAAAAGAAAGAATGTTTGGGCTAGAAAGAAACACAGTCCCAAAGAAATGCTACTAGAGGATCACAGTAGGCTCTGATACCATGTAGAATGAGAAGTTTCTGTGTGTATTATGATAGCAAAGTGTAAGGTATTTATACAAGAGGAGATGACTTATTTTAGGAAACCATAATAAATACAATTAAATGACTTAATCCCTAATGTCTAGCCTAAACTTTAGGCTAACTTTATTCTAATTGATATAATCTAATCCTAATTGATACACAACATCTATCAATTACTCAAACCAAGAAAAATTGGTTGTTCACTGTTGTATATGCTAATCTAAGAAAAGAACATAAAATTCTGCTCTGGTAGAAACTTAGTCATTTTGCTATAAATATCTAAGATAATTGGGTTTTAACTGGTGATTTTAATGATATCCACAATGAGGAAGGAAGGAAAGGAGGTGATAGACGTAACATGAGGAGATATAGCATCTTCAGTAGCAAAATTAAAAAATATGGTGGTTTACTTGAGCTCGATGCCATAGGGTTTAAATTCACCTGGAAAAGCCCTCTAATCCAAGGGTAAGATCGCCTCTTTGATAGGTTATATAGGATGTTTTGCAATGTCCCTTGGAGAGCTCAATTTGCTGAAGCTTTATTAAGGATCTTAACTAAAGTTGACTAATTTCACCACCATGCTATTCTTATTATGTTGAATGGTTGGCCTACAATTTTCATTCCAAAGCCTTTTAGATTTGAAGCAGCTTCGCTTATCCATGAGAGCTTTAATAGTCTTTTATCAAACATTTGCAATAATGAGAGACTAACACCTTTTGGGTTTGGAACATATATGTATTTGAGATATCTTTAGGAGAAATAGGATCCTTGCCCATTTTATTGGTATGCAAAAGAAAATTCAAACAAGAAACATCAATTACCTCTTTAATTTGGAAGCCTCCCTTTAAAAGGACCTTAATGAATGTCTCCAACAGGAGGAAATCCTATGGCATTAGAAGGCTAAAACAAAGTGGATTAATGATGGTAATTGCAATACAAGGTATTATCACCAAGAAAGGATTATTAAAAGGTCTCGTAGCTAGTACCATATGATTAGAGACAATGAGGGGAAGTGGATTGAAGATGTAGAGGAGATTAAAGCTCTAGTTGTTAACTTCTTTATACCCTTTTTTAGGAGGAAACCCTAATGCCCTCTACCTAAAAACTAGTAAAACCTATCCTATGTTGGGTAATGAAGACTAGTTGTTGGAGATTTTGATAACAGGGGAAGAAACGAGAAGATTTTTTTTCTCTATAGGAGATCTTAAGGCGGCTTGTATTGATGGGTTGTTCACTTTATTTTACTAGCACAATTGAGAAGATGTTGGTGAGTTTATTGTGAAAACTGTCTTGGTAGCCTTAGACAAACATGAAAGAGATTATCAACACATTGATAGCCTTAACACAAAAAAATGGAAAAACTTGAATTTTTTTCCCAATTCTAACCAATATCCTTATGCAACATAGTGTGTAGAACAATCAAACCGTTTTCAACAGGCTACAAACCATTCTTCCCAAAATAATTTCTCCCTACCAAGTTAGTTTTGTGCTAGAAAGACACATACAAGAAAATAGTCATTGCAAAAGAAATGTTTTATACCATGCAAAGAATGACAAGCAAGAGACGTTTCTTCATTATGAAAATAGATTTAGAAAAAGTCTATGATCATATGAGGTAAGGGCTTAGTAATAATGTTCTCCTTGAAGCCCACATCCCTCTTACCTCACTAACCTAATTATAAAGTGCATATCTACAATATATACTCAAGTCCTTTGGAATGGAGG
This sequence comes from Senna siamea, assembly GCA_031216115.1. Lineage (NCBI taxonomy): Eukaryota > Viridiplantae > Streptophyta > Magnoliopsida > Fabales > Fabaceae > Senna > Senna siamea. The sequence continues at coordinate 19,080,613 of CM062363.1, read as the reverse complement.
GAAAATAGTAAAATTCGAACCTTCTTGAGGGGTACAGCAAGAAGACCCTCTCTCTCACCACCTTTTTGTGTTAAGTATGGAGAAACCCATGCATATTATTAAAAAAGTTGTTGATGATGTCAAGTGGTATTTGTTTTGCCTTTTGCAAGACGGGCCTTAAAATTTCTCATCTTATGTTTGTGAATGACCTTCTTCTCATTGGTGAAGCCTCTATGAATCAATTAAAGTGTTCTATTAACTGCCTAAATTGCTTTTGTGTTACTTTTTCTCAAAAAGTCAACCAGATGAAAACTAACATTTTTTTTCAAAAATTTCACTTAAGAAGTAAGAGATGATATCATTAGCTACACTAGTTTCTCCCCTTCCACAAGTCTTGGAACCTAGCTACTTAGGCATTCCTATCATGAAAACTTGTGGCCGAATTGTCAAATAAAAGTATTTCGTTCAAAAATTGAAAAAAAGACTCTCATTTTGAAAAATGAACTAGCTAAGTCTAGCTGGTAAAATTACACTGGCGAAGTTTGTAATTGAATCCAGCCCAATCTACCCTATGATGATGGTTGCCAAACTTCCCAAATCGATTTGTGATGATCTTGAAAGGCTAGAAAGAAGTTTTATATGGTTTCATGAAGTTGAGAAAAGGAAATTCCAAACTATTAGATGGAAATATCTCTTTCAGGATAAAAAATGTGGAGGGTTAGGGATCCATTAGCTCCATACAATAAATGAAGCTTGTATTCTTAAATTAGGGTAGAAACTTTGTAAAAATTTCAATAATCTTTGGGCTGAGGTTATTAAGCACAAATACAATAGGGGAAAATCTAATTAATTGCAAATATATCTTTAAACCAAATGGGTAAGACTTTTGGAAGGGGTTGGCAGTCGTCTATCACAAACTTTTAGAATTTTCTGTGTGGGAAAATGGTTTTGGGTAGAACGTTAGTTTTTGGTTTGATAAATCGTTAAATGACTCAACGAAGCTCTACCAGCATATGAACAAATGAGGAAACTTGGAACTAGAAGGTGGCTTACATAATTAAAGACCCTGGTGGATGGGACTGGAGGCTTTTTAACAATTTAATTCTTAGTAAAATGATCTTAAGGATCCATGCCCCTGAAACCCTCTTATGGACAAAAACAGAGAAGTCAAGAAAAAATATGGGACTTACGGTGTTGGATCCATGTACCATTTTTTTATGGGTGGGCAAATGGGAATCGAATAATTTGGAATACCATCTAGAGTTGGCCCAGTCCTGAAAGAATAAGCTGCCCTACCCATGACAGATTACATACTAATTCTATTAGAAAGCATTGAGTAATATTGGAGAAACATACGCACTTCGTAAATCTCATCCCGAAACCCTCCCTCTATGCTCTCAGAGATTGCAAGCGAGCAACAGATGTTTGAATTAGATTAATCCCCCCAACAAAAAGAGTTCCTTTTTTCACAAAATGCAGCCAAGAATGATTCTTTGAGAACCTCCTCACAACGACGACCGAGCCAAATGATCCTCCCTAGAATATTACCTTTGCAATTTCCTTTTAGTTTTTATGGGAATAGAGAAATGAAAGTATTTCTAATACTAATGTTCTTTTCTCCTCTAACCCTACTATTCCAATTTGTTATTTCACCTTTAACATCTTTTCTGCTAAAAATATTGTTCTCTTATTACCATTGTCTGAAAATGGTTCGTTGGTGGTCGCTTGATGTTGGATGGGTTTAAGTGAATTGCGACTGTGCAAGAAAAGATAACCCTGGCCTTATCGGTTGTGGAGCTCTCATCAAGGACTTCATGGGCAGATGGATCGACAGGTATTGCAGAGACGTTGGCTGGTGTTCTTCCTTTACTGCTGAGCTAGAGTGGAAGGTCTTATTCCATATGTTGCATATCGGTAATAATTGTGTAGACAAACTCGAAAACTTGGGCTTTCTGTTGAATTAGGCCTGACCACTTGTGCCCATCCTCCCACCACTATCTCATTAGACTTAGGGACTTGTGTGCTACGTGCTCCCCTTGAACCGTATTGTGTTTGCTTTTTCTCATGGGCTTAGGCCCCATTTGTATTAAAAAAAACTTGTATTTAAATTTATCTTTTATTTTCTTTAATTATTTCTTCGGTTATCTCATTAGTTACCTCTCAATTAAAATTTATTTTCAATTTAATATTTTCAAAATTTTCACTCATAAATTCCCATTTCATTTCTATATCTTTTTAAGAAATATTAGACTGAGAAACAATTATTTATATATTTATTGTTAAATTTTTTAATAAAAATAAGACATGCAAACAAGTTTTAAAAAATAAATTGTAAAATACTAAGTTTTAAAAAATATTTATACTTCATTTCATTATTAAAAAACTTAATAATAAAAATATAAAAAATCATGTCTACTTTTTTTTTCTCATCATGAAATAATCCAATAAAATTCTTGAATTCATTTTTTCAAGTTATAATTAAAGATACAAAGACAGAAACAGTACCACAAGCGGTGATAACACCTGCTTGTTGATGTCGTTTCCTCCCTCTTGCATTGCACATGTTGTCGATACTACAGCTGCGCAAAACGTGAAAGTCATAACAAAACGACGTCTGCGATATCATCCAAAAACAGTAACTAAACAACAAAAGAAAACGACCGGCGTTGCATATGATAGCGAGAAATTCGATGTTTTTAGGGTCTTACGCCTTCACCCTGTCAATTCTTTATTTTATTACTAAAAAAAAATAAGAACCCCTTAAAATAAAGATGTCGTTTACAAGTGAAAGATTTATACGGTAATTGATGAAGATGCAATCATTATATACAAGAAAAATTGGACAAGTCACATAATTTGGGTCTTGCAAAAAAGACAAACACATTGTAGAATGTTGGACATATTAAAATATCAAATATTAAATATTGTTCACCGAGAGCATCCAAAGTAGGTGTGCTATATAACTATGAAGGCTGAGTCTCAATATTCTTTGATAGGGTCGCTCTTTCTTTTTTTTTTTTTTTAAAAAATTAAACCACTTTTTTTTTAAAACATTTCTAATATTTTTTTTACAGTTATTTCCCATTTGAGATAATTTTATTTAAAAAATTATTTTATTTTAATAAAATTAAATCTTATTAATTCTTTTCTAATATTTGATAAAAAGATAGCATTTTAAAAATTGAAAGTATATAATGTAATCTTTAAAAATATGTAAAATTAAAAATAAAAAAATTGAAATGTTAAGTATATCTTTTTATAGTCTAAATTGTATTTTAGTTTTAAATTTTCTTAAGTCAAATGTCTCTTTTATTTTAATGATTTTATATTTGCACTGTCCAAATTGTAAAATTTTTTTATAAAGAATTATTAACTTTTTTTCTTCTCAAATCAACTGTCTATGTATATAAATAAATAAACTAGTTGAAAAATGAAAACCTTGAGCTAATTCCAAGCAATTAAGTAATCTGTAAGTATTGCTATCTATCACTATTTTACTATGCAACCTAAATTATTTTCTATAAATATGATTGATAAGTATAATTATATCATTAATTATAATGACATTGACAAAATATTGTTCTATATTTAATAATCTATTATATGTAACACCATCTTTTGTATATATAAGAAGAATATTAAATAAGAGGAATAATTTTGTATGAGATGTGAAAATGTAAAATAATTACTTTGAATCATATATCAATTATCTAAATTAATGCAACAATCTCCTATACATGTGTGATAATGTCTTTTTTAAGTTTTGTATTAATGATTTCTGCATAAATCAAGGCAATAATTTGTGATATAACAATATTTTTTTTCTTCGTTCAAGATTTACCTCATTCATATATATATATATTATAATAACTCTAAAATCTTTTTATTAATAATTTTTAAAATTATATATTATATAATATAAAATATAAATTAAAATATATGATGTAAAGAGATGGATGTAAGAAAATAAAAATAATAAGAATTTATAAAAGAAGAGTAAAAAGTTAAATAACTATCAATTAATTAATTTATTATTTTAAAATATAATAATTATTTTTATATTATATATTAAAAATAAAAAAAATTTGACATACATTTTTGTACATACAAAGTCTCTAATAATATTAATGGATCTTGTATGTATTAAAGTTCATATTCATTTTTTTAAATTTAATTTTAAATATAAGTAACAAAGTTAAGTAACTTTTCACTTTCTCTATTTTTACCTTCTATGTATTGTTCTATATATTATATAGTTTAAAAGATGAAAAAAAAAATTTTAAATCATATAATATATTATAAAATATATTATTTTTGAGACTCATGAAAAAAAATCAGGGCTATTATAATATAATGTTTTTGAAGATTTGATGTTGTGCATTTGGACCAGCATGCCTATTCTTAGTATTACTTCACAAGCAGCAAGAGACCATGTTGTGACCATTTTTATTTCACTCACTTTTGCTTCCACAAAATCTTTTCCATTTTGGAAAATTTATGTTTGATTTCTTTACGAAGCACAAAAAAAGTTTGAACAAAATGGTGATCATATTGTAGTTTTCTTTCTTATTTATGAAACTTTGAATACAAAATCTTAACTCTTACCTAAGCTCTAGCTTACTATACTTAACACACACTCAACAACTTAATTACGGTATGTACTACTGATTGATTATGGATTAATGTATCCAATTCTTTGACTTTCCTTGTGAATTTTGTTATTTTAGTTCTCATGTCTTTTCCTACCAAAGATTATGTATTTGCAATTTTTATGGTGCTTCTTAGGTTATTAAAAAATTAATTTTTATGTTAAATTTCACCTTAATCATAAAATTCATTTAAAAGAAAATATAAATTAAAATTCTATATATCTAGATGAGATACGTAAAATAAATATTACAATATATTTTGACGTTATATGAAATAATTATTACCCAAATTTGAAAATTAGAAGTTAGATTTCCTTCTGCCATTTTCGTCTGTATTTAATAATATTTTTTGTGCACATATATTTAGGAGCTCAGTATGACTCAACACAGTAGCGTACACCGTACGAAAACCAGAAAAGTAAAGAATCTTTTTTCTTTTAATTTTTTGTTTAATCAAATACATAAATAAAAATAAGTTAAACAAATTAAAATACACTTAATCTCGTAAAATATAAGATAAATTATGTGAATATAATTATTAATTATAAAAATTAGATTTTAAATTATTTTAAATTTTGTAAGTTGTATAAAGAAACTCCCTTAATTAAATTTTACAGACGTTAAAAATATCAAATTATTTCAAAAAATTTTTGTGCACAAAGCTTAAAATATAAAAGAATTTTTTGTAAAGTTGAAGAAAAATTTAATCTCTACAAAATTTAATTAATTAAGTTGAAGAAAAATTTTAGAATTTCAGAATAAAAAATTTGAAGAAATTTTTTTAACATAAATTGTAAAATTTAAAATATTATAGATTAATTTTTATAATTTAATTAGATCAATTTTTATATGTATTAGTACTTCCAGTTCTCATTGACTAATTTAAAAAAATTATGAGACAAAAAGAAGATAGTCCCACTCACTCTAAATTTTTTCACATTTTAGCTTTAAAAAAATACATTAAAAAGACAAAAAGACTGAAATGGTATGACACTGGGCACCGAAATTCAAAAAGATATCCTACATGGTCCCAACAAACATAATTTTTTATATTTATATAAAAGTGTTCAGTCAACTTTATCATGCTTCAAGCTTTTGTTTTTTTTTTTCAAGAAAGCATTATATAAATACTAACTCATTACCTACCACTCATAATTGAACACTTTTTTTAATTCTTTTTTTTTTTTAACCAAAACTAAACTATCTGTTAGGTAAATGAAAGGTTGTCAGAACTTGCAAAGTTTAAATATTTTAGATATTTTTTATTAATAATTTACAGGATAAATTATTTATATAATTCTTATAATTTTAATTTATTTTTTATTAAGTTTTTATGATTTAAAAATTTATAATTAAGTTTTTACAATTTAATAAATTTTAAAATTAATTCTTGTTATCAAATTTTTGTTGAAATTATATAAAAAAAATTTGTTAATTTTTCAATATATAATATTTTAAAATTTTAAATATATATGATTTATATAAAAAAGACTAAATAATAATGTAAAAATAAGTTATGTATAAAAATTAAAATATAATTTATATTAAATAATATGAATATATGAATATAAATTAAGTAATAAATTTTAAAATTATTTTTTAAATTTAAATTTTTGTCAAATTTTGTTAATTTGAGTTATATGTTAATTATATATCATCTTAAATTTATTAATTTACTTAATTTATATTAATATATTCATATTATTTAATATAAATTATATTTTAATTTTTATACATAACTTATTTTTACATTATTATTTAGTCTTTTTTTTATATAAATCATATATATTTAAAATTTTAAAATATTATATATTGAAAAATTAAAAAAAAATTTTATATAATTTCAACAAAAATTTGATAACAAGAATTAATTTTAAAATTTTTTAAATTGTAAAAACTTAATTATAAATTTTTAATTTATAAAAATTTAATTAAAAATTGAGTGAAAATATAATAATCATAAAAATAATTTAACCTAATTTAAATTAAATATATAACTAATATGACATACTTAATATCATTTTTTGTATAAATAATTAATATTTGACATTTTTACAATTTAATGTAAATATACACTTTTTAAATATTCAATTATAATTTTAAATATTTTTAATGTAGATACTCAAGAACACTCTATATATAAATATATAAATATATATATATATATATATTTAATTTCCATTTTTCAAGTTCAAAGTCATTCAAAAATCTTACGTCACTGTATGCTAGTATACTTTCAGTCTTCACACCTCTGACTCTTCTATATAAAGATTACACCGCGCACGGTCCTTAGCCTGCCAAATACCATAGCCTCCTCTTCTAGTGGTCTCCACTTCTTTTCTTCCCTTCTTTCTCTGCAACTACAATATGTCTCTGCTTTCAGATCTTATCAACCTCAACCTTTCTGAATCCACCGATAAGGCGATCGCAGAGTACATATGGTGAGCTTTCATATATCTCTATCTCTCTCAACTTTCATAAATCTTTAGAAACAGGGGACTTTGTCTTTGGGTTTATATGCCATACTTGTCAGGAGTATGAAAACTTAAGATTTCAACTATGAAATGGTATTACTTTCTTTGTGGGTATTTTCTCCTTTTTGATTCCGGGTAAATCCAAATGCTCATGATTCTTCCTTTGAAATAACTCAAGATTTCATCTTCCTCCTATTAGTACTATGGGTTGTTTTGGTCCATCAGCCAAATAAAAAAAAAAGTTACGAGCATGGATGATTTCCTTAACCTTGTTCTGGGGTTCTCTATTTATTGAAAAGTGGAATAAAAATTAATCCTTTTTACGTATGAATGAACAGGATCGGTGGATCTGGTATGGACCTCAGAAGCAAAGCCAGGGTAAGTACTTTTTGCTGTATCCACTATCGTGATTAACATTCTGTGAGCCTCTTGAAAAAGCCACTTCGTGAACTTAACTTTTTAATCTAAATAATACAGACTATTTCTGGGCTAGTCACTAACCCTTCAAAGCTTCCCAAGTGGAACTATGATGGTTCAAGCACAGGCCAAGCTCCTGGGGAAGACAGTGAAGTCATCCTATAGTATGATTCATTCATTCATTCATTAATTTATTCATTCTCTTCTTGCTCTCACCGAAACTGATGACTATTAATGTTCACTTTGTGTTTGATGTATTGTCTCAAAGCCCACAAGCAATCTTCAGGGACCCATTTAGGAGAGGCAACAATATTCTTGTAAGCTTTTTTTTTTTTTTGAAAGTCTAAATAATTACTGGTTATATAAAATTAAAGAAGCAATGCTTTCTGAGTCATCCTCCTGTATTGTGAAAAGGTCACATATTCACTTGTGCTAAAAAAATCTTATAGGTGATGTGCGATGCTTACACCCCTGCTGGAGACCCCATTCCAACCAACAAGAGGCATAATGCTGCCAAAATTTTCTGCCAACCTGAGGTTGCTGCAGAGGAACCATGGTATATATTTATTATTATTATTATTATTATTATTATTATTATTATTATTATTATTTTCCTCCATTCTGGGTATTACCTTTCAGATTTTGCACGGTAGTATATGTCAATCTACTTTTATGGCTGGGGCTGAAATTTGCTAAAATTCTTATGGAAACAGGTATGGTATAGAGCAAGAGTACACCCTCTTGCAGAAAGATATAAGCTGGCCCCTTGGCTGGCCAATTGGTGGCTTTCCTGGACCACAGGTACAAACAATATTTATGCTACTGATTTATCTAAATTCCCAGTTGTTTCAAACAGTTCTACCCTTGGTAATATGAAAGGGAGACTTTATAAGAACATTGAATCCTATAAATTTTTGTTCTCACTTTGAGAGCCGATTGCTACACTATCATCTTAATAATGAAATATTTGATGTCAGGTAGTGTTACACTGGTGTCCAAAATGATAGGTGTTAGTATGCTTTCTATGAAAGTTGAAAACTTTCAATTACAGCATCTTATAATCGAATATCCTGCCATAATATCTGACTTATGGTTGTTTGTATTGTATCAATAGGGCCCATACTACTGTGGGGTAGGTGCTGAAAAAGCTTATGGGCGTGACATAGTGAACTCACATTACAAAGCTTGTCTTTATGCTGGCATTAACATCAGTGGCATCAATGGAGAAGTGATGCCTGGCCAGGTAAAAAAAACATGATGATTCATGCGGATTTGTTTGTCTTGTAATAATACCCATCTTGCTAGCTGATTCTTATAAGTGATAAGATAAAACTTAAAACTACATCTTTCTTTGTTATTCTTCCTTCAATTTCATAGTGGGAATTCCAAGTTGGTCCATCTGTTGGCATCTCTGCTGGAGATGAGCTCTGGGTTGCTCGCTACATTCTTGAGGTAATCTCTCTTCACTTCAAGTCTCTCTCCTTTTCTCTGTTGTTTAAAGTTCAAGTTAATGATAATATATATAAATGTTGATGACCTGACCACATGTTCCTTTGTTGCAGAGGATTACAGAGATAGCTGGAGTTGTGGTTTCATTTGATCCTAAGCCGATTCCGGTAAAATAAACAAATAAATACATAAAATTTCTATGAAACTTCAGTCCTGGTTGATCATTAACTTGTTCATTGGCTATTTTGTTGTGAATAGGGAGATTGGAATGGAGCTGGTGCTCACACAAACTACAGGTACTATATCACATTTATTCTATAAGGAATAACTTGTTATAAAATAAATTAAAATTTTGGGGATGATGGTAATTTCAGCACAAAGTCCATGAGAAGCGAAGGAGGGTATGAGGTAATAAAGAAAGCAATTGAGAAGCTTGGAAAGAGGCACAAGGAGCACATTGCTGCCTATGGAGAAGGCAATGAGAGGCGTCTCACTGGCAAACACGAGACAGCAGACATCAACACCTTCTCTTGGGTATGTACAATAACAACAGTTATTAAAGGGTCTTTTTAGCAAGTGATGTAAAATTTTAGGGGTTTTTTCGTATTTCTTTCCTATTAATTAAAATAAAAGACAGATAAATATGTATATATTTTTAAAACTTTGTCCATGTTAAGTTTGACTTTCATAGTCAATCTCAAGTTTGAATAAAAGAATAAGGTTGCATTAGATAAAATGAGTTATGTAGCTGACCTCATATAGTAGAAAAAAGATTTTGTTATTATTGTTGTTGTTTTATGTATATAATTTTAAAATGCTTGTTTGAACAGGGAGTGGCAAACAGAGGAGCTTCAGTTAGGGTTGGAAGAGACACAGAGAGAGAAGGGAAAGGGTACTTTGAAGACAGAAGGCCTGCTTCTAATATGGATCCTTATGTGGTCACCTCCATGATTGCTGAGACCACCATCCTCTGGAAACCTTGAACACACAACACAACATAACACAACAAAACAAAATACAACCATTGGTGTCTACATTCAAGACTTGAGACCACAACATATGATTGTGCGATTGCTTTCAAGTTGTCTTTTTATTCAATATCTCTATCTGCAAGGTAGTGAGTGGTGTTGTTTCATTAGTGTTTGGTCGTGAACTTAAAATTTTCCTCATTTGCCTTTATTTTTGGATGACAATAAAGTGATCTCTTTTAATTTAGAAGCAAGGAATGCTATGCTCCTCTAGTTGACTCAAGATTCATAGATTGATGATAATAATAATAATAATAATAATAATAATAGTCATGTTTTATTTTACTATTTTTTCTCACTTCCAAGTATTCTCTTGGTCTGAATAATTGATGGGTTCTAATAAAAATTGGATCAACTTAATCTTTCAATTTAGAACCTTATAATATCTCTAAAATAAATACGAAGTAGAAAAAAAAAACTTTCTAAAAGTTAGTTCTGTATAGTAAAATCTTGTTAAGCAATTGTTGTCTACAACAAAATATGTTGGTGAGGCGTGAAAAATGGATGTGTGAGAAAGAATGACAACTATGGAAAGCGATGGTTGGGAAAAAGTGGAACATGTGAAAAGTGGAAGGTAAATAATGTTGTTTTTTTTTTTGTTTATCTCTTTTTTCGCCCTCAAAATGCATTGTTTAAAGCAAGTGAAATGGTGCAATTTGAAACCTTTTATATTGTCCTTGGATTGGGACGAACGATGTTGTTTTTCATCCCTTTTTTTTCTTTTTTGGTCCTCAAAATGTACCGTTTTGAGTAATTGAAAATTTGTGTTTTAAGTCCTTGTATTTTGGCTCTGAATTGAGACTAAACTGTGTTGTTTTGAGGCAATGGTTTTTCCTTCATTTCATGCTATAGAAGAAAACCCCCGCCTCTGCAATATCATTTTCGAATATTTTCACATACATATGTTTGCATTGTTCTTTAGCGTCTCCATTTTTTCTTCTCCATCTGCTAAGGCGTTTTGATGCATTCTGGAATCCCGATGAAATGTTGAAAAGGTGAAAGGTTTAATCATTTATTATTCAACTTATAGTATGTAAATAAAATGCTTTGTTGGTTTTTATTGGTACATAGTTTCACAACTTTTTTACCAACATTATGTATGAAAATGGAAATGAAAATTATAGTTTTACTTTGTATTGATACAGTCATATTAATATATTTAATATTGATATATTTTAAAATATAGTAACCGTAACTTATTTTTCTCACACTCACTCAACACACGTAGCATGCCTCGCCCCTCAGTTACATCTCAACATCATCAAGCTACAGCTCCATCACACCAACTCTTCTTTTGTTCTTTTCATCTCTGCATTGTTTCTGATGTCTTTCACTTCACTCGATCGTTTTTGGCTCATCTTCTTCAACTCATCTGCAAGTTTGTTATTGTCTTCCTCTAAGGTTATGTGTTCTCTGCTTTTTTTTCATTAGGAAATTGCTTGCTGTTTAGATGTTGAGTAGATCTTGTTGCATTTGCTCATGATTTGTGTTATATAGGTGTAATCGAATTTGATATGCATAATTTATTTATGGTTTGTAATTTTCTAGTTATTTATGGTTTTTAATTTGATATATACTACTTTGATTTGAGTACAAAAGGCAAAAAGTATATAGAAAGCTGAAAGCAGAACCCTTAAGCTTCTCAACTTCCTCTTCTATTTGGTCAAACACTGCCTTTTCTCTTTATCACTAGCACCTACAAACACAGCCTTCTATTTGTCAAAATTATGTGTTTCTTAACGATAGTTACACTAGATCATCATGAGTCTTTTGGTGAAAGGTTTGTCCCACTTTGTTATTTTTAACATGTAGATCAATATCATACATGAGATTTTCTTCTCTTTATGCTTAGAGTCAATAGATAGTTATTTTTAACATTATAGATTGATTACTTGATCCCTGTATTTGATATTGTGCACCAAATTCCATCTACTCTTCAGACTCTGGAAAGTGAAAACACGAAACTCTCATTATTTTCATCCATGGTGTTTGAAGGTTAAATCTGTGTTTCTGATGATTTTTGAAATCATGGTTCTTAGACGGCTAGACAAAACCTATTGTATATCTTGATATCTTTTGGATATGATTATTCACATTGGCTTTGTATAAATGGTTTTTTTCTCGTTTGAGGACACTCTTCAGCTGCTATGGTAGCATGGCTTCACTTTCATCTGTATTACAATTTATTTTGAAATAGTTTTCTAATGTACAATGTATTTTTGTTCTATTTTCAATCATAAAAAAGTTTAAATTATTTTCTTGGCTGCCATAATTTCACTTAATTTTTAATTTGGTTTTTCTTACCAGCATGTTGACAAAGATTTAATGACAAGGATCAAATTAAATTTTTTAAAGCTATTAAGTATAAGAAGCACATTGAAAATTAAGTGAAACTTAATGGATTAACCAAGTAAATTAATAAAAAAAATTGTTGATATAAAAGTGCTTATTTTATCATCTTTTTGGGTGTGTTTTTGGATAGCTTAAGGTGTAACATCCCCAAGCCACCTACTTGCAGATATTGTCCGCTTTGGGTCCTTAGGCACTCAGATCGTCATCCCTCATGATTTGAAAATGCGTCTACAAGGGAGAGGTATCCACACCCTTATAAGGCATGCTTTTTTTCCCTCTTCAACCGATGTGAGACTTTACAATCCACCTGTCTAAGAGAGCCCAGTGTCCCCGCTGACACACCGATCTGGAACTTGGCTCTGATACCACTGTAACATCCCCAAGCCACCCACTTACAGATATTGTTCGCTTTGGGTCCTTAGGCACTCAAGTCGTCACCCCTCACAGTTTTAAAACGCATCTACAAGGGAGATGTATCTACACCCTTATAAGGCATGCTTCGTTTTTCTCTCCAACCGATGTGGGACTTTACATAAGGAATGGGTGACAAGAAGAAGAAAGCTCAAATTTTTGTACGACTTGTTTCAGCTGTTGGGACTAGATTCTTCTATGTGAAGAGGAAACCTAGGCAGGTTACAGAGAATACAGAAGCACAAATGAAGTGACAAAGCCAATTTCATTGAGTTTCGAAAATACGATCCTAGGGTTAAATTATATGATGCACACACAGTTGTTAAACTTAACTTTAAAAATAATAATTCACAATATTTTGAATAGTTTAGGGAGGTGATTTATTACAAATCAAAATTTATGGGGGTAATGTGTTATATAAGCATAGCTGAAGGAGATAAAGTATACTTTCCAAAAAAAAGCCAACATGGGCGGTGCATTAGGTTTGGATTCTCTGTAGATGGTTTGTTTGTTGGCTTGAGCTAGTTTTTATGTACATAACAAAAAAAAACCTAAAAATGCAAATTTGTCTTAATTACAAAAATGCCCTGGTGTGATTTTTCTCACATGACACATTTTAGCACTGCCTGCTCCATTTAACCATACACTCTCTCGCACATTGCCCTAATTATCATTCTATTCTTCCTTCTTTCCTTGTCAAGATGACGAGAACATTGTAGGATTCAGGTTGAAACCCTCAGTGTAACGCCACTATCTAGTATTACTCTTGATTCTGATATAAACAGATAGGTTCGGTACATTATCTTTATCCTTTATTTAATTAATGTCTGAGCAATTATACCATTAACTTAATTTAAGCGAATTAGGTTCAAGATCTTTTACTCATATTAAAACTTACATGCACAGCAGACTAATAGAAATTCTATACTACACAGCGAAAGATTAAACTTTCATACAATTCAAATAATAAGAGTCCAATAATGTACATTACATCACAATAAGCATATATCAAGATATGCGAAGCACCCATCCATAGGAAGTCAGGAGACAACAATCCTGTCACTCAGACTCCCTTTACAAATTTTTAGGACGGACCGGTCTTTCACCTATCCCTTCCCCTGTTCTTTCTTAACTACATCGCAGGACTACTGCCAAAAGAATAATCCTAGTTTTATCCAGACTAGAACCTAAAAATAGAGGTTACAAAATTTTCCTTAGACCAAAAAGGAACTCCTATCTCCCTACCCTGCTAAGCGTCCGTATCTAATACATATTAGCATAATAATGAGAAACATAAGTGTCCCAGTAGATTAACAATTTGAATTTTAAAAATAACTAATATGTATCAGGGTGCAAGTACCAAATATTTAATTCTACATTCTTGAAGGTAAAAATATAGCATTGTTCATAATTATAAACTGGCAAGCAATGTATGATCAAATTAAATGTCAATGAGATAAAGATAATATTCTTTCAAATAAAACATCTTGCATGCTATAAAACACATTATCATAAAATGAACAAATTATTCATGCTTTTCATTCTTAAAACATACTTTTATATGAAAGTGGTGCACACTTGGGCACTATGTAGACACTTGGCCACCTTTATAAAAATCTCTTGTGTACACTTGGGCACTCTGTGGACACTTGGCCACCTTCTTAGGTTATGCACACTTGGGCACCATGTGGACACTAGGCCACCACCTAAGGTAATTGTGCACACTTGGGGTACTCTGTGGACACTTGGTCACCTTCCTAGGGTCATTGTGCACACTTGGGCACTACGTAAATATTAGGCCACCACCTAGGGTAATTATGCACACTTGGGCACTTTGTAGACACTTGGCCACCTTCCTAGGGTCATTGTGCACACTTGGGCACTACTTAGATACTGGGCCACCACCTAGGGTAATGGTGCACACTAGGGCACTATGTGGATACTTGGCTACCTTTATAATTCTTTAACAATTCTTAGGAAAACTTTTTCTTTTATTGAATAATAATACTAGTGTACATCTCCTTAAAATTTAAAAATTTTAAGAATAAATGTCCCTTTCTTTGAAATTAATATCAATGTACACTTCTCATAAAAATTCTATTAATTTCATGAAGGATTTTCCCTTTCTTTGGAAATTACTATAAATGTACATTTCTTGTGAAAATACTAATATTTTCGAGAATACTTTTGCTTTTCTTGAAATTTAACTCTAGCGTACAATTCTTATAAAAATTCCAGTATTTTCAAAAATGATTTCTCTTTTCTTGAAAATAAATTTTAACGTGCATTTCTTTTAAGAATTCTAATAACTTTAGGAGTAATTTCCCTTTCTTAAAAATCAATATCAATGCACATTTCTTATAGAATGTTAATAAACTCAAGAATAAATTTCTCTTTTCTGAAAAAATTACATTGATGTGCATCTCTTATCAACTTCAGGAATAAATTCCCTTTTCTTCTTCTTCTTCTCTTTTTTTTTTTGAAAAATAATACTAAGGTGCATCGCTTATAAATTACCAAAATAAATTCCAGGGACTTGGCCTAGGGAGATTTATTAATTGGGCAATTCCATTTCCTTCTTACATTCTTTACTAACACTCTTGAATGGTAGGGTTTCCTCCCTTTAGCTTGAATTTAACACCATGCAACGCTATTTTTTTTTTCAACAACATACTCGTGCTATCTCATCTATCAACATTTCAATAAACCACACAAGCCAGCCAACAGACTTACATTTTGTAAAAAATGCAGGTACACCATTATGTTTCTAAGAAAACTTGTAAAGCATTTGGTTGCATCAAGTAAAACATGGAACATAATCTCAAATTGTTAACCTACCTTGAGGATGATTAGAAGGAAATGATCTTGGCCTTTCCTTTGATCTCCTTCTACACCTTACTTCCTTTTAATTCTTACTTCCCTACAATAAAATGCCAAATTTTTACTTCGGCCTAATCATTAAGGCACATTCGGACACAAAATCTATAAGAAAACATCAAATTGAGGTATTTTAAATTATACCAGAGGTTCCTGAAGCTCGAAATTTGATTTCTGTAATTTTTCAACAGTTTCAATGATAGCAGACGGTGACACACGACGGCTGGGGTTGAAAAATACACCAAAATGTAGCCCGCAACTCGAGGATGCCAGATTCAGTGTCCATTTGGCGAAACACGACTGTTTAGATGGCATTTTTTGGCAACAAAGTGTGACGCACAATGGACTATTTCTCCTCCATTTTGGGCACGTGGCGGCGGCATTCCACCGGCTGGAAGCGGGTGGAGGAAGTCGGCGACCAAAGGCTACCCAACCGCGTGGCGTTAGCAGGGTCGACATGGGCTTCGGACGACGGAGATCGCGACATAGCCTTGAAATCATGATGGGAAGGAAAAATGTCGTTCTTTGGCGACTGTGGTGGTTGTCGATCGCTATGGTGGCTTGTTGCGTCGTCGGGCTGAGCTGTTGAACCTTTCGGTAGTGACGGGTGACGGTAACTCGACCAGACGGTGGACGGGTGTGGTGAAGGTGGTGGATGACGTGACTTGCGTGGGGAGAGGAGAGAGAGAGAAATGCTGTGTGAGAGGGGAAAAGTGGGAGAAAATGAGATAAGTTTGAATATTTAAGGCATCTAAGGACATTTTGGTCTTTTTTCATTTTGCCCTAGCTAAATTTCAAATGCATTTCTCTGATCTAGGCAATAATTTAGGACGATATGGAAGGAATTTGGGAATTTTCAAATAATCACAAGCTTCGCAAAATTATCCGCAAGGTTTCTCAGGACAGATCAAAATCCCACTATCAGATATAATTTAATTCTGAAAAATTCTCAAATTTTAGCTAAAAGCTCAAAAAAATTTCCTTAATTCAATTTCAACAAAATCTAAATTTATTTTACCCAATTTAATTTATTTTAAAAATCAAGTTATTACAGTCAACATTTCCTCTTATATTAATACTTTATAATTCTTTTTTGTTGTATAGTTTTGTGATTTCCCCTGAGAATACGAAGAAATAGAGATGAGATCAAGAGAGATTGAAACTCTTGGGATTTTCTAGGCTTTTTTCCCTTTAAAATTGTTTCTTCATTTCCTTAGGAACCAAACAAAATTTCACTAATCTAGTGATGTTCTCCTTTTCTTATTTAGGTAGTTTAAGTAGCTGAGTGATCCAATTGGAAATGGTGATAGTTGTAGATGGTTATGGGAATCCTATCTTGACGTTGACCGTATTGATGGCAGTGATTAAACAACTAGCAATAGGATGTCATTATGAGAACTTGGAATTCCTAAAAGCAAGAAGAAGGATCCGAACCCAAAAAAAAAAACCTTGATAAAGGCCAGGAATTTACTCGTTGCGTCCTCAACATGTGAGTTTTTTTCTCTCCTTCTTTTGAACTATAATCTACATGAACTTTCTTGGAATGCATATGTTTTTGTCGATATGGGAGAAATTTTTAGGAAAAAAAATAGAATTAAATAGTTAGTATATGAGACTTCTTAATGAAACTAAAGATATAAATGATTGCTTAATTGGAATAAGCTAAAATTGAGGTGTTATTATGGCTAAACATGGAAGAACTTGTTAGACTAGTAATGAGAGTAGTTTTGATATTCATAACCAAATAAATAAGAAAGTAAGAGTGGGAAATAGATAGTATAGCCTGCATATTTTGTACTCACTATTGCAGTATCAATAAATTATATTTATAATTATTGTATTAATTCATGAGACATATTGTAATTAAATTATGCAAGTTAAGGTTTGTCAGTGGAGAATAAGAGTTTAAATATTAGTAATTTCATATTTTCAATTTAGTTTGAATCATAGATGATCTTATCCCTAGTGAACATGAGAAAATGATACATATTTTACGGTAATCAAATAAGCTACACATCTGCGTCACTATTCATTGCAATTTGTATTGGTGCTTGCTGAAGTGAAAGCATGGTAGAGCTCTAGTTTGCTTGGTTGCTGCTTACGTTGAAGACTTGGTTGCTGTTGTTGCCCTTAGGCATCTGTAGTGAAGAAGCAGAAGCTGCCCTAATGCTAGCCTAAAATGATGCTTTTAGAGCTTTAGAAAAAATATATAAAAAACACTTACACAATTTTTTAGCCAAAATGGTTATTTGGGCTTGGTTTTTTTTTTTGTGTATTTTGAGTTTCTCTCTCTGTAGTTGGTCCGTTTGATGGCTTGTGTTGGGTTTTATGTACTACTAACCCAAAAAAAACCTTGGAAATGCAAATTTTTTGTAATTACAAAAATTTCCTGATGTGATCTTTCACACACGATGCATTTTAACAGTTCCTCCTCTATTCAACTACACACTCTTGCGCACACTACCTTAATCGTCATTCTATTCTTCCTTCTATCTTAGACAAGGTGAAGAGAACACAGTAGGATTCAAGTGAAACCCTAAGCATTTCCTCTTTGATTATTACTTTACAATTATTTTTTGTTGTATAGTTTTTTATTTTCTTGAGAAAATGAAAGAACAAAGATGAGATCAAGAGAGCTTGCAATTGCTGAGAGTTTCTAGTTTTTTTCTTTCAAACTGTTTCTTCATTTCCTTAGGAACCATATAGAAATGGGCAGAGCTATAGATGCTTTAGGGAATTTGATCCTGATGTTGACTATATTGATTGCAGCATCTAAACAAATAGCTATAGGATGTCATTCTGAGAACTTGGAATTCCTAAAATGCAAGAAGGATTTAAACCAAAAAAAATGCCTCGATAAAGGTCAAGAAGTTACTCGCTGCATCCTTAACTTGTGAGTTTTTTTCCCTCCTTTTCAATTATTATCTTCATGAAATTTCTTGAAAAGCATATGTTTCCTTCAGGAGAAAATTTTTGGGAAAAAATAGAATTAAATAGTTAGTATATGAGATTTCTTAATGAAACCCAAGAGAGAAATGATTGCTTAATTTGAATGAGTTGAAATTGAGGAGTTATTCTTGCTAAACATGAAAGAACTTGTTAGACTAGTAATGAGAGTAGTTCTGATATTTGGAACCAAATAAATAAGAAAGTGAGAGTAGGAAATATATAGTATATTTTGAAAACTTATGTGCTTTAATTTGTTACCTTGTCAATTAAATTCAGTTTATATTATAAGAATTAAACTGCAATATTTGAGTAAGTCAAGTCTAGTTTGTAACACCCTTATCTAGTATTACCATTAATTTAGATATAATTAGATAGGTTTAGTACATTATCTTTATCCTTATTGAATCAATATCTGAGCAGTTATGCCACTAAATTATATTAAGCGAATTAGGTTTGGAATTTTTTTGCTCAGATGAAAAACTTACATGCACAGCAGAATAAAGAAACACTATACTACACAGCAAAAATATAGACTTTCATGTAATTCAAATATTACAAGTCTAACAATGTCCATTACATACTGTTAAACATGTCCCCAGATATATGAAGTATATGTCCCTCGGGAGTCAGGAGACAACAGGTATGTCACTCAGACTTTGGTACAAATTAAGGATAGACCAGTCCTTCACATATCTGTTTTTCTCTGTATATCCCATATACATCTCATGTATATAGTCAAAATAAATGTCCTATTCTAAATCGAATATATCTAGGACCCAAAATAGGGCTTACCAAAAATCTTACTTAATCAAAGAGGTATACCTCGTAGCCTGGCTACGCATCCGTATCTAATACATATTAGCACATAAATGAGAAATACAAGTCTTTCAATAGCTTAACAATTCAAGGTTTAGAAATCAACCAATATGTATCAATGTGCAATCATCAAAACATTTAATTTACATTCTTGATATTAAAACATAATGTTATTCATAAATGTAAACAAGCAAGAATTGCACGATAAATTTAAAGGGCATAAGGAAATCAGATGACCCCTTTTTCAAGTGACACATACTATCATAAAATTACATGGGTTATTACAGAATTACGCAGAGGGCTTATGCATTAAATTCCTACTCTTACCTTTATGGAATAATTACATGCTCTAGGGTGTTACGGGGCCACTAAGCCACCTTTATGTGATCAATGTGGACACTAGGTCACGGGTATAGAGCACCTTCGACCACACTTCTCTAGGTCCCTTGTGTGGAGCAACTTCGGCCACACCTCGTAAATCGTAGACACTTGGCCACGTATATAAAGTAGTCATGAGCACTAGGTTATGGGCATGAAACACCTCCGACCACACCTCACTAGGCCGCCCGTGTGGATCACCTTCGGCCACACGTCATAAATCATGGACAATCGGCCACGTATATAGATTCATTATGAACTCTAAGCCATGGGCATAGAGCACCTTCGACCATACCTCCCTAGGTCACTGGTGTGGAGCACCTTTGGCCACACTTTGTAATTCGTGAATCTTTCTTTATTTTTCCTATGTTAGTTGCCTTTCTTTCTTTTTCTATTGGCACACATTACCTTTTTGTCATAATTATTTATGACAAATTTTGCCTAAATCAATCTAATTCTCTATTTTGAATAATATATTCAATTATAAAACCTTAATAATTTTTAAGGAGAGAATTTCCATGATTTTGGCCTAAGGAAAAATTCAAGAGAATTTCATATTTTATCATTTAAATTTTACTCTTTCCATTCTTTAAATCATATTAATGAAATGGGGTAATTTTCTTTTCCATCACAATAATGTTTATCATTATTAATCATGATTTTTTCCTGACAATATTATTCCATATTACTAACCATAATTTTTTACAACAATGGTTATCATTTTATTAGCCATAAATTTCTCATAATAATGTTCATCATTAATTGCTCATAATTTTCTACAACACTATTATTCCTCATTACTAAGCATGATTTCTCCATGACAATATTCACCATTAATTTAGCCATAATTTTCCCATATCAATAGTCATCATTATTAGTCTTAAATTCTTAATATCAATATTTCTCATGAATCTAGTCAAATATTTTTCCATAATAATGTTTATCATTGATTAGCATAAATTTCCCCTAATAATATTCATCATTAATTTAATCATAAGGTTTAACCATAGCAACAATATTCATCCTTACCAAACAAAATTTTCTATCACCATATTCCACACTAACTAGCCATTGAAATGATCTCTTGCTCTAAGTTCTTTCATGCTTGTAAGAAAAAAAAATTTTAAATTTTTTAGCATTAACCACCTCCTATATTTGTCATGCAAGCTCAATCAAGTGTTACTCCAAAATCAAGAATGTAGACAAGCATTCAAGTCCCATGGAAGCAAAAATCATTAAACATGTATACTAAATCATGGAACTAGAATTGATGAATTGCTAACCTACCTTTCTTCCTTTGCTCTTTCCTTCTTTTTGATCACCTTTGTTTCTTCCTCCTTCCAAATTTTAGTGCTTCATGTGCTCTCTCTCCAATGTTCTCCCAAGACCCTTGCAATCTTCTTTTCTTTTCCTTCTTCATGTGTGATTGTTGCATGTGTCTCTCAAATGGAATTTCCTTGTCTCATGCCACTCTTTCTTTTTTCTCTTTTTATTTTCTTCCCTTTCCTCATGTGTGTGTGTATGTGTAGGTTGCATGAAAAATGAAATTTTCCCACTTTTCTTCCCTTGGTAACGTGTCCTTGTGTCCAACATGAAAAATTTCATGCCATTCCCAATTGCTTTTTCCTCACTTCACGCTACCTTAGCCTCTTCTTCTTTTCTTATTTTCATTCTATATTCAGCCACACATGGAGAAGGACGCTGTACCTTCTCTTTTCTCCCTACCATCTCACATGCCTAGTGTAACAACGTGAAAGATCTAAAAGAGTTTTAAAAGGATTTTAAAAGATAAAACTTGATTTTTAACCCTAATCCCAATCAAACGAAGCCTGACACAAATTTTGAGGATAATGACTTGACACAGAAGGTCGTTCGAAGCTAGAAACACGATCGAACAGAAAGAAATGCAATCTGGCGATCAGAAACTGACGGAAGGAGTTTCGTGCGTCAATTTCATTGACGGAGACCAAGACTTTCGCATAGAAATACGTGCCAACGTCTGGAAGGATGCCGACACCCAAAAACATCCCCGGGTGGCCTGGGAAAAGTCAGAATCGTCCCTGGAGGCTTTAAATTACGCGAATTCCCTCCATTTCTCTCATTTCACTCTCTCTCCTCACCACACACTCTCTCTCCTCTCTCTTTTCTCTCTCCACCTTCCTCCACCGTGAACGGCCGCCACAGCCACCGTGGGCTGCCACCAAGGGTACCAACCGACAGCCCTCACTGCCCACAACCTCCAGCAACCAACCACGGCCACCAACGGCCGCCGGAGCTGCCGAAAAAATGCCGTTTTTCCCCTCCATCGCGCGAAACTTCTTCAGCTTGAATCGCCGCCGTCCGTCGCTGTTGACCATCACCGCCCCCACCACCGTGTAGCCCGAGCTGCCAGCTTCCTCCAGTAGCTCGGCGCCGTCGAAAGGAGGCCGGACGCGCCCGGATCGAGGCAGAATGTCATCCGCTGTGCGAGAAGTTTCGTGGCTGGAAAACATCACCCAAATGGCTGTGAACCGCGGTGCAACCACCGTATTCGGACTCTTGGGCTTGCGGGCTTCACCGTGGTGTGATTTTTGAGGCAAACCGCACCTCTCCGCTGTGCGCCGCCGTACGCCACCGTGCGCCGCTGTGTGCCACCGTGCCGGAGCTTCTGGACGTGCATCCTGAGAAACTGAGACCACCGTGACGTAGAATTCTATCATCCGAGCACAGTGGTAAGGTCCGATTTCCCAAAAACTAACGATATATGACTGAAATGGCTGTCGAACGTAATTAAACAATTAATTAACCTAGGTAACTGTGTAACCGAGTTTAGGATTGAAAATTGGATGACGTGACGAGCCTAAATATTTAATTTGATGTCCAGGAAATTAATCAGGCTCAGAAACCGAGACTGCATGGAATTCTGAAGTGATTTAGAGCATTCGGAGACCAGGTAGGATAATTTACACTTCCCGAACCCTAGAATTGATTTAATGAATACCTGACTGATCTAGATGAATTGCATGGAATTTTGTGCTGCTTTCGATGGGATAAAATTGCATGCCTGTGTGCTGAAAACCCTAATTGCATGTTAGACACCTTGTTTATCGAGTTTAGATGCCTTTAGGACGGATTTACTTAGGGTTGGGTACTTGATAGCCGGTATGGGACGGCCGTTAAGTATTCCTCGTACAGGAAGCTTTTAAACAAAATTATTTTTATCAGATTTAGCCTGTACTGAGTTAGGGATTACGCGTTAAACCAGGACGACCCTAAGAAAGATTTAGGGAGTATAAGGGTGGATAACCTACACGAGAAAACGTTGTGATTTAGGCGTGATACCCTAGAACCCTGAGGAATAGCCGACCGAGTGCATGTGAGTTCGAATAGACTGTATGAGGATGAGAATTAGCGTATGTGCACATGCTAGGGGATGCCCTAGATGTTGATTCTCACCCAGTCCTTGAGTGAGTGATTGGTGTTACGGATCACACTCACAATATAGGCTTGATTCGGGTGATTGGTGTTACGGATCACACCCAATGATAAGAGAGGTATTCTCTCTAGACTACGTGCAATTAGAAGATGATTTAGATTCAGTTACAGCGGGTTTGTAGCCAACGTGGATTGAGATACACAGGGTATGGGATTTCACTTGATTTTTGATGACTGATTTTTAAAGAAATTGATTATATGATTTCGAATACTTGCTGCAATTTCCATGTGATTAAATGATTTTAAAGATAAGGTATTCCACTATTTTCGAACTGATTTCGGGAAGACGATTTCGGTGTTCGCACCGCTGGGTATTCAACTGGTTTTTAAATGATAATTAAATTGTAAATTATTCTACTGGGATTCATATCTCATTAGGTTGTGTACTCAGATGAACAGGGACAGGGGCAGGAGCCCAGACGATAGCCGAAGCTGACTTGAGGATAGACCGGAGGATGATTAGCTTAGGCTTGAATCATTTGTATATATACTTTGATGACGCTGTTATTTTTCGGATTCTGTTTCTTATAAATTCTGTATGGACTAGACTGAATGTACATGTAACGTTTCAGATAGTATGCATGGATTGTAGTGATGAATTGATGTTGTTGTGTATGGATTTATATTAGCTATGTTTACTGCTGTTGTTGGATTGGCTATTGATTTTTAAACAGGTGATTCTGTATATGGGATATGATCAAATTATAGAGGAAACTCTGCCGGATTTTCGGTAGAATTTATCGCTGTAAACTTATGGATTTGAATTGAAATGTGTATGAACGTATGACGTGATATGTATATGAGTTTTAGATTTCATTCCAGAGTTATTATTGATGATGTATGCATGTGTATTTAGTTAGCTGCGTGTGAATCAGGGTTGAACGGAATCCGAATGGACAACGGAGAATCTATTTGGGTTACGCTCAACCAGTAGCGATCCCCTGACGTTCCCACATAGGGAATAAACATTCAGAATACCCCATATGCTTCCGCTAATCAGATAAGCAGCGTGTATGATGTATTAGGGGGTCGTTACACCTAGTTGTCTTCCCTCCTTCATCACGTGAGGCCATAACCTTATGCCCATAAAAAAAAATTCTGCACTTGTACTCTCTTGCTTGCAACCTTGGTATTTCTTTTCCTTGCAAGTTTAGGTTACCTATTTTCACAAGCAACTAAATTCATATGTTTCATAAAAATTTTTGCACCTTTAGAATTCTTTTCTTAGATTTCCATTCGACCAAGGTGGAGAGGAAAACACTGCACCCTTTTATTTCCATTCTTTTCTTTTCCTTGCAAGTTTAGGTTACCTATTTTAACTATCTTCACATGCTAATAAAATTTCTACCCCCCCTTTTCCAAGCCTATTCGGTCATGTGAGAAAGGAGAGAAGGAATACATTTTTTGGACTCTTTCCTTTCCCATTTCCTCTCCTTGCACGTGGCTGTCCCCACCAACAACTTCTCTTGGATAATAAAATTCTGCACCCTTGTTGATGCATGCATATTTATTTATAAAATTAATTTCCCTTCCTTCTTCCTATTGTCCCTTGGTCCCACTTAAGATACATGTATTTCCTTGCCTTCCTAATTCACGTGAGACCCTTTCTTGCATGCAAGACTTGCATGGCATGCAAGGCACACACATGCATATATTTAAATAGTTGCATCTTATATTGCTTCTCTCTTGGTACTTAGGCTAAATAAAGAATTAAATTAAATACCTAATTTTCATGCAAGCTTACCTTTTAATATAAACATTTTGGCTCATTAACTTATGCAAGAAAAATTTTTCCCTACTTAAGCTAATTCATTTAATTAATTATGAAGTAAGTAATCATACTAATCATTAAATGACACCATTAATTTCATCCATTTAATTAAAGAACATTAATTTAGGCTAATGAAATTATGAGGTGTTACATAGTTACCTGCATTATAGCTAAAGTCTGCTAACAATTTAGACAATTTGTTAGATTTGATTCATACAATACAACTTACTTAATATGAGTAAGGCATTGCCGCAATAATGTTTCCAACATATCATTCTTCAAATCTTCATCATATGCATTTAATCTTTTTTTCTCTCAAGCATGATTGTTGGGATCTAAGTGCCTATATTTTTTGCTGCAATGTCTTCTTGTTCTCTATAGAATTCTTTTTTCCTATTAAGCCAAGGTTGATTAGTAACTAATGACTTATCTTAAAAAGATTGAAAATTAACATGCTTTAGAATCTACTAGAGCACAAAATGTATTTTAACATTTCAGATTTAGTCATTTACATATGAGAGGTGAGTTTCATAGAATGATACTTTGATCATCATATCATGGCAAATATTTCTTTTCAAACAACTTTAAGTGAAACCATGATTTTATAACAAATCCATGGTGATGCTTGTAACACCCCTAATTTAAGTGGCTTAAAATTAATAATTTTGATTCATGGTGTTGATAAATTAAATTCTTATGACTAATAAAGAATTGGCTTAAGGAAGGGAAATTTCACTTGCATAATTAAATGATTAAATTGTTTAGATTCAAAAGGCAAAACCCTTGCTTCTTTTGTATTTAGCCTAAATACCAAAGGAAGAACCATTAAAATTTTATGTAGGGAAATGTTAATGCCATATGTAAGGCTTGCAAAATAAATAAACATATGTGTGTGGCTTTCTTAGAGTTTATGTGAGAGGGGAATGGGTGCAAGGTGCATGTGTGTGAATCTTGCATGCATACCATGTGAAGGGAAATGGAAAGTGGGAAGAGAATTATACACATGGTGAAGAGAATAAGAAGCACATCCACACATGAGGAAAGTGACGTGCATTAGGGAGGAAAAGAGAGAATTAAATATATATATATACTAAGGTTGCTTGTGGAAGTGGGAAAAGATAAACTTGCAAGAAAAGGAACACCAAGGCAACAAGCAACCTTAATTAAGTGCAAAATTTTTTATGTATTCATACCATTACACATGGCAACAAGGGAAGGAGGAAAATATAAAAAAAAAAAAAGCTAAAGCACACACATGCCACCTAGGCTAAGAAAGAGACAAGGAGGGATTGCAAAACTTATTATATATGCCACAAATCACACGTGAAGTAGGGAAGAAAAGAAAAAAATAATAATAAATGTATACATACAAAGAGGAAAACAAGGAAAGGGTGGCGTGAAGTAAGGAAGAAGTAAGGGAGAATGACAATTTTTTTTTAGTTTGGAAAATAAGACACTTTACAAGGAATGAAGGGGGGGGGAGTTCATTTTGGCATATCCCACCCCATTCAAGCGTGAGAGAAAGGGAGAGGAAAGCAAAATTCACTCTTCATGTAACCTACACATCCACACACATGTGAGGCACCAAGGTTTGGAAGCAAGAAGACACAAGGTGATCAAAAGAAAAATGGAAGAGCAAGGAAGCAAGGTAGGTTAGCAATTCCCTTGTCTTATTTCCATGGGTTAGCATATATGTTCCATAATGTTGCCTCCATGAAACTAGAGTCACTTTCTCCATTCTTGATTAAGGAGGAAATTTGATATAGTATACATGATAGATTTAGGGGTTAGCTAAGTTAAATGGAATTAATAATGTAATTAGACATAGTTGTTTAATAAATAATTGCATGTGATGATGAAAGGAGATGGACTAGTTGGTAAGGGAAACTTATTGCCATAGAAAATATAGTGTATACATTATTTAGGAGTTGTGAAAATTTTTATGCCAAGATAAATCCTAAGAAAAGTAGAAAAGATTGTAGTCATCATTAATATTTTTAAGGAAATTATATGTAATGATGAATCTTAAGGAAAAGTAGAAACTATGGTGTTCATTAATAATCTTTTTGGAAGGAAAATTAGGAAAGAAATAATAAGATATAATATTTCCATTAATAATAGCATTTTAGGTGAGAATGAATAAGAGATATTATGGCCATTAATATTGGAAATTAGGTAAGAATGCTTAGAAAATATTATGCTCATTAATGTCATCCTTAGAAGAAAATTTACACAAAAATAAGTAGCAAAGATTATATCCATAATTAATATTATGGAGGGAAATGTATGCAAGATTAAATTTTGGAAAAATAGAAAGTATTATATTCATAAATTAACATTATGAAGAGAGAATAGATTCAAAAAAAAAAGAAGGGAGATGTTATTCCCATTATTAATATTTTGAGAGGAAATCTCTTAAGAATAAATTCAAAGAAAAATAGGAGAATATTAAGTCCATAAACAATATTATGAATGAAAATTCTATGAAGTATTAAATTTTAAGGAAATTAGAAATATGATGTCCATAAACAATATTATGGAAGGAAATTCATGTAATATTAAATTCTAAAGAAAATAGAAAATATTATGTCCATAAATAAATTGAGATTTATGTAATATAATATTCCAAGGAAGATAGAAAAATATTATGTCCATAAATAATATTATGGATGGAGATTTATGTGATATAAGACTCCAAGGAAAAAAAAATAGAAAATACTATGTTCATAAATAATATTATGAAAGGAGATTTATGTAATATTAAATCCTAAGGAAAATGGAAAATGCTATGTCTATAAATAATATTATGGATGGAAATTGACGTAAAATTAAATTCTAAGGTAAAAATGCCAAATCGTAGGGAGGTTTCAAATTTATTCGAAAGCCTTACAAAAACGAAACCTTTCCTAGTTAATAAAAGGAAAAATATGGTGACACCGTGCCCTACGGGGTTCCGAGTGTACACTGGCGGCCTAGGGAGGCGTGGCCGAAGGTGCTCCATGCCCATGACCTAGCGTTCGCAATCATAGCGATCGTACTGAGACCGTGGCCGAGTGTCCACACATTACGAGGTGTGGCTAGAGGTGCTCCACACGAGTAGCCTAGGGAGGTGTGGCCGAAGGTGCTCCATACCCGTGATCTAGTGTCCCGAGAATTTTATGTACGTGGATCAAGGGTTCACAATTTACGAGGTGTGGCAAAAAATGCTCCACACAGGCGGCCTGGCGAAGCGCGACCGAAGTTGCTCCGTGCTCGGGACCCAGTGCTCGCAAACACGCTATATATGTGGCCGAGTGTTCATGAATTTCGAGGTGTGGCCGAAGGTGCTCCACACGGGTGACTAGGGAGGCGTGGCCAAAGGTGGTCCACCCTTGGGACCTAGTGTTCATACAACATGTACGTACGCGCTGACAACTTTGCGATGATAAATTAGTACACTTAGGAAAATACTGGTCATGTGAAAAGAACTTTTACTGTTGCCAACTACTAAATTTATCATGCAATAATTACCTATTTATTGATGTGTACTTTTCTCCTAAATCAAGGATGCGGTTTGAACATTTTTGGTGCTTACACCCTGATACATGTTAGTCTATTTTAAAACTATGAATTGCTAAGCTGCTGGGAAACTTGTGTTTCTCACACATGTGCTAATATGTATCAGATTCGGACGCATAGTTGGGATTCGTGGTAGCAGTATCTTTTGGTTGAGAAGTCTTTTGTAAGCCCCCATTCTTTTGGATCCTAGAAGTACTTGGATGAAAATAGGACAGCTAAATTGATTGTATATATGAGTAGTTCAGGGAATACTGGGGAAAGCGAATATGTGAAGGACCAGTCTGGTACTATTTGGTGCGGGAGTCTAAGTGGCAGGCCTGTTGTCTCTTGACTTCCGCAGGACAGGTACTTCACATATCTGGGGATTGATACATTAGTTGTAATGAATATTTTTATTAAACATGTATTATTGATCCATGCGATAGACTGTATTTGCATTGTGTAGCGTAGACTTTTATTAATCCGTTGTGCATGTGAGTTTTTATTTTTATCTGAGTATAAAAGCTCCCGAACCTATTGCGTATGACATAATTCGATAGTTTAACTGCTCAGACAATAATTAAAAGGACAAGAATAATGTACCAAACCTATCTATTGCTATTGAAATGAACAACAAGACTAGATAGGGGCGTTACAATGCTAGTTTAGGATATTTGAAATATAATTAAACTTTTTATGTATTTTTTAATCATATAAAGTTATTTTGAAATATATTAATTTATATTATTTAATTATTTTTAAATCACATAATTATTAATCATATGTAATTTGTATGACTTTATTTTTAAATATAATTTTAGATATTTATTATTGTAAAGTTTATTATAAAAAATAAATTTTAATATAAAACAATATAAATTGCTTGTTTTATTTTTTTTAACTGCATAAAATTTATTTTTTATTTAACAAGATAGATAAATTTATAATAAAAATAATAAATTTTATTTATTTAACTAATTCAATTAATTTTTAAATGATTCTAAAATTAAACCAATGATACGAGTAATTTTTATTGATTTAATGACCGGTTCAAATTTAAAAAACCATAAGTTTAGTTCTTATTGAAAACCCTATATTAAATTTTAATCCCTAAATACAAATTTCCTGAAATTACAAAGATGCCCTTGTGTAATTCCTCCCTATGTCAACTGTTCATATTGCACACATTGCACTAGCCATCATTCTATTCTACCTTCTCTCTTGCACAGACGATGAGAACATTTCAGAATTCAGGGTGAAAGCCTCATTATGAATTCAGGGTGAAAGCCTCATCATTTGCTCTTTGATTATTAATTTACATTTCCATTTGTTGTATAAAATTTAAATTTTTCCCTCGATTAAAATTTAATCCCAAAATGCATGCTTTTTGAAATTACAAACATGCCCTCATGTGCTTTGCCTACTGATACCACTACATTTTAGCATTTCTTCCGTAATTCACCGCTCACGCTGCACATGTTGTCCTAATCGTCATTCTATTCTTCCAATTTGCTATTCTTCCTTCTTTCTAGCGCAGACTATGAAAACACTTCAGAATTTTGGGTAAAAACCTCAGCATTTGCTCTTTGATTATTAATTTACAATTTCTTTTATGGTATTGTTTTGTTATTTTCATGAGAAAGCAAAGGAAAAGAGTTATATCATGAAAGCTTGCAAATGTTGGGCGTTTTAAGTTTATTCCCCATTCAATTTTTTTTCTTCATTTTCTCGGGAACCAAAAAAAATAGTATTGACCAAGGTAGTGCTTACTTTTTTTTTTTTCTCATTTGGATAGTATAAGGATTTGAGTGATTGAATTACAAATGTCGAGTGCCATAGATGCTTCTAGGAATCTGATCCCGATGTCGGCCATATTGATGGTAGCATTGAAGCATATAGCTGTTAGATGTCGTTTAGAGAACTTAGAGTTCCTAAAATGCAAGAAGAAGGATCAAAACCCAGAAAAATGCCTCGATAAAGGTCAGGAGGTTACCCTCTGCGTCCTTAACCTGTGAGTATTTTTTTCTCTCCCTTTCTTTTGAACTGACTTTCTCAAAATGCATACATTTTTTTTTTGTAGCTGAGAAAATATTTGGGGAAAAATATAATTAAATAGTTGGTATATGACATTTCTTAATGAAATCCGAAAGAAAAATGATTGATTCATTCAAATGAGTTGGAAGTAGAGCTGTTGTTCTGGATGAAGAGGGTATAACTGATTAGACTAGTAATAAGTTCATTTATGATATTCGAAACCTCTAGAACAAGAGCGTAAGAGTGAAATGATGATTTTATAACAAATTCATGGTGATCCCTTTCTGGGATATTTGAAATTTAATTTTAGATCCCCTACTGGAAATTGTGTGTTTTATCAAAGTCAAATAATGCATATTTTGTGAGGCATAATGGGGCTTGCATTTAAATTCTAGCTGAGTTTCTGAGCTGCTTCAGAGGGCTACTTGGTGCATCTCTATATTTAAAAGTCTTTTGATCCAATGTGTGTTTTTCTAGAGTGAACAACTACATATATAGTATGATTAGTGAATAGATAACTAAATTATTGAAAATCTAGGTTTAGAAAAGATATTGGATACTTCAACTATTCTGAGGATATTAACAATAAATTAGTTTTGAGAACTGACTTTGTGCTGCTGCCT
This sequence comes from Senna siamea, assembly GCA_031216115.1. Classification (NCBI taxonomy): domain Eukaryota; kingdom Viridiplantae; phylum Streptophyta; class Magnoliopsida; order Fabales; family Fabaceae; genus Senna; species Senna siamea. The sequence goes on along the minus strand of CM062363.1, from coordinate 19,049,395 downwards.
ATATCTTTCTCCTTCTATTGAACCATGAGAAAGAGTCAAATGCTCTATTGTTTCTTTTTCTCAATGTATAGAATGGAAATACGTTAGTTACAACCAGCAATCAAATATAATGACCCCCTTTTTATTTTTATTTTTTTCTTTCCATGTGGCTTCACTGGTTACTAGACACTTGTTGCATTGGCAGATTTGATTACTTTATTATGTGAAAATCTTTCTTGATTGTTTGCATATCTAATAGTCATGAGGTTGAGGGTTCATCATTTTTGTAATTGTTGTTTGTTACCTTTTTATAGCCACGTGTATCATTAAATTTTGCTCTTAACCAGTATAAGTTTCCTGTTGGTACCTTGTTACTCTTAACTTCTCTCGACGATTACTATATATTGAAGACAAAATATATTGTTATATGATCCAAACTCCTATTAATGATCATGCCCCACCTTCTCTCGTGGTGCTATTTATATTACTCTTTTGTATTCCATTATTGGAGATTCATAGAAACCTTAAGTTCAAAGTAAATTAATAATTTGATCTTTGATAAAAAATTTTCCTTTAATTTTGTTCCTTGAAAATAGTCTCTCTCTTAATTCATAAGTCCACTCATGATTTAAACTTGTTTACCATGCATTATCTTTCAAAATATTGTCATTTAAGCAAAATTTTCAAAACCAATTAATTTTCAAAATGATTCTCATTTTGGATAAAAAATTGTTTAAATAAGTTTTAAGTCATGAATTAATAGTTACATAAGCTCTCAATTGAAGAAAATTTGCCTAACAGGGAAAAAAAAAATTTTAAGAGACTAAATTAAAAAATTTTATCTTTAAATGATCAAGTTGAAAGTAGAACAATCATTTATGAACTGAATTATTACTTTACTCTAAATGTTATGTTTCAAAATTATATCTACAAAGATTTTTATGCTTAATTTCTCACGGATAGAAACTTTGCTTTGTTTCACAGGCTCAAGGATATACACCAGAAGTGCATGGAGATGGATGAATATGTTGGATGCATGTCCTACCATACAAATGAATTTGATAATGATTTGTGCGGTGGGATCATACTTTCTATAAGACATCTGTTTGGCGTGTTCATGATTTGACCAGTACTGACAACAATGCAGTCAATTTCCGATAGAACGAGACAATTTCATGAATGCATATATAAGTGAGATTGAAGAGTGCGAAGAAAGATTGGCTGCTTTACCTAAACCTGAATTAAAGCTAACATTTATATTTGGTCTAGTAATAGATATTTAAGGTGCGATTCTGGAAAGCCAAGGATATAATAACCTTGACTAGGAAACACAAAGCTCTTCAATGGTATCTAACAGACCCAGCCTCTATAATAGTCTATATGATAAACTCTGCAATGTAATTGTTCTATTTAACAACTACATATTGATGGAAAATAATTCTGTCAAACATTTAAAATTACTATTATCATTGTCTCTAACATTATTGAAAATAGCAGGATTATTATTCACAATTGATGTAACAAATAATTTAGAGTGCATGATACTGCCCCTCAATTCCTTTCCTTATCTATTTTGTTTACTTTAATAATATTCTTACTTTTTGTTTAAGATTTAACACTAACGAATATCTTGTAAAAGATATAATAAAAACTTCCGTAAATTGCAAATTAGGAATCTATATGTGCCTATAGGCATCCGACATGATAATTTCCTATTGGTTCCACTTTGTAATTGTGAATGCATAATATAACTTTTAACATATGCCTAAATCTAGAAGAATAAGAGGAAATATAAAGTTTTATTTAGAATCTATAATAACGCAAACATATAAATCAAACCTTCCCCAAGTAAAAATTGAACAAGGAATTCCTCTCTAGTCTTTTTCTTTATATATAAGTAGGTGTGAATTCATCATATGCCCACATAAACTTTTTATCTAGATCCCACTCTTTCTAATTTCAACACCCATCCCCTCATTTTCCAGGAAAAAAAACCCCTCTTTAAATTAAAAATATGTTAAAAAATTATAAACTTTTTATTTATTTATTTATACCCAAGAGAGAAGCACGTTGGCTTAGCAGAAGCAATACCAGCTAGTCAAGCTCAATTTGAATCCAGGGGAAAGGTGGCAGAGATGGAAGTTTGTAAGAGTCCATATCCAGAAGAAACTGCTAATAGTCTAGAAAATGCAACAGAGGATTGACCAATGAAATTGGCTTTGTCACTTCATTTTTGCCTCTGTAAACAGAACATGACGATTAACCCTAGGATCGTATTTTCGAAACTCAAGCTTCTCTGTAACCTGCCTAGGTTTCCTCTTCACATAGAAGAATCCAGTCCCAGCAGCTGACACAAGCCGTACAAACATTTGAGCTTTCTTCTTCTTGTCACCCATTCCTTAAGCCATACAAAATCACACCCAAAAAGATGATAAAATAAGTACTTTCTATATCAACAATTTTTTTTATTAATTTACTTAGTTAATCCATAAAGTTTCACTTAATTTTCAACATGATTCTTATAATTAATAGCTTAAAAATATTTAATTTGGTCCTTCTCATTAAATCTTTGTCAGCATGCTGGAAAAAAGAACCAAATTAAAAATTAAGTGAAATTATGGCAGCCAAGAAAATAATTTAACCTTTTTTATGATTGAAAACAACAAAAATAGACTGTACATTAGAAAACTATTTCAAGCAAAGCCATGCTGCCATAGCAGCTGAAGAGTGTCCTCAAATGGGAAAAAAACCATTTATACCAAGCTAATGTGAATAATCATATCCAAAAGATATCGAGAGGTACAATAGGTTTTGTCTAGCCATCTAGGAACCATCATTTCAAAAATCATCAGAAACACAAATTTAACCTTCAAACACCATTGATGACAATAATGAGAGTTTAGTGTTTTCACTTTCCAGAGTCTGAAGAGTAGATGGAATTTAGTGCACAATATCAAATGCAAGGATCAAGTAATCAATCTATAATGTTAAAAATGACTATCTATTGACTCTAAGCACAAGGTGAAGAAAATCTCATGAATGATATCGATCTGCATGTTAAAAATAAGAGTGGGACAAACCTTTCACCAAAAAACTCATTATGATCCAGTGTGACAATCATTAAGAAACACATAATTCTCCAGATAATTGACAAATAGAAGGCTGTGTTTGTAGGTGCTAGTGATAAAGAGAAAAGGCAGTGTTTGATCAAATAGAAGAGGAAGTTGAGAAGCTTAAGGGTTCTGCTTTCAGCTTTCTACGTAATTTTTGCCTTTTGTACTCAAACTATGCACTCTCTTGCACATCGCCCTAATCGTCATTCTGTTCTTCCTTCTCTCGTCGTGAAGATGACAAGAACACTGTGGGATTCAGCGTGAACCCTCAGCATTTCCTCTTTGATTAATACTTTACAATTCTTTTTCATTGTACAGTTTTGTGATTTTCCCTGAGAACACGAAGAAACAGAGATGAGATCAAGAGAGCTTGAAACTCCTGGGAGTTTTTAGGCTTTTTTTCCTTTCAAATTGTTTCTTCATTTCCTCAGGAACCAAACAAAATTTCACTAATCTAGTGGTGTTCTCTTTTTCTTATTTGGGTAGTTTGAGTAGTTAAGCGATCCAATTGGAAATGGTGATGGTTGTAGATGCTTTGGGGAATCCTATCCCGATGTTGGCCGTATTGATGACAGTGTTTAAACAAATAGCAATAGGATGTCTGAAATGCAAGAAGAAGGAATCCTATCCATTTTCTTTCATTCTATTTCCCTCACTTTTTTTTTCTCTACTCTTCTACTTTTATTGTTCAAACTTACTCTTTATGATCATTGTTCGAGTTAATTCCGTGGGCGTATTGAGACCTGTTAGTACCAACACAAGGACTGATTGTATATGTGTAGGACCATTTCATTATTGAAAGCTTAAACTAATTGGAAAAAGTAATTTTTTATTATTATTCTTTAATATGAGTTCCTAATCATCTCGTTAAATAGATATGAGTAAGTCAGCAAACTTGATCCAAACCTATAATTAAATAATCAATTCAACTTTTAAGTGTGATGTTTCAAAATTCACCTATTCAATTCTAGAGGTAATTTAGGTCATTTATTAACCTTAATAGACATAAATTGGATAGGGCTAATTTGCAATTAACTCTTTTGATGCAATTTGACTTTTCTTATCTAATTTTGTCATATTGTTTTCGTATGGATTTTATGTTTTTATTTTATTTTTTTTAATTTTATTCATTTTCCTCTACTCAAGCCTGAACCCTAAACCTTCAACCCTGAATCTTGAAACCTAAACCTTAAAACCTGAACCCTGAAACCTGAACCTTGGTATATTAGCCTAACAAGACCAGAAAACGTAATATTTCCCTACCCTAATAATCCCCCATATATACCACAAACCTAACTACACTGTCAGAATTCAAACCTTTATCATCATTCCTTACTGGAAAATATAAGAAGCTGTTAGAAGGGTGAAATAATTATACCTTGGCTATGAAAAAATGGGAGGATGAGATAATTATTGATAAAAAGGCAATTTTGAAAACATAAATTGTATTATTTTAAATTGTGTATTAAATAAAATTTAATTCATCTTTTGACAATTATTTAATTATTTTACACAATAATATATCAAGTAACTAGCCACCAAAATAAATTTATCAAGTAACTTTTGTTGGAGAACATCCCATAACATAAAAATGAAACAGAAAAAATTAGCTTAGCCTATTGTACAAAAATGATACAAATCAATTAAGAGAATATATGAATTTACTCAAAATATAGTCAAGATACCACGAACCTGAATCCTAAATCCTAAACTCTAAATCCCAAACCCCAAACCCCAAACTCTGAACCCTATGCCCTAAGCCCCAAACCCCAAATCCCAAACCCTACCTTCATTACTTCTAATAACATACAATTTTTAGTCAGAATAAAAATCTAACATACTATTTATGGAGAGACCAAACTAATAATGTCAGACAACCACTAAACATTTACTTGTTGTAAACCAATGTGAATGTGTAATAAAAAAAATCTTTTAAATGTGAATCTCACCATAGTATTATACAAGCCCTTAAAATCCTTTAAAATACAAATTAAGAAATATAATATTTCACCAATTCAAGGATCAGCACATACGTAAGAAGTCCATGTTCCAGATATAGCATTATATCAAGAGAGACTTCCTGAACTAATCACAAAGAAAAGCAGACAATAATAAGTTCAACTTAGGACTTACACTTGAGAAAGCACCATAAGACTATGCAAGACTTTTAAGACGTATGGGGAAATTGAAATCACAAGAGTTATGGGTATCGAACAAGATGGAATAAAACCAGCAGCCTCGAGCTTAGTCAAATACTCATAAGATTTGAACAAGATGGAATAAAAGGTTCATATTTTACCTTCCGGAAACTTGGATGACGATGAACAGCAGTGGCAATCGTCTCTAGTTCGCGATTTCTGCGGTGGTGATGTGCTCGTTGCTCTTCCTTTGTTAGAGAGTGTTGCGGCGGTGAGCAGTTGGAGTGCTTAGTTTTCCCGTTTGTGCTCTCTCTCTCTCGTGCGTCCCCACTTTCTTTCTTCTTGTGCTGCGGCTCACTTGGTTTTATAGTGGGGGAAGGGATTAGGGCTTGGAGGGAAGAAATTAGGAAAGAAAGGAAGGGATGGCTTTTGGGAAAGTAGGGTTTGGAAAAACAGAAAATAGGAAAATGGGAAAGGGGTGGAGAAGAAAAAAAAAAGGGACATATTTATCTACTTAAATTTTATATTAATTTTTAAAACTTTTTTTATAGTTAATTTTATTTTTAAAGTTTTGAATTGTAATCGATTTCCTCCTAACAACTTAATATCGTCTAAATTATTAATGAAAAATAGTAATATAATATTACATTTGAAAAAAATACAAAATTATTAATAAAAAATAGTGTTTGAATATTGTCAAAATTTTATTCATACTCTTAAAATTTATTTTCAAGTATAACATTACTATTTTTTGTTAATAGTTTGGATGGCATTCGGTCATGTTACAAAATCGATTGCAGTTCAAAACTTTAAGAATAAAATTGACTGTAAAAAATTTTAAGGACGAAATTAAAAATCGATATTAATTTTAGAGACATAAAAGGTAATTTTTTTTTCAAAAAAAACAATAAAGAAAGAGAAAAGAATAAAAATAAAATAAAATAAAATAAAATAAAATAAGAAAAAGAAACAAGATAAAATAAGATAAAATCAAATGAAAATAGGATAAAATAAAAAATGATAGAGTAAAACAAAGATGAAATAAAAATAAACAGAATAAATTAAAACATAAATAAAAATAAGGACAAAATAAAATAAAAATGAAAAGAATTAAGATGCTTCCTTTTTTTGTATTATTTATTTATTTTTTAAAATTTTGATGGATAAAATATGGTAGGTCAAACAAAGTGTGGTGTTTCCTATCTATTTGAGGATGCTTGAGGTTGTTGGTTTGATTTGAGTTTCTTACTCTATTGTAAACTCAATGCCCATAACATTCTAGACTCTTTTGGTTTAATTTACCTGTGAGATAATTTTTTTTTTTTTATTTTGATTCCAAGTGGTTTGAGATAGCAAGGGTTTTCAATGATTTTATTTGGAGTTTGACTAGTCTGTTTGAAGTTTAAATTTAAATTTAGGGAGTTTAATTTGTGTCCAATGGTATAATATCTTGTATGATGGGTTAAGTGGTTTATTCTAAACTGTAAAAAATGATATTATCTCATTTATCAGAACTTTTTCTTGTATGAGTTTGTAATAAACATAAGAAGTGTTATGGACATTGCTAGATTACCCCAATGTAAATGGTGTCTCCCTTTGTCTCGATAAGACTAGCTAATTTTCCATTACATTTATTGTATTGCCCATTTGGACTTATTCGCATGCCTTTTCATGGTGAAGACTTTTACCCATTAGCCAAATGCTTCCTTCATTCCAGTTGATATATGCATTGAAAATTTTGAGCCGTTATAAGTTAGGTATAATCTTTAATACTTGAAACACTCCCATTCTGATTCTCTACTTGATTAATAATTGTTGATGTCATGTATCATTTGACTCTCTATGCTTACCCTCAACTTGCATAGTTATGATTGAGCATTGCATTTTGGAAGATTTTAAACTACCAATTCAAAAATTTTGTGATTTGTTTATATACAGGCTTGGAAGATTTGAAATAAAGTTTTGGAGTGCTGTGTTATAGTTTCTTAAGCAAGAGTTTGGATATGAAAGGAGAGTTTTAGCCTCTCGAATTGCCAGAGTGGTTTGTTTATATTTCCAAGTTTACTTTTATTTGTTAGTGCAATGTTACTGTGATATCAATGTTGTGTTGCTTGTACTTTTGTGTCTGTGTGCTATATTGAGGCTCTTAGTGCTGTGACAGTGAATATATCTCAGTATATTCTATCTGTTAGTGCTTATAAGTACTCAATCAAAATTTCAACAAAAATTCAATGGCGAGATGGAAAAGATTCACATACAAGCAACTAAAACTGCAAAGATAACACATAGTATTACTCATCGTTGGTTTTCACTGCCAATTGATTGTTCTTACTACTATTAAAATTCTTGATGTCTTAGAGCCATTATGCTATGCACGACAGCATTCTAAATGTAACATACTTGTAGAAGTAAATTTTTTCATAATAGTAGCGAATTAGTCATTATTCTCCTCGGGGAATTTATAAACATATTATATCGATGTGTCAAAAATATAGAAAGGGATGCTAACTTGATAAAAAATTTGAAATTAGGATCAATTATAAAAAAGTAGGCTCTAACTATATCCTTCCTACTTCGTTTAGATCAACATCTTCTTTTTGTGTGCCCAATCTGACAATATCCTCCACAAGTATTTTCTCATCTGATCAGAAAGGAAAAGGAGAAATTAACAATGAGTTTGACAATATAAATATAATTTATTAATCAAGAAGAAATATCGCGTTATTTAAACAACCACAAATTCGATACTCAATGCACCAATGGACTTTCATATTGTTCCAAGATCGTGCGTGATGAAACTTTTCAATTAGAAAATATTTTATCATGAAAATCTCAAGATAGCTTCAGAAGTTGATTTTGTTAGAGGCAAAGCTTTTCTGTCAAGTTGCTATTTCATTTTCTTCTAAGCGACGTTGAAAGGTAAGAGAAAGAAGAGGGCAAGGGAGGGGAAAAGAAGCCAAAATAAATTTCTTGGGATGATTACTTAATTGAGGCATGTTGATGACTTTTATAACTGATACTTGCAAGGGAAGTAGTATCAGAAACAAGAAAAATGACAGTAACTCACCTCTATCTTTGGAAAGGTTACTAATAAGTTCATAAGTTACTTCCTTCCCAATTGTGTCCTTCAAGTATATGGCAACATAAACAACCTCCTCAGGTGTCACTTTTCCATCATAATCCCTACAAAGACATGGCTTAACATTTTCTTCTAGAAGTGGAGGTAATGATATACAAGAAAGCAAAAATAAAATATCCTTCCTAGTAAGGAAAATTTATAAAACCTTATACAATGTAAAAGTATCACAAGGGTAAAGTCATTGGTATTAATTACTCAATTCCATTTCTAGGAGGAGGAAAGCCACAAATTTTCTAAACGTGGTCAATTGCTTCCACAAAATAGATTGAACTACTCACTGCTCAGTTCAACTAAGATAGAAAGCAATACTAAGGAGAATATATATAAAAAGAAGATAAAAAGTACAACTGACAACAAGCTCTGTATAAAGATCTAGAAATGTGCTTGATCGGAGTAAAAAGGGGAGGAATGTTGAGGGGAAGGGATATAATGCATCTAAATACACTGTCAATATTTATCTATTCCTTCCTCATGCTTATCATTTTCATTCCCATCATAGACATTTTAATTGTCCACTTGAAACTCAGGCAGGAGATAATAGAAAGAAAAAATTTCAAAGCATCTATACTTCTCTAAGTGCTTCGAATGAGCACTTAACCAATCTTTTTTCATAGCTAACATGACCTAAAATTCCACACTTCTTAATTTTTAATGTATAATTATATACCTTGTGCACAAGTATTTTTGTAACTACTATAACGACCCATTTATCCTACCTTACATGAACTTATCAGAGTAAATAGTGGAATCATAAAATATCATCAATAAATTTTTCCCCTATCCCATACTAGGGGACTCAAAGAGGTCATTACTAGTTAAGTGTAACCAAAATAGACTCTTTCACCAGTTCATTCAGATTCTACTCAACCACCTTCCCAGTACAGAAAGTCTAACATCACAATTTAAACCAATATATACCTATACTCTCGAATATAAAAGAAATCTAAACCATTCATTCATTAACATAAATATTTTAAAATATTTAAATTCTCAATTATCATTATGAACTCTACCAAAAATTTGGGAGAGTTTCCCCTAAAAATAGGACATTCCTCTAATTTTACAACAGCCCAAAACATAATCTAATAACCACATATTTAATACCTACAGACATTTATCCAAAATATAAATTCAGAGATTGTATAGCAAATTCTTTCTTCCATTCTTCTAGGTTGCCTAATTTGTTACAAAATTTCTTCCAATATCCTGTAGCAAAATATATTGCAACCCTAGCTAGTTTCTAGGAATACCTTGTTCTTGATCATCTGAACAAACAATTTAATGAGATTTAAGACATCCCAGTAGAGTAATTTACAATTTAATCAATTTAAAACAGTTGTAACTTCAGCTGTGACTCCAACATAGAAAATAACTCCCCAATATTAGTTTTAACACATATGTGAATTATCAATTACTTTCAAATCAATAAACATGGGAAAACATGCAAATTTATAAGAGTATAGTATCAATTTGTTAAAAAAAAACCATTGTTCTTAATAATGCCTATAAAATTCTTTTTGCATAAAAAATCCATGTTAATGCACAATCACATATCATATGATTATTGTAACAATCGAAAAAATTTTGAAAGAGTTTTAAAGGATAAAATCAAATTTTTAACCCTAATCCCAATCAAATGAAGCTTGGCATGACTTTCAAGGATAGTAAATTGGCACAGAAGGTCGTTCAAAGTCAGAAACACGATCAAACAGAAAGAAATGCAATTCGGCGATTAGAAACTGACGGAAGAAGTTTCGTGCGTCAATTTCATTGACGGAGGCCAAAACCTTTGCATGGAAACACGTGTCGACATCTGGAAGGATGTCGACACCCTAAAAAATCCCCGAGTGGTCCAAGAAAAGTCAGAACCGCCCCTAGAGGCTTTAAATTCACAGATTCCCTCCATTTCTCTCAAATTTTTCTTTCTCCTCACCACACTCTCTCTCTCCTCTCTCTCTCCCTTCCTCCACCGTGAACCGCCACCACAACCACCGTGGGCCGCCACCAAGGACACCAACCGACAGCCCTCACTGTCCACAACCTCCAGCAACCACTCACGGCCACCAACGGCCGCCAGAGTCGCTGGAAAAATGTCATCTTTCCCCTCCACCGCGCGAAACTTCACCAGCTCAGATCGCCGCCGTCCGTTGCTGTTGACTATCACTGCCCTCACCACTGTGTAGCCCGAGTTGCCAGCTTCCTCCAGTAGCTCGCCGATGTTGAACGGAAGCCGGACGCGCTCGGATCGAGGGAATCTCCGTCTGCCGTGCAAGAATTTTTGTGGCCGAAAAACGCCGTCCAAATCACCGCGCCACCACCAAATTCGAACTCCTGGACTTGCGGGCTTCACCGTGATGTGATTTTCGAGGCAAACCGCACCCCTCCGCCGTGCGTCGCCGTGCACTGCCATACCGGAGTTTCTGGACGTGCATCGGGAGAAACCGAGACCACCCCAACACAGAATTCCATCGTCCGATCCCATTGGTAAGGTCCGATTTCCCAAAAACTAATGATATCTGATTGAAATAGCTGCCGAACGTAATTAGGCAATAAATTAACCCAGGCATTTGAGTAACCGGCTTTAGGATCGAAAAACGGATGACGTGACAAGTCTAAATATTTAATTTAATTTCTAGGGAATTAATTGGGCTCAAAAACTGAGATTTCGTGAAGTCCTGACTTGATTTGGAGCGACCGGAGACCAGGTAGGATAATTTATACTTCCCGAACCTTAGATTTGACCTAGTGGATACCTGATTGATTTAGATGAATTGCATGGATTTACGTGTTACTTTCGATGGAATAAATTGCATGCCTGTGTGCTGAAAACCCTAATTGCATGTTAGATGTGTTGTTTATCGAGTTTAGATACCTTTAGGACGAATTTACTTAGGGTTGGGTACTTGATAGCCAGTATGGGACGACCGTTAAGTATCCCTAGTACAGGGAGCTTTTAAACGAGATTATTTTTATTAGATTTAGCCTGTACTGAGTTAGGGATTACGCGTTAAACCAGGATGACCCTAAGAAAGTTTTAAGAAGTATAAGGGGGGATAGCCTATACGGGGAAACGTTGTGATTTAGGCGTAATACCCTAGAACCCTAAGGAATAGCCGACCGAGTGCATGTGAGTTCGAATAGACTGTATAAGGATGAGAATTGGCGTATGTGCACATGCTAGGGGACGCCCTAGATGTTGATTCTCACCCGGTCCTTGAGTGAGTGATTGGTGTTACGGATCACACTCACAATATAGGCTTGATTCGGGTGATTGGTGTTACGGATCACACCCAACGATAAGAGAGATATTCTCTCTAGACAACGTACAATTAGATGATGATTTAGACTTGGTTACAGCAGATTTGTGACCAACGTGGATTTAGATACACCGGGCATGGGATTTTACTTGATTTTGATGACTGATTCTCAAAGAAATTGATTTTATGATTTCGATTAATTACCGTGATTTCCATGTAATAAAACGATTTTAAAGATAAGGTATTTCACTATTTTCGAACTGATTTCGGGAAGAAGATTTTGGTGTTCGCACCGCTGGGTATTCAACCAATTTTTGAATGATATTTGAATTTTTAAATTATTCTACTAGGATTTTATATCTAATTAGGTTGTTTACTCAGATGAACAGGGACAAGGACAGGAACCCAGACGATAGACGATGATGCCGTAGTGATAGACAGGAGAATAACTTAGCTTAGGCTTGAATCGGCTTGTATATATATGCTTTGATGATGTTGCTGTATATTGGGTTCTGTTCTTTATGTTTTCTATATGGATTGGATCAGTTGTACATGTATAAATCATGTGTTTTATATTGACTGTATTGATGGGATTGACGCTGTTTTTATGGATTCTGTGAATTATGTTTATTGCTGTTGTTAGACTGGCTGTGTAAATATAAACAGGTGATTCTTCGTATTTTGGACATGATCAAAATACAGAGGAAACTCTGCCAGATTTTCGGTAGGGTTTACCGCTGTAAATTTATGGATTTAAGTCAGAATATGTATGAATGTATAATGTGACATGTATATAAGTTTTAGATTTCATTCCAAAGTAATTTGTGATGTATGCATGTATAATTAGTTAGCTGCGTGTGAATTAGGGTTGAACGAAATTCGAATGGACAACGAAAAGTCTATTTGGGTTACGCTCAACTAATAGCGATCCCCTGACGTTCTCACATAGGGAATAATCATTTAGAATAACCCATATGCTTCCGTTAATCATATGAGGATTGTATATGTCGTATTAGGGGGTCGTTACAATTATCAGCTCAATGCATGCCATTTTATTAGGTGTGATTCATAACACCAATCACCCAAAAATAGTTGGGTGTGATCTGTTACACCAATCACCCAAAAATAGTGTCCTATTTTGTGAATGTGATCCTTAACACCAATCACCCACTCAAGGATAGGTGAGTACCAACTTCTAGGGCATCCCCCTGCATGTGCACAATGCTAGTCTCATCCTCTTACCCAATTATATGGAAAATACATACACATAGTCGACTAATACCAAGGATTATAAGATATTACACTTAAAACAATATGTCACCCAATATAAACCACCCACCCTTTACTCCTTAAGTCTGTCATAAGGTTGTCTTGGTTTAACGAGTAACCCCTAACGAATATAGACCAATTATATAAAAATAGATAACTTTGAAAAAGGATCTGCATAAGGAACATTCAACGACTGTCCCATACCAGTTATCGAATGTCCACCCTAAGTTTCGCCCATCTCTATGAGCATATAACCCAATAGCCTATCTCATCAAGTAGCAAAGAGTATCTCTATACAAGCAATATTTCTATACTCATGTAAAAATCATACATTTCTCAACTTAAATTTAGCACACATTTCCCATTTCAATCAAGAAATCTCATTTACAACAAGTAATTTACAACGTTATTTTAAAACAAGGGAGTGTAGATTACTCTACCTTAACCTTTGTTCCTTTCTTGATCAAGGCTTTCCTCTTTCTTCTTACTTAGACTTGATCTCACAAGTCACCTTTTTCACTTCCTATGAATAAATTCCAAATTCTCTAAGTTACTCATATGAGGATTCTAAGAAAAGCTACATAAATCTAACCATCCCTTTCAATTATAATTCCTTATAGTTGAATTCCTAATTCATCTCAAATTTAGTATTTGGCTATAAGACTCTCAAATTTCTTTTATTTTTTACTTTTGTCCATTCATAAAAGCCTCATTGGAATTAAAATTTACAAAAAAGCATCAAATTCCTCAAATTTTAGTCCATATCAAGAATTTCTAAAACTTTCAGTTTAGTCCCTATAATTCCATATGGTGTTTTTGCCTCATTTTCCTTCTACTTCCTACTATATAATCATAAGAGTCCTATTGGAGCTAAAGATTACAAAAATGCACAAGAAATTGAAATTCCAATTCAAACCAAAAATTTTCAAAATTTTAGTTTAGTCCTTCTTACTTTTCCAACAATTTTCGGCGGCTCACGACGGCGGGAGGCTTGGCAAAGGTCATAGGCAGCTTCGACGTCGAATAGAGCACTAAACTCGAGGCTTACTGACAATCAAATGGCGTGAATGACGGAGATCAAAGTCACAGTTCTCACTTAGCGACAGAGGGGAAAATGCCACAGTGCCGCCGCTATGGTGGCTATCGACGGCAGGGGATGGCAACAAAAGCTTAACGGTGATGAGCGGTGTAGGTGGTGCAGTCCGGTGGTGGCGCTACGTGGTTTGCATGATGCTGAGGGGAGAAAAGGAGGTCTGTCACGTGAGAGAGGGGAAAAATGGGAATGAAGGAAGAAAATTTGGAATTTTAGGGCATCTAGGGGTACTTTAGTAATTTACTAATTTATCCTAGATAAATTTTTGATGCATTTTCTAATTTATGCAAGAATATAGGATAATATGGAAGGGATTTGTGAATTTTTAAGGTATCATAAGCCTTCTAAAATTATTTGCTAAGTATCTGAAGATAGATAAAAATTTTTCCATCAGATAAAAATTTTATTCTAAAAAATTCTTAAATTTAAACTACGAGCTTCAAAAAATTTTCTTAATCACTTTCCAATAATATTTCAAGGTTTCTCATTATTTTTATCTCAATTATTTAATTTTTAACGGGGTTATTATAACTACAAATATTGTGAATTCTTCATATTTCTTATTACAAAAACATTGACATTTATTATTGGCTATTGCCCTCGATAACTAATAGTAACCAAACTAATAATTCTGACTTCTTTCCCTTTCAAAGAATGAAAGTTTTAGGTACCAAAGTGGTGAAAGTATAATAATTCATGCTTAGAATAGCTTTCTCGTATAGATCAGGAGCATTATCATTATTAATATCTCATACTGCCTTCTCACTCCTATAACACCCCCAATTTCATAGCCATATTTAAAATATTATTTATTGAAAAATCCTTCATTTAAGAAACTGGTGTGTTATATACACTTCTATCCTTTATTTCTTACATGAGTTCTTTAAATATCCATTTATAGTATACATTTCATTAGGTTCAGATCCTTACTCAGGTATCACATTCAATTATCAATACAGCGGAAGTCTAATAATAATACACCATAATCCATAAAAATTTAGGATAAATTTAAACTTTTTCCTTTACATACATTTACATCCAGTTCAATGTTGCAACGTTGTTACATATACTGTAGGATATATGTAGTTTTCTTGTTTTCATAGGATAATGAGGCAACAAACCTGCCACTCACACCCTTTTTAACTATTTTTCATAAACCTGATATGTATGCCTTACATATCCATATGCTTATATGTATTTCTAGCATAATATATATTATTCCATTTCTTGGGATGGATAGCTAATCCCTTTTGTCTTGTAGTACCATAATGGTCCTAGTCATCTGATACATACTAGAAAATAATGAGAAAATAATTTCTCAATAGCTACGCATTCCACATTTCATTTCTGAGCTATGGTATGTACCACCATATGGGTACGGAAAACAATTTACATTACTTATTCTTAAATTCCATCATTTCTAGGAAATGCTATAAATAAACCAGTCAGATGTATATGATGAAGTTTATGAGGTATATCATTAATATATCAGTTATAAAATAAAAACAATATCAATTTCAGTCACAATCATAGTTCACTGTATACCGTATAGTACCATAATCAGGAAAGTACATTTATTAAATTTCCATTCAGCCATAGATAATTTAGGAGAAACAACATTTATCATTCATGAAAAACTGTATTATTTATAAGGAAAATAAACATTCATATTTGGTTAAAAGCCATATTTTCAATTCAGAGAAACACAAGAGTATCGGAAGTATAAATTACTCCACATACTACAGCGTGCATGAATGAGATAGCCGCTCTATCAAGTGTGTGACAATTCTGCCGCTGGTACATCTGAGGCGTCCCTCATTGGATCCAAGTACCCATTCACATTCAGTGATCATGTCATAAAGACAGATCTAAGTGGGAATTTCTCCCAGGGTTCAGTCAAACTAAGCTCATGGAATCATTGTTATTCACACAGATCATCTTCTCCCCGCTTTATGGGCGGTTCATGATGCCATAGATCACCACAACCTACATCATGGATCATTTCCCATTATGCTATTTCCTATATATATCAACTAGGATGATTAGGCTTAATCCCATAATTTTGCCAAATTCTAAGTAAATGTCCCCTATTCAATTGGCCATTTAGGTTACACTAACTTAGAATACACAATCATCACAGCGTTTTCAAAATTCTTTCATTCAGAGCAGATGTTTCACCATCTAAATTTTTGATACAACCGTGGAATGTCCAACGGTCGTCCCATACCGAAAATTGGTCACTCGGTTATAAGCCTATCTATCCTAGAACATATATTGGAATTACTTCCTCTATGTTTCTCTTTATTGAACATTCAAATATTTTCCTTCCATTCAATGTTTTCCAATACCATGCTATGTTTTTCCTTATCTATGTCATAAATCAATCCTTTTCTTTCCTCATTCATGATGATACTATCATTCTCACTTTCTAAAAAGAAAACCTTTAAATCTCAATAACAATTCCATTCTTGAATTTGTATAAAAAGGAAGGTTCATTCTTGGTCAAGAGAAATCCTTAAGAAATTTAAGATTTTCATACTTAAAAATTTCTATTGGTCACTCTTGCCATATAATAAGCAAAATAAATTTACTTTTCCTTCCCATTTACACTAAATTCCCTTTTTCACATTTTATTGCATTTAAAGGGTTTCAAAGTTGAACCTTTTCCATTTCCTACTTATTATTCCATTTTCCCCCTTTCTCACCTAATTATACATACCCAAGGTGTGTATAATCATTGTCTCCCCACACTTAAGCATGCACACAAATTGCTAGAATTGCCAAGATTGCACAAAATATTCATTAAAATTTAATTGCAATGTCATATTATTTCCTTTGTATACTTTGACCAATTTCATTACATTTTTGTACAAAAATTTTCCATAAATATTTCCATGTCCTAAAATTGGTCAAGTAGGTTACATGGAATTTAATGGGATCATTTTGCATAAAAATAATTGCCAATTAATCTTGCTTCAACCAAGACACACACACACAAAATTTTAGCACATTTCCTTCATCAAAAACTTGCATACTCTTGGTCAAGATGGGATTTTTAGGCAAAATTGGGCCTTTCAACCAATTAACATCTATTCTATCCTCCATTGGCCATAACTTGAATTACCAATAAGCTACTTTAAAATTTTTCAAACAATTTTTCAAATCTTATTTTTCTAGTCATGGCCTAAAGAGGAGTTTTGTGCAAAAATCATCATTTTTCATATAATCATTCCTTTAATCCCATTTTTATCATCTATAAACCATCAATCACCATTTATCCATAACACTCAAGGCAAAACAAACAATTTGGCATGACATTCATGAATTTGGGGTTTTAGGGCAAATGAAACAAAATTGGGAAATGAACATAAACACTTTCATAATTGAAATTAACCATCACAAACAACTCCATACTACTTTCTAAGCATTAATCCATAGAAATTTTGAGAATTTAAGAATGTAAACTTTAAAACATCACTATTAATGTACTGTTCATTCAGCCATGAAAATCTCAAAAGCTTGGAAAAATCCATTAAAACATGAAATAAGTGATGGAAGAATGCTAAGCTACCTTGATTTACAATTTTTGGTGGATAAACCTTGAAGTTTCCTTGCTTTTTCTCCCTTTTCTCCCTTATAAAGCTTATGGTACTTCTCCTTTCCAAAAGCCTTCACGTCGTCTTTGCTAAGGAGGAGAAGAAGAAGTAGTGTGACTTATTTAAAATAGCTAATATGACCATTTTGCCCTTGGTGGCAAAATGACCAAAATGCCCTACACTTTTTCCTGTTTAAAACCTTAACATGTAAGGGTATTTTAGGAATTTTAAAGTGTTTCTTTAGGTAAAATTTCCCTTATGTCCTTGTGACGAAATTATCTTTTTACCCTTGGTGTCAAAATTACCATTTTGCCCTTCATGGTAAAATAACCATTTTACCCCTCTTAAGTGCCAAACCAAAAAATTTTTTTTTTTTGAAAAATTTTGGAAAAATATTCTAGAGGCAAAATCATAATTTTTCAGATAAAATTTAGCCATTTTATCTAATAAATAAATATTTTATTTTTATTTTTAGATAAAATTTTGACCTTTTTGCTCCTAAATATTTTTCTTACAGCATTCATGACATTGGCACCATTTTCAAACCTCATAAATGTGCGTCATAAATGCACCTCAATTTGCATGCTTACTATCAGGATATTTTGTGAAACAAATTTCCTTTCATTTTAGTCCCTAATCATTTCCTTTCAGTTTAGTCCTTCCTTTGTTTAAGGTAATATAAAATAATTTTTGGACTATTTTTCATGCATAAAATATTGAGTCTAGGATTCTAAGACATGCCTGATATCATAGAATTAAGGATATTACAACTCCCACCTTTTCAAACTATCTCGTTAACTACCTAGGCTTATTATCTACTATAAAATATAACTACAAACCTTGAATAAGATGCCTAAAAGATAATGTTCTTTTGAAAGATCAATTCTTAAGTGGCATCATTGAAAACTAGGGGATTATTGGTAAGAAACTGCATTACCCTTTCAATAAGTTCTAAAGAAGCTTTGTCACTAATAGAAACCTCAAAAGCACAATCTCTATCCACCCTTGTAGTTTTGTAGGCCCTTTTAGCTTCTTGTTCACTTTCAATGCCCTCTTTTTCTACCATACTATTGTACAACTCTATCTGTCAATTATAGTGGTAAATGAAAATTATTTTATTCATACATATATATTCTTTTGTGTTAATATGAAGCATAAGGAAATGAATTCTTTTATGTTATAAACAAAATAGAGTAGAACTATAATGCACATCACCAACAAATCAAAGATAGGAATATGTGAATAGAATTGAAAAAAATCATGTCTCTAAAAATTTCATAGGTTTATATTTTTCTTTAAATAGATTGAAATAAAAAAGAACTTTTAACTTTTTACAAGTAAAATTTTATAATGATAGGCATGCTTAGCAAGCAAAAGAAGAACACCAAAACTGTCACTTAGGTAGTTGCTTAGTGATGTTGGAAAAATTTGAGAAATGTGTTTGAAGAGGTGTTGCTAAATGAGAAAATCAGTTAATGGCAAAAGTCAAGATTACTATGAAAATAAAAGTGTCTTTTCATAGATGGTGATACAAGAATTGAGAGAAATAGCCATTTCATTTTTGCGATTTAAAGGCCTAGAGTGCATTCAGTATCCATTGCCAAAGGAAGAGACATATATCAGTTCTACGTACTTCCTTTCTAACAAGCCTCAACAACTCTTCATGCTCCATGCTTATTGACTAAAAAGTTAGAATACAAATTAATTAAGGAATCCAACGGTCCACTATCACATAAATATTTTAATAGCTGAAAAGATCTTTTAAAAAAAATCCCAATCCTTACAAATGTTGATGCTAAAATAGGTAATGAACGGTTGAGCTCACAGAGTTGCTTGTGTTTTTCCAAGGCATTAGATTTTATCTCTTTATGTGCCTGTCTAAATGGTGGAGTAGCCATATCTTCCATAGCCAAATCCCTTTGGCTACTAACATATTCTTTCATTCTAGCCAGATCCTCTTCCTCTTCCTCCTCCTATCAAAAATTTATCAATGTTAATGACAAATAAAAGCAACTATACTAACAACCAAGCAATTCAAACAACAAAAATTCTTAAGTGGTTCAAAGATCATGTTTTTTAGATAGCAATGATTATAAAGTTTATTTTTCGTAGACCAAAGAGAATTTTATTTAGAGAGAAAAAAGATACAAATGATGAGGATTTACTCTCCTCACAAAAGAACAAAAGTATAATAGAAGGAAAAAGAAATTTAAACTTGCAGCAATGCTGCCCATTCCCTCTACATATCCAAAATATACACTCCCCAAAGAATCCTTGGACTCAACACCACAAAGAAGGCTAGAACAAAATCCTTGTCTGGTTGTATGTAGGTCATTTAGAGACAAGGAGACACTCCTAAAAATACAAGCATAATTTTTTTACAAAGCATTCATCAGTATGCTCCAAAAAGTGTGTAATATCTGCTTCTTAAAAATTAATTTTGAGGATAAATTGGTGTGATATAAATGTGGATGGAGAATAATTCATTAAGGATTTTCATGAAATATATTAAACCCAAGGACTTAAAAGAAAATTTCTATATTTTGCTAGGAGGTCCCTGAAGCTCTAATCGTGCCACTCCTTTAGGTTCTCTTATATGCATAATTTTCCTCCATATCAACACATTCTAACATTTGAGAAGGAGAGGAAAGGCATGGGTGAAGGGGAAAAGAGGAGAAACCAAAATGGAAACATCCTATAATTGAATTTCAAGTAAGAAATCTTTACCTACACTTATGAAAACATTTTAGCTTCCATTTAGAAGTAGCATACTCGTCCTACAACCCATCAAACCTATTGAAATGCTTAGGATTAGCAAAAATGGAGAAATATTCTTTTCTTTAGAAATTTCTAGTTTTCTGGTTTAAAGTGATGATTTTGAGGTTGTTGGAATTAAGAAAAAGTTTCTTAACTATGATGTTGGAGTATTTAGCTTCCATTCAGTGTTTTCTAAATTGATTTTAGATTTTACAAAGTTAGGTTTACTATTCACCCATTTTAGATGTGTAAATTGGCTTGTATGATTGATATTTGAGCATGAAATTGGTTAGAACTTGGGAAAAATGGTTAGAAATTAAGCTTATATCTTTTAAATTTGAAAAGTTATGAAATTTGGATTGGAAAATTTTGAAAATCTAGTTTTAAAACTATCACAGAACATAACAGCTGACTAATGGCATGCATCAATCAACTATTGTGTTTCTGATAAACCTAAAAATGCATATAGAGGCTAAGCAGTCAATTGATAGCCTTCTACCAGTCAACTGCCTACCTACTATCTAGCAAAGTCCAGGATTCCATAAAGTAACCAGTCGACTGCTAGCTTCATGACAGTCGACTAACAGCCCTCAAGAGAGTAATCAACTGACTGTTTGCTTCATGATAGCCGACTGATGACTCTTTAACATGAAAAATGACTTTAAAGTAAGAATTGAGCTTAATAACCCCTAATATTAATTGGAACAAGGCTCAAAATGTCATCATATGTGAGAATTACACATTTTGGGTGACTTGTAACATGAAAATGAGGAAGAAAAGAAGGAATTGTTAGAATTATGTAATTCCTTAGAAGCCTCATATGAGCAAATTAGAGAATTTGAGGATTTGAATGGAAGATTTACTTTGGTGAATATATTTTGATGAAGACAAGTGTGAAAGTTAAGGTTTATTCTCAATAAGTGAAAGAGGTGACTTGTGAATCCAAGTCCAAGAAGGAAGAATGAAGCCTTGATCAAAACAAGAACTAAAAATTAAGGTAGAGTAATTTATACTCCCCTATTTTAAAATGATGAAGTGAATTTCTTAATATGAAACAAAATTATTTTATTGAATGGGAAAGATTTGATGATATAGTTTGTAAACTATAAATGTTTCTCATATAAGGAAAATTTACCTGTACATGTTTGAAAAGTATAAGATAAATCCTTTACTACTTGTTTTGATTTGGCTATTGGGTTGTATGCTTGTAGTGTAGATAAAATTTAGGGTGAATATTTAATGGCTGGTATGGGACAGTCATTAAGTATTCCTTATGCAGATAATTTTTTATAAAAATATAAATTTTCCATTTATGGTAGTTTGTATTTGTTAGAGGTTACTCTTTAAATCAATACAACCCTATGAAAGACTTTAAGGAGTAAAGGAGGATAGTCTATATGGAGAAAAATTGTAACGACCCCCTAATCCACAATATACTATCCTCTATTTGTATAGCAGAAGCATATGGGTTTACGAAATAGTTATTCCCGATATGGGAATGTCAGGGGATCGCTACTGGTTGAGCGTAACCCAAATAGACATTCTATCGTCCATTCAGATTTCGTTCAACCCAAAATTGAATGCAGCTATACTAATTACACATGCAATCATCACAATAAACTCTGGAATAATAAAACTAGAATCCATACATAAACATATCCATTCATATAAATTCCATCTTAAACTTAAACATTTACAATATTAACCCTACCGAAAATCAAGTAGAGTCTCCTTTGTATTTCGAGCGTTTTCCAAGTACAAACAGACAACAGTTCAAAAATTTACATCCAGTCCATCAAACATAAAATAAAACCAATAATTACATAGTCCAATACAAAACATCAATAGAATATATACATCACAATTCAAGCCTAAAACTAAGCTGCTCGTCCGTTTATCATCACGCTGTTTCCCAGCTATCGTCTAGGCCCCTATTCCTGTTCACCTAAGCAAGCAACCTTATGAGATATTTAAATCCCAATAGAATAATTTACAATTAATCATACGGTTCGAAAACTGGTTAATTACTTAGCGATGCAAGCACCGAAATCTACTTCCCTTATTCAGTTCAAAAACAGTGAAATACCTTATTCTTTTAAAGTCATTATTTAGCATGAAAATCGTGGCAATATTCAATAATTATAAAAGTCTATTTTATGAAAATCTGTAGTAAAATCAAGTCAAATCCCATACCTGGTGTTTCTAAATCTATATCGACCATATGTCATATGCGACCAAGTCTAAAACCATCCAATTGCATGTCGTCTAGAGAAATTCTATCTCTTGTCATTAAGTGTGATCCATAACACCAATCACCCGAAATCTCGCCTATGTTGTGAGTGCGATCCGTAACACCAATCACTCACTCAAGGACCAGGTGAGAATCAACATCTAGGGCGTCCCCTAGCATGTGCACATATGCTAATTCTCATCCTCATACAGTCTATTCAAGCTCACATGCACACGATCGGCTATTCCTCAGGGTTCTAGGGTATTACGCCTAAATTATAACATTTTCTCGTATAGGCTATCCCTCCTTATACTCCTTCAACCTTTCTCAGGGTCATCCTGATTTACCGCGTGATCCCTAACGTAATGCAGCATAATTCTGGTTAAAATAATATATTTATAAAATCCCTACTCTCGAGATACTTAACGGCCGCCCCATATCGGCTATTTAGTATCCTACCCTAAGTCAATCTATCTCTATGGCATCTAAACTCGATAGGCAAATCGTCTAACATGCAAAGGGTATTTTTTAGCACACAGACATGCAATTTAGTCTATCGAAAGCAGCACACAAAGCCATGTAATTAATCTAAATCGTTCAGGTATCCACAAGGTAAAATCTAAAGTTCGGGAAGCGTAAATTATCCTACCTAGTTTTCGTTTGCTCCTAATCGATTTGGGACTTCTTGTATCCTCAGAATTCGAGCTTAATAATTTCCTGGGCATTTAAATGAGTATTTTAGTCCGTTATGTCATCGGTTTCACTTTCCTACGTTTGATTGCACAATTTCCTAAGCTGATTTATTTCTTATTCATATTCAGCATCGAATTCAGTCAAAATACATTAGGTGTAGGTGATTTAGACCTTATTGGGGATTTTGAATGATGTAAATCTGTTCCGGGACAGTCTCTGGCATCTCTCTAGCTTCTCCGACAGTGACGCACGATGGAGCACAGTGGCGCACGGCAGCTCATGGCAGTGTATGGCAGAGGGGTGCGGTTGGGCTCGAAAATTACACCACAGTGAAGCCCTTAAGATGGGGAGTCTGAATATGAGGTTGGTGCGGCAGTTCGCGATCGTTTGGACAACGTTTTCCAACGAAAAAAAGTGACGCATGACGGACGCCTTTTACCTCGATCCGACGTGTGAGAGCTCCATTCTGCGGCTGTGAGCTAGGGTAGGAAGTTGGTAGCTCAGCCTACATGCTGATGGTGGCGGTGACGTCCAACAGTGGCTGACAGCAGAGATCGCAATGGCGAAGGAAATCGCGATGATGGAGGAAAACTAGCTTTTTTCGGCGACTGTGGTGGTCGTTGGTGGCCGTGGGTGGTTGCTGGAGGTCGAGGGTGATGAGGTGAGTCGATTGGTGGGTCAAATGGTGACCTACGGTGGCCCTGGTGGTGGCACGCGGTGGTGGAAGGAGGAGAGAAATGAGAGAGAAAAAGGAGTAGAGAGAGAAAAATGTTGGAAATTGTGAAAATTTATGGGATTTCAGAGAATTTAAAACTTCCAAGGGCAATTTTGACTTTTGCCACTTTACCCGAGGAAAATTCTGGATGCCGTAACTGATCCGGTCGTGGACACGACTTCTCATGCAAGGATTTCGGCCTCCGTCGAAGGAACCGAAGTTCGAAACTCCGTCTGTCAATCTCTTATCGCCGGGCCACGTTTTCTTTCATCAGATTAAGTTTCTAACTCCGAAAAGCCCTCCGGTTTCAACCTTTGACTCCAAAAATTGTGTCAGACTTAGTTTTAACAAAATCAACCTCAAAATTTAGTTTTAATCGTTTAGAAATAGTTTCGGTTATTACAAAAATAATTGGTTTAAGTGTAAAGCCATACAACCCTAAGTATTAGCCACCTATTTGTATACATTGCTATATAGTTGTGGATAAAGAGACCAACTGATACAATGCAAATACGGGGGATACCCTATAAATTAGATTCTCAGTCATATGGATAACAGTCTTATGACAATTACCAGGATAATGGTCCCCGTGATAACAAAAATCGTAATCATATAGATAACGGTTCTATGTCAATCACTAGGATAATGGTCCCCATGATAATAAAATGAGATTGAAAAATAGCACGCAATGAAATGAAAATTTTAATTATTATGAATGTATGCTTATCTATTTTAAGAGAATATGTAGTTTTATGTGATTTTTTCAATAAAATGAGTAGAGTTATGCAAATAAGATTTGAAATGTGAATATAGTATTGTGAATTACTGACTTTAACGAAAATGATTCTCCTATACTCTTATGAATTTAATGAAATTATATGAGTGATGAAAAATGTTGAAATTTCCATATACTTTGATAGTATTTTGATATGAAATTACAATTCACTTATGTATGGATATAGTAACGGGGGAGAGGTTTTCTATACCAAAAAGGGTACATCTAAACTCTTAACTGGTTTTATAAATTAAACTGTAAATTACTCTACTGTGATAAATTGTATCTCATGAAGTTAAGTGTTCAGATGATCAGGGCCACAATCTCGTCAGGAACTAGCTGGACTTGGGATATAGTTTCTTACAGGATGCTAAAGGAAGTTAAGTAATCGAGAAGAGCAAAAGAAAGAATTTGTTGTGGAAACTCTAAATTAATATTTTGGATGATTGTATATGTTTGTATGTATTAAAAATATTGCAAGTTTAGTATAGTTGTAAAGTTATGAATTTTTCTCAAATGTGAATGAATGGTTGGTTAACTTTTATATTCCAGAGTATGAAATTGTATGAATCGAGATATTAGGCATGCTGTGCATAAGAAGTAGTTGAGTAAAATTCAAATGGACAAATAGAATGGTCTATTTAGGTTATACTCAACTAGTAACGGTCCAATTGGCAACAAAGGGAAAAAAGAAAATTTTTTTAAGGGAATTTCACTCTTCTTAATTACTTTGATGGTAAGTATATAAAAAGGGTCATTACAGAATGGTATCAAAGCTATAGTTTACTGGTTTACTGGTTGTAGCATTGGACTACTAGGTTGGCAGCTTTAGGAATTATTGATTATGGAATCTTAGACTCTGGAATATATATAGGACTATGAGGAAAACATTTGAGATATTAGGAGTAAACTTTCTACTATAGTTTTGTTGTTGTTACTAAAAGTTTACTATCTCCTCTTGTATCAGCAAATTATGGCAAACATTAGGAGGGGAACTATAAGGAGACCCAAAGGTAGAAATGTAATGGATGAAGAGATGAGAGATATAATGGGTACTTTCAGATTGATGGCGGAGGTAGTAAGGAATCAAGCTGCCACAAGTGCCAATATCATGAGACAGCATTAGGAGGATTACCAGAATCAGCATTAAGTGAATACTTGGAATGATGATCATATGTATCAGGCCTGGTTGGAATTTCAGAAAGCAGGACCACCAGCGTTCAAGGGTATCTATGAGCTAATGGTGGTAGAAGGATGGATAAAGGAAATGGAGAAAATATTTTAAATGTTGCATAATACAGACGAGCAAAAGGTTACTTATGCAATATATATGCTGAAAGATGAAGATAAAAACTGGTGGAATGGGGCAAGGCAATTAATGGAGAGTAGGGGTATTCCTTTGACTTGGGAATCCTTCAAGAAGATTTTTTTGGAAAAATACTTTCCCGAGAATGTGAGGCAGGCGAAAGAGACAAAATTCTTGCAACTCAAGCAAAGGGGCAAGCCATTTGAAGAATATTTACCCAAATTTGAAGAGTTGGCTAGGTATTCTATTTATTTGAGGTTACATCTAGATGAAGCCTGGAAGTCAAGCCAACTGGAGGCAGGCTTGGATTAGTAGATGAGGACACAAATAGCCCCAATGGAAATATGAGATTTTGCTGTATTGGTGAACGAATGTTAAATCTTGAGTAAGAGTCTAAAAGAGAAGCAACAAATGAATCAGAGGTTCACTACTCGCTAGAAAAAACATGCAAGAAATCTAAATGTCAAAGGGGGAAATTTTAAAGCACCTTAAGGATCATCTAGTGGGAACTGATGTCTTGAGGTCACCAACTGCTCTAGATGTGGGAACAAGCATGGATATGAACCCTGTCGGTATAGAACGAATGTGACATGCTTTAAATGTAGGAAGATAGGGCACATTGCAAAGTACTGTCCAGCTGGTGGAAGCCAATAAAGTCCTCGTGGGTTAAAATCACAAGCCTCAGGAAAATTCTTTACTTTGGATGGGATAAATGTTGAGAAATCACCAGGGCTTATGTAGGGTAAAGGTAAGATTTATAAGTTTTTTCTGATAATTCTATTTGATTTGGGTGCTACGCACTTTTTTATATTTGATACGTGTATTGGGAAGTTAAAATTACTGTTTCAACCCTTACCATATGACTTGCATCTTTCCAAACCTTTGGAAAAATCTATCATTTCTACCTAAATTTGTTTAAATTATCCTATTTCTATTGATGACTAGCTATTTATTGTGGATCTTGTGTGTTTACCCCTAATTGGGATCGATGTCATTTTAGGAATGGATTGGTTATCTAGAAATTGAGTTCTTTTAAACTGTTTTGAAAAGAAAATAACTTATTTAGATGCCTTACCAGTGGGTAGAAGTAATAAAGTATATGAAATAGATGATGTTTTCCTTAACTTTTCCCTAATAGAACTTCAAGAGAGGTTTAGTTCAATCCTTGTTGTAAAAGATTTTTTAGAGGTATTTACTTCAGAAATAGTTGAGTTACCTCCACCAAGAGAGATTGAGTTCACTATAGACCTAATTCTAGGTACAGGCCTAATATCCATGACACCCTATAGGATGGTTCCAATAGAGTTGAAAGAGATGAAATCCAGATATTGGATATGTTGGCCAAGGGGTTAATCAGACCCAATGTATCATCGTAGGGAGCCCTTGTCCTATTTGTGAAAAAGAAAGACGGGAGTATGAGGTTATGTATTGACTACCGACAATTGAATATAGTAATCATTAAGAATAAGTACCCTCTACCTAGAATAGATGATTTATTTGACTAATTACAAGGGGCTATTGTATTCTTCAAGATAGATTTAAGGTCAGGATACCACTAAATTAGGGTTAGGAATGAAGATATTTCTAAAACAATATTTAGTACTAGGTATGGCCATTATGAGTTTTTAGTAATGCTATTTGGACTAACTAATGCTCGTGTTGTTTTCATGGATTATATGAATAGAATTTTTTAACCCTATTTAGATCAATTTATGGTGGTGTTCATAGATGACATTCTAATATATTCCAAGACTTATAAAGAGCATGCACAAAACCTTGGGATGGTGTTACAGATGTTAAAGGAGAAAAAATTGTATGCTAAGTTAGAAAAGTGTGAATTTTGGTTAGAGGAGGTCAAATTCTTTGGTTATGTGGTGAATAAAAAGGGGATATTGGTAAATCCTAAGAAGATTAAAGGCTATACTGAGTTAGAATTAGCCAAAGACCATTTCAAAAATTAGAAGTTTTTTGGGTTTGACAGGTTATTATCAAAAATTCATACAAGAATTCTCTCAAATAGCCTTGTCATTAACCCGATTAACCAGAAAGGGTGTTGAGTTTAAGTGGAGTGGACAATGTGAGTGTATTTTTCAAACACTAAAGGAGAAGTTAACTCCCTCTCCAGTGTTGATTATCCCAAATCCAATAGAGCCTTTTGAGGTATATATCGATGCATCAAAGAAGGGTTTAGGATGCATGTTAGTGCAGGAAAGAAAAATAGTTGCTTATGCATCAAGATAGCTTAAACCTGCAGAAGAGAATTATCTCACCCATGATTTGAAATTAGCTACCATCGTATTTGCCCTAAAAATCTAGAGACATTATTTATATGAGGCTAAATTTGAGGTTTATACTAATCACAAGAGTCTTAAATACTTGTTTGATCAAAAGAAATTGAATATAAGGTAGATAAGGTCGGTAGAATATTTAAAAAAATTTTAGTTAAAGTATCATGTGGGAAAAGCTAATGTTGTAGCTGATGCATTAAGTAGAAAATCCTCCTTGCAAGTAGTAGATGAGATGAAATTACTTGAAGACTTTAGGGATCTTAGTCTCAATGTGATTTTGCTCCCAAATAAATTAACAATGAGTGATTTTCAAATAAGTTGTGAATTAAGGGAACAGATTAAAAAAGCCCAACAAGAGGATGAATCTCTAGAAATCTATGCAAACCAACTAGATTTTGGGTTAGCCACTGATGGGATATTGATGTTTAGGAATCAAATAGTGATCCCAAATCATCATGAACTAAGGGAAAAATTATTAGCAAAGGCACATTATAGCCATTATACTATTCACCCAGGTATTTCTAAGATGTATCAAGAGTTAAAGAGAAATTTTTGGTAGTCAGGTATGAAGAAAGACATCACAAAGTATGTAAATGGATGTCTTACTTATCAATTAGTAAAGATAGATTATCAAAAACTCGCTAGGTTATTATGACCACTAGAGATACTGAAAAAGAAATGGGATCAAATAACCATGAATTTTGTAGTAGGACTACTTAAAACCCCAACTGATTATGATTCCATATGGGTGATAGTGGATAGATTGACCAAATCTACTCATTTCTTACCTATCAAGATCAATTATTCCTTGGAAAAGCTAACCCAATTGTACCTTAAGAAAATTGTGAGATTACATGGGGTACCATTCAATATAGTGTCAGATAGAGATCCTAGATTTACATCCAGATTTTGGCAATCCTTACAAAGAGCATTAGGAACCCAACTAAAATTTAGCACTACTTACCATCCTCAGACTGATGGACAAACTGAGAGGACAATACAAACCTTGGAAGATATGTTGAGGGAATATGTACTAGAACAGAAGGAAAGTTAGGACAGGTACCTACCTTTAATAGAGTTTGCATAGAATAATAGTTGTCACTCTACTATAGGTATGGCACCATATGTTGTTTTGTATGGAAGGAATTGTAAATCACCCTTGAGTTGGGTAAAGAAGGGGGAGAGTATACTATTGGGATGTGAGATAGTGCAAGAGACTACTGATCAAATAAAAATTATTAGGGAGAAAATGATAGTTGCCCAACAAAGACAGGAGAACTTTGCAAATAGGAGGAGGAGACCCTTGGAATTCAATAAGGGAGATCATGTATTTTTTAGAGTGTCACCTACCATGGGCGTTGGTAGACAAATAAAGATAAGAAAATTAAGTCCACAATTCTTAGGACCATTCCAGATCTTGAAAAGAGTTGGTCAACTTGCCTACCAAATTGCATTACCTCCTTATCTTTCAAATTTGCATGATGTCTTTCATATCTCACAACTCAAAAGATATGTTCCAAATCCCATACATGTATTAGAGAATCAACCCATAGTATTAAAAGAAAATTTAACTTACGATCTACTCCTATTGAGATCCTAGATTTCGAGACTAAACAACTTCAAAATAAAGTAATTCCTTGGCTTAAGGTTCTTTGGCAGGATGTAGCAACCTAGGATATGACGTGGAAGAAGGAAGATGAGATGAGGTAACATTATCCCGAATTGTTTACAAGTAAGAATTTTGAGAACAAAATTCCTTTTAAGGGGGAGGATTATAATATTTACTTCCTAAAAATTAATTTTGAGGATAAATTGGTGTGATATAAATGTGAATAAAGAATAATTAATTAAGGCTCTTCATGAAATATACTAAACCCAAGGACTTAAAAGCAAATTTCCATATTTTGTTAGGAGGTCCCTAAAGCTCCAACTGTGCCACTCCTTTAGGTTCTCTTATATGCATAATTTTCCTCCATATAAGCACATTCCAACATTTGAGAAGGAGAGGAAAGGCACGGGTGAAGGGGAAAAGAGGAGAAACTAAAGTGGAAACATCCCATAGCTGAATTTCAGGTAAAAAATCTTTATCTACACTTATGAAAACATCTTAGCTTCCATTTGGAAGTAGCATACTCTTCCTACAACCCATCAAACCTCTGTTGCATTTTCTAGACTATTAGCAGTTTCTTTTGGATATGGACTCTTACAAACTTTTCTACCATCTCTGCCTCTTTTCCCCTGGATTCAGATTGAGCTTGAATAGCTGGTAATGCTTCTGCTAAGCCTACCAACACGCTTCTTCTCTTAGGTATAAATAAATAAGAAAAATAGTTTATAATTTTTTAACATATTTTTAATTTTGATGAGGGTTTTTTTCTTGGAGAGCGAGGTGATGGGTGTTGAAATTAGAAAGAGTGGGATCTAGATAAAAATTTTATATTGGCATGAATTCACACCTACTTATATATAAAGAAAAAAGAATAGAGAGGAATTCCTTGTTCAATTTTTAGTTGGCGAAGGTTTGATTTATACGTTTCCATTATTGTAGATTCTAAATAAAATTTTCTGTTTCCTCTCATTCTTCTAAATTCAGGCATATCTTATAAGTTATATTATTCATTCACAATTACAAAGTGAAACTAATAAAAAGTTATCATTTCAGATACCTATATATAGATTCTTAATTTGCAATTTACGAAAGTTATTTTATCTTTTACACGATCTTCATTAGTTTAAAATCTTAAACAAAAAGTAAGAATATTATTAAAGTAAAACAAAAAATAGATAAGGAAAGGAATTGAGGGGCAGTATCATGCACTCTAAATTATTTATCTGTTTATCAATTGTGAATAATAATTCAGCTATTTTCGATAATACGTTGGAGACAATGATAATACTGATTTTAAATATTTGACAGAATTATTTTCCATCAATATGTAGTTATTAAATAGAACAATTACATTGCAGAGTTTATCTTATAGACTATTATAGAGGCTGGGTCTATTAGATACCATTGTAGAGCTTTGTGTTTCCTAGTCAAGGTTATTATATCCTTGACTTTCCAGAATCACATCTTAAATATCTATTACTACACCAAATATAAATGTTAGCTTTAATTCAGGTTTAGGTAGAGCAACCAATCTTTCTTCGCTCTCTTCAATCTCACTTTTATATGCATTCATGAAATTGTCTCGTTCTTCGGAAATTGACTGTGCATTATCGTCAGTACTGGTCAAATCATAAACACGCCAAACAAATACCTTATAAAAAGTATGATTCCACCGCACAAATCATTATCAGTTACCATGTTTGTTGTTTGGAAAGGATAGTGTAAAACTCTGTTCGAGCAAAGAAGCTCATTGAATATTTCATTGTACGAGAGTTTGCTCCAGGGAATTTATTATTTTAAACAAGGGAAGACATTAACAGTTTCATTTCGGAGGACATGCTTTCTCAAATGCTTGCTGCTCTTTGCGACACATTTCAAATTCATTTGTATGGTAGTACATGCATCCAACATATTCATCCATCTCCTTCGTGCACTTCTGGTGTATATCCTTGAGCCTGTGAAACAAAGCAAACTTTCTATGCATAAAAATCTGTGTAGATATAATAATTTTGAAGCATAAAATTTAGAGTAAAGTAATAATTCAGTTCATAAATGATTATTGTACTTTCAATTTGATCATTCTCTCAATTTAGTCTCTTAAAGCTTTTTCTTTATCCCAATCAAAAAGCTCCTGTTAGGCAAATTTTCCTCAATTGAGAGCTTATGTAACTATTAATTCATGACTTAAACTTATTTAAACAATTTTTCATCCAAAATGAGAATCATTTTGAAAATTAATTGGTTCTGAAAAATTTGCTTAAATGACTATTTTCAAGGATAATGCCAGGTAAACAAGTTCAAATAATGAGGGGACTCATGAATTAAGAGACTGACTATTTTCAAGGAACAAAATTGAAGGAAAAAAAACTTCTTAAAGATCAAATTATTAATTTACTTCGAACTTAAAGGTTTCTATGAATCTCCAATAACGGAATACAAAAGAGTAACATAAATAGCACCACAAGAGAAGGTGGGGCATAATCATTAATAGGAGCTTGGATCATATAACAATATATGTTTTTGTCTTCAATATATAGTAACCCTCGAGAAGTTATAGTAGCAAGGTACCAACAGGAAACTTGTACTGGTTAAGAGCAAAAATTAATCATAAACGTGACGATGAAAAGGTAACAAACAACAATTTACAAAAATGAACCCTCAGCCTCATGACTATTAGATATGCAAACAACCAAGAAAGATTTTCATATAAAAAAGTAATCAAATCTACCAATGCAACTAGTGTATAGTAACCAGCGAAGCCACATGGAAAGAAAAAAAAACAAACAAAAAAGAGGGTCATTACATTTGATTTCTGGTTGTAACTAACGTATCTCCATTCTATACATTGAGGAAAAGAAACAATAGAGCATTTAACTCTTTTTCATAGCTCATTTGAAGGAAAAAGATATAGGCAACTGCACAAAGTCAGTTCTCAGAACTAATTTATTCTTAATCTCCTCAGAAATAAGGGGAAGACAAACTACAAAATGATGAGAACAAGGCAAGTGTTTACTCTTCCACCCTCTGTTTCCATAATATTTAAAGCCATACTTTTGAGATAGACAACACTTCTCTTTTCCCCGTTTGAAAAACAGTTGAAGTATCCAATATCTTTTCTGAACCTAGATTTTCAACAATTTAGTTATCTATTCACTAATCAGTACTATATATGCAGCTGTTCACTCTAGAAAAACAAAAATTGGCTCAAAGACTTTTAAATATAGAAATGCACCAGGTAGCCATCTGAAGCAGCTCAAAGACTCGGCTAGAATTTGAACACAAGCCCCATTATGCCCAACAAAATTTGCATTATTTGACTATGATAAAATACAATTTCCAACAGGAGATTTGAAATTAAATTTCAAATATCCCAAACATGGATCACCATGAATTTGTTATAAAATCATCATTTCACTCTTACCCTCTTGTTCTAGCAGTTCCGAATATCATAAATGAACTCATTACTAGTCTAATCAGTTCTACCCTGTTCAGCCAGAACAACACCTCTACTTCCAACTCATTCGAATGAATCAATCATTTCTCTTGAATTTCATTAAGAAATCTCATATACTAACTATTTAATTATATTTTTCACCAAACATTTTCTCAGCTACCAAACAAAACGTATGCATTTTGAGAAAGTCCATAAAAATTACAGTTGAACAGAAGGGGAGAGAAAAAAACTCACAGGTTAAGGACACAACGGGTAACCTCCCGGCCTTTATCGAGGCATTTTTCTGGGTTTGGATCCTTCTTCTTGCATTTTAGGAATTCCAAGTTCTCTAAATGGCATCTATCAGCTACGTGCTTTGACGCCGCCATTAATACAGCCGACGTCGGGATTGGATTCCCGGAAGCATCTACGGCATTCGACATTTCCAATTCAATCGCTTCTTATACTATCCAAATGAAAAAAAAATTAGCAAACACTACCTTGGTTAATACTATTTTGTTCAGTTCCCCAGAAAATGAAGGAAAAAATTTGAATGGGGAATAAACCCTAAACCCTAAACCTAAAGCTCTCATGATCTAACTCTTTTCCTTTGCTTTCTCAGGAAAACAACAAAACAATAGCATAAAAGAAATTGAAAATTAATAATCAAAGAGCAAATGGCAAGGTTTTCACCATGAATTCTGAAGTGTTCTCGTCATCTGTGCAAGAGAGAAGGAAGAATAGCAAATTGGAAGAATAGAATGACGATTAGGGCAGTGTGTGCAGCAAATTGGGGAAGAAATGCTAAAATGTGGTGGTATCTGTGGGCAAAACACACGAGGCATGTTTGTAATTTCAAAAAGCATGTATTTTGGGATTAAATTTTAGTCAAGGGAAAAATTTAAAATTTATACAATAAATGGAAACGTAAATTAATAATCAAAGAGCAAATGCTGAGGCTTTCACCCTGAATTCTGAAATGATCTTGTCGTCTCTGAAATGGGGAGGAATGACACAAGGGCATGTTTATAATTTCAGGGAGTTTGCATTTTGGGATTAAACTTTGATCTAGGGTTTTCAACAAGAACTAAACTTATGCTTTTTAAATTTCAACCGGTTATTAAATCAATAAAAAGTATTCGTATCATTGGTTCAATAATCATTTAAAAATTAATTGAATTGGTTAAATAAATAAAATTTATTATTTTTATTATAAATTTATCTATCTCGTTAAATAAAAAATAAATTATATGCAGTTAAAAAAATAAAATAAACAATTTATATTATTTTATATTACAGTTTATTTTTTATAATAAACTTTACAATAATAAATATCTAAGATTATATTTAAAAATAAAGTCATACAAATTACATATGATTAATAATTATGTGATTTAAAAATAATTAAATAATATAAATTAATATATTTCAAAATAACTTCATATGATTAAAAAATAAATAAAAAGTTTAATTATATTTCAAATATCCTAAACTGGCATCACCATGGATTTGTTATAAAATCATGGTTTCACTTAAAGTTGTTTGAAAAGAAATATTTGCCATGACTATGACGATCAAAGTATCATTTTATGAAACTCACCTCTTAGATGTAAATGACTAAATCTGAAATGTTAAAATACCTTTTGTACTCTAATAGAATCTGAAGCATGTTAATTTTCAGTCTTTTCTAGTCAGCCCTGGCTCAATAGGAAAAAGAATTCTATGGAGAATAGGAAGACGTTGCACCAAAAAATATAGGCACCTAGATCCCAATAATCATGCTTGAGAGAAAAAAATCACGAAATGGATATGATGAAGATTTGACGAATGATATGCTGGAAACATTATTGCAGCAATGCCTTACTCATATTAAGTTGTAAGTTGTATTGTATGAATCACATCCAACAAATTGTCTAAATTGTTGGCAGACTTTAGCTATGATTAAGAACAATGCAAGTAACTAGACTTGACCTACTCAAATATTGCAGTTTAATTCTTATAATATAAACTGAATTAAATTGACAAGGTGCCAGATTAAAGCACACATGTTTTCAAAATATACTATCTATTTCCTATTCTTACTTTCTTATTTATCTGGTTCCAAATATCAAAACTACTCTCATTACTAGTCTAACAAGTTCTTTCATGTTTAGCCAGAATAACTCCTCAATTTCAGCTCATTCAAATTGAGCAATCATTTCTCTCTTGGGTTTCATTAAGAAATCTCATATACTAACTATTTAACTCTATTTTTTCCCAAAAATTTTCTCCCATACCGAAGGAAACGTATGTATTTCGAGAAAGTCCATGAAGGTAGTAGTTCAAAAGGAGGAAAAAACTCACAGGTCGACGCAGTGAGTAACTTCCTGACCTTTATCGAGGCATTTCTTTTTTGGGTTTAGATCCTTCTTGCATTTCAAGAATTCCAAGTTCTCAAAATGACATCCTATAGCTATTTGTTTAGACGCTGCCATCAATACGATCAACGTCAGGATCAGATTCCCCGAATTCTCATCTTTGTTCCTTCATTTTCTTGAGAAAATAAAAATACTATACAACAAAAAATAATTGTAAAGTAATAATCAAAGAGGAAATACTGAGGGTTTCACCCTAAATCCTACTGTGTTCTCATCGCCTTGTCTAGGAAAAAAGGAAGAACAGATTGACGATTAAGGCAGTGTGCACAAGATTGTGGTTGAATAGAGGAGGAAGTGCTAAAATGCGCCGTATGTGGAAGATCACAGTAGGGATTTTTTGTAATTACAACAAATTTGCATTTCTTTTTGGGTTTAGTAGTACATAAAACCGAGCACAAGCCATCAAACAGATGAACTACAGAGAGAGAAACTCAAAATACAAAAAAAAAACCAAGCCCAACTCACCATTTTGACCGGAAAACTGTGTCGGTCTTTTTTATATATTTTTTCTGAAGCTCTAAACGCATCATTTTAGACTGGCATTAGGGCAGCTTCTGCTTCTTCACTCCAGATGCCCATGGGCAACAGAATACATTTTTTCAACATTCAACCACGCACTCTCTCGCACATTGCCCTAATCATCATTCTATTCTTCCTTCTCTCCTCGTCAAGATGATGAGAAAACTGTAGGATTCAGGGTGAAACCCTCAACATTTCCTCTTTGATTAATACTTCACAATTCTTTTTCATTGTATAGTTTTGTGATTTTCCCCGTATTTTCCCCGTGAACACAAAGAAACAAAGATGAGATCAAGAGAGCTTGAAACTCCCGGGAGTTTCTAGGCTTTTTTCCTTTCAAATTGTTTCTTCATTTTCTCAAGAACCAAAAAAATTTCACTAATCTAGTGGTGTTCTCTTTTTCTTGTTTGGGTAGTTTAATTAGCTGAGCGATCCAATTGGAAATGGTGATCATTGTAGATGCTTCTGGGAATCCTATCCCGATGTTGGCCGTATTGATGGCAGTGTTTAAACAAATAACAGAAGGATGTCATTCTGAGAACTTGGAATTCCTGAAATGCAAGGAATCGTATCCATTTTCTTACATTCTATTTCCCTCACTTTTTTTTTTCTCTACTCTTCTACTTTTATCATTCTTGAGTTAATTCAGTAGGCGTATTGAGACTTATTAGCACCAACGCAAGGACTGATTGTATGTGTAAGACCATTTCTTTATAGAAAGATTAAACTAATAGGAAAAAGTGATTTTTTTATTATTATTATTATTTAATATGTGTTTTTAATCATCTCATTAAATAGATTTGAATAAGTCAGCAAACTTGATCCAAACCTAAAATTAATTAATCTATTCAACTTTAAGTGTGATATTTTAAAATTCAACTATTCAGTTCTAGAGGTAATTTAGGTCATTTATTAACCTTAATAGATATAAATTGGACAGGGCTAATTTACAGTTAACTCTTTTGATGCAATTTGACTTCTCTTATCTAATTTTGTCATATTGTTTTTGTATGGATTTTATGTTTCTATTTGATTTTTTTTTAATTTTATTCATTTTCTTCTACTCAAGCCTGAACCCTGAACCCTGAACCCTGAACCCTGAACCTGAACTCTGAAACCTGAAACTTAAACCTGAAACCTAAAACCTGAACCTTGAACCCTGATATATTAGCCTAACAAGACTAGAAAACATAATATTTCCATACCCTAATAATTCCCCATATATACCACAAACCTTACTACACCGCTAGAATTCAAACCTTCATCCTGATTCCTTACAGGAAAAATATAAGCTGTTAGAAGGGTAAAATAACTATACCTTGGCTTTGAAAAAATGGGAGGATGAGATAATTATTGATAAAAAGAAAATTTTGAAAACATAAATTGTATTATTTAAAATGTGTATTAAATAAAATTTAATTCATCTTTTGACAATTATTCAATTATTTTACACAATAAGATATCAAGTAACTAGTCACCAAAAAAAATTTATCAAGTAACTTTTGTTCAATAACATCTCACAAAATAAAAATGAAACAGAAAAATTAGCATGGCCTATTGTACAAAAATGATACAAATCAATTAAGAGAATATATGAATTTACTCATAATATAGTCAAGATACCCTGAACCCAGAATCCCAAATCCCAAACTCCAAACCCCAAACTCCAAACCCTACACGCTGAACCCTAAGTCCTAAGTCCTAAATTCCAAACTCCAAATCCTAAAACCTACCTTCATTACTTCTAATAACATACAATTTTTAGTCAGAATAAAAATCTAGTACACTATTTATGGAGAGACCAAACTAATAATGACAGACAACCACTAAACATTTACTTCTTGTAAACCAATGTGAATGCGCCAAAAAAAAAAGAGTCTTTTAAATGTAAATCTCACCATCGTCTCATACAAGCCCTTAAAATCCTATAAAATACGAATTGAGAAATATAATATTTCACCAATTCAAGGATCAGCACATACGTAAGAAGTCCATGTTCCAGATATAGCATTATATCAAGAGACACTTCCTGAACTAGTCACAAAGGAAAGCAGACAATAATAAGATCAACTAAGGACGTACACTTGAGAAAGCACCACGAGAATATGCAAGACTTTTAGGACATATGGGGAAATTGACATCACAAGAGTTATGGGAATCGAGTTTACAATAGATTAGGAAGCTCAAATCAAACCAGCAGCCTCAAGCTTACTCAAATACTCATAAGATTTGAACAAGATGGAATAAAAGGTTCATATTTTACCTTCCCGAAACTTGGACGACGATGAACGACAGTGGCAACAGTGCTCTGTTCGTCTCTAGTTCGCGACTTCTGCGGTGGTGATGTGCTCGTTGCTCTTCTTTGGTTAGCGAGTGCTGCGGCGGTGAGCAGTGGAAGTGCTTAGTTCTCTTGTTTGTGCTCTCTCTCCCTCGTGCGTCCCCACGTTCTTTCTCCCTGTGCTGCGGCTCACTTGGGTTTATAGTGGGTGAAGGGATGAGGGCTTGGAGGAAAGAAATTAGGGAAGAAAGGAAGGGATGGCTTTTAAGAAAGGCTTTAGGATGCCTGCTGGGCTTTTTAGCGGCCGTTTTATTCGTCGCTAAAGTGTGTTTTAATATTATTGCAGCGAATATTATTGTTGCTATAAATTTTGTTTAAATAATTAATTTAACAAAAGTTATAGTGGCAATAAAAACCGTTGCAAAATGAAAAAAATAGCTGCTAAAACGCCCAGCAGGCACCACCAAAGGCACGCCTAGCAGAGGATCTAGACGCTTAAGAAAGTAGGGTTTGGAAAAGTAGAAAATAGGAAAATGAGAAAGGGGTTGAAGAGAAAAAACAAAGTGACATATCTATGTCCTTGAATTTCATATTAACTTTTAATTTTGTTACTAAAATTTTTTTACAATTAATTTTTTTAAAAGTTTTAAATTATAATTGATTTCTTATCGCAACTTAACATAGTTTAAATTGTTAATGAAAAAAAAGTGATATAATATTGCATTTGAATACAAATATAAAATTATTAATGAAACTGTTCAAGTCATATACAAAATATTTATTAAAAAAATTAATTATCACATCAAATAATAATTGAGTGAGAGTAAAAATGTTATAATTTGAAAATATATATTATTTTTTAATGTTTGAATGTTGTCAAAATCTTATTCATATTTTTAGGATTTATTGTCAAATGTAATATCATTATTTTTTATTTAGGCCGTGTTACAAAATCAATTGTAGTTCAAAGCTATAAGGACAAAATCGACCACAAAAAACTTTAAGGATGAAATTAAAAATCAATATAAATTTTACAGACATCAAAAGTGATTTTTCCAAAAAAAAAAATAAAGAAATAGAAAAGAAGGAGAAAAGTAAAAATAAAAATGAAATGCAATAAAATAAGAAAAAGAAACAAGATAAAATCAAATGAAAATAGGATAAAATAAAAAATGATAGAGTAAAACAAAGATGAAATAAAACTAAATAGAATACATTAAAAAAAAATAAAAATAAGGACAAAATAAAATAAAAATGAAAAGAATTAAGATGCTTCCTTTTTTGTATTATTTATTTTTTTCAAATTTGGCTGGATAAAATATGGTAGGTCAAACAAAATGTGGCATTTCCTATCTATTTGAGGATGCTTGAGGTTGTTGGTTTGATTTGAGTTTCTTACTCTATTGTAAACTCAAAATCCATAACATTCTAGACTTTTTTGGTTTAATTTACTTATGAGATTTTTTATTTTTTTATTTTGCTTATAAGTGGTTTGAGACAGAAATGGTTTTCAATGATTTTATTTAGACTTTGACTTGTTTTTTGAAGCTTAAATTTAGACTTAGGGAGTTTATTTTGTGTCCGATGGTA
The DNA here is from genome assembly GCA_031216115.1 of Senna siamea. Taxonomy (NCBI): domain Eukaryota; kingdom Viridiplantae; phylum Streptophyta; class Magnoliopsida; order Fabales; family Fabaceae; genus Senna; species Senna siamea. Next base: position 19,009,201 of record CM062363.1, on the reverse strand, counting down.
TAACAGCTTGTATGATTAGTTAAGTGGTTTATTCTAAACTGTATAAGTGATATTGTCTCATTTATCAGAACTTTGTCTTGTATGGGTTTGGACTTATTCGTGTGCCTTTTCATGGTGAAGACTTTTGCCCATTAGCCAAATGCTTCCTTGATTCTGGTTAATATATGCATTGAAAATTTTGAGTCATTATAAGTTAGGTATAATCTTTAATACTTGAAACACTCCCATTCTGATTCTCTACTTGATTAATGATTGTTGATGTCATGTATTGGTTGACTCTCTTTGCTTACCCTTAACTTGCATAGCTATGATTGAGCATTGCATTTTGGAAGATTTTGAACTACTAATTCCAAAATTTTGTGATTTATAATAAAGGTTTGGAGTGCTATGTTACGGTTTCTTAAGCAAGAGTTTAGATATGAAAGGAGAGTTTTAGCCTATCGAATTGCTAGAGTGGTTTGTTTATATTTCTAGTTTTACTTTTATCTGTTAGTGCAATGTTACTGTGATATCAATGTTTTGTTACTTGTATTTTTGTGTCTATGTGTTGTATTGAGACTCTTAGTGTTGTGAAAGTGAATATATCTCAGTATATTCTATCTGTTAGTGCTTAGAAGTACTCAATCAAAGTGTCAACAAAAATTCAATGGTGAGACGGAAAAGATTCACATACAAGCAACTAAAACTATAAAGATAACACATAGTATTACTCATAATTGGTTTTCATTGCTAGTTGAAATTATTGTTCTTGCTACTATTAAAATTCTTAACATCCTAGAGCCATTATGCTATGCATGAAAGCATTCTACATGTAACATACATGTAGAAGTACCATTTTTTCATAATAGTAGTGAATTGGTCATTATTCTCCTCGAGGGAATTTATAAATATATCATTTCAATGTGTCAAAAATATAGAAAGGGATGTGAACTTGATCAAAAATTTGAAATTAAGATCAATTATAAAAAAGTAGGCTCTAACTATAACCTTCCTACTTCATCTAGATTAGCATCTTCTTTCTGCATGCCCAATTTGACAATATCCTCCACAAGTATTTTTCCATTTGATCAGAAACAAAAAGGAGAAAGTAACAGTGAGTCTAATAGTATACATATAATTTATTAATCAAGAAGAAAGATCGCGTTATTTAAACAATCACAAATTAGATACTCAATGCACCAATTGACTTTCATATTATTCCAAGATAGTGCGTGACAAAACTTTTCAATTAGCAAATATTTTATGATGAGAATCTCAAGATAGCTTCAGAAGTTGATTTGTTAGAGACAAAGCTTTTTGGTCAAGGCGCTGTTTAATTTGTTTCTTAGAATGTTAAAAGGGAAGAGAAAGAAAAGGCCAGGGAAGGGGGACAAGAAGCCAAAATAAATTTCCTAGGACGATTACTTAATTGAAGCATGTTGATGACTTTTATAACTGATACTTACGAGGAAAGTAGTATTAGAAACAAGAGAAAAATAATAGTAACTTACCTTTGTCTTTGGAAAGGTTACTAATAAGTTCATAAATTCCTTCAGGTATATGGCAGTAGAAACAACTTCTTCAGGTGTCACTTTCCCATCATAATCCTTGTAAAGACATTACTAAACATTTTCTTCCAGAAGTGGAGGTAATGATATACAAGAAAGCATAAATAAAATATTATTCCTAGTAAGGATAAGTTATAAAACCTTTTACAATGCAAAAGTCGCATAAGTGTTAATCATTGGCATTAATTTCTCAATTCCATTTCCAAGAGGAGGAAAGCCATAAATTTTCTAAAAGTGGTCAATTGTTTACACAAAATAGATTGAAACTACTCACTACTTAGTTTAACTAAGATAGAAAGCAATACTAAGGAGAAATTTATAAAAAGAAGATAAAAAATACAACTGACAACAAGCTCTATATAAAGATCTAGAAATGTGCTTGGTCAGAGTAAAAAAGGGAGGAATATCGAGGGAAAGGGATGCAATACATCTAAATACATTGTCAATATTTATCTATTCCTTATCTATGCTTATCATTTTCATTTCCATCATAGACATTTTAATTGTCCACTTGAAACTCAAGTAGGAGATAGTAAAAAGAAAAAAATTTCAAAGCATCTCCACTCCTCCAAGTGCTTCAAATGAGCACTTAACCAATCTTTTTTCACAGCTAACATGACCTAAAATTCCACACTTCTTAATTTTTAATGTATAATCATATATGTTGTGCACAAGTCTTTTAGTAACTACAAATATTGTGAATTCTTCATATTCCTTATTACACAAACTTGGCATTTATTATTGGCTATTGCCCTTGATAACTAATAGTAACCAAACCAATAATTCTGACTTCTTTCACTTTCAAAGAATGAAATTTTTAGGTACCAAAGTGGTGAAAGTATAATAATTCATGCTTAAACCAGTTTTCTTGTGCAGATCAGGAGCATTCTCATTATTAAAATCTCATACTACCTTCTCACTCCCACCTTTTCAAACTATCTCATGAACTACCCAGGCTTATTATCTACTGTAAAATACAAGTACAAACCTTGAATAAGATGCCTAAAAGGAACCCTTTTCTCTTAAAATCCTTACAAAAGTTAGTGATTTTCATGGTAACTGAATTTGCATCTCACACCAACTTATTATTTTCCATATTGAATTCCTTAGTCCTGCATGCTAGACAATCAAACACTTAGAAGTCCTACAAAATTTCTTCTTCTCAACCCTCACATCATTAAGAATCACTTTATTATGAATCTTTAACTATCTTTACCACATTTAAACTTTTGCATAAACTAGTGATCTTCCCCCCATCAGTCAATAATATCTCTTATGCTTTAAATTCTATATCAAAATCTTCCAAAACCTCTACAGCCTAATGTCAAAATTTCAAATCTGAGGAGGCAAAGGAAAATGCCCTAATGTATGCTTGTTGTAACCTCCGCTCCTTCTATCTATTGAGAAATGTATGTTAGTTTTAAATAAGTTAAATGCTTATGTTTGTTGCATTAGATTGCATATAGTTGCATTAGAAGGAGGGACTAAATTGAAAAGAAAAGAGTGGGTACTTAAGTAAAAGAAAAATTTTTACTGGAGGAAGCTATGTAAGCTTTCTATATTTAGGGGTAGCCTATCGTAATTTTTGCTAAAAAAATTATCGTAGCTATAAGATTTTCAAAATCTCCTGCCAATGGTTCAAGGATAAGATGGTAATTTGGCATATAGCCAGAGAAATTATCATTTTGAATTGAATGATTAAGAATTAGAATCAGAATTGCAATTCCCATATCACCTATAAATAGGGCTAAACTCTAGGACTCTCATTTGGCATCTGAACTCTGAAAATTTTAGAGAGAGAGATATTTCATAGAGAGAGAAAGTGTAACGCTCCTATCTAGTCTTATTATTCATTCCGATATCATTAGATAGGTTCGATACATTATTCTTGTCCTTTTTAATTATTGTCTGAGCAGTTAACTATTCAAATTATGTTAAATGAATTAGGTTTGGGAACCTTTGCTTAGATAAAAAAAAAACTTACATGCACAATGGAATAATGAAATTCTATGCTACACGATGAGAATACAGTTTCTCATATGAATCAATAAAACAATTTTAATAATAATAATCATTACAAACTGACGTATCGGTTCTCGGATATATAAATTACCCATCCTTCGAAAGTGAGGAGGCAACATGCCTGCCACTCAGACTTTTGCACAAAATAATGATGGGTCGATCCTTCACATATCCGTTTTCCCAGTATCCCCTGAACCCCACATATATTTACAATCAAATCAGCTGTCCTATTCCAATTCGAATACATCTAGGATCCAAAAAAATGAGATTACAACAACCTTACTTGATTAAAAGGCTTGCCACCATGTGTCCCTATTATGCGTCCGAATTTGATACATATTAGCACGTAGGTGAGAAACATGAGTTTCCTAATAGCTTAGCAATTCATAGTTTAAAAGAAACTAACATGTATTAGGGTGCAAGCAACAAAACGTTCAAACTATATCCTTGATTTAGGAGTAAACTACGTAACTATAAACAGGCAATTATTGCATGATAAATTTAGTAGTTAGCAATAGTTAGATATCATTTTCACATGACCACTATTTTATTAAGTATATCGGTTTATTATTGAGAAGTTATCAGAATGTACGTACGTGTTGTGTGAACACTAGATCACAAGGGTGGAGTACCTTCGGCCACACCTCGAAATTCATGGACACTCGGCCATATGTATAGTGTGATTGCGAGCACTAGGTCCTGGGCACAGAGCACCTTCGACCTAGCCTCGCCAGGCTGCTTGTATGGAGCACCTTTGGCCACACCTCGCAAATTGTGGACCCTCGGCCCACGTACATGAAATCCTCAGGACACTATATCACGGGTATGGAGTGCCTTTGGCTATACCTCCCTAAGTCGCTTGTGTGGAGCACTTCTGGCTACACCTCGTAATGCGTGGACACTCGGCTATGGTTTCAGCGTGATCGCAGATGCTAGGTCACGAACATGGAGCGCCTTCAACCACACCTCGCTAAGCTGCTGGTAGACATTCGAAACCCTATAGGGCGCGGTGTCACCCTACCCTTCCTGTAACAACCGAAAGAGTTTTTAAAGGATAAAATCAAACTTTTAACCCTAATTCCTTTTAAACTGAGGTTGGCACATATTTTGAGGATGAGGATTCGCAACGGAAGGTTGTTTGAAGTCAGAAACACGATCAAACGAAAAGAAACGCAATCCGACGATCAAAAACTAACAGACGATGTTTCGTGCATCAATTTCACTAACAGAGGCCAAAACCTTTACATAAAAACACGTGCCGATGTTTGGAAGGAAGCTGACACCCTAAAGTATCCCCGGGTGGTCCGGGAAAGTCAGAATTGCCCTCGAAGGCTTTAAATTTCTCGGATTCCCTCTATTTCTCTCAAATCTCTCTCTCTCCTCACCTTACTTTCTCTCTCCTCCTTCCTCTACCGTGCATCGCCACCACAGCCACCGTGGGCCGCCACTTGGTACACCAATCGACATCCCTCGTCACCCACAACCTTCAGCAACCACCCACGGCCACCAACGGCCGCCAGCGCCACCGGAAAATGCCACTTTCTCCTCCACTGTTGGCCGTCACCGCCCCCACCACCATGTAGCCTGAGCTGCTAGCTTCCTCCAACAGCTCACCGACGTCGAACGGAGGCCCAACGCGCCCAGATTGAAGTAATTTTTGTCCGCCGCGAGTAAACCTTAGTGGCCAGAAAACGCCGTCCAAACAACCGTGAACCGTCGCACCACCACCATATTCGGACTCCTGGTCTTGCGGGCTTCACCATGGTGTAAATTTCGAGGCAAACCGCACCCCTCCACCATGCGCCGCCGTGTCGGAGCTTCTGAACATATATCAGGAGAAACCGAGACCACCCCGAGACAGAATTCCATCATCCGATCACATTGGTAAGGTTCGATTTCCCAAAAACTGATGATATCTAATTAAAATAGCTGCCAAACGTAATTAGGCAATAAATTAACCTAGGTATTAGGGCAACCAGACTTAGAATTTTTAAACGGACGACGTGACAAGCCTGAATATTCAATTTAATGTCCAAGAAATTAATTGGGCTCAGAAATCGAGATTATGTGAAGTTCTGAATCGATTTGGAGCGACAGGAGACCAGGTAGGATAATTTACACTTCCCGAACGTTAGAATTGACCTTGTGGATACCTGAACGATTTAGATTATTTGCATAGATTTACGTGCTACTTTCGATGGAATAAATTACATGCCTGTGTGCTGGATATCCTAATTGCATGTTAGACGGTTTGTTTATCGAGTTTAGATGCCCTTAGGACGGATTTACTTAGGGTAGGGTACTTGATAGCCGATATGGGACGACCGTTAAGTATCCTGAGTATAGGGAATTTTTAATTGACATTATTTTTACTTGATTTAGCCTGTATTGCGTTAGGGATCACGCAATAAATCAGGACGACCCTAAGAAAGGTTTAAGGAGTATAAGGGGGGATAGCCTACACGGGGAAACGTTGTGATTTAGGCGTAATACCCTAGAACCCTGAGGAATAGCCGACCATGAGCATGTGAGTTCGAATAGACTGTATGAGGATGAGAATTGGCGTATGTGCACATGCTAGGGGATGCCCTAGATGTTGATTCTCACCCAATCCTTGAGTGAGTGATTGGTGTTACGGATCACACTCATAATATAGGCTTGATTCGGGTGATTGGTGTTATGGATCACACCCAACGATAAGAGAGGTATTCTCTCTAGATGACGTGCAATTAGATGACGATTTAGACTGGTCACAGCGGATTTGTGGCCAATGTGGATTTAGATACACTGGGTATGGGATTTTATCTGATTTCGAGTATCGATTTTAAAAGAAATGGATTTTTATGATTTTGACTAATTGCCGCAATTTTCATGTGATAAAACGATTTTAAAGATAAGGTATTTCACTATTTTCGAACTGATTTCGGGAAGATGATTTCGGTGTTCGCACCGCTGAGTATTCAGCTAATTTTTGAATTGTATTTGAACTGTAAATTATTCTATTGGGATTTTATATCTCACCAGGTTGTTTACTTAGATGAACAGGGACAGGAACCTAGACGATAGCGAATGATGCCTTGGTGATAAACAGGAGAATGACTTAGTTTAGGCTTGAACTGTCTTGTATATATTTCGATGACGTTGCTGTATATTAGTTTCTGTCATTTATGTTTTCTGTAGTGATTGGATTGATTTTATATGTATAAATCAGGTGACTGTTGTATTTGGGATATGTTCGAAGTACAGAGGAAACTCTGCCAAATTTTCGGTAGAGTTTACTGCTGTAAACTTGTGAATTTAAGTTGGAATATATATGAATGCATGATATGATGCATATATGAGTTTTGGATTTTGCATTTAATGATTGTACGCCGTATGTATGGACTTTAGTTTTCATTCCAGAGTAATTTACGATGTATGTATGTATAAGTAGTTAGCTGCGTGTGAATTAGGGTTGAACAAAAATTCGAATGGACAACGGGAAGTCTATTTGGGTTACGCTTAACCAGTAGCGATCCCCTGACATTCTCACATTGGGAATAACTATGTAAACCAACCCATATGCTTCCGCTAATCAGATAAGCATCGCGTATGTTGTATTAGGGGGTCGTTACACTTCCCTTTCAGATATCTAGGGAAAAGTTTCATTTTCTCAAGCTTTCGAATAAATTTGAAAGCTTCCACACTATTTTGCTTTTTCCTGAATTGGGTCTGGGTTTCCTTTTTTAAAATACTGGTAATGGCCATGACATTCAATTTTTCTTATAATTTAATTCTCACCTAAGTTTCCCTCCAAAATTAATCATGGATACAATATTTTCTATTTTTCTTGGAATTTAATATGGATATAATATTTCCTATTACTCCTTTCATACATTTCCTTCCAAAATTATTATTAATGGAAATAATATTTCCAACTCATTCTTACCTAAATTTCTATTATTAATAGACATAATATTTCCTATTATTTCTTTCATAAATTTTACTCCAAAATTATTATTAATGGGCATAATATTTTCTATTTATTCTTCCATAAATTTACTTCCAAAAAAATTATTAATGGACCTAATATTTTTCTATTTATTCCTATATAAATTTCCTTCCAAAAATATTATTAATGGGCATAATATTTTCTATTTGTTTTTACATAAATTTCCTTCCAAGAATATTATAAGTTTCCTAATAATTCCCTTGGCTTGGGAATTAATTCTAATATATGTATTTTCTTTCCAAAAATTCCAATCACTCTCATCATGATTCCTCCTTTTGCTTGGAAATTAAGTTCCTTGTATGTTCTTCTTCTAAAAATTCTAATAACTCTCAATACCAATCTAGTCATTTAATTTCATAATCACATGCATCAATATTTTTCAATAATCCCATTAATATCGTCATGGACCTAACAAGCTCCACACAATATTAAGAGTAGTGGACCAAACTAATTAAACCATAAAATAAATTCCTACATCTAAGTCTTATTATAGCCTTAGGGAAACATTAATTTAGAAATTATTATTAGCCACCTTCTATCTTTATCATGCATGGTCATTATATTTTTCTTCTAAATCAAGAATGTGGATGAATGCTCTAGTTCCATGAAAATAAAAATTTGAAACAAGTATACCACATCATGGAACCAAAATAATTGAATTGCTAACCTACCTTTTATGATGAGCTAAAAGAATTGATCTTGGCCCCTCCTTGGTCTCCTTCTACTTCTTATTTCTTCACTCTTTTCTTCCTTGATCTCTCTTTCACATGGGGTTGTGTGTGGCATGCATGAAATAGAGTTTGAATTCCCTCTTGTTTCCCTTCACGTATAGCCTCTCCTTCTTCTCTTCTCTTCGTCTTTTCTCTCTTCTTTTTCTTTTCTTTTTCCCCACGATGACAAGTGCCCTCTCTTTCTTTTAGTATGTTTATTTTTTTTTCTTTTGGAGACTTTCGTGCTACTCCACATTTTTGAAAATTGGTATTGATTAGTTTATCATCCCCCACGTAAGCTCCTCACCTGTTGTCCTACACTATGTCGTGCGTGTGTATATGTGTGTATTTACATTTCCATTTCCCTCACATGTGGTTATCATTCGGACAAGGGAGGCTAGAACGAGAAGATAATAAGATCCCGTCACCTCACTTCTTGCCCCTTTTTTTTTATTGTTTCCATTGTCTCCTTGTGCACGTCACTTCTCCTCCCTTCTTTACTCTATGTCGTGCGTGTGTGTGTACTTTATTTTTCCATTTTTCCTCATTCCCTTGCTGCCTTGGTGTTACTTCCACTCCACGCAAGCCTAGCATCCTAGACAAGCCACTCCATCCTTTGGTGGCGTCAAATGGAAAGAAAGAAGGGGGATTCATGTGTTGTATGGTGTGGGGCTGCTACCTTTCTCTTGTGTTTCAATTTCCCACCTTTCTTTCTTCCACACAGCAAAGGAAATCTGTACACTGCTTTTCATAAGGCGTCCAGTCACTTACACAAGGGAGGAATGAAGAGAGAGAGAAAATAAGCTCATATATCCTTTGGGTAATAGAGGGTTGCTATTTTTTCTTATCTTGTCCTTTACCTTGGCTTCATGAAGGCGTCCAACTCCCCCTCGTTGCACGAAATCTCCCTTTCTCATGCAAGCTCACCCCTTTTCCCTAAGTGTTATCCATACATGTGAGTTTGGATGAATTTTAAATTTCCCTCTTCCCTTTCCAAGGGCTTCTAGCTGTGTAGTATATATATATATATATATATATATATATATATATATATATATATTAATTTTTCATTAAAATTATGCATCATATTGATGCATGTCTATTTATTCATAAATTAATTTCCCTTACTCCCTTCTATTGCCCATTGGTCCCATACTCAAGATATGTTGAACTTCTTCCCTCTTTAGTTCACATGTGATTGGAGGTTTCATGCATGAGATTGTAGTTTCCATTCCCTCCTGACATGCAAAACATTTACCTATATATATCTTCCTATATTGCTTTTCCCCATTGGCATTTAGAGTAAGTAACTAGAAAGGAAAATAAGGAATTAATTTCAAGCACCGAATTTTCACGTAAGCTTACTTTTTAATATAACCCTTTTGGTCCATTAAATTATACAAGTAAAATATTTCTCTTCCTTGAGTTAATTAAATTAATTAGCAAGCAAGCAAGTAATTTATTAACTGGCACTATAAGTTCTTTCCATTAATTTAAGCTAATTAAAATACTGATGTTACAGAAAGTGAGAAATTGTGAATAAAGGGAATTATAGGAAGAAGCTGAGCATTCCTGAGTCTAGGGAAACACACCAACATACTCCAAAACTATCATTTACAAGCTTGAAATCAACAAAAAGGTAGCAAACAACCCAATCCTATCAAACTCAAAAATTTTTATTCATATCTTACAAATTTTGATTTTTCATGTTGTTTGAGCCAAAGAGGAAGAAAAATCTACATTCTTAATGTTTTTGGTTACTATTGCATATTTTAAACTGCATGATGGCACTTATGAATGCATAAATCGAATTCTAAAAAATAAGTTTTTCATTATATTTGAGAACAAGGTTTAATTTGAGATTTGAGTGAGAGTAAATGGTAGTTTGAGTCTTTTTGTTTGTAAAATGATGCTTCTATGCATGTATTAAGTTGTTAATTATCAAAAAGGGTTTACAAACTTGTTCTTAGGCAAACATCTAGGTCAACTGCAAGTTTGAAAAATAAAGTATCACATAGCAGTCAACTTATAGACCCTATCAATCGACTGTCATGTTCTTCAATTGCCCAAAAACGCATACAAAGTGCTAGCAGTTGACTGCCAGCTCGTGGAAGTCGACTGCCATGCTTTTATTTTATAGAAAATTGCTAAGAACGTAACAGTCAACTATTAGGCTTATAGCAATTGACTGGTAATCCTCGGGTTTGGAAATGTTTTAGGGTAGTAAGCTACAAGTCGACTAGTATGCTTCTGTTTTGAAAAATGAACTCAATGACCTAGTTTGAAGCATAATTAGCCCTAAACTCCACTCAAATAAGGGATTAAAATATGAAATGTAATGTTAAATATGTTTTGAGAATGATGAGAAAGAATATGAGAATGAATGAGAAAGAGAAGAGAAATATGAGATTTTACAATGAGATGAACATGAACTATAAATGAGAATAACTACAACTGGTTGAAAACCACGATAATACTGCAACTGGTTAAATTGCAAGAATACTACAACTGGTCAGTACCACGAGAATATTGCAGTCGGTCCTTAAAGACCACGAGAATATTGTAACTGGTCAGAACCACAAGAATATTGTAGATGGTTAAGGACCATGAGAATGCTCATTTATGAATGAGAATTTTTAAAGATTTCTTTCATGATGCTTTTGTTTATGGTCATAGCAATATGCATTAATTTATTGTTTATACTCTGAATAGATATGAGAATGTGATCCTGTTGCCATTGCTATTTGAGAATATATTGTGTGTTATGAGATGTATATGTATTCATAAGTATATATGGGGAATTATTTAACTCATGCATGTTACCCCAATAGTCATAATGTACTAACTGATGAGAAAAGAATGTAGTGTATTTTCGTACTTCCATGGTGGTACAAGTCAGCAGTTTTAAAATCATGTTGTTATTGCCATTGAGATTTATTCTCATTAAAAATGTTGGTTTGTATCATATGCCTAGGTTCCTTCAATATGGGAGAAATTTTTAGGAAAAGAGTAAAATTAAATAGTTACTATATGATATTTCTTAATGAAATTGAAGATATAAATGATTACTTAATTGGAATAAAATGAAATTGAGGTGTTATTATGGCTGAACATGGAATAACTTGTTAGACTAGTAATGAGAATAGTAATGAACGAGGGTCATTATATTTGATTTTTGATTGTTACTAACGTATCTTCATTCTATACATTGAGGAAAAGAAGCAATAGGGCATTTGACTCTTTCTCATTGCTAATTAGAAGGAAAAAGATATAGGCAACTGCACAAAGTAGTTCTTAGAACTAATTTATTGTTAATCTCCTCAGAAATAAGGAGAAGACAAACTAAAAAATGATGAGAATAAGCCAAGTGTTTACTCTTCCACCCTCTATTTGCATAATATTTAAAGCAATAATTTTGAGATAGACAACACTTCTTTTTTCCCCGTTGGAAGAATAGTTGAAGTATCCAATATCTTTTCTAAACCTAAATTTTCAACAATTTAGTTATCTGTTCACTAATCAGTACTATATATGCAGTTGTTCACTCTAGAAAAACACAAATTGGATCAGAAGACTTTGAAATATAGAAATGCACCAAGTAGCCCTCCGAAGCAGCTTAGAGACTCAGCTAGAATTTGAATGCAAGCCCCATTATGCCTAACAAAATATGCATTACTTGACTCTGATTAAACATAAAATTTCCAACAGGAGATCTGAAATTAAATTTCAAATATCCCAGACATGGATCACCATGAATTTGTTATAAAATCATAATTTCACTCTTACCCCCCTTGTTCTAGTGATTCCAAATATCAAAAATGAACTTATTACTAGTTTAATCAGTTCTACCCATTTCAGTAAGAACAACACCTCTACTTTAACTTATTTGAATAAATCAATCATTTCTCTTTTGGATTTCTTTAAGAAATCTCATATACCAACTATTTAATTATATTTTTCCCTAAACATTTTCTTAGCTACTAAACAAAACATATGCATCACAAGTTAAGGACATAATGGGTAACCTCTCAACCTTCATCAAGGTATTTTTCTGGGTTTGAATCCTTATTGCATTTTAGGAACTCTAAGTTCTCCAAATGGCATCTAACAGCTAAGTGCTTTGACACTGCCATCAATACAACAAACATGGGATCAAATTCCTAAAAGCATTTATGACGCTCGATATTTCCAATTCAATCACTCAGCTCCTTATACTATCCAAATGAGAAAAAAAAAAGTAAACACTACCTAGGTCAATAATATTCTATTTGGTTCTTGAGAAAATGAAGGAAGAAAATTGAATGGGGAATAAACTTCAAACTCCCAACATTTTCAGGCTTTCACGATCTAACTCTTTTCCTTTGCTTTCTTCGAAAAACAACAAAAAAATACCATAAAGAAATTGTAAATTAATAATCAAAGAGCAAATGCTGAGGTTTTCACCATGAATTCTGAAGTATTCTCATTGTCTATGCAAGAGAGAAGGAAGAATAGCAAATTGAAAGAATAAAATGATGATTAGGGCAGTGTGTGCAGTGTGAGCAATGAACTGGGGAAAAAAATGCTAAAATGTGGTGGTATCCGTGGGCAAAACACATGCAGGCATGTTTGTAATTTCAAAAAGCATGCATTTGGGGATTAAATTTTAATCGAGGGAAAATTTTAAAATTTATAAAATAAATAGAAATGTAAATTAATAATCAAAGAGCAAGTGCTGAGGCTTTCACCCTGAATTTTGAAATGTTCTCATCGTCTCTACAAGAGAGAAGGGAAGAATAGAATGATGGCTAAGGCAGTGTGTGCAGTGTGAATAGGTGAAATGGGGAGGAATTACACAAGGGTATGTTTGTAATTTCAGGGTGTTTGCATTTTGGGATTAAACTTTAATCTAAGGTTTTCAATAAGAACTAAACTTATGGTTTTTAAATTTGAACCGGTTATTAAATCAGTAAAAAGTACTCGTATCATTGGTTCAATTTTAGAATTATTGAAAAATTAATTGAATTGGTTAACTAAATAAAATTTATTATTTTAATTATAAATTTATCTATCTCATTAAAGAAAAAATAAATTATATGTAGTTAAAAAAATAAAATAAACAATTTATATTGTTTCATATTATAATGTATTTTTTATAATAAACTTTACAATAATAAATATCTAAGATTATATTTTAAAATAAAATCATACAAATTAAATACGATTAATAATTATGTGATTTCAAAATAATTAAATAATGTAAATTAATATATTTCAAAATAACTTTATATGTTTAAAAAAATATAAAAATTTTAACTATATTTTAAATATCATAAACTAGCATCCTCATGGGTTTGTTATAAAATCATGGTTTCACTTAAAGTTTTTTGAAAGAAATATTTTCCATGATATGACGATCAAAGTATCATTCTATGAAACTCACCTCTCATATGCAAATGACTAAATCTGGAATGTTAAAATACATTTCCTGCTCTAATAAAATCTGAAGCATGTTAATTTTCAATCTTGTTAAGATAAGTCATTAGTCACTAGTCAGTCCTAACTCAATAGGAAAAAGAATTCTTTGGAGAACAGGAAGACATTGCACTAAAAAATATAGGCACCTACATCCCAACAATCATGCTTGAGGGAAAAAAAAAATCACAAAATGCATATGATGAAGATTTGAAGAATGATATGTTGGAAACATTATAGCGGCAATGCCTTACTCATGTTTAGTTATAATTTTTATTGTATGAATCACATCTAACAAATTATCTAAATTGTTAGTAGACTTTAGCTATGATTAAGAAAAATGCAAGTAACTAGACTTGACCTACTCAAATATTACAATTTAATTCTTATAATATAAAATGAATTTAATTGACAAGGTAACGGATTAAAGCATATAAGTTTTCAAAATATACTATCTATTTCCTACTCTTACTTTCTTATTTATCTAGTTCTAAATATCAGAACTACTCTTATTACTATTCTAACAAGTTCTTTCATGTTTAGCCAGAATAACTCCTCAATTTTAGCTCATTTACGTTAAGCAATAATTTCTCTCTTGGGTTTCATTAAGAAATCTCATATATTAGCTATTTAATTCTATTTTTCCAAAAATTTTCTCCCATGCCAAAGGAAACATATGCATTTAGAGAAAGTCCATGAAGATAGTAGTTCAAAAGACGCAGAGAAAAAAACTCATAGGTCGTGGACACAGTGAGTAACTTCCTGACCTTTGTCAAGGCATTTGTTCCACAATTCACTGCTCACACCACCCTAATCGTCATTCTATTCTTCCAATTTTCTATTATTCTTTCTCTCTTGCACAGAAGATGAGAACACTTTAGAATTTAGAGTAAAAACCTCAACATTTGCTTTTTAATTATTAATTTATGATTTCTTTCATAATACTATTTTGTTGTTTTCCTGAGAAAGCGAAGGAAAATAGTTTGATCATGAGAGCTTGAAAATGCTAGGATTTTCAAGTTTATTCCCCATTTAATTCTTTTCCTTCATGTTCTCAGGAACAAAATAGGATATTATTGACCTAGGTAGTGTTTAATTTTTTTTTCTTATTCGAATAGTATAAGGAGCTGAGCAATTAAATTGAAAATTTTGAGTGTCATAAATGCCTCTGAGAATCTGATCCTGATGTTAGTCGTATTGATGCCAAGGTCGGTAGTATTAATGGCGACATCAAAGAACATAGCTATTAAATGCCATTCGAAGAACTTAGAGTGCTTAAAATGCAAAAAGAAGGATCTAAACCCAGAAAAATGCCTTAATAAAGGTCGGGAGGTTACTCGCTGCATCCTTAATTTGTGAGTTTATTCCTCTCCCCTTCTTTTGAACTCTTATCTTCATGGAATTTCTCATAATGCATATGTTTTTTTTTATAGCTGAGAAAATGTTTAGGAAAAGATAATTAAATAGTTAGTATATGAGATTTCTTAATGAAATCCAAAAGAGAAATGATTGATTCATTTGAATGAGTTGGAAGTAGAGGTATTGTTCTGGCTAAACAGGGTAAAACTGATTAGACTAGTAATGAGTTCATTTTTGATATTCAAAACCACTAGAACAAGAGGGTAAGAGTGAAATGATGATTTTATAAAAAAATTCATGGTGATCCCTGTATGGGATATTTGAAATTTAATTTCAGATCCCTGTTGGGAATTGTGATTTATCATAGTCGAATAATGCATATTTTGTTGGGCATAATGGGGCTTGCATTCAAATTCTAGCCGAGTATCTGATCTACTTTAGAGGGCTACCTTGTGCATTTCTATATTTAAAAGTCTTTTGATCTAATTTGTGTTTTTCTAGAGTGAACAACTACATATATAGTACTGATTAGTGAATAGATAACTAAATTGTTGAAAATCTAGTTTCAGAAAAGATATTGGATACTTTAACTGTTCTTCTAACAAGGAAAAAAGAAGTGCTATCTATCTCAAAAGTATTGGTTTAAATATTATGGAAACAGAGGGTGGAAGAGTAAACACTTGCATTGTTCTCATCATTTTGTAGTTTGTCTTCCCTTTATTTCTAAGGAGATTAACAATAATTAGTTCTGAGAACTGACTTTGTGCAACTGCCTATATTTTTTTCCTTCTAATGAGCTATGAGAATGAGTTAAATGCTCTATTATTTCTTTTCCTCAATGTATAGAATGGAGATACATTATTTACAACCAGATATCAAATATAACGACCATCTTTCATTACTATTCTAACAAGTTCTTCCATGTTTAGCCATAATAACACCTCAATTTCAGCTTATTCCACTTAAGCAATCATTTATATGTTCATTTTCATTAAGAAATCTCATATACTAACTATTTAATTCTATTTTTTTCCTAAAAATTTCTACCATATCGAAGGAAATGTATGCATGCCAAGAAAGTTCATAACCATTATAGTTCAAAAGGAGAGGAAAAAACTCATAGGTTAAGGATGCAACAAGTAACTTTTGGCCTTTAGTGAGGCATTTTTTTTGGGTTCGAATGCTTCTTCTTGCATTTCATGAATTCCAAGTTCTCAGAATGACATACTACTACTATTTTTTTAAACACTACCATCAACCGCCCACTCTCTCACACATTGCCCTAATTGTCATTATGTTTCTCCTTCTCTCCTTGTCAAGATGACGAGAAAACTATAGGATTCATGGTGAAACCCTCAGCATTTCCTCCTTGGTTAATACTTTAAAATTCTTTATCATTGTATAGTTTTGTGATTTTCCCTAAGAATATGAAGAAACAGAGATGAGATCAAGAGCACTTGAAACTCCTGGGAGTTTCTGGGCTTTTCCCCTTTCAAATTGTTTCTTCATTTTCTCAGGAACAAAATAAAATTTCACCAATCTAGTGGTGTTCTCTTTTTCTTATTTGGGTAGTTTAAGTAGATGAGTGATCCAATTGGAAATGGTGGACCTTGTAGATGCTTCAGGGAATCCTATCTCGACATTCGCCATATTAATGGCAATGTTTAAACAAATAGTAGTAGAGTGATCCATTTTCTTTCATTCTATTTCCCTTACTTTTTTCTCTCTATTCTTCTACTTTTATCATTCAAACTTACTCTTTAAGATCATTGTTCAAGTTCATTCAATGGGTGTATTGAGACTTATTAGTACTAATGCGAGGACTAGTTGTATATGTGTAGGACCATTTCTTTACATAAAGCTTAAAATAATAGGAAAAAAGTGATTTTTTAATATTTTTTAATATGTGTTCTTAATCATATCGTTAAATAGATTTGAATAAGTTAACAAACTTGATCCAAACCTACAATTACTTAATCAATTCAACTTTATCCTGATTCCTTACTGAAAAAATATAAGAAGCTATTAGAAAGGTAAAATAATTATACCTTGGCTTTGATAAAATGGGAGGATGAGATAATTATTGATAAAAAGACAAAATTTTGAAAACATAAATTGTATTACTTTCAAATGTGTATTAAATAAAATTTAATTCATATTTTCACAATTATTTAATTATTTTACACAATAAAATATCAAGTAACTTTTGTTCAAAAAAATCCCATAAAATAAAAATGAAACAGAACAAATTAGCATGGCCTATTGTACAAAAATGATATAAATCAATTAAAAGAATATATGAATTTATTCGTAATATAGTCAAGATACCCCGAACCCCAATTCTTAAATCTTTAACTCTAAATCCTAAATCCTGAACTCTAAGCCTTACACCTTGAATCCTAAGTCCTAAGCCTTAAATTCCAAACCCTAAATCTTAAACACTACGTTCATTACTTGTAATAAAATACAATTTTTAGTCAGAATAAAATCTAACATACTATTTAATGGACAGACTAAACTAATAAAGTCAGACAACCACTAAACATTTACTTGTTGTAAACCAATGTGAATGTATGAAAAAAAAGTCTTTTAAATGTAAATCTCACCATGGTCTCATACAAGCCCTCAACTTGCATAGCTATGATTGAGCATTACATTTTGGAAGATTTTGAACTACCAATTCCAAAATTTTGTGATTTGAAATAACGGTTTAGAGTGTTGTGTTACAGTTTCTTAAGCAAGAGTTTAGATATGAAAGGAGAGTTTTAGCCTCTCAAATTGCTAGAGTGGTTTGTTTATATTTCTAGGTTTACTTTTATCTGTTAGTGTAATGTCACTGTGATATCAATGTTTTGTTGCTTGTATTTTGTGTTTGTCTGTTGTATTGAGACTCTTAGTGCTGTGAAAGTGAATATATCTCAGTATATTCTATCCGTTAGTGTTTAGAAGTACTCAATCAAAGTGTCAACAAAAATTCAATGGTGATATGGAAAAGATTCACATACAAGTAACTAAAACTACAAAGATAACACATAGTATTACTCATCGTTGGTTTTCACTGCCAGTTGAAATTATTGTTCTTGCTACTATTAAAATTCTTAACATCCTAAAGCCATTATTCTATGCACGACAGCATTCTACATGTAACATACTTGTAGAAGTAAAGTTTTTCATAACAGTAGCAAATTGGTCATTATTCTTCTCGAGGGAATTTATCAATGTATCATGTCAATGTGTCAAAAATATAGAAAGGGATGCTAACTTGATTAAAAATTTGAAATTAGGATCAATTATAAACAAGAAGGCTCTAAATATAACCTTCTTACTTTGTCTATATCAGCATCTTCTTTCTTTGTGCTAAATATGACAATATCCTCGACAAGTATTTTCCCATCTGGTCAAAAAGAAAAAGGAGAAAGTAACAGTGATTCTAACAATATAAATCTAATTTATTAATCAAGAAGAAAGATCACGTTATTTAAACAATCACAAATTAGATACTCAATGCACCAATGGACTTTCATATTGTTCCAAGACAGTGAGCATGACGAAACTTTTCAATTAGCAAAATTTTTTTCATGAAAATCTCAAGATAGCTTTAGAAGTTGATTTTGTTAGAGACAAAGCTTTTCTATCAAGGTGTTGTTTAATTTAATTCTAAGTAATATTGAAAAGGAAGAGAAAGAGAAGGGCAGGGGAGGGGGACAAGAAGCCAAAATAAATTTCTTGGGATGATTACTTAATTAAGGCATGTTAATGACTTTTATATTTGATACTTGCATTAATTAAGGTACGTTGATAACTTTTATATCTGATACTCGCGAGGGAAGTGGTATTAGAAACAAGATAAAAATGACAATAACTCATCTCTATCTTTGGAAAGGTTACTAATAAGTTCATAAATTCCTTCCTTCATAAGTGTGTCCTTCAGGTATATGGCAGCAAAAACAACCTCCTCAGGTGTCACTTTCCCATCACAATCCCTATAAAGACATGGCTTAACATTTTCTTCCAGAAGTGGAGGTATCATATACAAGAAAGCAGAAATAAAATAACCTTCCTAGTAAGGATACTTTATAAAACCTTAGACAATGTAAAAGTAGCATAAGTGTAAAGTCATTGGTATTAATTACTCAATTCCATTTCCAAAAGGAGGGAAGCCACAAAATTTCTGAAAGTGGTCAATTGCTTCCACAGAATAGATTGAAACTACTCAATACTCAGTTCAACTAAGATAGAAAGCAATACTAATGAGAATATTTATAAAAAGAAGATAAAAAAATGCAATTGACAACAAGCTTTATATAAAGATCTAGAAATGTGCTTGGTCGGCGTTAAAAGGGGAGGAATATCAAGGGGAAGGGATGCAATACATCTAAATACACTGTTAATATTTATCTATTCCTTCCCTATGCTTATCATTTTCATTCCCATTATAGACATTTTAATTGTCCACTTGAAACTCAGACATGAGATAGTAAAAATAAAAAATATCAAAGCATCTCTACTTCTCCAAGTACTTCAGATGAGCACTTCACTAATATTTTTCCATAGCTAGCATGACCTAAAATTCCACACTTTTTAAATTTTAATGTATAATTATATACTTTGTGGACAAGTTTTTCTATAACTACAAATATTATGAATTCTTCATATTTTATATCACAAACATTGGCATTTATTATTGGCTATTGCCCTTGATAACTAATAGTAACCAGACCAATAATTCTGACTTCTTTCACTTTCAAAGATTGAAATTTTTAGGCACCAAAGTGGTGAAAGTATAATAATTAGAGCATTCTCATTATTAAAATCTTATACTGTCTTCTTACTTCCACCTTTTCAAACTATCTCATCAACTACCCAGACTTATTATCTACAATAAAATACAAGTACAAACCTTGAATAAGTGCTTAAAAGGAACCCCTTTTCTCCTAATATCCTTACAGAAGTTAGTGATTTTCATGGTAATTAAATTTGAATCTCACATCAACTTATTATTTTCCATATTGAATTCCTTAGTCCTACACACTAGATAATCAAACACTTTAAAATCCTACAACATTTCTTCTTCTCAAACTTTACATCATCAAGAATCACTTTATTTTTAATCTTAAACTATCTTTACCACATTTGAACTTCTGCATAAACTAGAGATCTTCCCCTCATTAATCAATAATATCTCTTCTTCAAATTTTGTATCAAAATCTTCCAAAACCTTTATAGCCCAATGCCATAATTTCAAATCTGAGGAGGCAAAGGAAAATGCCCTACCATATACTTATGCTTCCAATAAATCAAGAACTATCTCCCTAGATTTGCTACCTTTTATTTCTTTAGAGCATCTCACTCTTTGTTACTTATGTTTCCTTCATAGAGATGAAAAAAGTATTAGCTTCAATGGATAAGTGCTCAATACCACTCATTAATCATTATAATCCAATCTCCCTTCTTTGTGCCTGGTAGGTGTGGTTCTCCTCTTTAAGCACCTAATATGGATTGCTTATAGCTCCCCTAAGTAGGACTCAAACTCCCTTGAAGGGCTAACATCCTTGATGGTAGCACTCTGTAACAACCGAAAATGTTTAAAAAAAAAGTAGATAAAACCTAATTTCGACGCTAATTCTAATCAAACAAAGCCTGGTACAACTTTTGAGGATGGTGATTCGAAACGGAAGGTTGTTTGAAGTCAGAAACACGATCGAATGGAAAGAAGCATGGTCGCGATCGAACTGACAGACGACGTTTCGTGCATCAATTTCACTGACGAAGGCTAAAACCTTCACATAGAAATGCGTGCCAATGTTTGGAAGGAAGCCAACACCCTAAATTATCCCCGGGTGGTCCGTGAAAAGTCAGAATCACCCCTAGAGGCTTTAAATTTCTCGGATTCCCTCCATTTCTCTTAAATCTCTCTCTCTCTCCTAACCTCACTTTCTCTCTCCTCTCTCTCCTCCTTCCTCCACCGTGCGCCACCACCACAGCCACCGTGGGCCGCAACCTGGCACACCAATCAACAGCCCTCGCCACCCACCCACGGCCACCAACGGCCGCCAGCACCGCCAAAAAATGCCACTTTTCTCCTCTACCGCGCGAAAACTTCGCCAGCTGAGATCGCTGCCATTCGCCACCGTTGGCCATCACCGCCCCTACCACCGTGTAGCCTGAGCTGCCAGCTTCCTCCAGCAGCACGTTGACGTTGAACGAAAGACCAACGCGCCTGGATCGAGGATTTTTCCGTCCGCCGTATGTCGTTCTTTGTGGCCAAAAAATGCCATCCAAACGGCCGTGAACCGCCGCGCCACCACCACATTCGGACTCCTGGACTTGCGGGCTTCAACGTGGTGTAAATTTAGAGGCAAACCGCACCCCTCCACCGTGTACTGCCGTATGCCATCGTGTGCCGCCGTGCCGGAGCTTCTGGACATACATCGGGAGAAACCGAGACCACCCGGAGACAAAATTCCATCATCCGATCACATTGGTAAGGTCTAATTTCCCAAAAACTGATGATATCTAATTAAAATAGTTGCTGAACGTAATTAGGCAATAAATTAACCTAGGTATTAGGGCAAACAGACTTAGAATTGTTAAACGAACGATGTGACGAGCATGAATATTCAATTTAATGTCCAAGAAATTAATTGGGCTCAGAAATCGAGATTATGTGAAGTTCTGAATTGATTTGGAGCTATAGGAGACCAGGTAGGATAATTTACGCTTCCCGAACCCTAGATTTGACCTAGTGATTTCCTGAATGATTAGATTTAATTGCATAGAATTTCGTGCTACTTTCGATGAAATAAATGCATGCCTGTGTGCTGGATACCCTAATTACATGTTAGACGTTTTGTTTATCGAGGTTAGATGCCCTTAGGACGAATTTACTTAGGGTACGGTACTTGATAGCCAATATGGGACGGCCGTTAAGTATCTCGAGTACAGGGAGCTTTTAATTGACATTGTTTTTACCTGATTTGGCCTGTACTGCATTAGGGATCATGCGATAAATCAGGACAACCCTAAGAAAGGTTTAAGGAGTATAAGGGGGGATAGCCTACACGGGGAAACATTGTGATTTAGGCGTAATACCCTAGAACCCTGAGGAATAGCCGACCGTGAGCATGTGAGTTCGAATAGACTGTATGAGGATGAGAATTGGCGTATGTGGACATGCTAAGGGACGCCCTAGATGTTGATTCTCACCCGGTCCTTGAGTGAGTGATTGGTGTTACGGATCACACTCACAATATAGGCTTGATTCGGGTGATTGGTGTTACGGATCACACCCAACGATAAGAGAGGTATTCTCTCTAGATGACGTGCAATTAGATAATGATATAGACTTGGTTACAGCGAATTTGTAGCCAACGTGGATTTAGATACACCGAGCATGAGATTTTATCTGATTTTGAGTAACGATTTTAAAAAGAAATGGATTTTTATGATTTTGACTATTTGCTGCAATTTCCATGTGATAAAACGATTTTAAAGATAAGGTATTTCACTGTTTTTGAACTGATTTCGAGAAGATAATTTCGGTGTTCGCACCGCTGAGTATTTAGCCAAATTTTGAGTTGTATTTGAACTGTAAATTATTCTACTGGGATTTTATATCTCACCAGGTTGTTTACTTAAATGAACAAGGACAGGGACAGGAACCTAGACGTTAGCTTGACAATGATTTGATGATAGACAGAAGAAAGGGTTAGTCTAGGCTTGAATTATATCATATATATTCTGATGATAATGCTGTATAATTGGTCTCTGTAAATTATGTTTTCTATTGTTGTTGGATTGGCTATATAATTATAAACAGGTGACTGCTGTATTTTGGGGTATGTTTGAAATACAGAGGAAACTCTGCCAGATTTTCAGTAGGGTTCACCGCTGTAAACTTGTGTAATTAAGTTGGATTTTGCATTTAATGATCGTATGTCGTATGTATGGATTTTAGGTTTCATTCCGGAGAAATTTATGATGTATGTATGTATGTATAATTAGTTTAGCTGCATGTGAATTAGGGTTGAATAGAATCTGAATGGACAACGGGAAGTCTATTTGGGTTACGCTCAACCAGTAGCGATCCCCTGACATTCCCACATTGAGAATAACTATGTAAACCAACCCATATGCTTCTGCTAATCAGATAAGCATCGCGTATGTTGTATTAGGGGGTCGTTACACACTCTACTAGGTTTAGTCTGCCTCTGTGAATTTAGAGTGCTTATACTAGCCAGCAGGTTTAAAATATTGGGTTGCACCATGCTTATGGGTTGTCCAGATTGCACCCTCCACAAGTAGCCTTTTCTGTGAAGGTTAGCCCTAACTTCGATACAAATTTTTAGAGAATAGAGATATAAGAAAGTGGGAGGAAGGCACTCTTAAAATTAGCTTATAAGGGGAAAAACCATGTCCATTAAGTATCATGTAAACTACTTGTGGCTCCCTAATGTGGGACTTCATTAGAAACTTTTTGGCACTCACATTTAAGCTTTCTTTAGCATTTCATACTCAACTTTAAGTCATTAACCAGGGCATGAGAGAATAATTTAGACTTTAGAGCCTATTTCGATAGCAACTTAACTATTTTTTAGAAGCAATTGGGATTTTTGCTGTCAAAATTAAATTATTTTTGGGCACTATTGAAATGCTTGGCTAAGCGATTGGAATTTCTGCTGTTAAGATTAAATTATTTTTGGATACTATTAGAATTCTTGGCTATCATGGTTTAGGGAATCCTCCACCAAAAAAAATAGAAAAATGACATTGAAAATTAGTATTTTCTTGCGAAAGAAATATAACCTTTTCTCTCTGTTAGTTTAAGTAAAACTATTAATTCCCTACTTCAATTTTCTGTCTTTCTCCCTTTTTTCTATATTCTCATCCTTTTATCTTCTATACAATTTTAAATAGAATTTTCATCTGGTCTAGGTTAATGTTGATGACTAGTTGTCAAGTTGAATTATCTTATAGTCACCAAATCAATGCTATTTAAGTTCTTCGATTCTCCCTCTAAAGGTCACTAACTAAATCTATCAGCAATTCATATATTGCTAGTTTTGATTTTATTAAGTGTAGTAAACTGGCCCCGCCCTATAGGCTTTATTATTTTAAG